>OU744345.1:3733467-8733467 GCA_916610135.2 Macropis europaea | reverse complement strand
ATATATGGTGCCATTTAAAAAATTAAGGGGGATCCTGATTTTTTTTTAAGAAAATGTGTTTTGGCAATTTTTAATATTGCAATTTGTTGCCAACCGAGTGCAAACTAATTTTTGTTCATAACATTTTTCTAACAGGTGGTCGAAAGTGTCTAAAAAATCTTGTAATCAGATCAATAAGTTGAAAAAGAAATTTCACAGTCTAATGTATCGTTTAATTCAGCACAATCGAAAATTCTTGTGTATTGATTCTAGCATTAAAAAAACTTAACAAAAATCACCAGTATCTACTCCCGGATCCGCGTGACCTCGCCGCCAACTGGAATATTTCGCGAAAGATACGAACATGACTATGGACCCTCCGTATTTTCGATATGCAGAAACTCCTGCCTCTCTCGATTTTTCCTCGAGCTGAATCAAGGTCGTTTCACGTTAAATAGAAACACAAATGTCTCTGGTGTCTTTGGAGGTAGAGTTCCTCGAAACGAGATTAACGGATGGATTGTTTAGCACTTTAACAGCCATTTTACACGCACGGGGTATCCTAGTTACCGTGGTACATCAGAAAACAAGATCATTCGTGGAAAAGTAAGTCGAAAATTTGGTATATTATTTGTTCATACGAAAATATACCTTAGAAATGCGTTTGTTTAATTAAACATAATATGGAGTTTGTATACGCATGCCATGCTTTGATATAATTCGAAATAATATGTTAAGTTTGGACAAGGTAATTCTTTTGTTCAATTTTAAATTATTGAATATATCGATCTCGTTGTAGGTACATATTGATTTAATGAAATAAACTCGTGCCACGCATCATGCAATGTGATTTTTCGGGGGGAGGCTCATTGAAGGGGTAGTTTGTGCTAAAAATAATTTAAATAATTTCTATTTAAGAGTCCATTTCACACATAAATACATGCATAAAATAATAAGGGAAGGTGCAGCACTAGGGACCGGTCTGCATCTTACAATTAGGTCATTCCAATAGTAGCAATTACCCTATTTGAGTTTTGTATTACCGACACTGACATGTTGATAGATTGTTTCTCTCTATCGATGACAGTTAAATTAATTACTTGCGAAACCATCACAAGCGAAATAAGAGAGTACTTTCATTTTAGTAACTCTTAGAGTAAGTGTTACTCATAATAATAATCCTGTATCAGCCACTTCAGTTTAACTAGTAACTAATTTACTTCATACATTGTATCCAACATTATTCATATTTCAATATTTCAATATTTATTCATATTCATATTCCAAAGTTCTAAATTTTTATAAAAATTTTTTAATATACAATATTCTAGAACGACAAACTTAAGTCATATGTGGGTGACACTTCAATTCAATAATAACTTATTTGATCATCTGCAAGCAGGTCTACTGAAAGCAATAGAAAAGTAATGAAATTTACTAATATTATTAATTAACAAGCGTATTATTTGGGGTATATTCATTCTGTATAAAAATGTAGAAAGTTTGCAGCTTTCAACTGACACAGCGTGACAGCCAAAGTGTTAAGGTGCAAACACGTCAGAAAAAAAAGTATTTAATTATGTTCGATTTATAAGACCACTATGCCTTTTATCAACATAGCACACTATTTTCTTCATAGAAAAATTATATAGAAAATCTTTTAAAAAAAAGTGCTACTGCTTCCCAACTTTTCGCCTGTAGTATACTCCTCAATTTTATTTTTTCTCCTAATTATTGCGGAGGACCGACGTTTTATCGAAGCTCGACTGGAAGGGGGAAACGGGGAAGGTAAGATCGAAGAATCGGAGGATCCGGGTGATAAAATTGAAATGCCTTTGACGAGGCGCCAATTTCACGTCCACGGAAGCGTCGATATATCAAGGAAGCGACCGAGAGGTTTGCCAAAGAGAGGACGAACTGCGGAGCATCACTCCGTGAAGCGTGACCGGCGTTAGTTATGCAACGTTTTGTTGCCTCGCGCGTCCTTGTTGCCCGCATTGGTATTATCTTGCTTAGACCGAGGAATCAATTACAATTTGTTGTTGCCTTGATGATGGATATCTCTGTCGAAAGGTGAAGGAGACCCTCGCGGCCCGATCAATATGCTGGGAAGGTCTTTTTCGGAAAGAGCGAACGGCCACGGCGGATTTTCATTTGATCGAGGGATGCTAAACGAGGTCGTAGGAAAAGTCCAGACATACCGAAGAGAAACTTCGATCCCCTCCTCGCGGCGATAGCGATCGATGGAATTGAACGAAACTGTAACGATTCTCGAGGAACAATTTCAAATCGTTCGTGTGCTTCATGAAATTGTGAGAAATTATTTCAAATCGCCTGGATGATTCACAATTATTATGAGAAATAGTTATAAATCGTTTGGATGTCTCATACAAATTGTAAGGAATAATTTTAAATCGCCTGAGTGTTTCACCAAGATTATAAAAATAGTTTCTAATCGGTTGGATCATTCACAAAATTATGAAAAATAATTTCAAACAGCCCGTATCATTCACAGAAATTATAAGAAATAATTGAAAATCGCTCGAATGATTCACGAAAATTATGAAAAATAATTTCAAATCACTCGAATCTTTCACGAAAGTTATGATCGTTATTTTGAAATCGCCTGGATGTGTTACCAAAACAATGAGAAATAATTTCAAGTCGTTCGAATGATTCATCAAAATTGTCAGAAATATATTCAAAGTACTCTTAGATTTTTTTACTAAATATATCTAGCAATCTTTGCTAATCTTATTTGGTATAATTTATTAGGTAGAAATGAGTCCAGTGACAAAATTTTATTAAATTTTTAACTGCGTCGGTTAAACAGAAAGTGATATACTGTCTGAGACTTCTAAATAAATACATGTACAATAGATATTAAATTTATGAGGTGATAGGACTTATCACAGGGGTAAAAGAATCTTATTCTACACAAAAATCTAACAAATAAAAACTAGTTTCCTAGAATTCAAAATTGTAGTTCAAGATTTTTATCCATTTGGAGTAAACAAAGTTATGAATTCCTTTGATACTTCTATGTGCTGCAAAAATTTAGGTACTTCAGAGAACGAATATAAACATCAGATTGAGGGGCTCACAGAATTTTTCAGAGACACAAAAGAGAATGAAAACTCCTCTAAGAAATGAATAATAATTTTCCATAACACTAAAAGCAATGTCCCTCATGTTCAAAAAATTATTCATGCATGTACTTTATCGTTTATTTCGCGTCTGTTTCTTTTCGCTAGTTTACTGACACCTCATCCAACAAGTCTTCATGAATTCCCCAATATGCCATACCTATTCAATTTCACACTCTTCTACATTCCATTATCTTCGAAAAAAACTATCTCAAACATCTCCAAACACTCACAAATTATCCGTATGCACAAGAGCATTCCGCGAACATGTAGACGTCTGTAGGATTAGAAAAATGTTGTACAATCTGAAAGTCAGACGAATACGTGAGTCAGCCAATGAATATCGACGAACCACCGGATCGACCTATGAATCGACCTTGCGTTCGCCATTAATTCGACTGTCACGCGTCCAAATAAACAGGAAGCCCGCAAACAACAATTAACTCGCATTACATTCGAACCGAAAGTGAACTCACCGCTTCAGGTGATTAACGAAATTCATCGAATACTCGAAATTCTCGTGAGCGGAAAAAAAAGAAACACACAATAAATCATCGTCAGATCTTTCCAGTCCTCACGATAAGATTAATGACACCTCCTATTAGCTGGATATTATTTTCATTCCCGAGAAATTCCGTCGGATGTTCGGCAAGGCGACAACGCAATAGCGAATACCACCTTCCACACGCATAATCGACGCGGTTCTAGCACCTCAGATGTCGAAGGCTGCTCGTAACTGTGTCACTGTCAATCAAACTCATCGGTATGTATAACGCTTATCTAAACACTAGTCGATATGCCAGGCGGCTTAATTATTTTCATGGTCTAGCTCATGGAAGGGAATGTGTCACCGAACACCGGCGAACATACAAAAAAATTGCTTCTTACTGCATTCCGCAATAGTCTATTAAGACGTTGTTAACACTTTGACGGCCGCTGTCACGTATGCGTGACTATACTTTTAACTTTAAAAGAAATAAATGTTTCAAATAATATAATAAATATTTCAGATGCTAATAAAGCGGTAATCGTAGAATGTTTAATACAAAAACAATACTAAAATACTTAGCTACCTAAGAATTCTTGCGAATATGTCCAAAAATAATTAGTGTTCTCAAACTATTAGCGGCGGTTAAAGTGTCGACAGTCTACAGTTGTCTGATGTGTATTTGCAAACGTTTAATGGAAGGCACGTGTATCTGAGCCACTTGAACCGATCGATCACTTCCAAAGTAGTATTCAAATACGATAGGCTGTCAGAATTTTCGATGAAACGTTTTGGCTAGCACAGTGAGCAGAAATAGTGTTTGTATAGATGTTAATTATAGTGAAGTTTTATAGAATTTTATTTATTTATTTGGGAAAAATTATTTTCATTGTTGTGTACTCTTCGAATTTAATGTGGACAATCCAGATACTTGAAAATTGTTGAAATAATAAGAATATTTCGTAATTCATAATGTAATTTAATTTTTAAATATTGTATGTTCAGTTTTAAAACGTTCGAATATTTTTGTAAGTCACTGTATGTATAGGATTGTATACATGCAACGATTGTTCAAACATTTATTTATTTAGGATACGAGAACCTTTTACAAAATGCTGTATTACATAAAATACATTCTACAGATTTCTGGATACATGTATTGTATAAATTACGTTCTTTATATAAATTTATCAATAAATGAACCAATAGAGAATTGTAATTTCAATCTGTGAATGTATGAATGCTTTCTGCATTCACTATAATTTCAATGGCACCTTGAAACAGTCGTCTTTATTCAGACTCGTATTTATCGAAGAAATCTTAAAATCGTTTTGAATCATAATCAATAGAGACATTACTCAATTTACCTACTTACCGTAAATTAAAGAAGATTCACTAAGTGACATAAGCTCATTAGTAAGCCGCAGATGTTTGTGCAAACACACATTTATAGTCGTCTGTATTTGTTGTGTAATGTGTTTTCTAGTTTCTACGTATGTCCAGTTCCATATATATTATATTTTAATATCCCTGTTATTTCTGACGGTACAAAAAAGTGTGACAGGAAGTAATTGGCTTGGTTTAATAAGACGAATATTCTGATTAACAATTTTTAGCCTCAGGGTAAGTTTTTCGTGTTTTCAGCACCATCGAAGTTTTTTTTACGTTAACGAGGTAATTTTCTCACGACAGTAAGGTTGGGTCTGAATCAACAGCTTTCACCGTATTGATACTTATAAACACAAAATTATTTGTAAAATTATATATAAAATATTAACCATAATTATATAAAATTGTAGTATAATAAAGTCTAATTACAGCAACGCATTTTCATTAACATATTGCTGTACCTAACAAATAATTAAATTCAAATAAATAAGATACGTTGACCTTCAAATGACCTTACATAAAAAAGTCACGATTCTCTGAAGAAACTAGAAAAGTTGTCAATTCTTCTTTGCAAACAAAATAAACGGTACATCCACAGTCTATTCATTAATAATGCAAACACTCGAAGCAAAATTTGGCCTTGTAATTTTCAAAAAACGATGCTCCTCTTTCTCGAGCTCCTAATTAATCAACAACGGCCTTATGTAAATCACGACGATCACGGAAGTGAATAAAAAAACGAACGAACACTTTCCAACAGCGTCTCTTAACGAGGCAAATTACGTTTTGAATCGGCAATTTTTTCTTCCTTCGGAATTCTGTTAATCCGTCGAGGTAATATCGGCGAGGATGATTTCGAGATATCGCGTGTATTGTAAGCACACGGAATCGCTTATGCTGCAACTGCGCAATGGGAAACACCTGATTCACCGGACTGTTTAAACATTTTTCTACTCTGCGTCTTGTAGAAAAAGAAAAAAACACACAGGCCAACCGGTTCTTTTAATCGGAATTGTTTATCGTTCGACCGACGACATACGAAGATCGATTTCGTTGCTCGAAAGTCTCTTTGAGAATATCATTCTCGTAGATAAAAAATGATTCCGAGAACAGGTTTCTAGTAAACAGAAACGATATGTTTATTATGTTGGTTCAACGTCAACGTTGACACAGTGGAACGAAAATAGCATTTTGAAATTCGAGGCACTTGTTGAAACGCATGCTCGTCTAAAAATAGTGCTCCATTTTGGAAAATTCCGGTGTTTTTCAGCGTAACTTTTGAAAGTCGAGTTGCTGGAAGGAACAGCAATGTTATTCGAAGAAACGACGTACACTGTCGTCCATAAGTATTAGGACACTTGCAACCATTGTCGAATATGTGATATTTTACTTAATGTTTATACTTCTGCTGTTTTATGTTACATTATTATTATTATTGCATTAACAGCTTCGATTTTAGTGGTCCTTAGCTGGCCTATTTTATATTAATCACAGTCCTAGCTTTAATAATTCGTTATATAAATGAGTGGATGAACAGTTTAACAAGATAACTCCCACAGTGAAAACAGACATCGCTAGTCAGACGCGATATAGATTGACTTTTCTATATAAATCGAAAAATTAAAAAATGTTCAAGTATTCAGTACTGTACATGCGTGCCTATATTAGTGTTGTAATATTAAACTTGCTCAGAATACAGTAAAAATCAATAGTTATTGAATTAAATAGAATATGTGGAGGCAGTCTCCGCTGACCACCATAGCAGTCAATGTGTTAATGGATCAAATTAATAAAATATGTAAACGAAGTCATTTTGTAGGCTTCAAACGTGTCAATAGGGATACTTTTCAGTGCTTAATGTTTTGAATGCAATAAAGCTGTAGGGTCTATGTCTTGATTGCTGTTTGTTAGGCTTATAGGAATATTTTATCTAACTATAGAAGTAGTAGCAGCCAGAAAGCCAAAATTAGTGAAAGCATTTATCATAGACCGAGTGGATGTGTCAATAATGGTAAGATATGATTTTTAATCCTCTGATTGCTATAGGTTCTTGACAAAACCACTGACCACGTGCTGCTGACGCCTATAGGCGTTCAATGCAAGGCACACTGTGTATCACTGCAGCTCGGCCGCACGGAGCGTTCGCCTCGTTTCCAAGTAGCCCGCGGTTGAAGGGTTAATTAATTTCCATATTGAATGTTGCGATATAGTAATATTCGTAGATGACCCTAAGAGCTGTGTGCATTCGAATCGTCCAATGATTTTATAACATTTTCTGGTTCATCTCAGATTTGATAAATGTTTTAATACTTATGGACAGCAGTGTATATAGTGGGATTTAAAAATGTCGAACACCACCTACGCTCGGAGATTATCATAGTTTTACGTCAGTAACTCCTTGAACACCTGTTCCCAACTCGCTTTCGTAACAATGCTTATCGAGATTCGTTCTCGTTACAAGCTCGTTCGATCCTCGTGGGCGGATGAGTTCTCTTCCTGGTTCAAGACCGCTATAGTAAGATCGTTATAGTAGTTTTCGATTTTCAGTTTCACTTTACGCTGGCAAAAACGTGTACACGATGGACTGCAATTCAAGAGTCACGTTGAATATATAAACAATGTTGAATGAAATTTGTCTACGTGCAGCTTCATTTTCAAGAAAGTCGATATAGAAAATTAATTATAATTTGATTAGCTTGTCTGATCACTGGTCGCTGTTTCTACTTGCAAAAAGCATTTGAAGTATTGATGGCGATAATCCCTTTTTAATTATGAGTAATCATTTTCTATATCCACCAACTCACAATCAGTTTGATTATTGTTCGACAATTTAGAAAATTGAAAAATAAGAATGTTGAGTAACAGTTTTTTATATTAAATAGACAGTGCTGTGATCCTCCACATTTCATCGTAAACTAAATATTACCTTTGACGATAGAATTCATATTGCGATATTACAAAGATGATTCCTTGACCACAATATAAATTAATCTATTCTCTTTTAATAAAATTTTGAAAGAAGTTTTTCTTCTTAAAAAAGATTTTGTTAACTCAAGTTTATGGCGCTTATGGTACCATTAAACTTCTGTTTGAAATATTTTTCTCTATCTCCCGTGCTTTAAAAGTTATATCGGAAAAGTGGGAGTGCCTATTTGACTTTGAGGTTACTTTTCGCACCCTTAAAGGGCGATTTGGCATGAATGAGACATACCGTTATTCTTGTCTTGAATCACTCTATAAACCCACAAAGTTTCATACCAATCGGTGAGTAAGGGTTCGTGGTGTCCCGTTGTAAGTTTGTATCCAATTGAAAAGCAAATATATAAATGAAATTCGTTCAAAATAATCTAAAAAAATTGTGCCTGACAACGTTCAATATGTTATCACATTATAATTGAATATCTGAGATCATAATAACAAACCATTTGCAATAATAAATTATAATGATGATCATGATGTTTCTCGATGGACCGAACTTGTGTGTGTGCCAGCCGCCATCAGTGTTAAAATAACTGTGATTCCGGAACACCCAATAAATCTTGGAGCTCGTATTTCACATTGGCGCCCGTAACGATGGGAAGCCCATAAATCATGCATCGATCCTCGATCACAATGATCCATAAATCACCGAAAGCTTCCCAGAGTGGGCGTTCCACGCAGATATCCATACCGTTCGCGTACCTGCCGCGTTATTGTCTCCGGATCTCTCGAATAAATAAAAAAGAGTCGGCGGAGTCGCAAGGTGGACGACTAGTTATCGCATTCCTCCTTTCAGAGCCATAGTTGGATCGCCTTATGGTAGATCCCGGGAGGCTCGTTTCCTCCTTCGATCGTTTTTTGTTCTCCACGAGCTCGAAGCTTTTTGCCAGCGTTTACCGGGACGCTTCGTGCATCGTCGCAGAGAAGAGGATCCGCGGTTTCAAGCGGACGTTAGCATAATTCAACTGGGAACTATTCTTCAATGTCAGATCCAACGGGTAGGAGCAAGGAACTGTCGTAAATACGATCGTCGATCGGATCTAACTCAACCTTGACTCGTCGATCGCCCGCTGCTCAGATGAGAGGAAACGTGTTCTTTGTTCCAGAGAACTAATTATGCAACACTCCAGCTGCTTTTTTTTTCTCGCTCTCTCTCTGTGTAGACTTCGATGGAGAATTCATGTTAAGTTATGTACAGGGTGTTGATGAATTACGGGCAGATATGTTAGAAACTGATAGAACGTATTGTAAAAAATAAGGATTATATGTTTGGTAATAATCAATTACTACAATTGAAGTGTTCGTAACAATAACGAGCCTTATTAATTTTTGTCTTTTTTCTGGAGAGGAGAAATATTCTAGTATTTTTTATTTTTGTTCAACAGATCTCAATTTCTCTTTAACAAAATATTCATCCTATTACAAAGCGGCTGAGACAGTTCTCTGTAATTATATCGCGCAACGAGTGTATCCAATTAAATCATAAATTTGTGCAGCTGTGTTGTCATCGTAAACTTTGACAAAAGTTACTTCTGTTATAGACTCCTTAATTCAAGTTGATAGTGAAATAGATTGACGTGAGAATTGTTATTTTCTACTACTATTGTTTTAAGTCCATTAGATTACTGTCTATAGCTCCCACAGTATTTTAATAACAAGACAAGATATGAAAGATTCATAAAAATCATGTTTCTATTCTAATTTTTAGGAATAAAAACACATTTACAGGAAGGTAACAATAATTGGTACATCGAGAGTCTCGAAAATGTCTTCAAATTAAATTAAAAATTGAAGCCACGAATTCCTAAACGGTACAAATTCATTAACCAACATTTCGAGAAAAACAGATTTTGTTTACTTATCTTCCTTAATTCTTCATTAACTTTTTTTATTTTTCTTGTGAATATTGTTTATACACGCTGTTTGTTCCGGATAGTGGATGGCTCAGAGAATAAGACTATTTTTATATCGTTCTGAATGCAATTTGCATGTCTGAACAGATCTAACAAGTGAACTGGACTGTGAGTGAACTGGAAACAGTCACATCAATATCTCATACAGTATCAAAAAGAGGACTTGTGCTGTTTTGGAATTTACGGCTTCAATTCCTCTTCACATAACACACTAATATTGACCTACTAACAAAGCAGTGGACTTAAATCACGTACACCTAACTCTGAATAACTGCTTCATCAAATGGTCAGAATCAACAGAAGTTCCAAAATATTATACATCGAATAAAAAAGTCCATCGAGATATTTGAAGTGCATTATGAGCGTGATCAGGCTCTGTGACCGTGACCATGAAGAACACGAGAGGAAACGGACACCGATGACTCGCCGTATTACAAATATCTCCATAGCGGTGCCCAAATGTATTCCGAACGATCAGGTAGAAAGTAAAAAACACGTAAAAAAATTATATAGCGAACGTGAGCGTAGAAAAATTGAAAACAGTTCAGAGAGAGACAGTCACCTGTGACGTAAGGGGACAAATATTTTCGGACTATGTTTTGCATACTCCGGGTTCACATAAGATCCACGCAGAAGAAAAATATTCTCGATATTAGCCTCACGGTTCGCGCGTTGTCGCGCGTGAAATTTTCGAAAGCAATTTTTGCGAGCTCCTTTCACTCGACCCATTGTTCTTAAATGTCAGCTGCGGATGCACCGAAATTCTTTGTTCCATCGCACACGCCGACAGGATCACACTATACGATGAAATTATAAGACGCTCGTAATATTCAAGAATAATATAATACAATTTCGTCGTTAAATAATGCTTTGTTTCTTTAACTACAGCAACAGAAGGAATATTTCAGTGTGAACCACATACAGTGACTCAAAAAATTGATCAAATATTCCTATAAATATTTTTCTTCCTTTATGCAATTATAATTGACTAACTAATACTTATAGAGGCATACGTAAAATGCATTTTATTACACACATGGTAGCCTTGCTGCAAATAACAATACCCTATCAACATATTTAATAAACAAATTTTAAAACTGTATTAATTTTAAGAATTTCGTGAGTGACTGTATTTGCATAAATAACAGCCGTTTGCTTATAACAGAGTCTTCTATGCTTATATCAGATGTATCATAGCATTGTGGCAGACTGTACATCGCACTCACAGCAAGCAGCCTCTCGAATTCCAGGAAGAGGATCGTAGTTCCTCTAACCTTTCAAAAACGAGTCTCCGATGCAGAGAGTTGGTCCAGGATCCGCGCTGTCGTGATGATAATTTCACTTCCGCTTTCGTATGGCACGAAGAGACCGTGACGTAACCGTGCTGTTAAGAACGAGGCAGGGCTGGTGGAACGTAAACGGCGGGGATTAGGCCAAATAGGGAGAGTAGAACGAGAAACGGAGGAACGAAAATTGTGTAACGATGGAGGAGTGTAATGTGGTGGTCGTCTGGTCTCGACAGGAACGATAAAAGACCTTGGCGAGCCTTGACCGGTGGACCGTTACTTTACGCCATCCACCACTCTGTGGATCAAGCTCTCTTTATTTCCCTCTTACCGGGGCTGCTCCGTTCCGCCATGTTCCTTTTATCGATCAGCCTATTGCTCGAGCTATTTCTGTTTTTTTTTTCTCAGGATCACTGCACTCTCCTTTCTCGTATTTCGGGATTTTTTTCCAGAAAAGTACACAGCATATCTTTAGGAAACTGCAGATTCATTCACGCACGTACACTTCCGTCCATAAGTCACCGGACACTTACAGTTAATCAAATTTGGAAGTGAACGACTTTTCAGTATGAAATGACCTACATTATGAAATAGATTTAGCATCTTTTAACTGTTTATAATGCAGAGAATATGTAATTCAAATCATATGGTAAGGATCTTACTAGGAGGTTTCTCATATCTAGCTAATGAAGCATGGCGGTCAAAGTGTTAAATGGGTGCACGTTTCAGGGACCAGTGAAAAATTCTGCAACTGATCAGACACGTTAAGACAGATTTTTATCAAATGCGCAGTTAAATTCGCGAACATTTAATTATTTCACGATTTACTTCCTGTGGAATACTATCATCGTAACGTTAATTTTATTAAACATAGAATGAGGGTTAGAAATTATTTTATTTAAATAATTCTTTGCGTGAGACGTGTGCGACCCACACGAAAACTCCTTTAAGAGAATTACTTGCATCCCCATCTTCTCTAACAACCAAACTTCTCCGTCCATCGTACGATCATTTTCACGTGGCGTACAATCAACAAATTATCCAGGTATCGTTGCAAATAATTCCTCAAATTATTCGACGACTTTTTTCCTGGTTTCCAACCCGAAGACGATACGCAATTATTTCACAAGCCTCTACGGTAATCACGCAAGCACGGTCGTTAACGTGTTCCATCGTTTCCACAGGGAAATATGCACGGTGGCCACTGAAATTAACGAAAGTTTACTACCGGCTAGTTTTACTAGTTACGAGAAATGAGTAGTGCAGAGTGGAACGGAGATTCGAATCGCTTTCGCGAAGTATAACGCAGGTAAGGTACGTACGAGACAATAAATAATCGAGTCAGAGCAAAGGTACAGGCATTGTTGGCTTGTTAACGGAGCAACAGCTACGGTGACTCACGTTTCAGCAATATTTAGCATTCCGTAGTGATACGAAAGCAGTTATAGCGCTCCAGTCACTTCCTACGCGTCTCTGTTTGCCTGTCTCGATCTGCTATAACGTTACACGATCTCGAAATTGCGATCCAAGTATACCTCCGAACTCTCTTCTCATTAAATTGCAACCACTTTCGTCTGTTGAACAATTTTTTCGTTGCAAGAATTGCAGAATGCTCTTAATCTGAATTTCACTTACTATGTTATAATATTATGTAATTTAAGGTGTCTAGCGTGGAAGTTCAAATTTTTGACATATTATCATATTAATTGTGGAAAGCTGACAGTTATTTAGGGGTGTTAAATAAAATTAATTTCTGTACGTATGTATATTAAAACAATAATTTGATGCAAGTTTGATTGCATTTCAGGCACGATGTATCTTCCTGTATGTATCTTCTGTAAGGTATTGTTTATTTTTAAAAATAATTTGCGGATGTGATTTTTTTTTGTTAGGTAATAGCAGATGAAATGTCTGTTTTAGATTAGATCTATAATAATTCTGTTTCATCAAGAAAAATATAGGCTGAGTGACGTAAACTGTTTTGAATACAGGTTGTCAGGAGGAGGCTGTGAGTCTATCAGTTCATCTATTTCTACAGGTATAAAATTATGCACTATAATAGTGCTCCATGCTTGGATTATTGGGTTTCAAATTGTGGGACCTTCCTCTCAAGCATTTTTGAGAAAATCTTAATACTTAGCCGATGGCATAAGGAGGTCAACCTTTACAGTTACAGCGGCACGTACACAGAATACAAGAATTAAAAATACGTGTCTGCTGAAAAATAGTAAATTATATATTTCTCAAGGTAGTGACTCAGACATGCTTGCTATAGATTGCAAGAAATTCGAGAAAAAGTGACCGTATAAAATCATTTTTCTTCCACAGTATTCCTCCCTCGAACCCCTACAAATCATGCTTCAAACATTTCTCATATCATTAAAAACGCATGAGATATTTAGGCCTTCTTCTTATATTGAGAACACCCTGTATAGAGCAGTTACATTTTACATTGATCAGTGTTCAGAGATTACTAATTGAAAATAGAGAATTAAGTAAAACAAGAAATATCATTAACAACATAATTTGAAGCAATAGGTTGAACTTGTTATTTTAAAATTTGTATCAAGTGCAGCCACCGAAAACTTCAAATCATAGTCGTACAACATCGAAGAAAATCCGTTCTTGGAAATGTGAAATGAATTCAGCTCAGGCGTACCGATCGATCACAATAAACTGTGTCAACAATTCATAACTTTCGTCTCGTTACTAACACTTGCATCAATCTATCCAATCTATCATTATCACAGAATAAATGTACGTATCATATGTACCTGATAATACGAATTACATACGATTCCCAGAATGGTATATTATTACAATGATTAACAAGTATGTATCAGTCTGTCCAGCACCGCAAAAACAAAAATCACATGCCCGTCCTGCGTGTACGGCATGGATTGCAGTAGTAAGTTCGCGGTGTAGTTAATTTCGCGCGTCGAAACCGCGAGTCTCGCAGAGAAAGGACTAAAAAGGAAACGTTCCTGCGCCAAGCTAAATTACCGCTATAGCGTTATGTTATAACGATCTTGCATAAATGCTCGACATCTGGTCGGTTACACGAAGTCCTCGCCCATTCACTCGCGATCACGTTCGTTCGCATACGTCATTATCTGCCCGCTTCTCTGCGTACGTCAATCTTTACGACCTGCGTCAACGTCCTCCTCAGCGTCCTTTGCACCAGAAAGCATATCAACCGTTTCGTGCTGTGTTCCTCACGAAAATGGAAGGATGGTCACGAATACGTTTCTTAAGACTTTGATACATACTAATTTCGAATCTGTATAAAGGCTTGTATGTTGCACACTGTGCAGTCTAACTGGAAGGACCAGCCAGTGTTGTGGAAATTATCACATTGAATGTAGGGTGACTATTTTATTATGTTCCGAGAATGACTCGATTGTTTTTCAGTCTAAGGTGTCCTGACTAATTGATTATATGACGAGAAGTAAACTCTCACACACGTAAGTTTTATTAATTCTCATAGGACAGGCGTACCCCACAACACATTTTTGAAGACACTTAAAACAAAATTATTTGTAACAAGTTTTTCTGTTCAGTGTTATAATTTGCCTATTTCTTTTATTAAATTTATATACTTACTCTTTAGGTAAGAAATGTTAAAAAAATGTGGTAATTCTGTGCCCAGTCCTATGAGGATTAAGGAATAACAGATCCTTAATCCGTGTAATAAAATGTTTGAGTCCAACTAATAAATAAGTTCAAATTCAACGTCCTTACTGGTTCGAAATAGTTCAGACTGATCCTGAGTTCGAAAATGGTTCTAAAACGAAGTCCAAACTGGTTGAAACGAGTCTCCAATTGGTCCTAAAAATGTTCTAATTCTACCGTCTCTGAATAAGGGACGTTCGCTCCCTTCAGAATGTTCTTTGGAAGACAGCGTATCAAGGTGGGGGTGGAAAGTACCAAGAAGGAGTTGGGGCGGTTTTCCTACAGATTCTGAAAGGGTTGATTTGCACAGAAATCGTTTCCACAAAACTGAGGTACGAATTCGCGCACAAATCGCGGCAGATCGATGACGTAACGCACAAAACATTATCGTTAGCGATTAAGTATGCAGCGCCATCGGGTCGTCTGCTTAATTACGCTCTTCCTCGTGCATCATCACGCATTACTTCATAAATCAGACGTTCTATCAGCCAGCTCTCTCGATTTGCATGGACACCGATACATCGTCCTCTAAAATCCACCAGGGTGGATCAAGGGAGAAGAAATTGGGTGGTCTAGACCGGGAATCGAACCCGGGATCTTCCGTTTTCCAGGCGGGTGCTATCCCACTAAACTATCCAACACGTCAATTCCATCTCTTCTTCTACTTCTTCTTGCGCATTTTACGTCGCATCGACTGCGAGGTCATTAGCAACGATGTTGGGTCTGGATGGACTACATTTTGGTGTACATATTTGTTTATTTGAGGTTGTTTATAGTATTTCTTATGTGATCCTGTACTGTTAGAGCTGTATCTGGTTTTATGTTGTATTTATGTCCTTGTGGTTCCGTTTCCACCAATTCCGTCTCCCTAAACTCAACACACTAAACGGCTGCTGCCTGCACAGGATAGTTGTTGGATAACAATCTTACCAGGCGAAATTCCTGTACATGCTATCAGCAGATAACGGTAACGCTTAAAAGGAAATTTAATGTTTTAATTAACCCTCATAGGCATTGTCTTTTTATCTAATTTCTGGTAGCAACAAAGGAACATCTACAAAAAAAAGTGTGTCTATGGATAGACATATAGTGTGGTTCTCGATAGTAAAAATTATAATCGGAATATTGAATGAGGGATTGGCGCTGGCAATTAGATAGATACAGATATCTCATAAACCCAAGTTGTTCAAGTGTTTAAAAATATTGTTTGGAAACTGAACAAAGAAAAAATACGAGTTTTTCTAACTACGTATAGTCCAGGTGTTTCATGTACGCATTCTTCGCGAACCATTTACTTTCGTAGGGGAAATTCGAGCCGCAACGATGGAAAGTTTGGAAGTCCATCGACCAAGCGAATTGCTTCGACTCCACGCACACACACACACACACATTCTCAGCTACGAACGCGATAAAACGGGCATAGCAGAATTATCGTCGCGTCCAGACGTCTTTGTCTAATGAATCAGAATGAAGTAGCCTCTAATGAACATGTTTACAACGTTCATACATCATTGATACGAGCGTCCGTTGCGGTGGTCGCACGCGGGCGTTCCACGTTCTCGGTAAAAAAAAATCGTGAATTCATCGAAGGTCAAAGTACGAGGGCTGATTAACGATGCGACGATGATTGCCTCGATCGTGTACAGGTGTAACAGCGATGTCCACGCGTGTAACGATGTCGTGTTACACGTGCTACACGTACAGCGGATGTACAGAGTGCGCGTAACGTTCGAGGCGGTTTGCAATTGGAATTTGATTCGACCAGTCGATCTATTAATATACACGAGATACTCCGTTTTACTCGAAAGAATGGAACGTAGAGCTGTGTTTACCTGTGGAGCGTTCTATCATTGATGAGATTTTTGTTACAAAGTTCCTGTTCTTCATTGATGAAGCTGCGATTTTTAATGCTCTGTCCTCCTATACTTTCATTGGGACTATGACGGACTGGAAAGGAGTTTTTAAATCTGGTTTTGTAAAATCTGTTTCATTGAAAGTGTTGTTCTTCGAGGAGTTTTTATAGTTCGGAAAATATGCACATAATTTTTGTAGAATATATACACTGCTGAACAGAATTATAAGTTCACCTCATTTTTGGTATTTTCTGTGGTTCATGAGTAAATCTATTCTTTCTCCTTTTGTAGAATTACATAAAAATGTATTAAAAATATTATTATGAAACTAATTTTTGTTTTATTTGCAGCTATAATGAATTATTATGACTATTTAGAAAATGCTGTTTTCGAGTTGTACAAAAACATAAGTTCACTTATAGAAAACAATTTAGTTAATGTCAAATTACAACAAAATTTGCAGTGAAAACTAGTTTACGAATTTTATTAATGTTTTTTGGTCACTGGATATAAAAAAACATAAAAAGTGCACGTAGTTTTCAAATTTAAAACTCTTTTTTTTTATTGACTATAGAGGTCATGAGATTAACCCCTGTAACAATAAGAAGTTATTCCCACTGACATGAGTATAGATATTTACCAATGTTGCTTCAATTTTTCTATTCTTTAAATGATTTCACATTGCCTTTATTCATGACAGAGACTTTCAGTATTCTAATGTATACACAGCTATAATAGAACTTTACGAGCAAAAATCAAAACGATTGGAATAAATAATGAACTAAATGCTAGACAGCGACTAACACGTAATCGATAGATTTTCAAAACAGATTTTATATGAATTGAAAATACCTTGCATGAAAAAAAGTATTCTACAGTTTTCACTTCTTTTTCTACGGAGAATCACACTTCTCAGGTTGTACTAAAAATACGGCCGCACCTTGTATTGTATATTTCAAGTATCGTTTGTACTCGACAGCTTTCTAGTAGATTTTCTCAAAAACGAGTCCCGGTACACAAAAAATGATTCTACACTCTTGAGTGAATTTTGCATGAAAGATTAAATCATCGTCAGACCTTCCATTACATCCTTTTGATTCCAAAGAATTTTCCCTCGATCAAATGATTGAAAACACAAGCCCAGGAAAAAAAATACAGAAATAATCACGCAGTGGGTGTGAAAAGTATTCACACCGTCACCCACTCACACACACGAGGGTTTCACGGACGTGTGGAACTTCCCACCGTGACCCACTGACACAAAAAATCATAGAACTGAATATTAGTACGCTGCTAATATTGCCTATTGTTTATGATTATCATGTTCGACGCGTTTTTTCCTCGTCGAAAATCGAACGGCAGCTTACGCAATAATGGCGGATTGCAGCGGTCGTCGAAACGACGCCGACGTGTGCCGACGGTCATTGAGAAACGACGGCAAAAACGGTGACGTCGAATTGCGTGTAAGGGCACCGTGAGTTGGTATTGTTTATATGAAGTTTCGAAACGTGTTCGAGGAACATCGGAATTCGGCGTATTCATGCTTCGAAGGATATAAAATGTACCGCTATACTTTCACTCATTTCCAGCAGATTCTTTTTCACGAGACGATTAATATGATTCCTCGGAGGAGGAGCAGGAGGAGGAGGTTTCTACATCACTGATAGAAAACGTGTTCGAGAAATGTTTGGGAGAAGATGTGCTCCGTGCGTCGTATCCAGTTATCTGTTAACTCGATCGCTGACTGAGCAGTATCGAAATTTTATTAAAATAACGTGAATTCCTCCGTTTTCTGTCCCTCGTGTCTATTTCGGACCTGTCCACGTGTCACCTGCTCGAGTATTATAATGTTACGGCCTCGTGACTGTGTTAGGGTAAAGTGGATCTCAATGCACAGGATTTCCGGATGGGTTCCATAGATTTTCGTTCGTGGAGACTTCAATGCGTGTGAATTATGTTCCTATACGATGGTGTAGTCTCTTCGTGTGATTTATGGGCAAATGAACCTAAAATATTTTTCCCTATTTTATAAAACATAGGGGTATTCCCCTTAATTTTAGCAGGCCTGTCCCTACTTAAGGATTTATGTAGACGAAATGTGCATTGTATTTACTTCAATCTTAATCATGATATTCAACGTGTAATAACTTATTAATTTTACTTTATTTCTTAAAAAAAAAAACACTTATTGCATTAGTATGTAGAATAAATAAATGCCACAACCCAAAAAGGAACAAATATACGGCTGCTTCGTTATGTTTCTCTTGCTCTCGAAATTTACAAACTGCTAAGGTAAAAACAATTTTAACTTAAATATGGAAGCCCTTCTGATATTACGTGATCTTGTCTGTATTGAGAATACCAAAATTAGGCTCGATGTATTTGTTAACGCTAGTGTTTGAAAGTCGTTAAACTAAACATTCCCCAGTTATTGTTAACACTAACTGAATGAAGCCGTTAAAGAACGAATAAAGTATATTTTCACTCCCACCCAACCCAATCCAACCATGCATTCTCTCTGTTTTATAGTAAAAGTTTTTTTTTTTAATAATAAAATGAAACTCAAACTCTTTTCCTAACAATTTTTAGTTAATATGTATTTTATGAATATAATTTCCTACCATAAAGTCAGATCTTATTTACTATTATGAAAAACACTTTTACTATAAAAAAGAAATAATACACAGTTGGATTGGATTGAAAATAATACTTTATTCGTACTTTAACGGCTTGATTCAGTCAATGTTGACAGTATCCAGCGAATGCTAGCATTGACGATAATCCGCACATTAGCGTTAACATATCGATATTTAAAATTGAGTCTAATCATCGAATTATTTACGCCAGAAGGCACATTTAAAAACGACGTTACTTATTCGATGACCTGATAGACGATCTCCCGTACCGTGAACGGATATTTACCATGCCGCAGAACCTATATCTAGTTCAGCTGCGAACATACTGTTCGAATACATACTTTCGTGTGCCTGCGTAGATCCACGGGGAGCACGTTGATCGATGATCACGGGCTTTTCACTTTGGCCTCGTTTGCAGCTACGTTTCGTCGCCTGCTATCTACAGCTGCGGGATTTGAATTTAAAGTCATTGTCGCCGTTCGCGATTGGTATTGACGAAACCTTCGATATCATCGTCCTTCGACGAATTCCACCCAACCGGCCCGTCCGCATATTCTCTCTGTATCCCAAAGACAAACGCTCCGCGACATTAATGGACCCCGCGAAACGTATGCACGAATTACAAATGACCGAACGGCAGAACGTGCGCACATGCAGCTGCACCATCAAAGGACAAATACGCCCGAAGCGTTTCGACACGAATTATTGCGAATTCAGTGTACCCGAAGCTCGTAAAATCGGTCTGACCCTGGCACACATACAGCCAGGATTTTGTACGGTTCCCGTCGTCCGCTTTGAGCGGTTCTATCGTTATCGGTAAATCCTGATCGGCCGGCGACATTCCTCTGTCCGCAATCTAATTTCTAAACGAGCGCCGACTCTGTCGAAAGCGAGCTTCTCTGTTTCATCATGATGAACTAATGAAATTCGGTACACAGGGTGGGTCGGAATTCGTGGTACAACTCTGGAGCTGGTCATTTGACGTCTTAACGCGTTGACTGCTGCAGCCTGGAGGCGGAAAATGATACACCTTTCTAGACTTTGATACAACATGAGGGCAATCCCAAATTATGCCCTTTTGTATCAGTGATGTTAGCCATTCTTTACAGTTTTTTATTGGTTCTGTTAGACCTCTTTAAATAGTTTTACTAGCACTGTTCATAGTGAGGTGAATGGCAACTGAATTTAAGGCAGTCAAAGTGTTAACCTCTTGACGTACAAATTAATTGAGATTATGTTTGTATATGGATACGATTTCATCTTGAGTCTATCGGTACAGATAGTGGTTGAGAGGAGAACATGTTTCAGTTTTTAAATTAATATTCTTAATCAAATGAAGAGTATGCTTTTGTACGCAGTTCTAGTTCAGAGATGGCCATCCGGAGCAAGGGCTTCCTCCAGCCTACCTCCACTCTGCGTTCATTCCCCTCACGTAGGTTGTGGTTTGGGTATGATGTTGAAAACATCGATGATTGTTAGTCAGTAGGGCTTCTCAAGAAACAGTGATGTAATAGAAATAATTTTTCGTATATATGACATCAGTTTTATGTAGAGATTACATCTCTACTTTCTTAGTACGTGAGGGGAATGGACGCAGAGTGAGGGGTAGGGCAGAGCCAGGCGACGCTCCCGATGGCCATCCCTGTTCTAGTTTTTTACCAAGCATTATAGGTGGTTGAAATTAATTAGTAGACTGCAGATGTTTATGCAATTTAATATATCCAAATTGCTGAATGATGAACGTTTAATATCGTAGCGAAATAAAAATTGCACATTTTAAACGTTTCAAGAAACAAATACCGTCTTGTTGTTGTTTTATTTATCTAATAGCATTAACGTACCTTTTTTTAACGCTCTGTACATTGACCTGATACAATAAACACATTATTAGTATTATTACTATAAATTAAAGTAAATTACAGACGCTTGAAATGTTTCCTTTTCCGTACATGGCGTGAAGTTACGCCTTGCACGTTATCAGGATTAACTATCAGTTAATTTCAACAGTGAAATAGATAACTAAATAAATTATTTCAAAATTTCACGATTTTTATTACAATTTGTGCTTTCGACTTGTTTCTAAGCATACAGGTAACTCCTTCTCGGTTGGACCACTAATTCTGACTCAGCCTGTATATCGACGAAAGGGAAACCGCGCTCCCATTTCTCCATTATGATTTTTTTTCTCTCTCTTTCAATTTCAGCCGAACGCGTCTCACGAATCGCTGCATCATCGGTATTATTAATAAGACGCGGTATTTTTATATTAACCTTTGAGTCGAGTGAACGCGTGCCGCGGAGAGGAACGTGATTCTGCGAAATTCCACGAATTACCAAGATTTTTGCGCGGGGTCGTTGGAACCAAAATTGCTCGTAAACAAGACGGGAATTCGTTGAACTCGAAACACGACCCTCCTGCTCGGTTCTTACGTTTTGTATGCTGACAATGGACTGTAATATAAATCTTAATTTGAAGCGCTGCAGTAACGTAATTAATGTTTTCGACGGGATTTCTTTTCCAGATGGCGAGGCTCCGTCTATAAACTAATCTGGAGAGAACTGCTGGCATACCTGTTCGTCTACTACCTCATCAATTTCACATATCGATATGCGCTGAACGAGCCGCAGCGGGTGTGAGTACATGAATACGTTTGCTTTTTTATTTTATTCGAAACTCAGAAACGTTTTGGAAACTTTGAACTTGCAAAATATTGTATTTTCATTTTTGTAACGATGCACGTATGTTTTTCTTTGTGTATCATCACGGAAATCTGAGACACTTTAACGTAACTTTATTTAAAATTTTATTTTAACCACTATATTATTTTATTTCATGGTTGTTTCGATTTTAAATTTATCACCTACTTTTTAAATAATGTTTTATTTTTTTTCGAGGTTGTTTGGAATACAATTTTATTATTTTGTTTAAAGAATAATTTAAAATATATTGATTGTATTATTTGGTTCAAGACAAGTAGTTTTTACTAATTTTTATGAAACTTTTTTTGTAACAAGATATTCAAATTATTGCACAGTATTACATGTTTGAAGTTAAAAAACTTGTACAAGTTTAAAATAAGGGAAATTCATAATATTAATTGAAATTATTTTCACGATTTTTTGTTCGATATTTGATACAAAAAAGTAATGGAATCGTTCTTTATTCAAATTTGCTGTTATTGCATATAAATGAATATTTTCTATGTTTTTGAATAACATTATTGAAAGTGACGGATCAAAACAACATTTCAGATCATTGTTTCTCATTTTCATTTCAATTGAAACCTGCCCAGATATGTTACCACATAATTTGTCACAGTTATTAGCTTTCTGACATAAGAAATTTTCTATTTTTACGTCGAAAGGCATTCTATTCTAAATATTTTAGGATGCTGAAAAAATTGTGGACGCTTTAAAAACAGCTCCGTATTCATAAAATATTAAGTTCCATAACACGAAACGATACATGTATCTCTTCTGTACTCGTTACCACATAATTGGCACTGTTTATTAACTCCTTAACGTGTGAATTATTTTTCACCTTCACGAAGAAATCAGATAAAAATTTGTTGCATAAGAGTGAATTCTAAGAATATTATAAACAAAATTTTCCATTGTGCATAATTCATAGTATAAATATATTATATTTCTCATAATAAAGGAAAGGAGCAATTCTAATTATTTACGAAATCTATAAATTTTAAGATCTAAAGCGGCACTGCGTGTATCACAAAGAGGTTAAAAGTCAGAGTTCGAAAGTAATACTGTAAGTCAGTCTGTGTTACAAACGAATATTTATGAATCTGTCTATACTCAAATATAATATTCTAAACCTGTTTATATTCAAGACTAGTATTCTAAATCTGCCTGTATTCAAAATTAATATCCTGAATCCGTCTATATTCAAAACTAATATTCTAAATCAGTCTATATCCAAAACTAATATTTTAAATCTGTCTACATTCAAAGCTAATATTATACTAAATCCGTCTATATTTAGAACTAATATTCTAAATCTGTCTATATTCAAATATAACATTCTAAATCTATCTGTATTTAAAACTAATGCACTAAATCAATCTAATGTCCACATATTATCTACGTCTTTCCTTTTGCGGTGTATAGCATGGTCCATCCATTTTCCACCATTTTCCTCTGGAACCTGTCGAAGGTTAAACCCATAAGCGATGGAAATCACGTTCTGCAAAATGTGGGCTGAGACCTTGCAACCGAGACCACCTGTACAAAAATGACTCTTTTTTTTCGCACAGTATACTGTAACCTCTGATTAAGTTTCGTTTAACCTTAAACCTGTAGCCTATAAATTGTCAGGGTACTCAAATCTCTGCAGAGAACAAAGAGAAAAGCTTGGCGAACTAAAATTTTACAGGAGTTAACGTTCAAGGAGATTTGCATAAATTTTATCCTTTTTGTTATCTGGCAGCCGGCTCGTGTAACACAATAGAAGTTAGGGAAAAGAACCTCCGTGCAAAGTAAATGGAGAACAATACAGACGGAGATTTTTTTTATGTTGTACAGCAGACAATGCACGAGTTGCGCAATCGGTTAGCCGCTGAAACAGTGTTGTTAAATAATACTTTTCGTCGTGAACGATAAGAGAGTTTAAGAACAGAAACTGTGTAGCGATACATTAACGTTCATTAAAAAATTAAAAGATATCTTACGAACATCTAATTGCCTGGTATAACATTCTGATTTTATTGTTTTCAGAATAGTCCTATTCGGGATTTTTTAAGAAAATAAAATGGGTGATTATCATTTGAAAAAATTGAAGATGATTTCGGTATCACGAAATGAATTTTTAGAATAAAAAATTCGTAATTATATCAGGACCAATAATGTATGCAATTCTGTAATTGTCTCATTATCTATGCGTATTATTGTAGAAAATTAATTATTTTCAATTTTGTATGAGCATGTTAATCTGAATTTAAAAATTTTTGGACACGCATCACCTGTCATCTAAGAGGCTCAGTTATGTAAGGTTCAACATTTTCTGTATTTATACTAAACTCGTTTCTTAACTTTTGGACTCACGTCACTTGTCATCTAAGGGGCTCAGTTCTGTTGGGTTAAACCAGTGATGGCCACCGGAGCTACGGCCTTTCCCCACTCTAGGTCCATTCCCCTCATTTCAGTTCTCTTCAGTTTGCCCCTCGTTCTTCCTCGACCTATCATCGTCCCAGATCACAGCCTATATTAGGGAAATGGCCCTAGAGTGGGGAAAGACCGCAGCTCCGGTTGCCATCAAACAATATTTTCTATATTCATAACGAGCTCGTCTTTTAATTTTGTGGACTTACACTACTGGTCAATTAAGAGGCTCAATTGCATGAGTGATCGAGTAAAATTCAATAATATTGTCTATACTTATACTAAATTCATTTTTTAAATTTTTGGTCTCAAGTCACCTATCATCTAAGAGGCTTCATGATGTATGTAGGGTTAAACAGTATTTTCTATACTAATACTAAACTCGTGTTTCAATTTCGTGGACTTATACCACTTATCAATTAAGAAGCTCAATTATGTGAATAACCGTGTGAGCTTGAACAATGGAAAACAGTGCTATTACCCGCATGAAAATTATTATACAACAAAAATCAGTTTTTAAATGAGCTCAGGCTGGAAACAATGTGTGATTATAGTTTCCCTTGCAATTACGTCTCGGGAAAAACGAATTTGGCGTGGGTACGAGTAGCCATGATCGCCAGCTTTATGCACGTCGATAAGCCCACGCGACATCGACCTTGGCCAAGCAACAAAACCCGAAGTCTCCAATGTTCCAACCGCGATTACGTTTCATCGTCTCGTACATCGATGAATTTATGACAGCCTCGGTTTTATTATACAGCGTCGATACCGTTGCTTTTCTGTTCGCCGCGCACACGCGGCTGGCTCAGCTCCTTTTTTCGCCGCGAACACGTTTTTACGACGCTCGGATAAACCAAGGAAGTCGATTACAATTCGAGGTAGCTATTAAACGGCTGAAATAAACGTCAATTTACATAATTATGGCCGACCGTATCGATTAATTTCCAGAAACTCGCGCAGAAACGTTCTCCGTAGTCCTGCTTCTTCGAACACCTCACGTAAGCCGTTCACTGAACGTTCGGTTCACTCTTTTATGTATATTCAAATGTTTTATTCTACCGCGTTTGGTATTTATTAACCCTTTCACTATGGCTGCGTCAGGAGAAAAAACGACGATATGGTATGTTCGTATGGGCCATATATTTTTCCAGTATAAAGAACAAAGTGCAATTTAAAGAGCCATGACGTCCAATGGTGAATCAGGCGATCATGCAATTTTTTCTCTTTGAGCGACGGTAGTACCTATACACTCCCGAATTGGTAAAATTAGGAGGTGAACGATTTTTCAGTATGAAATTGCCTAAATTATGAAATAAAGTTAGCACTTATTGAAAATTTAAATTTTGTACCATCCGATTCTACGTCAGAAGACAGGAAATAACATGTCCTCGACCATTATTCGAATGAGTCGATAGTTTAGGCGTTTTTTTAACGGCACTTGTGGTAGTCGTTTTAGCCATTTCTTCTGAAAAATGGAGTGCGTTGTACATATCATTCATAATTATATAAACATTGATTTATAAACTATAAAAACTGAATTTCTTTGAAAACGTTAATTTCCAGATAATGATTTCTACAATTCTATACAGTTCGTAACTATAATTCAGCATCACTCTGTGTACAATAATTTTAAATATCTGAAAATTGTCAACTCCTATCACTTAGGACCTTGTCAAGAAAAATTTTTCTTTGAAATGGAGCCTCTAAAATTTTTTTCTGAAACGGAGCCTAAAATTTTTTTCTTGAAATGGAGCCTCTAAAATTTTTCTCTTAAATGGGTCCTCTAAAATTTGTCTCTGAAATAGAGCCTCTAAAATTTTCCTCTTAAATGGAGCCTCGTACAACAAATTTTCAGTCTATATTTTCTACTTATGTTTAATACGTGAACATGAGCCAAGCTATACAGGGTGTTCCAAAAAAGAGTTTTAAGACTTTAGGTCCTTACAGTGGAGTAAAACAACACAGAGTCTAATCAATATAGGTCCCAAAATCAATCACATGACACATCTTTCCATACACTAATACAACATGAAAGTAATCTCAAATTCTCTCCTTTTCAATCAGCGATGTTAATTTTTATACATTTTCTACTACGTCTGTCGGACCTTTGTAAAAATTTGTACCAGTACTATTCACGGTCGGACAAACAGCAAGCCAATTTAAACGTCGCCCACACGCGGAAACACAGCAATCAAAAGTGTCAATGTATTATAAAAACACTCTATATTCAAATTTGAAAAATCATGACTGTCGTTCAAATGGTACGACGTTTTTTCTGAAATCTCGGGACAGCCGGGGATAAAAGTTATTTATACATATTCGGAGGACTTAAATCGCGGATATCGTAAATAAAATTGTTTCTTCCCGCTATACAAGGTGCGCGTTTTGCACAATACACGGTGGAATGTGCCTGAGACTCGTCCGTGGCGGGCATTAAAAAACGCATAAAAACGTAACCTGTTATTTATGCGAGGATGAGTAAAAAAAAGGAGTGGGGATAAAGAAGCTCACGGGGCCCGAGGATGCAAAAAGATCGCTCCTTGTGAGCCGCTTCGATTCACCTGGTCTAAATTTAGAACCGTAGGGCCGGTTCGAGGTTCGCTTAGGGCCCTACCGACCTGAACAATGATATGAGGGATTCGCCGTGGTCGAATGAGAACGACGGTGAATCTTATTCGATTCTATGTCCGACCGCTTCCAACCTATCAATTTCGACCCTCCATTAACGTTTTGGATGGAACGATAATATAATTCAACTTTCGCAGAGAAATCGTTTTTTTCTTCGACCTTTAGGGGCTGTAGATATTCAGAATTAGTATTATTGAAATATTGTGTATTCTGAGTATCGATGAGAGTGGAATAGTACTTTTTTTAATTAAAACAGTGTAGAAGAGAATTTATTTTATATAATGTGAGTCATAAATTGTCCACCCCGAGTAACTTCTAAAGTGTGTATTCTACAAGAAAGTGTTCTGTACAGAAATTACACGGTATCGACGGAAACATACGATGCTAAAACGGTTTTTTTAAGTAACCTATTTATTTGTGAGACATCAAGGTGGACTTGATCATATGTCCCCTTCGATACCGTGCAATTTCCATATAAAACACTTTTTTTATAAAGCAGGTACTTTAGAAGTTATTCGGGGTGGACAAGTTGTGACTCATCCTATATAAGAGATATTATATATTAAATAGATTCGGATAATAACCACTGAAGTTACAGCTAAAATCCTAATAATAATATTAGATAGATTGAATAGATAGGTAGATAGATAGATAATAGAAGATATTTATTAAATATAATAAAAGATGAATGGTAAGGGAATTTAGAAAAATTAGGTTGATTTCTTTGTAACAACTTTGTGTGCCACGTAATACTCTTATCGAATTGATATATGATATACATTCGTTTATGGAATACAGTATGCATGTAAATTGAATATTGAAAAAATGAGTGACATTTGTATAACTTCCTCCCACACTTTTTTATTGTAAATTCATTTCATTTTCTGCGGAATGACAGTATGATTCAAGTATCGCAGAAAAATTCTTTTTTTCGACTTTTGAAAGCTATAAATATTAAAATTGAAAATTAAACTTATTGAAATATTGTATATTCTAAGTAACAATAAGAACGGAATTATGTTTTCTTAAACATATTTAGTAAACGTAATAAACAGTAAAAGGTAACTGAACTCAGTAAATTTATACTCACAATCAGATATATGTACATCTAAATAGATGACTCTTTGCTACTATTATAGTACTTCAACAGAATTCATGCAGGTCGTATATTTATTTGCAGAATTCAGTACGTACGTGGATTAATATTAAAAAGAAAATTACGATGTTCGTATAAATGCACGGTTACCAGCTTGAGAAAGCTAAAATTAGATTTAGTGCATAATTATAGACGCTACTGCATGACACTGTATTCGATATTTCATTTAAGAAATTTGGCCTATATAACTGATTTTATTGAGAGTTTAATTGACCGTTGATTTCTAATCAAGAACATTTGCAATTTCATATTGCCATTTATATGAAACACTATTTCATATTAATTGGCCTAACTACTGGCTAAATAGACAATATTTTAGCAACTTCATAATAAATACAAAAATAAAGAATTACAGTTAGCAACTTCGCATCATTCACACACGAATTCATTGAAATTTTTCATTCCGTGACCAGCGAAAGATATTATTTACAAAGTATTCGGTGAAAACGCTCGGATATCGCAGGAGCATACTGCACAAGATAGCAAGCAAATTCGAAAAATATCTGATACTTTCGAACGTATAAAAAGATTAACATTCACGCATGTACGTGCTCGCAGTGAAGTAGAACGTAGTCATTCTGTACACCGATGTAAAGATAAGTAGACGATCGAACAAAAAATGGCAATAACTCAGAAACTAGATCGAATAGATCATGCATTTCCTGTATGAACTTCTTTATTACCTGTGAATATTGAATTAATCTGCAACGTGACTTCTTTCACTCTGCGTGTCTCATCGGTGTTGGGTTAATTATAGATTAATTATCATTGCAATCGAAGTGACTGCGATTTGCTAAACATAAAATATAACGGGGAAAGAAAATATTCTATATTGAAGTACACTGCTATAGGATCACAGTGATAAAAAAAGGACTTGCTTAAATTTGAAAAAATATCTTATTTAAATTCGAGAACAAAAGTGACATACATATTTGTATGCACGACCAGTGATTAGTATTAAGGTATTTGTACTGGAAAATAATTAGTTTAATATATATATCTTAATTTTTATTTTGTAAAATACTACACGTGACTTCAAACACGAGAAAACACAAATTAATAATAACAATCAGGATATCGATTTTCAATAGTTTCAATGATATTCTTGTGGAAAGATTAAAATGGGACACCCTGTATTTGCTGGTGGTGAAAATGTAGCGTCCGCAGATTTTTCCACTTTAGGCTGGCTTACCTGTTACTAACGGGGTGATGGCGTTAGGGTTGCGAGGTTATGACACGTCAGTCACTATTGAGTTGGAGAAGCTAAGCTCTAAACTATTAAATTTTCAGAGAGCTTCAAATCTCAGAAATAGCGTACTGTTATGGCCATGTCGTAAAGTCTGCGAATGCTAGTTATCCTCGACACACGACATGGAGCAAAAGCTGTTAAGTTCGGGTACCTAAGCTAGTTGGTCATCACTCGCATAATGCAACAGGTCTGCAAAATGTCTCAAAATGGAATTGACTGCTATTGCTTTCGCATATCCCTCTCTATATTTGTCTAGTGTAACTAAGCTTTAAGCTATTAAATACTCAGAGACTTCCAAAGTCTAAAAAATAGCCTACAGTTGTGTCCATATCACACGCTCCACGAATTCTCAATTATACTAGTTATTCCCAACACACCGTTATTACCAGAAATCCGTCTGGACGACGAACTTCGTCGTTTCGTCGAACCCCCGAAATAGACCATGAGGCTGATAACGGATTTTCGCGAACAGCTGTAAGATCTCAGTGGAAATTCCCATTTACCAATGATTACCGGTATAGTAAGACCGGTAGTGGTTTTGCCGAGTGACGGTATCACCTCAACCTTGCTCCACTTGTAGGCGAGGCGGTACAAGTATTCCACCACACGTGATACACCAGCAACTATACAAATATTGAACTCCTCACGAATCACACTCACTGTACAAACGTTCGATTTGCCTGTCTGAATCATGCTGTTGATTGTTTTTATTATTTTCGAAACGCTCGAACCGACTAACAGAATTACCACGAGCTCAGGCACGGTGAAAGAATCGGATGATAATGAATGATAATTGTCTGTTTCAGGATCTTCGAGAAAATCAGATACTACTTCGGGAACTCGAGCGAATCGATACCGATGTCGTTCGTTCTGGGATTTTACGTGAGTCTGGTCGTGAAAAGATGGTGGGAGCAATACAAATTATTGCCCTGGCCCGACAACTTGGCTCTGTTCATCAGCGCCGCAATACCTGGAAATGTGAGTACAAAGATCGAAATTCCTCATCTAATCGTCTGTCTCTAATGGAACACTATCGACAGTTTTTTCGACAGAGTTGTGACTCTCTAAAAATTACAGTTAATACATTCAGAATTGAGTATACCAAATGTGAGCATAATTATCTGCGTTGACACTCATGCAAGTCAATAGAAAAACTTCTAAAATTGTAAAAATTACGCTCTAAGCTCTTGTATTATGATTTTGCCAATGATTTAATGCGATGAAATTCACTATTGAGGGCCTTGAATGCCCTCATAACGTTGCGTGCGGCAAAGCTTCAGTAGTACGCTATGAGCTATTGTACCAAACGCCTATGGGCGTCGACAGTACACGGTGAGCGACTATAGGCGCCGATCGCAGTCGAAAAGTTAACAACCCTCTAAAACTCAAATGTGCTGTAGTGCAAAACTTTAAAGAATTAATAAATATGTGAGACTCGTGTCTGTAATATATAAAATTTTAAATCACTGAATAAAATCTAGCAAACTCAGGCAAATCTCCAATTAATGTCTAATGATACTAAAAGTTTATCAGAAACAAATTGTACCTTCTGGTGGTCTTCATCTATTCAAGCCACATCTAACAGAACACCTAAATGATTAACTATAGCACGCTTAGCAATTAATATAATAACAAAACAAGAAGTTCAAAATATTAACGTATTATTGACAGGTCACTAATATTCTCGTGACTTCGTGCAAAACTGAACTGCTATTACACATGTAGTAATTCATGCGATTATTAAAGTACAAAATTGTGTGAGTTGACATTATAGTATTGTCAATGCCGTGTATTTACATTTTAATATTCAATTATGAAAATAGCCGATGATACGCGTTACTTTTTGCATAAAACAGTCAGCAATGCGTTAAACTGCTGAATAATATCTAAGAGACCCAAGGAATTCTCCAATCAGTATCTAATGTGACTCCAGACACCAAAGAGGAGTAAGCAACGCGCGTTCGCCACAAAAGCGATCGACCTAACGGGCTTAGAGCGCCGGTGAAAAAAGTCTGAAACGACGACGAAATTCCTGCTTGTTGTCGAGCTCCCGTGATACCGTAACAAATGCAGCCCAGCTCGAACAGCATAGCGGGGCTGGTCGTGTTCGCTGCGTTCGTCTCATTACGCTAATGAATTGCCGTGACACGTTTCGGTGTCGTTAACCTAAGTAGGTGCCAGCGCGGAGTCACGCCACGCCCAGAAGTGTAAAAAATGCGCGGAGCGATCATCCCATAATTGGCAAGCACGTGAATCTTCTTCTTTGTTAGCCTCTTCTGTTGGACTAACGGATAGTTAGAGACGATAGTATTTCAGCGACGATTCCTCTCCACGACCCCAGTGCCACGCGATACACGTGTGCTCGTCCAGCGAGAAATTGCCGTCTATTAACGTTACTTTCTCTGATCGCAACGAATAAATCGATAATGAAAGTTCGCTTCTACGCTAACTGCGCTCCGGTTGCTTTGGACTATCATCCTTGGACTTTACGTCACTTTATTACGTCGATTGATCAGTATACTTCTAAGGAGACATTTCTAGGTAGATCAACAGTTCGACTGCCACGTCACCCCTATGTGGGTGACACTTAAATGCAGTTATTATTTACCTGGCTACGAACAGTGTTAGTCAGGATATCTAAAAAAGGTTTACGGGACTACTAAAAAACTATAAAGGATTCCTAACATTATTGATCGAAAAGGGCATAATTTGAGATTATTTTCCCTGTTGTATCAGAGTCCAGAAAAGTGTGACGCTTTCAGCCTATATATTGGGGCAGTCAACGTGTTAAAATGTTGATAAAGATTGATTGAACTCTATCAAGCAAATCTGTGCACTTGATCTGATATTGCATTATTGGATGCAGCTATTTGTTTTGTATATAAAAGAGTTAGGGTGTTTGCACCGAAAAGCTACAGTTAATACTGTTTGAGGCCTCCAGGTGTTCAGAAGGAAAGTATTCCTAACGCTTCGCCACATTGCAGGTAGCTGATCAGGAGTCTCAAGGCGCACTGCTACTGATGCGAATTAGAATGTTCACTCTTTTAGAGTACCCATGTTCGTGTTCCGGATCATTGATCAGCCAGTCAGTTTTTAATTAGACGGCTGAGCAGTTAAAAAACGGGAGGAGTGTACTCTAAATAGCCTTAAGGTATCTTTGTAACTGGTATCTCTGTTGATATTATAACATAAACATATTTGAGCACCTGATGCGAGCCAAATGAGAAAAGTCCATACAGAAATGAAACATTTTTAGTAGAGAAACTCTGAAAATTGCATTTATTAAATAAGTGGAACAAAATAAGGTCTCAGTTACACAACAAATTAATTAAGGCTATGCCAAATCGACTTGAAGCATTTGTTAATCTCCAGGCTATCCGATAATATAGTACTTTATAATTTGTACATAATTTTTGTTCCTTTTTGTATTTGTACTCCGTTGATGGACAAATATTTGTGCGCTACTGGATTGAGTCATGAGTAATTCCCGATACATAATAAATATTATTCTTACTAAAAAATCAAATTGTTCACCTAAACTATTAATTTGTATACTTATTAGGAGGTAATCATTCCTGAAACTCAGATATGCGGCAGAAGCAGCGAAGAATTAACTAATAGATTTAATAAGATAAATCGAACGGTGGTTCGGAACCCACCTAAAACTGTGGGTCCCCCGGCTAAATAATCATAGCAGTCGATGCTGGGGTACGTACAAATACGAAGAAGAAGACAAATCGAAAGTTATTTATATCTCGGCCGAATGTTAATCCGACGTCATGTTGAAAAATACGTAAAACAGAAGATACAGTTGGAGTGTATGACCTGCTTGCCACTTTTTAATGTGTGCGTAAATCTAAATTTATTATGAATTGTTTAAGGCATGATTCTCAATATGAATTGCCCGGAAACATTTGCAAGTCACTGTATGATACATCATACATTTCTTTTTCTTGTAAACTTCTTGCGCCACATCGTCTATATCCAATGTCTAAAGAGTATAAAAACAAACCTTTCAGACAAATTTCATTACATTCAATGTTTCATTGCTAAGTTAACAAAGTAATGCAATTTCTATCTACACATCGGGTGGTCGAGTACTGTTCTCATCCACTGGAAGTGTCTTCGAAGAATCGTGAGGAGAGAAGGTTTCAAGGCTGCGGGAGGAAGTCGAAGTTTTCGACCGGAGGACCGAGCTTTCAGCCATGTGGTCAATGACACAATGTCGAAGTGAAAGTGCAACGTATCGTAGAGAGAAAGAAGGACGAACCTACGCGTTCCACAGAGTCTCCGTGCACACCGGTACAATCTGTCCTCGTTGCTCCGCCATCGCACCGTCCCGTAAAATCCGCGGACTGTACCAGCCAGCTGGAGAACCGGTGAACACGTAGCACGGTGTAAAACTGGCTACAAGCTTCCCGTTGCTACTCGTATTAACCCCTCGTCTCACAATGACCAGTCGCATTCGTCCCACAGAATATGATCCATGTGTTACACACGCGAGTCCCACTTGCGCAACTGCTAAGGTCTGGCGTTCACGTTGCAATTTTTAACTCGGTTGTAAAGTAAGTACTCTGCATGATGGAGGAAGCTTCCCTAAGCAAACCCTTTTTTACGATTAGAAGGCTTGGAAGAACTCAACGTAGAAGGAAAGACACTACTTCCTATACGGCGAAAATTCAGTTACGTTGCAACCATCGTTTGGAGAACATCTTAGAACGCTCCAGGACATAAAGTTTGAGTTAAGCGCCTGACTCGCCATCTGTACAACTTAATGTAATTGTATTACGACGATTACCCATAACAATGAACGTCGATGAAGGCGAATCTTAGGATCGACTCTCAACAGCAACGATTCTTTAATCATTTGCACTACAGGACTTCAGTACTTTTGACCGTCAGAAGATTGTCAAAAGCGAATTGTGTCTGCTGGTGAATGCTCTTCGTTCATCAAGGCACTTGAGGACTTCAATACTAAGTTTTATCGCACGGAATCGTTCGAAAAATCGCAAGATATGGAGCTACACCAGTGATGGCCATCACAGCTGCAGCTATCCCAACCTCTACGTCCATTCCTACTTGAAACTTTATCGTTGAAGGGTCAACTGTACTTACAGACAGTAGTGTAAGTCGAGGGGTTAATACAGTATTCCACTATTGGCTGGAAGAGCATTCGGGACAGATAACCCCTAGCCAACCGAGGTACAGCAAGCTATCATCGCCTTCTCGAGCACAATAGTTACGACTGCAGCTCCAGAAGGCGACGAAAACTTGCCCTACCTCGGATGGCTGGAAGAGCATTTAGGACAGAGACCTTCCAGCCAACCGTGGACGACTGTAGAACCGAGAATCGATGGACTCGAACGCTTTCTACTGCGACGTTTCGCGCCATTCCACCACAGCGACGACACCTCGCGTTCCTGCGCTTCAAGGTCTCCTCCGTGAACGGACGCTCGTACGAAGGGATTAGAATTTTCTTGTCACGCAAGAACGTTGCACTTGTCCCGCTGGGACAATGGGAACGGTCGCTTCCGTGCAACGAGGAATTTTCTGCACGCAGCCCAGCACGGGCAAGGTCTCGAACGGGACCGTAGTCCTCTACGTACAGAGAACCCGCCGCGGTCATGTAGTCACGTAACGCGAAGTATCGGATTTGTGAATGAGCAGCCGTCGACGAGTGGGCAGCACGAGCTTCTTGGGCTGTGCCTTTCATTGAAATCTAATTGGAATTCAGGCCCCGAGGCGAGAAGGATGCCTCGACTCCCACCTTCCTCGCTCACCGACGAGGATCCCTTTCGAGCTGCCAAGCCGTGCATTTTTACACGCGCCACGTTCAGTCGCAGCATTCCGTGAAACAAGGGACGTCTGCCGTTTCTTCTTTTTCTCTTTTTCCGTTCGATGGACGCAGAGGCGAGTCGATCGTTGCGGAGACGAATGGCTGGAGGGATGAGAGACATGGACGACCGATGAGACGATGTCAGTGGGACAGCTGTAACCTTTGGCGTGTGAAGCAAGCACATTTTCTGAACTTCGGGGAGAATATATTGGCTTTTACCCCATAAGGCACACTTTTTTTTGTAGATCGGCCTCAGAAACACACTTTTTTGTTCAATGTTCATTGGTGCTACAAGAAATTAGATGAAAAGACAATGCTTGTAAGGGTTAATTAACTTTTGCACACAGAATGCAGGGTCATTTTGGCCCATCCCGTAGCTCGCCTGTTACAACCTGATAAGACTGTCGTCTTATCGCTCTAACAGAAACGATGACGAATCGACACAGTTGCGGCGGATGGAAACTCAATGGATGTTGCGTGTCAGTATTCAGTATAGCAGCAAAGGAGAAGCGTATCTAGCAAAGTTTTATCTAATAAAGTTCTGGCAAATAACAAAGTAATGCTAAAAAATAATGACAGCAAAGTTGATTACAAAACCTTCGTTCAAAATGAACAAATATGTCTCAACTTTCACTATGGGCCAAAATGACCCGGCATTCGGTGTCCGAGGATTGAGATGATTTTCGTTCATGTATATTTTTGCTAAAAAAAACAACAACAAACTTACCAGGCATTTCGCCTTTTGTTGCTGTTTTTTAGCAAAAATATACATGACTGCTATAGCCGTCGATTGCCAGCACACCAACAAAAATCTGACAGCTATAGCCGTCATTTGCGGCAGTGGATTAATTGGGAATTCAAAGTTTCAACTGTAATGGTTATTGGTCACTATGAACAGATATCATGTCTTAGATTCCTGCCTTATAATAAAAACCGAAACAGATCTGTTGCTTTACCATGGAATAGTTTGAAGTCGTTCGATTTGCGTTCAAGGGTGTCAAAGCCTGAAACTTTGATCAGAGATATCTTTGGCAATCAATATTTTTGAACGATAAATACGAACTTTTCTATAGGTGGCCTTAAAGTTTTGCCTCATAGTAAGAGTTAAAAATTTAGGTCTGACTGGCATTAATTTTTTTTAACTTCATAGAACAATTCTTGGCGCTCTAAACAATGACATAATTTTTTATTTCCAAAATTCATTAGTTACAGAGATACCCCTACTTTAATTTATAGCAAAAGAGAATCAACTGATCAAAGTTTCAGAATTTTTATACCGTCTACTTCCATAAACAATGATTTTCGAATCGAATGATGGCAAATTTAAGTTCTTTTTTATAACAAATCAAAAGAATTTGTTCCATTTTCTCGTCAAAATATTTTTACCGGTTCGTGGACACTCCTTGTTACCGCGATCACGGTTTTCTTAATCATCCACGTCTTTGTATGTTCAAAGTCCTGAAATTAGAGCAGTCTTCGAGATTCATCGAGTTTCAAGCGCCTCGGGCTATCATAAAAGAACCTCGTTCGAAGGTAAAACTAATTAGCCTCTAATTGAAAGACACAAGAAAAACTGTTTACGGCAAGCAGGTAACCCAATTTATTCTCTGAGCAAACCACGAGTAGACGAGAAGGAGAGTGTATCGACTGAACGGTCGACGGACGCGAAAGAGATAATTCGACAATTAGGATGAAGCCTCGATAATTCAAACGATTTATACCGCTCTATGGCAGCAGCAATTAATCGAGCATAAATTTTCTCGGCTTTCGATGAGATCGCAGCCCGTCGCTTCGCGTCCACGAAACTTTCTTCTTTCGGGCAGATTGTTCTAAATCAGCACGTGCCTCGTAACGTTCACCGTCCACGTGTTATTAGCCGCTCGAAAATCTGCGTTTCGACAAACTTTCTTCGGCTGTTGCATGCATTATATCAGGCGGGCCGAGACGTGCCTCGATCCACAAAATACTTCATCTAAATCCATCGTGCTCCACATACGTAACGATTTTTTCCCTTCCAGTCAAATTAGCCTGCTCGGACGGCCGATTTGTTCATTCGATTTAATTTATTATTAACTTCATGCCTTGAATAACAAGTTGTTGGGTTACACGAAATTAACGATTCGAACAGATGTTCTCGTCAATGAAACTGCAAATCGTATACTGTAATACAAAAAGTTAATTTCAGTTTCGTTCTGCATTGTGGAGTAACAGTTCACGATCTTCAAAATGTCAAAAACATTTTCGAGGGAAGAGTACGCAGTATTTTGTTATAATTTTTTAATACAGCATTTATGGACTTTTTCTTGTGTGACATTGTCTTATTTTTAGCTATAGAAAATAACTGGCAAGGTTGTACGGAAACCTATTAGATACCTTGTTAAAAGTATGACTCTATTACTTACCTAGCGCTCAAAAGCTTAGTCGCGTTTGTTAAAATGTAGTATAACTGAAAGTAACTATAGGGAAAAAATGAATTACATATGTTGCAAATCATAATATCATTTAAAATTGGGGGAAAAGATAATAATGAACGATGCACGTATTATTGGAAAATACCTTCAACAATAATGATGTACGAATTTGCTAATAAATTTTACGATTGCAATGAATATCCTATTGAGTAACCGTGTAACCCTTTTAAGTTGATATGGGCCCATTTGGGACGCGAAGTACACAAATAAATAATCATACACAAATGAAATAATCATCGATCATGTAGAAAATTTAATCAAGAGGATGCCCTGAATTTTTGCCGCAATAATCGAAACTGAAAGTCCTTATTTCGCCGAAAAAAAATGAAATAAATTAACGTGTCATCCTTACTAATTGTTGTCCAAAAGCATCTATAAAATATAGTACCAATAATGTATTAACACTTTGACTGCCACGCTGTATCTGCTGAAAATTTACAAACTGTTTACACATCCATACAAAATGAATATACCCCAAAATAATAATATTAGTAAATTTCATAATTTTTCCATTCGTTTCAATCGACTTGCTAAGATATAATTACTAATGCTACACACGATCAAATAAGTGACTGAATCGGAGTGTCACCCATTTACGAGTGAAGTGGCAGTCAAAGTGTTAAATAAATAATATTATAAATCTACCGAACTGTATCGTTTCGTTCATGTTTTCAGTGCGTGAGTAAACTTTTGAATGGCAGTGTATATTTTTCAGATACATTGCAATGTGAAACAGAAGGGTTGATATCTATATATTGCAATAAATTAAATTATCGTTAGAGGACGATGTAATTTTCATGGAGACGATCGAGATACAGGGGACATCCTGGATAATTTTCGATACACGGAAACGGTAGAATGTCTATCGATTTCCGAGCGAATTGATATTCCACGGACGGTGCATGATCGTTCACCCGCCGGTGATTACAAAACACGCGGTCGATTACAAAATGCGCGTCCACGGCCAGAAAACGAAAGGAAAAATAGCCGGCAGGCGCCACCGTACCGGGTTTTTCACTGATTAATACTGAAACAGCACGAAACCGTCTGAGGATTCGCGACCACGGGCCAAACGGACAAGGGGAAAGTGTGTACAAGACACGGGAAACGTGTCCGGCATTCGTGCAACCACGGAAACGAATTTTTTTCGTCGCGAACCAGAGCCCCTGCGATATCGATTCGACTCTCGATGGTCTTTGCCTAATATTTCTTCATCATAAAATTGAAAGCCTGGTTTCTCGAAAACCAAACGCGGGAGCAGTTCATCACGACAAATTCCTGTTATTTCCACTAAATTGGCATTTTCTATATATTCATAAGTAACACTACGGATGGATTAAATTGATATTTCAAATCGGCACTTTTACTCTCGTTTCGAAGAAAATCGGCTCACCATGTCTGCTCTGAATATTTAGGAAACTTTCAAAGCATCAGGATGTTTCGTGTAACTTGAAGCTTAGAAACGAGGAAGTCAGGAAGAATCCTCTTAAAATAGCGTGAAACGAATGAGAAAGTTTCCTGAGCAATCGAAAGTGTCCTATGGAATATGCCAGCGTTAGGTGTCCAACAAAATTCCATCTAATTTATCACTGATCTACGATCAACTGTCAGCGTTTTATACAATTCGGAGACATGCATTTTACGTGTGGCTACTTTGATACTGATCGGAGTGTTAATTTTCGAATGTTTTCACCTTGCAGGACGAGAGAGGGAGGCTGATGAGGAGAAACATCGTCAGATACGCTGTGCTGGCATACGTCATCACCCTGCAGAGGATTTCGTTACGCGTTAAAAGACGATTTCCAACGCTTCAGCACATCGTAGACGTTGGTCAGTGAGTTACCTTCACCATCTACATTACTATTTCATTAAGTCATTTCTCTTTTAAGTCTGATGACAATGTTGATGCACCATCGCTACTGGGCAACCTCGTTCACCCTGTGAACAGCACCGCGTTATTAAATGAGAAAGTAGCTTCTGAACTGATGGCGCGTAATTAAGGAACTTCGCTGTTGGCGTTAGACGCAGGATTTATTAATACGAGACAACAAATACACAATGAACGATGTCGCGGTGTTGCACGGTATTAATTTGGTAACTCTCCCGCACTAGAAATTTCGTGACCTTTTATTTTTTTACGGAGTAGAAAGACAGAGAAAGGATAGGAACAGAAAATAGGAAAGAGTTAAAGAATAGACAGGCAGGAAGCAATCTGGAAAAGAGAAAGTTACGAAGAACAGAATTTCTGGAAATTTCGCGATAGGGATGTGATGGCAATGGCGCGACTGCCACACTTCTGTGGAATATGAAACTCCTGATGGAGATAGAAGTAATATTAACTTGATAAAATATACAGGATATCACGTTTAAATCGATTCACATGAATTTCTTTGAAACTATTAATATCGAAACTATTGCAGATAAAATTTAAATAATTTCTATGGCACATAACATGTTATCAAATAATTTTTTGTAATAGCAAATTGTCGAGAAACTACAATATCTCGTTAACTGATTAGGTTTAAGGTCAATGAATATCAACCCCCAACTGGTATGGGGCGAATTAGATCGCTTTTACACATAGTATATTTTCCTCCATGCGTTCCGCATTTTCCTGCAGGAGACATTTTTAAAAACTTTTTTATGTAATGGTGGAGTCAACTTTTTAGTGTAAAAATACTTCTATTATAGTCAGTACATTGTCAATGTATGGAAAAAATTGTTGTGAGTTTTTAGTTCTAATTCGCTGTGACAGACAAAACAGATAAAGATTGGGGTCAGTTAGACCCGCACCATACTACTTATGTGACACAAATTCGCCATACCGGCTGAGGACTGATACAATCTGATATTCTTTCGAATATTCGCAGAAAAAATATGACACTTCATTTAAAGAAACAAATCTGCCCTCAAACCACCGGAACGCCTCCATCTCTAAAAAAATTGATACGCTATGTAATGTCGTTCTTGAGGTCATGCAATTTTTTATACAATAATTTTTCATAGAACGCATAATTTAAAACTATTGTAAAGTGAGTATGTTAGGTGTCCCACCCTGTATATTTTTTAGCACGTTCACTATAATTGACCAATTAAAAAACTATTCACTCTAGACAATGCTACATTCTTTGCAGTTCTATTAAATATAACATATCTTTTCATTCTGTACACGTAAAATTAATAATATTGAAGTGGTCAACCGAGTATTCCACAAAATATGTTACACATATATGTATGATACTCATTTCATGTTTGTGTATGTGTATCAAGTCATTTTAAAGAAACAGACCTGTCGTTGTCACGTATATATGACGCCAATCTCTCCAGAGAATTGGTGCACCACATATATGTGATACGTGGTAATTAAATAATTAATTCTCTATAAAAAAATATTACACCACTTGTATTAAGTAATTATTATTTTAGAAGGTACTCCAATTTCAATACATCGATTTAAACCTCATAAAAAATTTTTTTAACGCATAAAATCTACTGATGTGTTGAGCTAGAATATTTCGAAAGCAACACAGAAAATCATACATCTTTTTCTTTGTTCCTTTGCTCTTTTAGCACATTTCTCCGACCATCCGTTTAATTGTCTAATCCAGTACTTTGTTGAAGCTGTTCATAAAAGCATGGAGCAATTTACTAAATCCTTGTGAGAAACTACAAATAATGGTTTTCTTCCTAACGAGCGGACTCATTAAAAACAGCAAACGCTGCCTCTGCTCTGCAACAAAGTATAATACATCTGCTTATTTATACCACTGTTACTTCATTCCAACTACGCTGTTGCGTAACCGGGCACTAATCGTTATTAGACTTTCTATGCCGATGATACAATCCATTATTCATCGTTAAACGTTTCGGCCGCTTCCACATCCGGTGCTCGATTAATAAGCTGTTTTTCGAGCGTAAAAAATTCGTAGAAACCGCTGAATGGATCGAACGATCCTGAATTCATCATCTGCTGGCGGCGCACAGTGGAACGAATGGCACATTTGGCAGACCAAAATTAATTTCTCAGAAACCATTACAGGTAAAGACAAAATTCTTTTTGCGAACTTTATGGTTCGATGATGTCTCCTTTATGGCATATTGTGCACCCCTTCAATTGAGAAGAGTATTGAATCGAAGCACCGTAAGTTGTCGCGAAATGTAGTACGCACTGACAAGGGGTCCTCCCAAGAAACGTAAATTTTAAACATTTTTTTAATTATGCAAAATATGAAAAAATGTTTCAGACAATGTTTATTTCTTTTTATTAAAGCTATTCAATGTCACTAAAATATCTATAGAATTTCGTTAAAAGAATAGAGGGTGCGCACCCCCTGCAACTCCCCGAGAGCCTGAAGGGGTGCACAATGTGCCATAAAGAAGGCATCATCGAACCATAAAGTTCGCAAAAAGAATTTTGTCTTTACCTAAAATAGTTTTTGAGAAATTAACTTTGCCCAGGTAAATGTGCCATTCATTCCACCGTGCGACGTCGTCCTAAGAAAATGTCACGACATGTCGTCTCGATGCAAAAAGCAATTCGGAGACACACGAACGATTTATATAGGCGATCGTCGCCTCCTTAGCGATTATTGCTACTTCAAGGACGTACGTCCAATTAACTTCGCGCCATTTCCTACGCAGTTAACGTCCTCCTATGGTAGCAAGGACAATTTGACCACGAATACGTGTAAGTTCATTCCAAAACGAGATGTGCTCGGAGATTTTCGATGGTCTCCGTGGAATCGTAATTGCCAGTTAATGAGCGATTCGTATGAGTCCATTGTATGATAAGCGGCGCGGTGCTCGTGTTGCTGAAACCGTTATCTCATCGATATTGGGATGAACGACTCGAATGACCTTGAAATGTCTGAGGTGACTGTAATGGAAGTCATTATTTGTACACAGAGAGTTTCAAGAAAGAATAGAAGGGGATATTAAGACATAAACGTAATAAAAATGGAATTAGTAAACGTTGAATTTGGTTTTGTTAATGAGTTGTAGCTGTTTCTATGACGAACCAGTCGTTTGTTTATGTTTTTTGTAGAAAATATTATGCAATCGTCGGAAACGTCTCATTATTGATGTCTTTGCTTGGTAAAAAGTTTTAGACATTTGTGTGATCATGATGCGACGTCACTTTGAAGCTGGAATCATTATAATAGTGTCAGTGAATGGTTGTAACTTAAAACACATAGTTGAATACAACGAATATTAGCCACGTGAATGTGTCAGTAATTCTTTGTCAGTGTAATGTCTCCCCTTTTTGCACCTGTACAGGCTGTCTCAAAAACGTTGTACAATCGGAAAACTGCAGATTCTCCATGGCAAAACAAATAAAAAGTCCTCATATATATTTTCAGCTGAATATATCTTCCATTACTGACACTTAACAGATGCATTAAAAATGATTAAAATCCCTGAGTCTAACAGTTTTAAGCAGGTCCTGAGGTCGATCAGCTGACGGCACGTTGCTGTGGATCGCAGTCACTCAGGGGAACACGTGCAGTTAATTGACACTGCTAATTAAATAGAGCGTAACTTGAGCTTACTTTCATGTTTTATAAAAATCTAAAAGCTTGTGTCGTTTTCAATCTACAGGGTATTCAAAAAAGTTGGGATCAAACTTCAGGGATACGTAGCACTCATCAAAACAAACAAAAAAGTCTTAATGAACACAGGTCCAAATGGTATTAGTTTCGGAGGTACCCCAACCTTTTCGTGGTCTGACCATAACGTTTCGAACACCGTGTATACAGAAAAATATGATCAAATCAATGAGCAAGCGATTGCCGCTGCCAATTAAGTGAATAGAGACGGTCACAAAACCCAAGTCGTCGACGAATTTAGAACCATCGTTCAAAAACTGACCATAACCCATCAGACCGTTTGAAAAACTGAACTCGCCATCGTGTACATACGTACACGACTCCGTGGATTTTTATAACGATCCTTACGGTATCGTCGGCGGTAAACAAGAAGCCGTTTCCCGGTATACAAAAGAAGCACACGAATCTCGGCGGTTTTTATCGGTCGGCGGCGTCGGTGCATCCTCGCCGACTAGAAATAGCACGCATTTTTCCGCCGCGGATTCCTCGAATCTTCCATGAACATGAGCGCGTTCCGTCGGACGGGAAACGAGTGACGAGAATCGTAGCAAGAAACGATCCTTCCGTGGAATCGAACACGCGGGAACACGCTGGTGTCACGCACCGAGCAAAGAAACGTGAAAGAAGCTCGCGATGCGAACGCGAACGCAATCCGAATCCCCCGTGCGGTTTGCCGTTCCAGACGGGGCCTGCTCGATCATCTCCATCAATAATTCATGCAGCGACGGATTCTCGGGTAACAGAGGGAAAAAGGAGACAGTTTTTCCGGCGTCGGAGGAAATCGCGACGCCGGTCGCTAACACCCAGACGCGTAATTGACATTTTGATGTTACGTTCGCGTGAATGATTGGTCAGATATTCAGGAATCGCGTAAAGAAAACACGCCAGGGCCGTGTCGGTGAGAGATGAGGAAGTCGGAGAATTTATGCGTTAGGTTTGTCTGAATTTTTGGAGAATGCAGGCTCCTTTTGTGGTATCTATCGGATGAGGTAGCTTGTACTGTGTGTGTGATGTAATTATGAGTCGATTGTATTGTTTACGGGTGTTCCACGGTTGGCTGAAAGTTCTTCACCCCAAGTGCTCCGCCAGACAACCGAGGCAAGTTGTCATCACCTTCTCGATGACAATATTTACGAGTGTACCTCAAGAACACGATGATAACTAGCCCTAACTCGGTTGGCTGGAAGTTCTCATTCCCGAATGCTCTTCCAGCCAACCGTGGAACACTGTACGTGACTTTTCTTCTTAATGGAGTATTCTTCCTCGACCTGTTTTGAGAGTATGCTTTGCGAATTTTTTGGAAAAAGTTAAACAGTAAATGTTTATGAAACTTCGTTCATGAATTTTTGTACATTGTTATCATTTAAAGCAGCGATTATGCAGCGGGGAAGTAGACAGGTTGACAAACTATTTTTACTGTGCAAAAATAACAGAACAGAACTCACAAAGAAAGTGATATTTTTTATGCACGTACATGTTCATACATTATTCAAAAACTCTTTTATGTCGGGTGCAATGACAGATTTTTAATAATATTCATACATCTGAATTTATTATGAATTGTTTAAAATGCAATTGGAAGTTGAAGTGTCCGGAAACTTTTGCACGCCACTGTATCTCCAAATAGTTGATGAATACCGGACAAATCTTTTTTTGTTGCTGTAATTTTACATCGCCGTGATTTCGCGTATAAAATCTGACGAGATTCTATTTATAGCTTTCGGTATTTTTCGAGTGCGTTCCGTGGCATGGAATCGCGGGGAACGAGGAAAACCGCGATGAGTGTGCCGGGTGTATCAGCATACAGAAAAACGTACACAGCGAATTTTAGAACGTTTAAATTGCAAACGATTCTATTTACGTCGCATCGCGATGTAACCGTTATGGTCGTTGACTTTCGCGGACCCTCGCGAAAGACGGCGGATGCAAATCACTGCTGACACGGAATCTTGCATCGGCACGCACGAAAATATTTCAGAGTGCAGTCGTTTCTTGCTGGGGATCCGAAAAATGCGAACCAACAGATTATCGACCGTTCCTGTTCGAAATAAGTTACTGTAGAGATTATCTTAGCACGTTGCACGCCATTGTGGTCACCGGTGATCGACGCCTCAAACTTAATTTAATAGAATAATTATTGATTGTTACAAAATCCTGAGCAAAGTCCATATTGTGTGATTGAGTGTGTTTGTTTTCTTGTCCTTTTGAGAACGACATACTGAATGAAATGCGTGTACACTTTGGTAACTGTTACAGTATCCTGTTTCGCTTGGACTTTTCTGACTGTACAGAAATGGTTGATTTTTATAGACCTTTTGGACAGTTTAGGTAGTTTGTTTGGAAAACTCCTTGTCGAACTAGGATGACCTAAGTTCATGGAAATTGGAGATGGTGGCCTGAGGGTTCTTCATCTGATACCATATCGTTTTACAAACATATGATACATTGATTGTTATTCATTTGGAGATTTTAACGGTATTCCAGTTTCTCAGTAACAATAAAACAATTTTCTCGTAGTAATTTGTTACAATTACGAAGATTTTTTTATTGAGAAAGTGTATTTTCACGTAATATGCACTTAACTATGTTTAACAATATTACTTTAAATCCATATTGGACTATTCACGAAGGTCAAGGTTATTTTATGATTATATTCACCCTTTGAAATAAGTCGCATGTCCTGTATATTTATCATAATCTATTTTCGCATGTCTGGCTAGTCACGGGATTTTCTACTGTGGACGGAGTTAATTTCTAGCGCCGTCGAATATCAGAGCAGAATGTTTCGCATTTATGGTACAGGTTGATTGATAAGACCAGTCAAGCTCGTTGATTTTTCAAGAGTTAGAATTTCTTCGCCACTGGTGTCTTGTTATCGTACACAGCCTTTTCCGGTCAGATTTGTAACTGGTAACGAGAAATGGGTAACGTATAATATTGTCAGTAGGAAACGAACGTATTGTCAACCCAGGCAATCAGCTCCTTCTATCTCCAAACCACCCCCTCATCAACAGAAGAGAATGCTTTGTATTCAGTATAACATTAAATGTTCAATATATTATGAGCTGTTGTATCCTGGCGACTCAATTACAGCTGATAAATACTACGATCAATTGAACAATTGTAGAAGAAGTAGATGTTGAAGAAGCACAGTTGTTTTCCACCATGACAACGCCTGACCCTATGCATCGTTAAGGATTGGGTAGAAATTTTTGTGAATGAGGGTGAGAAGTAATTAGTCATCCCCCATACAAACCCGACCTTGTATCGTTTAATTACCATCTGTTTAGATCGTTAGAAAATTAGTTGTCAAGAAAAAAATTCAACAATGAACAACAAGTTGTGGAAGGATCTGGGAATGGATTCATTAGGGATCCGAGGAAGCACTGATACTGATATACATCAAAATGTGGTCAGCTGATTGATTAAAACCTGATTGGCCAATCAATGATCCGGATCATGAACAGGGGTACTTTGAAGAGCGAACATTCTGACACACAGCAGTATCAGTGCATCCTCAGACCCCTGACAAAGCCTGATGCAATGCTGACAAACCGTTGGGTGCATTTTCCCACTGGACACGATTCACACCCGGAACCTTCAAACAGTATTAATTGTAACAGAACTATCATTAAAAACATGGACTCGTTCCTCTTTAGAAAAGAACGACAGAGCTTCTCCATCAATCCAAACAAAACAGTCTCTTCCTGTCATTCAAAGCATTCAATGCAGTAGAACCTCGATTACTCGAACACCCATCATCCGGAAATTAGTCATATTACGTCAATTACAAGATGAAAATACCATTAATGACTCTATGTACCTAATTTTGCACTACTCTTTATTTTATACTCCAAAATGAACTTATCATTTTTACGTGAAGTTCACTTGCAATTTGAGTCATACTGTCACGAATTATAGGTTGGACAATCGAGGCCCTACTGTACTCCTATAAGGTCTCCTGTAACATTGTTGCAGAGTCTCGATAGCGAAGGGGGTCGTTCAGAGGAAAATATACCTCTGGCGTCGGGAAAAAGAATAATCCTCCGAGCTGGGTCGTCGGAGCGTAAATCGAAGGCGCGCCGGCAGGCAATTTTCACGTGCGTCCGGGTAATTTTCATGTAGCGAGAGGCCGCTTAGAAACGCGGAGCGCCGGCGCCAGTTCCTCATCCTTTTCCTTTTCCTTCACGGCCTGCTCTCCTCCTTTTGCTCGTCTCGCGGCGACCGGACCTCGCGGCATGTAGTTTAACCGTGTACATGCCCGTACACCCAACTGGACGTTACAACAGGCCAACTTCTCCTCGTGGATACCTCCTGCTCGCTCTCTCGATCTTTCCTCCTCTCTTCCTTTTTTTTATCTCTCTCTCTCTTTCTCCGTGCGATCTCTCTTTCCGCCGCGCCGGTGTAGAAATAACCCAACGTAATTACAGTCCGCCGGCCTCGACCGATACTGTGCCATTTGATAAGATAATCACGGACTGTCTTTGGTTTTACTCCGGGAGGTCTCCAGTGTCTGGATTCCGGGCGATTTCATCCGACAGCCGCGATCCATCGTCGCGTTTCCATCGATTTTCACCGTTACCGATGGCGCCTCGCTGCTTCTCCGAAAGAGAACGTCCCTCTCGAACCTTCCACCACTGTTTCGATGTTATTCGACACGGTCGAGTCGGATCGTTAAATATTTACTGTGCACAGCTGGAAAGTTGGCCTCACGGGACGGCGCGGGGGCAAAAAGGCTACTCTGCCCGCTACGCCGTTGATGCTTCCGAAACCCCCACATTTAGGTTCTTGACAGCATATGTTGACATGGTAGTAGAGTTCTCGTATACGCGGGGTACCGTTCAAGGCCTATCGCGGATACACGGGATATTAACACGTTCCATGCCACAGTGAAAAATTCCAGAACTAGTCAGACGCATGAAAATAAGTTTCTATAAATACATAACGTTAAAAACACAAACACTGAATTGCCTCATGATATACCATTCATTTGGTACGATTATTGTGCCGTTCGTATTAATTAGAACATAAAGAATATTACCGTTCATTTAGAATAATCGAATTTGGTGAGTGAGGCGTATACGACCCACGCGGCACGGAACGTGTTAATGGTTAATATACTGAGATGCCTACGTTGTTGCTTCAACCCCTTAACGCTCAGATTTATGCCGAATTTACCGTCTGAAAATGCAGAAATTTTGTTTGGCATAAATTCATATTCTGTGAATATTGTAACATGTTTTCTGCATATTTAGTGGTGTGCTAAGCACTTTTACTGTAACGAAGAAATGAACGCGAAAGCTGGAATATGACACCTAACATTCTATTTTAAATTTATTGTACATACAACGAAAAGAATTAAAAATGTAATTAAAAAAGGTCGATCGTAGTTGATTTTCTGAATTTGTTTAATAGAAATAGTTACAGGCACAGTCTCGTTTTTTTGGTGTCGGGCCTCGTGTTCTTATTGGTGATTTTATTGTTACTGACAGAAAATTTTTGGATCACCCGAGGGATAATCGCGGTTCAACTGCGTAATTATTTCTTGAAGGTGGGCACCAAATTCCCGCCCGTTGGTAGTTCGAATTTCAAAAAATACCTTGATAGTGCGAGGATTGAGGGGTTAAAGATCGTCGCATCGCTCTATGTCACTCAGTCTCGATGTGTCCCTTTCGCTTTCTTTATTACACAATGCTATAGGACCTGATTAGTAAACGTGACCGTTTCGGCTGATAAAGAAAATGCGTGAGCTCTGTTTTTGTGATTGTGTTAGACCAGGTGGGCCTATTATGTTGTAACCAATCAGACCTGCATTCCTTCCACTCGCCAACTTTCCAGCTCTGCGCGGTACGTCCTGCCGTATGTTCGTTTTATGGATTAACGACCTTGCCTATCCTCGCGTTCTAATCACCGTTTTATAGGAATCTCGTTACCAGTGGCACGTACGGTAGTTACGGGGACCGATGCGTTGACCTAGCTAGTTTTTGCATTGAATACAGTCTTGCAGCGACAGATTTAGATCGGATTCTTGGGACGCAGATACGGTGCCGTTCAAAAGTTGTGGCAGACTTATTAGATGTTTGTGTATTGGTTAACCTGTAAATAAATTGTAATCGACGTGCGACTACATAGAATAATGCAATAGGACCTCGATTATCCGTAAATCGGTCATCCGAAAATTAGCCATCATACGTTCGTTAAAATCTAAAATTATCATTAGTGATACTGTGTACCTAATTTTATACAGCCATGAATTTTATATTCTAAAATAAAATTGTAATTTTTATGCAAAACAGAGTTGCAATCTGAGTAATCCTTTTACCGATTATAGTTCGGATAATCAAGCTTCCATTATACTTACATGGGATGTCACCCAATTGACACTCCGCAGTTTTGATGTCAATTTTATATTAGACAGAACCCGAAAAAATATTCGATACGTGTTTTTTCGTCGGCAAACACTCATTTTGAAGAGGTGAAAACAGCCCCAAAGTTCTTCAACTCAACTGCAAGGGTTGTTTTTACCCCTTCGACTGTTTTCACTTTGTCGAGTTCTATATCATATCAAAATTGCATCTAAATCACCGGGTGTCAGGTGATGTCTCCTGTTAGACTACTAATTGCTACTTTTGACGAAGAAGATGTTATTGTAACTTTTGACGTAAGGTCGGTTAACCAGAGATAACGCAATGCTGAGTCTTGTACAATGTGGTTAGCCAGGCTTTTAAGGGATTCATGATTCATCCGGAGTTTCTTGAAGTAGGGAGATGTACATAGAAGAATGGTCAAAACAAATGAGTCACAGGCTGACGTGCGGAGAAAGTTTGCGATATGGATAAGTGTTGCTTTATGATTCGGTCGGTACTAAATAAAGTATCAGGCAGAAGAGCTAACATGTTATAAAATGATTCCCCGGTGTGTAGTGCATACGATTAATTATGGAGCAACGATTAGAGATTAGGAAAATCGAATTTTGCATCATGAGGTACAGAAGGTGTCCCGTGACAGGAGAGAACTACTTTTATTGTTTTTAATTCAGCAATTGAAAATTATTCAGAAATTCGTATGAACATGTGTCCCGTTTGACCTTGTCTCTGAGTTATAGCAAGCCTGTGGTTTTAGCGACCCGCGTGTAGTAACCTTCGTAAGAGATGATTAAAATGTCCACGAGTTTGTAATCGTATTTTTCGTTTTGTTCTTCTTGAATTGCATTCGGTAACTCATACATTAGATGTACGTCGCCTAAGTCTGGAGTAGAATAATTTATCGTCGCCACTTCAAGTACAACGTATTACCAAGACCTAACGCATAATGCTCTTATTATGCATAAATTACGGTTGGCTGCTCCAAACAAAATTTATTACTGCCTTAGAAAAGACTAAGCCTACAACTAATTCTGTCCTTGCATTTTCTATGTCTACAGATACACATAAATAAAAAAAAAGATGCAAGGTACAATCATGGCGGTCTTATCGCTACAAAATTGAACTTTTCAATCAGGATCAGAGAAATTTATATAATTGTTATCTATATTAATGTTACCTTTTTAAAGTAACACTATAACTGTCTTAAGCTGCAGATCCAGGGTGAAATGTTCCCCTCATGAGACATAAATCTTTACATATACATACATACATACATACATTTTCATTTAGTTGTTCCTGGATTTTTGTCTCACAACAGGAAAATCCCATCAAATATCCCATCATGGATCTCCACCTTTACAGAAAAATAAATTTTCCCCAGGTCTAAAATTTCTTCCCACGAATCCACCGAAAGCCAAGCTAGAAATACTTCGTACCATGAAAAACTGAAAATACTTCGCTTTCTGTAGGGTGTACCTCTCTTTTGAATGGCAGCGTACATCCACACAGCTGATGGCTAGTGTTACAGTACACGGACGCAGGTCGACGTTAAATATAGCTCGACGTAATGAGGCCCATAATCTATCTCTGGGCTGCAGGTGGTAATTGGCTAGAGTCGCGAGTATCGAGCTCGCGATAGATGCGCGTACGCTCGCGCGAGCCATCATCATCATTATCCCGGAGATCGGCGTCGTCATCATCCCCGTCGCCGTCGTCGTCGTCGTCGGTGTCCTCGTCGAACACCACGGCCAGCGCAAGAAACTCGAAAACTCGTTTCCTCTTCGGCTACACGCGGGTTTCTTCCATCCGTGCGCTTCCTTCGAGCGTAACCCTCGCGTGCACGCGCGTACCTATATTTAGCAGAAATTATTGTCGCTCGGATTCTCCGCCATCGCGTCGGACGATCCGCAAAAAAATCACTACGTCCAGCTGGATCGTAGCGAGGATCGATTTAGCAGGTGTCGACGCGCGTGAAAATCGACCGACGTCTCGCTGAAAGATGAGAATGGAACGTTCGCGCGGAATTACGAGGCGTACAGCAAATTTAGAGTCTGTTGTGATTTCCGGGAAAGTGAAGACCAGAAGAAACTTTTCTGATGATGACGCGTAACAAATTACTGCACGTTCCAGGGGTAATTGGTTAATCGTTTAAAAAAAGTAAAGCGGCCCTTTGTAGTCTTGTTTAAGGGAGTATTCTCCTTTCTCGTCCTGTTCTAAGGGTTCCTTTTTTTTTGAGAAACAAAATATCAGATCTTAGCAAAGTTCCAGTGCTATGTTCAATATAATTAGTACAAAAAATTATTTAAATTGGTTCCTATCAACCAACTGTCTTTTGAAGTACATTTCAAACAAGATACTTAAAATAATACGGAGTTATTGAAATGAAAATTATAAAAAATTAGGAGTGCAAAGGGGTAATTTGCCAGATATAATTATTTCTTGAAGGTGGATACTGAATGCCCCCCGTTGGTAGTTCGAGTTTCGAAGAATACCTCGGTAGTGAGAGGGTTAATAAAGAGTCATAAGATACACAAATTTGTATATATCGTAGTCAATAAATGTTACTTCTTATCGGTGGTCCATAAGCACCCCGTGTGGATACTTATATTCCAGAAGTTCACGTGTGCACTGTCGGATTAAAAAAGCCCCCGAGTGCAGGGGGATAAAATAAGTTCGAACATTAACGGAGTACACCTTGGACCACCGGTTCCGCTTCCTTGACCTTTGCGCGAACAGTTATAACATACGCAAGCACATGCGCATGTGCATCGGCGGGTATTTCTGAAACGCTGGAAAATGCGACCGCTCGAGCGTGTCCTTGACGAAGGTCGGCCTTGAGGAAGGTCGGACCTTGGCGCGCGCGCGGTCGAACGGAGGAAACGGGAGAACCAAAAAAACCGGAATATACACCGACACTTCTCGGTCGTTCCACGCTCATTGAACCTCCTGGTGTTCGCGACATCCTCCTATGACGCGTATGGAAATTCGAATTCCGCATTAAAGTCCGTTCAATCGGTCGATTACGAACCGCTCAAGCATTTCGCACCTGTCCAAACCGATTTATTCCGCGACGGGGTTTGTTGTTCTTCCTGCTCGCCGCGCTGCCGGAGGATGTTCATGAAAATAACATTTTTCATGCTCGAAAGCTTGAAATAACGCGTGACAAGTGTCGAGCCTTGCGTCAGTCGGCTCTGACTATAAATTTCTGGCAACACGTTGTTTTGGAATCGAATAATCGTTGGTTTTTAGAGAGCTCTGGACGCGTTTACACTTTGAGCGATTACTGGATCCCGGCGCTGCTAATTTATTTCTACTGAGTAATTGTTATTTCTTATAAAATTCCGAAAAGCATTAATAACAGTACAATAATATAAAATACAAGATATACGTATGATTGGTTGAAAACTTTTTTATCTCAAGATTTATATTCAAAAGAAGAAATTGTAAGGTGTCTGACCAGGCATGGCAGTTTTCACTGCGACACTCGACCAGCGGTCACAGGTGTCTTGTGTGTTAAATTTAATTTAACTAAGTAACTACTATTTATTTAGTGCTTCTGAGCAGAGGTGATATTGTAATAATAATATAAAGTAACATGATTAAATAGTGATATATTTTTTCATGTGAGATTTATATTTAAAATGGGATATTATGGCGTGTCTGACTAGGTATGGTAATTTTCACTGTGAAAGACAACGTGGTGACATTACAATATTATTGTAAAATTGAATATTTCTTCCATCGTGATCTATGCTGAAAATACTGTATGTTACGATTAGTATAGCGGACGAAATGGGACAATTTTTACTGTGCCAGTATAATTTTTCTGTAGCCCAGCTGAAGATTACTATTCATTCAGAGCAACAAATCCAAAGAACGCATGAAGTGAGAGTAGAACAAGACGATCAGAAGCGAACAGCGGCCCCTTAGAAGCTAATATTAATCTGTAGACTGATTTAACTAAACAAACCAAAAGTATAGCACCCTATCAGATCTGAGAATCGTTCATAATTCGAAGAATGTTGATTTCTCGAGTAAAATGTTTATTAAGGAGATTTTACATTGATCACAAGGCGCCAGTCTGTAAATCTTGAATACTTTCTTTTATGTCTCGTGTATGTAGGACGTGAAATTCTTCTTAAAAAGAATCTGTGACCGTGTATTCGATCGAAGTTTGCCAATTCTCATGATTACACTGCGGATGTTTATGCAAACATACATATTTTGAACTTTGATTAGAAATGTTCACTGATGAGGTGCTTAACAGTGCTAAGTAACGATCATCGCTACACTCGAAAAAACTAGATTAAAAATTAAAAAGAAGAAGGAGCACATACTTGCACAGGACATATTTATATTGCAATTTTAAAACACTAACAAAAGGGAACTTTATGACATCGAAAAGTGACTTTGTTCAGTGCACATGTCTGCTACGTATCTAGACTGTTGATGTATTAACATGTTTATTTCAATTGCAATTGTTCCTCATATAACCAACATTTGTGCTAATGGCTAGGATGTATTTTAAAATATCTAACTTGTGAGTTTAGCCCCTTGTTGCTTTCGACCCTGCTCTACCCCAGTACTGTATCTACATTTCCTTTGTGGTATAAAGTATGGAAAGATTAATTTCTGATCGAATTCTTCAATGTTTCCATAACCTTCTGTACATTTATTTTAACACTAACCGTACCAGGCCCGGTCAAATGACCGGTTTCAAAATTTAATTTGAAACTGTACATTCATTGTTATTTCTTTTGTTCATCTAACTTTATGTAAATTCTTATATTATCTGATTAATCAATTTCTCAATTTTTGTTTTTTTGCTACTTTTTTTACTCAGGAAAATTCATCGCCTGGCTTGTTTATGACCGGTTACGGTAAGAAAAGATATATGTGAAGTGCCAGTACGGTTAGTGTTAAATATAATAAGTGTCCTAGTTTTATGAACGGGGCTGTATATTCTTTGTACACACGTGAATGATTTGACGGCCTGGTCTTCGAAGAATACAAGCAAAATTAGAGAAGCAGACTGTTGTTTCTCAGGCAAGAGATTCCATTGAATTTCACTCGAGCAGACCTTTTGTCGTCGTTTGTGATAGTGAAATCGTTAATGACGTATCGCGACTATGCTCGGCACACGTGCAGGAACAGTCGCGCGTGCACGGGCGTGGGCAGGTCGGTTTTCTCCTTGGCACGATCGATCGATTGTCACCCAGGGCGCATCCGCGGCCGCGTGTGCCATAATTTAAACTAATTACGCGGGGATATTTCCTAATCGGTGCGGTTTCACCGGCGCCAGGTGGCCGCGCGACTCCCAGACCGTAAGTCGCGCCAAAAACGCTCGTCGCGTGCTCGCGAAAGCTGCAAATGGAATTTCTTATAAGCTACCCTCTGCCTCTGCGTCGCGAACGAAACGCACCGGAACGAAATCCGTCGAAAATGCACTGCTGGGTCAAAAATTTCGGTTCACCCTGTATTTCAGAAGTTTAATTGATGTTAAATAGTATTATTACGTGGAAATACGTTCCTGTGTCATTTCTTTTCAATATATTTTGAATAATATGCAACATTGTTAACTGTTAGTTCTAATTTATTAATGGAAATGGTTGACCCTTATAGGACCACGCTCTAATACTTATGTTAAACACCGTCTGGGGTGTAGAATTTCCTCATTCCTTTTTTTGTGCAATTCTGGACTACAGAGTATGTATGTAAATTTATTTAAATAAAGAGACAGACTTGAAGCAGTATTAAATAATTGCAATACTGAAAAGCAAGTTTTATTCATTATAGATATTACTAATAATTTTATTGTGTTTATGTTATGAAGTTATGTCAAGAAAATATGTTCTCGGGTACACCTGTATCTCGCACGGTCCTGTGAGGGCTATAGAAAATGTAGCGGTATCGAAAATTGCAGAAATATTTTACAAATATATAAGAATGGCAAGTTCTTGAGATCTCCAGTTTCAATTGAATTTTATAGAATGGTGGTCCATGAAGAAGTCATAGTATCGAAATTATAGAATCCATCTCGCCGAGCTTTATCGAGAATAAACTTACACGATTTAGCAACAAAGGAATATATAACTTTTAAATCAAACAAAAATTAGGTTTTCCATATAATGTTTTGATTATGCAAAAAAAAATACGTTACCATTTAACCCTCATCCGTCTCTCGTGTCGATTTGACACATTCTTTTCACAAACATGCGATAAATGAAAAAAGACAGTATGCCTTGCACATCACTTTATTCCAATCTGAACAATTTTGTACCTGAATGTACAGAAATTAATAAAAGAATTTGCAAATTCAACTATTTATCTTGTAATTAAATTGATTTTTTACCATTGTGCCAATCTGACACCAGGGGACAAATTAAGTTAAAGAAATGAGGGGTGGATCACTGTTAAAAAAATGGTGAACCTGTACGAAGCATATGCGTCATCACACTCTGCAAAAAATATGGTCCTCAGCCTCCTGCTTGAACCATTCACCTTTATCCTCCAAAATTTGTTTCGAATCCCTCCCAGAAAAGAGATATAATAACATGTTCCAGTTGCGTGGAGCACCCTGTATATTAAAAACAAAAAATACGAAGTGTCCCATACGGGACAGCCTGGTCGACGTTTCACGATGACGCATCGCGCGTTGTGGAGCGGGCTTAAAGGCTCAGGAGCCGGCCGAGGGACTGGTTTTCTCCGAAGGATGCTTTTCAGCGTCGGTGAGGCGAACAGCGGCGAAAGATGAAAAGGGGGAGGGACGAAGAACACGCTTGATTTTTTACCTTCGCGGCGACCTTGCCAGCCGAGCAAGGATCCTCGCGTTTATTGACCCCGACGTGCATTCTTCTCTTTCAAGCCCGTTGTGCATCCGAGTCCTCTTACACCCTTTCCCCGCCCTTATCTTCGTCTTCAGCTGATGCTTTCGAGAGGTAAACATCCTCCGCGGAACGAGTATCTGCTCCTTCTTGTTCACCGAAGCCGTTTCACTCGGTGAACCCGCTCCCCTCTGCGGACGTTCGCGTGATTTTCTACGATTCTTCGGCATCGCGCAATTGTTTCTGAACATCTGACCATCGACGGCTGGATTGTTCGTTCTTATTGTTAGCGTGACCGAGCGGCGTTCGCCGGAGGAAAGCTGGGTCAGGTTTTTAATAGAGGTGGATAGAAATTTGATAATTTCCAAGTCTAGAGATCGTAATGATAATCATATTTTATTTTATATTTAAATACATCGGTATCTGATATACGTATCGCATGTGTATTTCAAAAGTGACACAACTCAGAAAACGTGATTTTTTAGTTACGGCCATGAAGCAGTTGGGTAAACACACCTCTCTTCATTGTGAAAATTTTACTCACAAAAATAATAATAATAATTTTTCTTCAGTTTCGTGTATGAATTAGAAGGACATCAAAACTGTCATAACTGAAAAAGGGGGGCTTTTCGAGGGCTAAAAATCGAGAATTATGGAAATAACATTTGTTCATTGTTTTCTGGAATCTACTCTTCCTAGCAATTTTATCTGTTTGGTAATTAATTTTTTTGTAAGCTCACAAAGAGTTTTTCGCTTTTTCTGAAAAACGTACTTTGTTGAGGTGTGTCACTTTTGACATACATGTGCGATATGTTTAATAGATTATTTAGTCAAATTAAAATTCTCTTTTTGTACGATATGTTTCAATATTAGGCCATAGCAAGCGTATATACCATTCTGAATGGATAAATGCTCTTTTAGGCCAAAACGACGAGTTTTGCTGATTGTCAGTTTATATAACCACCCGAAGTACTCTAAGGGTTAATAAAATTCAATACTTGTCCCACAAAAGTGTATTGGATCTGTACCTTGAGGATGACTTCATCCAGTTGGGTCTAGTTATTAGCTATTTAGTGTCATTATGAGGTTTTACTGTTTCGTGCCTGTCGACGATGCTGTTTACGTTCGCATAGTTTGTATTTGTCTTGCAGTGACTACAGAAGACTCATGTTACTGACTTACATACCTGAGGTGCGAACCACTCGCGTCAAGGACCGATCCACACGCGATGCTTTCACAATTAACGTCGATTTGCTTTCGTTAGCGTCTATCAAACGACGTTGGATAACAGACGCGTCTTTTGAAATCCACCGTGTCATCGTGTCATCGACATCTCCGATCCCATGGATCGTAATGTTTCAAGGGACAGTGGCACTTCTTGGTCGACTTGAGAAGCATAGTTACAGTACATAAGTACATCTGTACGCTTCGAAAAACCTGGAAAGCATCACTGTATAATCACAATGTAATTGGAAGGCTATAATTAAGACGTCGAGTGTCACAGTGAAATCAGCCATGCCTAATCAGACACCATATGATTTACTATTTATTATATAAATCGTAAAGAAAAAAAAATTTGACTACTCAATTATGTTCTTCTGTAACTACATTATTGCTTCTGTACGATGTTTGCCCCGAATTTTGTGATAATCAATAATTATTTAATTAAATTAAATTTGAGGGGCCCGCGCACCCGGCCCCCACTGTATTCAACGTGTTAAATACATTATATTTCATATGACATTTATAATGAATATTATTCGGGGTTATATACAATTCTTCAACTAATTTTGTTGCCACTCTAGATTATTTACAGTTCGATTAATATTGATTTCTCGAATAACACAATGTTTATTATACATTTCTTATACAATTTGTCGAATACTATCTATCCACTGATTAATAGTGCACAGTACAATTTGGAAACTTTCAGGTCACCTTGCAATTTTCAAGAGTTAAGATTCATGCTCTGTAAATATTCTTCCTCTTTGCAGTGGCAAGAATATCTGTATTTCAATATGAATCGGCGACTGAATCAATGAAAACTGCCGTTTCACGTTATTTTCATCGAAGTATCAACTCAGCATGAGTCGACGACAAAATCAATTGAAACTGGAATTTTCAATATTTTTCTCAAGTGTGAATAATTTTGTATGGATCCTGAATGTATCAAGAAGTGACGTTTTTTGTTTCCAGACGCAATGTTATCTCGTGAATTCACGCGAGTCGCAAGAAAACCCGTGAAAGCGGGTATAAATTGTTTCCGCAACGATGTGTACTTTCGAAAAAATTCCGTTTCGGGCGGATGAATCGTCGCCGCATATATTTTTCATGCGAAAATCGCCAAGTGTAACGTGCGAAAGCGACCGAGTTTCACCGAGGCTCGAGCGAATATCAAATATTTCCTATGACGAGGGAAAACTGCACCAATTTCCTGCTGCGAGTTTTTCCCTTCGTGACGATTTTCGAGGAAGTTGAACATTCATGCTATCGAACACGGAAGATCGATCGGAGATTTAATTTTCTTATTTAATGTGTCAATCTTGTAAACAATTGTCACCGGAGGTCAGTAGATTTTAAACTCTTTCTAGCGTGCATTGAGTATTTTAAAATATATCTTTTGCAACGTTTTTTCGTTTTTTTAGTATTGTATTTCTCATCATCATTTTGTATTGATTTGTATCCTTTCTTGCTCTCTTAAAATTTCTATTAACCTTTTATTAACCTTCCAATCGAAGTATAATTAAGTCATCGATCAATTCATAAATTGATGGAATTTCTTTCGTTAGAAAATGAATGATTATGAAAGTATCATTGGAATTACCAATTACTCTTGTTTTATAGTGTTTATAAATTGCAATCTGTCATACTGTACCATTAAATGTGTCTGTTTTTCGTATGTTTAGTCACACCTACGGATATGGTCGCATTAGTTCGTTTATATGACTTTGTAATAGCACTAATAACATTTGTGACTGAATAGAATTTTTTTATGATTCATTAACAAACATTTAACACCAACCTTTTTCAGTCATTATCTTAATTTAATAGAATATGTTTCAAAGAATATCTTCTCATTTAGAATAGTTTGTGCACTGTGTTATCTGCTGTAGAATATTTGTTACACAATATTATCTGTTCAGAATATTTTTTACACAGTATTATCTGTTTAAAATATTTTTTTACGGTATTTTCTATATTCTACATTTTTATTTGTTAACGTAGTACACGTTTCTTTCTTTTGGTATTTTTTTTCTAATCTGTATTATTAGATTTATCAATTTAACTGTGACATGTGCCTACGCCTTAAAAATGCTTGTTATTATTAAAATGGTTATGCAACCTTAATTAAAATGAATAAAATTTTTACGAATGATTTGCTTCATTATTTTTATTGCTAATGGATTATAACGATACTTGCTATCGATTCTCGTGAAACACTTAATAAATTCTTATCGAACGTGAGTTAACTTGCGTTTATATGCTCACGTGTTTCTTAACCACATATGTTGCAATAACGTCTACAACACGTGATGGTTATTTTTGGCAATGGAGGATTACACGTGACGCAGGCGTGATTCAGCTAGCGTACTCTCATAGTGAGTACTCAAAGAATTTATGGTTTCTTTATAATAATATACGTATGTTCTGTTTGAAATTTTACTAAATTAAAACCGTACAAATATTCTTCTATTAGTACTAACATACTCCTTTCAATTTTTCCAAAATCAATAATTACATCAGACCACTTTCACAATTTTCTCTAAATGTACAATTCTGAATATGCTTTATTTATACATTATCAAAACAACATTCTTCTCTTTAAGCACGTCGAAATTTGCTTGAAAACTGTATATCAAGTAATAAAAATAATTGTCAATTGTTTTTGTTGTTATACTGATACATAAAATTCATATTTTATAATATGAATGAAATATCATATTAAATAATTACAATTATTTTTATTACTTGTCATACACTTCTCAATTAAATTCCAGCTTGCTTAAACAGACGAATGTTGTTTCGTTAATTTTAAGATTCAACAGAAATGAATAAACAATTGCTTATTGAAGTTTTAAGCGACGCATCGACTGTTTTACTGTACTCTGCACAAGATGCAATTCCGTGTGCGACTTCAGCGTGACTCACTCGATGAGTTATCGCTCGCGACTCTCGGTTGCAAATTCTCGAACTCATTGTATAGAAGCCATGCGACCATGCGATTGCATCAAGGCCATGCACGCCGAATAAAGAACCGATTGCATATCGATCGAATCGCTATCGCGACGAACCACGTTCCTCCACGGAAAATTCTCCGTATGACGTCCGTGCGAACGCACGAAAATTCCACCTCGATGAAAGAGAAACGAGCTAGAGAAAACTCATGATCCGGGAGGAAACAGACATTAGATCATTCCGTAAGTCCTGTATGGTTAGTACCTGACAAGTGCAACAAGATTCGAGAATGTAAATATTATATTACATAAACCTTGTTAACTGTACTCTTAAATTTGACAATTCAACATTTGCGGAAAAAATCAAAATAAATATGACATACTCTGTTTTGAATTCTTCGATGAAAAGTTAGATTACTCTACCAGAGACCTGTTTCTAACAGTTTTGTAAATAAGATGCAATTTTAGTCTTCGAAGTATCATGATGTCGTTTGTCACACACGAAATTTGTTATACTTACCAACCGCTATCTATTTCGGTAGCTCGACAGCTTTTTAGCTGACAAAAAATAGGGCCCGTGGAATTAATAGACTCTTCTCAACAATATACGAATTTTGTTACTCCACTTGGAAAGAAATCCAAATCCAGAAAACAAAGTCAAATAGGACATACGTTTATATGAACTGTTCTTGCCCCTTTTATGTGCTGAAGTCATCTCTAAAGTGATTCCCACATATTGAACATACAGGTCATCCTGTATATTCCCCAAGAACTACCCCGTATAAATCAACCGGTCGTTGAAATCCTCACGATCGCTTAAAACTACATTAATTCATAGCGGTACGCCTCTGACGCAGTTCCTCGATTAAAAAATGATCGACGTCAATCCCGTGCTCCCGATGGTCGAAGGTAAATGAAAAATCGAAACGATCCGTGCTCGTACGATCGATCTCCGCAAGGATAACCGAGCACGCACGTACGTCGAGCCGTATTCGTTTGAACGGCAGTTTACGTGCCCGGGTTTTTGCTGTTAAGGTCATTACCTGAACCTGCTCTCCCGCAAGAGTGTAACACATGTGTGTCGGCATTAATAACTACGCGTCGCGTTTCTTCGATCCGAGCAGACGGTTTCTTGATCGTTCACGTCGCTCTTCTTCATCGAGACGACGCCACCGAGTTATTTCGACGTACAGGGTGGTGAAAAAAGTTGCGGTCCAACTTCAGAAGCAGTACGCATTTAGTGCTCGGCAGAGCAAATAAAAATGGTTTGACAAACATGGGTGCAAAAATCATTTGTTCCGAAGTTACAAGATGTTTACAATGAGCCTGCAACAGAATAGCAGACTCTATCAGGTGTATATCTAAAACCTATCAATTATTATGGAGTCAAGCAAAGTAAAATTTGTCAATATGTATTTGTTTGTATGAAGAAACGTGTCGAGCATTTGTTGAACATACGCTGTGAATAAAAATAATAGTGCAGGGATGAGGACATCTTGTAACTTTGAAACGAATCATTTCTGTACCCATGTTCATTAACCTGTAATTACAGACGTGTTAGCATTGTCACTTCAGCATTGACGTGCAGTCTCGATTACCGCTGTGTAATGTGCCAGTTTACACACTATGAAGATTGAGTCTGTATCCAATTTTTTCTATGATGTAAAAGTATTATAATTATATTCTTAGAGCAAGTTACTTTAAATCAGAGCTAATTATGTTTATGTATAGGTGAGGTGAAACAAGTAACTGTGCCACCTCTAAAACGTCTCATATTGGGGTGGTTCTACTATTGAGTGATCCCTACAATTTCTCTTGCATGAATTGACCCCTCGTGCCATTTTGAATAAAAAACTATGGTAAAATTATAAAAAACTTAATACTTTGAAAATATTTAACTTTTTTTAGTCCGGCCAAGTTACCAGACCCACCCTGTATTATTCATCACTAGATTGTGGATTTTTATTCAATTTAATGCATTCAGATACCTGAAAAACGTACAGCTTAAACCGCGAAGAAATAAAAAGTACATTTTGTAAACATTCACACACCAAAATGTAGTCTCATCAGACTTTCATTTCATGTTCAACTTTAAAAATGTATATTTGCATAAACCTCCGCAGCCTGTTCGTCACCATGTTACAGAAGCTATGATAGTTTAAATGGAGACACTGGATGTCCAGCAATCGATCAAGTACAAATCGTGCGGTTAGCAATGTGTTGAGACTGTTTTGTTTGTTCCGATGAGCACTACGTGCTGCTGAAGTTTGGCCGCAATTTTTTTCAACGCCCCGTAGAACCGGTGGAAGGTGGAAGGCGTCAGGTTTTTTCGGTGCTCTAGCTTCGTTACGGACACGGCCGTTCCTTCTGCTCTAACAATAAAAAGATTTCCCCCCTCAGCAGAGAAATTACCGAGTTCCCGTTACTCGATCGAACGTGGTTACGATACCACCCGATGCCAGTCACTCTTAACATCGTTTTTGCCTAAATGACCGTCGTTAAACCGTCCTCCGTACAATCCAGTCTAGAGATACTGCCGATGATCATAGGTATCGATAGCTTATTGATAATTATCGGCGTATCGATGATACGAGTGGGATGAAATTGAATGCTGGCTTGTTTGGTATACACAATGTTTGCGGTGGCAGTGACGTGGGATGGAAGAGTACCATTTTTCAAAGTAGTTTGAAGTTTAATAACAAATAGCAGATTCGAATAGTAGAAAGTTAAGGTTTGAATACTCCGAGGAGATATATAAAGAATATTCTGTGTTTGAATCGCTTGATTTAGAATTTAATCGATGACCACGACGTCATAAGTGATCGTGGTAACAACGATGCGGCATATGAGAGTACCATTTGTCGAAGGACTTCGAAGTTTAGTAACAAATAGCAGATTCGAATAGCAGAAAGTTAGGGTTTGAATACTCGGAGTATAAAGAATATTCTGTGTTTGAATCACTTGACTTGGCATTCAATTGATCACTACGACGTGATCATAAGCGATCACGGTAGCAATGATGCAGCAAGTGAGACTACTATTTGTCGAAGGACTTCGAAGTTGAATAATAAATAAGAGATTCGAGTAGCAGAAAGTTAGGGTTTGAATATTCCGAGTACAAAGCGAGGAATGAGAAATGCTCGGTTGGGTTAGGTGTATATGAATCACTTGGCTTGGAATTTAATCGACGATTACAAGAGCCATGCGTTTCTATTTAATTTTGCAGTACTTTTCCGGGAACTTTTTATAACAGATAAAACTGTATGAATTTACACATGCTTTGTAGACCACGTGGGATAGAAACAAATAAATAATATTCGGAATGTCTTTTATATTAACACGTTGACCGCCACAGTGAAAACGGCCATACGTAATCAGACACGATACAATTTACTATTTTTTATTTAAATCGTAAAGAAAACAAAGAGTTGAGTACTCATTGCCAGTCACGTTCTTCTGTTTCTGCATTATTGTTTCAATATGAAGTTTAATTGTTTAATTATTTAATTAAATTAAATTTGAGGTGACGGTCACCGGTGACCGCCACGGCATTCAACGCGTTGACCACTTGAATTGGAATTTGATCGACGACTACGTGCACCATAAGCGTCTATTTAATACCCAAAACCGTTATCAAAGCGAAAAGCTCTGACCACGAGTGTAACACGTGCAATTCATTTTTATCTCGAAGTAGCTATCACATGTAAGAGATGTTATTCCAACCCAAGTGGTTAACTCCTATTGGACAGTCAACCTGTTAATTAAATAACTACTAATTTTACGAAAATTTTGAAGAGAATTAATATTGTAATGAAAATAGAAGGCCAAGACTGTGCAACTAGATAATTACATACTTTTTTCCTTCGTGATTTCTGCTTGAAATGGAATATTATAGTATGTCTGACCACGTGTGGGAGTTTTCACTGTGGCAGTCAACGTGTTAATAGCAGAAGTTAAATTTACCTTATATCCATACTTTTTCGAGAATATTAATAATTTCAATGTTCGATAAATTTTTGATATTATCGGTATTTATCGAAAAGGTTATCGTTAGCAGCACCTCTACTTCACTCTCGAACGTTCCTGTTGCATTCATAAAATACTGAACGACGCAATGCGAACAATTGTCAAGGTATATCGTGACGCTACGATCACGTGATGCTATGAGACTCTTCGTGGATTATAGTTTGAATGGTACGAGAGGATCTGTGTTATCCGAACGACCATTGTTCGAATGCTATCGAGGTATTCCGTTCTCCAGAGTATTGGAATACGTTGTTGTACAAACTGTTTGATAGTGAGGAAAATTATGGACACTTTTAGAAATACTCTTTAGTGTTTCATTTTTGTCTGATGTCTCGTAAACAGCCTGCGGGTCTTTATGCAATTAACATATTTAAATATGTGCAAGATACACATTTTATGAAGTGAGTGAAATACAGATTATGTTTTGTAACAAGTAAAGTATAGAATTCAAGTTGACGAAGTTTTATTAATATAATTGCATTAACACAAAATGTATTGGATTGAAAAGTTGTGCAGTTACGTAAACGTCTACAGTCTACTCATGATTATTGCATTTTTTATAGATTAGTACTCAAAACATACTAAACTTCTTTATGTTATTTTATTGTTGTATTTATATTTTTATGTTATTCTTGTAGTCATTAATTTTATGACTAGCAGCTCAGTTATTCAAATTCATTAGTATACGAGCAAAAAAATTAATTTCATTATTAGATTGTGTATGGTGTGAATTATTACGTATTCAGGCTGACGCATACATTATTTTTTCGAAAATATCAAGGTTCAAAGGCTTAATGTGAAAAATAATTATATTGACTACTTGAGCACTATCGAAATGATTTATGAACTGTCTATTAACTCAGCATGGTCCAACAGTGGTATATACGCCCACGAGTTTGCTAGTCTAATTTATTAGAAAATTATTCAATAAAAGTGCTTTTAAAATGAAATTTGAAACTGTTTTGAAAGGTTGAAATTCATAAGATGTACTTAAAAATAGTAAAACTCTATTTGCCTTATTCTGACTCATTGTCGCGAGCATCCTAACGCGCCGTGTTAAATGCGTTAACAAAACATTGAATAAAACATTTTTACAATTCCTTTATAAGATTTTTTACTCAATTCTATGATTATCGTGACTAACATGTTTCATCTTCTTTGGGATAATAATTATAAAAACGATGCTTTTCGCATATCACTGCATTAATACGTTAATCGTCGCAGTGAAAACAGCCATATGTAGTCAGCCGCGTCATAAGCTGCTGCTCTTATCATAAATCTGGAAGTAAAAAACGTTTAACTATTCATTCGTATAATTTGTATTTTACATTACTATTACGCTATTCACGTTACTCATCACTCTACAAAAACTAGTAACTATTTAATTACATTAAATCAGTTACGTCAACCAGAGAGGTCCATATCCACTCATCCTATTAATCAAATTACCCACGCACCAATATTTTATGCATGCATTACCTGTTTATATACATTTTCGTATTTTAACGTCACACTACTATAAAAGCCTCCATACACGTTCATATCAGTTACAACATACAATAGAAAAAATTATATAAATTCACGTAAAAAAAACATGGAAGCCTATAAAAAAAAAGACAGGAAAAGATGGCATGTATAAGATAATTTTCTTCTATCTTATTCACCCTCGAAACCCACGTAAATTACGTATGAAACGTTCCTACCATCACAGCTGTAGATGATAATTGAGTGGCCTAATAGAAGAAAGTTTTCAATCATCACACAGAAGCCTCCTTTCAACTAAACATCCATCATGAAGCCATTCATAAAAGTGTAATTTCTCAAACGAAATCGTTACCATGGCACGGAAACTTCACCGAAGCGCCGCAGAGGTTTCCGTAATGTGGCCATTCGCGAGTGCAACAGTATCTCCTGTCTGAAAAGCGTCGGCCGTGAGTTACGCAACAGAGATAACGTAACGCAAATCGCGAACGAAAACGTGTAACTTGCGATCCGTCTGAACGTTGCTCGTTCTTCCGTCGAAAATCACTCCCATCCATATACTGCGCCGTTATGTTAGCTTCTGGCCGTTTCGATTGCAAGGAGGATGACCATCCGCCAGCCCGTTCACCGTTCTCTTCTCCTCGGCGTGCAACGCGCATCGTTCTCCACGTGTTCCAAGTTTACGAGCCAGCCACGTGACCAGCCGCAAGCCGTTGCATAATCATCGGCCCCGTCGACCAATAAACAATCGTCCTTTCTTCCTGTAATTCCAATCGACGTCTTCCAAAGAATTCTCTGTTCACTCGAATTTATCGTCCCCGCGAACGATCCATCGAAGACTTTGGATCGAACGCAAAGGTCTGTGGATGTGGTATACCGTGGAAAGGTCTTCGAGTCATTCGAGCTGTTTCTTAACACGACGATGCTATGCATCGATGAAAGCATGATTTATAACCTTCTTGAGGTCATTTGTTTATGTGTTGATGAATGATGCAGGTTGCGTCCGGACGAGTGGTATGATTGAGTAGGAGGTGGTTGTAGGAGAAACAATGAAATGAAAATGTGGAATAAAGTTTTTGTATGAGGCTCTGTTTGCGGAGAAAGTGGGTTTGAAAATTTTCTTTGCCTTCCGTGCGGAAAATTGGTAAGCGTATTTAATAAACACAATGCTCGCACGCCCATGGGCGTTTCCCGTGCAGACCATAGTGAATTATGAGCGCTCAATAAATCCCATAGCTCTCAAACGTCTAATTTTAGTTACATACGTTTAAATGTTTGTAGTGTACGCCTGTACCAAATTAATTGTATTCCTATTATATCCATTCTTTCAAGGAATTAATATTGTATCATTAGCTGCACTGAACTGATTCTGTATGATTCGAATAATTAGCATTTATATTAATGTATAAGTATTTGATAATGTCATCACTATTGTTGTGTATAAATGTTGGTTACAATTCAGTCCAGAATCATACTAAATCAATTTAACATGGGTCATAATATAACATTTAACAACACTTAACCGTTCGACGTACAAATAAAAACTCGACGAGTGCAGAAAATATTATTTAATATATCTGAACTTAACAATTATGTTAGCTTTACAATGGCATAATAAATAAATGACGTATCCCACGCGTCTCTCTATGCCACGGGGTTAATATGAAGGGAATGCTGGCCATCACTGTACTCACATGTTGTTCTAATTGCAATAAAAAATGAGGCGTGGCTTGTTCCAATTGCCTGGACCAGCCTGTATGCCCATTCGATAACGATCCTTTCGATTTATCGCTACTTTCAGCAACAATTCGATAACCGTCTGTTCGGTGAAAGTAATCGCGCGAATTTCTATAATATCGACCCGTCCACGCGCTCGTCGAAAGTTTTTAATCGAGCGAAAATAATGTGTTGCAGGTTTGATGATGGAGTCGGAGAAGAAGATCTTCGAGATGATGAACAAGAAAGCGGCCATGTCGAAGTACTGGATGCCGCTGGTGTGGGCGACGAACATCATCAACAGGGCGAGGAGAGAGGCCCTGATAACGAGCGACCAAGTGGTGCAGACCCTCCTTGTCGAGCTCAGCGACATCCGGAAGAGGCTTGGCGCGCTCATTGGTTACGACACTGTTTGCGTACCTCTGGTTTACACTCAGGCGAGTATCCCCGATTTTCAGCAAACCGTGTCAAACCGATCGTTCGCGAATGCAAATACGCGCGACCGTTTGAAAGGCACACCGACTAGGATCAGGAACAAACAGTGTCTAAGCGACAGACACCATTCTCTCGAATTTTAACTTCTTCAGGGATACTGCTAAGGCCATCGACGGAGGTCTGGGTTCATGGTGCGGATGTGATTCTCGCTATTTTGGGACTTTTTTAATATTTGTATACGCCATGTCTGGGTTCTATTAATTTGAGTAATTTATTTTGTAATATTTACAAAATCTTCAGAATTTCGCATAGAGTTTCAAGGACTAGATTAGTAAGGTGACGAGTAAGAACTGTCATTTGCTTGTCTCTAAGTTTATTGTAGTAATAATTTTATCAGAGTGACTGTGTCGAATGTAGGGACTGATACAAGTGTGACACAAAATTGTAACAAAAATTCCACCAGATTGATCAAATTCTTCTCGAAACTCTTGGTGGCTTCCTTTGTATACTCGCTATTTCTGTCCCCTAGACTTCGGAAACTTCGTGAGGGTGGAGAATTAACTACCCGAAATGTATTGGTTTTTACATTCGATTCTTCAGTTTCTCGAGACGTTTAGGAGAGGGCAGTGGAAAAACTAATCGTTTTCTAACAATTTCAATAAATCCGTCCCTGTAGAGGTCAATTTACACATGCTAGATGAATATTCAAAACTGAGCTTTCTGCTCACTATGACTGAACATTATACGAAAAAATTTTTAATTCTATATTTTTACTCTCCATTTCGGTTCTACAGGGTGCGCCTAGCCGACTGTTAGTTTTAAACATATTTCGATGTTTTTGTACATCTCCCAGATATAATTTTCACAAAATAGGCGTGCAAGTATTTGATAATAAATTGCATGTTTTATTCTATTCATAGGTGGTTCTAATAAGTTCCCCTGATTCGAATTCAATCGTTTATACTCTTCTTAAATGTGTCAGTCGGTTCAGCGCCACCCTGCGCCAGAACTCTGAATACACTTTATATGCCATTAAGTACTAACACACTCCGAACACATAAACAACATCCTCAGTTACTGCCTTATCCTGTCTGTTCAGTAAACTAATTAAAAATCTAAAAGATTTAATAACGATAACTGTGTATCGTTCTTCATTCAATCAGAATTCATTAAGATGTCGGATGACTGCGTATAACATCGTCGAGAGAAGCCTAAGCAAACGTCTTCATCTCTGTTTCCAATTATCTCCGTTACACGAGCTTGATGTCTCTATTATCCGACATTTGATTCCCTTTAAGCTGCAAACTTTTCAATTTTCTTTGCTTCGGTACTTCGACGGAGTTCTAGCAACTGGAACGCACTGTTTAACGCCACGGTGCAACATTCGAATGGCGCGTTTCTATTTGCTCGGGTAAATCAGCAAGAAGTTAACGAGCTCCGAAGTGGACGGGATCATTAGAAAGTACGTCATCCTGTTGCAACACGATACCATCGATAAAGGACTCTAGAACGCAATTGTAGAGCCAGCGCCGACAGCAATCGACATAAAGCTCGTTTAATCCTCTTAGGATCGGTATGATCCGCGAGCATTATCCTTTACGAAGGACTCATAACAGTAAAGTTCGATTCACACTATTACACTGGCTATCAGAAGTTTCCAGATAATCTATTTTAAGTTACAAGTTGATAAAGATACATTTAATTGTGCGGGGAATTTTTGCTTGATAATTGGAAGGAGTTACGTATCGATAATAATGATTAAATTGGAATTCTAACGCAGTGAGGAATGACTTTCAAGTTGTCAGGATTTAACCCTCGAACTAGTAACATTTTTATGCATTATAAATGAATGGTTTCGAATTTGTATAATAAGGAAAAATTTAAACATTCTTTTTCCGAGATGATCATTTTCACAATGAACAAAGCGCTCGTTCAAAAAATAACTCCATTTTCAGTAAATCATTTTATTTTCGTTATAGGAGAAGTAAACTTGAATCCTTACAATCTTGCAAACATTTAAAATGAATAAATTTGTAAAATTAATACAAAGTATTGAAGGCCCCGGATTACTGCACTTCTTCAGACATGTCTTTTGTTTTGATTGTACTCTACAGAAAAAAATTGTCGTAGCAAGATCGGTGCTTCTGAGGAATGTACTGATATATTTTTTTTATATTTTCCATTTTGTTTTACTACTTATGGTCATCTTGTCAACCTATGCTGGTAGCAATTCGGAATGAGGGATAGCCAGTCCACTCCAGTTGAATTTTGAAGAACAAACAATAAGTAGATAATCCGTTTTCATATGGAATAGATGATCTTTCAAAAGTCACAACGTAGCGAAACGTGAATTTCTCAAAAATCGTAGATGATCCTTTTTCACACTGATCGATTCAATTACACTTGTCATCCTATGCATTTCTGATGCGACTCTTGCTACTTTTTAGGTTTCTTATGATTTGTTTACGTTATGTTTGGACACCATTACTTTGGGCAATCTATTTTGTAACATTTACAAATTCCAAATACAAGGATTAGGCTTGTAAGGTGACAAGTAATGACTGTCACTTGCTTGTCGTTAAATGCATTACAGTAATAATTTTCTTAAAGTGACTATGTCGAATGTAGGGATTGATACAAACGTGACACAAAATTGACCCAAAAATTCCATAAAATTCTTCTCGAATCTCTCGGTGGCCTTTTTTGTACCCAGGATGTTTCTCCTTTCTTACATTTGGTCTCGCCATGCCAAGTGCGCATCACCTGCAGTCGCTGCGCCACAGTGTGAATAGAACTTAAACCAAATTCCCTCCGTTCTCGGAAAGACGTTTCGCTGTTCGTAATTTACCCGACACGTATGCATTGTGCAACCTTAATTGCTCATCAGCTAACGTCCCTAATTGTCCGCCGCAGACGCCATTATTTTCGCTGCATTAAAGAGCCGTCGTAAAAGCGTTCGGCCTTTGCACGACCTTTCTCGCGCCCGTATCCTGCTTTTAATTGTTCCTTGAAATTTTTCCTTCCACGAGGCCTCGATAAATCGCAACGAAAGTCTGGCTTCCAGACAACGTCTGGAAAACGACCCTGCGGAGAGAAATAAAGAGGTTCTCCGAACGGGAGGAACAATGGGTTCGAGCCGAGGAAACGTGTTCGTTCTGATGAATGAGGATTACGTCATCGATTACGAATGGCGATCCCGAGACGTGAAATTCAAAGTCGGCCGTCTGACGATGGACTGGCATTTTCCTCTGAGGAAATATCGATCGTCGAGCATCTCATTATCGGTATATTTAGATCGATGGGGTAAATAGTCGGTGCGCAACGCGTCGACTCATTTTCGCTGGCATCGTGCACATAAATTAAACGTATATTGCTCATCGCGCCTCATGTTGTTCACCGCAACTGCAATGAACCGTTTCAAGGACGGATTTGTTGAAATTGAAACAAGTGATTGAATTTTCTTTCGCTTGTGTTTATACGGTATGACAGGTGTCGACCGTATTATGAGATGTCTGTTTTTTGTTGGGGAATTTCATGGTGAAGATTTATGTCGTTACCTCCGTCAATAATGTTTAAGTTTTATAAAGAGAATTAAATGCACGAATACAGTGGCGTGTACAATTTTTTTACTGCGCTTTAAATGTTTTGTAATTAATTATGATTTATTATATAAATACAGCAGACTCCCATAAAACACGGGGTATACGTTCCGTGTTATACAAATATGGATTATTTATGCATATTGAAACACAAATTTATTTAAAACGTTTAACTTTAAACGCGGCTTGATTTATAAAACAATCATCATCGCTGTAAATGTAAAATTATGAATCGTGTTATATAAACTATGCCATAATTTTTGTAATGCTAAAATTGAAACGAAGAATTACAAGTTTTTATTCAGTTCTCTGTTTGACACATTTTAAACTTTTGTCGCATAAAATTTGTTCTAATTTTCCTTTATCGATGTAGAGATAAAAAATTTGATATCCAGGAACTTTCGTACGCTACTGAGTGTGTCAATAACTCTAAAACAGTAACACATAATTAATTTCTTTTATAATTTATTGAATACTGCACTTTATAACACGCTCTGTTATTTATGAATCTGCAAAACACTGCTTCGAATTTTTTGGAAAACTACCTGCAGGACCATTCAGAGTTGAACCATTTGCTTTACAAATTGCTTGGCCGGATTAGCAAACGAACGGAATTATGTTAATTGTCGATGATTAAGAAAGGCATTCAGGAAGAGTAATTCGTAGCGGCTCGAAGTAAGCCAACCAGCGTGTAATTATTCCGTATTTTCGTAATGAAACAGGATCGTGACGAATCATCTCGACGCTCTCTCACATTCTAAATCGTAACTCACATGAACTTTCAGTACAACGACCTGCTGGAAAAATCGCGGGATTGACTTCATGCGTTGTTCATGTGACAGACATTTAACGAACATTATGGTCAATGAATATTCATCGCGAAAAAGATTCCTCGGCCAGGAAAAGAGAAGCCTCGTCATCTGATTGACAGCTGCCATATTCTCATCATACTGAATAAATACAAGCGAAACAAAGTGGGCTGTGTAAAGAATGAACGAACATTGTGGATTTGTTAAATCTGGAAACAACAAGATTATTTTAGTCAGAGAGACTGTCTTTACAAATGTGCAGCGTTCCGCCACTGAAATTCGTCTGAGGCCCAGAATGTTTTGAATATCCACATGACACCCTTTGTGTATCAATTTAAAGACTTCAAATCATTTTTAAAGCAGTAAGATTTCAAAATTTTACAGTAGGATGACCCCTGAAAGTATGTTCCAACTTTCGATTTTTTAGAAATTTCACAGTACATCATGTGCTTCGACTCCTTCAAATTCGTCCCTGAAGAAGTTAAACGATTGCCATTGTACGTACAACGTAATATTACATTTACAGAATCGCTTTGACGTATGTTTCGAACGATACCACGAACGTTTGCACAGCAAATGCCTTTGCTTCCCAGCGTTTCATAAATTTCGCGAGAGGATAATTCGCCTCGGCGCGACAATGCGCTTTAATTACTGAAGAAACCATTACGGTGGATTCTGTCTGTTCCTAGAAAGAATTACTTCATCCATACGTAGTTGTACGGTCGTAAAATCGGACTTTAAACAGGAAGAATTTCAATTTTCTGTAATAAATATCGTCAGGATCATTTCGTACGTGAGCGTCTCTTCTTCTCACGCGTTAAAGTCTCCAGAAATTCGCTTGACATGTGGTTTCGTCGTAATTTACGATCGGACGAGTACACGTGTGTCTGATGCATGGTCAAGGCCATCGGAACTGCACAGACTTTTTGTCCATCGAAAAAGTCGCTTCATCCAAACAGAGTTGTACAGATTCTGAATACAGTTACAAATTGGTAAACATTTTTATTTTTGTGCAATAAATATTGCCCCGATTAGACTGCACATATTTATGCAGTTTAGCATGTCGAAGCATACAAAGCGGACTAATCTTGCAAAATTAGTGAGATAAAAAAATAGCTTGGAACACAGAAATACAGAAGAATATAAATAAATATTTGCATAAACATTCGCAGCAAAGTAACAATCATTTGATACACGAGTGTATTTCTTTTTCACGCGTTAAAGTCTCCAGAAATTCCCTCGAAATGTGAGTTTCGAAGGTGAAGGTTATCAGACGCGTCGAAGAATAATGTTTTCAGAATGTATCGATCCTGAGGAAGTAACTTCGGCAAGAACACGTTGATTACAGCGTATAGGTAACCTATTGGCTGATTCGTAGCAAGGTTCTGCATAAACTATCATTTCCTGGTGGCCTTCGGTGAGAAAGGCGGTGCTCTTGACGACCTTGATATTATTTCATTCAAACCAGTTCGTTCACGTGTACACCGTGAAAAAAGGACGAGATCGATCGAAAAAAACATCTTCAACGAAGCTACTGACCCCGTTCGAAACTGTTCCACCCTTTTACAGGTGCTGCTTTTTATCTCGAAACGTACACGCCCACTGTTTCATCGCGTCCTTGATGTTCCTGACATTTTATTCTACCGAGATGAAATTTTATCCTGCGTTCGTCGACGCGTAAAGTTCGCCGAGGCTTAACCCTGAGAGAGTACCCATCCTTTTGCAACATGAGGGGCATTTCGGAGCACGGTTCCACCCCATGAAAATTAACAATAATTTTCGTAAATAATTTATTATTAATCCTGTGGCGCTCGACAAAGCTCATCGTGTACTGACGACGCCCATAGGCGTTCAGTGCAATAGCTCACTGTGTATTACTGCAGCTTGGCCGTACGCAGTTTTCGTCTTCTTTGCAAGTAGCCTGCAGTTAAAGGATTAAAAAACAAAAATACATTAATGCAATACAGTACAAATATAAGCTTTTAAAAAATAATAACAAAGTAACAAGATAATTGGTACAGCTAGAGTAGAAACTAGAAGAGAGGTATTAAACTTTTTCGTTTTAGTGGGGTACCCCTGTAGAAATTAATTTGTCGGCCATATTTGGTTATGTACGACCTAGACAATTTTTTTAAATAATCTGCAATGTATTCTGTTTTTAATAACGAAAAATCATATCAATTCTCTGAGTAGTTCTTCTTCAATAAATTCTGCAAGAAGTCCTTTCTGTCACGGTGACACATGTCTGTATCTCCTTAAACTTCGCATACTTTTTTTCCTGGAGCTGTCCTATAAAATTTCAAAGTAATAGAACCCGAAGAGAAAAAAAGCATATCCAATACGCTTATCTAATAACCGTTCCAGGAATCGAATAAAATGACGTAATCACAGGATGTCTATTTATAAATTGTCATTCGTTAAATCATTCGTCGAAGTTCGATTAGCAACGGCGATGCTCTTTCAATAAAAGAGACTCAATTTTTCTTCGTCTACGAAGAAATCGTGTTTCGACGTGTGTTAACAAGTTTGAACATCATTTGTTTAAATTTTCAGGTGGTCACGCTGTCACTGTACGCGTATTTCTTCTCCGCTTTGCTCGGGAGACAATTCATCGAGCGCACCGACGTTGGAGGTGGAAAATACGAGGAGCCCGACATGTATTTCCCATTTTTCACAGCTCTGCAGGTAAGAAATATATATTATCTTCAAATTGTAGCCTGTGTTGTTTCGGATTAATCAACTGGATGGGTTGATTTCAGTTCTGCTTTTACGTGGGATGGCTGAAAGTCGCCGAGGTGTTGATCAATCCTTTCGGTGAGGACGACGATGACATCGAACTGAATTGGTTGATAGATCGTCACATCAAGGTACGGTAACGTCACTCAAATCATCAATAAGAAAGCTGTAAAACAAATTTTCTTGTATTATACTAAATATGATTATAACTCATAGTCAGACTCGCAATCAGTATGATCTGAATCAACCATGAAACTATTGGGAATTATCGATTTTAAAGAATTACAATGCTCTTATTGACGTATTCTTCTATAAAACTTTCAATTTCAAATTCATATATTATACTGAACAGAATTATAGCTCAGACTAAGTACAGGGTGGATCCAACTTGAAAAAATTTGGCTTTGCCGATTTTGAAGAGTTTTACATAATGTCCTTGTTGACGTACTGTTTGTTTATAATATTCGAAATTACAAATTCTTATGTTATACTAAATATAATTTGGATCAGATATGATACTATGTGTATTGGGGATTATTATTTTTGGAAAATCGTGGGGTTCTTATTCACATATTATTCGTGTACACAATTTCTAATTACAAATTCTAATGCTATACTACGCATAATTACCCACTGCTCGAATTGAATATTATCTGATTTAGATACAAAACTTCCTGAAGTCATTCATTTCAGAAAATCATACTGAAATCCTCATAAACTTGAAGCTACTCATAAAGAAAAATATTCTGTACTCTTTTTAGTAGCAAGTTATATCTTACAATTTGTCCTTGTATGATATTTTACAAAAAATCCAGACCAACTGAACAATATCAGCCAGCGTTTCGACATGTCCTGGCTTTTAACCGTAAATTGTTAACCCTGCTGTTCTCCTCGGGCCTATATGACCCGAAATGAGGATTACATTTCCACATTTACCATGTTTTTAAATATTTCTTTTTAATACTCAATGTATTTAAATAAATTTTGAAATAATTTATTCTTAAAAAATGTGGAATACTAAAGAAGTAAACGCAAAATTAAAATACATTCAATATTAAAAAGAAATATTTAAAAACATTGTACCTATGGAAATGTATTCTTCATTTCGGGTCATATAGGCCCGAGGAGAACAAGCAGGGTTAACAAACTGAATATAATAAAATATAGAAATCTACATATAATTCTGCAATTGACATTTCATCAAATTCACGATTTCGACTAATATTCACTAATATTGTTGTCATTGATACATGTAACAGGCGGGATACATGATCGTCGACGAAATGCACGAAGAGCATCCGGAGCTGTTGAAAGATCAGTATTGGGACGAGGTCGTGCCGAAAGATCTGCCGTACACGGTAGCCAGTGAACAGTATAGACGAGAAGAGCCAAAGGGATCCGCAGAACACTATAAGGTGAAGGAGAGCGATGCTCTTTATGCGAACGTTATGATTGGAACACAGATCCACAGTCACGTTCAGCATCGCAAGAATCATCAGGATGACATGTACGCCGATTACGTAAGTGCATCACGAAATGAACTTGAATCTATCGATCCTCCGACTACACTCGTGTTCACCAGCTGAATCATGTTACAAGCTCCATATAGATCTTCCCATAGATCGCGATAAATTGCTGTGCTATGATAATAAAAATCAAATCATAAAATTACTGTACCTTTGGTCCCGCATAGCATGTGCAGCCATAAACTTAGTGCTCCACTTAAAATAAATTATTGCTCATAAATAGACTAAGGAAGTTTATGCACAGATAGATTTTTATTCCTTAACATTTTTACACAGAATACAGATAAACAAACGGGATGTGCAGAATAATTGGGTCTGTCTTGAACAGATATCAGACATGCATATTTTATTTATGTTATTTACTTATATTTTAAATTGCATAAACATCCGCAGTCTAGTCATAACAATGACAGAATCGTGTTTTTGGATCATTTTGAACAGTCTACCAAGTATGAAAAAAAATTACAAAAATGTAGCATGTAAAATATTACAGAATTTTCACTAGCAATGAGTGTCTGTCACTTCATTTTTTTTATTTCCTTAATTTATTTATTCAAGTGTGAACGTTTCTGGAAAAATACAGATTATATAATTATATGATTATGTTTGATATCCAATATCGTACATAAGTGTTCCAACAAGTAGAGAAAGGTATGATGGAGTTGCAAGATAAGATGGAGACCTTAAAAAAAGTAATAAATATAATTGAAATAATTTGGATGTGACAGCTCCTTTGGATGCTTCTATCCACCCTCTACTGCGATACTATCTCACTAAATAACGGGGTGAGACGGGGCAAATAGCAAGTTTAATTTATGTTAGTTTGAATCTTTAAAAGTATGATTGTTCATATCAATACTAGAAAAAAGAGCAATAATTATTTCATAGTTCTTAATTTCATTCTATGTGAAACTTTAAAGCTCCCATCATACCCCACCTATCCCTATCATATTTTTTATATTAAACAAACTCATCCGTTTGTTGTGTGCATCATAAATTACATACACTCTTACACATATTAACAATGATCCAAATGCAAGAAACACCCTAACGTTTTTTCCTGTTATCAAAAAGTGCCAACAATAGCAGTTTCTGAAACAGTATGATTTCAAATATTGTAAAAATATAATATCACTTCAGTAATACGATATACAGATAATAGTTCCTTTGTAAAAGTCATTTCATTCTTAAAAATGTATATTAGATCATATTTAATTTCAAAGAAATTTAAATACTTTGTATGCAAATTAGTCAAACATTATGGCTTATAAATTTTTTATAACATGTTAGACTTCAGTCTGCTCATCTTAATAAATAATAATAATAAACTAGAATCCACCGTGATGTACCTATCTGTTCAAATTAATGACCTTACACTTGCCCTTTGTACAATAATAATAATAAATCGTATTGTAAACAATTTGATAGAAATTTTCGGTTACTCTCTACAGGAAAGCGTGGATACGCCATTGGTAGAACGAAGAAAAAATTGGCTGCAACGACAGATCACTCGAATGGGCTCAGTACGAAGTTCTTCGACAACTTACAGCAGCGGTGGCGGTTTCTTCTCTAGAAATCGCCACAACAGCGTGTACAGCAGCCCTGAAACAGGAGGGTTGCCCCAGACGAACAACCCAAATCTGAAGATGTCACTCTACGACCGACTGGTTGGTCGAAAGAGCATTCGAAGTCAACGAATGGGTCGACAAAGTAAGTATTCAACAAATTCAATTCACTGGCAAGCGTGTCAACACCTCCGGCGCACGTTCCTCGGATGCTTTCGTCGTAATGATGCTCATTTCCACGCCGTTTCAACGATAACGACAGAATCTTACGTAACGCTCCACACGTGAACAGCATCTCTCGGTTGCATAAATTAATTCCGACAATTAGAAGCTCGTATCGAGCTACATTCGTTTTTTGCGTCGTCATTCTTCAGAAAGAAACATTTCATCCTAACCAGTGCGATGCAACGGAAAAAACGGCAACAAAAACCTGTCGTTGGACGATGGTTTCCACTGTTCTTCGCGTGTCTGAAGATTCTCCACGTTCCACCGGCGACGCGGAAAAAAAGCTTCCAATGAAAGTCGCCAATATTCGCTTTCCCTCTTCTGCGCGCTGTTACGCAACCGCGACCTTGCGCGGGACGAAGGTTTTCCGCGATCTCGAAAAAAAAAAAACTTTCCTCGAGACCTTGTGCTTCTTTCGCCTCGTGTCGCCAGCGACGAGCAGGCAAAAAAAGAAAACGCACGGGGAAAAGTACCGTGCAATTATGTCGTTCCGTCCGCTCGATTTCCTCGTTCCATCGGTGATCGGGCTAGCGGTAAAAGTAACGGCCGACAAAAATCCTCGATCATCCTCGGCGTCGCTGTACGCGGAGAGTCATTTGATCGCGCGACCTCGATTCACCCAACGAGCTAATCAAATTGGTGGTCCACAGGTACGATGACGAAGCTGAACTCGGTGCCGGTCTCCCTGAAGAACAGACCGCGCATACCGACGCCGGACGTGACGAAAGAGGTGGTCGACCGTGAACAGAGACTAGCTCTGTCGGCCACGAACGCTGCGAACATCGGAGCTGGTGTCGTGGGGGTGATACCAGCGAACGGACACTACCCGACGGACCTACCGGTGGTCCAGGTGGTGCTGTCGCCCATCCAGGAGACGGAGGGTACGCCGGCGACGGGAAAACAGGGTGCAGCGGCTTTGGCTCAGGCTGTTTTGTCTCCAACTCTGACCAGTGCAGGATTGGTAGCCCCCATGACCCTAACACCGGTCACCATGAGCCAGTTGACTCAGTTAGGGTTGGTCACGACGACCTCAGCCTCCATGCTGAAGCATAGCAATCAGCCTGGCATTCAGGCTACTCTGACCGAAGTGAACAGCAGCGAAGAGGAAGGTTCTGGCAGCGGCAGCAGCAGGAGCGGTAGCATAACTGGACAAGAAGAGCGTTCCACGCCTCTGATCAGCCAAGACAGAAGCACGCCTCTGATAGGAGAGACCAGTACTCTAGGCAGCAACGGTAGCTCGCCCACCTTCGACAGCTACAACGATCGTTCGCCTATTCTGATGAATCCGGAGAAGCTGGGCTACGTGGTGACGACTCTGCCAGCTCACGACGTCAAAACTGATGCACGCGGCAGGAGATCCGCTTCGCTACCCGGTCCACCTCTTTTGCAGTCCAGAGACGACAGGAGCATGTCTCTGCCACATTCACCAGGACTGCAGCCTAGGGAAAATCGAGCGGCTTCCGTGTCGCACGGGCACGAGCCGCCTAACATCGACAGGCTGATGATCCAGCGGAACCAGGACCTCAGACCTAGGACCAACAGCATCGGTCACGACCTCTGTAGACCGAACCATCGACTTCAAGACCCTTCTAGGAAGATCAGCAGCGTTTCTTGTACCAACGCGTCCCTTTCGAGCGGATTGGGATCCTCTTCCACGACGGGGAGCAACATCATGCCTGCTCCTACGCCTGGTAGCAAGAGGGGAGAGGTGTACGTTTGACCTGAACGCTTAGGACAATGTCGTAGATTTTTCTATTGCGATCGATGGGTCGCGCTTGCCTGATATCCGTCCATTCTTGTGATGATCGCGCTGAGAGTAGGAATATGGGATTTTTTTTCTTGGGTACGATCGCGTCGTGCCGGTTTCATGTAAATACGGTCGTAACTTATGTATACGAGGAGTTAGAAGACGAAGAGCAGGTTACTGCGGGAACACCGGATTCGTGGTAACGACCGGATCTTCCATTCTATGTGCAATAACGTTCCGTTTCGCTTCGTCCGCGTCTTGTGATACGAACTGTTCTCCGCGCAGGCCTGAGTTCTTCGAGGTTTTTCGAGTACATAAGAGGATGCCGGGTGTACTCAGGAAAAGTCAAACTATTGTAAATAGACGACGATGACTCGTCGTTTTCGAGCGCTCGCAGCCCGGTGGCGGAGCTTCTCGCTCGCCGTATTTATTCGACGCGAATCCGTGGGAATGGCGGGTTCTCCGCCGATCCGGGCGTGAAAACGACGAGTACATACGCGCATTCGCACGCAACGTTTGCCATATTTGCCATACTCGAAGACACTTTCCAGTTCGCGAGCTCTTTCGGAAATGCGTGACGGCTTCTCGCGATTCGAAATGATACCGATCGATCCCCCCCCGCGCGACCTTTGTACCGTGCTTTATGTACAGGGTGATTCCAAAGTGGTGTCGAAGAAATTTGTAGGCAAACTGTACGCTTTGAATTTAAGAAGATGTCCCAGCGCTTGGACACTGGAACTGAGTCTCTCATGGTCGTTTCGCCTTCAGTTTAACACGTTGCCTGACGCAAATTTAGTTTAATTAAATTTGTACTGTTTTTTTTATACAATTTTGAGTAGAATCTGTAATTCAACTACTATATAACCAAGTAGTTAAATATTTATTATCTTCGTGATTTATATTTGAAACAGGAGTTCATAATGTGTCTGACTAGGTAGGGTAATTTTCACTGTGACAGTTAACGTGTTGCTGTTATCATACGAAAATTATGAATAGAAATATACTGATATGGTGACAAATAGAAATGCAAGCACGCAAATATGTACGTGTGTACACATATAGGTATATGAAATATGTTCTTGCAAACGGCGGGGTGCAACGTAGTACGCTGTTGTCAAATCCAACCAGGAATTTTGACACATAATTTTTACTCTTTGTCACATCACACTTTCTGTCATTTCGTTCCTCAACATGACAAAATATTCGAATCGAAGTCTTGTCTTTGTTACAGCTTAGCGTATGTAGGTGAGAAATGACCTTGAGCTGCTTATAGCAGAGACGCGTAGTATTGGTATTTGAAGGTAACATTTTGAATTGTAAATTACAGCGAAATGTAATCACCACCATTATAACTTTTCTTATGTTTGTTAAAATGATGAATAGATAAGGAATGCTTTTGCAATGTACCATGTTCCAGTATTTAAAATGCACTCTTAAGTAATGTACAAAATCTTTACAAGAGAAAAATAGTTATTTTGAAAGTCACATTTCTGTGTACAGATATATAAAAACGTTAAAAGTATTCGAGGATAAAAATGAGTAAATTTGCACAAGCATTTGCAATCTAATGGAACGATAGTAAAATTAAGTCGAAGTAATCAAATAATGTGACAGGGATGACCCTTTTCAGTGACCTTCAGTATTCAATATTACTTGCTTCTACTATAGTTTCAGCGTCTCTACAATAATAATCATGGTTCCACAAACATCTTGATTCCGAGGTAGAACAATCATACTTTATTTAGAACATTGTTTGTCTCAGTTATTCATGTAGTCGCAACAGATGTCCAAAATGGCGTGCATTGCAAAGGACACAGCCATTCGGACGTCGTATGAATGATTGCCTTACACGTCACATAGTATTCCTATTCGTGTCGTATGCATCTTAAATCTGTATTTATAATTCTCCAGCATTATTTATAGGCTTAGCATGCGCTATTGTTATCAAGTCACGCCGCAAATAGAAATCGTGGAGATTGCAATCAGCTGTTCAAGGCGGCCATATAATTGGTCATCCATCACCTGTTCATCTTCCACAAAAAATACAATTAACTCCTTGCTTTATGAGAACAAGCAACGTAGACTGTGCTCCGCATTATGTGAATACAAGTTGCAGAATTATATTAATTTATAAAAAATTTCTGGTCTCTTCTATTTTCAGAAGATTATCAAAAGTGAATTATGTATACTAAAAGCTGAATATATTATAGAAATGAAACAGTTTACTATAGCGTACTCAGTGGTTAATAAGGTTGTAAGGTCAGAAATTTTTTAATTCAAATCTTACCAATTCATGTGTACATTATTGTCCTAAAAAATTCTGAATTATTATAGATACGAATTTACATAAGATGCATACAATTAGAAAAAATGAAATCATTTTCTTCAAGTCCAATAAATTCATTCCTGAAGAGGTTCAGACCCTTTTTCTTAGATTCGAGTTGCAACACGCGTCTGCATATTTTGTTTCTTCAGAATCACCCTGTAATTGTTAATAATTATTAAGTAAGCTCGTGCGCGCGTCAGGGTCGACGTTTCACGAACAAAAGCTAACTAGACCTCTGAAACTTTCTTCTATTTTTTTTATATACGCATATGTATGACGAAGAAGGACACTTGCTTCTTATTTAATCGCGCGTCTCGTCGTGAACGTGCAACAGCTCAAGTCTTTTCGCTCGACGTTGCTAAGGAAGAGTATGTGAGCGACGAAGATGTACATGAAGAACGAAGCTGATGGACGGGCCTACGTACGTGTACATAGTAGAGCAATTAAGTTAAGAGTATTTGGTGTACGAGATTATGAACATGCTCAATGCCAACGTGAACACGTCCGAATGATATACAGGGTGTCCATGATTCTCTCGACCAATCTGTGTCAGTATGTTCTGTGAATAGAAATGAGGGAGCACTATTACATAAACATGTCGCTGTAAATGCTTTTTTAAAAAATTATAACAAAACTATGGAATGTGAAATAAATAAAATGGCGTAAGAACAGACCGACGATATTAATTTTGAATTTTTATACTATATACAAAATTTGTAGGATCATAAATTCACTTCTTCAATAACGTCGTAATTCAGCAGTTACCATAAGTGATTAATCAAAATTATGTTCATTGTCTACAACGATTTCAATTATTAAACATAGTTTTACAAATATGGTAGATGAACATCAGCGAACTGCTCTTACGTTGTACCACATTGATTTATATTCCTATAACTTTTCAATAAAGCACTTATGGTTATATCATGCGTCCAGTATTATAACTAGGTGACTATAGAAATTTACTGTTTTTAGATAACCATGTTAATTGGTTAATTTGTCAGCGGCAATGTATTGTATAGTTCAGTTGTTTAATTAATCTGGTTGAAGAGACCATAATGAATCTCCAGGAACAATTTTTATAAACATTTAACTTATCCATTAGTTGTAATTAATTAAATTGTGAGATGCCTAGTTTTACCACTGAACCCACGATATATTTGTATTATTATTATCGTATTTATAATACAGACGTTATGAATACTCATATATGTTGGTAATTATAAAATGACCTGCAAATTGCAAGGTTCTATGTAAAAATTAAAGTTGTTGAAGCCAATCAATAATGAAGACAGGACAAGAACAGTAGCGAAAGTCAAGGAGAATAATGTAGGATGAACAAACTTTACATAACATTTTCTGTTTATTTTTATTCATATAAAGTACAGCCACAGTTTGACTGGAAAACCTAGGACACCCTGTAGACACGCTGTCAATCGTAATCGTTTTCTGTGAACGATATACACACCGTATTGACACCACCATAGGTTTCCCTTAGCCAGTAAGAGTTGTACCCTGAAGTGCAAAATATTGTAAATATTGGCGTACCGTTAATCGACTTGTTTCCACGAAATCACGACCATGAAGTCGTTAAACGATGACTGTTTTGCGATTTTCGTTTAGCAGCACACAACGATCGCTCTCGATCGAAAAAAACTCGACGAACAGATGAGATGAAACTTTAGAACATGATATTCCGTTAACACATTGTTGACCGGCTGTTTTATGTAAAAAGTATCTTCATAATTGAATATTAAAGTGGACAAATCTAAATAAACAGAATCAACGATCAACTGACACAATTTTGTGTTTTAATAATTGCATATTGCACGTGAAAATACGAGTATACTCATGACCAGCCAACAATGTGTTAATATTGGGTTGAGTCATAAATAATAACCGATATATAATAAATATTATTCTCCCTAAAAAGTCAAGTGGTTCACCTCCATCAGTGATGGCCACCTGAGCCGCAGCCTTCCGCCAATCTGAGTCCATTCCCCTCATTTCAGTTTCCTCTACAAATTCGCCCCTCGTTTCCCTTGGGACCAAAGTCGTCCCAGATCACAGCCTCTATGAGGGGAAGGGACCTAGAGTGGGGGAGGGCCGCAGCTCCGGTGGCCATCACTGACCTACACTATTAATTTCTATTCATATTTCAAGGCAATCACCCCTGGAACTCAGATATGCTGAAGAGCCACCAAAAAAAGATCTTTTAATAAATTAACTAATAAATTCCTCAAGACAAATCGAAAGTCATTTATGATTCAACCCAATAGTTCCAAAGGGATCGTTTCGAACGCAGTACTGTTCCATGGACTCGAACAAAAGGAGGGAGCATTTTGTAGATATTTAACTCACAGTATTTGTATATAGATCACGTGTCGCTCTCGTCGATTGATATCGATTCGAGACATCCGCTAGGAGTACGTGTATGTATAGGTGCCCGAACAGAACGCGTCTGCGTTGAAAAAAAAAAAATCAATCGCTGTTAAGAACTAGTAATACGTTATTCTTATTGTCTATAATCTACATTAAAAAAAAAAATAAACGTTTTGAATGGTATAAAAAGCGGATTCTTATTGGCCCTCATCCCGAGGCGTTTATACGGTTCAGGGAAATAATGACATCGTTACCGATTTCGCCAGGCCGGTGAAGTTAATTTACACTCGACAGATTAATGGCCGCTGTTAATTCACAGGGAGGGACACGTACTCTCGTATTTATCGGTGTGATTTCTAATTCACTATGATATAGTGTAATTACCACGGCCGTGTGCCCGCGTCGCGTTTATTATCAACGCTCGACAAATAAATTTAGATATCGCCGGTGAACGATGGCGGGAGGCCTCCCAACGAAATTATTTCGTTCTCCAATTAACAGGGGACCTTGTAATATCTGTCACTGTATCGAAGATTATAAATCACTCACTCTGTATTCAGATTGTATTTTAACACGTTCCCGGCCACGGTAGAAAATTCCGGAACTGGACGGACACACGAAAATGCCTGTTTATTAATACACGTGGTTAATCGTGCGAATAATTATCTATTTGATATTACACTTTTATTTCAAATTTAATGTGTCCCAATACTCATGGACGAGGGTGTACACTGTCACTTAAAAAAGACCGATGACTTTGAATGGACTCTGTCGATGTTCTTGATGGACAATAATTTTTGCATCCCCTTCAACTCAGTGTAATTTTCTTCTTAGACACCTCTTTGTACATTCAATACTTATAGAACAATTTAGGTGTATTGTTTTAAATACCACACGCTGCATTCAGAGCAAAATTTCCATCGAAATAGTTGTTGACATGAACGGCAGAAGCGTTCAGAATATTTTCATGCAAATCGTACAGTTCACACAGTTATATTGATCTATTCGATTGCGGTATCATGTTCGCGTATACCGAATATGGAACGTGAAAGTTAATCTGTACGCTACTCGATTTATGCAAAGCGATTTATAAGAGAGGGATGTACGTACAGCGCTCTAGGTGAACTGTATAAACACGTTGGACGTGCGAGGTAACGTGCGCTATGAAATTCGGTAAATTATGAACAGCGACGCGTTTAATGCGAGTGAACGGTGCTTATATAGTCACGACGAATATAGAAAGCAAATAAACGCGAACTTTAGGGTCGACCGAGCGCATTAATTAACTGATAAACGTGTACCGATATATGGGACCGCGAGGAATGCGTTTAATTAACGCGCTGGTCGTTAGTTAATTCGGCGTAATTTAATATGTATACTATCAGTGACGATATATCGAAGGATTGGTATGAAAAAAATCATTTTTAAAGACGTGTACCAATACGTGGAACACCGAGGAATGCGTTTAATTAACTCGCAGGTCGTTAGTTATTTTGGTGAAATTTACTATTGGCGTTATCAGTGACGATATATCTAAGGAATGGTATGAAAAAAATCATTTTTAATTAACATGTAAAAGACGGCTCACCGGATTTTTCGTGTTTCGAAGCTGAGACCCGAAAGACTGATCACGAGGTTTTTCGTTTTTATTTCGAGGTGTTAAAATGACATTTACTATTCATAATGCAACGATGATTGATACTAAAAAGAAAAATCAACATGGTGCAGCAGTATGTAAACCCAAGTGTATTACCGAGTGCAATAAATACATGGTATTCCTGAAATTGTGGTAGAACCGCATAGCACCTGATTCTTCATTTAAAAGTAAATCGGAAATATAGAATAAAGTTCTGGTATATGGGGTTCCTTTTTTGAGAAAATCAAGCCTGAATATTCATTAAGTATGCTTGCGCTAAACTAGCCGCAATCTGCTTAAAATTAATTCATCCAATCTGACTAGACACCGCTACTTCTTTTGTGTTTATAAACAATATCAGTCAGTATTAGCTAAAATTTTAAATAATGCAGCTAGCTTCAGTAACGTTTTATTTTAATCAGTTACAAATTGCTGAAAATATTACCTTTGATGTCTCAGATAGATTCTTGCTCAGCGAAATAGGCGAATCGCCAATTTTATCAAATTGCTCGGGAACCATTAGGTGTAGACTTTCAAGTGTCTCAAATTTTCAAGATTTTCAAGAAGTTTCGGCTCTCAAAAATGATCGAAGCAACTCGAAACTTGAATATGACTGAATTGCTTGAAAACTTGCAAGAAAGAATGTCGAATATCCATCGCTAATGACATAACAGTTAAAGTGTTAAAAAAAGCCAATAAAATCGTTGATACAAAACGGTTTTAACACATCGGCATTCACAACGAGCCAAAATTCGTAACACCTATCTGGCACGGTAAAACAAAGCGGTACAATTAATTCGAACATCGCACGGTCGATTCAGGTGTATCGATCCGCCCGCGGCGAAATTCACGAAGGAGTGGCTGCTCCTTCTTCAGCTTCTGTGATTAGAAACTCGGCCTTTGTTCGAGCCTTGTGGGTGGTATCGCAGCGCCTAATTGAGAATCGTGTAAAGCGTTTAGAAAAGCATTCTCCTCTCGATATTTCCCTGAAGCGGCACGATCCACCTGAACGGACCGTGCCGTACCTGCATATAGCATTGGACGCGTTGGAATTGCACAGGGTGTCCCAGTAATCGTGGCACGATCGAAAGGGAGCTGATTTCTCGTGGAAAAATAAATCTAAAATTACAAATACACATTGGTTAACATGTAGCTTCATTTTTTAGAAAACCATGCTCAAATGTTCGTACGATATGCGTAGAATTAATTGGAAATAAAGTGGCGTTCGTGTGAGATGCCGTGATCCGGTATAATGCAAAATAATATTAAGCTCTAATGACGAGCTTGTTTAGTTCAATTTTAAATTATTGAATATATCGATCTCGCTGTGGACAAATTTTTATTTAACGAAATAAAGAAGAGTTGACTCTAATAATAATAAAATAATTATTTATAATGATCCGAACCTCCATCACGGAAAATTTCAGCGCGAGATGCACGTTTTTCCCCCAAAATTTTCAAGGCTCAAGAAATTCAAATCAATTCTATTTAAGAGTGAGTATAAATATTACAAAATACCAACTTAATGCTAGTTAAATGCGCACTTGCTCGCAAATTCAAAGTCGAGTATCTCAGAAACGAAGCATCGAATCCAGAAACTATTCTACAATTTTCGATTTACAGTAGAATCTTGATTATCCAAATTCGAGTCTTCATACGTCAATAACGAGTTAAATTATCACTAATAACTAGACTGCGGATGTTTATGCAATTTAATATACCCAAATTGGTGAATGCTGGACATTAAATAACACAGGTAAATAAAAATTACATATTTTAAAGATTTCAGGGAGCAAATGCAGTCCTTTGAAGTTTCATTTATTTATTTGCGTTAACGTGGTAAACATGGAAGTCTAAAAATGTATATTTGCATAAACATCCGCAGCCTACTAATAACAATACGTACTTAATTTTCTCCCATTACATACTCTATATCCTCAACGAAAATTATAATGTTTATACCAAATCTAGTACTCTGTTATTAATTACAATTTGTATAATCATGGCCCTACCGTACTTGTGTACGAGGTATCGTCACCTTCTCGGTTGCGCCACGATTACTGAGACACCCTGTACTGGCCACCACGCCCATGTTGTTTCGTCCCCGCGAAAGGATCCATTCGTCGCCGGGCAATTTCTCGAATCGCTCGCAGCAAGAAAAACACTGTCCCGCAAGAAGCTGTCCCGATGTTCACGGCTTGTCTCGAACAAATAGGAGCGGCCGTTATCCACACCAAACCCTCGAATATGTATGAGATGCTAAATATTTATTAGGTGCAACCGTCGGCCATCTATCGTTCTTCCGCCAGTCGACTCGGATCGTTCGGTAACGCGATATCAATTTCAGCAACAAGACCATACCGAGGAGAATGTAAGTGGACCATTAAATACGGAAAGACATGGTTAGAAAAACGACCCACTTCCACCGTGGATCGCGGTGGCTGAATGAGATTCAAAACTATGGATATCGCTTCCACGAGATGCATTTTGTTCGCCTCGAATACCGTTGACACTAAAACAGGTGAAATGGTAATTGAAGATTGAGCAAATTTTTGTACGGAGCTTATGACACGGAAGAAACTGAAGCAATGATTTCCTGAATGGCACAAGTCCTCCAGGTGTGGAATACAGCATTGGATGGGAGTTTGCAAGGACACGCAAATATTCTTAAATAATAATATGTATATTTTGAGTATACAGGGTGTACATGGTAATATGTTACAGTCCTGTTATTTCTTAAAGTATTGAAGATACAACAAAATTGTTTATGTGAGGGTTGTATGGCACGAGGGGGAAAATTTATTGGCGAAGACGATTTTCTTTTTATTGTATTATTTTAAGAGACATAAAGGTTAAGTTCGCTTTTTTAAAGAGGAGTTTATATTTTTTTCAGATCATTTGAAAGCGTGTTTCAAAACGAATTCAGTAACCTGTAACATATAGGGTGTTTCACCAAATCTGTGACAACCCCATATCTACGAACCTAATAGTGGCATCGAGATAATTTTTTTTTAAACTTCGTCGTATGAGGGGACCTTTTATACTATATGAACAAAAAAATGTAATCCCACTCCAAGCGTGGGAAACGGAGGATAACTTCAGTTTTTTAAGTGGAATGTAGGGAATATTTTTATATATTTACACTGTCCTTACTAAACTGAGTAATTTTGGCTTGAAACGATTTTCAAAATTTTGCACACATAAAAAATTATGGTTGATTGAATTATTTGCACCAGGATTTTAATTTTGATATATAAATATTTGTACAAATCACATTTGTTGACCTTGACAAGTTTATTGATTTGCAGCAGAAGAAATCCGCTTGAATAGATGAAGAACCTTCAGAATTGCGGAGATATTAGTGATGTATGGAGTTATCGGAACACCGTGTACATTATACAAGCTCTCACAAGTTTGATATTGCGCAGGTTCTTATAAATAGCTATATTGTACAACCTCCTAAATACAGGTGGTAAATTAATTTTTAATCTCCCATCTGTGTAACGAAGGGATTCGTTTATTCCCACAGCGAAACAACCATAGCGGCGAGTATGTTTATCTCGCGAAATTACTTTCGGTACTCGAGGGATCGCTGTTATCTCCGTGTGGTACTCGTCGGAGTAATAATAAATCATTATGCGTCTCACGGATTATCGGATTGGCCTACGTGATGGGTGGTAGACGTCTGCTTATCAGCAACAGCATGTGTTTGCACTCAGCTATGGCGAGAAGCCCTTTCTTTCACAGAACCACCGCCCTTGCTACTTCTTGCCACTTTCATACAGGGCGTCCCGTAATAAGATGTAGAAACAAAAATATAATTCTATAGATAAGAAAATAAATAGAAAATTGAGAATGAAATTTTCTGGTACGGTGGTCCGTTTTCGATAAAAGCAATATTGAAAACTGTGTATTAAAAATTTATGGGATCTGGCTATTGAGTGTTTGTACTTTGAACATAGAGGACTGACTTATTCAGTGTTTAACACTTTGACTGCCATGCCACCCATACATGGGTGACACTTAAATTCAGATGTCATTTATCTGAACCAGAATACAATTATTAAAATATTTAAGAAGATCTAACAGAATTAGAAAGAACTACTAACGTTATTACTAACGTTATTATTTAAAAATAGCTTATTTTTAGATTACATACATGTTGTATCAGAGTCTAGAAAGTCGTGTTGTTTTCAGTCTACATAGTTTGGCAGTCAACGTGTTAAGAATTCTGTTGTTTCTATTGTTTAAAAATTATTCATATTGCTCCCCATTTTGACTATCGAACTGTTCACTTTTTAAGAGTTTTGTTTGTTTTCGTTAAAAAATTCTTTAAATTATTACACATTCTGCCGTATACAATGTACATGGTGTCAATGTATATATGCCGAGCTGTTGGCGATTTGCATGCTTAGCGGTCACGCTCGCTCAGTTGTAAAAGAAGGTTCAAAGTGTGCTTAAGTACTTTTACACATCCCCCCGCCCAAAGAAAGGCTCCTGGATCCGCCACTGTTTTCTAGCTTCGACAAATTTTTTCCTGAAGAAGTTCATTTTGAGTCTGACGTACTCGTGACCATCTTCACGCGCTACGTGAAGGACACTCTACTCAACAACCCTCTGCTAACTTCTACCATCCAAAAAATCGCTCCCCTTCCAAAACTGCGCCCGCTTAAGAACCACCCTGTACATTTTCCATTTTTCCCCGTTTCTCCGAGTAGACAGTGTTACCGTGGCGGCCAATCACGCGAACGCGGATTTCTCGAAACGTCCGTGCAGATTTCACGGCGAGGTTCGCGCTAAGTCAGCGACGGCGAGCGCGGGAATCCGGTTTGCAAAGACGTTCGTTGCATATTGTGAACGTTAATGAAGATCGACGGGCCTGATAGCGATAACGAGGACGACGATAATGTCGACGGACTCGATACCTAACGACCGACATCGAGATCCTCCGGTCGAAAACGTTTCGGCGGGTGTAACCGGCGAGAATAAGCACAGAAACTGCGCGGTAAAAATCTACGCAATAAAGTCTGATTAAAGGCAACACGAATCGGAGATAAGGGAAACAAATTGGGCGAATACAAGCGTACGGTTGTCGTCGAACATTTCGAGATAAACGGAACGCTTTATGAAACTGCTTTACGACGACCCGCGTCGTTATCGCGTGCATGCGCTCTGTCATTTCGCGACCCTTATTATTCTTTCGGAGCTGTTCTTGTTAATTTTAAGAGCGTCGCGGGCCCCGCTGATCAATTGATTCGGGTCAGATCGTTCCCGAGCAACGAAGAAAAAATCGGAGACCTGTAAGATTGCGGTTGTGCTTGAAATACTTGAGTGAGTTGTACACGTTGTGTACGGTGTATCTACGTTTGTTGAGGCAATCGTGGAGCTTTTTCGTCATGTACAGGGTGTTCCGAAATTAGGGGTTAGTGGTTAGTAAACCGAATAGAAAATGTCTGATGAACGAGGGTCGAAATGTTAATGCTATTCTACTTGAAATTTTGTGTTAAGGAATGTTCAGAGAATTCTAAGGTGGAAAATATTGATTTCTCGATTTGTGTTTATTAGACATTTTTTTACAGCGTTACACGTTGAATGCTGTGGAGGTGACTGGCGCCACAAATTCATGTAAATTAAATAATTGTTCAGTCATGTAAAACTGTGAGATACAATTAATATTCTATTAATAATTTACGAACACAAGTATAAGATGGAAGAGTTAAATGCTGTTTATTTTCATGATTGATATTGCAAGCAGCAATTTATAATGTGTCTGACTAGGTATGTCAGTTTTCACTGTGGCAGTCAACGTGTAGTTCTGACGATTTCTAAGTTAACACCCACTACATACGGGGTGATACATTCAAAAGAGGCCACCCAAATAAGACACTTTATTATAATATAGAACAAAGTATATACTATTTCATTTAAAAAATTCTGGTGACCTTGAAGTGACACTGATTTTCAGAAATGTAACGAGAATAATTACATTGTATAATTTCTCTTTGAAGCCAAGTTACTTTCATCTGAAATAGTTTCTTCGATCATGGAAATTAAAAAAGTTGTTTGGATGGCCTGTTTTGACTGTCTCATCCTGTATATTTAATATTAAACATTTAATTATTTCGTTTGAAAGTTTTAAAGAATTTAAAATAAATAACACGTCTTTACTTTCTCACTTCTTGTCACACACTGTTCAAGTATTCATATTCAGATCCAATGATTTCTGTTCACAACGATTTCAAAGCAATTAAAATTATACAGAGTCCAAACTAATTAAAATTATGCTTCAATCAATAACTGTTTCACCATCTTTTATAATCATATATACATTTTTAGTGTATAATTAATTTGTTATATACAAGTAACTGCTTCTTTGATTTATCTATGCATTCTGTTCTACTAAATCCTGTAAAAAATTATGATTGATAATGGGAGGCGTTAGAAGTCTGTCTACACTTCTGTGGAAAGGCAAAACATCCAATTATAATTCAAATACAATCCAGCGAACAAAGACATTTTTTATTTCTGAAGAAATTCATACAATCGTTGAGTAAGTATCGCGTGACTGTGGAGAGATTTCACTAATAGAAAGTGATTAATGGATTCAACTATGAGGTCAAACATGATTTTGTCATCACCAGAATGACCTATTCAGCTGATAAAATAATTCGACCCTAACAGTATCAGACTGTGTAAATTGCATGATGTTATTTTCAGAGGAACAGCCTGAGAAGGAGTTTAAAAGCTTAATAAGAGAAATTTTGAAGAAGAAAATGGTCTACACAAGCACCTAAAGTATGTCGCCACGTTCTCCACGAGTGGGTGGACGATTGCAGCCGTTAGGCTCGCGACTTAACAATTTCCAGCGCTATGACACGCTGTGTGGACAAGAAATGCTTGAAAAGTACTCACAATGGTCAAATAAGAGTCAAACGATCCAGCGTAAACGTTTTCATTTTATTCAGGGATTTACATAGTCTTGTTTACATTCTGTACACCATTGATAACAAAAATACTACTACATACTTCAAATTGCTAAATAATTCATAGTCTGAAGTTTCTTTCGCCTCATTCACGCTTTGTTGAGTAACTTCACCTGTTTCGTGAAGAAATTTGTGCTTGATGTCAAACGTCATTTCAGAAATGAGAGACCAAATTGGTAAGACGAGGTTTGAGAAATCATCAAGGATTGAGAATCACCGTAATAAATTTTTCTCTCAGTTTACGTCGAGTGTAAGTTTAAAAAGGGGATTATAGATTGCATCTTTATACTTCCAATATAATACATTTTTATTTTTTATTTCCACTCTGTTCAAACGGGTTGCAACCCTCTAAATGCAGACTCATGACTAGACTACGGATGTTTATGCAAATATACATTTTTAGACTTCCATGTTTACCACATTAGTGCAAATAAATAAATGAAACTTCAAAGGACTGCATTTGCTCCGTGAAATGTTCAAAATATGTAGTCATGCACCAGTTTGAATCTACTAAATTGCATAAACATCCATAGTCTACTCATGACGAGGAACTGAAGGGAACTGAAACGAGGGGAATGAACCTCGAGCGGGGAAAAGAGCTCCAGTGGCCATCACTGGTTTACACGGAACCCAAATCGTGTGTAATTAAAATGTACTCCGCGTAATTTAAGGAGTATTCTTCTTTCTTTTCACGAAAACCTAAATATCTCAGTATATGCAGTTTTTAAAATGGTTTTAAGGTCATAATATTAATAAAAAATCGATGAACATGCAGATGAATCCCACTTTATCGAAAACCACCTTCTTTCGATGTCCGTAGTTCAGGCGCCAGCCACGCTCATACTAATTCAGAATTTTTCTTAGTATTTCATTTCAGATGACTTCAGCGGCTGTTATCCTGCGAGCTATCCTTCAACCATTTTTCCAGCCTGTCTACTTCCTCGGTGAATAATTACTACAGTTTAAATAACAACAACGTACAAGAATTCATGAATGTAGTATAAGTATATATAAATATCTCTGCAAAGTTTCATCCAGATATGTTGTTTAGTTCTTTCCGAAAAAATTCCCAAAGTATACCCTTAAAACAGGCCTAGAATCGAGGGTACCCTTTAAAAGCAGTGCGGAATCGGAGGAACCATCGGTGAAACGATTCGAAGAGCAGAAGGAGGATGGAATCGGCTCATGGCCGGCTTTTTCCGACGTAATGTCAGCGGTTAGAGCGGTGTTTTGCGGTCTGGTGGTCGAGGATGGTGGGCGTGGGAATCGCAGAAACATCGAGCGCACGCTTCCACCTTCGATTCCGTTTGACGGGAACCCATCGATTCATCGTGATCCAGAAGATCACGGCTTGATTGCTCGCCAGCACGATCTACGCCCACGGAACGAACCGTATTCCTAATAACGATCATCCGCTTTTCCGCTTTACGGTACCTCGAGCACCTCGTTATTCCGTGAAATTCGAGACGCGTGCCGTAAAAGCGTATCGTCGAAACGGTGGAAGAAGCGAACACGGTTGAGCAGCTTCGAGACAGGTCCACGATGATCGTTTCTCATGTCCGACTTCGGTTTTTCGCCATTTTAATACGGAGAATCGGCTTGCCTACGATTGACGCCTACACCCTCCACGCTCCAGACAGAGATTGCAGCCATTTTCAATTCCCTTGACAACGTCGATCCGACTGATTCATTCGTTTATGTATTTATTTGCACGGGATATAATGCATAAGTGATTCAGTCGGATCTTCGTTATCAGGAATATCCTTAAGGTACAGTGTGTCCTTAAAGTCACGGTGGAGTTTCAAAACTGTTTATTTCTAGAGCAGTACATATTAAACATTGCAAATAGACGGTAAATGAAAGACCAAGTGTTAACATGTTGAACGCCGTGGCGGTCACCTGTGACGGACACCTCAAATTTAATTTAATTAAATAATTATTGAGTGGAAGGAAATTCTGAGCAAACTTTATACTGAAGCAATAATGTAGGAACAGAAGAACACGGTTGAGTACTCGAACCTTCTTTTTCTTTAGGATTTATATAAACAATAGTAAATTATGTAGTGTCTGATTAGATATGGCTGCTTTCACTGTGGCGGTCAACGTGTTAAGAGTGTCACTTCACTGAGCACTCTGATATATGTAGTACAACGTTGCAGATGTTTAACAGATTTTTATTTGATTTTCATATAAAATCGTAATACATAAATAACAAATTGTAAGTATTCAAAATGTGATGAAATTTCATTGTGTTAAAAATAATTTTCGTCCAAGTTTGGTATAGTTAAATCCGTTATCTAGCACAACAGACTTGTATAAATAATAGTTTCTGACATTTCGTGTTGAAATATTAAAATAAATTACTGATAAAATCGAGGGATAAAAAATCTGTCTTAATATTTCTCATAGAATTGAACTAATGATTCTGGGATGGTTCTCAGGTCCTTGATGAGAATTTTAAAGACGTTAGAGCGATTAACGTGTTGGAACTGGTCGTCCGTGTGGCAGGTGGGCAGCCAGAATACATTCGTTTCGCAAGCACGAACAATAAACGCGTTTGGGCGTTTAACGGGCATTATGGTGGACCATAAAGTATCCGGGTGCTCGGCCAGACGCGACTCGTATGCTTCATCTTCTCCGATTCTTCAGACCGAGGGACGTATATCTCGACGAACTCACGAACGCCGTCTGACAACGAAAGATGTTTCCTCGAAAAATTATTGCGGTAATTATGGCCGCGACGGAATCGTAGAAACTGCCTCGCGACCCCTTTGTGCTCACTTTGTTGTTCGGTTCAACAAAGAACACCGTAATGAGTCGAAACGTTCTTGCATTTCTGCTTTGTCCACCGTTCGAGAGACGGTGGCCTCGCGATCGTTTGAAAAATGTCTGATGGCTTGAAAATGCATGATTGAGTTCAACTTAATCTCTGGTTCCATTCGTTTATTTATTAGTTTTGTCGACGTTCATTTTTCGAAATATTTATGATGATTTAATTTAAATAATTCAGTATATTTGTTAGTGCAAGTCATGCCGTTATGGGTAAAGATAGGTTTACTAATGGCTTAACAGTAATTAATAGGTTGAATACCGTTTGTGGTCATCGGTGACCGGTATGTAAAATTTAATTGAACTAAGTAATTATTGATTGTCACGAAATGCTTCATATTGAAGCAATAATTACACGATTGTGTACTCAAATCTTTTTTTCTTTACGTTTTACATAAAACATAGTGAATTATAGCGTGTCTGACGACGTATGGTTGCTTTCACTGTGGTACTCAATGTGGTAACTACATATTGATTGGATTTATTTGAACTCTGAGAAAAACGTAATTTTTGTATATGGCATGAAAGTAACAAGTGAACATTATCAATTTTTACTAGTTTCAGGTACAATATCAGATCCATAAGAAGATCCATATATTTAGCAAATTTACATGTAGTATATACACACATACTGCACGTATTGAAAATTGACATAATCCAACAATATTATACCATACTACTTATTTTCGTTTATCTTGAAAATGATTAAAATTATTACAACTTTCGTTATATTTGATGATCTTAGTAACTGTTTTAGAGAAATTGAGGAACAGAAGTCTTCAAGATAATGAAATATGTGATGAATCGCTAGAAACCATCAGCTAAAATAATTTTTAACTCCTCGATGTTAACAAGAAGTTGTTCAATAAAATATCTTGTGCTTGGAGGCCTTTAAATGATAAAAATATTTGCCTTACATTTTTTAAGGTTCCAAGATGATCTTAACACGTTGAACGGCACAGTGAAAGCGGTCATACCTAATCAGACACGACATAATTTACTATTTCTTATATAAATCCTAAAGAAGCAAAAAGATTTGAGTACTCAGTCGGTTCTTCTGTTCCTACATTACTGTTTCAGTATGAAGTTTGCTCAGAATTTTGCGACAATCAATAATTATTTAATTAAATTAAATTTGTGGTGTCGCTCACCGGTGACCGCCACGGTATTCAACATGTTAAATATTTTAAATTGTGCTGCATTGTACGACTTTGTACGTCCTTCCAGGCCATTGTTTCGTACATGGTTGAATTTATCTTGTCACACGCTTTCACATGATATAAAAAAACATACAGCATTCCACTAAAAAAATTAAAGGTACCTCCATTTCTCATACTCTAATTAAATATTGATTATAAAAAACAGTAAAACTTTTTTCTCTTTCATTATTTCCGTACACATTTACCATGTACCGAAATAACGCTGGCTGGTAACTGCGTTAGCACCCTGTATGTTCAGTAAATATAACTTGTCAGTGTGTAGCGTCTGAAACAGCAACATTCTGTTTAAAAAAAAGTGTCAAGGTCAAGGAACAATCGCAGCGTTTGTTTCGTGGCGCATTCCGGGGTCGAAAAGAAAATTCCCGTGATAGATATTTGATCCGCTGGGGTCCGTAAATCTTAAAGCGTTCACGGCGCGAGGGAAGAACTGTTGGGCACCGGCAATAAATGGACCGGACGAATGTACCGATCTTTTACAGATGTATACCTACTATAAAGCTCGGCGGAGTACCTAAGGGCCCTACGTGTCCTGCGTGCGAGGCCGTATAATCGCGCTAGTCGCGACGTGTTCGCTTGATTCACGACACCCCGGAAGCGAAGTGACTGCGATACGAAATGCCATGACACCAGACAGTCGGCATCTCTCCGTGCCTCCTATAAGACCCCATAAATCACTGACAACAAAGCGACTGTTCGAGCATTAAAGTCTCCCATCGCGGCTTTTCCGCCGCTGTCCCACACCAATTGTTCCACGGTTTAAGCAGCGCTCCCTTCATATCGCCAACTTATACGTTTTACCGTATTCCTCGCTTCCACGGGAGGTTATCGCGTGGCAGACTCGGTGTTATTGAACTTTGGAAATATGTAGCCAATTTTTGTGAAAAGATTTAGTCTAGTTTAAGAGGGAGGTTCCGGTCCGGTGCCTTGAAAAGTCGGTCATTTGTAGGAATTAATTACAAAGAAGTAAGATATATAATTTTGATGGGAGCTTTTGCATTTTATTGCGGGTGTCTTTGACTATTGAAATTTATTTTTATTTTTGATTCGATATCGTAGATGACGGTGAAGAGTCATTGAATTTGGGACCTCAAAGAAGACATTCAAAACGGTGGAATTTCTAGCGCCTAAACCATTGGTCTCAAATTGAAAACCAAGCTGGACTCTTGAAGAGCATAAAATGAACTAGGGCAAGCCTTTAAAAATTGAAAAAAGTATGAATTTTTGACAATTTGACGAGGCTTCAAAGTTTAAAATTGGTTTTTCGCTATGTTTTTCTTGTGTTGAGCTGTTTAAAAAAATATGTATTGTCGAAAATTTGCAAATATTGAAGATTTGCCCCCCTGGCAAAAAGTATATTCTTTGAAATAAAAAAACAGCAAGTGAATCGATTAATAAATTTTCGAGATATTTGTTTCACTAGTTTGAGAAACACCATTTCGTGAAGAACACGGTTTAAAGTTTTACATAAAGTCACAAAGTGACATACCCATTCTTTTTAATTGTTTAAATATTCGGTTGAGTTATAAATCAAATAGTTCACCTGTACTGTTAATCTGCATTCATATTAGAAAGTAACCGTCCTTGAAACTCAGACATGCTGCAGAAACAGCAAGAAATTATCTCTTAATAAATAAATTAATTTAACAAGACAAATCGGAGTTGTGACTTAACCCAAGAATAACATAAAATCATATTCTGTATTTCGTGTGTCCTTTAAATACAAATAACAATTATTTTGGTTGAGTTCATACCTAGGATTCACTACAAGAAGCTACATAGCCACTATACAGATGACGTATTGTCACATTACTGCAAACAGCTTGCAACTTAATCTCATTAAGGCATATGACAACCCACCCTAAACGCTGAGAAAGAAATATCACCCAGAATATACCATGATGCACCCTCTGCGAATATTATCAACGTACCCACCTCTAAATTTAAAATATAGAAACAAACTCCTCCGTTATCTCGTTGGTGATAGAGATTGCCTGCTCCTGATACCTAGAAATTCGTTTTAAATGCTCGAACAATGTGTTGCACAATTTTTCATCAGGTCTGGGGAAAGCGTACCACCGCAACATTATGATTGCAGTTTCTGCATAAGACTAGCGGGTGCAGATAGGATCCTCGTTGTCGGTACAAAGTGTGGAACGCCGAGAGGTGTAAATTACACGCCAATCTCCGCTGGTTTGCTCGCAACAATTCCGAATTATCGCGTTACGCGTTTTTCTATCGCGCGAAGATTGCACGAAATTGCAGGCTGCGGGGATTTTTTCGTGACACGCCATTTGACACAGTTCCAAGGCGACCCCGAGTGCCGATCAGAAGCTCTGCAATCACGAGGAGGTTTCTCTGCTGGCCATATTTGGTGGATCGTTTCGTCATGGTGCTCCATGGGTGTGTAGACCGCCATTATGTCGTTGGATTTAACAAAACTGAGACAATTGTTGCCTGGATATAAAGAACCTTCCGCAGATCCAAAAGGAACCGCACGTCCGTGAGATCCAGCGTACGCTGGCCTGGGCACTTATTAGCGAATGGTCCTAATTGTTTCATTGCTTCTGAGTGCTAGATGAAACGGATGTCATCCAGGTTCGAGGAATTTTTATTCTTGGAAGAAAAGGAAATGAGTTCTCAAAAATACGGAGCACATCTAAAATAGAGTCCTCAAAAAGCAATCACACTGACAATATACAGACTCTTCACCGAGATGATACTCTTCTCAACTTATAAGAGAAACTACCGAAGTGGTTGTCTCAGATTTTAGTGAGCTTTTGAAAGTTGATACATCATGTTCCTACGAATCTCCCTATATATCGTTTTGGGCGTAGATGATCAATAGTTTTTGTGCATGTGTAGGTGTCTGACAATGAGATTGGGACGAACCTGGAGTTTTTGTTACGCAAGGTACAATCATCACCTTGGCAGATGGCGCTTTGTAAAAAATAGAAAATTAATGCACTGCTCATTGTCTGAAATGGCGTGTCAGTGTTCGACGGATAGAGTCTATAGGGTACCAAGGGAGGGAGAAATTTGGCTGCGACGATTTCAGCCATTTGTGTTTTAACATAACTGGCAATTATTACAAGCTTCATAAACGTACTATTGACATTTAGTATAACGTGCCCAACATTTATCAATACAAATAAGAAACGAATAAAATTACCTGATAACGGAAGTTGGATTCTGAAGGCGTGATATACAAAGACTCTAATGTGATGGAGTCACTTGGAGATGAGTTATGCCTGGTGGAGGGATTTGCCAAAATGAAACTGTTGTCGAGTATCTCTTTATTCCCTGGAGTATGACGACGCTATATCTAATGATAAACTACATTAAACGCTATATCTAAGACGCTATATCTAATGTTAAACGATATATCTAAGACACTATATATAGTGAGAAACGCTATATCTAATAATAAACGCTGTATCTAAGACGCTATATTTAATGACAAACGCTATATCTAGGGCGCTATATTTAAGACGCTATATCTAAGACGCTATATCTAATGACAAACGCTATATCCAGGACGCTATATTTAAGACGCTATATCTAAGACGCTATATCTAATGACAAACGCAATATCTAGGACGCTATATTTAAGACGCTATATCTAATGACAAACGCTATATCTAGGACGCTATATTTAAGACGCTATATTTAATGATAAACTAAAAACCCATCAGTTCTTCGCCTCCTGCAATATAACGATTACCTATTGAACATATCCTGCTTGACTGTCCCGCGCTCCGATCACAACGTTTGGCCTTCAGCGTTCCAACAAATCTCATGGAAGTGTTGTTTTTGTCCTCACATGTTCAACAACCGTGGACTTGCATTATAAAATTGATTGCAACCTTAACCTTGCTTAGGTACCTATGAATTCTACTGCATCGTAGACGTGCAGACTCTGATGACTGTATCAATAGTACCCACGATTGCATCTGCAACTCTGTATCATAATGTGGACGCTAATGACCTCATATGACCTTTAATAGCGCCAAGATGAACTCCTAATTTTTTAGAGCCTCAAAAACATCCATATCGATCAGAAAACGCGTCAATAGCAAGCAATTTCAGGCACATTGCCTCGCGCAATCTAGCTCGCGGATCCTCAAAAATAGCAATACCCCGTTACCTACAATGAACCCATAACAGCAGAAATTCTACCAACGAACGATCCGACAACAAACTAAGCGGCTTATCAGCTCCATTCGCGAAAGTACAATAATCATGCGGCTTGCCCGCGGGAGAATCCTCCGGTTTGAGCTCGCGAGCCGGTCTCGGTGCAGTTCTTCGAGGCTAAAAAGAGAACAGGGAGAGAGAGGAAGGGACCGGGAACGTGTGTCGCGCGTACCAGAACTTCCCTGGTCCCCGTGGCAACATCTGTCAACCGGGTATACATACCTGACAGGCCGATAAACTGGCTGACGGACCCGCCTTGCATTATGCAACCGAGGCGCGCCGAGCTTTTCTTTTCAAGGTGTTCAGGCAGGAAGGCAAGCGAGAGAATGCCAACAGGGCCGGCCCTTTCGTACACCTTCTACCACCTGCGGCTACGAAAAGGGCCACACTGCGAATATTATTATCCGGGTGCAGCCACCGAGACCGAGCGAGATCGCCACATCATCTTCTCACCTTCTACCGGAGCTGGATGAATTAATTGTCCTAATGCGATGCAACGATTAAACGCCCCCTACGTGTTTCAGTGTTATGCTGCTCGAGCAGGGAACTCATGATGTGCGTTTAAAGCGATTCTCACACGGTTCAAGTTTGAGTCTTGTGATTTTCATACGCTCGGAGGAAAATTAACCCTTTGCGATCGGGCGTCGTCGTAGAATCGCCGAGGTAGGTGTGTTTGGTTTGTACGTGAAAGTTAGATTGTAGCATTTCCTTACGTTCATTAATGCTTTCTTTAATGTTATAAGCACTATTATTGTTATTATTGTGTTAGACAAATATATAGAAATTTCATGTATTCCGAAATGTCAAAAAGGAATAGGCAGGGAATTGTTTGAAATAGGCAGACTTTCTCAATTTTTATACAAAATGAATGTAACCATGAATTTTACCTTTTTTAATCAATAATATCAGTAACATCCATCATTTTTTTACTGCTCCTATTAGAGCTGATTAAGTATATTTCTAATACCTTACATGATCAAAGAAATAATGATTGAATCTATCTGTCACTCAGATATGAGTCATGCGGCACTCAAAGTGTTAAAGGAATTGAAGCCATGAATTCCAAAACGGCACAAGTCCGCCGAGCAACATTTTGAGGAACTTTTTTGTATATTCTGTTTAATTCTCCATTAATCTACTTAATTTTTCATGTGGATATTGTTGATACATAATTTTTTGTGCTCTTTTGAAAGTCATATGATAGATCTGACAGTGAAGTGAAAACTGTCATACCAATAACTCATATAGTGTCAAAAAGTGGACTAAAGATGTTCTATTGGTGATAGACTTGGTGAGTGTCGTCTCCACACTTTTCTTTTTAATGTTTTCGACTGTTCTATCGTTTCCACATGTTCGAGATATAATTTTGAAGTCGTTTGAAGATTCTATCTTTTTGAAATATGAATTCAAATTTCTGTACCTGGGTTAGAATACTGCTTACGATTGATCGCACGGCCATTTAATAAGCACAGCAAACAATAGGCTGCAGTATGATGGACATTGCATGCACCATAATGTCATAGTTTCTCAGAAGACAATCCATAATAGTATAATGGGAATAATAAAAAGCAATTCGTGCTTGTCACTTCATATTTTACACTCTAATTATCTGGTAATGTAACTGTAAGAATGGTTGTAAGGAATATACTATTTGTAGATATTCTCTCGTTTATCACGGAATCTGGTGCACTCATATTATATTATAATTTGACTATTCATTATGTCTGATGTCTTTTCTCGAGGAAAATTTCACACTTGGAGTTCCAACAGTCGTTGTCCCATTTCCGCAGCACTCTTCGTTTCCGTTCTTATCATGCAGCCTTATGAATTCGCTTTCACGAAACTACACGACCACGAGGAGCACATAAACGTTCAGGAATGGGAGACTTTAACCATATACAAGGTGTCTCTGCAGTAAAATATGTGGGTTCATAGGAGCCTCCGTAGAATGAAACCGAAGATTCAATAACTTCAAAACGAAAATATATAGTATTGCGCTAACATTTGTTATGAAACGCAAGAAAAAATTGATAAGGAAATGACTCAGATTTTAAGCTTTCTCAAATTAAAGAAATTCAAAATTATTTGTTTTTTACTTTCATCACATTTCAAATCGTTGATGGATATTCATTTTCAGCATTTCAGAGAAAATGTCAGATATGCTATTATTTTGCCTTTTTCAAGAATAGTAACACGTATGTGTACGCTCATTTTATCTGATTAATTTAAATAGTCTTAACAAAGATCCGCAACGCTCAGTTATCACAAATAAGTACATAGAACCTCGATTATCCGAACACGGGCACCCAAAAATTAATGTTCATATATGACTTAGGAGGTACCATTATCATTAGTGACATTATGTACCTAATTTAGTACCACTATGTATTTTATATTCTAAAATGAAATTATAATTTTTATGCAAAACATAGTTCCAATTTGAGTCATCCTTTTACCAATTACAGTTCGGATAATCGATGTTTCACTGTAGATTATTTTTCTTAGGTATGTCTGGATGTTAATTTCTTATTTTATGAATTAATACTGAACGTACATAATTTTCTTCCAACACCAATAAATTCACCCCTGAAAGGGTTAAACAGTGGCAACATCCTCAATAAAAAGAAAACAACAAATTGTTCCTGCAGAGCTTATGAAATTGTAGAAGATAATTTTTTAGTAACATAAAATTTATTCAGAAATTTAAATTTCTATTTCAACATAAAACGGAAGTACGACCCTCGAGAGATTAGCGCAAGATACTCTCCGGACACCGTGTATATTTCACTCCCGCCCTTCCGCCCCCGCTCGATGCAACGTCGGGGGTGGTTGCATCGGCAACGTTGCACTCTGCCGGCGTCGCATTACGTTTATTAACCCAACCTTACCGGCACGGTGCATACAGGAACGTTCGCTGCACACGCGAGGGCGAACCTGCACGGAACCTTTTGCGATTACACGTGCCTATAGTTCGCGTCGTAAACGACAGCTTTCGCGTACACGGGCACACCGAAGACCTGTTGCACCAGGAACCTTCCGCAGCCTTTTCAACCGCCGCCATATTGCAAGAAAGATATTTTTACTGTTTTTGGTAAAAAGGAACGAAAAAAATTAAGTTCGTATCAGCAAAAGTAATTTGTTGATTTATTATAAAGAGGACAGGCATGTACAAATTATACTCAATAAAATGAGAAATTACAGTGAGTGACGAAATTGTTGAAATATTTTTATAATTACTTTTCTTCCTTAATTCTGGAGTAACCAGCCGACTGCAAATTTTTCAAGCGCATTTGAAATGTTATTTATTAGATATATCATATCTTTGCTTCAAATAACACTGCATTAAAGGTGTTAAATAGAAGAATGTTGAAGTAACATAATCATGTGATCAATTTCGTGAGTCACTGTATATAGAATGTAATGTAAGTACTTTATGTTATTACTTGAACCCTATCTAGAGCACCTTTCTCTCGTTTTTTAATTGTTCAGCTGACCAATTAAGTAGTGATGTGAGGATAAATGATCCGGAATGTAAACATAGGTACTTTAACACGTTGAATCCTGTGGGCACCTTACAACTAATTTAATTGAATAATTATCGATTGTCACAAAATTTTGAGTTAACTTCTTACTGAAACAATAATATAGAGACAGAAGAATAACATTGTGTACTCACATATTTTTTTTCTTTACGACTAATATGAAAAATACTGAATTATATCGTGTCTGATTAGGTATGGCTGTTTTCACTGTGGCAGTCAACGTGTTAGAAGGGTGAGCCTTCTGACAAACACCAAGATCAGTGCGTCTTCAGACTCCTGAAGGAGCTAGCTGGAATGTTGGCGAAACTTTGAGAATACTTTCTATCTGTACACGGCGTACACCCAGAGGCTCAAACACTAATAACTCATAACATACATTTATTATAAAATTTCTTAAAGATTTTTAACTAATTCCTGTTCATCCTTACTCCTCTGTATTCTCTCAATGTTTGGTACAGGCCTGGTTAATATCGCCTCGTACATTTGCCAACCAGTTCTGCCTATTCCACTTACACCCTTCGATCTTTGACTTTCCACACTGCGCCTGTCTCACTCTATACCTCCCTTTCTCCCTCTAGCTCTGTATCTTTCTTCCAGCACGAAAAAACTTTTGGGCTCACAATCAGTCTATTAGACACTCTGTACCTTACTTGGACTTTAAATTATCTCATCTGTTATCACTGTTACAACTGTTGCAAGAATAATGGCTCGTATTACACAATAACAAGTCAAGTGCACGTCAAATAACGGTGTTTGAACTCATCTCACCCCTCACCTTCTTTCTCCACGTACGTTCCAAAGAAATTTCCACCGCGGCCAGTGCATTCCGAGGAAGCTGTTCCAGCGGTCGAACCGTCGGTCGCCTAGATAACGAAAGAAACAGAATCTTACACGGTTCTATCGGTTGGCAGTCGAGAGGAAACGAGCTTCAGAGAGGCACACACGTTTCCAGAGTCCCTCGAACGATACCATATCTCCGTGGTTTGCGTTTATACGTGCTTCAATCCGATCCACGATGATTCACACCGTCCCGCGGAGCGATCCGTGACAGCTGGCGTTATTAGATTTGCCGGTGAATAATTTAGAAGTGCATAAACGAGAGACGAACGTAAAACGGATCACGAATATTATTACCGCGGTGACCAGTCATGCGAAGCCTAGCAAACTGCATCGACTCGATCTCGTCCGGAGAAATTATCCTCGCTCCCTCCCCGTCTATCCTCCGACTGCCCTGGCCGACTCCTAGCTGAACTTCTATTTCAATTTCGCTGGCAGCGAGTACGAAACAATTATGTTCGTGACGCTGGGTCCAGCGTGAACGAGCGATTGATTGGACGTTTAATTAGCATAATGTGGGTAGCCGTGCGTGCCGTCGTGTCATCCATCATGGCGCGAGGGGATCGTGGATAGAACGAGAGAAATGCATTGGATATAATAAAGGAGATCGCGAGCACAGTCGGCCGGGAGAGGAGGGCTGCTGTCCCCGTCAATGACGGCTCTTTGTTCGCGTGCCTTTCGAAACTCGGATCAGTCAAATGTCATCTCCTGTCATTCTCCGGATCGTGTGTAACGGCGTGATCGAGTCATGCTGCGGTAAGATTGCTTTTGAACGTAATCGTCGCTCGTTCGGAGCGAGGGAGGATTTATTGGGTAGACTGAAAGTGTACAATTGTTTTGTCTGGCTTAGAGTCAGTTAAGAGTTAGTTAATGTGTTCATCAGGTGCACGGAGTTTGTTTGTTTTTTCAATGGAGATTTGTAGGTGATTCATACACTCTGGTATTGTTCATCCGTATTGTACAGAGTGTTTCGGAAAGATGGTTTACAAACTTTTATGACATACAGTGACACATGAACTTGATCAAGTATTTTCATAATCACTTTTTTAGGTTTAAGCAGAGCTGACTGGCGAGAAGTTATGGGGGTGAGTTTGAAATGTAATTTGTTGCAGATATTGCGACATTACTTCAAATAACAGTAACTTGAAAAAGTATTAAATAAAGGGTAGTTGAGATACCGCATCCACTTGAATATTGTGAGTGTACTGTACAGTAATCAAAATACGAAAGATAGTTTTAACAGACGTATGTCCTAAAATTAATACTTCTTTAATGATTATTTACATGCAAATATGAGCTCTGCGCTATAAATGAGTGCACAGTATTTTAGGAGGAACTAGTTTATAATTACGGAATTATAAACAAGCATATTTTTAGTTGAATCAATTCTACATCTACTATCATTTGTATTTTAATTATCAGTAATATTTAATTATCAAGTGTGTTCGTTAAGATTTTTTTCTTCGCGTTAATGAGAATCCCGTACCCTACATAATCTGTAAACCTTTCTTCTGAAATAGCCTGTATAAATTCAAGTAAATTAAATTCCATTTTAATATTTCCATGCGAATATCTGCGAAACTATTAGTGATATCGAAATACATTTCAGATAAAAGTTGAGTGAGTTCCAGTGGAGTGTAACGTAGTATCGATAGGTTCTTTATGCATGGAAGGAATTTTGCTATTGAACCTTTTTGTTGGCTCCGCAGCTTTTATACTTATCACTGGTTCATTTCTACTGATTCTATTGGCGTAGCAAAGATATGGAGGTCATCTTCCTTCTTCAAATGGTAGCATATAGTATACATTAATGGATGCAGCTCTAAATTCTCTATAAAAAAATAATATTAGAGTCCTCGGGTCGAGAAATTGCTAGTTCAAGAAATATTTTGATTTTAATTTTGTAAAATACTACTCGTGGCTCCTAACACAGAGAATATTCTTTTATACAGAACATTCTACTACATAACATATTCTATCTAAACTAAAATATTTACGAAGTCTACTTATGTCACTTCCAAAATAATAATATAAATAAAAGTATTTGCAATTTCAGTTAATATGTAAACTTCTACTGACCCAATAGCAAGGATTTCGAGAAGCATTGACAACAAAATTGTTTTTGAAATTATTGACAACAAAAATAAATATATTTGCAATTTCAGTTAATATGTAAACTTCTACTGATCCAATAGCAAAGAACTTATAAAGTGTTGACAATAAAATTGTTTCCAAATAAAAAAATCACGTCTAGTTGTAATCAAAACAGCTTTCACTCATTTTCTCTACAAAAGTGACTTATACCACTTTCAAAATAAACGACTCACATAATTCTCCGAAAGTCTCCTTCTTTTCTACGTACTCGACTGGAAACAAACTATCGGTGATTCATGAATGAAGCATCATAAGCATAACTTCTCATCCCAATAAAAATTCATTCGAACAACGAACTTGACTCTCGGCTCCTCCAATTACGTCGGATTAAACGAATTCAACACAAAGCATTTACGGCTGATTGATCGTTTAACGCGTTCAACGATGCCCGGGGCTCGTCCAGCTGGCGATGCCCTTAAACATCGCGTCGAGACGTGACAAAGTAACCTCGTGGCTGAATTAACGCGTAAGAAATGAAATATTATTGAAACCCTCACGAGATCCATTCAGGGATCCGAAGGCACGCAAGCTGGCCCTTAGAGCACCAAGACTTAATGACTGCCGTGAGCCGTATAGCTTTGGGTTCGCGTGCACGACACCTCGCCACGGAAAGTAAAACGCTAAAATGACCGTAATATCTCTCTTAGGACGATCGAAACGACTCGTGTGCGTTAAATACCTCGATCTGAAAATACGGGGCACGTTTTAGTCGGAATGTACTCACCAGAGAAATACACTACCGCTCAAAAGTTTCGGTACACTCTGCAGAAACTGGACTTGTTTAAGATTTGGAAGAGTGTGTATTTACAATACAGCACTCAATGATACATTTAAAAAGTACTCGGGTTATATTCATGTAACTCGAAAGTATGGAACAATTTCTTTAGATACAGTACTTTCTTTTAGAGATAATCAAGCTTGAAAATTATTCATTTTGATACATTTCTGTATAAATGTCTTATCAAAACTTAACCTCTTCAGGGACAAATTTGTTGATGCTAGGAAAAGCAGTATTTACTCAATATAAATTCATATTTACAAAACAAGGAACAAAGAATTGACAAAATTTGAAGATCTGTATGAAAAATAATATACACACACATGGACGTTAGATGTCAAACTTTTGTCTATAACCATTGAATTAGAAGAACAAATTAAACGTGCACATACGTGTCAGTATCCTTGAAGACGTTCATTTGGATTGCTTCGGATGATATTGGAGGATGATGTTCCATACGACTGTCATTTCTTTTCAATTAAGTGTACACATGTCTGAAGAATGTTTGAGCTTGATTTTCTAATAAAAAAAAAATAAGGAGAGTCGACCTTGCCCAGCGAAGTTTAACCTTTTAACTGGGTCATACTTCATCTAGGAGCACCTTGTGTTTGTAGATAGAAATGAATAAAAATTAGGTAAGTTGTCTTGCCCATCGCAGAGATATTTTCAATATTCAAAAACAATGGACCATTATAGACTTTTTGGACGTTGAACGCAAGCGGAGGTAGCTAATCCGTGACCTAACCAGGTTGTGATGACCTGTCTTCTGCCACCATACCATTTGACAAACTCATGACACATTTATTGAAGAAATGAATGACGTTAAAGTTTCTTGGTATCAATAAAACAATTTCATCCGTGTCACAAACTCTGCGTAGCAATCTGCTAAATCCTTAAGGATTACTTTGCCTGTAGAGTCGCAACAATTACGGACACTGATTTTTCATTTGCTCATACAAGTTGCACGTTTCTCGTGTACACGTTCAAAACCGTGATGTCAAGTTTATGCACAAACCGATCGATGCACAAAAATCTGGGAGGTTAGCAAGCAAACTTTTGAGCAGTAACGTGGATTGAAAGAACGTGGAGCAGCTTCCATTGCACGTACAAAGACCCGGTTCCCCCGCAGCATGATTCTACACGCTGAGAAGATAGATGGATGCTATTCGAGTCGTCGAGTCACGTTTGCTCCGATTCTCAAGATTATTCGAATCTGAGATATAAATCACCGACCGACGTTCGGCTGGGGTTGCAGGAGGTTCCCTGTTTTGATTCGTTTGAGAAAACGATCGGAGGATGCTTTACGGTTAGCCGAGTGCGGTTAACTGTAATACGCTAGATTATGTGTTATTGTCTTTAGTTCGATGGGCCCGTGAAGAAGATGCTCTGGTACGTCTGTGTAAAGAGTTCGATTGTTCTGAAGCTTATCAGACGTTTACTGTGGTAACGGTATCCGTGGATGAAGAAGTAACTGCTGTTCTTCCTGAATTATTAGGTCGTTGCTTATGCAATGGATACTATAGTATGTAGTTAAAATACGTACTTTATTGGGTTTATGACATGGAACTACCAAACCGCACTTGATACAGAAGTTTTGTAAATGGAATAGTTTTCATATTTTTGCTACCAGGCTTCGATTCGAAAACCACTATATTTTTAATAGTTTTATTCGCTATACTGTATCTATGCGATTGTGTGTTAAAGGGATTCACTGGGCGTTTTGAATCATATGACACGTGTAGGTGATACTGATACTGCTTATTAGTTATCAAAGGTGGTCCAACTTCAGTTTCAGAAGTCATTAGTGGTTCCAATTGGGTTCTAAATATTTATAGGGCTTCAAATTCGTCTTCAAAGATCCGCAATGGTTCAAATTGGATTCTAACGGTGGTTAGTGATTCAAACTGTTTTCCAATGTTCTTTGGTGGTTCAAACTGGGTTCCAAAGATCTATAATTGTTTAAATTTGACTCCAAAGATTTGTAGTGGTATAAATTTGACTCCAAAGATCTGTAGTGGTTTTACTTCGGCTCCAGAGGTCTGCAGTGGTTAAAACTGGGTTCCAAATTCTGTAATGGTTTAAATTTGACTCCAATGTTCTGTAGTGGTTCAAATTTGACTCTAAAAATCCGCAGTGATTCGAAATAGGTTTCGAATATCAGTAATCGTACAAATTGGGCTTCAAGGTTCTTCTAGCGGTTCAAATCGAATTCTAAAGATCTGTAGCGATTCAACTTGGATGCAACTTGCATTCGACTATCCCAAAATACTCATTCTCGTCTTTCAATTGCCCACAGAACAACTGTTTCTCCTTATATCCCCGAACCCCTACAACAACCTCTACCGAATTCACCCTATTTCAATAAAATATTACTTTTCAATGACGTAGAATAATTCCCTCCGTCAGTGTGTCCAATTTCCAAGTATTTCGTAAAAGTGCAACCGACCATAATTCAGTCTGGGCAGTAAATCCAGCGAGGCGACAGGCAGGAGGAACGAGGGCGATGAACGTAATTAAAAATAAAGCAGCAGGGAAACATTGAGTCGTCTGCTGTTAGCTGTCTCCTTTCCTTACGGACGACATGCGCAGGAAGAAGAAGAAGAAGAAGAAGCTCGTACATACGTGGAGGTGGACAACATTCTCGTCCCACGTCCCACGTCCGGACGATACATCGCACGGTCTGCGAAACGGACGACGGAAAATCGATCGTCGATCGATCTCGATAAGGTTACCGACGAGTACTCGAATAGGAAGTTGACCGCCCACTTGCACTCGATCGATTCCACGGTGAAAGTGCCCCGAGATCTCGCATCATTCCCTGATGGAACTAATTAAGACCTCGTCGTAATGACTTTCACGTGGATTAGTGCAGCAGCACGATTCGTCCCGCGGTTGCTATTCATTATTTTCCGTCCCCGTGTACAGCACGACATTGTCTCATCATTCTTTAGAGTTTTACATGCTCGTGTCTGCTGCCGTGAGATTTTAGAACCGATTAATCTCTGCGAGGATACTTACGGACACACGTACACTACCGTTCAGAAGTGTTATGCCAGAGAGGTATACTGTCATTCATAAGTCTTAGGACACTTGATATTTCTGTTGAAAATACGATATTCTTCCAGGACTCCTGCAAACGTCTGCAGATATCAGTGAAGACAGCTGCAAGAAAATAATTGAATAAAAATCATGCACTGGTTCTTACAATCATTCGATTTGAACCCAGTGGGGAAAATATGGGGTGGAACGGATCTAAAAATATAATAAATTTATTGGAAATCAAAATCTGCCTTGTAGAATCGGTTGCAACAGGATTGGGACAAAATATTGTCAAATCTACTTAGAAACTGGTTTAACCCTTAAGTGGATTACTGGGGCCGTGTCGGCCCTGTGCAACTTCAAACTAATAATTGTTTAATTTTTACCGAATAGAGAAAATAGAAATCAATTTTCCTTATAGTATTAGAAGCATAATGAGATAATAGAAAATTACATAAATCTTGAAATAACTACCTATATTAATACATGTTAAACAATTATTAGATTGCAGTTGCACAGGGCCGTTACGGCCCCAATAATCCACTTAAGGGCGAAAGGTATTCGTAGTACAGTGAGTCGATCGATCCTAAGGAGTTTCAGTCATTCGAGGTTGATACATAACACTATACTACGATCTATATCCTTGCGTTATTTCCGAAAGATATCTGTCTATACAGTAAACAATAATAATAATTTCACGACAGCGTGTCTTCACAGTAAACCTGTATTAATTTTCAAAATCATTCTTCTAGAGCAGCGGTTCTTAACCTTTTCGAAGTCACGGAACACTTATGATTATAAAGAAAATTTGCGGAACACCAAAATCACTTAGGTCATAAAACTAACAACAAAATATGCATGAACATTTCTTTTAATAAAGAATAAAGAATACAAATTACATAACAGCAAGAAAAGGAAATTTTGCGGAACACTTGCAACAAGTTCGAGAAACGCTAGTGTGTCGCGGAACACCGGTCAAGAACCACTGTTCTAGAGTATAGAATGAGTCTCTAAACTGTGACATCAAAGAACATCGAAAGAGCGAACAGTCTATCATTCTGAGACGTTTATAGGGGCATCAAGGATGCTCGATTACCGTGAGAAAGGATTACTATTAAAATCCGGTATAATCATAGCAATTACATGACATGACATCCTACGGTGCTCGTAATACGTGGAAATCGCACTAAGAGCTTCCAAAGCTCCGGCACAATGGCGAACACCGGCTCTATCGTTCGTGCTATCAGGCTGCAGGACGATTTTTTCGCGGGAGCCCGCTGCAGTATCCTTGCGGATGCAAATAGAGTAACTGAACGGGTTTGCAAATATGATCGGAGCCGGTAGAAGAGGCCGGGACCGCTCAGTGTGTCACAGGAACGCTTAATTCAACGTCACTGGCTCTATTATCGTTAATTTATCGCTTCGTACCTTAGACCGGTACCGGTCGCCATTTTTCCAACCAGAACTACAACGGCCGAACAAATTACTGGGATCGCAGAAAATTATGTCACACCCACGTGTCGTTCGTTTTAATGGATACAAATTGCTCCGTTCGAGGAGACCTCCTGACCCAGATGCGGTTATCGCCGCCCGTCAGAACCGGATGTCGAGAAAAGTCTCGGGGAAGAAGCTGGGGATGGTGCGTTAAAGCGTGAACAAGCTTGTCCGTTCATTGCTCGCACGACTTCGTCCATTTTGTTTCCCTCCTGGTGAACGTAGAGGGTACCGAACATAGAGGGGAGAACTTCCATACCTGGTCAGACGTGCTGTGATAATTCATTTCAAACACAAATTATGAAGAATAAAAATATGTAGCTACTCAGTTGCACAGTTTTGACTTTCTATTTTTATTGCAGTATTAATTCTGGTCAAGATTTGAATAAAGTTAGGATTTATTTAATTAACACTTGGATGGCCGCAAAAATATTGCAAATACTAATTATCTCTCACCATTTTTGCAAGAATTGCCAAGTAACAGAACAATTTAACAGGGTGACTACCACAGTGGAAACTCCCATACCTGGTCAGACAGAATATAATGTGTCAATAAAATGTCGAAACTCTCATTAACACGTTCGCCACCATGGTTGATTTGAGAAAGACGTCCACCACAGACCACGCTTTATTTTTATCAATTATCTCTGTCACACATACGTGACATCGAGCTCTCAAAACGAAATCGTCGCGTCGTACATGTGTGACGCTGGTAGCGAACGTGTTAACACGGTTCTCTTTATATCGAATATTTTACAATTTCCACTTTATTAATACCTGAATATTTATTTATCGTCAGTGATAATTGTGTTTATTTATTTATTTTAGAAAAGATTCAATCGAATCAATAAAGTCACTTGCAGGTGACAGCGGCCATCAATGTGTTAACACGTTGAACGCCACAGTGAAAACGGCCATATCCAATCAGACACGCTATAACTTACTATTTTTTATATAAATCGTAAAGAAAACAAAGATTTGAGTACTCAGTCGTATTCTTCTGTTTCCGCATTATTGTTTCAGTATGAAGTTTGCTCAGAATTTTGCAACAGTCAATAATTATTTAATTAAATTAAATTTGATGCGCCGGTCACTGGTGTCTTCCATGAGATAAAAAAACACCCTAAGAACGTTAATAGGGTCACAGGACATCAACTCCACGCCATCTGGAGCACCCTCCTCCCACTTTAATTATTAAACTCTGTGGTTGGTGATTAATGAAACGGAATGTGAGAGCGGTTTATTTAAATAGAGAAACTCCCACACGCGCGTCATTATCAGTGTATCCTCAGACACCTGATGAAGCTAGCTACAATGCTGGCGAAACGTCGGCACATAACTCCATAAGGGCATGTCTTACATCTGGAAAACTTAACATTCAACGTGTTAACTTTGCGGACTTTAGAATTTACAGCATCATAAAATGTTGCTCATTGGTTTTATTTTTGCCAACATTCCCGTTCGTTGTCCCTATTTCTACAACGCACGTGCGAACGCGCGGTTCACTATAGTGTATTCATTGTACGTGCTAATTACTTCCCCTTTGCCTACTATCGGCGTCTGTGACCGCTTGAACCGCTCATCATGCACCTACTGCCGACGCCCATAGGCGTTCGGTGCAGTAGCTCACTGCATACCACTGCAGCTCGACCGCACGCGGCGTTCGCCTCGTTTCCAGGTAGCCAACAGTCAAAGCGTTAAAAACGACTGGCAATAAAACTTTACTGACTTGATCTAACTGTGCTTCTGCACCCAGTGTGCCGGAGTCTCTCCAATCTGTCTACCAGCAAACTGCAACGTGATCACTGCCCTGTCCATTCATAACTAAATATCCAGGGAACATAAAATAAATAGGATTCTTCCTGGTTGACCTGGGTGAGCATCGGCAACGCCCATTGAAAATGATCGTAAGCCCGATGGTTCGGATAAGTGTCGATTGAGTTCTCCGAGTTTTCAAGCGGCCGATAGAGAGTTTGTCGTAGGAGCAGCGGCATGCGTGTAAATCACAGGAACGTCACGGCCTCTTGAGCGCGGACACACGGCGTATACACGGGACAAAACGGTCGGAGTAATAGCGGGACAACATGAGATAAGATTCGCGGGGAGCCAACACATAAGTGGTCTATTCTACGGCTTTGTTTCGAGCGTTGTATCGTCGGCGTTGCATTTCGTATGAAATATACGATGGGAAGGCGGAACGGGGCGCACGTGAAAGTATAAGCCGGCTCACGATCCTCTTGTCCCAAAGTGCTCGAATATTGTTTTATTGGTGTGCAAGTCGAAAACGTTTTGTAAGTACTCAATATAATATCCAGCCCAACGACTGGTACTTTCGAGTTTATTGCTCGATTATGCAGACGCCGACTTTCCACTGTCCGCGGTTTACCTACTGCGTTATCGAGCATTGATTTTTTTCGATTCAGTCGATTCTAGATTCTCGGGGAAACGGATATTTAGGTTCAAACAGACGCAGATTCAGAAGTAATGTATAGACTGCGGATTTTTATGCAATATAACACGTCCAAGTATCTGAGGAACGCACATTTAAAACGGTGGAAAAATGAAAAGTGCAGTTTTTAAACATTCACGGATGAAAATATATTTTTATGACAGTTTCATTTCTGTAGTAGCAATAACATAAAAATATTGGATTTTAATAATGTGTACTTGCATGAACATTCGCAATCTCGTAATTTATTATACTGGTGCCAAAGGTTCGTCGAATTTCGTAACACGTTCATTGCCACAGTGAAAATTGCCATACCTGGTCAGACACGTCGTAAAACACTTTTTTTGTATACAGACTGTTAAGCGTAAAAACATTGGACTATACAATTGTATACTCGCCATTTTTTACGATTATTTTGACACTGAAATCAGTCAGAATTTTATGATAATTAATAATTATTTTATTCAGTAATATTTTACGTACCGGCTTACGTAATCCTGCATGGCAAACTACGTGTTAATTAAAAAAGTTTCGAAGTATTCTTTGTTAACATGTTGTACGCCACAGTGAAAACGACTATGTCTAATGAGGCACGACATACATTACTATTGTTTATATAAATCGTAAAGAAAAGGTATCGCCACAGTGGACACTTCAAAATGATAGGTAACTTTAAGAGTGGTTTTCTCGAAAAGTATAAAATATATTTATATAGATATTTATAAAATAAAGTTTCGTATACAGTTTCGAACATTAAAATGTGAAAAAGGTAATGCAGTCACTGATTACGATGGAATGAGATGTATTTAATATATAAAAATTACGAGAAATTATTTCAACGTACGAAGATTGATAATTTTATTTAAAATAGAATTTTATGAATAAATGATCAGTCTTCTACTCCTGTCTAATAATTAGACTGTCAATGTTGTTCATGTCAATGCAAATATACATTTTTAGAGTTTAATATTTTCTACATTAATGCAGTTACAGAAATGAAACTTTGTGAAAACTGTAGTTTGTTTTGTAAATGTTTAAAAAGTGTATTTCTCATTTCTTCACGGTTCTAAATGAGCGTCCACCAGATATTCGGACATGTTAAATTGCATAAATATCCACAATTTGCTAATAATTCTACAGGAGTTATAAATTACACCGTACACAAGACCAACTTATTATTTTTAAAAATTCTAACAGGTCATTTGAGCAACTAATTTCTGCTTTGTGTTTAATAGGTAAGCATCTCTGGAACTCAGATATCCCGCAGCAAAACGACCAGCGAACATCAGACGATAAATCAGAAGTTCTTCATGACTGAACCTAATAACTCAGAAAAGAAGTCACATTAAAACCGATACGCCTTCTCTGATCGTATCGCGTAAAATCAACAACGACAAAATAATAGCTCCTTTGTTGATGGAGTATGAGCGTCGGTCTGACGGATCCGTGGACAAGGTCCATTCCGTTTTAATCGAGGAGTTAACGAACCACCGCGCGACTCCATTGTCAGCCTCTCGAATAGATCGATGCTCGCTCTCGTATAATTACAGGCCGCGATTCAATGGAGCGGGGCTAGATTCACCTTCTCGATCAGACAAAAGCATCGCTCGACCTTTTTTAACCTGTCAAAACTCGTCCCGTCGCGCTGCCAACGGAGCCAAAGAAAATAGAGGCGGCTACAATGGACGTCGACGGCGAGTCACGAGATAATTATGAGCCTCGTTCACACGGGCGTCGAGTAAATTCGCGGCTTCGTTTAAACGACCTTTTTCTCTTTTCGTCGGTCGCTTAAGTGACCCGTGGTAATGCTCGGACCGTATCGTACTTGAGAAAGTATTTTTTCATACATTTAGTTATAACAGCGTCCACGAATTCATTGTTGACCAGTTGACAAATTAGATAGGAGCGAGTGTTTGGACACTTTAACCCCTTGGCTTAACGATTCTTTCAATAGTTCAGTAGTTAACTTTAGTTATGTTTAATAGTTCAATTGTGTCAATAGTTTTCTGCACCGAAGTGTATTCGGAACCATTTGAACTCCTAATTTTTGTTTAATTTTCTTTTCAATACCTCCCCATTATTTTAAGTGTCTTATTTGAAATGTGCTTCAAAAGACAGTTGGTTGAGGGGAACCAATTTAAACAATTTTATTAGTAATTATATTGAAAATAGCATTGGAACTTTGCTAAGACCTGATATTTATGGTAAAAAAATATTACGAAATGTAATACATGTTTAAACTGGCAATTTAAAAATGTCGACTGTGACTCGATATAGGAGTACCTGTGAATAAAATCGATGTCGAGTCACACTTAACAAAGGAGTTCAAAGGGTTAATAGTTAAATTGTTTCAATAGTTTTCTGCGTCGAAGTGCTTATTCTTAAAGTGCTTTAAGGTTGAAGTACAGGAAGACTATTTATCAACATGTACAATTTGCTTTAGATAATCTGAAAGTCAAGGATGCTGTAATACAAAATTTTTAAGAATTCATATTTGAGTGAAACATATTTGTAAGATACACATGTGAGACCATAATCTGCGTCACGAGTGTGGCACGTTATAAGGCGAGGAGCTAGAATTGGATGTATCATGACAACTTTCAGTTTTATGGTGAAAAAATGTCATGTCATAGGTGTCAGCTGCGACAAACAATTTAATAATACCAATCGTTTGCTACAGACTTAAAGTAAACTGTTTTAAAACCATAGAAATTTGTTGAAAATCGAGTTGAACAACTATTAAAATAGCGAAAGAAGGGTACCAAAATGAATGTTCAGTGTACGAATAATTAAAAACAAGCGGAATTGTTGAATTATTTATGTTTGAAGTCACATTTAAAAAGGACGTTGCTTATGGGCTGACCTGACAGTTAGGAGTTCAAGTTATATGCACTGGAGATTTCAACTGCGAACCTGCACAAGCGCGAATCTTCTCTGCAAATTGCTGCGAACGCTATTCGTTTCTCTATAACACCGATCATGTTTTCGTTTAATTGCGAAAATGCGACCATCTAGACTGAAATCGCCAAGTTATTTCGAACCACGGGAACGATCAACCCTTACTTATCATACTCGAATAATTTCACGAGTACGTTCGCTTTCAACGACGCCCGTATACCGGCAATCGAGAATTCGATTTTTCTGCCGAGCTATCCAGACATCGGGCTGAAAATAACGCTGGATAACGATGTTTTCTTTCAATTTATCTGCGTCGATGGGTAATTGCCCGGTGTGCAAGTTCGTGTGCATGTACAGGGTGTCCCGTAATACATGAAAGCCAGAAATAGATTCAGCGGTTTAAAATAATTTTTGAAAGAGTTCACGTGGGTGTTCGTGAGTTATATTAAGTGCTCTGGGAACTTGTATCTGATCATCTTTACAAGTGGGGTGTTTAAAATCGCCAGTTTACACCTGAGTGCTTATTTGTAGATTTTTATTGCTGTTGTATTGAATTTGGAAAACATACATATTAGTTGCACGTTGGTTATTTTTTTATTACAGCAACTTGTTATTATTATATCAAACATAATGTATTTAAGGACATAGAAAGTGAGTACCTCAAGGTCACGAAATGGTAAATGTACTTTATTGTGCGTTCTAGCATACGATATCTATTACCCTTTACCTTCATTCTAATTTTCAAAATGATAATGTATCTTTGTAAACTATTAACAATCTTGAAGTGTTTATTTTCGATGTCCATACTATAATCTGGTGCACATAAAATGTCTGATTTCTATTAATCTGTAGCTATGATTAGAATGTTTCAACTGCATTGTTATGTCAGTTGAATTTCAGTAGACTACACGACGCCTTGATATTATAGTTACATTCTGTTCGAAAGTTTTCGTTTAACTTTTAAATCAAGCATAAAGAAGACATGTTTAACCATGAATTTCGTGTTGTCTTCAGTATTTAGAGATTATTGTAGTTGGAATACGTGATTTACTACATCTATGAATTCTATTATCGAAGCGAGGAAGCTATGCATACCGGCTAATTCAAAAGCATTAGTTGTACGACGAAACTCTGCTCAAATTCTATATTCACTGAATTTCAAACAGAATCAAACAAATTCTACAACTCTTGGTACAAATTCAATGTAATTCAACCCACAAAACGTTTCACACAATGTAACATTTCGCTCATTTGCTGCAACAATGACATAACACAAGAAGATCGATTTTAGGGAAATCAATGTTTGAATATTTCTACTCAATGCAATTCTATAGGAACATCTGTCCTCAAGAACCGTCTTCTTGTGGTAAGTTTTAGAAGCTGAGTTATATCGTTCTACCAGTAGAAATTACAAACAAAAACAGTTGTTTCTATACCAATAACTCATAAATGACAAATTTTGAGGTGTGTCGTTGTTGCAGCGAATGAGCAATTTGTGTGAGACAATCGTGATATCTTCCAACACAAGCGAAGATCAGGTAAACTGCTGTTTTTTGGGAAACCCGCGGGTACGGTGCATCGTACTCAGTAATCAGCACGCAATATTAATTGTCAATGGTCGTAAACGAACTTCAGCGGGTTAGGATGACCACGCGTTAAACGGCATTTAGTACCGTTACGAAAGGACGGTAAAGGGCCCATTTAGCGATTTCGCTGTACCGTTATCTTCCTCTTGCCTGCCGAAAGGCTCTCATAAACTGCCACCCGGTACAGGACATCCTCAAACGTCCCGATGCGGTTCAATTCCTAGAACATGGCCTACTTTTCCATTGGTAGGGTAAGTAGGCTAGTAGCATAAATCCGTTTACAATATTCTTGTAAACAATTGGACAAGTGGTTGGCAGATTACTACCCGTACCCTGGTTGTGGTCATCATGTGCTACTGGTCTCTTAGATTGAGATGCAGCACAATACAGAATTCGTGTTACACTTTTTCTATTATATCGATGTATTTATCGCAAAGGAAAGACTATATGGTCCACCGTGTTCTAAAAAGACCCGAAGATCGCGCTAGGGTTAAGTTAGATTGAGCTTACTGTTTTCTCTTGGAGTCACTCCAAAGGATGGCGTTCCAGAAAGTATTTTTTCTATCTTTCCCAAAGAACTATAACTCTTCTTTTTTTCATGTGGTCTAACATCGACCACTATGGCCATGTACTTGGTCGTATAGCAATTATCTACGTAATTAATTTATATAATTAACTTTGAGGGTTCTAGCAGCTTCTCCGCTGATCTGGTCCAACGTCAGCAGAATCCATCAGCGAAACGGCCGTGTGTTACTGTACACCGTGTATATCGAGAAATTCGTGGTCCCCATTATCCTGTTTCACGGGCGGTATGCATTAAGCGGCGTGCACACACAATCGCACTGCGACCTTGCTCGTGACCGTGACCCTCTCCTCGTACGAGAGAACCATCCCGTGGTTCGCCACACTCGACGACCATGAGATCGACTTCCAACGTGCTTATAGTCTCGGGGGCTGTCGGCCGTTACTCACCTGTTTTCACCGTCGAACGCGCTTGCCAGCCCTTCAGCTCGCTTCTTGTTTCTCGATTTTCATCCGATCCTAGGCCATTAAGCACCGTGCACACCACCCCAAGGCCTCCGGACGAGTCACGAACTCGGTAAATGCGAGTTTTCAGCTGTCGACCACCGCGGGGAGGAGCTCGCGTTGCCGCGTTGACACACATTTCGTGATCGGTTCTCTAGGTGTACCGTGTGGACGGAAAAATGTTAATTGGAGAGCTGTGAAGCAGTTGGGTATTCGCGAAATGAATTTTTGCTTGAGAAACTATTTATGTGGTCTCTTTAGTTTATTTGTTATTCGCCCTTCTATGGTGCTGTGATTGATATTCTTTGAACAATGTATTTGATTGTAAGAGTATTTGGGTATTTTTAGTTCCGTTTGATATTGGTCTATTTGTTATGCAATATTTCCAAGAAAATTATGAATTGTTTTAGAAAATCATGGTTTTTTGATCGTGTTATGTATCATCAAATAATAAAATGCAGAGCGAATAAGTTATTTGAAACTGAGGTATCTCTACATTAATATGGCCAAATAGAGTCTGTTATTTTTATTGATCTTTATTTGTGACAAATTTATTCGTTATATTTATTCGCTTAATTGTTTATCAACTCTACTATTTATTATTATTTCAAATAAAAACTACTGTAATTCTCAAAATGTTCATACAATTTGTATATAAATTCGTGCCAGCCTCGATTTAATTATGCAATGCAAAGTATTAAACAGTGAATACTTTGTATTCTATATTCTCTTAATTAGTATTTACTTAATCTTGAATATTTAGTATCTACTTAACCTTAAATACTTAAGTAAATACTTACTTAATCCTGAATATTTACTTAATCTTGAATACTTAGTATTTACTTAATCTTCCATACTTAGTACATGCATAATCTTGAATACTTTAAATTTAAGTTAAATAATGTATTACATCCATAAACGTTGAATAAATCTACAATTACAGTATCGCCTAATTAAATTTCTCTTAAACTTTCCGCTTAAGAAGAAAACTTAAAAATGTATGATGTAATAAAATCTTTGCACGCTCTACTAGACTATATGCATATTTTCGAAATACTAATGATGCAGGTATTTAAGATTCAAGGTTGCGTACGTGAAACGTGTACTCGTACGTTGCTTCCACTATTCGCTCGCAACTCAGCTATAATTACTTTTTAATTCACTCTGTATATTTATGCTCCTTTTGCCTCATGTGTTGCTTCTCTTTGATTTAGCGGAAACGTGTTATTAATACAATTATGCAGGAAGACTTGAGAAATGTTTGGCTGTAGCTCTTTGATAAACGGCTACACGTTGTACAGGAAAATTTGCAGACGATTGTTTCATTACACAATTTTTGTTAGCAGTATGAATTAATAAACCGTGTTTTATGTGTCACTTTGACACAAGTCAGACCATAGCAAGTACGTTATACCTATAAATACTTACTCATGTTTTGCTATACACAGAAAACCTTTTTACATAATAAAATCGTCATCGACCCTGATACATTTATTATCGCGTCTCACCTTCGACTAAATTAATGAACCAACAGCTTTTTCTCGAGAACCTAAAGACAAACACCATCAAATTCTCTGCTGTCTATATAGAACATCCGATAAAGCTAGAATTCTACCAATGTTTCATTCTTTATTAAACCCGCGACTGACGTTGATCGTTGTTAATGTTTCTTACAAGATCCTTTCCAAGCGAAAAACTATAATTTTCTTCAAACTGATATTCCAATGATGATTTACTTCACAGATTAAATCTGACATATTTGCGGACTATTTCCATGCGCTGATGCCTTTTCAAAATTTTGCTCATTTAAACCCAGGTCAGATTTTTTAACAGCGTCTTCGTCGAGCTATTCACACATTCGTGTAAATAGTTTTATACACGTCTATTCATTTATTTCGATTTATTTGCGACCATTCAATTTTAACGAGGAAGCAATACTGCATTAACCTGCCAATTTATACGACAGCGTTCTGTCGTTTAACTCGCACTCTGCAAAAAGGAACGAACGATTTGTTTAATCGTCTTTATTATACAGAAATTCACACGGCTGCATTGTACAATAAAGACGATTAAAAAAGATTTTTCATTTCTTCTGGTAGCAATGAAATTAAACGACAGAACGCGGTCGTAAAAATTGACAGCTTAATTAAATAAAACTTCCTCATTAAAATCAGAATGGTCGCGGATAAATCGAAATGCGAGAGCAACAATAAATTTTCACGTCCATTTTTCTCGTTGCAGGCAATCTTCCGCCGATAACGAAGCTTTCTTCGTGCATAAACGAACTTGTATAATGGCGTCTGAGATGCAAACGATCAGGATTTTAATGTCTGTCCGTTATCCAGCGATATTTCCATGGCTCTCGCAGCCGGTCATAGCAATATCGAGACGATCGCGAACGATTTAGAAATGATATAGCCGTTCGTCTCGCAGGTGCATCCCGCCGGATCGTCCGGCGAGGAGAAAAATGCGAGCGAACGGAGTGGAATGAACTGTGGCAGCTTATCCGCTCCGCGAATTATTGTTTCCGCTTTCTCAGTTGATATTATCGTGACGCAACTCGGTTATAATGCAGCCGTGCCTCCTCCGTTTCTCAGTTCCTTTAACCGTGGTATCAAGTAATGTCTGCCTATAGCGGCGGAATAATAATGCCACGTTGCTTCCACGTTGCCACACTGCCCGCCATAAATTCACCTATGCCACGCCAAAAATGTCACTGTTCTCACGATCGACTCTTCTTCTTTTTTTTTTGTGTCTAACATAGCGTGGATTGGTCTGGTCATTTAGTTGGAGGATGTACAGTTTCAGATGGGTTCTGTACCACCATTTATCTAGAGTATGAAAGCACTGAGGACGATCACTAAGCTTACAATTAGTGGTGACCGTGTCCAGAGTAGCTCAACTTCGACTTAATTCAATGTATAATAGTTTATTTAACAGTCAATGAGGAATCAGTGTATAAAAATACGATTGTGTACATTAATGTATTCACATAATTAGGCTACCTTCGTAGGTTTCAAATTGGTAGATTTTAATCGAAATAGAAATGGTACGTTTCTTGGGTGAATTTAAGGATTTGAAATTGTTATGGTAAATATACGTAGTCTTGTTGCATAATATTCTGTGACTGAGATCCAGTGGTGACTAATGGTGAAATACATTTTACTACGTCATAGTTATACCGTGAATCGGTGTATCTTTAACACTAGATCTACCAACGATTAACGCGCACTTATTTCATCGAAGCTATACAAACTGACGCGTTCTAGAAAAAATACGTAATTCAAGTCAACAATGTCTATTTATGTTTATCTGTAGCTTCATTCAGCGTCAATTCAAAGTAAACGTAATTGGCAGAAATAAATCGTCCATAGTACAATTGCAACCTGTCAGTAGAAACAGACACCAAGTCGGACAACGCACAATCTTCTATTCCTAACACATTGACCGGCCCCTCAATTTTTTTCATTAAATCACTAATAACTCTTATAAAATTTTGGGATAATAATAATATTGTAATGACAGTATAAGATGTTACCTATGTGCCTAAAAAATAAAATATTCATTCCCTCCAGAATTTATATCTAAAATAGGAGATTATGTTGTGTCTGACTATGTATGGTATTTCCACTGTGACATTCAACGTGTTAACATAAATCTTGAAGCAACAAAATTTGCAATAATTTAATCTCATAATTGATTCTTTATATTATCATTACAATATCAACGTTTTTCAAAATACTATAAGAATAAATAGTTAATCAATTAAATATAATTCATAGCATGGGCCACCCCACAGGATTCAACGTATTAAAAAAACAAATCAGGAATTATTCATGAGTAGACAGCGGATGTTTATGCAAATATACATTTTTATGCTTCCATATTTCCTACATTAATCCAGTTAAATAAATGAAACTTTAACAACCCTGCATTTGCTCCTTGAAATGTTTAAAATCTACAATTCCTACTTTGCTAAATTACTAAATGTCCATCATTCACCAAGTTGGATATACCAAATTACATAAACATCCGCAGTCTAGTCACGACTCAACCGAGTACTATATACACGTAAATAATACAGACCTACGGTATTTCTAAAGTCGCCATAAAAATCCTGATGACCGTTAAAAATCAAGTTCCGAGTGGTTCGAATTCGAGCATACCTCGAGGAGTACCTGGTCGTCCGAGCTCGTTACTGTCTTCAGCGTGTTATCTCGGTGAGCACGGTGCACGCGCGCACGTGTACACACGTGCATACGAGGAGGAGCGTGTGTTGGACGAGCTGGGCGACGGTCAGGAGGATCGCAAGAAAGCCAATGGCGAAGGAACTCGAACTCGAGCATACAGGGTTAGGAGAGACAAGGGAATGCCAGCGGACGGTCGCTGTTGGTCAGTACACAGCACCGATGATGCTGCGTGCTTTTATTTGCGAGCACACGCTGTTCGATGAGTTCGATTGACGCACGTAGTTTTATTCCCCGGCAATAATCCGCGAGAGGCTCGTTAAAGATCCTCTCGCGTCTAATAGAGACGAAACGAGCCCGGCGAACTTCTTGCGACGTTAATTGACCGGCGCGGCATCGCGAGGAAAAAAAGCTCACGGCGATCCGATCGAACAGTACAACGGAACGAAACGGGCAGAAGAAGAGGGGACGTGTACACACGGTGGATCGATAAAAGTGATTATCTCTTTATGGAAGCCACGTCCTTCTCGTTAGCGGGCCGTTAGAGCAAGTGTCTCTGTAATCAGAACGATTGTTACCCCTATTTGTCTAATATTTGTCATAGTCACCGGCACCGAGCCCAGCCGCGCCGCGTCGGAGAAGGTAAAAGCCATCGAACCGTTGCCGACCAATTTCTCAGACCATCGCGTCTCCTTTCACTGACTCTCGGTCTCAGGCTTCGTTTCAGTCTAGTTGCAGGTTTAACCGACCTGCGAAAAGGACTTCTGACTCAGCCCTGCGTTCTGTTTCAGTCCTGTCGTCGGTTGTACAGGCACTGGGATCACTCAACCCTCTGTGCACGGAATTCTGTTGCATATAACGAAAGTGATACATCGAGTAAATGATAAAGATAAATGATAAAGTTTTAATCGAGAGATATACTTATATTAATACGCGAACAGACTCCTCGGTGGCAGTATAGTTGTAGAATGTAATTTTATACAGTGATATATGAACGAAATAAAACTTAACAAATATAGATATATAGGTATGTAACTTTCAAGTCACATAGCGTTGTAGAGGGTTAACCTGTTAACCGGGTCGGTCTTTGATTAGGAGTGCCTATTGTTTGCACTTAAGAACGAATAAATATGAGGTAAATTGTCTTGTTCGTCACAGGGACACTTTAAAACGACACGTTAAATCGTCTTCTTCGGTCAACTGGTTTAAATGTTTGTTAGCAAATACTGTAAGAACAACTAACAGGCGCCTTGGTTATGGCGGAGCAATTTTTACAAGACGAGTTAACTCGGCTTCCCAGGTTAACAGGTTAAAATGTTTAGCACGAGGGCCATTCAGTAAGTAAACAGATGAACGGTTGTTGTTTTAATACAGTTCATTTAATGAAGCTAGCAATTTACCTATTTTTCGATCTAAGCGCTTGTTACAATTATACACCTGTCTCTGCGGTTCTACTAGTTCTATTGTGCCAGCGAAGAATTTCTTGTCTCGAAGTCTGAGCCAGTTTTGAATATTTGTGATCATTCGTTGCTGTGATACTTGACTCCAAGTTGTGATTCCTTGAGCCTAATCAATGAGAAGTCTGATGGAGCAAGCCGTGGACTCTAAGGTAGATGCGACAGTCTAATACTTTTTTTAATTTTTGCTTATTTTTTTTTAATAGTTGTCAAACAGCTACAGTCGTAACTTAATAAGCATAATCTATTCATAACATTCAGCACCTTAATGAACTATAAATCAATCAACGAGTGATCCTCTTTTCATATTGCACACTATATTATCACAATATGAAAATTTTACTAAATAAATCAATTCTTGGCTAAGAAATCTTTATTATATTTTACAGTTCTGTAAATTAGACAATCAACATTAAACAGACAACGGATGGAACCGCTCAATTTAACATGTGAGCGATTTTACTCGACGTACATACACTCACATTCATTGTCAGTCAAAAAAGTATCTGTATACCTTATGCGAGCTGCACTAACAGGTTATTATTTTACTTCACTTCTTCATAAATACATCATTTCTTCGTAAATACTTGCTTGTTAATACGTTTTTGCTTTCTTGCTTGACTGATAAACGGTTTCATTCTTGCTAAACAACCATTGTACCCTGATTTCTTTAACACATTAGATTTTGTCTGAGGTATAACTTTGATACTATAATTATAGCGTTTCAATCATAGTAGCAAGTTTAAGAGTACTTGTCTTCGGTTCACTGCTAATACTTCTTAAGCTCGGTCTTATGGTAGGATTCTAATTTTGCTGAACAGCCTGTAGGTTCACGATTTTCAAGAAAACCTGTTTCTCTAAATTTATTTACAATATATTGCACTGTGGACTGAAATTTATTTACTACTCTTGCAATTGTTCTTAACGACTGTCCTTCCTTAATCATCTAAGTTACTTTCAAATTGGAATCTCCATTACTCACATCATTCCGATTTGTATTCGCACTTTTTGCCTGCTAACATGAAATACAAAGAAGATTCGAAGAACTTTGTGTCATTTGATTTACGTTTCTTGAAAACAGGAACATTTTTCACAGTGAATGGAAACTTATTTGATCATAATTCTGTGCAGTTTTATTTCGAGACTTATGTACAAACTGCAGTACTCTTATAAGCGTGTGTATAATTCATTACTAAACATATACAATTAAAACTGATACGGAAATATTTTGGCACCGCTTAGAACTGAATAATTACACAGTCTGAAAACGCAACGACGATGTTGTACAAAGGCTTTCTTCATCGAGTGTATCCGTTTTCCTGGCTCGAGGGGTTAACATCCTGCACCCAGGCAGGTTGGACCATGCCGGGCACGATTTTACGACAGCCCTGAACTAATCATCTAAAAGAGGCTTTCGAGGTCCAAGGTGAAGCGTTGAAGAACCGAAGCCGGAGGAGACTCGGAGCGAGCCCCGAGGGAAGTAAAAACAATCCGACCATGAATATTTCCACTGCATCAGCAGGCCTGAAGTGAACCGAGACCAAGCGCTCCTCTAAAAAGCCGCTTAACGATCTAGGAGCAGCGAGGGTGTTCACGGTTCCCTCGTTATCGAGATAAACAACAAGCCGGAGTAGGAAGGAAGGAAGGGAGCGAGGAGGTCGGCTCGGGAAGAAGAGGAAGAGGGTAGCGTCTTCTCACAGGTGTCGCTTCAGAGCGCTACCACTGGAGGCCACATTTGCTGCTGGTACCGTGAACGCGAACGGTGAACCGATGCATCGACGCCGGTACTCGCTTCGAACACGTCGCTCCGGGTGATTCCACCTTGACGAATGATCCGACCGTCGTTTCCTCCTCGCTCGCAGCCCTGAACGGGCGAGAAATTCGTTGGAAGCCGAAGGAGCCGGAACAGGTCGCGCGGTCCTCCGAGTGCCCAGTGTCGATTATTCGTGAAAACGTCGCGGAATCGTGAGTCTCTACGAAAATCCGAGTTATTCGACTGGTGTCGTGATGGCGTCCGGTCGTGACCGTCCGCTCGAGAGCTTCCGGGTCGGCCTACGAAATACGAGCTCGCGAGTCACGGGCTACGAGCTTGGGTATCTCAGTGGATCGTGTTTCTCCGGGTTACAGTAACAGCTTCGTCGATGGAGCGGACTTCGATTATGTGCATCGAACTCTAGACCCCGCCGACATCCAGAAAAATACACCGTTAACTCGAGCAGACTCTGTGAATAATCGAGATGCGGAGCATGTTCGAAGGGTGGCGTACAGTGATTCGATTTTCGGTCTCCTGAGAGATAAAGAGGGACAGAAAGAGAAAGAGAGAGAGAGAGAGAGACAGAGAGACACCGTTAGGAGACTCGATTTCGGGAGAAGGACGCTGCAAGGTGCGTCGAGAGATCGTTTTGGCCAGAGTCGACCCGGTGGAACGAGAAGACCGGTCGAGACACGGTCACGAGCTGGCTCGTGCGAGTACACGCGTGCGTAATACCGACGATCGCCGTTATGTAATCCGCATCGACCTACGCGTGAGTAATCCTTGGATCGAGATCGCTGCAATTTAACGGGTACCCGATCTTTTTACCATCGAAACCCGCGACACCGGAAACGCCAGACGGACTGAGACGCGTGACGGTGAAATATTGGACGACCGTCCGGTGAAACGGTACGCAAATTCGTCTGGCTATTTATTGATCCGTCTGAGATGAAGGACAGGTCGAGAAGGGAACGCTATCGATCAGCGGCGATAATTTTTTTAAGTTCGACGCAAGGTTAATCAACGATCGGCGGGAAGCTTGACCGGTCCGTTAGAGGTTAAAGGCTGATACACACTGCCATGAGACCGCGGGCCGTGGACGTCGCGGTTCCTTTGTGTGCTCGAACGTACGCGAAGAGGGTGCGGTGAAGTGAGTTCGAAGGAACGTGACGGAACCATTGAACGATCTTCAGGGCGAGACAGATATGGATGACAACGTGCAGAACGGTCTGCAGGCCGACCAGTGGCTCAACATGTTCGAGAAAGGGGAAAAAAGGGCGAATTCCTTGGGCAGCGGAGCCTTAAGGTTCATCCGCACGCGGAGCAGCATTCGGAGGGAACTCAAGAGACAGTGCAGCAGGTAAGAAAATATTATGTTCATTGGAAAGTTCTGTTGGTTTTTTCAAAGGAGACGAGTGAATTTTTTTAATGATACTTCTGTTATTTAATCTTGAATGTGTTGTCCATTATTATTATATAGACTGCAGATGTTTATAGACTTTAATATATCCAAATTCGTAAAGAATGCACATTTTGTACAATAAGTGAAGGAAAAAATATTCTTTTGAATATTTCAGTACCAAAATGCGGTTCTGCCATGGTTGCGTTTCATCAGCTACATGGAAATCAAAAATATTGAAGTCTCAAAATGTATATTTGCATAAAAATCCAGAGTCTAGTGATGTCCATTATTATTAGACTACCGAGGTTTATACAAATACATATTTGTATAGGAAATAGGTCAAAAAGTGGAGCCTAAACTGTGATTTGTTTTGTCTTTATACTGTTCTAAAAATATATTTTATATTTTCCATATTTTGCACAATGCATGTGTTGCATATTTTTTCGCATATTTCATGTGTGTACAGTCGCTCACAAAATCTATCGAAAGAATACGGTATTTAAAAACTCTTTTACTTGAAACGTTTACAGGTTATTGTTATTTGCAGCAAGGCTATCATATCTGCAATAAAACACATTTCAAGCACGCCTCCATAAGTTTCAGTCACCTGTAGTTGCGTGTAGGCAGAAAAGTAATTATAGAAATATTTGATGAAATTCGTGAGTCTCTGTATATTCATCTGACTGGCCACCGCGTTAAGAATCAGACCATGCAAAAATGAATAAATAAATTATTAATAACTTCCTCATATTTCCTTTTGATTTTCCAAGTCACACATACTCACGCATTTGTCATGTATATTTATAGTAGAATCTCGATGGTTGCCAGAAAACGGGACAGAGAATTTGTGCAACTATCGAGGTAATCAATCAGATGCATGAGAAATTCCTCCACATAATGTATTCCAATATAATTAATTTTTTTATTTCGAACATTAATGTTAGGTCCCTCGATGAGATATAAGCCTGTTTTTGGAGTATCGAGTGTAACAATTTACAGTTCAAGACAAAAAGCATAAGTTTCGAATTGTGTTGTCCATGATTCTTTGAATCCAGTGATAAGTACAGTAGAACCTCGACAGTTGCAAGAAAACTCCAATATAACTGGGTCTATTGCTCCCCCTTTCAAATGTTTATTGATTTTCATTTATCATACAGTCCCTGCTAGTTGTCGATAAATGCAACAAACGAGGTTCACGTGCATGTATCGAGTTTCTACTGTATCTCGTCACGAAACAAATGATTCATCAATGAAAATTGCATATATTTTATATATTTTAATATGCTACAATTGCATAAACATCTGCAGTCTAATTAGTACCAACGACCTTCTTCCATCAATCTGGAAATTTGTTTATCCCCTTCGCATAAAATGTTTCGATATTGCTGTTAAAATATTGTACAAATGCCTGTACAAATGCGATCTGTTGTTCATTATTAAATTCTTTTCCTGACAAAATATTGTGTAACGATCTAAACAGGTGGTAATTAGCGGTGCAAGGTCAGGACTGTATGAGAAATGACTTATTACTTCCCACCCTAGTTCACTCAACTTCTGTTGAGTCCTTAATGGTGCATAGGTCGAGCGTTGTCATGGAGCAATGCAACTCCCTTCCTATTCGCCAGTGCTAGGCGTTTTTCTTGAATTTTTTCATTGAGTCTGTTGGGTTGATCTGAGTACTTGTCACAGGGGACGGATGAGTAATAAACTGCATTGGACACTTATGGTATTTGGTTGAATAACTATATTTAAGAGCTTCCGTAGTACTTCCGAACGTTTGAAAACTTTTCAAATAAAATTGTAGGGCAACAACACAAAGAAAATAAAGTCATGGCTCTAAAACTGTAGAATAATTTGTAAAATACGACCAAAGGTTCAATGCAGTAAAAATTCGAGCAAACATGTGTCTTCCCTATCCTTGTTTTACGGTTGCAACTATCTTTACTACTTCAATAATGTTCGTTTAATATTTCTGCTTTAAACGAATGATACTAGAACATTTTAAACGAGTCAGAAGATAAGTGTAAGTCGGTGCAACGTCTGCAGTGAAGTCCATAGTGGTTACTTTCAAAATATTACACGAAGACGGATAATTAAGTGGTATAATATAAAAGTTGCTGCTACCTGGTAACAAGGTCAGATAAGACAAATACTTGTCTGAGACTTCTTCATTGTTTTTATGGATCGAATTTATCCTTGAAGTTGAGTATTGTGGAGATACAGAGACTCTAAACGCTAATGATTAAATTTAAAAATTTGAATCGCAGTAAATAATACGAAAGTACAATTTCAAATCGTATATGAGATCTTTTCATTAGAAATAACAGGTTCGTTAAGTGTGTGGCAATTTGAGGAATCAAAAATTCTGACAAATAAATTCCATTGGAGTTTTTAACCTATATAGATAGCGACAGGCAGCAACAATTGTTTAATAAATCATCACAGGAACATTTTCTATCAGTCCATAGTACACCTGTTATATTCTATTATTTCCATCCCATCATCACCAAAATATTTGCAAAACTTAGTACTTATGTACTTAAATGAAATTTGATTCTCATATCATTAACTCCCACGACATTTAACGCATTACCATACTCCTGCATTCTATTTATTCCCCAACAGCAAGTTCAATTCTCATATCACTGTACCTCGGTTCAATCCACAAGTGAAACCAATTAAACGCCAGTATATCTCAATTCACGAATGGAAATGTCGAGGGCTCGATCGACGGAGCCGGACAAAAGCTTCGAAAGCAACGGTGCCGGGTCTAACAAGAAGAGGCCCATCGGTGCAGCGCGAGATAATCGATGAGCTTTTTCACACTGGTAGACATTGGGATACCAAAACTATAGATGCGTCCCATTATATGAAAATAAGTTGCTCAACAAGGTAACACACATCAGATCGAGCAATATACCAATCACTTGGAAACACAGGCTGCCTTATCAAAACTTGCCAATATTTGAAACCTAAGTAGCATGAGTGTTGTAATTGTTATTAGTTCAGTTAATTATTAGTTACCAGCTGCAAAGTATTAGTATTAAACCCTAAGAAATTCAGTATTAACTTAAAAATAGAGTAAGGATTTAACCAAATATTCCACACTGAATCTATGTGTAATGAGGTTTTTTCATTAATTTTCCTGCAATATACAGACATACAATGTATCCATAATATTATGACAATTCTTAAAATACGACTGTAATATGCATCGCATACGTTATTATACAAATAGATTAAGATAATTAAAGGAAAAGCCTGGAATGTTCCAAATGTGCCAAAATGAGGCTGGAACATTTAAAAATCCAGACATAGTAATTAAGCCATGTGCACTAAAATCTATATTTTTTACTATGTATTATTAACGATTATTAAATAGACTATTTAAATTGGAATTCGTTCTCGTCCGATTAGCGAAGTAATCTACGCTGTCCACAGTTGAGTACAGAAACTGTATCGCCACTCTGTTGCTCTTGACAATATGGTGGTCCAGAACCCCCCTAAAACTGTAGGTCCCGCGGCTAAATGATCATAGCAGTCGATGCTGGGTTACGTACACAAGAAGAAGAAGAATCTCAGTTTGCAGGCTAAAAGCTGTAACACTTCAAAAAATGTTGCAAGCTCGCGGTTAATCGGGCCCTCCACCTCCCCGGCTGTTTTCTTCTGGCAGATCAGCTTACCTCGTCGATCGAGGGATCGCTCGGAAGATTTTCGAGTTCCAGACGGGATCGTACGACGACGTCGTCGCCCGATCTGCCAGAGGATTCCAGGGATTATAGCAACGGGATACCGGTTGATCGACGGCCAGAGAATGAACCAGGAAGCAGAAGCAATCTGCAGAATTCGCGGTCCTTGCGGTGCGTGAGAAGGCCCGGGATTTCTAATCGTCGACAGTGGAATTCGAGACAGCCTCGAACCCGCGCTTCTTCCAGATGGAAAAGTAATTATCGTTTGTAATTCCAGAAACGGCGCGGCGATATTAGCCTGCCCCCTCGATTGTGCGTGTGTAGGCGTACCGTGAATCCACCGAACCCGGTAAAAACCGAGACAGCTTTTACGGAGGCTCCCAGGGAACGATGTAAACTCGTGCGTTACAAGCGGGAACATCGTGGTTTACGAGAACGTTCAAGTTACGCGTTGGTATGCTGTCAACGGCTTCATCTAGGCCAGCCGTGTCCAACCCGCGGCCCGCGGGCTCTATGCGGTCCTGGACAAATAGTAATGCGGCCCACGAGTTGGCAAACTTTTAACATTAATAAAAAAAATTAATAATATAAAATATAAAAAAGTAAACGGAGGTTTGTTACTCATGTATTAGGTTCTGTAACAAGTCCTGTCGCATCGACGACGGTACGTATTTCGAGAAGTGTTATCAAGGTAAACATAGCGAGTTAAGAATGGTTTGGACGTGTTTCATCTGCAGTATCGGCCAGTTCTTCTTTAGTTTCGATGGAGAAAGATGCATGTTTGAAATGAGCGATCAGAATATTCATTTTTGGCATTTAATGCTTTTTTATTTTGGGAAGAAAAAAAGTGTGGAACAAATAAGGAAAAAAATTCGCCAGACATTGCTCCATCTGATTTTTATTTATTCCGTACGTTATAAAATTCTCTCAATGGGAAATCGTTCAAAAACACTGAAGAAATGAATAAACGCGTTTTAATAAAATATTCTGCTTCTATTGAAATTATTTGAAGAATGCATTCCTTGAGTAAAATTGTTTCTGATAGTCCTTTATGTGAAATATGTATGTGTGTTACCTTGGTATCATTCGAGTTGGATTGAAATGAGAACCGTACTTACCTTTTTAAATAAATAAACACTAATTTTCCATATCTACGTTACCTGAACCACCTCTAAGTTCCTCTGTCCTTCTATCTTTCGATTTACACATAACACAACAATTAATTTCATACTTAATTATGTAAGCACAACGATAACAAACGTTCTGATGGACCAGATTTGAAATTGGAGGTAATAAATTACTGTAACTGTACCAGCATTTCAAAAATCATCGATACGTTAACAGTTCTCGGACACGTGCGTTGGAAGTACAGTTTATAAACTCCCGGTGCTCTTCAACAGACAATAATACGAGCGCTCACGACTCGAGGACAGCATTGTCGAAAACCGTACGGAGGTCAGACGTTATCGCGGATCGATACGGCCGATAAATATGCAAGGTTGATTGGAGATGGCTGGAAAAGAGGGCGAGGAGGGTAGAAGGGTTTCGAAGAGAGGCGATTCATTAGTCGTACAACACGGAAGTGTTCGAACCGCACGGTTTCTCGGCGTGTGCGTGCGCGCGTGTGTGTGGCATCGAGGAGGCAGCAGGGCCAAAGTCGGTTCTCCGTGGTCCTCTGGTCAAGGGCCTTATTATGCGCGACGGGGGCCCCAGAACGAGCGAACTCGACGTTTCGGTCGATCCGGTTCAACATTAAAACGCGGAATATATTGCGGTAATTCTTTCTGTTCGATCCTTCCCCCTCCACCGTTGTCGCTGTTGCACACGGCGTTCTTCCTCTTCCCATAAACGGACAACACGATGTCCTTTGCGGGCGAGACGAAAGGGAGTCTTAGCGCGAACCGAGCCATTTTGAACTGTTCCATATTTTCGAGCTCAGAGGCATGGAAAATAGGCAGAGTCAATTGAGTTTAGGGCACGGGCATAGGTGTTCGCTATTCTGAAGATATTGGAGATTGGGTAGTTAATTGAAATGTAAGACCTTAGCTGATTGACGTAATATAGCCTCATCAATGACGCGTCTAACGTTTAGCTCCTTGGAAGTGTTAGTTTCTGGAGGTCGCAGGCACGGAGAAATAGACACAGTCAAGCGCATTGAGTTTAGGATACGGACATAGGTGTTTGCTATTTTGTACATATTGGAGATTGCGTAGTTAATTGAAATGTAAGACCTCAGCTGATTGACGTAACATAGTCTCACTAACGACGCGTCCAACGTCTACCTTCCAGGAATGGTCAATTTCTGAGCGCTGCCCCCTTCTTCAATGAAAACTGTAACTATTTGTAAGCTGTTATTTCTGTTGGTGTGACTTCATAATTATCAGAAATTATATAAAAGGAACAAGAAAATTGTAAATACTGGCCAGTATAAGAATCTAATTCTACAACGAAACTTTGGTTAAGTTCTGCAGGGTGAGACACCTCTGACATCAGAGGTGGTCCTTCGAATATAGAGGATGTTTCACGCAATTGGACGAAACCATTTTTCTAAACCAGTTAGCGATAGAAAACAATGTGAGAGGACAAAATTAAATGGTGTTATATGTTCTACATTTCTGCATTACGTTTATGGATTTTTGTGCATTGGTGCAGTTGCAAAGTAGAATTAAACGATACAATTTATCTTGCATAAATCAATTCCTTGGGTTATTCTGAGTATGAATGTGGTATGGTTACATCAGGGTGGGCCAAAGGAGCTGTGGTCTTCCCTCACTCTAGGTCCATTCCCCTCGTTTCAGTTCCCTCCAATTTCCTAGTTCCTCCTCGGTCCATCGTCGTCCCAGATTACAGCATAATGAGGGGGATGGACCTAGAGTGGGGGAAGGCCACAGCTCCGCTGGCCATCACTGGCTTATATTACAGTAAACTAAATAGTTCACGAAATATTTCAACTTTCATGCAATTAGTAATACATACCTTCAGGCACTCTCTTATCTCTGCGGCCTTGTTCATGCTTCCACCCAGTTTCTAAGTGATAAAAAGTGTTCAATATCTCGTCAACTAATTACTTATGAGAATAAATCAAATATTCGACGATAAATACTGTGAAAGCAATTGTTATCCGCGTTGTTTGTGCCGAAGTAATTTTCACAGGACGTGTGAAAAAATCGTTTACTCACCTTTTCCAGATAACAGATTAACGTTTTCAACGTTCTGGTTGTCTACATTTAACAAATAATATACAGAGTACCTAATAAATAAAAAGAAAATGCTCGAACCGTTCAGCAATTTCCAGTTATAAGTAGACTGCGGATATTTATGCAAATGTGTATCTTCAGAGTTCAATATTCTTTACGTTAGTGCAGTTATAGAAATGTAACTTTGACAAAACTGTATACTGTCCTGTAAAGTTAAAAAAATGTACTTTTTTCAGGTATTTGAGTATGTTAAATTGCATAAACATCCGCAGTCTAGTTATAAGTAACAGAGCAAGAGTACCCGTTAGAAACAATATATCAACGCACAAGCAGATTTCACCGAGTCTGTACCATTTTTAATATTTTTATAAGAAATAATTTCCAAGGTTCGTCGGTCACGTTCTCATTCGTCTCTTGTGGTTGTTCAGCGAGGCAGATCGGCGGCCGATTAAGTCGATTCGCGTGTCTGATCACCGATAAAGAATTCGGTAACTGAAAAACTCACGGTCTAGTCGCCGGGTAATTAACTGAATGTCGATTAGGCGAACGGAAGCAAAGCATCGCAGGATCCACGCGGTGGAAAGGTAAATATCGTGTTTCACGGCGTAAGCCAGGAACGATTGGAGCTTTGCCAGTAATCTACGCCTAACAGACCGTTCGTCTCTCGTACAGTTAGTTAACTCCGATTTACAATTCGATCCGTTGACTCCAATAGGCGTCCTAACGCTTCCTGGAAACGCGTGTTACGCTTCCAGAAAAAAAATCTGTGCCTTTAATCGATCCATGTTTCTTTCTCTCTTTCACTCTGCCCGTTAGAGGCAGCCCTGAGAGACCCTGGATCACGTCTTTTCATGTTTTTTACGCTAAATTTCCTAGGGTTTCTCACGCACTGGAATTTTGTTGATCATCAAACGCAAGGTCGAGCGAACTGGCGAAATAGTTCATTGAGAATCGAATGGCTTTCTTTCTTTCAAGGTCCACTCATAACTTGAGACATTGAACCTGTCAGCCACGTAGCGTGACAGACACGATAAGTATACTTTAATACATTATCTATGAGAGCTGTTAGATGGAAGATAGGCAGTGCTCTCTATGATCTAACACGGATATTGATATTAACACAACCTGCTGCACGTTTTACACTGAAACTTACCCCTGCCCCCGGCACTTTTAGCGCTAACCTAAGCGTCGCAGTAACGACATATGCTTGAAACTTTGAGTGCCACGCTGCATTAGCTGAAAATGGCAAAATTTCTAAATTTTTGTACAAAATGAATATAACCATAAATTCTGCATTTTCTAATCAATAATATCAAGTAACTCTTGTCAACTGTGACTGCTTTTATTAGACTTTGTTATGTACGTTTATTAATGCTGTATGCAGTCAAATAAATAGTAATTGAATCTGTGTCACCCACATATGGGTGGCGTGGCACTCAAAGTGTTAATACAAGAAACAGTAGAAATTATAAACTTGCACGGATGTAAAAGCGACTGATAAGGATTGTACTCGGGATTTTACGTTGGCGTAAGAGCGGCAGCTTAAGTGTTAAGAAGTGGTGCCACGCATTGCACGCTTATACATACATATGTAACAAGAGATTTCCGCAACGTAATTGAACCACGCTGTGCTATCACCACGTGTATAATTATAAATAATAGAGGATTGTGGAAAATGTCAGTTAAGTTAGAACTATTAAATGAAGGGTAAGGGGAAAGACCAGTGTATGCCCATTTTTATTCTGCAATGTTCAACTTGAAAGAAAAATTAAAATAATGTAAAACAATTATATTTTCGCTCTTTTTTTTCTGTCTCCTAATTAGAGTGTAACTTCATGCCATGGACAATACAGTTACATTCATTGGACCTTGTTTCTTTACTGATGCACCAAAGTATTAAAAATTGAATTTCTCAATGAAGCTGTTTTATGAAATTCCTTGTTCCTTCCCCTTACCCTTCATTTAATGTGAAGCAGCTGTGCAGACTTTTTCAGTATAGAACGTACAGCAAAACGTTTTTCTGTTCTTCCCTGGTCTTCCACTTCCAGTAATAATCCAATCATGGACAAGTCTTCACAATATAAATATTGAAACATTTTAGAACACTAAATATCCTGCCGTCGTGACGCGATCCTCGCGATACTTTTTGCATTCGCATAGTAGCTTCTCTGTTTTTATATTCTCAAAAATGTGACATCTGCCGCTGTAAGTCTCTGTCAGTGTGAATACTATCGAAAATGTCGTGTCTGACACGTTCGACGTCTGAAGATACGAACCGTCGTTCACCCACTCCATTAGAGACACCTCTGATAGACCCTGGACCAATCTTTTCCACGTTTCTTACGCCAAATTCTCACGCACCGGAATTTTGTTGATCATCGAACGCAAGGTCAAGCGAGCCGGCGAAATAGTTCATTGGGAATCGAGCGATCGATGGCAGAACGTGAGAAATCGTACGTACCGGAGAGATCGAGGGTCCTTCGGTCTCTTCGGGAAAAGTAAGCGATCGACCGTTAGCCTCGGTTAATGATACTTCCGTTTATGTAAATCATCCTAATGAGCTCGGAATTGGTGAACGATACAGCTACTCGTCTTACGATCGATTAATCGTATGTTGGAAATAATTGGAACGTCCATCGGTCGATATCGTTTCCGCATCCAGTGATATATGAGGGTCGTTCAATGAGTAAACAGACAAACGGCTGTAGTTGAAAAAATATCTAAATAGGAAATACGATGCTTTCGAAACCATAAGCCGGCACACCTTCCACCAATTTAAAACAGCTGTTTTACAACCATTGCGATATACGTATCCTCTATCATTCATTCGACGATGACAAGTCCTGTCGAAAAGTGCACGTTTGAAGATCAGCGGTCGGTGAACACATTTCTGGCTTCTGATGGTCTAAAACCATCTATAAGGTGTAAAACGGAAAAAGTCGGAAAAAAATTCAGGATAATAATAACATCTACTTACAGTAAAAATATGTATAAATTATTTTTAATTGTTTCCGCGACTGTTTCAATAGAAAACCGGCATTTTTCTGCATTTTCTTGCGTTTTTTATTTTTTTACAACTTGGATTTTCAATTTAAAAATCTTAAAAAATTCTGTAATACATGCCTCGATATCTGAAATGTCTCTGATTTTTTTTTTAAATTTACATGCAATAGTATAGGAGAAATTGGGCAAAAACGTGATTTTCAATTTTTGCCCCTCAGTGCCCCCCAGGTCGAGATACAAAGTTGAAACTCGGTACAATTTGGTCTTTTTTGATAAGCTATCGAATGGCCTAACCCAAATCGAATTTGATGTAGGGGCATTTTTGACCATCTTATTCGGCTAGACCCTTTACTCCTGGATGCTCAAGCGACATGGTAATAGTTGTATCAGTCGTATCAATTTTTACAAGTGGGTCGTTCAGTTAAAAAATAGTCGAAAAAATGTCACTGATAAGCACCGAAGAAGTGAAAATAAATATCCAAAACTGACTTAGACTTCAAGACAAAGAATCCTTTACTGCTGACATACGAACTCTAGTATAGCGATAGGGCAAGTGTATAATCGTAACAGGAGATCATATCGAAAAATATATCTATTGTTAGATTAGTATTAAATCAACAAACGTTTGTCTCTTTACTTATTGTGTGACCCTCGTACGAAAGATCGTCAAACACGAGAATACTCCTATCAATCTGGTATCTGGAGGATTCTTTACTTTATGGACCATCCGAGAGATTGCTCAGCATGTTTCAAACGCAGAAAATGTCTTTTATCATTGAGCTTTTTTAAAGTTTTTGTCATTGTACTGTAAGCTATTATCAGATGTCCTGTTCGATTAGTTTGAACGGTACATTCTGTACAATGTTTGCGTGCAGTTGAACCTGAAGTTTAACTATGTGTGTAACGATATAACTGTAAGTCGATGGCTAAACCTTTCAATTGTTTTGAGTAATGCTACGGTACAATTTTTACATTCGTAATTAATCTAATGGTTAATCCTTTTGAAAGCATCGTCCACGCCGTAAAGGAATTTCTCGATATGTTTTATGACCTGCAGAGAACTCCAGTAATCCTGTTGACAAGGGTTATAAATGCTAGTATGCTGAGTTTTCAGCAACTACCTCCATCTCCAAGAAGATTCTCCAGACGCTTCGTTCAGAAGTTTACAGGTCCTAGCGACGCAACATACATACTAATATTTTTACAAACAAATATCAAGACCTCCTACAAGGAATGTCGCCTTCAAATATGACGTCATAAAAAATAAGCAAATTAACAACTGGAGTTATTTTTAATTATCAAGATATTGAATATTAATTTTAGTGTCCTTGTTTAACAAATTTTTATTGTTTTAAGACAATTTCAGGTTTATTTCTACCAATTAGTGTCATTGAATTTGTTGAGAACTAAAAAGCTGCCGAGCTCCCAAAATAGTAGGTGGTAAAGTGTGACAAACACCATCATGCTATTTTTCCATTAAAATTTCATCTTATTTACAACATTGTTAGCAACTGGTCTCTCCTATTATAATGCAAATCATCATAAAAAAATTCGAGACAATGTAACTACATGCACAGTACAATTTTTACAAGACAGAATCGGACAATATATTTACACTTATTTAACATATATTACATAAGACAGGAAATATAACTTATGGGATGACCTGATATTTTACTGGGTTGGTGGGAAAGTTCTTTCGTTTTCAAACATTTATAAAGAAAATAATAATTCTGATGCACTATCAATTTATTTAATCATTAATCATGAAGGTAGTGATCCCCTTCACTTCCGACAATTGCTTTACTTCCAAATTTTGGCAAATTAAGGATTAGCGAAAAACAGTGTCAATTTTACATACCTAAACAAAAAACGAAATTACTTTCCCACCAACCAAATAGAAATTTCAACCACAAGCACCTTTAAGTGTCCACCCTCTATACTCAACGAAACGACAAATCAGCCAGCAACATTCTCAATCACAACCAATTTTAAAGGTCGTCGAAATAAATTCTTTGTACCGTGTTCCGATTGGAGCTCGTTGCATAACCGTTGACCGGTTACAGGCCATTGTCCCAATGATTTTGCATTGGACTCGGTACAAATTCGAAAGGACACCTTAGACTAATCGGTTGGTAGAAAACAGACTCGGTTTGCAGATAATGCGTAACGGCATATGTATACGATACCATAAGTTTCGGTACCTGTATCTGAATCTCGTATTCCGTGTACGGTTCAGCGGATTCGACCTCGCCGCCACGATCTCTGGCTATTACTCATAACCATTACGTTCAGGTTCAGGCACCGATATTATCCGATGATGCCTGATAAGCCGTTTAGACGGTTTCCAGCGGTTGGTTCCGTGCGCTTCATTGTATGTAGGGACGTACGCGCGTGGTTACAGGCCGATCGGGATAACCGATAGGCAAGGACGTGCTTATGAAACTTGCCACCTCGCTATCCACCGCACGGATCTTCCGTTCGAAATAATCCATAAACGCTATGAACCTGTCTATCATTAGTTTGCGTAATCGGGTTACAGATCGACGCGAATTTGACCGGTGACGTTGATGGAACGCTCGCCATTTTGTGGTACCAGCTGCTCGGTGAAAATGTCGCGTCCGTGGCTGATACTGTTTGAGGCTTCCGGGTGTAGGTCGTGTCCAGAAGGAAAACACTGTGGGATGGGGACCTCCAGACCTAATATTAAGGGGAATAGTGGAAATAGGGATGTTAGCGGACTGATGGCGATGTAGTGGGTAAGGTGGATGGCTACCAATGCAGAGACCCGTGTTCGAGTCCCTATTCTTCACGATTTCCTATAATTCTTCCAATGTTTCGTTAAATTCTTCTATTGGAGCTAGGTTCGCTCTTCATCAGGAGTCTAGGGCTGCGTTTACATTGGTAAGTTACTTGTACCAGTAGACACTTACTGTGCAGAGATGATAAGTTGGCTAGCGGAAGAAATGCGGCGATAGGAATTTTTTAGCTATGTTATTATGATGGTTGAACATCAGTATGGCGGATGAAGTCTTATCATTATCGTTACAGCCTGCTTAAGAATCTTCAGTGAGAAATTTCGTTTAACTTTTAACCCTTTGCACTCCAAGCATCTCCTGATACGATGGACCAGCAACTGCGGCATAACTAATGTGCTGATGCAACTAATATAGTTACGAGTTACTGCAAGCAAATATTAATTTTCAGTGATTCGTATTCCAAGAAAACTTCACCGACATAAGGTATTGACGCTTTACTTAGTTTTACGTATTAAGAAATATTTCATTTTTGACCTGGTATACAAAAATTAGTAGATAAAATTGACAAACCATCGGAGTGCCTGAAAGGCATACTTGGAGTGGAACGTTTGACATTGTCAGTGTCTGAAAGGCATACTTGGAGTGCAAAGGGTTCAATTTTACTTAAACTTAACGTGGCTACGAATGAACTTCGTACAATTTTCACTATTTTAGGATTAAATGAGCTCGGATATGAAATTCTATCACACTCGCCTAAATCAACACATTCATCGGCTACCAATCACAACTTTTTAAATACGTTAAGTCATTTTAAATGGCGAATGACATGAGCAAGAAGTAATCACAGCCATTGAAGAGGTCGTCTACTGAAAGAAATCAGGAACTTCTTAACAGAAAGATTAAATAAATAATTTATTCTAAAAATACGATGATCTAACCTAATATATGATTCAGACCTGAGTGTAGTCTGTGAGTTACTCAAGAAATTTGTAAAACAAAATAACAGACAACTTACTAATAGAATGGCGTCAACTTAATTATCCTAGAAGCATGTAATTACTCCCAACGGGAGAGCCTATTAGAATTTCCGCATTTTTATTTAACTGCTCAAAAGAGAACCTCGCAGTGTCAGTTAGGCTAGGTCTAAGTTCATCCGGCGTCTTCTCTCTCACCGAACAAGCACAAAAAATCCTCAGTTAATATCCGGCCACCTATAAACAGATTGATTAATCGTAGATCGAACATTGTTTCATGGCTAGTCGACAAGGCGTTTTTGCAAGGCGGAAATCGATGTGCCACGTCTGGTATCTACATCAAGGTATTCGAACAATGGTCTCCACTTAAGAATACGACGATACTAGCGGTGATAAATGAACTGCAATTCTTAGGTTCCTGCCCTTGACACGACTCTATCGTTGCCTCGCAAGTGAACGTCCCACAACCGATGTCATTCTGCAGGCGAAGCCTCGGGGGAGACATGTACGGCATCAACCTCTTCCTACCCTGTATAAATGATGCATAACGTTATATTCTGAACGTTCAATGGCAGTTATTAACCAAAAAATAGTGGCTGGATCCCTCGAGGGACACGCCGGAGTCAATGAAGGAATTGTAGCTACGTCTTCACGTGACAGTAAATCGCAATTCTTACTGTCATGATTTTTATCGTCTTGAAAACCAGAAGTCCTGGTGTCATGATACTTGACGTTAAAGCCACGACGTGAAACCAAGTCAATTTGATTTTTGGGTGACATTCGTAAAGCAGTGTCACGCAGCGTAAGTAGGGAAAACTATATCGTCGTGTTGTGCCGACCGTGTTTTATTTATAGTATAAATATTTAAGTGTAATCTCCGGTTTCAGTTTATCTGACAGAGTACTTCGTATCATAGTGTCCTTTTTTTTGTATGCGATCTTTTACTTTTTCCAAAAGCTCGTAGAACTTTTCTTCGTATATACGTAAAAAATTTAGAAAGTTTTTTGGATCTTCCAAAGCCAGTTCCCTCATAAGATTATTAGATGCTCCTAATTTGTTTCTTCGTTGAATCCATTTGGTAACTAAGCTTTTTTCCTGTATGTCTCTAAAAATACAGATAGCTGCCTGAACTGCTTCACTCAATATCATGATTAGGAATAACTAAAATTCATGACATTGAACTGCGTGAAAACATCCGTAAAATATGTCACGGTGCCATGACAGTAAAAGCTACGAGTTTTAATGTCACGTGAAAACGCACCGTTCGCTCACAGAAGAAGCTTAACACTTTGACTGCTACGTCACCCCTGTATAGGGGATACTTAGATTCAATTATTGTTCATTTGAATATGTATAGTATTAAAAAATATTTGTTAAGGTCTAACAGAATTAGAAAAAAAAAATTAAGAAAGCTACTAATGTTATTGCTTATAAAACGGTATACTATAAATAGCAGTCGTTTAGTGTGTTGCATTTAGGGAAATGAAATTGGTAGTGGGTTGTATGGCTTAGGAGGATAGCATCCACCCCGAAAGCGGAAGGTTCTGGGTTTGACTCCCGGTCTAGTCCACCCAATTTTCTCTCCCTTACAATATTTTGAAGTTATACTGATTTTGTGTAAAACTTTCGAAGGTTGCAGTCAGAGTGTTAGAAGTGGAATAATTCAAAAGCTTACAGCTGCTATCGGGCACGTTGTTCCCTCCAAGTTGAAGATACCCGACAGGTGGAATTGCGTTAACGTGTTATTAGCGTTGTTCTCCGACTCCTTCGACAACAATTCACAGAGTTTTATAGGAGTTTGTGGCAACGGGAACATAACTCCATCGAATCGTGTCATAACAATATCCACCTGCGTTACGAAACATTTTTTTTAAATTGAAGCTGCAGTTGTGGAGAATTAAAAATATTATAGGCTGCTACATCTAAATCTAAATGAATTTCAATGATTTCAAAAGAATTTTTTATATTCTTTATCCCCTTAGAGATAGGGGGAATTTTAACTTTCCTCTTCATATGGTCCATGGGTTCCTGATCATATAAATTCCATTGTATGTTAATTCATACTGAATAAATGTAATTGATAATTTTTTTCAGCGTTATTAACCAAATCTGCGTAATCAAGCAATTACTTACTTCATTTTTTAAAAAAAGGGAACTCTCGATGGAATATTCTTTCCATGTTATCTAACCACTGCCACATTATTTACTTATTGTCCATTCTGATCAGATTTTAAATACTCTTCTAAATGGAAAAAAAGTAAATTCGTCCCTGAAGAGGTAAAAGACATTTCAAGGTCTACTTCGTTTTCAATGGAATTGTATATTTTTTATTCCATGAAGTGATAGCCAAGTTTGAGTTCTCATTGAGTGAACTGCGATACAAAACTATTCTAACAATAAGTCATCCCAAGTCCATTCAAGGACAAAAGTTTATAATGAACTGCTTTTGAAACTACATATTGTATTCTCGTCTTTTCTGAACTTGTCCAAAATAATGAATGGTATGGTTAATGTGGTCTATTGTGCTTGAAAGTATCCCACGTGACGTATTTTTAATTGATTTGATAATTTGCACTGTAGTGTCGTCGTGTCGTTGAAATTACGTATTCACTTGTAGAAGCAATTGAACATGTACACAAAATATAATCTTCTAGAACAATTAGCCTTTTTGATTGTAACGGTTACCTCTGTCCACAAGACGATGGTCGTAATTCTATACATTCTTTAATCTAACTCGTCATGTTTCGAACATGATGAGAATATCCCGACTTCCGGCCCCAAAGGGTTAAATCTACCTATACGCAGTGTACACAAATTGAACAATAGTTTCGTTACTCACAAACAAGTTGTCTTGCTCGGTGATCGTCTTCTCAATTACCATGTACGTAACAGGATCGTCGTCAGAGCCGACGACTTCCAGGTGAAACAAAGGATTTTGGTAGATGTCGAGGCTCTCATCTGTCAACGTGGTATTGTAGTTGTGCACGGTCCCCTGGTTCAAAGTACGTTTCGTGTTATTTTACGAGCGGCGTAACGGCTGCCTAATGGCGTACTTACCTCTACGGTGGCGAAGACGACCGGCAAACATAATAAAATTACGATCGATGCCATGTGCAAGCGATTAAAAGCGAACAGTACGATGCAATCGATGGGAGCGTGAAAAATATGAAGGCACTGTAAACCTGGTCACGGTTTTAGAGCGAGTTTGCTTTAGAGTCGACGACTGCGGCGCGAACGGCACCGGCTACTTCTAATTAGCCCGATCTAATTGCACCTTATCGTGACGAGTCCTTCGTTCCGAACGATTTACGATAAGCAGAGTCGTTATTATCTGTCTGATTGCTTTGCAGCTCGTTCGCGACGGAAGTGATGGAACATGGTCAGTTTTGGGATCTTGGACATATTTTGGAAGATTGAAGTTTTATCTTGATGGTATTGTGTCTCTGTGAGAATTATTTGACAAGCATTGTTAGAATATTTAATCAATACTTTTGTAAGTGGACGCAGTTTATTAAGTTTACCATTTATGTGACCATTTATCCTTGGCAATGTTTGTAACCATTTACCAAATATGGTCATTTTTGGGACATTGGAAATATTTTAGTAACTTGAAATTTTAACTTGAGGGTATTATGTTTCCGTAATAATTATTTGGGAACCATTGTTCTGATATTTAACAAACATCCTGATAAGTGAATACAGTTTATTAATTTTACCATTCCGATGACCGTTTATCCTTGACAATGTTTGCAGTGATTTACCAAATATGGTAATTCTTGGGGCATTGGACATTTTTTCGTAAATTGAAGTTTTAGTTTGTGAAAAATATTTGTTTGGAAATGTTATATGAGAATCATTATTCAAATTTATTTTTATTGAATTTCTATACTTAATTTTAACCAGCTTCACCACCGTAATAAGTGAAAGCACACCATGTCTGTAGACATTTTCTAAATCTTATAAATTTTGATACATTGGGAATATTATAGGAAATATAAATTTTAACATGACGCAGCTATGCTTTACGTGAGAACCACTGCTTTAACATTTAGCCAACACCCTGATAAGAGGAAGTAGTTTATTTACTTTATCGAATGCCTACGCTTTCTGGTGTCCATATTTCCTGGACAATGTTGGTAGCGATCAGCCGCTGCTCCAATTTGATACGGACTCAATGACGAAAGTCTCTTGAGCAAGAGCCTCTAAAGGATAGGATTTTTTCTATATCGTGGCACAAGGCGATTTCAAACAATATCCTTGACATTTAGTTGAAACGTTGTACTGGAATTACGGTAATTTTCCGTTCTTTGCTCGTTACGCCGAGCGACGCTCGAGGAAAATTGTAACTGTGCTCGCGTTTATGAACTTTTTAAACGATTCGTTCTGTCTCAGTTGCCTGTTAAATTGAACTGACCTTATGATCCAAAAACATTTTGTAGCTTAGGAAACTAAATTGACTCGAAACAGACTATTACTTCAGCTTATTTCTCAGTCTAATTATCAAGGCATGCTTTTCCATTTCAGTTCTAGTTCAATTGTCAATCGGTTGAATCGATAGTCCGGAAACGTTTTGCAGTTTGAAGAAGTGAAATGACTCTGTGAAGACCATTCCATTCAGTTTAGTTCTCTACCTAATAATAAATTAGACTGATCATCGAGAAATGTTTGTCAGTTTCAGTTCTACTACAGTTATTAGCCAATGAAATTGATAGTCGAAAACATTTTGCAGTTTGAAGAAGTGAACTGACCATAAGTAAACTATTGAGTTCAGTTTTTTTCTCAGTATCATAATAAATTAGGCTAATTATCAGGGCATGTTTCTTAATTGCAGTTCTAGTCTAGTTATCGATCAAATGAATTGATAATTCAAAAACGTTTTGGAATTTGAAAAAAAAACTGACCATAAAAAGACTATTCAGTTCAGTTTATTACTCGGTCTAATAATAAATTAGTTGAATCATCAAGAAATGTTTCTCAGTTTCAGTTCTAGTCCAGTTATCAATCAGTTGCATTGATAGTTCTAAAATATTTGCAGTTTGAAGAAGCGTACTGACTCTAAGAAGACTATAATAAAATAAATAAATAACAATAACTTGGACTGATTATTGAAAGATACATTGAAACTTCAGTTCCAGTCCAATTATCAATTATACCACTGTATAATGATCTTTTGAAGTTTAATATCTTTACTATATTTGCCAGCACTTTTTAACATTTCTGAATAATAATAACCATCCTGTTCAAAATAATTACAAAATCACATATTTAATTAATCCTTTATTCTCTATAATATTCAACATTTTAAAAAGATCAAATAGTATAGTCATTGTCGGTAGACATAGAATGAAAATCCTATACTATTATATGCACAGTACTCCCTTCATTTCTTCACATTTAACACATTTCATGCCATGGGGGTAACCGGTGGCCAGCACCTCGAATTTAATATAATTAAATAATTATTGATTGTCACAAAATTCTGAGCGAACTTCATCCTAAAACAATAATGCAGGAACAGAAGTACACGATTGAGTACTCCAATTTTTTTTCCTCACGATTTATATAAAATATAGTAAGCTGCGTCGTGTCTGATCAGGTATGGCTGTTTTCACTGTGACATGCAACGTGTTATTGGATCGTTCAACCATTCTAATCCTCGAATTCTTTTAAACAGCGTATTTTTCACATAAACAGGTTTGCTTGTACGAACATATTTCACGATACTGTTAGAATATATTTCATAAATTCATACGCGGGTTCTCGCGGCTGAAAGGGTTAACCACCCCATTGTAAACAAATGAAATCGCGGAACACGGGCTCGTACGATAGTGTACCGTTATCAGCGGCCGATTGGATCGCGCGAAACGTCGTAGAATGCCGGAGCCTGATAAATAACGACTCGGAAGCTTTTCTTTCTCCCTCTTTCGCCGTGGTTTCGGTGGTCTTCAAAGGAAAGTGATGAGTCGAGATAACGGAGAAACTGGCTCGGAACCAGCGAGCCTCGATTAAAGTCACCGAACTCGGAAAGTAACTGCTTGTCCAAAACCTTGCAACGTGTTGCAGCCACCGTCCATGTAACATTACATGCAAATTCGAATAATTACAGCCCCGTCGTTAATGGCTTACTGCCTCTTTGTTGGCGGATTCGAATGCGATGCACTCGCTGCCCGGGAAGTCAACAACCGTAATTACTGGTTCCGCTAAGGCAGCGCTGCTCGTGGATTCGCAGAAAAGGATTTTACACGTGGGTGTAGCTTCATCTTCCATACCAAGGTTAGGAAATGACTTTGATAACGCTGCGATCTAATTCAAATGGAAAGAGAATGATGATTAACATGCGCGGAATGGTATAAACCACACGTGGGTTGGACCAGCTTTTACTCTGGTGTTCGTTGAGTGAACGAATAATATTAATACATTGATGGCCGCAGATATCTAGCGAAAACTAGCTGTCTTTGACCATTTCTGCAAGCCTCTAGTTGATTATTAACATATTCTACGTTATTCTTTCTGTGTCAACTATTTTGTCATTTTAATTTTATAGGTAATCAGTTATTTAATTTTTATCACTGATAGACGCATCCAGTTATTTGTCCTGGACACGTGTTGTTCGAATGAAGTGAATCACGTCTGCGTGACAGCGGCCATCAAAGTGTTAAGTCGACAAGTAAATCCGTGGCCTTTCGAACTTCTTTATCTTAAAATTCACTCAACTCTGATATCATAACGTCAACAAATTACCAGAACCGTAACAAAAGAATTGATCGAAATACAAAACTGGACAATGAAAACTTGAGGTACAAAATCTAATGAGAACACAGCTCCCAGGTCTCTACCGAGAAGCCCCTAAACAGTCTTAATCATCCCAAGCAGGCGCATAAAGCAGCATCGTGGAGAAACCGGGAGTTTATCTGAATATTCCCGGGGTATCCTTCTCCTTTCGCTATTACAGCATACTTAGTCCGCGGAGCACAATTTCACAGGCAATTCAGCGGGCAGCGGGTATCTCGGGAACCGATAATGGCTCTCGAGGAGGTTTCAGGTTCACTGGAGTACCCGGCTGGCTGACGGGGAGGATCGGATAAAGATCTAAATGCCGGGATAGCCGTGTGTACGGCTAAAGGAAGATCCTTAAATACTAGCAAGGTAACGAAGGTAAAGGTTTCTCGTGACGTCCGCTTTGGTTGGTGCCGTCAGGGGTCAGTGAGCGCTCCGGTCGGCAAACCCGGCTCTGAATTCTCTGATCGTTTCGTTGCATCCTCCTCTCCTCTTCCTTCCTCCTTCAACCTCGCCAATGGGGACTCGAACGAATATTCCGGTCTGATAAGTGGCGCGATGCGATTTATTGCCTAGCCCCGGGTCAAAGGCTCCCTTCCACGTGGAAACTATTAAACGATGGTCCAGCGTGGCGCCATGCTTCCAGATTCAAAGATTCCCCTTGATCCAGCGGGGAAGATAGGGCGTTATAAATTGCTCGAGTGCCACGCGAGTTTCAGGGGGGGGATCGTTCTGTGTAATAGCAATTGAATACGGTGTCATACAGTCGAGAGTTTGTCATTGTTGAGTCTCGCGTTGTTCGGAGACAGGACTATGTGGAAAATACAATCTGATTTGCTGTCGACGCTGATGGGTCACACAGTTCGACTTAACGGTGGTTGCTACGATTTGAACAGTGAGTTCGAGGAGTCCAAGTTCCGTTGAGTAAACCAAGTAAAAATGTAGAAAGGTGGATGTTCTTTTAAATGAACTGCGGTACTGAACGTGTTGACTATTGTTAAACATTTTTACCGCTGTCTGACGTTTCATAACCACGTATGATAACGGCAGCATGATTTTATCAGGCACTACATTGTACTATTCCAGGAAACCACGATTTTTCTGCTGATCGAAATAAATTAACCGCAACTAAGACAGACAAAAGCGATTAGCCTAACTGCTTAAAAGAGAACCATCAATTGCGTGACTCAGTGCACTGGCCAGTCAGCAAATCCTCGTAATCGGATTAAAATATCCAACATTACTTTCATAAGAACTTCAGCCGATTTCAGGCGCGCATTATAGCTACCAAAACAAAGAGCGCATAGAACATTATATTGAAAATTTATAGTCGTGCATGAAAAGGAATTCTGACACTAATTCACAGACTTCCAGTTTCAACGCTCGTTAAAAATTCTATAATAACGACATAGTCGTAGAAGTATCTAAACGGAAAAGTGCAAGACATACTTTGCATTGGGGATTATGTTAACACACTGAGAACACAAATCCTTATACACAGTATCCTTGTACATTGTTCGTCTTTGAACAAACTATCAGCGGTACCTCACACGCCTAATTAAATTTCTGTGAGTGGTTCGAAAGAAAAAATAAGTTTAATGCTTTGAAACGTATATTTTCTAAAGAGTGTTGTTCCTTGGGGTTGACTACCGAGGGTAGCAAAGTAACGTTACAATTAAGAATGATGTACAACGAATGCATATTGATCTTCTTTTTTGAGCAGGCAGGGCCTTGGTTTATCTTAAACATCTTGTAGAGTCATTTGGAGTAGGTGCTTCCTTATACTCTAAAATAAATAGACTGAATTTTATGTAGCATGATGATAGTTCAGTTAGATGCCACAGTAAGCATGTTCATGCAGGGGAAAATTTTCAAAAACCTGCAAGCTGGAAGCAATTGGAGCTGATCAAGCTCCAGAATGGAATCTTAAAGGGTGAGAAGAGTGGAAGCGAGCAAGAGGATCCACAGCCTATCTCACTATCAGTGATGAGCACCGGAGCTGCGGTCTACCCCCACTCTGAGTCCGTTCCCCTCGTTTCAGTTCCCTCCAGTTCGCTCCACATTTCCCCTCGGGCCACAGATCACAACCTCTCTGACGGGAATGGTCTTAGAGTGGGGGAAGGCCGGAGCTCCCCTGCCCATCACTGACCTAACTATAAGAGAATGTCCATAGGTGTGTCGTTGAATTTTGCCAGAAGTACAGCCATGAGGCCGGCTGGGGCTAAGTAAAGCAGTAATATATGGATTAGCACGGCCCAGAAGCTGGTTCTCTTGCCAAGAAACAAATGCATATGAACGCTGGTGTGCATAATTTATACGCTTTTTGGATGCTTGCATGCAACCAACCAGAGATCAAGAAAATTAGCTGATCTCGAGCGTCGCTTCGTAGGTTTTTCCAGCTTTGGCTCTTCTTATCTGATACGGTTAATATTGGTAGGCGTGCAACTTGGTATGATCGAGCTAGCCCTGCGAAACTACATGAAGATTCAAACTAATATTACAAATATAGATTTCTAGAGTCGCAATAATAATTGAATTAAGAAATATTGAAAAAGCACGATCAGTTTTAATAAGTTCCACGGCATTTATTACTGGATTACTTATGTAAGGGTAATCGGTGAATTGTCGAATGCGGATGAGCCGAGAGGCAGCTATTATGTGAGGAACAAATTGCGAACACGTTTGCAAACTTTCTAACGCCCGCCTACCTAAATACCGTATTTAAGCTTCCATCTGTGCGCTCCACGTGCACTGATGTTGCACGTGGATTCTGGAAGCCTTCAGTAGCATCATCTTTTCATTACTTCACCTTTGAACGAAGCTGAACACAAAATGTTGAAACGTACAGGGTGTAGCGGCGCAACGAATGCTTGAAATGTCTGACAAGAGTCTTAATAATTTGACTGCCATGCCACATATGTATGGGTGTCACTTCAATTCAATAATTACTTATTTGATCATGTGCAGCACTTATAAATGTATCTAAGCAGGTCTAATGGAACCAACAGAAAGATTATGAAATTTACTAATATCATTGATTAAAAAGCGTATTATTTTGGGGTATATTCATTGTGTATAAAACTGTAAAAAGTTTGCAATTTTCGGCTAACACAGCGTGACAGCCAAATTGTTAATGCACATGTGTCGTTGAATTGGAAGTAACGTTTTAGAGATATTCAGTTTTTTAATTTGTAAGATAATTTTTATAGAAATATGCGTACTATATGCAATACGATCCATTTTTAATAGGAAATGGCTAAAATGATTACCATTTCTCTGAATGTGTAATTTTCTGTGAGTTTTGCACAGATTTCAATATTTGTTATATTTATTTTATTTCTTGAAAGTGTCTTTGGAATATTATTAGTGACACTTAAATACAGTTTAGGGTTATTTTATACAAGGAAAGTTTAAAGGAATAGATTCAGCTGGTGCAAGGGGATATATAAATGATATCGAATGGTAGACGATATTTACGATGGCAATAAAACTTGTAAGTAAAGCACTTTGTTTACTCTTATCCTTAGAAAATGAATTATATGTCTCTGAAATGGTTAATTCTTGAGTTTCCATTCAGTAAGACATTTATTGTTTTTTTATTAATTCTACCAGCTTCTACAGTTTGTATTTGTAATTCAACAGCATCCAGTATATTTATTAACAAAATAACTACCACTTGTTATATTTTTCCTTGCATCGTAAAATTCTTAGCTCATTCGATAATGTCAACATCACTCACTGCCCTATGACTCATATATTATTTTGTTATGTATTGATATATAATAACACAGGGTGTTCCAAAGTAAACACCTTTTTAAAAAGCTCCTAAACAACTTTTTTTCGAGCAACGATACAGAACTTATTATTTCTATTTCTGGCGTAGGAATAGAATAGCATAAAATTTAAATTTTTTAAAATTGTTAAAAAAATGTAAAGATCCTTTATTACACGATGCTGAGATAACAGAAGATCAACAGTTAAATTTTGTAATTAAATTCACAAAAACTTATACAGTTCCATTGAAAATAAAATAGATCGAACTTGAAATAATTTTTAAAACACACTTTGAGGTAACAAAGATATTAAGGCAGTCTGTTCCGCTTTGGACCAACCTGTATATAATTTAAAGACATCGATACGAATTACAAATTAAAATAAATCAAAGGGTACGCAGGGTTGCAGTCAAAGCAGTCCTGAACTACGTGAATATAAACCATGTAGAATAAATTACATAAGTGACTGATATTTCATAAGTCGTAGGCTGTCACGTTACACCTCATTAGGGCGCTTTAATACATGAAACCGTATCTAGAATTGGGTAATGAAGAACTTGAGACGTTTCAAGGGGAGATTCGCGATTCGAGATACGTCACTTTACACCGGTCCTAATTACTCCGGCATGTCACTTTATACCGGTGTCTAATCAGCGTTGCAATCGGCTTAACGGGAACCCCATTACAATGGGTAATAGGATTTTTCTTGCATTACTGCTTTGACAGACGAGTCTCAAAGCTTTTGTCCGTCTTGCGTATCCACTTAACAGCATATGCATCATCCGATCATGGACGAAGATTTGTCAAAGATTTTCTTGCAATCAAGACGTCCGGACGCTTATCTAATTGTACGATAGTCAGGCACCCTACAGATGCGACTCGACTTTAAAATAATTCTTTCGATTCTCATTTATTTTTAATAAAAATATTTGTGAAGACATTTAGCATATGGTAGATTTCAAGAATAATATTTTCGAAACAGTAGATATTATCCACGAGCTAGACGGGATAGTCATTGATAGAATTTACATTGATCATTATTAACAATCCTAAGTAATAAACTTTGTTTTTTTATGAGCAGATTAAATAAATATTGTCGGACTACGATTATACTGCATTTTACTATTAACTTATATTTCACACTGTTGATACTCTTTTTCTCATTACACGTTTTCACACATTGGCACAGTGAAAAATGACACACCTAGTCAGACACAGTATACGTATAATGCATTTTTACATACAGATGGTCAAGAATGATAATATTGAAATATACGGTCGCATACTTGTCAATTTCTGCTGTTCTTTAACATTAGCATCAGTCTAAAATTTCTGAAAATTAATAATTATTTAATTCGACAATAACTGATGCACCGACTCACATAACCTTGCGCGGCAATCAACGTGTTAATGAAGCGTTTGTAGAAATCTTATTATACAGGATGTGTCAACATACGGAGAACACCTAAATATCTCCTTTGTTTTTAATGATATAAGAAATGTTTAAAGCACAATTTGAATGGTTCCGAAGGAGAAATATCGTGGAAAGAAAATAATTGTTTTCTGTCCCTTTTTTCGAATTTTTTCAAAGGTATCTGTGTTTTCTTGCAGGGAAGAAATATTGCATCGTGCAGTACAGGTTAAAATGCATTGAAGCATCTCTGCATTATAACCTTGAGATGACCTCGAACATAAACAAACTGATCAAATTCCAAGAGAGTCTTAAGATGGCATGTGGACTTGAGAGACTGGATCTCCAGGCCGTAACAGTAGATTTTGATCAAATGATAGCTATTCAAAGTTTCATTAATAAATCAACTATTTTCATATGCATGAAACTAATAATAATAGTAAAACTGTTGCAAGTCAGACGGTTCTGACAAACGACTCCTCTTGACCTCTCTGTCCGCCGCCGCTCGATCTCGCAAGCTTCGTCGCTGCATCGCCGGCAGTGACCCGACCTGGTGAACCACGCTCCACCCATGGCACCGCTACAACTCGTGCAAGTCTCTCGACTCGTGTAAAAGGATCCCAGGTCCTCGCCTTCGGCTTCTCTATTCGATCTCGCGGGAAATGGAGCACACCGGTCGATTCTGCCTGCGCGAGGTCGTAGCCGGTCTGAACTCGGCCGAACCGATGCTCCTTGCGTCACGGAACGCCTTTTGCGGCGATGTTATACAACGGGAAGCGTTCGATGTAATTCAATTAAAAACAGCTACACAGGCCTTGGTAATTACTCGATCGAACCCATCGACATCGCCTAGCCGCCTTTGGGGCGATTCGCGATGGTTCACGGAGGAATTGTTGCAACAACAACGTCTTCGTTGCAGCATTCTTTAGTGGTACTGTTCCTGCTCAGATCTTACGGTGCACGTCAATTAGTCATTCGGCCTGTAAGCCCTTGATTGGTCGCCATCATAAACCTGAGGTTCTTGGACGGATGCGACGCACGTGGGCCGCGATCGAGCGAAGGCCCTAAAACATCGCCAAATCTCGTTGAAGCCCGATTTCCAGGGACTTCAGGACTGTATTGACACTAGATCTACCGATGATTAACGTGCAGCTATTTCACCGAAGCGATCAAAATGACACGTTTGAGAAAAGATAGTTCTGTAGCTTTATTCAGCGTGAATTCAAAGTAAATATAATAGTCGTCAAAAGTAAATCGTAGAAAGTAAACTTGCAAATCAGACATTTTGACTGCTTTGGTAGTTCTGGTGTTAAATTGTATAGAACTACACACCGTGTCAACCAAAGATTTACTTATAACTTTGTAAGAATTACAAGTATTTCAAAATATAAATCTGTCGGTTGTGTAGTCTCAGCAAATACGTATGTATGTTTCAAAAACTTATCAAGAAGTTTCGAAAACTGTCTGTGTATGCTATTTTATAGGTGTTGTGTGTTCTATAAGGTGTGTGAAGTCTGTTTTCATTGGTGCTCCTGTCTTCTGGGTGTGTCCACTGTAGCGAGGGTGGGAAATTGTCTCTAAAATTTGGACGGCAGGTAACGCTATCGTTAGGGGTTCAACCTGGTCCTCCTCGGTTGGACCCAACGCACGTGGTGTCCAGGTGTGTGCGAGTCCTTCAGCAAGGCGCTCATAAAATAATTTAATTTCCGTGCCGGCTAATCCGTGCATCGGCGAAGAAATGATTTCTGCGACCGAAAAAACAGTGTTCTCAGTTTTTTACTCGCAATTAAGCGATTTCAGCGTAACGACGAGGTCGGATCGTCGACGGCAAGCGTCTCGATCCCGCAGCGCGCGTTATCGTCCGCTCGATCATTGATAAATCGTTTTCGCGAAACGATCGTCGGTCGGGCGTTTTAAGAACGATGCATCATCGTTGCAACTTAGTATTCCTCGGCAAATGCCACGTTCTGGCAGATGTTCATAGTTATTCCCTCCCGGCCGAGGATTATTAGCCTCGACTCGAAGGTGCAATTCCCCGGTGCCGGGGTGGGGGAACTATGGCAGCGTGTTTCCGGTTCGACCTCGACGCGAGGTCACCGTGTAATTCTAGCTAAACGAATCGCCGCGCCCCTCCCTTTCGTCGGCGACCACGTATCATTTTCGTGGGGCGCGCGTTCCATCGAGGGCTCGATCGATCGGTTCGCGTGCTGTTTACACGATGCATTACATCGAATAACGAGCTTCGAGTCCGATCGCAGACGCTTCCCGGTTTCGACGCGGCGCAAGAGTAATGCGCGACCTTTGATTCCTCGTGGCGATCTCGCGTGCCCGCTTCTTTTCCTCGTTTTCTTCCTTATTCTTCCGAGCGTCTGTCATGATCAGTGCTTTCGTTTTTTTGTAAATTGGTTATTTAAATATCAATATGGGACAACGGTAGCCTGTGTAAAATATGCGCTGTAAACTTAGGAGGAGTTCGTGGTTTGAACTGCTAGAAAATTCGTCGTGTTCACAGGATAACTATCGCTGATGGAATCCGGAATAAAAAAATCAAACAGATTCTTATTGTGTATGATTGATATGAAAAGAATAAAAGGAAATAAATATTGAACTACTCAACCACGTTCGTGTATTTCTATACTGTTGTTGAAACGTTGAATTTGTTGAGATTAGTATACGATTTTCGGATTTTCTTATTTATTTCGCGAACGATTGTTTTAATTAGTGTGCTTCGATGTTTTGTTCGTTGAAATGTATTGTACACTGACACGTTTAGTGTTGCAGTGGAAAATTCCACGACTAGGTCGGACACGTGAAAATCGCTTTTTCTTAACACGTTGAACGCCACAGTGAAAACAGACATACCTAACCAGACGCGACATAATTTACTATTTTTCATATAAATCGTAAAGAACAGAAAGATTTGAGTACTCAATCGCGTTCTTCTGTTCCCACATTATCGTTTCAGTATGAAGTTTGCTCAGATTTATGTGATTATCGATAATTATTTAGTTAAGTTAAATTTTAGGTGTCTCTCACCGGTGACCGCCGCGGCGTTCAACGTGTTAACATACATTGTTGAATATATAAATTTGTATCTATTTGAGAAGAAACTGCATATTTTATACTGTCATTGTAATATAATTGTTACTAAAAATTTTAAGAGAATAATTAATTGTTTGATGAAATTAAAATTCATACGAGGGCCATCGGTTAACAGCGACAATGAACCACAAAGTGTTCTACAAAGATCTCGCAAAGAATCAAACCGCTTCGAAAGTAGATTTTACTGAAATTTGGTTTCCTGCTGAATATCGAAAATTAATCTCTATCACAATGGAACGACTATTACCTCGTTTACTTGTTCATCAACAAAAGTCCGTTCTCTTTATAGTAGATTCGATAGTGACAAGAAAACAAGGGATCACTTGAGTACGATGAATACATTTGTTTATCGTATACAACGTGAACAGAAAGTCACCGAAAATCGCCGCTCACGACACCTACCAAACTGATCTAAAACTATCCTATAAAAGAATCCACTGGCCTTTATCGTTCAGGTCATCTTTGCACGTCCGCAGAATTTCACTTTCGTGTCCTCAGCATCGGCATTTTTAACCGACACCAGATAGATGTCTCCGGACCCCGTATCTGAGTCGTGGCTATGCAGGATCACGAATAGATCAGAGTTATTCCAGAAACATGCTGCGAAACGTGAATCTCTGCAGCGACCAATTGTCATGCACTTGATCAACATGGCGCCACATGGAATTCCGTGAGAGCACCGTGATCCCTGCTGCAGCCCCAATGACCTGAAAGTACGACAGCATAATGAATATTTTATAAGGAGACGTTCGAGACCTCGAGCAGTTTCTATGTATACCAGTTCCTCCCTTCATCGAAGAATTTTCATGCGGCTCGAACCCTCAGGTTCCCAGCCAAGGCCAGGTGGGATCCTCGATGACCTTTACGAGGACGCGGCGTTATCTTTCCGCGCGAGTGCCTCGATAAAGTCATGCACGAAGGCGTTAAACAAGACGTACACGTCAAATTGTACGTTCGAACGTGTTTTCCTGGCGATTCGAAGTCTTGATCCTGGAGTCAGCGGAATTTCGTGGGCCCTCGTACACCCTCGCGTTGCGCAGCGTCTCGTTGGCGTATGATTGGTACGTATTTCACGGCGGGATCATTTCGATCGAGCATTATCGAGCCGGAGAAACCATAACGAGCCCACGTAGAGTTGCTTATGGTTGCCCTGCAGCTAGTTGGCAACCGGCCGGCTAGCACGTACACTATCGTTCACAAGTATCCCGGCATTTGCTTATTTTTGACAGAATCCGATTCTGATCGCAGATGGAACACCCTGTTTGCTTCGATTGTTTGCTCTGTTTGAACGCCGAAGGTGCTTTGTGGGTTATGAAAGAAACACTGCACATGATGTGTGGGAGCCTATATGGAAATTATTACAGAGACACTGAAAGCAGATACTCAAGGTCGTTTCTTCTTTTTATTTTTAACGACTTAGTGAAAGCACAGTATGCTGATGCAGTATAATACGGGTTCGGATAACACAACGGATTAATTGTGGCTGTGTTTGTACAACACGATGAATTAGTTTGTAGTTTCATAGTATTGGTTTATAGTGTATATACATCTTTAATATTCATTTTACCATGTTTATAACAGACCCTTAGGTGTTTTCATATGCATACATGATCCACGTTTGTATAGCCTGTGTGATAAGTATAACACGGAACGTATCCACTGTGTCATAGAGGCGTTAACTGTATTATTATACAGACTGCCCCATTTAACATAATCTATCCTTGAATATCTCCGTTGTTTTCTAGAATGAAAATAAATGTGCCAGGATCAAGTGGTTTGCTTCAATGGGGCGAATTTTATGATCGGCGACAAATCCGGAGGTTGGGTTTTTTAAGTTTCCAAGGTCATCCATGTTTTTTTTTAAATGGTTATAAACATTTTTCATTCGTCCATATGGGTCTGTCGATAGCTGCATTCGATGTAGTTAACACTACGGTGATCGACGCTTCAACTTTTATTGAATTAAATAATTACGGATTTTGATCATATTCTCAGCGAATTTAGCATTGCAACATCAGCATATGACTCATGATATGACATACCACAGATTACTTAAATATTCTTTTCTTTTATGATTTATGTTAACACGTTCACTGCCATATTGTGTAGGCTGAAAACGACATAACTTTCTAGACTTCGATACAACCTGAAGGTAATCTATAATCATAGTTTTCTTAATTAATAATGTTAGTAATTTTTTATAGTTCTTGTTAGCTGTGCTAGATCTTCTGACATATTTTACCAACAGCAATCGTGTTCAAATAAATAACAGCTGGGTTTAAGCGTCACCTATATATGAATGACGTGTCATTCACTGTTAAAAGAGCAATAGAATGTGTCTGACTATGAATGGCTGTTTTCACTGTGGCAATCAACGTGGGATTATTCATACAGACACTGGTTTTCATTCTACAGGTTCAAATTCTAAAAATACTCGAAATTATGTAAGACGATATGAACAACTGCTACCAGTTGGTCTATAGAGGGTGCTCATATTTAATTCCCATTCAAAATTGCGCCGAAACAGTAGCACCGATCGCGAGGATATGTACACTGCCGTCCATACGTTTCAGGACACGTGCCATTTCTGTTTAAAAAATTCAACACTTCACCTGTATTATTGTAAAAAGATGCGAACAATATTTAAAACAATTACAAGAGAGTAATAAAATAAAAATAATGAACTGGCGGTCTCAATCTCCCGATTTGAACCCAAAGGAGAAAATCTGAAATGAATTGGATCGAAAAGTACGACAAATCAGCCCAAAATCAAAATCTGTCTTGTGGAACCACTTGCAAGTGACATAGGACAAAATATGATATTACTCGAAACAAAGAACTCACTGAGAAACTTATTGGGAAACACACCTAAAATGCCAAAGCAGGTGAGAACTGTACTGAAGGGACAATGGACTCTATTAGTGTGATGATTTGACTTTTAATTAATTTCCATTGTGAGATTTGTGATATAATGTTGAATATATGTACATTTCCTTTGTGGTATAAAATATTTTTAAATATAAATATAAAAAATACCCTTTTTTGGGTGACCCAAAAAAACATTAAAAGTGTCTTTTGATATCTCCTACCACTTTCGATTGAAAAAAAAGAATAAAAATTATTTGGAAGAAAATTAAGTTAATGTTTTTATTGCCTGCTGTCAAATTTTAAAAAATGGACATGCGCCCGTTCAATAACAAACGATTCAACTGTCTGCTCGCACTCGTTCTTCTTTTTTCCAATTTCTTAATGTTTATTAAGACTATGTTCCTTCCGTTCCTGGAGTACTGTCTGCTCTGAAAATCCTGAACCATTTCTTCGACACCCTGTATACGAAGCAGAAGAATAAGACAAAGAAATGAAAAGATTCACGGTCCCTAACAATAGTGTTTCCATCGGGATACTTATGGACGGTAGTGTACGTACACGTGTACGTACAATATGCAGGCCGAGTGCACGCGTCATGCACCGCCGGTGAACCATAAGACACGTATGTTTATATCGTGCCGCGTTACCCATGCCGCATGTACGCGCACGGAAATGCATGTACATTAGGTCTGTACGCGTTCATGCTTACATAGAGTGTCGTTGTAACTGCCTGGCAGCGGTGGCTGGCATCGCAGCATGCACCGCTGCCATATTGTTCCGCGATTATGCTTCCATTTCCCTATGAACACGATTACCCCGGGACCGGCAGCGATTTCGATGCGCTGTTTATCGACCCCGCGACGCTTCCACTATCGTCCACGGCACCCTCCGCCGGTCTTTAGGCTCTACCAGGTGTCCTGGGCCTATCGCCTACCGGAAACTTAACAGCGAAGAGATACAGGCTGCTTAGAACTTCGACTTCGCTTTCTACTATCTCGAACCAGGGAAAAAGGTAAATTGTCAGCTTCAAGGAGGTTAGAGTACGTGGACACGCGTGTGGAGGATTAAACCGGATGAAATCGAACACTGACTTTCTCTGGTTTCAGCATTCGGACGCTTTCGATGCACGACCTTGACGCACTGTAATGCTAGGTCTGAGTGCGTCTGTTGATGCAATTTAGGATTGTTTGGTACGACTGTAGCTTGAAGTCTTTTGGACCTGCCGTGCCTTTTGTGACTTTCAATACAGAATACCCTGAAAGTCACTGCGCATTTTTATGAACCGGAGTGAATTTTTAAAAATGATCTAGTGCAGTAATAGCCATCGAAGCTTCGACCTTCCCCCACTGTATGTCTATTCCCCTCGTTTCAGTTCCCCCTCGCTCCATCGTCGGCCCAGATTACAGCCTATATGAGGGGAATGGACGTAGAATGGGGGAAGGCCGTAGGTCCAGTGGCCATCACTGACCTAATGACATGATAATTGCTTCATTTTAATGCAAAAGATATATACTTGTAGTAGTTTAAAACTATTTCCATGGTTTTTGCTCATTTTTTAATAATTTCTTGTGGGCCCATGATTCATAATGTATAAATGAGAACGAATTTTCATTGTAAGATCCTGCATGAAGGGAGTGCGATTTAACGAAATTCGGGAAAGATTCTCAAGACGATTTCCTAGGTCCGGTCCTACAAATAATGCGACTCGTGCTTTTGTGAATAAATTGAAAATAAACATCGGTTAAGAATGCTTCTCGAGAACTGAACATATCCAAGGTAAGGTTCATAGAATTTTGCATTCGATCTTGAAAGGAATGCCTTATCACATTAAATCATCGCACGATTTGCATGAATGCGAAAGATTGTTATACATTCCGACGGGCACGAGGATTATTAATCTCCAAGTGTCTCTATACTATTCATTACAATACACCCTGTACAAGAATGAATTGCTCGATTCAACAGCCATGACACCATAATAACAAAAATATATGATGCCTTTTAAGAAAACGTCCTAGACCTTGTAATCTCAAAAAAGATGACCTTGACTTAAAATTTCATTGCTTTCTTTGCATTCATTATTGTATTCATCTACACAAACACCCTGTATCATATACTATTTACTTTTTCTTAATAAAAAATTCTTTCTAATTATGTTATTAATTTACAAATGTAGCAGCATATCACGGTGCACTGAATATAAACAATTTCTGCATGTACCCGCGCAGAACTAAAATATTTGCTATCACCTTAATGGCCATTCGTTCGTGGCGCCACTTAATTTTATCACCCGACACACGTCCCCCATTTTTAGAGGCGCGTACATGAAAAATATTTCATTTTGCACGAAGGCGGTTGCCGAGCTATTAATATCGTGCTCGTTTTTTTCCCGAACAAAGGTATAATATAGAGGGTTCGGTACAGATTACCCCGTAAGTCATTATTACCCTATAATCTGCACAGATTATTGTCTTATATATTACGCTTTCCTATAACAGAAGAAATATGATATAATGTGCATTCGAACACCCTATACGTTACCCAATAAATCCCGCAACAATGTACGTCATGCGATTCTTATCATTAATCCGAATAAATGAATTGCACTGCGAAATATAGTGTTTACAACCATTAATCGAGGCTCGATATGGCGTGCAATTTCATGGGGAATCCGATCGAACAGTGGAGGACGAATTAACAGTAACTCACTCTGTCGGGTGATCCAATTATTCTTAACGCCTTCAACATATTCGAAATTATGCAAAAATATGCAATTGAGAATAATATACAGAGGATTTAAGGTTATTCAAGGTCACGATTAATAGGCCCTGATACAAATTTGTTTCTTCGTTTTGGTGAAGAGTACAACATCGATCAGAATTAGAAAGACGCTTATTATGTTTTTTTTTGAGATAAAATGGACATTGCAGAAATGTCAACAAAGGATTTAGACTATTACATGAACTTACAAAGAAAACTAATGAGCTTTCGCATGTTGATAGATTATGTTATTACCGATCTCCCTGCGTAGATCACTTTACCTAAATACTTTTTTACGCAGAATGACGTGAGGATTCTATCTATGCAAAAAAAAATGTACACTTCCATTTAAACAAATAATTCATTGTCAAACGCACATGCATCGTTGCAGATGTAATATATGTATGATTTTACAAATATAGTACTCTTTGATTCATTCATCTTTTTCTAATTCCACTGACAATGAGAAAAGAGGTATGACTTATTGCGTAGACACCCTATATATGATTTTGGATGTAGACGATCAATAGATCAAAAGATATTTAACGTTAAAGTTCCGATAGGGTTCATCTACTCTACTGCAAGAGATGCTCAAGTGCAAGAGCGTGTTGCAGTCAGTTAGGCGCTAGGTTGCTACACGGAGTTTCTTTTTTCATTAAACATCTTCTAAACTACCGACCATCTACTCTCAAAACCTATATATAGGGAGATTCGTAATAACATGATCTATCAAGATGCAAAAGCTCATTAAAATCCGACACGACCGCTTCGGTAGCTTTCCTTGGAAGTATCCAGTGTCTTATGGACTGAAGTATATGCCTCTACATGGCAGTTTTTTTATTACTCATCTTCATGGAACACACCGACGCCATTTAACAGGATAAACCTGACACCCCGTGTGCAAAACTTCAAAGGAGAAAATGTTACAGAAAAATCGAGCTGCGGTGACCTCTCCTCGCGAGATCCAGTAGATTCCTTTAGATTTACCACTCCGAGCGCCATTCCCCTTTTTACTCCCAACCGTCCAATGGCTATCCACGGAACGGAACGGCGGTTCCAATAACAATAAATTCGTTGCTCTCGCGGGTTCTTCGATCCATTATTCTCTCACGAGGCACCGGATTCCTAAAATCCTTTCGAACCACCGAAAGGGCCGGCGGAATCCGAGGTGGCGGTCAAGTATTCCGCCGATAATCGCGAGAACGGGAATTATGTTTCGCTAACGACCCGCGGCGTTCTTGCCGGGTGCGAGCGGCGCGACAGAAAACGTCCCGGCCACGCGGAATTCACGGTGTCGCTATATTTCCCGACAATGAGTAGTAAAGCTCGGTGATATACGCGAAAGAGGGGGCCGGGTGTCCGTTTTTGCGCGGAACGGAGGAGCAGAGGAGGACACCGAGGAAGGAGGACTCGTCTACTGGCCTATGAGCGGAGGAAAAAAAACGCATGGCTGTCCTGCAGCGATGGCAGTCTGCAAAAATGTTTCTCCCGCAGCCAACAGCGACGAACGCATTTGAATACCGCCTGTCCTTGGCGAGTATTGTCCGCCTTCCTTCTACTTCTCCTTCTGACTCGTTTTCCTACGGTTCTTTTCGCCCCTTCCCCGTCTCCTTTCTCTTTACTCATTATACCAGCCCCCTTCGTAACACGTACCCGCGTACGTATTAAAAATAATGCGACTATTAGCGGCACGAATCTGAGGCTGCCGGTTCCTCCGCCACGCCATTTTGTTCCAGTGAGCCGAGCGGAACCCCTTCGGCCAGTCCGATGATTATAAGTGGACTCCGGATTTGTATGCAATTTAACATGGTCGAATACATCAGCTATGCATGTTCGATAATTGAATGGAAGCATGGGATATATTTTGTTACATTTACAGCGTAAAATACAGTTTTATTAAGGCTCCGGATTTTCAAGTATGTTAAAGCGTGAAATATTGAACAGTAAGGATGTACATTTGCATAAGGATTCGCAGTCTGATTATAAGAATATTAAATGAATCGTACTGTTTCCATAAAGTTAATTTTGTCGAGTTTCTTTAATCGTATGGCAATAAGTGGTGTGGCTAACACTACAACCACCGGAGTTTCAGGTTTTATTTAATTAAGACGTTGTCTGTCCTGGGGCTCACTGATAACCGGAGCATCAAATTTTATTTAATTAAGACGTTGTCTGCTCTGAGGATCACTGATAACCGCAGCATCAAATTTTGTTTAATTACATAATTAGTTATTTTAACACAATTTCGAATAGAATTAATATTATAATAATAACAGGTTAAATCTGTGCAGTTGATTACTTGCATAATTATTTCCTTCGGCATTTGCGTTTGATGTGGGATATTATACCACGTCTGACCAGGTACGGGAATTTTCACTGCGGCAGTCAACGTATGAAATAATAACTGATTTTTATAACATTCTCGGCGAATTTTGCATCGCAACAGTGATGCAGGAACATGCGTACACCACTGAATGCTTAAGTATTCTTTTCTTTTATGATTTATGTTAAAAGAGCGATATAGATTATGTCTGACTAGGGATGGCTGCTTTCACTGTGGCAATCAATGTAGGATTATTCATACGGAGACTGACTTTCTTTCTACAAGGGAAAATTCTAAAAATACTCGAAATTATGTACAACGATATAAACAATTGCTACCAGTTAGTGTATACAGGGTGTTCCAAGTTAAGTAAAAAAGCAATCGAAACCGTGTTTAGGACATGCTAAATGATTTCTTCTTAAATTTTTTGATGTGACTATCTTCCCCACTCAAAGACACATAATTTAAAAACAGAATTTTTTTCCTACACCCTTTAGTTCCCGAGATATTCCAAAAAATATATTTTCAACCCTAAACTTTGAGGGCTGTTATCACCCCTTCTATATGGACAACGGCGGATAAAAAAAATACGTGTCTAATATTTTTCTGTGAGCTATCTCCCATATAAGTTTCATCAAAATTGGCGTGTGCGGGTTGCACATGTTCCCTTGTGAGATTTCTGAACATAGTTGTTAGAATGGTAAAATATACATGCTAGATCATCGTAATATTTGACTGTCCAGAAATCTCAGTTTAAAGGATAGAAAATTAGCAATTACGCTACAAGAAGTTTTATTTTCCGCATATTCGGGTCTCTGAACGTCAGATTCCACAAAGTGAAAATAAATCGCGCGGTTCGCGTGAAAAGCTCGGAAGCGTGAAGACGGTGCTCGAGTCGAACGTGACCCAGGCCGTGTAATTATAGGACGGGTCGCGATAAAAGGCCCCTCGGATTCATAGTTTGACAGCAAATGTATGCACGCCCACCGTCTCGCGTGGACGTCACTTGAAAACGCTCCGACCCGCGCAAAAACGCCACGTTCGCGCTCGCGCTCGCGCTTGCTTGCGCGCGCCAACTCGTTAAGGAGGAGGAGCACACCGTGTATCCGTGATCGTCCGCTTCGAAATTATAATTTTCTTATTTACATTCGCGTTAATTGCACGTTCCTCGGCTGGTGCAACTTTGTCTCCCGCAGAGCCGCTATAAATCGACTTGTTTCTACCGTGCTGCACCGTGATTAGGCGATTACGCCGAGTGTCGTGAAATTATGGTGTGCTGACTTTTATCGGGTGGCCCGGTTATCACGATCTATCGAGGGAACTAGGAAAATCATACTAAATCAAGTTGCATTAACTCATCAGACCACACCTGTGCAAATTTTTACTTGAAATGGAAATAAGGTTTAATGATTTGAAATATTGTATCCTTATCGAGAGAACCAGGAAATCATGCTAAACTAAATTATATTAGTTTATCAAATCGCACATGGATAAATTGTGTGTTGAGTTGAAAATAAAATTGGACGATTTTAAATAAACTAGGAAAATCACGTTAAATCAAATTGCATTAGTTCGGCAGACCTCACTTGGGCAAATTTTTAGTTGAAATGTAAATGAGATATGACGGTTTCAAATGCTATTTCCATGGTGATATTTCAAAGCATAGAAAATACCAATTTATTTGAAATGATAGCAATTTTAAATAGTGAATATTTTTATTACTGTTTATTTTAAATATTGAGAAAAAGAAATCATACTGCGAGTATGATGAATTTTCTCTACTTTAATGTTGAATGAAGTAACAAATTCATGGCAAGGAGAATTAAAATAGTAACTATAATTAATTTAACATGCAATAATATCTTTGGTTATACGTCTGTAGCAAACTGGATAATCCCTGTTTTTATACTTCTTTTACCTTTACAATCATTTGATCTCAAATGTATGTAATATTTTGCACTAACTAGAAAATTTCCAGGAAAAATATTTCAATAAATAATACTCTATGAAATTTTTCTTGAAACACGTCCTGAAACAAAATAATAAATTCTATTTCAAATAATTGTAACACAAAATAAGAGCTTACTCAACGCAACACTTCAAATATCATTATTTCATTATTTTGAAAATATTCAAGCCCACAATATAATCGAGAAATAATCGTACTATGAAGAGTATACTATTTTAAATAATAATGAACAAATCGTTGTTTCGAAAGCGCCCAGGCCTGCATCATCGGCGCATAATTAGATCGAGCAAAATGAAATGGCTCTTGAGAAACACGGTGGCTCGTTTATTTTTCCTTTGGAATATTTACTGTACTCAGAGTAATGACATGTCCCGCTAGTAGGTCGTAAACAAGCTATTCCTTTCCAACCAGTAACGACCAATAAAATCGGTTTCGTGTTCCAAATACAGTTGCCCTGGCCATGGCGTTCGTCAGGATCCCGGGTTTAGGGCAGACACTTCGAGACACTCAATTATGCTCACAGATTCTCTGACGAAATGCTTCACGATAGACCTGTCTGCCATTGCAGTGACTCAAACATTACGCACCTGAAGGTCAATTCTCCATCTTCATTTTGTCAGATGCACTTCACTTTTCACCCTGAACATGCAATGCAAGATTGTTTTCATTTTGACGCGCCGTTGTGTTGCATTCTTCTTTTCGCTTTTACCATTTGCAACTTCTGTGTCTAGGGAAACAAAGTTTGAGGAACTGGAGCACTACTGTTATTTGTTAGTAAGTGACCAGTAGGTAAACTCACCCTCTATATTAAATATTTCAGAGAGCAAATGCAATATTTTTAAAGCTCCATTTACTTAACTGCATTAACGTAGGAAATGTGGAAGTTTAAAAACGTATATTTGTATAAACATCCACAGTCTTAAGGAACCCTCGGACAATCGATATACATACATTGTCGATACAATATTGTCAATATTACTTAACAAACTACACTTGCCTCACACGTTCGATATTTATTATGAATACATTCAGTTCCGAGGTGGCGTTCAACGATGTCTAATCAAAAGAAAGCTTATGAAGCTATTATTTTAGCATTATCATGTCAATAAATATTGACAATATACAAGGGTTGGACGAAATAATGGAAACACCTCGTGCATTAAGAAAATTCTTTATTAATATCCTATAGGACCACCATTGGCATCTAATAAAACCTGAATCCTCCTCGGAATGGAATCACACAAATCCTGAATAATGTTTAATGGGATATGTACAACAATAACAACAATGTGCACAACTTCACGGCTACTAATCTCAAGTACACAATGTACGACTTATAAGCAACGGTTTCATTATTTTGTCCAACCACTGTATATTGATTTTTGAACAGCCCTTAACAATAATTCCTCTCACCCCATATTGCTCTCGGCCATCAGAGGACCCTACGCAGAGAACGTTCCCCATGGCAAACGACCTTGAAAGGTCTAGTTTCGGTATCCCAACAATAGCAATCTCCCCTAACCCCCGTTGAAGGACAGCGATCGAAGTGATTGTTTAGAAACACCCCAATGTCCTGGGTGACCTGAATCCGCTGGAATCGTATCGATTTTCTCACATGATCCACGGGTGCAACCCGTTCACATTCCACCGAAACGATCCGACTGATCGAAGATATCCGGTGCCTTGTTGGGATCATTAGCGTGAGATCGTGTGACGTAACGAGCCAATCAGTGTCCCAACCGACGGAGTAATGATCGTGTACCGAGAGGTATTAGCATCGTGGACGAACCGGACGATACCGTTAAACAAAACCTTACCTGGTGACCTTTGACCACGTCAGAGGGGAGGGGGGGAATTCCGCCGATGACCAGGACGATCTTGTCCGATCGGATGCTCGTCTTCCATTCGAATCGACGTCTTCTCGTTTTTTTCGACCTTGCCGACTGACAGAAAACGGATACGAATGGACGGAGTAATCCGGATCGTGACCTTTGTCTACGTTCAAGGCTTCCGATGGAGAGTCTAGGAAGACGATCGAAGCTTCATTGTTGGGTCTTCAAGGTTTCTGTCTGAACGGGATAGGGCAGAACCGCCAGTTGTGTCAGAGGGTTTAAACCTATTTATTCAGTAATTACAGTGGAACCTCGATTTTCTGAACTGCAATTGGTAATAAGATGCCCCATTTTGTAATATTTTATGTAAAAATTGTAACACCAGTTTGGAGCATGGATGATACGTTAGTATTAAATTAAGCGCACGGTGTCACTGATGATATTTTTAGTTTGTATCTGACATAGGATGACTAATTTTCGGATAACCGGTTTTCGACTGTATGTAACATGACAGTATAAAGGAATATATTTAACATAACAGTGTATGATTCAGTAAAATGAAAAGTACCTTATTGCGTACATTTATAATTTACAGTGACTCAGAAAATTGATCAAATATTTTTATACTTACTCTTCTTCCGTCACGCAATTACAACTGACTGACTAAAACTTACGAAGGCGTATGAAATATATTCATTACAGATATGGTAGCCTTGCTGCATTTAACGATACCCTATGAAAGTTTCAAGTAAAAGAATTTTGAAACACCGTACTCATTTGATGAATTTCGTGAGTGACTGTATCTGTAAAATGTCATTATAAAGAGTAAGTGCGACAAGTATTGCAAACGATCAGATCAGTGATGGCCACGAGAGCTCCAGCCTTCCCCCACTCTGGGACCATTCTCCTCATATAGATTCTGATCAATGACAACGATGGACCGAGGGAGAAAGAGGGGCGAACTGGAGAGAAGTAAACGAGGGAAATGGACCCAGAGTGGGGGAAGGCTGGAGCTCCCGTGGCCATCACTAGATCAAAGGATGATTCTAAATGAAATTCTAAATTTTTATAGAAAATGCACATAACCAAATGATACTCTTTTTAATCGATATTCTTAGTGACACATACACTTATTAATACTATACATGATCAAATATTAATTGAAACAAAGTGTCACTCATATATGGATGACGTGGTACTCAAAGTGTTAATACGGAAGATTGTTCGGAGTTTCTCGACCCACAGGTATAAGGAGCGGAGAAAAGTCTAATAGTTGATAGAGAGCGTGTTAACCACCATTCAGGGGTCCAGAACACTATGTCTAGGCGCTAGATAATCACCGAAGCGAAACGTCGGAATCGTTCACGACCGGTGACAGATCGTGACCCGTCTCGTTCGTAATTACGAATCTCTGGAGTACTTTATTGCCGTCTAAAATCCTCGTCCGACCGTACACGGTGGCTGTCACAACAGCCACGACATTAGTAACGCCGATACGACGAGGAACTCCGTCTCCAGATAAGCGATCTCTCGGCGTTCCACCTCGAAACACTGCCCTTTTATACTGGGTGATAAAAGAAAAAGGAGCAACCCCTTGTCTTACGATTTGTTCTGAAGCTAGTCCGCCTATTCAGGCTATTTGATTTGAAGGCAGCTCCTTGCAGGTGATTTCTATAAGGGAGACTAGCGTATTTATTCAATTATTATACTTTAACACGTTGACTGCCGCAGTGAAAGCTCCCATACCTGATCAGACATATTATAATATCTTGTTTCAAACATAATTCATGAAGAAAAAGAATATGTAAATATTTAATTGCACAGTCACAATCTTCTGTTCTTATTATAATGTTAATTCTCTCCATAATTTTCATAAAATTAGTAATTATTCAATTAAACAAAATTCAATGCATCGGTTTCTGGTGACCCCCATGGCAGTCAATGTGTTCATATATGACTAAATGTTCATTTCATTTACTTCTAAGATTTTTGAGACTTCCATGAGCTTGATTGTTACAAATGATAACATTCAAGTGAAAAAATATTTTTTAATTAATTAATAAAATCTTAAGAATTAAAATCTTAGGAAGATACTGGAACTTTTAATTTCATGCTGAGAAAAATACTCGAAATTTTAATAATACACTGAGGAAGATACTCGAATTTTAAATATTGCTCTCAGAAAGGTACTCGAATTTTTAATTTTACCATCAGAAAGATATTCGACAATTACGTTCAATTTAATTAACCTATCGGCTGTGTAGCCCTATTTTAAAAGTGTGTACCTACATTGTGTCGCAAAAATGAAGAGATGACCAATATACTCGTCATAATGCAAACAAAATTGCCATTTCTTCATGACGAGTACACTCTTCATACACAGCTAACAGGTTACAAATTTCATTCTCAGAAGAATACTTTAAAAACGATTCCTTTTCACCACCCTGTATGGCCGTCGTGCATGCACGACGAATTCGTGGCACGCAGCGAGGTCGTTGCGTGAAAGCCGAGTCATGGGTGTACCCGTCGATCACGATCGATAAGGCCCCGAAAGGACAGAGGGTGACGCAGGAAGGAGCCCCGTCGGCAAACAGCGAGATCATTGTCCTGGTTCGCGAGTGCGTGCCCTTCCGCGGTACCTTCGTGAACGCCGGAGTTCAAAGGCGCCGACCGTGCTGAATTTCGCCAAATAGGTACGCGGTCACATAATGCGCGCATTATACACAGACCTCTGGAACCGGCTCGTGTTTGAACGAACCCGTGTCTTAGCGTTCGCTTTTTCGAAGGAACGAGAAGGATCGTTCCCGTCTTCATGCTTGAACTTCGACCTCGACTCCGTGTCAATCTCGGGGACTTTCACTTTTTCTTTCGACCACCATTGAAATCTGACGAACATGAGGGAAACGGACAGCGCTGTCATTGTTGTCTTCAGGGTTCCTCAGGGTACCTACCAACACGATAATTGTTGCCCGAATGGACATGTTTCTTTGCCTTGAAATTACAATTTATTATTGTTTCTTAATATATTCGCAGTATGATTGATACCTTCAGATGGAGCAGTTTCTTTCGCACAAGTAATCGTATTATAGTGTTTGTAAAAAAATCGTTTTGTGTAGGTGATAATGAAGTATCGGTTTATGCAACCCAGGGTGGCAGTCAATGTGGTAGTTTATTAATAGTTTGATGCGTCTCAGAGACGTTCACCATAGTATGTATCCTGTGTTTTAAATTGTATCACATAGGAAATATTTATTAAAGCAATGAAAAATATGAAAATTCATGTAAAGTATTGTATGTGGGAGAGCAACAAAAGACAAAATACAATGATAGAAAAATGATAGAATAGCATGACAGGGTCAAAATACCTAAAGATGACAGTATAGAATAGTAATGAAATTGTAATGAATCAAAACCTGTGAAAGTCAGGAAGAAATCAGAAGACGAACATATACTATTGAGAAAACTTAATTATTTACCCATATATTCGTGTAAAATCGTTTTGTTTATACCATTTCTGCAAGTGTAACTTTATGAATTTTTGCATAATAAATATGATTAAACAGAGCTGAAGTGAAAACGAATAAATGTAACGAAAAGTGAGAAATAAAATTTGAACATAAATTGTCACGTAAAATCTCAAAATCTAAGTGTTTATCCTCTCATTATGTGATGTTTAAGGCTCCAGCTATGCAGACAAAGCTAATATTAACCCACCCTCCATTTACATAAGGAAACCAAATTCTCTGCAACCCTTTGTCCTCCAAAAAAATTCACATTCTGTTGATTCAGCGCGATGGTATAATTAAAATAAAGGACCTCGCACCATAAGGTCGTAATTATCTGTAACAAATAATACAAATTCACTAATTATCTGACTGAATCGTGAGGTCTTAATGACGTATAAGTACACGTTCTTTCGTTATTTATTTTCCCCGTGATTAATTCTCGAGGGAGGTGCAGCAAGTACACGCGAGTTATTGCTCCAATCGCATCTGGCGTGTCGGAAACATCATCGATAAGCTAGTAACAGCTGACGCCGCGACATAAGTATCCCGTTGAATCAAGTTCACTTATCATCGACTTGTCTACCATCCCGATGTACAGATTTTTTCAAGTCCTCCGGCTAGTTCGAGTGACTAGACCACATGGAAGACCGTCGTAACTGTCCATTACGCCATCAATAATTCTTGTCCGCTCAACCATCCATGCAGATTCATAACGAGAATCAGGGGGATTTTGCTTGTTCTACAAATTACTGTTAACCACATTCATTAGTTAAAAAACAAAAAAACATAGGTGATCCTTGGTTTTCAAGACCAACCACTGTGCACCTCAGGATCAGTATAGTACTATAATATGTAGTACTGATTTTAATTCTGCTAGGTGCAGCAGAAAGTTCGTGCGATTTTCGAAGATTAGAAGTGTGGGAACTCGTTAATTAATATTTTGAGGGCCACATCATCCATGTTTGGGTGACACAAAAATTCAATCCTTATTTATTTGATCATGTATAGTATTAATGAATATATTTAATAAGGTTTAATAGTAGCAGTAAAAAAATTATGAAAGTCATTGATATTATTGATTAAAGAAGGTACAATTTATAGTTATATTAATTTTGTATAACAATTTAGGAAGTTTATCATTTTAAGCTAGTGCAGCGTGGCAGTCAAAGTATTAAGAACGTAAATAAACGTTGAACTCTCCACAATTAAACAACAGCAAGATTTTATTGAACTTTTGAAGTAAACGAAGTGAACCGTATAATGAACAATTTGAAAGTGCAAAAGAAAATCGAGAGTTCCGTTTTTCGATTGAAATAATAAATGGCACTGTATACTCGGTCGGTACATCGTATAACATTTCCGCATTTACCACTAGATGTCTGTACGAAAAATAACATATACTGTATACATAAGTGTGGCATGAGTGCGTGTACAAGCGCCTATGTGTGTGGAATGTATGAGCGGCATGAGCGTATGCGAGGTTTTGACCCCCACAGGAGTATTTTTAATTAAATAAATAATTATCGTCGGATGCAATAACTTTGTCCCAACGTGAGGGAAGCTTGTAAATTCTACTTTCATCAAAATGAAAATTTTCTTATTCGAAAAACTGTTGGCAGTTTTGGAAAGCGAGACTGTCACGTCAGTGACTAATCAGCGGTCAGATACATTTACTGATGATGGAACTGTTGCGTTCACGAGTTTTCCCACTTTGAATCTGTTTACCTGTTACAGCCAGTCCAGGTTGGAGCAATAATTTGAGGTGATTAGGGTTGTGAGATTGCGACACGTCAGTTACTATTGTATTGGAGTAGCTTTTAACCACTTGTGCTGGTAATTGATTGACGTGACTTGGTTATAGTTCAATGTATGTACAGCTGATGAAATTTTGCAACAAAGGAACATGTCTGCATATGACACGGAAGAGTATCGCTTGCTGACTGCGCTTCATACTTATTTCTAACAGAAAAATTGATCACTACGCTACATACGACATTTTCACATTAGAAGCAGATAATCGACGTGCCTAGGACATAATTCCACTGCAAGTATTTAAATGATAAAATACTCGGAGACTTCCAACATCTCAAAAGTAGCGTACAATTGTGCACCTGTCCTAAAATCAACGAATGACAGTCGTCCTCAGCACACGATATACAGCAAAAGCTATTGAGCTGGATTAACTAAGCTTTAAACTATCACATACTCGGAGACTTCCAGGATCTCAAAACAGCGTACAGTTGTGTCCATGTCGTAGACTCAAGTCGTAAACTTCAAATTCCTAATAATGCTGATTACTCTGAACGCTGGAATAACATCCTCTTCCTGAAGACTAGAGGAGGTCCTCGGATGATCAGCTCGTTGGGAAACGGATGCGAATCGACACGGAGAAGGATGCAAAGCGACAGTTAGGACAGGAACACGGTCGAGGAAAGGCAAGCGTTCGCCTCGCTGAGGCAACAGAGAAGGGGAGAACACGTACAGGGAAGAAAGATGCTACCTTGGACCGGAGAATAAACGAAGAGAGAGGTACAGGGAACACGGAGGATGGCGAACGAAGAAAACAAGAAGAATTGGAGGATCTCGAGCCACACAAAACCCGAAGAGCGAGACGAAGAAGAGAGGGACGAGAACCAGCCCGAGTCCAGGCCGGCCAGCCACCAAAAGGTGTAGGGCAAACGTATACAGGGTGTACGTGAAATCGCGACGACGAATGTGTGAAACCATTAATATTTCGAATAATGGTACAGAACATGCTTTTTTGGCTTTAATATAGAATTGGATGATATACAAATGAAATTTTTTGAACCATTTTTTCAAGGTTACTTCGACTTGGATAGGTCAACCTAACTATTTTATTAATGGACAGTTAGCTGATCAAAGTTTCAGAATTTTTACACCCCCTATCTCCATAAGCAAGCATTTTCGAATCGAATGCTTCAAACTTGAGCTTTTCTACAGCACACCGATAGATCTGTTTCATTTTATCGCTGAAATTTTTGTACCGGTTCGTGGCCCTCCCTTATAAGTAGCCAGCTACTTCTATAACCAACTATACGTATGTATTGTGACATTGGATTTATATCACCTGAAGACAACTACCTTAATCTTTTATAAACGCAAAAATAGTATTAACAGCGCTCTAAACTCTAGACCAGCGATTCTGTGATCCGCGGACCCCTGGGTTCGAGTGTTAACAGTCAGGGGTCCGTGAGTGATTTTTCAAACCAAAATTTGAATTGATATTTAATATAATTGTGAAAAATATAATAAAAATAACTTTGACTTAACTTGAGCTTGTAATAATTTGTGTAGTGAAAAATAAATGGCTTGGATACATGAAAATATTTTCTTACCTTGTACTAAGCAAAAGTATAAAGTTAATGGTCAGGGGTCCGGCAAACTGCACAAAATATAAAAGGGGTCCTCGAACTCAGAAAGTTTAAGAACCACTGCTCTAGCCAGTATCAATTCCTAAAAGGTCTAAAAGAATGGCATGGACTTCATTAAAGTCTTAACATCTCTAAGACGACGATAGCTCGTGGACGTCGAATATTAATAACCCTAGAATTCCAGATGGATCGTCCGGCGCTAGAAATTTGTCGCGTGAAAATGATACACGTTTACGTGATAACAGGGTCTATCTAACGCCATTAGTCATCGGCCACTTTTTAGCGGAAAAACGGGGAGCTCGATGAGGCGGAAAACCGAACGATATTTCATGCGTGTCGTTCCGATAGCCTGCCTTCGTCTAATTATTCATCTCGCCACTGATACCGGCAAACTCGCCTAGAATTATATGCTTTTCATCTCGAGTGGCAAAACAGCAATTACTCTACGAATCCTGTAACGTCGGGTTTGCAGAGCTGCCTTGCGTTGTATCGAGGAATCGAACATGGGAGCGGAACAAATTAGAAATAGAACGACACGGTGTTACGTGGCTGAGAACCAACCGGAGGGTCCACGGTGTGTCCAAATAAACGAGAAACGATTCCTGAGAATTGAATTCAGCTTTTTTATTAGTCTAACGCACGCTATACGTCTAGCCTAGCTGGTATCCTGCTCAAAAGAGGTACAGGATCGCACACTTAAATGATTTATTATTCGTTAAGGTGTCTAGCGGTATAAAAGCACCAAATATTGTACACAGTAAATGTTCAATAAAAATATTATTATGTTAAATACATATTATTTTTATTTCGTTGCTAATATTTGATGAATTGTCTGAAGTTATTAGACATCCTGAGCCTTTAATTGTTTTCAACAGTGTGTGTATTTAGTCCAGCGTGTAGTATATGTTTAGCCTAGCTAAAATATATTTAGTCTACCACATAGTATATGTCTAGCCTAGCTAGAATATATCTAGTCTAGCACACAGTATATATCTAGCCTAACTGAAAAAATTTATATCAACACAAATAATAAAAACTTGTTTTGAATTAAAATAATCAGTATATGTCTAGCCTAACTAAAATATATCTAGTGTAGCACATAATACATGTCTGGTCAAGCTAGTGTATGCCTAGTCTAACGTATAGCATGTGTCTAGCATACCTAGCATATGTCTGGCCTAGGTAACACATGTCTAGTCTAGCTAGTATAAGTCTAATCTAACGCATAGACACAAGTTGTCTCTTTTTCTGAATTATTTCCCGATTATCACTCAGATCTATCGATAAATAAGAAGTACGAATCTCTAAAATATTTAAAATATATAATTTTCATTTGACTAAGTTAATAAAAGTCCATCATTCACCAATTTACATGTATCAAACTGCATAGATATTCGCAGTCTATTGATAATCAAAATCTGCACCTGATAGTGTCCTGCAAAATTTTCCAATCAGCCTAATACCTGTAAATTCACGTCGGATACATAAAATTATTTTCCAGCTGCCATAAATTCGACCTTGAAGGGGTCAAGCGTGACTTAGCGACCGTGCGGCGTCGATTTGAAGATTAAACTGCAATTAAACGCACCGTGCGCGGAAAAGACGAGGAAACCTGTTGATGATGGCTCGCTTCGGGCGGCGGAAGTGGAATGTCGCCACGGCGTGTTGCACCTCGTAATGGCTGCTCAATCTTTGCTCCTGCGAATTTTCAATGAATTTCCCCTTTATCTTGTTTCGAGTCACTTGAACGATTTAACAACAGTAGCAATTTTTCTGTAATTTGCACAGCGGGTCGCACAGTATCTGCGATCTTCGAGAATTCATCGACCGCAAAGTGTAGAGTTAAAGCAGAGTACGTGCTTGTGTCTGGATGAGATACTAGAATGAGATACTATAACATATTTAAAACATTCTCATTCGAATATTTTCTATTCAATAACACGTGATTCAGATAATAAATATTACTTCTACAATCCATCCATAATCATCGGAGTATATTGTACATCGAACAGGGTACGCCTCGTTTATAATCAAACAAACAAACTAAGGCCCCGATCGAAGTTCTCGGAGGCCCCTAACAAAGCATCGACGCACCGGCTCTTTATTCAAACATTTAATCGCACTTAAAAGTCCGCTGTCCGTATCAGCGTCTTCTTATTAGCTTTCATGCTATTGCTTAATGCGTTATCGCTTTCCTGCTCGTTACCAGAGAGGAAGACAGCACCTTCCAGTTCCCGGTACGGTCTTCTTACACCTGACGAGCCCGTTGATTGGCCAACGCGAAATTTCACGACTGCTCTCTGATAATGTGCTCGCTTTTGGGCCTGGGGAGCTGGTCGCAGAGGCAAAAAACGAGCAGCAGGAAAAAAAGCTGAACAGATAACAGCGTGGGGGGTGAACGGGTAGCCGAATGGTCCCCGAACGGTCCCCGGAGGGGGCTGCAGAACCGGAATTTTATACAGTGGCGTAACACGCTGGATAATACTCGGAGAATCACGAAACTGCTGGACGAGGCTACTGCACTTGCCTCTTTCTCTTTTCATCTGGACCACTGTGTGTATCATTTCCCTCTTCCCTTTCTCAACCCTCTCTTCTCTTCATTTCTTCTCTCCCTTTTTTTCTCGTCTTTTCATCTGGCCGGGGTCGAGATCTCGTTGTCCGATTAGCCTTTCGACGAGGTGGACTCTGTCCTCTTATCACGAATGCCTAAGATTCGCTCTTCCCCGGTCAATTAAGTAACCTGCGTTACACGGCTAATTTATTTCGCTGCAATTAATTAAGCTCGTCTCGGAGAGTCGCGAGACGCGGCCTTTGGATGGAGGAGAGTCGTAGCTCTTGGATGCTTGCAGATATTTACAACAGCAATAATAAAGGCAGGAATTAATATGTATTGTCGACGATCTAGTTTTGTAGATGGTTAGGAGACAAGTTGGTGTTTGTTTAGATTTTATGAGATGTAACAGAGTCGAAGTATCAAATAATTGAGCGGTTGATCTGTGGTAATTTGTACATGTAGCTAGAAATGACAATTGTTGTTGAAAAAAGATATTTCAGAGTCTACAGGAATTTTTGTTCGATTTCACTGGAAATAGGATGTTTTATCATTTTTAATTTGTAGAACAGTTGGTGAAAGGTGTCTTCCATACATTCACGCTGATAGTGGTCATTATGAACATTTAAACTAAATTTATGTTATTATGAAAGAAGCTACTGATACTTTAAGATGTTATACGACAAAATTAAAATTGTGCATGTTCTTCATGAAATATAAATTTGTGAAGTGTGTATATATAATTTTGAAACATTCTGTGCATCAGTTCATGGGCTGTTATTATAAATTTGCTCCTTTTAGGCGTAGAAAATATTAATTTTTGAATTGTGTATAATTTGATTTATTATATATCATTATAACAATAGGCACTGAATTCTTAATCAAAAATTGTATATAATACACTGCTCAAAATAATTAGAGCACACACTGAAATAGTTCGTTTGTTATTAAAGTGTAAAATACTATGAACCGCCTAAATACTGTACAGAGTAAACATTCAATGAAAATGTTGTAAAGTTAGACATTCAATACTTTATTCATTACTGATATTCGACAGATACTGAAGAATGATTAAAAATAATCTGTAATTGTTTTAAGTATATTTTCCTAGTATTAATAATAGGAGAAATTTAAATGATAATTAGACTGCAGATCTTTATGCAATTTAAACCTCATACGACCCTTGTGTCAGTTTCACACATTTTTCTCACAAAAATGCGATTAACGTATAAAAGCAGTATGCCTTGCACATCGCTTTATTACGTTTTATAATTTGTGAACGATGCGAGCAATCCTATGCCTGAATGTACGGACATTACATCTTTCTTATATTCTATGAAAGAATTTGCAAATTTAACTATTTATCTTTGCACTACATAGATTTCTCACGTTTCTGTCAGTTGGACGCCAAGGGACAAATTAAATTACGAAAATGAGGGATAATATATCCAAGTTCGTGAAGAATGCACATTTTACAGAATAAGAAAAACGAAAAATGCACTTTCAGACATTTCAACCCTAAAGTACGCTTCTGCCATAGTTGCGATTCCTCAGCTGCATGAAAGTAAAAAATACTGAGTCTAAAAATGCATATTTGCATAAAAGTCCACAGTGTCTAATATTCGAGCGACGCAGTAAATATTTCCAGTACTGTAACTTCACCGCGTCTGAATTCTCCGGCCGGAGACTGCTGGCCGCCAATAAAAATGGCCATTGTGCCACGTAATGGTGTACGCTTGATTTTCCAAGACAATGGTTGATAAAACGCACGGAACAAAGGGGAAGGAATCATCGATAAGGAAGAACCGTCGGACAATGGGCGAGAGGAGAGCGCAGGGCTAAGCGGTGGCGGCTTCTAGCGGCGATGGCCAGAGGTATCGATGACCTTGCCAAGGTCACCGCGTCCTAACTATATACCCCGACCCTTCCCGCGTTCCTTCGCCGTCCGTACCGCGTGGCCCTTATTATTATAAAGCAGTTGCCCTGATTCCCCCGAGGCCGTGTGCCATTCATTCGCCTCTCGTTCGTCTTCTGGCCCACCCTCCCTCTCCTTTTTCTTCTCTTCACTTTTTGTCTCGTTACATGCACGGCCTTTCTTCGTCCCCCGTCCGTCTTCGACACTGAAATCGAAACCGGGCGGCGGACCGACGCCATTATTCCGCCTCCCTATTGTGCAGCGTTTCCCTCTTTTCAGCCTCCTTCGAACGCGAGTATTTACTCGTACGCTCGTTTCCACTTGTTGCCTCGAGGACTAGACCCGCGTTGCTTTTTTACGACGTTCAGTCATGAACACCCTGCATTCCGGAATCGTGGTAATAAAAGCATGTTGAATGCAAATTTAGTAGAGTCGATACATGCATACTGGGACTTGTCAGAAAGCATTTCTGTGGAGCAGAGTCCGTAAGGGACAGTGATCTTACTTCTGGAGTAGGTTTTCAAAATGCAGAATATTATAATGCTGCCAGGCGTTCCTTCTCCTATGTCAGTCATACAGTATCAGCAATATAGTATGTATAGGGTGTCCCAATTTTTAGTGAACAAAACTTAAGAGATGATGGAGAACGTCGAGCTGGACAAGGTTTACTCTGGTGCCATTTTTTTATTTCGGCCATATTTTTGAATTATTTGCAAAAAAACACTAAAATGTGGGACACTCTGCATATAGAGTATTTCGAAGAAAAATGATTAAAATGTAGAATTTCCTGTAAAGAGTTGTCAAGGGATTTCTTAATGAACTACTGGAGTAACTCTGATCATTTTTAAAACTATAATATCACGTTTTATACGATGTGAAAATTCTAAGACCTACTACAGAGGCACACAATTCATTTCATCTCCTTGCATATCTGTACCTTGATAGAAGAAGGGCCAATGTCCAGGTTGCAATTTTTGGAGAAAAGCTGCACATTGGCCGTTTCTATTGTAGTACACAGCTAACTTTGCTTGTAACAGTCGAAGGACAGTGGCCCTTTTTCCTATGATAACGTTCATGATTTTTATGTGAATCATGCATAAAACTCAAATGTAATAATTTTGGATATTGACCACTTTTCTACCAAGGTGCAGATGTATTGCAGAAATTTATAGAGATATAGGTAATACAATTTTGATGTTAGTTTCATTTTTGAGTATGATCTCTGAGTCCCTTGGCACGTTTAGTTTAACGTTGGTCAAGCTTGTCTAATTGGTCGGTGGTAACTTTGCATGTACAACCATTCATTAATTTTTCTAACTGCTACACGCTTCGCTGAAGCAATAATACTTATTCAACATGAATCCATAGCAAGCTTCTGAAAAAAAAATAATGCACACATAGAAGTCAGATAAATAACAACTGAATTTAAGCGTCAGCCACATACGAGTGAGTCAAAGTATTAATGAGTCTTATTGTTTAATCAAGAAAAGGCTCTTACGTTAATAGAATAATAAAACCTGATATCGTTAACTTATATCTACGATTTACATTTAATGCTAAGAAACATGTTTATACAATTTTTAATTATTTTTATCCCGAATACCTTACTTACTATTTACATATTTACAGGTTTTACCAACATGGAAGTATTATATCTATACATCATGCTACCATATACTTGTTGAGATATCCTATAAAAGTGTCGAGAAATGTCACTATGCTTATTCCCAATTTCCTATACCTATTATAACTTTCACATTTTTTATTCTCACCTCTGATTGTCTTCCGTTTCTTAACCCTCTATAACGCCATGTGACTTGGAAATTACATACCTATATATCTATATTTTGTAAATCTTATTTCGTTTATTTATCACTGTGTACAATTATATTCTACGACTATACTGCTACCAAAGAGTCTCTTCATTTATTAAAATGTTTATATCCCTCGATAAGAACTTTATCATTTACCTGCTGTATCATTTTCGTGATACGCAAGAAAATTCCGGTTGTAGAGGGTTCATATTCAGACATGAAAGAGATCATTCCACCTTCTTCATAACAAATTCACTGACATTGTTCCTCGTTTCAGAAGCAAAAATGGAGATTCACCAACGGTTCACGAGACAACCAACACCGGTGGAGGTTTCGGTAAATGGCTGCGCGACCACCTGGGCGGAGGTTCAAAAGGTCAAGACGCGTCACCCGCGAAAATGAACGGAAGCATGCTGGTGGAGGATTCCAGGAGCGAGAAGCCCTTCGGCAGGGCCGTGTACACCTCGCAAAATCTGTACTGCAGCCTGCCGAGGGAACACGGTCGCCACAGTTGCAACGGTGGTCGGAAGACCGGTCACGGGAACTCTGTGAAGGCTCAAGGTCACGATCGACAACGATCCAGCAGCGTGAACCATCAGGAGAGGAGCAGCTTCGTGGAGCTCGGAGGTTTGACGAGGGGCGGGCCGATCTACGGTAGCGAGGGTAAGACCCTGAAGAAACGAAATCGTGATCGACGAAGACACTCGCTGAACGAGAGCCTCGAGGGCCGCCAACGACGCAGAAGGTGAGTGAAAAATTCTAATTAAATCCGTCGATGCGGCTGGGAATCAGCCAGGTGGACGCCGACGACCGTTTCACCGTGGCTGATGAAAACCACAGAGTCATCGTCGACGACCGCAGATACGCGGCGAAATTAATTTAATTTCGTTCATGACCTCGGCCAGACCACCCCGTTTCTCTTGCTGCCGGATGATGCGATTGAAAATCGGATGGAGAATCCGATTCTGGGAAATGCGCGGGGTCGAAGCGTGAGAAGCGCTGGGAAATAAGTTTTATTATTAGCGTTTTGAGGTTTGTACCGTAGGATCTCGATTAACTGCACCGTAATTACTAGGTTGAGAGATGAATAATTTCCAGTTTGGATTCTTCAATTTATTAAATAATTCATTAAAGAATAATTTCTGTTACTTCTGCAGCATCCCTAATTGTAAGTCTGAGGGGTATCTGCTTTCTGGTATGAAAGTAATTGTAAGATCAGCTGCATAGATATACTATTTGAATTTTGATGCATACAAAAAGCTATTATACGTAGGAAGTTAATTATGAATCGACTCGAGACTTCATTTTCGAGAGGCAGAATTTTGAAATTGCATTCAGTAGGCATGTACAGTAGGACCTCGATCATCCGAACTGTAATTAGTGATAGGTTAAGTCACATTCGAACTATGTTTCGCATATTTTCTTTTGTTCCAAATACATTAGAATAGTACTTCTGGAGAATTTTCTATTATCTCCTAATCTCTATAAACCTCGTATTCAAAACTTGAATCTATTATATTATTAAAATGATTTTTAAAAGTTATTTAATATAACTTTTATTAACTATTAACTATTAGTAGTTGACCTCTGTAAGGTAAACTGGGTCATTTATGTTCAAGCCTAATTCTTTTACTATTGTAGGCTTTCAAAAAATCTGAAAAAATTCTGGGATACTTATCAAAGTGTCTACTCTATCATACAATCGTTCATTACGTCAAATGTTTAAAACTTTCTCAATAAAAAATAAAAGTTCAGAGAAGAGACCGAGAAAAATGGGAATTTCGTTTGTACTGTTAACAACCCAGATTGCTCACGGATGATTACTAATATATTAGTTATTATTAGACTGCGGAAATTTATGCAACTATAGATTTTGATTCCTTAATATTTTTACATTGCGTACAGATAAACAAATGGGACATGGAAAATAATTGAGTGTATTTTGAGCAGACATCAGACATACACATATTATTTATATTATTTGCTTCAGACATTATATTTTATGTACCTGGCTATGTTAAATTGCATAAACATCCGCAGTCCAGATATAATATTATTAAAAGGAACGTATGAGCCCATCTGATAGTTACATCGGCCGTTCACGAATATTAGAGAAACCTAATCGTTTTATTCGAGTGCGTTTTTGTTATAAGTGAAAATGGCATGAGGACATTGAATCAGCAGCTATGAAATTGCGGTACTGAGCGGAAGGGAATTACGCTGGAGACTCAGACAAAGATTTCTCTAAATGAGGAGGACGTGGAGATTTCGTAAGACGTTCCTTTCCGCGTTGGGAAAGCTTCCCGTTCGATGAAAAAGAAAAGACAGGAATTTCATTGTGTTACAAATTGATGTGCTTTCCTTGCACATCAGTCAGCCAGATTGTTTCTTGACTTAACGCACCGTCACCGGTCGATGTACACGCGTTACGATGTGTCTTAATGCCAATTCATTCGATGAAATTATAAAACGCAGCCCCTTTGGCTTTGTTCCTCTCTTGCCGACGCGGTACGTGGAATTGGCCACTGATTCAATATTATACAGTTACAATAATTTAAGAGAGAAGTATGACAGAAGTCGATGAAAATTCTCGCGATCTGCTTTAAACTTAAATATAAAGATTTAGTCCTTTCTGCGTTCAAATTGAGATGATCTAGTGACTTCAAGCTGGTATACTGTAGATTACAGAAATATAGTGATAATCAGTCCTTTCAAACTGATGTGTTATACTCGTAGATGGAAGAAATAGAGTGTTAACCATTGCTTTTGATGTTTAATCGTTCCTAAATTCAAACTGATGTGTTCTAGTAATAATTGCTCGAAATTATTTCAAGCTGGTGTATTGTAGATTAAAGAAATATAGCGTTAACCATTGCTTTGGCCGTTTAGTCATTTCTAAGTCTGAACTGACGTCTTTTAGCCATTTCAAACTGACGTATTGCAGATGAAAGAAGTATAGTATGGCTACAGGCTGGGTGGAGTGACAAGTATTACATCTAACTATGAAAACGCTAATTGAAAAAACTAAGCCAGAATGCCAAAATTAGTGATAGCAGTAATCATAGACGAGCCAGGTGTAGCAACAAAGACAGGATATGATTTTTAATTCATTCCTGTAGTAAATATTGTGATATACATAGTTATATGCGCATGATCCTGGTGGTCTAAAATACAGAAGAGAACAGTACGCATTCGAATCTTCCAATGATTTCATAACCCTTCTCAGGCTTATCTCCAGTTTAATAAGTGTCCTAATACATATGGACGGCAGTGTACATATCACTTATATTCCGTGTCACGAGTGTGACTCGCTATTACAAGGCGAGGGGTCAAAAGGAACGATTTTCTGTGCGGCACCATAAGCAACCGGGAAAACCACGTCTCCAGATAGTTATCGACTTCCATAACGTTCGAAATGAAACCTAGGATGATTTAAGGCGGCAGTGGGCCCGGTCATCACGGCCATAGTAAGACGCCAGCTCCTTACGTCGGTTGTAAGTGTCCACGACTGGTATGCGGCCAGTATGTACGTCCGGGATATATGGTTGTCTTCATGCTCGTCCTTCGTATAAGGGCCTGTTGATGGTGCACGTAGCCGAGGGATCTGCTCGCGGACGCGAAATACCGATGTTAGTCGGCGGAGTTCGTCGGACCCTGGGCCTCCGAGAAGAAAGCACGAAAGATGGAGAGAGAAGGAGAGGGAACGTCGGGGTTGTTGGGCCCTGAATTTACGACGAAGACCGCGATAACCTCGATAGCCCGACACGGCTATATCGCCGCCCCGAAGACGGCCAACTGTCTATCGCGGTTCCTTGTTTTCTCCTTCGTTCACTTTCTGCCCGCGTCATGGAATTTCGGGACGTTTCAACGTTTCGAGACCGCACCGACATGCGAAAGAATCTCGCAGGAATGTAGGAACAGGGATGCAGGACCTCGATTATGCGAACTGTAATTAACCCCTTCGCTCCGGCGCGCTCGTGACAAAATGTGGAAGGAACGCGGCGCTGACGAGGCGCGATCGAGTGTCACCGTCGAAAAATGCAGATGAGTCTTGTCGATTGTCGATTGTCTGAGGTATCCAATATTGCCTAATACTCAGTTGACAACGATATCTCATGTGCAAAGTGTGAACAAATATAATATAGCGTTGTATATAGTATAGATGCTCTCCGCACGTAAGCGTTCATTTTTCGAGAGCCTGTATAGTAACTCTGAAACTAATCATATTTGGACCTATGTTCATTAAGACTTTTCTCTTTGATTTGGTGAGTACTACATATCCCTGAAGTCTGACCGCTACTTTTATGAACACCCTGTGTCTGCCAAGTATCATTTAGGGTAAATGTACCACTAGTTGACACTATAAGACTTATTTCCCATTGTAATTATTATTATACAGCTTTATTTTTAGTAAGCAATTTTGTAGGTGGATAACTCGATTCGACAGCTGTTTTTAAACGAATTGAATTCATTAGTATTGACAAATAATCATATAATAAAGTATTATTAAAGAAAACTGAACCCTCCAAACTGCACGAGTAGCTAATGACATTAGCAAGTGAGACACATCAAATTTCTAAAGGCACTAGTAGTTGGCGGGTTCATGAACCAGTAATTGACACCAGACAAAATAAAAATAAGATAGGACTTCAAATATAATTGGTTTTATCCTGAACAGATACCAGACTTACACATTTTATTTATATACCTCGTTTGAGACAGTATTTTTTAGACACCTGGGTATGTTAAATTGCATAAACATCCGCAGTCTAGTTACAAACCACGAATGAGCTACGTACCATAAAATGTATCCAATGTTTTCCTGCTGGACCTCTCAACGAAAAATATCCGATTAACCCTTTGACCGCGGGCTACTTGGAACTGAGACGAATGATGCGTGCGGCCCAGTTGCAATGGTACGTAATGACCCATTGCACCGAACGCCCAAGGGCGTCGACAGTACGCGATGAGCGGCTATGTTAAACGTCCGTAGGCGTCGTTCGCAGTTAAAGTGTTAAAACGAGACCGAAGGGAGTCTACCGATCCTCCCAAATACAGTCGATCCTTTACGTCGAATCTAACCCACCACATCCGTGAAGTCAAACGAAGGAAAAAAAGAAAGATTAAGTGAAAGACAGGAGGCTGTCTCAGCCTGTCAGCCGAGGAGATCGTCGAGCGGATCGACAAAGTGATCGACAGGTTTCTCGATCGATATCACCGGTGGACAGTGGACAAGCTGTCGAGAAACGTATCGAACGGTGGCCACGAAGAAATTCAGCCCCGTGGCGTGCATACGTGCCGCTCATATCGTTTATTAACGCCGCGACATAAACAATGACGGTAGCCGTTCCAGCTTGAAAATATCGCCGCTCCATAAAGCAACGAAATATCGTACGCGATCGGAGGCGGACGTCTCGGTATGTCAATGCAACGTACGAGCATGGAAAGTGCTATACCTGTCACAAGCTCAGTCACGCTCCTGCGTATCTGTTTCTTGCTTCTGCAAACGAAAGAAAGAAAAGAAAAATCGAGTAACGACGTATTCTCACGCGTTTATTCACGAGCCGCCGCCGTTCGCGGATACAGCTGCTTATGCAGGTGCTGCGAGAAGCCTAAAGGTGAATTCAGAACGGAAGACTATGCTGAACTGTGGGATATTCGTCATGTGGATTTAGGTACTAGGTACTTTTTTTTCATTTTACTTCAAGTTTATTCGCTCTTATTTGTTATTGGTTTTCTTCGAGTCCTCGTCATCTGATGATAAAAGTTAGTGTGTCATTTTGTAACATTTGGGTGAAATGAGGGTGAGATACAGCAAATGTTTACACCTGTTGCAAGTGGTAATAAACTGTACCCTACTTCATCCAAGAAGTTGATTTTTACAGCGATAATGAAAACTGAAATACTTCAAAGAAAATTGTATATTTTCATACTGCTAATGATTGCTGTTTCATCCTAAGTCAAGCTTGGATCCCATCATGCTTGAAGTCATGTCGAACCAGAGACAAGATTCTGATTGTTAATGTATTCCTTGAGTCTGTGATACACTCGCGTCAATTAATACGCTAATCAACTTAGTAAAGATCCAGCCACTGATTAGATCAACAAGTCTTCATAGGATGTTACAAGCTAATTTAAACATGGTTGGACAGTAGATCATAACATAATTTTGCGAGTTTTCATCGGCTTGAAATCATCTTAAACCATGTGTGTATAGAGCTTCAGGACATGATGAACCAGAGACAGGATTGTGAAGCTTAATGACTTCGTCAAGTTTCTAATACATTTACATACATTGTTTTATCTCCCCAGGGCTGAAGTTATTCTGGAACCATATTGTATACAGTTTAAGGATATGGTGGACCAGAGACACGATTCTTATCATTGATGTATTTATCCGGTATTTGATAAATTTATGCACATTGTTTATGCCAGTCAAACCAACCAATTCTCCTAGCATGTCACAGATAGATCGAAACAGGGCTTACCAGTCCAAACATAACTCTGCCAATTTCCATAGACCCAAAACCACTCTCAAGCAACACGATACAGCTCGAGGCTACAGCAAACCAGATGCAGGAGTTCTGATCGTTAATGTATTCATCGAGTTCCTGATACACTTACGTCCCGAACTCTGGTCCAGCTTTCCCTTCCCCCAGCTCAGAGGCCCTTCTCCACTCTCCCTACTCTCTCTCGCCCTTAAACTCTCTCCGTGGTTCGCTTTCCTGCGGGCCCTGGTGAGCTAAATATAGCTAGGGCCCGGGTATAAATAGAATAACCCCGCGGGCCAAGATGGCCGAGGTCAGCTCGTCGACTTCGTCTTCTTCGTCCTCCTCCTCTTCTTCTTGTTGTCCAGATCTTCCCCTTCTCCCGCCGATTTTTCTCCTCGTTTCTTTTGCAACACGGCCACACCAGGACTTACCTGTCCCCCGGTCGGATACGCCGAAGACTTTAACACCTTCGATTCCATTGGACGACCTCAGGTCGGCGAGGTCGCTTCCCTTCGATAGGAGGTCACCGACTCGGGAACCTTTCGTACGCTGGCCCTGCTGGTACCTCGGGTTCGTTCGAGGTTTTGGTCGTTCGCGTGTTCGCCGGTTTTATTGCACCGCGTAACGCTCTTACGTAAAACGAACGCCGTTTCGCGTGCTGGAAGAATTTCGATTTGAATACCTTTCAGTTCGATTGCACGGAAAGCTTCGATGCAGGGGAGAGGACGGCTTGAATTGAACTATGTTCTTTAAGATTCATTTAAAGATACTGCAACATGTGCGTACATTTAGTTCCTTTTTAATTTGTGTATTGCCGATGAAGATATACACTGTTTTGATTTGTTGTTTATAGGTCAGGGTACAGTAGGAGGAGAAGTAATTAAGATTATGGTTTTATTATGAATATTGTTGAACTGTATACTGTAGACAGACGTAGATTAACCCTCTGAGAATAATGAATGTATGTATGAGTTCCAGAAATCGTTTACTGTGTGCTATGGGTCACCGTACTGGTCCAGCCACAGTTGTTTATTACACGCTATACATGTGTGTATTCAGATGAATTATCACTTCAGCTCATTTGATTAAAATGTATGTGTTTCGTCATATATTTTGCAATTTTAGGACATTAAAACGACTAGTGACATCATTTATTATAATAAAAGCACTAGGTATTGTTCTTTGAACGGCACTTATTTGATTCTAAATTACAGTAGATACAATCACCTCAGTTACCATTTCTTATAACTACACTGGCTCTCCTCCTGACTCAATACGTTCATTCTGACAATTTATTTCACTGCAGTAGAGGCATGAAGTATAGATCATTCAAGTTCGTTTATTCAATTCTGGATTGTAGTAGACGCAAACACTAAATTTACAATTCTGTTAATGTAACAACCCATCTGCATAGCTTTCAGAAATGGAATGAAAGTAAAGGTAAATTTAGATGATCTAATCACATTACAGATGAAACTATTCAATGACCTTGACCTGCCAATATTACTTGCCGCTGCTATGATCGTATAACTGGTCCCTGTAAACACTGAACTCAGATAGAGACTAATAATAAAGTAGTCAACGACGTTGCTACGTAGAGAGCATCAACTCTCGTTCGTCAGGTTTTTCCTTCTTTGCATATTTCTCGTTTCCTGACACTTGAATATTATGAGAGACTCTCAATCAACGGTGATTTGTAACTGAAGCAAAGAAGAACAGTCATTTAAACCTCTGTACCTAACTCCAAACATTTTTATAACTCAGAGATGCATTTAACCCATAAATAGATTATTGGGACCGTAGCGACCCTGTGCAACTTCAACCTACTAAATGTTTAACATGTGCTTATATAATTATTTGAAGGTTTATGTAATCCTCTATTACCTCATTATGCTTCTAATGCTGTAAGGAAATCGATTTCTACTTACCCATTCGGTAAAAATTAAACAATTATTAATTTGAAGTTGCACAGGGCCGTTACGGCCCCAATAATCCACTTAAGGGTTAAGTAGACCACTGTGTTTCAGTATTATTCTAATACCATCTTCTTCTGTTTGATGCACAAAAATTTACAATCGTAACGTACAGATATACTTCAATAAACAAATTGAAAAAAATTCACCGGCTGTCGTCCGATCGAAGAAGTCAAGCTACCCTGAGCAGGATCAGCGTTAAGATAGGTGGCCGTTTTCTGGTCTTCTGTGCTGCTGTTGGCACACGGAGGTTCAGAATCCACCTAAAGCCGTAGGCCTCCTAGGCTAAATCACCAACAGCGGTCGATGCTGGGTTACGTACAACCAAGAAAGAGAAGAAGAAAAATTAAAAAAAAGTCTGCATGCTTTGACATTCAGAGTTGAAGAGCCACCGATGTCGCGACCAGCCAAGCAGACAGTTGACCGTACCTCTCTAATCAGTCGAGTGGACGATGATGCTTTTTGCGCGAGATTAAATGCAGCCTCTAACGACCTAGTACTTTATACGTGTACGCGGCTGGCGGAATATCCTGCGTTTATCATTCTGCAAGAGAGGTGGAGGTCGTAGGATCGAAGGAGGAGGAGGAGGAGGAGGAGGAGGAGGAGAAGAAGAAGAAGAAGAAGATGAAGAAAATGAGGAAGGCGGCTGGAGGCTGCATTCGACCCTGGCCAGGGCCGTATCGGCTGGATTAATGGCAGTGACATCTCGCTCGTGGCCAGATGAGAGATTCTCTCTCTTCCTCTCTCGATCGGGAGAAAGCAACCAAACGATCAAGAAAACCTATCAGTCCGACAGAGACAGACGTAACGCAACAGAGAGAGGGAGAGAGTGAGAGTCGGAGAGGATGAAAAAGAGAAAGAGAAGATGTCCAGAAGAAGAAGAAGTCGACGACGAAGCGGAGGAGGTGGAGGGCACCCGATGCGAGTCGAGTGCGTTGACCTTAGGATTCGATGCGCGTCCTTGAGGATACCAAGATGGCGGGTTTATGCAACCGGCCACAATGGTATCTGCAGGCTGTGCAGCGTCTCTCGTCGCGTTCTATTTGACGCACGACGATTCGACGCGCTTGCATTCTCGAGGGACTCTCCTCCTCGTGTGTGCACACGTTCGCTCTTTTCTCTACACGTGCGTGCGTGCACGCGTGCACACATGCGCACGGCCGTGCACGTGCGTACGGCCGGCACCGACATGAGCTTAAGACGCGCCGTTAAAGCCAGTCAGTCCAGTTTCCATCGGTGCACGACGAGCCAGGAATACGCGGAGGATTCGAAAGAAAATCAAATCCGTGGAAAGACCGAAGAACTGCCGCAGAATCTCCCTGTACGCTCCATGTACCCTGGTCCTAACGGTGAGCGTACAGAGAGATAGAGAATCGGGGGTTGAAACAAAGAGCGGTGACAGAACACGCAGGCTACCACACTCTAGTTTTAATATTTTTTTGTTTTATGTTAATCTCATCAGGGATACTGATAGGTACCAGTCATGTGTAGATTGTAAATTTTTATGCGATTTAACATGTTCAAGTTTGTGAATAATGCACATGTTATAGAGCAAGTGAACGCCGAAATTCAGTTCTGGCATAGTCGCGCCTCATCAGCTACATGGAAATAAAAAATGTTGGAGACTGCAAATGTATATTTGTATAAATATCTGCAGTCTAGTCATAAGTAGACCGCGGACGTTTATGTTATTGTACATATTTACTGCTGAATATTTTTTTGTTTTAATACAGTTGAAGATATAGAGCTTTGATGAATCTGTATTCTGCATTGCAAATGTTAGAAAAAATAATTCGTATTTCCCTTATATTATCAAATATGTATCTAGTCGAAAATATTTGGACAAGCTTCAGCAATACGATAAAGTATATTGTTTATGGATTTGTTATTTTTAATTATAGTCCTTACTTCTGTACTTTAACACTTGATCCATTTAATCGTATAATGTATAATTGTATGTATAGAAGACAATTAAAAACACATCACAATTTCTTATTATAATAGAAACGTATCCTGTATCTTAAAAATCTTGTCAGTTTGTCGTCCTTGGCATGATTGACTACTTTTTGTTTAGAAGAATCAATATCTGGAACGTTCATGGTCAACTCACATCATATATGTATTTACTACATATGTATATGTATATACAGTGATAGATATGCCATCGAGTATCGATTTCCTCTTACGCATGATGTGTATTGAATTGTAGTTCGTCCAATTATTTCATGAGTGACCTTATTATTTTAATTACTTTAAATTATATTGTATTTTTTATTATTTTAATATGTGGTCAATTTAATCGGACGATATAATCGTATGACATATATTTCTTTATACCTTGTCCTTGTACGCGTATATTTAGTTTCTCCCAAATTCGAATATCATTGACACACACATCGTGCTAATAGTAACATATATGTCTACAATTTTTCTCAAGAATTTTTTAATTTAAAAACTGTTTTGTCTTTTGCATTGATCGTTATGCACTCATATTGGCTAAATAGAAGCTTCTCCTAAGGTTTAAATAAATAAATTCATCCCTAAAGAGGTTGATATGATGGATTTCAATGGACTGGAGAAATTTAATTGTAGATCTATCATTCTTTATTACTGGAACATGTTGAGTTTCTAGAATTCGGAAAATAATTCTTGTGCCACAGTACACAGAATCCACCGTACCACTTCCTCCATGAATTCCTAGAGCGTTCCCGTGAACTATGCCCGTTCAACATCCTCAACTGTTCACTCTTGTTCAGAACAGCTTTTTTGTCCCCTGTTCGTTCCTTCGGTGGACTGTCCTGAACTAGCTCGAATAGCTGTAACATTTTCTGAATTCCTACGGCGACCGCTATTGATAGCTGTGACAGTTTTATGGACAGCGGTGGAAAAAATTCATTATGAATTATTACAGCCAGACGAAACGTAGTCGAATTTTATTGTAGCTTATCAGACGGAGGATATCCAAAAATTTGTGAAAAACAGCCAGTGAGACACTGCAAAATTTCAAGAAGCAGCAAATTCCCTTGCAGAATCTTCCAAAATACCTCTGTCTGTGGCGCATCGACAGATTATAAACAAACATGAAGATTAATAAGTATTGGGTCGAGAAATGGAGAGCAACTGCGGTAGCAGCTATTGCTAAAGAACAATTTCTGCGAAACCAACCCTCTCCGAAATCTTTCAAGAAAAAATCGAGTAATAATGTCACACGTCAGAATTGGCTACCCCAATGTAGCCTAGTCATACACCTAAGCAAAGCAAATGCTTCAACTTGTGACACGTGTAACACTAAAATAACCATCGGTCACTTTATTCTCCCCTGTATTAAATTCTTAACCGAGAGAATAAACTGCAAGATCGACTTCCGTATGTGAGAAAATATGACCAACAAAACAAAACAACAGCTACTGAAACATCTAAAACATATCAATCTTCTCTAAACATGATAAAAGCCGCGCTATAAGCTGACTTGGTAATAACCCAACTTAGAGGTTAATATGACATAGAATGAAATTGAAACAAAAATCCTCTGATGGAAGTACCAAATGGGTATCGATTCTGTTCAATACTCATAAACTTGATCCTATTCGATACAACATCATAATTCTCGGATTGGAATCGACAGTATTGATTCAGTATCCCTCCCATCACTATCAATACACACAGTACCTACCAGTCCCATCACAATGAACGCGTAGCATTGCGATAGTATCGATACTATACTCATTCGGCTTCTAATCAATACATACACATTCTTTAAATTATCACATAGGTATCGTAAAAAATTTCAACATACCCCACACGCTTTTTCCCTAAATTTTCAGGACTCAATACTCAGAGTTAATACTTACGAACTCCATGCAGTTCGATAAAAAATCATCATTCTCAGACTGGCAACAGTAGTGCTAATTCTGTATCATTCCCATCACTGCCTCTCATCTTCCCTCGCGCACCATCGGCCGGGCCAATAAATTGTCTCATGCTGGCCGTAAAGATTCGGGAACTGGAACTCAGGAAATTGGTACGTCAGTGTCATCGGGACGTAAAAACTCGTTTCTCGTCGGGTGCACGCGGAGGCACGTACTGTATCGAGGAAAAAAGCTCGCAGGGATTCGATACTGACAATCGAACCAAACCGACCAGCCTCTTCTCTGCACCGAGCGCATTCGTGAGGGGGAGTGCACGTGTAAACGTGTGCATACCCTCGCCACAAGTACGGGCCATGCACAGCCTATACAGAGGGACACGTACAGAAGGTATATACATACATATGTACACGTATACGAGATGCAAGCAGGGATCCTTGATCCTACAGGAATGCAGTCTTGGCGGCCCACGCGGCCTCAAGTACCCTACTCTCTTTCTCTGTCCCTCTGCCAGCTGTCTTCCGTCCGCTCCGCTGCCTCGTTCCTCTTTCTTTCTTCGTTTTCACCAGATCTAATCCCCGTAGGGCCACGTCCGTAAAGCAAAGAGCGGTATTGGTCCAATGCACGCGCCTCTTCGTCGTTGTTTCCTCATTGGACCGCGTGCTCGTTGCTCCGAACTCGCTGAAACTGGAGGAGTAAGGATGTTTGGTCGATCGTGGGTGTGCGGGCCGTTCCGGGAGGAAATAGTAGGCTGTGGAGTTAATTTTATAGAGACACGGGCGTCTTATTGTTTCGAACTGAATACGTATGAGTTGCGTTAGCATGTTTGCAAAGTGGGTATTCTGTAGTTGGATGCACACTGTCTTCCGTTCGCTCTGCTGCCTTGCTTCTGTTTCTTCCTTCGTTTTCACCGAATCTAGTCCCCGTGGGGCTGCGTCCATAAAAGAGAGAGGGGTATTGGTCCAATTCAGGCGCCCCTTCGTCGTTGTTTCCTCGTTGGACCGCATGATCGTTGGTCCCAATTCGCTGAAACTGGAGGAATAAGGATGTTTGGAGGATTGTGGGTGTACAGGATGTTCCAACAGGAAATAGTAGGCTCCAGAGTTAATTTTATGCGCAAATGGTTGTCAATGTTGGTCTGATTCATGATTCTTTGACGGCTGCTAATATTTTGCAAACACTTAGTACTGTTGGTCGTTTTAAGCAACTAAGCGTATTATGTTATTGTTTTCGTATTAAATACTCGTCGAGTTTCAGTTTATTAGTTCCTGAAATATTTATTTGTTATACATGGGTGTTGCTCAAACGAATAGAATCACTTGTACGTAACAGTAGCCATAAAAGTGTTAAGGATTGCAGAGATATGGGCGTGTAATTATTTCGAGCTGAATTGTACGTATAAATTGTATTAAAATGTTTGCAGAATGGATATTTTATAGTTGCCTGTAGGACTTTGGACACGGGCCATACAGTATTTCCACTGAAATTATGAAAATTCAATTTTTCAGTGGACGAATCCCCAAGTGAGAACTATCGAGTTTACATTCAGAAGTTATAGATATTATTTTATTATATTTTAAAAATCAGTTATTTAGTTACTGAAGATGTATCGATAGCATACATTATGCCATACAAAAATCAAATAACAAATTATGATATGCATAGATTGGAACCAAGTTCAGGTTTGTTGTGATGCCGATTTAGACACCCTGGTATCTCTGCAACCGTTGTGAATCAGATATCGATGTAAAATTAGGTCTAGAATCTATTGATAGAGTATTTAAATTTTTTCATAGAACATCCTGTAAAGCATTTTTTGTACATTTTGTTAGTTAAGAAAGTGCAGTGTCTTGCTGGCTATTTTTCACAAACTTGTTGATGCACCCTATATAGGAACTATATTACAGTAATTTTTGTGAAATGAGAAGGCAGGCTGGATAAAACGGTTTTATTACTGTTAGTTACTGCTGTCCTCGTTTTAGTATCGCTCGGTCAGGTTTAACGTCTTTTGGATGAGGCTCGATTTTAATCGTGGAGACTGAGGCTGACGTCTCTGACGACGTCTGTGGAAAGTGAAAGCCACTTGACCGTCGCACGTATCGAAATAACGCATTTTTAATAGCGTTGCTAGTTTATTTTATTTCAATGTAGGTGTTGTGACATTCGCCTTGAAGGTTCAGGTAATTAAGTTTATATTTTAACAGGAACTAGAACTTGACCCAGTTGAGTAACGCACCCTATTTATAGTGTTCTTTTTTATCCAGGTAAAAGAAAATATTGCGGAATGTAATACATATTTCACCTGGCAATTTAAAAATGTCGAATCCGACTCGACATAGGAGTACCTGTGAATAAACTCGATGTCGAGTCACACTCGACAAAGGAGTTCAAAGGGTTAACATCATATTCAGGTATTATATTAACGTAAAAAAGATAAATAGAACAAGTTAAAGTAATAAAATCAAGTCTAAAAACTGAATTCACGTTCTAATAATAAGTTTGCTCAAAATGAGCAAGTGTCCGGTGACTTATGGACGGGGGTGTATGTATAGCCATCATGGATACGCAATCCAACCAACAAATCAAACTAATTGACCATCGAGTCAGAGATTTCCCGATTAACCAAGCGGAAGATGCCATAAGATAATTTCGAAATCCAAGGAGATCCGATGAATCAAAGGAAACCGAATCCCAGCTCGCATCGGTGGGTGGCGCGTCACACGTGAGATGTCACCTTAACAATTCGCCCCGAGTTCGCGACAATTCTCCGTTTCTCTTCGAGACTCTGATCGCTTCGAAATGGCCGGACAAAGGGAGAGGAGCTTCCCGGATAATTTTTCGCGAAGAGCGAACTCAGGCCGGTTATTAATTCCCGGCCGTTCAACGTCCGGCGGAAGAAAAGGTACTCGGGTTTCAAGTTGCGGTGTTCCGGCGTCACGCGGCTCTCGCGTGATCGAACGCACCGCGTCCCTCATAAATAAACCTTTCATGCAATCTGTGTGTGAAAATTAATAGTCAAAATTTTAGTTAAATACAGCAAAACGTCGATTATCAGAACTAATAGAGAGACAACCCGGTCCGATAAGCGGTTTATCGGATAATCGGACCAGAAGAACCAAATTTACGAATATTTCATAAAACGGCTGGAAATAAAACAATTTTCAAATATAAGTGTACACTACCGACCATATGCTATATCAAGTTTAAAATTTGCTCACTAACGTACGCCCCCCATTTCAAGATGATAACTCGAAATAGCCTTAGTCCTGCGGTCATTTTTTTGGTTTCTTCTTGGATGTCTCTCCAGAATCGCTGCAAATGTGTCTACAGATCACAAAATCGAAACAAATGTCGCCCAAATTTGACGCACTGAAAAACTGGTCTTGAACCGTACTATAATTATGTCAGGTTTTTTATATTAATTATAACAGAATACAATATCATTAAAAAAATGTTGTGTAAACATAAACGTTTTTAAAAGAACCGTTCATATCGAAATAAGTCTGTCTGCTATATCGTAATCCGGGTTTATTCAGAAATGGCAAGGTGTCCCATGACTTATGGACGGGGGTGTATATGCATCCATTGGCCTCCAAGGGTTAAACAGACTGTATGTGCATGAGCAACGCGTGGAATAGAGCGAGCAGAGATGAAATCATAGGCTGCACGCCGCAGGATACGGTGTCCGGTAGCTCGCGGCGGTTTAATCGACGTCCTGCGAGGAACTTTTCCTCGTGAAACCGCTCGAGAGGGAAGATCATCTTCGATCCTCAAGGTCGACCGCATGCGACTCGAGGCCTTCTCGAGCGGCCGTCCATACAGCCGCGAATTCGTTCCACTGTTTTCTCTGTCCCGCAGCTATTGCACCCTTCTCCGCTCGCGCACCCTCGGATCCCTGCGCTTTTCCACGATTTTCTCAACCCTGAGAAGTTTGAGGTTTCGCCATGACGACCAGTGGACGAAACGTCGAATTTGCTGGCATCGTGATACCGGAAAATCAGGCCAACGACGGGGTAAGGTGGATCCAATTGAATTTGACAGGTTTTTGACAGGAGGATACGTAGATTATACAGGGTGTCTGTGGAATCGTGGTATAACCGGGAGGGGTGATTACTGATGACTAGAAATACATTTTAAAACATAAATATTATTTACTTTCATATAGTTGCAGAAATGATGCTGTGGTAAAACTATGTTCCTCGCTTTAATTGCTCCAAAATTTATTTTTTATCTTACTCATTGTGTAGAACGTGCATTTTTCACGTATTTAAATATGTTAAATTGCACAATGATCCGCAGTCTACTGATGACAAAATTAGTTGAGAATGCGAAATAAAGGTTTTATGTACGAGGATTCGTTTTCGAGAGAAACGACACTGAAAATCTGGAATTGATGGATTTCTGTTTCTGCTTGTATTTGTATTTAGCGTAATTTAGTCTCATGCACTGCCATGAACGGGAAAACTCTTTTTGCACAGAAATTTTAAGAATACCATTTTGGAAAACGGATACACGTGATCCTCTGTGTGAGTGTGAGTAACGCCAACGTGCCGTCAGCGGATCGGTCAGCTGCATGTGTACACACTCACATACATGCAATGAATGACACTTTTTAAGTGTTTCATAGTTAAAAAAATGTCATCAATTATATAACTATTCGCACAAACGTTTTCGTTTACACAAAGACAGAATCACTGTAAATCGAATTTATTTTAATTGTTATAACAGCATTTAAACTTAGTCAGACAAATTATAGTGTTACAGTAGGGCCTCGATTATCCGAACTGCAATTGGTGACAGGATGACTCGAATTGTAACTATACCTCGCATAAAAATGATAATTTTATTTTAGAATGTAAAATATCCACTACTGTGAAATTATGTACATAACGTTGCTAATGATTACTTCAGCTTGTAGCAGACGTACGATGATCAATTTTCAGATGTCGAGTGTCCGGATAATCGAGGTTCTACTGTATGTTTGAATTATAACTCACGGAGAAACAGAATATTAACTATTAGATCGTATAGACGTTAGTTTGTATTATCATTATAGTATAAATGCTTCTTAAAATTTTACAAAAATTCATACTTATTAATATAATTATTACGATAAACAGAGGATTATTCAGATAATGGGAACTGGCACATAGAAGCTTCTACTATTTTAACAAACCCAACACAAAGATACCCCAATTTCACCCTACACCCCCATGAGACTAAAAAACAGTCCAAATCAAAACCTTCAAACATCGACACTCCTAGCCACAGCTACTCCATTGCAAACATATTAAATCAACATAGAGAGCTCCAGTGTCAACATATCGCGTTACAAGACGACCTTGATCCATAGATCTCCGATTATCGTTTCGACGTATCCTCCATCGAGGGTGCCATCAAAGATTTCAACGGGGAGGAGGGAAAAGACGATGATAACGAAGAGGAGGAGGAGGAGGAGGTGGAGGAGCAAACGGAGAAGGAAAAGTCGACAGACGAAGAGGAGTCTGTGTGGAATGTGGTCTCGGATCGGAGTGACGAAGGTGAAAAGTACGGTGAGGCATTTCACGAAGATGAAGAAGTAGGTGAAGCAGAGGACGAGGAGGAGATACCACTTTCCCCGACGGTGTCTACGACGGAAAAGTTGGAAGAGGAAGTGCGACAGGTAGAGGAATCCGATCACGTGCTCACCGAGATACCTGAGGAGGTGCGCATAAACCTGTCATTCTCTCTCGTTCTGCCCGTGGAATTGCTATTCCTCACGACCTTCGTGATACATTAAAGATTCCTAGTGGTCCCAAAGTCCTGCCGTGTCCTCCGACCAGGCTACTTTGATCCTCGTATTTGCACATAATGGCCGGCCGATCGATTCTTATTGTAAATGGAGAAACATGTAAATAATAAAGAGAGATCAGCTGTACGTATAACAACGTTCCCCGTTGTTTTCTCTTTGTTGTGTGTCAGGTATCCGGCGATCGTGAAGCGATTGTTAACAGGTTGAAAGAGGTGCTGGCGGAGCTGAGCGAGCTGAGACGGAAAAATCGACTCTTAGAGATTTGGGTCTTTCGACACATGAGGAAGGTTAGATTGTAATCTAGCAACCGTGGATAGGATTCTAAATAGCTCTTCAGATTCGAATTCGAGAATCTAGATTGTTTAGGGTGTAAGAGGAAGTTTCGGGACCTGGGTACAGGGTAAGTCATGTAACCTGTTGGAGGTCCGTATTTGGATAACCGTGGAGAATATTGTAAAAATTCTTGATGATTGCCTAATGATTAGATACAGTGTTAGAGACAACTGCCACTGTTATTAATGCCTTGATTATGCAATATGAATAGATGTTTACTCACAGTATAAATATACATGCGATAGAAACATATTGTCTATGTGTCTATAATTATGAAAGTGGCACTTACTTTAAATTACACCGATCGAAAATGCAGAAATGAACGAAGGCGACTTTCCTAATCTCCGTCATATAGAAACCGATAGAATCATGTATGAATGTGTCAATGTATAAGTGGTAAGATTGAGAGATAAAAAGGGGTTCGTTTTTTATCTCAAGTTCACCTTAAATTTTCTTATTAAATAACAAATGTTTCTTTTCTGATCAAATAACAAATGTCTCTCATAATCATAATAATAGCAAATGTCTCTTTCCACACAGTTGCATACCAGAAAGAAAAATCTGAAATTCCTCAATATTTCAAAAATATTGACTTGTAACGTCTTCAATTTTTCGCTTTGTATAATTATAATTGAAATAAAAATTAAATTACCTCTTCCAGCTTCATGAAGTTCATCCCTGAAGAGGTTAAATAATCATCATGAATTTTTATGACATTTTTCCTTGGATATTTAAATATTCATCTGTAACTGGTTACATGACTTGCTCTGTATAAACTGATATTGTCAATTTTTTCAATTACATTACATCAAATATTTTTTGTTCAGTTTCCTGACACCCTGAAGTTTCTTTTTAATTGCTTTTACAATACTGTGATTTCAATACGATGTCGTGGGATGTACATTGTGTAGATCCAACAAAGAATGACAACATCAGATCGAATCAGGGACCCAGAAAAAATGGAACAAGTTTACAAAGAAGCTCTGCGCTCTTACAAAATGCGAGTCGACGAGATTTCAACTCAAGAAGCCGAATTAGCCTACGAGTTGGATAACTATACGGAGAAGGTTCGTTCGATGCGACAGGAGGACGAGAATATTCTTCGGGAATTTTTGGAACGCGAGAAGGAGGTCGCAGTGGGTTTAATCTTCTCGAAAACTGGCAAAAAAATCACTGAAAAAGCTATGACCGCTCTGACGCGCCGACAGGTGTCGATTTTTATTCGAAATTTTTATCATTATTTATATGTACGCATTGCTCTGCAATTAAATTCGATTCCCGAGTTTCTTCGTGGCAGGCAGTTCGTCGCGAAATTTTGGCACGGGATCGTCAAAATTATATACGTCTTCAACATCGTCTCGAAGACATAAACGGTAGGCTCAGACTCGTGGAAACGTTGGGTGAAGGGATGACCACGATGGACTACGAAGCTCTTCATGTTGCTAATATCAGTCATAAGGACAAACTCGATGAACGTGATCAAGAATTAGAGAAGCTGCGGCTGAAGTAAGACCCTTTCATATGACCTCTTCAGCTTCGTTTTCAGCTCACAAGTAGATAACCCCTTCATAATTAACAAGGGTGACTATAGTTGCCAGCTGCAAAATGATCTGTGGACTCTGTGAAGACTACAGCGGTACTCCATTCCCTCTCTCATACTCCAGTCCCTCAAAAAAGGAAAATCACATAATTACCTAATTGCTTATTAGGCGCTATGTGATGAATTTTTAATACTTCGATGGTCAGTGAACGCATAATCGAGGTTCTACTGTATTATTGTTTTATATTTCGTTCCGCGACGGAACTGTGTGTACAAGTAGGGCTCTGCGTCTGGGTCAACTGTATTCAAAGGGTTAAATTAGACTGAAACTGAATAAATATTCTCAAAGGACCTTCAGTTCTCTTTTCCCGAATTTTCTTATTCGATTGTAAACAGAATCGCAAACACAGTGAACGGGGTAGCTCAGTACAAAGAAAAGGAAGTTTGCATACTGGAGGACATAGAACACGAGGAAGAAAGCTTGAAGAATTATCGCATGGAGAATACCAGGGTTCGGGAACAGGTGAACAAAATTCATTTGACCTTGCACGAACTGAGGTACATGTACGCTGAAAAGAAGACCGGGGCTGGTCTACTGGTGTCTCAGTAAGATTCTTCGAAAATTTTCTTCAACGCATAGGCAATTATGCAATCGACATAATTGAAGTTTCATCGAAGTAGTCAGGAGTTGTTGGAGATGGAGAGAATGATGAAGCAACGAGACGACCTGAAGAAGGATATCGGTAAACTCGAACGTGAAATTCAGCAGTATGATTTAGCCAGACAGATAATGAAGAAGGAAAGCCAATCAGCGAATGCATCTAAGGACATTAATATTTGGAATTGAAGACACAAAAATATTCTAAAAATTTGGTTTTTAAGTAGAGGCTGAACGTATGGATATCGAAATTTAATTAATTTAGTTTCTAATTTTTATACTTTTTCACTGGCTCTGTTCTGAAATTAATAAAACAATAAAAGTTCATATTTCACATTGTTCAATTATTAGATATATATCAACGACACCTAAAGTTGAGATATGATGCAAAAATGAAATTGGAGTCGATGCACTTGTTGCAGTCGGTAACCATGAATGAAAGAGATATTGTATTTTACGTAAAAAAAACAATAATTGATACCGATATTATTAATACATTTAAATAATAAATTATTGTATTAAAATTTTGATATATTTACCTACTGGAACTGCATAACTGATTCATTGTGACCTGTTAACTATTAACAAAAAAAAATATTCTTCAAGGTAATTGTCACTTGTATACGCATAAAATGTAGCAAATAGGAATAATGAGCATATTTCCCAACGTGTCACAAATATGTGACGCTCTGCCACGTCGATTTTAGAAAAACTGAATAGATTATTTATTGGAAAATAATCTCATCTGTTAAGCTCAGAGCAGACATTATTTATTAACGCGACTATAAAATGAAAAATTATCGCTGTCACATATGCGTGACCCTGATAGCGATCATGTTAATATCAACAAACCTACACTTCCATTTCGGTTGTAAAAAATAATTAATATTCCCAAAACATGAAATATTGTCCCGATAAAAAGAAGCTGAGCAATAAGAAATGGAAGAAAGCGAATGGAGTAACACCTGGCGGACTTGTCACCTGCGCACGATGAAGAATGACAATATTTATAGAATCGAACCGATTTGTACGTTTTCTTACATCGAACGCGCGTGTAGCTGTCCGGCTTATCTCGCGAACAATTTATCACCCCTTTCGAACGTCGTTTCGTGATTCTCAGCGAAATCGTATTAAGTTGATCGGTCGTGTCAAGTCGCCCACAGAAAACTTCAGGATCGATCCGGTGGACACGATCTCGAGGCTGCCGCGCGTTAATCGAATCAACGCGATATCTCGAAGAAGCTCGATAGGTTTTTTTCCCGTTTTTGCCCCTTGCATGCGTCCCTCGGTCGATCAACGTATTAATTATGAGATCGGGTTAGCGAAGAAAATGAAAAAAAAATTGCGGAGAAGGAAAGGAAAAAAAAATGGCGAAGCTCGCACGCATGCTTGGGGATTTTGCGTTTCGTGACGTCGTTGTTGTTGCTTTCCTGTTAACTTGGTCGTATTAAAGCGAGCGCCGTACATGTAATTGATTTTAAACTTCTCGACTTTCCATGCATAAGGAATGAAAGCAGAAAACACGATATAAATTGACCGGCTCGTATGAATATTAATTCCCTCTCTGTTAACGATTCACCATATTTCTCGGTTCGTTAATTAATACTGAGATTCGTGCAACGCTCGATGTTTCATACAGTCGCTGGAAAAATCGTCTGGACAAGCTCTGTCGACACGATAAATCGTATTGTTGGCACGTTTAATAATAATAATAATATTTTATTTCAAGCTTAAATACGTCAGTGTCTACACTACCGCTTGAAAGTATTTGGTCACCTATACATATACAATTTGTTGTATTATTACGGCAATTGTTTGTCCTTTTTTCCAGAAAACTGATCTGCTTTCAACTGCTTCTGTAATACTTAATTGATGTAACCAATGAATGTTGCTTACATACCGTCCATATGTATTAGGACACTTACTATTTCTGTTAAAGAAATACGATGTTTTATTGGTATTGCAAGAATTAGCAAGAAATATTCAAAACAGTTGCAAGAGAGAAATAAAATAGAAATTATGCACTGGCCATCTCAATTTCCCGATTTGAACTCAATGGAGAAAATTTGAATTGAACTGGGTCGAAAAATACGACAAACCAGCACAAAATCAAAATGTGCCGTGAGAAACTCACACCTGCAATGCCAGAGTTCGTGAGAACCGTAATGAAGGATCGAGGGGGCTGTATTAGTGTAATGGTTTGATTTTTAATTAATTTCCATGGTGAAATTTATGATATATGAGTGTATGTAGAACTGAATATACATTTCCTCTGTGCCATACAGTATGGAATAGAGAATGTCTGTTCGAATTCTCCAGTGATTTCATAACCTTATTCAGATTTATTACAAATTTGATAAGTGTCTTAATACTTATGAACGGGCGAGTTGCTTTCACCATGTTCGCTGTAACGGTGGGTGGGCTAATAATTTTGAGCAGTCGTGTATACACTTACATAGGTACATGTTTATTCTCGAACGGATGTTCCAAGGAGCATTTGACATCTCTTACTATTCTCAATAAATTTATAATGTGCTCAATTGGTTTACTTGCTATGAGTGTAAATAGTTCAATCCATATACTGGAAAAAAATTGGTTAAAAATACTAGTTATTAGTAATGGTACGTTTGAATCTGCGATAGTAACCTGTAAACGATTCACCGTAATCTTGGATTCATTAATACTATAGTTTATAGTCTGAGAACACTAAATGCATGTTACAATAAAATCATGATAGTAATTGCATGTATGTACTGTAGAAGGTGTTCAAAAAAGGTTCTTCCGATTTTTAGAGAGATATACTACGCTGGAATGATACAAAAAAATATCTAATCAATATGGAGCGTAAAATTAGCCCTTTAAGTGTTATGAATGTTCGCAGCCTCATCGTACATTACTCCACTCTGTGCGGGGAACGCTTATGGGTGTTCCAGTAACCTGCTCAATAAGTAAGTTTATTGATCTTCCGCACGTGAGATGACGATATTGTACAAAGCTGTTGATGATAGTGGCACTTAATCTTATGAGGACCGGGTAAATGCTTAAATGGCCAGCAGTTAATGGCAGTAAAAGTAGCCAACAATTTCATTGATTAAGTGTAATTTTAATGGGAGAATGTCTCGATAACGTGTAAGCGACATAATTACTGCATTCTCGAATCGTGATATACTTGCTAACTACTACAAATACATACACGCGGACCTACCAGTCTTTATCTGAAATAAATTGAATAATACTGATTGGCTTGAATCAAATTGAAACGAATTCTCTTAAAACAATAAAAACTTATCGAAGATAGAATCAGAGAACCGTTTAAAACTGTGCAACAAGGAATATTAAAATTAATGGTCAGTATCTCGATAGATGAACATAATTGTAATTGTTAATTTATGTACCCATGAAGTCACATTTAAAAACGACGTAACTCGTCAGACGACATAACAGATCAAACTTTCGTACCACATTGAAACGTTGTTAAGATCACAATATTACCAAAAAGTAGATATATACCTATAAAATAAATAATGATAGTAACAATAAACATTGCTGACCATGAAACTGTAAGAGATGGTAAAACAATTTTAATAAGTTAGGACAGTGGTGGTCACCGGAGCTGCGGTCTTCTCTCACTATAGGTCCATTCCTCTCATATTAATTATGATCTGGGTCGATGATGGACCGAGGGCGAACTAGGAGGGAACTGAAACGAGGGGAATGGACCTAGAGTGGGGGAAGGCCGCAGCTCCGATGGCCATCACTGACTCAGGACACAGGACATTTGATAAAAAAGCAATTAAAATAGTGTGCGAGTAGAATCGTAGTCAATCAATAAATAAACACATATTATATATTTCAAACATCCTAATTAATTATTTCCTTCAAAAGTCTTCAAGCCCTTATCATATTTCTGCACCGTAACAAGACGATCACGACGGATCGTCCAACTCCGCGACATCGATATTAAATCTGAAAAGTGCAACGGGGGTAAAGTGGCGTGAGATCGATCTTTCGATCGATCGGGACAGGGCGTGAGACCACGAGGATCCATCGGGATAGCTGGCGTACTTTTTATGGTAAACAGATGAAAGTCCATACCGTAGACCCGACCGCGCAACGACCCGTCGTCTATGCTAACCAAATGCAAATACGTCGGATCTGCATAATTTGCCACGAGATTTCTCTGTGTTTCGCATGCCGTTGTCTTTGACCAGCCACTCGACTTACGCGCCGTCTCGATCGCGAGATGTCGTTTATTATCCAACCTCCAGACACTTCGAGTTTTCCATGCTGTCGCAGAAGAGTTACGGTTCCGGAGGCAACGGCTAGGAAAGAAAGTTTCGATAGGGGACACCGAGGCCGTTGTTCGAGGAAAATTCGACAGGTTTCCGGGAAGAGGGCAGGTATACGAGACGACGTGAGAATGGCGTCTTCGGGGACACCAGAAGGAATTTTCAGGCTGTGCAGGGCCCTGACAGGTCAGCAGGTAGATGCCTCTGAATATGTACTCTTCTAATGGTCCTTGAAAGTTTCTGTCTGAGAAAATCGTTAACACCTTATATTCGAATGACGTCGCAGCGTTTGAGGTATTAGATTTCACATGCAGAAATTTTATAGTAATTATGAACATGGATAGTTTTTGCTGTGATACGTGAGGGAAGGTATAATAGAAATATAATACTTTAATGCCTGATATTTCTTAAAAAAATTTTGTATGAAAGGGGTGGAGAAAGTGTTGATTGGAGTGAGTTTGACGTATCAGATCAGGAGGAAGTGAACAATACGGATTCGAGTGAAGATGACAATGAAGTAAACAGTGACGAAAGTGACACGATACCTACTGGTATACAGGGTGTCCCACGGCACTGGGACAAGCTGTATTTCCGAAACGTTTAGAGATGGATAAAAATGCTATGAGTCAAAATTGGATGGTATCCGATGATGCATAATCTGGAAATAATGTCATTAAATGCCACGATTTTCAACAACTGAGGTACTGAATGAACCTTTGCTGATGGCAAAGTTAATCTAGCATTACTTTAGTTACCTGTTCCGTTATCTATACATAACGTACGTCATATGAAAACAAGACTTCTTGTTACCAGTCACCAATGCGTTAAAATAAGAAAGTATTAATAGAAATAACTGATCAATTTCCTCAGTCATTGTAAATTAAAATTGATAGATGTCTCGAAGATAGTTAACGTAACTGTTCATGCATTTAACCCGCGTTTAATTCATCCCACGCGTTAATTAAAAAGTAAGCCTCTCGATAAATACGAACGTTACGAGACGTTAAGCTCGTTAAAGAAGTTGCAGCGGGGATGTAACGGAACACGAGTCGTCGATTTAAGAATGACGGGTATAAATAATCGTCCGATCGGATATGATCGGGGAGATTTAGCGTGATTTATCTTATGCACGTGCATGTAAGTTTCCAACGGATTGTAGGGTAGCCTAATTGACACGTCATCTCTTTTCGTGGTTCCACGAGGGACCATTCGTCTTGGATCCACGCGTCGTCCTTAAATCAATTTCGCTTACAGACAAATTACCAAAAAGAATTAATGGCTTCGACGCCGCGCCTAATTGGCCCGAAATCATGCGAACCCAGGGAGGAGCGATGGGGTCTCGATCGATCGGCGTTGCCCTTTCGATATAAACAGCGGGATATCCACCCTTTTCTGATGTTATCTCCTCGCCAAAGTACATTCTACGCCCACGTGAAATTAATAGGCAATTCTTTTCCGGGGTTAGTGTGTACACTGCCGCTCAAAAGTGTTGGAACACTTATCACACGTCGCGTAAACCACCCTAAAAGTATGGAATTCTTAAATATCGTTGAATGTGCCAATTTTTTCTTTTGTAACTAAATAATGATTAAAAAAAATCGCGCAAACGCTTATTCATTGAATTCTATACACTTCATACATCGCTTTTCTATTGTTTTAATAATTTGTTATTGTTGTGCAATAAAAATCAAATGATTATTTTGTTTTTTGTTTATAGAAATGTTTACGTTTCCAAGGAGCGTTTGAACTCCTTTAATGAAGATATTTATTTAAATGTCTGACGAACCAATCATTTTTCTACCACTTTACCATAATACTTTTTTTACGCGGAGTGACGAGATGATTTGATTTGTGGGAAACAAAATATACGTTTCCATTTAAAAAAAATAGTGGAATGTAAAATCTACATACATCGTTATACCTGTGAAAAAATATGGCCCTGACAGGGTAGATTTTTTTGAACCACTCATGTTTTTCCTCTAAAATTGTTGTCTAATTGCAATCAGAAAAGAGGCACGACTTGTTGGAAAATTACGTTTTCCTCAGTGTTCAAAGAAATCTAGTTAATTTGTCGTTAATTGCTGTTAATCCATTAGTAGACAGGTCTAGTGATAAGTTTATCATAAACCCTCAATCGAACGCATGGGATAAATGATTTCAAGGACGCGACAATTCTTCCTATACCCCAAGATTCATTTGAACTTTTTCCAAAACATCTGTAAATAATTACAAATTGTAGATTTGTCTTCATACATGTTTCCTATATTTATTACACCCACGTAATATAAGTTTAACGTGCAAACATTTTAAAACCACTGAAACTTCATGAACCTTCTGCCGATATAACGAGCGTGAAGTAATATTTATGAACAAACAGAAATTTATTTCGCACTTCGTATAATTGGTCGATAGATTGTTTGGACAACTTCTATCGATACGATAAATCTCATCGCGTTGCCAGCACGCTTGCACTTTACATCTTTATGCCACAGTGATTTGCATAAAGAAAAATTCGTTGACTTCGCGCACGAAGTAAAGGTACAGAGTACGAAGTAACGAGACTATCGAAACGACGCGTACAAATAGCCAGACATCGGTGAAATTCGTTTCCTCGACGTGGTAATTCCATCGAATTTCCTGGACACCGGCGAACGCCATATTTCTTCGGCCGTCTAACCCGCGCGGATGTTTCATAACCGCCATTACACCCCACGATGAGTTAGCGAGTTAGATTAGCAAAAGGCGCTTCATTGTCAGCGTGTGGGTAGTTTCATTCATTCGTCCACCCACACGGCCGTAGCGTTATTTAAAAGATAGCAAAAGGTTATTCCGCGGAGCTCGCGTGCGTTCGGGTACACTACCGCTCAAAAGTATGGGACACTTGTCACTGTTTTGCGTAAAAAAATTATTACGTATTCCTCGAACATTGATTAATGAAGCTACAAAGTTTCAAATACATATGTTTATTACTTTTCTTTAAGAAAATTCCCAAAGATTGCCTCATTTTTCGACCGTCACACTGGCAAGACCTCTTAACGCATTAATGTGTTAAGGCCGCCATGTTGAAAAATATTAGGTTGATTGGAAAGTTCTGTCACCAGTTTCTACCTGAATGTTTATGATTCATTTTGGAACTTCCAGAAATCGCAGATAGTTCGTGTTCATACTCATTTTAATTGTCGAATCGTAGATATACAGGATGTTAAAAAAAGGGAGTCTATGTGATGATTGATTTTAGGACCTGTGTTGATTAGACATTTCTTACTCCACTCGGTGAGTACTACAAGCACCTAAAGTCTTAGACCCTTTTTTGAGCACCCTGTATAGAAGCGGTGCAGTATTTTCGCAATAGTCATTTCTTCTGGAAGTTTGACCAGCAAACATGACCTGTGAGAAAATACACCTTCGTCAATGCATTTGGTACGAGTTGCAAATGTGGAAATCTGCAACGGAGGATACTGAAAATTTGCATCGTGTTTTTGGTGCAAATACTGCGTCTGCGCAGTGCACAGATTGTTCCTAAGATTTCGATCAAAGGATTTCAATGTTGAAGATGAACTCAGGGACAGACCAACTGCTGTAAATGGTAACGTTGCTCGAGTGAAATTGGAGGAAAATCATTGCATCTTGTGTCTAATTCAAACTGCGCACACACTAGCTGTAAGATGCTACCAGCAGCACATGGCGACTGCCAAGGGCAGTTCTGAACCATTGTTGCCAGGTCTGAAATAAATTCACACGTTCTTCAGATTTTATTGTTGCATTTATTTGCGGTAAGGCGACTTCTCGCCCACCCTGTACATTGGCAATGTAATCTGTATAGCTAATTTCTACTATATCAATACTGGCAAATCGATAGATACGTCTAGGTGATGAATCAACTTGGTCCTTCTAGAGTGGCTCATAGGGAGTTACTGTGTTTCGTTTAGGGGTGCATCGGCTGGTGAAATTCGGCGAGTCGAGCGATATATCGCGGCAATTACGCGAACACGGAACCCTTCCGTAAAAGGGAAAACGCGCGTTAAGGAATCATGTCCATTCTCAAGGTCGACCGGTATCCTACCGGCCCCAACCGTAGACTGCATAACGCGTTTCTATTACGCGGTCAATTGCAGCGATTGTTGCGTGTCTCTCGCAATCAGTGCCACGGCGTGCACGTGTGCTTTCTCTTTCTCCCCTTTTCTTTTCTCCACGCTGTCTCGCTCGTTTTCCCCGTTTCACTTTTCGACACTTCGATTTTTCTCTGACGATTTTCCTCGATCTCTTCGGCTGCGTCGCCCTTGCAGTGAAAAGTGACATCTGCAGTTTGTGCATTCATGTTGCTATGCTTTCTTTTAGTTTAGGTTGCAATGTAGAGATTCTATACAGGGTGTTTCGAAAGTTGTTGCTACAACCGAGAAAGAAGCGATTCCGTGGAAATAAAAAGAATAAATCAAAGATGTAAAATAAAATTAGTTTATATGACGCTTTCTTTGAAAATTCATTAGATATATGTACGTACACTTGATTATGTTCAGATTTTATTCTAGGTAGTTTCTGTTCTCGTTTGTGAATATTGATTATTTGGAGGGTCGAATGTCGATGTTACAGATCAAGACAGGATGAGTTACCTGAAGTGGTATGATATCTCACGTTTAAGGTCATCTCCTTCACATCATTTTGTTACATACTCTCTAGTATGCATTTTAGCATACGAAGTCCATTATTCTTCATTTTCATTCCAATTTTCAAAATGATAAGGACTTCAAAACAGAACTCTCCTTCTATTTGGCTTGAGTGTACCTGTGTAAACGACAGGCGATCCTGAAGTGCCTATTTTCGGTGTCGATACTATAGTACTTAAGAATACCCTTAGTTTAGCTAGAAACATTAATAGCAGTGCAAATATCCGTAAAAAGCTGAATAAAATGTTTAAAAATTATTTTAACATTTAATAATAAATGTTTAAACGTCCATGATAAAATGCTACCTTGGTGACCGTAAGATGTCACTTTATTAGGCTGTACGTATGTGTCTTTAGGAGATAGAGGATCGAGGGATAGTCAGACCATAGTGGGTGTCCCTAAGTAGTATGTCATAGCTTAGGGTTTGATAACGGGACGCTCCCAAATTAGGCGAGGAATAAATCATGTCGGAATCGCAATTCTGTTTTCGATAATTCCAGCGTGCATCGAACGTATCAGTTAAAATAGAATGAATTACGTTCTCGCGTGCTTAGGGTAAATCAAATTCTCTGCGTACACGACTGGCATCAGTTCACCAGGAATGTGAAACCATCTGACATTTGTGCTTTAGGCACGAAAATTTTTAAGGGAAAATAATGTTCTCCCGCGTTAAGAAATTGTGATGTACAGAGTGTCCGTAAATTTATACTCTGAAATTCGTGCGAGTTTATTATGTACTTACTGTAATAAACAGATGTTTAAGGAAAAATTTGTAGAAAAATATTATTACATACAGACATAAGAATGAGATAAACATTTATTTAGATTTGGTGTTACCTTTATAAAGGACATTATTACGGAAAAAATAAAAGGTAGATTTTCTAAACATTTACAGAAGAAAATACAGTCTTGTCATTTCTATGATTACATTTACATGAATAATATTGAATTCTAAAAATGTACATTTGCATAAACGCGCCAGTCTATTTGTCATAACAATATACTCAGAAATGTATCCTTGTAATTTCAGTCAAAACTGTATTATATTTAAAAATGACATTTCGTACGCACTAATTAAACCCTTTGCACTCCGTTTGCTCCGCTACGGGGACACCCATAATATATTCCATAACTCCATTGGCTCCGCTATGGGGACATTCGTAATTTGCATCACAGCTCAGCATATCAACAATGCACATTGGAAGTTGCTTCTAAAGGCACTTTGGAATTCTATAAAAATCAAAGTAGATAAATTCATAAACATTTATGATTTTGTCTTTCAAATCAAAAGTTGTGGTTTCCATAAATTTACACTACAAAAGTGTGCTGGAGTTGCTGGTCGATCATATAAAAAAATGCTTGGAGTGCAAAGGGTTAATAATAATATTATTCTAGTAATTTGTACTCGAACCTAAATATTATAAGTTTCTGATCACCCTCTACATTAGCTCCAGAACACAAGAGTTATTATACGGATGTCCAAAACTGGATCCTGGATGGTGCAAGATGGAAAGCAATTTGAAGTGTGTCGCGTTGCACAACGTTGCACAGAGAGATGATTCAAAACGAAATTTAGCAAGAGCTTTGTGTCCTGAGGATCGATCCGGTCACTAGAGCACAAAGCCGTCTTTCCGGGTCGATTGCGCCACACGAAAATAGCGTAATCACGGTGATTAACGAGGAAACTATGTCTCGAGGAGTTCGAGTCGTCCTGTTGGAGCGTGTCGGCGATCGGTAAGTGACAGGCACGTGCGTGACACGTATAGTGACGAGCGGACAATGAGCGAATCGATACACGCAGAGTCGATTTAAATACGAGAAGACCGTCACGCATCGAACGTGCGTATCTTCGATTTCTTTCATGACGAGAGAAACAGCTCGTCTGCTCGAGATCCGTCGAAAATAGCTATGACTAACTGTGGCATATCATTAACCTCTCCAGGGATACGTTGCTTCTTCTTTTATATTTAAATATTGTTGTAATGACGTGTAGCTAAATAGCCACACAGATTAATGAATTCATCTTGACAAGCACTATCAAATGATCTGAAGAAAAATATATAGATTGATTTAAAAAAAACGAACTTGACCTTCATATTTCTGAAACGAATAATATACACAAAATTCGTCTGCGCAAAAAATTTGCCCTTTGTACTCCGAAATTTTCATGTAAACAATTTTTGTATCTCTAATACGTTAGAAAACAATGGACTGCCTACGGTTACCGCGGAGACACTGTATATATATGCCAATTTTTCTATTCAGAAATTTCTGAGTTTCTGTCAATTCTTTGCTTTTTACCAGCTACGAACTTGTAAACTAATACGTATGATAAATTCGTACCTGAAGATGTTTAACGACTTGCAGTAACCAATTTTGTTCTAGAAGTAAATTTTCTATTTTCGAAGATAAATCACCCTTTACTTCTTCAGACGTATAGACACACACTTGTACATTTATTTTTTTTTTTTTATTTAAATATCGTTAACAAAGGTATAATGAATATTATTTACGTCTGAGATTTCTGACATCTTTCGATTTTAAAGAAGGAATATGATAAATAAACATAACTGAAAACAATTAATTAAAATTCGTCTCAGAAGAGGTGCAACTTTACATGATACACTAATAAATAAAGTCAAGAGTTCAGTAACATATTCTGACCAAAACAAATAATATCCATCATTCAATTTATTTCGAAGCAGCAGCATGGGACAGACGAGGTATGGTAGTATAGGAAGTCATTCATATCATAACAAATATAATTAAAAAAGAAATCATTTTTTTCAACTTTAACAAAATCCTCCCTGTAGAGCTAAAATTTGAAATAATGCACCGATAAAAAAATTCGAGTGTTCGGTAACATATTCTACAGAAAAGAAATGATAACATGGATGATTCGGTTCATTTCGAAGCAGCAGCAGCGTCATCGTCGACCTTGACAGAATAAAGGGCAGACGGGACGTGGGAGTGTAGGAGGTCACTGGAGAACTTTCTACGAAAAGTTAATGGAAATCGACCATCGATCATTTTTCTGGCTGCTTAAGAGCCTTCGCGGAGAATATCAAAAGTCCATTACCACCGGACAACGTGTTTTAATCGAAATATATTTTCGAAAGTTTGAAATCGCGCGGAGAACGCGATTCTTTCGTTGTCTCGTGTAAATACGACCCGCAGACGGCGTAAAGCTTCGCGCACACGTTATTATGTAAGTAATGGTTGTAATAAATGCAAGGGAACGTCGTGTTTTGGTAACACTTTATGGGACGAGGCGTGCGTGGGTGAAGGGCCACGGGATTTTTATGGTATCGAAAGCGTGTCTCTCTTTTGTGGCGGGCCAGCGATGTCCACGATAAAATTTTCTGTGTATCTACAGACCCGGTAATCCGTTATCATTACGCTACGTTTTATGGCCCTGGTTTGACATGAACGGTTTTTTGGTCGAGGCGAAAAACGATTTTTACGAGCCGATTACGAGATTAGATCAAAATAAGGCCCGTTAACGAATATTTCGGACACATTATCGCCCACGAAAAATAATTTCAACGTAGAACCGGCAGCTGCATCCAGTCAGCTGAAAATGGTTAACGTTTCGAATTTACAAGCATGTGAGAAAATTCCTGGATCATTAATATTTTTATTATAAACGTGATCAAATATTTGTTATTATTCCTCAGAAGAAACACGTTTTATATTTTCGATATTTAAAAGTTTCTTAAGAATTCGATCAAATATTCCTGTAATTAATTTTTTCCTTCATTTTGGTGTAGTCGACTAAATACAAATTTTACAGTCGCTTTAGAACTTTCGTGAGTCGCTATATATATTTTTAATGGTACAAGATAAATGTTTATTTACACTTGGTGTTACCCTTTAAGAAGACATGCCCTATGGATTGACCAAACGCATTACTTTATTCCATCATTCATAAATGACGCTGTTACTATACTCCTGAATGCAGTTAAGAACTCATAAATTTCACTAATTCTCATAATTCAAAATATAACATATATTTCTTTTAGGTATTCTAATAATCTTAACATTTAAAATACTGGAAAAAACACAAATAATACAAAAAGACAGTAATATTTGTATACGAAACTTACGTAGTACGTACTTATTACCTTAATGATGAATAAATTACTTGAATGTGTGATCCTCTAATTATTTTGAGCGCCGTATCTCCTCGGCGTTTAGAGCTCATTTTAATTACAAAAAAGGCATTCTGTGAACTCATGCAAATCCGCCGGAGAGGCAGTTTATCTTCGTCGGGGGAATCCGATCGTGATTGACGATAACATCCGATTTTGACATTGGAAAAAAATGTCTCGCCGGGCGTGCGCGATACGCGAGGAATTTTTATACGAGTCTCCGGTACCGGGTTTCGCCATTAAGCGGCTTTTGCTCTTATTTGTCATCTTCAATTTCACATTCCGGGATATGCAAACGAGACGTGGGTTGCGCCGGAGGAACAAACATTACACGAAAAGAAATTCTCCGTCGCGTCTTTTTTTCGACTTCCACCGCCCCTTTTCTTCTTTTTCGAAGCAGAAAGAAAGGAAGAACGAAGACGCTGTACGCCTACTTCACGATTCGAAACGTCGCGACAATAAATTGCTTTCACTCGCGCGGACACACCGACAAATCGCTCGTCGAAAGAATAAACTAAACGCAGTGGAGAATTATAGTTTGCGGAAGAAGCATATACGTGTCCTTTCTGTGGTGAGTTGCGGGAAACGTGTCACTCATTGCACAATTCTTTTGCAAACGGTGTTGCACACTCAAAACGGTTTGATGTAATGTTTTGAATGCGTTGAAAATGATCAACATTAGGATCTGAGTCTATTATGACAATTTTATTGGTTTCTATGGATTCGGTTACGTATAATACAAATCCCTTGATTGAGTAGCTATTAAAGCTTTGAAAAAGTAAAGTATGCATATTAATGTTATTTGTGTCTGAATAATTGTTTTTTATCAATATTTATTACTGAACGCGACTATCTTTGATCTAGAAGATATAAATCTTGAATACTCTTGTATTGGATGTTCTTAAAATCTTTGGCCAAATTTTATCATCATGTTGTACTGCCTCTACTGACGTTAAAATGTTCTATAGATTGTTCTGTGGAAGTATTCAGACGCTTGCAGTGTTCATAACACTCAACAAATTAAATAATAAATGTCTAGTAAATATAGTTCGACAACTATATTAAGTTACTGGTTTACTGTTGCGTTAAAGAAATATTATTCGACTTATAAACAATTTTCTGAATAATATTTTCAACTCTAAACTGTTTACAGCGGAGATAATCATTTTTCGACCCATATTTATTAAACATTTCTTCTTCGGTTATATGAGCATTATCCACCCTTTGAGTTTTGAATACTCTTTCTCATAGTTCTTTAAAATTGCGCAGTAATGAAATAATCCCAATATTTAAATGATCTGTCAAATATGTTAATATTCTCAGACACTGTTTCGAGACGACTGTGGAATGTAAACAGTCATAATTAAATTGTAAATAACGTTGAAAATGAAGGGTTGCGCACTGTAAAACCTAGAAAGCTTGTGTCTTTACTCAAACACTTTGAATACTTTGAGCACTTCCTTGAATGTATAATTTTAAAAGACTACAGTTGAGGAACAAAGCATTTGCGAACATTTGTATTGTCTGACGTCTTGGTCCTGACAATCAGACCTAAACGCGGAACTCATTAAGCAGTAACAAAACTTCATTTACATTTCCATGATGAATTTTTTCTTGCTATGAAACAAAAGAATACTAACAACAAGAACGTACCAGTAATCTGTTATCACTGTAGTAAAGTCTCTCTCTGACTTCACTTATGTCACGCCTTGAGGAGAGGTCGTGACCTGGACAAGCACTTTCCGAACGGGACCAAGTTCAAACGTTAGGGGCTGACGAGTGTAGACAAACTGTACACTACAGTATCCGGCCAGCCATTTTTATAACAAATTGAAATATAAAGATATTGTACCGGCCAGAATTCCTAAAAAGAGGATCATTTTCAAAAAAGTGGTTATAGTGCAAGTTTGATCAGCATCAAGTTTATCCGACACTCCAGGAACACCCTGTACACTAAAACCTACAAAGCAGAATTAAAAACAAATCGAACCGAAATAACTCCGATACGAAATCACATCATTAATTCCACGACTCCCTCGATGCAATCATCAAGCGCAAACAAACCTCGCAGCCGGCAGGGACTCAGAAACAGTTCAAACAGCGCGTTAATTACCATCGATCTGGCAAATTTCGCGGTGCTATCGGAACAAACCAGAAAACCAACATCGCGAACAAGAGGGCCCGGAGAGGAGAGTGGAAGGGAGATCGAAGCGAGAAGCGTGTATATACAGGGGAATAAAGAAACAGAGAGGAGGATAATAGACATAGATTACAGCAAGGTGGTGGGGTTAAGGAAGAGAGGAGAGGAGAGAGAAGAAGGAGAGAGAGAAGCGGTCGTTTGCCTTGGATCGGCTCCGAGCGCGCGAACGCAGGCTCGATCCCGATTCCGATCCCGCCTGATTTCCGCCGCGTGCATTCCATCTCCTCCGTTCGGCGGCGCTCGGGCCCGTCCGTGACCGGTCGGCCGGGTTCGCCGGCTCTCGGCTCGCCGCTTCGGCCGCCGCGTCGCGCGATCTCAGCCGCAGTCGCGTATCGGCGCTCGCGCGGAGTGGATCGCGGACAGTTCATACTCGACGTTGTCAACGAGCGACGATGTCCTTTCTGTCGTCGTCACGGGACGCCAAGGACGCTTTTTCGCGCGTGTCGTCGACGTCCATCCCCCGCACGACGACATAAACCTGTAATCGTGGCCCGTGAACGTTCCGAACGTCGTCGATCCATCGATCGAGGATCTTCTCGCACGTGATTCCACCGGCGCGTTAACGTGCTGTGCCGTGTACAGTGGATGTGTTCCGTCTCCCTCTGACATCAAGTCACACGACTCGTTCTGTCTCCGTCTAACTGTGCGCCTCCTGCGGACCTCGACCGGACCGGTCATCCTGGATAACGCTGGAACACACGTACATACACGCGTTCGTTCATACACGAGAACACGTATACAGTGGACTGCGTAGCAACCGACAGACAGCCTAGACGACGCTGAATCAACAGGTGGGAATCTGCGAGATTACAGGTATCTATCTGTTTCGATTTTTCTGCTACACCTGGCGACTGACAGGTGGCAAGGGGTCCGAGGATTCCTCGGACCCGCGAACCAAGACGCTACAAGCCGATTCCATTCCCCTTCGGCTCTTTCTGGTGTTTCTTGTGGCAACATCGACCCGCGTTACGCTTTATTCCTTGCACCTGCCCGACCCTGCTTCCATAATGCATACCGACGCCTGTTTCTGCGCTACGTTTTCTTAATATGAAGTGCCTCCCGATCGAAGTCGTTCCCCGTGCGAACGTAATTCAGCCTGTTATGTAAGGAGAACCGGGTTGTCTGTTTTATGACTTCTTTTAAATCTTTCACCGGCGGTGTGTGGTTCAGGCTCTTTCAATTCGGTTCGATAGGCTTCCACGGTGGCTTTTTTGTGACCTGTTGCCCTCTGCTATGGATTGTTACCAAATAGATACCTGAAGAGCGTACCTGTCAGTTTCTGTATTATTGTGATGCAGTACCTTCAGAACGCTTCTATTCATCAAGAAAAATCTTCATTATAGTTAGTGTGAAATGCATTTATTATTTCAAATGATCTTTAATAGTAAACTATAATGTGATAACATACTTAACGTTGCTCGTCAGCTAACATTTTTTAAAGTTACTTTAAGCGAATTTCGTGTATGTATTTGCCCTTGAATTGGATACAAACTTTGTATCGTTCGAATAATTATGGTCGGTAGTGTATACGAATAGAACGTGCTCCAGAGTTGATTAACCTTTGGCAACATGTTTTACGAGTGGATGTGAGAAAGATATATTATATGAATGTAGGTGCAGAAATGCTTTATTTCGGAGTTATAGCAAGAGGGAGATGTTTTTTTGGAGTTAGGATTAATTTTGCGTATCAAAATACACAGTTTCATACTTGTAAAAATAGTCTGGTGAACACTGTAGAATGTGGCACTTTTCCATTAATAGGGAATATTTGTTGATATTGTCTTACACAAGTTCAAGCAGTTCCATTGTTGAAACTAAGTATATGTAAATAAAATTAATATCTGAGTGATCTTCGAGAGTGTTCGTAATATTTTGATACGCAATTGTATCATGTACTATAGTTTTACAAAAGAACCTTGTTGGTACAAAAGGTGCGTTGTGTAGAAGACAACGATCTTCGATTTTACACGTTGTGAAGAAATTAACAATCTCTTAGAGATTTGATGCAGATCACCCTGGCGTTTCATTCGAATGATTTCTCTAACAATATCCATGCACAAGGAATTACTACTATTTTGTTTATCGAAACAAACGTATTTTATTGAATTTTATATTAAACTTCACTAGTCTATCTGTGACTCACTGTTATAATTCCACGTATGTCTCCTTCAAAGGGTGAAGGGTTAATGAATATTCAAATTAAAATTAAAAAATCATTGAAACTTTACCGAAAGGACCTTACACTAGTTACATATACACTCTCCTAGAACAAATTTCCTTCAAATTGTTCAGACTGATACAGTTTGATATCGAACATGGTTATCTACCATTAACCCCTGAATGTACAATTTAATTCAGATGGCAGGACTATACTTCACAATAAAATACATTAAAAATACTGCTTCCACTTACGTACCGCACTAGAAACTGAACCTGTTTATAATTATTATAAAAGTTCCACAAGTGGAATCTAGTTATCTGAAACGTAACGACGAGAGCAGCTCGTCATCGTATACTTTGTCATTTAGGTTACTATGTCGAGCACGACTCGACATTTGAGACGACGGGGTTAAACTAAAGTAAAATTTGCAAGTGTGCAAAATTCGAAAGAAATCCATTTCGAGATAGTCTAAACATAACTCGAATTAGCTTCTTTAATCGAAAGTGTAGAAAAATTGAATTCTACTACAATGTTTGGTACACAGAAACTTTTTAACTGGGCATACATCTTCAAACACAAAATTTGAGCACTTCCTGTGACAATCTCGACAAAACCTTTTAAGCTGCAGATGCACCATGAGATACTTTACGAGATTTTCCTCCCATGAGAGAAAAATCTCAGCAGCAACTAAATGTAAACCTGTGCCGGTAATTATGAAAGTAGCCTAAGTCATAAATCTATAAAAATTAAATTTTTCACTTACATGTTATATTGATCGAAAACATTGAAATACCTCAAAAAGTCAAATAATGACTTAGGCCACTTTCATAATCACTGGAACATATATACATATGTAAAGTCTCATGAGATATTGCTTTCGTGAGAGGAAAATCTAGTAAAATATCACATCGCGGATCTGCACCTTTAGATCCCCATTAATGGGATCATCCTACGACGATTTATCGTTGCTGTAAGGAAGTCGATTGGAAAACTTTTAAATACACAGAGAGAAGAACAAAATTGGGTGCCCACACAAGGGTTAAAACGTGCTCGTGACGCGTGTGCAGGAAAGAGCACGGTGTTTACGGTGTTCGTGCTCGAGGAAGCGAGCGTGCGGGCTTTTTCGCGAGAACGTACGTGGCTCCGTGAATTTTAACGGGCCCCCGTTTCTTTCGAGTTCGAGATAACGATCCTTACCGGATCTCCGGTGTACGTTCGTGTGCGCGATTCAACAGCCTCTGGTGTACCGGGAATGAGCTTACAACGGGATATCGTGGCATGAGGCGCGCTCATCCCTGATTCTATGTACCCTCTCCATTAACAGCACGCTAAACGTTCTCAGGAAATATTTCTCACACGGCGACCTCGACCATTTTCCGCCTGCCACCTTCCTGCATGTTACTTTCTATCGAAACTATCGCGAGCTCCTCGATTCCATCGTTCCTCGTCGGCTTCAACGGTTCTCCAATACGATGTTTTTGACCCAGAACCCTGAAAGCAAGTAAATTGAGGAAAAAATTGAGAAAACGCTCAGAAAAGTAAGGAAAACAAAAGCTGAGAAATTCTTTCCGGATGGCTCGCACGATAACTGCCGTTGAAGTCATCTCAAATGAAAAACTCTTAATTAGTATGGATATGGCTAGTACCTGAATTACAGAAAATGACAAGAAGTGATTCTTGACAAAATGGCATGAATCTGAGGAATCATATCTGATAATTTCTGTAATCGATGCAGCTTTAAACTTCAACTAAATGTGCCAATAAAATATACGAAAAATATTTCAGTGATGAACACAATAATTTATTGAATTCTGCGCCAATTTCGAAGAATTTAAAATATTTAACAGAGAATTATATAAAAGAAGAGGAAGTATCGAGGGAAACATCATTCTCGAGGGCATGTGTGATTTGTCCTACTGAATAACTAATTGTAAGTTTCCCAGAAATTACAATAATTATTTTAATTTTGTACCAAAAATGTAACAGAGAATTATCCGAAGAAAAAGTAAATATGGACTGGAATATCACTCTTCAGGCATACAAGGAAAAATTGTACCGTAGACAAGGAAGTGTCCTAAACAGACCCAACCTCCGTACCTCCACTATACTAATGAATACTTCCGTTCCATTCTTCTGTTCGTCTACGATTGTCTTATCAGTCCAGAGTTCGTCAGCCTGCGAATCACGATCGACTTCACGATGAAAAATTTACTATCAGGTGTGATTCGCTTCCGTGTCGTCCTTGACATCGCTCGATAGCAGTCGGAGTACCTTGACCTTTTCGATAAACCCGTGGGTAGGCTCATCCCCGAAGGTCGACGCTGCTTCCTTTCGACACGATCGTTTTTCGAGCGAATCGCCTCGGGGCAACGCGAATCGACGGAATACAGGACCGCTTCTGAAATTAGCGGCGTTGTTTTTTCTACGATCGAATAATCAAATCCATTCAATGCGCCACTGCAGAAGTTAATAGCAACAGTGTAACAAAATTCGTTTGCTGCGGTGCTGATCGTCCTGCAGTTCCGTCGGCCTTGAAGTCGAACGAAAAATTTCGAGCGAGACCTGCGTGGATGCTGGCGATCGAACGTTCTCATGAATGATTCATGATTATTTTTGAGAATGGAGAATCCTGGTACGGTGGTCATCGATATAGGTAGCTGAGTTGTCAGCGCTTTCGGTGCTACGCTGTATTAGGTTAATATAATGAAGCTTCTAAATTGTTATAGAAAATTAATATAGGCTGAAATTATACTCTTTTTAACCCTGCAGTGGTCGTATTTATAAATGTAGCGTGAGCGGACGAGTGGATGGCAAGAATCATCGATTTTTAAATAGGAATTAATAATAAAAATATATATTTATTACTATTTTTTCTTTATTGAGAGATACAACAAAAAATATATCAATATCTTCTTTCAATTGACAGTTAGGAACATATAACCAACGTATAGCAACTTCTGGTTTTCCGATTTTACGAGCATGGATGACTAGTGCTATCCGCGCGACCATTCCAGGGTTAATCAATATTATTAGTCACTCTTATGATACGTTTATTAATACTATAGATGATCAGATAAATAATAATTGAAACTAACAAACATCCCGAAGTGTCCGCCTCCGATTTTTATGAAACTTCGTAGACTTATTAAGCAGGTGAAAATAGGAGATACGTATTTTTTTAATCTGCTGAGCTACAACTTAAAGGGACGAAATCAGCCCTTAAGATTTCACTTTATTAGCAATAAATGTAGTCCAATATGGTACTAGTATTGTTTATAAATTTCATTAAGAATATTCGACAATTTACCACAATATCAGTTTTCTCTTCTACCCAAAATTATCTCGCCTTCGATCTGGAAGCTTATTACTTTGAACTGCACCAGACTTAAAAATCGACTAAAGTTTAGTCGACTCTATTTCTCATTCGATTCGCAGACGTTCATTTCATCGAAATACTCGCTGGAAGCCGGAGAACGCATAAATTTTGACTCGAAGCGAGCGCCAGATGAAAAGAGAACTTATGACAGCGGAATTCACGCGGGCTGTTACGGCAATTATGAAAATTATGGAAAGCGACGAAAGTAGGCTAACGAAACCAATCTCTCCTCCGTGTGCATTCTGATTAAATCTGCATGTATTAAATATTTGACTCACGAAATGTTTCAATTTGCCCGCTTCTGACTCGACTGCTCCGTGTGGCAATTAACGATTCGTACACGCGAATCTCCTTGTTGCCACGAGGCTCGTTCGCAAATATTTGCGTTACATTATACGTCACCGCTGTGTACAACAAGCATGATCTATCAGGACGTTTGAACGACTGACAACGTATGAAAATGTATAGTAGAGTATGAAACACTTTATTTCCTGAAACTGTTGACACGTTCACGGACCCACGAGCCACACGTGGAACAGAACAATTATTACTTTGGTGATCATTGGGTGAATAAATAATAAATTAATGTGAACGGATGATATAATAGTCTGTTACAAAAAGGAACATAAAAAATAAATATTGTATAATATTACAATGATCTAAAAAAATTGTTTGCTTTCAGTATGGTTTTATCACTCATTTTGTCCATGGGCCCAGTGGACAGTGAACTCTTTGCCTTATAATAACGAGTTATGCTCATGGTGCAGATTATGGTCTACATGTTGTAAATATGAATTCTTAAAAATTTTGAACTACAGCACCCCTGACTTTCAGAGAATTATGTAAAGCAAATTGAACATGTTGATAAATATTCTTTCTCTGTTTCGCACTTGGAGCACTTGAATACCAAGGAGCAGTTTAGTACGAATTGAATAATAAAAAGTAGTTGTGAAACATCTCCCCAGAAGTAAAAGTCTGTTAAATGTTTCCTTTCAAACTCCATATTTATTAGATTGGTCCATACGAAATATTGTTCTTTTAATATGTGCAGGATTGGCTGAAATTTATGGTACATTTTCACATACACTGTTATCATAACATATCACAATAACATTGGACACTTGAGATCTCGGATAATGACAGCGAGAATGATTAAGTAACTATAAAATTGTACCACACTTAATCGAGTTTCCAATCTATTTATAAATGTACCAGGAATATTACCTCGCTCCCTATAACACAAGAAACATTTCATATGTCTCAATCGAATATGTTACAAGCATTAAATAAACCATTTATTATCCTAAACAGAATGATTAAAGTGTGCGCGTCCTATAGTGCTTCCAAAAAGGAGCAAAAAGTGTCTAATGAACGTAGGTTCAAAAATTAACCCTTTAAATATTACAGCCACTTAAAAGTTTCATACATCGCTTCAGCCTGTGCGGAAACCGCCTATGGGCGTTCAGACTCTGTACTTATTAAGCCCGTTCAGGGATCATCCGCACGCGACATAGGGTCTTAAAAAAAATAATTTCTTTCAATGCTAAAATTTATACAGTGACCGTCATACCGAGGTACCACGTGTACGTAACACTTTGTTCTGCACATTACAGTAGCTCTGTATAGAAAACAGAAACAATCATTCGGTGGCTCATACCAGATGTCCTTATCGCCGAAATATTTGGGTCAACACGGAGCATCGTTTTATTTTTCTCTTGAAGAGTCGTTAAGGGATCGCGTTTCAAGTACTCAAGATTCTTCAATGAGAATGGTCTTCGGAGAAACGGTGTCGTACGCGATCATTCACCGTGCGAACACTATACTCGTTATCGCGGTTCATTGAATCCGTGACGTTGGAATTCCGGGTTCCATTTGCGATCCGAGACGAATACGAATCGAACGCGGACGGATGCTACGTGGAACGTAAATTGTAATTATTAACGCGTCACAGCGTTGTTATGTAACGCACGCCTTTCACTTTCCATTTAGATAAAGCTCGATTACACGGATTTTCCACGTGCATCGGAAAAAATACGGTTGTCCCCGGACGAATTATGAGTACTCACATGTACGTACTGTTTTAAATAAAATTATTTAGTGCTGTAAGTCATTTGTTTTCTTTGCGTTTGACGAAATAAGACGTTTACGTAATTTTATTTTACTTTTCTCGTGGATTGTAGAAAATATATTGCATGAGGGTGGATTATGAGTGTATGTGTATACGAGTTTGAATACAATTATTTAGTGTCATAGATTACTGTTTTTTAAGCGTAACAGAGTTTGACGAAGTTGGAGGTTTATGTAATTTTGTTTTATTCGACGTTTGTTTATGGAATTATCCAGTTGTAAAAAGAATATTTATGTCCATACAGTTGCAAAATTTACCGCATTCCTACGACCAGGTTTAGAGATCATTATTCTTGATTAATTTTTATGATTATTCCTGCACTTACTGAAATGTCGAGACGGCGTCCAAACAGCTGTTCCAAGCGACACGTGCCACATGTGTAATTTAGTGGCGGAATATTTGTTGAATTTCCACACTTGTTACATGGAATCTGGCTGGGAGCTGTAAAGTGCAGTTACTGTTGAAAATTCCATACTGGGAAAATTGTATGCTTAAATATTCCATATTAAGAAAATTTTACACTTCAAAATTTCACATTCAGAAAATCCTACACTTGAATATTCCATCTAAAGAAAATTCTACCCTCGATAATTCCATGTTAGAAAAATTCTACATTTGAAAATTCCAACGTTCAAGAATACTATTTTTAGAAATATCGTGGTCTGCAATTTTTAGTTTTTGGAGACTTCACGTTAGAAAATGTTTTGCCCTCGAAAATTTCACATTAGAAGTATCCTAATATTATACTTCTAGAATCCTAGGGTCAGCACGTGCGTACCACGATTATTAGGCCACCCTGTAAATTCCACGCTAGAGAAATTTTACATTCTAGGATTCTGTTCTTGATAACACTGTACTTCTAAACTCTCCGTCCAGTCTATTCCAGTCTAACCTTTTTACCAATCGATATTAAAAATTTGGCGAACAAAAAAGTTTCGCAAAATTCGTCTGCTGTATCCGGAAAAGAAAGGTGTCCGAAAGGAGTATAGGTGAAACAGCATTGGCTGGAAAAGAGCACGTATTGCCCAAGAGTATTGCGCGGGAGGTCTGTCGCGGATTATGCGAGCCCACGGTAGTTCTGTGTGTGGTAAATATAGGTTTCTGGCTCTCTTACGATAGTTGCACGTCTTCTCCAGCGATTGCCGTTCGTTGGAACGAAGATCCAGTTTGACTGGAACACGTTCTAGTTTTCTCACGAGCCTACGCGCATTCTGGGTCACTCTTTCACAAAATTCAGGCGATATTTTGAGTTTTGGTCCGTTGCCGGTAGTTTCTCCGGGTCATTACGGTATCTGTGCAACGGAGAAACTGGACGAACAGCAGCGTGTGTGCCTCTGTTACGAATTCGTATTAGCATTAAACACGGCGTGGTATACGGTATGATGAATGCTCGAGTCATTAGTGACTTGCTAATCTAGGAACTCCCATATGGGAGCAGGGATTTTTCTGCTCCGTACGAAACACGAAGAATTATTCAGAATTATCACGCGTTTCCAGGCTGATCCTTGAATCTGTGCCAGCACAGTCGAAAAGTAAATTACCGGTACAGTTGAAGTACGGTGATTAGAGTCGATTTTCTCCTAGCTGTGAACGGTACGTGTTGCTCTGCCATCGACCGACATGTTTCTCCAGTTGCTCCTTTAATTAGTTTAATCAGATGCTATCCCAAAGTTGCAAGCTTCAGTGTTTGTTATATGGCTTTGCATTCCTGTTTTTATTCTGATTCATAAGAATACATGTGACTTGCTCTGGTAAGAAGGGTTTTTATAGACAAAAGTATGCTCTTTTCAATAAGAGCAACATCAACTTCCTAGAATAATTATTGACTTCACCATTCACAATTACAATCATTTATGAATAATGAAAATAAACAATTACTTTATTACATTATTAAAAGTTACATAAAATTTGAAGAGGTACAACTGGTAGAAAGGGCGCCTTCTTTCATCATTTTCTTCTTCAGGCCCTGCTGGGGTCTGGGAAAAGAAAACACCTGATTGCCCCAGTACGAAGTGCTTAACTTAAACACACTTATCTTGACACTTGATGTCAAATTGACGCAATAGTAAAAAATCAATATAATAAAAAAATAAGTACTTAAATTTGCAGATGCTTTTATTCGAAATAAAACAATAAAATTTCTGTAAATTCAGTACATTCAGGCGTAAGATTGTTCACATCGTTCACAAATGAAGGGTAAAGGAAAAAAACAAAGAATATCACAAAACAGCTTCAGTGAGAAAATCAATTTTTAATACTTTAGTGAATCAGTAAAGATACAAGGTCCAGTGACTGTAACTGTATTGTTCATGGCATGAAGTTATATTCTAATTAGGCGACAGAAAGAAAATGAGCGAAAATATAATTGTTTTACATTATTTTAATTTTTCTTTCAAGTTGAACATTGCAGAATAAAAATGGACATACCCTGTTCTTTCCCCTTACCCATGAAATAATAAAGACATCTTCCAATGTGTATTCTTGCAAGAGGACATCCATCCTAGCAGATAACCATAGCACATTTAATACTAAACACAATTGTTTGCTGCTGCGTGGCAGTGTCTAACAGCGAATGTCTAACATAAAATCTGCCAAAGACTAATTATTCTAGCTCAACGCGGTATGGCTTTTCTCAAAAGTTTGTGTCTTTATTCATTGAACCGCCCTCATAGCATCTACTACTTACGCCTGGTCGTAACATACTCGTTATTTAAATCTCGAGCAATTGGAGGGTAAGGAGCCGTTCAGCGAAAAATATTCCTGTTCGTGGGGCCGTTTCGAAGACGCAGCTCGCGAAACCGCTGAATGATGATATCTTGGGCTGAGATCTGCGATTTACCCGGTCGACGACGGTCTGGCTTGCATATCTCGATGCATCTCGAGCATTTCTCTATCCGGTCGGCCTCCTACCGTTTCGCACGTCTCTATAGCAGAACGGCGGATGCTCGTCGGACGACGAAACCGGATGTCCTTCGCTTCGAGAGAAAGAGAGATTAAAACAGGGGGTAATGTAGGATAACGAAGGGAAAGAGGGGCGGTTGAATGCCGAGGGAAAGAAGGAAAAGATTCAGGCTATAAGTTTTACATTAATATTCCTGTTGGCAGGCTGTACCCATTCAGCTAGCATCATCGATTGGACCGTAATCTGGATAAATCGACACGGTCGATGGATCATTAGGCGAAAATCGATTAATCAGAAATTGTTCTGTTAAATGCAGGGATTGGTGGTGAATTTGATGAAATGGGTGTAATCAATCCCTTGCCCTTCGATCTTTCCAACCATTTTGTGCGATTATGGGGAAGAAATATTACATATTTTTGTTACGAAGATTGATACGCTCGAGTTACTCAGGAAATATTTAATGGATCTGCTTTATTAGTTTATAAATTAATTTCTTCGAAGATACTGACACGTACAATGACTGAGGAAATTGATCACATGAATATGTTTTTTAAACCTTATTTCACTTAATAGTTCTGTAAGGCATTGCAATTTGAAGCAAGGATACGATATCTGGAAGAGGTTATATTTATAATAAACGTCGAACATTTGTAATTATTCTGTCGCGATTTAATTAAAAGAAAAAGTAATCATGGACATGTATGATCGATGTCTACCTTAAATTCAAAGATTATTCACAAAAATTTTAAGATTCGATTTGTGGCAGCACATAATTGTACATCGCTTCTTTCAATAATTTTTCTTATTTTATTAAATCTTTGCCTTACGATTTTTCCAGCGACTTTGTGCGATAAAATTCAGAGGTTAATGAAAATGGAAAACTTTGAACACTAACACCAGTGAAAATCAAGAAATTTTGCATTTACATTTCTGTACAATTTATTTCAATTACCGATCTTCATTTATTGAGAAAATTATGGTTGGATATACATATATAAAATATCGATCTTCTTTACTCCGAAATGTTAATAAAAATTACTTCGAAATTGCGCAATTTTATTTTTAATTTTAGTCTAAGAATGCAAAAAATCATTAGAATTAATGCAGTATAATTTGCTCGAGACTCTATGCTCCAGTGGCCTTGAAAACTTTCAATTTTCCGCGAAACATTCGCGTTCACTTGCGCGCGTCGAACTAAATTTAGTTGTATCGTTGCTTTTCTCCCATTGTGCTCGATAAAAGGTGAATTTATCGTGGTTCGTTCGGCAGAGAGACAACGCGGTTGATTCACGAATCGATTCGATGCCGGCGGCGATTTATAACGCACCGATAATAGATAACGGCGAACACGCGGTCTTTTGCTGGAGCCGCCACGGTGTTCCACCCGTTCGCGGCAATGAACGTTTCTGCAAATGTCGATGACACGCCACGGTGAACCAGTCAGTCATTGTGCAACAGCCTCGAACTATGGAGAAAACTAGGAAACTCCTGGGAAATCTATTCGGTGGGAAAAATTACGCGAAGTTTCCTCGAGACTGATATTTCACTAGATATTTCTTCCTCAGCTAAATAATTCGCTGCGAAATTCTTCTGAATCCTTTGGAATTGGTGCGAAGTTGAAAAATCTGTTGAAATTCCTGAAATATTTACTTATTCAGTGGGAAAAATTACGCGAAGTTTCCTTAAGAGTGATATTTCCCTCGATATTTTCTCCGCGACCAGATAATTTTCTGTTAAATTCTTCTGAATTCTATGGAATTGGTGCAAAGTTGAGAAATCTGTTGAAATTCATGGAATATATACTTATTCAGTGGGAAAAATTACTCTTCGACAACATATTTCTCTGTTGAATATTTTTATTTCTTTGAAATCGGTGCAGAGTTAAATAAATTATTGTATTCATTGCTCAAGTATTTTCTACATATTCTATTCACGCCTTCAACTGAAGTTTAAAGTTACATCGAATCTACATGCAAAGATGTATTTAAATTATTAATAGAATAAATTTCTCTCTTACGAAACTTCGATTTCAAAGGAAACAAATGTAAGGATGTGTTGAGCGCACGTGAAAAAAATACAAGATGTCTCACAACGCCTATAATAGAGACACGCAACTTAATTCTCTCGAGGTCATTTCCTCTCCCACAATACAGTTTTTCCCTTTTCTTATATTAAAAATGCTCTAATGAATATATGAGCGAATAAGAAATACAAATGAGCCATAGTACGGTGTAAGGAAAATTCAAATTATCGTTAAGAAAATGGTACGTCAATTTATAAAGTTTACAGAACCTTCAAATTTTCTCTCAAAAGTGAGAGAAACAATCATGAATCCCAATGTAATTTTCCTTCACCTTATTTTACAATTGCTGTCCAAAAGCTTCTGCATCCGCTCTATATTCATCATAACCCATAAAAATGAGAGAGACAATCATGAATCCCAACTTGATCTTCGTCCACCTTATTTTTCAATCTTCTGTTGCTTAGAATTCATATTAACCTATTTACAACGTCAGTCTGCATCAGTTGATCTCCAAAACCTTCTACATCCACTCTGTATTCATCATAACGCTCCACATATCTTTCACAACAATACTCGAATTAAAAAAGAGCTCCTAAAAGCAAACGCGCGTGACAGTATCCCAGAGGAAGTTAAACACTCCATACTGCGACAGTTGCTTTGCTCGGAGCACCGAATGCATGCTTCAGCAAGATAATGCATGCTCCGGATGAGGCAAGATCGCTGGCAATATTCTACAATTGCTCGAGCTACGACCTCGCTACGTGAAATTCGCTGCCGTTGCTTTCTCGTCCCTCTAAATTGCTCTAATTTCGAAGAGTCTCATCCGTGATCTCTTCGAGCCTATGCGTCGACGTTGCAAAAATCCCGAGCGTCGACAAGTGTCGAGGTCACGATAGCCTATCTGCTGGATTGACAAAGGAAACGGTCGTAACAATGGAGGAGAATTTTTCTGCTGGTTGGGTGCTTTAAATATTGCCCTTTACACAGTCAATACGTTATCTGCTCATTTCCATATGATAGGTCAATGATAACGTTCACCGTTCAACGTCGTCGTGGTCCGGTTCCTTTCTTTTCGCGTTTGTTTCGCGCTCGAGCAAGCCCGCCGCTAAGAAGAAAATCAAACTTTATCGAAACCGGTGATCTGGCAAAAATTATGGCAGTCCTTGGATGAAATCAGGCCACGCGTAGCCGCTTACGGAATCCCAATGGCGATCTATGCACGGTCGGCGCGCTTAAAAAGCGATCGTTCAAAAAGAACAGTAACTAATCGTTTGCGAACAAGGTTGAGGAATGAATGAGTGCTGCTCGGAGCAACAACGCGTTCGATCGTCTGCTATCTTCTCTTTGAATGTACCCTGCGATTCAAGTGGGCGAAATTGTCTTCAGAGATTTAGCAAATTATTATAATATATGGAGAAATTATTATATTAACTGTACCGAGTTTGTGGTACAAAGGAAATTGTTTTGTCAACAGTAGTTGCTAAGTAGGAAACATCGGTTCTCGTCTGATCATTGAAGGTAAGCTACGATGGTCACGGATTAACGCTAGGATGAGTTTACCGTCTTCAGTGATGCAGGTTGACAACATGGTGGTTCGAACTCCACTAAAACTCTAGGTCTCCCGGCTAAATGACCATAATAGTCGATGCCTGGTCACATAGAAAGGAGAAGAAGAACAAGAAATTGTTTCATTGATTAAGTTTAAATCTAAACTTCGTTAATCTTTAAGTCAGTGGCAGTCGACTTGAGCCCAGCAGCCATAAATCCTTCTGATCTGGGGTATCATGGCTGGACAAGGGCCTAAGCGCGTCAGGGTTTTTCCTAACTCTATACTGTGATTGGATTATTTTTATAGACTCAAGCAGATCTAAGCGATACACGAGACTGTAACAGTCAATTGGTCAAACTCTCTCAACTCTTTCCAGTTCAATCTGAACTACTCACACAAGGTTCATTCGACGTGTGAGGCACACATATAGACTTGGGTTCTCTGTTTTGAGTAGTACGTGTATGTAACGATGCATCCTCTGCGACAGTACTGTAACGCATGTAATACAACCATGAAAAGCCGCATGCCGACTAACCCGTATTAAAAAATGAATTGGCTCGGCTGTTGATGATGCAGAATAATCATTGGGGTAGCGGTAGGGAACAGGAGATGACGCCACTTTAACTGACTCACAATCTTTGTACATATTTTTCTTTTTCAACCGACTCACATAACTTTATCCTGTAATTCCAATTTATTTCTGTACGAGGAATCACCTCCTCGCTTGCACCACGATTCCTGGGACACCCTGTACACCATTCTCCATGCTCGATGGAGTTGCTCACCTGTAAGTGAGTAAATAGATACTTCAGAATTCTTGAATGAAGCTCGTTTATGGTAAAATGTTACTCGGTGTCGATAACGTTGTACCGTTAATCACGCCACTTTGTTTTCTCGTTTTATGGGATTTTTCTTCTGGCCGGTATAGTAAACTCGATTATCAGCATGCTTGATGAGTGACTGCATCGTCGCTTTATTCATCGAAGCCCTGGTACTCTGATCATTGCGTAACGAGCATTCTTCGTTTCTTCTCGAGATAACGGTTGCTCGGAGTGATGAGAGAAAATCGGTACTTATTTATAAAGTCTTTTTAGGCAACCGGTTCAGCCCCACGAGTTCTCACGAGTTTGAGAGTCTTACGAACTGTCTAACTTCTTCGGGTTCAGAGTCTGTTCATTGTAAGATGACGTGTTTAGGAAATCGATACTTATTTAGAAAGGCGTTTTGGACAACCAGGTTCCATCGTAAGATCTCACAAGTTCGTCAGTCTTATAAAACTCTTGTTAGATTCAGCATTAGTTCCGATCAGGGTGACGCGTTTACATCACCCACATTAACATGTCAGGTCAGTTTATGGGTACATTAGTTTGAAGTTTAATTAATTGCTTCAATTATATGTTTCTTTTTATGGTAAACATACAGCATATGATTAATCGAGTATTTTATTATTTTAGGTGTGAACAATTCTTGGTAGTTCAGGTACATTTAGCGCCTGATAGTAACATTTAAAACACGTGAAGCATAGTTAGGGTTTGAGGAGCATGTTCTTCCATACGTTTACCAAAATTAATATGTGTACAGCAAGTTAACCCATCGAATCAGCCTCGAAGTCCAGCCTGCTTCCACAGTATCTCCACACGCTAATTTTATTAGAAAGTTGAATGAGATCGAAACTGTACGGTATATTTTGATTTTTGCTTCAGCTTGAGGTTCAGTTCAATTGAATTTGGATTAAAGGTCGAAATGAATGGCATTGGAACTATCAAATTAAAATTGAATTATAACTGTATTGAACCTGAACTAATCTTAAATTGTAACTGTCCAGAAACTGAACTAATCTTAAATTGAAACTGACGCGAAACCAAGTTGACATTGAATAGTACCTAAAGTAAAAGTGCAGTCTAACCTGAAACTGAATTGAATAACCCTTTTCCACGCCACATTAATTAACACCTAGACAGAAATTCATACCGTGACTCACCTAATCTCCTGAAAGGCTTAGCTTGTCGCTACCATAATGTTTGCTGAATCGAGCAGAATGAACCGCTATCAATCATTATCAGGTAGGCGTGAACAGTTCCACTTCGAAATATTCTAAATTCCACTCTCTGAGACACATTTCATAAACCGTACATTCAGATCGATCTTCTGTCGTGTTTCTACAGCAGTTTCGTTTGCCTCGGTTCAATCGTTCAACAAATGATCGACGATGCGTGGACGCCGCTACATCGATTCCAATACTCGAACCGAGTATAATGCCATTATTACTTTAATTACTAATTACACGAGTATGTGACTGGTGGATGCGTCCAAGCGTTGCTGCTGGTCAGCTGCTCTTCGGTACATCAAAGAATGATAACGGTTAACCAGCCTGTGGTTTGTTTCCATTTCAGCCTCTTCTCGATACATGCTTCATACGCAGGATCTCCCATTTTCATCCTGTTCGAATCGAACAACTTTCTAATTAGACGAAACTAATGATTAATTCCTTTATAAACACTCATTCCTATTTTATAGGCTATAAAATCTCGAGTTAATTTAATTAACACTCTATAACGCCATGTGACTTGGAAGTTACATATCTACATATCTATAAATCTATATTTTTACGTCTTATTTCGTTTATTTATCACTGTGTATAGTTATATCCTACGACTGTACTGCTGCCAACTAGTCTATTCGGTTATTATTATGTTTATATCCCGCGATACGAACTGTATCATTTATGTTTATTATATCCCTGATGTATCATTCTCGTCATATGCAGAAAAATTCTAGTTATAGAGGGTTAAAGCCATTTTAAACAGTATAATTTTATATTTACTCATTTTATAGAATTCACAAAACTGTGTAAGTTCTTTAGGTTCAACGTCTGTTCGTTTTACCTATTTGACTGCTATCGGCGGCTATTGGCGTTTGTCAAAGCTATTTACCGTGTACTGTCGACGCCTTTAGGCGTTAGGTGCAATGCCTCACTATGTAGTACTGCAGCTCGGCCGCACGTAGAGTTCGCCTGGTTTCCAAGTAGCCCGCAGCCAAAGGCTTAAGGCATGTTTAGAAAATCAATAACTTCTTCAGGCTCAGTGTCTGTTCGTTTCAAGGTGACATGTTCGAAAAATCGATACGTATTTGTAAGTGCGTTCAAGCGTTCCTGTTGATCAGCTTCCCTTCGGTACATCAAAGAATAATAACGGTTAACCAGCTTATGGTGTGATTCCATTTCAGCTTCTTCTAAATGCGTGCTTCACACACCGGATCTCCTATTTTATCGCGTTCAAATTGAACAATTCTCTAATTGGTCGAAACTAATGATTAAATCCTATATGAACATTCGATTCTATTTTATAGCCTATAAAATCCCGAGTTGATTTAGTTAGAGCAGTTTCAAACAGTACGATTCTTTATTTACTGCATCCTTGTTTACTGCAAACTATGGTGTATTGCGCAGAACTGGAAAGATGACCAGCGGACGGAATGCGGGTCTGATTGGTTATAACATAATAGGCCTACCTAGTCGGATGCAATCATAAAAACGGATCACACGCATTTCCCTTATTGGCCGAAACGGTCGCATCTGCTAATGGGATTGTAGCGGCACTTCCCGATTTCGCCAGCAGAGGGATCAGCGGCATACGACTTTCTCACAAGTCCTCGATTTTATTGCGATTCATACATATACACATTCGATCTGCCTCTCCGTATCCTGCGTACAACAACTGTACTTCTAGGGACTATAAAAACTTCAATCATTAATTCCTCAGTACTCTCAATATCTCGATACTCTCAATATTTTGATACTCCCAATATCTCAATACTCTCAATATTTAAATACTCTCAATATCTCAATACTTTCAATATCTGAATACTCTCAATACCTCAATGCTCTCAATACTCTCAATACTTTCAATATCTCAATACTTTCAATATCTCAATACTCTCAATACCTCAATGCTCTCAATACTCTCAATGCTCTCAACGCTCTCAGTCCTCTCAATACTCTCAATGCTCTCAATGCTCTCAATGCCTCAATACTCTCAATGTTTAATGCTGAAAAAAATATTGAATATCTGACCCTATAATGTGGTATTTTCGTAAAGAGGGTGACGAAATCTACTGGTGTGCAAAGGCTCAACTAACTCGGCGAACACAAGTCCGTGCCTTCTCCTTGTAAGGCATGGGCCTGCTAGGTAGCCTTACTGACGGGTCCCACATTAGCAGGCCCCGGACGAAACGCTCTTTCGTCTTTCCTCCTTCCATTCTTTTCGTCATTTCCTCCTCAGCGCACCCTTCACAGGATCGTGCAGCACCGTGTGACAAAGAGAGTGGACGGAACACATCGAGGCCAAGTGGGATAGAGCGATCAGACGAACTTTAATGCTATAGCGTAGCAATCTCGGAATAATAACCATTAAAATTTCGTGTATCCGCGGTTGGCTTTGAAACGTATCCTTCGCCGATATGGGAATTCTACTGCTATGTCAACGTGTGCCGTCAAGAACCTAAATGTGGCGGATTCGGAAGCATCATAGGCGCAGGGGAGCGGAGTACCCCTCTTGCTCCTATGCTGTTCCACTGGACATCTTTCCAGCTTTGCACAACGTGATTCTAGTATGGATCTACAATATTCGAATTTTAGTAAAAATTTGCTTCCGTTTCTTAAGGTCTTCTGAATGTCGTCTTCTCTTTACTTTACAAATTTCAGATAACTCACAAACTTTACGTATTCAGATGCGTCTAATCCTCTCACTACTAACGTCGACTATAGTCGTCTTTGGAAGTCATCTACGGCTGCTAGCGCCGGCTGTAATCATTGAGAGAACAATCACGTTTTCACCGAATTGTTCGTCAGGAATTATCATTTATTAAATTAAATTTCTTATGTAAATCGAAGTTTTCACGCCTATGTCTATAAAGGTTAACAGCGATTTTGAATCGTGGTCAGGTCGTTGCACCCTCGCGTCAAACGCTATCTCTTCTTACTTTTATTCACCGCTCGAAAAACGCAGGAATTCGCGAGAAAGCCCGCAGCAAATTCATTAAAGGGAATCATGTGAAAACAGTCGGTGGATTTCTTCGCGAAGAATATTTGTCACGCTTCATTTCCCCTGGCCGGTCGTTCGATCCTCGCTGGAATTTATCCTAATCGCCGTGCAGCGATACGCGATCGTTTTTCCCCGGAGAATCCAGCGATACCGGTCGGTACGAATTCGTTAAACAGTTATCATCGTGCTCGAAAGGTTTTCATACTGCCCGGTTCCATTTCTCGGGTAATATCTAAGAGCAACGGGTCATTGTGGATGGAGAAGGAGAGAGATTAAAAAATATCATCAGGATAATGTTTCCTGCCTGTATTCCGTGGGGTTGCGCAAAGCTGAGCTCACTTGCGACAGACAATTCCTTGAATGTCAGGCTAAACGTTCCGCGATCAGAATAGCTGGCAATGTAATAATCTGAGAACACTGCGCTCGCGAGAAATCCGCGACAAATTCAGGCTCGTTGCACGAGATTTTATTGCCGCGCGATAACATTCCGCGTTGATTCGATTCGAATCGAAAAGTTTGTTTCCGCGCTGATACTGCAGGAAAACTCACGATCGAATTGCCACGGAACGACTACAGAAATACTGTTTTATCACGAGATGATTGCGGTCGGTTTAATGAGACATAAAACTTTTGGTAAGAATGTGCAACGTGTGCTGGAATTTTCCGCGGTAGAGCACGCGTTAAAGTGAATACTTTATTACGGTGATATGCGCGATGTTAATTGTTCAGTTGGTTCGGTGTTTAATATTGCAAAATGTGCAACGAAATATGTATATTGCGACGGTATTACAGAGAGTTGCCGTAGGATCGAACTGAAGCTAGCGAACGATCTGGCGGTCGTTAAAGAACGACCGCAGTTATTAATTTAACAGTCTCCATTTGACATCTGCCATGAGCGGAGGCATTGGCATTTGGTATTCTAGAATTCTAACCGTCTCTGTACATAGTTGTAAATGAACAGTTACTTTCGTGTTGTGTTTGATAAATCTCGGTTTGCTTATGAGTATGTCTTGTGGCGACACATCTTGGCACAATAATATATATTTCAATACGACTAGTTGGGATGATAATTACTTAATATATATATAGATTTATGGAGTGTAATGAACAATAAAATTTTCCCTGGACCAGTACGGTGGTCCGTAGCACACAACGAGCGATCTTTGAAAACCCTTATATGGGTTCATAGCAGAAACATAATGAGACGGTTAAATAAAAGGAAGTTAGTACGTTACTCACAGTATTTGTTGTTTGTATCAGTTTATTTCACAAATAGAATATAATGTCATTTGTTACTCTTATTTGATGGAATACGGAGGTAATTAATTAGTTAATTAATGTAATGATGACCACCGGAGCTGTAGCCTTCCCCTACTGTAGGTCCACGCCCCTGATATAGGCTGTGAATTTTACTGTGTTTATGATGGAATGTGAGTGGTGAATATTTTGAATTTTGCAATGAAAATCGAACCACAATATGGAAGATGTACAACCTACTACTTTATTAATAGGATATAGCAGTGGTGATAAAACATCATGGTGACATTTGAGTAACATAACCAGAAAATCTTGTGACACCTACCGAATTATTGTTATGTAAAGGCGGTCCTAAATGTGTCTCACAACAAATCCTATGATAATAGCAATTTAAAATCAGTTTAAAATGAATTTTATGGTTCGAAGAAAATTGTGAAGTAGGAATGAAAGAACTATTTAAATAGTGGAATAGGGCCACTAACAATAACGGTGAACATATCGATAATTAAGAGTAAATGTAATTGTTAATTTATTTAGGTTTCAAAGAAGCTCTAAAAGCGACATTAATTATTGGATGGCCTAATACACGTATTAAAGTAGAAGGAAATATTTATTTAATTTCGTTACACGTGTTTCAATTTTAGAGCACTATACCAACTAAACAATCGAATCACACACATTATTACGATGAAATATTCCGTTTAACACGTTGTTCCACCGCGGAAAAATTCAGCACACTGTGCACTCTTTTTCCCGAAATTTGCAGGATTTAAAGAGATAAACAATTAAAAAAAAAAATTGAAGAAGAACTGAGAGAGACGAAGACGGAGGGAAATAGTTGTGTAGAGAGAGAAAGAAATCGGTTCTTTATTTACGCTGCTTCGAGTCCTAAGTCAACAATCGGTCGAGTACCTGGGAGGCTGCAACAATACCTGCTCTCCGCCTGGGTATCCACGGAAATATTTCTCATGGACGTTTCGTCACTTCCTCGCCATGGGGAATTCGGCCAACCTGCCTTCCTTTCTTTCCACGCGAACACAATAAGGGAGATTCAACGCAAACAAACGGGAACTGAAATTTGTGCCGCGAAGCATTCTAATTCCATTATTGTTCATTCGAGGCAGGTTTCGTTCGAATGTGAGAAGCTCGATGAACTCCTGCTTACCTGCTTTTAGATTCAAAATCAGCCCGACGTTTCCTACGGTGCTCAAAATAATTACAGGGTCACGTATCTAGCTGAAGATTCTGGTACTCTGATAGAACTATAGAGTAGAACCTCGATTATCTGAACTGCAATTAGTAACAGGGTGGATGGTATTGTAACTATGTTTCGCATAGAAATGATCATATTATTTTAGAAGGTCAGAAAAATAGTAGTGCAGAAATAGGGCCATAGTATTATTAATGGGAATTTTAACTTGAAACTGACATAAGATGACCTGTTTTTGGATAATCGAGGTTCTACTCTACACAATACATAATAGATTCTTACTAACACCACTTTATTCGATAGCCACCTGTATTACTGTTTATGGTTTTCTATGACTATGTCCTCCGTCTATCTGAGAGGTTATTCATACCTCTCATCGTTACTAAAAATATTGCAATACTGTGTATGCTATATTTCCTTCAACTTTGATACATAGTCATCCTGTAATTAATGTCGCCTTTACAGCTTCATTAAAGACAAATAAATCAACAGTAACATTACAGTTACTTTTAATTATCGTGACCTTAGCCATTACTGTTTGTGCTCTTTGATTTCAACTTCACAAAATGTGTATCATATTGTATTATACTATACTTAAACTTGCTGGCCTATTTCTAGGCTTCTCTAATTGTAAGTCATATGCTCCACTTTGTACTATAAAAATATTTTACTCAACCATTCTCTTTTTTCTTTCGGATAAGAATCGCAGCATAGTGTTGCTCGTTCGTTCAGTCATAGCATCAGCAAAAGGCGTTTAAAGATAGTAAAACCCTGATTTACCACGTTTTTCTAGAATATTCTCAGTACGATGGTTTCGAGCAAACATGCAGGGTTGTTATCGTTGCTCCGTTCAGGTTTTCACGCTGCAGGATTCATCGACGTGATGATTCGCGACGTTTACGAGGGTTCTTCGATATTTTTCCACCGGCGAACCGGACCCGAAATCGAGCCGTTTCGAGTTTGCAAAAAGTTCAGCGAGGAGTTTTGAACGGTCGACAGAGCCTGTCCGTGCAAAAGGAAAAGGGAAACGGAGGAAGACGGGAAAGGAAGAGAATTTGCTGGACGCTACGGATTTGGCGATGGAACGTGTCGGGATTGCCAAATCGTTTCGACGAGCCGCGTTGGGTCGAGAGTCGAGCACAATGGTCGATTAACACTTGGAGCTCTTTCACACGGATATACGTGTGTCGCGATCGTGTATGCGATGCACGTCCGGGAATAAAATACTGAAAGATGCCCGTGCGATACAGTATCCGCCTAATTCTGTAGCTGGAAAGAAAAAAACACAAGAATGAAAGAAATGAAAGACAGAATCTGAGCGGCTGAGGTACCCAAGATACACAAAATTAGGATAGCGATACACGTATATCAGTGTGAAAGAGCCCTTAGTTCGCTATGCTGTGTTAGCTGAACACAACAAAGTTTCTAAATTGTTATAGAAAATTAATGCGAACTCAACTGGTACTCTTTTTATACCTTTAATTGCTGTTGGCGCTTATTGGCGCTTGTCAAAATCACTCATAGCAAGCTGCAGGCGCCTGTAGGCATTAGATGAAGCTGCTCATCGTATCGCTGTCCCGGAAGAACAATGACACAATCGCAAAGGAGCTGTTTTTCAGACGGTGAAGAAAACGAATGTTAGTTAATCACATTTGAACCGCTGAGAAGTCAAACTGATCAGCTTCGTAAAATGAAAAATAGAGAGAAGTGATGATTAGACTGCGGATGTTTATGCAATTTAACCCTTTGCACTCCGTTGCCTCCGCTATGGGGACATTCATAATATATTTTATAACTCCGTTGGGGGGACATGCGCATTGTGTATCTGTGCTTAACCTGTTACTTCGGTAATACTGACTGTAAATTATTTATATTACAGGTTTTAATTACATTACAATAAAGGAGATTTATTAAAGAAATAAAGATAAATAAACTCATAAGCGCTTGTAAAATTTTTCCTTTCAAAACAAAACTTTTCTCTTCCAATGACTTTCACTGCAAACGTGTGCCGGAATTGCTGATAAGTAGTATCAAAAAATATTAGGAGTGCAAAGGGTTAATATATCCAAACTGGTGAATGATGGACGTTTAATACCTTAGAAAATAAAAATTGCGTATTCTAAATATTTCAAGGAGCAAATGCAGTCTCGTTGAAGTCTCATTTATTTAACTACATCAACACAGGAAATATGTTTGTCTAAGAATGTATATTTGCATAAACATCCGCAGGCAAGTGATCATGTTACAAACATTCATATACATGGAGTTGATCAGTTTGCCTTCTGAGCCACTCATTTGTAATTAAACAATGAGTCAATGCGTGATGCCATTGGGAAGAAAGCAGTTATCAACATGTTTTGGACACGTTTCAGTAGTATTGGTAAAAGATTAAGATGCCCGACTTTCCACTCATGCCATTGATTTTAGTATCTATGTTGATCAGACATTTTTTACTCCGCTCCATGAGTACTATTAGCTCCTCTTCGGGTGCTACGACTTTTCTTAGATCCCTTTCTTTGGACACCCCGTATGCTCGAACACTGTATAAAATCTGATTTGTGTTAAAATTCCACGCGCGTGTTCAGTTTTGCCCCTTACCGTACGTTCTGTACGTGCAAACGGTCTTTCCTCCGGTAGAAACGACCCGATTATGTCACGACGAGACGAACACGCTCCAAGGATTCTCTCGTCTGGCGAATCTCTTAGGCGTACCGTTAAGCAACGTCGGTAAAATAATGAGTTTCGGCTCGTCCGAGACTACCATCAGCTGTTTGACTTGTATGTGCATCGTTACCGCCGGCAGCTGCCGCTCTTGCTCGTTTTGTTTTCACGCGACCGGATTATGTCGACATTAAGGTTTCAGATCAAAAGCCGCGCTTTGGCTAGGCTACTGTTAGCCGTGCGTTCGAGAGATTTGTTGCGATGCGTGGTCGGCTCGAATGTAGGTCCCGGGAGCCATGATTGCATCGATACTGAAACGATTTTTCAACCTGTCCCACAACGGGCTATTCGCCTCGTAAAGTTAGCCGAAATTATTTTATGACTTGAGGCACATATGTATTTGTGTGATGATCATTTCATTTATGCAGTCATGGTATAGGTAGGGACACTATTGGGTACAGGAGGATACATTCATATTTTAAGGAAGACTTTTTGCAAAACTACGAGGTGCTCAACTGGAACTAGTGTACTCTTTGATAGTTTGCTGCAGTTACTGTTTTATATTTACATTTAATTTTATTTAGCACGTTTACTGCCATTCGTTCAATACATTCGCGACCGGCGTTTGTGGGGCGAGACGCTTAGCTGGATACCGCATATAATTTCCAAAAGTCTATAACTGAATACCGCAAGGTTCTGTTATTTCAATGTGTGTGAGTATAAAAAATATTGCTTTTGATATGCTTGTAATCACTTGTTATTTAAAATTTAAAAAAAAGTTAAATGTTTGATGTAAAATTCCTGGAAATATTAAAATTGAATGAGCTGCTTAAATATGACGTAGGACTACGTCACCGGTCCCGAATGTGTTAATATTCGTTTATGAACATATGTTTATCTGAATTTTTCGTCTTGTTTTAACATATACAGCTTAAACCCAAATTTTTGCTCAAACTGTCTGATACATCCTGTATATCCGATCAAATGGAGCTGTAAAGATAGATTAACGTCATCAAAAATTTCCCAAAACCGGTACACGCGGAGTAACACGAGTGCACCAGCATCCCTCTCTCTCTCGCTTCACTTTTTCTTCTGCTCGAAGAAAATCGAAAGTCGTTTAAACACCACGATCGAAAAAAAAAAAAAAGAAGAAAGAATATCGCCGCCGGAGGCGACGGCGAATCATCGAGCAGAAAACGACGAGAGCCGAACACGGTTCATCAACACCTGTACACACAATTTCAATCATTCTACACGGCCGTCGCGGCGCTCGAGCGCAGCGTCCGTCGAGCGAATTCCCGGCACGCAACAAAGAAAAACAGAGGAGAACGAAACACCTCGCGTGCATGTCGTTCGTAAGTACGTGCATCGAACTGATTCAAACGATCGACTTTCGAATCGATGCGTTTCGATCGGTAGCCGCGCGAAAGTCACGTAAAAAAACAACCCTCGAACTCGAACAGTTTCTAGACGTTACGAATCCCCCGTTCACGACGCGGCGGCGTGAAATAAAAGCATCGCGCGGTGGAATGCTGCCGCGTCCCGATGCGTGAGGTCGAGGATAAAACGTTTCGGTTTTGTGTCTCGCGTAACTCGACGTGACAGCCACGATACAATTTCATGGGGTCGGAGAGAGAGGGGGGAGAGACTGTCTGAGAAAGAGGGAGAAAGAGAATGTAGAAGAGCTCCGTAGACGCGACGTTCGTGAAATCTTGCCCGATAAGCAGCAAACCTGTACACACGCATGGAATTTTAACATAAATAATATTTTATTCAATGCTTGAGTATACAGGGTGGTCCACGCAACTGTTACAAATTATAGCTATTTTCTCAGTGGAGTTAGAAAAAAGATGAATGATTCAAAGAGCACTATATTTGTGGGACTATTTTCTTTGCAAGTGTAACCATGCGTGTGCATTTAACAATTGAATTATTTTTTTAAAATGGAAATGTATATTTTTTCTTTAGTAGATCGAATCCTTTCGTTATTTCTGCGTAAAGAGGTATTCAGGTAAAGCGATTAAGTTCACGAGATATTTTATATGTTCCATAATTCACGTATTTTTTATTATTGTAATCGTTCCATTTTATTATTAGTTATCATTGTTAACACGTTGACTGACACGGTGGTCATACATGACCGGCGTTACTGCATGAAAAATCTATTGTGGCCACGAGGGCAAAACATATGAAACTTGCGTGGCAGTCAACGTGTTAATGTCGTAACGCGTCTAATCTATAAATTAAACTTTATCATAGGTATGTGAAGCATGTACAGTATACATGTGTAGCATAGTGTTTGCTGCTGTCCGCGGTAGGGCTTGGAATCTAACCCCCGCGGATACGTGGTCCAGCTGTATTTCTTTTTGTATAAAAGTAAACCGGTAACGATATACTTAAACAACTTTTCTAAAATTTGCCCAATTTCATCATTTCAATACGCAGTTACTTTTGGGACACCTGGTGCATGCACCATGCAGCCACCAGCCAAATAAAACATATTCGCCAAGTGTATCTGAAACAAGATTTCGCAACGACCCCTTACCATTGTCTCCGCGGTTCAGATCGAAAAAAGTAGCGGCAGTGATCGATGCCAGTCGTAGTTTAATTAGCATCAATCGTCGTGGCCACATTACGAGCGGTTATGTAAATGATCGTAGCCCTCGGATTAATGTCTCATTGTGCGACGATCAATTTCGCCTGAGCTTTGAAGTTTCGAGAGCATATCGTAATCGATGTAATACGCTCACCGAGGTTAGACATCGATCTGTCTGTTTCTCCAGCGGGGCCATAGACGACGTCGACGGGGACGTCGGCGTCGGTTTCTCGGCGATCGGTGAGTGGTAAAATCTTAAACGCGGTTTGGTATCATTTAACACTGTCATGGCGAGCACCACGCGGGAATAGTTTATTCCCCGGCGGCTCGTACTAAACTTTCTCTCGAATACGACTTACCCTCGGCTACAGCGGACTCACGCACGTGTGCGTGTGTTCGAATCTACCGGGACTGACATTTGGAATGCTAATGTCGATTAGCGGAATCGATAACTATCGATGGTGAGGAGTGAATGTGTGTGTGTGTGTTATACACTGTACCCACGCACTTGATTATGCCACGTGTGTATGCGTAATAACGAGACTTAACCTTTTTCCGTTTGCACTGTTCGCGACCCGCGGCGTTTCTGTCGCGTTTGTTCAGGCAGGTTCAAACGCGGCATGACTGAAGCCGTGAATTCTAAAATGGCATAGGTGCATTAACATTTTGAGAAAAGAACAGGATCTTTTGTTTGATTTCATTTAATTTTTCATTCATCTTTTTGATTTTTCTTGCGAATAATGTGCGTACAGATATTTTTGCATCGCTTTGAATACTATTTGAATATCATTGGATAGACCTGAGTGTTTTCAATAGTGTCACAAAGCGGACTTGTGTTGTAGTAGAACCTTGATGATTGGACCACCGATCATCTTATGTTAATTACGAGTTAAAATTATCAATATTGGTACTGTGTACTCAAAATCTTTTTGATTTTTCTTGCGAATATTGTGTGTACAGATATTTTTGCATCGCTTTGAATACTATTTGAATATCATTGGATACACCTGAATGTTTTCAACAGTGTCACAAAGCGGACTTGTGTTGTAGTAGAACCTTGATGATTGGACCACCGATCATCTTATGTTAATTACGAGTTAAAATTATCAATATCGATACTGTGTACTCAAATTCATACCACTATGTATTTTACAATCTAACATAAAATTAAAATCTGTACATGAAATGTAATTAGAATGTGAGTCATCTTGTTACTAATTACAGTTCGGATAATCGAAGTCCTCTTTCATTTTGGAATTCATAGTTTCAATTATTTGTCGAATAGACTTGTGGCATTTTTAAACCTTTGACAATAAAGGTTTTATTGTAAGTGAATCGCAGAGTCACTGAACCTTCCATAGTACACCCACGATCTCTCCACCAAAGAGATAGTACAATAACAATATGAATGAACAAAAGAAATCGAGTGTCGGGGTCTCGCAAAGGAAGAGTCAATTTTACATCCATTTTCATTGAGTTCACACGTACATTTACGACCGGAAATTGTTACTGCAAGTTACGTCATCAAAGAAGGGTTAAGTTTGGAGTAACACGGAAAATCAGAATTCGAATTTCTATAAGCGTGGAGGGTATGGTATTAACTCCTTGCCTTATAATAATGAGTCACAATCGTGATGCAGGTTATGGCCTACGGGGTATCCCACGCAACTGGACCAACCTATAGCGTTAAAACGGAAGAGGATAAGAACCGCTCAATAAGTTGAAACCTTTCAATTTCTTCAACGTTCCTTCAGGTGCAAATACAATGTCGAAGTCAAAATGTTTTCTAACTAATCAATTTTCGACACAAGTACCTTCATACTTTTGTAATAATATTTATTACAAAGGTGAAATTAAAAATCCCAGTTTATCTGTATTTTTTCTAATAGTCCATAGTTTAGTACATAACTTTTCATGAAAATATATCAGAAATTTGCCCAAAAAATTGCAAGTAAATATTAACTTTTAATATATTTTTTAAAAATTTGTTTACAGATACGAATTTCATATTAAAAAATACACAAGTCGTACGCTTAAATATTTTCTCCACAACGAATAGTTTCGAATATAAACGACAAAATATGTTTTGCAACCTCAACTTCGACGGCTGCTTTCGCTCTGTCATTATGAATGATTGTCGATAAAAAGAAGTACGTGTCAAATATTATTTCGAAACCTATATTATACCAAAGTTTCATCAAAATAGGAATGGGCTCCTTGCCAAACGTCCCTTGTTAGAGTACTTGAATAATGAACTTCTCCGCAGACAACTATTAGAACAGTCGTGAGGCAACGGGTTAAAAAATGCTTGGTGGATGATAGAAGACCTGAATATAGTGTGGTCGTTTGTCGGTTAGAAAATGTTTTAGCTGGCTATTAAACGCGTAGATTTTTACGAAACGATTTTCCCCGTCGATGTTATCGGTTCGAAACGCAGCGGTTATCCAGGATCTTACGCAACCGAACGCACTCCTTCATGGGATAGGAATTCCGCAGGACTCCGTCGGACCCGTGTGTCTCATGGCGGCGTGGAAACCATTCTTTCTCAGTATTAATATCGGTCTTTTTAGTCTAATGGTCGCATAAGGATGTCGTTAAGCGGCGAGGATAAATCGATTTCGCCGAGATTGCTCGGCTAAAACATAACCTGCGAAAGGAATACTGCTCTCGTAAGACCGGTGAAATTGCACGTTGTGTGTTTCACCGTCGTTTCAATTGTTAGATCGCGGAAAAAACAGGCTGCTCTCTTGTTTCGGGGAACTGCGCTATAAATAGGGCAGTCTGAGAAGGATCGAGCATATCTGCTGTGCTTCCTAACGGTTTCAGAGGCGGAATAACCCTTAAGTGGCACGCGTGGAACAGCCGTGTCTGATCGATTTCTTCTTCTACTTAACTCCCGATTTCTTCGTGAAGTCCTCGCTGAGTCGTGGGCTCAGAAAATGAAGATATCGCGTGTAGGCAGAGTTCGATGTTAGATTTTGATCAGCTTTTGAATAGGGTAAACTGAAGGCAATAGCAAGGCAGCGTTGAAGATGTTGTTGAAGATAACACCGAAGACAATGCTGAAGTAAACGATAAAGACGATATTGAAGTCGATGTTGACAACGACACTGAAGTATATGTTGACGACGTTGAAGATGATATTAAGGATGATGTTGAAAGGTCATATTAAAAACAGTGCTGAATGAAATATCGACGATATTGAATAGCATGTTGAAGATGATATCGAATACCATTAACACTTTGACAGTCGCTAATATATTGCAAACACTAATTACTTTCGAATATTCTTGCAATAGTTCGTAAGTACCTAAGCATTCCACATTATTGTCTTTGTATTAAATATTGTAAACCACCACTTTATCAGTACTGGAAATATTTACTACCTCGTGTGAAATAATTATTCGTTTTACAGCGGCCGTCAACGCGTTAATCGTAATTTTTATACCAGAACGAGTAAACACTCATCTACATTTTCCCACAATATATTCTAGTAATTAATAAAAAAATATTCAACATTGCAAATAATAAAAGTAACCGGATAAGCACGGAGGATCCAGGTGTGCAAGATTAAGATACCAAGGGACCCTGAAAGGCGTGCAACATCCATCGACCTGTAAAAGGAACTCGCGTTATTATACTCCTTAACAAACGTCTCATGCACAATGCGTGCACGTGGATCTCGCGGGAGGTTGTATCGATATTGTATAACACCTACACGGTACGTGTCTTAATAGGATTTACGTTTACCGCCTTTGGTGTCATAACAGTTCAGGGCCTTGACGCCTTGAAAATTAATTTGTAACCGGAAAACGTAGGCACGCCTTTGAAACCTGTGCCCGAGGCTTCGCGATCCTAACAACGTAGATCCTAATCCATTCTTTATTCCAGCCCGTGGTTAATATATTTACACTCGGCCCGATATAATGGCGCATTGTTTCAGCGAACCTTAAGTTTCCTCGAAAGCTGCGGGCGTCTTGTTAGAGAGCTAATTGAAGTGATACTTTTTCGCGACCAGTTCCCGGTTGGCGAAAGGACTGATTAATCGCGTTATTACGGGTGAAACGGTTCATTAACACGGTGTTGATAGGTCGTTTTAAGTGTCAATTAACGTATGGCACCGGTTATGCTTCGCGCGAGTCTGAATGAATAGGAGTAACTATTTATAGTTGATCTCCTGGTTGGAAATGATAAGTCCGTGGTCGATGCGGACTTCCTTCGCAATATTGAGCTTTGATCAGCCAGCACTACTAGCAAGGTTGCCTTTTTAAATTAGCTCTGTGTATAACATAAAATGTTTCGTTTTTTCCTAACAGTTACGAAACATTGGGTTACGTCAAAATTTCAAACTGTATGGATTCGGTTTATTTTCAAAACTATTACAAATGGAGTGGAGTCTATTTTTTAATCCGGAAAAATCGTAATCGGTTAGGGAAGGTAAAGTTTCCTCAGCAAGAAGCGGTTGCTAATTATTGATTAGCTGGATAGATGTTTCAAAATTGGGGAAGTCGGGTTCCACGGAGTATCCAGAAGGGATGTATCACCGAAGATACATAGATGCACCTGAGATGTCTCACCCTGACTGACTGAGGACACTCTCTGTCCGTCACAACCCTGCTATTTCATTTCGCTAAATATCTTCCAAAGATTGCTGACTTCTTGCCCAACCTTCTCAAACTAAATTGTCATATTAACTATACGATAAAACAATTGACGCACCTTGATCAAGCAGCAGCATACTCTCTGAACCACAATCTGAATCTAAGAAACTGCGCAGAGCTGCTCGAACCGACTCCAAACACGACCATAATTTATGACATGGGAGAGAGTCTCAAGTGTCGGGCGGCACAGGACTTTTCCCGGTGCGCTGGTCCTGGAGCCGAGGGCGACCCGGCGGCTGGCATTCTTTTTCCGAACGAGCTGGCAGACGAACGTACTGCCGAGCATCCAGGATTCACGAGAACATTGTACAGACAGATAAAATCGGTGTAGCAAAATTTAAAGACTGTATCCAACATGAACTGCTCACACAAGATTAATTCGACCCGTGATTTACGCCTAGAGACTCGGCTCATTTATATCGAAGAGTACGTGTACTCGACAGGATGAAAGTTTCTAGCGCTTCTAGCAGCTCCGCGGTTTTATTGGACAGCCAAAGCTGGTCGACCAAAGTTCAAGCAGTTTTTTAACCGATTCCCGTGCAGCTGCGAATGCTGGAACGGGAATCGATGGTAGAGGAGAGAACGGTAGCAGGAAGACGCCGCGTGTGCACACGCATCTGTATGCAGACACGTCGATGGAACGGAACTATCGGACAGGTTACCGGGTTATGTGGATGGAAAATAGCTGTGTGTGCACTTACGCGTGTCTACGTGAGATTATAGCGAGCGGGGCTGCCGGTGGTGCTCGTAAACGCGATGTTTCCTGCGAAGGCACCGTGTGCCTTCTCTGCTACTTATATAGAGATAAATCGCCATAAAGGCTGGCCGAGGCCAGATGCGTCCAGCGAGGAAACGAGAACATCGGCCGCACGGAAAATATGATGTTGCGGTGTAACGTGAGAAATTCTCCAGGCGACCGTGTATCAGCCGCTCTTCGCCCGGCCACCGATCATTTTATGGCTCTTCCGCGACCCGTCGCCATCGCTGAAACCATTTCGCGACCGTTAGGACTCGTCTTATCGAACGACCGCGCGCGTTGTTATTGCCACGATATTTCACGGAGCCGGCGACGGTGAAACGGGAGGAATTTGTGACTGCCCGTGATTTAGGGGACTGGGGTCGGTTCGGAGCGTAGGCTGATTCCAGAGAAATGTACTGGGTTGTACGTAATTGTCCGTACAGTGAATTTTAGTGTGCATATACATGTTACGGGATTAATTATAGAATTGTACAAGAATTTTGTTTGCAATTTTTGGGTAGGAATTTGAACCTGTGCGCGAAAAGGAATTCTGCGTAGCAACCTAGCGAATAGTTTTCTGCTCTATGTTACTTCGTTTAACAGCAGCTGTTACCAGGAAGGCTACCGAAGCGGTCGTCTTAGATTTTAATGAGCTTTTCCACGTTGATAGGTCATGTTATTACGAATCTCTCTTATATGTGGTTTTGGGTGTAGACGGTCAATGGTTGAAAAGATATTTAATGCAAAAGAAACTCTGCATAGCAGTCTAACGTCTAGTTGACTGCTCCATGCTCCTTCATTTGAAAGCAGCTGTTACGGTAGAGTAGATAAACCCTGTTGGAACTTTAACATTAAATACCTTGTGAACTATAAGCCGTTTACAACCATATATCAGTAGTTTCGGTATCTCAGTATCTACCAGTGTGCAAATGTTGTTCGCAATTTGCAACAGTCAATTGGACAATATTTCGAGAATTCTAAATATTATGTTTTTTTTCCTGTAGTCTTGTAGCCGAGCGAATTCTCTTTCGAGCGCGCGGGCGCCGAGGTTTGCCATCTAGCGGCTGTGCGTGAACTATGCCTTCGTGGACGCCTCGCCGGCATGCCGACAAAAAATAGTCACATGTTTTTATCCCGATATATTATTTACTTCGCGATAAAATATAGTCTGTGGCACCCCGAAAAATGTAGAGACGCTATTGTGCAAATTTCATTACAATCGGTTTAGTAGTTTTTGAGAGTTTTCGAACATACAGACAAAATCTGTCTCTTTATTACATACAATAGGAAGATTAGGACCATTTCATGATTTTCAGTTTGCTATGCTACCATATTTACTCCAATGTCTTTTCAATATTTTTCCATGTATTTCGACTCATGTCAAACATGAAAATTAGGTGGCAATAGTATATATAATAGTGATTGTAAGAATACTTTGGCAAACCATTCTGCCTCATTTTCAGTACCCCATCTCACCCCGAGGTAGGGGTATGGAGGTTTTTTTCTCACTTTTTTTAAAGCTTAATAATTCAGAGGTCTGATTTAATATCGTCCAAAGTATGTGTCAAATACTAGATTGTTAAATTATAATTGTGATGTGATTCACGAGGACTTACTCAAAAGGTAAAATTATTATTTTACCTGCATTTTTCCTTAGCTTCCCCGTCATGCCGCCCTTGTCCTACTTTAGACAGCGATAGCGTACAACGAAACATCGAGTGCCTGCGGATCATCCGCCGCTATAGTTCGTTCAGCATGGAAAGAGAGGCGCTTTCGGCTGACTTCGTGGCCAAGAAAACGGTTTAATGTTACAGTAAACCGGTAGATTCGTCTGTTTTCTCACCATGGTCCTAATCGACTTGACTTACGCCACGTCGCTCCCGGAGAACCCGTTAATGGCGCTTCGATGTGAAACGTAGCGGGCTAATGCGCCCGTCAGATGTGCTTTAATTGATCCACTTAATCGTCTTGATTCTCCTTTTCGTTGTCCGCGTCTTGTCGAACCTCTGAAGTTTTACGATTTCACGTTTCACCCCGGGCAGATGTCGGTATCAACGGAACGAGCATGCACGAGAAGCAAAGATTATGTTTACTACGCGTTCGTTAATCTTTAGAGTTTCAGGCTTCGAAACTTATATCTCGAATTGTGATACAATTATGGTCTGCGCCGCGAATAATTGGATGATCGCGACCTTAAACTGCTTTATTGCTTGGTAAAACAGCTATCACGTTAGTAGTCAAGTTTTTGTTCATAAAAATATTGTTTTTTCACTGTGCGATGTTCCTTTCGTATCTGACGTGTAGTTCATTCTGTGGAATAATTGTCGTAGTTTGAGTTTGTACGCGCGTTAAACCGTGTATTTATCGTGGCACTTTGAATAATAATTTAAAGTAAATCCTTTCGAAATGGAGAAACCCTGACATCGAGCGGCTATGAAGGAGTTTAGTGTCAATTTTTGCAGCAACTATCGATGGTAGCTGCCTACGTTGATGTTTCATCTTCATATTAACATGTAAATTAACTTTGAACACAGTTTCCTTTGTTCAGAAAGCAGGGTACCCTCCGACGAAATTATTAACACACGAAAAAATAATCGAACCATCAAATTTGTCTGTGGTCTGAATAATAATGGGCTTCTGATATTAAGAAACATTTACGTCAAGTAAAATGGTCTCATTATGTGTATATTATTTCATGTAATCACCATAAAAACCCATAATAACAGGGATGAACCTGATTGTTTTAGTTAATAATCTTTTTGAATATTGAATAGCAACAGGCAACATTGTTGGGTCTGAAAACAACCGAAGTATCAATTTTTTCTATAGCTTGCATAAATATGTAGAGCTCCATTCAGTAAACGGCGGTGGGGATCACGATTAACTTATCGTGTTATACACTCGGTGTAGAAAATTATTTTCTACAGTTATCAGTTATTTTTATGGACTTTTGGGCACTTGAAAAACGCAGTTGCAATATTTTTTTAAACGACACACCATACTTTTCGATATATTAACAAATACTGTTTATCACTCTACTCCCTCTACTAAAATAGAAAATTATACAGTGTCTGACTGGGTATGGGTATTTTCACTTTGGCACTCAACGTATTAAGAAGCAAGTGGGCTATACCAACGAAGTATCAACAATTTAATTAATATTAATGGTAATATTTATGATATAATATTGAATGTAGCTATTGTACATTTTTGTATAATGTTTCGATTTGTCAACATACCTCTGTCATCCACTAATTATTTTATACCCTTCACAGATTTATTTCAAATTCAGTAATTGTCCTATCACTTATGAACGAGGGTGTACATTTACTAAACTTATAGATTTCACCTTAGAAGAATCATCGAGCAACCACCAGTCACTGAGTGTTAATTTTATAGTTAATAAATGTTTCCATTAGCTTAATTTGTTACCAGCTCCTCTTGTTTGCTGCAAGCGGATCGTATGGGTCCGAAGATCCTCGTCATCGTCATTATTAGACGCTCCGTATGATCGGTATCAGTATGTCGAGCTAAATCAGAAGCGACTTGGGTCCAATGTTATCATCCGGTCAGAAAATAATGCTTGCCGCCTGCTCGTATCTGTTCTTTTTCCTTCCTCGTTTCGATCAAGCGAACCGTGTCATCCACACATCATTGATTCCGATAGAATGATTGGAATAGCTCCGAACCAGCGATGGAGATCGCTCCAATTTGGAGTCACTTTGTACCGGCTTCCTGCACTGTTCTCCATTACGCAAGAAGCTCGTGGAGAAGCATTTAATTAAAAGGAACAAGCATCTGTTACATTCCGTGGACGTTTCTCTGCTGTGACACTGTTAGAATCTACTACTGTTCAGTTGGTATAACTTAATACTTAAATTAAGTATTAAAGGTGATCGGTGTCAAGGTTGTGGCTTGAAAATTAATTTGTATAAAATTGCATACATTAGAAATTGGGAAAGTTGTATCATTGTTATTATCTTTAGGATTTACAATAAATATATTTTTAAAAATTAGTAATTAATTTGGACTGAGGATCATTAGGAGTTGGATCGAACATATTGTTTATGTTTGCTATGAAGAAGCAAAATATGCACTTCCTTCAATTTAGGACATTTTTATTTAGTGCTTTCCAGCATATTTGGTAATTTTCTTGAGTCACATGATTCTTCTTAAGCGATGACCCTTTCAGTACAGTCTCCACAGTAAAGCAGAAATTCGTTTTTTTATTATTTTGTAAATTTATAAATATGTTCTTGAATTTCATACTGGAAGTGATATGAATGTAGCAGTACTTAATCTTGTGTATCCCCTTCATGCATCAATCCGTTAAAGTTAAATTATCATTATTGTGGCCTGAATACTCAAGCCTGGTACTTACAGGGACATTACTACAGTGACAAAAAATTTCCGAGACATTCCTGTTGCTATATTTCTTAAAAATGTAGACAACTCTGCACTCTTTCAACCCCAATCTCACCTACTTAACGCAGGGTTGAGTCAGCGTGTGAGGTACACTTCTATAGGATGTACAATAATATGTGGACATAACTTCAGTGGTGGATTCAGCATACAGAAATGATAACAAAAAGTCCCTACAAACGTTTGTCTTATCTGACCTTGTCTTTTGGTTACAGTCGTTGCAGTAGTTATCTTGCCGACTACTATGTAAATATTATCTCGTAGTGTTTTTGAATCAGTGCATTTACACTGATGCAGAAACGGCAGCGTATTAAAGAGAGTTGCCAGCGAATTCGAGCAACACCTGACATTTTTGAACGGGTCAGGTCAGTGATAAGACGTCCAGAGGCATGTGTTCGAGCCGAAGGTAGTCACTTCGAGCAATTTCAATGAACAACAACAGGTGCAACACAAAAACGACTGCAACTCGAAAACAAGGTCAGGCAAGACAAACGTTCGTATGAACTTTTTTTATTATTTACGCGTGCTGAATACACCACTGAAGTTATGCCCACGCATTATAGCGCAGTCTGTCTAATTTATTTCTCAGAGCACGTGGACAAACTTAATCCGTCTCTGGTATCAATCATCGGGCGTTATCGATCTCAGCCGCCTCATCCAGCGATCATCGGCGTAATAAGTCGTTTGATCGACCCACACTGGAGTAGAAATGATGCGTGTCTGATCAGTAATCGTCTAATCGTTTCGTTTTACGGTGCATCGTCCCGAAGAATGGAAGCGTCCGCTGCACGTGACGGGGCCTGACAGTGACCCGGTTGCACCGAAGCAAATGAGACACGGGGACGCGTTTCTGTTGGCTGTTCAGTGTGCTATCAGCTCGCTGGCAACCCCTTTCGAGACACAACGGAAGCCATGCCGGAGCAGCACGTGCTCGAGCGGATATATCTGGTTAGCGAGTGTCTCGAGGGCTTAGGTGTTCTGGAACGCGACGCGAAGTTAGGGCGCGACACCAGCTGATAAAAGCGCACGAATGAATAATAATCCAGAGACAGAGAAAGAGGAGGAGGAGGAGGAATGATTTTTGCACGGCGAGACACGCGCGGAATAAATTACACGCGTGAAAACCTGTATGGTGGCGTAATGGCTGACCGGCCGCCGCTAAAATTATCCCTCTCTCGATCTTTGCAAAAACAAACGTTTCTTGCGATCGAACGAACGAACGAACGCCTGCTGCTGGCGAATGGTCTGACGTCAGCCACGGAAGATATATTCGCCTCGATCGAGCCGGCTTTACGATTCAGCTCGATTAATAGTCGTTCGCGAGTTCACGGACACCCACGTTGAACTACGTTCTGTCGATGGAATTTCATTTTTTTATACTGTGTGTTAGTATGGTTTTTTTTTTCATTAGTGTTTGAGGTTTGAATATTAGGAACGTAACGCAAGTTGTAACTCGGTGTAATATAAATTAGTCTAATTCGATGTAATATTATAGCATTTAAATTGACTCATTTCGCTATAACTGAACGTAATTTAAGTCAATATAACCTGATGAAATGCAATTTAAAGCAACTCAGTGGGATTCAATTCAATTTAAGTCAATCTAATATAACTATATGCAATATATTTTAATATAACGCAATGTAATTTGGATTAAATGAACCCACTTGGATTTAATATAATACAATTTAACTCAACATAATTCAATTCAACCTGATATAGGTATATTAAATATAACATAATGCAACGCAATCTAGTTCAACTCAAATTAATCCACATCGATCTCATATAATTTCATCCATCCCAACCGTGTGTCGCTTAACATAATTCGATTCAATCTAGTACCAATCTAACCCAATCTAATATATGTAATTATACTTAATACAGCCTAATAGAACGCGATGTAACTTAATTCAAATTAACCCACAGAAAATAAAATTCAGTCTATCCCGACCCGATATTACTTAACTTTACATAATTTAACTCAAGCTACTACAACGCAATTCGATCTGACCCAATTCAGTGTGAATCAAATCAACTTAATACATCACAATGAAATTGAACTTAAACTAATCTAATCCAACATAATATCCTTTAATGTAACCTAATTTAATGTAATTCAATTCAGCGTTACCCAACACAGTTCTATAAAATAATCCTTGTAATTCAACTTAACCTCACCTATACAACTAATTAATTAAAATCGTATTTGTATATTTTATTCTCAGATCGTACAATTGACCAGTGAAGCAGAGTTTGTTCAACAAAGTCTTTTAAAAAAGTGAATTTGAACGTTCATACTTACGCATATGCTCGAATACTATCTATGTGTAATGTCTGACTAATAACAGACTAACTCTACTAGTCGTTAAACTCTTTAACACCTTGAGTAACACAGTAAACACTGCCATACCTAATCAGACACGACATAATTTACTATCTTTTATAAATTTACATACACTACCGCTCACGGAAGTATGGACGCTCCATTAAAACGTTTTAGAACTTAGATTTCAAAGTTCCTACTTTCTGTTGGTTTGAATATTATGTAATTATTTAGTGCATAGTTCGTGGACTTTATACAATTATTTTGCGTGAAGCAACTCACGTGTTTATTTTTTCTATAATTCTCAACTGTCCCCAGAAATGCACAAAAGAGAAATGGGATAATTCTGTACCTCTCTCGGTCTTTAACGTAAGTTTTCAAGCACTACCCTTGTGAGGGTTAAAAATACGTCGACGACGAAAGTGCTCGCGAGCATGGGATCTCGAAATTTCGATTTTCTTCGAATTCGTAGCCTCCGGCGACCGATCGAGGATCCGGACGCGCTTTGAAAGTTGCGAATCTGGTTTTTCTTCTCTCGCAGCAGGACGTATTAGCAACCGTCAGCAATTACGTGAGTCCTCGTAACGTCGACCAGTCGTGAGTCGAGCGTAAGTCCAGAGTCAATGCCCTGCAGGTTCGTAAACTTCAGACGAAAAGTGGCGATCGACGATACACGCCGCCGTGCGCGGCTGAGATGAACGCGCGAATACGACGTCGACGACTCGAGCATAATCGTCGAACTTTTCGACTGGGATTTAAATTCATGCAAATTGGCCGGGGATCGAAACTTATCGAACACCGCGGGCCAATCTGACTCATTATCGACGTGTACAACATCTGTTTCTTCGCACCTTCCGCGCGATGGAATTTTCGCTGTCGCGTTTGAAATCTTCCGCGTTTGGAGCACTGTCAATCTCTTATAATATTACATAGTACTTCAGCGTTTTTATATTGCTAACATCGAGTCACCATAACAGGATTTTTTATCGTACACTCAAATGCGGAGAACCCAGGAATATCATACTCGTCGTGATACCAAAAGTATAGGATGATTTAAAAAAATCGAGGTTCGAGAAAAACGATTTTCACCTCGACATTCTTGTTCTTCAGATTTCAAGATCAACTATATTGCTTTAGTAAAAACGTAAACTCTTTCCTTCGGCTACTTGAACCGGCAATCAGTATGCATTCAACCGTGTATAATAATGCACATAAATTACACCTGAAACACTCTTTTATGCTGTCAAGAATAAATAAGATAATTAGGTATTCTATTTTTAGTTCAACACCTCTTGTATTGTGACAACAACTTTGCGAAAATTTTACATTTCAAATTCATTTTCAATCATCATTCTTGTAGCGGCAGACTTGGCAGTCGCAATTGATGCAGACTGTTCAGACGCAAATGGATGATTTTCATCCTCGCTAGGATATATTCGGAGATGTTTCAGTTAACTGTATACATCAGTGATGGCCATCGGAGCTGCAGCCTTCTCCCACTCTAGCGTCCTCTCCCCTCATACAGGCTGTGGTCTGGGACGATGATGGACCGAGGGGGGACGAGGAGGGAACTGAAATGAGGGGAATGCAGCTAAAGTGGGGGTATGACCTAGCTCCTGTGACCATCACTGGTACAAATGATACTGTATACATGTATGATGCGATTCGAACTCTGTGACTGTAGAATGGTGCGTTCGAATGCTTGATTGGCTAATTTTGATTGGCACCTTCGACTAACTCTAATTGGCCGTGTCGTTTATCCGACATGTATGAACTGATCATCCGTGACACAATGTGAAAATTTAAACATTGCGAGTGACTCTAGGTGGGATTGTAATTAACCAAAAAAAATTGTCAGTTCAAACAGACCGAAAATGAGACTGCTTGAGGCGCTTGCCTAGGATAGACTTACGATGCTGTATCGTTATCCGTCGAAACCTGCCCGTGGCCTGCTCAGACTCGAGTGAACCTTGTGCCTAACCGCGGGTGGTCTTCTACTTTTAATCCTGATGTGGAGGCAGAACCGTAACAATCCTTAAAAAGAACCCGATTGTCTTAAAAACAGTTCTCAATTTGTGAATCGCGACTGGTGATCCCCCTTATCGAGGACGCAAAAACAGCTGTCGTCGCAAAGCGTTCTAAGATACGAGCGGCACGAGGCTCACGGTTCGTTCTCTATATCTCCGTATCGTCATTTGTACACGTTGGTCCGGCACAATCGCGTTCGTCCCGTTATTTAACATTACACAGAGAGAACTGAACGGTCGATACATCTGAGCAGAGGATCACCGACACGCGAATGCATGTCAGAAGCTCATGCACGGATATCGGTCATATCCATCTGCACGTTGTAAGACACGACGCTCTCGTGTCGATCCTGGGTCCGTCTCGTTCGTCCGCCGGATCATCGCTGAGTCCTCGTTCACGAGGATACACGCGGGATGAGGTTCATCCTCTTCGATGAACACGCTCGCGGGTCACGAGGTGGATCGATCCTCTCCTTCGATTTCCTGGCCACACTTCGGCAACGGTTTGGCGAGCGTGTGACACAGTGCCGCGAATATATGGCAGAGACGAAGAATGTGGCCCTGAAGGAGCGTGGTTCCGGTACGATGAACCGCTGGACTTCGAGCACTCTCTCGGCTCGCATGGATAACTCGATCGGATAACCTTTCTGAAGTTACCGCGTCACGTTCTGACGTCCCCGCTGAGAGATCCTCGGGTTCGCTGCACTTTTCTACGGACTCTTCAGCGTGTCGAGCAACTTTGTAAAACAGATAGGGTGAAGTATCAGGTCGATCGGAAGGTTCTGTCGTCAGTTTCTAGCTGCATGTTTAGGATTCATTTTGGAATTTTCACAAATTGCAGATAGTTCATGTGTTTAGAGTGGTAGAGAGGGAAAGAGGGAAGGGCGAGGGAGAGGAAGAGAGACTCTCTATCCTATTTATGGATTTAGAAATATAGGGAGGGAGTGACTCAGAGACTCTCTACCTCTCCCTGTCCCCTCTCTTTCTCTCTGTCTCTGTCTCCCTCTTCCTTCATTCCAAGTTACAAGCGGTTCCACAAATTCGATTTTGATTTCGGACAGATTTGTCGCTTTTTGATTCAGTTCGTCCCATATTCTCTAAATTGGGTGCAAATCAGATAACTGGGAGAGCAACTGTACGATGTTTCTTTCATTTTTCTCTTGAAACTCTTCTAAATAATTTCTCCAAAATTTTGAAGTAACCTACATAAAACATACTTACGACAAAAATGGCAAGTGTCCTAATATTTATAAACGGCAGGGTACATCAGGTAGAGAAGACGTCGCTGTACGACCGACTGTACGGCAAACCTCAGACTGCAATCTTGTTTCGGAAGAATAATTAAGAAACCGACGTTTTTGTACGTGAATATACACGATGATTCATAAAAGCCTGTCCATACTTCAGGGGGTGAATCTACGCACTAAAATAAGTGAAAAACGTCTTATGAACATGCGTCCTATATACCTTAGTGTTCGAGTATCCTATACACCATAATGGCGTATTTTTGAGGACGAGGCAGAGTGACACGAAGCTACCGGGTTGACTGGAAGCGATCGTAGTTAGGTGATTACGTAAGTGGCGCGAATACGAGCGGAACGACTTCCAAGGCCGGACACAGAGAAACACGATCGTTAAACCTTCGAAGGTGGTATTTTGTGTGCCAGTTCAGCCGACCTCTTATTCTGCGGTGCTTCGAATGAAAGTTAATACCTAAACTCGCCTATCGCCGTGAGAATGCTTAATCAACGGATTTCGTATCGCAGTCGGACTTTCCCTCCGGTTCACGACTCGCTGACAAACCTTCAGGAGCACAGGATGTTTCATAATACAAAATATACGGTTTATATTGTACGTGTGCAAGTTAATAAACATGCATTTATTATGCACGAAATTTTTTAGTTAGTTTTCAAGAAGCAATATACCGATAATAGTAATAAAATTAAAAGTTTGGTCTGTTTGAAAATCGTGTGTGAAAATCTCGATCATTATAGAAGAACCTGACGTCATCAATTTTCTGGATTGTACGCAATTTTTTTTGAAAAATATTATGATGTCGTTTGAGTAGCATCATCATAACTGAAATATCCTGTATTTATTAAGAACTACCTATTCAGGCGGCTCGTTTTTGTTAACGACAATTTCAATCACGCTAATCGATTGAAATCAACTTGAAATAAATTATCTTGAAACAACAGAGTCGAAGATATGTCGAAGATAAATTTGTCAAGGACATTAAAATTAATGTTCAATACCTCGATAATCAAAACCAACGACAGTTATTAATAATTTACCTTTGAAGTCAGATTTAAAAGCGACGTTACTCATGTATAGACTGCAGACGTTTATGCAATTTAAAATATCGAACCACGTGAAAAATGCACTTTCAATAACGCAAGGAAAATAAAAAGTACATTTTTGAAAATTTTGAAAGATACAGCTTGGTCGATGTATCGTTTATTTACTACACTAGCAGACCAATTATTGGAGTGTAAAAACATGTTGCATAAACATCCGCAGTCTGCTCGTGGGATGTCCATAATAACAATTTATTAATACAAAGATTTGTTTTTGAAGAAAAATAATTTTGAGACCTTGTCTAGCAAGTGTACATTTCTTATTTATTTTTCTATGTAGCTACCCTTTCAATGGTGTCGTTTCATTATGAAACACCCTGTATGTGTCGTCGCAATTAGTTGGTCGATTAAGGGACGATGTTTCTCGATAATTCTCTCCCTCTCTGTCTCAGAAGGAACGAGGGAGCCTTTCAGAGAATTTTTCGGCCGAATCTCAGTTATTCGTGGATCGCGTGGACTCGGCGATTCCATTAGGCCCACCTGTGCCGGCGATTCGATTACTCATCGATAAATCGACTTTTTCTTCTCGCTAGCACCTGCGATTTCGCGCAGCCACGCCGACAAAGTGCATTTTTGCACGTACACCGATAAATTCGCCGAGGACGGTGGACCTCTAATCTGTCGACTCGTTATCTCATCGCTGACAACGCGGCGGTCTTTTGGTCGTAGAGCTCATGCTCGCAGTTCTCTCAGGCTTTTGGCCCCTCGCCTCGGTGGGAACTTCGCGAAGTATTTTCATAATCTTCACATTTCAAGTTTTCTTGAGAACATTTTATCAGACCCTGCTAAAAAATGTTGACGTTTTATCGTAGTATAAATTCTATTTTTAACCCTTTGTGACTAGACATCGATTTTATTCACAAGGTACTCATTTTTAAATTGCCACTTTAAGTATGTATTATATTTTGCAACATTTTTTTTACCACAAATATCAGATCTTAGCAAAGTTCCAGTGCTATTTCCAATATAAATGATTAGTAAAAAAAATTGTTTAGATTGGTTTAGCAGAAAGTCAGAATTGCGTACACGTATCCGTCGTAATAAATTGTGGTTTTTACTTGTACTTCAGATGCCGAATTATGCTTGTGTGAGTAGTTAAAATTGAGGTTGACAAAGTCGAATAAAATAGTCATTAAATGTATTATTTTTTTTTATTACAAAGTATCATGAGTAAGTGAGGTTTTAAAAAGATTTTCCAAAAAGGAAGTTGGACAACATTCTCTTCGTATATAATTAAATATCGTTTAATGCATAGTGGGTAAAATAGGTATTTTATCGCCACTTTGGAGTAAAAACGGAAAAAAATATAATTTTTTTTTACAAATCAGTCAAACATATATACTGTTTTGTCAGATCAGCGAAAAAATATAATATATTTTTTGGTGTGCCGTAGAATTTTAGTAACCAGTTTATGTGCGCCGTGAGATAAAAAAGGTTGAAAATCGCTGATTTATAGAAATGAACGATGTTGCAGTTTCTCAACACCAATAAAACGATTTCTTCCTTATCATCAACTTTGTGCAATAATTTGCTAAATCCTCGAGTCACGGAGTGGCTAGAAAGTCAGTCTCGTCGCTTTATTGTGTCTCTCGATTTTTCACCGAGCTAGTAATTAATCAATAGGCAGTTTTAGCGATAGAAGGCAGGTGCATCCGTGAAAATCGTTTCATAGCAATTTGCGCGTCTAGAGATTCCCGGTTGCATCCCCATAATTATCTTCGCCGTAGCTTTTCCCCTCGAGTGCGTACGCATTTCCTGCCGCGCGGTAATAATTCGCGCTTCGCCGTTGAAGTTGATGATGCATCAACTTCGGTCGCTCGAAGAGACGCGAAAGCGAATGAAGTTCTCGGCCGTTGAAAGACACGAGGCGTGTCCGTCTACGATAGACAATTATCGTCCTCGCTGCAAAACGTTCAGTAATATGAGCATGCAAAAAGTTTCACGTACATCTCGTCGAATTATCTAGGTTCGTTTCGGTCGGTTTCAAGTCTGCGAATATTCGATTGAGGCTCGAACCGCTTTGTTTTGGTCGACGTGTTTTATCTGAATTATTATTTACTTTATTCGAATTATTATTTAATTAGTTACGCTGAAAGAAGGTTTTGTTAGGATCATATTTATGTTGAATTTTATTCTATTTTACTTATACGTATGGAGGGTGGGATGTATAAAGGGTTGTAACATGTTCTTTTTCGGAAATTGTAGTAAAGATAAAAGCAAAATCTGTTTGTTACATTTTATGCTCCAAATCGATCTTTCATGGTACAGCACGGCATCCTTGTAGGGGTGGTGGCCACCCCCTGAATTTTTTTAAACGGATTGATAGATTCGTTCTCACATTTCCGTACAGTCTATTGAAGGACATGTACTATGTGAAGTTATTAATCTATGCACAATGTTTTCTTAACATTTTAATTTTATTGAATGTTTGAAGTGTTATCTGTCTGTTTCTAATCACTCATTCATCTCATCCTACTAGTTCTTTCGAAACTTTGATAACATTTACGACGTAACAGAAGCAAGTGGTGTGAGTGGCAAATGATCAATTTTTTCTTAACCCTCTACGGTTCTACTCAGTGTGTTGAGTTTGACTTGACACCGCATTTTATTCCAGACAAACTATGTCGACCACTTTTCAAACATTAATTCTCTACTTATTAAAATATTTTACTATAAACATCTATATTGTTTTATCGTTTAAATTATGTTTAAATATTGGACCAAACACAAACTATACATTGATATCTAAAATCAAAATTTATTCTGTCCAGCTGAAGCGAAGCAACAAAACTACCCCCAATCGCAAAGGGTAGATACTTCCATAATCTCGAGGGCGGTATGAGTTATAAAATATAATCTTTTTTAGCCTTGTTCATGACTGTTAGCTCTCCTGGTGTACCTCATAATCCTCTTTTTTTGAAGATCCATCGAATAATAAATAATAAATAAATCGTTGACCGAATATTTTTCCATAAAACTCGCGTTTAGGCGGAACGAGGTCTGAAAGGCGCGGGCACGTCGTTTCATGATCATCGAAGCGTTCGATTACAACGATTTCGAGGTAGCCTACGCGCGATCGTGACGCAGACGGACGGGTTCATTCATTAAAATACGCGAGACGAAGGCAACAACGTGTACGCGTTCCGAGCGATTACAATAAATTACATCGTCTCGCGAAGACAATGTACCGGCTACGTTCACGCTCGCCGACGTCGAGGATTCGTTGCGATCGGTGCCTTAATGCGTCTACGGGGTGGCCCGATACAGAAATTTCATTACGTCGCGAAAAATACTCGGTGATTACTCTGATTATACCCTTGAACGTCGAACGCGCCGTTTTAATTTGGAAATTACGTGGCTTTGCGCCCGACGATACAATGAGTAAGATAGTCCTTTAACCCTTTGAACTACTAATTTTTAAACATAAGATTGACCTAATACGGAGTAAATAATAAAAAATGAAAGTTTTCGTTTCTTATCAAAGAAAAAATAACGGGGAAAAAATGTTACATGGAAAAAAGTATTTGGTCGGCAGCAGTCCTGGAAAAGGACTGAAGAAAACTGAAAATTGAAGCTGTTATGGGTGTACTATAAATTTAATATTATTATTATTGATCAAAATACACGGACAAAACTTTAATATTTTATGAGCAATTTCAAAGACGTGATACTGTTTATATTATGTGAATCACTGTATAGCTTATTTTCAGTTTATGGTATCCGTCTAGAGAAGAAAGTAATACTGTCCATGTATACAGTATTACCTGTAATTATTGAAACGATCATAATTAGTATGGAGTATATCTATTTCTTTGAGTAGCTTGTTATTAAGTACCAAGCTCTATCATTAATTCGACGATATAGTTACGAACACATTACTTAAAAAAAATTTTAAATCGTTCGAATAATTATAAACAGTAATGTACAGATTAATTAATTTCATAATCCTAATTAATGGATCACTCGCGCTATAATTTGATTTATTCCCTAATGAATGAAATATCGATCTTTCGATGTATCGTCGTAGTACTTGAAAATGAACTTTCTCTAAAATTAATGCACCGTTAACTTTGTCATTAGTCGGTTTAAATCAGATCTTAATTAAAGATATATCAGACACTATTTGATCATTTTCCAGAAACTGTTGCGTCTGATAATATCCCAGTTATCTGAACTATGAACACGTGGTAGTGGTTTTCGCGAGGTATAAATTCAGATTGCGAAATGATTTCAGGGTAGTCGGTGTAATGCAAGAGTTTCCTTTTATCTTCGGCGATCGGCGTTTATAGTAGCGCTAAGTGGAACGCTGTTTGTATAATTGTTCTTAGAATAACCTTTCGTGCAACCAGAGCAAACACCATTCCGATAATTGCGCTCGTTAGCTCGCTGAATCCGCCGATTCTTCTTACAAAATTTCCCCAACCTTTTTTACCACTTATCTACACCACCACAGATATTGCTCTGTAATTTTACTACGCAATATCATGCATTCGATTCGAAACTCGAACTTACCAGTTATCTTATTGTATTGACTTCTCTAAAGTAGTTTCCAGGCTATAATGCGCGAAACGAGACGAAGGAATATTTGAAACGACTCACGATTTGATACATCAACATTTATGTTGCGTTTCTTCTCGTACAAATTCTCACATGATTTTTTATTAATTTTTTTTTTAAATTTTCACTATTTTATATTAACACTGATCCAATCTCTATTTTCCGCCCAGTTCTGAACAAGGGAACTGGTTCAAAATCGACGAAATCCTTGCTTTGGAGTTTTTCAATTTCTTCCCTGATCTTGAAAGTATTGAAGTAAAGGGGGATGAAAAGCGCTGTCTCACAAAAATTAGAATAAACTGCCTTTAACTGTTAACCTGTGAACAGTTAAAGACAGCTTGATGAAATTTAAGTTTAAAAAATACCCAAAATGAGAGCTTTTGGAGGTTCTAAAATATTCCCACCACTGTCTTGCTAAATTTATTAGTTAATTTGTTACACGATAATTTGTCGCTGTTTCTACAGCATGTTTGAGTTTCACCTTCTAATATGTATAAAAATTAATAGCCTACGTAAACCATTTGATTTTTTAGAGATACAATCTAATACTTTACATAGAAATTGCAGGCTGTACATAGATACAGATATCCTACGTTCTACATACATTTTTATACCGTACATCATCCAAATTCTGGTACGAGTTTCAACAAACACTAATCCCAAACTCAATACATAATTGCAAACAAAGTGTCAACGATTTAAGAAAAAGAATATCTTCCCAGCCTATAGAGTGACTCACGAAATTCATCAAACATTTCCATAATTCCTTTTCTTCCTTCATTCAAACACAGCTGACAGACTACGAACTCTGAAGCCTTGAAAAAATATCAAATAAAACAATGTTCAAATAACATATTCATTTGATCAATTCCACGAATCACCGTACATAATACAAAAATTAAATTTGATGACTACAAAAAAAAATGAAAAAATGAAGCAGATGTCAGAAGACATAGTTATCGTCACAGCAAGGGGCATCGATTTCGTCGATTCGGAATCAACTCCTTTTCGTCGCCGTGCGCAAGCAACGCGTAATTTACTTTCACGTCGATTATTATATAACAGTCGTTCTCGAGGAGGCATCACGTCGAGGCATCGACGACCCTTGAACCCCGCCGCGGCCCTTAGACTCGACGATGGTTGCTTTCGAAGGCCGTCGCGATGGTCGGGGAGATCCAGGCGGATTCGCCGGGCGGTGCGTGGGCGACGTCGGCCCGTCTTCGGCGTCCTCTTCATATATGGAGAGAGGAAAGTCCGCGAGGGCACGGATGCGCCATTTATTTACGACCGCGTACGTCTCGATATCGCGCGCATCGATCATTAAAAGCACGGCCCGGGTTTCGTACCGGCGGATCCGAGCGTGGAAATTATGCGTCGAATTATTTACAGCTGCCAATTAAATCGACGAGTAATTGGCTGCAATTAAAATGTTTCCTTCGGTCATTAGCGTCGGCATCGGAGTGTCAGCGAGAACGAAAAGGCGTCGGCGGCCCGTTGAAGGTGTTTTCGAGAATTCGTTTACCCGGTCCGGCGGTTTTCAAAGAAGAAACTTCGCTTTCCGCGTGGAAGATTCTCCGTGCTGAATTTAAGGAGCCTTTCACTTTCGGACAGTCCGGAAATAGGCGTCTTTGGAGAATTTTTTGACAGAATAGTACCGGAGCTATTAAAATGAAACCTGGAATGTTTATTCTGTGTACTTTGATGTATGCGTGCAATTTTTTCCGTGGCGAAATATAGTATTATATTTTGTGTACGGTGTATTGTGTGTGAACCGTGCACGAAAGGGGGGTCCTCCTTCTGGAGAATTTCATTCGGTTAAACGCTCATAGTGACAATTTGTTGAATTATATAAAATCCTTTCAGGGTGTACTCTCAAGGGTTCAAGGTGTCTTAGAAATTAAGGAAACCATGTATGGTCAAATTCATTATTTTCTTGTGTGAATGGTCCCCTAATGGGTTATTCTACCATTTTTGTAATCAGCCAGAAAAGTGGATGATTCTTGAACTTAACATATGATTGTTTTGATATTTGGCGGTTTAGTGGATCGTGTCTTAAGGTTGCGGTATTTCAAATTGTATTAAAAAATACCAACATTTGAATAAGATACAGCAATTCTCGTAAAACCTGGCTTTTCGTGCAGGGGTGTATGGGGTACGCGGTTTCGCCATTTTGGTTGTTAAAGACGAATTGTGCGTTTTAATGTATGTTCGTTGTTTCTACCAGAATCGGGTCATTTAACCCCTCGAGTATCTGTTAAATTTGAAAATTGCTGAGAAAGTGCCTATTTTTCTTCATTCTAAGGTAAAAAATGTAAAACCCTCCATTTCTCTTTCGTAACTTTCATCCTGCCTCTTAAAAGTACGTAAAAAATTATGTATATGCTCTCCCGATATTACAAAATAAGGGCTGGACACGCAAGGGATTAAATAGTTAATACAGCGCACTTTATGCTAATATAAAGTCGTTTGGTTAAAGTAGAAGTAAATTAAAAGGTTTGCTATGGTTTGAAGGCTTCCGATGCTGCGATGGGGTTGTTGCAAAGCGTAATCGCTGTTTGCGGTTGATTGCACGTGAGAGCAAACGAGTTGAAAGGTGAGAGATCGTTAAGCAGGTAGCAATCAATGGGGAGATATAATTTGGCAAGTTGAATTACGTTGGTATGTGAACAAGTGCAATCCGATTCTGGGTTGTGCGAGATTTCTACTCATTTCAATACCGGATGCTCGAGCTATCCTTTATCAATTACGTTATTAGCGTTCTGGGTTACTATGTAATGCTTACAGATTTTTCAAAGTAGTAGTGGAAAGTGAATAATCAGACAATAATTATAGAAAAGGAATTCGAGTATGTATCAGTGTGTTTTATTTAAATTATTTCAATAGAAGTAATTAGGAAGTTATCTAAAAATAATTTTGTAGAATAAAGTCGAGTTATGAGCTGTCAGTAGAATAAGACAGAGTGTATTATGAAAGAAAACAATGACAGTGTAATAAAATGCAATGAAAGTACGAGGAAACACGAACGGTTCATACAAGAGACAACAGAGGTATCTACAGATGTATCTAGAGATTGCAGGATCTGCATACTGTACCTAAAAGACAAAGAATAAGTATCGAAAAGCAGACATATTGGAGCTCCCAGCAGGGGGTTAAACAGCATAAAGAGAAAAATAGTGAATGCTTTCGAGAATCCTCTGTTTTATAGTGCTGCCCACTTTTCTCACCTCTACTGTTGTTCTAATAAATTATAGAAATAGAGTGTGGATAATTATTGATTCCCTCGTATATCAGCTGATAAAAAAAGCTACCTAAGTGATCGTTTCAAATTTTAATGAGTTTTAACATGTTGATACGACGTGTTATAATGAATCTTCCTATGTGTATGTGGTTTTCGACGTAGACGGTCCATAGTTTAAAAGATATGTAATGTTAAAGTTCCAATACAATTTATCTACTCTACTCTAACAGCTGTCTCCATGTAGAAGAGCGTGGAGCAGTCAGCACGGCGCCAGGTTGCTACACAGCGTTTCTTCAGAAAAGGTGAACTCGCTGTAGTTGCTTCCTTGCGTGTAGTTGCCGTACCTTATACCTGAAGCATCCACAAGGAAAGAAAAATCGATTTGCAAAATGAACTCGCCTAAGAGAAGGGATGATCCGGGGAAGAATTCGTGCAATTCATTATGCACCTCGATGGGGGCTTATTTTTAGTGAACGCGTGGGCATAAATGAGCGCATAAAAATGCGCATACCTGCCAGAGCCCGTTCGCCAGGCATCGATGGTGAGAAAGGCCAGGAGACAGAGTCTGTACGGAGAGGAAGAAAGAAGGCCGATGGGGCGGAGAGAGACGAGGCGAAGGAAAGCTTGAAGTATAGGCTCGAGGGTATCGAGCACAAGAGCAGGCCGACACGTTGGCGCCACCGAAGTATTTTATGCATGCCAGATGAGAGTACTCGTCCGGGGATCTGACACTGAACTCGTTCAGCACACCGACCCACGCGAGTGCAGTCCACTCGCTTTCGAGTGCGTTTCGGCTCGGTTATGCAAGCGGGTTTCGAGGATCGCTTAGACACGCGGCTAAAGTGGTCTCGAGGTGGTCGATTGTACGGCTTGTGACAGAGATCGACGAGAAGCCGTATCCCCAGGCGTCCTCGCCACCGTGAATTGGCTACAAAATGGGTTAAAACGGCCACGGATTCTAAACGGATTACCTGTTCGATTCTAAAGGCTGGGGACAAAGAGTATTGTGGTCTGTTTGCGTTGATACGATGGAGTTGGGTTAACCTTCTATAGTCTACCGATTTCTGCGCGAAGTTGATGGTTTGACTTCGTGCGCTATGGACTTTGTGTGCGGTCGATTTTATGAAGCTTCTTGTACAGCTCATTTTTTACTCATACTCATATTCATACACTTAGACGCTCACATTCATACTCATGCATTCATACATTTATATACCCATATTCATACTCGTGTACGCATTCACGTGTACTTGTACACTTCTACTCGTATTCATACTGTCACATTAATTTAGAGTGCTTTCACGTTCCTATACTGATATATCGAAGCTCTCGCACTAATTTAGAGTGCTCTCGCACTCCTATATTCATATACTCATGCTCGTGCACTCATATTCATACTCATGTACGCATACACGTGTTCTCGTATACTTATACTCATATTCATGCTCTCACATTAATTTAGAGTGCTCTCGCGCTCTTATACTGATATATTCTTGTTCTCATACTAATTTAGAGTGCTCTCACACTCGTATATTGATATACTCATGCTCGTGCACTCATATTCGTATTCATACACATGAACATGTACTCATGCACTCGTATACTCATACACATACTCATGTAAGAACATTCGGGTACTCGTATACTTATACTCATCCTCCTGTGCTCACACACTCGTATACTGGTACCCATACTCATGCTCTAGTACTCATATTCATATTCATGCTCTAGTACTCATATTCATATTCATGCTCTAGTACTCATATTCATATTCATGCTCTAGTACTCATATTCATATTCATGCTCTAGTACTCATATCCATATTCATGCTCATGTACTCATATTCATATTCATGCTCATGTACTCATATTCATATTCATGCTCATGTACTCATATGCCTATTCATGTTCATATAAGTACTCATATTCATATTCATGCTCATATAAGTACTCATATTCATATTCATGCTCATATAAGTACTCATATTCATATTTATGCTCATGTACTCATGTTCATATTCATGCTCATGTACTCGTATCCATACTAATACTAATACTCGTGCACTCAAGTACACGTACCCCGGTAGTCACACTCTATCTCATACTTAGTTTCGTCTCGCAATTACATCGTATTTGTTCTCCCTTACACAACTGTCCGAAGAAAAACCGACCGCATCGCTCAAACAGTGGACGCAACGAGCAACAGCAAACACTCGTCTGAATCACACGCGACAAAACGAGCACCGTACGGCGACATAGAACGTGACGCTGCCCGTTGACATTCAACAGCGGTAGCACAGCACGGGGAACGCGTTCGTGACATCGACAGAAGTGCATCGCCGTGAGAACAATGAGAGCTCCTGCAACGACAATAAAGACCAGCTGCAAGGTCGCGGGATGCGGCTGGATGACTAAAGCCATCTTAAATCGCGCCGCGAGAGCAAATGATTCAGCAACGTGGCATCCGAACCAACCGGAAGCTCTCCTATCCCTCTATTATACCAGCGGAGAACCCGGTCTCGACCCCGATTTAATTTAGAAAAGATCCAGACACGTGAGTCACTATCTTGGACTCCGTATGACTCCGCGTTAGGTCAGTTTTGAGTCATCGAGTTTCATGAGATCGTGCACGCGTGTTCACTGCGGCTGCGTTGTTTTTTTTCTTCTGGAGCTTAATTGCGTCGTTGCGATCGATGTACATCGGTTTTCGAGATTAGAATTTTAATTACGCGATCGTGGCGTGACTCTTGTAATCGTCGCTGAAATAGAATCTTCATTATTTCAACGCTCCGCTATTGGAATATTCTGTTATACCAATAGTATGTTTCTGTTTAAAGTGTATGTAATTGGACGTGCACATTTTGATTTACCCAAATACTTATTAACCACTTGCCTGAAGATTTTTTCTACGGCTAACTGGCGCTAGAGTTTATTATTCAAGCGGTATAAGGGGAGATGCAGGGATAATACTAATTGACACGAACAGTTTGCTTTATAATAATTCTCCGAAAGTCAGGGGTGCTGTAATATAAAATTTTTAGCAATTCGTGTGAAAGTGAAGTTCATATTCATGTATAATCATTTTGTTATGTTATTTTGTTCGTTACATTAGACCTACAGTGCTCACAAAAAGTTGGGAAGCAGTGTCTTTGTCAAACGAGAAGCTGTGAAAACTTACAAGTGAAACGTAAGAATACAAGGATGTATTCCTGAGAATCTACCAAACACCTGCTAGACAGTAATTCTACTTTTACAATTATTATCTCTTTAATAATGAGTAACGTACAAATTTGTAAAATGACTGTATTATTTAAGCATTATTATTATTATTTGCATACCTATTTTAAATAAAATTAACATATATAGATAATCTTTAAAAACAGCTCTTAAATTCATTATGGATAGCATACTTGAACCACCAAAATATTATTATAAAAATAGACTTCGTTGTGTTGGACTTTTTATAAGCTTGTACAGTTTTCATCTCAATTTTATAAAACTGTTCACTTTCAAACGCTAAGAAACGTTTAAAGTCTTCATAGAAAAATCGTGCTCTAGAGTATTCATTAAAATTAGTTGCTCCTCCAAAACCTCAGAGAAAAACAATTTCAGTCCTACCGCTCTAACTCTCGTTGTACCAGTTTCAAAAGACGAATTCACGTGGAAGCTAGCCTGTAATTTCGCCAATCGTCCTTGCCACCCCGACGTGCTAGTTTTTCGACATTCCGTGGATATCAGGGAACGATTACAACGCGTCTCCTCCCATAGACGTCTAAAATCAGGGATTTCGCGATCGTACCTTGTTATTACTGACTGAATGACGTATGTACGCCTTGAACGTGCGTGCACGCGCAGGAGGGCGTGCAATCGGCACACAGGTACCATTGCGCAGGTACATTTACGTGTTGCAGCTTCTACGCGCCTACCTGCGTCATTAGTGCGTCGATGTAATTCTGACGATAGTTTCGAAGCAGAAGTTATGTTATTTCTGCGAAAGATTGCAACGTGCCGTGACCACAGTGAGTGGAACACCGCTGCTCTGAAATTATTTTAAAATCGAAAACTACGCTATTTTTGCAAATATAGTGCAGCATAAGATGGATCGTAGCTAAATACTGTGTTAGAGCACTAAACGTAGTTCTTGATTGAAAGGTAGACTGAGCAGACGGAGCATCGCAGTTCTAAATCGAGAACGGCGCTACTTTTGCGAATACAGTACAGTACAGGATGGTTTGAGTACCTGAATATTGTTTTAGAGCTCTAAATATAGTTTCAGATTGAATGATAGGCTGAGTAGACAGAGCCTCATAGCTCTAAATTGCTTTCAAATCGAATGCAACGCTACTTCTGCGAATACAGTACAGTACAAGATGGCTAGAGCAGGTGAGTACTGTCTCAGACCTCTAAACGTAGTTTCTAACTAAAAGGTAGGCTATTTTGTTATGAATAGGTAATTCTTTATGTGCCCACAATGAACACATTGCAACGAACAGATGGATGATTTTAAATACACAGCTTAATTATAGTAGTATAGTATTATAGCAGCAGCATCTTTAGGATATGTTTTAGCTAAGCACGGTATTATAGTTCTGAAAGTGGTGTCACCTACTCCCCATACAGTAAGTTCAAGTCTGAAGTGAACATATTCACATTCCCATGACTCGCGTGTGGGCCTCGCCAATTTTTACTCATTGCCAGGGGCTCGTTGAGTAACTAACAATGAATCAGTATGAACAAACAGTAGAATAGGCCATCACAAGGAAGAATATATAATAATAAATAAACTGCATACAATACTACAGTAATCCAAAAAAGTGTAGATTGTATCTTCTTCTCAAACTTTCATCACTACTTCAGTGTATAGATTGAGCGAACAGTAAATGTATTGAGCTAACTTTGCTAATAGAGGAAAATATGGAGTACCTAATACAGCCAGACACGTCGGTGCAAAACTTAAGTCACTTTCAACCTGAAACCTACACTGCTACTCCGAGTATAATATGGCACAGCAGCGTGAGCATAGCTGGCACAGCAATTTGAAGTCACCTTTAGCCCACCTAGCTCCGCAGTTTCGATAAACATCAGGTTCTCACGGTTATGGTCGCTGGAAGGGACGAGTCCGGTGTATTCATCCGGCAAAGTAGACAGCTCGTCGAGGAGGTGGCGAAGGTCGTTTCTTGACATTCCCGCCGGTGTCCTCGAAGAGCAACCTAGAGTCTCGCCGCGCTCGAGTTCATTCAAGCGCGAGTGTAACAATTTTTTGGCACCGACGCCATTGTGCGCCCCTCGACGGTTAGATAAGAAGAAAAAAAGTGGCGGGTTTTTCATTCCGTCCTGAGAACCTGGAATTATTTTCCTGACACCCTTCGCCATTTTTCCTTTTGCCACCGCGAGGGAGACATATGATCGTTACCAGTCACGCGAAGACACACCGCCATGATTATTACCGGTCCGATCTCATTCCTATACGCATATCCTCGTCGTTTTTTGCACCGACTATCGCGTTTCCCCTCTGATTGGTCGATACTGCTTTTTACGTACACGTATCCATCGTTGTTAATGCGAGCGTTTTGCTGTTATTAATGTGTCTTAATATGAGTACCTTCAAAGTTGCCGACCTGAGATCGTTCAGAGGACGTTGGTTCTAAGTTTTCTGTTTCTTTTCTGTTTCAGGTATGTTGAACTACCTTGCTCGGACTAGATCATCTTCGAAAGGGTAACGTACTTACTGAACGTGTAATATTTTAGAGATGTCTGTGTGGTCTGCTGTCAGGCTACGGAATTTCTCAGTTTCGTTTGCTGGGGTTCTAGAATTAGGGATCGGAGGACTCTAGAGTCACCCAACGTCTCGATAGTGATGTGAAGTCACCCAGAGAGTGGTCCAAAGTCCCTTAATTACAGAAATTTGGAGTACCCATCAGTCTTGTTCGAAATAGAAAAAGAATGTACATCTAGATGTAAGAAATCTGCCTACAAATTGTATCACAAAACTTTAAACCTTCTATAGTTATACCAATCACTATTAACACATAATAATAACAGTAACTTAGAGAAGCTACGAAAGAACTTCAGAGAATCGTCAATCCAACAAAGGGAGGATCTTTCGCGGTCAGAACAATCGATTACCCTTATCGAGGTACTCTAACTGGTCGGGCACGGCTATTAATAGGTCTCCGTTGGAATCGGAATGTGATTCAGGACTTTCACTGTCACCTCCTCGCGTGAAGCGAGCAGACACGCGAGCTCTCCACGCACGAGTTTCTCTCTTTCTCCTTTTCCCTCTCGTTCTGCCTTCCCTCTCTTTCTCTCTTTCTCTCTAAAATATTTTTTTTTCTTCTCCTCTGAGATTACGCGGTTTATGCAGATTCCGTGGATCGCGTGCTCGAGCTCGTGTCACGAACCGTAATTATTAGCTTCCCCTTTTGCGCTCGTCCTCGCCGATCGGTCATTTAACGCTTCGACGCAAACGGATAACGCGATTAATTAGAATCGAACGTTCCAGACGGTTCGATTCCATTTTCAGAAAGATCGTCATGGGAAGCAGACGAAATCACGATTTTATGGATTCCTGGCTTTTTCTGATTGCTTGTCCGGTTCGATCTGGTTTTTCGAGGACAGTCACGGACTCGTTGCAACAGGAAGGATTAATGAAATAGGATGCTGTGGAACGCAGGTTTTTGGAGGAACCGGATATTTCGAACATTCTTGTAACACGATTGTTATCTAACATTTATAATATGAATTAGTGTACCAGGGCCACATTGAAGTTGTGATTTACGTGGACAAAGGGATCAATTGAATTGTGGTTGACCGGTTTTATTTAACACGTTGACTGCCACGTAGGTGACCGATGTCACAAAATTTTATTTAATTGAATAGGTATTCATTTTGGCAACATTCTGAGCAAATTTAACATTCCACCAATAATGTAGAAACACATGTATTACGTATAAAAACTAAAATATTTTTTCCTTTGTAATATGTACTAATTTAGTACTAAAACAGTGATTTATGTCGTGTCTGACCATGAACGGCTGTTTTCACTGCGGCAGTCAACGCAATAATACTGAAACTCTGTAGAATCTACGTAAAGTTTTTTGATGTTCAATTGATGGTGATTCGGACGTCATTGATGTTTTTATACACGTAAGTTACAATTCTTACAGTTTTCATACAAATTCGACATTTATTAGCTCGCTTTCCGCGAATCCCACGACTCAAATTTCGAATTGGCACAGAAATATCGCAGGATAGTGCCATCTTGGGCAATCATCTTCTCGAAGGATCACCCTTTCAACGAAGAAGGGAATCTGACCAATTTATATGCGCAGGTACTGGATTTTTGCAGGTTCTGTGTCTTTTAATACATCTGTAACAATGTTGACACAATTCATTTCATTTTTCGACGTTCTGACGTCTCTAAAAGACGTACTACACGCTCCTCTAAAAGTTACTTCTTCTAACATTGTAAGAGTACACTCCGTACAGCCTTCAATCGCAGGCAGAGCTTGTGGATTTCCTAGCAATAAATAATTAAAACATATAACCAATACATCAGTATTAACTACAGTCTGGAAAATACATCGCAATCACATTCGCATCGTAAATCTGGTCCAATAAAAATTAATAGACACGTAGTTCAGTGCTTAGAAGGATATAGCAATCGGAATGCCGAATACCAGGGTATGTACCAAGGAAGGAACCATCTAACGTTATACTTGAAGACCGTGGACGAACCTTCTTAGTCTGCAAAAAGTTATCCTTTTTCCGTTGCAGAGCTATCTAAGCTAATATCAAACAAAGTATTCTCGAAATTTAGCGACAAGCTCTCCTGATGTGCAGCAAATCGCTAAAAAAATAAATTGTATAGCGAAAACTCCGTCAATTCTATACAATCATGGATAAATGTCTTTTATTTCCTCTTCTTCTCCCATATCCAAGTATATTAATGGATGACCAGGACCTTCATCAATTTCATCACCATGATAACAAGTAGTGCATATATGATTTTTATGCAAGCTCTTCTTTCTCAACTGTAATGGGTGTACAACTTCAAGTACTTGTATTATAATACATTTCTTTAATTGATCTGCTATACGAAGATTCAGTCCACCTATAAATACCTTGATATTTCTTTCCTATTAAAATCTTGTAGTACTGCAGACTTAGCTGAATGTCCCTTATAATAAGTGGTATTAAAAACGACAAGTCTGACAGTTCTACAAGCTTCCATATCGACTGGCATAATGATCAACAGTTTTCATCTCCGGTTCACGGGTCGAAACATTCTTCAGGGTCGGCCTCTGGCGTCGAAGCCTCGGTGCCAGGCGAATCGGTTTCTCCAGGAGAAACCAGAGCTTTGTCACGGGGCATTTAAAGTAGAAACGAAGGCGGACTTCATCAACTGTGGTATGCGATAATCTGTAATAGCAATGGTTCACGAGAGGAGCGTCTCCTGTCGCTTTCTAAGGCGTTTTCGAGCCGCGTGCGTGCGCGAGAGGACGCGGTGCGTGTCTCCGGGCGTAACGTCTGCTATCTCCGGACTCCATCGGCGGAATGCACGATTATTCCTCGTCCGTTTCCTTCTTTTTTTTTTCCAAAAGTTTTCGCGGCCCCGTGTCACGATGCTGCAGAAGAGGCGTCGCGTGCAGGCACGTCGTTTCGTGGGTTCGATCCGGCGAGAGAATATTTAATGGCCGTGTGCGCAGAAGCTGCTGGCGTTGGAAAGCGAGGACAACGCGTTCGATTTCTCAGGGTTTACCGGCCAACCAGATTACCCGGTACCGATAACGTACGCCCGTGTTCCCTCGAACTTTATTGTGGCCGGAATGTCATCGTTCGATTCGTGTCCCCTGCTCGTTAAAACCGCTTATCGAACCGTTCGCCTCCGACTGTCCGTTTAAATTTCCTCCTTCGCCCGGACGGACGAGCTCTCAAGGTCTAGCGTTATCGACGGCTATGCGAAAGTCGTGTACCGAAATAATCGACGAGCCGTTGCGTCAGCGTTATCGAGCCGGACGAGATAAAGCCTCTCGTTCGGAGCGGAGAGAATTTCGTAATAGGTGTTGTCGATCGCGAAAGCGGCGCGAAAGGCACGGGGACGGAATGAGGATATGCTCTCCAGGAAGTTCGATGATAGCTGTTGATGTTTGGTGGAAGGCACGAAAACGAGCTGTGGTTCGATCGATAAGAAGTAGAGGCGCGTTGAAACCTGATTGCGGGATTATATCTTGAAGTTATTCCTGAACTCGTATGACGAGGCGTGGAAAACATTGTTTTGGTACTGTATGAATCGCTCAGAAGCCAAATTGATCAACTCTATAAAATGAAAAGTACACAAAGTGATGATGCTATATGAAGATTCATATACTTGGGTAAGGAAATTAAGAAATTTATTAAAAGTGGAACTGATCAGGTTGGATTCCGAGCGGCTCATATACAGGGTGAGGCACTAGAAACTGCCCTTTAACACGTTGACTACCACGTTTTGTTAGCTGGAAATGACACACTTCCAAAATCTTTATACAACTTCTAATTCTACTCGGTTTCAGCAATAATAGTAATAGTTTCCATCATTTTTCACTGATCCTGTCAGATTTTATTAGATATATTTATTACGCTATACGTGATCAAATAAATAATGATTCAGTCTAAGTGTCACTTACCTATGGGTGACATGACAGTCAAAGCATTAAAATAACTTCTCGCTTGTTGATGACAGAAAAAACTTGTTTAATGTACTATGTCGTGTTTGAAGATGTTATTCTTGACGTGGGTCTTATTTTAGATAATTTCAAGGTAACCTTAAAATTTTCAGACTGCAATATGCACTATCAATTACAGGACAGATACTACTCGAGATACTGAATAAGAAATGTCTCATAAAATATCGTCGTAAAATCGGTATTAAGTGAGCTGTAAACGATTTGATGTCGAAAAAATCACTTGGGAATTATTTATAACTCAGTTAACATTGAGATTTCGACCCATATTTATTAATCGTTTTTTACTCAACTTTATTGCCTTCTGGTAAGAGGTCTGCGTTGAACCACTCAGCACATACCCCATCACCGTCATGGAACGAGTTTTCCAATTTTTATCCTGACCGCATTATTAATTTCTAACACAGTCGTCGTGTAACAAATCGGATTGCTAAAACCACACATCGAGTCGGCACATGTGCTGCAATAATCAACCCAACAACCTTCATCCTTGATGAATTGTTGGAAGTGCGCTAACAGGACTTGCCCCGTATAGTGTATCTGAACATTTGAATGTTGTTGGATTAGAGTAGATGAGTGACGCGCTTGTATACAAATGCGAAAGTGGACCTGAAAAATCACTGATTGGTTGATAAGCGTGGTTGAGAGAAGCGAGTGCTGTGTCTGGAAAAAACGGTGTGCCAAATAAAAACGAGATTCGGTATTATTAGGTCGTCCTGAAAGTTCGTGCCACTTTGGAGGCCGCGACTTTATTTTTACCTCCGCAATAAACGTTCGACCTGCCTGAGTGGACATATTTGTCACTCGAGTACGTTATAATCGCAGACTCTGTACAAGATAGACGCGTTTTCTCCGATTCTCTCGAATTTTTAACCGTTCCGCTACGGTGCAGTTGGCACTCAGTATTCTATCGCTGCACGGGACAGTTGAGTCGGGAGTCTATGCTTTGTCTCAAGTAGAGTGTAACATCTGCTACTTTGTCGTATTATGCTAATTATTCGTTCCTTATTCAATATTTTTAGTAATTCATAATTATTAACTCTTTGCGGTTAGAAGTATTTTTGTTGTTTCGTTCCAGCCGGGCAGTGTAAGGAGCGAAAGGGTTGATCCAAATATCATGAACGCTAACAAAATTCATTTACGTCACATCATGTTGTGAAAATTTCGAGAAGGATTCAGCGTTGCTGAAGTGTCAAAGCTCATTTGCACTATCTATAAGGAAAGTAGCATAGGACCTCGATTATCCCAATTCTAATTAGTAACACCCTGATTCACATTGCAAGTATATTTTACATAGAAATGTTACGTTATATTTAGAATTTAACGTACATAATAGTACAGAATTAATTACACAAGTGTTGCTAGCAATAATTTTAGCATGTAACTGATGTAACGTGACTAATGGTCGGATAACCGGTGTTCGAATAATCAAGGTGCTACTCTACTATATCAAATCGGACTTGCAGAAAGTGATTCTTTAAATATTTGTAAAAGAGCCTCCCACGCCCGTATATTGAATAAATAAACAACGCTTTTACGGGCCCGTGGCCCAGATTTCGTATCGATTAGAATCGCCACGGTGCTGCGTAATCGCGTTCGACACGAAATGCATGGGACTCGGATGCAAACTGCATGCAACGAACCACGTGCCAGGAGATCGGTGAAAGTACGCGTTTACGTATCGGAAATTTACGTGCACGGGCTGTCGTAAAACGCATGACGCCGGACTTTAATTATCGAGACGCGAAGCTATTCGAGGGGCCGAAGAAGGTCGACCTTTTGCACCTCGGTTCACGGCTTTGGGAACGGAAACCAGTTTCCTGAAAATCGAGCCTGAAGATGTCGCGCGATGACCTTCCTTTCGAACCGTTTCCATGAAACGCCCTTCCACCTCGAATTACGCTCGATTCGGTTAATCGTCACGGTGTTTCGTAAGCTCGACTTACATTAAATCGTGACATCCTGCTCGTTAGTGAGCCGGTCTTCAGGTTTTCGTGAACGCGTTCAATTTCTCGTGCGCTGGCTTTAGGAAAATGCTCCGACTTGAACTAGTTTGGTCCTGTCAAAAATAGAACAATCGTAAAGTAATTTTAAATTTTTGGTAATAAGGATTTTGTTGCATTATTGTTAATTAAGCCTGATTATTTGGATTTTTTATTGGCCTTGGAGGAGCTAGTAGAGAAGCAGACGAATATTTATTCAATATTTCGATCAATAGTATGAATTTATTATGTGATGGCTGTTAGTATCAGTCTTGGTCTCTATTCAATTAAAATAATTTTATAATGGTTATTGAAATAATATTGAATTTGAATTTGAATATTGAAAATTGTTTTCATATACTTGCGTGTTAAGGGACATGTGTTCGAATACCGCTGGAAATAAGTTTTATTTTACTAATATGTCAGTAATTGTTAACTTTAGACGCTGTTTGGTATAATACCTTTTACACGACGTTTTCTACATTATCGAAATTCGGAAAGAAATATTGGGTATCCCTATTAAAAAACTGATGGTGATCTTCATATCTCGATAAAATGTAAATTAGTAAGGGACGAACTATTACCTTATATGTCCCTCTTGATACCATGCAGCTTTTGTTTGAAATATTTCTTTCATACAGCAAGTAATTTACGAATAATTTGAAATGGTCGAATTAGGTGCCTCAGACTGTCTTAAGACAATACAATATTTACTATATTCACCATCTGCATACCTTAGTTACTACAAGTTCTCTTGAATGTATCTAGTCAGCTACACAAAGTTACATCGACGAAACCTGGACTGCCTGTTCTTTCATACTTGAAATTAGGTATTGGAAGATTCACTGTACTTACCATTTCGTCTACCCTGTATAGTACAAGTTCTCTTGAACGTATCTGTACAGTCACACAAAAAGTGTCATTGACGTAAACTCGATTGCCAGTTGCTTTGTACTTGGAATTAGGTATTGGAAGATTTACTGTACTTACCGTTTCGTATACCCCAGCTGGTACAAGTCCTCTCGAACGTATCTAGGCAGTTGCACAGAAAGTTTCATTGACGTAAACTGGACTGCTTGTTGCTTTGTACCTACTTGGAATTGGGTATTCGGAGATTTGAATGGAATTCTCAGTAGCGTGTATGCGAGTTCTCCAGTTAGGTGCAACGTGTTCTCGGGGTATCTAGGTTATATTGCACAAGCGGCGTTGTGTCTGGTGACGTGTCTGCCGAGTAACCATTCTCAGCGTGCATAGCAAACGAGATCCTCGAGCAGCTCGGTGCAACCACCTATCGAAGTCTTTGGATTGGTCAGTAACCGGTATTCAGAACGGCTCCATTGTCTCGGTGGATAGTAGCGATTAATCGATCTCGCAAGAATTCGTTTCGACCAACAGAAACTAGTACAGAACGCGGTGACGCTCAGGATAATGGAGCTTCCGAGGATCATGCGACGGACCGCTGAAATATCGTTGCAGATGAGACCTTACGGTCACAGTGATTTCAGTTCTATCCATATTTTTGCGAAATCGGTATTTTGCATAGCAGAACGAATCGATTTATCTGATTTGACCTTATGATCAGCGAAAGTTGATCGTCGTTGGACCATTGAACGTTGGAATTTTGGTACCTTGGCTAGTTTGGGGTCTTTCGAATCTTGCGAAATGTTGGGACTCGGGGACCGGAGGATCTGAAGGTCTTGGAGCCTTGAAATTTTGAGACCCTGTGAAATTTGGACGCTGAAATCTTCATGACTGGAACTCCTTGAATGTTGGGATCTTCAGGTCTTAAGATTCTCCGATTTGGAGCTGGTAGGTCTTTAGGCCCTGGAATCTTTGAACTTCGAAGACTTTAGAACATTGAAATTGCAGGATCTTCAGAACTTTCGGCTCCAGGGCTTTTGGAACATTGAAATTTCGATAGCTTGAGATCTTTGGACCCACTTTGGAGTCCAGAAACGTTGAGAATTCAAGAATATTGGAATCCACCGATCTTCGGACCCGGAGATCTCAGAATCTATGAACACAGTGACTTTAGAACTCTAGATTCCAAGATTCAGGGATCTTAAGTCCTCAGAACTTTAGTGTTTAGAAATCTTACGACCACTGTTCCAATTCTTCCTGTCAGATTACAATTCCGCTGCTTCCTACAGCTTTTTACCGATTCCCCGAGGTAACTACCGACATCTATTAAGACCTACCGTTTCAAAGCGAATTATCCATTAGCCAAACGACGTAACGACGTAATAGCAAATCGTCCTTGATAGAAGTTTCCTCTCTTCCCGATCGAAGGACTAAAATCGCTCCAATCAGGTTCTCGCAACGAATCAATCCGCCCTTATTGCCCATCCGGGAAAAACGTTCGCGCCGTGGCTCGCTCATTAGGTATCGGCAGTCCTTTTCTTAGCGATTTACAATTACACGTTTTTGCTCGGTTATTAGCGAGTCGCGTTCCCACGTAATATTCAGAGGCAATCGTAATGATAGGACGCCACCGATGAGCTTCAATACCTATTTTCTTTTGCCTCAATTACGTCAGCATTGAATTTCATTCTCGCTGGCCGGCTGGCTTTTTTCGCGTGCCGGTGATAAAATACAATGCCGGGGAGACTTGATAAGGGAAGCTGGAAGCGTGATGGTGGAAAAAGAGCAAAGTAACGAGGAGCATTCCCATGTACACTAGTGGTATACACACCGAGTGGTACGGCGTACAAGGAAGTTAAAGGAGTCAGCAAGAAACGTGGAAGGAAGGCGAGAGAGAGAGAGAGAGAGAGAGAGAGAGAGAGAGAGAGAGAGAGAGAGAGACAGGACTTTCAATTATTTATTTATTTCTTCTGTTTACGAGTGGCTACCCTTCGTTGTACAAGAAGATTACATTATGGTTCATTGTTAGCCGTGACAGTAACTACCAGCCAGTTCGATGTTAATGATCTATTGAGAAAGCGGCCTAACCTCTCGCAATGTCCTCCGAATTGAATACCGTCGGCTGTGGGGTCCGTTTCAATGCTGAAGTAAGAAACTTTCTTCTTCGAGGGACATGAATATTCGCTTCGTCGACAATAGGGGTGCACAGAATACTGCGATTCACTGATTCGAAGTCCTGTGTATTTGTAGGTATGGAGATATTACGTATGGTCGGGTTCTTTAACGACAGAATGTGGTGAATTTCATCCACTCGCTATTATATAAATATTTGTATTTTATTGATTACAGTTACTCATTTATTTATTACTTAGCAGGAGTCAGCACTTCAGTAGATACAATCATGAGACTACCGTGGGATTGTTTACACAAATATAGCTACATTAAAATGAACGATATCGAAAATATCACTAGATTGTAATTAAGTAATTACTGTAGTGGTAGTAGTAAATGAAGTTGTTATAATAGTAGCAAGGCAAATTTTACTATGAGTATTTTGTCATACTGAGAGTTGGAATGGTAGAAAAAAATACCAGTCATAATACAGTAAAATGTAAAATAATAGATTGGAAAAAGTGTCTTTGTGGCGCCAGTCTCAATCTTCTTCTAATGTTGTATTAGTTGTTACTGCAAACAATTTCAACAGAATCCTTATAACAATAGTAATATAATAACACAGAGGTGTCTATAGATACATACTCCAAGTGTGATAATTAATTTACTGATAATCACCCAATTTCCTTCACTGTTTTTTTAATAATTTATTTCCATACTCGTCATTCATTATTCATCTTTCACGACCACTGCTCTCAGCTTCCTTATGATCTGCCACATTTATCATGCGCATACAATAAAATGGTAAGTAAATAAAGATTTACTCAACGAGACCGTCGAAAGTACAAAAATTTGGACACGTAGAAGACCAGTCGTGCACAAGGTCGGCAGATGTTGCTCCTCATAATCAAAATGGCTTCTGGTGCACCGACAGGACAGTGAAAGAACGAGCGAACGTGAAAAGAGGGATTAAGAGGAGTACAACACGGTGTCGAGGCGGAGGTTTCGTACGTGAGGTTACTGCCAACAACCGTAGCGCAACCATAAGGTTACCCCCCTACGTTTTCTCCTGTTTCCTCGAAAAACCGCGTCAGCACGAACCATCCACGTTCTCGCTTGTTTATTATGCTCCGCAGGAACTTTCGACCCGGTGATCGCGAACTCTGAGTCATCTCGAGCACCGTGTCTCGAGGATCTCGCGAATCTCTCGAGCCCGCGCCGTGAAAGATGGCCGAAGTCAACGTGCAGGCGGATGCAACAGGGCGGAAATCGTCTGTAAGGCTTCCACCGGGTGTCACGTTTCGATTCATCGATCGATGCCTTGCATTCAGCCGCGTGAATTCAAGGTCTGACTTTCCCTCGAACAGCATTTTCTGTTTAATCAGAATTCGTAATCGTTAAAGAGTGCTTCATGAAATAAGGAATGCTAGAAAATAGCCAATTCTGGAGGCTGTTGTGGACGTAACTTACACAGCTGGAGACTTTATAGGTTTTGAGGAATTGAAAAAAATATCATTATTAGCCCAGCGTCTTTTGAAAAAGTTATTAAGAACAGGATAATTAACTCACTTTATGCATTTCGTCGGTATGCTTGTTTATTGATATTTTAGTTATAAAATAATGATTGAGGAAAGTAGGGAAAAATGGAAAGTTTTTACGCAGGGTGTCTCAAGGTCAGCTTCATGCGAAATAACGTCTCATAAGATGCTAGATGAATCACTTTTTCTGTTGCTGACATAAAATCAAATGGCATAAAAAGTAAGTGTTGAGTGTCTTCTAGAAGATCTCTTCAAGGTCAACTTTATGAACTCCATGACTTACTGTGATGTGGTCTTGCAGCAAGGTCAAGTAATCGCAGATTTGAGACCGAACCTATCGTGCAATTCATTCAAGGTCAAACACGAACAGTGTCCTTCGTTTGCTTTTTCAACTGTCACGAGTCAGCATAATGTATCGCTGAATTTGTTTTAATAACTGTCCAAAAGATAACTGATCTTGAGAAACTTAAGTTCGCAATCATTCGATTCGAAAATGTTCACTTATAGATGTAGAGAGCATCCAAATTCTGAAACTATGATACCCTACCTCTCCTTTACCAAAATTTGAATAGGTATATTTCCGTAAGTATTGATACCTAAATTTTCAACCCCTAATAGAGGGATAAAGCTCAAGATCACGAGGAAAAGGTTACCCACAGAAAAGTTTCTATTTAGACTCAGTTTTCAAATAAAAGAAGTTTTATTAAAGAATACTAATTGGTTTCATAGATATCACTGATCAAAGTTACAGACTTTCACATCTTCTATCTCCCTAATTATACATTTTCGACTCGAATGACTTCAAACTACAACTTGTTCTCCAGTAAATCTACAGATCTGTTCCACTGTTTCACTAAAATTTGTGTACCCTGTTCGAACCTACATCTATCTACCTATCACATAAAAATCACCCGTTTGTATCATCCTCCTCCACAATCTTCACGCTAAAGCATCACGAAAGCTCCTCTCCATCCATTAATCTTCCCAAGAAAAAAAAAACCCTCGAACTAAAAATCGCAAAGTTCCCCATTTATCCCCCTCTTGGCGAAGAAAAATCCATAATCCCGTAGCTCTGAGGAGAGTCTCGAATGCCGCGCGCGCGCGCGCGAATCTAAAAGGGGAAAAAGGACGCCGAGGATCGCGAGATGGATCGATGGTTCAATACAATCGTCTCTGCCGGCGTATAAAAGCCTTCAGCCGTTGAACACGGACGCTTTATGCAAACGTGAATTATGCATATGCAGCAGCCTCGAGAAGAGGAGGCAGTGGTGGCAGGAGACTAGATACAGATTAACCAGCGTAAATTCCCTCGAAGTCATTCGCATGGTCGTCGGGGATGCAGTCGACCTCGATGCAGTCATGCTAGAGAGAAGACGCGTCGTTTTGCTCGTGCAGAGGGATAATCCTTAGCCGGTAGCCGACCTTGGCCAGGGATCGTTCGTGCAAGTCGCGTGCCCTACGCGCTGCCCCGAGAGCTCCGCTGACGTCATTAACTGCGACAGCAATATGGCGAATAAAAAGACGAAGAGAGCATTCAATTTCCTGCGGCGGGAACGCGAGAAATTTTATTCGACCCCTCGCTGAGCAAAACGACCCTCCGTCCGAGTATTTATAGGGGGTGTTGCGATAGACTTTTTACTTGATTTAATCTTCTTCTTCGTCTTCTTGGTCGATTGATGAGCCTTGCCGCAGGTAAGGATACCGGTCTGTCGATTAGACCGTGTTGCTTGATTTTTTGATTTTGTTGCTGGTACGGTGGGTTATGTCAGCTTTACCCCTTTGCGGTGGGAATTATCGGGTCGTTCCATAAAGTAACGTCATTTTTAAATGTGGCTTTCAGAGGAAATGATTCAACGTTGCACTCATTCTTAATTATCGACGCATTGATTAATTTTGGTGTCCCTGTTTCGCTACTTTAATAGTTCTTCAAGTCGATTTTCAACACATTTTCGTAATTTTCTCCTTCTTCGGTTTTGTAGCCCTGCATCAACTTCTATGGACATTTCGATGGGGGTCCTACAGTTTTAGGAGGGTTCCAAACCGTCATATCCCAACAGCTTCACAAAAGTCCCAAAGGCGACTATAGTTTTGAAACAATCTATTTTAATCAATTATTATCGATTGATATCATTGAATTGTGTGTCAAGTATGAAATTGTCGAACCGCCTGAATAGGTAGTAGCTGATAGATGCAAGTTTCCAGTGACACATGACATTGTTTCCCCAAAATTGTCGGCTGTAGATCTTTGCTGCTATATTTCGATTATTATTGAAAATTCCAAAATGAAATATACGTCCCACGTTCCATCGAAGGTATAGAAAAATTTGTATCGAACGAAATTAAATAATATATTCGTTTTCATCTAACATCTGTTGTATACGACAAAAGACTACATTACCTATAGGATGAGCTGATAGTATCCTCTTGTGTAATACCAGCTAAATACTCCTCAGTGAAATCCATCAACTGTAACGAAAGTTTTTGCTGCTTAATTAATCTCGCCTTCAGAACTCAAGACAAAGTTGTCAGTCAGTAGCAATTTATTATTTTAAATAGTCTGATTTACTTACTAAGATAGAATGGAACATAGCCTTGAAGAAATTGAAGATCCCCTTTTTTCATACTTGTCTCGAAACAAACAATTTTTTCTTCAGACTCTTCTTAATGAAAAAAAGTAACGATCACATTTTAGGTGATGACGTTAGTTGCTCATCCTGCACATATCAAGTTGAGCCATAAATAACTTCCAATCAGTTTTTCTACATTTATTATTCAAACTAATTGAAAAATTTAAAAATGAAACGACTGTAGAGAATAATTTGTTTCCAGACAAGCTTTTATTCATTAATAAATCAATCAGCCTTAAGACTAAGCTAATATAGAGACAGTAGTTAGGATAAAGCAAAGTGTAGCCTTCTAGAAAACCATTTATCAGTCGACCTAATAAAAACCTGCTGGAGCGCTGAAACTTTTAGAGAAACAAGCAGCAGTAACAAAATGGTTACTCTTTGCTACTTTCGAGGATACCTACACCCCCGTCCATAAGTATTGGGACACTTAAACCTGAAATATTATTAGTTAATCACTAAAATCTTTGAGAATAGTTATCCAGTTTGATACAATAGACTTCGTTCATTTAATATTACAACAGAGATCTTACCAATTATGTGTAATCAAATTAAACCTTCTTGTCGTGTATATTGTATATCCACCGTGTCTCTCCATCACTGCTTTAACCAATTTTGGCATTCGTTTTAGTAATTTTTCTATTGTATCTGTTGTTATCTGGTCTCATGCGTGTTGTAAATGATTCCACAAGCTGAATTCAGATCTGGAGCAGACTTCTCGGTTTTTCCGATCTAATTCATCCCACTTTTAACACGATGAATGCAATAAATGAGAAAACTAACTGTATAAATATAAACGTTGTATAATCTGGATTAAATATCACCTTTTGTGTGAGACCAGTAGCTGTCCTAATACTTATGGATGGCAGTGTACCTTCACGCATAGCTCTTCCCTTTTCTGTTCAACGTGCTCGAGACGAAATGTCTCCGACGTACATATAAAGAGAATCTGTTCAGAAAACGACGTGATGTGTTTAACACGTCCAACGAAATGAATCTGAACAGAATCACGACAACGATCTCGCTTTCGTCCCGGCGAACGCGATGTAGGTCAAAGAGTCCTGGCTTTTTAATATTTATTCTACGTAGCGTTCAGGTACTAGCCGATGATATTCTAGAAGAAAGAGTCGTGGCAAGGGCGTGTCTAGCAGAGACCTAGCCAGATGCCCTTGGCAACGAGCCTTGCCCTCAAGGTTTTTTCTACTTGTTCCTTTCTCTCTTTAAGAATCTCCTCGCAACGGAGTATCGAGAACGTCTCACAGTACGCGGTGACACGCTTTAGAAACGCGATTGTCACTTTCGTCTGGGAGGGAAGTCGATCTACATGTCTTGGAATAGGAACAGGAAGAGCCGGGTTTGCGGTTGAAAGTCTGTCCTGAGATTGATCGATCCTCTTTTTGCCGTGGGATGCATCAACGATAATTAACGTTCGTCGTAGCTCGCTGGAAAGTGCATTATCCTCGAATTGACCGTCAGCGCGCCTTGAAATGGAGCAACGAGCCTCGAATGCAGATTTCTGGGCCATTTGTTCGTTTTGCTCGTTGCTTAGACGTCACACGTTCACCATCGGTCGAAATGAAGGGTTAGGATTGATTGCAAGCTGGAAGCTATGAATTAGTTGTACAAGTTTCGTGTTTCAAGGAGAATGGTGGTGATGGAGCGAACTTTTTTGCAGTTTGATGTGAAACATTACATTAATAGTTTAGAGGTGAGTTAGACCGGGTTAGGTGGACCTAGATTATATATTGATGTTAATTCTATTGCAATTGTATAGTTAGTTTTAAAACTGCTTAATTATATTTGAAAATTTATTTGACAAAGGCTGTCTGCATCTATTCTTTAACATTTATCTAAACACGAATATTATTAGTAAAATATTTGGAGAAGATCTAACAGAATCAGCAAGAACTATACAAATTACCAGCATTATGAATTAAAAAGAAAATAATTTTTTATTACTTTTACGTTTTGTCGAAGGCTGGAAATTCGTGTCATTTTCAGGTTACTCAGCATGGCAGTCAACGAGTTAAATAACTCTGCAAATTTTTCGTTAAGTACAAGTTCTCCAACTTTGTTACGTACATTATGAAGATTATGTGATAATGATTTATTCATTATCAATCTTTTTATGTATTTTGTGACCAAATTTGTTGACATATTTTTGGATTGAAGATACTTTTCAGTAAGATGCAACTTGAATTCTCAAAAAATTATTCGATTCCTTTTTCTGGACCTTAGAGTGGTAGAAAATAAGGTCACATTCGTTCTCAGAATTTTTAAAAAATTCATTTACCATTTCGTGTATTAGGTTAATGTCAGGCGAGCTAAGAGTATTTTTAGTTCGACAGAAAAAGTTACAACTGGGTTGCATGCTGCGGTACAAGCACAATTAACCTATCCTAGTTCTCTAATCAGCTCTAAATTCCTCTCAACAGAAATCCCATGCTATTGGAATTAATTAACCGTCGGAATTAATTAACCCAGCGAATACCGGGTCGCTCGAGACCCAGTTCGTTAGAATTGGAACTACATGTTTGGGCTACTTAACGAAACACATTTTACAAGCAACAGTTACCGTAAAAACAAACAGAAACACACCTAGATCATTAATAATGCATCAGCAACACAAAAGTTCTTAAATAACCCGAACTGAGTGCTATAGGATTCAATGTACCCACACCTTGGTCATCAAGCAGGGATTCTCCATTTACAATTTGGAACATTTATTAATTATTCTTTATTTATATATTTTGATTGACGCTCGATTCCTTTTGGCGCATAAAAATAAAAAAAAATAGAAAGTCGTGATTACAGTTTGTTAATAAATCTAAATAAGTGCTACAATGACAGAGCATGCGAGGGGAGAAAACGATACAGAGAAGATTATCTGATTTGAATATAGAGCAATTTAGTTGTCAAATGGACCGTAAAGTGCCCCATGATAATCCACATGAAGAAATGCATGTCTTCTTAGAAATCCAGATTGTGTAGAAATACTCACGCGAGGTAAAATATCAGGATAGGTAATAAACCGTTCATATATTTCTACAGTACGTTTCCAAAGACTTGTCACATATTTACAGGTGTGTTTCTACAGGTAAAACGAATTAAAAGTTTTTGTAAACAAGTCTTTTAATGAGATTACTTTATATTCATTATTATACAGGGTGTTTCGTAATTGGTGATACAATCTATGTGATTCTACATAAAAAATACAGTGAAAACTTCAGAGTTAAAGAGTAATTGTTTTTCATGCAGAATCAATTCTTCCTCGATTGTATCACCAATTATGGAACATCGTTATACAATAATAATTAATATGAAGGCCTCTAATCAGAAACTTCTTTAAATGCATCTTCGGAACCATAACATTAAAACCCATGTTCACTAGAATCTTTTCCTCACTTTTACCTCGATAATGCACATAGAAATTTTGTGATAGGTTTTTCGAGATTCTACAAAATCTCTATACAAAAATAATTTCATACTGCATCCTATACATTTCGAATCTAAAAATTTCAATTTCCTTGTAAGGATTCCAAATTCTAAATTGTGGTAAGTAAAGACATCCCAAATTTTATCTCCACGATTGTCAATGATAACTTGAAGACTCGATCTAGAATATTAGGTGTTCCATAAGCAATGTCATTCCCTCTCTTCTAAAACACACTTTAAATAAGTATGAACATATTATTCGACTTTACCTAACAAAGATTTGACTGTGGACCTAGTGGAATGTCAGATATGTACATATATTGTTTTAAATTTTTCAATAAAAATTTGAACTAGCACATCAGAGACCTATAGCCCTCAGTCTTCTAAATTGGACGCAATTTTTGGTGAAAAAATGCCATAACCAGGTGACTCGACAAAGAATTCAATAATACTAATCACTTACAACAGACTTAAAATGAATTTATTGAATCTATACTTATTCCTTAAAAATCTAGTTGAAGAACCATTAACCTAGCAAAACAAGGATACCAAAATCGATCAACGTACCTATAATTAATAATGAGTACATCCGTCGAATCATCTACGCTTGAAATCACACTTAAAAACGACGTTGTTCGGATAGCAAGAGCTCTAGCAAATAAAAATCGCGTCCGGACAGCCGGAGGCGGGCTCAGGCAGAACAAATTCCACAGAACCCATCGATGGCGATTATGGCAGGTTACGTGATCGCTCTACGCGACCGGACGAGTCTGTTGGAATCCGCCATGGAGCTGGTTGGACGTCGGTGGAAAGGGAGAGTACGTGTGTGGTCGCGGGGTTCGTTCAGGTGTCACATCGCGCGAAATACCGTGCAAAAGCGGTTCTGCAGCCTAAAGTCTTCCCTCGTCGACGTTACGTTCTCCCGTAACGACGGCCGGGATGATTTCCCGGGGCCGATGTCCTCGATCGACGCATTCCTCTGAAAAGCTCGCTCGCCAACGTGGCGTTTACTCTTGCGCCTGACCTTAGCGGCGAGACTGGTCCTGCTAAGGAAAGTAACTACGACGAGACAGGCTGTGCGTTAACCGGATGATTCATTGCTCGATCGGCCCGAAGGCTTTCCGAGTGGTTCGTTTAGTGTGGCCGGTTATCCGTTTCGCGGGCGGAACGATCGGATTATTACAGGGAAATCGTGGAAACCGCTCGAACGGTTTAACGGTACACCACCGCTTGCGAACGGCTCGCAGGAACGTTATTGGAGCTGCTCGATCGTTTCTATGAATTTTTCATTTATTCCGAGTATCCCATTTAAATCGATCCGTGCGAATATCCTTGAAACTGCCAGCCGATATCAGAAGTCAACGGTAGTTGTAGAGATCACCGGTTCTCGTCCACAGGAGAAGAAGAAGCGTTAGTTACGGAATGTAGTGCAGGAGGACCCCCGTATCCGCGGGGGTAGCTTCCAAGCCCTACCGCGGATAATAGGGAACTCTATAGGTATAGCGTAGATCAGTGTTTCCCAACCTTTTTTGGATCATGCCCCACCTCAACGCCACAAAGAGTTTGATGCCCCCCTAGCATAATAGTCAACCGGTATTTATTCTCTCGCAACTATGACAGCCGCAAGAGTTTGCCTTTTCCTCATGAAAAGCCCTCTTGCCAAAGAGTCCTAGACCATAAACGCCAGGCTCCTTTCTAACTTATATCAGGGTCTCCATCAAGTGGTTCACGTCGCTCAGGCCCTGCATTTCGTACATAAGCTCTGTATAATAGTTTGTTAAATCGTTCAGAATTGTTTCATCCGACTGGTTCGCAACAAACCCTATTTGCAACAACATGAGACGCAGCAATCTGTGTTGCTGTTACGTTGAACGTTTCTATTCGTTCGAGACAAGCTATGGCAAGCTCGTTGGCTATGTTCGCCAGAGTGTATAACGTTATTATGACTATTGGATCGAAATGCTACGAGCTCCAGACGTTTATCCTTTACGTAACGAACTGGACAGGCAGAGGACAAGGCGATCGCCCGGCGAACAAACGATCTATCGAGCTCGAGCGGATTTCGAGCGTGCACTTCTGTCGGAGGGTTAATAGCGCCACGGTCTCGTAATATCGGATCACTTTCACGGAGAAGAAACCGTGAAACGAGGTCGTTGGCTCCCACGGTGTTACATCTGCGATCCCTTCTTCTCCTTTTTCCTCCTTTCGATCCTAGTTAGTGCCGCCATTAAACGGTTCGAAGCGGCGAGCCTACACGGAAACAAGGATTGTTTGATGTTCGATCCTTCCGTGGAGAACGTACCTTGAAGAACGCCGCGTGGGCGTAGAAATTCCTCTTCTTTCGTCGAGTATTATATTGTTCTATCAGTCTAAGGTTATTCATCCTCTTTTTCCTTCGTAATTGGAATAGTTCAATCTAATTACTAGACTGCGGATGCTTTTGCAAATATACAGTTTTAGATGTAAACATTTTTGGTTTTAGTGTGGTGGAAGAAATAGAACTTCGACAAAGTTGTATTTTAAGGTTTGAATGTTACAAAATGGATTTTTTATTTCACTTATTTTATAACATGTATACCTTGTACGTGTTTGATTATATTACTTTGCATAAAGATGCACAGTCTATTAATTACCATAATGATCGTATACGAGTTGACTCTCGGTTGACCTTGACTATAAGGAGGAATTTTGATGTGATTTCATTTATTGGGTCGATCAGATAATTTTGCCAGATTTCTCAATGAAAGGTAAATTTGTTATCATTAAAACTCATTTATTTCTTAATTTTCTTTCTACTGTCCCTGGTTTTCTAAGACTACCTTTCATCTATTACACAACTTATTTATACAAGATCAAATTCGAAAGAATTCTTAATCTTAAAATTCTCTTAACAAGTAAATTTACAATAAAAATAAATTTCTCCATAATGCATGGCTCTTATAATCCTATGATTGTGATCACTGATTTCGTTTATATTGTCGATATTTGTAGAGGTATTCGTCAGCAGCGTTGCTACGTAAGAAGCACGGGCTCTTGTATTATCAGGTTTTTAATGTTATACAGTCCAAGCGCATCATCCTGGATATTAATCAGTTAACAATCATTACGAGTGTTCAGTTAAAATTCAACATAAGTTCTTGCATCAATTTTTTACCAGGTCTGCACGTTCAGACAGAAGACATTCTTCTGGCGGGATCGCGATGAGTGTAATAAGGCTCACTCGCATGGCGGCGTGACGAATGAAATGGGAAGAGGAAACATCGAAGGCTGACGGCTGTTCAGACAGTGCAGCAGCATTCTATCGCTACTGTGCCCGGCTATTTCCTTTCAATGTACCGCTAGACCGGATGAATAAAGCCTCGAAAGATCTCTATCGAACTGGAAGATAACAGAGAGAAAAAGCGCGGACGTTCCGGACGATTATTTAATCAATCGCACCCTGCCGATATCCTTCGATCGTTTAACCGTGAGGCAGTAAAACGCGTCCAACTGGTTCGGAATGATCGAACATGGAAATTGTTCGACAAACACGGGGCATCTTCGGGACGTCTCGGTATCCTTGGAAATAATTAGATAATTATACATCACCCGGCTGGTTGAAATTAAATATTTGCCTCGGGCGGTTTTTAGAGATTAGACACTGCAAACGTCCGATGCTTCGTTTCGTTCCGTTAGCAGGTTGGCGGACGCAACCGCGAGCAAACGTTTCAGCGTTTGCCATTTCGAGCGAAGGTTAACGATCCGCGGTGTACATTGTTTAATTGCTCGAAACGCACGCGATCCGCCACGCTTCGGCGAGCTTTTTTGTGTTGGAGGCTAGAGAATCGTTTTCGTCACGTGCTAACCGAAAATTCGGTCGGTTGCATTCTTTGACGATTTTTTGACTATTCTATGCGTTTTTAGCGAACTTTTTTCCTATACTAGAAGAAATCCAAAAGTCCGTTTAATTTCTTTTTATTTTTACACCTCCAAAATCGCAATTGCGCGCTTTTTCTTATTGAACACCCGAGAACCGTTTTCATCATATGACAACCGAAAATTCGGTTAGCTGCATTCTTCGATAATTTTGTAATTTGCAGGCAGGTTTTATATAACAAGAATATTTTCAAGAGCAGATTTCGATTTGTAGGATTCAAGGTCGTCAACATATTTGTATGCATAATCATGTGGTTTTTATTTATTCATTCTGGTGCAGTAGAACGTCGAGTATAGGCACAGTGCGTGTTCAAGCATTCGGATATATGGCAGTTTCAATATATGTAAATAGTGTATAAATTATTCAATCTACAAATAGCAGTTGAATATGGAGTCGAAAAAGCAGCAATTTATGATGTTGAAGGATGACGAAATGTAATGAAACATTTTAGTTAAAATTCATATCTGGACTTTCTGTTCGTGAGAGGAATACTTACTTCTACATTATTATAGTACAAATATCAATTGTCACGTGTTTTTTTGTTCAATCATCAGCAAAGTTTCAATTATCAAAAGTTCGTCAATTCTCATATTTAATATTTCAATTGGCAAAAGTTCTTCAATTATCAGAACATCATGTCCCGCAAGTACTTTAAAGAATCTAAGTTATAGAATACAGGATCGTACATTTAAAAATTACGTGAAGTATAGGATGACCTGATATTTTTCTCAAAGACTTTTAAATTTCCAATTTTCCCTTAAAACCCACAAATTCCTGTTCGGCAACTATAATCCAATTGAATCCAGTCATTTTCACTCGACCATAATAAATTCATTACCGAAGAGGTTAAAAGCTTCGGTGTCCACGTGGAAAGGCAAAGAGGGACGCGGGGTGAGATTTCCAGCGGCTTTCCATCGTACGTGAAAAGGCGGGGAAGATCGAAGGTCGTCGGTTGCCTTCGGGGATAATTTCCATCCACGCGCGCATACAGGGTGTCCCGCGAGGTATTCAACAACTATGCGCACGTGTTCAGCAGGTAATCCTGAACAAAAAATATCATACACGCTGTAGATCTGTTTCCTTCCCTCAGTCAATTGTATCGAAAGTGATTTATTAAGCATACTTACAGTGAAACAATAATTCGAACGCATTTTGTTTATTCTACTGTTGATTTTTTATCAAATTTATATTACTGTATCGCTAGACCTCTAACATTTACGTGTTCCGCGTTTGATCGCAATAAAGAACCCGTTTCTCTAAAAATTTTAAAAACATTTTGGAAGGTAGAGTGAAACGAAACAGACCTGTTAAGGACAGTGAACACTTTTTTACTCTTTGACACACAATGGGCTGATAGATACGGCATCAGACCTTGGAATTTCCGATGAGTTGTCCTGGCAACGATCGCCTTTTATTAATCTCGCGAGATCGAGAGCGTAGAGAGATCCACAGCATCGATCTCTCGCCTTCCAACCGTCAAACTACACGAAATCGTGACAAGGACTAAGCAAATTATATTGTATTGCTAAATGGCATTGTAGTCGTACGCAGGAACTTTGTGTGATATGAGTATTTTAACACGTTGAATGCCGTGGGTCTCCGGTGACCGGCACCTCAAATTTAATTTAATTATATAACTACCGATTGTCACAAAAGTTCGAGTAAACTTCATATTGAAACAATTTATATAAAAAATAGACAATTATATGGTGTCTGATCAGGTATGGCTGTTTACACTATGGCGTCAACGTGCTAATCACGAATAAGCATTTTGTTTGTGTTTGCAAATTTGGAATTTGCTATATGCTTGGCTCTGTAAGCACGTGGGAGCCACCAGAACCTGTAGAGTATATCATATTTTTTATCCGGGATGACCCGCTGAACACCTGAGGGAGTATCTCGTTGAATACCTCACCGGACACCCTGTATGTGAGCGTTCACACGCGAACACGTTTCAGAGGAACGCACCAGGATCACGCAGACGAACGTGCCCGGTGCGTTCGCACGGCCCGCGTTCCTAGAACAAACCCCAGTTATGGGTTTCTGTAAACTCGAACAGGTAATTCCATTAGCGGGCAGCAGGAGTGGGTGTGTTTGCGGCTGTGGCCGCGGGCACGTGTGTTCGTTTGCCCAGCGTTTTACAGTTATCCCGGCATTTTTGTGGGAAAACCGATGCTCTCGGATCGCGTTTTTTCGGCCGAGCGTGAGTTATAGTCCGCCGGATACGGAGCACCAGCTGTCACGGTCACTTTCGATCGTTCTGTGAACGTTTTGCGGCGCGCAGAATGAACTGCTCGGATGACATTTCATTTTACAGTAGAGTCTCCCGTACCCGAACTGATAGGGAGACAAACGTGGCCGGATAACAGAATTTTCGGATAATAGAACAATCAGTTTTTTTTATATTAAGCTTCATTTATTCAAGGAAATCAACAAAATTGACAGTTTGTTTCAATATTTAAGGATCCCATATATTTTTAGGTGCTAAATCACATAAGTTTTCACGCAACGGCTGTTTGGATAGCAGAATACTCGGATAATAGAACGTTCGGATAATGGGGGTTCGGATACGGGAGGCTCTACTGTACTTCTAATTATTTATCTATTTACTATAAATTCTACGTACTCTTTAATTTAGATTTTTGTGAGCATAGTTTCATTCAGTGCTCGTCGTAAATGAAGGGTTAGGGAAACAAACAAGGAATGTTACAAAACAGATTTATTGAGAAAATTAATTTTCAGTACTTTAGTTCATCAGTGAAGAGGCAAGGTACAAGTAATTGAACTGTATTGTCTATGGCGTGAGGTTATGCTCTAATTAAGCAGCCGGAGAAAAATAATCATAGAAATAACTGTTTTACATTGTTTTAATTTTTTTTTTCAAATTGAACACTGTGGAATAAAAATGGACGTTCCCTGTTTTCTTTTCCTTACCCCTCAGATATTTTTGTCATATGTTAATGTTAATGATTAACGGTTATAATAAACGATTATTATATAGCAGTACTCTTACTGTACGGTACTTATGTAATGTTAGGTTGAATCATAAATAACTTTCAGTTTGTCTTCTTCAATTTATTAAACAATTCATTATAAAATAATTACTGTTACTTCTACAGCATGTCTAAGCTTCCGGGTTGTTTACTGTCTGATATGAAACTAAAATCAATTGCATAGATAAACTATCTGAATTTTTGAAAATATATAATCTATTATATGTCGGAAATTATTTACGACTCAACCTAATTATTTGGATCTTTTCTGGAAAAGTAATAACTAGTGAACCATTTCGTTATTACTGGTATAAGATAATCTTCGAGGCTTCCGTCTCATTTGTACTTTGCACGATTATTAAAGTGTTTCATGCATTGGAGCAATAGGTGTTGCATCAGGACTTTAGTGCTGCAAATATTACATGATTGAGAACTGTATAGGGTGTCCCAAAAAGGTTGTACAATGTGAAAACTGTAGATTCTCTATTGCAAAACAAATCGAAGAGTTCCTTACCGTTTTGCAATCCGCTGCTTCGTTTTCGAGATATAACTGACTGAAAATTGAGTATTCGCTGTGTGGGAGCGTTCTCGTCTCTACACGTACTACCCTGTGTGAGTGAGGGTCACACCAACGTGCCGTCAGCTGATCGCTCAGCTGCACGTGTAGAAACACGCATGCACACATAACAACTATAAACAAGTTTTAATCGTTTATATCTCAAAAACCGAACCGAAAATTGCGAAATGGCAAAGGACTTCTCGATTCATTTTGCCATGGAGAATTTACAGTTTTTGGATTGTACGATCTTTCTGGGATACCCTGTATTCCACGAAGTAGGCATGTGTAAACTTAGCGTGGCCATTTTTTGAGCTCGAAATGGCCACTTGTTCTTTGCTTCATAAAATATCCGATCTTCACTTCAAACTAACGACGTGGTGCCATCTTCTTCGAACGTTGATATGTCCAGAATATTTCATACTCTAATACATGATCCATAGGATAGAAACAGTCAGTGGTATAGAAATCAACGATCAAAGAATGAATTTAAAACAAAATTTTATTTAAATATTAGAAACAATAATCCTTACTAGGTAGACGTATGCTTGGTACCCTTAAACCGCAAACGTGGGTCATTTATCTCCAACGCCTTCCTCAATGGATAAAAGTCGTAAGAAAATTTGCAAGTATTCATACAACTTTTCTAAACATTCTAAATAAACATAATAATAGGTTTGAAAATCAATTTCTTCAAATATATTATTATTGCAAACATACAAATCCATATAATCCAACCTATGGAACTATCCCCGTCAAAATGGACTCATGCTTACGGAGTAAAGATTATAAAATTAAAAAATTGACAAATAAATAGTAAACACATTATCAACAGTCACTCGTCATTTTGATCTATCGTTCGCCATGAATCGACAAATTTCAAGCTTACCAACATCCATCCACGCACCAGCAACACTTTCCCCGGCATCGACATACCCTCCTAAATATCTCGGGGACAAACGACAGGAAACGGACGATTCAAACGCCATATTCGGCGGCACATGCGCGAGATCCGATCGACAAGCGCGGCTCGTTCATAAGTATAATTCGAGTACTTTATCAAGAGACAATTGTATCGGGCCTGACATTTCTGTCGAATTGCGAAATCGTCGTTGCCTCTTATTGTTTCGCGTTTACGGTCTATCGGAGCGGTTTACGATCGTGCGGGACGGCGGACCGCGTGGGATCGAAAAGGAGCAGGGATTCCGTAACTCGGGTGTCCTTGGTACGAATTAAGATGCGTATCTTTTGCAATTAAGAACGACGGATCGACGGACGTGTGTCAGCGTTCACGGTGAATCGGTGTAGCAGCCTGTACCACCGCCGGCCGAAACGCATCACGATCCTTCAGTTATCGTAAGAAATGCCGTTACCACGATAATCGAGCTCGTGATCGACTCGCTTTATGCCGTTTCATCCGTTGCCTTTCTTCTCTCCCGTTAACGATTTCGTCGACCGTTACTTTTGCTCGCGATCCCTCGTAATCCCTGACATTCATCAACGATTTTATTTCCATTTCAAATGGGACAAAAAGTGGGTGAAGAATCGAGGGTACTCCGGGCGAACGCAATGGACACATCAAATTTGGATTACACAGACTACTGTGCTTCTTCTTCTCTCTTATGTACAGTCTGAGTCACCGTCACGTGGCAATCTTCAAGCTTTGTGCACCATTTGAGTCGAACTGAGCCGAAATGGTAGTACGACGTTTGATAACTTTTTAATAAAATATTCGATTTAGGTGATATTTGTTGGGTTTTATTGAAATTAGTTGAAGAATTTGAACCGCGTTTTCTCAAGAATTTGAACCAAGAATTTCTCAAGTCTGGAGAATTTGAAAATCGTTCATGATAGACCAACCTACGTTTTTAGTAGTTTGTTGTTTTCATGTCGCATGAGTACCAGAAGCGAGGATTTGCTTTAAATAAAAAGAGAACTGTTTATAACTCTGACAATATGAGTTTTTCGGCCTGTGTTTATTAGTACTTTCTTCTGCCCTTAAAATCCTAAACCACCTTTTTATATACCCTGTATAGCAAGTGTATTTACGTCAGCTATATAATAATTATTGCATCCATCAAACTATTCCCTGTGAGATACCCCAGGCTTCTGCGGTTCTATCAGATACTTCGTTTTTATTACAGTTAACTGACGTATGGAATACAAAACTCTCGTTTCTGTCGCGAGGATCCATCTCCCGGTGGTACCAGGGTTTGCAGGCACCTTAAATTGATTAAAACGCATTTCAACGCGTCTGATCGCACACGGAATTTTCCACTGCGGCACGAAGCATATGAATCGCGTTTGATGGTCCTGTAAAGTCTATTTTCTATAAATTACCGACTCCGTTAATGCACTCGAAATTCATAGTTCTTCCTGGATACCGACGAGGCCAATTTACCTAGAGGTGACATGAATAATTTTCTCCTTGGGATAGATGAAAATTCTTAAGCAGCTTCAGAATCGACCCATCAATAATGTTTTTCAGTTAGCGTACAGATAGGTGTGCTGTACAGATTTATTAGTCACAGGAAGAGTGTATCTTCATTGCTTGACACATAAATTACGAATATGATTCATAAAGTACGCAGCGAGCGTGTTTTGCGACGGTGATCTTGCTCATCGTCCCAGGATCGCTGGTCTGAAGAGTAATTTTCGTAAAAAGCGAATTGGATGAACCTGTTGTATAACTGTTTTCTTCATTAAACTCGAACCTATTAGATTTTTATTTACTGCGAGATCTTTACTGTAGATCAGATGTTTTATTGGAGTTGTCAAAGATAAGAATTCGAAATTGCTTTAATAACGTTCAGGATGTACACAATCCATAAAGCGGCGTAAACAATTTTATTGAATTTTCTTCAGCACGTACAAATCTTCTTTAACATATTACTTATCATGCGGTAATTGTTCCTGCAAAATGAGCATAACTTCACGTTCCAGTGTTTTTAATCGATCTTAATTATATTTTTTTTAGATTTTTACCGATTGGGATAGATCGCGTAGCCGAGCAGAGGCTGGCAATTTCTGAACTAAACTAGATCATGTGGAAACGTTTATGGTCAAGTACACGACTGATTCATGGTAATTAACATGATTTTCTAATCATACGTGCTCCAAAACTTGGATTTTATGTTACAATCAATCTAACATAAAAATAAAACGTGTCACAGAAACCATACAACAGCCAATAATATTAAAAACGAACCTGAATAATATAAATGCAATTATTTGCAGGTGTATAATTCTATGGAATAAATAATTTCTAATCTCAAATAAAAATAATTCATGTACAACACGTGCCAGCATACATTGCAAATTGTTAAAATGTAGAAAACGGAGTGACATGATCTAATTGAAGTTTATTTGGCATGTACTGGTGTGGTTCGTTTATTACGAAAATCTCGGCCCTTTTATTCGCGATAAACGAGTCACCGGACTGGACTGGAGCTGAACAAGAGGTGTATTTTTCACATTCATGATCTATAAACATTTGGCTGAAATGTAAACTTTCTTAACATTCTTCGTGGAAGTGAAATATGCTCTCATTGCTCCTACGATAAATTACATTTAAAAATTTTAATTTAAAAAAAAGTAGAGAGAGTAGTAAAGCGAGGACTAATTTAATAAAAAGTTAAAGTAAATAGAAATAGAAAATACAAAAATTCGGTGACTGGTCCTTTCAATCAGTTGTCATCGATACCAGCACTGAACTCATCGCCATTTTTGAGAGAACAGCCAACTTTACAGCGATTCCAAGTATAAAAAGCATATTTCATCAATTAAAGCCGTCTTTCATAAAAACAGTTAATATTTGTATCTACAGTTTCTGCTCGATCCATCTTGAAAAGCCAAAGTCCTAACCACGACCCCTCCTTGTCAGATTCAGGAGTAAAACTGAACTCCCATAGAATTTTAACATAAATAACATTCTATTCAATGTTTAAGCGTAGACTATAAAAAAACAAAATACGTAGCATCATGTTTTGCCGCTCATGAAAAATATTGAACTCGTATTACTCTCATTATTTTCCTTAATACAAATTTTCTTTATAGAATCAGTGCTGCACCGCATTAGATTTCTTAGAATCCACAACTATAAACCCAAACTTTATCAGCAATTTCTATAGACATTCATGATCGAAGCTGCATCAATAGTTACTCTATCGTAATTTCTGCTGTAAAAGACATCAAACTCCTCCTAACACTCTGTCATAAAGCCGTCATCACGAAGTCTAAAGAATATCATCTTTCAACAACGAAGAGGCTATCAACGCAGGAAGTTGCAACGATCTTTCCTGCTCCTTGAAAACATCCATTCGACTCGATACGAACCCTGCTCGATTCAGTGTGGTTCGCATCGAATCGCATCATCAGCCTGCTCGTTAACGCCGTTTCTCCGTCGAAAGCGTATCACGCTGTTTAACCGTTTCTCGTTTCGATCCCGAAAGGACAGCCGCGGAGGAGCAGCAGTTCTCTCGGTTTGAAAAGCGAACGAATGAACGGCACGCCTTGGAAACGGCATTCGAACCATGCAAATCGTCGTGATGGCCTCTAAGATCCACGGCATCGGGGTCGTGCGAACCGTAAACTCTGATACGGGCGTAAAGCAAAACAGCTTTTCGAGCGGTTTTAAAGACGTCGTGCCGACTGACGAACGAACGAACGAACGAACGGGTCAACCTTTTCCGATCTGCAAATCGACACGACTCGTAAAACTCGTTCAAGGAGCGTGAACGACCGCCTCGACCGTAAATCCTAATACAGACACAGAGAAAAAGATGAGAAAGAGAGATGAAGAGGGAGAGGAAGGAGGAGAGATGACGTCGTCGTAGGTGGCGGGACCATTTCTTTGTCAGATCTCTTCCGACCGTTTAAAGTTCCCTCTTCCAGAGACCGGCAGATCGCCTTTGATTTTGCGAAACATCGGTCCATCGTTATTTATTGCCCCGATGAACGGATCTCGAGAGATCCTCGAAACGACAGCTCGATGGTAATTTTGGAACCTCGTTGCAACCTCGGTATCATTGTCCTACCCACCGTGCATTAGTTAAGTAAATTTATTCAACGTTCACCGTTGCTGCAACAGTACTCTTCCGAGTGGATACCTCGAGTACCTCCTCGAGCTTCCACCGTGCTGGTGACAAATTTTCGAGATCGCCGGACGTCACGCAACCGGCGATACTGTGCATAGTTTCGTGAAGACTTCTGAAGTTGAGGAGGCTTCCGAAGTCGAAGTGGGCTTGGAGTAGTTTCTTTGTGATTATTTCTAATTTCTGAGCTCACAATCGGTTTGGACTCCGGTTGAAGTCAAGTGGAATTAAACGTGCTCGGAAGAATTCAATCGTGAGTGTGTTGCAATGCTGATGAAATACTGAAACATTCTGCAAGAATTCTGGTCGATTTCTTTTTGTCTGCTGGCGAATCGTTCTGCTTCGGGTCATAGGAATTTCGAGGACCACGAATATATGTATACGATTCCTGGTTACCAGGTGGTCCGCTGAATGATGCCTCGGTTTTACATTCGAAGCATCCAGTCGAGCCAACCTTACTTCGTCTCAGCTTACCACCCATACAACTGCCTTTATATACGGGCTCCATACTGTTCGATCGAAAAACCTGGTGCTTTAAAAAAAGGATCAGCATGTAGCTGGCCGTCGGGGCTTGCCAAGTCACGTGGAAGCTCGGTGTAGAGTTTCTAGACATTTTGAACAGGTGGTCCTACCTTGGGTTACGAGAAAAATGATCGAGAATGTCTGTCTGCTGACTGGAGGACAGTTTAGGTTGTGTACCTTTAAATTTGTACACGTGCTTCTGTTAGATTGGTAAAACAGCTGTGTTTTAAATAATATTATCAACCCTCTGGCATTGCTGAGATATGGTATTTCATTATGAATTATTACTGTGCCTTCCATTTTTTCCTTTGATAATGAGAGTTATTTTGATGCTGTGTAATTTTATTTTTAAGTTTAATTGAATACGAACAACTTTTGCTTGGACCTAACTAATATACACGTTTAATCAGGAAATGACAATATTGATACTGCGATTTGAAGTCTTCAAGAAATTTGTGAATTTGCCAGGAGCGTGGCAATTTATGTAACAAACAGACAAGAAAAAGCATAGATACAAAATTGTCCAGGGACAGAATAATTAGAGGATCAATCTATTCAGATTGTAGATGAAATTACTTTGAAGTTGCGCAGGGTTTTTAATTATCTCTGAAGAAGAATAGATGATGTGGGTTAGACCTCAGTTAGGTCTAAGTTAATCCTGATGTAAGTTGGGCGTGTAGAATTAAATGTGGCTTAGATTTTTGTTTGTAAATAACTCACAAGTACTCGCTTGTTAGATCAGAACTAAACATGCAATGGGTTTCCCTTAAAAGTTGGTTAAATATCTGGGTGTTAGATCTGAGTTACGTTTAGGTTACTCTTAATGTAAATTACGCTTGAGTTAAATGTGGCTTAGGTGTCAGTTAGAAGTAAGTTTAATCTGAGTTAAATACGGTGCAGGTTTGGGATAGAAGTGAATCAAACCTAGGTTAACTGTAACTTAGATCCATTAATTACATCTGCATTAGATCTACGCTCAGTCTAGGTTTGCCCTAATATTAGCTACACCTGGATTAAACGTGACTTAACCTTGAAATAAAAGTAACTTCCAACTACGTTAAATCTGTCTCATCTCCAAGTTAAGTCATCTTCTGAAATAAAGTCCAAGCAGAAGCAAGCTATTCCTTTATTTTGAATCTTTTAATAATAATTTATAATACCACTACACTATGCTGACCACAATTTAGCATAATCTCACGGTCACCAGAGGCTAGTTTACATGATCATCACGATTTGATCCATCATTCGAGGAACTGTTCCTGGAGGAGAAACTTCCGGCTCGATCGCGATGTCTGGAGCTTTCGCTTTCTCCCTAACCTCCGAATTCGACGTAGGATTTCTCTGCTAGGTAAGGTATCAAAGCCGAAGGGTTTCTCCTTGTTTCTCTGGTTATCTCCCTCCCTTTCCTCTTTCACCTCTGGACGATCGTTCGGAGATACAAAGCGGTGTCCGGGTTCAGAGAGGCCGGTCACGAGCGTTGTCGTCCGGAAAAGGATTCGAAATCTGGGCTAGGCGGAGATGATGTGGGAGGCTGGGGAGAATTTTCTTCTCTGGATTGTTCCGCATACGCGTGACAACTTGGACAGTTACATGCGCTCGGTTTACAATACGCTGTCCTTTTCCTCTGAAGCTAAACTTGGATTTGGAGTAGCTCCGATAAGACAGTCGCTGGCAACGTTCGCATTACCTAACAGTTATACGGTTATAAAGAGTCGTGTAAAAAGGCAATGGCAAACTTTAAGGTTGAATTGTAAATAACTTCCGTTGCATGACAGACTTTTTTCGTTCTAACAATTCAATTAGTTTATCTGGACTACTGACTTCAGCTTCATATTTGAAGCTAAGAATCCCTGAAAAGTAGACAAGCTGCAAAAGCAACAATAATCATCTTGTAATAAATCATCAATAAATTTAAGAAGACGAATCGGAAGTTATTTATGACTGAACTCAATACTTAAAAAAATGAAGCAGAAAATCTTCATTAATATACCTAATATAGATTCGGAAACAATTCTTTTGGATTTACAAAGTATGTATTTTTTTTAATAATAATATGATAATTCTCTATGACGCATGCCTATTTGAAATCTGTCGTGTAATGAGTCAACAATCATCGCAAAGTGGAAAATAATACGTATACACACGGCAGAGTACTATCTAAGAATTCCAAGATAAATATGTAGTTTTCAATACTTGTACAGGAAGCATTTACTTTCTCAGACTTCCGTTAGGTATTATGAAGTTCATATCTGTACGTAATATTTATCACGCCATTATTAATTTAATAAGGGTTCGTTCTTATACATATTCTAAAATGGCAGATATCGCATTGAGAACGTTCGTTTAAAAACTTGGTCCATTCTATTAAAAGGTGTCTGACGGACAGGTGTTTTCTGCACAGTTCACACAATGGAGTATCCTATTTTAATGCGAATGGATAATACGCGACGTTTATCTGCACTCGAACGTTGCAAACAGTTATTTTGTTTGCTAAGTGGCGGTATTAGACACACACACGCTCCTATGCACTCATACACACCTGAACACGCCCGAGTCTATCACATCATTTTGTATGAGCTTACGCTGCAAGTGTTACCAAATGTCTATGGTGGTCCAGAATCACCTGTAAACCTAAAACTCCCGTTTAAATCATCATTAGACTGCAGGTGTTCTTGCATATGTATATTTTCATAGAAAATAGGTACAGAAGTAGGACCTGGATCGGAATTTGTTTTGCCATTAAACGGTTCTAAAAATACATTTCCTATTTCGCATAGTGCATATTTTTGCATATTGTATGTGTTTCCTGCATAATTCATGCATATTCATCTGACTGGTCACTACGTGTAGAAACGGGGCATAAAATAATTGACAAATAAGTTGTTATCAGCTTTCTTGTGTTTCTTTTTTGGTTTTTCAAGTCATACATACTCATACATTTTTCGTATACAGTACGACATTTGCATCAACAGTGATTAGGTTCTAAGCTCTACCGTGGATAGTAACAAACACTATATGTATATTGTACATGCTGTACATATCTATGATGAACTTTAATTTACGAATTAGACACAATAAGACATTAACAGTAATTAATAATAAACTGGAACAATTATAATAATAACAAATATTTTAATGTCTCGTGCTGTGCAGCACGAGATTGCAGCAAGTTACTCATTGCCAGAACTGCTCACAATTTTCGTTTAATTACAAATTCTACATTAATTTAAATTATGACTGCTTGCTGTATTTCTGGAATTAACTATGTAACTTTTTTCGGACCGCGGTCAACCGCAGATATATACATGTGTCTCGCTGCAAAACAAATGATTCATCAATAAAAATTGCACACATTTTGCATATTTCGATATCTTATAATTGATAAACATTCATAGTCTAATGATCCTGGCAGTCGATGCCGGGTTACGCGGAAGGAAAAAAGAACCGACGAAACGTCTGTTTGCTGAATCAATGAATAATGCCGAAGGAATGAGCTTTGTAGGATTCGAATAGCACAAGACGACTCCTTTTCTCCTTCGTCCCTCTCCTCTTCCTTTTTCCTCGGGTTAGGTCGCCGTTTGCTACTTGCCTGTTGCACCGTTACCTAACCTCCAGCATCGGGACGCGTGTATCCATGAAACACGCACGCGTGTCTTCTTCGTTCGATCGGAGGAAGCATATAGTATAAACGGTGAAGATCGTCTGGTCGGTGAGACGGTAAGTGAGCAGCGTTGTTGGCACAGCTTCCAGCATTTACCTTGAACCTTCAGCGAGGGTTCAAGTGGCCGTACCATCGACAAGGAGAAGTGGCCATCATTGTGATCGAGCGTTATCGCCTCGATGAGGTCACGCTACCCGGTACTGGGTTAGCCTGCCCTGTGTATGTGGATTTATCTGATAATATGCGGCTATTATTCGACGTATCGTGAGATGGAGGCGACCAGCTGGATACTGCTCACTGTTCGAAATACTAAATAGGGGATTTGGAATAGTTATAACGCTTGAAAGATGCGATTGAGATTGGGAATAATTTTAACACTCGAATTTCTGTTTTGATTTCACAGATCTTCATAGGCTTTAACAGGTTAAGCTTGGCACATATTTCGATGTATGTATGTACTGATACATTGTTATATAAGGAAATTTACTTTTATTTTCTTAACGCCACGAAAGATCGACATTATGAATGGCTCTGTTTGTTCCATTTCCATTTTATTTGGCACTTTTCCTTCAATAATTGTTTTATAGATTAGAACAGTGTACCGAATGTTATACCGGTTACCTGTGACTCCAGAATGAAAGAATAATGATTTCCATGAAAACTTATAATATTAATATTCCATACTGCATCATTATGAAACCATATCATTAAAATAATTATCTTCATTGAGGCAGCTGTAACTTTTATACGAGAATAAGAGAGTCATGGGTATTATACGTGGAATACTGAAATTCATTTAGAGGTGTCTAAGTATCCTCAAATTAAGGTATTTAAACAAAATTTACTTTTTAAAGATTCCTTAAAAATACTTTCAGACATCTTCGGTATTTTATTCCATTTTCCATCCTCAGCATAAAGACTAGACTACGGTCGTTTATGCAAATGTTCATTTCTAGACATCCATATTCTCTATGTGAATGCAGTTAAACAAATAAAACTTCAACAAGACTGCATTTGCATGAATTGTTCAAAATATATAATTTTTATTCTGCTAAGTCGTCAAATGTCCATCATGCATCAATGTGGATATGTGAAATTGCATGAACATCCGGAGTCTAATAATAACAACAAAGACCAACAATTCAGTTATCCAGAAACTGAAACCGAGTCTAATCAAATCGTCCAAAAAGTTCTATAATTCTGTATAGGTCTGCGATCGGTCTTCATTAGTCCAGGAAAAGAGTCCAATCACTCACAAAAGCTCATTCTCCGGATCACAAAAGTTTCTCCCGTTCCGTGAGCTCGAGGCATCGACCAAACCGTCCGAAAAGTCAGCCTGCAAGCGTATCGATCGTTTCGGTACCTGGAACGATAACCTTTGCCACTTGCGCAATCTCGTAATGGATTGTACAATCGCGGTTGATCACGATACACGCAACAGTCGCAAATATAATTACATCAGCTGTGGTTGCTTTCGTTTCAGGAGTCGAACGGTCGCGTTCGATTGACGCAGCGCGCCGTGTCGCCGGGAGAGGACAATGGGACAGTTCCAGGCGAACGATTGCGCAACACCGACTCTTAGAATTATATAATTAATGCATAACTGTTCACCGATCTATCTCGTTGGCATCTCAATTGACGGGTTAGACTCCTATCGACCGGTGACACGGAGCTACCGCTTTCATGGTAGCGACGTTTCGACATCGAGCGCTGCCTCCTATTACCATACAGGACCCCTGATAAAAAAAGATAAGGGAGTCGTGATAGGTACCAGCATGTAAATTGCAAAATAACACGGTCGATCGTTTGGACGCGGTTTAATGGAATCTAAGAATTAGAAATATTGCTGGCCGAATTTGTACGTGGAGAATCTTGTTCTTTTTGTTAGGGTACTAGTGTATTCTTCTATTTATTCTTCAGGATACAATTATCTGTATAACCTGATGTTTTAAATCCATAATTAGACAGGTTCACTGGAATCTGAGAATTAAAAATGCTGCTAGACAAATTTGTACGTGAAGAATGTTGTTCTTTTTGTTAGGATACCAGCGTATTGTTCTGCTTATTCTTCAAGATAAAATTGTGTATCTAACTTGGATATACAGGTCCATAATTATTCAGGTTAACTGGAATCTGAAAATTAGAAATATTGCTAGACGAATTCATGTATGAAGAATCTTATTCTTTTTGTTAAGGTACTGGTGATTGTTCTTTTTATTCTTCAGGATACGCAAATCACGTTTCAACCCTCTGACTGCGGCACATTTCCAATAAAAAACGTTTGTAGTGCACGGGATAATAGAAGCTCATCAACAATTAATTTTTTTCCTCATTCATTTGATTATGCTTTGTCCTTTTGATTTCGTTCAGTTTCAGCAACAGATTAGGTACCGAGAGATCCCACAGCAGTAAACCTAAAAAAATTCAAAGTTGCTCCACAACCTTGTAATACAATTTTCGCTATAAACTTTGAGTTTATCACACGTGCCCGTTTATTAAATACCAGGGCAAGTGGTTAAGACATTAGAAACCCAATAAACTCGTGTTTTGTCTAAAAGCTACATGTCCAAATAATAATGACAGAGAGTTTTGAGGCTTTCACGGCCCGGCTCATTACAGATAATACTGTTTGAGGCTTCCGGGTGTAAGCCGTGTCCAGTAGGAAAATGTTGATACTGTGCATTAGTGCGTCCTCGACCCGCTGATGAAGCTAGCTGCAATGCTGGCGAAACGTTGGGAACATTTTCCTACTGGACACGCCTTACACCCGGAAGCCTCAAACAGTATCATCCGTAATAATGATAGAGCACTCTAAATCTTTCGCCGATTTTGAACTCCTCTGAATCTGTCCACAATACCACAGCTTTCATAATCTCAAAAAACTTAGAATCCCTTCGTTAGACCGTTCTATCCCGGATCCTCCGTGTGTCAGATCAGAAATCGTTCTAACCTAAGTCAACCCTGTTCCTAACATTCCACGAGACAGCCGCCTACACCATTAACCTCAAAGGATTAAGCCTGAGCGAATATACATCCTCGACTGCATCTCCCGTTTTCACATTATCCCAGACGATTGCGAAAATAACCTTTGTCCGGCGGTGGCGCCACAGAGGTGACGTCGAGGTCACCTCGTGGGCGTTTTCGTGTCCTGGTGAACTCTTATGGCAACTAAACCGTAACGATCATCCTTCTCGGTACTCCGTCCGCCATGGCGACGCGGTTCTGTGTTTCACACGGGCGCAGCACAATTATTCGCTTCAAGGGCGAAAGTTCTTGTGTTCCTTCGCTCTTTTCCTCCACGGGAGCTGTTGGTAACGGTAATTGCGAATGGCCGGGTTTACGAGCGTCAGTCGAACGTGGCTATTTTTCGTTTCGTGGAAAACGCATGAATGTCATCTTTAGAGGATTTTTTTGAGTATTCTGTGATAAGGGTGACAGTTCATTAGTTATAAACTCTTGCAGTTATATAATTACTTCCAACGTGGTGGATGGACGTTGAGTGCAAAAAGTATTTGTGCTGTTGTTAATTCCGAACGAAGCTGCGTGTGATTTTTTATTGGCGTATTAGGTTGAGGAATAAGTTCGTTTTGATAGTTTGACGAAATTTTAGGTTTCTTACCTGAACATGGAAAATTTCTAATCGATGCATGTACAGTGACGTGTAGAGGTTGTCGGGTACTTGACATTCCACTTATGTTTTAAAGAATTCATAATAAGTTCAGATTTACAGATATTCTAAAAAATGAGATGAGGGATTCTAAGTTCTCTATGAGTTATTTTTCAATCTGATGTCATTTAAAATTCATTTTAATTGCATTCTCTTATAGTGGACGGGGTACATGATTTCCCCATTTTCGTTTTCATGAAACAGAAAAATGAATTTCTTTTATACGTCCTGCCTTTTGACAGAGATTCTTTGAAAATTGTCAATTGACCAAATTGTTGAAACCTTTCTCAACTTTTCACTTCAAAATTTTTATTATATTTTTATATATTTTCTAAACCAGAAGTGTAATCAAGAAAATCGTCCGTCAAAAGAAAAGTACTACTTTTCTGAACGCGTGTTTTGAATTTCAAGGTGATTCGTCGACTCTACATGCTGCAGAAGCAACAATAATCATCCTGTAACATGTTAAATACCACAGTGAAAACTGCCATACCTAGCCAGACACGATGTAATGTCCTATTTTAAACATAAATCGTGAAGGTGAAGGAAAAGAATATTTTACTTTTTCAACGCATAGGTATCACTTTATACTATTATTATAATATTAATATTACCCCAAAATTTTATAAGAATTATTAGTTATTTAATGACAAAAAATTTGAGACGTCGGCCATCGGTGACCCCCACAGCAGTCAACGTCTTAATGAATCATCAATAAAAAGAACACTAATTAGAAGTTCTTTATGACACAGCCTAATCAGCCACATCTGATTCCTCGTTTCTTTTTTCAATTTTCGTTGTTCGAAATTCATTACAGTCGAATTTCAAGGAGGTCCCGTAGAACGGGGCAACGTCTTCACGGTGTCGAAGGTTGGTAGATAATCAACGGGGTTGAGGTGAGCGTACGGTACCCGCTTTTAAAAAGTATAGTGACCCAGTAACACGTGGGAACATTTAGACACACGGTGGTCCGACTGCGTGTTATATTCACGGATGCATCTAATGTTTCTTTGTTTGAACGAACGTCGCCGTTGACACGGTGTCGTAATGATTTCCAGAAGTTCTCAGGCCTTTTGTAGATTGCGATACATTTTTCACGAGGCGGGCACGGACGCATGTTGTTTTTTATTCTGATTACCAACGCGGCTCGGTTAATTGGCCTGCACGCGCGTTAACGTAAAATTAGCTCGCGAGTTGTGTCATCCTTACGGTACGACCGGGTAATTTTCCTGTTGCACGGTAAACAATAGCATTTCGAGCGGTTCTGGCCGATCTTCTGCAGCCGGCCGGCTTCCAGGTCTTGTTGAACGCATTTCTTGCACGCAACCTTGTGCGCTTTAGGTTTCCGTAGAAGAGAATTTTTTTAATCGTTTGGAAAATTAAACATAGAAGATGTATAGCTGTATTGATCTTTTCTATTATGTTTACTGTGAGTCTGCATGACTGTGCAGGATGAGACATCAGACACTGCTGTCTGAAATAACTTCTTGCTCGTTGATATTAAAAACAAATTGTTGAATAAATTATGTTGTGTTAGAAGCTTAATATGATACAAAAATTTAATTTTGTGTGCAGCTTGTGTTTTCGATAATTTCACAGTGACGTAGGAATTTTCACATAGTGGTATGCATTATAAAATATCGAGTAAACGTGGATATCAAAGAATCAGTATTATCCAACTTGTAAACAATTCTATGTTGATAAGATTATTCCGAACAGTTTTTTATTGGACATTGTTCATTCACTTTGTTGAATACTATTTACACTCTAAGTTCTGAATACTGTTTTTAACGTCCTGTATAATAATAATAATAATCACACACATATACAGGATGTCAAAAAAGGTATTATGGATTTATGGGGTGAATAATACTCAATAAATTGGGTAAACAGTATCCAGTAGAGGTAGACGAACAATTAAATATAAATTAAGTTACAAATGATTTTCTGAATATATTTTCCAGCGCCGAATTGTTTGCAGGTCGTCTAACATTGATTTTACAGATTATTTTTACAAGACATTTTATAGTCAGTTTTTTTTTATTACTACCTATTCTATACTTCGTAGTATACAGTTTGACAACATCAAGATCACTGTAAAATCTACCAAATTTGAGTTGCATACAAAATAAAATTTTGTTATCACATGAAGGTCTCTAGACACGATATATTTGATTTAATAATCTTGTTCTAACATCAACGAGTCAAATGTTATATCAGATCGCACTTCCTGATTCACCTCGTATAAACAATTTCAACACTTGAACTATCGGCCCCTAATATTTTATGAACACTAATATCTTGATATTTTTCCAAAAATTCTCAAGTAACCAAGCATTTTACATTATAGTCCCTCTACAGAACATCCTACAATTTAAACTTAATTAGTATTTGAAATATTTATTATATGATTTGTCACGTACGCGTGACAGGGGCCGTCAGAGTGTTAACAACCGTGGCTTCGAGATCTCCTAGGAATCTGCCAGCAACCATCCCGCCGAAAGAATTTCTCCGCTTAATAAGAACTCCGGCGCAGTCCATTAAGCGCATACTATATAGAACAGTTAAAAAGCCTTTTCACCGCTAGAACGCCGGGAAGAATCTTTTCCTTTCGATAACAGGAATCATCGCGGCGTATCATAAGTTCCCGTGACGGCGGATAATCCCACGGACCGTCGTCGATACGAAGGCAATCGTAATCGAGCGTGCGCATATCGAAAGCGTATTCTAATGAAGATCGTAGCCCGTGAAACGAGGAATCCGCGTGGACGTCGGCGAAGATAGGATAGGAATCCGCGAGTACATGACTCGCTTCGTAATTGCAATAAACAACCGCGTCCTGTTGGACGTTTTCCACGTTTCTGGAATGCCGTGTGCGCTCCCTCTAGATAAGTGAATAGCGAACGAGGCGAGTAAATTAGCTCCCCCATAATAGACTGGCCGCGACGAGGGAGACGGAGAGAGAAACAGAGGAGGAGGGAGATCGGTAAATAATGTCGCCGTGGTTTCTTCCTATTTGGCGAATCCGCCTCTGCGAGGAAATCTTTCTCGTTAATTAGTCCGCCGTTAATTTCACGGAGATTCCCGCGCGCAGATAACCGCGCGCCGACACGCTGAAACCACACGGTGCTCGCCGGAAAAATCCCCGGGGTATTTGATACATTGTGCTCCCGCAGGGTGCTTTCGTTTCTCACGCGTCATCGGAGGATATTTTGTAGGTAACACGTCGAATGCCGTGGGGGTTACAGATGACCCGCGCTTTAAATTTTATTTAATTAACACATCGGCTGTCACGGTGTATTAACTGTAAATTACAAACTGTGTACATTTTTGTACAGAACGAATTGTTGGCTATTTTTTATTATAATATACAATTTAAAGACGTGGAAGGGTGTGACACTCTGGAAACACGTATGATCGTCGATCGTAAATGAAAATAAAGGTTTATTGTAATTTGTAATTCAGAACAGAAAGAAAAATACTCTTTTATGTTGCTCGTGGCACAAAACGAACTGACGCAATCTTCTCGTTCGTCGTTGGCATGTAGCAAGAAAACAGAAAACGATCGCGGTTGTTTGAAAACTTTCTTTATTGTTGGATGTGCTGTAGTCACCCCTAAAATATTTCCCACTTATTCTGGGACATCCTGTATTTATTAATTCTATCCATGATCAAATGAGTAACGACTCAATGGAAGTGTCACCCATACATGGGTGGCCTGCCAGTAAAACTGTTAAATAAGTACTGATATTTACTGTATACGGAGCATGTTTAACGTCGCAACACTGATAAAGGTATGCGTGTACAATACTGAATATTTAAATATTTTTTTCCTTAGCGATTTTTATAGAATACAGAAATTTTCATTGTGTCTGACTAACGATGACTCTTTTCACTGTGACAGTCAACGCATGTAAGTAGGCGTTAAGTATACCGTACTGCTCAGATTGTGATGGACTGAATTGAAGGCATAGGTGTCGAACAGTTGGATTGGTTTGCCTAGAGCCCTGATCTCCATCCTATTGAGCATCTTTGGGACGAACTGATCCTTCGGCTGAGAGGAACAAAGTTGAACTTGTGGCTGTGTTAAAGGTTGAGTAGAAAACATTTCACTGGTCATTGGTAAACCGGACGGAGACCAATTACCGCCATTCAAACAGATTTAAGTGCCCAAAAGCACATAAACCTAACATCTTGACCATTCGTGACGAAAACCATTGGCAAAGTCAATGACAAACTAAAGTTTTCTTACTTCAAAATTCTATACTTATACTTTCAATTTTAACGAAGAAAGAAGACAATCTTTTTGCATCAACCAAATACATGATCCACAGTCTACAGGTCTTGTACACCATCACTCACTGTGACTTCGGAATCGCAAACCGGTTACATTACAATAAAACATTTATGATTGAATTTATTAAATCACATCTTGAGGTCAATGCTTCCTATGTACCCGTTACATAATTCTTCCATAGGCATACAGAAGTCAGTTTATAGAGGTGTTCGGTAGGAGATTGCCAATGTTCTCTATGGTCTGGCACGATAATCAATTACAGAGAGGTGGCGCCGCGTATTGCATGCTTGTGTGCAGCTGATCTTTTCCTTCGTGTGTCTGGTGCTCATTGTTCCTGAAAGTACTGTTGAACCACGTGTGTGGTGGAAGAGAATTTCGAGAAGCGTTATCCAGAGCGAGAACTAATGCACGAGGGACGTTTCTAAAGTTCTGGGAATTCAGAACCAGCGAAGGAATGCAGGCCTAATGACTGATGCTATTATGCACGGGCAAGTACCGACACATTTTCCTAACGACACCAGTCGATGCCGGTCAGGATTGTTCGACCACTAAATGAGTACAGATCTATTTCTGAAGGTGTTAACCCTGCGACTATGGAAGAGGCTGTGAATTCTCAAAGACCCATCCATCATTTTCTTCCTATGGAAAGGGGACATGAAGCCACCTGCAGTCGTTCAACGATTACATGGAGTATTTAACAACTCTGCTGAATCTAAAAGTACTCCTTATTCTTTTGTTGTTCGATTTAACGAACAAATACTCCTGTGAACCGGTAGATAAAAGAGACTGCCTAAAAGTTCTTCAAAGAAGGTCTACAAAAAATTAGTTTCCCGCTAGGACAAGTGTATACAATTAAATGAGGATTATATTAAAAAACTACAACGTAACATAAACAAAAATGAGTAAAGTAAAGAATTTAGAGCACGATTCCCAGAACTTTGGAAACATCCCTAGTACATTAATGTAAGTGCATGAAGTTAGATTTAACAAGAGGATCAAAAACAGTAAGAGAAAAAGAAGCTTACCAGAAGGACCACAGAAAATACTCCGAAAAAGAAAGAAACATACATTACAATCGACACACCGATGCTCTGAATCTCATTTCCTGCTCAGTATCTCCCCCTTTAGCAGCATGCAACGAAAAATCGTCGCATTCATCATCCATCGATCGGCAATCCGTGACGTCCGGAGATCTGATCGAGGCAGAACCATCGCGAAGGTGAACAGGGACGCCTCGGATATCATTAACAGCCCACGTAAGATCGGAATGCGACATCGCAGCGTGTCTTCCTGGGGGATAAGTCGCTCCTATTCGAACGATCCGGCCGAGTGTCACCCGTGGCGAACGTTTCAAACGCGCCAGGCTACCGGTCTAATCGATCGAACGTCCCGCGGGCCCCGGATCGATCGTCGTTCGCCGATCTCGGGGACGATCTGACCTTCGAGGGCATAAGTACACGTCCATCGGCGGACCCGCATTTCCGGCTTCGCCGATGACCTCCAGGAAAGAAAAGACGCGTCGATTTACAACGACGTTCCACATTCCTCGCTTCCGCGTGCGAGATCGATGGTAATGTCGATCCTACGGCGGGGGCACCGGTGCTGGAATTCGCTGAACGTACGGGAAACGCGAACATACGGGCTGCTTTATGGGAAAACGTCACGCTGATGCCTCTGTTGTTTATACGGAGCCCCGAGGAATTCGTGTGAAAATGTTCGCGAGAGAGGAGAATACATTTGAAGGGTACAGCCCGAAGATGCATTGTTTCTTTGCAATAATTTCGCAGCAGATGGATTCTTCTATCGAGCTAGTTTCATTGACTTTCTTCGATTACACGACCATAATTAACGCAGTCAACGCTTCCAGGCCTATGGATTGAAAATTGGGTTTCTTTGGAAATGTGTCTTTAATGCCGCAAAAACCATTAACCCTTATGTCAGTACCCGGGTACCGTTTCATGCATTCTCACTTTAGGTTATTTAGCTTCCCGTCAAAGGATTTCCTAATCCGGCCAGATCGTGGTTATGTGGAATAATCCCCACAAATAAAGTACAGTAGAACCTCGATTATCCGAACACTGATCATCAGGAAATTAGTCATCTTATGGCAGTTACAAGGTAGGAATATCATTAATGACACTGTGTACTTAATTTTGGACAACTCTGTATTTTATATTTTAAAATATAGTTATCATTTTTATGCGAAATATGGCTGCAACGTGAGTCATACTACTACTAATTGTAGTTCGGATAATCGAGATCCTACTGTACCTGTAATACATGAATTTACCGTGTGGGTACCCGGGTATTGAACGTTGTCGAGAATTTTGGATATTGACATAAGGGTTTATATAATCTGTACACAGTAAAATATTTATGGCCCTTTTTCTACCAAGGTAAAGATGTAATTATTCAGTCATGTACATGTTTTTCGAAATCATTGTTGCAATGTAAAATTTGCTCGGTATATTGTCAACATCAATAATCATTTAACCTAATCTAATCTTCAGACCCTCGTCATCTGTAGCAGTAAATGTTTTAAACATGTTAAATTTGTATAAACATCCACAGTCAACTGGTAATCGTTTAACTCGATAACATTTGACAACGTGTTAATAACAATCGTTCAATTTTTCACTTTCGATTCCAAGAACCCCCCAAATTTCTACTTCCGTCCAGAAGCACGATTCGTGTCACTGAGAACCGGATGTGGCTCGTCGTTGCCCTTCGTTGGAAGCACATGCAGAGCGAGATGATCTATGCGAAAGAGTTTTAATATTTCAACGTCACTGATGTTCATCGTTCCTGGTCGTTGGAAATGAAACGACGTTACCCAGTGCGGTACATTATCTCCGTGAAGTTGACCTCGAAGCTCATTTATCGCGTGCACATCTATCGTTTGTATTTTCGTCTTCTTCTGAACGCGGAGCGTAAATGGCACAGTGTCGTTTTTAGGGTAAATACGGAGGCAGTGGCTCGCGGTAGAAAGTAATGAGAAAGAAAGCGGAAATCACGTAGCATGGAAACTCACACGTTGCCTCGTTGACCGGAACTGTTTTACTTTTGCTCTATATCGTGTGCTGAGAATCAGTAGCATTCGTAGAATTTTATATACAGGGTGAAGCATTTAACCCTTACGTGAGCAACCGGATAGCTAAGTACTCGTTTCCATATTTTCTCTAAAACAGTACTTGGTACATTATAGCAAGGGAAAGCTATACAGAAAACTTATCGAGCCCCAGAGTGGAATCTCAAAGGGTGGAGAGAGTGGAAGCGGGCAAGAGGATCCACAGCCATAACATAGCTATAAGAGTCCATGGGTGTGTAGTTGAATCTTGCGTTGTCCTCGTGAGCGTCTCAAAATGGATCAGTTGTGTAGTTGAACTTACAGAAACAACTCATAAATAAACCTCAATGTAAAGGGACAACTCGCTTTATTTCAACTTTCGAACTACTCACACAAAGTGTGAGTCTCCACCTTTTGTTTTTAGACCATAATCAGAATTTTCTTCTGCAACGTGTTAATTATGCAATTTTCAGGGGATTTTGTTGGAAGAAACGAAAGTGACACTAAAAACATATCCCTGCTTATCTTTTTACACAAATTATCTTTATTGGTGAATGTTCCTGCTGCTTGGAAATGCAAGCATTGATTTACACATTCTTCGGTGGTCGTAGAATCTACTTTTCTAAGCTGTAGAATCTAATAGGATGATAGAAGTGGGTTTCATGTTCGTTCGACCAATTCGACTTACTGACCCATTTAAGTAACCGAGGTGTATTGTTTGTCTACCGCGGGGGTGTTTAATTCTAGTATACTTCAACTTCTCCTTTGTCATGATTTTTTATAAAACACATGCAGCTCAAGTGGGAAGGTTAATAAAAAATTGTGAGAAGCATACCACCAACATTTTAATTTCTTCAGGCACGAATTTATTATGCTTGAATAAAAATGATTTAAATTTTATTCAAGCATAATAAACTCCCAACCATTGGACAAAAATCATTTAATAAAATTGACAAACCTTTAAGAACATTTATATAAACGCACGCTGTCGATAGATATTTTTTCTTTATCAATAATATTTAAATTTAAAAAAGTCGATCAATGTCTCCAAAGAGGCTAATCAAAATATTTGTCGTGCATCCACTGTCCATTAAAAACAGCAACGACTTTTAAAATAGTAAAATTAGGTGGTTTATCCCCTCCCTTTACCATAACAACTGTCATAATTTAATAATTATCAGCATTCACATATCTTCCGGTTCTTAAGCCTGAAGTTCCCTTTTGCAGAAACGTAAGCTTCTTCTTCGAGTTAATTAAAACGTCTGGGAGTCATATTGCCGTGACACAGAGATTCCAATGCTATCGAGAGACAAGAGATATCGTTTTTTCTCGTCGTGGCTCGAGAGACAGCGGTTGTTTGTTTTTTCTCCGGAACACCGCAGCCAGAAGTCGTCCTTGCGCCATTATCGCGCGACGGGGTTTTCTGGTGACTTCGCAACAAGGAACTCTTCTATAAACGTTTCATGCTGCACGTTGCTTTACGATTGCACAGACGTTTCACGAGAACCTTGAATAGCGGATCCGAGCGTGGGCCAACGAATAAACCACATTGTGTTTTATTATAGAAACGCATAAACGCGCGCACAGCCTCCTCCTGTTCCACCCACGACCGCTTCAACGTGAACTGGTTTACATAAACGAGCGATTTTGAAGGAAATTCTGCGAACAATTTGCAATTCTAAATTTTACGAGCTGGCCCTTTAACCTGTCAGAGACCAAGAAAGTTATTTCATTTCCTCCAATTACATTTATTCAAATATGCTTGCTGTAACGACTTTCAAAATCAGTTCTGTAAATTGTGTTATAAATGAAGGAACGACTATGAAAACGATACTTCGAGAAAGTAGTACATGTGTCAGACGATTAAGCTTTGACTGGCATAGGCGCTTGACGAAGCCAGTCATCGTGTGCTGTCGACGCCTATAGGCGTTCGATGCGATGGCTTATTACGTACTACAAAAGCTCGGCCGCACGCAGCGTTCGTCTCCTTTCCAAGTAGCCTGCAGTCAAATAGTTAATGCTGAGTACTCGTCGAATCTGAAGGTCTTTGTGTCAAAGCTACACAGTAACTTGAGTGAAAGTGCGTCTGGAAATGCCGAACACTAATAAACGATAATTGACGATTAGACAATTTATGGATCTGAAAAACGGGTCAAGTTTATCCAGTACCGTGTGTTTAGTATTTTTTGTACGTTTATTGCAAATAATTTACAAATCATGCTGGTCACGCTCCTTCTTTATAGACTGTCCTTGGGAATTCTATGCTTTCCGGTTGGTCTTTGAAACTCATGGTTGAATTTCAAAGATCGATCACTTTTGTACCGTGTCGTCAGCTCTATCGAATTATCGTACGTCCCTTCGGAGTATCAAGTGGCAAGAAGGATACGTATTCAAATAAGCGCCGATTACTCTAATGCTTACAAGGAAACTGATGTAACTTTCTGAATGATCCTATTAACCGGTTGCTCGAGTCGATGACTCGACGTTACGTTGCTCTGTTATTGCACGAAAAGGCGTGGCAACAAGCTATCAACATGTTCGAACTTTACTCGTTCGTTAAATTATGTTTGTCGCGATTTTTGCCGTTTCTTTGGCGATATCTGTTACGTAAACCGAATTAAGGCTGTAATTAAACCGAGAGAATGTCGGCTTCCGCGGGTATGTCGTTAGAAAAAACCGTAACATAACGTTTGAAGATGCGCAGCTTTGAAACCGATGCCTCCGATACGATATTATAAAATCCATTTAGAGTCACTCGTAAGAAAAGACAATTACGACCGGTGGGACGTTTTAATTTAAAATAATGGTGAAATTTTCTGCTATACCGATCGCATTACCGAGGTATGTAATTCAGCTAATAACTGTGTTTTAGATTTCATCTTTAACGACTCATGCTACTCGACGGTGCTAATGTTCTGTAAAATAGCGTACTATTGCATTAGTCTCTGTTTATTCTATTTAATTCAATGTACACGTGAATTTTCTGCTATCAAACGTCAGGTGGAAGTACCTCAGTGTTTCCGGTTTTGTATTTAAACTTAACCCGCTCATAATAGCCTTTAGTGAAAATATTTTATAAAATAGTACACTATTGTCTTAATCTCTATTTATATCAATTTAATTCAGAATACATATCAATGTTCTGCTTTCAAACTTAAGTAGGAAGTACCTGAGTGTTTCAAGTACTATATTTAAACTTCACCCACTCATACTACCCTTTAGTGAAAATATTTTATAAAATGGTGTACTATTGTTCTAATCTTTATTTACATCTATTTAATTCAAAATACACATTAATTTTCAGATTTTGAAGGTCATTCGGTAGTACCTGAGTGTTTTAGGTTCTATATCTAAACGCCACCAACTCATACTACCCTTTCGTGAAAATATTGTATAAAATGGTGTACTATTGTTCTAATCTCTATTTACATCTATTTAATTCAGAATACATATTAATTTTCAGTTTTTGAAGGCCATTTGGCAGTGCCTGAGTGTTTCAGATTCTATATTTAAACATCACCAATTCATCTACCTCTTACTAGAAATATTTCATAAAATAGTACACTATTGTTTCAATTTCTATTTATATGAATTAAATTCAAAATACATATCAATTCTCTGTTTTCAAACTTCAATAGGAAGTACCCGAGTGCTTCAAGTCCTATACTAAAATTCCATCGACTCATACCATCCCTTAACGCAAATATTCTATATACTGGTGTACTATTATCTTAATCTCTATTTACATCAATTTAATTCCGAATGCATACAAATATTATGCTTTTAAACGCGAGTAGGAAGTATAGAGGAGAGTGTTTCAGGTACCTCGAAACGAATCGAAAGCTTGCGGATTCTCGGGCGATAAGCGGGTAGGCCACTCAACGCGTAAACTCACGTATTATGGAACATCGTAAACTTCAATGTTCTATCATTACGTCAGTACACAAGCAGCCTCAGTAATATCGGTATCGCTAAAAAACACAACGGCTCGACTCGGCTGATATCGCGGGGTCTATTTTAATCCGGCGGCATTCCAACACGGTTACAGTTACGTCAAGGATCCGTGTGCCCGGCTTCCTGAATCCTTAACGAGGGAAATATGAGCTAATCGAGGCGAACATCGTTCATAAAATCGTGAAAACGATCGCGGCTCGGGTGAACCGTGTACGCGATCGGAAATCACGTGCGTGGCCTGCCAGTGTGCAGGATGAATCATTAGAAACTGTCATTTAGACTAAACCACCATGTAAGAATTTTTTAGAAAAAAGTACGCTAATAGCAAAGGATTTAGAAGCGGATTTCTTAAGTATTCTCTATAGATTTCGTGTTGATTTTTTATTATTCTGGTATAAATTGTCATAGTACATTTATTTGAGAGGCAAAATGTCTTAACGTGTTAATTGAGGAAGACGAATGAAATCGTCCAGTTAAAATTCTTCCGCCATGATCGAGGATTGCGTGATCTGATTGCTCGTATAGTGTTTTTTGGTGGTTATGTTTACCTATTGCTCTAAGAAGACAATTTGATGTTTCATTTGAAAATGCTTCTATGTTGGAGAGAACAGGTTAACTTATTTTTATTTATTTTTACCATGAACAGTAGGTGCTCCTAGACTTTATTCAATTTTATTATCGAACTATATACGCTCTACTATGTAGGCAACTCTAATTGTTACGTTTAATCCGTTCAATTACTGCTAAATAAACTATTATTATTACGTAATGAAGTATTAATAATATGATAATAACAAAATACGAACTACATAATCGAATAATTAAATATCTTTCTTCTTTATGCGTTACATTAAAAACAGCAATATCTAATGTGTATGACCAGGAGTGACAGTTTTCACTGTAGCACTCAACGTACTAACGTTATCAATACACTTATGCATATCAAACAACAGCCTCGAATATGTTTTCTCATTCAACATCTCAGTCACTGAAAGAATTTCCAATCAGAACGATAATTTTCATTTTCTTCTACATATTGTAAGAAGATGGTAAAATAGTCGTTGATTAACACGTTGGCTGCCACAGTGGAAACTCCCATACCTGGTCAGACATACTATAATATCCCATTTCAAGCACAAATCGTGAAGACTCAAAATAAGTAACCATTCAATTGCACAGTCTTGATGTTCTATTGTTATCACAATAATGATTCTATTCAACACTTTCAAAAAATCGGTAATTAATGAAATCAAATTTTATGCGCCGTTCACTGGTGACTCCCACGGCAGCCAACGTGTTAACCAGCCGATGAGTATAATTTTAATTACTTAGGACAGGTAACGTATGAGAGAAAAACAATTAAAGGACTGTGCCAATAAAATCGTAGTGAATGAGAATGATTGAATCTGAATACAGTAGAACCTTGATTATCCGAACTGAAATTAGTAACAAGTTTACTCACATTTTAATTATATTTCGTGGAAAAATGATAATTTTATTTTAGAATATAAAATACGTGGTGGTATAAAATTAAGCATACAGTGTCTAATAATAATTTTAGCTTGCAGCTGACACAGGATGACCAATTTTCATATAACTGTTGGTCGGATAATCGAGGTTCTACTGTATAAATAATTGGACAGTGTATTATGGAAAGAGGGCAAGTTTTAAATATCATTGCTTTATTTTGGAAAATAACTGGAAGCGAGAAACGTAAAAGTGTAGAGCACGTGCTGAGGAGAGCAAACCAGAAATGAAAGGCGGTCTAATAGATACAAGTGCTATAACTATTATACAGGAGAAATAACGCCTGGAGCACTATGCATACATGATTCATCCTCAACAAAATGTAAAGACATATTATATATTCTATACATCCTAATTAATTATTTCGCTTGAAAATATCGAAATATAATGTTTATTTATAAGATTTCGTATCAGATGTTTTGAGTGACAATTTCTAAATGAGTTTCCCCGTAATTGGAAGAGAGTTACACAAGAGACGGTACTCACTGTTTCCCTTATAAGTACTCGTCGAGTACTCGACCAGGCCCAGTCGTAAAACCGAAAGTGAATTTATCATTTCCCATCGCGGAACGAGTTCACCTCGACGATCCTAGAATCGATCGCTATACCTGCCACGCGGTAGTGACACACGCTAACCGGACGCCTGAAATCGATAAGCGGTGTCGGTAAGCTACACCTGCAATCGATATTCAATGGCGAGCCGCACGAGTTACGTTTCCTGACAATCAGGTGTTGCCTTTTCGAGGACACGGGAAAAGAAAATACCGTGTTCGAGGTAAAAGGGAAAATTTCAGAAGAAAAATCGGTTTAGTTGGTCCGGTACTTCAATCTGGAACACGTTGGTTCGTTGAATGACTATAGGTACCATTTACAACACACGAGGGTTCTTTCTCTTTGAGAGTGAGGTTGAAACGACTGCTAGCGCCAGGCTTGGCTATTTCTGAAATAAAATCGTTTAAAATGTTATTACTGTTGAAGTTATGACTGCTTAAGTATCAATAGGTATACGTTATTAATGTTAGGTCATTCTATAAGTAACGTCGTTTTCAAAGGTAATTGTAAGTGTAAATATATCAATGATTACAGTTACTTTTAATTACCGATGTCCTGACCGTTATTTTTAGTGTCCTTGGTCCACCGTTCCTTCAACAAGTTTCTACTATTTTCAACCGTAAAATTCATGTAAAACTGATGTTATGTTATCAGTATCACTGAATTCGTGTATCAAGTAAAAAAAATTGTCGACCTACCTAACTAATTAATAGTTCGGTACGTGTACTGAGAGTCGAAAAATCTGCTGATACATTACAACGGTTTTCAATTGTTTCTGGATTCCATATCAAATGAAATTTGCCCGGATCGCGTTACGGTGTCCATGTCAGGCGACTTTAATATTTCTTCCGACTGTATGCAATTTTTACCGAAACGATTATTCAACACGCGAATGCATTTCTACGAGCATGAAACGACCATTAACGAGCCACTCAGGCGACAAAGATACACCGTACGTCCATCGAACGGCATCTTGATAATCTATTTCCCCTCTAACGAGCGCCATCAATGAATTTTTCTATCGGCGAATCCTCGCTCGCCTAATAATCATCGTAAAGCCACGGCGTCTCTAGCAGCGAAACAGCCAGAAGCGTTAAACGTTTTATTAATTAAGGAGCAACATGTAAACGGAGCTTTTCATTACCGTCATCGAACCGACGATTTTATTCCCCTCGTAAAACGTGCGTCATTCGTTGATCATCGGGAGACTTCTTGACGGGGTGATCCCTCGGTGGACCGAGATTGCTCCGTTAACGATCACGTTAACATGTTTCGCGAACCGCAATGAACACTGTTAATATTCTAACAGATTTCTTCAGCTTGTTTATCGTCGTCGCTTCAAGAGGGCAATTATTAAGTGTTTTATAGAGCAGAACCGTCTTCTAGGTTTCGAAGACGGCCGTAAAGATTGTTTTCAGCGGATATCTACGCCAGCTATGGTGTACCGTACTATACCATCAGAAGTGTGTGGTCTCGTAAATTATAGTAGTCACTCGAGTTAGCTCCAGGTTATTTTCACAATTGTACGTGGGAAGATCCGAAAGTTTGTTCAGTTTTTTATTTATTATTATTGGAAAAGAGATAATTAAACGGATTTTTGGACCTCTCCATGTAGTATAATTATGGCGACGTCTATTCGATCTGGAGGTTTTTGTTTTGGAAGAAAGTTCAACGTGAATATATCAATATATAACGTTTATACAGGGTGAGGCACGTGAAGCGTGACAATTGAATTTTATCGAAAATATTGGTGATATGAAAAACTGTTAGGGGCAAGCACTTCTATTAATAATTGTGGAAGGTACGTTCATTCTTCACATGTGACCTTGATTGACCTTGAGTGATTATGGCCATTAAATTCGCCTTAGAGTGACCTATACTTTCTTATATTAAAAAATATGTATTTCCATTTAAGAAATGGCGATGACCATGAAATGTCCTTGACATCTTCGCGTATAAAAAAAATTAAATTTCGCCGAAAAGTGTGCCCCCTAAAATTTTTTCATATCACCAATATTTTCAATAATATTCACTTGTCACGCTGTACGTGCTCCATCCTATATATTTATAGGAACATTTGCTTTTATGAACAGTAATTTGTTTAGTCTGTTTTTTAACCCCCTACACCGACATGTGACTTGAAAATTACATGCTCGTATATATGTGCACACATTTTTTAAGGCTTATTTCGTTTGCTTATCACCGTGTACCGTTATATTTTACCACTGCATTGCCACTGTGCAATTGGTCTTTTTATTATTATGTTTATGCCCTGCGATCAATTTTCGTCATTTGCCTGTTCTATAATGTTCTTTATAATCCAAGGGAACTCCGGTTGTAGAGGTGTAATTAACAGTTTAATGGCTCATCAACTGCTAGGTTTATTAGCGACAGAAAGCAAGACAAATAGTTGAATAATACTATTAATGGATTCCGTCGTGGTTGGAGACTTAGAGTCTTATCCAAGAGTTTTACGTTTTCATAATCAAGTTTTTCGGTACATTAAACCCGTCTACTTTCCCGATGAATAATTACTGTAGTTTAGATGATACTAACATACAAAAATTCATGAGTATAGTGTAAACGTATGTAAATAAATCTGCAAAGTTTCAGAAAGATATATTATTTAGTTCGTCCAACAAAAAAAATTCCCAAGGTATACCTCATAACAAACCGAGAAAGCAGAATTCCCTTGACCCTTTACGGTCGAAACCCGAGATACTCCCGCGACGCTACCACTGTTTAATTGCTCCCAAATCAGTCAAATAAATGTTACTGTATTAGAAATCGTAACATACATTTTACTACCAAAATTAGCAAGGAAATGTCTTTATAAATTTTCTCGACACACATGTGTCTTGTTATTGCTAAGGCAATGATTAGGAGACGAGGGTATTGCTGTGACTTAAGCATCACAGTCTCGACTGGACGAAAACCTTGTAATGCTGGGTCTCAAATGACCCGATTTCCACCGTCCTAGGAAACCACCATACCTAGTCAGGCAGATCGTAATGTCCTATTCTAACCACAAAACGAGAAGGAAAAAAAGCACATAATATAAAAACGAATAGGTGTTACCGTTTATTATTATTACAATGTCAGTATTGTCCAAAATTACACAACTAATGCTAGTTATTTAATTATACAAAATTTGGGGCGCCGGTCACCGATGATCCCTATGGCAGTCAACGCGTCATAGAAATCCTCTTCGAAACAACATTAAAGAAGTCTTCAAGACAACCTGGAAGAAGCGCACCTCGGTAGCTTCCCCTGTCAGCCGCCTCGAGCGAGTTTCCTTGATCGCTCCGGGCTTTCCTTCGGGTCCAGAAGGTCTGGCAAGAATTCAGGCTGTCCCGTCGACCCAGGACACGCGGGTCTCGTGAGAAAAAGCTGGAATGTCCGTGGAATTAATTGAAATCAGCATAGCTCGGCGCCGTGGCGAGCGTTCCTTCGTGGAAACAGCGCGACGATTAATGGCCGGGATCGTTTCATTCATCGCTGCATCGGTGCATCGGTGCAACGTGCAGCGCGGTGTTAAAGGTCAATGCCGCGCCGCATCCCACCGGCAAGCCCCTAACTTCGTGTGGGAAGAATTTCTGTTTTTACTTCTCCCTCTTCTTCTTCTTCTTCGTCCTCGTCTTTTTGCTCCTTTTGTACTCTCTGCGTTTTTTTATTTGTTTATAGGCGATTCGAGAGTGGTCTCGTGTGACGGAATTATTCGCGGTGTACTAATTGGTATACGCACAGCGGGGTGTGTACATTTGTTGCACGCGAGATCACGAAGTATTTTTTCCACTGTGATTTATATGCGGCGTTAAAGAATTTGCAGTATAATTTTTGCATAGGTTATGATTCTAGTGATGGTGGATGCGAGTTATTGTTTCCTTCAGTGTATTTTAGCGGGGAGAATTTGTGGTATACTTTTAATGCGCACTGCATTCTGAAGTCATTGTCGTGTCAGCTATAGCTAAGTGTCTGAGTGTCTCATTAGTTTAAAAGATTATATACATATTATTATATCAGTATATACAATTTAGTTTTTGTGATCATCAGAGAGACGAAGAATCTTTTTTCAGATACAGATGTATTCAAAATTACAAATGAAACACGTTTTCATTTTTTTGCAATTTTTAAAGTCTTCCTTACGTAACCGTGAAACATTTTTTAATAAAGATTTGGAATACAGTGTTACGTCTTATTTCTATACAGCAATTACTGTCATATTAGTTTTATAAATATTTAATAACGATATGTTTTAATCAGAGTCTGACAGATTCCGTGTCCATATCAGTATCCAAAAACTGGGTGTCAGTAGATGAGGCTTAAGTCTTCATACCTTCTACATGGAAGTTTGCCGATAAAAAAGGCACGTATAGAATATTTTCTTCGAGTTCTATATCATACCAAAATTGCATAAAAATCAACGTGTGTCAATTGGTTGATGTCCTTTGTAACGCCTCCTAATTGACGTAATCACCTAAATTTACTGTCTAACAAACACTATCCAAATCCTGAAACTCTGGCTTTTTATTCCGTCGAATGAACTTAATCGTCAACACCTGGTTTGAAGTCAATCTTGCAATCACCAGCCTATTACACCGGTGACCTTCAGCCGACGGGGTAACACGTCCTTCATGCAGATTTCAATTTCGAACGTACCTGTGGGCAAAATGACATGAAACGGTGTATTTATTAAATGCAACGGCGTCGAGAGGCGGAGGACCGAAGAAAAAGCTTCGCGTGAAGAGCGTGAAGTTCGTGGAAGGAATGCCTGTCGCGAAAACGTCTCGCATGACAGACGTCCGCTGTCTGACCATAAATCTCGTGCTCGACCCGCTTAGACGGGACGCACGTTCTTCCTTAATCACCTTTTTCAATTTATTCGGTTACGAAACGACGGTGTAACGCTTTTTCCTACGGCCACTCGTTACACGCCGACCTCTCCGGGTACCGTTCTCCGCCGACACTCGTAAGAACTGTCGCGAATCGCGAATAGAACAATGGACCACCTGTTAGCGCTCCGTTTCAGTTGTTGTTTCTGTGATTGAATGTTTCTTGTAAAAAACGATTTAAATTGTGACGCAATTCGCAGAGAAACAGAGTGTAGGTGAAACATTTGCAAGCTGTCAGGCTGATTCGGCAGAGTAGAGCTGCGATTATTTATATTGATTGAGAATAACCGTATCATTGTATTTTCATATGAAAAATACATACTAATTTATGTATTTGTTAAGGAGTTATTGAAAGTCAGAGAGCTGTCCAAATTTTTACGATGATTCAAACAATCGAACAGTTAGATTAAAATTTAATTCAGTTGCATGACAACTTGTTGATCAACTAAACATTTTGATCCTCTTGGAATGGCAATAATTATAGTAGCTGGAGTAAAATAAGCTCGCGTATCAAACTTCTAATGTATGATAATGAATACTAAGAAAATATAATAATAACATCGATTTTATCGCACCATATTCTTCACAGTAATAATAGACAAATATATTCAGGTTCTGTGACTGTATCTTCAAAAAAAGCTATTTTCATATGTCTGACCAATCATGAAGTTATTCCCTGTGCCACGATACCTATTCACCTTTTCAAATATGCGATCTGATACATGAGCTCCAAAATTTCGTGCATCATGTGCTGTGGGTCACAATCCTGGCCCGATCAGACGTTTACTGTAACACTATGAATTTGTGTATATGCAGACGAATTATTTTCTGAGACTTATTCAAATCTGTATGTTTTCTTAAATATAATTTACAGTTTCACAAAACTGACAGAACTTGACAATTGTGACAATCCACATGACAATAATATAATATTCCTTCTAACGCCTGTTTTACCGTAGAGAATTTCAGGAATCGCCTGGCGAACATTTTTTTCTTCGAATGTCTCAGGGCTGAAAGGGTTAAAAGTGTTATAACGTTTAAATAATTATTGCTCGAATAATCGGAGGTTGATCGAGGTTCTGCCGTATTTTCGTCCTGAATGCGAGGCACAAAGGGCCGCGTTTATCGATACATAATGGCAGGATGAATTCTGAGAGTCCTCGAGCGACCGTGGCAATATTTCTCGGCACCCCCTGGTCTCAGGACTCGGCGTGAAATCATGCTCGGCAGACCTGGGAACGAACTCCATGCACCGGGCTGTTGCAGGTGTGGCTAAACGCTCGCAACGAGCAATCATGCGCTATTAAATGGTGCAGCTCGACAGAACATCAGTCTATGAGTTGTAACGAAGTCCCGCTAACGCGGGATCATCCCGAGAAATTTACGCGTGCGTATCAAATGACCGTAATTACGATGCTGTAACCTTTCCTGGTGAACACTGATAGGACAGGTCTTTGACCTAGAAGGGAACTCGAGTTGTCCTGCTCTTGTTAATTCAATATTTGGAGCTTGAAATTGAGTCAGAGGGTAAGAAATTTGAGCAAAAATTACGACATGTTGTATAGGACATGGTTTATATGTTTATTTTAATGTAAATCATTGTGGAGAACAAGTGTTTCACTCTATAGGAACAAAGATTGGATCGTCCGGATCGCCCAGATAATATCTAATAAGTCTAGTTTATTTATTTATAAATTAATTTATTTCGAGATGCTAATACGTATGTGGATGTTTATTCTTTTCCTCAAATTCAAGGTTCGATTTATAACAGCACACTGTTGTACCCCGTCTCTTTATTTGATGATCTCAAGAGGCATCAGAATATTCTACAAAATTCATTCATGAAGGTTGTATAAAAATAAACATTTGTAGTTTGGAATATTATAATATCATACGTTCGCTTCAATATAAATATTTACAGAGAAAAAATATTTTCCCTATTGGAAGGAAGACTGGTGCACTGAAATCACCCAGTGAATATTTAACAGATCTACTTTATTACCTTATAAATTAATTTCTTCGGAGATACTGACACGTATGTGTATATTTATTTTTATCTTAAACTCAAGGATTACTGAAAAAAATTTAAAAATTCAATTTAAGACAGTACAGTATCGTACCTCGCATTTTTCACTAATTTTACTTATTTTATTGACTAATAACCTCTTTCAGTTTCTCACTTCTATTTTGAATTCTAATCTGCATACAGAGTGTTAAAATAAAAATACATCGTCTAATGTCTACACGCAGGTACATTGTTCTTCATATAAATTTCTCACATCTATCAATGTATCCTTTTCCTTTGATATCTTGTCAAATATAATTATTTCCCAAATTATCATCGCTCGGTCACAAAAAACGAGTCACTCGATGAAGTTGAATTTAACCTTTCGATCATCGTTGACCCCCGCCGCAGTGAATGGTGTTAAATAACACAAGGTTTCTTTTGTTCAGCCGTGGCACGTCGATTTGCGAGAATTCGCAGGCCGTCCCCGGCCTTTTCATTTCGCGTCGCCTTTTTTCGTTCCTGCAGGGAGACGTGCTTCACGCTTCTCGCGACAGGGATTATCGAAGACGTTCGACCGATCGTGTTTCGACCTTATCTCGAGTTGGGTCCCGGCGACCGGTGGATCGATCGATCGAAGGGTACACCCACGCGTGGACCGTATCCGGCGAAAAAAATTCAGCTTTCTCTCCATTACCATCGGTGATGTAGCACCACGAGAGTGGTTCGTCAGGAATTACGACGTGCACGGGAACACGGGACAGGGAATAATCGAGCTGTGGCTAATCGACACCGTGGCGAATAAATTCGGTATAATTGACCAGCCGCTTTATCGGCCGATCCGTCTCGCTGCCTCTCTCTCTTACTTTGTCTCCAAATAAAATGCACTTTGCACCAGAGGAATGAACCAAAAAAGCGTTGTCGCATCATTCAAGCGAACTTCGATGATTTTTAACGTTTAGGAAGACATTAGTTTATGCGCTATTAAAAAAATTGAAGGAAATACAAATACTTGCGGGTACTGTTTTGAGAATAAGAATTGAGTAACTGTATAGACCCTTCGTAAGAATTGAGTAAGTAACTGTACATGCAAAATAAGTAATACAAGATTTATTCAATATATTTTAAAACTTTATATTGTAGGCGTAGTCGTTCAGTGTGTTGCGTTTAGGGAGATGAAATTTATGGTGGGTTGGATGGCTTCGTGGGGTTGCACCCGTCCGGAAACCGGAAGGTCCCGAGTTCGATTCTCGGTCTAGTCCACTGAATTTTTTCTCCTTTACAATATACAGGGTGGATCAGTAATTATTAGGTTGAGGCCATAGTTAAACTATTTGAATTTTCAAGAATAAAAATCTGCTGTATGTCTGAAGTTATTTATGACTCAATCCAATATTAACACCTTAAATATTTTGAAAACGAAAATATTGCTCGCCCCTTCTGTGTCCACGATGTCTGTGCACAAAAAAAACAGTTTCGGGATTTCTGAGTGTCTGTCACTCACAAACACAAGATACTTGATACGCTTTTGGAATTTGGGCGCGGGATGTGTTAAAATTTTCTAAACTATAGATACCTGAAATGCTTAACATAGTGAAGCGTTTAGGAATTTAAACGCCTTATCCTTTCGATCTCTAATACAGGAGTGTCTATGATTTCTTTTATAGCGCAATAAAAAGATTCTGTTCCCTTTCACTATGTTTCGTCAAGAAATGAACAGTTAGAGTCGAGAATAATTGTGCTTGGAATTATGCTGAGAATCGATAGGCTAAGTTCTGACACGATCCTTGCGGTTTTTACGCTTTTTTGTAGTGGAACGGTCGACAGTCGAGACTCGTCGAGACTTCCGGATGCAAGCCGGTGTCCTTTTGGAAAAACTTTCCGACGCTTCGTCAGGATCGCAGTCAGCTTCATCGGGGGTCCGAGGATAAGTTGCTGCGACTAGAAGAACTCGTTGCTGGCGGAAGAGACTCTTCTTGTCGACTGTGATGGGAAAATTCAGTGAACGCTGACTTTCGGTCTTGCGATCTGCCTGAAGCAAGCTCTTCGTCAACCGAGACACTTTTTTCAACATGATTGGACATCTTTCTAAGTTCTAATGTTCAGACTGGTATCTATCTCTCAAATACAAAATCTCGATAGAAGACAGTCGTCGTGATTATATTAAAGTCATTCAAACAGCTGTGATTAGGGTACTCGATCCCAAAAGAGGATCAGAAAAATTCGATTCTTGTCGACCGTGGTGAGAAGACTCAGTCAACATTGACTTTTGGTTTTGTGTACTGCATGAAGTAAACTCTTCGTCAACTCAGATACTTTTTTCAGCATGATTCAATATCTTTCTGAGTTATAATGTTCAAACTGTTATCTGTCCTTCAAATGCAAAATCTCGATAGAAGACTGTTGGCAGGTGTGAACACACATTCTTGTAGTATGAAGTATGCAATAACGTATCTCCGAATTCTCCAACGATTTCATGACCCTTTTCAGATTTATTTCAAATTTGATAAGTTCGCTGCGAATATTTACACAAATACACATTTTCAGAGTTAAACAATCTTTATGTTAATACAGTCGAACAAATGAAATTTTGACGCATTGTATTTTGTGCTATATGTGCTTAAAAAATACACTTTTTAACTTTCTTTTGCAATGGAATATACATATTTCAAATATGTAAATACGTTAAATTGCATAAACCTCCACAGTCTATTAAGTGTCCTACCACTTCTAAATGGGGGTGTACATCGCTACGGACATAGCGCAATGCAACCTGAAGATAGAAATCATCAAACAAACCGCATGCATTCCCGTGCATCGAATTTTCCAAGCAGAAGACACGAATGCAAACCGAATCGCATGGAATGGAATTGCAAAACGTCCGTCCCCCGGCTCATTCCAGCGCTTCTATTTGCTCCAATTTGTTCCGCGGTCGGAGTCACGTTACTAATGATGTTATGAGCGTTCTGTCATTGCGCGAATTCCGGCGATCGATTCGATCGAGGCGTTCGAGGAGCGGTTTCAGGGTAGCTCGCATGCCACCGCCGGCTTTTTCAGCCTGTCTTTACGGTTTACCGTCCGCGCAGCGACCAGTCCTCGTCGAAAAGAAACGTCTCATCTCCGTCGTTTAATTTCGACGAGGACGAACGAAGACGGCCGCGTCGAGGACGAGTATCAATCGCAATTACCGGCACGGACAAAACGAGCCGCGGGTTCCTCCTCGAGCACGGACACATGCACAGCAACAGAGGAAGAGAGAGAAGGGGAGAATATGAGAGAGAGAGACAGAGAGAGAGAGAGAGAGAGAGAGAGAGAGAGAGAGAGAGAGAGAGAGAGAATGAGAGAACGCGGAACAGTCAAGAACAGATGTCGTTCCAAGGAATGCCGATCCTGCGGGCTACGTTCTTCCTCGTTTCTTCCCGTTCTGGAACCGACCGCGATGGCGCGCGACGTTCCTGGAACCGTCTCTCACTCGCCTGATATCTTGTCGACGGATGACCATATTTTTCCCTCCGCTCGAACCTAGCCTCACCCTTTTTTTATCCCCTCGAATTCTTCGAATCGATGCTTGTCAAAAGCTGCCTCTCTCCGCCGCGGCCGGCTCCCTCCGCTGCCTTTCTTTTTCATTTCATACGGTTTATCAGACTGCTGGTTTTAAACCCTTAATGCGCTGCTGATTTATAAGGACTCGTTTCATGTACACGTGAATTGATTGCGGATGTTCGTGTGATTTCTGTTGTATGAGTGTGCGAGACGTGCGACTTGTTTAGCGTTGACCCTGGTACCGTCGAATCACAATTTACAAACTGTGAAAAAGATATCGTTTCGACTGCGGTGAAGTAGATTAGACAGTTACTTTTACTTTTAAACTATGAAAGGTAGTTAGTGAAACAATTTGCATAAATATCATTTGAAAGTGTTTTAAACGTCGGAGGAATTATCAGTTGACATAAAGAGAATTTTATAGCTGAGGAAGCAATGCTAATTAATTCTGATGAAGAGGGGCCCGAGTGCCCAAGGTGACTCCAAACTTATTTCTAAACTGTGGAATCCAATTCATGCAAGGATCTTCAGAAATCCCATTTCAATGTGTTTGAATATTCATTCGAATGATTAGTTGAGATAAAGAAACCCATCATTAATGAAGAAGCAATTCCAATTAATCTAGATGAGGGGTCTGAGTGTCTCACGATGGCTCTAATCTCACGTCTAAATTCAAGAATCCACTTCATGATGAGATCTTCCAAAGTCTCACCCCAAAGAGTTTGAATGATCAGTCCAATGATCAATTTTCACAAAGACAACCTGTCATTGCTGACGACGCAATGCTAATTAAATTTCTTTGGCAAAGGGTCCATGTGTCGAGGATGAAAAAATCTTCAAATATTCTATTCAGAAACACCTGGACTTGCTTGCAGTCCAATTATCAGGTGAGCCAGCGCGCGAAAGACCCTTCACAGTTCAGGTGTCACTTAACCTAACCCTGAAGGCGAGCGATCCATCTGAAAGGGGGCTTAACAGCTCGAGTAGTCGCGCGTGTAACCACGCACCGGCCATCCGTACGTGTCAGTGATAAAGTCGCCATAGCAAGTATTTATCTCGAAGCGAGGGTACACCTTCTTCGCTCCCTTTGGATCAGCATCCCGCCGCGAAAAAGGGGTACCCTTGCTGGTGTGGCGATAAATCGCCGTTCATTCTCGCGCCAGTCCGACCAACAATAAGGAGGAGCCTCAGACTCGCCAACTGTTCGCCAAACAGTCTGAAAAGAGAAGCAGAAGGAGCAAGAGCTTCTGTTATACACCTATCTGATAGCCGGAGCGTGAGTTATTAGCGTATGGCGTCGTAAAGGAGCTCGGAAGCCGAGTTTACATGGACCTTGAAGCGAGATCCGACGATAGCCGCGTGAAAGCACGCGAAATTGCGGCAACCCACTCTTCCAGACGATTCTAATTATTACTATTGTAGGATTTATTTGACGCGAACTCGAAAGCAGTCGGATGTGCAGTATCGTGCGGAAAGCAGATCAGGAGTATGGACACGGGCTGATTGCTTGACGACGCTTTACTTTTGATTGTACGGATATTTAATTGTGATAATGTTTGCAATGAGTAGCTGAACTCTTTGTTCAATTCTTACTCTGTACTTTGTTAGAATTGTGTGCTTTGAACCACAAAGTTGGAACTCTGTACTCTGAACTACTCTGACTCTGTGCTCTAAACTGCAGAGATAGTACTCTGTACTCTAAACTGTAGAGATAGTACTCTGTGCTCTAAACTGCAGAGATAGTACTCTGTGCTCTAAACGGCAGAGATAGTACTCTGTGCTCTAAACTGCAGAGATAGTACTCTGTGCTCTAATTTACAGAGTTAGAACTCTGTACTCTGAACTACTCTAACCCTGTACTGTGAACTGCTTTGTATTTGTACTCTGAACTGATCCAGCTCTGTACTCTGAATTACTCTGACTCTGAACTACTGTAACTGTGTACTCTGAACTACTCTGATTTTGACTTTGACTCCTTACAAACTCTTCACTGACTAACTCTATTTCCATTCACTCTTACATTGTATCTTTGTTTCAAATATGCTTTTCAACATACAGTGACCGAATTATTAGAGCCATATCACGCGGTTATCAAGTGGCGACTGACAGTACTGATACAAAATAACGTCCATGTAACAGATAATGCTGCCTGCAAAATAATAAGAATTCACTGTAACTAAGTATTCATTTCAAAATTAATTGCATTAATGTAAAATCGTCAGTTTATGCAGGTGGCTCTAATAATTTGTTCACCCATTGTACATCTGATTCGTGTGCATCAGCTGGTTCTACGCTATTAATCGCTATTTTATAGCGTGCACCATTTTCTCGAACGTCGGACTGATAACTTTCTGCGCGATTGTAAAATCGTTCGTGGGCGGAGCGTATCGCGACTCGATCAGATGCGCGTTAAGATTAATTGCATCAGAATTTTTCAGACTTTCGAACTCCTTTGTGTGGGCGTCGGTAAAAATAATCGCTCGATTCGCGAGATCGTTTAGCTAACGCGACTTTAAATCGTTCTGAAGATATCGAATGCATTAAGGCCGATGGAAACGGAGGATCGTATCGACGTTGATGCGAGAAAAGTATTTTAACACGTTCCATGCCACGTGCACCGTTTTCGGTGCACACTAAACTTTCCATTCGCGCCAAGTGATACTCTTTCCATTAACAGATAAAGTACAGTAAAACAACTGTTCCTCTCACTAATTCGTGAATTAGTTCGTTGACCAAAGCACCGTCTAACACGTGACTCTACTCTCATCAACATTTCTTTCTATACTTGCTCCAATGTATGTTGCTCTGCTCGATCGAATCAATGAATTTTCTAATCATTATATTATGAAACCGGTTGAAAATGTAAACGGTATTTAGTTCGAAGAATTCATCTTCCGGCGCGCAATAAAATAGTTATAATAAACCAGTGTTGTGGTCCAGATTTGAATCCAATCATCGGTTAACAAAATATAATTTATTTAATTAACAGTTATACAAGATTGGTGTTAGACGCCATGTGACAGTGAGTATGCGAATGAGTTCTAAATTCTGTGTCAGTATATGAGGGAGTAAAAATCGTAGTGGTATAAGTCAACTACTCCTCATTTTGAAAAAGCAAAGGTTTCATTAGACTGACTCTAATAAATTTCACGGCCACATGTTAATAATCGTAACTTATTGAATATTGCCACGAGGTCTTATCATAGGTAGTTGAAACCACTTTCTCTTCCAATGAACAGACACCTCTAAATTGTCCCTATGCACTCAAGTCAATATCTTAAACAAATTTTATGAAACCTCGCTAATGCTTTCACCCCCTTATATACATATTCGATTGTGGTGGGTGAGTTTGTACTCGGAAATTGTTCATCGATGATCGGCTGGTGCGACGTGCCAATATTCTAGCAGAGGGTTGCTTCTTGGGTTGCAAGAGGGTGTGTTCTGTTCCTCGTACGGCTGTCCAAGCTATCGCTAGCAGTGATATTCTCGAATATTAACGACGTGCTGACCAGATGTGCAGAAAGTCGCTTGCACATAAATTTTTGCGTTTAAGCTGGCTATAAACTTTATGACAGAGCTTGACGTCGTTGATACGAGCGTCAACGCATTTATCAAACTCCGCAGCGTGTACCGAAAACGGTGCACGTGGCCTGAAAATGGCAGTCACTCAAAAACGGCTTAGCAAGGGACGCGTTAAACGAAATGCATCATTCGCGACGCCAGCTGCGCGGGACTGAATCCTCCGTTGACCTAAAAGACGTTGTTCGAGCATCCTGAAAGGGGTTTCAGTAGTTTGAGATATTGAGTACGGATTGACGCAGCGATGGAAGGTTTAAAAGCGCAGCCCTGGACGTCGAAACCGATTAATCGAACGGATGTCACGCAAGTCGATTACGCGTAGCTCATCGAACGAGTCTTCTGTTTCTCTCGTTGTCGAGCTTGCATCCTCCTTGCCGACCAAAAAACTCAAATGGCGTACCTACTCGGGCAACATCGAACTCGTTCTGCCCGTCATCGGTGTTCAATCGACGCGACTTCCCCCTTTTCGATCGTTCTTTTGCGTTTCCGTGATCATTCAGCAGACCAGCCATTAATGTAGCTTAAATTGAATGGGTGAGTCGGGATGGAAGCGGCGGACAGGTTGGATGACTTTTGTGAAATGTTGCAATTTGCTTCGAAGTTATTATTTTCAATTATCAAACAGTCTTTGTGTTCTTATTTTAATTTTAGTTTCGTTATACGTCTGAAGACCATTAGCCAATGATGCTTAAGTAAAAGTCAGGAATTATAATGAAATGTATTTAGATATAACAAAAGAGAAGCTGAGTAATTTCTGTGAATATTGCAATTTGTCTTATATCGTTTTTAACTGACAGATTATATTTATATTATCACCTTATCTTCTCTAGGGATAAACTTTATTGATTTTTTCTTCAATTATATTTATTCGTATGTATTGAAGAAAAAGTGTCGCAAAAATCTTTGTTATTAGTTAAGTATTTATTTACTATAGATGTTTATACTTGGAAACATAATTTCTTAATAATGCCTGTGACATAAAACTTAAAATTGTAACAGGATAATCTATACATAATACAGTAATATTATTGTATAAAGTTTGATCGAAATCAATAACCTCAAGGACTCATACGTTCCTCCTCAATCTACAAAATCAATAAATTCGTAAAAGAATCACAAGATTATCTAACGACCCCAAACTTTTAGACAGTAGTTTACCAGTATCCCTGAAGAGTATCAATCATTTTGATCATGATAGCTTCCAGCATGTTTCAATCTCATTGCAAAATCTGCCTCCGTATTACTGTATCTCCAAAATTCATTGACTGTCTAAAGATCCTTACACAGATCCTTAATTAGAGTTATCCTCTCACAACCTGCCAAACACCTCACGCATCCCTTAACGAGAGATGAACATCTTTGAGGACGTATTTTCTTCAACGTTACGCAGCTTGGACTGCCAATCAAAGTGTCAACGGTATCTAGAGTACCTTTCGACAGTCTTTTCAGCTCCTCCTGCCAAAAACACGAAGACAGCGCTGATCTCCGAGGAACCGTATCCTTCTTCAGGGTCATCGACGTTAATTGAATAATTTGCATGCCACCTGTCGAGCACGCACGTGTGACTTGAGGAGGTCAGACGCTAACTCCTTCTATGCTTCTCTGACCCACAGCGTGAAACACTTTAAAGAGATCTACGTGTTGAGGATATCCTGAGGATTTAATGAAATTATACGTTCTTAAAAGCTTCCTGCGAGTTTTCTCGAGGAAGGACGGTTTCATCGGAGGAAGCGTCCCGGTTGAATTGCGTGGAACGGTCGCTGAAGACAGTATACAGCACGATTATTAGTCGCCATTGTCGCTAAATAACGGAGTTTTCAGATCGTTCAGCGGTTTGAGGCACTGTGAACTGCAGGTTGGTCTGGTTTGTCTCTGCTCGGATGATCATTGTTGTGTTAATCCGTGCGGAGGATGCAGGATGAACGAAGAAGAGTACTGTGTGGTTGCGTTTAGTGCTTCAGGATGCGTATGAATGGTCAGTTCCAAGGAAGTCGTTCGATTCTTTTTTCTTTGTTTGCGGAGGGTCGTGGATTTTACAGGGCGTACGTCCTTAACAAGACTTTGGTCTACTATTGTTGATGGACATTTCAGATTAACCCTTTGACTAATTGTAAGGGATACTCGGAAATAAGACGATTTTTGCGACGGATGCGTGCGGTCGTGCGGCAGTATTGCAAAAGGAGCCAATGCACGTAACGCCTATGGGCGTCAACAGTACACGATGATTGGCTTTGTTAAATAACTGTAGGCGCCCATAGCAGTCGAAGAGTTAATTTATATTTTATATTTTAAGTAAGTTGAAAGTACAATTTGTGGATGGAACAAATAGTGAGCTTCGGTGCCTGATGAGTTAAAGACATAAACTACTGTCGAGATCGATGACCCCTTAAGTCGGTATTTATTTTTCTTTTTAAATCGAGATCTTTGTACAGGGTCCAGCCATAATCGTGATACAACAAAGAAGCAGTCCTTTATACAATAATAAATCGAAAATGTAGAGTAATAATTTTTCTTATGAAATTTTGTTTTCGAGAAAATTAATTTAATAGGTCATCCCATAAGTAATACCGTTCCATATATTATAAAACGTATCTTAATTAAGTATGAATATATTATGATATACTTATATACAGTATACATTAATGTGTCTAGTTTACAAAATTGTTGGCTACAGGTCTTTCGTGTAATAGTTCGAAGGTTTATTAACAAACTCGAAACAATATTTCATAATTCATGTTAAAACAAAGCAACAATTCATCTTTAGTTGGTTAATAAACCAATTCGTAAAGAATGCACACTTTATAGAGTAAATAAAATAATAAATATACTTTTAGACATTTTAACCCCATAATGCAGCTCTGCCACAATTACACTTCATCGCCTACATGAAGATCAATAATATTAAAATCTCAAAATCTATATTTGCATAAAAATCCCCAGTCTATTAATAACTTTACGAATAAATTCATCCCTTAAAAAGCAAGTCATCCAAGCTCAAAATTCTACAAAAGAAGAAAGGCAATCCATTCCTAGAATCGCCTCATCCCTTCATTTACATTCAAACGTTCTAAACGATCAGCTCAACCGCTTTTTGCAATTGTATCGCGCCTGGTGACCTTGAGCATCCACTACGGTGAACATCGAAACGGTGGTAAGGACGCGAGAGAAACACGGAGTTTGCACGAGTTTCGTGACGTACGTGTGCGTGCGTATATGCGTGTGTACGTGCCCGCTCGCGCGCTCGTTGTTCAGGAATTTCACCTAGGCAGAAATACACCCTGCAAGTATCGAGGGAGACCGGTTATTGCTCGGCATTCCTGACCGTCGGCCAGATGTCATCGGCCAAGGCAACCTCGCGGAAAAAGGCAACCGGAGGACATCGACTTTAATGCGACGGTATCGGTTTCAGTCTCCGAATACCACGGCGACGAGCCACCTGCCTCCTCTGTCAACCCTCTCGCAAAGATCTTTCTTCGCGCTGTCCATTCAGAGACCCTCTGAACAAAGGAACTACCCTCGACGAGAATGGACCGAATCTTACAACTCTGTGCCATTCGTAATTTTATTATTGGATAATTGCAAACGTCTTGGAACGATTTTCGGTTGCAATTCAGTCAGTACTTCGATACTGACCCGAGGACGTGGAAATGAACGATAAGAGAATGCCACGGGAATAATTGCAATGATAAATTTATTAATATAATGACAACAGAACAAAACGGTAACAAAATTACTGCGATTGAAGTCAGAGTTACCATAAATCGCTTATGAGTCCATGAGGTGTTGTGAGTAGGAAGTAGATACAGTGTTCCACGGTTGGTTGGAAGAGCATTCGGGACCTCGAACTTGCAGCCAACCGAGGTAGAGCAAGTTGTCATCACCTCCTCGAGTTACGTTTCTGAATGTTGTGCTCGAAAAGGCGATGAGAACTTGCCCTGACTCGGCTGGCTGTAAGTTTACGGTTCCAAATACTCTTCCAGCCAACCATGGAACACTAATTTTTACGAGATGCGTTCGTGTTGAAAAATCCAATCTCATTATCCATGTCCTTCAATTGCATTCGTTCACATGCCGAAGGGATGTAGCGAAAGATAGGATAAGTACTGAGTGGAGAGCGGATAGGGTTCTCGAAGTCGGGGAAATCATCGAGTTTTTAAATCGGTCGGTTTATTATTTTATGGCGTCTGCCATACTGGTCGCCTCCGTTCCACTCGGACTTTTCCATCGCATGCTGGCTTACAAGACGTATTTCGATTAATCGGTAATTTTCATCGTTTTCTATAACTCTTCTCCGCAACGTTCTGGTAGCACTCCTGTGCCTTTGTGTCGTTACTGGTGAGCAGCTCATAAAAGATTACTGCTTTGCAATCCCAGCAAACGGACAGTACTGCTTTCTGAGGGTGTAAATCAGGCTTAGCTGTTGATTGTCCAGGTTCATTCGGTTGTCTCCTAGTTCGTTTGCGCTGAATATTGTTATGTAGGATCCATTTGTCGAATTGCAGGCTGGTATTCGATCCATTCGGAATACTGATGAACTGCTAATATTTATCTTTTTAGCAACCTCTTCCCTTGATATTCGTGGATTTGTGTCTAATAAATTATGGGATAAAGTCATCATCAACTTCACTTGGACTTACCAATAATTTAACATATTTGTAGAAGCACGCGATAGATGTACTCTCAATAACGAAGGAAAATATAAAGCTCATTGATTGAACATTTAAGAGACATAACACAGTTTGGTCAATGTTTCGTTTCTGTAACTACATTAACAATAAAAGAACAAATACAGGAGCGTAAAAATATATATTTGCGTAAACATTCGAAGTCTAGTAATTACCTGTTGTATCTACTTTGGCGGGTAGATCTGTGGATCGTAAATGATTCAGGCATTTAGGTACCTCACAAGGGAAGTCCACGAACAGATACAAAAATTTTAGCGAAAAAATGCAACAGACCTACTGGCTGACTGTAAAAAAGCTTAAGTTTGAAGTCATTTGATTTGTAAATGTTCACTTATGGAGATAGATGTCTTTAAGTTATTGGATGTACTTCAGTTTTCAGCTCACGTAGAGTATGCTTACTAAGAATTTATAGTTATCGTAGAGAAGCTTACAATTTTCCTAGTAATTAATTTTTGTAGTACAAGCTCCTGCGTTACTGCAGAAAAATTTGCAGGATAACATACGTTCTTCAATGTTCCATCTTTCAGACAAAATTCGTGGGGATCACAGAAAGTTTAGAATTTTTCGAACAATATTTTCAAGACATATAATTTCTTTAAATACTCGAGCTTGCAATCCAAGACATATCAACGAAAACTTTGCAGGGGTTTTGTGAAAATTTAAGTTTTTAGCTTGCACTTGATAGGGTTATTAAGGAAGATACAGTAAATCTCTGCAAATGCAAGTTCTTTTGGATCCTTGTTTCCTTATATTTCTTATCTGCCTCCCTCTCTCACTTTCTATGTCATCCCACTCTAAACGACTTTGTCGCCTCCATCTGTTGGCCTACCTCACACCGTGTTCTTTTGTTACCTGTCCTAGATCAACTAACTTCACGAAGCAGGACAATGTGCATGTAGGGTGTAAAGTGGAATGTTGCCGTCCATTTACTCTGCAATTCTTTTTACTAATTTATAAACTAAATACGAAATATTTTGTAGTCTTCCATCGATGCTACAAACATTCAATACTGTGCAAAATTCTTAAACCACCTATATTAGTGTTGCAATGTTCAATTTGCTCAAAATATAATAAAAATCAATAATTATTTGGTTCAATAGGATTTTAGGTACCGGCCACTGGTACCACCAGGCAGTCAGCGCCTTAAGATATTCTTTAAAGTATAGCAAACAGTCCTAAAAATTTAATTACCAAAATATTTTACTCTCACAGAATCCTCTCTTGTTCCAAGTAGCCTGAGACTTCTCAACAGGACCATGCGACTGGTCCTGCATACAACTCGTGCTAATAAAAGCATACAGTAGAACCTCGATTATTCGAATTGTAATTACCAACAGGATGGATCACGTTGTAACTATGTTACGCACGAAAATAATACTTTTATGTTTATGTTGTACAGTATAAAACACATAGTGGTACACAATTAAGAACTATCATTAATGAGAATTCTCGCTTATAACTGACATAGGATGGCCAACTTTCAAATGACCAGTGCTCGGATAATCGAAGTTCTACCGTACTTTGGAAATCGATAAAGAACGTTGTCTGAAAACGATTATCAAGCAATTAATCGACTGTTTTAATTGCTGCACTGACAGTGACATTCGGGATCCACGACCCGTTCGGTTGGGGTCAACTGGGTTAGGGGGTTATGAGCGATGGTTTCAAAAAGCAGCCGTCACGTCGCGAGTCGTGGAATGTAATCGGCGGTGTACGTCTCTTTCTCGATTCGTTTCGAGGCCTTTCGGCCCTTCTACGGCCACCTAGGGCACAAGAAGTGGTCTTTCGAGCCACGGCCGGCCGTATGAGGCAGCGACACCTCTTTCGTCGGCTTCGTGCCTCGACACGTGCTGCTCCAGAAATCAAATGCACCGGGAAAAACCGCGCTGTGCTCGTCCGCCGATTAAAATAAAAACGCGACCGACGACCGCTGCCTGAAAACAGCTGCAGCTTTTTCGTTCCGGCGAAAAAAAGTAATTGCTACGCGACCCTTTCATCGAAATTCTTGATACTTCGCGGAGTGGCCTGTTGCGAGCCGAGCGGGCCAAAGAATCCTGAAAGATCCAGCGAAGTGTTATGCAGAGTGTTGAGGTACGGAGGATAGGCTTCGTTGTTCTTCGTAGTATAACAGGGGGTGGAGACTGTACTATCTCTGATCCAACACGTTCAATGATACAGTGAAGACTGCCATACACAGTCAGACACGTTACAATACTGTATTTTAATAATGGAGACCTAAAAGGATTCGTCGAAATTTTAACACGTTGGACTCCATGGCGTCAATTTAAATTTAAATTAATTAAATATTTATTGATTGTCACAAAATCCTGATCAAACTTCATACTGAAACAATAATGCAGAAACAGAAGAATACGATTGAGTACTCAAATCTTTTTGTTCTTTCCGATTTATAAAAAAAATAGTAAATGATATAGTGTCTGATTAGGTATGATTGTTTTCACTGTGGCGTTCAACCTGTTAAGTATAAATTATGGAGGACAAAAATTGTTTAATTATTTGGTAGTGTAGTTCGTATATTATATTATTATTATTATTATCTCAATGCTGTTTAAAAAATTATACAGGAATTAGTATTCGTGTAATTAAATTTAATTTTCGACCCGGGTCTTTGGTGACCCTCACAGCAGTCAACGTGTTAATGTATACTGCCGTTCATAAGCATTAGGAGTACTTATCAATTGTGAGATAAATCTGGAAATGTTATGAAATCATCGGAGAATTCGATTACATACTCTTCTGTTCTATATTTTAGGCAACTGGGGTCAGTCACTCATAGTATTATATTACAATATTAATTATGGAAATTAATTAAGAATCATACCCCATTTTTGTTGATGCACCTCTCTCGATCTACGGCTACTTCGTTCACCAATTTTAGCGTTCTCACTACTAGTGTTTCTATAGTTAGACAAAATACTTCTATAAGCCTAATAAACAGAAATTGAGACATGAACTCCACAGCTTTGGTGCATTAAGAAAATCAAGCACCGACAAGTATTTTTACTGACCCATCCGAAGCCTACAAAATGACTTCGTTTACATGTTTAATTAATTGGATCTATTGCACTGTCAATCTACCCATTTATAGAACAAACTATTGAGGCTGAGGGCGTGCTTCATCCAATATAAAACAGCAGAAGTATAAAAATGAGGAAAAATCTTTTCGACAATTGTTGCAAGCGTCCTGATGGACGGCAGTGTATATTGACTGTAAACCTAATGAATAAGACCTCGAATCAGTACAGAACTTTCTCGTTCTGCTGAACGTACCTTCACCCATAAAATTCCGAGCTGAGAAAGTGTCTCTCTGAAAATATCAACCATTGGCGACTAGACTGTTCAAAGTAAATCCTTCAAAACGAAATCCGTGACGATGACAGCCGTACGTCACCGCTGGACGACACTACACCTTGCTTTGCAGTGTACCTCCCAAATGGGACAGACTCACCTACCCTAATTTGATGACTCTTAAATGTTGAGAGCAGGATTAACCCTTTTCACTCCAGGTATGCCTGTCAGGCACTCCGTTTGTTCGTCAATTTTATCTATTAATTTTTGTATACAATGTAAAAAATGAAATATTTCTTAACACGTAAAACTAAATCAAGCGTAAGTATCTTATCTCGATGAAGTTTTCTTGGAACATCATTCGTTATAAATTAACAGTTGCTTGCAGTAGCTCACAACCATATTGGTTGCATCATCGCATCAGTTATATCGAAGTTGCTGGTCTGTCGTATCAAAAGATGCTTGGACCGCAAAGGGTTAATCCAAGCCAATCCAGCCCAGTCCGCCACCTACATTGAACGCTGCCCTCGTAGATGTTCTCCTCGAAACTCCAAAATTTTGCAAATAACACTTCGCAGGCAAGAAACAATTTACGCGAAACCTTCAGGCGCGGCGCTTCGCATCTACCCGCTAGCCTGCCGACGCTAACTGTCATGCATCACCGGCAATCCCAATTTGTACGCAGCAGGAGCCTAACCTGACTTTTTTTGCCGTCCCCAGCAGGCTTACACGTTCCTCGCTGTTATAGGTCACGTTCGACGAGCGTTCCACTTGCTACCGATCTAACCCTGTTCCCGTGGCACAATCGAATCTTGCCAACCGGTATGATGTCGACTCCGCCGTAGCGATCGCGGCTACCTGCTATTTACAGTAAAACAGAATAAACAGCGGCTCCTTTCGCGCCCGTTTACGGTACTCGCGGCGGAGATCGATATCAACGAAAGAAATACGCGTCTCGGACGGCGGACGGTCGTGAGGTTCGTGTATGCAAGCGTGCTCGAGGATCATGTTTCCCGATGGTCCGGACAGCGAAGACGGGCTGTCCGCTTCACCGAAAATCGACCACCCGCTCGCGAGGTTCGCGACAACACCGAGGACACAATAAATATCGACGACAAATTAGCGTGGCTGGATTCTCTCAGCGGGCAGTCGTCGGATGAACGTGCAATTACTAATTGCGGATAGCCGTTCGGTGATCCGAGTAACGGGAACGTAGTCTACCGTGCAGGGTAATTTAATTAACGGCAATTACATCGGCTGGCCGCTGATTTATGCGTCCCGATGGAATCGCGACACGGATCTTTAGGAACACTTTCACCGGATCCCTATAAAAGCCATTATCGCCGCCTCTGACCCTCGCCTGGCCATCGTCGGGTCGCTGCAGGCTCGTTTAGCTGCGATGCCTAGATTTGGGGATGTTTAGGCGACCAACCGGATTCAAGTACACGAAACGTACGCTGCTGTTTATAAGTATCTGGACGCTTGGAGCTTTTGTCGGATATCTGATATTTTACCTGATTTTTATATTCCTGCCGTTTTATATTAGATTAAGCACGCCCTTAGCTTTAATAATCGGTTTACATAAATGAATAGATTGGCAGTTTGATGAGTCAAATTAATTAACCCTTTCGTCGCTAAATTTAAAAAATTGTCTTGGATTGTACAAAACTGCGTGACTTAGTTAATTTGATAACAGCTAATAAAATTTTATTTATAGAACCTACATTTTATATTGGCGGTGATCGGGAGTACCTAGATTATCCAAACACTGATCATCCAGAAATTAGTCATTCCAAGTCAGTTACAATCTGGAAATACCATTAATCACGCTGTGTACTTCATTTAGCACTACTCTGTACTTTATATTCTAAAATAGATTTACCATTTTTATGCGAAATTTACTTGCAGCGTGAGTCACACTGTTACGAATTATAGTTCGGATAACAAATGTCCTACTGCACTGCCTATCTCCGTATAGAAATCAGAATGCTATAGTATAAAAACATTTCCAAAAGTAGCTAAACCTTCCTTCATATCTCAATCTCTATTTTTCATCCTCAGCACAATAGATGTCCTACTGTACTTCCTATCTCCGTACAGAAATCAGAATACAGTAGAGCCTCCCGTATCTGAACCCCCATTACCCGAATACCCTAATATCCGAACGTTCTATCATCCGAATGTTCTGTTATCCAAACAGCCGTTTCCTGAAAACTTATGTGATTTAGCAGCCAGAGAAATATGGGATCCATAAATATTGAAACAAACTGTCAATTTTCTTGATTTCTATTTGAATAAATGAAGTTTAATATAAAAAAAGTGATTGTTCTATTATCCGAGAATTCTGCTACCCAGTCACATTTGTCTCCCTATTAATTCGGATACGGGAGGCTCTACTGTGCTATAATATAAAAACATTCCCAAAAGTAGCTAAACCCTCCTTCGTATCTCAATCTCTATCTTTCATCCTCAACCCAATCTCCGAATCATCTTCTACGATCGCGTTTGCGTCTCTTCAGCTACTGCTCCCGGTGAATCTATCCTCTGTCACGCGTAATGGATCCTTCCCGGAGGAATCAGTGGACGCAAATGCGTATCGATCGGCGGATTACTCTTCGTTGACCCGGGTTGATGGTCGTCGAGCGATCCGAGATCTAGGCGATCGCGATAAAAAGCGCGAGAGGAGAGGCCGTAGTGTCTCGGTTGTCAACGAGTGACAGCGGTTAACAGTATCTGGCCCCCACCATCCCGTGAATTATATGCGTGATTCACCGAGGTGCAGGTGGGTGTACGTTTAAGCGGCCTTTTACGCGAGTAGCTTGTCAGTCGCGAGAGACTATGCGAGTATATACGAGCAAGGGCAGTCCTCTTTCTCTTGACAGCCGTTGACAAGAGGGTGGTGGTCTAACGGAACCCGGTATACCTTCGGAAGCACCGATCTCGTCTGCGACGGATGCGTGGGAGGCTTCAATTACTGCTCGCGATTTATCCGGTCAACGCGAGCATGTCTGTCAACTGTTCGGCTACCTTTACAGGGCAGCGATGGGTTATGATGTACAGCCTTTATTATTATGTACGACTTACTGCAGAAACTGTTTCCTTGAAACCTTTCTGTTGTTCGTCATCCTTTGTCGGCCAGTTCAAAGGAATTTTAAAACAGTTGACAAGGGTTATAGTGGGCTAGAAAACAACTGAGCGATCCACAGTCTGTAGTTTGTGTTTCTTCCTTATTGGCACATGGTCTGCTGTTAGTACTCGCTGCTAACAGACGTCAGCTTGTTTTTAGTGTTGCTGTTAATATTGTAAGGGAGGGAAAATTGGGAGGAATAGACCAGGAATCGAACCCGGGACTTTCCGCTTTCCGGGCGGGTGCTATCCCACCAAGCTATCCAATCCACTACCAATTCAATCTCTCTAAACTCAACACATAAATGGCTGTCGTCTACAATTTTTGAAAATTAGACAGTTTTCCTTAAATATGCCAAAAAAGAGTGAGCTGAGTGACCATCAATGCAAGTTAATTCTTTTTTCTTTTTAAAAAGCAGGGTAAATGTCAGGAGGAAATTGAAATTGCGACAGTCATTAGGGCAACGGCTAGCCCAACAAAATATTGACAAAATTAATAAAAAATGAGTGTTTTCACATTTCAATAGTCTCATATCCTCCTAATACAAAAATATTTTTAAAGAATTCATATTTTATGGGATAGCTAATACTCTTGGCAAAGACTGTACCGTAGAACCTTCAACCATAATTCTCTATTTCTAAAAAAACACGCAAGCATCGATAACAGAGATCGAAACGAAATATGAGGCACATAATTTTTGTTCAATTTTAGAGTTCCAAACTGTTTTTACTTGCATCAGTGCACAATTCATTAGATACATAAAATATTACTTTGTTTTTATTTCAAAACTGTCTTTTGTATGCAACTGAAAAGGGTATAAACAAAGCCTAGAGTATTGATCGTTAACGTTCGATCATTGTTATAAAAAATGACGTTAAACACTGAAATTTCTATGTTCCTGGATTAACTTCGTTTTTTAGCAACTTTAAAATCTTAAATCGAATAAAACAGTCTGATACAAAACTAAATACGATGAGTAATTGATTTCAGAAATTGAATGAAAAATTGTTTATAACTTTAAAAGTATTAATTTCTCAATCCACGTTTATTAGGACTTTTCTCCATTTGGCGAGTACCATTCACCCTTACAGTTCTGCACCCTTTTTTTCCCACCCCGTAGAATTTATAGAATCCATACAATTTTCTTCGTCGTCCTCAAAGGCTGCACGTACTCATCTTCCCCTACTTTCCCCTAAATCCAAACGAAATCCTCAGAAAAATCGCGATGCTCGTGTCTCTGCGTCCTTTCGCTGAATTCTCATGTAGTCGTCGTTTTCACGAGGATTCGCGAGCTCGTTCCCCTTTATGGGAGATATCCAATAGCTTTCAGTTATGTAATTGAATACGACGGACCGTATCGTTGCAGCGATTGCAGGATTTCTTTTTATTCCGTCGGTTGTCGGACTCGGATTCTCGGCCATTTATCGAGCCGACGATAGTATCGAAGAAGGAGGACCCCGGGTGCATTACAGTTACTTATGCATTCATCATACGCTTATGTAATGACACACGTACGCGGCCCGTGCCTTTTTTTCGTGGGTGTACGCGTTCGTATCGCGCGAAAGGGTTTCGGGGTTGTTGACCGAAATGGAGAGAACGGGCACGAAAGGGAGGTCATCGTCGACGGAAAGAGAGGAAAAAAGAACCATATGAAGAAAAAGGCACCACGATTCCGCGTCCGTACTCTCGTACTCGTAAATACCGCTTCGCGTGAACGTTAATCGAACGAAACGCCGCGCGCGTTTCGTTATCAGAAATTATTGCTCGCATTTTCGAGCAACGTTGGAGTCGCAGTTTCAGATAGAAGGTCGCGATAAATCGAAAATTACGTTGAACTTTCAAGAAAGTTCCAGTTTCTACGCCCACGGAATTCTTCGTCGCCCCGCGAACGCGCGGCCGCAGCAAAAAGTTCGCGGACAATACGGTAGGAGCTTCATCATCCACGCATCGGTCACACTATGCAAGTTATAAGTTATAAATAGACTGCCCATTTTTATGTAATTTAATACTTTTTAATTGGCGAATGATGCACATTTGATAATTTAGCAAAATGAAAAGTACATATTTTAAACATTTCAAGGAGCAAATGCACTCTTGGTGAAATTTCATTTATTTAACTGCGTTAGCACAGGAAATCTGAACGTTTAAAAATGTATATTTGCATAATCTTCCGCGATCTAGCTATAAATATCATTAGGCACTGTGTACGTAATTGTACACCACTGTGTATTTTACGTTCTAAAATAAAATTGTCAGTTTTATGCGAAACGTAGTTACAGGAAGTGTCATCCTGTTATTAATTGCTGTCCGGATAATCGACGTCCTGCTGTAGGTGGACGAAGTTTAGTTTTAATCTTCTGAAACATTAATAATACACATCAAGATACTAATCTTGCGTGGGAATGTATCAAGTCATCCCACAAGTAATGCCGTTCCCTATTTTATAAAACGTACATTAAATAAGAATTTGTTTTGTAAAAATTGTACTGCGTAAGAGGTGAAATGCGGGGGACTTACATTGTTTAGAATTTTTCGATGAAAATTTGAATTACCATAGCAAAGACCTATTGCTAACGATTTTGTAAGCAAGATGCAGTTTCAGTGGAAAAATATCATGATGACGTTTGTCACGCTTGAAATTAGTTGTACTTATCAACTACTATCCATATTGGTAGCTCGACAGCTTTTTAGCTGATAATAAATTTAAATATCTATCATACTAATTGGTTGAAATTAATCTGAAATGAATTGTCTCAAAACGAGCAAAATTTGTTGAAGGTGGAATCAAAGAACTGTTGAAGTATTAATGAATAATTAATATTCAGTATTTTGATAATTAATTGATACTTTGATAAAATCATTCAAAAATGACATTACTTACAGGATGGCCTGCTACTATACATACAGTAGACACCATCTGCCAAGCATTGAAGTCTCCAGCGCTATCAACGACTCTCACAATAATTCCAACATTAATATCCCTTTTTGTTTCATTTTTTCTTCTGTCAGAAATCAGATATGAACAATATTTGTGGCATCACTCGCTATGAGAAGTCAGTTGCAATCTTGCAGACATATCTGTATTCCTCCATACCTTTTCGACTGACCAATTCGTACATTGCGTGTAAATATGAAATATGTTTGCATTGTATGCTATGTTCTAATAAATCCCAAGATTACTGTCAATTGTGCCATAGTTGCTTATAACTAGACTGCGGATATATGCTATTTAATATATCCAAATTCATGAAGAATGCACATTTGGTAGAGTTAAGTGCAATAAAATATGTCCTTTTATCCATTTCAACCCCAAAGTGCAGTTCTTCCTGTACCAGCTACACAGAAATGAAAAATGTTGCGAGTCCGCAGCCTGCTTATAACCTTTAATCCTAGCATCTCCGACTGTAAAGTCTCCGGGAGATCTATGGACGAACGATAGACGATGTCAACGTCGCGTTCGAGTCTCCAGGGACGCGTTTACGTCCTGAAAGCAATTTCAAGCTGAGAGTTAAGCGGTCCGTTCACGAGGGACGCGGTAATGAGCGTCTCCGAGCGGCTATTCGCAGGGAAGCCGTTCGAGTCCAAAGTTAGCGTTGGCTGGAGAGGACCGGGCGAACGAGACGATGCAACCTGGGGTCCAGGGGCCCAGAAGAGGCCCCGCGAACCGAGCCTTAGGCTAGTAGAAGGGACCTCGCACGACCGGAGAGAGAACCGGTCCTTCCTCGGCCCCGACTCCTCTCTCCACTCGATTTCCATTGGCGTAGGACACCGAGCGTGGGTGCTGAAGCCGCACGCTTTTTGCTGCGCTTCACGGAGCCTTCTAATCCTGAACTGCGTTCCTCGTTAGCACCTCCAAACGGATAATCGATACGAACCACTGTGTTACGACTGAGACACGAGTGATGGATGCTAGAGCTGTCGATATGAACCCAGAGCCCCATCAAAAGAAACTAATTTTATATTGTAGAAACCATTATTTCGAATTTTCGCTTATGGAAATCACAGTGTTACTTAAATTAGACATAGATACTGCGTCAATTTTTTACTTAAGAATTTAATAAGTTCATTCACTAGTTGTATCTTCTTGAGCAGGCAATTAATACTTGACTATCTTTTGCAGGTATGTTCGTGTCTCTGGAGACTTCGATGCATGGCACACGCTGCTTTTAACCAGGAATCTCTTGTCCTATCATGATAATGATTCGATCTGTTTGAATCACAGGTACGGTGAAAAGATACAATCAACATAGTCCGCTTTTCGTGAATAGGTCAGTCAGGTTTGTTTTGAGGAGACACGTTAGCGCTCATACATTTAATTGTGACACGGTAGATATGAAAGAACACTCTTAATAAATAATAATTTTGTAACCCAGAGTGAAAACGAAAATAATAAAAATGAAGCTTCGTCGATCGATGCGGAAAGTGCAAGCATTCCCGTACTTTTTAAATAAAAATTGTTAAATATTTCGTTCGTTTGTGTCTCCGCCACGCTGGGCAATAATAGCGAGAACTTTTCGAGTAGTCTGACAGTTCATTTTATTAACGCATCCACTTTCATCTAAATTAGATATTTTAATCACTCAAGCACCCCTACAATAAAGACGCATTGCATGTTACAAGGGGGCACATTTTTTAAAGAAGACGAACCGCAGACCTTTCTGGTCTATTTCCTATTCGGCCACCTATACAGTAAATTTGTAAGCGCAATATCTCGCAAACCAGTCAAAATCGAGTATATATATATCAAAGGTCATTGATTTCGCCTTGAAAAGTACTATATTAAATGACCTGAAGAAAAATATGTACTTCCATTTAAAAAAACGAATTTAACCTTCATATCACGGAATATAATAATTTTAAAAAAAATTCGTCTACGTTAAAAAATGTGTCCTCTCGTACCATACAATTTTCGTATAAACAATTTTTTTATATCTCCAATACGTTCGGAAATAATGGACTGTCCGCACTTACCGCGGACAGCCTGTTGTATCTGGTGACATCGATGCGCGGTAGAGTATGTCTCTGGAGACTTCGATGCGCGGTAGAGTATGTCTTTGGAGACTTTAATGCGCGGTAGAGTATGTCTTTGGAGACTTTAATGCGCGGTAGAGTATGTCTTTGGAGACTTTAATGCGCGGTACAGTATGTCTCTGGAGACTTCAATGCGCGGTAGACGCTGTTCGACTCTGAAATTTCTTTTGTCATCCATGATCTAGCATTCTGGTCCGCGTTTACATCGATTCATCTCATTCGATGAAAGATCGTATGGTATCTCATCGCGCTGATAAACCGAGATCTCGAGGCAAGGTCCAGCGCACCTGGATCATACGAATCGGCGCTCTTTGATTACGGTCGCGCATAGAAACGCGTCCGTAGGAGGTAGCCTCTCTCCACGGTCTTTTCCTTCGTTCAACTTGACGCGATGAAGCACGCCGGCGGTTCGATAACTTCCAGCCATAGTTACGCAGCGGGACGATACCGATCGGCCGATACGTCATCCCCGATAACTCCGTCTCTCTCGATAAGGAAGCACGCCGATCGCGACCGGGCTGTATCGGCGCTCCAGCAATTAATAAATCCTGGCCGGCGTTCTCGTTCAATTTATTTCTCTGGACGTAATTTAAGTTGCACCGGACACGCGGTAATAGCAATATTACTGTAGACACGCGTCACTGCGTGACTTCACGTCTTCTTCGTCGTCTTCTTCTTGCTCCACTCCCGTGTACGGAAGTCTCACGCTGATAAACTCGATTAAGTTCGTTTCTCCGGTTGCGTCCCGTGTTTTCCGAAACGATTAATAACACCGGCTGGAATGTTAATGCAGCACGGCGTCGGCCGAGCGAGGAGGGAGGGAAAGAAAAAAGAAGAGCGGACTCGGGACACCTGCTGCTGGACACCTATTATTTCGTGTAGAAATGGACGCTAAGCGGGTAAAATATTCCGTGTGGATTGATATAGATGGCCGTACGATTAATATTAATTACGGTATAATGAGAGTCGTGGATGTAACTGTTTCTCTGTGATTCAATTCTCTCGGAGTTTGTCGTGTATTATGAATAACGCTACCTCGTTTGACAGCTTACCGCGTGTTCTTCGTGAACCTTACTTGTGAAAGTGAAGTATTTACTGTGAAGGATATGGTGGAATTAGGGTTATTGGTACTGGTTTGAAATATTGAGCGATCCACGTAAAATTTTATCAGATATTTTTTTAATAATTGTTAAAGGTTGCCACCATAGTTTGTTTAGTGTTTTATAGTTCGATAGGGTCTTTATGTGATGTTACGGAGCACTCATTTCTTGTGTGACAAATGTTATAATTTTATACGCTCTACAAGTGCTATTACAAATTTTATACGCCCTACAGGTCAAAGGAAACAAGAAAAATTGAAACTGAAGATTCTTTCTAAATCCCTTTATTTTATACATAAAACATTTATAATTTCTACAAAAATGAATACAGATAAAACATTGTACATTATCATCTTTTAACAATCAATTCGATCTGATACGATCTCAGGCAATATAAACAGACATACGTATTGTGTAATACGTATCATAGTTGTTGCAATACCAATATTCATCACGAATTACAACACCCTATTAACCCTCTATACCCAGAATTTTTTTTTTCGTATACCGAAGAAGATAGATCAAGTAAATGATAAAAATAAATGATAAAATTGGATACGAGAGATATACTCATAATAACAAGCGAACAGACACCTCAGTGGCAGTACAGTTGTAGAATATAATTGTACACAGTGATAAATAAACGAAATAAAACTTAAAAAATATAGATACATATACATATAGGTATGTAACTTCCAAGTCACATGGCGTTATAAAGTGTTAAAAATTGCTGCATCTCCTAAAGAAATGATTACAGAACCAATGAGCCAAAGTCTTCTAAATTCTACACCATAACTTTCGACTCAAACCGCATATCTAAAAAGAATCATTTTCACCAGCTACAGTAAATTCATTCCTGAAGTTAATCCTCTTCTCTCTGCGTTCCTCGAGCAGAGCTCCGGGCGTAACTCGATCCGTGCACGCGTTCGATGTATCGATACGAGTCGGTTCGCGGCTGTCACGCCCTTCAGATCCATCTGTCCGAGGCGTTAATTAGCGGCTCGCCTAGGCCGGCCAATAAAGTTCGGCTCGCGTTTCGATTCACCGGTTCGATAATCGTCGCTCGCTTCTTTTCCGCGCGTTTATCGGCGAGCAGGAAGAAGAGCGGCGTTCTCGTTGCCGGGAGAACGCGCCTCGGGGCCGTTACTCCAGGAAATCGCGCGCCGTGCCGCGCCGCGCCGCGTGTACGCATTTGCAACGCGGACAACCGCACCGCTGCGTGTTGCGCGGATTCTTTTCGACGCGTTCGCAACGAGAGATAAGGTCTGCGAAGCGACCGTGGGAGGAACGAACCGATTCCTCGCGAGCTTGAAAGCCTTTCCTCGTCCTCAGCCTCGACCTATTCCGTGACCAATTTATTCGACCGCTTCGCGTTCGTCCGGCACGTGCAACGTGCGCTGGAAAGCGTGTAGGGACTACGGTTTCTGGAAGAGGTACAGTGAAGTTGTAAATTAGGGGAACCGTCAAACTGAAATAGAATATGTGTTGCGTATAGTTGTGGGTACGCAATCACTTTGAATCGCTTCGAATATTTATACAGTAGGATCTCGATTATTTCAACTATAATTCGTAGCGATATGGTTTGTATTGTAACTAAATTTCGCATAAAAATAATAACTTATAACGTTGAACGCCACAGTGGAAACGGCCGTACCTAATCGGACACGATATATTTTATTATTTTTTATATAAATCGGAAAGAAACAAAAGATTCGAGTACTCAGTCGTGTTCTTCTATTCCGACATTATTGTTTCAGTATGAAGTTTGCTCAGAGTTTTGCGACGATCAATAATTATCTAATTACATTAAATTTAAGGTGTCATTAATGATTTTCCAGCTTGTAACTGACATAGAATGATTAATTTCTGGATGATCAGTGTTCAGATTCACCTGTGACCGCCACTGCGTTGAAAGTGTTATGAATATAAAATACAGTGCAGTGGACAATTAAGTACACAGTGTCATTAATGATTTTTCCAGCCTGTACCTGATATAGAATGATTAATTTCTGGATGATCGGTGTTCAGATGATGGAGGTTCTACTGTATACGGCGAAAGTTTCGAATCATTTCTAATTTTATTCGAACTCTGAAAGTCTTGTAAATTTTGACAATCTTGAACGAGTATAAACATTTTATAAACGTTAAAAGTTTTGAAAGTTTGAATAACTTTCATGTAATATCCAATGTGATCACATTGCACTTGGAATAATTTTAATTCAGATTTAAAATTGGGATACTGTCGCGTGTTCTTCATTGTCAGGAGTCAGCAATATTTCAAGACTTTGAAGAATCTTTGGCTTCGAATAATTATCGAAATAATTCGAAACTCGAATACAATTGAACTGCTTGAAAACTTGCAAGAAAGATTATCGAATATCCATCACTAGGTGCGTACCGTGATCTTCGTTTCGATTGGAAGATATCACGGTTATCTGAAATGTTATATTGTGTGGAAGATTTTGTAAGTCGCGTTAGATCGAAGTTGTACCAAGAGTCGTTGGAGTTGACGTTGCTTGTTTAATTTTTATTTATTGACGTTACGTGCGAAGCATTTAGTTTTCCGTTTGTTTGTTTTATAGTGCGTAGAGTTTCCTATCTGCAAAAACTGGAAAAAGTCTGCCGCCCGGGATGGACGTCGCGTTCTGAATTGCCATCCAGAATATATTAAGAAAACGAACATGACCTTCATGTTTCTTAAAATGCTTCTTCAAATTCAGCAGATTTCATATGGATAACTTTTTCATATCTCCAACAATTGAAGATAAAACGAAGTATATATGCTTAAACCGGATACACTGTATATCGTTTAATAAAAGGCAGCCTCATTGCAGCCTCAAAAGAAGTGTGTGTAACAAATGATACATTCCTCCATTTCACTAAACGAATTGCAAGAACTTTTACAATATCTTCCTTCATTATTAACATATATCGACTTATAACAGGTCTCGTGACTCACCCTGTGTACTTACATAAATTGACTTTCATATATCAGATTAGGTACGACATTTTTCACTGTAGCATGCAGCGTGTTCCAGGACTCGAAGGAACTTTTAATTTATGTCAAACCTGTATTGGAAGAGATTGAATGGAAGAGTGACCAAAGTTTGTGAAAATCCAGGGAAGAGAGTTCGAAGTAGGAAGTGCCTTTCAGAGTGAGCTACGTTTATGGTGACAGAGGTTTTAAATAGACAGATCGCGATTATGGACTGGTTTCACTGGTTGTGAACTCTCGCGAGAGTGGTTTAAAAGTAGGGCGATGCTATTAAGGATTTATACGTTCGTAAAATTTACGAAGCCATATTTCAGAAGTCGAACCAAATAGAAAGTACTTCTTCGCCTGAATACATACATATTAGATGGATATAATGTTAGGTTCCCCGGTATGTAATTGAAATGCTATAATTATTGATGAAGCAATTTATTTAGTCCATCGGAGTTAGTACATCTATCACAGATTGTCCAATGAGCAGATAGAATTGAGGAGGAGCAAATTTTTAAAAAACTAACAAGGGGAGAGCACGACCTTCGGAACACCGATACGGTCTAAACTTTGCATAATTATAGGGGACTCCACCTCTCCGAAATGAGGGAGTAACTCGCATTTAATATTTTTTTGACTTTATTAACTAGTATCTGAACTAATCGAATTTTAGCTAAATTCACAATCCAGATGAGCCCCGTAGAAATGCGACAAGCATTCAAAACCGAGGGTCAAATAACTTGAATATCTCGTTAATTATTAGGTTTTAGGTGAATAAAAATTAATACATTTTTAGTCAGAATCTGATACTTTTTCGAATTTTCAAATAAAACATATGACATTCCATTTAACGAAACATAGTTGACCTTCAAGTCTCTGAAAAGCTACCACCTACAAAAAAAGGTGATACGCTATGCAATGTCCTCCTTGAAACTGTTCTGTACTATAACTTGTCATAGAACGTATAATTTAAAAGTTATGCAAAGTGAGCATGTCAGGCATCCCACTCTGTAGCGTCAAAAAACGGGCCTGTGCTATTTTGAAATTCATGACTTCTATTCTTCAGGGTCAGAGGGTTGTTCAAGGTGAATCGAAGGAGGCAAGATTCGCGATTAACCACGTCGAGCTCTCAGAAACAAATTAAACAAACACAATGGTCTATCAGGCGATCGATCGATCGAAGAAGCAAGAAGGAAACACTCGTACCAATAAATAAATTTGATATTCATATACAAGGCAAGAGATCTACCTGCTCACTTTACATAAATTTCAAATTATACGTTCTATGATAAATCGTTACATAGAAAAGTTGCATAGTTTCAAGGGGGACATTATATGGAGGACATCATATCAACTTTCCTTGCAGGTGAAGGCGTATCAGAGGTTTGAAGGTCAATTTCGTTTCTTTGAATGGAACGTCATATTTTTATACCAAAATTCGAACGTCATATTTTATACCAAGTTCTTCCTTCTAATCCAACCTTGAAACCATGCAACTTTCCCGTACAATAATTGTTTACAGAACGCACAATGTGAAAGTTATACAGAGTGAACATGTTGCCTGCCTCACTCTGTAGCGTCAAAGAGTAGACTTCTGTTGTTTTGGAATTCATGGTTTCGAGTCTTCAAGGTCATAGGGGTGTCCAGAGCGGATCGAGGGAGGCAAGATCGCGATTAACCGCGTCGAGGTTTCAGGAGCGAATTAGAGAAACACAATGGCCTATCAGGCGATCGATCGATCGATCGTTCGATCGAAGGAGCGAGCGTGTACGGTTTTTTGCGCGTGCCGGAGATATATGATCCGGTCGATCGTTTGAAGTATCAGCAGGATCTCGCGGGCCGAAGAAATATGTAGATAGATAATCTGTTCGCCAACAAATGGACGCGCGATTCGACGCGGCGTAAAACTCCGCGCCGCCGCTACAAAATGCACCCGACCGAGCATTATCGAGTCGCATCGCCATGAAATAATTGCTACCGAACGGATAATACTGCAATAACAAATTGCTCGATTTTGTTACGGGACTATCCGCGCCCGATCTCTTTATAACGAATCAGATCGGTTGAAACGCGCAACAATCGCGATTGCTCTTTCGCTTCATGTGTTTTTTGTGGTTTATGTTCGCGCATGAAACGCGCCCTTCGATGGGTTTTAATTGTTACGGGAGGCATGATAATGATAACGGGCCTTTATGGCAATAGTCTGTGACATACAGGGTGGGGTAATAACTTTGTCCACCTGGAATGTTCGTTATCTTATCATTATAAGCGTACAGGACGACACTTTGGTGTCTAAATCAAGCGTATGCACTGAGTATAGGCATAACCATAGTGCCCTAAACAGACTGGTATAGCTGGAGCTGGTTGCAGTGTCCTCAGATTAGCTGGAACTCTTGCGAGGGCAAGTCCAATTCAGCATCGAAGTCTGCTCTACGGAGTTTCCAATCTTCGGAAAATTTGTTGGAGTGTCGACAGCTGATAATGTCAAAGTTCAAATGGACAACAGAAAAAACGTCTAACACAGTAGAACCTCGGTTACCCGAACATTGATCATCCTATGCCAATTACAAGTTACAATTATCCCTAGGGATACTATATATTTAATTCTACATCACTAAATAGTCTATATTCGAAAATAAAATTATTATTTTGATGCAAAACGTAGTTAAAATGTAAGTCATCCTGTTGCTACTCACAGTTCGGATAATCGAGCTCCTACTGTATCCCTTTTGGAAGGGATTCCACCGTGCTTCGTGCGGATAACATAGCCATTTCTTTAGACCTAACTGTCGACGTGTACACGTACCCTAATAAAAAGTCAGTGTTTGTTTGTATGTTCGCATAAATCTCAAAAACTACTGAACCCATTGTTATGAAATTTTCACAATAGCTTCCTTACATTTTCCGGAGTGTTATAGGATGTATTTTATCGCGAAATAAATAACAGATCGAGGCAAAAATTCTCAAATCTGTACGCAGAAAAGTCGCGGACGATGCCGTGTCCAAGGCATGCTAGCGTATAGTATGTATATTCTGCAGCATCCTGGTGCAAGTTTCTAATGTTTGACTGCAAAAATCTCCAGCGAAGATCACATGAAGGACATAGTATTATGGGTGGCTGAATTCGCCTTTACATAAAGAATAACAATATAGACATACAAATGTACAATGCTATTTAACGCGTCGAGCGCCACATGTACCATCGGTGACCCACGTACAAATTTTAATTTCGTCAAATGACTGAATACTCCAACGAAATTCTGAGTTACCCCTATGTTACAATGATACCACAAAATACAAATTATATTATCAAATTAATAAATATTCATATATTCAACGACACGTGTTAATAGAAAGGTAATTTTTCGTGTCTGACTAGTTGCGGGATTTTCTACTGCGGAGTTCAACGTGTTAAAAAAACATCGATGGCCTTGGCGTGACCTTCACAGTGACCTTGAGGAAAAATTTCTCTGTACGACTGTACGTGCCCCGCTCGAGCACTGCACCTTTTTCCTCTGAAATTTTGTTTTATTACCAATAATGACAAAGATCTTCAGGGGTTCTCTTTTTATTGTCTCACCCTGTCTACACTGCCGGCGAAAAGTTTCCGACCACTTCAACGCTTGTAACAAACGTGTGAATTATTCAAAATGGGGAGATAAAAAAAAATAACAATAATATACTTTATTGTACATTGTATATTAATAATAAATTCCAACTGTTTTACAGCATTCCCTTGTATGAAGAGAATTATTCGAGAAGCTGGGCAGTGGTCGGAAACTTCTCGCCGGCAGTGTACATCGAGCCGAGTCGATCGTCGGTATTAGGTTCGGTATTAACGGTGAAAACGCGTGATAAATCGACTGACGATACTAAATGAATTCGAGCGGTCAGCTGAGCGTTACTGTTGGTCCGGTCTCGCGTGAAAGTACGCGTTAATCAGCCGTCGTAATACGGGCTTAATGTTTCATGCATAAACGGGGGGGACCCCGTGTCGAGTTATGGGCCCGACTTTCGAAAGGGAACACGAACCCTCGATCGGCTCGTTCGCCTCCAAACTCGAGAAAATTACGATCCGTTTCTCCGCGATCGCTTGACCACGCGTCCCGCCGTATTTCACCGTGTCGCTCTTCCGCATCCCTTTACGAGTGATCGCGTTAATAAGGCCAATAAGTTTCGTCGCGAACGCTATTTACGCTCCTCCGTGAATGATAATTCCCCCGTCGTAACACTTTTTTACGGATTTAAGTCCCCGCGACGCGATCCGGCCACGATAAATCGTGGAGGAGCTTCGAGGTTCACGCGATTCTGTCGACGCGATGAAGGAATTTTTAGTTCCAGAACCACGGGCTTTTTTCACCGAACTCTTTGTGCTTTTTAAACGTTTTCCAACTGTGCTTTATCGGGACCCAGTTTAACCCTCATCCTTCCCTCATTTTCCCAAAACTAATTTGTCCCTTGGTGTCAAATCGACGCAGTAGTCAAAAATTAATATAATGAAAAGATGAACAGTTACATTTATAAATTCTTTCGTTAAAAATTGAAGAAATGAAATTTCTGTACATTCAATGCATTCAGGCATAAGATTGCTCGCATCGTTCATAAATTACTATTGATAATGTTTTATTGCGTGGTACCTGACACGTCATTGTATATAAGTACGCACAATGTGTCCCACCAAACTCTGAATACTTAGTTAACTCATTTATTTTTTATAATACGAACAAACGTTTCAGATGTAATTTGAACGGTTTCAAAGGAAGACCAAGGTGCAATGAAACGCTTCTTGTCTGTTTTTCAAGATTAATATAAAATATTCCATTTTCCTCAGTAAAAAAGTGCGTATATTTTTCGTAAGTCGACTGAAACTAATTACATTTGAAATATCACCTCGTATCGTCAAAGATAAAGTAAATAATTAGATGTTTGGTTTCTGATGGCATACCTCGTGTATAAAATATAAAACCGTAGAGACTCTCATACAACACAAACACAATGTCCAGCCACACTGAATGTAGAACAATACAGGATTAATTATGGAGACGCAGGGATCGTCGTATGTGGTCCTTTGACTGATCAATCGTTTTAAAATCATATCAATCATTTGTATTACTGAGATGGTTTCAGTTTGCAAACGAGTTTATACGATCGATTTTCCAATAAATCAGAGAAAGCCGTTTTTTCTCTCTCCCAGTGTTCTAGTTTGATGTCTCGGACAGATTAAGTGCCGTTGATTGACTTTCGCTGGCGTGACGGACGATTTTATGCTGCAAATAGATGTATAACAAAAAATTCAAGCGAAATGGCGGTACGAGCTCGTTGTAACTACTTGGACTCGAACAATCGATTAAAGCTGCTAAAAGCAGAGTAATAAAAGTGGACTAATTCATTAAATTTAATATCTGAACTCATTCACTGTCATAGACGTTTGACAAAGCCGCGCACTGTGTACTGTCGACGCCCATAGGCGTTCGATGCAATGGCTCAGTTTGTATTATTGCATTTCAAACGCACGCAAAGTTCGCCTCGTTTCCATGTAGCCTGTATTCAAAGGATTAAATAACTATTAATTCTTCTAAAATTCTGAGAAAGTCGATCACTTCAGCATTGATTCAGAATCACACGTATACAATTGAATAGTAAATATTGTTTCTCTTAATTTTTATATTAACACTAGAACTACCAAGGCAGTCAAAATGATTTGCAATTGATTGCACTAATACTAGAGCTACCAAGGTAGTCAAAATGATTTGCAAACTGTTTTACAATTGTACTATGTACGATTCATTTTTGAGAACTATCATGTTTACTTCGAACTGACACTGAATAAATTTAAAGAAAAATATAAATAAACATTGTTTCGTTGAATCGCGTATTTTTTCTAAAACGTGTCCTTTTGATCGTTTCGATGAAATAGGTGCTCGTTAATCGTCGATAGATCTAGTGCCAAAACCATTATGTTATGCACGCCCACTTTCAATATCCCTCAGCGTGTTAACAAATCAGCAGGACGGTTCAAGAAAAATGCGACAGCCCTAGAAACATGAATTACGAAATCGAAATTTCGTTAAACGGCAATAACAACGTTGCGTTACGAGTTCACGCTAGTAAAATGAGTTCAAGGAGGGTTAGTGAAAGGTGTAAGAATTCTCGAATGTCCGAAGTCACCCGAGACTTGCATAATTTCCCAAACGATCGATTTCGAATTCATCGGTTCCGAAGATCGTCAGTTGCAAAAATGCCACGTCGCTGCGAACAAAGGCGGCCGGCGTGTCGGGAGATGCAAGAAAGAGCTTGCGTCAGCCGCTCGTCGGGCCCCTAATCGACGAGTGTTTGCCGAGTGACGTTCGCCGGTACATCGAGGCGATAAAAATCGACACGGCAAGTCGATCAGCGCTGGCCAAGTTTCCCTCGCTGAAAAGCGACTCGAGTGTTTTTACACCGGTCGTTCTCACGTGCAAATATGCGTGGCCGAACGCGAAGAAATTTGCTTTATCTCGCGTTGTGGGAACATAGTTATACTTCTCACGCTGCAGCCTTGAATTCTTCCGATCGAACGCGCGAAGAATGCCGTGCGTTCGCTAATTAATTTCCCGAATAAACGCTTTATCAGAAATTCGCTAACGGGCTGGCTAACAGGCCGGAAACGCCGTCTCCTCGCATGACTACGTTCGCTTGAACTCTCTTCACGGGTAGATGACTCGATGACACCGGTCAGGTAGCCACGCAGGTGGATCATTGTAAATTAATAGTAGATAGTCTTTCCTCGTAACCTCATCCGTGTAGCGTGCACCACCTACTTGTCTTACGGACGCCGGGTCTAGGGTGTCCTGCGACGTACAGCGCTATGGCGGGTTTAAAACGAGCCTAATCGGGTACATTTGTAATCGCGCATACCTGATGAAACGGTTGATAATGATCGACGCGACACCGCACCGTTTTATGGGCTTGTTGACTGGAATGGACTCGAGGAAATTGCATGTTGAGTTTCAGGACAGGCTGAATTATCTGCGGGGAAGTTTACTGTCCGGCAGTGTTGTAATAGAAAATGATTTGGATAACTGATGATTCATGGATGCTGTTGAGTATTGAAGGGTGTTAAATTAAAAATAATAATGTGTCTTTGTTGTTGTGACCTTAAATATATATTATGAATGAAGAATAGATTAAAATAGAAGAGATTGGTCAAAGGATGAAATTATTGTAAGGGATGAGGTATACCAGAACCTAATCTAAAATTTGCTTGATGAAAAATGTAGATGAAGAGAAAAAATAGGTTGGGTCAGCGGGGTTACGTTCAAACTTCAAAGTTTCTGAAACTTCTGAATGTTACATTTGAAATAATTGTTTTAAGCAATCAACTTAGGAGGTGGTCGTGTTGAGAAGATTGCTACTCAGGTGGACGGTGATATAATGAGAGCCAAATATCATGGCTCGAAGATATTTTACATACAGGGTGTCCGATTTATATGGATCTCCTTGAATATCTCTAATATGGGCAAAGAATTTCTCCCATGGTTGTATTTTTCAAGATTTCAAGGTCATTGATGTTTTTTTAAATGGCAATGTATATTTCTTCTCGATGCGATGTTATAGCTAATCTCAAAACGAATTCAATGACCTATCACAAGGTGACTCTTGCATAACTTTACGCAACAATGTGCGTGCAAAATAATGTGAACGTATATTCTCGCTTAAGGTCATTTGAAGGTCACTTTGTTAAAGATCACTTAATACGTAACCATCATTAAACGTAACCTGACCATTTGCAGACATAGATTTATACAAACTTTTTCACGTATTCACCTCAATCTTGAACACACTGTATAAATTTCACCGTGATCTTTTTCAACATATTGTATACAGGGTGTCCATTTGTATGGAGGCACGAGAATATTTTTGAAACTATCAGTGATATCAAAAAATATTTCGAACGAAAGTTGAATGATTTCGAGAAGAACATAATTTGGTCGTAATAATTTTTTTATGAGTTGAGACGTAGCGAAGATCAACTTCGTTGTTTAAATGGAACTATATATTTCTCAATGCACAAATAATGCAACACTGCATTCACTCACTAGTGATTATTTTACCAATAGTTTTCCTGGATCTACATGTATGCAACAACTTAATCTATTTTTTATTCATAGAACACACCAGTACAATTTGATCACTTAATTTGGAGACAATCTACACGATTCAGTACATAAAGTACGATCTACCATGATACGAAAAAACTGCCCGTATCTTCGTCAAGATTAACCTGCTAACCGGGCCGTTCTTTAATTAGGAGCGCCTATTGTTTGTATGCAAAACGAGATAAATATTAGGTAAATTGTCTGGTCCATCACAGAGACACTTTCAAATGTCACGTTAAATCATCTTCTTCGATCAACTGGTTTAACACGTTGACTGCCACACTGTATACACTGAAAACGACACACCTTTTTAGACTTTGATAGACCATAAGAATAATCTCGAATTATGCCATTTTTAATCAATGATGTTAGTAACTTTTTATAACTTTTCACCGATTCTGTTAGACCTTTTAAGATATTTTTACTAATACTATTCGTAATCAGATAAATAACAACTGAATTTAAGCGTTACCCACATATCGGTGACATGGCAGTCAATGTGTTGAATATATGTCAGCAGATACTGTGAGAACAATTAACAGGCGCCTAGCTAATGGGAGAGCAATTTTCGCAGGACGAGTTAACTCGTCTTCCCCGGTTAACAGGTTAACAAATTCATCAAATATTTTTCATATCACCCTGTACACATTCTCCCACATTTTTCCTCTTTTATATACGAATTCCAAAGAATCCACGGTATCTCCGTTACACGTTTCTCCATCGCCTATCCTACTCGATTCCCGTTAGAACACCGTACATTTCCTAAATAGCGTCATTGTTCGAGCTTACGATTTGCCCGGAGCGTATAGACGAATGGAAAGTGGAAGTCATCGATGGATCGTTTCATCGAATCGAACGATCCTTCGATCGATCGATCGATCGATCGGTCGGTCGGTCGTCCTACGCCGATGGGCGTGTGCACCGTTTCTAAAAGGATTCCTCAGGGAATGCACCGTGCAGGCAGGATGCACGCGTTTTTCTGTGGACGTGGCACAGGATCGGCTACCGTTCGAAGTCCCGGGCCCACGCAAACTCGTGGCACGGCCCTGACGCCAACGCTCAGCCCGGCTGGATCGTAATTCTGATTCGCGGAGGGAAAAAAATCGAATCGCGGCCAGATTTCCATTTCGCGGCCCACGGATTCCCGAGAAATGCTTCCTGTCCCTCCGTTAACTTCTTCCTTGGCCTCCTTCGCCGTTTTCAACGTGAATCACCCTTTATTATTATTTGTTTTGCTGTTTTTCTGACTGATTGTCCGTGCGCGGACAAAAATCTGAGAACTGAGTATAGTGTGCAGATCAAATCCACATTCAAACGGTGATCATTTTCTCTGGATTAGAATTATTAGTTACAGAAATAAAAAAATTAAAAAAACAATATTAACATTGAAATTAAAAAAAGGCTAAGGTGGTACCTTGATTGTTAAAATTAATGGCATGATTATCACGTTGCCTGCCACGTGTATACGTTGTTAGTACACACATAAATTTTAATTTGATCACATAACTAGCAACTCTTATGAAATTTTGAGTAACATTTACCTTAAAGTGATAGTACGAATAGAAAGTGTAATATCAAATAGATAAATATTTGTATAATCAACCATGTGTATTAACACGTTGACTGCCGTGGGGGTCACCTGTGACCGGCGCCTCTAATTTGATTAAATTAGATAACTAATAATTCATATACAATTTTGAACAATATTATGATGATAACAGTTGCATAAGATAACTACTATATGTTCAAATTAAAAAATATTTTTGTCCTACGCGATTTATACATAAAAGAGTGGATTATAGTGTGTCTGACTAGGTATGATAGTTTCCACTGTGGCATTCAACGTGTTAATAAATAACCGTTTCGCCTGGCTGTCTGGTTACGGAATTTTCTACTGCACCAGGGTGTTAATCGCACTGTAACTATGTTTCATGTGAAACTGATAAGTTTATTTCAGATTATAAAATACACGTGGTGTAAAATTAAGTACACGTCGTTACTATTGATAATTGTAGCTTATAACTGACATAGAATGACCAATTTTCGTTATTTTGCTGAAATAGGCTTTAGGCTGAGTTTCTAGAGTGAGAGTATATTATAACGATTTAATTTTTAGAAAGTTTATGTTTTATTGGGGTGCGTCACTTCATCGTAAGTATAGAAGAAATTAGCGCAGAAAAACTATGTAGACTCAGACATTTCTTCAAATGGTCTCCAAAATTATTATTGAAGAAGTTCCTGTGATAAATGTTTGAGAAACAGGGTCACTTTATTCAGTGAAACATGAAAGAGGTAATATTCCAAGTTGATCAAATTTAAAGTACTACTAGACTGCGGATTTTTGTGCAAATATAATGAAATAAATGAAATTTCTGCAAGACTGCATTTGTTCGTCGAAATGTTCAAAATATGTAATTTTTATTTTGCTAAGTTACTAAATATCCATCATTCGCCAATTTGAATATATTAAATTGCATAAACATCCCCAATCTAAACATTACCTATATTTTAATGTTTTGAAACATGTGATCAGTTGCATGAATTAATGCATCTGTACATCAGCACTATTTAAACAAAATATATAAATTTTTATATTTTACATACAGTAATTGCAGCATTAACAATGCCTCCAAATTAAAACTTTTAACTACTAATAAGACAATGGATCCTGAATTACAATGCCTTTAAAAAATTACAAAATGTTACGTATAATTCTTGAAAAAAAAAGGAATCCATCAAGGTTTTCATATACTGATAACGGGTGTATTTATAATACAAACAATCCGGACAAATAATATTTCTGACGTCAGTGAAAGCTCGAAGCCACCAGAGGTACGTGCACGTGCAAAAAAGCACAGTTAGACTGTGATTTCTTTTTGGTCGCTGATTATAATCCACGAGGTGTTAATATTCCTTTTAATCAGATTTACGACAACAAACGACCGACACGTCGCCCGATTAAAACAACCTTAACGACTGCGAAATGAGGTGCTTTAAGATGCTAACTGCATCGTTTAGCGAAATTTATACGCGCTAAAGTGAGTGCATAACTAGGTAATTGCCTGTCATTTAGAAAAACCCTTCCTTTCTTCGTTGCTTGCAATTTATTCGATGAAACTGGTCTCGATTTTAAATGTAAATGCGCTCTGTCATTTTTCCTCGAGCTTAATAACTCGCATTTCTTATCCAGAAGAAGTAGTGCCACGGTCTCCAACGCTGTGCGGGTCTTGTTCAGGATCTCAACCATACAAGCGTGTAATGCGTGGCACATCGAGCCAACTTGCTTTCAAACGGACATTGAAAAGTTCATAGTTAATCAAGTGACTCATAAATTTGTTGAAGATTAGAAATCATTCGAGTAGAAGGGCTGCTTGACCACTTACAATTAGAGTAGTGCTTCCCATAGTGTGTCTTCCAATAAAATTGACTGTAGTTCAAGAAGCAGCAACATTGTGCACATTAATCATTTTCTTTTTTTAATTTTTTCTACCATAATTACACAACAATTAAAAACAGAGTTGTTTCTTATTTTAATATTTCTTTTATTATGTTTTTTTTTTGAATGAATGAAGTCCCTCTCTAAAACAATTTTGTTTCATTTAATGTCTTATCAAAATTAGGATGGCAGGGGTTGTCCTTAAAGTATAGGTACCGTTCCGTGATTTTTGAAAAATCGTATAAAGGGCTCCCGACAAAATGAGTTTAGAAACCAATGATTTAAAGTTACAAACCGTTTCAGTGAATTGTTTAATAATCTTGGAAAAGTTATTACAATTTATTTATTTCAGAATTATTGCAAGAATGGATAAGATTTAATACTTATAATATTCTGCTTGAAGTAAAAAATTAACAATTTTTATATATGCATATTACATACGGCAATAAAATGTCATTAGCTATGGGATGACGATATATTCACTCATATGAAAATGATCATATAATGGACACAATATTTTATTTCATAATTCTAAATACGTGACCAGGTGTCTAAAATATAAACAAGAGAGTTTCAGAAATTTCATTTTATCGACTATGTTCGTATCGTTCGCCACGTGAATGCACCTTAAGGGCCATTTCACTTTTACACACCCGAAAAATAGCTGTTCTTTGGGAATTTTTTGCAAGAACACTACCAGAGCTATTGAAATGAAACTTGGAGCGTTTATTATCCGTACTTTAAGCAACGCATACGATTTTTGTCGAGGCAAAATACAGTACTCCTTTTGGTCAGATGTATCGCATCTAATCCTTACACATAAAAAAGGTTTTCTGGCGTTTGGTTAACTCGCAGCGATGCCAATTTTTCAAATGTCAAAAAATCCTTTCAGAGGAATATTCTTAAGAGTTCAAAGTGCTCGAAATGGTAAAAAACACAAATCTAGTCAAATGCATCATTTTCTGAGGTGAAAGGTCCGTTTGCCCTCGCGGCGGTCATCCGGAGCTCGCCGGGGGACACGCAGGACTCGCGTTCGATTCATCGCTCGAAGCAATCGAGAAACGAACGATAAGCGAGTGCCACGTCTCTCCAGCATTCTACAACACACGGCCATTCAACCCCATCTCGCATTCCTCGTCAATTTCTTTTTCTGTGGTCCGCCGTCGACGCGAGGAACGCGACCCGTGCGCGTTGACCTTCATTGTTTTTCCATCGGCTCCTTCGCTTCCTTTTACGATGCACCGTGAATCGCCGCGGAGGATCGCCACGTTTCATTCTCGAGCTCTCTGCGTCCCTTCGACCTTCGATATGCTAAATCCACCTCTTATTAACCCTGCGGAGGTCGGGGTTCTAAAACTCCCGCGGGAGGTCGCGGTGTATCTGATTGTGAGAGATACAGCCTCGTCCAAAAGCATCAGACGCTTTTATTATTACAGCCTGCTGCGAAAACTATTTCTTTGGAACCTCTCTATTGTTCATCATCCTTTGTCGGTCGGTTCAAAGGAATTTTAGAACAGTTGACAAGGTTTATAGTGGGTCATAAAACAACTGAGCGATCCATAGTCTACATTTTGTGTTTCTTTCTAGAGACAGTCTGCTGTTCGTACTCGTTGCTAACACACGTTAACGTATCTTTAGATTTGCTGTTAATATTTTGAAAGCTAGAAAGTTTTCCTTGAAATATGCCAAAAGGTATGAGCTGAGTGACCACCAACGCAAGTTAGTCCCTTTTTTTTAAACAAAAAAATAGGATAATAATCAGGAAGAAATTGAAGTTACGGCAGTCATTAGGGTACAGGATGGGCCAACAAAATACTGACAAAATTAAAAAAGAATGATTGTCATTATCACGAACACTAGCACTGGAAAAGGCGAGGTAACTCATCCTGAGAAGATTCATTAGTCATAAGTAAGGAGCTTGTTAATTGCTCTCATAGTATCTGTTGATGAATACTTACACCTGTTAACCGTAAAAGACGGTGTACTACGTCATTCGTATCTCTGATTACATTTAAAGAAAATGTAGTTTAACAGTTCAATTGAAGCAATCATACAGTTTGTGTCAAACATTCGTTCAGTGCACATTAAGCCATCAGACAGTTTAGATCATTCGGCGGACAATATACGTACATCACACAGTGACATAGTTCATACAGTCCACTTATAAATAGTGTGGAATTGGAAGATGTTTCCGTGATCAATTCTGGGCAAGTGTAGTGTAGAAATGAAAATATATTTAACTAAGAAGAATATTTAAACAGTACAAACAGTGATTGTAACATTAACAAAAGTCTACACTCTTACCTATCTGACTCTAAAAAATACTCTGCTCTACTTCCTCGCAACAAATATGTTGCTCTCTTTCTCATACTCAATTTATAGCTAACAGTTTATAGCTAAGTTATAGCAACAGTTTATACCTAACTATAACATACTCTAACATTCATAACTAACTATAAGATACTCTAACATTCATAACTAACTCTAAGATACTGTAACATTCATACTCCAATCATAGCATACTCTAACATTCATACCTAATAGTCGATGTTATCTCGAGCGACCCAGTCACAGCTCATCTGCTCCAAACTAATAGCTAGACAGTAACAATACCAACTGATTTTCTCAACTCCTGCAATGGTAACGATAAAACATATCCTATGAAACGTCTGATCAGCCCACATCAACTTTGTTTGTTAAATAGGACGATACATCAGTAATTAAATGAAATTAAAACCGAGGTGTCTATCGATCTTAACAAAACATATCCTCTGAAGCGTCTGATCAGCCCACGTCAACTTTGATTGTGCATTAGAACTCTGCATCAGTAATTAAATGAAATTAAAACGAAGGAGTCGGTCGATCCTTACCAGTGATCCCTACGGCGGTGAACCTGTTAAAGACTTCCGGCTGGTTTCCATGAAAACCGCCCAGCACAGCCGGCAATCAACGCCAGTTTACCTAAACCACCCACTTTATAACGCACGCCACTTCAGAACATACGTGTTTCCGGTTTCGCTCGGTTTCGAGCAGCTCGTTCGACGTGCTCTCGTTGTTTCCGGCATCGCAGCTTCGAACACCGCTGATTACCGTAAATCTCTGGTTGCGTAACGTGACGAAGGGGGCGATATCAGTGCTATTACACCGGCCTCGCGCGTGCTATCGAAATCGCATAAATTCACGTGCAATGACGGCTGCTGCACGGTGCACGGTGCACCGGAGTTTTTCGCGTTTCCACATTTTCTGGCTAATGAGGCCGGCTTGAAAAGAATCCCCCGCTTTCAGGAAGCGTTTCGCCTTTCGTCATCCGCGAAACAATTCGACCGACCGCCACGAAATCAGAAAGTTCCCGTCGAAACGCGCGAAACGGCGGCGGCGGTGGCGGCCTCGCGATTCGTTCGCGTTACATCACGTAATTAATGCGGCTGGTTACGCGATACACGTAACCGGTGTAATTCAGAGGAAAGATCGAACAACCCGAGCGCGCTATACCGGATTTAATTCCACGCGAAACCGTTGAGCTATTTTAATCGGGGGCTGTGCGGAATTAACGGCGGCGCAGCAACATTTATCAAACTGCCCGAAGATAAAGACGTTTCGATGATGGCGAGCGCGAGGCATAAGCCCCGCTGCTAAACGGGTGAAAGTTTCCGCGATGGAGGATCGCTATTTATGTGGATTAGGGTTTCTTTGTAACGCCGTTCAACTGCAGGAATGATTCGAGAAAGCGTCCGGCACGGAGCGTTTTGCTCGTGTTTTGAGTTCTATTCAGCTGAACACGTTGACCGCCACAGGGGAAACAGCCATACCTAACCAGACACGACATAATTTACTACTTTTTAGATAAATCGTAAAGAAACAAAACATTCCGGTTCTTGTGTTCCCTACATTATTGTTACAGTACGAAGTTTGCTCAGAATTTTGTGACACGCAATAATTATTTAATTCAATTAAATTTGAGGTGACGGTCAGCTGTTACCGCCACGGCCCTCAACCTGATAACTATAACTTCGTCAATTTTCAGAATTTTCTCATAAAACTAATACAGAATATCCTTCACGCTATGTACAACTAAATAAGCAAATAAACAAAATCGACCGGTTTGAACCGCATAAAAGGTGTGTATCCCCTCAACACCCTGTACTTTCTCGGGCCCCAGAGTCGCGTTTCCATAAAGTTCTTCAACACCCGGTGAACCTCGCATATTTAAACCTTAACAAATCCCTCCGAGGGACTAGGATTCAGTCGTCCTTCTTCAGCGTGGAAACGCGATACCCTGCCACCGATTCCGCGAACTTATTACACGGTCGGCCAACAAATTCGCTGACAGCCGTTGCTCGGGATGGCGCGGTCTCTCTGTAACCTTGCAATCCGAGCGGCGCGATAAAGAAGGTTGGAAAAGAAGGTGAGGAAAGACGAACAGGGGAAACAACCCCGCGCGACAATGAATCGCCGCGAATTTATTATGGCGAAACTCGAGGCGACGCGTCCGCACGCTCGTGCGCTCGTCTCTCGGCAATTAACGCGCGTTGTTATTTAGGAGCGCGCGGGCCGCTTTTCAACGACCTCCTCGTTTCTCTTCTCGAGCAAATCCGCGGCCACGTGTACAGGGTGTCTCGAGACGAAATGAGATCACATGGACATCGAGTCGCGTATCATGTTGCGGAGATATTCAAATTAGGCTGTTCAAGGTCGCTCGACCACGGTGTAAATTCTTCTTTTGTTCCTGGAGCCTCAGTGAAAACTGCCATACATGGTCAGACGCGCTGTAAATTCCCATTTCAACTACGAATCATGAGGAGAAAAAATATTTAACTATTCAGTTGCACAACCTCGACCTTCTACTCTTATTAGGACATTAATTCTGGTAAAAATTGTATTAAAATTAGTCATTATTTAATTAAATAGAATTTGATGCGCCATCACTGTTGATCCCTACGACAGTCAACGTGTTAACCCCTCGGGGTTAAAGCAATTAAGGCTACCTTAATACGTTGAGAGTCGCAGTGGAAAATCCCGCACTAGTCAGACACCCGAAAATACCTTTTTATTAACATGTATCGTTGAATATATAAATATATATTTATTTGATAATATTTTTCTTATATTGTACCATTATTGTGACATAGATGTAACTCAAAATTTCGTTGGGATAATCAATTATTTGACGAAATTAAAATTGTTACGTGGGTCACCGGTGGTACACGTGGTGCTCAACATGTTGATATAGAAAACAGATTTATTTTTCCAAATTTTCAAACTAAAACATGCAAGCTTGACGTCTTTATAACACAAAAAGAAGAATTGTTCTCCAGCTCCTACAAATGGAGAAAGATAATATTCTAATATCATAACAGTGGTCCTAAACATAACAATGTGGCAAAATAAAAATTTATATTTGATTCAACGACTGTTGTCTATCGAAACAAAATATAATTTTCAGTAAAACTAAAATTCTTTTACTTACAGTCAGTATTGTAACTTCTATAAAATTCGAAGGTAGTGTCCCTTCATTGGAAGACACCCTGTGCATCGTCCATCTTACTTACATCCTCTGCATGGTATCGTCAAGCCAGTACGCGTGCGCTTTTCTTCCTTTTGTTACGAGAATCGTTGAATTTGTTCTATTTAAGGGGCTCGCGTGTCGGCGTATTTTGTTCGTTCGGTTGCATTCCGTTTTCCTCTCGGTTCGTTGCGTCTTGTTGCGTTCCATTCAGATTCGTTCTGTCGTACGCTCGCGATTTCATTCCATTCAGCCTCGTAACGATCTGATAATTTAGGCTCGGCTCGCGTGCACGCTCGCGATTCGTTTTGTTCCGCGTTCCGTTTTGATTCGGTTTCCCCTCGATGAGTTTATTAACGCACCCTCTCTCGTTCATCATCCACTTTTCCCAAAATGTTCATTATCCATGTTTTCTGTTTTCAATCTCTCGTGAATTAACAATGTATCGATTTAGATTCGTGGGTGGTAATTTTACTTTCGGTAGTAGGTCGATTTTTATTTTTTTTAGACTACCCGAAATTGTAGTGGGAATTTTTTGAGACCGTCCAACCTGATCGTTGAAATTTTTTAAATTGTCCGTGTCGATTGTAGGAATTTTTTGAGGCTGTGTAAGCTGATCGTTGAAATTTTTGGAATTCTCTGAGCTGTACGTAGAAATTTCTTCAAATAATCTGAGCTGATCGTAGGAATTTGTTATGATTTTCTCAGCTTATTGTGGGTATTATTTGAGATTCTTTGATGTGATCATAGACTCTTTTTTAGACGGTCTAATGTAATCATAAGAATTTGTGGAACTGTGACGTGATTGTACGATTTTTTGAAGGGCTGTGCTGTTTATAGGAATTTTCGAGATGCTCTCAGCCGAGCATATGAATTTTTGTAGACTGCCAGAACCGAAGTAGGATCTTTAGGAACTGTCTAAACTGTTTATAGGAATTTCTTGAGACTGTCTGAACTGATGCTACTGATTGTCTCAGACTGAGTTGATCGTAAGAATTTACCACGAGTCTCCAGATTCTTTTTCAACCCTTCATAATGTTTCTGTGCATAAGTCTTTCGTCAAAATTTAAACTAATTCCTATGAATTCTCCTAAATAATTTAAATGAAAATCTAATTTCTAATATTTACTAATTGTAAATTATATAAAAACACTATTCTTCCTTCTTTTTCCTGTGAGATACATCGTGAATGTTGTACATTTTCTATTGTGTCGATTCTCTATTTTATTGAAAGTCAACCCTCTGTGAAAAACAGTAATCCTAACGAAACTCTCTAGAGTTTTTGTGAATTGTTCGGAACAGAGAGATTTTGCGAACGGAGAGCCAACCGAGGTATTCGAAGGAATGTCGATGATTATCAAAACGGCGCGAATAGTCGGAAAAAGAAGAAAGAGCTGAGAATAAGCAGGCGCAGGAAGAAGTAACTATTAGGTGCGCGAGCATTTTCGGTGGTTTCAACGTCGGAAATTACACGTTCGACCGGAAATTTACCTACATAATGCACAGCACGGATGGCCTAGAGACATGCGGGCAGGAAACACGATCCTCATTACTTTCTACCTAAAACGACGTTCAGAACGAGAATAATACTCGCGTGCTTGTTCTCAGAAACTATATTCTTCTTTCTGTAACACAGTTTTCACGAATTCGACGGAAATAAGAATACCCGTAACAGCAGGAAAGAAAGAAACCTGTTTTTCTGTAATAATTTGATAATTACGAAACCTTGTAAACGATGACTATTTCAATATTACTGTATATCGTTTTCATTTCATTTAAATAAACCATACACGGATACCATGTTAAATACTAAATATTTTCCATTCACATCCATTCCAAAAATAACTCAGGACTCATAGTTTAATCCTAACAATTGGCTGTTAAAATAGCTACAAACGATTTTACTCTAATAGGTAGATTTGCAAATTTATAATATTTCATTCAGAAGAATTATTACGGCCATTAAGCTATTTACTGCCACTATATTGCTACCAGAAGTTGTTAACATTTATTTCTTCAGAGAACCGAGTCACAGACCAGTAAATCTGTTCTACTTTCTTCTAAGTGATCATAATCCATGCACACACCATAGACAGTCTATACCTAATTGTAAGTCAATAGCTAATACACAAAACTCGCTATATACTGTAAACGAGGTCAAATAGAAGGTATGTTTGTCTGAACTTCTTTCGTTATTTTCAAGTGCTGAATCGATTCCTCTGGTAGGTCCTACATGTTACACCCTCTATAACATTTTTGTGAGCCTCCCTCTTTGTTCGTAACCCAACAGCGACTGCCATGATCATTTAGCCGGGGCACCTACAGTTTTACATGGGTTTCGAACCATCCGTGACATCTTCCAGCCAAAGCTCCAACCTAAGATGACGGTACAAAATATACGACACGAAATAAACATCAACGACACTCAAGAATTCCTCGATCACATTGACACATCACGTTGCCGCCTCCTCCGTTCGACTGGCTCTCGTTGAAACTTTTGACGGTTCCGACAGGTGAAATTACACGTTCCGTTGGGGTTGCGTGCACGCTAAGGATGCGATTACCGTGACTATTATTAAACTATTACTAAGAGGGATCGTCGGGTATCTGGTTGTCGGGCGTGCAGCGCTGCGAGTTGTCTCGTACGAGAGGATGCAGGATAATTGGGCTCGTTTCTCATGCGAGCTGACGTACCGCGGGACCATTTACGCGGGGCGAATAATTCACGAATTCAAGCCGCGGCGCATTAATACCTGAATTTATAGCACGGCTCTATTCGCGCAGGAGGCGGAAAGGAAGAATCGTCGCGTTCAGGATGATCGTCAGAATTCCCGGCGCGCATTCCGCGACACGGTGTATTTCAATGGCGAGGGGCCGTAAGTCTGTCTGTTTAGGCTCGTTCTTATTATGCGAAACTGCGTCGCCGACACGCCCACCATAACGAATCCAATTTAACGCGGCCGCTGTGATCACGAGGCCCCGGCCCCATACGAACCCGACGCCGTGCTTTTATAGCGAATTTATTAGTCGTGAATGCGACGGGGAGACTGTTTATGCGAGGCGACGGTGCTCCGTCAAATTCGAGGGTTGTCTCCGTTCCGATCGCCGGTTATTAAATATCGTTATCTTACTACCGATCCGTCCGACACTATGCTCGGCGTATTTATTAACAAACCACATGCTTATTCATCGACTGAGATACAGAAATGAAATCCCGGCTGCTCGCTGGTTTTTACAGTTTCAGAGCCCCGCGAACGGTGGAGTATACTTTCGCTTGTTACAAAACCGTTCGGACGCATTTTGCAATCGTTGATACGACGGAATGCGTGAAGATTCCGGAGCGCGAGTTCTGGGCTTTCGGAGCACCCGTTCACTCGATGCCAGATGATGGTTAACCTTTTGGAGCGAATTTATTGAGAGTTGCGTGGGGGTACGAGGCTGACGTGCGGAAAACGCCCATAGGCGTTTGGAGAACGTGGTTAGTGAGGGCGCTTACGATTGATCCGCACGCGAGGTACCGGGATGGCAGGAATTTTGGTATCGAAGTTAACGCACGGCATACTGGTCACTAGATATCTTGTTTTCGCTTCCTTTCAGATTCTCCCATTTTTCTTTTACATTTTTGTCTGACTACATGCATTTCTTTCGCTGCCTATGCGAATCCTTAAATGGTCGTAAACCATAAAAATTAAATTTTTTCGTGGCCCGTACGCAATGTGTGATGGTAATTGCAGGTTTCCTTAGAAGCCAGGTGACTCGTAGACACTTTTTTCTGGGGTTTTGAACCTGCAGCTGCGTGAACACATGCGGGTAAGGGTAGATATGAACTGTATTGAATGTCTTACTTCCATGAAGTATTCCTGCTCTATAGAGTAGATTAAGTAATTTCAAAGACGTCAGGGTTTCCAGAACTTTGAAAAGTCTCATTAAATACAAAAGGTGTGTATGTGAGGAAACAAAGCAGAATATAAATCGACAGGAAAAGTGAACAATACAACATGAACAAACTTTTAGAATTAACAGACATGTAAATTCTATGAATTCTATGACTATAGTCAAGCTTTCTCCTGAAGTTTCATGTACTAAAAAGTGGAGTCTTACGATGTTGTCTGCGTTTGAAAATTTATTTAACTCAACACACCAGGTACTTTACAGTTTTATTGTACTTCAGTTTCCATTTGCACACAAAGAAATACTGTAATCCAAGCGTATCGTATACTGCACAATTTCACATGTCTCAAACGCCGTCGAGGGACTTCTGGTGCCATAAAATTGACTTTCTGATGTCTTTCTCACGTTTCTGTTCGTCCACCTTGAATGGTGAATCGACAGGACAGAAGAATCGCGGCTGAATCGATCGATCTCGATCTTCAGGGGCGTAACGACGATTGTGCTCGAGTACGATGGGTCTGGATGAACGCGGAAGAATCTGGGACAGCCTATCCGTGTCTCGGACTCGTGATAACCGATGATATATGGCCGATTGTTCGTGAATCCTTGTCGATGCTCCAGAAGATTCGGCTGACCCACATCCTGCCTCGAATTATGCCCAATAAATGCGATACGTTTCGATGAAAACGTCCCGCGGAGGTCATGTGGTGGACAATTTCTCCTGGACGACAAATGAGAGCAACTTGTAATGTGGACTGATGGAGATTTGTCGCAGATGTAGGAAGTTCGGCAATTATTTATTGTCAATTTCGTCGCTCATAAACTTCGACACTTTGCCACGTTGACTGCCATAATGTGACGGCTGAAAACAGAGTACATTATGGCACTACACAGATGAAGAAGATTTAAATTCACGATGATTGTAATTCTTTTTAATAATTTCTTATTTTAGTTCAATTTTGTCGATCACAGCACTGCACTGGCACTACACTCATACACAGTACATTATGGCACTACACAGATGAAAAAGATTTAAATTAATCATGATTATAATTTTTCCCCGTAATTTCCTATTTGATTGTAACAGTGTTGATCACGTTACTACACTGACACTACTCTCACACACAGTGCATTGCAGCACTGCATAGATGAAGAAGATTTAAATTCATGATGATTGTAATTTCTTTCCCTAATTTCTTGTTTTAGTGAAATTTCGTTGATCACAGCACTGCACTGACGCTACACTCGCACACACAATACATTACGGCACTACACTTGTGGAGAAGATTTCAATTCATGACGATTGTAATTACCTTCTCTCTGATTTCCTATTTGGTTGGAATTGTGTTGATAGCAGTGAATGATGGCGGAGCCGCAGGAACTCAAGCAGAAAATTTTCAACCCAATATGAATAATGAGTAACAAAGAGTGACCTGAGTTGAATGATGACCATGCCACGCTGCAGGAATGTAGAACCCTTTCACTTATTACATACACTGAAATGTTCACTTCATACTTACTGATACCCGGTCTCAGTCTTGGGTAAACAGATTTCAGAGTAAATCGTGTTGGATTACTATTTCCAAGGCACCGTCGGAGGAGAGTTAATTAAAAAAATAGTATTGAAAGTATAGATCAAGGTCTTCCAATCGATGAACGTTTTAAACAATTCTGTGGATTGAATTATACAGGGTGTCCCAGGGTAAAACGGTTCAGCTGTGCCGATCTTCCATATGTTCTGAGTGATAATAAAGAAAAAGCTATAGGAACTTACGTCTAAAAGTTAGAGACTCATAATAAAAATATTAAAAATCAGCAACATTCATCTAACAAGGAATGTTAATCACGTGTCTCCTCCGACACGTATATTTTTTTAGCGACAAAGGTTCACATTTAGGGGGTGAAAATAGTTCTTAAAGTTGAGGGTGAAAAACATATTCATCGAAACATCTTGGAAACTGTATGTTGTAGAATAAAAGTGTAAATTGGTGCGTTGTGCGTTTTTGAATACTGAATTCATCTCTGTACCATAATCTAAAATATTTTAATTCTAAAATATTTGTGACACTGTGTAATTAATTTTATATTTTAAATCAAAAGTATCATTTTTATGCGAAACATAGTTACAGTGGGAGCCATTTTGTTGCTAATTAGAATTCTTATAATCAAGGTTCTACTGTATACTGATAGTGTTACGTCCTTCAATTGTAGGCCATCCTATATAAAACTTTGGCGAACCCAAAAGGCACAGAAGGATCAATTCTCTCGACTGGAGAACATGTTTCTCGATTTCTTCAAACCACTGATTGTTCATGGTAACTCATGATATTATCACGTGCAAAATTATCGAGGTTTCGATCGGTCGGATAAGGCGCGTCGCCACGAGCGCGACTCATTACACCTTCGTTGCCCTAACCACGGTGTCGAAAGGTTAAACAAGCAACCATAAGAGGTTTTCCTAGGATTTCATCGCGATTACAGACACGCCTAACTCGCGAGCTCCCATGCTATGTAGCTCCGTAGCCGCGAACAAATTGATTAGTATAATACCGATCGTAAAACACGATCGCCTGGCATCTCGATGAACTATAGGGATCTCGAGCGATATCTTGATTCCCAGCAGCGTGAAAGTAATGCAGTAATTTATGCGTAACATCGTCCATCAGGTCGATATTCGTAAAAGCAGCTCGCGAAACGATCCCTCGTTAAACGGTCGCGATTAATGATTTTAATTTACGGGATTCTGTTTCGACACGCGATATTAAGGGGTTCTGAAACGCTATCTTAATTAACCTTTCGCCCGATCAATTAAACGAAGCCGTCTCATTAGTCCGTCTGATTGAAAAATGTGAACACACGCGATACTTTGAATATCGTTGTAAATCGTGTAGGCACTGGTTGAGACATTAGTTGGATATTATAGTAGAAAGTATCTCGACAAAAAAAACTACTCTTAATCGTTTCTTTTATTTCTGAGAATAAGAGAAACTGTGTTAGAGATTCAAGAGTATACAAGATGCAGAGAAAAATTGATGAGCAATAACACTCTATTATTTTACGGGTTTTGGGAGTTTGACCGAATTTCTGAACTTCGAGAACATATGTTATTAATTTCTGACTGAATGCTTTGACTTATACCATTTTGCATTAAACGGCTTATACGTTATTAATTTATAGATAAATGTATATTCATCAGGACACAAATAAACATAAAAATAACCGATTTATCATTACTTAAACCTGTACAATCTCTGATGCAGCACCGTAAATAATAGAAAGCACCTGGTACACACATTGACTCAAAAATCAGAAAATTGCCAGTTTCCCCAGAAAGGCTAAGGGTAGAAATAAATTTTCCAATGCTGGATTTATTATGACCGACAGGGTAACAGTGTTTTTTTGCGTCTGGTTGCAGGTGTATCCCGGATGGCGGGGACGTTGGTTACACGATGACGGAACTGCAACCGTCGCCGCCAGGATATCGAGTCCAGGATGAGGCCCCGGGCCCACCTTCCTGTCCTCCGGGCCCCTACAAGTACGCGAGTCACGGCCACGGGAGCGAGCCTACCAATTTCAAGAGTAGCCCGTCGTATCCTCAGGAAGGCTATGGCCTTAAGCAGAGTCCGTCTCGGACGGTGCCTCCTAACGAGTACTATCGCCGCAGAAACGACGGCAGAAGGCCCACGGAGAACGAGCACGAGGCTCCTAAGAAAGCCACGGTTGCCGGTTACAACGACGGTCACAAGAAGAATACTGCGGGTTACAAGAACGATAGCGGGTACGCGAGCTTCTTTCGTTTTTGTTTTTCAGCAGGCTCGATGATAAGATCTTTTCTACTTTTTATTCTGCTCTTAACGTTTGAGGGACGGAGATTTTTCACCGTCCGAGGTATATCTGTGGATTCACTCATGTAGGATGGTTTAGAAATGGATGGGCAGACCTTAGAAGTGTATTCTATTCGCCTTGAAGATAGAAAGGGTTACATCAGGTTGAGGCATGAATAATTTCCGATTTGTCTTATTAAATTTATCGATGATCCATCAAAGGTCGATTGTTGTTGCTTCTGCAGTATATGCACGTTTTAGGAATGCTTACTTTCTATTGTTAAGCGAAAATCAGAGCCTGTATAAACTATTTGAGTATTTATAAACAAAGAATGATGACTGAACCCAATATAAATAGTTGCTCAGCAATATTTCGTTTTTTAGAAATACACTTTTAATTTCAAAAGGTTTCAAGACGTCTCGAAAACGGTGAATTATGTCTGTAGGATATCGAATTTTATCACGCGGAGTAGTAGGTACTGTAAGCATACATTATGCTTGTTCAATTCGGCTGAATGTTCTACACAATATGATGGAAAGAAAATTATATGGTTCCATTTAAGGAACCCAAAATAAACTTGCGTTTACTTGGAAAAAAGGTATTTTCGAAATGTTTGGTATTGTTATATGTTTTCCACACAACACAGATAAATTTTGGTTAATAATTTTATTGCATTGTTGCAATTACATGGCAGAAAAATCGTGCAAAACGTTACAGTCAACACCCTGCATATAATCTTTCACAATATCCTTCATGCTGAAACAGTTGTCCGGTTAACTTCTGGGACACCCTGTATAGCATTAATCCCGTCGACTCAAATGACGAGTCTGGCTCGTCTTAGCAACCTAATGAACTTCAATCTTCTATAACACTTCGTAATAAACTAGAGATACATACAAAAACATACTTTTCATTATATTAACCCTTTGCACTCCGTTGGCTCCGCTACGGGGACATTCGTAATTTGCATCACAGCTCAGCATGTCAAGAATGCACATTGGAAATTGCTTCTAAGGGTACTTTAAAATTCTATAAAAATCGAAGTAAATAAATTCATAAACATTTATGATTTTTTCTTTTCAAATCAAAACTTATGGTTTTCAAAAATTTACATTACAAGTGTGTTGAAGTTGTTGGTCAATCATATAAAAATATGCTTGGAGTGTACAGGGTTAATATATTTAATTTAAGAACTGAGACTTGTTTTCTTCTCAATCTCTCTTTATATCGACAGGAGTAAGAAAATTAAGTAATATTTATATGCAAAAATAACCCGTATTAAGTTGTATGCCAATGGGTTAATAAGTGTATCTAGCAGGGCCTAATACAGTAGAACCTCGATTATCCGAATACCGATTATGCAAGAATTAGTCATCCTATTTTAGCTACAAACTAAAATTTTTATTAGTGGCTGTATGTACTTAAGTTTATACCACTATGCATCTTATATTCTAAAATAAAATGATCATTTCTATGCAAAATATAGTTACAACGTGAGTCATTCAATTACTTATTACAGTTCGGTTAATCGGGGTCCCACTGTATAACCAATAGAAGAATCATGAAAGTCCTTAATAATAGTGATTGAAAAGAGCATACTTTGAGGTTACATTCATTCTCTATAGCAATATAGAGACTACGTTCAGCTAATACAGCGTGGCAGTCAAAGCGTTGGGGGGTTAAGAATCAATTCGTTCCGGGACGGGCACAAGTTTCCACGGTTGTTCGCGCGAGCACTTTATCGTCGAAGCTTTTTTTCGCGGCGTAGATAAGGGATACCGTTTGGCAGCCAATTAAAGGTTTCTGTATTAGTCCCGGCACACTTAGATTTCGCGATAGTTCGAACATAGCGTTTCGCGGCGATGCGCGGCGCGTCGTCGTTACCGGGACGGGGTCCAAGAAACGACGCTGCAATTATAGCCTGATTATACGCGTTTCCAGTTACGTTGAACTTGTTCGCTATTCCATAAATTATGCGGCAGCCACGCATCCTGGTAATAAAGTGGTTCAATGACATCGAGCAACAGGGAGAACCGTCTCCTCGGCTACCGGGACCAGTCGCGTCGTCTCGAGAATGATTCATCGAGCAGACGCACTCGCCAATAATCATCGCATTCCTCGACATTATTGCCTCCACACGAATTACGTTCGCGGATCTTTCGTAACACACCGTCCGTTGACTCACGCGTGATCCGAAGCAGTTTTCACGTGAAAGCCTGCATGATTCAGGACGTGCAACCGCGTTATGCAGATCTAAAGTGGTCAGCAGTCTGACTGTTTTGTCACGTCGGTTAGGCTACTCTAAGCACGGTCAACTCTATGGTGGGTGACCATCTGCACTGCGTCTGTATCGTTGTTGACAGATGGTGGTTCGAAACTCAGTTAAACTTTAAAACTCTTCAGTGGGCAATTTTTAGCAACCATTGCATGCGACCAATGACTTTCCTCTGAATGGATATTTTTGTCTCAGAGGATTACAGAGTCAACTCTAGTACTCATAGTCATTCAAGAAACATCAGGTCAGGGGTTAAACTTCCGAAAATGAATGCAGTCGTGCGCTATATAAGAATATTTTGTTTATACATTGACTGCCACACAAATTTTGTACACTTTACCCTGGGGGACGTAGATAGAATTTCCATTATTATTATTCACCACCATAGCCGCCCTGATAATGGCAGTCAACGTGTTAACGACGAACCGCATATACGACGATGGTCCCAGAAGATAATATATTTTCACTGTACCTTTTCTATGTTTAGATATGTTTACATACACATACACTGACCACCGTATTACAATTGCCAACAGTATTCAGTACAGTAACTGTACAGGTTTGTAACCAACATGCAATAGGCTACACCATATAGCTCAGATATGTAGTAGGCTGTCTCATCTAAATTTCTGTAAGGACACCCTATAATGCTCGCACAACGACGGAATCGCTTAACCACGCATTCCTCCATAAAATATTCAACGTTAAAGTCTGGACCAGGTGTAGAGTACCTCATCGAAGGGTTGAGCGACGCATGACTGTAAAATATTCAACGTTAGAGTCTGGACCAGGTATAGAGTACCTTATCGTAGGGTTAAGCGATACATAACTGTAAAATATTCAACGTTAGAGTCTGGACCAGGTGTAGAGTACCTCATCGAAGGGTTAAGCGACGCATGACTGTAAAATATTGAAGCTTAGAGGCTGGGCCAGGTGTAGGATCCCTCGTCGAAGGGTTAAGCGATCACGAAAGGACAGAGCTGAACACGTTCCCTTGTTTGTCTTGACAGGTATAGCGAGAGCCTCGGATTCGACAGCTACACGCTCCCTCTCAATGAAAGAGACGAAGCGTCTCCGCCACCGACGCCGCCGGTCAGAGACGCGTCCAGTCTCAAAGGCGTTTGCTATGGACCCGGACACGAGAAGTATCCTTCGTGGCCAAGCGCACCGGAGAGACACCCCGACGAGGACGTTCACAGTTCAACCCATAGCGGATCCCATCGCTCCAAGTCCTGGACCGATCACACCAATTACCCGAAGGAGAAGCCTGCCCAGTACACCAGACCGCACACGAAGAGGCCCAATCCCACGTTCACGCAGCAGGTGATGTATCTTTCGTTCCCTTAGGTATGTTTGCCCGTGTCCCATGCTGACGACTCAGATTCCACGGAAAATTATGTTGCTTCCATTTCGTGTTCCGACGCGGGAGGCTCGACACGGATTTTTCTGGTGAAATCGCTCTGGGTCTGTGGATTTAGGAGTTTGGTACAGTTGCTGAAGTAGGTTACTGCTGTGATGGCATCGTATAAATTAATATAATTTGATGAGATAGAGAAGAAGAAACCGATGTTTCAAGGAGGAGACTGTGCGTCCTTAAAATCATTGATTTGCATCGAATTTTATACAGTGAAAGAAGACTATATGTAGATTAGTGTATTAGAGCTATAGGACCCATTTCTGAGGCCGTTGTACGAAATTACATTTGAAGATTAAAATTCCCACATCTGTAGCTGTGGTTGTATTCATCCTATTAGTTCAATTTTTGAGACATAATTTCTCGAAAGTCCTTCAGAAGTAAGTCCTACAATTTTAATACAGTAATTTGCATATGGAATACCGCCGTTGTGTAAAATTTGTTTGAAATTGAAGACCCCAAGTCTACTTACAAGAAATTGATGGCAGCTTGCTGGTACACGATGGTTACCTATTTCTCATGGTTATGTTAATAAATTTCTTGCGTATCGTTGGTACCATCAATTCAGTCCCTCTGCCCAATTTTTCAATGCGTGGTTAAAAATTAGCAAAAGTTACTTTAAAAATTATGTTAGAAATTATCAACTGAATCAAACATCCGTTAATCTTCACCCAGACAAAAAACACTTTCCACAGTATTATATGCACTGATGATAACTGTATTAAGTATCAGCCTGTTGATGTTACATAAAAAATAATAATAAACTTGCCATCTAATAATGAACCTACAGACAACAGATTAAATGTCCTCCAAGTAGCCCTGCAATAACATTCATCCCATTGAAATCTGTTCGCCAAATTCATCCAGGTCCCCCGAGTCTCTCTCGTTGCGAAATTGAAAACTCATTTGCAAGAAAGGCGAGGTACTTTCGACGATGTTAACGAGTCACGAGGCCGGCTTATCGCGTGCTTTTCGTGTAATCGCCGTGAAGTTTCACGACGAGGAGGGTTTTAATTGGTCGAACGTGTCGCGTTAAAACACCGTAGGTCGGAACCTTGGTTGAACCGTGCTGCGCCCTAAAGCGGCGTGCACAATTAATGCTCCCACACCCGGCACCCTCCTTTCTCTCTTTCTCTCTCTCTCTCTCTCTCTCTCTCTCTCTTTCTTTCTCCACGGGTGACATAATCGTCGTTGCGACTTCCCCGCGAAGTAGGCCAGCAATTTCGTGTCTCGTGTCTCCAGCAGACTTTTAATCTCGCCGCGTGTGTATGTAAACGAATTCCGCAGTTTTCAGTAGGTTAGAAGAAACGCGAGCAATGTTAATTCGCTCGACTTTCCTTACGGTCAATTTAGGACTTCCCTATTAGCCACGGTAATTAGCCTGTTCGCTTATTTTCGACACCGATGCTCGTGAACACGACTCGGTGGTTGAAGTCGCGTGGAATCACGCTTCGAGCGAATGCATTACACCGGGTTGCGCAATGAATTACGCAGTCCTTAGGATAGATACCAATGGTTACCCGCGAATGGCTGTTGGAACGACGATTTTCACGTTGCAGCTGAAGACGGTGATGGAACGCTGCGAGAAGATCCCAGCCGAGACTTTCGAGTCTCGAAATCGAAGCAACGTGGAGGAGGAATCGAGATTGTGGCCTCGCGTGGACCGCGAGGGTAAAGCTTTAGGGGATGCCGAGTACGTGGTACCATCGCCTCCTGAACGAGAACAACAGACTGGACAGACTCTCAGCCATGCTGACTTGGAGGCTTACGTTAGGAGCTATCAGGACCCTCAGGTGTCCCAGGTGATGTTCAATGACTTGGTTCTGTTGTCGTTTAACCCCTTCGCTGCCAAGACACTTTTAGTGAAAGTTCCCAAAGAGGTCACACGAGAACATGGATCGCACAGAATTTCAAATGTGGATGATGTAGCTTCTGAGGCTAATATGAAGAAGTCATGATAATTATAATCGTTTACGAAGTACGAGAAAAATTGTATGTAGACTGAAGCACTAGGAACTGTCACCTAGAATAACTTCTGAGTCGTTGATGTTGAAAAAATAGTTTAACACATTTATGCGGAATGAGGAGATGGACTCGCGGTTCGTGACCTGGGCCAAAATGCGTACCTACGAGTCGAACTCGTATAGCCTGAAATACTATGCGTTATATAGAAAGAAATTGTTGAGTGTACGTTCTTATGTAATAAATTTAGCGAATACCATGATACTGTGTATTCCATACGAGGTTGCTTTTCCTCGTGTCTCCCCATTTCGACCAAAATTAATGTTCAACTTGCTCGAGTGGGTTAATGAAATACATTTTGAGGCGTTTAAAAATTAAAACCCTCCAAACACTATATACTTTATTACAGAATTTTTTGTAACATCAATGAGTCTGAAATTACTTCAAATTACAGTTTCTGGTGACTAATACTGTGTAATGTGCCTAATCTCATGAATGAATCTGGAACAAACTCCAAAATTCTGTTCGTCTATTATCACAGCTTGTTCATAGTCAACGCGGTCGTCAAAATGACAATTGACGAGTTACTTTAATAGACTGCTTCTTCATAGGTGGACATTTATCGAGAGGCAACCCTGACCCAAGCTGGACTCGAAGAATACACGAGGGTGCAACATTCCCAACAGGCCAGCTACGCACAATCTGAAGGCTACCATAGTTATGTCTCCAGCGTGGATTCTACTACAAACACACCGTTCCTTGACAGGTAATCACACTAATTCATAATTACCTGATTCGTCGATAATAGTTATTTAATTGCAATAAATCGATAAATCATTGTATAGGAACTGCACGTGATCTTGCTTAATTTGAGGTTTGGTGTAGACCATTCAAATGCTGTTTTCCAATTTTCTTTTGAATGATGACAATGGACAGTATGATCGAACACCTCATTGTTGAATGAAATGGCCACAGATTTCAAATTGAATAAATAGATATTTTAGAAACGTGACCAGACTACCCTCAGAATCTTATTCCCTAGTTTCATCATAGTTAGAATTTGGTTCAATTATTTGGTCCCCGTATAAGAAAAAAACACTCCCTTTTAATTGAATGAACGATATGAACGTGTCCAAATATTTTGGAGACATTCGAACTTTATGTGCCTCCAAAAATCTTAGGCTATTTCCTCTTTTTCTTGAGATACGACATCAGACTTCTATTTCAATGGAGTCTCTCCTATTAAATAAATAAAAAAAAGTATATGTTGCAGAATCGTAAAAAATTGGATAATCCACAGAACAAGCTTTAGATCGCCGCTCTCCGAATGAATTTGGCAAATATGTGTAGATTTACAGGGTGGTAGATTTATGCGTAAACCAAGATTTATGAAACTGATCTGCCTGGTCTGGTCAAATTAACTCAATTAGTGTCTTATAATTAATTATTATCTTTTCTTTTCACTTCTAAAATATTTTATTTCGATATAATTCTTTTCATTTTCCATCCTTACATCCGACAATATTTACAAGTCCATCCTCTTTGCAGATTACGAAGAGACAGCGAGGCGGTAGCCCAGAGGCCAACCTCAACCTGGGAAGACACATCGAGGGAAGGAAGAGACAGCGTTGTGACCACATCGAGCGGAAGTGCCTCCAGCAGCGAGACCTTGAAATGGCACGGTTCCATGTCAGATGTCAGCGTGTCCAGCGGTCTGCCAGCTCGTCAGGGTGCATCCGACCGATGGCACCACGGTTCGATGTCGGACGTCAGCAGTGTGAACGGCGGAATCTTGAATCAAAAGTCGAACAACAATTGCCACGACAAATGGCAAGGTTCCATGAGCGACGTGAGCACCACAGGGTTGTCCCCGACGACGAAGGGCAGACACAGTGAGAAATGGTCGGACAAGTGGCAAGTTTCAATGAACGATCGCAACAAACAGAGTCAGGGTAGAGCCAGCCTGCCAGCTGTGATCAATCACTGCAGTCAATCGAACGTGGCTGAAGTTTCGACCGTTCGAGAGAGCAAGTGGCAGGAATCGAATATAGACGAGGAATCTTTGGCGGACAAGTCGCAGACCAGCTCTCAATGGGACAATTCAGTGAGAATCGAAGCTGAAAAGTATGGATCCCTCGCTCAGCCAATGCCTCAGAGTCCCATACGCCAACAGATCGGTTCAAGCAGTCCGCAGAGTCCAGAGAACTGGAATCCTATCCACGGTTCCATGTCCGATGTTAGTCAAACGAATGGACTGCCCTGTAGTAAACAATTGATCGCTCACAGTGCCAGGGTACAGACTCCCCAGAGACACCATTCTGAAAGTGTGCTGTATTTAGATCGTGAACGAAGTCAACGTAAATTGTATCCGGTCAGCACTACGCAGCCTCAGGAATCAACGCAGTCGTCGAGGTACTATGAACCACTTAATTTCCAAAATGAAAGTAACGGTAGAAATAGACTCAGAATTTGCAGTGATTGAAATGATTACTAACGTGTATGTTTTTTCAGGATGGCACCAACATTGCCTCAGCAGTCTCAGCTGTCAGTAGCAGAACGCATAAACGAATTGGAGAAGCAGCAACTACAGCAAATGCGTTACACGTACTTAGACCCGGAGAAACGACACAGAGTTTCTGACCCAACGTTGAAGGCCATACAGAAGAAAGCATTACTATCGTTTTATGAGAGACACCATCAAGCTTCCTGGCGTTCTGAGCCTCAGTTGGCTCAAGGATCAGCTCCAGCGCCTCAGAGTCCACCTCCTCAGCCTCCTCCTCGTCCCAGACCACCGTCTTCAAGAAGAGCTAGCTCTGCATCCGACTATGCGGGTGGTAGCTGGAGAGAAAGTGCAAACAGGAGTCAGAACCAGGGCAGCGGTGACCTACCCAGCCCCAAGCACCAGCACAGTAACAGCTGCGGCAGCCTTTCCACTGATTTATTGGGTCCAGTCATAGTTGGACCAGCCATATCTATAGACGATTGGGTGCCAGAAAGACCACCCAAGAAGCCTCATCTTAGAAACGTTTATAACGATCGTGTACCTAGCCCTGACTTGCCTCCGCCATCGCCCCCAACAGTCACAGAGAATGAGGTTCATGATTGCGATGATCCTTTGCCTCCACCGCCACCCGAACTCAGCGATGACTGCTTCACAGACAGTCAGCGTAAACCTAATAATCACCATCAGCCTGAAGAATCGAAAGTACGCGACAGATCCTGCGACAGACACAAGCTGGAGCGGCACTCTACGAGAAGATCTAAGCACGGAACTAAGAGAGACCACGACAAGTCTTCGGGAAAGTCTTCGCCGAATACTTCGACGAAGGTGTCAAAGGATCAAGAGCAACATCAGTTCGTAAGAGCTGCTATAGCGTTGAAGCACGTGGACTCTGAGATGGTTCTGGAAAATGGTGTCTCTGCAGGATTTGCAACGCATAGAATGGTAGCCACTGGTAGGTCCAGTTTGAGATATCCTTCCACCCAGAAGCTGATGGTGAACGGAAGAGTGACCCCAGCTAGAAGAATATCAGAAGAGCGATCACTTTCTGGCAGACCACCTGCTCAGCTACCTGATCTCATCTCCCAGCGGTACAGTGACTCTGGAAACCAGAGACCTGCCCCTCAGGTACCCGTAGAGCCTCGAATCATCCGCCAAGAATCCATGAGAGTGGATAGTACTCGTCTAGACCACTCCGGCTTGCTTCGAAACGATTCTTCTCAAAGGCTGGAATCTTCTTCGGGCCAGAGACCTCAACCACAAGTGCCTAAGAACGATAAGAGTTCGAATAATCAGCCCAATCAGTCGAGCCGACCGAACTATCTGCCAGTTCCGGAGAACTCGAAGAGTTCCAAGTATCTAGAAGGAGGAAATCATAGTTTCTCGATGGGTAGCCCAGTGAAGACAGGCTACGAAGCTAACTCGAAGATGTTCCCATCAGAGTCCAGTCCTCAGAAGTACCACGAGCCTCCAAAATATGTGCCTAATCATCATCAACGTCATGGAGAGGTGACGCAGAGGAACTATTATGCGTTACCACCCAAGTATATCGATGCACCGAAGCAGAAGCCTCAACCGCAGTGTCCTGCAGACAGATACGGAGGTCCCGGATCACCTAGCTCACCGCCTCCTCCTCTGGCACCGAGACAAAACACTCCTGGAAGAAAATCTTTACCTCCTCCGCCGCGACCTGCTCCGCCGCATGCTCTTCAAGGGTAAGTTTTTCTTAATATTTAATTTTCCACGAGTTGAATCACTTATAAACTACCATTTAAAATAACTCAGGACTTGCTGATGCTATGAAAAAACATGTACAACGAAATACAATTCCCTTAGAAGGGCTACCATGTTGTTGAAGACATCCAGCTAACCTTCAATTTATATGACTATTTAATTACATTTAATTTTCTATTGAATTTGAACATTCCTTCACGCCAATCAAATTATTCTCAGTGACGTTGATTGCATTTCATAACAATGTCGAAGGATGTTGAAGTCTTCAGCATCTTTTCTTCATGGCGTTATTTTTGCATCACGTGTTACGGTCGCGAAAATTTCTTTGATGGTTCGTTTTACGGTTATCGATCCTGGATCTGGAGGATCCTGGGAGCTGGTTAAAGCAAGCAGCGCACGAGATCCTTTAATTGCAGCGTAATTGAATGGTAAATGGTTGCTGTCACCGCAACGCGGATGCAGTATCGTCCATTATAGCTGCGGCATGGTGTCCCATCGTTCGTTGCGCTTATCCTGCGATCGATCAATTGAATTAGAGGGAAGCCGTGAGTACACCTTACCCTGATGCTGATGGGACGCTTATTAACGATCACCGGGGATCGATAGATCACTTGAGAATCCCTTCGGTGCTCCCAGGTGGGAGAACCGTGAGCCACAATTGCTCTAGATTTAGGCAGGAATTTATGTTGTTGGGATGACGGGACATGCCCTAGAGAATTTAGACTTTTCACGAGCATCAACATAGTGGCCAATCCTAAATTACAATATGTGTGTTAATATTTATAATTACTATGAAAAGTTGTCTTCAGAAATTCTCATCGAAGCTTTCTAGCCAACTGGATGATTTTTGTAACATCCTTAAATGGTTCTGTTGCTGATGATTTACAGTATAATTCCAGCTAGTAAAAACTGATAGAGCAATTTATCATACGGTAGTTTTTACGAAGTGACTTGGAACGCTTCTGTAATTTTTCAAACGGACGCGGAGAATATTTATAGCGTGGATGATCGCAGAGTGATTTGCGTCCGCGTGAGAGTTATCCTTAAAAATGGTACCTGGAGAACGAATGGCTATGAATCGTCACCCGTCAGGCAGAAGTCTCTAGGAAGAATTACGAACAGATTATCGAGCTATGAGATGTCGGGAGATCGTTTTTGCGGCCGGTTCAGAACCGTTCGCGAACTCGTAAATCCCCGAGGACCGTCGATAGTTCGGCGAACTCGATTCCCGGCGGCTCGTTAATTATTTTCTCGTTCGCTGGCTTCGATCGAATCGTATGCATTACCATCAGATTATCATTGCAAATCTAACGGTGCCCATTACCGCCGCTGATTTACGAGCGTGTGACTTTCCCTGAATCGCGTCCGGTGATAGTCACTCTCGAATGACGTGCTCGACGCAGTCCATCGAAAAGCTGACCAGTACTCGCTTCAACGCCTTGGATCTAACAAAAAAGCGGTAGACTATTTTTTTTTAAAGGCGATGACTGTGTAGCATTGTTACTACAGACCACGTTTGACCTTGTATCACCCACTGGTAGCCTAAGAAGGAGAGCTCCCGAAATGGTCGTCTCTGATTTTAATGAGCTCTTGCATGTTGATAGATTATTATGAATGTCACTGTATATGGTTTTGGGCGTAGACGGACAATAGTTTAAAGGATATTTAATGTTATAGTTCGGATAGAGTTTATCTACTCTACTATAAAAGGTGTTTTGAAGGACAAAAGCGTGGAGCAGTTGGCTTGGTACTAGATTGGTAATAACATGATCTATCAACATGCAAGAGCTCATTAAAATCTAAGACAGCCACTTCGAGAGCTCTCCTTATAAGTGACACCTTTTTGGACTCTATTATACTCTATTTTGGACTATATTATACTCTATTTTGAACTCTATTATACTCTATTTTGGACTCTATTATACTCTATTTTGGACTCTATTGTATAGTTGTGTATAGTGATTGTGCAGGGTGGTTTTCGAAACTGAGATTAGCTGTACATTTGTTTCCTAAATGAATGTAGAGAAGAATGGTAGAGGAAATTTTTGTTTAGTATCATGTGATCTGTCTTTTTGGAAACTTCTAATTCCAGTACGTGCATCTATATAGTGTAGTTGGACTGTTTTCCTTAAATGGAGCTGCTTATTCTACGTTGCAGAAATCGATTCTTCTTATCGTTCCTTGTATAAAAGTATTCAGGTGTAACTACCAGAACCTGAACAATGTACGATTTTTATGTCACAAATTGTTTTTGATATGGCAATTGATATTGAGGGAAAAGCAGCATGGCTCTAGAAGCAATTGTGACTATGTTGTCTCACATTGTAACTATAGTGATTATCGTAACTTGTAACTAATATAGGATGACCGAGGTTCTACTGTATCAGTCTTGCCTTACTCCCATCTACAATATATTCTTAATACATGTTTAGGGTTGCTGCAATGCAGACGTATCATCGTTATATTATTACAATAGGACCTCTGTTTTAACTTTGTCAAGGTTATTTTTCCGATCAACATTGACTAAACATTTTACATTGATCTTATAGAGTCCTCAGACCTCCTGCACAGATCAATTTTATATCAAATTCTCAAATGTTCCTCCACCAAGAAATTCGCTTAAAAAATAATTAACAACACCGCGATTGACATCTTCGAGTTCTCCGTTCTGCTGCTCCATCGTAATCCGCTCACGAACGCGTTTTCTCTATATAAAGCGACGCGTTCTTGAAAAGCGAGAACTCGGGCAAGGACGATCACGCATGAGACGCGTCCCTGCTGGACAGACGGAATAGGACATTTCGCAGTGGTCTGTTCCAGGTTGGCTTTTCAGGTCAGACGTTCTCCGTGCGGTCGCAAAAACGTCTGCAAACGGGAGCGAAAGGAAATTAAACGACGGATTAATAATAACCGCACGATCCTACGAGGATTCTATCAGGCTGCACGGGGCTGGCAGCAAGGATACAGGATGTAGGCTCGATCTCACGGGGCGATAAGTCTTTTCACCTTTCTTTTGTTTCGTTCTCGCTCTGATTGGGTGACCAGCTGGCTTCTGTAACGGCGAACACGCGGTTTCGACCTCCCGACACGGTTCGAGGAGCAAACGTTCGACTCTCTTCGACCTTCGACAGGAAGAGACAAGAAATCTCCCGACCGGTGCAGAACCGTTTCGCTGCCAATTTCCCGTCTTCGTTCGGTCGAGGTTGCTGCGGCTCGTTCAGGGTATTCGAGAGCCCGCGGAGGTTTAACCTTTCGGGTAAACCGAGGCACGAGAGGCAGAAATGTCAGAAAAAAGGTTACCGCGTGGCGGCACGGGCGTGTTTGCCTGTTCTTCGACGCTCGATTATGTTCGCCGTGGCAGCGCGGAGCACCGCCATACGATGAACGCGTGAGAATTCGTCGACTACTCGGCCTGGATCTCTCGAAGGTCTCCTTGCATGATCGGTTGGTCTCCTGCTTCTTTTCTGATCAATTGTCAATTAAATGGTTAAAGGTCCTCTTTAGAAGTTAGGTCACTTCTGCTTCGTTCCTACTGATGTTTCAAAAATGACCTTCGGTGATCGTAACCTCTTCAGGGGTAGTAACACGTACAGTACAGTTCGACCTAAGAAAAATCATTATTATAGTCACTGTGGAATATATTTATTGTTTCAAATAATTTGTTATTATGATCTTAAATATTCAGTTATAATATGATGACTAAACTGCGGAGTTTTTTGCAAATATATATTTTTAGGCTTCAATATTTATTAGTTCCATGTAACTGATGAGACGCAGCTATGATAGAACTATATTTTGTGGTTTAAACGTTTTCAGATTTTTTAAGAGTATTTTAGACGACTTTCGTTTATATATTTGCCCTTGAATTGGATACAAAGTTGCAATTAGTATTGTTCGTCGAATTGGCTCTCATCCGATTGTCGGAAGTTAAGCTATGCTGTCCACGTTTAGCGCTAGGATAGGTGACCGTTTTCAGTGCTTCTGTGTTGCTGTTAACACATTGATGGTTCGAAACCCACCTAGAACTGTATATCCCTGTCAAAATGACTATAGCAGTCGATGCTAGGTTATCCACCAAAAAAAAAGAACAAATTCATTTCAGAAGAGATGTTAAGTAATCCTGAAGTGCCAGTTATTGAATTTGTCTTAAAAATTCTTAATATAATCTCCATAAAATGATTTTCAATTTTTCTTTCTTCATAATAAAAAAAACTGTTAACATGGTAATTATTTTAATGGTACCGACAAGATTATTATTGTGACCAAAAGAACGCGAAAAGAGGCACGGAAAAGTCGGCCGATAACACGATACACCATGCATCTTATTGTCTTTTTGCTTCACGAGCTATATCCTTACTCGGTGTCATCCGACGTGGTCGAGAAAATACGAACGCCGAGGTACAACCGGTGTTAAGCGATACCTGACGTAGTTGGCTACCCTGTCGAGGTCGCGGTCTTACGGCCGCAAGTGACATCGAACGAAACGAGTTCTGCTCGCCTTTGCAGCGAAGAGAGACGTCGAGGCGAAGAAAGGATGAAACAAAGGGAGAAATAAGAGAGCAAGACGATCTAGGTTGCTTGGCATCGCTAAAGTAGCAATAACAATGTCAGAGGATCATTGAATCAGTTTCCATAAGTTCTGAATACTAGGCTACAGTCTAATATAGCAGTTCGGAGCGAAAGAAGGAAGAAATAAAGGAGAATGGGAGAAGATGATGACCTAGTTCAATGAACATTTCCTGAAATAGCAATAGCAATAGCAATATCGCTTTGTGCTTATTGTAAGCAGCATCCAGTAGGATATTATTGTCCATTATAGCAGTCTAGAGCGTATAAATGAAGAAACAGAAGAAAACTGAAAACAGATGTACTGGATCGATGAACTTTTCTGAAATAGCAATGAGAATGTGTCTACGTCCTCTCAGTATGCTCTAAACACTGAGATGTCGTTGATTATAGCAGCCTAGAGCTAAGACTGGTAATAGTAAAGGAAAGTAGGAGATAAAGATAACCTAGGTCTTTTAAAATTACTGAAGTAGTAATAACAATGTGATTTAATTCTCTTTAGTGCGCTCTAAGGCTATAATATTGTCTATAATAGTGGTTTACAGCAAAGAAATTAAGAAATAAAGAAAAATAGAAAAGATGACCTATGTTATCCGACCTTGCTGAAATAACAAGTAACAATCGCACCTGATCTCCTTTAGGTAGGTCTGAAGTTTGAGATGGGATCCATTATAGTAACTTAGAGCAGATAAATGATGAAACGAAGCAACACTAGGAATCACGGTTGCTCAGGCCAGTCAACATCCCTGGAATAGCAGTAGCAATACTGTTTAACCCTTTCCTATAGATTCTGAAGACTGATATACTGTTTACTATGGCAATTTAGAGCAAAGAAGTAAAGAACTAAAGATAAACTGGAGAATCCGGGGGCCCAAGTTAATTTACATCGTTGAAATGGCTATAACAATTAACCCTGTTCTATGTATCCTAAGGACTAGCATATTGTCTATTATAGCAGTTTAGAGTAAAGGAATAGAAAAATTAAGTTAAAACTAAGAAGATGTTCTAGATTTAGATACAGTTCTAAATTACAATAACAATACCGCTATGTCCTCCCAATATGCTCTCAGCACTATCATATTGCTTATTACAGCTCTTAGAGCAATAAAAGACAAAATAAATGAAAATAGAATAGAAGGATGTCCTAGGTCAATCAACCTTTCTGAAACAACAATAACAATACCACTCGATCCCCTTTAATGAGCTCTAAAGATTACGATATCGTCTATTACAGCAATTTAGAGCGAAGAAATAAAGAATCAACGGAATATTGGAGAGCAAGATGTCTTCGGTCGTTCGACATCGCTGAGATAACAGTATTAATATCATTTAATCCTCTTCTGCGCGTTCTACAGACCAGATACAGTCTATTAAAGCCGTCTAGAGCAGCGAAACTAAAATGAGATCAGTCATGTGCGTCAATCATGTGCCACATCTGACGACGCGGCCCGGGGGCGACGCCGTCTTACGCTGCCAACTCTTTTTCCAAGAAACGTATGCAATTTCGATCATCGAGCGTGGGTGGCCGGTGAATCGAAACTCTGTAAACACCTTCACTCGAAAGGGAGCATTTGCCGAGCTGTGTTTACACGATATCTTTTTATTCTCGACGAAACAGCCGGCCAGAGTTTGATCGAATATTTTCGGAGCACCCTCTATTTAACCATACGCTGCTCCGTTTGTAAACTTTGTCTTGTTTCTGGTCTTTTATGCTCGAAATATTCTCGACGATCCTACGAAAATGATCGTTTGATCAATTTGGGCCCCTTCAGGAATGCGTCTGCTATAATTGGACTGAAATTATATTTCTGGAATGTAAATTCAATGGTATTAACACGTTCACTCGACAGGTACACGAAGGAAGAGATAGAGCTGCTCTGAAAAGAATAATATACTTTTTAAATTATTGCACTATTATACAGAGGTTATTACATTATTTGTTTATGTTCATTGGTTATAGTATAAGTACCAAAAGTAGACGCTTCAAGGATATTTGTTAATTACAGGTCACACTTTCGATTTTGTTAAATAATATTCATTTTAGAAACTTCAAAGTGGGACTTTACATTTGCTATATTATAGCATGAATAAGAAGATGAGAAATGACCTTGAAGTACCTATTTACTGCGTCTCTACAATGATTATGTACTTAATGTACATCGGATTAAAATTTGACCTAAGCCGCATGGGTTTCATCAAACTATGAACGTGCTAGATTAAAACAAAGGAATTAGAAATCTTTCAAAAAAAAAAGTGTATAAGATGAATGTACATAGTTGACACTACAAGACTCATTTCCTATTGTAATTATTATCACAGAGTTTTATTTGTAGCAAGCTATTTTGCAGATAGATAACTTGATTCGTAAGGTGTTTTTAAATGATTCGAATTCATTAGTATTGACAAATAATCCTATAATAAAGTTTTACATTCGCAGTTATAAAATGCAATATTTTTGTGGACTCTATTTAAAGTTACAATCAAAGTAGACGCAGAGTCGTGTGTTGGTATCCCTAAATAGATGGGCATAAAATTTGCAGAACTGCGGGACGCGTCGGGATCTCAAATTTCCGGGGATTCTATAATTGCACCCGGTAGTGGAGACGTTCGCAGTGAAAATACATTCCTGTGCAGTCGGCCAGATATAAAGCCGAAGAGGAATCGCGCGATTAGATCGCCGGGTCGAATCTCCGATCTAAATCGCCGGTTTTTCGCGAACCGCGCAAAGTAGATTTTATCGAGACGCGGTAAATCTCGCGATCCCTCGCGTGTGAACGATCCTACACCTCCGCGGCTCTCGTCCAAACGAATTTCAGCTGAAACGATCGCCATTTAGATTCTCCGTTTTGAGTACTCGCGAGGATTTCTAACCTCGCCACCGGGTTGCAACGAGAAATGAAAAATGTTATCGAGCCTATCTGTTTACTCTGTCAATTGTGCCTCGGCCGATGGCTCGTTACGAAACTAGCAATTTTATTTGCCGTCGATCAGGCGATAGTGAAATAAAAAAAAAAAAGAAAACAGAAAAACGTCGGACTGATTCATCGCGAAATTGATAGATTATCTGTAAAATGTATATACTCAGCGAGCGTGGTCATGGCGTTATCGGTACTCGATCTCGCGAGAGGAAGTATGAAAGCAAATAATTCGAACGCGATAGGATTTTATCGCGAGGAACGAACGAACCAGGGATATAATTAAATGCTTCACTTCCACGAGCTGTGGATATAATTTACGGAGACGAGCGAAGAGGATTTATTTTTATTCTGTCATCCCATGAGTAATGTCGCTTTTAAATGTGACTCGATCAAACGTAAAGAAATTAATGACTGCAGTTATTTTTAATTATTGAGACACTGAATGGTAATAGTTTAATGACCGCAGATGTTTTGAGAATACCGGATGCCGTTGTTCATTTTTGCAGGGGTTTATTTAAGTGAGTAGACTATGTTATTTCTTTTGCATCGGTTACTTTACAATTTGTATTTTATGAGAAGTCGGTTATTTATTTTATTTAATTCACTTAAGGGCAGCTGTTACGCTATAGTATATAAACCCTGTTGGAACTTTAACATTAAATATCTCGTAAATTATGAACCGTCTACGACGGAAACGAGTGATGGCCACTGGAGCTGCGGCTTTCCTCCACTCTAGGTCCATTCCCCTCCTTTCAGTTACATCCAGTTCACCCCTCATTTCCCCTCGGTCCATCGTTGTCCCAGATCACAGCCTGTATGAGGGGAATGGACATAGAGTGGGGGAAGGCCGCAGCTCCGGTGGCCATGACTGTCTAAAACCATACATCAATAGTCTCGATATCTCAATATCTACCGGTGTGCAAAAGCTCATCGATAAACTCGCGTTACATCGATAGACTTCTCCTTCTGAGCGAACGGCAGATCACGCAATTTTGAAATTCCGTAAGACAAAACAATATTAGGTTGGCCAAAATGTAATGGATTTCTGCCGTAGAGGATCGTCTTCTTTTCAAGATTTTTTTGTTAAAAATGATGGAATGTTCTAGGAGGATGGAATTATGGAGCTGCTCGTGAAATGGCGAAAGGTTATGGCTCCCGCGTTTAAAAAATATTATTAAAGTTTCTTATTGAATATTACGGCATTACTTTTTGGATAACCTGATACTTACGGCGCATGTGCGTAAGCGAGAATGTTAGCAAGACAGAATTATCTGAACATGTCACTCGCGATTTCATAATCTTTAATCAGACACGGAGGATGGTGTCGTCGCATGAGACGCGTCCGTTAATTATCAACTAATTAAAAGGAGAACGACCGGATGATACGTTTCAGTGCAAGTGCTTTCGTCGAATGGAAACCTCGGGTATACGGAGAGCTGTTCGAACGTGAAACGTCCTCCCTCGATGCGTGGCAAGACTAGTTCGACGACTTGTTAAGGAACGAGGTCAATTGCATGCAATCCTGACTAATTCGAAGCGAGTCTAGAAGCGATAGTGGTAATACTGGTAGCGTACGGCTTCATTAACGAGACGATTAACAGTCGACGAAAAGAAAGTGTTTTCCGAATTTCGTAATTGCCATGTTGCAAATACCAACGAGAATACATTCTCCATTCGAAATGTTTACCCTGCTGCGAGAATGTTATTTAACACGTTTTGTGAGGTTGAGGGAAAAATTTGGTACCTGGCACGGCACTTAACCCTTTCGCCGTGAATTAAATATTTTCAGCTGCAGTAGTTCCAAAGAGACTTGGAAAATGAATTTTTCAAATTGTAATTTTTTTCCAGGTGTCCTTTACAAAAAAATAGACTAGGACACTTGCACTGTTGCTCTTAGGACAGTTTTAGGACTCTTGCTATTTCTGTTAAAGAAATACAATAATTTACTTATACTAACAAATGATTTAGAACTGCTGCAAGAAAGTAGTAAAATAAAAATCATGTACTAGCACTAACAATCACCTGACTTGAATCGTCCGTAATTCTTAAGACGCTACTATTTTTGTTAGAGAAATACCATACTTTATCTCTATTACTGCAAAAATCTGAAAGAATTATTTAAAACAGTTGCAAGAGAGTAATAAAGTAGAAATTACGCGCTAGCCCCTCGGATTTAAACCTAACTGTGGAACTCTGGAATGAACTAGTCAGAAGAATATGGTAAACTGACTCAAAATCAAAATCTAATGTGTGGAACCGCTTGCAAATGGAATGGAACAAAACAGTAAGAAAAATAAACAAACCAAAGAACAATCTGGCAGAATTAACATTAAAATTGAGTCGTTTATTATTAAAATGGCGTACGTCCATATTCTGGGAAAATTAAATCATGCGTTTTGTTAACTGTAAATGCCTAGCACTGTTTAGAGTTGAAAGGACTTCTTCCAAACGTCACTCTATACAATGTTTCGAACAGTTGAAAATAGCAGTTGTTAATAAAAGGACTTACATCCAAAAAGAAAAATAAGAAGTTTTCACTGGCTGGTGTAAAATTTCATACAATGGACATTCATCCTTTCAGTAACAAACGATTCAATTGTCCTCAATCACGTGTGAAGCAGGTGGTCAGGCAACGAACATAATCCAGCAGCATTTCACAAGCATAAATGTTCTCCACAAAAAAACTGAAAAGCTAGTAATAGAGATCTAAATCTGAAGAGACTGGGGCGTCAGAGTAAAATGCGTAATAGCCAATACTTGAAGAACATCGGCAATATTTTATCAGCCGTTAGACGTATAAGGAGCAGCAGGAATCTGGGTGTCGTGAAAAATCGAGCAGAAAAAAAAACGTGAATTCCTGGATGTAAGAAGATCCACAGACAATCGAGCGAGTGTTAACGAACCGGGATCGCAGAATAGTCCTCAACGTTGAAATAGGATGATCTCGTTCCGTGTGGATTCGACGATAAACTTTTATGGCGATCGGTAACGCCTACCGCGACCGTGTTCAGTATTCCCCCTGGTAACCCGTTATTGGAGCCGATATGTATACTTAATTAATCGCTCGTTACAATATAATGATTACAGCTTTCTCTCGCGAGCCATTTTATAAATTACTTTTGCGCGTATCGATATCGAACCGAGCGCCATAAATTGCGCAATAAAACCCTTGCGTGAACCTGTCGACCATCATCGACCATGTACTGATTCGAAAAGATTTCATAATTACCAACTGCTCGAAGTTACGTCTGCCGTTTTGCTCCGGAGAGGAGTTGCCTAGTCTCATAATTTCTTCACACACTGAACATTTTAGCAATCCTGAAGACTTCGTGAAAAAAAGTTTTTGTGAGGACTCTCGGTGCCCTGGAGATGAGCATGCTACGCGTGATGGACACGCGGATTGGTTGGGTTACATTTTAAACGGCTTGGAAGGGTCGCTGAAAGAAATATTTTAATGGTGATTTATGATTAGACAGCGGATGTTGATGCAATTTAATATATCAAAATTGGTGAATGATGGACATTTCATAACTTAGCAAAAGGAAAATTATATCGTTTGAACCTTTCAAGGAGCACATGCAGTCTTGATGAAGTTTCGTTTATTTATCTGCATTAGCATAGGAAATATGGAAGCTTAAAAATGTATATTTGCATAAATATCTGCAGTCTATTTATAATATTTTGTAATATTTAGTACGCAAATTCTTGCGTATTCCATGCAAAATCGCTAATATTTCGCTGAAAACACCTCCAAATAGTAGATTTCATTGATTTAGTCGTCAATTCATGCTAAAATACGCGAACTTATGCAAAATCGTTGATATTTCGCTAGAAACAGCTCTAAATTTCATTGATTTAGTTTTCTCTGAAACTTTTTCATTGATTTAGTCGATTCATGCTGAAATTGCGCGAATTCGTTCAAAATCGCTGATATTTCGACAGAAATGGCTCTAAATAGATTTCGTTTATCATAAATCTGTGAAAACAGAAAAAATTCCACTCTTGTCTAGCAGTCATCGTACGACAGAGGCTGATTCTGAGATGACGTTCGTGAAAGCCACGTGTCCAGCCAACATGTTTCGCAACTAATAAAGGCACAAAGCTCTCCGGGTTTCGGAGAACGTACGAAAATCTTGTAAGAATCTATGTATATAGAAGTTGTTGTCCATCTGGTATGCAGCTGCAGAAAGTGTCTGTTGACCATTCGAACCTTCTCTAAAATTCTAATTAGGCTCGATGGCTCTATGAGACTATTATTGCTTCACGATAAATCTTCTCTGGGAGACGTGCTTCCCCGGTCGGTCTTCGACTTTGTGAGTTCGAAACGTCCAGGATGACAATGAGGAGGAAGACAATGGACAGCGAGTCGGGACACCGGACACGAGCTCATGGAACCGTCTCGAGGAACGGTATCTTCGCGACACTCTATCCCGCCAGTAAATGGTTAAATTGCTCGACATTATTAAACCGAGTAATTCACCGTTAGAACGCGTGGCGAGGGACAAAACGCCGCCACCGTCGTTCCCGATCGTCTTTTTTCTTACGATGGAAAACGACGGCCTCCTGTAGCCTGCACCTGGATAAACACATGCGCCACCTACGCTGATCATATCGTTGTATCGTTTAATTGGGCCAACATTAACATCGATGACGTGTGGGATAATTAACCCTTTCAGTGTGACGTGCGAGTTCAGGAATTTCAGGCACGTGTTGGCGATTTTCATTTTAGTATTTGGGTATTATCGTTATGTGGATATGTGCATTCTTGTGTACAGAACTACGCAGGGTAAGTGAGTAGGTCCAAAAATTGTTGTATAAAATAAGTTGTATTTCGAGAGTCTGATATAATAAATAAATTTAATTGTTTATGCGGGTCATATTTTGGAAGTTTTCAAGGTGACTTCGAAATATTCAGATTGCACTTTGCACTATTAATTAGAGGATAGATAGTGGTTGAGTCGAAAAATCAATATTATCCAAGCTTTAAATAATTTAATGTTAAAAATGTGGTTGTAATGTTCAGGTAACATTGACTTCATCTCTATCCTGCGACAGGTGCCACCATTTAAAAACAGTCTTTATAAAGTATCATGCTGCAAGAACACTAATACATCTTAAACCGCCTGTGTATGCTAACAAGTAATCACAAGTGTTGAGTTATAAACATCTTTCGACATGTAATACATTTTTTTTATTCCTAAAAATTCAAGTAGTTTATTTATGCAACTGATCTTACAATTAGTTTCAAATCAGAAAGTAAGAAGCCCTGAAATTTACACATACTGCATGAGTTATGACAACAGAAATTATTCTTCAATGAATTATTTAATAAATTAAAGAAGACAAACTCGAAGTTATTTCCGACTCAACATGATAATATAAAAATATTCATACACAAATTCGGTCCGTCTGACCTGGACATACCACCGTGTGCACCTAAATGAGCGTAGTACCGCAAAGGGCGGCACGTGTTTCGCCTTCAGACGCTTTCACCGTCGATTTGCATCCGATTTTCCTGGATCCTCGGAATCGTCCGCAGAATTCCAGGCATTTCGAACGGCTAGCCAAACGACTTGGCCGGCGATCAAGTTCGAGGGAGCGGGTATTCTGGTCGGGCACGTGTACCGCTCGAAAACGACTTCATTATTGCGACGGGTGGTCCGAAAAACGCGCACGTGCTCCTCAGGACGATTGTTCCGGACCACGTGCGCGGCCGATACGCAATAAAAGGCTTCGGCTCGTAAAGTTTCCGGGTGTCCGGGAGGTTATACGTGGTCGTAGTTTCTCGAACGACGGCCCTTGCAAAAACGAACGACTGGCATAAACAGCCTAGGGACGACCCTTTGCGACACGGACAAGGAAATCGTTGACCGCTGCTCGCTGGAAAATTGCTGGGGGTCAGTGACACCGGCGTGCCGACCGCGACTCCTGCACCTGCAGGAAGACCCACCGTCAAACCGCAGATAGCACCAGGGATCCTCTTCGACGATCTTCGTTCATTGTCAACCGAATTAATAAGACGTGGTCGCCAGACCCTCCTAGCGTCTGTTAACACGCTCGCGACGACGTGCGCCACCCGTGGTACATGACGGCCCTAGCAAAAAAATTATCAGTGGAGCCGTCATGTACCGCCGGTGGTGCACCCAAAAAATAGCTCTAAAATATGAAAAACAATAAATCAAGCAAAAAATATACGTATAACATTTCATTCGGATGCCTTTTATTCTCAGATCTTAGTATAAAATTCCTATATCTAGCGTCGTCGCGAACATCTTAACAAGCAGAGCACCCGAATGGTCCACTCAGATTTTAATGAGCTCTTGCACGTTGACAGGGCCTGTTATCACGAATCTCCCTACACATGGTTTTGATTGTAGATGGATAATAGTTTATTAGATATTTAATGTTAAAGTTCCGATAGGTTTCATCTGCTCTACTGTAAGAGGTGCTTTCAACTAGAAAAACGTGGAGCAGTCAGCTAGATAGATGTTAAATATGTGCAAAGTTCTAGTTTGTAGGTTTCATCACTTTGGTACGTCGAATGAAAGTGCAAAAGAATGGGCACCGTATGCTAGTACAGTAAAGAATATTTAAGAAAGTTAAGAGGAGGATGTGATCTTGAGATGTCTATTGCAGAGACACGGAGACTGGGTACTTTAAGATCACTTTCCCTTTTGGACGTTGTTAACACGTGGACTGCCATAGGGGTCACCAGTGATCGCCACCTACAACTTTATTTAATTACATAACCATTGAAGCTAACAGTATTATCAGCATATTTAATATTGCAACAGTAATGCAGTGACAAGTGTACACGTTCAACTGCATAAATATTCTTTTCCTCCATGATTGATATTGCGTCTGACTGAGACTGGCTGTTTTCGCTGTGGCATTTATCGTATTAAATGGTATTAAAATACCGTAGACGGTGTTATTAATAGGACATGAACAGTAGGTGCTTTTAGATATTCATGACTGGCTAAGTTTAACACATTCCTGAGCGCCATTTCTATGTCGATTTGCTCTAGAATGTGCTGTTCTAGAGTTCGAGTGCAAGGTACAACAGAAGCTTCACAAATCTTAAATCAATGAACCTGAGTATTGTAAATGATGGCACTGATTAACCAGGCAATAAGTATAATTGTTGTTGCAGTAGAACCTCGATTATCCGAATACCAGTCACCTGAAAATTGCTCATCCCATGTCTGGTACAAGCTAACACTATCATTAGTGACGCTGCGTGCGTAATTTCACAGCACTGAGTATTTCGCATTCTAAAATACAATTAACACGTCGTGTCTGACTAAATATAGCCGTTTTCACTGCGACATTCGACGTGTTGAACCCGAGATTAATGAACAAAAGCTCGCATGATTTGTTTGTTTTTTTTTCGCGTCTGTAGCCAGCGTCTCGTACGCATTTAAATCCATGTTTCAAGACGTATGGAACTCGAGATCCAGGGTCGCCAGACGACCAGAATAGAGTTTATACACGGTGTTCGAACCACCTTAATGGTATGTAATGATCGTCGAAAAAATTTATTCGAGACGGCGTGTATTTCGAAGTTTTTTATCTCTGCTCCTAATTGCTGCTCGACCTAAACTTGGTCGATTATTTCTTCGTGTCTTTAAAAACAGCGAAGATTAGTAGGTTGGTCGTGTTAGATGGATCATCCAGTACATTACAGTTATATCGAAAGCGTTACAGATGTCTGGAATAACGAATGACGTCAATGAGCAGAAGTCGATGGTTTACCTACGCGAGCAACGAAAATGAAATATAACGCCGACATGTTGAACGATTCCATTAGCGATTCATGCGAAAACATGGTGCACCCTTTAACCTCTTGTCTTACAGTTTTATTAATCGCCCACTGCGCTGCAGTTGTTTAAGCGTCCCAGTGCTCTGGTAAACAAAGAGCGTACATTGAAACGTACAGTTTACCTTTAACAATCTTTCGACAGACACAGGAGCTTCTATTAGGTTAAGTTTTATGAATTAGAATAATACTAGGATGCGTTGTGATTTTCTAACACATAGGAGAAAATTGTCGGGAAAAGCTCGATGAGTATTTCAGGATTAATTTAAAATTTTCATTTGCCTCTTTTACATGAGGTGTGACTATAAATGGAGGAATTACTTCTTACACATTTGACTTCACTCATTCAGAAGTAATTAAAAACTTTCAAACATAGACACTTGCCAGTTTCTTGTAGTTCAATTTGTTGGTACAATTAATAAATCTCCAAATTTATATTTCATGAAATCTAAAATTCCTATAGGTACAGTAGGACCCCGATTGACCAAACAGGATCACTCACATTGTTACTATTTTTCGTATAACAATAATAGTTTTATTTTAGAATACAAAATACATGGTCTTACAAAATTAAGTACACAGTGTCACCAGTAATAATTTTACCTTTTAAATACCAAAGGATGACCTATTTTTCGACAAACGGTATTCAGATAGTCACGACCCTACTATAAAAGAATTTATTCTACAATTTCAGCTTACTCTTCAATATAGAATCTTTTCCACATTATACTCTTTCTGAGACATCTCATATTTTTTTAGATAAACGAACATGTATTCTTGGAGTGCAATTTAAAACGTATCACTCACGGAGAAAGTGCAAGTGCATTTTCCATAAGCGTATATGAAAACCGAGCACGGTCTAGACGACGAAAAAAAAAAAATTGTTTCTTCTCCGCAGAGTGGGCAGCCATTAACATATCGATTCGAACTTTCCCCTGGTTCGACTATTACGATAAGAAAAGTCACGGCGCGAAGAGGCAGCGTCGCCCTCGTTCTCGCAATCAGTCATTTCGAGAGCGAAGCGTATACGCACTTTCTACCGTCCACCTTTTTTTTTTCTTCCTCGCAGTCCGCGGAAGTGCACTGATAACCGCGAGCGTTGATAACTGAAAACGACCGGCTCTTACGGGTACGTCACGCGGTTAAAGAACGACCGTGTTCCACGGTTTTATAATATTTCGCAATTACCGCCGGTTAACTGTACGACTAGAACTCCTGGAAGTTCTTCCGGTGTGCCTGTGACACGGCTTTTCTTTACAAATAGATTTTATCGCCGCTTCCCCGTTTTACGTAACTGGACGCTCTAAATGAATTGTAAAATAAATTTCGAAACGCGCCACTGTATCAAGTCTTTCCTCGGCGAGACACTAAATTTGACGCGACTATGAATTTATTCCGGTTGTCTTTTTTTTAGGCGTGTTAGAGAGTAGAGAAATGCCAGTGAACTCACAATTGTGTCAGGTCATTGTATGAGTGAGGTCGTTTGAAATGTGACTTCAAGCGAAAATAATTCAACGATTGCAGTCATTTTTAATTATCGAAAGATTGAGCGGTAATTTTGGTACCCTTTCAGAACCTTAATAGTTCTTCAACTCGATTTTCAACAAACTATAGTTTTAAAACAATCCATTTTAAGTCGATTACAGTCGATTAGTGTCACTGAATTGTTTGTCAACTAATAAATTATCGAGCTACATGAATAGGTAGTTGCTAATACGTACGAATTTTCAATTACTTATGACATTATTTCATAAAAAATTGAGTCTCATTCAGAAATTTTTAGCTAAACAGAGATCTTTGCTATAATAGTCTACATTTTATAGAAAACTTAAAAAAATGTACATTTCCACCACGTACACAGTCGAATCTTTATTAGATAAAATCGAATAATGTATTCATACTTATTTAAAGTACGTTTTATAACATAGAGAACGACATTACTTATGGGCTGTCCTGATAATTGGAAAAATCTTCTCAGCTGTAATTTAGCCTCCTGTCGTGAAATAGAGCACTAGAGCTGGAAGTATCATGAATTTTCTCATAATTTGCCGGGGAAAACTTGAAGCATGGAAAGCTCGCTCGTACTTCGCGACGGACGACATTAAATAGAGTGGAGACTATTTATAGTGGCGCTTGAACGCGACATTTAGGCATTGAATGTCAGCGTAATAACACACGTATGCCGCCATGATATCTCTGTTCGGCTGACTATAAATTTTAGATCGTTTTAGCGTGCAAGTTCAGTTCTCCTTCTATTAAAGTATTTTAATTAATAGCAGGTGCTGGGTATTCCGATTGTGCTAAGAGCCTCTTTCATGGCAAAATTGTTTCATGAGTTCATTACTTGTTTTTATTTCATTGGTGAAGATGAGATGCGTCTATATTTAACTGAATTGAAAAATTTGCAGACATATTTGCAAGTCTCTGACAAAACCTGCCTGGTGTGCTAAGATCCACTTTAGTGGCTCTTGCTGGACGTGCAAACTGCGAGATTGATAGTAAAGTTGTCCTCTGAGCTTGATGCTTGTTTTTACTTTATTAATAAACAATTATATGTCGACGCATTAGCTTATGTTAGGCATCAGGCTCAATTGTCAGTTGATTAGGATCAGCTCAACTTCTTCCAATTGTAGTAAATGCAGACGGGGTCAACAGAAACTGAGAAGTCTATTTAGACAACTCATTTACTTCCAGTCCAGATTAATCTTCCTGATAAGTCAAAATCGGAAAATGTTCAGTTAACTGCTACTGCAACTCTCAGAAAATCCCTTCATGTTAAAAGAAATATGTTGTAACAAAATGTTTGTTATTAAAATACTGATCTGACAGCAATTTTTCATAAATTATATAGATCAGATAGATAAATCAACCATATGGATATGAATGCTTCGAATGTTTATATGTATGTTTATATGACGTAGAAGATAAAACGACATTACTTAGGGGATGTCTTGATAATTGATTACCTCAGAAGTCGAAGTTAATTCTCCAAAATAGCCTGTAGAAATGAATTACAAGTATAAGGTCCCAACTTCCTTAACGAAGTTAAATTATGGAAAATTGCCTGCTTTCTCTATTCGAGATAATCGCGGCTCTAGCCCGACTCTAAATCGTCATATAGAGCACGTTGGCGCCAGAATATTAGGTCGACTCGCAATTTTGTGTCCTAATCGAAGTCCAGACTTCTCTTCCGCCTGCGTCGGAGGAACATCCTCGAGCGACCAGGCGAGAACAGAGGACTCGTTTGTTCGAAATCGTATCTCATCGTTTGTCCCGGTATCGTGTATTCGAGCGAGCACACGATAAAAAGTAACGGTGCCGGTACATGCGACCGGCAAGTATTACTCATCCCGCGTATGCACCTTTTGCCCACGAGCGGCCATAAAAATCAGGTGAAACCGGGCCTTCGCTTGTTTCTTTTCTTCTCGTTTTTTTTCCCTTCCACGCTGGTCCCCCGGTCGCCTGCATCTCGCGATGTTATCGAGCCGCTGCGTTCCGTCCTCGTGGATTCCATTCGTCATCGAGGAGATCCTGGACACGATCCTGACCGCTCCCATCTACGCGCGATAACTGGAAGTCCTTATTTTGACTCGTTTGACTTCGCTGCAGCATTTCACCCGATCAATCAAACGCGACCGTGCTTTCTCTCTCTATCCCGTTCTCGCTCGCGTGCGCGAGACGGCAATTTCTGGACGTCGAACTGATGATAAGTGGTAGAAAAACAGCGATTTAAAGAAACAGAGATCTAGAGAAGGTACAGTACCGTCCAAGAATATCCAGACACTTGCATGGAGGTATCACTGAAATATTTTACAAACATAGGTTTTTTTATTGGTTTATTGTGTTATTTTGCAAATAGTGTGCTATTATTGCACGTCATAAGTAATACAGTGGAACCTCGATCATTCGAACTATAATTGGTAAAAGGTTGACTCACACTGTAACTGTGTTTTGCATAAAAATTATAATTTCAGTTTAGAATATAATATACATAGTGGTATAGAATTAGATACATAGTGTAACTAATGACAATAGTAGCTCCTAACTCATATGTGAAGACTAATTTTTGGATAACCGGTGTTCGGATAATCGAGGTTCTACTGTAGTTACTAACAAACGATGTTCAAGTAACTTTATAATTTATTAAATTTTTATAACGTTAATACGCTATTTATCTGAATTTGCTAAGTGTCCGGATGGTTATGGACGGTACTGTACGTCAGATGTGGAGGATTTAGGAGTTGAATTTGCAGCAGAGATACGTATTGGCTGTTCAATGTTATTTCGATTGGAAGGAATATTTGAAAACACTGAGAACAAATTATAGATAGCAACTTTTATAACTATAATTCTTAATATGTCCTTTAATGTGAGGCGTAGATCAGGGATCAAGAAAACTAGTTTCATCGTTAGACATCACTAGTCTTTGCAGTAATTGAAAGTTTCTTAAAAAAAGAAATGATCCCTATGATCGTGTGATCTGCAATGGAAAACTCAGAGTGTCGCAGAGGCGAACGAGAGGGCAAGTGTCAAAAAGCCATAAACCAGCCGATTTACGAATTTGGCATGTTCCTCGGGTTCCCTTTTCCCCTCTCTATTGACTATTTTTCCTATTTGCACCGCACAAAATTCTTATACGACTGTGGAAAAACGAACACGAGACGGACATTCTCGTTCGAGCCTCTGACTCGACAACTTCGACTTTCTTCCGGCCGCTACTCACAACGCGTGAGCGAGTCGCGTGACCCGACTCCCAGCTGCATCGACGTCGATTTATTTCTTGTTTTCGTCGTTATAAAACAAACTTTGTTGATTCCGTTCCGTTGAACCTTTGCCTGCCTTGCATTTTCCGCGTCCCCACCTCGGTCGTATTTTCGTACCACGAGGAGAGATGGGGGAGGGCATGGAGAGAGGAACTCGGCCAAGTATTCAGGCACGTTGTGCGTCAAACTCACTTACCTACGACAATCGCCCGGGGCTGTGCCGGTTTTCTGTGTTGGGACGAGTCGATCCTGGCCGGGCAGACCTGTTATTACACGGGAATGCGAAAAAGGAGGACCGGACCTTCGCAGATCGAGGAAACTGTTAAAAATGTATGGCCGTAGCCTGGAACACGCCTGACCGCCCTTCGCCTCTAATAAACGTGGCTAACGTACCGAGGAAGAGCAGACGTGCCACGTATATAGAAAAGATTTCTGCGGTCGCCCGGCGCACGGGGACGCTGTCGCCGTCCTCGTCGCCGTCGTCGTCGTCGGTGTCGATGGAAATTTTATGAAGGATCCTTCGAGGGAACGGGAACGTCCGATCGATTTGGAGAAAGCTGGCGAAGACGGTGGTTCTAACAGGTCGATCCATAAGTAACACCGTTTTTATATCTCGTTTTGATGCTGAGGACGATCTTTCGACCGGTTGCTGTACCGTAGAAAAAGTAAATCCCCTTTAAAGGGACGTTACATGGTTAACACTTCGTGGAAAAAGTTCTGATTGTCGCGTAAAAATAAATTGAGTAACCGTAAAAACGATCAGTTTGGCGTGCAGATTGTTAATGAAAGGAAAGGGGGAGGCAAGGTACGTTGTTGTGTACCGTGATCTGATCGTGTTTGTATCTCACACGCTACATTAACTTTGTGTAAGCGGTTTGAGAATTGAAAAGGAGTGAGCTGTACATTTGGGTTGAGGTTTATTTATGAGTTGTTTCTTTAGGTTAACAACCGATTGTGAGAGGCAGAATGATGGTATAGGACAGAGTGCTGATGCGTAGAATTTTCCGAGTGAATTGAGGTGGTCGCGTTAGGGTTGTAAGATTACGATCCATCAGTCAGTATTGAGTTGGAATAACTAAGTTTTGAACTGTTAAATATTCAGAGAGTTCCAAAACATCAGAAATAGAGTATATTTATAAGTTCTACGAACGTTAGTTATTCTCAATAGAGGAGGCAAGAACCGTTTCAGCTCAGGTAGTTCTCTGCAGAGTGTGTAGATTTTTAATATTTAATTTTAAATTCTACATAATACTACTCATGGTTTCGGACAAAACAACATTTAAATTAAACTATCAGTTTACTACGCTAGCAGTATTTCTATAGCCATTAGTGCATTGCAGAAACTTCCAGTATCACATAAAAAAAAAATATTTTCTCTATGTCGAAAACCACGAGTACTAACACACGACATTAAAAAACAAAATATCATATGTTCTATAACGCACATGCAAATTACGAGAAGAGTCGAAGGCGCGTCGATACATCGTTCGATCTCATCGTGAGACGAATGAACACGTCGGTGTTTATTACCAGAAAAGGATAATCACGTGGTTGACGTTTACAGCGTCTTCGGGAGTCCCCGAAGGCCGCCACCGGAGCATCTCCCCGGCAATAAACTCTCGCTTCGTAACTTCGGCAGTTGTAACGTATAAATTACAGCGTTCGCTTGGCCACCGTGGTAATAACTCACGAACGTTGTCCTCCTAGGAAACGAGTTACGATCGTCGCGAACCCGCGAATCACCGCCTCGTAGCGTGTAATAACGCTCAAGCGAACCGACCATTTAGGGATTAATTCATAAGAGTTTGCCGTGGCACCGTTCGCCGTCACGCGAACGCGATACAATGTTCCTCGGGATCGTTCGGTAAGTAGGTGGAAAGTTATCGCGTTCGACAGTGCTTCCATCACACGCTCCGTAGGATTCAATGCAGCGGAGAAGCCGGAGGAAATTTCGTTCGAGGCTAATGTTCCATGTTCTTCAAGTCCTACCTTCGAAGATTCCTTCGATTTTCTCGATTTCGGGTTGCTCGGCTGCTCTAATAGCAGGATTCAAGCCTGAATACGCCTCATCATCGGTGATCATAAAAGAGTAAGTTCACCTTGAAACGGAAATGATCCGTAACCTCTTCAGGAAAGGTATGATTTAATTCTTTTGATTTAACCGCCTGCATTAGGAGTTTTTTTTAATTGTGTGCGATGAAGTCTAGTATTCAGGTAAGCTAGTGAATGTTACAGTGCAGTTTTCTTTTGACAGTCTTTTGAAAGTCGGTGAAACTATGATATAGCGCCTTTTAAGATTTACATTTGTATGGGATTCGTGTTCATGACGTGTAAATCGCAATTTGTATCACAAGTGACACTCGTTGTTGCATAATTGTCACTGTATCTTCGTCAACAATATTTGAATTTAAAAAGAAAGTTAAATATTGTCAATGATTTTCTGTTTGCATCGCGTGGGTCGTCTGGCCTCACATTGTCAAGTTTAGTGTGAGTTCACTACATTACTTATGATGCATGTTTTAAAATATTTATAAGATTGCAAACATTATTATTATGAAGAAGAAGTTATAAAATTCACAGTGCCCTACGAAATCCAGCAAATATTTGTATTTTATTATTATTACCATCTATTGGATAATAGGAAAATATAATATTGCATTCGAATGAATAGTAATAAATAGAACGTGCAGAACAAATATGTAGCTAACTGATTAAGTACTGAGTGCAAGACACCTGATAAAATATGTAAGAGCTAATATATCAGAATACTTGAAGGCAGCAAAGGATTCCACAAAGAATTCAAGATAACTCCTACATGTACTGCCAGTTATGTATAATTGGTTTAAACAATAACACCTGCCATATTACGTGCCATACTGTTGAATAATAAATTATTCCAATTTCTTTAAGTTTTTAGTTCTGTATGGTTCTGATATTTAGCTGTAGCCTGTGATTCAGTGGCATACGACATTCAACGAAGGAGCATTAAGTCCAACAAAAATATGTAACTCAATTCAACGATTTCATTCAATTTACAATCTGTTTACATTCATCCCCTGTCAATCATACAACTAATCCCATATTAGTCTCCAACAATTGCACATTATACGCATCCACGCCCACGTGTATTCATCCGAACGGGAAGACGGTCGAAAGAGACCGAAATCAGATCGGAACCTTAATATCCGCTGTGTAGACACGAAATTAAACCGGTTCCCGTCTCGTGCCGTTTCCACCGTAGCACGGTAGTACCTGGTAGACCTGTCAACGGTATTAACGTGATTCAGGGGTGCGAGCATCGGCGTAGCCTGCACTATTTACATGCGTACAGTTCAGATCGCAGGGGAAGATAATGGGACGCGTTGACCTGTCGCCGCTGGATAGGGCCCGTTCGACTCTCCTCGTGCGTCTTCGTACGCCCTCGACTCTTCCGTCCTCGTCTCGCTCACCTTCGCGTCTCTGTCTCCCTCTCTCTCGCGCTCTACCCCCACCGCCGCGCCAGCGCCGACGATCCGCGACCCGTGCGTCGCAGTCATTCGGTTGACAGCCTTCGTGCGGTTCGCGTCGCAGCGGCTCGTGACGCTTGATGACAGCTGTCAGCGCCTACCGTCTCGCGTTCACACGCTTGTTTTTATCTGCGTTCGTACGCGCGTCCAGTGAGTCCCAACGACGAATTTAATTTATATCTGTGAGAACATCGAACAACGAGTGCTGATAAAGGGATGTTGACAAATGTGTGATTCATGGCCGTTGCACGGTGAGATAGATGAGGCAAAGTGTTGTTTCTCGATGGATACGATGACCTGACGAGCCAGTCGACGGATCGGCTGATGGACAGATGTTGAATCTGAGCGTCTACAACGTCCTGGGCAGCATCGGCACGATGGTCTTCGGCAGCAATAAATTTCGGATACGAAGGTAGACAAATTAGTACAAACGCTTTCGAGAGAAGCGTTTCCGGGCCTTTTTAATTCTAATTCGCTGGCACCGTTAGCCGAGAAACGTTCGGCCCACCGGCCATTAACAATTTGTCCCGCTCGGAATTTAGCACCGATGTTTCAACAGGGGGAAAGGATCTCGTGTCTCTGCACGCGTGTGTGAGTGTGCTCATGCGTGTTCGTGAAGTGGTTTATTGCGTGTAACCGTATGCACGAGTCTGTTAATCGGATGACACTATAAACGACGAACACTGTCGGAAAGTCGAAAAGAAACGTCGGCAGGTAATTAGTCGGTGAAAAATCGTGTTTTTTGGTTTCGATCGAAATTAGTTTACCTACATTCGCGCGAATTAATTGCATTGTCCCGAGGTGCCGCATTAATTCCTGATTCCCACGCGTCAGGTTAAACTCGTTGCTATCAAATGGAGCATCTCTGAAGTGTACCACGATTACATAATAAGTTCAACGTGTTAATTAGATTCGAACTGTTAGCGTGTTAATTAAAACCGAACAATTTATATAGCGCACAAACGGTACGATCGAACAAAAAAAAAGGAATTTAAGTGTTACGTAAATAATACGGAAATTTTCATAGGTCTCCGGACACGGGACATTGAATTTAACCTTAGTAAACAGCTCACGGCGTACCTTGATTATATCGTGCGGAGTAAATACTGGAATACGTTGCCCTTATCTCGAGCGATTTTCCTTGGTCGACGAATCGCTCGGTTTCAGTTACGACCCTCTGCGTATCGTTCAAGCTAATCGATAATGTTGAGTTAGCCCGTGGCGGTCGGTGTACCGTGGCAATCGAAAATGTTACGCTACATTTCCACAGGATCGAACCAGTACGAATTTCACTGTGCTGCAGCAAGCAAAATTTGGTCGACACGATCTGTCAGAGGTCAAGGAAAGAATGGTGAATCGTAAAATGCATGTAGGAGGTTCGTTCCAGTCCATTGAATCTCGATCGATGGGTACCGCGTGGTCCATCGCTGCCTCTCGCGATCGCAGAACCCAGAGAACGCTGAAATATCGTCAAGTCCGCATTTTCACTCGCTGGATAAAAAGATACGCTCCTCCTGGACGTTTTATCGACACATTCGCGCGGATATTGTGCGATAAGTAGAAAGTTTATCGAGCTTTCTGTCTGACAGTGATGGATGAACGCGCGGATAGTTTTCTTGTCGCGACGTGTCAGGCAAAAAATCCTGGACGAATTAATAGAGAGCCCGGGCCATAATACGAGCCCCGAATTTCGAATTCGCCTTCGAAAATGATCGACTCGCAGAGAGAGAAATCGCGAAATCGCGAGTCCCCATCGCAGGCAATACGTCATCGAAAAAATATTCGATATTCGTTTTAACGTGCGTTGAAAGAGAGCAGATTCGATCGATACACCGTGTTAAATATTCTGTTTGCGTACACAATTTCGATTTTACAAGCCGGTCGTTCTTGGAAACTATCGCTTCCACCGCGGCCGTCGTGCAGAGCAAAAATGTCGACGGGCATCTTCTTGCCCGGCAACGTCGAAAACTACTTCTTTCCACGGGACAGTGTCCATCAAAATGTCGGACAGGCGAAATTACGTTGTGTTCTGTGCTGCGCGCGGTTCGTTCGACGACAATTCCTGTCGAAAAACTCGAGCAAGAGTGGCGTGTCTGGGTTACTGCCGCGTTCTGTGCCCGTTTTAATTAACCCATCCATCGGATGGACGTACACTCGATACGGTTCGTAGGTATAGGTCGACTAGTTTCAGGGGAATCGGCTTACGTAGCCTAAGAAGTAACCGAGCGAGCGAGGCCTGGGAACTATCCGCTCGCGATACCGCAGCAAGAAGCAGAAAGAACAGCAAAGCGAGCGTGTCTCTCGTTCACCGTACTCTATTTGTCTTGCTTCGTGATCCCGTAGTCGCAAGGACGCTTTATTTATCGAACGATCGCCGAGATTCATCGGCGGCGACCTGCTATTGACGGTCGACTCACGAATGAATCCTATTTTAACCCCTTGCCTTCGAACGAGTCACACTCGTGACAGAGAGTACGATTGGTCTGATGCAAATACGAGTCCCACTTGCGTACCAATTCTTTAACACTTTGACTGCCGTGTCATCCATATGTGGGTGACGCTTAAATTCACTTGCTATTTCTCTGACTATGAATAGTATTAGTGAAAATAACTGAAAAGGTTTAAGAGAACCAGTGAAAAACAATAAAGAGGATTATCAGGGATTAAAAATGGCATAATTTGAGATTACTCTCATGGTGTATCAGGGTCGAGAAATGCGGGTAGTTTTCATCCTATATGCTGTGGCAGTCGATGTGTTAAAGGGGTATTCGCCTTTCTGGGCCTGTTTTGTGGTTATATTTTGGGAATTTTTTGTTGAAAAACTGAACGATATATCTTTGTGAAACTTTGCAGAATTATTCATGTACATTTGTGCTACATTCATGAATTTTTGTACGGTGTTATGGTATAAACTACAGTAAGTATTTACTGGGGAAGTAGGCAGATTGGATAATTGGCTCGTACGATCACTCACACTGAAATCGAAAAGTCTTATTTAGTATGAGTGTGGCTAACGCCCGAACCACAGAAAATAAAAAAAAATGATTTTTGACACAGTGATATTAATCGTCGATTTTTACTAATATTTCGACCCTCAAACTTCTTTAAAAATCATAAATATTTATATGTAAAATACTTTGAATATATGAGCAACGAAATCTTTCAAATCATTCTTCATTCAGAATATTATTTTTCATTTCGTATATTAAATATTTTTTCCAAGACTGCTGGTGCAGACGAATAAAAGAATTCGACTGCCATAACTACTACAGCAATTCAAGTTTCGCGACGAAATATCGTGGCTTTCTTAACCCGTTAACTAAGTCATTCTTTCTCTAGGAACATCTATTGTTCGTAGTTAAAACTTAATAAAATTAAGGTAAATTGTCTTGTCCATAGCAGAGACGCTTCCAAGTGACACATTCAATCGTCTGCTTTGATGAACACGTTTAAACATTCGTGAATAAATACTGTGAGAGCAATTAACAGGCGTCTTGATTATGACAGAGGAATTTTCACGTGACGAGTTAACTCGTCTTCCCCAGTTGACGGGTTAATATCACAACCAGACATCTAATAAGCTCCAATTCGCTTTACATAATTTACCAGCAATTAATCAAACATGAAGCACTGCAAGGTGTACAGCAAAATATACTTCACATATTGAATTATAATTATTTTAAGGGTTTCTTTGATCTGGTTCGCCCGACGAGGGCGGATTTTCGGGTTAATTATGTCGAAGCGGTACATTGTACGAGCAAAAGTCGGTAGGTTGTTATTTAACTGGCGAATCAAACGGATATTTAACCGGTTAATTTAACGTTTACACGTTACGACGGGGCAGCCGTATTTATTTCCGCTTCTCGCCGCCGGCAAACACGAGTATTTACGTGTTGCCGTACGTTGAACGTGTAACTCGCCATACCGTGCCCTTTTTTTCCCTTCGTTTTTTTCGTTCCCGTCCCCCTGCCACGGCAATTAAGTGAACTTTATAGGACGTTTCCATTTCGTCGGTTAGCCGCGGGACCAATGAGATACTGCAACAAAGGTGAAATGCCAATGTTGGATCGTACTCGTTCAAATTGCAACATCCTTTCAAAACCTCTCCTTCTGTCTGTCTGTTTCGTTTCTCTTTTTCGCGACACGCAAATTGCGAGCAAACTGGCTGATTAACAAACCACCGTCTACGTGGGATGTCACGGAGAATTCTCCCGTGCCGAATCGTTTCTCTTGAACCGATGTTTCGTGAGGAAATGGTGAAACGAAGGGGAGGAGGAAAGAGCGTGGTCTGACAATGAGGTCTGTTAGTGTATATACTCGTCAGTAAGGCTACTTAGTAGAACCGTGTTTTTGTTTTAAATCATTTGTTGTCAAACATATCGATAAATAACAGTTTGTATACTATTCAAATATAACCAGAACAATACATTCTTAACAAATAATACAGGAACTAACTGACCTATTTCTAGGCTTCTTTACGTCATACACTCTATTCTGTACTTAGAAGATACATTCTTAACAAATAATACAGGAACTAACTGACCTATTTCTAGGCTCCTTTACGTCATACACTCTATTCTGTACTTTAAAGATGTTTTATATAAACATTCTCTGTTTCTTTGGTTGGGGATCACAGCACAGTGTTGCTCATACGTTCAGTCTCGTATTAGATCAGAAAAAGGCATTTGAACATAGGAAAAACCTGATGTACTATATCTACTAGTATGCAATGATACTTTAAAAGTAATTATGAAAGACATTTAACAAAAGAATGTATACGTAAAATAATTAAGAAGTTGTACATTCTGTTCCTTGATCCTAATTTCTTAAATCTACCATCTACATACATATATTATATAAGTCTATGAGTTTAGGGTTACGTGAATCATGGTACTTTTTCCCTCAGTTCTTTAGCTTTTTTACTTTTGTCAAAACCAGGAAATTCTGTATTATACAACAGGTTTACGTCGTTGTTTACATAGTTTGACGGTTTGTAGAGGAAAGCTTCTTTTGAGATTTCCTTTCTTTTAACGTGGTATATTATCGGTGTAACCTCGATTATCCGAACACTGGTCACCGGTAAGTTGGTTCTTCTATATCAGCTGCAAGCCAAAATTCTCATTAATGACACTGCGTTTTTAATTCTGCACCACTGTGCGTTTTACATTCAAGTCCTGGAATAATTGAAGTCCTACTGTATTTTGTATCTAGCCTTTGAAGTCGAGCCGTTAATTCTGGCAGTATCACAATACACTGGATTGTGATGTGTCACCCCTATACACCAGTCGTTGTCAATTATAAACACCGCCCTGTAAAAATATTCCCTAATCATTTGAAGGATATACAAATCAGTTCGACCGAATTTGCATCTAGAATAGATGCTTCTGTTGCTGCTGTATCGAAGCACAGGGCTCCGAGTTGGCCTCGGGTTAAATCAGATTCTTAGCACCCTGCGTTCGAACGCTCTAATTCTCTCCATGACATAAGAGCTGATACTGAACTAGATAGGGCACGCGTAGGTAAGGATGGACCACACAGGCAGCAAATAATAGGTTGCCCTAACATTGGTATTTGTGTGTGTCGAATAGAAGAGTCTGGATAGTTTCTTGAAGGACAACTCAGCTTTGGATATCTACTCCAACGTGTGAAAATTAAAATTCCCTTATCCGAGGAATTAACTAGGCTTATTTGTATCATTTTAAACTGAATTCACACTTCACATTTCTCTATATTGATTTTGAATTCCCACTCGTCGCAGTAATTAAATGTTTGATCAAACCGACTGTGCAATTTGTATACAAATGTGAAGTCAGGCGAGCACTTGCAAGAAAGTCTTGCGCAAGGATCCCTCTGACGGCGAGTCTGAGAAGCACCAGCAGCCAGAGAAGTAAATTTGCAAAAGAAAGCACCGTATCGTCGGCGAAGATCTTCTTTTCTCACGTTCCACTTGAATTACCATAGAGACACGCAAAAATTCGTCCAAGAACAGCCGTGCCCTTTTAAATTCAAGCGGTTTCCACCACGGCGTGTATCGCTCAATCTGTTCGAGCTTATTCAATCCACCGATCGTCTTTCAAGACGTCACTATCGAGGATCGAGTCGGTAACATTATCGACGCTCAATTAACGAGTACCGAGACTCTAATTGAGCTCACCTTGCCTGCCTTTTAATACGTATCCACCTCTCGATCTGCTCGAGCCGAGTCACCGACACGGACTTATCGGTCCAATTAATAACAATTAGAAGGGAACAGCGGAAGGGACCCCGATGTCTCCAGTTGGGAGCGGTCTTCTTCGTCTTTTTCTTTTCCTTCTTCCGGTGACTCCACTTGCGACACGACCCGTTGCTCGAGCATGATGCACCGTTGTTCTCCCACGAACGATTCAGATTCACGATAAACCCGATGAACGTCACTGTGCTCGGTTAAATCGACTCTGTGTCGAGTCTCTTCGCTCAGATCGCATCGTTCGAGAGACTCGCATGGTCGGTTGAGGGCTTTCGGGGCAAGGTTTCTTGCTTCGATAATTAATTAATTAAGTTGGGTTGATCTATGGGAGTAGGGTAGTGGAAAGCTACCGAGCTTGTAGGAACTCCAGGAATTTTTATTAGAGGATGAAGCGTTTATGATAGTGTGGGTGTGATAAGTTCTTCGATTAAGGTAGTGGAGAAGGTACTTGTGATAAGCAAGCCTGGAAACTTAATTTTTTATTTTTGAAATAGGGAAAATATTGATTTATTTGAAATAATGGAAGCTCTAAATGACAAACTATGGTATTGTTTCTTTTTTTTTTTTTCAAATATGAAAAGAGGTAATAGAGAAAATAAGTTCAATGGATATTATATATTTGCTTTATTTTAACACTGTTACTGCTTTGTAGTTGTTAAGTAGCTGCAGCGTTTAGAATGAGGAAAAATGAAAAAAACGTAACTGTAATTAACCTGTTATTGTAATACCCTATATTTTCCCACTATATTAATACGTAATATTTTTGAACGACTTCAAAATTTTGCTTAACAAATAATTCAACAAGATGCAGTAAGAAATTTTGTATCAGATCATCTAGTATAGGTAATAAATATTTACGATCTTATTTCTTCGAATAAAATAAATTTGAACTAATGTTTTAAAAGTGCCCACGTGTGGCGATACGGAGCACAATAGCTTATTAGAACAATGCAATTACTGAGATAACTTGAAAGTCTTCATTAACTATCGTAATAAGAAATAATTTTATTTTTATTATATCACACTTAAATCGAAGCTAGCAGACAATTTTACAGTTTCCCCAATCCAGTAATTGTATTATTACTGTTTGCACACGTCTGCAATTTATTCAGAAATATGCGTTCTCCGTATGTTATACAATTTTCGACTTCCTATTTTATTCGAGGGTCTATAAATGGAACTGCATCATAACGAGTCATAGCAATTTTTAACACAATGACGACTGTAATGCACCGGCAGTTACGCAACGACTTGAGGTAAACTGCGATTCGTTCAAAGATATCTTTATTACTCTAACATAAACAGAAGTCTTACAACACCGCCTACTTCGGAGTAACATGCCTGAATTTTTTTTATTGATTCACTTCAAAGATTAAAATGGATCTCTAGAAAATATACTTAAAATTATAAAGAATTAATTTGTAGAATTCTTTCAAACAAAATCATCATGTTTAGCGATCATTACAGAAAATTCACATAAGTGTAGTCTAAACTCCAACGTCTCTTTTTATATTCTGTACATCATTTGAGACTAAAATTACATTTCTGCAAAAAACTTGCGCCTATGAAACCAGAGAAACTAGAATCCTCAACCTCTCTCGGTATTCTCTACTCAAATTATCCTCAATCACGATGTCTGCATCAACATGGACTTCAAGGATAGGTAGATTTCTCTGACTGTTCGTCGACGCGGTGTCAAGAAAATCAAGAGAACCTCTGGAACACGCAATTTCGATACCGAAGCACACCGGACTCGTGTTCAGACACTCTCGGCGTGAAAGGTAATGAAGCATCCCAACAGAAAACGAGCAACGGCTCATTACGTGATACTTCTGGTTAGAACGGATGCGTGTGGCACGCATTGTTTGCGATGTTAACGACGCGGACTATCTGATTTGATTCACATCGAAGGGAAATTCCTGTCCTCGTCGTCGATCTCCCTGAAGAGATACCGTTTTATTTTATCTCGATCACAGTCACGTCGAAACAATTTTCTGTGAGCCCGTGAAGCTTCTCTGTGTTGTCTGAAAAACCATTTAATAATAATAATAAGTGTTTATTAACCCCAACGGTATACGTTTAACAGTTTTACAATAGTATTACTGTAGATATTCCAGGTGCATTCAGAGCTAACATAGGCCCTTTCAGTAATAAACAATTTAATCGCAGTACCTAATTTATGAATTTTAGTATATCTATTTGCATATAGAGTACTTCCAGTACACCTAAAAGCGTTAAGTATGACAGCTTTAAATCATTTTCTATCAATCCGTACTAATAAGTGATTTAAAAATATGGAATATATAAAACTGAATGTTCACACAGAAACACTTTTCATAAGATACGTTTATTTGATCACATGTTCAAGTATAATCTCGCAACAGAAGGTTAACTTTTAAATTCCTTACACAATCGATACAGTGTTCTCAGGAAACTGCTTCATTTAGCTCACGTCGACATCTGGAAAATAAGATTTATTTTTCCGGAAAAGCGCCGACTTAATTGATCTACCAATCCACCACGGTCTTTCACTTCATAAGAATTCCGTGGTACTCTGATTGCACGCTGGTGGAAGATAGAGGCATAGTTCTACGGAGAACCAGTCTGGAGTTTATCAGATGACATATTAGCCTGTACGGTTACGGGAAGCGGATTTAATGAACGCATAATTGTTTGCATTTAATGTCGATAGTCGATGTTACGGTATCTTGAGTTGCTGAAATCCAACGTTTCCTGCGTTGCCGTTCGTTTAGTTTATTTTACATCGTGTTACGGGAGTATGCATAATTGCGTCCATAGAGTGCGTCGATTCGAGTAATCGTTAGCGTTTCGCCTACGGATATATTTATTCGATTCCGATCTTTAGAGATCACCTATAGATATCTGTGTCTGTAAAATGCAGTTCTGATCGGTTATCTTGGTGAATAAAATTAAAGTTCTCCACTTTCATGTCTGCATAACAGAATATATAAATATTAGAAATAATACTTATCTATATATTCGTGCCTGAGCGATTATCTGTACGTGTCCATTGGATGGTAACTCTAGAAAGGTACAGGTGTACACCATGAAAGTTCGCATTAGTTTTGATGAATATTTTATTATTAACCCTACGTAGGCAAACTGAGTAGTTTATGTCCAAGCCTAATTTTTTTACTGTTCTAGGCTTTTGAAATATTTGGAAAAATTCTGGCATGCTTGTCGAAGTCTCGCTACATTATGCAATCGTGTGTTACATCAAACATTTAAAACTTTTTTCAATTAAAATAAAAATTCAGAGGAAAGAAGGAGAAAGTGGGAATTTCGCTTGTGCTGTCATCCACCCCGATTGCCATTGAGGGTTGAAAAACTAAAATACATTACTATGTTATAACACATATATAAACTTTAAAGAAAAAAGTAACTACCAATTATAAAGATAAATCAATTAATTCAGTCAGAACTGAAAAGAAATTAGAAAAGAAATTAGAAATTAGAGAAATTCTTCGTGTTTTGATGAGGTACCCTTGCAGGATTAAATCATAGTGGACTTATTTTCGAATTCTCTGGTTTTGTATCTTACATTTTCTTTCGTGAGATTCGAAAATGAGAAAAATTTGAGATTTTCAGTGGAGGCGGTATAGATGCATTATGGTCATCCTAATTGCGTTCAGTAGAATGTCACATCACTCTTTTTCAGGTGTAACAGCGTTTCCCAAGGCGGGTTCAACGACCAGCGAGTCAAAGCGCTTCGAGATCATTCAAGCTCGAAATTGCCCATCTAATTTTCTGCGCTAATAGGAAGTAACGTTTCAGTTAATGAGCTCTCATATTGTTTATTTCGTCTCACTCTCGTCGCAAGCGCTGCTCGAACGTTCGCTCCGAGGTCGTTTTTCCTGCAAATCGCGACGATCAGCGTGGAAACCTATCGTCTGGTAAAAACCAGTAAGCGAAAACCCCTTCGATCTCCTAATCCCTGTACCTTGAAGCAACCATGTTTCCACTGCACTCCGCGTCTCGTTTAATAGTATAGTCATTAGGTGGAACATCTTGAATAAACTTTTTTTTAAATCAAATATGTAGACTGATAAATATTGGGAAAGATATCGAATATTCGAGGTCGGTTTTTATATAATTCTTTCGATATTTATTTTTACTGCTCTTAATCTTATGCCTGCAATTACTCTGTTATATTTTACTCTTATTTACATATATGTTTATTCGTATGTTTAGTTCTGGACAGGATGATTGTTATATGCATTCTGTTCCTTTCTTTCTTTATTTTCTATTTTATTTGTTTATTGTGTATTAATACGCTAGCGTTATCAGTGACCGACACCCCTCAATTAGGTACGTGCCAATTATGACGAAAATCTAAGAGACAGAAGAGCAGTACAGTCTGTTTAAGATAAACATACATACTATTATTTCGAAACGCTGAGCGACACGTGTTTCAACCCACGTTTCAATTTTAATTTCGTCAAATAACTGATTACCCCAACGAAATTTTGAGTTACATTTCTATTACGATGATAGTACAAAATAAGAAGTATATTATCAAATAAATAAGTATTTATGTAATCAACGATACTTGTTAATAAAAAGGTATTTTCCCCTGTCTGACTAGTTGTGGGATTTTCCACTGTGGTGCTCAGCGTGTTAATACTATAGCTGCAATAATACTATCAACCTGCAAGTGTATGAAAGCTCGAAATACATCTGAATGCTATAACGTGCCAGGAAATTCCAGAATACATACTTGAAACCCGTAGTGTTCGAAAGCATCGCATTCCGTGAAAATTCCAAACTGTCTGAACTGTGCAGGCGTCGGAAAGCTCGAAAGGAATGCTTGAAAGCTCCAAAATATAATATAAACATAATAATGGGGCATTATTACAGAAAGAAATGATCAATATATCGATGATTTACAGTAACAGTATTTACTTTTCTGCATTTCAGACCAATTATAGAAACCCGATAAAAGTCCAGTTTGTACAATCGATTATTATTATTCCACGTGCCTGATAAGATGTTCGTGCTTCGAATTCCAAGTTCGAGCAAGTGTTCGATAAGACGGTTCACGACATTTACATTCCCGTGGTCGATGATTGTTCGCGGTGTCGGTGAACCCGTGTCGTTCGCTGTCAATATTACGCTCGAGTCGCCCGATCGATTCCTCGAGACAGCCGTGACGGGATATCGGGTTCGATAAGATCATCCGTTCGATTTTCTCGGGTTTCTCGGCGTAATTGGAGAAACGGTTGCGCTAAAGCAGGGAATTAAGCGATCGAAAAAGATCGTACGCCGGATTGAAGGCAATTAATTAGCCGCCTCGGTTCCCTCTCGATTCTTTTGCACGGCGGCCGAGGAAACGTTGCGACACCGAATCGAACAGTTTCTGGCAGAAAAATCGGGGAACAGGAGGAAAGTGATTAAGATTGATCAGTTAATGGGCGCGTTTAGCGACGTCAAACTTGCAACGGAGCATTGAGATGTTTAGACGTGTTATTTCATCTCAATTCTTTAATTTTAATTAACCTCTTAATGCACTGCTTCTTTGCAACTAAATGACGACAAGGAATCAATTTTCTTAACCATGGAAATTAATTAATGAATAATATAAAAGTAGAAATTGAATGATATAAAAACAGAACTAAAGAAATCAATAATATAAAAATAGAACTAAAGAAATTAATAATATAAATACTTTCACATTTATCACATTTAACGACTCACTCCCTCATACAGTTTTATTTCTATATCGTATCACCCTTTCATCGAGTTACTTCCCTCCCCTTCATCCCCTGATATCATACTTTCCGCTATCGCCACCTTTTCCAGTCCTTCACATTCTTTCAGCAGGTGTTGCATCTCAGGTGTTGCTCCGCTTTGATCCAATACTCATTTCCATTCAGCTCGTTACCACATCCGAATCTCGCTGTCAGAAGAATTATTTATCACTTCGACAATATTAATTTTTCGATCCATGTTTGTTAGAACTTCTTTTCTGCCTCTCGCGAGTACTATCTGTTCTTAACCCCTTCGCATTCGCAGAGAAGATATCTCGCAACTCGATGTCGCGTATTTAACGCTCTGGACTTATCTCGCGTGTCTTTCCATTGCACTACTTAACGATGCTATACATGGCATATTTTATTATTGTATATTTCCAATAAGAGTTGAAAGAACAGTATACATTCTTCAACAAATTTTTTATTTCATTCGTTATTAGCACTTTAACTGCGACGTCACCCATATATGGATGACACTTCGATTCAACCATTATTTATTTGATCATTTCTAGTATTCATAAATTTATTCATTAAAGTTTAATGGTACCAATAAAAACAATATGAGTATTCCTAATATTCTTCATTAAATAGATTTTAACTTGCGATTACATTTCCTTTGTATAGAAATTTAGAACATTTGTCATTTTGAACCAACAGTGTGTGGCAGTCAAAGTGTTAATAAAACCTTCCACCGATACCAACCCTACGCATCAGATTTTCAAATTGCAACAAGAAATTTGGCTTGTGTTTATCGCTGACAGGAAAGCCACACGAACTTTTACCGATACCTGATAGTTAGGATCAGAGTTTCAGCTACATACATCTCTTTCGTTTCCATTTTCGCTCACAGTCGATTGCATAGTTTCAACTATTTTTCTTGACGTCGGGTAACAACAACCGGCGTTTCCTACCGGACAACCGTCATTGACTCGATCTTCTGAACCCTTTTTCTTTCACACCATGTACAACTATTTCCAACTACATCAAAGAGTGCGCGGAGCTATGGCTGGTTCAATAATCCCGTGTCACTGAAAACAGTCCCTTAGACAGACACTCGGTGCGGGTACAGGTATTCGAGCATCTGTCTATCGGCGTGGGCGTGTGCATCACCCGGAGGAAAATCATGAGCGCGTCGAGGATGCGCGAAATAAAATGGCGCGGAACGCACAGCTGCTTCGGTCGGCTCGCTCCGAGGCAGAAGGTGATAGAGCAACGCAATAGAGACGTCTCGCGATTTACGGCACGAAGCCCCGCTGGACCGTCCTGCGACTTCGAGCTTGATTTATGGAAGCTCCAGGGGCCGAGTATCGAGAGGTAATCGATTCAGCTCGGGATAGATAGTGCCGGAAAAGACGCCGCTTCAAAGAGAAAGCGGAATCGCTCTGTGGGTGCGCGATCAACACCGAGACGATGATTAATTGCCGGCTGGTAATTAGAGGATTTGCACCCTCCGCTTGAACCCCTTTGTTCGCTCAGAAAGCAGGCTGACACGTTGGCATTGGTCATCCTGTCGAACGGCTGATAGAATACGAGCGATGTCTAGAATACTGGAGATGAGTAATGGTGGTTTAATTAGATAGAAATAGATGAGGTTTTAGTTCGAGTTCTTTTCCGCGGACAAAGAGGAGAGCGAACCGGCCAGGCTCCACCTGTTGGAACGTATCATGAAAGCTGATAATTTTATGATCGATGGGAATTAGTGGTTGTGTCGAGACAAGTGTAAGCCACATTTTCGATTACGTAAATCCTGATTGACGTTTGTGGTTCATCTGGAGATATTCAAATGCGTTTCATCCGTATTAAACGCGAAGTGGTTTAGTACGCTAGCGACTGATGTGTTCGAGTACCTTGTATTGCATTCTTTTAAACAGCAAACTATTGTGTGTTTCGATAAGTAACTGGTTTCCTGGCTCATACACTTGAAATTGAGTTCAAATAAATGCCTGAAATGTGTCACAAAGCTGAATAATGCCTGAAAGGTGCAACGTGCCAGGAAGTTTAAAAATATCTGAATCCTGTAAAGCGTGTGAAAGTTTTGCAATCTATAAAAGGTCCGAAGTGTCTGAGATCTGCAACTGATTGAAAGGTCCATAGTATTAAAAATCTGCACACCGTAAAAGAGCTTCAGAGTTCGAAGATCAAATTCTTTGAAAGCTGCAAAACGTCTGAAATTTCCGATGCACCTGTGCGTCTCGACCGTGCGAATCGAGTGCCGAATTAATGCGGAAAGGGGGAATAACGGTGGCTCGATAACGCGGAAATAATTCTCCGGATAAAAGGGGCATGTTTGCCGTGTCTCGGCGAGAAATTGTAGCGTCCCCGGGCTGCGGTGGCAGGCATGAAATTTCACAGGCAGAGCCTCTAACGTGCACGTAGCATCGCGGCGCTCGTTCCAGAAATTAATGCCGAACCGGATGACGAAGACTAATTGCGCGGACAGTTCTGTCAATCGTGGGAATCCGCGCCGATTAAATTCAGCTGCAGAAAACGGGTAACGTAAACGACGGACTCGATTCGCTACGTATCAGGTCATCCCGTAAAAAATTATTGTCATTTCTGTACTAACAATGTATTCGAGACCTGGAACAAAGAAGAATAGTAGAAGATAAACAAGATGTATCTATAGAAGATTAAATAGGAGGGGTTTCAACAAAACATTTACTTAAACCTGCTCATCAGTCTTGTGTAATCAGTATGAAGTTAATAGAAGCCTGAATTGATTTTCTGTCTGCATTTTATTTGTTACTTTACATTTTTTTGTTAGAGGGGTTGACATCACACTGTTCATGGAAATGTTTATGCATCGTGAAAGTTCTCTTGTTTGTTATTAGATGTTTTTACTGTATTCACTCCTTATGTATCAGGTCATGGTCATGGTAATGTCGTATCTGTAGTTAATCTTCTATGTAGGAAAATAAATATTTACCGCTACCTTCAGTCATCGAAATATTGACCATTTCGTTTTATAACAGTGCTCCGTCTTTCGAGAAACTTTTTTATTTCTTTTTCAACCGACTCTTCTTTTTTTCGAATTAAAAAATTCGTTCATATTGCATTTCCAATGGTCACAATTATTGAAGTTCTTAGCGGTTAAAAAATTCTGTAATGATGGGTATAAATGGTAATCGCTTGGTGCAGGGTCAGTGAAATACGGAGGGCGAATTTTTTAATTTTGACGACTTGTTTATAACGCCGACAATGTCAATTCTTCGGTCTACATGCGTATTTTGATTCTCTTCCTTCATTTCGCGAGTAATATCTGCCCTTATAGTCCTGAACCCTTTTTTTTAAAATCCTGTACAACAGAACAAGAATGAAACTGTGTCAATGGATGATACCTAATTACGAGGAGACCGCGAAGCACATGAATTACCTTGGAAACATGGAAATGCAGGCAGAAGAGGCAAAAGGACAATCGCGCAGGAAAAAATGGCGAAGAGATGAGGGAGGGAGATTGCGAGGCAACCGCCTCTGGATGGAAAAGTAACGAAGCAAAATAAAAACGGTTGAACGGTGGGAACTAAATAGTCATTTCGAGGCGTTGGAAGACAAAGGATAACGGAAACGAGGATTTTTAAGGCAGTTAATGGCGGCGGCCACGGTGAAGCTGAAGCGAACTGCATCGGGCGAGAAAAAGAATCCGATGCAGTTAACGGTTGCAGTCCGAAAGGGCATAACCGCCTTAAAAGTCTCGATACTCACTATGTTAAAAGGTCTGTTTCACCTCGTAACACCGATGTTATTGCAAACAGACCTTCCTGAAAAGTGACTAGGCAGAGATTGATGGATTCTGTGTAAATGGGTGAGACAACAAAGGCGAATCAATGACCCTGGACACCTTGTTTCTCATCTCAACATTCTTACTCAATTGATGACTGCGATCTTACTAAATTAAATTTGTACAATATTTCTTCATTTATTTAAAACGTTGAACGCTATGTGTACCATCCACGTACCAATTTTAATTTCGCCAAATAACCGATTACCGCAACGAAATTTTGAGTTAAATTTATGTTGCGATGATGGTACAGAATAAGAAATACATTATCAAATAAATAGATATTTATATATTCAACGATGCATGTTAACAAAAATGGATTTTCGCGTGTCTGACTAGTTGCGGGATTTTCCACTGCGGCGCTCAACGTGTTAATGATACACCTTTTCTTGTGTTCATAAGGTGAATTACAGAATTACTCGTGTCAAAAGTTACAATAAAAACCCCTTCGTCAAAACTTGGTGGTCTGACTTGGTAGCCTCTACTGTAACAGTAGAGTATATGAACCCTATTGGAACTTATAATATTAAATATCTTTTCAACTATTAACCGTCTAGGCCCAGAACCTACATAGCGAAATCTATAATAACATGGTTATTATCTATCAGCATGCAAAAGCTCATTCAAATCTGAGACACTTCAATAGTTACCCTTGTGAGTCTCATCCTGTGCAATTAACAGTCCATTACACTAGCTAAACACGCATGGGTAATTTAGATATATTGATCTTCGACACCAGAAGATCTGTCAATGTATTCTTGCCACACACGGTCACAAGCTCACACGACGTTCGAACTTCTTTCGCGGGTGAATGAAATTCGCGTTAAGATAGTTTCCAGCGAGAAAAGTGTCAGCGTCCTGTCGTCGATTAATCTCATCTCGTCCAACGAAGTCGATTCCGCTGAAACAATTACGACGCGGCGAATGATCGTCGCCTGACATTCCGCGGTAATGACAAGAGAAGAAGAAGAAGAAAACCACTGTGGATGAATGTGCGTGCGCTCGAAGCAGACCGATTTCCCAGAAGCCGTTGAAGAGGCGCCCAAACAAAGGGGCTCGTTGTTCTTCCGCCTACGAGCACGCAACCAGCTCGTCCAAGGTAAAATACCTTTGGATTCCGATTGGTTCGGAGGCAACGGTACCGATCGTGACGAGAGTGCCGATGTTTATCTGATCGAGTGTCCTTGATCACGATGTTCTTTATGATAAGCCGCTTGAAACAATTGACGAGACGCGTGAACTGGCCTTTCCATGCTGACCATTGTCACCGTTAAGGGGCTAACGAAAGAAGGTGTTCAGACGAGAACGTTGGATGTAAATAATTGATGAAGGTGTTCAGGGTCGTTGCAGAGATGGAGGGGTATTTAGTTGTTTGAAAAAGAGCAAATCCTGTAATAAAACTGATACGTACTGATCAGACTGAACTAGATTAAACAGATGGACGTGTGATGGCTTCGTTGAAATTGTTCAGATTATTGCAATATTGATTTGTTAAATTGCTAATTGTTGAAATGGGATCACTAAGATTGGACACAAGCCAGATTACCTTAATTACCTTTTTGGAGAGTGTATTCAAGCATACGGTTTCATGTGATACAGTTGGCATGATCATTTAATAGATGAAATAACAATTTCTTCTATTTTTTCAGCTTAACCCTTTTTAGGATAGTGGTACAATAATGTACATAAAACTTTAGTTAGAAAAATATAGTTACCATAGTTCTTGATATAATATTCTACCATTAGATGCGTATCTATCACTTAATTTCAAAATTTTTTAATTATGCAGGTTTCAACATTTGTATTTTTCAAGGATTATAGGGATCCTATAGTGCACGAAAATTCGAAGAGCAAGTTAGCTGTCTGTCTTTACTTTCTGCCTTTTAAAGGGTTAAATAGTAGTTTCAGGTGCTTCGTCATAGACACATAATGATGATTACTCCTCGACATTCGTAATCCAGTTTTATCTCTAACGTATTCCAAAAACTTGTCCCGCACTCATTCATTTCTCAACTTACATTTAGCATGTTGTGGAAACGAGATTGCAGGTGAATGAACACCTTTTTCCTTAATTTCTCAGGGTAATATATAAAGTTATACATATAATTAGAAATCCTGAAGCCCTCAGTACAACAGACAAAATACGATCGATATGGTATTAAAATGTAAACATTCAAATAATAAAGCTCAATTTGAAAAGGACAGACAACTGAGGACATCAATGAAAGTAACAAAATAGTTTAAAAAATACAAGGACACATGATAGTACAGTTCATCGTACAGGGGAGACGTGGCTAAGTTCGCCCTAGTGCCTACATAATTTGTACCCAAGTTCCCCCTTTTCAACTATAATGAGCGTGCAACTTGAAATATTTGCATTACAGTACATTTCGTTCTTTGATTTGCTAAACAAATGTTTGTTCTACGTCTCCGTACCTTCATATTCCTGTTCCATAAAACTCTCAGCATAAATATGACATGTTATTCTCTGAGTAATGCGAGATTAGCCTAGTTTCCCCTACGCCAATCTACCCAAGGCTTCTGATCTGTCGTTTAGAACGAATGATAACATTAGAGAGCGTCTGAAGCGGTATTGACCAAATGTCGTTACTCGTTTGAAACTTTTATTGGACGCGAGCAGAGGTCACAATCGAGCCGATCGCGCGAGATCTCGACATCTGTCGTCACAGCTGTGCTCCCACAGACAGTCTGTTACAGTAAGATTACGTGGTTGATACTCTTGCCCGAGCTGTCGTTCGCTGCAGACAGAGCCTGAGGCGGCAGAACGCGATAAAAGTAAAATTGGAACGGCGACCATCGGTCGAGAGAATGCTAGGAACGCGAGGTCTCGAGCATTGCGAAGACATCTCGGCTGGGTACGTCGATTTTCAAACCGCAGAAAAACGCCGCAACCTCGACCCGTGAACTTCTCTTTCCGTCGCGAACGCGTGCACCGTGGAAATAAGAATTCCGTCGCTCTCCACTGCCCACATAGCGATTGAAGCCATGAATTCCGAAACGACACTTGCAATCTTTATCTTTTCGATTTTTCTTGCGAATATTCTTCGTGCATACATTTTGGTGTTGGTTTGTGTATCGTTGGATAGATCTGAGTAAGCTGAAGACAGTCGTACCAATAACTAATACACATCCCCATCCGTAAGTCACCAGACGTTTGCTCATTTTCAGCAAAATGATTATTAGAACGTGGATACCATATATTGGCATGATTTTATTATAATATTTTATGTTGTTATATTTCTATCTATTTTACGTTAATACAATATCTGAATATGATATTAATAATATGCAGGTGTAAGTTAAATAAATATTTGAAGAAGCAAGAATGTGGTTGTAATGACGATCAACGCTACATACTTTTCGTTTATTTTGGAAGTTTTGCCTACAGTCAAAGGAAGACTTATGGAAGAAGTTAGAAGAAGGTTGGAAAGAAATTAATTCCGAATTATTAAATCCTTTTATGGAAAGAATGCAGCTATTAGTTCAAGTGGTTATGTAAGACTGATTACTTATCTTTGCTAAGATTTTTAACATATCATTCGAATTACATATTCGCTACATTATAAACAATTTATAGGTGCTAACTTTATTTCATAACGTAGGTCATTTCATACTGTAAAATCGTTTACCTCCTAATTTTAGTAATTGTAAGTGTCCGGTGATCTATGAACGGGAGTGTATATACTTATATAGTGTCGAAAAGTGGACTCGTGCTGTTTTGAAATTCATAGCTTCAATCGTATTGGGTTGATAGGAAAATTATTTCGTTTCGAAAGATATCCATTAAAATAATGAACACTTTGAAATTTTCTTCTATTAAATAACTAGCAATAGTTGTGTAATTTTGAACGATACTGATATTGTATTAATAATATAGGGTAACACCTATACGTTTCAGTATTAAATGCATTTTTTCCTTCTCGATGTGTATTTAAAATAATACATTACAATCTGTCTGACCAGCTATGACAGTTTCCACTGTGGCGTTCAATGTGTCAAATGACTTTCCACCAACTTAATCCATACGAAACTGACGATGCGCCAGGTGCGTCACTCAATACCTATCCGACACAGCCAACGATGCACCAGGTGCGTCTTGGAAAGTATTTCAATATAAACAGAACAAAATTGCAGCTCCTGGGGATCGTCTTGTGATAAGACCCCGGCTTCGAATGTGTTAAATAAATTCGTTCCTGAAGAGGTTAATCATGCGACCCCCAATTCTGTGGAGCAATATACTTCGAATCCGCGTGAAAGACGTCACGCAACCAGATTCACAGATAAGCAACGCGTCATCGATGCAAGCTTTCCCTGAAGTCGCGTGACCAGAAATTTCCTCACGTGCCTGTAATCATCTATATCCTATTCTTCGCGCTGCCACGACACGAATCGAAAGAAAATCGCGTGAAGAACGCCTCTACCGGAGGTGTCACAATAAAACTCGAAATGGAATTCTTCGAAGTCACAGCATCAGGAAGTCGGTAACTCTAACATAAGCATAGTCGAAGAATCTTCCGTCAACCGGCGTTTTGGTCACGGCTCGGCTACCTTGTGTACCGCGCTCGCAGCAATTAGCTATTTGCGAGTTATCACGTTCCTCCCGTTCGTTTTCGTCCACTTTTCTCTCCGGTGTGTTATCGTTATCGTGCATCTCCGTTCGAACCTTTCGAGGGGACCTTGTCTCCGCTCAACGGACCATGGAAAATGAGAGTACTTCTTGCTGACCGCTCGCAGCAGCCAGCCACTCTGCTTCCTCGCTTCTTAACATGCCAGATCTCTGTCTCATGACAAATACTTTCTACGTGTTTCTTCACGCTACGCTCTTCTGGGCTACCCGTTTCTTCGGTACAGAAAAGAGGCCAATCTGCTGACACTGATCTCGCCGCGGAACAATACGACGCGAATCATTGCGGCAAGAGGATTCGGGCACAGAGACTTTTATCAGGACGCTGGGTACCGGTACTTTTCGGTTGCGTGTGGACAATCTACACGGTGTCCCCCAACGAAAGGTCGGCGTTGCAGAGTTCAGTGATTCGAGTTAAAGAGTCGAGTGGTTCTACTGTTTTTGACAAGTTATAATTAGTCCTATAACTTGAATGTGAGATTGATTACGCTGTGATCAATTCTCACTGCACACGATGATCCAGAATATAGTTTCTTTAGTACTCAAAGTGTTTATGAGTGAAATAGATATTTCACCCTTTGCACCGTAATATTTTATGCTTCAGCTTGTCTATATTGTGTACATAATTTAAAAAGGATGTTTAGGTTTATAAATTTTACAATGCACGTTTTTTATAAGCATTGAACTATTAAAATAACTGTACTGAAAATTAAACGAATCCTTTTATTAAAATCAGTTTCACCTCCGTTTCATAGTTATGTATATTAGGCATAAAAGGCTTCGAGTGAAAAGAGTGGAAAAGAAAGTTTGACCTTCAATTTTAAGATTCTGAATCTGACCTGGAGATTTAATCCTGCAAGCGAATACCATTATTTTTTTACAGTTCATATATTGCAGAAGAACAAATTTATAGCAACGGAACTGATCAAATTTGATTAGTAGCGAAATTACATTAAATTTATGTTTAAATTCCATTTCGTTGGACAGTGATTGTTTCAGTCGCATACTAATATCCTACGATATAAATCAAAGCCATGATCATTATGTTTTTACACATTGTACATTCCAAAGTAACAAATTTATAGTAACAGAATTAATTTGTGATGAAATTCAGTTGAACGTGAAGTTGAATTAAATTTATTTCCAAATGTTTTGTTCATTCCTAATTAACCTGTAATTACTACTATTGGGTCTCACGGACCCAGCGCTTAAAAAATTCTAGAAAATACCATATAAATTGTGGTGGCGGAAAATCATGCTCCAGACTATTCCCCGGTCAGTTGGTTTCATTAGAAGACATAAACTCTGATTATGCAAAATGAGATTTTCATTGCAAATTTTCAGGAGTCGATCCCAGGGATCCTCCAGTGATACTCAAGTGAAAAATTTTGGATAGTACTAGTTACGGGTTAAATTTAATTCCAAATCAAAATTCATGTTCCAAATTATGCTGGACAACAATTGCCTCATTGGTATACCAGACACGAACAAAGTAAATGATCGACCATCTCCGTTCCATATTTAGCAAAATAGCCACGAGACCATCATTCAAAAACGTTTCCTCATAAAAATATTCACGTTCGACTGTAATATTTGGTTTATACACGGATCACAGTACATGGTTGAACGAAACAGGTGAAACCGCTGAATTTGCAACAAAATTTCCGCGATACAGCGATCAGCTGGCGATTCGCGAGCTAACTCGCTGTATTCGCGAGACTAGAGTAAACAGGCGACCATAAGACTCGCGTCCTTGGCGGAGGTGCGAACGACCCTGAGGAGCCTCTCGTAGGTAGCTCGCGTTACGTATTCCGTTGAACCGCATGATTCATAGTTGACCCCGTGGCTGACGGGCCCACCATAACGGTTTCAACGTCGATTAATATGTAACGGACGCCTTAATTGGCGGACGACACGTAACGCGTGCCTTGAAGTCGCGGAAGTGTCTTTACGCTTTCCCACGCTGCGAATTAATCGATCTTTAATGGTCGATTCTTTCCTTCTTCAACGATGGATGTTTCCTTTCCGCTAGCCAATTCGAGAAACTCTCATTAGCGATGGGTATGAACGTACTTCGAAGAAGTACTTCTTGGTGTCTAGTGTAGAGTTGTTTTGAATTGCTCAAGGTCACTCGTGGTACCACTTTTTTGTTACTTCGAAAATACGAAATCAAATATTTATCACTGTGATCTGTTGTTACTATACTGTGTAGTTTTCAATTACGTAACGTTTGTTGACTTCGTTTGTATTTTGTTGTGACTTTGACTGCCACTGTGTGTTGGCTGAAAATTACAAACTTTCAATAAGATTTACAACTTAAATAATATTAGTAACTTTTATAGTTGTTTACTGGTTCTATTAGATCTTGTTAGATATATTTGTTACTACTGTGTGTAGTCAAATAAGTAATGACTTAATCTGATTATAAGTGTCGTCCATATATGTGTGACATGACAGTCAAAAAAGAATGTTGTAAATAGGATAGTAGAGACGTTAACAATAATATATGGATGAAAGACTAGGTCGAGTAACGTAATATGTTGTAAATAATAATATTTATTAGTTTACGAGATTGTCCTTTTGGTATACAAGAATAACAGCATACTTGAACAACTAATAAAAACTATAAAATATAAATACAATATAGACACTGTGGACAGTAAAAATATATATCCATACATGTATAAGGTTAACTGTTTAAGTCTGATAATAGAGAGTATTTGCATTTGGATAATGAGGTGTCAAAAAATTAATAACTTTAGAGTACGAATGAACTATTTCACAGATTGTATTTAAACAGTTATGTTTACCATAAAAGGTGTCCTGTGTTTGTAAAAAAAACCGAGCAATCGTTTTGTAGTGGGGATGTGACCTTGAACAGCCTCGTCTGGAAGTCTCTAGAGTATTAACCCACTTAAACTTAATGACGCTCCAGTTACTCCTGATTGTATAATAAACATGAAATATATTATTCCAATGCTATTATAATTAGTAGAATTTTGTAATTTTTTTACTCTTCCTTATTGCTTTTGCAGAAAGAAAACACGTGTATTAATACATGATTCAGTGTCCGTACATAAATGTGCAATGGTGTATTTCATTGCAGATGTTGTTATCAAACCTAACTCAGATATACTGCTCGGAAGAACTAGAGGATCACACACTTAAATTATTCATTGTTCATTAAGGTATCTAGTGATACAAAAGCTCTAAATATTGTACACACTAATCATCCGATAAAAATACTATTATATTAAATACAAATAATTTTTGTTCCAGTGCTAATATTTGATAAGTTGTTCAAAATTATTAAATATCCAGAGCCCCTAATTATTTCGAACAGTGTGTAATCATAGGATGTAGTCATGCTTCCTATAACTCAACATAAAAATTACAAAATTCTTCAGAGTTCTGTGCAGTATTACATAAATTTACCTTAAAGATTAACAGTTCTTTAACACAAAATCTTAATATTATATCTGAGAAAAAGTACCAATTTATAAATCTATGTTTTAAAATTCATTTTTCATACCCCTTCTACAACAATCAATAACAGAGCATCAAACCATTTATCATCAACACCTGTGACATCGTACCCATCGCTCACCTCGATCGTTAATTAATTAAAAACCGACCCCGAAGAGGATCGTCTCGCGAGTGCAGGTTACATCGACTCACGTTCGAGTCGAGTTCGTAGCTCGATCTTGTTAATTAGCGAAGTCGCGCGTAAAGCCGTCGCACGCTTAATCACTCGCGAATCCGATTCTTTCTCGATTCGCGAGGTAATTGCAAATGAGCTTGCCAAGGAGAGAGAGAAAGAGACGGAACTCGAGACGCGTAGTTGCTTATGCTAACGAGCTCACGAGGAATCCCGTGTCCAGTAAAAGTCAAACACGTCATAAAGTCCCGGTAAAAACACACGACAGACGGTTCGAGCGGAATAATAAACCGGGCTGACACGACGCCCGAGACTGCTTGACGAATAATCTTAATCACCCACGCCACGGGAGTCGAAACAGCGGGAAACCGAGTGCAACGGAACACGACTGTCAAAACGAAACGTCAACACCTACGTTACGAACGTTTTTTTTTGGAACGAGATGTTCCTCGACACGACGATTTTCAATGTGTTCCCATTAAGACGTCCACCGTCGCTCTGCATTAGGTGAAAGTGACCAACTTTCTAAATTTGTTTACAAAATTCATCCGCATCAAATCTAATCCTTAGCACTCCAAGCATCTTTTGGTACGATCGACCAGCAACTCCAGCATGCTTTTGTAGCGAAAATGTTTGAGAGCCATAAGTTTTGGTTTGAACAGAAAATATGATAAATGTTTATAAATTTATTTACGCTGATTTTTATTTTTATTTACCCTTTACTTAGTTGAACGTGTTAAGGAATGTTCCATTTTTTACATGGTATACAAAAATTTGTAGATGAAATTGATAAACCAACGGAGGCCTGAGAGGTATACTTGGAGTGCAAAGGGTTAATTTGTCCCTTGGCGTCAAATTCACGCAATGGTAAAAAATTGATTGTTCTATATAAGTGCTAATACTCTTTATGCGGAAACGCGAAACGAGCCTCAAATTTCGCATCACGCAGCACTGTGGCGAAATTCGATGCGCTTTTGATGGTCTAATAAATTTGTTGCGAATTATTGGCTGGTATACAGAATTTTTTCTCCTTCTCAGATATTTGTGTGTAAGTAGTTGAGATTGAACTTAAGAGTGAACATTTCTGACGCTTTGAGAGCCACAGTGAAAACAGCCATACCTAATCAGACACAGTATAATTTACTATATAAATCGTAAAGAAAAAAAAGATTTCAGTAATCGTGTTCTTCTGTTCCTACATTATTGTTTCCGTATAAAGTTTGCTCAGAATTTTGTGACAATCAATAATTATTGTTCCGCCGCATCAATAAAACAATTTTATCCGTATCGTAAACTCTGCTTAATAATTTTCTACATCTTTAGGGATTACTTCACATTAAAAGTATTTATTATAAAGTTGATCCCTTCAAGTAAGAGTGGCTGTATCTTATAAACAAATTTTTATCAAAACTGCTCGAACTTGTATTATCGAAATCGTTTGTTAATATTCGTCTGTAAAATGCAGGACCTTATAAAAATCCAAAGTATCAGTATTGGGTTAGTTAAAATATTTTCCTATTTCTACAAATAGGTGACAGCAACGTCGCCTTCCACAAAATACACCTGGAGAAGTTTTCCAAGAATGAAAGTGGGAAGTTTTCCAATGATGCTATAATGAAGTCACCTAAAAAATTGCAAAAAATAATAAAAAAGAACGGTCAATACATTGTATAAAGAAGTTTTAGTTTAATATATACAATTTGTGTTTGACTTTCCATTAACCCATTACCGCAAATGATGGCTATTGCCGTCAGATTTTTGTTGATGTGTTGGCAAATGACGGCTATAGCAGTCATCTTGTAGCAACACAGGAACATTTTAAAAAAAAGTGTCTTTCTTAGGCCGATTCACAAAAAAATGTGTGCCTCTATGGGTTAACAATAAAACAAGAAGACTTTTCGGCTAACTTAAGCTAAGTTTGACTCATGTTAGAGTACTCCATTTCGATTTCCCGAGGATCGCAACGAGCCGCAAATCGAGAAAGTCCCCGTGGCACGTGTCCGCGTAGCGCACCCATTCTCTCCGGCTCGTAAACGCATTTTTTGTTCGTCGAACGCAGAGAAACGTGTCGCGACATGTCCCGCGATCATCGTCGAATTACGTAAAGACCATTACGAACATACTCGCCGTCGTCACGGTACGTTTGATGATATAATAACGAAAATGCCGCTCGTAAAGCTAGTTTTCGCCGGCGCGGCCGAGATACGTGTCAAGTGCACGCTTTATCGCAATAAATTGCATCGCGTGAAAGGGAATCGTGTACGCTCGAGATAACCCTGTCCTTTTTCCAACTTCGTTTTGCGCTATTTCGTCGCGACGCTCGCTGTTAATTCACCGGCAACGCGCCGGTCTGCGAGAGACGTCGTCGAACGAGCTTGCGTCGTTCCGATTCTTTTTGTCCGTTCGAGTTTCCTGCAAGGATTTCACGTGCTCGACTGCCAAGGACTCGACTCAATTAATCGAGGCCAATACGCGAGACAACGTGAATCGCGTCCGCGACCTTTGTATCGAATTTTTAGCCGTATGCAGGAATTGGTTGCGAGAGGACTTCGAAACTCATGATAAACCCAGTGTGTCTGTAAAGTCCTGAGGGGTTTCAAAACGATTTATTTCTATAACCATACTTAAAGAACATTGCAAAGATACAGTAAAGGAAAGAGGAACTTATAAAATCTGTTTCACCTGTTTGGTGCAATTGTATGTGGTTTCCGGGTGTTGCCCTGTAGATACCTACACGATACTTCGGTTTTTGCTAGGCGCCACTAAGTATACCAGATGTTACCGATTTGGCAGTCTCTCTGATTCTCGCTTTGAAATGCTCAATATTGTTTAATCAGTGATGACCACGGGAGCTCCGGCCTTCCCCTACTCTAGGTCCATTCCCCTCGTTCCCCATCGGTTCATCGCCATCCTATCAGATCACAGCCTGTATGAAGGGAAGGAACCTAGAGTGGGGGAAGGCCGGAGCTTCCGTGGCCATCACTGGTTTGCATAAACATTGTACACACTGCTTGACGTAGCCCCAGAAGTAAAATTCTTAAGGGGGTAAGTTTGGCGATCGTGATGGCTACGCCTTCCACCCAGCCCTTCCTGAACCTTCCTTCCCACTTTCCACTTTCCACAGTTTGTTTGACGAGGGATACTACCGAAGTGGTCGTCTCGGATTTTAATGAGCTTCTATATGTCGGTAGATCATGCTATTACGAATGTACCTGTGTATGGTTTTGGCGTAGACGGCCAATAGTTTAAAAGATATTTAGTGTTAAAGTTTCGATAGGCTCTGTCTACTCTACTGTAAGAGGTGCTTTTGTGAGCTGACGTGCTTATGAATGCTGCACGCGCTTTCGAAGCTCACTGCACCATTCACAGACTGTCTGGGTCGCTCTCCAACGCAGTGTCGATACCATGGCTTCATTATGTTTTGTTCGGATGTTTTACGAATTTGAAATCCCCCATGACTTTACGGACACACTGTATGTTAGAGACGAGTGTAGGTACCTGTGATAAACGCGCGTTAATGCTGCCATGCGGGCACGATAAGCCGATAACCGGCCCTCTCTTCCCACGAGTCGACGTTCTTTATCGGCTTACGGCTTTCCGCTGAAACAAAGGCTGTTACGAGTGAAATATCGCCGCAATTATTCGTCGATACATGTCTGTTATGCTCACCGGATTCGTGTGTTTTGTCTTCTGGAAAGTAAGGGGTAGATTAGATACGGTGGACAGTGGGTTGGAGTTGTACAGACAATTTCGAATTGTTTCTGATTAATTTCTAATTCTCGAAATATGTCGTTCGAAACGAATAACAGAACGATCTGCAGAATACTGCAAAATTAATAACAATTTTACTACTGACACCGAAAACAGTGTGCCCGAATCAGTCGAATCCAGTGCTCGACTCGAATTTTTACCAGTTATGAAAAACACGCAGCTGCCCCTTCGAGGTGCACGCATTGTTATCGCCTTTGTAATACCATCGAATCCGGTATCACAAACGCTACACGCGGGCAACTTATCATCATTGTGCACATTATGCATACGTCATAAACAATTACACGCGTCTTGTTACCTCTGAATGGTAGTAAACGACACCTAATCCGCTCAAACATATCACCGTACGCTCTCTCGTGCGTCTGCGTTTGCAATCCAAAACTATCGCCACGGTTTTCCAAACATCGTCGGAAGGAATTCAGCGTGGATAAAATTTCCATCATGCGAGTCGCGTACGGGAAATCGATTGAACTATGAGGAAAGATAATAATAGTGACTAAAGTCTCCAGTTTACGTCGGTGAGCAATGATTACAAGGAGTGACGTAAGAAGCTGATGCTAATAGATCAAACACGGGATCTATCGACGTACGTGCGAATTCCGGGTAACTTAATGATACCTGATGTAACCATGGAATCGAATAATCTGTAATTCTTCTGTAATCCTCAGCGAGAGATCAGCGGAATTGCTTGGTGTTCGATGATTTACGAAAGCTGTGCGTAAAGACAACATACGGTAGGAGCTCGATTATTGGAACTGTAATTACTAAACTGTGGTTGCTTATGCGGATGTATATTTTTAGATTAAAATGTTTCCGATGTTAATACAGTTAGCGCCTTGAGCGCCACGTGTACCACCGGTGACCCACGTACCAATTTTAATTTCGTCAAATAACTGATTACCTCAACGAAATTTTCAGTTACATCTATGTTACGATGATAGTACAAAATAAGAAGTATGTTATCAAATATATAACTATTTTTATATTCAACGATACATGTTAATAAAATGGTATTTTCGCGTGTCTGACTAGTTCAGGGATTTTCCACTGCGGTGTTCAACGTGTTAAATAAATGACACTTCAACAAGACTGCAGTCGCTCTTTGAAATTTTGTTAGGTTATTGAATGTCCATCATTCGCCAATTTGGATATATTAAATTGTATAAACATCTGCAGTTTACTAATCAGTAATAGGATGGTTCACGTTATGATTATGTTTCGCATAAAAAGGAGAATTTTATTTTAAATTATGAGCTACGTAATGGTAGAAAGTAAAGTGTGCAGTCTCACTGATTATAATTGTAGCTTGCAACTGATGTAAAATGATTAATTTTGGGATGACCTGTGTTCGGATAATCGAGGTTCTCCTGTATGACGACACGAAAACATTCTGCATCGTAACTGTAATGCTTGATATTCAAATTTGGAAAATATAATAATTTTAGGTACCCCTGTGCGTACTGAAAGCCGATGATCAAGGTTTATTCATAGTTTTATTATTCTGGAAAAAATGTTGAAGTTTTATGTGATTTTTTTTGGGAGATTCTTTGAAGATTGATGGAGCTGTATATTCTTGGCTGTGGTAAAATTCTTCAGGATGTTTGTGACTTTGCACGATATTAGAAAATTCTTGGAAAACATTACGACGTTACTGCGTTGGTAAAAAATTCAAAATGATTGGTTCGAACGTGATGAGCAGTTAAGTCGAAGGACGCGACCTCCACTTGAAAGTTTTTCACATTCTTTTAGCTCGAAACAAGTCTATTTTCTGCCACGAGTTTACTCGATTCTCTGAATTTCGTTGTTAGACTACGTGTGCAAGGTTGCTTAATAACACACCGCAAATTACAGATTATCAGTGACTGAATGCGAAATGAATTAAAGCAAAGCTCCTTTTCGTCTGAGGAATTCGAGAAATAATACAATTATTCACAGTTACAATAAAACATAGTGAAGTATCGCCGATATACCTGTAGATCAGAGTATAGTCTTGAAAAAACACGCAAATTCAGAAGGCCAGGGCACAAGTGAAAACGGACAGTACATGACCAGATATATTTTGCAATTCTGTCAATTTGTCTATAACTTGTCATACGTACGCTTTTATAAAAATTCTGTCAAAGTATAGTTAGTGAAAATACTATAACCTTAAGGACCGTGTAAAAATTTCCTAATAATTTTATATATTTATTTATGTGACTGTATTATTTATTCTTTTAAGAATATAGAATCTCTCCCTCTATACGATATAAATTTTCATATAAAATTCAATTTGTAAACACTATTTATAACATACAGTCTGTTTAAAATAGACATAGACGCTATTATTTTAATACTATTCATTTAATCACAATAAAAACTACAGGAAATGTTCTTCAATTCTATTAATACAAAATGCATCCGCCATCCTTGTTTATAATCGCCTAACATCTCAGCATATTCACGAGGTAAAGACCTCCGCAACGACCTTATCTCTCGAACAAGTTGCTTCATTTTGTATATTTTACTTCCACGAAGTTTTCTTTTCATGTATGCTCAAACATTTTTAATTAGATTCGTATATGCTGATAGTGACGGACAGCCGAAGACATTAATATCATTTTCACTTTTACACTGCACACAACGACGATTTCGATATGTTTGGGGTCATTGTCCTCCTCTACAGTTTAAATTCACGTCTGTAAACAACGGAAGCCGAAACGCTACCGTAAACATAGTTACAACGCGTAAAGTAAAGGTCACCCTCCCTTCTCAGAAAAATTCCAAGTATGTAATCAGGTTTCAGTATGAAGTTTCAGTGTCTACGTTCATTGGAACACGTTCGCTACCAGCGTCACATATGTGTGACGCGTCGATTCTGTTTTGCGAGCTCGACGTCGCACATGCGTGACAGAGACAATTGATAAAAATAAAGCGTGGTCTGTAGTGGACGTTCTTTTTTAATTGGCCATGGTAGCGAACGTGTTAATGAGAATTTTGATATTCTATTGACATATTATAGTGTGTCTGGCCAGATATGGGAGTTTCCACTGTGGCAGCCAACGTGTTACAGATCATACTTCGTAAAATACTACACACGTAGCTTGTCCTTCGATTTGTTCAGTTTGTCAGCCAATCAGGTGGTTATCTGAAAGACCTAGTTTCCCGTAGACGCGCTTCGTGATAAGCACAGGTGTTGCCGAAGGTGCGTTCCACATTCCATGAGAAACTCCTTGAAACTCCCTCGATTTGAATCAGAAACAGAGCTCGAAGGTAAATCAAGTTTCATTTAATCCGCTCACTGTTCTGCTTTCCTCGGATAATCGACATTAACTGTTTTGGAAGGATAGTGTTTGACCGGAAATCGATGTAATGTACTAGCCGCTGAATGATACTTCACCTAAAATCAACCAAACCATACACCAACATTTTTTCACATTGCAAACCTTCTCTGCGTGTCAGCCAGTGATTCATTTCTTTGGACCTTTTTCTGTATTTTCTCCCTGCTTCAAGAAACTGTACATGAATCAGAAATCCCTTTAAAACCCTAGGTAACCACATTGTATGAGTTCAGTGTGTTAGCTCAGTATCGCAGTAGCTCTGTCAGTTAGAAAAACATCGTTACAAGGAAAACCGCTGCTCAAGTAGCTATAACTTTGAGAATTCTTTAAATTTCAATCCATTTAAACATGCATCCTTAAAAGATTGAAGATTCGAAAAATATGGCAAAAAACTCGATTTTTTGTCATTTATAGACCAGAATTTCCCTTTACACAATTTTTCTTCTTTGTACGAATACAGTCGGCCGTAATGCCCAAATGTTCAGTCGAGGAGGACGAATATAGTCGGCGTTAATAGCGAAACGATTAAACTCAGCACCGGAAGATTTCCTTTCGGAAAGAAATGTTTATTGCAGACCGGAAAGGGAAAGGTTTACATAAGATTCATATCCATTTTCTATGTTTAACGCTGAACGGAGATACACGAAGATCCCGTGCGCCGATAACGGATAAGTTAAAGTAGGATGAAAGCGTGACAGTGGAAAGTGAGCTGATGCAGAGCTTCCTTTCGTTCTCGTCGCCATTTTCATTCGCGACGAAATGTGTCCTAGACGAACGCGTCTCGCCTGATCGCTCGATTCTTTCTCCCAGCGATGACATAACATCTTTTCTTTCCTTTTTTCGTGAGAGACAGTCAGACAGAGCGCTTTGAGAATTCGTATGGTACCCATGATTCATCGACGATAGCTGCATGCCAAGTGCCATGGGAAAATAGTGAAATACCTGTTCGCTGTCGGAGGTCCGTTGTTCAGCTACTGCCACTCATAACAGTACTTATGGTTGCTTCCAGGCTGAGTAGGAGGAGAGAAGACAAGTACGTTGGCCGCGGAAATCGTTTCCACGAAGTCGAGGTCGAAAACCGTGGGCCTCGACGCGAGATCAAGGTCGATCGCTCGAATTCGATTCAACGAGCCAATTGATTGGCCGGTGAACCCACTTTCCTTTGTTTCGAGATAAATACTTACAATTTTCATTTGCAAATCTTAGACGTATTTTCTGTGATTTCGTTGATTTTTGAATAGCCAGAAAATGTATGATGTGACGTAAGAATGAATTCAATTGAATTTCAAATGTTCTTCTAATGAGTGGATTTATATCAGTAGTCTAGGTGATTCTGCCATTATTTTAGCTAACAAGACGAAAAATTGATCTTGGTTTTTGCACAACGAAAATAAATTTATATATACATATAAATTTTATTTTCTGTGTTTATCATAGACTTACTTTTTAATTTTTGGACTTACATGCGATAGTAGGAACGAAGGCTGTGATAAGACGTTTTTACTTAACCCTTTGGTAAAATTGAAGGAAATGTTAGGGTGACTTCATTTTATTGGATTGAAAGAAAGGTATTAATGATTAAAAATTCATCATATATATATATATATATGATCTTACTGAGCCGCATAATCTCTTCTGCTAATTTTTAAGCGGAGAGACTTAAATGTAAACAATTTTGTTACCATTAATAGTACCAATTTAAATACGTCTTGCAAAGCTTACATTATTTACTGAGCATCGACTACTGATATCAATTATTAGTAATAACGTAAAATAAAGAAAATTGGTTACGTATTGCTGAGAAATTTATGCCAAGCACAATTGTTATATCTTTTTTAAAATTATCTGAATTAGACAAAATTAAATCTACAAATATGTATCACTATACCTGAAAAAGTTAAAGTTGTCAGTAGTCACACGAAGTGGTCATCCTCAGCAAAATCAATAAAGTTGAACGTGACTTCCTAATACCAGTGTTCCAGAACCGAAGACCATTATCTACTTATGGCTGTGACGATCCACTTTACCCTATTACCCCTTCCGCTAACTTTATGCTAAACATGTTGGCTTCTTTTCGACATCTCCGGCCTGTTTAAGAGAAAATTGCATTTTGTAATTCAATTAGACCATTCATAAATCCCATACAATATTCCAAGTGTTAAGCCTACATATTACAAATAAATAAATTACTCGTATACTCGTCTGATTGTTTACCGCTACGTAAGATGATTTTCCAATGAATATTCATTCACTCATTCATTTATTTATGGGACAAACTGTACGGAACATAGGCAGGACTGTAATGAACAGAAACGAAGACGAAGGAGGTTAGTTAAACAAAGGAAGAAAGAGGAAAATAAAAAAAACAATAGCACGTAAAAGAGCGCGCTCCGGTGCACGTTTAAGCGGAACAATAACCCATTAAGAAAATCAACAGCATGGCTTGAAGAAATGAACTTGCACACAATATTCGATTCATCCACGTGTTTCTCAAATGAGGTTCCGCGGAACTTCGTACACAATCAGACATAAAATTTCATTTTATATGGAATATCAGTTCGTGGAATTACATGTTTATACTCCGTGATACTCGTTTAAACGCAGTGAAGTTTTTTCGGATAATTATTTTCCACGCGTCAAATGTTTGCAAATTATAGAACATACAATGATTCACAAAAGTGCTTAAATACCTCCATAATTATTCGTTTCTCTTAAATCTGATGTGACTGACTGCAACTTTTCGAAACGTATTTAAAAACTAATTTGTTAAAAATATTGTAACCCTGCATAAAAAAACTATGCCCTGAGGAACTGTTAAATAAATTTGACATATCAATTTTTTGAAACTTCGACTACGTTAAAAAAAGTCGAAGAAAGTTACCTTCGTTGTAATCTCAATAAATTCCTCCCTGAAAGGGTTAGGTAAAAACGCAAAGAGCAGCATGAGCGCTCAATCAAAATCCTGCCACCCGAATGATCATTATTATTAAAAACCACGCGGTGACGTGCATTATTTAGTGCCCTGGCTAGTTAAAAAAATTTACGTCATACCCGGCTCAGTAATATATTACACCTTAACGTCACCAGGGGCCAGATAACAGAATCACGATCCGCCCAAGATGGTATCGAACGGATGTATAAAATTTTTATGTGGCGTTCTTAAAAGTCCGCAACAACGAGACTGGGGAACGACAGAGTTCGCACAGCGAAGCCGGCAATATTTAAACAATAATTGAATCCGGTTCGTCAGGAATTCCTCAAAGGCGGATTCCCGAACGAATTTCAACGTGGTTATTAACGATGAATAAAAAATTATACGATCCCGTCCTCGGAAGCGGCGTTTTATTCCTCGTCGAGTGCGCGAGGCACTTTCATCCGATATCCTCAAGTCGAAACGCATTTTTCGAGATCGCAAGTGAAGGAAGGTTACCTACTTTTCGAGCAAACCGAGCGACACGAGGTTTCACTCGACCCATCGCCGTTTTCGCGGCCTCCGCTGCCAGCTCGAGCCACGAAAATGACTCTTAATGGACCGTGTACGTTGAAATAATCGAGCTTGTCATCGAGTTCCGTTTCGGGTACATTCGTCAAGGTCCCAGCTAATCTCTGATTCGTCTTTCGACACGCAGTCCCGGCGAATCGCTTTTAAAACGCGGGAGGACATCATCCGGCAGACCTTTTGTGTTTTCACTTTCTGTCGTCGACCACTTCCTTTTTTGTTTTCGTATAATGCGGCTTGAAAGTCTTGCCACGTTGAATCCGCACCTGGACAAATTTTATTCAAATACAGTGGAACCTCGATTATCCGGACAGCGATCGTTCTAAAATTGATCTTCTTGTGTTACTTATAAGGTAAAATTATCATTAATGATGGTGTGTAGTTAATTGTATACTGTTATGTATTTTACAATCTGATATAAATTTAACATTTGTATGCAGAATATAGTCAGAATGTTAGTCATTTTGTTACTAATTGCAGTTCGGATAATCGAGGTTCTACTGTACCATTATTCTGATGTAAATAATATTTTGATCAATTTAACGAACACACTTTCAAGTTAAAGAATCATTTCAATTTAATTTATACTTTCCTTTAACATTTTGACTGCTACGCTGTATTAACTGGAAGTAGCAAACTTTCTATATTTTTATATAAATCGAATATGACCACGAATTGTACACTTTTTGGTCAACGGTATTAGTATCTTTCACGATTTGATTAATGGTTTTGTTGGATCGTGCTTCATACAGTTATTAACACGTTGACTGCCGTGTCGATCGCATTAAATTTTATTTAATTACATAATTCATGGTTCTATTAAAATTTTGGATGGAATTAATATTGTGATAGGAACAGAAGATAAAGACTGTGCAATCGAATAGTTATATATTTTTGTTCTTCGTGATTTATATTTGAAATAGGATATTACAGTATGTCTGATCGGGTATGGGAGTTTTCACTGTGGCAGTCAGCGTGTTAACACTATACACGATCAAATAAATAATGATTGAATCTGTCATCCTTGCATCGGTGTCATGGCAGTCAAAATATTCAAAGAAATTGTAAAGTTAGCCTAATTTTTTTAGCATTCTACTCCTTCGTTCCTTCGTAAAAATAATGAGAGTCCCAATGCTGCTGAGTGTTAGTGTACGTGGTAGCCAAGGAACGAGGGGTCTAATTAGCTTTCGGTGTTTAGCCTAAACGAACACCTGGCCTCATACAGACTGATTTCCATGAAAAATAGACTGAAATCAACGGAACGGTTGACAATGGCGGGAATTTACATACGCATGCCTGCATATCGTGACCGATTTTGAAACACCGATCGATACGTCTCTAGTTAACACCTGCGGCGAGCATTAGAGCACCTCTCTCGTGGAAACAATGGGCCACGTGAGACTCGATTACGTTACACCGACTCCAACCATCCTGGGGAAAATTTTCCAAGAGTAGAAAGCGACTCGCTGCGGTTCGATCGATATTTTTTAATGAGATTTGGATTAACTCTCTCGGGTTTCAGACGGAATTCTTTTTGTCGTCCTAGGGCTTCAGGGTGCGTTTCCAACGGCAGACGAAGCCCTACGAGGCAAACTGTATCCGTGTAAATTGTTATTCTAACATTTCATCGCGATTAGAGGTCTGAGGAATTACATTAAGTAGAGAACTGACGTTTTGTTGGAAGAGTAAGGTTCTTTGAATTGTGAAATGTATAGTTCGACTTCTTGATCAGGTTTTAATTGGTTGGTAACGGAGTATTGATTTCAGAGGTCATAGTAATAATAGTATTATGTTATACTATTATTTGCATATATAAAATTAAATTCTAAAACGTTTGTCTTATATGTTACCCAAAGTTGAAAGCGAAATTGCACAGTTTAGAAGTGATTTTTATATCGGAGTATGAAAAAAAAGCAGTAGCAATTCAGAACGTGATAGTTTACATTTTGTGTAGGAAAATTATATTATGTTTTATAGACCTATTAATTTCATATGTACACATAAACTTTTAATAACCCATTTTAATCTACTAAGTAACAATCTAGTAACCATTTCTAAACAGTTCAAATATCCTCATGAAAATTTTCGCAATTCCTTCAGATTGCAGCAGACTCTAAAAACATTGTGTTTACCGAAGGTATTCAATCGTCCAGAAACAATTGTTGACAGAAGAATCAAGAGAAACTGCTAAATTGACCACGAACATCTAATTGTCGCCTAGATTTCACGAATTACCCCGATTGAAGGAAATCGAGACTCGGTTGACAGTCGGATTTTTCGTTCGTCGTCGAAGTGTAACGCGTGACTCTGATTCGAACGAATTGTCACAGGCCGTTCTAACTTCTTGCAGAGAAATGTCACGTCTGACGACTCGCGAGGTTTTCTTACTTATAATATTTATTTAATTTCTGTAGGAGAGGAGGAGGAGAAGGAGGGGAAAATATGTCAGGTTTTGCTGGTTCTGTTGGATCATTTCAGAAATTTCGACTAGTACTATTCGTAGTCAGACAAATAACTGAAGTTAAATGTCACCCACATATAGGTGATACGACAGTCAAAGTGTTAAATAGGTCCCAGGTTGGGACCTTTTCAGGGTTTTCGGAAGGGGTGGAATTGTTACCTTCACCTTTTCTAGGCAAACGGAAGAAAATTCCATCTCATTGATCTGTGTATCCATTTCGTAGAACTAACTTATTACCTCCCTTCGATAAGGGTGGAAGAGTCTTTCAAGGCTAAGTGGTCGCCGTTGCTGAATGTTTTCACCGTGAAAGGATGCCGTCTGTGGGTCACGTTGAGCAAACAGCTGAATTATTCGTTGCGCAAAAACCGATGAAACAGGTTCGCCGATACAGGTACGCGTTTTCAGTAGCGTCTTCGTCTAAACGAGGGGAACGATATTAGTTTAGCCGCGGTCAGACGTGCAACTGTACATCGTATCGAACTTTATGGCATGTAAACGCACGTTCCAGATGATTCGCTTGAATCGGCATCCTTTCGTGTCACCGGATACGACTCGATCGCCACGCCGATCCGTACGAATGAATAAACTGTCGGTTTGACGCTCTCATAAATATTAAATTGTTGCACTTCCTCTTTCGCGCGTTGATGAGTCAGAGTTTATAGCGCGGCGACAACATTGCGCTCGTTGCGAGCGCGTTCGCATGTGGCCGGAGAATTTCGATTCGACTCGGTCGAATGTGCAGTTCATCCATCCTAATACAGCAATCTGTATTCGTGTTTAAATGTTTGGTAAATCTGTACATACTGTATATCGAGGAGATGAAGAATTGTTGTTCTTATAGTGTTAATTTAAGTAAATAACTATTAATTCGTATGAAATTCGAAAAAGAAACAAAAGCATTACTAAAATCGTATTAACTTAATTAATAGTATTACTCGGCACCTGAAATTGAATTTAATTAAATAATTATTGATTATTGCACAATTATGATCGAACTTAACATTGTAACAATAATGCAGGAACACGAGAACACGATTGAATACTTAAATCTTTTGTTTCCTTTCGATCGATATTAAGAACAGTAAATTATATCCTGTCTGACTAGGTATGGCTGTTTTCACTGCGGCACTAAACGTGTTAAATTGTACGTACAAATAGTTGCAAATTTGTTTCTTTCATAATTTGTATTAACACGTTGAATACTTTGGGAGTCACGGATACCTGGCGTTACTGATTTAATTTAACCAAAATAGCTGTTGCTTCTTATAAAATTCTGGAAAGCATTGAGATCGGTACAATAATATAAAATATAAATTATACGATTGAGGGGTTAAAAACTGTTTTACTTCCGAATTTATATTAAAAACAACGATCAATAAGGTATCTGACTAGGTAAGGCATTTTTCACTGCAACACTCTACGTGTTAAAATATTTATAGCATGTCTGACCAGGTATAGCAGTTTTCACTGTGACGCTCAACGTGTAGAAAATATTTATAGCATGTCTGACTAGGCGTGGCAGTTTCCACTGCGACACTAAACGTGTTAAAATAGTCATAGTATGTCTGACTAGCTGTGGCAGTTTTCACTACCACACTCAACGTGTTAAAATAGTACAGTATGTCTGACTAGCTATGGCGTTTTTCACCACTACACCGAACGTGTTAAAATAGTATAGTGTGTCTAACTAGCTATGTCGTTTCTCACCACCACACTCAACGCGTTAAAATCATTCTAACGTGTCTGACCAGGTACAACATTATCCCCTGTGGCATTGAACATGTTAGCCTCTCGAAGCCTCCAAATTTATGTGAGAACTCCCCTTTTCGTTCACCACTCATTTAATTATGTTAACTCATACTAATTTATGTTCGGGGGCATGAGACCTCCTGTTAAATGTTTCCTTTTTCTCCTTCGATACGTGCAAGGTATTCATATGGAATTCAATATTTCTCCATGGCGCAACACCAGCGAATAGAATCCCGAACACAGAAATCTCGATCGGATCCCTCGATAACGATCGAAGAATATTATCAAAGCGTTTAATTGTGGCAGATCGCGGCGATAACGTGCGAAGGGGTTCGTGTAACCGGAAGTCGATGTAACCGGAGAACGTTCCTCTCGTGAAAAATCCCTGCTACACCGTCGTCGATGTCGGATTATCGATATCACCGTGAATGGAAAAGGCGACCACGCCTAACGTCGTCCAGCGTAAATTGTATAATATGAAGTAAAAAAAAAAGAAAGCTACCGCGTGGCGAATTTTACGTTCGTAAATTATTCCTTTAATGCACGTCGATAAGAAACGTTCGAACCGTATTACTTTATAACAAGCATGATTTACAAGCCGTTTTACGGCAGACACACCGCTGCATGTAATGAATATTATCAGTTTACGGTAACATTCCTCTCGTGTTACGCCATAAACGTTCGGTTTGGAAAATTATCATTGGGAACGTAACACAAGATCTTCCATCGTTTTCAAAATTTTTCAGGCTACCCGGGATTCTATACCGAGCCGAATATGCTCGGATTATTTATTGCGGCGCAATTTATAGTATCTCGAAGCGTAATATTTTATGTCTTAATGATCATTTATGAGACATCAATTGGTCACGATTTACACCGCGTGAAATCTTATAGAACGAGCTATTATCAAAACGTACGGTATCGCTCGTAATTCTTCAAGTAACAGTATGTTTTGATTGCAATACCACATGAAGTTTTCATATGGATATTGTTTACCAATTTTTAGCATACAGCTTTAGAGAATTTGAAAAATGTATGTCTTGAATGAGAGGTGAAGTTATGTGCTTATTAATGGTACCTGAAATGACAGAAGTAGAAACAAACTTTTTGCTGTTCAGAAAGGGCAATATTAAGACATAATTTCAATTTTTCTAACAATTATATATTATACTGCAATGCAATGCTCTAATATAGATATTTCTTTAGGGTAATAAAATTACCCATCATTGTATTGCTTTATAAAATAATTTCCAATCGATGTTTGCTATTATTATCTATATACATGTTTTTGTTCCTCTTTTTTTATATATTAGTGTATTATCTTATTTGAAAAACGTGTAATAAAGTAGATATAATTATAGATGCTTTCAAAACTCCACGATAATATGAATTAATACAGGTGCCTTAATTAGACTCTTCAGTGACGAATTTCTTAAACTTAGAAAAGATGATTTAATTTCTTACAATTATGATTATTCAATATTAGTTCATAGCTGCTACCAAAAAATTGAAAAAGTTCCAATATTTATAAAAGAAATAATATGACTCTCTGGAACCATTAGACACTATAATGTTGATTATATTAATGACAACGATATTTCTAAATTATTTGTCCACGTTTTTGTAATAGTTAGAGGTCAAATATAATCTTGTACTGTCAGAAATTCTCAGTCCTCAGAAATCAATTTAACCTTCATTCTCCCCTTCGAAATAATCTCACTGATAAGAAGAAAGTTCATCAACTCCTAACGTTCCTGAAACTTACTAAAATATTTCAAACTGTATCATGATGCTTAATAATATCTATATTCTTCCATACTGTCGCTTCCATGCTAGTGCAGTTGATGCGATGTTAAAAAACTTTTTGGCAGAAAAAGAAGAAACATTAAAATGTAAAAAAATTAAATGTACATATATGCTCGCATAAATTTTATTTTATCCTGCACAGTTCCATCACACTGAATCACTTAAAATTACGTCCGCACAAGAACAGTAGTACCTTGATTATCCCAACACCGGTCATCCGGAAATCAGTCATCCTCTGTCAGTTACAAGTGGGAGATATCATTAATGACACTATGTAAGTACTTAATTCCGCACGACTCTCTACTTTACATCCTAAAATAAACTTATCATAGTTCTGCGAAATTCAGTTAGAATGTGAGTCATACGGTTACGAGTACACCCATCCCACTATACCTCTGAAAGAAATTGGAAAATACGACCGATTAGGAACAAGTATCGAATATCACGTGTCAGAGGTAGATCGATACCCGACAGAAATGAATGTGTTTGCACGAGACGTTATCTGGTTTACCAGAACCGATTGGGGCCTGTACTGATAAACTCCAGGCATTTATCCTTCGTATAAAATGTATAGTGTATGATAGGAGGCGATAGGCCGTGAAATACATCGCTGGCAATCGATTACGGTGATATACCGGTTCTCGAACAGACTACCGGTCAGCTGAAACCACATCCCGTCGATAATTCCATTCGATCCGTCGACTCTCGCCTCGCGGTCCTTGCAAATCCCGATCAGTCTCGCTTTTCTCGCCAATCCCGCAGGTTTTCCACCGAAATCTCGCCTGAGGTTTCCTGCTCGAGCGAGCCAGCAGGATCTTACGCAACACTTTTCAGACATTTCGTCGGCCGATGGATTTTCTTCGGTCGCTGCGGCGAAAAAGCTGCCGGAGAGGAATTCGATACGGCCGCTTTTTATCGCGAATTTATGACGGGAAATTTGGAACGAGCGCAATTGGGAGGCCGAAGTACGTAATCGATCGGTAGGAAGGAAAGTGGCCGAATAATGTGTCGAAATTAGGCGAATTCGATTAATACCGGCGAAAGAGTCGACTGCTTTTTTTCACGAGCATTCCGAGGTTTCTTGCACCGCTCGTGAGATTTGTGTGGAAAGGACTTTACGCTTCGATGCTGCTCCTTTTTCTGTTTAATTGATCCTTTTAATATTCTGTGTTTGGAAATCACTGCTAACGAAGCGCAATTTGTAATCACAAAAATTTGAAGGATTGTAGAATTTATTGGGTATGCACGTATTAACTGTTTGCCTTATGATAACGAGTCACGCTCGTTAGAAACGAGAGTAGTTTATTAGCAAACAGATTTGATTTTTAAATAACTTTCTTGGAGAAATTTGTGGTATAATATTCGATATACATGTTTCATAACCATTTTCAATTTGTTTTTTTTCTTTATGTTTAGTCTATTATACTACAAAGTATGGCGCAACAAAGTTGATATCACTATTACATAAACAATAATATATTCTTTAAAAAATCTAAAAAGTAGCATACCGTAGTGTGTTATACCTCGTATATTTCCCGCTGTGGTATTCGACGTATTAATTACTGGTTCAGCTTTTTATCTCTGCCATTTTCCGTGTCAGATACATTTTCTGGGCATTAACATCCTAACTGGACATCTCAAGAGTTAATTAAATTCGCGATTTCCACTCTCGGGAAAAACTTCGAGTTAAATGGAAGCCATTCGAGTTTCGTAGTTCGCGTGAGCGTTATCCTGACCGATAATTATGTTGATCCTGTCCAGGGACGACGAAGAGGAAAGAGAAGAAACACGTGTCGTGAAAGGGGCCCGTGCGTGTACGTTGTTACGTATGGTCGTTATATTCGAGAGAACTTTTAAAGTCTCGTGTTCATGCTTTTCGTTCGATCATGCTCATTACTTATTTTACGAACGAACATTATTGCCGGACTCATTTCGGAGCTGTATATCGAGTATTGGCGAGGATAATTTCCCTGGAAATTTTCCATCGGATGGAAAATGGAAAATAACTACAAAGGGGATAACGAATATGAAATTCATACAAAGCTAATTAATGATATTTTGTTTATACTGGATGGATCAAAATTCGATCTATAAAAATAACCATGAAGGCTGCACAATTCAAACGATTGTACTCATTTTTAATTATTCATATTGTTGCAACGGGGAGTGCTGCCACAACACTTATTAAATTAATTACTTTTTATTTACAAGTTTGTACAATTATTAACCCTTTGCACTCGAAGTCTTTTTCATCTGATGTACATAAGCTACAAATACAAATGTAAGGAATCTTAACAGGAAGATTTCTTTTGTTTTTATTATAGTTGTCCCTGTAGTTGAATACTTACATAAAACGTGCATTGTAGAATACGTAAAATTGAACATAATTTTTAGGTGTGCATTTAAAATAGGAAATTTGAAACGTGAATATTATGGCGATTGAGAGTCGCCACTCGAGTGCAAAGGGTTAACACGTTGAATGCCACAGTGAAAACAACTATACCTGGCCAGACACGATATAATATACTATTTTTAATGTAAATCCTAGAGGAAAAGAATCTGTGGCTATTCAGTCGTATTTTTATGTTCCTGCATTAATGTTACAACGTGAAAATTGCTCAGGATTGTGTACTAAGAAATAGTTATTTAATTCTATACACAATGTACATGTAAACCGTTTAATGCAAATGCGGTATAAGTAAAAAAAGTTGGTTACTGGGTAATGAGAGATGAAGTAGATTTTCTGTAAAATGCAATAATGTCAAAGAATGTTACATCTCTTTTATATAAGCCACGGTAGAGTTATACCTTAAGACAATAATGCCGTTTTCCCCCAAAAATTAAAATATATAAAAGATACATGGTTAAACCAAATAGGCAAAAAATTTACTTACACCACTATTGCATGAAACGGGTCACGTGTATATGTAAAGTTTCATATGAGAGACAAAATTTCTGTCTCATCGTGGACCTCCACCTTGCAGCAGCCATGATACCTTCTAACCGAAGATCACGGTAGCAACAATTACCCCCTTTCCGGTTTCACCACCAATTTCGATCCACCCTGTGCAGAAAATTTATTTGATGTCTAACAGGGCGTCCTATGGTAGTCACACTTGTCTCTGCTGTTTACGTATGTAATTACACGTACCTCTAAAATTATATATCCTGCGGGGATTGCGCAACGCGTCAAATTGCACGGCCACGTTGCGCAACCCGTGTTTCCTTACAATGGAATCGTTTACGCTAAAATGGCCGTGGCACCGAAAAAAGGGGCCGAAATACCGGTAAATGCGGCGGAATACTCTCGCGGAAGCGATTCGCGTGCTCGAAGATCCGGGACGGCTAATTTTTATTATGCCTCGTTCTTTCTCACGGCGAGCTTAGGAAATGACGGTGCCGCGTGTGACGTGGAACTGTCACACGAGAACCTGATTTTTTACGATCAGTTTCATCTTTGCCATAAGCTACGGAATTTCGCGTTCCTTTGTCCAGCAGGTCGGCGATAGATTTTTGTCTGTCTTCGAGTATGGTAGAAACTTTTTAACACGTAGACCGCCTAATTTTATTAAATTAAATAACTAGTAATTCATATATAATTTTGAACAGTATTATTGTGGTAACAATAATATAAGCTAACTTTAAATTATAAAATATTTGTTTCCTTTGCGATCTATACTTAATCCTCGAAGGACGGATGGTTTTACCGATAGCGAAATTTCGCTTTTCATGTCCTCCCGAATAAGTAACATACATTTAAATGTTATCTTATGACATTTATATGTTTTTTCTTAAAGATAACTATTATTAACTATTATTATAGTGAATTCATTATTGCGATCACGGACAAGACAGTATAATCGCCGTATTAGTAAATAATATTTATTGTGTTTCAGAACAAGATACGCGTACAATATTTCTTTCCTCTGTTGCATGTGTAGAGCATACGTGTCTGTGACATTTATCGCACTTTTGTCTATTTCTGCTTAGCTCTTGCTCACCGTTACATAGGTTACTGAAAATAAAATGCTTCAGATGCTCGTGGCGGTAGAAGGTGGGGGTACGCAAGTGTTTTGTCTCAAACACCAGACGAAGGTTAAAACAGTGGATCATAGTGTGTCTGATTAGGTATGGTAGCCTCCATTGTGACATTTAACGTGAATGCATAATACATCAATTGTAGTTGCTAGTTCATCATTTAGTTATACTTTACTGTCATCCGCTTACATCGCGCATAGCCGTTTTGAGTCTGACGAAGTAAGAAGGTCACGTTGAAGAGCCAAATGCATTGAAGTGACTTTCTGCTGAGCTGGTATCCGCTCATTGATGAAATTATGACAGCCGGTAGTCACCTCGAAATCGTGCCGACCCGTTCGCGTGATTAGAATCGAGACGCGAATTTTACTTTCGTCCTTCGTTCGGGCCACCTCGTTACGGTAAAAAAAAACTTTCTTTTCCGCCGGTAGACACACATGATTCCGGGACAGAAATGGCGACGTAAGCAGAGCATTCTGGTGTGAAACCGTCGTGAGAACTTGTTGCAGAAATTTCCATGGTTCCCCGGAGGAAAATTGCGCCGAGATGCTTTCTATTGATCCGACACGTTAATCAGTACATATTTTATATATGAGTTACACTTGGAAATTTTTACGTGAACACGAAATGTTGATTTTTAATGGAACTGAAATCATTTTTGAGTCAGAAATTGTGGAGATTGTAATAGGCTTATTGAAGGTGAATCCCCGAATAAAAGTGGTACTCAGTTGATTTCTATCGATTGAATTAGCTGGCGAATAAAAGATCCAAATATAAATTGCTCACTATTGCAAAACGTACGTTAGACCCAATTTAAAAATTTATTAAAAACTAAGTCAGTTTTATATTAAAAGTATTAGAAATTATAACACACTCTCTGAACGTGGAGTCGTGAATAAAAATAGCTATTAAAATTGGCTGTTCGATAACAAATGAAAACAAAAATTGCTTTTTTTGCAAATCTAATGTCAAACAAAATTTTGATTTTTATGTGAAACTAAATCATATTCATATTATAAGTGACAGCCTTTGTGGGAGGACTAATTTAAAATAGGAACGTGATTGAAGCAGTGGTGGGTTTAACACTTTGACTGAAATGTCACCCATACGTGGCTGACATTTAAATTCAGTCGTTATTTATCTGACTGCAAACAGTACTAATAAACATATTTCAAAAGGTGTGACAGAATCAGTTATAAACTATAAAAAATTACTGACATCCTTGCTTACAAAATGCATTATTTGAGATTAATATCGTGTTGTATCAAAGTCTGGAAAGGTCTGCCGTTTTCAGCTTATATAGTGTGGCAGTCGGCGTGTTAACGAGGTGTTCATTATGAATTAATTCAGGAAAGTGACACAAGGCGCAGCTTATTTGACCGAATTTCATGTTGATCTTCTTACACGTATGTGTTACAAAGTGTACGTGTACTGCTACCGTAAATCCGACATGCAATAACGATGTTCCGACAGACGTGGCATCTCAATGTCAGCCCAGATTCGTTTCAAACACAGCAAATTTGGCACAGATTGCCGTGCGTGACAAGCTGGATTACCTAAATCGATCGCTATGAATATCGATTGACCTGAAATTCAACTCAAACCTCACCGTGGACGTAGAACATGAATCTTAAAATTAATTCTTTGATTGGCATAGGCGCTTGACAAAGCCGCTCACCGTGTACTGCCGACGCCCATGGGCGTTCGACGCAATGACTCAATATGCTCTGCTATAGATCAACCGCACGCAGCACTCGCTTCATTTCCAAGTAGCTCGCTATTAAAGGGTTAAATTAGAAAATCTTAAAGCGTTATTATTTTTAAAACAAATGGAAACGTTTTCTTTACAAAAGTTTATCCACCTGTCCAGAAGTCCAAGCTAGTATACAAATAAGACAATTAAAGTTTGACAACTTAATTTTGATACCAGGACAAATACATTCTTTTAGATAAATATTTTTTATACCACGCCGGCCAAAAATTCATATATCATATTTGTCACCGTATATTTAACGTGTAAGAGATTCTTCTTTATCTCTTCGAAAGCAGAAAAGTGTCTCCAGCGAAACGTCTCGTAAGAACTAACGGGTGTTACACTTTCATCGCATATTGCGATTACGATAACTTTCGCACGAAACGTATCCTTATATAATTCAATCCTGGAGGAATAATTAAGTGACTGGTTGCTCTCTATGTGTGCAATCATTGAGGACTATTACTTCGAGATTACTCGTTGCGATTACTTTGAAGCGAACACTATAAATTACGGTTACATATTGTGAGAAGATCAATTTTTTGTGTAAGATTAAGCAACTATTCATTTTTATAAAATTCTGAACAACGTTAATACTGTAGAAACAATACAAAACCCCAGTTATACGATAGAATGATCAAACATTGTGTTACTTTGTGATTGTTACTAAAAATAGTAAACTATAATTTGTCTGACGAAGTATGTCAATTTTCAGTGGCATAGGTCATATTGACTCGTCGCAAGAATTAAGGGTTAAATAAAGTTTAGCGAAATTAACATGTCCTGATAGATTTTAATGATACTATACATATTTAATTCCCATCCATAATCCAGTTTGCATTTTTTATCTAAGGAACACCAAGATTCATTTTCATTTCGTGTCTAATAATCCTATGAAATATTGATTATTCTTCCTGTTTAAACTACGTGATGCCAATCCACAGTCATCAATCATCGTGGTATTTAATACACATTATTTTCATCACATTACTCGTAGTTGTAATTGCTTCGACGCTCACAGTATCCGAAGCGTACAAGTAGAATGTGACACCTATGCACAGACGCAGCGACACGAATTAATAGAGTGGAAAATCTTTCCTCGCCTCGCATTATGGATTCCATTTAATCAAATTTATTACGACATTTTCGTATCCGCCCACTGTCGACACGTAATTACAGGCTTGAAATACTAACAACGCCAGTGGAACGAGACGTTCACGCTCAGACGTATCGGAGAGCCCAACGGCCGCCTCATTATCGCATCCCTTTATTTGATATAATTTATTTCAATATTTCAAGCCGTGCATGGGATCGGTTTGTCGAATGTATCATACGATTCCCTCGGAAACAAAGTGATCTTTCGATGGAAAGTAAAAGCGAGCCATTGTTCGCGGTCGATTGTGAAATAATGCGAACGCATCGGTGGATGATTAATCGAGAGACGCGACTGATTAACCCCTTGCCTTCTAACAATGAGCCACACACGTGATGAAAATTTTGCATCGTCTGGTGGAAAAACACGATGCGGTCTTGCGTTGATTTATACAAATTGAGCTAACAAATGCACCTTTGGTTGTCATGGGATTGTTAACCCGGCTACTGTGTAGTGGGGTGTGACGTACCCCTATCAATTTTTTTAAATTTAAATTCAATAGGAACAATCTTTTCGTATAGTATCGAATTTGTCTTCTCTTATATATCTATGCTCAAAATGATTAGAAATTGTTCTTTACTCTTAAATGCAATGAAAAAATACAAACATGATTTTTGAAACAATCAAACAATAGTTTCTTAAATTTAAATTTTGTAACCGGAAATGTATTACTGAAAGATAAAAGTGATTTTTTTAATTCAAGAAATACTTATATTCGTAATAACAGAAAATATGGAAAACTTAAACTTGATAATTTCTTTTGTAGTTTTTTTTCTTTTATAATTTCAACGCGACAACAGTAAAGACTCGCTGAAACTGAATACCAGTAGCATCGGGTATGCGTAATAAGAAAGTAATACTATTTTTAAAAGTTGTGAGGTATGTCATGCCCCAGTACACAGTTTCCGGCTTAGAGGGAAATTGTAAGTTTTAACCCATTCGACGCCAATGACGCACCATGTGCATCCTTCATTGCTAATCTAAAACAGCCAACGACGCACCACGTGCGTTTTGGAAAATATTTCAATATAAACAGAAAAAAATCCTACTTCTGAAGATTGTCTTGTGATCCTAGCTTCGAATGGGTTAACGTATGTTTTTTAATTATCAAAGTATTAGGACGCTCAAGCAGTTAATTATTGCGCACTTGGCGATTATTAATATCGTAAGACAATGAGTCAATCATAAGCCGAATCGATGCAAGCGTGTATGAAAAACCTTGGTGGTTTTCGTATTGTGATGCAGAGGACGGTTAATCGAGACCGGATACGTCGGTCGATGCGTACGTTCTGAGAATCTTAACGATCATTTTCGCTTCTTAGAACTCGTCTGCCTTTCCCATAAGCTTTTCCGTGCACGATGAAAGTCTGTCGCGAATTTCTATCCTCTGGACGATCGACAATTATTAAAAACGGAATGCACGTTGTGTGAAAAATTCATCCTGTCCGTGCTAGAGTGTCTCATTTCACTGGACCTGTCGCGCGACAACGATCTCGCGCCAGAAGCAAATCGTTCCACCGGGTAAAAGTGGAAGAGAAACCGTACCGATCTTAATTTCTCCCGTTTGTATACAAATATCATGTACACACTCCGGGCTGACTGTGAGCGGTGAACTCTAAGAATGAACGAAACGCGCAAAAACACGGGCAGCAGCGTTTGCTTTGAAGAAACCGAGCGTATTTCGAGGTCGCGTTCACTTTTGCTCTAAACACGCCGGCGAGACACGAGAATCGTGGAAAGTTCACGTGTTTACGGTGTCGGGTGTACGTTTCACGTGGTCTCGCATGAGAATCGAGCTGGAAACGAATATTACCGGCTGCCATACCCGACGATACGTCGCATGGATAACGATCGAATCAGAGAGAAGCCGCTGCTACCTTTGTACATACGAATGAACCTCGTCAGAATTCGAACGAACTTGCTTCTCGCCGACTGGAAATTCAAGTATAACCTTGTAGCCGTACGTCAAGTTCCACGTTCAAACGGTTGCCAGATGTGATTATTTATTTTTGGACTGTTAGAGAAGTAGGTACGCGTGTGTGCGCGTGCACATGGATGTGTACGTGGTTCTCAGCATCCAGAGACGCTCTATTTTCGCACGGGCTTATTTTCGACGCTGCGAATTACGCGAAATTCAGGTGTGGCGCCGGTCTGAAGATAAATTCTTTGTCGAGTCGCTATTGTGAGAAGGATGAAGGACGAAAGCTATAGTTTGACCGAGAGAAATTGGTTTACAGGTCTATTTTATTGAGACGTTATTTTCAGATTCATGCATAGTACCGGTAATCTACGCGTCAAATTTGATTCGCACAGATAGGTGTAATATACAGGGGTTTGTAGAAAGTCATTTTTATGGACTGAGCTACAGAATTTTTCGTTGATTCATTACATAATGGCAGGTTGGGAGAAATTGGAATTTTTGTGAGGAAAGAAGGATAAAGGAGATGAATAACAAAGAGGTGTGGAGAATCAGTGAAATGGAAGAGAACTAAGGGTGGGGGGAGATTAAGAATAGAGAAAGAATAGTACACAATGTAATGAGCAGAGATTGAAAAGTCTGTGCAGTTTTTTCTTTTCTTTTTGTGGTGTGAAATTAAAGAAAAGTTGAACGAATTTATGGATCTTCCCTCGTACAGCAGCTTCTTTCTTTCTACACGTTGCTAAGTAACGTATTTCATTTTCCAATAATATATTACTATTTCAGATTATAACTGTAAAACCACTGTTACTTTGAATTTTATAAAACATAAAATTATTAGCGACTTAATTAAATTAAATTTGATAGATAGGTCACTCTATAGGTGACTCTAAAGTAACTAGTATAAAAACTGTTTGAGGTGTCTGGATGCAAGTCCTGCTTTTAGGAACTATACTTTATTGTTTCACCAACATGTGTAGCTACTATTTTAATATATTATCTCAAAAAACCCTGACGTCTGTAAAAAAGTAAAGTTACAGCTCAATACTTAATTAAATCTATTCTTCTTCATATACTAAATTCTCTTCATGTACTAGAATTAGCAAATAAACAATTTTCTTGTCCCTGAGCTTAATATTTTAATTAACAGTCTCTGAAGACAATCTCACATAAGATATACATGTTTAAATGATTCCCCAATCAATACAAACGTCTGTAAGAAGACAAACTTATAGTTCAACACCTAAGTACATCTATTCTCCCTAACACACTAGGAACTGTTAATGTACTAGAATCAGCAAGTCATCAATTGTCTTCTCTCTGAATCCGATACCCTGAATACCGATTCTAGAAGACGAATTCATGCTAACTGGCAATTTTCTCGTTGCAGGAGCCAATCGAAGGCCTCGTACCTGGCTTATCGTCGGGAACGAGGAGCGCCCGACAGCGAGGGCAGCTACAAGAGAACGATGTCACCTACGTCCCGTTTAGAAGACTGGCCACCGCCTCGGGATCACGACGATCCTGTTCTTCTACGCGTCACGCCTCATCATCCGTTGCAGCCTCATCATCACCATCACCATCACAACAATCACCAGCCGGAGCTTTCGAAGTCCCACAGCGTGGACGCCCTTCATCATCGTCTCGAGGAACGGACCGCGCAGCAACAACAGCAACACTCCAGCGAGGTGATCGGAAAGCTGTCGCACGATTTGAACAAGAAACTGCAAGCCAGCGACACGAGGTCCCGGACCAGCGAGAATAATAACAACGATAACCTGGAGGATCGGCATCACCATCATCATCATCATCAGGAGAAGAGGCAGCAGGAGAAGAGGCACGATTATGAGCAACGTAGGGAACGATTGTCGCCGCAGAGCGTCGAGGTCCTTAACGACAGGAACCGACAGCTGGAACGCGAACGAAGGAAACTGGCTGCCAGTTGCGAACCTCTACCTCAAAATAGAGAGGTACTATTTTTTTTTAGAGTTTCCTTTTCTAGGAAGAACTCTCATTTTGATGGTTAGGGGGTATATGCACTTGTTGGGGCGTTGCGTTTGCTTACCAGAAGCAGTTGAGGTCTGAATGAGTGATTGTTTTTGTTGAATTTTTGGTGTGGATGTAGTCTTTTCTTTCCGGAAAAACGTACATTAGAGAGAGATACACAGAGAATTGTGTTCCAGACTTCTAATTATAATAACTTTATACGTACTTGAGTTTTAATAACGCAGAAAATTGAAGGTGGCACAAAATTGGAAAAAACGTGATTGTGTTTCATATACTGGACGAATTGCCTTCGATATGCGTTTGCTATACAACCGTGACACCCATATAATTAACTAATAGATATCACTACTCGTATCGATAATAGAATCACCGAAAAATGAATGCTGAAACCTCGACAGTTTTTAATTACCCTGGGCCCAAAAGTATAGTGACTGATGAGCTCAACCTACAGAATATTAGCGTGTTCACGCTTCAATTCTAAATTCATAAACTGTTGAGTTACATTAACGTTGCAGTGATAGTATAAAGTAACGAACGTATCATCAAATTCTTGCCAAAACCGCTGGTCCAAGTCGTAACTCCTCTATTAGACCCTACGATTCAAGGTATTTTCTCTGATTTGACTCATAATAATTAATTAGTTTGAAGAGAATAGTTTCTCGGAATGACCTTGAACGCCTCTTTTTCTCCTATTTAAAACACCACAGAAATTCCGAGGTTGCAACACCTGGCTGTAATACTAAAACATTTCTCAAATTTAGAAGCAAACCCCCTCATCAATGGTGGAAGAGGACTTCTTCAGGGAGCGTAGCGCGACGATCGAGATGACCTCGCAGAACATCGAGCTCCTGAACCGTCGCAACGAGAAGAGAACCAACGCTACATCGACCTCCACCAGCACCATCACTACCTGCATCACGACATCCTCGTCATCGACAACGATGACGATCACAACGGACAGTTGGTCCCGAGGACACGAGCTGCAGAATTCAATAGAAGCTACACCAGTTTCGGAAAGACCTCCGCCTCCAACTAGTTCCCCGCCAAGGTCACCCGACCAGATCGAAGGGGACAGCCCAAGAGGAGCTGTTCCCAGACGATCAGGAAGCTGTTCCAGTTCCTCGTCCTCGAGCAGATCTTCAGACTCTCGAGTGTCCCCCAGAAGCTTGTTCACGAAGAAAGAAAGCTCCCAAAACAGCAGAAAGGTGTCTAGTCCAACTCAGACGGACAACACAGGTTCCTCGAACAGGTCCAGCTCGCCTGTACGTTCCAACGAGATAGAGCTGAGAGTGGACAGGTCATCAGGGAAGTCCAGGTCAGGAGCTAGGTCCTCGACGTCTTCGATCTCCAGCGTTTCCAAAGCTTCCTCGTCGTCTTCACCCAGGAACTCGCCTGTGGACGAGGACAGATCACCTGTCGCGTCTCCCTGCGTGTCTCCTCAGCCTGGCATCGAAGGATTGACGCTGGTCCAGCGTACAGAGGTTGTCCTTCGAGTAAACGCAGCCACGAGCGACGCATCCTCGCAGACCGACATCCTGGAACCGACGGAACCTGAAGCGTGCAACAAGGTGCACGAACAGATTCCTCTGACCAGGAAGAAGCTGCCTGAAGAGATCGAGTGCGAGGAGTTAGGCAGGGACCTGGCCAGCCAGCTCAGCCCGAACGACAAGCTTGTGCCTCTACTGGGTGAGTCTCTTCAAGGTTCTATTTTGTTTGATTGACTCATAAATAACTTCAGACATGTGAACGAATTTTTGTTCTTAAAAATTCAAACAGTTCGTCTATGCACCTGATCTTCGTGTCATATCAGAAAGTAAACAGCTACGCAAGTAACAAAAATTATTCTTTAGTGAATTATTTTATGAATTGAAGAAGAACAACTGGAAGTTGTTTATGGTTCAACCTAATATTAGGTGCGGTTGATCTAATGACCAGACTGTGGATGTTTGCACACTTTGCTACATTTAGGTATAACATACACACACAATCGGAATAAAAATACATTTTTAACTTCTTCGGGGCAGAACTTCCTAAAATTGGAACAAAATGAGTTAATTTTATCTTCAGACAGGAGAATTGCAAACAAAATCAGAAATATAGACAGAAAATAATGTTTGTGTATCCCTGAAGAGATTACGAAAGGTAGTTCAAGGCATACAAACGTCAGGAAATCGGTGTAAATTACTACGGACCTCTGAACTTTGAAACATGGTTTCGTTTTTCATCCTGGGATGCATCATTAGCGCTCAAGCCCCTAGAATGAAATTAGATCGCAGTGTTTACGGTCCAACACAATAGTTTGTTTCACCATGTCGTGGAAACGATCGCGCGTTGCCTTTTACGTTTCTCCGTGCCGACTTTAATTTCAGGTTTAGACTAATCCGAGCTGGACAATCGTCGATTACGTCCAATAAAACCCCGTGAACACTGGCATTATCGCGATTTTCCATCGTCGTTTCTCAACGGATTACGGTAATCCTGCGGATTCAGTGCGGTGGATGCCAATGGCCTTAACTGAACGTTTTGGGTGTTCTTTTTTTTTATTTACGTGTTTGAAAGCTCATCAGCTGCAATGGTTATTAGCGACTATAAACAGAATTTACAGTGGCGTGTAGAATTTTGTGAACACTTCAACCACCAATTCCGTTTTAAACAATTCATAATAAATTCAGATTTATGAATATTAGTAAAAATGAAAGGAGGGATCACAGATTGCGACCACGTCTTCTGCCTGACTTATTTTTCAATCTGATCTCGTTTCAAATTTCTGTTGACTATACTTTTCCAAGGGTGGACTGTAAAATTTACTGTCAGGAAGCTTTTGCACGCCACTGAATATAAATTCTATACCGACACCTCAAATGTAATTTAATTAAATAGTTACTGATTATCAAAACATTGTGAGCAAACTTCATACTGAAACAATAATGTAGGAACAGAAGGACACGATTGAGTATTCTGATCTTTTTTTTCTATACGATTTTTATAAAAATTGGTAAATTGCATCGTGTCTGATCAGGTATGGCTGTTTTCACTGTGGCACTCAACGTGTTGATGGATAGGAAGTGTACTAACCTCAGATGTGTGATCGATAAATGTAGACGCCATATTTGATGTGTTATTCCTCATCTGTTTGGAGATTCTAGTTTTATACTACGTTTTTTTAACAGGAGCTATATTTCATTCATCGTTTAAACTAATGCATGTGTATGTTCAGTATACTCAAGAGTTATTTCAGTCTGATTTTCAACGCCAAATTCATTTTCGTGGAAAGTATGTACAGTACAGTCCCGATTATCCTATGTGATATGGACCATCTTGATCTGGGATAACACGGAATGATCGTTCAGAGTTCACAAATCATGCAATAAAACCGCCATTTTGGTACCATAACGCTGTACGTGTATTTAGTTTCATTTAGGACTTGACTAAAAATTCAATTAACTACTCTAACGATACTTACCACGTTGAGTGTCACAGTGAAAACGGCCATACCTAATCAGACACGATGTAATTTACTATTTTTTATATAGATCGTAAGGAAAAAAAAGATTTGCGTACTCGATCGTGTTCTTCTATTCCCACATCATTGCTTCAGTATGAAGTCTGCTCAGAATTTTGTGACAATCAATAACTATTTAATTAAATTAAACTTGAGATGCTGGTCACAGGGGACCTCCACGACATTCAGCATGTTAACCACACCTGTGTACTGTTTAATATAAATTCTCGAGAAAAAGTTAGTCACGGTTTTTTGGTTTGCAATCAATGCTGCTATTCAATATAAAATTCAAAGCACCTTGGATAATATGAAACGTCGGTTAAATAAGACTCTAATAATGGAGACTGTACTTACTGTAATTGTGAAAACCTAAATGAAAATGGTTTTTCCTATTACCAATTTCGGATTTGGAATGTCCAAGCATGTCGTTGTTCCTGCTGTTACAAATGGAACGTGGAGCATAGCTACAACCGCGAGTATTACGATAAGAACGGCGCCGTTTGCACTTCACGTGCTCCAGCGTGATCAGCTATGAAGAGCGCCGCGGCGGGGGCGACGACCTTTTATTTTAATAAGCTCTAACCTAATCGACCACTCGTCCGAGTTATTCAATTATAGTGCTCTCGTTCCATCGTGCGCGATACCGAGCGCGTGCGTTATGGCTTCTTTAGGAATTCCTGGAACCCAGAGGCTGTGCAGAGGTGTTAGATTTCGATTTTAGTGCGGCGAAGCCTCGAAATGACAGATTATCTCGCGGTGGAGTGTTTAAACGGGACACTTGGACGGTTATAGGTCTGTGTGGGCGTAAGGATGGAATATAATGTTTGAGTCAACCCAAGTTGTTTATTTTAGGGTACCATAGTTATTTTTGTTGGAGGTTAGTTGCTACTGATTGTTGGTAACATTACGTGTCTCGTATTATTTATTTTGCTAGGTAGAAAATCTGTAGAGGAGAATCCTGGTATTCTGAGTATGATTGGTATTTTGAGAAGAGTGTTTTGATATAATAAGTGCACTGACTATCTTTATTGTCATCATATGTGTGTATATTATTTATCTCAGATATTTCTGAATTTTATTTTCAATTTCTTGTTTTATGTTTAATAGAAAGGAATTTTTATTGAACGGTATGGCTGAAAACGACTTTGATAAAGACGTTTCTAAAGAGGTTAAGGATACTAGCAAGAAAAAGTCATTTGAAAGGCACAATCATAGTGCAGTAAAACGTCAGCAAAAAGAGATTCAGTCATTAGGGAACACGGATGTTATCGTAAACATAAGCGTCGATCAACGAGAAGTATGAAAAACACTGTCATTATTGTCAGTAACATCAAAACACTTACTTACAATTATTCGTTTATATATACCTTTCTGAACGCTTGTTCTTTTGAACTTTAGAACAACTTCAAATGAGGCAATTATTATAAACAATCGGTAGCGAATACAGAAAATGTGTTCATCGTATTCCCTATAAACAAAGATAAATATGCATTAGCTCGTCGTCTTAAATAATGAATTACATAATTCCTAATTCTCATACAATTCCAATGAATGATAAGACATAATTACTGCTTCTCATCAAATTCTAACTAATGACAATGTTAAAACAGTAGTAGAACATGACAAGTGCACCATCGAACATTTGTACAGTTTTTAACTTAAAAACTTGGTGTTTTAATAAAAAATTTTTTTGAATCGTAATCTAAATTGCATAAAGATCCGCAGTCTAATAATGACACTCATTAACTCCAAACATTATCAAGAGCACATGTACCTACTAAATTTTCAAACTTATTTTTCTCGAAAACGAAACATCGGATAACAAAATTTTATTCGAATTGTTTATGTACGTTTCCATGTATAATCACTTTCTTCTCAGTTTTCCCACGACTTACAGGATACTCTGTATATTTCCATATACATCCACAGTCTGACTTTCGAACGCACCATCGTCCATACTACTCAAAGGGTTGAATAATATTCAATTCAAACGTTGCTACCACTTATGCTGCTCACGTTAAGGATATCTAAAGATCAGCGAGCGAATCTCACGAGCAGCGAGCGTGTGTGTCGCTGCAGAAGAGGGTAACCAGCGTGTGTAACGATTTGTTCTTATCAGTTCCAGCACCGGAGCATAAGAAGCCCACCGACTACGTTTCCGGCCTGTTCAGGGTAGAGGCGACCTTGCAGCCTAGACCTAGGCGCCGACTGTCCCTCGAGGAGTCGACGACTCCTTGCAATGAGAACGGGCCCGACCACGAGAAAAAGTAAGTCCTCCAATTAGCACCGGCCATTTACAACCTAACAACGTCCCAATTAAAGTAATTGTTCCTCTCTCCGCGGAATCTGTTATTAAGGAAATTCGTTTTCGTGGAAACGACAGATAGCGTCTGCGCTGCCAGGTGTACCGTGAAATAGACAACTTTTTTTACATCGAAATAAAAAAAAGCCAACGAAACGAGGAAGAAGAAGACGAGAATAATTCCGGAATTACGATCAGGCGTGTATCAGTGACTAGAATTTTCCTTTCGTTCGTCAGGGTTATCTGAACCGTATCTTGTCATTATCGTTATATAAATGTTAACCGATCGTGCTCGATGATACGGGACGTCGATATTTCATACAGGTTACTTCACGCGAGCCTTTGACTGGCACTTTCACCGAACACCTCCGAGTACGCCGTGCACCTGATTATCGATCGCACTTTTCATCGTGTTTTTCAACGATTCGACGCTGCTGCTTAATGGCGCTCGAGGGAAGGTAAAGCGACTCCAATGAATTTTCGCGTGACCGTAGAAAATCGCCAGGCTCGATCAGATAAGCCGCCGCGAAACCGTGCCAAGGAGTTTGCCTCTTTTTTTTTCACGGGGATGGAGAACGATGGACACGTGGTTAAAGAGGTCGCGTGCATGGACCTGTCGGCGCGTGGACATCCATTGTTGTCCAATGAACGGTGGCCACGTGGGCGCAACCACAATGAGCGGACATCGTTCAATGAGCCTCCCATCAGTGTCGGGATTTAATTGTCGTTAAACTCTTGCCGTGATGAATCGATGACGCGCCTGGTGAACGAATTATCGTTCACAGCTCGTGATTTCTCGAGGCTTGCATGAAGAAAATTTAGATGGATAATCGGATAGCGTGTTTGATTAATTCTTTGACGTGCAATTTAATTCAGATTATGGTACTATGTTTCGTAGTAAATTCAGTATAAATATAATAAATGCTTTCACTTATGCAAGGCAACAGGAAGTGAACCTGTTTATACTGGCTGCTAGACTGCGCATGTTTTTGGAGTTTAATATATTGAAATTGGTGAATGATTGACGTTTAAGTTGGTGACTAATGAACATGGTTATTATGAGTCTTGTTGAAGTTTCACTTATTTAACTGTATTGGCGTGGGAAATATGGAAGTCTAAAAATGTATGTTTGTATAAACATCCGCAGTCTAGTTCTCACTGTTGCGCCTTTGTCAATTAATTGACGTTTCCTGTTCAAACGAACAAATATTAGGTAGGGTTATAAATAACTTTCGATGCAGAGTAGATATGTTTTTCTTCCTAAAAATTGTTCAGCTAGACCAGTAAGAGATATTGTGCCTCAAGACATTTTACCTACCGGAAGCCTATCAATTGGCTTTCTGCGACCAGCGCTTGTCAATCATAAATCGATTGATTTTAACATTTCGTCGTCAGTAATTCATTCGTTTTTATCCTGGAAATACTTTAGCAATTCTTTAAGAAGTTACAGCGGTGATTTTAATAATATAATTAATGCCAAGCGTCGCAATTTTATTTAAAAGTAATAGCAGCTCATCAGCAGGACAATGAACCGGTAGCTAATGCGTTAATAAAGAAGCAGCAACATTCTTGGCATTAATCTCCTTCCTATTAATTTTCTCCCACTGCCATTACAAATTTATAACAATCAACAACAGAGTTCTTATTTTATTTTAATGTTTCATTTATCATATGCTTTGTAATATGAATAAATTCTCTCTCCGAAACAATTTTCTTTTCATTTAGTGTCTTATTAAAATCAGGTTGGTAGGGGTTGTCCATAAAATATGGATATGGGTTCCGCGACGACATAAGTTTGGGAACCACTGACCTACACTCTTAATTTCTATTCATATTAGAAGGTAATCATCCCAGAAACTCGAATATCCTGCAGAAGCGACAGAAAATTATCTTTCAATAAATTGACGAACAAATTTAATAAGACGAATCGAAAGTGATTCGTGACTCAACCCAGTAAATAGGATAATCGATTATTCCGGCGTTGCACCGAGCAAGGACAATATTTCCGCTGGCACGCGTCGGGAGAAAGTACCAGAGGCGCAAGATTCTTGCGTAACTAGCCATAAATGATATTGTTAGGCCAGCCGGTTGGTGGTCTACGCATCATTTTGTCCGTCAGTCTGCCACGAACGAGCGGTGACATCGTGCCGAACCCCGTGTCGACGGTCCAACACCATGGAGAACGGTCATACGGAAAAGTACATCGGAATCATCCACGGTTATCTCTGTCCTTATCTCGAAAATCGACCGGTAAACTCGCGCGAAAACTCGTTTATCCGAGAGTTCCATCTGACGGAAGTCGATGTTCATCGGTCGATCGGTAGAAGTACGATTCGAAGAGCTACTTCGCGAGCTGGCGTGTTCGAAAGCAATTACGGATGGCCTCTTCGGCGAGAGGTTCGCCTAAACGGCGATAAAGTAGCAAGGCTCTACTCCACGGTGATAGTTGCATCGGTTCTTCCGGCTTTCATTAACCACTTCGGGGATATTTTTTTTATATCATTTATTGAGGCTTATCTATAAAATGTTATTGCAATCGTGTAATCTGAGATGAATAACTGAGTCGCAAATTTGTTGCAACCCTATGGTCCTAACGGCGCACTGTTGTGAGTTTCTTGAGGATCTTACATTACTTCTCTTCTTTATTTTGATTTTCACCTTCGGTTATATACTTTCTGTTCTTATGAGTTACGTATAATAATTCATGAGTGATTCGTAAAAAAATAAGTTTGTAATAGTTGGGTTTAAAAACTGAATCTGGCTACCTGTGCAGGAATAATGACACATGCGTGTACTTTTGTTGTAATTAGATCCGTTGGTATCTCTGTCAACAGTTATCAGTATTCTTTTGTTTCTTTTTTTTTATGGGTATAAATGAGGCGACAGATGGATCGTTGTCATATAAAAGTATGGGCAATATAGCTGTAAAAATATTTTTAATTTCAATGTTTCGATAAACATATAGCTCTTAGAAAGCACATACATTATTTTTTCAGAGATTTCTAATTCTTTTTAATTTTTTGTTTTTCCTACAATAGAGTCTGTGTATTCCTTACATATTCATATTAATATTATTCTAGCTCATTGTTTTATATTTTATCTGTTTGTCTATCCCTTAAAATTTATTTTCTAACTATTTTTAGTACTTCGTTTATTATTATTGTTACAGTAATAATCTCTTCAATGTTTTTAATTTTGATATACCTATACATATATAAATAATCCATACACAATAAATGTTCATACACGTACGCACCATCTGTCTGTGTCTCTTTAATACTTTGAGTATAATTTGATGAACATAATCTACGCCACCCATGTATGTATTGTTTCCTTCTCCTCTTATTGATAACTCATAATTATAAAATGTCCTATATATAGTATCGTTAAATATTGCAATGAAAAGACTCGACCACAGAATAGGATGGGTAAAAATCAATTCGTGAAATATTTCGTCCGTGAATGCGAAGGGGTTGAAGCAACTTCAACAAATTCGTACGTGAGGAAGTTAACACTGTCACGGCCGCTGCCACATGTGACTTCACTCATTCGTAAAACATTTACATAAATCAAAAAAAAATGAGCATGCCTATCCCTGGTTAAAAATAAATATCTAAGTATTCCCAAAATTAAACACGAAAAATATTTTGTACGTAAAGAATAACGTAGAATTCTTGTCATTGAACAGCCTTTAACACGTTGAACGCCACAGTGAAAACAGCCATACCTGATCAGACACGATATAATTTGCTATATTTTCTATAAATCATAAAAAAAAACATTTGAGTACTTGATCGTGTTCTATTCCTACATTATTGTTTCCGTACGAAGCTTGCTCAAAATTTTGCGACAATCAGTAATTATTTAATTAAATTAAATTTGAGGTGTCGGTCACCGGTGACTGACGCGACATTCAACGCGTTAAAATGACCCATTGTAACTAGGTTTCTGAAAATATTTACAGCCGTCAAAGCGTCAATTACGTCGTCCGGCCTACCGAACGCAACAACCGCGGCTCTATTTTTCCAAAGTCGGTGCGCTTTCCTTTCTTTATCGCTTTCTCCCCGCTTTTACGGAGTCACGTACGGCCTCTCGTACGCGGCGATAACGTTATCTCGAACGGATGCGTGCCCCGGTAAATATTTAATTACGGAGCGCATAACGCGACGATTGTGTCCGGTCGCTGCACTTTCTGCAGCGATGCGGCCAGCTCGTAAATCCGTCATCTTCTCTTCCTCTTCGACACAACGTTCTCCGAAACGTGACGATCGACCCCGAAGCGTGACTCATGCGAGTGATGCAACCGGCACGGTGTCGTCCGCGATCACGATCACCTGGATCACCGTTTCCCGCGGAATTTATGGAGATCAGAGAGACGAGGAAGAGTTCAGAGATATGATTTGTTGTTGCAGGCACGAGACGATACCTTCCGCACCGGTCACTCCGTCCTCGACCGACCCGACCAGTCCGCTGTCGCCCACGTCCGCCTACTTCACCACGTCCGAGGGCAAAGCCAGGTTCCTGACGAGATACTCGCGTGACGTGACGGTCGATGGTTTGGCACGTCAGGAGGACGCGCCGCAGGTCATTCCGACCGACAGCCTTGATCTCAGGCAGAAGAAGGTACGTTCAATCGTTTGGGTTTTCTTTATGATCGGACTGCGGATACTTAACCCTTATCCGGGCATTCAACTTTTTCTTGTCTCTCTATATTTAACACTTCGACTGTCACGTCGCCCATATATGGGTGACACTTCGATTCAGTCATTATTTATTTGATCGTGTGCAGCATTAGTAAATATAGCTAAGCAGGTCGATTGAAACCAGTAGAATAGTTATGTAATTTGCTAATATTATTGATTGAAATAAGAAGCTGCAGAAAATAAAAGCAGTAAGCTGCTCCCAATAGGTTACCCCCTTGAGATACCATCATACGCTTATAAGATTTGAAGTTTTTTATTTCGAATTCGCATCATAAAAGAACGAGTAGAACTTTTGCACACACCTAATATTTTCGACCTCCAGGATCATATAGGTGTAACTTTATTCAATATTATGGAATACGTGGTCCTTCTTAATCTCTGTTTCGTTAGACTTCTTTAAACTTTGCACAATAAAAGTTAAAAATTCGACTGTTCCTTACGAAACAATATTCTAATACACGTGAACTGCATCCATATACTCATACATGCATTGATAAAGCTCAAGGGGTTATAGGTCAAATAGCCTGAAGTAGTATCAAATAAAAATTGAAATAACGTATTAATTTAATCAATTTCGTGAGTCAGTGTATGTAAGTCTCAATACGAGTCTCTACTTATATTTATACTCTAAAGCACATGATTAAATAATTAATTGTGTGACACCGTATACATTGTTGAAGAAACAGTTTCAAATGAAATTCCTCTTTCATTTAAAAGATGGTACTTGAAGTAATCCTAAAGCACACAGACTAGATAAGCCGATAGAAAGATTTTCCAGCTTAAAACAGATAGTTTCTTTTTTTACCGAGTGCACCTGTCAATGAAACGTGAATATAGTAGATAGCGTTATCGATGAATCATTTTTTGCATTGACAATAAAAATCTTTTACACATGCGTTGCCACCTGTGTTAAGCTAAATACATTACGGGTAAGGGGAACAAACAAGGAATGTTACAAAACAGATTTATTGAGAAAATCAATTTTTAATATTTAGTCCACCAGTACAGAGATAAGGTTCAAGTAATTGAAGTGCATTGTTTATAACGTGAGATTATACTCCAATCAACCAGTAGAAGAAAAATAAGCATAGAAATAATTATTCTACGTCATTTGAATTTTTTTTTCAATTTGCACACTGTAGAATAAAAGATGTCCTTCAGATAGTCTGCTAGTATGAAAGTGACAGAGTTGGAAAATTTCAACAGGCAATTATGAGACGTGTGCAGAAGGTATGACTGTTTCTGTGTCGCAAATCTTGATTAATATCGAATAATAGAGACAGCGTTAATTAGATACAATACAAAAATTGATTAATTTCACGTTAGATCGCCAATTACTCATTAATTTCTATTGCAATCGAAATAGTTTAACAGTTATTTAATGAGCAATAAAAGTGATTCTAACGATACAGTCAACAAGAAACCTCTATTTTTATATAAAAATTCAATCGGTAGCTAATGTGTCAACAGATTAATAAAAAAAATTTCTTCCATTCCAAAAAAGCTGTACCTAACGATCATCAACCGCATAATATCCCAAGCCACACGCAATTCACATCGAATCACGTGGTGTAGCGTCCGTGAAATCATAGCGTATATCGAGTCGTCATAAGCGCGAGCGGAATTGCAATCGATTTTCTTCGCAGGAGGAGCTGATGACGAGGCTGGACAAGAAACTGGTAGTCCTCAGGGCCGAGCAGGAGGCCGTCAGAGAAGAGGGTGAAGTGAACGAAGGTTTGGGTGCACGCGTCGCGACGCGCATTTCTGCGGTCGCTCGGCCAGCCGAAGCCTCCAAGTATCGGTTGCACGTCGAAGAAGTTGGAAAAATCACCAGCCTTCTGCTTGGACTCAGCGGGCGGCTGGCCAGGGCTGAAAACGCTTTGTACGGAATGCCGGCTGATCATGCGGAAAGAGTGAGTATTTTTTATTTATTTAACTCTGTGGCTACGACATGCAAACTACTGTTTTCTGGTCAAGTTATTTCAAGTTAATATATAATGAATTATAAACGAATACATATTAACACGTTCTTCGGCGAGTGATGCGGTGTCATCAGTTAGGTAATAATAACTATTTATTATTACACAATTCTGAGCAATTTTCATACTGCAATCTCAATTTGGGAACATAAAAACGTGACTGAATATTCGAAAATTTCTTTCCTTCATGATTCATATAAAAAACAGTAAATTATGTTATGTCTGACTAGATATGTGTGTTTTCAATGCTGCATTCAACGTGTTAAATACAATTGAACAAAAGAATATCGGTTAGCTTGGGGATATCAAGCTATGGTGTGAAATTTTTATGGGTGACTATACTCACCTTTAGTATGCAGCCAGCGCTCGACGTTGGGTGACAATAGTCATCAGCAAATGAAAGGGTTAATGCGTCGAAGGTACAGGCGCATGGATGGCTACAACAATCAGGGCTCTTGATTTGAAGTTTCATTTAGACAAAAATTATCCTGCTGCCTAGGTATCCATAAGATTCCCGGCTCGATGAGACAATCGGCGATTCGGCAAATTAATTTTTCATTCACCAAGCTGATCCATTTTCTAGAATCGCTACTAATCGAATTTATTCGAGTTAATTTGTATTCCAAATATTCGAGACCATCCGAAAAGCAGGCATATAGTAACATACACTCTTCCTGTTCGATCCACGCGAACAACGCACCCGCCTCGCTTTATCATCGTCTCAAGAATCCCTGAATCAACAGATCAACCGTCATCGAATGTTTGCACGATCAACAGAAAATTCACCAGGCGTCCTTGAGTCTTTCACGACTTCTACTTGTCCACGTTAGCGTGAAAAGATTAGCAGTTGTCCCGGCAGGATGGCCAAGAACTATACGCGTTATTATCCGTTAATTTCTCCACGATAGAGAACCTTGAAGAGTTCATCGTACGTTCGCGAAGCCGTGTAATTTTATCGTAAGAACAGTGTTCGATTTCACTGGGTTTAACGAACGCTTTTCTGCTGTTTCCAGAAAATCCTGGAGAGCAAGAGGGACAAGCTGATGGACCAGCTGGAGGAGGCGAAGATACTGAAGAGCAACATCGACAAGCGCAGCGTGAACGTATCGACGATCCTGTCGAAGTACCTGAACGAGGAGGAATTCGCTGACTATCAGCATTTCATCAACATGAAGGCGAAGCTGATAGTGGACGGCCGTGAGATTCAGGATAAGGTGAAGCTTGGCGAGGAGCAGCTAGCCGCGCTGAGAGAAGCGATCGACTAGTCGAATTTAATGAACTGATCGCGAACACGAAGAGGAAGCGACCACGTTCGCCAGCGTGTACTCGGAAATCTCCCGACCATGATACGACGATCGAAAAAAGAACGAAGAAGATGACCGTTCACCCTGAAGACGACTTTTCTATCCTCGAATCGGTGAACGGGAAGTGATGTCGAAAGCTTGAAATTATTTTTCAACAGTTTGTACATATAGAATCGAACAGAAAATTGTTCCCAGTTCGACGAGAAGAGAACTCTCCCATCGACGTGCACGCTTAGTCGAAGATGAAATCGAGACGAGGTCTCGAAGAGGATCCCCAAGCGTTACTGTCAAGATTGAACCGTGTTCTTCGTGTATTCGAAATATGTAACGGACCGTTGTCTATCTGTAAAATCTGTAAAATCGTGGGATTCGAAATTCCTGTCGTTGTTATCGTCCCGTTAGGTGTATCGGAGGAATCAAAATTTTAATATATTCCAGAGAACTAATTGTGAAGTGTACGTATCGTTAGGATAAAACTCGGTGATAAAATTGGACAGTAAAAAATCCGGTCGAGCGAAAAATTGAACAAAGACGAAGAAAAATAGTACTTTGACGCGTTCAGGCGGGAACGCAGAAGGACACTGACACGCTGAGGAGCAACGCGATCGAGCGTGTACAGCCTACGGATGTCTCCATTACCTGCCTAAGCATAATGTTCGTTCTTCGTGGCTGATGTCGCGAGATTCTTGACCTAGAATCACTTCTGGTGCCTTCTTATATACGATATATGTGATATAAGGGTTAAGGAGTCACGTGGTCGCGAGATATGTCCGAACGATACAGCCAACCAAGCGTTTACAATTGTAACATGTACATAGTTAATGATGATGAGGATAGTCTTTAAGCGATACTTTGTAGGAGACACACGACACATATACACACGGACAGCGATGATACATACATGGAAAACCATACTACATGCTCACGTATACAACGATTACTATTTTTTACGTTTTGTTCTAACCCCAGAGGCTCTCGAGAGCCTCTATGACGCTTGTGATCTTACTTACTTCTGTACGACCGAACCAAGGACTCTCGAAACCGGATACTCCAGTTGTATCGCGGCGATTTCGAGCCTCCATGGTGTGGTCCCAACGAAAAATTTTATGCCTGGGTCGTTTTTGAAATTATTCTCACACACCACCGCAATAGCTTTCAACCCCCTTCGCTTCCTGCCTTCTTCGTTCGGGATCTACGGGTCTCGAACCCGAGGACGGGGAATACGTCACGGTTGAAATTATTTCAATGCGAAGGATCCTCCGGTTCTTTGAGCTCGGTAATGAGATACTTACTCGAGGACTCAAAGATCTCGAGATGGAATCCTTGATGGTTCCAGCAAACGGTTCGCCATTGCATAATCTGCATACGGAAATTTAACACTCAGAATGGTGTACACGAGTACAGGGTGTCTCGCGTTCTTTTGGTCAAACTATACAAAATTGATAGCGAGAATATGAAACGTGGATATTAGTATGGTCGGTTATCCTTTTTGTCACACAAAACTAACGTTCAAGATTTTCCTATCGATTATAAAGAATGCATATAGTTTATTGATAATTCGCTCGCTTTGTTCGACGCTGATCGACCGTACGATATTTAGGACACCCTGTAGAGTTCAGTTCTGAATGATCGGCCTAAAGACAGAGGGTTTAAGCAGCAAACTTTTAAATTCGTAATTACTGTTTTTTTACTTTGACGCGAACGCGATTGGACCCACCAAAAAGAGAAAGTTTGTGCGATCATGCGATTCTTGAAGGAACGCCGGGCGAATCGTTTCACGGCGAACAATAGAAAGAGAAGCAAAAATCGTAGATGAAAGACTGAACACAGGGCATAAAGTTTTGCGCGACACATTATAGTCAGTTTCTGTTCCTCGTTTTTTTTTTTTGTTTCTCGATGTTCGCATGATACGGCGGCGATACTGTAATCTCGCACGACCGGAAGCTAGACACGTTTTTTTTCGTAATGTGCTTGTAAGCAGCGTTACGCGTCGCGAGGGCAAACACGCGACGCCATCGCGCTGACGAATTGTATATAAAAAGTAAAAGAAAAACAGTTCATACGATGAATGGAAAAAGAACCATGGTGCTCTGCATAATCTATTTTTTACGAGAAGAAAACGTTCCATTAACGCGTAGGCTATTTTACTATACTCTTAAGGTCATTGATATTTAACGAAACCCCCTCCCCCTCCCCCCCTCTTCAGTACTGTGTAAATATTATCTCTATGTCTATGAGCATACATTTAGTTCTTTTTTTTTTTTTAAACGTGATGCGAGAAGAAACTGTGAACAAGTGTTATAGCCTGCATAAAACACTCGTGCGGCACACGTGCACACACATACACGTACACACACATACACACATATAAGCGACGACGCTAGGTCGTTGTTAGTCTGACAATATTATCGCATATTTCGAATGTATTACGAAATCATTACGATAACTACCTTTCCCAAACTCGCTTGCAATAAATAACACGTTGGAAATTAATCAGGTCTGTTTATTTCATGGCGTCTTCTCGGTTATTAATGTGTGTATTTGCTATAATTATTTTTCATGCATCCGGTTTCATGGCGTTTGGAATATCTGTCATGGATTTTGAAATTGCCGCGAGGTTGCAGGTCCACGGAACAGCGGCACGTGGCATTATCGACTGGAGGTATCCGTTCAGTCTACTTCCTCTATAGTTGGTCCATCCGGAGGACTTCCGGCTTGGCCGCCGCATCCTCCAAATGGTACTCCAGCGCTTTCGTAAAATTTTTTTATAACGGGTTTGCAGACCTGAAAATTTTGAATCGATCTGTCTGTAGACATTTAGTTAATAGAAATGTTCATGCTTCGTAGAGTGATGTTGTTTGCATTTTAGCTTATGTTAATACGGCCATTAGCACAGATGCAGTCGAGGTATGAAGTAGACCATTCGCGCAATGCTTCTTTGTGTTACACGGATTTGGGGCTCTAGCGGACCATTACCTTTTTCGTGTCATGTTCTACTGTATCGGTTGAAACTGGCTTTACATGGCAGCGCTGTTAGTTCATAACAAGTTTATTTGTTGCTAATAATCTACCGTACGCAGAATTTCATGCTGAACACGCTGAATTTTGTTAGAATGGCGTATCTAATTTCGTCTCGGCAAAGAGTAAAGAATTGAGGGCTGCGTCAGACCAGTCTGGCCGCCCGATCGAGACATATAGATTTTTAATTTGTAGCTCAGAGACTAGTGATTCGAAATTGACAAGAGTAACCTATCTTACGCAGAAATTCATGCCGAACACGTTGGTTTTTGTTAGAATGGCGTATCTCTTTTCGTTTTGTCAAAAAATCAAGAATTGTAGAGAGCTGCGTCAGATCAGTGTGGACGGCCGATCGAGATGTATCGATTAAAAATTTCTAACTCAGAGTCCAGTGATTCGAAATTGATGGGAGTAACCTATCTTACGCAGAATTTCATGCCGAACACGCAGGTATTTATTAAAATGGTGTATCTCTTTTGGTTTAGCCAAAAACACAAGAATTGTGAAGAGCTGCGTTAGACCGTCCAGCCATACCGGTCGGAATTCTTCGATTCAGTGGAAAATCATAACATAAAATTAGCAGATCAGTAATGTTTTAAACAATATATGTGTTAAGAGTGTTGTAAGTATTGATTTCGCTTCAAAATTGGGTATTCGTCCTCATCTGTTTACTATATGTGATACTGATTTCCTGCATTTACTGCCTGTCCAACCTCTATGCTTTTGCCAGCTGTAATTCCAAAAGTTAGCGCTCTAAATTGTAGAGTGCGCTAGAAAACCACTGGTTTTTAGCACCGTCAGTATTTTCGATCGTGTGACACGAAGCCCCATAAGATGATAGGTCTATTCTGTAGTCTGTCGATGTCCATACCTCGTCTGTGTCAAAAAATTCCAAATCCTGGTGGAAATTTATTTCGTTACCATCTGCAGGAAAGCAAGAAAGCGATAGAAGGGAAGAATCGGTCGAAGCGAACGAATTCTTGACGCAGTTCATCTATTATGGCGCTGCGTGTTCATTTCCGGTAAATTTGAATTTCAAATAGTCACGACATGTATCGCGAACTTGAGAGTACGAGGGTCATTCAATCAGTTAAAAATACAGATAAAATCAGTGCTTTCTGCGTGGCTATGACAACAGCAACTTCATTATGTTTGCAAAAATGTAATTTCAGGCCTACTTAAAAAATTTGTAGGAGTGCTGTTACAAGTCTCTTGGAATCTTCCGAAAAATCTGAATACGAGGGTCACTCAACAAGTAAAGAGACAACCGGCTGTTTTCTTAATACGGTTTATTCATTTCATATAAATATTTAGTTATCTTTCAACATAATCTCCTGGTACAATTGTAATTTGTCCCGTCGCTCTACTAATTCTTTGCTAGCAGCAGCAAAAACATCTTCGTCTTAAAACATTTGCTTCCACTTCTTCGTTGCTGTGCAACTTAACTCCATATAATGAGTTCTTGAGTGGACCAAACAAAAGGAAGATGGAGCGAGTTCTGAACCTCCCAGCCTAATTTCTTTTTACATTTTTTAACAGTTGTCAAACAGCTGTTCCAAATTGATAATAAGGATGTCAACATAGGTTTCGAAAATATCGTACTTCTTATTTAAAGATTTTTCCAACAACTGCCGTTTGTCTCGTTACTTATTGAATGACCCTCGCATTTAGGTATTCTATTGCTGATGGACCACCCTCTAGAAGAGAACGGTGTGTACTCGAATCCTCCAATGAGTTCATAACATATTCAAATTTATCCCAAATATGATAAGTGTCATACATATCGACAGTGGTACGCAGAATGGCATCAATTGTTTCCTTCACAGAAAGCATTTAGCTCTGAGAAGTGTTCCATGCTGAAAGTGTTAGAAATCAAGCAGGAACAACTGTACCTTCTCAGCGTCCTTCAGTTTGGCTTCGAACTCCTCTTTAGTAGCCGCTGTGTTGTTATCTAACCACTTGATGATTTCATTGCATTTATCAGCGACGCGTTTCCTCTCGTCTTCCGGCATCTTCTCTCTGACCCTCTGCTCCTCGATCGTGTTCTTCATGTTGAAGCAGTACGACTCGAGGTTGTTCTTCGCGTCGATCCTCTCCTTCTGCGACTCGTCCTCGGCATGGTATCTTTCCGCCTCGTTCACCATTCGTTCGATCTCCTCCTTGCTGAGTCGTCCCTTATCGTTCGTTATCGTGATCTTGTTCTCCTTGTGCGTGGACCTCTCGACCGCGGTGACGTTCAGGATCCCGTTCGCGTCGATGTCGAAGGTCACCTAAGAGGAGCGAAAAATGAAAAGAAGAAAAGCCATGAGCGTCTTCTTCGTCGCTCGTGCGACGTAGACGCGTCTCTCCTCCTTCCAGCCACATCCGTTTCCGTTTCGATGGTTGTCCGGACCGGCTGACGATTCCAATACCGATGGCAACAGGCAGAAAAGAAATCTCGAGACACGGGATCGCCTGGAAAGGATCTACCCTGTCCAGTCTCGACCCTCATCCCTTCGACGAGCCTATGTAATCCTTGCCAAGGATTTTCCTTTTTCCCCTGCAACGGCCCGTTACAGACTGCTTCGGGCCTATTCCTACCCGGAATTGTTTTCTTATCTCTGGCCAGACCGCTGCGAAACGTTTATTAACAGACCCCTGCCCCTTTCTCTTTTAATTACTGATCGGTAATCATTATAATGGCGGGAAGTCACTGTGAAGTTTTTGACAGTCTATATTGCACGGTTATGGCGACATGAAGTTTGAAATTAAGTCGGGTTCCTTCGGATGACAGCTGCAGGATGTTACTGTAGGAGAGACGGTGGAAATGGATGGTTTCATGATTCTCATTAGCTAAGAATTGAAATAAATGTACCTCCGTAACCAATGAATTTTGAAAGAAAAAATGTTACCATTGTTTAGAACGTAAAAAATTCTAGAAAGTTAAACAACAGTTAGCGTTAATCAGACCTGAATGTTGAACCCCTGGAATGGGGCGAATCTTCAAAAGGTAACTACAGAAAAATTTTTACCTAGAATCAAATTGCAAATAAAGAAAGCATTAATCAATTTTAAAAATATCTTCAATCAAAGTAGCAATAAAAATCTTATTCTCTGTGCGTCTAATAATTTGTTTGAAGGACAGAGGAGGTCTTACTTCAATTTGAGGCATTCCACGCGACGCGGGTGGAATGTCGGTGAGCTCGAATTTTCCCAGGAGATTGTTGTCCTTGGTCATCGTCCTCTCGCCCTCGTAAACCTGGATCAGGACGCTGGTCTGATTATCCGAATAGGTGCTGAAAGACTGCGTCTGCTTGGTCGGGATCGTGGTGTTGCGTTTGATGAGAGCGGTCATCACGCCTCCGGCGGTTTCTATCCCCAGGGACAGGGGTGTCACGTCGAGGAGCAGCAGGTCCTGAACGATCTCGGACTTGTCACCGTGCAAAATGGCCGCCTGCACGGCCGCCCCGTACGCTACGGCCTCGTCCGCGTTTATCGATTTGTTTAGGTCCTTACCGCTAAAGAAATCCTGCGAACAAATACGGGAACTCTCGCAATCCTTTGCTGTCTTACATTTTGTCGAATCGATTAATCGATTAATTGGGCAATTTATGAAATACTTCGATCATTATAGGAGTAGTACGAAGCTCTGTCACAACATTTGGAGAGGATTTTATTTAAAATGTTTTCGTAAACAGGCATCGTAGGACCGTGTGTTTTGTGACAGAGTTACTTTTGCTTATCACATTTGCAGCCCCATGAATCATATTACAGTACAGGATGCTTAAAAAAATATGTTTACACGTATGCATGTAAAATTTCTCCCTTTAGGTTTAGAATTGTTTGACCAAACTAATTGATATTCGAGGGTGAAAGTTCCAGTAACGATTGTGCTCCGAATTTAACAAACAAATACAATTTAATGGAATCAGAATAAGAAAAAGTGCCTTCTGGTGTAGTGGGTGTTTCGTCTGAATATCGCGAAATATTAAAAAAAAACATCAATCTTTATTAAATAAACTCGAATAATATAGTCATACGTATATACCTAATCCTACAGTAAACACGTATACAGAAATTACATCGGTGCACACGTCAGGCCCGTCAGGCCTGTTATCCCTTCCTCCTCAGCTTGGTTATTATCTTATCAATTTTCATGCGGAAAATAATCATCAATATTCGATAATATATTTTTTTATTAATACTAACATTTCAAAGTATTTTAGTAAAAATAAAAGAGTGCATATGTAATTATCATATAACATGTATAGATCTCGAACTTCTTTTTGTAATCGCATAGGCCTGTCAGGCCCAACGCGTGCTCTGTAGGGTTAAAGCATGCTTTATAAGATAGAGAACGTCATTAGTCATAGGCTGACCCGATGCATTATCTTAATTATCAGGCAGGTCAATTAATCGTTAAAGCGAGTTAATTAGAATTTATCGGGACGATCGCGTCAGACGAGGTAGGTTAATTCAATTACGATTATTGGTCCCGATGATAAAAGTCGAAGCCCTTCGTGTCGCGTTAGAGGCCATAAATATATCGTTCCGGGCCCGGCGCGTTTAATGGCACCGGTGACTATGCATAGGGTCGAAAAACGTGAGTGTTGACTTTGTCATTGAGCTCATTAATTCTGTAACGTTCGGATCCCCCAATGTTGTTCCCCGTACCCTCGTTTCGAACCCCACTTAAAACGCTGCTCGCACCGGGGCCAAGCGTAATCGAATTTTAATGCGTTTTATTATCGAACCCGCTCGCACTCCGCATCATCCTGACTTCATTTCTAACAAAGCGACGCCGTCGAATGTTAGCTCAGACCGTCGAGAACCTTGCGCTATGCTTAAAAAATCGAACGAATATTGACGAGTGTGTTCCTCGAGGAATGAGCAAGCTGGAAAATGGAGAGATTATGATAGAACGTGAAATTGTATTTAGGAATGAAACAGAGTTGTTCTTAAAAAACTTCAATGGAATTTCTTTTGTATGTTGCACTTACCAGTATATTAAGACGCTTAAATAATATGTTTTTTAATCAGTAATATTAATAGATTTCACAATTTTTTTATTGGTTCCATCAGACCTGTTCGGATGTGTTTATTAATAGTACGCATGATCAAATATGAAATGATTAAATCGTAGTGTCATCTATATATGGGTGAGATGCAGTCAAAGTGTTAAATTTATGCACTCCGTAGGGGGGCAATCAGCTGTTTTCTTTTGCCAGGCGAAAAGGGTGAAAGAAGATACCCCTTCTGTCAGTTCTACCTCTTCAAATTTTTTCTAATTTTTAATAATGTAATCAAATAATTACTTATTTTCATTATTAATGAATAATTGTAACTGTGGATTGTGAACTCAATAATTATTCTAGAAAGTAGAGGTTGGTCCTATTGCAAAGAACATACTTTTGTCTACAAAGAAATTTAAAAACAGTCAAAATCGATTTTTCCGTTCGTTAACCATTTTTTAGCAGAGCACATCACACATGTCAAAATCTTGTCCTTGATAGATGATTAATTGAAGCACTCTACCTTATGTACCGAATGTCTATCAATTATCCAACCCTTAAAACCATAATCTTACAGCCCACTATAAAAAAACTGATTTCTGTTAGCCAACTAAAAGAATGTACCAACACCCCCATAATTAAAATCGTCATGGAGCAAAAGTGCATTTCAATAAATAACCTGAAGAAGTCTTTGTATCCTTGGAATCCTGGTGGAGCCCCCAACGAGCACAATATCCTGAATCTGTGATTTCTCCATTTTGGCGTCGCGTAAGGCTTCCTCGACCGGCTGCAGCGTATTCCTGAAGAGGTCCTGGTTGAGCTCCTCGAAGCGAGCTCGCGTGATCGACGTGTAAAAGTCGATTCCATCGAGAAAGGAATCGATCTCCAGGTTGGCTTGCGTCGACGACGACAGGGTCCTTTTGGCGCGTTCGCACGCCGTTCTCAGCCGACGAACGGCTCGCTTGTTCTTCGTCAGGTCCTTCTTGTACTTCCTCGAGAACTCTTGCGAGAAGTATGTCACCATGCGACTGTCGAAGTCTTCTCCTCCTAAATGGGTGTCGCCCGCAGTCGATTTAACCTGAAACGATACACCAAAACGTACAATTAATTCGAGAGGACTTGTACGTTTTATTTGGAACTTCGACTATAACAACCTGGAAGTTTGCGATAGATCATTCAGATAATTTTGAAGGCTGCGTAATCACATTTTACAATATTTTTCGTATTTTGTGCGTGAACAGTTCTTCCACAGTTTAATCCTAGGAAGCATTATTGTAGAGGCAGATCAGATTCATTTAACCTCTTCAGGGACAAATTTATTGAAGCTAGGAAAAGTAATATCTACTCAATATAAATTTATATTTACAAAATAAGGAATAAAGAATTAACAAAATTTAAGAATCTGTAAGAAAAATGATATACACACGCATGGCCGTTAGATGTCATATTTTTGACTATAACCTTTGAATTAGAGAAACAAACTAAACGTACACATACGTGTCAATATCCCTGAAGAGGTTACTCGAGTATAGTACAAGGTATCTTTGCTTTACTTTGTGAATGTTCTCGTCAATGGACGATTAAAAAAGGAAAGTGAATAAGGCAGAGCGCTTTGTCACGAAAATTAGAGAATTAATTGGGAGGTAGAAGGTGAATGCTGAATTCTCTCACGCGATCTAACCTTGAAGAGAGATCGGCCCATGGTGAGAGTGCGTTTCATAAGATTTTCCGCTTTAAATGTCTCAAAATTTACTTTTCATTTCACTTGCTGTATAGAATGTGCATCTTTCACATATTTAAATACGTTAAATTGCACAAAGATCCGCCGTCTAATGATCACTGCTCCTTCGGATCTCAAAAATAGCAGAAGTCACGCACGCATCTTACAATTATCCCTTTGCACTCCAAATATGCCTGCCAGACACTGACAACGTCAAGCGTTCCACTCCAAATATGCCTCTGAGGCACTCCATTGGTTTGTCAATCTTATCTACTAATTTTCGAATGCCCCGTCAAAAATGAAATATGTCTTAGTACGTAAAACTAGATAAAACATAAATATCCTACCTTCATGAAATTTTCTTGGAATATGAATCATTGAGAATTAACATCAGCTTGCAGTAGCTCGCAACCATATTGGTTGCATCATCGCATTAGTTACATTGGAGTTGCTGGTCTGTCTTATAAAAAGATGTTTGGAGTGCAAAGGGTTAAACCTGGTGGCTGTCGCTGATTTTAACAACCGTTGATCATTTTTCTGCTGTTTTTCGATCATGAAAGAGGAATCGCGAGGAAACGTGGTCGAGGAGTTTGCACGGGCTCACCTCGAATATGCCATCGTGGATGGTGAGTATCGATACGTCGAAAGTACCGCCGCCAAGATCGAAGATCAGAACGTTCCTTTCACCGCCTCCCTTTTTGTCGAGGCCGTAAGCGATGGCCGCCGCGGTGGGCTCGTTAATGATCCTCAGGACATTCAGGCCGGAGATAGTACCGGCGTCCTTGGTCGCCTGACGCTGGGAGTCGTTGAAATACGCCGGTACCGTAATCACGGCGTTCGTGATGGCCTTTCCCAAATAAGCTTCCGCAGTTTCCTTCATTTTCGTCAAAACCATCGACGAGATCTCCTCCGGGAAGAACGATTTCGTTTCGCCCTGCAACGCGACAACGAAAATTTACTCCACACCGGGCTACGAAGCTGCTGGTCTCCTGCGTTTCCGGTTGGAAACCGGCGCTCAGTTTTCTTTGACGTATAATGCTCCATTTGCAGTGTCCGACGATGTTGAAAAAGAAACCGACACCGGGATTGGAGAACATTTTTTGACCCATTCGCGGGAAGCATTATGTTGCTAGTTCTGAATTGAGTTTGGGGTGGTTGTTGGAATTCTTTGTAGAGGGTTGCTGTGTAGTATGTGAAAATAGGATTGAGCGAGTAGTATTGAATTTCAGTTAGATGATACGATTATAATTCGGAACGTGTAATGCAACATACATGAAAAATGTATTGAAATGTGTACAGATAAAGTTGTTTGATATTTTTGTAACAATTTTTGGAAGAAACTTGGTACCTTTTGAGGTGAATCTCCTCGTTTCAGGATATACAGTGGGTTATAAAAGAATTCGAACTCGGTGAAATTAAATGCTCAATTATTAGCAGAAGTTAATATTAAATATATATTGTCTAGCATTTTTATTCTAATAATGATGTAAGTCTTATGGTAACATTTGTGAGATTAAAAAACGTCTAAGAAAGTAAATAATATTTATATAACTTTTGTTTAGACATATTAGTCTTACGAAAAACATAAAATAGTGTAATTGTGTATGACAATAAAGATATTATTATTTCAATCTTCAAGTATTTTTCTAGAATTCGTATACTTTACGTTTCGAAACAAACATTTTACAAATACTGTGTTCCGTTGTTGTATTCTTTACAAATTTAACTTCGTACGGATGAAATTATCATTATATGGAGAAATTGATTTCATTCTTTTAAGATACTTGCCGAATATGAGCTTATAACTATTGGATAAAAATTCAGAAATCACGAATAAAAATAGTTACATTTTTATCAATAATTAGAAATAAGAAAAGAATTACACGTACACATATATGTGTCACTATCCTTAACACTTTGGTGGTGATTAAATTAGTTTAAATAATATACCTGTGATTCAAATAAATAAGCATAGCTATCTCTGAAAAACATAACTATGATATAAATATAATACAAATAATATAATACGAAACTTGTAAAAATGGCCAAGGTAAAAATTTGTCGTAAAATATTTGAGACCGACAAAGTGTCAAGAATGGTAATTCGTATTTTGTATTTCATAACAGAATTAATTTTTTGGCACAGAATATTCAGTTTTAAAGCGTTCGAATTCTTTCGTGAGTCACTGTACGAACTCATCCTCTTTTAGTATTATTTATCTTGAATACGCAAGAATTTTATCTTTAAACTACCCAAATTTTACTAAGAATTTCACATCCCGGACCGACCACCTTGAAAATCTCAAAAACTTCGACCATGAGAAACTAGTTTCGATCGTAACATTGTTCCCCGTGAAACAAACAATCTCCATTTTATTCATTTTCTACGCGGTGAAGAACAACGGAGTCTAGGTCTCTGAACGAGCAGACGACGAATGTTAATTCAATTTCCCGTCGAAATGTCAAAGTTCGAGCATCGATCCGGACGCACCGCGAACTTACTTTATATTGGGCACGGATTTTCGGTTTCCCCGCGTCGTTAACAACGGCGAACGGCCAATGTTTCATGTCAGACTGGACCGATGAATCATCGTAGCGTCTGCCAATCAGCCTCTTCGCGTCTGTCAAACAATTCCATTTGAACAATGCGTCCTTATTGCACGCAGTCGCTGCACAAATGTTAGATCGATGCACGTGAAGCGTCGATCGATAATACTTCAAAGGCACGTATCTTAATCCGAGATTCCATATATAAGTCGCTTCAGATTAAAGATAGAAACAATTTTAACATGATCGGGCACAATCTGTTTTAACCCTTTGAACGCCTTTCTCGAATGTGACTCGATATCGATTTTATTCACAGGTACTCCTATGTCGAGTCACACTCGACATTTTTAAATTACCAGTTTAAATATGTATTATATTTCGCAATATTTTCTTTTTACCTAGATAAGCAATATTACATGTATATGACCCTTTTTTGTAACAAAAAAAGTCCTTGAAGTGTTCAGGTACATGATTGTACCTAATTGGTTCCTATCAATCAACTGTCTTTTGAAGTACATTTCAAATGAAACGCTTAAAATAATAGAATGTGCTTGGTCTGAGGTTATATTACTTTATTTCAATGTAGTGGTGAACGAGTGGGGTTAAATAATGACTCCTTGATGGAGCCAAACGAGAAGAAGCCTGATGACACAAGATCTGGACTATTTTTAATGACATTTACAAATTTGTTAAATATTTTAATAATTTTTCTTCATAACTGTTAAACAACTGTTTTAAATTGTTGACAAGAATGCCAGCTCGTAACTTTTGGACAGTAATATTTTCATATTTAGAACAGTGTCGTTAAAAGAATGACGGTCCAATTCAATTCTTATTTTTACACCGAATGGAAGTAGCACGGCGTCGTTCCTGAGCTTTCTGAATAAAATGCCCCAAAAAATTGAGAAGTAGGCAGGAGTTGCTAGATTGTTAGCTTTCGCTTGATAAAATCGATAAACGAATCGAACAATAGCAAAGATCGCGGGTGGATCGAAGATCACTGGGCTCCGCCTTTGGCGTAACCTCATGAAAGCTGTATTCCGTGCATGTGGCAGGAATTTTCAAGGCGACCACTCGATTTGGCAGCGACGAAACGAGACCGTTCGCGACTTTACACCGGCTTCCGGTCGTGTTTCTTTCGCGGACCGGCAACTCCGCCGGAAACCGGACCAGAAGCCCGGAAACGACGCCGATTCTTGTAATCCCGGCCCCGTTGCCAAATCGCCGGACTTCGCGACGATTATCGGGAATTCAGTCGAGAAACCCTCCCTCCAGGTCTCTACTGCATCGGGTACACGCACCTGAACCGTTTACGATAGTTTTCTCGTGAATTCGCGATTTTCCAAAATATCGATTCGCGCGGTAGTAATCTGAATACATAGTTTTGATAGCTTGCACCTGAACCGTTCACGAAAGTTACATCATGAATTCGCTGTTTGAAAATGTCGATTCGCTTGATAGTGACCTAAATTCATACTTTTAACAGCTTGCATCTGTGCATCGGAACAATTTACAAAAGTTGCCTCGTGAATTCGATATTTTTGAAAATATCGATTCGCTTGATAGTGACCTGAATTAATTATTTTAATAGTTTGCATTTATGTACCTGAACAATTTACGAAAGTTGCCTCGTGAACGCAAAACTTTCCAAAATATCGACTCGCGAAGTAGTGACCTGAGTTCATACTTTAATTACCTTGAACTTATGTACCTGAACCATTCACAAAAGTTGCCTAGTGAGTTCTCAATTTTCGAAAATATCAGTATGTTCAATAGTGAACTCAATATATACTTCTAATAGCTTGCACCTATGTACCTGAATAATTTACGAAAGTTTTCTCTTGAATTCGCGATTTTCGAAAACATAGATTCGCGCGGTAGTGACCTGAATTCATACTTTTAATAGCTGGTATCTATGTAAGTACCTGAACCGTTCAGGAATGTTGCTTCATAAATTGGAGATCATTGAAAATGGCGATTCGCGCGGTAGTGACCTGAATTCATACTTTTAACAGCTTGAGGTAAAGCTAATCCTCGAACAGCACAGTTAATTGGCTCCGTTCTAAACTTAAGATTGACAGTATTCTGGAGAATGCATAAAATTGGACATTTATAGCAACTAACGACATATTGTAGGGATTGGGTTCTGTGCTACACTCGACTTTGTGCTATTCAAGTATCGTGTCATTCGAGGGTACCTGTAATATCAGGCTACTTGACAGTTTATTAACCCCCTCGTATCCGCAAACGAGGCATCTCGCGATCAGATTTTTACACATCCAATTAATTGGACCAAATATCTCGTGATTCTATGTAGTTTATTTGACGCTGTGGATGAGATGTCTCGCGTCTGATTTTGATCGATAAACAAAATCAGTTCGCGAGATATCTCGTTCAAAAAATCGAATGGGTTAATCCAGTCAGAAATATGTGTAATTGAGGTTACAAGATTGTATTGATACACTTGTCCTGCTGTTTCACTGATTCGGTTGTTTCTGATTTCCTGAATGTTAGAGGTTCGAATATATTTAAATTAAGATTATTTGTCAATACTAATGAATTCAGATCATTCAAAACCAGCTGACGAATTAAGTTATCCACCTACAAAATTGCTTACCGAAAATAAATCTCTGTGATAATAATTACAATGGGAAATGAGTCTTACAGTATCAACTATCGGTACATTTACCCTAATATCACCTGTAAAATTTATTTTATATAAAATAAATAACTAATTACTTTAACCTCTAATAACAGGCTGAGATCCATGAAATCGTGACGTGTTGCGACTTGATTGTTCTCCTATTTAAAAAGTCTGGTAAGCCTACCGAAAATAGTGTTGGTGGGATTCATGGCGACCTGGTTCTTGGCCGCGTCGCCGATTAACCTCTCGGTGTCCGTGAACGCGACGTAGCTCGGCGTAGTACGATTTCCCTGGTCGTTCGCGATAATCTCGACCTTCCCATTGTGGAAAACTCCGACGCAGGAGTAGGTTGTGCCCAAGTCGATGCCAACCGCCGGTGCCGCCATTGTGGACCTGACGAAATTTCGGAAGCCAAATGGAGGAACGGGACGTCGGGGGCCGTGTCTCGACTGTTTCGACCGTCGCGTCTCGCCTATTGTCTTCTCGCTTTCAACGCTGCTCGCGATTACGCTAAATTACTATGGGGAAACTGTAAAAATATACAGGGTGTCCTTAGTGCTCGCAGATATCGGAAGAACGATTTTTAAGATAATCTTTGACAGTTATAAATTTAATTTAATTTGAACGTTTATTAACTGTTTGTCCTTTGTGTGTATGTAATAGAAATTATAGTATTATGTTATAGATAGATTAGGGATGTAAGTACAAAATTGCTCCTGCAAAGAATAGGCATCGAGGGAATGATAAAGTTTGTGAAATATTTTTAAATCTGAGGCTTAGAAAAGGAGCTTGCAATTATTGTTAAATAGTCCGTACGTCTCTGGTATGGAATAGAATTTCATCATAATTTTTCAGTCAATTTTCTATTTCATTATGTTACATGTCAGTGGTAACATTATATGCATATTCATATTCGTATTGTACACACTTGTATTATATTTTATATATAATTATATTGTATAAATGAGTAAATATTCGCACATTGAACTACATTAAAATTAAAATATCTAGTGAAAAATGGAATTCATTCATGTGTTAAGAACTTAAAAGACACTTATTCAATTAAAAAACAGCTACGTCCTGCGACGAAGAGTACTTTCAACTGCATGCCTAAAAAAATCACTTTAATCGCTTAAAACCCGTAGTCTGGTTCGCTTAAAACATGCATAATATATTTAATCTGACGAATGTCACCATAAGCTTTTCAGCTGAAATTCTTGAACATTCACATGACTGTACAAAAATAGAATTTCGATTTTTACAAGCCTCTACTACATTCTGTCCCTTTGCAGGGAAGGTCCACGAATTTTACGAATATCACCGTCAAAGTTTCACTGATATTATCAACCGATATTTTTCAACATCCATATGATTTTTCAAGCAAACAAATGATTTTTTAAAAAAGTCAGCGTGTTCCGTCTCGTTAACGAGGCCGTAGAAAAATTCTGTTCGTCAGCGCGCCACGTTTCACGGTTATCGATCATCGTCTCGGCGCGGCGCGAGATAGGAACTTTATTACAGGACCATAAATGGGATAGGCCGTATCGGCCTGTCCTTTTGTGCGAGCCACGCCGGGAATGGAGTATCATCAGCGACGAGACCATTCGAAATCCCGGTCACGAACGCGACCGTCCGCGTCCCCGAGGAAGGGAATCGACGCGTCCCGATCGAATCGAATGCGTCGCGCGAAATTTACGAACTACTCCTCCCGATCTTCCCGGTCGCCAACCGTAATTGCAACGATGATCGAGCATCGACGGTAGAAACTTGGCACCGCATGCTCCTCAGAAGTCATCGAGATTACGTCCTTCCCCCGACGGTGTCGCTTCGTCTGAAACTCTAACGCGGAGCCATGTTTCTTTGAGATTCTTGTATTCCTGTTTGCTCTGTCACCAACGTTGCTAAATTTAGTATGTTACTGAACAGTCTACTGTACACAGAAATTTTTATCTAATTAGAAAAGTTTCTGTTACATGCCATCGAGATTAGGTCCTCCCTCTGACGGTGTCTCTTTGCCTCAAACTCTAACGTAGAGCCAAGTTTCTTTGAGATTCTTGTACTCCTGTTTGCCCTGTCCTCAACGTTGCTAAATTTGCTACATTGCTGAACAGTCTACTATACGCAGAAACTTGTTTCGAATTAGAAAAGTTTCTGTTACAACAGAGCTGTATAATGGATTGCCCACAAGCAACGGCGGCTGGCACTTCTCCTCCCGAGTCAACCTGAGCCCCATGGTGGGGGTAACTTGGGAGGAGAAGAGCCAACCGCCGTTGCTCGTGAGCAATCAGTTATGCAGCTCTGTGTTACAGAATCTAATCGTAAGTCGAGTGTTTCTGCAATTGTGTCCGTTCGTTTTGAAAGAACTCATAGGTATAAAATTTTGTGTGATGATCAACTTATATCAGTGCCTGTTGCAACTCAGCAGTTGCTCTGTGTTAGGATATTTTCCTTGAGGCCTTCTAAACATTAGAGCACAATCTCTGGAAACGAACTCTATCGTTAGTCATCAAGGGTAGGAGCACCTTTATTTGGTCATCAAGCGTACGGTTGGGTTGTGTTGGGTTGCGTGTGCTCTAAACATTAGAGCACAATCTCTACAAATAGACCCTACCTTAGGCATCAAGGGTAGAAGCACCCTTATTTGGCCAAATATGGAAAAAGATTGACACGACCTTCGTCAGATGGAGACACGATTGTACAGAATGATTCTGTACCGTGGAAGCGTAGCGAAAATTCTGTAGGAGCAATTATAGCCGGTACGAATTAATTCAACAAGGTATCTTCTTATCGAGACCGGAGCACGAGCGCCGGAACATACGAAGGAGTTCCGCCCCAACCTGGTCCACCGTCTTCAAGGAGGAGCCTCGAACTCGACAGAAGCCGATAAATTTAGCTCGAAGGGGAGTCCCGACACAGGATGTGGCGCGTTAATTTGCTTATCCTTCCTCGAATGTAGCTATTGTTGGCGACAGCTACTTGGAATGTAGGCCAGAGAAGAAGTAGTTAACCATTTTATCTGAAAAAAATATGTTCTTACAACTTTTAGAAGCAGAATTCGGCCTTCACTTTTTATTTCTGATTTCTCTTCTACCCTATGGTTTCTTATCATATCTTACAGAAGAATTGCAGGAATTACAGGGTACATGAAGGTTAGATTCTAATAAATTCTATGTTAAGGATTAACTAACGCGGTTACACGGAAAGTCCATCCAGCAATGAATATTTTCGCAACTGTGCAGGCTCCGTTAGATAAGGCTTTGCTGATGAATTCACCTGTAATACATGTACGAAGTTTAGACTGCTGAGGGCTATTGAATGATTACTCCTATCCACTGTGATAGGATTGTGAGACGTTTGATCCTGCTAATAACTTATCGGAGTGTGCAAGAAAGATAGGCTTGTTTCAATTTTTTTTAATTAAATTACAACTACAATTTTCCGTAGTGAAAATGCCAGAAATTGATCAAGCGAAGCTGCGTCCAAGTTTATGACATGTCCTGCGCTCGGTACCACGAGCGTATAGCCCGGTTTAATTGTTTTAAGCCTGACTCTGCTGTCAAACATACAAGTCATCGACCACACCATAAACGAACTCCCAAACAAATCTCTGCATGTACAAAACGTTTCAGTCATGTAACAATACACTCCCCCACACTGAGAACGAAACAAAGTACAAATTGTACAAAGAAGCCACGCAGAAACGACCCCGCGAACATGCTCAAAGGGGTAAGCAAAAATGGGATAAGTGCATGAAGGGTGCGAGAAGAGGGTTGAGCGTGTCGAGGGTAGGTGATGGGAATATCGAGATTGGATCGGGGTGGAAGGTAGTCTCATAAATATGTCGTCAAGCCGGTAAACAAGGGCATACGAAGTCCCTACAAGCCGTACGTCCGCTCGCGAGCTCTACACAGACTCCAGGCTCGCTGTGTTGTAGAAGCGTTCGGTGGTCGCGGTCGTGGTCGTGGTCGTGGCCGCGACCAGGATTTAAAGCCGGGAGATTTATCGTTTCGCGAGTAGGCGGACAGAAGCCGCGAAAGGGATGAAACGAGTGGCGAAGGGGGAGGGATACGTGAATGGATGCGGCGGTGAACGAAGGGTGGGAGCGACGGGAAGGAGGAAGACACCGGGAACACCGAAAAGCTCTGGCAGACGAGACGAAAAGCAGTCGTCTCGAATCCTGCTTCCTCTCTCCCGATCTGGCCCCGATTCAACGACCGTTCCGTCGGCCCTTTTCAACCTGGCTGCCGTTCTCACTAGCCTCAATGCGTCGCGAACCAAAAGAGACCGCTTTTGCACGCTAATCGAGCGAAACATCGCGGAACCACCGACCACTTGCATCTACCATTCAATTTCTACTTGTAGGGACTTGTTCGACAATGAGGATTAATTACGATAACAATGTATTTATTATTAAATAGACACTCATTGTCAGCCTCGGATGGGAGTCAGACACTCAGTGTATTCATAACTCCGACACGATATTCACAATCAATTACAAAACTCCGTAAATCTAGATGACATTCGTATGGAAAGCTACCCAAGCAGTCGTCTCAGACTTTAGCGGAGCTTTGCATGTTGACAGAGCATGTTATTACGAATCTCCCTATGGTTGACGGTCAATAGGTTGAAAAATGAGCCATAGATGACTTTGCCAAAGTTGGCTGTAGTTGACGTTAGCAGTGAAAAGGTTAAAAACTAGCAGTATGATGTCTCGGCGCCTGCCACCCCTAAACCCTTCTTTATGCTTTTTACAAACAATCAATCCTGTGGCACCTGATAGCCATATTACTTCCAGTGTCTATCAATCAAGCTATCCACACGACAGACCCAAAACCAGTCCTCGAACTAGTCATCAATAAGACTTATTAGATGAAATAGCGTCGCGATGTCTGCCTCCGACTCTTAGAAACACACAGTCGCTAACAGGCTTGAGTCGAGACCACTGTAATGTTCTAATGAGGCTTATACAATTTATGTCGGACAACCAAATGTTGACGATCAGGTTGATACGAACGAAATAAAATTCAGGTGGGTAGAGTTTAGTTACTTGACCAGAGTGTTTCAAGCCTGAAGTTTTGAAGAGTATTAAGCTTTTGCGGCTCACGCAGGTCCGATTTATTTAACGCCCTACCTTGCGATAGCAAATCAGACTCGTGGCACAAAATACGGTGCCTATTGTATTATAAGTACAGGTGCCAATTATTTAAAGCTTTGCACTTCAGCACCTTTCTACGCCCCAGTTCGACTATCCTGATAAGGTGGAACTTAAGTCAGGATCACCGCAGTATCATAGATCTCGAGTTGGAACAATCCCAGAGTTGTATGATACGAACTGAGCGTACGTCGAAATCGTAGAACTACAGTGAGGGCCACTTTGAAGTCGCAGAATTCTAATGGAGACAGTTTCGAGGCTCTAGAACCCCAATACGTCTACTTTGAGGACCGACAGCCGAATCAATATTCCTCCAGGGATGGTCAAATCATATTCCAACTCGGGTTGGACGTTCTTGAGGTACAAGCGTGGACCCTAGGTTCCTGTAGTTCATCTGATTCAAAGTCTGCGCCTCCTAGACGAATCTATTCAGGTCCTATGTCCTCAATCCTGTAATATTGAGATGATCCTGGTGAAACTATGTTCCAACTCGGGTTGGACGTTCTTGGGGTACAAAAGTGGACCCTAGGATCCCGTAGTTGATCTGATTCGAAGTTTGCGCCTCCTAGATGACTCTATTCAGGTCCTATGTCCTGAATCCTATAACTTTGAGATGATCCTGGTGAAACTATGTTCCAACTCGGGTTGGACGTTCTTGGGGTACAAAAGTGGACCCTAGGATCCCGTAGTTGATCTGATTCGAAGTTTGCGTTTCCTAGATGACTCCATTCAGGTCCTATGTCCTCGATCCTATAACTTTCAGATGATCCTGCGTCAAATCCTTCCACTCTGCGAAGATCGAAGCCCTGAAGACGTTGTACTCCAGAATACTGTCGACACTCGTTCCAAGTCATTCTTCAAAGCTTGTTCCAGCGGCAACGACGCGAAAGTGCCTTCCTCGGGACAGTACAAAGGAAATCGCGGAGACGTACGATGCATGTAGAATATCCGTAACGGCACGCAGTTTTTCAAGAGCGGTGCCCAGTCGCGAAACGACTTCACGAGCTTCGTAATCTGCCGCGACAAACGGCGAGTCCTGTCGTATTTCTCGCCGGATAATAGATATCATAAATAACGAGGCTTGATATCGAATGAGAGAAAACTGGGGAACCGGTTACGATATTTTGCAGCGGAACGGAGCGGAGCGGAGCTCGCGAGTTCGCCCGCTGGAGCGTTACAAGAAGAGAGGAGAAGAGAGGAGAGGAGAAGAGAAGAGAGAGAGGAAACAGAGAGCTGCAACATTTCGAATATAAGTTAGCCGGATATTGTCCGGTGCGGGGCGAATGGGTAAGGGGCTTAGCAGCTCTCGAGCACCGGCCAATATGGTGGTTACACGAGGATGAAACGATATAAATCCCGAAACGCTTACAGTTATTGCAGATCCAGCGTAATATCCACTCGAACGCTCGCTGGCCGGTTTACGTGGTAATTCGCCGATGACAACCCGACGATAAAATGAAATCGGCCCGCGGATTTTATAACGGCCTCCGTGCAACTTCGACTTCGGTTCGATTCTCACGACGGGTGAACGTCACCGTCGCTCCTCCGTCGCGTCAGACTTCACTTTCGGCTCCGTCGTGTAAGTCGATGAAGTATGACCAAGGACCTGGCTTTTACGGAGATGTTGCATTACAAGGAAGAAAAATGTGTATAAAGAAGTCTGAAAGATTTGAGGAGAGTACATTTTATAATTTACTTCACAAAATATTGCGTGACATTACACGCGCCGTGGGGAACGATTCACATTTCGAAGTTCAAGGACCATGCATCTGGCACTCTCATAAATGTTACGTCGTGGCCAGGATGTGCTGATCGTCCTTATTTACAGCCAGAAGACTTCGTACAGAATTCCTTAATTCCCCAGAACTGTTAAATATTTATATGAAATTCATTTCCAAGAATCTTCTACCCCATGATTCTCTTGCCCTCTTCTTCTTATGCACTGGGTCAGGTAGATACGTTGGCACATAGTGGTTCTGAACCTACCTACCATTGCAGATCTGGGTTACATACAAAGGAGAAGAGAATTACCGGAGAGACAAGTACTGGTATTTACGATGCAACAATAATAGATAAGGAAGAGATCGAATAACGGTTGCACGTGGTTCAGGATAGAAAGAGTAATATACAGTAGATCTCAAAAAGATTGTACAATCCAAAACGGTGGATTCTCCATACCAAAACCAATCGAAAAATCCTGTACCATTTTGCATGCAGGCTGCAGCTTCGTTTTCGAGATGTAACCGATTGAGAATTGAATATTCGCTGTGTGTGCACGCGCGTTTTTACAGGTGCAGCTGAGCGATCAGCTGACGGCGCGTTGGTGTGGCCCACACTCACACAGAGAAGCACGCGTAGAAATACGCACGCACACCGAATTCCCAGTTTTCAGTCGCTTATATATCGAAAAGGGAGCCACAGATTGCACAATGATAAAGAATATATCGATTTATTTTGCCATGGAGAATCTATAGTTTTCAGATGGTACCATTTTTTTGGGGGCTCCCTGTATATGAAAGAGATACAAAAGATGGATATAGCATGATGTCAGGTTTTAACACTGGATCTACCAAGGCAGTCAAAATGACTGGTTTGCAATTTTAGTATGTACGATTTACTTTCGACGACTATTATGTTTACTTTAAATTGACGTTGAATAAAGCTAAAGAAAAATATGATTAAACATTGTTTCCTTGAATTATGTAGTTTTTCTAAACCGAGTCATTTTGGTCGGTTCGATGAAATAGGTGCGCGTTAATTGTTGGTAGATCCAGTGTTAACCCTTTGCACTCGAGTGGCGACTCTCAGTGGCCATAATATTCACGTTTCAAATTTCCCATTTTAAATAAACACCTAAAAATTATGTTCAATTTCACGTATTCTACAAGGCGCGTTTTATGTAAGTATTCAGCTACAGGAACAACTGTACTGAAAACAAAAGAAATCTTCCTGTTAAGATTCCTTACATTTGTATTTGTAGCTTATGTACATCAGATGAAAAAGACTTCGAGTGCAAAGGGTTAAATGTGAAAGGTCCAGACAAGAGTCAGAATGTGATTTTTCGGTATGCTGTGTCTAATTGTCAGTGTGCGAAGCTGAGTTAAATTATATCCATCACCCAAGCGATGGCCTCCCTACGGTATCATCCTGTCTGCGAGCACAGAATAGTGTAGAGAGTCCTTTTCTGGCGTGTACGGCCTACATACGGCAGTTAACTCGTTAAAAAGGCACAGTGACAGGAACGAAATCATCGTAGGTCGTGAACGACACGATTTCCCAGTTCGACAGGGTAAAAAACGGCACGGTACAAAGAGACATTAATTTCACCGTTGATTTCGGAACGACGCGAGTCGAGATAGAGTCCGATAATCGAACAAAGGCGCACCGAAACAGAACGTACATCGAGAGGAACGAGTCGAACAACCCACTTGGTTGGCTCCTCGAAGCCAGCCATTATTCTCCCGTTTCGTTCGCATAAGTCATAAATAATACGCGACGAGGTTCTCTGGTTGCCTGCAAATCCGTTCGCTCGACGTTAGATCTCCCCGTGAGATCGTATCGAGCGTCGAGTATATGCGTTCTGACAAATCTCATACGGTATTCATGGAAACTGCGTATTCATCAATGATCGGCTGGCTCGGCCGGATAAAAATTTAGCTCTCTTCCCTCGCGCTCCTTGCACGGAATATTCGAGAGCTCAAAGAAATGGCGTTTTGCTGAAGGGTGCCAGCGAGCGTGGGTGTACGTACGCGTATCGGCGTGTGCGTTATTTGAGTTATTTCACACATGGCGGCCGATCGATAGGCATCGCATTGCATTCGACCCGCTCCATCCTTCTCTCTTCAGCTTCTCGGCTCGCTGCCTTCCACGCACATGTCGCGCGATAGACAGTTATTCGTCTTTCTGTCTGGCTGCGACCAGACCCACGCGACCATGCGTCAATGGCCACGTGGACGCTGTTGAGTATACGGTTTATGCGGATCCCCGCGGAAGTGAATATTGTACAAGGTGTCGTCTGACTCGAAGGATCAGCCATTGATGTGGGAAGAATGAACCTGTATGTCGCTAACTGCCTGTATTCGAAGCTGTTACTAATTCATCGACTCCAGGAGCGATTGTCGGTTGGTTTGCTTCGATCCGGAGTACGAGTACTACGCCTGGATTTGCTCTGAACTCTGACTTTGTTGAGTGTTCTGAACGACTCTGTTGAGTGTTATGATCTGACTGACTGCTGAACTCTTCCCAGTGACTGATATCTCAAAAAAAGTGCTCAAACCTCGTAGGCTTCTATCCAGTGCGTCCTTAGCGTTGCATGTTCTTGGAGCGGGGTAAGGAAGTCTGTCCTGTAGTCATTGGTGGACGGAAATTTGGGAACCATATGACTTATGTCAGTTATCATAAAGCATGGGCTGACCACCAGTTAAAACTATGTACATTAAAAATATCAATGCTCTGCGACTGTGTTTCTCTCAGTTTCATTTGTGGCCTTACAATTTGTTTCAGTTTCTCAGCCTCAGCGTCATATGCAGTCCCACTGCCAATCTCTGCCTCCTTTTCGTTCTCAGTCTTATAGTATCACAGTCATTTTCAATCTCATAGTCAGTCTAGGTCTTACAGTCATTTTCAATCTCATAGTCAGTCTAGGTCTTACAGACAGTCTCAGTTTCATAGTCAGTCTTGGTCTTATAATCAATAGTGGTCTTTACAGCCAGTCTCGATCTCACAATTAGTCTGGATTTCATAGCCAGTCCCAGTCTACATCTCTGTCTACGTCTCAGTCTAAGTCTCAGTCTAAGCCTCAGTCTAAGCCTCAGTCTAAGCCTCAGTCTAAGCCTCAGTCTAAGTCTCAGTATAAGTCTCAGTCTAAGTCTCAGTCTAAGGCTCAGTCTCAGTCTCAGTCTCAGTCTCAGTCTAAGTCTCAGTCTCAGTCTCAGTCTCAGTCTCAGTCTCAGTCTCAGTCTCAGTCTCAGTCTCAGTCTCAGTCTCAGTCTCAGTCTCAGTCTCAGTCTCAGTCTCAGTCTCAGTCTCAGTCTCAGTCTCAGTCTAAGTCTCAGTATAAGTCTAAGTCTAAGTCTAAGTCTAAGTCTAAGTCTAAGTCTAAGTCTAAGTCTAAGTCTCACTGTAACTTTCAGTCTTCGATTTAGTGTCATTATCAGCATCCTAGTCTCAGCATTTTAGTCTCTATGTCGGACACTCAATCTCAGTCTCAGGCTCAGTCTCGATTTCAATCGAAGTTCAATGTAATATTGTGTTTAAACGGTTCCATTTCCTATACAATTAGTTAATATTGAAGTACGATTTTACCGCTGGCTCTCAGTCTCAATTACACACTCACAACTTGTTAATCCAGCCCCGGGATAAAGGTATCTTTCAAACTAGAACAGTTCAATCATCTAATTAGTCAATGTTCAATCATGAAGTCCCTTGCTTTCATCTCAATGCTCGCAATGGTTCTTTTGAAACTATTCTAACACACTCGTTTGATCGCTTCAAGTCATTCCGTTTGTAATTAAACCCACATTCCCCCGAGTCCAATATTTTTCTCAAAGGATCCGAAATGCCCAGCGACACGAATATCGCACGGTTGACGTTCTATTAAGACGCATCATTTGTCCGGGCGCTGATAGCCGCGCAGATACAAGCAATTTGGATCGGAGAGTGAACAGAGAGAGAGAAATGTTTGCCCTTTCCGTGACTTGACGAGTAATTTACTGTCACAACTTATGGAACACAATATAACGTGCGCTTTGCCCGCGAAGGATTAATTATACCGGCTTCGTATCACGTCCAGCTGGATATCCGACATGTCTGTAAACGACAGCCAGCGTATTTTCATTTCGCGAACCTAACGACGCGGCCACGGAACCGCATTTCGTCCCGGAATCGTACGTTGAAATGGGAATTTCGTTTCGCATTTAATTCGTGGCCGCGATTATCGGAGTTTAACGATCGAACGATCGCACAGTGATCGCTCGGTCGCGAATGGAAAATGTTTTTTCTCGACAGGAGCGTACATGCGTTTGGATTGCGTGAAATGGAAATTCATCGATTAGAAGCGATTCGAATGGATCGGCGAACAACTGGATCAGAGAATAATTTTTTAATTTTTCGGTGAACAGATTCCAACGAGTCGACATTAAACTGTTATTCCGCGATTTAAGCTCTTTTAAAATAATCACGGAATCAGATTACAGTGGAACCTCGATTATCCGAACATCGGTCATCCAAAAATTCCTCTTCCAGGTTAATTTGCAAATTAAAATTATCACCAATGACGCTGTCTACTTAACCCCTTGATATACAAAGACGTCTGGGATACGTCATTTGTAGACTGCGGATCATTGTGCAATTTAACATATTTGAATACGCGAAAGGTGCCCATTCTACAGTAAGTAAAATAAAAAATCAATTCTGTAACATTTAAAGCAGAAAATATAAATTTACCATACTTTTATTTCGATAAATATATTAAAATAAATAATATTTAAGTCTCAAAAGGTATATTTTGCATAAACATCCGCAGTCTAGTCATTTGTTTATTATATCATTGTAATGCTTACATAATTGTTAACTCGAGATATATTAAATAATATGTTGCGAACTCATCGAGTTTCATTTTATTTGTATGTCAAAGTGTTAATTTTATTCCACCGTGTACTCTTATGTTCTAAACCAAAGTTATCATTTTTTATGCGAAACATAATTATAATGTGAGTCATCTTGTTACCAATTATAGTTCATATAATCGAGGTTCTACTATAGGTGTTTTCCAATCAAAATTTTACTGGCGAACGTGCGCTTACATTTTGTATCTATTTGGATTCGAAAGAAGACGAAGTTTGACATTATTACACGAAGAATCGATTACACTTTACGTGGAGAAATAAAGGAATACGAGTACACGGAAGACAATTTCGAAGTCGAAGCACTTGTGATTGATACGGAAGAAACACTCTACTGGAAACTTTCCAGCTATGTCCTTCTACAATCCCACAAGTTTCGAAGTTGAACAAGACTCCGCCACTTGTGAGAGCTGAAAGTCGACAAATTGTAGATACGTATCGGTTTGTAGATCATTCTTATATTGTTTTGCCGAATTTTACTAAGCAACCGCAATCCGAACTCTCCCGAATCTTAAGCGATGTGGGGAAGGTAGTTTCAAACTTTAAATTTAGATCGTCGCAGTTACAAAAATACATGCGCTTTTATTTTACATGACTGCAGAGCTTGGTCAGAATTGGCGTCAATACACGCGCACACACAGATTCGACCAAGCTCATGCTCCTACCCCAGCATCTCTTCACGAAGGAAGAATCTTGGGACGTGCGCTAAGAGGGAGGATCGCAGAAAATTCCATCGATCAGCTGGAGCATTAGAACAAAGACGTTGGCAATCATTTCGCGGCACGGTCAATCCAATTTTCCCTGTCTTAAGGCTTGCGTTCGTCGTCGGTCTGCAGGTAACCGAATCCATCAGACGTGAGGAAGCATGTCGATCCATTAATTCGTGCATCGAATGCAGGAACCCGCGCGATTTCCCGCCGCACGGCTGGCCCTTAATGGAGCACCGGTTATCGGTTAAATTTCCAATAAGACTCCGGGAGTGCTCTGGGAATCATGCTGTTCAGAACTGGCACGTACCGACGCCCGGCTGCGAGATAGTTTTGACGCTTGCTTACGGTGCCATCGGTAACGTAATGCGCCAATAAAAATGCAGAGTGCGGCTCCTCGACCGCCGCGAAGACACCATCGCGATTTCCTTCTACCTACACGCCAGTTTTTCGTCTGCGTACCTGTCTACAGGGTGTCCGAGTCTGAGGTTCTTTACGTTTCTCATTCGAGAATTAAAGTGATCGCTGGTTAATTTCAAAAAATTTGTATTCGATCCCGAAGACCGAATTTCATTAAAGTTATATTAGGCGCCATAGACCTACCGGCGCGACCCTTTGGGTTTTTCCGCCCGGCTACCACACCCTCAGGTACACGAGGTCGACCTAGGCGATCGGCGATGCACTGCACGCTGGTTGGTCGCACCAAGGTACCAAAACTAGTATAAAGACCCGCAGCTTTACCTGACGCCTGGACATTCAATCGAGCAGCGACCAGACACAAACATTTCAACATTGCATCATCGTTACACTTCTTGTCAAGTTTTGAATACAGTTACATTACACCGAGCGCCAACTTATTTTTTATCCTGATCTAGGCTGGCTATAATTAATTTTATACCAGCCACGTCCCAACATCATCGTCGCGATCGAGCGTAAGCGGGATTTACGACCCCGCGAAATTTCATCAGTGAATTGCGGTGTGCGGGACGTAACAATTTGCTTCAGTCCTCTGTTTCGCGTCTTCTGCTGAAGTAAAAGGACGCTAACACACTGTTGGAGGCTGCAACCGTTCTGTATATTTTCAACTTTCTCTATATCTACTGTTCTTCTGTCCTCACATTTCAATACCCACTTACTAGGACCTTGCTCACAAGGAAAGCTACCCAAGTGGTCGTCTCAGATTTAAATTAGCTTTTGCATGTTGTTAGATCACGATTGTTGGAACTGGTATTCTTTGAACAGAATTTCTCGAAGGTTCTGAGGTAAGTGCAAAGTGATCCAAAACAGTCCTCTTACCAGAAGGCATACTCGCCTTTAGAAACGATATTCCTGTTTGGAAAACAAGAAGTACGGCGTCATATTTCCTGCTACTCTTGAATTCTCTCTCTTCCATGCCTCTGCCAAAACAATCTGCCTATGACAGCCGATATATTATGACGAATCTCCCTATATGCGGTTCTCGCGGTAGACGGTCAATAGTTTAAAAGATGAGCAAGTGATAGCCGTAGATAGCTTTACCAAAAATGATTATAGACAACGTTCGTAGTGAAAGAGTCAAAAACTAATAGGACGATCCTCTTCGTCACCTGACACCCCTAAACTTTCTTATATGTTTCTTCCAAACAATCAATCCTTTGACACCTGATATCCACGTTACTTTAATTTGCTGGCTAATGTCTGGTGTCTAGCAGTCAAGCTACACCTGTGACAGACCCAAAACAGCCCTCAAACCAGTTATGAATACGGCTAAAGGAGAATAGTGTCGAGCTACCCGCCTTCGACCTCCATTAAAATTCCGTTGCCCCTAAAATGTTATTACAAGTCTCCCTATGTTCGATTTTGGACGTAGATGGTCAATAATTGAAAAGATGTTTAATGTTACAGTTTTAATCGCGTTTATCCGCTCTGTGTAGGCTTTGCGCGGACACCCTGTATGTTCACAGAGCCTAGCGTCTACGTGCGTCCTCTAGGCTGAGATTTCGCGAGCGTTCGAATTGAATGGGAGACTCCTCTCGCGAGAGGATGCTCCGCGAGAGTGGCTGCGAAATAGGCATCGCGAAAGAAGAAGAGAATGCACGCGGGTTTCCCTCATCCGGGCCCTTCCGCCAGGAGAAGGGTAAGCTTCAAATTTACATTTATTTATTCCCTTTCTGCGTGTCGGTAGGAAGTTGAACGCACGGTTCTCTGCAACATGGGAGACACGTGCTTTGGGCAGCATTTTATGTTCTGCATGTAGCAAAGGATTAGACTGGCGTACAGGTGCCGAAGAATTGAAGCTGAAGTTATGTCGAGACGAGGGTGAGACGGCGTTCAAATGCTATATGTTGTTTATGGAGAAGCCGGTATGATCTTCAGAGTGGACCTAGTTTATGTAGAATTTTATGTTTTACCAGCTGGGTATTAAGAGAGACATAAAACTCAAGAGTTGCAAGGTTAGGTTTAACCCTTTACGGCCGTCATAGCCATCCGGAGCGCAGCCACACTCCGGCCTACCCCCACTCCGCGTCCATTCTCCTCATTAAGGCTGTGGTCTGTGACGACGATGGACCGAGGGGGAACTGGAGGGAACTGAAACGAAGGGAACGGACCTAGAGTGGGGGGAAATGCGGAGTAGAGCTGCGCTCCGGATGGCCATGACTGCTTTACGGTTACAAAATTTGGCATCGAACGTGGTGTGTGAACCTGCACAAAATTGTCTTGCAAAATGTGTAAAGTTTGCTTTATCGTCACGAACGTCTGACCACTTGTAAATGAAGGTACATTTTATTGATGTCATGCTCAAAGGCACGGAAAAATTAACACAGTCAATCGCACTGCTTACGCGATAGGGACATATGTAGCTGTTCGTTATTTTTAAGGTATAGAAGACTGTATAGTTAATTTAATTGTAAGACCTTAGCTGAATGAAATTGTGCATCAAATGGTTGTTCTATTAGCAACCAATGTACGTCGATGATCACAAATACTTCACACCTTTCTATTTCAGAAGCAGCGACAAAACGAACATGTATATCTGTATAAATATTTTGTTTTATTCTTAGTGCATCTACGAACTGTTGAAGTTTGTTCGTTAAAAGTTTGGGCACCCTGTACTCTCACCTTGTCTAACGCGAAACGTCTGATTCCACTGCCACCCACTGATATTCGCAATCATATTTGGTATATAATTTCTGTTAATGGTCTTTGTTCCACAACAATTGACATGCTTATTTATGCAAAAACTCTGCATGCAAATGCATGATCGTATTTGTATAAATTAATGAGGGAATAGCGTGGTTCAGTGAGGACACCTTTATCAAACCTCTCTCATTTTCTTTCCTTTTTTGTTTTAATTCTTATAACAGGCAATACCTCGACTGTGTAATACTGAAAGCAGACAGAGTGTCTGTTAATGACTTCCAAAACATCAAAACACCTATCGACCCACTTGATAATAAACCCGACGTGAAGCGCGTTTCGATTGTTAAAAATGATTCATAGTGAACGACAGCCGGTCAGCGAAACCGATCAAACGGTAATCGAGCTATGCAGCGATTCATCCGGAAGATAATACATCAATCAGCGGTTCAATTAGCCGCAAAACCGGAATACGGTTATCTGCAACGATTATCCGGCCGCGTCTGTTAACGATCGTTGTTCACTGGCATCCTAAAGAGAGCACGCCGTTGAAATCGAACGGGAGGAAAGATCGTGGAAGAAAAAGAATCGAAAATGCAGGCTACTTGCAACGTAGAATGCAGAAACGTTTGCATCTGACGAAGGCCAACGTTAGAAGGGAAAGAGAATGCAAGTGATACTTCAAGAGCACCACTGATTCATTTCGAGCAAATAATTCTTAATTTTTACACAAATTTTGGAAAGATAATATAAAATAGCAAGTCATTCCATAAGTGACACGAATTTCGTTTCATAGTTTTGGAACGTGAAATAGAAAAACGTAATCAAAACCACCAGTGCTCCAAATATTTTTCCTCATTTTCTACAAGCTTTCACCACCTTTCTAATAATTTTGCAATAGTTGTTTTGTAAAGGTTCCCTTGCTTTGTAGCAAAAAAGTTTTCTACAACTTTTAACGTTGTCGACGTTGACCATTTTCGTTCGACGTCAATAATTGTGCAGACTCCTAAACAAGTAGTAGGCGGGTACCAGTGTCTCGATATCACGGGTACCACTCTCTCCACTTCCAGAGACAAGAAATAAAGAATTGTCGCGCAAATGGCGATTTCGGAAATATGCCCGGTTAAGAGACACCCTCAGGATTCTTCAATTTCTAACTTCCTTGCTGCAGATACGAAGATTTAAGGTATACCATCTTGAAGCTCGTGAATCCTGTATCAGATAGCTTGGTGCAATGTCCTGGAGAAAGTCATTCTTGGTGCAATGTTTGGACCATACTGGACTTCCATTGAGCAATCTGGAAATTAGAGGAATTTGTCTGGAAAGAATAATTCATCCAGCACATAGTCCAGACATTGCAGCAACAGCCTGCCACCAATTTAGGAGCTTGCAGAATTATTTAAATGTGGAAAAAAATAATCGAAGTATGAAAGGAAATTCCCTTATCTAACACTTTTTCAGGAATTTGTTATTGAGAGCAAGTTATACAATCATGACAGGCTTCAAAAATTTGTTCACGATCAGCTGAACCAGAATACAGAAGGAAAAATAATTGTGAACACACATGATCGATTGTGTTAGTCACTGTATATTTTACAAGTGCCAGAGTTAATATTCGCGACTCTAACAAGTATCTACCTGTCGGTCGATACGAACGGAAACTCGTGAGCAGCGTCGAAAGAATTCGTGCAGAGGATGAACGAAGACTTTGCTGGATACCGTATAGCGATCGATACAGAAACGCATCGGAAACGGGCCGCATAGTTGCATGAATCAAAGCAATTATCGTGGCTGCTCGTTTCTCTCGGCCGGCACCGCGTCGGCACTCGCCGCAGGAATCCGTGCTCCGTACTTTTATATTATTATTCCGGTATAACGAAGCGTGTTCGAGTCGCGGGTCGCAAAGGCACCGCCGCGATAAAGAAACCAACCGAGCAAAAGGGAAGAAGAAAAAGAGAAGAGAAGCGAAGTGAACCGGGGTGGCGGTGTGTTACCAGCTCGCAGCTGCCCGACGACGACGAATGCGAAACGGAGACGCGTTACCGCCTTTTACCTCTTCCTTAATTAACGTCGATTTCATGCGAAGACCCTCGCAACTTCAAGAACTTTTTCCCAGCTTACAATTAGTCCCCTCTGTCTCCTTGTCCCGTAGCTTCTACCCGATCTTCGAGATTTTCTCTGCTCTGTGTTCGCTAGAAAGTTTCTGCGTCTCCGCAAAGGATGCCAGAGATGTTTTGAGGTTTCTGAAATGTTTTGAATGTTGAGTTTGAAGTTCTTGTGACTCCAGTAGCGATTTAGTTGAGAGTTTATCTTTTGGTGACTCGTACAGATGTTGAGTGGATGTGGAGGCGCAATGAGGACGACTGGCATTGTAAGCTGAGCTTTCTGGATAGTCGAATAACACATTACTAATGGCTGAAAGGAGAGATTATGATGCTTGTTACTGCAGCGACTGCGTTCAGAAATCTCAGGTGTAAGTACGATAGTGATGGTACGACGGTTATCGCGTCGCGATCACTCAGGTGTTGAATTGAACTAGGTTAGTCTAGGTCAGTGGTGGCCACCGGAGCTGCGGCCTCCCCCCACTCTAGGCCCATTCCCCTTGTTTCAGTTCGCTCCTCGTTCCCCTCGGTCAATCGTCGTCCCAGATCACAACCTATATGAGGGGAATGGACCCTAGAGTGGGGGAATGCCGCAGCTCCGCTGGCCATGACTGCCCCACGTCATTGAGTAGGAGGTGAACACTTAATCGAGTATAACCATCCCAGGCCGATGATTGGTCGATAAGATAGCACGTAGCTTCAAAAATACACTACTCCACAAAATTAAAGGATCACTAAATTCTGACCGAAAAATTGTCGATTTTCGAACTCCTGTGACTTCGTGAAAAAAAATCATACAACAGTCTACCAGGGCTCATTTTAAAGGGTGAAGCCTCTACTTTTACATTCCTGAACTGAATTTTTTCAAAGACCCTTGTATATTATAAAACGGAGTGGAAAATTGAAGATGCTTTTTCTTTTCATTTTTCAAGTTCAAACGACTTCAGAATCGTCCAAATTTCACTATTAACCTTTCTACGTAAAACGTGCAACGATTGCTCGTGGCGAAGCCAGTTTGTTTCTCCTTCGCCATCGAATATCGTGCACAGGATTAAAAATAAGAAACGCACGGTTCGCCGTACGCGTGCAACGCTGACTACTTCCGCTTCCGGGCGTGCTTTTTCTCTCCTATGCGGGGAGAGTACCTTGCGAGCAACGGCATTATAATAAGGGCTTATTCAGATTCCAGTCTTAAATTCATTCGTATCGCGTGATTACGGGATTATCCAACGGTGGACTACGCCGCCGTCTTTTGTACGGGACAACGGATTTATAACTCTAATGCCGGCAATAGAGTAGCATTAGCCCTCGCCGCTGGTTAAACCTCGCCCCTAGGCCGCGTTAATAGAGATTTATAAATCTCACCGCTTCCGAACTGCTTTACGCGAAATGACGAAAGCTCTGTTGCGCGTGAATAACCGTCGTAAACGCGGCTTCCTTCGTTATTCTGTACAGGGTGGTTCCGAAATCCTGAGGCGTTGGCGCATGTTTCCTGCGATTTCCTGAGGTTTCGGTTATGTCGGGTCCACGCTTGATTACTGCAGGATGACGCTGTCAATTGATAGGAGATGACATGTCGTCGGAGTAACAAGATTCTTTTCTTGGTTAACTGATGTGGCGGGAGAGCTGTGGAGGAAATTGAGAAAAGAAAGGAAGGAAGGAAGGAGGACACCGCATTTCACCGGGGGTCTGCTAGTGAAGTCGTCAGTAAGGGTACGTATACACGTCGACATCTAGAGACGACACTTAGGTCTAGAGAAGTGGCTGTCCTTCACACGTATCGCAGTGGAATCTCTCCCAAAAGGGACATATAGGGATTTTAATACAATAATATTTAATAATAAATATCAATTTGCGCTTTATATGCTACACGCTCTCTCAATAGATGTTTCTCTCACAAAGTCTCGCGGACAATAAAAAAGCAGTATGCCTTGCACATTGCTTTATTATTTATTAATGATGCGAACGATTTGAACAATCATATGCGTGAATGTACAGAAATCTAACTTTTTTCATTTTCAGTAAAAGAATTTGCAAATTTAACTATCTTTCTTTTTATTAAATTAATTTTTTACCGTTATGTCCATTCGATATCAAGGGACAAATTAAGTTTGGAAAATGAGGGAGGGATGAGGGTTAAATGTATTAGTTACAGACTCGGTGCCACCCTGTATATTACACTTTTTATATACTGAATCTATCCCTAAAGAGTTTTCCACGTATCAAGGTATACCATGTATTTTTCTTGGTCTCGTTCACGAGCGTAATCTAATGACCACGATCGTGAAAGTTCGAGAACTTAAGCACAGGTTGCTTTGCAGACGACAAGCCGCGACAGTCGGTCGATGCTGCACCGCGATTAGAATGCAACTGGCATTTCGCCGTTATGCATAATCGATCGTGCAATACCGTCTTCTATTTGCGGACCGTATTAACCGGCGAGTATGCGTTTGACTGCCGTATGCATGACTCCGTGTGTCGAGCATTTGCGTTTCGTTCTTTCATCGTTTCCCGTTTTCGCAGAAGTCGCATCGAAAGTATATCGTTCACTCTACTCGTTTGAATAATAATGTTATTACGAGGGGATTTGGAAATTCCTAGGAGTTTGCAAATTTTGAATAATGAATCTTTTTTTAGTTAGGATGTCGTGGAAAATTTAGGAACAGATAACATTTTTTTTTATGTATTTTGAGTGTTAGACAACTGTGTGGTCGAAGTCTGATAGCATCATCTTGTTCAGACGCAGAAACAGAATGTCTGCTGATAGTCGAAAACAGAAGGATTTAGAGCGATTGAATAATGTATAAACCAGCGATTATCAACCTTCTTCAAAACAGGAAGCCAAAATTGTCAGAGCGCATCATCAGTTTGCTAGAATTCAAATTTTATTGACACTTTACTTTTTTTACTTTTTGAATTCGATTTTTCCACCAAACTCTTGTGGTACATTTGCAGCACGCGAACGCTAATTAGTAATTTACAAATTCCTACAGGTGTATTAAACGACGAAAATTAATTAATACGTGGACTGCCGTGGGGATTACCGATAACATGCACCATGATTTTAACTTAATTTAAATACTACCGATTCACACAAAATTCTGGTAAATATAATATTGCAACGATAGCAAAAATGTAAAAGTATACGATCAATATTAAAAGCAGCAAATTGTAGAATGTCTGACAATATATGGCTGCCTTCACTACGGTTGTGGTCCTGTTAAGAGAAGAAATTAATATAGCACATGGAGAAATACGATAAAATTTCAACAAAAATTCATTATGTCGCTATAGATATAAAATTTGCAAAGCTACTGTTCTGATACTACAGCCTACTCATGTACCCTCTATGTATTTACATAAATATTCCTTGAGCAATCACACACCACTGCAATTAACATAATACATACACCTTTTAAAGGAACTTCAAAAGAATTATCTGCCAATTTTAATTTTCAGTGGTATTAAATTGTCAATAGAAATACAACACTAACAACGTTCAGCGCGCTTTCGATTTTTATAAAAACTGACATAGTGTTTCATTTAAAAAAATGAAAAAAGCGTTACAATCTTGAAAGTTCGAATAGTAGAAAAAAAGTAACAATACATTATGTACCTCATTTTCAATTCTGAAGTATTAATCCAAACCCATATTTAAATTAACATCTACGTTTATGACGTGGACAGTAGTTACACTATCTAATATATTCTTTGTTGCATTATACATCAAATGTTTCAATTAAATATAACTTGACTGTCTATTAAGTAGAATACATATTTTAATATAACACGAACCAATAAATAGAGCAATAGTTACTAAATCACTACGGTGCCACTGTACATTCTACACCCTGTACACTCGATTATTCAAAGCTCATATCTGGAGATAATTTAATGTTCATCTCCGTTTAGGGCTCCACGTTTATACGAACCCTCCACAATTTTTACAAACCTCTGTACTCGCCTTAAGCGACGAGGATCGCGTTAATTAACTCGAAGGCAGACGATGCGAGAGTTTTCGCATAAATAGCGTGCCGCGATCGCGAGAACAATACGTGACGCTGGTAACTCGCGCGGAAAAGTTGTCGTCGGTGCTTTCCAAAATACGTACGTACGCACGCATCGCCGAAAAGCGGGAAGCTTCCCGGGGATCCGTCTCATCGCCGTGGAAACGGAGCGAGCCAGGTGTATTTCTGCACGGGACAAGTTACAAAACGTTCGCGTGCACACACGTTAGCCGGTAATTAATTACGTACACCGCACGGTCTCGTGCGAGCTCGTCTGTTTAGCAAACCGTGGAAAACGCTCGTCCGCGCGAATAAGTAGAAATTCGCAGGAAACAATCGCGAAATTCCCTGTACAGCCGTTCCTTTACGCGCGTGTACGTGTGCGTGCAGGTATATGCGCGCGTGTGCGAGCGGAGGATGCCTCGGACCTGGTGCACGTAATCGAGATTTCGTATCATTAACGAGCAATGTCGATACGCGGTTCGACATCCGCTTATCGGTTAATGAGCGACGATCTTCGCTTCCTGTGCTCTTTATGACACGCGATACCTCGACTACAAGGTAATCGATTTGCTGGAACGTTGATATTCCGAATGGTATCTGGGAATTTGAAATTTTATTCTACCAGCTGATTCCAGAAGTAATTTGCAAATGAATTTTCTCTCTATTGTTGGTTTAAGCATCATACGCCTCTCGGGTGAAGATTTACCTGTTTTCTGTTTTTGGATGCTGGGAAATATTTGATTTCTCTCTGATTGCGTTGTAATTTGGTGTTTTTGTTTAAAATGTGGAATTGTGGGTAGATACAATTTGGTAACATCTTGTCTGAGATATTAGTATGGTAACTATTACATGTATGTAGTAACTGCAAAATGTGACATAATAAATTAAAGAAATTTAACTAATTTTCAATCAAACATAGTACAATGGCCTACAAACAGTAATTTAAGGGTAAAGCAAAGGGGGTGAAATATTACCCATGAAGATCTTTTGTATAATTATTTATGAGGAGTGTATGGTACTTCTAAACACAACCATATATGTTAGTGTACGTTATAAGACAAATTTAATGTTGTCAATAACATAGATGACCTTGAACAGCCCTATGTACGTGAATCTATAATGGTCTAGTGTAAGTCGTGTGGCTGGAAATGTGTTAAGTTATTATTATGCAACATAGTAGAAACTCTCGCTGTTTCAACTTTGGACCTCTTTTCTAGCTGACCCGAAAGTTCCAAAAAACTTTTATAAGTTTTTCATACTGTATTTCAATGTATATCATTCCAAACTTAATCATGTAAAATTAAAAAAGTTTTCGTCGGTGGACACCCCGTGCAACTTTTAGGCAACTTTAATTCGCCAGGTTATATTTACGAGTTCTTCTTGAACAAGAAGATTGGAAAATTTCATTAAAGAACGTGGGTATGATTTCTTAAACTTCAAGAAGAAATATTTATCGTTTCCATGGCTCTGAAAACGTGTTACAACGAAACCGTAAACTTAAACAAACTTTACTAAATAATTCAAAGACAAAAAAGATTAACAAGAAAAGATTCAGAATAGGAAACTCGAAAGGGTAAATCCCTCAACGTCACGAAAACGATGATTCATACAGCTGACCCTTCAGCCATGTGCAATAAATTTTCCTGAAGACAGATAAAAATAAACAACTCGTAAAGTTTGAGTATATCATTAAGCAGGAGCAGGCTATCGTGACTAAAAATTCTGAGAAAGGATAAATATAACAATCTCAAATCTAAGAGATAAAACGTACAGCCAGGGAAAACAAGGGAAAGGGAGGAAATTGTCTTCATAATTTTTGGGTAAGTAGTTTGAACAAGTTTTAGTGAAACGTAACTTAGGGTATCTTTACCGAAATGGTCTGTCGGTATTGTTGTACGGTTGATCATGATTTTGGGTTTAAGGAGGGTGATTTTTCAGCCACTCGATAAACACGCGTCCCTGTCCCCGTTCAACTGGCTGCCCTAATCGTTGGCTTCGCGCACACAGAGAACACAAAAGGCCGATCGTCGAACAACGTAACAGACTTTCGTCGACAAAGAGCCTGCCTGTTGAGACAATCCATTGTACGTATTTGTACTCTCGAATCTAGTCGATCCATTGTCCAATCTTGATTGGTGAAATTAACAAAGACAGACGAGCTACGTACCATCCGATATTGAACGCAGTGTCAAATCCCACGATAACCTGACTCGATTCGATTAATCATCTGAGACACCTTCAACCCGTCGGGGACAAAGAACGTTGCAATTTAGGAACCTGCAGAAGCACAACTCTAACAAATTCTATTTTGAACCTCGAATTTCAGAAAAGAATTCGTCTCTACCATAATGTTCGTTCGAATTCAGTTTAATTAACACTTTGAGCGCCACGCTACATTAATTGGAAATGACTAACTAATAAATTCTACCTATTGTAATCAACAATATGCGCAATCTTCAATATATTTTTACTGTTTCTGTTAGATATTATTAGGTACATTTTGTGGTACTATAAATGATCGAATAAATGAGGGTTGAATCAATGTGTCACCCAAATATGTGTGACGTGGCACTCAAAGTGTTACAACTATGAATTTCTGTTTAATGAAGAATATAGGCTAACAGCTACACGAACAAATAATTAAATACTTTGCCATTGTAATTTATATGTAACACATTGAGTGCCGCGTGCGCCACTCATGCGTCTGCGTATCAATTTTAATTTCATCATATAAATGTTTAGCCCTATGAAATTTTGAGTATCATTTATGTTACAATGATACTGTAAAATAAAAACTACATTATCAAATAGATAAATATTTATATATTCAACGGTATATGTTGACAGAAAGGTATTTCCACGTGTCTGACTAGTTACGGGATTTTCCACTGCGGCACTGAACGTGTTAAAATAAAATATTTTAATCTGTCTGACTCAGTATGATAGTTTTCACTGTGACTGTAAAAGTGATAAATCAACTTTCCGTAGAAATAATTCTTGTATCCCTTGTTCGTTAAGGAATAACTAATTGTAAATATGCACACTTAAATCGTCTAATATTGTAAAGGTGCTTCTAAATTAACACAAAACTTTTAAACTAAGTTGTCAGAGTCTGATTTGGCCGACCAGCTGCTCGTCCGGCTACACGGCAGTCTCACAGTTCTCATAATAATCTCTCAAACACTCTTTCGTACAGACTTATGTAGTATAAAACACGCTCCTCTTTTTCCGGGGAGAACTCCCTTAACATCGCCGGCTTCGACGGGCCCGGCTGGTGTCACATAAGCGAGGGGGTGCGCGCGGTTGGGTCTTACCTGACCCCGGCTGGCTATCCCTCGCGTGTCACGTGCGCGTCACATGTTTGGGACTGACAATTACTCTGTCATAAACCCAGACCGTCCCAACGTCCAATGCCATGCGCTCCTTAATAAACATACCCCTTACAAACCAGACATTCTTCCTTCACGAAGAATCGGAAAAAGTGCGGTGCCGCTAATCGGTGGAAAGTGTGAGCACCGAGGAAGAAAGGGAACGAAAGTGATGAACAGGCTACTTGTTCGTTGGACGAGCAAATATTCGTCGGCGGGATAATATATTTTTGTCAATATTTATGCGGCGGGACGGTGGCGACGAAAAACGAGCGGCGCCACCCCCGCGGGGGAATACGAGAAAGAGCGTCGTAAAAGACGGATAAAGCCGGGGAAATAAATGTCACGAGTTAGTTACTGGCCGTAAAGCGCGGCACGCTCGTTGTTCAGTGTGCCGCGAACTTACAGTTCCTCGTTACTCATCTTTTTCTGCATGCCGCTACCCGTTTTCTAATTTATGCCGCGTTTAATGCGGATTTTTTACCGTGTCGGCCGGTCCGGCAACACCTGTATAATTGAATTTAAAACAGTAGCCACCGGCGAACCGTTTCCTGGCGAACTTTTATCTTAACCGCCCGAGCAATTAGAAATCACTGGACACCGTTACGATTATTTTTATTCGCCCGTTCCCCGCGCGAACGGAGATTCCGCTTGCACTAGACGTTATCGCCTGCGAACATCGTTACGTGCCTCGTTCTCCCTCCGAGTACGATTCGTTTCGGTTGCGCTTCGCACTCAAACCTAAACAATTTTGTAAATTCTTGGGATCGATAAGAATTTCTTCCGTTGAATCTAAAGGAAGGCGAGCGGACACGCGATAGAGGATGTTTTCCAATGCGTATTACCTACAAAGATATTCAAAGCTGACGATTTAGTATAAGTATACTGTAAAGAGGGTAGATTGAAACAAATGGAACAACCGAAAAAGATTAATTCTGCGACTTAAACAACCTACACACGGTGATGCCTCGAGGCCAGGTGCTACTGATGCAGTATCAAGTGTGAGAGCAGGCAGCATGAGTCTGACGCAGCCTCACATGAGACTTCGCCTCGAGGCATGCCGCGGGACAAGTCTCATCGTATGCAGGGCGTTTTAAAATAAGTCGAAATCATAGAATACATTTTTCTGCAGCGAAGTATCGCTTTTTAAAAGAAATATATAAAATCGTTGAATGAAAAAAAGTAGAACAGAAGGGGAAATAAATATTCACAAGAAATTACAGTAACTATCAGCATCGACATGCACGTGTACACAGGAAAGCAAGAATGGAATCTGGGTAAAAAAGGGTTGTAGGAGAAGGAGCTTTCCCACCACTCGCCTGATGCAATCGAGCTTCTTATGTGCGGGGACAGGAGGGTCCTCTTGAGCTGCCACGCGACCGACACCGAGCCAAGCGAATAGTAAGAGGGCTCCTTCTCGTACACTGCTTTTTAACCGGGACAGGACCGCGGACCTCCTCAGAAATCTGCGATTTCTGGCGCCCCTGTTGTAGATACGAAAATTTGAAGCACACCAACTTAAAGCCCGTGAAATTCTGCGTAAGATAGGTACATCGATACCCGGGTAGGATCACATCATTTCTCGAAACACAGTACCAAGGATTGTCAGACGAGTCGCGAGTCGGGTAACGACACAGGAACGCTGACCTCCTCAGAAATCTTCGATATATGGCGCTCCTGTTGCAGATATGAAAATTTGAATTACATTATCTTAAAGCTCATGAAATTATACGTCAGATAGGTACATTGGTACCCGAGAAGGTTCGCTTCTTGAAACACAATACGAAGAATTGTCGGACTAGTTGCGAGTCGGGTAACGACACAGCAACGCGGACCTAATCAGAAATCTGCGATTTCTGGCGCCCCTGTTGCAGATACGAAAATTTGAACTGTACCATCTTAAAGTCCGTGAAATTCTGCGTAAGATAGGCAGGTGCAATGAAAATGTAGATATATTACCAGTAAGAACATGGACTTTAGTATGTGAAGAAGCACTTTAGTATAAGCACAAATGTCATCACTAATTCATGTAAATTCATTGCGAATAACTGGCCAGATTATGTTACTTAAGTTGGTTAATTAGGATTTAAAATGGTATCAAGCATATTGCCTTTTAACTACATCAATTAGTATGTATTTACTAATTTGTTTACTAAGTGTATACATTTGCTAGTAAGCGTACACGTTTAATGGTGCTGGTTCTTTTAATTTTAATCTGTTTCCAGAATCGGACTATTAAATGTATACATTCACAAATGTTCATACTTTTACTGTATCGTACGTACAGGAACAAAAAAAAGCCATAAGGTTCATGTTGAATTGTTTAGCTAATAGTGTAATTCAGATAGAGTGACCAAATGAGTGATGCTGAATAAAATCTACGGCTCAAACAAAAAATGTAAACGTTGCGAAAATTAAGATTAACATCCATTTCTTTCTAGTGTTCTGCACTAAAGTAAAAAATGTCTCGTGAAATGATTCAATTTACACATACCTATACTAATTTCAAAGTACATATTACGATTGCAATCAGTTAATGTTTAATATTCGGTATCAGCTTCCGTTTGGTCGTATTATTAAGTACAAAGTGTGGCAATTAGCCTGAATTCGTGGACATCGTAAATCTATGGCTGGATTTAGTGTACGCTAATGACTGCCTATAATGATTGCTCGATATTGATGAAACCCATAATGACACGTTACGTCGAGGTGACACGCGAATGGATGGAATTCCTTTACGCGCGACTGCTTCCGGAAGCCGGGGATGCAGGTCACTCCTACGCTATCTTCCGTCGCTTATTTTTACGCCCCCCTTCGTGTATATTCTCGACACTGGTCCCCTGATGTGTGTAATAATAAACATTGTTATTGTGTAATAATAAATTTCACAACGATAATGCGTGAAGATCTAAGTTCGCGCTTTTCCATCGTTTCCGATATTAACCCTTACAACCCTCTGAGGTTTTTTAAAAATAATCCATTAATTAATTCTAGCAGCAGAGGGTGTTTTGCAACATTTATGATATTTAAAGCAGTGAATGATTTCTGAAACACTTCACAGATTAATTAATTGACGCAAGAAGTGCTTCTCATCCTTGCCCCTCCGAGAAATTTCATCTTCTGACTTCTCCAAAAACCATAGAAGTTCTTTCGCGGGACCTACCCTCTCCAGTTCATTCTCAAAGCGGTGCATTAGGACCGGAGTAGTAGGGGGTGGGTTTCTGGGTCCAACGACGGATGGAATTTTGGCAACAGCGCGGAATTTTCTCTAAGTCTACATCACTTATCCGGTTCCCGTGAACCCTTGTGTCCAAGATCTGGTTTACCCTAAGGATGTTTTTATGACACCTCATTTCCAGGGGTGAAAGAAGAAATTAAAATTTTACCCCTGTCTATCACGTCTGCTCTCTCGAGTTTGGCGACCAGATGTCGATAACAAAAGAGGTGTTTGCTTCTTCTAAGTCGCCTATCCATCCTTGACTATACTATCCAAGCCCTTTGCTCGCGATAACAATTACTGTTTTGTAGCAAAATAAATGTTTTTGTGTAAATAAAGCTTCTTCTGGTAAAGCAGTGGAACAGAGGTCAAGAATAATTCTGACTGCAGAGATTTAACACTAATTGGTGTGAATTCTTAGCAGCACACTCGATTCCAGGCAACCCAGATCATTGTTTTCTAGCTAGAGAAGAAGTTTAGCGCAAAAGGTTTTTAAAATAACCCTAAACGGTGACCGGATGCATTCACTCTCGCCTAGCACCGAGAAAGTCTCTAAAGATAGAGAATCTTTGTATGTTCGCGGAGATCAAAATATACAGTGTATATATGTACGTTTTCGCTCTTTCAAAATGAACAATCCTCGCCTCTGACAACTTATTACAGAATTTCTCGGGCGATATTAATTCTGACAATGCTTATGAGCTACCTGTGAGTTCTTCATAATTTACCTCGAAGAGCACGGTACACAACACTCGTATTAATCAGGTTGAGTGAGTTACGAAGTTTCATTTCTGGCGACGGCTCGCATCACTGTGCGGCTTTCGTCGAGAGGCGTGGCTTACCGCCATGGAAACAACTGCCCTCCGGGCTATCGAGTTGTACGGGACTGTGCTTGACAGCTGTCGAATTTTTAGCAGTCTCCAAAACTGAAAAATACCCGATGTCCGCGACCGTTCTATAAACCTTGACCGCGGAAAGCCTTGACGGAGTACTTTAACATCGAGTTGCTTGACAATCCGTAAAGTCTAATATTTTGACACGTTATTTCACAAAGTTTCCGGCCGATTCTTTGAAGCATTAGGAGATTCTTATGCACTGAAACGTTCTGTTTTACGGGTTCCTGTAGTCAGTATAAAGAAGTCGGTTTTCCCGGGTGTGAAGCCGACGCGGATTCGCGGAAGGCGGGCGTAAAGTTCCGCTTTTAATGTCGTTAAGTTCGGCGGGATTCCGGTGGGTAGCCTGAACCCGGCCGGTAATTAGGAGGGAATGTAATTGCAAATTTCTAGCGTCGATTAGCATATTGCGTAGCGGTGCGCGGCGGTTATTAAAACGCATTAAACGAGAGGAACGAAACTGTGTTTAATGAGGCCGGGGGTATTTATAAGTTATCCCTTTTTTCTTATGCGTCTCGCGGATATTATCCTGGTAACGGCCCGGGGTAGCTTCCCTTCGCTGAATTATTATTGTGCCCCGGCTGCTTAATGAACCTACGATCCATTGAGAATTCTACGAATCAAAGTGGAAAACACCCGGATGTTGCTTTGCCCTGGACTGAATCTAATTAATCGTAATGGATAGAATGGATGTTATGACTGGCGAACCAAACATGCTAATTCACAGATTAATTAAAACTCTCTGTGCGCTGGTCCTTTTGAGACGCGGCTTCCGTTGGAACTTTTTGAAATACGCTCATGGTTAAAAAGCAGCTGACAACATTGAGTAGTAATACCGTAACTGTTATCACGTTAGAGAATGCTTCGGAATGGCTGGCCTTTCGGTATGAATTCTGTGTACCGAAACGAGAAAGAAATTTTTATAAACGTGAATTTGTAAATATTTTTATTTTAACCCCTTGCTGAATGATTTTTTTGTTTTGACAGAAATAAATATTTCAAGTGTTAGAAGGGGTATTTTTAATGGGAAAAATTGAACAGAATCGTTTTAGAATTAATTAAAAAGACTATAATAATTAACATTATAGTCTTTATTTATTGGAAATACTGGAGTGTGCCACATATGGCGCATCATGGAATAATTGTAACCCGTATCCCTTACTATACACAATATTGTTCTTATTCGGGGAAAGTATAACTTCACATTTCTCACAAGCTACAAATGTCTTTCCTTTGCAATCAGAAAGTTTATTTTGCTATTCTCGAAGTCAACGTGCTCAATAAATTCTATACCGTACATTACTGTAACTACATCATGTACCATACATGGTACCCAATTACTTTAGCTGTTTACATTAAAACTTAATAACCCAGACACCAACACAAAGAAATCACAAATGGTTCACTTTTCCGACCACAGAGGACCGTTTATGCTTGAAAATCATAGCACCTTAGTGTATCAAACATGGTACAGCATGCAGCAGAGATATGACACATATATTACATTAAAAACAAATGAAAATTCGGTGTGGCACATGTGTATATGACTCACCATGGTGCAGGGGGTTAACATGGTCGAGCTTAATGCATGACAACGATGATTGACGTTGTAGAAAAAATATGAAAAGAATATACTGGTGTTCCAACACACTTTAGCCATGCTGTACAAGATGCTTCAACTAGTAATTGTCAACACAGATAAATTGATGGATGAACTATTACATAACAGTCCCCAAAACCAGAGTTTTTCTCTTAAAAGACGTATGTCAGTTAGGTGATGTCCTTTATTAGTAGTCCAATTAACCTCTCTATACGATAGCTTAACTCTTATATCAATACCCAATATTCTCAATATTGTTGAATACCCGGAGTACCCAGGTGCCCATACGGTGAATTCATGTATTAAAGGTACTTCATGTGTGTGGATTTTTCAAATAACCACGATCTGACTGGATTTAAAAATCTTCTCATGGGAAGATAAACAATTTAAAATGAGAATGCAGAAGAGGGTACCATGGTATTGATACAAGGAGTGATTATTTCTTCCAAAAACATTTTGTAGTTGGCAACAGGAAAACAATGAAAGCTTGGATGCGTCATAATGGTGTCTCCTACCTTAGTACCTGATCCCTGACTTTTGAGCGACAGTGTATATTGAGAGTCGAATTTAGAGGACATGGAGGCGCGAGTAAGATCGGCGATAATTTAGCAAATCGATACGGCCTTTCGATTACATAAGGCGCGAGATCGATAGGGGGGGCATCGGCGAGAGCCAATATTAACGATCTCCGAAATATGCTGGTAAATATTTGCCGACCATGCCGAGCCTGCTCCGTTCAAGGATATCGTGTGCAGTTACGGCGACAGACACACCTGCGTGCACGCGCCTGTGTGTGGCTGCGTGTGTGTACGTGTGCGTGTGTGTACGCGCGACCCGATCGGCTTTCGGCGTCAGAACGGCGGATGTCGCCGGTCGATTCGAGCGGAATATGCCAGAAGCGATTTCGACGGGCTTCCAGTGTAATTGATTCGCAACGGTTATGTCACATCGATGAGGAAACTGGTTGCTCGCCGCACGAACGGACGCTGATCTCTCGACTTCGACTCCTCGACAGAGAGTTACGCAACCGTACCGCGAATTTTGAATTTTAACTGGGTGTGTGTGTTGGTTATTAGCGCGCTGGCACGGTAGAATTTTTGGGATACGTTTGCATCAGACATGGATCATTTTCTTTAGTTTCAGAATTGTTTAGATACCATTATGCAATCGTTGGTGCAAATTTTAAACCCGAAACCGTGTTACGCTCTTCAGAGATCATGCAATATAATTTGTTCAGTATAATTGTGAGATTGCTAATCTTGTATACTTTCCAGATTTTGTAGAGTCTATTGATTAATTGTACTGTGAATTCTTAAATATTGACATGAAGCAATTTTCCATTGTGAGAGAGTACATTTGTTTCTATACAGTTATGTCTGAGATGGACACTTTATTAATTTTCGAAATTCTGTTGATTCTTTTATGCAAACGATGACTCGAATTTCGAACTCGAAATGATATTACACCCTTCTGGAATCACGCAATAAAATTGGTTAGGAAAACTGATTGAGATCGTTAATGTTTTTTACTTTGAGTATCTTATGAAATGTATTAAGCAACTGAATCGCGAATTTTGAATTTTTATTGCATATGTTACAGTTTTCGTTGCGACAGAGTATAATTTTTTGTTGCACATTTATATCTGAGGTCGATAATTATTTTCCTTATCAGTATTCTGAAGATTTGCAGAAGCAGTGGCGCAGATGAATGCAAAACAAGAGTTGCACTCATCTGGAATGGCACTATAAAATTGTTTATGGTGAGAATTTTTTCATTGTGAAAGTCCATTTAATCCTATCATACAAGCACTGATGAGAGTTTTAAATTTGACATACAAATGTGATTCTTCTAGGTTGTCGTAGTAAAATTTCCTAACCAATATTAATTTTAAGTGTAAGTTTAAACTGATTGAATTCTTCAACGCTGAATCTTCAGAGTGCTATTAAATAACCAGTGGCGTGAATTTTTAATTCAAAGCGTGGTTATTCATAACATTGTGAATGTCTTGGTATCCTGAAGATTCTTATTTTCAGAATCATCTGTATGCACAATCAATATTGCATTCCAGAAATCGTTGAGAAATACTATTTCTCCAGTACATATCAATTGTTTGAATATGAAATAATTGAAACTTCATAATACTTTGCAGATATTTTTAAAAGCCAGGATGTGATAAATTGAGTCGTGCGATTATTCTTGAATGCGTCAACATGTACGCGATGGAGCCGAGGAATGACATCATTTTGACCATGAAAGGAAACCACATTTCCGTATCGTTAGGAAAACTCGTGACGCAGAACGTGTGGCACGAACGATCATGAGTATCAATGCCTAAGCAGAAAGACAAATAAAACTGGGGTGGAAACGAGTAACGAACTTGTTGACAATCTTACGAAGAACATCGAGCAAACTAAATATTACGTTCACTATCGCACCACCTATGGGTCTGTTACAGAAAATATCGATCTACAGTATGTTTCATAAAAGTGTGTCAACACTCCGTGAGCTGATTCCGCGATAAGCGAGAAAAAATTGCGAAATGAACTCGACTGTATTAAATGGTGCCATAACGTGTGTCGGAGCATGATGTGGACACCTTTTCTTTTTAATAACTTTTATGACTCAGCCACGAAATACTTTCATCACACATATAGTTGGCTGCAGAAATATTTAGCCACTTACCGTAATTGCAAAACTTCGTTCATTTAGTTTAAATTTAATTTATATTGGACATTTATGTGTGATATTTGCCATATATGGGTGACATTTAAATTCAGTCATTAGTAAAACTAGTAAAATGTTTAAGAAGATCTAACAGAGCCAGCAAGAATTGTAAATAATTATTTAAGTTATTAATTAACCCTCATCCGTTCCTCACTCCCCCAACTTAATTTGTTCGTTGGTGTCAAATTGACACAACGCAAAAAAAACAAGCAAAACATAAATAATTAATTTCTTTTATTGAAAATGAAAAAATTAAATTTCTGTACATTCAGGCATAAAAACATATGCTTCATGTTAAAACAAATAAAATTCACAGAGTCTCAGGTAAATTTACCCACATATTACAAAATAACATAACTGTCTGTGAGAGAAATGTGTTAAATTGACACGAGGGACGGATGAGGGTCTTAAAAAGAATATAATTTCAGATTATTATCATATTGTATCGTTTTCAGCCTACACGGTACAACAGCCAACGTGTTAGAGTCTGATCTTCCTCCGAGAGATCAGAGAATATTATAAAACACTTCCTAATGATTCGAACGAGGGACAGCCGTGGATCGCCGTGACGGTTGACTCCAGGGGTGAGTCAGATCGTGTTGTTGCGTTTTCTCGTACAGGAGCATGAATGAAACTGCAGTTACGTAAATGCAAGCTGCACGGACACGGCGTGGCACGTTGTGCAATTAACTCGTAAGAAGTGTGTCGAGCCGTGCAATTAAGGGGCGCCGCGGTAGTTAGCGACGAGGGCTCGCTCGCCTGTCGGTTGACTTTCAAAGAAATCACCAACAGGCTGAAAGCGACGGATAAGGCCGTGAGGTCATGAGAACCGCGATAAAACGGGATCGAAATCTAAAGAACGCACACATAGACGATGAATCACGCTTTCTGACCACACATGCATTCGTTTTCTTCGTCTTTCTACGTAACTGTGTGTGACCATCGACTGCTATGGTCATTTAGCCAGGGGACCTACTGTTTTTTAACCGCCGTACAATAACGAGCCACACTCGTGACACAGATTATGATTGATACGTTAGAAATACGAGTCCAACTTTTGTGCCGACTCTTTAAAGTTTGTCACTGCAGCACAAATTGACCTTCAAATGATTGTTAAAAGCGAACTGCATGTGCTGATTGACGGTCCTCATTTATCACGGCACTCTAGGACCGGAACAGCAAACTTTGAGGCACGAAATCGTTGGAAAATCGAACGGGAAGGGGTTAAGCTGATTTCGAACCATTATGTGTTAACAGCAACATACTGAAGACAATCACTCACCTTATTAGTGGATGCATTCTACGTGATGACGCCGTTGACCACTTTGTTTTTGAAATATTTTTTGAATTTCATTGTTTGTTTTTATTTCACATTGTTTCTTATATATACGAAATAGATAATCTTCCTATCAAGAAAATTGAAAAAACGGGAAGCTGAAATTGAAGGCTTTCCACGCGAAATCTCTTCGACTTTCTTGCAAGACCACGAGATCAGGAAAACCGTGATAAAACGAGATCGAAATCTGAAGAACACACACATACGCATGCCGCATACAAGTTCATTTTTTTCTCCCTTTTATACAACCTACTATCCACCATAAGTAGCCTGATTTACATGTCTCCTTTGTAGTGTATCCGATCCTGTTAATCTTCCATCCTTTTATTCGTAACTCTGCGCAGTGTAACTTAAAAACGAACTTTATGATTTTGAATATTCTATAGTTAAGATTCATTCTATTTTTGCACATAACTCAGCATCGACTGTATGATCATTTGACCAGGAGACCTACAGTTTTATGTAGATTCTGAACCATCACGTGTCAACATCATCCCAGAATTATTGAAGACGCTCACCGATCTTAAAGTTAATTCCTCTAGAGTGGCTTAACTTCGACGATCGGACGAGATACGGTGTTTTTTTTTAAATCGTTTATTGCAAACATGTGTAGGTTAGCAATACTGTATTTTATGGACGAAATAAACAAAATACATGATTATCTAAATTTGTATTTCCGCCTAGTGGTCTGTAAAATCAGGCTTCTCTAAACTAATGCTAAACTGTAGGTTTTTAGAATTTTTCTTAACTTTTAGGGACATTGCCCGCTGGGCGGAATGTCTTTGATCAGGAAAAGGAATTTACTTATGTATGGAAAAAACGTGATAACTACGAGAGCCGACGTTTCCTGCGTGGCAACACCGTTGGCCGTTTTCTTAATTTTCTGGTCACGTTCATCGACCGGTTTTAAAGTAGTTACATCGCCATAATCAGTATTAGAAATTGTACTATTAGACAGTACCATATGAAGTATCGTATTTTGACCAGGGAACGTGAGACGCTCTTCTTACTCTGGAGTGTGCCACATAACACTTTGATGGCCATGTCACGTATATGTGTCCTTTTTTATTTAAATAAGACGTATTAGATTCACTGCAATTATGAATTTACCATACGACCACCAGGATGCTATTTTAGAGGAGCCTCTGGCTCGCACGTTTGTTTAAATTTATGGACGAACACGTAACTGAGACCCTAGAAGTCAGCACACTGTCAAGAAATTTATCATTTTTCTATAGACTATCGGGTACAATGGTCCAATAGAACTGAGTGCTATACCGCCATTCGTAATAATAATAATTCCATAGACTACACGCAGTTCTAGATCCTTACACTCAATAACGAATGACGTATAGTAAAATCTTAGTGAAGCACATGCAGCACAATGACTCTAAGGAAGCAACCACCCTTAAACCCAGAGTTCTCGCATGAATCCTCTTGACCCTTGTGATACTTTAGGATACTTGGCATAGAGGGAGGGAATTGCAAATTCAAGGCAGAGCGTAAATTGTAAATTAAGAAGCATCCGCCCTCCAAGAGTTTGGTCACTGATTTGCCTAAATCAAACAGGATACTATACAGGATAAATACAAAACTGATTTAAGGACGCTCAGGGGGTAGACGCGCAAAGACATATACCGGAGACGCTCTAAGATACAAGTACAGACACATAGACATACGTATGAGATGTCATATAACCTGTCCAAGAGTTTTAATAAAATCGCATAAAACGCATATCGAGTCGGCAGATATCCTGCAATATTCAAAGCGTCAATCCGGCATTATCTAACCAAAGAAGAAGCACGGGAGGTGTGCTGACAGGGCACGTGAAAAAGAAATTAATGAAATACTGCTTTCTATTCTTTATTAAAAAGTAGTACAGTGGTTGTGCCGAAAAGCAAAGCAGTAGATATTTTAATTTAACACGTTGATTGCCACAGTGAAAGCGCTCGTATCTAGTCAGACATGCTCGAATATTCCATTTCAAACTCCAGTGACCAATGAAATAATTTTATAACTATTGAGTTGCACAGCCTTGACCTTCTATTTTTATTGCAATATTAATTCTGTTCAAAATTGTATTAGAATCAGTAATTGTTTAATTAAATAAATTTTATCTTCCGGCCACATATCAGTAATATAAAGTTCTACTTATGGCTCCCAAAATAACAGCTTTTCGGTACACACATCCTACTACTTTCTTATTTAGAATGAAGAGTTGTACCAATGAATTAATGTTAACAAATATACGGTGCCATTTAAAAGTATTGATACGCGCGCCGCCACCTAAAAAAGAATTATCGACACCACAATTTCGATATCATTAATTGGAAGAGTTACAAAGATATTCTCGTGTATTGGTTTAAAATGGACGCTCTATACATAAGTTTATTTATTGATACGTCCTGCTAAAAGCAATTTCAGGTTTAAAATATTTGCACTTTCTACATTTTTAAATAACCCATTCAAAAATAGCGAATTAAAGTAACATTCCAAATCGGTTTTGCTTGTTTCATTTCAAATAAAATTTGCACAGGTCTTGTATATCTTTTTTAAACAGTCAGTGACTGCTGATGACCCGCTTGACCAGTGCTTATTTCAACTTCAGAAAATCTCACATTTCATATAATACGATCTAGTAGTTAATACATAGACATTCACTTATTGTGAGTTGCACATTTGATAAAAATAGTAGTGTCGCGGGTGAATCTCCTTCCGTTAATCAAATATTGAATTATAAATTATTATATCTGTCATCGTTCTGGACATCTGTCACTCTAATTCTTCATTTCATTGATAGCATTGTCCTACTGACGTCGCTTCTGTTTAGCCGCATTATATTTACAATATTCATTTATGCTTCCCGTTCAATGGGCGGACGAGCCTCGCACGCGTAATTAATCGAGTAAAATTTAAAACCGTAACCGGGGGGTCGATAACGAAAGTTTCATTTATCGTGTGAAACGCGAGACGTGAATAGAAGTCGGTGATATCACGGATTTTCTGATAAACGTGAGACGGAAAACGCACCTCGTGAAATGAGATTTAATTCAAGGGAAAGATGATTCTTGGAATCGAATGTCCCTGCTGTTTATTGCTACGAGAATCGATTCATACGAGGGGATAGCAGTGTGTAAGTTGTATATATGGCGTTTAAAGGAAAAGGTTCAAAGTTTATACGGTATATAATACTCACTAATTTGGGTAATCAGTAATTTATTTCATATAAAATCCCGTCGTACGCTATACGCCAAGTACAACTAACTGAAATTTGCTTATTATACAGCCATACAAATTAAACATATCAAAATAATTTGCATATCTGTCGTATAGCTTTTCGAAATTATGTGCATCGCACATGTTTTTTGTAAATCCTCCATAAATTGTTCTTAAACAGACTGTACACACAAGCTTGCAGTAGTATGAAATTACCTACACAGTGTCACTTATGTCTGAAGTCATCTGTAAAAGGGTAAATTATACATTTTTTCCTCAATTCTGTGAATAGCACACGTTTTCTGTAAATCCTCCACAAGTTGTTCTTAAACAGACTGTACACACAAGCTTGCAGTAGTATGAAATTACCTACACCGTGTCACTTATGTCTGAAGTCACCTGTAAAAAGGGTAAATTATACATTTTTTCCTCAATTCTGTGAATAGCACACGTTTTTTGTAAATCCTCCACAAGTTGTTCTTAAACAGACTGTACACACAAGCTTGCATAATCGTGTTCGAGCATTTTCTCGAGCGATTATCGTTCGCAAGGACACCGCAACCGTAACTCCCGTAGATCGTGGATTACGTTAGCATCGAGAGAACTGCCACGCGTCCCAATTCGGTGGCGGAGTTTTCGAACAAGCGGCGTTCTCGTCTTCCGAAATTCCCCCGAATCCCGAGAATCGACGTTCAGGCATAATCCTCGGTAATTTCTTAACGCGCCACGCTCCGCTCGAAAGTTTCGCACGGAAATCGCGGCGAGATTGCGCCGTCCCGCAGCTTCCGCTCCGCGAGTAATCCTTCCTGCCCGAAATAAATCATCGCGACGTGAATTTTTCAGCGAGTTCGGCGATCGAGCATATTTCACGACTCTTTAAAACTTTTTCTCCGTGGCACGTTTAAAAATTATTAATAACATAGTTGGCAACATACCAGTATGCTATATATGTACAGAATGTAGGAGGAAATTGACATGAGATGGCATCTCGATTATCAAATGTGTCGCTGTATATGATGTGAACTAGCCATGAACGTATCAGATATTGATTTTTATTAATAAATATAGTCAGTTATATCTTCTTTTATTAAGAAGTTGTGATTTTATTGTGCCTTATAAAATTTTTTAAGTTTTATATGTTTTACCCTGGGAGCCACTCCAGAATTTTCATAATTCTAAGCACATATAGCACATCGTAGTATTTAATTTTTATAAAGTATTGTTTTAATACAAATTTTTAATTATTGTAAAGCGCACTTTTTGTTTCACAATCTTCTCTGATTTTTATTCTGCTCTACAATGTACTGATAACACTGTTCAACAAGTATTTTAGCTTGTAACATTCAATAGCCGTTTCTTACAGATTTTTATGCACTGAATACTGTTAAAGCACAAAAGACGTTTGAAATTAAAAATTTACATTTTTTTAAATTGATGTTCTCAAAGAGTGAGGGTGATGGAAAATATTGTTTACGCAATCGTGCTCAACTCAGAAAAATCTATAAGAAACGCCTATTGAATGTCACAAGTCAAAGAAAAAGTTAAAACTTATTGAAGAGTATAATTTATATAATAACTATGCCATTAAGTCTTTTCAGTTTCTAGCTGTAATTACAGTGAGAACTGAGGTTCTAAAAGCATTTGAATTTTTTCAACACTCTTTTAATTACAGTATTGAGCTCTAAAGACAGGCTTCGTCGCTCTTCGTGGTATAATCGTGTTTTACAGCTATAGTATCAGTGGTCCAACTTAATGCAACAGATCCGAGTTGACAGAATTGTGAGTTACACGATAAACAGTATGAGTTCGATTGCAGCGTGTATTTCAACCCCTTGCCTTATAGCAACGAATCACACTTGAGATGAAAATTCTGCTCCATATATTAGAAAAATATCAAGCAATCTTGCACTAATTAATAAGAACTAAACAAACAAAAGCTCCTTTGGTTGTCAAAGGATTATTGAAGACAAATTATACATTTCAATGCATGTTCTTTATTTATTACAGTATCCTTATTACGAATATAAAGCCAGTAGTATTGTAACATAATTTTCCTGAAACTTACAAAAATTTAAAAAAGATTACAATCGATCTGTTTTTGTATAAAATCTCAATAATTCAAATTAAAAGCTCAGCAATTCAGTAGTTGTTTATGTGGGAGTGTAAGGTAAGTATGAATACATTTTGTTTGTAAAAATAATAGTAATAATGAAAGGTAAGAATGTGAGTGTTCATACCACATGTGGTTGCAAGGTATTATTTGAAAAAGGACTAACAAAAGAAACGAGGAACGATGAGTCGAACGTCGAGCGTGAGCAGATGAGTTTCGTAACGCTATTGATAATACATTCTACCTAATTTGATCTATAACTCAATATTGTATTTTTTTCGGAAGAAATCCTGTATTTACGGAAACAGAAATCAAATAGCAGAGTGGCGCAGTGGAAGCGTGCTGGGCCCATAACCCAGAGGTCCGTGGATCGAAACCACGCTCTGCTAAAAATTAAGGAATTCTCCTTCTAACGATTTTTTTAGATTTCTTAACTTTTTTTCTTAATCCTGAATATACAGTTCATGTAATATTGTGCACCTGAATTATACAAGTTAAACCTTTACGGTTTAAATTATTTTTTACTTCTGTTTGGTGGATTCACCTCAAATCCAATTCCGAATACTTTTACAATTTTTTCTTTAGGAATAAATAATAACAGTATTTCTGATCTGGTGAGCCGGTGTGTCACATTTCAATCAACAAACATTCCACTAAATAAGATGAATAATCTCTAAGTGTCCCGCTGTCAGTATCAAATATACATTGCTCCAGAAAAAAATAATATCCAGGAATTTCTTTACTGGAGCGTGCTTATGATACTGTTATACAGAAAAAGTATTTATAAGTCCAGAAGAGAGCATTTATAGAGAATTGTTCGCATGACCTTTTCCAAAGAAAAGGTCCCTAAAGTGAGTACAATGCGCACCTAAAGTTTCACGACCTATTTTCGGAAAATCCTGTGTAATATGTATTAGATGTCCTAAAAAGTTCGTACAGTTGTTTTCGCACGATCAGTTTACCATTTGACCTGCAAATACATTTATCGTTTTACCTGTTTTTATATTTGTAGGCACAGGCAAAATTTAGTCAGCTTACAGTAAGTATTCGTTCTGCACAGAAGTTACCAAAAATATTCGAATGTTCGGCGTTAATACTGTGACTGAACGAACTGCACAAAAGTGGTTAAAAATGTAATAATAAATAAATAACTGATTAAAATTGCTGAGGTATACTGTCACACTTTGGTGAAATCTACTAATTTCAAATTTTTTATGAGTCGTTTGCTTCATTATAGATGTCGAACGTTCGACCCTCGGATAGCCCTTCATAAATGCTTCCTTTATATATTCCATAACAAAATTAATATGGTCACTGTTTACGTTTGAACAATGTAATCTAATTTGTTCTTTTAAGGCTTCCACAGAAACGAATGGATATGAGTACACTTTATCCTCGAAGTAACCCCATAAAATCTGAAATATCTCATGAAGTGTTGATTTATTAGCATTGCACCCTAATACTTTTTTTGCGGAATATTCCGAAGAATGGATCTACCTAATAAAATCATGCAGTTCCATTTAAAAGAGAAAGTGGATTTGCAATTTGTGGGTACACCGTTGCACTTATGAAAAATGTACAGTCGTAGAAAAATAGGCCTTCCAGTACCATTCAATTTTTCCCTCTACAACTTTTTTCTATCTTTAACCCATTGCCGCATATGACGGCTATAACCGTCAGACTTTTGTTGATATGCTAACAGATGACGGCTATAGCAGTCATCTGGGAGCAATAAAGGAATATTTAAAAAAAAAGTGTGTTTTTGAAGCCGATCTAAAAAAAAGTGTGCGTCTATGTGCTAACAAAATTCGAGATATAACCAGGCCCAATCACGTAGCTCACGCTGTATCGCAAATCCTGTCTGAAATGAATTTGTCATCACCAAACTCCAATCAAAATCAAGGTAGAAAAAATTGTCTGTCCGCGGAGGATCGTAAAGTTCCGCTGTCGATCGAAAAATTCGTCGAGGGTAGAAACGGAGAACGGCGTAACGGTTAACGATAGAATCGCGGTCGTTGATATTTATTAATTCCGGAACAACGTTCGTCGATGAAACGAAAGCGTGGCCCGGTATCGTTACCGCGAGTTTCCATCGTATTACTGTCGGCGGCAATGTAAACGTAGGTACTTGCCTAATATCACGACCGACTATTCAAGCTATTAGCAATTACGGATAATCTCCTAGGCGATCGCTTAACAGACTCGAGTATTATTGCTGGCAAATCCGTGCAAAGGTCGCGAGCACCGTTTCAATTCGGTTCCCGACCTTATTGGATTACCGTAAGCGCTCCCACACATGCACTTATTTCGATAATGATTCTTTGTTGCAACCCGTTCACCATTATACCGTCGGCCCATGGAAATTTCCCCCATCGTCCCCGTGAAAACGTCTGGACCAACGATTTCTTTGGTTCTTTGCATTTGCATGAAACGGATACACGCTGACTCTCGAAATTGATCGAATATTTCTGTAATTAACCTTTTTCATTCCAAGCAATTAGGCTATACGTTGGTAGTCAACTCCAAGGAGTTCTTTCTTAGATTTCTGAGTTGCATAAAATGACCACGAAAAAATCTTGGCGATTTGTTCGATTATACGACTATTTTTCAAATTATAAGTTTTTAATTTCTCAAACTTTAAAGTTTGTATACAACGCATTAGGACAAGAGTAAAATAGACATGGAAAAGTATAAACACCCGATGACATTGATGAACGAACGCATATAAATACTTTTATCTATAAATGATAACATGTGGGCAGTAACACCGGCCGTAGGAGTAGAACGCCCCTAAGTGCCTGGGCAGTACAGCTGGCCTTAGGAGTGCAAAGGGTTAATTGTCTACTCCGTTTTTCATGCAACTGACTAAGCAGTTAGTTTCAAAAGCGTATTCTTTTCCTTTCTTTATGTCGCATCAATTACAAATGGTTACCAGCAACGACAATTGAATCGTTTATTATTGAAACGGAGTATGTCCATTTTTTTAAATGTGACACCAGGGAATAGAAGCATTATCTAACATTCTTCAAAATAATGTTCATCCGGTTATTTCACTCTGAATCGATAGGAGATATCAAACGACACTTTTGATGTTTTTTTGAGTTCCATAACCCGAAGTATGGGTTACCCACAACAATTTGAACGCATAACTCAATTTTGCCAAAAATATGGAGACACGCTCTTTGAATAATAAACGATTCAATTGTGCAGACCTTATTTTTTTTTAACGTTGATCATACTGCGTGTCGCGTTTACTGTTCCAGTAAACCCAGCTACTACCAGACAGACACGATATAAATTGCTATTTTTAATATAAATCATAAAGGGCGATCTAAGCAAGTAAAGATACTGCACATGTGTTCCTACGTTAGTGTTGCAATGTTAAATTTACTCAAACGAGTTAATATCGGAGCTTCTATTTTGTTGAATTCCTGACAAATATATAAATGTCAAACTGTATTTCTGTTTAAGTGAAACTATAAACAAAGAACTCTTTCCTGTACCTAATAATGATCATACCCTGTTACTAACTTACGCCAACGAAATTAGACCACCGCAAACATTAAGAAAAGAATAATGAATAATTTCACGCCGAAGAAAAGTCTATAGAATATTTATGTTTGCCAGTGAACCTATGGAGCATCGTCTACAAAATTTCCGTTGTTTCTCGACTAAACAAGGAGTATCGTAGGGCTGATTATCGAGCGGCAGGTCTGGAACGGTTGGCCGCACGGTGCTCAATATTTAACGAAATATCGGTTGCACCCCATTTCGGCGGCCCTCCGACACAATGCTCCCCCTGGAAACTGGAAAATCCAATTTCTGCGCGAAAGGACGGAGGTGGTAGGGGCCCAGAAAATCAGATCCGAATTGAAATCAATGATCCATGCGTCATCGCGACGGCTAGGGGTGAATACTTGAGCGTGACCGAGGTGTCCGACGACTAATTAGTATTTTGACGTGGACGCGCGGGAATCTCGCGTGTCATAGTGAAACGCGATACGATACGACGCCGGTCAACCCCTAACGCTGTCGGACCTATTTGCAAATTGCTTTTCCCTCGGACCGATAAACGTGCACCGCGCGCCGTTTGTCTGATTGAAACGGCGAAATCGCGGCGGCCGCGACAGAATCGATCAGGAACTGGTTCCTAGCGAGTTTCTGCCCCGATCCGATACACGCATTATCACGGTTAGCCACTCTTTGCCTTTTGACGCGGCAATGATGACAAATGGATGCGGCGCGTGTTCGAATGTTCACCCATTCAGCCTAAACTACGAGTCTGACTCGCAGCGCATGACTTGGACCAAAACGCGCTGCTACGACTCTGACTCGGACCAAAACGATGGACCAACAGACAGGGTTTCTTTCATATTGTGCCGTTCTCCTCCTGTAATTCATTTCAGATATACACCGTGCCGCTTAAATATTCTACTCGAGAAATCAAACGTCGCAGTTTGTTGAAGAGGCGCTGAACAAATGTCGCAGTTCGTCCACACGAAGCGCAAAATAAATTAAGGCTGAATGGGTTAAGCTGCGTTTACATTGGTAACTTACTACCTTACAGTTTCTGGTACAAGTAGTTGGCCACGCCCCACCTTCGGGACAAATAGGTGTTTACATTGCCAAGTGACTTGCACCAGTCACTTGTACCAGTAACTTGCCAGCAGCTATTAACATAGTGTAAACCATATAGGTACTAGTACGTGACTGGTGCAAGTACTTGTACCAGTAGCGAGGATAGGAAAGTGAATAACCGGCCAGTCTATTTACTTACCACTAGCCTTCTCGCACTATACCTACCTGGATTACACACTGTCCGGACAATTAATCTTTCAGACAGCCCAATGTAAAGACGTTCGGGTAGGGTAGTACCCACATTTTCGTCATACGTAAGAAAATTCCGGTTACAGAGGGTTAACACTAGATCTACCAACGGTTAACGTGCACCTATCATTTTAATCATCGAAGTGAGTAAAATAACACGTTTTAGACAAAATACGTAATTCAAGGAAACGATGTTTATTTATATTTGTCTGTAACTTTATTCGACGCCAATCCAAAGCAACATAACAGTCGTCAAAAATAAATCGTACATAGTAAAATTGCAAACCAGTCATTTTGACTGCCTTGGTAGTTCTAGTGTTAACAATAAGTTCCATCCAGTGCGTATACTGTACTTTATTCCACATAATAAAAGCAAGCTCAGCGGAATACAGCAGTTGTATACGTTAATTCGAACTATTATACGAATGTTTCACATAAACGTTAACTTATTTTTTTCCTGCTCAAAGTTGTGTGTGCGCTGTGGCTCAAACTTGATTCCATCAGATAATGAATTTGGATAAATTCAAAAACTTGTACCACTAACCAGAACCGGTGTCACTTACGTGGCAATGTCGTCGACAGGCAATTGTTATTACATTTCAGTGGAAGTCCTGCCATTGCGTGCGGCGGAAATGTCGTGAGTCATTATCGCGATTCATCAATTATTAACGCGTCCAAGGAGAAGAATTCATTGAACGTAGTTTTTCTTCTGGCGATCGCCGAGTCGAACGAGTTCGACGTAGAAAGGTATGCGCCGCAAACCGGCACGAATGAATCAGTCAATGAAACGTGTGTTTGAACAACGACGCTCGTTAACGATGATGTCATTTCGTGTGTCGCTATTTACGCTGTCGATCGACGGAGAATTTTTCATGGACCGCTTTTGCTGACTCCGACAGTGTTCAGAGAGCCGAATATGCAAAAATAAAATACACAGGATGTCGTAGAAATGGCAATATAACTAAAAAAAAGTCTAATTCTGCATTAAAAACGAAGTAATAATTGTAAAAGCAAATTTTATCACTGGAAGCTTCGTTGTCGAGAAAAAATAGCTTTGAAGTTTATTGTCTACATCTGGAAAAAAAAACAGTTGATTGCAGAAAATTAGAGTGTGTCTGTTACAGTAAAAGAATGAAATTCAGTAATTGTGGACGCTTACTAGTAAGTGCATACGTTTGTTTAACACTTTGAGTGCCACGTCGCCCATATTTGGGTGACACATAGATTCAACCATTATTTATTCGATCATGTATAGTACTAATAAATATACCTAATAAGATCTAATAGGAAAATTACTCATATTATTGATTACAAAAGATAGAATTTATGGTTATATTTATTTCGTATAAAAATTTCGAAAGTTTGTCATTTCTAACTAATGTAACGTGGCGCTTAAAGTGTTAACACAGAGATGACTATCCGGAGCGACGCTGTAACGTTATGCATAATGATTTGTTAACTAAAGTATTTGCAATTTGATGCTTTCTAATTTAACTGAACTAATGGAACAAAAGAAGGTAATTCAGGGTATTAGATCATGCAAGAATTTTTTCTTGAAAATGAAGCTGTAGGATATATGCTAAATTTCATATAAATGTATAAGATATACAATACCAGTTCCAAAATTCCACTGAACCCACACATGCGCCATAATTAGACTGCGGATGTTTATGCAAATATACATTTTAAATTTCCATATTTCCTATGTTAATGCAATTAAATAAATGAAACTTCAAGAAGACCGTACTTGCTCCTTGAAATATTCAAAATATGTAATTTTTATTTGCTAAGATATTAGATGCCCATCATTCACCAATTTGGATGCATTAAATTGCATAAACATCCGCAGTCTAACCATAATATACACTTTTCAACCCGGTAATTGCTATTAGCAACTCTATGACTAAACCTCTTCGTGGAGAAAACTCATTGACAATCTTCCGCGTGAACCAACTGTCCAAGAACTGCACTTAAGATATCATCCAGAAGTGTACATAATCGTGACTAATGTCGAAAATGACGGTGACTCGTACATCCGTAAACTTAGTCACTTCAACAGGAATTAAATCGAAAAACGCGAGTATTAGCTTTCGAGGAGGATTAAACGATCGTTGATACTGTGCTATCGAATTCTTGGTACCATTGTGCCCTTTCAAGGACGCAGTTTTGGGACCAAACATCCTACAGAGCGTGACATCATCATTGGTGGTATCTAAAAAAAAGGCGAAGAAACGAGTCACCGGTGAGACAAGATTTCCTGTGATATAAGGTTCTCCGCGTTGAGAAATTCTGAATACACAGGTTTCTATAGGTCATTCAGAAAATGCGTGGCTCCGTCGCATGAATCATCTTTACTACATAGCGTAAACGTTACGTAACCCGTTCCCTGCGCGAGGAGTTCTCGGTTTTTTAACGTGCTTTAATTGCAAAACGTGTATGAGTAATAAAGCGTTCTTTTTTTTTTCTTCGTTACACAGACAACGAACGTGTGCACAGGCCTTTGAAATGTAATACCAACGTGCGCGCGATTGAATAACTTGTGAACATAAATCGCGACAGGAGAATCGTGAACGGGTTCAAGGTATGTACATACCTCGTTCATTTTATGAAGTTGCTTGATGAAGAGTGCTGTGCAACGGTACGACGAGGCAACTTTCATACAGAGTGTTCCCGATGTGTTCAACAAAATTGTACTACTGCGTTCTATTAACTGTGTTAACAGAAATGTGTAGTATCAATGTAGCCACTCAAAAGGGGCAAGTTTTAATTTTGTAATTTTACATCGATACATGTTTTTGTAGCGATCGCATTCCGTTTTTATCTCATGATGAGCTTCATAATTTTATGGTGTTTCGTAGAAGAAAATTTACGTTTCTTTCGTAAAAGTAAAGTAACGAAGATTATGTCAGAATTTACATTTAATTCGTACTTAATCTTGATAAAAAAGAAATGAATTAACAGATTGAGTGTGGCGGGTGTCGCCAGTAGCAGATGCTATTGATTTAGTTTAATTAAATAACTATTAATTCCTACGAAATTCAAGAAATATATTAATATTGCAATAATAACACAAAGTATAAATTATACGATCGTATAGCTGCAAATTCTGCATGATTTATATGAAAGTTCACAAATTGTATTGTGTCTGGCTACGTATGGCAGTTTTCACTGGAGCATAAAACGTTATGGCCATTCGACAGAAACCTACTGTCTGAATATTTAATTAAAAATTACCAATCAATAATGTTTACTGAAATGAAGTATATTTTCTTTCAGTCGTGAAACTTGCAATATGCTTCTAAATTTTGTGACACGGTGCGCCATAATGGTTGGGTTAAGTTTGAATTTACATAGCCATTGCTCATATACTTCTACGAGTACATGTTTGCTGCCGTTGCTACGTTAAAGACGCTTCTGTTCTTATAGAACATCTTTATTTCGCGTAAAGACGTGAAATAATAATAATCTCCTAAACCTACTTATGAAACCTAGCCCTCGACATATTACATTTTCCAGTAGGTTAATTTAATCTTACCTTGTCCATGGTTGGGTTCTGGTTTGAATTTACATGGTCATTGCTCATACACTTCTACGAGTATATGTTTACTCCCGTTGCTAGGTTAAAGACATTTCTGTTTTTATATACCACCTTTATTTCGAGTAATAACTACGTTAAATAATAATAATCTCCTAAACTTACTTATAAAACCTAGCCCTCAACATATTACATTTTCCAGGAGGGTATTTTAACACGTTGAATGCTGCAGTGAAACCAGCCATACCTAGTCAGACACGAGATAATTTACTGTTTTTAATATAAATCGTAAGAGAAAAGAATGTTCAGGTATTCAGTCGCGTTGGTATGTTCCTAAATTAATGTTCTAATATGAAAATTGTTCAGAATTGTGTAATAATAAATAGTTATTACTATTTGACCGATGGCACCACATTACGCGTTGCCGCGTGATCAGCAGCGAACGTGTTAACATCGCCTTGTCCATGGTTGAGTTATGGTTTGAATTTACATATTCATTGTTCATATACTTCTATATGTATATTTATATGTGTACACGTACAGGTATTCACATTGCTGTGTAATAAATACATTAAATAATTTAATAATCTCCTAAACCTACTTATGAAACCCAGACCTCAGCATATCACATTTTCAGTAGGGTATTTCAATATCACCTTATGCATCGTTGGGTTATGATTTGAGTTTACATTGTCATTGCTCATGCTCTTCTACGTATATACACATATCTATACCCGTCACTATGTAACAAATATTTCTGTCCATATTTCGAGTGATAAAGATGTTAAATAATAATACTATCCTGAACCTACTCATAAAACATAGCCCCCAGCTCGTCACATTTTCCAGCAGGGTATTTTAACCTCACCTTGTACAATCGTCCCAGTGAGAGTGACGCGAGTTGCCCGGAGCCTAGAGAACGGTGCTCGTCGAAGGAATCCACGCAGCTCTCAAATGTCACCCATTCACAGTCGCATAAATTCCAACGAGTGTCCGCGATCCCGAGATTCCTCGCGATTTCATTTTTCCTCTGCCCCGTCGACGTCGGGTTTGCGTAACAATCGCGGACGAAAAATCTCGGATGAGGCGTTTTCTTCAGTCCCGGTCGCGTAACGCTTCTTCTTTTTTTTTTTTTGTCGGGCCGTCTCTTAATGATAACCGCGCGCGCTCGCAGGTATTGCCATGAGAGCGTCGTTATCTTTACAACGCGTGCACACAATCGTCGTGTGTAACAGTTCCGACCTGTTTTTCCATTCTCTCCTCTCTCGGAGGTTTTCTGGAACGAGCCCGTCCCGCGTTTTGCATTCTTCTCGTGGGACGTTCGAGCGAACAGGGAAAAAAAAGGAGAAACAAAGAACAGAGAACAGACACGAAGGAAGAAAATAATTCGATTGTTTAAAAGTGGCGAGGAGATCCAGCGGGGATCTCCCGTGTTGCGTCAGCTCTCCCTCGGAAGCCTTGTATCGAGAAACTTTCCCTGGAAAACGGAAGCGTCTATTACTTTTTCGAAGGGAACAAAAGTGTCGTACCGTGGACCGGAAGTGTCTGCCGCAGCCACCGGCGAAGTAGATCCTCGAGAATTTCGAGTAACGTGCACCGACTGCAAAACGAGCCCGACTTGCGCAAGCGTATTTTGGAATACATTTTCAGCCGTGCTCTCGGTGTACCTGGTGTACAGGTTGTCTCTGGTCAAGATGATCTCCTCGACCCTTATGGGGGTACCTAACTTTGTCTGCGTTGTGTGGCACCTGTTACATAAACCAGTATAAAACAATAATATCACGATTCAATATTTTTTCAATCAAGAAATGAATTATCCTTGTTTGACAATTTACAATTTATAGTTTATAATATTCTCTGACATAGAATTCTTCTGCTGCAATTGTACATGATTGTGCTTTCAAAGGGTCTGTAAAGAAATGCATGATTTAAGATCGCTGTGGAATCCCAGATCGTAATATCGTTAGATGCATAAGTTGTGCTATAATGCAATTCGCAGTGTATATTTTGTATTCATCTCTTTTGGTTTGAATAATTATGTACACCATAATAGATTGTTTGGGGCAGAAAAAAGTATTGAGATGAGTGTATGAGGTCATGTGCACATGAGTACATGAATATATAACTGCTTGAGTACATGAGTACTTGAGTGTATGAGTATGTGAGTTTATTTCATCCACTCGTAAGGAGACCATTTTTTCCATGTACATCCTGTATAGGTTCTATTTTATCACGTTGTCGTTAATATTCTCCTTATACATTCGATTTTCGCAATTTCTGCATGCGGGTTAGGTAACATCTTCAGCGAAGAAAATAGACTTCATCCGCGTCGAAGCAATTTTCAGGCCAGCTAACGTGAAGCAACAATCGACGCGTGTTTTCGCATGTAACGTTTCCATCGTTCATTGTACTCATTCGCGTTTCACGTGCATACATATCGGTTGAAACAATCGTTCCGTTCAATTATCGTTACGCTTCGTGTCTTATCGCACGGTACTTGACACGTACAAGATTAAATTGCTTGCTAAAAGTTCTCGTTGCGTCGAGATTACCTGGCCCCGTTTAGTGCGTAGTTTTCTTCGGAATGTCGCTGCTTGCTCAGACTCGAATCTCAGCTGTATGTACTTGTTTAGGTATTCAGTGTTGTTACTCATTTATCATCTTGGAAGTGCAATCGTTCGCTATCATTGTTTTCATTCTTGGAATTAGACGAAATACTACTCATTCTGATACTCGTATTCATACTGCTATTTGTTCTTATACTCATATTCATGCTACTATTCATTCACATACTCATATTCATGCTACTATTCATTCACATACTCATATTCATACTATTACTCGTTCTTATATTCATATTTATAGTCACATTACCACTCACACTCATTCATACTCACGCTGCCACTCACTTATATACTTAGCCACTCATTTATTCATACTTAAATAGTCACATACACGTTCTACTATACTCATATACTTATGTGCACATGTGTTCATACACTCATATACTGATGTACTCAAGTATTCATATACTCGAATAGTCGTACATTCAAGTACTCATATTCTCAAGGACTTATATATTCAAGGACTCATATTCATGTACTCGTGTGCACATACCCTCATATACTGATCTACTCTTAAATTCTTATACTCGTACTACTTATGGTGATGAATCTAAATTTTTACATATTATTAACACGTTGACTGCCACATTGGACAATGCCATAAACAATACGGCACATTAAAATTCGCTACTTGAAACAAAAATCGCTTTGAAAGAATATCTGCTCCCTCAATGACGCAAATATTATTTTATATCGTTGCTACAGTGGTAATGTATCTCACAATTGAATAAAAATTACCACATACTTGATGAAATTAAATATAAAACACCGGTCATCGTTGACCACAAGGATATTCGTCACGTTCGATTTCAGAAAACAACTGACTCGAAAGTCCAAGTGAATTGTTCTGTTCTATGGCTTGGAATATCGATGAATATTTATTTCGAGTACCATGGAATTCCTCGAACCTCAGATTCGTCCGATTCGCTTCCGTCCGCGTTCTCTCGGTCGCATTGGGACATTTGCAACATAAATTTCTGCAAACATCGTGCATACGCGAACGGAGTTTTCTATGGAGTTTCGAGGGTCGCGATTCCGTTGGCCACTTATCGAACAGCGGTATGCCACGTACGCGGCCCGATGGCACGTATTAGGAATTTCAATGTTGCATCGACGGCGATTACCTTTCAAAACAGCCGTCGCAGACCACTAGCCCGTTTGTTTCAGCCATCGAGCATTATGATTCATTCTGGAGCACGACATCGTTGTCGTCGATTAAGGAAAATATTTTCCTGCAGGCTGCGTCGTTCGTTTTTCGTTCCACGCATTCGCAATCAAGGATATCCAGATAACCCCTTGTCCGTAAGTATTCGGACACTCATCAAATTTGAAATAAATATGAGTAAAGGTATGAAATCATTGGAGAATTCAAACACACGTCTATTTCATAGTTTGTACCGCACAGGAAACGCATATTCAATGTTATATTGCAAATCTCAGCATGAAAATTAATTAAAAATCAAATCATTAGAGTAATACAGTCCCCTTGTTCGTTTATTACGGTTTTCACCAACTTCGGCATTCTACAATAGTTCTGAGGTTCTCAATAAGTTTCTCATTTCTAGTGATATTATACTTCATCCCATTTCACTAGGCAAATTTTGATTTTTAGTCGATTGGGAAATTGGGAAGACCAGTGCATCATTTTTATTTTATCATTCTCTTGCAACCATTTCAAATATTTTTTTGCAAATTCTTGCAACACAGATGAAATATCGTATTTCTTTGACAGAAATGTCAAATGTCCTACAAGTTATAGGCGGCAGTGTACATATTAAGTGACTATTAAAAAGAGTAGTGGAACAAGGATACAAAAATTAATATTCAATGTATGGATAATTAAGAATGAGTGCAGTTGTTAAATTATTTACTCTCAAAGTCACCGTTACTTGTGGAATGACCTGATATAATTTTGAACACAGAACGGAATCAAATATAAAATTATGAAATTATGTTGCCAGATTAATAATTATGCAAAGTGCTCTCTGCAAAAGAGATTCAGTTCAAATCGGAAAATATCACCGAAATTTTAAAAATCCTCACCGAATAAGCTCTGTTGTACCCGCAATCAAGGCTGACAAAAGCATTCCGTTGTTGTTTCAAACATGAAGCTTCCGACTTCATTAAAAAAAAGGAAAACTCGCTCTCGGTATGCGTACGCCGTATAGAATTCCCATTCAAAGGGTTAATTCTAGCGTAGCCGGTTTAAAAACCCTTATCATCTAATTCCTGCTTACGAAACACGATGGCGGATACGCGAGCGTTTCCACTTCCGTCATTTCGCATGGCCGAAGCGATGTTTCAACCTGTACGGGCATGTGCGTGCTCGCTCATGGATTTTTGCATCTCTGCCGATGAAGATTCATTCCAAACACGCGGTCGATCGTTTGCAATTAAATGCGGACATGAACTACGGCCGTGATCGTCACGTGCACCGATTTTGCGTGAGGTCGGCGATGCGTGACATTCGCTTCCCCGTTCCTTATCGGATCTATTGATAAAAATTGCGAATAACATTTTTGAGGCCTCTATCAGGTCATTCCGTAAGTGACGTCGATTTTAACCGTTTCATTATGGCAGTATCTGGTAAAAAATGTAAAGAATAAACTAAAATTGACATAGCACATTTAATTTAACAAATCATAACTCTTAACAAGCAGTGAGATCAGTGTTGGCCACCGGAGCAGCAACATTCACCCACTCTTGGTCTATTCTCCTCATATAGGATGTGATTTGGAGCCACGATGGGCCGAGGGGAAAGGAGGAGCGTACTGGAGGGAACTGATACGAGGGGAATGGACCTAGAGTGGGAGAAGGCTGCAGCTCCGGTGACCATCACTGAGTTAAGTGACTAAACGATGTTTCTTCTATCAGCGATTATAGCTGGCGCTCGTATTCGTTAGATTTTGCCAAACTAGTACAGTTTAGTTTCGTGGAGGACGACAATAGTCAACGTTACCAGTGAGAAGGTTAACTGTGACTTCAAGCGTAAATAATTCAACAATTGCACTCATTTATAATTACCGATACATTGAACATTGTTACCGGTATCTTGGATCCCCTATTTTAACAGTACCACAACTTGACTTTCAATAAATTCCTACAGTTTTAAAGTGATTCATTTAAAGTGTATTGCAACCGATTAGTATCATCGAATCGTTTGTCAACTGAAAAATTGTCGAGCCACCTGAATAGGTAGCAGCTGGTACGTACAAGTTTTCAGTGTGATAATGTCACTCAAACGCCAACGTGACATTCTTTCGCTAAAAATTGCGATTAATTTACGAAATTGTCTTTGCTGTGATAGTTCAAATTTGCATTGAAAAATTCGTAGCAATATATGCCTCTGACATTTCACAGTGTGCACAGTGAAATCTTTATAAGATAAAATCGAATAATATATTCATACTTATTTAAAGTATGTTTGATGAGATAGGGGACGGCATTACTCATGGGATCACCTGCTCTTTATCCTCATTTATCGATTTTCCTCTATTTGTACCATTTAAACATAAAATGAAAACTGATCTATTAAATTATAATATTTTTAGAGTACACTATTTGTCTACATATTGGTAAATCCTTTTACCCTCGGTATTGTCACTATTAGACTGCGGATATTTGCATCTAGACTTCCACATTTCCTATGTTAATGCAGTTAAATAACCGAAACGTTAACAAGACTGTATACGTTCCTCAAAATGTTTAAAATATGTAATTGTTATTTTCCTAGGTTATTAAATGTCCATCATTCACCAATTTGGATATGTCAAGTTGCATAAACATCTGCAGTCTAGTCATTATATTTATATCAGATATCATATTAAGAATTCACAGCTGCTACGGTCAAGAGGAGTTAACTCGACTTTCCGATTCTTCTCATCGAAAAACCTGCCGGTCCATGAGCGAATAAAGATTCTCCAGGCCTCTCGTTCAAATACGTAACAGCAGAGATATTTTTTCCGGCCTTCGCATACTTTTGTTAACTCGTAATTGCTTAACGGCCCCGAGGAGCGCTCTTCTTTCGTTCTACTCGGCTACACATCCTTCGCAGACAATGTGGCGTCTGTCTTCGAGTAGCGGCCTGGAAAATCCGGCGTTTCGCTAAAATTCAACGTCCGTGTCCTCTCTGTCCCTCTCACCCTCTCTCCCTCTCTCTTTCTCTCTCCCACGCACACTCCTCCAGCGGTCTCTCCGTCTTTGGGCAGCGCCGAAAACGACAACGCCACGAATTTCCTTCCATATTCCGCGAGCCATGCAAACCGCTTTTTTTCCCGCGCGTAACTCGTCCACAGACTCCTGCAAATCACATTAGCGTCAACCGTGTTACGTGTTTTCCTGTTTTGCAAGCGACGCCAGACTATGAATACCTCGTGTCCCCCGGCATAGCTCGCGCAGCTTTATGATTCGCGTTTTCGGCTGGCCGGGTTCAATTGCTTCGTTCTCCCTCGTGTGTGGCCCACTCGACCCCGTTTTCATTCACCCTCTCTCCCTCTGTCCTTCTCCCTCTCACTCTCCCTCTCTGTCTCTCTTATCCTCCTTCGGTATAGTTTCGTCTTCGTTCCGCGGCGAATTTGAAGGATTACGGTGCCGCTCGCTCGCACCGAGTTATGCAACTGAAGCACCGCTCGACTGCGTGATTATTTCATGCGTGAAAGTAGCGCCGGGAATACTAGTCGCATAATAATGTTGAATGCGAAATTGCCGCAGAGAAATCCCGGCGTCGTCACCGACGACGACGAGATGGTTCCCGCTTCCGGTGGACCTGCGCGTCCTTGGGAAGACAGGAGTCGAATGAGACAGGAGTGACAATGACTGATTCGAGCATGATCGATTTCAAGGTACCTTGTTGAGGGCAGTGAGCATTTTTAGTTTGATTACTCTTCGACATGTAATGGGTTGAGAAGCACCGAATTATTGTTGACCGATTGTCTTGGTAATCATCGGTGTCTGCACGGTAACGCGTTGAACAACACAGTGAAAAGGGCCATACCTAATCAGACACGATATATGTTACTATTTTTTATATAAATCGTAAAGAAAAAGATTTGAGTACTCAGTCGTGTTCTTTTGTTCCTACATTATCGTTTCAGTATGAAGTTTGCTCAGAATTTTGCGACAATTAATAATTATTCAATTTAATTAAATTTGAGGTGTCGGTCACCGGTGACCACCACGGCGTTCAACGTGTTAATGACGTCGTTATTGCTTTCCCGAGCTGTGGAGCGTCACCAACTTCCTCGATGTTTAATTGAAATCGCGGTGGGTAATTAGAAAATATGTTACGGTGCTCCCTGAACTCGTCTCAATATCAACTAACAGATGGATGTAAATATACATCATAGGTTTATCTATTAAAGAGAGAAGGTGACGTTGAAAATTTTGAAAAATAGCAAGAAAAAATGGGATATATTCATCTTGAAGGCTTGTCTGAACCCTGGTATTCGAGGAAAACAACATTTCAATCGGTCCAGTAACAACAAAATAATTTAAGGTAGTCATGTTAGGCGGTTCATCCTGTAGAATGTAGAGTACTTCTGCAGTGAAAGTGAAGAGCAAAGGATACATTCATTCTTTCTGGATAAACGTAATGATTCAATTTTTGTAACGAGTTAACTCGTTTCTCCTGGTACAGAGGTTCATGCTTCTCGAAATTGTACAAAAATTAGTAGTTGCTAATTGAATTAACTTTGAGGTCAGTAACCACAAGGGAGTCATCAGTAACCCCACAGCGGTCAGCGTACAAATACGTAATTGGTCGAGAAAGGAAATGTGCACAAAGTTGATTATTACTATTAGTATTCTTTGTACGTAACCCAGCATTGATTCCTATGGTTATTTAGTCGGGAGACCTACAGTTTTATGTGGATTTTGAGCCACCATATGTCAAAAGCAACACAGAATCGCTGAAGAGGATCACCAATCTTAATAAAACATTTCCAAATCGTTGGATTGGATCGAGCTCATAATAGGAGCACCTCTCTCACCGGATCTCACACCACTGGTTTTCTTCTGATAGGTAACATTACCAAAAAGGTCATACAGAACAACCTACAAATATGGCGGAGCGAATAATTAAAGCTTGCGCTGACACTGTTAGCGTCGACCGTGCTCGAAGTTGCTATTATTATTAACAAGACAATACACTGTTTGGATAATAGAACGTTCAGGCAATGACTGATTACGTTTTAGAAGCAGCACTGTAGCACGTGCCTACCTCAAATTTGTTAAAAATACAAGTATCGATCTAAGATCTTGTAACGGCTCCGTAGCTTCAATTTGATTAGATCTGTGCAGCCCGTGACTATAATGATCGGCGTCGTTTAAATAATAACAGAAGGGTACGCACGATTGAGCACGTACAAGTACGAGATTAATGAAGCTTTCAATGCTAATGAATACACAATTCCCTCGTACGTAGCCGCACGAGGTCTGAATTTGAAAGGAAGGCTTCGAGAAAATCGCTTACTTCAAACATTTTCCTTTTATCCCGGCAAATTCGACTTTTTTATCGTTGCCTTGCGATACTTCAAATTTCACCGAGATGACAGTTAACACATTACCGCAGTGAAAACTGCCATACCTAGTCAGACACTCATAATTTCTGGTTTCTAATATAGATCCTAAAGTAAAAATGTTTTTAACCATTCAAACGTATAATTTGTATTTTATATTATTCTATTGATGTTAGTGCTTTCTGGAATTTTGTAAGAAATGATAATTACTTTGGAAAATTAACCTTGCAAAGGCAAACACATTTTTTGGCACTCTATAGGCAGACTGGGTCGTTTATGTCCAAGCCTAATATTTTTACTGTTTTAAATTTTCAAAGAATTCGAAAAAATTCTGGAATACTTATCGAAGTCTCTACTACGTTATACAGTCGTTTGTTACGTGAAATATTTAAAACTTTTTCAGTTATAATAAAAATTCGGGAGACCCAGATTATCTACGGAAGGTGCGACATACTGGTCTGCGTAGAGCCTCTTTTAAGTTGTATATCTTAATTTGTACTATTATAATACTGTTTTGCGTTAGGTTTATCTTATTTTATACCGGATGTATGCTCTGTATGCACTAGATCAGACTTGAATTCCAATAGGAAAGGAACATCGATAGATACAACAGAGAAACATGATGTATGATATTAACACGTTGACTGCCATGATGGTCACCTGTGATCAGCACGTTAAATTTAATTAAATAATTATTGATTTTGACAATATTCTGAGCGAATTTTACATTGCAACACGATTGAATACTTACAGATTTATTCCTTCTGTGACTCATAATAAAAACTGCAATTTATATCGTGTCTGATTTGGTATGGCTGTTTCCACTGTTGCAGTCAACGTGTAAACGCTATCAATGTAATTTGTAATATACAAATATATTTAATGAATAAACTGAACCCTCTACGGAGTGTTAAATTAATAGCACCGGCCACCGGTGAACCCCGCGGCATTCGACGCGTTGAGTGCAATTAAAATTATGATTTGCAACAGATGTAAGAACCGATGAAGTGCGAGAAAGAGTTATGGACTCATCGATACGAGAATCATTTCGGAGTTAATCGATCGTTTAAGACAAACCGTAATCGACGCGACCACGATAACACTTCGATGAATATGGAAAGACGCCTCTGAAATTATTCAAGTGTAGGAGGACCAAGGCTTGCAGATGTTGCCGTTTATCGGCGTGTATTATCGAAGGTCGGTTATGTTAAACAAAAGAGAATGAATTGTTGCATAACCAAGGACATTCGCGCGCCGACTGATCAATGTCTTGCATGTACCGTCTGTCTTTACTTCCATAGATAAAGAGCAGAATAAAATGGCACTATGTATCAACCTTCGGCTTATGCTTATAAACAGTAGCACTACGTTAGAGTCAGCTAATTTTAGCTCGCGGAAATTTATGTCATTCTCTGAAATCGATATTGATACCTGCAACGGCACCACATATAAATGATTTATACACCAAAAAAAGGGACTATTTTCATGCATTTAGCTTATAAACTGTGAGGAAATTTTATTTTTTTTAAAAAAAGCATTCAGGTGTAGATTCTCAGGGATTCAATGGCCCCGAAAATGTAAAAATGCCGAGTATGTCTGAATTCATTATTATCTTAGGTGAAAGGGCCCTTAATACCAAAGAAACCTTGATCTCCACAGTGAAATTTGCCATACATGGCCAGACATTATAATATCCATCTTTGAATACACACTCTTAAGAATAAAAATGTTTTAACGTTCTAATCATTCCAAATTCTACGAAAATTAATAATAATTGAACTGCAGGTCCTTCTTCAATTTATGTTATAAAGTAAGTGAAACAAGAAATGCACTTTTAATCATTTCAACCCCAAATTGCAGAAGTGCCATAGTCTCGTTTCATCAGCTACATGAAAATCAAAAATATTGAAGTCTGAAAATATATACTTTCATAAAAACCAGCAGTCTAATAATTATTAACCCGATAACCGGGTCGTTCTTTTTTTAGGATCGCCTATTGTTTGTACTTAAAAACGAATAAATATGAGGTAAATTGTCTTGTCCATCTCAGAGTCGGTCCCAAACGACAAATTAAATCATCGTCTTCCATGAACTGGTTTAAATATTTGTCAGCAAATACTGTGAGAACAATCAACAGGCGCCTTGCTTATGGCGGGACAATTTTCACAGGACGAGTTAACTCGTCATCCCCAGTTACCATGTTGACTGGTATCATTCAAAAAGATAATGTTTTCCAGTGCAATCCTGTAAATTAGTTTCGACGTCAGTGTTGAAATGTTAAAGTTGTTCAGAATATTGTTCAAATCAGTAATTATTTAACTACATAAAATTTAGGGCGTCCCTCATGGCAGTCAACGTGTTAACAGGTTAAATTCAGCAGTATTTGCTTCGCCAGCTCGCATGATCCCGCGTCACAGTAAACGTGTTGATCGAATGTTCGAAATGCGATCTCTGCTATAACAGCGATCGCGTAAGATCGATAGAAAAACACGCAGCGAGTGGTTTTCCGTGAAACACGGTGACTGTGAGAGCGAAGGGGAGCGGTATGAAAGAAACAGGACGATTACATATTAATAACTTCGAGGAACCTTGTCGATCTCCGTTCTCCGAGCGAGTTCGATTCGCATGGGTCTGCGCCGCGGTACCGGAAACCACTTTTTCTCATGCAAACGAGCAATTAGTCGTACGTGCCTTCGCGATTGAGTCACGATCGAGAAGCAACAGGAACAACTGCGACGAGAGCGAGGACTACGACACACACACACACACACAAATGTGATCCGTTGCACTTCTGTACGTACGAGTGCACTTGCACAGACACACGAGAGCATGAGTGTATGCAAGTGGCGATTATGCAACCGGCAGTGCCGTACGTAGCATCCGGTGAGTAATTTTAGATGCGTCGGTATGCGAGCGTGGTCATACAGCGTGCGGAGGAGAACGAGGAAAAGGGTAACAATGCTTTTCCCGTTGGCGAACGGGAAACTTCTACAGAAACGATGAAACCAGAGGAGACGCTATCGTACGTAACTCAGGCACGAGATGTTGGTTGTTCAAGGTTACCTGTTCGATCGTAGATTATGCTGGATTGGTTCAGAATTAATGTCGGATTTTTACGTTGAAATTTGGACGACTTTTGTTGATACAGTAGAACGTCGATTATCCGAACTGTAATTAGTAATAGGTTAACTCACATTGCAACTATGTTTTGAATAAAAATTGTTATTTTATTTTAAAATTTCAAATGCATATTGGTACAAAATTAAGTGCACGGGGTTACTGATCATAATTTCAGCTTGTAACTGATATGGCGTGAATATTTTTCGCATGATCACTGTTCTTATAATCGAAGTTCTACTGTAATTAATACACAGTGTACACTGCTGTCCATAAGTTTTAGAATACTTGTCATTTCTGTTAAATTCTCCAATGATTTCCTAACTTTATTCAGATTTATTTCAACTTTGATAAATGAGCCACTCAGAAGCCAAGTTGAAAAGTAGAGAACAGTGATGATGTTACAAACATTCAGTATACTGGGGTAATGAAATTGAGAAATTGACTAAAAGTAGAGTCTGTTTGGCTTCTGAGCGGCTCAAATGTCCTGATACTTATGGACGGTGGTGTATGCAGGTGTTCTCGATCTGTTTTATCCTGCTAACTCAATGATGGCCACCGGAGCTGCGGCCTACCCCCACTCTAGGTCCATTCTCCTCATATAGGCTGTGATCTGCGACGACGATGGACCGAGGGGGATGAGAATCGAACTGGAGGGAACTGAGACGAGGGGAAGGGACCTAGAGTGGGGGAAGACCACATCTCCAGTGTCCATCACTGTGCTAACTGGTTAACAACGGGTTAACACGATAACCACCACACTGAAAACAGTCATCCCCGATCAGACACAGTATAAATCACCGTTTCTATTATACCCCACAAAGGAAAAGTGTTTAATTATTCCAAAGAGTAAAAATTACCACAGTTTTTAGTTCATCCTGTACACCGCGAAAGAGATTTCGATGGGTCGCGGTAAATGGCGAAACATATCCTGCGAGCCTGGCAAGAGTGTCCATCACACGGGACCGGAAGAGGATTCGCAAAGCAATCATCGAACGACGGTTACGAACGTAGTTATATCGCGGGGGGATGGGATAAAAAATTATCGCGAAACGATGAAAACGATCGTTCGATCGTCCGAGTAATGCTTTCGACGTCGACCTACTAACAAATACCAGCGGCACGATTGTGTTCCGGCCGCACTCGATAACAGGGGACTTTCGATATTTACCACGGAAGAGAAACCAATTAACGAATGCGCGATGGAAAGAGGCAGAGGGCGGGGGTGAGGGGGCGGGTGAAAAAAAGGGAAAAGGAATGGAACGACAAAAAAAGAATACAACGGCCGCCACGTTCATTGTCAGCGAACGGCACAAAAAGGAAACAGAGCACGCGGAATACGAGTCAATAGAGCGGAAGTCGGAATTTCCACTTCGCCGTGAAAAAGTGAAACTCGTTCGCGCGCCGACCACGATAAAATATTAATGCATCGCGATTCTTCGGCGACAAAAACGGATTACGCCGCTCGTGATCCCCATGCGCTGATGAAAGTGGTCCGAGCGATGCTCAAAAACTTGCTGCGAGTTTGTCAGAAAAGCAACAAGATTGACGAAGTCCTGATGAGGCCGACCACTTTACGTTAAAAGAGCAGAATAATATAATTATTTACCATGCCGCGCGTTCTAAAATAAAGTTTTGTGCTAAAAGATATAAATTCTACTTTTTTTTTATTGTACATGTATTTTTTTGTTGGTGCTTGAAACGCTCTAGAAGTTAGGTATAATGGTATATGTTCAGTACACAAAACATTTATTGAATAATGGTACGTACAACAAATAGTTTGAAGTGTTAAAATTATGTATAAAAAGTCCCATGTGGATATACAAAATATTCTTTGAGATATGGCGTTTAGAGTGGACTCATTGACGTTGCTAAACTTCAAACACGTATGCCTCTAAACCATATTTTTCAAAATGGTGTACATGATATGTCAAGCTATACTTAGTTAAATTGCCTTGAAATTTGAAGCACACGTTCAGGAAAATAGTAGTTTTATATCGACGAATGATTTTGTTGATAATATTGTTGGTTTAGAAAATATAGAATAATACAGTACAAATCTTGGAGTGTAGAACCCTGAAGGACTTGAAAAATTGGTTGTGTCGTAAATTTTCGGAAAAACAAAATAAATCTCCGTTCAAAGGGACGGTATATACAAAAGTTTATAGAAAAAAATTCGTTTTTCTGTTATACGCAAACGAAAATGGCAAAATCGTGTATGCCATCCACCCATACACGCAGAAACATGTTTTACGAGAATAGCTGTATTTTATTTAAATATTGATATTTTTTCATACAATTTTAAATAGAGAAAGCTTAATCTCGTACTCTCTTTATAAAATATTTTCACAATTTCCGGTGCTCCTACAATTTGATTAACTGTTTTCATTAACAAATAAACGTATTGTTCTAAAGAGACCTAGTTTTTAAAACATACCAGATTTTACAACAAATGCGCGTGTTTTCACATAACAATATTAGTTAAAATTCAGAAATGTTGCGTAGTTTCAAACTCTTCACCGGTAATGTATTATTATTATTCTTGTTGTTGTTGTTGGTATTATCAGCCCTATTGGACCATTGCGCCTGCACCGGTAGTGTAACTTATAATTAATGAACTAATGAATAAATTGATTAATGATGAATGACTAAATATTATTCATTTATTGATGGTTCGATGCATCAATGAATAAAGTAACTAACATAATTAATGAAGCTTATAATTAACTTACAATTAATTGCAGATTCAAATAAAAGGGATCACTGTCTACTTCAAAGGAATTAATTCACAGACCTATATCGATTAAACATTTTTCATTCGATTCAATGAGTATCATGAGCCTCCAAAGTTTTGAATCATCTTTTCAAAACACCCTCTAGATTAAATACTCAAGAATCGCCATCGTTTCTCGGCGTAAGACAGTCGAAAGTTACTTCGAAATGGGACTTAATTATTCGGAGCAGCATATTTCGCAGTATTCGTGATTCATTATTACACGAACGTGGCGTAGGAAGAAAATGAATTTTCCAGCGGTAACTACGGGGCAGACAGCGTGCATATGCGATACGCGTGGCACACGTGCGAGCTTTTTCGTTGGTCCGCGTCTATATGCAGAAAATTCCACGTTAACCGGTGCCAGTTTCGATATACTCCGCACGTACCGGCGATGTATCGTCCGATCGTGTTTCCAAAGCGTGGAGAAAACTTTTCACCGTCGGGACTTCATCCCCTTCGCCACCCCTTGTTCACCCCTCTGGAAACGATCCGGCGCCTGGACCGGCTAACCTGTACGTAACGGAATCTCCTGTTTTTCCACGGGAATACTGTCCTGATTCCTCGCGCTGCTTTCACCTGCCAGGATTACGGAAGTTTCTCTCGAAAATCTAGATCCCACCGCGGGACGAACGGGAAAGGCGAACGTGAGTCATTATTTAGGGGATGCGGGTATCTATCGGGATGAGGATTTTTCTGTTCTCGCACCCTGTGTGAATTGCTGTGGTTTGAGTGGAATATGAAGTGAGTGGACTGTGATGTCATGCAAGCAATCAAAGGGTGTATAAATTATGCACACCTACGTCCATCAGCTGCTACTTCCTGACTGCAGGTTTTCGAAACTTTTCCCCTGCATGAACATGCTTGCTGTAACTTCTAATTTCACTATCATCGTGTCACATAAAATTCAGTCTATTTGTTTTAAAGCATAAGGAGGCATCTCCTCCAGGTGGCTCTACAAGATTCTTAAGCTAAACCTAGGTCCTGCCTGCTGAAGAGAAAAAAAAAGCACACCAAATCATTCTTTATACATCACCCTAACTGGACCATTACGCTGACACTCTGGAACACTCTCCATTAAAACATTTCATTAATCCGTCAGTTTCTATATTCTCAATCACTCACACAAATTTAACATGTTGACTGCCATGGCGGTCACCGGATGACCGTCGCCGTAAATTCTATTCCATTAAATAACCATTGATCTTGGCAATATTCTGAGTAAATTCGACATTGTAACAATAATGTCACGATTTAAAATCCGTTACGATTTATATAAAAAATAGGCATTTATGTAATGTCTGGATAGGGATGGCTGTTTCCACTGTAGCGGTCAACGTGTTAAGTAGGCGTGTGCGGTACCGCTGATATCTCGTTTAATGGCGAACGGATCACGGTACGCATCATATACTTTGACAATAAAGAAACTTTGTATTTTCTACGTTATTATACATACTACGAGAGCGTCCGAAATACCCGGCTGCTGTCAACATCGCCACTGAACAAAGAGGCTTCATTTATATTTCGATTTCATTAAAAGCGCATAAGCAGGGTTGACGATCGCACGTATATTCGCAGGGCGATGAAAAATGGACGAAGCTCGAGGGCCGGCGCGGCTCTGGAAGCGGTCCCCGGAGGATTTGCGCAAGAAGATCCTAGGTGGTTCCGCGGTATACGAGACGGGAGTGCGAAATCTGCCGGAACCGGAAAGCGTGTCATCGTCTGCATATCAACGCGCTGTCGGGAAGGATGCGAGGGATGCGCTTTAATAGTGGTGCATTTTCAAGCAGCCACGGCGACGATGTTGCGTGCGTTTTACGTACACTGTCATAAACGGGCGTCCGTGTGCACGGGGGAACGACGCGACGCGGAGAGCTGGAAATCCATCGACAATCGGCTTGCTTCGTGCTCCGCTCGAGTGCTCCTCTTTTATTTAATATCGCGGTTAGACGTTCCCCCGATGCATCGAAACGCGAGAAACCCTCCCGATACGCCTTCAATAATTTCCTTCTTCAAGGTTTCTTCGAGACGAATCGATACGGACCGTCTGCCGGGAGGCTTTCGGCGCTTCGAGGTATTTTTAATTAGAAGGACGCTGCACGGGAGACGGTGAGTTTGGCAGTGGCCTAGTTACGGGGTGTGAACGAAGCAATGGCCGTGGCTTTCAGGGGTGAATATACACGTGATCGGTGGACGTTTGTAAAAATAATTGTAAAATATGTTTGGACCTCGAAAATGAATATCCAATTGTTTTTATCTGTACGTGACAGAAAAGAAAAGAATGAAACGTTTTAAAGGAACCGTATATCGCAAAGGAACCTGTCTCACACAACAAATTTTGAAAGCTTTTGCAGAAGTTAGGTGATATGCAGACTGCGGATTTTTATTTTCTCTTCTGAAGGTTTACATTTACATCTGTATTTGCTCTAAAATATGGCGTCTCAAGATCTTTACTCTTACTGTGTTATGATGATGAAGTATAGTCCATTACCCTTTTGTATATTTTTTATAATTCATTATCTGTCATTCACTATACTAATAATCTTCTTGCGATTTCTGGGGTAGATGTAACATTTGTGGCCACTTGAAGGATTTTCGTACCATTCACAGATACATAACTCAAGAGAAAAATACACACACAAACGTAAAGAATATATCAATGTAGTCCAATATATACAGAAAACCAAAACATTATAAGTTGAACAATGTTTTAAACATTATTTAAAACAGCGTTACGTTATCATGCAAGATCCTGCACCATTTGTGAACACAAGAATACCATATTTGGCCAGCTTGCTGTCCGTATGTAGCCACTTGTATAATTGGTAACACGAAAGACCTACAGTGAAAATTATAGTTTCTAATTAATTACAAATGCTTATTACTGAAAAAATAATACAATATTTGCTGTGCAAAGACAGCATTGATTGCCAGTATCCTAATAAATAAGACGGTGGCCACAAAGGGTGCAGTGGCCACAAATGATCTACCCTAAATCTCAGACGATTGAAATTAAAATTAGCAGAATATCGTCTGCAATAGATCGACTTTCAAATCTCGATCCCAATGTCGAAGGGTGTCTCGAACATTACCCTACCGCGAATGGACGGGAGAAAAAAAGTACCGGAGTACAATCGATTCGAGTTACGTCTTACACCAACGTGTTTCGAATACACAATAGACGCGTCGGGCTCGTCTAGTTAAAATGCAGGGAATCGGTGTTTGGTCGGTGAATGGGTGGCTCGTCTATTTTTATTGGCGCTTTCCAGTGCATTCGTGGCCTCGTTTCAGGAAGTGCACTCTTGCCCATTGTTAAGTAGATTTATACGATGCAGCGATGACTATCGAAAAACCGCGTTCGCGGATTCCCCTACTCATTGGCTACTCATCTTCCTCTCGTCCAGAAGCCACCCTTCGCCCGTGCTTCTCTTTATTTTTCCATCTTCTGGTGTATTATTATCGAACGCCTTTACTGCGCAGACAGATATCGAGTTACGGTACAAATACAATAAGATGGAAGTATACGTGTACCTGATAGAAGCATCAGTGCAGCAACGTGTAAGTGGAGAGGTTAAGCGATGAGCGTTATCATCGCATTGACTGCCACCCTGTATTAGCTCAAAGTTACAGACTGTACATTTTTATACAGATTGAATATGACCGCTTTGTACCCTTTCTACGCCATAATGTCTGTAAGTTTGTAAATGTCATAAATGCACGAACCACGTGGAGACATTAAAATAGTTGTTTTTTGTCAACGTGACTGTGAGGAGTGTCTGTTATCGACACTGAGTCGCAGTAACAGTTATCGCAGTTTAGCTGAAACCGCATAACGTACGCAGCGGATCTTCAAACTCGATTTTCTCGAAACCTAAGCCTTGGATGGAAAAACGATACTCTATATATTTTCTTTCATTTTTACATAAGGAATTACCTTGTGCCGCTTGTACAACTCTCGGCTGCACCCTGTACAAACATATTTGCAATATCTTGAATAAAAATTCCCTCTTCAGGACTGTGAGAAACAAAATCTTTGCTATGGCTGAGACTGACCCTACATTCGACCGTCACGTCAATATCGAAGCATTAGTCTTCATAGGGTTAAAATCTAACCACGTCAACACCATGGAAATTCTTACTAAACTTCGCCGTTGAGAACTCAGCGGTCGATGTCACGTTAAAAACCACACAAACAAAATAATAATAATAATAATAATACATATTTCGTGGCGGATCGTCGATCGTTTTTCCTTCGAACGATTTCGAGGCCCCCGCCTCGAATTATCCGTCTGCACGAGCTATGCGAATTTCACGCGTTCACGCGTGCTCCGCGTTTCATGGTGCACGGATCACCGTGGAATTCGAATGGAAAATTCGTGTTTTTGTGCGGCCGCCCGTCACTCTGGTGCGTTCGACCGTGTTGCGTGTACGGAGGCCTTCGAAGATTTATACGTTTTTGTACGTCATCGTGTTCCGGCGCATCGGTAATGTATTTATTTCCATGCGAAGTCACCTGGGACCCGTGTGCTCCTACCCTGTCCCCTTTACCTAAATTAAGGATCTTTTTATTGGGAAGTTGGTTCACGAAAGGGGATAGTTACATCTGTTATTACAGTGTTCCACGATTGGCTGGAAGAGCATTTGGGGCCCAGAACTTCCAGCCAACCGTGGAGCACTGTACTCAGAAAGTTGAAGTATCTCGTGAATTATTAGGTGACGATCATGCGACAATTAACACTTTTATTACACACACTCTCTCTTTGTCTCGTCCTGTTACCCTTGACGTTGCACAGATAAATAATGGCGATCGCTGGAGCTGTGGAGCTCGAGCGAGTCAACCTGAGGCCCATAGTGGGGGTAACTGAGGAGGAGAAATGTCAGCCACCGTTGCTCGTGAGCAATCAGTTGTTCAGCTCTGCTGTATACCTTAATCTGGCGCACCTCTCATATTCCTTGAGTCATGTGCTCACGCCCCTCGCAGTAACTCAAAAACGACTTAAAAGGGGATGTGTTAAACAGCGAAAATATATATCCATTTAAAGATTGTAGTGGAACATCTTGTCTATAGGATACTTAAAATAACCAATGTCACTGCTCCACCCCTTGTTTATCAAAAAATGAAAAGAAACGTGAAAATTAAACTAAAAATCTATTTGTGCTGGTCCTTCCGGTGAGCGCCACCATTTTCTCATTTTTCCGCGAAACGTCCTCTTCCCGGTAGCTCTGCGTTGTTTGTAAAACGTTCGTGTCTCCACGTTCATTAAAATTTCGTAAAGTTCACGACAACTCGAGAAGCAAATAATTTAAAACCCCTGAAGAAATACGACACGGATGAGAAGCAAGAGTGGCGACGGGGAGGCAATAAAAATATGATTCGAAACGGCCGGGAGTACAGTGGAACTGCGAAAGTTTCGAGCGGGACCCACGAATCTCGCAATCTTCGTATAAACAGTATAATTCGTGTGCCACTTACGAGGACAAAGGACAACGTCCCACTCGGCGGGAGCTTTATGGTGCCGTAAGTTTGGCAACTAACAATTTCTCCTATGTGCACTCGACTGCAATAAGAATGATTCGCCGTTCTCTTTCCTCCTCGTTGGGATTCCGTGTTCATCGTTTGCCGATATTTCGAAAGCAAACTTCTGCGAACCTCCGTCCGCGGAATCTAATGAGTCCTCCAGCCGGTGCTTCGAGGAAAGAAACCATAAGCCGAGCCTCGATTCGTTCCTCGCATTTTCAGTGGTCTTGGACCGTTGCAGACATTCTGCTCGATTTTATATTAAATGTACAATGGACCGGATCAATTTTTTTTATAAACAATTTATAGGCATGTACAGCGACGGACTTGTGGCCTAACACCTGTTGTATTAATGTCGTGTATTGTACTTCTTGACAAGGTGGAGTATGTAGAATATTCGTGGGAGTCGATTGTGTGAGGTCGAACCTGGATATGTTTCTATCGCTGCCTGAATAATTAAATAATAATTAATCAGATGTGAAATTCCATTCGAAAGATACATGGAAACTGAAATGAAGAATACATTGACAAGAATACATTGCTCCAAATGATTATAGGATCATACATATAATACTTTGGATTCAGGACCACAAACGCTTCAAAAACTCCACACAGGGTGAGGAATTTAAGACAGACCACCTGAATAACTCAACTAGTTTTGGTGATAAAACAAAATGCTTCAGCCAAATGTTATTTGATTTCAAGGAGAACATAATTTGATGTCAATAGTTTCTTGTAGGTGCAGGCGTAAAGAACATACGAAGGTCAACTTTATTTTTTTTATTGGAATCATATGTTCTTTTTACTTACCTTCTAATAGAGGGTTTAAGGCACGTACAATGACGTATAGTTGAAGCTCATTCATCGTCGTTGAAGGTCAATCACAATAAAAAATAATCTAGTTCATCGAACAGATCGAACACTTTGGTAATTTACAATTTATTCGCTATCTTACAAGTGTTCGAAATGGCGACCTTGAACATCAATGCATGCTGTTGAATGTTGCGCAATTTCTGACATATTTCGTGCGCTTATCTTCGACGTGCAATAAATTATTATTATATTTGTTCTTGAACTGCGTTCTAGTTTGGTTGCGTGTTATCTTTACTTGTCTCTGTAAGATGCTTTTGAAATTTACACTTATGTGTTTTTGAATTTTCAGTGTTTAAACATGGAACTTGACGGGCCTTATCTGACAAGAGTTGTTGTCACGATTAGACGGAAAAATGAAGAAAAAACGTCCACTTTTAGCTAATTGGAAAGATGTCATTCAATATGGCACATAAAGCACTTAGGACTATGCAGAAATCGAATTAGTTAAGCTACATTTGTCCTCATCCTCCTTACCCTCCAGTGGTTGCGCCATCAGACGAGTACTTGTTCCTATGTGTACACAATTTGTTGTGTGGAAAAAGATGTTAAAATGAAGATGACGTGAATAACGCACTATCAAAATTCTTTCGTCAAAAAGATGAACATTTTTGTGTACAGTAACTGTAATTAACAACAGCACGACTCACACCGTACTTAAATTTCACATAAAAATCTAATTTTAATTTCAGAATATAAAACATATAATATTGCCATTAGTGACAGTTTTAGCTTGTTTTTTACATAAAGTGACCAAGTTTTGGATGCTCTGAGTTTGGACAATCTGGAATTGACAATCTTCTCATTAAACGAAGGCAAGTTGTAGATAATAATGGTCAATATACTGCTAATTAAATAAATTCTTTTTCCAGATTATATCAATTTTAATTTCATCCAAAATGGTAATATAACGTACGCAATAGACGTCCTCCAATAAAAACACTGCAATGTTGCATGTGCACCGTTTCATTCCTTTCTGGCATTCAATAAGTTGTTCAAAATCGTCCAGAAACTACAGTGCGCGTAGAATCTCCTAAAACATACTTTAATGAATAATAAATACGACAAGTATGAAATATGAATAAAAAATCAGAAGGATCTCTGCAACGGTCTAAATATTGCACGGGCGATCGGTTGTGAATCGTTAAACATTGACAAGGACCAGTTAATGAATAAATCGACGCAAATGCGAAAGGTCGGTGTCCATTAGCTCGGTCGAAGCTTAATTCAACGCCGCTGAATAATTCAGTACGAATTACCAGGTGCTTTAAGGACGAGTTCCTCGCGATCCGTCGCGTTTGACGGCGTTACACAGCGCCCGGCTAAATGAAGCGTTGATAATCTCATCAGACGATCTTGCCCTATTAAGAATCCGATCGTAAACGTTCGCTTTCGAAACGCGGGGCTGCGCTTCCAAGATATAAAGCGCTGCACGCGCCAGAAATTCCTCTTGCCTGTGTTACGACTAAGACATAATTCCGCTGTGTTTGAGAACCTTCAGCAACGTTTAACGTAATTACTTTTAGCGCCATAAACTTCATAGTGTAAGAGATGGTAGAACAGTCATTGATTAACCAGTCGATAAGTATCATTTTAATTACTCAGGACGAGCGGCGTTTTACTCTGTTTTGTAAGTAGAGAAATAGTCCTTCTCCTTTCCTTCTTCTGTACAATTACACATGTGATTGCATAATACAAAATTTAAAAGTTCTGGTAGAACCGAATATCCGTAGTCCATGGATTTTCGAAATCGATCTTTGGGCAGAAATTAGGGCGCTACAATCAGAAACATTGATAGCTATCATGGAACATACCGTAAAAAGGGCCCGTCTGTGTGAAGTAAAAAATGAAAGACAGTTGTGTGACGTGATTTTCCATAAATAATATAACATAATCTTCAACCCTTATACTCCGTTACACCGAAAAGACCATAAGAGTAACTAATAAATAAAAGAGTTATTAAAACGTCAAACCCTTCGGTGACTTCTGGACCATCCTGTACAACAGAATACGTATGCTCGAAAATTTTTCGAAATCGATTTCAACTCGAAAAACATTATTCTACACACCCAACTTATGTTTACATAAAGAGTAACCCTTTATACGCTTGCGATTCAGATTTACCTGCACACTGTCTACGACGCTGAACGTCTACACCCCATAAAGTTCAAGAATAGAAAGGATTGCACGGTGGTTCAAAGAATTGGGAATTCGCGTGGGGGTATAAATAAATTTTTGTTCTAGACGAAGGCACGCGGCCGTGAACGAGCAATTAACCTCGGCCACGGAGGATACGGCGTTTTCTTGAAGGGGCCCGTCTTGCCGGCGCGTAGACGATCTTTTAATCCAAATTAATGCTTTTAGCGAAATTGCATGAAAGCCCGGAGCTCGCCTGTCCTTTCCATGTGCCCGTCGGCTCTTTTTTCCCCCTCCACCCTCTCCTCCATCTTCATTCTACATCCCCTTTTCCCGTTTCTGTTTGTCCCGCGATCGATAATTTTATTCCTCGCGGTGGACGACTAAATTTACTCTCTCTCTCGCTCGAGGAATCGACGGGAACGCGACCCACTTTCCCAGGGCCCATTTCCATCAACGGGATAGAAGCCTAAACGACGATATGTCTGAAACGAATCGGAACAGTCACGCTGGAAATTGCTGCCGCGATGCGGCGTGTTGTGGACGATCGTAGAATCTCGCAAGTAGATTGAGGATATCTATGCCTACATGTCTGCATGCTGTCTACATGTCTCGTATCACGGTGGAGGATCTTGTGACTCTTCTTCTTCTCCTTTCTATGTAATACAGCATCCTCTGTTACGGCCATTTAGTTCTGAAACGTGCAGTTTTAGGTGTGTTCTCATTCATCATACCTGTACCAGCAACTGTAGTAGCTAACCAGGCCCCAGCCTCGGGGCAAGTACTTAGGTGCTTACATTGGTAAGTATAACTTGTACGAAAAAGGGGGCGCATGACGGGGTATTGTACCTACACGCTAATCGAAGACGGTTCTTTTCTCTAATTTTTTTTTAATTTTCTTTTTTAAAGCTGAATAATTGAGAAGTCTGACTTAATATCGTCCAAACCATGTACCAGATACTAGGCTATTACATTATAATTGCATTGTGATTCATAAAGACTTACTCAACAGATAAAATTGTTACTTTATTTGCATTCTTCCTTAGCTCCCCCGTCTTGCCACCCCTTTCCCTACCAGTAACTCGTAAGTACACTAGCCAGTCTAGTTACTTACCCCAGTTACTGATACAAGTGACTCATCGGTGTAAACGCAGTCTAATGCAAAACGTTAATAAAAACTTCGAGAATGTTCTGACTGTCCATGAGTAAATCACGGATGTTTAAACAAAGACACATTCTTATCATGTAATATCCCCATGTTTCAATCCCTGATCGTTCCTATCGCAGTGCATATCGGTTGAACATCCTCGAGAGCGTGGATTTCAGCATTCCTGGCGGAGCGGGCCGATATAAGTTTATCCAGGCTTATCAGCCGGATCGAACGAGTGGGACGGGGAATTCATTGAACTCTAACTGGCACTAGAATGGAGCGATTTAGCGCGACCAAGCTGGTCGTGGTTCGAAACGCGAATACACAGAGACGGGTCCGTCATTTCCTTCGATCAAGAGACCGTGCTTTCATCCAGCTCATTCCGGAGATCGTTCGTTTGGTCGGTCCCTAATGCCGGAGCAATGACCTTGCAGCATTTCGCCGTGCAAACTGCAATTCATTCGGCTATCCATCCCTCTTTCTCCCCCTCTATCACCCTTTCTCTCCCACTCTCTTTCTCTCTCTTTCCCCCTCTCGCCTTTGCACGCTCGATACGCAGCGCAGAGATACACTGCCACGGTCTCTTGTGCAATCTGCAACCGTTGCAACGACCACTCGAGTGTGAACGCAACCGGGGATCGAGCTTGATCGTTTTAAAGATCGAGAGACGACTTTAAAGAGGATATACCGCACTTCGTGGCCACTTCTGACGAACTTCTCGCTTTTCTTTTGGATAGGCTCCTAATTGCTTATTCGATGACGTCGGAATTGGGACGAGTGGACCTTGAACCTCCGTCCAGTCTGTTGAGGAGCGATGACAACCGCTGTCCTGTGACTGTTGTGACATTTTTGGGCAGTCAAACAACACGATGTTAAATGAGGACTGTAATTTTCAACAAATTTTAGGTAAATGTGTCTCAATAATGCGAGCAGCCTCCACTCCGCAACCCTTAGGGTCTTCTGGCCAGAGTCCAGCACACAGTAAATTGAACGCGATTTATAGATAAAGGTCTGAAGTTCTTATGCACTGATTGGCCACACCAATGAGAAATTACATGTAGTTGTTCTACGAAATTAGCAGATTAGTTGGATTGAGGTGATTTGATCTGGTCCAGGGTGCTTTCCATTTGTTAGCCCTTGAATCATGGATTTGAAAACTATAGCTTCGAAATACTATATATAAACTAGTTGTTCCATCAAATTAGCCGATTAGTTGGATTGAGGTGATTTAATCTGGTCTAGGGCCCTTGTCGTTTTTTAGCCCTTGGATGATGGATTAAAAAGCCTGTTCAGAATGATCATCGTACAGCTTTACTATACATAAAAGCATTCCCTATTTCATACTTATCAAAAGCCTGGAAATCCTAAAAAAGCATACCAATCCTTAAACCAAAGAAGCACAAAACAAACCCCAGCAGCTACCGATTAGTCTTCTCAATCTAATGGAAAAAATGCTGGAGAAGCTGATCCTAACCTAACTGAACCTACACCCAAACAAATACCACTCCATCATGGACCATCAACTTTGCTTTAAGGAAACCACTCTTCCATGCAGCAAGTATACAGACTGACTGAACTTACAATTGTAGAATTCAACGAGAAGAGAACCGTAGTAATTTCATTTCTAGATCAACGTAAAGCATTGGACTCGATCTGGCACCAAGGCTTATTATTAAAACTCCAAGTTTTATGCGGCTAAGTGAGGAAACCTTCTCCCAGGCACTGCAGTAGACACAAGAGAAAACTATGAAAAAAGGAGAAAATTAGGAGATTCGAAAAACAAACGTGTAACGAAGCGGACCTCCACGATGTTTGTTATTACAACTCTTGCACAACATAATAAATGAACGTAAACCACGAACAACTCTCATCGATCAACCTAAGCTCACACGACGTTAATTCTGACTGTGAGTGTACTCGTGACCACGTTCGCAATCTCTTGAAGAACGCGGTACGCAACAAAGTTCCTTTTCGATTGCTGTGGAACGCGCTTGATGTCCTGGAATGTATTGTCCATGGATATTCACTGCTTCTTGGTAGAAGAGATTTGAGTTAATGCAATCGTTGTTCAAATACAGAAGGATGTAAATATCTTATTTAAATACTGTTCGAAAGTATAGAATTTATCCTCGAGCTAGAGTCGTAGGTTGTATTAAGTGGAATTGCATATTCCACGGTTCATTCGTGAATAAAAAAATTAATTTCCCATCTGAGGATCGTTCCGAGGTTCTCTGAAGTCAGCATGTGGTAAGGAAATTATTAAGAAGCTGGAGACCACCGAGTCGAAAGTTCCCTTCGAACCTCTCCCTGGGAGGCTCAATCAGAAGCTCATTTTATTACGAGACAACGCTATAGATTCCGCGAATGCATATAAAATTACAGAAGAACGTTTATGAATACTTTTGATACACTCTGTATACATTGAATTAATTCAATGTACTGATGTTGAGTTCTCAGACAGTATCTTCAAATCAGTGTACGACTTGGGTTTATGACACATCTGTGTCCACCTAATTTCTAGTGCCACTCATTCAATGATCTGATCACACATTTTACTATCAATAAAGTTATTAAAACAAGCAACCTTTCATAAACCCAGAGTCATCAATTCAAATCTGCGAGCAAATCCCATAGAGCCATAAACACTAGACCCTCAGACTCAGGTCACCCACACCATGCGGTTGGTCGAACTTGCAAATTGTAAATGAGCACGACTTATAGTTGCAAGCTTTATCCAGCCTAATTCGTTAATTAAGGACACGACTTATTCCATTCATTTTGTATTTAAATGGCCACATTGCCTTAATTTGTAATACATATTATGACCGTGTACTCCAAGCATCACCAGCTCTGCACATCTTGTTAATTTTGTATAAATTGTATCTCTTATTTTCATGTTTCACTTCTACTCATTACAATCCTACGCGAAGTAATTATAGGTAATTAATTTGGCAGCGTCACAAGCGAATATGGTTAAGTTAAAGAATTTCTTTTGTGATGTTCTAGCGAGGCCTTAGGTTGGCTAAAAAGTAGTGTCGCAATTTTTGGTAAGAGACATTAATAATTTTTTTTAAATATAGGAAACTTTATTAAACAATGATCCACGACCTTTTGCCATCTCCGGGTAGTTCCATGATTCCATACTCTCAGAGCTTCCTATCTTCTTCGGCAAAAGATCTCGAAACAAAAGTGGCCTTCTACTGCAGAAATCCGACATTACTTTTTGGCCAACCCAATACAATTGAAAATCAAGCTCGGCACTAACCACGATAGAATCAAATAAAAAAAATTCTCTGCAATTTGTCAGGCGACTCGATAACAAACCATATGATACGCATAAATTTAACCCTTACCCGTCCCTCGTGCCAATTTAACACATTTTTCTCACAAAAACACTATTAACGTAAAAGAGCAGTATGCCTTGCACATCGCTTTATTATTTGTGAACGATGCGAACAATCTCATGCCTGAATGTATTGAATATACAGAAATTTAATTTCTCTTATTTTCAATACAAGAATCTGCAAATGTAACTATTCATCGTTTCATTATATTAATTTTTGACAACTGTGTCGATTTGACGCCAAGGGGCAAATCAGCTTGGAAAAATGAGGGACGAGTGAGGGTTAAAAAAAATTCTGATGCGCATAATAAAATTCGTCACGACGTTTGTTATCGGCGTTTAATCGGCGACGCGTCGTCGGACGTACGTACCGCTTTTAACCGGAAGCTTTATCCGTCCGGCTGGCACGTTTCGACGTTTCATTTCGCCGGAGCAATCGCTGCAAACGGCGAAGGTTATTTGCAGAACTCGCCACTTGATGAATACGAATTCCACGAGATCGCGAGCAATTTCCGCGGGCTGCGTGCTCGCTTGCTCGCTCGCTCGCTCGCTCGCTAGCCTGTTCGCGCGCGCGCACGGCAAAACAGAGATTGTGATTCCAGCGTGAATCATCTCGAGCGTGGCTGTAACTTATCGACCACGTGGCTTCCGTGGATTGCATTCCAGCGAGACCCGCGGTCACTTTTTGCCACGGCTCTTAAGCCCGCTGAATGGGATACCTGGCCTACGCGTATCCACCAATCAAGCTTCTTGTCGTCAACGGCCGCTCTCCAGACGTCACGAATAAACCTAGTCAGCGGAGAAACCGACGGGGTTTGATTACGGAAGCAGTGGAAGCAAAAAAAGGGAGATCATGAAGAAGGATATCGGTATTGGGATGGAGGATGTGGAAGAGAAATTGAGAGGATGAGGAGACTCAGCGATGGGTGACGATGCTCTGATCTTCTCTGGTGGTCTCTCAGTCTTATAAGGGGAAGTCGAGGTGAACCATAGCTTGGTGGATGGGATCAAGATTAAAATGTACTGACTGATCTGCAAACAGAGTCTAAAATGTTAATATGTATTTGCCACCATCAGGTTTATAGAAAGTGGATGCGAGTTTTAGATGCTCTCTTGGTTGGTCAGTTCTTAATCTCTTACACTGTCAGTCACAGTTTGTCCATCTCTCATTGTCAGACTGCTAGATCGTCGGTCTGCCAGTTTCTGAGACTCTTAGTCTTTCAGATTGACTCATTCTAATTGTCAATAACAATCTCTTAGTTTCAGTTTTAATCTCAATCACAGTATCTGAGGTGCAAAGTCAATCTCAGTTTTAATCTCAGTCTCCCAGAGTCTTAATTCCGCAGTATCCCAGTTTCTTACATTCGCAGGCTATATTCTGTTCATTCCTCAGGCTCCTAGACTCTGAGTTCCGATTTCAATCTCAGTCTTAATTTCAATATCAATGTCTCAGTTTTAGTTTCAGTCTTACAATTAGTCTTGGATACAGTTTACCAGATTCTTAATCTCTCCGCATCTCAGTTTGTTAAATCCATAGACACAGTTTACTGGTGTCACAGTCTCTCCGTGTACCAGACCCTCATTTTATCGGACTCTCACTCTCTCAGTCTCTCAGTCTGTTACTCTCTCGATCTCTCAGCTTTGTAGACTTTCGGTTTTTTAGACTCTGAAAATGAGTATCTCAAATTCTCTCACAAGTTTTCCAGTTCCTGTCTCAACCTTAAGCTCAATATTAATTTCAGAATCAATGTCAATATCATTTTTACTCTCAGTCTCATTTTTATACAAAGCAGTTCGCTTGTACAGTTTCTTCAGTTATTCGACAAAATGGTTATTCAAGCTAGATCATTATGATGGTGCATTCTGATCCTGCTTACGTCTCATTTTAGCAAAAACCATTACAGTTGCAGCTAATTGTACGAGCCCATAAATTGTCTATATTACTGGCAAAGATGGTTCGATTATTTTAAAAGTAGCATGGCATATATCTGGAGTCGATATTACCAACATTTTAGTCTTTATAAAACGCACGTACAATGATTAAGCTAATAAGTTCTGGCACCGGAAGGAGTCTGTGAAAATATATGTCAAAAGCTCCACGCGAGGCAGTATTCTCAATGTAAATTAGTTTTCACTGAAATTTTATGGATTTTGCTAACGGTCACAAAAAATGTCTTTTAATTTGCATAAACATACATATGGAAAGTTCATAATTTTTACAATCTTCCATTCATTTTTTGTTAATTATAATGTTTGAAGCGTAACGACTTCCGTCGCTACTTTTTGCCTATAAAACTAACCCTCAAACGCTTAAGTCATCAGCCTCTGAGAGTCAAAGGAGCTGTAACACAAAATTTTCAGGAACTCATGTTCAAGTGAAACTAACGTTTACAACGTATTAACAATAATCTGCGTCACGAGTGTGGCTCGTTACTGCAAATCAGAGGTTTCAAGAACCGGCTGTTATCAAGGAGATCGCCCACACAAACCAAAACTGAAACGAGATCCGCAAGCGGATCCATCAAGCCAAATATCCGATCAAAGCACCGATCATCTACAGCAGCCCTTGAATCATTCAAACTTCCTCGAACAGAGCATCATACACGACAACAAACGAAACCGGTTCTTCAGCATCGGATGACATTAATTTCATTTATTCATCGGTCTGGTCAGTCTCACTTCCACATCGCTGCAATCCAACCGACAACTCGCAGGATCTTCCCTCTCGCTGCACCCGACAACCGATCCGAAACCGAGATGGCACCGTCTACCATCAAGTCCAACAAAAACGACGAAAGAAAGAGAGAGAGAGAGAGGGGGAAAGAAAGAGAGGAAGATAGAGAAAGATAGCGAAGGGATTCATCTCGCGACGAGGGGACGTCGTTCGAGATTACGACTTTTGTCTTTCAGCTGGTCCTTAACGAACCTTTAATGGGCAACGTGGCATAGTGGCGAAAGGGAGCCACGGTTCCGTACCGAAAGCGACACCGAATTCCCGGCCATTTAACCCGGTGCGTTAACCTTTCTGAAACCGAAGCAATTGCACTCATTGTCGGGAACGATGGCCAGCGCAGGAGGAAGACGGACGCGATGGAGTATGAAAGGGAAAGGGAGACGGATGAGAAGGATGAGTGATTCAACGGTTTAATTGGTCGTGTACTTTTTTACCAGCCGGCTCTCCGTTCCACGGGATGCCAGTGTGGGTGCCAGAAACGAAAGGGTCGAGGGAAGAGGGAGCAGGGATCACGTACGACATTTGCCCTTTTGCATGCTTACTATTTCGTTGTTATGCAGCCCGTTGGAAAGGCGCACGGTGAGACGTAGGTATGCGTGTCACGCGGCACCCGTGGAAGGTTAACGAACACTATGACCGTGTGCTCACCGCTAATTGACTTTTTAACCGCTAATTAAGCCAGCCGAGAGTCCAACCGTGACGCTGTTGCGCCGAGGAACGGGGACCCGGACTCTCTCTCTCTCTCTCTCGACGCATGTATTTTTCTGGTTCGAGGAGGTTTGCGCAATCGACGCGAACGGACGAAACGGTGTCGCTCGCAGGTGAGACAGTGATTCACGGGATTCGTTCGCTGTGAACGAGAATGTAAATCTGACTGGTACGGTTACACCACGGCCGTGTAAATGGATGTTACAGTATTGTTAAGGGCATGCTTAATGGGAGGGAGAACGCTGTACAAATACAGGGGGTGATCGAATTATTAGAGCCACCGGCATAAATTCACGATTTTACATTGACCCTTCGAACTCCTTTGTCAAGTGTGACTGGACATCGATTTTATTCACGGGTGCTCCTATGTCGAGTCAAACTCGACATTTTTAAATTGCCAGTTTAAATATGTATTATACTTTGCAATATTTTTTTTTATCTTGATAAGCAATATTACATGCATGCAACCCTTTTTTGTAACAAACAATAGTCCTTGGAGTGTTCAGGTACATGATTGTTTGTACCTAATTGGTTTCTATAGAGCAACTGTGTTTTGAAGTACATTTCAAATAAAAGACTTCAAATAGTAGGGAGTTATTGAAAAAAAATTAAAAAAAATAGGAGCTCAAAGACTTAAAGCAATTAATTATAAAATGAAAGCATAGTTACACTGAATTCCTATTGTTTTTTTTATGACGTATTGATGTTTGTAAATTACAAATATACACTTGACAACATTGGAGGCAACATCTGCCACATAGACTTTATTTTGTATCAGACTGTCAGTCGCCACTTGACAACCGCGTGTTATGGCTCTGATAATTAGATCACTCTCTGTACACCATTTAATTGTTAAAAATTAATCGGATGCTCCTGATGAAAATTAGGAATCTTGTTGCATGATGATTTTGGAGTAAGTACTGAGCGATAAAGTATCATATTTAACGTTAAAAATATGTTTTATTAGTCAAAATGTGTTCCATTAGCTGGTACACATTTATGCCAATGAATAATAAACTTCTCAGTGCCTGATTAAAAAAACTTTCTACTTTTAAATTCAACAAATTGTTTGATTAGGCGTGGAGGAACTTCGTAGACCAGTTGTTGCAATTTTTGAGAAATCCGTATTGATGAACACTTCGAATCTGTCGTGCATATTGATACCTCAACAACAAATTCTCCCAAGAATGCAATTTTAAAAAATATCCTCTCTAAATAGAGAAATTTTCGAGCATCGAGAGAGGGCATAAGTACACGTATCGCGTTATCAATCGTCATCGATCAGATTCTTTCGTTGCAATCAAACCGAACGATAAATATCCGAGGGCTGTCGCATTTATTCGCGGCCAGTGACACGCGGTACTTTCGATTCGCGTACTTGAAAATGTGGGTTAATGGACGCGTCGATCTGCCTGCAATCCGGAGAGACAGAGAGAGAGGCACGGTGCATCGTGTCGGCTGTTTTTTGGCTGGAAAAAAATTCGCACGGTCCAGTTGCCTCAAGGCTACCCAGGTATCGTCGTGGAGGGTACAGGTGCACGGATAATAATACACGAGTCACGGGAGTGACCCCGTTAACGGGTTCTTTCGTACATGCATACGTGTGTACAAGCTTTCGCGTGTTCCCTCGCACGTATGCACACACGTCGGCAGCGTGGAATTAGCCGTGCAACAAAGGGAAATCGACTGAATGACCTCGACGTTCTCGTTTGTCATCCTCCGCGATGCTCTCCGAAACGCAACGCATTATTCAGTATTATGGAACACGGGAGATTTCAAAACACGCTCGAGTCGCGAGAAATTGTTGTCGAGCGGGTCTGCTGCTTCATTTTGTTCATTAACACGTTCCGAGCCGGGTGGGTCGTATGCGCCCCACGCACCAAATTCGATTATTCTAAATGAATGGTAATATTCTTTGTATTCCAATTAAAACGAACGCCACGATAATAGTACCAACTGAATGGTATATCATAAGACAATTCAATGTTTGCGTTTTTAACGTTATGTATTTATACAAACTTATTTTCACCCGTCTGACTAGTTGTGGAATTTTTCACTGTCGCATGAAACGTGTTAACCCATTGCCGCAAGTGATGGCTATAACCGACAGACTTTCGTTGATGTGCAGGCAAATGACGGCTGTAGCAGTCATCCTGTAGCAACAAAGGTACATGTAAAAAAGAAAACGTGTTTCTGAGGCGAAGGTAGAAAAAAGAAGTGTGCGTCTATGGGTTAAGCTCTCGCCTTACGATTTTATAAATCGTCAAGTGCACTGTAGTTAACCATTTAAATGTTACAGTGTTCAGATAAAAGAAGAACACATTACAAGGTACACTTTGCATTTAGCAATTGTTTGACAACCACAGGAGCTTTTGTTAGCACGATTTTTATAAGCTACTACACAACCGTGCTGCGTTTGTTTAACATATGGAAGAAATTTCCGTCACGAGTGGGACTCGTTGTTGGAAGGCAGAGTTGAGTTCGTTGCATGCTTCAGTCGGGTAGAATGCGGTTTAAAGGTCAGCCTGCTCGTTGTCGAAGATCTACTGAATAAATTCTACTCATGTTTATGGGGAACAAAGGATCGGAAGAACAAAAGATATTTCGTTTTGAGACGGGAGATGTAGAATTAAAAATGTTGAAAGCAGACGGTTGAGAATTTTCACGTTTTCTCAGAAGCACGAGTTGTATGAGATGTTTAGTATGAAAATTAGCTGCAGGCGGCTTTAAGTATTTGTGTGCTTTGTTTATTATAGTGGATGTCCTGTTAATAAGACGGTAAACGTTTTTAGCGTTTAAGTACAATTACCAGGCTGTGTACGTAATGAGTTCTGGCAAGGACGGAATTATCGTGGCTAATCACGCTGTAAATTGTTTAAAATAATTAGATGGGCGAATACTTAAATTGTGTATTGTTCAGTAGGGTGCGGAGTACTATAGAAGCTTCAAATAATACCAACAGTAAACACTATAATATTAGCCTTCGGTTACTGTAATTGTTCTGAGCAGTATATTCATGAGAATATTCAAGTTCAAGGTCATGAACTTCTCAAAATCATGAACATTTAAATCATTAAATTTCTGTTCAGATCAACTACACGATTTTGTGCAAAAGAAATATTACGTTATACTGAAGAAAATCAGGGTGACCATGAAATGTAAAAACCTATCAAATAATACTTACAAGAAAATTAATTTCAATTACACCGTGTGAATCAATAAACAGAATATATTTATTTTGAGTCACTTTTCTCTAACATTGCTAAACTAAATCAGTCGTTTAACCTGCTAACATATGGCAAATCAACCTGAATACATTAGTCTATTACCACTGTAAAGAATATGGTGCAATAAAATCGATATTATCATATTGTCTTAATCTTCATTAGCAATACTGGCAGTGGCATTGATTTAACTAGACGAGAGCAACGCCAGCAGGGAAGGTCCTTGACTCATTACATAAATTTAGGAAAAAATGAAGCAGAGCTGTTGGTTTACTACAAAAATCCTAAATTTAAAAAAAGAGAAGAAAAACTCTATATAGTTAATTGGGTAATACAGCAAAAAGCACTTCCTGAAACGTCATCCTTTGGAGTAACCCCAAAAGAAAAATCTGGACCTAAACCTAAATCATAGTCACGTGAAGCCCAGTCCCCGCGAACCAAACAAGAGTCACGTGACGCTTTTCACGATCATCCGTGCTCGTTTCAAATCTTTAAATGTCCAAATAGGTCTAGATAAAATTGAACGGGCTGGTGAGTAACGTGGCACGCCGCACAGAAGTCATTAATTAAGGCTCGTCGTCCCTAATTCGTGGTCGCCCGATTTACCGTGCGTCCCGTGCTTCGACATACTTAAGCGGTCACTCCTAATGTCTCCTACGGTAATGTTACGTAATTACCCATCCATTCCAGTGGACTTAAACGGAGGTAAGGAGCATCGTTCCGGGGTGAATCGACACGGTGAGTCAGCCGTTTAACCTCGGGTCGCATTAGCCGCAATCGTTACACCGAAAAAATAATTACGCTACTTACGATCGCCCCCAGCCAACGATCGTCTCATTGCAGCGGCTGCAACACGCGTGACCTTTATTTGCAAACCGACGCGTAGCTCGTTCTTAACGCTACACCTACCGGCAATTTATACAGGGCGTCCCAGTTTTTTTCGATCAAACTTTGTCAGTATATTTCATGGGCACAAAGAAGAAGGAAACATTACGTAAAGGTAGGTCGTTTGAAGGTTTATAAAAAAGTTATAACAAAACTAACTGTATTAAAATGTTGTAAGGATGTACAGAGTGTCGCAGTTTTTTCTGACCAAACTTTGTCCGTATATCCTGCGGGTATAAATAAAAAAAAAGTAGTGTATAAAGATATGTCGTTTGCAGCCTTATTAGAAAGTTGTAACAAAAATACGAAATACGATGAGAACGACAACGGGCTTGCGATTACTATGATACAAAGTGGGAATAGATCAGTGATATTTGCATCTAATACGTTTATGTGAACAATATTTACTATTTAAAGTCATTGCACGTAAGTATGTGTTCCTAGCTCTTCTATTTACAAGCAACTAATACTCTACTTTGTATGACAGTAACCATATATTTATATATTTTCATATAACATTTTAACAAAGTTGTTTTTGTTATAACATTTTTATAAAGCTTCAAACGACGTATCTTTATAGAATGTTTCTTTCTTATTTATAACCATAGAATATACCGACAAAGTTTGATCGAAAAAAACTGGGACACCCTGTATATACCTATTTCTACCGAACCGATCAAATGGCTGAGCTTTAAATAAAAGTTATATTTTTTACAATTGAGTGCAGGTAATTGTCAATTTAGTATGGGCGAAGATTGATTATATGTATATTGTAGGAAAAGTCGTGAAGTCAAGTGTCGAAAACGATAACAATGAATGCAGAATTTTTAATCAAAAGTTTAGAGGCTGTCATCTGACAGGCCGTGGTAGCTTTAATGTTATGCTGCATTCATATCTTCAGACATTGCACGTGTCAGACACGACAAATATTTTTTAACCCTTTCAACTCCTTTGTCGAGTGTGACTGGACATCGATTTTACTCACAGGTACTCCTATGTCGAGTCACACTCGACATTTTTAAATTGCCAGTTTAAATATGTATTATATTTCGCAATATCTTTTTTACGTCCAATATCTGTAGATATTAATAGACCTTTAATAGTTTCAATTCCGCTGGCGGTGTCTCACGGGCCGGAAAGGCAGAACTTTAATTCGTAATTCGAACAAAGTGACCGCCACGTGAGCCCTCGACCGTTTTCACTTTGCTAGAACCGTCGTTCCTTAATAATTGACGAAGAACAAAACGGTTCCTGCAGCTTCTGCGAGCGACACGCACGGAACCTGAAAGATTCAATCAGAGTGGCCGAGTTAACGATCTCGATTCAAACGAGTCTGAATGATTCAGAGACGTACGATGGCTGATACATCAGTTGCCGTGACATGAAACGAGGATCATGAGTTTTTTTTATTAATATTGTAATACTTAAATCGTTCAGTTCGATGAGATTTGTTATAATTGCTGAGTATTGTGACATAGTGGCAATTAGTGGATACTCTGTCATCCATAAGTGAGACACTGTAACTTTCATGGAATATATGATATTTTACCCAATTTTTATACTTCTGCTGTTTTATGTTGAATTAAACCTATCTTCAGCTTTAAAAATCCGTTATATAAATAGGTAAATTAATAGTTTAATAAACCAAATTAATTAAAGATGCAAACAATTAAAAGAAGATAAAATTTCATTGCGTTGAAATCACTAAAGCTGTAGTGTTTTTGTGTCAATTTCTGGTTGTTAGACTTATGTAATTATTTTATTTAACTACGGACACACTAACAGTCTAAACGCCAAAATTTGTGAAAGCAGCAAGGGGGTGTATCAACGAAGATGCGATATAATTTTTAATTAACTTCCATAGTGAATATTGTGATATAGTAACACATGTATACGATCCTGGTGGTCTAAAATATACAAGAGAACAGTTTGTATATCTTAAATTTGATAAGTGTCCTAATACTTACAAACACCAGTGTAATACGGATGAATGGAATTTTAAGCCGTGTCTTAATTCAAGAGATTAATGTAGAACTTGTAAAACATCTTGTATAGTGTGTTGCAAATCATCATCCATCATTACACCTCAACCATCTTCATCCTCAGAAACTTGCTCCGAAGGCACTAATTTACCGAAAGAAAAGTAGACTTCATCCGTGAGTCTGTGGCGCAACAGAAATGTTCGATCATTTTGCATCGAATATTTCTTCAAGCTCCCCTAAAAATCTCTACTTAAATTGATATTCCCAGGCAGCAATTATTTTCCTCGAGAGCAGACGGTACACTGGGACTATTACTCAGCATAGTCAGGTAATCCGTATCCCGCAACGGAGCATCATCAATCGGCGAGTCTCATTCGGAAAATTTCCTTTCGTTCATATTTCACCGGGACTTAGAACCTGGGTCAAGATAAATGCTAGAAAAATCCCCGCGGGCTCGGTGCACCAGGAAACTTCAGGACCCAGTGTCGCGGTTACGAGAATATAAAGTTCGGTGGTCCGCTTCTCTGCCTCTTAATCTCAATCTCTTAGTCTCGGTCACTTAGTTTTCTCACGAAGTCCGGCCAGGCATCGGTGTTTCACTCTACTGAATCTTTTAGTCTCGGTCTTTGAGACACTCCTTAATCTTACAACCTCCTGATGTTTCAACCTTCTCAGTTTTTTAGTCTCCAAGTCTTCCAGGCTTCTCAGTAAAAGAATATCTTAATGTTTCAGTTTCTTCGGTCTATCAGTCGTCTTAATCTTCATAGTCCACGCAGACTTTTCAGTTTTCTCAGTCTACTCAGACTTTTCAGTCTTTTCAGTCTTCTCAGTCTTCTCAATCTTCTCAATCTTCTCAGTCTTTTCAGACTTCTCAACTTCTCAATTTTATCTCAGCACAAAGCTGCGTATTTATACTGATTGTTAAGAATCCGACAATACCTTTGCCAAAATATTACATCATTGCGATTGTTTCGTCAAATTCCATCTATGCTTCAGTACAGTTCTACGTACTACAGTCGTAGCTCGATGGATGAATATTATAATATATTGTAAAAGCATAATAGTTTCTGTAGCTCTGTGTAAACCTCGAGCTAGGTTAAACAACAAGAATCCAACATATACGACGCTCCAGATCGTTCACAAATCTATCCATATTTGGTACTTCATCCCTATCAGCATTGGGACTTAACAAAACAACATATGTCACGTGCTGAGCACCTACTGCGTTGGAGCATGCTTTGCGCATGTATTTCTGTATTGGATGCGAAGGAGCACTTCACTGTGTCAATACATCATAATATATGTGACATATCTGTTTGTTATTCCAGTGCTGTGCTTTTAATGAGACACGCTGAAGTAATAGTTCCTTCTAATAAATGAGTTCGTCGCATACAATCAACACGTTCCGTGCCGCTTGCGCCACCGGTAGCACACGGATCAATTTTAACTTCTTCAAATAACTACTTGCCTCTATGACATTTTAAGTAACACTTAGATTATAATGACGCTATAAAACAGGTCGTGTATTATTAAATAAATAAATATTTGTATATTCAACCATACATACAAGTAAAAATCCATATCCCCGCGTCTGACCAGATACGGGATTTTCTACTGAGACACGGAACGTATTAACAGTCAAGCCCAGACGTACATAATGTCTTTTTTATATAGAATTTGTTTATTACCATTTGTATTTTATAAAAACAAGTAGTTACTACTTATTTTGCGCAAATAAACAAAGCAACTAGCTATCAAAAATATACATTAAACTAAATAACCCGCGTACTCAGAAATGCTTAGGAGCAATGTTTTACATAATTGTTCTCTTCGTTTCAAATAATCGTGAGTTCACAAACGACAAGATTTATAGACGACAGTAACATTTTGGGTTTAGAAGAAAAATCTGACGAACGCTGAGCACACATAACAGTCCACAACAGACAGTGTACAATTTTCAGCACTCATTTCTGTATCCACAGCTCTAAAAGGATTATGAACCACGCGTACAATTCCCAACACGAAGCCAACAAGTGTAACTCTGAGACTTCTTAAGTTAATATACTCAACCAGCCGTCATCTTCCCCGGGAGAAAACTCCGCAACGGTGTACCATCAATCGGCGAGTCTCATTCAGAAAATTTCCTTCCGTTCATATTTCACCGGGACTTAGACTCGCGGGTCAAGATAAATGCTGGAAAAATCCCCGTGGGCTCTGCGTATCAGGAAACGTCAGATTCCAGCGTCGCGATTGCGAGATATGAAGTCCAGTGGTCCGCGTGAATCGCAGGTGATTCCAGGGGATGATCTCGAAGAACGTGGTCGACGAAGTCCTTCTTTCCCGAGGCTCGAGCATTGTGCCGTCTCCATTGTCTACGGTGCGCGCGCGCGCTATCTCCGTCGGGCCGGCGTTAATGCACGTAAGGGTGGCAACCCTGTGCCGTCTTGTCCCGTAAACACCGCCGCGTAAATTCGGGCTGAGTGCACGCCTCTTCGTTGCAGGTCTCAGGGATTCTCAGCTCCGCCGAAGATTATCCTCTTTTTAAAGGAACCCGTCCCCCGGGGCTGGCCAGGTGGCGCCTGTATCGCGATCACCGCTAATTCTAACGAGAGATCCTATCCGGCGATGATTACGGGACCAAAGACGATCCTCGTGGGAGACGAACATCTAATTTCGCTAAGTAGAGACAGCGTATCGTTAAGATTACTCGAATTACTGACCGTGCTTCACGGCGAAAAAAAACATGGAAGAAGAAGTACGAAGATCTCGTTGCATAACTCGTTACCGTCGCCCGTAGAGCAGTCCAGGCTGAAGTTCGCTCGGGCTGAAGAGATAGGCGCGCAGGGGGAGAGGCGGATGATAAAGCGTGGCTTTTGATTCGTCGTAAAGTAAGATAAAGTTTCAACCGCGGCGAATGCACGACTGTTCGTATTCTTGCGAGAGAGTACACTTACGCAGCCGTGCAAAGGACGAGGAGTTACGTTCGTGCTCCCCACGGTACTTATATCCGAAGCACGTTATCACGGGTTCCCCTTCCAGAGGGTTGCCATCCTCCCACCTTCCGCTTCTTTATGTTACGGCCAATTCTGTATTCTCTAGACGTTGCCTCCTTTCCCTCCTTTTCTCGCGCCCGGCTCTTTCCGTTTCGCTCGCGGTTTCACGCCCCTCGTCCTCCTTTCGCGCTCTCTCGGCTCCCGTCTCCCTCCGTCCTTGAGCCCTTGGTCACTTTTCCTTTCGTCGAAACCGGAAGCGAGGACCCGCGAGCGAAATATCTCACCGTCCGAAATATTTTACGCTTTCGTGTGCGCGCCGACTACTCTTCGGGGGGTCGTCGTCTCCCCTCCGACACCCTCCGGCAGATAAGAAAAAATGTACACGCGAATCTCGTTTTACCGCTTACCCTAACCCTTCGCCGCGACGCGACCTAATCTGAAACCCTCCGCTTCGGGTGGAATCGTTTCCGCGCGGACGGTGTAGAGTTTCCTCGATTTTGGATCGCGATAGACGCGCGAGCGTAATTTATGCGGAGCGGCGGCGGTGTTTCGTGCGTACGAAATACGCTCCTGGGAGCGGAAAACGCAACGCGGTGGCGGGAATTTTTTTTTGTGTTATCGCAGCTGGTGCGTACCGTGCTCCTCACGCAGTGAGCGAAGATGGTCTCGAGTGCCTTGCATTCGGAATTAACGTCGTGCGAGTTATTAGAAATTTAACACTTCGACTGCCATGTCACCCATGTATGGGTGACACTTGAATTCAGTTATTATTTATTTGAACGCGAATATTATTAGTGTAATATTTAAAAGGATCTATCGGAACCAACAATGCCTATAAGCAATTACAAATATTATTAATTGAAAAGCGTACAGTTTCAGATTACGTTCTTGTTGCATCGAAGTCTACAAAGTCATGTCGTTTTCAGCCTACACACTATGACAGTCAACGTGTTAATTGGGAATTGAGAGTTTGATAGGTGATTTGTTGTTGGACGACGTGGGTGTCCGCTTCACCGTACGCTGGTTTAGAGAGTACATACCTAATTTGTTAAACTGTGAGTGTGTATACACGTTTTGGAAGCTACGTTTCGCCGGTGTGGACAATCAGAGCTCAAGGACGGTGACTCTCAAAGAGTTAGAAGATGGAAGAATTGAATCTAACTTGTCTGTCGATTTCTGTAAATCTGGACCCCTCTGTTAAGAGCCCACCTAGGGGGCACTAAGAATGAGAGAGCGTAGGACGATCTGAAGAAAGGCGGTCATAACAGAGACTCTCCTTTTGGAAGGAGTACCTGCAGGGCATGTTAGCCCTATAGGCAATGCACAGGAGGAGAGTACCATCATCCCGACTCAAGAAGAATACATCTTTCTCTCAAGACAAAAAAAGGACACCCTGTGTTAAGGGTACTGCATCTTTTTATTCTTAAATACTCTTCGTCATGGAATAGGTTGAGAGACACTGCATGGGACCACTAAATCGTTGACTGGTTCTCCTAGGCTTTTTCAAATCGCTCCAGTCACCGCAGCGAGATCAACTGCGAGATTTCTCGTCTTCTGATTGCTAAAGGAACCATATATAATTGTAAGAAGCGTCAAAAAAATTCTATTTTGTTTCAATCTACATTAAGTGTTACGATTGTTCGAAATACTACCGTATCACACAGGTCATTTTAATTAACCCATTAACGCACGCTTGTTTTTTCTAGATCTGCCTCAGAAACACTTCTTTTTAAATATTCTTTTGTTGCTACAAGAAATTAGATGAAACGACAATGCCTGTAAAGGTTAATTAATACAATTTCTATTAGTTTTTTAAAAAGAAATTATAACGCCAACATGTACTGGAGGTTCGCCTTGTAAATTTGTTGTTGTTTTTTAGCAAACATATACATGACTGTTATAGCCGTCATTTGCCAGCACACCAACAAAAATCTGACGGCTATAGCCGTCATTTGCGGCAATGGGTTAATAATAAACATTCTTTGTCATTGCAGAGTTTTAAAATTTGCTAATATTCGGCTCTCTAAACATATAGGAGCCACAGTCCTTCTCAATGATTAAATCCGTTTCTAGCCTTATTATAACCCTTTCTTCCTACCTGATCAACGATCGTCTAACAACAGACAGGAGACCGACCGGCATAACAGTGGCCACGGTGGCATACATGCACGCGGAATTGCGATTGCATATGAACAGAACAAGTCGGTGATTCTGGCACGTCAGTGTGCATCCTCGAGTCACCATAAAGCCGTCGTATGGGCTGCATAATTCATTCTGTCCGTCATTGGCAGGCCTCAAAGTCCGATGACTCGTTCTAGCGTGGCGGACGAGCTACGATGACCGAATGGTAATGGCGCTCGCACCCATACTTACGGTTATGTTTGCCGCGTAAACTCGCCATGCTCGGCTGCGGCACGACGTCAACCGGCAATTAACTTGCCCGATTCGTCGACTAATTTCCATTCGCCGTGGCGCTACAGGGGGCCTCGAATTCCTTCTAATTAACCGAAACGCGACTTCGAATCGAAGCCATCTCGATCGTTGTAACCGTAGCTGCCGTTTTGCTAGCACGAGATTCGATCGCCGGTTCGTGTCAATGCGTACAACTCGGAAGATTAGCCCGCTCGCGTGCATCGAAATTGCGAGCGCGTGCAGCCACCTTTAGAGTGACGTTAATTCAATTTCCCGGGAAAATTGAAGCGGCCCGATAAAATCGTTCGCTTCGAAAATACCGTCGACGCGCCCTTCGCCCTTCGTTTCGAACTACGAACAACATCGCGTCTGCTCCGCTCGAACCTTCCGTCGATTAACGTCGTACGCCTTTGTTGGTGCGGGGTCCGTACAGGTCGAACCATAATAAGAGAGTGAAAGCACGAATTCTAGAAGGAATGCACTTAAACGTTTATTAACACGTACCGTTTTTGGTACACGAATCAATTTTAATTTTATTACATAACTACCGACCCTTATGAAATTTTGAGTAATATTCACGTTAAAATGATAGTAAAAATAGAAGGTGGTCAAATAGATAAATATTTGTACAATCAACCATGGGTATTGATAAATAGCCATTTTCGCGCGTCTGTCTAGTTACGGAATTTTCTACTGTGGCGGGGAACGGGCTAACACGTTAACGCTACAGTGGAAACGGCCATACCTAGTCAGACACAATATAATTTACTATTTTTTATATAAATCGTAAAGAAAGAAAGGATTTCAGTACTCAGTTGTATTCTGTTGTTCTTACATTACTGTTTCAGTATGAGGTTTGCACAGAATTTTGAGACATGCAATAATTATTGAATTATACAGTGACCGCCATGACGTTCAACGTATTAACAAATGTAAAGAACGATGACTAGCGTGACATGGTGCAAGGAACAGGTAACCCATATGAAGAAGGAAAGGTAAATAGAAGAACTAAAGTTGTTCACATTGATCAATAATTTAGAAATTATTTTCTTAAGAATTTTAGCTGGAACTGCGAACTTATGGTGTTTAAAATATTCAGTAGCAACAGTTTTTCGTAATATTCAGGATGAAGGAGAATTAGGTTCCTTACACGACTACATTAACCCTGAAAGGGCTCCCATCCTTTCCAGAACATTCGAGGTACCTTGAATAATGAAGTAGTTCTAAAATAATTAAAAGTAGTTCTATCAAACTTTGGAATTTTAATTTTTACCTCTTTAGAAATACTGACACATACATGTACTTCTTTTTACCTCGAATGTTCTTCAGATAGATATAACAAACATTATATTGGGCAGATGTATACATTATTTTACACATTTCTCAATATGTTGTCTGTCTATATTTTATATCTATAAATTTATATAGAATAAACATAATTAAAAAAGATTAAATCATTCTTTCTAATTCCTATAAATTCATCCCTGATGAAGTTAGAACCACTTTAAACAGCAATGACAAAGCATTGGCGGCTTATAAGTCGCTAATAATAGGCTTATCATGGAATATGTTCCAGAATTTATTTATACTCACTCATACCTACATTCTAATCTAATGCTGCATCCGAAAAGCGTTCACCCATTTCGTGACCGTCCTCTGAACATTCACCACCACCCAGAATTTCTCCAAGTTCTGCGTCGTGCAGGTCCGCAACCCAAAAATCGAAAAACAAACCGTTTTACACGTTTCTCTTTCATTGCATCCTCTACGACTCCTTTAAAGTTTCGCGGCGCGAAAGAAAGGAGTCTCGTCGCACACAAACGCGATCTTCTTCATCTAATGGCCGCTAATATATCATCCTTTTTTCAGCTGTCACCCGTTTTGCGGTCACGCGTCGACTTCTATCGAGGAAGCGACGTTTCATTCATTCTCCGTCACCTCGTCACCGCGGTTACAACTTCTTACGCCCTCGTGTTCGCCGCTCTCGCTCCTCCACTTTTTGCCAAGCACACAATATCCGAACAGCAAATACAATTTTATGGCGGATAACGTTCCCTTCGTGTTTTACGATCGATCGAGGACAGGGATTACGCGTTCTACGTATGCGTCCCGACTATTATCAACCTGATGCTCCTCCTCCGCCTCTTCCGCGCACCCGTGCTCCCCAGCTTCTTCGGGAATACAATATGTAGCGTATCTCGCGAAGTGTACTTCAGACTACGCGAGAGCTCTTTTCGAATCTCTTATTCAGCCGCTACTGCATATTTTCTCGAAGAAGCTTGTCGATACCCTCGCCGCGTTTATCTTTAATCCTGCTCGCTGGAGAAACGCGCTCGTGCTACTCGAAATTTGTAATTTCACGTATTTTTGATGCGGCGGGTCATCCCATAAGTAACGTCGTTTTTTAATGTGACCTCCAGCATAAATAATTTAATAATTGTACCCGTGTTTAATTAACGACATATTAAATATTGATTTCGTTAACCTTGTTCTCCAACTCGAATTTCAAGCTGTAGTTTTAAAACGATTCCTTTTAAGTCTATTGTAACCGATTGGTTTCACTGAATTGTTTGTCTGCTACAAAATTGTCGAGTAAAAATTGCATTCAAATGAAATTTTTATTGTAGTTGTTATGTGCTGTGTTACTTTATCTTAGTTGATGTTATTTGAGTTATAATATATTTGGCAAGTAAATTACTTTAATATTTGTTATTTTATTTGAAATTTAGATATTTATTATTTGATTTTACCAGGAAAATGAAGATGTTTTTCTTTCACAGACTTGCGACAATGCGTGTCATCAGCTGTGTTTAATTTTATCGCAATGTTTATGTTTTGTTTAACTGTTATTTTTTACTTTATATTATTATTTGAAATAACCAAACATTTGTCAAATAGATCATACGGAAATAATTTATTTCTCAAATAAGATTTTAGAACTGATTTGCACACTTCCTTATTTTCAAACAAATTTATTTATTATTTTATTCGCCCTACTTAGGGTACATGTACCAGTAGTTGACACTATAAGACTCATTTCGCATTCTAATTATTATCACAAAGTTTCATTCTCAGTAAGCAATTCTATAAGTGGATAACTTGATTCGTCAACTGTTTTTAAATGAATTAAATACATTAGTATTGACAAATAAGCCTATAATAAAGTTTTATTACCCTTTTTATTTATTATTTTCATTTCAAATCAAATGTGACCAACCCTGACTTGACTGAATAAAATCACGTATACATGACAACAACCATGAAAGCGTTAAGTGTTAAGTGTTAAGCACTGTCCATTCGAAAGTGAATTGTTTTGACTTAGGCGACGTTAACGTCATGGCGAGCGTCATCGCCGAAATCGCGTTGTCCTCGAGCACGTTCGTAACGTATGCGAGTGGATAGGATGCGCATCCCGAGCGGATACGTATCCGCATGCTTGCGTACAACAGAGAAGAATTCGCATGAGCTCGGTACATAAACGCGTGACCATGTGTGCAGGTGTACATGTGCACGGTGTGGGTTAGCAGCGGCCACACATCGATGCGGCACGGCATCCTCCGGGGAAGCACACCGGAGGATCGGAATGCTTTGCAACCCTCCGTGACCTCCCTTCAGCTTCCGCAACCCTCCATCGCCAGCATCTCTCCAGAAAATCCAAACATTCTTTCGGGTTTATCAACTTTGTGTTTAATTCACGAGATTCCAAAGAGAAGAAGCTGAGAGGCTGAGAGGGCCAACGGTAGTACCGGAAATCGGAGGGCAACCCCCTTGGGGTGGCCGTATGCGACTCATAAATTTATTTATATGGGACCAGCATATTCATACATCAATTCGAAGTGTCTCTGGCCGATATACGGTAGCTTGGAAATTTAGAAAAATTTATATAAATAATGTGTATGTTATTTTACAAAATAATTGTTGAATATGAAATCAACGAGTTTAAGGTGCAGATCCAGGAAGAGATTTTCTTCTCATGAGACAAAAATCTTTACATATACTTATATATTTATATTTAGTTGTTGCTGAGATATTTGTTTCATGAATGGAAATCTCACGATCTCCACTTTTAAAGTAAAAAATGAAATTATAGAGTCCGATGAAAATCTATCAGCTTGCATAATTTAGACAGACTTACTGTAGGAGCAGTTTTGTTAAAAGATAGATACCTAATGAAGAATCCATACTGTTAGGCAGCGATCCTAAAATGAACCGCGTATTTCGTACGCTTCATAGTTCAGTTGTTATGGAACAATTATGCTGTCTTCCAGATACTCGATGGAATAGCTTTTTCAACCCCAAGTACCGAGGCTGTTTTCACCCCTTGGACATGGATGTTTGTCAATACAAAAAATACGCAACGAATACATTTTCGAGTACTATATCATATCTGAATTGCTTAAAAATCAGCGTGTGTCCACTGAGTAACGTCCCTTGTAAGCCACGCCTCCTACGAAGATTGAATGAATATTTCCAGCCCATCTGCCGCGTCAGTGCCCGACTGGGCGAGATATGCCCACGGCTGTTCCATCATATCTTAATTATTCATGCCCTCAAAAATGCGTGAATATATTTACGAGTGACATTAAACATCCCATGATAATAAATTTGAGATCACTATCAGGGGAGCCACGGAGAACGTCGAAGTTGTTTAAATTATCTCGTTTGATCGAATAATCTCCCCTCCCTTTAATCATGTGGCTTACGAAATCCGGTAAGTGTCCCGGGCGATATTAAAAAACTACGGATCGTTAAAAAATACTTAACGTGGTAGAAATTGCAGTTTGGAGCAAACTTCGAGAGAGAGAGAGAGAGAGAGAGAGAGAGAGAGAGAGAGAGAGAGAGAGAGTCCCCTCTGCCTAACGACAGCGAGGCATTAATTTCATGGTATTCAGAGAGGCCCTACTTTAAAAGTCGTTATTACGCTCGCGTACACAGATGCGTGTATACACACAGCGTTAGAAAGCGTTATCGACCATCCTTTTCCGTTGAATACTTTATTTAACACCTTATAGAAACTACAAGTTCTATTTGTTATCGCATATAAAAAACGTGGCACGCCGAACGTTTCATCAATATCCTTTCAAGGGTCCGTTTACACAGAATTTTATTTTTTGTCGGTGTTTGAAGCGTCTTCCACCCTTTGTAGACACCCTGTATGTAGGAACAAAGATGAACAGCCTATGAATGGGCCGCTTGATAATTACAAATAACTGCAACTGTTAATTCGTTTATATTTCATGAAGTTACATTTAAAAATGACATTACTTGTAGGATGATCTGAATAAAAATTGATATTAGGACTGACTGTATGAACCACGCATGTAAGATATAATTCAGGATTTAGCAAATAACGAAATATTTGCCCAATAAATTTTGAATGTTTATTGAACGCCTATAGTTATAATTGAGAAGTTGTTTTAAGTTGTTTTAAGAAGCTCTTGAAGATCGTGGGTCAAGACGAGCACCTGCTGTACGCACTGTTTAATGAGGTCAATTGTTATTGAGTTGTTGCAGCTGAATGTTCACGTTTGCTTCAAATATGAAATTCTCCATTATCTCAAAAGCAGCAAACAACTGCGACCATAACGTAAACTCAATATACTTAAATACTTATATCTAAATGTTGCCTTATGGAGTGGACAATAGAATTCAGTATAAACAAACAAATTTATTAATATTAGGGTTATAAGAGAAATTTAACGAAAGTATTGATATACAGTAAATACGCACAATAACTGTCCTCCCAGCCACAAGTGTTTTTTCTGAACGCTCGCGTTAGTCCGCTTTTTTGTAAATCATTACGCAGAAACAAAGAGTGATGACGATACCTAGGTACCAGGATGGTAAATGAGAAGGCATAATATTCAGAACATTAAATTTTGTTTGCAGCTTATTAAGCCGCGACAGTGACGGCGCCGTTCCGTATAGTGTGAATCGGACTTTAGGTTGAAGAGCGTGGCAAGTTGGCTCGGAACGCGCCTCTCCCTCTCCCTTCACTCCTATTATCCTTATTATCGGTTTCAAGTGAAACGAAGTTCGCAAACTTGGGAATCCGGGCTCCGGGGGCTTCGTTCCGCTTTATCTGCGCCAACCAAACGACCGCCTAACCCAACTTACCGATTCTCGACATCCTAATCTTACCGGGATACCAGTGGCTAACGTACTTTCCGACCCGATAAAGACCGCATCCTCCGCGAGATAAAGAGCCTCCATCGTCCGTCAGCCGACGTTTCCGCGCCGAAACGCGTCTCCCTTTGAAAAACCGTTTCAGGTTTCGATGGAAATCCCCCGCCGCTGATTTCACCCGGAGACCAACCGGGAATCTCCCGTAGACGGCTGAACGGTAGAACGAATGGCGTACCATTCTACGTCGAATCGCGTGAGATTTGCGATCCCAGGCCGGGATTATTCTCAAGTTTGCAGGATTTATCGGCGGTCCCCAGAAAGTAGTTCGTGTAAAATAGCTTCGGCCCCTGGACACATTTATCAGATTCGAAATATTCAGGTCGATTGATGAAAAACAGGACATTTAACAGCTAGAGCTGAAGTTGTACCAATCGGTAGGACCGACGTGAGGATGTAATAGATTTCTTCATCACAAATAGTTGCAGAGTCATTTCGGTCTGCCTTACGATTTTTTCAATAGCTATCTGCACTGAAATTTATTATTTAAATTCTCTAAGGGCGAAATATGGGGAGAATATTTATGAATGTGTACAATTTGCTTTAGATAATCTTCTGAGAGTCGATGGTGATGTAATATATCAGTTTTGAGAATTTATATTTGGGTGAAACTTATATGTATAATACGTAGATCATGATCTGCATCATGAGGGTGACTTCTTATTATAAGGCAAGAGGTTAACCCTTTAAGAGTTTCGTATGTCGAATTGTATGGGATGTGTAGCGCCACATGTGAATTATGTACCGCACGAAAGGTACTTATTCGAGTAATAAAGAGTGAAACACATATATGAAATATATTGCAATCAGTTTATGTAAAATGTTTATACATGTACACATTTTTAAAGCAGTACTTAGTCACATTTAATGAACTCTTAAGTTGTTAAGATCATCGATGTGTAAATAAAAATATAATTTGAAATGCTATGACGCCTCACAAGCAATTCCTCTTCTTTGAGGTACTGGTATATATAGGTCATTTCGTGGAGAACGGCTACAGTCCAATTAATCCAATTAATAGCAAAAGGGTCAAATAGCACTATACATTTTTTACATTGTCATAGTTGACATTGGAACAAGTTCAATGATCAAAAGATTTATAACTAGACTGCGGATGTTTATGCAAATATACATCTTCAAAGTTCAACATTTTTTATATTAATGCAGTTATACAAATGACTTTGATGAAACTGTGTTTTGTTCGGTGAATCTTTAAAAAAAAGTATTTTTTATTTTTTGCGGCTTAAATGTGCGTTTTTCAGATATTTGCGTATGTTAAATTGCGTAAACAGCCGCAGTCTATTTATAACCTTCAAGAAACCCTAATTTTATTTTATTTAATGTAGAAATTAATAATCAAAATAAAATAAATGTATTTTAATTTATAAATTTGAACTCGACCCATAGAAATATTGAACCATATATTTTACAAATTTTCTCCCTGTAAATCTTCGGAAGTTTTACCAATCTTCCCCTTCCCTTCAATCGCCCTACTTTAAAACATTTAGCACTCTAAAATCCGTAGTAAAATTAATTCCACTCGCAAGAAGTCGTCGATTATTTCGATAACCCTGCCATGATTCGTATTTCTTTTTTACGAGAGCGAAGGGTTAAGACGCGAGGGCCCTCAAAAGTAGGGACACGCGTGTTCGTGACACGCAGGCTGCGCCATGCTGATTGAATTAATTGAGTGATCCGAAAGACGGGAGGACGAGGCGGACGGTTCATAGATTCCCCGTCGGGTCGGTGTGTAAGCTTGTACGTTGGATAAGGGAGATCGGATGAATGGACGGATGAAATGGATTTACACGAAGCGGTCGAACATTTTTCAGGAGATCATAAGAGCGAGCGAATCTCAAAGGTTCGAGTGGAAAAGCGGGAAAAGGGAGATCGACCGCGGGATATGACAGGCTTACGAAAGTGGGGTTCCTCGTACCGTGTAGCGACAAATGTGTGCTACCAGGATCAATTGAATGTCTCGCAGGACGTGGCTTAGAACATAATGGGAAATCGATATCATCACGAAAACGTTCCCCTTTCGACGTGCACCATCTCCTGTGCTTTTGTGCTGCACTAGGTAGAATCGTCACGGAACCGATTCGAAATTTTTGGGAATATTCAAGGCTTTGTCCGGGGTGGTCCACGTAACTGGGACCATTTCGATACCTTCATAGAGATTGATATTAACTAAAATTGGTTTACATGAATATTGAATAAGTTCGAAGGACACCTTTCACACTTTGACCACCATGACACACACACGTATGGCTGACATTTAGATTCAATTATTACTTATTTCAACATTTCTAATATTCGTAAATTTATTTACTAATGTTTAATAGTACCAATAAGAAGATTATGAATATTCCTAATATTCTTGACTAAAAAGATTTTAACTTGAGATTATATTTTCTGTGTATAGAAATTTAGAAAGATGGCCACTTTCAACCTATATACAGTGTGGTAGTCAACGTGTTAATACGGTGATCAATTTCTTATTGTCACATGTCGTTAATTATAGATATCTCCAACTATAGTAGTATCTGTAAATTTTTCATGAAAATTTCTGTTCAATTTTTTTGTATTTTTATGTGTCACTTCCAAATTACATGGCACAATCCTACATAATTTTACAGAAATACGAAGAACTTTAAATGTTGTGCAACACCATGCTAACAAATAACTATAAAATGGTAAAGATAGTTATCGAGATATCTTCAATAGAAGACACATGGTCACTATCACCAATTTGTCTACCATGTCACCCGTATATGGGTGACAGTGACATTCAGTTGTTATTTATCTGAACATGAACACTATTAGTAAAATATTCAAGATCCAACAGAACCAGCAACAACTATAAATAATTACTAACCTGATTAATTAAAAATAGTAGCTAATTTCAGTTTACTTTCATGTTGTATCGAAGTCTAGAAAATCCTGACGCTTTCATCCTGTACAATATAGCAGTCAACAGCTATAGCAGTATAGCAATCAATCTTTCATGCTGAAGTGTCTATATAATAATCAGCAAGTCATGTGCATTCTATTCCAAATATTTTAGTAATTTGAAAAGTCATCCTTCCTCACACCGAAACAAACATTACTACCAAACAGACGCTTATGAAAACAATTCAACATCAAACCTACGTTGATAGAACACTTTGCAATTGAAATCATGTATACCATACAATTCACTGTTCAAGTACTTGTAGTTCCTCACGACTCACCCTGTATAGAGTCCAAACACATTCTACCGACGCTGTTTTAAAAGCAGTACGACACGTTGAGGACAGAATTTCATCGACGTCCCTGTTTGGCGATCAGACAACACAAAGTGCGATGGACGTTGAGCACAGCAGTGCAGGCGTGCTACACTTATATTCCTGAAACTTTACGAGGAATGAAAGAGACATCTCTTGGCGAGCCGCCAAGAAAAATATCTGCGGAAGAAGCGCGTGTGGGGCTTTTATGGCGGCGTGGAATATGGATGAATACTCTCCCGCTGAAAGGAGCTACTCTCCTGCGAACAGAAAAATTATCGGCATTACGATTCCGCCGGTTATTAATGGCCGCACGGTTCAAACTAGAGATCTCGAGCTTATTTCTCGACGTAATTCCCCAAAGAAGGGCTTCAGCGATTTTATCTCACGCTCCGATTCGACATTTTTTAAATACTTCGCAAGGGGAATAACGGACCACTTCGTTTTCGTCGAAATTGGCTGCCTATTTTTTTGTTTGGATATTAATTGAAGGGTAAGGGGAAAAAACAAGGGATGTTATAAAACAGATTTATTAAGAAAATCAATTTTTAATACTTTAAGCCACCAGTAAAGAGACAAGGTTCAAGTAATTGAACTGTATTGTTTATAACATGAGGTTATACTTTATTTATTTAATTTTGCATAACGATCCTTTTTTTATCTCCCACTGTTTTAAAGCTACAGGTTGGCCCAGTTGCGTGGAACACCCTGTATACACCTTCCACAGTCAAAGGGTTATTATGCACTTCACGGAAGGGTCTTCAAGATTAATGAATAGTTCAATTTTAACAAATCAGGACTCAAAGAACCAATACCGTTAAGTAGAATATTCAACCTTCGTTATAGTCACGCTATAGGTGTGTATGCAGTTTAACCTGTCTAACTCCGTGAAAACTGTACATTTTATGAAGTTCAAAAGATAAGTGATACATTTTTTAGACATTTGAGAAATTAAATACAGTATCGTCACACTTTTTCTTCTTCAGCTGCGTTCCAATAACAGGTACGAAACTCTAAAAGTGTATACTTGTGAAAAAATCGAACGTCACGCGGAGGCCATTTATCCTGAATATTGGCATTCACGAGCATCCATAAAATTGCAAAAATCATATTTGAAGAATTCTCGACGAGCTCGATCGTATTAGGGTGCATAGAAACGTCGTTGCAAGTCGTTATATCCTCATTAACCCTGAGACACGTCGGTATCGTAGCGGAGTGGCGTCGTAAAACAGCGGCGTTCTATAATCACCGATAGCGTTCTGTAATTACCGTTACCGTTGCGCGCGAAAATTGCCAAACTAATTTGCCTGCGAGCACAGACGAATCCTTTGAAACGTTAGAGTCGTCCGTGCGGAGAAGTCTTGGAAATTCCGCGTCATAGAATAATTCTGTAACTCGAACTGCGCTTCTCTGCTCCATAGAACTTTGATAACTGAACGACTCTGTCTTCGGGCTTTTGTACTCGATAGTCGAGAGCCACCTCGTAAGCAGAGCTCCGGGCCCGGGGTTCGTTCCGGGATTTTGAACGGCATCAGAGGTCGAAAGCCACCGTTGGAACCTTAGCGAGCCATTACGATAATCCTGTTGGACCTCCGACGCCCGGGATTTTACTCCCGGCAAGGCGATGATGGGCTGGGCATTAAATTCATCCGCGCTCGGACTGCACAGACCCGCCTGGACTTCCCTGCTTGAACCATCCGATTGTGAATCCTTTTTTCCGCGTCACGGATGGTTCAAAAGAATCAATCAGATCGATAAGTATAACAGGATTTCCAAGGCATTTAATCCTTGTGACACAGCACTCCTCTACCTGGATTCGAAAACTGTAATTACAGTAAAGCCTCGATTATCTGAACTGCAATTGGTAACGAGATGACACTCGATGTGTGGAACCATATTTCGCATAAAAATGATACTTCTGGTTCAGAATATAAAAATAGACGGTGGAATGAAATTAAGCACACAGTGTCACTGATGATCATTTTACTTTGTAATTGATATAGCAGAGGTATTTTCGGATGACCAGTGTTCGGATAATCGAGGTACCATTATACGATTCCTCTTCATTTTGATCATTGTTTGACCCATGGATGCACACTTTTTTTTCTAGCTTGGCCTCAGAAACACACTTTTTTTTTTAAATGTTCCTTTATTGCTATAAAATGGCTGATATAGCCGTCATTTGCCAGTGTATCAACAAAACTCTGACGGCAATGGGTTAAATTCGTTTAAATCTTTATAATGTTCTAACAATTTATATTATTTTATTCGAAACAGTCCAAAGAATCATTTTACATTAAAATCGACTGAATAATTATTATTGTAAAAGCAGATACGATCTTTACAGCTGAAAATTTGCACTTTCTTTCCAAACTGAATTTTTCAAACATTTATAAGGAATGCCTATCAAATGTTACAAGTCGAAAAAAGAAAGTAAAATTTTCTTGAACAGTATAATTGATCCATTGGGTTCGTACAGCTCAATTTTACCTGAAGTAAAATAAAGGGATTATCCTACAGAAAAATTTGGAAAAAATCAGAAATTCTCTTATTTCTTATAAAAATTGGCAAATTTTATATAAATTTACCGTTTTGTTAAAATATTATTAAATATCGAATTTCCACGTCAGGCCAATTTGACCTTTACCCTTATGCACAGGGGCCCTGTATCCTGGGAGCTATGAATCATAATACTCATTCGCACCCAAAGAATCCACTAGTCGCAAATGAATAATTTTCGCTCAATTTAACCGAAACAAACAACAAACCAGCAACTTCCGAATACTACATCATCCTACACATTGAGAAGAAGCGACAACAATCCACCCGTTCAACGCAGGACCGGTCCGCATTTATCCATCGCCGCCCGTCCAGGTGTAGTTTTTCTCTCGTCAGCTTCATTATCTCCGCTAGACACGTTTTCTGTCCGATGAAATGAGATTGCCGGATGCGGAAGACAAGGGATGGTAAGGAAAAGGGCAGAAACTGGAAGAAAGGAAGGGGCTAGGGAGGGGAGGACGGTCGGGGGTTCCTTTCCCAGCACGGGACGGACTGAGAAACGGCGGGTCAGGACGCAGCAAACTTGTCCCTTTGTCTTCCTGCAGTTCGCCCGGTTTCCCTCGTTAGATCTCCTTTCTCCGCTTTTCTTTCTTTATTTCCTCCTCCCCGGCCGCTGTCTCCGGTTAACGTCGCGAGTCACGTCGTGTCAGAAAGGGTTTTGCGAGCGACCGGATGACTGCCGCGGGGGTGATACGTCGGTTTCTCGCGTGACGTCAGCCCCATCGCGAAAGAAACCCGGCTGACGGTGTTGGTGGTCGGCTGGAGGGGCGGTGGAAGGGCGTAGGGGGTAGGGTCACCGCGAAAAGCTCCCTTAGATGCGCCAGAGGGGCTCAGCGTTACAAATGACCGCGGCGCTATGCATATCCAACCAGACGCGGACCAACCTCCAGGAGAAACCCACCCCCGTCGCTTGAAAAACATCCCTCGTCCTATAATACGTCACTGACGAACTTACTCGCCACCCTCGCCCCGTCCTTCCTCCTTTGTTCTTCGACGTACTTAATAATGGCGAGAACTGGTGTTACGTTCGAATACCGAAACACAGTAGGACCTCGATTATCCGAACGGTAATTGGTAATAGGGTGACTGACGTGGCAACTATGTTTCACAGGAACATGGATACTTTATTTTGGAATTTTAAATGCATAATGGTACAAAATTAAGTGCACAGTATTACTAAAAATGATTTTAGCTTGTAACTGAGATAGCATGACTTGTTTTTGCATGATCGGTGTTTGGATAATCGGCAGAAACTTATTGTCAGTGCCATCGAACTGATGAACTACAGCTGGTTCGATGAATGAATAAATTACAAGAATTGATGCATGGTGGTACAAATAATAATTTAATAACAAATAAAGATTGCAGGTAGTAGCAAGTATGAATTTTTTACAAGTATCGAAATATGAATGTTGACAGGATTGAACAATTTAGGAAATATTCAACAAGTATTGTCCTCTCTGACCCCATAACTGAGAGCTTGAATATTGCCATGGCAAAAATATTTCTTTGCAAGTTTGAGAACCATAACATTATGAAAATTATGAACTATTGTAGGGAGCAATCAAGCCGGCCTCTCAAGTTCAGAAATGTAATGAAAATTTCACAAGTTAGACCGCAATTCCATAAATTCTTTGGAATTACGTTCATAAAGATATGAAAAATGCAAAATTTTAGTTTTGCAATGTAGGATAACTTATTTTGTGGATGCGTGAACCATTTCAAATGTCACTACCGTCGATCAACTTACATGCTTGTTCGCATGTATCAATTAATTTAATATAGCAAAATAATTATATTGCGTATATACAACGTGTCATTAAAATTCGAACAACTTCATCGATATATCGGTAGCTGCTTTTCGTTCTCGAAATTGCACCGCGTTTTCGTCCTTTCGGCTGACTTGGGAGGGAGCTGAAAATCGGGATTGAAAGGAATTTTTCCATAAAATTGTATAGGATAGGGAGGGTGGAAAGTAATGAGAGCAGTAAAATTCAGTCCCCCGCGAGCGTCCTCGTTTTTCCGTTTTTACCAACATCCCCCATTATTCCTTATCGGCCCACTCGATGCGACGAGAACGGATCGCGAGAGCTTGAACAGAGCGAGGAAAAAGCAGAACAAGCAACGCCTATAATTCCTGATCAACGTTTCGCTTTAAGATTTATCGGCCCGACGCCTATTTCGCGGAACGTGAAAATAAATGGAGACGATTTCCCTCGAACACCGTGGACGGATCTCTCGCGCCCCAAAACCTGTTGATACGTCGCCGAATCGCGTGTATAGCAGAACAAATATACGGAAAGTAGAATCGCAATTGCGATCGTGCTTTATATACGACACTGATCGCTTTCGCGCCGTTTCTTTCGCTCTTTTTTCGCACCGTACTTCGGGAACAACGGCGTTAGTACAAAATAGGATGTAGCGATGACAATAGCAAACGAAGAGACGAAAATTGAGAAAGAGAAAACTACATTTTATAGGGTGTATCAAGGACGTTTATATGATTCAATGCGTATTTTCTAAACTTGATAAAATAACATAACTCCACAGTGGGGTTTATATGATTTTTATCCAAGTTCTTTCTTTTCAACTGTCATGGGTGTGCAGCGTAAACTGCGCTACTCGAAACGATTAGAAGGATTTTCAATAAATTTAGAGAATTTATCGAATATCCGTAATGACACAAAAATAATTTGTGTCTGATATGCAGTAGAACCTTGATTACCCGAACATCGATCATCTTATGTTAATTATAAGGTAAAATTAGCATTGGTGATACTGTGGATTTCATTTTATACCACTATGTATTTTAAATTCTAACGTAAAATTAAAATTTGTATGTGAGTCATCTTATTAGTAGTTACAGTTCAGATAATCGAGGTCCTACTGTAATAACATATGTATTACATGGTTACTGTGATCAATATTTGGAGATTTTACACCAGTAGACACCTTAATGAACAGTAAACCATTTAACGCTCTGAGTGCCACGCTTCATTGCCAAACTTCCTCAATTTTTTTACAAAACGAATGTAATCATGAATTCTACCTTTTTTAATCAATAATATCACTAACACTCATCATTTTTTTACTGCTTCCATTACAGCTGATTAGGTATATTTTTCTTTACAATTCTTCTGAGCAGTATATTTGTATTGCGAAATATTCCTTTATTTGAAGCGACTTCCGAGGGGGAAACGCAATCCTAACCTACAGGGGAGGTTGCGTCGCAATCGCGGGGCAGAACGGTTCTCGGTGTATTCTAAAAACTCGCTTTGCAGATGAGAGTAACGTTCCTGTTTGATAATGCAACGGACAGGACACGGAATGTGGGCCGGGGGTGAAGGGTGGCGCGAGTGGCTTAGGGGCTCTTAATAATTCGGATGCACCGAAGTGCCTCGTACCTACTCGCTCGAGGTCCCCTCCATACACATATATCTGCAGACACTTAGCGACCGTATAAGCTGAACATCCTGCAGGCAGATGGGTCGCGGGCGGGGGTGGACGGGAAGCACGTAAATTCGCGCTATGGCTGCCGCGCCGCTACAAGACTTTTATCGTGCAGAAACATTTACCGCGTGGCGCGCGGCATTTGCATGCAAACGCGATCGCATCCCATCTTTTCGTCCCTTGTCTTCTTTCCCGCGAAGGTCAGCGCACATTACGTGTCTCCTTCCTTCGCGTTCCACCCTCGACGACCCCCCGACCCTCCGGAAATTAGCCATCCTTCTGTGACTCGTACTCGTAAATCTCTTTCGTCGTCGCGAAGGGCGTGTGATACCCTACAAAATGGTGTTCAAAAATTGCGAAAATCTTTGTAAAATTCGATAGAATATCAGGTTCTGAATGTAAATGTATATTTGCCCTTCGAACTCCTTTGTCGAGTGTGACTCGACATCGACTGTAAACCTAATAATTAACGAGATATTTTACGTTGCAACGTAATGTTCTTCATAGGGTGATCAATCAAAGGGTGTGAGTAATATGCTGCGCGATTTTAGAGGCTCTTGCAACTCAAGCAGACGATACAATCCTCGGGGATTTAGCAAATTAGTTGAGCTATAGGCGCAGCTTGTAATGCAAATGAATGTTTTTTTCTGATACTGAGAAACTTGAATATCATTAATTTATCGCAAACAATAGTAATTGACGTATCATAAGATCGAAAAATAATACAGTCGCACATCTGGTACCAGGAGATGCTCCTCATTAGGAACCCTTACGTTCAGCAGCCTCAACCGTCGCCAACCCAAATCATCGTGGCCTGACTGAACAAGGAATCTGTAACATAGTGATACTATATAAGGATCGAATTATCATCATTATGAACACGACTATATAATAGTCGTCCACGGATACGTTTCGTTTAACACATTTTCTGATAAAACATGAAACAACTTCGAACCCTCTGAACGAGATAAAGGGAATTTCTCCTGATGCACCGGAAAAAGTGTACCGCTAACAGAGTTCGAAAGAGTTAAACTTTATCGCTACCAACGAGGGAAGGAAAAAGAGAAAGAGAAAGAGAGAGGAAGTGCCCCGAGGACGAGGATTCGTTCTGGCCCTCGGAACCGAGTCTCTTTGTTCCAATTATCGCGGTTCTTCGTCGACCAACCGAGCTTGGTCAGACCGACGCGATTTGACCTTTTCCGTTTCCGGTTAACCGCACGGTGGAAGCGGTTATTCTTTTCCACTGCGACGCGATTTTCTCTTGTTCGCAGGTGCTCGAACCTTCCCCATGTCGCAATCCACTTGATAACGTCCATGTTCCATCGCCTTCGAAGCTCCCGCCGATTTTCTAACGTTCTCTTGCTCCTGGAATCCTCAGGAAGAAACAGTTGCAAGATCACATATAGAGTGAGTCTTAAATAAATGTCCGTCCTTCAGAGTATGAATGACAAGAGCAAGGAAAAAATGTTACACAAAAATTGTTGAGGCACAACACTGCGGCGTAGCACGGTAAGATCGATTGTCTTACGGTCGCTTATTCCAGGTGCTACCATAAACCTGGAGTTTATGGACAGCCGATTAGCACGTGCACAAGGACCCGACCGCTGGTCCTTGATACCTAAAATTCTAAACTAGCCCTCCCTCTTTGATACATTGACGCGGAATAGTCTTTCTTTGATATCTACTAACAATAAGAGCGAACTAACACCGTTCTCCAGGATTCTAATAATCGCTGTACAAAGTTATTAAAAAACAGTGCTTTTGTGTTGTGTTTGATAAATCCCAGAATATTAACGAATATATCCCATGATGGGACATCCCGGCGCAAGAATCCTATACATGATCAAATAAATAATGATTGAATCTATGTGTCATCCAGACACGGGTGACGTGGCACTCGAACTGTAAACACTTCACTAAGAATAAGGAAAAATTGTTGCTACATGAGTAAGAATACGCCAGATATTTAGGCGCACGAAAAGAACAACGTCCGGGAGACGTGATCCACCGCAAGGGGTTAATCCTCTAACCAAACCCTGCACGCTATCGGATCGATCTCTCGACAGACGCAAACAAAGGGTCCCGCAGGAAAAAGATGGTGCAACAATTTCGTAGACCTACATTTTCCGCGCGATTGACTCGGCTCGATGGTATCTACCTGCTTCCCGATTACAACAATGCTCCCTTCAGCAGGTTCAAGCACGCGTGCTCGTACCCCCAACTGGCAATTATCTCGACACGCTTCGAGGAGGAGGTTCGAGGGGTGCGAAACGGCCGATCGGCTTCCTGCGGCGTTTGTGTGCGTGCAAGTTCTCGGTACTCGAAAAACACGCTTCAGAAGGGTGGGTAGACGGGCTAGAAAAGGGATCCGAGCCCTCCGGAGGGACGAGGACAGGTTCGAGCTAGATGGAGAGGGGCGGAATGGCTGACGGTACGAAGTCGGGTTGAGCCAGATGGATCGGCGATCGTTTGTCGTTCTTAACGCCACGGGGGGCTCAACGGCGGCGTTGATATTCACCGACTGATGCCGGAAAAATTACCCGATTAGTTGCTGCACCCCCATCACCCCCTGCTTCTCTTCCTTCTTCCCGTACCCCCATCTTCGAACCCGATCTGGCCCAGTTCTCGTCCTCCGTCGAACCCCGTCGCGTAATGCGACCTCATTAATTAGGATTCTCCTGGCGGGAGAAATTTAACTCAAACCGACTAAAACCACCGTGCTGGGACAGTGATTCGTATGGTGACCCTTGTCGCAAAGATCCTACTTAGGTACTCCTGCAGGTTGGGATTTTTGTAAAATAGAGTCTTCATTAGGCACAGTGTGAACATGTTATAGCAGAGGGACAAAGTATTACCTATTCAAGGTCGTATGCAATTGTTTGCCTGTTATTATGGTGATTTCTGCTAAATAATTATTTGGAATGAAAAGGTGTTATACTGGATCCTCCTCTGTTGCAAGGGTTAATCTTACACGGAGTATGTTCCGTTTTTTAGCTATAATAATTGCTTTTCTATCGAATTGGAACCGTCACGACACAAATGATAGGCAAAAAGAGTTAGCATTTCTAATGGGTTGCCATTAAACTACGAATATCTGTCTGGAAGTGCAACGTATCCTCCACCCTCGCGCACTCTATGAGGTAGACGGTGAAGTCTAGTTAGCTGGTCAGAACATCATCCACTCCGTGACCAAATTTCTCGATACATTTTATATCCTACAGGGAGCTTATTGTGCCGAAGATTGAGCAAAATGTGAACCTCGAATTTATCTTTACTGTTCCTACTTCAGAAATTAAATGACCATTCTCACAACATCCTCTTTCACACGTCGCCTTCAGAGATCAGTACTGTGGACAGCTCGTCACATACTAGAAATATAAAGCTTTGACCGTTCAAGGTTACTTCTTAGGTCGCAAATTATAACGTATAAACTCAACCACTGCATTTCCAATTCTGTCTGTGTCTAAGATTATCTAATTAAAACACAAAATTGAATAAAGTATAATTTAAGTAATCAAATGACCTGACAGAGAAACTATTCAGTAGCCTCGAACAGACAATGTAACGTCTAATATGACAACACGTTTTGAAAGATCCCTAAGGAGAATGTCTCGACTTCTATAACAAACTCAAACCTCCCCCCTTCCTGTAGACGTCGTTCAATCACTGTCCCTAGAATGCCTATTTCGCGACCAGATGAAATTACTCTCTTCCTCGCAGTGTTTTTTCTCGAAGAGGATTGGTTGGCCGGGGAGCCAAGGGATGCATGGCGTGATCGGTGGTGTTTCATCGTCGACTTAAGAGAATTCCTTGAGACACAGACGGGTCACAGAGGGTGGAAGGAAATAAGACGGAAGCAATATTGCTCCGTGCGGCTGGAAACTCGTTTCGTCCATTAAAGCGCGGTTTCTTGTCGACTTGTTTTTGACCCTCGAATAGGATCAACGGACTTGGCCCCGTCGAAACATACATGAGAAACACAAGGTACGTCCGACGGAGGCTGTCTCGATACAGCCCTGAGTGCGACTCACCCCATGCAAGTCACCCCCGACAACGGCCTAAGTGAAATTTCGTGCAGCTCTCCGTTTCGCCACCCCTCCGCCGCGTCTTTTACGACCAGTTGAGATAAAGGATTCTTCTTGGCTGCGCGAGATACCTTACCCCATGAAGCTGCTTCCAAATTTTCGTACCCCAGGCGGAAAGAAACCTTGGCACGACGTCCTGCTGGCCGTGTCGGTGCTCCCGCAAAAACCGCTGAAAATACGCGTAACCGCACTCGAGAAATTAATTCCAGGGGTAGTTAAACGTATTTTTCGGTACTGTGCGGTCCTTGACGTCGGTAAATTTGTTGGAACGTCGCACGACCGGCTTTCACACACAGAAATCTGCTTAGGATACGGTTTATGATACGTACGCTGAGTTTCTGATGTTTTTGAGAATTATTTATATACTTTGCGACAAAATGATAGCGCGCTTTATTATCTTGATACAATTTTTGTGTTTTGATATAGTGAGTTCAATGCTTGTGTAAAAAGTTATCAGGCTTGATATACTATTAACCCCTTGGGCTCAAATGACGCATCAACGCATTCTCAGTGCACCTATAAAATTGTACAATTTATTGAATTTTCAAATTGCGGGTGATCAGTTGTAACACTCAACATTTTCTTCAAGATCTCCTTTTTCTCCATTTTCAAGGTCAAAAATGTTTTTACACGTAATAGTATATTTTCTTTTCTCTTATACCTCGTAGTTCACATTAGAGGTAATGCTTTGTGGTTTTCGATAGGACACCTTGTATATTTTGTGCCCTTTGTAGAGTCGTTGCATCCATTTCTCTTTTTATAATTCTTGCATTTTTTACTCATTGTCACTGAAAATCTTCACTCACTGAATACTCGGCAATGATCCTCCACTGTTCTTAAAAATAACAATAAAATCGTCACTTTCTATCATTCAAAATATAATTAACCCTTTGAGGACGATGAGCCCATATATGCGCTCCTAAAAATCCTTCATCGGGTGCTACATGCCACCGTACTGGTTCGAACTATTTATTATACGTTTCAGACCAATGTATTAGAATTATCACATCAACGTTCTTATTAAAACATATTTCGTTACATACTTTGCAGTTTTAGAACACTGAAACAACCGAACAATTTACATTGTACATATTATTGCAATTAAATATTCAGATTCTTCCAAAAATTTCAAGATTCAGAGGGTCAAAATAATTACAAGATATTATTTTAATACAAACGCTCAGATTCAATCTAATCAACGCTGCGGCAGTTTTATTCAAAAATTCTTACAGAAGAGTATTTATAATTGAGAGCTACAGGAAGCAACAGAAAAAGCAATAGGGCGATCCCTATCAATCGGATGGCAGTCGACTTTTTCGAGAATTGTTTGCGTTTGATTTGACCTTCGACTGTGGGGATGAACAGGGCGGGTATGTTGACGGTAAAGAAAACTAAGCACGTTTCGTGTGACGAAGGCTTTTGCGATGTGTGTACCTACGCGTGCTGCGACTCGAATAAAGGGGATAAGGTTCGAGGCTGGATATATCGTTGATATATTGCTGGGAGTCCATATCTTCGTATTAACGTACACAAAAATGGACATCCCTCGTTTTTCACGTGTACCGACCAAATACTATAATCCTAAGCAGTCGTAAAGTTGCCTTTATTATTACCTTTCTGTAATATCCTTGCATTAACGCGGACGTCTAATATTCTCTAACCCTCTTACGAGTCCCGTTAACCTCTTCAGGGATACCGGTGTATACAATATCGTCCATAACAATTTTAATGATTTACTTCATCGAAAAATCAATATTATAGTTAATGTGAAATGTATTTATTGCTTTAGATGGTTTATTATTGTAATCTTCAATATTAAATTATAATAAGGTAATGTGTACAGGGTGTCTCTGCTTATCTGTTACAAGCTCATGTTTTCTAACTGTATAAGAGTAGTTATTGAAAACAATTTTTTACACTTTCTTTTTAACCACTTCCAGAATACTGATACGTATGTGAACGTTTAGTTTCTTTCTTTAATTCAATGGTTATAGACAAAAATATGACATCTACCGACCATGTGTGTGTATATTATTTTTCCTGCAGATCTTTAAATTTTGTTAATTCTCTATTCCTTATTTTGTAAATATGAATTTATATTGAGTAAATATTGCTTTTCGTAGCTTCAAAAAATTGGTCTCTGAAGAGGTTAATTAAGTGCAGGCACACCTGAAGAATATTTGAACATGGTTTCCTAAAAACTGAGGCCTCATATGAACAAATTCTATTTTACATTGACTTCTTTTTCCATGGGAGTCATCTTTTTGGTTGTACCGCGATTACTGGAATACCCGGTATATTTCTAATAAATCACGACGGTGATTTGGAAAATGGTCGAAGCAGACGATGAATGGTCGGTTTTCTATTTCTCGTTCGACTCGACTGACGCTAATCCCTGAAGAATATCACCGATCTCGTTAGAAAAGAAAGACGATGGTGCAAGCCGGAGTGACAAATGTTATCCCATTTTAATGAAGACAAGTTTCAAAGGCCAAACAATCCGGAAGATCCAGCGACAAAGGAGGGGCGGGGATAAATTCCGGACACGAGCGAGTCCGCGTCAGTGATTTTAATTCGACTTTAACCTGCGCCAGGTTATCAGGTGCACGGATTACGGAGGGGTGGTTTTTTGTGGCGGGCGAAATCTCGTCCCCTAAAAAGAGGGGACGCGACGAGATAGGAAATTTGTCGGGAGTTATGCAAAGGACAGAGTTGTTCGTTATGCATAAATGGAGTTTTACGACGGGAACTTATTAAGGCAATTAAACTGGATTAAGTTTTTAATTATTCAGGCATCGCGCGACGGCGTTCAATGTCGCCGCCGACAGCTAATAATTCGCTCTCGCAACAACAAAACTATAGTGATCCTCCGTTCTACGCGTTCCCGATTTCAAGAATTAAACGTTTCATCGTACTCTTGTTTGCGTCGCTTCCTGAAGGATTACACGGAAATTTCGTTAATCAAGATAAACGAATATGTTGAGCACGCGAGATAGCTTGATTAATCGAATGTAACGTGAAATTTAAATTACACGTGTTAATATCTCCCGAGGACTTATCATCTGCGTTACCACGATTGATGATCATCGACCATTACCTTCCCTGGGAAGAGTTATTAAATTCTAACGCGTGGAATGTTTCAAAGTTGGGCTAGTTGTAACGTGAAACTTCTTGGTCAAAAATGTTTTAAATTAAATGATGTATACTTATCGTTAGATTGATAAAGATGATTTGTCTGCAAATTGAAATTTTGTTATTTTTTCCCTGAAAAACATAGGAATACTAATTTCCTCAAGGATATTGACGGACACTTGTATGCAAATTTTTGTTTCAATTCAAATATTGTTAATAAATATACAACAACTACGAACTACATAAAAGTACAGACTATTTTATAACAGATATTTGAAGGTTCTTCAAAATCTAATATTTTTATTTAATAATTATAAATTCATTCAGTTTCTTTATTACAGGCAGTGTCAGAACTGAAATATTATTTACATAATAAAACATAAGTAAAGTTCGTATGAGGGTGCTCTCCGCAAGAAATAATTGAATTGTACAAGAACGTTGTATAAATAAAGATGAATAAGAAATCATTAAAATATTATAAAAATATATTAAATGTGTTACTCTAAGGACACTGTATGCGGGCTCTTCACGATCATTTCTGCTTCTTAATTGTAACTTTATTTTGCAATTTCAGACCAATTCTCAGGGTGAAAAGACAATTCAAGTTTGTCTCCGATTTATCAAACTCTAGATCACTGCTTGAATTCGTTGGAAATGATCAATATTTCATTCATCCTATGCAAGAACATGCAAGGAATAAAGTCCGTGTAAATTGATATCGAGCAAATCCAATATTTTCCAACATTAATAAATTCGTTCCTGAAGAAGTTAAACCGCCTGAACTTCCTGTTTCGTGATCGGAGGAAATTGCCCGTGAAGTTAATCGTAATTCTTTCAACTTTCAGTTCCCTTTGATTCACACCGACTAATTCCGATAAGTTTTCCCGAGGTGCGTGGTGGAGGCGAAGCTTTCAAAGCTCCCAGCGTTCGAGATGGCACGGTTTTGCGGTTCAGGACGAGCAGCTCGCTTCCTCAGGCTTTAATGGACCACCGGGGCAAAGTCACGGGGACAGGAAGTGCGCCCTCGAGAAGTGACATGAAATCGCGGTTAACCATTCGATTTCGCACGTGCGGGAACTGCTGAGAGCGAAAATTCGATTCTTCTTTAGGCGCCATTAACTTCACCGTGAATATGCAAGCACGTTACGCTCGATCAATCAGCTCGAACTCGCCCGGCGAAATTAAAGCGATCGTATCGCTCTTCTGCCGGACCAACAGTCCCTAGCGATATTAGGTGGGGTCATAAATATTAGGTCGTTGCATAATTTCTGTCGTATTTGTGGATAATATTAAAATTGATATAGTGTTAATAAATAATATATCGGCTACTATTATCTGCATCTTGCCTCCATTTAATAGACAGCTTGATGATTGAGGGTGCAAAGTAATTCTCGTCTTTTCGACGGAAGAATTCTGACAGCGCAATTGTGCACACTATCTTCAATTTTAAATTTTTTCCCATTCAACAAATTTTGTAGAGACAGAAGCAAGTGGTAATCTGATGGTGCAACATTTTCCCCTAATCTGCTGCATAATTCTCCCGTACCTGCAGCAGCATTGCTACCCTTTTGAAACTCGTGCAGCGTACAGTGTTTTAGATAAACTCTATCCACTTCCATGTTTAAGCACTGAAAATTTAAAAACAAATAAGTGAAAATTTAAACAGCGCATGGTTTTATAGAGACACTCAAAGGTAGTGTGCAATCAAGCTGCCAGCGTACTTAAAAAGCAAGTGTAATAATAATTTCTTGCACGGCGAAGATAAGCGCGCGAGATACGACCGAAATTACGCAACAACCAAATAACTTGCGGCACATGACAGACTGTTTTCTTTTTAAAAATTGAAATAGTTTATCCGGGCTACTGATTTTTGCTTCATGTTTAAAGGTAAAAATCCCTGAAACGTAGACATGCTGCACCAATAATCATCAATAAAAAATAAGAAGGCAAATGGAAAGCCATTTGTGACTCGATTCAGTAAATTTGATCGGTTCATCAGAAATGTCCCCTGTTCTGCGTCATTCTCACGATGGAAAAAATTCGATATGTCGCGATTCGTCGACTTCAATACGCGTCGTACATCATCCGAAGGAATGTGAATCGGGAGTTCCCCTTAATTTCGTTGAAACCCTCATATCAAAGCGTTTCTACGCGTCTATTTGAAGAGCTCGGTCGATCGAGGCGTAGGAAGCAGGCGGAGGGTGAAGGTTTCTTAAATCGGCGGCTTTGTCCCAGTTATGGCACCTAATATGTGGACATAGGGGCCGTTCCCGTAATGCTGGTTCCCTTATGCAGCAGTCTCTCGTCGTAAAGTTTTTTCAATAACCTTCTTCAATAATAATAAAAATTCCTCGCTCCTAGATATTTTGTAAAGTAAACATCGCTGTACCTATGTTACTGCGCTCATAACCATTTTTCTTGCGAACATGGGTAGCTTCGATCAACGCAGCGGACTCAGAAAATGGCGTGCTGGAAGTCTCTGTATAAACTTTTTCCGTACTTCTGGCTATTTACTGCCGTTTCAGCCTGTATACAGCTTTGTGCAGATTACAAAATATGTTTTATAGTATGAATTTGAATGAATGGAAACTATTCAAAGAGCATGGCACGCTATTAGCACAGATTAGTTGGACTAATTAATTACCAGAGTGCTTCGAATGTGGCACGCTATGACTGGGGCTAATGAGGTTTACTTCGACGAACAAACGTTTAATTGGCAATACACATAAAACAAATCCGGTAATAGAATATATAGAATTTTTTTAAATGCATAGGTAGCCAAATTTTAGGAATCTATTGTGCTCACCTTACGAATAAGTATTGGATAAATACTTTTTATATAATTATTGACAAATACTGTTATCATTTTCTGTGTCAGTAGTAAACAGAATACTGCTTGTTGTAGTTAGATAAGCAAAATACTGAATAAAATAAAAAAGCGTGAACTGATAATAATGTTCCTAACCTCTGATTTCCTCAGAAACAAATCATCGTATGCAAAAACTTTACTTTATAATTTAGTTTGTACCACGATTCCAGAGACACCCTGGCAAAACTTTTTCATTATTTTTGAGCTCTGAATCCAGTCCCAAAGTAGGCCCCACATACATCATAAGTCATAAACGATTATTGCCACAGATTTAAATGTTCCACTAACAGTTTGCAAGACATACTGTGAATTTTGTAAGCCACTGAATAAAACACATTCAAAAGTAAAGAAAACAAGTTGTTTCTATACTCCTTCTAAGGAATACTTAAAGAAATCAAACTTTACATCTTTATCGAGAGGTGGTCCTACACTGTCGGCCGGTAGTGTCCACTGGCGAGCATTCTGCTTGGGCGACCCTCTGCTCAGAAGCGGCATAGGAGAAGGAGCCTCCCACCACTCGCCTAACTCGCCGTTGTTTCTCGCGTGCGCGACCAGGAACCAAGCATGAATCAGTCGAGTAGCGTGAGGCTACTTCTCCTATACCACGTCTGAGTAAAGGGTCTCCTAGGATTCTCGCCAGTGTACATCTAACGTTAAACATAACCTAATCCAGCGTTAGACTCCGCAAAGAATTCATGAAACTTTCTTTGGACGCAGAATTCGCGGTGCACTTACTGTCCCAGTCTTATTCCTCATGTTCGGTGGCTGAGAACGTCCATCGAATCGACAGAAGACGTCCCGTTTCGTTTCACGCGTTCCTTCATTGTCCGACGGGAGCCCACGGTACCGAAAGAGATCGTTAACGCCAGCTACGTCGTCCTCGTCCCATAAATTCCAGCTTCAAGGATGCGAGAGCTGGCCAACCGAGGGTCGTTCGAAGAATAACTGTTGACACGAATAGTTGCGACTATACGCGCTCACGCTGCAGCCGTTCGCATTATGCAACGAGAGTTACGTCACCCTTACGGTGTTTCTTGCGATCCGAGCACGATCGTGAAAATCGTGAGCGGTCAAAGAAAACACGCGCACACGTGTGATGGCAGCGCGGACGGATCACCTTGAAGCATAACATGCAGAAATATTCCACGTGAAGTGTAGCCGGAGAAAACATTCGTCTGTGCAGGGTGGGGCAGAGCGTACAACCGAATGCTAACAAGGGACGTCCCGCCCAATTCACGCACGCCGATTTTGATGCAGCTTTTGATATACGAGTTAGAACTTGAAAAAATATTGGATATTGGTTTTTTTATCGATAAAGTGGCGTTGGGGAAGTTATTTTATCGAATATTTCAGAAACTTTTAGGTGTAGACAAAGAATTTAAATCCAAATTGCGCCTTTTTAAATTACAAATTTCAGTGAGCGAGCAGGTTTTCGATTTTCGAACAGAACTTCGAGTGTAAAATAAAGGATACCTTTTATTTTATTAAGAAGTTGTCATTGTTCTTGTACCGTAAAAATTAAATTTTTCGTTCAAGGCAGTGATGGTCACCGGAGCTGCGGCCTCCCCCCACTCCAGGTCTATTCCCCTCGTTTCAATTCCCTCCAGTCGGCTCCTCGTTTCCCCTCCGTCCATCGTCGTCCCAGATCGCAGTCTATATGAGGGGAATCGACGTAGAGTGGGGAAAGGCCGCAGCTCCAGCGGCCATCACTGGTTTAAAATTTCGTTTTTGAGGTAATCGAGACGACGCAGTCTTCTGCTTGCTCGTGGCACTACAAAAAGAAAGAGTGCAGGCGGAAGATTGTCAAATCGTGTCCTGCTAAGAGATAAAATCGTACGGGCATTACTAAATAAAGATTCAACAATTTGTGTACCACAACGAGAGCAATAATTTCAACATTTCATTAATGAATATATGATAAATTAAAAAATGTAAGTGTAGTATCACTCTTAAGTGTTATCAATCCGTATTTTTCCTGAAAATACACAGTATCAGTACGTAGTGAGAATGCCCTTAAATCAAGAGCTACACAAAATCGAATTTCTTGAACACGAAGCCGTAAATAGAAAAATAAAATACTATAAACATTCTCTATCCGGTTATACCACCCGCCCTGCTCCATCCCCTGTGAGCCGAAACTACGTCATAATACAGAAAGACTGATTCCTTTGTTGACAGACTTAAAGCAAAGAATATACTTCTGTTCGCTTCTTATTTTATCTTGAGCGTATATTATTATAATGCTGCAAATTACCATGAATACTCCTTTTCGTCTAAAATTATCTTCTGTGCAGCTGTATAAAATAGAAACTACATTACAGTCCAAAGGGGGTGATTCCTCTGTCGCAAAATGAAATTGTAGAATACATTTGCTTCGCTTCAGATTTTGTTCTGAGCTTGTACAATGTCGCTAATGAATGCGAACGCTCCGAGACATGTTTCGTTGCGTTTTGGTGCGAAGATAACGAGGCAGACGAGGACAGAGAACTTCGCATCGCAGGATATTGCACCCTGGTGACAGCAGACGGTCGAAAGAGGGTTAACGATCGGGTCATTGTACTTGAAGATGACCTTCCCGAGCAACGGCGTGCCCGCTGACCGAAAATACTCGCAACGAGCTATATACGGGCGCTGACAAAACGATGCTAAAGGGGTTAACAGTTGCTACGACAATCTGTGTAAGATATTATCGGGAATAGGCGATGGGATAGCCTGCGGAGAACTCGTAAATGCGATGCGGTTACGTTTTCGTCGTGCGTCTCGTGCCAAACGGGGGAAAGAACTATAATGCAAACGAAAACGTCAGGGAAATTCAGAACCGAAGTTCGAACTCAGTAAGTTCTCTGCAGGGTGTTAGAAAAAATTCAGGAGTTACAGGGATGATAGTACTCGACAGACTGAATAAAAAGTGTTATAAACAATTTTTCAACACGCTGTTACTTACAGCACCGATAATATTTATTTTCCAACCCCTGTTTATTAAACATGTTTTATTCAATTGGTAAATTCTGAATATTATTTAATCCTTTGCACTCCGAACATTTTTTGATATTACCTACCAGCAACTCCGACACACTTTTGCAGTGAAGCTTATTGGAAACGAAAAGTTTTATTTGAAAGGAAAAAATTATAAGTGCTTATGAATTTATTTATTTTCATTTCTTTGGTAAATCTCCTTTATTGTAATGTGAGTAAAATCTGAATTTACATTAAAAAAAGGTACATAATAATTTGCACTCAAGATTACCGATGTAACAGATTAAGTACAGATACACGCTGCGTATGTCCCTGTAGCGGAGTCAACGGAGTGCAAAGGGTTGATAAACTATATACACACCCTTCAGTTACAATCAGGGTTAGCACCGGGAGTCCAAAGAGAAGTGTTCAAAAATCTTGGCAAAAATAAGAAAACAGTGAGGAACAAAGATTATGCATGTATTGACGATGTTTTAAGTCTTCAATTCAAACATTAGACAAGATAAACTCTGGAGCGTGTATAGGGATGCTCGAACGAGCGTAGAGATGTGTTCGAGCGTATTTTTCACAGAGACGAGCGAAAAATAGGAAGAACAGGCGAGGAGAAGAATGGATTAACGAGGGAAACGGCGAAGTGGTCGTTTTGTACGGATGTATTCACCGTACAACTATTTTCCAGACTAACAAACGTTCTGTCGGTTCGCTCCATAGCTAACGGCGAAAATCGACGATCCTATGTATCTCGCTACAAGAAAGCTTTCGAGGGTTGGGCTAGGATCCAACAACAACCGCCATATTTATGGTGCCGGGCGTCTTAACCCACTGAGAACCGAATGTATCCGGAGTCAAAGTTGAGAGGTTACGAGAGGTCAGGTCCCGACGTAATGCTCTGCAACTTCATCAGCTAGGTATTAGCGATATTTGAAAGTCAATGGGATCGCTTTCAGCAGTCGATATCGGTGCACTTATCGTTCCTCCAGCTCAGGAATTTTCGAAGTTTCTTTAATCTTTTAGCCGCTACGCGCCACTATAGTGGCGTCGGCTAAGCGGTCGTTTAAAACGAAATGGCTCTATAGCGGCTCATCTCTTTCGCGACTTCTACTGAAATGTTATGGATAGTGCTAACCAGGAGTTTATTTAATATTCTTTATAATATACAGGGAATGTTTTGACAACATGGAATGGAAACATTTTAATATGTTGAACACCCAAAAGATTCTATCTATCTTTCGAAATACATAAGAGGAATTTAAATACAAATGTTTTCACGATACTAATATATTAGTGATATTTGAAAGTCGATAAGATAGCTCTAAGTAATCGATATTCGTGCACTAATCGTTCCATGAGTTCAAGAATTTTCACAGTTTCTTTAATCTTTTAGCCGCTACGCGCCACTATAGTGGCGTCAGCTAAGCGGTCGTTTAGAACGAAATGGCACTATAGTGGCTCATCTATTTCACGAGTTGTATTGAACTGTTATGGATAGTACAAACAGGAGTTCATTTAATATTTCTTATATTATTCAGAGAATGTTTTGATAATATAAAACAGAGACGCTTTATTATGCTGCGTGACATAAAAATGATCTATCTTCCGAAATAAGCGGAATTTAAATACAAATGTTTTAATCACATTAATGTACGCATATATTTGTGCAAGACGTCAAAAATTCTGTGGAAATATACAGGGTGCCACGCTAAGAAAATATGTACATTCCTGTTATTTCTTAAGGTATTGAGGATACAAAAAAATTGTTTATATGAAATTTGCATGGTGCGAGGGAGCAACGAGGGTGAAGACGATTTTTTTTTAGATTATTAATTTGAAAGATATGGAGGTTAAGTATATTTTTTTTAAATGGAACTATTTTTTTTTGTCAACATGATTTGATAGGGCGTTTCCATGAGATTTCAATAACCTATAATATATTCATCATTCGTTAACTGGTATTCAAGATACTGTGCTTGCAAATTTACTTATTTGCAGCAGAAGAAACCCACGGGAATAATTAGAGCATCATGCACTTAAATGACTGATAATTTATTAAAATGTCAGATACTATAAACGCCCCAAATACAGCATACAATAAACATAAAATGACACAGGTAAAATACAAGATATAGAACATATTTCAATTTTAATACACGACAGATCGTTCGAAATTACTAAAACCCCTGGAGTCTCTAAAAGTTTTGACCAGTACATGAATATTGAAACTGTAATTACTGCATTCCACACCTGTACTTTATTTAAACGCGTGAGTACTTAACATTATGTAAACAAGACATTTTCTTAAAATTCCCTTTAATTCGCAAGATAAATAGTGCCTCTCGAGACAACCTATATTTAATAAAATACCGAATATTGTGTTACGCACCCTAGATGTACGTCTAGATCAGCCGTGGACAAAGGGTTAAATTTTCTTTTCAACCCTTTCAACTTCACCACCGCTTTCAAAAAACCTAATGCGTTTTGTTGTTGGCTCAAGTATCATCGTTATTCTGCGGGCGAATATATCATCGTTGAAAGAGGACTGGTTGGAAAAAAAGAAAATATTTCAAATCCGGCGGTCAGCATCCCCATGGTCCGCAGCGATAGCTCGACCACGATAGCTCGAACGGAAACGAGGTACGGTCTTGATAAGTGGAGCCGGTCTTCTAATTCCATTCGCCATAAATGCCGCTTACGTATCTAATCTGGCATTCTCGGGCGCTGTAGCAGCGTCTACAAAACAGCTTTTAACGAACGCGCGGAATCCATGAATCACGTAGCTGCGACACAAGGCGTTCATCTCCTTGCTCTCTCCTCTCTCACTCTCTCTCTCTCTCCATCGCTGGTGAACTCGGAGCACGCGTTGACTCACCACCGATTATTATTCATTTGCAAATAATTCTTTGTTGCTCTTCCGACGGGGCCTCCAAACCGATTGCAACGAGGAACGTTTACGGATTCGAGCACGAGCTTCCGTACGCTTTTGGCGAACCGCAGGCGAACGAGTAAAGGTCCGTTCATATCTGCAGGCATCGAACGTGTCGGAGACGACAAATATTCCTTAGTGCATTATCTAGGAGAGCTGTCATATCTAACGTAACGTAGCCGGGCAGGGAACTACAGAAACGGCTCGTATCAGCGTGACGTTCCTGCGGAGAATATTTGAGCCGTTTAATGCAAAAGTGGTGTAAGTCTATTTTTTGCTTATTTGGTTTAACCATGTATCTTTTAAGTATCTTGATTTTCGGGGGGAAACGGTATTATCTTAAGGTATAACATTACAGTGGTTTACGTAAGAGAGATGTAACATTCTTTGATATTATTGCATTTCGCAGAACTTTTACTTCATCCCTCATTATCTAGGAATCAACTTTTTTGACTTACACCACTTTTGCATTAAACGGCTCATTTTTACTATGCCTGTACGTGTCTATGTTTGTTCATCCCTGTCTGTGCGGCCAGTGTGAACATGGCTTAGACTTTACAGGTGATCCTTGAAGTACTCGTTCGCAAAAACTTGCTTATTAGCAGCGGGTAACGAGAAATTAGTAGAATCGGTTAGAGAATATACACTGCCCTTCACAAGTTTTGAGACACTTGCCATTTCTGTTAATGAAATACGATACCTTACTTGAATTATTGCAAAAATTTGCAAGAAACATTTAACATAGATAGAAGAGAATAATAAAATAAAAATCATGAACTGACCTTCCCAATCTTCCGAGTTGGACTGAATTGAAAAATCTGAAATGAATTGGATGGAAAAATACGAAAATCCAGATAGAAATACAAATCTGACTTGTGGAACCACTTGCGAAGTGAAATGGGACCAAATATAATATTGCCAAAAATGAGAAACTCACAACTAAAATGTCAAAATTCGTGAAAATTATAACGAAAGAGCAGGGGCTGCATTAGTGTAACGATATGATTTTTAATTATCTCTCATGGTGAAATTTCTGATATAGTATTGAATATATGTATATATATATATATATATATATATATGTATGAATAGACTAATGTCTTATCTTATTCAGATTTATTTCAAATTTAATAAGTGTCCTAATATTTATGGACGGAGGTGTACATTCTCCTTCTACTTTTCTCTTATTGAGCATACAATGTACAGCAGAATGTATTTTTTGTTCTTTTCCAGTGTTCCTCTCCCAGTAATAATGCGATCACAGACAACTCTTCGCATGATGAATGTTGAAACATTTTTTAACGATTAATGTCCTGACATCGTGACGCGATTTTCTGTACAAGCGTGCAGTAGCTTCTCAGGTTTTGTAGTACCAAAAGTACGAGGTCTGCCACGCTAAATGTCTGTCAGTGTGAATACTGTCGAAAATATGTCTGACACATTCCATATCTGTACATATGAATGGACCTTTACGAGTTCGCGGTAGAAGGACAGCGTGCACTGTTAATCGACACTTAAACTCACCACCTAGGCCAGAATGGAAATCAATCATCGGCAATGTAGACGATAGAATATGTCAGATTCCATCAAAAGGGAAGCGGTAATTACCGCGCGGCAAAAGGAAGAACGAGCCCATTAATGGCGAACAATCGCCGTTTTGTACTCCCGATGGAAAGAAAGGATTCGTGGTCATAAATAATAATACTAACAAACGCTGCGCTGGCGGCGGCCTGCGTCGTAGATAATGTGCCTGCTGAAATTAACGCTCCTTTGCTGTTGCACGCTTGTATTGTCTATTATTTTCTGTGTAATTCTTGGGAGAACGTTATTTGTGAAACTGCACGGCCGAACAAAGGGGAATGTTAAGGAAATGATGTTAACGAGAACTCAGTTTATACATTGGAAACCGTTTCGCTTCGCCTTGTACATTTGCTGACGACCATGCCTTGTTTATATTCATAATAATGAGGATAATAATAATTGAACCGTAACAGAAAATGCAGAATGTGAACTATACTCGGACAGAGTCATGTGCACAGACAGAACAGTGACTCATAAGCATCAGCACACCGGTATCGGTCCTCAGACCCCTGATGAATAGACTGTGGATGTTTCTGCAATTTAATGTATCCAAATTGGTAAACGGTGGACATTTAATAACTTAGCAAAATAAAAATTACATATTCTAAACATTTTAAGGAAGAAACACAATTTTGTTGAAGTTTGATATACAATTTTATTGTATTAACGTAGGAAATATGGAAATCTAAAAATGTATATATATTTGCATAAACATCCGCAGTCTACTCATAAGGTACTAGACATACCATTTGAAATAAAATAGAGAAATACGTGTGCCTAATAGACGTTGCGATTCCTAACAAAAGCAACATAACACGAATGATAAAGAAAAATAGGTAAAGAACCCCCACCAGCAGTGAAAATAAAATAAATATGAAAATATAATGAAGTTGCAATGACACGCCTAACATAAAAATTCACAACGAATATTTTCACTAAACATTACGTTCAGCTGGTTCAGTGACATCAACCATGAAATTCGCGTGAATGATAACAACAATACTAATAGTATTCAATTCATAGACCACTTGTCACATTCACCGCACCGCACAAAAGACAACTATACTGGAGACATGCTCAGAACGCCCATTCTTAAATTCGCTGCCAGAACGAACAATGGAAAATTTGAATAAGAATTAATGCTGCATCAGTCAATTTCAATCTACGTCACAGCTGTTCGATTATGATAGAGATAATAATAATAAGACAGAGCAGTTTACAGCTTCTTTGCATGCTGTTAATCATTTCATACGTCGCGTTGCATAAGTTCTCGCCAAGACCTATCATGAAGGACCCTACCAACCTAGAGGGTCAAAAAGAAAAAGAAAAAATGGTAATGTTGTTCAAAGGACGTGTCACTGATTACAGGATGTCCCGTAAGGTTCAGTTAGGTCCAGTCAATAAACATACATACCGTGAAATGGCAATCCACATGTTTGTTTTATTTTTTTGACTTCTCATACAGTCTAATGCGTTATTTGAGACATGTCTCTATAAAGAAATTAAATTATAAAATTTAGTAATAGGTTCTTAATAATCTAATGACATTGTTTATTCAAAGTGGCCCCCTGAACACGTACGAAAAGTTTGTTTAATATCTCACGGGACGCCGCGTACATAAATTATAAACGATCACTGACACCGGGGAGTACCAAAATATTAAAATATTTATCCTCTTAATTGAAATGTCACCGGTGACAATCACTGTTGACCGCTATTAACGTCTATAACACGCAATTCCTCACATTTGTAAGATTATGTCTAAATATAGCAGTAGCAAAAAGGCACATAATATTGCAGGTAATATCGCGTATTATATTTATGTATAATTTAACATTATAATCCAATGCTGTATTTCATTATTCTTATTCCAAATACTGTGGTTTGCGTGAATATGAAGTCAGCTAAAATACGCTTTGCGGTGAATGTGTTAACACGCTTGCCACACATCCGTCATCACTGGCCGAGTCACAGACAAACAGTTAATTCAATTAACACTTTGACTGCCAAATTGACGAAATGACAAAGTTTCTAATTTTCAAGTAAAATGAATATAACTTGAAATTGTACCGTTTTTAATTAATAATATTAGTGACTTGTTTGTCTTTAACTGTAACTTCTTTTATTATGATTCATTGTTTATAAATGTGAGCAGAAATGGTCTAAAACGAAATGTGAACCTTCAAGCTTACAAGCTCCTCTCAAAATCAGAGCATCGTATGGAATAATTTTATTTCACTTATTTTCGATCTATCAGGTTATGCTACATGCAATATCGTTCTCTACATTATATGAAAATATAAATATATTATTCAATTTTAGTTAACATTTCAACTGCCATGTATTAGCTGAGAATGTCAAAACTTCTAAATTTTTATACTAAATGAATATTACTTCAAATTGTGTCCTTTTCAACCAATAATATTAAAATAACTTCCATAAATCTTTTAATTGTTCTCTTTGACCTTATTATATATATTTGCTAATACTATATAGAATCAAATAAATTATAATTGAATCTGTCACTCATACATGAGTGACATGGCAGTCAAAGTGTTAATACGTTCGCTACCAGAGTCACACATATGTGGCGCACCGATTCTGTTTTGAGAGCACGATCGCACATATGTGGCAGCAATTATTTTTCATTTCACAAGCACATGAATAAATAAAATCTGCTCTGAACGTAACAGATAAGCTTGCAAGCAAATGAATTAGTATTCACAATACTTTATAGCGTCATATCCTGATTCCTGTTTCAAGATGTATCACAAGCTGCAAATAAACCATACCTCCTTTCAAAAAATCATTACTTAACTATCATTTTCCAATAAACAATCCATTAATTTTTCCTGAAATCGACTCAACACACATGTGCAAAACGTGGTCTGCATCCAAAATATTTTTCACACCCTCCGTCACACATTCGTGTCAACTTGAGAAACATGCTAATTATTCCTATTCCCAAAACACTATCCAAAAGTAAAAAAAAGACAAAGCATGGTCTGCGATGGTCTTTCACCAACCCACCATGATAACTAACGTGTTAACAGATGCGTCGAAAAAGAGCGAGCGTAGCACGAGACGATCAGGTTCGGTGTAATTGACGATGAGAGGCAGGAGGGAAAGGCGTCGCGACGCCACCGAGCGGTGCTGCCACGACGCGAAGCGGCCGCCGGCGGCGATAACGCGTCGCCGGTAGCGAGCGCGCGCTCGGTCCTCGTCGGCCGTGTTCGGGCCTTCTCGCGTACAGTTATGGCAAGGGAACGTCAGTCACTCTTCGGCGCTCGCGCGGAAGAGTCCGTACGCACTAGCGGTTGGGGATATCGTACGCTCCCTGAGTAGTGTGAAGTATCTCTCGTCGGTGTTCCCTCGTTGCTCTATCCCCATGCTAACGCGTGTTCTCTAACTCGATCCGCCGGTGTACCGATCGAAATCGCGCAGTGACGCGAACGGAAGTGTCGCGAGGATAAAAAAAAATAGAAAAACGCCGGTCGGAGTCCACCGGGGGGGTGGTCGCGTGTGTTGATCGCGCCAGTGTGTATAACGTTACACGAGTTTCTCTCCGGTCCTCCGCGAACGGAGTGGCGAAGATTCGTGACACAAAAAACAGGTGAACGGATCGTAGCCGGCAGAGGAGGCAGGAGGAAGAAAAGGGAGAACAGAAAGGAGGGAGAAGCCGAATGATTCGAACAGATAAGAGCGGCTCGCCGGCGCTTTGACGTTTCTCGTGGTTACGAGGTCTCTCGGTTGTCACGTTCCACGTATGATGGATGCTGTCGCGCGTGTCTCGTGTACGCGACGCTATCAAGAACAGACAGAGCGTCGAGCCGCGCAGGCGACCGCGTGAGTTTTCCCAGTGAGTTCCTCGGTGACACGTCGACGACGGTGCTTCTTCGACGATTGTACAGCAGTGAAACCGCGCCGGATCGCTCCGAACCGTCATCGTTCGTGGCTGTTTTGTGCGCGTGCAAAAGGAAGCGGTCGATCCATCGCCTCCCGCACGGGGTACAACTCCCGTCTCGCTTCGTGCCGGTCATCTAACGTCGGTGGTTGGTTTCTCGTTCGGTGATAAGCACGTGTGCGTGCCGCTACCTGCTGCTGCGTGTACGTGCGTGCGTTCGTCCGTTCGTTCCGATACATCGGTGGCGTGCATTCATACTACGTGCCAGCATACAACGTAAACCCACCGCGCGCAACGGAGAGTTTGTTTGTTCCTCTGATCTGTTGGTTCTCTTGTATACCTTGCAAAAGTCGAAGTTCGGTTTTCGTTCGTTTTTTTCTTGTGTCGAAGCCTGCTTACGAACGGATCACGTAACCATGGATATCCTACCCAGCGGGAACATATTTAGGGAGTTGCAGGACATACACGACACCGGATACTTTTCGGCCCAGCCGTCGCTCGAGGATCATTGGCAACAGGTAAGGATGCCGCTGTACTTTCTAATCGTGCAGTGCCGTACCACGCGCCGCATTTTCTCCCGGTGAAACCTGTCAACTAAATTTAGCCGGTGACTTGGCGTCACCGATCCACCGCCAAAACACTTCCCAGAAATTTCAGCTTTTATAGTTTCGCGTCTATCCGGTGCGTTTATGAATCTACTCGAGTGCGCGTTTTTTTTTCTTAAACAGAGTGATCGTCAAACAGACCGCATCCTTCGTCCAGATTAAAGCCAAAGAGATAATGACAGACAGGAATGACGGACGCGTCGACCATGCAGGCGCTAATAAGCTCAAGCGCCGTATTAGAGTATCTAACGGTCAGTGTAGTAATCAACGCTGAGTTCACTGACACCCAACGATGTTATCTGTCGTATCTCGCGGAAAATCTCGCGAGAACAGAAACGTGTACGAGAATTCGTGACGCGGGAGTTTCGGTGTGATTTTCGAGTCGAAAAGTTTTTTTTTCCTGATTTTTCGGTTCAGGCGGGTTCGGTTGAATCGATTATCGATGTGCAGCGGGCTATTACGATGTAGCGACCTTGAGAGGCAAGGTATTAGATCGGTGTGTACGTTCAGTGACGCGGCCGAGCGTACTACAGACGGCGCGTCCTGTTTGTTTACGAGTGTGCAATGACCTTCCAATGGCCGGGGAAGGGACGTATACTTGTTCCCCATTCAATATCTCAGCCGGAGTACAACAGTTTCCTCGCTTCGTTAAAATGGCACGAGTGACGTCACTGGTAGCGCTCCGTCTCGCTTTAATAACGGTTCTCCAACGAGAGTGCTCCGCGCGATTAACATCTTTTCTCCTTTGTTTTTTCTGCTTTTCTTTCATACACGCGGAGCGTTCGATGAGTAATGAGAACTTTAGTGTATTAGAGTGGCGTAGAATGTTTCCTCCGTGTGTCTCACTGGAGTGATTTGGAAAAGTGGATAATTTTTTTGTTCCTTTGTAAAAATTGTTTGGAGCGTTAAAATTGAGGCGTTGAAGGTTCCGTGTGGGCGTTTGAAAGATTTTTGGAGATGTGGTGTTTAGAGTGGTGTTATATGTAGGCAGGTGTTGTTAAAGTTCACACGTGTATTTTTCGAAAGTATGTTCTCCAAAACGGGTAATGTCATATCTCAGATTAGAATTGACGGATTGCCTTGAAATTTGAAACGCAAGCTTGGAGAAACGGTAGTTTTCTTTTGGCAGAGGATTTTGTTGATAACATTCTTGGTTTGGAAAGTATACAAAAATGTGATAGAATTTTTGGAGTGTAAAACTGTGAAAAAATTCTAAAATTTGTATTATCGTAAATTTTCAATGAAACAAAATGAACCTTTGTCAAAGCGGAGGAAGTATAAAAGAGATTATAATAAAAATTTGTTTTTCTGTTTTATAAAAACCAAAATGGTGAAATCGTGTACATTATCCACCTGTGCACAAAAAGACACGTTTTTGCGAGAATTGCTGTATTTCATTCAAATATTGATATTTTTTAATACAATTTTAAATGCAAAAAGCTTAAGATACGTTCTAATGAACTTAAAAATATCGAAAGAATCACATATTTACTTTCTCTGTATTTCAAGCCCAAAATACATTCAGATTAGTCACAGTGGGATAACTTCTTACCATGACTGACACAGTGAAAATCCAGTATTTACTTTAACATTTTGTATGTAGTATCTTCTTTTTCTAACAATAAGTTATTAAAGATCTTATGCACGTACTGATATGAGATAAGCGAATCATACTTTGAAAATCCAAGTTTTAAACACTCACAGGTAACACATACACATTACAGATAATGTTTAAATCAGTGTATTATCGTTTTATTGCCCTTTCGTGTAATTTGTATCGACAACCAGCAATACTTATACAAAATTGTAATAAAAAGAGTTAATGCGTCTTGATACATAGATTTAACCACTGAAAAAAACCTTGTAGAAATATTATGTTTATAGTTTACTCAACAAAAAGTCAAACAACAAAATACTGTGCACTGTTCGAAACCTCTCAATACTCTATCTAACCCAACTCAAGTTAAATTGGACATTAAGAACTATACTCACAGGTAGGACAAATGCATGAATGCAAGAGTATCGTTAAAAAACCTAGCACGATTCATCAATAATATAAACTTTCCAATAAAATCCTTCACTTCACAGCAGAGTCATTCGTTTCGCGCGAAAGCGTATCAGCAGATGACTTCTAAACAGCCAGCCGAACATATACAACTTTTACGACTGTTACGTTACCATAATCAATTCCTCGTCATAAAATTGCTTTAATATCGTGCAGATTCGTTACACAAGCCACGATCACCCGACACGTGTCACAACTGCAGCTCTAGATAAATCGATAACGTCGATCGATAAGGTGTACGCAGCATCGTAAGACTCGTTACAGACTTATCCGCGTTACGAAGAATTTATCAGAGAACAAGTTCGACCCAATTGTCCGGCAAGATAATCGCGAGGGAAACGAACGAAACGATCAAAGGAGCATCGAACGTCCGATTCGATGATCGAGCGCGAGATCTTATCGAGGTTGTTTTACGTAATACGTTTTAATTATCGTTCCTTTAATTGCCAACGGCGTATCTGATTGTCAGAGGCCGCGCGGGGGAAATTTATGGCGAGGAAATCTCGGTTTGTCGCTTGGCACTCGACATTTGACCTGCGCAACATTGTTCGGTCGGGTTTAGGTTGGTTCCGTGCCTAATTGAACGTCTCGAAGGGTTTCCAGTGGAAAACCGCCTTCGGGTCGCTTTCTCCTCTTCGCCGTTAATTACCCGTACGATCGAGTGTTTTTATTATCGAACGATACATCTCCGCCGGCCGATATCGTCCCTCTCCAGGAACGTTCCTCCTGTTATGGTCGATCACGATTTTTCCGATCGCTTCGATTCGCCGCGTCCTCGCCTCCTTTTGCTCGATCTCTCGAACGCTCGTGCCGATTTTCGACGGAAACTGCGGCCGCTCCACTGGGTTTCTCCAGCTTTCTATTTGGATCTCGAAACGCGCGTCGATCGCGAAATGATGGAAGTTAGGGTACTATTTAAAGACGGAGGAATTTTGTGCTCGATTTATGCAGGTTGGTGATTTTAAATTGTTGGTGGAAACATTTTTGGAGGTTCGATTTAACCGTCTGTCATACAAATAAAATTAAACTCGATGCGTTCAAAAAATATTATTTAATATATCTCAACTTAACAGTTATGTAAGCTTCACAATGACATAATAAATAAATGACGTATCTCAGACGCCTTTGCATGTCAAGGGGTTAATCAGTTATTAGCAGAGTTGGATATTTTAATATTTGAATGGAGGGTATGAAATGGAATTTTGATAAATTAAGTTTTGGTCTTCAGAGATTTTAAACGTGTACTTCTGATTTTATTTGGGTAAAGCAAATTCATTTTTATTCTGTTATATTCTTATGTATGAATTTTAACCAAAAAATGAAGGCGTTAAAATTTCTTTGTCTTACAAACATTTCAAAATTATATATTTTATTTCGCTAATTTGTCAGAATGACTGTGTTTATATACTGAGATATACTAAATTGCATAAACATCTGTAGTCTGTTTATACGCTCCAATACTCCCAATCAAAGATTCTGAAGCTAACCGAATTCGTAATATAATGAGTAGGCGTTTCTGGTTAATTACGACCCTGGCATTTATTTAGAATAATAACTAACGAAATGAAGTGTCCAGGCATAGCAGAGTTAATTAGCTTTAATGTGCCTTCTAGAACGCACAGGTCATATAATTATCGTACAGTCTAATGTCAATGTTTTATCACATTGTTTCGCAAGCATTATAAGCTTAATCTTCTGCTGTAATTGCTACCCGACTAATGTATATTTTATTTGTTCTCGATTTACAATGATGAAGAACGAGTTTCTGTTAACTTAAGTGTAAATGTACATATATTAACCCCTGTATCCTTTAATTGCATACGATAGAAAATATACTAATATTATGCCATAAATAGATTTATGATGTAAAATAGAAATTTCAATAAAATATATTTGCTTTAACAAAAATATAGCTGTAATTTGTACATGGATATGCTGTTACGTTGCAAATAGTCTGCAACGGACACGATTTCTTTGCGTTCTAGTTATTTGTCTCATCGAACCTGTCATGAACTGTATGCTAAAAACCAGTATAAAATAATGAGAGGTTTCTAAGATGCTTAAGTAGAGCATACTACATAAACCTAATTATTCAGTGTGTTACGTGCAAATATAAAATCTGTAAGAACTCTACGATTGTTTAAACTGACAATTCCCAAAGGATCCCATATTAGACCAAGGCAAAAAAATTTCAATCCCTTCAGAGCCTCAGCCTTATATTTCCTGCTTGCAAGCTTCTTCCGGTGGGAATGAACGGAAAAAATTCCACCGTTAAGGGCTCGAGACCTCGTTGGTAGTAACATCGTTGAAAAGTGTGTTCACGATCGATTCGATAAGTTACACGCTGATTTCCATGGACAGTTTTGATCGGATGGGCGAACAGATGGTTCGGTCACATGGTCGCGTGACCGATAATACGATTCGACAGGTGCTCGCTTGTATATTCTTGCATTTCGAGCCCCGCTTCGCCGACAATTATCGTCGTCCACCAGCGTTTCGACGCCGTCGTAACTCGTTCGATTTTTCGACACCGTCGTAACTCGTTCGATTTTTCGACACGATCCTCGAATCACGCTCCCAGCGAAAAATTCGATTGCGTAATCCTCGGTTCGCGGTTTAGTACCGCTCAGAACTCGGAAACATTCGAACGGCTGCATTTATACAAAAAAACAGGATGTCTTGTTGAGGAGAATCGTTCCCATTTATATCTATTACTAGAATTTATAAATAAATTACAAAACTGATATATACAGTACCCTGCCACTCCATTATGGACACCCTCAATTTTAAACGTTTGCTGCATTCCCAGCAAAATATAAAACCATTGATGCTAATGATGCGTATTTTGATTAAATAATGATTATTTTTTTGAAAATACATCGTTCTTATTTCGATCTACTGAAACGGCAATTTCATATGCTATAATCTAGATTGATGTAATTATAGAAGATCCTCTTTATAATATACACTGATTTTGGTCAAACTGTGTTTTCATCCCCCTCACCCCTGCTACAGTATTGGCTACCACTTCTTAAAAAAGTGTTTCGTAAAACTACGCCCAATCGCGATTTTATGAAATATTATAAATTGTGTCGTTCGTGTTGCAAATTACCACTGAAACTTCAGTGATGTGGATTGTAATAGAATTGAAATATTAATTGCACGTTGACAATTTTCCAGCGAAATTAAACATTGGTGAACCCACTTACGGTAGCCTGCCACTCCATTATAGGCACTCTGAATTTTAAACGTTTCCTGCATTCTCAGCAAAATATTCGGGTTATGCCAAGGTTGGTAAAAATAAGTTTTGCCCCGTTACGTTGTTTGGAATGCTGCTAACTACATGAAGTGAGTTACGTGTGCGTGAAATCATTTCATTGTTGAATTCTGTGTTCTAAAACTTTTCGAATAAAAACTATACTGTACAGGAAGGGCTGTTGTGCGATGATAACATTTCGTTTGCAGATGGAATCGTTTATAATATATGAGCATTACCTCAGTTTTTTTTTTATATTGATTATTTTCTTCTTCTGCACGTGACTACTTCTGAGACGAATGCTAAATAATCTACATGTGAGGTTCACAGCAGGAAAAAGGATAAAAAACAGATTGAACCCCTCAGATTTCTTCTCACAAAAATTCGAAAATATTCAGAAAAGTATCGTCAAAGCCTGAAGTGATACGACAACGTATTACCGCAACACGCGCACGCTTTTTCTCCAAATTTTCAGGGCTCACAGAATTAAATGTGTGCGCGGCACGACCTTTTAACATATGCGTGACACGTCGCATTAATTATAAAAAAAATTTCGCACGAGACGGTCGTTCGTTCGAGATAAGAGCACCGGTACTTTTTCAGCGAGAAATTGAATGGAAATTGGAACGCGGGGTATCGATCCGTCGGTGATGCTTGAATTCTTAAAATAGCGCTTCTCAGAACGCTGTCCATTAATGGGGACAATTACGATAATTGCGGGAGACCGTAGAATAACGAGCCGCGTGAAAAAAGTGTGTGCGAAGGATAAAAATAACGAATGTAAGGTGTCGTATGGACGACCTTGATGAAGTCTCCTTTCATCTAACACCTGATGCAATTACTGAAACACTCGTCCCACGCATCGAGACGACATCAATTATGCGTTCCAGTTGCTACGCGCCACACTGAAACGTGTGGTCTCGAATTATTTCGTTGGAAACTGTTAATATTCCGATATAGTCAGCTTGGAAATGCAATTTCTATTGATTTTATAACGATTTACTGCAATGTGTGAATTTTATCGTATTTTACACTTGGTCATCGATATTTCGGCATAATTAATATTCAACTTATACTGAAACGCATGAATTCTAATGCACTTCAGTCGAAAGTGTTCATATTTCAATATAAACAGCCTGGAAATGCATTTTCCATTGATTTTATGACGATTTACTGCAATATGTGTATTTTATCGTATTTTACACTTGGTCATCGATATTTTGCCACAATTAGTATTGGAATAGCAGTGCTTATTAATTTATTTCAATTTATACCGACATGCATGAATTTTAATGTATTTTAGTCAAAATCGACAGTATTTAGGCGCAAACAGTTTAAAAATACAATTTCCATTGATTTCACAATGACTTACTGAAATATGTGAATTATACCGTATTTCACACTTGGTCAGCGATATTTTAGCATAATCAGTATGTAATAGAATTCCAGACTCTGCAATACAGGGTGTCTCGCGAATAAGTAATACATTCGAGCAGGAAGTGATTTTACAAAGTGTTTAAGAATTTAACGATGAAATTGTGCGAATATGGTCTATGGATAAATACAAAAAAAAATGTATTCACAGAATCTCGAAAACGTTTCATCGCAGAGTGATGATAAAAAGAATATGATCTTCTGTTACGAATTGTCTGTTGCAATGTCCACGATTTCATAACTGTGCGAACAGTTCCATGAAAGCTATAAAACGCTGTACTCTTGTGTTACAGAATTCTAATGCTATTTTCACGGAAGCTGCAGCTTTCCATTGAAAATTCCTAAATGAAGTTTACATATGTGTAACATTTTTTCAAATTGCAGACAGTAAACATAGTCTGTTGAAGCATATTAAATGTTGCTTTTATGTAAAATTTAATATTTTTGTCATAACCTTGTAATTAAATGTTTTTTGATCTACCTTTGTACAAGATTTATTTTTTATTTATATTCACTGAATATACTGGCATATTGTGATTTTTTAACTCTGGTATACCATGTAGATGAGAAAATGAGTCAGAAATGTGGAATAACATTTTCTTACCCTTTTTAAGAAAATTGATTTTGGTAATGTTTAGAATACACGTGCGTCCTCTAGAATCAAACATTTTCTTGTTTGTATATTTTTAAACATTTTCAAGCTCATCCGCTTCTAAGAAGTACCTTTTTATTTAAATAGACACAGTGTGCAAATGAGTCCGTTATCACGTAAAAATATATTATATCATTATACATTCTACATGCATTCCCACATTTTTTTCTGTATTCGTTCGTTTTAGTGTCACGACCATTCATTTGTACTGTTTTTGTTTCCTTTTTTCATACATTTGCATTGCATTGTGCTTCATGTACTAAAAGAAGCCAGAAAATCCCGTTTACACAATGAGTTATTATAATTATAATACCCTGATAATCTCATTTAACATCGCTTGATTATTATTTATGAGGTGGTATTAAACATGTTGCTTATTTAGAGGATATAACGATTATCTAGCATGTGTATAAGGACAAGTAATGTGTTCAGTATGTAAATCTCAGGAGTACGAAAAAATGTACAACAGAAATTTATACATTAACAAATAAAATTTCTCCGAAACTAAATTAATTTTACTGTTGTATCTATGTTGCCTATTTCAGAATGATAGTACAGTTGTGCGTCAGTGTAAGGATAATACATAAAGTATAAGGACAAGTAATGTATTTAGCACATAAATACCAAAAGTGCTAAAAAATGTACATCAAAAATTTATAAATTAACAAATAAAATTTTCCTCAACCCAATTTAAGTTTCTTCTATTGTACCTATGTTGATTATCTCACAGTGAAAGTAAAGTAATACGTGTGAAAATTAATCCTGGCCTTGGATTGTCAATTGCACGCGTGCTCGATCAATTATTAAAATTGATTTTCTCCAAAATGAATCCTCAAAAAGAAATTATATTCTCTACTGTCGATTTGTTTGTACATATAAAATTGTGCAGGTCACCCTGTATATGATTCCCTAGTCAATCCCATCGTTTTATCGTGACCGTGGAAATATTTGTTTATTTAGTTTGCAATCCGGCGTGTTGAATAATCGACAGCTCACAGCCGACTCGACTTAATCGCGCTTCAATGTTTCTGCCATACATTTTTCATCCCTCGATTAACACGCGACACATATTCTATGCGAATGATATTTTTTTTATTCGAAATGGAGTAGCTTCGCGCGTACAGTGGGATCCGGATTAACCAGTTTCGTGGCTTCTCGATCATCCGAGCTTCCACTGTACAAAGTATCGAGAACGTGCGCGTATAATGATGACGCCGTGGACTATCACGTTACGAGCTCTTATGTTCGCAAAATATAGTGTTCGAGATGGTTCTTCGTAAACTTTCAGCAGAAAACTGACTCGTGAGTTCGAATAAAAACTGAGAAATATGACTTGGGGCGCTTTTAACGAAATTTACGTATTAACCCCTTGCCTTGTCAGAATGAATTACTCTCATGATGAAAATGTTGCTCCAAGTATTAAGAAAGCACGATGCACTTTTGCGATAATTTATAAGAATCAGACTGAAAAGCTGCTCGTATGTTCTTTCTTCGCCATAGTGGCCTATAGTGCACTTGGTGATTAATAAAATCGTAAAGAAAGGAGTTAATTATCCCTTTGAGACTTGAAAATTTCAGGGAAAACGTGCACCGTATGCTGAAATGTTTCACGGTGAAATATTTGTTTAACTGAATATTTAATTGCAATATTATGTAAGATGTCAATTGTTTCGTCGTTTCAGTGCTCTTAAACTCCAAAATGTGTAATAAAAGAAAAACATATTTTAATAAGGCACGCTGAGGTGATAATTCGTTTGAACATATTGATTTATACCGTATAAGAAACAATTGCGCGTGGACCAGTACGGTGATTCGTAGCACATGAAAAACGACTTTTTGGAACGCATACATGTATGGGTTCTTCGTCCTCAAAGAGTTAATGAGTATTACGGCATAAAGTAACATAAAATATAACGCATGAACACGTCAGTTTCGAAAATTCTGATAAAGGCAATTACGAAAGTTAAACGAAGAGTTTAATTAAAATTATGAAATGCTCGCGGAATACAAGGCTGAAAGGTTACAACGTAATGGGCATATAAACCGAAAGTAAAACAGCTTACAATTATAGAGGAATTATAAAATACTGTAATAACAATGTGTCATCAGTTAATTAACCTTTTGTTTCGCGCGGCAGATTGCCAGTCGCTGCAATTTATTTCGATGCGATGCCGCGCACATTTTAGAACGCAGTTTAACGCGATGATAAAGATAGAAAACATTGTGTTATTATACGCACTGAGTCGTTGGTGGATCCGTTTACTTGCCAAATCCTTCTGCTTTCTCTTCTGGGCAATCGTTCAATCCAGAAATAAACAAATTCTATGGATTGCTACGCACGGGCGAATTAATTTCACGAGTAACTGTTTCGATCATCTGAAAGGTTTCGATTTATTTTTGATTTAATTATACGAATTTATCGAGGCTCTGCCGTGCGTAGATTATGTATACAATTAAAATAAACGGGCTGCATGCTTGTTACTGCACATCTTGTTAATTTGCTTATTGATTGGATAGTGACACACTTTTTATTTCGTTTATAGAAAATAAACTGTATTTACGTGTTGCTCTGAAATTTTGAATTACTCTCTCAAGATGCTATTGCACTTCGATAATCACACTATTACAGTAATAAGATATTAATACTTTGATTGTCATGTCACCAATGTACGGATGACACTTCGATTTAGTCATTACTTATTTGATCATGTGTAGCATTAATAAATATATCTGGGCAAATCTAGTGGAACGAATAGATGAATTATGAAATTTACTTACTAATACCGTTGATTAAAAAGCGTATGTTCATTCTGTATGAAAATGTAGAAAGTTTGCAATTTCCAGTTAATACAGCGTGGCAGTCATGTGTTACAGCGTAGCAGATATAGACTATCCTGTGGATCTTCATGCAATTTAACATATTTAGTTCGTGAAAAATGCACATTTTATACAGTAAGAGAAACAGAAAATGCACTTTTAAACAGTTCAATCACAAAATGCAGTTCTGCCACAGTTACTTCTCATCACTTACATAGAAACTAAAAATATTGAGGCTTAAAAATATACACTCACGTCCATAAGTATTAGGACACCTGCTGATCTCTCATAAAAGGTGTATTTGATCCAAAATATACATAGAACTTTCGCTAGTTTTATAAGGTCATACTAGCAGAAACATATATTTGCTATTTATATCATTAATTTCCCAATTTATTGCATTTGACGTATCAAAAGTGAGATGAATCAGATTGGAAAATCTCGGAGGTCTGCTCAAAATCTGAATTTGACTTGTGGAATCAATTACAACGGGCATGGGGCCAGGCAACAACTGATGCAATATAAAAACTATTAAAAGAATGCCAAAATTGGTTAAGGCAGTGATCGATAGGCAGTGATAGACTACAAGAGTTCAATTTTATTACACATAACTGGTGAGATCTCTGTTGTAAAATTGAATTAACGAATTCTTTGTAGTCTAAAGCAGTGATGCCAACCGGAGCTACGGTCTTCTCCCACTCTAGGTCCATTCCCCTCATATAAGCTTGGATCTTGGGCAACGATTGGTTGAGGGGACTGCGGAGCGAACTAGAGGGAACTGAAACAAGGGGAATGGACCTAGAGTGAGGGAAGGCCGCAGCTCCGGTGACCACCACTGGTCCGAAGTATCAAACAACATAATAATTCTTAAAGATTTTAATTCTTTATAGTCTGAGGTATTAAACTACATAATAATTCTTAAAGATTTTAATTCTTTATAGTCTAAGCTATCAAACTATACAATAATTCTTCAAGATTTTAGTAATTAACCAATAATACTTCAGGTTTACTGAATTTTTCGTAGGTATCCTAATACTTATCGACTTGTATACATTTGAACAAAAATACACTCTTTCCCATACACGATACGCATCTCGAGAAAACTGTGCACTCTCTCGCGTTCGTGTTCAGGTACGCTCGATAATTCACGCGTTCCATAAAATTTGAAGTTCTCGAGGTAAGAGGTACACGGTCGGGTGAAAGTCGAGTCTCGCGAAATTCTCGATAGATAACCGAGCGTGCGATACGCGATTCGGAGAGCAAGAGATTGTCGTCGCGAACGGTGCACACACGCTCACGCGTCGTTTCGGTTGTGAAACGTGCATACGTTTCCATGTGCTTGCGTACACCGACACGAGCCGTAAAATATCGCGTTCAGGCCGAGCGTGTCGTAACGCGGGACGCGAAGTGGAAGCGGCGACTCCGCGTGCAAGGAGAGAAGAAGAAGAAAAAAATATATCCGCGAGGCTGTCACGAGCGTGTAATTCATGCGAGCAAAAGTTTCGCGGCCGTGCTCTCCCTGTCGCCGGCGGATCATTGAAGCTTTTACGCGCGCGTGCTCGTAAAATTTCACGCCGACACAACGTCGTTATAAACGCGGCGATTTCGCATGCACGGGACGTCGGCGAACGGCCACCGAAAATCGCTCGAGCTAGCTCCGGAGCGACGGACGCGTCGGAGTTTCTGCAGACGATCGCAGAACGTCGTCTCGACGCCGGGCGTTCGACGATCTGCTTCATCGGGTCTTTTGGTAAATGAGAATCGTCTTTGTCACAGAAATTACTAGACTGCAGATGTTTATGCAATTTAATATGTTTGTGAAATTGACATATGTACACCCTCGTTCATAAGTCACCGGACAGTTGTTGTTAGTAAAATTGAGAGGTGGACGATTTTACAGTATGAAATGATATAAAGTTAACACTTATTAATTGTTTATGTTACATTCTACATCCCCCCTATATTGGTGTTATTATTGTAATTGCTCCTATTATTTCTACCACCATGACCGCTATCGATATTTCTATTATTATCATTGTAACCATCACTGTTGTCACTATTATTATGAGAATTATTATTTTAACCATTGTATGTGAAATAGCACAAGCCAACGTCCAACCCTTACCCTCCTCACTCATTACCGTTTAAGGGCCCGTACCCACTACGACCCAAAGGTTCTCTATCTCTCAGCGATCCTCCCTTCTCTGAATTTTTCAAATTCGGAGTAAAAAGTCAGTCTTTCCTCCACCTTCGACCTGCAAAAAGTTACCCAGTTTTCTCAATAAAATCGTCATTCATTATATCGAAACAACGAACATCATTTATCAATCTCATTTCTCCAATCTTGACAAGAACCCAGATCACTTTGTCGGGAAACACGCACCCCGTGAGTGATCGAATATCACTGCTTATAATGTAGATAATATATTAATTCGAATCATATTTTAAAGATCTTATCAAAAATAAATAATTAATCTTATATTTTCTTGTCATCAGTATATCCACATCGTTCGGATATGACAGCTTGAATTTTGTAATGAATAATTATTTAATTATTTAATTTAATTAATTTAAGGTACCGGTTACGGGTGACCTCCACGGTATTCAATGTATTAATTGTAGTAACCTTCTGTCGCGATGTTTACTTGTGTCATTGTTAAACGTCTCCATCATAGGTTATTAATTTTTATTAATTCATTAAGTATTATTAATTTTTAACTGAAATGCGTCCACTACTAGAAATTTTGCTAAATCGAAGTATAGCCGTCTGAGTCAAGAACAAACAGAAGTAACCAAATCAGGGATTCTGAAAAATTCTCTCCAAACCACAAACACGCCAGTCTCGAGGATTTATGTTCTTTAAATTCCTATTTTCTGCCCCTCTTCGTCACAGGTAACACTCGTAAAACTTCCATTCACCCGCGCACAATTCGCATTTCCATAAAAAGGATGAACGATAAGGTGGACGAATCGTGCCAACGGGAATTTGCTTATCCCGAAAATAAAATTCGAGAACTTTTTGAGCAGGGAATTTTTTCCATGAGACGAAAGGGGATCCCAGAACGGGGTGAAACTCGCGGATGGTGGATCCTTTAAATTTATCTTGTCGAGGACGGGGCGTTCGTAAATCTTCTTCCACTTCGTAAATTTCCAAAAAGTTCGCGCGGAAGTTTCGGGGCTAGCGGCGCTGAATAAATTGATTAGACGGTCATCATTTGATAGTGGGTTGGAGTTGATTAAAAAACGAACCTCGTTAGAGTTGGCATAAATAAAGGAACATAATATCATTTCTGTATGTGTACAGGTATACTTTAAGGAGATTGTTGGTAGCTTCAACCCTCTTAAATGATGTATACGAATTATAGCAGCGACTAGAAAGCGCCTATCAGACTATTTAAATAAAATCTAGAATTTTTTAACATGTCCGCTGTGGGGGAGACCGATGACCTGAAATTTTATTTCATTAAATATCTAGCAATTCTTATGAAATTTTGAACGATATTAATATTATAAATATGTTGTATTTCACGGATTGTATGTGGATCATTACTTTATGCTTTGTCTGACTAGCTATGACAGTTTCCACTGCGGCGTTTAACGTACTAAAAAGCATACAACCGTATGATACAAAAATTCGTTTATATCAGAAAGAATGTGTACAACTAGACCGACTATATTTTTTAACACCTTTTATATGGACCGAAGTAAAAGTATGATAAACTTATTCTCATGAACACATCGCAGATGACTATGCAAATGTACATTTTCAGAGTTCAATGTTTTTTGTGTCAATGCGGTTATAAAAATGAAACTTTGAGAAAACTGTATTTTGTGCTCTAAACGTGTAACACCGTCGCCTCCAAGAGTATTTTCAATAACTTCACACTCATGCCAATCACATTATTTGGAATAAGAATAATGAAATATGACATTGAATTATACATAAATATTACATGCAACATTATATGCCCTTTTCAAACCACTAAATTAAGTTGTAATCTTACCAATGCAAGCAATTAACTGTTATACACATTGATAGTAATCAACAGTGTTATACATATACTTTTTATCTGTATACGACTTTAACTTTCTTAGGGTCGAATTTTTCACAATATTTTCAAATCAGTGATTGTCAAGTAGAATAAAATATTACCAGTGCTGCCATACGACAAATTTTTTGTTTTTATTGTTGAGAGATTCTGTAGTGAATAGTTCTCCACCAGAGTTTAATTTTTTTTTCACTGAGAATAATTTAATTTAAAAAAGAAGCTAAACGTACACATACGTGTCTGTGTCCCTGAAGAGGTTAAACATGCATTTTTCAGATATTTAAACATAATAAATCGCAGAAACATCGGTAATCTACTGCTGAATAGCAGCCAGAGATTTTACGTTGGATCTACTGAATCCGAGCCGCCCTTAAATCGTTGAATCACGCCTCTTCGACGCCCTGTATTCCCTATAGAGTAAAGAAAAGAGCAAATCTCGGGGCTTTAAACGGCACACGCGAGTCAGTGACTTGACCGAGTGTCGCTGTATACCGATCCCCGTCTGTCCCGTTTCTCTTGTTGCCGTTCGAATAAGAATATATCCGGACGTACAAAGGCGTTTTGGGTGAATGGGCCTGACGTAACTCTTTTGTCTGGAACACGGGCCGCGACTCTGTCCCGTTCGTATTCCAACCCCTTCCCCTATTTTCCACCCTACTCATTCTCTCTCTTTTTCTCTCTGTCACACTCTGTGTGTTTCTCTCAGTCACTCTGGGCCACCGATGCGCGCAATGGGACGAGAAACAATGGTTTCTCGGTACAATGGGTCGCAATGTGAGTGATGCGAAAGATGCCATTGTAGCCGTGGCTACGGAACGTGGCATTGTTAACCTTCGATGGCGCAACCTCCTTTCCTGCTTTTACAGACCTGCTGCGTTTTCTTCGAACACCATGCGTCCGACTATAGTAATTTCTCCATAAAACACTTTCCAAGTCGCCTCCTTTCTACTGGTCAGTTGTCCTCTCATCGATAAGGGTGGAATGGAACCGATCGGGGCATTTGGTTCGAATCTGGTAATATCCTCGAAGGTTTTGGTTTTTGGTCTTCTTGGAACACCATGCGTCCAACTATACTAATTTCTGCATGGAACACTTTCCAAATGGCCTCCTTTCTCCTGGTCAGTTGCCCTCTCATCGATAAGGGTGGAATGGAACCGATCGGGGCATTTGGTTCGAATCTGGTAATATCCTCGAAGGTTTTGGTTTTTGGTCTTCTTGGAACACCATGCGTCCAACTATACTAATTTCTGCATGAAACACTTTCCAAGTTGCCTCGTTTCTCTTGGTCAGTTGTCCTTTCATCGATGAGATAAAATTGAACAGATCAGGATTATTGATTCGAATCTAGTAGGATTCTATTCCAATGTGGTAACATTTTTGAAGGTTTACATTTATGATGCGACGCAAGTAGGCAAAGGTGATCCTCGATGTTTTAACGAATTAGTCCGATGAGAAAGCAATGCAGAGTGGACAGTAAAGACGAAATTGTCTTTTTTGAAGAGTGTATCATAATTGACTGTCAATGGAGTAGCCACGTAGGAAACACCGGCTCTCCTGTGTAGCATGAATGGAGAAATACATATTTGTCACTCCCCTAGACAAAAGAATGGAATACACATATACATTGGTAACACACTATCGTCCTTTCGCGACACTTACCACATTTTTCGACCGCAAAGATTTTATATAAAACAATATAAAAACAAGGATTCCTTACCATACTAGAAGAAATAAAAATTCAATGTGTGACGAGTGTAACTCTACAATTACAACGGGTCACTTAATTTTAATTATAATTTAATTTTCTTATAAATGCCATATGTCCCTATTGTATCTGACATCAATATGCATTTAGACGTACAGACTTCTAGTTTTGCTGGAAAAAATAAGCCTGAAGAAAACAGAAGAAAGTGCATTTGTAAGAAAATTTTTCCTCTATCTTATTCATTCCAAACCATTTCAATAACATACGAGACATTTCTCGTACCATCACAACTGGAGAACATGATTAGATGGCCTGTTTTACGTGGTACACCCAGTATAATGACAGAGAATTGTAAAGTAACACACATCCAGTGATCCAGATATCCAACAACACTCCGCAACCAAGTCGTCGATCATTCAACTGACAATCTTGCAATAAATTAGGTATATTATTGCACATAAGTAGACAAACAATTCACAGTGCAAATTGGAATCGTTCTCCAGCAATAATCCAACGGCAAACGTTCTCCAAAGCGGAAGACACGCGGGAAGTGCGCCAACGTACTCCTTGGTACGCGTAAGATCCTCTAACCGCATGGGAAATATCGATGGCGTCCCGTGAAAACCTCGAACGCAGGATGTTCTCGCGGTTGTTACGGTACAATCGCGTTTATCCCTCGTTCCGTTTCAAGGGGACGCCAGGCGTGTTTCGTTTAGAAGCGAGGTTTATTTCTGAGTTTCGCCTCACTACGATGGCACGCTTCTCGTTTTCACGTGTGCCAGAATGAACGCTGTCATATCTTTGTCCACGGACCCTCATTCCATTCAGTCCAGTCACGGATAACTTTCAGTCTCCTTAAGTTTATTTTTGTGTAAAATTACACCTCGAATATAGCTACCTCGATTTACCTATCGACTGCAGACAGAGTTAATAGTGGAGCTACTTACGCTAGTGTACTGTCCCCTTTACTCCACCAATGTAAACTAGGCCTTATTATGTCCAAAGAATTAGAGGTGCGATACGCAACAGCAATTCTTTCTCTCTTATTTATTTATTAATGTGCACACACTTAATGTGACTTAAAGAAGAAATCATACGCCTGACATGGAAGTGACTTTGAACAGCAAACTCCGTTCCAACCCACCCACTGAACTTAAATGTCTAAAAACACACAGCTTGCACTAGGAAGCTGTAATCAGTGTTTAGAAAACCTACGATCACCTATACTGTAGATCCTGCATAGACCCCCTCGATCCTACGCAGAGCACGCAAGGCTGCATTTATCAGTCGGTTCGATGAATTTCATTTATTTATTCAATTTGCACATACTTAAGGTCGATTCACACACGACCGTACAGTAACCTTACCACCAGTGACGCTTGCTCACATATGTTCGTTCTGTATTCTTCAGATTCATAAATAGTGTATGAGATAAATCATATATTTCCGGATAGCACCTCACATTTTCAATTAATTTTTCATCATTCACGATGGAAATTTTACCAACTTGTTACTTGGAAATAACAAATGAACCGTGCATACTGTATGTTTCCGTAACCCTCTATAACGCCATATGACTTGGAAGTTACCTATATCTATATATCCCCATTTTGTAAATCTTGTTTCGTTTATGTATCACTGTGTACAATTATATTGTGAGACTACACAGCCACCAAGAAGTCTGGTCGTTTATTATTACATTTATACAGCGTAATATAAACTCGATCGTTTATCTTTATCAGTTACCTGATGTTTCACTTTCGTTATACGCACAAGAATTCCAGTTATAGAGGGTTAACCCTCTCATTATATTATGAAGTTAAAAATATGAGTTCCGTACGTTCAGAGCACTTTTGACTCAAAGACCTTGAGTGTATACTGGAACCGAAGAACGCACTAGGGTTAAAGAAGAAATTATACTCCTGGAATAGAACTGACCTTGCCCAGCCGACTCCGTTGCAGCCCACCCACCGAACTTACCAGGAAGCCGTAAACAACGTTTACCAAATCCTACGATCAGCTAGACCGTGGATCTTCCATAGACCCGCTGATCTTACGCAGAGCACGCAAGGCTGCATTTATCAGTCGGTTCGATGAATTTTATTGTGGGTCAACCGGGGGTTAATCGAACTGAAACCGTGCAACTTATTACGTGGAGCAGCAGATGCGTTGCGCGATATCCGGAGAGGCGGAACGAAGAGGAACGAGAGAGAGAGAGAGAGAGAGATTTGTTCGAGTTTAATCTTGCGATCCGGGTCGCAGAGGTCAGCGGCAAAGTGCTGGAAACCGGAAATGCGGGAAGGGAACCGCGTCGTATACGGGACAAGTACGTTTGCAGAGGAGGAGAGAGATGAGAGAAACGCTGGGAAAGCCGATAGAAAAAGGCGACACGAGCTATCAAACCGGTACCAGACACGCAGCAAGGACATTGGCCGCGCCTCTCAGAACCTACACGTCGCTTCCGATCGAGATGCGTGCCTCTGCGGATTTTTCAACGTCCTCCCTGTATTAGCCAACTCGAGGATCTTCTTACACGGTGAATCTTCGCCAAGGAAACGATCAGGGACAGGATGAATGGGTTTCAACCCCTTGCCGTACGATTTTTCCAACGGTTTCGTGCGACAAAGTTTGCCATTCCAGTCCTGGAGTACCGCGACAAATGAGGAGCGTCTGTCAGCACATGCAGTTCGATTTTAACGAGCCTTTGAAGGTCAACTTGTGCTGTAGTGCAGAATTTTAAAGAATTGGCACGAAAGTTGGACTCGTAATTGTGACGTATCAATCATATTCTGCGTCACGAGTGTGACTCGTTATTGTACGGCAAGGGGTTAAAAGTTGGAGGGAATGGATACAGCTCAGGTTTGCACGGACGTTTGAAGTAGGCTGTTGAGAGTCATAGCTTCGTTTGAAGAGTAGAACTTTTCACTTGTAACGCGATCTTTATCACTTACACTGTACTTAATTAGACTGTTCCTTTTGATGCAACTGCTAGAAAGATTAACGCTTTGCACTCCAAGCATTTTCGATTTGATCGACCAGCAATTCCAACATACTTTTGTAGTGTAAATGTTTGAAAACCATAAGCTTTGATTTGAACAGAACAAATGATAAATGTTTATGAAGTTATTTACTTTGATTTTGATAAAATTCTGAAGTACCTTTAGAAGCAGGTAGGCCTGTGATGTAAATTACGAATATCCCCGTAGCGGAGCCAACGGACTGCAAATGACTAATTGGATATTTCAGATTGTGTTAAACGTATGATACAAACAATGTGAACCTATGCTATTGTACATGGAGCTAAAGTATCTTATTCTTAAGCCCTTGCAATAGAAATTTATTGAGGATAAGCACACTCGTTGAGCCAACTTCATTTTTTTGTAACTATTGCAAAGAAAAGGTAGATGTTTCAGCACTGCTTTGAAAGTATGATAGTAATAACGAAACGTGTGTTATTGTACACGGAGCCAAAGTATCTTTATCTTAACACCTCCTACTAAAAATTTATTTGCAAATGAGTGTACCTGTTCAAACTACAATTGTATTGGTCCTGTTAAAAGGAAAACTTAGATATTTCAGCTTGTCTTAAATGCATGATGAAAATAATAAAACGTATGTTAGGGTATATAGAGCCGGAGTGTCTTCATCTTAGCCCCTTTCACTTCAAATTTCTTTGCGAGGGAGTGTACTCGTCAAGACTATTTAATTTTATTCCAACTGTTAACAGGTAAAATTAGGTACTTCAGCTTCTCCTAAATGTACGATAAAAACAATAAAACTTATGTTATTCTGCGTTGAGCTACAGTATCCCAGGTTTACAAGATAATTCCCGAATACGTTGCTCCAACATTTTGACGAACTGAATTTATTGCGAGCATCGCTCGTAAAAACGGATGCGACGGAATGGCACACGCGAGATGCACTCGACATTTCAACTAAAATGGTCTACGTGCTACATTTTATTCCTTTTAGGCTTGGCACTACTTCGAATTTTTCTGTATTTGAACATTCAAAAATTGCTGAATTGCTGTTAAGTAGTTTTATGAGACATTACATAGTTTTACGTATAAAATATTTGAATGCATCCAGTCGCAACGAATACTTTCTTCTTTAAATAATAATATTTAAGTACTCCAATACTCAAACTTTATTCATACCACTTGAACACTTATCAATTAGTCGAATATTAACCCTTTGAACTTCTGTCTCGAGTGTGTCTCGACATCGATTTTACTCACAGGTACTCCTATGTTGAGTCACATTCGACATTTTTAAATTGCTAATTTAAGTATGTATTATATTTCGCAATATTTTCTTTTACCACAAATATCAGATCATAGCAAAGTTCCAATGCTATTTTCAATGTAATTAGTAAAAAAAATGGTTTAAATTGGTTCCTATCAACCAGCTGTCTCTTCAAGTACATTTCAAATAAAACACTTAAAATAATAGGGAGTTATTGAAAAAAAAAAATTAAGAGTTCAAAGGGTCCAATCGTTCGAATAGACTGACCTCTACTTTCTATAGCATTCTCATATCCTTTCGTAATGCTTACACTTTTACATTTATATATTGTTCTTTTACCATTTGGTCAATTTGCCACCAAGGGACAAATTCAGTTGGAAAATTGAATTACGTATCAGGTTTAAATTGCATAAACATCCGTGGTCTAGGTATTAATTGTATAAAAGTTAAGAAGCACCTTTGCAGAACCTAATAATTGACTATACGCTGCAAGGTACGTTCGGTGGAGGAACATTTGCGTAGTCACGGTCGAATTGGCGCGTTTCGCTCGTGTCGAACTGTCGCCGGCGTCGAAAAAGCGGAAACGTATGGGTGCAAAGAGAGAAACAAAGGACCGATAAAAACGAATTGGTCTTCCTCTATCCGCCCGTTTGTCCGCCGTTCGGTTCGATCGGCCGGGCAAATTTCGCGGTCGTTCCGTCCGCGTCGAGAAGAAATATAATCGTATTAAAATTTATCAAACCGCCTGCAACGATATCGCGGCTGCGAACGAGCGAAAAAACCCGCCGCGGATTATTTGTAGACGCGAGCAATCGACGATAAATTATCGAATCTGAATTATGCGAGCCACGCGAAGGTCTCGCCTCGATAAAGCGTCGATAACGCGTTACACGCGCTTTTCTTCCACGTTTCACGTCCTTGTCCTTTTTTTTCGACCTTTTTTAATAAGTTTAATGGAAGGTACGTTCTCGAAGCTCTTCTTCAAGCCGACCGTGTTTTACTGTTTTGATCAATTACGGTTCGCACTCCGGAGACGATTAGATAAGATAAAAAGAGTCGAGAACGGAACGATTACTCTTACTTTCTATACTCGGCCCGGCGAAAGAATCGACTCGAGGAACCTCCCACCGCTCCGCCTGTTGAGGGGAACGCTTCCACCATTCGTGAAACTATGCAGAGCCGTTAAAGGGTAATTGTGCAGGAATATGTTTTCGAGAAAGACGACTGAAGTTTCAGAGAATATTCAGGTACTTTTTTGGTCCCCTGATTATAGACGATTAGACTTCTGTTTGTATTTATGTTTATGAGCCTTCAATATGGTTTTGTCTCTTTTTCAGCAGTCTTTATGGGGTCATATAAAATCCCTAATTTATGCTAAAAAAAGATTAAACCAGATTCATTTAAAGGACAAAAATGTGATAGCATTTGATCAATTGAATATTGATCCGTGTAAGGATTTGTGAGTCATTGATTTTAAGAGCATGCTTATGTATTGAATAACGAGGTCAATACTTACAACAATGGAAAACTTAAATACTCCAGAATTCGGATCATTTGCTTGAAATATTATATTTTAGGACCTTGTAGATGTTGTGTCTAAAGTAACTGTAAGATAACTGCACACATATTCAATGAAATTTCAAAGTCTTTCTCTAATACAAAACCGAATATGAAAAAATATGTTACAGAATTTAAATTCATTTTTACATGAGTAATCACATTCTTCTCGGTTCTACCACAAATTTTGCCGCAGTCTGTATAGTTGATATCTCGAAAATTGAATCCCTATGTATACTGCGTAATAATGATCATAAATAATATCAATGGAACCCACAGAATGCTTGTAAATCCCTTGACATGTATACTTTCCTAGGGTTAGGGCAGACAGAGTGGAAAGTTCAGTACCCTGCATAATTGATATCTCAAAAATCGTATCTCTGAGGAAGGTACGTAATAATGATCATAAATAATATGAATGAAAATCACAGAATGCTTCTAAAGCCCTTGACATGTATACTTTCCTAGAGTTAGGGCAGATGGAGTGGAAGGTTCAGCACTCTGCATAATTTATATCTCAAAAATTTAATCTCTGAGGAAAGTGCGTAATAATGATCATAAATAATATCAACGAAAATCACAAGCTACATTTAAAGCTCTTGAGATGTATAGATTCGTAGGTGTAGGGCAGACGGAATGGAAGATTCAGTTCCTGAAGGCCCCTCCACCAATCAGCTGGATTCTTTCTTCGGCCCGACTATACATTCCTGGTTTCCGTCGAAATAACGTAACGCGCACGGTCGCGTTGTTAACCGTATGAAATCAATCTGACACTCTCGAAAAACGTTTGGTACTTCCGGTTCAACAGCATGATACGTTCTATTGTTATATTGTTCTAGCTTCACTGTCCTCTTACACGTCGAATGGCAGACAATGGTGCGTGACAAACCGTGTGTCCAGCACTTATAGTTATTTTTCATGGCTTGTTTCCTGGTGGGACTCGTAAATGCGTGGTCGTTATAAAAGCTTTCGATCGAGAACAATTAAAAATAAAAACGCAGACAGAACTATATACATACACACTCGTACATAGTTAAAAAGCTATAGCTAAAGAACTTAAAAATATTTTCAGAGAGGTAATGGATTTATAAATAATTTTCAGTTTCTCTTCTTAAATTCATTGGATGGTCTTTTTAGTACTCCGTAGCTTATCTGAATTGTGAGGAACGCTTATGTTCTGTTACGCACAATAATTAAAGGATCACCTACTGAAATGATTGATCGTTCATTAAACCTTTATAGGATGGGGGTACAATAATGTGCCGCTTTATTTAAAAAATATAGGACTCCTATAGTTCTTGGTATAATATTCTAACATTGATGACCAGGTCACAGATTTCAACTTTGTTATTTTTCAAGGATTATAGGGATCCTCTAGTGCATAAAAATTCGAAGATCAAGACAACTGTTTATCTTTATTTTTTGCTCTGTAGGTGGGTTAAAGTGTTAAATATGCACTGTGAATGTTCCAAATACTATTATAGCAAACATTGAATGAAAACATTAGATGCTCAGTACTTTATTTTCGCCTATTATTGATATTCAACATATTATCCAAAATTACTAAAAAGAAACGTATGAATGGCATCATACAGATATAAAGCACCTCATAGTACCCATCAGTAAAAACCAATATTTTTTCTGATTTTTTAGTACACCTTGCACTCCAATATCTGTTTTTAATGAAAAGTTACAGCTTCCAATACGTTTCGCAAAATCGATACTTTGTCCCTTCCCTCTCTATTTGTCAACCAATAGAAAAAGCAATACCTGGAATCGATAACCCCTATACAGATCCACAAACGAACCAAATTTGAAGAAAATTGATGGAGACTAATTTCCATCGATTCCCAGTACCCTGATTTCTAATTAACCCTTTGACAGCCATCGTTTCCTGTAGATACTTGCCAAAGCCGCTCACCGTGTACTGTCGACGCCCATGGGCGTTCATTACAATGTCTCCCTGCGTGCTATTTCAGCTCAGCCGCACGGGGCGTTCACTCGCTCCCAACCAGTCCGCGGTAAAAGGGTTAAAGAAACTTGTCACGTACGTGATAAAATTTCCAGCGTGTCACGTGCTCCTCGGAGCTGTCGCCGGGTAATTACCGCGAATAGATCGTAAAAGGAATCGAGGTTAGGGTAATGGTTTCAGAAAACGTTGAATTTTCATACGTAGGGTCCTCGGGACGTGCGAATGCTGTGATTCCACAAGCTCGGAGGATTAATACCGGCGTCCTAAATAAAAAGAATCGGCTTTTCAGCCGTACGCTAGCAGCGTTATTAGAATAACTCTGCTACTTGGTTAGCTGCCCGTTGTAAATTGCCCGTGGAAACAAGCCGAGTTTATTCGTTAACGCGTCGCCTAACCGCGAACCTGCCGTTCGGCTGACACGATTTTGCTTTCAGTCCTCTTCGACCAGCCATTTTTTTTCGACCAGTGAAAAAAACGTGGAAAGCTTCCGTAAAAATATCTGTCACTCGGCCCGTGCGGCCCTCGTTCGGGGGATGGTGTACGATTTCTTGTTTACCAACCTTACCCCATGTTAATTCTTGCTTTTCGGGGAACGCAGCAGATGGTGGGTCCAAGGGGCACTTTGTGCAGCCCCGTGGTGGACGAAGCTTGACTTCCCGACCCCCATGGGAAACGGAAATGTTGCGTGTTCGATGTTTACCGTCGGAGGCGGGATTATGGGATCAGAAATTTTGGATACGATAATGCGACACGAAATATGGTCGGAGTCGAATCGAGAATGACTTCGAACTTATGGTTGACTTCTTGTATTGAATATCTTTATACAGGGCGGTCCACGAGAGTGGAACAAGTCGTACCTCTTTTCTAATTGCAATTAGAGGAAAATAGTGAATGGTTCAAAGAGGATCATATTTTTTTTGCAAGTGTAAGGAAGCGTGTGTATTGTACAGGTCCACCATTTTATTTTTTATATATCTACATATTTATTTAAAGCTTTGACTTTTAACGAGCTCCTGTTTCTCGTGTCTGTCACGTCTAATTGTAATTGAGACGATCCGATATAATCTCCAGCCGTGGTTTCATTATTTAGAAATAATAATGACGTATGTAATACATCTATAAAACCGAAAAAGGCAGGAAATTAAAGTTCGCCTTTGATTAGATAATTCTTCAGGTAATCTAACTGGCAGATCTTATAATCAACCGCCCTTCATTTTCAACAGATTCTAATAAAATAGGAATGAAACAATAAAAATTCGGTTTCCTCCAAACCGTTGCTTCCTTAATAAAAAATTCATTGTATAATTACGATTTATTTTGTAGTTTAGTACCAACTTCTGTTACGTTCAACGACGAACTACCATCCTGTATTTATAATGATAAAAATTAGAATTATATCGACTTTATTGCACCATATGTTTTATGTGAGTTTTATTTGAGTACAACAAATAATTAAAAAAAAATATATATCTACATATACACATGTATGTGCGCATTCTACTGTAAAAATTTAGGTACCTATCCACTTTATGCTTGTTAGCATTATGTAATACTTCTTTATTGAGTATACAGCGCTTCTTCTATTTCTCTACAAGAATATAGGACGTCCCATTAACACTTTGAGTGTCACAGTGAAAACAGCCATGCCTAATCAGACACGTTATAACTTACTATTTTTATATAAATCTATTTGAGTACTCAATCGTGTTCTTCTCTTTCTACATTATTGTTACAGTATGCAGTTTCCTCATAATTTTCTGACAATCAATAATTATTTAACTAAATTAAATTGGAGGTGCCGGTCACCGGTGATCCCCACGACATTCAACGTGTTAAAAAAACTGAAGGTGCAAGTCTTAAACACTCGAAGTTATAGTAAACGTGTGAACAGTGTATTACTGGACCCCTTTTCAAACACGCCTAAACCATTTTTTTATAAAATTAAAATGTTTTAATGCTTACTGAACACGTTCTAGTTACACGCACCACCACCCTGTGTAATAATTTCGATTGTGTTCTGAAACCTAACAGAAATTTATTTAAAAAGCTTACATTTGCACATTTTTAAGGCGTGAATCTCGTTGTATATTGAATCGGAGCTTCCACGTTCCGCGAGGAAATTCTCCCAGCGAAAGAACCGGGTTTGTTGAACGAAATTACGTAATGGCCAGAGCTTCGAGCGTAATCGCCGTAATGTTCGCGCTCGCAGTTGCAAGCGGAGCGATGTTCAACTTTTGGAACACATCGGATGTTCTTTGTTTGTTTACAGGACGACACGGTACAGTTATTCTTAGCGCTGGTATAACAGCGTCTCGTCTAACTTTAGAGCGGCGCCGCGTAAAGACGCGTTTTCTAGGCGCGTCGCTTTCGCACGCAAAAATTCAAATCGCCCGCCAACGGCGCTTCAACCCTACCGACAACAGATCGAATTCAAGGGTATTTTTTCAGATTGTATTTTTCTAATAAACAACTTTTACCTTGTGCATGTAAACTAAGAATGACCAGAAGAAAAATTACGGATAGAGTGTGCCACGGTTGGCTGGAAGTTTTCGGTTTCGAATGCTCTTCCAGCCAACAGTAGAACACTGCATCCGTAATTTTTGTTCTGCCCATTTTTAGTTTCTAGCTCGTCTTTTTCATTTTGTACTTTCTGTTTAGTTTTTTTTGCATAGTGGCATGCTTGTTTACAGTTTGATTTTTCCTATTTGCTAAATTGTTATTGTTGTCTGTCTACTGGATTTAGAAGTTCGTCCTGATAAATTCACAAATAAATAAATAGGTATTGAAATCTTTTTCTTCATTGAATAATTCTCGAGGTATCCGATTAATTGGAAATATGTTTTTCAGCCCCAATTTGAAGGGCTATTTTCGTCCCTTGAATGTAGATGTTCAACTATAAAAAATACTTGACAAATAGAGTCTAGACTGCTACATCATATTAGAATTTCATCAAAATTGACGTGTGTCGGTTAAGTGATATTCCTTGTAAGTATGACTGGAATTTTAATTAGATATCTGGTCCTCGGTGATAAATGACGGACGTTTTAAATACGGTTTTAGCGGGAGCACCTGCATTCTGCCAGACCTTTCTTCCAATTGAAAACGAGGCTTCAGGTTGTCTCTAATTACTAAACTGCGGATGTTTATACAATTTAATACATCCAAACAGCTACCTAAAACATTTGCATTATACGAATTAATTGCAAAACAATCGTTTTCAAGATATTCTACTGTTTATGTCATAAATTAATGTGTTGACTGTCACATGGGTTAGTATAAGCCAGCACATACAATATTGCGAATTAAATAATTATTAATTCTCATAAAATTCTAACTGATGTCAATAACAAAATAATAGTAAGAAATGATAAGTATACCATCGTATAGGTCAATATCTTTATTCTTAACAATCTGTACTTAAAAAAGCATTTTATAATGTGTCTGATTAGGTATGGCTATTTTCAGTGTGCCAATCAATGTATTAACTTCCTTGCCCGATAACGCGTATCACAGAATCATTCATATCTGTATATTTCAGAATGCTAAATTTACATTCGCTTCACTCCAATATACATTTTCTATATAGAACCTCGATTCAATCGAAATGATTATATTTCTAAATATAACGAAATTGTCTGTACTATGAAGAACACACTTGCACTATCGACCATAATTATTCGAACAGTACTAATAAGTTTGTGTACTCGACAAACAATGTTAAATATGTTATCAGGTTATAATTTAATATTTAAGATCATAATAAGAAACCATTTGTAATAATAAACATATTTCACAGTAACTATAATGCTGATTTTTGTGGATGGACCAAAGCGTTCGAATAATTACGAATGGTACTGTAGCTGCCAAAACAACGTATTATAAAAAATTGATAAATTCGCAAGTGCGTGTTAATTGGTACCATTTTCTCTATTTTTAAGAATTCTCTCAGATAGATAAATCTTTATAGTTTCAAACAACCCTGTACGCGACCTATATTCGTACATTTCTTATTTACTTTAATATATAAATTAAGTTCCTGAAGCATTGATGTGCATTTTTTAATCATTCTGTAGAACCCACTTAATGAACTCGAAAGTTCCGTTTCCCGATTTTTGAATCTGTTTTACCCTCCATCCAGTCGATCGCTCGTCGTCGGCGATTTCACGATGAATTTGCCACCGAGGATCGATTCCTATTGATCGGCCCGGTAAGTGCGGACGCTTAGGATCCAGCGAAAATATAAATCGAAGATGTCAGCGGTGGAAACACGCGATACCGTGAGATTTGATTGATGGACCGGCGGGCAACGTGTAACCGGCATGATTGATAGACTCGTCTACGCAACCGGTACGTTTCACCTCGAATTTTTATGATTCGTCGATAAGCATTCGAGTATTCTATGGTCGATCGACAGTGCCGTTTAATTTGCGCCCGATGACTCAGCATCGCGTAATCATGCTCGCGTTCGAATTCCATTTAAACGAGATAAACCTCCGCGTCGAGGAGAAAATAACACCTCGGCTCGCACACGTGCAGAATTATTTACCTGCTCGACGAGATAAACCCCTTTATACGGTAGAAATCATCCGATTTCGAATTTGTGTTTATGATCCACGCAAGGAGCCTTTCACTTTTATACGACCGAAAAATAGCATTTTTGGGGAATTTGTTATAGTAAAACTTAATAAAGCTATTGAAATGAAACTTGGAACAGTTATTATTGGTAGTTTTATTTATCCGTGCAATGCTTTTTATAGCAAAGTACAGTATTCTTTTTGTGACAAGTGTACTTACTGTATTTTTCTACAGCCCATTTCAAAGTTACATGATTAAGTTTTACGATTCAATAAAGCGATAGAACACTGTCAATATATCCGCATTTTCTACAATTAAGCAAAACCATACGGTGAGTGTACAGCGACTCAGGAAATTCATCAAATGATTACGTTATCTCGTATCGTAGAAATTACATATCAGGCACGTCTGAAAGATGTATAGCTAATCGGTTGCAGCAGAAGCAAGGGGGAATAACAATTATAGAAATATTTGAACAATCCTATGAGTCACTGTAGACATTTGTGATTAACAGTATATTTGGAATTTCTGCTAACTATTATTACAGGAGATGTATTTTTACGTTCGTTACGTAAGCCGGTCGAAGCTCGTTTCGACGTAATGTAACAAAAATCATGAATATTGATGGGCTGCGACCAATGCTTCGATCCGACGAAATTTCATTCTGGAATTAAAATCTCGTCCTTCGCTGCTCCATCTATTTCTTTCTCGATTTTCTCTCTATCTCTCACTCTCCCACTCTCTCTTTTTTTCCCTCTCTCTCTCTCTCTCTGTTTCTCTATTCCTCTTATCTTGCTTTTATCTCTGTCCCCACCCGCGCCCTGTTAAGCCGATCCGGGAGCATGATTTGCATCGATCTTACTCGCAAAATTTCGCCGTCGATCGTAAGCGGATCGACGTGAAAATCCCGTGACGAACGTCGGATAGATGGATCGTTAGGCGTCTAACGGCTGCAGTTCTCAAAGAACACGATATAATTTATTATTTTTTATATAAATCGTAAAGAACAAAAAGATTTGAGTACTCAGTCGTGTTCTTCTGTTTCTACATTATTGTTTCAGCATGACGTTTGCCCAGAATTTTCTGACGATCACTAATTATTTAGCTCAATTAAATTTGGAGTGCCGGTGACCGTCGCGGCGTTCGACGCGTTAAGCTTTTCCACGGTAAACCGGTAGATCTATTTAATTTTTTCCCCTAAAATTTGTATACAGGTTCATCGACCTGTCTTGCGAATATCAATAAACCAATTCCACCCGTGCCATAAGCTCTGTACAATAATTTCCTAAATCGTCGAGGATTATTTCGCCCACTCGGGTCGCAAGAAGTATCCGTGGCACCGGTATAGTGCGCGCGGCGAACGTAACGGCGTTCCCATGGCCGGAAGCGAAACGATAAGTCGGCTTCTCGTTCTAGCGAACAACTGGCAGACACGCGTTAATGGCTTTCGGCTCTGTAAATACATTAAACCTCGCCGTGAATCGTCGTTACAACCGCCGTTACAAATCATCGTTTCACGCCAACTAGCCCGTGTGCGACTCTCCTGAAAAAAAGTCCCGCGAATATTCAACGTAACTCGAACCGTAGTGCTCCGCATGGTTCGATTAGCGTTCACGATCTACGCAACCGCGTTATTAACTGTTATTCGATAACACGTTGTGTCGACGGAGGGCGAGTGTAGATTGCATTGTATTGTTGCAAACGCGTTGAGTGAATTTAATCGCGAATTCGACCTTGGAAGCCATCCAATTTCGCAACGTCAAATTGAATACGTTCGCTGCAGGTTCGTCGACCGAAACGCCGTTCCCTCCGATGCCGCCGGAAGAAGTCCCTGCTGCAGGGACAAGATCACGTTATATAAAAATGGCTGACTTTGTCACATGGAATCACCGTTATTTGTGTTGGAGTACAACGATCTTCACGCATATGAGGCACGCGAAATACATAAAGGCATTTATACAGTTCTCTTACAGTTTACACAGTTTCTTTTCTTTCTTAGTGCAGTATATATCTGTACCTCGGTAGAAAAATGGCCAATGTTCAATTTGCAATTTATTGGGAGAAGCTACACCCTGGCACTTTTCATTGTAATGCACATAACGTATTGAAATCTTGAGAATGTATCTAACTTTGGACAAAGGCATTTATACAGTTCTCTCTCAGTTTACACAGTTTCTTTTCTTTCTTAGTGCAGTATATATCTGTACCTGGGTAGAAAAATGGCTAATGTTCAATTTGCAATTTTGTGGGAAAAGTTGCACAATGGCCCTCTTTATTGTAATGCATATAACATATTGAAATCTTGGAAAATGTATCTAACAGTGGAAGCACAGCCTTTTTTTCTGTGACAACGTTCATGACTTTGATATAAATGGTGCATAAAACTCAAATGCAATAATTTTGGACATTGGCCCCTTCTCTACCACGGTAAAGATATAAATATCATTTTATTAACTTCTTTATTAATCACTAACTATGCGTAAAGTCTACTATGTTCTACGCATCTGGCACCCCGGGTTCCCTGGAACCCTGAACAAAAAGATCAGGAGTTCTTTTCCACGGCATCTGGTTCCTATACAGTGTACCACTTATTTTCTTTTTTCGAGCTTCGAGAAGAAAGTGGTGGACCGCATAGTCTAAATATCCGCGGGAAGCATGCGCATCGAGGTAACTCGTCGAGGGATCGTTAATAAATTTGTTTCACGGCGGCGTTAAATTCGGAGCTGCTCGATCCATTAACCTTGAATCAGCGTGAAGTAAACGAGGAACGTGTTGCGTTGAAACGATCTGGTCGTAGAGGAGATTTGTTGAGGCGGAGCAGAAAAGGCTGGATCGATCGAAAGCGTGCTCGAAGCTTTAGACCGCTACGGTGGAATCCTCTAGGTGTTCTGTGTTTCAAGGGAAAAATTGTCACACAGAGTATTATATTAAATCAGTTTGTGTGAAATTCTAAAATTTATAGTTTGTATGTTTGATCTAGAATACATTTTTGTTGGACAATGTGTCTTCCTCTTTTCTAGCATTCAATTCCTTTTGTACGATACAGGCTACTAAGTTTGACAGCCCAATTCTATATGAGGGCGTGAAAGCCATGGCGCTATAATTCAAGTTCTTTAAGATATTGATTGTCTGCATAAAAAAATGAAAGAAAAAGTGGTTCCAATACTTCTGACAAGACCGTAGAATTTTGACCGTAGAATTTATTAGAACGTGTGTAATGAAACCTTTTGTTTCTCAAAATGACGATTGGATGACTATGATTTTTACCCCATCATATAACTCTTCTACTAATCAATTTATCCTCATAAACAGCATTTAATGTATTTATCGCTGCAGAATTTTAAAATTGACAAAACATGCTCCTTACATACCTACTCATCTGCATTTATTAAGAATATTATTTTCATCCAAAATTACTACAGAATTTATGAATGAGACAGTCGCCTCTTGACACGTTGACCGCCATGATTGTCATTGGTAATTGGTGCATCAGTCTGAATTTAACTAAACAACTCTCCATTTTTTAGCAATTTGAACACTCATCCATCCCTAATTTTCCTAATTTAATACATTCCTTGGCGTCAAATTGGCGCAATGGTAAAAATGCAATATAATAAGAAGATGAATAGTTAAGTTTGTAAATTCTTTGATTGAAAATAAGAAAATGAAATTTCTGTATATTCAGGTATAAGCTCGTTGGCATCGTTCACAAATAATAAAGCGTAATAAACCGACGTGCAAGACACACTGCTATTTCGCATTTATCGCATTTTTATGAGAAAATTGTGTCAAATCGACACAAGGGACGGATGAGGGTTAAATATCCGTGCTGTGGACCAAAGTGTCCATGGAATGAGCGTCACTGACCGCCGCGAAGCGCTGTAACGGAGCATCATTGATGTTAATAAGCTAGATTGGAAAGCTGTCCCGCGTTTGAAAGTTATTGAGCTCGGAACGATCGCGTCGCTTCCACGAACAAGAACACGAAGAAGAAGAAAAAGCAAGAGCCGGCCGTGCACGCGTGCTTCTTGCATGCGGACCCGTACACGCTCCGGGGAAGCGTAATTTCATGAATGAAATCTGAATAAATCAACGGCGGCGTGTTATTACGGGGCGTATGCGCGACCGATAAATCTCGCTAATAAACAATGACGACGAGCGCCTCTTTCATGAATCGACCGTGATCGCTTTCTCTCTTTTTTCTCGCGTTTTTTTTCCCTTGTAATTCGACGATGATGCGCCTCCTTTTTTTCCCCTGTTCGACGCGATATCTTTACCGGGAGCCTCACCTTGCCCGTTATCGCCGGCAAGGGAACGGATTCGCCGGTTACTCGATGCGTGAACGATAAGCGAACGCGATGGGGAACAGGATCGCGTGTAATTTGAGTGATAGCCAGGAATTCTCGCGGCTCGATCGACGCCGTATTTAATATCACACGTCGGCCGTGTACGGCTGACGCTTCTCTTCCTTGCATAGTACGTCAGATTTTGTTTAAATAATCATGTTTATTCGAACAGAAATAGTATTAATGCAGTGGATTTATGTATTGCACTGTGAAAGAAAGGAGACTGTATAATCCTGTATGACTGCGTACGGGGTGACTTACGAATAACGGCATACCTGAATATAATATGTTAAATTTCATTTAAGTAACAATGTTTACTCAAACGAAAAGAATAATAACACAGTGGATTTATATATTGCACCGTGGAAAAGAGTAAACTGTATAAACTGTATGTAAACAGTATAAGCAATTAATTTCCGATATGCGGTGCTGGTAAATTCTTAATATCTGTTTTATCGATGAAAGTCAGCGACTATTGTTCTTCCGTTCATTACCCTGTATTATCTTCTTCCTTGTACATCGCGCTACACATTGTTCTTTATATTCGTTAATAATCGTTCAGATAATTCCTTCTACAACTCCTGCTCTCACTCGCTTATTGTGGCTCGACCTCTCCGGATCCTGCATCAACGCTATCCCATTCTGTGGCTGAAAAATTCGCGCGGCAATCGATTTCCAAGATCTATCAGTTGTAAATAACGCCACGGAGCAGGCTCGGTATCCATGTACTAACTTTAGCCTGTCCGACACCTACCCATCCGCACGGGCCGGGGGAAAGTGGACCACGGCGAACAATAAATTTCAATTTTTTCGTAAGCGGACAGGCCGTAAGTAATCGTTTGACGATCGTTACGCGCCTACGCGACAAGCTTGGCTTTAAATCGTAATTTAAAGATGGTATCGACGTCGCACACCTGAGAATACTTAAACAACATCGCCAGACGCGGCGCGGCGAGAAACGATTACTCATCGAAGTTTCACTCAATTTGGCAAACGCTTATGAAATATTAATAGAAACCGGATGGCCGGCGGGGGGGGCTTAATTTATTCCCGACGACGAGTCAGCGACGTCGAACGTCTGAAACGGGAACGGGATTGTTGTTAAACAGTTTATAACTCGGTTGTACGACTCGTCCCGCGCTCACAATACTGTCCATCATGCCGTGTGACAAGAGAAATCGTTCCTACGCGAGCAATCGGCTAGCGAAAACTGGTTACGCAGGATCGTTCCAGGACACATCGTGTTCCGCTCAAATTGTACGGCCGTATGGTCGGTCTAATAACGCTCAGGGCAAACGTACACGGTGTTCTGCTTGAAATACAGGACGGTCCAGAGTTAAACGACCGAATTGTGCCAATTTACTCCGTGTGTGGAAATAAGAACACATTTTTATGGAAACGTAGGTCGAACAACGCTTTGCCGGTGTAGGCGGAAGGCGTTCAGTGTGTTGCGTTTAGGGAGATGGAATTGGTAGTGGGTGGTAGCTTATGGGATGGCACCCGCCCGGAAAGTGGAAGGTCCTGGGTTCTATTCCCGGACTAGCCCACCCAATTTTTTCTCCCTTATGCTAAACAGTTATAATAAAAATATTACATAGGGGACAAGTAATAGCAGGCTCAATATTAGTGTACTAGTATAAGGCTGCGTTTACGTTGGCAAGTTACTTGACTAGTTACTTTGGCCAGTCCACTTATGCGTTACTAGTACAAGTAACTTACCAATGTAAACGCAGCCTGATGTACCGTTCATCAGAATTAGGGGAGCAGGTTTATGGATGATTTTGAACTGTCTAACAGGTATACAAAATTGGAGAATTTTTATGTGTACAATATTGGAATATTTTCACTGAGGGTTCATTATAGTATTTAGAGTACTGTTAAAACAAGCCCACGGATTTATCTACCAGGTTTACCATAGTTCAGTCCGGTAATAGTAACTAAATCTGCGTTATTTAACAATTATTTAATTAATCTTTAAGAGACAGAGAATTTCCAATGGAATTTCTTCTTCATGTGAGCTAATCAACGCTACGCATTTATTTATTGATCATTCTGAACAGATTTTACGTAGTACTCCAAATAAAAAGAAAATCTACCTTCAGTGTCCATTCTGGATACATTGTAAATATCCCCCCAAGTAAAAAGTAAATCTGTTATCAAGGAGTCCATGTATCATCAGTGCTCATTCTGAACAAATTATAAATACTCTTCCAAGTAAAAAGGAAACGTATCATCAAGGGCATAGAAGTTAATTTAGATAACCCTCAGGACCGTGCGGGTGTACTCCGCAACATACTTTCTTGAAATAACTTCATAACATTCGCAAAATAAAATTATTTGTAACAAGTATAATGAATAAAATTTGCTTTTCAGTGTTGTCATTATTTAATACCAGTTTAACTCTAAGTCCGTTTATTTCAATAAATTTACATACATATTCTTCAGCCCAGAAATGCTCAAAGAAGAAATAGGGTAGTTCTGTATTCCGCAGGGTCTTTAACGTAAGTTTTAGAGCACGGTCCTATTAGGGATGTTGACTCCGCTTTCAGATTAGCTTAATCAGCGTTTCCTCCCAAATCGGAATCAGTATCTCCCCTTTGAAAGCGTTCTGTATAACAGTAACGCGTTCTTTATTCGACAATGCCCGTTTACATGTAAAACGCGAAACAGCCGTAGGAACATCGAGCCGGATGATCACCGTCGTTACTTTCGACCAGTTCCGCTGCATCCGTGTTATCGAGGTCGGACGTCGCTTCTTCGTATCGAATCGATTTTTCCCATCGGAAGTTGCGTCGTTACGAGATACCGGCAACTTGCAAAGTCAGATACGTCCGTGTGCACGTGTGGTCCGCATCTATGCGTGTGCGTGCGCGCGCGCGCGCTGGCTGCAGAGAGACGGATATAGTCGCTGGAATCGAAACGAGAAGTTGGAAAACAGATATTGATCGCACGGAGCCCGTGTGTACAACTCGCGAGTACTATGACCGGCACACGTGCGCGTTTTCAGTGACGTAAGGATTTTCCGGTTCGCGTCGACGGGCCTCCGCGTTCCTGTTTTTCCCCTTTACATGGAAATTTACCGCTTGGGGAGCCTGCTATTAAAATTTCTATGGGGATCCTCTTACCACTCGGGGGTAATATTTATTCATCAGGATTTTCGAAAAAGTGAACGTTTACTATTTCAATAAGTAGCATATCTCTCAACGATGACACATTTTCTGAGATGAACACTGACAGACTGCATAGTTCCTTCAGTGGATGCAGGTGTAATGTCGGATCAAGTTTTAATTACTCGTGTTTATTTACCGAAATCAGATTGGTTTCCACCGTCGCTGATACCTGGGATCTCGGTTCACATTTCACTGAAAATTTTAGAGTTCAAGGTTCTTCTTTTATACGTGTCTAAATGTATATTCATGTCAGTTAAAACGTACAGTAGACATGAATATGTATATTTATGTAAAGTAATATGCGTTATCTTGAAACAATGGAAATAGAAAAAGTGCCATTTATAAGAAAATTTGTTTCTATCTAATTCAGCCTTTGAAACCATTTAAGTTACGTATGAAACTCTTCTTGTACCGTCACAATAAGAGAGGATAATTGAATGGCCTGTTGTTTATTGTACACCCTGTGTAGTGTACGCATGTCAGCACCTGTTTTAAAACTTCTTTCTTTTTTAGAATACAATGACATATTTTTCATTTCTCTAAATCTTAATTTTTAACGTAGTTGCCAAATATTTTGTTAGAAAATCCGGCACTCAAATATTCTAGAAAGCATCGCCTGTCATCGTCATCAGGGGCGTTCGTGGGACCATTAACAGATGCGTCGCGAGTCAAAGCTTTTGGGCAGCGTCGCGACACTCCTGCATCGAATCTCGTGTACATCGCACGCATTCTACCACAGAAATACATACATTCAAAATATGTATATATTATTTTTTTGTATAGTTTTTACCATCGCATGGACTGCAGGGTCCTTAGCAACGAAGTTTAGTCTAAATTTAAATCTTATTGACGTGGTCAGATTTTGAAGTATAGATTTGTGTCTGTTAGGAACTTAACTGTATTTCTCACACTGTGCTATAATGTGATATACATTATAACTTAACACTCTGATTGTCACGCTCCATTATTTGAAAGCCGCAAACTTCCTCAATTTTTATACAAAATGAATGTAACCATGAATTCTACCTTCTTTAATCAATAATATCAGTAGCATCTATAATTTTCTTTACTGCTTCTATTAGAGCTGGTTAGATACATTTTTAATACTTTACATGCTCAAATAAATAATGAATGAATCTATCTGTCACCCAGATATGGGTGACGCGGCACTCGTGTTAAGAGCATTCACCGATTTATCTTACAATTGCATCGCAAAGAAAATGTTTTTCTCGTCAGCCCTGTTTATACTCTTCAGTATCAATTCGTCCAACCTGGCGTTTGATACTGAGAACCCTGTGCATAGAAAATGTCTTCAATCTTTTCTGAAAGGATGCGATGTGGCTGTTCCACAATTTGCACGCTCCACGCATGAGAACCCTGCACGAGGTTCAGACATCGTGGAGCTCCTCCGCCGAGCTCCCGTCGACGCGGCCGGGTTTCCACGTCGATTTTCCGGTATAATCGTGCAGTTTCCCGCGCGGTCTCGCCGTCGAGAGACAAAACAGCTGTAACGCGAGAGGGAAGGCACTCGAGGTTTGCTGTTCGGCGCACGTGAAACACGAAGAGCGTGCGCGTATCGTTGTCCCTTACGAAATTCGATACAAGCAACGGACATCGATACGGCGACCACGGCTGAATGTTTCTCGATGTAACGCATCGATCTCGTTACTGCGTCGCCGCGATGGCTGTCGTAGAAAATCGCATAGCGTGCACGTTAGGTATATTCGCTCGCACGCGAACAAAACGAGAAACCCGAGGGTATTTTCCGTTTCAGCGATTTAACAGGCGAATAACGCGGAGGCGAGCGCGCACGGTCACGAGCACGTGTACGTGTGTCGGTCCGTCGCATTAATTAATTCGAAAAGGTCGCTATAGGCTCGTTAGGTCGGCCCTATTATCGGGTAATTCGCTGTCGCACCGGCTGATCGCGTGCTACATCGCTCTTCCAGACCAACGTGCCATCGACACTGTCCTGGGATCACTGAATGCTTCCTACCCTGATATTCTAATCGACGCGTCGTTATAAATTGCGAATCACCGGCGAAACTCCTGCCGGCGATTTAAACGACCCGCCTTTTTCCTCATTCGCGCGTCTACTGCACTTCTATCGATGAGAGAAGCTTTTGTACTGGGCTTTTTGGAGCCACTGCAGGGTGTTTGAAAACAGTTAATGTATGAATTAGTGCAGTGGGAAGGTTACTGGTTTAACAGTCTAATCGGGTGTAAAGACACCTAGATTGGGCAGGTGAACGTCATTGTTTCATCCACTATACAACTTCTCTCTTTTTTTAGTTTAAGAGCATGAAAGCGAATATATGACTAAAACAGACAGACCAGTAAGGTGTAGTTTGATATGGTAAAACTCAAATAAAGACATAAGCTAAGGAAAAGGTTTTTCAAGCAAGAATATGACCTTCATCGGTAAAATGTAAATCTTCTACTGTAATTCATGAAAAATTTATTATACAGACCATTAAATTCATCTTACAGCGCATGTTTGAATGCTTACGAGAAAAATATACCCTTTCACTTAAAAAGAGAGACATTACCTTCGTATCTCTTAACCTTCATCCGCCCCTTGTGTCAATTTGGTAGATTTCTGGCAAAAAAATAAGGTAAATGTACAACAGCACTATGCTTTGCACATCACTTTATTTCTTGTGAAGGATGCGAACAATGTTGTGCCTGGTATCCCTGAATGTACTGAATTTTAATGTCTCATCATCAAAAAAATAATTTGCAAATTAACTATTCATCTTTCCATTTTATTAAATCTTTCCCATTGTGTCACTTTGACATCAGGACACAAATCGAGTTAGAAAAATTCGGGACGGGTGGGGGTTAGAATTTCCTTCTACCATCATACGTTCGTCTATAATTTCTACCAGAACATGTTAATAAATAATAATATTAACACATGTCCCGTACAGCAAAGCAATTTTCACATAAACAACTCCTGTACCCTTCTCGCTTATCTGCACAAATACTATACGCTCCAAAAATCCACGACCCCCTATCTAATGCCCTCATCTAAAACACCCTTTACAATTGAACGAACGTACACACGTACAGGAAGCGGAAGACGAAAATTTGTACGTCCGACGACAGGATACGTGGGAACGTAAAGTTTCATTGAGAACCGGCCGAATCGACACGCACTTTATTCCCTTGACTCTCGGATTGTTTTCGTCCCGCGTAATTCCCATTCACCGTATTCATTTAACGCAGCATGACTCTGTTCACCGATACACGCCGTTCGCCATTGGAAAAAAACGGGGTACGGAGGCGGAGGGGATGGAGTGGCGGATGAGGATCGCGAAATCGCGAACGGTAATTATGAAAGCGGGCATTACTTCCGTCCGATATTTTTTCATTTTCCCGGACGCGGCTGCGTTTTTCGACGGTCCTCTCGTTTTCTTTCGCGGGATCAATAAATCGCGGGACCGTGGTCGTTCCTCCGCGTCTGCACCCCCGTCCCGGTGCTACCACCCCCCTGGACGCACGTTTGCATCCACCCCCGCCGTCCCTGGAGCATTCGAAGCCGGCCGACCGAGCGATAATAAAATAATTCTCCGCCACAATAGACAATGCTCGCCGGGATGATAGTAATTCAAACCGGATGGAGGAAAAAGAGTCGTTTTCCGTACTTCCTGCCGCCTGCACGGCCCCCGTGTCTTTCTCCGTCCCTTTCATACCCACCTTCTACCTTGTCGTCGCGATTTTCCCGGCCTCTTTCACCGACCTACCCCCTCCCAGCTACTGAAACCCTTTCTTCTTTCCACGTGAAATTTGTCACCAAAGTGAAATAATACCGTCCCACCGTCGTAATTCACGAAAAACTCGCGCGTTCCTATGCATTTGCGAACGCTGCTCGTGAATGGCGAGCTGGGGTTCTGTGAAACGTTCTTTGGAGAGCCGTGGAATGGAGTTATCGTTGGGAGGAATTTAGGGGTTGCGGGATGTTCGATGTTGGGAGAGGTGGTGAAATAGTTGTGGATTAATCAGGCGATATGTAGAGTTGACCCCTGGCCACACACGTAAATGATTCTTTGCGTATCGAAGTATCAAATGCTGCGAAAGCTCCAGAGATTATATACATCCCCGCTGAGAAGTCTTAGGACAGTTGTCATATTTGCATTCAAGCCTGAAAAAAACGAAGTAATCATTGAAAGATGTGAAGCAATGCGATCTCATTTGAAAGTTTATACGTTAAAGGAAATATTCTGTGGTGATATACATTGAAAATCTTACCAGAAAATAAGAAATTACTTATATTTTTGTTTTATTGTAGTATCCGCCGCGTTCCTTTGTTCTTTAAAACCATAGGAGTCCTAAAACTTTTGAACGGAAGTGTATGTACATTAAACATTGAATAAAAACGTGTTAATAATTTATTCAAAATCAGTACAAATCCTGAGTGTCCAATTTTTTGAACTCTATATTTCTCAGTCCTCAGTGCAATAAATTTTCGAGATAACACGTCGATTTTCTCTATAGCACCAAGGCGGATCACAGATTAAATTGTAAGAAATTCTATTTGCCCAGACCTTTCTGTGTACTCGAGCAGACCGATAAAATCTCCCCATTTATTGCTAATTCGTCACAGAACAAACCATACATGGGTGGAGTCTTGTTTATAGATCCTCAAACTTATCTTCGGTCGGATGAAACATTCTGTCCATGGCGGAACACCCATTCCTGTCCCGTATCTCTGAATATCTCATTCGGATCGCTTCGCAATCAACCGTACGAGCTACATCGTTCGGAGATCAGATCCTAACGCATTTAATGGCACGTTATAATCATTTTTACGGTGCGTCGGTTAGATCGTCACAGGTATGACTCGGTGGTTGCTCCAACAGGAAAAGGATCATGCGAACCGTTAGAGCAGCGCGTTACATGCAAATGCACGGATGTCTCTGTGACATCTACAGGGTGTCTCTGAAGCACGGTGTAGTAAATTGGATTAAAAAACGTGGTACCAAAATGGAGTAGTGGCCTGCAAAAATTTTCAGACACTTCATTTTGCAACTGTAAATACTTGAAGAAGCTTGTGATGAAATCAGGCTTATAAATGTCTACCAAAATGACTATCTTGTTTGTAAGTTATTTTTCAACTCTGTGTTGCTTACAGAGTGAGGGTTTTTTTACAATAGTTACGATCTTCGTATGATTGAGTGCCATTTACCGACTAGTTTGTACGACAACCTTGCATCACGTGCGATAGATCGGTAAGTCTATTTACAAAGCACGTTATACTCGAACGCCCATGGGAGTTCTTCGCAGGGTTACCAAGAATTTATGGAGCAGATATGAACACTGGACACTTAAAGGGTTAATTTCCAGTGTCATGTCGATTAGACTTATTCGTTTTTAAGAACTCTATATGCCTCTAAAGTTTGGCACAACCTTCTGTGAACGTCCTGTATCAGTTCATAGGTCTAAAACGTCTGAATGATTTCATAATTTCTGTCGTATCTATGAGAAAGTTTGTAAATGTCTCAGAACTTTTGATCGGTAGTGTGACTGTTCATATAGATCCAATTCAGACATTCTGTGTGAAAGCAACAGGCATTCTCGTCAAGAATGATCGTGGATGATCCGGTAGCCACGTCAGCTTACTATGACCGTTGATGAAGCGGTCTCAGGTGACCGGGTGTCTCTCGTTTTCGTAATTACCTCAGCGCCGCCAGAGCAGCGAGTCCTCCCTGTTTTTCCTTTTCTTTTTCCGCCTCTCGCTCCCCAGCTGTTCCGTGCCATTTTGAAGCTCAGCGAGCGAATTTTAACGAGAAATTAATATCTCGAGCAAAGCCGACTCCTTCAGAAGTATCGTCGCAGTTTCCCTTCTTTCTTCCCTCCTGGATCGTTCTTTATTTTTTCTTTTCCTGGTCCGCAAAGGAGCCCGCCTTCCATTTTGCAGCTTCCGTCTAGCTGATTCTTCCGTGTCGCCTTCTTCCGCGAGGCTTCTCGAACGGTGCAACGTCCCTCGCCACCTCTTCGTCCTTTTTTGCGTCTTTTGAACCATCCACGCCGCCTACGCATGACTGCACCTTCTATTATTCTCGGAGGTGCAGTCGCTCGGGGCTTAATTAACCGTACGCCTCGGTCAATTAGCTAATTAATGCCAGTAGGAAGCGTAAGAATCGTGCACCCTTCCCCGTAACTGGGTTACCAGCTACGGTCATCGAGAGCTCTCGATGCTGTTCGATATCGAGGATCGTGAACAGGTTCATCGTTCTACCGGACTGAGATTGTTTTTTCATAATTGCAAGCATCTGAGACTGCTGAATACAACATACAATACGCTGCTTGAAACAATCAGAGGCTCAGGATTTTTAGTAATTTTGTACAAAAATTATTTCATATCAGTTTTTAGTAAAAAAATTATTTGTATCTGATATAATGATTTTTTTTTTGCTGGATGTTTACTGTGTACAGTATTTGGAGCTTTTATACCACTAGATATAAATCGTTTAAGTTTATGATCCTCTAATTCTTTTGAATAGTCTAAAACAAACTCCAAAGAACGCTCCCTGTTCTCCACCCTCGAGCTTGAAGACGCAAAGCAGGACCACATAAATACGTTATCATCGCGTCCACACTGTTTGCATAATTTTTAAATCGACCACGACCGCGATGTCATCGAACTCATAATTCTGTTGGCGACTTTCGCAAAGAAGAGCCTCTCAACGGACACTTCGAACGTTTTTCTGCGACTTATGATGTCATGTATTCTTTCAGGTTAATGAATTGGTACACAAGTGGAACTCGTATAAGTAACATAGAGATCATAAGTCTCTGTCACAAGTGTGACTTTATATTATGAGACAAGGGGTTAAGACAATCGAAGGATTCATAACAGAAACGACCCTTGTCCATTTTTATCCTTTTTGAGGAAATCAAGAGAATACTCTAGCATCTTCAATTTTTGTTCAATAGATTCCAATGTTTCTTCATAAAATCATAATCATATTACACAGTTGCTGTGTGTGTTGTACCGTAATAATTATGTCGCAGAAAACTGTATCCAATTAAATAATGAAGAGCTGAAGTTGTTTTGTCACCATAAACTTTGGCAAGGGGTGTTTCCGTTATGAACCCTTTAATTAGGTGTTGGAAATAGTCTTTAAATTTTGCTAACACCGCTTTTATCTATCTATACAATGTTCTCGCAAATCGTAAATACTTAACCCTTTGAGGGCGGTGAATGCATGTATGCGTTTGAAAAAAACGATCAGCACGTGCTACGGGTCACCGTACTGATCCAGGCACAGCTGTTTACTCTACTGTATAAACTAATGTATGTGGATGAATCATCACCTCAGCTTACGTTATTAAAATATGTACGTTCCATTGGGTATTCTGCAGTTTTAGAGCACTAAGACAACTGAACAATCATCATACAGATTATTATAATGAACTATTCAGTTTGACACGTATTTCACCGTAGACAGCACATGGTGTACATTCTTTCCTGAAATTTTCAGGGCTCGAAAGGCTAATTCTACGTCCGTCTGCTAGCTCATTCATCAGAAGAATGAGTCCTGAGTCCAAGGACCAGCCTACCAGGAAAAGTCCTCTGCTGCCCAACGCTTAAGACACTCCCCCATGTCACAAACTAAGTTTGTATTTCGAGTCGGCTCTGGTAGCTCAGTGTGTTCTCTTACACGCGTATAATCTCTCCATTTGTTTCACCAAAACATGTTAATCGTCCAATAGATCATTGCAGCAGCGTTTCCTTCAGATTTCTTGTAGAACATGTCCCTGTTCTCTCTGCTTCACGTTCGATAGCTATCTCGCTCGGTTAACAGCAGCTGTCGCTCAGTCATCGGCTCGGAGGCTGTTGGATCTCCGGCTGTAAGCTCGCCGTATACATCCGAAATACAGCTTTGGCAGACATCTGGCAAGCATCCACGCCGGATACTCGAAAAGCACGCGTACACGGGGATCTGGATCTAGGTATTTCGAGACACCGTCTCGAGATTTTCCCTGCTCGTGACGTAAGGGTCGTTCTTTTCTCCGTCGACTTACCGGCGCGGCGTAGGAAAATACGTTGTAACGGGACCGCGTGGAGAAATTGCCAATCGGACCGCGCGACTGTTTTCTCAGACAACAGCTGTAACGGGGAGGAATTTTCGTTCCGTTTGGTGCTGGAACGCCATCGTTCGAGGAATATAATTTTAACGTCCGGATCAGAGCGTAATATCCTGATGGACGTTCGTGTTTGCCTCTCGAGATTATTTACGTTGATCGTCGTGCGAAATTCGGTCGAGTTTAAGTGAGATTTCGTCGAGACATCATACTCTGTTAGGCCCTGACGTAGTTAACCGCGTGCTTTATAATGAAGACTGACACTTGTGTATGATACTTAACAGATTTCTGTATCATGGTTCTTTCTATTTCTGAAGAATTTTTTAAAGGAAATTGCACGTCTTAATGGGTGTTCTTCGTTTATTCTTGGAGGACTTTGGTTGTCACATTTACTCCAAATAATTATTAGAACAATCGTCCTTATTGTTAGTATTATTATTTTAAACTATTTTAATAACAGATACTATATCTTGAGTGTATCTGTACTTTTTGACGTTTTTGTTTCATAGAATCTATGAACAGACATGTTATCTATGTAGTAACAAAAATATATACATAAATAATAAAAGTACCATCCATGATTGTTCGAATAGAACCGACATTCTTTTTAACAACTACGACCTTATAACTATGTAGTTAAATTGAAAACAGAACAGCAATAAGTAGTAACCATTTGGTTCAATTAAGAAATTGCACTTACTAAATAATGGTGTCGTATAATGAACGTCCTATAATAATTTTTACATGTATAACAATATGTCCTTATTCCTTTCCTGTCGGGTAGTGAATCAAATTCGCCAATATCCTTTTATCAATCTTAGATATAAAAATTAAATTATAACGAGTCCTCATGTATATTACAATTTTTGCCAACTGTATGTATTTTATAACTGTTCCTTTATTACATAAATATACAACAGCTTCATTTATCCCAGAATACCAAAAGGGAATAGCCAGGAAATACCAATAAAAATAGTTTATTACTCCGCACTCCGACCGATAAATGTTTACCCTGATCTGTTCCTCATTTACTCAACTTAATTTGTCCCTTATTGTCAAATTGATACAATGGTAAAAAATCAATGCAATGAACAGATAAACAGTTAACTTGCAAATTCTTTTAGTGAAAATAAGAAAATGAAATTTCTCAATAATAAAGCGATGTGCAAGACACACTTGTTTTCTTGCATTTATCATATTTTTGTCAGAAAAATGTGTCAAATTGGCACAAGGGACGGATGAGGGTTAAAACATCTTTAGGAAACATTTAAACCTCATCTGAAACATGCCTATCCTCAGAAGTAGGATAGTCAATTAGGTGCTTCCGTAGTAACATCCTCTACAGTTCAGAAAACGGTGAAGATTTCTCATATTTTTCAATCCACCGACTAATTGTAAATAATCGTAAAGTTGGCCCGGGTACGATATCGAGCGTGTTCAATCAACGCGAAAAAGCGGGAAATTCGTGTCGCGGGGGGGTCGAGTAGTCGATTCGAGTTGTTTCGCTTTAATCCACGAAGAACGGGACGCGACGCCAGCTGCTAATGAATTTACACCGTCGCGTCTCCTCTAACGTCATTAGTATCTTCGTCACAGTAAACAGAGCTTCGTTCTGTCCCCCTTTCATCGGCCAGATGTGTGGATGATCGTTAAAAAAGATTCCGGTCGAGAGACACATCCTTGACGCGTTCCTCGTCGAACGTAAAATTCGTCTGGCGCTCGTGTCACTCGCTTTGTTTGCCGCAAATTGAATCCTGTGACGACACATGGGAGCTTGTGTGCGTCTCTTCTTTTTGTGTAACTTACCACTGACTGCTATGGTCATTTAACCGGACACCTACTGTTTTAGATGGGTTTCGAACCGCCATGTGTTAACAGCCGACGCAGAACCACTGAAAACGGCCACCCATCTTACTTACATAGCTTAACTTCGACATCATCGTTGACTCTTCACTTTGAATTCATTTTTACACACAAAACCACCCTTTTTCTATCGCCAAACAATTTCGACGTAATTATACGTCGTATTGAACAAATCCTGTGCATTACACATGATAAATGAATCGTTCATTATTGAAAGGGTGTACGTCGATGTTTTAGGCAAAATTGAGTTATGCGTTTAAATTGTTGTAGGTGACCCGAACTTCGGGTTATGGGGCCCAAAAAAATATCAGAAATGTCTTTTGACATTCCAGTTGAAGAACCCGAATGAACATTATCTCGAAGAAAATTAGGTGAAGTTCTTATTGACTGGTGTAAAATTTAAAAAAATGGATATACGCCGTTTGGATAATAGACAATTCAATTAGCGGAAAGATTTTTCTCTTCTTTAATTAAGGAACAGTACAGTGTTTTTGTAACATGTTATGGTAACATCGAGCACGGATTCTCTGTTCGATCGAAGGAGAGCAACATGTCAATCGATTGAGCAATTTCGTGGAAATAGTGAAACCGCGTTACCTCCATATTTAGCCTTCCACCGAGTGGTTTGTTCTTCCGTTCTTACGGAACAGGCTCGGCCGGATCGCATATATGGAGAAACATCGTGTACCTGAACGTGCACGCGCGCGCACGTTCACCCGTTATTGGAATTCATTTAAAACGATTTCCGGGGATGTTTCGTCGAGAGGAAACGAACCGGAGAATCTACCAGCGGTTATCGATTTTATGTCTCGATATACTTTTTAAAGTATAATTAAGTTCGAATCGTCATTTATTTTTATTCCGGCTTAATATAGTAACCGCGTGAACATGGCCCGATCTTAAGCTCGTTCCGCGACTAGAAAGAATTTCTCTCAGATTTTCAAAAATATCCTGGGAACTGGGAACAGATGCGGTTGGTATGCCATAACATTTTTGTTCTATCTCCTTGCTTGATTAATAGCGTTATTTTAAGAATATAGTATGAAGATGTAGAAGAAGGATTTTTTATCATATGTTATAGACTGATTTAGTAGTGACAGTCTCATCGACAATCTTTAAAGCAAGGTATATAGTCACTGTTGAACTGTTGAACTAATTGATTTCAAACGGTGCAAGTTAGGTTTCAAGTGAGCAGCCTCGCTTTGGTGTAATTACATCTCGAGTTTAAAACCAATCCAAACGTCTACGTACACTCTGTGTAAGTAATTGGAAAAAATGTAGGTGTTTCAATAATTCTTAGTCATATAATTTAAATTTACCTGATTATGTTTGATATGTGCCAATCAAAATTAATCTGAAAGGTGTACTGTTGTTTCTCAGCATTATCAGTATGTATTTAAAATAATACAAATATTTTGTACATCTAAACTAGACTCCACAAAATATAATCATAGTATCTATGCAGAATGTTCCTGATGACATGCAATTTAATTTGTTAAATTTCTCTTCTAAATGAGAGTTTGATAAGTCGTATGATATTTGTCAAATATTCCTAATTTTAAATGACAATATTATACTCACAGAATTCCCTCTTTTTCATCAAGGTAACACACTACTAAAATAATCATGCTGAAAATCATTACATAAATCGTACATGTAGGCCAACTAACTGTATATTGAACATACAATTGATTTTTTCTCGTGCCTCTTCAAGTTCCTAAAAATATAATTTAAAAGTCTCGCTACCAACATTTCATTCGATCGATTGAATCACTAACACGTTACAAAGTCCGTACCTAGCTCTGCATCTATCTTCTAATTATTTCTAGAATTCCTCTGCAATAAACAACGATAAAATTATTTCATTAACAAATTTCTGATACATCAACTCTCGTGACCAGTCATACCTATGTCATCCTCCAGTGAAACCGCTACGAACATCAATAGGTATCGACAGAATCCTCCACAAGTCCCACAACACTTTTTCCCATCGAGCCTCTGTGGGGTCTAAAATTCTCCCTCGTCGTCGGACATTCTTGCAGTTCTCCTCGTCCTTTCCACGTTCCACCTTTTTTTCGTTCGGCCTCTCTCTCCTCCGGGTTCGAAGAAAAGCACGTGGCGACCGTGAGTGGCGAAGAACGTTTTCGCCTAGAGGCTGCCTCCTGGAGGTGGTGGGGAGGGGTGAATCCGCTTTAATTTTAGCCATGCTCTTCCAGCCGTGCCGTGGCCAGGCCATGGTATGCATGGTGGTGCTCTCGGCAGCAGCCTTGGCATCGCAGACGCATTATTCATACCTTAATGAATTCTCTCGTACCCCCTCCCCACCCGCGCCAGCTTCACCCTTCGCCATCGCTGCATCCGCCGCCTCCTCGCCCCTCGCGCCGCAGCGTTCTATGTACTTCCACCCTCGCTAAGAAGCCACGAGAGTCCCTCTCTCTATTTTTGCGATAACATCCCCGCTACGCTCCTTCCGCTCGTCGCGCGATTTCGTTTTATATTTCTGTTCTCTCCTTTTTTCTTTCTCTTTTCCTCTCTTCATGGTTCATCGTTTATCCGTCTTCTACCGGGGGCTGGAATTCGCGGGAGACGAAGAGTCTCCGTGTGTTTGGGGACGGGGGTGGATGATACTCAACAGAGTGATTCTAGGTGAAAAATGTAAATACAGTGGACGTTATTTGGACACCGATCATCTGGAAAGTGATCATCCTATGTCAGTTTCAAGTTAAAATTGTCATTAGTGATTAAACTGTGCGTTTTGTATTTTAAAATGTAATTATAGTTTAGATAATCGAAGCCCTACTGTGTATGGTATGGTTTTATTTGTTTACTATTGGAGTTTTATGACAGATATGGTAGCCTTTCTGCAAATAACAATGCCCTATGAAAGTATTCAATGAAAGAATTTGATAGAATACCAAATACATTTTATTGGACTGCAAGCACGCAGAAGACAACAGAAACCAGCTCCAAATACCTAACAGTATAAAATAATAATAATAATACTGATTCTTCATTGATCCTCAACAATAAATATACACAATTTTACAATAATATGATTTTAGATGTTCCAGGGGCTTTCATAGCTCCGCTCACCATGCACTTTTAACACTAACATAACTTCTTAAAGTATTTTGACAATAATAATAAACTTATCATTTAAAACACTGGAAAAAGTACAATAATAAAAAAACAGTAACATTTAACAGTATAAAAGAAATATTTAAAACAGAAGGAAACCTGAAGAAAGCCGTCCAACCTATCCTCAAAGTAAACTTTTATCATGAAGTATAGAATAATTACCAACTATGGTCGTTAGTAACTAAGATATTGATGCGACCTTAAATTGAAAAAAAAGAATGAAATTGCAACGCGATCAATGTCCACGATTGTCCGAGTCTGATGCGTCACTGCGATAGGTCCCGGGCTGCGTCAGTTATTACGAGTGATCCTGTAGCCGGAAACGGCTGGGATATTCCCGAGTATATTTGCGTTTTACGCGTCGGGTCCTCGTGAATTTATTCCCTGAAAAGTAATATCGGATCGTGCGTTAGAGTGTATCGGGTTATACGCGGCACGATATTACATCGAGCGACGGTACATCACCGTTAATGCTCCGCTATGGATCCCACGATGCTATACGTCACGCGGAGGGGAACGAAAAGCACACGATCATCTCCGCTTTCCGTGTCCCCCTGTTTCTGCTAACTCAAGTTCAAGGTATTGATCATTCCCGGACCAGACACGATGTACCATCGATGTTTCTCCCACGAATTCGAACCGTGGAATTCGTCACGCAAGCGTATTGCGCCGGTCTCCGATGCGATCGGACCGAAATTTTGTCCCTCTGCTGAATCCAGCAGGTAGGCAACGAGGAGCTCTGCAACTTGGGAGATTTGAGTACCCGGAGAGGCTCGTGTTCAGAGTGACGACAATTCCGGGTGTTCCTGGAAGATGCAAGACACAGTTCAATTCTTGCCTTATAACGAGCCCAACACGTGATGATAATTTTGCTCTTTGTTCATGTTCAGAGTTGCAACAATTCTGTGTGGTCTAGGAGGTACAAGAATCGGTGGACCTCTTGCATTATAACGAGTCAAACACCTGATGAAAATTTTACTCCTCGTGCTAGAAAATCACAATGCAGTCTTATAATGATTTATAAGTGATTTGTACAAGCTAAATTTGTTTTAGTCGTTTTGCTCTTTTTTTAGTTGCTAAGCTAGATCAATATCTTTGTATTACTGCACATAAATATATTATTGCACATATAGAGGCCATTTTGAGAATCTATACATTGCAATAAATAAAAAATGTTATATGGAGAAGTTCGCAAAAACAGTAGTTTCTGAATGATAGCGGACTGATGGTAATTGGAACGTGAAACGACCGCCTCGGTCTCTTGACGTAAATTCCATCGATTTCGTTTCTGAGCCATTCAAATTCTATTGTCTCTGCTACGCTAATTAGTTACATTCATGATGTGCAAGCAGAAGTAAGAAATGGATTTAAATCTACTAGAATTAGCTCTGGTATTTTTCTGTGAGTGGAAGTGTCAATATTTTAACTTTTAAACTTTAAATTTTGAAAGCTACCACGGGTGAAATTTCACTGTAAGTTAATTTCTGTGAACATTAATAAGGTAATTTTTACTGAATTGCGGTCCAAATATGCCGCCCAGGCAGAAATAAAACTCCCATTAGTTAAGTCCATTAAAACTTGCACTAATCTTATCTAAATTCCATTACTTTTTCTCAGCAAAACAATTACTGTCTCACAGAAAAATTCTAATATAACTGAGGCGTATTCAAAAGTCGAAAATAATTCGGACCGCACAGGGTTAAATTACTAGTCAACCCCTTGCCATATAATAAGTCACACTCGATGCAGATTATGGTTCATACGTTACAACTACGACTTTCGCTCAAATATGAATTCCTAAGAATTTTGTATTACAGCATCCTTGACGTTCAGAAAATTACCTAAATCAAATTGTACATGTCCACAAATACTCTTCCTGCATTTCACCCTCAGAGCACATCACTAATAAACTTCAGTGCCCATAACTTTGAAAAAAATCGTGAGGCTTAATCTCGATTCAGTGATCACGGTAAATAAAACAGCTGACAGATACATCGGGACGCGAGTAGTAACGCGTCTTATCAGCGGGCGCAATGAAAATTCCATTAGCGCGCAGATAACGAGCGGTCCCTCGCGTTTTTACAATTCTTCCCGCTGCCGTACTCGACCGTTTAATTGCAGTATCCTCGAATCCCCGTTCGACTCGAGATAAGCTCGAAACTTTTAATTGCCGCTTCCGAATATTTTTCCGCGAGGTTCGAAGTTTCGACCGGCTGCGAAAGGGGGGTAGCTCGGGGGTTGGTTCTGCGCAACGTCTGCCGTCGAGTCACGCATCCCTGCTTCCTGGTGCACACCGTTCCCCGGCAGAGCCTGTCTACACGTAATTTTCCTAGGAAAAGCAGCTACAGCTCGGTCCAGAACGTGGAAACCGTGGCCGAACCGACCCGGTCGTTCGTCGCGCTTCGTGTCCCGCACTCGCGCGATTTACGCGCCTTCCTCGCGCTGAATTTCAAATTTTACTGCTTCCGGAGCGGACCCATTGTTCTTGCCGAATTAACTCTCGGAACATGCTCCCCGTATCAGCTATTGTTGTAAACAACCCTGTCCGATTCGCTCTGCTCTTTTGAGCTACCGCCACCCGTTTCATATTCGTCGCAATTTGCTTGTCTAGCTTATTAATAGGGTATGTAGATTTTTATGTAAAACAAGGTTTTATCCGCGAGTCATGGCATACAGGAACCTTGGTGTCCGCTGCTTCGGTAATAGTTGTTGACTAGGAAATGAAAAAAGTATATAGAAAATTCCAGGAGTATAGTTAAACATTTATATTTATGAATATTTAATACCGTCAGGAGGCTAATAATAGCCTGACATCGCGTCATAGCTTCAGCCGTCTCATTTCATCTCATCGCGTATGTAAGCATTTTGTCATGGTCAGATTGCGAGAGGAAGCTTCAGTTCAGTGCAATAAATATTTTAGAGAGACTGCATTCATTTAATTGTTGTATTTTATTATTAGTTATTGTTGTTAATGTCTTCTTATGTCTAATTTATAAAGTACATTTTATCATAGTTGTGTACATAACGTGCAATACGTAGTGTTCGCTGCTATTCGGGGTTTTGCGTATTCATTGGGGAACCTATCACATGTGAAACAGATTTTTTTGCTTCTCTTAGTTCTTAATTTCTGTTAATATTTTTACACTATTATATGTAGTTATATCAGTAGATAGAAGCTTGCTCATTCGTATCGCGTATGTTGAATCACTCAGAATTCTGCGATATCATTATTCTGATTCACATGTCGAGCATGAACAGTGAATACGTGAAGCTACATTTGAGTAAAGGAACACAAATATCTTCAAATTAATAATAACCGGCTTCGGATATAAAACGCTCAATAAGTTAAAAAATGTGGTACGGCATATAAAACAGCACAATTTTTAATAAAAATCATTTTAATACTAATACATCACACAGAAAATTAATTGTCACATTTATTTCTGTTTCAGGTAAGACCAGGTTCATACATAGACACCACCACAGGACTCCACCGAGATTAAAAGGTAGACCTCTCTAGATCCCCCAAAAATATTAAAAAAACTATTAAAACCGCTGTGTATACATTCTCGTAACACCCAATAAATCCGAGGATACGATAACCATAACGGAGCAGGGCCGTAAAAACTCACAAAAAGGTAGATCGCCAGTGGCGGATGCATGTTACGAGAAGGAATTCAAACGAAGCCGCGAAAAATGTGTAACTGGGGGAGATATCGCGAATTACGTTTACGGGACGATGCATCTGTGTCTTTTCGCGCAGTCATTGTCCGCTGGCGGTATAGATGCATCGAACATCGTCGGAGGCAGGCTCTATTGTAGACTCGCGGTAGAATACCGTGGCGTAGACTGTATGATGTTGGCGCATCCCCAGAGCGAGCGGGCCAAGCATTTGAACGCAGCCCGTTACGATGCATTTATGCGGCCAAGGCTGCAGATAAGGAATGACACCGCTCTTCCTCGGCCCGGTCCAATCTTCTTGCCATCTCCGGGGGCTTTTACGTTCGATAAGATTTGCATGAAGGCCCTTCGCCTGCCTGCCTGCCTGCCTGCTACCGTTCGATCGTAATGGCGATTTACATCCACGTGCTACACTCATCCCCCTCTTCCGCCGCTTCTTCTACTCTAGCCTGTTTGTCTAGTCCTGTTTCGTTCGCTGCTGATCACTTCGGTAGCGTTTCGCCTGTAACGCTGCGCTTGCACCGTGTTAAGGTCCATTCATATCTACGGACGCTGAACGTGTCAGACGCATAGCATGGAAGACACGACACTTTTGATAGTATTCACGCTGACGGCCACTTAGCGTGGCAGAGCTCACACGTTCGATGGTATAAAAGCAGAAAGGCTACCACAGGCTTGCACAGGGGATCGTGCCAGCGACACTGTTCTGGCTAGTGTTGGACTACTTGGTCTTGGAACTTGAACACGGAACTCGTTTATATGCATTTAATTAATTGTGCTCGGCTCCATGCAACTCTAACACTGATGCTACAAGAATAGTGTAGAGAAGTGCACCATTGAGCAATAAAATCTATTTACAAAAAGCTGTTTTCACTTGTCTGACTAGTTGTGGGATTTTCCACTGTGATGCGGGACAGTAATGAATTTTTGGCTGACGTGAAACAAAAGAACATAATTTACGAACGAGATTGTGTCAGTAATCTGTTGTTATTCTAGCTGAGTACTCTCTATGTCACACCTTCAAGTCTTCAGGCTACTTGTAAGTTATCGGCTAGTATACAATGATGTACACTCGAATAATTAAAGTTACAGAAAAAGTTTACGTAATAAAACGGATGCTCGTTCTTCCTGATGAAACGAATCGCATAACCTTCGAGCATGGTCTGTAGCCAGCATTGAAATGTCAGTGCAGGTTTTAACATATTTTCATCTTCCTCTGGACGTTCCTCGCTAACGAGGTGAGATCATCGATGAGGAGAGAGTTATGCTTCTCCGCAAGACGAGGTTGTAAATGCCTTGGCTGAAATGTGGTAATAGTTATCATAATCGTTATCGCGTGTATTCATCGTGCGTTGGTATAAAATTAGTGCTGTAATCATTGGTATTTGTTTCTGGAAACGATCGAGATAAAAAGCGTCGAACAAAGACACCGTATTAATTGTGTATAATCATATTACGTAGCATTATCTTAATAATGCCGGTCACGATAACGTAATCTCTCGAAAGCTGGCTGACGCTGCAGCCGGTTATCGCGAAATTTACATAATCAGCCAATTTCCTGATGCGTATTTTCACCGATTCCAATATCTCTTTCGCTGTAATCCGGATAATCGATTCGTCATTGTCCGGCAATCGGACGGTTGAGTAACGTTCGACGGATTCATGAATCACGAGACGCATCCTCGACGTTCTCCTTCCAATCGAGTATAATCATTGTTTTCGCTATGTATCGGATGGGCGTAACTTCGTCTCACGCTTTATCATATTTTTTTATTTGAATACGTTTTACAGGATGTTTCAGAACGGTTGTCAAATATTTGAAGGGGTGATTCTACAAGCCAAAATAAGACGAAAATCAGGGATAACGAAATCGCCTAATAACTTCATTCGAATAATATAGATTTTCTAGATAAAAAATATTAACATCATATTTTTAGATTTTTTAACGTAACAGAAGTTTGAAATCACTGAGTGAAGAAAGAAGAAATGGACGCGTATAAAATAAACGCTCTCAAAATAAAATATATTGTTGTTAACATCTGGTGTACTGATGATGGATCAGTACAAAATTTTTTGGGGACACTCGATTTTGGTAGAAACCTGCAAGTGATTTAAAACATTTGGTCTCTGGTGTACGTTTCAGAATAATATCTACGTGGAAATCGATTTATTTAACTCGTTATTCTATAGTCATGTATAGACCGCTGATGTTTATGCAAATATATACATATATATCTACACTACAATATTTGTACTGTTAGTGTAGTTAACGAAACAAAACCTTTAAAATTTCTTTCGTATACAAAAACTTTTGTAGGGATGTAAAGAAGTGGTGGATACTGCAACATTCTCCCCTAATGTGCTGCATAATTCTTTCATAACTCCAGTCTCATTACCACCCTTTTGAAACTCGTAGAGCGTTCAGTATCTCATGCTTAGATAAACTCTATCTACTTCCATGTCTGAGCACTGAAAATTTAAAAACAAATAATTTCAAAAGCGCCTGGTCCTCTAGAAACAAACAAAGGTAGCGTGCAACCAAGTAGCGGCGTGCTTCAAACGCACATCTAATAATAATTTGTTGCATGTCGAAGGTAAGCGCACGAAATACGGCAGAAATTATGCAACAACGTATACAACACTGACAAATAGATTCCCATCGACGAGGCTCGATCTCGACTCGCGTCGATGTCTCGAAGAGGAAACGAAAATCCCGTTCTGTCTGAAAGGGTGAAAATCGGCCGAGGAAGAGGAAGATTTATGTTCCGGCTGTTTCGAGATTCCCTTTTTCGAGATGCTCGTCGGGAGAGGCGAAACGAATCGCGAAGAAGCGGTGTATTTGGGTCGCGCCGAGCCCTTGGGCTGAAAAGACGAACGCGTGCACATGCACGCTTTCTTTTCTTCCTTTCCTGTTTTTTTTTTTCGGGGGGGTTTTTTGCAAGCGTGCAATAGCACGACCCGCCCCTTTCCCTCGTTCTAGCTGTAAATTCCCGTGTCGTTTTTACCTTCCGTTCCTTTTGTCTCGCCGCCATCTTTCTCCGCGAACGCGCCCTAAATTATTCGTACGCTCTCGTCGCTCCGCGTTGAAATTATTTTTCACCGCTCGCGGAGGGAAATAAACGATATCGCGCTCCGGCGTTCTCCCTTTTATTGCGTGATTAATCGTCGATGATGATTCAGTGACTCGTGATTCATCGGCCACCGAGGCCCCGGTACACTCATTTCCCATGATCCTGTATAAACTCATTGTGTAACGAGCCGCAGAAGAAATTGCTTCGTTACGTGGGGATATTTTCTGAAGCCTGTAGAGAGATTAACCCTTTGAGGCCGGAAAGTTTCGGGAAAAGTCGTGCACCATGTGCTGAAATTTCCCGTGGTAGAACACGTGTTTAATTTCATAATTAATTATAATTATATATTTGATGTCGATTGCTCAGTTGTTTTAGTCCTTTAAAATTGCAAAATATGTAACGAGACATATATATTTTAATGAAATTAGCGAAGATGATAATTCGTCTAAATATATAGGCTGAAAGCGTACAGTAAACGCGTGTGCCTAGGCCAGTGCGGTGACCCGCAGCACACGGTGAACGATCTTTTTGAACGTATATATGCGTCTGTCGTCCGCAAAGGGTTAACTGATTTTTAAAAATTCAGTAACCTGTCTTATCGTTTTTCTGATCTAAATGTAGGAGAGGCATGAAGTATTGAACGTTCAAGGTTACTTCTTCGACTTTAAGTTATAGTATCTATAATTTTTCACATGCTTGGTGTTACATCCGTAACAGACATCATCTGGGGGCTGTTGGAATTTTAAGTATAATTATAGAATCCAGCGCATTAAAAATTATTATTCTTCAAACGTTTGTCCCGGAAATTCAGTACCAGGAATCCCAGGGAAAAACCCAAACCCCTCTCTTCAGCACCTCACGAAGCGACACTCATAGAAAAATATCTACATCAGTCAGGAAAAGCACATATGCTTCCACACACACTCCCAAACCAATAGGATAGCAGGAACAGTTAATGTTAAGCAGCTTTTATAGTGTCAAAAATAAATTCATTTTGGTTTTCGAACAATCACATTCATCCTGTGCAGACTCTCACTGGAGTGAAATTACATTTTTCCAAATTTGTTTATCATTCGCGCCTTCTACCAGGTGTCCGTGTGCTACCTGAGTCTAGATCCCAGGTAAATTCCTGCAGTGGTTTGATCAAACAGAATTCGGAACAACAGTTAGGTTCGTGGCTTCAGTAGGAGCTACTGCAAGAGGATAAAGGGATGTGCTAATATTCGAGAAGAGGGTATACACGGTATCAAGATGGGGTGCAACCAGAAAGTTGCACTAGAGAGAAAGAGTTCTGCAATTCTTCTTAGACACACCTTCGTAGGCTGCGAGAGGGTGTCCTATTGTATAAAAAATACTTTCGAATATTAGCGGCATGCCAACCAGATGTGCATCAAATCGCTAGAAAATTAAAATGTACATAACAGTGGATGTTAAGGATTAACGGGTACTGTATATTGTTTTAGAAATCTCTGTTGACCTAGACGAGCATCAGATATACACTATCGATTTATTTTTGCGCAATAAATCGCTCTTCTTAGGTTCTACCATAATCCTCTTCTCCTTTACCGTGCACTACTTTATGAATCACTCCGGATACAGTGTGGACTAGAAAACGCAAAGTGAAATGCAGCAGAGAGCAGGAGATAGAACCAGACAGAGATATATAGGGGGTTCGAGTGGAGAGGAAATTTCGAGGCATGGGGGTTGAAACGAGCAGGACGATTACCGCGAGTAATCGCGATAATCGTCACGGGACCTGCAGCTAGAGTCACGACATCGACCTGAGCCCGCCAATGGCCGAACCAAGCAGAACTGAATATTCATTAGCGATGATAATGCCACACGATCCTCCTCTCTCATCCCATTTCTCTCTGTCTCCCTCCTGCGTTAGCTCCCGCAGTCTCTGCAGTGGCAATCCTGCCAACCCCACGATTCTCCACCCGGTCTCTCTCTTCATCCTTTTTTTCTCCTTTTCCTCTCCGATTTTATCCTCCGCTCCTTCGAGCGTCTTTTTTTCATTCTTCCACCGTCACTATTCATTATCGTTAGTACTACTTCCTCCCCTTTTATCCTCTCCATCTCTCTCTCTCTCTCTCCTTGTCCGTTTCACCCCGCCACTTTCCATATCCATTTATTTCGAGGAATTCCGTCGGCCAATTCCCATGCTCGCGCTTCCTTGGATTCGCCTGGTACGCGAACGTTATCCGGTGTCGTTTCGCGGGACGGCTGATTATTATTCAGAAAGTATAACGCTCCGAGCAGCGAGCGGGAGAGTCGAACTCGATTAGGTCTGCGCGTAAGTTAGGGGGAGTGCGTCGCGATATCCGCACGGGTGAAAAGTTCGTCGCGGTCCAGCGACCTCGAGGGATCGAGATAAGCGAAACCGATGCGACCGAACGGATGAAAGTTCGCCATAAGGGAACGCGCGCGGCGATAAATTCGCGACCTGCAGGACCCTCTCGATATCCAGGTCGTCGATTCAATAAGACGCGCCGTTTGTAACTTTCGGGACGACTTCTTTAATCGGGATCCTGCCGAGAAGCGTGCCAATTTTGAGGAATTTTTTCTGGATCATAGATTGATGATAAGGAGTCATGGAAGGTGGATCACGGAAGTATAGGAATACTGTAGATTAATATTTGAATGATTAAGAAATTGTTGCAGAGGTTTTGGGTAGTGGAAGCTGCATAGGTTCTTGGTTTTTGTAATGAAGTATATTTAAGAAGAATGGATTGGATGTAGTATGAGAATTTATGCAAAGCACATGCGTTTTCTGTTTATACCCTGTGTCTGTGGATGTGGACATATGATACACACTCAATAAAAGAGGATGATCTGATGTAGACACCAGCGCCATTCCTATTGATACTGGGATACTTGATATTTGGTGCCAGTTTTAAGAAGTTTGATGCTGAATTTCAAGTTTCATTTGAAAAATGAAGTTGTATTATTACGAAAATTATTAAATATTCTTATCATTCCGGAAACATGCAGGTGTCTGTGCTCTGCAACAAATCTAGAAGACACTCATGATATTCGCGAATATTCCTTATATCCTTTTTCTTGGTTTTTAGAATTTTATAAGAAATATAATAAAAATAATAGCAAATAATATTTAGCACAGTTGAATGAAAGTACAATGAAGTGTAAGTAAATTATTTCATTAATGTATCAATAACGTAGTTCCATCCTTCTTCTTATTATTAGTGATCTCTATCATTGTTTTTGGTAACAGTTTGTACACCTTTTTGCCAGTGCAATTATTTTAAGGTAAAGTCCAATCTTGCTTCTTTACGATGATTAATTAACGACGTTTACTTTTCAGAGTTAACGCTCGCGCAGGCCAACAGGAAAGCTTCTAGAACCTCAAAGATTACTCATTAATTTTTTATTTCTTATGTACAAGTTACTTATAGCTTAATCATATTTCACAAGACATGTTTATACACTCTTCTCAGCTCTTACCATTATTCATTTGACGTTTTTTCGAATGTCATTACCTAATATCGTTACTCGAAGTAAATAATGAAACTGTGCTTGAAGAAAAAAAAGCATTCTTTCTTATAACTATATTTCTGAAAGTTGTATTGGGTGTTCTATAGTATTGTTGAAAAGTGTACACAGTCCACATTAAAATAAGAAAAAGAAATTTACAGAAATTTCAAAGGCCTGCATCTTTTTAAAAATTGAAAATAGTGGACACCCTTGCGCCCATATGAACTTTTCCTCTTACAATGACCCATACTATCATTCTCCAAAGAGTTGACCTTTCTTTATGAAACATCCTGTATGGCTATTATCGAAAGTCTCACAATTGAGAAAGTTACATTATCCTGACATCATTCTGGAGCATTCGCGGTGACAGAAATGTTTCAAGCGACATCCAAGAAAAAAGTATCGCACCTCGTAACGTCGGTGTAAAAATTCCGTGGCCCGGGCAATTACTTTTGGGGAGGGCGGGTACTCTCCGTTGAAATCATGCCTCGTAATTAAGCGTAATTACCGGGTGGCTCGATCAGTCGTCACAGCGCGAGCGAACGAGCAAGCGAGCGCTTGGCGAAAATTAGGCCGAGCTCGTTTTGCATAATATTTCCCTTCTATTTTTTTTTCCTCTTCTTCTCGTTTCGTTTCGTTTCGCTCGGCGTAATTACGCCGTTGCACGGAACGCGGGCCGTTGCGTAATCTCGATCACGACTGGTAATTGTACTTTTATTTCTGTCGTAATCGTCGCTCGAATTTTAATTAATTAGACGCCCGCGACGCGTACCTTGACTCCGCGAAATTCCTTCGGGCTGATCGATGAAATAAGTGTGTCATTGCAATAACTTAATCGCAATATATACGAAGGCGGTATGAATTCGTTTATCCACGCCAATTTTTGTGTACGTTCAATGAATGAAAAAGGGATCTGTTTCAGCCTACAGAAAAAGTACTCTGAAAAATACCAATCAGAGAGGGAAGATATAGGATGGCAAAAATTGCCAAATTTCTCGAATCACACACGTCAAACTTTAATTAGCAGAATTGGGATAGGTCACACATCACTCACGCATTCATACCTTTCAGACTAACGTGAGCCACCTGATTCTCCTGATAGTTTCAAGAACAGTGTTTATAGATCGCTAGGTCAGTTTATGAACACAAACTGCGTTAATTTAGCGTTTCACTATTACCCTAGTATATTTAAAATGAGTTGTCGGTATATACTGTAACAGTCTTTTTCATGTATTATGTATACCGCCTGTCTCTACACTTTTTAATGAATGTACAAGAAAAGGATTTTCCTGTAGACCGTAATAAATTAAATTAAATTAAAGTTGTTACCGTGTCGTGTGTATGGGAGCCTCTAAATCCATCGAAGAGAGGCACGTTCCTCGAGCAAAGGAGAAAATGTCGACAGAGCCAGTGGGAAACTTTATTACCGGACTTCGAAGTCGTTACTCCTGATTTGCATTTGTTATTATAATTGGGAATAATCGATGCTCCCGCCGTATAACGAGCAGACCACGCCGCCGGAAATGGATCGGGACAATTACTGGCGGCGAAACGAGCCAGCTCGATTCAACAAAGTTTTCCTCAACTTTGCAACGTCTTCCTTTCCACCTCCCTCCCTCTGTTTCTCCATCCTCGTTCGCTCCTCGTCTTCTTCGTTCAACTTCTTGCACGACGTTTCGTAATTTTCACGCAGACCGCGTTACGTTTTATCGACTTTGATGAATTAAGAACGTAATTGAAGCAATGAGGATTATCATATCGAGTGATTGAATTTCGAGCGCTCTGGAAATTGCTTGTTTTCTACCCTGTGGGGTATTTGATGGATTGCTTACGTCTGCTGGTGAATTGACTTCTTCATGGGCAATTTAATTTGAAAATACTGGTTCCAGTTAGGTATTGCAAGAGAAACTGATTCTATTTATAAATACTAGATTCGGAGATCCTGGGTCCAGGGGTTGCTCATATACGATAGTATACTTTCACGAGCTTATAATACGTCAATTGCTATTCATTTGGAGAAATGTTCAAGTTTTCAATACCAGTAAAACAATTTCGTTTCCATCACAAGCTCTGTATAAAAATTTGTAAACCCTCGAGGGTTAATACATCTACTTAGCTCGCAACGTAAGGGAAGATTGAAAGAGTGCAGTATCGAGAAGAGATCGCGATTATGCTTCAAAAAATTAAATTTGTGTTTAAACCTAATACTCTTCTTCCCTGACCAGTATATAATGTATCGACGAAATATTCTCTTAATTTTTATAAAGCGTGCATTAACCCCTCGGACGCAAATGATGAGTCTGGCTCGTCATAGTAACCTAATGCCAAAGTACACAATGACGAGCTGCACTCGTAATAACGTTTAACCTGCCAGTGGGTGAGTCATAAATAACTTCCGATTTATCTTGTGAAATTTATTAGTTAATTTATTAAAAATAACTTTTTACTGCTTGTGCAGTATATCTGAGTTTCAGAGACGAATAAAAATTAATTCTACGGTACAATATAGTACCGTAATCTGAATTAAATTATGTGTCAAGAGGTCGAGCTACTCTTGACACGATCAGCGCCAAGATGTCTGATCTTCAGTGCTTCTGTGAAACTGTAGATTCCCTTGGTAAAAGACTGTACCATTCAATGCTAACAAGGACAGAGCGCGAGATGAGCCTCTTGGATTTTGATGCGCTTTTGCAGTATTATAACTCAGGTGGATCCTGCCCCAAACCCGCAAGGGCAGGTGTCAACTACCGCCGGCATTCGAGATAACCGATATCAAAGTTTCGTGAGGTCTGAACATACCCTAAACATTAAGGATAGTAAATTACAATACAAACTAAATTGAGTGTGAAAATTCTTGGCCCAGCAGAACTTTCCCAGCGTCGCCTGTCGTTTTCCCTCGAACTTTCGGACAAACGAAAAGACAGATCGATAACGCGTGTCGCAGGTTCTAGAAAACGCTCGACACGGTGTTTCGAGTAGGCTGGGGAGAGAGCATCGTGACACGGTGTACGCGGTTAACCTGCATCGAAGATAGGCCCTAACGAGCTGTAGTTCGCTACGTAATGGAGGTTACGTCTCGCTGATAATTTCCGATAAGTGCTCGGCCGCGTTAACTGGAGCAACCGCCGGAGGGCTCCTTGCTCCACCTCTCCATAGTATCGTCGTACTAACAACACCTACACGACGAGAACCACCTCTTCTCGTTACGTGTACGTGTCTATATCCAGCGCGGTGATTAACCGACCCACCATTCGCAGCCCTGAAGAAGATGAAAGCCGTGCACCAGCGAGCAATCGGGTTATTGCTTGTCGGTGGAATTCCCGTTTTAAAGGACTCGATCGATTTCGAGGATAGGGCAATTGGTCTGGCCAGCGTCGATTCAACGGAGAAAATGCAGAGAGGGGGAGAGAGAGAGAGAGAGGGAGACGAGAACGATTCGAGATGGTAAACGTCGTTGGATACGATCGATCGATCCACCCCGTGCACCGTGACACGAGCGTCGCTCGTCTAAATAAAGCGGTTCGAGGCTCGTCTCGCATAATAGACGATCATATGGGCCGCGTCGCGAGCATACGCCGACTTGATAATGCTAAGTAACGCCACATGAGAGAAAGACGTGGACGAATGTACCGTGGAACCCGTGACCGATCGCTGTTCCGCCGATCCACTTTGTCAAACAAGTACCAAGAGCATACGCTACGCCTGTTTCGTTCGTGGACTGGATCAAGCGGCGTTATTTGTGACGCTTAAGCAGCGTGAAATTGATGAAATATGATTGGTATCAGGTGCGTTTCGGTGATAGTATGATAGAGGATTCGTTAACGGCGTTCCGTGTTTTGGGTGCCCCAGGGTGGGCTGAAATTCGTTGTATAGCAGAGGCAAGGTTGATCCTGTGTTTAAATGTAAATTCAAATTATACAGGCTGGCGGCGCGTCGAACAGATTGACATGTTTTACATGTGACACGTTTTAAATTTTGACGTGTTTTATATTTGACGAATTTTAAATTTTAACACGTTTTAAATTTCTCCATGTTTTTCATTTTTGGGGTGGCAATGGAAAGGGAAGATGAAGCTATTTCAATTGACTCGGTTTATGAAAAATAACTGGATTGAAAATCAATAAAGTACGCGTACGCTTTGTACCTTTCAAAGTGTTCTGAAAATTGTACCATCTTTTCGAGACACATATTGTATACGTAGAAGTATACAGAATTAACTACAAATTTTTTTAACCTCAGCTTCCAATATTGTTATTTAACCACTTGCGTTACTATTTTCTTAACGACTGTATGTTCTACAATTTATTATCGAAGATCCTCTTTACACTGATGCATGAAGAAGGTACTCCAATATGTACAATTCGCACCTGAAGAGCTGGAACAGGATGTTTTTAACACTTTGACTGCCATGTCACGCACATGTGGATGACACTTGAATTGTGTTGTTATTTATCTGATTACAAATAGTATTAAGAACAATATCTTAAAAGGTCTAACAGAATCAGTAAAAAGGTATAAAGAGTTCCGAAAATCATTTATTAAAAATGGCACAATTTGAGATTACTCTCATGGTCTATTAAGCTCTAGAAAGGCGTGTCCTTTTCAGTCTATACAGTGTGACAGTCAACGCGTTAAGAATTCTTATGAGTAGGACTCGTTATTCTAAAACAAGGGATAAAATAAACGAAACATCTCATTCATAACGTACCATCAGCAACATCATGCTGCAGTAACCATTTCAACGAATTCCAAAATTCAAGAAAGAACCTTCGAATCGACACGTAACGCGAAATCGCAGGAGACATCGCTAGAAAGTCTTTTCGCCGACTCAGCTCGGAGAAATCGGTCAGAACGAATGAAAATGATCACCGAGGAGACTTTGAATGCTCCTCGGGAATGTTCGAAAGAGTTCAGCGTAGCGGGTCGAGGCGGATAATTTCTGTGGACACGGCGTCGAAACCAGCGAATGGATAAACATGGGATTCTGTTTACCGTTCTCCAGCGGCGTATCCAAGAATACCCGCGTTTAATGATCGCGTCGCGTTGCTTTCATTGCCGTTCCTGCGGGATGGTCCCGGGGACCTTGAAAAATAATTACAGTAGCCGTTTCACGGGCCATCGACGCCGGAAAGAAAGAGGCTTTCTCGACAAATTGAGTAATAAATCGCGACCTTACCTCCTCCTTTTACACTCCCCCGGCCCCCTGGCGGCTCCGCAGCTTCTGCTATAAATGTTTGCTCTAGCGGTGGCGAACGCGCGTAACTTCTTGGTCTGGCTCCGTTCTAGCGTCGGGTAATTCAAGCAGGTGCGTTAATTGGAAAGTTAAGTATCAGGAAGCACGGTACGAGTGTGGGAAAACAAGTTTACGTAGAAACTCGGTAATTGATGTCGGAGCTCCGTCGCGGATGGATGTTCCCGTTTCGTGTGACCCGTTTTTACTGTTTGCTCTGCGTAAGTGTCGCGAGAAGACGAAGGCTTGAATTGCTTCTCCACCTTTGTGACGGTGCTCGTGTTTCCCCGCCTGCGAATTTTAACGCGACTCGTTTCGACGCCGAGTGGCCGGATTCGCTTATTCGAGGGCGAGCTCCGTTTCACGGGAATTAGGAGCGTTGAAATCTCCGATTATGACATCACCGGCGAACACACGACCGGTTAACCCTCTACCGCGCCGTGTCGCTTGGAACTTGTCCCACATGCGGATCTGTATCCGTGAGTCTTGTTTCGTTTCTTAATCGCCGTGTATCATTGTACTCTACCAGCGTACTGGCACTGAGCAGTATGTTGGATTATTATTATGTTCATGTCCTGCGATTAATCATTGTCGTTTGCTTGATGTATCACTTTCGTTGCACGCAAAAAATAGTGAGAGGGTTAACGCACGGTTAACACTTTGAAGGTCGCAAATATCTTGAGAAAGCTAGCTGTCGTTGATCTTTTTTTACAAGAATCTTTAAGTGACAAATATTCATTTTGTAAGTACTTGGATATTGTTTGTCGATGATGGGTATACTCATTTATTTGTTTTATATGAATATGTGATGCTTGTTTGTATGCTCATAAATGATACTACACTTTCTGAACTGTAGAAGATTTTTAAGGAAATGTTCGAAGGAATCACTTTGGCCTCCATTTCTTCTTTCTTCTTGCAAACTACAAGAATCGTTAATTTATGTACATGGTATACTTGTATGTAATAAATTTTGCCTGTCTCCGTAAAAATTGAACCATTCAGTCCACTGCAGACATTTTCTTTAAGATTTTCAACTCGTAATTAGAAATATTCTTCAGAGAAACGTATTCTATTCAACGGGACATATCGAATACTTGTAAAATTTTTTCTAACTTCAAGGTCCGTTTCAATTCTTCCCCGTGAAACATCTTCAATTACCTGGATGAAATCGTGATATCGTATAATTTCAGTGTCAGTATTCACACTTATGGCCACCACAAGCTTACGAGTTTGTGGATCATGTAATACCTCTTTCCATCGATCAGAGGTTTACCTGCAAAAAATATTCTATTAAAAAAGATGTGATATTGCAATCTTAAAGAAAAAGTATTTTCAACAGAAGCATGCGAATTCTGGCTACTGTCATCGTAACAAGTATTCCCAAGATAATCTGAATTGCACACCACAAAAATTATTTATTATTCAGAATTAAAAGATTTTGAATGTACCCTCTACGCAATACACGATGCTGTTCAAAGATACTTACTGTACCATGCAATTTCTATGCATTTTCATCTATTTGTAAATTGTGATTCACTCCGGTAACATTATTTACATATTTCGGTCTAGAGATTCAGTCTGCGAGCCATCGACGCGCACTTACGAAACGCTTTGTATAATCCAAATTGAATCCCAGCGTGTTCGATTCCGGATTTCTGCTTCGCGCGAAAGTTTCGGAGAGGTGTAAGGGTCAAAGGCCATTTGTCACGGTTCGAAAACGAGCAGATAGAGACGGTCTGTCGGTGGTTGCGTGCACCGGCGAATATTACACGGTATTATTCGGCGATCAAGTTGTCCCGTCGGTTAACTTCGATAACTGGATTGCATCGTAATAAGTGCTCGGTTAGGACCGGCTGGCAAGTTCCGCCCGGCTCATTGTTATTCCGTTGCGTGTGCCATTGTTTAGAGTGCCTACTCGAAAACTCGCGTCTCCGTGGCGACCGTTTAATTATTCCGTCGTCACACGTGCCACGGGAATGATTTCCGTGGGCCGTTTCCAAACTTTCCACGCGTGAATCATAATCAAACTTTCGACAAACGGCTCGAAGTGATTTGATTTATTTATGTCGAATGACTCGGGTGACGAACGTTATACAGAAATTCAAAAGATTGCTTTTGTAGTCGGATGAAGTCAGTTTGCATAACTTTTGAATTATGCGTTCTACGACAGATTGTTACATAGAAAAGTTGCATGGTTTCAAGGGGTACGTTAGAGCGTATCAACTTCTTTGGTAGGTGGAGGCTCTTTGGAGATATGAAGATCAACTTTGTTCCTTTAAATGGATGTCATATTCTTTATGCCAAAATTTGGAGGAATATCAAATTCTGAGTAAAATTGAATTAACCTATATTGATCTTAAACTTGATAATTAACGTGATATGTTACTTACAATTACTTTCTCGATTTGATTTGATTAAATTGAAGCAGCCTTATCAAAAATGTTGCCAATGAAGGAAATACTGCTTCAACTTCAAGTGAAACTGGCGTTATAAAAATTTAATAATAAATAATAAAAACAGTGAACAAGAAATTGGTTCATTCACAATTTTAAATAAACAGATGAGGTCTGAGAAATATCTTCGTTCCTCTGAAGTACTTATTCTACTTACTGCAAGCATGGCTAGTAAAATTCACAGGGTGTTCAGACTAAAGCTCTGCCTACCCCAGAAACTTCTCCTACACACTCTCGAATATTGTTTAAAAAATTGTACGTCGAAGCAACAGCGTTTCTATCGTCTTGGCTATTTATTCTTCGTATTGGTCGATCTTTGGTGGCCGAAGAGTAACGAGCGGAAAACGATGGAGTGTGAGAGATAAAACAACGTGCCACGGTGCTCGTCGTTCCTCGTCTACCCTCTTTGTTCCTCCAAGGAACGGGTAAAACCTCGTAAATCGACGGTGAACCAGTTATCGGCTACGGGGTAGAGCGAAATGTTAGTTACGACGAGGTTGGGTTAGCGTTCGACAGGGTGGCTCGTCTGTAACCGTGCTTGCCAGGGTAGATATTCGTTCTACTTTTAGTACATCGCCGGATCTCGACCTCTAATGTATCCGGATATTCCATCAGCCCGATATATACCGACACCGCCTGAATCCATTACGCTGGAACGCCGGCGAAATATTTTTGGCCTTGCCGGTAAACCGTGCCGATCAGCTGCCCGGTTTAATTAGCCGGATCTAAACACGTTTCTTCGCTTCATATTTCTATCGACACCGCAACGACTGTTTTAGCAAATTTGGGAATACAGATTTCGGTTATTTGGGACACATCGAGGCTAGGCGTCCTTTGGCCCCATTAACCGGCTGTCCCAATTATGCGAAGTATCACATGGTGAATACAGTAGTTAAAATGATATAAAACAGACAAACTGTAGCTTAAATGAGCAATGAAGTGTTTATTTAAATATTTTTAGAATAAATCAGAGCCAGATATGTATCTAATATGTATATAGATATTCTTCATGCAGAACTTTCTATTTTCAAATTTAAATGTTTACGTTACATGAAACGTTAACCAAACTATATTATAACCTGTAAATGTTGAAAAAGTATACTTTTTATTTTCCTTGCGTTATTAAATGTGTATTCTTTACGTTTTTTAATATATTAAATTGCATAAACATCCGCAATCTAGTGATAAGACAGAAACTATAATAGAGGTACACAAAATAGGTCTCTCAAGATTATCTCCTTATCCACGGTACAGCTTTTCCTTTTTCTCCTTTCAAGAATGCTATCATGGGTATACTGTTGAAAGACAAGAACAAGCAACGTATAATACTTTATACCTTCATATAATAAAATTTATACAACGTAGTACAGTAGGACCTCGATTATCCGAACAACAATTGATGACAGGATGACTCGCATTATAACTATATTTCGCATAAAAATGATAATTCTATTTTAGAATGAAAAATATCCACCACTGTGAAATTAAGTACACAACGTAATTAATGATTACTTCAGCTGGTAGCAGGCATAGGATGATCAATTTTCAGATGTCAGGTGTTCGGGTAATCGAGGTTCTACTGTATCAATATCGCTCACCAGGAATCCACTGCCCCAAATCCAAAGCATCCTACCACCTCCCAATCAAAGATCACGATCTTCCAAAGACGTGTTCGATATTGGCAGCCTTGTCAGATATAAAAGGTTGCCCTGGGTATATACTACATCTCGCTCGAAAATTGATAAAACTTTCAACGCGACAGGGTTCCGACATCTTCTGCTCGGCCATAAAACTACGCTATCCACTGTACAGATTTTATCCCCGTTGTATGCAGGTCGTGCGCGGAGGGTCTAACCGGCGAGGACTAAATAGAAGGTCGTGGAATCTTGGCGGGAAGGTCGGTGGTAGAATCGCGTTGGTTTGATGGATGACCCGGGGTTTCGAACTATTTTGCCTCGTCGGAGGCTTCGGGGCAAAAAGCGTTATGGATCGAGTCTGAAGGTATCGAAGTTGGCTCAGGGATAAGTTGAGAGCCGTCGACGGGGGCTGGGGGCGTGAGGTGAGAGTTCGACGAGCGATCGCAAGAAACTCTCAAAGAGAGAGGCTGAGGCGGACTATCGATTTTCTTCACCGTGGCTCGTTGTGTCGTCGTGTTCGTCGTCTACACGGCCGTTGTAGCCCCGCCAGGGAAGAAGGTGCACTCGTCGTGCTTCGATTCGTGAAATTCTCTTTGCCTTCCCTCCGCCTGCCTCCGGGAGGGTTAGCTATGGGGTCTCAGGCGGATGGAGGAGGAAACAGAAGTGAATTTACGGTGCCACGCGTCCTGCAGCCTGTCCGTTTCCCTTCGACGACGGTGACGAGGAAGAATTATGAGAATTTTATGCCTCCGACTCACCTTCCCTCTCTCGCCCCCTCTGGATCTCGTCTGCAACTTTTCAGCGAACTCGGCGAAACGGTTATAAATGTATCCGCGTGAAAATCGTTCTTAATCGATCTTCGTCGTGAAAGAATGCCAGACGTGGCCCTTTCACTTTGCTCCGGGAAATGCGTGTACGGGGTGCTGAACGGGCTCAGAGCTTCCATGGTGTACTGTAGGTGGAGTATATAAAGCTTACATGTTAGCCTCTAGACTTCAAATGGCTGTAGTAGATTACAGGACCTACCGTGGCGTATCAATTGTACTGTATAACAGTAAAATTAGAATAGACAGCTTGTTGCCATAAAAGCATTAAAAATATTTGATTCTGTTTGTTAAAATGAAGTTAACATTCGTATCTCTGTTACATCTGCATCCGCATATTCCATATCTCCATTACATATGCAGTACGCATATTCTGTGTACTTCAATATATTAAACTGCATCAAATTTCCCAGATTATCTGCAAGTGTCCCATGAGTCCTTGTACCGCGTGCGGAGAACGCCAATAGGCGTTCAGTGACTACGCTTAACAAATACGTTTGCAAGTCTTCCGCACGCGAGGTATAGCTGCCTCGGAAATCATGAAAAAAATTCGTTCAGATTCATTTACGCATCTCTCTGAGTACTATACGCCTTCGAGGCATGATACCTTTTTCTTTTGACACCGTGTACAGGTCTGTCTCGAAATGAACATAATAAATATGGTTATCGAGAAGTTACGACGAGGCTGGGAATTTCTCGAAGAGCCTTTAGGGCATTATGCGAGCCTTCTACGCCTCCTGGTCCCCGTTTCACCCTTTACGAGTGTACGAATACGATAAAAACGTATTATCAATAAAACACCAAGACGTTTCCGGCCTGATATCGCGCACCGCGCTGCGCTTCGCTTTAGTAAATGTTATCGACATCGTTCCATGGTATTTATCGACGATGACGATAAGTACGTTTTCTAAGTCCTCTCGAGATATCGCGAACGTCGATGATTCTCTTGCGATCCATCGACAAGCTTTTCCCGTGAATTACAAAAATTCCTGGATCCTCTTCGATCGCAAAGGCTGAAGTTACTGGAAACTGATATCTACAATAAATCATGACTCGTTGATGTTAAAAGAAAAATGTATAATACAACCTGTTGTATTCGAAGGATTGAAGTTGGTGACCTTGTGCAGCACTAAAATTAGCAATTGATATAATTTGGAAATTTTTAGATCACCTTGAAATGTTAAAAAATGTGAAGTGTTTAAGAAATAAAGTGGTTCTTTCGAGTGGGCCCCTTCGAATACAATGAGCTTCGTTGTACACTTTTTTTAACATCGAGTCAGAAGTTATTTTAGATAGGAGTTTCTAGTGACTCAGCTTGTATAGTCTGGATACTAAATCGTAGCACTACCTGACAAGAGACATTTATAGTACAAAAATAAGTCAGACGTACGAAATAACCTTTTTTTTTATTTGTGGTTTCATTCTGTAGAGCAGTGATTCAGAGTTTTTTCTGATGGTCACAAGAGTGGTTACATTTTATCAATTTTATTTATTTTTACAGTAACATATACTTCATTTATTGCATTCGGCGGCAATAGAGCCGAATTATTGTTATTTCTGTTTGTCCTGTTAATTGGATCATTATTTGTCTAGGAGCATTGTTTCTAGATAAAAATTATTTATAATGAGGTAAATTGTTCTGCCCACCGCTGAGACATTTCAAGTATCATGATACATCATTTTCCCTGATTAACATGTTTAAATATACATATGTCAGGAAATACTGTGAGATCAAGTTGAGAGATTAAGTCATAAATAATCATTTATTCCCAATTAGTAAATAGGTATTTGTACATATATTATTTTACTATATTATATACAATTATACACTAACTTATGTTGTCCCTTTAATTTGTTCTGTAATCAGAATAATACATATAATATTATTAATATATACAATGAATTATTTGTTAATTAATAATAGAGTACATTTATCGAAATTAATTACTAATATGCTAAAATCAAATATAATTATAGATTTATAAAGTGAAAGACTAATTAATTGATGAGCATTAACAGGCGCCATGCTCATGGCGGAGCAATTTTCACACGATGACTTAACTCACCTTCCCCAGTTAACAGGTTAATGCGTTGAATTGAACACTGTACAGACTGAAAACGATACAACTATTTAAATTCTGATTTAACATGAAAGTAACCTGAAATTATACTCTTTTTATTTAACGATGTTATTAATTTAATACAGTTTATTATTGGAACTGTTGGAATTTAAGTGTTACCCATGTATAAATGGCATGGCAGTCAAAGTGTTAAAAAGTCAGACTATGACTCATTGTGGGTTGGATACCACCTAACTCTACAGTCCCTGGTGGACCGACCATTGTTATCTCCATGTCAGTTATTCTTCAGTGAAAAAGAAATCGTGCCTTGAGTAATCCAATATTCCAACAGTCCTAATATTTTCTTTTTTAGTAGAGCATCTGCGATTTGTTTCTAATTAATAGTAAATAAATAACAATAAGCTAATTTAATGTAAATACCCAAACGTAATAACCCACAGTATATTTTTCAAGCTGTCGCTAATAGTTTGCGACTGATGCGACATAAATCATAAATAAAAAAAATGTAAGTGAACGTTCTAGAGGAGATTAGATTACATGAAAAGAACGTTCCATTGAAAGTCCATTTTCTTTGAAAGATTAACTAGGTAATTGTTAGATAACGCAGATTTCGTTATCATTTCTAGTTTGCGCTACGGTGAATCTTCTAGATAGATCCATGAGCTTGAACCAGAAACCTGATCCTCTAATTTTGTTATACAGTATATTACTCTAATACACTAATGTTGAACCAGCTATTACTTGCTAGATAACGCACATTTAGTTATCATTGCCAGCTTGAGCTACGGTGAATATTGTCGATAAATCCATGAGCATGAACCAGAAACTGATCCTTTAATTTTGTTAAGCAGTAATTACAGTAATACACTAATACCGAACCTACTATTACTTGTTAGATAACGCAGATTTAGTTATCATTGCCAGCTTGAGCTACGGTGAATATTGTCGATAAATCCATGAGCATGAACCAGAAACCTGATCCTTTAATTTTGTTAAGCAGTAATTACACTAATACACTAATACTGAACCTGCTAGTACGTATTAGATAACGAAGATACAGTTATGATTACCAGTTTGAGCCACGGTGAATCTTGTAGATAAATCCCTGAGCTTGAAACGCTCTAACCTTCTCAGTTCCTTGGTATCGTCCAGCAATTTATTGGCCAGTTATAGTCCAAATATAGCCGAACGATTTGGTCGGCCGTGGCGCAAAGGAACTCGATGAGCTGGTGTATCGTCGACTTGGACGAACAATAGGGACGATACGAAAGGAAGACAAAGTTGTCTGCATTCGCGGGGACCGCTTTTCCTCCTTTCTTCCATTCGTCCTTGCTTCTTTCGCCGTCTCGGATCGTCCGGTTCTTTCTGCAGAGGCCGGAGCCCTCCGGTGTCATAATACGATATTCCCCGCGAGTTCAGGTCTCTCCTAATGGAGTTTGCGTGTAAGAATGAGACGAGCTCGAAGGAAGAGACGCCGAGGGAGCCGAGCAAGCAGACTATGCTACCAACTGCGCCCGAGACTTCCTTTTCTTCCTCCCTTCTGCCGCTGCTGCCGCTGCTGCTTCTTCGTCTTTTCGCGCCGAGAGGGTGCAAGGCTATATAAAACGCGGCGAAGGTTAATTTTATTTCGCGCTAGAGGCCCCGAGTTGCTAACAGAAAGCTCCCTTTCTTCTTTGTTGCTTTCCGTCCTTTACTGGACTGTGCTACTTCAGAATTTTGTGAACGTCGTGAGTCCGATGTACGATGTTGGTGTTTGTCTTCGATGCGACAGAAGGGTGTCGCTTCCTGTAATTGTTTATTGTCCGAATATTAATACGTAGCAGTTTTATTTCGCGCTAGATGCTCTAAGTTGCTAAAAGAAAGCTCCTTGTCTTCTTTGTTGCTCTCCGTTCTTTACTGGACTCTGCTCCTGTAGAATTTTGTGAACGTTGTGAGTTCGATGTGGGATGTTCGTGTTTGTCTTTGATGAAAGAGAGGGGTGTAGTCTTTTTTTTAATTGTCTATCATTCATAATATCTATACATAACAATTTGTACATCTGGCGTACATAGACAAAACAATACACTTTTGACAATTAATATTTAAACTTGCTGGGCTGTTTCTAGACTTCTCTAAGACACATACTCTATTTTGTACTTTAATATTTTATACAATCATTTTCCTTTTTTTTGGATAGGGATCACATCATAGTGTTCGTTCCTAATTAGAGTATCACTTCACGTCATGAGCAATCCAGTGACATTCATTGGACCTTGTTTCTTTAGCGATGCACTGAAGTATTAAAAACTGATTTTCTCAACGAAGCTTTTTTGTGACGTTCCTTGTTTTTTCCCCCTACTCTTCACATTAGCTATTCCTTATCCCGAGGTCGGTGAGAAAGGCAATGGATAAACGGTCATTCTTTCATCAGAATATGAGGAAACGGGCAGGTTCGTCGAACATTGGAAAGGGTGTAGAAGTCGATATTAACACCTTCGAGCGAACAAAACGAATTATTCACTCGCGAGCGGGTGAAAAGCGGGGGCGGTACGACGAAGCTCGAGAATAAAAGGGCACGCGGGATCGAGCACACACCGAAGCGGGGCGGGTGAAAAGCTGCATCGGAGAAAAGAGCATCGCCACCTTAACCTCCCTTTTTTTCCCTTGATCCGATGCTGAAAAGCACGTCTGAGTAATCGTGCCCGGCCCTATTGCGAATATCCAATTCCTTTCTTCTGTTCGTCTCTTCGGCGCACGTGACGCTGCTTTTCCTGACTATCGACCTTTCATCACGGTCCGAGGAGGAGCGTTTCCCGCTTTTCCGGGGAAACGTATGCAGCCCCGAGTGCCTCGTCCTTCCTTCTTCTCCCTCTTCTCGTGAACGAGAGTAACTGAGCGGATCGCTTTCGAATCTTCCGTTCCTGACGCTTCCTCGAGAAAGAATGCGCTCCGGGTGAATAAGAATCGCGATCGAATGGTTTTATAGTGAAATCAATTTTATTTTTGTTTTCGACTGGTGGAAAACTGGAATTCACTTATACAGGGCGTGTTCCGAAATTCACCGAGTACTTCTATGAAATGGGGTGAATTTTTAAAGGATTGCTCAATCGTACGATTGCTGCTTTATTTTTTATACGAAACATATGCAGTAACTGTAATTACTGCTGCCTGTCTCAGTGAAGAATAATTAAATTGAGTTTCATTGTAGACTCGAAAAGTACAGTTCGACGAGTTTGGTATGAAGCATGTTGTAGCTTACTGACAATGAGAAAGGCCTGCAGGGCTTAGGGCTAAGTGTAAGCTAAAATCCATTTCGATTCATTTGATGAAATTATAAATAATTATGCGTAATAGAATGTGGAAAATTGCATTCGTTGCTGCAGTTAAAATTGTTTGGGCGCTTTTAGAAAAAAGCGGAGTCGCTCTTGAAATCTTCCAAATGGTTCCACCCACGGAAAGTCAGATCACGTGATATTCCACTGGAAGCCATCCAACATTTATGTAAAATATTTTCCGACGCACTTACAAATTTCCGACGTTGTTCCCGTGGATAAAATTAAATGGGTCACTTTGCATATAGTATCGTTCATACATTTCAGTCCAGAATTTAAAATACTCCAAAATTTGGTTTTCAACAACAACTCGAGTTCAACCTACTAAATTATTTATTATCCAGGCACTCTTTGAAGTATTGGGTCATCCTATAAGTATTGCGGTTTTTAAGTATGACTTCATCAAACGCAAAGAAATTAAAAACTGCAGCACTGAATGTTAGTTTTAGTGCCCTTGCACAGTTGCTTCAACAGTTCTTAGATTTCAACTTTCAAGTCGTTTTAGATTGATTTCAACCAATCGATAGATCTATGAAAATAGGTAGTAATTGATAAGTAATTAATTTCAAGTGTGACAAACGCAATCAGGATATTTTTCGACTAAACTGCATCTCATTTACAAAATTATTAGCAACAAATCTTTGCTGTGGTAATCCAAATGTTCATCGATAATTTTCACCAAAATAAATCCCTTGCATGCACAGTACTATTTTTACAAAACAAAATGGGACAATATATTTATATTTATTTAATATATATTTTACAAGATAGAGACTGACATTACTCATGGGATGATCAGATAAATTTTACCCAACCCTGGAAGAGAATGCAATTTTACCCTGCGAAAGTGCTATAAGAACCTTCGTATCGAGTGACGCAAGCACTCAACGAAACGAAGCGGAAGACTTATCGGCGATTCTCGAACGATAATGCGACTACGATGTTCAAATCTCGAACCTGTGCGACTGTGTGAGTCTGTGTACATAGCCGATAAGTGTCGTAAGAAATAGTGAAACAGTTTATCGAAGATTCACCGGTGATACGGTTGGTCACGATACCGAAAACATGACGACGAGTAGCGGAATCGTTTTTATCGCTGGACACGCAGCTACCCTGCTCAAAGTAATTAAAGGATTGCATATTTAACCCTTTGCACTGCAAGCATCTTTTGATACGAAGAACCAGCAACTCCGACATAACTAATGCGATGATGCAACCAATATGGTTGCGAGCTGCTGCAAGCAAATGTTAATTTTCAATGATTCGTATTCCAAGACTACTTCGTCGAGATAAGATATCGACGCTTTACTTACTTTTACGTATTAAGAAATATTTCATTTTTGACATGCTATACAAAAATTAGAAGATAAAATTGACAAACCATCGGAGTGCCTGAGAAGCATACTTGGAGTGCAAAGGGTTAAATTGTCAAATACAGTGTTCATTTTTCATAATTCCTTTTATGTTCAATATTCTACAATGTCCACTTTATCAGTACCCGAATATTTATTTACCATCAGTGATGAACATGTTTATTCATTTATTTTATGAGTGTTTCGTTTAAATTAATGAAACCACGTGTATGTGACAGCGGCCATCAAAGCGTTAAAATTAGGCTGGCAGGGGTTGTCTGTAAAATATAGGACTTCAGTGATTTTTGAAAAATCAGGAACCACCGTTCAAAATTCGTTGAACATGTTAAGTTCACTATTGTTCTGAACAGTACAGAACAACGGCGATATTCACCGAGCGATTTCGACTCGAAAAGCACGAGATGCGCGGTCTCGTTCGAGTTCCGACTCGCTCGAGCGAGCACAGCTCGATCCATGCGTCAAGCCGCGACCTCATCGTGCCAAAAGTCTTCTGCGCGACTCTTTAATGCACTCCGTGCCGCATTACCCCGGAATTTATGTGTAATTCGGCTGCTCGATTTTTTTTATGGCTGGCCAAATGGACCGAGATCGCGGAACCACCGACGTTATAACGAGCTCCGTACGAAACGCTGGACGGACGGAACGCGATCGATCTGCTCAGGACTTTTTTCCCTGTAACGCGGTAAATTAACGCTGCTGAAACATGTGACAATTTGGCAAGATACGTAATTTTTTCTGGCTGCTGGCACATGTCGGGGTTAATTTTGGGTCTCTTTTAATTGCGATATATGCACTGTGTTTCCAACTTCGCAGCACAGGTTTTTGGTATTTTTTTTCGTTCGGAATTTTGGAACCATTGTGTACTACGATGGGCTGTGTCTGAATTAGAATTATGAGTGTATTAAAATATGTTGTGGCTCATGAAAGTCTTTGGACAAGATACAGGAAGGTATACAGGGTGAGTCACTAGAAACTGCCAGCTAAAATAATTTTGAGCTCGTTGACGTTAGGACAAAATGTTTTTGATCACATGCATCGTGTTTTGTAGGGTTCATACGATAAAATAAATTAACTTTTGGTGCAGATCGTATTTGGGAAGATTTTAAGGTGAGTTTGAAATTTTCTAATTACACGACGCACTACGAACTAAAGAATAGATAATATTCGACAATTTGAATAAAAAGTGTATAATAAACATTGCTCGAAAAATCAATATTAACTGAGCTGTAAATAATTTATTGTTGAAAAAATGATTTAGAAGATTGTTACAATTCGACTGATACTGATTTTTCGATCAGTAGTTATTAGATATTTTTTTATTCAGTTTCTCAAGTACTCTCCATTCTGTGATTCATAATGCTCACCTTGATATCTTCCAAAACATGACCAATCACGAGATCAAAGTTCAAAATTTTCAAAGAAAGGCACAAATCATAGCCATTTTATTGCGCGCGTGTACTAAATAGGGCCCTGATACTTTAATAAGAATTTCTCGACTGTTCTCACGTGTTAGCGACTTCTGCCTTGCATAGGGGTAGCTAACAAAAAGCAAACGTCTCATATGAACGATTGATTGATCGACAATAATCGGTTGCTATTTTACTTTTTCTGTATGCATTTGAAAAATTAATTTTACTTAAATCAAGGGGTTAATATCCCACGTTAAGTAAGAAATAGCAACCCTGCACATTCTTCTTGGTGTCAGGGATTATAAGTTTAAAATTGTAGAATAACCTACGACGTTCATTTCTAAAAAGAACTGCATACAGTTCCCCTAAACGGTAAACATCATTGAAAATTTTAACGCAAATAATAACCGCAGAAATTCTCATACCGTTTCCCCAGAAAGTCTCGTTCCGCACCCGAGCAAAATACCACCGTTTCTTCTCCGCGACATGCTCTAACTTCTGATACACCCAGGTTCCTTGATCTTCCCTCTATCTCATTTCACAGCGAACTATGCGACCGCCGTTTCCACGTATGCTTCTAAAACGAGCCACTTTCGCTCCACGGCACTCCGAACTCCTCATCTCTCGCCACTTTATAAACCCACAAAGTGTGCAACGTGCTGGCAGGCTCGTGCATTTCGTGGCTCTCGAATTAGTACAGTGTTGCAGATTTCAGCGGCCGTCGCCGTCGTCCCACGCGTTCCAATAAAACACGTTGCCTTACGTCCCTCCTATCAGAAATTCCCCGCGATATTGCACGGTTCGGCGGAGGAAAAATCGCTGGAATTTCGAAGGTACGAGATAGTTTCACGAGTGTGCATGAATTTCGCGCAGCGAGAGGACGGGGAGAGGAGTGACAGCGGCGTGCACGTGCGCCGCCATCCGTGCCAGGGTAAATGCGTGCATGCTCTCTTGAACGTCGCGTCCCTTTTTGTCACGAACCCTTTTCTGCGCTCGAATTTTCTCCCGCCTCGTCCGTAAGTAAGATCTCTTCAAGTGTTATTTTCGCCAGCCAACGGTCTCTTTGCAGCCGTCGGTATTTTTATGAGTAGAGTGGCTGCTGATGTCCCGAACCCTCCGCGCCCGCGCGCAGCCTCGCCGAGAGACGCTTTCGCCATACGTGCACCCCATTGTACGAATATGAAGAGTATTGTCAGGATACCGAGACTGTATTCCTCTGGGTCGTTTGTTCTGCAGACTCACAATCCGCAACACCGCATAGATATTTGTCTATGCATCTTTGATGGTGTTCTTTTGCTTGCTGGCTGCAATGGAGGAGAATAGGAGAGCGGGATAAAATGGAAGGAGGAAGTTGTCGATAAGATTGAGTTGGTAATAGTAGTTTGTGGTTAGGTTTTAGATAACGGTTCGCTGTACCTTTTCGCTGTACCATAGTTCTACCTGTTTCTTCAATTTTATTTAGTAAGTTGCATCAATGTTTATGTAGCATCTTTGTAGAGTAGGAAAGGTATACTGTGAAATTAGTGTAGAGAGACAAGAAATGAACATGTATTAACTTGTTCCCTAGCTTTAAATTCTGAGGGCTGTTTTATTAGTAAGTCGTTAGCCTCTTCTAGTTTATTAAAAAAATATTTTCGGTCGTGAGTCCATGCAGACTTTTTTAATACTGAAACACGCAAGTATCTTTATATTTGCTATAGAAAGCTTTTTAGGTTTTAATTTTGGGTAAGAATCAGAGAACCATTGTAAAGATGAAGATACAAATATGTATATACTTCAAAAGGGACCTACTCTGATGATATTAATTGGAATTTCGTACACTTGTATAGTAGGCCTCGTTTTGAATAAAAATTTTGCATATTACATAAAATTTCCTATTTTATACACTGACGCTAATTAGAATGGTGTATCTTCTACAGTTTTGCCAAAAATTTAATTTCTGTGCAGATGCTAGCCAGGTTAATCGACTGAGTTGCGAGGCGATGATTCAACTTCTGTATCTCAGTTTCATATAATTTGTTTTCAATGAAAGTCGCGTATCTTACATAGAATTTCTAGTTCTACACGCTGGAGTTGATTAGAATAGTGTAACTTCTATAGGTTTGCCAAAAATTCCATTTCCGTGTAGATGCTTGCCAGGCTAATCAACTGACCAGGTTGCGAGGCGATGCTTTCAATTTTGTATTTCTGTTTCATTCAATTTGTTTTCAATAACAATCACACATCTTATATAGAATTGCTCGTTCTATGCACCGAAATTGATTACAATAGCGTGCCTCCTATAGTTTCGCCAAAAATTCATTTTCTGTGCAGATGGTTGCCAGGCTAATCAACTGACCAAGTTGCGAGGCGATGCTTGCAATTTTGTATCTCTGTTTCCCACAATTTGCTTTCAATGAAAGTTACATATCTTACGTAGAATTTCCCATTCTACATGCTAGAATAGACTAGAATAGTAAAACCGGTATAGTTTTTCCAAAAATTCAACTTGTATGCAGACATTCCTTAGATCGATCAACCTACGAATAGAAAAATGGTCACAGAAATTCAATACCTCCGTTTCACACGATTCGCCTCCAATAAAACTCACATAAATTACATAAAATATCTCGTTCTACACGTTGGACTCAAGTACAATAGTATACCTTCTATAGATTTTCCAAAAATTCAACTTGTATGCAGACATTCCTTAGATCGATCAACCTACGAATAGAAAAATGGTCACAGAAATTCAATACCTCCGTTTCACACGATTCGCCTCCAATAAAATTCACATACATTACACAGAATGTCTCGTTCTACACGCTGGAGTTTGTCAGAATGATGTAGCATCTATACTCCCGTCAAAAATCCCACTTTGTACCCATGTTTACCAGACCGATCAGCCCGACAGGTCAATGGGCAATCAGTAAAACCCCACACCTTTGTATCAAACGATTCGTTTTTAATAATAGTCGCACGTCTCACGTAGCATTTCCCGTTCTACACACAGACCAGCAGCGTAAACCTCCGAAGGCTCTTCCGTAAGCAAACATTTATTTTTCACCTTACGAGCAAGGTAAATTTCCATTGCCCCCAATGGCGAGCGGCTGAATGGTCCGTTCAAAATTGGATATTCGGTGCACGCTTTCTTACGGTGTTCCGGGCAGGTAAAAAAAACGTGGAGAGGGGTGGGGGGCGTTGATTCGTTGACTAGAGTGACGATGACTCGAACCTTGAAGGCGCAGGTATAACGGAGGACGAGCGGTACTTATCGGTCAGCCGGTTCCACGTGCTCGTCCTCCTTTCTTTCCTTCGTCGCTGCCGGCAAATACGAAAAGTGTACACGACGTCCCGATAGAAGGAACGAGCGGTGACGCAACGGTTGTTTGCGTAAGGAGATACAGAGGCCCGTGGCTTTCTCGTAGCCTCCGTGAACTTTCGGAACGACCGAGACGAATTTCTTGAATTTTCGAGGGAAACTCGCAACGCGAACAAGAGCATCTTCTGCTTGAAAAATTTGTCGGAATATCGGAGCTCGAACGCGGTGTGCAGACGCTGTCGTCACGGGACTGCGGATGTTTATGCGAATGAATATTTTTATTCGTGAGTATTTGAGGACGATGAACGAAAAATCGTCCACCGTCTGCTGCGAGTCACCGTATGTTCGGATGGATTGTCGATTCAGGTTATTTTATTCGGATATTCAGAGTGGGTTACCGAATCTGTCCACCTGAAATATTTTTGCTAATTTTAGTATTATGGAAATATATTTTTTCGCAAAGGTTGCAAGGTAGGGGGACGTTACGCGGCTCGACCAGTTTTTGTCTGAGTGGAGGCGTACAGGAGATTCCAAGGTCGTATTTTTTTGAATGAATCTGTTTTATATACTTGGATGTAGTAAAATTGATAAAAAGCCTGTTTAGTCATCACTGAAAGTTCAAGTGAACTCATTAATTTTAGGTACATTTTTATTATAATTTTTTGAGATTCAAAATTCACGCAGAATCAGATTGGTACGCTTGGTCGTGTTTTTAATTTTTTTGCAAACGCTGATCTCTTGATAAAAATTTTATCCGTATGCATGTGAATAATGATACAGGATTTTATTTTCAATTAATAATACACGTAATAAATTGTATTCGTGTATGTAATGAACGATAAAATTTGTATTGTTCCACTTTCTAAGCCGATCTGACGCGGAAGGAAACTTCTGGCAGTCTTCCGTGTTTTCCTCGGAACGAGTTTCCATTCAGAGGCGAAAAAGATTTCACTGGAAAAGTGAAGTATACTGTCGATACAGACGTTGTTCATTTACGAGGCTCCCGTGTTCTTTTCCCTTATATTCGAGAAGTTGACATTCTGAATTTTCACGCAAAAATCCGTTCGATTTCTTTACGCGATTTCCTGATATTTTTATCCGCATCGATGTTCCTTTCGACTCGACACTCGCGAAAGATAACATCGATGCGATTGTTTATCTAAACGATAAGACTTCTCTAAACGTCAAAAAATTGAAGCAGCGCTTCTTACAAACAAGTAAGAAAATTCACAGCAACATACTCGAGGCATCATCGTTCTAAGAAGTCTGAGATTTAAGTCACAGTCATCTTGATGAATGAACGTATCAACCAAATCGATTGAACATACAAAAATTCTAAAAATACAAAATGGACAAATTTCTCATTTTGACGATACAACGCTCGGAAACAGCTTTCAAACATTTTCTCTGAACAGTTCTTAGTTACTCTAATTCAAAACATAAAATTTAATTCTCAGATATTTCGATATATTAATCAAATCGATTTAACACGAAAAAATCCTAAAAATGCAAAATGGAGAAATGACTCAACTGTATGATACAACACTGTAAAAACAGCCTTTAAACATTTTCTGTGAACAGTTCCTGGTTACCCTAATTCAAACTTCAAATTTAATTCACAGATATTTCGATATATCAACCAATTAGATTTAACGCAAAAAAATTCTGAGAACGCAAAATGGAGAAATGACTCCACTCTAAAAACAACCTTCAAACATTTCCTCTGAGAGGATCCTGGTTACCCCAATTCAGAAGGTTGATCCTCATTATCGTGAAGATTTATACCGGCACGGTGGCCTGATATGTCAGAATGTTTGAGCGACTACAAGCAGGAAATATAATCCCGAAGGAGGCAGAGAATCGTCGTGTAAGACGTTGTACAAGCAGAGCGGAGGCAGCCATCTTTTCGCGCAATTTTATTTACGATGCCGTAAAGATCGGTGAGCTTTTTGATTGCATTATACCGGCAACGGTAGTCAAATGTTTATTTCTGATAAAAGAGTGTGGGACGCCGCTCGTAAATGCTGGATGCCCCTGCATATAGTTAACCATTCGTTATACAACCGTAGCATCTCCAGTTCTTCACCCACGCGTCGAGTATCCTACTTCACGATTAATTTTTCAATTATCATCCGGCTGCTGGATAAACTAATAATCTAAAAAACGGTTCGAACAACCGTTCTTTTTTTTACGAGGCACGATTTTATCTCGTTTCGCGCGCAGAAATCATGTTGTCTTCCCGGCGAGCGGAGTTTTTCGAATCCATAAACCCACGCACACCGCGGCTAGGTTTTATGGATTCTTGGGAAACGGAAGCCCTTTCGAGTCGCCGCGAAATTTCACTCGCCGCTTTAACGAGTTTTCCACGGAAAAACCGTGGAAACTTTTTACCCCGATTTCTTGCCCGCCACGCGCCTACAGGGTGACCCGGAAGTCGAGATGCGACCGTGAGAAAAGGTGACTCGGTGCGAAGACACGAGTGAAAAGTGTGGGATAATTCGTTTGATTAGAAAAGTCATTTTGTATGTGACATTGATTTATGTACGTGTGACTATATTTGTGTTTGTAGACTGGACCAGTACCTTTTTTGTTTCAAAACTTTATTTATAAGATCTAAGGTGCATAGGATTGCAGGAATTTAACTGATATTATACTCGTACAACTAGTCCACAGTCTTGCTATTTTAAAGGTACCTATCACAATATATGATTGTAAATTAATTAAATATTTTACACTTAGTCTAACGTCTACCAAACCGGATTTATACATACACCTCTATGCGATTTAAAAAACTTAATATCTTGAAATGAAGTACTTATTATTTGGCAGGAGAATGGGAACTTTAATTTAAAAAAGAAACCTGATTTTAAGGGCCAGAACCAGTGCTCTTTTAAATCGTTTATTGCAAACATATATACGTTTACAATACTGTGTTTTGTGTGTATAATAAAGAAAACATGTAATGATTTAAATTTATACTTCCGCTTAATGTCCTGAAAAACCAGACGTATCTAAACTAATACTATTGCATATTATAGGTTTTTATCATTTTTATACATACATTTTCTTAACTGTAATGGATATCACCGTTGAGAGGAATGCCCTATCAGTCTTTGATCAGAAAATGGAACTTACAGTACATGCACAAAACCTGATAACTTATATCGAGAACGGTGTTATCTACGTGGCAACACCATTAAGAATAACATCAATTCTCTTGTCTCCTCACACTTTTACTGTTGATCTTACTACACGTGTACATTAACCAGTAAGTGTATACAATGACTGATATCAAGCATTTACTGTAACATACACCCCCAATATAATTATCAATTTCTAACTGCTAGAACTCTTCTTTACAAACTACATTACCCATACAATGACCCAATTTTTCGTTCGTTTCTGTATAATGAGTCACCGACACCGGGTGCAACGATTCATCAGACACTAACTCTTGGTGCAACGACTCACCAGACACCCTGTGTACAGGCAAATTTTCTCAGAACCCGCCGGAGAGAGAAACGAGTTCAATTACGACATTATCGAGCCGGTCGTAAAGATAGGATCATTTTATAGAGAAGCCCCGGACAAATACAGATATCGCGGGGCGCATTAGTCGCTTCTTTCCTCCGGAGTCATCCGTCAACGGCGTGGACGTTATCGGGTCCCGAAGAATAACCGTGAAACAGCGAAAGAACCAACGACACCGCCTTTTTCTCCCACTTAAACGATTCTTTACGTGGCCCGCGAAAAGCCCGGCAAACCGTAAGAATTTCGATTTCCCTCCCCGAGTTCGATGGCTTTTTCGACGCCGGAGAACGTCGCCGTAATAAAAAGGAGGCTTATGCAAATTGCGACGAGCCCGTGGGACGAGGCGAGAAACGCGCGTGTCGGACGAAAAATATAGAAACGGCGAAAACAAGGGAGAACGGTGGGTGGGGGGTCGGCGGCTGGAAAAAGGAAACCGAGGGTGGAATTGCTTCCCAGCTGCGTATTGTTTTCTTTTCGACGTCCATTTACTTTTCGTGCCGCTTTTTTTCCGGTTAAGCTTATCCGCGAAACGAGCGGCCGTCGCGAGCTCTCCTCGAAAATCGACCTTTCGCCCTCTCAGGGGGTTGTTTAATTGGAATCTCCTCGATAAAGGCGGCTGATCGAATTGAAGGTGTTTGTTTCGGGGAATTTATGGTGAAAACTGATATTACGCTTTTCTGGATTGCCGCTTGCGATTACTATTGTTTTTGGTTTTCTTTTGTTTATTGTGAACGAGAAGAGTTCTTGTATGCTTTCGTGTTATACAGAATTTTCCAATAATTGTGGAATGATTGAAAAGGAGGAGATTCCTCATAGGAAAGCAAATCCAAAATATAGAATAAAATTTGTTTATGCGAAGCTCGGTTTTTTTTAACAAAATCAAGCTTTACTATTCATCAGGTATGTATGTGTTTCAGTAAAAATATAGTAGAGTTTGTATGCGATATACTATCAATTGTAATTTAATATAATTAGACTGCGGATGTTTATGCAATTTGACGTATCGAAGCACATAAAAGATGCATTTTTAGTAACACAAAGAAAATAAAAAGCATATTTTTTGAACATTTAAAGCATATAATACAGCTTGGTTGATGTTCATTTCTTTAACTACCCTAACAAAACAAATATTGTAGTGTGAAAATATATATCTGTATAAACATCCGCCGTGTAAAAATAATATATTAAATTTCAATAGTATATTTGTTTTGTCTAATTATAAATTATAGAATATATCGACCTCGTCGTGGTTAAATTTATAATGAACAATGTAAAGAAGGGTGAACTGAGAATAGAGTTCCTAACCTCTTCTTCCGTTCGTACATATTGCTAAAAGAGATTTTATCCTGCAATTTCGATTTTCTTCCGTGGAAGAAAACACCTGCTTCTCGGTTGTATCACGATTACGTGACATCCTGTATAATTAGAGGGTAACCAACAAGTAACTGAATCTTGTATAAAAATATGGTCTCCCAAATTCACTGAAAGATCCGCACTGAAGTGACTCAATCGTCTCATATTTACACAATTACGTGTAGCTCCTTAGAAGTACTGCACGATACCAATTTCAAACAGAGACCTCCTCCATCATCGAAACGGTTACAGAGAAACGAATGCAGCGATGCTAAAAATCGATCAATTTCATCCAAAGAACGAAACGAAGAAAAGAACGGAATCTCGTGGACAATTTCCCCCGGTTTCATCCCCTCGATCGTTTCCCGGTAAACCGTCGATCCTCGTTCCCTTTTTTCGGCGCATGGAGGATCGTCGAATCGACAATGCGTTCGCGGCAGAGTGATTAACGACGAGGAGAGGATAGTCGAGGGTAAAAACGGGACCGGGGGGGGAGTGTTGTGACGGTGGATCGGACCGAAGGAGGGTGCTTCTGAACGTTATCCAAGCATCCAGTGTATAAACAAAGAGAGGGGAAGGAGAAGGAGAAGGAAGGCCGGAAAAAGCGTCGGGCCTGCAGTACACAAAGAAACTAGCGGGCAACCCCAACCGGAGTCACATCAAAGGCGTCGCTGGAAAAGCTGCAAATGCGCGAAAGAATGGGTTAAAAACCCGAGGCGGCGTCGTCAGCTTGTACCTACGGATCCTCCGACGGTGGTGAGAGAAAAGAAACGACGAAGAGGGTGAGGGAAGGGAAGGGAAGGGAAGGGAAGGGAAGGCTTCAGCGGTGGAAAAGCTCTGAAGGACGCCTTGGAGGACCTTAAAATGAAAACATTCCGCCCTCAAAGCGTCCCTTCTTCGACACCACCCCCTCTCACTCTCTCTCTCTCTCTCATTCTCCCTCTCTACCTACAACCCTCCCCTTTCTCCAGCCCGCTCTCGATTACAGCACCCTCTTGTCACTCCTTTTGAATTGCAGGGACTAGAAAGCACACGGGCCTTGATGAGCGCTGATTTGTCGCGTACGCATAAGCTGGAAGGCTCACTTTGCTGGAAGACTCGAGGTGTCGAAAAATTGCTCCACTTCCCTTGTGGAACCGCCGTTGCATGCGTTCCACCCTGGAACGATGCTCTTTTCGATGAGGGCTCCTGAAGGGAGGACTTAGGAACTTTTGTTCTTTCGCTTCTCTTGTTTGGGATTTTAATGCAACCGATTGTTGTGGTCAGTGAACATGCATCTGCAGAGTGTTCTTAAAGGGTGTTAAAGGGAGATGGAATGACTTCTGTGGTTACACTTCTCTTTGAAGATTTGAATGACGTCGATTGGCGTGGCTAGTAGATACGGATATGGAGAGTGCCTCTAAAATCTCTATTTCGCAAAGTAAGGGGAATTTTTTGAACAATTTAGGGTATTTAACTCTTGCTCTGTAAACGTGGGTCAGTTTTGTCCGGCCTAGTTCTAAAGGTTTCCGTGTCTAACTTTACATATTTGCAATAATCATATATTTAAGCAGACTATTTTACAAATCTGTTATTATAATCTTTGTTTAGAATGTTTAAAGAAGCTATATGAATTTTTCTAGATTTTTTTTAAGACTTCTACCTATGGAGGAACGCGTCGGATGTAAATGACCCACGTTTACGGTTTGAAGGTACCAGAAATACGTTTACGGAGTAGGAGCTAATTGAATGTCCAACATCAGGTTGGTCATGTAACCTTCGAGCTGGCTCATCAAGGCCTTGCTAATCGTTTGAATTTAAAACAATGTTTAGAAGCAAATATCGAGCCAAGTAAAGCTAAAACGTCGTGGATGCCATGATCAACCGATGTATGTACTGGTCTGGTCTGCTTTAAACACCGACAGGTTTACCGGAGCGTCTGTGTGCACTGCAGGTATCCGGTAGACCTGCTCAGGCACGCCTGTTTTCCTCTAGCAATGTAAACTAGGCCTAATCGCCCAAAAAGACGGCATACGCGAATATAAACACGGATATCGATTTCTCGGTTCAATATCCTTCCACGAAATTACCTGGTAGCGTTATTATAGTTTGAATGGTTCCGTTTCCACGGAACCAGCTCCGACGGTTAATATCGCGAGGAAGCGACGCACGGAGGACGAAAACCTGGAGAAAACGATGAAAGCAAAATGCCTTGCATCCTTACACTACTAACGTCAATTATAGTCGTCCTTCACGAAACTACCTACGGATATCAGCGCTGGCTATATTCGTCTTTCGTAAAATTATCTACTGTTATTAGCGTCAGCTATAATCGCTTAGTGAACAGTCGCTTTACCCTATCACTACTAACGTCAATTATAGTCGTCCTTCACAAAACTACCTAGAGGTACCAGCACTAACTATAATCGTCTTTGGAAAAATCATTCACGGCTACTAGAGTGGGCTATAATCGCTGAGAGAAGAAAAATCGCTTAGTCACTTAACTGCTGGTTAAGTGTTCATAATTTGTTCAGATACATTTGTCATGAAAATTTTACTTCCTTTTTTATATTGCAAAAATATGCGGCTGTAAAGTATTGTCGATTCTTAAACAGACGCTGTTGCAATTAAAGGGTTAATCACCGAATTGCTTATTAACACGTGTGCTACCTGTGTCACGTGTGTGTGACGCATCGATTCTGTTTTGAGAGCTCGACGTCACACGTGTGTGATAGAGATAATTGATAAAAATGAACTGTGTTCTGTGGTGGGCGTTTTTCTCACATCGACCATAGTAGCGAATGTGTTAATGAGTGTTTTGACATTTTATTGACATACTATAGTGTGTCTGATTTGTTAAATTACATTTGCTATGTAAATTTTATTTGATTTTTTATCACTGCCGTGGCGAAAGAGTCAACAGAAAGGTAGAATAATGATCGACAACGATTGGAATCTATCATGATAAAGTTTATTCACTAAAAATTGTTATGTAGCGTGTACAGGTTTTGGTTGTCGTGCGAGGTTCACCAGGGGCTGTTCAACGATTATTCGTTCCGTCCGACGGAGGGCCGTGATCGATCGTTCCCGGTTCTTCCTGTTTCGTCGTCAAAGTCCCAAAGGAATCGACAGGAGTGTCCAGCATGCGTTGCTCGGCGAGCATGACACGATACGTCGTTAATCTTTCGCGCTGTGGTTTCCAGCGAGACCGGAAGTCGATCGAGGCTGGTGTCACTGCCAGTCGTCATCCTCCGTCTCGATGCAATCTTTCAGATTGCGCTGGACCGTCTACCTTCCCCTATGAAGTGCTTCTTCTGTCGCTGACGCCTTCCTAGTATCATATTTTCATATATTTTTGATTGCACTTTCCCTAGAAAATTGTTTATTTATTAAACCTTTCACTCAGCAAGACTAGTTAACTCGTCATTTAAAAATTGCACCGTATTGAATAGAGCAGGAGGAATTTTAATTACTTGCAGAATATTGCTGTACCTTGGTAGAAAAGGACCAATGTTCAGAATGATTGCATTTGAACGTTATCATAGGCGAAAGGGCTACTGTCCTTCCACTATTGCAAGCAAAGTTATATTATTACAAGATACATTCTCAGGAGGCCAATATGTTATGTGTATTGTTATAAAATGAAGGGGGTTAATGTGCACCTTTTCCCAAAACATTGCAAACTGGACATTGGCCCTAAGAATGTGCAAACTTGACTACTCATCTTTCCATTATATCGATTTTTTACCATTACGTCAATTTGACATCAGTGGAAGAATTAAGTTGAGAAAATGCGGGTTAATTTTGAAGTATTTATTATTAATACGTTCGCTACCACAGCCTAAGGGGGAAAAACGTCTGCCACAGACCATGCTTTGTTTTTTGTATTTTTGCACAACATACTACAGATTTTCAGAGCAGACTTCATTTGTTCATGTGGCTGTAATGTGAAAAATTATTCCTGTCACGTGTGTGTAACGTCGGGCCCTCAGAAGAGCATTCGTCCGTCACACATGCGTGACGCTGGTAGCGAACGTGTTAATAAATAAGAAAAATATAACTATTCATTAAACAGTAAATAAAAAGAGCAACACAGGATATGACCGATCACACAGTGCAGGTACTAAGTAATAAATTACGTTTAAATGTAGAAAGTTAGTTTTATTAATGAGACGTTTGAGCGCTTTGCATGTTTAATTTATGAGATTTTGTCTGGTTGCAAGGTATGAGGGCGCGGTTCAATAAAACATGAAGTTCCGGACGTTTTATTAATAGTGGGGCACGCAATGAGTGCATACTTGAAACGCAACACGCCATGCCGTGTACTTCGCGGTTTTATTATGTTTCTTCGTAGAGGCGCGTTTAGCGTTTCGCGGAAAAGTGTGAACAACGGGACGGCACCGAATGGGAATATTTAAATTGCGCTATGTAAACTGCGTTATGCAATGAGGCTGGGAAAACGTTATGTCGCGGCGAGATAAGTTGCACGATACGAGGAGCGTGATTGTGCAACTTCAAGGGAAACGATACCGATTGCAACGAAAAGGAAAAATTATAACTCTTTATACTGTTTTATGAATTAAGTGAAAGTGGACATTCTAATCGTTCCTTGATGTTCAGAGTACATAAAACATTTTTTTGAATAATTTTCTTGAGCTTCCAGGTTTTCGTTATTAGACTGGTGTGGAAATTTTCAAACTATTTTAAATTAAAATAAATTTTCTAATTAACTGTGACTGGTCAATCTGATCGTGCTGTTTAGATTTTGTAGGATTATTCTTCTTTATCGAATAATTATTTCCTTATTTGAACGGTGTGCAAATTTTTTGATTAACTATTTCAAAATTAGATTAGATTTTCTAAGTAATTGTAATTAGTCAATCACTTCTTGCTGTTTTAGATTCTTCAGAATGTTTCTTTTCAGAACAGCTATGTTAGCTGTCCAAATTTCTCTTATTCGAATGGTCTGCAAATATTCAGCAGTCCAAAAAAATGAATATTCTCTATTTTTACCACGATTCTATTTATCTTTCAGAGTTGAGCATTCAGATCCTATTACATACTAGGTTGTGCACTCTTGCTAATTTGTATTCCGACAGGGTTGACGTTTTTTGTGACTCACCCCGGGCTTAACTACGCCGTACAGTGTGAATATATTTGTATACAAATGGGGCCATCCTGTTTGCATTCTTAATAATGTTAGTATATAAATGTATAATATTGATAATATTAATACATGCATTCATAATGTTTGTAATATTAATATATAAATAAATTAATGATACTGGATGCTTTTATGTTTATCATCTCAGGGAATAAGTGCAGAGACATAATCGCAAGATACGAAATATACATACACAGAGACATTTGCACTTTATATACACAGTTTATAGAGTTTCCTTTCTCTCATATTACAATATCTATCACTTTATCACTAGCTATTCCTCAAATTCACTATATTATTATTTTCGTTTAAATGAACATGGTTATTTAAATAAAATCTAACACAGATTATACTATTCTAATAATTACACTGCGAATTTTTGTGCAAGTACACATTTTTAGACTTCAATATTTTTTACATTTTTGAATTGCATTATCTGGTTTAAATTGTGTAAGAGTACATTTTTTATTTCACTTACTCCATAAAATATGCATTCTTCTTTAACTCGGACATATTAAATTGCATACAGATCCACCGTTTGGTAACAATAACTCATAGACAACCCTCAATAAACAATATTAAAAAAACACACAAAGAATGGCAGCACCGTAGAATCGATCGAGGAAAAGAAACATTCTGCAGAGGGGAACAATAGACTGGGGGCAATATTTTCTCGATTTTACAAGGGCGTTGCACCTCAGCTCGGATCCCATGGAGAATCGTATACGTAAAAGCACATATGTACCCAGGTTGGTAATGTCACGTATCTGTTCCCCGTGTTTACCTATCGCATCGATAGCAGACGCGCGTGGGGGGGTGGCAGAAGTTTTCCCGAAGCCGGTGGAGTTCGAGTTTCGGAATGATGGTGCGGTGGCCGATCTCTCCTCGTTTTTCATCGGTTCCAGTCAATAAAGCTCGTGGCCGTTGTTTTGCCTTTGGCTGACCACGCCAGCGCGGTTCCGTTCTTCTGCTTTGCAACTACCTTCCTCGTTTTTCTCATTCCGTTCGATTTCCTTCCTCGTCCTTTCCAACCGACCTTCCATCCTTCTCCGTTCCACCGTCTGATCCCCTCGTATATTTTTCCGAAAAACCGACCGGTAGTTACCGTTTCTTTGGAGAACTTTCGGAGCATCCCGTGGCAGCGTGCGGCCCGGGTCACCGTTTAGAAACATCCGAAATAACTTCTGACGGATCTCCGGGAAATATGTTTGTGAAGATTTCTTATCACCTTGAACCGATTAAATCGTAACTGTTTGATTTAGTAGCTGTGTTGCAAGCAAGTTTCTGAAGATACTTGTGTATAGTGTAGGTTTGAAAAGAGTGCTTGTCGCTTCTATTGTACCGTGATGATCACAAGAGCTGCGGCCTTCCCCCACTCTGGGTCCATTCTCCTCGTTTCAGTTCCCTCCAGTTAGCTGCGCGTTCCTGCTGAGGGGAATGGACGTAGAGTGGGGGAAGACCGGAGCTTCGGTGGCCATCACTGATGTAGCCTATCTCTAGACAACCCAGACATCGTATCACTGACCAACTAGACTGTATCTAGATAATTGAGATACTTAGAATGAGGCACGATGACTCAGAATCAACTGATACCCCCAAACGTCTAAATTTTGCACCTCCTTGTCTAAAAACTAGCATACAAACCCAACATCTTTGTGATCACAGTCAATAATCGCACCACTGGCAGTGGCTCCAACATTGTAACAATCCCGCAAAATTGTTCGAACGAATACATTATTTAAACTTTCCTTTACTTAACTCTGTCTAACGACAATCTTCATGAAAGTTTCAGCCGCGCCTCCAAAAGTTGTACAGTAGGAACACGATGGTCTGAACTGCAATTAGTAACAGAATGACTCATATTGTAATTATGTTTCACATGAAAGTGATAATTTTATTTTAGAATGCAAAATACTTAATGGTATAAAAGTAAATACACAGTGTCCCTAATGGCATCGAGTTGATTCATAAATAACTTCCGATTTCTCCTAAATTTATTGATGATGTATTAAAGGACGATTATTGTTGCTTCTGCAGCATGTCTGCATCTTAGGGATTCTTACCTTTAAATATGAAACAAAAATCAGTAGTCCAGATAAACTATTTCAATTTTTAGAAAGAACAACACCGTCATGTGTCGGATGTTATTTATGAATCAACCCAATAATTTTATCTTGTAACTCACATAAGACGACCAGTTTTCGAATGATCCACGTCCAGACAATCGAGGTTCTACCGTATTCAGTCAACCGCACCAAAATCGAGAAACAGGAACAATTATGTAAATATTTGGTCCCTTTCACGGGACACTGCGCAGTTGTTACAACGTTGACGGATGAGCAAAGAAACAGAAGAATTCATTCGAATTGTTGCAACGAAAAGTCAGGAGCAAATTCGAATTTCGTGCACGACCAGTCCGGACAGCCCGAAAGCCGCGTTTTCACGTTACGAGCAGGAAGAGCAGTGTGTACGGATACTGCTACCGGATTCACAGTCGCTGCCCCCGATACAAAGGTTGCTCGTTGTCCACACGAGGGACACTGTGTGCATGCACTGTGTGTATGTCCCGTTCTTTCGAAACTCTCTCTCTTTCTCTTTCTCTCCTTGACTGACCCAAAAGCTAGAAAGTCCTGTGACCGAGGATATCGAGCGCCGTTTATATCCAGTCCCTCAGGAAACGAGCAGCCAGCCACGAACGAGCTGAAAAGAAGAAAAGGGGTTTCCTTTGGCCACGGGAAACGGATTTAAGTAAGAGGGAAAGATAACGAGGAGAAGCGTGCTCGTTGGATTCGTTCTGCCGCGTTATGGTTCACGGTGATCCTTATTGTGAATCTACGGAAACAGAGTCGATTTTTGGGTCACAACGCTGATACGTTCAAAGCATTTAAACGGTTCGATGTAGAATTTATCTTTGAGAATTTTTTGGACAGCTATAAGGGATATTGATTTGCGACTCTTTCTATTTAAAGAATTATCTTACTGTAGAATTTTGAAGAGATCGAAAATTTTTGTATTGGTTCAAAAAATGTATCCTTGAGAATTTTTTTTGAAAGCTACAAACACTATTGACATGCGACTTCTTTATTTAAGGATTTATTTTATTGCACAGTTGTGGAAGAGTCGAACATCTTTATATTGGTTTAAAAAATAGTGTGAAGTCATCAAATTGATCTGTAAAAAGGTTCCATACGAATATTCAGAGCATTTATTGAAAAAAAGGTTAACACTATATTTCAAACAGCTGTAAAATATAACAATTTTCAAGATTTTCAAAATTCCTTCGAGATACGTTCATATATCACTACAGACTTACAACGTATCCAAGTTTCAGCGAAATCCGAAATGTTGCTCCAAAACTGTCCGATTTTGCGTGGAGTGACCCAGCGTTTAATGCGAAGTTGTAATTCCAGATGATATTAATTCAATGATTGAAGGCTGATTAAAATCTATTCAGTTGTTCGACAAATATTTTGAACATCTCAAAACGAAAGACCTTATTTTCTGTGTCGATAACTCTCTTTGCATACCACTCTCGTTGACCTCGACCGACCTTGAGCGCTATGGAAATGGCAGCAGTGGAGGTTTTCTCTCTGAGCTACTGTTCGCAGAGATTCGAGATCAGCCTTTTTTTTCGTGGAACTATATATTTTTATAGCACGCTATCGCGCGTTCCAAGACGAATTGAACGAACCACTTTCGATGCATCATTTACGAGATACGGCGGCGAACATTGGCCAAAGAAATGTCTAGGTCAAGCCAACTCTCTTATTGCGGACGAAGTTAAAAGCTGTAGTTACACTCAGGATTTATTACCAGCGTTCATGGCAGCATCTCGTGAATGCGTGCTATTTAACTCGTAAATTTCGTCTGGATTGGCGCGGTCGTTCAATAAATAAAGGAGAATTTTATTAAAACATTTTAATTCCTCATCGATCACGCTATATTTTTAAAGCGGAATCCTTCTACGTGTGTACATCTATAAATAAGATTCTTAACGTGTTCAGGGATACCAACAGGCATGTGAAAGTTCAATTTTCACCTTCGCTTCTAAATATAGATGACCAAATTGTATCATCCGAGATCTACGTGAGTGTTCATGATTTTTCCAATTTTTTGGTTTACGTGTAGCTCTTAGAGTACCGAGGCTGGGCACATACTTTCAGCAAAAACTGTCGCTGTGATTTAAAGGCGCATTTATTCGCTCAGAATGATACGTTTGCTATAGCCTAATATTGAGACATATCATACAAAAAAGAATTGAATTTGACTGAATATTCTATTGGACATTAAATTTAGACACATTTTTATGTGTATACGGAATAATAAACTTTTGCAAATAAATCATACCACAATGCTTGTTGCTTTTAAATAAGCATCGGCCTTAAGAACTGCTCCGTACTCTAAGGGTTAAAACTATGAATTCATATGAAATAAACGTAGTTCTTATATTTCAATATATTCGTCCCTGAACAGTTTAATGTCCAGTTTAATTTATAAAGAAATGGAACGTCAACAAAGTGTCGTGTCTCTTAAAGATTCACAGAACATTTTTAACTTTTCTAATTGACTAGGCTCTACTGAGTATCGTACCGCATTAATCACAGATTAGGCAATTGCTTTTGAAACTCATATAAGAGTATCTAATTTCAAAGTGACCAATTATGAGCCTCTGGTTACCATTTACCCCATGCATAATAATTTCAAGCAAATTTGAATTCCCTCAACTGTCAAATATCGTATCATTTAACCGGAAGAATTCTCACAGTACTTTTTCCGTATCCTCCACTCAGGAATTTGGAAACGTAAATGCAGACGGAGTATGACAAATTGCTGCGCTGCTCGCGAATTTATTTATTGCTCTGGGGCAAGAGTGACGGGTGTTTCGCGGAGAAAAGGAAGCCACGTCGGCATTCTCTCTCTCTCTCTCTCTCTCTCTCTCTCTCTCTCTCTCGATTTGTCTGGAGTCGTTGCAGGAGGGCTGTCGCAATGACTGATCGAGCGACTTCTATCTCGCCGGGAACAGACGAGAGAAACACGACGGTGTGTCTTGTCACCCTCCTTTGCCGGCCTTTAGATTTATTTGCGCTAGGGACAGAGAAAACTGGTAGGCTGCACGGTTGATCGAACGACTCCGGATCCGGGAGCAGTGATAATGAAATTGCCGTGAAAAACGACCAGCTCTCGCTGCCATGACGGTACAAATGTACCTGGCCCCCTTAGGCTCACGCCGGAGTGTCTATAGGCTCGCGACATCGGTAAAGAGCTTATAAAGAGGAGATGCAGCCTTGGGATCACTGCAATCATGAGGTTACGGTATGATCGTCTGTGTTGTAAGAAACTAGGCAGAGTAGTGGAAGAAACAGCTTGATGTAATAATTACTGATTATATATGCTTTATTGTAAGACTGACAGACGATTAACACTGAACGTAATACAAACAGCGACCGACTGACTAGGAAGGGACTTCAAACAAAAGAATATCATACGTGTCTGCGTTTCTCGTAGATAGATTTCGTCATTGACACCATAATTGGCTTTATCCTAGTTCCTTAACAGTCCGGATGTCGCTGTTTTTTAGGATGCGTGAGCCAGGGTTGCAAGACAAGGGCTTAATTCGATGGAGAAATACGCAGTTAAGACCCTAGAAGAAGGTCTACTGTCAAGGCATTCGCCAAGTTTGTGCAGACCAGTCTTGCAGAGTCTTTCACTCATTGTTAGTAGCCATTGGCGTATCGCAAAACTTTAATCGAACAGATGCAATCAGCCAGCCTGAGAAGGCAACCACCCTCAGGCACAGAGTTCTTGCACTCGTCCTGTTGTAAAATAAAAATCTTCCACTCTTCGAGGACTTGTTCGCTGATTCGCTCAACTCAATGTCGCATCAGCTTCTATAGAAAAGCTCCTATAGAGAATGTTTACTCAAAAGCCAAAGAATAAGTGCTGTGCATCGTTTCAAACTTCAGATGCAGGCATCGTGTCCTCATTATGAATGCTAAAAGAAGTTGCCTGAAAACTATAATACTTTTATAGGAAGACAATAATAAATTAAACTGGACATTAACCCTTTGCCGTACGATTTTTCCAACGATCTCGTGCGACAAAGTTTGCTATTCCAGTCCTAGAGTGCCGTGATAAATGAGGAGCGTTTACCAGCACATGTACTTCGCTTTTAACGATCCTTTGAGGGTCAGTTTGTGCTGTAGTGCAAAATTTTAAAGAATCGGCACAAAGTTGGACTCGTATTTCTAACGTACCAATCATATTCTGTGTCACGAATCTGACTCGTTATTGTGTGGCGGGGGGTAAAAACCTGTTCGCGAAATATTCAAAACAAGGAAGTAAAATTTTATAATAAAACCCGTCTTGCTTATCTCGATTCTCTAACGTTGGCAATCTCAAACGATCCCGCGACGGCAGCATGAACTGTCATCACTCGTCGGAGCGCGTTCTCCAGGACGCTGTTCGAAAATTTGCCCGAATTCCGCGAATCTCATTTCCGGGATCTCCGGCGATACAAACAGCGAGCCTGTTACCGATCGCATAAAAGGGTCGGGTAGTAAGTCGAAGGGTAGGAGACAATCGGAGTGAGGAAAACGTAAGAAGATTCCCGAGTCGAAAGAGCAGATTCCTGTAGCTGGCGCGAAAGGTGAGCTTGAAAGCCCGTTCTCTCCTCCTCTCTATCTCATTCTTTCCCTTTCTCTCCGTTTTCCACGATCTATGGCCGGCTTAACTCCGGCACGCTCGTATTTTACACCGAACGCACACATACACACACACAGAGGACACTCGAAGAACAGCCCGTTCGTTGGAAGTGTCTCTGAACGTTTCAGGTCCTTTCCACCCCCGAAAACCTCGCCACCCCGTATAAGCTAAAAACGACCTGGTCGCTTAAGGTTTCGTTTAATCTTCCCTTATCCCACGTCCTGCCAGGTACCCGTACGATCGCACAAGATCTCGCCTCGATCCTTTTTTCCTCCGTCCTTCCAGATGGAACGGGGAGCCCCGGTGTCCTGGCGACGTTTAGGGCGATCCCTCTTCCTGCCGCCTCCGTGGATTTAATATTGATGAAGGGTCTCACCGGAGAGAATGCCAACGCGAATCGTCCTTCCTCCAGGACCACGTGCCTCCTCCAACGAATTCGAGGTTGAGTAATTAAAAACCTATTACCTCGACGTGACGCTGCGTCGTTGATTGCGTTCACTGAATCTTTATTTTTCTTTTTCAAGGCACAACTTCGATAGTGAATGCGGCACAGCGTTCGTATGAACGCGTGTCTCGCAAGGAAGGGTACTGGACCGTCCCCTCTCGATTTTGATGAAATTTTGCAGGTTCGTCGAATAGCTAAAAATGAGAGACACGTATTTTTTTTAGCTGCGGATACTCAAGTTTAAGGGGTGAAATCACCACCTGAATATTGGCACCCCCGAGGCTATCTCGAAAATTATTAACTACTTTTGAAAATCTTCTTTACCAAATTATTGTACATAAAAAACCATACAAGTTTAGAATTTGAAGTATATTTTTATCGTTAATAGTTTTTGAGGTAGCCTTGGGGGTGTCAATTTTCAGTGGGTGATTTCACCCCTTAAACTTGAATATCCGTAGTTAAAAAAGAATACGGGTCTCTTATTTTTGGCTATTCTACAAATGTCATCAAAATCGGGAGGGGATGGTCCAGTACCCTTCCTTGTTAATGCCTGAGTTAGTCAATACGGATTTAATAAATGAATTCTCTGACTATGGGATATTTGGAAAGCAGGCGAACGCTGCGTGCGGCTGGGATGAAGTAGTATGCAGTGAGTCGTTACGCTGGACGCCTATAGGCGTCGACAGTACACCGTGAGCGGCTGTGTCAAGATAGACAGCAGTCAAAGGTTTACTTAATTATTTTTCGACTGTTTCTTATGTTATTGTCTGTAATCTTCAGTAGAAATGGTTTTGATAAAAAGAGAATCGATGTAGAAAAATGTTCTTATTGTCTTACATTCGTTTCAAATCTTGGGGATGTTATTCGAATTATTGTGAATGAACTTACCTGAACAGTGTTCTTAAAATTGTTCTGTTATTCGAACAGAAAGGTAGGACCTTGGATTATACAAAATGTGTTCATTCTAAGGGAATATGAAGGCATAAAGTCTTTGGTCGAAAAACACGAGCCACCTTGACGACGCAGCTGTGAAATGCACTCACGCGACAGGGTGGTTGATCGTTGAAAATGGTTATTAATGCACTTATCGTCAGGTCCACCGCCTAACGTGAAATCCTGGTCTATGAATACGTAATGAGCCGGACTGCAAGCAGCGGCCAGGGGCGCAAACGCAACCCCCGTCGTCCACCGGCGATGTAAAATACAAGTTACCACGGGGCCTGGGGAATTACAGTCAATATTACGATCGTGTTTGAGTTCTGGCCGTTTCTGCTCGAGCCATCCGCCAAAAGAAAGATCCAAACCGAATATCGCTGAAACCTCGTTCGGTCCGAGTTGATTCATCGTCGATAAAATTAATTAGATTTTAAAACGAGACCCGTTAGCGCAGGACAATTGATTATTGTTCTCCGTGTTGCCTGTGAATTCGTAAAAATACCGCTGGCAATTTTTTCGGATGAAATTGCGAAAATTTTTTAAGTCTTCCCATTTTGCACGGGGAATATCGATGGACGATGTATCGAGGGATGGGGGTATTCGCGCGGTACTGTGATCGTGAAACGATTATACGACGCAATTTTCAGGCCGGCTGGAAAAATCGAGGGATATTGAATTTCTGACGGACGACGCCGGGCCGATAATAAAATATTTTTAATTGACTCGCCCGACGGAGAGCGCGGCTCAATTATTGCGCGTTTATGCGACGATATAAAACGATCCGTCGGCCTGAACGATCTGTCGGATGGTCCTTTATGGAGGAGGGTCCACGAATCAAACATGAACCGAGTAGACAAGTTACCAAAATTAGTGAAGAATAAAGTGACACTCCGACGATGTGTAGGAGGGGTTTAAAAATATTTCGAACAGGACGCCGAATGGAGGAGGCAGATAGAGAGAATTACGTTTCGAACGAGGAATAAACTCATGGAATATCATTATCGCGCTTTGGCATTGAATTTCAGCACGCGTGCAACGTTGCATCGATGATATGCCTTTGCGAACGTTTCGCCCGCTTGCATTCGAACAGCATTCCTCGTCGCGAACACAAACACAGTTCAGAAAATCATATTCGACGCGTGGAATCGGCGAGGACCTGAATACGCGATGATTACGTGTTTTTTTCGTGGAGTATAACTCGTATGGTCATTTAGCTAGGGGACACCTATAGGTTTAGGTGGGTTCATCATCCAGTTTGTCAGGTTTTTTTTTTTTCACTTTGATTGCTCCTCTCCTGACGTTTCTAAAAAGAAGACCGAGACTGGTAATCAGCTGTGATTCTAAAAAAAGATAAAGCGAATTCTTTTATGTAAAACACATTCCTGTTTTGAGATAAGACTATGACTCACTTTTGATTTCATCACACACAGGCGGAAGATTACGGAAATGTTTATACAACATGTAATACAGGAAATCCTTTTCTTTTTTAATTTTTCTACGAATAGGGTCTGCTGTCCCTAGGCAAGAATCCTCCAATCGCAGAAGTATGACAAGTTTGTGATGATTCACTTATGCGGTTGGATTTTCATGAAATATACATTGATTTAGTTCTCTGGAGAAAAAATGATTTTCAGGAATCTCCAATACGTAAACTCAAAATAAAAAATTAATTTCTTGATGTGAAGAAATGCAGCAAGGTCTTCCGGTTCCTCTTCTCACTAGGGCTGTCCAAACTTTTTTTGTTATAATATTAATCGAACAGCAATATTGTGCAAGATTTTCTTATTTGTTTCGTCAAGAGCCGCTTCAAAATTTTAAAGTATGTTTATTATAATAATGGCCAAGGTTTAGTGGTTAATATTCTAAGAATTATTTACTCTCGCCAGTGCCAACATTTTAAGCTGGGTTTCATCCAAAATGTGCTAGTCCAAATTATAATCAGCCTTTGTTCTGCCCAGCCTAACACAATTCTTCTGTATTTCTTATAATTTAATCACCGGTCAAGCATTCACAATGTTAGACAGCTTTCGAATTGCTAATAATAAACACACAGCACACAAATGCCCTGAAATAATCTAATAAGCCTACCCAAGCTCCATAATTGTCACGAACACTCTAATTTTGATAATCAGACGGAAAAGACCAATTACTCTTCGCGAATGTGTTCTTTCTGTAAATTGTTTCGTCTTCATAGTAACGAACGGCGTCGAATTTCATATCGTAGCAGAAGTTAAGCAGATTTCGCATAGTTTCGAATGACAGGGATTTTATGGCGTCTCGCGCGAGACCATCGCGATAAAGGTGCTTCTTATTCAGCCGGAGGAAGCATGCGGCGCGTGTCCGGAATGATCTTAATGAGACTGTCTTCGCGGATTTTAATTGCGGTATTATTCCGTGTTATGGCGGAAGTCTTTAAGGACGATGCTCGGTCTAGGACATTCAGGAGATTTCTCTTGTTTTATGAAAGCACTCCTCGTGAATACGACATGAGCGAATGGAACGCGCGGAAGTGTAATTGATATTTCGTATCTTGGCACGATCTTTCAGAGAATTGCAACAATTCCCATTTCTGAGCAAAATCGTACAGGAAGCGCACACAAATATGTAGAGACTGTTAATTTTTTTTAATAAGGTCTAATATGAAATTAGAGTTAATATTACGACTCCAAAATTTGGTTTCACGAGGACACCACTGTAACATGTAATTGAATCGTTTATTATTGAAAGGGCGTACATCCATTTTATAAAATTTAACACCAGGCAATAAAAAGTGTACCTAATTTTCTTCCAAATAATGTTCATTCGGTTTTTTCAATAGGAATCGATGGGAGATGACAAAAGACACTTTTAATGCTTTTTTGGAGGGCCCATAACCCGAAGTTTGGGTTACCTACAACAGTTTAAACGCATAATTTAATGTTCCCCAATATATGGGCATACGCCCTTAATCAATAATAGACGATTCAATTATTTTTCGTTTCATCGAATAATGCCCATTATTTGTTCTGTCATTCTAAGTCTGAAAATGGCACTATATCCAAACTAGAATTTATGAATGCTTACATTATATTTTATAGTACATACGTCAGTATTAGGTTCATCAAGTTCATAACTCCGCCAAGGTTGGTTGAATTTTTTGAACGAGGGCTCAACCAATTGGTCAAACGATATAAGTCATTGAGAAAGAGGGAAACTCTACTGATAATTAAATTCGTTTTTTGTATGTTCATTTATGCAATAAAGTTCATAGAAGAATAGACGATCTGAAAATTCCGGACACGAGGGATGAAACCATTATCGAGGGGATCTGTGTTATAGAACATGCTCGGACAACTAAATACGTCGGAGCATGTTCATTTATTGTTCGCGATCGAACGAGCTAAGGTTATAACAGCGTGGAGCGGATCTCGCGACACGACGTCGACCGCCATTACACCTAATGTCGCGCGAATCACCTGGCAAATTGATAGCGGCAATTTTCAGTCGCTCGGAACTTGCAGATTACGACGTCGGATTAGCCTCGATAAACAGTTTCAGGGTTCAGGGATTTCCTGCTAAACGTGTCGAACGTCTTACGTGGCTCCTTGCAAATTAATTAGCATGGATTTGTTTAAATATATGGAGATCTGTCTGTAGGTTCACGACCGGGTAACTATAGAGTGACTATACAGGCTGATGAAGGAAGATGTTCAGATCTTAGAGGGTACATAGAACTCGACGAGTTGAATAAATAATTTAAAAAAAGTATAGATACAATAACTTTTATTGAGTCGCAGTGTCTCACGAAATTGTTCAATATGCTATTTGAAATTTCATTTATTTTTTCAGAGCATTGTTATTGAAAGGTTGCAATATTTGTTTCAGTTAATTACATTTCAGGTATGCCTGCAGAGCTTCTAGTTAATCAGCTGTGCCAAGATTAAAGAAGAGATGTGAAAAGTTTGCTGAGTGTATAAATAATTTTTTGAACAATTCTGTCAGCATACATTTTTTGTTTATAGCTCAGAGAATATTCGTTTTTCGAATTGTATTTAATTGACATTTTTTATTCATTTTGATGAGCTTGACTACTTCATAAATCGTGAATGTATTCTTGTTTTTGAAACATTCAGTAGAGACGCAGTGCAAAATTCATGATGAAACAAATAACAATGTAAAAGCAATTTATGTTACGCTGAAGAGGCGGCTTTTAATGGACTGATGTTTTCACCAATTCAGCGCAATCATGCCTTTATTTGCATGGTTTCGAGTTTAATGTACTTTATTATTATGTACGTTATTTTTGTGGCTATTTGCAAGTGTTATCAAGCAACTCTGTATTAATTCAATAAAATATATCTTATCAGAGTAAAATAAGAAGTACCAGAATTTCAACTGTCTTGTTCAATCAAAATTAACAAATGAATCTTCATGGACGAAAATATAATCGAATCGATCATATAGCATCGCAGTCACAAAAAACCAGCGTCACTCATCTAGAAGTTATTATCTATTCTAGTATGTAGATTCAGCTCACATAGCATTAATATGGACGACCCTGTATCAATATATTTGTACAAGCACCCAGAGAAATTCTATTATTTCCAGTTACCGCAACAAATGCATCTTCATGGATGAAAGTATAATCGAATCGATCATGTACCATCGAGGTCTCGAGAGAACGATACCCGTTCGTCGTTGAAACGTGGAAATCGCGATCGTTTAGTAATTTCCACGGGAGGGGGAGGTCGGTGAACGTCCGCGGAAGCATCGAGTTATTGTTCTTATCGTATTTATCGCGACGGTGCTTCAGCGGTCCGCCATTAGCCGGATTTATGGAGCAGATCTCGGGGATGTACGACGGCGTCCGGACGCGCAGGAATCGTCGATACACGCGGAAAATCGGTTTCAGCGCCATTGCGTCGTAACGTTCGCGTTCGTCGAATCGTTCGATCCCTTCTACGGAAGAAACTTTCGACTAAACTTTTCTGCCATAACCGGTTCTTCGATTGGCCGATCGGATCGGGTCGTTCCATTACGCGACTCCACCGAAATAACCGGCGAGCTATCGATCGACCCCCGTGGCTGCGGAAAATCCTCCGTCTGCTACGATATTTTCATACGGTCCGCCCGCCATTATCATCCAATCGAATTTTCTCTGCTGTACCACGATCAGCTCGAATTAGCTTCCAATTCGTGAGCTCGTTCCTTTTGCTCGAAGCTAATGTTCTGCCAGACGAACTTTCGACTCTTGTATGTAGGGTGTGTTGGGGTGAGTAGCGCAACCGAGTAGGAGGCGGTTCTAGTTGGAAAAATGAAACGAAACTGTAGAATGAAACCTTTTTATGGAGACTTCCTTATTTCCCTGTTAAAAGTAGTGTTGCTTCACTACTTTTCCATAAAATGTTTAATTAATGTGTCATTAGAAACCCAAACAGCAAGAAAACGTACTGTAACTAAAATTAGAAGAATGATTTTGAAGGCAAAAATAATTTAACCTGAAGAATTAATATTACAATCGTGAACTGTCGGACAGAATTTGTCTTTGGAAATGTAAACAAATTCAGCACGGGTGTACCTCTCGATCAAGGTAAATTCAGCAGTGAAAGGGTTAAGCGTTATATCTTCGTTAATAATATTTCAATCGGAGAAATTACAGATATCATTATGATCATTCCTGAAGAGGATAAGAGTTGAATTTCACACACATCCCCGGATCTTCCTTATTCTGTGTTTCCCAGAACAGGTCCTCGAAACCGTAAAGCCGCGGCTGGTTAACACAGACGATAACATGGTCCTCGATTAAACAGAGCCAGCCAATTAATTACGAGAAGAGGGGGAAGGTTTAGATATCGTTGTTGTTCCCCGCGGCTCCTTTCGTTTTTCTCTCTCTCCCCGAGAACTTTTTTTTCTCCTCTGCCAGCGCGGTTATGTGTCTTTAACGGAGCTGAAAGCGGGGGTAACTGCCTCAAACGGATAACAGGAGTGGAGTAACCAGATCTACCATCCCCGTCTCGCATAGCAATTCACTTGCTCGCCAACTCGCTCATCCACCCGTCCGTCTTTTCGCTCTTATCGACCGCAGCCTCCTATTACGCCGTCGCTGCCATAAAGTCGCGCTCAAGACTTCCCTCGATTCCCTCTCGCCTTTTTCTCCCCGTCTTATTCCTCCCCTCCACCGTGATTCATCGTACAACCTCGAACTTGTCCGATCGAACCGCTCCGTGTTGTTTTCGCAAAATTGTTGCGTGTGTTATTCGGTTTCGTCGACGAATGCTGTTCCCTGAGGTTCATTCGGTGAACTGGGGCTAGTTTTTGGTAGGGAGAGAATGGGAGACTGTTATGGATGAAGTTTCTCATGAAGCGAACGTTTGTTCAAGGTTGGTGAAAAATCGGACAACCGGTAGCAAGAGACATTGAGTGTTTGTTCGAATCTGCTAGGTGGTAGCCGCAGTGACAATTCCACTAGCAGGCTCTGGAGGAAATAGTCTGTCCTCTTTCTATCTTTCTTTTCGATATTTCCTCTGCACAGCAAGGTGTTACAGAGACAGAGTAGTTCAGAGTGCAGAGTCAGAGTAGTTCAGAGTTCGAGGTCAATGTAGTCCAGGGTACAGAGTCAGAGTAATTCAGCGTACAGAGTAGTTCAGAGTTCAAAGTCAAAGTAGTCCAAGGTAAAGAGTCAGAGTAGTTCAGAATACAGAGTCAGAGCAAGAGTCGAACACAGAGTAATTGAGCATACATGCAGTGTACTCACTGTTATAGTCAAATGTACGTACAACCGAAAATAAAGTGTTACGAATCACCCTGTGCTCTACCTCCAATACTTCCCACTGTTTTCAATACAATAATACACACCCTTCTACTTTTTGCTTAACATCAAATAAATCCTATAATGTTCACCCTTACAATTTTGAATTCTTCCAGACATTCCAGAAACACGTACTAAATTTCCATTTGCCCCACAGTGATGAAAGGTAAACAGTCGCGATAGAGTTCTCAGGTCCCTGTCACAAGAACAAAGTACCCTCTATCGACAACCCTGGTGCGTAGGAGCTGGTCGATGATCGAGCTCGCGATTGTCCGTCGATTACTCTGACACACGAGATTCTCTCTCTGCAATCGTGCGAGTCGCCGTGAAAACGATACGACATTCGATATCATCCCCAACGAATCTTCGAAGAACGTTTCGACCGCAACTCACCAATAGAGTGTCGGTGATATCCGTTTCGGAGATCGCTGTTGTTTCTTCCGGGGCGAAAATAATATTATACCTGGCCGGTGGAGATTTCGGGGGTCGAGCGGTATCGACTCGCGGCCAATCTATTTAGCCGCGAGAGGATCGAGGAGGGTCGAAGACGATGGCAGCCGGTAGGAAATCCCTTTTACGGCGTGTCCTTCGACCCCTCGGTGCCTGTAAACCTCACAAATTACGTCCCAAAGGGCGAGACCGAAAACTCGACGGGGAGCAGGTGCACGAATTCCATGGTGCACGTGCACACGCCTCTCTCCCTGCATTCACGTACACGCATATTATTATCTCCCCTTTCCGTCTTTTCCTCGTTTCTCGTGTCTCTGTCGGCGTGTTTCATAGCTTCTTGGTTCCCTTTCGCTTCCGTCTGACTCCGTCCCTGTCTCTCTCCCCCACCGCGAGCCTCTGTCGCCATAGGAAACCGGTACACACAGGGTGAGAACACTATTATATTAGCATAATATCGGCACCCGATGCTTTTGAATACATTGCCGTGGACTCGCGACGCGTTTTATGCGAAACCGCTATTTACCGTAGGCGCGCGAGCCAACTTTTCACCGACGCTATATTCTCCCTTCGTGGGATATAGCAATGCTCGTGTGCTGTAGCGGTGTGACAGGTTGCTCCGTGCGTTGGGCGTCGATCCTGTAGAGAAGGGATGGATTTTTTGAAGCTCTGGTAGTGCGGCAGTTGTTCAGTTAATTCGAACTGAATTTGAGGCGACAGAATAGAGTAGCAGACAGAAAATGATAGGTTTCTTTCACCTTTGTGGAATATAATAATGTTGGTGTACTATAATCAGGTGGCAGGTTATTTCGCGTGTTGACCGTCGATCTTGTAGAGAACGGACGGATTTTTTAAAACTCTGGTAGTACAACAGTTTACGGCCTGTAACAGAAATTAAGGCGACAGAACAGAGTAGTAGACGAAAATGATAGGTTTGTTTTAACCCTGAGAAGGCGAATTCTTCAGGAGCGTTGCGTCATTGATCGTTTTGAAGGGGGAATTTTATGTATTCCTTTGCACAGGGTTGCCTGGTAATCCTGGTACAACCGAGAAGGAGGTGATTCCTCTTGAAAAAATAAAGTGTAAATGTATGTAGAAAAAATCCATGTATATTCAAATACAATATTCTAGAAAACCAAGCTTCGCAGCGAAAAATTTTATACTTCATTTCTGACTTTCATTTGACCAAAGGTCCACCTTCATTTTCATTGTACTATGACTTCGCACACAATCTGTATAAAAGCCAGTGCTTTAAAAAGTAGAATGTAACGAGGCAACTGAATCAGCCTGTATAAGTGAGCCCTTTATTTTGAGAGTGGCATAAGTCGCTTTTTTGCTATTTCGAGATATTTAGAGTTTTGCATTTTAATGTGTCTAAAAATGTTATTGCTGCACATTTTATAAATTTAATACATTTCGCCGTACCGAAAGCGCACTACCTGACAGAATCTATCTAAAATCAAATTTATGCAAGGTCGACTTACGCTGCTTTCAAAATAAATATACTTGTATTTCTATTTAATATCTAAACTTCTAGCGACCCGGCAGCAAGGATTTTCAGAGGTATCAACAATAAATTATTTCCAGATAAAAAGGTCATATCAGTTTGTAACATAAATTGCTTGAACTCATTTTTCCCAGAAAAGTGACTTACGCCGCCGTCAAAATAAAGTGCTCAAATAATCGTTAACGACGCGTAGTTCATAATGGAAACCGGGTTTTCCGATCGAAAATCCACAGACTCGGCGGGCGAATCCGGTTCGCGAGTATGCGACCAGTGATGAAAAGCAAACAGCGTGTCGGTGTCGCTGCAAAAGTTTCACCAGTCCACGAAGATCGGTGATTTCACGAAGATTCCTCTTCTTGGGTGTCGTACAAGCTGGTAGATAGTACAAAAAAAAATAACGAATAATACGAAGAATGCTAATTGTTCGTAGGTCCGTGTTACGCAGCCAATTAAATAAATCAGACGACCAGGAACTTGAAGTACACCCGAAGTTCGATTCAGCGATATTTCAAATCTACTCGCCACGAACGTCGTACCACGACTCGGTAGATTCCCATTTCAACAGGGGTCAAATGAATCGCTGTTGAACACGCAAGTCTACCGTTCTACACGCATACAAACTCGGCTGAATATACAGGGTGCTCTGAAACCGATGGTATCGACAGAGGGTGGTTCTACGTGAACAATTCAGTCGAAATGCTGAAGTATAGTTTTTTTAGAGGCAGAGGGATTGTCAACACTTTCAGACTGTGTACATACTTGATTGGGTTATAGAAAATATTTAAAGAATCTGAGGGAAATTGCTATCGCGTTTTTTTAACCTCTTTATTATATAGAATGTATAAATTCATGAATATCATTTATATAGCAATGGGAATATTGATGTAAATATATACAGGATGGTAAGAAAAGGAGTTCAGGAGTAAACTCCGAAGTTTACAGAAAGTTTTCTACATATCCTTCCTTCATTTTCACATACTCTTCACAGCTTCGTACCAAAGCATTGCATACTATAACCCAAACGAAGAATTGTTTATAACACCGACGATATTAATTTTTCAACCCATTTTCCCTTTTATTAGAATTTCTTTCCTCCATTTTGCGAGTACTATTTTATCTTAACGTCTTTAAACCCCTTTTTTAACATCCTGTATACATATGCAAGTGTCTGAAACAATAGTCTGATACATGACAGAGAGCAACCGACTTACAACGTTCTTGAAAAATAAAATACATAATGATACCTCATATTGATATATTAGATTGGTGTAGAAGATAATTCATATTTCTCAACTGCAACCAAGAATAAAATTGCACAATCTCGAAATAATTCTTATCAATAAAACGTAGAAGGTGCAGTAAGAATTTATTATAAAAGAGATTATATCTTATACAACAGAATATTACCATATCTTTTCAATAATTAAGGATTGATAATTTCATTGAAAACGTAGCTTGACAGAAAACGATACATCTTCTGCGCCAAACTAATAATGAGATACACTAGAAACAGGACTGATATTATAATTTAATAATAATAATAATTGTTTATTGTACCTTAACGTAGTTTATTGTACACATATAGAGTTTTACAACACCATGATTAAAAATGTCCCGTGACCTTAGCACTAACGTGTACTTCCTTATAGTGTTCTGATAGAAATTGCTATAATAATCCTAAAACTAAGATACTGGAAAAAGTACATATAATACAAAAAAAGCAGTAACATATTCTAATTTAATTTAACAGTCTTATAACCATACTATACTACACTCAAAATATAATTCACTCGTTAAAAAAAAAACTTCTAACCAAAATGATCGTCCACAACATCGAAGATACGTTTCCACAATGTCCATTTAAAAATTATGAATTAGTTCTTTCAAACGCTTATCATTCGTAGTACTGAGTTGGTTGACAATGCCGCGCGGTGCGCGGAATGTTGCAAGATTACCAGGAATGCGGTGGTTTGCTGATCGAACCGTTATTGTAGCCGTAGCAGCGATTGTCGGCGTGTCATTCACCTTGCTGTGTGTTCCAGTCCGACGTATCGACAGTTTTCTCGTTCTTCGACCACCGTTTTCGACGCGTCCACCGATTAATTTCAATATTGTTCCACGTCGACGTGATCGATAAATCCGAAAAAAAGGAACGTGTCTATTAACACGTCCGCTATGACCTGTCACGCGTGACGCACCGATTCTCAGAACAGGACGATGTCACGCACGCGTGACAGCGTCGAATTTACCAATTCCTTCGACGTAACTTGTTACATGTACGGAAATACGAGATGAGTGTCCTATGTGTGTGAGATATTATTTGGAACACTCTGTTGGTCCCCTTACTTCATTTTGCAGGTGCATAATCAAAAGATACTTTGTATTTAATGGAATTACTGTAATACTTGTTCCCAAGAGCAGGGTATTTTAAATAATGTTCGAGCGATAAGTTACTGTGAAAATTAGTATGTCGACGTGATCATAAGCTGAGTATTTGAATATTTTAGTTATTGAATCCATGAAAAGTAAACACCTTGTCTTACTCTGCTCTCTCGATAATCCCCGCATTGTCAGTGTTTACAAATGTGAACAAAAATGGTCTACGATGAGATCTAGGCGTAATCAAATGCACGTGTACAGTCACAAGCTTCGATGGAAGAGAGGTATAGGAGAAGGAGCCAATCACCTGACCGCTGCCGCGCGCCGAATTCTTCAAACTGCAGGTGAGTGGCGATAAGCGAGTGGTGACAGAGCTCCTTCTCCTATAGCGCTTTTTAACCGAGACTCCATCAATGCACGTGACTGTACCTACTGAATCTTTAAAATCTTTTTTCTCAAAAAACAAATCATCGTATGACAGAATTTTATTCTACATTTTCGATGTATTTTTTCATTTTGTATCTTTCTCGGTTGTATCACCAGTTATTGGTCCACCTGTATATGATTGTCACACTGGTACCGTTCGAGCTAATAAAAATGCAGCCTGGTCGGTGGTGTCGCATTTTCCACACTGAATAACGATACGTGTTAACTCGCATGAAGGAAAAACGAAGTCGTGTCGAGGCTCGTGTGTCGATTTGAACACAGTCACCTCGACGTTCCTCATCGTTGCGGTCCATGACTGTACGCAGTTTACGGCTGCACTTCCGGTGCGACCTAGATCCCCGTGCACGCTCGCGATATTTTGCAATATTCGTAATCGCGACGCGTTATCGCACTTTTTCCTTCCATTACCGTGGAAGAGACTGTAACGATAAAGTTACCTGCTCCGCGGCCAGTTCTCCTCGGCTGGCATGCGCTAAAACTTTTTTTTTTTACCTGATAATTGGGAAAATGGGACTTTCGATGCCGCGTGTTACGAAATACGGTCATCGTGTCAAAGTTGAACGCGTACCCAAGGAATGGGAGTGCAGTTTTATACAGACGTTTTCTACGGGGATGAGAGAAGAGGCATTTAGGGCATACTTTCTATTTTAACACTTGGCGACCATAACACGTATGTAAAATAAATAAATGGGAAGAACACCCACGTAAAATAAATAACTGGGAGGAACACTCGTATAAAATAAATAAATGGGAAGAACACTCATATAAAATAAATAAATGCGAAGAACACCCATGTAAAATAAATAAATGTGACTGATGATGAATAAATCGTGGGTCCAGTAGTACAACTAGATAGCTGAGAATCTATTGTTTTGAGATAGCAGCAATGCATTGTACAGCTCATTCGTTTAATAAATCTACTTTAAGAGTCCATAATGGATTTCCAAGAACAATATTTATAAAAACTTAATATACCATTTTTATTAACTAGCTGTAGTTAATTAAATTCATTATTACTTAAGTAATAAACTAGAAACTATACAATATTCAATGTGAAGAAAGTATTGTAAAATATTTGCATAAATGGCCAAAGACAATTAACGTCTGCAAAATATTTATAACGTCAAAGTGATAGAGTGAGCATCAACCGTGGAAACATTGAACTATATTTTTTTCGAGCGTATCGATTTTAAATTTCCGTAGAAATTCTAGACTGTCAGGTACATATTTGTACCGAGCTATTGTTAGTACAATTATGCTTTTATTGATTCGGTGAATCTAACACAGTACGCGTTGCTAGGCAACATTTGCAAGTAGTCATGGTGACTGGAAACACGGCGACATCGAGATTCGCAGGTAATAGAGTTAATTTACCAAATTTGACGCAACGAGGGAATTATCGAAAATTTCATCAATGGTATCAACGATTTGATTATACTTACAATTGAGCCTCTCGGTTGACAAGTGATGTAATTTCATAAATTAAATCAGCGAGTCCTATATAAATACAGAAATTACTACAAATGAAAAAAATGAAAAAGCTGGAGTTGGTTTTGTATTTCAGCTGATATAGCTATTGAATCGCCTAAATTACTGGAATAAACCGAAGTATTAGCAGAAAAATGTGCTAGATACATTTAAATTTATTTTTATGATACAATTAAACATTCAAAACATCTATAATGCAATTCATAGTATACATTGTAGATCTTTTTAACGCTTAATTGTATAATATACATTATGGATCTTTTGAATGCTTAATTGTATAATATGCATTACAGATCTTTTAATGGTTAAAGAACGTGAAAGTATAAAAAAAGCCTCAGATGAAAGAAACTTACTTCGTTTATCAACTAAGAGTTCATCTAATGCAAAGAAAAATTCCTTCATCTATACAGTATATAATATTCTACAAGTACTGTATAAATTCTACCGACAGGATCAATGCACAATTTTTCAAATGTACCAAATTCGACACGATTACCAAAGAATACAGTTTTAACTCGTATGAAGGTATCAAAGCGCTATTAAAAGTAAACAGTCAAACATAAGAACGCAAACATAACAATTGCAGTAAAATTGCGATGAAACCTGGCGGTCAAAAAAATGAACAAAAAAACTTTCATTGCCATTTTCCACCGGACTCTCCAAAAACTCTCGTTTCAGCAAACCCGCACGCCGTTCCCGCATGATCGGTGCTTGCAAAAATTGCGGTGTCGGACCGGCGGAAATCATGCGATTTCATTGTGAGGCATGCACACCGGTTATTTCACCGATTCACCCCGGATCAACGTAATTTTCCTTTTCCGCGGGAGGCCCATATCGTCGAAATAACACGCTTATCAATTACAACTTAATTACTACGCCGTCCGCCGCTGTGTATTACGGGCACGCGAAAGAGAGCGCGAACATTCCACGAGAGAGAGAGAGAGAGAGAGAGAGAGAGAGAGAGAGAGAGAGAGAGAGAGAGACAGATAGACAGGGAGTGAGAAAGAGAGAGAAAGAGAGAATTTGCGTGTGCGCGCACAGCGACAAACAGGGTCGCTCGAAGCGTTTCATTAGCCAAATTGGATTGCCTGAAATCGAGTAAATTTAAATCCAACCATCGCGATCGCGCGATAAAACGTTTGCGATTCCAAAGCGCGTTCGAACAGTTTTTTTTTCCTCGCGACCCGGTTCAATCGCTTTAAATGGATTTCCACGTGAAATTACAGCTCGTCTCTCGCGTGTGTGCTCGCTCTGTTTGCCCCTGTCCTTCTCCGCAAATGACTCCCTTGCCGTCATGATCCCTCTCCCGATTTTCCCTTTGCTGCCGGCTTGCACACGACTCGCGGATCCTCCGCAGGACCGCGGTCCCTGCTCGAAGATGAAATGAGAATGGCCGGAGAGTTGTTGCGTCGATAGCGAACGAGACGGTTGTGAAATTATGATGATACGATGGAGCGAGATCGTGTGGAATATTGTGTCACGCTCGAGGAGAGTGTAACCGTAAGGGTGCATATCAAGGGTGAGATATTTCGTGAGATTTTACTTTCATGAGACAAAAATCTCAACAACAACTAAATGTATATGTATGTATATGTATATGTGTAGATTTTTGTTTCTGAGAGGAGAATTTCATGAAATATCTCATCGTGCATCTGTACCTTTAGAAAACCCTCCCGCAATTAGTGAAACATAGCCAACATCGGTTTACCTTGAACGTATGGTTGGACATTGCGGACGATCTTAGGATTTCTTATTTTACCGAATCAATTATGAAGCGTATTAGCTTTAATATATCTATCAAAATGCTCTTGGTGAAGCACTGGAACTATGATTTATGGACGATGAAGCTCCAGCTGATTTACCACTGAGTATTCGAAAACATTTAAATGGGATTGTTAGATGTTATTTAATAATACTTTCACCGATAGACAAATTAAAAGTCGTAAAAGTTAACGCGTTGACTGCTACATATAAATTTCTCTTTTTTTATGTAAATCGTGAAGGAAACAAATGTTGAAATATTTAGAATTACACATGCGTACCTATATTTGCTTTGCGATGTTTAATTTGCTCAGAATATCGTAAAAATTAATTGTTAGTTCATTAAATAGAATTTGAGGCGCCGGTCACCGTGGCAGTCAACGTGTTAAGGCTGAAGAGATCCAAAAAATCTCAAGTTATAGCCGTAATAAAAAACAGATTATATCAATTAACGCATGTGGTTCTAGTGTTAACAAGTTGGCTGACATGTGGGTCACCAGCGACTGTTTAATTTAACGCATTCAGCAGCACAGTGAAACGTGATATACTTAAGGATCCAAAAAATCTCAAGTTATAGACGTAATAAAAATCAAATTATGCCAATTGACGCTTATGGTTCTTCCAGAGTTAACAAGTTGGCTACCATGTGTGTCGCCAGCGACTGTTTCATTTAACACATTGAGCACCACAGTAAAACATGACATATTTGATCAGACACATTATAATTTGCTATTTTGCATATACATTACGATGGATAACAATATTTAACTATTTGATATTATAATTTGTATTTTGTATCATTATTGCAATATTACTGCTTCCTGAAATTTTGCAAGAATTAATAGCTGTTTGATTAAATGTAATCAGTGGTGCCGTCCACCGGTCACGATAGTCAGCGCGTTAACTAAATAACTCCTAATTATATACAATTTTGAACAGCATTAACATTGTAATTATAATACCAGCCAATAATTACACGATCCAATAGTTATGTACTTTTTCCCTCCGTGATTTACATTTAGAACAGAATATTGTAACCTGTCTGGTCAGTATTAATGAACACTAGCAGTCAGCCTGTTAACACCTTGACGGCTGCAAGCATTTTGATAACACCAATTATCATTCACCATTTTTACAAGAATCCTTAAATTACGAAACAATAATTGTTGTACTCCTTATATTCAATATTCTACAATTTCCATTTTATTAGTACTTGAATATTTATTTGTCATGAGTAGAACGCGGATTTTTATGCAAATGTATATTTTTACACCCCAATATTTGTTCTGTCGGTGTAATCTTGCAAGGGTGTTATTCGCACGAATAAAAACACGTGTACAGGGTATCCTAATTGTAAGGATTTAAATCTACTACCACAAATATTTCCAAAAATATACACTACGCTCGTGAATATTGTGCTCGAGAAGCCGATGACAACTTGCTCTACCTCGTTTGGCTGGAAGTTCTTGTCCCAAATACTCTTCCAGCCAACCGTGAGGCAATGTATATCTTAAACTAGTGCCACCCTCGATTTCCTGCAACCCCTCAAAAGCATTTTCGTCTACCCAGCGTACATTTCACAACACATACTTGTAATAATAGATTAAAATCGGACACCCTATACGTGACAGCGGTCGTCGAAACGTTAAAATAAATATTTCTTCTCATTCAAATCAAGACTGTACCCTTTAAAACGGGGAATAAATAAAAGAAACAATGTCTGACGAGTCTGGGGTTACCCCAGCCGCAGTGTCACCAATTATACGTCATCCATTAGGAACGGCATAAAATCTTACGGGGTTCGGAATTTTCTCATTATCCACGGGATAACCGGATAGAATAATAGAAAACACAGGTAGAAGGGTGGATGCATGGAGGGCGGACGATAAAATTCGGGCGTTAATCAGAATCTTGTTTCCACGTCGGGGACGATCTCTCTAACGAGGGACCGTCGGCCATTGTACCATTTACACAATTACACGTTTCCATTCCCTGCGGACGTTTCCGCGTTTATATATTGGCGGCCAGCTGGGTGTATACATTTTCTGTACGTGTAATTTCTGCGTGCACGACCGCGTATCTCTACCACCCTGTGTGCATATACAGGATGTCCGGTGAGGTACTCAATAACCTTCGTCCACATCACATTCACGTCAACATTTTATAGCAGGAAGCTCGCGCACCATCCTAACACTGTCGTGGAATTTGGTCACTTTTTTTAGGTTCATCTCAACGTCATAACTCAGACATGGTTCAATACATTCTGCAAGGTGACTTTGAAAAAATTCGAAAAACAGTGACCGCCAAAAATTATTTTTCTTCCACGATATTTCTCCTTCAAAATCATTCGAATAGTGCTTTAAGTATTTGTCATACCCAGACTGCGGATCTTTATGCAATTTAATATAATCAAGTTCACGGAGAATGCACAATTCATAGACTAAGTGAAAGAAAAAATTTACTTTCAAACATGTCAACCCTAAAATGTAATTCTGTCACACTCATGCTTCATCAGCTATATGGAAATAAAAAATAGTGAAGTCTAGAAATGCATATTTGCATAAAATTCCGTATTCTAGTCATATCAATAAAAACAAAGGAGATATTTAGGTGTTTATGTTGATACACTCTGTAGGTGTGTTTCGCTTCGTTAGTCAATTCTATCGAAAATAATATGTTAAGCATACTTGCAATGAAACAATTCGAACGAATTTGCTTTATTCTAGTTTTGATTTTATATCAAATTTACAGGTAATTTTCAAATTGTCGACCGTCCATTTGTTGATAAAATGTCAGCCGTCTACATAATGAATTTCGCCATTGTAATGACGCAAAACCACAAACACGTGCGAAATTAATACAAAAATTCGTGACGTATGCTGTCGTATGCAAAATGTTAGAACTATAATACTTCAAATTCATTGGTGAAATTCATTATGCAGACGGCTGACGTTTTGTCAACAAATGCAAGGTCGACAAATTTAACATTACCTGTAAATTTGACATATTGACACTCACGAAATTGCTCAAATGAATACGATATTTAAAAATTCTTTTACATGACACTTTTATGGGGTATTATTATTTGCAGCAGAGCTGCCATATCTGTACTAAAATAAATTTCAGGTACGCCACCATAAGTTTCAGTCAGTCAGTTGTACTTGCGTGAAGGAAGAAAAGTAATGACTACAATATTTTATCAATTTCGCCAGTCAGTGTACAATCAAAAGTAGAATAAAGTAACTGCTAAATAGATTATTTCATTGTAAGTATGCTTAACACGTTCTCTACCATGTCGCTCATATATAAACGACAGTGTTGTTCTGCGATATACCGTGTCAATCACAAAACTGTATAGTTCTTAAAAATAACTGCACTTTTTATTCCATATTTTGAGAGGGCCATTGCTCTGGCCTCTCGAAATCTCAAAAGACAATGTAATAAAAAAGAGATTTAAAGAAAACGGAAGAAAGTGTTTGGTTCATTCTAAAAGTTTGTTTAACCCTTTATAACCAGAATTTTGTTCTGTATGACGAAAACGATACAAGTGAATAATAAAAATAGATGATAATGTATGTATCATTGAATATAAACATAATAATAAACGAACGGACTCCTTGTATAGTCGTAGAATATAATTGTACACAGTGATAAATAAATGAAAAAGATTTAAAAAACATAGATATATAGATCTACAGGTAAGTCACTTCCAAGTTACATGGCGTTATAGAGGGTTAAAATAGTCTGGTAGAGAATGCATTAACACTTTGAGTGACACGCTCCATTAGCTGAAAATAGCAAACTTTTTCAATTTTTATACAAAATGAATGTAACCTTGAATTCTACCTTCTTCTAATCAATAATATCAGTAACATTCATCATTTTTTACTCCCTCTGTTAGATCTGATCAGGTATATTTTTAATATTCTACATGATCAAACAAAAAATGATTGAATCTATCTGTCACCCAGATATGGGTGACGCGGCATTCAAAGCGTTAACATATTATTATCGATATAATTGACTAACGAAACGAAACAGACCTGCAGTGTACCTGACATTTTTTCTTCAGGGTGACATGGTGAACACGTGGGTGAAGTTTGCTGAATACCTCGCCGGACACCCTGTATACGTGTGCGAGGGTGTGCGGGTGCGTAAGAGAGGATTGCTTCGTGTCTGACGGCGAAAGAGGAAGAGGCGGAGAAAGAGGAGAGAGAAAAGGGGAGGTAGCATTTCGCGGTGGTGGTGGATCGGTTAGGGGTGTTCGGTGTAAAAGTGCGTGTGTGTGTCGGTGCGTACACACGTGTTATTGATCGCGACGAGAGAGAGAGCTCGCCGGCTGCCTACCGGCCCGACGCGGCTGAAACGGCAACCGCATTTTCCCGCTAACTCTATTCTCTTCGAAACCACTTTGCGCCGACTCTGCTCATCCGACCCACACGAGTGAGTCCTCCTCAAGGTCCGAGGATCCTGCCTCTGAAATTTCTCTGCCCCCGCCGTGCAAGCTGTTGCTTCCATCTGAATTTATTATGCGACTCCAGCAGCCCGACAATTGCGTTTTTAGACCGATGTCCTGTTGCAGTTTGCTTCCGGGCGGGGTGGAAGTGTAGTCCTTGAAGCTGATGACCTTTCGCTGTCAGTGTGCTGTTCAAGCTTTTTTCCTCTAGCATTTACATTCAAATAGTATATTATGACCTGTCTGGCCAGGTATGGCTGTTTTCACTGTAGCATTCAACGTGTTAATGACTTTCTTAATTTTTCTATTGGTATATTGGATCTTACTAGATACATTCATTATATAAGTATACGTAATCAAATAAATATTAACTCAATCTAACAGTTAAGTGTTATCCGTGTATGGATGACATGGCACTTAAATTGTTAAAGTAGCTTTTATAAAATATACAGTTAACTCTCATATATTTTATTATTTCATGAAACACTTCATGTGGCATACTAACATTGTGGTATTAATTTTATTAGAGACATAAAGAAGGTTAGAAGTTATTTTATTTAATTAAATTCGTTGGCGCGCAACGTGTTAATTTATTATAAAAAACAAACGTCAAGGAAATTACCAAGCCTACACGAAGATTCCATCCATTTGTAATGATCATCAGACTTGTATGCAATTTCCATCATTATGTGTGACTGTTTATGAATCTGTTTATATAATATCGATGACGAATACTGAAATGAGTCATTTGATAATTTCCACTGAAAAGACGAAAAATCTGTTTCCTAGAGTCAATGCAGAATTTACCAATATTAATCGAACACCAGCAGAACAACTTCGAGGCATTTTAGATTTATTTCAAGTTCAATTTTTAAATTAACTCCTTACAAGGAACTGAATTTAACCTTTTCAGGCATACTGAGACGTATGTGTGCATTTACTTTCCTTTTTAATTTAGTAATTCAATAAATAATTTATGTAGCTCAACTACATACTACTGACAAACATAATAGTGTCTAATGCCTGCAAACATACACATTATTATTTCTCAAATATCTCTGAATTTTTGTCAATTTTTGGGACACCACTTATTCTATTCATTCACATTGAACAAATAAAATCGATAGGAAATGAACTAATTCCTTCCAGCTTCAATACATTACTCATCGAAGAAGTGAAACGACGCCAGAAACGTTATTCGCCAAAAAAAAAGCCGAGTATCGATTTAAAATCTCGTAACACACGACACAGCCGGGCAGAATATCACAGGATTACGCGAAATACTGGGATTTACGTGGCTAATGTCACGCTCGTGGCAATTATTCGTATTATTGTTCGATTCGCGAATTTTCAAGCGTCGCGACTCTCTCGTCTCACGCGTGCGCACGCAAACACACGTACGCGCGACTGTTCGTAATATTTCCATATTTGTAATGTTCGAGCTGTAGGTAAATCCGTGGAATCCGAATAATACGAATATCCGCGAACGGTCGGCCAACATCCATGTTACCCGAATAATGCGAATATTCCTATAAGCCGGATCATACGGATGTCCGTCGATTTATAAATTCGCATTGTCGCGCGCGCGCGCGTCACACCGCACACTATGCAAATTTTATACTTCGTGAACGAGCCTGTCGAACTTCCAACGATTTCATTTAACGCGCCCTTTTCCATGGATCCACGCGTATATTCCAAAAAACGCATTGCAATTATAAAGGAGCATTAACAGGGACTATTGCATACATGTATATTCAAAGCTGTGCAATGTAGGGTAAGTGCACCTAATATTGTCTACCAAATTTCAAAACGTTCTCAAGTAATGGGTAAGAGACACTTTTCTATCAAATTAGTTACAAACAAAAGAGACATTGTTTGTAACGTTATCAATGAAATATGTCTCTTTATACATGTTTCGCCACAACTTCAGTCCGTTGCCGATGTCTGTCAACGCTTTTTATTCAAAATATTACGGGTAGGCGATATTAGGGGCATTTACCCTGTAGGGTGTTCGGAGGAAGGCTTCATATTTTTGGAATATCATGTACTGCTCGTCAAAGTGGACAGTAAAGTTAAAACTCAGATTAACAGAACAAAAAGAGACGAATCATTTAACTTGAACAAACGAAAAGACATTCCTTTAACCGCCTTGTCTGCGAATTTTTATTTCCTGGAATAAAAATCGGCGGACGGCAACCGCGTCCGGAATCGATTAATCGTCGGGGTTCCTTTTTGGTCAGTTTTCTGGTACCTGTAGCGTGTCCATTTTTCAATCGTACGGCGATTACCAGGTCCTCTCTGTCCGTGACAGAACTTTATTGGCCGTGGTCGGGTTCTCGTTTCGCAAACGCGATTTACAAAGTACTTTGTGTCAAATCGGCCCTTCGTTTCAGCGTGGATGCATTTTCGTCCTGAATGAGGCGTACCACGCAAAATCGACGCAAACGGAGACTGAGAGAGCCTGAGAGAGAGAGAGAGGGGAGGGGGAGAGACTGAGATAGAGTAAGAGAGAGAGAGAGAAAGATGAAAGGACAATGAGAAGAGACAGAGGTTGTTGCAGTCTGACGATGTCGCGATAGGAGGCTGATGTGTACCGTACTAGGACAAGGGCCTTTGACCCTGTACAGTCGACCTCACCTTATCGCCCTTGGGGGATGTAGTGGCGGTATCCGATCGAAAGGAAATGGAGCCTTTTGCGTGATTCATGGGTTCGAGTGGTGCACGCAATATATAGCCGAGGAACCCGGGGAAAAGTTTTAAAACGATTCGCCATGACCGCTCGAGAAGCCATGCTTCCTTCGTCTTAAATCTTGCGGGTCTTTGAGCGGGGAAAAATTGATGCCCGCCATTGTACGACCCTCCAGCGCGCCACTGTAACTCAGTTTTCTTCAAATACTCTTTTCTGTAATATATTTCGTTTTTCTTCTCCTTGTATTACTTTTCCAGTTGTAATTGTCTGTAGGATTTTCTGTCGGTGGAATTTGTTTTACATTTTTCTGTTCCTTTTTTCTGAATTGAAAGTTTGTTCAGAAAAATCTAATGTCCACTGATCGCGAGGGTGTACATTCATTTTCTCAGGGGTTTCTGTGTTCTTATCAATTTTTTATTTTTGGGTAATATGTACCTGCGTATTCATAACGAACAAATACACTGCACAAAGTAGTTAGGGGATCGTGCACTTAGATGAATTATTCGTTCTGGTTTTTAATGAAATGAGAATTCTAACTAATGTATAGTACATATGAAAACGTTGAATGAAAATTTTATAATATTAGGTACACAGTATTTTTTTCCTTTGTGTTATACGACAGATTGTCCAAAATTATTGAAAATCCAGAGGGTCTAACTGTTTTTAGCAATACATAATTATTTTTCAGCTGTAATTGATTCGTCCTTGGAGATGTTAAAGTGTAGGTTTTTTATTTTTGATGTTAGGTTTCAATCAACTTCTCGGATGGAAGAAGATTCAGTTAATAGAGTATTACAGAAATAAGATATGTATTTTGTAATTTGTTGTGGTTTAAAGTACATCGTAAATTAGATTATAATTAACTGAATATGTTTGTATGTAAAATATTTCCTTATGTATGGATTGTCAGGTATCCTGCAATTTTCTCTAACAAAAGATATGAGACGTGGAAAAAATGACGTACCCGATGCTCCAAGTATTCTGATAACTGATAATACATAATTTACCTGCAGTGACGTAACAGAACATAATCAACTACTACACACAATGTACAATTAGAGTTTGTACTGAATCATTTCGAAATAGGATACACAACGAGTATTAACTGATAAGACAAACTTGACTTATTCTTATCCTGTATTTGATTAATAGATATTATATCTGTTATCGGTTCTTTATATTTTTGTTACAACTTCAGAACAAACTTTCAAAATAGGTTTATATAACATTTTCACCATTAAATATATCGAAAATATAATTACACCCTCTTTAGGGACGAACTTAGGAAGTTGAAACAAGTGAGTTAATTTTCTCTCACTCGTCTTTATTCGATATGACAAAAATATGGCAGCCGGCAGTCACACGACTAAATTTTCCTTTTTCTCGTTGGGAAATTTCATGATGAGTACAGTAGAACCTCGATTATCCGAACACATTCAAAAAGTAGTCATTCTTTGTTACATATACACTAAAATTAGTATTAGTGACACTGTGCCTAATTTTATATCACTGTGTACTTTAGATTCTAAAATAAAATCATCATTTCAATGCGAAACATAGAAAAACTCTGGATCATTCTGTTACTACCTGTAATCATCGTACAACCCTAACGTTCATTATTTCCTAGTCAATAATACTTCAATTTAAAAATCAAACTAAATGCACAGACTTGTGCCAGTATTCCTGAGAAGAGTAAAAAACAAAACAAAAATCCATACTATTTTATAAATACAATAACAAAACACCTTATCACAAAAGAAGTTGTATAAAATGTCCCCTTCGCAGAACGATCATAATACTCCCGACGTTATAATACAAACCCGCCATTCCCACGTTACAATAACACAAAACAGCCAACAGCCTTGAAGTCTGCTGGTTCTATCATTACATTTCACGCGCGTCATGCGACTGCAATTTCAATTTCGCCAGTTTACCTTGCTAAGAGGGCCGACAGAAAAACGTTTTTACAGAAGAACGTGTTACAATAAGAGTTCCATGGGGGGTGGTTTCCATGGAAGTCGCGTGATTCGATGTCGATGCACGCACAAATCGTGCCAGTCATTAAGACTCTCCTCTCTCTTCTGCACAATCTGTCCCTGTCCGTTCGCCAGGAAGTCGTACGGTAATTACAGGGGCTTCAAAAGGGTCTGCTTTTGCTTTCGAACGGACAGTTTCGTGGAAATTCAAAAGCGACGGGGGTGCCTCTTTCCAGAACGGCACGAAACTCGCAAGGAACCGAATTTAAAAGAGCAGTTTTGCGGCCAGCCTCGAAATTCTGCCTCCGCGCGAAAAGGATCGTCCCTTTGTACCTGCGGTTAATTAGACGCTTTTTCACCTGGCATACTTTGTTCCCGCCGAGAACCCCTCGTTTGTTTCCAATGAACCGAATATTGAATACAGGGTACGCTGAAATGTGATTGACAATGCTTGGCAATCATGCTCGGTTTCTGAACCCTTTTTCAAGGTGACACAATCGAAAATGAGACTCGAGAAGAATGCTGGAATTTAAGAAAAACCTTCGTCCATTGTTGTCTCCTTTGTTCAAGTGCTCTTTGAGAATTGTGGTTCTGGAAGGAGATGCCAGGATTAAGAGATTCTTTGAGCAAGTAGTTGACACGTTAGTCCATGTATATACTAATCGCATAGCCTGTACTGTTTGAACATTAAATTGCAATTGTACCATTTAACAGGTGAATGCGTGAATCCAGATAATAAATTGTTTAAAAGATATCTGAAATTTCTGAGTGACTATATTGCAAGAGTAATTTTTGTATTTTAACATCGAGGACCCTTAGGGCGATTTTCCAAGGGGCACGGAGAAATTCGAAGGCTAATATTTTGCTTTAATTTCTCGAAACTGGTTGGCAGGGAATTAGCTTCTTGGCGGTGGGTCATTTTGTCGAGATGTTGTTTCAACGTTCGGCTCGAAACAGAGAGGGAATCCGCCCGGTTGAAAATCAATTTTCGCGGTTGAATCGCGTCAATCTCGTTAACTCGTGCTGAAACAGCACGCAATCACGACGCTCGTTAGCTGTATCAGTCGTTACCCGATAAACGATCCTGATAGTAGCCTTCGCGACAACGATACGCACGGTTACGTGCGAATCTTCCGAACGAATTTCCCGCCGATCGTAAGTCACGTGTCACTGCCCCGATCCGCCGTTCGTTTTCCCTCCGAATCGATTTTTCACATTAATTTTTCCGCTGAAACGACAGAAAATGAAAATAAATACGCGAAGAGTCCATTTCATTTAAGCGGGTTTTCCGCTACCGTGAATGGAAAAGGGTAGCGTTCTTTAGGACCTATTATCGTTTGGAAATAAATAGCAATCTCTGCAGAATTTTATATAGATTTTTATTACCGCTTTAACGAGTATTTACAACAGCTAAAACAAGATTTACAATAAAGGCTTTCAAATCGAGCTCCTGCACGTAGCCCGTTCTGAGATGCATGACTCATTTGTGGTACTGCATTTTTTATAATTATCTGAAATGAAGAAAATTGCTTAATTCTTATTATAGACGCTATTCTTGGGAGCCTGAAACTTAATACATTAAAAAACATTGAAGATGAATGAAAATACGTGATTTTAAAAAGAGACTTGCGTATATTGCTGGAATTTTTGAACTTCATGAAGGCTCAGAAAATACTAATTAACATTCTTTTAAACTCTTTTCGGTTCAGGATCCAAAAAAAAGTATGTACTGTCTTAAAATTATAAAAAAACTTTTAAAGTCTGCGCATCAGCCCCACTTACAACTATTAGAACTATTATTTTTGTGAATTTCAAACAAATATTTGATCACGATACTCCTCAAGAAAACACAGGAAAAAAGTCGATTTCTCTGACGTTTCAAAGTAGAAACGCCCCTTAAAATCTCTTGACATTCATAGGGCAATTTTATTTCTCATTCGGTTCAAGTTATTTCAAGATTATGCACCTCCAACGAAACGAGTCTACAGGAAATCTTGATCCTAAATAACAGGATTAAGGAAAAATGCTCGAGGGTCCATTCGATTAGGCCGGCTGCCTCTCTCCCCTTCTCGTAATTTTTTTCATCCACGAAAACGGCCGGGAACGTAAAGATCGTTTTATCAGTGGCTTCTATGCAAATAGGCGAGCACGGTAATACGCAGGGAGGCGCGTACACGTGACTCGGTGTCTCGTTTGAACTCGTTTGCCATGGCGTTCGCCGTTACAGGGCCCAATAACATCGCTCACAATAAAGTGCACGATGCCCGTATACACCTATCTTGAATAGTGTAGCGCGCGACAAGCGTTACACCGTGTGGATAAGGCTTAAGATACGCGTTTCTTAAACACTCGCCTTTTATTACGAGTCGCCTCGCCGTTTGCGAGGGAATTAATCGCCCTGTTACGCAGGAAGGCCGTTGATGTGCAAATGATTTCAGCTCTTGAACACCATCGTAAACGGAATTTTTGCTTCTGTAGCGTTTGCTGTTGCAGATTTATCGCTGCAACGTGACTTCACGTTGCGAGGCTGCTGTTAAGAATTATTATACAGACAGGAATCGCTTGCAAGCAACACTTCAGGGATGAATTATTTGTCCATGTATTTCTATAGACCGATGAAATGATGCATTGTGTTTGACGAATTTGATTAATTTCTCTATCAGTATCCTTGGCTGCAGTTATAATTTAGTTACACTCATTCACGAAATCGATCATATATTTCCATAATTACTTTTCTTTTTAACTAAGGCGCAATGGACCAATTACCAAGTTTCGATGTTTTGTTATAAATGTAATCTCTGCCAGATATCGTAACCTTGCTTCGAATTGCAATGCCTTACAGAAGTATGAAGTGAGATAAAGTTTGAAAAACATATTCATTTGATCAATTTCGTCAGTCACTGTAGGAGAGTCATTCGGTAAGTATAGGGCTGTTGTTTCAATGCGGTGTGTTCAATGAATCTAACAATTTACCTATTTTTCGACGTAATCCTCTGCTACAATTATACACTCGCCCCGGCACTCTACTAGCTTTTTTACGCTAGCAGCAAAGAACTCTTTATGTTGAAGGCTGAGCCAGTTTTGAACATTTGCTTTCACTTGTTCGTTGCTGTGAAACTTGACTCCGCGTAAGGACTCCTCGAGGGGGCGAAAGAAAAAGAAATCTGATGGAGCGAGGGCGGATGTGGCAAAATCTCCCAGCTTAATTTTTTAATAGTTGTCCAACATCTGTTTTAAATTGATGACAGGGGTGCCAATTTATGCTTTCGAGAGTATCGTACTTTTTATTTCGATATTTTTTTAACTACACCCGTTTGTCTGTTTACTTATGAAAGAACCCTAATAAGGTCTAATAGAAGCGGTATAAAAATTATTCATATTATTCAGTAACCCTTAATTGGCGGCGCAGGGTCAGTACGACTTATTTTACTTAACTTAATTTCCCCTATTACGTAACAAAAACAGCACGTCACGAGTTAAGAGTTACAAAAGGTACAATTTAAGGTTACATTCATTTCATATGAAAATTTCGAAAATTCGTTTTCAGCTAATACAGCATGGTGCTCAAACTGTGGAACGCTCGCGCGCATACGATAACATTATTAACACTCGCAATATTAAGGAGAGCATACTTTGTGTCCACCATGTCATACTTTGTGTATTTATTTTGCTAGTAAGACTGGTCAAATTCTGAAAGAAATAGATATCGTTGAGTATATTCAGCTTAAGCATGCACATACAATACAGCCTCGATTATCCAAACATCGATCATCCGAAGATTAGTCATCCTATTTCAGCTATAAACTAAAATTTTTATTACTGACACTATATACTTAATTTTATACTACCATGTATGTTGTATTTAAAAAGAAAATGATCATTTTCCTGCAAAATATGTACAGTTACAACGTGAATCATTCTACTACTTCTCACTAGACTGCGAATTTTTATACAAATAAACATTTTGAGATTTAAATATTATTTATTTTAATGCAGTTACCGAAATGAAGCAATGACAAAACTATATTCTTCGCTTCAAATGTCACAAAATTTACTTTTTATTTTACTTACTTTGTAGAATGTGCATCTTTCAGGTACTTAAATATGTTAAACTGCATAAAGAACCACAGTCTACTTATTACAGTTCGGATAATCGAGGTCCTACTGTATTTTATTGCGGAGTAATTGAATGTTGCGGTTTCGTAAAATATTTCATATCATTCAAACCGGCATTAATTTGCCAGATATAATCATTTCCTGCGGGTGGACACTGAATGTCCCCCGTAGGTAATTCCACTTTCAAAAAATACCTTTGAAGTTTGAGGGTTAATCAATCGATCATTTCGCATGCAGCAAACGGATATTATGAAAAGTCCTCGTGAAAATCGGAGAGTATAGGGTGTCGTGTGCGCTTGCGGGAGTCGATGGTCCGATGTTCGGCTTTAAGGGAGCGTCCAGCTCCCTCCGTTTGGAAAAATCACTGGCCGGCATGGGATAATGTAGCTCCGGGCTGTGCGTGGCGGTCGTTGGAACGCGTGCACGCAATAACATCGCGATGGGATTGTCGTGGTTTACCGAGTACGAATCGTATATTCGATAAACGGCCTACCGGTCCCCGCGTACACACGCGACCGATTTATTAATGAGATTTCGAGCTATTTGTCGTTTAGATATTACCGAAAGGCTTTATATTCGGCCGCGTTCGACGAGCGCCAGCCGCGAATCGCTAATGAGATTCGAAGCTATTCGTCGCTTCCGCTTATTATACCGAACCCTAACGCCTCCCTGTAACTTCGTGCTGGTTCTGCAACGGGAATCTACGGTCCCTTTGTTGGATTCCCTGTCGTGGAATCGAGTACAACACTTTTAAAATCGAAGAAGAGGTTTATTCTGGTGTACGTTGCGGCGTTGCACAAGAATCTGTCTGAGTTCTCTAATTCTTAGGCGTATATATAATAATTTAGGGAAAGGAAGGGGTATGAATGACTGAGGGTAGCGTTCGTTTGGATACAGTATTCGGTTTGGAAAGTTTTGCGTAAACAAATTGACTCACAGTACTTTGCATTCGTTCAACGTTTACGTCTTCTAAATTTCTTATTATAAGCCAGACGCAGCTGACTAATTAGGGGTCGTTCACTCCTCAGTAGTGATGGGAGGTCATAAAGCTTAATCTGTCATCATAAAATAATTTATGTCTAAGGTTTCTTAAGAATTCTATGAATTTTGTTTACACGTTTCAGGTATCTTAAATGCGTATTTAAACGATTAGGGGTTGTTTACCCCCTGATAAGGGTGAGTGACGACAAGAACATCATCCATACCGCAAGTTTTGACGCGAATTAAATTCATATCAACTTTTATTCAATACAATGTTATAACTTGTGTACCTCTTCTTATGAAATTTGAGGGGTAGCTTCACCCCCTAAATATGAAAACGGGCCAAAATGAAGAAACACGTATTCGTTATTTTTCGGTCCTCTAAAGCATATCCGAAAACCAAAGCAATCGGAGGCGGACACCTAAAAACCTCCCCTTGTCAGTGTAGAACAGGGCTGCCCAAAGTGGGCGATACCGACCCTTGGGGTGCGCTGGAACGATCCAGGGAAGCGATAGCAGCCTCGGGTGCGAATGTTACTATAGTCAATTTTAATAAATAATTTTATAATTGCAAAATTTAAGGTGTCTTATTTACAACATCTATCTTTATTATGTTGTAGGACGTAGGTAGAAATATAGATACATAAAAGAACGCAAATTTGCCACTGCATCTTTCTGTTTGTATGCTTAAAGAAGGTAGATTTTCAGGGGGGTGCTGAATAATTTTTTTTCTGAAAGGGGGCGGTAGGCCAAATAAGTTTGGGAGCCTCTGGTGTAGACGATGAGTTGGATATAGTCATAGATAATGGTGGTTGGTCATCCAACACCCTCCTCGGGACCGGTGCGGTTTTTAATGTAAGCCAACGAGGCGGATTGGTTAAAAAATTGAAGTTTGAATCACTGCAGGCGAATATCAAGGCGATATTGTTACTTAGGAGGGAGTTCTTTCGCGGTTTACGAGTCGAGAAAGCAAGGCTGTATCGCAAATAACTATCCCCGTTGGCCGAGTTTGCGGTCGATTCTGCGGAGGATATAGAACGCAGAGAGAAGTTCAGCGTCGTCGGAACTTCCTTCGTAATTGCAATAACGCGATACAGAATTCGGAAAGTAGGTTGAACAATAAACGCGGCCAACACGAAGAAAACAAGCTCGTTAGCCTGCGGATGGAGACGCGATCGATTCGACTCTGCCAAGGTTACGCGCTCTAACCTGTTCGATGATGATGTCATGTCTGCCGAAAAGTTCTGTCCGTTTAACGCACATTTATCTGATTAATAAATTAATAATTTAATTTGGTAATAGGCCATGTTTATGAACGTCAGAGAAAACGGAAAGGCTTAGTGTAGCCGACGAACAGTTTCAAATCACACCCGACATCTTGGACAGAACTTTTCGGCGCACCGAATATTTTGACGTTTCTCGGAAATTAGTTATTTCGACGTTGAATCACGATGAACTTCTGATTTGTTCTTTTTTTTAATTATTTTTGTTTGCTCGTTTCTTTATATTCGAGGGAAGTAATGATTATCGTTTCAAATTTCTTAATTCGCAATAATGTAGTAATTTATATATTACTCGATAAGTCGACACGAAAGTTAAGATATTTAATTATATTTTTGTTATTGAAGTCGCTAAATTGCTTCTTTTCTTTTTGTTACAGGTAAGCAGACCATTTTGATGCTCCAAGTGATTTTCAGAACTGCAGGTAAAATTAAGCGGAGTGGTCAGGTGATAAAATTGTGTACAACTTCTTGGTCTTTTCCTACGCGAATTTGATATCCTCCGCGTTTAATATTTCATATTTGTCACTCTCGATGCAGTATATGCAACAATTTCAAGTTAAACATTACAGTATTTAAGTAATTATCAAAGAAACATCGTATCGAGAAAATTCAACATTTTTGTATAATTCAAACGACGAACGCCCTTATAATAATTCGATAACTGATTGTCAGTTCAAAATAATACACTAAAATGTAAACTTAAGTTAGAATACAAAAATAAATAATAAACGAATAAATGGGTGGCTATAAACAAATAAATAATTAAGTATTTACGATTACAAAAGAACAGAGCATAACAGAAGAAATTAATAAATGAAATTAATTGTTATTGTTATATCTTGTGTTTTAATCTTTTGAACTCTGAAACGATTTTATTCACAGGTACTCCTATGTCGAAACATATTCAACATTTTTAAATTGCCAGTTTAAATATGTATTATATTTCAGTATATCTTTTCTTACCTACGTAAGCAACATTACATGTATATGACACTTTTTTGAAACGAAAAAAGTCCTTGAAGTGTTCAGGTACATGATTGTTTATACCTAATTGGTTCCTATCAGCCAACTGTCTTTTGAAGTACATTTCAAATAAAACACTCAAAATAATAGGGAGTTAATGAAAAAAAAAATGAAAAAAAGAATAAGGAGTTCAAAGGGTTAAGGGTGAAAAAATCGGTAAAAATCAACAAATAACCGGTTGTGACTCAGTGATTAGAGCATTCCTCCCTCACCAGTTTTACTTTAAATTCATTTTGCATAACTCGTTTTTAATTTGCCCCCGGTTCATTAAGTTTCACCACGAAGCGGTACGGTGTCATGAGCTTCCTCCACAATGGCGTCTCGACGCTTTTGTTTCGGCCGTCACCGGCCACGGCAGACCCTTTTTTCCAGGACACCCCGTGCGTAATCCGGCAGGTAGACACGCGCACGCAACACGACATGTTTATACGCGACGCGCGTATAAAGCAGCCAGCTACCGACCGAGTCGCCTCGCAGTCCGTTCTAGCACGTTAAATTAATTACGGGCGTCGCTATCATTTATTTTCATTTCACCCGCGGCGAATCGCTCCCTCTGGCTGCCCTCTGTGCACCCCCGTGCCCCCTCTCGCACCCCCCCCGAACACGGAACCCCGTCCGCTATAGTCAGCCTGTTAGCCGAACGCAGCCTGCAGACTGCTTATACGAGCCGCGACTATTAGCGACCGAATTATCGCCATCTGACCCCTAGAGCCAGCCTCTACCTTAAATGAAAATAGACACCTCGCTAATGCTCCGGATGCATTCTCGCTTTTAGCCGCAATTCGAGCCCCCTTTTCACCTCCATCCCTCCCACACTGTTCTCGGTTAGGTTCGTGATTTCAACCGGCGACCCTTTGACTCCCGCAACGAAGGCTATTCCACCGGCCGGAACTAATTTTCTTCTGCATCGAATGTGCTGTTTTGCGATTAAATCCGAGTGGTTCGATCGGCGTGGAGTGTGGGGGTGAAAGGGCTTTTTGAAAGTTGGAAATTATTTTGTTTGGACCGACTTTTGTAATGATAAATGTGTTGATTGATGTTATTTTTGTAGGGAGTGTACGTTAGGTAGGATAATTGAGGCATTGATAGAATGACGATGATTATTGATGTCTATTAATTCTTTGAATGCGAAGGGGTGTGCGCGTGCCCTGGAAAAATAGATTCTCGTGTGCGAATAACCACTATAACGATTTGAGAAGTGGTTGTCAGCTGAGAATATACGGAAATCGAAAGTAGAGGTAGAATATAAAAATAAGTAATGAATTAACATGAGGGGATATTAATAAATAATAATGTAATACGATGGCAAAGGAACAGAGGATAAAGAAATAAATGAATCAACTGCTGTTGGTCAGCTATTACTATCTCATACAACGAATGATTTTCATTGGAAGTGTGCCACAGTCAGAGGGATAAATCATCTGCCTGCATGCGATTTGAAAGCAAACTGTCATCACCAGTTATAATGAATGTTGAAGACATTAAAAAATCGCGTACGTACAGCTCGACAACTATGAACTGAGCACCGGAGGCGTGGTATAAACAGAGTTAGGATAGTGGTTCTATTACACAGCAGATTTTTTTGCAATCTAGCATATTCAAATACGTGAAACATGCACATCTTATAAAATATATGAAGTGAAAAATAATTTTGGTAACATTTAAATTTTATAAAAATTCCATTTCTTCAAGTACATTAAAACAGAAATGATTGAAGTTTAAAAATTGATCAGATAAGTACATTGTTTCAACATTTATTAATGTAATACTTTTTCAGGTCACTCCTGTCTGAAGCAGAGTTACAATATCTGTAACAAATAATATTTTAAACACGCTTCCAAAACTATAGGTAGTTGCATTAGAATTACGAAAGAAAAGTAATTATAAAAATATTTAATCAATTTCGTGAGTTACTGTATATTTCCACAAACACCCTTAGTCCAATTATTGTACTCCCAGTGGGATTACGCTTCTTCAAACTTTTGTTTCAATCCAAAAATTATTCCGTTTTCTACATTTAAATGCTGAAGTTCGCAGCTTCTATGCGCGTCTGAACCTAATTTCCTTCAACAAGTGGAACAGTCTAATTTCCAAAGACACCCCAGACGGTTCGGCGAGAACCACTTAACGCGACATCGAGGGGTGTTTCTTTCTTATCCGATAAACGGTGCAACGATCGCGACGAGCTAATTACTTGGGATTAACGCTGATCAAATTTTCACCATCTGATCCCGACGGCAATTCCCGTTGTATGTATCAGAACGCGCAATGGCGGCGGGTTCCCCGAATTCGCCATGTGCGCATTGGATTTTCGGCCTCGCTGAGCCGAGGGGAGAATTTCGAATGCCGGCTCGATACGCTAGGATTACCAAGTTGTAAGGAAAGAACTCACCGGCCAGACTGATCGATTTGTTGTTTGTTAACGCGTCCCCTTCGATTTCCTCCCTGCGTTTCGATCGCAGCCATAATTCTCGACTTTATCTCGCGTCGCCTTCGAATCTCCGGAACGCCTGCAATTCGAAACTGTTTCGTTCGATTTTCTGTCCCCCGGAAAACTGCTGCGTAACTCATGGCCCTTCGCTTTCAAAATGAAACTGCAATTTTTATAAAGGAGACACTGTGACAATCGAAGTTAACCAAGACAAGAGAGGAATTATTATTTAAGTGTGTGTGGTTCGAAATTGGGCTCTTCAAGATCAGAATCGTCAGGTTGAAATGAAAACTGACAGTCAGTGGCTTTCTACTTACTAATTAAGTGTTATAGGTAAATTGAAATTTTACCAAATGATTATCAAACTGTTAACTATGGTTTTTCAATATTAAAGTCAGATTTTTATTCAAAAAATTAAAAACTAAGATTATCTATTGTAGTCCAATGCATGCACAGTCAAATATTCGACCGATTTTTGCCGCCCAGCGAGGAATGATGTAGGCCAATAATTTTTATCAATTCTTTATTAACTTCTATAATGATGTACAAAGAGTAAACTGGTATACAGAAACATGATACTTTGCAATATAAATATTATTCGAAATTTATTTAAACACGTAACCTACATCTGTGCTTCCTTCTGATAATTATCGTCTACAAGTAATACCACGGGTCGATTTTCGGTACATATTGATCACCTAACTTTAAACTATCTTCAACTTCAGCTGGTTTTATACGCAAAGGACTGGAATCATTTGTTACTCCAAACGATATTTTCTTTTTATCAATAGAATACGTTTTAATCTAAAAACGGACAAAAATAAAAATGAACGTTTTCTTGATGCAATAACGACACAACTAAAAAAGGACGATTTTAGGGAAAACGAATTTAAATATGTCGAGTCACAGCAATTTTATAAGAATATCTGTCCTAAACAACGGTCCTCTCGTGGTGAGTTTAAAAAACTCATTGTCAGGTACGTTATGGTTCCAGTAGATGCTACAAACAAAAACACTTATATCTACACCAATAACTCAAAAATGGCAAATTTTGAATTGTGTCCTTGCAGCAAATTAGCGATATGTTCCAGCAGATTTACTTTCGCAGCGACATCCGGCAAGGACTCAGCTGTCTTAAATTGTGCCACCAGCTTTTACAACGTTAAATATATATTTACACATTTTTTTATTTTTCTAATACTCCCGACATAGTATTTCCCCCCTGCACGTTACTCATGGAATGATTCGATATCTATTCATCTAACATTTTCGTTTATTCGAGCTCGTTAACGGGAGAATCGTCAAATTTCGGCGGGATGAATGCAAGGTACGGCAGGAGGGTCCATTGCGAATATTCAGCGGAGAAATTGAAGAGGCGTTGGGTACGCCATCAAAAGCGTATTACAAAAGGACACCGAAGTTAGACAGAGAGAGAGAGAGCGTGGCGGCGTTGAGGGAAAGCAGATAGCGGGGAAAAGTAGCTCCTAGAAGTAATGTCAACTTTTATGTAACGGCCATTGTCAGGTGGCTGTCGAGTTCAGTGGAAGCGCGTTACGATTCCCGGAGCACTCGAGCACTCGTAGCCAGAAGTAAAACGCCTCGCGTTTACGCTCCCCTCGCTAGAACGCGCGCGTTTCCACGTCGAAATGCTTCACGTCGGACGTGTTGCTTCGCGAATCAGGATGTAAAGAACGACCTGCCCGGCTATCGAGCGAAAAAGAAACGAGGTAAATACGTGGTATCGGACTGTGTATCGTTGGAGAGTTTGTTACTTGCGCGTACTCTTCGAAATAAATTACACTGCCCGCCAAAAGTACCGCACCACCTGGTCCGAAGTTACATTTTATGGCATAAGTTGTAAACGATGATTGCAATGAATTTAATGGTCCACTGGTAGTTTGAAGGACGTATTGTGAATTTTTGTAAGATACTGAATGACGCATGTTATAAATTAAAAAAGTGAAATTGTTTCTGTACTTCTTTTAACCCTGCAGAGAACACGTGTACAAAAATCATATCAGTGCACACGTTACTCCTTTAATCTCACAGTCTGTTTGGTTATTATGTTATTAATATTCACGTGAAAAATTATCATCAATATTTACAGATATATTTAATTTAATTTAATTTATTACAGTATACGGGAAAATCCCTTTTTGTACAATGATTGAAAGTGTAGAGACAGGTAGTATATATAATATATGAAACAGACTGCTACAGCGTAGACTAGCAATTCATTTTAGACAAAATACAGTAATAGTGAAACGCTATATTAACGCAGTTTGAGTGTTCATAAACTGACCTAGCGATCTATACTTTTGGCCGGTAGTGTATCTCCACGTGTCATCACTCACCGAATTAACCTCGTGCGAGTAGTTGAAATTGAGGTGGAGAGACTTAAGAGTTTTTCACGTTTTAATAAATATATATTAATGAAAATTTTTATGTTGACGACTGTTACAGTAGTGGATCCCGTTTGGATCCGTTTGAATCTATAAAAATGATCGAACTTTATTCTATACGTGTAGTACACATAGTATAACTTACATCTAGAGGATGTATACAGTAAGAGTTATCAGTTAAAGAAACAAAACATACTTTGCTTTGGAAGAAATGATCTTTGTTTTCGAGTATTCGTTCTATAAATTCTTACGACACTCTCTCTGCACTCGTTGAACTCACTTTCTCTGATCATTATGACTCTCGCTGCTCATTGACCACCTTTGAGACACTCTCACCGCCATACTGAAGCACTTACTCCAGTCATTCAGTGCAGATTCCTCGAATTCTTAGTTCCTGAACATTTCATTCGCCCTAGGCATTCGAATCATTTATTTAATCTTACATTGTTTCGGTAGCTTTCTACGAATCAGACGCCTGGAATCTATTCTTAGTAGTAATATTAATATACTTTTCAGTATTATGAAAAAAGTATGTCTACTGTTGGACAGTTGACGTTATTCAGAGACCCTTGTTAATTTTTGTCTTTTTTCAGGAGAACAAAAAAATATTCTAGGATTTTTAATTTTTGTTCGATAGATTTTAATTTTTTCTAACAAAATATTCTTCATACTACACAATTGCCATAGGTGTTATCTGTAATTATATCGCAGAAGAACTGTGTCTAATTAAACCATGAAGTTGGGAAGTTGTGTTGTAATCGTAAACTTTGATAAGGGTTGTTTTTGTTGTCAACCCCTCAATTAATCCTTCGTCGACCTCAGAACATTAGTCTGATTGTGAGTGACTTAATGAGAGATGTACAGACTAGTAGTATTACTACTAATCATTTTTGTACAATGTTTGCTTAACACGTTGACTGACGTGGGGGTCACCGGTGCCCGATGCATAAAAATTTACTTAAATAAATACTAATTTTATTACAATTTTAAATAGAATTAATATTGCAATAAGAATAGAAGCCTGATGCTGTGCAATTGTACAGTAATATATTTTTTTCTTCGTGGTCTGTGTTTGAACTGGTGTATTCAAGTATGTCTGATCAAGTATGGGAGTTTTCACTGTCACAGCCAGCGTATTCATGATTCTGTAAGAATAAGAAAACCACTCCGTCTTACAAACAGAAGTCCAGTATTAACTTCATTTCATCCCTGAAGTTGTATTCATAGTTTCTCTGTACGTGACTATACATGTCAATGTATCAGTAATTAAAAATGAGTGCAAACGTTGAATCACTTACGCTTCAAGTCACACTTAAAAACGTCCTTACCTATGAAATGACCTGAAACTTCCTGCTGATCCATTTTTCAAGATCTGCCATGGCAAGAACTGCAAATATCATTTGCAAAAACAATTGAAAAAATATCATGCCACACAGCGCGTGAGGATGACTATGAAACACTTTAACAATGCGCTCGCTCGAATCATTCGAGCGGACGATTATTCGTAAGAGGGAAGGTGTGCGTCGGGTGTTGCAGTTTTTCCAGGTGCATCGAGAGAAGATGAAGCCGTTGCGTAATTACCGACCTCGTTAGGCGAAAAGCGCGCGTCCCGGGGTGTCGCTGCTGCGACTCGTATTTAATTAGCGTTATCGTCGCGAGGCGGTCCGCGCGCGTGAAAAAGCGGAGAAAAGCCGTGGGAAAGCCGACCGGCCGACCCGGTCGACAGCGAACATTGTCGACGTCGAACGAACGAACGACCCGAGGAAAGTTGAGCGACGGCGTTACGCGTTCCTGAATATTTTATCGCGCGCTAAGCACTTCGGCAAGTACTTTGCCCCCGAGCACTTGATTTCGCGACACTCTCGCCGCGTAAACTCGCGGAAAATGGCCGAGCAATTATGCGCCAGTTAGAATAATCCCGGCCGACCCGTTAAGCACCGTTTCTAATTGCGTTGCGTTTAAATTGTCGCGACTGTACACAGGCTGCTTAGAAAAATGCTTGAAAAGTTGCGAGTTTGTACAGGGTGCGCCAAAGTTTACTTTCTGATTCGTATTGATTGTAAATTTTGTGAATATAAATAGTAACGCAAATTTTAATTAGGAAATTACTTATTAGTTCGAATAGTTTGTTTCTGATTAGGTATGGAAAATTAATCCACTGAATGACCGCTTTTCAACCGTTCATAAATTGTAGCTGTTTTTACAATGTTTGTCATAGCTTCACTTAGAACTTCAGGTGATTGTTTATGTCTTCTGTGATGTTGTGTTTTAAGTCACTCGAAGCGTTGGGCTTCTGAACATGAATTTTACAATCACACAAAAAATAGTATGGTGCTGCGAGGTAGCAATTAACGCCAGAATGCAGGGTGCACATGGAGCATTTGTAGTAATAAAATCCCGCCAAAATGGTCTCTGAGTTAAAATAATTAAGCGATAGCTTCTGAAGTAAATTTTCGAAATTCTCAAACGTTGATAAGACCTGTATTTATCTATTATAAGCATTGTGGGCTGAACATTATTTCTGGAAAACAAAAAAAAATGCAAAAATTATTAGAAGCAAAGTATACGATTTCTCGAAATGAGAAAGTGACTTTTGACTCACCCTGTACTTCTCGGTGTTAACGATCTTGGTCGATTTTTCAATTTTTCGGTCCTTATTGGCGTTTTCACGCGGTGTCTTAATTACATTAATTATCTCGGTTGCTCGAAGGACCAGCTTTAAATAGAACTTACGAAAGTAAAATATTTAATTACTTGATTACGTAGCAGTCACCTTATATTATTATTAGAACATAAATGCAGCTGAAAATGTAATAAAAATTAGTAGTTATTTAATAAAACTAAATTTGGAACGCTGATCGGCGACAATAAATGTTTTAAGCGAGTTAAATAAGGATTTACATCCTCCGAAAATAACTATTTATAGATAACAGAATATTCATCTTCAGCTTTCAATTACTTTCGTCGTACTATCATTACATGTGATTGAACTCTGATAAAAAACAGGATAGCTTATAAAAATTTTATTTTCTTCAGGATATTGGTTTACGGTAATCTATCGGAAAATTCTACTGCGGTGCAGGTTTTGATGGAAAATATTCTTTGATACCTGCTTTTGCAACGCAATCATGCGTCATTACACGTGCAACGTTTCATAACGCTGATACTCGAGTAAAGATTCTACAATCTTTTGCAAACCAAGGATGATTAAAAATTATTAGAAAGAGAAGCTCCATGACGCGATCGAGCGACACCTGTACACAGTGTGTAATCCTATTGGAAGAACGTAATCCGTTTTTTTTTGGAAAGGAAACGTGAATGGTGGTTTTTCTTGATAAGTTATCTTCTGTTCGAGTTGGCGATGATAGTATGTGACGGAGAGCGTACACCGTACTGCACGAAGAAATTTTTAGTGTTATTAAAAAAGTTTATCTATACCAAGATAAATGCAGCAAACAGTTTCAGTCTCTAGATTATCTTCAGCAAAGGAAATATTGACTTTCTGACTGCAATTCTTCTCTTCATCTTTGTCCCGTTTACTGTGACTATCATAAATAAACCTTTGTGGACATAGATGTACTCACAAAAACATATCGTTGATCTCTAATATCAATTTTCTCAAAATATTTCAGTCATATTCAAGACATACAAAATTAATTTGTTTACGTATTATAGTAATTTTGCAATGTAGAATATATTTCCAATACTTATAAGTTTATGTTAAATATATATACTAGATTAGCGAACCGTTGAATTTCTTAGCTTTAAAATCTACTCAATTCTATTTTTGCGAGTTCCAAAAAAGCGTAGCAGAGCAATGAAAAAGAATCAGCGATTCGAATGGAAATTACTGTAATTACCAATTCTTAACCCCAGGATTCTCATAAATGTTTGCGCATAAAAAGTTTCAAACGTGGCGAATTCAGTTGCTAACCGAATAACTATTTCCTGTAAATAATAAAGTCTGCAAGTCTCAAAGTCTCAAATACTAAAAGTAAAAATTCGGAAAAATGCCCGGAAAAAATGTGAATTTCGCTCTACCGTCAACGACTCATATATTTATTCACTGATTCTTGTAATTGCATTTATTAAGCAAATAAAGCTAAAGGTAAATAATAAAAAGAAATGTCCCTGCAATTCTTATTTACCACTAAATTATCTGCAGATTACTTTTTGTTTAAGATTCAAATTCTTATTTAATCTATTAACAGAGTTACTTCTCAGACAAAAATTAATAAGCTTGAAGTTCGTTAGTGTAAACAAAAGAAAACGAAAAATATTGAAAGATACAAAAATAAATAGTACAATTCTTTCTTTGCAAGTGCAGTTATGAAAGTCCGCGACGAGTTAACTCGTCACGTCCACTCGTCATTTTTAAACGACGAATTGCCTCATCTTCCCCAATTAACAGGTTAGCAATATTCATATCGATACCAAATCGTGCATTCACCCTCACAATCGGTACATTCACCCTCTTCCGTTTCCTCATCCCTCCGCGTTTGTTATTCTCCCAGATCCTCTTCCTGTCTCATTCGTTGCACCGTTTGCGACGAATTGAGACGTTCATCCTCATTCTCTCTCTCTCGGGTTGGTCGTTTTTTGAGTAACGTATAGGCTGTAAATGTAATTCGAGCGGCGGCGGAGGCGCAGGAGGGTGGGTTCCACGGGACCCTTCGCATTCTGGAGATCCGTTCGTCACGTTTCGGAATCGGACGCGAGAGAAAACGGGGGAGAATTGCATGTCGTATTTATCGGTTAGGTGGCAGTGAACGTCGTCCAGGATCGTGAAATACTGCGGCTATATTTGGACTCTCTGGATGGAGGAACGAGGATGATCACGTGTGCGCCGGGGGTAGAGAATACGAAACGACTTTGCGCGACAGTAAAAGTGAAGAGCCGAGTTTTTCCTAGCATCCGTTTCAATGCGGACCTTTAAACGCCCTTCCGTCTTTTTCCGACGTTTTTTATTCCCCCGTCCCTCGAACAGAGAAAGTTACGCCTTTTAGAAGAAGTTTCATGCTTTAAGGCCCCTTTACACGGTCCGTTCCGGCGACATTTTTTTCAAACACTTCGCCGCGTGCAGTTACGACTTGTTTTCTTTTTCGAGCTTGTTCTAACTTTTTCATATTTTTTGTTTTTGCACAGGCAGAGAGGAAAATATTAATCTTGTGCATGGATGTTTGTAGTCTCCTGACTTTTTCATATTCTTTTTCAAAGGCAGAGTGGAGAATATTAATCTTCTTTATAGGTCTATGTTTTTTTTGCTGCATTTTAGGAATAACGTTTATATACAGTTTTTGTTTAGAATCGTGGCATGCCAGTGGAAGTTGTTTTTTATTTAACGCGTCGAGTGTCGCAGTGAAAACTTCCACGTGTGATCAGACACATTATGCAGTGCTTTTTTGAATACAGATACTTTACACGATGACTGTCGCACTGGAAAATCCCGTAAATAGCCAGACGTGTGAAAACACGTTTTTATTGACATGTATCGTTGAATATATAAATATTTACATATTTGATAATATACTTCTTCTTTTATACCGTCACTGTAACATAAATATTATTTCAAGTCTCATGAGGGTAATCAATTGTTTGATGAAATTAAAATTTATACGTGGCGCACGCGGCACCGAACGTGTGAAAAATAAATATTGACTTCAGTCGGAATTTTATGAGGATTAATAATTATTTAATTTGACAATATTTGATGCACCGGCATATGTAGCCCTGTATGACAGTCATCGTATTGAATAATCAAACTCCCTGAACGCCTGTTGGCGTTTTCACATACACCATAGCAATATATGGAAAGATTTTAAGTGCCCATAACACTTTTGGAGCTCTTTAGAAACATCACACATTCCTAAAGTGTGACATAGTTTTCGAAACATTGTGCTTACAAATTTGCTGATTTTCAACGGAAGAAATCCGACTGAAAAGGAAGTACCAGTAATAATCTTATTCGTGTCTTGTGTGCCACGTGTCAGACATTTTGAAACAGATACGAAGGGTTAGGGCCAGAAGGGCAGGCCCAAACTCTGGACAATTGTTTTCCACTACAGATACTATATTTGCAGTGTCGAGAAAGGTATCATTGATATTTTAAAACGGAAAACTGTATATATATTTACATTCAGTTGTTGCTGAGATTTTTGTCTCGCGAGAGGAGAATTTCATAAAATATCTCATCTTGCACCTATAAACAATCTATGCACAGTTGTCATATTATCTCAATACACTTTGCTCTATATACGATAGTGCAACAGTTCGAGAATTTGGGCCCTCGAGACTCATACCCAACTACGGTGTGATAATCAACGCGTTAAACAATCATTGTTCGAATAATCTAGGCTTTACCGCATCAATCAATAAAATTGACAACCGGACGAAGCTTGAAAGCGATCTAAGGAGGCCTGAACATATTTTCATCGTCGCATTGCGGCGAAAAGTTTCGCAGGGTCACTCGAGGGCCTTCCTCGATATCGACGAGAGGCCCGTTCGAGTGCATCGATCTGTCGCGTTGTTCACAGCCGGCGGATGTTTAGAATCATTCCCCTAACCCCCCGTACAATCACGGAACAATGTCGTGACAAAGGTGCAAAGGTGAAGCGGTTTTATAGGTCAAGCATTAAGCGGCACTCGAGTGCAATCAAGCAGTTAGCTCGCTAATAGAGCCGTTCAATTCGAGAAGAAAAGCTCGAGCTTCACTGGCCCGCTGCGTCTTCCTCGCCGTTTAACGGGCCTTTCACCTAAGGAAATGATGGATTTTACCATATTTCTTTTTTTTTACAGTTTTGGACACCTTGAATCCTTGGAAATACAGACCTGACAGGATTTTTTAAAACTCGAAAAATTGCCGTCGCGATGTGCTTCTTGGGGCCAGGATTATATGCGGTACACTTGACGCAAAAAGATTACTGTAATTTTCCAGAAAAATTGTACGCATAGTTCAGAGTACGAATAATAAGCGTTCCAAGTTTCATTTCAATAGCTCCGGTAGTTTTCTTGCAGGAAATTTCCCAAAAACTGCTATTTTTCGATTGTATGAAAGCTTAAGGATGAGAGAAGGTAGTATAAACTACCTGCTTGGAAAAGTTTCCTTTCGAGTGATACACCGTGTACTTGACAATAGTGTTACAAGCATACTCCAGTGAACAAATTGCTGGGCATTATTTCTCCCTGTGCGAATATCTGATATCGAAGTCTCCGAGTCTCTCGAAAACGTTAAAGAAGACCTGCAGTTTATCGAGTTTTTTCATTCAGACCAGCGATACGATTTTCGAATGTTTTTCAGCTGCACCAGAACACTCACAATCAGAGTAATAATTTTCATATTTACTGAGATGTAAAATGATTATAATCTCCTGTATCGAAGTCTCTGAGTGTCTCGAAAACGTTAAAGAAGACCTCTAGTTTATCGAATGTTTCCATTCAGACTAGCAATATAATTGTGAAATATTCTCTCAGCTATAGGAGAGCACTCAGAGATTAATACTTTTCGTATTTGCCGGAATGTTATTGCAGGACCTCGATTATCCGAACCACAATTGCTAACAGGATGACTCGCATCGGAATCTTTACTATATTTCTCATAAAAATGATAATTTTATTTTAGGGTGTATAAAATCGGCCACTGTGGACTTAGGTATGTACACAGTGTCACTAACGATTACTTCAGCTTGTAGCAGAGATAGGATGACCAATTTTACGATGTCACGTGTTCGGATAATCAAGATTCTACTGTACACGGATTATAATCTGCCAAACCGACCCGTCCAATCAGAAATACTGTTATTACTTACTCTTAAGAAACAAGTTATAATGCTTGGAATCATATATGTACATGACTCCATCATAAAGAAAAAGTGCTTTCGTCGAGCCCTGTCGATCCTTCAGATCATCCGATCACGTAGCAGTATCGATCCGCCCGATCGATAGCGATACCCGTCACGTACTCATTATCTTCGTTTGCAAAACACGTTGAACGAGCGTCGATCACCTGGCGTGCACGGACGGTTAAGGGCGCTATCGCAAACCAATGACGCGCCGTTTTCATGGAAGCGACGAGCGCTCGGCGCACCCGTTGCGAATTTCCACGAATTTCAGGAGATAGACGATCGCCGATCGCTTCTGCTCCCTTGTCAGAGATTCGAACGTCATTTACAGAGACGAGTGAAATTTTTGCTTCAGTGTTGTTTCGAAAATCTGTTTAGAAAATAATAATTATAATAATAATTGTTTATTGCAGCTTCAGGGCATATGTTGCGGTTATTAAATAAAAAGACAGATTTATGACAAACCGCTTATTTATATATACTCTATATCTTTGGTACACAGTATATTAATTATACAGTATTAAAATAAACACTTTACGTATGGTTTATAATTATTAAACAAAACAATATTACAGAAAAGTGAACCCAACTCTAAGCCATCTGCCTGTAACCGGAAGTGCAGGCAATAATTAATGTTGAAACAAAAGAAATATTGAAAAAGGTGCTAGGTGTTACCTTGTCAATTTTTTGTGGTGTAACACAAGGTGTTAACTCGTTAATTTTTGTGATTCAGTCACATGTATATTCTATGTACGTTCTTTATTTATCAAGCATCCAGGTCACTGATACAGTTGACTGTAGCGCATTTTGCAGTTAATAAAATCGTAAGACAGGGGGTTGAATGACAGAATTTAAATACGGTTGCTTGAGATATACCGTCGAATTTAACTACACTGTTGCCCCAAACTGTACATTTTTCAAATAATCATTCCTCGAAGAAATTCCACAAGTTGATTGCCTGTAAAACATCTTTCACCCTAAAATTTTGTTCCGTTCTATCAGCATTCTCTTTCCATTTACCGTATCAAGAAAGTATTAAACCGCATAGACATTCATAATCCGCTCATGACATACCTAAGGGCAAACACGAAGAGAAATATACTCCTCAGGTACTCCGTTACTCATAGGAAAAAAAAAGGCAACGTTTGCGTGACCGTAGAGCGTACACGCGTTTCCGTTTAGAGTGGCCGTGTGTCGCTGGAAACGCGCTTTATGTGCTCCGGTAATCGAGACCGGTCGTAAAAGAAGACATCTCGAACGATAATCGCGAGATCGACCAATGACGTTTTATTAATGACGCCGTTTACGTTCCGGCTTACGTACTCGCGAATAGTTAATTAATTTTACGATCGCCGTGAGACTATCTCGTTGAAAAGGCTACCCGTCACGGCGCATCTACAAATTACCTCGCAGCCTTTCCGTCCGGCTGCTCGTCGCGGACGTGGAAATAGTCTTTAAAAAGCGCATCGACGCGATCCCCTCAGCTCCTCGAATTAACACGATCCTCTTTTTCCATTTGTTCCAGGTAAGGGGACTGATTAAGAGAGCGCACGGATCGATTTTCTTCGCTGACCAGTTCTCGACTCGCTCGCATTAACGAGCTTCGATATGAACGAGTGGTAATGTATGGGCGCGCAGATAGCTGAATAATCGGGGAACGCAGTTTGTTAAACGGCGCTGGCAATTTGCTGTATCGTTATCGGGACATCGATCTTGATCATCCGATTTTTAGAGGAACTTACGTCGCATGGAATGTTTATTTAGTCGCTGCAAAAGGTTTGCAGCTTCTCTGAAAAGATGTATTCCCAACGAACTACCTGCCTTCATTTGTTTATCATATCTCGTTCTGTAGATTTGTACGGGACTTTCCATCGTATGGAAATTTTATTAGGTCGCTGCAAAAGTTTATAGCTTCCTTAACAAGATTTATTCTGAACGAAGTACCTGTCTTCATTCACTGAAACGATACGCTGTAATTTTTCTACATACAATTTGATTAGTCTTGCTGTGAATCCTTATTGCACTCGTTTCTTACGTTTCTTTTTAAAAGTTACTTTGAAACGGAGGGATTCTAGTTTTAACTGTAGGTAGCACGTAGTGATAAACATGAACACTTAAAACAGAACTAGCAATACGAATGAAATCACATAATTTGCGCTGGTAGCGAACATGTTAAAAAAATATAAAGATGAATAATCAAATATTTTCTTAATTTTTTAAAGCCAAACGGTCTTTGCTTACTGAATCACCCTCGAGTATTTGCATAGACATCCGCAGCTGAATCATTACACTGTACAATCTCCAGATTATTTACCAAATACTTTATTGGAAGTGTCTGTGGATTCCGGAAAATCGTCGGTTTCATCGCAATCGGCCGCAGGGGCGGCGGGTCGGGGGAGTTCGATCGCGTACACTCGAATTAAGCTCGCGTCGAGATATCGAAAAGTGAGTAACGAGGGAACGTGCGCGCGTCGTCGCGACGGCGTCGGCGGCGGTGGTCTTTTCGCTCGTGTTTTCGAAAGGCAAAGATATATATCGGGCCGTTAGTCGATAGAAACTCGTTTTCCTCGTTTCGTGCGCGTCGGCCGAACTGACGGGCCAAACATGACGAGCGGAAAGGAAAGGCGAAAACCGATGATCGATGCACCGTGGAACCGATCACTCGCTACGCAACTTTTAATCGAGAGAAGCGCAGCCTGATCTTCCGCTTCTAAATCAACGATATCCGTACCGATACGCGAACCGTACACCTTTCCAGTGATTACGCGAGTCGATGAGAACTTCGTCTGCTGCGCTGCAGTTCGTAAACGTACGAACGAGAAGATATTTTATTTGTGTTGCTATCTTTTTATCAGATTATCCCAGAAGTGATGTTCCCTGCCGTATGAAACATATGTTAACCCTTTGCGATCGGCACATTTCTCTGATGGCACCACCACCTGGTCGAAGCAAGTTTATATTTAAAGTTATTTTTGCATATGATGATATACATATAAATGGATATATAGGTATTAAAGAAAAAATTATTTTGCGGCAAATATATTTTCTGGCATGTTATTTACAGTGTGTAAAAATAAAACATTTTAATTTTTGTCATTTCGCAGAGTATGGTAATAACACATGTACTCACAGAACAAGATCATGCCCTCATAGTGACGACGTCCGACTTCGAAGAGAAATTTTAAATGTCGCCACTGTGGCGGCATCCGATCGCAAAGGGTTAAATAAATATAAATGTATTATGCAATGGGCTTTGTCTAACTCATCTTGCCATGTAGAATTCGTTCAAAGATGCCTGATCATCACGAATATTTTCACAATGTGTGCATAAGAGCTTAGCTCCTTTGGTAATGCTGAACTAAATTATGATTCGATGCAGATATTAAAGATTCTTTTATTTTGACACGTAGAACTTATATACAAATTTTTACCTAATCTTTCTGAAACATCATGTATACATATCTTTGAAGCTACGGGCAATTAAATCATCCAATCAACGTCCAGGCACGGTTGTATATACTCGATGAAGAGTCCACCTCGCACTCCTATGTCCTGGCATATCGGAGTTCGATGCGATGACCGCCGTATCTGAGATTTCTGAACACAGTCTCCGCAGTAATAAGCATCATAACCCCTTCTTTGGGCCATCAGCAATGTGCTGTTTGACTGCCAAGAAAACTCGCTTAAGAATGCCAGTGATTCTCATTGCGTCTCGACGAGACGCCAGCAGAGTCCGTTGCATCGCTGAAAGTCTCCTAAGTTATTAATCACGGTGGCTCGATAAAAGTGCGCCAGCGAAAATTAATAGCGGCCCTCGACAAAGGGTTAAACGTTACTTTGTTGGAACGCGTCTCCTTAATGCCTTCCGGTTCTTTTTTTATTAATACCCCCTCGCGGCCAGGGTATAATAATGAATGACCGTCGGCGTCGTAGCGAAAGGTATTTATTTTACGAGATCCGCCGCTTTGAAACCGGCAAACGGCTTTCGTCGAGCTACTTTATCCGCCAATATTCCTCGTCCGGATCCTCGAGCCGCCGCCTCACTTCCAGACGACACGCAGAAAATATTATCGGCAATTTTCATGCGCCGCGAACAATGGAGCCGAGACGCGCCCATTGTCCTAACTCCGCGATCGCGTGTGTTCACCGACACGTCGCGATGGAATTATGTGTTTTCGACTTCCTTCTTCGGCATAAACACGCTCCGCAACGGCTCCTCGGACCTCTCTGATTTATTATTGATCGGTTCGCTGCTGCCTCGCCGGTCTCCTCGCGGAAGACACGCGGAAGGCGCGGCCTTGAAACGATACCGAGTCCTGGGCTAATTTATTATTGACAGTAAGCAGGCTTTGCTTTAGGAATTCAGCGTGGATGAGCTGGTAGAAAGACTCCGGATGTTTCGGGAAACCCCAAGAATTTTCGATTGTTTCTAGCACATTTTTTGACGAGTTCACCGTCGCAGTGGAAACTGCCATGCCTAGTCAGACGCATTATGAAATTTTATGTAGTTAAGTAATTACGGATCTTAATACAGATTTGAGAAGAACTAATATTGTAATGAAAATAGAAGGCCACGGCTGGGCAACTGAATAGTTGTATAATTATTTCCTCTGTCATCTGGTTTTGAAATGGGATATTATAGGATGTCTGGTCAGGTGTGGGAGCCTTCACTGCGGTAGTCAACGTGTTAAGTTGTTGAGAATAATAAGATTGAACTATAGGATCTATTATTTTGACGGTAGTGACATCAGTCCGAATTTTTTGAAAATTAATAATTGTTTAATGCTGCAATATCTGGTATATTGGCTCACATAAACCTGCGTGGTAGTCAATGTGCTAGTAAACACCTGCAGGGAGGTGTTTCAAGTATTTCCAGGACAGTTTCCATAGCTAGGAGGCTAGTTTCAGTGTTGTGAATATGTCAGGACATATATGTGTACAATAAATATTTCTAATCTACAGACACGAAGACTGGATACTTCAAAGTCACTTCTAAACAAGTATATTTGTGTTTATATATACATCTGGTTTTGATATTCTCACGCTATGTTCTAGAATTAGCTCATCAATATCATTTGTGAACGATGCAGACAATCTTCTGCCTAAACGTACAGAAATTTCTACTTTTTTATTTGGAATAAAAGAATTTACAAATTTAACTAAATTTATTATATCGTTTTGTTACCATTGTGTCAATTGGACACCTAGGTACAAATTCAGTTGAGAAAATGAGAAATGGATCAGGGTTAAAACTTCCTTATCGCTTCGCAGATAGCCATAACGAGTCAGACTCGTGGTAGCATCGCGCAGTGCGATATCGATGGAAGGTGATCGTGGATTATTCGAAAGAATTTTCCGCGGGTTCATGGGGTTACTTAAATTTCCTCCAGACACCGTTTACCGAGTTTTACCGGTCCGGCGGCCAACTAAAAGTTCGAGAGGAACGGTAATCCTTCGGATAATGTGCGATAAGTCCTGCGGTTCCGTGAATTGGATGGTTACGTCCTGCGAAATCTCCCGTAACCCCGTTTTACCGTCACGCTCCCGGGGACCTTTATTGATTTCTAATGACCAAAGATTTCTATTTCGTGCACGCCTAAACGTACGGGCGAGCAGTTCCATTTAACCCGTTCCAACGACCGGCCGGGCCCCTTCGAGGATTATTTTGACGAACCGTGGCGTGGAGGTATCGATTATCGGCGCCGAGGGGACGCAGGAATTCCGGAAACGATTCACGTTCCAGGAATTAGCCGGAGAAAAAATGTCCCGGTCTCTTTGGAAATGGAAAAAGTTTATGAGTCACGTAATACCCTGCTGGCGATTTTCGAACGGTAGTTCATTTCGTTATTGGCGAAATCAGAAGCTTCCGGGGCTACTGAATTTCAAATTTCTTTTTCTCTTTTTATTTCACGAACTTTATTACCTTTCACTTTCATTTTGATTGCTACATGGAAGGGACTTTCAACGTGGATTTCTGTCTATGTATTAGTATAATTAAGTCATTCCTGTAATCACGGTGAAAAATTCGACAATATTTAGAATTCTTTTATCGGTGAATACATTGAATAACGATGTCAAACTGTTTTCGTTTATTGAACTAGTTGTAAAGTATACGAAACCCGCTGCGTGTCAAAGTGTAAAAAGGCTCGCTGTCCTTAAAATGAATGTACAAATATCAGACCAAGAACTTGTTTGAAGATTGGAAGTGATTTTGCAGACGATGGCCTTCAACAGTCTATTCTGATAATCTCTACTATACATTCCTAGTATCTCTGCGTTAATAATTCTTCGGAGGACTCTGTACGACAGGTTTTTCCATCGAGTACAGAGTTGAAGAGCAGTCCTCGCATCGTCAAGAAGAAAAATGAACAAGAACTTCTGCAGAATTTTCTTCACGTTTCAGGTAGAACGCATTTATGCTCGGACAGCGTATTTTCCGAAGTTGTATCATCGTTTCGGGACACGTACGCGCGGATATCAGCCGTTGGCCAGCCTCTCGATTCTCCGAGTTTTAAGGCGATTTATCGACGGATTATGAGGCAACGTTTCGTATCACGGACTCGGTTATCCGTGTCAAGGGGCGAGTACTTTTACCAATGAACCCCCTCGGAGTAAATGTACCGATTAATTCTCCAAGAAAAATGGACGTCCGGAGGCTTACGCCGACGACGGCGTTTCGTGAAAAATCACCTCCGCGCATTGTTGCGTGCCGTTAACTCGAAAGCTGTCAGGAAATTCGTAAATCGAATTGACTTCTTACGAAACGTAATTTCACCTCTTCCGGTCCCTCTGAAATTTCTCTGAGCATTCCAATTCGACAGACAAATTTAGATTTTTGTGAGTACGGAGGACGTTTAGAGTTGCTGTACTCTACAAATATTTCTTTATTTATACATTTCTTCTGTTTCGTTCGATTTTGTTATTTAATTTTGTGTTGATCACGACACTTATACCTGGCAGTCAATTTTGTAGTCACACTTTTAAGATAATTGAAAAGAATTTTGAGCTGCATCAGATTGGAAAATAGGTTAAAGATATGATTAAATCGTAATGTATGGTCCATTGCCTTATTTTTAAGGATATACAGGGTGTCCTGCAACTGGTGGTACACCAAAGAAGGATTTGATTCTACATGAAAAAATACATCGAAAATGTGGAGTAATTTTTTTCATGTGATGCATTGCTTTCGAGAAAAACTACACACACGAGCACAGGAACCTTCTCTCCCAGGAAATAAATAAATAAAAGTACAGTAAAACCTCGATTATTCGAACATTGGTCATTCGAAAATTAGCCACACTATATCAGTTACAAGTTACAATTATTGTTAGTATCACTGTGTACATAATTTTGTACCTGTAGAATGAACAAACGTTAATTCGTATTTACGAGTCCTTTGATTGGCGTGTCTCAGCGTCCTTTTGTCTCATTGTACGTGAAACATGTAGTGAGTGAGAGTCTGGTTTATAATTATAGTACAGGTGATTTATAATATTCTATAACAATCTCTATTATATTACGAAGTAAACCTACAGTGCCATTATGTATTTTAAATTCTAAAATGAAATAAGCATTTGTATGCGAAGCTATTTGCAATGTGTATCAAACTGTTACTCATTACAGTTCGGGCACTGGAGGTTCTACCGCATTAAAAAATGTTCGTTAAAAATTCTCCACCGAACCGTGCGATTCCGTTGCTTCGAAAATCGATCAAGGGGGTTAAAAATATCGAAAAAGGGAATTAATTGCCCCAAATCGAGCTCGGGACGTTTCCGCGAGAGTTCACTTCTAAATTGACAAGCTGTTCCATATTCAATCGTTCCCGATCCATCCGAGAGCAGTAGTTTTCGCAATTTTTTCAGTAGAAGCTCCTCTACCGACGACCTTCATACATACAATTGCCCCGGAAGGTGGCTCGATGACACCGGGGCTAATTAAAGTAATGATTATCGGAGTCCGTTAACGGCGGGAAAATCGATTTAGATGCGAATCTCGTCGGCCATCGTTTCGTGTCTCGACCTGATATCGGCCTCGAGGATGAACGAGCTCCACGGCCTCGTTAATTACCCGGGTTACCGCGAAACTTTTCTACGATTCGAAGGAAAGAGCTTCACGGCTCTCTAATGGGTCCCGTAATGGTTTTACAGCACGGCCGGGGCTCGCGGGAGGGGAGGATTCCGGAGCAGCCGAAAGTCGAGATGGGCTTCGATTTTTGCACCTCGATAAATAGCCTGCAGCCCCGCACGAAACGTCTCGAGACGTTAATCGAACTCTTATTGTTGGCTGCTGTATTTATGGCTGCTCTTGCTGTTACGTGATTTTTCTTTGCACGTGATCATTCGACCGCTGCTCGATCAACCACCCCTTTGCTCAGGAATTAAATACTCGAGACACGTTATACTGTTGTATTGGAATGCAACGATATTCACACACAGCCATACACACGCAGCACACACACAGACAGGATGCAGCGGGAAAGCGGTGAGTCTTTTGACCTGCAGTTTTTCCAAGACACTCTTTCCAGGGACAAAAAGAGGTTGTATCAGTTATATATAAAATAGTTCAGATAGGAAGCTAATGGTTCCGAGGGAGTCATAATCCGGTGTAATTAGTTTTTCTGTAGATGGACTCGTAGATGTCGTATGAAGGTGGTATACGTTTTCTTAAATGAAATCGTATAATATTTAATTCACTAATCGAAGCAGCTCATTATTACCAACAAAATTGTGTTAAGCTATTTATGTCGAAAAATCATTAGTTTGGGAGATATTTTAATCACAATATTGCAAAGTGGTTCTAGTACGCCTACCTGCACGTACATTTTCTGAATTCACTGTGGGTAGGTGCAGATAGGTGTACTAATACCACTTTGTAATATTCAGACTAGAATATCTTCTAAACTAATGGTGTTTCGACATAGTACCTTAATACTTCTTCATAGGAAATAAAGAGCTGCATCGACCAATGCATTCAGAATTTTATTATTCCATTTAAGAAAACGTATGTCACCTTCATACGACCCCTACATGTCCATCTACAGAAAAACTAATTATATTAGATCGTGACCTCCTCGAGACCATTCTCTTCCCATTTGAACAATTTTTTAAACGCATTTACACCTGTATATTCCACGTATCTTGTGGCTACGTCTGAGCACTGTGGAGACTCTGCTCGGACTGATACCGCCCCTTTTTATTCCTGGAAAGTGTCTTGGAAAAACTGCAGGTCAAAAACCCAACCCTTTCCCGCTGCAACCTGTCTGTGCGTCTGCTGCGTGCATGCGGCTGTGTGTGAACATCGTTTTATTCCAACAATACTCACGGACGACGGTGTACAGCGCGTGGTCGGCGATCAGGAGAAGCGGCATCAAGATATCCGTGCGGTAATTCCGCGGAAAAACCGATCTCCGCCGTGCGCGAAAGCAGCCGGAATATCAAGATGGCTTTCGGTGGAAGCACGCGGTCGTTCCGCTCGTAAAAGCTGGCCATAAAGCCGCACGCTGGTATCGTCCTTAAGGTCCATAAAGCGGGGTAATCGAATCAGACGGAATAAATTGAATCCTCTCGTCGCTCGGAATTTTACACCGCCCCTCGTCGACGTGTTTCCGGCAGATTCAAGGTGAACGATCGGTTCAAGGTCGACGGAGAGACGGTGGGAGACAACGAGGTCACGGTTGGTTTGACCCGTTTCGCGGACGATCGTAATTCCCGTGGAACGTTAGTCAGATTTACGGAGCACCGGGCCGGCAGGGGGAACCTGGAAGGAAACCGAAGGAACCCTGGTCCAGGATCCACCGCGAAGATCGTAAAGTCGCCTAATCGGATGAGGCTCCGCGGGGGCGGAACGTAAGCCGAGAAATTGAAACGGTCGTAAAGTCGTAATTCCCGAGGCGAGGTTCCCGCGGAGCGTGGCTTGTTTGCACGCTCCTCTTCTCCTTGGTCGAGCAGTTTGTCTCGAAGCGTATTACCCGATCCGCTTCAACGGCCTCACGCTGAATTTTCCATGCGCCGATGAAACGCTTGTTCAGGCGCCAACGCCACTCAGGAGTTTCGAAGAAGTCGATTTTTTTAGCGGAAATCGATGAATTGGAAGCTTGAGAATACGGTTTTCTCTGGACGAAGGAGAAATTATAACAGTTAGTATAGTTGGAACGGATTAAGACGGATGCTGCACAGTGCCGTTTGGCGCAGAAACCATTGTGTATGATCACTGATGTGGATAGTCGATGTGTTTCTGAATATTGTAGCATCTCCAATTTCCTCGTTGGTTAATTAATATTGCGGAGGATGACTTGGACTGATGTGTATAGAATAGCTTATGATCCAGGGTGGTTTAGAATGCTTTGCCATTGTTACTACTGCTTATACAGATGTGCATGTGAAAACTCGTAATGCCCGTGGTTGCAAGCAGGATCCAGTGGTACACTGTCAGATTAGCAAACAAAAAGCCTCTTCTGATCTCACGAGAGGATGTTACGATCGGGACCACCGCCATCTGATCATCAAAATTAGAGTCTTTGCGACGCTTGTGGCGCTTGGGTAGCTTGTCAGATTATTTCAAAGGTTTCGTACGCTTTTGGTTTATCATTTGCAGTTCGAATGCTGGTCCAGATTAAAGCCATGACTTCCAAAACAGCGTAACTCCACTTTTTGACACTGTATGAGTTTGGGATCAAATTCTGCGCTGAGACACTTTTTCTACTTCTTGGCAAAATAAGGAAGACATAAAGGATATGATAAGGCAGTGTATTCGGAGCATGCCAGAAAGAATACGAGCTGCAATAAAGGCAAGCAGGGAAACACAAAATATTAACATGTACGTGTGTAACACCTTAATAGTTAATAAACATTCTTATTAAATCTCGATCAGGCCTTGCAATTTTACTAAACGCAGAAAAAGTGTTGTAAATTATCAGTGGTCCTGATTCGATGGCCAGGGGCTGTGGATGTTCCTAGACAAAGAACCCAGTTAACAAGTTAATGTAACGAATAAAGTGATCATCGAAGAATACATGCTGCACCCGAACGAAGTTCTCGCAGTCTTCACGGATGATCGATAGATCAACCGATGCGTCGGCTGCTGAAGAGCTTTCATCCGCGCGTTATCTTCGCCCCACCGCCGTGGAGGAGCTTAACCTCGACGACGACAACGGTATCCACGATAAACAATGTCAAGCATCCTATTCCAACGTCGAGACGTCGCTTTTACATCGCACTCGTTAAGAGGGACTTTTTAACAAGCCGGCCTCGCTGCCTTCTTTTCGTCTCGCCGTTGCGAGTTTCCTTCAGCGCGTCCGTGTCACGAGCTTTTCTCTTTGGTAACCTTATCCGGATACCCTTTTGCAGCAGGCCGATTATGATCCCGTAGGACAGAACTTGCTAAGCCGAACTTCACAAGTTGAACTTCATCCCCGCGAGTTTCGAGACACAAAGAGAAAGAAAATCGTGGCTGAAGAACGTTACACGCCCGTTCATCTTTATAATTCATTCATGAGTACATTTTTATATGATACTCATTATTGAAAGGTACGGGGGAAGAACGCGCATTTTTATGTAATTTTAGTTAGGAAATAGATTTTTCTGTCAACAAGGTTTATCAAGTTTCTTGGATTGCTCGACAATAACTGATGTACAGTGTTCCACGGTTGGCTGGAAGAGCATTCGGGACCGAGAACTTCCAGCTAACCGAGACAGGGCACGTTGTTTTCGCCTTCTCGAGCTACGCTCGTAAATATTGTGCTAGAGAAGGCCGAGACGAAGCTAGAGGAGTGGTTATCGGCTTCTCTAGCACAATTTTTACAAGCGTAGCTCGAGAAGGCGAGGACAACTTGCTCTACCTCGGTTGGATGGAAGTTCTCCGTCCCGAATGCTCTTCCTGCCAACCGTGGAGCACTGTAGTTAACACGTTGCCTGCCATACTGTGTAGGCTGAAAACAACACCTCCTTCTAGACTTCGATATAAGTAATCTAAAATTATACTCTATTTAATTAAAAATGTTAGTAATTATTTATAGTCCTTGCTGGTTCTGTTAAATCTTCCTAAATATTTTATCAATAGTATTCGTGTTCAAATAATTAACAACAGAATTTAAGTGTCACTTATATATTGATGACATAAGGTGTCTGATTCGGTATGACAGTTTTCATTGCGCTACTGAACGCGTTAGAATATAAGAATATTAACCCTTTGCACTCGAGACAATTTATCAACAAAAAATAAGATGTTAATAACATGTACTGATATACTTAACTCTATACCACTAATAATAAGTTTCTACACAATTCTCAATTCCTACCTGCTTAATATAATAAATTTCAAAATACTACGGTTACAACAGTCTATTAAAATAACGTCATACTTCCATTCCAGCTCTTAAAAGGAATGAAAATAACGTGGCGCCGCAGCGGAGCCGTTTAAATGCAACGGATTAAATAATAAAATCGTGCATTTGCATAAACGTTCGCGGTGTAAGCGTAACAGTGACGACGATAAAAAAGAAACTAATGACCAGCGTGCATTAAGAAGAAGAATAAAGATCTTATCGAAAGTGGAAAGCAACCTAACAGGTCGATTAAGATACTGCAAGGTACGGAGGCATGAAAGGAGGAACAAAAAAATGCGACGTGAAAATAACACGCCTATTCATTTATCTTCGTAATTAATTCGTAAGTATTCGCGCTTATCGTTACCGGCGGTTTAATTGCGAGCTTCCGGCTCACCGACGACTCTCCTCCTCCCTCCGGCTCCTCCCGTCATCCCACCCCCTAATTATGACGAACGACGTAATAAACAATATCAGATTGCCGTCGACGCGTGACGTTTTATTGCAGTTGAACCGTAACGATGCAATTAACGCGTGCGGCCTCTGTGTAAACGCGGCGAATCGACGCCGCGATTAAACGCCGCGTTCTCGCAGGTGCGCGGGTACCTGCTGCGTTTGACAGGTGCGTCATTGTTCGCGCGACGCCGGGCCGGAACGAAAGGAACCGGCCGAAGTCGCTTCCGGGACGGAAGAGGAGCCCGGGTTCGACGAATTGAGGGAACGTCGGCGTTCCCGAATTGCTCCGTCGAAGGGAAACCCGTCGATGAAAAATCAAAATCGAGAATTTTCGATTCCAATTTCGTACGGCGCGGTAGACGTTATCACGCGAGCTGATGAAAGATATCTTCGACGGTTTAATACGTTGACGTCCATGGTGGTCACCGGTGACCAACGCCTCAAATTTTATTTAATTAAATACCTATTGATTTTTACTATATTCTGAGCAAATTTAACATTATAACAATAATATAGGTACGCATGTACAATAAGGAATATTTAAACATTTTGTTCCTTTACGATTTATACAGAAAGAGAAGTTTATATTGCATCTGACCAGCGATAACCGTTTTCACTGTGGCAGTCAACGTGTTAAGGTTTATGGAAGAGAATGATGAATTTGATCATATTCAGGTACATATTTGGAACCGTTGAGAAAGTATCTCTGAAAGGATTTTTTGAAATTCGAAAAATTTGCAGTCCTGCACTAGGGATACTTCGTGCATGTGTTGCATGCGGTCCTCTTGATACAAAATGAGTAGTGTATACAGCCACTGAAAAAATTGTGCGTATAGTTGAATGTAGGAGTAATAATCGTTCCAACTTTCATTTCAGTAGCTCTGGTAGTTTCCTTGCAAAAAATTCACAAAGAACCGATATTTTTCGGTCGTCTAAAAGTGAAGGACACCTTAAGGGAGTATTTTTTCTCAACCTGTTTTGAGGGTGTACTTTGGGAATTTATTTTAAAAAAAACTGAACAACGCATCTTTTTAATAAAAACATTTAATTCAAAATCTGAAAAATGTTCTTTTCCTCTCAGCCACCATCTATATCGACAGTCGCAAGAAACTGAAATAATCTGAATTAAACTCTACGTCAAAGGGATGAAAACCCCATCGCACGACGTATACTTTGTCACATGATTTCACTTCCATTACCATACCAACCTTCCACGATCACCCAGAAATTCTCGTAGCGTCGAATGCAATGGACCGTGACTTTAAAGCTCCCCGTACAGCCGATAAACAAACCTGACGTAAGGGTAATTTAATGAAAGCTCCGTATTTAGCGTAGCACGTTGAATTCCATTGAGCGACGAGCCTTTAATGTCTGCCGCGCGACGAAAATGCATATTCATCCCCCGGTCGCGCTGCAGCCGCGCAGATACGCCATTGACGGGGGTGTGGGTGAGTTCAGAGAATACCGGGCGAGAAAAGCGTGGAGATAGAAGGGCGGCCGGGGTGGGTGGCGGAGGAGAACAGTCCAGTCAGTCACTCGGACATTCACAATATGGATCCCTTTGGTGTAATCGCAACGTTGGAAGCCCCTTGTTTCTATGCCCCCAGCGAGAGAGAAACCCCGCGCCTCTCGCCCCCTTGTGACAGGCAACCCCGTGCTCGGACAGACTCTCGCCCCATATTCTCTGTCTAATTTGCCAACCTAAGCCGTCGGGACCGATCGGACAGAGCGGTAGCGACGGTAGCTCAACTTCATTATTCTCCCATTGTATCAGCACCCCCGCGGACATAAATCATAGAGGGTCCACCCTCTACCCTCCTCTACCCGTCGCCAACCAAGGGATTTAGTTTGATTTTCGTCCCTGAAATTCCGTGGTGTAACCTCCTCTCCCTGCTCTTCCTGTCCTCCGTCCACAACAGCCGATTTCTACTCCAATTTCCGCTTTTTCGGCCACTTACCACCGCTGACGGATGGCTTGTCCTCCGGCGTTTTACCTCGATCCGTGCTCTTCCTGCTGCCACCCTTGTTCTCTGTAGTATTTCGTCGGATGCTTGTTTCCTGAGCAAAGTGCACGATTTTACGGGTTGAATAGTCATTGGTACTGTCGGTTTAACCCCTTGGACCCCGATGGCGAGTTCGGCTCGTCATAGTAACCTAAGGGTTTATTCTCGCGATACCCTGAGTCCATTAATATTCCCGTTGAGTTTCCAGCGTAAATGTGACTTTGAGTTAGAATTAATTTCTTGACCCTTGAGTTTGTGTTTTGTAGAACACAGTCATTGTTTCTTCTTTCTGATTTTATAGTTCCGAATTTCTATATGACTTTCATAGGGGTGAAAGCAGGCACGTTACCTGCCTAGAAAATTGAATGGCTTCGTCCGAAAGTCGTAAAATAATAAAAATTTGTAATTTACTGGATATAATGAAAATATGTAATTTACTGGAAACAAACAATGTCTCCATATACACGGCCGGCAGTGTACACCCCGCGAGTGATCAAACATCACAGTGACACCGTACTTTTTATATCGATAACCGCGCGTGGTATAGTCAGCGACAAAGACGCCGCATATATCGCAGTATTTCCTACTTACCTGAAACGTAACGATCCAATCATTCACGTGCAAGCAGAGGCACGCTCGTGACTTATTTATCAAACATGCCGGTGGCATTGCCCCGTTGAAAACACGGAGGCCGTTTAACCGCGGATTGAACGGGGTTGCGAGCGGTCGGTCGGCCCGTGAGAGGGTGAAAATCGATATTGATAGCGCGGCAAGACGCAGCCCACCCCTTGCTGTCTGATGTTGTGTTAGCGAGCATTGTTAAGACGCGGCTCGCGAGCTACGCGAAACTTATAGCCGGTGATCAAATTTAACACGTGTAATAACATTGTACCGTTAATGCCGCCGGATTATATTACACACTTAAGCGTAACTTGCGCCGCTACGCGTAATTATGTCCAGACTCAACGTACACCGACACCCAACCGTTACAGACGCCTGCTGCGTATTATATTCACGGGACGAAGCGGCGTGCAGGCATTATACCGTTCGAGTAGGATGAAGAAAAAAAGAAAGAGGAGACATCGAGACCACGCGGATGCATGAACGATGAAATTTTAGTAGGCGCCCCTCCCTCGGCTCAGCCGACTGAATTTTAATGCTTTATCGGCCAACAATACGCTGTTTCGTTATTCATCGCCCGTCGATATTCGACGCCGGTAATAAGACGCCATCGTGCACGCGGAAACTTAGGCGGAACGACGTTATCGAGGCAATTCACCGAACGCCAGAATTTCGATGTTTACCACCTTCTTAGCGGCCTGATAAGGGTGTGTGAATTTGCTCGTAAAAGTGTCGTCGAGTTTAATGGAGGGATATGGCCGCTCGCTTGTTGTGCTGCTTGATTTTTTCGCGACATGCAAGGTGCACGGACTAAATATAGTCACAAACTACTTACCGTAAGATCGAAAATTCATGCAAACACGGTTCTGAGTTATAAATGTGTACTTCTTGTTTTTGGCCGATTTTGGCGAGAACACTTCGTTGTAAGGGACCCGCAGGCGATCAATGTACAGGGTGGACAATGTAACTTGATCACCTTAATTATTTTCGTCACTACTGGACCGATACAAATTCTTCTTTTTAACAGATTCTCTGCTACAGTAGAATATTCCGCAACTAGACAGACACGCAAAAATGGATATTATTAATAGATGTGACTGGTTGTACAAATATTTATCTATTTGATATTAGACTTTCTATTTCTACTAATATTTTAACGTGAATGTTACTCAAAATTCAATAAGGGCTGGTAGTTATGTGATTAAATTAAAATTGACGGTACACGTGGCAGGGAACGTGATAAATACCTTGGTTTAGAAAGGCCTACAGGCTAATTGCAGTATATTTTCTGTAGGTCATTTTTTTGTCGAAGTTATCAAGGTTACCTTTAGTTTTTTAAATGGAACCCTACATTTTCCTTTTCCTTGTAGAGCATAAGGAAAACATATTCAACGATCTTAATAACCGTACCATTTCGACCATTTATCTCGAGAGCTCTGCATCTGACAGTAATTAAAATTAGTCCACAAAGCTATGTTTACGTTCAGATACGAATGTATGTATCTATCTTCCATGTGGATCTTTAGGAAATTTTAATTACGGTCCCACGTAAATTTGTTAAATAAAGTTCGTATATCCAGCCAAAAAGATTTTCAAAATTATTTCCGCATGGCCGGTCGAATAATTCAGTGATACAAAAAAAGCGACCATAATGCATTATAGTAGAGTAGACTGTTGTAGGGATGCTGAGCATATGTTTCAAAAAATAGGATTGATTTTAGGACCTACGTCGATTAGACATACTTTACACCTCTCGGTGAGTACTATAAGCCCTTCAAAATCTCACACTCTTTACTTAATCACCCTGCATATCCCATGCCCCTAGAGTTTCCCACAATTATGTCAAACATCCCGTAGTATACAAAATCCTTCCAGACCTCGAACAGTTCAGTTTCAGCATCCCTGCGTCGGTCTACTCTAATATAATGCATTACGGTCGCTTTTTCTGTACCACTGAATTATTCGCCCAGCCATGAATATTTCACGAACGCATCAATCGCCCGGAAGTTCACGAAAATCGCCTGGAAACCTGGCGTTTCTCGAAGATCGTGGCAGGTTCGATCGCACGGGAATCGCGAGTGTCCATCTGGGAAGGAAATCGAGGGCGCCGTGATTGCGTGGCAACAAATGGCAGTCGATCGAGGAGATTTCGGTTTTGATAGGGAGACGCGGGGGAGAGAATTGATAGGGGATGATTCGAGACTGCATTAGGGCCGGCGGATGGCTGCCTTGGAAAGGTAAAAATGGCGCGGTCGTTCGTTTCGATCCGCTGGCCCCGGTGAGCGCGCGGTTCCTGTTATCGCAGAAATTTCCCGCACGAGGTTAAATCGTCGGTGAAATAAAGCTTCGATCGAGGTAAAAAAAAAGAACGAAACAAACGGATAAACTCGCGTGTATTTTCACGTGCACGGTTTTAAAGTGGTTGAAAAATTGTACGTCCGACGCGGACGCTTAATATCCCGCGTCGCGCTGTACCTTTTCATCGCGAACGCATAATTTAGCTCGAGCGTGTGGATGATACATTAATATCGAAAATTACGCGTGCAACAGGCGTGTTCGCGAACCGGAGCAGATGAGGATGAAAAGATTCATTTACTCGGCTTATTGCATTCGCTGTATCCGGTGTTGCTAGTCCCGTCGCCTTTCTTTTTTTTTCCTTCGTGTTAATGAACGTAAGTCGGATCAGTCGTCTGTAAACGTTTTGCGTTTCAGTGCACTTTTTACTCGGAATTTTGTGTATTTCTAAGCAACTGATTTGTTGCTTTTTCGGCTGATCGGAAAGTTGATTTGTTCTAAAGCTACTTGAAATAGTAACACGTTGAGTGTCACCGATGGCTCAATTATCAATTTTAATTTCATCAAATAAGTGATTGTCCTGGTGAAATTTTGAGTAGCGTTTGTGTTACAATGATAGTATAAAATAAGAAGTATATTATCAAACAGATAAATATTTATAGATCCAACGACATGCGTCAATGAACAGCTGTCGTGGCGTGTCTGACTAGTTACGAGATTTTCCACTGCGCCACTCAATGTGTTCAGATGACTAGCGTGTAAAATTTCATTTGATTTGACAATTGCCAATTTTTATAAAATTCGAAGATAAGATGAATGTTGAAACAAATATTAATTGAATCTGAGCGTCACCCATATATGAATGAGATTGCACTCAAAATATTTAAATGGGTTTTTATAAAATACACAGATAAACTCGCAAACATTTAATTATTACAGAGAACATGAAACGTAAAGCGGGTTAAAAATTATTTTATTCAATTATATTCGTTACGTGGGTCGTATTCGACCCACACGGCACGGAACGTGATAAATTGTTATAAAAAAAATGTAATGTGAATTATGACGCGTACATAATTTAAATGTAAATATAAATCAATATTTCGAGAGATATTTCAAGTTCTTTACCACGTTGAGTGTCGTGGAGTTCACCAGTGACCTCAACTTGAATTTAATTAAATAATTATTGATTGTCACAAAATTCTGAGCAAACTTTATACGGAAACAATAACGTAGGAACACAGAAACACGATTGAGTACTCAAATCTTGTTTTTCATTACGATTTATATAAAAAATGGTAAATGATGTCGAGTCTGATCAGGTATGGATGTTTTCACTGCGGCACTCAGCGTGTTAAGAATTGCAGGGATCAAAATTTGCCGCACCAGAATCACTAAGGTCATAAAACTAACAACACATGCATGAACATACCCTGTATTAAAAAGTATAGAATACAAATTACGTACCAGTAAAAAAAGAAGACATTAATTAACAAAATATTATATTCGTAGAAATGAAACGTTACATTGTAGAGCATGCGTGTCAAGTTCAATTTTTAAATTAACCCCTTGCAAGCCTCTGAATTTCTCTTTTTCTGGGATATTGAGACGTATATACATGTATATACATTTCCAGTTAACAGGTTAACGAATCGATCGAGCGTGTCACGCTCTTTTTCCCCGTTTTCCTCTCGTCGAAGTGGTAAATAACTGCGGTAAGATCGGCCATTTGGCTTGAATTCGTATGATTTATAGGCCGCGCCGGTAGACGTACGAATTTGTCGCGGGCGGGGAAGATGAACGACGCGATCGAAACAATTTATAGAGAGCCGATAGATCGGCCGCGATAGCGAACTTCGCTTCTATAAAGTTGGCCGTGGCCGGCACCGGTATAGATGGTAAGTACGTAGAAAGCTATTGCGCCGGCAGAACTCTCGATCATTCCCCCGTTAAAATACTATAATAGATCCGAGGTACGGAACGGTCGGTACTATGTTTTCAATAAACCATGCCGCGCGTGTTTATTCGTCGCGCGACACGCTCGAAACATTACGCGAGAGCATAATCGCGTTACGTCCTGTGGTTTAGTGCCTTGTAAACGGTGTCGAACGGCCCGCGCCTGTCGCTTAAATTACATATGGCGTAAATCGTCGAACAATGCCGTTCCCAGGAACTATGGAAATTGGATACGAAGGAAACCGTTGCTGGAAATAATCTCGAAACACCTGGAAATGAAATTAAAATTCTAATTGGCTCAAATTGAGGACGGGTGATAAATAAACGGAGATATACAGTGCGTCCGCGATAAATGTGGACGGTCCATTAATCCCTAATGTATAGGACGTACAAAAAATTGCATGACAGGGGGGGCAAATTTTTTGGCAAAACGAATTTTTTTTACATTATTATTCTCAGAGATACGAAGGTCAAGGTCGTTTTTTAAATGAAATTATTTGTTTTTCGTCGGATCATTTGATAGAGCTTTTCAAGACTGTGTAATAGTAGATGCATGGTAAGCGGTTCAAGGTCGTATCCCCAGTTTTAACGCAATTTTAGATTAGGTTTGAAATCAGGAGTGGCTGAATCTTACCTACTCACCAAACTTGTGACTTTAAAATTACTTATAAATTCTCCTTTGTTTGCACTGGGTGAGGTACTGAACACAGACCACCTGAATAACTTGGTTATTTTGAATGGTAGAAAAAGATGCATCGGATGAAAGTTACTTGTTTTCAAGCGGACTGTTCCCCAATAAGATTGTTTTCATAGTAAAAATAGTGAAGGAAAGCGCTTTTTTCGTTCCTCTTTTAACAGAGTTTCTATTTCTCCGTTCGTAGGTGGACGTTCCTTTTTTGGGAAATGGAAATATGTATTTATAAGCTCTGCGTTGCAGAGTAAGGTCCTGGCAGTAATTTATTAGGGGCAAGGTCCTTAAAAATGGTCTACGGTACGCTCTAGAGACTTTCGACTAGAGTATCCGTGTGCTGCATGTCACTGTGAGCTTTCCAGATGCATTAGGACCTCCAGCAGTATACATGTAAGAAACAAAGCTCACAATCAGAATGAATGTTTACACGCTGAACCCGGTGTCTGATGTCTTACTCATCATACAACAACGTTCCTTAACTTGAATCTTCGTAAACAGAAGCTTTCCAATATTTTCTCTAGGTTCACCTCGCATACTTTCGATCTCCGTAACAAGGTCATCATCGCGTGTTGGGCACTTGGCAATCGAATGACTCGACTCATAAATATCGAAGATGTTAGTGCCCGTTCGTGTTGCTCGAACCGGAAGCCACGTGGTGGATTTACACGTTGTTTACATGACTTAGCAGTCTCCCTGTGGTGCACGTACGGGTTAGTCGAAGTTCCTGAAGCCTGGTTTGCCAGTTCGCGACAGGAAACGTCGTGTCTACAAAGTTTCTCTGCCTCGTCGTCCCTCGTCTACCTTCGTAGACCACCTAACCCTTCTTCTTCCTCTTCTCCGTTCTTCTCGCCGCTACTTTTCGTCCTCTCTGTTCGGCTGCAGTTCCGCTCGTGCAGCTACGTTCCCGGAGCTTCCTGGTCCTCGTTTCCATGGAAACACCACGACCAAGACGGACGGAGGAAGAAAGGGCGGAAAGGGCGAAAGACAGGGACAGAGTCCTTACACCGACCGCTATCGGTAGTCGATAGTTTCGTGGATCGATGGTGGATTGTTCTTCGCGGAATTGATTATCAAAGTTCTGACGAAGACAGAAATTTCGATGGAAAGTGGATTTCAAGATTCGCAGAAATTTGACTGAAAATTAGCTCCTGAGGAATAATTGTAGTTATTTGGCGGGAAAGATGAATTTAGATCGAAGTATCAATTGAACAAGATGATCTTAAATAAGATGGTCAATAATAGAGAGATTCTTGATAAGTTGTTGGTAGAATGCTTCACTGCTTCCTTTGTGGGTATTTGGAACTTTATTTTACTACATTTCTGTAAATGGAATAACGTTTTACCGCTGATGTACAATTTTTCTGGAGCTTCAGATTCTTCTTGTTCACTATCTAGTATAAAATTTAATAGTTAATTCATCTTCGTTTTTAGACACTTATTAATTGGTGACATGACTTTAAAAAGCTGTAATTATCCAGATTATATGTGTGAAAAAATGCAGGGCGTTTTAAAGCAGTGTGTCAATACTTTAAGAGCTCAATTAATACTCTACAAGATATAAAAAATATTGTATAAGTATAGATAGTATGGAATATCGATTCTAAGGTACGGAAGAAATTAAAGAAAACACATGAAGCGTCTACCTATACTTTACACACATTACAGCACGTTATAATACTTCAGAGTTGATTAGGCAATTTTTCTTGCAGATTGCTAAGATAAATGTCACACAATCATAGAAAATCATGTGCGTAATAAAGGAGCTTAACCCTTAAAATATTTTGGAATAGGCAATTTATGTGCCAAAAAAACAGAAAAATAATTTAAAAAATCCACCTCGATTTTTTATAGTTTTCAAAAGAATATTTATTAATATTTACTTATTTCTTTTTTTGGTGCTTTTCGATTGTCTTAATATTTCTTGACAGTTGCAACATACCTTGTAGCAAGCGTACATGTAGGTATGCTGCCAAATGGCAGCACTATGCATTCAAGGGTTAAGAAATAATTCAATGTTAATAATAACACGTCCACTTTTTAGCAAAAAGTCCAACAAAACTTTTCGATCGACTTAATATACCACATGAGAAAACGTAGGATCCTAAAATAAATCCTGCTAGTCCGTCGACGTCGAGGAAATTCCCCGTTTCAGCCGGAATTATTATAATATCAGTGTCCAGGCACGTCTCCCCGACGTTTTCGAGGATTGGCCGCGTCTCGACCGGGCCGCTTCTCATTTTAATTAAAGTCTCCCGTATTTCTGTTACGTACTCGAAGGCGTTTCGCCCTCTTCCCACCCCTTCGCCTCTCATCTTCCACGGATTACGCTCGCCGCAGTGGAATCGCATTAAAGCTGCGTCTCGCGGCCGGTTCCCGCGGGAACTTCAAAGTATAGATTAAGCTTGCACGCGTGCGCGTGCATATTTTACCGGACACATGGAATTTTAGGATAAACGACAAGGAATTCCATCGATTTATGGCATGACCGGCCGACACACCTGCACCTGGTACAGACAGCTTTCAACCGGATGTGAAAAATGGTCGTGAGCAATTAAGGTTGTGGAAATCAGCTTATTTGTGTATTTTCACCTGCTCCTTGCGATTTCACAGACTTAATTTTTTATACAAATATCGGGTTGAGTCATGAATAACTTTCGACTCGCCTTCTTGAATTTATTGATGATTTAGTACTGGGTGATTATTGTTGCCTCTGCAGCATGTCTACGTTTTAGGGATTTTTACTTTGAAATGTGAAGAGAAAATCAGTAGCGCATACTATCTGTATTTTTGGGGAGAAAAAAGTCTGTTACGTGTCGGAAACTATTATGACTCAACCCACTAGTACAGCGACCCTAAGGGGGTCGCGCAAGCACAGCGCACAGGTCACACGCGTCAAGGTGAGCTACATTATAGTCTTTGAAATGTTAAAGGATGTGCGTATTAATAGCATCATTGATACCAACTCCTTGATTACTTTTTAAGAAAGTTTAGTGTATGCATCTTAATTTATTGAACGATGTATTATAATTACATCCCAACAATGTATTTATATTTTGTATAACGAACTACATTTAAATAAAATTAATATATTCTCTGACACACTGCTGCTTTAACAGTACAAAATAAAAAGAATTGATCAAAATACCAAAATGTTTTACTTCTGAACGTACAAGGTTTCGGAATCTCGACATATAAAATAATTAAATTTTTTTGATGATTAACACTGCCACTGCAGATGTGAATTCTGTGCGAAGTTTAAGATTTATGATAATTCCCAGTCCTGTTATAAAACAGAGTGTATTATTCAAGAGAGCAGTTCTATAATTCATACTTGGAAATTATTATACAAGAATATATAGGACGTGCGTTGTGCCGTTCTTATCGTTTCATCTGCATAATGTCAGATACCAATCTCGATCACGCAGATCTATTCCTGAGCATGACGGTATCATCCGCGTAATCATGTACCTTCGTCATACTCTTGATTCGTCGACAATCACCAGCCGCGATCGGATGAATACCTAACGAGTCGATTAGAGAAGTTTATGCTCCGTAACCATCACAAAGGCGTGAAATCATCGCGATTCTCAAGCAATTTTCCCAACGAAAACTGCTACGATAAACTATGAAACTTTAGATCGTGTATCAACTGGGCTTCATTTTATGGCTGACAAAATTGGTTTATCAGAACAAGACGATTGGACGAGGGGTCAGTTAATTTCTCAAAACTTCAGATTGGCAAAATTCACACGAAACGAAAGTTAAATAATCATGCGACACTTCAGTGCAAAACTGTACAGAGATCCTCAGATTGGACTGTTCAAGGTCATTTCCCCTTCGACGAAGAAAGTTGGTAAAAGAGTGTGGAATCTCGATAGTTGCAGGAAAACGATGTAAGAAATCGTGCGCTATAGAATATATACTGTTACATTAAATAACTTGTCGTTATAATCGTTGATACTAAATTCTAATTCTTTTAAATTATGTTGAATGACTTTCATATGTATATAGCACAATACCTTACCACCAGTTGGAACTGTATCCAGCTCGGTACCTTAATACCAGTACCTAACTAGCAGTTTATATCGAACTACGGTTCAAAGGAGATATCATTCCTCATTTATTTGTACATTCTCATTGTCATAACAGTGTTCACAAAGAGCAAAGCATAACAATATAAATAAAGATAGAAAATCAATCCTTGCTGTCTCGGAGAATATTATTCCTTATACATCGAACAGCAAAAGGACGAAAAAACGTGTTAAAAGTTTGCTGCTGGGAGTATGACCTTTAACGTCAGCCCCTGTATCCCCGCGATACTCAAAACACAAACCGATTGAACCACCACCGAACAAATCCATCAGTAAAAATAATTCTCCATGCACATCCCAGCAGCACTATCCAAATTGTTCGCACATTTAGAGGTGAAAACGAGAGACACGGAAATTCACGTGCGGCTGAAACGCAGGGCGGAGAGGAGGGAGGCTGATAGGAAGCGGCAAGGTCGAAAAGAGGCTAGAGCAGTGAATGGATGGACTGTGGAAGTATTTCCTAATGACCGTGCGAGGCGAGGGGGTGGATGGAGGGTGGCGGAGGGGTCGTCGAAACGACGGTCGATATGCCGACGTACTAATGACCCGTACGGAGTCGGGCTAACAGACTGCTGGCTAGACGCGATGGCACCACTACCGGCGGTTTTCGCTCAATTATAAATTGAATTACGCGCCGGCCAGCTCAAAATGGCCACGGTTATGCGCCGTAAGAGGGGAAACCGAGCGTCGATGCCGCGGGAAAAACGGCCCGGAAGCGGAAGAGACGGCCGACGTTTCTGTGAATCGAGACGCGCGTTACAACTTCCGGAAACTTCCAACCGCCCCCTGTTAAGGGCGAAAACGGATGAAAACGGAGCTGACCACGCGGCTCATCCGTTCTGCGCGATGGAGTAGTTTGACAGATCTGGAAAAGAAGATGGAACATCTTCAAACATTGCCAACCACGCGATTCGGACTTGGTGGAAGTAGAAAGTTAGGAAACTTGTTCTTCTACGGTTGTTGACACATTAACTGTCGTGGTGGTCACCGGTGACCGGCGCTCCGAATTTTATTTAATCAAATATCTATTGATTTTCGTTATAATCTGAACAAATTTAATATTGCAACATTAATATATCTTAGCGTCACCATTTAGCCTTATTTTATGACTGCATTGAGGACTGTCTGTGTCCGTATGTTGAGAGTATGGCTTGATGGGTGGGCACCAGACGTTAGCCATTGACTCGAAGTCATATGGCTATCGGGTGTCATGGTTTGTTTCTTTGAAAGAGGCATGAGGGAGAGTTTTAAGGGTAGCAGACGACCCGACGTCGCACTGCTGATTTTCCAGGATAAAGGGACATTGTTTCTAAAGGATCTGGCCACGGAGTGGGGAAGGCGAGGATGCCTTCTGATAAGAGGACTGTTTTCGACCACTCGGCACTTACCCCAGAACCGTCCAGGAACGTGTCTCTTAATTCTATCCTCACGCCTTATAGCGCGAGTCTGACATATAGGTGCGCATGTATGTACAATATTGAGTAATTAGACATTTTTTTCTTTCATGATTTATGTAGAAAAGAGAAATTTATATTGTGTCTGACTAGAGGTGGCTGTTTTCACTGTGGCAGTCAACGTGTTCAGAACAAAAACGGAGACTATGATAAGGGTGAAATAGTACGACGGCTTCGTTATTTTTAGGGTCTTCACACAGACTATTATATTCATCCAGTTACATACAGCCTGGTGACTACAGTATGGCGACAGGAAAATTCTAGAATTTATGTACCCGCTTCAACTCAGTAGCGAGTGCCGTATCCTAACCTCGTTAAGATTAATTTTGATTGGTTACCAATTACTTTTCGTTTTCCCTGTACAGGTCGAACCACGCAATTGGGCCTGGTTATATCTCGAGTTTGGTTAAAAATAAAAAAAGTATTAGAGGAAACAATTGAGTGGTGTAAGAAGATCTATTTTTCTACCACTTCACTTTCTTCATAAATACAACGATGCACATAGAAAATGTCCGTTTTCTTAAATAGAATTGCAAACCCTTTTCTGCGTATATTGAGTTTCCAGAACACTGTACATAAAAAGGTATAATCAGATGCTTCTAATCCTTGATACAATATTTGATAGATCATTCGAGGTGAATTTCTCATACGTATAATGCAACAGATTTCCAAAGCTGCCAATTTACGAGCTCTCTGCAGCTTACATGAATTAAGAGAAAATCCTTGTGAAGTATGCGTTTGTATAAAACCATCCATGACGCTACGAACCGTCTACCACAACCTACGTAGAACACCTCAATCACTACAACAACATACACGAAACTTTTCATCTCTAAAACAATACATTTGTTCCAACGTTTGCTGTAACGTAGCGCTCGGTACACACGTTGCGTCAAATATCCAAAGTCTCAGAAGTGCTAATTACATTTATCATGTACATGCCTAATTCCAAACTAGCGTTCTGTCGTTCAAAGGCACTCACCGCGTAGAAATGACGCGTTGCCTCGAGGAGAAAGGCGGGAAAAACGCGAAAACTCGAAACGTTCGAGCGAAATAAAGCGTTCGGAGTGTAACGGGAGAGAAATTTCCTCCGTTTGTCTTCCTCGAACCCTCGAATCTCGAGGCAGCAGTAATTCCTGCACGATTCGTGCTCGGATCGGTACTTTAATCCCGACAGAACGTGGGTTTCGATCCATTCCAGCGACGTATGAAGTGGCATTTGGTCGGGCGGGCCGACATCCCCCGTTTTCGATCCTTGAACACCCCCTTGATACATACGGGCCGCCGTCTCCTTCTAATCCACGGAAATGGGCACGGTGTCGATGGGATTCGTATTTGCGTTACGTCGACGGAAACGCGGAAAGTAACGCCATTTCGTAATTTCCGGTAAGCGAGAAAAGCCAACCGTCTGCGACTTGGATACCGGCTGTGATGTATAGGGCGTCGAGACGCGCCCGTTCGACAACCTGCCGCGAATTTAACCCCGTCGTGTCACGATAGGGATTTTCGATGCTCCAGGAAATCCTGCAGAATTTCTTATTCGAGGAGAAACGACGTATTTTTCGACGCTGGAGAATGGAGGTATTTTAAAAGAATTTTAACACTTGGATGTTTCTGGAATTTGTATTGAATATTGAAGCTGATGGAAGATTAAGATTCATTGGGAAATTATTATTTTATTGATTTAACTATGTTCTTTTTAGTGAATATTATATTTATGTGATTTTTGAGAAGCGCCATGGACGATTATCATTTTACCTTATTCGATTAGGTTGGGTTAGGCTACTGGCGAAATCACCGACTGACCGGTCCCGTACCGGAAACACAGAGAGGCTCCACATTTACTACTACTACTAGATTAGGCTAGGTTCTTCGAAGTTTTTTATTTCAATTTCCAATTGGGAGACAAAATTAACTGGATCATGAAGAATTTGTGACCAAGAAGATTAGGATAGGTTGAGTTTGGACAGGTTAGAGTGAAATATTAGGTTTTCCGTAGACAGTATTATAAACAAATACGAATTAACAGTGTATAATCTTTTTATTTGTTCAGAAAACTCTTTTCCTTTTCTTCCCCACACACTAAATCAGTTTTAGAACTAATTACAAAAACATGTACTTAAACAACCAATTCTCAACCAAACTTTTCAACATCCTCATATTCAATACGTAAATATATCCATTAAAATATTAACCGTTTGAGCCCTGAGAATTTCGGGAAAACGCATGCACCATGTACTGAAATTTTTATGTCTCAGTTGTTTTACTGCTTTCAAATTCTAAAATCTATAACGAAACATGCTGCATAGTTTAACACATTGAACGCCACAGTGAAAACGACCATCCCTAATCAGACACCATATAATTTACTATTTTCGTATTCTTCTGTTCCTACACTATTGTTTCAGTATGAAGTTTGCTCAGAATTTTCCAACAATCAATAATTGTGAAGTGAAATTAAATTTGAGGTGCAGGTCACTGGTGACCGCCACGGCGTTCAACGTGTTAATAAAATAAGCTGAGGTGATAATCCATCCGAATGCATACGTTCATAGCGTACGATAAACAGTTCTGCCTGGACCAGTACGGTGACTCGTAGCACGTAGAAAACAATTCTTGGAACGCATATATACGCTTCTCAAAGGATTAAATAAAAATACTTGATAAAATGTTGAAGTAACCGACAGGCTAGCGTGCAGGAATTTCACGAGCACCGGGTACATTAACACGTAGGCACAGTAACCCGCGGTTGATCCATCTGGCTACCTACCAACCTACCGACCTAGCTTCCTCCTCTCAGTCGGCGCTGTATATTCCGGAAATGACGTCACCCTCATTGTAACATCCCGTGAGCTCGAAGCGAGACGATCTCTTTCGTGTCCCACGGATCACACGGAGGGACGTTGCGTGCGAATGCGTGGGTGTGCGAACATAAGTCTACGCATCGTACCGTGTAAATACCTAACTGGCACCGTGATGCGCCAGGAAAAGTGGATGCACCGGCTCTGCATCGCTGCGTGCAACTGCAGTCGAATTCCTTCGCGCTTCAGCCACGGTCGTAGGATCGCCGCAATCATGCCTTTATGATACGATCGCCGGGGTTCCGTTATTTTTTAGGAGCATCTGTGAGCCAGAGACGCGAGCCAGGCTTGGTTAATTCGTTGGACAGGTAAATAAGTTATTAGACTGAGAATGTTTATGCAAATATACATTTCTAGAGTCCCATATCTTCTATGTTCATGCAGTTAAATAAATGAAACTTCAACGAGAATGTATTTGCTCCTTGAAATGTTTAACACGCTGGCTGCCAAGGTGGCCACCGGTGACCGACAGCTGAACTTTTGTTTAATTAAATAGCTAGCAATTCTTACGCGATTTTTGACGTTACCGATATTGTAGTAATAATGTAACGCCCGTACGTTTCAATAGTAAATGTTTTTGTTTCTTCTCGATTTATATTTAAAGCAGGACATTATAATATGTCTGGATAGTGTGGCAGTTTCCACTGTGGCATTCCACGTGTTAACACGCTGACTACCGCGGGGGTCACCGGTTAATAACTAGTAACTCTTATACAATTTTTAACAGAACTATTATAATGACAATGATATACGGTAATTACTTTACGGTCATGTGATAAAATAGTTTGTTCCTCCGCGATTTATATTGAAAACAGTACATTAGAGTGTGTCTGACTAGGTACGTCAGTTTTCACTTTGGCATTCGCCGTGTTAACATATGCACTTTTTGTTTCGTTAAATCGCAGAATTGCGATAAAATAAATTAAATTACATAAATATCCGTAGTCTGGTAATTATACAAGTCAGTTTATTGTCAAGAAATTCAGGTTTCTGTAGACCGCATGAGCTTCTGGAGTCTTAGACTGAATTAAAGTATACACTCTCTGCCTGGCTCATGCAGTCAGTAACTCCAAGAGGTCAACCACCCTTATAAGAGAGGTCCACAAACCGGTACAAATATTTTAGTGAAAAAAATGAAATAGATTTGCTGGTTTACTGTAGGAAAACTGAAGTTTAAATACATTCGATTCGAAAATGCTTATAGACATAGAAGGCGTTTAATTGCAGGTCTGAAACTTTGATTGGAGATATCTCGAAATACAAACGAAAAATTGAAAAAATTCTGAATTATTTGAGAAAAATAATGTACATGTGCATTATTAAACAATAATTAACGTTTGCACGTACGTGTTATGCAGCATTCCTGAATAGATTAATTTGAAGATGTTCGAAGTACGAAGAACAATTTATACGTGCAAATTTTTGTATCATACAGTGTTGAATGACACTATTAATCACCTTCACATTTTAAAGTTAGCAAGGCTAAATGTGTGCCTAAGGCAGAGAAATTTAGAGTTGGCTCAACTGAATGTAAACATAATACTTATGAATAAGCATTATATTTATTTTCCTATCTCTGACATTTCATTCATACACAATAATCTGCCCCACTCAACAAGAACAAATAGAATTCCAAACATTTTATAACAGGCTCCATGTATCCATTCTTTAGATCCTATGAATTATTCCAATACCTAGTGTCCGTTCATTTATTGCAAAAATCTGCTCATGCGTAATCCCGTCGGATATCAGAGTTTCGCCGGCGCAATAATGTCAGAGGTGTACGGTTGAAAAAAAATGTTGGACGATACAGGAAACCCCTGAAAAATGACCTCGAGAGGAGGCATTTTACGCGAGCATGTTTGCCCTTTTGAATCGCGCAGCTCTCTCGTTCTCCGCGAAATATTCCTGCCTTCGAAAACAGAAACGCGTGGGAGTTCTCTCTTTTGCGCGCCCACTCCGCGCGTTTCCGCGCATCAGATATGTAGGTCGCTTTAAATATTCCGGAAAAGTACCGGTTTTTCATTAAGCTCGGTCGCATTTCCCATCGACACGGGAGCTCGTCCACGGAAATTCGAACGACGACGAACACTTATCGCTTTCGACTCGTCGAGCAACTGTATCGCGTTCGACTCTCCTGCCGCGAGTTTTCAGCTCGGTAGCATGACATTCAATAAAGCGCCACGACGAATTTCGAACGAACATCGTTTTGGGTTTTCGAAAGTGTCGAACTCGGTCGCTTTGACTCGCGAATTTTAATCAAACTGACTCTATAGGTGAACTGTATTTAGAAATTTTTTTTACTCTTTAGGAGAAACCATTTATTCCTGATTGTGAGTTAGAATGGAAGCACAATGTTTAGAAAGATTCTAAAAGGTAATGCGATGGTCGGTGTTCTGGTGAGTAGGACTTGGAGAAAGTGTATCCATAGCGGTGTTGTCACTACATTTGAATTGATTGAAGTATTTAATTTTAATTTGTTTATTATACCTGTAGCAGGTTTTTAAGAAATATTAGCAGTCGCGCCTCGGTTTTCCTCATGACGTGTACGTCTCCAAACATCTTAATTGAAGAGAAATCGATGAAAGTTTTAATATTTACACAACATCTTCTTCTACTTCATATGCACGGTACAAGACAAACGATGACTCCATACGACAGTTAGCGGAATCCTCGAAGTATAGTGAAAGCTACACGAATGTACACTGAAAATACTATATAATTAATTTTACAAACGAAAAACAAATTCATTAAAAAAAAATATTAAAAATTAATAGATTTTAGAAAATAAAAATTTGTTAGAGATATAGAAAATAAAATTAAAATTCAGGTTTATGTGGCACTTTTAGCATACGTTTTCCTAGACCTTCGTCGCACTTAAATAGTCAAACATTTGAAAAATTACATTACCAGTTGGCTGCACTGATGCCCAACATCACCCGGTATATGTACACTACCGTCCAAAAGTTTGGAATCATTATGTGAATTAACACTTTAACTGCCGTGTAAATTCAATCATTATTTATTTGAACATGTATAGCATAATAAAGATATCTAATAAAATCTAACAAGATCACAGAAAAATAATGAATATTACTAATATTATTGATGAAAGCGGTTAAAATTTGAAATTGTATTCGTTTTGCATACAAATTTTGAAAATTTGTCATTTATATCCAATAAAGCGTGGCAGTCAAAGTGTTAAGCACTCTTTTTAAAAAAAAATTAACGCCTTTAAAATAAAGGCTCTCAAAATAAAATATATTCTTGTTAACATCAGGTGTACTGACGATGGGTCAGCCAAAAATTTATTAGGACATTCGATTTCGGCAGAAATCAGTAATTAATTCCAAACTTTCGGCCACAACAGCAAATATTTAAAAATAGAAAAATTGCATAACCAAGTGTCTCCTTTAAACTTGGGGTTGTTCGATCGGTTCAAAACAAAGCTGCAGCACGCGATCGGGTAATATCAGACGCGATAACGGCACTGAATCATTTCAGAGGAGGATCGGAGAAAGCAAGCGTCGAGACGCGCAGCCTGTTATTTCTATCTGGCAATTAGAGGCGCACGTGGGCGTGCAGACGCATTACGGACACGCGTGTAAACACCTAATTGTAAGTTGCATCGAGGTTGCACGCACGTTGCAACGGGATTACATAAGCGATCGTAAAAGTCGACGACGATCGTTTTCAACTCGGTTTGTTCTTCGAACCAGAACGCGTGCAACCTGGGGTCCAACATATGTCCTCTGTTGACGCAGTGCTGATGAAGTCCACCTTCGTTTCTAATTTAAATGCCCCATGATAATCTGTTTGCCTCCAGCAGAATAACGTGCGGAGAAAGTTTGCGATGTGGAGAATGTTGATGTATGATTCAGTCGGTGCTAGATAAAGTATTAGTCAGGAGGCTAGTACATTACAATACTTTAAAAGATATTTAATTTTGAATATTGTATAAAAACTCCACCAGCGAAAATGAAGATTCCTTCTAACGATTGATTAGTGATAAGTAAACATCTAAATACCATCACACTTCTACATACATTCTTTATAGTTAATAGCTAAGTACAAGCAGTCTACCACAATTCAAGTGATCTTTGTGCGTACATACTTCAGAATTTCAACGTAGTTCTAATATATTAATCTGTGTTAGAGATAGTACAATTGTTTGATAATAATCGTACTACGAGAGCGTCCGAAATAGCCTGTTCTTTTCAAGATCGACGCAGTACACCCTCCATATGCACTGAACAGAACCAGATAACGTACCCCTCCTGTCGTCGCAAGAATCACTACACACGCGTTTCCTCGACCGATAGGCTAATTATAATTTATGCTGCTTCGCGGTTAATCGTGACTACATATGGCAGTGAGTCGCACGACTATTGATTGTTGGGATCATTGTAGTGATGGTGTTCCCTCCTCAACGTTGTAAATTTATTCCTATATCGCTCAGCTGTCTTCCACATGCAGAAATCTGTTTCAGGTTAGGTTTATGATACTTATGCCGAGACTTTAATGTTTTTCAGAAGCATTTGTACACTTGGCAGTGAAGTAATTGCTTTTAGAATCGGTCGCGAGAAGGAATTAAGTCTTTATAGGTCGTTCGGTTGCCATGAACTCTAAGACTCTAGAGTCCACGTGTGCCTTTTATGTCTTGTTCCTTCATTCTCAATAGCCTCTTGGAACTTCTCAATAGGTTCTTGGAAGCGAATATTGATAGAAATGTTAGACACATCGGCCAGCGCAGGAAAGTCCAGAGTCTACTCAAAGTTATAAAATTAGGTGCATCGGCAAATCCTGACCACTAGGTAATTTTTATGGGGGTTGTAGAATATGCAGTCCTTCTTAATTCTTCTTTTAGAGACTGCTTCAGACTATATTCAATTCAAGTTAAAAACACGACTGATTCAAGTTAGAACTACCACTATACTATTGGGATCTGACTACAGATCATTACAAACTCTCGGAACCTGAGTTGTAGGGGTCTGAAGCGCATGATCTTGAGCTTATGGGACTTTTAGAAGTCAAGGGAACGTGGTAGGGCCTTTTCAGAATCGAAGGAACTCAGTTGGGACTCCTCAGAGTCTAGGAATCTGTGCTAGGACTTCTGAAGTCATGAAATTCAAATCAGGATGACCTGGTCTTCAGACACTTTCTTGGGTCTCTCCTGACTTAAGAATCTTCCGATTCTAGCCTAGAATCCTAGAGTGGTTCAAATCGAACACCTAGCATCCTTAGGTGATTCGAGATGGGTTTCTAGGATTTTAAGATGATTCGATATAGGTTGGTACGATTCTGAACTGGTTCTAATCAGACCCTAGGATACTGACATGATTTAACTGAACTTTTTACAATCCTGAGTTGCTTCATACAAGATCCTGACAAGTCTCAGTTGCTTGTGCCGAGCTTCTTAGGGTTACAGGATGATTCAACCGCGGTCCTTAGGTTTTTCAAACGACTTAACTGAGGTAACTGGAACTCCATCTGGTGTTCCTAACGTATTGAACGATTCTATTCAATATCAAATTTCAAAGACGGTTCTATTAGAATCCATAGAACTCTAAAGTCAATGGACTTCAGTCCCCATGATCCTGGGATGATTCTTATAACTACTCCTTTACGTGTTAAAGTGGTAGACCCAGGTCTCTAGGATCCCAATGTGGTCCACCTCGGAACCCTAGGATCTCGAAGCAATCGAGGCAGGTCCCATGGCTCCAAGTTAGTTCAACACCGGTCCCCCGACTTTGGGGTTGTCCTCTTAGGTCCAAAAGCGTCCTGAACTTGCGCTTTAATCCTGGAACGCTAACATGCGGCCCGTGTAAACACACTTAGGTTGTTTGAAGATTTACTGCTTCGAATTAATTATTCAACAAGCGGATTGTATCGCGGCATGGAGTCACGTAGAAGTTTCTTAAGCGAACGTGAGATTCCGCTGGCGACGCGGATGATTCATGGCGAAGGCGCGCGGCGTCATCGGCATTCATCATAGTCGGAAACAAAAATGTAGATTATTGGCTATCGGTGGCCCGGGAGGACTTTGTAACCACGGCCATAAATATTTCTCACTCGGCGACGCCATTGATTCTCAGACCGGCGCTGGTTGTGTAAGCGCGGGCATCCGTTGACCGATAACTCGCATTATGTCACGTCGCGGCCAGTAATCGACGAACAAACAACGATCGTTACCTTTCGACGACGTCGCGGATGTTACGAATGAGTGTTGCTGCGAAAGGAACCACTTTGCGCCGCTAATGCTCCGCAGCTTAATGCTCGTGGAAAAATTCGAACCGAACGCCGTTGTCACGCAGGAAACACCAGCTTCCTTCTGCTTTCTATGTGACGCAGCATCGGCTGCTATGGTCAGTTAGCTGGGAGATCTAGAGGTTTAGGGGGGTTCCTAACCACAATCACCGGCTCTCTTCCGATTGCTGAAGAGGGTGATCCTGTTAAGAGGGTATACTTTGGGAATTTTTTTTTTCAAAAAGTAGACGATGTATCTTTACGAAACTTTGGAAGTTTATTTATATATATTTTTATTACATTCATGAATTTTTGTACGTTGGTATCAGCTGAATTATAATAATTATTCACCGAGGAAGTAAACAAGCTGAAAGCATCCTTTTCGGATGGTTCGATAAGTGCTGCCGAAGACATGTGAAATCAGAAACTCGAAAAGATTCTTGATTAGTATGAGCGTGGCCAGTGCTTGAAATACAGAAAACCAAATATATCAATCTTTATAATTTTTAGACTGGCTTGAAGGTGAAAATATTAGTAAAAAATCGATGTTCTTCAGATTGATAGCATTTTGCCAAAAATAACATTGTTTTCGTTTTTCGTGTCTCGCTTGGATCTGTTTGAATGGAAAAAGTGAATCTCTCGTATCTAGATACGTTGACCTAGGTTGCCAGAGACTAAAGCGCTGGATCCAATGGTTTCTCAATCTCTATCCTTGCGCTTCAACAGGAAACTTTACCTTCATTCACGATAATGGTCCCAAAGATTCGGTAGAAGTATATAAAATTTATTTGGATCAAGTACAATAAATGTGGAATCGCCAACCACCCTAATTCTCCGATTTCAACTCTGCAAGAAAATTTTGGAGAGCCAACTAGATAGGTAAATAAAAACAAGATGTCGAATTTAAAATCAGAAGCAGACTTATAGTATCGTATGTTCAAAGAATGTAATAGTATTACAACAGAAAAATGTTAGAATAATTAATTGCTGAAAAGCCATGATTATATAGTAAACATTTATATTATTATATAGCATATTGATGATAAGAAGATTGAAATACTTTAATGTTTGATATGTATAACTGATTGCACATTACTTCGTATTTCTCTTGACGATTTCAGAATTTCTTTGGAGATTTATGCAACATGTAAGAAATACCGGTAGCGTTTACGCTGAGTACACCATCCACTCAGACATTATAATTTATTCTTCTTAACAGTTATAGAATTTTCATGAGAGTATGCGTCTTTCAAAATATTTGATAAATTTTGAACGTACATTCAACACGTAGTTGATTAATCTCTTTCCATAGCGGAGTATGGTATAGTTATTGACCTACACGTTAGAGGCACGTGGGCGAAAGGCCTCTAGCCGATCCTCGCGTTCAGATATCCCGGAGACGTACGAGTGATTGATTAATAAATATTAAACGATAGCATCGACGTACCTCATATTCCAGCTCGTCCATCAGCCGGTTTATGGCTCAGAAGCCGTTAGAGCGACGATCAAATTTCGTGTCGTAAAACTCGCTGATGTGACGTCTAAAGCTTTCCTAATCGCGAGACGGGATTTTCACCTTCCTTTATCCCCGGAAAAAACTCGACGTCGATGGACTGTTAAATATTTTCCAGGGAACATGAACGTAGCCTCAATCGTACTGATTCCCTCTGACTTGAACGATCAGGTATAAGTACAGACAGACTCAAAATTCTTAACATTTTTTATGAAACTTATAATTAGGCTTACCAATAAAAAGTCTTTTGTAATGAAACATAATATTTGGAATTAATTGATGGAATTCACTGAAGCAGAAAATTACAATTGTTATAACGGATGACGTAATCTTTTATCTATAGATAGCTCAACCCCTTGACATTCAAATAAAATGAAACTCGAAGCGTTCAATAAATATTATTTAATATATCTCAACTTAACAATTAAGTAAGCTTTAGAGTGGCATAATAAACAAATGACGTATCCCAGACGTCTTTGTATGTCAAAGGGTTAAATATAACGTCTGTATTGTACTTTTATAAAATTCTTTCTGAGCCTTTCGAAGTGAATACTGATTTTTAAAATACAGCTCTGATATTTGAGATCGTCAAACAGGTGTGCAGTTAGTCATATTGAATTTCCAGGCGTTGAGGTTTATATCGAACTACGTGCAAGAAGAAGAAACATTAGTTTTAAATCTACATTCTCAAAAATTTGTGCAATTACCTCGGCGCTACCCTGTGTATAGCACGAAGAAAGCAGGAAGGTAATCCGCAATATTGAGAAATATTCCGTGAGGCGACTGAGCTTATCTATTATTAAAGTCGAAGTCAAATACGAGAGAGCTATCCAGCGACGCATCTAAACTGAAATCTGCGTCGATTCGTACGAACAAATATCATCGGTACGATTCTCAAGGCGGAAATACAGTGCACATCATGCTTTTTCGGGGACACTGTAGGAATACTCGAAAAGAACGCGTATCGATTCCGCTGCGGTAAGAAGACTGCGTGCACGTACCTACAGTATCGTTAGTAATTATCCTCCTCAAGGATACCGACACATATGTGTACGTTTAGCTCGTTCCTCTAATTCATACAGTGCTTATAGACGAAAACATGACATCTAACGGCCATGTGTGTGTATATTATTTTTCTTACAGATCTTCAAATTTTGTTAATTCTTTATTCCTTATTTAACGTTTTACTTTTCCTAGCTTCAACAAATTTGTCCCTGAAGAGGTTGTTCGAACTTTTTACTTACCGTAAAAATGAACAGTATATTTTTCATAGGAACATTTTTTCACTAATGTGTTTGTTACTTCGAGCAAAGCCAATGAGACGGTTCAAATTCCGAAGTGTCGAGTGGCCTGAAACTTTTGACCGACAGTGTACACGGCAATGTGGAAGAATGTATGCATAGATGTGTGCAGCGGCTACTTAGGCGCACGCTAGAGCCGGATTAAGATCGACGATCATGGTTGAAGTGGCGGAAAGAAAACAGGCTGCGGGCTCGAGAAACCTAACCGTCGAGGAACTGGGTTATATGGAACATACCTGACGCGACTGGAAACGCGGTAAAAAAGAAGTCACGCACACCGACGTACACACAAATAGGTTGCGGAACCAGCCAATTTTATCGTAGCTCGGTAATTGGAAGATTTTTTTTTATTGCGCGAAGAAATCTTTTGGCATGCACGGCGCGTAAGCGGTTCAAATTAAATTCACGCCGCTTCCGAAGCGGTTTTTCAGCTTTTGACTCGCTCGAAATTGCTGGCAACTTGATACAGGCATCGAGGAATTCGTTGAAACGAACGAGGGCTGTGAAGTCGACGGTTTTCTAGCGATGCCTTATTTTTCTTTTAACTTCTCTGTGAGTAATGTTTAACAATTGAGATCTGAATAGATATAAATAGGCCGCGAATGTTTATGCAATTTAGCATATCGAAGCACGTAAACACGCATATGTTATAAGGCAAGGAAAATGAGAAGCATATTTTTGAACATGTATAGGACATAATATAGTTTGGTCAATGTTTCGTTTCAACGAGTCTATTATCAACAAATATAGGCTATATATAGTTTCACTTATTGACAAAGAATTAACATATTAAATACCACAGTAGAAACTGATATACCTAGTCAGACACGATATAATGTGATAAAATATTTTATTATTTGAACGTACAATAACTACCTTATATTATTGTTACAGTATTGATATTTTACAACATTTTATGAGAAGCACTAATTATTTCAATAAATAAAATTTAAAGTGGCGGTCACCGGTGGCCCCCGCGGCAGGCAGTGTGTTAATCCATTCAGTTCAGATGGATTTGCAGTATTCATTGTAAAATATCAGACTTGATAAATATGTTCAAATTAATATCTTTATTAACTCATAGAATTTTCCCCTCAGAAGTCGGTTTGACGCGTCTCAGAAATATTCCCCCGTTTCCAGTAGTTGAGACCGCGAATTTGCATGAGAATACAGAGGCTTCGGATTGTTTTAACGGGACAGGGCTGGCGAAAATTCGAGCCCGGTTTTCCCCTCTTCCTTCGTAATTTTCCCGGGTCATTGGTATTCTCGGACAAACGGTGCGGGCTATCGACGACCCTCCCTCGTTTCAGAAACGAGACACGAGGGTAAGGAAAACGGATGGAAGGAAGAAAAAAAATTGCAATATATCGAAGCAGCTTTCGAGTTCTCGTTCTTCCGCTCAAGGGCGTGATTAAATTGGAAATAATATTCCAAATGATGCATCATTTTTATTGCTTCGTTATTTATATTTTATAAATATTGTAATGTAAGAAGGATGACGTTTGTGTGAAGACCAAATTAAAGCTGTTTGAAATATGGTGAAAAATAATTTAATATTACGCGTATAAGATACAGTATTGTATAGTAGATTTGAGAAGTACAATTTTTATTTTATAACTGTGCAACCCATCAAGATTGTTCTTGTTTCAAAATTTTAATTAACACATTTGCTACAGTCATACAAAATCATAGCAAATTTCTTCTATATTCGAATAAACTACTCATACTATGAATAAAATACTCACTTGCAAATAACTTCTTATCGAACAAGATAGTTCATTATTAAAATATCCATTTTAAAACAATTTTATTCGAATACCCAATACCCGAAGCTGAGATTAAATCGAGTTTCTAACGAGTTCAGACGGACGAATGAAATATGTAGGACGTAAAGGGCACTCGCAGCGCAAGGGTGTAAGAAATCGCGAAAAAACTGGATATTCGTAACTTTCGCGAAATGTTCGAATCGATGAACGATATTTCAAGAGGGCTGCTCGAACTCGCGACGAACTCGTCTGAAAATTTTCTTGCTGTTCTCTCGCAAGGATTTTAGGCTCGTGAACCGTGCGATCGATCGGTAAGCCCTGGAATAAAGTCGATCGAGTTCTGCGTTGCCCACGCGAACGGATTGCGCTAGCCTCGATATAAATAACGCGCACTTTTACGAGCCGGGTAAATCACTTTGTAGGCCAATTATAGGATTAATATTTATAGACGGGACCCCGTCAGTGGCCGGAGGGACGCGTAATCGATGGAAAAACATAGGTTTACGGCGCGAGCTTCGAATTTGAATTCGGTTCCGCGGGATCGTTTCGAAGTTTAATGAGGTTCGCAGAGAATTTCGTGGCTGGGAACGGAATGAAAATACAGGATCATCGTTTATTTATAATACGAACGGGAACTAGGTTCTGTTTTAAATTTGAAGCCATGTTTTTCGGCTGGGAAAAACTGGATCTGAAACCAGAATGAAATTTGCATGGAATTCTTGTTCCGCGGAAAATCTGTGGGGAGATAAATGCGAGTTTGAAAATTTATAGGAATAATATGTAGATCAAAGTAGAAGGTCGGTGCAGAATCAAATTTATTTCCGAGTGATATATTGCGATTGTTATTTTGTAAGATGACAAGTGGTTTTATGATATATTTATATATTTTATCAGGTCACTCAGAGGCATGTCTGTGAGCTGAGGAAAAATTGGTTCGAAAACGGTATTAAAATCTGTATAGAAGTCTTTTTTCATGGAAAATCTGTGAGGAGGTGAATTTAAATTTAAAAATTTATGTGTAAAGTGTTTAGATCAAAATGGAACGTCATTTTTTAGAAAGAAAGACTTCAGAATGTATTTAAAACCGTATAATTTAAAAGACAATTTATTTCGAGTGATATATTGCAATTTTATCCAGTAAATTGCAGCCAAATTTTAATGTTAAGTTTCATATATTATGTAAGCTCATTTAGGGTTGTAGATAAGCGTCCAAGAGGTCTTAAAGATCTTGCGACAAAAATTAGAGAATTCTTCTTTAAGAAAAGGATTGATAATACAATTTTTGTAATTAAACTTTTCGTATTGTTTTTGTGAATACTGATACTTTAGTATAAACTGACCAATATGTACAACGTAGAAAAAATAGAAGAAGAATGCGAAGTACTCGAAGAATAAGAAGAAAATTAATATAGATTCACAGGCACCTTCTCACTCAATTTCGATTTAATTATTTTTTATGGCTATCTAGCCTCGTATACAATAAAATATTCCATAAATTTTCGTTACACCTGTATTAAACATTTTCATCCCGAAAGAGTTGAACAAAGTTCATGATCAGTAATAAAAACGGAAAGACGAAACGTGAAAGAAAATCTCCTTTGTAATGTCGCGAATGCTATTATTTCGCGGAGCTTTTCCAAGGAAATTACGGACCGCTCGTTTTCCCTTTTCTTCTTCGTCCGGTCGATCGTAGAAACCGGAGAACTCGGTTCAATCCCCCTTTCACTGACCTACGCGAGCTTAGAGCCACTTCCAAGAAACGACGTCCACCTGATTGCGTAATCGTTTAAGTCGTTAAAGACGCCGTACATAATTCGAGCACGCCGGCGGAAGTTCGTTCGAGAATGACTCACGTCGATTCTAAAAGACATACCATAGGATTTCGACAATCCTCGATTGTTCGGGAATGTTTTTGTTGAAACGACATCCACACACAGCCACGTATACGCAGCACACACACAGAGGCAGACAAAAGCGGGACATTGTTGGGTGTTTTGACCTGCAGGCTTTGCCAAGACACTTCTCACGGACAAAAAGAAGGTGTATCAGTTCGAACAAAGTCTCTGCGGCACAAAGACAACCTTAAGCTACATGAAATACATAAAGACATTTATACAGCTCAGTTACAGCAGTGATGACCACGGGAGCTCCGGCCTTCCCCCACTCTAGGTTCATTCCCCTCGTTTCAGTCCACTTCAGAGGGGAATGGACCTAGAGTGGGGGAAGTCCAGAGCTCCCTGACTTACAGTTTATACAGGATGATTCTGGCAACTCGAACAGGCTGTAGCTCTGTTCCAAGTGAAGTTATAAAAAAGTTGTAGATGAAAATTTTGCATTGTTTGTCAAGCTATATAATCCGACTGTATGATTTTTCCCACAAGTGCATCTATGCACTTGCAAAATACAGTTGCCCTTGTTTTTTAAAATGGAACTACGATTTTTGTTGCATAAATTGATTCCACGTGTCACTCTGCATGTAAAAGGTATAGGGTACGGTTATCATAAACACAATACTTTACAGGATATTTCACTTTTTACACAATTACTATGTCAGCGTTGAATCATCACGGTACTATCATATTCGCTACCATTGTACTTACACACTCAATTAACCAGAATTCTCGTGTTCTTACATACTGTTTACAATTTCGAAAAAGAATGAAATATCTTGTAAAGTATTGTGAAATATTGTATAAAATTATTGTAAAATATTAGACCCTGCAATTTGTATTTAAGTGTAGAATACAAATGCAGTAGGCGTACCCAATCTTTTGACCGGTAGTGTATATTCCTGCATAAACTTCCACTGTTTAGTAATTACATTTATTCCAACACAATTTCAAAGACATTTTCAAAGGTCTCACGCAAATGTTAATTAGAAATCTAGGCTCTTTTCATGAACAGATATTGAGAAACCGGAGGCGTTTGTGGAGACCATTCATTAAGAAATGGCACCTGATAATTCCTCTAATTGCAGAGGACTCGGTTGAGGTTTCTTCATCGTTATTTATGTTTTTCCCTGTTTCTTGGCGTTGAATTTAATTACCGAGCGTTTATAAAGCAGCCAGAACCTTTTTATTCTAAATTGCATTTTCTATTCAATTCCAATGTTCTTTCGCTTGGAAACACCTTGTACACGGTGATCTGATTTTTCTTTAGGCGTTCAAGAACCCAATAAAGAGTTTCGTTTGCGAATTTTCTTTCGACGTATCAATGGACCGCATTATGCGTCGTCACGCAAAATTAATGCGTGTGGTTGCACGCGTGAAACACTCTGCAACGTAATAAACATCCTCTCGAAGGAATTCTCAGAAACGATCTTCGACGTTTCATAATGATCATAAGAATGTTTTCCACACGCGGACGTGCAGTGTTTCCTCGTAAATTAAGGGTCATTAAATTGTAAATCCTAGTCGTCTGTGCGCTCGTGATTCATCGAGGATCATACCTTATAAGCTGATTCATCTCATTTGATTATTTTAAGTATTTGCTTATCCTGAAATTGACGTAGAAATCTTGAAATTATTCTATAAGAATTTTTTCAACGCTGCACGACTTTGATAAGAATGTGATAAAAGTGGGGTTGTTCTGCTGGAATATGTCAATGACAAATTATAAGAAGACTGACTAGATTAATATGTAGTTGTCCAAACAATATATTCATTTATTATTTAATCGAAAATTTTAAATAAACGTTACATTTTTTGCAATTGAGTGCAGGTAATAGTCAACTTAGTACGGCCAAAAATTGATTACATGTATATTACAGAAAAAGTCGTGAAGTCAAGTGACGAAGGCGATAACAATGAATGGAGAATTTTTAATCAAAAGCTTAAAAACGGTCATTCACCGACCGTCGTAGCTTTAGTGTTTAATATCACCCATACATTATGGGTATGACAGTCAGAGTATTAATCAACCATCCACTCACGACTCCACCAACTAACCACCTCCGTTCTGTCTGTTTCAGGTAAGAATCGATCCATTCCACGACCGAGACGTCACCTCCCAAGAACCGGAGGCTTCATTGGAGGTCCAAAAATCAATTCGATATATTTCCATCGGTTCGCGGAGCGTGAACGAAGGTAGGCGTACTCCCGGTACAATTTCGCATCCGCACAGCTGCGAGTGAAGTCTTAAATCAATTGGGACGGTGCAGGGGGGGAGGTGTGCCTGCAGCAGCACGGCGCGGGGGATGGAAAATGTGCGAACGGGGTTGGGAGGGTGTAAGATTGCAGCGAACTCCATAATTAGTTGGGAAGCCGAAGCTCTCGGATTTAATATCTTAACGCCGTCCTTAACGCGGCTGGAAATTTCGTCGCTATTGGCAAGGCACGGTGGCGAGGCTCCACGGCTGAAACTTTGCATTTTCCTCACCCTGCGATGGCGACGAACGAGTTTCCTCGTCTGTCTCTGCCGCTCGTCCGTCTCCGCGCGGTTTTCGATTTCCAGTACGGGTGGGATTCAAGTGTGTGTATTCCAAGCAGGCTCGAGCCTGATTGGAGGATTTTGTGCTTTCCTGATTCAGTACTTCTCGATTTTTTTCTCTTGGACGTCATCAACGCGTTCACTGCCATGTCATCCGAATTCGGGTGACGCATAAAGTTCCCAAGGGGCGGTGTCACTCGAATTTGAGCGACGGGCATATTGGATGGACACAAACGATGTAAGGTAGGTATTTGGAAGGATAGTCGACAGGATGAAGAAAATGCACTAATAAAATTCTTTTCGGGGTTATCAATATTGATCTCTTCTTCAATAACTAATTCTTGCAATATCTCTTGAATATCAAATAATTTGCGATCACTATCAAGGCTATCAACATCCGAATCACAATCAGATGATATAATTCTATTTATATTTCTTTTTCTTGGAAACACAAATTCATCGACATCATCACTTTCTGTATTTTCGAAAACGTTGGAACAGTTCGTCTCGATGGTTAAAATGGTCACAATGTTTTCTAGTTATTTACGCTGTTCAAAATTTTTTATTCCATGATATTCATCTTATCTTAAACATTCTAAAAAATGTAGTAACGTCGATCACCTGTGACCACCGTGGCAGTGAACGTGTTAAACGCTCGTGCAGAGCCAGCCTAAACGCTCGTATGGCAGCAGCCTGACGCGACTGTAAATTTCGTCGCTATTGGCAGGGCACCGTGTTTGAAACTTTGCCTTTTCCTCACCCTGCGACGACGACGAACGAGTTTCCTCGTCTGTCTCTGCCGCTCGTCCGTCTCCCGCGCGGTTTTCGATTTCGAGCCAGCCACCAAGAAGTTTCCAACGCTTTCCACGCTTTCCACGGGCTTTGTCGAACGGTGCACGCGCGTCCAACGAACCGGGGATCGGTTTTCGTTCGCCGGGGAACTCGTGCTACCCGCTACGAGAATTATTAGCGGGAAGTTCCACGCGCGGATGAAACGCGCGCATTGTCGACGAACTTGAAGAAAGTTCGACGCCGGAAAATCGCGACGAGACTCCGCTACCGCCCGTGCAACGCAAACACGAGTAACGTTGAAGCTCGTCGATGAGCGGACGGGTGAATGAACGTTTGAGGAGATTGAGAATTCAGGTGTGGGTTCGGATGTTTTTGTTTTGGAATTTATGCCGAGTTAAATGTTTGGGGTAATTTTGCTTAATTTGTTCGGGGGTGATTTTATTGGAGTTGGGAAGGAATTTTTTGTTTTACACGCGGGGCGCCGCAGTGGAAAATCCTGCAAATAGTCAGACACGCGAAAGTGCCTGTTTATTAACACTCTGAGTGCCATGCTGCACTAGCTGAAAATGACAAACTTTCTAAATTTTTACAGACAATTGATATAACTATAAATTCTATCTTTTTAAATAATAATATCAATAACTTCTTGTATTAAACCTTATTAGATACATTTATTAATACTGTACATGATCAAATAAATAATCATTGAGTTTTAGTGTCATCCATGTATGAATGACGTGGCACTCAAAGTGTTAACACGTTCCCTGCCACAGTAGACAATTCTGCAACTAGACAGACACGTGAAAATGGCTCTTTATTAATGCACGTGGTGGATTGTATAAATATTTATCTATTTGATATTACACTTTCTATTTCTACTATCATTTTAACGCGAATGTTGTTCAAAATTCAAGGGTTGGTAATTTTGTGATCAATTAAAATTAATGCTTGTACCGAAAATGGTACACGTGGCACTCAATGTGTTAATATGAGTGCCTAAGTGTTAAACGAAAGAATATATCTCTCATCATTGATAATTGACAGATCGTTGAAAATGACCAAAACGCCTGAGTCTCTCTAATACTTTTAAGCAGTATATTTCTCAATGATATTTAAAATTAAAAAACAAACGAAATAGATACATATGTGTCAATATTTCTTAATTATGTAATTGCGAATAATTGATTACAACTTGAAATAATCCCAAGTAATTTTATGAATATTGCTTTTTCTGTGCAATGATCGCTAGCAAAATATTGATAGAAAATTTCTAAAATTACCTACTTGTTTATCATCGATTGTACGATACTTTAAGCTAATTTAATCTCCGGGATTACGGGGATTCAACTATCTAATCTATTTTTGGGAGATACTGAAGTCTGTGTCGAGTACTTTGAACCTTGTCAGAATCGGACGATTATAGACTTAATCCTCCCTTAACCTAATCCTTCCTAACCTAGGTCTGGTTTAGATTATTTATCGTTGCTCATCTAAATTCAGTTTAAAGATCTTCGTATCACATCATCGACTTCATTCATTGTATTTTTACTTTCCACGCAGGGTCATTAAAATTCAAACAATCAATTTTATTTCCATTTTGATACAGTACTATAGAAAAAGAATATACAGAGAAGAGTCCACAGAGTGAATATAAAATTTTCTATGTTTTTTTTTTCAATTCGTATGACTAAATAACTGTATCCTAGATAGACTAATCCGGAATATGCGTGGCGATAGTTAACGTATCACAAAATTCCGGCGACATCGGCCTGCAAACGAAACATCGAACGCGAGAATCGAGTGAAACATGGACCCCTCGTTTTTTCGTCTCCGTCGAGGGTATGAATTTTTCACACGGTGTGTCCCGGTCGTGGTCTAAAATTTATATTCGCATCAGAATTGTCGGAGCACGTCGACGAGCTCGTCCCCGTGATATTTAAAATGTCAAAGTATGGTCGAATCGTTGATGAGAATTACGTTTGAACATTTCGCGATAAGCTGAATAATCAGGAACGCTCCAAGACGGTCCTCTGTAGAATTACGTTAATGCTTTAGCGATCGCTATCGTCTAGAGGGTGGAGCATCTAAAACGGGTCTGAATAACTCGCTTGTTCTTAACGATAGCGAAGAATAAATGAGACCAATCTTACATACATGGTTTCGAGGGGACTTGATCTGATCTTAATAGTTTTTAGATCAGGTGCCTAATAGGTTTGCCTGGGTGGTCTGCCTTAAATGCCTCAGCCTATATACATAACTTCCAATTGTTTGGCTGGTTAATTATGTATTCAGTTCTTACTATCTTAAGATCGCCCTTAGATAGAATACAGTAGTTTCTTGTTATTTGCAAAATTACTTCCTACTACATTTGCAGAGTTCAATGCATCAGTCCAATATAAGTCTGCGTGAGTTAGATTTAGACTAGGTCTAAGTTGGTTCTGGGTTGGCTCTGGTTCAGGTTTAGAAAAGGTGTAGATTGATACCGGATCAAATTTAGAATAGGTTTGGGTTGAATCTGAATAAGGTTTACGGTAGGTCTGAGTTGGATCTGGATCAAGTTTAGTATTAGTTTAAACTTAAAAGTGGATTAGATTTAGAATAGGTCTGATTCGAATCTGAATCACATTTAGAATAAATGTAGGTTGGGTTTGAATCCGGTTTAGAAAAGTTGTAGATTTGTACTGGATTAGAGTTAGAATAAGTCTGACAGTGAGTTAGATTTAAATAGGGTTTACGGTAGGATTAGGTTGATTATGGATCAAGTTTAGAATTGATCTACTCTGAAACTAGAGTTTAGAATTGACCTACTGTGAAACTAGATCATAATTAGAATAGACCTGATTCAAATCTGGATAAGGTTCAAAATGGGTCTATGTTGGTTCTGGAACAGGTTCGGAAGAGGTCTAGATTATATACAATTGCATTAGACCTAGTATAGATCTGAGTCGAGAGTAGATTTAATTTAGAACAGATCTCATTTGTTCCTGAGCTTCTTAAGACAGGCCTGGCTAAGCTCTACGTTAGATTCGGGACATGTCTGTATTGAGTCCGAGTTAAATTAAATACAGCTAGATTTTTAATACAGTCTTCTATTTAAGTTTTCTTTTTTCGATCAAAAACAACTGCTCTGAAGTTGTGCTCATAAGCCTGCCTGGAACCCACAGATCAGTGAACAATTTCTCTCAGATTCAAACAAACTACAACGATTCTACATTGAAGCTACAACAATTCTAATAACCTGATATACAAAAATCATTCATTACAACAAATCTACATTTAAGCTACAGCAATTCTAATAACCTGATATACAAAAATCATTCATTACAACAAATCTACATTTAAGCTACAGCAATTCTAATAACCTGATATACAGAAATCATTCATTACAACAATTCCACATTTAACCTACAACAATTCTAATAGCCCGACATACAAGGTACAATATTTCTTCAACCTTTAGAGGCGACGAACTTTGTCCAAATTATTTCCAACCCATTGCATGGTCGACACTCCAAACCGTTCGCTCGAAAATCGTCGAAAAAATAGAAATCCGATTCGAATTGTCCCATGGACGTTCGTTCACCGCGCAATAGCTGGAACACTTTGCTCCGCGATGCAGCGAAGCACGTGCTGATAAAACGTTCACCGGTGCAAGTGTTATCTGTCTGCGGCGAGCCACCCCCGCGAGCTTTTCGCATTATCTACGCGGGACCGATTGAATATTATAATCGTATCGGCGCTTTAAGCCTCGTACGCCGCTTTTATGCTGGCGTATCTTCTCTCTCGCGGCCGATACACCCGCCGATTCGACGTGTTTGCGTTATTACGCCACGAACCGGCGCACGTAAAATAAACCGAAACTCGCTTGAAATAGTTTAATCGCTGCACGCTTCGACGGAAGGTTCAACCACGATCGATTCCACCCCGTAAAGTTGCAACCGTTGATCATTTCACGAGTATCGAGCCGTCAGGTGATAAAGCTTGATGTATTCTTTCAGGTTCTTTCGTTTTTTGATACTACCCTCTGACTAATACTTTATCTAAAGCCAACTGAGTCATGCACCAATATTTTTCCTCATCGTAAACCTTCTCCGTGCGTCAACCTGTGATTCATTTGTTTTGGCCCTTTTTCTGTACTTTCTCCCTGTTTCTAGAAACTCTGCATGAATCAGAGGTCCCTTTAAAAACCTAGGTAATTATATTGTACGAATTCAGTGTGTTGCATTAACTCAGTATCACGTTAGAAGCTTGTGTTCAGTTTACAATAATACCTCTTCGTCAGAACTTGGTAGGCTGAATATTATCCTAGGTAATCGCCAGTCCATTACAATACGATGAGTCGTGAAGGGAGTTGTTGTTGTGTTAGTGCAGAAGGTTCTCCGTTGTTCAAACTGCAATTATACAGGGTATGAGCGAAATAAGGGTGCGACCAAGATTGGGGTGATTCGTTGTGAATTCCCTCCAGAAATGAATCGAAAATATATACTTCCGTGCATATGTGTTAGGACACTTGTCATTTCTATTGGAAGTATGATATTTTATTTAGATTGCTGCAAAATTCTGGAAAATTATTTAGAAAAGTTTGAAGAGAATAATGAAATAAAAATCATACACTGGCCCTGGCAATAATTTGAATTACGTCACCTCGTTTTTAAATACGACTTCATCGAACATAAACAAATTGTCAGCTGCAGTTACTTTTAATTATCAAGATACTGAGCATTGCCTTGAGTATGCCTACAGTAGAACCTCGATCATTCGAACTGTAATTAGTAACAGGAAGTCGTTGTTTATGTTTCACATAGAAATGATAATTTTCGTTTAAAATGTAAAATGTACAATGATATTAAATTAAGTAGACAGTGTCGCTGATAATAATGTTACCTTGCAACTGACGTAAGTTAAGCAATTTTCGGATTTCCGGTATTCGGATGATCGAGGTTCTACTGTACCAGAAGTACACTAAAATGTGACTTAACGCCTGCAGAGGCATTTCCACCAATTTTCTTAACTTAATGAGAATCTTCCCATTAAAGGACCAATAACAATATTTTACTCAGTTCGGTCGATTTCCGGAGAGGGTTTGCTCCTCGGGTCGCGACACGGTCACCGGAATGAGATTTATTTAGGTAGGTCCATTTATTGTTTCGCCCGGAACCCCTAGAAATGGCCGTGGAAGATCCTTCAGCGGGATAAGGCCCGCAAAACCAAACATTTTTTCGTAGACCCGGCAAGTAGATGAAACATCTGCAAAAGCAGATGGCGGCCACGTTGTCGCTGCCTCGTGGCAGATGGCACGTGCTTCCTTCTGTTATCTTATTTTCCATGCAATTCCGAACCTTCCCCAAATTGCTTAAATCGACCAGCCTGCCTTCTTATCTGATGCTCACTCACATAGTCGTGGGTCCGTCGTTGCAACTTTCTGACACTTTTATCGGAAAGCGTTCAAGTCGAACTCGGGAAAATGCTGTTGACTCGAAAATCGCATTTTCACTCTGTGTTTGATAGCAGAAAAATCATACACAATATCTATGTATATATTCTTTTTAAATGTATGTAATTAATTTTGGAATTGTTCATGAAACAATTCTTATCGCAATTGTGTGAAGGTTTGCAACATCTATTTTTACCTAAGTATGTTCAATTAATTTTGAAATCCACTTACCTGAAGTTGGAAATGAAAAAAATTCTAGTCACAGCTGAGTGACTCAAACATCAACCATCAATCGATTTTATTTAAAAAATTAAGTTTTCGCTCTGTATTCGGTAACAAAAAAATTATTCATAGTATCTACATATATTTTTCTCTAAGCGTATGCAGTTAATTTTGAAATTAACTTGTAACCATAATTGTATTTAAAAGATTACATGTTCGTGGCGTGTCAAATTGCAAAAAAGTGGTTCATATCACCGTGGAAGCTTGCAAAGTTGCTGCAGTTAACTTTGAAATCGGCCAGTCTTCGAAACAGCGAGCCGAAAAAATTCCAATTACAGCCTCGCCGGGCTGGAGTATCGAGGCGCAACCAATTTTATTTTAAAAAATCGCCCGGCACCCGGTAACTTTCGTAATCACTTCCGACGCCGGTATTACACGGAATTATTTGATGATCGACGAGGTAGATTGGCGAAATTTTTCAATTACGCTGTCTGTTAATTGGCGGCGAAAGAATTCGGGCTCGTTGCGTTACCACGGACAGCACTGTATATTCCGATACCGCGTATCGAGTATCAACAAAATTCCAAAGAAAATCAATTTTTACCCTTACTATCGCTCAGTAAAATATTTAGACAAAGAATCATAACATCGACAATTTCAGAAAAGATGTATCCAATTATCAACACTACGTATTTAACCACATTTTATTTTATTTTGTTGCGATTTATGGATCTATGTTCTTATGCAAATATATGTTTTTAGAGTTCAACAATTTTTACATTAATGGGTTGAGTCATAAATAACTTTCGATAAACAACAGATTTTTTCTTTCTAAAAATTAAAATAGTTTATCTGGGCTACTGACTTTTAGACATGCTGTAGAAGCAACGATAATCATTCTTTAATGAATCATCAACAAATTTAAGAAGATAATTCGGAAATTATTTATGACTTACAGTAAACCCAATAACAAAGTCGAATAAATTAAATTTTTACTTAACTACATATTGTGCTTCATATTCTTGAAACATGTACCTTGTATTTCTTGTTCATCTTTTATTCTTCTGGACCAAAAGCCGTGTCTGGTCAGTTTCATAATAACAATAACTTGTACTGTAATTGTTCAAAATAAGTATCGTTAATATTTTTTTTAAACAGATTCCACGATGTCTAAGCAGTGTAACCGAGATCACCGAGCTGGCACCGTTATCAGGAAACTAAATTATCCATTCGAAGGGAGATAGTCGGAGCACGGGTTACCTGGCCCCATAAATTTCGTTTATCACGCCAGCTATGCTCGTTGATGTCGAGTTCCTCGATCGACTCGATCTCGAAAGATCCCTCGTATGAAAATTATACTCTACCCTCGAGAATTTTCCCCGGCTAATCTAATCCGGTGCAAGAATTCGAGCATGATCGCTTTGGAACACGTACATGTCACCGTGACACTCCAGAATGTCGAGCTTCCCACACACGAGCCCTTGAGTCTCCCTCGCACGAGACAGCGGAGATCGCATCGATTTTTGTTTCGACATTTTTCAACCCTTCGTGCGCCGCGGAGAACGTAAAGCAGAGCACGAGTACGTTCCGTGGTGTGTTTCGTGGCATCTTTTGTTTGGAACGCGTTCAGAGGGGATGCGCGGCTCGATCGATGATCCCTCGATCGCGAGGAGACACTGACACTTCACACACAGTCTCTGTACCGAGTTGTATTTATAGGATTTAATCGATGACACGGTTATCCGACGACATCGCCTTGTGACCCGCATACTGCATCTTATAGAATTCGATCCGATGCTACAATGTTGCCTTGGATGACGCGAATCGTTATCCTCGATTACAAAGATAGCCTGCCAGGGGTGAGAGTACATTGATCGACTCTCGAGGACCGAGTTTCAGACTTTATTTTCGCGGTGCGTTCGGTGGAATCGATTGTACAGGCTGCTTCGTTGTCGGTGGACTTTATTTTAAGAATAAATTTTTCATGATTCAATTGTGAAGGAAGTGTGTATAGAGTTGGGTGCTCTACGGTCCTGTTTGAAAATTTCATACTTCAGAAGATTTTTAAACGTGGAAGCGTGCCCATCTTTTCTTGCATGTGAAAGGTATTAAAATTCGCATTCATTTACGTTAATATTTTATTATTTAGGAACAAAAATACATTCATGCAATGTAATAAAAATAAATATAAGCATTAAAATATGAGAAGAAATTAGAAAAGAAATTTGAAAGTGGAAGGGAGGAATTCAACTTCTTCGGTTTGGTGGAGGACATTCGTACCCCATGCACCCTTGCAGGGTTAAATAATGATATAGTGTTTATGTATAACACGTGAGGTACACCATGTATATTATACTTTATTATAATTTACCAGACGATTAATTTAAACGACATGGATTTTATTTCTATGTTCATGTATACGTTGTTATCCATAAAATCTAAAAATTTAGTACGAACATATGTCTCTCAGTCTTTGGATAGAATTTTACAATACTTACGATATTATTGTGTGTACCCTGTAAAACATAATTTACAAATTGTTCTAGTTTTTCAATTGAGAAGCTATATTTTCACAAAGTTCCTCTGAAGTAATTAATATGACGACACTGTCATATCACTTTGCGTTTACCAATAATGAAGCTGCCTGTAGCGACGATCTCGAGCCCGAAAGATCACGGGGGAACTGGACCAATCGACCGATTAACAAAAATGCTAGACGGTCCGCTTGCAAATTTAAAGACGGAAAGGTTAGGCGAGACGCGGTTATTATTTACGTGGGCCGGAGAATAAAATCGTCGACGACGTGCAGCATCGAAGGAGTCATCGCGGACCATCATCGCTATTATTACCCTCGTTATCGTGGTAATGCGCGAAACAGCCTCTTAAACGGCTCGCGTGTTTTAATTATCATAAATCTAGTTATGCTCGCCATACTTCCCGTCGTTTCAGCTTATTATTCCACATTCTGGCGTAAAGACACGGTAATCAACGTTAATCCCGACGAAATGTTGGTGCTTGTCGCTGTAAAAAATACCCTCGGAGCTTCGGAGCTTGCACATTTGCTAAACACGTCGAAATAGTTAAAAATAGCCGCGGAATCGAGCCAGCTGTTATTAATAACCGGCTATTATTACACGTCCGAGCAGAAACGTTGGCCCGGTCTGTGCTTTCGGGACACCGTGTTTACGATCGTAAAAAGCCGGGAAAACGCGTGTGTTAACGCGATTATTCCTCGCGTGGCACAGTGTTTCTCTGACGCGTTGATACGACACACCTGAATCTTTTTTTTTTTGTGTATATTGGGAGCTTATAGATCGGGTCTGTCAAGGTCGTTTCTTTGTCTACAGGCCTACTGCTTTCCCTTTTGTTATTTTGAGAATATTATTATGGGCACAGAGCTGAAGAATATTGGAAAATTGTATTGAAAAGTGATCTGAAAAAATCAATTTGTAGGTTGAGTTGTGATATCCAATGGTCTGATCCTAGTATCCATACTATAGCGTAGGAATACTGAAACTGGACCATTCAAAGTTGTTTCTCCTTTTTACCACGTTGACTACGATGGTGATCGTTCAGTTAATTAGATAATTATTAGTTCGTAGAATATTCTAAGCGAATTTAACACTGCAACAATATGTGTCTAAGGTAGTGAGATGTTAAAAACGTTTTATAGTTGTTCTTGTTTGGAGGTATTCTGGTCTATAGAGGATGTTTCAGAAATGGGCGATCAAATTTTAGAAGGAAGGTCGTGTAAACGTGGGTGCTCCAACTCTTCCCTTTCGAGATGTAAACACTTTTTCTTTATGATGGAGTCTCATAAGAATACTGATCCATATTATAATTTGTTTTCTTAGAAGTGAATAATAACAGTACTTCTGATCGAAGATTGTGTCAAGTGCGCCTGATGTAACCCTTGCACGTAGAAAGGCATTTTTCGTTTGAAGAGTTCCGTTCAGTTAAAAACTCATAGCAACGCAAATGTTTCGATCTTCAAAAATTCCTTTCAAGGGTCCAAGATGCCCGAAAATGTAAAAAAGCAAATACAGCCAAATTCATCATTTTCTTAGGCGAAAGGCCCCTTGAGGTGAGCAGAGTACTCTTCTAAATGTTGCTCAACTATTTCTGAAAGGCATTAGAGTCAACGACATCTTTTACCATAATACGTGTCAGCGATTATAGCTAGAAAGGGAAGTTTATACAGAAATTTATTCAGCTGACAGGTGAGCGTAAATTTATCCAAAACCGATTTCCAGCGACGCGCCCTCGTCCTCATCCTCCCCTTCATTCCCGATTAGAATATCAGGAAACTCGAGCAAACTTTGCTCGGCAACTTCTTCCGAGTTAGCGGGCTCTTCGATTATCTTCCAACGGGATTCGAGCGTCCCGTGAAATTACCGAATGCTAAGCTGCTCGCTGGATTTACGGGAACGTTTCTGGATCGGAGACTGCCGTAGAACGATATCGTTTCGGGACAAGCTAGTCGAGATATCTATCGATTTCCCATCCGACGTCTCACGCAACGAGAAATTACAGTGTACAATTTTTTAGACTTTCACTGTACAGATTCTTGCTATTATCAATCTCACGACAGCTGCAAATACATCAGGCCAGTCCATAGGCTATATCCTCCCCATCTTATGAAACACATGTTAAATAAATATAAATATATTTATGTATTGTATTTATTTATATACGGGGCAAGCCCTTTAGGACAATAGCATAATATTAAAACAGGCTTAAATATAAGCATCGCTGTTGGATGACCAATTACTTTTATCTATGACTATGTCCAACTCGTCAGTTTACACTGAGTGATCTTGTCTACGTGAAACTTTCCAAACCGAACACTGTTTCCAAACGAACGCTACCTTTAGTCATCAAAGACTGAGTTCATCATGGCTGGTCATTCATACCCCTTCCCTTTCCCTAAAGTACTGTATACATGCCTAGGAATTAGCGAATTTAGTCAGATTCTTGTGCAACGCCACAACATATAGCAGAATAAACCTCTTTTGCAATTTTGAAAGTGTTGTACTTGCATGTATACCTAAGACTAAATTGTGCTATAGTCGCTCAAGGGGAGCCGAAATAAGTATGTATTTAAATGACGGTAACGGTATAGAAGAAGAGTCAACAGAGTCTGGTAAAATATCAGCCAAGCTACAAATGTTTGTTACAGGAACCACCTCTGCACATATTCAGCCATTCAAAACGAAACAGTCATTAAAACAAGTCACTGTCAGTAGATCCTTAGACCCTGATGAAGCCAACTGCAGAGCAGACAAAACGTCTCTAACGCTCTCACAATTGGTCACGACCAAAATCCGGAAATGTCCGACACTAATCACTGCGAGAGTTCGCGTGTACGAGAAAGAGCGTTCGCAAGAAGGGAACGGGGTCAAATTTTCGGCGTCTTTTTTCAGGGAAACGTCGTAGCGCGCTCCGACAGGCGCCTCGACGCGTCAGCTCGGAGCTTTCCAAAGCTGAATGAAAAAAAAAAAGAAGAGAAGAACTGAAAGGTTTGTTTCCGGCTGCGGTTGCGATAGCGAAGTTACGGGGCGCCCTTGGCGAATACGTGACCGCTCGTTTCCTTCGAATTTTTTTTTCCCTCACGCTGAAAACTCACGCTGGTAGTTTCTGGATTCTGGCTACGTGGCCAGACATAGACTACCACCGCTACGTGCTGGTACAAGGGGATGCTTTGCTACGTGGTTCTTGGAATTTTTACCAGCTGGATACAACAAAGTCGAGCGCCGCGTGAAGTTGCTTAATCAAAATGAAAACTATTCCCATTTCGCGGAATACGGAGTGGTTGTTTGGGGTAATGGAAATAAAGGATGCTTCGGTGTTAGCAGCGCGTTTAATAAGCTGCTCAGAGGCAAGGATGAACGTGCTTACGAGTTATTGTATCGGAACAGAGGAGCATGATACCGCGGTTCTTTCTTCTGCAGCATTTCAAGTTCTTCGGTAATACTGGAAGTTCTGCTCCAAGTGCTCCGCTGGTTATATCGTGATTGTAAAGAGAAAAGTTCGGCATCGATATTCTACTGGAAATTATAATTTATTTAAAGCGATTACTGGTTTCACGAACGCATCTGTTATTCGAATCTCTCTTTAGGAATTTCTGGCGGCGTCTAAATGATAATAGTGAAAATTAATCGACACAGTCTTGCAATCCGCTTGTTCATATCATGGAGTATCGTATGTAGATAATAAAAAACTGATACATCGAGAGTTATATTAGAATCAAATTTGATATAAATCTTAGAAGGTACAGAGTAATGTGTAATTAATGCTCCAGAGGTCGCAGTGACATTCATTTCTGACAATTAATTTCGGTGAAAGGTTACTGTCTGCAAATTATATTTTTTGTATATTGTTATAAATTATGCACAAATCTGTTCCTCTAATTGGTTTGTGGAGTGTATAATTTACTCTGCAGAGCGTGGCATATTTGTTTTGACGATACTTTTTGAAACACTCTGTAGGCTCCTTGTATCTTCCGGCGCACTTAACCCTGTCAACCTCTTACAGACCTTCACGAAAGTATATAGAATATAAAAAATTTAGTAAAATAACAAAGTACCCATGTTTTCATAGGTTCTAGAAAAAACACTGGACCTCCCTCGTAGCTTTAGAGTGGCCTCCTTCGTCCCATACATATGTATTACTGAACTTGTTCGATTTCTTACAAAAACTGTACAGAATTTTTATACAGAATTTTGACATGCATTGAGTTCAGTTAGTCTCTGATAGAACTTAACAGAAATTTAATCTAAAAGAAAAATGGCCCTGAAATCTTCGAAAATAATGATATCAGAATAATTTGGGTCTATCGATTCAACAAATTTTGAACACCCGATTGTTCGATAAGTCGTCTAATTGATGACATCGCTATACAGGGTGTCACATTTATCATGAGAATCTTAAATTTCTGTACCGATATTGAAGATATTCAATGTTGACTACATGGAAGATTGCAAGGTTCAAGACGACAAATAGCTGAAACGACAAGGTCGCAAAAGAAATTCCTTCAAGAATTATTTTACGGATGATACAATGTGATAGACGATTTTCGAAGTGGACCATGTATTTCTTATTTCATATCTTTATAGTCGGTGTTAAGACGATCTCAATGACCTACGATATTGTGGCCTTTGAATAAATGATCTGAAATCTTCGAAAACAATTACCTAAAAATAATTTTCGTGTATAGATTCAAAATATTTTGACGATGTCCCTGGATAATAGATTTTCTGTGTATACTTTACAGTCCGAACTTGATATTGCACATACAATCTACAGACTCCTATATAACCAAGTATGCAGTACTATACTTCAGCATCTTTACACTGTAATACAAACAACTACAACTTTGATAAAAAAAAATTTTTTCAGCCATCATATATTCGCAAAAACGTATTTCTGATTGCAACACGTTACCCTTTGTGTTGCGTCACAATACGGTACCTCGTAATAATTTGTTTTCCGTACAAGTGATACGTGAATCAACGAAAGCACGAGGCGGAGATACGAACACGACTATTGGTAATTCATGGTGCAGAAGTTGCGTTATAAGATTAATGAACGAGCAGCCCTTCCCATCGGAGAGAGGCTCGGATGAGACGGGACCAAATATGGCGGTCTCGCCCTCGGCTGGCATGAATGATGCAACGCGTGCACGTCCGTCGATTTACAATCGAGTCATTATGCATCGTGCACAACGGGACATCAGCCTCTCCAACCTTTTTTTCCATGGTCTGCAAAGTTTTTTTTAAGGATCGTCAGCGACGAAACTCGAGACGGCGAAATGGTACTTATCAGAAGCTTCTTGCTCGGTACATCTTTCTTCTTCTCATGCGTCCCAGCATCGACGTTATGGTCATTCATCCAGGGACCTATAGTTTTTAGATGAGTTTCGAACAACCGTTTGTCAACGGTAACACAGAAACACCGAAGACGGCCCACTATGTTAACGCTGGTCGTGCCATGCATATTACAAAAGATACACTTTCTACGAATTCAAAGAACACTCAGGTTTTGCATACGTTTCTTTTATTTTTTGAACTGCGACATTTCATAGTCACGAATTCATATGGAATGAAGACTGTTTTTCAACGCTTTTTTTTATCACAGAGGATGTAAGTACTTAGATCCGAATGCTTTGAATCTTTGGTTTATTGTTAGAATACAAAAAGGCTTTCAAAGGCATACTGCGAAGTTTTCTGTACGTCCATCGCACAGAGAAGATATCTATGTATATATGACGTAGTAGACAAAGCGACATTACTTATAAATAGACGACGGATGTTTATGCAAATGTACGTTTTTAGACTTCCATATTTTCATTTAAATGGAGCTTAAACAAGAATGCATTTGTTTCTTGAAATGTTCAAGCTATGTAATTTTTATTTTGGTAAATTATTAAATGTCGTTCATTCACCTGTTCAAATATATTAAATTGCGTAAACATCCTGCGTTTATTACGTAAGCAACTGCCGATGTTTGTGCAATGTATCATTCTGAAATATCTGGAAAACGCACATTTAAACCCGTGACAGAATGAACTGTGCATTATTAAACATTCACAGCACAAAGTACAGTGTTCTCAAAGTTTCATTTCTATAACTGCATCAACGTAAACAATCTTACTATTAAAATAAAGAGAGTTTGTTTGTGTGTTCGTAAAAATCTGAAAAAAGTACTCAACCGATTGTTATGAAATTTGTACAATACATTCGTTACATTTTACGGAGTGTCACAGGCTATACTTTATCGCGAAATAAATAATATGTCGAGGTAAAAAAACATGGAACAATTTCCTGTCGGCGTGCCGACGAGCCGTTCACGGGGCAAAGTTCACGCACAGCCGCTAGGTGGCAACGCTCGGAGCCCGCGCGCTCGAAAGAGAAGTCGTCCAGCTACAAGGTATCACAAAAAAAGACATAACATTCAGAATTTTATACACAGAAAAGTCACGGGCAAAGCCACATCCAGGCTATGCCAGTATTGCATAAAGATCCGTAGTCTGCTTATGAGATGACCCGCTATATCACTCCATTACAACGCTGACACATGTTTCTACCTCCTCAGCGTTTATATTTGTACCGCACCTAAACGGACGCGTTGATCGTGCAGCACACCCGTTAACAACAATAAAAACTGCTAATATTCAATTCTCGAGCTCGCGGAAGCCTATTTCGAGCGGCGGCATTCTTCGTAGCCCGGAATTAGAATTTCCCGTGACGAGGCAGCGCGACGCAATAAAAGGTGAGTAAAACAAGACGACCGGCTCGATTACATTCGCGAAACCGGTCTTCCGTAAACCTAGACACGGCCGGCGGCTCTCTGTTTTCCTTATGAAAATTCACGAACCACCGTCACAGACTTCATGTAACTCACGTACGAGTATAAACGGACGCTCGCACAGGTTGCACTCGGCGACGACTTTCTTATTTTCGCGACAATGGGAAGTGTGCCGAGGGACAAGGGCCCTTCACAATGGCGTAACGCGAAACGGCGGCTAAGTGGATCATGCTTTGACGAACGAGCTCCGCGCAGCGTTTCTCAAATCACTTTGGCAACTCTGTTACTTTAACCCAGTGATGGCCGCCGGAGCTGCGGTCTTCCCCTACTCTGGGTCCATTCCCCTCATGTAGGCTGTGATGTGGGATAACGATGGGCCGAGGGGAACGAGGAGGGAAGTGAAACGAGGGGAATGGACCTAGAGTGGGGGAACATCGCAGCTCAGGTGGCCGTCACTGCTTTGGAGTAACAATTAACTCTTAACTGGTACGGTGAAAATTGTATGTTGCATAAAACGAGTTAAGGGTTCATTATTGTCCAAAGTATAACGAATCGCCTTATTTAGATTATAATTATTTACTGACATTATTATTGTCGTCATTCAATATGGACTCGGTTGGGCTCTATAACAATCCTCATCTCTAAGGTTCGCCATTTACACGTTGCCTTACGATTATTTTAATGGAATGTGCTAAAGTTTAGTATTTGAATGCTGTATTGCATGTTACAATACTACCTGTTAGTATGCAGTGCACTTTACTGTTGACAATTCTTCGAAAGTCAATGAAACTGTGATATAAAGACTTCTTTCCAATTCAAATTTGCGTGGGAGTCTTATTTGTAACATATGAATTATAATTTGTGTGACAAAGGGTTAACATTGCACCTTATTACAGTAGGAACTTGATAATCAGGACACCGATTATTCGAAAATTGATTGGATTAAGTTGGTTAAAAGATAAAATTATCATTAGTGACAACGTGTATCTGATTTCATAATATTGTGTATTTCGTATTCTAAAATACAGTTACTATGTTTATACTAAACGTAGTTACAATCAGATTTCAATCAATTGCAGTCCTATTGGCGTTTTTCGCCTTTATCCTACATTTAGGTCCCTCATTTCTGTCTTACCTTATCCATTACCTCGACTCATCAGCGTAAATTGTTCCTATTGAACGCATACCCCTAAAAAACAAAGAATCAACATATTCAGAACTGTCCCATTCAATTTTATGCAGCTTCGTCTTAAACTCCTTTCAAACCATAGGGATGAACCGAAAGCGGTCCAAGAGTGAAATCACACCCTGCAAATCCTGTAATGAGAGCATTCAATAAAAATAATACTCAATGACTCGGTCACGGACGTCTTATCAAACTTTGATCAGCCTATTCTTGCTTCCGACCGATTGATCGTAACCCGTGGATCTTCCAAAAGGTCACCGTGTCAGACCGTTTGAGAGACGCTGAAACGAACGAGAATAACGAGCCGGCGGTGGTGGTATCGCCGGCGAGGGATGCTGGCCCGGCTGAGGGGTGAGCCAGGGGGACCACTTCTATAGGAGCTCTTTTTTTTTTTGCTTCTTTCATGCCGTCGGCACAAGTGGAGTCAATGACTGCCGCGGGCCCATTCATGAAATTTATCGAGGTAATCGGCCGGTTACGTCGCCACGAGAGCATCGTGCACTCGAGCACGGGGATCCGTGTCACGGGCCACGCGATTTCTCCAGACGATATCGGGTTCCCCTAGCACCGACGTTCCAGATGACAGTGGATACCCTCAGCCACTTCCTGAACAGCTGTCTGCGTGCATGTTCGATTTCAGAGAGGTTGCAGGTTTTTCTGACGCGGGCAGGTGAACGTATTCTTCGGGGATTTAACAAATTAGGTGGCAAAGCAAGGTAGAGTTTAGTATATGAACGAAATTGATTTGTCAGCATTGAGGGGTTGAACCCCGTTGAGACCTCTGAGTCAGTGACAGTTGTCTTCGGAGTTACCACGTAGGAGTAAGTTTTTACTGATCCTATTTTCAGGATAGTGGTTATCGTTAAAAGCATTTAGACATGACTGTATCGTGGGAATAAAACTAAGTGAGAATATAACAAAATAACTGAAACCACGTGTTTTTTGGTCAGTTTATTAAGTATTCGCTATTAACCCTCCATAGGCAAATTGGATTGTTTATGTCGTAGCCTAATTTTTAATTACCATTCTAGGCCTTCGATGAATCTGAAAAAATTCTAGAATACTTATCAAAGTCTCTGTTATATTATAGAATTGTTCGTTACCTCAAATGTTTAAAACTTGTCTCAGTAAAAATAAAAGTTCGCAGGACGGCTTGTGACGTCAACGACCCAGATTGCCTACGAAGGATTAAGTATTTGCAATCACATGGAACGATACTGAGGCCTTGTCATAGTTTCTCAGCGTGCAAGACACAGGAATTATTTCTGCAGTAATGCAAAAACAGTATTTTACAACTTTCTTACATCGAGTCCCTCTTCTTCTAGTTGCTCCAGTCTCATTTACAGTCGTACGATTGGAAATCCACCGATCGACTGGCTCAGTTATCGCAAATCGACGTACCAAATTTTTCGCAATAAACGAATCTTACTGAATTGTACTGTGAAGATTTTGTCTCGAACCCTCGGAAGTTTATAATTCTAGGGTTACTGATTATGCAGTGTATATACATTTTGACTTAACATTTATTAAATATTAGTTTACTAAGGAGCAACACACTTCATACACACGTAGTCACGTGGTCATCGTTGTACGTGCAAAGGTAGCGACAGTGTCTTCGCTTTAACCTCTTGTCTTGCGATTTTTTTAACAGCTATGTGGCGCTCAAGTTTGTTATTCAAATGCTATAAGATGAGATTCAGGTCTCTGCTACTGTAAGGAATCGTTCCTGATGCCTAATAAGAAAAGCTACCGAAATGGTCATTTCAGATTTGAATGAGCTTTCAGACGTGGTTAGATCGTGTTATTACGTCTCCATATACATGGTTTTAAGGGTAGATAGACAATTCTCTAAAAGACACTTAATGTTACAGTTCCGATAGGATCCATCAACTCTACAGTAACAGCTGCTTTCTAATACAAGGGCGTGGAGCTAGATAGCAACACAGTTTCTTTTGCATTAAATATCTTTTAAACTATTGACCATCTACCCCCAAAATCATGTATAGAGAGTTTCATAATAAAATGATCTATCAACATGCAAAAGCTCATTAAAATCCGAGATGGCCACTTCGGTAGCTTTCCTCGCCAGGGTGGAGTTCGTTTGTATAAAGCGTTCCATTGAAAAAATCTCGCGAAACCGGACTGCCTCAACGTGGACGATGAGTTACACACACCAAAAACTGGTTGGTCATCCAACAACACTGTGAAATCCTGCAATTCCTCAACGACCACCCCGTGTTTCTAACAACTCGCGTTAACGTTATAAAAACTGTGCAGCCACTGTGCAGATACTGTTTCCTCGCGAAATCGTCGGGACAGAGTGGATTTCCAGGGTGTAGCGGAGGGGTGCGAGCCGCGTCAGGTGTATTTGTCTCGATCGAGCGGATCGATCGGTGCAAACCGCGAAAACGCAACGCGATTTGCAGCGGCGGGGACTGGCGTGGGGGGAGGCAGTGTGCATCGACGAATAAGCGAGTCGGCCGATTGCGTTCTCATGCGAAAAGCATACGCGGCGTGCAGGTACGCGAACGTGCGCGCTGTTGCATTCGTAAAGGGCCAGAAACTGCAGACGCGGACGTCAACAAACACGCGCGATAGCCACATTGTTGGGAGTTCAATGCGCTTCGGTGACTTTGACGGAAGTGGAAGAGAGCCCCACGGAGGGGTGGACGCGGGCAGAAAGAGGGACAAAGAGGTCGACAACGGGGACAATGACGCGACGAATGCGCAGGCTGTTTCGAAAAGCCTTATCAACATTTTTCTGGATAAATTCTGTTCACCTATGATCTGTTTGCACCGCGATGCACAGCCGAGCGACTGAAATTGGTTACCTGAATTATATTCTTTTTGATCCTGCTGTTCTCGGGTCTGTATGACCCGAAATGAAGATCTCCATAGGTACTATGTTTTTAAATAATTCCTTTTAATATTCAGACAGTTAAATTTTACATTTACTTCTTTAAGATTTCTCATTTTTTAACCCTTAAATTTTAAACGTGGGTATTTCATGTGCAGGCTAGTTCGAACGGTTTGGGTTTCTCGCAAGTCAGTAGGTAGAAAATCTTTTTTCCCCCGCCTAAAGAAGGTTAACTTTTATGATAACCTTAATTTTGAATGTTTGAAGATGTTATATGAATTTTTGTAGATTTTTTAAAGTACTATTACCCATTGAAAACTGCATCAGACATGAAAGACCCACGTTTACAGTTTGAGAGTTGCGTAAAAACGTTTACAGTTTAAGTGCTAAGAATAAATTATTTCAGAATTAATTTAAATATTGCCTTGGAGAAAACGTCCTTTCCCCTGTCCTCCTTCCTGTTTATTCTCTATTTCCCCCGCAGCGCACCTGCCACAGTAACAGGAAAAGAACGGCCACGTGGATCCGAAGGAAGATCAAATCAGACTTAACGATCCTATCTTCGCACGCGAGTGATGAGACTGCAAAGCATCGTGTCCAGGAAAATCGCCATTATCTCGAGCATCGTAAGACAGTGAAAGCGAGGCAGATTCATTCCGTAATCGCATTACGTTCGCAAACAATTTTTTTCTCTCTTTCCGCTCGTTATTGCCCGCACGCGAATCCCCGAAGCAGCTCGGTGGCGAAGCGTCACGCTGTCCACGATCGTCTCAGAAACAACCGTTGCTTTCCTCTGTTATTTCACCGAATTTACTTTCGCAGAGAGCGCGGCCTGACCCAGTTCCCCGGCCCGGCAGGAAAAACACGTGAATATGACATTTATTAAAAATTCAAGCGAGTGGCCACTTGGCACGCTTTACCCGAGGGAACTTAAACTCCGCATCATCCCGACGGTCCCGGCCAAAAATATTTCATTAGCGAGAAGAATGGCCCGGAGCTCGACGGGAGGAAATGCACCGGATCCCGTGGATCGATTCGTGTCCTTTTTTTTCCCGAGTCTACTCCGCTCTGGAGATCTGGAACGATTTCAATGACTCAATCAAGTCTCCGGAGCGCACCGTTTATAGAAACTTATCGCGAATTAACGTATTAGGCAGCGCAACGAGAAAGGAGTTCGAGAAATTTAATGGCCCTCTTAGATCGCTGCCGAGTGTCAAGCGAGATGTGCAAAGAGAGTTTTTTTTGATCGATTTCAGTCCAATTTGGTTGCTTCAGCTGTTAATTAGATTGACACTCGCTGAATAATTGAATACACCAACTGGAGATTATTTTTTTGTATCAGCTTCTGTGTTATTTTTATTTGAACTAATGTACAAGGGGATTTAATAATTCAATTGAAATTCAGACGTCGGTAGAGCCTTCAGGTAAACTGATGTGCAGGGGAATTTTTGTATGGTTTAGTTGCTTCGGCTGTTAATTAAATTTAAACTTGTCGAATAATTGAATACACCAACTGGAGATTCTTTTTCTATGTTAGATTCTGTTTTATTTTTATTTGAACTAATGTGCAAGGGAATTTAATAATCCAATTGCAATTCAGACGTCAGTAGAGTTTTCAGGTGAACTCATGTGCAGAGTGACTTTTTTTATATCGTTTCCAGTCCAGTTTGGTCGCTTTCGGTCAATTAAAGTGAAACTCGGCGAATAATTGAACACACCATTTGAAGATTCTTTTTTTATATTACTTTCAGTCCTACTTTTATACAAAACAGTTATTTTTAGTTTCAATTCAGTTGCCAATTAAAATAAAACTGAATGCATTTTTCAAAAATTCTTTCGAGTGGCAATCTTAACTAAATTTTGAATTAAGCAACTATTTCGGTAAGAGTTGAATTGTGATTACAGCTGAAAGTCAACGCTGAAGGTAGAAGTGAAGGTCATGCATCAACTTTTTTCCGTATGGACATTATTTGTGTAGGTATCTATTAACAAGTGTATTGAAATTAGTACTAATTATCAACAATAATAAAATTATAGGTTCTCCTGCTTTGTTACTTGCCTCTTCATACGTAATATCATTAATTATTCATTGCTAAATAGCCTGACTAGGCACTCTGCTAAAATGGAAATCATGTTTACAGATATCTCTCGGAATTACAGATCACTTTTAAGATATCAAATTGAACTAGCTCTGTTTCTACTTTATCATAACGCTAAATCTAAGATCGTGGCTGAATAATACAATAATTTTACAACGAAACGAAGCAATCATTAAACTGACCGTATGATTCACTAAATTAAATCGACATTGAAACTGGAACTATTGAATTTTCAAATTGAAAGAACTTTGAAATACTCAATAAACTGAAATTAAAGAATTCTATAAAAAGCCATGACAATGATTTAAACTGATTTTTGTACAGCGACGCTTTCTCTTTATCGTTCACGTGCACTGATAAAGAACTACATTTCGGAAATTTTTCGTTAACCTTTAAGTAAAATTATGTAGTGTCTATCTAGACGTAATTGCCCACGACAGTACAAACATCGTCCAACACGACCGAAGATAAGGAGAAGCGTGCTCGCTAAAGGTCTGTTTGCGACAAATTGCCTCACTGTAAACACTCGATAATCACGTTCCTTCGTTGATAACCTTTATCAAGCCTATACTTTCAAACTGATACCCGTAGTTATTTATACGAACACCCCACGCTTTTTAAACTACTGCAGACACAAAAGCAATCGTCTATACAGACATTGCTTGGTACGAAAGTACAAACTCGACGGTGCAAACGACTTGTATGAGATTGAAGATCATTGTATCGCAAATTATTGAATTAGTCTTGACCCACGCTTTCATATGATATAAAGAAATATATAGCATTCCATTTAAAAAATTAAAGACCACCTTCGTTTATCGAAAAATATTGCAAACATAAAAAATTTACATACGCTGTTATGTTGGTTATAAAAAACAGTAAAACTATTTCCTCTTTCGTGTTTTTCGTACACACTACTATTTACGATAAAATCTGCGTATACTAATTCACACGCGTCTAATTTGAAAAATCATTAATTCTTCATGAAAGAGAGTTTAACACGTTGAATGCGTAAGTGAAAGCAGCCAGGTCTAGCCAGACATAATGTAATTTACTATTTTTAATATAAACTCCCGTCCATAAGTATTAGGACACTTACGGTGGATACATGAAGTAAACTCGAAATATTATTAGTTAATTCCTAAAGTCTTTAAGAATTATTTTCTAGCTTGACACCTCATATTTACTTTCATTTAATACTAATTGATTGCCGCAACATTATGAGCAAATTTCATACTGAAACAATAATGTAGGGACAGAAGAAGACGACTGAGTACTCAAATCATTTTTCTCTTTACGATTTATATATTTAAACAATAATACATTATACCGTGTCTGATTAGCTATGGCCTTTTTCACTGCAGCGTTCAGCGTGTTAAATTGAATTTGAATTCCTGGTCATCGATGACACCCGCAGCATTCAACGTGTTAAGGATGCTCTCGATTTTCCTTTCAATATCGAGAGATCGTTATCGTCACCGTTATCATGATCATGATCGTCGTCCGACTCATCCGTCGTCTTCTCACACGCTGCATTCTGTTTCGCGATTCGTCTAGGAGCGTGCACGAGGCTGTCGTTAATTATCCCGACTGGAAGTCGTGTAATCGACCGCGAATCGTTATCGCCCGTTGTAATCCGTTCATTAAAAGTGTCGATTATGTTCCCATGGGCGTCCTTTCGCTACGCTGATACGCTATCGGTGACCAGGGACACGTATCGTCGTGTTTCACATGGTATCGTCGGGAGTTGTCGCGATTAGTTCGAAAACGACGTCGTTTTCGAGAAATTGGACGAAAGTCGAGGCTCGTTACCTTCGCGGTTCTATCGTTCGCCCGCCAACGGCCGCGATTACGCGGGATTCGCGAAAACTATGCAGAAATTTTCTGGTGAAAATTGGTCTATCGGCTCCCTTTCATGGCCTGGGGAATTTCTTTCCACGATTTCGTTTCATTCGACGAAGTTTTGCTGAAGATCGTCTGACCTTTATGATATGTTTTGTTATCTTTTTCATCGGGAAGCTGTGGATCAGTTCTCGTTCATAAGCTCTGAGAAAAAAATACAGTGCGTACCATAGATGTACCAACCCTTTAAAATTTAAGTAATGTGACCTTTAGGATATAAATTATGCCATAATTTTGCCTTTCTTTACTAGGTAGTGTCATAAAATAAATATTACAAAGAATTCTGTTAGTTTATTGTTATAAGTAGGTAGAATAACGAAAATACTGTTTAATCAGTGTTTTATAAATGTACCAACTGTTAACAAAAATCATTTTATTGTAATTTTCTTATTATACATTGCTAATGTTCGGAGGATTGTTCAAAATAGTTGAAAATTTTGAGTCTTTAATAGTTTTGAGCAGTATATTTTAATGTACTTCATGCAGCTCAATTTATAGATCCTCCGACTACACTAATATTTTAACAAATATGTTACAATACAATATAATAGTCAGGTCTAAATATGTAGACTGTAAAAGTATTTAAGAACAATGTGTTATACAGTGCAAAATAGTGAAGTAGGATTACTATTTTGAGAAAAATCTGTATCAGCATAAATTGAACAAAACATATAAAAAATCAGAAGTATATACACACCGAGTCCGAATTGTTTACCTTTTTTACCATAATTTCAAAATATCGAATCTTTTACATATTTAACCATATGCATATGAATACCTATTAATTTTGTTGTGTTTTAACGTTGGTTTCATTTAAAAAAAGAACATATCTCTATTTTTGGAAAGCTTTTAAAATCGGGTGTACCACATTGCGCGCGGTTACCCAACTCTCCAACTTGAACTCTCGTATCAATTAGAAAATCGACTTTTAGAATCCAGACTCGCTGAACGATTACACCTGCTTTCATCATCCGTTCCCCAACTACACGAATAAATTTATCTTACGTTCTAGAGATTATTAGAGCACTTTGATGTTCTAACGAAGGATGAAAATATCGTAAATTTCGTTGACGGCGGAGTTTCGTGTACGACGTTGCGGTGGTCCGGTCGTGACAGAATTCGAGTAATTTGGCACGTTACAAATTGTCCTCTGTTCAAGAGACACACGGAACGCAAGCGAGCCGAGTGAAAGAGGAATGGCACGGGTCCAATTTTCATTGATATTTTCATACGTATATGTATATTCCGGTGGAATGTACGCGCCGTAAATAATTGTACCGGTTCTCCTCGCGAAACGCCAACAGAGTTACAAGCGTTAATCAGAGTCACATCGTTGCCCGTTCTCGTTCGTGTAACGAAATTTTTGTAAACTCGGGCACGTAAACGCGCCGTGATTTATTTATGTCGTCGTAATACGCGTTCTGCCGTAAATTACGCGTATACGTGATTACTTTACGGAATTTTATCAATGGATTCCATCGTCCCCCTTACCGCGAAATTATTCTTTACAAACGTTTCGCCGCCCAGCTAATTCGCGAAACGTTCGCGAAATTCGATAAATTCCAGGCTGACAGATTTTCATGATTCTCTTGTAATTGTTTGGAACGCGTATGGTGCGTAGAAAGTTCGGTAAAATATAGAATATTCTGAAAATAAATTCTTTGAGATTTAACGAGCTTACTGCCCACTCGACGCGGACACAAAAGGAGGGATGAAAGCTTTTCAGGAAAACAATCCACTTTCTCAGAAGGTTGTCAATTATGGTTCTCTTTATAATAGATTGTCGCTATGTAATTTTGGAATGTATGAACGGAGATTATGGACTTGTTAAATTTTGAAAGTAGTTTACTTTAGTAAAAGTGATTGGGTCTACAAATGTGCAGCGTTCCCTGTATAAAGTATGTCTGAGGTCTCGGAAAATGTAATTGTGCTTGAAACTGATTTAGAGGGACAGTTTATTCTAGACTCAAACTGCCAAGTGTTTGTGCTTTTCAGGAGTCTGAAATTAAATAAATTTTACTGTATACAGACCTAGCGACTAAACAGAGTTACGATTGCGATCTTTCAAATATTCTATAGACTCAAAATACTTCATTACAACACAATTCAATTTAGACGTAAACACCGACGATGACATGTTCAGTAATGGATTAACCCTTAAATGTATAGTGCTGCTATTTGACAACATACTACCATATAGTAAATACATACTACCAAGCAATATGGTACAAAAGAAAAACACAAAAATAAATAAATATTAATAAATGTTTTTTTAAAAAATATAAAAAGTGAAGTGGATTTTTAAATTATTTTCCTATGATTTTTTGACTCATCAATTGGCAATTTCAAAACCTTTTATTATTCCTGGAAAAATTATGCTTTCAGGGGTTAATTGTGGGGTTAATCCTGATACAGGATTATTAACTGAGAACTATTACTGAGATAATAAGAATTATTACTGAGGGCTCGAGCGTGGACCGCAGTCGCAAGAAAGTTTGAAAAAAATCCTACAGTACCGCTGGGAAAATTAACATGGAGGGTTTCCCGGCAGGCGGAGACAGAGAACGCTCGCAGCGGAGCGATTCGATATTTTCCAGAAGCATAGGTTATCGCGGTAGGAAAAGATCCGACGACGAAGCCCTACAACGTCGCCTTGTTCTCCCTTCTCTGGCCACGAAACGAAACAATACCGGTAGTGTTCAATGCGAAAGTTTCACGATTCCCGTTTCTCGTTCCCCCACACAGCAGCCGGTGCGGTTCGACCCTTCACTGAACCCTCTTTCACTCAAGCGACTCCGCTAACGAACACCAGAAACTCTCCTGGAACCAGCCTTATTTGTATGGTAAAACGCATGCGAGCCGCGATGAATAACCGTGTCTGTATGGGAAATGAATGAAGTCATTCTCCCGTGGGCTGCGATCGCGAAGTCGAAGGAAAGCCTCTGGGCAGATACGCCTGCGGACATGTCTTCGGGCAAACTTCACTGCGGACACAACGAAAAGTGTGAAAGGTGCGTGAAACTGTTGAATTCGCACGATCTTCAGTAGGTTTTCTGTTTTGGTCACTATTATTTTGTGTGTTGTTATTCCTTTTTTCAGAAAATTAGAAGGAAGACTATATTTTTTAGCAGGCTGACGAAAGTCTAAGAAGGATAACAACCGAAGTGGCTTAGATTTCAATGAGCTTTTTCATATTGATAAATTATGTTGTTACGAATGTCACTATAGACAAAATGTTTTTATATTAGTTTATGAGAAAGTAGCTGTTACAGTAAAGCAAATACACCTTGTCGGAACTTATCTGTCAACATGAAAAAGCTCATTAAAATTTGAGACGACCACTCCGGTAGTTTTCCTTGTAAGTACACTGTATAAATTTACAATCTTGTAAAAGATACGAGAGTTTTGACAATTCTACAGGTATCATATTGTTTTGTAATTCTTTTAGAATTATATGTAAAAGTAATATATTTAGTAAATCTTTGTACAAGAAAACATCTTTAAACAGACGACACGATGTTTCAGTCTGTACACAGATATGGCGTATGTAAATTCATGTACGTGGTTCAGGTCAATTGGACCTTATTTATGGGTGTTTTTATTTTAAACACATGTTCATGCCTTGAAATTATTACATTATTACATGTGTTAGATTCCGATGTTTAGTATTTTAAATAAAAAAAACAATAATTTTATTCTACTAAACTTTTGTACACGAAATCTTACAAGTTTGTAAAAGCACTTAGCCTATAGTTTTTAGAAACTATTTGGATGTAGCAATTCTTCTGTGTGCCTGTTTGAGGATCTTAGACGTAAGTGAATATTAATGTTAGCGTATTCTTAACGAAGGTTCGGAGGTTTGATTTAGGAGGTAGTGGGAGAAGGAAAAGGTCCAATAGGCATTCCTGGATATTACTAGGAGTTTATGAGTAAGATGTTTAAGCGTATGACTCGGGGTTGATGAATAAGAGGTTCAAACGTATGATTCGGGGTTGATGAGTAATTGTGTACGGAAGATAGATTGAAATTCTGGGGTGACTTATCTTAAACTAAATGATAAATATGAAAATATGTCCTAGCTTAGAGCGGTATCCAACACATGTAGAATTACAGAAATTATTCTGACCATGATCATAGCCCAGTGAACACATAGAATTTAAATTTCTGAACAAGCAAAAGAATTAGAAGAAGCGAAAGATCCAATTAAACTATTCAAGTAATGGGTTCGGATATTTTTTTGATGAATTTCTAACGATAAAAGGATCAAACAAACGAGCATCAACGGTTCCGCGTCTGCGACTACGCCCGGGCATCGGCGTTAATTGCCGTTAATTCCCTGTTACGATCCAAATTGTTTGAACAAAAGCCATTTACACTCTGTTATGCCGTTCATTGGGCCGGTAAACGGTTGTTCAACGGAAAGAATGAAATTTTACGTTTCTCTTTGCCCTCGTAATTCGGATTCATTTCACCTGGCTTGGAAACCGTCCAAGTGCTTTTCAAAGCGTAAAAACTTCGTTGCAATTTCGCCGTTCATTTTCGAGGAACGACGAGTCCTCTGTCATTACGAGCAACTTCATTTGCAGCGTATCGACCTTTCAGCTTCGACGTCCGAGGATCGAGCCGGTGCTTCACCCTGACGCTCCGCAGAACCAGATGGCCGCGGTGAGGAAGGACAGACCACTGTCACATACAGGATTATGGTTGAAGTGCTTAATCCTTGAGATTGTTGGACAGAAAGCAGACAAATTTTTATTTCATTCAGGGCTCTGGTTTTTCTTTTTTTATTAACACTGATTCATGGTATTAGGAATTAAGGCTTCAACAAGAACGATCAACTGTTCTGAATCACTAGGTCTCTGTAAGGGACTGACGATTGCACAGGATAATATTCAGACTGCTGTGATGTTCGATCGCTTACGGGGAACATGTTTCCCGAGAAAGTGATCTGGGTCCTTGTTCCGGTCGGAGAAATTACGTTGCCAAGTGTCGATCGTTGTCTAGTTATAACTATGTATTGACTAAAGTCAATATGTATTCTGGTAAGGTTGAGCAGGTCAAAGGTTGAGGAAATACTGACTTTTTGTCCCGTCATGGGAAAACTCGATGGAGGGAGGATAAACGGTAACGAGTGGGGAGGACAAGGGTTGAATATTGAATCGTGGTATTTTATATACAATGAGTTAAATAATACTTATAATATGAGCAGTGACAATGGTGATGATTACACTGATAATAACAGAAGTAGTGGTGGTGGTCACGGTGGTAGTAATAGAGGGAGCGTTTACAATAATAATAATAAAAATAATTATGATAATAATGATGTTATCGGGGGGAGATACAATGTCACACTACCGAGTTTTGACGAAGACGTTTTATTGTAAACACTTGAAATTTTACCCTAACTTTTTCGAACACCCTGTATAATCGAAAAGTAAATCTTGCTCCTCGTTGAAGTTTGTCCTACAAGTACCCTTAAAATCCAACAAAGTGATGTAAAAAAAAGTCGGCAGGAGAAAATAATAAAGTCAGTAGATGTCGGGTCCACTTGTCAGTAGCACCCGGAAGCACGTTTTTCAGGAGTGCGTAATGCAGAAGAGAGACAGAGCGAGCGAGGGGGTGGTCTGTCAGTGTGTGCACACGTGGACACACGCACGTGCACAAGGGGCCGCTCAGACTGCTCGATTACATGCTCGAGCGGGCAAGAGACGTTGTCTGACTGTAACAGACAATGTTGCAAATCTCTTGTCGCGTGTTGCACATGTCTGTGTTTGTCCTGCGTGTGTGCACATGCATCGAAAAGCGACGCAGATGCGCCTAGATGCGCCTGCGGAGCCTGTTGCATGTCCCGGGCCAGGCCTGTTACACGTTTCCACACGGATTTACAATTTAAATTTTCTCCATCTCGGTGCTCCAAAAAAAAAGAAAAACAGACGCCCGCCTTTTCGAGACAATCTGCAGCTCGTTCTTGGACAGCGATTTCATTGAGAAACCGTGCTGAATCGCTCGATCTGCATTTTTTTTTCTGAGCGCGCCGTGAAGTCAGCGATTCCGTCGAATAATTAAACCTTTGATAGCCGCCTCGAAAATTAGGCTGTCGACGTGAAAAGGGGAAATGAAAAAAGTTGGCGACACCAGCCGGCGTGACCTACTGCGACTTTTCGTGATTGTTTATCGATCTACTCGTTTTTTTTTCCCATCGCGATTCCGAACCCCTTTCCGCGGAGCGTCGACGGTGAATTTCAGGGGAAAATTGGAGCGAATCTGTGTTACAAAGGACGCGAGCGTCTGTTGCAACGCTCAATCGGTCGGCTGGGGAAATATTTGAACTGGCTTTTAACGTCAGAAGTGATTATAGTTTATTGTGACAATTGTTGAGCTAAATTGTAGCACATGTTTCTGTAATTGGTACACATTTGTTATACAAAATTAATTCTTCTAAGGTATACAGGGTATTACGAATATTCAGGACTTACAGAGTAGATAGTATACTCAATGAACGGAATAAAAAATGTCTAGTGAATACAGATCAAAAACTAAATGTTTTGTCAGATGAAAATAATTTCATGGACCATTTTTTTAGCTCAAAATTAACTACAGCTTAATAATATTTTTTTTATCGTCTTTATTGCACGGCTAAAATAACTAATGCATCACGTAGATATATATTATACATGCATATTGGAATATATAAATTATCTAATTAAAAATTCATGTAATTGAGGAGATGCAGTGTAAACCGTTCTTGACATTAACAAATACCATCAGAAAATTTATTTTCTGACCGATGATTACTGTACATGTTTTATTCAGCATGATGAACCCAAAGAACACTTTTTAACATCCTGTACACTGTTTCACAGAACAAAAAGAATACGGTATGAATGTTCGAGAAAGCGATGCAAAAATCTTTGAGCAAATTGAGACCATTCGACGAAAGCTATTAGAATTACTAGACTGCGGATGTTTCTGCAAATATACATTTTCAGAGTGCATCAATTTTTATGTTAAGATAGTCAAAGTAATTAAATTTTGACGTAACTATATTTTGTGCTTCGTATGCTTGAAAAATGTAATTTTCACTGATGTAATTGAATGTACATAATTCAAGAATAAGAATATGTTAAATAATAATTACAGAGAAATTTGGTGTTAAATTAAATTAAATATTTATTAAAAGTCTTACCCTTCGAATACGCGTGACAGAAATTGTAGTGTTATGACACAAGCAGACTGGTGTTGTGCTATACAAAATTCAATTAACATACAATTCGACTGTTTGCGCGGCCCTATAAAATTCTTAAAGCTATGGTAAAACTGTAATCGCTCGTTTCGCTTATCCAAATATTATCCTGAACGACTAATCGAAAATATCGATTACGCTGGGCCAATTAGGTCTGCTCTATCTCTCGAATCATCTCGGGCTGTTTTCACGTTGCAGGGAAAAACATTTCACTCGAATTCTCGAACGAGAATACACCTCACCAGTTCGCAATAACTTTGGAGAACATTTTGTCATGCCATTGTTACAATACTCTCTTCAGTCACCCTTACGGGGAAGTTCTGCTCTAAAAATCTAAAAAATCGATTTTTTTTGTTTTATTTTTAGAATTTTCAATCTTCCAAGAATACGTGTTTAAATGAATTTTTTGGAATTCGAAAAATTGCCGAAGTTGTAGGCCTTTGAATGAAATTGGGAAGCTTTTATTGCCCTGTATAAAATTGAAAAAAAGTGGACATACGCGCTTTTAATAATAAACGATTTAATTATCTGTCGTAGTTTTTTTCTTAATTCCTAAAGATAACCCATCTGTGAGGGCTACGGACCGGAACTTCCTCTTAAAACGACGTTTTCTGTTCCATTTACAGGGTTTCTTTAAAACACTTCCCTGGAAGAACATTCGATTCTCCAATGCCCTCTTCGTCATGCAAATTCGCCGCCATAATCCCCTGGCCCGCGTGTAAATCTTAACTCCGTGTTGCTGGAGGACCATGAAGTTTTTCGCGGTGAAGGAGAAGGTCGTGGAAACGCATCGATCGGTTCGAAGGGGAAAAGAAAAGCGATCGATGGGAACGATTGAAAGGGAAAGGGAGAACGATAAAAATTTCAATCGGTGTTACCGTCGTCGTCCCGAGTGCTCGCCCTTTTATTGCCGTAACATTTTAAGTGGATTTCCATCAAATCTAATGCGATCTAACTGCAGCCGTAAAGGGGCGGCTTTACTTATTGCAGCGAACGTGAATCTTTTAAACGCCCCTTGAATACTTCAGTATATCGTCTTCGTGGTTTTTCAGAAGCACATTCTTCATGGAGAACTTCCCTCGTTATTGAGGGAGAAGAACACGAGTTCGATGATCGCAGATATATTTCCTTGGCTCCTCTGCTTTTTCTAATCATCTTTGTTACACAAAAATGCTACAGAATTCTTCGTACAGAAGATACAAAAAGAACATTTAAATACATTTATACAGGATGTTCAAAACACCTAAGGCTTTAGGTTCTTATAGTACTCACCCAGTGGTGTAAAAACTGTTTAATCAACATAGATCCTAAAGTCAATACGAGTACTAAAGAGGATAAAGTCTTCGACCCTTTTGTTTTAACATCTTCTACAAATAATTGTGTAAATGGCGTATTTATTTATATTACTATTTTCGTTGTTACTACCACAGTTAGCTTTGGAAGCTTTGCTTCTTTGTCTCAATAAACGCTTTATTTATTATTCAATTCTATGTTTTCATAAATGACATCTGTAAATCATGGCTCGATATTAATTATTCCTTGAATTTTCGTATATTATTCACGACTAACAAGCAATGCTGAAGACTATATTCCTCATTCGATTACAGAGGCCACTTCTTCAGGGCGTACATGTTCACCCTTGGTTGCGAAGGGATCAAATCTGAAGCTTGAAACCAGGCGTGTGGTTATCGAAATAATAACTAAACATTTACAATTCCATTCTCTTTATTAAAATTTCACTCTGCAGATATCATTCTATTTACATACTCCATGATTTTTTTATGTTTATATTTGATATGCTATACAGAAATCCACGAACTGTACTTTATGAGAAGGTACACTAATAACTTACAATGCTCTAATTCAGAACAATAATATTAAAAATTATACCCAGCTTTCGGCCATTAAAATATCAAAGAACCAGCCAATCGACGATTATGTTATTAGGTATATTTGATGATCTTTATCATACGAAGGATGCGTATAATAATCGTTATACGAAGATGAGAGGTGTTTTTTGAAGAAATTGCGATGTGTGGGAGGAATCGATACTCGGTCACGATTAACATTCTTGGAAGATGACGCGACTCAGCAATGGAGGCTACAGTGAACCGCGGCCAATTAACGTTGACCGCGTTTCCACGGTTTGTTGCGTCCGTTTGAGCTCATTATCGGGCCGAGAGCGAGCGTTAATTAGCGTAATTGCGGATGAAAGGTGTTACTGTCCGCGGTTTAGCTTGCATTCATTTTGACTTTGCTAAATTTCCACTTGGTGTGCCCGTTGCCCCCAGAAAAACCACCCCTCACGAGCAAGCAAAAAATATCGTGTAATCTGTCGTAGAAGAAACGTTATAAATCGTGGACTATAGTAACGACTCAAAGTAGGTTATTGGATAATTAATCATTAGACTGTGGATTTTTATACGTTTCAGCATATCCAACTATGTAAAACAGACTCATTGTGAGAAGTTCGCAAAATAAGAAATATGATCTTGATATCCTTGTAAGATAAGACCATTTTTCCCCAGGTCGAACTTTTTTATGTATATTGAAATATAATAACATTTAAGAATAAAAGTATTGTAAGTTTGCTTGAACATCTGCAGTCTACTAATCACTAATTAAGTGACTTGTGAGGATTTTTATTATCTTTGACGTTTTGGAGATTTGTGATGCCATTTTGAAGGAGTAGTATTCCTTTCAAGCAAAGAGAGAGACATTCCCAAAAATTATATTGAGGAAAGAGTAAAAACTATATTATTTAGTGGTAGTTAATGATTAAGTTAACACATTGCTTACTGATAACGAGGTATACGCTTTCAGCTCCTCTTCAGATTCACCCTTTTTTTACATAGACATATTTATGTGTTTCGACATATATTTCCCTCGCTATTCTCTTATTATAGTCTGCTTTCAGTCTCAGTTACTCGTTCGCGTAACAGTCAGGTAAAGTTTCTCGAAATTTTCCAGACAATCGTTAAATGATCATAAAACGTAAAAACGAGATATCTTATGAGGTGTACGTAACGTGTTAGTTTACTTAAGAGGATTTTCTTTTTTAATCTTCGGGCTTTAAGTATTCATAATGATTAGACCACGGATGTACATGCAATTTACCGTCTCTAAATATAAAATATAGTCTTAAAAATGTTTTACTTCTCTAACTGCATTAATACTTACGCTAATACTTTGCCCACAAGAATTATTTTTACACGTCCTTGCAGGAATTCTTACGTAACTATACACTTTACATTTTAATCTTTATATTGAATATTCTACAGTTTCCACTTTATTAGCGCTTGGAATATTTATTAAGTTATATAAAATATTTCTTTGTTTTGCATGGATGTTATTCAAATGAATAGTAATCAAAGTGTTACCACAGTAAATATTGAATTTAAGACACGCACATTTGCATAAATATCCAGAGTGCAGTGATGCATGTATCGCATCTCCGCTTTGGCATTGAACTTCCCAACGATCGTTAATCGAATTTCCGTAAGGGTCCCTGCAACGAAATTTGCAATATCGCCGGAGTCGAGGACCGCGTAAATGGTTCGCGCGAATAAATAACAAATGAGAGGATGCCAAAGGAGAAATAATTCCAGGCTCACCACCGAGTATCTCTCGAAAGGGAGTGGGTAGAAAGGATGCCGGACGCAGAAACCGACGATTTTTCATTTCAAAGGTACACTCGTAGCCCGCGCAAACGGGAGCCCCCAACTTCCTTTGTAAATGCCGCGGAATTCTTATTTCCGTGGAAGCTCCCAAGAAGAGGCCCTTTTAATTCTCTTTTATAAGCGTTCAGGCAAACAAGCTGCAGTTTATGAGTGTTCTTATGCCGTGGAGAACGGCCAAGATCGTTACTTTCGAAGGATAAAGAACATTGTCCGCAATTTAGAGTTTCGTGGATTGGTCCGCGAGGACCGCGGGGCTTGGGAATTTCGTTGTTCCGTTCGTTTGTGAATTACCTTTTATTCGATAACTTCTTCTTCGCGTTTTGTTTTTCACGAACCACTGGAGATAGTTATGAGTTTGTTTTTTAACGACTTGGGTTGGAGCAACGTCTCCCACGCGTGATTGCTTCTTCAGGCTAAAAGTGAATTGCACGTGTCCCACTCGTGTCTGATCTTTTCACTTTGATAACGGTTTTACGTGTTAAATAGACGCTTATGACCCACGCAGTCGTGGATTGACTTCTAATTTAAGTGGTTAATAGTATATAGTTTTTTGTAGGTTTAGTTCAGGGTTTTCAAAGGGGTAGCTGGGTATATACCCTCATTTTCTTCATAAGAGTGGCACAAAGATTTACTGGTTTTTGTAACTCTATTAGAAATAAGTAACCTTTGTTTAAAACTTTTTCTCGTATTTTGTAGAGATATGGAAGTATGGTGAAAAATATGTTTCAAATAAAAACTTGAAAGTTGAAATAAAGTATGTGTATATACGTCCATGGTTTATTGAGCGTAGCTTTCAATTCTTATTTTAAATTAACATTTTATTACCCGGACGTCTATTCATAATTAAATTTAGTTTCAATTGGAAGTACGCTGCAGTGAAAGGATTAGGTACTGAGTCCCGCCCTCAGGTTTCAAGACTAAGTTGTCGAACTGTAACAACGTATTTGCGCCAGAATGAGGCATCATTAATGTTTTAAAACTATCTGTAGATTCTTATATGCAAACGGTCATTATAATGAATTTAAGAACTGGTTGTTCATTGAATAAATAATAATTGAAAACCTACAAATAAATAATAAGTAAAGTATTTACTAAGCCAAAAGAACAGCAGAGTAAAAAAAATCTGCAGTCGTTGCTCATCTATTATTATCTCATAGATAAGAGATTTCACTGGAAGTGTGCCGAAGTCGAAAGTTCAGTGAGTCCCGCGTACATGTCTCAAGACTAAGCTGTCGAACTGTAACGGCGTACCTGCGCTCGAATGAGACGTCAGTAACGTGTGAAGAACTTTCAACTCGTGTTTCCATGAACGCCGAAGGAAAAAGGAGACTGTTCAAGCCCACGAAAGTTCGACCCCTGACGAGGGGCGTGAATGGAAAATGTCTGGTTTATGGAATCTCTTAGGCGATTCCACAGGTGCTCGTCAAACGGCCACGCTCTTTATCGAGAATGAATAATTTCTCGGGAGCCAAAGTGCGCCGAATCGATTGGGCCACTGATTTTCCCAATCCCCGGGAATTTCCTTGGGGAAATTAGCCTCATCGGAAGATTCCCATGGTTCACGTCAAGCGAGATCGCTGGATTATGGGGGTGGAGGTGGCGTGGAACGGGAGAGCTTTACGAAGTTTCACTTCCCTGGAATTCTCATCGACTCTCAGGCTAGCTGCACACGTTCCGGTGGACCGGTCAGGTTTGCCTGTACAGGTCCACCGGAGTGTGTGCATGATAAAACTGGCCGGTTATTTTGACCTGCATAGACGACCGGAGCAAATTCGAAAAATCGTTCGATGCGCCTGTGCCGAATTGGCCTGAACAGGCAAACCGAAACGTGTGTAGCCGGCTTCACAGTGTTTCCCTGCACGGTGTCGATTTTAACTTTCAACCTTCATTTTGTTTCTTTCAACCGGTCCACAGGATGTTTATTTTCAATCGTCGCGCGGTAATCGTAACGCGTTCATGGAGATCGATCCGTCGTAGGTACCGTGGAACTCGAACCGAAAGTTTCCCGAGCAAAAGTTACTTTTCCAATAATCGCGCTGTGGGATATGGTAATTTCTAATGAACAGGATTTTAATTAAACGTCCAGCCGAACTCGAGGTAGAAGTTCTCGATTTAACTCGAGTCTTTTAACTGGAAAGTGAATTAGCAACAATGGACCAACTATTTTCTCGTCCATTACGCGACCTGCGGCGTATGTATGTGTGTGTGTGTGCTCGTGGGACAAACTATGCTGTGTAATGCACGTACACTGGTTACCAAACGTGTGAAACTGCCTGATTAATTCTTACTTTTGATAATATAGAAAACTGGGATTGGTGTGTCTGCTTTGAAATTGTTAATTTCCTCACTGTTCCATGATGAAAATTTGCTATCATAGTGTAGGCTTTTCTGAGATACATCAATGTTATAATAAGTACAGTAGAACCTCGATTATCCGAACTGTAATCAGTGACAAGATGCCTCACATTGTACCTATGTTTTTCACAAAAATGATATTTTTACTTTAGAAGATAAAAATAGACGGTGATACAAAATGAACTACACAATGTCACTAATGATAATTCCACCTTATAATTATCATAGAAGAAGAATTTTCAGATGAGCCGCGTTCGAATAATGGAGGTTCTAAAATACTAAAAAAATGTATAGAAACGAAGAGTCACATCAGTTGCGTCCGAACCACCAAGTACACATCTAAAACATCAGTACACTCCCCCTGCATAGTTTTTAACAATTTTCATGATATTTTAAAAAAATTTGTACATGATTTTAGGAGTTTATGTCAGGTTTAGAACCCAGGTATGTGTTTAGAGGCTCTCAGCTGATGGAATTTATTAATTAGAGAACAAGAACTACCATTTCTGTCAACTGTTTGTCATAAATCTAGAATAAAACACGTTAATTAACCCTTTGACTGCTAGTGGAGCCTATAGGACTTTGATGAAGCCGCTCACCGTGTACTGTGAACGCCCATGGGCGTTCGGGGCAATACCTCACAATGTACTATAGCAACACAGCCGCACGCAGCGTTCGCCTCGTTTCCAAGTACCCTGCAGTCAAAGGGTTAATGCACCGCTAGTAGACCGTCTTGTCACTGCTTTAACCGTTTTTCCCCTAATTTCTATGATTCATTTCGAAGAGTACGCGTACTCAACCCCTATCTACAGTCACCACAGCGTAGTTTTCCTCTAGCATACTCCAGAAGTCGATTATCGGCGTCTCAGTGGCGCATTGTTGCTAATTGTAAGATCGGCGCTGAGCAAATTCTTTGTGGCTTCATTAATTCATAAGACTCCTTCCGATCGACGCAGTACTTGAACGTGCATTCCGTTGGGTCTGGTTGCAGCCACTTTCCCAGATGAATCGAGAAAAATCGATGACGTCGTGGCGGGGGCGGGGTGAACGATATTTCGCAATTCGCGACTGTCGGCATTCAATTAAAATCAAACCGGCGGGAAATGGAAAGAGTTAGCGCGCGCCGGAACTTCGGCTAGAGCGGTTTCAAATTTGAATGTCTGATTGGACAAGCGAAATTCAATTAAGCGCGGCCGCATTGAAAGGAGATCAACGAACGGGGAGTTCATTTCGCTGGATCTTTGGCATTCTTTGTCCGCGTGCCAACCGACTTTGTCTTTCCCGACGATCGATCCGCCTTCAATCGTCTGCCTTTCCACGTTTCCGGAATATTACGTACGGTTGTCTCGGCGGATTGAACAAACTTTTTGGGGGCGCGCTCAACGGTGGCGCGTTTCTATCTACAAAACACTCGGTTAACTAAAAATGTTTAGTAGTCCTTTTTATTTATGATTTGCATATTTAGTTTGATATTGTGACAGGTACTTAGTCAGTTGACGACAATATGGCGCTGTTTAAATATGTTTTTGTTATTTTTACGTTGCACGTTGTAATAAAAAATAGATACGTGGTGACACATCGTTTGAAAACTCTTTTTACGCCGATCGCAATGATGCATTCTTCTTTTATCTACATCGTTATTTTTGTAATTTATTTGTTTCGTTGAATGAGCGACGAAAAATTCGGAATATTTATTACTGGTCTGTTTAAATTATCGTACGAATTTGGACAATTTCCTCAGCTTTACCATAGCATGCTTTCTGTATTTTGTTCAGTAATTTTATATATCTGCTTCCAGTAATAACGTAGAAGTAGAAGTACCAAGAGCTAAATTTTTTAAGGCTCATTCCTAGAAAGAAATAAATGGGACAATGAAAACGTAGATGAATGAAATACAACTTGTTGTATTAGGAATAATGAAAATTGTTGTATCATGTATTAATATGTACACATTGTTTTGCAATGCAAAACATACGAATGACGAAACAGAATTAGCAAAAAAGAAATAATATTTCTTTCTGGGACACTCTAATATGTTTATTTGTTAACACTACATTTTTAAACACGTGGAAAGTAATTTCTGTAGCGTAGAATAAATCATCAACTCGTCCCTTATTATTCATAGTGATTTGTGAAGTGAAATATTTCATACTCGCCAGCCTGAAATGTTTAGAATTTAATAAACCATCAATTCAACGCTTTGAATTTCCACACCGATAAAAAATGGAGTTAAATTGGGAAGCGTTGATACGTCCAGTGATTTTGCAGAAAACTTTATAATACACGGATGATCCTCGAGGGGAAATAATGTAAGAAAAAATACGCGTTGATACGTCCAATGGTTTCGAGGAAACCAGTTTGTAACATTTTATACGGACCGCCCTGTATATTCGCTTTACGACACTCAGATTCGGGTTTTATAGCATTCTCGCCACGGAATTTCGTCCTTTACACCTCTCTCCGCATCGTATCTTTTTTTTATTTATGTGGATGACTTGTAATCCTATATACAGAGGGTCCCAGTAACTTCATTGCTAAAGATCCTAAGAACTTTGTTCTTAAAATATTTTTAAAAGTTATTATAAATTTATAGATACGTTTGAAGGTCAGATTAATCTAAAGAATTTTAACTTCACAGACTGAAACATGTACAAGAATTGTAGTTAGTAGAAATTATAGTGTACGAGAATGATGCACCGCGTGTCTGATAACAGACGATCCAAATTCACTTATATTTCGTCGCTCTGTGTTTCCTATATTATTTTTTAACACCTTCACTGCCACAGTGAAAATGATCATACCTGGTCAGACACAGTCTAACATACTTACCTCTACCTCGTCAAAAAGTTCCAAAATTTTCATCTTCGAACAACACGAAGCTAGTATTGAATAAATCCGTAAAACGTACTATACAATACATGTACAAATTCATAAATAAATAAAAAATATTTGACCGTGATCCCTAGTATGAGTGTTGCATATTCAACACATTCTACGACAGTTAATTTAGCTTTCGATTGTAAATTGTCCCCTATTCATGCGTTTTTTTCTGATGAAAGCTAACAATACAATTTTAGTGCCCACTCGACGAGTAGCGATTTTTTATCGATTTTCTTCGGGACAGGGTTGATTTACAAGCTCACAAATTTCCGACGCGTCACGGTTCCACTTGTTATCGAGTCGCCGGACTTCTTGAGATTTCTTGTGATAATGACTCACGCACGCACGCTCGCACGCACGCAGGCCACGTCAGCCTAATTAATGATTATGTGTCCCTCGGCCGGTCGATTGATTCACGTGGGACACCGACTACTCGAGTTTCCACGCCCACCTTGTCCATTTTCGACGTATCAATTAGTGGAAAAATACTTGCGTGAAAATGGCCGAGCCCTGCGGGAATTCTTACCCTAAATTCTGCGTCCGACATCGTAACTGTTTTAGGGAAATTCTGTCTCGAGATCTCCATATATTGAGTAATTGTAAGAACATCAATACGCATTCATACCCGTTTATACAACATTCATTTTTTTGTTTCAGGTAAGAGGACTGATTAAAAGAACGTAAGGGTCGATTGTCGTTGCTGAAGAGTTCCCAATGCGTTCTCATGAACGAGCTTCGATATGAACGAGCTGTGGTAATGTATGGACGCGTAGAGCTGTCAATAATTGGAGAACGCAGTTTCTTAAACGGTGATGGCAATTATCAGGATAACTGTGTCGTCATCACGAAATTGATCTCAATCATTAGATTTCTAGGGAAATTTTATTAGGTCGGTGCAAAAGGTTCATCGCTGCTCCAAAGAGATCTATTCTAAAAGAATTGCCTGTTTTCATATATTGAGACTTTGTGCCATAATTTTTCTACGCAAAATATGATCAGCCTCGTTGTGAATTGTTTTTGTACTTTCTTTTTATTTAACTGTATAAAAGTTACTCTGAGAGTGTGCAATTTCAGTCTCTACTTCAGGTAAAAAATAGGGCAAACCTCCTGCACCAATCCAATGATTGGATTTATTAAAATATTTCTGCACGTATCACTTTAAATCGGGTAATTTTCTCATCCAATTTTTTTCGAAATGTTCATGCGGTTTCTGCATGCTTTAATATTCTTTTGTCGCTGTTATGAATGAATGGGATGCGATTCGTTGTCCAGATTTTTCGACTGTACCGAATGTAGGGCGGAAGGATAGTACACGGAGAACATCCCCGAAATTATTCGCGTGTTCCGTGTTTCTAGTTGCAACGAATAATAGCTGACCAACTTTCGGCCGTTTTGTGACAAGAGGTCGGCCGTTGTCACCGACAGAAATTGCGACTCTTCGCGCGTGTGATATGTCCGCGGACTAATTTCTGGCGCCGCGCAACAGACGTTAATTGCGAAAATTATAGCCCCTTGAATTACGAACGCGAATTCGTTGGAATCGTCTACGACACGGCACTTCCGGTGAATCGTCAATCCAAACTCTCCTCGTAAACTTTCATGTTACGATCGGACAATAACACAAAAGTGTGTCCTTTGACATCACATAATTTCTCTGTTTAGAACAATTGCCAAACATGACTTTCAACTTTTTATCCTTCTAATCATTGTGATACGTGGGATTTCAGTGACATAGTAAATTCTGCTGCAAGTTCTGTGAAGTAGAGATTTATTTATAACATACAAAAATATGTTCGATGGGGCACATTTTTTTAATAAATTAATTTTTTCAACTAGGCAAGTGTTAAAGGAATTTCAAGGTCACAAAAGCTTTTCTAAAGGGAATCATACACTTGAGAAAAAGTGTCAAAGTAACTCACAATAAAGTAGCTACAATAAACTAGTATGGTCCTATTTAAAAAAAATGAACATCATTATGAAATCTCTTAAAAGAATAATTTAAAAAAAGATTTGTTCATATCGTCATATGTGCTGCTTCGAATCAACCATTTTTTATACAAACCACTTCTTTGTATCTGCAATAGTTTAAGAAATACCGAAGTGTATGAACTCGAATTGGACACACTGTATACACAGTATACACACAGTATATACGCACTGTGTGTACAGTATACACACAGTATATACACATTGTATATACAGTTTACATTGGTAGAGTAAATGGAAGAGCAGGTAAGGATAGTAGCATAAATCCCTTTACTATACTCATGTAAACAATTGGACAAACGTACAAAGGGGATACTAGATACGTAGACAAGTTACTTGCGCTAGTATACTATTCCCTTTACTCTAATGTAGACTAGGCCTTGCTTTAGTGGTCTACCAACAACTTGCTCAATCGTTCACACGGGTACAGAAAACTGATTCTCGCTACTACCCTTACTTATTCTCCTATTTAATCTACCACTGCAAACTAGGTCTAACTCTTCACTAGCCTTCTCCCACCATTGCATTTTATACTTTACTATGCTCTCTACCGCTCACTAGTCTTGTGTGAATAGGTTTGGTTCAGTAGAGCATAGTCGTCTTGTATAGTCCACTTCTGTACTATCCTACTTTCAACTTGCTTCTAAACTATCTTAAGTCAAAAATGGGATAGTAGAGTAAGTATCTAAGCTACTCGCGCTAGCATCCTATCCCCTTTACTCTACCAATGCAAACGAGGCCTAATTTCCAGAGGGTTAGTTCTTGCGTGCTATATTATCCGAAGCTAGAATATACTGTGTCGAGTGGTCTCATCCTATTTGGCGTCAAAGTGTCGAGAACGGTCTCCAGCAGCGATCTTCATGGTCAAACAGGTACATCACGATGATGCAAGCTCGTGCATAGGCAAATCCGCTTCCATCTACTCGTCCCGACTTTCTCTCTCGGCGAGTAAACACGACGGTTCAGACGTACGTGGCAGCTGGTTCGCATGTCGTCGAGGAATTTACATTTTTATTGGAACCTTGCGAGCCACGAACACGCACGGGATGTCGTCCCTCCAAAATTTGTCGTCCTTCGGTCGATCCGTCGACGTGAAGAATTTCGCGAGGAATCGGTCGCCTGTTCGAATTCCAGACGATGAAGAACCATTCGGCGGAGAGAACCGTACGAGAATTAACATAAATTTCCCGTTGGAGAGGCGGCTCGAATGAACGACGGACGCTATCAGATTTTCTTCAAGGCCCGTGCTCGTAAAAGACGACACGTACGGTGCGCTGAATGCAACGTGAATGCGGCCATTTGTTTGGTCGGCCTTGGGCCAACGAGAAGCACCGTTCAGAACCGCTGAGAACCGTTGAGGACACCCAAACAACTTCCAGCCTCCGCCGCCATTCTATTTTTGAGCCTGTCGCCACTCTGAAACAATAGTATTGTCGTTTGAATGCTCGAGAGGACCAATCTTGGGCGAACTCCGCGCCGAGTGTGGAACATTTTCTGATAGTAGGCTCGCATTCACGTTCTCGCCACGTTTTTCTGTTTTGTGACGAACTAGAAGTGACTGTGACGGGTTCTTTTCGAAATATATATTTATTGAGTCATATATGTATTTTTTTTCAGAGTATGATTGGGGTAAGCTGTAAAAACTATTCGATCTCTAAAAATTCATACTCGAGCGGGGTATATTTCTTGAGTTTTTAGATTTTAAAATATGTCAGAGAATAATTGCTTTGTAAGATGTTAACAATATACTAGAAATCGATTTATATAAAGTACTTGTGACTAGACGTATTTCCTGGATTGTACTTTGTTCCGTGTAGTGTAGGTCACGCGTTAAATTGGATTCAGCCAGATAACCACTAATCCTCATTAATTTCTTAACAGAAATAGCGTCATAAAGATAGTACAATCATAAGAAGTATACAATTGAATAACTAAATATTGTATTTTCAACGATATTCAGTGACACAGACAATCGGTGAAATATTTTCATACTTACTTTTCTGTTTAAATTCTGGTGCAGTAACCACAATTTTTTAAAGCAACTTATAAATATAATTTTTGACAGATATTGTAAGTTTGTGTTGCATAAAAGAAAGTTGAAAGTACAATCATCTATTTCAATAGATGAGTAGTAAAATATCAATTCCGTGAGTCTATATATACTGTTAAAAGCCCGTTTCGAACGTCTGACTATGTACTGAATTTTCTACTGTACCAAGGAACGTGTTCGCGAACTGAAAAGACTTTGACTGCCACGTCACCGATACAAGTGATCAAAAAAATATGTAGTTCCACTTAAACAAATGAACTTAACATTCATATCTCTTAAAATAATAATGTAAAAGAAAATTCCTCTGTATCAAAAGATGTGCCTCTCGTACAATGCAAATTTCATATAAAACATTTTTTGTGTCTTGAATATGTTAGGAAATATGAACTTCTAACAGATAATCTGGGACACCCTGTATGTATGTATTAACATTTAATGGATGCTGAGATTTTTGTCTCATGAAAAAAAAAATTTCATGAAATATCTCATCGTGGATCTCCACCCTTAGCTTCAGCAGTTACTTTAATCAGTAATATTTGATAAATTGTATAAAATTATTGACAATTCAGAGACTCTAATTGTTTCCAGCAGCATGTATACAGAGTCTGTAATTTTCAGTTAATATATCGAGGCAGTCAAACTCTCAGCACGTTGACTGACATGAGGGTCACCTGTGACCGGCACGTTAAATTATATTCAATTCAGTAATTATTGATTTTGACAATATGCTGAGCGAATTTTTCACTGCAACACTAACATACATAGGCATGTGGGCGATTATATACTTAAACACTTTCTTCCTCTCTGATTTATGATAAAAACAGCAGTTTATACCTTGTCCGATTAGGGACGGCTGCTTCCACTGCGTCAGTCAACGCGTTGACGTATCAAAAGTTTATCGAAATTCAGGAAAAAAGAAGGCTCGAAGTTCACGCGGGCGATTCGTTCATTCCCACGATTTTCGACACGCAGACGCAAATTGCGTATCGAAGAGGTACATATGAAAAAGTACGACGGGAAGCTCGTTTCGGGAGACGTCGTGAGGGGGCTGCGCGTATCCCAGGCGTGAAACTTTCTGTCAGGGCGCGATATTTTCCCCGCCGTGGCGATACTTCGGCAATCTAAAGTCGATCCACCGAAGGCGGTTCGTTTCTGGAAAGTTTTATGAGCGACAGGCTACACGCGGTGAAAGTATCCTGTCACGTTTAGGGTTCCTGCGGAGCGGAGACGAAGAGCAGCATGTTGGCTGCTTGTTCGCGCGGTATTGCTTCGATCTATATGCTAAGAGAACACGCGATAAAATCTCCGCGCCGAGATCCTCGACATCTTACCCGAGGCTTAAACCAGTTTGCGGCCTCGTCACGTTACGACTACCGTTTCGTGAACACCGCTGAACTCTTCATCGAACAGTCATTTTGTCCCTGGAAAATTCCGAATTTCCTCCAGACCTTGAATCTTACGAGACTGTGCAGCGGCGATCTTGAGAGAAAATTGGTATTTCGCTCGCTCTGGTAGTACAATTGTTATCGAACGGTTGCGTCAGGTCTAGATGTCTCTGCCATGAACACTGACAACTAGTTTCCTAAATACCAAGTCATTCCGTAGTTACAACCAGACTGTGGACGTTTATGCAAATATGCAGATTTAGATTTCCATATTTCCTGTCTAAATCCAGTCAAATAAATGAAACTTCGACAAGACTGCAGTAACAATAATTTCTTCATAAGAGCTTGATTTATTTACACACCCGTCCATAAGTCATGGGACACCTTACCATTATTTAATAAATCTGGATTACGATACAGAGTTGGTTACTTCTTTCGATGTGAACAGTTCTTTTAAAGACATTCATGTTAACACAATATATTTTTAATGATATGGTTTCTGTAAAAAAACCTGGAATAATTATAGCACGGTTCAAGACCAATTTTTCAATGTATCAAATTTAGGCGACTTTTGTTTCGATTTTCAGATCTGTAGACACATTTCCAGTGATCCTGGACAGAAATCCGGAATAAAACAAAGTTAGTTCGAGCTGCCATCGCGAAACGGGGCGCGTATATTGACGATAAAGTTTAAAACTTTAGTCTTCAGTATATTTTAACATTTAAAAATTGTATTCAGTACTAATAATCAGTAAATAATCGTTTGATTTAATATTGCGGGTGTTGAATAGTTTTAATTTAAATGTAAAGCTGAAATTAGTAAGTGTCCTATGACTTATAAACAGAGGTGTGTATCGTTGGAATACTTAAAGTGACATACAGGGTGTTAAAATAAAAGGATCCAAAACTTAGAGAACATTCAATTTATCCAAAATTCTGATGTAAAATTCCAGTGACGATATAAAATAATAAATACCTAACAAAATATTTATATCCCACATGATTTATATAAAAAGTAACTTTCTCAATGTGTCGTATCACTCATGGAATTTTTCACTCTGACGTCCGTCACTCTGATTTTCCCCTACAACTGTGTAACCGTTCCAAACGCAATTGCCCGGACGATTCGCGTCTTCGAAAACGTTACCCGCCGCCTCGAAAGCTCCCGTCTCGATTTCCTCCCGATCGTAAAGCCTGCCAATAAATTAACTCGATATTTTCGTAGCCGGTGCAGCGGAACGAGCGGTTTTACTGCACTTTTGTGATCGAGAATGATGTCAGCGACGTACGGACGACCGCGCTGCTGATTTCAGCGGCCGTTCTCTCTCCCGTATATCGAGATGCAGGAATTAACGAGATTCCCGGATAAACGAAAGCGATCGGATGAACAGACAGCTACACAGGTTGTTTCTCGAACCGACTCAGCCAGACGTTACGCAATTTTTACGGCCGTTTTCGTTGGAGACCTTGCCGCAGCAGCTTCTTTGACTATTTTAGGACATACGGCCGGCTGTCGCGCGTCGTTACGCGCAGATAATGAGCCGGCCCATAAAAAGCGACAGTATCAAAGTGATAAACGTTAACTGGAGCAATTAGATACCCGTGTTTTATAGAACGCCCCCCCTCCTGGATACTTATTCTTAGTCGACTGATTTTTCCGCCGAGACGAACCTCGCCTTTGAATAAGTTTGGTGTCTGCTTTCAAGGAAGTCTCGCTGGAGTTTTCTGTAATTTTCTCAGTCCTTTTTTATCCTCTTCGGGGATGAATTCAGTCGAGTTGAAAAATAGAGATATAATTTTCGTCTGGAGTATGATTCTTCGATGTGTGTTTGTACAGTCCACATCGAATCGCTTTGGACCACGCATGGATCTTTAAGGTCACCTAAATACTTGCAAAATAGCTGATAAATTTGTAAATTATTGGAATGTTCGACCCGTTCGGTGAACTAAATTATTTTTCATTGCAATTGATTTTCAACGACCTTAAATAATCTTCAGCTGTAGATCATTGTACGCGTCTCTTAAAACATTCTATTAGAAGATAACAAAAAAACACACTAATATTTCATTTAAACAAAGTTGACCCTCGTATGTCCTTTATGCAACCATCTACAGAAAGAACTGTTGACATCAGGTTATGTCACCCTTGAAATCAAACATCCGTCTGAAGCATTTTGTTTTATAACTAAAAGTAGGTGAATTATTCAGGTGGCTTGTAATAACTGCGTCACTCTGCATATTCTAAAACGTGCATAATCCCTAATACGAATGAGTTGTATTTAAAATTTATATAAAATTTTTAAACAAATCAACATACATTTTTCAATTCTGTTTTTCTTTCTAATTCGAAGAATCTGATGTAGACCCATTTTCAAAGCAATTTTCACACAGTGCAACTATGTGTTCCAGGCACATAAATAAATAAATAAATATTGGGTTCGTCCAGCCAGCCGATAAAAAATATTATTTCTTAGGTTAAAATAATCAGCTATAGTGAGAATGAGCACTGAAGATTCAAGAATGACTAAAATATTTACCGTTAATGACGGCTTCAGTCTGTGAGACCATACGCGACCACTTTAGGGTTAATAAAAGGGTGCTCCTTCGAGTAATCGTGAAATTTAGTTTAATCAATCGGTACACCACATGCCACAGAGTCCCGGAAGGGCCAAGAGATTGAAAAATCGATCACCAGCGTTCACGGAGACCAGATTTTTCGCTCGCTATGGATGCTCGGTAACGAATCGCACTCTCTTCGTCGACTAATTCGATTCCCCTTCAATCACGGCCGCATTCCAGCCGGCGTACCGATAGTGCGTGCGCGCGTTATGCCATTTAAAGGGCAGAAACTGCATTAATTTAACAGTCGCAGTCGGCGGCTGGCGTTCGCACGGGCAGGAAACCTGGCGTTCATAAATTTTCCAGCCGAGATGCCTGGGTTCCGCGTCCCATTAGGCGGTTTAGCCCCGTGGTGGAACGATTGGATTATGATCAAACGGCAGAAAGCAATTTCGCGGCCTGGCCCTGCTCTCCTCTTAGATCCGCCGTATTCCGCCACGAGAATGCGGCATAATAATAACAATACGTCTCGAGCGCGTACGGGCAGCGCTCCGTGCTCATCCGGCGTTCCGCTTTCATCGAATTCCGTGTCCATTAAAATAAAAAATTAGCAAAGAGGTTCGATCAGCGGACGAGAATATTAAACGAAGGGGAGAACGATAAAAATTACAGATGGCTGATTATCCTTCCATTAGCGTACAATATGTCGTCAGTGAATATCGAATGCACGGAATTACACATTCATTATTCGTGATTTCAATTGTTCCATGGGATGGAGAGGTTTGAGCAGAGATTTTTGTAGTGCATATGCACTTAGGATTATAACCATCTTTTTCAGTATTTCTTCTATTCGGTTATTCTTATTGTTGATGTGTGTCTGTCATTTTGTGCTTTGTAATTGAGGGATAGTGAAACATGTAGTAATAGTAGTAACACGTTTTTATTACATCGATCTTAAATATAAATTAACATTGTCACTCTGCTCTGTTTATGTTTGTCTTAACTTTAACTATAGTTGTGTCTGCAATACGGTGATCAGTAGTATAAAACGTGGAGATTGAACTCGTTGTGTCTTTCTGAATGTTTTAACGGTTTTAATTGATTGAAAGTGTGATTTATTATTTAAAGGGGAAACACAAAAATGATTAGCGAATAAATAAGATAAAATTAGTGCAATAGGCTGGACACAATATCATGACGTTATAAACATCTAACTCAGCATATGCGTAAAGCGTGCTGAATTTCGTTCGCTTATCATATTTGCTATTATCGTATCACTATGACATAGAACAACAATAATTTCTTCACGAGGAATTGATTTATTTGGCGCGTTGCAACGTCTAGAGTCACATAGTTGCTTATTGGTTCGTTCGCACACCGTAATTGGAGAATAAGGTCGGATTATTTGTTGGTCGTTGATTTTCTCACGAGGAGATAGCGGTACGCTTTATGTCTGTTCAAAACGGATCTATTCTACTTAGGCCTCTATTGTTCTGAGGCTAACGAACTCGTGGAAATGCGTCGCAGAATTAATTCTCCTTCAAGGCGAAATAGGAAGATCCTTGTTTAATCCGTACTAGATCCGGATTAAACGTGGTGGATTGAAATAGACGTTGGAATTCTGATGAAATATTCCTTGTGTGTTCTTTTGCACTCTTGACCGTGCCATTGATATTTATTTTTTTATATGAAAGAATCGAAGGTCTGGGATTTAAACACAGGGTTCTCTGTATCTGTAGGAATCAAATGCAGATTTTAGAGATGAATTTGGTTCGTCCAGGTGCCATTTGTGGGCTCTTAATTCTTAATCTTCCTTATTTCGTATCGTTGTATGTATTTTTAAAATAAAGTAAAATATTGTTCACAAATTTATTGTACTGAAGTATTCTAATATAAGAATGCTCCAAATATAGAGGTTTCATTTCGACGTTTTAGAAATATAAGTTGTCAGAGTAAACGAAAGTAGGCAATTGTGATGAATTACATCACCTTCAGCTAAATTATTAACGCGTTGACTGTCACAGTGAAAACAGCCATCCTCGATCAGACACTATATAAATTTCTCTTTTCGTGTCTGACCGAGGGTGACTGTTTTCACTGCGACGGTCAACCTGTTAATAATGTAACTGAAGGTAATGTATTTCATCACAATTGCCTATTTTCGTTTACTTTGACAACATACATTTAAAAGAGAAATAAAATTAATTCTCTGTATTTGGAGCATTCTTATATTAGAATACTTCATAACAACAAATTTATTAATAGTAGATGATAGAATATATAAATCGTAATGGAAAAAAAATGTTTAAGTATACAGTATCGTACATGCGTACCTATATTAGTGTTGTAATATTAAATTAGCTCAGAATATATAATTAAATCAAATTTGACACTCCGTTCACCAGTGAACACCATTTCAGTCAACGTGTCAACACATCAAGTACACATCATAAAATCTTGTTTATAAAAATTGTTAGAGATACAAAATATTTTTTTATTTGATGATATCCACGTTATATTATCACAATCCTAAAGGCATTCAATTTTTTAAAAACATTTAATTAAATAAATTATTATGTGGTTACAGAAGACCACCAAACATGAACACGAATTATTTAAATTACTTAAACGTCGCATGTTTTTGACGATTTAAGCACAAATTTCGTTTCGATACTTTCCACACAGGCCACAAAAGAGGTCTCAATTTTTGTTTCGATCGTCCCTCTAGCGCACGTCCGCGTTTTTGCATTTCTCCGCACGATCTCGGGAGACCCTCTTTTTAGCCCCGAAGTTTACGAGGCAGGTACCCTTTCATTAGCGTAGGTTGACGAGTGTCCAGCGGAATCGCAGAAACGTTGGACTAGGGTCGATGTTCCTCCGGTTGTTCTTCCGGTAATTTATAGTTTCGTGTTACGACCGAGGAGTTCTGCCGGGCTCGAATTAGCCCGAACAAGGAAGTTCGAAAATTATCCGTGTCGGGCCGATCTATATTTCTCGTTCTAACCGCCGGTTACAAGAGCCTAATTGCTCGACAGAAATTTTATTATCCTGGGAAAGAGTAGAACGATCGCTCGTCTATTATGTAATGTTGCAACTGAGGATTGAGTTATTCTTGTTACCGTGAAGAGAAATGTTTTTCTAAACTTCTTCGGGGACATTGACAAATACGGAGTGAATTAAAAGTCACTGCGTATATCTGTGAAATGGGGTAGGTTTAAAAAGGATTCAATGACATGATCACGAGTCTGTTTTTATACAAAATGTATATTTGAATAGAAAAAAGCGACACATGTGCAAAAAGTCGCCTCACCACTGAACAAGACGTGGTCCACTAAGAGACTGTTTCTTCAGGGTTGAACGTAAGATTTTGTTACAATAAAGCTCTGTCTTATATATTTATTATTAATTATTGATGCCGGAAGAAATATTTAAAACAATAATAAAAATTAGAAAAATAAATTTAAATTATTTCAAATATACATGTTTCTAATACAAGTAAAGCAGTATTTAATCATGCCATTGTGTCAGTTTTTTTTTAAATTTACCCCATTTCATAGGAATACTCGGTGACTTTTGGGGCACCCTGCAAGTGCGTTTAATTTAAAAAAAATTAAAATATTGTTATGGCTGATCTAACGAACATTATGTCACCTAATGCTCATACATATGCACCCCATTTGTCTGAAAAATTTCTGAATTTCACCAATTTTTCTGATAATGACTATACATTCATATAGAGTACACATAATTTAAAATAATTAAATAAGTTCGTTCTGATTTTAATATTAGGACGACAACTAAATTTACGACCTTCGAACCATTACACATAAAAACGCTCATTAAAATCTATGAATTAATAATTTCGAATTAAATTACTTTCCATCCGAATGGATGATCTTTTGTTATAATTATGATAATTTTTCGAGTCCTGAAGAATTATATTGAGTATATTTTCAAGCGAAGAGACTCGAAAGATCGCGAATTTAATTGCCAACCTAATAAATTTATCCCTGAAGCAGTTACCACCCACAACGATGACCGCATAATTATCTTCTCCTCACAGTGTCACTCCAATCGTCCCATCCTTACCATTTTCTTTAGCTCGTTTTCTGAAGGTTCCACTAAATCGTTCAGCGAAAGAATATGTGAAACCCTGTCCCCGTTTTCTTTGGAACGACAAATATTTTTCTCACGATCGCGCAGTTGTTTTCGAAAATTTTTCAGGCTGCGGAGGAGTCGACCTTAATGAAAGCGATTAACTCGGACGACGTTTGCCCGAGATCGAAATCGAGCGTACGTTGTCGTCGTCGTCGTCGTCGTCGGTTTAATTCGTAATCGGTCGCGAGCACCAACCGGAAACTCGTTAGCGAATCGTCCTTTCGTGCTGGGTGTAATTAGTCCTCCTACGGGCTGGCCGATTTGTCGAAGCTCCTTCCCTTCGTGGAAACGGCCAAACAGATAACGATTTCTGGAGCGACGGAGCCCGGTTTCGCTCGACATTAATCAAAAGTGCTTGACAGAACGAAGGACAGCGTTTCCGGTTCGTCGATGGCGTCCTCTTGGACCTCGTTTGTTCCTCACCCTCGTTACAACGTTGCTGGATGGCGGGACAATTTGCTGTGAAATCGACGAAATTCATTTATTTAATATAATTTAATAAATCAATTTCTTCGAGTTTATTCGGAGCAACATTTAGACTCGAATTAGGCAGTTCAAAATGATCATTTCCTATTTTTACGTACGCCTTTTGAAATCATATATTATGTCTGTTAATATTTAACACTTTGACTGCCATGTCATCCATGTATAGTTGACGTGTAGATTCAATAATTGCTTAATCGATCACGAACAGTATTAATAAATATTTCTAGTAAGGCCTGACAGAATCAGTAAAAACGTATGAAAATTATTAGTACTGTCGATTAGAAGCGAAATATCGATTTCGTATTACAGACTAAAAACTGTTTAGTTTTTGCAGAGTGTGTTAAAACAGAAATGAGAAGATGTATTTTCACAAAACCACTGCAATACTGTTTTAAAGGAAACACGAGGAATTAATTTCGCAGAAATAGAAAGAAGACACTCGAACATCTGCTTGTCCTTCCACTGATAATTATTAACAATCTCGTATTACGCTCGATGTCCGCGACGGGTCCCAGACGACGGAGCTGACACGTTAGAAAATCAGGGGAGTCGCGTCACTTTGGCCATCAGATGTTGTATAGGGTTTCGGTTGCCTTGTGCATTCTTTTCAACAAGACTGCAAGCTGAACAGCACGAACGCGTTATCGCCCTGATCTCACGGTATCAAAGAACATTCCGTTAGACACGAATTTAATATATTTTCGAAAATGAGAACACAAGATTTTGAACGAAACGAGTTACCGAATAATCCACCGAAACCAAAATCCAGATTTCTCCTCTCCACTTTCATCTCTCAACCAAACGGCTGGGAGATACCTAGAGGAATAATTCCCCAAGAAGACAGGGTCCTGGAGAATCGGTATCCTTGGTCCCTCGCACATAAACTGAGATCAGAATTCACGAAAAGCTCGGATCGTTCATCGACGTCTCGACGCGGGGGACCAATCTAAATATTTGGAGCGATATTCGAACGTAATTGAACCAATTTCACAGGGGTCAGGGGAATTATTTCGAATACACGTTTATCGTGGTATCGGATGGTTCGTACGTGACTTAATACGACACGTCCAATAAAGTAATATACCGTGGAGCAGGAGAGGAGAGGAGAGGAGCGCGGGAGCGAGGAGAATGGTATTTGCAGCATCTGCAACGGAGCTTCTCGGCTCCCTGGAGATCCTTGGCGAGCAAGGCAGTGTTTCCATAGTTGCGGCGCGAGCTCGTGAATCCAGGCTTTCGAGGGGACGAATGACGACGATGATGACAACGGGAAGAGCATAAGAGAGGAGAGCCGGAAATACAGAGCCGGCCCCGGTTGGAAGCCCCGGCCGAGTTTCGTTCCAATGGAACTTTCATGAACTCTGCAGCTACCTTGTAACGAACGCTCACGCCACTGGCGTAGAATCCCTTGTTCCGTGATGATTCCATGACAATTTCTGATTCATCGATCCGGACGACTGATACGTTCAGTTACAGTAAAGTGGTGTCGTCGAAGACAAGAGTTGATTATGTTTCTTGACAGAAATTTGCAAGTCATTCTGGAAGATGAGTCTAGAGCGCTGGATGATTATTAGGAAGGAGTTGGAATTCTTTGAGAGTTTTAACATAGATTATGAGTACTCTATTTTTAAGCTCTTGCATATTTATTAATATGTACGAAATGAGCCCATACGCGTACATTATATTATATACAGGGTGTTTAAAGAAGGGTGCAGGAGTTTAAGGGCAGATAGTACTCGCGAAATGGAGGAAAAGAGTTCTAATAAAGGTGAGTCGAAATATTAATATTGTCGGGGTTATAAAGAATTCTTCGCTTTAGTTGACAGATCTAATAATAAAAGTTGCTGTACCTATAATAGAGACATACAGATTAGAGTGTTCAAGGTCCTAACTCAGCTTACAAGTCGACTCCACATTTTGTATTAGAATCTCTCTGGTGTTTTTCTGAGAAGCTTCAACTTAATCTTATATTATAATAGAGAAGCTATGGCAATAAAAAATTGGACTCACTAAGCACTTTCAATCAGATACAGATGAACGTATATGCTTGGTATAGGTATACACGGTATAAATAAATGCTTCATAATCTCTTATACTGATAGTAATTTTTCAAAACGATAAAGTTCATAGAAGTTACCTAAAGAAATAAATAAAATTCAATTATTTCCGCGGAGTTCTATGAGCAAATGCATGAAACATTACATCATATTTGATGTATCATATCAAAATTATGTCCTATTAATTATATCAAAGGGAAAATATGTGCAGGTGGATTGCATTTAAATGAAGTAGTAAGATTGAAGTTACACTTATTATAATAGTAACTTTTATCAGGCCATTTCTTGGCCCAGGAATCTCTCCTATTTTTAGTTACCAGTATGCCAAATCAAGTTAACTCGTTTTGGTCATTGCAGACGAATTTCCAAACGATCAGTAGAAAAGTCTTCCTCAACAAATATTCTGCCTTGATAGTGTACTATAGCAGACTACACCAGAATATGCCGTCCAAGATCATAAAGTCCACCTGAAAATGACTTCCATCTTTCAAGACAGTTGTCACTTTTCCTCCTATCTATACTGTAGACATCTTTCTCTTTTATACATACCTTAATTTTAACACACGAAATGAAGATTTCGTACACATCAGATCATGGAGTTTGTGTACCCTAATTTGGCGTGTATTTGCTACAAACGTTCTCGATCGACCACTATCCACTATGCTGATCGTTCCAATAAATGAAACTAATTAAAAGATTTTATTCATGAGGTCGATTAAAAAATATACATTTCGATGGGCGAGTAATATTTCAATCGAGACAAAACACGCAATTACGAGGACGTTCTCGCGGAGCATTATTAATTCCTCCGGGCGGAGGAGCGGGGGAAAGTTTAATTTGTTTCGTGGCGAAAGGAAATCGATTCGAACAGGCGCGGAGCAAGTCGAATGGAAATGAAAAATACAGGAAACGATAACGATTCCACGTTCCCCTCGATGTTCACGCCTTTGCACCGAGCAGCATGCAGCACGCGTTCTCGTCCGTTTCCTAGCTCCTTCCACGGGCTTCTCTGTGGAACTTTAAAACTTTAATCTCGACGTGGTCAGTGCCCGAAGATAATGCAACAATAGAGCTGTCGGCTAGAAGGCGGATGTGGGCAGAAAAGCAGCGAAATCATGATCTCTCCCCGGCGAGCCAGCTCCGCGCTGATGTACCGTAACGAGATTCATCAACCGTGCGCCTCCGTACTATGGCGATCATAATTGTTCCCTTCTGCACGATGATCGTATCACCTTATATAACCTTTCGTATCGAGAATTTCGTTTCCTTTCATCCGGTTCCACGAAATTTCTAATTTTATTCATTGCCGTTCGTTGCTCGATAAGGCTATTCGATCTTGCGTTTACAAGGAAACATGATTTTTGATCGAGTCTTGTTTTTGTCTATGTCGAAATATGGTTCGAGAATTGTTTTAATATTTTCTTATATTTTGTTGGTATTTGTTGTAACTAGAGGACATGTGAATTTTTTCTCTTTTGTACATGATTGATTAATACGTTGGACGCCGTGAACACCTCAAATTTAATTGAATTAAATAATTATTGATTCTCGCAAAATTCTGAGCAAACTTCACACTGAAACAATAATGCAGTAAGTACTAATACAGAAGAAATAAGAATATCAGTGACCTCGAAGACTCTGACAAAATGACCCAGAGAAAACATTTTTCTCAATTAACCCGTTGCACTCCAAGTATGCCTGTCAGGCACAGACAATGTCAAGCGATCTACTCCAAGTATGCCCCTCAGGCACTCCTCTGGATCATCAATTTTATCTACTAATTTTTGTGTACCATGTCAAAAATGAAATATTTCTTAACACGTAAAACTAAATGAAGCGCAAATTAAAATCAAAATCCAAGTAAATAAATTCATAAACATTTATCATTTTTCCTTTTCAAATAAAAACTTACTGTTTTCAAAAACTTACGCTACAAAAGTGTGCTGGAGTTGCTGGTCGATCGTATAAAAAAATGCTTGAAGCGCAAAGGGTTAATCTCATAGTACGTGCTCCGTGGAATTGTATTCGAACCTTTTTTTCGTATCGTCATAATATTTGAACACCTTCCGTCGCATTTCTGCGACCGTGCAGGTAATTACCATTCAGGCGCACCGCTGTCAGTGGACCGTAATTGATTAAACAGTATCACGATTGAACGGTGATTTCGAAATGAAACGCGCTAGGGAATCTGGCACGGCGAATTTTGTAACGCGTTCAGATCGGCCGCGTTTCCGGTTGCACGAGATCGAGCGGGGGCCAAGTTACACACGCGCCGAATGCACAAAATACCCGATGTGCATTTTCATGCATTCGCTGAATTCCATTTCGGCCGGTCGCCACGCTAATGGCCGCGCGCCAGAGAAACCGACGAACTTTCCAAAACTTTCACGGGCATCGCAGCCGGGAAAAGTCGCGGGATTACGTGCGTGGAAAGTTCAGAAAATTGCGCGACGTCGCCCGCGCAGCTTCTCCGCGCGTTCGAACGGTCTTCGAACGACGACGTTAAAATCCCCGCGTCTCTCCGCCGATAAATGTCGAGGAACGTGTTTCGATGGAGCTAAAGGCGGACGCGTAACGATCGGTCGGCCAAACGAAATTCACGAACGTTGCGCCGCGGTGTGAAATGCCGCGATAAAGGAAGGATCGAGGGCATTAACGGTGCGAGAGATTTTAAGTCCGGGTGTTCGAGACTTCCGCGGTTTTATACATCGTTATGAGTGATAACGTGGAATCTTTTGATTACACACTTCTTCGGTTCTTTATTGCTGTTGTTATCGTTCTGACGTTTTCATTACAAGCGTTCGTAATATTTAAGGCGAAGTACGGCACGCAGATAGTAGTTTTATGTAACTTTTTTATACGATATAATTTGGTTCAATTTTTGAAATTTGAAAAATTCCTTTACACGTTCACTGAGCCACGCTACACGTGACCGACGTCACAAATTTTATTTAATTAAACAACTAGTAACTCTTAGACAGTTTTGTTCAGAACTGTTATTGTTGAGGCGCAATGGTGACTTTTTACCCAGTAAACTGAGATTTCTGGACAGTCAAATATCACGACACATCAAGCTGTGTAATTTTTATGGTTTCAACGACTGTGTCCAGAAATCTCAGGTAAACGCGCCTCAGAAACGTTGCGAGCGTTCACCGCGGTGCGACCCTTTGGGTTTTTCCGCCCGGCTCCCGCACCCTCAGGTACGCGAGTGGGACCTGGACGATCGGCGATGCACGGCACGCTGATTGGTCGCAGCAAACTACCAAAAATAGTATAAAGACCCGCAGCTTTAGCATACACCACGTATTCTCACACCAGCACCGCACCGAGGCAGATCTCCATGCTGCCCAAATTTGTAACCACACCAAGCAGTCTCAAACACATCAATAAACCATACACCATACAACAACTTTCATCATACTCATCAGTCTCTACATTCAACCAACTCACGCGCCGTTAATTCGGCAAGTGAGTGTACTTGTGTACTCTTCCCAATCGCGGCGAAGAACACGGTACGCATCAGTTATCTTAATAATAATATACGGTAACTACTGTACGTTCATATAATAAAATATTTTTTCCCTTCGCGATTTTTGTTTAATAAAATAGATTATAATATGTCTGACTAGGTATGTCAATTTTCACTGTGACATTCAACGTGTAAACCTCTGAACGATGATCGTGGCGTGTACAGAAGGCACTATGAATTTTCTTCAGTCTAAGGTTCAGAGCCATGAAATATCGAAAGACGTCAATATATTGCTATTAGTGTCCTTGTACCTTGGCTAGGAAAGGAGTGAGTTGAACTGAGCTTTTCCAAGTAAACCTAAACTGTAATTAACTGCGTCACTTGCGCTTAGCATCCTAAACGTGTATAAGGATCGAGTATTGTTTAATATTCAGACAGATCGAAGAGAGACACGAAACAGTACCAGTCGCCAACACACATACATTTTGAAATATCCAGTAAAAGCTTGATATTTGCACGAAACTGGGGCTGGAAGTGCATGCAAGCGTCGAGGTTCACGCAATTAACGAGGTAACCAATCAGCCGCATGAGACATAGTGCGTATATCCCCTACTATGTACTGCCTATGCATGCTTGAAATATTATTACATAGCAGGAGTAGTCAGCAAAAGGGCCACATAGCAAAAATGGAAGCACTTCAGCAGAAAATCCTAAGAACGGTGGTAGGTGCACCATGGTATCTCAGAAATATAAGAAAGACTTAAAAATACCATCTGTGTCCGAAGAAATAGTAAACTACACCACAAAATACAAAAAAGAATAGAAAAGCAGCCGAATCAACCAGCAGCAGAAGTTTATGATAAACTTAACAGGCGACGATTAACGACAAAACATCCCTTGGGCCAAACTGCAACCTAGGAAAGCGAACCAATAAAAAACAATCTTAAAATGTCATCCTAATGGGGATTGGCATTAGCGTGATAATAAATCTCAAACGATAGAAAAATGTACCAAATGTCGAGTAAGACAAATTGTAAAGAATACGAGGAAGAAAAGAAATTACCCCTCGGATTGAGTCGTCAGCGTCCGCTAACGCAGTCGACAGGGCTGTTCCTCCTGTCTTTCGCATCACCCGTTGGATCGGGTCGTCGACGTCGATTAGAACGTAGTCGACAGAGCCGTTGTTTCTGTCTTTTACGTCACCCGTTGGATCGGGTCGTCGACGTCGATTAGAACGTAGTCGACAGAGCCGTTGTCTCATTGACTGCGTGGTCTGGCGGTGGGCTATGAATAGATCGAAGTCGTCTTTGCGACGGCTGCTCGGCCCGGCGGCTCCATTAAGCTCTCGTCCAAGATTCTCCTCGAAGCGGGGAACGGATCGAGGCTTTTGACCCCGTTCGGATAAGCGAATCGTTGCGTAACACTTGGCACGATCGAGCGTTATATCGAAGCAGCCTGCTGCTGCCCGCGAGAGACAAAGCGTCCGACCGATTCGCCCGCGAAATCTGTTGCGTAACCCCCCGGTTCATCAGAGGAACGTCTCTGCGCAGCAGACCTGAAACACGCTACGAATCGGAAGTCGATGAATCGATGAGGCGACAGGAATTTATACTGGCTGTGACACCTGACATTCTCACTTTGCATAACTTTTAACACCGACTGCCACGCTTCGTTAGCTGAAAATGAGAAACTTTCAAGATGTTTATGTACGCAAAATGAATGCAACTTCAAATTCTACCCGCTTTCATGAATAATATTAGTAAGTTTTATCAGTTTTTAGTGATCCTGTTAGATTTGATTAGATATAGATGTATTTATTATGCTATATATGTTGAAGTAAATAATGATTCAGTCTAATTCTAAGTGTCCCTCACTAATGGGTGACATGACAAAGTGTTACATTATGTGTTCTATGAAAAATTGTTTCATGTTTTCAAGGAAGACATTAGATAACGTATTAACTTCTCCGTAGGTGGAGGGGTTTCGGAGATTTGAATGGCACCTTTGTTTCTTTAATTGGAGTGTCGTATTTTCTATGGCAAATTTCAAAGGAATATCAGATCCTTGGTAAAAACGTATTAACGTCTGTAGTCTCCAAACCTGATGGTTAACATGATATTTTACTAAAACGGAAGTGAACGTATACGTGTCTGTTAATATCCCTGAAGAGGTTAAACTAGAATATTATACATAACATCCTGAAATTGATGGTCATAACTTTGGGTACGCATACGTTTTGTTTATTTTTCTCAGTATTATACATCCTATAGTTGACATGTATTGCAGAACACCCTGTATATTGCAATCAATTAAATTAACTTGACATCATTCACGATCATAATTAAACTTACAATTAGATGCTGCACAACCTCGAACGATTCCAAAAAATAATTCCTTCTGTAGAATTGTGGCATTTTTTCTGTTTCATGGCAGATTTGAACCTTTCATCGGTTACTGATGAACCTGGTGAATATATGCACCACTGTGTTTGGGTGTACACGACCAGATATTAAGAAAATAAAGTTCTGATGATCGTAGAAGTTAATGACCTACTGTAGGAACACGGAGATTGGTCACCACAAGTTCAAGTACTTTTCACTTTGTGTTCTAACTTACAAAGTCTACTGTATTTCATATTGATTTCAATTTTCAAAATGATAAGCCCTTCTCAAAATAAAAATCAACATGCATTCTATTTTGGCGCGATTGAGTAAACAAAAAGTGACCTTGAACTGCCTACCTTCGACGCCTGTACTACAGATTTTCACATTCACATTATTTAACCCTTTGTACCCGAATGGCGCCATTGAGGCACGTTTCGAATTTTCTCTGAATAAATGACTCAAAATTGTGTTCAGTTGCATAAATTCTACAATACTACTACTGAAACAAGTTGCATTTGGAGTAAAATAAACCCTCCTATTAAAGTAATTTTGTAAGTTATGTACGCAAAAGATTTGCAAAAGATTTCGACTGCAAAGGGTTAATAAAACCTCCTAATTCTATCAATGATTCATGAAACACAAGAAACACCATTGCATAACCAACCCTATTCCTCATCACTCCTCATCAAGCCCTTCCTTCAAGACGTTTTCTCAAATGAAGACCTTCTTTACGAGCTGCCGGAGCTCGGAACGTTCCCGCGAAACAGGCAGCATGAAAATTAGAGTTACAGAAGAAACGAAGGTATCAACGAAGGCTGATCGATAACGTCTGCTCGCTGAGGCTCGTATCATTCCCTGCGAAGGAGTTTGTTCCTTTTGCTCTTTACCCGGAGTAATTCCGCATCTCCCTTCGATCTCTCGTTTCATCCCCTCCATTCGATTCTACCCCTCGATAGAGACGGGATTTCACGCGTTTCCCTAGGAATCCGCCGGCTCGAAAGGCTCTGTTTTCGAATGGAAATTTCGCCGAGGCCGTAGCCGCGGAGGTGAATGAACCGGAAGCGGTGAACGAGCCGGGTTCCCGGGCCACGTTAATCTCCGCCGGTGTACACACGGCGAACGACCTTGCGTGAAAGGTATTTCGTATGTTTCACCTATCGATTAATTTCTAGAAAAGGGCTCTAAGTACTGCGCAACGGAAAGCCCGAACGCTGCGCGTATCGATCCCGCCTTGCCGCCGGCTCTCTCTCCTCTCCTTTCCCCGTTTTTTCTCCCTCTTTCTCACTTTCTCCGTCTTCCTTCGACCCCACGCTGCCCCCACACACCCCCGCTGTTTCTTTCCTTCTTCCTTCCTCCGCCGCCGCCTTTCTCCGTCTCCGTTTCGCCGCACGTCCGTACGTTCTTTCGTTACGCATGGCGGGCACGAAATCGTGTCGAGACCTACCGTGAAAGTGGACCAATGGGGTAGGGTGGGTCGAAAGGCCCGGGTCACGTGAGCTTTGACTAGCGAGCGTTACGAGGGTGGATTCGTGTACTCATAATTATTTTCTCTCTTTTGATTTTTTTAACGAGCCGACCGGCTGGAGTACGCGAGAACCTGAAATGAATGAGTGGGAGGGGGAAATAGGGGTGCAGGAGGAGAGCTATGCTCTTGGTAGACGTTTAAGGAAAAGATGGAAAACTTTAATGTTTTCTTTGGTTCTTTGGTTTAGAATTTTATAGAATTTTTGTGTGGACTGCTGCTGAGGTAGGGTGTCCCAAAATTAACCGCGCGTTGTGTTTATTCAATATTGGCGGTTTCGGTTGTATAGAATATGTAATAATGTGGCTCATTTGTGTAGCTTATTGTTAGTCGATTTATTATTCTTCCGTGAGTCAACCATAATTTCTTTGCGTATAGAGCGTGCACACGTTTGATTTCTGTTTAATGCACGAGTTCAATCCACGCGTACTTAAATCATCGCGAACCTGCCAGTTTTGTTATATACCAGATTGTGTAAAATGTTGTATAAATATTCGAATAGGTCGAATCATAAATAACTTCCTATACATAATACATATTTTTTCTTCCTAAAAAATCAAATGAATCGCCTAGTCTATTAACTTGTATTCATATTAGAAGGTAATTCATCCCTGAAACTCAGACGTGCTGCAGAAGCAATGGAAATGATCTTTTAATAAATTAATTGCAAAATTTAACAAGCCAGATTGGAAGTTATTTTGACTCAACCCAATCTACAATTTATTCTTTTTCCTCTCAAATTATTTGTGATTTCCTGCATGACTGAGTGGGCGAATTTTAAAATGCAGACCTTAGTATATCGTTACTGGTTTATTTTTAAGTAAAAAGAAAAATATTTAACAAAAATCGTTGAAAAGTTTGTCACAAAATTATTCGACACTTTCAATACGCACTCCGTCCGTGATCCTGCAGATTTTAAATCGACCACTGGTTCGAATCCATATCTGGTCCGATGAAAAATCGTATGAGCCCATAGAATGGCAAAGGGCCTCTCAAAATGTGAACGTGTGGTTTGGGTTGACGAGATCAAAGATTTACGGAACATTCTTTTTTGCAGAAGCAACGGTCACAGGTCAAATGTACCTTAATATGCTTCAGCAATTTCTCGAACCGCAATTTTTTGATGATGGTATAAAACCCGCAGGTGCGCAGGACACATATTTTATGCATATGATAAAATATGGAAATTTCTCTATTATCGAGATACTACATGTTGCTTGATCACTCCGTCTACTAGTTTTAGCACTCTGTGAAATGATTCTACATAGAATTGTTTCTGTTGTGGTATTATTATACTCTTTAAGTATAGATGTTCACAGGTATACTTCTATCTCATGACGGCCGGCAATTGCTTTTTTACCTAGTCGCTATGTATAAATCGAAATTATAAATTATTGTACATGGATACTGACTGTGTTATACAAAAACAAATATTTTTACGTAGCTGACTTTGTTCGGGCGATTCTACTGTACGAAAATACAAAATTTTCTGAACTACCAAAGTTTACCCAGTCTGGTATAATTTTTTAAATGACATGACGGTATTTTATTTTATAAGTAGACTGTGGATGGTTGTGCAAATATACATATTTAGAATTCAACCATTTTTGTGTTAGTATAGTTGAAGAAATTAAATTTACACATAACTGTATTCTGTGCTTCATATGTTTCAGAAATGTACTTTTTAGCTCTTTTATATTATTGAGTGTAATGGGTTGATGGGAAAGTTTTCCACCTATGTAAAATTGACTGCGTCTTTTCACTAATCCCTTTACCTGAATTTACAGATAAAGCAATTGTAAAAAGTGCAGGGGATCACTGTCTTTATCATCATTAACTAAATAAATTGATAGTATATATAAATTGAATCATTTATTATTGAAAGGGGGTATGTCCATATTTTAGGGTAAATTAACTACTGCTTTTAAACTATCATGGGTAACCCAAACGTGGGGTTACGGGACCCAAAAAAACATCAAAAGTATCTTTTCATAGCTCCTATCGGTTACGATCGAAAAACCTGAATAAAAATTATTTCGAAGGGAGAATCAGGCAAAGTTTTTATAGCCTGGTGTCAAATTGAAAAAAATGGACACACGCCCTTTCAATAATAAACGATTCAATGATTACTTTCTTTTTATTGTCAGAAGACAAAAAACTTTCCCACCAACCCGATGCATGAATACGTTAAATTGCATAAACATCCGCAGTCTATTCATAACACCGTATTATTTTTTTACCAAAAAAATTTCTGATCGTGCGTTTCATTAAATGCCGTGTCCGTCATATTGTTTTCGCAATGAATCCGTTGGAGGGAGCCAGAAAGGGGCTTGCGAGTGAAAAATCTGACGTGGAGGGTGCGTGCAACAGCTGCTCGCGTAGGTCAGTATCGCATGGCACGTGCATGGTGCAGTCGGATGCGGTTGCAGCGGATTACGCACCGACCCGGAAGAAGAATAGCGTCGCTCATATTTCGTCGTGAACGGTATCCGAGCCAATTGATAACGAGGTCCGAACGAGGAAATACCGTGAGCCCACCAGAAGACGTTTATTACTTGCTGGGTGTGGGGCTTGATGTACGAGGTCCGTGCCGGCACGATACAAACCGGCTCGTTCGTCCTTTTAACGAATTAACCCTCGTAAATTCGGCAACGACGACCTTGACCGAACGACAAAAATGCTCGACACGTGTGACGGCTGACGGTGAAGGCTCGAATGTATAATAATATCCATTTATGAGACGATATACGATTACTTCTCAGTTTTCCATGAAACAATATCCGAACTTTTATAAAACAGCCCCAGGGACATGGCCTCACCCCTCGAAAAATGGGTAAAAATGGAGAATCAATGCCAGTGAAAATAAATCAGCGCCCGTCAGCTTTACACTGAGGAATGCGGCATGTCCACCGGTAACAGTAAACAATACTGAACTGTCACAAGCAGGTTCTGTTAAATACCGTTACATGTATCATGTTTAGATCGGAAATTTACGTGAAGAGAACACATGAGACAAGAAAAGAAATAATGTGGAACTCAACTAAGAAAAATGTACTGGTTACTATCACCCAAATCCATACAGGGCACACGTTGGGCCTGAGAGGCTTATACTATTAAAAAAAATTCGAATTCTTAACATTTGATATGATAATTGTATCTGCGTTCCTTTATTTTCACTAAAATACTTTGAATTGTTAATGTCAATAAAAAATTTGCTGAAGTTTCATTTATTTAACTGCATTAGCACAAGAAATATGGATCTCTAAAAATGTATACTTGCATAAAAATCCGCAGTCTAATCATCGGTATCCAACTGTAGGACGCATCGACTGCTTCTCTAGTTCGAAATAAAGCCCTGAACAGTTAAATTCGGTCTCAAACCCTCCTTTGGATGATCCTGCGACCGGACAGATCCCAAAAAATGTCACAACGTACACTCACGCAAATTTACAAACAAGTACGAGTTTTGTGTCAGACTGCAGACAAGCCAGATAAAACACAGCTATGCTTTATGTAACAGGACTGTAAATCTACCGTTCTGCGAACGTAATCGTTTTGATCAGCCAGTCGAAATTTAAAGACGATAGTCCCAGCAGCGTCGTAAATCGCGAAGGGTACGGTCGTTGCTCGGTTTCCGGTGGTTTCTCGTTAACGTTGCTGCCTTCCGCCCCCCTGATCGGCCCGGAGAAAAAAGGGGCATAAAAATGTCGATTTCGCGAGCGTTGCAGCGCCGATGCGGTTTTTAGACATCGTGTATCGACACTAATGGCTCGTTCGTTCTGAGGGTCGGTCGCGGTTTATTTTTAAAACCCTCGGGGGGGTGGCACGTCGCACGAAATACGTACGATTTTATCATTTCGCGCTCATGCATATTCATCGGCCGACGAACGCGCCCTTTTTTACACGGCCACGTGTCCCCCGCGAAACGCAACGTTGCAACTGGTGGCGGCATTAATGCCCTTTTCTCCCTCCGACCCTTCTCTCTATTTCTTTTTTTTTTTTTTCGTTCGTTTGTTTCGAGTCATCAAATCTCCTCCGCGCGACAGATATTTTCCGAAAAATATCCGGACTTCGTCCCGTATTATTTCGTTTCCTTTTTTTACGACCCCCTTCGCCCGGCGCGAACGTAACTTCGCGAACCGCGCCGCCGATACGATGTGCTCGTTATTCTTCTTCTCTTTTTTTTTTTCGCTAACTTTTTTTTAGCGGACGAGTTTGTCGTGCTCGTTTCGGCGGAAACGCCCGCGGGTTTGATGAGCTCTTTCCGTAATACGTCGGGTGATTTCAAGACGAGTGAGCGAGTTTCGAGAGCTTAATTTATTCATGCGAATACTGTATGTACGGGGATTGTATAAACGTGGATGCTGGGGTTGTATTAGGTTTGAACGGTTCGTTTTTTGATTTCCTTCGAGTGAACGGTGAACCGGCACGTTGAGTGCCGTGTGTGTCACATACGAGTGACACGTATATTCTGGCACTTTTCATTGGACCAAACAAAATTATGAAAATTAGTAATATTCTGGATTGAATGTGGTATAATATAAATTTATGTTGATTTTATATTAACGTTTAGCACCTCAAGAATTTTTTAATGTTTTCCAAATTGGCTGCTCCGAGATATTTTTTTGGTACTCTTCTGAAAGTTAATGGTGTTGTTTTTTCTAGCAACATTTTATTAATAGTTATAATTTACAATTTATTCACCTATTTTGTTAATTCAATTTGTGTTGCAATTTTAAATTTCCATGTCCCTCATCTTATAGTATGTATATACGATGAATACATGTAATATTGCTTATCTAAGTAAACAAAAAAAATATATTGGAGTACCTGTGAATAAAATCGATGTTGGGTCACACTCGACAAAGGAGTTCAAGGAGTTAAACAACATCACGCATCGATTTTAGTGGTCTATTAGAGGCAGCGTGTGAACAGGAAGCCTTCAAGACAGATCAAACTATTCTCGATGTATAAAACGCGGTATCGCGTGACGAGGATAATTTCCACCCGAATTAACGACTCGCACGCGAAAAAGAAACGTCGCTCGAAGGGGGGTACGCGTAAAATTGCACCGTGCAACGGAGGGGCCCGGAGGGCGTTGAATTCGCAAAGGAAAGGGAGCAGACCGTCGAAATGCTTAGGAGACCCGTGAACCGTTCATTTTACGAGCTCGTGTTTACAGCGGGGCTCGTAGAGTATCCAGTGAAATCGGCCTGTGCGCGCCAATTACGAATTCGCGTCTCGCCGGCCGGTCGTTTCAGGAAGCGACAGATTCTCAGCACGTTGTCCGTTCGACTGTTATTTCGGGGCTGCCGAAAGTGACTTCCACTACGGCCTGCATTTCAATAGCCGTTTCTCGGTCTGGCGAAACTTCACGGACCGCTGCTTGGAAAAACGTCGACTTGTACCAGTTTCGTTCCTTTTTTCTTTCTGCTTTTTATTTGAACAGGAAAAGAATCGACATTTCAGTTTTCTAGACTGCACCGTTCGCGTGATAGATTTAAACCCTTGCATAATATGCACCGGTGGCGAAAAGTTTGGGACCACCGCACAATGAAGATGTTGCGCGGGATTGATTATCTGATGAGGGGTGTATATAGGAAATTATATTTTTTTATTATATTTCTTATCATTATTATCATTTCTATGCGGCTTTCCTGATACTTTCAGAAACAGTGTTTATAGATCGCTAGGTCAGTTTATGAACACTCAAACTGCGTTAATTTAGCGTGTCACTATTACTGTAGTATGTCTAAAATGAGTTAGTCTATGCTGTAACAGTCTTTTTCATGTATTATGTATACTACTTGTCTCTACACTTTCAGTCTTTGTATAAAAAGGGATTTTGCCGTATACTGTAATAAATGAAATTATTCAGAGCATTTTACTTGGCTTTGATGAAAATGTATATAGTTTATACATGAATTTCTTTAAACAGACTTTTCATCGAAATATCTTCCTATAGACTTTAATAAATTAATTAATTTAGTAAATTTAAAATCGTAATTAATAAAAGAAAGAAAAGCTGCCAATTTCCAATTTCTAATTTTTTAGGAAAAGATGCACATTGGCCTTTTCTGTTGTAATACACGTAACACATTGGCCCCTCGAGAATATATCTTCTAATAATGTAACTTTGCTTGTAAGAGTGGAAGGACAGTGGTCCTTTTTTCTATGATAACGTTGATGATTTGTATGTGAAGGGCGCATAGAACTTAAATGCAATAATCTTGGACATTGGCCCTGTTTCTACCAAGGTACAGATATATAACTTGGAAACGCAAGCACAATTGACTTCACAACAAGAGGGTTTTGTGTGTCAAGCTGACAATTAATTAATCCTTCTTGTGCAAACGTCAGTGTGATTGTAATGTACTTAATTTATAATATAATCATGTTTCTACAGTTGTACTTATCTTTAAAGGATCCTTAACACGTTCCCTGCCACGTGTACCGTTTTCGGTACACTCATCAATTTTAATTGTATCACGTAACTATCACCCCTTATGAAATTTTTAGCGGCATTCACGTTAAAATAATAGCGGAAGTAAAAAGTGTAATATCAAATAAATAAATATTTGTACAATCAACCATGTGGATTAAGAAATAGCAATTTTCGAGTGTCTGTCTAATGACGGAATTTTCCACTGTGGCACGGAACGTTTTAATACACTTATGTTCATGATACAAGCGAAAAGGTAGTCATCGTATAGACGTTAAGCTATTCTATTCATGAGAAGTATTTTTTTAAAATGCTACTGTGGCCATTAGATATGTAGTGAAAACACGTCGAGAAAACTATTTGTACAGACATTTGTCTGGCACAGTACCTGGCACAATTTCCTGGAGCAGACAAAAGACTGTAACATAGAAATAGTGCCATTTTGGACGGCTGTCTGCGTGAACATACTTTATTGTTTTCTGCGCCTGACTCGTTCTAACAATATTTCTCACGCGCTAAAATCTTCCACGTGTACAGGGTTTTATTCCGACACACTTTGCGGTACCAATCTCCACTTATCATTGCTATTACCATTTTACGTATAAATTCATAATAAAACGTGCACACATAATCAGAAACGGCTGAAGAAATTCACTGCTTAAAGGCATTAATAATTGTACAAAGCAATCGTTTTACTCGACAAATTATGCAAATTATGTGTAAAATAAATACACAAAGTAAAATTAGTTTTATTTATTCCTTTATTGTACGGGTGAAATACTCTTTGGCATAATATGAATGTAGCCAGTATAAAATTAATGTGGAATCAATTACGCGATAGGGAGTTATCCTCGGGCAATAAGAATTATTTTTGACTAAACATAACATCAAAATTCGTTTGTTGACATTATGTTTCCTGATATTTCAGATAACGAACGATTTACTGTGAAGTCAGCGTAAAACGAATTTGTATACACGTGTCCGCGTTTATATCACAGTAGAAACGGCCCTGCTATGGTACGGCGCAATCGAAAATCATTTATCGCGTTCTCCGTGTGCTTTATCGAGTTTTAATACAATAATTGTTTAATTTGCATGTTGATAAGTAAAAACACCCTCATAAATATATCCCTGTTACTTTGTGCAACGTCAATCCATTAAAATCTAATTAAATCTCACTTTAAAGCGATTACTCAAGGAATATTTAATGTCGTTACTGCAACCTAAAATATCTGGCATGTAAATTTCATTTATCGCTAAAAGGGGTGTTCAAGAACACAATCATCTTTTCCAACCTGAAAATAAACACCCCCAACTAGAAAGGTCGCACTTAATAGACAGTATTGAAATTTTATTTACATTTGCATGGATTAAACCAGATTTCGGTCGATTATCCACGTCAGTTAACCTACTAATTTCCGTAAAACATTGTGGAAACAGAAATGCTCCACGATTCTCTATTTTAACGAGATATTTGTATTACTTAATTCTTAAACGACGGGACATGAATTTTCCTTTCATGAGCACAATACGTATTCACAAATGTAAGATTTATTTTCTACAATAATTCTCTATCTTTAATTAGTAATCTGCAAACATTGGACAATGTAGATTGTAACTGCAGTATATAATCTACTATTTTCAAGCAGATAAGTATCTTTTCTCTCTTGTATTGTATGCACACGTAGCTGTAACCATAATAGCAAAACTACGTGTTCTGTTGGTTAAGGGGCCTTTCAGACGTTCGAAAACTAGCTGTCCTTTGAAAATTTTCTGCAAGAAAACTACCAGAGCTATTGAAATGAAACTTGGAACGCTTATTATTCGTACTTTAAATCATGCGTACAATTTTTTTAGTGGTAAAATACAGTATTCCTTTCATGTTGAATGCACCTCATGTAATCCTTGCATGAATAAAGCAATTATTTCCTGTATGCAGGATTTCATTCCGTTAAACTCTCATAACAACACCAATTATTCGAATTTCAAAAACTCCTTTCGAGACCAAAATATTCTCAAAGGTTCAAATTGCCCGTAAAAAATCAAACATGACCAAATTCATTATTTTCTCATGCGAAAAGCTTCTTAAATCTTAATCGTTCGGTGAATGGAAAAATTCTCTTTTCAGGCGCCAGTGTTCCTCGTTGAAGTTGTTTACGTTAAAATCGAAGGGAAGTACCGGAATAGAAATCAGAGTAATTAATGTTCCTGTTTTGCTCGCGGCGTTTTCAGCGGAATCCGCCGTGTCACGTCGCGAGGTATCGTAAAACGTACGCAGAATTTTCCACGCGTGGATTCTTCAAGATGTGCAGCTGCACGGTTGCGCCATCGAAAATTCTATTGTGCCCTGTTAGTCATCTGCTGCGAGGCAACGTTAACGAGCTAATATTGAACGGTTCGCAAGAGCAATCCGTCACGTTGACGCTCGTCCGTCGACGTTTCGCATTTACTTCCAAAAGATCTTCGTGTATTTTTCATTCTTCCTCGTCGACCTTCGAACATCCTTCGCGATCATTTAACCCTTTTAGTGTCGACCGAAAAGCTGAACCTGAGCGAAAAGTGCCGAGCCAAACTGATGTAGTTTGGGAACGTTTGAGAAAAAAAATGATAAAAATTTAGTTTTAAATAATAACTAGAAAATTTAAAAAGGAACATGTTAAGAACTAAAGAAACAGTGAATTAATGACTATAGTATTTCAATACATGTTGAAAATTACATGAATAATATTTATTTAAACTTATAAAGGAAATTCGAAAGGTTGGACATCTTTTGTAAACAGCATTTACAAATAAAAAACATCGTCACTCTGACATAGTTCGACATAGAACAGATAATAGAAAACATAAGCCACGTGTATTCAATTATTTATAATAATATCACAAGTATTTCAAAAGATAAATAAATAATAATTCATGCTCAACGATGTATCGTCGTCGGCACTCTTCGTAAAGTGGCTACCATTGGCCATTTTTATAAGATAATTTAAGCAACGAAGTAGTTCTACATTGTTCTTTTTATAGTGAACATTTAACAATTTAATAAGGCATCAGGGTGTTTTTGACTAACAGTCTCCGTCACAGTGGAAAATTCCGCATCTGGTCAGACACGCAAAAAGTAGCTTTTACTAGTGCATAATGTTTTCGACACGAGTACTTAATTATTTCATGGTACACATTTTCTTTGTACAATCACATTCATATGAATTCTCATTGAAGATTAACTCTTCATTGGACACTTTATTAAGGCGTCGCCCACTGCTTTGCATAAAACTTAAGGATTAATTCGTTACTGATTTGTTATCGATTTTGTCCTATGTGGAACCATAACGATTTATATCAAATCTCACTGGACGCTTGAGGATGCCGCCCACTGTTTCACGTAATACTTAAAGAATATCGCGCTTGGAACATCATTAATTCGTTACTGTCTTCTCATCGATTTTAGACTAGACTCTGATTTTTCGCACATTTGTTAATTCGCCTCATCGAATATATTTCTGTATATAAACCGCGACTATTGGCCGAAATTTGGATTCTTCAAACCCCATTCTGCATAATAAAATAACCACCGCGAGATCGCACTGTGCGAACCGTTCATGCCAGACAGTCACGCCATCGATATTGGCAGCAAATGACTTTTATTTGCCACATACTCTGTGAACAACGCTCGGCTCAGGAGATATCGAGAAGGTAACTCCAGACAGGCGAAATCGAAACGGTAATTCCTTACGAGGCACGTCGGGATCGTCGATCTCGCGGATGGGAGCTCGACTCGCGGGATTGGATTTGCGTATCCTCTCCTGGTACGGGGCAAACATTCTTCCGGAAATGTTATCATCGGTGGATCACGTAGCGGGGTTTGTCGGTGGCACTCTTAAAACCGGCTGGCACAGACACACGGTATGCCGGGGCCGGAATTCACGGGGTCGTAACCGCGACCTATCGGCGAATATTGGATGCCGTTGCATGCCGCTGCTCACCTCGGCATACCAGCCGAGCATACGAAGGAATGCGTGTCCTACTGCGCAATGGAAAGCTTCTCGTCCAAGGTTACACGTCCGTGGACTTACGTATGTTCGCGAGCGTGTACTACTCGTTTGTTCGCCTGCGCTGAATGAGAGAGCTGGGAACGGACCCAGGCTCCCTCAGCGCATGCCTCCTTAGCACCTTCAGGAGCGGAGACAGGAATTAATATTCCTGTGGAACCAGCGCTCGTAGACCGGAGCCACAAATTTGTGTTTCACCTGGTGCAAAGCGAATAAATTGTGGCGATGCGAGTAGGAGAAGTAGTCTTCAAGGATGCAGCGAATTAATGTACAGAGGTGACGGTGAGGGTGAAATTGTTTTATTGATAGAGTTGTTGCTCCACCAGGTATACAGGGAAGCTTGTAGAGTCTACTACTCGTTACAAAAACATTGGTCACAAATTTGAACGACTCAACTAGAAACGATTGTAGTTCGAAACCAAATAATTTTAAGACCCACATTCACTCGAATTTGTTTCTTATATTTGAAGTATAGGAGATGTTGACGCTCGTCCAAGTCAACAAGGAAGCTTTCGAGTCTATTACTCGTTATACGAACATTGATCGCAAATTTTAACGACTCAACTAGAAACGAGTGTATCTAAACTCGTGCCTGGACTTGTGAAACAAGAATATACTATTCATTACACTGTGTATACCAGACCTAACTGCCAACGGTGTTGCCACGAGGAGACTCCGGCTCTCGTCGTTCGTCAGGTTTTTCCTTCTTTGCACACACTTTCCTTGTCACTTTGACATTATACTGATATTGTCACACATCGATGTGATTTGTAACTTAAATAGAGCGAAACAAACACGTAAAACTCTACCTAATTTAAGATATTTTTAGAACATATAGATGCCTTTCAGTAGGGCAGTAAGTTTCAATATTACTGTAATAGCTACTTGTACAGGTATACTGCAATATAATTTATTAAAGCTATGATGCGTACAGTCAGTGCTAAGATCTGTGACCGTTTCAGTGCATTCGTGCTGCTGTTGAACATGCTACTTCAGAATCAACATAAAACTGTAGGTCACCCGACTGAAAATGATTATAGCAGTCTATACGGAATTACATAAAAAGAGGAAGCAAACTACCTCGCAATGAAAACGTCTCCTGAAACCAGAAGCCAAATATCGACGATTCATTCGAACGAGAAAACCAACCGAGAGGAATCTTTCTGATTCACTGCACCTTTGTGTAACGTGACTTACAAGTGGATTATCAGTCCGACTACGTCGAATTCGCATGTTTGGATAGACTTCTCCGAGCTCGACGTCTTCACCGGCGCTATTCAATTTCTTTCTTAATTCAATTGAAAGCTTTTCCGGCGGGCTATCGCGGAAGGATTGCAAATGATCCGAGGAGGTCGGTGATTATGTTGCTCTGGAAACGCCCTTTCGGTGTTCCAAGGTCCCCGCATGCATACACATTTATGCGCATATTCATATCTGAAGCTTTTACTGCCGGCGGAGTCTTAAGACCCGTTCCTGGGCACGTGGGGCCGGGGCTCGGTTATTGCGACGCTAAAAACGTTGCACGCGAACCACTAACGCCGCCACGACATGGCTCCATTAGCTTGCCAAGGACAAAGCTCGCCCTCGTGAACCTACTCGCAAATACTCATCTTTTTCTTATTATGCACAGTGTTTTGAAAAGATGCTCCAAAACTACGCATGCTTATAATACTCATAGAAGGGGATAAACAACGGTTAATCAACATATAGCCTATTTGCAAATAATAGTTTATCTGTTCGCATCTTTTTGTCGTTTATGGTGTAGAAACGGTAGATTGTCGGGAATAATGTTTATTATTTTGATTTGTTACAACGGTTGTTGTATGTGTTGTTCTTCCATTGTGATGATTTGATGCGACCTAACCTCATTCTCATAGAATATCAGTGTTTATTCTGAAAGGAGTAATTTACGGACGCAGGATGTATAAGTATCTTTTATTCATGCCTGTAAGTGGAATAAGCCTGAGAACTGTTGGATTATTTTTTCAAGACGCCACCTGTGCTTTTTAATTATCTTTTAATCGAATACGAGCTTTGAACCTTAAGATTCTGTGCTGTTTAGAGCAACTAGAGGATCAGTCATTTAAATTTCAACAGTGTACCAAATATTGGAACTGTACGATAAGTGCACACGTAATACATATTACAATGTTTTTACTAAATTTGTATTGTGTGTACTTTGTAGAGGATTTAAAATGTTTGATGCTTTACTGAGCTGCACATCAATTAAATACATGCTCCTCTAATTCTTTTAACACGTTGAATGGCACAGTAGAAACCGCCATACCCTGTCAGACGCAACATAATGGGATATTTTCAATATAAATTGTGAAGGAGAATATATTTTATTACTTGAACATACAGTAATTACCTTATAATACTGCCACAATAATAATACTCTTCAACATTTTATAAGAATCACTAATTATTTAACTAAATAAAATTTGAGGTGGCGGCCACCGGTGACCCCCCTGAAATTTTTCAGGGTAAAACACTCGTTAGACTGAGTATTCTGTTATTATAACTCGTATCAGAATTCTTAACTTAATATTATGGTGGCTCAAAGGCGCCACTCGACCGCAAACTATTAAAAATCCAAACTCAATTTCCCAATCACTTCAATTTAATCACACATAGCCACGATATCTCAAAATATCCTTCTTACGTCGATCCTGACTGAGTTGCAGCTGAAACAAGACACCAGGCAGAATCGAGAGTAGCCCGGCCCGCGAGGGTCGGGTACTTGACCGGTAACAAAGTGGTTGTTGCTCGTAATTCGTTCTCCAGCGCTTACAATGCTATCGGGCCAGGTTGTTGTCGCGGTGGAGGGGTTAGGTCGGGAATGGTGAATCCCACACTCGTTGTAGCTATCAATTACGAAACGATAACTGTTTGGTCGGGCTACGAGATAGAGAGGCGCGTTATCAGCCATCCTGCCGCATAATGGATTCATCCCGACCATCTGGATTCGTTTCCCTTCGACTGTGTTTTGTCCTCTCTTCACCACCTACCCTCTTCCACTCTCTCTGCATCTCTGTCTGTCTCTCTCTTCAACTCTCGCCGCATCTCTCTCTCTCTCTCTCTCTCTCTCTCTCTATCTCTGTCTGTGTCCGTGGAGTCTACGCCACAAAAGCGAGCCAGACCGTGCTTGATAATGAAACGGTTTCGCGTTTCGTGGCGTTGTACGGTTGGAGACCGGAGGAGGGAAAGAGAGGGAGAGGAATAGGAGAGAGACAGAGAGAAGGAGAAAGTACGAATTGTGCCTTGGCACACAGAGTACTCGACGTAGAATGGCCGGCGACCACGAAGCACGGACAATTAAACCGTTCTGTCGTAAAACTCCCGTTATAACGCCCCTCTCACCCCCTCCGCCCACTCCCTTTCCTCTTACTACTCCCGTTGTTTCTCTTTTCGCGCGCGATTCTTCCCGTTGCTTGTCTTCCATTCACGTCTCTGCTCTCGCTGGCTTCCGCCTCGTCCCCGATTCTCTTCTTTGTGCTCGCGGTTTTGATACCGGTCGAACGACACTCTTGCCAATCGACCGGCTCGTTTCGTTCTTACGCAACGTGTTAGCCTACGTGGAATGTAAGACTAAATATAAAATGCAATACTGTTTATTGCTATATCGTTCAGATTTAACAAACTTGAAGAAGAGTAGGCGAGAAACCGATCTAGCGCTCTACAGAGGCAGACAAAAACTGATACTCTTCTGTTCACTGCCGCAGTGAACACTCGCATACCTGGTCAGACGTGCTATAATATCCCATTTCAAACATAAATGACAAAGGAGATAATTATATAACTATTCCGTCGCACAGACTTGACTTTCTGTTTTTATTACAATATTAGTTCTATTCAAAATTCTATTAGAATCATGAAGTATTTAATTTACACGCTGAACGACGTGGCGGTCACCGGTGACCGACACCTCAAGTTTAATTTAATTGAATAATTATTGAGTGTCGCAAAATTCTGAGCGAGCTTCATACTGAAATAATAATGTAGGAACAGCGGAACAGGACTGAGTACTCAAATCTTTTGTTCCTTTACGATTTATATAAAAAATAGTAAATTATGTCGTGTCTGGTTAGGTATGGCTGTTTTCACTGTGGTGATCAACGTATTAAATAAAATTTGAGGTGTCGGTGATCTCCACGACAGTCAACGTGTTAAATATAAAATATAATATTATTTATTGATAAATCGTTCAGGTTTTGAGAAAACTGAATAAGGACAAGCTGAGGGACATTCTGTTTCTGTGCGAAGGCAGATAAAGACTGTCTCTCTTCGTCAAAGAGAATCGTTTCTGAGGGTTGCATTCAGTAAAAACACTTGAGGATCTGCCATATTTATGACGTCTACGGTGCCAGAGTCTTCGAGTCCGACGCTGCCCAAAATCCCTGGCTTGCGACGTATCTGTCGAGGGTCCACGAATGGCACCCCCAACGGCGATGACAGGTGACGCTCTCCAGACGACCTGAACGTTGCATTTTCTTACACTTCGTCAAAGAGAATCGTTTCTGGGTGTTGCACTCGGGAAATATCTTCAGGGTCTGCCGTAAATTTACTCGAAGCGTGTCTTCTTACATAAACCCCTTCTTGGACATTCATTGTCAATGATATGCACCTGAAAAGGGAATATACAATATTAATAAAAAAATATTGGTAGCAACTAGAAAATTATGAATATGTGGGCATTGTATAGAAATGTCCATACAATTGTACCAATGTAACAATTATTTAGATTCTTCCTCATTTCACCAAAATAGGTGTTCACTTTAGGGTATTCCTGTACATGCTAAATGGAACTCGTCTTAACACTTTGACTGCCATATATGGGTGACACTTTGATTCAATAATTCCTTATTTGTCTCTAAGTAGGACTAATAAACATATCTAAGCAGGTCTCATAGGACCAATAGAGAGATTACGAAATTTAATAATATCATTAACTAAAAAGCGTATTATTTTGGTGTATATTTAATCTGTATAAAAATACAGAAAGTTTGCAATTTTTGGCTAATACAGCATGGCACTCAAAGTGTTAATCCAATTCTAATTGTCCGTCAGCTCATTGAGGCTTCTGCATACCCTTGTGTCCTTATTTAATTTTTTCCATTATTATATAGTATTTTTCTTTACGAATTTAATATAAATTTTTCCTCTTACGTTTCCTGGAACTCTTTCGTTCACATTTGCATTTCGTACGAGGCACGAAGCTCGTTTTGGCGTCGAACGACGATTTCATGAATCGGCAGACCAGTTTTTTGTTATGCAACCGATACAACGGCGTGTAGCGTAAGGATTCGTTCGGTGCACGCGATCGAAATCAGCGTCCGTAGTGATCACGGGGAAGGCTGTGAGAACGAAATCGCAATGGTCGCTATGTTATCTATGGGAAATCGTGAAATAGACGCAATATCCTCCACACACGCCCTTATGTAACTAAGGTAATTGCGTTTCTGCCGAGTATCGTGTAACGAGACTCTGATCGCCGATTACTTTTTTAATTGGCCTCGCGATACCGGTGAGGTCACAAATGTATTCTGATGCTTCAATTAAAACACCTTGGTATTCCTTGCGAATTTTCATTCGTTTTAAAATGAAATCGACGACCGATCGAAGCCGTGAATTCCAAAACAATACAAGTCTCCCAATCAATTTTCTGAGAAAAATGGTTCTCTTGTTTATTTTTTTTAATTGACCATTAATCTTTTTGATTTTGCGTGTGTATATTGTTTTTGCATACATTTTCGTGCCCTTTTGAATGTAATTGGATAGATCTGACAATGAGTGAGCTGAAAATAGGCATACTGTTTATTATAAAATATAGTAAAATATTGCTTAGAAAACTTCGAAAGTCATGCTACATTTTTCTAGAAAATTCAGGGTCACTTACTGCATCAAGCTAAACCTAAGTCAGATTCTTAATCGTCTATTTCTACATGGAAGTTAGTTTAATTCACCTTAGTACCTCGACCACCGCTCTATTAACAATTTCAATTCCTGTCAATCATGTTTGCAACATTGCCGAAGTGACTCAAATTTCTGAACAGTCGATCGTTTCAAAATTTGAAGAGTCATCACTTTACAAATATTTCCGTGCTCATTTGTGTATCAGGCAGAAATATATATATATATATGTATTTGTTTACTTATTATATCCATAATGATTAAACAGGTAAACGCATGCATGGTAGCGACCATCAAAACGTTAACGTTCCGACTTCAATTTTTGGAGCATCGATCGACTACCGAAACTCCGTCCGGGCAAATCATACTCCGTTGAACAAACCGGATCGCCAACATTTGGTTTTCCGAAATTGCTTGTGTACTCAGCAGTTCATTGCAACTCTGCTCAATCATTTGCATCCATGCTGCTATGTAAATTTACATTTACATCAGTTTCGAGATATTATTCAACGATTCTTGCAGTATAAATCCGTTGTCCTTCATCGGATGGAATTATGGAGAAATTACAGTCCCGTTACGGAAACTCTGCGACGCGAAATAGAATTTACGCTCGAGCGAGTCACGAAGGGCTGTATTTTTACACGCTCGCGCACAGGAGACAGCCAGTTTTTTTTTCTTTAACGACTCCTCGCTTCGTTGGAACGTCATTAAAGTTTTAATATCAAAAAAGCCCGTCGACGCGTAACTAAATCCACGATTTTTCGTTGAACTTTTAACGATGCCCCGTCGCGCGCGGTAATCCCTTTCGATTTTCAATTTTTATAACGCGAGGTACAGTCACTTTCACATCGCCGATCCTTTCCATCCTGAGATTACGTTACAACGTGTCGTGTCACCGTTCCCTCCCCGTCCTGCACCGCAAAAACAGATTCACACCGTGTTCACGTAATCGGTGTACGCTTCGCAAAAGTCGAATAACGCTGCACCATTGAAAGAAACGGGAATTTGATTTACAATTTACAAACAGTTAATACAGCTTTGTTTTGAAAGTCTTTTTAGTTGGATATAAACGTCATAAGTAGACTGTGGATGTATATGCAAATTATATATTTCTAGAGCTGAAAAATTGCTTTGTTAATAAAGACAAAGAAATTAAATTTTGAGGTAATTGTACTTTGTGCTTCATACGCTTCAAAAATATACTTTTTAGTTCTCTTATATAATAGAACGTACATATTTCAAATACATGGTATCTACCACAGACCTTAAGTATTTAAACATTCATCTCTGGCGCAAAGTTAAGTTTGTTATTGAATACTTAATTTCTTACTACTTTATATTCTATATATTAAAATAAACTTATCATTTTCATGCGAAATTTGGTTGCAACGCGAGTCACACTGTTACGAATTATAGTTCGGATAATCGCGATCTTACTGTACTCATATATCATTATTGTAACAATTCAAATTTAAACTAAATTATTCTATAAATAAATCACCCCCACTTACAGAATACTTATAAACGGAATGAATTTCAATTCAACAAAATCTGCAGAAATTTAGAATAATCATATTTTATTATTATAACCATCGATGGCATCTTTGTGCAAAATCGTCACCTGATCCTTGAAGAAAAAATTTCGAATTCGTCGATAGCGCGTTAACGAACGTGTTAATGCGTAAATAAAGCAACGAAGATTGTTTCCACTCGAAAGCAGACGTATTTACCAGAAAGGAAGAGGCTTCAGGTAGCGGCAGGGGTTTGATCATTACATTAGATTAACGTCGGGAGCAAACATTTTTCTTTCCGGGATCCTCGGTATCTTCTCGAGGAAGAAAGGCTGGAGAAAGAAGAGGGAAGGTCCCGTGTGGATTCTCCAGCCGATCCGACTTAATCGAGCCCTATAAATAGCTGTGTTCGGTGTAGATTCTCCATTGTGGTAACGCGAACCCGTGGGACGTCGTTTTCTTCCTTCGAGAACACCACTCTCCTTCTCTCTCTATTTCTTTCTCTCTCTCTCTCTCTCTCTCTCTCTCTCTCTCTCTCTCTCTCTCTCTTTTCGTGGTCTTCCGTAACTGTCTCCGTGTATGATCCGTCGTAAAGTAACGTTCACACCGGTCGGAGAACGCGACGCGTAGGCGAGGTACTCGTTTCTGCGGGCCACTTTAACGGTCGTTAACTTAATTAACGAACGACGTAACGTCCGACTGGCTCGTTACCGCTCGTCATGGATCGTTCTTACGCGCGTCGGTGGTGGGGGCCAACCTTGGGCGGTTTTTAATTCGTCACAACGAGCCGGCGCTTTTGTAACCGCGTGTCCGATCGATTGCTCTCTTAATTAGCCGGAATTGCAGTCGGACCGTTTTGGAGATAGAGGATGGTCCGTTGGAGGTTCGAGTGCAGTCGTTTGTAAATTTGTTCTGCGGCGAATTATTGTGAGTTTGATCGATTTTGGAAATTATAGGTTGATAGGGGGAGTTTGATCAGTGACCCGAAGTACGATTTTTGTTGATTAATCGAAACCCTTTTTTAGAGAGATTTTTTGTGGGAGGTTGTCCTGAATTATTAACTGTTTCGGATAGTGTCTTAGGTATTCATTAATTTGTAACAAAAGCAACACATGGTGAAGATAGATAAATATTGCCCTCTCGCAAAGCTAGCAGTAAATTATATCTGTTTTTAGTTATGAAGGAGTCTATATGTGGCTAATTCTAGGGATATAAAATGATGTAAGAATAAACAGTTACATTGACAGTATTATGAATCATTTTTCATCGTTCTAACTGCAGAGTAGATACTCTAACACATTTCATTCATGTGATTTTTCAAATAATTTTTATACGTTATAAATTATAATTTTACACTAACATGTGTAAGATGGTTCATACTGTGGCGAGAAACAGTTTGTGGGCACTACACATCCTAATCTTGTTTCAAATAATCCACAATAGATTCAAATTTATATTCTTAGAAATGCGTGAAGGGTTCATACATTCAAGCTTGATCTTCACTCCAGCTTAATTTTCAATTTGATGTTGCTTAAAATTCGTTTTGATTATACTCTTCTGGACTATCCGGAAATATTTGCATGCTACAGTGTGTGATGTTAAAAAACTATTATTCTTTTATAGCGTACAGAAGCCAAGCAACCCTGAGCGGTGATTGGCTACATTAACTTGCGCTTACAAGCTCAGCGATGGCCATTCGGAGCCAGGCCTGGCTCCGGTCTGCCCCCACCCTCTCTCTATTCCCCTCATGCAGGCTGTGGTCTGGATACTACATCGAGAACGTCGAAGCATAGTAGAGATCATATCCTACTTTCATATACATCATTTGTTATATGACGTGACTTCTGTTGGAAAATATATTTTATATTTGCTTCCACGTGTATGTATGAACTCGGTCCAATATGGGGGCAGAGTGGAGGCAGGGCTGGCTCCGACTGGCCATCTCTGGCTCACAATTAGATAGTAGTACGCGACACATGTGTTCCCAGATTGTTGCTGCACTATTAAATTACCTCAAAATATGATGAAAATCGCTGATTATTTGATTAAATTAAATTTGACCCACATGGTACCGAACGTGTCAACGTGTCTGGTAAATCGAGGGTGTTCCATTCGAGAATCCGTATATCGAGCGGTCGATATCGCGGCTCGTTAAAAGCCCCTGCGGGAAAGGTCGTCGGGGCATTTTTTATCCTGCGGTTCAATAATTCCCGATCCGTCGACGCATAAATAATGAACGCCGCCTAGCCGGCCGCGTAAATCAAATCGACGACAGCCGTTTCATTTCGGGGTCGATTTGTCTCTCGCACTCGGCCGGCTCGATCTTCCAGCGAAATGCAGGCCCTTCGTCGACGGAAGCACGTGTTCGTGAAATATTGCGCCGCGTTGCTTCGAGGACGCCGGTCTGCTCCGCGTCGCGGCGCCGATCCGCGGGAAGAATTTCAAAATTGATCCGGGGCCTGTCGATACGCAGCGCCCTCGACGTCCAAGTTTGTTTTCAAAATTAAATGCAATGATTAAAATTGGAAATTTGCGCACTTAAATGATTTATTATTCATTAACCCCTTGCCTTACGATTTTATTAATCATTAGGTGCGCTACAGTTAACACGTTGCCTGCCGACTACAAGATAATTCGTATTGGGCAGGCAACCCAATTGGTGTTAAGTAAATAATTGTTGACTATCACGATATTCTGAGCAAACTTCATACTGAAACAATAATGTAGGAACGGAAAAACACAATTGAGTATTCAAATTTTTTTTTCTTTACGATTTATATAAAAAATAGTAAATTATATCGTGTCTGATTGGGTATGGCTGTTTTCACTGTGGCACTCAACGTGTTAACCATTTAAGAGTCCAAGTGATTTTATAAATAAAAAACAGGTACCAAAATGTGCAGTTCGTCTGTAACATTTTACTATACTCCAAGTCAACGAATTCGAAAAGTTTCGTACTGCCCACTACTCTAATTGTATCATGTGTCACATGTGGCACGCGCTTGTTTTAGATATTTATGCTAAATTGTAGGAATGGAAATTCAAACTAGCCTTTTCTATGTAATCCGTAGAAGCTGGAAATTAGTCTAATAATGTTTAATTGGCGTTTCCAGACCTACAAACAATGAAAATTGGTCATAGAATCGCGACAATAAAACAGCTCATACATAAGCTACACACAAATATCAAGAAATCACAAATGGATCACTTTCCTGATCACGTACGGCAAATAATGCTTGAAAATCATAACGCCATACTATATCGGACATGACACGTGTGTTACATTAACACGTTGAACGCCACAGTGAAAGCAGCCATACCTAATCGGACACGATATAATTAATTATTTTTTGTATAAGTAATAAAGAAGAAAAAGATTTGAGTGATCAATCATATTCTTCTGTTCCTACATTATTATTTCATTATGAAGTTTGCCCAGAATTCTGCAATAATCAATAATTATTTAATTAAATTAAATTTAAGCTGTCAGTCACCGGTGACTGACGCGGCGTTCAACCTGTTAAAAATAAATGAAAATTTGGAGCGACATACAGTCGCTCACGAAATTGACGAAATAAATACGATATTTCAAAATTCTTTTACTGGACATTTTCACAGGTGGTTGTTATTTGCAGCAAGGCTACCGTATCTGTAATAAAGTACATTTGAAGTACGCCTCCATAAGTTGCTGTTGCATGAAGGAAGAAAAGTAATTATAAAAATATTCGATCAATTTCATAATTCACTGTATGTGATTCTAATATGATCCACCATGCTGTAAGGGGTTGAGAAAGAGTTATCGTGCTGTAACCCTTATGTGGGCACCCGAACATACAGCTTTAAACAACAAATTTGTGCACATTCTATTACAATCTCAACAAATCCTTCTAGATCCCCATTATTGCGATCTTCCCACGTCGATTCATCTTTGCAGTATGCAAATCCACTGAAAATTTTTTAAATACTGAGGCAAATTTTAAACGTAGAAGGAGGAGAAAACGTTGGGTACCCACGCAGGGGTTGGAGGGAGGATCGAATGCTCGTTCGTTAAGAGCGCACCCTGTATAGAGGGAGACACGCAGCGGAGGACGGAGTAGCGCGGAGATCCGCTAGGAGCCTCCCACGAGGGTACGCGGCACAAAGAGAAAATAAAGAGGCAGAGGAGAAACCGGTTTCATTGAACCGCCATTTAAAAATTCTGGAACCGCGGCTCTTTGAAAAATAATCAACGGACGAACGGGGCGCGCGGGTTGCGTAACTCTTAGAAAGCGGCTGGCTGACTCTCGCGCAGGAGAAGAAGAAGAAGGAGAAAAAGACAACCATAAACGGACGAACAAATAGAGGGGAGATAGTAAGCGTACGATACTCGGCCGCTGGGTGTGTTGTATCGTAGGCTTGTGTCTGCGGCGGAACAAGCAGAATTTCCTCCGCCTTTGAATCACGTACACACTCGAATCCCTGCTTTCTCTCTCGCTCCATCGTTCGGCGGACATTCCGGTTTCCCCTTTGATAACGACTATCGATTATCGATGGAGAGGCCCGTCTTCCATTCGACTATGACTTCAGACGTCGGAATCACTTTTTCCGACGGTGCCTCTTTTCTTCGCGTCTTTTCGCCTATTCCAGCCGCGGTTTATCCGCCGCGTTTTCTCATACCGCGTGCATGCACCGCGAACGAATCAGTCGGATCCAGAAATCTCGAGACGGACCGATCGAGGAGTTATATCGTGTCTAGATACTGTATTGTACGGTATCCAAGCCAGAGTTTCATCAGTGGTTGAAACAGAATTTGAATGCCCGTCTTCAAGAACGTCTCAAACATCCAAATATCAATTTCTCCTTGTTAATAATGCAATGCTTTGTAACCTGTATAGTGTTCTAGAAGAAATGTGATGAATTTTTCAAGAATCTTCTCAGTTTTTAATATACAATAATTCTCACCGGAGATTCTTGTATTTAATCGATATATTATTAGTGGTCGAAGAAACAGCCTGTACAGCTCGACAACTTTGTCATGAGTCCTGAATTTAAACGGTGTTTGATAAGCGACGATAGTGTTCGTAATTAATTTGTCGGAGCATATCCGGATGTTGTTCGTATGAAATTGCAGTGATTCGAAACATTCAAATTCGTTTTCCGTAAAATCCTTCTCTTAGAATTGTGTCGTCGCTGCAGCAAACGAACGATACGATGCATTATTATTGAAAACACAATGAAACCATTAATAAAGAAACTTTCAGCAGAAACATCGTTGCCAGTTCACTCAGTTTCGCTGAATGGTATCCCTATAGAATTTCAAAGGGGCAAAGAAACTCGTTACAGAAAGCTCGCGCTGTAACTTCGAAAACGCTCTGTCACAGGAATAGTACTCGAAAGCACCGACATTATTCCCTGGGAGAGGAAGCATTAAGAGTTTCTTTCGCCGGGCTACGGCAGGGCGTACGAGTGCTGACACAAGAGGGAAGCCCCGAAGAAATAACAGTGACGAGGTGCGAATTTCCTTGCTGCATTGCGGAGGGCATTGTGCTGAATCTACCTGTTGGAGCCCGTGCACGCCACGGTATAGTCTTCGCAATTTCTGGCAGTCTTCCTGCCAGAGGATTCTCGCCGAGCGGCTCGTTCGAGCGCCGTTTAATTCTCTTCCAGGATCGTGATTCGAATTCTTTCGACTACGCGAGAAATTTCGACGTGACCCGCCGACCCGGTCTCGCGAATATTAACACCGCCGGGTCGTAAATCTCGCCGAAACGACCTGGCCGGACGAAATGAATTCACGAGATGCGAAAAGTCGCTGGACGGTCGATCAGTTTCGAAGCAGAGTGAAATTTGGAATAATACGGGGTGTCCTCCTGATTGGAGGGCTTACTTAATCTGGAAAATGACCAGAGGGCGGATAATTAGCGCGGCAATTGGGAAAGTTTAATTGGAAACCCACGGACGAAACCTTTCGCGAATTAGGCGCTCGATAGTTTATGCCTGCGGTTTCGAGATTCATGCGGCTGGAGTGACCGGGACAATGGGAACTGGACGATGAAAATTACATTTTTTTTATGTGATTTATATGGTGATTGCGGAATTATATTCGTTCGGGTAATTTTGCTAAATGCGTTCACGTAAATGGCGAGTAATGGTATGAGAGAAATGTTATGGTCACATAAAACGTAACTTTCATGACTTTGTAGCGACGATGAACATTAGTTTTCTATTATACTTTTTGGACAGATTGTTGGGACGAATTATTAGATTTAGTCTTTGGGGATTTTTATTCATTTTGGAATGAGGGATGAGCATCGAGTAGACTACAGATGTTTATGCATTTATATATTTTTATTGTTTAGTACTGTTATGTTTCGGTTACAGTTAAACAAACGGGACTACAAAAAATAAATTCTTTGAGAGAAGTTTTGTTAATAATTTAATTCTCATTGCACTCCATATTTTAGATCTAACACGATTTTAAATTTATACAATAATAGTTTCTCATGATCAACGGGTTCTAAACTTCATGATTAAACATATACACTAATATATTAATTTTTAATGATCTCCAACAATACTAATAAGTAATCGAAAGAAGAAACATATCATGCTGCCTTCCAGTGATAATAGCCAAGTAAATAAAATATCAAAACATGTAATCTATCTAATAATATAAACAGTAATATTAATTTTCCTGCCAAACACATTTCTTCTTCTGGTCTAATTGTAGGCTACTTGAAATAAGCAGGAATGAATAATGTAACATTCTAATACTCCACTTACTCAAATACTTTTCCCCCATAAATTTAGGTAAATAAACTCCCAAAATATATCGAAGACATCATAATACAATAAAGAACTTTATAGTATATTCCTCAATGTAACTCTGTTTTAAGAGTTCGAAGTCCCACCATAAATCTACGGACACACTGTAGAAAAGAACAGTACGTATTCCAATTCTTCGGTGATTTTATAATACTTCTAGATTTATCTAAAATATGATAAGCATGCCAATACTAACGAACGGCAGTGTACGTCCCTGCATACGTTCCAACAAGAGTCATCGTGGCGAGCACAATCGAGAGCAAGGAGAAGTGCCGTTTGTTATCCTCCCCCGTCCGCAAGGGATGAGAGAAAAGGAAACCGCGACCACGGAAGGGTTAAAAGCGCAGGAAAGAAAGCAGGGGGTACTTTTGTCGGCGAAAGTGCACGGAGGAATTAAGACCGATCCACTTAACCGCTCGTCGAGAATTCGGGGTGCGTTCGTGGGATTTCATCCACCGCCCTGCCCCTGCGGACGGCGAAGCCTCGCATCGAAATAAAGTTATTAAAGGTCGACATTTTCTGGGGTGGGGGTAGAGGTTGGCCCCTATCGACGTTATGCGTACGAATGAGTTATTCCTTCGCCTTAATTCCACTCCATTAAGCCGGGTACTTAAGTGCTCGTGAGCACGGCAGGGAGGGTGCGCCATTAAAGGCGGCATAAACATGGCCGAAACTGGGGTGCATCCTCGCAATAATTCCACGCACGAGGAGCGGAACGATCGTAACCCGACGAAAGAAACCGGATGAGCGGAAAATTTCGGTGGATGATGCATTGGGTTCGTGCATATTCTAGGAAGAGGATCGTGGAATCAGGAATCTTCTCGTGGAAAAGCACACGAACTCGTCAAATGAACAAAGATAAACTTATTTGTTAAATTATAATTGAAGTAAAGGAACTTGACACGTTAAGTCGTCTTCTTCGATCGACTGGTTTAAATATTTCTCAGCAGATACTGTGAGAACAACTGACGGGCGCTTTGCTTATGGGGGAGCAATTTTCTCAGGACGAGTTAACTCGTCTTCCCCAGTTAACAGGCTGAGTAGAATATAAGATATTAACTGCGTTAATTTAGTAATAATTAAAATAGTGGGATCGCTACTATCCGCGGTAGCGCTTGGAGCCTAACCTCCGCTGATACAGGGGTCCTATTGTATATCTAAACAGGTCTAATGGAACCAATAGAAAAATTATGAAATTTACTAATATTACTGATTAGAAAGCGTATTATTTTGGAGTATATTCAGTCTATATAAGAACGTAGAAAGCTTTTAATTATCAGCTAATACGGAGCGGCAGTCAAAATATCAAATCTTTCTCATATCATTAAAAACAATGGGGATATTTAGGAGTTGTTGTTATCCTAGGACACCCTGTATATCAATTTCAACAGTTCGTACTTTGTATCTACCATAAATCGAGGATACACTAGCTGCGACTTTGAGTTTCGTATGCACCAACTCAATAAAATGTATTTAGCCGCTGATGCGACCTAAGGGTGGAAGAGGGGGTTGGAAGTTGTCGAGAAGCATTGTAACATGGACTTAGAAGGCGTTAAAGTTCCCCGGGACACGGTGAGTTTTCGTGAAAGCAATTAAAAGTTGCGTTTAACGTCGGTGAGTTCGGCCATTAATTAATACGTCGTTGACACGCCGGTAACTTTTTCATTTTGAGAATGTATTACGTCTCGACGGTCGGTTCTAATGAACCTGGCGATACTTGAGCTACTTAACGGCGTCTCGCCGAACTTTATCGTCGGAAAATCTCTAGTTTCAACATTTACAGGAACATGCTATGAGGAAATATAATTTTAAAGTGTTGGAGGAGCTTCGAAAGGTAACGGACCTTGGATTTTTCACCAAGAATATTTTATATTTTGTTTTGTTAGTTTCAGTCAGAGATTTCTGGCATGAATTCATTAACTTGTAACACGTTCACTGTCTGCACTTGCTACATGTATCTTTTTTTAGATTATTCTAGTATTATACGAAGTTAATTGTAATATTTTTATAGGAATACTCATTTATTATTTATTTACTGAACATGTGTCCGTCTCCGGCTTTGAGGAAACTTCGTAGACTTGTTAAGCAGGTGAAAATAAGAGACACGTACTTTTCTTATCTGCTCAGCTGCAACTTCGACCGGTGAAATCAACATAATAACCATGGAAGTGGATGAAATTTCCCTCTAGATTTTCCACCAGACACCAACGTGAGAATCGTTGATTTTCTCAACTATGGCTGCTCGTGGAGAGTACGAGGTGGAAATAGAAGTGAAATCCTGCAGAATCTCGCGTGCGGGCGAGTAAGAGAGAATTAATTCGTGGAATTACCACGACCATAATCGCTTTAACGCCCGGTCCATGCAAAATGGTCGAAGGTACAAGAGGTTGCAAATTAGCGGTGCTTTTTAACGCAGGCCCGTCGTTTAATCTCATTGGTCGAAGCCATTTCTCCTTTTCGGGCCGCCTTTAAAAGCCCGGCCCACGGGGTAACATCGATTTATGGCATCGATCCGACCTTTACCAACTGGAAACGAACATTTTTTAACGTCAACGGGCTCGGGGCCGCGTTACGTTGAGTGCTGCTCTGTTATGGATCGTGTATAGTGCTAGGATGAAAGAAAGAACTCGGTCAGCCGAGAAATTCGATCAACTTATGGTAGGTCAGGAAGTACGTGAAAATTGTGTGCAGGCTGTTGGAAACTTCGAATCATGGCTGAACACTTTTTATTTGAAATGACAATAAGGGATGAGAAATAAATGATAAATAATTATTGAAATAAAAGTAACGTATACACTTATTCCCAAATACAGGGTGTGTTCAAACTGGTCGTATAATTCAAAATGAAGTGAATCGGCATAAAAAATGAGTCGAAAATGTAGAGTGGCATTCTTTGTACGAATCTTTTTTTTCGAATAAATCGATGTTGAAGATTGTCGAGTACGCGTACACTTGCACATGATCTCACTTATGCCTAAGTCTGACAGATACCACTGCCTTTTAATTACAATCCAATAGAACAGAATCTACCAAAATGAATTCAGAGATAAAATTTCTTTAAGTATTTGTACAATATTGCACGCAGGATCTGATAGTTGCCGCATAAAATTAACTCATCGGCATTGATGATAATCATACACTCTCCAATAACTATATCGATATATCATTTACAAGAAACCCTCCTGAAAAATATATTTGACTCACAAAAGACGAAAGATCTCACCAAAACTACTTCCCCCTTCAAAATCTCGAGTGCTTCCAAAATCTTCGAACCTATAAATTCAACTAAATTCGGATACTCCATAGTCGATCGTTCTCTAGAAACAAACTACAACAAAATGTCTGAAAATGGCCCCGGTAAGCCGTCAGATTTCGTCGAATATTCTGTGAAGGACGTAACAGCCGGGTTCTGAAATTTGTTCATCGCCGTTCACGGGAATCTGTTCAACACGGCTGGGCAAACGGTGGCATTAGGGGAGCAGGGTACCAGTGTTAAGCGATCGTGGCATTAGGTTATCGAGCGGACAGGTTCACCCTTCGTGAGAGTTAAAGAGGGCACGCTGGCGAGAAACGACAAAGAAAGCGTTCCGACGCGGCAGCTTTTCCGAAACGGCGGGTTCCGGGCGTTTTCGAGGGGAAAACGCGGGAATTGGAGCGCGAGGAAAATCGTTTCGACCGTCCCCGGGCCGAGTTACTCTTCGACTTGCGCCTTCGGGCGGATGAATAAATAAACAAACAAATAAATATGGAAGGAGATGGGAAGACGGTGCCGCTGCGAGATACCATAACCGGATTTCGAGGATCCGAGGATTTTCGACGTCTCCGTGGAGAGAGCGGAGCGTCGAAAAATGCATGGAAAAGGGCGGCCGAGAATGGAAAAGCTCGATTCGATTCACCTCCCGGAAAATTCATCCTTTAGACCATCTCTGTGCCTCTCCTTTAATCCCTCTAATGGATCAAGGGTCTTGCGACGGAACGCATCTCAGATTCACGGAGAATGCACCTTTTTAACGTTTAACGACCCACCCTTCGCTTACGATACTCGTATGCATGTTATTAGGTCGGTAAGGAAATTCGCGATCTGTCGATTTTTTCGCTTCAAAATTCCCTTAACTCTACTATGACCGCGTCAAGAGGTTACCAAAACTACAACGAAAGAATATTCAAAATTTAAATGTAAATAACTGGAACACAAAATTATTCCAAGAATTTTAATGAAGGTTTTTGTACAAAAACTTTCGAAGAGTGACGAATTTATTTACCAACGCAATAACACGTTGACTGCGTTGGGGTCACCGGTGACTGGCACCTGAAATTTTGTTTAATTAAATAATTACTAATTTTATTAAAATTTTGAATAGAATTAATCTCGTAATAAGAATAGAAGGTCAAGACTGTGTAATTGAATAGTTACACACCTTTTTTCTTTGCAATATGTATTTGAAACGGAATAATGCAGTATGTCTGACCAGGTATGGGAGTTTTCACTGTGGCAGATAACGTGCTAATTGTAAGGTGTTTTCAAGGCTTGCGTTAATACGCTGAGAACCACAGTGAAAACAACCATACCTGATCAGATACGATATATGTTACTATCCTTTATATAAATCGTAGAGAAAAAAAAGATTTGTATACTCAGTCATGTTCTTCAGCTCCTACGTTATTGTTTCAGTATGAAGTTTGCTCAGAATTCTGCAACAATCAATAGTTATTTAATTAAATTAAACGTGAGGAGATTGCTGTTTTTGTATAGAACGTTAATACACTCTGAAGAGACGAACACACGCACACGTTTGTACCACACGGTGCAAAGAAGGCGGGGCGAACGTATATCAAGTTGGCGCCGGTTTGCGCAAACCTTCCGTCGCCATAAGCCTCGGAGTTATCCTTTGGAAAATTCGTCTCGGATCGAAATTCGGGCCGCGGAAAATCCTCGAATCACGGTTTTTCGAAAACAGCCAGAAAATCGGGGATTCGCGAGAAAGGATGATGGTGGAAGGATTTGCTCGCAGCCCGAGAGGAATAGGATTCTGCCTCTGCTCGATACACACGGTAATCGATATACACTGTCGCTCGAAGGTCTTACGACGTTCACTAAGTTGCACGGGAATCTCGGAAAAATGATCAAATCGTTGCGATGGAAAAAAATATTGCGTCGTGTGGGATACTTTTAAATTCTTCAGGGATGCTGACAAGGATACACGCCGGTTTTGATACAATTTTGATATGAAGTAGAATTTCAACAAATATTCGACGCGTGTTGAAAGGGCGAAAACAGACCTCAATGGTCACATAAGTGCACGCTGTTTGTCTCAGAGACTCCTGAATTTCATCAACTTTTTCATAACAATTATGAACGCGCATTGAATAAACGTAATTGAAGAAAATTACAAAAATTTCTCCTACTTTCGCCAACTCATTCTTGACGATGTTAAATATACAAAAATTCATACCCTTCTCTGACAAGCGGTAAACTGTAAAAGGAACAAGAAAAACGTACTTTTAATTCAAACATTTATCCGGAGCTTTTAATTCTTTAAATTCCACTCGCTGGGGCGTTCGATTTCCAGCGGGTTGTTCGAGCTTCTGCAACATTAATCGGTGCACGATCGAAGCCAGGGACTTTGTTTCAGCCTCCTTATGAAATTTCTATCGCGGTCGCGGCATATGTCGCAATAAACCAGCCGCTTTACGAGCATACAGCGTGCAAACACGAACGAATTCGCCTCACCGTGGTTGTTTGTATGCAGGGGGTGAGAAACGCAACAGACGCCTCGAGTCGAACGGCCGATCCGTCAACTTGTCCGGAAATTCTGCCCCAAAATTCCCCGGGATCGTAAGAATGACTGATGAGGGGGAATTTCTGTTTCCCGTTGCGCAATTCCCGCGAGCGCATCTGTTACACGCGATGCGTTTTATGGTAATCGTAGTTTTCGACCCGAATGGCCCTTCGATCGATTTTCTTCGTTTCTTGGTTCTTTCGAAACGTTTTCCAGCTTAAGCAGATTTTTCAAAGATTCCTTAGGGGTCACGAGATATCTCGATTTTACACTTCATGATCGTGAGACTGCGGTTGTTTGTTAAAACAAGGGAAACGTGCACTTTTAATAACGCAAAGGTAATAAAAAACAATTTTTTTGACATTTAATGCACATAGCACAGTGTGATCAATGTTTCCTTTTTCTAACTATACTGAGAGAATAAATATTGAAGTGTAAGGATACATATTTGCATAAACTTGTGGAGTCAAATGATCATCTAATAGGTTTGAAATTTTCTAGTATTTTTAACTCACAGTTGTGTTATTAACGTAAAAGAGAGTTAGAGCAAATTATAATAGAGGAATAACTGAAAAATTGTATGTTGATATGCAGTAATATAAAAAGAAATGGAAAGAATCTGAAAGGGAGAGAAAATTTGCCTTGCCGGTCTTGATATCAGGAGAAGGGAGACAGGGGTTGGAAAATCCTTTCTTAGTGGTTACATACGCTACAAAAGGAAAGTGTGTGCGAAATTTCAGCTTCCCAGGTTCAGTAGCTTGGGCTATGCGTTGATCGTCAGTGAGTCAGGACACTTCATTTTATATACAGTGTTCCGCCTAACTCTGCCACCCTTAATTATTTTATTATTCGTAAAGATACAAAAAAGTGCTTCCAGAAGAAGCATTTTCGCTAATCCTGCTTTAATCCAACATTTTTTCTATCTTCAATAAATTAGGAAATATGAGCTTGTAACAGATAAGCTGGGACACCCTATAGAAGAAGATAGATAGACGATAAATTCTACACAATTTTTAGAAAAATACCAAGCGCCCTAATACTTTCCAGGAATAACGTACGCGTCTAGCTCTTCAAACGTTCTTCCCTTTCACCTCTGGTTTTCAGTTTCCTTCTTTGTTTCCGCTATGAAATCCTCCGCAGAGGAAATAGCTGTGCACCCTTCGAAACCGCGTCCACCCTTTCTGCTCGTGGAATTTCCTCGTTTGACCCCCTGGCGAGGCTGGTCGCGATTGCGATCGCGACGTCTGCGTCTGAAAGGGCCGTTTTTCCGTGACTATCCGTTATCGTGCGTACGTTACTTCTTTCTTTGACTGCTCCCTCCTGTCTGACTCTTTGTCCAGTATCCTAGTCGGAGGCGATTGTGTTGTCGTCAGACCGGAATCGACACGGTTCTTTGATTCGCAGGATCCATCTGTGAGGTTCTATAGATCTTTCATTTGCAACCGGTTCTGGTTAAATAGCAGCCAGTGTATGTGGTGGCTCCCACGTGCTTAGAGAGGCAAATATTTAGCAAATCCCAGTTTGTAATTACAAAACAAACTGTTTACTTGCAATTAATATTACAATGCGATTTAACAGTAAAATACAACTTTTTGGGCCTTGTCACGATTATGTACACCCCTGTCCAAAAGTGTTGGGACAGTTATGAAATTTAAAATAAATATGAAAAGGGATATGAAATTATTGAAAGATATAGAAATACGTTGTCCTATTGTATACTTTACACCATAAAGAAATATACATACATTCAATATTCTATCACAAATCTCCTCACGACATTAATTAAGCTTCACACTTTTTTAAACCTACACGTCGACACTTTTCCCCGAGAAGCTCAATAATATTACGACAGAAACAGTTCGAAGATTAATTGCAAGAAAATTAGTACATACTATAATGAATCATCAGGGGGTATATCGTCGGATTATGAAAAAAGGAATATTTTTCGATGAAAATTTGGATTACCATAGTAAAGACCTGCAGTCAACAATTTCGTAAATTATACTTTTAATGGAAAAATATGATGCTGATGTCCGTCACACTTTAAATTAGTTGTACTCACCAACTACTACCTATTTTGGTAGCTCCTCAACTTCGTCTCTATAATAATCCTAATCGGTTGAAATCAAGCTGAAATGAATTGTTTTAAAACCATAGAAATTTAATATTCCAAACCTGGTATTCAGTACTTAGATAACTAAAAATAACCGCAGTAATCAATTTCCTTACATCTGTTGAAGTCATCCTTAAAAACGGAATTCCTTACGGGATGACCTGACACAAAGTGATACCGTACGACGTCCAGCGTCTCCCCTGGAAACGGATCAAAGTATCGATCGACTTAATAAAGTTTCAAATTAAATTTACCCCGGGACGGTAAGTAAAGTCGGTGTCCAAGAACTGGAAGGTTATTAAAGCGTCAAAGGACGTCGCGAGTTCCAAGGGACGTCGTTGAAAGAAAAAAAAAGGGGGGGGGGGGGGAAGAGAGGAGAGCTTCCTTTCCCGAAGGAAGGAAGTCGCAGCACGCGTGCTGCTTCGAGAGGACATCAAGCTGCAATTCCTGCGACGACGTAGCCCGCGGCGAGAATTCCAGCTTCCTGGATAACTTGGAGTTTCCAGCGGAGTCGCGTCCCGCGGGAAAGGACGCGTGGAACAAAGCGTGCACCGGCCATTTCGGGATAAGAAAACGAGGAAAACTTTAAGTGTCCCCTCATGGCGGCAACCAGTGTCTCGCCTGCACTTAAATTTCTTTCCTCTGCGGACTTAATGAATGGCGCGTCCGTCCTTTTCAACCTCAACCTGCGTTTTCGGATTTTCTTCTGCGATTCTGGGTTATTTTATGTTGTTCATGAAGTGTTTTTTTTTTTGGAAGAGATTTCTTGGTATGTAGATCTGTACAATATAGTTTTCTTTGTTCTGAATATTTTTATTTATAGCTGAAAGTGGTTGATTTCTGGATATGACGCAATCTTGTAATTTTAGAGGGACGAGGCTAATATTATTGCTGAAGAGTGGCAGTTTAGGATTCTTGAAATATTTGGCTATTGGATAAGTTTAGAAATTAATGTGTTTACGGTTAAATGAGTTTCTGAATGTGTTTTTCATCATCTATGCCAGAATAGAAACTTTAGAGATTTTATAGAAGTAGTTTAATTATAATTGATAGCCCTGGATCTAGTGGAATTCTACAAACATAATTTTCAATCTGAGAAAATAGTGAAAGTTCAAGTTCTTATCGACATGTATACAAGGTTGTAAATCTAGTAAGGAAAATAATAATTGTAGAAATTTTAAAGAATCTTAACCCTTCGACTGCTATCAGCTTCTTAAACGTTTACTATGAACTATCGACGCCCATAGGCGTCGGTGCAATGACTGACTATATACTACTACAGCTTTTCTGCACGCAGCGTACGCCTCGTTTACAAGTAGTCCATAGCCAAAGGTTTAAACACATAGACAATTTTTAAACACTTTCTTGAAGTATAAATATTTACAAGCTCCGACAGCATAAACTTGATACGATAGTAATATGAAAAAAAGTACAACTATTCGTATGGAAAAGTAGTACGATGAATTATAAAAATACGTAACACTTCTAATCTAATCAGGTAAACTACTAATATATTTTCCTTCCGTCCCCTAATACTCAAATCGTCTGTAACACGTATATTACAAATATGAATTCCCTTTTACTTATTTCTCTGAACGCCCCACTGCGGGGAGATTTACACACCCCATATAGTACCCTCATGATAATTTTCTACATATAGGAAAGAATTCTATATAGGGACATAAAAAAAGATGTACGTATGTAGCTGAAGGCCATGTCTAATTGTATGTCACGCTAGAAAAAGAAACAGCTGCTGCAATTAAGTGTTTGCAATTTATCTGCTTCTTACGGTACATGGCCAACAAGAAATGGAGTTGTATAACTAAGACAATACGTGGTATTATTATTATTATACTCAGAATGTGATTTAAAATCTCTGTTTGAAACAATTAATAAGCATCGTCAGAAAATTAATTGATATTTCAAGCAAATTAAAGGAAAATATTAAATCATACTTTGTGCACGTTGATTTTATTATAGTACAAGATAAACAGACATCGCAACGATAGCATAATAATCAAGCATAACAGCTATAACAGTGGATGAGGAAGGTTTAGCAAACTGCTGATTTGAAATTTAATCTTCTTACACATTAAACGTAATTCTATACATAAACAGTGTAATCTACACACAAATTATACATGTACATAAACAAAACTGAAGTTGATAGCGATTAAGAATGATAAACTACAATATGATATTACAAACATGTGACATCAGAGCAAAAGATTGTTGTACACTCCAAAAGAATAAATTTCAGAATCTATGATTATAAATTCTGCGTCGCGTGGGTGCATGTGACCCACACATAAAATTTGATTTTTTCAAGCAACTACAAACTCGCCTTATTAGACTGCGGATTTTTATGCAAATATACATTGTGAGATTTCAATGTTTTTGATTTCCATGTATGCAGTTAGCTGAGTAACTGCATAATAAAAGAAAATGCAAAAATTGTGGCAGCAGTGCTACAAATTGGAGTGATAATGGTTAAAAATACATTTTTGTTTCACTTATTCCAGTGATGGCCACCGGAGCTACGACCTTCCCCCACTCTAGGTCCATTCCCCTAGTTTCAGTTCCCTCCAGTTCGCTCCTTGTTCCCCCTCGGTTCATCGTGGTCCCAGATCTCAGCCTGAGATCGCCCCTGTATGAGGGGAATGGACCTAGAGTGGGGGCAGGCCGCAGCTCCGGTGGCCATCACTGACTTATTCAATAAAATGTGCATTCTTCACAAACTTGGACATATAAAATTGTATAAAGATCCTCACTCTACATATTACATGTACGTTAAATAAAAGTATCATACATTTATCAATCTAGAGCAGTTATTGTTCACTAACGAATGCCAACAATTAGAAGATTCTCGTTGATTTCTTACACGAATGAATTTTCTAAACCGTTTAAATAACTATAGTGACATAGAAGTTAGGTACGGTCAGCAATAAAATATCTCCCCCGCAACGTCTTAATTACGGACTTCTTCGTCCATTTACCTCACACCGGAGGCTCTAATTAAAACCCTGAACACTTTGTTCGAAAAAAAGAGACGTCCAAAGAGTAACGCGTTTTCTTCTTCCGTTTCAGGTACGTGGATCTCAGCAGCGACCCGAATCGAGGTAGCCCCGTTGAAAAAGAAGAGCGGTAACGTATCCAGCGGGTCTTTTGATGAAAGTTTTACCAAGCAGACGGCGGCGACGCGAGCTGGAGCCCCTCGTTCCGTTTAATCTTTCACGCTCGTCCTCTTGACTCAGTTTCCCGGAGGTCGAGTGCACGCGGAAATCGAATCCCACCTGCGTCCACCGGTCTATTCATGTTCTAATCTGGGCCAATGAAGCGCTCGTTCGTTCCCGGCATGAATGAACACAGAGCCTCCACACTCACACACACACACACTCTCTCTCTCTCTCTCTCTTTTTTTAGAGAACGAGGGCTCGTAAACGCTCGAACCGACAACGATGACACGCTTGCTCGAAATAGAAGCTCGCGTAAGGCCCATAACGGTACGGACCATCTGTGAGCCGGTCTCTGTTCGAGACGATCGCTCGCATAATCGCCAGCTCGAAATAGTCCTTCGCGCTCGATGAGCACAGCCTCGATGCACAAGACGAAAACAGTAGCAGTTGTTGTTCGAATTATCTGTTGATCTCTGTTTGTTATTATTAGAATTATCTGTCGATCTTTGTTTCTTATTACTCGAATTATCCGTCGGTGCTTGTTTCTTGCGCGCGCGTTTAAGTGGGTAGCCACCATTTGAGGTGTTTGTTATGAAAATCGTGTTGGGTTACCGCGAAGACACGTCCTTGCGTTGGGGTTTCTGCAACAGGAAGGCGATTGTCAATTTTTTGGATTGCATTTGTTCGTACGGTTGGGAGATTGCTTGGTGTGTACCACTCCTATTGCGTAGAGCATTGTACACATGTATATTCAACGTTTTCCTGATATATTAAGGTGATATATAGTAGGCTTTCTTGCGTTGTATACTCGAACAGTTGCTTAGAGTATGAACAGTTGTATAGAGGTGACTCCCAAACCAGAAAATTGAACATCTCTGAAGAGGTTGATTTTTTAAAGTCATCCTTCTGCAATATTCGAACAATTGGAGACTTCGACAATAGATGTATTCTCACTCTAAAATAATTACTTTCATTATAGTTTCAACTGCTCTAGGTAAAAGGGAAGCTTGCCAGAGGGGTTCTTACAATAGATAGTACAGAATTTACATACAAACATGATAAAAAACTTTAAATTATTGAATATGTATAAATTATATTTGATTATTGTTTTCCACAAATTATATGGAAAAGAAATTACTGTACTACTGCAAAAACTGTCTAAAGCTGGGTCACAATATTTATAACAAATTCTATTTTAAACACTCCCCCAAAACTTGTAGTTGGTCACTTGCATAAAAATGGAAAAAGACAAGTAATCGTGAAAATATTCGCCAAATTTCATGAGTGACTGTACATGAACACGACGAATGTGTCAATTCTGTAAAAATAACGTATCATGCATACGTAAATACGAGATCAACGCAACACGTGTGTGATGCATCACTTAACACGTTAACTACCGTGGCGGTCACCGGTGACCGACGCACCAAATTTCATTGAATGAAATAATTACTAATTTTACTAAAACTGTGAATAGAATTAATATTGGAATAAGAATAGAAGGTCAGGACCGTGCACTTGAATAGTCACATATTTTTTTTCTTCGTCATTTATGTTTGAAATGAGATATCACAGTATGTCTGACCAGGCATGGGAGTTTTCACTGTGGCGGTCTGCGTGTTAAAAATCTCGTTTACACGCACGCGATAACAAAGATCCATTAATATAGAAAATGAAGAGCAGGACTCGGCTATTACCAGATTCCCGCGGTAATATAAAATCCGATACGATTTCCCATTGTGAGAATATCCCGTGAAAGCTGTCGAAGTGCTTGTAACAACGAGCGAAGCGGACAAAGAAAAAAAAATATAGCGAATCAGCAGTGAAAAGCAATTACCAGGTTACAAAGACGAATAATTTCACAGTTTTATCGGAACACACGGGCACATCGTTTCCTCTTTTTTCTCTGGTTGCAAGCGCGAATTAGTATGCCCGGGGAAAGCAGCGCGCGATGATGCGATATATTTCCTGCGGAAAATGAGAGCGCATTAAAGCCCTTGGCTCCGCCGGTTCTGCACCTATGTATACACAGCTTTACACGTTCACGTGCATCTACAGGGTGTCCTGTAACTCATGGTACAACCGCGAACGACGTGATTCTATGTGATAGAATTATAGAATAAAATTTGCTCACACGATGATTTGTTTTCGAGAAAAATTGTTTTATAAATTTAATTGGTACGTATGCACTTGATTGTGTCTAGAGTTAATTAATGATGTTCTAGATAACCTTTGATTACATTTACAGGTAACATTAAATTCATTGTATATTATGATATTACTCGTACAGACGAATTAAAAAAAATGGTTTAGTACTTGAAATTTTAAAACTGTAGAACGGGTAAGAAAGTGGTCGTAGAAATTGAATACGAATAGCACGGCTGTGTATACAATAACATGGCCAACGTTTCCAGTAATTTTTAAGTTAAAAGTCAAGCTTCCAAAAAGAAATCACGTAGTCGTATTCTGCAGCCTCGATCCTCCGCACTCATTGTAAATATTTGCAAATGTACATAGAAATTATCTAGAATAAAATCTGAATGTAATCAGATGCAACTGTATCATACCTGGCGAATCTTTAAAATCATCTTTCTCGAAAACAAAGGGTCGCAGGATAAAACTTTATTCTATATTTTCAATGTACAGTAGAAACTCGATTACCTGAACATTGGTTATTCGAAAATTGGCCACCCTGGTTCAGTTACAAAATATAATTATTATTAGTGGCACAGTGTTCTATATTTTAAAATAAAATTAAAATTTGACTGCGAAATGTACTTAGAATGTGAATCATCTTATTACTAAGGACAGTTCGCATAATCGAGGTCCTACTGTATATATTACAGTTCGAATAATCTTGGTCCTACTGTATATATTACAGTTCGAATAATCGAGGTCCTACTGTACTTATTATGAAGCACATTACTAAGAGGTCTGACTGTATTTTTCCAAGTAGAATCACTTCCTTCTCGGTTGCTCTACCAGTTACAGTACACCCCGTATACGTATGTATGTATGTACATATACATATCTGGCTGTGTTTATTGCGTGGATGAAATACCCTAGGGCGAGCAAGTACAAGTATATACGTGATACAGGCAGACAATGTCCGCGTAGAGCCGTAATCTTGCCAAAGTTCGGTGCCCAGCAACGAGAAACTCCGTGGGATTGGTTTCCAGCGTGTTTGGTATTCACCGTGGGGACTCGAGCGGTTGATTAAGAAATTATAATTCGTCTTTGACGTTGCTATCGGCCGATGGAAACTTCGTCCACGGCCTATCCGTTCCGTCTGACTCACGCCGATACTCGCCGCTCGCCAAATAGCGCATCGTTCTAATTTAATTAACGGCTTACCATTTTTCGTCACCGCGAAATTCCTGTCCCCCTTACGTCGGGAGGAATTATATCCTGATGCGAACAGGTCAAGGTTTCGAGTCTTGGAACTTGGAAGTAGTATAGATCGTGAGAGATGTCCGGTGACTCATGATTTTAAGCAGATGTTTTTATTATTAATTTTTTACCTTGACTCGGGCGCGACTGATTCATAGACTGCCGATTTTTATGCAAATTTAGATTTCAGTTTATAGAGTGCAGTATTTTTTCTGTTACTGTGGTTGATGAAGCGAAACGTTCACGAAACTGCATTATGTTTTTTAAATGTTCGGAAAATAAGCTTTTTACATATTTTCGTTGCATTACGGACTACGTGTCTTTCACTTGACTCGATGTGCTACATTGTATGAACATACTCAGTCTATTAATTAACTGTACGTGTTGGAGGCATATTACAAATGCATTTGTTACAGATACTGCAGCCTTGTTGCGTGTAACAATGCCCTGAAAGGGTGTTAAATGAGAGATAATTAATGTAGCGTATTCGCTTGATCAATTTCGTCAGTGTGTATGTTTGGAGTACAAATGAGCTATCTGCGTATGAAAGGATAATTCTACTAATTCTCTAGATTACGATTGGTGGACGATAATTTAAACAATTGATGAATTTTTAATTTTTGCGCATAGTTCAATGCTTCGAATACCAAAGGGGTAATTGAAATCCCTAGTCAGACAGTATAATTCGCTGTTTTCATATGTTCTGTGGCACAGTGAAAAATTCCGTATCTGGCCAGACACATTAAAGTAGGTGTTCCTGAAGCTGAGTACGTAAACATTTAATTATTTTATGGTACACTTCTAATTGTATGTATTTATATTATAACTATATTTGTAAAATTTATTTTTCTTAAAATTGAATCCTTTGTAACCCAGTTTCCGTGAAAACTATTCACTGTACGTAAGATAATAGTAGCTGGAAAATAACAGTTGATTGCCTTTATTATGCTTTGATCTTTTGCCTTTGTAAACGTTTCATTTATTATTTTTATCCTCTACTGATTTTTACATTTTAACTACACTCCGAAATTTCGTACATTATTCGGAACTCTCAAGCACTTTAGTGGCTCTTGAAGCTACTATAGTGGTCGTAGGCACACATGTAGTTACCTTTCCATTGCGTGTTCATATGTGCCTTCTACAGCCAAACGGTTAACGAGAGTTAGTAGTTGTTTGATTAATTCTACATTCCGTGTTTCAGCAGCTTTTATACTCACACAATTACGATAATTTGAGAAAGAAAAACAATAGTATTTTATGATTTAATTTATTATTATGCGAACCTCTCAGAAACCGTCTGACCAACACCATAAAATAAAAAATACACATAATTGATTATGTATTATTGTATTATTGATTGAATACTAAAATTTCAAAATTTACAAAAAATGTTTTTAGCAGTTTCGTTTCTCAGGGCCTCGCATGAAGATTTGTATATAACAATTGCACGTGTAGAATTGTTCAGAATTATTTATAAAAAATAATCTGAACCACTTGTGGATCGGACAACGTTATCGCAGTCGTGTGATCGCATTCGACACATCGCAATTTTTCTTCGAAAAATCCACATCTTTTGAGAATCCGCGTAACGTTGGCCATGCCTCGTCGACGGTACATTCCTTCGTAAATACATTCCATGGAACGATCAGGTGACCGGACCAATAGCATTCCACGCATGCTTCTTCGATAGAATAAGGGTGGAATCCCTGACATTCAAAAGAGAACGTCGAGAAACGTATCTCCTTTCAGAACGTACTTTTCAAACCACCGATTGGTTTCCACTATCACATACATTAATCTACGCATTAAAAATTCAGTTACAACACAGAGAAATAAAAAAAATCATTTTAAAATTCATACAGCTTCGTATGCTCACAAGCAAATTCAGTAAAACCGCAAGAAAAGTTGAATCTGTGTTCATTAACACTTTGAGTGCCACGTCACCCATACTTGGGTGACACAAAAATTCAATCGTTACTTATTTGATCATGAATAGTATTAATGAATATATTTAATAACGTTTAGTAGTAGCAGTCAAAAGATTATGAAAGTTAATCATATTATTGATTGAAAAAGGTACAATTTATTGTTATATTAATTTTGTTTAAAAATTTTGAAAGTTTGTCATTTTCAGCTAGTGCAGCGTGGCAGTCAAAGTGTTAAGACCGAGGGTAGACATGAAATTTTCGTTGCTTTGTTTTGGACAAAAGAAGGAGACGAAAGAAGACGCAGAGGGAGAATTCATGAGAAATTATGATAAAAGGGGGTGGAAGGGAGACGCGTGACGGTTTATTACGTCGCAATGCGGACGAGTCGCGTTTAAAATCGACCCAGTTCGCGTAATCGCGAAAATCGACGAACTACCGTAGTTTCGACCCTGGACGATATGCGTTTCCGTCCCTTGGCGCGGATTCCCTATCTTTTCATGCTAGGACCCCGCTAGCTCGCTCCCTGGATTTCGACCGGCTACACGCGCACGAGTCCAACATTTGCATGATTTCGCAGTCGCATAACCGCCGCGATACGGATTGCTTAAGTTATGCTCTCTTCAGGGAGCGTTCAGCTTACCAGCAATTTCGATTCCGGCGAACTTTTCGGAAAACCCCGGAAAGGGAAGCAGAAAAATCATGGGGAATTCTTGGTCATTTCTCAGTGGAGTTAAAAAGTCATTTTTTATCCTTTTTTTGTTTACGCTATACATGTACATATATATCATATTTAGACATGAATTTATTAAAGTAAGAAAACATTAGATGGTTTTTTAAAATTGTGTTTATTCAGTATGAATTTCTAGGCTTTAACTAAAAGTAATGTAGACGTCTTTAAAAAAATAAGATTCACTTTTCTGTCTATATCCCTGTAGAAGATAGTGTCTAAATGTTGCCCTCACGTAATGCTTCAGAAGTATAATTTAATGTTAAAACAGTTTACCATCATACGTAGAATTGTCAAGTATTTTCATAAATTTTTGAAGCTTCGGTGGTCAGAATTCTTACAGATAATACGGTTCAAAGTTTTCTGGATAGGTGTGTGTCCTATTGGATGCCGAGATTTTTGAGTCAAGGTCTGAAGACGGACTGACACATTCATATAAGGTAACCATGTTCATATGCCAGATCACTGATTATCAATCTCTGTTCGTTCAGTTAATCAATTGACTAAGAATTAATATTCAGTCTTTTAAACACATTACACCCCGAAGAAGTTAAATGATAGAATACAATGATACACAGTGGTGACCAAACGAAACAAGCCTTAAAAAGTATTAGTATATGTGTATGTTCAAGTCACATAGCTTCATAGGGGATGAATCCTTCCAGTTCCATGAAATCACACATAGAAGTCTAAAAATCGACCACCATACGCTACTGACCACTATACGGGTCCAGACGCAGTCGTTTATTCCACCCCATCATCTATCTGTTCAGACGAATAGTTACATCAGCATGTCTTATTGTAATATATACAATTCGTTGAATATTTCACAGTTTGCACTGGTACATTTTACTTAAGAATAAACATAGTTTCTGAGTGCAAACTTTTGATATATGCTGAAATATTTGGCTATCGAAACACCTGACAGCCATCATCACCAACTTTCCCCGTATTCTCAAGAAATATCATCTTTTCTATGCCCCTTCTCGGTACATTTTCACGTAGAACCGAAGGAGCGCGCAGATTGGATCAGACCGGGCGAAAACGCGTGCAAACTTTGGCGACGATCAATCGCAACGTCGGCGAATCTTTTAGGAGACGAAAGTCGGCCCTTGTTCTCGGTAATTAGCGGATGTTGGATCCGGTCCAAGAGCATCGGAGGTGGACCAGGTCCGGGACAGACGGTCGGACCGCAAACGTTTCGCATTCCAGGCAGCCGCACAAATCTCGGGGAAACGCGTGTGACGTTCTGGCCGAGGAACAGTCGTCCTGGACACAACGACACCCTCACCGGGGATGTTCGAAGCCAGCCATGGCGGTTTCGATCCCCTTCGTTGCCTCTTCACGGATCGACTGACGCGTCTCTGACACTCGATTACCGCTTTCCTCCTCTAACGATCGTCTACAGCATTTCTGGACACCTATGTTTCTGGTCCTGTTGAGGAAATCACAGAGAGATTCGTCGTAGACGATTTCATTTAGTTCACATTAATTTTGCTAGCACAGTCACAGATTTATAATATGGTACTATCGAGAAGTCACAAAGGGGTGAATAACAATATCAGTTTTAATGCGTTGGCTGCTACAGTGGAAACAGCCCTTCCTAATCAGACACGACATACATTGCTGTTTTGATTGTAAATGACCGAGAAACAAAATGCTTAAGTACTTAATCGTATACATGCTTTTCTATGTTAATTTTGCAATGTAAAATTCCCTGAGAATTACAACTAAATTTCGCAAAAAAATGATAAGTTTATTCTAGAATATGGAATGCAGAGTAGTACAAAATTATGTACACAGTGTCATTAATAATATTTGCAGCTTGTGACCGACATAGAAGGACTAATTTCCGAAAACATTAATTGGGTGTTCGCATAATCTAGGTTCTACTGTAATTATGAACGGTATATTCGTACTTTTCAAAATGTCCCACGAAAATAAAATATAATACAACATTCTATAACCGCTCGTTACGAACCACACTGTATATAACGTAACTCGTTGAATCGGCCAGAAAATACAGTTTCACGCGTGTCCTCGGGGCAGGGATAAGCAAGGTACAAGAGGCGCGTACATGCGTAACAGGAATAATTTAGTTTTCCGGCGAGTTAGAAGCAAACTGGCACCCTTTCTTCTTCCATTTTGCTCTCGAGGCGAGCCCTCTTGAGAGAGAAGTGGAAGGACGGTTAGCAAAGGGCCGCCTACGGGGTTTACGACCCTCGAAAGGCCCTTGGCTAACGACGTTACGCGTCCACCGACGCGCCCGGTATACTTTAGGAGCTCTCCAATTAATTATTCCGCGGGATTTTGCTCCGATTTAATTACGGTTCTTACCATTTCGGTTCCCTCTTTTCTCTCTCTTTCTCGGCCGTCTCCTTTCCGAGCCTTATCTACGCCGTTGCTGGCCCTTGAAAGGCGAAGACGCGGATGGATTTCTTAATTAGGCGAGGCGACTGTCAGTCGGCACTTTAATTTTCTCCAGCTTCCATCCGTGACCCAACTTCCCGAATAAGTTCGGTTCACGCAGGACGGAACCGTCACGTCGATTCACGACAAAGTTGTGTCAAAATATTCTCGTGTAAGCTGGTCTAGACACCTTTCTATCTGAATCTTTTAGTGTATCACTCGTAAATATGTGTAGTGTTGTAATGGATTCATTCTAATTAACAATATGTCGAGGTTATTAAATAAAACGACATAGATTTACGGCAAATCCCTTATTTATATATACTCCTCTGTATCTTTGATGCAAAATATATTAATTATACATGAGTTATATAAATACTTTAGGTTTGGTTTATAATTATTAAATTCAACACGTTGAATGTCCCGGGGGTCACCCGCCGGTGGTCGGCGCCATAAATTTCATTTCATTAAATAACTACTTACTATTGGACAGTTTTGAGCAATCTTCACTCTGGAATAACCATTTAGGAACACAAGAACATGATTACACACCAGAACATTTTTTCCTTTATGATGAATATTAATAATGTTAAATTATAACGTGTCTGGCTAGGCGTGTCTGTTTTCACTGCAGCGATCAACCTGTTAACACGTTCACTGCCGTGGTGGTCACCGGTGATCGACGCATGGAATTGTATTTAATTAGATAATTACCGGTTTTATTAAAATATTGAATAGAATTAACATTGCGGAACGTATAGAAGGTCAAGACTGTGCATTTGAATAGTTACCTATTTTCTTCTTCGTGATTTATGTTTCAAATGGAACATTATAGTGTGTCTGGCCAGGTATGGGAGTTTTCACTGTGGCAACCAACGTGTTTAAAAAAAGTTATATCATAGACAAGGAACTGACCTTGAAATACCCAGTTCTCGTGTTTCTATCATACCTCCTTGGCCATACTTATTTATTTACATGACGAAGGGTCGACGGTGACGTTGCGTGCAGTGTGAATGAAAAAATTAATAACTCGTTCGCTATAAGTAATGGAACGTCGGTGTTCGAGAGGCTGATCGTGGGATAGCATTAAACCGAGCGCTCTCTCTCTGGACGGTTAGAATGGAAATTACGGGGGAGAGACGCGAGTTATTGGCGTGTAATAGAATCGAGACGAGGGCGTACGATTCCTTTTATATCGATCGATTCTGGACGATTCTCGACGTTCCGCCGGACGATCGGCTGAATTCGAGCGGAAATCGTATAAATAATTCGCGGGGTACGTTTTCCCGTTCGTTTAAACTCGCTGGACCTCTCTCTCTCTCTCTCTCTTTCTCTCTCTCGTTCTGTCTCTTGTTCTCCTCGTCTCTCTCCTTTTCTATGGAACGCTCGACTTAATTCACCGTGAATTCTGCAGATGCCGTGGATCGAAAAGGAATCCTCGCGACATGCAGCCCCCGTTCTCGTTAATTTGCCCGGGAGACGAGGAGAAACGAGAGGAGCGGCCGTTTCCACCGGGTCTTTGACAAGGTCGACGGTTTTATTAATAGTTCGCCGCGGCCGTACGTGAAATATTTATAGAGCTAAGGACTCGATGGAAAACCGATACCTGCACGTCGAACCGTGACATTCGAGCTCGTTATCTGTCCGGTATCGAACGACACCGCGGGAAATTGAAGGCTACCAGAACTTTTACTCCTATCGAATTCTGAACGTCCACCGACCGATCGCTGCTCCACGCCCGAGTGTGCTTAAGATCGCGTGGTACAGTGATCGATGCGATTCTCTTTCCCGATTTTAAGAGCACCAGACGCGGATGCAATCTGTACGAGAAATTCAGGAGGGTTGATGGGAGAAATAGACAAGATAAAGTGGGCGAAAGTGGCTGATTTATTGTGGTACAAATTCATGGGAACAGAGTGGTCGACTTTGACGGAATTATTCTTGAACGAAATGTCTGTAGGACTGTATTAAACCCTTGTCGCACGATAACGGTTTGATAAATACGTTTCTCTTTAAATATGTTAAGACTTCGGTCGGTGTCGCACACACGTGATTTTATTAATTTCTTTTTGTATTAACTCCACTCTTCAGTTATAATCTGTCAAGGTTGACAATGAGTAAATACATGTAATTATTCCGTTACAATAGCATGTGGCTCATTTTATTCATTTAAATAATATTCAAGTAAAATAGATAAATGAGCGTCTACCAATGAAGTAGGAAGAGTATAATATTCAATGTAAAGAATGTATTCTAAAATGATTCGTAACTTAACGAGTTTTGCATAACTGGCCAAAGATATTGCGAAAGGGGAAAATGGAGAAGATGAATTGGGCAAAAGTGAGAGATTTATGACGGTACAAATGCAAAGCAACACAGTTGTCGATTTTGATGGAATAATTCTTGAAGAATTCTGAAAGCATAAACGAAATGCCTTTAACACTTTTGTTTCAACTCCTTGTCTTATAATAACGCTTCGATCGATACGTTTCTCTTTAACAATTTTAGGATGAGAAATTGCGGAGGCAATCTGTAAGAAAAATTCAGGAGGGTTGAAAAGAGAAATAGACAAGATAAAGTGAGCGAATCCCTGGGGGTGATTCTGTGTTGTTGACACACGGTGATTCTGACTGCACCTAAATCTGTATATTTTCCGACTAAATAACCATAATTGGATTTACATACAAAGAAGAAATATGGCCAATTATTTGAATATTACACTGCAGTTCTCAGGACAATTTTATCCTTACTATTATTGTTGTACAACCATATCCACGCGGGTCATTAGCCAATTTTCCCAAGCATGATTTACTACACGCTTTGTGTTCAAGTGACTTTCACCTACGCCTCAGAAGCGTTCACCCACGCATACTTAAACAAATGCCTATAAATCGACTTAGGATTACTAAACCGTCTCGAGGCAACCTTAAAGTAAGGTTACGCGCCTAAGCGGAGAAGAAACCGAAACGTGGCTGCATTGTACAGGAAAACGCATGCATGAAATTTCAAGTTACTGCAAGAGTTTGTTTAAACAGAATTACGACCGCAGAAGGTTAAGCCACGTTCCAAGAATAACTGATTGCCAAAGCGTGTTTGCAATGGGAAAGAATGTTGCGTAACCGGTAATCGGATACACTCGATTCTACTGGAATTTTGTTTCGACCTACAGGGTGTTCCAAAATTTCCGTGGCCAACGATCAGCTGATTAACACATTTTGCGCCGCATCGGACAGCTACGAAACTTATGCTTAACCGCAGGCAAAAATTCTTGTATTGCGATCTTAAATTACACTTTAGAAAGATTTTTATAACTGAAAATGTACGCAATATTTTTATATGAAACTTTGTAAAAAGTGTATGTGAGAAAGTACTATGAATTATAATTTCGTATAGGACAATTATACATTACATTATACATACAATTACACTCTTAATGGGACTAGTTTAAATGAAATAAAATAAAATGTGTCTATTACATGCACTTCAAATATTTTACTATGTAAACATGTCGCATTTGCAAGACAGTTACATACATAATTAGTTATATGTAATCAGCACTTGTATTCAGTGTTGGTACTTTGCTACTGATCTGAAGAGTGAAGATATTTGCAAAGCTATTATACCGGTATGTAATAAATCTGTATCAAAACACATATTTTTACGCGAGCGACGTGAAATGTGTTCAATCAAAATTAAATTACAAAACACACGGCAGTATCAATTCAACTACTATTTTTCAAAAAATTCAATCTCTGCAAAGGGAAACAGTCATCAAATAATTGTGAGAAACAATTCCGCGAAGGCTTCAGAAACGTCGCTGTTGCTTAAGAATACAAAAAAACAGAGGCAAACGATTACAGAGAAATCAGTTGCGCGGCGTGTACTCAATATTCGATCCACTCACGTGTCGATTGCAGTTTCTACGAACTATTTCCATGAAACTGTACCCCCACCGTTCTCGTTTTCGCTAAACCGCAGACAAGCGCGCGTTACGAAGAAAAACGGGGAAACTAAATAGGCACGCGGTGGTTACGGAAAGACTCGCAGAAAATCACGCGTCAGCTCGAACAATTTTGCGGTCGATGTCCAGGCCCGTATCACTGGGGGGCGTACGAAAAAGGGGTACATGTTTTCGGGGGTGCGGACGTTCCCACTGACATGGCATAAAATTCCGATGATTGTACTCCCTGGAGTAAGCTTTCTCTCTACAAGGTGTTCCAACAACAAGGGACGCTATATTTGGCAGGAAATAATGAATTTGAGACGCAAGAATAAGAAAAAAATTCGTGTACAGGATGAGAAATCACGAGGTGAAAACCAAATCTTTTCAAAAAGCAGGCTGTGCAGTAGAATCTCGATTATCCGAACAGCGGTCATCCAAAAATTCCACTTTCAGGTTAATTACAAATTAAAATTATCACCAATGATACTGTGCACTTAATTTTATTCCACCGTGACTTTTATATTCTAAACCAAAATTATCATTTTTATGCGAAACGTAGTTGCAATGTGAGTCATCTTGTTACCAATTACAGTTCGGATAATCGAGGTTCTACAGTATATTTCAAAGATTGAAGTATCTCGTGACCCACTCATTTTTCGGATACCTTACCTTAATACAGTAGAATCTCGACTATCCGAACACGGATCATCCTCTGTCACTTACAAGCTAGAAACATCATTAATGACACTGTGTACTTAATTTTGCATTACTCTGTATTTCATACTCTAAAATTAAATCTATCATTTTTATGTGAAACTCGGTCGTACTGTTACAAATTATAGTTTGGATAATTGAGGTTCTGCTGTATTTTTGTACGCGGAACATTCAGAAGAATTCCTCTCCCTGGACTTCTTTCCAGCTCTGCACAGTACCTATCTTTACCATGTAGCCACCAAAAAAAAAGAACACTCTGCAACCCTTCGTGTGAACCACCTCGCGCAAGTCCTGCTTCCCCTACTGTCTCTAAAACGAATTCACCGTCTCCAGGATGTACGTCCCTTTTTGAAATTTCTCACTCGTAACACCCCGTTCTAACGCGCAAAATTTAATCCGGCGGGCTCGCAGTGCGTCGAATTAAAACGTACGTGTAGCAAGTGCACGCACACGTGCACGCGTGCCCGAGAAAGGGCAACGTCGGTTTGCGTAATGAGAACGGAGGATTGTTCCACGCCGTACACGCCTCAAACGGTGTTTCAATTTAATAATGGCGTTTCATTACGCGGACGGGCCCGTCCCGACGGCGGACGACGTATCGCTTTTGACCGAACAACCGTGACGAGGCCAACAACGTTTTTACGTATATCTTCTCTTTCTCTCTCCCGTCTCTTTGCGCTTCCTTCTGAAACTTAGCAATTATGTTGGACCACCCCCCACTGCCTGCTTCTTTCCCCTCCAGTCGGCCGGACAACGCTTCCGGGGCGCAAACAGGCAAAGCGATAAAATTTCGCGAGATCGTTATTGCGTTTCCCCTTAGAACGAGAGCTGTTTATTGCGAACGAGAAATAAGTGACGATGAAACTATTTTCAATTAACTACACGGGGGAATACTGGTGGCAGGCTGTTGATAGGATTTCTGGAAGATGGAGATTGATTGTATGGGATCAAGGACGTTGTAGAGGGTTGATTATTGACACTATCAATTATCAGGTCATACCATAAGTAATGTCGTCCCCTCTGTTCTAAAATGTATGTACGTTACATTTTTGGAACTTATAGATATATATTTGATAGATATGAAAGCACTTACTTTTCTATAATACAATAATTGTTTCATTCAGAACAGTTAACATGATCTATACATACTATTTCATATTTTGAAATGGTGCGTCTAATTATAGAAGGCAAAATACAAGGAAAAAGATCCTTTGGGGAACGCAGAGCTCATGGCTAGAAGACATACACAGATGGTTCGGCTGCGCCTCGACTGACATTCTCTGTAACTATAATGGCCGCATGGATCGCCAACCTCCGACTGGCGACGGCGTGTTAAAAAGAAGAATACATGATATTAATATAAATTTCAGTGGATCAGAGTTTTACACATGGAGTACCGTAGTGCCTGGTTAGTGACCGCAGGCCTGAGATCTGATCGCGACAAATATCAAGGTACTTAGGTGTTTTGGGAATTACCTAACCTTATCTCTCTCTAGCTCGCCTCTGGGTGCGACGAGGACTACAGTGAGACACATTGAGAGTAAGTGAGATAGAATGCAATGCTATTTCTTAAATAGCTCGAAACAAATGCCCTAAACGCGTGCTCGAAGCTGCGAGGGACCAGTTCCAGAAGCGGGTGGGAATGACACCGTGACCCAAACCGGGCATTACTGTATATGCAACCGACTTCCATGCAGTACATCTGCTTGGCAGGCACGATGGATCGTAGAAGCGAATAAGAACATCTACGAGAACCAAGCTCCCCGTTGATGATCAAAAACGATGGAACCGTCAGGATCGGGATTCTCGGACATCGTACCTCGATTCCTCGGGGAAGGAAGTGTATCCAGCTGAATTTGCGGCCTGCGAGGTGTTTAGTATGCCGAGACACGCGGCGTGTTCGAAGCACATTAGCGACCTCCCCCAGGATTCAATGGGTGCGAGGGTGAGAGAGAGTGCGAGGGGATGGCGTAAAATGGGGGTAAGGGGTGCCCGAGCCTGAGGGATCCTTCCAGTCCTGTCTGGTGGCAGGATTGGAAAGACGTCCGTTCAATAATCGTCGCAAAAAAGGACAGAGAGCTAATGGCGCGCGTGATGCTGGTGATTCGGAAAATTGTGGATCGACGGTCGTATAATCGGGCTAATATCATCGATCCGATACCCACGTACCCACCTATTCGTTCTTCTTCATCCTCCCTTCGTCCCCTACGCTTCTCAGACACGGAGGGTGGAGATCCGAAGGAAATTTCACTAGGAAGCTTCATTTTCCACGTTGATGCCTCCGCTTAAAGCCCGCATCCCTCTCATCAACGCCTGTCCTCCAGGAATTCCCAAAGAATCTGCGAACCCGCTCCTGCGATTTCGAGGTTCCAAATACTTTGAAGTGCGCGCGTTTCAATCGCGAATTTCTCCGCCTGCATCCCAATCTCTTCATCCTGCCGGGTGTTAGCTGTCGACTGTCTTAGCTCAGAGGACCTTGGACATTTTTAAGGATCGTTACCATGTTGAGAATCTTGCAATGAGGAAGTTAGAGTGCATGGCTATTAATTTCATGCAGAGTTAATGTCTGTAATGTATTAGCAACTCTTGGGTTCTGTTCCGTTGACAGCTTGCAGGACATGCGTGTGCCTGAAAATTGCCGGGAGATTCAGAAATGAAAAGCTGTTTAACCCGTGGTATTTCAATTATAAATTTCCTTGTGAAGTTATACGTTCTTCAACCACTCGTTCATTAATCTGCTCATGTTTTTTTAAAATATACGACCAACTCCCCTCGAGTCATAGAGACACCAGACCTTTACACTCTGATCACCCACCACCGTCGACATTATGCAGTGGGCCGAACATGCAAATTGTAAATGGGTGCGACCCGTGCCTGCAAGTTTTGTCCACCTCCATTCTTTAATTAAGGTCACGCCTTCCTCCATTCATTTTGCGTTTAAAGGGACGCATCACCTTCTTTTGCAATAATATCATTCTATTTTTCAAACGTCACCAAAAGGTGTATCATCTTTTGCGTTCATATCTCACTTCTATTCAGTACAAAGCCTACACGAGCTAATTGTAGTCCACGCGTTTTTCTCGAAGCGCAGTTTTCGAAACTGGTGTCCGTAATGAGAGAAGAACTACATGGTCGATTTCATTAAAAATTTTACAGGCACATTCAGTAGGCATCCCTCTATAGCCGGAACTAGAATTATGTTGCTAGGTTAATTTTTTATATTTTTTAAGGCCAGAAAACGGTAAAAAGTTATGGTAACACTTGAACACCTCTGTTTAAACCGTTCCCATTCCGTTTCTTTTAACGATAAATAAATAATTCTACTTCCGGCTATAGCCGCAAATGTGTTAATGAAGATAACGTTCCATTTTCCAATTTCAAACCACTAGGACCCCGGCAGCGCGGACACCGTTTGAATCTGTCGAATAACTCAAGCCGACTTGAACGACGTCTGTCTTGAAAAATGTCCATATTTTTTACATCAACAAAATATGAAATTAAAGCCCCATCATTAAACAATGAAAAGCAAAAAACGGCATTTTAAAATACTTATTCCATTTTCCCAGAAAAAAAATTCTAAACATCCGCTTAGAAAGAATGTCCTAAACTAGAAATCCCCCTTAACCCATTTTTGCCCATGAAACTGGCCCTGTTGCTTTAGAAGCATTTATTATTGAAAAACTGCACATGTAAAACAAAATACTACTATAATGCCAATGCAGATTCTAGTGTCATCTCTTGTAGGAGCATTCAATAAGCATTCAACGCAATGACTGCATACAAGAAAATTGTCTACCGACCAACAGATAGAGGCAGCAGGCGAAAATGTTGTACCTCAACCGAGTACAATGGACAAAAATGGGTTAATCAGCCTGCAGCGTCTCAGGCGAATATCGTTAATTCAACAAATTCCTTTTGCGGTGTTGGGACGAGATACACAGAAAAAAATTCGTTAACCACACCGAGGCTGAAGACGGCTCGATTTGATTTACGATCGTGTAACTTCCCGACATGCGGTCGAGTCACCTCGCTTCCCGTTCCCGGATCGTCTACGTTTCCGGAAGTGCTCGAGCGCGGGAGAGGCGTAGGCGTTATCTACGACGTCGTGGTTCGATCTTCCGCGGGCATGGGTCAGCTCTTTCCGCCGGGAAGTCGAGTCATGGAAATTAATCCCGATCGAAGCTCGTTTCATGCTCCCTCCGAGTTTCCCTTACGTCCGCTCTCTGAAAATTTTTCCTCCCGCCTAATGGGAACGTCGTACGAATATGATACCGTGTCCCCTTCGATTCCGCCCGTTCTGCTGCGAGCCATTTGGAATTCGTCCGACGACGCTCGGCGTCAGCGTTTCTTTCAGCCCGATGATTCCGCGTCCGGACCCTCATTCCCGTACAACGACGGACTCCACGTCCTCGCAGCACGCTTCGGTGTTCCCAGCCAGCCGGAGAACCTACATAGACACGTGTTCGGAGGTGGAACGAGCCCGATCGTGTCAACGATCCTCGATTTTCCTTGGGCTGCTCGTGGAGAGATCGATCGTCAGCTCTTCCCGACGAGGAACAGCCAATTCGTCCTACCTGGATCGAGGTGTTCGTTCGTTGCCTCGTACCCGTCGTCCAGCTCGCTAGGAACTGTACACGATGCATCCGGACGATGTTCGTACCATTCGCTAGCCAGCCTTACCGCCCTCTTGGGCGCCATCTATCTGCTCCCGCTATGTTCAGCTCGACCATCCCGCAGGAGTAATTTTCTTCTCTCGTTTTCTTTCCCGCCGGGTGCTCTCCTCTTTTCATTTCCATCGTCTCTGCCCTCCGCGTTTCTCCACGGCCGCTACCTTCCGCTCATCCTCGTGCATGCACGATCGCGAGAATTGCTGGGAACGTTTGCCACGCCGCGGGCGGCCCGGCTACGCCACGTCCAATGTCCCTGGGGAACCTCAATCTACTCCTTCCTATCCTACCAACGGAAGTTTATCTTCCATCCGTGCTCCTGGCTAGCCCCACTCCGCCTCTCCGCACGGTTAATTGTCCCTCTATGTACCTTGGACGACGCCTCTAATGTCCTCCAGAATCCCTCCCGCGCGTTTATTCAATATTATATGCTGGCTTGTTAGGCGGTGACGAGCTGCCTGGCAACACCTGCCCCGGCTCCCTGGAGGGTCTGCAGAGCCAACGTCGGGGGGTCAGTTTTAATCAACGCTGCTGTATTGTTTTTCTTGTCTAATTGTTGTTGGTATGATGGAATATTCAGGAATTATTGTTGAAGCGGAAATATGCACGACTGTTGGACAAGCTTCTGCGGTTGTAAGAATGAGTATACGGTGGTATGCAGAAGTATCGGGCTATCTGAGATGAGGAAGGTTTTGTGAGTTTTAAAGAATTTGTTAATGAAACCTAGAGGGCTGGTTTCGACTCTTCATGGAGTGCCTCAAGCAATCGTTCAGCGTTGTTCATTTTCTTTCCTTGCTCGGCTATTTTCAAGTAATTCCATACATGTTGAGTGTAATTGAGATCTGGACTTTGGGGTGGTCAGATTGCAAGTGATAATGGACTATTTTGTTTCAAATCATACAAGTGATGTTCAACTTTTAATTATTCGCGTGGGGACAATATGACCCGAAACAGTGAGAGCTGCCATAGTTAGTCACACACATTTTAATTGACTACTTTATTAACTGAAACTACTCTATCGTAGGCCGATTATTTTATATTACCAGTGAAAGCTGCCATAGTTCGTCAGACATATTTTAATTTACTATTTTACTAACTTAAACTGATGTATCGTATATCCAGTATGTTATATTATTACTACAGTGTTAATATTTACCAAAATCTTATGGGAATAAATAATCATTCAATTAAATTAAAACATTAGTACTGAAACTGGAGAATAGCCTTCATTACCACTGTAGATAGAATTAGCGACGTTAGAGGTCTAAGACTTTCACACAGCATGTTGTTGAAGTGAGCAAACATTAGGATGAGTTATTCTGAAGTGCGATGAGACGACAGCGAGGTATGACCTGGGGTTGACCACATGTGGTCCACGTCCACCACTCAACTCCATGAAAATTTATATCAACATTATCCACACATCATATTAGCTCTTCTAAACGAAACAATTACTATCTTGTATCCAAATGAAAGTTGTCGTGCAGCTGAGGTTTCTTCAAGCGAAACCACAAAAATAAATCAGTTAACTCACCCTTTCATCGCTTGCATTCTACCTGGCCAATTCGCACCTATAGTCGTGCGGTTTTTCCCAAAATTCGCAACGGCCAGCTGAACGTCCAAGTGAATCATAACGCGTGATTCATGGACATACGCGTCGGACACGAAATGCGGCAGAAAGGCGGACGCTCACGTGCGGCCATTGACGGGGGTTCGTAAGCAAGCAGAGGGACCCCAACGACTTCGACGACCCCCCAAGATCAAGATAACGGGCTTACGCCCCTAAAGCCGGATTAATTAAAGGCCATTCGACTGAAATCGTGAGCACCGGAATGGCGACTCCGAAAGCACTGATCCTATCGTATGGACCCGTGTGTGCACCTGTTCCGCAAAGCACCCGGTCCCACGCTCTGCTGCTGCCATCGCTTCTCTTCAGGATCGTGTATCGGCTACCGGTGCACTTTCAACGAGTTTAGCGCAATAACAGTTTCCGCGAAAAATTGCGAAACTCGCCCCGGGAAAACCGATAGTTCGGGTTGTTTTCGGAAGAAACGCTGTTAGATAAGGAGAGCGTAACGCAGTGCACCGCCTGCTCGGACCGGCGGGAAATTTCCATCGTCGACGAAAATCTTATTTTGAGGGAGTCTTTTTTACCTGAGTATCGTTGACTTTCAACGGGGGAAATTATTGGTCGATGTAGTAATTCGGTGGATGCAACTGAATTTTCTATTTAAATTTTGTTGCGGATCCAAATACAGTTTAAAGTGCAACAATATTTAAATCGAACTGTACAGTAATTTTCTAATTTTTATTCTTTATGATTCTTATATTATTGCATACTTTATGTACATGTTCTCTTACAAGATGTACTTTATTCTTTGTTAATTATACTTTATGGTTTTTCAGGGCCAGTGTATATGAATAAATAATATTGTGTTATTGAATATGATGCGCAGGTAGCTATGTACAGGTGTACATAAATTCATAAGTGACTTGATTAATCCATTGAAGGTTACTTTGTAGCACATTTTAGGTTTCGCTGTATTTTGACGTTTGAAAATACGTATATGTCAAACACAATAAATTATTTACTGCAAATTTCTCAGAAGCTTTTATATCTATTTCGATTGCCATAAACAGAAAGAACTTCAATCTCATAGCCTAACATTTGCATACCTCGCCAAGTGCGTACTGTAAAGGAGCACCGATGTGTGCAATCTAGGTACATAAACTATAGTGTTCGCATGAGTAATATAACGCATTAACCCTTTGAACTCCTTTGTCGAGTGTGACTCGACATCGATTTCGTTCACATGTACTCCTATGTCGAGTCACACTCAACATTTTTACATTGCCAGTTTAAATATGTATATTATATTTCGCAATATGTTTTTTTTTACCACAAATATCAGATCTTAGTAAAGTTCCAATGCTATTTTCAATGTAAATAGTAAAAAGAAATTGTTTAAATTGGTTCCTATCAGCCAACTATTTTTTGGAGTACATTTCAAATAAAATACTTAAAATAGTAGGGAGTTATTGAAAAGTAAATTAATAAAAATTATGAGTTCAAAGAGCTAATCATTCAGTACAGAATGCAACACTATACAGACAATGATTTCGATACAAAGAATCATAGAAAACGTAATTAAACATACGACAGTCGCATCTTTGAGGAACTCCCAAATCGTTTCAGAGTTCACAAATTATTTCACATGGCTCGTGAATTACGAGCTACTGCATAACCGATACGCTGCTTATCATTCGAAGATAATCGAGCAGTTGCGGAAACAACGTCCATATTCCGAATTTTGTCGGGCAGCCCTGGAACAGCGGTTCGAAATGGACGCAGCTGCGTGAATTCTCGCGGTAATCAAGAATTCTCCCAAAATAATCATTCGGAATGCCTTTTTCCAGCCGCCCGGAACGCGTTCCACCGGGATTCCAGGCCAGACAGCGACGAATTAACGCGCGATTAATTATTCTCTCAGCGGCCGAGTCTCGCGCGTGTACATACGCAACCGAGTGCACTTGGTCCGATGCGTGCACGGCCGTGTTTGTGGCCCATTGTCGAAGGGCTCTCGGTTTAATTGCGGAAACACGTGACCAGCTCGTTAAAAAAAGGGATGGAAGATCAGTCTGTTGCCTTCTAATACCCACGGCAAGCTGGACATATCCGCCGCTCCCCCATGGAACCGTTTTGGAACTCTCAACCCCCGTGCATAGGAGCTGGTCGAATTTTATTCGTGTAATTATTAAGAGATTACGAATATTATTTGTGGGCTTCTATGTCCGTTTCGAGATGCAAGCACTTATGTTGCTACATTATTATAAACATACTTCCGTAAAGAAATTGTTGGACATTATGTGCTTTGTAGCGCTGCATATTTTATACAGAAGCCTCGAATTTCTCGAAAACGTTATAAGAATGTCTGTGGTATACTAAACTTTACCACAAAAAGAAGCGATATAATTTTTCATTTCACACTGAAGTGTGTATTCACTGAATGTCAATAGTTCAAGCACAGATACTGTTATTATTAAACTGCCGATCTTTATGCGATTTAACACGTTGAACGCCGTGGCGGTCACAAATTTAATTTAATTAAACAATTATTGAGTGTCACAAAATTCTAAACAAACTTCATACTGAAACAATAATGTAGGAACAGAAGGACACGATTGAGTACTCAAATCTTTTTTTCTTTACGATTTATATAAAAAGTAGTAAATTATATCGTGTCTGATTGGGCATGGCTGTTTCCACTGTGGCCGTCAGCGTGTTAACATATCCAAATACGTGCGAAATATGCGCAGGTTATAAAGTAAATGAAATGGAAAATACATTTTGTAACATTTAAAGCGTATAAGAAGAATAGAATTTTGTCGAAGTTTTGTTTCTTCGACTACGAAGGAACAAAACATATTGATATCTAAAATTGTATGCATGCATAAGCACCCGCAGTTTTTCGATGACGATTCGAACAATACCGAACTTCACCACAGACATAAATTCACCCGTTGCATCGCGTGCACGCAGCAGTTCGCGTAAACAACGCGATCGAGGGAGAAGGATGGACAGAGGGAAAAATAAGGGGAGTGATAAATGGGGTTAAGGTATGCTGACGGTGGAGGCGGAGGCAAAAGGGCGAGGAGCAGAGAAGGGGTGATAACGCGAGGCAGGTGGAGTAGGGCGAAAATGCTCGGGATCGGCGAGCGGAAAAATTTCATTATCCTCGCATTGAATTGGGATAGGAGCGTAGGTCGGGATGGCGTCCCTGAAAAATCTGTCGTCCCTGTCGATTCCGCCTCTGCTCGTTGAACTTTCACGAGAGACTCATTTAACTTCTTTCGTTTCAGAAGCAATTATTTCGCTCGGAGACGAAAGCTCGACCGGGAGATCGTTGAACGGTGGAATCTTCTCTCTGTCCGATCGATCCGACCGAACAAAACGACTCGACTAATTGTGAAATTCTGATTTCGCTCCTCTGCGTGCCACTGTCCCTGTCGTAACGATTCGATATTACAAAGGATCGTGCAGCGAAACCGTAACGTCGTCTGACTAAAGCACGACCGGTTCCACTGGTCCGTAAAGCGCACGGAATTCAGTTGCTGATGTAATGGGTATAATTATTTGAACATACCGATTGCACAGGGATTAGTTTAAACACTTGCTAGTTTACAACTGTACCGCCGAATTAAAAAATGACAATATTTAAGTAGACATAGAATCACTCAGGTTTTTAAAATTGTTTATCGCGAATCTATGTATTTGGATTATAAATAAGAGACAGAAATACAATAATTTACCTGAAAGCTTAATGGCCTGTCAGTCAGGCTTATTTAAGTTACATATTTATAATTCGATGATAGTGATGTTTTACATGGTGTATCTTATTTATACTTCATAGGTCACAGATGACGTGTTAATCAGTCTGGTTATTTAATCAAGAAGAAATCGTTAACTTATTTGAACCACCCGATATTAATATAACTTTAACGATTTTCATGTATAAATAACTTACTATCGCAGATTAACCACAAACTTGTCACGATCAATATAACTTACTCAACAACGTATCGTGTTTAGACGATCCACTGTTCTCGAGAAGATGAGTCACTTTAATCGACGTGACTCGCCGAAGAATAGAGCTACGATTTTGCTTATAGTCAGTCCTGTTATTCAATCAGGAAAATGCACTTATAATAATAATAATATAAAAACCTGACATCGTTAACTCACCAGATGCACCCAATAATAATGCAACCGTGTACAATTTTCATCTATCAGTGAATGAATATCACCGATAAAGACTCAAGAATATTATCTCACGAACACCAGTTAAGTATCGAATAAATCAAGCGTAGATCTCGAGAAGATGAGTCACTATAATCGAAGTGAGTCATCTAGAAAAATATCTACGATAAAATTCGCATCCCCGGACGGGCCCGGCACCATGAAACCTTACGTGGCGCAGGGACGGCGGTTGCCAGCCATAAAAACGTAGGTGGGACAAGGGTGGCAAGGGGGTGGGAAAGTTGGTCTTTTAATAAAGAACCGCGTGTTGCTCCTCCCATGAACGTAGACGCGTGTTTATGCGCGAGCATTTTACTCATCTCGCCTGCGCGACAATATTAGTTTGTAATATGAAAAAGAATGGCGCGGTGGTTGCCCCGTGGAGCGGAAGTCGCAGGGGTGAGCGCGCAGGCGCGCAATAAATTTCATTTCGCGCCACCGGAACGTAACGGACTGACAACCAGTGGAACGTTATTAAAAGTCAAGTGAGCATTCATTAAAGGGGTTAATCCCATAACCGATTCGATGTCTCACTGACTACGTTTGGAAGTTTTATTAACGCGCAGCCACCCTTCCGATTTGCGTGCGCGCGCGCGCTCGTCTTACTGGTGTTGTTAGACGTGTAGAGGAATAATGGCTTCAGTATGTATGGTTTAACTGGTTAGACAGATTCGTTTCTAAACAATTCAACATACATAACAATTACTTAATCTGACTGGTGGCGAACAAGACACTTCAAGGCCAATTTAATTTCTTTAACACTAGATCTACCAATGATTAACGTGCACCTATTTCATCGAGGCGATTAAAATGACACGTTTTAGAGAAAATACATAATTCAAGGAAACAATGTTTATTTATATTTCTCCGTAGCTTTATCCAGCGTTAATTCAAACTAAACATAGTAGTCGACAAAAATAAATCGTACATAGCAGAATTGCAAATCAGTCATTCTAACTGCCTTGGTAGTTCTAGTGTCAAATGAACAAGACGTTTAATTCTTTTAATAAATTTTAACAACGTTATACTTTTTACTTATATGTAATTCAAACCCTACAGTTCTTCTAACGCATGACTCTAAAGTTTTCGATTCAATTAAAGAGCTATTTGGAAACGACGCGTTTGAAGATTATCTTCGAGAGTTAATTGAGGCTTCAACGACTCGTCTACATTGACACCGTCGCGCGTGGTTACCACCCGACCGTAAGTTCTCTCGTCAGCCGCAGCGACTTAAGTTTTCGACGAACTTCCGGTTCTGGAAGGTGAAGCGTTTCGTCGGAGAGCGCGTTGCTGTTGCACTTAATTGCTGCCGTTGTCTGCGGAAGATTTCGCGGTTCCCTTTCCCACCGCCGCCGAAATATCGTGGCGCAGACGTTCAAATTAAGTCTCGACACCGACTGCGATACGAATAAAACGTTTCACCTTAGAATTTAATTACTCGACGATTTTCGGATTCCTGGTTTTTTGGGCGGACGCAATTTCGCGGCTGTTCGAGCATTTTCCAACTGGCGCTACAAAAATTCCAGTGTAGCTGTTAATATGAGACGTGCACGCAAAAACTGTTATAACGGAAAGTACAGTCGTTTTATTTGGATAACAGACTATGAAATATATTTTAACCGCAGGGACGAGTTTGTTAGGGTCGTAGAAATATTATGCAAATATTACATTATAAATTCAGAAATCTTGCAGGAGGAGAACAAGAGAATGTAGTAAATTTAAAAATCTTGGAGAAGAGGAGCAAAAGAATATAATAAATTCAGAAATTTTTTAGAGAAAGAGCAAAAGAATATACTAAATTCAGAAATTTTGAAGTAGAACACTCTACGCATGCGTAGCAGTGACGTTTCATACCGTTGTATAGAATGTTTAAATGAAGAAAAGAAAATTATATGCACGCACATATATCAGTGTCTTTGAAGGAAGTAACATTAATGTTTCGTTCAATATTGCAGAAATTATTTAACTTTCATTCAATAAGATGAAGGAAATCTCTGTAGTATGCACAAGCGTTAAAAAATATAATACAATGGAATTTATAGTGGTAGACTAATAGGGATGAATAATAATACTGAAAGTCAATCTATATTAAAAATACTTATATAAATAAACAGTGAAAAACAACACAAAAAACAATTTAAAGGAAAAAAAAGTAGGAAAACTAGGACAAATTACATGAAAACTAACATAACAGAACATTAGAACGTAACGAGAGCTTCAGGAACAATTCTAAATGATCATTACACATATTAGCAATGAAACATAATTGATTTAAGCAATTAATCCAGCCATTCAACTCGCCATAATGTCCCACGTTATATTCATAAAATTACATTCGAAATGTGTTCTCTTACCTGCTCGACCCGAGGAGTGTTAATGTTTGAGACACTCGAACGATAATTTTGGGGACGCGTTTTCGCAGACGGGCTCGAGGGGGCGGCAGTCTGCCGGAAGCAGAAGGGTTTTCAAGTTCGCGCGGTGGGGGTGGGGGGTGGTTGTCTGTAAAATGGACTAATTCGTGAATTTCAAGGAAGAGGGAAGGAGGGCGAGAAACGAAGGTGAAAGAGCGAAGAAAACGGGCTGAAAGTTGAGGGTGCAAGAGTCGGGGAGATAGCGTCGCCTTTGAGAGGGTTGCGAGTTTCCGGGCGGCAAGGACCGTGGAGAGAAGGATCCTTATATTTCAAATTAAAGGGAAATTCGAAATACCGACCGCGTTCACAAAGCTCTCTCTCTCTCTTTCTCTCTCTCTCTCTCTCCCTCTCGTTCTCTGTCCACTGTTTTCTCTCGTTGCGTTCCATCCGTGGAGCTCTTGACGGCGCGCCCTCCACTCTCTCTCCATCCGGAGTATTTAAACTTTTCAAATTGAAATTGTTTTCGATATCCGAGCGAGTGCTCTCGAAAGAGAGAGCAGAACAGCCGGCTAGGTACGGGACGAGGAGTACACGCCCCCGTTCCGTGAATTTTCCGCAGCTTTAGACATCCCGGACGACTCGACGAGCACGCTTTTCACCCGACGCTTTTGAACACTTAACTCGATTTCGTGACCCGCGGCGTATTATGCCGCGCACTAATTACGACATAATTTCGAAAGTTCCCCGGCGGATTTTTCCTTTTTTTCGACTACGACGACGACGACGACGCGTGTTCACCGGCACTTTCATGGAATTCCAGCAATTTGCAGCTTCCGCTTCGACCCGCCCTGCGGATTAGCCACCAGGATGCCGCGTCATGGAGCGCAGTTTTCGACGCCAACCTGGCCGAACCGAGTACCTCGACAGTCACCGATTCGAAGTGGAAGACTGAAAATTCTGAAGGATGTACTCATTTGGTTGATAAACGTTAGGCATGAAGTCCTTACAGGTCGGCATTTTAGTGGTCATTTGGGAATCATACATTCGACTAATTTTGAACAGAAAGTTCCGTACTAAAAATATGTTTCTCTGTTTTGATTTATTTTCTGGAAGTAATAGCCGAATTTCTGCCCATCCCGTGTGATAGTGTCTTTATTTAAGCTCACTAGGGAGTAAGTATTTAACAATTGTGCACTTGTTATTGCATATTATGACTGTAATATTAATACTGTAGAACGTCCTATACCCGAAAATGTAAAATGAAATTCTTTTTGTCCAAAGCTTAGTTTTCGAGAAAATCGAGTTTGAATATTCGTTAAGAACGCGTGCACTTAATTAGCCGCAATCTGCTTACAATAGTTCGCCCAATCTGGCTAGCCACCGCTACTTCTTTCGTGTTTATAAACGGTATCAGTCTGGATTTGACGTAATTTTAAATGATGCAGTTAATTTCACTAACTTATTCATTTTACTTATTGACAAACTGCTGAAAATGTCGCCCTTGATGTCGCAGACAGATTCTTGCTCGGCAAATTGAAGTGAGTTATTGAAGTTAATATTTCAGCACTATGGAGCACGACCAAACTTTTATTAGTCAATCTTGATCATTAACTTGTTTATAAATACAAATACGAATAGAAGCAAGAGTGAGTATCGAAAGACCTGTACAAATTTTCCAAACTGATTCTCTGGAAAAGCAAACCTTGAACGAAAAACTTTTATTCCAGATTTTCGACTTATTTTTGCACGTAGAATGACTGCCCAGCCGACAGTGCTACGTTATGCGGGACACCCTGTATATAATTCAGACAGTAAATCGTGCGGATGATAGGTGTTCGGATACCAGATATTCCACTGTATTATAATTTAATCGCGACAATTTCGATCCGCCGAACCTCCATAGGAACCGGTGTATCAAATTCACACGGTAACGCCTCGTACCAGTTATTCGAACCGATCGATCTGGTCTGCTACGAACAAACTCGTTTTTGCCATTGCATTGTGACGACGTGTTTTTCAATCGCACGTACACACCACGTGCACGACGACCAAATGGCGTCATTGTGCCCGATGTAGGTTGGCAGGTTGGCAACGACCGCATAACAAAGTAGCGCAAAACAATACTACGTGTGTTCCCTCCAGCTTCTCTTCTGCCAACATTGCTCTCCCACCACTTTTCACGATATTTCTCGTTTTCTTTCCTCTTCTCTCTCGATTCTCGACGGTTCTGTCTCTCTGTCTCTTCGGTAGGGTTCTTTGCTTCGATGCAGAACGCACGAGTAACAATGACACCGGTGCTCTCGCAATAATGCCACCGCTGTCTGACCGTGTAAGGCTGAAACTACTAGAATTCCCAGGCCCCTAGCGGCGCTAATAGGGATTATTCGCGGATTTTCCTGCCATGGAAATCTGATAATGCTGTTTCTATTACGAGGTTGCGGTGATCGAGTTCATGGGCTCCGGACAGCTTTTCTGTTTACCGTGTTTGGTACGCTTGGAGACTATTACATGGATTCTAATTTTTCTTTAATTAATTGATAGGCTCCGCTGATGGAGATCGGATATTATTCGTAGGGATTTGTTGTTCTCGAGCTATTGCACTTACAAATATACTGATTTTTAACGAAAGAAATCAAGTAAACATTATTATATATACAGTGGAGCCTCGATTATCCGAACACTGGTCATTCGAAAATTCCTCTTCTATGTTCACTACAAAGTAAAATTATCATTAGTGACACAGTGTGCTTAATTTCATTCCACCGTGTATTTTTACGTTCTGAACCAGGAGTATCATTTTTATGCCAAATATAGTTACAACGAGTGTCATCTTGTTACTAATTAGAGTTCTGATAATCGAGGTTCTACTGTAATGAAATACTCAGTTTAATACATGTTCCGCCGGGGAAAATTTCAGCACACGGTTCACGCTTTTCCCGAAATTCTCAAGGCTCAAAGGGTTAAAGTATTTTTGCCATTTTCTCTGACTTGCCTTCTCCACAACTTCCTATCTTCCGCCATTAAAATCGCGGCCTCGTAACTTTCCTCAGATCGATCGGCCCGTCGCGCGAATCCATCCGGTGTCATCGGCAAGCCCGTCATTTCCTTTCTTCCGGTGCGTCGTATAAATAGCTAATTTCGAATCGCGGCGTATCGAGAAAACTTTGATCAGTTTTCCGGCCTGATGGAGGAGGATGTCGCCGCTTCGAACGATGCATACTTCATGGCCCGTGTTTACAAAGTTTTCACCGACGAAGCCGCTCGAGGTCGCGTCCGAAATTTGTACTCCGCGGCCGGGCTATCTTCACACTCGGCTGGGTGTTCCGTCTCGAAGGATACTCGGACGATAAAATTCCCTCTTATCTTTCATGCGAGTTCCTGAGCTTCGAGGACGATTAACAATCGTCGACCAGAAAGTCACCGTTGTTTTACAGACTCTCGTTCCTGGAGCTTTGGATTCACTGGTCTGATAACATGAATTTTGCAAGTTACTTTGGTTTCTTTTATGGGGGATAAGCGTTTCAGTATGATTAGTGCAGTGATAATGAATTAAATGAGTGCAAAAGTTCTGTCGGTTTCTGCATTACCTACTGTTAGCTTTGTTTTGTTAAATTTATTATCCAACACAGAAATGTGTGCTACTTTAACCCTTAAAAGCTATCATAAAAAAAATCACAGTAACCTTTAACGCTTTCAGGGATGAAATTTTCCTCGTGTTAACCTTTAAGGGTTAAATTAAACGATCCGGTTTAGTGAACAGGAAAGAAATTTCGTTATGATTTTTTCATCATTTTATTGTTTCATCGTGATAGCGCTAAGCCTCATAGTGTAATGATTACCAAGGAAGCAATTAGAGCATCTGAATACGAGGTTCAACCAAATAACCCTCATATTCTGCTGACATCACCCCAACAGATTTGCATTTATTTAGGTCACTGCAAAACTTTTTAAATTGTGGAACATTTACGAATGAGGAGCAGGTCACACGCCATATTGATGACTATCGACCCTAAGGATCAAGAAGTTTTAGCAAGGAGTGCTAATCAATTGAGAAAAACTTGGAAAGAGTCGTAGAATTAATTCGACAATATATCGAAACACAGAAAATAAATTAAAACACTAAACACACTTGTTATGTCTTCATGATCTAAAACCGACAGAACTCTTGCACTTACCCAACACATGCGGGGGAAGTATAAACAGGGTAAGACTTATGGTAATATTGGCATTCGCTATCGAGTTGAGTTATAAATAATTTCAAATTTATTTTTTTCAATTTCTTTGTGACTATTGTTGCTTCTGCAGCCTGTATACGGTTCACGGATTCTCACTTTAAAACATGAAACAAAACTCAGTAGCCCAGATAACGTTTCTGAATTTTTAGAAAGAAAAAATCCGTTATTCATTGGAAGTTATTTACGACTCCTGCCAATAATTGTAATATTATTGCATTTTACCAAACTGGTACCACCTCTTAATCAAATAATAAGCTGACAACTAAATTCGCGATCTCTCGAACTTCTCCTCAAAATTCCCCAAACTCTCACGCAGTCGAAAAATTACCAGAACCACGCCGAGAGAACGTTCAAAATTAAAATGTGCATAAGTTGACTAAAAAATTATTCCAAGAATTTTAATAAACTTTCATGCAAAAACTTTCGAGGGCCGCGAGTTTGGTTGGCGACGCGATAAAAGAAATCGCGGGCCGGAGAACTCCGCGGTGGTCGAAAATTAAAATGGCGAAGTTACACTCGACCGGACTTTAATCTCGCATCTGTTAGCCGGTGCTTTACGTATGAACGTTGCACAGGCAAGAAGTTGCTTAACTTTTGATACGCGACGTTTCGAGGACTTCCTTAATTTCCGGCTACACGGACTCTTCCGGATGGCATTTTACTCGACAGCAGACAAGAGTTCATTAAGGTTTTAAGAGGCGACGTATATTCCCGTCGGAGACGGTGCCGCAACTTGTCCCCGAGACCCGGGCTGACACTGAATTTTCTGGATAACGTCAGTTACGCTAAAAAGAGTTCGTATCAAGATACACGATTACTTTGACTCCGCATATACCACGGCGCACCGTGACGGGATCACAGTTATTTCAGCGCACTAAATGCGGACTGCCAAAGAACACCGTAATCTGCATAATTTCAAAGAGGAGAAATTACGGGCGCACTGATGCATTCTGTGAATTACATATGTAAATAAACTACTCGACTACAGTTATACAGGAAAGGAGGACTTTTTATGTAAAAATACACCCGAAGTGTGGAGTAAAATTTCTGCATGTAGATTTCTAATCTCGACAGAAACAATTTTACAAATCAATCGACTATCAGTCTACAGTATATCACGAAACACATTACAGGGTGCATGGTAATGTTGTTTGTAAAGCTCATTTCGTTTGCCGAAGCACGAAGATCATTTTCAACGACCGTTGCATTAATATATTTTCATGAAACATAATTTACTCGCTTCATATGCAAATATAGTTTAATACGTTGAGTGCCACAGTGAAAACATGCATACATAGCCAGACATAGCTTGATAAGCTCCAACTGCTTCCGGATTGCAGGTTTTTGAAAATTTCCTCCTGCATGAACATACTTGCTGTGGTCTCTAATTCCAGTATCAACATGTTACGTAAAGTTCAGTCTATTTCTTTTAGAGTACAAAGAAGCATTTACTCCAGAAGACTTTACAAGTTTTTTAGAATAAATCTGGGCTCTGCCTGCACCAAAAAAAAATAAGCAGAGAGCTAAGAACCAAACGTGAATCACTGAAACGTTAATTTTTCTGTAGCTTTTGAAATATTTGTGCTTAATATAATAAACAAAAATTAATATAACAAACCCACTCACACGAAGCTAATTGCGACTGTGAGTATACTCATGACTGCTGTGCTTCTTTCTAATCGTTGACATAGTATTATAATCACATTCCACCCACCAGAAATTGAAACTACAAACGTCCATACCCAGCGTGGTCACCGCAAGACTGGCCAAAGAATAAAGAAGCAAAATAGAAGGATGTTTAACGAACAGAAGGCCGGTTATAGGGCAATATCGTAAGACAGCGTATCGGTAGGAGAACATCAAAGACGAAAATTGGCCCTTTGATCAGGGGAGAAAACGCTGGTCCGAGGTCGGTCGTTCGTACCGTAGCCGCGACACGATTTTCGAGCGTCTCGCCGTCGTGTAAAAGAGGTCGAGGCAGACACGAGACCAACCTCCAAGAGAAAGGGAGAAGAGTATCGAAGAGAGCAGAGGCGGCGTGTGGCTCGAAAAACCGCAGCCTGTGAAATTCGACGCTGAGGTAATTTGAGAGCCGTGAGAGGGTTGTCGGATAAGCAGGGGACGAGGTTTGACGGTGGTTGGCGGTCGGGGGTGGAATTTCGGGTAGACTGGTGGGTTTGCCGCTCGGGTTTCTAAGTTTATTAAGTCCTACCGCGACTCGCCTTATCTAGCTCGTAGACTCTACCTTCATCCCACCTATCCTTCGTCTCTTTTCCCCCCCTCCGCTCTCTTTCTACCTCGTTCTTCTTTTCGTTCTATGGCCCTGCACCGACCGTAAATTCATATCTCGAATAATTTTCACCCGGTCCCAGAGTCTGGGCGACTTGGCTAACGGCCAGGATTTCTCGTAAACTCCGCTGGCCAGCCTTGTCCTCTCCCTACGGCTCTCTTCTGCTCGTTTCTCGCCTTTTGTTCTCCGTGCCCTTCCTGCCTCTGTGTGTGTGCGCGCGCGCTACCATCCCTTAGTCTTTTCCTCACCACCCACCGATTTCATCCGGATATCGGTGGTTCGCCTTCCTCTTTCAATCGTATTTCACCCGCAGACGCCGCTGGGACACCCTGGAGAACCCACCGATCCTAATGCCTCCCTTTGAGACCTTCCCGGGAACATTCTGCCGGTCTTACGATCTTTTATCCGACTGCCTGACACTTGGAACACTTCGATCGTTGCCTGGTACCGCTTGGTTCGCGACTATTTGGGTACAGGGTGTCTGTTAAAGTTCGTGAATAATAGCCCTGCTACTTGTAACGCGCATATAAACTTTATCCATTAATAACAAGTCAGTTCGGTTAACAAATCCGTTCATATTCGCATATAGGCCATCGTGCGCGTATTAAAACACTCTATTAGAAGATAAGTAAAAGAACATATTCTATTTAACACTATGGCCGACGTAAACATTTAATTATTATTTATTTATTGATGTGTAGTATTAATGACTATATTTAATAAGGTTTAGTAGTAGCAGTAAAAAAATTATGAAAGTTACTGATATTATTGATTAAAAAACATACAATTTATAGTTACATTAATTTTGTATAAACATTTAGAAAGATTGTCATTTTCAGCTAGTGCAGCGTGGCACTCAAAGAGTTAAAAAATAAAGTTGACCTTGGTATATCGTTTACGCTTCCACCTACAAGAAAACTATTGACATCAGATTATGCCCACCTTGAAATCAAACAACATGTGCCAGAGGCATTTTTTGCTGTCACTGAAAGAAGACCAGTTATTCAGTTGTCCTGTCCTAAATGCCTCACCCTGTATAGGGGACGACATAATGTATAAAATGACCCAATAGAAGGACGTAGACATCCACAGAAAAAAATTGGGGATCAGGTGAAAGCTTGCAGGAACGCTTTCGACCGACCATTCTTTAATCGCCCATAACAATCCTATAAGAATAAATAAATAAATAAACCATGGATCGGGCATGGAAACGGGGACCGCGATGCTCGAGCTTAGCGGCGAGATAACAGCGTTAGTCGAATTAAAATCGTGCGAGCGGCTAAGCTTCTTATCGGTCGTATTAATTCCGTGTACGCGCATATTTCAGGCACCGATCTGCTAATGAGCCTCCGGATCGAATAAACGAATTAGACGGCGGCAAATGCGGAAACGCGGACGGTTCTGCGCCGTCGCTTCGGATAATCGTCGACCGGTTGCACCAGCTGCATCTCTCCCGGCCGTCGTTGCACCGGTTGCTAACGATGTTAGCCAAAGGACGCTCGTTAGCGCAACACGATTGTACATGCAGCCTCCGATTGTCCTGGGCCGATCGGGGAAAGCATTACGTCAACCTGGACATCTTCGAAGACGTCGTAGATTGTGCAATCCGGTTGCACACCGTATAATGCGGGCAACGTTTCCCTCACGCTCGACCGAGAGGAAACGGACGATAAGAACGTCGAGCCTCGTGCTCCTTCCACGCCACGTCTACCCCACAAAAACACTCGTTTCTTTTTCTTCTTCTTCTTCTTCTTCTTCTTCTTCTTCTCCTTTGTGCTCGCGAGGCCTCGTGTTTTCTACCTGTTAAGCGGCGTTCGTTGCACTTTTATGCAACCGGCTGTCTATCGCGCGACCACTCGGCTGTGAAGCTTCCGAGGCTTCGAGATCTGCCTCATAGAATTCTGTTGAATTCTTTTTTTATAGGGTTGCTTAGAATTTTGTTTGGGATATTATTCTGTAGGGTGACACTTTTTGACATGTTGCTCCGTAGAGTGCTATTTTTTAGAATAGTTGCTTGGAATATTAGTCCCCAAATTGCTATTTCCTACAAGATACATTATGGAGAAAACTTTTGTTAGCTAATTTTGCAGTAGTGCCTGTTTGATTTGTATCCAGGTTGTCCTTTTTCAAGTGTAATGGACTTAAAATATTTTGATTGTAGTACATTCCTTTATTTGATCTGCTGAACGAAGGTTTGTCCTATCACTACACACCTTGATATTCCTTTCCTGTAACAATTTTGGAATTAATATTCCTTTTAGTACTGCGGAATTAACTAAAAGATCATTTTTTGCGGCTACTGCATCATGTCCGAGCATTAGGAATGATTACCTTTTAATAAGAAAACAAACTAATAGTCTAGATGAACCATTTGATAATATTTCTTATGTATCGGAAGTTATTTATGACTCAATCTAATAGTTAGAAAACGTACAGAATTTCAGAAAATCTCACAACCTCGGCATATTGGCAATCCACCAGATTATAAATTCGAATAATACATTTCACATTTTCCATTTGCTCCTTTCTCGACGTCACAAAGGGTCGAGATTCTCCCTAAAAGGAGCCCCCGCATTCGTTATCATCCGTGATTCGAGGGCGTCGACGTTCCTCCAAGGAAGTTACCTTTGTCGGTCCCATCCGACAATATGCCATAGGAACGGTACCCTCGGGATTGACAAGCATTAGTATTCCTCGAACACCATAGTCGACGGTACCTCCTGGTGTTTTCTGCTTCAGAGTCCCCGTGTATGGGTGGCCATTGCTGTGTCCGTGTGATTGCACAGCTCCGGCACCCCTAGCCTCCGGGGCGCCGACCAAATATAAAACATTTTACCTCTGGCCTTCGCGGTCTCCCATAACCTCGCGTTGGTAAATACAAGCACAAAGGGAGGCGGTATAACTGCCCTTGAAAAAGAAAAATTGGACATATTTGTGATCGCAGGACTGCCCTGTTGTTTAAGCTCCACGATAAATGAGAAAGCTGATTTTCTTGATTGAATCTTAAGACTGGAGAAACTGTTATAAGAGAGGTAGGTTGGCCAAGGTCACATATTCTCATACACTTAGACACAGTACACAAAGAAACGTCTCAGTCTGATTAAAACATTGACCTTAGGTGTCCTCACAGTTGCTGTCCTCTCAGAATTCTGTTTTCGATTTAAGTGCCTCATACTTTGGCTCGTTTATACAATACTAATACATCTTCGTTGTATTGACTTTAGATATTATACATATTAAGAATAGAAAGACAGAGACGACGCAAGTGATTAAGCAATGCATAAGATAAAATCAGTGGAGGAGGAAAGGTACAATAATGAGCAGTTATAAACCTAACCATTCAGATCTATTACACTCTCATTTCTGATAAATTAGCGAAGCATGGAAAGAAGGAAGAGGAAAACTATGTTGGTGCGTGAGGTTTAAGGAGAAACGTCATCGAGTAGCCTATAGTAGAGACATCCAGCTTGTGCAGTTCTTAATTTTCATTAAATCATATTATATATTATCTCTTTTTCTGTTTCAGTCATACACTCATAATTACATTCTTAAAATAAAAAAAAGAAAAGACTGTACTGTAGGCAGAGAAACGAACTCGACAACCATCATTTGTATGTCTTCATTATAGTCTTCATGTCGCAACTATAATCAGTCAAACCTAAAATATTGAACACTGAATGTCTATTTACAAAATGAATTGTTGCATAGACTGTCCAACCCCTACACCTTCAAATTCCTCAAACAGTCAACCGTTTCAGCAATCCTGACGCTCCACCAATGACGTATCATTATTCCAATTAATCCAATAACAGACCTACACGTAGCCTATGACACGCATTTTTCCTCAGAGCATCACACAAGAGCTTCACAACTTTTCACGGATTTTCTCGCGCTGGAGACACCCGCAGACGCGTAGCTCGGCCGCGTTCGAGGCAGACGAGGAATGATCGTTGGCACCGCAATACCGAGCAGCTCGAAATCAAAATGTTTGACGACGGTCGTTCGAATCGGTGACGTGTGTAGGCAAACACGTACGCAGACACGGGCAGGATCAAGGGGGAGGCTGGAGGGTGGGGTGAGAATACGCGGAAGGGTGGATCGAAACGTCGAGGGGGACGAGTTCGGCCAATCATCGGCATATGCCACGGCGTGGAGTTCATGAGTGACGTGCCAGCGCTGTCTATCCGGGCCGGAATACTCGATATCGGGGCTACAGGGTGGCACCGAGGATCGCTTAATATGCAGAGTAGGATTAGGAGATGTGTATGCTTGATATACCCTCTCCGACCCTCGGCGACTTCGAAGTCACGCGCAGCTTCTCCAATCCCATCAGCCTCTACCTGTGTTCCCTCCAACGATTATGCCTCCCGGTATCGGTCAATCCTGATCAGCTTCGTTCTTTTTGCTCGTGCTCCGAGCACTTCTACCGTGACATCGGGCGGCTTAGATTGCTTGTCAACGGCGTTGAAATGTAGAAACACCGGCTGCAGTCTGATCCCTGAAGCAGAGACTGTGTAGTTGAAGTGGTCACTCTTGGGGATAGGTCGGGTGAGTGTGTATTTTTTAGTGCTTCTGTTAAGGCTGAGAACAGAGTTTATGACACGGATGAAGCCTTGGCACTTTTGAGGGCTTTCACGCAGTATTATTATATTTATTAACCCTTAACTGGTGACGTGCTATTTTTCTCACATGACAGGGGAAGTTGGAGCATTCGTTGGTGGTGTAGGGTCAGTGTGACCCTGTAAGAACTTTGACTGCGGATAAATCGAGAATCACAAAACAATAAGCATATGAGATCTGTCAGGTTATTTCGAGTGTACTAACTTGAGGGTACTTGCAATGACAAGTCGGTACGAAGTATACATGTAGTGGGAGCAGTTAAAATAAAATGGACAGGGTCATATTGACCCTGTGTCACCAATTGAGGGTAAGTTGCTTGTAGACTTGTACGGCGATAGGAAAATTGTAGAACGTCGATGTTTCTAGAATTTATCTGTTTGGAGGTCAATATGGTAAGAAATGGTGATACAATTATTGATTATAACCCGACGATGAGTATAATTTTGATTACACAGGACAGGTGGTGTTTGAGTGGAAAACACTTAACACGTTGATTGCCGTTCTATATTAGCCGAAAGTGACACACATTTTAGAACTTAATGAAAAATCTATTAAACTTCAAATTATATGGTTTTTTAATCAATGATATCAGTCATTTTCAGAATTTTTTAACTGTTTCCATTAGACCTTATCAGAGATATTTATTAATACTCTTAGTGTTAAAATATAATAAATAGTGGTTGAATCTGCGAATTATCCATACACGTGTGACAGGACCAGATGATGCCAGAGTTTTTTTTTAATTTGTTCATTGCAACATATCTGTACACAACAATTTTAAAATTTTTTGGCGCAACCTAACACGGCAATAAATCCTTACAAAAATATTACTGAAACTTATAACCAGACTGCGGATGTTTATGCAAATATACAATTTTAGATATCAATATTTTTCGTTTTAATGCAGTCGAAGAAATAGAACTGTGACTAAAATTGTATTTTATCCTTTAAACGTTGCAAACAATATTTAGTATTCCATTTATTTTGTAACGCGTACATTTTGCACCTACTTGGATACATTAAACTGCATAAAGATCCGCAGTCTGCTTATAACTAACGAGAAATCGATGGAAGCTTTAATATTTATACAACATCTTCATCTACTTCGCATGCAGTTTAAAAGACAAGTATCGACCTTGTCTGGCAGTTAACAGAATCCTCCTAATTGCAGTGAAAGCTACGGGAATTTACCCTGAGAGTACAGGCTTGCCTGGCAGTTTTGACATACATTTTCGCAAAGCCCCCGTGGCACTTAAACGGTTAATAAATCTACTTCGCACGTTCTTCAGCGTAATTTCCCCCGCAGTTCGTACTTCAGGCGACAGGCGTGAAAGCAGAGCGAATTCCGCGTTTTCTACGTTTTCCATGAAATCGATTCCCGTCCCCAGGAGCAGCTCGTCCTCTCGCGAACACGGCGGGGCCACGAACGTGCCGGTCGGACGAGAACGACGACTACGACGATTATTTATTTATTTTGCCCAGCCCCCGTCGACCCTCTATTTTCTCTCTTGAAGCGTACTTCGCGCGGCAGAATGGGACACGGGCCGTGTTCGCAATTTGATGGCACACGGTCACCCACGCGGTCGTGACACGTCCAACCTAATGAACCTCGCATGATAGAGTGCGACCGGCTAGCTAACCAACCTGACGAATAAAAGAAAAAAAAAGGACACGGCCGAACAGGGCGTGAAGGAAGAGAAAACGAGTGAATCAAAGGGAACAAGGGGTGGAAAGATAGAAAGGGGCACACGCGCACACCGACGACAGGATGGGGAAAATGAAAAGCCGTCGACGGTGATTAATTGCATCGCGCCGCGCGACGTAACGAGCAATTAATTATTATCGGGTAATCAAATTGGCTGCTCTGACTCCCTTCCAAACCTCTGGTTTCACCTTCTTCTCCTCCTCCGTCGCGTGCTTTCTCGACGGTTCTCCGCGTCTCGTGTAACGCTGATTTTTAATTAGACCAACGGCGGCCGCTTCGATCCGCGGGAGCCGAGTTTCTTCGATCGGGGGGCGCGTCTGGAACGCAGGGGCGAAGTTGGCTACACCGCGGCCTTTTCACCCTCCTCGTCGCTTATCGAAGATCTCGAGTCTGCCCTCGCCAGTCGACGACCTTATCGGCTACGATCGTCGATAAATATTATGCAAACGAGGGATCGCTCGACGATCTCCTCTTTCATCTTTTCAGATGAATTTCTCGCGCCCCAGTTTCCCCGTCCGCCGCTTTTCCAGACCTCCTCCCGCGGATAGAGCTCCTCGGCGGTTCGTTTTTTTTTTTTCGTTTTCGTGGTCCGTTACGCGTGTGCGTGCACATTCGCCCAGTTTTCCGCATGGCGCGTGCCCCCCTCGACACACGCGAACATGCAAACGAGCCTTATGAGTCAGCCGATCCGCTGGGGCGCACCGAACACGGCTCGCATAAATTATCCACGAAAACGCGTAACCGCGGAAAGAAGGAGCGTGAGAGCAGCGAAAAGGTAAATGGAGGTCCGCTTTATCGATGAACCGAGTCGAATCGATAGCGTGCAGCCGCTGGAGTATCGAAATTATTCGTGTAATTCTTACGGGGTTTGTCGTGCCGCACGAACGCCTTGAGGTTCGCCGTGTTCGGTGCCATTGTATCGGTACGCGGGGAACAATCTTCTCGTGAAACTAATGAGACTTTATTGTACTCGTTCAGTAACAATAGTGGTCGCTTGATAAAGTAATGACATTGATTTATAAATATTAGGTATTGTACAATTATAAATAACGTCGTTTTTAAATATCAGTTTAAGTGCAAACAAAAGTCGCGTCGACATCGTCGATTTTAAATAACATATTTAGAGCGTGTATCTTTTTTCAACTGCATTGCAGTCGGGGTTAAAAGAAACTCAACGACCTAATATGATGTCATTCAGATAAGCCTGAGGTTCTAAATTCAAGAGTTGTCTGAGATTATGTATATTTACGTGTTTCAATTTAAATATCCCACCCTATTTGTGCGGTTTATCCCATATATCTAAGAAAGAAACAAGATTGAATAATCATGAACATAACATTCGCCTAATAATATTATTAATATTATTATAAAGGGGGCAAGCCTCTGTTTACAAAAGAACATTACATAACAAACACAACCGTTAAATATACACACTGAGGATTTCAAAGAAAATGAATGCCCTAAAAAGAGCCGCCAGAATCGAGCGCTGAGAAAAAAATGTTCAGATGAAACAAATAGATTCAGGCAAGCTGTGTACTGAGTTAGACCTGCCTCTCATATCATACAGGTAGGAAAAATCAGTTCGAAGTACTGGAGTACGAATGAGAGGTATGCTACGAAGTGAAGGACTCACGTTCAGCCTCATCAACGCTAAAACAATTAACAGCCCGATTGAAACCTTCAAACAAGAAGATTCATTCCATGTTACAACATTTTTATTCGAAGCTATTGACTGCATCTCATCAATTTATGAATCCACGTGTATTAGGACATTTCTATTAGTTTGAAAAGGCACTGCTAAATGTTCTGACACCCCTTCAAATGCACCCTGTGTATCGGGCGACCTTCGATCATTGCAACAGTCGAAACATGCCTCGTGCAAGCCCTGTACGTGATACAGTCGCCTTCATCGATCCAGAACGAAGGACCTCGGCCCGGAGGGTGAGCCGGACTCGCGAGAGTCCAGAAATCCGAGCGAAAGAGGCGACGAATTCAAAACGAGCCCAGCGGAAATGGAGAACAGCGAGCACGCCGGAGAATGAATCACGTTCGCACACACAGACGTAGGAAGGAATTGTTCGGAGTCTCTCGGTCCCGTTCCAGGCAAATCCAATTATTCGAAACGAGACCGCAAGCTTTTACGGTCTCGTTCAAGCCTATCTATTTATACGGTACGCTCGGACCCATCGTGCTTGGGGTAGAAACGTACAGAGGGGCTACACCGGAGTCCCTTCCTCTTCTTATCCTTTCGAAGCCGGGGGTGGTGGAAACACACGTCCGCTTCCCTTCTTTTCTCCCTTTCTTCTTTCGATCTGCCCCCTTCCCTTCCTCCCTCTCATGGGAGATTCTGGCCGTATTCGCGTGCGCACCCTTCGTTCCGTGGATCCAAAGACACACGGACGGGCATAAAGTGTCGGTTTTAGGAGGGTGGATGTAGCTCGAGGGGCGAGAACGTTGCTATCTTTTCTTGGGAGCTCCCATCGAGAAGGTGGAACACAGTGTGCGGAGTTCATGGCGGGAGCTTTATACGCAGCTGCAAGGAATGTTCGATTTTTTGGCTGGTCGTACGTGCAAGTTAGGATCGTGGATGAACACAGTCGCAAGGTCTAGAAATTGTTTACTGGAGTTCAGTTTTTAGGAACTCTGGTGTGTACAGAGATCTTGCAGTTCAGTTGTTGATAAGTTTAATATGGGCTATGGTACATTAAAATATGCTCTTCTGGAGCAAAAGGGAAAGCCCTCTGTTTTCTTTTTGATAGGACAGCAACGCTGGTTGGGTTGGTATCACGGATTGCTGTTGGATTTGTCACTGTTTCTTCTAAGAAACAACCTGTAGCAACCTAATTTGGCTGTTGGTACCGTGTTCTTCGAGGTAAAATTATGAAAAACTCGCGGATACTTCACACTCAGAATTAACACCATGTAAGAAGTTCTAAGATGAGTCGTTAGAGACGAGAGTTGTCCGTGATGTTCGACATTTACTTCAACAGAGCAAAGGTATGCGTGCGTACACTGCTTCTTCGCTCGATCTTTATGGACCTCTTCGGTGCTCGTATAGGAAGATTCGTAATAACGATCTATCAACATGCCAGAGCTCATTAAAATCTGAGACCAAGAGGTCTCCTTGTTAGCTCCTCGTCTAGCCAGGCCACGCTGACCTGGGTTGGCGGGAATCTGATGTGCTGCAAGGGTTCCTCAATCTCTAACATTGCGCCTGAACACTCAGCGTCCCTGCAACAATTTCGCATCTACGAAAGATGGAGAAGGAACCTAGATTCTAACCGACTGCCCCACATTCGTTCACTTGAAAGCAACTGTTAGAGTAGATAAACCCTATCTGAACGGTTGTAAGCTATTGACAGTTTAGGCCCACAATCATATATAAGAAACTTCGTACTAACATGATCTATCAACATGCAAGAGCTCATTAGAATCTGAGACCGGAAACTCTTCTCGTTAGCTCCTACTCTAACCAGAACACGCTGCCCTGGGTTGGCAGGGATCTGATGTGCTCCAAGGATTCTCAATCCCCGACATCACAGCGTCTGCAACAACTCGACGGCTATTAAAGATGAATAGAATGTCCAGGTCCACCGTTGTCGATGCTCTTTCCTCGATGATTCAAGTTCCACGCGCTGGGACATTTATCCACGGTTGAACCGGTAAAGTTGGTCATTTAAAGGCGTCATGGGGTCCGCGAACCGTAGGCAGTTGCCATTAGGATGCAATAACGCCGGCTGGTCGGCACGGAAGCGAGCTATTGAGGCCGTCGTCGGCTTAGCACGCCGCCTGCAGTTCGCCTGCAGCCGCGATTACGACTAAGTGCATTCACTCCCACCACCATGGTCGCTGGCATTGCACGTGCACCGAAAGCACGCTTCGCTCGAAAGTGGACGAACGCGGGGGAATAAGAAGGGTTTCGAAGACAGCTGACCGTGAGATTGCGAGCTGTCCGTTCGTTCCTTGACTGATGAACGCCGCTTTCGCTGATTCAACGGTCTCTCCTAACTGTGCCTCCGTGTCTCACTGCCGTGTCTGGGTGAACAGGTTTTGAAACCTGGTCTCGACTCTTCGACGCGTCCAATGGAATTTCGTTGCCTTGCGTTTGACACTTTGAGGACCTGGAACACGAATTAATGTCCCTGTGGAACCAACGCTTGTAGACCAGGGACAGGTGTTTTGGTGGAATATCGTAACGCGTGGCCGTTATGCTTGATTTGGAACAGTTGTTTCAAGGTTGTTACGTACAGAGCGTATCTGTGGAAGTGTGTCGCAATTTTCAGTTTGTTTTGAATTTGTCGTAGCTGTTGTTTAAATATTCTTGTTAATTAGGGCGTCCTTACCCGCAGTGGCAAGCAGTCGTAATGTAAACGAGAGGGGGGATGAAAGTGACGAGGTTTTGATGATGTTTTTTGAAGATAGTCTGTCAAATATTGCAAAGTAAATAAATTTTTATTAAAGGACTTGTAATTTTATTTGAGGCAGTAAATAATATTTTTGTATCTTTAGTGATCACTGTGGTTGATTTATGCTGGGAACAACGCTAAGTTTGAAGTAAAACAGAAAATTGTATAGTATGTAGTTCATACACATGTAGAACAGATAGTCCACTATTTTTGCCAATTTACTTGTCTCAAATTTTTACATAACTTTAATCCAATTTATTTCTCATCAAAGAGATCAAGCCTTTTTAAAAATACATAGATAAAGATACCCACTGAGACACGTGGAGATTGATAGATATTAACAACTGTTTAATGTTGAAGAATGGCGACAAAAGGAAGATAGATTGACAATAGTTACAACAATATCGTTCAAATCTACTTGATAAAAATAGGTGTTCGCATCATTGCAGATTTTACCTATTGCATCACTGTGGCGATGTCTGTAAGTATAGTCAGGCATATAAAATAGCAGAGAACATCTTGCAGAATAAGAGATTACGTAGAAGTTACTTAAAATTGTAAGACAGCTGCAGTTGAATGTGCCATTAATAATTTTGAATAAGAAAATCGTGTAGGTACCCCATACGCTGGAAGAAAGTATAATGGCCTAGCGTTAACACTTTGACTGCCATGTCACCCATATGTGGGTGACGCTTAAATTAAGTTATTATTTATCTGACCACGAATAGTGTTCATAAAAATACCTGAAAAAGGCTAATCGAACCAATAACAAACTATAAAGAGTTACTAACATCATTGATTAAGAATTGCATATTTTGAGATTACACCCATGCTGTATCAGAGTCTAGAAAGGTGTCTCGTTTTCAGCCTATAAAGTGTGGCAGCAACGTGTTAATAGTGATGTTATTATAAAACACATAGCTGTCAGACAGATATGCAATCCACTGTCCCATCACATAAACAGCCCCAAAACTAATTCTCACTATCAAATCTACAACAAAATAGGTCTCTCGAATATCCCACGTACTCCTAAACATCGATGAAAGTCGAACGTCAACTCTCTATACGCGTGAAAGGCATTTCCATTCTCTCCGAGGGAAATCCTTTATTTCCAACGCGCTTTACGACCTGGCGCTTTCTCCACTGAAAGATCAAAAAGAGCATGCGGGTCGCAAATCTGAAGCATTCTAACTGTTCGGTTTTCGCGGTGACCGTAGACAAAGCGACGGTAACTCTCGAATTCAATCTCGGATGCATTCGCGCCATTTTTCACGCGTTTTTCTTCTCCCTCTTTGTCCCAATCTTCCGGCCGCGCCGCGTGCCGCGTTTCAATTCCGTGTCGCGACCCATTTCTCGCGGCCGCGGCCGGAAGATCGATCACGGAGCCCTTTGCTCCCTATATCGGGAGGATTTCGAGCGATTCGATCGCGTTAATATTTCAGGCGGTTGTTTGCGATCGCCAAACAATCCTGCGGGTTTGGCAAGCGGCGCGTTCGATCGTCCGCTCTCCGTCGAATGGCGCCTGTTTGTCGTGCCTCGCGTCGTTTAATGAGCCAGGAATTCCGAGGATTTTATCGCCGTTGCGGCGTACGTAGCCCCAGCTCGCGAAGCGCCCGTGTACAAACACGTGCTTGCATTTTAATGGCGCCGATACCCGGCCGTACGCGCTCCCTGCATTTCCCTCCCCGTCCACCATCCCCTGACTAACTATATACCTCGATCAATTGTTCATTCCCGTCGAGTGGGAGAGTGTCGACCCCGCTCTCTGCACTGGTTACCTCGTTTCCATCCAATGCCCGCGGACCTTTCTTCCGTGTCTCCACAGCCAGATCCCAGTGTAAAGTCTGACCATTCTTCCGTAGGGACACTTTTACGTCGTCGCGACTCGAGTAGCTGAAAGTGTAGGTAAAACTGACTCCTCGGCTAATGGCCGACAGCGCTTGTTACTTCTTAACTCTTTGAACTCGTAATTTCTTTGTAATTTCCTTTTCAGTATCGCCCTCTTATTTTAAGTGTTTTATTTGAAACGTACTTCAAAAGACAGTTGGTTGGTAGGAAGCAATTTAAACAATTTTCTTTTACTAATTATATTGAGTATAGCATTGGAACTCTGCTAAGGTCTGATATTTGTGGAAAAAGAAAAATATTGCGACATATAATACATATTTAAATGTCGTGTGTGAATAGAATCGATGTCAAGTCACACTCGACAAAGGAGTTCAAAGGGTTAATAGCCGTATAGAAATATTAATATTTTTTTCTTCGTGTCGATAAACAGTATCTTTGAAGATTTGTCTATGTGTTAAAGATCTCGAGTACGTGCGTTTAGAGCTTCGTGAAGTGCATGTGAATTTATAGGCACGTGGTCAGTGTGCATTCATCCCTAAGTTATGTTTAATCCTCTGACTTATAATAACGAGTCACACTGGTGACATACATTTTACTCCGCGTCATTATTCTCCTTCATGCTTCTTCCAAGAAATCAGTTCTGCGACACTCGATAGTCATACAACTTCACCTATCAAGTTATACACTCGACGTACATATCCAAACCAGTCCTCAAACCAATTATAAATGAGTCTAACAAGGAGAGGTGCTTGCTGCGTAACGCGAGTTAATCGATCAGCTTCTGCACACGGGTAGATATTGAGATATCGAAGCTATTGATGCATGGCTTTAGTTGCAGAACGTATTTGAAGACAGAATACCTTCGACTTTTCTTAAGAACACACCGTCGCTAACGTACACTTAACCCTAGTGCGTTCCTGCGCTCGACTATACTTTCAAAATCTTTGGGTAAAAAATGTCCCAAATATATGGAGCTCATATTTTCAACTTTATAATACAATGACAGGACTAAGGAATACAGAAATAACCAGTCGCATGTATTATGATGACATAATTAGGAAAGTTCTATAAATAAACGAAGCCGCGATGGGTCAAACGACACACAAAGACCGCACTAGGGTTGATACAACATATTATAACGTGTCCGACTACATACGACAATTTCCACTGTGTCATTCAACGTGTTGAAGGAACGCTTTCAATCCTGACCACTTCAGACAATAGATTGGACGTTCCAACGCGAGTGTGTTCAAGATAGGTAACGCGTGGACCACCCTAACACTCCCCGCTGTTTTAACGGAGCGAACACAGTGTGGTCTGACCGGGGTGCATCGTGGGGGGTGCATGAACCTCGTCAGGGGGGTGCAGCCCATTCGTGGGAGGAAAGAGAAGGATCAAAGGTAAGGCCAGCAGCCCCACGTAAGCCCTGCACACGAGCTGGAAACGTACACGAAGAATAAGAGACCACCAAGGGAGTTCACCTCCATTTGGCTGGCCGGACGATTGTCCGGTCCGCCGTTATATTACGCTTGCAACCGGATAATGTATCTGGATTTCTGCCACCCACGGACCCTTCCTCGCCTGTGTATCGGTAGCTGTAATAACGGCCCCACACGCTTGTTCATCGATCTTGATTTGCCTTGCTCGACACTGCATTAGTCCCTTTTAATTTCACCCGCAGCTGCCCGCTCTAACGCGTGGGAGTCCTCGTGAATTGGGGAGGGTCCCTGTTTTGGCGTTCGTTTTGGAAACGGGATTGTGGGCATGACACATCTAATGCCAACAGACACACTGGCCATCGTTTAGATAGATTGTACTCTGTGTTAAACGTCCACTACAAATTTTTTAATTGAGCAGCTGATTGAAATCCGCTTCTTTGAATGCGTGGTCACTTAGCTGAGGGAGTGTCAGTTTTTGCTGGGCCAACTGCAACACGAAAACACTGAAGATGAGCATCCATCGTAACGCTGACCGTGGTCGATATAGCTTAATGTTGATGCTTGGACGAGAGCCGGTGTTTCCGACGTGGCTACGTTATAGACTCAATTGAAATAATCGGTAATCTTTGATCTCTAGCACGAGCTAGACCTGCTTAAACAGACAATAGTTGTGAAACGCTAAGATACTTATCCTTTTGGGCATAGCTTTCACCTTGAATCTTGGAAAGTAATAACTGCGACATGTAGGTCATTCCTAGAAAATATATGTACTGGTACTACAGGTATATTGTACATCTTAAGTCTCTCAAAAAGACTTAACGTGTCTGCATTTAAAAATGCTTTATGTTTAACGTATAGCAATTTTGAGTTACAGTATGCACGTGGCTAAAAACTGACTGGGCAGACACCTGTGAGACATATTTAAAATAGTCCTCATTTATATAATTATAAGTACCCAGGCTTTTCATATGTTATGTCAATGACCTTCCAACCAAAGAAAAGGAAAAGGAAAGTTCTCTATAAACAACTAAATAATAAATAAGATTCTCAGATAGTCCGCCTGAAAGTGTCTCCATAACATCCCTATATTTTTCCTACGTACCATACCTGGCACTCTTTTTAAATTCCTAATAGAATCTATAGCCTCAGCTGGGCCATACATAAGCAGATTGTGGCGGCGAGAAAGAGATGGATAAAGAGGATGAGGAACTTACTGAGCGAAAGCGAAGATAAGGCGATTTAAAAACCAGTAGCCCGCTAATGGTTTCATCGCTACCTAATAGGCTCTTATCTTAAACGCCAGAACATTCGATACTAAAGAAGCTGGTATATTTGAATAAACTGATCGTTAGGTACAGTAACTTATGAGTAACAAGTGTTTCATTACAATAATTTAGCCGTAACACGTACGAAGGTGGTATGAATTCGATTATCCACATCAGTTCTAGCGTATGTTCAATTAATGAAAAGCACATCTGTTTCAAATGGTGATAAATTCATGAAGTCTACTTAACAAGAGATGAAAATATAAGATTAATTACTTACATTTGATAAGATCTTCTACATACTGTTTGCATTGCTGTTCTGTACATTATAAACAATTAATAACTGCAAACTTTATTTCATAATGTAGGTCATTTTATACTATACATTATAAACATTCTACACATTATAAACAAATAATAACTGCTAACTTCATTTCATAATGTAGGTCATTTTATACTGTAAACTCGTCCGCCTTCTAATTTTGCTAATATCCGGTGACTTATGGACGGGAGTGTGCATTCCTGACTCGATATCTGATTCCCTCGTCCGGAAGAGGACGACGTCTCGAAAGAAACGATGTAGGCGAAGGCAGCCCGTTTCAACGCATGAATAAATATCGTTTTGTATCGGGTAACAAAGGGGGCGTAAAACGGGCGATACTTCAGCGCGAATGTCGCCGCTGCGTGATGAAAGGGCCGTTCATTTAGGGAACGCAGAGAGGAAGTTGGCTGAGCGCTGTACGCGAGATTGCGCCGAAAACGAGAGCTCGAGCCGTAAAGCTGAAACGCTTCAAGCGTTGCGTGACGTTACGTAGTTTTAATTAACGCAGCTGCCGTGCGCGCGCGTGCACGCTGCTTAACCGGGTCGTTGCAGTTCGCGCGACGTCGTTTGCACCGATGCAACGACGTTGCATTAACTGCGCCCGCTGCGTCTTCCGTTAATCCTCGAGACCAGACCGTTGAACGCCCCCTTAGCCGCGGAAAATTCCAAAAATTTACCGCCACGACGAAGCTTTTAATTGTTTCCGGGTGCAGGCAATTATGGAAGTTGCACCGCGACGTTCCTGGACCAGGACCAAACGGTATAATACGCATACTTGGTTTCGATTGTCGAAATTGTTGTTTTGTATGGTGTTTCAAATTTTGCCGAGGTTTGCCTGTGTAATTCGAATTTTCAACAGTGCAGTGGAAATTCCTGCAACTGGTCAGACACGTCAGAGTAGATTTTGAGCGTCACAGTAGAAACAGTCATACTTGACCGGACAGGCAATAATTTGCTATTTTTAATATAAATTACAGAAACGGAGAGTGTTAGAAGCTAACATTATCATTAGTTGTGTCTTGTATTATATTACTATATATTTTGTATTCTAAAATAAAATTACAGTTTTTATGCGAAATATAATTACAATGTGAGTTATCCTTTTACCAATTATAATTCGGATAATCGAGGCTCCATTGTACGTGTCTGGATTTCCTTGGAATTATCTAAGAATCCATAGTTATTTAACTGAATCAAATGTGACACGCTGGTCATCGCTGGCACACACGGCGGTCAGCGTGTTAACATATATCCTTGAATATGTAAACATTCATCTACTTGACAATGTACATTTCATTTTAAACTATCATTGAAACACAAATGTTCTCTTCTTCCTCTTCTATGTTCCTTAGCATCGACTGCTATGGTCATTCAGCCGGGGTACCTGCAGTTTTCGATGGCTTCCGCATCACCATATACGTAAATAGACTGCAGATTTTTATTCAAATATACGTTTTTCGATTTCCATGTAACAGATGAAACGTACCTACGGCAGAACTGCATTTTGAGGTTGAAATGTGTAGAAGTACATTTTCTGTTTCACTTACTGTATAAAATGCCATTCTTCACAAACTTCCACATGTTAAATCGCATACAGATCTAAATTTTATATATAAATTTATTCCAGAATTTCATAGGGACAATCAGTTATTTGATAAAATTAACACGTTGAGCGCCATGTGTACCACCTGTGACCCACATACCAATTTTAATTTCGTCACATACATAACTGATCGCCCTAACAAAATTTTGAGTTGCATCTGCATTACAATGATAGTACAAAATAATAAGTATATTATCGAATAAAGTTATATTTACATATTCAACGATACATGTTAACACTGAGTGCCACGCTCCAGTAGCTGAAAATGGCAACCTTCCTCAATTTTTATACAAAATGAATGTAACCATGAATTCTACCTTTTTTAATCAACAATGTCACCTACGTTCATCATTTTATTACTGCTTGTATTATACCTGATTAGGTATATTTTTCATATTTTACATGATCAAATAAATAACGATTGAATTTATCTGTCACCCGGATATGGATGACGCGGCACTGAAACTGTTAATAAAAATGTATTTCCGCGTGTCTGACTAGTTGCAGAATTTTCCACTGCGGCGCTCCACGTGTTAAAGTTGATACATGGGCTATCGGTGAGACTCAACCTGTTAAACAATACATCTGTCATCCTTTTCTCTCGTAAATACTTGATCGTCTTCTTGGAGCGTGGATGAGGCGAATTCGAATGGTCAGCTTTAAAGCGAAAACCGCTTAAAATTCTTAATGAATACTAACGGGGGCGAGTGTTTACGGGAGGTTCGTTCTCGAATGAGAGAAGGCGAGAGTCAACTTTTCCCGTGTTTAGTCAACTCTTCGGGTCTGCGGCACCCGGCGGGTTCTTCTTCCGGTCTGTATACATCGCTCGCGAATCCCTCGTCGTCCCGCCGAAGGATAAGAGGCCGCGGATGGAAGAGATAAACCAATAGAAGCAGACCGTTCAGGTGGGCCGAGGGCTCGTTCAGCCGCTCCTTTTTTAATTAAACAAAACAACCGACCGTTGCGGTTACGCCGGTCCGTCGCTTCTCAGTGAGCACACCGGGGGGAAACTGTGTCGGTGGAAAAAAATAGGTAACGACCAGAGGCACGCATTCAGAGAGAAGATGAAATCCATTCAACGCTTCCACTGTAACGTTCGCGTTTATTATTATTCTTTCTCTGGCCATTGTAGTCTTTATCGTAAATAATTTCTACAGTAAACGTGACCTTTGCTGTGTTGGAGATATTTAGAATTCACAGGGCAACGTGATGCGTATAGTGGTAGTTTGTGCAGAGAATATTGTTTTATATAATATTTAGAGTCTTCATGGAAATAGTTCAAAAGGTTCTAGTAAAGCATCAAGTACAGTAGAACCTCGATTATCCGAACAGCGGTCATCCGAAAGTTAGTTATCCTGTATGAGTTACTAGCTAACGTCATCATTCGTGACACTGTGTACTTAATTTTACATTACTGCGTATTTAATATTGTAAAATAAAATTATCATTTTTACACGAAGTATAATTAGAATGCGAATAATTTTGTTACTAACTGCAGGTCGAATAATCGAGGCTCTACTATATTTTAATGCTTCAAAAAAGCTTAATTATAATATAATTACAATATTACTTATTTTCAAGAAGATCCGGAATATCTAATTGAAATTCAGTTACAGAAATGCGCAACGCACTTCATGGGTTGAAATAACTGAATTTGAATTAGAGATTCCATATCTTGAAAATAAATAATATTGTAATTATTTCTTTAATTACTAAACAGATTCGAGTAAACGAGTGTATATAATTTCGGTTGTTATATATACAAGAACTAATTATTCATATTCTGTCACTGTCTCTCGACGTTGTACCCCCACCACAGCCTTCCCCTACAGGGGGATGGACGCAGAGTGGGGGTAGGCCGGAGCCTATCCTCGCTCCGGATGGCCATCTCTGGTTTACATACTAAAAATGGTCATCACGCTTCAGCACTGGGAATTATTCTCAATAGACACCCCCATCTTTCTTCCTTCAGGAACCTACCCGGACCCATTCACCGTCGTTCCAAAACGAGAATCCGTTTTACAACATCGTATATTTTTATTTCGAGCGGCCGTGATACCGGAGGAATCGAGCGTTATAAATTTTTCCTTGATGGTTGGACGTAGCCCGGGTCAAAGTTTCTTTTGACGGGCGAGAAGGGGCATGGAACGACGGTCTCTCATTCTCCGGGGCTTCCGGCGAGCAGACCCCCCCGGGATTCCGAATATGTGTGTACAGAAGCGTGCACCACCACCCTGCAACCTCACGGAATGGCCGGCGTGACAAGGCAAGGCACAAAGGAAAACTTTCATCTACCACCCGCCACGGAAACAGGGTCGCCGGCCGTGGCGTCGCAACGCGGCAAGAAAAGAACGGAAGGTTTATTTTTCAGAAGGGAGCCAAAGATTTATGTCTACTCTCACCTGCTGACGCGGCCGCGCTTTTTCTTCGGCTTTCATACACACGGCAATCGGGATAGCGGGCGATTTTTACTCGCCGATCGAACCGCGCCCGGAAAATAAATATTTTTCGGGGAGAGAATGCACGTAACCCGGGCCGGTGTGTGAATTATATTCCATGCGCAGGTCCGGGAGTGCACCCTGCTCGATTTTCGGATGGATCGGGTTTCGTGGACGCTGGGATTGCGCCCGAATTTAATTTTAGGGGATGTTTCGCGCGAGCTTCGAAACGAATGTTTGATGGCAGGGCGTTCTGACATGTTTTATTTGGGTAGCTGAGTATTTCGACTGAACCGTAGGATGTTTTATTTTTGAAATGTTTAATGGGTTTCTAGTGTTACTGCGGCAGTGGTTTGTGGAACTAGACGTTGTTTTTTGGAGCATGTCTGCGGACTTGCTTCTGTATCTTTAATTGGGTAGAGTTGGAAATCTTTGACACGGTATCGTAATTTTTGCAATTAATGTTGTGTTGGTTAATAGAGGGTAGGAAACAGGTATTGGATGCAATAATGAGTTTATTCATGCGGCAGGGTTTGTTGGAGTATTTGACTGTCACGAGTATCCGCTTCAATACTTTCAGGTACTGATAATTAGATATTCAACTATGTTGTTTATTTAGATGACGCTGAAAGTATCAAACTCTGTACCAGAGAATCGTGATATAAGTGGAGTAAAAACTTTATTTGTGTAAATGTACATAGAGTAAAACAAATAAAAAACAAGGGGATCCATAAATGCTTCAGTAGTAATTTAGAATTTTTCTGAAACCTGAAAACCAGCAAGTTAATTGCATGATGCCTTACGTGTGTCCCTGAATTGGTAATTAACAACTCTTAAATTATCCTTAAATATGCCTTCCGTGAAAATATATAAATAAAAAAAATAGAATCCATGAAGACCTCAGACGTCATTTCGAAATTTGGATAAACCTGTCATCAAACTGTGATTCTCGGTTCCCAATTTTAACTGGATCGACTGTCGTGTGTCCCTAAATTAGTAACTAATCATCTTTAAATTAATTACTCTGGGAGATTTATGAGCAGGACACGGTATCCTAAAACTGGCAACATTTGCAAAACGGAAGTTTCGCCGTATTTTCCAGCTGCTCGGATCGAACTCTACAAATCCAAACGCTTCAACGATGGTTTACTTGTACCGATTTCCGTGTGGAAATCTCGTGCACGCTATGAACCGATACATAAGAACGGTTTTGCGGTTTTTCAACTGATCCTTACCGCTTGTATATCTTTTGATGGCCGCTCAAGAGTAACCCGCACACCGAAGCAAACCGCGAAACAGCTTCTCGACGACTTTTCCTGGTATCGACAGAGCGCTAAAAATGGAAGCAGTCGACTAAAAAGCTTCCTTAAAGGTCGACACGGATGCCCTTTTGATGGTTACATAGTGAGTGCTGAGCATACTGTAATTCAAACACAGTAAAGACTAATTTTTGTTTAAGAAAAGCTCTGTAATAAAATTACTTCTTTTATATTTCAACCTTTCTCCAAAGGTTGTTCTGTTGAGCACACTTTCTGGGTCTTTATATTGTTAGATATAACAAATAACAACTCTGGTACTGTCGGATTTCTCAAGGTACTTACAGGAAACATTTCAACGTAGAGCCAGATTTACTTTTCGACTTTATTGTATAATTATAAACAATAGAAATTTCTGTATCTCGCTGCCATTCTGACGATAAGCTTGTGTTTCTGTAAAGCACTGAACTTGAAGTATCCTGTTTTTGTGTTTTTTGTCTAACAAAGAAAGCTACCGAAGTGGTCATCTCAGATTTTAGTGGGCTCTTGCAGACAGATCATGTTGTTACGAATCTACCTTTGTATGGTTTTCGTTATAGATGATCATTAGTTTAAAAGATATTTACTGCAGTAAAAAACCCTGTGTAACAACCTGGTGCTCTTCTACTTGGTAGCAACTGTCGCAGCAGAGTAGATAACCCCTATCGGACCTTGAACATTGAACATCTGTTTAAATTATTGATCAGCAACGAATGAAGTAAACATAATGTGATGTCGTGGGCGGCAGCTTAAAATGTCCAATGAGGAGTTTAAAAATTTCTGTACGCCGTTAGGAGACGATAAGATGAGAGAATATGCAAACCGTGGGTGCACTGCACGTGCTCCAAAGCCTCGCAAACTGGCTGAGTGCTCCAACTGGTGTGCGGATGGTTTATGGCGCGTCAATTACTATTCAGAAACTGAGGAAGTTCTAATCCTTGAAACTCTGTGCCGGAATTTTGAAGAATTGGAAAATATTGTATCATAAATTATTCAAGTTGTTATAGTTCAGATAAGACGCAAAGAAATTTTGAAAGGATCTCTAAAACAGCAAGAAGTCACGTCCGCCGCTTAAACTCGATCTCTGTTAGTTAACAATCCCTTCCGGAGAATGTTATTAACGCGTATCTGCATATTTATAAATATATACCGTGAACGCAGTCGGGCAGCAGGTTGTTCAAAGCTCGGGGCACGATACCCGTGGGCTCGTGTTAAGCAATAGGTCGAAGCTTCTAATTAAAGGTAAATAATCGTGCGTCCGGGCTGCGCATGAATACATGAGACCGTGGGGAGCTCGTTTGCACCCTGCTTCACCCTGGCTTGACACTGGCCTCAGGCTGAATATACACCCCCGACGACTGTATTTCGTGGAGACGGTTGCTCGTAGCCAGGAAATTTCGTGTTCCCTCCCTTTAACCTCCGTCCGCGTCGACCTGAAGCGTTTTGAAACGCTGAAAGCGAATTACCGAAGGATATGTCTATGGAAAAGTATATTCCATCCCGTCGACTCTACGGTACGCAATTGTTAAATTATTCTAGCGTCAGGAAACTATTTTTGGAATTTTTTTAAAGAGTCTTCTGCTCTAAGGATAATGTTGGAATTATTTGTTGCATTGTTTTATGATTTGATTCAGTGTGGTGGAATTGTAAAATATGTATATGTTTCTATGACCTGATGATACGACAATTTGTCCGATAAACAGTTGAGCATATACGAAAAGACAGTTAAATGAATTTTATTTTCGAATATTAAACGTGATGGCAATTTTATTGTTGCTTTAATCTTAAATATAGCTCAGATAGTGTACGTTCGTACGTAAATTTGAATATTTTTAATAAAATTATTGAAGCCATGAATTCCGAAACAGCGCAAGTCCACTTTTTGACACTATATTGTGGGTTCAGTACTATAACTAGGCATCTAGAATTTTAGTAGTAAAACTGAGTATCTCACAATTTAATTAATTATCAGTGAATAATGAGTTAAATTTTTATAGAAATTGTTCTTAGAGATCCATTATGGTCCTTTTCACTAGATTTATTTAACAAATGAGCAATACATTGCTACAGACAAATTAACCAATTAACATGGTTATCTCAAAACAATAGATTTTCAGTTATCTAGTTATAGCACTGAATCCACGATTGAGATATTAGTATGACTGTTTTCAGGTCACTCAAAACTGTGCAATAACATTCGAAAGAAAATGTTGCAAATGGTTTGTAGCATATAGTAAACTACATTTCGGAACGTCTACGTGGGTTCATGGCTCTGAAAGTGTTAAAATATGAAGCTTATCGATCCAATGGCCCTTTGTGATAATTAGCCTGCGGATCTTTATGCAATTTGACAAATTTAAAGACGCGAAAGGTGCGCATTCTATACAGTAAGTAAAATAAGAAAATAAATTTTGTAATATTTCGAGGGAAAAATATAGTTTTACCATGGTCTCATCTCGACAACCACATTAAAATACATAATATGTAAGTCTTAAAATGTATATTTGCATAAACATTCGCAGTCCTGTGATAATCGTATCATCGACAGAAGATTCTCTGGATGGAGCAGCACCCATTAGCTGTTTCCACGCTGTTCTGGAAATGAGAACGTTTTATTTCCGAAAGGGCAAGTTCTCGACGTCGGGCGGGCCGTTTCTAAAAATGCATTTGACACGGCATTTTTTTAAACATCTGAAACGTCCGATGTTACCATGACGAATTGGAGCACGCGGCAGTTCCAGGTTCGAGTGTTGGAACATTTATACGCAGTAGCGGACGGTTCGTTAAACCGCATGCGAATCGCATGTTTCATCGACACGTGCAGTCGTTAACGTGTAACACACACGTGTATGAACATGCATAGAGCTTAAACAAGAATCTATCGATATTCTTTAGTCTCGTCAAACCGTCACGGTTCTTTATTTATGAAAAATAGTAACGAAAGCCAGAGAAACTTCATTTTTAATCTTTTTTTACTACGGTCGACGTATACGTAATCTCCTTTGTCACTTTGAAATGCTTGCACAGCATTCGTCGAAATAAGAGACACACGTGCATTTTAGGAACATCAGCATTCGCGAAACAGTGGATGCGTGTATCTTATTATCTCACCCCTTTGTTGTTTGCACGTATAAAAAGACGTCCATCTTTGCCCCGTGAACGCATTTTAATATGTTGAATGCCGCGGAACTCACCGACGTCCGGCACTTCAAATTCAATTTAATCAAATAACTATTATTAGACAATTCTGAGCAATTTTCGTATTGTAACATTAATTTAGGAACCTAAAAACGCGACTGAATAACAGAATATTTTTCGTATAAGATTTATGTTGAAAATAGTAAATTTTATTATGTCTGACTAGATATGGCTCTTTTCACTGCAGTGGTAAATGTGTTCGGTTAAGTTAGTGATGGCCACCGGAACTGTGGCCTTCCCCCACTCTAGGTCCGTTCCCTTCATATAATCTGTGATCTAGGACAACTGGAGGGAACTGAGACGGGGGAAATTGACCTAGAGTGGGGGAAGGTCGCAGCTCCGGTGGTCATCACTGTCTTGATCGTTCTTAGTACTACGATCTTTTGTAACTTTCAGCAGTAGTCCTAACGAATATAATAAAGCTTGTGTAGTGTTTTCAAAGGTAAAATAAGCGAAATACTCGAGTGTTATTTTATGTACCCATTCTACCTCGTAACAGTACCTACGTCCCCAAAAAGTAGCCTTTCATTTCTGATAGTCACTGCTGTGAGCCAGTAGAGAACTGGTCGTTAATTGTGAATAATGGACGAGAATTCAGAATCGAAACAGAATAAAGCTATGATTATTTCTCTGGGAGTATTAATGCAATAAAAATACAAAAAATAATTATATAATAGCGTAACAGAATGTAGTTAATCAACCATCGATATTTCACAAAAGATTGTCTCGCAGCGGAAGGTTAAAAGGTGCCACAGTGGAAAAATCAGTGACTAATCAGACGCCCCAAAATACCTTTTCATCAGTATGTATTGATGAAGGCACAAACATTTGTCTGTTTGACAATACACTTTTTCTTGTATACTGTTATTGTCTTGCCGATGTTTCTAAAAATTCTATGGAGGGTATTTGAATAATTTAAGATTGATATGTTGGTCACCCTCGGAACATGAAACCTCTGAAAAGAATTTTAAAAATTTTCTTGTATTTAGAACAAATCAATCGATTTTACACCTTGAAATTTTTCAAAACACGACGCGTATAAAAAATTCCTTTTTTTAACCTATGAGGTCCTTCAAACATAACGTATTTTATTCAACAATTATTTCTAACATCAACGAATCAGAAGTTATTTTATATAAAAGTTCCTAGAGACTCATCCTGTATAAACATATACTTGCATTCTCCAAATATTACCACGAACTAAAATACGAATTACTTTATACGTACTATATACGAATTAGAACAAAATGAAAGTCTTGATTGTTCAACAAATTCTTATTTACCCCTCGCCTTATAATAACCACTCCAACTCTTGATATAGATAACAGTCTACACGTTGTAAATATAAGCTTCACTGAAATAAAAATTCTGAAAAATTTTATATTAAATTGATCACGTTGATAAGTGTTCTATCTGTAACTTCCTCTTAGAGAACTCGAATAATAAACGTCACTGCCGATAGCTGTTGTAAAAATCGTATGTCAAGGGGTTAAATACGAATATGCATCAGAGGAAAGTCGAAAAGGGATTAAACGATAGGAGTGTTCGCAGCCGTGACGCAATCGAGATTTCGAAGTCGAAAAAAAGGGGTTGTTTGTAGGCAGGCCGAGTTTCCAGGGCACTTTTTCCGCGGCGGTCGTCAGCTGGCGCGCGACCGGTTATCGGCGGTCCGCTTCGGCAAGCCCAGCGCGACGTCGACCGGTTTCAATTTGCAGGTCAGGTTATTTCGTGCCTTCCCAAATGGCGGGCGGCGGCCGGCAATTTGCAATTTCCTGCCAATTCTACTATCTCTCCGGTGCCGGTGTACGGGGGCCGTATGGCAACACCATATTTCGTCCAGCCTTAATTTAGGAACGCCGAACTCGCGCGTTATCCGCGAACAGAGCATTACCGATCTGTAACCTAATCTCGGTAACGAATTCGCCGACCGTATTTCCAACGGTGCGATCGTCGAATTCGTAGCTGCTTTCGACCTGTTTCGAATTGTACTCGCGCAGCGAGAGGGAAAGAGAGCGAGAGAGACGGAGATGGAGGGAGAGAGAGAGAGAAGGAATAAAAGCCCCTGCACCGCTTAATGTATGCAAAATCGGGTAATGTCGTCGGTGAATTCGCGAAGAAACGAGCGGAGAAATTGCTTCGCAATCAGTGGCCGGCCAGCCGAAAGGAATATGGAGATTCGAGAGGTTTTAACAAGCTTCTGCTTAGAGCGCACCGTTTATTCGATGTTTTCTTTTTTTGGTTGGAAGTGCGATCGAGTGATTCGAATCTCGAGCAGGATTTTGGTGGACGAATAGAACCCTGAAGCCTCGCGGTCACTTGCAGACAACTTGCGGCATTTTTTGCCAGCGTTGATGTCAGCGTCCATGTAGACACGCCTGAGAGGGAAGCCAGCTTGTTTGCGACAGTTCATCTGAGGCGTGCCTACACGCACGCTGACATCAACTGTTGCAAAAAGTGTACCCCAGAACATATTTTTTCTAACAAAACTTCATAACGTCTGCAAAATAAAATTATTTGTAATAAGTAGACTGCAGATGTTTATGCGATTTAACGTGTCGAGAGACGTAAACGATGCACGCTTCATAACGCAAGGAAAATAAAAAAGCTGATTTCTTGAACATTCAAAGGACACAATGCAGCTTGACCAATGTTTTGTTTCATCAGCTGCATTAACAGAAAATATATTGAACTCTAATAATGCGAATCTGCATAAAGATCCGCAGTCTAGTAATAAGTGTAACGAATAAAATTTTCTTTTCAGTATTATAATTACTTAATACTAGTTTAAGCCTGAGTCTATTTATTTAAATAACCTAGTCTTTAGCCCGGAAATGCACAAAACAGAAATGAGGTAATCCTGTACTCCGCACGGTCCTTAACGTAAGGTTTAGAGCACGGTCCTATGAAGGTAAAATTTTCAATCAAGTGAATGCATGAGAGCTTTCAAATTGTAATTGTAGAATGTCTGAAAGAATTCACCGCTGAAGACGTGAGCCGAGTTCAACACAGACGTACCGGTTGGTCATAATAATTTCCCCAGTAAAAGGGTTAATTATCAAATATCCGTTATTCGCAGAAACCCGATTGCTCGTAATCTTCCCCTCTGTCGTGCATTCTAAAAGTCTCATAATCATACGAAATCCCTAATAACATCCCTGGAAGACTTTTCACGAGGATTTCGAGTTCGCAGAGTGAAACGACGCGGTTAACGAGAATCGAGATACCACTCGACCGGACGTGGGATCGTTAAAGGACGGTTCCGTGTGTCAGACCGTGAATTAACGCGGCGCACACACGCACGCACACGCTCGTGTACGTTCCACATGTGTGTGGAAAACAGGTACGTCGGTCCGAATATCTCCCTGTAACGATGGAATATGTATTCATCCGGGCAGACGGAGAGATAAACCTTCCCATAGCGAACAAATGGCCGTCACCGATGGTTAAGTCTCCTCCGGAATGCATTTTCGCCGGTCCTTCTGCCGCGAGGATATATTATACGCCGGCCGGGCACGGTCCACTAAATTCAGAACAATTGGAAATAATTATAGGTCGTTACGTCGAGAGAATAATAGCGAGTGTATAACGGAGGAAAAAGAAGAGGTAGGAAGGAAGAGCCGCGGAATTACGCCTCCCTATTCCACCTGACAACGTTCTATTTAACTACGTTGTAGCGTAATTTCGCTGGCCCCGGATCGCCTGCATAATTTCTCCACGCCGCGTAACTCCGCGAACGCGGTCCGACTTACCGCGCAAACGTGCCGCGATTACGTGAAAAATTCGACGTTTCGACTCGTTTGTGCGGATTAACCCCTTAACAGAGTACGTACTTAGACTCTTCCGACACGCTCGCCGTGATGACCACCGTTTGTATTAGGTCGGCATCTAAATTCGCGGTCTCTCGAATTTCTTCATGGCCTCGAAATTCTCTTAACTCTGCCATTACGCTGTCAATGAATTTTCAGTAGTATGCAGAAAGAACAGTGACATTAAAATGTGAATAATTTGAATCAAAGATTGTTCGTAGAATTTTAAGAAAGGTTTTCATACAGAAGTATCGAGGGTCGCGAATTTTGTTGCCAACCCAATATTACCTTTTTTTAAATATGATCATGGAACGTGAAACAATTGACATTTTGACGGCCGGAAATATTTTAAGAAAGCTAGTTAACACTGACCATTTTTTGTAAGTCTGTTTAAATAAGAGACATTCTACGTTATTCTTTTTATACAGAATATTGTACCGTTTTCCTGTTATAAGTACTTGACCATTTATTTTTTGTCGAGGATAGGTATGTTCGTTTATTTGTTTTATGTGAATGTATAGTCTGTACAGCTTCATGCCAAATTATTATTGTAGAATATTACATTAACCAATTGATAATACTTTATGTGAACTTTGTTTGTTAATTTAACCCTTCGACAGTTTATCCCGTGCGAGACACTGGCAGGGCGACGCGTCCAAACTGTTTATTCTACCATAAATATCTAAATTTGTTACTGTATATATGGTTATCTTCTTCTTAGTATGTAGAAAATATACATTCTTTTGACTGGAACTTGTAATTTTATTAGACTGTCAAAGGGTTAATTAATCATTAATAATCGCACTTCAATTTCGATATCCAACATTCTACTGTTTCGAATTATCCTTCGTTCCTTCAGTTGATTACTCTAACATACTTTACCACAAAGAAACATCCCATTTCCGGCGGCAGTGCGACGGGAAGGTGTATTTACGCACGCGGTAGTTGAAAGAAGTGGTCCATGGAGGTTCACACGAGCCTGATTATCATTATCCAGTGGCGAACGATGGCCCAGAAACCGGAAGACGGGTGGGTCGAGTCAGCCCGATCAAAAGCCATGAAGCACTCTGTCGGATATGAGATTCGATCCCTTCTTTATTCTTCTCCCCTCCTGCGTCCAGGATCACGGCTCGACGATCAAAATAATAATTACTCGGCGTGTCGTTACTTTCGATTTTGTCGCTCCAATGGACAGGTTTGCGCGCTCGTTCGCCGTTCATTATGCGACGCACGAAAGAGCACCTTGAACGCTGAGATTCACCGACCGTAAGCCTCTTTTTACCCTGATCGATATTAATTAGAATGTTTCGCGTTACCGTTCTCCGACTGCCCCGATCTACGTTGTATTTTATAATTATTCGGACGGTAGTAAATTCTAATTCTCAGTTTCCATCGTGCTTCGACCCAAGTAGGTGAAATGATCCTTGAGAATATAGCAAACTGTTTTGCAGAGCTTATGATATGTACGGAGCAATATAGGTCTATATTGTCTAGGCACCTGAAAATCTAATGACCCCAAAATATTTAAATTTAATAATTATTCAAATTATTACATTTTATGCATTGAAGTGGTTTGAAACTCGTAGAATCTATAATAATTGTAAGATCCCCAGGCGTTGTTCCTCTAAAATTTTAATAATCCAGTAACCTCTATGTTTGAAATCCCTTTTAACTCTCTTAATTAGATGTTACGCAAGCATTTGAACAAAACTTAATGCCACAATTTTTATTATGTTCCAGGTAAGCGTTAATATTCAGCACAATTTTCCTGAATGACCAACCGAGAGGGGTCGAGTGCGCGAAATGTCGACGGATAAGAGGAGGACGAGAGTCACAGGTATTCTAGCAGGCTCCTTTATTTCTAATTGCATTTCCAGTTAATGGAATACGTTTAATCGTCCACGGAATTCTCGAAAATTAAGCTCGCGAAACTTGCACGGCCTTTTCGCCCCAGAATCGCCCATCTTACATAATCTGTGCACATTATCTTCCGTGACTACATTCGCACATTCCTCGAGACGCGTACATGTGCAGTAACTTTGCCGATTCTACATTTTCTGTCTAGAATTTCGAAAATTTATTTCAACATGCGAATGGTCCCGCCTGGAAATGTACATTAAGCAGCAAAAATTCAATGTTGGAGGGTTGGATGTAGTCAAAGGGGATGTCAGAATACGAAGCACCATTTTATGTCTACATTTTTGGAAACTTCGCAGCATTTGAATTAACGAACTCTGCAAAGTAGATGATCTGGTAAAAATTGAGTACTTGAGTGTTCTGTGAGATGTCAAGGGGTATGTTCAACTATAAAGAAGCACGGTTTTTTCATAATTTCATGCATGATCCTGAAACTGCCTTCATAGCTCCAGAGTACATTTTGATTCTCGTTTCAATTAATGCGAGCTGCAAGATCGCGCTTTAAAGGGCGTCTAACAGGGGAAACTTCGCCGGGATTGTTGCATTCACGAAATTCAGAATATTCCGGGAGTTTCCGGTTTTAGCGCGAGAATGAATAATAATTGCTGGAATCAATGGGGGAGCAGCAATTTTGAGATTTCACACGAAATCTCGCGCGGTAGTTTCAGGAACGCGGCCAGGTATTTCTGGTTTTAACGCGATGATTAATGCGAATCGCGGAAGTCCACGCATGCTGATTTTCGAATTTCTGGGGGCACTGTGAAATACGAAATTATCGAGAGAACTTCTATTATTTAAAAAAATAAAATTAACCTCCTCATGTATACTGGTACGTGTTAAAAAGTTCAAATATTGTTACAGATAGGAGGGCAGGCTCATAAGCCCGTTTAATTTTTTTAATTTAATTTCATATAATCAAACTCACAATCGCATATCTGAACACGAAGAGAGAATTTGTTTTTTTATGTAGAACTGTATCTACAATCTGTTCAAATTGGACAGTAGTAAATGTAGTGGCGGTGATTAGATTACATGGAAAGATCATTTCATTGAAAGGTCTCTTTTTTTCTAAAATTAACTATGTAATTCTTAGATAACGCGTATTCAGTTATTATTACTAATTTGAACTATGGTGAATCTTGCAGCTTAATCCGTAAGCTTGGAATATTTTAACCTTCTTCTCTTCGTTAGTATGTTCGGTAGTATAGTAATTTGTTGGCGGTAATATTATTCGCAGTAGTTTTTGTTTTTCGAAGAGAAAATTAAAGGAACTTTTGGATCTCCTCCCATACAACAAATAATATGTGAATATTAATCTACTTACATATTTCGAAATTTTGTCTATTATCCTTCGTACCACTTATGAGGTCATTGCAAATAAACAGAATTTCAAAAAATGAAATGAATTCGTTCCTGAAGTAGCCAATCTTCTAATCTTGTGAACAAATTTTAACGATTTTCAGAAGCTTTTTTAATTTTGAAGGGCTGGCGAAGTTATGAGAACGATGGTGTTGATACATGGTTGCGAGTTTACGACACGGATAAAATCTGACGCTCAAATTCGATCCGCGAAGTGTGAAATTAGTCCTGGTCCTCTTGTCGCTCCTCCACCGCGAAATTTACATTTCCCCATTATCATCGTGTCTGCCTGAAGGACGCTCAAAATATATAGATAGTTAGTTCAACAGTCATGAAAACCTTCAACGTTATTAGCCGTGGCCCTGCGTTAACTCGTTGGATGCCACAGTGAACACAGCCATACCTGGTCAGACAAATCACAATTAGCTGTCTTTAATATAAATCGCAAAGAAACAAAGTTTGTAATTATTTAATCTTATAATTTGTAATTTATATTAATACTACAATATTTTTCTGCGGAATTTTATAAAGATCAACCCATATGTCTAAATACATATTCGTAAATTTCAGACATTTTAGAATATTTTGAGACAAAAACGAAATAAGAAAGCAAAAAAAACTTGTCAATAATATCAATGAATTTCAGCAATAAATATTCATTTTTAAAAAAAAATCGATTGCCATTTCGTTATAATTTAATTCAATTTTACAGTAGCTGCATATACTGTCTTTGACGAGTATACTCGTCATCTCTTCATTTTTGCGACACAACGTAGGTACACGCTTTTAAAATAAGCCAACACAGCTAACAGGTTGATTGAATCAAATCTGTGGCGACAATCACCTCCACGGTACTCAACGCGTTAAAAATAAAACACGAAAACTGAAGGTGGAAATAATTTTCATTCGAATTTTTCAACGATTTCACGGTGAAATTCGCGGCAGCGAGTATGGAAAGGGACTGAAACTACGAAAATACGATTCGCGTGTTCCGGATGCGCGTATCCATTGTTTTCAAACGAGTGTATAGAAGGTATCGCATGGCCGTGTACGGATCGAAACACGTAGACAGCCTTTTCCGGTTCGTAACGACGACTTCTCGCTGCCATTTTCCGGGGGATTCGTGTTTCATTCGCGCGCTGAATTTCGATGTTTCCTTTGAGACACGCTATAAATAGTCCCTCGAGAAGGAACAAAGACGTGCAGCCACGTTTCCGGTGCGTCCTCGCGAAGACTATTAGAAGACCGATCGCATGAATTTAAAAATCAGCAAGAACACGCTCTGCTCTATCATATTCGTTTTGTCGACCCAAAAAACGTTGATGAACGTATCTTCTATTATCTACTGTACTTCAGGGCTATTTTAGGGTGTTAGAATGAAATAATATAGTTGTACAGTGAGATACATTCATTTTGTAAACGGTGTGGGTATTTATGACTATTCTGTGCGGAAAACGCCTACAGGCGTTTTAAGAGTACACGTAGGAAGTGTACTTATGGTGTCACCGCACGTGATTGAGAGATGGTATGTCAGAAGTTCTAGAAATATGAGAGATAAGAAGTAGGTGGCGAGAGCGATACTAGGAGCATTTATGGTTTCACTGGATGTGTTTACCCGAAAAGCAGAGCATCTGTACCAACTCCTGCCGTCTTTCCTGAAAGGAAAATACATAGATAGGAGTAGTTGTGTCTCGGAAACCACGTGACTGTCGATTAGAGTTTGCCTATTTTCGACAGACCTTGTCTCTAACTAACTCTACTAAGCCTGCATTAAAATTCATTCACTAGTAACACGGAATTAACACTGATTCTCGTAAAATTCTAATGTCAATAATGAAAGAATAATAGAAAATTGCAGGTGTACGACTTATTAAATATTTTGATCGTTAACATGTTGACTGCAGCAGTGAAAACAGCCACACCTAGTCAGACGCAGTACAATTCGCCGCTTTTAATACAAATCCTGAAACAAAATAGTATTAACTTAGATTGCATAATTTCTATTTTATATTATCATTTTCACATTATTACTGTTAATGCTATCTAGAATTTTATAACACGTGATAAGTATTTAATTAAATTATATCGATAGTGTCAGTCACTGGTGAGCCCCGCAGCGTTCAACCTATTAAGAATCTAATGTACCGTGTCTGGCTAGTTACGGCCATTTCCACTGCGACAAACGCCATATTGAAATCCATTTCTACTAATTACGTCAACATACAACCCTCTTGTTAAAAGCATCCAATTTTTATCTCCAAAACCACAAGCTTCCGTCTTCCACCAAATGACACATTTAAACAGTGTTCCGTGGTAATATAGAAAATTCTCGTGAAAAAGAGCTGGCCGTGGGCTCTCCATTGTCCGCGACGAGGTTAGGTTACGCGATACGGTGGACAGATCGGCGGACATTTGCAAGGCGCGCGCTGGAGGACAGGACACGCGGAGCGTCTCTGCGAAGGAAAAACGAGGAGAAATTACTCGCAGCGCTCGCATAAACGCGGACGTATTTCGCGGGGACGTTTTGGTCGGTCCATTTAGCTGAAAGCAGGCGAGCGCGCGCACGGATTCGGACTTAATTGTGTTAAAGGTCGCAGGATATACGAGCGTCGCATTCTGAATTTACCGTGGTTTTCCATATTCCGGCCGCACGACCTCGATTCTTCGGATTCCTACGGACTGCATTAACGTATCGCGAGATTTACCAGGGATTAAACAACGTTCCGTTCACTTTTTACCTTCTTCTACCGCTGAACCTCGTATTTTCCTGAAGCTCGCAGGCCGGCTGCTTCCGAACGCTCCGCCACGCTGTTTGTCGCGGTCGAAAGAACCTCTTTTTTGCGTTTCTACACGCTCGTGCAACATCGCGTGCGGTCACCTACAGCTAGATGAGTTTTATAGGAACGGGGTAGTGTAATTTCTGGGTTAGAGTCTTGTGGGGGTTGAGTGTCTCGGAATTTGGAGACTCCGGTTCGGAGAGGATTCAGGGAGATTATTTTTGTACGAGTTTGCGGAATATTTAAATCAGAATGTTCAGCAAGATCTCGTTATTCTTCAGGGTGGAACAGTAACGTACTTAGCACCTTAATTATTTTGCAAATTGTAACAGTTGGAAGAATATTTATGGAATAAAAGCTGCACTGTACGGAGGGCGCTATTATCACTTGGTATATCATTTTTTTTTAGGATAGAGTAGCTTAGAGGATACAGAGGTCAACTTGGATTTTGAAATGAATCGGTGTATTTTGTCCTTCTCTGAGTGAGTGATAATGGCTTTTGAGTCGAGTCGAAGAGTCGTTTACCTTTACCAATCATGATGATAATTACTTACCTAGATAGATAAATTTATTATTATAATTATTATTAGTGTGGTACTCAGTCTGGCTCTCAGATACAGATTTGTTAGGTTCCACTTCTACCTTATTGTAAGTAGTTTATTGTAAATTGTAAGTAATTTTTCACGCTGAAATGTATGGAAGTTTGAAATCTGAAACGAAAATGCTGGCCTAATATTAGACAAAAACATAGTATTCAAATAGCCGTGGAAAAATGTCATTCCTGTACCTTCTGTAATATGCTGCATGTGATAATCTGCTATTAGAGGTGTCTATAATATTACTCAGATAGAAATTTATTACCTCAGCATTGTGTGCAACTTTTCCATTATACATTGTAAATTCGAATCTGAATCAATTGTTTCTATAACAGTCTGTCATTCGAATTGCCAAAGAAAAATTAAATTTTCGCAGCATCTGGAATATTTAGTATTCACAATTTTAATTTGATGCAGTCAAATTTTATATTAGCAGTAGTAGTTAAATAAGAAGTGTTCTATTAGCAGTAGTAGTTAAATAAAAATGTTATATCAGCAGTAATAGTTAAGTAAAAATTTGTCACGCAAGAGCTGCACGGAAATACAAAGTCCTATCGGTTCTATCAGAGCGTTGCATTCAAAGGGCCGTAGTAATTCGCTATAAAAGGTATACCGGATTCGCTCGGCGAAATTAGGAAGCTAATACTCCCGTGTATACGTATAAAAGGAAACGGAGCCATTTTCGTTCTGTCTCGGCTTCAGGAAATTGTTCCGCTCGAGTTGAGAGACCTCCGCGAGGAATTCTTTTAAGGGCTTTTTTCGGCAAACGCGAAGGGAGGAAATGGGAAACGAAATGTTCCAGAAGAAGTGCAGCCCGGTGAACCTACTACTTTCGTGCCGCGCTTTCCAACTCCGATTTTTTCCTTTCCTTCTCTTTTCTTTTTTTTCGAAAAAGCTCCAGTTCCATTTCGCGGAATAAATCCCATTCAGCGATTCAATTCCACGGGGGAAAAAAAGAAGAAACAATTTCTTAATTAATCGAGTCAAAGCCTTTTCCGTCGCTTTGAAATAAACAAACTGAAATTTTCTGCCGCTGACTCTCGCGGAAGTTGCTGTTGGTGACTCACCCCGTACGATAAAAGTATACTAAATAAATGAAATTTCCACGGGCAAAGAAGCTTTAAAATTTCTTTACCGGCATAAAGGATGAGAAGAAAGGCTCGGGAAGAGAAAACAGACCGAGAACAGAACAAACGCAGTCCTACAGTTTAATTGTAATCGTCTAATTGACATTAATTACAAATATTGTTTCGGTTATGCGCTCGTTCGTCTCTTCTTTTCACAATCTCCGTCTGCAAAGGGTAATTTTTCAAAAGACAGCGAAACAACGAGGACAAGACTCGTCCAGGCGGTAAAATGCTAAACTGAGATTTCTAAGGAAAAAATGCAGGCTTGACGGAAATTTAGTCACAATTTTACGAAGCTGATCGATGCTAATATTCTTTGATTCCTTGCCTTATAATGACCAGTGCCACTCGTGATACAAATCATGATTCATGCTTCATAAACATGGATTCTATACGAATTCGAATTTTAAAACACTCGATATCATTCACAGATAATTAAATGTAATAAAGCGATGTTACAAGACATACTGCGCTTTTACATTTATCGCATTTTTTTCCGAGAAAATTTGTGTCGAATTGATACAAGGGATGAGGGTTAAGTAAATCTGGCTGATAGCAGAACCTGCGTGAAATGTGTTAAAAGGAAATTGCACCTGCCGTGCACTGGCAGATATTACTGTAACATGCACTCGAGTATTTGAATCCTAAACTTTGGCACGCGCCATTAAAAGAATTCGTGAGGTAAGGTCAATCGGCCCCGTGTTTTGCCGTTTTATTGCCGGAGAATTTTGGCACGGGAATCACCGGTTCGATTCACCGGATACATCGATCCGAACGATGCTCCAAATAACCGGTCGGAAGCTCCGGATATCGCTCTTCTATTTTTCAGCCGGCGCGCGATAAATTAAAATTAGCACGCGAGAGGCCAAAAGTGAATACGGTAAAAAGGAGGGTCGAAACTCGAGGCTCCGCTTTATTTATGCCCGGCCGTGCACACACCGTTTCCCACCGTTTTCTTTTTTACTCTTACACGGGCCCCGTCGCTGCTTATCGATCGATTTAATTTCGTCCGCGTTCAGGCCGCTCTCGCGAGAACGGAACTCGTGTTTAGCAAATTAGCGATGGTCGAACACCGCGAACGCTACACTCTGCTCGTCGAATTTCGGACCTCCTCAGAGATGGGTTTATTGGAGCTGAAATAGAATGATTTCGATTTCGTTGTATTTATATTCATTCATTAAGAGTTTCATGATTATCGGTGGAATACAATGACGAGGATCTGGAATTAATGGGTTGAGTCATAAATAACTTCTGATTTATCTTCTTAAATTTATTGATAATTTTTTACAGGGTAGTTATCGTTGCTTCTGCAGCAGGTCTGCGTTTTAGGGATTTTTACCCTTAAATATAAAGTAAGAATCAGTAGTCCAGATAAATCATTTCAATTTTTAGAAAGGACAGAATCTGTTATGTGTTGGAAGTTATTTATGACTGAACCTAATGTATTGACAGGTCGAGTCACACAGTGACAACAGCCATATCTAATCAGACACAGCGAAATAGATATTAATTGAATCTAAGTAAGTGTGACATACTGCTCAAAGTGTTTTACGAAGCATTACTGCAATAAGTTATGTTATAAGTGGTACTTAAGGAGGATGAAAGGATAAAGTTTAATTAGATTTTCTCAAGAAGTGCGTCAAATGAAATGATGAAACGAAGGAGAAGCGGTTCTGTAGCTATATTGAAGTAAAATTAAAATTCATTGAACATAAACGCTGGTAATATGAAAAAAGTTAATTACATAATACAATACAGATAATTTATTAGGTCAACCCATGAATAATGTCGTTTTTAAACTTACCTTCAAAGATAAACTAATAATTACTGGTTATCTTGTATTACTGAAATATTGGCCAGTATTTTTAATTACCTTGTTCTACAATTTAAATCGTAGAACGTGGACTATAATTTGGAATAATAAATGGCCTCGCTCGACAGATACAAGCACGCTAACACTATAATTTGTTGAAACGTTAAAGCTTGTCCAAATACTTTCATGCATGTCTATACAATATGTGTGTCAGTACCCCTGAAGTGTTGGTACATACACATTGTTGTTACTGATATATTTGTATTAACATCTCAAAGGTACTTTAATATTATTTTAGTGCACTCGACGTCGTACGAAGACGTGTTTCTCTGAAATATATTAGAAAATTAGCGTACCCAGACTACAAGGCTTTTCATTTTCCTCTCATTAAGCCCGAGTAATTGCTCGGCAACGACGTAATCTTGTCTTCGCGCACGCAAAAGCTGATTAAGGTTACTATGCTCGTAAATTATGATAACGCGTCGTGTGTACGTAAGCATCACGTATAACGTCTAACCTATTATTTGTTTAGAACGGAGAACTGCTTACATTCATAAAAATATGTAGAATAATCACCTAAAGGCCAAGCAGTGGCTAACAAAATTATTTTAAATCTTTGCATAACCTTATCGAATCTTTGCTGCAAGACGATCCAAAAACTTGAAAGCGCCATTGGGCAATTGATCGTTCGTTTCCGATAGACTGACTGTTATTAAAAATTATTTTCAGTTTGTCATTAGGTCTTATTGATGTTCAGAGATCTGTAAGAGGACTTAATATTCACAAAATTACATTTGTTGATTATTTAAATCCTCAAAAATTTTATATTGTTGGATAGCCACCTTCACTTACAATTAATCCTAAATTATGACGTTTGTTTCCTCAAACATCGTCTCATAATTGCGATCCTCCAAAACTAGCTTAAAGGTTAGTCATCTAGGATACGAGAAATTATAAAATGGCACTGCAGGCGAAGTAGAGCACCTTTTGAGCTGAAACCTACATCGTTGCAATTACGATCATCTAACTCTGTGTCATTTTGTGAATAAACTATTGCACATTAGGCAAAATTCGATACTCCCCTCACTCCGATTCCATTATCACGTTGAACGCCGTGGCGGTCACCGATAATCGGCACTTCAAATTAAATTTAACCCTCTATAGCCTGATGTGACTCGGAAGTCACATACCAATACATCGATACCTTGTTGATTTAACTCAATTTTTTGCCGCATTGTGGCGTATACATCTTGTTTGATAACGTATCCTTGGTAACCAAAAAGATTCTTTGTAGCGATTATAAACTCTAACCTGAGATACCAAAAAAAAAGAAGAATTCATAAATTCATTGTTAATTTGTATTTAGAGGTTGACACTTGCTGGTTTCGCGTTATATAAATTTTTGTATAGCCATGACAAAAATTTGGGCTACAGAGGGTCAATAATTTAATAATTATTCATTGTCGCAAAATTCTGTGCAAACTCCATCCTGAAACAATAATGCAGGAACAGAAGAACACGACCGACTACACGAATCTTCTTTTTCTCTACGATTTATTTAAAAAATCGTAAATTATATATTGTCTGATCAGATATGGCTGTATCCACTGTGGCGTTCAACGTGTTAAAAGTTGGAGTCTCGTGTATTCCCTCGCGGCGCGCATCCAACTGAACAGCAACGTTCCTTCTCTCTGGAAACGGATATCCCCGCAGAAGACCGGTCATCGATAGATCCGCGTTCGGTCGCGTTCGACGCGATACAATTCTCACGGTAGTGGTCCACGAAGAGGTACGAGGTAGCGTAGACGATGGTAGCGTAATCTCGGCGCGTTCCACACGGCTGAAAACTCGTAAACATCGTCGACGACGCGATATACGCGGCGACCCCCATGGCATAAAGCACCGTTGTCTCGGCGTGGCTGCCGGAGCCAACGTAATTTTTCTCACTTTGCAACTTGCACCGTAAATAATAGCCCCGTACCACTCGTTTCTCCCCCTCCCTCCCTCCCTCCCTCCCTCCCTCTATCTCTCCTTCACTCTCTGTCGCGTTCTCTCACTCATGTTTCTCCTTCATAGCTGCTTGGCGTACTCGTAGAAACTGCATCGTAATCCCGGCGTACTCGTAAGTTGCCAGCACACGGGAGAAACTCCTGTCCTACGTTACAATTTGCTCCGGGCCACATTTCGTGGCCGGTTGGATATTTATGGTAATACGACACCAGGGTCTATCAGTCGCGATGTTCTGGAGAGATCGGATGACCACCGATGGCCCGGTGTGCACTCTTGATCCTGAAGAGAGATAGCCACGGTTATCGAGCGAAATGAAACGCGAGACGAGTTTTGGGACCCAAAGGCCTTCAGAGCTTGCGGCTTCCTATACGCTTGAGAATCTTACAGCTGGGATGAAAAGTCCAGTTCTTATCGATAAAGGCAGACGTGGTGACTAAATAATTTTAATCACTAGATTATCATTTAATTGGTTCAGGAGTGCTGATACGTATAGTGTATTTGATTTATTTGCAACTACATAGTACTTAACCCTCTGCAGGAAAACGTGGTTCTTTATGACCAAGCCTAGTTTGTTTACTGTTCCAGGCATTAGAATAATAATAAATCATGTGGTTAACTCGTTGACTGCCATAATGTGCAGGCTGGAAGCGACACGACCCTTTAGACTTCGATACAACATGAAAGTAATCTAAAATTATACTCGTTTTAATTATTAATATCATCAATTATTTATAATTCTCGCTCTTTCTGTTAGATCTTCTTAAATAAATACTAAGCCAATACTATTCGTATTCAGGTAAATAACAGCTGAATTTAAGCGTCAACCATATCTGGGTGACATGGCAGTCAAAGTGTTAGGTGGTTATTTTCTTACTCCAATTCATTCTGCGTGAGCTTCTTATGTAGTAATACAGGGTTGAATGCATTTCGATGCCATCTTTCTAATGGTAAACAAAAGCAGAGGCCATTCCATTTAAAAAAATGTTACTATTAGTAAAATCTTGGACGATATGATCTTGAGGGGACCTTCACCCCCATAGTCTAATTTCCCCTCTGAAATAAAATAACCATTTCGCTGTACCTTTACAAATGACAAAATAAGTAAGGGTGATAGAATTAAATGGAACACCCTGTATACTGTTCAAAGCTATTAACAATCTGTCAAGTATCAGGACAGCAAAGGCTTATCTATTCCCTTCCCACTTTATACGCACGTATCACAACGCAGAATTATCTTATCATTTGGCTTCACCAGACAAATGTTACTGGCACATTCTCGCGATCAGTGAGCAATTACAGAGAGATAACACAAAATCTTTGTGTCACCCTGTGCATGTGTCAGAGTGATAAAACCGGACGAGAATTCGCAAGAAAGTATCGCGGATGATGCCTGTGATGACGAGTGCTGGGGGTATCGCCGCACCTGGCTCCCATTAGGGCAGCTTCCGCTGACTCGGCATTAGAATTCATTCCTTGGCGACCCAGTGATGCATTCTCCATAACGCAAGCCTAGCATCGGCTGGTTTCGCTGTCGCAGACGTTGTCAGGCTTGTGTTTAACCGTATGTCAATTCTCAGACACGTCGCCAGAACGTAGCCCAGCCTCTGAGGTAGCCAGATGCGCGTAATGGCGTCGTTTCCGCGGAAATGGCGCGTCGTATAGGATCCTATTAAGGCTCGCGTGTCGCCGGTCAGAGATGGCTCTCGACGAAAAACGAATCGGAGATCGAAGAAGCAATAAGCTCGACGGGATGAAGACCCGCCATTTTTCCCTCGTCAGAGGGGAAGAAAATCGCTCGAAACTGAGACCAGTTCAGATTTCGCGGGGACAAAGGACTCATTGTGCCGGCTGGGTGCATTCATAAGCACAATAACGAGTTCGAACGGCCGGGAAATTATGCTAAAAAGTCGTGCGACTGTCGATGATCGTTGCCACACCGACGAAGCAAACAAATGAGTTTGAATAAACGGAAGTATTTAAAAAGGTATGTGTTTCCCTTCGATACGGCACGCCTCTGCAAAACTTGCGTTGGCAAACGAGTTGCAGGCTGTTTAATAAATTCAATGCGACCGTGCAGCCTGCTTTGCTGCGCTTGCACGGCAAACACACGTTTGTTTTGGATACAATAACGAAATCGTATTGAACATGAGTAATCCACTCGTTGCGACAAGCGGGAAATTCTGCGGAGAAATCAGTGAAATGAATTTTGATGAAAGATAAGGTTAACAACTTTGTGGCGGCATGGATTCTGGAATGGTTGGTTCAAGACTTTAAGATAGAACACCGTTGAGTATCTAACCAATTCACGACGATGCTCCATTTCATTTTACACTTCCATTCGAGCAATTTTTCTGATGATAAAGGAATAGGAGGATATGACCTTCTATAACACCCGTATTATATCCCTAGATATTTCTTATAGCTGTATTGCAAGAGATGGTACACAGGTATTGATTAACCAGTCGATGTGTATAATTTTAATTACTTAGGACACCGGCGTTTGTGGGGATGACAATTAAAGCAGTGTGCGCGTTAAATCGTAGAGACTGAAAATGATCGGATCTGGATATAAATAGTCGAACAGTGTATTATGAGAAGAGGGAAAGTAAAGACGTATTATTTATTTTGTATGTCGTAATTAATTACTTTTTCTTTTTAATTTACTGTAATAAACAATTCAGTTCACTGACACCTAGAGATTACCTGTGCCGCTCGTAAGTATCTGAACGCTCGGTCCATCTAGAAAAATCGTTATTATTTTCGTGTATATATTCACCCTTGAATTGGACACAAACTTGTTAGTATCGTTCGAACAATTATGTAGCGTATATTGAAACAAAACGATGATACATAGAATGCTTCCTATAAAAAGTAAAAACAATAAAATTACAAAATAACTCCATGTAGTCTCTTATAGTTTTCATTTTCATAGCTAAACATATTTCATTCACGTCAGCGAGTGTCGTGTGTCTGCAAAATTACTCAGCGTAAAAATGATTACCCGAAATTTAGCAGGAGAATTTTTCTGAAAATCAGTCGCGGTAATCTTCGGAAGTCAGAGGCGTGAAGATCGTCCGGATAATAAAGAACGGGAGCGGACGGGCGTGAAAATTCGGGGGTGAAGGTGGCGAAAGCGTCGATAAGCCCGGAATCCGGGGGCAAATCCGCGAGAACGCGAGCATCGCGTCAATTACGCGTGCGTTTATAAAATATTTTTCGTCCGCAAAAGCCTGGAAACACGGAGGACGCCAATCAAGCCAGCCGGACGCTGGCATTCATCTGTCGGCGTCGGATAATCCAGCGACCGCAGAGTTTCGTGGCGCTTTCAACCCCCTCGAAACCCCCGCGAGCCTTCGTCGCCATGAAAAATGCATTCGAGGGGGTTTGCACGCGTGCAGAACGCGTCACGTGCACGTCGAACAGCTGATTGAAATTACACGCGATTCCTGTGACGTCTAGGGGTGCGATTCTCGGAATTCCTACCCCCTCGCGAGGGTGGACTCGGAGGGTGAATAGAAGAAATTCGCGAGAAAAACGCGGTCTCGCGTGCGTACGCGTTTCTGGAAGGCGGCGGGGATGTTTCGCTCGAATATTGCGACGTGGTAATCGATAATGCAGAGAATACCCTGTAGTCGGTTTAAGGGAGGTGCAGGGTTGAAAATGTTGCAAAATCGATTTCTTTTATATTATTTTTTGAACCTTCAAGTTTTTGATACGATCACTGCCGTGTGGGTCACCGGTGACCGGCATCACAAATTCTATTCAATTAAGTAACTAGGAATTCTTATACAATTTTCAACATTATTATTGTTATAATAGTAATATAAAGTAAGTACTGTATGTTCAAATACTTAAAACAGTAGCTTATAGTGTGTTTGACTAGGTATGGCAATTTCCACTGTAGCATCCAACGTGTTAAGAATACGTGTCTAAGTTGTCTTTTTTTAAATTAGAAAAATTTGAATAACGATAGATGCATGGGTAAAACCAGCCAAAGTTGTTAATCGATTCAATTGCGACTTTTTTATACCAAATAATATACTTTTTACCATGGAGCTACTCTCTCACATTTTCAATTCTCGAAAAGTTGCATCTTTTAAAGGCGTTGAAAAGAATAAAGATAAAATGTTCAGACATGCGTTTTGTTGGTTTTATATTTAACAGTTAATTAACGAAGTGAGAGATTGTATCCATAGCATAGTTACTGAGCCTGTAATGTGTTGCTCCAGAGTCGAGGATGAAATGTTTCGTCGCTGAAACACGCGAATTGGTAGATTCTTAGAATTTTCATGTTTCGGAGATGGGCAATCACTTCTCCTAATTTCCTATGCAATTCCTTCGAAAATCAAGTGTCCACCCCCGCAGATGCACCAAAACGTAACAAAGAAATTTCTCAATCATTAGAAAGAGAATTTTGAAAATCGTTATGTCCGTTCAATTGATGGGTTTACTTCCGCAGGACGGCATGGTTACTGCCCTTAGTTTGACCATGTGTTCAGTAAAACGGCACAGGGGATGCTTTCTATGGTGGAGGTATCGAATTTTTCTTGGCATCGGGGATATTTGGTCGATCTCGTATGTGCATATTTATTTATTGTTATTTTATTCGCCGAGGGAGATTGGATCTAATATGGTTTCTCTGATGGCGTCGATATGTAATGAATGTCAAATAGCATAGCACAGAGGGTCGGACGCAGGGAATTTGATTTATAAGAATTTCAATTTGTCTGCAGTCCCTTTTAACGCGTATCATGCATTAAATTTAATTTTACCGAGTGTATTTTTCAAATTCCACATTTATTTGCGTACCTATTAATTCATGCATTGTCTTTCTGCAGAAGTAATATTATGAATTGTTGTGTAATAAAGACGATTAAAATTAAAGTGGTGAAAGAACTTCACTGAAGATACTCGTACTGTTTAATTTACATACATACACAATAAAAGTATTACTCAATTAAATTCACAGTGTGTACATAATTCCAATTGCATGTATTCTTCATTTTGTAACATCATTTACACACACGATTCTGTAATTGTTTTAATCAGTATATTTATATCCTCAACGGTACATATTTATAGAATATTTTATTTAAGCCGATTCATGTTGTCTTCGACCCCAATTATTCGAACACCAGTCATCCGAAAGTTTGTCGTACTATGTTAGTCATAAGATAAAACTGTCATTAGCAACACTGTGTGCCTAATTTAATATCGCTATGTATTTTACATTCTATAATATAATTATCATATTTATACGAAACATAGTTACAATGGAAGTCAGTTTCAATTATGGAGGTCCTACCGTATCCATAAATATTCCAGACGAAAGTTGAATGTTTGCAAAAGAGACATTACATGGCGCCAACATGTCTTTTTATAGTTAGAGGTACAGGAAAAATGTGGACGATAACTGTGCTCCTTTAAGTGGAAGAAAACTGTGCCATAATTCTCACTGTTTAATTACTCAATTCACCACTGTGGCACAGACACTATTAAGCTTCAAATCTGGCATGGAAACCCACAAACTCAAACTTGAATAGCCTGCTAAATTTTTCCATCTGCAAAGCACAATTTTCTCCTCCGTCTGAAATCATCCCTCCAAAAAGATGATCAGGGAACTGTGCGACGATGATATCCTCATGACTTTTCCGCTGGAAACGCTCCAGTTTCTGCCGGTGCAAAAGAACGATTCACGCGTGAAAATAACGTAGAGTGGGTGCTTCGAAGCTTTTGTTCTCCGACTCGTCTGGGATCGGCGTCGAAGACGAAGCACTCGGTGCCACGCGACTTCCTTCAGCCTCTGTTCCAGCGATTTCGAAAGGCTGGCCGGAATGGCGGCGGAAGGATATCTGGAAGTCCCGCGGGAGCTGGCGAATTTCCGGGTCAAGGGATCCGGAATTGCTATCGTCTTAGGGACAGAGAGGGCCCCGGGATTATAGGTTCAACGGATCCGACTGAATCCCTATCGTCTACTTTAGTTGAAACTTTAAAGACAAGAGACTACGTTCGATCGCGTAATTTCGACGTTTCGTTCGTCCTTGTTCTCCCGCGAATTGCCATCGATTCCTCCTCGCGATACTGGAGAACAACGTTCGTCAGAAATATAGCAACAGTCGTAATATTTACTTTGTTTATTCAGCAGGGTTATCCTTTATTGACATTAATTGAAATTTGTAAGATTAGCTTGTGAGGGACGTATGTACTGCATGATATTTGTCAATAATTAACAACAGGGTGATTTAGTATTAATGGTATATAGAATATAGTAAACTACAAAAAATCAAATCAAATGAAAAGTGAGGAGGACAGTGCTATGCCATAATTGATGAGCATGTACTATGAGGAACGAAATATGTACCTGATGGTCCAGGAAAAACGTGGACCACGTTAAAAGTAACGTGTAAGTATAAGACTTCTCTATTTTCCCTTCAAAGCCGCGATTTTCTAATTGAAGGTCAACATACACTCATATCATTCAATTTATTCTTTCATGAGCTATAACACTATGACGACAGAAATATCTCAACCCTGCTGAAAAAATCTCGGTGATTTTTATATCTTTATAAAAATGGCCTTGAAGAAAAATTGAATTTCCTTCTTTAATTCTAGTGTAACCAACTGACTGCAAATTTTTCAAGTGCAATTGAAATGTTATTTGTTAAAGATACCATATCCTTGCTTCAGGTAACACTGTCTTAAAAAACTGTTAAATAGAAGAATGTTGAAATAACATAATCATGTGATCAATTTCGTGGGTCACTGTATATATACATAGAATAATCGCAAGTGTGACGAATGGGCGAACACACGTGGCTGTTCTGAAACCTAACCCTAATGATCAGTAGATCCTCCACTTTTGGGCAAATTTTAAACAGTCTCGGGATGAGGAATGAAAGCAGACGATTTGCCAGGGAATTGTATTCTGTGCAGTGGAAATAAAGCAGGGTCCCTAGGACCTTTTTATTTTAGATCTCCGGTAGATATAGCGGTGACTCGCGATTTATTTCATTTCCAGGTCAGGAGAGCTGGAACCATCTTAGGGGCTCTCGAGGGTTCAGGATTAGATTTAATAGATCCGAGCGAACTGTGCCTTCTATATAGGGTTACGTCCAAAGATAGACACCGGTGACGTGAGAAGCCAAGATTGCCAATATGGCCGTGTCCTTCGCTTCTCTGATGTACTATCGGGACCATGAATCCGTCGTTTCTTCCATGCTTAAAACATTTCGTTCCTGTCCGACGAAAATCGATGTGCTTTCATTACGTTTGACGAGGTTTGAATGTTAAGCTCATTACTCGGTACGGAATTGTGGTCGAGCAAAGAGCAATATAATGACGCATGTTTAAAAATTCTAGAGCATACGAATATTCTATATTGGTTCTAATTTACTGTACAAGGTGTCTGTAGGGGAGAGAATACTATGTTTGGAGTTTGGTCCTGTTTGGAAATGCAGATGTTTCGTTCCTGACCTATGAAATCGGAATGTTTAGTACTTTTGGCGAAACCTGAAAATTAAATTCATCGTTTGAACAATTATCATCTATTAAACAATAGGTTACAAAGCGTATGCATTCAATTTAATGACTTGATGGTCAGGCAACTCTAAGTTATGCACTTAATTTATAATTCCTCCTATGTATTAAATAATTCTTTGCACGTTTCTTACGAGTCACAGTGATTACACAGTTTGATTAGTTTGAAGGCGTCAGGAGAAAACACGTACGTACACTTAAAAAGAAAAACCTTAAGAACATATTATGCAGTAAACTAGGTAATAAATATGCATACTCTGAGGACTAATAAAAGAAAGAAAAATATTTATAAGAATAAACAGTATAAGCAGATAATTTTTCATTTTCTCCCTTCTTAATTCTAACATACAAAGCCACTACAATACAAACGTATACGCATTTACACATTTACAACGAAAATTTAATAGCATTCCTGTTACCTACACCACATTAATTTTCCTTTTTGTTCTCCAGCCATCTTATGAGAGTTGGTGTCTCTTACGGCACAACACCGTTAACCACTGTGCTTCTCAAATACTTTTCCAATTTCATCGTTCCTTTTTAAATCACATTATTTCTAACATGTACACAGCAGCTAATTTTCCTATCAAGAAAATCGAAAGTGACTGGAAGCAGAGATTGAAGGCTTTAAACGGGAAATCTCCTCGACCTTCTTGCAAGTTGCGCAAACAGTTTTAATGGGGATCGTTCGAGGTTCATGCAAAGCCTGTTCACCGATGCGTCGATGCAACTGCACTTGACTTCATCGACCTCGTTTACGTCGCGTCTTCTCGAACGTATAGCCCGACGATGAGATTAAAGGCAACCTTTTGTCTCGACGATCGAGCCTCGAAATCCCATCGCGAACTTGCCTTCGGGTTCCTTCGATAAAGGCGGGCTGAGGTGTCGCGAGTTCTTCGAGGCTTAGGGAACTGTCTGAACTCGGTCCCGTGATTTCTCACGCCTTGCCAGGCGAGCCTCCTTCCTCTGGCACTGACAAAACCGCAACGACAAGATTTCTTGAAAATTATATGGAGGTTTCCGTTAAACTGCACTATGAATTTTCATTTGAAAATGTTCGATGTTTTTAATTTGATACGGACAGTTGAGAGAGGTAAAATTGGTTAGAAGTTCAGTGTTTTAGGCCTTTAATTAAGTATCTGAAATTGAAATTTGTTGAAGATACAGGATTCTTCTGTTTTGAATTGATAATCGGGTCACTGTTGTTGCAAATGTCCACCCCCTTGTGTAGATAAAATTGAGTAAAGACGAATTAATTCGTCGTACTTGCAATAAATGCGATGACTTCCTGATTTATCTTTAATAAATAAATAAGTGGCGACTGTTGCTTGGAGTTCATTATAAAAAAATGTAACTGACTGTAATGAGAGTGAAAAATATATGATACTTTTTGTAGAAGGTGTGCTACGATCCACAATATTGAGACAAGTGCTTATTATTCGCTATGATTCTACGTTAATAATTATATATTATTACATATACGTGTTTCATTAAAACATTTATGTTTTATGGAACATTTTGCAGTTTCATAACTCTCAAACATCTTAACGCTTGACATTTACATTTTTCTTTGAAAATTTAAGAACTGTAAAGGTTGATAAGTATGAATTCACATAGAATAGTTAAAAAAAAAAATTACTACCCTTACCCCAAATTCAACCTTCACAGGTATAAATTTATTAAACACGGAATAAAAGTACTACATTTTTTTAAAATTATATTTAACAAATATAAATTAAGAACTATTAACAAAAAATGGTGTAAATTCATTAATCTCTGAAACAAATAATATAAGCATATGTGTCCACTGGGTAGTTTAATCTTCGTTGTGTCTATGGTAACAATGTCTGAATTTTAAGAATGAAATGATACAATAGGAAGTAAATTTCCCGGTTGTAAGTAGTCGAAAGGGAATGTTCCAGCGAAAGTGTGATTAGAAGAGCGTTACCCCGTGTAAGGTTCATCTGCATGAGAATTAGTTCGTCATACAAGGTTGCGTGGAACGTTCTATAACGATGCAAACCGTTCGAACAGGCTCGTAGTGAAACTGTACGACCTACCACAACGAGCGCAGTCCGTGCCATAACGGCCGTAGTCCATAACCTACGATCCGCACCTAAGGCCTTGAGTGGATCATTAATGAAAGCTCCAATAACTTTCCATTACGATGCTTCCGAGGAATCCATCTCGTTTCGCTTCAACGCGAATACCTTAAACGATTACGAAAACATCTGCTCCTTAACAAGTTACTTAATAGCTATAATAATGATACGCCTGTGTTCCTACAACCTATACACATTTTTTAAGATAGGGAAGAATAAGAGGAAAAATGAAAAATATAGGATGAAGGCATAGGCAATGAGAATGATGGTGTGAACACAAAAGACGAGATACAGCAATATGTTGATATTAACTCTGTAATGGTGTCCAGGGTGCAACTGTACCCCACCAAAGTAAAGAAATTGAATTTCTCCCTTCTAATTTCTACTTTCTGCTCTAATTGTACTCATTGATTATCTTTTCAATTTGTTCTTATTTTTTTTTAGTTTATGTTTGCATTATATTGCAGTAATGTATTTTTATATTTCAAAATATTCATGAAAATTAATTCGAATTTTCATGGGGTACAGCTGTGCCCTTCCACGGTTAAGCTAACTTAATTTATCAAATAACAATATAATGATAAATAAAATTTCAGATTCACGTACAATTTTCACTGAATTTCTTCGTATTTCAATTGCATTCGGGATTAGGATTTAAGTGTCGCTCAACACGTCATTGTTTTCTGCGTTCTTTTATTATCGAATCTTGCGAAATGAACACTCATTTATTTAACAAAAAAAGACCAGGAATTCCATCTAAACTTCTGCAATTCGACTTTGGAGAGCCATTAATAAAACTAGAGGCTTGCATATGCATGGCGTCGTGCTTTTGTGAAGTTCGTTCCTCCGGTTTCCTGTTCCATATTCACGCTCCAGACAGCACTTCGAATCGCGTCGCATGGAAACGCGAAAATCGACGGCGATCGGTCGACTTCCGGTGGTTCGATCGGCCGAGAAAGCAACTTAAGGGGTTACCAACATCCACGGATGCCAAAACTTAGAATATTTCCAAAGTTGAAGTCAAATTTCTATTCGCTGAGTACAGATGTATTCAAAAAGGAAACTGGTTACTTAAATTGTAGTCTCAATTTGAAAATCGCTAACTAAATATTTTTATCTCGAAAAATAAATTTTTAGTCATTAAGACTTGCAACTTGCGTTGCAACAAATTCAAAGTTTTCAGACCATTTTCAGTTATGCACAATCTCAATTTCAAGGAAAACACAACCCAACTGACTAATTTCATCAGGCTCCAGTAATTAAATTCTTCGGCTTTAAGGCTTCGTGGCAACGTTGCAATAGATTCAAAATTTCCGGATGATAATTCAGTCGTGAACAACCTGAACGCGGCGAGGAAACACTTGACGTAATCGCTGGTCCGCAGACTTATGACTTTCCATTTCTTAGTCTCTCCGCTGTGCGATTGGAGAATCGAGGCCGAATGTTTATCGGTCGCCGGTGACGTTGAAGAATCGTAAGAAAAGGTAAAGGAGAGCCGGAGGGGATCTCGCGGAATTCGATGGAAGGATTCTTTTCATGGCTTCGACTTTTTAATCCTGCATTCGAAGATAACGCCGGTGAATACCTTTCTCTATCTGTGCCTCCAGACCCGTGAAACGTGCACGTTCTCGTTTCTACCGTTCGAATTTATCGCTTCTGCGAAAGAATAGGAGTACGAAATTCCTAAGTAGTTTATTGTGGAAGCGCATACATAGAATCCAAGGATATTCACCATCGTAGTCACTGATTTATGCCGTAGTGAGAACAGCCATGCCTACTCAGACGCGATATGATTTAGTGTTTTTAATATAAATCGTAGACGAAAAAATATTCGTGTCTTCAGTCGTGTTATTATGTTCCTGCATTAACACGTTGAACGCAACAGGGGAAACTGCCATGCCTGGTCAGACACTGTAAAATGTAATATTTTAGATATAAATCGCGATGGTGAGAAGTATTTTATTATTTGAACGTGTAGTAATTATATTATTGTTATAACTAGACTGCGGGTGTTTATGGAATTTAACATATACAGGTACATAAAATATATTGTCTGATTGTTTGATATTTCCTCAAAACAGACCTACTTATTCTTTATGCCCCATTTGTTTATCTGTATTCAATGTAAAAATATTAAGGAATAAAAATCTATATTTGCATAAACTTCTGCAGTCTAGTTATAACATTAATGCGTCACAACATTTTGTGAAATTTACTAATTATTTGACTAAATAAAATGAGACGCCCGTCAGGGGTGACCCCCACGGAAGTCAACGTGTTAATGTGGTATATACATACACAAACGACGGTACAAAACAAAACCACAAAAATTGAGAAGAATTCAGGAATATCTGAAGAAAAATTGTAACTATGTCACGGTATATTTTCGTCCATAATATTTAAATTTAGAAAAATATACATATATAAACGTTTACACATGTGTCAGTGTCCCTGTAGATGTCAAACTAGGCAAATCATTTACATAGTGATAGGACATGATGAAGAATTCTATACATGCTGGAGACAACAGAAGAGTTTATAAGCAGTAAATAATTAACACTCATCATTCTGATTTCTAAAAAGCCTATGCTCTCGTTACAATTATCAATAAACAGTCTTTCTTCCTGCTTATCTTTTGCCGAAAGTGCTTCTAGAAATTTACACGAAATTTCTCGAAATTTTATCGCTAATTCGACCGTCGATGTAATCGTCGTTTCAAGGTTATTCCCCCCGAATAAACTCGAAGAAACTTCCGCCGGGACATTGTTCGAGCAAGTTTCTCATCCGATTAGTCACAAGTCAATTCACATCGTGAAATTTCCAAGGGGAAGATAAACTTTTAATATAAGCGCCTCGCCGCCGGCTACGATCCTATATATCATTTATAAGTTGAAATAGCCTAATAGGGGCGATGGAAGTCGGAGGGAGTAACGTTCTGCGGTATAAGAGGCTACTTAAAACTTTTTAAAACGTTCTCCAGGTGACGTTATGGTCCAATTATTTACGTTTCGTGCTCTCGATCGTCGATAAACGACCAAGCAGGAAAAAACATTCTACAGGGTGTTCCGAGTTTCTTTCCCCAAACCGTGCCAGTGGAGTTTACAAGAAGAAATAAGTAAAAATGTTATACAAGCATCCAACCATGAATGCTTTGTTAGAAAATTATAATGAAAATATGATGTGTGGAGTAACAAAGTGTTCTTTAAGAATTTCCTTGTAGCTTTATAAATAAATTAGATAAGTAATATGGCACTACCCTCACACTGTACCATATCCTTACTATATTCAATATTTTGATTACATCTCTTTATAAAGCATTTGCATTGTTTAGATGTTTAACTCTCAACCGTCCCTTATTCTCCGTAATAAATTTGTCCCTTGGTGTCAAACTGACACAATGCTAAAAATCAATATAACGAAAAGATAAATAAATTTGCAAATTCTGTTATTGTAAATCAAGAAAAGGAATGTCTGTACATTCGGGCATAAGACTGTTCGCATCGTTCACAAATAATTAAACGGTGTGCAGGGCATACTGCTTTTTTACATTTATCGCATTTTTGTCACAAAAATGAGTCAAACTGTCACGAGGGACCGATGAGGGTTGATGGTTAACAAATACTATACATATGAGTCTATAATATTTTTTACTCGCTTCTACTCGTAGGACATACTAGCTCAGTTTGACAGGGAGAATTTGTAACACTCTGTAGAATGCTACAACGATTTCTATCTTCCCCCGTTTTTTCTAAATACACCGTTAAAAGCTTCGTTCCGGCGGGGGTGAAACAGAAAAATCGCTGGTAACTCGGCAGGAACAGGGTCGACGCGGAAAAGTCCGTCCATCGAGTTTCTCTTTTTTCGGAACATCGTGAAATGGCGTTTCGACGAAAACCACCGGGCACGAGCAAGAAACGGGGGAAGGGGGCGAAGAAATCTTGTCCGGCAAATTGGCTGGACGATTCCTTCGTTCTCCCCGAGCGATCGTCGTGAAACAAAAGGAGGAAAGAAACAAAAAAAAAAAGGGGAATGGAAGAAAGGGGACGACGAAAGAAAACCGAACGTCGTCGTCGTCGTCCGCCGCGCGAAACTTCTCCCTGGTCGAAAGTTTTCGACGGTTACAAGGTGAAACGACGGGAACGAGGTGGCGTAACGCGCGAAGGGGAAAGCTCGAGAACGTGAGTTTCGCGATTCCATCGCGTGTACGACGACGAGGGGTTCGCTTAAACCAACCTGGAAATTGGATTAGAAGCGGACCCGTGCTTCCTGGAAAAACACGCAGCCCTCCACGGCATGATCGTTTAGCTCGTAACGTGGTCGACCGTTGATTAACGCGATAAATATTACAGGGGAACCGTCAGGTCTGTCTATACGCTCGCGACGCCGACGTGGAGACGAGCGTGTAGAAAGCAGCCTGGAGTTTCAACGCGGAAACGAACGAATTTCAAGACAGATTTGTTTCTGTTTTATACAGGGCGATTGTTAACCCCTTCCCTTGTAACAATGGGCCACACTCGTGATGTAATGCTCCCTGCGTTAGAACACCATGTAACCCAGTTTTGTATTAATCTGTAAGAATTGAGTACACAAAAGCTCGTTTTGCTGTCAAAGGATTGTTGATGTCAAATTGTATGTTTTAATGTCTGTTCTTGTTTATCAAACACTAAAATACAACTGCGGCGCAGTTAGCGATTAATAGAATCGCATAGCAAGAGGTCAAGGGATTATCCTGTTGTAATTAGCTTAAAAAGTGGATGTTCTTAGTGCTTAAAATGCGGAAACAATGGAACTGCGATTCTGTTGGGATTTCGTAGTTTATTGGAACGTATCTTAAGCTTACTGTATTTAAAATTGAAGTAAAAAATATTAATGTTTGAACAAGATACAGCAACTATGTAAAGTGTGTTTTTTTCGTGCAGTGGTGGATGGTATACACGATTTTGCTCTCTAAACGTGTGTCCGCCACCAGTGATTCTACATGTGAAAGTAAATCCAAAATGTGGAATAAAATTTTCTGTATAAGGCTCCATTTGATAGAAAGTTGGATTTCAACGTCTCCAGCACGTGTTGACTTCAATAATAATAAATTTATCTTACGTAAAATATTACTACTAATATTTCATTCAATTACGAATTATTGGAATTATCGCTCTTCTTGTCATCACTTTTTTACAATATATACAACAATTTTTTAAAGCAATCAAAATGGTTTTTATTTAACAAGCAATATCCCATATACCTACAGTATGAATATTTATGCAAATATCCACTTATGAACTTTACTAATTTGAAATTTTAATGTAGGTAAAGAAACGTTGCATAATAAAATTATATATCGCTCCATAAAGATTTTAAACAGGTACGATGCATACAAATTAAATATTCAAATATGATAAATTACGTAAACAACCGTAGTGATTAGACACAAAGCACAAACTTGGTAGTTAAATGCACGTGTCGAATTTTGAGTTCGATTTTCTCGGTGAAGAAACCTTCTATAATAAAATTTCATACCTCAACTTTGATTTCCTTTTGCACAAAGAATCATCTTATTTTCGTTCGTACTACAATTTTATCAATACACGTTTGATTATACCGTTTCTAGGACGAACGTGCTCCCTGTAAAGACAAGTTCGAGATTTTGAAAATGTGATGACGTATCGGAAAGTCATGATCGTCAAGATTTATCGACGCGTTTATTTTGACAAATGGACGCATTATTTCGCGATAAATTCTACACGATACAGGCGGCCGCGGCGTGTTTGTTTTTCGAAAAATTTTTCTCTCGACCGTACCCCGGCGATCCTTCATACCACGCGACACCGAAGATAAATGCGATTACTGACAGGTACAAATGTCCCTTACGTTTACACAGTAGACGTGATATTTTATTCTTTTTTTTTCACTGTACTCGAAGCTCGCCTACTCGACGGTCCGTTGCTACCGCGAAGCAATTTCGTTTCTGGGTAATCCGTGGCGGTCGTCTGGCTATTAACCGCACATTCTACTGTGCCCGCACCGGTATAGTCGGAATAAAAAAATTCTCTGCAGGCAGAAAGATGTATTCTATTTACGATGGAAAATGTAATTGGTCATCGATCCATTCTTCGTTCGTTCAAGAAATTGTTTTCTTATGTTTAACATTTTCGACTGCCATGGGTGTCCAAATCAGTTAAATTCAATAATCATTGATTCTTGTATAATCTGAGTAAATTGAATGTTGCAAAGATCATGTAGAAGCACGGTTCTATGATTGAATAATAGAATATTGTTTTTCCTTCATGATTAATAATGAAAATAGTGTGCTATAGTGTAGCACTCCCTGTCCTGACACATTAATTACTGTGGGGTCGTTAGTAAATTCTGAAAAAATTTGGAGTTACAGTTAATATTAGATGTAGCAAATGTAGAATTTAACACGTTGAGTACCGTAGTGGAACAGCCATACCTAATCAGACACGTTATAAACAGAAAAGTTTTTAGCTACTCAATCGATAGAAATGAGACACCCTGTACGTGTCTGACTACGGATGACAGATTTCATTTAACACATTCACACGTTATCTGCCACAGTGAAAATTACCACATCGAGTCAGACATGTAATACAACCCATTTTTGAATATAAAGACTCAACACCAAAAATATTGAATTATACGAACATATACTTATCACTTTTTATCAACATTATAACATCGAAATCAGTCACTTCTAACTTAATCATCTATGACTTCAGTACCTTTTGGAATTTCTCCTTCGACCGAAAACCATATTCTCAAGATCCTAATCTATCCATTTCCTCTATGAAAAAAACATTCTACTTCTTCGAACCTCCAGAGTGCCGTCACCCCTTAGCTCAGCAATATTTAACGCTCTGATTCACACAACCCTGCATGGCACCCAATCTATTAAACATCGGTACTCATTCCAATATCAATTCATCAAAGTACTATCCAATATACTTACTCAAGACACCTTCGATCACCAATCCACATTGCAACAAAGAAAATTATTTTTCATACGTCAGACGGGTCGACGTTCGAGCGGTGCGAGTCGGTCGAAAGGACGATCGATCAGCCGAATTACGCGGGATATATCGATAAGGCGTAGGTGGTCTGGCCGGCGCCAGATCTTCTGCAGCCGGCAGGTGGATAATGCCGCGTGCACACGCGATTCTATCGATTCCATATTCGCACAATGGCGGCGGCAGCGACGCCGGTGTAGGAGGCGGCGGCGCGCCATTCACCGGCGTTGATGAGAACAAGCGGCCTCGTAAGGGCTGGAAAGTAAAAGTCTACGCGCGCGCGCGCGCGCCAACGCGTACCCACACAGGAACGCACACACGGACCTTCGAGTCCCGCGTACGTCGCTTTCATGCGAACGACTTTCGACGTGAATGAAGTCTGCCCCCTCCCGATGAAAACCCGCCTTCGACTTCGTTTTTCCGCTTGAAACTCATTGTTGTCGCAGTTCGGTTTTTCTACGCGAAGCTAGCGCGCTTACGAGGAACCTGAAAAATCGTAGATGGGGGTGAATTGTGTTTTTGAGTCCGACCAATGTCGATCCGAAGATTCGCGGTTTCTTTGGAGCTTGTTGTCACGTGTAATCATCGTGACACAATTACGTCTGAGTGGAGTAGCTGGTGAGTCACGTGGTTGACTGAAAATGCGCTGAATTTTTTTATTTTACTTGAGCAAACGACAGGAGTTTTTGTAAAGTTATATTTTAAGCGCGAACGCTGGTTCTCGCCAACATTGATGAGAAATGTTTCGGAAGAGTGCTATCGTGTTATTGAAATGTTGGGTGCTGTGCCCACCTCTGGAGACTGGTGCCATTGATTTTATTTAATTCAATAGTTATAAAGTCATGCAAAATTCTGAATGCCTTTAATGTTAGAATGGCAATATAAGGTACGAGCAACACCATTGAATGGTTAAATGTTTAGTTCCGGATGTATGTTAAAAACAGCTAATTATAGTATGTTTAGTTAGACGTAGGTATGGCACACTTTCTGAGCTCTGATATAAAATCAATATAATTTCATAATTTAATCAGCAATATTAATAATTCTCATAATTTTTCTCTGATTCTATTACACCTTATCAGAAATATTTACTGACACTGTTCATGGTGAAATAAATAATGATTGAATATACGTGTCTCCCACATATGGATGACAGAGCATACAATGTTATAATTGAGATTTATGCGATAGGTCTACGATGATTGAAGCTCTACATATTTATCACACGTGATTTCATCGATGCTTTAATAGCCTTCATTTCAATAGGTCAGCCCAGGACACCAATGAGTCACTAAAAATTCAAAATGTAGCCAGCCACATTTTTTATCACTTTTCAAAGAGTTTTATAAATGTATAAAACTATAATTGATCAAACAGCATTAAGGTCTATTGCAATGAAACTACTGAATAAAAAACAAACATGTATTACAGTGTGCGATAGGACAATTTTTTCGCTAGTCTCGTGAAGTTGTCTTAAAGCTACAGGCACACTGTTAAATAAGTGTAGTACAACACTGCTACTGATCGCCATAAAATAACAAGTAAAACAGGCGAAATTGCTGACGCCAAAAGTATAATGAGCTTCAACGGTACAATGAAAAAAATGTACAAAACGTAAAGTCCATCAATTTGACTTCTGAAAAGCTGAATTGTCAATCCAACTTACTTCAAACTTCCCAAAAATAACAGTCCTCACGAAACACATTCGTACACGCGTTACGCGTTCTGCCAGCGATCGATTTCAGCGAAGTCGACCCAAAAAATGGAGTACCTCGTCTTCCAGAAAACTCTCGAGGCATTAATTACGTGTTGTCTTTCGCAACGAGCTGGCTCAGCCGTCAGGAACGAATTAATCGGTCGGTTAGCCGAACGCCTAAAGACGCCGGGGCCGATTTAAATATCCCTCTGGCGAATTTCGCGTGCGTCGAAGCACGAGGAGGTTTCCGAGCGAGGAGAATAATTGATGGAAGCGAGAGAGCGGGCTGGATACGTGTTTTTCTTCGAGGAAAGTTAAACGATAGCTGGCTCTCTCGTTACCTCCTCCAAGAAACGTATACACTCGAACGGCTCCACGTTGCTCGCCGCCCCGGTCCTCCTTCGACTTCGGCTTCTTCGCCGGTTTTCTTCTCGTCCGCGGTTTTATGCAGATGCCGGCTGGATTGCGGCCCGAAAATTTCTCCGCTTCGTGCGCTGGGTAAATAGACGGATGAGAGGGTGTGTTTGACGAAAAACGCGGGATTCCGACGAGACCGAGCGAGTTACGTAGACAAAACAATCGCCACGGCTGAGCGGTGCTTTTTTCTCACGATGACCCGGCAGAACGTCGCTCGAATTGTTTGCGCTCTTTGGTGGAATCTGCCACCGAACCGCCCCAGGGCTCTGCATTAAATTACTGTTATTTCGAACGCGCCGGGTCTTCTGCGAAACCCGGGCAAAAACTCGAAAGAGAATTTGTGCAGGGGATTTAAAAAATGAGACTGCTGTTATACAGGGCGAGTCTCGCGATAGGACCAGGTTGTAACTCTTTTTTAGTTGATGATAAGAGAGAATGATAGAGGAAAACGTCGTGTAGTATAACAGTGTGTATACTTCTGTGAACTTACGTTTTTTGTAAGTATAATGATGCACCAGAAAAGTGCAGTTGCACTTTCTTTTTTGATGGAACTGTATATTTATTATATATAAATCGATTCTTCTGAATGTTCTGTGTACAAAAGTGGCAGGGTAAGGTATTCGAAAAATGAATACATCACGCCGTATTTCAATTTTTTGTACTGTGTAATACATATGTGTGTTAGTAGTATGCATGTGTAAGCGACCAAACTTTATGTGCATATTCTACTTGTCCTAAGTATGAAGAAGGGTCTTATAAACACGGACTCTGAAACTCTTCTTCTTTGAGAGGATGGTACTTTTTCTTTACGATGGAGTCTGATAAGAATACCTGTCATATGTAGAGTTCTTAATATTATTAACATTTTTTTATTTGTGTTTGGTCGAGTTCCACATATTATAGTGGATGTACATTCCAATACACATGAAAACTATTAGTATTTAAGTGTTCTACTGCTACTGAGAAAATACTTCAAAATTGTACTGCTGCTGGTGTGATGAAGTTCGATGTATTAGACGTATTGCTTAACGTTATCGAAAGATTCTGAGACTTCGATGGCAGTTACTGATATAGGAAGAAATAATGTTCAGCAACTTTTGTACTAGTGCATTAATTCATAAATATCGCCACAGTTTCCACAATTTCTAAAAATCATAATCGAGGAGGTTCTCCAGTCCCAAACAACCTTTGGACCACTCTCAGCTTCATTCCCTTGAACTGGTACCGTTTGTCAAGAAAGGAAGCAATTTCCATTGGTTAAAATGGCAATCAATCATACAAAATTACTTCATAAATATTACCACAGTGTCCACAAATTCTAAAAATCATAATCAAGGAGGTTCTCCAGTCCCAAACAACCCTTGGACCACTCTCAGTTTCATTCCCTTGAACTGGTACCGTTTGTCAACAGGACAAGCAATTTCGGCTGATTGAAATGTCAATCGATCAAACAAAATGAATTCATAAATGTTACCACAACTTGTAAAAATCATAATCGAAAAGGTTCTCCAGTCCCAAACAACCCTTGGGCCGTCCTCAACCCCATTCCCTTGAACCGGTACCGTTTGTCAACGAGAGAAGCAATTTCAACTGGTCCCCGGTGCATTGGCGGCAACGGAATCGGCGTGTCTTAAACTGTAGCCGCGTTCCTTGTCGAGGGGTTGCACGTGCACCGAAGCAATCTCGCGACGTGTGTAGGGCGGCGGGGGGTGGTGGCGAGATTCGTAAATTTCAACGGTCGTGACGTCGTTGATATAACGAGGAGCGGAGCATTTCGGACTGCGGGGCTTGTTCGTGCGGACGGTGGACCGTCCATTTCTCCACTCTATTCCGCCGGAATATCCATTAGTTACAGCAGCACTGTTGACGAAGCATGTTATTTCCCTTGTGTACAACGTCTGGCTCCTCCACCTACTCCTCCTCGGCTTCTCTGATTCGATTTCGCCTCGATGCTCTTCCTCGCGTCTCCCGTTTGCCCGCGAACCAACCCCGCCTCGAATTTTCTTTTCGATCTAATTCGAGAATTAACCGCGAACGCCGCGAGACACCCAATAGTTCGCTTGAAAAACTAGTACATCTTTTGTTGCGTGTACATTAAGTTTGGTACAGTCTGGATCAGAGTAGAACTTTTAAAAATGGAAAAGCAGCGATGAATGCAAGCGGTGAGTTCTGTAATTTTAGGAACAAAGTGGTGATGGATTAAGTAAGCGCTGTTTATGATAGAATGCTCGTTAATGGAAAAATAATGCAGATGCAGTTTGCAACATTTAGTGGTACATAATATTCTGTTAAAGGAAGTAATTTTAACTGGTAGTGTTGCAGTATGTTGAATTCGTTTGTACAAACGGGATTGAATTTTGTTGATAAAATAAGGAAATTGTTCTGTAGGTGAAGAAAAATGATCTGAATTAAATAATTAGTACAATTTTATTAAAAGTAGTGAAAAATGTGCTCGAATTTTTGAGCTGCCCTAACATATTATTTTCAATGCTTGCACATGTTTATGAAAAAAATGTCCAGTTTATTTGCATCGAACCTTTCTCCACCCCTTATCTTATAATAATAACGCCCAAGTTAGGCCTTCCAAGGTCATATCTCCGCCTACACACTAATTTCTCATTTATTATTGCATTTTCTATTTTTCGTCACACCGCAACATGTCTTATTTGTTTCTCCTTTTTCAGTCACATGTTCGCTATAATATTCTTGAAATAAGAAAAAGGAAAAGCTGTACCGTAGACAAGACAATGACCTTGAGGTGTCCAATTTGAGTGCCTCTGCTATAATGAAGAGACAATCATGCATCAGTCTAAAATATTCTCGATTGAAACTTTCAAAAATGCACACTATGTCCCTCAACAGCTTTAGAAACCTCTTGTGAAACTTGAAGTGATTATACGTTTGATAAGAATTCGAGGAATGGTGGAATCTACCAATGGTTACAGGGTTATCGTTTATTTGTACTGCAGTGGTTTCTATGAAGTGTGTCTTGCAATCTCAGGATTTGCGTCACTTCAGCCAGTCACTTTGGTTGGCTCATCGAATTTGCCCCCGAGGAGGTATACGCTTCAGCCGTGAGTACTATAGAGCCAACATGACGTTGCGCCTTCGACCAGTCGAAGTATTTATGATTAATGCACGCTCCACTGCAGTCAACGTGTTAAGTACATAGTCAGTAGATGAAGGCTGTCTGGTCAATTCGAACTTTCTCAACGATCTTCGATACAATTTTTCAGAGTTCAACGAAAATAAATATTTAATACACCTTCTTTTGTAAATTCTTAATATTTAATTGCTTGTTTCATCTTACTCTTACAGATCCTACATAGTGGCTACTGTGGTGCCACCTATTCTCTTATGTCATATTATTCCTCATAAAAATTCAAGTAATTTTTCAAAAGATTCTCATCCCCCAACTTTAAAGGGAAGTTTCACCCCCAAAACATAAATATCAATCGATAAAAAAAAAATACATGTCAAATATGAATTTTCGAATGCTTTACCTACATATCAAAATTTCATAACAATCGTCGAGTGTTAGGTAATTGGGAGATCTTTATTGTTAGTCAAGCTCAATCACAAATCCAACATTAATTTCTCTAGCAGAACCGGTAAAAAACTATGAAGAATTACTAACACCATTGATTAAAAAGGGCATAATCTGAGAGTACTTTCAAGTTGTATCAAAGACTAGAAAGGTGTATCGTTGACAGCCTGTGTATCGTGGCACTATACATTATCGTGTCAAACAAAAATTTGTCAAAATGAATGGCAATTGAGATGCTACACTAACGATGTATGCAACAACAAAAAAATCGATTTTTTTACCACCTACACCAGGCTCCCCCCTTAAAACCGCGTGAACTTCCAAAATGTCCACGTACAAAGGGCTGCAGTACAGATACTCCAAAATTAAGTGTCTAATAAACATAGTTCGAGAAATCAATATTATTCGAGACATAAACGATTCCGTGTTGGAAAAATGGTTAAGAAAATTATTTATACGAAAATTACTATCAATATTCGGTTTCAAACGTCATCATAAATTACCTCGGCGAACGTCTGAGTAGGATAATTCGAAAGAGGAGGAGGAGATAGGGTGACAGAGAGTGACTGGGAATCGGAAGAGGTTTCGTTAACGGTTTCCCGGTCGCGTCTTTGTTCATGCTCGAGCAGCGTGTAAACGCAGCCAGAATCGATGAAGGGAAATCCGGAAACGCGGGCAAAAGGGGTTCCCCCGTTGTTTCCCCAGCTGCCGAAATCGTCCACGTTATTTCTGCTGTGCGCCTCCTCCTCCCCTCGACACGTGCGATAGACTACGACGAACGCGTAATCATTGTTCTCCATCTTTCACGATCCGTCGCTTTCCATCCGGTGCGCGTCGGCTTAACCCGGAAGTGAAATAAATGATGGAAGTAGACAGCGTGCCGGGGACAAGCTGTGGGGAAGGAAGCCGAATGAAAGAGCTACGCGATTATTCGGAATGTCGGAAATTTGTTTCGCTCGGTGCATGGCCCCGTTTCGTCCGGCGACAAATCGCTTGTTAAGGGCTTCCGTATACAGAAAGGTCGGGACACAGACATGGCTGGAACGAAAACGGTAGTAATTGGGATTTTCTGTTGACAATCGAATTAATAAATATTTTAAACTGTGTTTTTATATGCATGCCGTGTACACGAAAACGACCCAGTTTTTTTAGAATTTAATACGAAAGTAATGTAACTTTAAATTATACCGCTTTTTATTAGCAATATTAACCGTTTGCATATATGTTTTACTGGCTTTATTATGTTATTTGTGATCAAATAAATAAAAATTGAGTTTACGTGTCACCCGTACAGGGGTGACACGACAGTCAAAGTGTTAAACGGATTTCAGAATCAGGTTCACGTAGAATTTCTGTTGCTTCTTTCAGGTGGAAAATTATTAAACTTCGACTTATTTATATATTACCACACTGGTACTTGTTTTTAACGTGTACATGATATCGCTGTTGTGAACGGATGAAGTTTATCAGTTTATTTAGCAGGTCATTCTGAAACAGAAATAATATGTGTATTATAACTTTTACAATTAGTCCACACGTTATAAAGTTATTTAGAAAATCATTTTTTATTTTATTATTTCGATTTTGCTTACATTTTCAGGATGCTGTTTGAGTTAAATACTTGATTGAGTTGATGAGATTTGCCGCTGCATTTGGAATATTCGAGGTCTGACCTAGCCTAGCATATTCTACTAATACATTCCATAGAGAAAACATAGAAAAGTCCTACATTAGACGTCGTGTCTAAGTTATCGAACGCGTTTAAGTCTCTCAACACCTACTGACAGGATAAAAAATCCCTAGACCGTTTAACATATTATTTATTTTATTATTTTGTTTCCATTTTCATACTAAAAACGTCCAAATTAATGTTTCATAATCAGTCAAATTTCCTGCTGCATTTGGAATACTCGAGGTCTGACCTGGCCTAACAAGTCCTCCAAAAATACTTCTTAAACGCATCACAATAATATCACAAACTAGCAACGTGTCAGAGTATCATACCCCTTTAAGTCTCTCAACATCCACTGACAAAAAGAAACACCCCTAAACGTCACCCAGGACCATTTCAAAGTGTCCCCCAATCTCTATCCTCTCAACGGCAGATAAACTTCGGACATTGAAATTATAATCTCAATTAAAGTCAAACCGATTCACCGTCCCCAGCGCATCGTCGCGAAAATCAGCGGCGCATTCTCATGGTAATGCCGCGCTGGCCAAAATAATTTCCAGCTTACTGGGCGCGGCTGTTTCCGCTTTGCGATACACGCGCGCGCGCGCTCAAATAATGCGCGACACGGCATGGAGGAATCACCGACGGAAGAAATAAATTCGTCCGGCAATGGCGGACAAGTAGACCGGGGGTTGAGGAGAGGGGTGGAGGGTGTCGCGAATGTATCGGGGGCGACGTATCGGACGAAAATCCCGACAGTGTTAATTTTCCAGTGGACGGTTTCCCCTGGCGGAAGCTCCGCGGATGCAAGGTCCACGGGGAGCAGAGAGAAAACGTAACCTCGATCGTACGGACACCCTACCTGCCGGTTTGTTACCCCTCTCTCGAAACCCCTCCCCCCTGCCCACCGCCCTCCTCCGCCCCCACCGTCTGTGTAGAATTATTGTTGATTAAAGGCATTGTCGAACGCCTCGTTGAAAGGCCGCACCGTCGATGCACCCGATGAAATTGCATTTCGTGGTTTTGCACACGGAACTACGGTGGTGCGCCATGGGACCAAGAGGGTTCAACCCTACCTTTTTGTATGCATCGTTGCGCGTCACTTTGGCAACCGTTCCTGCAACTTACGAGACCGTGGTTTACGGGTATTCTTGATGAATTTCGATTTCCGCACTGCGAGAAATTGGCCCCGGTTTCGTTCGAAGTGCCCCGCTGCTTCGGCATTCCGCACCGGGCTCGTTTGAATGGCCACCGGTGCGGCACGGTTTCATGTCCTGTTCCTGATGATGAGAGTTGCGTGGACTCTTTGCAGTTTTATACGGACAGAGATTGAACTGGGGATGGTCGAGTATTCAGAGCGATGGCACAAAGAAATTTGCTTTCTTCAGCAGTTTATTGAAGATTGCTGTCTTCTGTACTAATGGGGGTGTAAGTTCTCATGGACATCAGATGTCTTGTAATCATGGAAAATTTTGAAATATTAAATTTCTGAGTTTGATTCGAAAAGTGCTTGTATAGATTATAACTTTTCACTGTAGGAGCTAGCTTCCTACTTTTGTGGGACATATTCGTGCCAAAAATTAATAATAATAATGCTGCTAATAAACGCCACTGTTAGATGACTACCTTGTGATAGGATACTTACGTTTTAAGTCTAGTTTCATCTAAAAAGTGCTATGTAATTTGTGTCTTTCTTATAAGACCTCTCTTATAGACCCAGTACCTTACTTTGTACTGTCAAAGTATGTATTATATATTCTTATGGTGAACATCCACCGTACAGCCTCAAGAAATAGACAGTAATAGTTAATCTAATAAACATTATTGCTAGAAGAAAAGCGTACTGTGCAGTACCTAAATCTTAAATCTAGTTTCGCTTAAGTAATGACAGACCCAGCCTCATACTTCTGACTAGCAACGTACATCCCCATAGTGGTCCTGCATCATATAGCCACGACGAAGATGCAATAGTAATTCGTCTAACAAATGTTACTGCGAGAAAATCAACTTACTATGGAGCATCTATCGTTTAAATCGAGCCTGACTGTATTAAATGCTAGTGGGCATCCTGATCTCTCCTTGTAAGACATACTCTCCAACTTCTGACAATAGAACAGACACTGAAGAAGTGCTGGTTTGATCGTATCATTCAGAAAATTAGAATGAATGTGCAAAACAATATCATATGTTAGGACTCATAGTAAAAGACACTTAATAAAATTAGAAGAATGTAATTTTGAGACACCTAGTCTTCGTGTTCCTACAACAGCAATGTGTACCCCCACAGCAATCATCCGTCGTGCAGCCATGAAAAAGGAAAACTAGTAATTCATTCAATGAACGTCACTACTAGAAGACTAACCTACTATACAATATCTATATTTCAAGCCTAGTTCCATTGAACACATGTCAGTATGCTTCATAACCTCCCTCGTAAGACCTGCTCCCGCACTTTCGACTAGCAGCGCATATCCCCACAGTGATCACCCACCCTAAACCCATGAAAAAGAAACAACATCAATTCATCCAACAAACGACACTACCGGAAGGCTACCTTACTATACAATATCTATCTTACAGGCCTAGTTTCATTGAAAACATGTCAGAATGCTTCATAACCTCCCTTGTAAGACCTGGTCCCGCACTTTCGACTGGCAGCCTATATCCCCACAGCGATCATCCATCTCCGGACAACCGATAATCGTAATTCCGCTAATAAACATCCGTCATCGATGGACATGGAGCCGGCTCATTAGGGTGGTGGACTCCTGTATTGGCCAGGACGGTTCCCCCGCGACCGCCACCCCTGAAATCATCCGCAATGGTGGCTCGCATTCCCGCGGCCAGACTTTTGCCGTTCGGTTGACCCGTGACGTTCCCCTGTGGCTATGACAGAGTCAAACGCACGCATACACGAGGGCTCGGCCAGATAGATATTTTATTTCGGAGTCCGGTCGGCCATAAATCGCGTTAATGGGGCGATTCTTTAGGGTCGGTTCACAGCGGAGAACCCGTCTGCCCACGGGGCTGGATCAAGAGAGAAAAGAGGAGCGGTAGGTATGCAAGAGGCTCGACTTATGAAGCCGCAACCCCCGTTATACCCCCACGGGCGGTATGCTATAATCGCGACGTGGCAGGGGCAAGGTGAAGCCAAGACGTCTGTATATCTCCTATAACGACGTCGTTACGACGCCGTTCGTTACTGGCGCCGCGGCGCAAAAGACTATCCTCATCGTCGATGACCTCGACCTCGGACACCGTCTATCCATGACACGCGCTTGCTCAAAAAGGGAAAGTTTCCAGGGCGTAAATCGAGGAAATATTGTGCCGTGTCTGGACTCTATGGGGTGGTTCAACGGGGATGAAGCCGTTGCGGAGCGTCCGTGGATTGAAGTTATCAAGCCGACGGACATAGTTTTATAATAATTTCATTTCCTAGGAGTTGTTTAAGTAGACGTTTTTGTGCTGGGGCGCACAAGAACTCCTGCAGATGTAATTTGAAGTAGATAGGGTAAATGTATCTGTAGTTGACATTGTAAGACTCATTTCACATTGTAATTATTATCACGGAGTTTCATTTTTAGTAAGCAGCTTTGTAGGTGGATAACTTGATTCGTCAACTGTTTTTAAACGAATTGAATTCATTACTATTGTCAAATAATCCTATAATATAGTCTTATTTAAAAAAAATTTAACCCACTAGATTTCACTTGCGGAAATTTTATAATAATTATAATCAGGATCAGCTTCGGCTGCATTTTATTGTGAATGTAGTAAAATTCACTTGCGGTAACTTATCATTATAAACAGGATCTGTTTCTGTTGTATTTTATTTTGAAATATAGTACCGTGAACTGAAATTGTACGCCAAGGGGTTAATATTGCTTAGAATTGTACAGAAACTCACCCTTTACAGTCCTAGAGTTTGATCTCGAAAACCGCAGCACCCATTTGCAATTTTCCTATAAAATCTATAAATTTTGCTTTATCTGTATGAACTTTCGACTGTTCATAAATGAAATTTTCATTTTCATAGAATGCGCTGAGTACCAAAAAAATTCATTTCCAAGCTAAACGTTCACCCACGTGAAGTGAATTTTCCTGAAATTCGAACGGGAAGTCTGAACGTACGTTTACCGTAGGAACGAGATCGCGATGCGAGGCGAGGAGGTTACGAAAATCGACGGTGGCTCGATCGATCGATATCAGCAAGCCCCTAATTTCTGCGGTGGTTCTCCATTCGCGGTTACGTCGTTGTTCCGAGGGCTAATGAAGTCTTCTGCCTTTCAGCCCGGCCGTAAACGTTGCGTCTCCCGGGGATATTCGCCGGTAATTCGCATCAGATGGTATCTTTAAATAGAGGCGGCGCGCTCGCGAGGAAAAAGCCACGCGGAGATCGGCGAAAAGTTTCGCCGTGGCGGAAATTTTTGCACGAGCACCAGAACTTGCCCCGCGATCATTAATTCCCCGTGTGCTCTCTTGTAATCTCGAAGTTTGCGCCCGTTTCTTCGTCCCGGGCAAACTTCGGGAACGCCGCGAGGTGACGCGAACGGTGTCGACGAATTAATACGTTTTTTCGTCGGGATAACGGTAAACTCTGCTTGCAGACTATTTAATGCTGGGTACTTTTAGACGGTAGTTTGAATGCAGAGATAATATTTATGAGTCCAGGAATTTGGCTTTATTTATTTAAACAGGGTGCTCTGGTCATTGTGGTAGCATGGAGAAGGAAGTAATTTCTAATAGGAACATAAGTGGAAATTTCAGAATTACGTTTTTGGATACGCTGATTTATTTTTGAATAAATCGACTATCCCGTGTGTTCAAGATGGACTGTATTATACCAACCTGTATATTTAAAATGGACTGTATCGTGCCATACGTTTTGCAGAGATAATAAACTACTGCAAATAAGAAAGGAAACGAAAATAAAGGACACTTAGTTATTAAAAAATGCAGGTACCATGAATGTCAAGTATATTTTGTTTTAATTTATAAGTTGGCCAAGCAAGTAATAATCGAAAATAGATTTTTGATGAATATTTATTAATTCATTTTACAATGTTGCATAACGATAAGAAGATACATTATCAATTATAGAGGAAATAATATTTTCGAAGTCTGTTGCAAGATAAAGTTTACCAACATGTTCCATTATTAATATACATATTTTAGATTAGTATAAAAAAATAAATTTCAGTACTTTCTTATATGTCCTTTGAATTAACAACAAATTTTAAAAGTAAAAATAAACCTCAAGATAAACATGCTCGATCTAGTAGAATAAGAAAACTATGTTTGTTGAGTGTCATCTAATAGTAGTATTATGTTAATAAGATTGAATGGCGTTAAATAAATTTTGTCTGAAATTCCAATTTATTACTTAATTTTAACTTTTCAATACACTTCAAACTGGTCCTACAGAATCTGAAGATGTACAATATAGATTTGACTGAGATGTATAGCTAACTGCAAATAAATATATAAATAACCCACAAATTGATCCTAAAATGTAGAATCCTTTCCAAGCTTCAGAAATTCAATACAGCTTAAAATACGAGTTTACAAAAGTTTACAAATAATAAATCAGGGTTCACTGCAGCAGGAAATGCGTTTCGATTGACACCTGACCCAATTCTGATCGTTCTCATGACATTTCACTGTTCCTAATAATACTGAGATACCAAAGGAAGTGGAATTAAAATACCTGCAAATATTCTGACACACAAAAATCTCCTATTTCACGGTAATTAAATCTCTTCAAAATTACCTAAAGAGAAAACTAAACTCAATATCTCACTATCTGGTACTATCAGGTTGATCGGAAAATTCTGTCAGCTTTTATATTGAAATTCCCTTTCTTATTATTATAATAATATTAATTTATCTTCTACTTGTCGTTGCTTTTGCCTCGTCCATGCTTTTGCACGACTGTCTTGCATCGTTGGATGCCCCATCTACGCTTTTATACGATTATTTTACATCTGTCAATCAGATTATTTATACATCTTGAGAAGGTAATGAAAAATAATTCATAACAACCAACGGAAAACCCCAGCGGTGTTTTTCGATCATCCTAACACTTTCTTCACAAGAATAAAATGAAGAACGCGAAGAGAATCGCAACGATGTCCAATGTCGAAGAACCGCGAGAGCAACGGTATTCCTGAAACAACGAACGTTCAACGAATATTCCACCGAACATGATTTCGCAGGTTTAAAATTTTTTTTTCTCGTTCCCTTTCTGTCTGTCCTGTTTCATTTCACGCTGGTACGCGAGATGCGTGCTCGAGCCGGCTACATGTATCGACGCACTTGAAAAAACGCATTGCATCGATACACCATTATTCGGATTGATGCGCGATAAACTCCGGCGCGCTGCAATTTCTCTAATTGCACGCTTTTATCCTCTGTGTGTGCAATACTTTTTGCGACGCAGCCACCCTCTTCAACCCCCGCGATCCGATGGTACTTGATTTCCATCGATTGAGTTTTATCGCCGCTGGAAATATTGAAAACATTTTCGTTTACCGTCGACCTCCGAAAACTCACCCCCACCCCCGTTTCTCTCTCTCTCTCTCTTTCTCTCTCGCTCTCTTCCACTCGTTTCAAGTGCGCCACTCTCGCCCCGATATATTTTAACGCTGTAACGTTTCACTATTATTATTCCCCGTTCCCCCAGCCGGTCTCCCTATTTTTCTTTTTTTTTTTGTTTCATTTCGCGTTTCAAACGTGAAACGTTATTTCGCGAAGTTCTTTAACGAGGCCCGGTATTAAAAAGTGTATTCGTTGCAGGCGGCTCTCTCGCGCGCTTCGGATGAACAATTTCCGGGGAAAATTAACGCGCAGTCGCGATTTTACGCGTTAACGCTCTTTCTCTCTCTTTCCCTCCCCCGTCTACGATGAATTTTCCTTTTCGATCGCGGACCCTCGCCCGGGAAAAGTAATTTTGTTACCCTTCGTTGCGCCGTTGTTTCGTTCGTTTTCTGCCGGAGAAATGTTTGATTGTAATAAACAGATTAACCCTTTGTCTTACGATTCTGCAGTGGCTATCTGCAGTGTTGTTTATTGCTCGAGTGCCCTAAGCACAAAGTATAGAAAGAATAGTTAGTTACAATTACAATTTGTTTTAGATAATTCTCTGAAAGGCAAGAATTCTGTAATGTAAATTGTTTAAAAGTCACGAGTATGACTCGTTATTATAAGGCAAAGGGTTATAGAATTGTTTATTCAATCGTGGTGTGTTGTAAAATTATATAGATGCCTGTTCTCTTTCATTAGGAACGCTCACAGTGTTTCTGTATATACAGTAGACATTTTCCGAACTGGTTAAAAAGTTAGTTGTGTTATAAATATGATTGATCAGTTACAACGTATCACTGAATTACGTTGATGTTAGACTTATGTGTTAATAAGGAATCTTATTTGATTTGAGAATGATTTTCTAACCAAGTTGTTGAAGAAAAGTGTTCTGGCAACAATATTATATTACAATATTAATATATTATCATCAGAAGTATCTAAAAAATCGTGGCGGCCATTACGATGAACACCCTACATATTTGTATGCACATAGATACGTATACATGCTAATCTAATGATGGCGTGCATAGATTATGCAGTTGATCAGAAGGCACGTCTAGTCACCGATTGCGATGACGTAAAAATCGAAAGTTCATCAACATTACCGTAACAGTCACAAACTATCCCATTTTATATCATTGTCATCTTACACGCCTGAACAAACTTCAGTTGCAATCACACGTGGAAACGATCCACTGCGCGAAACCTGCAACAACCTAACAATAATGAACATGAGTCTCCCACACAGAAAGCCTACGAAAGTTTCCTCGCGCCCCAATAAAATATACCCCGCATCACTCGTTATCGTTATTCTCCGGTGTCTGCAGAGATCAGACCACCTCCAGCTAAACATTCCGGCGTCGAGACCGAATCCCGAACAAATTTAGGGTGCATCCCCATTCGAAGGAGTCACGTTCGCCCTTATCTCGCCTCTCTTCCGCAAGAAGTCTTCGCTGCTTTCACGTCGAATATCGTTATCTCCGGTCCGATCGTGCGTGACACGGTCTCCTGGCGCAGGACCCTCGAAAAAAAAAAAAGCAACCGGCTCGCGAAAAATCGATCATCCCGTAATGTTTCCGTAATGCCGGTCGCGATGCGTATCTGCAGAGTATATACGGTTTCATCACGGCCCGAACGTGCTTCGTGGACTTCGAAATAAAGCTTCCTCCTTGGACTGCCGCGAGAAAGGGAGAGAATCGAGAAAGAGAGCAGAAAGAGAGAGAACGAACTCGGCACTCTTAATCTCGAAGGTTTATCGAGGCCGACGTAAATCTGCCCGAGCGCCAGGCGTTCTCCTCCGCCTTATCGACCGAGCCTCGATAATCGACTTACCCTCCTTCCTTTCGCGTCCGATCCTGTTCTTCCTACCTCTACATCGAGTCCTGAAGGAATCAATTACAATAATACAGCCGGAGCTTCTTCCGTTCGAGTAAACGTCACCGGAATAACCCGACCATTCTGGTCCGGCTCTCAGACGTCACGGATACTGCAGTTGTTTTGCAACCGAAACTGAAAGAGTTAACGGAATGGAACTTTCTTATTTTCAGCCTCGCAGCTATTAAAAAGAACTTGGTGCACGAAAAGAACCCTTGTCTGTGTTGCGTATCGTGTTCTTCAGGAATATGCAAATGCGGTCACGAGTACACTCAGAATTAACGACGTGTGAGCAGTTTAGGTTGGTCGATGGGAGTCGTTTATGGTTTACGTTGGTCTATTGTGCTGTACGCTTGTTTGAGACTGAGTTACCAGTGTTATAATTTCGAACAGTGTGGAGGTCCGATGCACCTTAACGTATGCATTAATATTTGATATTATTCACGTAATACAGTAGAACCTCGATTATCCGAACTGTAAATGGTAACAAGGTTATTCATATTTTAGCTACCTTACGCATAAAAATGATACTTTTGGTTTAGAAAATAAAAATACACGACGGAATAAAATTAAGTACACAATATTACTGATAATAATTTTAGTTCGCAATTTACATGGAAGAGGAATTCTCAGATGATCAGTGTTCGGATAATCGAGGTTCTACTGTATTCAATATATTTATGTTTAAAGGACGTAATCTTTAAGAAAATAACTACTAAAATCTCAAAATCTGTATTACAATATTCTTCCTTCAATTATGTTTATCGTACAAAAATACTCAAATTTGCTCTTGCAAGAAAGACAACAAAAATTGTTACGTACGAATCTATGTATATAAATAATTATCGCGAGTCCACTCACAGCCAGAATTAACGTCGTGTGAATAGGTTCGGTTGGTCGATGAGAGTAGTTTATGGTTTACGTTGGTTTATTGTGTCGTACAAGAATTATCATTTCAGACCGCATGGGAGCGACTTCGTGCTTCCATTTTCAACTTCCCCTACGCGAGTCGCTTCACCTTCATCTTCCTCTCTGCGAGTGTCTTCAAACCTGCGCTACTTGCTACGTACCTAATCATCGTTCAAACTCAGCACGACGAAGAGCATGAAGTCTCGAATTTGAACTCAGCGGATTATTAAAAAGACAATTATTACAAAACCACTTACTTCAAAATGATATTATCATTATCCGAAAGAAGTCACTCAGACTAATGCTCCGAGCTACGATAGCCACAGATCAGCGCTAGGATATGGGTAATCGTCTTTAGTGCTTTTGTGATTCTATTGACAGCAGGGTGGTGCTGAACCCACCTGAACCTGTAGGTCCTCCGGCTAAATAATTTTGGCAGTCGACGCTGGGTTACATAGAAAGATTACTATCATACGCAGACAAATACGTTTATTGCAAAATTTTATCAATTTTGTATACATTCTTATGGTCGAGTTGGTCACGCGCACCTGTCAATCAACTTACAGAGCAAGTGGTTAATTTGAAAGCCAGTGTATACTTCAGCAACTACCCAAATTATTTGACATCATCCCCCTCTCAATATCTGTTCCATTTTTCCGCGTTCTCGCATCCTGACCCAAAGGATGAACAGTTACACGATGAGATAAAGCTCCGGCGTGTTAAAAAGAAGTTACAAATACTTCCTGCGGGAAGTTCCAACGGCTGCCCTCTCGAGCAGTATCGACACCGGGTGCAATTAAAGCGCGACTCCGGCGGGAGAGGTTCGAATTGCAGTTCTTGTTGAATTTTATTACAGCTTTTTCTTGAAGCACGAAGTTGGTTTAGGTATCGGAGTGGATCGAACGCAGTCGAAGCGTAAAGTAAAACAGAAAGGCTAACAGAGTTTCCCGGTAATTTTTATTACGCGTTTTTACCGCGCCCCGTTCGAGGTTATCCGAAGTTCAACCGGAAGGCCTGCAAAAAATGTCGGGAACAAAGGTAACCGAAGTGCAAAGTGGCAGTATGTTACACTCGAGCCTTTTGGGGTTTAGCGGAGGCTCCCCCGTTCGTTTTTTTTTACTGCTCGTGAAAATATATACGTTTCCCTTGTATGACCAGCGCGAGCATTAATCTCAGGCTCTCGATGTGTGTCCGGGTGTCACGGCCGGGCTAACAATGGCGCACACAAATTAACGGGCGTATTATTAATAGGATGTTAAATTAATATTGTCTCGAAGGGATGAACGCGACCAGCGCGGCGAATAATATCGTAACGGTGAGCGACGACATGGAAACATCGCATCGATCAACTAACGGTATTGCTTATAAACTGAACCGATACTCATAACTCTTCATTACATCGGATTCGCGTGTTTCTCGTTATTACGCCGTCGGAACGGAAGGTCGTAATTTCAGCGGAAAAATTGATTTTTCCCCGTGGAAATTTTGACGGGAAGCCGTTCGACGGTTCCCAATTAACGTCGCGCGGTCGGTGTAAAATCATTCAATTTTGTCCGTGACGATATAAGGGTGATTCAAAAACTGTTCAACGCGTATAAAAATTGTGTTACGTTGTGCTCTGTGATTTGTGAATTTGTACGGCTGTGTATGATTTATTTGGATGGTCAAGTAATCGGTCATCAGCGCATCAAATTTATTTTAATTAAATAATTACTACTTTAATTAAAACTTCGAATAGAATTAATATTGTAATAAGAATAGGAGATCAAAACTGTGCAATTGAATAGTTATATATTTTTTTCCTTCGTAATTCGTGTTTGAAATAGGATATCACTGTATGTCTGACCAGGTATGGCAGGTTTCACTGTCACAGACAACGTGAAAACAGCTATATCCAGTCAGACATAATATAATTTACTGTTTTTAATGTAAATCGTAAAGGAAAAAAATATTCGGGTAGTCAACCGTGTCTTTATGTTACAATATGAAAATTACTCAGAATTGTGTAATCAGAAATAGTTATTTAATTAAATTGAACTTCAAGTGCCGTCATTGGTGACCCCCGCGACATTCAACGTGTTAAGAAACCATTCACTCATGATTTCACTAACTAACCACTTTCATTCTGTTTGTTTCAGGTAAGAATCGATTCATTCCACGAACGAAACGTCACCTTCCAAGAACCAGAAGCTTCTGTGGAGGTACAAACATCAATTAGAAATATTTCCATCGGTTCACGGACCGTGAACGAAGGTATCCGTAATCCCGATGCAATTTCGCATATATATTTTGTTTCTTCATGATTTCTTTTCGAAACGGGATATTACAGTGTGTCTGGCCAGGTATGGAAGTTTTCACTGCAGTAGGCAATGCATTAAGAGGTCATATACCCTCTATAACGCCTTATGACCTCGAATTTACTTACCTATACAGGATGATTCTGGCAACTGGGCCAGGCTATAGCTCTGCTCCAAGTGAAGTTAGAAAAAAAATCGTAGAGGAAAATTTTGCACTGTTTAACAAGCTCTATAATTCGACTGTATGATTTTTTTTCACAGGGGCACCGGTGTACCTGTAAAATGTAATTACACTTTTTTTTTAACGGAACAGTACAATTTTTTTTACATACATTGATTCCGCGTATTATTTTACGGATGAAAGGTACAAGCTCCGCTTATTATTACATTTGAAGGGTTAGGGGAAGAAACAGGGAATGCCACGAAACAGCTTCATTGAGAAAATCACTTTTTAATACTTTACTGCATCAGTGAAGAAACAATATCCAATGAATGTAACTGTATTGTTCATGGCATCAACTATGAAGTCATACTCTAATTAGGCGACAGAAGAAAAATGAGCGAAAATATAATTCTATTAGATTATTGTAAATTTTCTTTCAAGTTAAACACTGCAGAATAAAAATGGACATATCATGTTCTTTCCCCTTACCCTTCATTTATATTCCGCGATACAAATTTTATCATTTGCCTGGTGTACCTTTTCCGTCATACCCCTAAAAAAATTCCGGTTATAGAAGGTCAACTCGAAGCAAAATGGTGACTTTCGAATTCGAATACTCGACATCGACGGCAGGGTTGCCGATATACTCGAGGTACTTATGAATGCTGGTGAAATTGAAAAGGGTCCCGCCGGAGGAAGGGTGCTCCGTTAGCAGTAGCAATCGTAAGATAGGAAAAAGTGACTTTCGGTGTCTGTCTGTGATCGCAATCCAGGTCAACCGGGGGTCTGTCCTCGAGTCGTGACACCGTCCTCCTCGTGGAGACGGTGCCCGTAAATAATTCAGAAGGAAAGGCGCCGAGAGGCTTTGCCCGGTCGCCATGACGACAGATTACAGAGTCTGAGGATGTGTACGGCCTACTGCTCCTCTTCTCTTCTCTTCTCTTTCTTCAGCTCTGTCTTTCATTGCTCGGGGATGCCGGTGTCTTCTCGTTTCCACCGTCGATAGCTCGGAAGATCGAACAAGGGAATTGCGCTTTTGTTACACGATTCCACCGATTCGACTTCGTTATCGCGATTGATTGTCCTTTCTTGTTCGCCTATGACACGATCGAGGATTCGTACACTAGCTTCGACATCGACTAGCGGATGATTAGGGGTATTCATCGTGTATGTTAGAAATTAATCGAATGGTCAGGATCATAGTTAGGCAACGCGTTCCGTGACGGTTCTGGGGTAAGCGATGAGCAGTCCTACACGATCCTCTTACCAGAAGGGGAGAGATTCTTAAACCTTTCTCCTTGCAATTGGTTTACACGTTCTCCATTTTATTCGAGATCTTCACTTACTTTTCTATTTGTTATAATCAGACTGCGGATCTTTATGCAATTTAACATGTTCAATTATGTACAGGATGTACATGTTATAAAGCAAGTGAAATAAAAAGGACGTTTTGTAAGATTTGAACTGTAAAATTCGAAGTTCCATTTCTTCAACTACATTATAACAATTTCGAAAATTGTATATTTGCATAATCCGTAGTCTAGTTAAAATAATAGCCACTGCAGCTACAGCCAATGTCTGTATATCAGGCACGTTCTTTTCAAAACTGCCATGAAAATGTATCTGTTGAACGTAGTGTAAATGGGCTGAACTCTATTCCGTCGTGCACTACGACTTATAACTGTACAAGTAAAGCGAACATACACATTTCGAAAATTTCCACGAAAAACCGATGAGCAGAGATAACTCCGTTAATAGGAAGAAAATTGGGAAGCAGCCGGTGTAATTCATTTTCTTCGAGCCGGTGCAAGCAGGGGACGCCTACGGGGCCAAAGATTCTGCAGAGAGGCGCAACAAGCCGCTCTTTCTTCCTCTGCTAATCAAAGTAGGCTGGCGTGCATTCACGGCCTAATTCGAGAAAACACGCGGCCCTTTTCAAGCCTTTGATCGCGCGTTAGCGTCGCGTTAGGTGCGTGTACACGGGGCCAGAGCTTTTCACGGCCCGCCTTTTCACAGGGCACTCGTTATTTCTCGTGAAAGAAGCCGGCCGCCGGGGGAGAAAGAAGGCGGCCTGGAAAATTATTTTCGTCGCTTTTTTCAACGGTAGAACGCACGCACACAGGCACGGCGATTAGTAGACGCCGCTTCCCGCCGGTGACATATTCTCCGCCGTAACGTTAATTAATAATTAGAGAAGCTCGGACATGATTACGCCGGTTGGCTGATAAGCGAGCTCGTCGAGATAGTTTACGACGGAGCGGGCGAAATTGTGTCGCAGAGCGGCGACACTTTCGCCAAGAACATACCGTGTTAAGGATGAAAGTTTCAGGTTATAGGTACCGTGTTACTGATGGTAAAAGTGAAGAATTAGTATGCTCACTGTTCATTAACGCGTATGCGATTCAGGAGAATTTTGATATTAGTTACGCTTGCTTTTTTTTTCTGCTTATCTAGCCTTGATGATGTTAACGCGTTCAGTGTCACAGGAGAAAAGTCCGTACCTGGACAGACACGCGACAGTGGCTATTTATTAATACACATGGTTGGTTATACAAACATTTATCTATTTGATATTACACTTATCGTCTCTACTGCCAGTGTAACGTAAATGTTAGTCAAATTTTCATAAGAAGATATTCAGTAGAAATATTGCAGTGTTATACGTGCAATGTTATTTGTATTTCCAGTATTTCGTAGATTATTATAAATTATCTAGAGCAGCGTACTTAAATTTCTGAAAATATCATTTCCAAGGTCTCAGATTTTTCGAAAGTCCGCCAGGAAGATTATTTAAAGCTTCGAATGATTTCTACCAAACGAAATAATAACAATGAAGTATTCTCGACCTCGCGGAATGGAATATTGTGTCTTATATTGGAAATATCGATATATTCTTCCGACTTGGAACGAAGAGAGCGAGAGAGCAGAAAGGAGTCGCGAGATGAAATTGTATTGTAAAGGAGAAGCCAACGGTTTCACCTTTTCACCATTTGCATTAACTGTAAATGCATCACGGGACGCGGAAGGCCGCAGGAAAGAATTTGCGGCGGAAGGTTATTCAGTTAGGGCGGCGAAATGTAAAAAATGGCGAGTGAAAAGGGCAGGGTAATGCGGCGGAAAGTTTATTTTAATTCATACGTTACACTCGACGAGTGTCTCCTTTGCATTCCTCCTCGAATACTATACGCCGTCGTGATCCACCTTCTCTAGAAAAAAATGAAAGATGCCCTGAGATATTTCAATGATTTTAATAATTCAGATGACTCCTCGATTTTGTAGAGTGCGTTAAAGAAAGAGGATTCAGGCCTTCAACACATTCAGCAGGGATATTTGTCTTTGTTACCTCGGAGCATCTGACAATTTTTTTGTGCTGCGATTTTTCGACAATTTTAATAATCCAGATAATGCTCGATTTTGTACAGGAGGTTAAGAGAAAAAGGATTCTATGACACATTCAGCGAGGAACATTTCTCAAAGTTACCCCAGAGGACCTGAAATTCTTTTTTATCACGTTTTCATCACTTATTTGTCTGCAAAAATAGGTATAGAACGCGTTTTATAATGAACAGAATATTACGAACCACACCTGGTATTAGCAACGATGATAGCGAAGTAGGATTCACGCGCTTTCTATTCAGCTCGAGTATAGTTCCTCCTTGTCACATTACTGTAATTTCAATTTTTCATTTGTTTTAATTAATTCATACATTAGCATTTTTCAGGCGTAGGGGGATTTAGAAATTAGACTGACAAGACCAAGAGAACATTATTTAATATTACACTCCATTTTTTCAACTTTCTTGTGAGTATTTTTGTGAAAATCAAGCACTCGAGGAGCAAACAAGAAAAAATATCTCAATTCCAAAAATAAAGAGTATGCTCTATATTTCTACATAGTAAACAGTCCCACTAAAATTGTCCTTCAACCGCTGCATCTTAAAATATCATAATTTCTCGTAACTTCCGCCGAGCTGGTTCGACGGGTCTTTGAAAAATCCGTATCCCATTTCCACGTCCTTTCACGTGCATTCCTTAAAGACGCGCCAGGAAATTTCGAAGCAAACCGGGCCACGTAAAAAGAAGTTAATTCTGTGGCAGTGCCGCGAGGATGATAGAGCACGTGGAAAAGACTAGCAAATGGAACACGTCGTCACCGACCCCGGCTCTGATCCCTCTCGCTTCTCTAACAAGCGAATTAAAATAAGCACGCGCATAACGGACGTTGGCAGCGCGTATTCAACGTGTCTACGAGGTCGTGCCGCCTTTCATGCTTCTTTACATATTTTTTTTTTCAATTTTCCTTTTTCTCCCCCGAGGCCTGAATCTAACTCAGACGGTTCGCTGACCGCGTATCTCTCGGAGTTTTCCTTGAGAAACGCCGTCCTGCGTCTTCGTGCTGCGCCCGTTGCTTATTCAGTTTCGGAACGTTCTATTTAAGGCGTCCAAATTATTTTCGCCACCGCGAATCTGGAATTCACCGCTCGAATGTTGTTTTCTGACCCTGTTTCAGCCGGACGAAATTTGGTAGCTGCGTTCTGGATATTTCGCGGACGTTCAGACTGGCCCGTTCAAGGCCATCCCCGCCACTTCTCACTGTTTCATGGAATATGCCCTATTTATTGGGTTAAGTCATAAATAAGTTCCACTGTACAGGGCGTTCCACCAACTTTGTCCACCTGGAATATCATCGTTATTTCAAATAATAGATGAAATTTTACTTATAAAGATTGTAGGATATGAAGGAATACATAATATAGAATAAATAGTTTTTTTGCAGGTGGATCGCAGAGGTGATCTAGATGTCAATTTTGCTGTTTCGAATGGAATGTCCAATTCTTTAGGCTGGATTTCGATAGAACAGCGAATTCTGAGTATAAAAGTACTAAGGTACATTTATCCTAAACCTTACCATTCCTAAGATGTTTGACTTTGTTCATCCTATTACTCTCACTATGAAGCTATGCGCACTGGTGTAGGTACTTCGGTACCCCATGACAGTATCAGTACAGGTGTAGGTAGCTAAAAGTAGTTTTTTCAACCCGAACTTTGAAGACAGGTTTCACCTCCTCAACATTGATATATCCCAATAAAAAAACACACGTATCAACAATTTTTCGAGTTCTGCATTACATCAAAGTTGCACCAAAATCGGGGTATGTCAATTGGGTGATACTTTCGTAGACAAGCGTAGCCAGTCCAGCTTGTCCAATATTGCAATCACGTAAAATGCTGATCTGTCAGCGGCGTATCGCGATGCATCGGCCTCAGAGTTCACGCATGCAACCTAACCTAACCTAATCGACGAAGTATATCGGGTGCGACCGAATCGATGATTATAAATTTCCCAGGCAGCCGGTTTAGCCGACGGTAGCAAATAAACGAGCGCGACACGGCAGGCTCGCGGTGGTGTGCCGGCGCTTCCGTGTCGGCCCGCGGAATAATAATAATGATAATAATAATAATCGAGCGATTTCTTTCCGGCGAACCGGTCAGCCGGGCGTAAGTAAACGGCTGGTACACGCGTCGGTCGGCGTAATTTCGCGTATTTCCTGCCGCTGGCGACGACATGCAAAATGCAAACATGCCCTCTCACCTCGCCCGCCGTTTGTTCTCGTTTATCCTCATTGTGCGCGATGACAACGTGCCGTGCCGGCATCACATCCAGCTTCCGGCCAGCACAGTCACTGAATTAGATGTGTCACCTGCGAATATCATTAACGGCCCTTAGGATGCAGCTGCGTTCCTCGTGGCCGTGCCGCTGCTTCCTGCTTTAATCCGGCGGGGACGTGTTCGCGTTAATGTTTGAACAAGCCCGATAACGACGACGCTCCAGAGGACAAACGATCCACGCGAACGCTCTTTTGCGAATCCTTTTGCACCCCCGTCGAGCGTGAACGCTTATTTTGGAAGGATTTTGGGAAGTTTTTAACGTTTGTTTTACACTCTTCGAGGAAACTGTGAGACTCTTATAATATTCGGAATGTTTCGAGCAAATGCATGCGGGAGATACAAAATTTATTTGTTTGGCACTTGTAAACTCGCAAAGTGTACCGCAGAAATTACCGCAAACGCTATAGTATTCCGTTGCTATAAACATACGATGTTACTACAGTGTTCCTCGGTTGGCTGGAAGAGCATGCGGGACTGAGAACTCCAGCCAACCGAAGTAGGGCAAGTTGTCATCGCTATTGTCCAACCTTAGATCATCCTGTGACAGTAAACAGCTAAAATGATCACTGATGATAGTATGTGATCAATATTGTACCATTATATATTTTACATTCTACAATAAAATTATAAATTTTCAAACGTGTAGAGAAGTATGTAAGGGAGTACAGTAGAAAGGAGAAGGATGAAAGTAGGTTAATGAGGCAAGCTAAGAAGGAAATTTTCAATAAAATGATCATTTTTATATGAAACCTGGTTACAGTATGAATCATTCTATTATTATTTACAATTCAGATAATGTATGTCTTACTGTACTTATATTCTGATTACAACAACTGTTACTGTAAGTTGAATTTATCAAAATTCTATTATTTCCTGTTACATCAGAGAATCATATTTAAAATCAATCAGAGTAATTCACTTCTGTTTGATTTTAATTTCTGCATTTGTTTATACATACATTCGGACGGCATCGGCTGGTGTTGTTTTTATTATTGAACATCAATTCAACTCGATAAAAAACATATATACAAATTCGTAACGATGTACATTTCAATATATCGTATATTTGTTGTAACAGAATTTATTTTAACAAAATGTTCATTCTACTAACCCAATATGTACTACCCCCACTCTGTTTTAAAAGTTTATTTTATTCTCTGCCAGATGTGGATTACGCATCGAAGAAATTTTTTCGTTTTGTCCTACGATAACCGGGTCGAGCGACAGTTTCATGGTAAACAATGTTTGACAACACTGTTCGACATACATTTTTATCTATAACATTCAGTAAGCATTTCTTACAGATTTTAGTGCCCTGACTGCGACTCTACAAATGGTGTTCTCCATCATTCTCAATTTTTGAGAAAATCAATTTACAAAAATATAAATTTTCATTTTCAAGGATATTTTTTGCTTTAACAGTAACAATTATTCAGTTGTTTATTACGTGAAATTATCCTGCGGATACTTCTGAATAAAATTATATAAATTATTACTGAATTATAAAATTTTGATCGGGACGACAAGTGAACCTTATTTAAAATCTGTTAGGCAAGAAAGACTATATCCATTAAACAATTGTAGCATAAAATAAAAATAGTAATAGTGTATTCTTACACTTAATGAATTCATCTAAATTAATGATCGCCTATGCCATAAATTCGTCAGTGCATAATTACCGGCTCGAGGGGTTGAACAATGATCAAAGGGGTTCATCGATGAATTTTCCAATTCATTTCGAAACCTAAGGTCCTAGGAAAACATCTAAGTACGTCACGCGATTCAAATAAAATCTATAAAAATTGCCGTGTCACAAACTCATAATTTCGGATAGCGATGCAACCGGAAACTTCTTTCGGCATTGCCTAACCGATTTCAGCGATCTTCCTCGGCAAAGGGATTAAAAGACAAAGATTCCTCGACGCGTTGAACATTTCAGACCACCCTGAGCGTTCGTCGCGCGGCGACAGAAACGTTCGACTTCAAATGAATTTTTTCCTCCTCACCGACGAAACACCTGACGTTTGAGCACGCGTCGACGGTTTCGAGGGAACGTCGTTCGCAACGCTTTCGAGATATCGTCGGAGGGTGCGTATCGACGCTGGTCGATGGAATATCGAGGGAAGAAAAAGTCCGTTGGGGGACGGAGCCGTGTCACTCGGGAGTCGTTAAGGCGCTATCGCATGATTAATCTCCCCGGTGTCGTACGCTCGAGTAATTCCCGCGGCATCCGCCGACTGCGTTACTCGGAAGCGTCACAAATGCAAGATCGAAACAAAGCAACCTGCGGCGAAACGATCGACCCCGTGCTACGATGCACCGCAACAACAGCAACAGCGACAACAACGTCACAGACTGTGCGCGGTGCTCTCAATAAATATATTCGCGTATCGCGTTTACCTGTCGAGGGAAATTGCACGGAGTACCGCGCACTTTCATTAGTGGCCATATTTGCTTCGTTTTCGTCGTTAGAAATTATTTGCGCGTTCAGTAATAACTGAATTAAGCGAGCTTTGTTTTCGGGATGTTTTTTGTATATTGGTGACGTCAAAGTGTCGTAGTGGGAGAGTTTTGTAGGAGGATTTTTTCGGGATCTTTGATGGATTTTTAGAGGTTTTTAGTACGTAAGTTTATTCAGTGTATTGTAGTGTATTTGATCCAATTTTTAAATTTATTGTATGTACTTTGAATTAGGAAAATTGATCAAATGAGTATGTTATTCTATGTTTCTAGTATTTAAAAGACTTTTTCAGGAACATTGTTTTTTTGCAAAGATAGTTGCAGGGTAAACTTAATAAAAAATATGCTACAGAGCATCCGGAGCAAATTACATTTTAAATATGCTTGAATGATTTATAGATAGTCGGATAAACCTGAATTCAGATAGGAAAGTAATTATGAAAATATATATTTCATCAATTTTGTAATATTATTGGCCAATCTCGTTGTGTGTAAGTAGATCCAGCATATTGTAGTCAGACATTCTGAATAATATCTAATTATGTAGGTACGTGCAAAAGATTGTTTATTATCGATCCACAACTTTTATATAAAAAATAAGAAATCCTTCTAGAACTCTCTCATCCTCATCCAAATTGAAGATAGACGAGAGTTGAAGATTAAAAACAATATTGACTGACATGTTAGCTCTTCTACATTCGAATTACATTTCAAATGTATCAAGTAAAATAAAAATTACATCATGCAATATTGTTAGAAATTTTTACCATTTGTACACTTTCTATTTGGAAGCACCCGTTATCGCTCCCTATTATTTACATAAACTGTATATTGCCAGTAAGAAACAATTGCTTGCGTGTATCTCGATGCTTAAATGCTGTTTAGGTTAGGTAAACACTATAATTTATTTCATAACCAGTTGTACCTCCCATTATCATAATATTAACTTCCTGATTACACGCTATTCGTACGTACAGAAACATTTACAGAGTAACCGATAATAAAATCAAACATGAATACAAATATATGAATATATTCACATATTAGTATTTATCGAACGGCCTACAAATGGCACAGTACAGCATATAACAGTGCAATCAAATCCAGCCAGGAATTATGTCTGTCTATAATACGTTGAATCTACTTGATTACACAAATTCACAAAAGAATTACTTTAAATGAAACGAAATGAAATTTATTAAACGAGCATTATCCTTTCAGTATACAATAAGTATAAAATATGTATAATTGCCTCAGAAGCCAGAAAAGAATGTGTACAATAATATCACAATTAAGAAATCCAACTTATCACTAAATGTATTTGCTATAAAACACATCCCATGGATACAGCTAAATTCCACATACCTAGTGTGGTGAAACTTAATGTAGAACTACCATACTTCTGGGCCAATGACTTAATAGGTCGACGCCCATAAAAGTAAATAATAACAACACTAATTAAACATTTCACTTGATTCAGACAATAACATATATCAGGCAGTACGTCAGCCGACTCCAATTTAACGTTGCAGTCTGTTTGATGGATTAGGAATGCCTCAACAATGTTGTTCTTAGTTTGTACCATGCTTCTAAGTTAATTGATCAATCTCTCAAGAATTCCCAGCTATCTTCTAAAAAGAACCAGACATTCCCCAGCCATCACGGAGGCTGGCAGAACGCAGAAACAAGCAAAGGGAGCGTTGTCCGCAAATCGAGCAGCAAGAAACGGCATTCCAGGTGCTCGCATTCCTAGGACAGGTGTGACCGTGGGGGTCTCACGCTCGAAAACACGCGTCGACGACGATGCTCGTTGTCGACCCCGCGATCCCTGGATCCCGTTAGGCAACTGCTGCCACCCGATAATAGTTTTCTACCGTTTCCTCGATTAAATCATAGCCACCGGTAATCGAGGAGCCCCGCCGTATACAGGGTGTCCGCCGAGGTAGTAAACAAACCTCGTTTTTGACGTCAACAAGCTGTCCTTGTTAGGCGTAGGACCTCCCACATCAGAAACCTTTTTCCACAGCCCCATTCTGACACCTGATATTCTAACTTTGTACTGTCAACGCAATACGGTCCGGGCTGTTTGCGCAAAAATTGACGCGCGTAGCCGGCATATTTTATGGTTTTCGACCATGTTACACCGCTTTATAAAAATGGTTACAACTTTTAAAATATCAAATATTTTTTTGTAAAATTTGAAGTGAATACTTTTTATATAGTAGTTATTTAACCTTTAGCATATATATTCATTTAGTTAGCACATATATTGTAACACAAATTTGTAGGCCGCCGGCATTTAATGCACAGTGTGTAAAACTCTATTTATATGTCTCTGGCATTTCTCGAGCAGTTAACAAAAACCATATTTTTATGTCTCGAGACGGTAATCTGTTAACATCTCCGAAATTATTTCTGATATTCAATTACAGTAGCGTAATAAACTATTAGAACAAATTCGAGTTCCATTTCGTGGGGCTACAACAGTTACCTACAGATAACACTGTTTGAGGCTCCCGGGTGTAAGCCATTTCTCGTAGGAAAATGTTAGATCAATTAAAAACTGATTGGTTGAACTAATGATGCGGAATATGAACATTAAAAGAGTGGACGTCCTGACGCAGGTCAGTATCACTGCGTCCTCAGACCCCCTGATGAAGCTAGCTGCAATGCTGGCAAAACGTTGAGAATATTTTCCTACTGGATACGGCTTACACCCCGAATCTTCAAACAGTGTTATCTGTAGCTAAGTGTTGTGGGTACATGAATTTGTTCTAACAGTTTATTGCGCTACCGTAACTCAATATCAGAAAGAATTTCGCAGATTCTAACAGTGCAGAGTCAGAATTGCGTTGTAGAGAAAGGTTTCTGGTGTAGGAGGTTACAGTATTATCTGTAATGAACCTGGCCGTGAAAGCCTCAAGCTCCCAACACTCACCTAGGTAAGGAAACAAAACAGACCTATAGTGTATATGACATTTTCTGTTCAGGATGACCTGGTGAACACGGGGACGTAGTTTGCCGAATACCTCTATCGATGCTGGTCACCCTGTAGACACGGCCGGCATATCAGGTGGAGGGAAGTTCGCGTGCAATTACGTTTGTTTGCTCGGAACGAAGTAGGAACCCTCCGAGCTGGTAATCCTCTGGCTCCATTAAGATTCCACAGGACCAGGATCGACCTCTCTCTGGGATACGGTTATAACTTCGACCCTCTTCAACGTCCGACGCTCTTTTTTTCTCTCCTCCGGTGTGCTGTCTTTCCGTGATACTTTGTTAACCACGTGAATCGTTCGACCCTCTGGTGACGTCTCAAGGTTTAATGCTTTACGTCGAAAAAGAAAATTGTATGCTCCCGTGGGTATCGTCCTTGTTCTTCTTTCCGTTTGGGCTCTACTTTTTGCTCAGCCCGTTCGCGCGCTACCTTTATTGCTCCTTGTTCTCTTCCGTTATAGTGATCTTTATGATGGCGGTGCAGGAATATTAAATGTTTTAGAGGGGTCCGAGATTTTATTACTGTTCAATTGTAATGTGAATGAATAATATTGGTTGTTGAACGTCATTGAATAGTTTTCTTAGTGCTGTAGGGGCATTCAAGAATTAATCATCATATGTAAGTCAGAAGCTACATTATCATTAGTGACAGTGTGTATGTGATTTTATACCACTACATATTTTGTATTCTAAAAGGAGATTTATGCAATACACAGTTTCAATGTGACTCATCCTTTTATCAATCATAGTTCGGGTAATCAAAGTTCCACTGTGTATGTTCCGACTACTTAAATTTAACTTTTTTTTATGAATCCATCTTTCAAAGGTTCGCAAAACTCTTCGAAATGATCTTAAATCACTGTGCACTATTAGAATAATATTTTCCTAAGATATTGCACTATGATAGTAAAAATACCCTATTCAATTTATCGAAGCTATCAATAACCTCGAAATCTCAAAACCCTGCCCCTGAAATATATTGTATCATTACAATTTATGTAAATGTTTTTCAAAAATTGTTTATAAAACTTTCTTTCTGGACAACCAATAATTAATTTTAACAACAATTCTCCAAAAACCCAGTATATCATTTTAATGTACAATTCAGTTAATAGTCATTATTGCAATTTTCCAACAGCCTCGATTCATCAGTACTAAAACCGTCAAGGTAGGTTATGAAGTTCCGGAAGAAGCTCGTTCGAGCTCGTCGAAATTCTATTAGCAGATCTTGCAGATGCAGGAAGTGGAAGTCGCGAAGTTCTTACGATTGCTAATTGCCTGAATCATCCTGGCAAACAACGGGCTCATTGTTACCGCGGGACGTACGAATGTCTGCTGTTTTTCCGGCAGCAATCAACAAATCGCGCTTCCTCGTTGCTGCATAATTCAACGGGACGCTTGGATTTATTCCCTCGTAGATCGTGATTAGAGCCCGCACGCGACCTCGTACAAAACACTCGCGCAATTAACCGTCATTACGATCATAACGGTTTCGCATAATTGCGATGAAACACGATTTCAGCGCACGGTATCGATTTTATACGTTTTTCCTGTCTTGGAAGAAATCGTCCTTGCACAATGAACTATAAAATTTTCTAGCCGAGCCGAGCATTCGGATAACCGGTTGTCCAGCGGAGGCTTCGTGCACCAGGTAGCTAGCATAACGAACCGAGATAAGCCGCTCCCGTATCAACCGGAGTCATCGTTGATCTTTGAACCTCCTGTCTCCGTTTCTCTATCGTTCATCTCGCTTGTCATGCTTGGATTTTCTTGCTGTCGCTTCGAGATCGTTCAGTGAAAGGATAGTTTCCTAGTGAAAGAGTTTGTGTCCAAGGAACGGTGATCGGAGCTTCATTCGATGCAAGAATACGACCTGCTGCAAGGTTTGATCGTCTGAGGCTTAAGGGGTATTCTCCTTTCTTGGTTTGTTTCGAGAATGTTTTGGGATTTGTATTTGTTTTAAAACTAAGCAACGTATCTTTTGTGAAGCTTTGCAGATTTATTCACGTATGTTTATGATAGATTCATGAATTTTCGTACATTGTTAGTCATTTAAACCGGTGATAGCCACGGGAGCTCCAGCCTTCCCCCACTCTACGTCCATTCCCCTCGTATAGGCTGCGATTTGGGACGATGTTGGAACGAGGAGCGAACTGGAGGGAACTGAAACGAGGGGAATGGACCTAAAGTGGAGGATGACTGGAGCTCCCGTGGTCATCACTGGTTTGAACTATAGTAATTATTGACCCAAAAAGTAGACAGGTTGAAAAAATTGGCTCGCACGATAACTGTCGCTGAAATCATCTGAAATGAAACACTCAAAAGTACTGTTAATTAGCAGAAGTGTAGCCTGAACCTTTGGAAACTAAATGTATAAATATTTGAAGTGGTTTGAAGATCAAAACATTATTAAAAAGTCGATGTTTAATCTTCCAATTGATGCCATTTTATGAAAAATTACTTTTTTTCGTTTTCCGTGGTTAGGAAGAAGAAAACTGTAAAAAATACAACGTTCCATTTAAAAAATCGCCCTGAAAAATAGGTTCTCGTATGCGAACTGCCAGTATTCTGGCCTCCAGAACCGTTCGATCATTGTACATTGCATACAAATATTCAGGGTCGTATTAAAATCGAACCACAGTTCAGATGAGATATAAATTATTTCTTCTTTCTTTATGTTCTTAGAAAAGTGTTTACTAAGACAGCAAAGAGCAAACTATGACAATACTGTTAGAAATTGTCAGCTGTCGGTATCTATTATCGAATACTGTCAGGGATGCTGATAATGAGACCGGGACACGCGATCGTCTTTTGTATTTCAAATCTTCTGATTTTATTACACAAGTAGGCCGCATGTACGCAATAATTGTTCCATCCGCATAACCACTGTTCAGCCTTTTGCTCTCCTTAATTTCTACCATTGTACATCTTCTTGGCAGAACAAATTCGACTGAATAAAAAAAAATCATAAAAGAAAGTTATTATCTGAGCGATTATCGTTCCGCACACAGCAGACAGGTTCGACTAGTCGCATCCCATAGCGGCAAGGTGAAGGCGTCGGATCTCAAGATATACAACATCTTCAAGTTCGATCGATTTTACATGGAATTTTGCTTCCTGGTCTGTCGTTCGGTCACGCTCCGCGGCCTCTGCATCTTCATTTTCTTCGAGAGATCGGTCAGCGAGGAGGACGACGGTACGGAAGGAGGCAGGGTAGTTCATGAATCAAGAGAAACAGCAATTCCTTGCTCGATCGACGTTTAATACATCGATAATCTAATGGCACGGTCGGACGCGATAGACCTTTGCACCTTCGTCTTCATTATCCATCAACCACGCCTTGCTCGTTCCGCAAGATCGTTGATCTCTGCACAGGCCAGGAACGATTCTATCGCTTAGCTAACTGTATTTAATGCGCTTAGCCTCCTCTCTACGCTGTACGCGTATTCCGTGGAATTTACCGGATCGTTCGACGATTTAACTCGTCATGATTCTCTCCTAGATTGCGGTTCACGAGCTCGTCTTATCGGCCGTGGCAGGAGAAATGTGGAAAATAGTCAAGGAACTTGGGGTCAAATTGATTTAAAACGTGTAAAGGGATTAAAGTAGATAGAATTATAAGGTTGTATAAATTTCGTTGTTCTTGTGAAACTGAATAATTTTTATTGGAGACACTGAGTTATCTTTTTATAAATATAAATTTGGTTCTAATTTTTTGGGATTGTCTATGTATTAGGTGTAGACAAGAGTTCTGTGTTATTCTTAAGAACATGCAATCTTTATTTTAAAAAATTCGAATCAACTCAATCTTTATTTTAAGTTTCAATTCAATCTTTATTTTAAAAAAATTGAAATGAACTCAAACATTTAAATATGTTTCGTTGTTTGGCCAACATGCGAATTCCAGTGCGGTAGAAATTTGGTGACTTTCATGCGATGAAATCATCCATGCAGTTTCAGACGTCGTCATCTTTCTTGAATGGATATCAGCCAGATGATGTTGCAATGACCTACACAATTACATAATCAGTTGGTGTGAAGTCAGGAGAATACACTGCATGCGGAACAGGTTTCCAACTCTAGAAGATTACTTCTTTTATCGTCTGAGGAACATGCGGACGAGCGTTGTCATGCAGTAACATAACTTTGCGACTTCCCCGACAAGTAAATAATCACTTTTTCTAAAAAAAAGTATAACAGTAATAATATAATATTTCTTTTATTGATAACCGAATGGTAACGCTCTACATGTCCTAAAATTGTTGTTACAGACTGTAAAACCAAAAGCACAGAATTCTTTTCTACGCCTAATACAAAGAGCAATTTCAGAGCTGCAAACTTCTTCTATTAAAAAAGAAATTAAAATAATGTACGGCGCGTAGATTACGAGATTTATAATATTTAAAAAAATTGAGAAGTTTAATACAAACCTCCTCAAGGCTAACTTCACCGATAAGGCCATTAAAACCGAGATATTTAAATCGAAAAGGAAAATCGAATCTGTCCGTAGCAATCAGCCGTGACAAAAGCAAACGAATTACATCATAAAACGAAGCATCGAAAAAGCACCGAGCCAATAACATTTACCAATCGGGAATTAATCAAAGATAAAACGTGAAATCTCGTTCATTAGAGGATTCCGTAACGAGGCGTCTGGAACGAAAGGAAGATTGAAGCAAGGAATTTCTTTGTCGAGGAGAAGGACGATGATCCAGAAGAGTTTCAGTTCGCGTCATGGAAAGTTTTGAAGGCTGTCTCCGTTCGTGATTTAATGAGATTCCCTTCTTGCTTGGAAAAATATCTCAGACTCTGCTCGGACATCCTCTCTTATCGAATCCTCCGTGTCCAGCCCGAGAGAACTTCAGCTGATTCGAATGATCGTGCTTCCGTCGATTACGCGACAATTTCAAACTTGTTTCGACGTGGAATTTATGGTTGCCGGGAAAACAGCGCACCGCAATGTTTCTTCGATCCATCTTCATTGCCTTTCGGATTCGTGTATCCAGTTTGAGGACTTTTGTTCCTTTAATTTTATTAATTGACTGTGGATGTTTATGGAAATATATATTTTTATTATAATATTCTTTATTTCGCGTACATTTATAAATAAGTCTATTTATTAATGTTACTGCTTCTAAGATTATCCACTGTTGGGTCAGTGGTTATCCTCTTCCGATACAAATTTATTCTCAATGAGAAAACAGTTTTGCATAAAATTAATGGACATTTGAGAGCAATACTTTGCACATATTTTGGCTATTATAATTTAAAAAATTACGTGTGTACGTCAGTATCCTTGTTCCACTTAGAAATTACTGGCTCCCGCATTTAAAAAGTGTAGCAAAGTTATTTAAAAATTTATCTAATATGGAAAAGATCGTTAGTCCATCATTGCAATAATATTTTTCATTTTTTACACATTCTCCAAACGATTTACTATTCAATAGACTGATGTCAACCATCGGATTCTAGAACTCCTTAGCTTCTTCTTTCTTCTCTTCCTCTGAAAAACAAAATTCCTTACATATTTTATCTTCTGCATCGAGTTCGCGTCTCTTCTGGATTAACTGTGTATGAAGCGTCTCGACGCGGGTATCAGAGTTCTCTGATTTATCGTCCGCGTCGTCTTCTCCCTTCTTCCTCAGTCCCTTTGTTCCATTTTCTTCTCGCTCTTTGTTCGTCTCCGGAGACGAGGGGCTCCTCCGGCGCGTCGCGAGTGAATTTGGTAGTAAATTAGTTAGGTCTTTCAGATCTCGTAGCTACGTCATCGTGAGCTTCATCGGATTACATACTTTATTTTACAGTCGTCTTTGTAGCAACCCGACAGGACGGTGTAACAATGCGAAGGCGGGCAACAGTCGCCGGAATAATGGGGAAACGTTGTAAGAGCTTGGCAAATCAGAAATCAATTTTCCGTGCGGAGCCTCGTCGTCTTTGAAGCTCGAGGAAAGTCGATGAATCTGAAACGACGTCGCTCGCGAAAAGAATTCGGGAAGTTGACTTCACTCTGTAGAATGTTCAGTAGAAATGATTCCTTCTCACCCCAAAATTGTCGGCCATTCTGTTACTGATAATTAGACTGCGGATTTTTATGCAATTTAACGTATCCAAATATCTGAAAACAGCACGTTTAGAATCACGAAAAAATAAAAAGTATATTTTGTAAACATTCACAGAATAAAGCACAGCTTTATCAAAGTTTCATTTACGTAACAGCAATAGAATAAAAAAACATTGGACTTCAAAAATGTATATTTGCATAATCGACCACAGTCAACTGATAATATAGAAGTTGTCGGTTAGAAAAAAATTATTTGTTATATATTATCGATTGTATGCTGTTTCATAGTAGTTCTTGAAGTTTGTTGAATATCTGGACAATATAAAATCAGATCCCTTAAGGCACTACTGCCTTGATTAACAGGTTGAACGCCACAGTGAAAACGGCCATACCTAAATCAGACACGATATAATTTACTGTATTTTATATAAATCATAAAGAAAAAAAAACATTTGAGTACTTGATCGTGTTCTTCTATTCCTACATTATTTTTTTAGTATGAAGCTTGCACAAAATTTTGCGACAATCAATAATTATTTAATTAAATGAGATTTGAGGTGTCAGCCACCGGTGACTGCCGCGGCGTTGCGCACAGTGAAAAATTCCATAACTAGTCAGACGCGTGAAAATAAGTTTCTATAAATACATAACGTTCAAAACACAAACATTGAATGGTTTTATAATATACCATTCGTTTGGTACTATTACTGTGGCGTTCGTTTTAATTGGAATATAAAGAATATTACCATTTATTTAGAATAATCGAATTTGGTACGTGGGCCGCATACGACCCACGGCACGGAACGTGTTGAACTGTATAGAACTATACACCGTGTCAACCAAAGATGTATATTACTTATAACTTTGTAAGAATTACAAGTATTTCAACGTATATGTGCCGGCTGTGTAGTCTGCGCAAATATGTGTATATGTTCCAAAAACTTATCGAGTAGTCTCGAAAATCGTCTGTGCATGCTATTTTATAGGTGTTGTGTGTTGTACAAGGCGGGTGAAGTCTGTTTCCATTGGTGTTCCTGTCTTCTGGGTGTGTCTACTGTAGCAAGGGTGGGAAATTCTTTCCAAAATTCGGACAGCAAGTAACGCTATCGTTAGGGGTTCAACCTGGTCCTCGTTGGTTGGGCCTGACTCACGTGGTATCCAGGTGTGTGCGGGCCCTCCAGCAAGGTCCTCATAAAATAACTTAGTTTCCGTGCCGGCTAATTCGTCCATCGACAAAGAAATGATTTTCACGACCTAACAAAGCCTCCTATATCTAACACTTGACCAAAAAATTGCACTTGGACGATAGGACGGCGAAAACGAGGCTCGAACGGAAAGCAATAAGCGATGGTTCTTGAAGGGCGATGGTAGGCAGGGGCGCGGGGGTGGCAGGGAGTTATCGAAGACACGCAGAACGACATCCACATTCCAGGAACGCATTCCTTCGTGACGAGGGGCAGGAAAAACGTGGCGGCTGAATTTCCCCAACGCGATTCGACGGACCTTTTGTCGGGGCGGCGAAGTCAATCGGTCTCATTCAACGGATCCCCCTTTTTGCCTGAAGGATGAGGAAGAGAACAGGGGGCGTAGAAGGGTGTCGGAAGGTCGGACAACCCCCGGCGTCATGGCGGATGTCGAATTCACCCCTCCCACACCTATCGACCCCTTCTCCAGCCTTTCGATCTTTCCCTCCGGCCAATTCGAAATCACATTAAGTCCGTTTCAATGCGTCCAGTCAAAACTCCAATTTAAAAGTTCTCCTGCCAGCTCTCTCCGCGATCCGTCGGAATTAGAAATACCGAAAATAGTTCTTCGTCGATCAGACCACCGGCTAATTTCGTCGTGAACGTGCGCGCGGAGCATCGTCCGCGGCGAGCTCGTGTTCACCGGGGTATCGGTGCGGGCTGATCCGTGCTTTTGTCGAATTCTTCGGCCCTCCCGCCGGCGGATATCCTGAAGAGGAAATACCCGGTCGGTGGATGTACGTTTGGGTTGATTGAATTTGCTTTTCTGCCTGTTTTTGGCCTGCAACCGACCGCAGCGCACATCCCGTTTCTTTCAGGAAACTGAGCAGCTGGGAATTCTATTGTTAGGGTGTCTTGAAACTGCCAGTCAAGGTCACTCGAGTGTTTGCTGGGTAGTCTCCTTGGGAGATTTACTTTATCCTTTTAGCTTGTCATTCTCGACTTGGAACAGAAGGTCTGTCTGTTTAAGATAGTTAACTCTTGACGTACAATTTAATTCAGAGTTTATTTTTTATTTTTCTTCAGACGTTTTAATCTTTCCACGATAATAGCATTGGAACTGCTGAAGATATCGAAGAACGTTTCAGACAGAAGTTGAATGATTTGGAGGAGAATCTAATGTGGTGTTAATCAGTTTTTTGCAAATGGAGGAGCAGCGACGATATTAAGGTCACCTTTGCTTTTTAAACGAAACTATGTATTTTTTTATTTATTCAATCAAATTATTAGAGTATTTGTGCTAAAAAACAATTAATTTAATAGATACTTTAATTTTAATTTTCTAAAATATTACGCGTGGCTACCAAATGCGGAAATGTTTAAGTCAAAGTATCTCCTAAACTAACAGTTTTTCTATACAAATATCCTAATGCTTTCTTATACAGAATGAACAGCTGCAAAGATCAATATATAGAGAAATATATAGTTACATTTAAAACAACGAAAGTCACAATATTCCTATTACGTCGCCACCTATAAATAAATTATTGACGTCATATTATGCCCTCCTCCAAATAATTCAACTTTTATCTGAAATATTTTTCGGCACCTTCAATAGTTTCAATGATATTCTCGTGGAAAAATTAAAATGGGACCCCCTATGTATTAAACAACAGTGCTTCCACTTATGTGTCGCAACAGGAACACTGTTCATAATTATTATACAAGTTCAGCAAGCGAAGTCTAGTACCTCAAACATTATTACGAGTGCTGCTCGACTTCGTTCTACTTGAAGATCCACGATGTCGGAAAACAAACCAAAACAATAGAAACCCAAACACCTTAACGCAGCGCTATCAGAACCTTATCAAGAAGCAGAATTCTCCCCTCCACGGAAGTTTGTCTGCGCGTCAGAGGACCAGAGATCATTCTTGAAGCGAGCAGTAAACAAAGCCGCGCAATTTAGGTCGTTTACTCGCGTAACACCATGAAGACCGATAAGGGGTCATTGCGTAAGCGGTGTTGAACAATGGCGATCGCCAAGTAATCGCAGCTGTCGCTTAAATGAATTTTCATCGCGATCGAGATAGACGGAGAGGGAATCGGAGCGATTTCTGGTCCATGCTTCATAGATCGCGCGATAACGTTTAACGACAGATCGTTAAAGGTCTGTGCCGCGTATCGAGACCATGGATCTGCGCTTCGAGCGATCGATGAATCGTCGCTCATCGATCTCTTCTGCCGTCCCTGATAAAACTCCCCCTCGCGTTCCTACGGTGGCCATTTGCACGAAGTCATCGGTAACCGATGCTCGACCGCATACAGTTAATCGACCGATAATTAGCGAGCGAATAATAATTTCGCATGGGATTATGAAACGTTCGAAACTGTCGATTGATACGCGGGGAGAGAGAGGGAGAGCATGGCCAGGGAAAACAAATATTTCATCGAGCACGCAAACGTTATTATTAGCCGGACAATTACCGCTCGGCCAAACAATCGCGATCGGCTAGTTTGCGCATATTTTTAACGTTAATCGGCCGAAAGGCAATCTCGTCGACCCCGGAATTATTTCAATCGTTTCGATTGTGATTTCAGAGGCAGAGTATTCTTTTCGTTCGTATGGAAACGCGACTTCGGTTGAAACGTTACAGTTGTACGTTGTGATATTTTCTGTGTCGAATGTTGAGTGAAATTAATCCGAATATTAACCTGTTGACTAGGAAAGACGAGTTAAATCCTCCCTTGAAAACAGCTCCGCTCCGTCTGGGATTTCGTAATTGTTTTGCGTCACTTCGCGGACGTTTTTATTTCGTGACGATGGAATGTATATTTATTTTAAAACTAGATTACGGATGATTATGCAAACATACAGTTTTAGAGTTCAATATTTTTATATTAATGAAGTTATAGGAATGAAACTTTCACAAAACTGTATTTTCTTTGTAAATGTTTAAAGACTGTTCCTTTCAATTCTTCACGGTTTTAAAGCAAGGCGCTCAAAAAATAATTTCCTGGTTATAACGATTAATATAATACGAGTGCATTCGGTAAATAATTAATTTTTAGGACCTAACAATGACACTTCTGCATAAATGACCCCAAAGCGCCACGATGTCGACGCAGAGATAATTTAACTCGATCTATTTGTTTTCCAATGACAATAATGTAGCAAAATCATATACCGCCTATGACAATTTAGAGATTATAAGAAAGTCTACAGTGAAAGTTCCATAAAAATCGGTCCAGTGGTTTTTGAGATCATCGAATACGATCAAACTCAAACTCTTTGTCTTTATAATAGTACAGTGGAACCTCGATTATCCGAGCGTGGCCCATCTGAAGATTCTTCCTCTATTTTAACAATAAGGTGAAATAATCATTAGTGACATTGTGTACTTTACTTTGCACCATCGTGTATTTCTATACTCTAAAGCAAAAGTATCATTTTTGTGTGGTAGAACATAGGTACAATATGAGGCATCTTGTTACCAATTACAGTTCCGACGATCGAGGCTACCGTATCATACATAAAGACACTGTTCACGGAGAGAAAAATCTGTAGAAAAGATAGTTTTAGCGTACCAAACGCAGTGGCTAAAGAGATGAACGGTCGTTCGACAAACAACAGGAGGCTGCTACCGGGTGCCTTCGAACGGTGGTTCCATTCGTCCTCGAACGCAAACCAACACACCGCTGCCACACACCCCAACCTTCGCCGGTCTAGCAATTAACCCAAGTGCGGGATTCACAAAAACGGATTTCCCGAAAGCGTGGCGTTAAATTAACGTTTGCCGGGCTCTGATTGTCGGACCGTGGCGTCGCCCGACCGGAAATCGCAGCTCGAAAGGGTCGATTAAACGACCGCTCGTTGATGACGCCGATCGTCTCGCTTTGAATCTGGTTATTCTTACGACCGTCCACCCCCTCGATCAATGACAGAGAACATTCTCGACAGCGCGTGCAATTTCGCGACATTCGATTCGAACCTTGTCGATCGTGCCGCGAAATTTCAAAGGAAATTCTTCTTGCGCGTATAGAAATTCCGTTGATTGTTTTTTTTTGTAGTTTAGTTTTTTTTAGACGGGATATTCGATGAATTATCGCCGTTCTATAAGAACAACTACACAATCGCAAAAGAGTAATTTTTCAGGTGTAGAAGAAAACGAATGTTAATTAGTCATATGTGTAATTAAAGAATTACTAAATGCTTTATGACACTGGGAACAAAGCAGTTGTTAGCATTTTTTGGTTACTTCTAAGTAGTATTAGTCAGAGATTAGATATTTCTGAGTCCGGTAACGTACGTCACTCAGAATGCTCAATTTTGCACTTGTGTCATTGTTCTGTCGGAGCAGCGTTATGGTCGTTTTTTTTAGATTGACCGCGCATTGTTTATAATAAGATTTTTTTAGAGAACCTAGCGTTCAGGATTAGATGTAAATTCTGTCATTTTGGAAATGCTTGGAGTGAGTTCTAATTGTTGACACTTATTTTGTTTCTGGAACCAATACTGCCTGATGTAACTTGTTTATTTCACTGCATTTGTGTGTACCTAGTTGGTTCCTATCAACCAACCGTCTTTTGAAGTACATTTCAAATAAAACATTTAACATAATAGAGTTATTGAAAATAAAATTAAAAAAAAATTAGAAGTTCAAAGGGTTAATACACAAACGGAGTATATTTACAAAAAACAGTATACAAATGCCCAGAAAAGATAATAAAAATTTCAAATATATTTTAAACACACCACAGCTACTCAACGCGGTGTGCAATGAGTATGCACCCCGGTAAATAAAAATCGAACCATTAAAAAGGAAGCACCAAGCGATCGCACAAGAGCACTCCTCGGGACCTGAAGCTTCGTTCCAGTGATCGAACCTCGTTGCTTCTCCAAACAATCCACGCGAGGGTGGTCTTGCTCGCGTGTGCGTGTATGCGTGTAGAATCGCGTGGGCGCGCACGTGCACGAAGGTAGATAGGAAAAAAGAGCCGAAGGGCGTCGTGCTATAATGGCTGATTCGATAACGAGCTCCTTCTCCGGATACGGAGTGGTTGCGTCCGAATCGGTCGGATTTGTTTCGGAATGGGACCGGTCTCGAGTGGCGGCGGATGAAAAAATATCGAAGGGTGAATGGTGAAAGAGGGCCGCGAAGAAAGAGAAGGATTTGATACCGTGCCGCCGCGCAAAGGAAGAGAATCGCTCGAATACGGACGATGCAAAAATAAATCCTTTTTATTCAAGTGCTCCTCGATCTTCCACCCCTATCCCCACGCGTGCGCACTCCTCGGGGCACAATGCGCCCGCGAAACCCGCCGAGATTAAGCCCAAGAAGCGATATGGGTTAAAGAAATTTCGAATTCAATGGACGGCGATTACGGTCTGCTCGAAACGGTGCAATATCTTTTTTAAATGATTTTATAAGAAGCTGGCGGAATCCGCCATTGTACGGGTGTCTTGGACCTGAAACGTTTGCGGGTATTTGGAAATCAAACAATAATAGTGAGATTAATTCATAGTGATAAGTATGACATCCTCGAGGACTTATAAATAGCCCCAATTCACGATGAAATAATTCGTCGTACTAAAAAACACGAAGGAAGAATAGATGCTTTTACTGATTCAATAACTTCATTCTGTTTTAGTAAATTGATTTAACACTTTGATGGCACTTGCATGTGCAATGTGATTTTATTCATTTAGGTGACTGGGTGTACCTATCACTGCTAAACAGTAAACAATCAGATGCTTACAAATTAAAAATTGTAATGTAATTAATATAAAACAGACACCATAGAACGTGCTACTCCTGATTACAATTAGTTAGAGTCTTGCAAGAATGGTCAACGACAATTAATTTTTTCAATGTATCTGCGAGAATCAAAATATTGTGAAGTGATGGCTGTTCAAGCGAATCAGTAACCGAGTCCTTCGAGTGTCGAAATTTCTCATTTCTATAATCCATGCGGATCGTGGATTTATCGTTGCAGAAATCCCAGCACCGTGTATGGAGATTTGCGATTTGTGCACGAACAAAAAGAATAACCGCGATGCACCGGGTCAGGGCGATCCTGATGCCATCATCGACCCACATTGATCATCCGCAGTATCCTTGGACGGGAGAACAACGAGCGCGTCCGATGCTAGCCGTGTCTAGAAGCTCGATCGAAGATTCGTATTCGCGACACGCTTTCCATGCTTTGCAACGATCAGGCGAACGTAAGTCGCGGGGAAAATAGCGAAGACCTCTGGTGATCGAAGTCGTTGCGACTGTCGAGAGTGGTACGGTGAATCGTTAATGGATCCTGATCGATGGGTCGAGGACGAATTTGTTTAAACTCAAGAGCGGTGGAATTGGGATCTCGACTACGGTGTCGCGGAGCGTGCGTTGAGAATCTCTCATCGTATAAGGAAGTATACGATTTTTTTAATATCGACACGAACAACAATTCAAAGGAAGCGGATTGATGAATGTTGTGCCTGATGTCTCTGTACTCAAGGACAATTTCAGTTTATAGTATTCGAAAGTTCAAGGCTACACAAATACGAGAACTTTTAAATCCATACTGGAGCCATCTGGAGTCCTCTCGAGTAATTCTGTAGCTCCTACACTGCGTACCCGTCGGGCATATATTCGACTAAAAATTCATAACTTTATTTTATAACCTTCTGCATAATAGATTTACGAGTTTTCTGCAGGCCATAAAACGTCTCGAGAAATTTCGTCACCGCTTGGACGGTGTCCTGACCACCTGGATCTCACTCGGTCCACATGGACCATTGCGTAATGGCGGACGACACATTGCCAGTTTATGCAGATTTTTATACCTTCGGGGTATCCGATCAGAAATGCTAATTTTCTGTAAAAAAACGCAGTGGCGTTAATAAACCTTGTCAACTAACATGTTTGCTTTACTATTACTTAGAACAGATTAAGTAGTTCATCGTAAAACTGCTATTTTACATAGTACAAGCTCCTTAGAAAACAGATAATGCAGCAAAAATGGTTTATGATCTGTTTGTATCATACTTAAGACTGGAAAACCCTAATGGCCATAAAACGGACAGAACTTTCCAGCAGACTCAACATTTTTGTTGTTCCATCTGCGACTGTAGGACAAGCTTTGTCACGCCCGCTCCAAAGACATGTCGCATTATGGGTGCATTGAAAGGAAGTGTAAGAGATTTGATTATTTTTGGAGACATCAGTCAATAGGAACAGCTCAGCAGCCTGTCAGATCAGGACAGTCGACACAATCAGATTGAAACACTCGACACAGTCAAATCAGAAGACTGAACAGTCAGTCAGGTTAAAATACTCAACAGAGTCAGTCAGATTCGAACACTCAACACAGTTAGTCAAATCAGAAGACTGAACAGAGTCAGTCAGATCAGAACACTCAACAGAGTCGGTCAGGTTAGAACGCTCAGCAGAGTCAGTCAGATTAGAACCCTCAACAGAGTCAGTCAAATCAGACCACTCAACACAGTCAATCACAGTACAGAACCCGTTTAGAATCAATATTTCTACGACAGATCGAAGCCAGCTAGCGACAACCAGGTCCTGTAATCGATCAATTAACACCTCTTCCGAACATTAAACTGTTTAACGACGTACAGTCCAATTCATCCCACGTCAGTGACTGGTCCTTCGTATCAGACGGCGCCTCGAGCAGTATGCAAGCCCGTGATGATTCACATAACCGTGTACTTAGCATACACAGGGTGCTTTTTCACTCCGCTGTTCCGCACTGAAAGGGTTAATGAAGTTGTTCGTCTGCGGTACCGAGGACACCGTTTCGCATTGTATTCCAATTCCATCGGAAGTTTATGGGCCGGTGGGTAGGGATCGTTCGGCACATTGCTCGCACGAGAACGCGCGCACACGCTCCGAGCTACTTATAGAACGCTCGCGATGCTCGCTATGCGCCCCATATAGGAGGTACACGTACGTGCAACACGCGACCCCGTACTGCTCTGCACCATGAAACGCGCACGTTGCACACATGCTTCGTGCTTAGGGGATGCTCAAGATGCTATACACCGAGGTACGCTTCGAGGGGTCGATATCGAGTATGCATGCGTGCAGCTTCTTTCTCGGATGTACTGCGTTCTCGAGCGCGCGCCGGTTGTTACAGGGAACGTAGGAATTTTGCGGCCATGGGGGTAATGTTACGCACGCGTGCTCTTCGAAATAAGTGATCCAAGTTTGCGTGTACCTCGCAGCCTGAATCAATCTTGTACGAGCAGTTGAGGTTGAGCTTCAGAGTTGTTTACGTTCTGAAATGTATTAGCTTAGCAACTACGGTCACGACCTGTCGAATCTGTGCAACTCCACTGTGGCGAAGTCAAGAAATTCAGTGAACTATGACGAAAAAATATTGAAGAATGTGTGTAAATTTAATAAGATATTGTTTGAACAATTTTTATAAACGTTTTCGTACCAGAGGATTCCAATGTAGCGAAGTTAGTTGCCAACGCAATACATTAACCCTTATGTGGGTAGCTGGACACAAATGCATCCGTTTACATCTTTGGACAAAAATTTCCACAGTTTCTGATAAAATATCGACGAATCCTTTTAGATCGCCGAATTGGGATCTTTGTACACTAATTTATCTTTGTATATCTCTGTATAGAATTCGATTGATAAATTTTTAAATATGGAGGATCAAATTAGTATATACTGTTATGCGCAGAGGTGAAGAAATTTAGGTTTATGGATAAGAAAGAAGGTGAAGGAATGGTTTTTAAAGTGAAGTACAAAGAGCGCAATGTTCTTCTATATTACATTAATTTAGTAACTTAAACTAATAAACAATACCCTACACGGTACATTCTATGTAAGGTGATGGTTCACGCAATTGGACCAAGTCATGTCTCTTCTCTGATTGCCATTACAAAAAAAATGTTCTAGGAAAAAGATGAATGGATCAAAGAGAGATTAGTTCATAAGATATTTTAAATTAATCTCCTTTATTGAAAAAGATATTCAAACGCTTCTCCATTGGATTTTAAACACTTCATACATCGCTTTTTCGTTGTTTTTATAATCGAATCGAGGTGATCTGCGTTTAAAAAATGTTTATTTTTTTGGTTGAAATATTTACGTTTCCATGAAGTATTTGAGTTTCTTCAATGAAGACATCTATTTAAAACATCTCACGAACCAATCATTTTTCGACCACTTCTCTTTAATACTTCTCAACACCGCATGACAAGAGAATTTGACTTGTGCACACAAAAATACACGTTTCCATTTTAATAAATGGTTCAACCGTAAAATGCACATGCATAGATACATTTACGAAAAAAATATGGTCCTGCAAAAGCAGTCCTCTTTCAGCCATCCATCTCTTTCCTCTAATATTTTTTTCTAATTGCAATCAGAAAGCAGGTATAACCTGTTCCAGTTTCGTGGACCACCCTGTATACTGACCTCGTTGCGTCTGATCACGAACGATCCAATACCACTGTTTCTTATTTTTTGTCCCGCGTAGCCTCGATGCACCGATGCACCCCGTACATCTGCGATCCATTCTCCTTGATCGATATGTCGCTTAGCCCGCGGCAGAATTTTCCTCGTCGCAGACGATGAAGTGTTACGCAACGGTGCACGTGCGCTCATAAAAATCCGCCGTTGCGTTTCGTGTAACGTTCAACGGCGGCCATAACGACGGTGCGTTTACGAGCTCGCAGGTCGGACGTTCTCGAATTCTCGGCCGCGTCGCCAATTATTTCGATGACCGGCTAAACGCGCCTAACGAATACCAGGCATACTAATTTACTCGGTGAGGAACGAAGACCGCCGGTAGCATGGCCGGAGGACCGTTGGGTATCGCTGAACGTTCACCTGATTCAGATTTATCCGCGGTCGACGGCGATTCATGGGACGTCTGTCCTTTCTCGTAAATTTGCCAGATAAAACTAGCGTGTCTCGAGTGAAAATTGTGCTCCTTCGACCGCAGTATTTCAACGTCGCCCGTTCGATCGGCCAACGCGTCCTGCGGCCGTTCAAAAATCGAGAATTTCCCGCGATTGTTGTGACACGTTCGAATGTATGGTCATTGTCGATCAGAGGGTTTTTGAGGATTTGTTCTGTGATGGCACATTTAAAAATCCTGATATTATAAATTGTACTTTGGACCCATAGACGCACACTTCTTTTTCTAGATCGGCCTTAGAAACACTTTTTTCTTTGTTCCTTTGTTGCTACAAGATGACTGCTATAGCCGCCATTGGCCAGCATATGACGGCGAAAATGTTACAGAATATATTTCTTAGTTTATTTACTTTGTAACATGTACATGTTGCAAATATATGAATATGTCAAGTTGCATAAAGGTCCGCAGTCTAGTTATAGCGGACGCAGTTCGTCACTGTATCCCTTGATATCAGGTTACTATGACGAACTAGACTCGTCATTGATTCGTGGAATGATTTGGATTTGAACAGAAACGACTAGAATAATTTAACCAAAACGTTCGACCTTCAATTCCACTTCTATTTCTCTTATTTTTACAGTTTTCAGAAGTAAACCTTGGTTTCCTTTCACTTCAATTTCTCTTGGAATTTCGAGTTTCCACCACGGAGTGTAGGAGAGATGAAGATTATTGTAAATTGTGATCTGGATATCCCTGTTTTCCAGAACACAATTTCCGAGGTTCAGGTTAGTTCTGGCTCCCAGTTGGTCCAGAGATCCCGCAATCTTCAGAAACGGGGATTTTGCATTTTGAATTTAGGATTAGAGGATTTGGACTTCTGACTTCTCTGGCTGAGCCTGGCTGTCATGCGATGTGTAACGGAAAACTTCAAGAGCCCAGCTCGGCGAGAAGGGATGTTCTCTGTGCGCCATTTTTCTGTTTCCTCTTCTCGTACGTTAAGGGCGATGAGTAACAGTAACGATGTTACGGGGCGAGATAGGTCACGTCGAAAGTTTCGAACTGTTCGTGAGAAAGGTGGACTATCCTGGCGCTTGTACGTATCAGTCCCTTTTTACACTATCGGAGAAACGTTCTCACGCGGCGTAAGGGATGAGAGAGCCTTATCGGAGTTTGTTCTTCGCGATTTTCACCTACCATCGCGAAACCAAACGTTGCAACGAATTACGACGCGATTTTCCGCTGGGCGTTTCCTTTTATTTCCTTCCATCCACCCTCTAGAAGCTTTAAAAATCCGCTACCAGTCTTCTCCAGTTATCATCGGGAAGAATTTTTTTTTTTGAGAGAGAAAATGGGAGTCTTCGATGCTCCGCGATATTTGGAGCAAATTCTTTTTTTTTTAAAGCAGAAATATACTGTTCAGAATAATTAGATTTGAACGGGGCAATGATACGTATTCATTCGATGTTTAGAGCTTCTAGAGCACTTGGCCTCTTTAGGAGAATTAACCCGGCGTTTGTCAAGTGGGGTGTCACATACCCCAATTAAATTAAATTGCATGCCGTTTGCTGTATTACAGACATCTTTGCATTTAAAATCAAACACATTTTTCACACATAAATATATATTTTCTTACATAACTAAATGTTCTCTGTATTCAGGAACTGCACAAAATATAGAATATGCATTTATGTTCTTATTTAAACAATTACTATCACCTGACACTTCTCGATACAACATTTCACCTTACAAATATCAGGTTAAGTACGCGATACACTAATTACACTGGGCACTTGTATGTATACAAGTCCTTCCTTGCCGGTCAGACTGATCAGTTGTACGTATCTTCTTATTATAATTTGTAATTAAATATAGTTTCCTACAGTATAAATATATCAACGTCAACTCTGTTTAAACGTATGTATATATACCTATATGTTCTATGTATGTACATACAATTTCATTATAAATAGTTTCGTTGAATGTTCCATTATACAAACAAAGTAACGAAAGAGCCACGCAAGACAAATAAAAAAATATAATAAAATTGAGAGTTAGGTTATAATTGCAAAATGTCTGACAGAATTCGTTGTACATACTTCACAATGTCAAATAAATTTAGTATAAGCCCACCGATCAGCGAGAGAGTCGAAGAACAGAAACAGAAATAATAAACGATGTACTAGTATAAATAACTTATTAATATAAACATTCAAATTGAACCGTCGAACAAGATCGTCTATAAAGGGTGGGCGAGCAGAAACGATAGAAGTTTTCACACGTGGACCGCTGTTTATCCGCGGTAAATGATTATCCGGTATTAATAATGGCGGTATCGGCGAGATGATTCGGCCAGCCGGCCGGCCGGCGAATTAATCTTTTATCGTGACACGGCGTTTTAATTGCCGCAGATTTGTGCGTCGGATTAATCGCGCGATCGCAATCGCTCATCGCGATATCGAAAGGGGGTTGCCGGACGTTATGCCGGAAATTCGCGATACCAAATAAAGATAAATGGTCCCTTTCAGCCGCGAGGCGGGTTAATTGAAACATATAACAAATGAGATTCTTTGTCTCTCGGTGTTCGTGGCTGTTCGACGGATCCTCTTTGACGCGTCCCGCGCGCGTGTCACGATATTTACACGCGTTAACGATGCAACACGAGACAAAAGCACGGAAAATCCTGGCGAGATAAATTGTTGCTGCGACGCTTAGGTGTGCTCATGACACTCGTTTTTCGGGGAAAATACGACCGGCTGTACAGGATCTTTTCTCGCCTGCTGGCCTTGCGAAACGAAGAAATTGAATTTGTCCCCTCTAATTTATAATTGCCGGTCTAATTGTATTAACTCATTGTCTGTTTTAATTTGTTCTCGTTACTTTCAAAGCTTATGTTTGTATTAGATTGCGTCAATGTATTTTCACTTTTTAATGGTAAAATATTCGTGTAAATTAATGTAAATTTTCATGGTGTATAGATACAGTGACAGACGATGGTATTTGTACAGTGAGAATATTATAAAAGAGATAATTGTATCTTGTAAATAAATAACTTTATTTCAATGAATTTTGTTCGACATTAACAATAATATTCAACATAAACATATATAAAAAAATTATGTTTATATTTCGTGATTTACTAACTAATTTTAACATGTTACAATTATCTCTTTTATCATTTTTTCACGGTTTGAATACTTTCGTCCGCCACTGTATATACCAAGGTAGCTTTCATTTTTGAAAAAGGATGCGCGTCTTTCCTGGGTTGAATTTGATTCACATTATTTGAACCACTAAAAGCTTGTCTGTTAAAAACAAACGTCTTGCAGTAATCTAGGATGTTATAAAAAAAAGTATGTTAAAGTGAAGTCGAATTATTGCTGTATCGGGAAGCAAAGTCTGCATGTGTTGTCTGAAGGAAAATTGCCTACCTGTAGAAGAATATTTGGACGTAACGTTGCCGTGACCATGGCGCGAACATTATTCGAATGGTTGATTCTTCTTTTTTCAACGACGAGCTCGTAAAACGACCAGCCTGACAGTTTAACGACACACTACGCGACGTCGACGCGTCACGGTTTATTCGAACGATTGCTATTCAGTCGGATCTAGTTTATAATAATCGAGATTTATGGACGAAGGAGCTGCAGGAAGATCGGTCTGTGTTTGGTACAAATTATAGAAATTTTTGAAACATCTTGATAACACTGTGCAACAAATTTTTTTCTTTTTTGGTTCGTCACGTACAGGGTGTGTTCCTTGCAGATCTGAAAACCCCTTTTTTCGTGCAAGAGTCACATGCGGTACACTTGACACGAAAAGGATACTGTATTTTGCTACAAAACAATTTTATACATAGTTCAAAGTACGAATAATAAATGTACCAAGGTTCATTTCAATAGCTCTGGTAGTTTTCTTGCAAAAAATTCCCAAAAGACACCTGCTTTTCGGCTAAGAAAAAAGTGAAATATTCCTTCATCAGCAAATCAGAAAAAGAAACAACTCAGTCACAAATGTTAAAAATTCTGGAGAACGTATCAATATGGCCAAATTGTACATATAATGTACAAAATAAATTATTTTACTGTAAATAATAAATCCCACGTAAATATTCGAAGTTTGACGGTTCATGAGTAAAAGATATCGCGGGCTGATTGAAATTCCCGTGCACCCCATTTTCAAGCAAATGGCGTCGTTCACCAAGAAGACACTCCAGCGGCCATCTTTCATCCCCTCGCGCGAAATCGAACGTTCCCGGAGCCTGTCGATGACTTCGACACGCTGATTGGTCATTCAGATTCGTTCGACGTACGTTTTTAACGAACTCATTCAATCGAAGCGACGGTGTTCGCAACGAGGCGCGTCCATCGCATTACTGGCCTTCATTTTTCATCCACCCTCCGCGAGCCTCGACTTTCGAGAAATTCCTCCTCGATTCAACCCCTCCCGAGTCGATACGCCGCAATCAGTCGCCATTATCCGCCGCGAGATTCTTTGATTTCTCGCCTCTTTAACACCGGTGACGATCGATGTTTTCCTCCGGACAGGTTAACACGTTCACCGCCACGGGGGGTCACCGGAGACCGGTGCTTTGAATTTTATTTCATTAAATAACTATTGATTTTCAGTATTTTCTGAGAAAATTTAACATTGCAACAGTAACATAGGTGCGCATGTATTGACGCTCCCATTAGTGATGTCAAACGCTATCATAAAATTTATAGCCAGCTTAAAACCGAGGAATTCAGCTGCCAGGATTTTGTGCACATATTGTGAGCATTCCGCCAATATTCGAGAATATTACTGCCAACAATAGCTTGGACAGTCCTACCAGGAACCCCAGACACTCTTTTGCAGTCGAGGAAGGTTCGTCCAGGAAGTATCACAGGTACAGCGTCGCGATGCACCCTTCTCGGATCATCGTGTACCCTCTCCTCGAATATTGACACATCTCACCAGACAATCACCGATTAACAAATTCCATGCAAAAACTCTACCCACCACATCTGAACATTTTTATAGTGATAAACAGATCTTAAATTCAATCATACACACCGAGATCATATTCCCACTCACTCACACACATCGAGATCATACTTATACCGACATACTCTCATCGTGATCACCACCCTCACATCTTGAGCATCATACCTACGTTCAATCAATCAGTTCTGTACCAAGTTACAAGAAACGTGAGTCATCATCTTTCAAAACGGCTCAGCACACATGAAGTTGTCTCGGAGATAGTGTAACGTTTACAACATTATACTACAACATGTATCAGAGCGCTCACACTAACCAGTGCTCAACAGCACGTACAGTACTGAATATTTAAACATGTTTTTTCTGAGCGCTCTATATAGAAAGGAGAAATTTATATCGTGTCTGACCAGCGATGGTTGTTTTCACTGGGAGGATCAACGTGTTGATACCTTCGAAAATCTTTTCTCCCGCAATCGACCAATTCGATTACCAACAACCCCTCCATCCTCCACCCTGGTTCTTCATCTGACCGTCGAATTACCCAAATTCTGCGTCATCCAGCTGAAACGACGGAATTCCATCGTTGGAACGATCAATCGAACGAAGGGTCAAGGGAAAAACACAAACGTGGAGGAAAAGGGGAGTTCCTAACGTCGTTTGGGAAGTTGTCGATAGAACGACGTCGATTGGTCGAGGAGAAACGACAAAAACCGCTAGCGGGTACCCTTTCTCTGAACCTTCCCTATTTTTCGTCGAGGGTAAGAAGAGGACAGAAAATACGACTGGACGTTATCGAAATTGTTTTTTTTTTTTTATTGTTTTATCGAATCAGTGGTGTGCTGAGTCACTTGAATAGTATGGAAGCAATCTTTTTCCTTTCTGAATTTTTTTATTTGTTTATAGTAATTGCTTGTAGTTGCCTGAGTGACTCAAGATGAATGGCTATGTTTTCTTACACGTGCAAATCTTTTCTGTTCTCCTGATTTTTTTCATCTTCTGTAATTACATGCTTACAGTTGACTGAGTGAGTCAAGATGATTGGTTATGTTTTCTTTAATTTGCGTTGAATCTTGGTTCAATACGTGCAATCTGCCGCCATTGATTTCGTTTCCTGGCACGTGGCTTACTCGCGCAGAATTGTAACTTTGTAGTGTCTTTATTTTTAAATGTTTGGCAAATTAAGAAGAAGGAGAGTTATTACTATTTTAGCACGTTCATCTGAATGACTCCTAATTCTCATATGTCGAATAAAATTGCAGTTAGAATAATAGTATTAAATAAGAAGCGCGCTATGAAATAATCAAGTATTTATGTCTTGGCAACATGTATTTATAAAATCTATTCTAATGTGCTTTACTAATCACACAATTTTTCCCTGTGACACGGAATGCGTTAATAAATAACAATAAATGTTTGTACACAGCATCCGAAATACCATAGGTAGCATATTACCAAAAACAAATGTCTAAATAACAATTTAATTTTAATTTATCCCCAGCATCTCAAATTTGCATTCAAACTGAACAGTAAAAAGTCCACCCTCAGAAGATTTATAATCGCACAATAAACATTTGTATAAAGCGTTCGTACCACCTCAGACTACATATTACTAAAAACAAATATCTAAACAAAACTTTCATTTAAACGCCCCTCGCATCTAAAATCTTCGTATAGACTTAACAGAAACTTCAACCCCAGCAGATTAATAATCGCTCAATAAACATTTGTACATAATTATAGTATATATTTATATTTTACATAATTTGATTTCAATCTACCCTCAACGTCTCAATTTGTCGAACAGACACAACAGAAAAGAAGTTCAGAAGATCAATAATCACGAGAGCAGAACGAAAGTAAAGTCAAAGTTCGTCTGTTAACGAAACTAACACCTCCCTCTCTCTCTCGCTCTGTCTCCGCCACCCTCTCCGCTCGCCCCTCTTTAACCCGAAGAATAAACGAATAAATCGGCGTTTCTTTATGCAAACTTGCGTTTAATTCGGGGCGAAATAGAAAGGCATTAATTTCGCATGCAAATACCGGCGTTCGTGTGCGCCGCGGAGGGTTGGAGGCTGCGGGAGGATCAGAGACGGCGCGAGAGGGTGGAAGGGGATGGACGTGAGAAGGAAAGCAAAAAGGGAAGATGGAAATAAATAGAGCGAAAGTGCAGGCGCGACAGAGGGAATAACGAAAGGAGGAAGGTGTGAAGCAGGGAAAACTCTGATGATGAAGAAAGATAGAGGGTTGGCGGGGTGAGGGGCGAGGACAGGGTTAAGAAACGCGGCGAGGGAGGCTCGAGAGGGATGGAAAGCGAAGTCGGAGCCGGCTTTCACGGTATAATCAAGATGTTTGTTGACGTCGACGGTGAGGGGTTGTCGGGGCGCGGGGGATGAAATAAACGCAAGAACCGAAGCTGGAGGGGTGGGAAAAGACACGGACGTAGGCAGAACCCGTGGAAAATAAGTGTCGCGAAGGGGTGGGATGGGGAGAAGGTCATGGATGGGGATGGTAACGCGATTCGTAGGAAACAGGAATATGAAGAAGACAGGAAACCAGCGAGACGCGTAACAGAGGGGTACGTAATTCGACTTGCATAAATTCGAGCAGGATCGTAGCTCTGGTTTTTTCTATTTTTATACACCGGTGACCTTAATTGTTAACTGGTTGACGGCCGTGAGGCTCACCGGTGACCAGCGCATTACATTTTATTTAATTAAACAATTACTGGTTTTATTAAAATTTTGAGTAGAATTAAAATTGTAATAAGAATAGAAGAGTGTGTAATTGAATAGTCACACACTTTTTTCTACGCGATTTATTTTAGATGTGTATTATTATAGTATGTCTGATTAGGCACGGACGGTTTCACTGTGCCAAACATTCTGGGAACTTGATTCATGTCAAGAATTTTCAGGCTGTGTATCTTTCGAAAGTGATAATTTAAATTTAACTGGTTCTGCTGTCAATAGTATTGGCTAGGATTCAGTTTGTGTTTTCTTGTAGCTAATTTCTAAATGTCATGTGTCTGTTTATGGTATGATTTTATTTTTCTCTTATAGACGTTTACATTTGTGTATTCTTTAAAAGATAGCGTTTCAAGAGTTCTCAATGGCTCTTATTTTGCCCAATGAACTATAGTCATTTACGTGTCTATCTAATTTGTTATGTACAAAATTAGAATTTGAGGATGTTTCAAGTAATGTTTGATTCTCGCCCACCTACGTACATTTTTCACAGCACTTACTAATTCAAGTTCTGCCTTTTTGTTTCAGGTATGACTGAGCTTTCACACCTTGTGTTATAATCCAGGCAGAAGGTAGTATCGCAGAGAAGCAGAATTCAGGTCTGATAGCATTGTTTAATAAGCGCTTCTAATCTCTGAAAAAGTTTAGAAATTATTGCTACGGCAACTTCAAATGCAGATTTTATTTTACTCCGCAACTTCGCAACATGCAAGATTAATGGAATAAAATGTTAACGAGCACCGAAGATTCCTGAGGTCTAGCATCATTTACAAAGAAACTTTAGCTACTTCAAAATCCACATTTTTTACAACTTTGCCGGTTAGTAGAGAAGTTTCATCTAAGTATAAGATGAATTTCCTTCTCAGGGGTGAAAACGCTCGTTATTCTTTAAAAGTAGCTTCACTCCTCGAGAACTGTATGCGGTCCAAAATGAAAATTCAATGCTTAACCTTCTTTACAATCTACAGTGCATCCATTAAAAATTGAGCCGTTCAAGGTCATTTTTTACGTGTTCAATAAATTATGTTTGAATATGCAAGAATGCTTGATGTTTATACACGTTTTTGATACTAAACGCACGCGAATATAACGGTGCAAGGTTGCTTAGAAAACCCCTATGCACTTAGCTTCTTGTCTAGCCAGGTCATGATGACCTACCGTGCCGTTTTACGAGCTTACGGTACATCACTTACTATTTCCATAATTCACAATTTCCTGAATCTTTGAGCATTATTTCGCCTGCTTGGGTTGCAGCAGTGTAATAAAATTTAATTGTTAAGTAAGTGCAGAAGTTCTATCCGTTTTTATAACGTGGTTGCACAGTAAAAATTTATGTAATGAGTGCAATAACAGACGGCGATGTAACGATCAAAATACTTGGAGGACTAGGCTATAAAAGGACACCAAGAAAGTATGTAGGCCTGAGAAGCTCACTCTCCAACAATTGGAAAGATTGAAAGAAAAATTGAAGTCTAAGCGTTCGATACTGATTAATCATAAATGTGTCTTCTTTCACTATGATAACGCAAAAATCCACACAAATTTGTTCACTCAGAGAAAATTACTGGACGGTGGATGGGAAGTGTTGAGCCACCCACCCACACACACACGCACACCTCAGAATTTACAGCTACGGACTACCACCTTATCTCGAAACCGAATGAATTCTATAATAAAGAAATTTAGTTGCTACCAGAAAGATGGCGTGAGGTCATGAATAATAATGATAATTATGTAAAACAACGAGGATGTTACTTACTCCATAAATTTGTTTTTCTTTTCTACTAAAAAGCGGATGGAATTTTTGTAAACATTGCTTACTCAATCCTGGATTCGACGAGGACGAGAGTGAGGCACTTCGAGAGCGAATAAATTAGAATGAAATGCTATTCTTATATAGCCCGAAAGAAATGCCCTGGTTGGGACTGGTGGGGATGACACCGCGTAAGATAACCGGTCAAAATTTGCGAACATTAACCGGGCGCTACTGTGGTTCAATAAATAACGATTTTCGAATTACCAAAATTCTAATTGAGAACTCTCGATCATTCTGAGACGCCCTCGCAGGGCCCAGTTTATCGAAGGATTTGATTTTCCAGAAAACCCTATACGGTAATAGGGAAATGCGTTTGATAGATGGTACGGCCGAAACCGTGTGGTCATCTTTGAAAGAATGTGCGCATTTTCTAAAAAAACCTGTAACTATTTTGCGGTTTATGAACAACACTGATTTGGTGTGCCATATTCTGTATATTTTATGTGTCTCTCAAAATAAAAACCTTTAACGCGGTCGACTGTCTTCATGCCTCATCGTGCCTAGGGGGACCTCAGCGTACCACGAAGAGTCCGTTGACCCCGTTCAATTAAAATGCGATCTCTCGTTCGAATTCCGTTCGCGTTGAAAACTTTCCAGCCGGCACACGGATGTCTGGCGAATCCCTGGTCGGTGCACGGGGTCTTAAAGATGCCTCCCCGTGGCAGAGGAGTGGTTTACGGTATTTTCAGTAAGCGCCGGGAGATAGTAGGTATCCCGATGGTAGCGGTTTTGTGTTCCGGAAGACGGTTTATGGCCTCGCCAGCTGGGTAGCTCTTTACGTGCCAGGTGTTAGATCGCGGAAGGGTCGAGTAAAACGCGTATGATTTACGATCGAGTCCCGTGGCTTCGATTAATTTCACCGGAAGTGAAAGATACCAGTTTCAAGGTCGTTCGAACTAACCGCTTGCCCAGACAGGGTGTTCCGTAACTGGTATAATAAAAACGGAGGTGATTCTGTATGAAAATATAGATCGAAAATGTCGAATGATATTTCGTCATATGACGCTATGTTTTCGAGAGAAATGAAAATGGATATTCAGCGGGCACACTGAGTTCAAACATGAATCAGTTATGAAAATACACTAGGCCCAGGTGCACTTAACTAAGAATCGCCTTAGTGCCTCTTTATGGAATTCTTTGGAGTCACTTCGGTTAGGTCTTTCACGGTCATTAACCCTCATAGTACCTTGCTCTAAAATTTACGTTAAAGACCTGTGGGGTACAGAATTGCCCCATTTTTCTGGTGCATTTCAGGGCTGAAAAGTATGTGCGTAAATTTGTTTAAAGAAATATATAAATTATAACCCTGAGAATCAAATTTTATTCATTACGCATATCACCCAGTAAATAATTTTATCTTACGATTGTTCGAAAAAGGAGAAGTTGTGATGTTTTTTCAAAAAAATATTTTGTGGGGTACACCTGCACCCCGTACGGTTCTATGAGAGCTAACTGTGCAACTTTTCCTCTTTTTGAAATTATTAAATTTAGTAAATAATACTTTCATATTTTTACAATAACAATTCCAAATTAGTACCTTTATCAAAGATATTTTATATCTTCGTAGTATGAGTACTTAGAATTGTTGCAGTAGACTTCAATGGAATTTCGGATCAGTTATGACATAGGTCATTCACCGTTTGCGGTCAAAACGTGCCCCACAGGCACAAGTAAGCATAATCATAACTACAGATACATAGACTAAAAATTTGAATGAGTGACTTTTAATAATTCTAAGACAAGCACATCACTGACAGAAACACACGAATAACACATAATACACTGTCACCAGAATCGAAGATCGAAGTGATAAAAATGGTTAATCAATTTGCAAACGGCTATGACCTTGAACGATTTAATACAGACGTCTGTACGATACCCCGTAGAAATTTCAAATTCAATCTCCTCGAAAACAACGTCTCGTGCAAAAGAAAATTCATTCTACACTTTCGATTTATTTTCACCCGAAGAATCACCCCATTTGCGATTCGACCATGGTTAACGTCACACCCTGTATTCACTCATACTCTCGAAGACAGACAGCTTTTATATCACCTCGCGTTTTGTTTTCATCGCTGCGGATATCGAACTGTTTATAACTGGGCCGTAAACGGGACGGTCGTTTGTTTGTTTACAACCGGAGCGGATTGAACGGGCAAGAGTTATCCCTCGGGAGAAACGCCGATGTTAAAGACGTCCTACGACGTCGTTAACGATCGTATAAAAATCTGTTTGCTGTCGGTGATATTTTTGTTTTTGCCGGGACGTTGCGCCCGCGGAGTCCGGGACAGGCGGAGGCGGAGAATGTCAGGGTTTACTGTAATGACCGGGTTATCTGATTTTTGTTAATTTACATATAGAATGCCCAGAGACGGAGGAAGATCGAGCTCGTAAGGAGAACGTGACTTTTAGGGTAGTCTCGAGATTAAGAAGTTCTATGTAAGGGCACTTTGATGTTCTCAATTAATTTTCTTTATGGCTGGGACAGTTTTGAATTTTAAGCAGAATTGCGTGAAGTTGCAGCTCCTTCCTGGTTCTCCTGTTACAATTACATTTTGAGATTCTGGTTTGATTGTTTTGAATTAAATTCGAGTTGGATTACATTGTTCCTCTCATGGTCTCTGTTCAAATGAAACTGTTTTGTAGATGTTTTGGTGAAAAGAATTAAACTTAATTGAACTTTTATAAAAATTGAAAAATTGATCTTTTATACTCATCGCTCCTCGAAGAACATACTCTTAAAGCTAAACGTAAAACTACGAATATTCCCTTGATACCACCACAGTATTCACGATTGAAACCGGTAGTACACCCTGTTTTCGTACAAATACAAAATTTCACGTTCAAAGGGAGCCTACGCAAGCGAAACACCCCCAAAACTGAGATCTCATTCGCAGACACCGGCGCGGGCCATCAAAAAATCATAATCCCCTGGAACGATAACTGCCGTTATCGGCGTGAATTCCCGACGAGGGGATGACCTTCTCCAAATTTCACAGCTCATTATGTACCATAGGAATGCAGCAATATCTTCTCGGACCCTGCGCCGCTCCCCCCTCCGTCGCTATTCGTTCTTCCCTCTTACTTTTCCCGGGCGTTTCAGCCGCGGGATGTTCTTAAAAGAATTTGATATCGAATTCTTCCCTCGAGGCGGCGGGTACGAGGCGAGAGATACCGCAGAAGGGAGAGACGAAGACGGAGACGGAGACGGAGGAGAGTGCATTATCTGGGAAGTTGAACGGAATCCCAGTCTCTCAGGCCCGGTTGTTCGGGGGTGGCGGTTGGTTTCCACGCCGAGGGCTGACTATCGGTACCGCGGAATTACGCCGCCGGATAATAACGTTTTATGCCGATTTTAATACGCGACTTCATTTCTTCCCTCGTCCTACGACCTACGAATCACCTCCCCGGGAGTTACGCCGTTCCGATATCGGCGAACCGGCTGTTTCCACGGGAAATCCTCTTTCGAATCGATTCCCGTCCTCTGTCGAGTTCTTCGCGATAGTCGTGATTCCGCCAGAGGGAAAAGTTCCTCGGTTCACCGCGTGTACGACCGTCTAGAATTTATGAACTTATGGTAACGAGGAATTCTAGGTTCTGTGCGGAGCTGGAAAGATGGCCAGCGGAAGGACCGCGGGTCTGATTGCTTGTAGCATAATCGGTCTACCTAGTCGTAGAGAAGTATAAAAACAGAGCACGCGCATTTTTCTTATTGGTTGAAACAGTCACATCTACTGATTGAATCATGTAGCAACATGTGATAAAGAGAGCGAAGGGGGCACATCGAAATCGAGTGGGACAGAACGATTCGACTTTAACCTGTTAACGGGTTATTTCTAGAGACCATGGTTTTGAACCTGCATTAAAGATACAAATGTAATTAATGTATCCGTGTTTTAGTCCGTGTAGTTTTTAATACGCGGGTACACGTGTATTGACATATTCATATTTTACTCCGAAATTATGTTGTGTTATAATGTTACCTGTAACCTAGAAAATCATATATATATATTTGTTTCGCAAATGACTTGCATAAATGTACTTCAATATTCGGGTATTTTGTTATACGCTAATAATCACACGAAATAAAATATGAATATGTCAATACACGTGTACCCGTGTATTAAAAACTACACGGACTAAAACACGGATATATTAATTACACTTGTACACGTGAAATAGAGAACTCTAATTATTTCTCGGCCAAAAACGCTCTTTGTGCGTGCAGTTGAAACGGGTTAAGTCGTCACGCCCGCAATAAATACAATAACGCATTGATTGATCTCAACTAAATAAAGCAGTAAGTGGCAGTTGTTGGCACACACACTAAACACACACATACTACACACGAGGTACAATTCCGATCGTGCAACCACCTCATGGTGTACCTTGGATTATTCCAATGCCGGCGGCACTCTTTTCATTCAAAGTGCGATAAAACAACGATGAAAAATCGTACATCGATTTTTTAGAGGTCGTTGCAAAGGGGAAACTATCCTTTATGAAGTCATTTTAAAACGAATCTCGCAAAAAATTTGTTAAACTCCGTAGAATCGTCTGGATTTGTAAAATTTTTTTAAAAGAAAGCAGCTTCAGTTCTTCACTGCGGTTTATAATATAAAAGAGTCTTTGAAAAAATTCAGTTCAGTGATGTGAAAGTAGAGGCTTCACCCTTTAAAATGAGCCCAGGTAGATTGCTGTACGATTTTTTTTCACGAAGTTACAGCAGTTCGAAAATCGACAATTTTTCGGTCAAAATTTAGTGATCCTTTAATTTTGTGGCGTAGTGTACACGTCACAATGAAATACGGTAGTTGCGGTGTACCGAAATCATTACCCCTCCAAAATCGAGCACAAGCACCAGATTTTCATGCTATATTCCTTCGCGCAACGTTGAAGCCTAAATGATCCTACATTGCGCTAACGATAAGAGGCTGTCTGTCAGAAACATTAACAAAATTATCCTCCCTCCCACTTTTTCCTCACTCGCAAAGCACGTCGCTCAAAGACGGCCGCCGACGAGAATCCTCTCACAATTAACATTTTCCGTGCACTTTGGTGTCGCTGAAAAATTGAAAGCTTCCCGAGTGATTGATCATCCAATTACGTAATTACACCGGGAGCAGGCTGTCGTTAACTGAACCCGTCGTCCTATCTCCGTCCGCGAGGAGCGGATGAAAAAAGAAAACGGGTAAGCCCGCTAATAAATCTTGCCAGAATGATAATGATCGGGAACGACGTTGGAACTTCCGTGCCGTTTAACGAGATCAGGCCTTACGGTGCGATGCGTCGTGTCCAGGTCGAAGTTTCCGCCATAAGGGCGGAAGTTGGACCGACGACTGTAATCTCGGTCTCGAGCGCGCTTCTCCGGAGGTGTTTAATGGCGGCGGTTAATTAAATTGAATAATTGCAAACGTAAATGTCCGTGGTTATTGGGTGACCGTTGTTCAAGCGTCGTTGGGCCACGTTGCTCGTTGCTCGTTGCACGTTGCACGTTCGCGTTTTACGACCCGGTTGCGATTTCGCGACCCCATTGCAGCGTGTTGCGGTCAAAAGCTCCGATGGCGGGCCGGCACGACAACCCGCCTAAGGACACGTAACGCGTTATCGTAAACGCTGTGTTTATGGGACAAACGAGATTTCGGCGTCCACCGGAATTCTGACCTATTCGAACGTTCGATTCCTCGGGCTACTTTGAAACGAAACGATTCTTGAGCCGCATTTATACTAATTAACGTAACACGTCATAGAGAAAAATTATAAAACTTGTTGGGAACAGATGAAGAAGAATGTTAACAGGTTGACTGTCACGGTGAAAACAGGAATCCCTGATCAGACAAAATATAAATTGCCTTTTTTATCATAAATCACAGAGGAAGAAAATGTTGAAGTATTGAATCACGCACGTGCCTCTCTATGTTGGTATTGCAATGTGAAATTCGCGTAGAATATTGTCAGAATTAATAATTATTTAATTAAGTAGAATTTAACGTGCCGGCCACCGGCACCTCCATGGCAGTCGAAGTGTTAAATAATATTTTTCCTGTTATGTAGCTGGTTATATAAGCCCGCCTTAGCTCGAGTGTTCTAACATTTCGAAATATCCGATATTCTATAAGGAAAGCCGTTAATTTGTAATTAATACTTCCGACGTTTATAGTAAACGAATGCAATGCAGTCTGACGGATACGACATAACATAAATACGATTCGATTGATCGTAAGGTGTGATGATTTGTCAGATGTTCAATCTTATATCGTTCCTTTCTCCTTCTCAGCTTTTATTTTCGTTGAAGTTTATACTCCGTTCATCGAGATTTACGAGGGAGCACGATCCGCAGCCATGCTGTCGCGTGTCACACGAACCTGCTACTTTGCCAGCAAACGAGCATCCGTATAACCCATAAGGTGTATCCCTAAAACTCTTTATGGAAGAATAAAGATTTTCATCTCGAGAAATGCGACACCTTCCATAAATCTGACGAAGCCGAATTAATTATTTGCTCTATACAGTGTTTCAAATATTCACTTGTACAATCAGCACATTTTGTAGAGCTTGATAAACGTTGAATGGGGGTTAATTTGTTCAATTCAATTAAATGATGAACGAATCGGGTCACCCTATGAGTAACGTCGTTTTCAAGTGGGTATTCAAGTTTAAATAATTCAAAAATTGCAGTCATTTTTAAGTATCCATGGATTGAACATTAATTTTGGTGTCCTCCGTCTATTAATTTAACAGTTCTTCAACTCGATTTTCAACAAATTACTATAGTTTTAAAACAATTAATTTTAAGTCTATTGCAACCGATCGGTATCATTGAATTGTTTGTCAATTAACCTGGAAGAGGAATTTTTGGATGACCGGTGTTTGGATAATCGAGGTTCCACTGTGAATATACAAAGTTCGCGCATGTAGTGTCATGTGTTTCTAACAACAGCTGTTCACGATTGTATAAACAAAGACTATACTCGCGTATATCCCACGCGTGGACGACGTGGCGATCAAATCATGAAAACTTACTGCAGAAATTAATGGTGCGATTAAAAAATGAATTAGTAATAGCGAGGTTAATTATAGATACAGTCGAATCAACGCAGCCGATTATTAGCGTACAGGTAATTGCGTTACCGAGGCGTAATAGCGGCATTCTGCGGATAATGAAGTTTTGTAATTAAGTAAGTAGATTAAACGATGGCTTTGGTAACGCGCGCCGGTGGATAGATATTAGTAATATTCCGTGTCATTAATGGCTCATCAGATCGTGTGTGCCTACGTGAAATTACACGGGTCCCGTGTGCCTATTAATATCGATAGTTATTTAAGCGTGCGCTTTTTTATTCACCCCCGTGGGTTGTTAATCCGAAAGTACATTTTACGCCTCGCGACGATTAGCCTCGTGCCTTATGATGTCACACAATCACACGCGTGATGAAAATGTTGCTCCGTGTGGTAGAAAAACGTGTTGCAGTCTCGTACTAATTTATACAAATTGAACTATCAAATGCTCTCTTGATTGTCACGAAATTGTTAACGGCAAATTGTACGTTTCAACACGTAGAGTGCCACGTCACCTATACTTGGGATTTATTCACCTAATTAGGCAGGACTTTACCAACAATTTGTACAAATTTTTAATAACAACAATACACAGAACTGTATAGAAGTGTTCATAAGTAATTTATCCGTAACAGAATTATATAATATTGAAGTCGTCTGTTATGTTATTCTTCGAGACAATTTAAACAAAGTTGTTTTAGAACAGGTGGAACAAGTTTCAGTTCTTTTTATATTTCTCCTAGTTTTTTGTCCATCTAGAGACTGTCTACTTTTTTCATAACGAAAAACAGACATTCATGTAATTGTTTTTTCCTCCGTGTCCTTTCTGATTATCAAGTTGTGTATTTTACACCGTTGCATATTAGTGCTACTATTTTCAAGGCATAACAATTTCATAAATAAAGGTTCCCTAAATATTGTTATGTGTTAACGTGTATTTTTTATTTATCAGAGCACTGGGGCACTTAAATAGTTCATTGTCGCGCGCCTGGCGTTTATTAAAATCGTATGACAAGGGGTTAATCCGAAAATTCGCCGATCGATCGGGTTAACCTGTTAGCCGGGTAGTTCTTTGATTAGGAGCGCCAATGTTTGACTGTTAGACAGTCTGTTAGACTGTTTCTAGTTAAAAATGAATAAATATGAGGTGAATTGTCTTGTCCATCACAAAGACACTTTCAAATGACACGTTAAATCGTCTTCTTCGATCAACTGGTTTAAATATCTGTCAGCAACTACTGTGAGAACAATTAACCCTGGATAACTAACCTTTCGTAAAAATGACGATCGGAACATTTGAATCTCCTGATATCGGATGATCCGCTTACTAAATAAACTAATTATGCTTATTATTTGCTTATTTATTTATTAATAAATTCAGTACCAAATATAACTTTCTACTTTCATTTATCCCGTTTCTTTATGAGATAAAATATATTTGTCGTTAAATAAAAAATATTCAATCGTGTTCGTGTTTTTAGTTGACGTCGTCATTTTCACAAATGTTTAGTAATAACGTTACTCACCGATAGCTTAGTTATCTAGGGTTAACAGGCGCCTTGCTTATGGCAGGGCCATTTTCACAGGACGAGTTATCTTGTCTTCGCCAGTTAACAGGTTAATCAACGATTCCCGACTTTGTCGTTGTTATTGCCGATTCATAAACACGATTCGCGATTAGCCGTAAAGTCGCACATGCGCGACGATCATTCCATTTCCCCGACTGATGAAATCATCCGGTAATGAATTTAACTTCCCGCCGACCGACTTGCGATCCGTCCTTTGATGTCTGCTCGACGGAACTCGATGCATCGCTCGCATCCACGTCGGTGCTTAAAAGTGCATCGAGCGAGAACCGTTCGGGAACTTTCACCGGGTGACTTTTTATTTGTCAGGTTCTCTTTTGAACGAGTCAAACGCATGCGCGGCGCCGCGACATTTCACTTCAAACGGATTTCATTTGCGCCGGCCGAGAAACGAAATTTCTCCTTTCTTTTTTGGAGGATGCATGAACTGGTCCAGGGGGCATAAATTACCTCCCTGCAGACGTGTAAATCTTTATTGCAGTAATGCGACACGTCTTTACTGGTTGCCGCTTGTCACGTAACTCAACCACGTATTTAATAAAGATCAACGTCAATGTAAGTTGTTTGCTTTCTATAATATGTATATAATGTACATGATAAAACTCGATTTCTTATAGTGCATGTATGACTTTGAAGGTTATTGTATCGTGTATAGTTCAATATACCTTGACACACGCTATATATCATAAAATATAACAAAATATGTAGCGTTACGTTTAAAAAATTATCGATCATCGCCGTTCCTCGACAAATATTGCAAACATAACAAATTTACATACATTATTATGTTGGTTATGAAAAACAGTAGAAGTTTTAAAAGAAATTACCATTTACGAGAAAAACGCTGGCTAAAAACTCCGTGAACACCCTGTATATCTTACATCAGTATTTTATCAATATAATAATGCGCTCTGTGTAATTTCATCATATAACTATTAACATCTATACAATTTTATGTAACATTTGCATTACAGTGGCAAATAAAACAAGAAGTGCCCCATCAAATACATAATTATTTGTATACTCCACCGTATACATAAATAAAAATAAATTTTCCCGAGTCTGACCAGGCACGGAATTTTCCACTGTGGCACGCTAATAACATATTTTTCATTCATAAATTCTGTTAGAGTCTTGAGTTTCAAATGAGATACTTTATCTGCTTTTACGTTATATCTTTATAAGTTACATACCTTGCATGCGTTCTTTACAACCATTTTGAGAAGAAGGAAAGAGATTAAAGGATTTCGTATCCCTCCGTATAAAAAAAAACAATCATTTTTGCATCAGGGACGCAACGCGTACATCTTACAGACTAAGAATAAGAACGATCAGTGGTTAATGGACAAGTAGATTCATCTACATGCACTAACAAATTCATATGTTTCATCAATAACAGCTTCCAATTTAACAAAAATGAGAACTCCTAACCTAGCATACGTCGTCCCAATTTGTTCATTGCTCAATCAAGTACTCATCGAAGCTACAACGTTTCTTTCATCAATACACGAACAGTTTCCAATTTCACAAAAAGGAGGACCAACTCTTGATCTAGTATATAATGTCCAAATTTTTTCACCACTCAAACGATTAAGTTCTCATCGAAGCTACAGAATTGTCCATCACATAAACGCTGGTTTTTTGTCCAGCTCGTTCTCGAACAGTCCTCCAGCCGGACGTCGTGTCTATCGAGCTTTACGAGCAATCTCTGTCGCATCGATAGTCGAAGTTGCGGTCAGGGCCGTCGAGGGGACACGCAACGAGAGATCGTTGGTACGCAAGAACGTCGCCATAAAAAGCTTTTATGGGCCAAAGAGTTCCCTGTCGACGAGCGGCGGTCGAACGTATATGGAAGGCATCGCGGACGGTAATGAAAGTAACGAGATCGCGTCTCGAAATGGCAGTCATTAGCTCGAACTTTCGATTCGCGACGAAAGCTCGTTCGATGGGGGTATAAATCATGCCGATCGTTCGTTTCTTTCTCGCCCTCGATTCGAAACCTCTAAAGAGAGGTTCTAGACAGAGCTCGAAGCTAATAAAACGTGACTGTTTAAAGTTCGAATCGTGGTGCGGGTTTAATTTGGTACAGTCATCGTCAGAATCTAATTTATCGATTTTTGTATTATCAGGCCATCGCATCGGTAATGTGAATTCTCTTTCATATTTTTGGAAGGTGGAATACAAAAATATAATCAAAACCATCAGTCTTCTATGTATTTTTCTCTTATTTTTTACAACCTTTCGATACCTTTTTACTAATTTTTCAGTGCCCGTTTTGTGGAAGCTCTATTGGTTTTTTGCGAGGAAGCTTTCTAGAACACTTTTGACATTATTGAAATTAACCATTTTTGTTTCACTTAAATAATTTCGCAGGGTTCTGAACGGGCGGTAGTCTGCTGGTGCAGTGTCTGGACTAGTTTTCTTTTAATGTCAATTAATAATAAATCTTTTGGGATTTTTTCAATAACACATTATTATACATTCAAGCGTTTGTCAGAGTTACTATAAAACATTGAGAGACTTTGTACCACATAAGTAGAGTTGTGGCATGGAGCGTGAGCTTTTATCAACAAATATACAGCAATTTCTCACAAGCGTTTGTCAGAGTCATATTATCATACATTTATGACTGTGCTAATAAAATTAATGCGAACTGTAAGAAATCCTCTCTGAGATATAATTGCCAGTTTTTTTAATCTCCTTGTAACTTTCTCAGGAGTGACTGGATGCAATATGGCGGCCTCGCGTCCGCGAACGTTTGGCCTCAAAGCGGGAGACTCGTAGGAAAAAAATTTCTAGGCAATGAAGCGCAAACATGCCAGCAATTAGCGACTCTATTCGACTGTTTGCACTTGGTGCAATGCTCGAAATGAAAGTTCTACGAAACTTTCGAACGTTTACTTCCATTAGATCGCACTTCGTTTCCGAAATTGCCGCGACAGCGAAAATGCTTTCGAGCAGCTTCTATCACCGGCCTGAACTCAGCCATTTCAGATTTTGCTGACTCCGCTATCTCAGATTATCTGTTTGTTTATTGATTAAATTCATTTTAACTGACTTTATTACACAATTTACACGGTTGTTTGGTTACAATACAAATACAAGGTAGACAGAATCGTATACAGGCTACGTACAACATATAAATTTGTTTACAGTCGGCCAGCGCTACTAATTTAATTTGACTAATTAACTGTTACTTATGATAACATTTTGAAAAGCATTAACATCGATACAATGATATAAAATACAAATTATTTCATGTTTGTAAATAATAGGAACAAGTTTGAGGGTCGAAATGTGTAAATCACAGAACTGAGAGACGGACGTTGTTATGAAAGCCAACCATAACGTGTGACGTGTTAATTAAATTTCGTCGTACCAGACACAGCATTTTTCACGGTGACAATCAAATTATGAATTATATCATTTTATGTCTGTTCTGAATAACGCGAACTCGACATTGATCAAAATATACCGAAATAAATTGTTATTATCAGTGTAAACGGGCACTTCCTCTTTAGCATAAATGTAAAGAGAAAAGAAAAAGTTTTTAACGTATATTATCAATGTGATGAAGAGGAACATTAAATGAAAGAAGAGATACATGTAAACTAGAGAGAGTATGGTCTTGTGTTACATTATTTATCGACGAGTTATTTAGAAATTTGTCTTTCAAATAATATAGTCAACCAGGTGAAGTCAATGCCATCAGGCAAAATAATAGTTTCCTTTATGAGAGATTAAGTTATTTAACATGTCGGCTACCAAGAGTTAATTCAATGTAATTAAACCACTCTTGACTCTTATAACATTCTAAGCAACTGTAACATTGAGCAGTAGTGTAGAGCCTCAAACATATTACTGAATACTTAAATATCGTTCACCTTTCTGATCTATATTGGAATCAGCAATATATAGCGTGTCTGGCTGCAGATGGCTGTTTTCACTGTGACATTCACACATTAATAATGATGATGACGTACTCTCTAAATTATTAACTTTATCAATAAATATTCTAGTGAATTTCATATCCACCGCGGTTGATGAGCGCGGTCTAGCGACCGACACCCTAATCGTGAGGCTCCGTTTCTTTTGTTCTTCAGATTACTATTTTTTCCAGTGTCGGGTATACTGTCTTTCTATTTCTAAACCGTATTAAAATCTACTCCACACGATGCTTATCTATTTTTCTGCAATCTCACCAAAGCCATAATTAAAATTTAAGAATAAATACGAAAATTCTAATTAATCGACCTGTCACTGTCTCTTCTAATAGTATCAACCTAAACATTTTTCTAAATTACCCTCTAAACCACACACAATCCTTCATCTTACAAGAAACATCATTTTACAGTGACATAATCATTAAGCACAATTCACAACAATCATTCGATTGTGAACGATTCAACGAGCAGTCACTCATACTCAAATCTTCCTCGTTCCCTCGAAACGACTTTATCTCGGTTCGAAAAGATCGTTCGAAAAATGATGGGCGGGTCGGAAAAAATTACAAGTAAATGCCTCGAATGTTCGGTTGAGACTACAGAAAGAATGCTCCTTCAAGGACATACTGTAAAATTTATATACACTCATAGCATAAACAAGATATCTATGTTTACTCTGCATAGCTGACGCGGCGACATTGCTTATGGGATGACCTGACAATAACGACATCACAGACGGGACAGCGCGGGAAAATTAAAGTACCCCTTTATGGATCGTGTAAAGGGATCGAGGGAGGGGTGCAGCGGGTTCAGGGGGGTAACAAGAACGATACAATTTGACGGCGGCAATTAATTCGCGTTCCAGGAACGTCGTCGCCCGGATGAAACGACTTCCTCGTAGTCGCGTAAAGGCGCAACAAGTGAAGGGGAGATTCCATGGCGGTGAAGTGACACGGGACACCATCGTGCACACACGCCACTCCTGTGCCATGCTATTCCTCTCGTTACGCTCTCGTTTTTCGCCGTACGAGGAAATTACCGAGCGACCACGGCGTTCCGACTGGGAACCGGTCTGACCCGTGCTGAATTTCAGACGAATTCCGCGTCCTTCCCTATGGAAATTCGGCTTGCCTTCTTTCATGCGCAGAATCTTATGGTGTGCGCGGTGTCGAGCCTCAGAAGTACGAAAACGCAAAGACTATTTATCATTTAGTTTATCGTACGGATATGGTTCGTTGCTATTTGTAATACATTAGAGATCAGTTCAAAAACCAAGTGCCACGATGACAATTTGTTAAAACCTGCCCTCAAGCAACGTAAACCTGATAGAGATTGAAATATGAGCGATAGAGGATGACACGGACCGATAGAGGCCGTAATATGAGCAATAGAGGCCGACAGGAACTGACACAGACCGAAATATGAGCGATACAGACTACTGGACACCGAAATATGAGCGATAGAGAACGACAAAGACCGATAGAGGCCGTAATATGAGCAATAGAGGCCGACAGGGACCGACTCAGACCGAAATATGAGCGATTGAGACTAATGGAGGCCGAAATATGAGCGATAGAGAACGACGCAGACCGATAGAGGCCGTAATATGAGCAATAAATGCCGACAGGCACCGACGCAGACCGAAATATGAGCGATAGAGACTAATGGACGCCAAAATATGAGCGATAGAGAATGACACAGGCCGATAAAGGCCGTAATGTGAGCACTAGAGGCCGACAGGGACCGACACAGACCGAAATATGACCGATAGAGACCGATGGACACTGAAATATGAGCGATAGAAAACGACACTGACCGATAGAGGCAACTCTCAATCGAAATCCGTGCGTTTAGATTCAGTATTTGCACAAAGGATCGAAGTAAGCCAGCGACAATCGGTTCCTGGGGTTGATTCATTATTAGGAGTTGGAAATAAAGAGATTAGTATCATACTAATTAGTCCCCAATCAGTGAGGACTACCCAGTCCTTCGATTAAGACGGCAACTTGTGCAATATTCCAGTCCGCGGTGATTCACAGAACCGTATACTTATCATGTGTGTTTTATTATCTATAATAATATGGAGAAATATTATATACATTAGTGCAAAGCTGTTACTCAGACGATTTCAGCAAGCTGTTATTAAAGGCGATTTGAGGCCATACATGGTAATAAAATAAATATTCCAACATTTTATCACCATACTTTACATTAAATGACGTTTGCAGCAATTGTAATTACATGTTGAATGTTGGCATATAAAACGATATTATTTATGAAATGACCTACTATGCACTATAATATAACGTATATTTAACCTACATTGGAAAGACTTATCCCATACAAAAACCCGAAGAAAATAAATCCATCACAGAAGGTCATGCTCCACATAACTTAATTAAAAGTTGAGAAATAAATAACTTCTGACACGTAACAGATTATTTTTTTCCAAAAAAAGTTAAATACTTCGTCTGAGCTACTGATTTTGTCTTCATATTCGCAGGTAGGAATCCCTAAAACGTAGACATACTGCAAAATCAAAGATAATCATTTTTCAACCCTTTGACTGCTAACTGGCACTTGACATAAGCGTTCACCGTGTACTGCCAACGCCCATGGGCGTTCAGTTCAATGGCTCACTGTGTACTACTGCAGCTCGACCGCACGCAACGTTCGTCTCGATTCCAAGTAGCCAGAATCAAAGGGTTAATAAATCATCACTGAATTTAAGAAGACAGATTGGAAGTCATTTCTAATTCCACCCAATATTCATCCGCCTCTATTGTACTGTTACTGTTCAATATACTTCGAAACAAACCTGCTACGTAACTCCACAATAAAATTCCCTAAGCAATCGCGCTGGTGGAAAATGGTCCAGGACCTCGGAGTCTTCAAGAAACAGGTGCCTCTTCTAATACGACGGATCGACTAACGACGTATTTTCGTTGGAACACGAGACGACACCTGTCCCTCCGAATGGGATATTCGAAAACGTTTATCCCCGGACAATCGAATGTTTCAATCGTGGTCACCGGACGAAGTCCATAAATTTCGTTAGGGGCCGGCGTGTCGACGAGATTCGCGGCGCAGGATGAAGGTAATTTCTTCGAAACGGGCCTTTAGCTTGCGTGTCTCTCGTGAAGCACCTGCGACCTCCGCACGGGGCGATCTCGATGTAAGGGAGGTCCGTCGAAAAAAGGGAAGCCCCTTTTCTCCCGAGAATCGAGGCAACTCTCGATTCTCGAGTTATTACACGAGCCCCGGGTACGTGCGGAAACAGAGAGTTATGCATGTGTCGGCGCACACGGTCATAGAATCGCGTGGTCGGTGAAATTGGAGAGAGTACGCGGCCAGTTTCTGTTCGGAGAAACGAAACGCGTGATGGAATTCCGGGCGGAATTATTCTGAGCATTCGACTAGTAAATTGTCGTACTTGTTCCGAAATAATTTTCGAATAATAGCAGCGGAGAGTGCTCCGCACGGGGGTGAATTATTTCGATATTCGGTTCCTGTTCTAATGGCTCAGTTTGATGAACTATAATTCGGGAATAATTTTCTAGTGGTGCAATTTGTTGAAGGAATGATCGGAAGAGAACTGGTTGGTACAAGGCGATGGTGTTCAGGTTGCTTTTGTACAAGGTGTCCCAGTAATCGTGCTACAACAGAGGATGTGATTCCTCTTGTAGAAATAAATTGAAATTGCGGAATATTTGTTGGATAGTATGCTTCGTTTTTGAGAGAATCGACTTTGAATATTGTTGAGTACGTGTGCATTTAATTAACAATAAGCTGTGTGGTGTTAACTGTTAAATAGAAACGATTTTAATTATTTTTGGAATCTCATAAATAAAAATCACACGGAACGATGTTTGGCAATATGTACGGACGGAAGAAGAGATCAGGAACACTATAAAGTGTCCAATAAGTAACAATAAGTTAGTTTAGTCTTCTTTGTTTCGTTAAATAAAGATTTATTCACGACGAGATCGGAATATTCAATAATTTATAACTATACACTCGAAATACCTTATCGGAACTTAATACATTATTTTGAAGTCTATTGAATCATTCACACAAACGCCATATTGTTTTTAATTAACTGCAGATGTACCTGAAGAATATTTGAACGTGGTTTTCTAAAAAACGAAACCTTGTATGAACAAATTCTATTTTACATTTTCAACTTATTTCTCTATGAGGAGTTCTCGGTTGTATCACTATTACTTGGACACCCTGTATTAAGGATTATCCTCGAACGATAGTCATTGGAATGGCATTTTCGGTTTGCGAAGGCTGATCCGAAAAGATCGATGGAAACCGCTCATCTTTTTTCGAATTCCTGTCGAGTTTCTTCCGCATCGGCTTCATATATGAACAGAAGGAATTCCGTGACACGGAATTCCATCTCAAAGCCATCTTGAAAATTTAAATAACTCAAACGTGCACAGAATAAACTGGACTTCTCTTATTTTCTATTTTAATCGCTGCAACAGAATCTCGTGGACATCTCCGTTTAAACAAATACCGATTTAATAAAATTCTATACGTCATTGCACATTAGATTGTAGTCTGTAATCAGTCTCCGATACTACTTTACACTACTGTGCTTACTTTACATTACTTTACCATTAATTTTCGTGTCAGTTTGATATTTTCGCTCGCCACGTATTGCACGGTACAATATAAACACGAAGCTTTGCAGAATATTATAATAATCAACAACACAGATTCTGAATATGACCTATATCGTCAAACAATTACATGTTCACATTTTCAGTGATACGCATTTCTAAAGATCCATTTGAAACTGTCGGACCAGGCACAGAATTATTCACTGTGACATGGGAGGTCTCTTGCTATAATTCAATATCACGATCTATCAATAAATTCAAAGCCACAAAGGATATTCAACATGGCCAGATCCGCGTCTCTCCTCCGTTCTTCTGCATCCGCCACGAAGAATCAGCCCCGCTATCCCGGCAGAGATCAGAGGTTCACGCATGACCGGACACGCAGGGACCGGAAACCGGAGACTGAAGACCGAGGCAAACACACTTATGTCGTCGTATAAATATGCGTAAGCGAGTGTGTACAACAAACGTAATCTGCTGTATGCGATGCCGGGAACGTAAGGGGTTGTCGTAACTCCGGAGGGTTAAAAGCAAGGTGGGGAGGGACATCAAAGCGAGATTGGCCGTGTAAACCTTCGAGCGACAAAGTCGATTCGCCCGTGGCCCCCTCTCGGCCCCGTCTCCTGCCGTTTGCGTCTAAAACCTGTTCGGAATGAAAACCAGGAAGCGCCAAGGACCTCGAGGAGTTCGTCCTTGGACGAGCACGCGTTGCCAATAAAATTTCCTGAGGACGCAGGAGTTTTGAAAGAAGACCCGCTCGCTTCCTTTTTTTTTTCCTCCTCTTCCTTCTTCGCCGTCCTTCACGGAACAGACGTTTTCTGAACGATTGAAGAATTACGCGGAAGATTGGACGATACGATAGATCGATAGAACCTGCATGCCCCTTCTTGTTGGCGTCCCGGCGAATTGGGAAGGATGTACGGTCTTCTTCTTATGTATTTCTTGGGTTCAAGTGTTTCATACGGGGCTGAGACTGGAGTTTAATCAAAAGGTAGGGTGTTCTGGGTGTTAGAAAAGGTTCAGGATTTTGAGGACAGATAGTACTCGCGATGTGGAGGGAAAGAATCCTGACAAACGCGGGTTGAGAAATTAATATTGTTGAAGTTATAAATAATTCTTCGGTTTGGTTAAGGTATGCGATTCTGTTGTATGAAGATGCGAAGCGTGTGTGTAAGTGAGAGGAGGACATGTAGGAAAACCTCTGTAAACTTTGGTGTTTGCAGAATTCTTCTTTTTTCTTCTTCTGGAAGAAGAAATGCTAAGAAAGCCATAGTTGTTTCTTCTTTCCCGCAGGCTCTACCTTACAATGTTATTATTACATTCTTCTGCAAAAAGAACATATTCTTTAAAAATTCATAAATCACCTTCAGATTGTTTAAACTTCTTATTAATGTCTCAGCAGACAGGAACATGTTTCCAAAAGTATGTAATGTTCCTCGAACTGTCTTTAATATTTTAAGAGATAAAGCAACATGATCATAGCAAATTTAATATTACCGGGAGGGGGCTTGTCAACTCGCCTTAAGGGTGTATTCTCCTTTCTCGGCCTATTTAGGAACTGTTTTTGACAAAACTAACTAACACATCTTTATGAAACTTTAAGAATCTATTCATATACGTTCATACTACATTCATGAATTTTTGTACATTGTTATCATTTCAAATATAGTAATTATTCGTCGAGTAAGTAATGCGAGCCGATTTTTTCAACCTGTCTATTTCTCCGGTGAGTAAATACCACAGTCTAAGTACTAGCAATGTACAAAAATGAATGAATGTAGTATAAATGTATGTGAATAAGTGCACGAAGTTTCATAAAGACATGATCTTTGCTTTTGTCAACAAAAATTCCCAAAGTGTACCATAAAAACAGATTGAGAAAGAATACCTCCTTAATATCCCACATTCTCAGTGCCACGGAAAAGATCGCATATTTCAGAAAAATCATCCGCACGAACCACGTTTCTATTTCCCAGGACCAATTAATCGCGCCTAAATGCCCATTCGTTCATTCGATCCGCCATAATCGCGCAAAAAACGGAAATGACCGAGCGATCAGCGGTGCAGGCGAATGCTTCTCGTTAACGACCGCGTTTTTCAGGCCGGCAACGTGTAGGAAGTCGGGAACGATCGTCGCCACTAAAACCGCCGTAATATTAATTTCCACGGACAGCATAAATCAGCCAGAGAAATTTCCGTATGCCCGAAGAAACGCGAGGCGACTACGTTTTTCAGCCGTTCCGCCGTGGCACATGCAGGAACGTAATCGTTCGGTCGATTTTCATCTTGCAAAGGTACCCGGGGCACGGGTCTGCCCCACCAAAACGAAGAAGTTCAATTTATCTGTCCGAGTTTCTAGATTTTTTTTCAATTTCTGCTCTGATTGTATTACTTGATTAGACTATTAATTTGTTCTTAATTTCTTTAAGCTTATGTTGATTACTATGATAGTCAAATTCGTAAGAATAAAAACGATCGATCCTTTTTTGGTTGTTACCTATTTCATGTAACGTTCAATACTTGTTTATACGTTTGTAACAAAGCTTTAATAGGCTACCTTCGCATACCATTTGTTTCTGATCTCCACTTGTAGAATACCGTGGACATACTATATAATACAAATTATTTCCACTTGTAGAATATCCTGGACGTACCATATAATACAAATTATTTCCACTTGTAGAACATCCTGGACATACTATATAATACAAATTATTTCCGCTTGTAGAATATCCTGGGTATGACAACTTGACAGGATAAAACAGTCTTGAACCATACTATAATTATCTCAGTTTTTAAAATATATTCTATAAACATAAATGTCTTTAAAAGAACAGTTCACATCGAACTAAATAACCGATTCGGTATCGTGATCCAGATTTATTAAAAAATTCTAAGGAGCCCCATGACTTATGGACGGGGGTGCATACAATTGGCTTCGTTAGGTTGGGCGACAGTCCTTTAATACGCCGCTTGCTCTCGAAAAATAGCGTAGCCGCTACCACAACGCGCTCCTACGTCTACCTGCAAATAACCACCGAACAACGTTGGAAACAGTTCGCGGAGGCAGAGGTTCCACGTGTGCGTGGAAATCGATCGAGTTTTGCCTCACGGCCAGCCGTGTATAGCGTTTGAATTATGCATCGGAGGACGAGGCGGGGATGGAACGAACGAAGGAGGGAAATGGACGAGCACGTGAGCTAATCGAGTCGTTAACGAGGGAACGTCAGGAGGTGGCGAAACGCTGAAAGTTGAATTTATCGGTGAACTTTTTCACGGGAATAAATTACGTGGGAAAAATAGAGCGAGCGTGTTCCGGTGGTAGCTACGACACCGGAACACGGAGAACGGGAAACATTGTGAAATAAAAAGCAACGCTGGAACTCCTATAAATAAAAGGGGGGTCGCGTGTGATTCCGCCGCGACGGCGATTCATTGGCCACCGTTGCTGCTGTGCATTTTATTTATTTTTTTGTTCCTCTTGCGTTTTGTTCTTGCCGCGGAACGATGTTTCGAATATTGCCCTGCGACCTGGTTGTTTTCTAAACATGAGGGACTATGAGTACGGTGGCTGGATGGTTTGATAGAATAGGGGTTGAATGATTCGATCGTTTGGTAGGTAAGTAAGTTTATAATTAGATAGGTTGATAGATGCATGGTTTATTGTGTCTATTGATTAATCAGTTGAGATATTGATAACGTTTTTTCTGTGTGATTAGCTTCCTTCAGATATGGTTTAACAGGCAACCGATGATTTGAAGATAATAGAAGTAACACGTTGACCGGCAGAGTGATAATTACTATCTAGTCAGACACATTATAAAATACTTACAAATATTGAACTCCAATATTTGATCATACACTTATCATCTATTGCCATTGTTTTAACATTGACATCCCTCAGAATTCTATGAGAATTAGTAATTATTTAATTCGGTAATGTTTGATGCAATATGGCTCACAGAATCCTACTTGCTAAATAATTGCTAACTATTGTAGAATTTTTTGCAGCATTAATAATGTAAGATTAATAAAAAGATACTAAATATACGATCAAATAATTAACTGTTTGTTTCTATTGTGATTTACATTTAACACTTTGACTGCCATGTCACCCATATGTGGATGATACCTAAATTCAGTTGTTAATTACTTGACTACTGATAGCATTACCAGAAATATATAAAAAGGTCTAATGGGACCAGTAAAAAACTATAAAGAATTACTAACATTACTCATTAAAAAGAGCATAATTTGAGGCTACTCCATGTTGCATCAAAGTCCAGAAAGATTTGTCGTTTTCAGCCTACACTGTGTGGCAGTCAGTGTCTTAAAATATGTCTGACTAGATATGGCAATGTTCACTGTGGAAATGGACGTACTAAAAACCATCTGACTCAACAAAAAGTCCCAGAAAACAAAGTTTCATATGAATTTCTCCCTCTGTTATGCTGTTGCATACACAGTCGATCGTGCTGCAATTTGTTCGTCCATTAATAATTGCATAAAAAGAAAATTAAGTCGTTTAATTTGACAGTTCGTTGCTTCGACGGTCTACCGTCTTTTTTATCTGAACTCTGGGAACTGCCGTGCGTTTGTATGCCCGTTTTCGGATACCGTGGTCGTCACGGAAAGATCGATTTCATCTCGAAGGGCCCAACGAGGTTCACCCAGTCCCACGCTCTCGACCGGTTCCTTGCGTAATATCAAATTATAGGACGCTCGATGGAGTTTCGATTAAACGAAATTCGGGGAAGCGGCGAAGGCTTTCGGTGAAAGACGATTATATCTGTTACGTCACTGTAAAAAGTAAAAGTAACGAAAATTTCACATCATGTACCGATACTGAAATTTCAAGTCTTTGCTTCTCTTTTAATTTCACTTTTTCTGTATGCAAAAACAAAGCCTTCGCCTGTAATTAATCTACTGACAACACATGATACTGCTGATATCACCAATACTTTCGAAAATATTCACATAGTAAGTTTAAAGTGAAACACCCTGTATGTTAAATCTTTTTTTTGAACTTCAATGAAATCGCCTCTAAAGAGATGACATAACTATGCTGTTTTACTCATTTATGCATCTTTGAAAGCTGTCAGCACACGTACCGAAATGATAATACTCTGTCTGCGGAACTGATTTAATGTTTATTCAATTGTTCCCATTGTCTGGCCCCACGTGTACGTACTTTCTGAGATATTATAATTCTCAGATAGACTATAAGTCACTCTCGAAAACATCCGCAGACCGTACAGGCTTTTGTTCATCACGCGATCTCGAAATTTCGCTGCATACTAAATGCGTCGACGAACGAAATCCCACGGCAGGATGCGTGCATGCGAAACGAGAGAAGAACATGCGAATTCGTCCACCGGAATGTTTAGAACGTTCTATTGTGACTTATAGGCTAATTAACGAGGAGAACGTTACGCGAATTCGGGCAACCAGCGAAAAGCGGACATGCTACAAACCTGGAGAGAGACAGAAATAAACTTTTATACCAGTGATTGTTCAACTGCAATTTCTATTTTATTTGATAGTTAGATTATTTGAATGGTGATTATCTTATTTGGAATGCGAGTATTTTTATGTGATATGTATGTAACAGGCTTCAACATTATTTGAATAAAATAATTGAAAAATTGTTGCTCAAGTATTAAGTTATCTTATTTGATTGCCACTTATTTTCAAATACTAACGAGGTAATTCATGCTGTCAAACGAATATCTTTCTGTGAATTCTTTCGTTATTTGTTTATTAATCGAATAGCTTTTTATTTCATTTTGAGTTTGAATAAATGCTGAGAGAAACAATTTTATAGATAGTTCTGTTTTCACTCCGGCTGCGTGTAACGTGAAACCAGTTTGGCTGAAATAAAGGTTTGAAACATGATCAATTTTAAAAATAAAAATTTTACTTTGTAACTCTAATACTAAATAATAACTGAATTATCTCGCATTACAATTATTTGATGTATACGAATTTTGAAATAATTTATTTAAGTTTCATATAAAATAGGGTTACTCTTTCTACATTATTATGAAAGTAAAAATGACTAAATATTTGAAATAGTTTATTATTTGGAATATTATCTTGCATATGGAATGTTAGATAATATTTGCCCAAGTCAGATGTATAACAATATTGCTGAGGTTTAAACATTCGTTAATCGATGACTCTATTGTCGATACTAATAGTAACATGTATCAGTAAATTATGTGAATGTCACATTTGAAAAACAAACGCATGTCGCGGCCAATTCATTCAGTATGTAAAATTGACAATCAGTTAGTCATAGCGTCATATTTTATAAAATTTTGTGTCACCTTTAACTTTGTGCATTATTCAAACTCAAGCGTCAACAAAATAACTATAACTTGTAGTCTGGAACACAATCCTCTGCCTCTAGTGCACATTATCCTTGAAAAAAAGAACCATCCATTCCCAAAAGTTCGACAAATATAAACATATAAGATGTTTAATGTCCAAGTCCTGCTAGGGTTTATCTATTCCACTGAAACGGCTGCTTTCAAGTAACATTAACCATCTCCCAAACAAATAACCGTCTACGCGCTCAACCATACACAGGAACATTCCTAACAACATGGCTTATCAACGTGCAAGAACTCATTAAAATCGGAGGCCGGGAGTTGCTTAGTTCTCCCTCTAAAAGAGAGAGAGAGAAAAAGATTAATACATAGCAGATGGAAGGTGGAACTAACCGGCAAAGTAGCGTTAAACTCGCGGAGAAGGATCGCGGTCTCGATATTTACGATTTCATAGGAATTCTAGCGAGTTTCCAGACGGTCTGGGGATCCTCTCCCTCTCTCTCCCTCTCTCTGTCTCCCCGCGAGCAGAAACGTAGCGAAATTTCGGCTATTATCCGCAGAAATATGATCTCGAGCGGAGCGTAAGAAAACATAACTTTCCTTTTCAAGAGGAGCCAGGAATCCATTGTTACAGGAGGAAGGGCCGAGTCGCGAAGTCGAGACCGGCCCCCATTGTGTTCCCTCTCTTGTGTGTAGAATTCTACCTGGTCCCCCATTATATCACCGGGCTCGAAAGTGGCACGGCCGACGACGACGAGGTTCCGTGCACGTGCGTCGCTCGATTCGCGAGACAATGAAAACGACCCAGGCCTCTGTGCATCGAGGATGAAAGTCTTCGGTTACACGCGGTCCAGGACCTCGTGGAATAATCGATGGCGTCGACGTGATCGGTCCGCAACGTGGACCGACCCGGCGTCTCTCGAACTTTCACGCGTCGCGAGGCCTAGTTTGCTTACAGAGCAAGTCATTTGATCAGTTACTCTTCTATTCCGTTTTTGACACTGGAAGAGGACCACCGAACACATTTTACAGGTAAATCGGAAATAGAGTAGCAGGCAGGATGGTACAGTGAACACTGATCAGAGCTCTGATCACGCGCAATGTTTTGCTAGAAAACTGTGCTCTGCTGAAGCAAATCTTCGGTAGAGAGTGTAGTAAAGTGATAAATTCAGTGGTGGTAGAAGGCTAGTGGTAGAGATACTCTATCAGAGTGCTCGACTGTATTAATTACCAGATGTTTGTTAGATTACATTGGTAGAGAAAATGGGTTAGCATTATTGCGCCAGTGTATGTCGCCGCAAGACATACGTATTTGTTAATAATCCGGGATTTATTAAACTAAACACAGAAGTAATTATTTAATTACAGCTGTGGACAGAGAATGTTAGAATCTTACAGAACTTATTGTCAGTAGCGTCACTCTTGGCAGATGTCAAAGGGAGACTGTTTAATCATTCCATAGCGCCATAATAAATCATATATCTATGTGGAATATTATGTACTAGTATACTAGCCCGAGTAACTTACCTGTCTACTCTACTATACCATTTTTTACTGAAAATAGTGCACACGCAAATTGGAAATAGAATAGCAGACAGGATGGTACAGTGAACAACAATGTTTTGCCCGACAACTATACTCTACTGAACCAGACTTGTTCAGAGAAGGCTAGTAGGCGGTAGAGCGCGTAAGAAAGTGAAAAATGCAGTGATGTGAGAAGGTATATCGTCTTATACTACTTGTTTGACGTGTCTGTCTACGCTTCACTCCTTCTACTCGTATTATACCTCCTAAAAATTCACGGTGGCTTGATTCACCTATATTTGTTTCATTCTCACTCTAAATCAACATATAAAAGTTGTAGTCTCGGTGCAAAATTCAAGACAGAAAATTGCAGATTTGTCAAATTACTCTTATTCGCTTCAGTCCTGAAGATCGTCCTGCAACACACCTTTCAATGTCCACTTGTAGAACGATATTGAAGAACGAATAAACAGAATACTGAAAATTAAAAGCATGCAACAATCATTTCCAGTAATTTATAACAAAAGTTCGAAGTACACTGCAAGTAACATTGTTTTAACCGAAAATTGTAGACTAAAGCATCGCGTGACTGTTAATAACCTTCATTCAGAGACCTCAACTTTATGCATTCTCTCTTGTCTTCTCCGAAACATGTATGCAGTAAACATGTTTATGGTTTTCCAAGCGTTGCTGACAACTTCGTTTGCGTAACACCTTTCACTTACAGGTGTGCAGGCCAGTGCAAACGAAATATGCAATATGGAGCGTATCAGACAAACATTAAGACGCGGTTGAGCATACATATTACATTGAAAGCTTCATATTCCATGAAAACTTCATCGAGATGAGATATTTACGCTTTACTTAGTTTCACGTATTAAAATATTTCATTTTTGACATGATGTACAAAAATTATTAGATAAAATTGATAAACCAACGTACTGCCTGGCAGGCGTACTTGGAGTGCAGAGAATTAATTATGGAAATATTTGATCGATTTCGTGAGTCACAGTACATCATTCCTCAATTTTCCACAGAAAATCAGCTATCCCTCGGTAGGACGCACTCAATAATGAATGCAACAAGCGAAACAATTCACCGATAGGGTAATATTTTCGTACATATCATCGAAGGGGACTTATGAAGCTATCATAAATCTGTTAGGTCGCATTCGTGAACCAAATTCTTCTGGCACGAGGCAGTTGTCCGTTTCACGCGCGTTTCCCGTAAACGGAACACCGGAAAGTCGACTGCGCGTCTCGATGCGCGACTCCGTCCTCGTCGTCTTCGCCATCGTGGTGGTTGTCGTCGTCGTCGTCGTGGTCGTCGTCGAGCAAGTCGAGCGGCTTAAAGTTATGGCCTCCGGCTTCGTCGTCGGCGAACAGAGTAGCAGGACCCCGAAGTTTTCCCTGCCGGTTCCCGCGCGGTGATTTACGCGCTCGTACATCCGTGGCTTTTCGTTCTATATACACGTTGGCCCCGGGCCCATCGCGGCTTCTTTTTCCATTCCGCGCCGCCGCGTCCCGCCGCTTTTAAGGACGAATTCGAGAAACGTCGTCTCCTCGTCGATGACGCCGTCCGCGCCGAAAATTTCGACCCAGCGCGCCCCGGAAGCTCCGGTCCCTTTCTCTCACGGCGTAATTACATTTTTCCTTGTTATTTGATAGCATCTGCTCCCTGCTAGCCGGTTAAAAAATGCGGCCCCGTCCCACCCGCGCCCACTTATCTTAATTCAAATCGGAATTGAAATTCACACTCGAACACGTGTAAGCCTGCCGTCACCTTGCCGGCCGTTCCACGGCGCCTGTAACACGGCTCCTTTTATCTGTGGAGTTTATTTAATTGGATAGAAGAATCGAGAAATTTTCCGACCTTCTCCGCCTGCGGATGAGCTGCGGAATTTGTAATTCTCGTGAAAGAAGGAGCTGCGACTGTGTTGGATTTCAATCGGACGTTAGGAGTTTGTTATCACGATTTTTAAGAATTTCTACATTGGCTGGGGAAAGGAGTCAGGTGATTCTGAGTTTGAGTCATTTTTCTTGGGATACGGTGTTCCTCGGATAATTGTAACGGCGTTTGGGACCGAGAAATTACATTAAGCCGGGGGAAGGTAAGTTATCATCACCTTCTCGAGCTCAATATTTTGTGAGAGTAACTTGAGTGGAGATACTCTGATAAGGGGCGGGATAGAGCATCAGTCAGGTACAATGAAACACAACAAACTTTTTATTCCTCTTATAGGACGGCTCACTCTTCATATTTATCTTTTACAACAGCTAGCCACCAGCCGCACGATTGTATAGACTAGCCCCGACGGAGGCGAAAAACGTTACATTGCTCCGGGTAACACTGTACTATGTTTTATAAATTTGTACATATTACATTATTGATAATTGTCTGACATGTAACCTTTCGCATAGCCTTTATAAACATATCTTTAAAAAACATTTCTGATGCTTGCCGAACTCGTCTCAATGTCAGTTAAAAAATTCTAGGTTTATCTACAAAAAACTGAGGATAACTTCGAAAACCCCGAAAAAAGCGACTAAGGCAAACTTCAAGATCCCTCTGAAGCATGTTCTTCAAGGAAAAAAGAATTCCAATCGATCCATTAACACTTTGACCGCCACGTTGTACCAGCTGAAAATTACAGACTTTCTACACTTGCACAAAAATTACACATAAATCTCAGATTATAACATTTCTAATCAGTAGCATTGGTAACTTTCATCATTTTTAGACTGGTTCTGTTCGACGTTATTAGATCCATTCATTAATACTATACACGATCAAATAAATAATGTTTGAAACCCATAGATGGGTGACATGGCAATCAAAGTGCTGACAACAGAATAATTTAAGGTGGTCACGTTAGACGGTTCACCCAGTATCTTCCTGCTGCAACACGAATTCTGATGCAGCTCGGTCTCGAAAGACGACCCGAGGAGTCGCATAATCCAAGAAACCAGGATTCCTCAAAGGAGTATCGCGTTTCCAGAACCCGCCTCCCTTCTGCAGGCGCCCTGACTCAAAATCCAAGGCAACAACAAGGGTGTCGCATATTTCTGCGCTTCCACGTGCCCGAGCAACGGGTGAACGTAAAAATTCAGGTAGGGACTCGGTCACCGGAGAAGTTTTCGAGCGGCTCGTTACATGCGCCGCGTGTTCTCGAATAGGATGTCACGTCACGCCGGAACGTGCACTGCAGTCTCTGCTTTTCGTCTCTCTCCCTCTCTCCCTTTCTTTCCCCTTTCGTGTTTATCCATCCCTCTCGCAGGTTGGCGGCGATGGTAGGAGCGTGAAGCATGAGCGAAACGTACGCTCGCATACGTCGCGCGTCCCTCTCCTCCTGCTTCCGTATGACATCCATAATGTCTATCTATTCACTCGACCGAGCGCTGCCTCTGACAGCGTATGAATTCCAACTTGAATATGTATTGTCGGCAGCAAATTAATATATACAGCCGCGAGCGCCCGCCAGGGCTCTCTTTGTCCCTACTCCGCCACTTTTCCGACCACCCCTTCCCGCCCCTCCGCTCCCCTCCGTCGCCGTTCTCCTCGCTCCGCTTCTAAATGTAATTTAATAATGTCTACCGGTGCCGACGTCGCCGTCGTCTGGTCCTTGCCATTCAGCCGAGAGGAGGCAAGATTTTTGATAGACTGTTGGTACAGCTTCCAGAAACTGTTTTAAGGAATTTACTTTGGAGCCCTGTTAACGAGTCGCGTGCAGGTCTTGATGCGCATGAGAAATTTATTTCGAATGTGGCGCGCGGTACTTATTTGGGAAAAGGGAGTTGGGGGTGCCTCGGTTATAAACAGAACGGGTTAGGTTCTTCAGGGTTGAATTTGTTGAAGATAGAAAATGATTTCATATAGATAGTATATTATAAAATTAATTTAAGTCTTTAAATTTATTTATTTCAGAAATCTATTAAAAATTAACTTAGTTTTGCAAATCTCCTTTATGAAACGTTGAACTATTTTCTTCAAAATTTGTGTACACAAGCTCCAGATTCAGACAAAAAATACGGATAAATTGGAATTTTAGTTTCACATGTACTTCGCTTTCGGGGAAATAAACTAGTTAAACCATTCAAGAATCCTCATTCCGAGTGTCTCGTTGTTGGAAGAAGAATAACAATCCCCTATGGTACGATCGGATGAAAATAAGTTTCCCATCGAGACTGCTGGTCAGTGTCCGAGCTCGATGGCCAATGAAAGTTCCTCCCCGCGTCCTTGAAGAAAACTTCGAATAATCGTAGAAATAACGAGGCGGGCTGGAGGCTGGCAGGGTGGGTGGAGAAAGGAAGGATATTGAAAGAATCTTCGGTGAATGTGGAGGGCATGAAAGGGGCAGAAGCAATCGTCGGTCGGTGGCATTATAGTTCGTCAGGTAAGCCGCCTTTCGACACGCCTCATTACGCAGATTTACGGCGTCGAAAAGCCGTGGGTCCCGTACGCGAATGCACCGATTCTCGCGGCCGAAGAATGAGTTCGGGGGAAGAGGATAATGAGAGAAAAAGGTAGCGACGAGAGAAGAACGTCGAAGAAATCGCGTTTTCAATGCCGTGCTCCCCAGACGGACGAAAAAGAGGAAGAAAGAAAAAAAAGGGGTTGGTCAGAGCAGTATTTTCAGCTTCGTCTCGATGCACCAACCAATTTACGCGGCCTCATCTCTTCCTGTATCATATCTCTCGGTGTGCTCACTTCCGCTTCCAGGGCGTAAACCAATTACCTTTACGATACGTTCGTTCCGGCGACGTCGCCTCGCGATTTATTACGCAATTTCTATCGTGAATACGGACCAGGCTAATATCGCGACAAGGGTAAATATCGTTAGGGGACGTTCTCGCGTGGTGGAACGAACGTCACTGAGATCCCAGGATCTCCGAGCAAGAGTCATGAACCGGTAAACAAATGTTGAAGGTTCTGAATCGTGGAGGAATATTCTCGGGAAAAAGCATGCGAACTCGTCAAATGAGGAAAGATGAAGTTATTTATTAATATACTTAAAGTAAAAGTACTTAAATCTATGACAATACCTTCGATTGATTCATCTAGAATCCGTCATGAATTACTTTCGACAAAACTACGATCGACTTTCGATTATTGTCTGAGAACCAAAAAAGGTCGACAGTTAATCCTCCCTAGTTAATAATTAAAATAAGTGTATCGCCGTAACTGATAAATTTCGGAAGAAAAAGTCTAAAACTAATATAAAACTAATTCTAAAAAGCCAAAACACAATTAATATTAATTATATCTAGATTTTCAACCCCTAATATGGGGAGAAACTTCAATGTCACCACAAAACAGTTATGTACAGAAATGTTTCTATTTAGAGTCAAATTTCAAATAAATATCATCGTCAAAACTTGACTCTCTAAATTGTATAAGCACCCGTAGATTTATCGAAAATATTTATTACCACAGATGGACATTCTTGTTGCATTAATAACAGTATTTCTAAATTATTAATAATTAATTCTTCTTGCCTAAAACATTTACGGGAATCTTCTCAATGATCTGCTCGAAGAGGGTACCTCGAGAGCATCGCTGGCCCATCATCAGGAATCTCTACCCCATGGAATTATTGTAATCGTATGACTCTACGGAGGTTTTAAAATTTTCACGGCCCATTACCATTGGGGTCCTAGCTTGATTTTTAGTGCCACGGATCTTTATTGCCAAAACTTTTATTACCCGTTCGCTCGTTACGATATCAGGACCCCAGATCATTATATTCCATCTTATACTGTGAGAGACTGAAGACTTCGCGATAGGAGGACCTAAAGTGCAAACGCAATTTTTTTTAGAAAAAGTAACTAAAATTATTCGTGAAAGGCTCACAAATTTGCACAGTAATCAGAAGACAAATTCTAATTGTCCTACTATAAATTGATTATTTGCTTCTTCATTTTTGTTAATTTCGAAACTCTGCATTTAACAACGTGAGATTTTATGCACAATGTCATGAGTGGTTTCGTTTTCTTTTGTGGTCATTCTATTGACTATACTGTTCGTCCATATCTTGTCAGTTGAAGAAAAAATGAATTCAGCGATCCTTTATTATATGCCTTTGACACAACTAAATGTCAAATAATTGAATTTTGAAATTTATAAACGGAAGGGACTGCATATTCAGTTGAATAGCCGTTTCATACCGCAAATAACATTATAAGATGTTGCTAAATTGACCTATTTTTTTATGTAACAAGATATTAAGAAAAAAGTGTACCATTCCATTGCAAAGAAGTAAGTGGACGTTCAAATAATTTTCTCAAATCAACTTAAAAAATTTAATTCCTCTACCTTCCGATTCTACACCAGAAATAAAAGAAACACGTGTTCTAAGCTACTTTTCCAAAAGCTCTATAGCGTAGGCGATATATCTTGGAACAACCCTGAACATTACACAAAGTGTCTGACCATATGCGGCAATTTTCACTGTCAAGATCAACGTGCAGTGTACAAGAACTATACAATTGCTTCATAGACCGATACATGTATAGAAATCGAAAAAGCTACAATAAAAGCACACATCGCCATCCTTTACATCATTTCTTCGCACACGATTTTCAAATCATCCGTTCGCAAAACATTCCTATCGCACCAGACGATCGTAGAAACAGAGAAACAGAGGGTGAGAGAGCTAAGGGAGGGGCGTCAATCAACGCACAATGATCTCCGGAAAAGCCACAAAAGAGTGGCGTGGCTTTTATCGGCTGCCGTTAATTAGCCCCTTTAGAAAAATTCGCGCGTGGCACGCGGAGATTAAAGGAATTAAAAGGCAGTGACGTGGCGCGGTGGAAACGCGTCCGTGCGTGCGCGGCGCGTATTCATCGAATTCGACGGGGACGAGCGGAAAACGGACGACGGGAGAGCGCAAAACGTATCGACGGTTGTTCATTCGTCGTGAAATATGTTTCCGGCGTGTCCGTTCGTCGAGAGTCTTCTGTTCGCGATAAATGCGCGAGACGCGAGAGGAGGTGTCGATACGTCACAGTTCGAGCCTCGATCCTCCGCGTCGAGACGCCTCGCGTCGCGAAATACCCGAGGATATTAAGGAAGCCCGCCGCAGGTTCGACGGTGGTAAATGAACTCCTCTGCAGTAAATAAACTCGTAAATGAGAAGAAATCACCTTTAACGATGGCTGCTGCATCCGTTCACTTTATGAAATTACGTCTGCGAGGAATCGATGATAATCTTTATTTATGGTCCTTGTTACATTCTACCCTCCAATAATGTTACTATTATTAGTATTTCATATTTTTCACGTTACGTGGTTTCGCAGATCATGTGGCGGATCTTCACCAAGTCTATTGCTGCTGGACGGCTTTTGTCTCTATTGTTATTGCTTTCTGAATGCTGGAGTCAATGAGTGTGCATGCCTAACGATATGAAGTGATTGGTGAAATTTTTAGTCGTAACACCTGTGACAGACATCATGATTGGAACTGTTGTTACTGTTTCTTACTTCTAGAGCTCTTTTAATTCAATTGCCAAGAGTGTGTAACATGCAATTTTTTCTTAGTCGTTTTGTGTGACATTTGTGTCGTTTGGTATTGCAATCTCAATTAGGTACGTCTTGTGCGCGTCAGTGCAATGTCAACTGTTTCGTCTGTGTGCAGTACTCTATCCGAATTATTAATATTTCGGTTCTCTCATCTGAGCTATTGGTCTAGTAAGACGGACAAGCTGTTTTCTAAATAAAAATCATTATACCGAAACAACGGCCATCTATGCGTGGTCAAACATCACAGTACTTTTTTTGGAATTCGATTGGAAGCGCACACATGTCCGAAAATCATCAGCGCTACTTTAAAATCCTCCGTCGCTACCTGTTGACCCTGTGAACCCAAACGGAGAAACCTTACAAATCCACGCGACCCCTGGACCGATCATCGAAGGACCGTGAAATTAATGAATCGAAATCACATCGAAATGAGTCAATTCTCTGCCAGCCAGTGCAGAGGTTCGTGAACGGAGCGGCGGCTGAAAAAACGTAGGAAGAAAGGAAATCCCAGGCGGTAGGTGAAAGAGCCTGGAAAATAGGCGGCCAGTATGGCGGCGGGGGTGAGGGAAGCATGCCACCGCAAAAGAATCTCGAAGAATGCGAGAGCGATCTCGTGGAGCTAGGACTACGACGTTTTCGTCGTCGACGATGAGTTTTTGCTCGATTTGCTCGAGAAGCGGAGAAGATTGCGACCTACGGCGGGTAAGAGCGACTACGGGAACGAGCAATCCTTGAGGAGAGAAAGAGAGAGAGAGAGAGAGGAGCACGGGTCGAAGAGAGAAAAGCCTGGTCGAATTGGTTATACGTACGGAGAGAGCATGATACGAATATACGCGGCCACGGAAAATCTTTTTGATCTCGACTGTACAACGAAAGCCAGTTAGTTTGCGGTTCTTCTGAGAATTTGAACCCTATGATCCTTGGCACTGATCCCTCTCGTGTTCCGAATCTTCGTCGGGGGGCTTTGAAGGTTCCTCGTGAAACGGAGGGAAGACGAGACAATGAGAAGAAGATCGCAAGAGGATTCCTTCCTTCAACGATAAGCCCCTTCGTTCACAAAGGGACCACGAAGGCTAATAAAAATCGGCTGTTTGCTTAGCCAACGCTATTACCCCCCGTCGATGCCACGATAAAACCGCCTGTCGACGGAATTCATGCTAGTTTTAAAGCTTTCACCGCACACGCTGCTACACCGTTGCCGTTCGAGTCTTCAGGGTGTGGGCTGCAACCACCGGGAACCGCACTGCGTTGGCGTAAATTGACGATGTCGCAAGTGACATTCTTAGTACACTTCGTTCTGAAGTTAATGACTAAACAGTAAACATGGTTTTAAAAGTGTAATTTCAAAGTCGATAAGATGCTGAACGTATTTTCCAATCTGTGAAAATGGAAACAGAGCACACCGGTTGAAAAGAGTGTCTATGTTTAGCTTCTGCTTCTTCTCTGTATGTAAGCCAATATTGATTGTTATTCTAGAGACATAGAGATTAGGCAAGTCTCTCTTAACACGTTGACTGCCGCAGTGAAGACAGCCATGCCTAGTCAGACACACAAATTACTGTTTTTAGTATAACTCACAAAGGAAAAGAATATTTAATTATTCGATCGTGTACATGTGATCCTATATTATTATTGCAATGAAAACTGGGCACAGTATCTTGTGAAAATCAATAGTTAGTTAATTAAATAAAACCTGAAGCGCCGGTCACCGGTGACCCCCACAGTCGTCAACGTGTTAATTTTCTCAGATGTTACCTACTTTGTTCCCTTTCATACGATGTCTAGCACTGTCCATATTCATTCCAATTTTCATCATGACAGGGCCTTCAAAGTGGTACTTCGCATATGTTGCATTTTAGTATGATTATGGGAATGAAAAATGTCCTTAAAGTGCCTATTTTCGGTGTCTGTATTGCAGTGGTCGTTTATTCGAGGCACCTACAGTTTCGGACAGGTTCCAAATCACTATGTTGAAGTTTCGCTGAAAAATCAGGAAAACGCTAATTAGAAGACATCGATAAGCTATCTAACCAAATACTGTTACGTTTTAATCCAATACGCAGTACAAGTCTTGGGCCTTAATAGCCCGATCGAGCAGTCGCTTGGACCAGGTACATAATGGTATACCCAGTAGCGATCTCCCCGCTCGGTTCACCAAGAAATTCCATGAACCGGAGGATTCTTTCCGTTCTTCCGGGTCGATGGACGGTAAGTTCCGCAGTAATTCCGCGGTGCTGTCATTAACAGAGGCCGGTGGCCCGGTCGAGGGAAAATGAATGATAACCGGGGCTGGTTTCGCGCGCAGAACCGTCAATGCTTTTGAAGCCCTCCTGCAGAGGCCGGCACGGTGGCAGGCTGCCAAGTCGTTAAAGAGATTCCCGCAACTTTAAAGGTGCCGTAAACCCGCGAATTTATCTCGTCCTTTCCTCCTACTTTCTCGACTTCATAGCGAGCTGGAGCTGGAGCCCCCCTTCCAGCCACATCCTCGACCAACAGAATTTCGAGAAAAGCATTACGGACCTTTTTCACCCGGTTCCTCCTTCGTCCCGTTTTTGGTGTTCTCGTTCATTTCGCGAGAGAGCCAAGAGCAAGGAGAGAAAAGGGGATGACGATGCGGAGGCGGAGTCAGGTGCATTCCATGGATATCAGGATCCCGGCCGGTGGAACTGATTAAATGGAATATATCGTGTCCCGGTTCCACGCCACCTATATGTACGTACGTATGTATGTACGTGCGGCACAATCGGAGAAGATACGAAGCCACACGGCGACACTTTGTCGCACGACGGACAGGATTTACGAGGCACGCTCCTTTAGGCGTTTGAATTACTATCCACGATTTTACGAAATCGAGAGGAGTGTCGAACGACGAGACGCCGTGCCAACTTTCCACCCGTTTACATGTATGCACCGTCTGTTCGACTGGTCCGGATTTATCGTGCCGGCACAGATTCAGCCGAAGGTTTCAACGATTAACGATCTCACGAGTTTGGTCTACTGTTTCCAAAACGGAATGGAGCAATACGTTCTCTCGATTTCTTGGATGTTGCTCCGCTTGAGATTAAATTCTTGGAAATGCAACTTCAGTCATGTCGAAGAGAGGTTCTAGTCGGGACGCTCCGAAGTCGAGGAAGATTATACAGGGAATCCTTGAGATCATCTTGAAGCCAATAGATTCTGGGATAAATATCTAGGTTAAAGGATTCGTTATTCAGGTTTCCAAATTCGAAAGAATTTTAGCTTGGGGGTTTTCCAGGTCAGGGGTTCTCAACTCAGGGGATTTCCAACTCTACGGGTGCCTAACTCGGGCCATTTTCCACTTGGAAGGCTCTGAACACGGGGGTTCCTAACTCAGAGCATTCTCAAATCGGAACGGTTCCAATTCTGGGGGCTCTCAGCTCTGGAAATTCCCAACTCAGGGGTTTCTAACTGTAGGCATATTCAAATTCAGGAAGTTACCAACTCAGGGGTTCCTAAATTCGAGTCTTCCCAGCTCAGGAGGTTTCTAACTTAAAGGGTTCTTAACTCTGGGTATTTCCAACTCGAAAGACGCTCAACACGAGGGGGTTCCTAACTCGACGCATTCCCAATGCGAAGGGCTCCCAATTTAGGCGATTCTCGAGTCTTTAGAATTCCTGACGCAGGGATTCCCAATTCAGGGAGTTTACAAATTGAGTTTCTCGATTCTGGCGTGTCCCGAAGTGGACCCTTCAAACTCAAACTTGTCGAAGCCGACACTTCGGATTCTACAATTATTCAAATCTGGCCCTGTGTCTTAGAAGTTCGCCTGAGACAAGTAATAGAAGTTCTGTTAACTCTTTCCCTGTTTAGAACGTACGACATGCAAGCAAGATTGAATGTGTCACAGAGCTAACAGCCACTATACTCGATCAGACGTTCCGTGTAGCCTGTTTCAGGTTTCTGCTCATTTTCATTTTATTAATATACTTTACTTACTTAGTCTAATTATAGAAACATGAAATAAATTCATCACAGGCGTACAACCTGTTGATCACGATGAACTCAGTACCAAAAGGTGTAATCCACAGAATTCCATCAAATAGAAGGTAGAAACATCTAAGAAAATTATGAATCCAGTTATAAAGTTATTATCTCAATCATTACTGTCGCCGCGTCAATCAAAGGATATCGTCCATAAAACCATTTCAAACGCATTTCAAACCGTGTTTGGCTATATTTCACATCGAATTCAATTCCACTCGGTGAACACCGAAGATACATCGCGGTGCGTCCACGTCCACCCCTAATTCGATTATGAATACCCGGCCGATCGTCGAAGCCCTGTCTCCGAACGCAATGGCGCAACCTTCGGGAGCATTTCCACGCGAACGACGTTCCGATTGGTCTTCGAAGCGAAACAATCGCTCGCAGACGCGTTTCCGTGCATCGCGCAGCCGGTTCAGCAGCGTCTGAATCGACGGCGAATGCTTTTCGTCGGCAGTGAAACGCAACAGAAAGCCGTCAACCGAACGCCGTGTCCCGGGGTCAGGGTTAACGACGCTAACAAACCGTGGCTGACTGACTTACGGCTAATTCGAAGCTGCCTCCTCCGCCTCTTCACGAGACACGAAGATCCACGAACAGATGGTCACGGACCGGCCTGCAACCGCATCCGACCAATAGAACTCGATGCGGGCTGGCTGGTCTCGTTAGCCTGCCCCGAGACGATGCAATTGTTTGTTATTGTTGTGACGTCACCTCGTTAAGACCGCTGATGCGTCCAGCCTCGTTAGACGGTCATTTGTAACCGAGCGATCGGGAAACGGGGAAAAACCGTCAGAGGAATGCCGGAGGATAGTAAATTGTCACTTTATGGACTTCTCAGAGGGGTCTTTTTTGGCCTGTTTTGAGGGTTTACTTTGGGAATTTTTATTGGGAAAACTGTAAGACGTATCTTAATAAAACTTTGCAGATTTATTTATACATGTTTATACTATATGCCTGAATTTTTGGACGTTGTTATCAGCTATGCTATAGAAGTTAGAATTTTTAACACGTTCCTCTCCACGTGTACCGTTTTCGGATCAATTTTGATTTGGTCACATAACTACCAACCCTTATGAAATTTATTGTAACATTCACGTTAAACTGATAGTAGAAATAGAAAGTATAATATCAAACAGATAAATATTTGTACAATCAACCCCGTGTATTAATAAATAGCCACTTTCGTGTGTCTGTCTAGTTACGGAACGTTCTACTGTGGCAGGGAACGTATTAATTAGTATGCACTTACGTGGCTAGGGCCTGCACAACGCAAAATCAAAAAAGGGATTTTTGATCAAATCTTCTGATTTGAAGGATGAACGTCGATTTTTTACTAATATTTGGACCTTCAAACCACTTTAAAAATCGTAAATATCGATATAGTTCATTTTCTGTAGTTCAGTCGGTAGCCACACTCTGGCTAATTAAAAGTTATTTTGAATTCTTGATTTCAGATGACTTCTATAGATCAGACGATAAAAATGTCCAATAAATATATGTTTCAATTTTTTCTGAATCTTCAATTTCTCAAATATCGAACTCTCTCAACCTTTTACCCTGATTTTCCCTCCCTTTCTCTCCACCCTCTGGTCGAATGTCCTCCACCCCCCTGCAGCTGCTGGTCGACGATGTTCCAACCTCAGCATCGGAGACACGTCCTCGAGAATGGTTTATTTTACTGTTACTACCAGGTCTCCGGGTTAGGTTCTCCGGATTCCGGAATCGTTACCGTCGAAACGTCTCCGCGGGCTGAGTTAACGCGGGTTTCCGGTTTCTGGAGATCCTGCAGGAGAGAAAGGGGTAGAGAGGCAATCGCTGGCAAGAAAGTCCAGCTGGATGTATGTACGAGGACCTCGATAACAGACTCCTATAAAACGCGTCGGCCATTTTCGACGTCTTCTTCGTCTTCTTGGTAGCAGTCAGAACCTCCCTCGGCTCGTCTAATCTAACTATGCTACCTTTATCCTTTTCTTGTTTGCCCGGGACGCGTGTAGCCCGACACGAATTGGACGCTTTGTTACGTGGATTCTCGGCTGATAGCGTTATCGCCACGCTCGATTCCATCGGCCCGCCATTATCTCTGGCAAATTGAACCGATCCTTGATCCCGAGAGATTCGTTCGAGGTCGTTCTCGAAACCTCTAACGTTGCTGAAACGAGCAATCCTAGATTTCGCAGAGAGCAACTACGTTTTGGGTGCAGAAGATCCTCGGTTGAAGTAAAATTTAGTGATAAGATCAGCACACGAGACGTTTCGACTGCATTCTGGATGATCATGCAAATATAGTTTTCTATATTTCGGTATGTTTATATTTTCATGTAAAAGATCTGGGAATTATGCAACAGTTCTGGTTTATTTTTTAAAGGTTCCATAGATGTATCTTTTGGCAAGTGAATATTTTTGTTTTAATAAGGAACATTGTTTTTCGGTTTATTCTAGCTCTCCAAATGATATGAGGATTAAAGTGAGATTCAGCATACGTTTTGTTTTAACGTATTTAGAATAACCAGAAACGACGTTAAAGGCAATAATGTTGGTGTATATTATACTGTAATTAATACTCCAACTTTTGTGTGCGCTGATATTGCTATGCTTTCTGTGATAACAAACATAACGAACGATATAAAATGTCGTAGACCTTGTATATTTTACCAGATCCAAACCAGAGACGATATTTTGCCAGTCGCTCGAATACACATATTTTAATGATCGAAAACTCCAATCAGCTGAGAACAGTCTAGTCTATATGTTGTCAGTGTGATTTGTTTTTTAGCACTGCTTTCCTTCATTTAGTTCCTTAATATTTTCACTTTGTTCTGCTTGTGGCTTTTATTAACAACTTCTGTCATTAATTAATGATTGTCTGAAATGATGCATCTGGAGAATTCCTAAATTGTGAAAATTCCAGGGCCTGTCCAATATAAAAATCCTTGAACCTTCATGGCATCCACTCTATGTAGAACGTAAAAGTAATGAAATAATTATGCTAAGGTGTGCTGGACATCATGGCCATGCGACCATTATTCCAAAGAGTACATCGCCAATATCAAACCTTCGATTTCGATTTAAAAATTCCATAACCCGCATGAAAATGGTAGCGAACATCCACTTATCTTATCCTTCAGGCCTCAATATCATCGAGCAAGGAACTCAGCCGGAAATCATACTTGCAAGGGTAGAGAGCATACGGCGCAGGGGTTGGATCCGTAACGGTGTAGGAACGAAATAAGCGGGAAACGAGCTCAGGGATGAGACATTGGCAGGAAGGAAAGCTCGTAGAACGGATTCCAAGTTTTCCTCTCGTTATGAATGAACAGAGTTGTCTTTGTACCGCCTCCCACCTCGTTACACCGACGTGCACCAGGTCTGCCGAGAATTGCATCGCACACGCACGTACACACAGACGCTTGTTTACGAACGCTTTCATGGAAACGCTAGCAGCAGATCTTTCTCCATCCCCCCGGTTTTCCGCCGCTTTGTCTTACCTTCGTGATCAGCCACATTCGAGACTTCGAGGGTTGGAGCAGAAACAAGGCGAGAGGATATTGCGGCTCGTACGTGTTCGCGATTTCCCTGGAAACCGCCTTGGGTACCGTTAAGAAGCCCTTCGTTTAAGAAAATGCTAAATTTGGAGCTAGTTGGTCTTTTACAAGTTCTGCCACGTTGAATCATTGAGAATATGAATAATTAACTCTACCTTTAGTCAATTTCTCAATTTCATTAGCCGAGTACATGAACTTTTGTAACGTCATCAGTTCTTTCTACTTTTCATGATATGGTGTTGATCAATTTGGCTTCTGAGTGGCTCATATATTCTTCGAAAGGGAAATGAAACATTCTGTAAGTATCAAAAGGAGCTTATGATTCAAGCTAATGTAAAATTGTTATGAGTAAAGTCTATTCTTTCATCCTGTCTGCTGCCCTGGTGTATAATTACAAGACTGCGTATGTTTATGCAAATATGCAATTTTAGATATTAATATTTTTTATTTTCATGCAGTTGAAGAAATAGAATTTCGATAAACATGTATTTTACGCTTTAAATGTTACACAATGTGCCTTCTATGTCTCTTAATGTATAACATATAAATCTTGTACGTATTTGAACATGTTAAACTGTATAAAGAACCGCAGTCTAGTTATGAGTGTCTCCTAGATACGTAGAACTGGTAAGGAATTGAAAAAATGTTTGACAAATATTTTATTTAGGTGCCAGAAGCGATGTTGAATTCGTATATTGTTTGAAATAAGTGTTACAAATACTACTTGTACTATTCTAATTATTTTTTGTGTTTGTCAGTTTGTTGAATTGACAGGTTCGGTTGTGTTACAATTGTGTCTTAAAGATAGAAGTAATCTTCGACATTTTTTTCTGTGAATTTTGCACTGGGTTTGCTTATTCGACACATAGTATTTTGCAAAAGCTTTCGAACAGTTCATTCTCCAAATATGCTCTCAAGTTTTCAACAAATCCGAATTTATAAATCTTAAAAATTTAGAGGAAGGTCATAGATCCCAATTTTAGTCTCTTTGTGAATTATTTTTCAATCTCATTTGATTTAAAATTCGTTTGAATTCCCCTATCCTGAAATGAGATTTAACGAAGAAAATGGTTTGTCAGAGAATCATTGCGCAGTTCCACACGTTTGCAAGTCTTCCTGCACGACTGTGAACAGAGTAACTCATTTTGCTAAGCGAAGCTTTCTCGCATTTCGCAGTCACGTACGGTCCATCGTCGCAATTGGTCACTTGCAAAGCTCAGCGGCACGTGCCAGCATCACGCCATCGACAATCTTGAATAAGTCACTGAACAGCAAAATTCTACACCCAGGTTAACAATTCATATATACGGTAAAATCTCGATTGTCCAACTGACAATTTAACGACTACGAATTCATGTAAATAATGCTTATTGTACAGTAATATTCTCCTGTAAACAATTTAGATATACAGTTTATTTCCTAATAAAATGATAATTTCGACGTTTTCAACGTTCTAAAATAATAATTTCTTATTGCCATAAATAATACATTTATATTGTTCAACCTTTCACGCACTTTGTTATACTAATTTATAATTTAATGTTTTTGTTGTAATTTCTTAATGAAGCATTTATGAGCATATATTTATATAAACCTCTTTACTCGTTTTTACTTGTTAAACATATTTATACAGATTGTTCGTGAAATTAGGATACACCTAATAAATTCTTGTTTATGCCTTCATTTACGAAACCACTCACGTATAATTCTATGTGAATTTTTCACTTCTGTAGTATGGCATACAATTGACATTCATACCACAAATATAATGAATACATCGAAAACCGACTAGCTATTATTAATCTTAAAATTAACAAGTAGTTATTAAAACATCGACAATTAACTAAACAATTATTTAATAGGGTGCTCGAACAGCTTCGAGGTACAGTTGTATAAACTCGTTAAACTGTTACAAGTGCAGTGTAATAATTGCAACAGTTCCGTGAGTTCAAATAATTCGACCTTCGTCCACTTTTACGGAGGTTAATAATTTATTTCGATCGATCCAGTGACTTCCCGGCGTTACCCGTTCGATCAGCGTCGATTCGAAGGGGTATCGGCGATTGAAAAGAACGGTTCGATGAGGAAGCGTCTTCAGAGATGACGATTAGTAAAAGTTAAATGGAGGAGAGAGGGGATGTTACTGAAGCGGGCGATAAAATTCCTTTCCAAGTTATATTAACGCCGTTACTCGTTCCCACGGGCTCCCTGGACGAACTTTAATCGTGAATAATGGAGTCTGAGCACGATTATTTTTCTTAGCGAGGGGACTCCGACGATATTGGACCCGGAGCACCCGCTTACCTCGTCCAGACGCCATTTTTCGGGCTTCCCGAAAAAATCCCTGCCCGTCAAGGAGACAAACTCCCTTCCGGTTTACCTTAAAGTCGCCCTCGTGATCCGCGCGATCGATCTTGGAAACCGGATTTAATTATACGTGAAATTTTCTGTTAATCATCTCAACCGACATATAGGGTGCAGCTTGAAATGAAGAGCACCAAACATTTTCTAAGTATTAATCTTGCGAAGGGGAGTTTTCGATCTAGAGCCCTCAAAAACAGGTCACTGTTTGGAATTCAAAACGGAAAGACTGCGACAGATAATTTCATGAGAGTTTTGGAATCGTGGAGACCACCCTTAAACGATTTTTCAAAAATTGTGGAATCCATACCCATGTATATTTTATAGACAACCCCTGCCACCCTAATTTAATAAGACATTAAATGAAACAACAGTGGTTTTAGGGAGAGAATTTATTCATATATAGAACATATAATATAACATTAAAATATGAAACAGCTCTGCTTTCAATTTTTATAAATTTGTAATTGCAATGAAAGAATTTAATAAAAAAGAGATTAATACAAAGAATGTTACTGCTTCTTGGATCCCAATAAATTTTATTAAATGGCTCCTTATTTAGTGGAGTCCCAGAATTTTATCGCGGAACCTACTTTGCAATATACTACTCTAAATAAAAAAAGAAAACCCCATTTATTAATTTTGCAATATACTAAAGAGGTAATAAATAAACCCCTTACCTGGTTGTCCGCAACATCTGTAACAGCAACTCTACCCATGTCTTCGGAAGTTGCACATCTCTAACATTTTATAAACGTCTCAGTCGTCTTCAAAAATGCTATCTTTCAGTAAAATATTCTTCTTTGAAGAAAATTCCAATTTAACGTGTTAATGAAACCAGGTGTCCCGTTTTAATATTTCCCAAAATGGCGGCTTTAATGCCTCGAACTGAAAATTTAAATAGAAACTGTGTCGTTTATCTTGAAGCTGGCAGTCAAGAGAGAAGAGAAGCTTTCAAGATGAATGCGCTGTGTATATTAAAACACGCTGGCTTTAATAAGTGGCTCGTTGACGCGAAATTTTCTTCTTCTCTCATTACGTCGCTGTCGCCGTCCGTTGAACCTTCCACGGAGTAATTTCACACGGTTCTAGTCACGCGGATTTTCACGCTGATACATCACCTGGAGTATCGGTGGCACGACCCTGCAATGAGTTATGCAAGCGACTCGAAGCTACGTTTTATTCTTCTTCGACCGGACGATAAGTTCGGGTTCTTCCTTCGGGGCATTCTCCGCCAATTTATTGCCCCCGCTAGCGGTTGCCACGGCCGACGGTTTTGTCCGACGGTTTCACGGATGATACCACTTATCTCCGCCGTCACCGTGCAATAATTTCTCTTTTCTGGGAGGACTTCAAGGGCCGATAATGGTAACAAAGACGAAGAAAGGATTTTATTCTCAAGGCTGGATTAACGTCTTCAGGAACAAATCTATTGAAGTTGTTGTTAGGGCGCTTTCCGTGAATCCCACAGTTTGGATTTCGGATTGGAGCAAGACTATTGCTGAATAGTGCCACCTTGCGTCTATTTTACCTTCGAAGGACCATCCTTCTTCAGGTATCAGAATCAGTGCGTCATCAGAACCCTGATGAAGCTAGCTGCAATGCTGGCGAAACGTTGGGAACATTTTCCTACTGGACACTGCTTACACCCGGAAGCCTCAAACAGTATTATTTGTAATTCAATTACTAGCAGAAAGATGACAAGAGCTCATGGACAATAATAGTAATTGTGTAAAACAATAATGATTTTATTTAATCTATAAATTTGTTTTCCTTCTCTACTAAAGAAAGGGGTAGAACTTTTGCACACACCTAATATAATATTTTTGAAAACAATAAATATTTAATTTATTCCATAAATTTGCTTCCCCCCTCTGCTAAACAAAAGGGGTAGAACTTTTGCACACACCTAATATAATATTTTTGAAAACAATAAAGATTTTATTTATTCCAAAAATTTGCTTTTCTTTTCTACTAAAAAAAAGGGGTAGAACTTTTGCACACACCTAATATAATAATTCTTCATGATGATGTTTGTTGTAAGTTCTTAATCCATTCATGTAATTATTTCCTCAACGTCGAGGCTAGAGAGCACCAAACTTTCTCGACTCTCACGAAATATACGCAGAAGTGTAATTATTTTTTTATTAATAATTGACAAGTAATGATGAGTCAGAACACTTTTCTAATTTTCGTTGCCTCATGTTCAGCAAATGGCAATTAAATACAGGGTGTACCAACATAAACGACATCTGGAACACCGCCCAAACTATTGATTTCTTTAAACAATGATCCAAGATATATTTTCTCCCATTTTTTATATCAACTCTGATGGTACAAAAATTGATTTTTTATAGTGAAACTGAAAACTTAGTTACGGTAAAATAGATCGAAGTATCGTTAATGAATTCTCTCGAACGAGAATTTCATTGGCCCCGAAATCATGGGGCGTCGTCGTCTCGATAGCGAAACGTTCGATCACGACGCTCGCTATTTGTAATTCATCGGTTCCGCGTGTCAAATTTTACAATGCCGTCGCTCATTATATTTACAGCGACGCAGCTTACCTGTCAATGCACGCTGGAAACAATTTACAGCGGCTGCCTCTGGATATGCAGATTCATTGAATGATTGTTACTGTCGGGGACATCAAAATGCAACGACGATGTTGCAACGCGGCTACGTGCCGTCTCTCCGCTTTAATTAGTGTTACAATGATCGGTACATAGCCCGGTATATCATAGTCATTGCCGATGTGGCACGGATAATTACTGTACGCCGACCGCCCTTGCATATTCCGTTCAGACATTTGTCGATTTTTCCGTAAAAGGGGAGAAAATTGATGGTGAACGTTGCTCGATGACTGACGAAAATTTCACGCGATTTTCTACGTCTGGACTTTCTCCTGGCATTTAATTATTGCTTAAAAAATTCTAACGATACGATGGATATGAAGGAGTTCAATTTATTGGTTGATTAATATGTTTATGCAGGGTGCTTTGAAAAAATGTTAACACATACAAACACAGAAAACATATGATCAAAGAAAAGAGACAAATACAATGTTTTCAACGTCGAATTGTTTACAGCAATGATATTAATTTTTCTATCCATGTACAGTAAATATTTTTGATTCAGTTCGTTGAGCACTGTATATTCTATAACTCAGTGCATAGTGCAGTTAAAAGCTTTCGAGATTGCCGTAAAATCTTCAAAAGTACAAGCTGTGTAACAAACGAAACATTTTCAGCATATGAAGCCATCTAAACAGAATATATTTCACCATACAATTTTTTTTTTAACATCAACGTGTCAGAAGTTATTTATTATCTAGTGCAGATGGCCCTGGACCATCAGTAATGCGGCCCCACAAGATCGTAAACTTTTAACGTTATATAAAAAACATAATAATAAAAAATATAAAAAAATAAATGAAGTTTTGTTACTTATATACATGAACTGTATTATATATTTTATATATTAACAATTCCTGTTTACTCAACGCGGCCCAGGCAAGCCAAACGGTTGGACATCCATGCTCTAGTGGCTAACCCTGTAGAGCAAACGGAACCTTTTTATTATATGAAACTCTATAAACCATTTTTTTCTAACATCACCGAGGCAAAATTTATTTATTCCCTATTGACCCAAACTGCATGAAACTTCCGATCCTCGTGCCTGTGATTTTAAACGGGCGTTGAGAAGGCGCCGGTCATTCGTTATGGAGAACGCGGTCCGAAAGGACAAGGGGACACGCAGGGAGGCAGCAAGAGACGACGTAATCTGATTTCGGAGTATGGTTCCCGCACAATTCCTCGTACGTTAGGCAGCATAACTTTGCACTCCGTCTACGGGGAAACTATAGGGCTGGCACGGCCTACGGGAGAGAGCGGCAAGTTCGGTAACTCTCGCGAGTAGCTGTGTCGACGACGGGCACGTCGATGTATTTTCGCTTCTACGAGAGCAGATAATTTCCACTGTGTCTCGAGAAGTTCACGTCGCCGCAGGTGCTCGTCGAGAACGGATCGAAACGGTCTGTCAGACTTCCGATTCGAGTGAAAGAATCCTAAGCTGGTGCTCCTTGCATGTTTTCGGGAATTTTTTACGTCTCCTCAGGGCGAATGCTGTGGAATATTCAGTTATTTAACGACTCACACTCGTGACACAGAATATGATCCGTATGTTAGATACACGAGTACCGTTTGTGTATTAATTGTTTAAAATTTCGAACTACAGCGCCTTTGACTATCGGAGGGTTGTTAAAAGTGGAGGGTGTATGCTGATAGTAATTATCAGCACACTCAAGGACTTGAATGGGAAACATATTGTTCCATCAGCTTCAATTCATATCCTGAAGAAAGAATAGTCTTGTTCATCTTCCACATTGAAATTGTTTCTGTTTCATCAAATTTAAATAATTGATATTTTAACTGAGGTGCATGTTCACACTTCTCTATAATTAGAACTTAAGGTTTCAATGCCTTGCTAGCTTAATATTTGAATTTCTTATGTGAATGTTTTATTTTCTAATCAACACGAATCCAAGGATAAGTTTATAATACACAAGTTAGTTGCTGTCAAGTACAGCGAACAAAATTTTAAAAAAATTCCAATTAATTTAAGGACATTGGCAGACAAAGTGTATAACGCTCGAAGTGTCCAAACAATCCTACCTAATATCGCCTCGAAATCGTTATCATTTCTCAAATTACCTCGTGTACCTTCTCTGCTTGCCTACCATAGACCTCGTTAAACTTGAAGAGCCTCTCGGTGTGCTTGAAACAGCTAACAATTCTCTTTTCGATGGTTCCAGACATGCTACGAGATGGAGAGGTACCTGAAGGACGAGCCGAAGCTGCAGTCGTACAAAAAGTTGCCCACAGAGTTGGACACGGCACCCTGGAACCTCTTCAGGGCGCCACCAATCTCGTGGACAGCCTCCACCGGCACCGCCAACGCACAATTCGAATCGCCAATCAAAATGGAGGTGAGTAACGATCGACCGGACCGTCATCCCAACGGGGGACCCTCCTCGTGTCCCTTTATTTTGATCGGTCCTCGTGTCTCCCACGGGGACACCTTTCGAGTTTCTTTCTTCTGCTTTTTATCGATCGTGGTCCCGAACGAGAGTGTCAACGGCCTTGTTCTTTTCTTTGCCCCTGAACGACGTAGGTGACGACGTCGTCGGAAGACAGGGAAACGCTCTGTATCGACGACATAAAGTTCAGTCCCGGCGATCACAACCACAACGGCCGCGATAGGGATCTCCTGGACCGACACCTCGACTCGTTGTCGATGTCCTCGGCGAGTTCGGCGTGTTCTGCGTTGTCCTGGGACAGCTCACCCTCCCTCTCGTGCACGGCACTCATTCTCAAGAAAGAGCCCAGCGAGGATCTCGAAGAGGATGAGGAGCACGAGGTGCGTTCAAGCCGATTTTACGTTTCACACCCTGTCACTTGGCCTCTGTGCTATCGGGCTGGGGCCACACGAGTATTTATTCCGAGGCGACGGACGTTTATGAGAACGGACGTGCCTGCAGTGAACACACGAGCGTCGGTTGCTTTGCGTTAGTTTGGCAAAAGGAATTGGAAGAATTATGGATGCGAATGAGATCGTAGCTTGTTCGTAATGAAAAAAGAGATAAAGGGTTATGGAACGGGCGTCTAGCGGAGTGCTCGTGTGAACAGCCACACTTGCTCAATACAATGCGTCGCCATATGCTGACGACATATGCTGATATTGATAAGAAATTAACGGCTGTTCACAGTGACGCATGTTGCTCGTGTGTGCACTGTAATATGCAACAATATATTTCTAGAAGAGACGTTATTAGAACGCTCGTGTGGCCCCAACCTTACCGTTCACATCTGTCTACCGGAGAAATATCACAGGAACTGGAAGAGTGTTTGGATATTTCTCTGGTACTCAGGTATCCCTGTTGCTATTCGAGTGTTTGTTATCTGTTTGTGTGATTTGGTTGCTAAAGTATCCAGTTATTCATAAGTTGTTACATACACCCCCGTTCATGAGCCTTAGAACACTTGCCATTACTGTTTCAGAAACGATATCTTTTCAGGATTACTGCAAATGTTTGAAAAAATTATTGAGAACTGTCATAGGACAATAATGAAAAAAAATCGTGCACTGACCCTCCCAATCGCTATACTTGTACCCACTAAAGTAAATACGAACTAAAATGAAGCTAAAAATAACAAATTTACCCAAAATCGAAGTCTGATTTCTAGAATCAATAGCAACAGGAATAGGACAAAATATTGTCAAAAATTATTTAGAAACTCCCAACTAGGGTGGCAAAATTGGTGGAAGTTGTAATTAAGAAGCATGGAGGATGTATCATTTTTAATTCATTTTTATGTGAGATTTGTGACATAACATTCAGTGTACAAGTGTTCTAAAAGTTATGAACGAGGGTGTAAATGGATGTAGTTCTCGATGTAGCAGAGAATGTCGGATTATAGTAGAAACAAGTAATATTGGATGTTCGAGGTATCTGAATAGTTTCCCTTGCTACACCATTTGATTACTTAAATTTAACTTGGTTATCAGTTCTTGAAAATATTTCAAAATAACTTGTGACGATTATGATCAAGCAAGTGACCTTGAGCAGACAATACTTCTAATCTCTACTACTGCATGCCTGAACTGTTGAATATGTACGGTCCTGAAAACGCAGATTCACTTAAGTTGTTAGGCTAATAAACCCCATTTCCCCGACTATGCTACGATTTCACACTTTCAACACTTTTCTTAGAGCATAATCTGACCATCATCATAGAAATCGCCAGTTGTACAACGAAGGTACATAGAATTCTTATAACATCCTAATTTACAATATCCACATATAGTAAAATAATTATTACTACATTTTTTATTTCCACGTAGCTGATAAAACACAGCTATGGCAGAATTTCATTTTACAATACACAAAGATCCGCAGTTTATTAATCAGTAAAATTGTCTTCAGTGAAAAAATCTCAATATGGCCTTCGTTGTACGTCTTGCTGGACAACAAAACAATCATATTCCCCTTGTATTATTTAAAAAATCAAGTATCTTAGCATAGGTGTGTCTAAAAAATCCTGATCGACACCTAAACAAAATACATAAAACATGAATTTTAAGTCAGATGTTTATTTCTTGCATTTAACTGTGCTTCCATAAAATAAGTCACCACCTGATGTACCCCACAAGAAATGAATTCTTTTAAAATTACTTCTCGACACATTCCTACGAAAGAATGTCCCACGAAATCGTAGTAAACTCATCAATCAATCACTGCCTATCGATTCGAAGCCACGAGCCACGGTAGGTTAATTGTGCCCCGAAAAAAAAGTCGAATGGATCGCGACGAGAAGTCTATTTACACCGTAACTCTCTTTCACTGCGGCGCTTCCGGCGTGTCATCGGCACAATGCCCGTCAAATTTCAATTACCGTTGAACGTCGATTACACAAATAGCGATTCTTCTCATTTTACCCGTTTACGTCGGGGCTAGAGCGTAATTTAACGCGCACGGTGGACGATGGTAATCGGTTTACGAGGTCATTCGCCATTGATCGATTCCACGCGTTACGGTGTACATCGATGCTCGATATCGTTTTAACCAGTTGCTTGCACTTTAATCAGGGAGAGAGTGTGAGAGAGAGAGAGAGAGACCTCTATCGGCCGGGTTATCGTAATCCCGTTACGTAATGAATTACGTTACCGCAGGAAATCGAGGAAGAGGAGGACAGCGGCTGCGAAAGCGAAGGTCAAATCCTGACGCCACCGTCGAGCCCAGGCTCGGGTCAAGGTCATTCCAACTCCAGTCACTCGTCGAGCGGGAGTTCGATGCTCGATGTGCACAACCTCAACCTTCATGGAACGGGTGGCAGAAGCGCCATCGTCAGGGTCACCACCAGCAACGCGCAGGGTGTCGCAAGGTGAGCATCGTAAAATTTCATTCGCTACGTTAGCACGTGGTCCGTCCGAATTCTCGACAGTTGCACGTTGAGTACTATTCGACATTGCAACACTGATATATGACGGAGTAAAAGTCAGACTGGTGTAAGTCGTCGAATCTTCGCATCGAGAAACAAAACGTTTTATTAGGTGCATTATAATAAATTGTATAGTCACGCGTTAACACGTTCCAAGCCACAGTGAAAAAATCCATAACTAGTCAGACGCGTGAAAATAAGTTCGTATAAATACATAACGTTAAAAACACAAACATTTAACTGTCTTATGATATAAGATTCATTTGGTACTATTATTGTGGCGTTCGTTTTAATTGGAATTTAAAGAATATTACCATTTGTTTAAAATAATCGAATTTGGTACGTGGGGCGCATACGACCCCCGCGGCACGGAACGTGTTAATGATTGTAACGCATTGAACATTGCTATGAGGTCTTATTGCAAGTAGTTGGAACCATTCTTTCTTTGAATTAACAGACATGTATAGATCGTATCTGTGCACGTAAGTCAATATTTTCAGAAATTTGACAATTACCTGCCTTTATATAATATTTCTTTCTTAGTGATACCTGTAGAATATACTGAGAAAGTTTAGCTGGAACAAACTAGCACACCGCGTATAGAAAAGAGAAATTTATATTGTGTCTGACCAGCGTTGACTGTTTTCACTGTCGCATTCGACGTTCTAGCAGAGTGTCGCAGTGATAACTGACAGACTTAGTCAGACACCTTGTAATACCCTGTTTGAGATACACATTTTGAAAGCAAGAAATATTTAACTGTTTCATTGTATAGTTGGTACCTTATAGCATTACCGTAGTATTAGTATGTCTCGAAATTGTATCAGTTAGCAGTTATTTAATTAAACTAAATTTAAAGCGTCAGTCACCGGTGACTCCCACGACAGCCAACGTGTTGACACGTTGAGTTCTTCCAGATGCAGAAATCTGTTTTGAATTAGGTTTATGATACGTACTGCTATCTCTGACAAGCATTTATATATTTGACAGTGAAATAATTGTCTTTAGAATTATTCGTAAGCCAGGAAATAAGACTTTAATATTTTAGCGGTTGAATTGCTTGAACTCTAAGCTTTTGGAATCCACATGCATCTTTTATATCTTATTTCGTCAGTTTCAATAGTAATAGATTTATCGTGAAAATTATTATTTTAACATCCTCCGTGCCGCTGTACTTAATTTTGCATAACTGTCTATTTTATATTTTAAAATAAAGTTATCATTTTTATGCGAAATATGGTTGTAATGTGAGCCATACTATTACTAATTATAGTTCGGATAATGGAGATTCTCCTGTACATACCATTCGATTAATCCTACTTCGTTCCAGAGGTAAACATATTTCGATTTCACTTTAAATTTCGATCATTTCGTTTGTCGTGTGCTGGGCTCACCAAACACAGATGCATAAATGTTTGTAACGTACCAGGCACCGTTCAGAAAATGGAATATCGCATTCCGGTCGGATAAAGTTTTCGGAAGATCGACGTGGACGTTCGAACGAATGATTAACGAGCTGGATTCAATTTCGGGGTAGTCGCGAAACGGAAAGTTCCGCGGTTTTATTCAAATTTATGTGTCTGTCTTGCCTGATGCATCGAGACTGCATCGAAAAACGCCACCGAAAGTAATTGAAAAGGCGAACCCCGAATCGCATCGAGCTAAATTCAACAATCGATACCGGCATATTTGCTTTTCATTTATTTCCAGGATATTTGCATTGCATCCTATAAAAAAAATAAAAACTGTAAAAATTCCATTTCCGTGATTCTTCAGCGCGGCGCTCTGTAAAATTTCCTTCTACAGACTTACCCGAGCTCGGTGTTATTTAATTTTTCGGGATCCTACGATTTTAGAAGCTGTTCGTTTATTGGTTCCAAGCCCCAGTTTCACCAGTCTGCCACTCGATTTCCACCCTAAATTTGTATTCTTTGATAACTTCCGTAACTCTGGTTTCTTCTTTATAATCATTTCAAATGATTTCTTTAAAATTGTTCATTGCACGAAAGAGAATGTATGCAGCTGGTACAAAATTTGTGTTGCATTCGCAATGAACAAGAAATTAAGCTTTTCTAAGTTACATATTGTTGAAGAAAATAGTTAACACGTTTTACGAAATATTTAATTTATACTTGTAGCATCACAGATAGTGTGAACTATTCGACTGATTTTTAACCACGATAATGGTACTTATTGTTTACGAATACAGAAATAAATATAGAATATAGAAAAAGGGGTCTAAGGATGCACCGATACTCATGTGCATCAGGATGCCCAGTCTTTTTAAAGTACCCATGTTAATGCTTCTGATCGTGCATCAGCTAACTAGTGTTTAATTGATGAATCTAGCTGCTATGCTGGCGAAACGTTGAAATTAATTTCCACCTGGACAAGAATTACACCAGGTAGCTCCTAACAATATTAACTGTAAAAAAAGTGGACTGTGAAAGCCTCAGAACTGTACGTCCATCTTACTTGCAGCTCCTAGCCTTCCTGATGCGTATATTTCAGGTTTGCAACGAGTACTGGTGTCCTAGGCCCAATGGTGGCCTCTACATTAGGTTCACTGAGCTCACATGCCTTGCTGTAGGTTTACAATACGCCTATTACTATTAAAAACGAAGAAATAAGACATCAAAGGCACCTGTAGACTCCAGAAGCTTAAAGTTTGCAACAATTGAACAACCTTTAACCTCTTAATCCCTTGCTTACAAGTAATTCTAAAGACAATTACTTTACTGTCACATGCACAAACGATTCTCAAGACACTCTTAACAAATGTGTCATAAATATAATCCTAACCAAAGTTCTCTGAAAGGGTATTTACGTTACCAGTGGACTGCCAATGAATTGGACTTCCTGGTAGTTATAGCGCAGGACTTTCCGATTAATTAAGAGAAAATTGAATTATGGAGAATTGGTGATTGTTTTGCAGACTGATCTCCGTCACAGCGAACAGCTACCCCGCAGTTGCTGGCACGCAACACGCACATGCAGGAGCAACTGCAGCTGCGAGCACCGTAGCCAACAGGCACCACGCGAGGAGCCACGAGCACAGTCCGCCTGACACGAAGCGCAGGATACACAAATGCCAATTTCCGGGATGCAAGAAGGTCTACACCAAGAGCTCGCATCTAAAGGCTCACCAGAGGACGCACACGGGTAAGTTTATCTTCTTATCGCGGTTATGTTACAGCAAAGGGAAGAACTTAGGCAAAGATGTACTTCTGCTTATGATTTTTGGAAGAAGTATGAAGTACAAGTTACGAAAGTTACTTTCACTGCAATTGCTGTGGAGATTTATGATTAAAAGGTTCAATGGACCATCTTAGTATGCGTTTATTATACCAAAAGCAAGAACTTAGGTAAATGTGTACTTCTGCTTACGGTTTTTTGAAGAAGTATGAAGTATAAGTTACGAAAGTTACTTTCACTGCAATTATTTTTGGTATTTATGTTGATGAGCTAGGTCCAATAGACTATTCGAAAGTTTCGAATAGCATTCCATCAATAGAATTTGTTGTTTAGTTTTTTTAGGACTAAAATTAAATTAAATTTCTAGAGAGGAAGTGTATCAGAGAAACATCAGCTCAGTTTTCTGAGATTTAAACACTTTATGAACGAGTTGAATAAATGTAGAAACATAAGAAAATCGTGTGTTAAAAACTGTAGCATTATCGTCAAGAAATGACAATTTTATAATCAACTTCTCATTACGTACTAAACACTGCACGTAAATTACTAAACATAACCATGTTAACTCGCTTAAAATTGACAACATTTAACTACACTCCAAAATCTGATAGCGCCACTGAATTCCAAACGGCATCCTACGGAAACCAACAAAAACATTTATAAAATACAACACAAAATTATTTTCCTTATAAATCATGAAACCCTGCACAAGTTACTATAATGATTGCCAAATTCTCTATGAGACACGGTTATAAATCCTAGTTCAATTGTTCCATTCAATGATGAACATTCGTCACACTCTGCGCAATTAAACCGGTGCACACAGGAATTATCAATGGCGCGATCGCAATTAATAAACGTTCACCGGCTCGCCTGTCATCGAAGGACGCGAATTTCCCGCGACGTCGGCCTTTCTTCGCGATTCAGTTAACCGTTAGTCACCCGATTATTCCGTCGGTCGTCTGTCTAGGAAACGAACGCATCCACACCGTGAGAAACCCGAGACAAATTCCCCGACGGGTATCCCTGCCACCCTTATCGCGGCAAATAACAATGCATAATTAATTGCGAGGCTGAATTAAGGGAGCCAGTTCAGTCTTGTATCGTTGGCTGGGATGATTGCTAGCATACAGCCAGATGAATGCGATACACCACGCGAGCAAAACCGGAAGATGCATGTTTAATGGTATACAAATAATCCGACGATGCGTCTTCTTCGATCGATAAGGGGGTTATCGTTCTTTACCGTATCTGTTCCCGGTTAGGGTAATATTCGGTGGAGCTGTAGACGGAATGCTGGGTCTTCGAGGCGTAAAAGCGATTTGAGGGCGAACGTAGTATGAAAAAAAATTATTTAAGTTTTTACAGGGTAGCTGTTTCGTTCCGATGTTTCTATAGAGATAATCTAAAGATTCAACAATTGCACTCGTTTTTCATTATCGACACATTGAATATTAGTTTTGGTATCTTTATATAGCTACTGTAACAGTTCTTCAACTTGATTTTCAACAAACTTCTGCAGTTTAGGAACAGTTCAGTTTAACCCTGTACTGCCGAGGTAGAGTCTTCCAGACTCCGTTGATTCTATCTTTCTCGTTTTCTTCCATTCTGTTTATAACTCAGCATTTATATTTCGTGTACCTTTCAACAATTGCTCCGCTCAACTGGTATTTAAAATGGCGAATTTTCTATTACAAACGTCCGGGTGTCAGGGATAATATATATTTCGTTCATTTGAAAATGTCGCAGCCTCTTGAAGGTTCAGCGATAGCCGCCAAAACTTTCTATATTTACCTCGAAGAGGTAGTGCGCGAGGATTCGATCATCCTAAAACAAATCCGACAGACCAAATATATGTATACCTCTCCTTTTCCAATAGCATATAATTAATGTGTAGAAAGCTCACAAGCAGTCACTTTGAGCCTGTAAATTGTTTACTGAGCGTCACAAAATATATCATACCCTTGCTATATTAATTTCTGACGTTTCAATTCCGTCCATCTCGTGCGACCACCCTCACTCTGACACTCTCGCTTTTAAACTCTGCCTTACATTTTCATCTTCCTTCCCCGCGTGCGCGTTGAAGAATTTCCAGTAACGATGGTGAACGGAGAGGAGAGCAAAGAATTTCACGCAAGAAACCGTAGCATCTCGGTCGTGTCACTTCCGTAAGCCGTGTCACTTCGAGCGAAGAACAGTCCGAGCATGTTATTAGCATGCGGTCAGCGTGCTCCTCCTGTTCGTCCTGCGGCTGTTCGCGGTCGGCTGCGGCGAAGGACTGTAATTAACGAGGAACTCCCTCTCTGTCTCCCTCGGCGCTCGTTTCAACCCTTCGTTTCTTCCCTCCTATTTGTCCACGGTTTTTGTCGCGTCACGCTCCGAACAATTTTCGCGTCGCTGTGTCCGCGCGTAATTACCCGTCCACCGTCAGCCGTGGATTCCCTACGAAATCTACTCGCAACGCCGTTCAGATTCAACCTGTAGATACGCGGACCGACGCAGGCTACCTGGGTACCTGGTTGTCCCGGAGAACGAAAAATTCCCGCGTAGACTCTGCCGGGGTATCCGCGTCGCTATCCGGGAATTGAGAACGACAATACGTGGTCCGTTCCAGGAGTAATGTTATTTCAATTTAATATATTGATGCGCCGGGCAGTGCCGCCACAATACATGTTTAACTATTTACAGTTTATTACAAGATACTACAGAGAATGACAGAGTCTGAATAGCTCTGTGAAATACGCGTCTTCTCTTCTCAGTTGTCAATCTTCAAAATGGTGACTGATGAAAATTTAATAACTCAGTGCAATAAAAATTACATGTTTGAAACAGTTCTAGGAGCAAATGCGGTTCTATTGAAGTTTCATTTAGTTAACTGCATCGACATAAGAAATATGGAAGTCTGAAAGTGTATGTTTGCATAAATATCCACAGTCTAATCATAAGAAATACATTCTCACAGAGAGTATCAAAGTTATCTCGCCTCCCGTACCTCTTACGTAACTACCTTCTTCAGTACCACCCGTTATGTGCACCCAGTCCACCCGCAATCCGTGCGAAATCTAAATCGAAACAATTTTACCAAAGTAACTTCCAATTTAAATTCTACATACTGCCACGCGAATTCCTCTAATACCAGCGAGTCATTCTCTGCGGAATGTCGGTGAACAACGCATCGATCATTTGAAAATCGAATGGAAGTTCGACAGACCTTCCTGTCACGATCGAGAGATCGCTGTCGCACGTAGAATCCCCCTTCGAATTCAATTCGACGTAAATCCTCCCGCGATAAAATATGCCCGCGAACAACAAGCTGACGGGACCCGTCAAATATTTAACAGCGCTCACGTTGCGATCGCGTCTTTCATAAATTTATCTGCGAAATCCGCTCCATCATTATACGTCGAAGCCCGTCGCGTTGCAACAACGGCGTTACAGCCACGCGGCGTAATACCCGTACACACAGGTGATTAAGCGTGTATACGTGTCCACATATATTTGCTCACGTGAATGGCTACACGTGCGCGTCTTCATATGTGTTTAGTTACCTGTAGCCGGGCGCGTGTGTGCTCATCTGCATCCATACACGGGCCAGCCGTGTCTATAGGAGATCAGATGTGTAATTTCGGTCTGTGTATCGCGAAACGGGGGGGATGCGAGAGAATGGCGAATGAAAAGGGACGGAGGGAGGGAATTACGGGGAGCCTGCTGGAAACGGAGGCGAAGCTGTGCGAAAGGAGAAGGAAAAAGGGTTTGTACAGGATGTTTCATTGAACTTGCAGGGAGTTCGTTATCATTTGACTGTAAAAGGAAATCTGTCGGTCGTCTCCTGTTGTTATTTTCGAGTGAAATATCAGGTTTTTCTGTCGAAAATTGACAGTAATCTTTTATTTGTTATCTTTTAGAATTCAACTGGCTCACTGACAGAAAATACTTGTGCAAGACTATAGATACTATATAGAAGGTTTAGGAAGACATTAGTGTTAATTATGACAGATTGATTTTTTATTAAGGAATCAGGTTTTAGATTGAAGTCATATAGCAGTCATGAAGCGATTTATTGGAACTGTTCAGTGAGTTCACAATAAGATTTTTACTTTATAGTGGATTAGGGTCCTTCGACTATATGAATGTTCCGAAAGCACTTTTTACAGCCTATTCACACAAGAATCATTTATTTTTCAAAAAATTAACAATACTATCAATGCTTCAGCTGTACAAACTAGGTCAACCGCTCTGTACACGTCCCATGTCTGTCTTTTTCTACGTTTGTCTTCTACATAATCGTGAAAGAGGAGGGAAAGGAAGATACGTACGAGGAGATGTGTCGAGATAAATGCGGAAAAGGAAAAGAGGAGATAAGACAGAGGTTGGCTGGGACGCCTCCATCGTAGCAGTGCTTGACTTATTGTTAGATCAGTACACATCGGTAGATAGAACTCATCATCTGAACTCTATTGTACACCTTCAAATGTGCCAGAAATACATCAGATGTACACACTAGGTGAACCTAGCATAGTATAGACACAAGCTAGGTGAACCTAATTCACTGTAGACATAAACTAGAAGAATGTAGTACTGTTATGTTATGTCTATACATAAACTAAGTGCACCTAGTACTGTATATACATAAACTAGGTGAACCTACTACAGTACAGACATAAACTAGGTGAACCTAGTACAGTATAGACATGAGCTAGGTGAACCTAGTACAGTATAGACATAAAGTAAGTAAACCTTGTACAGTATAGAACTAGGTGTACCTATCACAGTATAGACATGGACTAGGTGAACCTACTGTAGATAGTAGAAACGTGCTAGAAACACTTCAGATGCTCAAACTAATTTAACCACCCTGTGCATACCCCTTTACCCAGTACATAAACGTGAAGAAGAAGCAAAAGAGAGACAGAGAAAAGGAAGAGTGTCGGGAGAAACACGAAGAGGAAAGAAAGAAAAGAGGTGGTATCAGAGGGGGTATGAAGGGTAGGCAATAAGAGAGAGGGTTGGCTGGGACGCCTCTGTCGTAGCAGGTACGTCGGTATTGCTTCTCGCGGATCGTTAAGCAGAACTGCTAACTACGGGATTATGCATACTGCCTGGTCCCGTCCCGCAATTATGACTCTGTTATGAATTCGTCCTGACACAGGGATCCCACCGCCCTCCTTCGCCAGAGGGAGAGAAAGGCTGCGGAGCAGACGATGTCTGCGTCACGTATGGCGGCTTGCCGAACGTTTATTTCGTTGGAAACGCTCAAAAAGACCGCGCCATGTGTGCCCACACACGACTGGCTATTACTTCTCGTCGTAATTGGTTTCCTGGTGACCGATGCCCCCTCTCCCCCCAGCAGTCCAACGGATTTCCCGGATTTTCTGGTTAATCGTTCGTCCGCGGTCCGTGTAATGTTTTGACGTTGACAGGGTTTTGCTTAATCTCGTTCTCCCTGCTCACTCGATTTTCTGTTCTGTTGGTCTCACTGTAAATCCGACATGCACGGAATTCCATCGTTACAGCCGTCGAAAGGACCTGGGCTTAATTGCGAGGTATTAGAATATGGTTAGGGAACGTTCAACGGTGATTGTTCACGATTGTTGGTGAATGCTGTTCTTCTTCGTTTTTATGTATAGGATGTGTTACAAATAGATGGGTAGATTTTAGAAGGGGAATCTACTCACATTGAGACACTGCGGACCAGTCGTTTCATTGCTAGCTGTACCCAGAGGTCAGGTATTTAAGTACGATAGACCTCTGTATAACAGGAATTCGTACAAAGCAAAGTAAATAAAGCAGGTACCAGAGGAGTTGGTCGTGACAAAACCATAAAAACCATATTTGTCTAACCACCATGTGACTTGTATAACACAGACCGCACCCCTCGTGTTATATAGAGGTCTGCTATAGTTGTTGTTAAATGATAATAATGAAAACACGAGAATTCATTTGATCAGTCCACAATGTGTTAACCTTTACGCTGCGACATTCGACCATACTTGAACACTATCGTACCCGATCGTTGTTGGATTCGACTATAGTCCACATGCCGTTAAAATTTATTCTCCTTCATTTTTTTTATTGACGTGACTCTTGTCAGTGGATATATCGCGTATGACTTGAAAAACGAATCCAATAAAATGTGTCACAGAACATCCATGGAGCCTTTGAACGAGGCATAAGTGGGTTCAATAGGAAAAGTATGAAACAATCGGACTCTAAAAGTGTGTGTGTAGAAGGGTGGGCTGGGATCGGACTGAGTCCATTTGCCACAGGTCCAAAATTGACACTCTTCAAAAATAGTTGAAGAAATTAATTACACGGCGTAAAGGTTAACATATTTCGGGCCGCGTGGGTCGTATGCGCCCCACACATCAAGTTCAAATATTTTAAATGAATACTAATGTTCGATATATTTCAATTAAAACGAACGACACAATGATAGTACAAAATAAAAAATACAACTATATGATAAGGCAACTAAATATTTGTATTTTAAACATTATGTATTTATAAAAACTGGTTTTCGCGTGTCTGACTAGTTATAGAGTTCTCCACTGCGCCACGGAAAGTGTTAACCCTTACGGTGTTTAGGACGTGCGACGTGCAGGCAAGGAGGCCTACAGTGAAGTGCTAATAGCCACTGTACTGGCTTCAACGTGCCAAGTCGCCTGCATTATTCAACACAGTACCAGTGAATTCTGATAATGTCAACACCGAAAGGGCTAAGCAAAACAAATTACACTGATCGATTAGTTAATCAATAACTGTTTTACCAACTCTTACACGACCGAAGCCCTCTGAACAGGACTCAGAGATTCCTCTCTGTGCGGAGGGGCCACCTTCCTCCTTTACATTCGGTGGATCCTCGCAATTTCTCAACCCAGCCAACCCCGATCTCTCCGTACGAGAAATTCGTCGCACGGATAGAAAGAATCCCGTACCTGTATTTACCGATCCCGATTCAGATTCCCTGGGACCGGGGGAGACGGATGAAAAAGTTAGACGTATCCAACCGGGGGTCTGGCTAGACGGAGAACTCTGTGGAACTTTCTTACAGAGATGGAAATGCCGGTATACTTTGATCTCGAATCTAATTACTGGCGGGCTTCGAAGGAGAAGTCTTTCCGCGGACCGGGACACGAAACGAGGCGAATCAGAGAGCCGGCGACGATCGTGTGGCCGAGTCAACACGAAGCCTCGTTACGAATTCCATCGGCGAACTTTCCTTTCGACGGATCTTTCGGCATGTATTAGGTCGCCCGAAAAGTTCGTGCCGTCTTCGGTGGTAGAAATAAAAATCCAATATTTTCTATGAATTTATTTGTTTCTGGAAGGAACGTGGTCGTCTTCTATCTCTAGCGCTTCTTCTCATTTTTCGGGAAATTTGAAAATGTTATTTTCATACAAAATTTCCGAGTTGTTATTGGAAAATATTGGCTATGAAATGTGATCTGTCGATTGTCCAATACTGTCATCTTCTATTGTGTTGACTTTCAAGTGAAATATCAGGTTTTTCTGCAGGAAGTTAATAATCATGTTTTAGAAGTACTCTGCTTGGCTGGCAGAAGATAGCCATGTAAAATTATGGGTGCTGTACGGAAGGTTTAGAAAGAAATTGGTTTCAATTATAATAAATTGATTTTTTATTGCAATGTCTGACAGTTTTTGGATCAAAGCGATATATCAGTTGTGATATACGTCATATCGCTAATAGTAGCGGTTTGTAGTGACATCAGTAACGCCAGGCATCATAAGGTTTTATTCTGTCATTTCAACTTATTTTGAGTCATAAAATTTCCCTTACCCCACTTGTACAGCAAGAGTTAAAAATGGCTGATTGTTATTCCGTGTGAGTAGCGCGGTGCACACTGCTATGCTGTCTAAGCGGGTGCATGCTCCTTCAGCGTATGCGGTACCCAGACATTAAGATGAACTCTATTTTCTGTCACTTAAAACCGTCATGGACAGTCGATTTCGATAGATGCAATTGCTCTGCTATATCCCACATCAGGAAATCTCTATTTTGTTTAACAGCAGCCAATAGATGGATGCAGACACGGAGTTCGTTCCTCCTTGACCCAGCTGGTCTCTCCGGCTGGGATCTTTCTAATCGTCCCGCTCTCTACATTCTCGAGAATCGGCGTCTTAACGGCGAATCGATGTGATCCGATTAGACGATTTAACAGTCAAAGCCCTGGTCTGCCCCCACTAATTCCCTTCTAACGACCCGATAAGATGTTAACTCTAAATAGCGAGGCTCTATTCGCTTCTGACGAGATCAAACCGCGGTGGATATGGCTATATTCGATCCGAGTTACGGCCGTGCTCGATTACCGTGAGTCTGAATGGGTCTGGGGTTGGTTGAGAGAATTTTGGAGCTGTGAAATCTTGATATAGTCGAAATTTAACGCGTCGGGGCCTCTATAGATCGAAAATGGACAGATACGTTAGAACAAGAGCGGGAAAATATTAATCGCAGTTAATTGGAAAGAGGTGAATAGAGTTTCGGTCGTCTGTGGAGATTTTAATCTCTTCTGGGGTACTGACACAGCCTTTTTTAAATTATAATAATTTATTCGAAGACGTAACACCTAACGACACATTTGTACAATATTTTTTCCATGGATTTCTCTTTACTTGTCAATTCTTTGCTTTACCAGTGAATTCATATTGAATACATATACAGTAGGGCCTCGTTCATCCAAACTGCAATTAATAAAAAATGACACATGTTGTAACTACGTTTTACATAAAAATTATTATTTTATTTTATCATGAAAAATACATAGTGGTATAAATTTAACACTTTGACGGCCGCTGTCACGTACATGTGATTAGTTGATTACATTCATTTAAATAAGGCGCCTGTAAAACAAATAAATAAACATACCTATTATTGAAAAAAAATATATAAAAATAAATATATGCGATATATCTGCAGCTGTCAAAGTGTTAAGTACACACCGTCAATAATAATAATAATTGCAGCTCATAATTGACACAGCTTGACCAATTTTCAGATAATCGAGATTCTACTGTAATTAAATTTACATTTCCCCTTCTAAACTTTCTTAGTAAAGTTCTACGAGTCGTACCGGAAATACACAGAATGTTTCTTTTGAGATATATAAAAAGCCTGATTGTGAGCGAAGGTCTATCATAAAATCAATACTAATCGAGGTACAAAAAAGAATAAGAACAAAATATTCACATCCGATTGAAAAATTGTTCCTCCTGCAATAAATTTGCTCCCGAAGAGGTTAATCGAGTGAAATAAATGAACTCATCCGACAGAAAGAGTCGATATATCATTTATATTTCATCGCCACCAGGGAGGGTGATTCCTCTGAAGCAATATTTTTTCCTCCCCTTCGGTTGTTCATTCATTAGAAACAAATTAAGTTTGTGCGCGAGAGTAGACCCCGTTTTCTTCATCGTCGAGGGGAAATATTGTCGGTAAAGTGTTAAACATTTCGAGAAAACGAGATTTGTTCGTTGTTTATCCACTTTGCCCGTCAATATCGCGTTTCAGTGATTTCGTGTTCGTTTTTTGCAACCGGCAAAGCCTTTCTATGCGATTTCCTCGTGGGAATCGAGGAACTATCGATCGGCTGGGGGTGTGCAACGGGCTGCTCCGACGTGTACGTGTACAAAGAGCGAAGGAGGAAGAAGCGGAAGACGGAGGAGGAGAAGAAGAAGAAGAAGAAGGGAAAAGAGAGAGATTTCCAATTACAGAGACTTTCTGTTCCGGAATTCCATTCCAAACACTATTGTTCTCGCGTCCCGAGCTGTGGACAGGACTTTGATCCTTCGACGGAGTCCAATCGTTTCGCTGGAAACTTTTCGCAATCGTCCCTTCTCCACCTTTTGTGCTCGCCGATGGAATGTCAATATATTTGGAAAATTAAGGAATGACAGGTTCGTTATCCCATGGATTTCGCTGGCCGAGATTCGATTCCCGTTTGTAGGAAAGAAATCGTTGGTAGGAAAAGCCAAGGATTTTATTATTTTTTTAATAAACGTTGGCTAGTTTTGTTACTATATTGCTCCATAATGAATGTCGAATTCTGAGGTTAACTCTGTTTAAATAAAAACCAAGAAATAGACTTAATAGAATTGATAGACTTCTGCTGAGAATATACGAGTTGTATGTGCTCTCCTTGGACACTCTTTTCGCTTTAAACGTATTCACAAATCTATGAATTGAATTATCTGACATTTTGAAATTGCCAGTTTAAATATGTATTATATTTCGCAATATTTTTTTTACCCAGATAAGCAATGCTACATATATTTTGAAGTACATTTCAAATAAAACACTTAAAATAATAATAAGATATTCAATAGAAAATTGAAAAAAGAATTGGGAGTTTAGAGGGTTAACGCAAACACTATTCGAACAAAAACATGTCCATTTTTCATTCGACTCTCTTCGACGCGTTTTCCACTCTCGAGACGTTCTCGTCCGTCTCGAATCGATCGGCGGATCATCGGGCGTTCTCTTTCATCGCGAAAGCAATAATCCGTCCGGTTGATTGCCAAGCTTTTAATTGCGAGTTCGCGGAAGAGCCCCGATCGAGTACGTGCTTTTCTTCCGCGAATGGAAAGGACGCGTCCAGAGAGACAGAGTGTGAGAGAGGTGGCGGGTTGTTCGCGATTACGCGAGCGGAAGTGGGTCATCCGGGGCGTAATAATTTTTCGACGCGCCTTAGGAAAACGAATGGCAGCCGGCGCGACCTTAAATCACGACCACGGCGAAATAAAAGCCGCGCGTCGATACAAGCGGCGTGAAATTATTTATCGGGATGCGTTCGTGTGCGAGGGGGAAGAGCGGAGCATTACCAAGGACCGTTCTTGCCATTCACCGCGGGAGACGCATTGAAACCTTTCAAATTTCGCGCCATTGTTCCCCCCCGCGCGCGAAAATAAGGCGGAACGATGATTATTTATCGACCCCTGGGGAACCGGTTGTTGTTCCGCTCGAGAACAAACATCGTGAAGAGTTATCGTGCTGGACTGCGAGCGAAAGGATTTGCAAATCTTTAAAAATCGATGAGTTCGTCGTTTTTGTTTTTTATTCTGGAGCTTCGTAAATTGTTGATAATTTTACGTTTTTTATGTTGGTTCATCGATGGAACATGCCGTTGAATTATAATAGAAGTATTATCTTGTGCTGGTTAACACGTTCCGTGCCGCGTGGGTCGTATGCACCCCACGCGCAAATTTGATTATTCTAAATAAATGGTAATATTCTTTATATTCCAATTAAAACGAACGCCACAGTAATAGTACCAAATGAATGGTGTATCATAAGACAGTTCAATGTTTGTGTTTTTAACGTTATGTATTTATAGAAAGTTATTTTCACGCGTCTGACTAGTTATAGAATTTTTCACTGTGGCATGGAACGTGTTAATAGAGCAACAATGTTGACTTTCTTTAAGTTAGTATTAGGTTGTGCAGCAAGTCCTGTTTAATCCTGTCCTTCCTTATTTTCGGAAGAAGAAAAGTGTGGAACAAATAGAGAAACAAATTTGTGATGTTTATGGTGATAATGCCATTAACAAACGTGTTATTCAAAGGTGCATTAGAAAGTTTAATGTTGGAGATTACAACTTGGAAGCCATGTTCTCGAATATTGGCCACACGCTCGCGAGATATCCGGAAAGTCGCCTGCAAATAAATTTTCGGTTTTAGGCTGACTATAAAACGTTCTGACTACTATCGACGTCGCTTAGGCGAGCGTCAACACTCGCTATATTACTTTCATACTCCAACAAGGTCTCCGAATATTTCCAAACTGTTTCTCCAGAGAATCTTCTAAATCCGCGAGACTGCACGCGATAGGTAACCCAGAAAGCAGAAACTTCTCCGTCGAGCGACGTAAATAACCTGTACGACAAGGCGAACAATGGAAAATCACGACTTGGCAAGTCGTTCCTTGAAAAATAAGTCTTTATCCCAAGGCGGGGGACGGGTGATACAAAATTTGTCGGTGCATCGATACACCGTGCGCTGGCTCCATTATTGGAAGTTGCTCGTCGAATCGCGGTAATGCGATTCGTAAATAATGGCCGGAGAAACTGAGAGCCCGGCCGTCTCGAGCCAAGTGTATCTGCGCGATTGGACGCGTCTCGAACTCTTAACGTTACAACCGCAAACATCCACTCTGTCTCTCCTGCGTTCTGTTCGATACACGTTCGATCGATCGGAAGCGTGCTCGATCCCCGTTTCTCTCGAAGATCTGTGCCCGCGTTAAATCTTAGACGTTACGAGCTGACCGATTCGATACAATGGAACCGAGTTTCGAGAGATTTGCCACGGATAAGGGAAAATGCTCGTTCTGGTCAATTACGTGAGGAACTGCCCGTTCTCTATGCGTTCAGGTCTTTTTTGTAATCCGAAATGTATTTTTCTGAAGTATATTTCAATGTTCCGTACAATTCGTTTGCTTTAGATACTATTTGATGAAATAGTGTAGTGCAGAAAATAGCATTGAATTGTCTGCAATGGATTATTTGTTGCAATGGTTTTTGAACACGTTGACTGCCATGGTGGTCACTGGTGACCGGCACGTTAAATTCTATTTAATTAAATAATTATTGATTCTGGCAATATTCTGAGAGAATCTTACATTGCAACACTAATACAGAGAGGTGTGTACACGATTGAATACTTAAACATTTTCTTCCTGTGTGATTTATAATAAAAACGTTAATTCATATGTTGTCTGAGTAGGGATGGCTGCTTCCACTGTGGCAGTAAACGTGTTAATATATATATAGATCTTCATTGTTTATTGCAGATTTGTTTTTCTGTATTGAGGCATAATTCAAAAAGCGTCCTTGTACTTGTACTTCCTCATTGTTCATTGGATTACGGATTGCTTTGAATTGAAAAGCACTTTTCTGGAAGATTTTTTGTTATTTGGCTGTTGATGATACAGTCTGAGATATTTCATGGAGATGTGTCGAGAACGATATTAGCATATTTATAGTCCACTCATTGCATTCATGAAACAGTCTATTAAAGCAGCTTTTGATGAATGATGTGGTTTCTCTGAGGTTCTTATAGTATTATGCAACGCTTATTTATTGCGTTTCAATTTATAATAGACTATTATATTATTACGTTGTATTTGTTTAGTATTTACGTATCAACTAAACGCTTGAGTGGAAATTAACCAGACCTACTTGTGTTTCATGAGTCTGTGTACATCTTTGCTATCTCTTAATTTTTGTGTAATTTAGAATGATTCCAATGTAATGCCTGAAGAAATTGAAGTTACGTATGCGCTATATACAAACTCACATAGAATAACATAATTATGTATACTAATATAAGATCAGTAACTAACAACGAACAACGGAGAACCATAGAGAAGAACCAATGAATTTTAAATTTAGGAACAAACTTTTAAAAATGACTACGGGACAATAAGTCCTTATAGAATTCTATATTTTCGATTATTAAAATTAATTAAATTAATTTCATTTTTTAATATGTCGAGTCGGCAGTGAACGTGTCAACGCGAGTACCGCAGTGGAAAGTCCCATAACTAGTCAGACACCCGAAAATGGCTTTGCATCGACAATATCATTGAATATATAAATATGTACCTATTTCATAATATTTTTCTTATTTTACAACACCATTGTAACATTAATTTTATTCCAAATTTCAGTTATTTGATAAAATTAAAATAGATACGTGGGCCACCGATGACATACTCAGCATTCAATGTGTTAAGATACAGTTAATCTAATCGTCTAATAATACAACTGCATGATACACATTATGCTCTTTTACCATATGTAACTAATTTCGTAAGTAACAGTACTCCAAAATTTTGCATTAATATCTTAAATAAATTCCTACAAACATTTTGCAACAGATTTATCAGAACATCTTCTACGAATGTATCAAGGAATCTCGTTAAATGAGAAATCACAGCTCTCGCACCTCATCGATGGCTTGCAATTTCGATACTCGTTCGATTGCTCCTCGATTATTCGTGACCCCTCGCGATTTCGTCGTCCCACAGCGAACCCGGGTGAATACGTAAGCTTGTTATCAAAGGGTCGTGTATTATTCTCGAAATGATCTTGTAGAGCTGTGTATTATTTACACGAAAGTTTGTTAGGGTCTGGATTATAGCAGCTCTCACTATGCGTATACGTAGATCCGCTTGCTTACTCGCATACAGGGTGGGTCATCAAGAACTGCTATCTAAAATAACTTCTGACTCGTTGATGTTAGAAGAAAATTGTTGAATAAAATTCGCTGTATTTGGAAGGCTTCACATAATAATAAAATATAACTTTTTACGAGGGACATATTTTGAAACATTTTAAGATGACGTTGAAGTGTTCAGCTTGCACCATGCATTATTGATTAGAGGATAGATGGGATTTGACAAACTGAATAAACAATTGATAATAAACTAGGATTTACAGTACTTAAGATTTACAGTATATATAGTACTCGATGAGCTAAATAAAAAATGTCTAGTAAATAAGAGTCGAAACGTCACAAACTAAGATATTTCTAATTATTTCAAGACTTCACAAATTGGAGTATTTCTAATTATTTGAAGACTTCACACATTATGATATCTCTAATTCTTTAAAAACTTCAGACTATGTATTACAAGTTTCCATAATATGACCCTCATAAAAAATTAGACATCGACGAGTCACAACTTATTTTCACTGACAGTTTCCAGTGACTCACCCTGTATATTGATTCGCACCTCAGGCACTGCTCGAAATACATGATTACGTCGAAGTTCGAACCCACCCTGTACCCCATCGTTCTGGGGAACGCGTCGGGGGTTTCCCCGCCGCAAACAATTGGAAACGTCGTCAAAGTTCTCGGCAGAGTTGACGGCGAAACCGCAGTTCACAACACGAGGAACGTGCTATCTCTAACCGTACTCGATACCGACGAAACGGAAACAAGCGGCCGAAGAACTGTCTGTGCTCGTACACCAGCAAGAAAACCGCGCACTTTCGCTGCCAGACATCGATCTTCGTTGATCGACCGCTCGAATTTTACGTTTAGATGTCTTTCAACCTTTTTTGTGGGTTTCTGGATTGAAATTTTAAAGCAATCAGTAGACTACAGATTTTTATGCAATGTAACGTAATTAAATACGTGGAAGATGCACATTGTACACAATAACTTAAATAAGACAGTGGAATATCCAGTAACTAGTCAGACACACAGAAACAACATTTTATAAGCATATGTCATTGAACATAGAAACGATCAGTTTTTTTATAATCAACTTTTTGTTCTACCCTATCATTGTAGTTTTACTGTTACCCAAAATATTATAAGGGTGTATAGTTATCCAATTAACACGTTGACGGCCACAGTGAAAACTCCCATGCCTAGTCAGACGTATTACAATGTCCCATTTCAAACACAAATCACGACGAAAAAATATATGTAACTATTCACTTGTACAGTATTTATCTTCCTTTCTTATTAGAATATTAATTCCATTCAAACTTTTAATAGAACTAGTAATTGTTTAATTATATAAAATGCAATGTGTCGGTCACCGGTGACCCCCATGGCAGTCAACGTGTTAAATCAAATTTAATAGCAATGGATTCGTGTACCTTAGTGCTGCGTTTTTGGGAATAAATGCTATTTAAGGCGCTTGCGGTTTGTTTTCAGTGTGCATGAAGATAATAAAGCCATAGAGCCTGTAGATCTGTTGACCATGTTTTGCAAAAGATATTACAGTACCCTCATGAATCGAGTTCCAATTGACTTTCAATTTCATTTAATGATTCTTTTTTATGATTCTATTCGGCACTGTACACGGCTGAAGGAAAAACTGTGAAAAGAGAGAACTCATCCGTGAAAACGTTTCCGTTTCGAAGGAAACGCCGTGACCTTTCCCCGAAACAAACACTCGGCACGCGTTTCCCTGTTCCGGGTCACGATATTTCTTCGCAGGGAAATCCCTTTTCATTTTTCATTTCCATCGCGACGCTGTCTTATTTTAGTGCCCGGAGAAGTGTATGGTCGTTTCGGTGTCGCGCGAAATTTGTCCCGTGGAAAGTAGCTGCGAGGCAACGTCCCCTTGGAAAATTCCCGTCGAACCCGGCTGGCCGTTTGACAACCTCGTTTCTCAAGCGGAACGGCGGAGGAAAAAATAAAACCCCATAGGGTGGACGGGGGTAACGCCGTCGTATTCCCGGAACCCTTCGTTTCACGGGGAAACGTAAATTCGACGAACGATCTATCACCGTGGACCTACAAGATAGCCTTCTGCAATTTTTTTTCGATACGGCCGATGGGAGCCTGCGTTTTATTAATCCGTTTCGAGCAGCCAGACATTCCTATTCGATTAGATTTTACGATCCCACGAGTACGCCTCGCGAGGAATTTCGGTGAAATTGAATTATCTGTGTTTTTGTGAATATTTTCGTACGCTGCGTCGGTGGATTTTTTGTTATTGTGAATGGATAAATCTACGCACGGAGTTTTAGATTATTATGGTTACTAATATGTGTATTGTGGGTAAGCTTATGCTGTGAATCGAATATATCTGCTTTGAGAATGTTTTTAAATGTTTTATTGGGGGTTTTTGTAAGTTTATGAGTAGACAGATCAGCGAAGGTGTTTTTAAATTTTGATTCCGTTTTACTATGTATATCGTAGGTAAACTCGTGTTCTAGGTTGAATATCTCTACTTTGGAAATATTTTCAAATGTTTTATCAAACGATTTTCTAATTTCGTAGATAGTAATGTCTGTGCAAACATTTTTTCATCAGGTTTCCTCTAGGTATACTTATGTTGTAATTTGAATATGCCAATTTTAGAAATATTCGTGAATATTTTATTATAGATTTTTCTAATAATGCAGATTGTAGAATCTGTTCGAATATTTTAATATTACTTTATTCCATTATGCACTTTACTGCAGACTTTCCAATGGTTTCCAATACTCTTCCAGTGTATTATTTTCCTTCTCTAAATTTTAATCGCAGAGAATGTTACAGAAAATTCAATTTAACGGAAAAATCTCACGACGGTGTACTTTTCGCGCTCTTTTTTTTCGACATTAAGTTGACTGCGGAGCAACGTGAGCGCAGCTGAAGGAAATCTTGTCTCGCTTTATCGAACGCGCTTCTTCTACGAAGGCAAAAACGACGTCCTTTTTTCCGCTTCGTCGAAAAATTGGATTTCCTGTGTTTTCAAAGGAACTCTGATTTTTCAATTTTTTAAACGTTTACGGAACACGCAGCAGTCGCTCGAAAAAAAACTATTTTGCAACGACTTCCGTCGATATTTTTTTCCTTTCAGCAAATGTTGACGAAATATATCTCGCGCGGGAAATATTTGCTGGGAAAATATTCAGTTTTCGGTCTTCGAATCGGCGGAAATCACGTTTCCCTGACTCGCGTCAATTAAAAGCTTCGCTTCGTAAACATTTCTATGGCCCCCCTGTATCGCGTTCGATTTCTCGTGATGTTGTTTCGCTGTTCAAGGAAACGTTTCTTCGCAAAAATGTCACGTAAAATCGTTTCGGCGAAACGACATTTCATATTTCCGGTTTTCTCGTGCACGCGAGAACGTCCAGAATTAATCCGTACGCGAATTTGCGTTCCAAGAATCGTACGACTTTCAACTTTTAATTTGAGCGGCAGTAACTCGGAATTATTTTCTTGTATGGAACTAATTATGCAAAGTCTTGGAACATTTTTGAATTTTAGGAATAAGGTAAAATATAACACACAGGAGGTCTCAGCTAAAACATTAATCATTGTTTTTTTTTCAAGATTACTTCATAATAGTATTTAAATTCTTATTTTTTGGAGTTTGTAGAGTGTTGAAAAATGGACGAACACATAAACGTTTCTAATTTTTAATAGATTGCTAAAAATGGAGATGGATCTGTGCGGAAAGCTTTTTTATTGGACGTAGTGAAATTCTGATAGAAAATACAATAATATTTATAGGATGAACATAACAGTAGTGATGTAAAGTAATAATATTTTTTTAATTATAAACTATTCAAAGTCTGTGTATATACAGTTTTTTCAATAAGTAGATAGAGAAGGTAGATATATAGTCATGCGCATTATTCAAGTAGAAACAGTCTACCCTTGTACAGACACTGCCCACAACCCAGGTGATCACAACAAAGATTCAGTAAACGTCAGGAGTCACTAAACATCATGTGGGACAATTACTCCTTCTTTATGCAACAGCACTAATGGAAAAAAAAATATTTCTTTGATAATGTATTACTTTCTTTTCTCTTTATTTTCTTTTGTGATCTGGGTTACTAATCTTATCAATCTAACTTGTGGTTGACAAACATAAAAAAATTCGAAGAATTCGACAAGTCTTACTCAAACATTACCATGACGTTTGTTCCCTAAAACTGCACTGAACTAATAGAATTATTACAAATATAATTAAATTCTAATTAAAACAAAAATTAAAAGAAATTACACCTGTTACATTCCGCAACACGTGCAGTAAATAGTTTCTCAATATAATAAAACGCATTAACTATAACACAACCCAATGCCTCTTACAAGCCACAAATCCTCTGAAGCAACCGCAGCATCGCCGGACGAAAGAAATTCCCTCGCGCCGCAGGGGACTTCCGTTCTCCGCTGTTCTTCATAAATTTTCAAGGTACGCGAATGGAAACACAGAGGAGTACACGAAACGCCGCAGAGATATCGCACGTAGGAATAAGCGAGAAGTGGCTGGTTTCGCGTAGAGAGTGTCCTGAAGGAAGGTTCGTACCCGGACGGAAGAAACGATTTTTCTATGTCCTTCGTTCCATCTGACGTCCCTCTCCCTCTCTGTACTCTCTTACTCTGTCGAGGTCTGAGTGGGTCGGTATTGCGTCGATATGTCAGTCCGTCCCTGGCAGTGTGTGTTCGTCGTCTTTGCATTTTATTAAGTCCGCCGGCCCGGCCACGATGTATAGGGTACCTTCCGTCATGTCGCCGAGGGATAGGACAAGCGGAATTTATGGCCGTGGATTCCATCCCCTTACAGCGGAACACGTTCCGCGCGAGAAACGCGTCTAATACCGAAAGGGCGTTCCGCAGATCCGCGTGACAGATCGTTCCACCGGAGGGTTTTCCACGGGCGAGCGGACGGAAGATTTTCAACCCGGACCGAAGAGAGTAAAATTTTTTACAGTCCTCGGTGCCATCGGGGATCGGGATTCCCCGCTGCTGGACAGCCTCGATATTCCCGGAGATTCGATACGAATGTCCTTCGATACCCCGACCGTACGGATCTTACGGAAAATTTATGTGTTCCTTACCTCCCGGAGAAATTTTTACCTGCACCTTCTGATTTCTGCTGGATGTACTAAAATATCTGAAATTGTTTCGTTTTATAGTTCCTGGGATGTTGATATTGTTTTTCTGTAACATGTACTGAGAATCGAGAGTTTATTAAGATGTTCCGTGACGCAGTGGAAAACTCGGTAACTAGTCAGACATCTGAACATAGGTATGTGTAAATAGAGGTCGGCGTCGAGCCGAGTGGAGCATTGAAAAAGGTGAGACACGACTGTATTCAGAGCAGGAGAAATTATTAAAATGACTTATAAATACAATGAAATATGTAATTTATTATCAGATACTCAGATAGCCTATTTCTTGAAAATAGCACCAGAGAGAGATAAATACACAGTCGATGTTCATGGAAAGGGGAATCTCGCAGTTTAGCAAGGTTTCATCTGAATTGGTGTTTGTACCTTGAACACTGATGGACCATAGCGTACAGCAAATTCCAATAAACTGTCATTTGTATCAGCAAAGTAGTTTTTTCTTTCTATTCTGCGCATACCTGCAGACGGAGATAAATAGGCAGTCGATATTCATGGAATGGGGAATTGCGTAGTTCATTAACGTTCGTTCAAGTTTGGAGTTTGTACCTTGAACACTAATATATCACAGTGTATATCAGTTTGCGTTAAACTGTCATTTATGTCAACAAAATGGTCTGATTTTTATTTTATAATATATTCACGCCCTGACCAATCAGGCGTCTACAGAAGAAGATAAACAGGCAGCCGATATTCATGGAAAGGGGAATCGCGTAGTTTAGCAACGTTCGTTCGGGGTTGGGGGCCGGGTTAGGGGATGGGTTAACACTTTAAGCCGTCCTGTTTAATATGGCTTTATTACGTAGGTGGTAACGAACCGCCGGGAGGCCATTATGCGGCGATAAAACGCGCAATGCGCCTATACACATCGCGTTTTCGGCGTCCAGCTGCCCCGTACACGCGTGTACGCGCTCGTTTCGACGCGGATACGTTGATTGACCCGCTCGTTTCACGGTCGCCATGGTTACTCGAAATTCAATTCGCCTTTTCGATGGGATCCGGCGCGAGCGCGAACCTCCGACCAGCGGAGAGCTTTTTTTCACGTTAGCTTCTAATTGCGCATATAATCGCGCCGCGGATTTTTCTGCCCTCCCGCACGCACCGCTAAATTTCGAGACGCGGCGGATTGGAAGTTTATTTTTCAAGTAGGCGAAGAAACTTCGAATTGTTGCACCGTGGTCTTCGCTTCGGTTGTCTCGCACACACACTCCAACTAGTAAGTAATAGAACACCTAATAAAACTTCATAAAGACCTACAAAATGATTGGAATCATTAAAATATTTAAAAGGAAGCAGTCTTTTTCCATATTGCACACAATTAGGTGTGTGTATGGTAACAAGTGTGTAGAATAATTTATTCAAAACCTTACTTAACCCGGCAGAAGTGTCGTTTATTTATGTCGCATTGGAGGTGTCCCGTGAGAATTTCTCTCATATTGCGACTTTTGTTTATTTTTCACCTTATTTGCTGTTTTATTGGCAAAGATGCACGCGTACATGTTATTGAGAACCTAGAGAAATACTTTTTAGGGAATTGATTTATTAGAAGTAATAAAGATATGAAGCATTCTCAACAAGCGTGAAAGAAGTTCTCACGAGGTCACCTCACCCGGGATAATGACATCATAAGGATTTTTTGCCACTCTGCACGGAGTACCCTCCAGCAACTTACCAGCATTGGTATTGCAGGAACTAGTGTAACGAAATAGTAAATAAAAGTGGTTGTACGTCGAATTTTGCAATTTTGAGGCTATAGAAAAATCGCGCGATGAATTGTTTAAATTGGTAAATTAGAAGGAGGTGTGGAAAATCAGAGGCACATGTACGGAGTCGTTTGGTTGACTTACAGAACAATATTATGACATGTTAAATCCAGAATATTAGTACAACGGACATATTAATGAAAGGAAGAAACTAAATTTCCAATTTATCATTCACCGTGCGTCTTAACGGTCTCATAATTTATTCCAACTTTACGCGAAGCTTTATAGAAATCCTAAAATTTGTGCTCGGTACGTAGCAGTGGCGATAAACTGTTAATAAAAATAAACGGTCACATTACGACTTCGTTAATATTCCCCTTCGCGCCTCGGTCAATTCCCTCTAACGAATTCACGAGGAAACTTCCGGTGTCGTTGGTGCGCGTCGCGACAGCCGAAGTTACCGGTGACGTTCTCCTCCGGAGCTTAAGGGCGAGGGTGGCGTTCGTTCGGGGGTGTTGGAAAAATTTATACCGCGGTTCGTTCTCTCTCGAAGTTGTTCCGAGAAAGCCGTGGATCCCGTCTTTTTCAACGAGCTCCGTCTTCCTTCGTGACGGCGACAAATCCAGCCCGGACGTGGCGACGCATAACCGAATCCAATCCCTCTTGCGATCCATCCCCGTTCGCCACTCACCCTTTCGCGCTCACCCTCCTTCGACAGAGACACCCGACACCGCTGGAAGCCGCGGTTTTTCCTGGAAAATACGGCACACACGTACCCTCGACACCTCGACCGATCTTCCTCGTCGTGGAGGGTGAACCCACCCCTAGGCTGCACGGACACCAGCCGGAGAAATGGCGGCACGGATGAACGTCAGCCCCGGTATTGCTCGAACGATAAGGATAAACCGTCGCGGTGAGGGAAGGTCGAAGGACACGAATATATTACGAGCGCTTCAATGGCGGGAAGAAAAATTGTTGTTGAGTTCGCGAACGAGGGTACGCTTCTACCGGGACACTCGATCGAGTTCCTTCGAACGAAATTTGAACGTGCACTCGGCGTGTCGGCTTGTTTTATCGTCTGAAGTGTATTTTTTATTTTCGATGGTACGGAGAGTACTGTTTACAAGGGTTGTACTGTTTAATGGTAGTATTTTTATTTTATCTGGATTTGGATTGTATTAACACTTTGAGTGCCGCGTCCATATCTGAATTACAGATAGATTCAACCATTATTTATTCGATCATGTAAAATATTAAAAATATACCTAATCATCCCTAATAGAAGCAGTGAAAAAGTGATGAGTGTTACTGATATTATTCATAAAAAAGGGGAGAATGCATGGTTACATTCATTTTGAATAAAAATTGGGGAAGTTTGCCAGTTTCAGAAAATGGAGCGTGGCACTCAAGGTGTTAAATACTATGTCTTTTCGTCAGTCTTTGGTAATTATTTTTAGGGTGAATTCAGTGATTTATTATTCAAGGTCGTTTAAGCTCGCTGAAGGTGAAGTACAGGGTGTCGCTGAACTGACTGACATATTTAAAAATTTCTTTGACCGTGTGGCATGGTCTAATGTTCCATGACAACGGTGTCAGTCAAAATGGCGCCACTTTCTCATTCCATTGCCACCCTAAAAATTTAATACATGTCAGTCGACTCGACGCCATCCTGCATAAGCCGTGGTTTTTCTTAATATTCTGTGCACATTGCAGAATCAAAGTATCGAATAATATCGTTTTCTTCTCGAATACTCGTTTTATCCTCCTCATAAACAAGTATATTAAAAATGAAGAAATTAATTTCATTTTTTGTCACATATATTTATTCAATGACACAGAAGTATAACGAAATTTCTCTTCACCTTGTTTTATTTTAATGCAGTATAATGTTCGTCATGTTTTATCAACAATATTTAAATTAAAAAAAAGAGCCAAACTTACACACGTGTGGCCTTATCCCTCAAGAGTTTAAGTACAAAAATGCATCCTCAATGTCGAAAAACGGATTCTTTTATTACCCAACGCATGGAAATGGCAGGTCTAAGTCATTAAGTAATAAATAAAGAAATTCCATGCAGACAAGCACGAAACAATAAAAATGGCACTTACAGGGAATGCCAGCGGCGCGAAAGGGCACTGTTCCTTTTTTAATTCATCGGCTTCAGGGTGGCAGGCTATGCGGATGTCAAACGTTTTACACCGTGGTTTTATACGCGCTTTTATATCGCTTTATCTTGGCGAGTCGGTCGTTAAGCCCTCTTTATTTCCCGTTTTTATGAAACAACTCCCGCATTCCGGCCTGATTAGAGCGGACGTTGCTCGTTTACCGGGGAAATATCTTCAATTCTTGCGTTTTAAAGGCTGTGTGGCGGGAAGTGTCAACGAAGTCTCGAAGACAATTTCCGAAGTCTTTTCCCTCTTGATACCCCTCGAGGTGTCTCGAAGATTTCGCGTCTCTAAATCCACGGTCGAAGTCCCGAAGCTTCGTGAAGCTTTAATAGCGGATACAGAGGACTTCGTTGTTCCGAGAAACCCTTCAAGACCCCTTCTATTTTCAGGGATATTTTATTTACTGTAAGACGCTTCATCCCCGCGCGAATCAACCCCTCGTTTCTTGTTTGACAGGAAAATTTCGTACCGACTTTGACTTCCTTCTGAGGTGAAATAAAATAGACAATATAAACGAGGGTGAATTTGGCGATGTTTATTCGATAACTGCAACGACAAACATTAATCAGGGAAACTATATCAGTGAGTAAATCGATTTGGACGTGCGTCACGCGGTTTTCTCACGGTTTGCCCGTAGTGAGCAGATTCTTTGCGTTTCGTGCGCGATGAGGACTCAAAAGGAGAGATCTATGAGTGCAGTGAGAGTTAATTTATCAGCTTTTACACACTGATGGATATTGAGATACCGAGGCTATTGATGTACGGTTTAAACCGTAGAGGGTTTACAGTTTACGAGATATTTAATGTTAAATTTTTTAACGTCTTGATATGCTCGAGCGGAACACCTACAATCAGATCAGATCGGTGCGCAGATAGTAGGGTATTTGCCTGGAGGAATTATGCTATTTGTTACGCGCAGACTCGAATTACCATCTGTCTCTTTCTGTTTTAAATTTTTGTTCGTTGCCAAATTTCATTTTCCTGTTATGTAGTCTATAAACATACTATTTTGCTTAAATCCTTAATACTTTGTTTGAGATTATGTATTATATTTGGTATTAGTCTTTATTAAAACGGGCATTAGACGTTCCCGAACCTCTGACACCTGATTCATTACTGTATTCACTACTCTATGTCTCTGTGGAATTTTATTTTTCAAAGGACCGTGTTCAGAAGGTATCAGATAAAACACAGCTTACATAATTAATTACTTTAAATACAATTTGTATGCTTTGCATAACTATTCAATAAATATTCTATGTTTTACATGCTTGTATGATGGACACCATCCAGATTCATGTACGAGCTTTCACAAAGACTAATACCCAATATAATGCATAATCGCTAAGAAAGTGTTAAAGATTTGATGAACATAACATGTTTGTACGATATACACAATAGGAAATATTAAATTTGGTAACGAAACAAAAATTAAAAAGAAGAAGAAAAATAGCATACTTCCTTCAGGCGGTTACATTATCGTCTGCCCTACACTCTCGTCTAATTGCAAGTGTTCCATTGAACTATACGTAAGCACACATACGTGAGTATATGGTATATCTAAACCCATACATATGAGCCGCTCAGAAGCCAAACCGATCACCTCCATAAAATGGAAACCGGAGAAAAGTGCTGATGTTGCAAACATTCATGTACTCAGGTAATGAAATTGAGAAATTTACTAAAAGTGGAGTAGCTCGAGCGGCTCATGTATCACTAGACTCAGTATACCAATATCTATCAGTGTGCAAAAGTTCATCCATTAACTCTCGCTGCACCGATACACTTCTTGTCAGACGAAAATCCTCTTCTGTCGCACTCATTAACGTGCAGAAGAGATGCGTAGAATAAAACTAGGAAAAGTACCCAGAGGAGAGGGGGTTTCTCGCTCGAAATCGAAGGAAACGTCGAATCCACGAACCGGATGTTTTATTCTTTTATGGCTCAGGGTTCGAGGATTAGGCGACGAGAAACATTCGCCTCCGCAACGCTCGGAATTTTCTGTTGCACGTCCGCCCGCGTACGCCACACATTCCCTTCTCTTTTTCTCTTTTCACGTCACAAAGTCTCTCCGTCCCTTCTTTAGCGAGCCCCTCGGTTCGTTAAACGCCACAGGTGGCGTCCCTGTATTTTCCACGATCTCATCAACGTCACCCACTTTCCATGTTACCGAATAGATTATTTACGGGTTAATAATGCGCCGCCTCGGCCCCCGATCATCCCTCGGACGAACATATTCGTCATGCACGACGCACACGTGCCGTCGCGGAGATTTCGCCGCGCCTTTTGACCCGCCACGGTTTATCGTCGATCCGCCATCCCGAGACGGGGAATTTTATATGCACCCCCCCTCCGTCCGCCCTCTGGGTTTAGTAATTTTAAGGGTAGACGCGCGTGTTCGGAACAATAAAACCCCTTTGCCTGTGTACACGGGGACCCGCGTGCATTGTGTCGTGAAATATCGGTCGGTTATTACGTTGACGTTCATAAAGTTTATTAGACAGACCGTGCTGATAATGCTATGCAGTACCTGCTGCATTTTATTATGTTAATCGTTAACGAAGTTTCGGGGCTTGTCACGCGTTTTGATGGAGCTGGGTTTTATGTAGCGGGGAGTAAACGTGTTACGAAATAGCAATGCACGATGATTGAGGTACATTTTCATAGACATCTTTCCTGCTCGGGTACTTCGTGTGCGCTGGGACCTTGACATGGTCACTTTGTGCGTTGGAGTACTTTATACAGGGTGGACAATGTAACTTGATCGTCTTAATTATTTTCGGTACTACTGGACCAATACAAATTCTTTTTTTTGAACCGTTAAAGGCTGTCACGGGTGAAATTTTACCCCCGATTATCTTTAAGGTTAACGTGATTTTTCTTTATGGTAGCTTTTAAGGGATAGACACTTGGTTTACAGGGGCCTACAGGCTAATCGCAGTATATTTTTTGTAGGTCATTTTCTTTTCGAAGTTATCAAGGTCACCTTTAGTTACTTAAATGGAACCCTATTTTTGTTTATATCATTATAAAGCATAGAAACTCAAACTAACGACCTGAATAACCCTACCGTTCCAATCATTTGATCTCGAGATATTTGCCTGTGACAATAATTAGGAAATAATTAAGGTGGTCAAGTTACGTTGTCTACCCTGCATGTTTGAATACTTCATACGATTTCCGACCTTAATGAAGACACAGTGTGCGTTGAAGTATTCTTTCGGACTTTCAAACAAAGTTAACCTACCAATCTTCGGAACGCTTCCACCTACAAAAAAAAGTTGATACGCTACGTAATATCCTCCCTTGAAATCACGCAACTTATCACGACACTATTTCAGAGAACGCATAATTGAAAATTTGTACAAACTGAGCATTTTAGGTGTCTCGCCCTCCATAGAATAGTTAACATTGATGCAAAAGACAATATAGAACTATATACGTATTATGTATTCGGCACGAATGTTTCATTTTGGAAAGAAAAATAACAATGGAGCAATTTTGCAGTTCAATGAAAAGCAAGAAAAGTAACAACGACGACGTTCATTCTGTTTCAGGAGAGAAGCCGTACAAGTGCAGCTGGGATGGTTGCGAGTGGCGATTCGCCCGTTCCGACGAGCTGACACGTCACTACCGCAAGCACACCGGCGCGAAACCGTTCAAATGCCGGCACTGCGAGCGGTGCTTCTCTCGCAGCGATCATCTGGCCCTCCACATGAAGAGACACGTGTAATCGTGTGGTCGTAAACGCGCGGACCGGTCCAGGACCGACGAAAGAAGCTCCTTCCTCCCCGAGGATTCCTGAGGACTGTCAGCGACCACAGCTGAAGTCCTCGCGATCGCGTTTCTTCCAAAAACAAAACAAAAAAAAAACAAAAACAAAAACAATTCCCAAACAACGATCCGCGGGCGTGAATCGCGACGATCGTCCACCTGAACGATTGCACGGCATTCGGCGGGTTTTAAGCGTCTCCAACGAGAATCGATGATCGGCGAGACGTGGAAGCTGGAGAACACACGCTTCCGGTCGCTCGCTGGAACTGAAACATCGATACACGCTGCGATGGGAAGTCGCAACAGCGCCGTCTCTTCCGTGGTCCTCCTGGCAAACGTTCCGAAAAGCTTCCTGACGAAGCTGCGGACACGTTCGACGGTGTCTCGCGTGGAAAACCTTGCTGAAAACACGGCTGAAGGGTGCGTCTCGCTGGCGGAAGTAGCTCGACGACGTTACGTACGTCTCTTCCGGGACGTTGATCACTGCCATACGTTAAATTCTAAGACCAATCGGTTCTCGAGGCGAACGTCTGCCACGAGGACGGCGGACAGAGAGTCACGTGTCAGCGGAACGAGGATCGCGCGAAACCTCGAAACCCGTCTGCCTTCTGTAAAACGGTCGAATTTCAGGAGACTCGACTGACGCAGCGGCTGCGGGGCGTACACGGCGAACGAGGAGGAAAGAATCGAGTTTTGGTACGAGCGTATCGAGGGCGTCGCGACGAGAATTCGAGTGTCAAGAAATCCCGGTTCGCGAGGACAATAATGCTGTCTGTCGGTGCCAAACGTTATCCCCTTTCTCCTTCGTTTCCCCTCTCTTCTCTTTCACACGTACGCAAACGTGCAAGCACGTATACAGGATGTTTCGATAACTCGAATACAACTGCTGAAGATACTGAAATAATTTTTTTTAGAATTTGTTGGACGAAAGGCTTCTTTATATCGTATAAAGCAGAAATTTTAACCATTTCTAGCAGCAGCATGTATATAATTTCAATTGAATTGAAAAAAGTACATATAGAATTTAATCGAATAACTGTACTAATCTCTTCAAAATTTTTGTACAATATTAATATTAAGTATTTCTCTTTCTGTGTGATTTATATTTAAAACAGAATATCATTTTTCACTGGATATTCTCTGTGGCACTCAACATGCTCATAGTTTCTATTCAGTTTTATTTATCAGACACAATAAATTTACCCAATTAACCCTTTGACCCTTCTTGGAAACAAGGCGAACGCTGTGTGCGGCCGAGTTGCAATAGTACACAGCGAACCATTACACCGAACGCCTATAGGCGTCGGCAGTGCATGGTGAGGCGCCAATAGCAGTCAAAGGGTTAAAAAATGTTATCAGCCTCTTTCCACGGATTAAACATCTTTTTATCCTTCGCATTGCAAAGTAGTCAGTCATTCAGTGAGTTCTATAACAAAAACACCTTCTGAATTTTAGCATTGATAGAAAATGGCGGGTCTCAGAGTTATTGAAACATCCTGTACAGTTGGCCAGTCGTTCCCCCTGAACAGAGGCTTCGAGAAGAGCATAGTTCGCGGGTGAAAACGTGCGCGACGCTTTCGATCCTCGGCAATAATCGAAACTGCATTCGACGAGGGTGGAGCAGAGGGGGTGGGTGGAGGAAGACGAGCCATAATTGAATACGTGATTTCGGCCAGTTTCGACGGAGGCAAAGTTTACCGTGTCCCGCGCTAATCCCGAATTTACAGTGCGAATTACATCGCGAGGGTTCGCTTGCCACCCCCCCTCGGGCCACCCTTCCACGAACATTTCGCACGATGCAAAGAAAGAGAGAACGATTCGGCCGTTTTACCCTTCGACAACGTATTCACGAGTGATTTTCAAGGAAGCAAGAGCCGCGCCGGAGAGAGAAAAACCAAAAACCTTTCTCACCCTTCTCACCGTGACTCTCTTCTCCTTGAGAATTCCACCCCAAAGGAGTATAAGCAAAACGGGGCTTCTTTCGTAGTGGCGCGCGCGTCCTGTCGTTTTTAACGTAAATCTGACTTTGTACTTTTGTACGATTGCTTTGTTAGGCGACCGTGTTCTCTTCGTTTCACGCTCGAGACGTAATTGTGCACGCGCGCTTGCGACGCCGCGGTGGGGCGGCGCCGGGTCGGGCGGTGGGTCTCCTCGCCGGAGGCTCAACTCAGAAATAAATGATATATTTTTTAATATTCTCGTCTTACTCACCGAAACAATATATTGTTATACATAAGGGACAAAATATAACGGGCAACATTCCGCACAAAGCTCTAGAGAACCGTTTTTCAAGCGTCGAGCCCACCGCCGGACGTGCTTACGAGCCACCCACCGCGTCGCGTCGCGTCGCGTCGCGGCGAACCCAAAAAGGCAGACGGTCGTCCCGAACGATCCTCGCTTCCGATCCGAGCGATCGCCTCGCTAATCATCGATTGTCGATCGACCCAGTTCGCGTGGACGTTCCACATGTTTCAAGGGGATAAAACCGAGGGCGAAACGCCGCGCGCATCCGGGGGCTAGAACGGACGTTCGTAGATCGCCGATCGCGAGACGGAACAGAGTAAAAAGGCAAACAGAAACAGAGAAGGAAACAGTAAAAAATAAGTAGTAACATTTAGTAAACGATATAACGATAAAAGCGCGAGGGAAAAGGAAAAAAAAATGGCAGAGAAGCGAAACGGAAGGAGTTCACCGCCTGAGATAAGACTAATCTCTTTACCTGACTCACGCGAGATGAAGAGGAGGTGGAGAGGCGAGCGAACGAGGATAAACTAAATTTTAAATGTTCAGTGGCCAAATAAATTAACTGATAACGCACGTAGAACGTAAAATGATACCGTACCTACTAAGTAAGCCTGACTGACTGACTGACGAACGCGTGCGTGCGTGTGTGCGTGTATATGTATGTAAAACGTGTGCATGTGCACCGGGTGTGATTTCATTAAAACCGTGTATGACGGCACGTGGTGTGCACGTGTACGATTGCAATGGTGTGCGTGTTGCGTGGACGCTTGCGTTTCTGAACGATTCTTTTCTTTTTTTCTTCTCGCGAGAGAATGTGTTTCGTGTCGATGAAGAAAGAAAGGGGATGTAAAGGGGTGTGAGAGGAGGAACAGACGAATCCAAGGGAGGAGATACAGAAAAAAAACAGAGAAAGAGAGAGAGAGAGAGAGAGAGAGAGAGAGAGAGAGAGAGAGAGAGAGAGAGAGAGAGAGAGAGAGAGCGAGAGCAGAACACTAAGTTTGTATATTGTGCAATTTTTTGTCAGTGTTTCATTATTTGTTACCATGTTCACGAGAATAATGATGAATAAAGTAAATATATATATAAATATACGCAGCATTTACAAGATTTTAGGATTAATAATGATAACGATAAAGAGAAAAGCGGATGCGAGAGCCGGATGTCTTTTTGATAGCCATATTATTATTATTATTATCGAGCGAGGCGTCGAGCGGCGAGAACATGCCGCGACGAGTCTTTTTTCTCTATACATATATACATATACATATATATATACACACACATAAATATATAATATATATTTTGTCTTTTTTTCTTTGTCTCTGGTTAGGCGAGGTGAAACGAGGACGGTGCTCGTCGTTCGATCCCTGTTCGTTCGGTCTCTCGTTAGATCGACGTCGATACATAGGTGAAAGAGAGATAGAGAGAAAGAAAGTGAGAGAGAGAGAGAGAAAGAGAGAGAGAGTGAGAGTGAGAGAGGTAGAGCGTTCGAATTCCCTGAATCCGTGGAAAAATGGCGAAACGGCTTCGTCGAGTCGAAAAAAAGGAACGAAGTCAATCGAAGGACGAGGACCGGAAGTGATCAACGGGGAGGAAGGGACGAGCGTTTTAACGATCGGTCCTCGCGATCGCGACGAGCGTTTCGCGCGTTTCCATCCCGGCGACCAACGAAACCCTGTAGATATATAACGATTTAAAAGCAAGCGAAGGAGCAAGAAAGAACACGAAAGAAAGGGACACGCGTTGTATTGAAAAAGAAGACCTTGATCAAGCACGCGAGTGCACGTGTAATTAATTCAAAGGGAATAATGTGGCGAGTGTTAATCAAGCGAAATCGGACACCTTAAGAACTAATAAATGGTAGTTAGAGGTTTAGATAGATAGATGGATAGCTAGAACGTTAGATAGACACCTTAGATAGGCAGATAAATAGACGGTGAGAGAAAGGGAGTGTGAGTGAGCGAGGCAGAACGGGGGTGGAGAACATTGGAAAGGGGTGTAAAAGAGTTATTATATGTAAAATGGAAAAAAGTCTATAAATATAGATAGGTGGATATACATAGGTAGAGATGTAAGTACCTAAGAGAAACTCTTAAGGAGAACCTTCTAGATGACGCTGTATCGTTGTACGAGGTACAATCTAAGTGGACATAAGTGTTTTATGATACTCACGTACAATAAGTGTCGAGGTTGAAACGCTGACGAAACGGGGGATAGTGATCGAAAATGTGTTGGAACGTGGGGAAAAGTGAGGCTGATGCTGGACAAGAAGAGTGAAGATTGGTGAAACACACACAGACACAGTACGATTGTAATTGTATTATCGTGGTCTAAGCTATTTTCAGTCATGTTGTATAGTAACTGTAAATTACAGGACGCGAAGCGAGGGAGGCGATGGGAGAGAGTGAGAGGGAAAGAATGGGGATGCGCGTGTGCGTGAGAGAGAAAGAGACATCGAATGGAGGGTGAGAAAGGCAAGTAGAAACGTAGAAAGAATGGCGGATACGGAAGAACTGAGAGATCTGTGTCGAGTTTCGTGAAATTGTACAGTAGGCCAGGATAAAGAGAGATAGGTAGATAATAATCGAAAGGAGGAAGAAAAGGAGGGTTTAGGATGAATTCGCGAGTTCAGAAACTGATTTCGAGCGAAAGATGAAATTCGTTGCTATGATCGTGTTAATGCAATTGATTAAAATTGTAATGCAGGGCCTCTTTCGAAGATCCTCTTAATCGCTAATAAATTCTCATAAATTCGAAACAACGTAATTTCCTCGAGACTCAATTTTTCCAGAAAGCAACGCCTTGTATTACCAAAAAAAAAAAGAAAAAAAAATGAAATTCAAAGCACCGCGAAGCGGACTGGTTGAACTAACGTTGTTTTTAGGAAATTTTGTCGTTGAATAAGTAGCGACGACTTCGTATGGCGAATATATGTGTACGAGAGAGAAAGGAAGGACGAAAAGTGTGCGCAGAGAGAGGGAGAGACAGAGCGAAAGGAGGTGTGAGAGAGAACGAACAAAAGTCGAGAGATACTTATATTTTTAAAAAGTGACCTTTGGCATTTAAAGACTTGTAAAAATCGTGCAACGAGTTAAGTAAAGAAACAAAAGAAAAACAAAGAACAAACGCAGAAACAAGGGCGCAGTGTATTAAGAGGCGTCCGTCCTTCTCCGTGTCTCTATTCCATGTTACACAACGCAGGTGAAACGCCACACACGTACACCCACACGTGAAAAATTGCAAACGTTTCTTCTGGTACACCGACAATGAAAGAAAGTAACAGAAAGCAATTGAAATCTTTCGATAAAGTCGACAGCAAACGGAGAAAATCGTCTGAATACACGATTATACTCACACAAACACACACACACACGCATGTACTCGAAAAATTCTCACGTAACTGCATACACTCGTCTTGATCTCGACGCGAGAACCAACGGCGAAGAACAAAAGAGAAAAGGGCAGGAGAAATGCAGCGAATTCGACGGTGGAGCAAAAATGAGACGCAAAATTCGGTGGAGGGGTCAGAGGGTGGTGGAGAAAAGGGAAACAATGCATTCCGTTAGAAACTCGCTTTTCACGAGGTACACGAAAACTGACCTCGAAGAATCGACGCGTGGTCGGTTTACCTCGAGGCCTAAAAATAAAAGGAATCGAACGATTTCGGCCGTGGCTCGAGAATCGATCGTCGCGACATCGTTTGTTTGTTTGTTTTTTTTCTTTTCGAAGTTCGTCGTCGTAACAACGGAAGAAACTTTGCCTCGCGAACCGATCGATCTCGAGATCGATCTCCTCGAACGGAAAAACGAGCCAACAGTCATAGTCACTATCGTCATCCAACACAATTCATGGTAGGGTAATATAATAGTATTTTTAGGGATTTTATACAGGCATGCGACAGCGCTCTATGTTTTAGCCACGATTAACTGTCGATTATTGACGTTTCTTCTTGTACGTAAAAATCGAACGGTGTGTTTTCGGTATTACGTGTAGAGTAAATTACATTATACGCGAGCGGACGGTGAGTTGAATTCTGTGTGCACGGTGGATTTCCATGTGAATGCGAAAGAATGGGGAACTCGAGGAAGATTGATCGATCGAGAGCGAGAATGAGAGAGAGAGAGAGTATAATTTTTCTGGAATTCTGTACCTCGTTGTGTATACATCTCTATTTGTATAATTGTGAATATTAACGTGTTATGATAATGTGATTTATTACGTGTGATCCAGCGCGCTGAGTAAAAAAAGAAGAAAAACACTCTCCACGACGTGGAGAAACGTTAAGCGAGTATTTTGTATTACAAAGCGGAACGAACAAGAATAACGATGCGAGTGTCCGTGAGAGAAAGAGACGGAGAGAGAACGAGTACGAGAGAAAGCGAAAGAAATTGAAAGAGAGAGAATGAAAGCAAGCGAAAGAAGAGTCTTGTAATCGCAGCTTTTTTGCCGCTGGGGAATATAATTATAATATAACGAAGAACGCGCTTGTGCAGCCGTCGCTCCTTTCTCTCGACGTCATTTCTTCTTCTACTTCTTCTTCTTCTTCTTCTTCTTCTACATCATCTTCTTTTTACTTCTTCTATTAACGCTGTGTCTGCTACTTCTCTTCGCTTTCTCATCGAGGTGAGCGATGAATACCGTATCATTCTTGATTAAGAAAAATATACTTGAGAAATTGAGAGATGAATTTAATATTAGATTCACGGGAAATGTCACTATGATTTAGTGACGTTCTAGGATCGTTTTTCTTTTTTCATAGTTTAAGTGAATACCGTAGCGCGTGAAAACTGAAGCGAATTGTAACGATAAATTCGACATTTTGCGAATGCTACTAGGATTTCGAAGCGCGTCAGAATTTAATCGATCGTCGATTTAATGACACACCATCGAATGATGCTATCGAAATAATCGTTGTGCGACTGTTATTTAAATAAGTACTGCAGTATTTTGAAATTGAAAAACTCGCGAGAATTCAGAAAAGAGCTTCTGAAACACCGCGATGATCTCAAAGCAATAAGTCCCTAGATCGACTACGATTTCCTGGTTCAAAATACGATCGAAATTATTGCGTTGTTTAGGAATTCTTAATTAAATAGCTTAGTATTTGACAAGTAATACCGATTTGTGATTATTTCTATGATTTCTGCTATGAATTTGGCAAATAAATGTGAGACTAAATTCTTGAAAAATGTCAGTATGATTTCAAGGACGTTACTCCTGAATTTATCTATACCTCATGCGGGAACAGGTACTACAGTATTTCAATAATTTTATCGTATCTCTATAATTTTAAGCACATCAGTGTTTAAAATAACTTTCTCAATTTTTAATACCGATAATACAGTGTCTTTAACCTCTTTAGCTGCGAAAGACGTATAAACACGTCTTAAAACACCAATATCTTACATGGTTGGTACCAGTTCTCGAAGCCACTATAGTGGCCGTTCGTGTATACTCTACGAAAATGCAGAATTAAATTAATGTCAAGCCATGGCTGAAGGCAGGTCTTTTGGAAGCACGAAAGTATATAATAGACAAATTGTTTACCGAATTAAAAGAGCAAAGCATAGCAACACAAATGTATGGATAAAATCAACGCATGCGGCACACAATTTTTATTAGAAATACCGCAACATATATACAACATATACCGCACCTAAAATATCCAAATTTTTGTAGATTTTTCATCTTTGTCTATCTTATTGATAGGCGCCAATAGCAATCAAAGGGTTAACTGGTAAAGCGTTAAAGTCACTGTATCTCCACGAAAAATTCCCTAACCATGTTTGTTACCATTTCATCCTACTGCAAAGATGTCCAATAAGTCTTCAAATTTTGTGACAGTATTTTAGAAACATCCTGTGCGTCGTCGAATTCGTCTTCGGGAGATTATCGATCACCTCGTTGAGAAAACATCCCTCGACACCGCTCTTCTTCGGTCTGTCGAACGAAAGTTGATGCAGGGATTGCGTCGGACCATCCCCCGACACACCCCTGAAAAAAATGTCCGCCCTTGTATTCCGTAGGCCGCTGTGTAAACACGAGTCGTTCGTACGCAACGTACACACACACACACATACACACACACACACACGTACGCACGCACACATTCGGTACCGTTGTAAAACCGTGCGAAAGCTTTTTTCGAGGGGCCCGTTCGAAAAACAGGCGCGATTAAAGCGAGTACACGTTTTTCAAATTTACGCGGGATCGGTCGAAAGGAAGTGCTCGTCGTCACGTGACCCGACAGCGTCTCGACGGTCGTTCGTGGATTAAACGTAAAGCGAAATGTATTGTATACGATTCTAGGAACCTGTCCTTCGATAGAGATTTTAAAAACAGAGAAAGAAAAATACTAAAAAAAAAAAAAGTAAATAAGCAGAGAGAAAGGGTGGAGAAAATTTAGACGAACGAGTTACGGACTAACTTTCAAAGAAAACACAAAAGAACAAAAAAAAAATGAAGATACGTGAAACAAAGTAAAATAAAAAAGACATCCTTCCAAATGAACCGGGACTAATTTATTCGCACGCGACTTTCGAAAGTCGACGCTGGTTTCGCGCTGGTTTGAACATTTTTCAAAAGACTCGACGTTTTGTACAAGGAAGTAGCGAGCTCGTGTAACGAGTCTAAGTAGGTGATCACATGTGATATTTGTATCGGCTATTATACATATATATATATTATTATAAATATAAATATACATAAATGTAAATGTACATTAGAGTATTCCGTTAGGATTACCGCTAGTAGTTAGGTGGAAAGACGAGAACAGACAAGGCAACGAGCAAGAAGAACACGTGGAATCGTGAAAGAGAGAGGAACGAGGGGGGTGTGCGAGAAAGAGAGATACGGGCGAACATCGAGCCCCAATTTAAAAAAAGAACGAATAGAAAAAGGAAACGGGAAGTCTCCATTTGGAAATTCAGCGTGCTCTCGCTCCGAAATCGCCTAAGTCGCTCTTTACACGTACGCAGGCCTACTCGCCTAATCTAAAGAAAAATAACTACTTACCATCAACCGATCGTTGATCATCCGCGACGAAGAAAATGCAAACAGAAATCGTCAGAACAAAGAAATCCGAGGAAATCCTCGAGAACTTTCGGAAATTCTCTAATTTTCGTTCGACTCGAAAACCGATAATCGACAAATCGAACGCGAGCACGGTTCCAAAGCGCTTCGAGAGGCCATGGATCGAGAGGAATAACGGAATCGATCACGTTGCGAACTCCATCGAGTGTCGGCTGCTCGAGATTCCCTGCAGCCCCCGAAACTGCTCTACAAACATTAAACTTTCAATCTTTATTCAAGGATATTTATAGACGCTCGATTTTGGATGATCGAAAAGTCGCGGCATACAGCTTGAAACCGGATCCTGAAGACGTTCAGAATATCGAGTTGTCCGTGAACATTTTCACCGGCTCGAACTTCCGAATTGATATCGACGATTTCAATTAGAACGTCTATGAATATTCCTAGACCTGACTCGCTAAAATGAACCTTCGGATACTTGCCTTTCTTCTTCTCCTTCTTGATCTTCTTTTTCTCGGTTCTTTCCCCTCCGGTTTCGTTGGTAGAGAGAGAGAGAGGAAAGGAAGGTCGCGCGAGAAAAAATCATGGACACCATTAACCCCTTGTCTTGTAACGAGTCACACTCGTGATGCATATTATCGTCTGTATGTTGTAAATATCAGTTTCACTTAAATATGAATTTTTAAAAATTTGCTATCATGCACCCTTGACATTCAGAGACTCACTCAAGGCAAATTGTACGCGTTGATAAATATTATATTATATTAAATATTACAATCTCGATACATGCGCGTGGATCTCGTCTGTTGCATTTTATCGACAACAAGTAGAAAATATATGACAAATGAAAATCTACAAACATTTGAAAGAGGAAGCAACAGTCCCAATTATATTGGAGATTCATTATGTGGTGGAATTTCTCATGCATCTCATTACCTCGATAGTTGCACCAGCCTCCTTGCTTTCACGAATTCTTACCCCGTTTTCCTACAACGATCGAGGTACTACTGTAACAAACCTGACAGCAGATAGCTATTGAAAAAATCGTAAGAGAAGGGGTTAATGGTGGACCGATTCAAGGGATGAACGACATCCATAGAGTGAGAGAGAGAGAGAGAAATAAATAAATATTAGTGTATGAGAGAAAGATCGCGACTGCACGTGCGTGGAGAACGAAAAGATGTACAAAGTGTTGTATCTCGTGAGAAACAGCGTGTCGAGAATCAAACAGTTGACGTTCGTGCGACAAAAGGGACACTGCAAAACGGAGAAAAATAAATATAGATTATATATAATATATACACGCGACGAAACGGGAGAAACAGACGGAGCGGATGATTTTTTGTAGGACACCGGCGCAGAATTGACTATGTTTCCCACGCAACGAAGCCCTTATCATCATCTTCGTGTATCGATATCTCGCTGCTATGATCAATATTGTAAGTACCGCCTGTCGCGTCGTTCTATTAGCGTTTTCGTTCGCTGTACAAAGGTGAAGCCAAGGAGAGTAAATGTTTTAGCACGTAGCGCGTGCGAGCGATCGATCGTGCGTATCGATCGCGAGACGATCGCGGAGGGTAGCTCGAGAAACGTTCTTCCTGCGTACCGACAGCGATTTTCGAGAGTTTCATTCGATGTCTGCACGAGATCGATGGGAAGCACCGGGGCGAGTGTCGTTCCACGGTTTTCACGATAGCATTTCGTTTGTATTATTTTTCAAAATCTCGTCGAGCCGTCTTCGAGGTCGCGTATCGATCCCTCTGGATCCACGGCTCCCCATCGATCCCATCGTTGTCCGCCTAGAGATTTGTTGCGTTCACGATAACGAAAAACGAGAAAACGGCGCACGCTTCTTATTCGGCTGACGGAGCGACCGGGCCGGCCGCGCTTTGTAAATAATTCATTAATAAACAAATTTCTCATCGTGCTTGAGTGAGCTTGCTTTCAAGATATGTCCTCCTTCGATCTGTACCGATCTATACGATATCGTCCCGACAGACGAGCATTCGAGAGGGTCTGAAAAATCGAGGCTAGGTTAGTTCAATTTGTTGATGTTCCATGATCTCGAGGGCCCCCGAGATCTTTAACCCTTTGACCGCGGGCTACTTGGAAATTAGGCGAACGCTGCGTGCGGCCGAGCTGCTGCAGCACGCGTCGAGCCGTTGCGCCGAACGCCCATGGGCGTCGACAGCACACGATGAGCGGCTTCGTTAGACTCCTACAGGCGGCGATGGCGGTCAAAGGGTTAACGGTTCGAATCGATTCCAACGGTCTTCCGACCGTGCGTATGGATCGATTGGTCGATTAGTAGATTGTAATTAGGTACGAATTAGCGCCTGAGCCGGCCCATCCGCTCTGAAACGTGGGCGCTTCTTTCGTGACCGATTAAATTAGCTTGTGTGATAGTCATTTCTATCGCTTCGTTTTCAGAACGATCGTGCCGATGTCGAGGCCTCGGATGACCTTCCGAGCTCGAAGATATCAGGATACCTCCTGCAATCTCGAAACCACCCGGCTCTCGCGTAAGAACGAGAAGAAACGATCGAGGCAGCCAATGGCAAAATTTGTCCACGCTCTCGACATCGAGATAACTCGAAGTTATCGTTAGCCTGAGGGGGTGAAGGTCATCGACCGCCTCGAGATCGCGTTGAAACGGTTAGGTGCGCGTGAAGGAACGGGACGGACGGGAGAAAGAAAGAGAGTGAGAGTGAACGGGGAAATTGAACGAGTTGGAAGTATGCAAAAAAGAGAGAAAGAAAGTATTCCGTGAGGCGTCTGTGTGTTGCGTATAATCTCCGTGTACGTGTGCCTGGCGAGAGTCCGTAACAGGAAGGAGCGTGTATGTGCATGCGTGCGTGTGCGTGTGTGCGAGAGATAGAGAAAGAGAGAGAAGTAAAAATCGAGCGGCTCGAACCCGCCTCGCAGCACTTTATTCCTCTTCATTCTTTTCTTTCCTCTCTTGGTGGCTCTTATTAAAAGGAAAACACCGTAGCGTACTCTAAATATCGTTATTTTTTAAGGAGAATTACACGAAGAATGAAGTGAACGATATTGAAATATATAAATATATATATATTTATTTTCTAAGATATAATATATATATCATCTATATGTATATTAAATTATGATAATGCACAAAATGTAATTATATGTACATGTATAATTAATTATCTTGCTCTACGATTCGGGCGGTGGTGAGTAATAAACGGACGACACAAAAAAAAGAACACGCAGAGAGAAGGGCAGACTCGAGAAGGGTTTGGGAGGGAGGAGAAGGTGAAAGAGAGTGACGTGAGAGAGGGAGAGAGAGGAAATGTGTTGCTTGTGTGCGGCGATGAGGGTTTAAAAATAAAACACACAAAAAAAGAGAAGAAATTGCAAAAAAGTGACTGTTCGAGAGTAGGCGAGTGCGAAGAGGAAAGGGGCGGGGGGCTTGCGGCCGCTGTAACCTCATCTTTCATGAATAGCTTGTATTTCTGCTCAGTGCAAAATAAACGTACGTTCCTGTTGAAAAAAATGAAAAAAAGAAACGGTTATCCGTGTCGTCTGCTTCTTTCGACCCTTCATTTCACGCAGCTGTGCTCGAATTCGCAGCTGATTTCCGGTTTCGGTGGACCTGCGGGAGGTTAGGGTAAGTATCGCTAAATGGAAACTGTTACTCAGGTTTGATTGTTTCAAAGGCGTCAACATTTTACAGGTAAATTCGGGGTTAATGATAGATTATCTTCTGATCTAAGATAACGGTAGCAGATTATTTTAAAATTCATGATACGACAACAGATTAAGATTCAATGTGACCTAATCTAAACGTTAATTCACTTAATAGGTTCCATCTCGCGGATGCCAGGTATTAATTTTAATTTCATTAAATAAATTCTAACCCGTACAAAATTTTGAGATATGCTATTTTCACGAGTCTGACTATTTACGAAATTTTTCACTGTGACACAGAACGTGTTAACGCGTTCAATACTAAAGTGAAAATGGCCATCAATGGTCAGCCACAATATGAATTCCTCTTTTCTATATAAATCGTGAAGGTAAAAAGTGTTAAAGTATTCAATATTGTACCTGCCTACCTGTAATAGTGTTGCAATGTTAAATTTACTCGGAATATAGCAAACATCAATAATTATTTAATTAAATAAAATTTGTAGCACCGGTCACCGGTTACCTCCATAGCAGTCAACGTCATAACAGGTTGAACGATGTGGGGGTCACCGATGACCGGCGCCACCAATTTAACTTTATTAAATAACTGTTATTTTCTATGAAATTTCAAAAAGCATTAACACCGGTCAAATAATATAAAATATAAATTGTACGTTTAAATCTTCAAGAACTCTTTCACTTCAGAATTTATATTTTATATAAAAAACATCAAATTATAATGTGTCTGACTAGGTATGGCAGTTTTCACTTCCACATTCAACGTTTATTATGTACGATACCATATTGTTAAATAACATCCATACAAAACAAATAAATGAGTATACCTATCACTCACAAACAATAAATATGTAAGCACCTATAAAATGAAATTTGTAAAAGATTCAACATAATAGGAATAAAGAACAATTTTTATTATTTAAAGATCCTTGCAAAAAATGATCAACGACAACTAGGTTTCTCAAGATACTCGCGACTGTAAAGTATTAAGGTTACAATAGCAGAGCATTGAAAGCAATCATCATACTTGGCAGTCACCATAATTATGACGTTTCTCCAGGGTCCAAAGCGTTCGAATAATCATGGACGGTACTCTGCGTCGCACAGGTTGTACGGTTTTACTGCGAGATCGTCTTGAAAACTATAATCCGTCCCGATGACCGTCACAGGAAGACGTTCACGGCGTTTTGTCATCATAAATCGTTTTATGGGAAATTATAATGCGTCCTTTCCCTATGGGGCGTTCCCATCCATGGTGTCCAGATACCAGAGCTATTCTGGGCGAAATATAAAGAGGACGTTCGCTGTGCTTCTCATCCGATCGGCCCATAACCGACGTTTTACTGTCCCTACACTTCCTTATTCTCTATTTTACCCCGCATCGGATCCTTTTGGCCCTGTTCCATGGCGTTCTGGCACGGAACTCGCCGTTCCGATGCGGAGGAACCTTGTGCCGCTTAGCATGCACGGCTCACGTACTTTTTCTCTCCGTTGATTTAATTAAGCTCGAATTAATGAGATCGCGAGGGATGTCGTCGGAAATATTAAGTTTCGTTAGCGACTCCGTGACTCAAAGACGCCGTGTTCGGTGGCAAAAATGGGATGCTAGAGGCACTTAAAAAACTATTAGAAGAGCTTCTAATGGACTGTGAATTGAAAATTGGGAGCGTATTTTTTTGTTGAGGTTTTGTCAGTGATCGTCTTTTGTTTATTATAGTCGTAATCGGCAAAGTATATATGAAACTTATAGCCTAGATCTATATACCATGACTTCTATAATAAAGTTCTGTCGCTATCATAGTGAACAATGAACTTTCCATGACGATACGGGATTTTGTGTGCAAGCGTGAGTAACTGGACGAACAAAATATGGTTTTTAAATAGGCCGCAGAATGCACTGATTTTGTTCCAGGCAAGCATAAGACTACCCTAAGTTCTCTTTTTATTATTGTTGTTCTTTTGGATTTATCGTCATTTTTAATACAGTCCAATATGGAATTTTTGAGCGAGTACCTTCTCCCTTGTAGCAGGTCATCCCATAAGTAGTATCATTCCCTATCTTATAAAAGATAATTTACATAAATATGAATATATTATTCGATTTTATCTAATAAAGTTTTGACTATGCACGTGGTGAAATACCAGAGAAGTATATTGTTTTGAATCTTTCAATAACAGTTTGGCCTATCACAGCAAAGATCTGTAGGGAACAATTTTTTAAATCAGACGTAATTTTTGGTGAAAAGGTATCATGTTGGTGTTTGAATAATATCAACACACAGAAAACTTGTTCTATGTATCAGCTACTACGTATGTAGGTGGCTCGACAATTGTTTAATTGACAAACAATTCAATAATATTAATCGGTTGTAATAAACTTGAAATTAATTCATTTAAAATTATAGAAATTTGTTGAAAATCGCGTTGAAGAATTATTAAAAAGAATTAGACAAGCATACCGAAATTAATGTTCAATACATCGATAATTCAAAATGAATGCTATTATTTAATTATTTACGCTTAAAGTCACATTTAAGAACGGCGTTAATTAAGTGATGACCTGATATTTCTCACCTGTGGTCATTTTTGTGGATCAAATAAGAGTGCTTCGTACTGCCGCTTGAAACAGCGCCTGCGAGAGGCAGCCGGCCAGCAGGGAGCAACAAGGGAGTTGCCTATCTCTCGGCAATTGACACTTACAATACAATGCCGCCCGTAAGTATTAGGACGATTTTCAACTTTGGGATTACTCTGAAAGTGTTATGAAATCATTGGAGTACTCAAACACACATTGTTCTGTTTTATATTCTATACCACCAGGGCCATGGACGTATATTACTGTATCACAAAATTCACTATGGAAATTAATTAAAAATCGTATCCTATCTTTGTTGGTACACCTGTCTAAGATTATTGCTGTCATTAATATTGGCATATTGTCAAATGTAACAAATTTCGAATGCAAATGGTAAAACCTAAGGGTGTGCTTAATTTAAAATAAAATAACGAAAGTATAAAAATTAGATAAAATATTACATATTCGACAAAAGGTGCAAGTGTCCTAATTGGTATAAACAACAGCGTAAGTCATACAGAACTCTAACAAAATTTCTGCTGGTGATTTGAAATTTTTTAAGAAATCAAATACCATAAGAGCTCATTTACATTACAAAAGAATCAGAAGCATTGAAATTGCAGAGAAGCACGCGAAACGTGAACATGTCTTCAGCACAGTGAATCATGTGGTCCAGTCGTCGTTGCTCGCGCGCCAGGATCCCCCAATTAACCAATTCCGCTCCACTTAATTACTTCCGCTCTAATAACCCCTTATTTACGTGGGACGCAGAAAAGTATTTCCGACTGGGGCTTACGTGGTTCCGAGCAGGAAATTTTGCGTTCTCTCTTTGGAAACGCCTCGAGAATTTCCAACCGGAACAGGAAACTTCAATGTTAGCTGCGGGCGAGACGAGTTGCCGGGGCAACGATACTCGAAGACGAAGTGCAACAAGAAACTTCCTTGTGCTGCTGTAAAGTTGTAATTCTGAAATATCCCCAAAACAATGTGCAATCGAACAAAGGGTCTCAATTATCGTAACACGAAGACGAAGATTAAAGAGCAGTTTCTGTGTGCGCTTGTAAATTGTAATTTCGAAACATTTCCAGGAGAATTTACCACCGAACAAAGGATCCCGATTATCGAAACTCGCAGACAAAGAGTAACGAGAAATGTCAGTCGCTGTTGCAAATTGTAATGTTGAAATATTTCTAAAAGAACTTACAACCGAACAAACCGTTTCCATTATGCAAACGCAAAGAGGAAGAGTAACAAGAACCGTCTGGGCGCCACTGTAAATGTGTACCTAACTTTGAAATAATTCCAAACGAATTTACAATCGAACAAAGGAACTCGATCATCAAAACTCGAAGACAAAGAGTAACCAGAAACGTCTACGTGCTGCTGTAAAATTATAATTTCGAAACATTTCCAAAATTTGCAACGTGCGTTCAGAATCAACGACCGAATAAAAGATTTTACTTATCGAAAAACGTCGATGCTCAGCATAAATCGTGTTAAATTAATCTGTTGAAGATCCTTGCGAGAATTCCCGCAAAGATCGAAAATTTTGAAAGAAATACTTTGTCTCGAGGGTCGTGAAAACCGAACGGGCCAGCGGGCTCGAATGACACCGAACGAAGAAAAATATCGCCTCTGCTTGGCAAAGAGGTAAAACCTTTAAACGTCTTCCTTCCTCGAGGAGAAGAAGGAAGGGTGGTCTAGCAAGCCGGATTCGCTTAATCCGAGCCACTCCGTTCAATCCGGATACCCCTGAAACTAAAGAACTACCGCTTCAGAGGATACGACGAATGACCGAACCCTCGGTAAGGGGATCAAGGGGGATGCTTTATATCGTCGGATTTGAAGAAAAAAGAATTTCAATGGTGGCTCAGGTTTTCAGAGGCAAATTGCACATTTTGACGTACGAGCTTCGCCCATTAAAGCACCAAAAGTACTTACACCCCCGTCCAAAATTACTGGGGCGCTTATCAAATTTGAAATACATCTGAAGAGTTATGAAATCATTGGAGAATTCGGACAGACATTGCTCTATTCTATACTTTATATCATAAAGCAAATGTACATATATTTAATACTACATTACAAATCTCAGCATGGAATCGTAGGATTTATTCAGGATAAACCCAGTGTTAGTGGGATGTGACTGTGAGGAAAGCAGATCGGGAGTATGAAGCACAAGGTAATTAAATAGGGACACTAATTAAACTATATGTATATCTAAATACAGTGGAATCTCGATTATCCGAACTGTAATCGATAACAAGATGACTTACATTACAACTGTGTTTTGCATAAAAATGATAATTTTGGTTTAGAACATAAAAGTACACAGTGGAATAAAATTAAGTACACAATGTCATTGGTGATAATTTTAATTTGTAATTAACCTGGAAGAGGAATTTTTGAATGACCAGTGTTCGGATAACTTTGGTGCCACTGTATAACATAATAACTCTGAATATCTCTATAGTCCACTCTGTATCTGACTCTTAGCTACTCTGACTGTGAAAAACTCGAAAAAGAACTCTTAATTAGTACGAGAGTGGCCAGCGCCATACATACAAAAATGTATTTACGTAAAATAAAAGAAATATCATCTAGGCAGGTCCGTTTTCTTTAGTTTCTTATTACACAAATCATTCTCAACTGTCCCATTTTCCAGCAACAGACGCATTTCTACACTTAAACGCATACACTCTCACATTTCTTCGGACTAAACAGATTTTCTGAACGCTCTGGTGTACCTTAACACTAAATTTAGCTTGAAACCCGCGTTAAAAAAGTAACTGGTATACCCTAAACACTAAACTTAGCTTAAAGTTTCTTTGAATCTTTAATAACTTCGGCGGCAGTTATCGTATGAGCTCATCCTATCATCCCGTCTACTTCCCCGGTGTACAATTACTAGACTGCAGACGTTTATGCAAATACACATTATTAAAATTCAATACTTTTCCTGCGATTTCTACTCTAGAAATAAAACTTTGATAAAACTATATTTCCTTCTGTAGACGTTTAAAAATGCACTTCTCATTTTTTCCAATTTTAACTGCGCGGTTTCCAGATATTTGGGTACACCAAACTGCATAACCATCGTCAGTCTAATAATTACTAAAGTCTACATGATAACGACGTACAAAAATTCATGTGTGCACCATAAATATGTATGAATAAATCTGTAAAGTTTCGTAACGATATGTTGTTCAATTTTTCCAAAAAAAAAAAAAAAATAACCAAAGTATACCGTGAAACCAGACTGAGAGTGGAGAACACCCCCTTAACGAGGAGGGGGATGAAAAAGCGCGAGCGGCCACCCCGTCGGAGAAACCGCAGAGGAGAAAGGAACGAGACCGGGCACGGACAATTGTTAGGAATAAGTGGACACGGCGTTCGAGATAAAATACGAGGCTCGAACGGCCGGTGGCGGAAATACGAGGGGCGCGCTATTAGATTATGGCTGGTCGAACAACAAGATTGCGGACGAAGGGGAAGAGGTCCATTAGTTTCGCCAGCCGTATCTTGCGTCGTGTAACTGGGTTAACAATTTGGCGCTCTCGTTCCCTTGTTCCCGACTCACACCCTTTCCCCACTCGAAACGCCAAGAAAGGGGAAACCCGATTGCTCGGGATGTTTAAACGCTTTGAAACAACCTCCGTGTTCAATGGCGACCGAAAACAATCCTGTGAAAGAGTACCTTCCGTTCCATTTCTGTCGAATTCTTACTACGGACGGAGATGGTTGTTTTTCGAAGATATTGGAACGGAGTTAGTGAGCAGAGATAGAGAGTACCTCAAAAACATTATGATGCTTGTAGAATTTCTTGGTTTACAGATCGGAGAAGGTTATGATGGCGATGGCAGATGTTAACTGGGCTCGGTTCATGGCAGGGATGAATCGAATGTTCCAGGAAGAACGAAAACCTAATTTATTATCGACATCTGGTCGCCAATCACGAGGTATAGAATTTCACCAGGAGAGCAGAACTTTTTCTACTTCTCTTCGAGAACTGCCTTGTTATATCAACCAAATTTGATTCAAGGTAAATTAGGCCCTGGATGTAATGGTTAACTGGGAACGTACACGTAACGCAGACTTAGACTTGGGCCCAGAAACTCACCCCTTACTGTCCTACTTCTAATGAACCACATCGAGGATGCACTGGACGCGATATCACAGTGAATCAAATAACAAAGATATATAAAAATGTACATAATGAATTTTTTTTTACCAGCAAGGGACATTGAACACATTTTTTGAACTCCATAGTGTACCCTAAACACTGAACTAAAAGTTTTCTAAAGCGTACTGTTCGAATAGCCAAAGTCTCTATTTTTGACCAGTCACAAGGATAGGCTAGAAACATTTCAAGTTTCTACGTACACCTCGTTCAAAAGTCTCAGAACAGTTGTCATGTTTACATTCAAGTCTGGAAAAAATAAAGTAATCGTTGAAAGATGTGAAGCAACGTCATCTCATTTGAAACTTTATACGAGTTTATATGAGCATCAAAAAGTAATAAACTATTAATATTTCTTTCATCCATGTATCCGCCACGTTTCTTTATTTCTCAAACCCGCAGGAGTCCCAAGACTCTTTAGCGGGGGTGTAAATGTAGAGAGAATGATGCCTCAAATTTCTACGTGGTACAGGATTATCCTCAACACGTTGAGTACCACAGTAAAAACAGCCATACCTAATCAGACACGACATAATGTACTATTTTTTACATGAAGCGTAAAGAAAAAAAAAGATTTGAGTACTCAATCGTGTTCTTCTATTCCTACATTATTGTTTCAGTATGAAGTTTGCTCTTAATTTTGTGGCAATCAATAATTACTCAATTAACCCCCTGTAACCGGAATTCTTTTTACGTATGATGAAAATGATACATCAGGTAAATGATAGAGATTGATCTCAGGATATGAACGTAACAATAAACGGACAGACTGTTTCGTGACGGTATAGTCGTAGAATGTAATGGTTTACACTGATAAACAAACAAAATAAAACTCAAAAAATATAGATCTATTGATAAGGAACTGCCAAGTCGCATGACGTTACAGAAAGTTAAATTAAATTTGGGGTGCCCATCACCGGTGCCCTCAAATCATTCAACGTGTTGAATACCTGAAAATCAGCCGGCAGCGTATAAAACACTAGTCTTCTTCTCCAAACACAAGCGCCAGTGCTCTTCAAGAACTCAGAACCTTCAAGACGCGATCGATCTACTACATATCAATTGCTATCGCCTTGCACGCCAATTGCGCGACAACCGTTCGTGCTTATTGCATCGAATTCAAATTTCTCGGTGCGATTCGATCGAGCAGGAAGGCTCGAGGAACCGGGCAAAGAAATCCGGCTGGTGCTTCAGGGTTCGGGTGGCGGGAAAAGAAAGTATCGGGTATCAAATAACTGCGTAGTAGGTGAGCCGGTGCCCGGACAGAATTAAATTCCGTCGAGACACTCGAGAGCGCAGTGACTTCCCGTTGGAGGGGTTCCCCCGAAAGGGTAGGTCCGCCATTTCATTCTGCCAGAGCCGAGGGGGTTGGAGAGGGTTGGTTCTGGTCGTCTGCGAGTTTGTGGCATCCAACGCCCATCCCATTCAGATCTTTTGGATCTCCCGTCCTCTCTGTGTCCACTCTGCGCGCCTCGCTTCCGACGTCTGGGACACCGTGCGCTCGGTTCGATCCTACTCGATAAGTATCGCTGGAATAATACCTCGATTCAATCCCTAAAAAACGCTGTCGAACGGGATCACGTTCGTTCTGCCGATGGATGTTCCACTAGCTTCCGTTTCGCGTGATATTCAAAATAGAAATTTAGGAAATGGAGTATTGAGAAGTGCGAAATGAACTTCGTGCTTAAATGTGGTCTATGAATTAAATTTTCGAAGTGCGTAGGTGTACCTCGGATGAAGACTTAACTTTGTGCGAGCAGTTGAGATTGATAATTAAAGAGCTTCAAAATCCTTTTATGTTTTTAACACTTTGACAGCCACGTCGCCCATATGATGGTGACGCTTAAATTCAGTTGTTATTTGTCTGACAACGAACAGAATTAATAAAAATATTTTAAAGGATCTAACAGAACCAATAAAAAGGTATAAAGGGTTACCAGCATCATTGATTAAAGATGTCATAATTTGAGATTACTCTGATGGTCTATCAGAGTCTAGAAAGGAGTGTCGTTTTCAGCCTATACAATGTGGCAGTCAACGTGTTAAGGAATGTAGTAAAATGAATGAGTGTGTATTGGGTACTGTCAGAGTACAGTGTCTCACTTCGATCTGCTGGAATAGACAAAACTGTTCTATATTTATAAATTTTTTGGGTGTAAATTGCGAGTGAATGTAACCAATTACAGCTCAGGGTTACATGGGAAGGCCCTGAAGAGTTACCTCCTTGTCTAGTCAGACCATCATGATTTAGGCTGGTTAGGCATCGGGAATGCTGGGCCCACGAGTTCTTCATCTACTACCGTATCTTTATATAAGCTTTTGATACGTCAGTTGCTATTGATACAGAGAAATTAACGATACTGAAGTTTCTGAATATTAATAGAACAATGTCGTTCGAATCATAAGCTCTGTATAATGATTTGCTAAATCTTCGAGGATTATTACGCCTGCATGCGTCGCAACAGTATTTAAATGTAGATGTTAACCTTAAACAATCAGCCAGAGTCGTGGCGATATATTTTGTACTTATTACTATAAACTACCTATATAAAACAAATAATACAATAAATATTTCAAGTATTAATAAAGTGGAAGGTGTAAAACATTCAATACAAAGAGAATGATGTAAGATGCTGTTACGTAAAAATTCTTGCAAAAATATCCAAAGTATTTGCAAAATGTTAGCGGTCATTGACGTATTAGTATTTAGAATTAAATAGAGTAGGCAGAACGTGTGCAGAATAGACATTCGGTGCCCCTGAATTATACTTCTCTCTAGACAGCGTAGGTTCAGTGGAAGAGCAGCGTTAGGCGGTCAACACGTCATCTGCTCTAGTAGAGTACACATGGTTTATGATCAGACATCGAAGGCCCCTGAATTATACTTCCTCCATGACACAGTAGTAGGACGAGAAACCCCGATCAGGCGTATACAAATCCACTTCAAATCTGAATTTCATTTGGACACTGGAATTTCAATTATTGGCTAGCGACGTTTTACATACTTCATAGCTCGCGAAATTTATAATGTGGAAAATAGATGCATGTACACGTCACAGTAAAAATATAAATTTCAGTAAGTGATACATTTACGGTCTTAAGAAATGTATAAAATAAAAATTGCTATTCCTAATAAATGTATACATTCACTGGAATAAGAATACCCTCAGTAAACAGTTTCAGAAAAGCATATTAACAACATTAATTCTTTGCAAATGCATGCACACATGGTCCTATTTAACCAACTTAATTAAACCAACCTAACCAATTGTTAACAATGTAAAGAAGCAGGTATGCTTTGCGCATCGCTTTATTATTTATGAACGATGCGAACAATCTTATGCCTCAATGTACTGAATATATACTTGGCGTCATGAGAGAATGAAGTCGTCAGAGAATGAGTTTTCGTTCATTTCTGCGGATATCTGCGGTCATTAGTTTAACACACTTAATAACTGTAAGTAACGCAGGTGATGCAGGAGCAGAAAAAAGTAGTGAGACCTCCTGAGCTCAGTCGATTTATGCGAGAAACTTCATTCTGTCGTGACGTGAAGTATACAGAAATTCCATTTTTATATTTTCAATCAAAGAATTTGCAAATGTAACTATTTATATTTTCAGCACATTGATTTTTTCATCATTGTGTCAATTTTATACCAAGGGACAAATTAAGTTGGGAAAATGACAGACGGACGAGGGTGAATGAGCTTACTTCCGCCTTACGGTATGGATATTGTCCTCTGTTTACTGGAACCGAACCCACATGCACCAGCCCAACAGATCGTTTCACTTTGGGACACCCTGTGTATGCCGGGAACAAGTCACGTTTTCCGTGGACTAGCAATAAAAGCACGTAAAGCTCTCTCTCCCTTTGCTGTACATCCGTTGATCATTCGAAGGGATGAGACACGCCGGTTGGCTCCATCACCCGTATTAACGCCCACCGCAAATAGAACCGGCGCTGGAAGAGGTTGCGGTGTCTGTGCTGGCCACGAATCACAATAGGGGCTGATCAGTCTCCGGTTCGAGAAGAGAGGAGGACAGCGGTCCAGGAGGGTTCGAGGGGGTAGAATATGGTGCGAGAAGTTGTCGGGGGCTCGATGTATCAAGCCGAAAGTTTGATAGCCCCGAAGGCTTTGCCGGCCAACTTACTTCCATGGAACGTGACCCCGCCGAAAACCGCGTTCCACCCCCTTCCACCCTCACATTCGACCGCCCTATGTACAGCTACCCTCTTCGATTCTACGTGATCGACGTACCTTTTTCATCCTCTTCTTCTCTGCTATTCCTTGTCGAACTACGTACTCTGCAGACCTAACGTGTGAAGTAAGACTGGGCCTTGTAAATTAATGGAAACAGAAGTAGAAGTATTGTAATGGCTACGTGTTAGGAGGTTCTTGTTGGAAGTTTGATGCAATGAAATAGCGAGTGAGGCTTATTAACCCTTTGTGGCTCTATGTAAAGTCTAACTAGACACCGTGTTTCACCCCAGAAAGGGTAAATTAATTATTACTTATATATTAATTCTGTTACCCCTTTCGCTATGGAGAGCGTATATACAGGGTGTCCCAGGTTTTCACTGACAAACTGTCGTGGTTTATTCTGTACCTAAGAATAAGAAAAAAAATGTTATATAAAGTTCTGCAATAAACATTTTGTTACAAAGTTATAAGTTAATAAATATTGTATGCATGACATATAGGTAGTTACGGATTTTCCATCGAAGCATACGGAAATTCGACTGTGTTTATATCTCGTCTGCGTAGTCACATATTGTTTATTATCGGGTAACGATTCCGTGTCACTGATAGTTAATATCATTAAAAGCAATTATTTAATATTGTTAATTCCTCATTTCAAAATGTCGTTTACAGACAAGATAAACACAATCAACTTTCCGTATACTTCGATGGGAAATCCGTAACTACCTATATTTCATGCATACAATATTTATTTGCTTACAACTTTGTAGCAAAACACTTATTTCAGAACTTTGTATAACGTTTTTGTTTAATTTTTAAGTAAAGAATAAACCACCCTAGTTTGTCAGTAAAAACCTGGGTCACTCTGTATACTCCTTGGAAGGGTGGACGTCCACGTACGAAGAGCGTATCTATAGGGTGGTAAAAAAAGGGTTCAGAACTTTAAGGATAGTCTGCCATCAATATAGTTATCAGGATAGTAGGTGTCAATTTTTAGTCATTAAATGATAAAAACAATCTGATAAATGGTCCATCGTATAATATGCGTATTCGAGCAATTTATACTGAAAATATACACGTGGTTCGAGAAGAAAAAGTCCATGTCTCGTCTCGAAACATTACGAAGCCTCCCTGAGGGTAGCATCTGCCGTCTTTTCCTTAATATAATTCCCAGCGAAGCGTCCCCGTGTCCGTCCATAATGCAGACCAGGCGGTTGGGTTGCATAAAAAATCCAAAGAACTGCTCCCACGGCACGTTGAACAGTTCACTAGCGGAACAGAACGAAACGAAAGTATCACCGGACGTATCTTCGTGCACACAATGACGTTTCTTCTCCACTGCTTCCGCTGGATTACAACTTTTGAAGCTGTGGGCAGACTAGAATTTTAAACAATTTTAAAAACAGTGCACAGTGTTTCATTAATGCATAATATTATTTTATTATATTTGTATGAGAAGAGACATTACAAATGGGTATCTGTAATAAATTGTACAACTTTAATTATGATAATGCGTTAGAGAATAATTTTCTAATCAGGAGACTTTCAAATTAAAAAGAATTTTAAATTCCTACATAGTTCTTAATAGATTTTCTAAATACGTATTTTTACTGATACTGTTAAAATTGCCTTTTTTTTTTAGAAATGAAGTTATTCATTGATAAACAAATACTATCACTGTATGCTGAATGCAAGTATCTTCCATCTAGTTTGATACAGTAAATAAAATTCGTATTTAAAATATACGTCCTCCATAATTATAAGAAAATTGCGGGTTATTGAACTTCATACTCATTTAATGTAAGATATTCCAAAAATAATCATCTCGTCCACGATTAAACATCCTACTTAAATCAGCTGCTCGAAGGGGTGATCCTTAACGGGAGCGCCATTAATTAGACACAATATAACACCCACGTAATTGATGGTAAAACGAGTTTCCGTTAATAGGAAATTTAGCGCGAGAGTAAATTCGATAGGGGAAGAAGTTTCGAGGAACAGTCAATTTAAACTGCGAATCGACCGAAAGTTTCACGAAAGTTCAGATCCCCGTCGTTTAATAATCTCGTATGAAATTCGATCGTCAAAAATGTTCTCAAACGTTTAAACTATACGCGGACTACTTTGTACTTTCTCTTGTGCAGCAACGCGGACACAGGATAGATCATAGGCTGATTAATTTCCTTCGGTGTCGTAATTCAGTTTCTTGCGTCTGTGCCACAGCACGCAGCGTAATTTAGTGCCGTCGTCCGGTTAGGAATCTTTTTCGAATTTTTAAAAACCCCCTCGCGGCACGCTGCAGGGTTTCCTATAAATTTCAATGTATAAAAGTACTAAGCCACTTACGACGGAAAATCATCAGTTTAGAAGATATTTTCATTTTAGTATTGGGAAGTAGTACACCAGTTAGGTGTAGCTAATATGCGTCACATCTAATACGTGCTAATACGTGTACACAGTACTAATACCACTACTCAATACTAAAATTAAAATATCTTCTAAACTAATAATTTTTCGCCATAAGTGGTTTAGTACTTTTATGTAAGGAATGACGGGTTACATCGATTAGTGCATCAAAAAATATTCAGTTCCATTAAAAAAAGCGTATGTCACCTTCATGTGACCTCTGCGCGTCCGTCTATAAAGAAACTACTTACACCAGATTGTAGCCCCCTTGAAATCATTCACTACTTATTTGAACTATTTTTTTATACAACACGTAATGTACGAGTAATTTGCATTTATAGAGTAAAACCGGTCACCCTCTATATACGCCTTTCAAAGTCAAAGGATTAAACATTATGCAATGTACCCTGTATTTCCTTTGCTTTACAAATTTACATCCTTCAGGCATTTGAACATGTCAAACTGCACAAAGTTCCGCAGTCTGGTAATGACGGCGGTCCGGGTGTTTTCCATCGAGCTTCGTAGTTGGCACTTTGAAATAAAAGTTTCCAGCGGCCGGTGATGAGAATTCAATCGCGAGACGCTGTAAAATGCGAGACGACAGCGGACGACGGTATATCGAAGCGGAATCGATCAGGAAGGCAGCGCGGAGGGCGAGGCGGTGCCAGTGGCAAATTTATGTAGCCGGGGACGCGGTCGCCAGCCGTAAAATGCAATTTTGCTAATACGAATTCCGTGGCGGAGTCACAAATCCGTGGTTTAATGTATCGGAAGTATCAGACAAACGAACTTTCGCGCCGCTCCGAGGGGGTCGTTATAGCCGCTCTCTGGACGGAGCTTCGCGTTAACGTTTTAAAGTCTTCCTCCGGCTTTCGGCTTCTCGATCACCGCGCTCCTCCGTCCTTTAAAAGGAAGATGGATTTCTTCTTCCTACGCGGCTCGGGGAAAGTACGCTAATTCGACAACATGTTGCTCAGGCTCCAGATGGAGGTTTCGCGAACTTTCCTCGGAGTGCTCTGATCCGATGTCCAGTTACATCAACTCCGGTAGATGAAATTTATAGTCGCAGACACTGAACTTGGAGATGTGAACGGTGAAACTCCAACCGAAGTAATGAAATTATCATGACCGACGGTCTGTGCTGAATTCGATTCGCGTATCCAACGGAAAATTCTTTTGGACATTATACAATCACGATATTAAGTTACTCGTGTGTTCCCCTTAATTCAAAATTTAAGGTAACAGTTAATATTTTCCTAAGTAGCCCGCGGTCAAAGGGTTAAAAAAGCCTTCTTCAAATTGTACTGTTTATAATATATAATGTTTTCTTAACTGGTTTTTAATATCGTTTATTTGTTTATTTTACTGATTATACGAAGCGTTAAACGAAGCCATTGGTAACTAATAAAGTGCAAATAAACAGCAGAAACCGGACACAGATTTATCGTTTATGCGATTCTTAGCACAGGCGACATGGTATGTCTAAGCCAGTATAGTGGCTATTAGCACTTAAGTGTCTGCCGCCTTGCCTGTACGTCGTACGAAGTAACAACGAAAGGGTTAAGTTCATCGCCGTGTATTCTGGAAAATTAGAATTCTTATAAAAAATGTTCTATTGGATTGAATCATAAATAACTGCCGCTTTCTCTTCTTACATTTATTGACAATTTATTACAGAATGATAATCGTTGTTTCTGCAGCATGTCTACGCTTTAGAGATTCTTACCTTCAAATATGAAGCCAAAATCAGCAGCCCAGAAAAACTATTTGAATTTTCAGAAAAAAGCAATTCTCTTATCTATCGGTGGTTGTTTATGACTCACCCCAATAGATAATAATCTGAGAATAATATTAGACGTTATCCTTATAAAATTCTTACTGAAGTCTATTAGGTACGTCCGAAATCTTGCGTTTCTGATAAAATCGAGGAACAAATCATGAGGAAAACGCTGTCCAGTTCAAATTTTAGTTTCCGCAAACAAATCAATACAAAAATTGTCAATGTAACTGCTTGAAAGCCCCCTTCTCGTCGCAGAACCAATAATCGTATTCTGAACTAACGGTACAATTGGCCGGCAATTAGCCCGGTGATGATTAAAGCGTAGCTGAGCATCAGCCGAACTGACGATGCGTCGGCCAAGTGAAAATTCCATTAATAATCCTCCGCGACGAAATTGCTTCGAGTGAATTTCCATCAGGGAGGCGAATCGAATATTCTTGCGGCCGGTGTGCGTTGAAAATCTACCCCCTCCCCCCGTATCTGAACGTGAACCAAATTAATTTAGCCGGTAAGTGCCAACGATACAAAATGCCTCGCTCGATGGCCGGAAGTCGATGACCAAACGCAGCCGACGTCGTAACTTCCTTCCTCTTCGGTACGCATTTCTTCTAATTGATAGTTTTATAAGTTCAAGCTGAACTGTACACTGAATATCCTAAAAATCAGCTAAAATTTGTATCTCAATTATTTTTCAATCTACTTCATTTTTAATACGTTTCAAGTAGACACAGGGTGACACATTGAATACCGCGGAGGTCACCGATCACCGACACTTCAAATTCAATTTAACATTTTGACTGCCATGTCACCCAGATATGGGTGACGCTTCAATTCTGTTATTTATCTGAATACGAATACTATTAACGTAATATTTAGGAAGATCTAACAGCAACAGTGAGAATTATAAATAATTACTGACAGTATTAATTAAAAAGAGTATAAGTTTAGATTACTTTCATATTGTATCGAAGTCTAGACAGTCGTGTCGCTTTCAGCCTACTCATTATGTCAGTCAACGTGTTAATTACATAACTATTTAATATTCCACAGTACTGAACAATTTTCATATTGTAACATTAATTCAGGAACATAAAAACAGGACTGAATACCGAGTATTTTTTCCCTCTACGATTTATATTGAGAACAGACAAGTATCTCGTGTCTGACTATATACGGCTGTTTTCACTGCGGCATTCAACGTGTTAAAGAAAGCTAACGGAAAATATAAATAAACATTGTTTCCTTGAATTATTTTTTCTAAAACGTATCATGTTGATTGCTTCGGTGAAGTAGGTGCGCGTTAATCTTCGGTAGATCTAGGATTAATGAGCTGCATCTTCATGTTTCAAGACTGACTTCTGGACGATATCATCTCTGAACACTTAAGGTACCTCTGTTTGAACAAGAGCCATCATTGACCATTGACCCACTCCAGCCGTCATTCTAGGCATGAACATTCCACAAGCCCTGTTCTATTTTCATGCATCCATCAGAAGATTCTGGTCTGGTTCTCGTTGCATCCTGCGGGTTAAAGTATTTGAAACAGGCTTTTCGTAGAGCTGGCGATGGAAGGGTTTAACATCGCAGCAGTGGATGGCCGTAGTTCGAACGGAACGCGATTTAATGGCGGAAGCCATGGGCGTCGATCCATCACGACACCGATCTTCGTTATCCAAGACGTTAGGCCAGGACGGAAGGTATGCTCGCAGGAAAGGCTGAGGGAATTGGAAGCGGGAGGACGCGGATCGGAGCTTAGATTGGCTTTGCATAGTTTCGCGTGTCGGGAGTTGAGTTATAATTACCTTAGCGGCTGTAACAGGAGCGGCCCCCGGTATAGCGATGGCTAACGCGACTACAGGATAATAAATTAATGCGGCACGTCGCGTAAATGTAATACGAGCCTAACTACCTACCCCGCGCGACACCAACGCTGTCCCTGTGAACGATGCTCCTGTGAAAGTGCAATCGCGTCATGGCTGTACAATTTTCATCCCTAACAGCAATGTGTGCCCTTTGTTCACGTTTGTCTGTAGTCTACAAGTTTCAGGCTTCAGAAACGTTCTCCGTTTACAGATGATATAACAGAGTGCACGCACTGATTTGTTCGTTGTTCTGATAATGTAATAATTTTTAGAGAGGTCGTTGAAAGTGAACAGTAGTTTGGGTGTTTCGCCTGACTCGACGTAGGCTGATATGCAGAAGTTACATTTGACAGGAGGTAACCTAATATCAAGAGGTATAACGTAGTCAGTCCTTGGTTTGTTTAGACTTTGTTAGGCTATTTAGAACTTTTGTGGACTGATGGATCTGGATGAATTTTTTGGAATACTGATTCAAGATGGGTTAAAATGTAACGTAAGTCAACATTAACATGTCTAATGTAATCATAACTGATTTAGCATCAGTAGGTTTAACTGACCCTAACCTGACCTATCATCAACCAGTCAGTGGTTACTTTGAGGCAAAAGTTAATAACCAAACTTAACATAGCATCAGCAAGTTCAGCTTATCCTGTGCAGACTCAACCTAATAACAACAACTTTAATTTACCCCAACGTATCTTAGCATCGACAGGTTTAATCTATTTTAATTAGGCCTAAAATCAGCAAGACAATAGATAATTTTAGTCAAAGATTTCTAATCAAACGTAATCCATCATCAACAAGTTTTATACAACCCGTTGTAACCTAACATCAACTAATTTGACCTGTTCCAAGCTAACGAAGCCTCAACAAGTGTAACGTAATCTAGTTTAACCTAGAATCAACAGGCTTTCCCTGATTAAACGTAATATAACATGAAGAAGCGAGGGGATACTTTTTCTGTAAAATTGAAAATGAAAAATGTCTTACACAACGTGTCAACTGTTTTTGCGATTAGTATTCTGAGAATTTAGACTATGTGATATTTGTTATAGACTTGTGTTTACACCGAGATCGACTTATTAGTGCAAATTGTAACATGCATCTGATAGCAACTCTGATTAACTTAATCATCTCAAACAGACCGTCTTGACTAGGATCGATACAATTTCAATTTGAAAACGTCGCAAGTCTTCGAAATAACAGATCTACAGCCAGTGCCTGAAAGACAATAACTCCGTAAAAATAATGAGTTCGTCTCCTATGATAAACAATGAAACACCATAGTGAAACGAGCACAGAATCCTCTATGGAATATATGAATCGAAATCGAATGTCACCGGATGAGACATTAACCGAACACGTCGCCACCCATTGGGGTAGATCTTAGGTGGCCTGTTTGACGCGGTACACCCTGTATATCGCCTCCGTGGCAAAAGACTTAACAACCGAATAGAAATGGGTAAATTATTTACCATTCGAACGGTCTTTAAAATACATTCCGCTCATCCCTGTTTGCGAATTTCCCGCTGAGAGCGAAGCGCCATCCGGAGAGCTTCTCCCCCGGGTATTTTTCTTCGGCGCTGAAGCCGTTTGCAAAACATGCTTCGCTGAAAGGAACGAGAGTCGAAGAGAGAAAGGCAGAGGAACGGAGAGGGTGGACCACGAAGGAAAACGGGAGGAAAGAGAAGGAGAGAGGGAGAAAGAGAGAGAGAGATCGAGTGAGCGCGGGATGAAAGGGCGGGAAATAATTTATTCGAGAGCGAGAGTTCGCCTTCGACTTGGTCGCGAGACGTTGTCGCAGCCGATCTTAAATGAAAATGATTTCCCCGGGGAAGAAAAACTGCGAAGGGCCGTGTAACGAGAAACAACGAAGGGCGGAGACCGTCTTAGGGCTAACTCCCGGCATCCGCTTTTCCGTGCGCGAAAATACCAACGGAATATAAATTCCGACGAATTAATGTGATTCTCGTTTGCGGTACCCCGTCGCGGCTCCGTGGACCTTCCTCTGCAAAGGGATTACCGTTCAGGCTGCTTTCAATTCGTTTCCTTCGATCGACCAACCGCCCTGTTTACGTCTGCGCATAAATCTTCCACGGGAACCGGTTAACGACGATTCAGAAACGATTCGCAACCGTTGCGAACAGAAATTTACATGTCGAGGCGGAGAGCGCCAGATCGGAGGACTTCAAAACTTCCAGATGTGTATTTAACGCTTTACTGCCCCTTCTGTTTCAACGTGCCCTTAACTGTGGACCTCATTCTGTTTTTATTGAAACAGCTGGACGGCGAGTAAAGTTTGGACATATATTTACAATCATGATATTATCCCACAACTTGGTCCTGCGATCTGATAGCGTGACACAAGGAGACACTACTGCAGTGCCAAAGGATTTCAGACACAATTTGGTGGGTTAATAATGTTCTTTTGTTTTAAATGAATTAAAAATTCATCAGAGAAATGTATCGCAGCATAATGGTAATAATTAATATATAGAGTGTTTCCAAAATCTTTGCTTGTATAGACGAGAAGTGATCTTGATTTCCTACTTACGGTGCCTGTACTACAGCACAGAAATACACTTACTAAACTGTATGCATCTACTGTAACATGTATACAGAGTTCAGGACTCTCGTATTTAAAGACTACTAATCAAACTGAATAAAAGACATCCAGTAAACATGGCTTGATAAATCAACATCGTCCGAAATGTAAAGAATTTTATGTAAAAGATACGATTTAGAAAATTGTTTACAATTCGACCATCTTTACTAGATATTCTTTCATTTCTTTAAATACTATAGTCACTCTGCATAATACTCTTTAAAACATCAATAATTACATACCAAATATTATCCGATATATCCGAAGAATCAGCAAAATATAGGTCAGATTTAATTCTTTCGCTTGTAGCCACGTCAAAGGATAGCGTTTCAGCAACTGTTTTTTTCTATATTGCACAACGAACCATAGCCCTTTCCAACAAAATACTTTATCCTCCCCTTGAAACAGCCTGTAGACAACCGATAGGGTGTAATTGACTTCGACGGGGTCCGCGCAGATGCTCGAAGCATCGATCGAGATCTCGCGACGAATATTTGCAATTTAGATACGGTTGTACGCAGAGTGCAAGCGACACGGGACCCCGTGCATCCTGGGTTTACCGACGGGAGGCACCGGGAGACAAATGTTTCAGGAGAGGGTGGGAGTTGGACGGTTGCTTGCAGGCGTCGCGATGTTAAATAATCGCGTCGCCGGCACGTTTTCGCGTAACGAGGACGTTTATCAGGATCCAGCAACCGGGAACTGATTTACAAATAGGCCCCGAGAGGCAGCCGGCTCCTCCGTCCTGCCCGCCGTTCCTCGTCATTCGCCCTCTTGCTCCGTCCTGGCAGAGACGAATCAGCCTGAATTTTCGCGCCGCTGCGTCGCTGGAGGACGTTCCCTCTGTCTCGAGTGGCTGAAACTCGACGAGCTGGCCCCGGGAAAACTTTCGTCCTCGAACCTTTAGACCCCCCACCACCCACCCCCCTGACGCATTCTGACGCCCTGTTAGGACCTACGTTAAACCGTGTCCTTGTTACGCGCTCGTGACTGCTGTCGAAATTAGACGGGGTGTTGAAGCGGGCGGAGTCAGGCCTGGGGGAGTCCGTTGCTCATCTAGACGAAGAAAAAGGGATTGATACTTTGGATGAGGCTGTTTCCGACCTGAACACTTTCTGCGGTGACGCACAGGGTGTTCATGGAAGAATGATGGGGTTTCACAGACATGGTGGTCAGCATTGACCTATTTTTGTGGAAATATGTCAGTTCAATGCCATATTGTGGCAGACGTTTTTGTTTAATGCGCTGGTTAAATTAGTTGCGTCCTCTCTGCGTATTTTCGACCTGTGAGAGTCAATCTCTTCACGGACAGCCCGTGTAAGTCGCCTTTCTTTCCGCCTCTGATTAATTATATAAGTATTTTGTGTGCATTTAATCGTAGTAGCAAATTCTGAGTCGGATCAGTTGTTTGCCTCGACCTTTGGAGAATCGACTAACCGTGAAACACATGAATTTTCTGTATTTCTTATGTTATAAATCATGGTAACTCTCAGTTGGAAGTACATCTGTCCAAGTACTGCGTCCAGAAAACCACTGTGTGGAAAATGGCGGGAAATTCAAATCAGCTACTTCTTGACGAAACATTCTTTACCTAGATAGAAGATTGGTTGCTGTCGTTTCAATGAGAATTGTAAAATCAGAATTATGTATATTCAACAAGGACTAACAATTTTTTTATATTAGGCGAGTGACTTGCAAGGGGCCACCAAATTAATTTTTTTCATTTTCAGGAGGGAAAGAGATGTTTCAGATGAAAATTGCTGGTTTCGAGAGGGAAATTATTCTGTCTGACGTTGAAAATCTTTTGAAGAGCATCAGCATTTTTTAAACTGAATGGCATATTTTGATTAGATACTCAAGCGTTTGCCCTGCCACAGAACGCATCCTATTTAAAACAGTTTAAACTTTCATGACCGTCATCGTGAAATCATTATGATGAATTATTATATTAATACATATATTACGACGAAATCATTCATTTATTACCACGAACATACACACCGATGATTGATCATTTCCAATGCTTCCGGCCGCGGTTTTCCGACCGTTTCATTCATTATAAATGATCGCGGCAGTCGGCTTCAGACAAATGCTCCCGGCTTGCATTTCATTTTTCACGATGGCGTTTAACCCACATTCCGTGCGCACAAAGCGCCGTTAAATATTCAACGAGCACCGACGATCACGCGTCAGTCCTAAGAAGTTCACTTTCATCTATGAAAACATTTTACTCAAGAGCGAAGAAGAAGCAAGAGAACATTTTCTTCTTGAAATTCACGAGCGCCGCAGTGGAATCAGTCATACACAGTCAGACGCATTACAATATCTTGTTTTTAATACAAATGAGTAAGGGAAGAGATGTTTAACTGTTCGATTGTATAACTGTGCTTTCATATTCAATAAAAAATACAGTTCGCCACTTAACACTTTTACTGCTACGTCGTATAAGCTGAAAATTGCAAACTTTCGACATTTGTACAAGAAAATAGACATAAATCTCAAATTATAACATTTTTCGTGAGTAACATTAGTAACCTTCATAATTTTTAGATTGGTCCTATTAGACGTTATTAGATATGTTTATTAATACTATACACGATCAAATAAATAATGACTGGACGTAAGTGTCTTCCATACGCAGGTGAACATGGCAGTCAAAGTGTTAAACAAAGCAAGTTGACCCTGACAACGTCCTCCTTTAAACCAACGCAAAGATGTATGAACAATTCTTCTACAGCTGCAATTGTTTACGAAACAACCCCGTCTTTTCAGTTAAATCAGACATACTATACATTGACTATGCTTTTCTTCCATCTGTCAGACCGCTTCTATGCTCCTTTCAAAAAATGAAATAATCAAAAGCAGCTGATTAATTCTTCAAAAAAATCCCCAACAGTATTTTCCGAGTACCCCAACATTTCATGCACGAATAGAATTTTCCTCAGAAAACTGTCCACGGTGCAACTATCGTGATCCATCGGTTACAGAAGAGAGTCAATGATAGCCCGTGTAGTCGCCTGTACATAAAGTTTCCATTTGTCGTTTGGGCATAAAATAACCGTGGATTCTCCACGGTTAATGCTCGTAATCCGTTTCGATCGTCGCCGAGCTCCTTTAATGGGAAAACTTTCCCCTCCTCCCGCCGCTCCCCTCAATCCCCCACCCCGCCGCGGTCGTTGTACCCCTACCCGTCGCGGTGGCCGCGAAGATAACGCGTTCGTAATTGAAATCTCGGCCAGCCGCAACGTTTTTCCGTCGGCTCCTTTTTAATTTTTAACCGTTCATACCGGTTTTACATTCTTTTAAGTGTCGCATTTCCAGACGCTCTTTCCGTTGAAATTACGCGACAACCGGGAGCTAGCGCTCGGATACGTGCTCGGTAAGTCGTTAAGCGAACTTTTTCCACTTCCTCGGTTACGAGTGCTCGTAAGAAAAACGGGGAAAACATCTGACAGAGATAGGTGGCGCGAGATAGAGGGAAAGCAGTTACGACTTCGTGGTCTTTCTTTTTCTTTCCTTCTCTCCCGCCCTCCTTTTTCTTTTTGGATTCGTGCATCTCCGAAGGAGGACGGCGAGGTGGACGAATTTAGGCTGCAGACATATTTACCCGTCAACCGGAGACGACACTAAAGGTGCACCGAACAATCACCAACAAGTTTTAGACAGCCCGCTGTAACCAAACCTAACATCAACTAATTTGATCTGATCTTCTCTAACGCAGCCTCAACAAATGTAACGTAATCTCATTTAACCTAGAATCAACAGACTTTCCCTGATCGAACGTAATCTGACACAAAGAAGCGAGGGGATACTTTTTCTGTAAAATCGAAAATGAAAAGTGTCTTACACGGGTCACACGTCTTTGCGATTAACACGTTCCATGCCACAGTGAAAAATTCCATAATTAGTCAGACGCGTGAATATAAGTTTCTATAAATACGTAACTTTAAAAACACAAACATTGAATTGTCTTATGCTATACCACTCATTTGATACTATTATTGTGGCGTTCGTTTTATTTGGAATATAAAGAATACTACCATTTATTTAGAATAATCGAATTTGGTGCGTGGGGCGCATAGGACCCACGCGACACGGAACGTGTTAATATTCTGGGAAGTTCGGCTATGTGATATTTGTTATATACTTGTGTTGTCTCAGAGATCGACTTATAAGTATAAGTTTCAATGTGCATCTGATAGCGGATCTGATTAACTTAATCATCTCCAACAGACCGTCGTGAGTAGAACTTCATGGTCTTTCTTTTTCTTTCCTTCTCTCCCTCTCTCCTTTTTTTTGATTCGCGCGTCTTGAAGGAGGGCGGCAAGTTGGTCGAATTTAGGCTGTAGACATATTTACCCGTCAACCGGAGACGACACTAAAAGTGCACCGAACGAAAGATCGATCGAAGGGGAACACCCGACATTGTCGTCATCGCGAGCCTCGTAATGGAGTGCTGTTGACGCGACGTTGACGACGACATTGAAGGATCGAGGAGAAATTTTCCTCCGTCCAAGTCCGAAACGACATTCCTGTCGATCAAGCAATTAGGCTCTCTCTCTCCCTCTGGTTCGCTCGAGGCGGACGGAAAAGCTTCCATCATGGAAAATGCTTTTCGACCGGTCGACAACGCTTACCTTGATCGTTGTTTGCGACGAAAATCATGGTGTTCGATAGTTTTAAGTACTGTTACAGGAAACTGTGCTTTTAGCGAGACCAAGAAGGTGTTCAGGAGAGTAGTATTTGTTTTATTTTTATCTTGGGACTTCTTTTCTCATTTTTATGTTTAAAATATGTCTTCAAGTTGTGTGGCAAGACTTGCACCTAACGTCACAGAAATTCGTTAGTAAACATCCAGAAATGAAATAACAAATTACAATTGAGGAGCTCATAACAAAAACAACCCTTGTCGAAGTTTACGATAAGGACACAAATTCATGATTTAATTAATACAGTTCTTCCACGATTTAATTACAGATAACACTACCAGCAATTGTGTTATTTGATGAATATTTTGTGAAAAAGAATTGAAATCTATTGAAGAAAAATTAAAAGTGCTAGAGTATTTTCTTGCTGTCCTGAAAGAAGACAAAAATTGGCAGGGGTAGTTTCTGTTACGAATCCTTCAAATGGACAGGTCCGCCTTATAATTCGACTCAGAATTCGATCGAGAGAATTCGGAAAAGTAATCCGGGAATTCCAGATCGCGTTTCACCAGACGAAACAACGTTCCCCTTTGGAAAACTGAATTAACCAATAAACGCTCACAGTTACGATGAAAACGGCCCAATAAAAATTCCGCCGTTCGATCGGCGCCCGTAATTCCCGGACAGCAAATATTAACGAAGGTAAATGAATCGAAAGGAAACGGAAGGGTCTTCGACCGGAGGAAAAGGGGGATCGCCGTAGTCGATCAATCGAATTATTCTCGTTGGAAAAAGGCGTAATTATATAAGAGAGAACGGCGAGTGGTCCGAAGGCTAAATCGCCAGAGACAAAGGCCCGGCTTTTTCTTTTCCTCCACGGTCGATGATTAAAGGCGTGCGCCTGACAGACGGCGGAGATGCGCGAACAATAAAAAGAACCGCGAAGACGCGGTGAACACTTCGAACACCGGAGCACCAGAAGTGGAAACGCGATTTTTTAATGAATCATAGCTCAAACTATAGATCTCCATTTGAAGAACACCCCTCCTTAGGACCTCATTTTGCTCGGTACAGCCAGAACTAGTTCGGTTAGGTTACATTAACGCGTTCGCTACCAGCGTCACATATGCGTGACGCGACGATTCTGTCTCGAGAGCTCGACGTAACGCATGTGTGACAGAGATAATTAATAAAAATAAAGCGTGATATGTGGTGGACGTTTTTCATGAGTCGACCATGGTAGCGAACGTGCTAATGATAGTTTTGACATTTTATTCACATATTATATTGTGTCTGACCAGGTATGGGAGTTTCCACTCTGGTAGTCAATGTGTTAAGTTGCGTTTCTTTGTGTACGGTTGCGTTATTATTTCAAATTGCATGCCTGGATAAGCTATTTAGTAAAGACCAGCCATTTTAACCACTCAATTTAAGGATTACTTTGTTTATTATGTCTAGAACTGTTTGGGTTATATTTGGCTAGGGTGCACTAATTATGTGAGTTTTAAATAGAACATAGCTTAAATCGCAGACCTCGATTCAAGCAGCATCAATCTGTTTTAGATATCATTTGACTTATTATACTAAAAATTAGAGCTAGTTGGTTTGGGTTGAGGTAAGTTGGAGTCCTTCATGTTAGGTTGCGTTATTATGTCAAATTACAGATCTGGATAAGCCATTTAAAAAACACTAATAAATCTAGGGTTCCTTTCTTCACTATATCTAGAACTGGTTGGATTAGATTGAGTTTGGTTTGACTAGGTTGGATTGTGTGATTGTTTAGTGAATCGTGGCTCAAACACCAATCACGTAAAAATCATTCTGGTGACTATATCTACAACTATTTCAGTTAGATCAAGTTAAGCTGTGTTTCTTTCTCTTAGGTTACGTTCATATCTAAAAGTACAGACTAAGTAAGCTACTTAACAAACACCAATAATATGTGAATCATTAACTCATTATACCAAGACTTCTGTCATCAGAGGTCTCGTCAGATTGAGTTCTTCATTACTATAGCAAGTTTCACATCAAGTGTCAAAGTACTTCTATGTTGAAGAATTGAAAATATTGAAAGGAACACAAACATAATTCTGCCGAACGTATATACGTAGGTTCAAAGCATACAATAAGCAGACGCACATGTGAATCGGTACGGCCGAAAGCTGGGTCTCCTTACGACTCTCGCCGACAGTCTTACGAGATTTTATTCAAGATTCAGGAAAGGTATGAAATAAAGAAAAGAGGTTGGGGAAGATACGCGTTCACCGTCTGTTTCGCGACATTTATCCCCGTTCCGCGGCAAACACAGCGAGACAAATGTCCCCAGCGGTTTTTTTCTAGCGTTTCCCGCTCATTAACAGCCGCCGCTTGCTTTAACGACCTCGACGATCCTTTCTCCTGCGTTTTTCACAGCCACGATGTTTGTCTTCCGACGAACTTGCTGTCTCCGCAACGAAATTCCTACGCTTCCCCTGCCTCGCGGTTGCATAAAATGATACAGGTTGTCTTATTAATCAGTTCAACCGCGAAACAATGTTTGAGAAATATATTAGGGTCGTCTAGATTAGGAACTTCTTCTGAAACCTAAAACGAGAAGGCTTAGACCTCTTTTGGTACGTTCAGTGAACCAACATTGAAGGTTACTGCAGGTCAATGAAGCTTATTGTTCCCAAATTTGATGTGTTTGTTATTACAGATGATTATCAACATATTACTAATGCAAAGGTTCATTATTTGCATGAGAAAGATAATTTTGCACATATTTTCGAGATTTGAGGCGTCATTTTACTATTAATGGTGTAGTTGAATGTCTTAAAGATGGCAGTCGGGTATTATTTGACAAGGGTACCACATCAGGTAGAGTATAGACTGATTTCTCCTTTGTCCCTGAAGCCTCCACATAGAATGCAACTAATTTTATCGAACTGTGGGGGCTGCAGTGTGGAGGAGATGGTGACATGAAAGGAGGAGAAGAAAAAGCGCTTCGTCTGAAGCCTGCTAATAGATCAGCAAAGCTACTCATTCCATAAAGACAAGTCATAGAACCGGCGGGGATAGCAATGGTCAGCTAACCATTTGTTCAATTCACGTCGCTCCTATTTCAGATAGCGTATTGGTCTAAGCGGCATCTTAAAGCGCATGAAATGTCGAGCAAAATGCACAAGCCAAAATTCCGGTCAGCTAACGTGACACTACTGTACGTACATAATAAGTGGCGTCAATAATTTTTACAGTTTTAGAAGCTTGATCATTGACCTGTGCGGGCGTCAACAGTCCTCGTGACCCTACAATATCTCTGCCAAGTCCTGCATCGCTATTTCTGTCAACCGAACGTCCTTCGACGATCTAATAACATCCACGGACGCCCGAAGGACGCGGGTCCCCCTCGAGTGACCGTTTGTTTCGTCCTGCGCGGAGAAAAACGGTCGCGGGAGAGGAAAGAAGGCGGAAAGGCGGATAGGAGGAGGGCGAAGTCAAAGAAAGACAAACCACTCGGCCGTGACGAGTCGAAAGTTCGAGAGCAGGGCTCGCTGAGAACGAAACTAATCGAAGAGCACGACGAAGGAAGCCTCTCATCCCGGGGAGAGGACCGCCTCTATTGACTTAGCAAAGTTTGGATTGCCAGTGCGGATAAGACGTGCGGCAGAGTCAGCAGGCAAACCGCGAAAGCTTCTGTGAGCCTCGTGTATACCAAAACTTCCGGTACGCGCTCCAGAGCCTAAGCGGGTGGCAAGTCGCGACGACTGACGACCCTCAGCTAACTTCACGTTAATACCCTGCCAGAGGACGCGAGGAAATTTATCCGAGACGCGGAAAGACCCAGGCCCTTTGTCTACCATCGCGTCCCCGACGGAAATTTTACGCTTTATGCAGGGTGTCCCCGAAATAGGAGATTTCCTGGAGCCCTCAAGATCGTTTCTTTTACTGTTCTTGGGCGGAGGAAAGAATCGAGTTTAGAGGCCCTCCGCCCATTCGTCCTGCTGCTTTTGCTGACAGAAACCACGTAGGGCAGGAAAAGGGAAGCAGAGAAATTGTTCGTAGTTTTCAATGCAGAAATGAAGGTCTGGAAATAACAAAACGTACAAATGAGATTTTATTTAACTGCAGGTATATCAAGTATAGTCTTAACCCTCCGTAGACATGCCGGGTCGTTCATGTCCAAGCCTAATATTTGTACTGTTCTTGGCTTCTGAAGAATCTGAAAAAATTCTGGGATGCTTATCAAAGTCTCTGCTACATTATACAATGGTTCGCTGCGTGAAACGTTTAAAACTTTTTTCAATAAAAATAAAAATTCAGTAAAAAAATCCGGGAGAAATGGAAATTTCGCTTGTGCCGTCAACGACCCACATTGCCTACGGGGGGTTAACATACCTTGAACAATTCGCCTGAAACTTCAGTGCTTTGAAAAAGATGTATATTTAACAATACTTAGGTCATGATTGTTTTTATGATTAACACGTTGAACGCCGCGTCGATCACCGATGACCGACACCTCAAATTCAATTTAGTTTAATAATCATTGATTGTTGCAAAACTATAAGCAGACTTCATGCTGGAATAATAATACAGGAAGAGAAGAACACGATTGAGTACTCAAATCTTTTTTTCTTTACGACTTATATATAAAATAGGAAATTATATCGCGTCTGATCAGGTATGACTGTTTTCACTGTGGTGCTCAACGTGTTAATATTTCATACATGAAATGTCTGAGTAAGCTATGTAATAATAACATCAATCGTAGTATTGTAGAAATAGTACTAAATATAATAAATAATCTATGAGCTGAAAATGACAAACTTTCTAAATTTGTATACAAAATAAAAATAGCCTTAGGTGATACACTCTTTAATCAATAATATTGGTAGCTTCAATCATTTTCTTTCTATTATTATTTACATATGCTCAAATAAATAATGATTAAATCTATCTACACACATAATGGGTGGTACGACATTTAAAAGTTTCATCAAAATTACAACTTTCTAATTGTCTTGAATTGCTTAAAGTATTTAAACCTTGCGATCGACTGTGTATCGAGATCCATGGCGTGAGACTCCAAAACAAACCACAAGTAATTGTGACAAACACCAAGAAAATTATACTCTGTCTGAAGCTGTGTTACAGTCACTCGAAACGCTATTATATCACACAAATTTCTAGAATATACTAAATATTCCGCTCTCTGAACACTTGGGAGACACCGATATCGATTTATCGTGCACCTCTACGAGGCCACAAGCGGCAACAGATCATTCGCAATTAAAAATCGTCGAAAAACTACGCATCAACTCATGAACCGATCTGACAGAATTATCGTTTCGTCCGTATTGACAGGTCGAAACGAGCAATACCGCAGCGAACGTGTCCTCGTTATTGCAGCAAACGTTTGGACGGGGACTCACGAGTTCGGAATCGGTCCGCAGGTAGACCGTGTGAATGACAACGAAATAACGTTGTTAACGACATCATCTGACAGGATCCATCGGGTGTACTTAACAGAGTCCCTGTCTCTCTCACTCCGGGTCCCTGTCGTCAGAATCATTGTTACGGGAAGCGTAACGACATCAGTCGTGACTTAAATGATATCGCACAGTGGCGCGAGCGTGTATGCGCCCGGTGTTATCGTTGTCATTACGGCCATTATCGCCGGAACGACAAGCGGATCCAGCAGCTCCTTTTCCACGTATTTTCGCGTATTCTGCTCGCCATCAGGCCTCGTCTCGCCGACGAAAATCGCGTTATATCGGGCCGCTTTATTAGCCAATCGCCTCGCGAAACTGCGTCTAGACGAACCTCCGGATCGATGCTTCATTTTTATCGCGAACAGACACCATCGAACCTCTACCGTCCGTCGTTTCCCTCGTCTGCAGCCTCGCTTTGCCAGCTACCATGATACGTACACCCCTGTCCGTAAGTATTAGGACGCTTATCAAATTTTAAAGAAATTTGAAAGGGGGGCATGCAATTATTGGAGCACTCGAACAAATGATACTGTACTCCACATTGACAAAGAAGGACAAATTGCTTAGTGTCCAGTTTCAATTTGGATGAAACCTTGTAAGCATGTAGAACAGACGAAAATAATAGATACATATTTTTTTAGGGAGTGACAGCGCCCTCCAAAGTTCGACCACCAAAGTTCTAACTGGGAAACGCTTAGAGATACGAACAAAAATTTTACCAAGAATTTAAACGTTTTTGACATACCAAAACCAACCATAGGCATGTACATACAATTTCCTTAACCCTTTGAGGCAGATGAACGCACATATGCGTTTCAAAAAATCGTTCACCGTGTGCTACGGGTCATCGTACTGGTCTACGCTCAGCTGTTTACTATATACTATAAATCTATATATATATATATATATATATATTCGAATGAATTATCACCTCAGCTGATTTTATTAAAATATGTATGTTTCATACTACACATTTTGCAATTTTAGGGCACTAAAATAACTGAGCAATCGGCCCGTACACATTGTTATAATGAAATATTCAGTTTAACACGTTGACTGCCGCGGGGGGTCACCGGTGACCGGCGCATCAAATTAAATTTAATTAAATAATTATTACTTTTATGAGAATTTTGAATAGAATTAATATTGCAATAAGAATAGAATGTCAGGACTGTGCTTGAAATGGGATATTGTAGTATGTCTGACCAGGTATGGGAGTTTTCACTGTGGCAGTCAACGCGTTAACACGCGTTTTGCCGTAGAAAATTTCAGCAGATGGTTCATATTCTTTCCCGCAATTCTTAGGATTCAAAGGGTTAACAGTAAACACGAAAATTCGTTTCTTTTCTGGCTGCTCGTGACGTTCAAGAAATATTACAAACATACAAAACTTACATACGCCGATACATTGTTTACAAAAATCTGTAAAACTTCTTCTTCCGTCATACTTTCCATGTGTTTGCCGTTTAAACAAACGAAATGCCAATTGGTAATAGTGCGAATACCCCGTATATCCAGAAATCAATGTAACAACCTAACAGGAAGCATTGAAACCGCTCAAATTCGAAGGACGCGAAGCTACGAGCGGAATCGCGGCACCGCGAGGAAAACCATATTTAATGTCAACTCCTCCGCAACAATCTGCATAAGAAAACGCGTCTCGTTTGTACGAATAGCGGGGCAGGACGACAATGCACGCAGACGATTTCCAGGTGACACAAAAGCATTGTGGGTCGGTCGATTCGCGCGTTGCACGCCGCCTCGCGTTAATCACGTCTGCAAGGTGTCTTCCTTTCACCGGAAAGCACGCGTGCACGAGAGAGTGGTCGTTTCACCGATTTCATTCTTCCCTGTTCACCGGACCCGAGCTCATGCAAAACCGAGTCTCGTCGGGGGACGACTGGTCGGAGAGAAAAGATTCGAGTGTCCCCGAGGGTCGAATGGAGACGACATATTGAAAAAAAGACACTGCTCTCTTCTTGATCTCTTCGTCGAACTAACGAGAGAACAGATTGAGTCGCGCGATCCTTTTGTGAGCACGTAATTGTGTTCGGGGGACACCGACCCCGGCGGAAAATTATGCTGTAACGATCGTGGTCGAGCACAGACCCCACAACTTGATTCTTGAAGGTGAAATTAAAGTTTCAATAGGATCTTCTGCTACAGCACCCTGCCACTCCATTATTACAAATTTCAACTTCAGGAGCTTATTTATAGATTTTACTTGTACAAACTGTAACGATATGGTTATCGTTAAAAGCCAGAAATCTCTGCTTTCCAATTTTATTGAAGCGTCACAACAATTTTTAATGTTCTGTACGACCTACGTGGCTATTGAGAGTAGCTTCAATTGGTGAGAGCATCGAGAGCATGAACAAGCACTGGTTTATATTATTTTCGATTATCACAGGTATTAATACACAATGAGTTTATGTATTCTGTTATTACAACTTGATATAGTATTAAACTGCGTACATGGATTTTCTGCTTCAAATGAATGTTTCCTCGTTGCAACTCCAATTTAATACCACCGAATGATTGTAGTATTAATTAAACATTTTTAAATACTAATGAAATTAGATTCGACACTAAAATAATTTGTATATTCAACTGAAAATAGATTCTGCAGAGCCGAAACAAATATTCTAACACCGAAATTGATACATTACGAAATCGTTGCAAATTGAAGAATGTATGAAACGAAGAATCCGTAATAATTATAAAACAAAAATATTTGAACACCTCTCAGTTACAAATTTAGAAAAATCTTTCAGATACGATCGAGCATACTTTGCAAAACACTTCCTATGGAAATGAATTTCAACCAATCCGTTACAGGCTGATTACCGCGCCTCTGGAATGAAGGTACGTCCTCGAGGGAACGAGGACATCAAGACGAATTTCCCTGGAAAATGTTCAGGAATCGGCCCTCGGCGAGGCGAATATTACCGCGACAGCTGATAAATGGCGGATAAACGTTTCTTTCTAATAACAGTCACGGAGTTTGCACCTGGAAAGGATTTCACCGTCTGCTCGTTCCTCCCTGTCGGCTTCGTCAAAAAGAAAGATAACCGACCGTGGAAGTTTTTCCCCGCAAATGCAAGATAAATAACGCTTATCTTCGCGGCGAGTTAAGACTGCCTCGTCGAACTTCCCCGTGGAAAACGTGCGAGACGAGATAACGTTCGAGGCTCGAAGGAAATCCCGAGAAATTTTCGATATTCCCACCGATCGCGCATGGGAAATTTATCGACAGCATTTTCGGTTCGATTAAATGCGCCAGAGTATCGAAAGCGAACAGGAATACCGCCGCGGAGTTGTTTAACGGACGATTAATTGTTTGCGATCATTTTTCATTCCCGGTGGATACGTGTTTTCACGGTTTTATTAGTTACGCGTAAACAGAACGGGAAAAACGATCATGCAGCCGGGGAAAAACACGTTTCTGTATGTACGGTGAGATAATATCGCGCACGGAAGAAGAAAATTTGGTCGCCCGGTTTATTGCAGCGAGATAAATATTCAGCCTCGGAGCTGTTTTCCTGCATCTAACCTAATCTGACGCATGCGGTACCGAACGTTCTCGGGGACCGACGATCGGTGATGCGCAGTGGCGTGCAATAGTTTTCGGACAGAAAATTTTAGTCTTCTGTTAAAAAAGTGTAATTATAATGAACTTGGAGCGAGATCGAGTTTAAAACGAGCCAAAGAGAAGGCACAGTCGCAATCTATGATCCCTTCTGTCATTTTTAAGAATCCATCCCTCGATTTATGCGTTTTTTCTTAAATGCAGTCAGAGAATATATTTTTCTATAATTTTTATTGAATTTACTCTACCGTGTGTTCATGTGAAAACTTCACATCTAAATGTCTCATAAACAACGCATTTTCGGGAAAAATGTTGAATACAAGAGTTTCACGGTTTCGAGGGAAAAACATACAACTATCTTATTCATTTTTTATTTGTTACACGTCTTCAAGGTCATTTTAAGGTCAACTTTCTTTTGTCAAACAGAAATTCTATTTCTCTTTTTATAAATTCTTATTCTATGGAAAGGAAGAAGAAACTTTTGTGTAGGACATTTTTTTATCAGACTTCATCTTAAAAAGATATTTAATTAAATAAGAATTTATTTCAGTTTTGCTACTCCCAAAGTAGAGGATGGAAAATTGAGTGATGCAAACGAAAATTCTTCAATTTTTCTGATCATTATTAGGTGATGAGGTAAAATCAGTAACAATTCCACTTTTTAACGCTACCTTTTCATTACCGAAGCTGGTTAATAGAGGTCCCACTGTAATCGTAAACAAATTTGAGATTCTGAAGTTTGCACATTCCGTGAGGTTCTGTAAGACAAGGAACGTAGTCAATCGCCAGCCACGAGCGCGACAGCACGCGAAGCGTCGCGCCGCGCGTCGAAGCGTTCACCGCGTGAAGGAAGCTTTAGTGGAATTCTTAGACGACAGATATTCGCGAGGATTACTCCTCCATGATTCATGAGAGCCGAACGGTGAGAAATGTCTGTCGTTCTTATCCGCGGGATAGGTGGCGCTTTTTCTTTTCCCGTTCTCCAGCGACGCACGACGTTCTCCACCCCCCGCCGCGTCAACCCCTCAGTCACCGCCCTCCTCCGCCTCGCGTTACCCTCAATTTACAACGGAATCGCGATTCTCGTCGCCTGGCACCGTCCTGGCATTAGTCCACGGGCCTTCGAATTCATCGGCTCGCTTCCAGGCCTTATTATTTATTTTCGTCGCGTTTAGAGGCAGCTCTCTTTCGAGCTTAACTCCCGAGCTCCATGGTTTTATGACCTTCCTGTAATGGGATTATCGGATAATCCCGTAAGCTGTTTGGACGTTCCGTCCTCCGGAATATTTCAGCCTACATGGAAGGCTCCCCCGTTTCGCTTTTACTCACCCCCCTCACACCCCCCTCATCCCGCTCTCTGTCTCGTTTTTTTTCGGTGGATCTGTTTATTCTACGCGATCACGGATTTACGTATCCACCGAAATAAACATGTGAACACGCCGGTACACCTGTGTACGAATTCGCGAATTAATACCGGCTCTGCTGCGATCAGAGACGGAGGATTCAACCCCTCTGTGATCGACTTCTGGCAATCAGCGATTGTTGAAGTTTGTATCATTGTTTCAGTGGTTCAGTTTGGTATGGTGAAATTCTAGCTGGATGGATAAATCGATGTTTTTTGGAAACTTATTATTTTTACGTTTGAAGTTGGGTTGAAGTCTGTGTAATTAAGGGTGTAACTCTTTGAATTATAACAAAGAGTCCCACTTGTGACACCAATTATTGTCTGCACGCCACAAACATCACTTTTACTGTAATGTAAATTGTTAAGAACGTTTCATGAGAGCTGTCATTTTTTTAAAACATTGTAAGCAAATTATAAAGGAACTTAAATGCCCTCGTATTTCTTCAATGTACTCGTTCTCCAGTATTTGCCTAGAACATAGTAACATGTTATGCCAAAGTTGTGCACGAGATTCTCACGAACACTGATTACCTTTAGTAAATAGGTCCTTATTTTGACTGAAAAGCAGTTATACTCTCAAGCTTTTATGTTTCTAATGTTAAGTTATAAAAATTCAGATGATTCTAATTTTTGTTAATGAGAAAATACTCTTTTATGTTCTGTTTTGTTTTCAGAGTTTAAGAATAAAAATAATATATTATAGTCTATTTTTAATTTAAAAAACATAACTTTTGTAGATACTAATCATAACGGACGTCCGAAATAGTAATAATAATGTAGATTATAGGCGTTTTTCATATAGGGTCTGACAAACCGCCCGTGACCGACCATGTGATTCCAAGGCAGGCGACCAGTCAAAGGTTAATTAAGCGTCTGATGTACCAGTGATATGATACCTCACGAGTACGACGAAGATCGCGAGACGCGACACGCTCGAATCACCGTGAAACGAAAAATTGTGAAATTCCGTCCGACTGAAGCGGGAGTATATTTTCAGCGTCCGGAACTTCGAAATTCGCGGCTCGCGTGGTCGGACCCCGATCGGCGATACATCGTAAATCATCGTCGACGGTCGAAGCGTTTCGGCGTCGATCGGCCGGGGAATCGTGGCCGGGGATAGAAATCTGGCCGCGTAAATAACCGATCGCGATTTCGAGATCGCAATGGAAACGTTAACAATTGCTCGTGCTGCTGCTGCTGCTGCCGCTGCACGTCACCCTCCTCTCCGCCGTATTTACAAGCAACATAAATAAATGGAAATTGCTAACCGTTGTAATGCTCGGGAAAGCGCGTTACTCTGCCCGCGGCACCGGCGTCGCTTTAATTATACTTCGTTTCGCCGCTGTACGCGCTGTGTGTCGCGTTCGAAACGAGCGAAAACTCTGTCGACGTATCTGGCCGCCGGATCGACGGGAAATACTCGATAAATTGCCCTCGGGAAAGTATTACTTCAAAATAAATGTTACGGGCTAATATCGTTCGTTCGCGGCGCAACGTGACTCCCCTCCCCTCCTCCCCACCACCGCGGTTTCCCCTCCGCCGGTGGAATTGAAAAGATATTACGGGCAACGCTTTTACAGGGACGCTTCAAATTGAAACGTCATGTTTTACTATCGCCGGCCCGCAGCAATAATAAATATTCCGTATGAGCAGAGCCCGGTCCTACACGCAGCCCGCGTTTTTACGACAAATCCATGAATGTTTAATCGGCTTACAGATCGCGATCATCCCCACCACCTCGCATCGCCACCTTCCCTCCGCGCGTTTCACGAACTCTTCGACTTCCGGTGAATTTTTTTTCTTTTTCGAAGTTTGACGCCACGGTTACGGTGACCATGCGTTCTTTATTTAAGAGGACAGTCCTTTATTTCATTGTTGTTACCTCGTGATTTAATTTAGAGAAGCCTTCTTCTTTGGAACGAAACCATCACCGAGTTGGAGTTCCTCCAGGCCATTAAGTGAGAATTTAAATATCATGTATTTGTTTTGTTTATTGGCGCATGAAATACAATATTGTTTAATGTACATAATCCGTGCAATAAACAATTTGAAAAGAAGGGGCCACCTGTACATCCCTGCTGATGAGTCTAGGTGATGATCCCAAGAGGAAACTCGTTTCCTTGTTTCACCTTGAAGGGCCCCTTCAAGATCCTTCTGTTGCATTCTCTCCATGGGATTGGGACCTGAAACACCCTGCACACGATGAGATTTGCCTCATGGCCAGGTCATGACGTCAGGCTCATGCTGCCTACTGTCACGCTTGATACTGTATCGGTAGCACCTGACCTCGAGGCAAGTAATGTGGAGTTGGTGGATGCTTTTGTGTGTATTTGTGCTAGCGTTTAGGCGAGGAGAAATTCGGCGCTTGCTAGTTTCTTGTTTAGTCTCGAGGACAGTTTAGATAGGCGAACTGTTTAGACGCATGAATGAAAAGTGTGGAAGGATTGATGGGATGCGTGGTGTGAGAGGTGCGTGCGTTCTCAGAAGTCAATTATCGAACGGATCGTGTGACTTTCTGGGAATGCATCGCCTCTGTATGAATCTGGTGTGGAAATGCGTGTGGAATGTGTGTGCGTGTGTGTGTGTGTATAGATTTTTGGGACCTCCGTATTGCGTGGAGAGTTTTGCGTGGAGTCTGTTTGTGAGGAGTTATATATTGTGCTGTTTTTATTATTTTAATACATATATATTAGTTTTATTATTTCAACTCACGACTCACAGTTGGTGTCATATTTTTGAATCCCACAGTAACATCGTTTGCAGGGCGTTTAATCAACGACATTACTTATGAGATAACGTCTGATGATTATAATACATTTTTGTCACTCTTCCCGAGCTTGACGTTCAGAACCGAATCGAACTCTCCTTACGGTATCGGATGGTTGGCGATTAAATTCATACTCCGGCTCGTAGGAAACTATTCCGCAAGTTCGTCGGTTCGCAGTTTCGCAAGCTGCGGATTAAGCTTACGGGAAAGGAAGGGCGGAGGAAAGGAAAACGTGGGTGGAGGGTTCGAGGAGGAGGTAAGATAACGCGGTTGGTTTAAACTGCATTACCTAAGCTGAGGAGAATACGCGGTCTGGCCAGCTGCAGCTGCATGCATCGAGACTTCGCTGCATAATGGTGGGCAACGTGCGCCTTCGGGGCGTCGTGGAGGAGCGATTAAATGAGAAACAAGGATATTCTTAAGTTTAGACATCGCCTACCCTCGAGCTACTTGTTTGTCATATACAGTATCAGCTACACGTGTGTCGTGTACATAAAAGATTCTGAAGAATTGTTTATAACTGCACGATACAGTAGTCGATTATTTTGATTGCTTTTTATATGGGCTTTCTTAGACTGCGGATGTTCATGCAATTTAACATATTTAAGCATTTGAATAAAGCACATCGCAAACCGCGAAAAGATAAAAAGCACATTTTTTAAGTAATTACTAGACTGCGGATTTTTATGAAAATATACATTTTTAGACTTCAATTTTTTGTATTTCCTTACGGGTGATGAAACAGACGTGGCAGAAGTACGTTTTGGGATTCAAATGTTTAAACGTATATTTTTTGTTTCACTTACTCTATTGAATGTGCATTCTTCATGGACTTGGATAGGGTAAATTGCATAAAGATCCGCAGTCTAATAATTGCAGAACGAAGTACAGTTTCGTCCAAATTTTATTTCCATAAATGCATTAACATATAAAATTTTGATCACTAAAAATAATTATCTGTATCTGCGTAATTCAAAGAAATTGTAATTACTTATTACTTACTATCGCACATCGACAAACTTAAAAGACAATATCAGTGATAAAAGTAAAGTCTGTAACATGTTGACCTCTTTGAAAGAAACAAAATTAATATACAAATTGCAAGACATAGATACTTGAGTCAAAAGTCCGGCATCCATGATGTCGCTAATAACCAATTTCAGTACTTGATGCGACATTAAATAATGGATTAACAGAATAATTCATTTTGTGAAAGACATGAACCATACATTGACAAACGTAGCCGACATTTTGAAATGTAACAGTATTAATAGGTGATTAATGAAAGCTGAAACACGTTGATTATCTACAACGATTTTAATTACAAACCATAGCTTCATAGACTACATAAACATTATCGAAACACCGTTACATTATACCGTACTAATCCCCAGTCAACATTTTGATTAAAACTTCATAACAAAACATTTATTAATAAATTTATACAAAATTCTTTACTTCTTTCTGCTGCTAGAACATACTGACTGAAAACTGATTCCTTCATTCTCAATTGTTCCTTAACTCCTTGCCTTATAACCACGAGCCATCCTCATGGAAAAGATTACGCTCCATGTGTTTGAAAAATATGACTCAGTCTTGTACTGATTTATAAAAATTAAACTAAAAGAAGCTCCTTCGACTGTCAAGCGATTGTTAAAGGCTAATTGTACGTTTTAACGCATGCTCTTTATTTATTAAAGCACAGATACATTTAAATAGTAAATTATAGTGCACCTGGTGATTAATAAACTCGTAAGTCAAGGGGTTAAAAACGAGAACACCGAAGAATTGAGCTGACGAGTTACAAGCAACGTACCAATTCAGGCTGCTGTAGATTCGAAAACAAAACCGGAAATTTCATTATAATTCAGCAGGTTCATTTCGCTGGCGCAGCGTTAGGTCAGTTTTCAAGTAGAAGCCAGGAGTTCGTGCCGAGCAATTCTCCTCGGCAGCGGAGAAGATGAAGAGCACGTTTCGTTTGGTCGCATCACGTGCACGTTCGAGTTAACACCGCGAACCACTTCAAATCTGACACCGCATCGGTGCACGTACGCTGCCAGTTAAAGTGTGCATGTTTGCGCTGCCAGTGTTCCGCTAACGAACCTATCGTTGCGGCTTCATCCAACCTGTTCCTAACCCTTTTCCTAACCTCCTCCATCCTCCCGGAACCTTCTGCCGGCCCCGCAAGCTCTATCATCGGTTTTGCTCCCGTTCCAACGGCTCCCGCACCCGCACCATAACTCCCTGCCTCCGCTAAACTTGTATTAGAAATCCTGCATGTGAATTAGAATTGTTAATTACTTGGAATCTGAACGTCATTCATTGTTAATTTTAACATTTTAAATTTGAGTTATGGTACAGACATACTTAAGGGATTATTTTGTAGCTGTGATGAGTAGATTGCGGATGTTTATGCAATTTATTATATCCAAATTGACGCATGATGGATGTTCAATAATTTACAAGGGACGTTTCGCAATTGGCCTCCTCCGATTTTTATGAAACTTTGGGATAATGTAGACCTCGAATAAATATTTTCCACGTATTTTTTTTATCGGCAATCATACATAATGAAAGAGTGAAAACAGCCCTCAAAATTGGGGTTGAAAAATCTACAATATTTTGTCGTTTATTTTGGAAACTATTCGATGTACAGAACATCTTTAAACGTACGATTTGTGTATTTTTTAATGCCAAATCCGACTATGTAAACGGAATTCTGAAAAAATCGTTCGTTTAAAAAGTACATTAAAAGTTTTAACATTGTTGCAAATTTTCCTGGCAAGATGTTGATGAAATTTTATGAAAATTAGTGCAGATAAACTTTGGGTCAATACTAAAACTACGGATAAATTGAAATTTTTACTTTCTTCCTTGCAATAAATATTATTATACATATGCGGACTGACAACACATTTTGTTCCCGACCAAAGGTTGTAGGTTCGTGTGATCGAGTTCCAGTACGTTTTTACGGTGTTTCAGACAATTACATTATCCTACGTATTATTACCAACGAGTAACGGTCACCCATCTTATCGTTGACCGTGCCCAGTGCCTTATCCTCGATCGAACGGTAGTCGGTTCGAACGCAGTTCTCATCGCGAAATGCTAAAATCACATTATACATTTTTTTGCACAAATTCCCGGTTATTTCGTTCGGAAATGCGGCAACAGAGAAATTGTCTATTCCGTAAGAGTTCCGGCGGCAACAAGGCCGCAAATCGTGTCCCCGGAAGCGCAGGAAATTCCGAGACGCGGAAAATGGCGAACGAGGTCGGTGCGCCGCAGTGCAACCGCCGAATGCAACGGCTTGTTCCGTCGATGCAGTTCACGAGGGCGATGGAAGAGCGTGGCAGAGAGAGGAACTCCGGGGCATGGAGGGTAGCAACGTAACGCTAATCCAATTTGCTATGGCGCTGCACTTTGCGCGGAGCCATTTTCAAAAGGGGATGCGGCAGAAATTGGGGTAAACGCGACACGAGGATATACCGCCGCGACGCGACCGTAAATAGCACATAATGGCAGCCAGATTTATTGGAACAAATGTAAATACGCTTTCCTCGTCAGAAAGTATTCGAAAAGTATCGATAGTGATTCATCCATCCGATTCTTTGGGTGAGATATCACGAGAACTGATTTTTACACATATGAGTCTTTGGACGAGACATCTCGCGACTCTGTGTCGTTTATTTGACGCTCTGGACGAGATATCTCGCGAGTCTTTTCATTGCACTATTTGATGATGGTATATAGGGTGTTCCAGAAAAAAATCTTATATGAAGATAGGCCGTTCGAAGCTTTGTTAAAAAGTTATGACAAAAATTTGAAATATAATGGGAAGGATAACGGGCTTGCTCTTGCTATGATACAAAGTAGAAATAGATTCTAGATTCTAGATAGATATCTGAGATCATTAAAGGTATCATAATACTCGTAACTCTCCTAGAAACAATTAATACTCCATTACTCCATTACCCGGTTACCGTTTTCTTGGTATTTCATATTCTTGTTACAACTTTTTAATGAAGCTTCAAACGACCTGTGTTTATATACCATTTCTTTCTTATTTATACCCACAGAATATATAGAAAAAATTTCACTAGAAAAAATATAGGATATTTTATAATTGTGTATTATCGAATATTGATAATATATACCCTGTTTCAATATTAAAAATTACAGACGCATGACAATGTTAGATGTTTAGGAGCTTCAGAGAGCTACTTTTCGCGTATGTTGTTCCATGATACGAATGGACTGGTTTTCCTTTGCTTTTCCGTCACGTTTCATCGCTGATACAACAGCATGGCCACGGGAATAATTTACGTCAGCCTGCTCGAAAAAAAATTGGGGCAGTACGACGATTCTAATTAAGAACTCTTAAGTATCTCATGACACAAGGAGAGTCTGAAAGAGACTCGTTGAAGCGGCGTATGTACGGCTGAATGATTAACGGGTCAAATAGAGAGGGAATAATGAGGGCTGCCGTGTCACGGAGTGTTTCTATCTTTAAACTGGCGTTCCTTGAGACATCGTAAATCATTCATTGGCCGTCGAACGTTTACTTTGAAGCAAGCTCCGCCGACGGTACCTTTGACACACGGAACTCCAAAACGCAAAGAGTGCCCTAAAAGTTCTGCTCGAGCTGCTTTAATATTTTCTGTGCTCTATGCGCGTCGCCGATTTTTGGCAAATTATAGAACTCCTCATAGATCTTCAGAATTTTCAATCATGAAGCTTGTCAGAATGAAGCTCTCGGTTTTGTTGGATAACAATTTTCGATTTTTAAGGGCTGCTTCACTTAAGTCTGAGACTTTAAGGAATTTTATTAAAGAACTATTATTGTTACTTTTACAGCTTGTATAAGTTTCAGGGTTGCTTACCTTTCAATTCGACGCAGTACGAGTGATTCAGATAACACTGTTCAAGTAATTGTGACTATTCTTTATTTGGAACATTCAGTAGACGTTCCTTTTAGATCTTCGGGCGGTGAATATGATTCTGTAAACCATTTTTTCCCATCACCCTCAGTTTTTGAAATATTCTTTTAGTTTTTAAAATAAATTGAAAAAAATTATCGCATTAGAGGTGTCCTTTTCATTTTGTCCATTGTTTAAACATATTTAAGTCTTTATAATATAAAAATAATTTACATCATTTTATTCGGTAAAAGTTCATAGAATCATTTCACGTAAAAAGTAACTGAATAACTAATGTTAAAGCACAAAACAAGAAGTTGAAAATTTACATTTTTTTAAATTGATTTTTCTAAAAGCTGTGGGAGATGTAAAAGAATGGTTCGCAGATTCGTATGTAGCGCACAAGAATCTATAAGGAACGCCTGTTGAATATTACAAATCAAAATACGTATTGAACAGAGCAATCCACTTGAATTCCCAAAACATAAAGCAATCTATTGTGTATGAGAAGTTATAATACTTGCAGTCAAAGAATCGAATTTTTTCTCTTGATATTATATTATAATTCAGCGCACAAGTATGTACAAGAAACGCCTATTGAAAGTTGCAGATCAAAATACTACTTGAACAGAGTAGTCCAATCGAATTCTAAAAAATGAAGTATCTGTCGCGTATCGAAAGTTACTCATGGCCCATCCCAACAGCTTGCAACCATCCAATCACATTTCCTCTATGATCTTGCGCCGTGTATCGCACCAAAGACAGATCACTCTCGTTTCCAGCAAGACTCGAAAACAAATCGAACAATGTTCACGCTGACAACGGTGCCGACCGGGCAAATCGGATCGCGATTCGTTTTAACGAAGTCACGTCGCACAAAGGCGGCCGCGTGCCACAGCCCGTGGAAGAATCGAAAAATGCATTCGTTGTCGCGTGAAAACGAACAAAACGAGCAGGTCGGACGACAGAGGGCGAGGTCGAAAACGCTGGAAGGGCAGTTTACGGACGTGTATCGCGGAATCGTGACACCGCGAAACCTTTGCAGAATCGTCAACCGGCGTGAAAAACGCGTGTGCCGGTCGCAATGGGCCCGGCATTTGCGACAAATTCGAACTCCAAACATTCCCGCTATTGTCTCTGACCGAACGGCGCCGTCCGTTTTAGGGTCATTCCCCCTTCCTCGCTGCGGAGATTAATGAATTCCTTTTTGAAAAGCACACGGATGATCGAGATCACGTTTTTCGGCGGAAATTGCATGCTACGTTTCGAGGCTGTTTTCTTGTTTGCGCTGAAAACAATCTGGCTTGCTTCTGTTATTCGAACTAATTGAGAGGGATCACTATTACACAGAGAGAGAGAGAGATAATTATATATAACTACTACTAGCTGAGATATAACTATAGATAACTACTATTAAAGACAGAGATAACTATAGATAACTACTATTAGCGATAGATAACTACAGATAACTGCTATTAGAGAGATAGGGATAACTATAGATGACTACTATTAGAGAGTGTAGATGAGAGGATTTTCGGATAATTGGACACTCAGTTCCGTAATGTAAGATTTTATACATGTAGACTTGGGATTCAGGAGTAATTGTACAGATGATGTTTTACTTAAACGACAGCTTATTAATAAAGTACACTCTACACTGTACACTATGTACTCTACACTCACAACACTTGTCAGTGCTATATGAACAGTATAAGGGAGTAATGGCCACTGGAGCTGCGGTCTTCCCCCACTCTAGGCCCCTTCCCCTCATATTGGCCGTGATCTGGGACGACGGTGGACCGACGGGGAACGAGAAGTGATATACAAAATGATAAGTCAGACACTACTCACGTAGACTTGTTTCGTTCAGTAACGAAAGCGTTAAATGTCAGTTAACACGTTCCATGCCACAGTGAAAAATTCCGTAACTAATCAGACGCGTGAAAATAAGTTTCTATAAACACGTAACGTTAAAAACACAAACATTGAATCGTCTTATGATATACCATTCATTTAGTACTATTATTGTGACGTTCGTTTTAATTGGAATACAAAGAATATTACCATTTATTTAGAATAATCGAATTTGGTGCATGGGGCGCATACGACCCACGCGGCACGGAACGTGTTATGGTCAAATTTGGTGGTAAACTATTACGTATAAATAATAAACATGCTCCAGATGGAACAGACAGTGGATTTCGCTAATTATAAGCACCTCAGACCCTCGACTAATGTTGAAATTGACAAATCACGCGTTAATATATACAATTTATGATAAGAATAATTTAAACATTTCGTCTGACTGTGCACGAAAATATTTGAGGCTTTCCCTTCGTTCGACAAAAAGGAACCATCTCGAAAATAGCTTTGGACCTTCAAAAGCAGTCTCCGCTGGTGCTCGTCACGGGATTCGCATAATAATTCGGCCTTCCCCGAAGAACAGACGATTTCCCGGCACGCATTATCGACAAATCGACACGGCTGAACCTGCGGGAATACCGGAACGACCATAAAGCTCCGCGGCGTGACTTGTGATCGAACCAACGAGGCCGCCATGTAAATCTATGCATAGCTTTCGTTCCCCCGAACGTACTTTACAACTTTTCTTGTTGTCTACGCCGAAAGAAGCAAGCGAGGCGATGTAATAATTCTCACGTCCAAGTTTCGAACACTTGATTCTTTCTACACTTCTTTCCGCCGTGGACGAAAAACTGTATTTGCTGGTATTTTTATGACTCAAGTTTACGAGGTTGACATAAATTTTGAATTACAGTTAGATTGTCGCTTTGATAGCCGCTGTTACGTGCACGTGATTTAATTCATTGGAATAATACACGTGTATTAAAACTAAAAATTCAGTGTACAGTAGACTGTCGCATAACACGGATTCGTATAACATGGCGGAAAAATTGTGGCAGTGTTGGTATAATATAATACGGAATAGAAGTTTACATTTTCACAGTGTAGCAGAATGTAATGAACAGTGAATTTTATGTAACGAACAAGAGTTCTCGTAATTTATTGTGTAAATACTGTTAACCAAACTGTGTTTAAAGTCAAGTGTTTTAAATAAATTTAACAAAAAATAATATTGTCATATAACAGGTTATTGTAGTAGGGGTATAAAAATAATATAAAAGAAGCGACAGAATTTGTTATACATGTATCGGTGGCGGTCTTGTAACAAATACTCATATTATATTTTTACAATCCTTATTTATATAACCTACGTGTTACCCCCGCGTTATACAAAGACTTGTTACTGAAAAAAGTAGTCAAATACTGGTAAAATAAAAATGTTTAAATGATCCATAAAAAAGGAATAACGTAGAGTTTTATGTTATGTAACTACAGATTTGCAATAATGGCTATGACAACCAGTTTTTACAAAATATTTGCTGCCGTCGAAGCGTTCACACGCTGTTTCAGTGGAAAACCCCGTCACTAGTCAGACAGAGGAAACAGCTTTTCATACATGTGTAGATCTCTATATATGGTCTGATACTACCATATTCAAGGTTTAAAAACATAAACGTAAACACAAACAGTTACTTGCCAATAATCGGGGCACCGAAGTAAGTAAAAAAACTAAAGAACAATATTAAAAAGAATTATTTCATATTTTCAATTCATTTGTCCATGAAGAGTTACCTCCTTCTTAGTCGTATCACAAATTTTGCTATATCCTTTGTAATAATTTTCTTACCAGCCATCATCATTCTATTTTGTCGCACCCTGTATAAAGATAAATAAAAGAACCAGGTATAAATAATATAATAAAACAATCAGTAGAAATAAACTTGTTTTGAGCTTCTTCCGAAGTATGTCTCATGCAGTACAACAGTACCCACGTCACGCTGGTATGTACAAACGTCGAAAAAACCCATAATAATGTCTATACCTCCATTTACACGAACATAGTACTCGAGTCACTATATCTCTAAAACATCTCGAACCAATTCACAAGCTCTCCCGAAACACTGATCCCTGCTGTTTCCATGAATAGCAGAAGGGTCACTTTGTTCGGGCGAAAGGACAGTTCGTGTCAACGTTTCAGCGCGCGTCACAAGGAGGAAGCAATTTTCGGCTGTATTTTCTCTCTCGGCCGAGCGGGGGCGCCGGATAGAGAGAAAGCCAGAGAGGAAAAACAGCGTTGTCGAAACGAGTGTGCTCGAACGCGATCGAATTCGTGAACGCGGGATCCTCTATTAACGAAATCGAGGCAAATGATGTCAATCCGTCCCGTCCCGCCCTCCCGCCGGCCCGCTCGGTGGCGGCCATTAAACGTAATTTTTCATCGATGCGGCGGCTGCAATGATAGATATCGACGACTCCTGGCCGAATTGGACGAATTAACCGTTAAATCGTCGAGCACTTTTCAATCGAGCCACTGATTCGCCCGGCAGCCTGATTGCCGTTTGCTCCGGCACGGCCAAATACCGACGCCATTTTTCGCATTGTAATGAGACCGAACGTTTGTAGCGCGCGCGCGACCTGACAGCCTGTTGCGTGAAAGAACATGAAACGCGGGCTTAATTACATATGATTAAGCGGAGGGAGAGAGGGAGACAGAGAGGAAACTGGACGGGACATCGATGCAAAAACTCGTTTTCGAGATTCGCTAACGAGCGACCGCGTTTAATTTTCCTACGACGCAAACGAGCTGGCGGACAATTCAATGATGGACTCGCGCCGTACGATGAACAAAAAACAGACGTATGTGCATGTACAGTGGTGATGAAAAGTTTCTGATCAACTCGATTCATTTTGATACGTGCACTTGAGTTAAGGGTTAACCCCTTACCGCGCGATGTGCCATATACGCCATGTGCCTGTTTTAGTTATTTATACTAAAACTTGCGAATGAAAATACAAGCTTATGTTTGTTATTTAATCTGTAGACACTGGAAATTACTCTAATAATTTTTATTTGGCTGTTCGAAATCTGCAAATACTTGAAATTCGTCATAGAATCACGATAGAGCGTTCAAAGCGTTAAAGTTTCTGCACCGATTCCTGGACATCCCTTGCTGGTATATAAAACCATGAATAACATTCGAACTCAGCTTTCTAACAAAGCGAAGTCTCGTATGAACAAATTTTATTTTTAGTTTACAATGTCGACTTATTTTTCCATGATGAATCACCTTCTTTTCGATTGTACCACGACTACTGCAACACGTTGCATAAAATAAGAAACAACATTACTTATGGTATAGCCTGAAAATAGATATTACCCGTTGAGGGGATAAAAATCTTAGTGGTGTAAGTCATCTAATCCTTATTTTGAGAAACAAAGGGTTTCATTGGACTGATTTTAATAAATTGCACCGTCACATATTAATGATAGTAACGCATTGAATACTGCTATGAGGGCTTGTTATAAATAGTTGAAACCACTTTTTCTTTCAATCAACAGACGTGTATACATTCCATCTATGTACGCAAATCAATATCTTAAAAAACTTTACTCACACCACAATGGCTTGCACCCTGTCAGCCATAGATCGTATAATTCTTTGGTAAGTATCGATACTTTCCAATCGACCCGTGCAAAAGATATTAATCAAAGAACCGCTTAGAAATTTCGTACGAGACGCGATAGTAGTTTTTTTCAACACAAAAGCTTCGACGGAGCATTAATCAGTGGAATCTGACTGTAATGTCGAATCACCCGGGAAGTAAAGAGAGAGAGAGAGAGAGAGAGAGAGAGAGAGAGAGAGAGAGAGAGAATAAAAAGAGGTGGGCGGTAACTTCTCTCGTTTATCATCCGATAGTCACCGTAGAGATCATGATCGAATTTTCCTCGGAAACCCTTTTGGGACTCTTGACCAGAATCGAGTGACCTTTCTCGTCACAATGCCGAAGTCACTAATGTCCCCGAGCAAAAAACTGCGTCACGCCCAGTCTCGATCCTTCAACGTCCTCGTCATCCTCCTGTCAATTGCATGTACATGGGAAGGGCAATTTTCGAACGCTATCGGATCATCGTCGCCACCGAACAAAACCATCTGGAGATCATGAAAAATTACGAGGGAGACCGCCATTAACTTTGTGGTGCCGATCATAAATGACTACCATGGTGTTCAACGAGTTAATTTAATTAGAGAAATAAATTTCGGAGACTGGTATCTTTTAATGCGATTTTCAGTAAACTTTGCTCGTTTGGATTGACACAAATATCCGAATACTGCGCGATAAACATAATATTGACTAAATGGAACGAGTTTTAAACACAGCCGTGACGGTGACACATTGATGTTTTCATTATTAACAGGTACGAGTGACCGGTGACATGTATATCAAATTTCGTTTCATCAAATAATTAACAGTGTCACGAAATTATAAGCGATATTGATATTATGATATGAATATTTATGTTCAGAATAATTCATGTTAAACAAAGTTTGTTATGGCAGAGCGTACTAAACAGGCTGATGTGTTGTGTGGCAAGTTTTATTGCAACCTAATGTGTAAATTATATAAATAAATATACATAAGTGGTTTGAAGTACAAGGTTAGTATTAATCTATACAATTAAACTTGGTCATAAGGTTGTGCAATTTAATAATTAAAAAGCGTGTCTACTAAATTACTGTTAAATTAAACAAAAAATACTTTTTGTTTCGTAGGTTAAAATAAATGCCTTTAATCTCTGAACACCTATTATCTATTCTCTTATTTGAATAGTACATTATTTTGTATATTATAATAATACATTATTTACGTACATATTTCCTCTCGTATTCAAATACGTATTAGAATAAAACAAAACTACTAATTTCTGCATAATTTTGAAAAACATTAATGTTGATTAGTAAAATAAAATAACAACTGTTCGATCAAATAATTTGTCAACTAAAAAATTGTTGAGCCATCTGAATTAAATTTCAATTACTCAAACGCCAATATGATAATCATTGGCTACAGGTCTTTCCTGTGATAATCCAAAATTTGTATCGTCAAATTCAAATTAATATACACCTCCGTCATTCCACTACGTGCACAGTGAAATCTTCATTAGATGAAGTCGAATAATATGTTCATTACTTACGAGATTACATTATAATAATTATTAAATAATTTAACTTCAAACATAAATACATCAGTACTACATACATACATACCTGTACACGAATGGATGTCTCATAGAGCATTTCACACCTGCAACAATCCACAAACACTTCAAAATGTGCCGAATGTGTTCACTTCCTGTGAGTATAAATATTTAAGCAGATATAAATCCAGTCACTAAAAAAAATGATTAAAAAACGGTATCTTAAATAATATAAGTTTCACTGTCTTCCCGTCTACCCGAGAGGGAATTTCAAAAGGGACGAACGTTCGTACAGACAGCAGCATCCACTTGCAGCGTTCAAGCGTTGCATAATCGGTCCCGGAAGGGCAGAAAGGGCAACGACGACAGCCGAAAGAGATTCACGGGCGGCGTTTCAATTATTCGGTTCATTTAATCCGCGGTATGTCGGCTGAGTAATGTTCGCGACGACGACGAGAAGGTGTGTCCCCGTTCTTTGTACGTAGATGTCCTGGGAGCGGAGACAGGGACAGAAGAAAATGGAGGCACCTGGCTTACACGGAGGAACACTCGATACCATTCGAAAGCACGTAGGTAAGCATTTATCCCGGAATATCCTATTTATCTTGGCGCTGGAACACGCGCCGTCCCTTATTCTGGCAGTTTGGTCACGTCCTACCAGTCCAGCGTTTCGACGAAAACCTGCAATTTCGATTTCTTCCCCAAGACTCCTCCTCGCCGCGCCACACCTCCAACTCTACGTCCGTCCGTCGTTTTTCTCCACGGTGTCCGTTTTCGTCGCACTCCTCCTGCGAGTGTTCGCGTTTTCCGCACAGACGGTCGCGCGAGAACGCGCCGCAACGAATTTCAAGGCTCGCGGCCAACGCGGTGGGTAAATAAAGGTACGTACTCACAGCGGAACGAGGTGACCGTAAGTTGATTTAAAGGGTTATCCTGCTGGACAATTTGGAGGAATCGAACATTTTCTAGCTGTAAAATTAGGTGTAACCCTTTGCGGTCCTGCATCGAGTCTGACTCGACGTCATATTTCGTTCCAGCCAGTCATATATCGAGCGTAGCTCGAATTTTTGCGTATTTCAAAGCGATGCTACTGATTCGAAGGCTGTTTCTGGTAGTATTATGGCTGTATGTACTTTGTTGCAGATTCTTTTCGTTTTCTACGCACGTTTTGTAACTGGATACGAATGAAAATTAAATATGTCTCTGTTGCATTTTGTAAGTCCTATCTGCGAGCAGCAGGCTTTTTCTTTAAGCGAAAACGCACAGTGATTTCAAGATCGTCTTGGTGTATGGATGGAATTTTTAGGGCCAGCAATCTTTTGATCCCAAATAATTTATTGAAAAATTAATAAATATATTTAACCATGCCTAGAGGATGGAAAAAATACTAGAGAAAAATATAAACGGTAATAATCCATTTTGTATATATTAATATTATATTTAATATAAATATATTATTATAAATATGTTGTTGTATCAGTTAAGTGCTGGAATATTGAAATAAAGGCAAACTAGACGACACTGTCCGAGAGTGTCCAAATCAGAACCGCAAAGGGTTAAATGTACAATGTAATATCATTTATTACTAAGTCGTCCAGGTTTTAACGAAGTTGAGGAAGAGTACTAGTTCTTTTTTGACGGGCGATTTTGCTGATAACACTTTTGGTTTGGAAAATATATAAAAATGTAATAGGAATTTTGTAGTGAAAAACTGTGAAAAACTTTTTTATCGACAATTTTCGAAGAAACAAAATAAACCTCCGGCAAAAGCGATGTAGACGATATTTTATTTATACATTTTTAAATACAAAAAGCTCAAAATACGTTCCATTAAACTGTCAAATATCAAAAGAATCGTATTTTTAGTTTTTCCGCATTTCAATCCCAAAAAACATCCACTTTTCAGACTGGCCACGATGAGATAACTCTATAACATGTTGACTGTCATGGGGGTCACCGGTGACCGGCACCTCAAATTTGTTTCATTAAATAACTAATAATTCTTATAAAATTTTGGAATAATATGAATATTGTAATGATAGTGTAAGATGTTGCCTATGCTTTCAAAGAGTAAAATATTTCTTTCCTCTAGAATTTATATTTAAAATAGGACATTATATTGTGTCTGACTATGTATGTCAGTTTCCACTGTGGTATTCAATATATTAAATAACTCTTGATTTGTACTACGCTCTGAGTAAATTTAAAATTGCATCAACAATACTGAATACCTAAACATTGTTTTCTTTACAATTTATACAGAACAGAGAAATTTATATTGCGTCTGACTAATGATGACTATTTCCACTGCGGTAATCAACATATTGGGAGACGTTTCAGTTTTCACAGTCGAGAAATAGCTGTTCTTTTGGAATTTTTTGCAAGAAAACTACCAGAGCTACTCCAATGAAATTTGGAACGTATATCACTCATACTTTCAACTATGCGTACAATTTTATGGCAAACTACAGTATTCTTTTTGTGTCTAGTGTACCTATTGTAACCCTTGCACGAGAAAAGATTTTTCCTACGTGCAGGATTTCGTTCGGTCTGACGCTCGCAGCCACACCGATCCTTTGAATTTCAAAAAATCGTTTCAGAAGTATATTCTCAAGGGTTCAAGATGTTCGAGGTATCAACAGTTTCTTAGGTGAAAGGCTCCTCAACCCCTGATGTAGCTGGTAGCGGACAGCACGCAGAAAGGTACACGCGTGGATGGGAAACGGGCCCCCGGAATCGAGACAGACGAAAAATGAAGACGCTGGAATCTGGGACGCCTTTAGGATGTTGTTGATCGAGGAAATTTCGCGACGTCACATCCGAGACGCTCGAAACGACGCACAGCGATGGCGGCGGTAATTTTCTTTGCTTCCGGCCCCTCGAGAAAGCAACAAGATCTCATGCTGCTCGCCGTAAACAGGGAAATTTCGAGCAGATGCAATATCGTAAGCCACTTTAAGCGGATGACCGTAATACGGTGATGTTTTAGGATTTTCTGTTATCAATGTACCTATTTTCTATTAATAATACAGTGACAATTTTTTCCAATTTAACTGTTAGCTGCATTTCTTTTTTGGTTAATGTAATGTAATATGACCTCAAAACCTCGAAACATATTTCGCAATCGCAAAAAGTAGTACAGATAATTAGGTCTTCGACTTCTGGAAGGACATCCTGTATCATTTGTGTTTAGTTCAAGTACCTCACACCTAAATCAGAAGAGCGGTTCGTCACAAAAATTTTACCAAAAAAAACGAATATTATTTTGACAATCTTTATACAAATTAATTAATAACAAATTAATTATTCAACAGTATCTTAAATATATGTTGATTTGAAAATTGTATAAATGCACTGCCTTCAAATTTGATTTCAAGTTGCATCGAGATGAGTTGTGGTATTAATTATCAGATGAAACAACAATATGTTCGTAACTAAATATCACTCGCAAATATGTATAATGAATGTAATAAAGCATTCGTTAGAGCATTGAAAATATCAAATTTATTTCAGGTGATGAAACTGTATGGAACACCCTGTACAAGCTCGTCGGCGTGGCCAATTAACCCGCTCAAATAGTCGCGCTAACACATTAAATTATTGCTACCTTTCCGGTTCGAATGCAAATTTATCTAGAAACCGGGACACGAAAATTTGCGAACAGAGTGGGTTATTGAGCGCTGTAAAACACGACGAAACCCAGTTCCAACGAGGAGGATTCAATACGAGATGGCTATTCCGTGAAACCTGCAATCCAATTGAACGGATTTTTTTTTGTTCGATCGTTACAAATTCGTATTGGAATGGCTTCAAAGAACTTTCGAATTAAAACAACGATTTTTTCTGTTGATCATAGTCCATGTTCTGAACAGAAGAATAAATGCATTAACAAATAATCAGATTTGACAGTGAGCTAATGACAACAATAATACGACTTTGGTACAAGCAACCTCTATACAGTGATTTTTCTTAACTAATCAGATAGAATTAAGAAATAATTAAAGATTATACCTATCTTAAAGATAGAATTAAGGAGAATAAGTTCTTAGAAATCGTATACTCAAATGATTAAGGAAATTATTTCTTCTATAAATTTTGAGTATGACTCGTTACGTTGGAGATTTTGTAGAACACGGTCTATTATTCTCGACATCATTATTCAACCAACTAAATTCCACTGAACCACTGCACGTTTCTGATTTTGGTAGTGAAAAGGGGAACTATTAATTGTTTTTGACAATGGTGTGATTTAACAAATACAAGGATACGTTACAGCTTCATATAAAATTGCTGCTGCCCGAATACTTGTATCAAAGCATCGTGATTATCGCGAATACTCATTAATTATCGTTTACACAAATTTCATTGCTATTTACAAGACTGCTTCTGTGGCTGAATAATCCCCAGATATAACGATGTTGCCATATTTCGATAAGCAGCTTTTAACAAGCTTCATTAAAATTTGTCGCTGCTAAACTCGGATCACCCGAGATACATACCACCCAACAATCGGTGGATTTGCGTAGGGGCAATCCCAAAGTGGAAGAACCCAAGCTGGAGTACTGTGAAGTTGCGGAACACAAATTGGGACCGCCTTGGAGTCCAGGAACCTCAGTGAAGTTCATTCTGGAATTAAGGGAACGACGTGGACACCACTCTGGAGTTGAGGGAGGGAAGTCGGGATCTGTAGACTCTAGAGGCCTAAATGGAGACCAATCTCGAATCGAGTAACCCAAGTGAACAATTACTTTGAAGTTGAGGGACACTGTAGAGTTAACCAGGTCGACTCCGCCTCCAGTTGGATGAACATTAATTGGAATCACTCTGAAATTGAGGGATTAAACTAGTGATTATTGTTTGACTCGGGGAATCCAATTGGAGAACACTCTGAGAACCAGGAACACAAATAGAGACTACTCTAGAATCGAAGGACCTAATCAGGAATTACTCTGAAGTCGAAGGATCGAAGTGCAGACAATTTCAGAGTTCAAGAACTCAAATGTGATTTACTCTGATGTCGAGGAACCTACGTAGAAACCATTTTGGCGTTGACTGATGGAATTGAGGGACCCGAGCGGAGATTATCCTGGAGTTAAAACATCCAAATTAAAACCACTACAGAGTTGACGAACAGAAGTCGACTGTACTCCACGTTGAATGGTCCCTAATTGGAATCAACTGAAGTTGAGGAATTCGAGTCGAAGCCACTCTAGAATTGAAGGTTTTGATTCAAGACCACTCTGGAGTCGAAGGATCTAACTGAAGACCACTCTGGTGTTGAAGGACCCAAGTGAAGACCACTCTGGAGTCAAAGGACCCACATCAAGACCATTAACAGGGCAGTTGCCATGTAGGAACCGCTGATTCACGTCAGATCACCAAAGTTAAGCTATAATGGCCATGGATCAACCCTGGAATGGGTGACCGTCTTTGTGTGATGCCGTTGACACATGGTAAATCGAGACTCATTTAAAACTGTAAGTCCTCCGGCAGCATGACCATAGCAGTCGACGCAGGGTTACATAAAAGAAGAAGGAGAAGGAGAATGCCATTATGGAGTGGAGGTAGACACCACTCCACATTTGATGGACCTAAATCGAACCCACATTAGATTCAATGGACTCAAGTTGGGGTCACTCTGCAGTCACATTTTCCAAGCGGAGACACTTGATGCAGTTGATGGATTCAAGTCAAAGCCACTTCGACGTCGAGTTCCGCAGTTCCTGACTTTTCTGCCTTCATCTCGAGAGGGCTCTACTAATATCCGTCAACTCTGAAAAGCCTCACTTAGGTTTCGCGGATACTGGAATACCCTGACTCGAGTCTTAACTCACATCCCCATACGACTGCCTATATTTCGCTACCCTCAATTTTTTATCGCCTGACAATAGGTACAAGGTTGCTTCAAAACAGCAAGGCTTGCGACCGTATCACAAAATTGCTTTTGTAGCTGATCGCTGCACGCAGCCCACAAAAACGATATCAAGTTCGTCTAAGCCAGTGGGGCTTGTTTATCGGTGTTAATGATTTTATAATATCTAGGCGTTGCATCGTCAACGGCGAGGAACGACGTCGAATGCATTCAGTAAACACCAGGGCAAAATCGCGAGAAGAGATCAGTATACAGGCAAAGGAGGAGCTAACGGTGGCTCCTTTAATCCAGAATACGACGCCTGGGCGTCCTGACGCTCAATAGCTTCTTACTCCTATATCTACGCCGTTATCGGTTTTCGATCTGAGCGATGAAGCGCAAGGAACGGTGAGTGATAATGCGCAGGCTAATATCATAAACGATGATTTAACCACGTCTTCGCGCGCTTAACGAATCTGTGCAACGCCATTCCGTTGAATTGTCATCTTTCTTTGCTGTTATCAGCACTCTATTATCCACCTACGACTATCTACGGAACTACAATACTGCTGAAGCTCGTGCAGGCCCACAGGGAAGCTTCTGGAACGGTAAAAATTATTTGAATGAGAGTTTTGAGAATTTCTCGAGCTGGTTTGTTATAGTTGATACTATTTGAGGCTTTTGGGTGTAAGCAGTATCTAGAAGGAAAATACTCCCAACGTTTCCTCAGTGATATTGATCAGCTGATCAATTGAAAAACTGATTGGCTGATTAATGATTTAGAACATGATGCTGGGTATTTTCAAAGGGTGAACATTCTGACGCACGCCAATATGAGTGCGTTCTACAACTAGAAAATCGGTTACCTCATGTAGATGTTTATTTATTGAAAATTTGAAACATTTGCCAACGTTCTCACGTATAATGGAAGAAAAGTAAAGAAGAAGTTTAGAACTTGATCGTTCACTGAGATATGCACGTTGTTCTTCCTCTTCTTTCGATGTAACTTAGCATCGACTGCTATGGTCAGTTAGCTGGGTGAGCCACAGTTTTAAGTGGAGTCCAGTTGTCTGTGGTTATTATACAGGATGTTTCAAAGTGAAACATTTTCTATATACGTAATCTAGTTGCTATACTGCATACCATATTGTGTTTTCCACTTGTTGAATGGATTTAAAAACACACACACAATAAAATAAATGAAATGCTGATTATTGAAGTTGTAATAGGAATCATAGAATCATAAGTGAATATATTTGATGAAGAGACTAACAATTTTGCTGGTGTCGAAAATACAGGACAATAAAATTTATCAGACGCATATATATGTCTATAGTCTATGCTGATGGCACACAGAGAACGTACATGTGCATCCATACACACGAAGAATTAAAATAAATTTAATTGACTGGCGATTACACAGAGTGATACTCAGACCACCAAGTTTTGACGAAGAAAGTTTTATTGTAACTTTTGACACTTGTTTGTTTTACCAGAACTAACATAATACTGTCTGTGAGTCTTGTACAATGTGGTTACTTAGATTTTTAAAAAGATTTATGATTTCTTTGAAGCAGGGAGAAAATATAGAAAAAGGACCAAAACAAATGAGTCACAGGCTGATGTCAGGAGAAAGTTTGCGATATGGAAAAGTTTATGATTCACTCGGTCATGAGTAAAGTATTATTAGTCAGAAGGGCTAGTGCATTATATAAACCTTGTACTATCTGTAGGTACTCTGCTACGATTTCCATGACCATAAAGCAAATTACAAAACATTTCAGCGAAAATCACTCGATCTGTTGGCAGATTCTCGTACGATTTCAGATTCGATCGAGCCGAAAATCGCCGGCAATCAGCGTCCCGTGGAAACTGCCATCGATACGAGTGAGACGATGGAAGTTTGCCCGCGCGCACGGTGCATGACGGCGTCATAAGTAAACCGGCACACAGCGCTTGCGCGTTGTACACAGTAATTATGTGTTAACTACCCGTTAAGCAGCACTTCGTTCTAATGACGTCGTGTATGTACGTCCTGCTAACGACGGAACGGTAATGCGCGTGCTGTGTACAATGCTTGAAAAGCCGAACATTACAAATCTCGTGAATTACCTTGGATTCTGGCGAGTTAACGTCGACCCGCGCCGGATCGATTATTAACTCCGAGATTCGTGTTGAACGTGTCCGATGTGATCCAACGCGCTACCAATGACAAACGATCGACGTGATTTTCATCCACTCCTCATGCTCCTCATTCATGGTATCTGCCTTTTCTAGTACACCCATGCCTAAATACATTTTTCTCGTCTGCCCTTATAAAGCACTGTAGAAGCTCAATTATCCGAACACGGATCATTCGGAAATTAGTCATCTTATGTCAGTTACAAGCTAAAATTATCATTATTGATATTGTGCATTTAGTTTTACAGCACTGTGTATTTTATGTTCTAAAATACAATTATCAATTTTATGCGAAACACAGTTACAGTGTGAATCATTCTGTTATTAATTACAGTTCGGATAATCGAGGTCCTACTGTAATGCCTAGACTGCGGATGCCTATGCAATTTAATATATTCAAGTAGGTGTATGATGGACATTTAATAACTAAGCAAAATAGAAGTAACGATTTTGAACATCTCAAGCAGCAAATGCAGTCTTGCTGAAATTTCATTTATTTAACTGTATTAACATAGAAAATCTGGAAGTCTAAAAATGAATATTTGCATAGTAATGACTATATGACGAAATAATTAAATATTTCTTTCCTCCGTGATTTATATATAAAACAGAATATTTGGGGAGGTTTTACTTTTATAGTATATAGGGGTTGTACTTTTAAATGTTAATAACGGTCAGTATTCAAAATGATCTAATGTTATATAAAGGAAACAGTAATATTCTATACTATCTATACACTGTAAACTCTCTCACTAGGTCTTCCTCTCTCAGTCTCATGGAGAACTTTCACTCTGCCAGGCACTATTTATTGACACACAGTTGCCTGTGGTAGTTGTGACACCTTACAGTTTCCTGGATGCCCTTGCTTCCTAATTCCATGCCACAAGCAATCTTAATTAGAGACATGCAGTAACTATTAGTATTCTTACTAATGAGAAATTCTGCCGGGATAAAATTTCCAAAAAGCAGCTTTACCAGACACTCGACACACGAAACTGTTCTCTTACACGCACAGAGTCACCCAGGACTCGTACATTCCATAGTCCCTGGCAAAAGTTTGGCTAACTTAGTCATGACTCACTTATGAGCAGACTGCGGATTTTTATGCAAATATACAATCTTTAGATATCAGTATTTTTTATTTCTGTGTGGCCAATTAAACATAACTCTGACAGAACTGCATTCTGGGGTTGGAAAATTTGAAATTACATTTTTTGTTTCACCTACTCTATAAAATGTGCGCTCTTCAGGAACTTTGATACGCTAAATTGCATAAAGATCCGCAGTCTGCTTATGAGATAGGCCCTTACTGCGTCCATTTGGGACAAGGTTCTACATGTTACGTAGTGTTTGAAATGTGTAACAATTTTCACTGTGGCAACGTGTCACATGTTTGATTTCAAGGTGATCGAATACCTTCAGGAGTTACTGTCTCGTTCAACGCACCAGAATTCGCGTCCTGAGAATCTATACACTATCGAATCGAGATCGATGATCGCGAGATGGCGTCAATACGGAGGATTTCCGGGCAGCCCTGGCTGACCATCGAGCCAGCTAGCCACCCTCTCGGCACCAGGCACCCTGTGCGGCGTTAATTGATCAAATTACAGGGCCGCGAGCCGGCATCGAAATTGCAGGGCTGTCCGGCCGCTTTTCGGATCGGTCCGAAAGGGGGCAGTTTCAGGTAACCCCTTCGTCTCGCCCTCGGACGACCCTACGCCGGAAGTGGGGTGAAGGGCCACTTCAAACCGATCTGGATGATGTTTCGCGGGTCCGGTCAAGTGTTCATTGCCGGTTCATTCGCGCGAATTCCGCTTTTAATTAATGACCGTTCCGCTATACACTCTGGAACCGATGATTGATGGACTGTATCGGTCTGATTGTCGACGAATTCATCTCCGTTTCCGACCTATCCCTTATCGATGTCGTTCAAGGTTTCTGGGTTAGTTAGAACGTTCTTCAGAGGTTTCGTTGGGGTTACCGTTACATTCACAGGTATCTATAGGGTGTTTCTTGGCGCGGGGGAAGTACTGTAGTGGTAAATTCAGAAGATGAAAATAATAGAATATGTTTGTTAATGAATATATGATCTCTTCCTTCTCCTCCTTATCCCCAACATCGCTATTCCTATCTGCATCCTCCTTATCCTTATCATCCATATCCCGATCCTTATTCTCCTTATCCTTATCATCCCTACCCCCATCCTCTCGACCCTCATCTTCAACCTCCTCCTTCTTATCATCCTCGTCCTCATCCTCATCCTTATTCTCATCGTCATCCTCGTTGTCATTCTCCTTCCGCATAAGATTTACATATGTGAAAATACCCACGTCTACAGCTAAGATGCTTTCAATATTTATGACGATGTTTCTGAAAAATTCTTGTGGAGTCGGTCTTAGAATATTAGCACAATTGTCCATGTATGAAGTATCATCATTGTGTAAAAGTTGAACGATTTCGGTGCCCTCCAGGACCCATGATTTTTCTGTAACATCAAGGGATATACAACTATGTATAGCAACATAATCTTGTAATATTATGTACAGCCATGTGTAGCAATATAAACTTTAAATGGTGTATTCAACTGCGTGTAGCAACATAAATATCTTATGATATTCTGACCGTTCACTCCCCTATGTTTCAGAGGTCTGTCTGGAAGCTCTGTCTAAATACGAGGTCAGTTTGAGTTAGGCTTGTAATTTACAGAATAATTAGCAGTATCAAATCGCTTGACGTGCCTGGAAGCAACGAAGCCTCCGATGCGACGGTTCAACAACGGTGAAAATTCAACGGAGGGCGGATACAGGGATGCCAGTGAAATATGATCGAACCGGTCCGCCATCATGCGAATAGTTTCGCTTTTCGATGTAACCGGGTACGCCCAGCACGAATTAGCATACGAATGCCGGGAAATAGTGGTCGAATTTCGTTTTCCTTTCCCACGATTTTTCAGCTCGCGACGATTTTACGGGAGCACGGTGAACGTGCTCGTTTGGATAAACCGTTCAGACAGAGCGCAACATTTTCTCCGTCGATGTTGAATGTTTTCGTTGCCAGTCTGCTGATCAGCATCGATATCTTGCTAAACGTTACAATCGCTGGTTCACCGATTACGCTTCTGTTTGGGGAACAACAATTTTCGATGTAATGAATTGCTGAGGCGCAATGACAACCGCTGGCCTGTAACTGACATGCCTGGGCAGTGAAACAACACGACGGTAATATCACAAAACAAGGATTGTAATGTTTGTTGCTTTGATGACTGTGTTTCAGACATCGCCGGTAATTGCGCCTACGTTGACAGCTACAGTGAAAACAGCCATATTTGGTCAGACATAATATAATATTCTATTTTAAATTCGTATTGCGAAGGAAAAAATATTTTACTGCCTGAACACACAGTATTTACCTGATATTATTGACCCTTAGTGAACTCTATTCAAAGTTTTATAAAATTTACAATTAGTAGTTACTTAATGAAATTAAATTTCAGGCGCTGGTCTCTGGTGACCCCCATGGCAGTCGATGTGTTAACTGTTTATTAGTCCACTAAATTAAGCTTCCTTTTCATGTATGGTTCACGGATTCTCATAAAAAATAGCGTCATCTTGGCGATCTCGTTATAAAGCTACGACTCCAATGATCCTAACACGGTAGTTGACAAATTCTAGCAATAACATGGATTGCACTTCATATAAATCTGATTTTATTTTAGAATGCGAAGTACACCGTAGCACAGAACTAGGTACGCAGTGTTATTAATGTTAATTTTAGTTTGTAATCGATTCAGATGACGGGTGTTCCTTTAATCGAGGTTCTACCGTATCATAAAAGAAAGATTCCAATATTCAGCACTTTGACGAGCATGTTCCAGGAATCTCAGGCAAATACGATTGTATAATGTTGCCAACAGTCACCGCGTTGCGACACGTCGGGTCTTCTCGCCAAAGTCCACCACCGAGATAATCGACTCTGATTTAGACAAAGGGTTGAACGCCCTATACACTGATTAGCGGCACCAACGAAAACCTAGCTATGAAAAAGTGTCTTGCAACTCCGGAACGAATGATTGTTGTACCCAAGTTTATTAAAACTTTTCTATCTATTTTGACAACTATTAGATGCTCCTGAAGTCTGACCCTAACTTTTTTCAAACCCTGTATGATTAACGTAAGTGAATGCATTTTCTGTTTTACCAATCCAATCCAAAGTTACATCATCGTCGATTAATCGACGCTGGAAACTGGTGTGCCTCCGGGTTCCAAGTGTAAAATAATATTCTCAGTTCCTCGCGCGGTACCGCGTCGATTAACCTGCTCGATCGAACAATCAGGAAAGGGAAAAGGGCGGGCAGAAGAGCCATCCACCGGGGAGCAAAATTAAGCGAGCGTGGTTACGGCAGGGAGCAAGTGGATCTTGGTTCGCGTCTTCTGGCCAGACCAGGCCACCGCTATCTAAATTAAAAATACATGAGACTTCGCGACTCCCTTTCTTCCGGGCAGCGTCTTAATTACCCCCGACAGTCGGTGGAGGACGGAAAAATGACGCGGTTAGGAGGAAAAGACTTCTCGATGGGACGGAGCTTTGAAAAAGGCACCAACGACAGATTCTGGAAGAGCAGGCTTCCTCTGTGGGGCTGAAAAAAAAGGAAACCGTTGGAAAAGCTGCTCCCGCTGATGGCACTGCTACGGGATGGCGGATACGAGGGTAACAGGGAGGTGTTAATTAACTACTCGTCTGGCTGCCGTCAGAGACATTCGAGCAAGGGCTCGACTTAACTTCGCCCTCTCCGCAGTCGTTCCACAGGATCGTTGAAGCAGCAGCCAGATAACGCGTCCGTGCTGCACCGCTGAAGAGGACAACGGTGTTTTTAAGGGTAAACACCTGGCATGGAACCTCTTTCTTCCCTGTGTTGAAGTTACCGCGATCGAGCTCTTGTAATTTGCCCTGTTCGACGCCGAAATTACCGTACAAATGTTGTAAATAATATCAGGTCATTACATAAGTAATTGTCGTCTCTTAAATATGACCTGAAACGTAAAACACATTAACGTTATTAATTTAACAAAGTTAGTGTAACTGAACAGAGTTTGTGTTCTACTAATCCAAAGGTTTGTTTTAAATAGTAAATAAATAAACGTTTTTTTTTTGCTGTTCTGATGTGCGATTATTTGAAAAGCTTTAGCCGTAAACTACACGTGCAGTCTGTTCGCACCCTTTTCGGCATCAGGGTAAGCACCTTTATAGGTATATTATCGACAGTCAACTGTTAACAATAACGTTAATTATCAAGATACTGAATATTAATTTTAGAGTCCGTGTTTAATTATTCCAACAGTTCTTTGATTCTATTTTCAAAAAAATTCCTATTAGTTTAAGACAATTTTTTTCAGGCTGATTTCAACCAATTAGTATCGCTAAATTTTCTGTCAGCTAAAAAGCTGTCTAGCTATCAAAATAAAATAATCTCGAGTGTGACAAACGCCATCATGATATTTATTCATTAAAATTACATAGTATTTAAAAAATGGTTGGCGACCAGTCTTTGCTATGGTAATCCAAATTTTCCTCGGAAAATTCTGCACTGCGTAGATCCCTCGCATTCCACTATATTTACAGTACCATTTTTATAAAACAAAATCTTATAATATATTAGTATTTATGTAATGTATGTCTATGTACAGAGATACTGTAAAAAGGAGCGGTCTTCTTTCTTCTCAAGGAAGAGAATTTGTTAGCTTGCCTTTTATAAATTAGCCCAAAACTGCATCGTACTTTTCTAACACGCGAATCAAAATTTTCATCAGATATATGACTCGTTATTATAAACCAAGTACTTAATTTGTTGCCTTATAATTTTATTAATCGTCAAGTGCACTGTAATGTACCATTTAAGTATCCTACTGCTTCAATAAATAAAGATCGTACATCCAATCGTACAATTTGCTTTCAACAATCCTTTGACAGCCAAAGGAGCTTCTTTTAGTTTTTTATAAATCAATCCTAGACTGAGTCCTGTTGTTCCAACACACGGAGCATAAACTTCGTCACGACTGTGACCCATTGTTACGACACAAGGAATTACTATAATACGACAACGAATCACAATTTCGCAGGTTGTCGAGCAGCGACGAAAATCGAAAACGTCGTTTAAAAATCGACGGGTTTTGCAGCGCACGGCCAGGCAGCCATTGAAATTCGAATTCGAGGCCGGTGGAAAGGATCGGTGAAACAATCGCAAGGGAATCGGGAGGTAATGGCACAGGAACTGGCCGAATCGGTGCAACGAATCGCCGCGTCTCTCGTATTTCATCCACCCGGTTAAATCGATCGTGCACCTACGAGCTCGCCGAATAATTCCTGTCGCAAGCAGAATAGGTAAACCTGGAATTTATTACGCGTCCGTTGCACTCGACTCGTGAGAACTCGGGAATCGGTATCAGACACTCTCAGACTCGCACCAATTATCCTCCGGCTGAATAGGAAAATGAATTTTAGACATCCCGTGAAGTTCATAAGGTTTTTCTGGGCAGGAACTTTTAAACAGACTCTGTCTGAACGTTAGAACGTCTGAACCGTGCTATCATGACATCCAGCAGGAGTGGTGTAAAGTGATCAGCATGATTCTGCCGGAATAGCGATATGGTCACGCATAGTCCTGGCGAAAGAGGACTCCTCTCCTATTAAACAATCTTGAAATTAGAGGAATTTGATTGGAAAAGAATGATTCATCCACCATATAGTCCAGACATTGCACGAACTGGCTCCTATCCCTCTAGGAGTCTCCAAAATTATTTCAATCGAAAAAAATGGCCAAAACATGAAACAAAATTCGCATTACTCATGGGATGACCTACTATATTTGCGTCGTTGGCGTTTCCAGCACTAACGCCGACACTGTACCATGAAATTCAGGATCGCAGGGTTGGGCTGGCACGTAATCGACGGTATTTGCACCGGGACTTACAGTTTCGTCTCCTTTTGCTAACGAACCGCTCCGAGTGTCCTGGCAATCCTCCTCAGAGATCTTAGATCCTCGCGGAAACCCGCCACTTCTGCACCGAGCAAATCCTTTTGTTTCACTTGCTGATTAGCGATCCGTTAGACGTCTCTCGCCACGGATACGTCGTTTGCGTGATCTCGCAAATGGATTCGATAAACAACCCGGCGAACCTTCGTTCGTTCGGCGCATAATCCGACGGCTGCGACGGAAACGAGTTTAATTGAAGCGGTACCAGCGAACGTTCCACACGATCACCCGGAATCATTAAAATAATTCCGTAATTACGATGGAAAAATATTTCTCGAAAGTTACTTAATTCGTTGAGAACGCATGATCGCGGGGATTGAGGCTACTGAATGTTTGAAACGAGTATGGTTTGTATTTGTCCACCATCGTGAATCATCGTAACGAAAGTTTGCAGCTTCGTATGCTGTTGAACAGTCTATAACACGGTTCGTTAATTTTGGAACGTTTGCATGGTCCATAGTATTCATTAAGAAAGTTTGAAATTTTGAACATAGAAATGAAGTTTACGAAAACAAAAGAATGTGGCACGAACGCTGTAAGTAGGCAGTTCAAGGTCACCTGTCGTTTACGCAGACAGACGAATAAGGATACCCACATGAAAAGTTCTGCTTTAAAAGTTTCATCGTCTTCAAATTGGAATAGAAATGAAAAATAATAGATATCGTATGCTAGGACGTACAGTAAATTAAGAAGGGGGTGTGGCCTTGATGTGCTTAGTCCCTGCATCCCTACAATAACTGCAATACTAGAACTTGTCACAGTTAGAATCGTTTTTAACATATTAATTTCGTCGTTCACCAATTGCATTCTTCATCATTGCACAGTCACCATGAAGTTAATTACAATAACATATTTCTATTCTACCAACCATAGATACACTGGGTATTATGAAACAAGGGTTCAGGACTCTAAGGGTAGATAGTACTCACGAAATGGAGGGAAAGAACTCCTGATAAATAAGGGTCCAAAAATTCATATTACTGGAGCTGTAATGTTAGAAATAGTCTCCGTCACAATTCCCTTTGTTATGTTAATTTCATTGTTCACCAGTCAGACTGATTGCAAATCGCAATAACACCTTTTTAACCCCTTCGAATCAAACACCTTCCACCTGAGACATTTTGTCATAGCAACAAAAACAGTACAAAAATTTCAGCTCCTTAGCCTAGCTAACTTACTCTGTACAAAGCTCACCTAAATTCTTCTTATCATCCCGACTGTGCCTCTCCATCGACGTCCATGCTCCACCGCAGGTTTTTCCCATCTTAAGGGTGAACAGCGAGATAACGGTGGGCGATAACAGAAGGTACACAAGGTAGGGGTGTCGTTAACGATCCAATACAAAGCCAGTGGCAAAGTGGATGTTACCAACCTCCTGCTCCCATCATGCCAGCCAATGTGGAGGCGCCCTTCGGTCCTTTCGTGAACGGCGGGTAGGGTGGAAAGGGGCTGGAGGGGGAGACACGGGTCCGCCACCCACAATTCCGCTTGCGGGCACTGTAATTTGCTGTATGCATGCATCCAGAGATGGATAGACACGGCCGGGCAGCCGAGCAGGTCCGGGAGATCTATGGATTTATGCAAATGCAGGCAGTTAGAGTCCCGAGCAGCCTCCGTCGTTGAATAATGCGTTGATAAGATAGGAGCCCGGCGCTCATATGCCGCTACCTACCCTACCATCCGCCATTGATTTGTCACCCTTCCGCTCGGCTCCCCTACCCCTTTCACCTTACGTCCCTGTTTCGACCAAACTTCCCTCAACTCGGGAAGAAATTCCGCTGCGCCTCAACAAACTTCTTGGGAGGAGGTTCTTCCGCGGTTGAGTACTGTGTTGACTATGGGGACGTCGGTAGTGTTGGGAGGAATCTTTTTTGTATGTTTCATGAAGTTCTATCGATTGCTACAGTTTGGATAATTATAGAGTGTTGAGACTTGTTAAAATGATAAGTAAGGACAGCGTTTGTTTGTCTCTATGGTTATTACAGAAAAAATCTGTTATAGAGATAGCGCCAAATGTGCGTTTATGATGGTACAGAAACTAACAAAAATTCTTTTTAGAGTCTGATAGGTGGCTTCTTTAAAAGCCACGATATTTTCCTCGCCTAGACTTCGAAAACATCGTGACGGTGGAGAATTAACTAGTCTAAGCTCACTGGTCTTTGCATTTTGATTCTCCACCCTCTCGAGGTGTCCAGGACAGGGTAGTGGGGGACGGCCGGGAGTGTCTGAGGATAAACAAGATTTTCAAGCGTGTGCCAGGGATGGAATGGAACGCGCACTGAAAATTGAGACATCCAGGCATCAACGTATCGGGAAATGTTAAATAAATAAGTACATACGCATCTACCAACAGAGCATTTATTAATAAAATCAATGTTGATTGAATATAATTTATAGAAATTGAAAACAATACTTCCATATTTACATTAATTTTGTGAATATATATTTCTCCTTCACAGAATTTTGATTAGTAAAATCCATTTTAATTACAACTTAACTACCTTTCGTTTAGTTTGGTCTATCTCTACATATCTTGCTATTCCTCTCCTATAAAAATCTTTTCATAAATATGCTACGTTTTTCTCTTACAAGGGACGTTTCCCAAGTGGCCCCCTCCGATTTTGATGAAACTTTGGGATAATGTAGATCTCGAAAGAATATTTGACACGTATTTTTCTTGTCGGCAATCATCCATAATGAAAGGGTGAAAACAGCCCTCAACGTTGAGATTGCAAAACCTATTTTGCCGTTTATCACGGAAACTATTCGTTGTAGAGAAAATATTTAAACGTACGATTTGTGTATTTTTTAATGCTAAATCCGACCATGTAAGCAGAACATGTGTACTGTCGAATTAGCCGAGCATGCCCTACCAATTTGTCGCCAGAACATCGAAAAGACCGTGTCAAAGGATATTCGAATCCAAATCTGCGATGCAACAAATTCGATTTCTCCAAAATGTCGTTCCTGCCAAAATCGTTCAGGCTGTCCTGCAAACGTCCCCGGTGACGCATCGTCCGCGTGAATTCCCGTCTCCATCGACGAAAAGCACGTCGTCGAGCGATTATGACAGAGCCCCGTGGCCCTTCGTTTTCCTCTGTGTTTTTTTCCAGGCTGCGCAACGCGAAAGGCTCCTATGGCCGACAAAGGATTAGAGCGGCATTGAACACTGCATTTCCATTACAAATCGGATTTCGCGCGGGGTGGCGCACGGGGGGCAGGCAGACTGAGATAGGTTCGAAAAACAATAACAACGATAAACAGTCGAACATCGCGCCATCCGCTTTTCCCTACTCGTTTTCAGCGAACAGCGGACCTACCGATCGGTTTCGCGTCACGGACAGCAAACATTGCTACGGGATTACGTTTTTCGGCCTTTGCCAATCCCGTTACGCGTTTATACTTTCGACGATCGGACGGTACCGCCCTCTAGTGACCTTGGATTCGGTCCTGCAGGCATCCAAGGTCTATTGACCTTGTTGATGCCCGGATTAACGACGCCAGATGCGGTCATAAGGGTCACAGCCAGCCGAAAACACAAAAGTTCATTGGCGAGTGACTTCTGCACATGTGGTGAGCATGCCGCCAATATTCGACATTATTAATTATAGTAATAGTTTGTACTTAGGATATAAGGAACTTCAATGGCGTAACACATAGGACTTTTTCTACTGTGGTAGTCAAAGTTTTAAATGGTCTGCGACGATCTCTGAATCTTCAGCATGAATTATACACTGTTCAGTAGAATTAGGAAAATGAAGAAGAAAATATTAAAGGCTACTAGGATTCGTCTAATGGGTCCTCTGTATTTGACGAGGTCTCCGCTGTCAGCTGCCGGAGGTGGCGTAAGTGACAGAGTACAAACACGTGGACACGTGTATCAAGAGGACACCATTTTCAGAGGAAACTTGGCCATTTCGAAGGAGGACACGGTCAATGTTAGCACACGTCACATCTTCTGTCGCATTGCCGCCAGCTCTGCTCGTATCATGCACTGTCACACCGTTTCTCACGGTTATAAACACTTCTACGTGGATAACCGTGCACTTTCGAGCTGCGATATTGCCGGCGAGTTAACGAGAAGCTGAATAAACAACGAATTTCTTGCCTCGCGTCGATCCTACGCAGAAACGCTCACTTCCAACGTTTTAATTCGATCGACGAATTTTTCTGCTCGATCATACCTAAATGTTGCTCGAAATTTTCAGTTTTCTATTTAGCTCTGCATGGCTAATGCAACTGTTTCAAATAGCTGTATGTCGTTTAACTCCTTGAGGACGGTGAACCTATTCATGGTGTCCGAATTTCTTCGGATCAAACATTGACAGCATATTCTATGGGGGTAGAACAGAGTAAAATATTATACAAAGATAGTTCCTTTGAAGTTTCATTAACACGTTGACTGCCATAGGGGTCACCGGTGACCGGCGCCTCAAATTTGGTTCCACTAAATAACTAGTTCTTCTTATACAATTTTCAACATCATTATTATTATTATAATAATATAAAGTAAGTACTGTACGTTCAAATAATGAAATATTTTCTTCCTTCGCGATTTATATTTTAACACGTTCCCTACCACAGTAGAAAATTCCGTAAGTAGACAGACAAGTGAAAATTGACATTTATTAATACACGTGGTTGATTGTAGAAATATTTATCTATTTGATATTACACTTTCTATTTCTACTGTCATTTTAACGTAAATCTTACTCCAAATTTTGATAAAGGCTGGCTGTTGTGTGAACAAATTAAAATTGATGCGTGTACCAAAAACGGTACACGTGGCAGGGAACGTGTTAAACAGTAACATTCAACGGGTTAAAAAGTTATAACAAAAAGACGAAATACGAAGGGAACGGTAACACATTTTCAAAGGCTCGATAAGAAATTCGAGGTGAACTTGAAATCTAGAAAATCGTTATTTTAAAAATAGTAAACAGCATGCGCTACGTCACTGGTACCACGTCAAACAAATTAAGTGGACAATTACATTACTCTTTTCGATGTGTCAGTATAGATACTTTACAGTGCCTGATTTTTTCAAGCTTAAGAGTTGTGGGGTTTATATAAATATTTTATTTAATTATGGTAATACTAATAGCCAGAATGTTAAAATGAATGAAGGCAGTGAACATAGACCGAGGGAGGGGGTGTATCAACAAAAATAGGATACAATTTTTAATTAATTTCCATAGTGAATATTGTGATGTGGGAATATACCTACACTTAGGTACTCGAATCCTCCAATAATTCCAATAACATATTCAGATTTATCTTAAATTTGATAAGTGTATTAACCCTTTGAACTCCTTTGTCGAGTGTGACTCGACATCAACTTTTTTCACAGGTACTCCTATGTCGAGTCACAGTCGACATTTTGAAATTGCCAATTTAAATATGTATTATATTCCGCAATATTTATTTAACCTAATTTAGCAATATTATATACGTATTATCCTTTTTTGTAACAAAAAAGTCCTTGACGTGTTCAGGTACATGATTGCTTGTACCTAATTGGTTCCTATCAACCAACTGTCTTTTGAAGTACATTTCAAATAATTTACTTAAAATAATAGTGAGTTATTAAAAAGAAAATTAAAAAAAAGTTAGGAGTTCAAAGGGTTAATAAACTCATGGACGGCAGTGTAAATACGTTTCCATTTCTCTGAAACATAATCGAGTCTGCAATATTTCTGCCCTTCGTAATTGATAGCCGAGGCTACCAATTATTTCGTTGAGTTTTCTGGAAATTGATAGACCATCGTCGCGGCGCGTACAATGACACGGAAGCGGGATCGCGTTAAATTACGATTGAATCGTTAGAAGTCTGGTTTATGCGAACGATACCGTCCCTTCTCTTTCAGGGCAATTGATTACGGTCCTGTCGCGCGATCGGTATCGTTTTTATTTATGAATCGCTCGGTCCGTTGCCACGGCGTAATTTAATGAAGCGATTGCCCCGGTCGATCTGCAATTTGTTGTCTGCACGATTTCAATTGCGATCGAATCCTACGAACGATTCTCACTGAAAGAACCGTGAGTGACGTTTTCAAAATTGTATACCTTGAAATCCATTCTGTGGTCTCCAATATAATTTCCAAAGAAGGAAGAAGTATTGAAAGCAGAGAGTCGTTTAACACTTTGACTGCCATGTCACCCGTATGTACGGCTATTGCAGTCATATATATAGTTTTGTTAAGAAAACAACGACAAGCTTACCAGCCGAAATTCCTGTACATGCTATCGTCATAATTTGTTGTTTACAAACTAGTAGAAATCGTATTAACTAACCCTTATGAGCATTGTCTTTTCATCTAATTTCTTGCAGCCACAAATGAACATTTTAAAAAAAGAAGTGTGCTTCTGAGGCCGATCTAGAAAAAGAAAGTGTGCGTCAATGGGTTGGGTTAGGCTGGGTAGTTCAAATCGTATACAGAGTGGGATACGTAACTGGCACAACTTAAATAATGGTAAGGGTAGAAGAATATAAGCGACATAACACGTGAACTATCCTTCAGTCTGAATAGCGATCGAGGCGAAGAAGTGTGGCGCCGTCTAGTGTTTCAAGGGAGCCGTTCGGGTAAAAGGGGTTAGCCTAAGTGGTAAATAAAGGGTAGCGACGAGGTTCGAGTGGTGTCTCGTTTTTCTTGGCGCTCTGCTGCTCGTCAAGGTGAAGGGTCTGCTCTGTAGGTTTTCGGAAATGGAGGATCTCTCGCAGAAGGGGTATTCCGTGCTATCGAAGCCTTCCACCAGAGGAACGGCCACGGGAGTAAATGATGTTGACGTTCCTGCAAGAAACGAAACGTTCAGACTCCGGCTGCGCCGGAAATTTTCATTCACGCTCGATCTCCGGCGTATTTACTGCGTACCTACCTCCTCGGATTCTTATACGTAGCTCGTTTTAATGTATTGTTAAAATTTGAAGTTGCATTTGAAGATTTTCTGTTAGAGGATCATCGAGATGTTTTAAATGCTCAAAGTCGTTTCTTGTTCACTTGCGTACCTTGAATTGGAACATCAACAAAATTCTGAATTGAGGGCATTGTTGATTCAAAAAACGGGATTAGGAGAGAAAACATAATGTGCAGGACGTAGTATTATATTTGGAGTGTTCAGACTCTGTAGGATGCGGAAATTATTATAACGTCAGCCAGTTTTCTTGTGATACTTGAATGTTCAGTTGGAGAATGCGATGAAGGTCACTCTTCTGGCGATTGTACTTTGATATTTGTTTCGCAGGGTGTTTCAGACATAGAGTCTATGACTTGGAGAGCATGCAATAACCGCAAAGAGATGTAAAAAGTGTTTAATCATCATACATACCAAAATTAACCCTTCGTATGTGCTAGATATAAAAAAAACAATTTTTGTTCACATTCATTGAATTATTCAGGGTGTTCCACGTAAAGCAGGCCACCTAATTATCTTTCATATTCCTAATTATCTGTTTTGAATAACAAACCAGTAATTTACATAATACAACAAAGTAGCAGATGCTTGCAGCAATGTGTATACTCGCGGCTCAACAGTCTTACACAAAGGCAGTATATTACAGCAAACTCCGCTAATAGAGAAAATGTTGAACAACATTCAGTAGCTTGTTTTAGGTGGGATACCCTATATTACAATCTACTACAATAACACATTTACTTCATTTAATTTTAACTTCGAAACAAATTGAAAACAACGGTCCCGGTGGAACTATTATTTGAACGTTGCACAGGGGTCAACATTCTTCTCTATAAAATCAGTTTAGCCATTATCAGTTCTCTCGTTACACGATGGGCCATATTAAACAAAACACAAACCATTCTAATTATTCCTTAGCTTGCATTGACAACGCCAATAACAGTTTTCGAGTTCACCAGGAAATCCAGCGATCCTCAGCGAAGCAGGTCGACATTCTACCCTGTAGAATCGCTTAGGCGTTAACAACAATCTCGTTACATAATGGACCATATTAAACAATGAATAAACTTTTCTAATTATTCTTTAGCGCGCGTTCTCGATGCCAATAATAGTTTTCGAGTTCACCAGGAAATCCAGCGATCCTCAGCGAAACAGGTCGACATTCTACCCTGTAGAATCGCTTAGGCGTTAACAACAATCTCGTTACATAATGGACCATATTAAACAATGAATAAACTTTTCTAATTATTCTTTAGCGCGCGTTCATGACGCCAATAACAGTTTTCGAGTTCACTATGAGAACCGGCGATCCCCAGCGTAACAGGGTTACTTTTACGAGTGAAGCCGGTGAAGGGAAGGTCTGGTAGGGCGTTAAGACGACATCGTGGCGGTGGCATCAACAGAAACGGCTTATTCTTTCGCTGGCTGCGACCATAAAGGACGCACGGCAAGGACGAAGTTGGCAGGATATAACCGTGCACATGGACGGACGCGTACCGCCGACGTTTATTCCGCTTTACGCTTACATCGTGCCTGCGGGAGATGGCTTATGAACTCCGATGTGTGCGTTTCTCCCTCTACTTTTTTTTTACTTCCTCCCTTGGAACGAGTGAAAATAACCGTGGCCGCGTTTACACCGACGACCAAACCGGCCTTAACGGAGGGAATTATAAAATCTGGAAATTTTTGCGTTTCGAACGAGAACGAGGGCGTAAACGCTGCCGTGCGATACGCGGGGAATGCTTTCAGAGCCTGGTCCCAGTATGAGGGTGTCCGCGTTATTACATTTTCTACTGGGGTTTGTACAAGGAAACACTTCCATCGCGTAGGTTTCACTGTGCAAAGGTGGTTGCCTATTCTGCTAACAAGGGTTATTACCCAAGTGTCAATCGCTGATCTTAATGAAATTTTCGTGAGTAGTAGTTCTCAAAAAAATATCTGATCCATATTTCTTTTGAGAACATTTTTTTAAATAAATGACATTCAACGCAGAGGGGGAAAAATTGTTATTTCATTGCCACTTTAGAACAAAAACGAAAAAAAATATTATTTTTCATTGTAAATCAGTCAAGAACATATACTTTGTTGTCAGATCGATGGAAAAATATAATATATTTTTTTGTGGTTCCGTAGAATTTTAGTAATTAGTGTATGTATGCTAAAAATCGCTACACTATGGTACAAATAAGATACGGGCGTTAACACGTTGACTGCCACAGTGAGGACTCCCATACCTGGTCAGCCATACTATAATATCCTATTTCAAATATAATTCACGCAGAAAAAATGTGTGCAACCAGTATTCGCATTTCATGTCGAGAATAACTAAATCAGAGTCCCTTCGAGTTCACGATCCTGTGGAGAACGAAAACGATTCCATCGAAATGATCGTTTTGAACTCAGAAAGTACAGAAGGTCGCATACTTCAGCAATCTTCCGGATAATCATCCTTCTGTCTGCGAACGAAGGTTTTCCGAACGTTTTCCCGCGTTTACTGTTTTCTAAAGCGGGGTTAGAGCTGCGTGCGAGCGTGCGAGTTGCGTTTCAACGTTTATAGCGCGCCAACTCCGTGGGCCAACTTATGACGTCGCGTAAAACGCTGAAAAATGATTTCGACGATGGCACGATAACTTCCGGGGAACGATACGAGCGACGTCGAAAGATCGTCGCGATATGTTTTTCTATCGCGAGATGTCGCGAAAAAATTGATGAACGAAATGAAACTCTTTTTATTTAAATTAACGATCTTTTGAAACAAATAATACTGTACAATAAATTTCAACTTTTTGTTGACTTATCACATTCGAAAGGCGTTCGTTATAAATGTTTGTACGCTGTAAACCGTTTTTGTTTCATCACTCTCAGTTTTACAAACAAATCAATTAAGAAAATGCATTCTTCAACTTCAAAGATGTTTTCTGCTTCATCAGCAATAATTAAACTATGCTTTAGCAGTAACAGTAGCAGTTGGGCTCAAATAGATATAAAGTACACAGTATAATAAATATTTGTGCTAAGCACATGCAATGTATAGACGATATATTCAAAAACAGAATATGCAAATACAATTGGAATTGAACCACAGGCAATTAAGTTACAATACATTTTTGTTATATAATTTGAAAATTCATAATAAATTTCTTAAATTTAATATCAATTTATTTCATTATATTATAATGGAGATTATGTAGTTCAAGTCTCAAAAGTATTCGAATTCTGCTTCCCTGCTGACCTGCACGACCACCAATACATGTAATCCTCCACATCTTTAGGTCACTACATAATTTCCAATCGATGAAAGTACCTTGAACGGCCAACACTTCGCGCTCCTACTATACGTACCAGCTCTCCTACAGTAAATTCGCGACAACATCAATCTGCAAGTATTTTCTAAATATTTGTCTCGGCCAACAGCGAAACTCTCAGATCGTGAATCGACAAGCAGTTAATTAATGATCACAGGGAAACGGAGAAGCGGTCGAGCAATAAATAAGCGAGCGAAACGTTTGCCTGTGCAGGTAAACGGAGAAAATGGGCAGAAAGAGTCAAAGCAGCGGGAAAAAGTTTATTACGTGGATGAAGGTGATGAGAGAAGGAAAGAGTGAGAGAGGCGGAGAGAGAGAAGTTAGAAGCGAGGCGGAAGTGATGTGCCCGGGCAAAAGTTGCTTCGAAAGGGGCATCGCGTAGTGGAGCAAGAGGTAACGCGAACTAAAGTTGTAATTAAGGACTGCTGCACGATGAGGATGGAAGGGTGGGGGGTAGTGAAACTTCTTTATTTTACTTTCTTAAATGTTTACCGGGGAATATTTTAATTCTCCGTCGGCGTAATTAGGCGTTTTACGTTCGCCCGCCGGAGGAAAGGAAAAAATGATCCGAAAGGCGGGCGTAACTTTGCTGAAAGCTCATTTACCTGACGTCTAATGGACGGCCGTGCAACTAGGTGCACGTAATTCATAAACAGCAGCTTGTTACCAGTCCATTATGAACTCTTGTAATAAACGTTTCGACTTAAATGCCATTACAGTTTCTTTTATCAGAAAAAGAAATCCTCTGCCTCTTTCCCGACAGCTGTGTGCTTCTATCTCTCGATGAGCAGATGCGAACCAATTTGTCTTTCAATCGGAATGGATCGATGAAATAGCAAATCCGTGTGAATTCGAGGCAGCGGGCCGAATCACTGTGAAAACAGTTTACCCTGCCACTAGTAGTATTGTTTGTAAACAGTTTACCGTTGTTTAACTCGTCCATTCGGCGCGATCATGCCAGTGTTAGCCGTGATTCGAGTAACAGCTAGAGCAATCAATCGTGGAGCGAAGTGTTAATTCGGTGTTTCTTTTGCTTCTGCGTTGTTAGAAGAGATAAATAAAAATAGTAGAGATACTATATAGAGAGACATAATCTGCGCTTGTCTGTTGGAATAGGAACTATATTATGCGGATAATAGAACATTCGGAGCGTTTAGATAATGGATGTTCGACTATTACAGGTGCTACTGCAATTGATTGTATAATAATAGCGTTCTGATACTTAAATGTTTGAATAATGGATTATCTAATATTACAGGTTTTGCCGTCGTTGAGTGCTATAGTAATAGACATAAATTGTGCACTCACAATCCATGCAATCTTCCTGTTGAAACACTTGTTCAAGTCATTAAAAATAACATACACATTTCATAGTAATGTTATTACATGTTTAATTTGCTAGAATTACAACAGCGTTATTGAAGCAAAATAGAAACTGTAAGACATTAAGGTTAAATATAATCAAGAAAATGCAAAGGCACAGTTTAGCAATTCCCTATTAATAAAACTGAATAATAGACTGCGGATGTTTATGCAAATATACATTTCTGGATTTCCGTATTTCCTATATTAATGCAGTTAAATAAATGAAACTTCAACAAGGCCGCATTTGCTTCTTGAAATATTCAAAATATGTAATTCATATCTTGGTAAATTATTGAATGTCCATCATTCATCAATTTGGATATATTAAATTGCATTAACATACGCAGTCTACTGATTAATGAACCTAATCTATAGATCATTAAAGCATGCGAACGAGCTCGTATTATAATAACAAACTTGAACACTGAGTTCCAAAAATATTATGACGATGAAATTAAAAGACACGTTTCACTGGAGCAAATGAAAACTGCGTTCCTTATTTATTCTACATCTTCCGTGTGTTCCAAGATTCGTTCAATCAAGAAGTCCCCATTAATCGAGTCCCATTGGATAAACTACTTTCTGGCTCGAGTCACTCGACCTCTCAAACTTTAGATTGAAGCCCATGGTCTGGCCATCGGTTGAGATCGGTTTAAACCCGCCGGATGTCGAGCGTTGCTTCCGGTTCTCCTCGAAACTCAGTCACTTCCGAAGCATCTTCAGTTCAGTTGATCCGTTTCGAGCGAATAAAGGTGATTTCAGACCGTAAATTCACCATGTAACAAAGTGATAGAAGAAAAACTGAATAGGATTGAAAATATCCAGGCGTTTCGTGTCACAGTGACACAATCCGTGCTTGGTCAGACGCTGTGAAATAGGCTTTTATAAATACACCGGGTGTTCTGAAATTCATAGTCTAATTTCAGGTACGTGTGGTATTCATCAAAATAAATAGGAAGATATTGATAAAAATTGGATATCATCAAAGCACTGCAAACACGTTGTCTGATGGAATAAAATATTTTTTTTATAACGTATGAAGTATTGAGTATTGGACCTATGTTTGTTAATACTTTCTAGTTTATTTTGACGATCACTGCATGTATCCAAATACCAGGCTATGATTTTTAGTATATCTGTAGAGTACCTATATATCATTCAAAGCTGAAGCATTTAATTTGTTGGGGTACAATAGCGGTAGAAAGTTTGGGAACACTTTTCAAACATTTGGTAAATTAACTTTGTGTACAGTAACTTATATTTCTGCTGTCATAGTCATAGATTAATACTTTGTTCGTTATATTATTTGAAAAAGGCTATAACAATTTATTCTCTTCGATGTGTCCTCTTGTCTGAATCACCGTTCGACAAATTTTTAGCATTCCAACAAATAGTTTCAACAAATAGTCTGCAGATATCGTATCTCGGGCTTCTAATAAATATTACCAAAGTTGCTTTGTTTATACTAGTTTTCCTTTCTGCATTTATCTATCTAAATCACCCCAAGTATTCTTTTGCACTCTCATTAGGTGTAATAGGAATTTTACTCGAATTGAATTTTATTTTATTTATTTTACTAAACGTACAATTTAAGCATATTCACTATATTGCCAAGTATTTTTCGCTATGAAATGCAAATCATGCTTTTTGCACGCACGAAGCACGTATACCACTAGAGTGATCCCACAAACCAGCTTGTAATCGATGTGATCTGAGTAAATTGCTGCAATTAGAGCAATAAATGGAATGCTATGCACTCAATATGGAACGCTATACTGTTGTCTCTATCACTTGTTGACAAAATTCGACGAACCAGGTTTGCGTACAAGTATCGAGGATGCATTTGTCGATATTCTAGTGTACAACTTCATCATTTTTAATACTAACGACCAAAGCGAATATACAGAGGCTGCCAAGAATGTATTTAACGTTTGAACTTAATGAACATATGTTTATTATTCATGGAATCTTCTTATATTATTAATTTTGAAGGAGCAGCATATCGACGATAGCGATAAAGAGGAAATATTTTCCATAGTATATATTTTTAACCGGATATAATACAATTACAGTTTGGTCGAAAACTGTTAACAGCCATTGCATGACGCATTGTCAAAAAGGGACTTCAATAACGTATAACGCAATTGAACCAAAAATAAAAAATCAAAACATTAAAAGTAAAAAGAAAATTTTCACTTCTGAGGCTTCCACGGTTCAAAATCTCGCAATTAATACTGATAGAGGGTTCCAGATGTATTCGAACGCTTTTCCAGCATTGCAGAACCTTCATCAAGGGTCAAAGACGAACTGATAACGGATCGCGTCTTTTGGTCGTTGTCTATTCATCGAAGATGTACAGCGTACCCTCTTCATGCGGTAAGGCATACATCGGAGAACCTGGATGCTACGTTAGCACACGTTTGGAAGAACATGAAAGGTGTAGCAGACTAGGCTGTATGCAGCAGTAACTGAGCATAATATAACCATAGGACACAAGACCTTGTTCGAGAAAATAAATGTGGTAGCCAGGACAGAAGCACACTGATCAGAAAATATCGAAAATCTATTGGGAACATAAAGCGCCCAAGTAATCTGAACAGGGACACGAGCTACCATATGAACTCCCTCTGAAACAGCCTGTTATCCTTGAACTTAATGAATCAATGGGAAACACTGGTGGTCGATGAGTCGTAACATGATTTTGTCGGCGACAACCAAAAGACAAGCTCGATTGTTAAATCGTCTTTGATGCTTGACCAAGCTAAGCACAACGCTAGTGAAAAGATGGGATAGACAGTCTACTGGGTCTATAGCCAGTAGCCTCTATTAGTATCGACTGAAAACTTTACCATATTAAATACACAATATTTATTTCATTAATCGTATTTGACAGACTGTTGAAAGCTATTCTAAAGACCAGCGAGCTGTAAATGAACCTCTCACATAAATAGATAACACCGAAAGATATGCTCCATTGTCACCATGTCTTTGATCGCTGATGGAAGTAGCTGCAATGCTGGTGAAAGTTTGGTATACACTTGATCGGATGTTGTTAGATGATTAATTGTTTAGAAGATTATTTATCCTCGATAGGATGTTTTATTGTTACCGTTTACAAGTGGACTGTACGAACTACGCGATGTGACTGTTTGATGTAGTGTCCGACTGACTGAACTGAACTGTCTGGTTGCTTAATGCGTACTAAACGAACATTTGATGTGAACTGTATGATTCCTCGAGTCAAAGTGTATACTCTCTTTTCTCTGAATGTGATAGATCGAGTCCATTCATCCTGACGCCGTGACGCGATTTCTCTGTTCTTACATTATCGAACATGTAAGGTCCGCCACGCTAAGTGTCTGACAGTGCGAATACTTTGGAAAATGTGTCCACTACGGGTTTGACAGGTTCAGCGTCCATAGATGTGAATGGAACTTTACACGTGGAAGCATGACCTCGACTGGCCCAGTTCGAGTTCCTCTGATGTAGCAGCGTTCGGTCTGAAAGCACCCTAAGAGGCCATGGAGCAGAAGTTGAGGAGAGAAGGTGTCTCTGGGTGATCCAGAAATGCAGGTCGGATAATTCGGCGCGATTGGCCCTCGTAAAGCCAAGACTTCGGCTCCGATCCAATTAACGGCAGTGGTTTGTTGGCTGGCGTACAGTTGATTGAACCGACCGAGGACATCTAGTCCCTTCTCTCCGGCCCCATCTCGGAAGACCACCTTTCAGGATATATACTTTTAGTGTACCGGTGCCTGGCTACGTACTTATCCGACAGACGCCGTAAAGCACTCGAAAAGCAGTACAGAAGCAAACCGGGATGAGGCTCCCTGCAGTTCCTCCTTCGTTCATCCTTTCCACCTCGCTCCTTTTTCTTCTCCGCCGTTTCTTTTTTTCTGGCCAGGGTTAAAGCCCATCCTAGAGAACGTTAATTCTGTCTCGACGATAGGATAGCTTCGATTCGACGACGTCGCTGATTGCGTCTTTTCCACCGACCCGCCCTCGCGAGCTCCTTTTTGTGATACCGTTTCTCTCTTTTTGATACGAATTTCGAGGGGCTCGCTTAATGGTCCCGGCTGTTTCCTTTTTCTTCCGTCTACCCCCTACTTGGACGCGGCTTCTTCGATTTAATTGAATTTTTAACGACAATGGAGCTAAACGTTCGTCGATGAAACACACTGTTCAAAAATTGGGTCATTCTATAAGAATGTCGTTTTGAAATATCATTTAAAATCTGACCAAATTAATAATTGCAGTTGCTTTTAGATATCGTGATATTGAATACTACATAAATGTAATACCGTGAAGCACATCATCACTATACAGGATGATTCAATTGTCACAAGTCATAGTTCTTCTCTCAGTGTAATTAGAGAGAAATGTTAGAGGAAAAAGATGAATGATTCAAAGAGTGCTATATTTGTAAGACCATATATTACGATTTTTTGCAAGTATATCTTTTCCAGAAATGCAACAATATGTAACAGCCTAGAAACTGTGGCGGTGCTTCCCTCACTCGCCGCCAGAGGGATCAGCAGCGCACGACTTTCCCGCAAGTCCTCGTCCTTTCTGCGATTCTTAGCCTTACTGACGAGTCCACTAGCAGGTCCTGGGCAAAACGTTCTTTCCTCATTTTTTTCTTTTCTCTATTTTCTCCACAACGCACCCGCTAGAAAACAAACGAACTGTTACCGCCTGCACACCATAAAACCCTCTCTCAGTAACTAAATATGGTGTCTCTGAGGCCTGGCATCATTTCAGAGCATCTCAGAGAACTTCGAAGAAGCAGTATTTATAAGTCCTGGCTGGGTTTTAAGCATATTTGCTCCATGGCAGCATTTTAATACTACGAAGTACCGTCAGTGCACAAAGGGTTAAATACACAGTGGTTTTCACATTTTTTATAATACATAGATCGTCGAACATCATTGACAGTACTGAATGTCTAACTGTCTCGGCCAAGATTAGATCTAATTTAGATCACATCCTCCGGAAAAGTTTGTTGCAGCAGTTTTCCGGTCGAACGAGTTCGGCAGAGGCGTCTTTCTGATCAGAAGGTTTCTCGACGGGGAAGATTTCACGTTGGCCGACGCACGAAAAAATTCTGCGACCTGCGCTAGGGGAAAATGGGGCGAGGAAGTTCCGCGGCGCCATTGCTACGTTCGTTTCGTCGAAAAACTTTCTCGGATCCCTCTCGTTCCGTCTATACGGCCGACGTTTTACGCTCCTGCGTAGATTTAATATCGACGCTGCCTCATAATAGGATAACTTCGACTATACACCCGATCAGACTTTGCCATTTGTATGCTTTACGACGCGCTCCTGAACGAACAGCAGGAACGTCTATCGAGCTTTCAATCTTAATGACAATCAGAACGAATTATAGCAGAGCCACGAAGTATTGGCTGGCTGAGGTCGAGGTCACTTTATCGATCGCAAATTGTACTCGCCAGAAGCACAGCATTTATAAATATTCGCATGCTTTTCAACCCTTATCTGGGCATTCGGGTAAAAGTGTGCCAGGCAGGTGTCTTCGGATAAAAATTTAAGGAATTTCTGTTAAAATCTCGACAAACCGTTTTAGATCACTATTGGGATCATTCTATGTCGATTCATCTTTGCTACATGGAAATCGATTGAAAAATGTTGAATGCAGAGCTATTGCGGCTTTTATGCAAAAATAAAATTGCAGTTTTCATGCAAAAACATAGTTACAATGTGAGTGACCCTTTTACCAATTATAATTCGGATAATCAAGGTTCCACTGCACATGTGCTACTATACTGTTTATATAACGGTGGATGATGAACGGAGCCATGAATGGCCCTGGAACATCTGCAATCATAGTATTGTAAACCTGTGTATGTATACCGTTAAGGTTCAAGAAACAATTATTATTATTATTATTCTGCAGCGAAAAAAGGACAGGGCAAAATTGTCAGCAGAGCAAAATGTTAGTAGACCGCACGATTCACAATCCAGTCTTCTCGACTCGATGCTCCCGCTCTCAGATGTACACCGTCGAGACTGAAGAACGTCGGGTACCGTAGACGCGACAACGATATTGAAAATATCTGGCTGAATTGGAAATCCATAGCCAGCGAAGGGAACGAGACAGAGCACGTTGGTATTCCGGTATCGCGTATGTCCTCGCGAGTTGATCTCCGGAGACCAGAACCTGTTTCCAAAGGGAGAGGACAGGGCTATTGGAAATGGATTTCGCCTCTCTTTACCTTCGCCTTAAGTCTAATAACCGACTTCTCCATAATGCATAAGGGAAAAATGCTGAAGTTTTCCCCATTGTCGACCGGGATCGTTCCCTGTACGGCTGGACCCACTCTGTACACTCCTGGTAGTCTCGATACCACGTGTGCGCGTCGTTTAGTTTTCGATCATGCTAAATGCACACGGAATTCTTTTCAATTAAACGATCAAAGTGTATTAATATATAATAGAGGATATTTTGGAATGCTATGCAGATAGTATACTGATAGCGCCTGCGATATTTTTTCGAAAAGAAGGTTTCTTTAAACTCTTCTGTGATAAATCCGTACATTGACTCCTGAAATTAATTTGAATAATTACTTTTCATTCTTAAATTTGGTGCAATTGACTAAGTATAATATTATGTATAATATTAACATAATATAGTATATGATAGTAACATACAAATGTTGTCGCACATACTGCAACTCTGCTGTAATTAATAATGCCCTGAATAAGTGTTAAATAAATTGATATAACGTATTTATTCGATCAATATCTTGAGTGAATGTAGATGGTAGAGAAAATTATATCTTGTTCAAAATGAAATCGAGAGTTTTTAACAAAAAATAAGAAGTTCAATCAAATTCGGAGATCTCAGGAGAAAAATAATACTCGCTTATGAATCGACTCGATCTGATACCTTTGTCAACTATGTTTAAATTTAAAAAACGAATTAATACATATGTTGTAGTATTTTCAAACAGGACATTTTCTTACGAAAAATTATAAGGATAAAACGAAAAGGTTCGTCACAAACGCTCTTTAATTGTAAATATGTCCAGTATTTTCCTAGGTACCTCGAAGAGTTCGTGCAATTTTTCTCGCAGGGTCACTTTACTGTTTGTAGTGGACATGTTTGCATTTAATTACCTACCTCTGTATCCGGAAGGGTAAGAAAACGTTACTTTCTGGGCGCCTAATTTTCGAGACGTAACTACACGATGAAATTAAATAAGCCTTCGGCGTAATGACATTCTTTTGAACATCAGTGGTTCATTTTGGAAAGTAAATGAAAACGAGCAATATAAAACTGAAGAACTCGTAGCGCGAAAAGCAAGCCAGAGGATCGAGAGGTTATATCATGTTGTTTTATGACCTCGACCGCTGTGGTCATTGGCCTTGAGAGGTTATACATATCTAGAACAATTGCGAGTGAAAGGCGATTCTGTTCCACTGTTACAACTACAAGAGTATTTTGCACAGATTTTTTCTTGAACGCCTCCCGAGACACCTTCTGCATATCACGCACGTAATAATTTCCTGATTAATTATGTTTGCCATACATGAGAAGGGAACGCAACGGATGACATTAAATTAAACATAAGATGTTCTATTACGTGTTCGTATCTATCGAGCTTCTATCAAGTGCAAATTTTCTTCCTTTTCAGTTTCCTCTATCTCATTGTTAACTATTCCTATTCGTTTGCCCTTAAAACGACAGCCTTTCAGCACGTAATGAACACTCTCTTTCCCACCCTCTCCACCACTTTTCGCGTTGTCAAACGAATCCGCCCCGCTTCGACGTCTTTCACGCTCGAAATGTTTCTTATTTCATCTTTTCTCCTTATTGGACCTTCATCGTCCCTTTTCCTTCGTCCCCTTTACGCGACGGGCCTCCCTCGTTCTCCTATTTTTCATTTTCTGCCTCTCAGACTCCATAATCGTAGATTTATGACTCGACAACCCTCAGAGAGTGGTCACCGACTTTTTCAGCGATGCTTCCTTAAAATAATTTTTTGTTTCAGTTATAAAGGATCGAAATACATCCAGCCCTTATATGGACACGCAGAAAGTATTTAGATGTAAATAAACTTACCTATGTACGAGGTGTTTTCATTATTTTGTCCAACCCCTGTATATAAATTGTTTGCACCAAGGGAGTTGACGTCTTAGAGCTCTTAGGCTGCGAGAGCCAGCGGTTCCTACATGGCGACGCTATCAACACTTCGACAATCGCGTGAACCTTGATACTTGCACGAATTCTCAACCCCGTTTCCTTGAAACTGTCGAAGTTCTACTATATGTTTCTCGAACCATCCTTCCGGATCGAGCGCGTCGTCGTTACGAGTAGGGTCGCGTGTAATCGTGATGTATGTAATTGCATCGGTTAGCAATTGGATAAGCGCCTTACGGCTTATGATAATAAGCTTACGTCGCGAGATTTCGGCAATGCTTATGGTCTGTCGCCCGCTATAGAAATTATATTCCACCGTGTTCACCGAACAGACAGATACACGTGAATCTGCTCGAGAAATCTTGCGAGAAATACGAATGTACTCGTGGTAATTGTCCACTGGCATACGATTTCAATTTTTTCAGACCTGTTGAGGATATTTTCAATAAAAGATACTTGTGATGCTTTCGAGATTTTCTATTTCGCATGATTAACACTTTCGCTATCACGTGATGCATGCAGGTGCAGAGAAAAGTTTCAGAAAGATGCCGTGATTAACACCTGGACTGCCATGTCACCCATATATGGGTGACAATTGGATTCATCATTATTTATTTAATCGCGCGTAGTATTAATATATACAACTAACAAGGTCAAACAGAACCAGTCTAAACATGATGAAAGTGACTAATGTTATTGATTAGAAATGTTATAATTTGAGATTTTTATTTAATTCTGTACAAATTTAGAAAGTTCGTAACTTTCAGCTAATATAACGTTGCTGTCAAAGTGTTTATACATGACTGAATTTTCATTTTTGGAAAGAAATTTTCAGCAATTATGCTCTTTAATGTTACATTCCAACTTGGAAGTACTTAAATGAAATATGGTGTTGCAAAAATCTCAAAACGATCGAACTGCATAAAATAATGGACATTGGAGACGATTTAAGCGTTCGTAATAGAATTTATTGCTACAGAATGTACATACAAACAAATATACAGGGTGTCAGTTTAATAGGTAGCTAAACTTTGTTAGCGTATTTTACTCCCCCTAAGAATAAGAAAAGGCTATATAGGCTAGATCCAGAAATGCATCCTTACCAAGGTATGACCACTTTTTGTGTGTATTCAAATTCTACAATAATTTCATAACACTTAGAAGTTTATCTCAAATACGAAAGGTATCCTAATACGTATGGACGGCAGTGTACATTCGCCTTCTTTTTACGTAACCCAGCATCAACTCTTGTGGTCACTTAGTCGTGAAGTACAGTTCTAGGTGGTCTTCGAACCACCATGTGTAACCGCAAAAGGTTGATTCGTTGTTTGAGGGACACTCAGAGACTTCTACAATTAATTTCGAAATGTACGTGTACGCGACAGCGAATAATTCTTCTAACAGTGTATTTCCACGAAATCTCCGGTACTTTTATAACGTGCAGCCCCGCGAACAAACAATTTCACGGAACTAGTTGTTTGCAGCTTGGCGAATTCCGAATTACGACTCCGCACGGACTACCTTCATTGTTTGTCACGGCGGCTTGTACATGTTGTACAGCGTTACTCAAATAACATGGCATTGTACCCTTGCAGACCCCTCTTATACTTCTCGAAAGTTAATTTCAATTTTCGACGAAAGTTCGTTCGAGTTCGAGTTCACTCGGGTTTGGCTTTTTGCGAGGGAAAATCGTCGTGCAACAAAGTGCTCCGCACGAGAATTGCGGTATGGAACACGTGATCAAGTGAAGCTTGCGGAACAATAACCGGACGGTTTCTCATAAAAATTACTTTTGAAATTCAGAGTAAGTTTTAAACTCGAAACTCCATAGTCGCTCGTTAGACGGAGGTCGTTCGTCGCCTGCCACATTGTGTCTTATCAAAGACACGGAAATTCAAATATAGTGAATCGTATTGAGTTTACGATACGGACATAGCTGTTCGCAGTTTTCAATACTTTGAAAGGTTGCAAATATTTGGCAGACATTAATTGTTTTTGGCTACATGTATAAAAATCTTTAAATCATTAAATATTTAACAATACAGTCTTTACAATGTACACTATACAGTTCCTAGATTAGTAGTATTTAAATGTTCATTTACTATCAGCCATAGTTAGGGTCATTTGTTTATTTTACATGGCTGTTATTTAAATGAATAAAATCATTCCACTTAAAAAAGCAAGATTGACCTTCTTATCTCATTCATCCTCCTCAATGAAAAAAAATTATTGCTACTATACGCTGACGTCCCCAAAACTGTGCAAGTTCTGTAAGAAACATTTTTATGAAATTTTAATTATAGCAGGTGTGATGTTCGATCACTCACAAGGTGTATATTTTCCGAGAAAATGATCTGGGTCCTTGTCTCGCTCGGAGAAATTTATTTATTTATTTGCTTGTATACGGAACAAGCCCTTTAGTACAATAGTTTAACATTAACATAACTCAAACATGAGCATCATACATTTATACTCAGACTAAATTGTGCTATGGTTGAAATGAGAAATGAGATTAATAAATTATGATTGTTGTTTCGATATAATGATACAATGACTTTATTGTCATTATAGATAACTCATTGTCATTATAGATAAATAGTCAGAAAACTAGTTAATTTGAGTAGATCGAAGATGGAGGAAAGACTAACTTTTATCCCGTCTTGAGAAAACTTGGAAGACGGAAAATCGTTGAGAGAGGGAGAACTTTTGGGCCGTAGTGGGGACAGGCCCTTAACGGGAATAAGTGGGGAAGATAAGGATTGAACGTTGGCTTCTGCTACATTATATACAATGATTAAAATAATAATTATAATATTAATAGTGGCAACAGTTATAGTTACAATAATAATAATAGAAGTAGCGGTCGTGGTCATAGCGGTAGTAATATAATGAGCAATTACAATAATAATAATACCATTATCGGGGGGAGATAAAATATAACAGCAGAAATATTTCAAGTGATAAAATTACGTGAAGTACCCTGCATATATTTACATTTACTTGTTACTGAGATTTTTGTCTCATGCAAAACGTTTCACACGGTGTAACATTTATTTATTTCCAGCGTTACGATGGCGTGATATCAACGTTTAACTTTTTCCGAGATTTTATTTAATTTTTCGCGTACGCATGTTGAATAAAGAGACTCGGTCGTACACAAATAAATGTAGAATTTATCGCTTCACCCGGGAGACAACAAAATTGACGCGTGCCAATTACAGTGTCGGTCGAAACGAAAATCTCGTAACAAATACAAATGTTTCGCGTTACCGGGACGCAGGGCGTAATTCCGGAACAATGCAGCGGACGCGTGGAAACTCATTTTTACTTGAAAATTTACTATGCGCGCGTTCGTTCGAAATTACGATCGGGTTCTGTATAATGCAGATAAAACTTCTTTCTACAGTGTTGCCCGTTTCGGCATGATTTACGCTCGCCCGTGCAAATTCGAAATCGCGTAAATTCTCGAACTTCGAAATCGAATAAATTCGATTTTCGGCCGAACGGGCGCGGTATAAGGTTAACATTCGGTTGATATTTACGCGATTGTCGATAAGCACGCACGGAACTCGGTCTTCTCGCGGAAACAAGGAGGAATGTAAACGGAAAATAACGATACAGCGACGGTAACTTACGTTTCCAAAAGGGACTGTATTTCTTGGAAATTCTTATGGAATAATAGTAATAATGTCGCGTTTATTGCGCTATATGTTACAGTGATAATGCAGTAATACGTTTTACCCATTCGCTATGGCAACACCCGGCTAAAAAACGATAATACGGTACAGACGTACAGGCCAAGTATTTTTTCAGTGCTAAGAACAAAGTGAAAGTTAAATATAAAAGTCATGACGCCTAATAATAATTCAGGTGATCATGCACTTTTCTTTTTTTAACCCTCTATAACGCCGTATGACTTGGAAGTTACATACCTATGTATCTATATTTTTTAAGTTTTATTTCCTGTATTTATCACTGTGTACAATTATATTTCACGGTTATGCTATCACCAAGGAACGTGTTTGTTTATTCTTATATTTATTTATGTTTATATACCGCGATAAATTTTATTATGTATCTTTATGAAAATTTCGGTTATAGAGGGTTAACTCTAACTTGAGATTTGGGAATAGTCAGAAGTCACGCGGAGTCAAATTTGAGAAATACAGGGGGTGTTCGTGCGCCGTGATACCTTTTCTAGCCAAGAAATCCCGTACAATCTAAGATTTGTGCATTATCGTACAGAAGCTGTTTTCCCGACGACCGTCAATGAGGTACTGTTACATTTCACCTCAAACTGTGTGCTTAATCGACAATAGGCAATCAAATTATTAGAGCTATAACACGCGTTTCTCAAATGGCGACTGACAGTACTGATACAAACTAACTGCCATGTGACAGCAGTGTTGCCTACAGTATTGCCAAGCGCGTATTGGCAATTTACAAATAACAATACTTCATAAAAAGATCATAAGAATTCAGTGTAACTAGATTTTCATTTAAAAATTAATGTTTTAACATGAAATCGTCAGTTTATGCAAGTGGCCGTAATAATCTGATCACCCACTGTAATATAAAACAGCAAAAATATAAAAATTAGATCAAATGATGGGTAAGGGGAAAAAACAAGGAATGTCAGAATACAGTTTCATTGAAAAAATCAATTTTTAATACTTTAGTGCATCACTAAAGAAACAACTTCATGACATGGAGTTATACTCTAATTAGGCGATAGAAAAAAAAATGAGCGAGAACATAACTGTTTTATATTATTTTAATGTTTCTTTCAAGTTGAACACTGCAGAATAAAAATAGACATACCCTGTTCTTTCCCCTCTTCGTTTAAATATGACATATTCGACAAATGTTGTAAGTGTCCTAATACTTATGGACGGCGATGTACGTGCAGCTAGCCGCTACAAAACAGAAAGTATCGATTTTTTGACATTTTTAGACCAAAACCTTTCCGTAATTACACGAGGCGAACGGTAACGCGCCGCGGCCAATCAACGTGCTCGTAATGCGCCGCATAAACGGGGCCGTACGGTGAATTATGGTCTCGAATAGTTTCCCTGGAACAGCTCTACACGCATGCTCTGCCCAAAACGAGTCGTCGAGGCCCGTGAAATACGTGGAATACCGTTTCGCGTGCTACGTGACTACTTTCCCGCTGCAATCGACCGTTCGGGAGCGTAATTAGAGAAAGTCCTCGTTGTGTCGCGATTGCGTCGGCTAATTTATGCCGTGTGGAAATCGAATGGGATCGCTTCACGTCTTATTTTTTTTTTTCGCAACCCGTTCGCCGTGTGTGCTCCGAATCGAAAATGGAGAACGTGTATTTTGAAAAGTATTCGAACGTTGCACACTGTGGCGATTAGTATTCGATGTACGTGCTCTAACGTTCTCTAAAAAGTCTTTCTGCGTCTCGTTTAAATCGATCCGCGTGAGCATCGCGACAACGTGACAACTTCTCGCAGATTTCAAGGTCAATATTTTTTGTTTCCAAGCAGCCCACAGTCCAACGGTTAAAATGCGCAGTTAATTTTGAGGCAGTCTGTATTATTCCAACGTTATCCTTTTCCCGGTGCAGGGCGCTCGAAAAATCGATCCTCGTTATCCGTAATTATCCCCCCGTTCAATTTGTTACGAACGAGCATGACCGGTCGTCGGGACCGACGGCGTTAACCGGTGCAGTCGGTCCGCGACGGTTCGGTCTCGTCGGGGAAATTTCGATAACCGGGACAAAATTTTCGACGTCCGTTTACGGAATTTCCTGCTGGAAATCCGGCTCCCGAGTTTTTCCCTGCAAACATGCAAATTCCGACGGTGTACTCGCGTTGACCCCGCACGATTTTGCGAGCGCGCGGGACAATCTGTAAAACAATCTAGCAAATGCAACGAAGCAATAAATAACTGGCTATCCGCTGGAAAAGCTGATCTCGTTGACGCTGCAACCCGGCTCGTTGTTTTTTTTTTTCGAACCACCCCTTCGGTTGGAAAACCAGACGAGGGTCCGGGGAAAGAAAAGTCCCGCAGTCGGAGCGGAAGTGCGTTTTTTCCGACGGCAGCCACGTCGTTTCTGACTATCTTTTTTATGAAAGCATAAATTTATACTTGCATTCAGAAATATCAGATCACCCTATAAGTATTGAGGAAAATTATCATATTGAGTGTTACATTCTATCTCCCCTCGATAACGTTATTATAATTATAATTATTGTCATTATTATTATTGTAAGTGCTCGTTCTATTACTACCACCATGACCACCACCGCTACTTCTGTTATTATTATTTTAATCATCACCATTGTCACTGTTCGCATTATAATTATTATTTAACTCATTGTATATAAAATAGCACAATCCAATGTTCAACCCATGTCCTCCCCACTCATTACCGTTTAACGGCCCATCCCCATTACGGCTCAACAGTTATCCTCCTCTCAGCGATTCTCCCTCCTCCGAGTTTTCAGAATTTTCCCAAGACGAGGTGCTCAACTTTACCAGAATACGTAATAAAGTCAATACATAATTATAAGTAAACAACGATGGACATTTGGCAGCCTGATTTCTCCGACCGGGACAAGGACCCAGATCACTTTCTCGGGAAACATATATCCTGTGAGTCATCAAACATCACAATGAGAGATCGAATTTATCTTAAAATTGTATAAGAATTATCAGATATTTAATAAAATAAAATTTGAGGTACCTGTCACGGGTAACCCCCTACGGCAGTTAATGTGTTACGAAATTCGGATACTCGAGTACTCGAGACTTGGATTTCCAAATCAAGTTCGCATTATAATGAGTATTTCGTGTACTCAGATATCGGGATAGTAAGAGCTCCAGTATCAACGATCTGAATGTCGCAGAATCGATCGAGCGTCTAGAAATTGTCAGCCCGTCTTATCGTCGATTTTTCCTGTACGTGGGCAGGGGAAGAATAAACAGCGGCGGAGGTATCGATCGAGAAGTGCTCCTCCGACTCAGCGTTGTCACGAGGTTGTATCGTTCGAGGTACACGAAGGGAGAGAAAAAGGGCGAGAGAGATAACAAGAGGAAAATGGAAACGCGAGCTAAGGAGGGAAAAGAAAAGAGCGGCACGTCCCTCTGACGAGCACGTTTTCCCGACCGCCCTTTTTCACGATCGCGTCCACCGACTTTCCTCCATCTTTCCTCGTCCAATCCCTTTTAACTTCCGCAACGAAACGAATACAAGACCCGCCATTACGATGATGTGTATAAGTTTCGAGGTTTACGTCGAGCTACGTTGGATTAAGGACACACCGACGTGACCAATTTCCAGACCGACCACGGTAACGTACAGTTATTGAACAGTACACAGAGCGTCCCTGAATCGATGGTCCAAACTGCAGAAGCGTACAGTATTTTCAAACAGGAACGAAAAATGTTCGATCACTATGAATTTTAGAATCAACCCTTTAAAACCTATGGAGTCAAGTCAAAAATATATCTTCCTTTCTAGCTATTAAATGCAAACATGCACATGTTCATTCCCGTCAACTACTGGTTCTCTAGAATGATGTGTCAACTGCTGGTGCAGTTTGGGGGGTTCAGTTTTCTTTTCGTAAACTTTAGTATCGGATTATTTGTCAATATCAATGAGTTCAATTCATTTAGAAGCAGTTGATGATTCAAGTCATCCACCTGCAAAATTGATTACTAAAAATAAAAAAACTGTGATAATAATTACATTGAGAAATGGGTTTTATAATGTTAACTACTGGTACATGTATACTTCTATGATCATTAACTAAATCCTTTTTACCACTGCATTGAACAGTATGTTTCCCGCGAATGTTCACGAATGAAGAACGGTACAGAAGAAACGCGACGGCGCTGGAGCGAAACTATTTCTTGTCTCTCCGGCCGACGGAAAAATCGTCTTTGCGCGTTTTTGCGGGGGCAGATCGGAGTTTCCGGTGTGCGTACGATATGGTCGAGGGTCTCGCGTTTTTACGCCACCTTTTTCCGATAATTAATGTCCGTTGGTGCACCTCCGCGGAGCGTGGATGGAGGACAAATGCGAAGAGGGTGCGGGGTGGGTGGGAAAGGGCAGATTAATGATAGTTTTACTTGCAGCCATTGTAAGAACGACGGATTTGACGCTATCGCGAACGACCAAGGCTGGTCACACGACGGAAAGAAGGAGAATTTATTGGTCGCCTCGAAACGAGATCTAATATTCGCTCTTTTGAATTAAAATTTAAATTTGAACGAGCCAGGTTTGATCAGAGTGAATCACGCTGGTTACACAGTTGTGTCAACGTATGCATTCGCATTGTTGGTTACAAAAGTATTCGGCGAGTTACTGCAACTACAAAACGTTATTTATTTACTTCTAATTCAGTTTATGTTCAATATTTGGAGTAAAAGTGTATAAACTGTTCATAGTGTGCTTCAACTTGTGGTACAGCTTTTTATTCATTTATTAACGCGAGATTAGAATTTATATTTTATGTTATAACCTTGAGAATATGAATCAGGAGTTATAAAACATTAAAACAGTAGCATTTTTTTTGTATCGATCTAAAATATATTCAGACGTGTGAATTATTTTTAAATTCGTACATATCATAGGAAAGAGTAAATATATCATAGTAACTTTTCAAATATTATTTACTTTTCGAACTGATAATTCAGCATATTTTAATTTACGTGCTTCTCATGACAGCCAAATATTCTCATGATTAATATTATAGTTTCACATGTGGTATTAGATGCTTTAAAGTCATACAATCGGCCTGCAAAATGACTTTTGACTTTTAAAACGATTACTATTCATCCTGCTAGCGTACTATACTTAACACATATTTCTCTGACTCTATCGCATCATCTTGGATAGCACAGGCCTAGTACACGCAAATTCAAACGAGCTTGCGCTCCAATAACTAAAATAAACAACAAATTATCACTATAAAAGAAGACCAGATGCATTTAGGACAGAGCATATCCTGATCCATTCCTAACAGAGTATTAATTTAAGAAGATTTTTAGAATATACAGTCTGCAACACAAGAGCATGTACGCCATATCTACATACAAAAACAATCTAATGTAGAAACTTATTGCATAGTTTGAAACTATATTTGAAATACTAGTACAAAATCAATTACTCGATGTTACTACCAATAATTTTAGCTTGCACCAGTCGTAACATGATTAGTTGTCGGTTGACCGGTGTTCGAATAATCGAGGTTCTACTGTACAGAGTATCCGACAGTGCTGTTTCTTTCAACATTTCCCAACAGCCACCTTGGCGATTATGTATTTTTCGAAACAGCTTGCTCGTAAGTTTTCCACGGTGGCCCGCTGAAAATCGATCCCCTGGACGCTCGAACAAGCTCGGAGAGGACGTATTGTCGGAGCCTGGAAGAATACGGGAATTGTCGTTAGTCCCCGGGTGATACGGCCGAATCGTGGAAGTGGAGAGATCGAGAATAGATATCAGGTCGGACGTTCGTAGTAACGAGGTTTTCTGCTATCGAGTCTGCGATACCCACCAGTTTCCATCCACGAAGAACGAATACCCGCTTGCGAATGCATTTCTCCTTATAACCGCGCCGCGAGTCTCGGATGGGACCTGAGGCTGAAAAGCAAGAAGAGCACGGTTATCGTTGTACTGCTTCCGGAAAAACTGGACCATTCGTTCTCGTTGTCCACCGTGGACTCGTGTTGAGTTTCTCTCTGTTCAGAAACCCGAATACGTGGCAAATAAAACTTATTTTCAATTAACGCTGATAGTACACACAGTTTTATTGCAACACCCTGAAGACCGGTGCCTTTCGCGCGGAACTTAGCGTTGTTCCCGGCATGTTTTGCTGTATAAGTGAAAGTACCTGGTTATATGGTTAGCACGATACAGTGTGCTTAAAAAAGTTGGGGTCAAACATCAGAGATGTGTACTGTGCAGACCTGGAAAGAGGTCTAGTGAAAGGAATGCGGGTCTAATTGGTTAATAGTGGAATAGGCCCACCTGGTCGGACATAATCAAATAAACAGAGCACACGCATTTTATTTATTGTTCGAAACGGTCACATCTACTAATCGGATTATATAGCACCGTGTGACAAGGCGGAGCAAGCACAATACCTCCCTTGCTACCGTGCTGTCTCTCTGGACTTATTTCCAGCTCTGAACAGTAGAACTCATCGAAACAAAGAAAACAGTCTTAACACATTGAACTCCTAATTTTTTTTAATTTTCTTTTCCATAACTCCCTATTATTTTAAGTGTTTTATTTTAAATGTACGTCAAGAGTACTATTGAGATACTGAGGAAGTTCGAGTCCTTGAAAGTCTGTGCCAGAATTTTGAGGAATTCGGGAATGTATCATAAATTACTCAAGGTGATGAAGTCCAGACAAGACGAGAGCAAATCTTAAAAAACCCCCAAAATAGGAACAAGTCAGGTCCGCACCATAAACCTGATTTCTGTCAGAGGCCTTAAGAACTTGAATTTTCGTGATTCAGCCTATTCCTCGGTTTTAATCATGCTATGGACCCTAATCAAGGAATATCACATCATAAACGATGGTAGAAATGGGCCAATTTTGGATCGCGCGATCAACTTAAAAGGAGGGCGATAGGAAACGGTCAATTTCGATAGCATTTCTAAAATAAATATTTCTGTCGGAATATTTAACAGTATTTGTATCTAAAATTCAACAACACTTTATGCGTATTCTATTGCTTTCAGCGCATCTGTCAGACAGAGTGAATGTTCCTCGACGCTTCAGGGACACCTTGTACACTCGATTTTTCTCAAACCCCAAGCCATAACGCGAGAGTGGCGTACTCGACGTACGGTCGAACCTTCTCGTTCGATTTCGAATCGTTTCATCCGGAGCTCGTAAACTACGCGCAGCTCGTGTTACAAGGGCAAAAGGATTCACGCAGTCGCTTATTGGCAGAGCAACTATACCGTATAGTCGAGAGACGTATTCGCGAGCGGCGCCGAAGGTGCTCCAGCTGAACGACGCTCGACTCTTAAATTATTACTCGGTTACCGGGATTTTATTGCGCCAATAATAAAAGCGGCGATATCGCGACACCCTTGGCACATGCCAACGAACGGTGTGTATGTGACGTTTCGTTTTAGCTGCGAAATATGGCTGTTGCTTATACGTGCCACGCTGCGAGCGTCTTTAACGCTCGCGCAGACCCGCGTGGCCATCAGGTTCGCGGATTTTCATCGCGAACCAGTGTGTTTGATATCAGCCGAACGATAATGGTACTTCTGTCAGTTTTACGAACCGGCATCTCACAGTGTTGAGCGGCGTTCTTCAGATAACCTGGTGGTGTTGGGGAGTGCAACAGGGAAACCTTACGACACGGTCGCAGAACGTTTGCTACGAGAGGTGTATTGTTACGTCCTAGCCCTAAGGTGGGAGTACAACATAGGGATCTGGCACCGTCATCGTATAATGACACGAGTTTAGGAGGCATACCGAGGAAGCAGCGGAGGTGAGATGAAAAAAAGGAGGAAAGAACGTTTCGTCTGGGGATCGCCAGCTAGACTCATCAGTGGGGCTGATACTGGCGACGCCTACCCTAGATTCTTGGGTGTAGCAGTTTGGAACTTGTATATATAGACAGGACGTTGGGATCGAGCGCTTGCGAGAAGAATTAAGGAAAATTGAGACAATGAGGTATCTGGTATCCTAAGTCCGAATTAGATGATGCAAGTGGCGCTCGTCCCGATTTATAATTAACCCTTTCAGACCTGAATTTTCTTTTAAGAGTAAAAAAAATATTTTATTACACATTTTAACTCGGTAGACTGTTTAGATGATATTTTGTTGAAAAAAAATGTTTACATGTCCCATAGTTTTGTAGATTTTAAATGTACACACACGTGTACATTAGGACTCAAGTATCGCATGACACCTAAGAGAGCACGAATGAGGAAAGAAACATACGCAGCACTTTATAACATTTAATAATAATGTATTAACACTTGCAACTGAAGAAAACATGCGGGAAATTGTACTGCTTTCAGGTTCCTACTATTAGCTGTCACTGCACAGTACGTAATCAATGTTAGTCAATTCTGAATTTACTGGACCTACTAAAAACATTCAGAACATGAAGAAATTCAAATTTATAACAGAAATATGTTCAAGAATGTGTACAAATGGCTTAAATTTCCGAAACATTCATCCTCACCGAAATATCATTATAGAAACTCCATGTACACAAATGTGACCACCGGGTCTGAAAGGGTCAAAACAGGAGGTTATATGCTGTCTGACTGGTTATGGCAGTTTCTACTGTTGCAGTCAACATGTTAAACATACTATTCCAACGTGACGTTATTTAGAACAGGGTATTATGATGTGTCTGAACAGGTATGGCAGTTTTTACTGCGTTTTCATTAAATGAACAAAAACGCAAATATAATTCAAATAGTGGACTAATACTAGAAAATGAGAGTGAATCGCGCTGCATACATTAACTTCCGGTCAATCGCAGACCGCGAATTGATATCTCGTCGATATCAGCAAACAGCCGTAACTCGACTGCAACATTTAACCATGAATAGCGGTGTATTTGATAACATGACGGACAATGTGTGCGCTTTTTTACTTTGGTGCGGGTTAGGTTTGGATTGGGTTTGGTTTTTTATGAATTATCTAACACAAACCTAACGCAAACCTAAAATCGATCAAGAAGTATGAAACAAAAAAAGTTCGTCATTTACTGAAGTACTATATGGTCTCGAATAGCTAAGTTGAGTTCCTTTCATATCTCCCTTTGTTTACAAATTGAAACGTGAAACGTGAAACGTATAAACGCGTCGCGGTACAAGCATATAATATAATCATGTCCGAACATAAACCTAGCCCAAACCTAGCCCGTACCAACGTAAAGAGTATCAAAAATTCTTTTCTGAATACCTCGAAAACTAAAGCCGTGCAACGGGTGCATATAAGTGAAATGACTTAGAATCATGACCCTAACATATTTGAAAATCACTGAAATCGATGAAGTGTGGCCTGATCGATATAATTACCTCTAAATCGAATTCTGACCCAGCAGACGTCGTCGCAAAGCGCGCAGCGTCGAAAGTGCAACGATCACGGAGCGCACTCGCTTCGGAACAGGGGAAGAAAATTAACGAGTAGAGGGGCGGAGGGGTGGGACGTCGAAAGGGCCGTGCAATTTAATCGTCGTGAATTAAGCGGCGGGGGACGTAATTACGCGTAGAACAAAGCGCGGTCCGCGCCGAAGTAAATACGGAAATATAATGGTACGAATTTGTCGCGAGTGCACGGCGTTGCATCCGTTATCGGGCGGCCATTGCGAGACGGGGGGCCGAACCGACTACAGGTGGGGCTCGCGAGTGCAATTTAAAAGTCCATTTGTTTCTGGATAACGTCAGGAAACGCCGACGCCGACGGTACACGCATTTTATCCGAAAAATATTGTACGTGAAAATGGTGCACGGGATAATACGTAATGGTTACGCGTCGCTCCGATGGGCGATGAGTTAAAAACGCGGAGGAAAAAAGGGGAAACGAGAGGAAAGGAACATGAATTTTGTAATACAGTAAAAGTTGGATAACTGCCCGCAAAACGGGACCGAAGGCGGGCAGTTATGCAGTAGGAGAATCGATTCTAATTATAGTCACGGCTCGAGCCGAGGTTCGGTTTGTTGACAAACGTAGAGGACAGCGAGTGAAAGAGAAACAGGTCCGAGACACAAAAGAATGCGAAAACTACGTATCGGCGAGACAATACTAAGGCAAACATAAAACGTTTTCAATTTTCATTTTTCTTAAACTAAACTTTTACTGACGTATTTGTGAGGTTTTTCTGGTTAAAAGAAGACCAAACACGGTATAATTTGAAGCATATTTAGTTTATAATTTAAACCTACAACGTGGAACACTTCATCAGTATCAATAACTAAATATAACTCAAATTATACCGTGTTTGGTCTTATTTTAACCAGAAAAACCTCACAAATACGTTAGTAAACGTTTAATTTAAGAAAAATAAAAATTAAACAAGTTTTATATTTGCACCAGTATTGTCTCACCGACATTCGAGGTAGGATCAGGTTATAATACTCGTCCGTCGAACTTCTGGGTGCGTCAAGGGGAACCCCTCCCCTCGTGGTGAGCATGACTAGTGGGCACTTACGCAGTCAATCGATGCAGGCAGTTATCCAACTTTTACTGTACCGCGTTTCGATACGAGGAACTTCCTCCTGATCTTCGGACGAAGAAGCATTGCGCGTTGTGACGTAGGGGGCGTGTGATGGATGGGTTTACATGAGACTAACGGCAAGGACAGACGTTTTGAGAACTTCAAATTTATTGTGACGCTGGTTCACACAGTTGACCCAGTGAAGTCGACACCGAATGAAATTTGGAAATGGAATCTCGGGAAAAGCCGTCTTGCAGAATTCTTAAAGGATTTGAAGGAAGGAGTAGGGATGGTACGGAACGTCTTTGCTTAGGATGATTTGGCGGAGGCCACATTGGCTAGTATGACGCATAGTTCGCAGGGCAAGGCTGACGGTGTTTAGGCAACGAGAGGATCAGTGTTTTGGTGCGGCAAGACGAAAAATATTGACTGTGTACAGTCATTCAAGGGTGATACATTACAGGCGAAATAATTTTCGAGGATTTAGAAAACCGTTGTACGGAGCTTATGACACGGAGAAACTTGAGAAGAACGTATCTGATATAAGTACTACATATAAGTACCTACAACAAAATGGTTTATTGAATTAGCTGACATAGGATTGTTCGGAACCCTAAAACTGTGGGTCACCTGGCTAAATAACCATACCAGTCGGAGCTGGATTGCTTAGAACGAAGATGAAGAAAAAGAAAAGGCGTTTTAGGACAAAGCAGTCGTCGTTGTGATCGGTTGGATCGAAAACATGTTTTCAGGAAATTCGATGGAATTTTTCCGTGTGCCATCGCAGAGTGCCAATCGTACGATCGGGTTCGCGGTTGAATAAATTATCCCGGTCGAATCACGTCGCCGTGTTTACCGCGCCTAATTAAAGAAACATAGTAATCAGAAATTATCGCTCGTTCCGGCGCCACATCACGCGTCGTACAAATTTATTTTCTCGTGCACATTATGCGCCGCGTGCTTCTATTTAGTTTGTCGCGAAGCGGCCGGCGTCGATTACGTCAGCGTCGCGTTCATTCCCTGATACACGAATGAGCGTCGATCGACGACGCATGCGTGTGTCCTTGAGCGATCTACTTGACCGATTCATTTTCAATGCGACTTTTCCGACTCGATGATGGTCAATTGCCGTTTCTTGCGGCCGTTTTCGCGATTAATTGAGAATTATCGATATCACGGGATCGATCGGCATCGCGATGACGCTCCAACCGGACAGACTCGAAACCTGAGGCTTCTTTCAAATTCTGCCGCGTACTTTCGATCGTCAATTTTGTCACCGTCACTGATCGATCGCCGAAGGAGAGCCGTGCAAACCAGCATGAGTTTGAAACGTTCATAACAACGACAATGTTTGCGTAATCACGACACCTCGTTCAAATAAGCACCTGCAGTCTTTTGAATCGTCTTTCACTTGATCTTCGACCTCGCACGTGCTGAAAATTGATTGATAGCTCACTTCTGGCTTTAATCATAGTTCTTTATATATGTATTCTTTCTGCTTGGATCTTCGTGTTCTTTCGAGGCAGAATGCCCTGCGGTGTTACGGTGAGTAGAATGAGTATAGAGAAATGTTTCAGGTGTCTTCATACAGGATGTCATGTGCATCAGCTTGCCATCAACCTAAACTAAAAGTAAAATTGAATACACACCTGAATGGATCCTGCCACAGAATCAGAGCAGCCCTTAATCTTCTTTTCCTCTGTACGTAACTCAACATCGACTGCTCCGGTCATTTAGCCGGATGAGCCGCAGTTTCACGTGGCTTCCGAGTTTCTCGAGGAAATTTGAAATTGCCGCCAACAAGATAACCGTCAGCGCTGTCCAAGATGTCAGTGGGCAGTGGGGAGGGCATAGTGTGCAACCAGTGCGAAACGTTATATATCCAGGGACGAAGCATGTCGGGATGGACAGCGAAGGAACCAGGAGGTTAGTGGCACGATTTCACGTTTCTGTGTACCGTTCACGAAGCAACGGGAGACAGGGTGGCGCCAACGTTACGGCGAACACAGACGAACGAGCGTTGTAATTAAGATAAGAAGCGTTCCCCGTGGACGGACGCGAGATTACCGCTAACTCCTCGACAGTTGAACGTCAGTTAGGAAGGTCAGCGCGGTGGTGTCACGTGCGTGACTCCTCCGCGATTGGAATGTGCACGGTCTTACAGCTTCACATTCAACTACATTTACAAACCCGAATTTAGGCATTCGATCAGAATTTTCGCCATGATTCTTATCGTATTTCCCGCGATTCTTCTTTGCTGCAGCACCGCTGGGTTGGCGCTTTAGAAATGTGCCGACCCGATGTGCCTTTTATTACAATTTTATTTAACCCTTTGATAGTTTATCCCGTGAGAGACACGGGCAAGGAGACGCGTCCAAACTGTTTAGTCTACCAGAGGTATCTAAGTTTGTTGCTGTGTATATGATCATCTTCTTCACTTCTTATGTCTCTGTTCTATTCAGTCTGATATCTAAAGGAAAAGAAGTTGTTCGGTTTTGAATTCAGTATGCCGTGAATTTTCAAACTGAGCACATTAGCCTTAGTATCGTAGTTCGTGAGTCCATCAGTTTCGAAGGTCGTATTTTACCCTTTATACACGGTTGTAGTTTTATTTTTTAACATGGATAGTGATGAATCATCGATCATTAGTGCCAATTCTGGCAATGATTTGAACGAATCGACGAATACTGATATCTGTTCCCTTTCATGATATACTGAAGAGTCTGATGGAGAACGTGTAATCGATAGTCATTTCCATTATAATTTTTCTAAAATTGATATAAGCAATTAGCCTTCTCCACCGTCTATATTGCCATACGCTAGTTCTCCAACCGTTCACGTGAACAATAAGGGTTGTGATACACATACCTATTTTGAATATTTCATAAACTCTGAATTGGTAAATTCGATGGTAACAGAAACAAAGACATATGCTAATTACAATTTATTATTAAAAAGGTACTTGTAAGCCATGCTTTTTTACACTTTTTATCATAAACGGAAATATTTTCGAACATAAAAAGAAATATACATTTTTCTACCAGAATTTGTAATTTTATTAGACTGTCAAAGGGTTAATACTCGTTGTTACGGGTTACATGATGCCTCGTGTGTGTCTGTAATAGTTTCGCAGAGTATCTGTGAAAAATGAGTTAAGGAGACGCAATTGATTCGAACGAATCAGTGAGAAAACTCTTGGAGGGTGGAAACTACTTATTTTACAATTCTCGCCCTGCAGTGAATATGTAATTCCACCATGCTAGAGTGTGACCATCATCTTGGTCAAGAGAATGGTTGCGAGGACTGTGGATCTGAATGTGGTTGCCCCTGTAGGGTCACTGCCCGCGCACGCTAGATTGAGGGTTTGTCACACATCAACGTCTTCGCAGAAACTTGACGAGTTTCTTGACGATAGACCGACTTCTAGTGCCTTAACTGCTTATTCGTCCACTGAATTAAGCAAGTTTACTCTGCTTCTCAAAACAGGGGCATTCCTGCGTTCGTACCCTAAACAAGAGGTGTCCAAACCTGGCTCCGGCTTGCCGAGTGGTTCCCCCACTCCTTGTGATTTCCCCTCACGCAGATTGTCTGCTTACGACGCTGATAATACGACGTCAATAAGTACTTCAGATACTTTCTCTTGTTCCCAAGATGCAGTCACGTAATAAGAGTAATTACTTTCTCTACATGACATCAGCTTTATCGAGAGATTACGGCTCTACTTTGATGCACACCTGGGTCTCTTTTTACACAGTCTTTTTTTACACGATTAACTTTTACAGGGTTTCTTTAACATGTTTTATTTACTCTTCCACGTTAAATTAAAATTCAAGCGACGAAACGAAGGTTTCTTACTTTTTTTCTGCGCTGCATCAGACAGCAAAATCAATTCTACTTAACACTAACCGTACCAGGCCCTGTTTCAAAATTTAATTTAAAACTGTACATTCATTGTTATTTCTTTCGTTCATCTAACTTTATGTAAATTCTTATATTATCTGATTAATCAATTTCTCAATTTTTGTTTTTTTGTGCTACTTTTTTTACTAAGGAAAATTCATCGCCTGGCTTGTTTATGGCCGGTTACGGTAAGAATAGGTATACGTGAAGTGCCGGTACGGTTAGTGTTAATATCCAAGAGGAACTGTATGTCACAGATATTTCTCAACCAATAGTTTCAACAAACTGAGGAGTTGTACCCGCCATTTCGGATCGCCCTGTAGAGTGGCATTAAGCCTAACACCTTTTTTTAATACCCTGTATACTTATATTACTCGCCTGCCCGTCGAGAATTGCTATGCACGTTGCATTGGCACTTCGCTCGCGAACCTGCAGAATCCAGCTTCGCTGCCGGAAATTGCATGCAGAGAATTTAGTGCCCTGCCCTTCGACAGCTTGACTGAGCACTTTCCGGTACGGCAAGTCAGATGTTAGGCTTGCTCACACATACACACGGGTGCAAACACATTCACGGACCTGTATCTAAATGTAGAATGTCTGTATGAAGTGTCTATCCAAAGAAAGTTTGCAACGATACTAACCAGCCCGTTTGTCAAGAGTTTGTCCGTCCAACAACTTTTGTCAATTAGTCACTGACCTAGTCCATTCTGATTGTGTCTATATCAGGACGTAGAATATCTACATTAAATGTCTATCTAAGGAAAGCTTGTAGTGCTAAATGCCTGAGCTTGTTCGAGCAACGACCTCTGTCTAGTAGTTACTGACCTAATTCAACCTACTTTCAGCTATACCAAAATGTAGAATATTTGCATCGAGTGTGTACTAAAGTAAAGTTTGTGGCGCTAATAAAATTGGTCTATTTGTCATGAGTATTTTCGATCAACCATTTTTGTATAATAGTGATTGACCTGAACGATCTTAACCCAATCTAAATCAAACTATAGAATATCAGTATTAACACGCTGACCGCCAAGATACATAGGCTGGAAAGGACACACCTTTCTAGACTTTCATATAACAGGAGAGTAATCTCAGATCATGCTCTTTTTAATAAATGCTGTTAGCAATTATTTGTAATTGTTTGCTGGTTCTGTTGGTCCTTCTTAAATATCTTTACTAATACTGTTCGTAGTCAGGTAAAGAACAGCTGAATGTAAGTGTCACCCAAGTATGGGTGACATGGCAGTCAAAGTGTTAAGGGACCACTTAAGTCTGTGGACCAGCATTGTGGCGCTAAAAGATTAGTCTGTTTGTCATGAATCATTCAGTTCTTTCGACCAACGGCCTTTGTCTAGTGGTTATCCTCCAAAAGTATTATTTATCGACTTTCTATTTCAAAGTCTAAATTCGCATAGTTTGCATAATATTAAGTTATTCATATAGCAAGCCATAGCTAAGGTCATGCTGAGTTCGCTAAACATTATGAATCACCGAAGATCGAACGTGTAAAAAATGTCCATCGTTTCAAAGTTGAATAACGCAGGAAGTTTAACATGAAGGAGAAGAGGAAAGTCAAAGACGGACAGCTTATGAGTGCTGTAGACTGTTTGCTTTTGTAAAGTATACTTTGGAAGCAAATCGTTTTCGAATTCGGAGTCACTTAGAACCATGAAAGATTTAAGTGTTCTTGCAGAAACTTACTTTCATATGTCATACCAGGTATGATATTTTTCACTGTGCCATATTTTAGTTTTATTTCACACCTGTCTTCCATTGCCCTATGCGCCTTTGTATATAACACAAATTAAGTATCTTGAAGGTGTCTTAGAAATCAATTTTATCACTAGACTGCGGATGTTTATGCACATTTACATTGTGAAAATTCAATATTTTTTCTGTTAACGTAATTAATGAAATGAAACATTGGCCATGCTGCGTTATGTGTTTTAAATTTGCATTTTTTATGTGGTTTGATATGTTAAATTGCGTAAGCATGCAGAGTCAATGTATCACTTTGTACGGCCTTGAGTGACCTTCTGGCATATTCCACTGTATTTATTTGACTCATCTCTGTCGTAATATGAATTAACTTTGAAATGATTCATCTTCGTTAGAAATTCACGGTGCTTATTATTTTTCAAAGTGTACAGGGTTCTAAAAAAGTACTCGATACTTATGAGGTAGATGGAGCTCAATAAACTGAAGTAAAAATGTCTGATGAATATTCGTCGTAAATTCAATGTTGTCGGAGTAATAAATAATTTTCTGAACAATTTGCTGACACGAAATTGTATATAATTTGGATAATATCTATTTTTTAGTCTATGTACATTAGATATTATTTATTCAGGTTGATGAGTGCTATTTATCCTGCAAACTCTAAATACTTTTTCATCCCCCTATGTGTTTGAAAAGTTCTAGTATTGCATGATTCTTACAATTAGTATTACATAGCATGTTGAAAGAAGATATTCATGTCTGAAGAACCTGTGAACAAATTGTTCAGACTATTAATTTTAATTCCAGCAATATTCAATTTTCAATTTATATTTACTATATTTTTTTCTACATTTATTGAGTACTATCTACCCGGTAAATCCTGAGTACCATTTTTTAGCATCCTATATAGAGTGAGTCACGAGAAACAGGGCACCTGAACATTTCTATTAGGATCGAAGGTTGGGTTAGGTTGTTAAAATTTCAAGAGGAGAGTTGTACTGTTCCAGGGGACAAATACGATGATGCAAACAGATCTTCTAATTGACATTATCTTCAAGGTTATTTAAAGGTCATCATTTTGAATGGCATCATGTATTCTTAACTCCATAGCGTAGTAGCTGATTTCAAAACGTGTTCAACGACATATGATATTATGACCTGAAGATGACATTGTATTCAGAAATTTATGCTCAAGCAACGATAACTTTAAAGGGGGCAATTATTTTATTCGAATTAAATTAAATGTTCAAAATGGTGACCTTCGGCAGTATTAGGATGAAATTATTCAAGAATGAAAATTAGTTCTCACGCAGCCTAATAGCAGCAAGTTATTACATCGTATCATATACCTCATTTTACAATCCTCTTGCCCAGGTTTCAACATTAAAAAAACTTAGAAGAAGCTTCGGTCCAGTCGTTGTTAGCTCTAAACTTTGATCTCACGTACCCGAGTGACCTTGAGTCATACCGCACAACGTTTTCCTCTCGTAGACCTCAAGGATCTCGCAATTATCCTTCGTGAACCTTGTTGTTCGCGTATGAATTTTGTGGCACAATGAATGCTGTCGCCAAGAACACGGGAGGCAGATCTTATCCGCTTATTAGCTTAATGGCGTTTAGTCGCCGAGATGTTTATTGTGCCCCGTGTCAAGAGATCACGCGAACGTTTTGTCTATCTCGCGTATCTGCGACTGCACGAACCGTAATGTTTAATGTATGAATGATCGTGGAACACTGTGCACGGAATACAAACTGTCATGTTCGAGCCGTTGAAACGGTCGAGCAAACGATTTTTCCGCCCGTTTATGCGCTTCGAGTCGCCGATTAATGCGACGCAAAGGTTCTCTCGAAGATCGATTGTCAGCTTCCAACGTTTCTTCGTTCCTGACCTTTCTTTGTGTGCACGGTGTGTCCAACCTCGTGAAGGTCGTTCCTCGATTCAAAATAAATCGAAAACAGGGAATAAGATTCTTCGACGAGGTTTCGTTTTCGAGAAGATTGCTTTCGGTTGTCCGTCGAGCACATGTGCAGTTGATTATTTATTACTTACAGTATTACTTACATGGAGTCATGTTAAGCCTCTTAAATCTGTTGTCGAGTGTGACTCGACATTGATTTTATTTACAGGTACTCCTATGTCGAGTCACACTTGACATTTTTAAATTGCCAGTTTAAATACGTATTATATTTCGCAATATTTTTTTTTTACATAGATAAGCAATATTATATATACATGACCATTTTTTGTAACAGAAAAAAGTCCTTGAAGTGTTCAGGTACATGATTGTTTGTACCTAATTGGTTCCTATCAAGCAATTGTCTTTTGAAGTACGTTTCAAATAAAACGCTTAAAATAATGGGGAGTTATTGAAAATAAAATTAAAAAAAATTAGGATTTCAAAGGGTTAACACTTTGAATGCCAAGTTGCATTAGTTGAAAATGGCAAACTTTCTAAGTTTTTATATAGATCGAATGAGCTGAAGATCAGACTTCCGAAAATCGAACCTCCACGCGAAGATATGTTTTTTTATTGTAAATTTATTTTAAAGTGGTCGTATCAACAGGAAAGTCATTAGCAACCACATATTACAGTATATCGTTTACACATATTTGTACAGTTTGAATGCATTATATTTACAATTTAGATACATAGTATCTGATCACAAGAAATCAATTAAACCAATAGCTTTGAAGAACAGTAGTACGTTTTCGATGTTCTTGGATTCGTTCAAATTCGTCTTCAGGGTTTCTTTGATGGAGAATTGGTTCCTTTCCAGTAAGAACCTAGGGCACTCCAGTACAATGTGTTCGATGCTTACAATTAGCAACACTCCACAAGATTCGCATTCAGGGGGGCTTTGCTTCGTTATCAGGAATTCGTGGGAGAGTCTTGAGTGGCCAGTGCGAACACGAGTAAGAACAACTTGTTCTTTCCTGGTTAAAGGTGGACGATCAGATTCTTCTTGACCACTGGATCTTACTTTGCGTAGTTTCGTGTTGGCGTCTTGAAGATTTAGACTGAAATGTTCTTCACAGGAGACTATCTAGTTTGATGATTGCTTTGGCGGCTCCGCGAAGATATTGTTCCCAACGCAGAAACAAAAGAATTTTCAGGAGATGCAGGGTCTCTTGGCCGCTGCTTCGACGCTCGAAATTGTTTCCCTCCTATTTTTCGGGGACTCGTAAACAACAGATCAACTTCACATTTTTCCCCGAGCGCCGAAGGGACGTTTGATTCGACCGCGGTGACACCGTTGCACACCGCAGGCTAATCTTTTTTTTTTTCGTTCTGCCGCGCGCTTGGCGCCGGCGTCGCATCGGCCACGATGTAAAGCGAAAATAAAAACAGACCACCATGGGGCCGGGGGCGGGGGCGAGGAAACCGGAAAAAAGTGTGAAGGATACAATGGTTCTCGTGCACGCGTGTCCGGCAACTGCGGATCAAGGCGGCACCAAACGACAATTCGAATTTCCATCGTCATACACGCCACTCGGGCATTTTTTTTCACAGAAACGCGCCCCGTCGCCCAGTTGGCGCCGAAACCATTGATTAAAGTCCGGCGCCGACCCATTTTTCCCCTTTCGGTCCATGGACCCTCGTCTAACCCGTTTCCACCCCCTCCGCCCGACCGCCGCGTCGCCTCTCTGTTCCGCTGCTTCCGGTATTTCTGCTTCCGAGCACGTCGCAACTTTTTGGCAACGGGACCAGAGCCACCGGCCCGACTGAGAATCACTGACACCACTTGGCTCCGACTGATCCATAAACGTTGTTCCCCGTGAAGTATCGCGAGGTGCTCTCTCTCTCCCACGATTCACGACCAATGCGTTCCTGATAAAGCACGTTGCAGACGATATCGCGTCCTCGATTCCACCGTGCTCCCGTTCGTTATCCTTTAAAGACGATTTACCCCAACGTTGGTTCAGTAGGTTCCCTGAAATGGTCGTTCAAGCCCGTGTTTTATGGTTGGAACCATCGATGCCTCTCTGTTTGGTAGATCATTGGATTGCATGGGGGACCTGGTGCTCCTTGTGTAAACTGAGGGGAAAGACACGTCAAGAAGATACCCACACGCGGATAGAGAGTCACGCAATGCTTATTTTCTACACTTGATCATTACAATCAGTTATTGTGTATTATTTGTATTCATAATGTTAGGACACACGTACACCCCCGCCCATGAGTGACAGGACACTTACCAATTTCAGCTTTATGTTTCAATTACAACTGTGCAACACCCGCAATATTAAATCAAACCATTATTTACTGATTACTTGCACTGAATACTGTTTTTAACAGTTCGAACTAACTTTGGTAATTTGTAGGTAATTTTGTTCAGAGTCAGTGTAAGTGTGTCTACAGGTCAGAAAGCTGAAGCAAAAGTCGCCTAAATTGAATGGATTGGGAAACTGGTCTTGAAGCGTACTATAATTATTTATCTGTATCATAATACAGATGTATTTTAAAAAATGGTAAGGTGTCCCATGACTTATGGACGGGGGTGTACACAGCCTGATATAAATCTGAAAATGTTATGAAATCATTAGAGAATCCGAATACACACTCTCTCCTATATTTTACACAACCAGGATCATGCACGTTCATTACTGAACGTATCCCAATATTCACTACGGAAATTAATTAAACGTCGTATCCTATCTTTGTTGACACGCAACCCTGGGTCTATGATTACTATTTTCACTAATATTGGGATTCTGGTTATTAGTGTTTCCATAGTCAGATAAAATATTTATATATGTCTGATAGACAGTAATTCAGACAAAAACTCTGCAGCTGTGGTGTATTAAAAAATTCAAACATTGAAAAATATCCGTACTGACACATTAGAAACCTACAAAATGACTTCGTTCGCACCTTTAATTAATTTGATCTATTAAAGAGTGAACCCACACATTTATATAATAGATTATTCAACCTAAGGGCGTGCTTACTGTAATATAAAACAGCAGAAGTATAACAATTATATGAAATATCACCTATTCGACAAAAGTTGGAAGTGTCCTAATTTTCTCTTCTATTATCATATCGTTTTATAAACGTATAGTACGTTAATTGCTATTCATTTGAAGAAATTAAAATTAGTCGAGCTTCTTAACATCAATAAAACAACTTCGTCCATGTCATAAGTTCTGTACATTAATTTGCTAAATCCTTGAGAATTATCTCGCTTGCTTGGGCCGCAACAGGAGACTAGAGCATGCTCCTAAAACTTGAACACATGTTTCAGTCGCAATCTGTGAAGCCGTCCGGCGAACATACGAAATTTAAAATCAGAAAGAACCTTGAAGACACCACTGCAGCACGTAATACAACTGGATTTTGTGTTATTCAATGCAGATACGTATCCATTGAGGGAAACGGAAGCATGCCACGAAACGACCGTGCGAAACGATAGGGAACACCGAGATGGCGACGCGGTGGCTTCCGGTTTAGGTTCTCCGCCGCCTCTCAGTTTCATTTTTCCACGGGAATTTCCTGATAATCCGTACGCGATGCAGCCTGCGTACAACCCTTCGTACAAACCGGTCGCACACGCCGTTCCGGAGCAGACGAGAGCGACGAACAAAGTGGAAAACGTCCTTGAAAAAGTGGAAAAGTCGGAGAAGACGAAGACGCCTACGAACAGCGCGGCAGGTTTGACAAACGTTTATTTATTTATTTTGATAACGATACAAACCCTTCGTGTACAAAGTCACCATAAAAATCAGTCTTCCACAGGACATGAAAAAGACTGTATAACAAAAACTTAGTACCGTGTTAGAAGCTTAAGAAACGTCAATTCCTATTGACTTGCAAATACTAACTGCAAGCTTCTCCGTATCAATTAAATAATTCCATCCATATAGAAAGCTCTGAATAATAATTTGCTAAGTCTTTGAGAATCATTTCGCCAGCTTGCGTCGCAATATCGTTGCTGAACGAATACTGTTGTAATAAAAATAATTTTAACTGTTCCAGACAACTGTATAGCATACTGCCTCGCCGTCGTTATCGTCGCCGCCTTCATAGCTGCGATCGGTTCTCTGATATATCTCTCCATAAGAAATCCAACAAAAGTGGCGAGGCTGTTGTACAACGTAACGAACGAGGCTAAGAATTCGCAAGACGACGAAGACAAGCCTCTGTACAAGAAGACACTCGATCCGGTCGTCGCCAAAATAATGGCGAAGTATATTAACCCTTTCGCTGCGTCGGGGTCCGACCAAAACCCTAGGTCACGGTACGGCCGTGCAAGTCACGTATTTTTGCAGTACAGTGAACAAAGTGAAATTTAATTTAAAAAGCCATAAAGCCTGACAAGCATTTTGTGCCCCATAAGCGAAGCCTGAGTCTCGTAGTGGGGGTAACTCGGGAGGAGAAGTGCGAGCCGCCGTTGCTCGTGAGCAATCACTTATGCACCTCTGCTATAGAGGCTACTATCCTGTTCGTTCAATAAATTCTCATTCATTTTCGAAATGATAACGAGCTCCAGTTTGTACTATGACATTAATCCTCTCAGTTCTGTGTCATATATTTTTTTCATACGAGTCGATTCTTCAGATCTTTCTACCTATGAAAGTATTAGCGTCGAGAAATGAATAGATCGTGAGATATTTAGAATTTTTGTGGAAGGGAATTATACAACCCTTCAATACTGTAATTTACAATAGTATTGAATATACACGTGTATATTTATTCATTTATTTGTTTATTTAATCACACATCTGCCCTTAGGTTATTAGTGACCATATTCACAAACAGTAAGGAAAAATAATAACTACATTAATAGCAGTAATGCTATTGATAACAATATCAACAGTATTAATACTGTTACATAAATTGTTAATCAATCCAGACATATACAGTTCCTGCCTACGTATGTAACAATTTCTAAATTTACGTTTCTAACACAAACACTGAAGACCTTCTGCATCGATGTCCCGCTTCTTACAATTAATAACATGTGCATACTGTTAATATTTATATTATTTATTAGTATAATTGAGGTTCTGGTGTAAAGTATGTGCGTGCTTCTCCAGCTGCAGTAATGCTTTAAATAATCGGCTTAGCCCGAGGATGAGCAGATACCGCATGAAAGCTAGCTGGTAGAGCAAGCATAACGGTAGAACGTTTTGATGATGTTTCGGGTGAAGAAAGCGCGAGGGAGAGGGGGGTAGAGTGAATTCTCTTACGTTAACTTCAGCAGTAACTGCTAATTTAATTAAGTAATGTCTTTACTTGCTCCGCACGACCCTATTCAGCGCAGAAGTTGCATTACCGTCTTTGCAAATTAATAACAGACATTATCTGACGGTTGGGTTTCGCGGTATTAAGATACTGTCTGCCGAGAGTTATCTCTAAGTGTACTTTCAAACATTGCTGAAAGCCGGCGTAACATTGGAAATTAAATTTACGTTCAAAAAGCGATTCGCGTCGCGTATTCTGAAATCATTATTGCTACACGAGCTTAACGATATCACGCTGAAAGATGCGGTCTTCCAAACGGGGGATCGTCTGCAAACGGTAAAAGGGAGTCATTTAAATAACTGACAGATATACGTTTCGACATTGCGATCCAAACGAGTAATACTGAACGGCGCAAGTTGAAAAGTTTCCCTCGTTCTTTCGTTTTTTTTTTAATTTTATTATTACCCAACATTTTAATCTGAAGTCATACGATTCGAATGATCGTGTGACTGGAAACGGACAGTTTACAGAGCTGATTTAATTGCTTCTCATTCACGTAAACTTGTTTCTTGAAGAATTAACGACACGAATGCATAAACTCTTCGTTCCAACCTGATAGTCGTATGTAGATCCACGTCACATATGCGTTAATTACACCTGAGAATTTGCTTCGCAATCAGACACACGGAATTAATGTTCGAGGCGATGTTTAATTCAAATTGCTTGAGAATGCTTAAGGATATGGCGCATACCTGATTCCTACAGTGCTAACAGTAATTACTTTGTGAGCGATTTTTAAATAATGTTGCTTCAAGCGTTATGGGTCTGATGAAGGTTTCATATTAAATGGAAAGTTTTGTATTGTTGCATAATAATTTTCATTGCCTTGGCATGACTCAAATAATTGTGAAGTTTTATTCCAAGAATCATTAATCCCTTGTATTCTAATTTTTCTTTAAACTTTATGAATAATACAGAAGAAGTTATATTAGAAAAATTCTGATTTTAGTACAGACTGTATACAAAGCATTAAAACAATAATATATAAATCCGTTGATCATCTATAATATTTATACGGCATCAGTAGGTGTTTGTAAATGTTTTAGACTTGAATTATTTCAACGTACGAGCTGTGATGACTAGCCTACTGCACATCATTACACATACGGCACAGAAGTGGGATGTATTCACTATATTGGAAAATACATATGATACAAAAAACAGTAACATTGTTGCCTCTGTAGTAATAAATTTAATTTTAACAGGTCAATCGTCAAATAAGAACTTTCACACCGAGAAAGCGTGTGACCCAGAAAGATCGTTTTTCCATAAAAATGACGGAGTAGACACGGTTAACCCTTAACTACTATAGAACGTCTGTGAGACCGCTCCAAATTTTCATTCATCCCTATTTTCCTTCCTGCATGACTTATTATGTTCTCACGCCATGTACCTTTCAATTAGAGTATAATGTTCAATCAGCCGTGGGTCTCCTTATTATTAATGTACAAAGCAAGAACAATTGGCACTTGTATATACGTAGCAACGCAATAAACATTAGCGGTCTGTGAGACCTCCTATAGTAGTTGCGTAAGTTTCAACCTCTACAGTAGTTAAGGGTGAAAGAAGTGCTTTAAACTCGGTGGAATTCATTCCGGAAGTCTCCCGGATGCAATCGAACACGTCGAAAACCGAGACTCCTTGAAAGCTCTCGCCGATGGACTCGATTCACGCAACTTTCTTGAAAATCGAACGACTCTGGTCACGCCGAGTGGACGGCGGACAATGCATCCAATTAAAATTATGCAACGTCCATTGTGGGGGTTATCAGCGACAGGCCGCGGCGAAGTTCGAAAAGTTGCACGGGATGGGTTCGGGGGCGAAGAAGTTTCGTCGAAACCATCGTGACAAATTCGTTTCCCTCCCGCGGTCCCCGTATTTACTCGCGCCGCTCCGCTTTGTCCTCGCGTAATTACGTTCCGCGGCGGCTTAACGGCCGACAATTACTCGCCGGTCGTCGTTAATTTCCCTCGAAATAAAAGGCGACAGTGACGACGACGCCATCGAAGGAGGGCTGCGATACCGATCTTGCGATTTCCACGAACACAAAGACGATCCTCCGTTTTCCGTTTCCAAACGGGACTCTTCGAAACAACCGGTGCTCCGTTTCTACTAACTCATTACCTTCCAACGTTGCGCATATGCATCATCTAAGAGAATATTTGAGTAATATTTAGTAAATTATGAAACGAATGGCAAGACTGGAAATATAGCGGAAAAAATATTGATGTATAGTACAATACATTCTCTATTAAGCCTGTGAGAATAATTTCTACCGGTGAAGAAACTTGGTGGGAAACAAATATTTTCTCAGATGTTGCGTATATTCAACGTTGGGAAAAAATGGGTTAAGGGATCCTCGAACGATCAATATATATTGTCAATACAATATTGTCAATATTTATTGACAAACTGCATTTGCCTCATACGTTCAATATTTATTGACAATGCATTCAGGTTCGAGTTGGCATTCAACGATGTCTATTGAAAAAAAAGCTTCTGCAGCTATTGTTTTAGGAATATCGATGAAAGAAACAAAAATGAAAAGAGTATGGGCTGGAGTGGCTTTTAAGAGGAAAATGAAGTTCGTGTATCCACTCCAAAAGATTTTCAAAATTATTTTCGCATGACCAACACGTGTTTCAAAGGACTGTTGAATCTAGCTCATTAGGAGTAGCCTTTAAGAGCCTATGGTGGATACTGAATGTGCATGTGCACCAATAGAAGCGTTCACACGGCGATTCTCGTGGGATACAGTACTGCCGTACTGATTTTGTGTAGCCTGGATACCTCAACCGCTCGTGATTCTTTCTTTTCTCTTCTTTCTTGCTACACAATTAAGCGGATGCTGTTCGCACGAGTGTTTCAATATTCTATTGCCGGATGTGTATCGCGATACATGTAAATTAGAGTAATTTTTTCAGGATTTTCTATCACATGAAGTCATTATTGTTTATTAAATAATTTTAAAATGTACATGTGAAAGAGCTCGCAAATGATACTGCACAGTACAAGTCTTTCAAAGTCAGAAGTGGATACATATGGTGCGTACAAATGATGAAAACATTAAAATTTATGGTTCGTGCTATCTTTTTTCTTCGCATAAAATGAAATATAGAAATAAACAGGGACGGCTCGTGCATAGGTACTGCGGAACTGCAGCACCCCCAATTTGTCTCCACATTATACCAAAGTGTATCATTTTATCGATAATATACAATATTTTTTCATGTTTAATTTTTTTTAAATTTTTACCTGAATTTTGATACTTTATCTAAACACGTATACACTGTATTTACAGTGTGTATGTATATTTCGAAAGTTGCAGCACCCCCGTGATTTTTTTAGAGTTTCTGGTGATTCACTCTGTAGGTTTATCAAAAATGCTAATAATACGTGTCTTTGAGGAGGTCCGTGTTAATTATTTATCTGGCCAGTCCGAGTCTGAAACTGTTACATAATATCACCAAAAAGTGAACAGTGAAAGACTTCGCTCACGTATTACATTTATAAAGTGCATCGGCCGGAATTCTCGTTGCACCATCTGACACACAGTCAGAAACTCGTTCTGCGGTCTATCAGCGATAACAATTCAACGACACGTAACCAAACGTTTTTCTCTCCAATTACGATCGAGCAGGTAAGGAGCGGTGCACGATAGCTTGTCTCTCGGATTTCAGCTTCATTTTGTAACGTATTACATAAAATTGTTACGTAAGCGTCGCGGTGAACGCTTTACCGCGTACTCGGCACCGGATTCCTCGGGTTCTATCAGCTTCTGTAACAGGATCGCTCGTAAATACGATTTTCAGCACAGAATATGCAACCTGGGAATTAGAATTAGAGACTAAAATTATACGATTTCATTGTATTCACCAATGAACAAAGTTAGCTGGACAAACAAATAAAAACAATAGAATTTAAATCGGTGACACTATCGGTGATTAAATGATTGTTGAATAATATTGTAACATATATAGTGAATATATACAGTGAAAAATTAATGAATAATATAGTAATATATAATATAAATCGTTGACACTATTGGTGATTAAATGATTGTTGAATAATATAGTAATATAGGGTTGTTGTTTAATAAATTTGAACCCTTTCAATTATAAATTATTTAACAGCTACAAAATAATATTTGTTTACATACTTGTGCACATTACGTGATGAATAAGAGATTCATGAAGATATTTTAACATGTAAAACATGTTTAACACGTTGAACGCCGCATCGACCACCGGTGACCGACACTTCAAATATAATTTAATTAAATAATTATTGATTGTCGCCAAATTCTAAGTAAACTTCATACTGGAACAATAATGTAGGAACAGAAGAACAGGACTGCGTATTCAAATATTTTTTTTCTTTACGATTTGTATGAGAAATAGTAAATTATATTGTGTCTGATTAGGTATGGCCGTTTCCACTGTGGCGTTCAGCGTCAGATACTACAAGGAAGTTAACCTGCAAGGTGTTCCTCAATTAAACGACCAAGCTGTGTCAATGTGTTTTATGAATAGAAATTAAAAAAAAATTATATACATGTACTTGTAATTAAATGTTACAAGGAGAATATTAAATATTAATAAACGATGCCTATTGTAAGGTTCATTCAGAATTTTGGAATACTCTTTCGCTGAAGAAATGGTCTAAATGTCTAAGGGACGGATAATCTTAAGAAAATGGAAGATGTGGCGAATTTCAAATCCGAGCTCGTTTATATTCACTACTATTCGTGTCAGCTTTGAATTCGATTCAACAGTTCACAAAGGTACTGTTGAACAATGGTCCCTAAGCGGACTGTAACGATAATATCAGGCACCCGTACAGTGCACTGACATTCAACTGGCATAACGATACAGTTGCAAATTTTCTATCATACCTGAAGATCGATAGGAACCGGACATTTCGCGTGCACGAACCTAATATTCGATTTTGCCAATTTCTGCACGGCACAAACGTAAGACGCGAAAGTAGTGATCGAAACCGGAAGCGTGGAGAGTAGTTTTACGCGGAAGCGATGCAGCAGTTGTAGATCCAGCGGTAACCTAACTTTATTACCGCCGATCCTGCAAGTGCGTTTCCCTTCTCTTCGAGCCACGACGTAACTCGAACTCATGCGGCCGTAGTAAAAGTGAGAGATCTGAACGCACGCCGCCGAACCATCTGTTCGCCAGGCAATCATTGTTTTAACGCTTCGAGTGCCACGCTGCATTACCTGAAAATGACAGACTTTCTACATTTTACACATAAAATGCATGTAACCATAAAATCTACCATTTTCAATCAATAGTTCCAGCTACTTTCATCATTGCTGTGCTACTTCTATCAGACTTTATTAGGTATGTTTATCGATACTGTACATGATCAAATAAATGAATGGGTGAGTTGGATAACGGTACAAGTCCAAACACCACATTTACAGATATTTGAAAAAATAGTCTCAGTTTTCGTGTATCATCAACGCTATTGATTTTATAGTACTGTTCCAATTTAAACACGGTTATGCTAATCCAGAAGAACGTTCATATATGCCTAACTATGGTTAAACTTTGTTCGTTAATTTTTAAGAATTAAATAAAACCATTGGGCTTGTACCGTTTTTCAGCTCACCCCACTTTTTAGTCAGGAAATTTAAAAAATAACACAATAGTACAAAAAACATTTATTAACTTGCCTTAAATATAACTGAAGTAGAATTAGTTTCATGCAAAGTGATTGTTAAATAGATTGTTGGAACAGTATAAATCCATGACAGATACTGTTCTTACACTCATTAAACTAAAGGGATTACTACTAAAATACGAGTATATGGTACATCGAACTGTATTCTACTATGTGATTCTCAAATTTTACGTATTTTAAAAATTCTAAATAAATTGTTATATTGCAGTAGGAGTAAAAAAATAGCAAACGCCCCAATGAATAATGAAATATTAAAAATTCTTATCAGTTTGCATGTGTAAAGAAGAGGACATTACACTGTAGTATGGTAAACAATGTAATATTTAAATCAAAATATTTATCAATGTTTACAGTCTCTCTTTCGTTACAATCCAATTTCTTAATTTTATCTAACGTTTTTATTCCAACAAGCTACAAGTCTAAATATATTAATTTCTCCAACAAAAAATTCAAAAAGCCAGTTTCTGCAAACCCACTTCTATTATGTATTATTTAAATTAAAAAATATACAAATTTAACACACATTCGATCTGTAATCGTGGTTCGTAGTAAGATCGAGTAAAACGAGAGGCTCCTGGGAATAAGTTTCTCCGTTCTTGCCGCTGTAATCGCACGTAACATCGATTACCTCACACATCCACTACGGTTTTTCTCTCGCCAACGTCTCGGATCTCCCCCGGTCGAGAAAACTCTCCGACGTTCGCGTTTCCGCGTCGTGAAAACGCGGCGGGACATACCGTTCAACTCTGACCTTTTCGCGTTCGACTTCCGCGTATGTATACAAATCACAATTCGCGGCCCGAAAGTCGCGTAACAATGGGAAACAACGATTCCACGGTTGTCCAGCCGCTTCCATTTTCACGTGTTTTCGCGGCCACGCGGATTTTTCACGAATACCCAGAAAGTATGCGGATCACGTAATCGCCGTTGTAGTGCATCCGTGAAGAGCGCCTGTACGCATGCGAAACGCCATCGAGAACGAAAATATCATCGTGAACAAGTATACTGAGAATTCGAACAACCTACAAAACGTTACACTGCCGTTCAAAAGGGTTGGATTATTTACAAGGAGTGTCCTGTTACTGCAGCGAGTCAGAAAATTACTGAATTAGCTTGCATGGGTCTTATAAACTGTTTACAAATAATTTTAAATGAACAGCAAGAATAATAGTGTACCTTATCATTAAGAGAAATTAAAGAAAAGTTAAGAAAAAAGGATTAGAAGATGGAGAAATCTCAGAGCTGATTTAAGGTTTACAACGCTTCCTTGTTGAAAAAGCAACTTTGAACACTGTCGGGTATATACATGCGCACTTAACATGTTTACTGGCCCAGTGAACGCTTCCATACCTAACCAGACTCATTATAATATTCCATTTCAGGCACGACTCACCAAAAAAAAATTATTTAATTACTCAACTGCACAGCCTGAACTTCTAGTTTTTTACAGCATTAATTCGGTTCAAAATTGTATTGAAAGTAGTAAATATTCAGTTAAACAAATTTTGGTGCACCCCGGCGCATTGATCACCGGTGACCCCCAGGGCAGTCAACATGTTAATTAACAATAAATTGGTTTTATATGTTATATTCTTACTATTAGCTCTTAAATAGACAATTTTAATGATTTATAGCATGAACTATGTCTTTAATGCGATCTTGTAAATAATATGCATACAGGATAATATTTTACAATATGTATGGACGGAATACGCGGTTAAGGAGGCTTTATTATGATATCACTTTTTATTTCTATATTTTGTGAAATGTTTTGTAGGTTGAGTTAAATTGAGAAGGTACTTCACCCTGGAAGCCTCTAAATGATAAATAACTTTAAGACTGGAATTTTATGTACACTTTCGAATAATAAAATATAAAAGGTAGGCAAAACGGCGCCGCAGATGCAAAAATGCCTGAGTCCTGCACTTGTTGCAGGCTTTTGCGTTATAAGCTATAAAAATTGCAGCTGTTGCGTGAAACAAAAAATGTTTAAATTTATAACTTCTATATTAAATTTGCTGGAAAAGTATTCGTGGATTAAGAAAAATATTAATAAACGTGGAAATAGTGAACATGTTAAAGTTGTACCAAGAGTCGCTGAAGCTCTTTGACGTTGTTGGGGATTTATTGAATATAGAATTTAAGCCGAGTTTCGTCGTAGATCTAGGTTTTTCCACCAGCCAGTATTTACAATTTTATTGCTCCTTTAATACAATTTTTGGTAGCTATAAAGTCACGCCAATAACCAATCACAGTTTAGTTACTGTTTTCATTGAAAAAGGGGCCAACGGTAGAGAATTCTCCGTCCCAGATACGAGTCAGCGACGCAGGTCACGGAAGGTAGGCGTTGGGCGAGACATTTATGAAGTTATGATACGTCAGTTGCTATTAAGTTGGAGCAACTAAGGTCTTACACTTCAATTAACTACGGAATCTCCAATTCCTTAAAAATAGCAAACAGTTATTTCTGTATCGTAAGCTCGGTACAATTGACTGTATTTCTTTCTCCGTTCCTCTGACAATGAGTACGACACTTTGTTCGGATCCGAAACAGTCCTTCGGTGTCGAAGACTTAACAGATTTAATTGAAGTAACAAACCATTTGGTTACTGGGAAATTTTTTTCGCTGTTTAACATTAGAATGAAAATAATTTTTATATATTATCAATTTATTTAACACGTTCCCTGCCACTTGTACCATTCTCGGTACACGCATCAATTTGAATTTGATCACATAACTACTAACTCTTATGAAATTTTGAGTAACATTCACGTTAAAATGATAGTAGAAAAAGAAAGTGTAATATAAAATAGATAAATATTTGTATAATCAACGACGTATATTAATAAGTAGCCATTTTCGCGTGTCTCTCTAGTTAGGGGATTTTCCACTGCGACCGGGAACGTGTTAAGTAGTCTTCCCATTTGGAGATGTCATTTTTAAGCGATCTTTAGGATAAAAAATTATTAGACAATTGTAAACCAAGGAAATTGAAACTTTTTATACACGTTTTGTCACGTTTCAAGGAAACACAGTGTAATTTTTATGTAATTATCTTAATTCTTATTCAAGTTATTACATATTTCCTGCAGTGTGTTGCTCTGAATGGCTGCCACGATACACGTTGCTGTATTCATTGAAAATCGAAAAATCAAAGATAATTTTAATCTAAACGAGTGTTCAAGATATTACACTTCGAGAAAATGCGATAAAAAGAAATGGATTTCTTGACTCCTCCAAATGAGAATACCACCTTAATTATTATTGATAAAGAGATTGATTCCCTCCATTTTTTACAATTGCTTTACCTCCAAATTCAGATAACGGGATCAATGAAAAGCGCCGTTAATTTTACATGTACGGAAAACGAAAATACTTTTCGACCAACCCAGTATTTATACTAATACAATTCGAAAAAACATTAATATTGTGATAAGAATGCAATATACAAATGAAGGATGTCACATTCTTCAAACATGACATGTGAAACTTTTCGACACTAGGCAAATACAAAACGGATTGAATAATTATGGACGGTAGTATCTGCAGTTTCTCAAGCGATGATAGTCTGAATCCTAATGAGCTATCGCCTGGCAAACACGTTTTATTCGTTGCGTTTCACTCGATGCACAGCGTTTCTATGAATTTACATGTGTTGCTATCGTAACAAAAATTCATTAGGAATTATTGCAGACACATTAAGCCGTTCAAGGACATACATCATTATACAAATTGATTTCTCACCTTTTTAACGCGAGTATCAATTTTCGTTACGGTACACTATGCCTTATTTGTTTGTCTGTTTTAATTATGTGTTCAATATGGCGCTTTTTTTGGCGCTTTTTCGGTTCGTATTTAATAATTCATAGCAATAATCGACATTTATTTGTAACAAGATACATAATGCGTCTTCCATAAATTCTGTATTATACATAAAATTACATTTTTCACGTTAAAATTTATAGGTGAATTTTCTATTTATCCTCGTGTATTGATTTTTCCTCTGTTTTTATCATTCGAACTGTATGTGATTAATAAAATAAAATAAAATAAAAAATAATTTATTGACAGTTTATATTTTTCATCAGCACCAAAAGATAATCTTTTATTTTCCGGGGTAGAGTACGGATCTCTGGCTCAATTATCACCTCACCATGCTGAATGTACATATATATCACGGTGAATGATACTTCGGAAGGCATGCATGGGTTCATCGACCTTAACTGGTTAAATGGGACACCTTACGCATTTAAGACAGAACGTGTGTTGGAAGCTGGATAAAAATGTCTACTTCTTCTTGTTTCATTTGTTGCATATATTAGCAGAATCAGTTAACGTTCCAAAACAGTAGAAGTTGATTACCTTACTCACGTCAGAGGACACACATTTGTATAACAAACAAAACATTTTCAACAGTACCTCTCTGGAATTATTAATGTGAAACATTAAAAACTGATTCGGTTACTGACGTCAGCTGGCACAGACTTACGTATGTATCGAAGGCAACATTTTCGATAGCTCTTCTTTCGGGTGAATAAGTATGAAGCATTCAAGGTCAAGTTCAGTTCTTCAAACTGAACGCTCTATGTATTTGTATTAAAATTGAAACGCTATTAAATACTGGGTAAAAACGCATAATTTTTCTTGTTTCTGTTGTTATATCTGTTAGAAAGATCAGTCAATCTTTTGGAACATTAAACGCTTATTAGGTTGCTGACGTCAGGGAGCACAGATCGGTGTAACAAAGACAACATAGCCGATGGTTCTTTGTCTGAATGAATAAATGTAAAGAATTCAAGGACATGTTCAGTTTCTTCAAACTGGACGGCCCATATATGTTTGTACAAAAACAGAAAAGCCTTCGATGCCGACTAAAAACGTACACTGCCGCTCAAAAGTTTGGGACCATCGCACAATAAAGATGTCAGACCGGATTATTCATTATCTGATGAAGGGTGTACATAGAAAATTAAATTTTCGTATCATTTAGAGCACCTTATTTTACTTTGACAAAGATATATGCAGTTTACATATTAATCAACATTATACAAATATTTTGTACATCAGTTTCCTTAAACAGCGTTTTCGTCGAAATATCCTCCTTTGGGCTTTAATAAATTTAATAAAATAATTAACAAAAGAAAGAAAATAGCTTACAAATATTGAAAATAAACTGGTTATATCTTCGACCTTCTTACTTGACGAGTAGATGGTTAGGAAGGATTAAGTGTTTAGAATGACATTTATTAACAAAACAAGGGGTGAAATATCAAGGCACAGTTATAAAGTAATTCCTATCACCCATTTCTAGACCCAGGTAAAAATACATGGCCGTTAGAATTGCCTTTCAGTAATTATGACAGAGATGGCCATCCGGAGCAAGGGCTGGCTCCAGCCTACCCCTACCCTGTGTCCATTCTTCTCACGTAGGTTGTTTTCTGGGTATGACGTCGAAAACATCGGTAATTGTCCGTAAATATGGTTTCTCCAGAAACAATAACGTAACAAGAATAATTATTGTTTTATATAAGACATCAGTTTTATCTAAAGGTTATATCTCTATCTTCTTATTACGCGAAGGAAATGGACGCAGAGTGGGGGAAGGGCGAAGCCACGAGTCGCTCCGGCTGGTCATCTCTGAATTATGCCATAAAATATAACGACGGGTATGGTGGTCCCAGACATTTGACCGACAGTGTACATTCTTTTCTATTTCTTCTGTTACATGTCTATAATGATGGCCAGACACGGTGCAATAAAATCAATATTATTATTATTACTGTCCCATGGAACGCGTTTTACGTAAAGATGTGCAAATCGATAGTCTCTTATGGCTTGACTTTTCTCTGTTTATGGAGTTCTAAGAATAGCGACTGTGAAAGCTAACGGCTAGTTAAATAATCGTGAACAGAATACCCACGATCCATAGATCAAAGTTCAGAGCCCTAGGACGTTCGGATCTTTCCATGCGACCGCGAAGGCGTACGAAATTTCGCGACGTCGTTTTTTTTCTGGCGAATCGCACGGATTCGCCTTGAATACTGACAAACAGGTTGAGGTAATGAGGTAATGACCTCAACCTGTTTTCTGACAGCACCGGCACATCGATACGACCGTTCGATAGGCGCTGACGTGTCACAACGTTGTTACACAATTTCGACGTTTCCCAACTGCTTACGGTGAAAACAGCTTCGTAATACGACGAAGAATCTCCGGGAAATGTACGGTGCTCGCCACTCGCGTAGCCTCAGTTCCAAACACGTTATTTTGATCGAGCAGACGCATACTTTCTGCGACATTTTTATATTGCAAGGTGAATTATTTATATTCTTCCGCGTAATATTCAGGAATTCCTAGAATTTTGCTCTCTGGAAGGAAAACAAGCGTCACAGAAATCGATTCGATCGATTAACACGTTGATAATCGTGTACGTCACGAGCGACCGGCACTAAAAATTTTATTTTATTAAATAAATACTTATTCTGATAGAACTTTGTGTAGAATGAATATTTCAAGAATAATATAAGCTACCTGTAGGGAATTTACTTTTAGTCGTTTTTAATACTTTTTAAATATATGAAACTTGCTTTTAGTTCTATAGTCTGATTTGCTGATCGTAATTATCAGAAAATCTTAATTATCTTCACAAAAGATTCTTAAAGTATTCGATGCATTGACATGTAAGGATATATTAATATCTTGATCGTTATGAGAGTCACAGTTCACCGGCACATCAAATTCAATATGTATAAATAACTAAAATTGTCTGCAATTTATTTTACAGTTTACAGTACCGAAATTTATTTGACACTTTCGATTTCTTTTTGTCCAATCGCTCCTTACCTAATCGTACCGCACTAATTCTATATCGTACTTCTCTGTTCATCACTTCAATAATTTTATTGTAACAAACATTGTACAGTGTACATTACGAACACTCATAGTATGCTGTACTGTGTGGACCACGGATGGACCACGGATGGACCACGTGATACACATTGAAGGACACGCGAAAAAATCTTGTTCGAATAAATTACAGTTATTAAGTGCTCCAGAAAGTTCATGTAGTTTTTCCCGCACGGTCAGTTTACCATTTTACCTGCACAGGCTGCTATTGTGTTACCTGTTCTTACGTTTGCAAGGGCAGGGAAAAATGAAAGCGTATCAGTTCGCGGTAAGTATTCATTCTGCATACTTTATTTTCTCCTTCGAAAATATTGCAAAATGTATCGAATCCTGTAATTCGGGCGTGTTTGTTTTACAAGTATAAGCTTGAAGCTCAGGCTATAGAAGCTGCCAACAATATTTGTCGATCACTCGGCATTAATAGTATGAGTGAACGGCACAGAAGTGGTTTAAAAAATGTAAAAATAACGACGAAACCCTTGAAGACGAACCACGGGATGGACGACCAGGCCTCGTGAATAACGATGAATTAATAGATATTGTTGAAGAGGATCCAGCAGCGTCGTGCGGAGCTCTCAGCAGGAGATTCAACGTGTGCGAAAAAATAAAACGGACACGACTGTACAGTCTCAGGAAGGTGTGCAGAGTGGGAAGTTGGGTGCCGCATGAGCTCACCGACGACCAGAAACGCCGTATGATTGCGTTTCGTTTCTTCTTCGCCACAAATATGAACCACTATTACACCGTTTGCTGGACCGTGATGAAAAATGGGCCACTTATGAACAGACTGCGGATGTTTATGCAAATATACTTTTTTACACTTCTATGTTTCCTCTGTTAACGCGTTGAGTGCCCCAGGGAAAACAGCCGTACCCAATCAGACAGAATATAATTTACTATTTTTTATATCAGTTCTAAAGAAAAACAAATTTGAGTACTCAATCGTGTTTTTCTGTTCCTACATTATTGTTTCAGTATGAAGTTTGCTGAGAATGTCGTGACAATCAATAATTATTTAATTAACTTAAATTGCAGGTGTTGGTCACTGGTGACGTGTTCATGCAGTTAAATATATGAAGCTTCAAGAAGACAGCATTTGCTCCGTAAATTGTTTAAAATATGTAATTTTGATCCTGTTAAAGTACTAAGTGTGCATTATTCCCCAATTTGCATATATTAAGTTATATAAACATCGTCAGGCAATCTATAAAAATAAAAAGCAACCATATTATTGGTTATCACTTGTGGATCCAGGTGCATCCACATTTCAACCCAAACTTCAGCAGAACAAAATTTTACTGTACATTTGGTGGACAACTGCTGGACCTGTTCACTTGGAACTATCATAAAGGGGCCAAACCACTGCAGCAGAGTTATATTCAACCAAACTTCAAAGGGTGCAAAAAGCTTTTAATAAAACAACCAGAATTAGCAAGTCAGAAGTGTGTTCTGCTCCTTCAAGATAACGCAACACCGCATACTGCAAAACAGAAGCTGTAAAAAATTCCTGAACTTGGTTAGGAAACTTCCATTCATCCACCATATTCGCCTGACTTATCCCCAACAGATTACCATTTCTTTTCATCAACGCAGAGTCATTCGTCCGATAAAAACGATCACCATGTAAAAACCGTCATCACGCAGTTTTTCGAATCAAAAGATACGAATCTCTTTATGGAAATCAAATTTAAAAGCCTGCAACGCGTTAACCGTGATGTTCTCCTCGGGTCAATATGACCCGAAATGAGGATTCCACGCGTACATACTATATTTTTAAATATTTCTTTTTGCCGCGTAAAACTTCCAAAAATTGATAGATGAATATTGCAAGATTCTGGCATTCAACTGAAATTGAAATTAAAAAATATTGCCTTATAATATCATGCTTGTAGCCACTTTTTATTTAAAATTGAAACAAATAATTAAACGCATGTAACTCGCTGTAAATATAAAATGACGTTAGACTACGTCAGCGGTAACCAGCTATTGGCTTTAAAATGACGTAGAACGACGACGATGGCAATGAGCTACAAATTTTGAAATGACGTAGAACTACGATGATGGCAATGAGCTACAAATTTTGAAATGACATAGAACTACGTCGGCGGCAGCCAGTGCGTTAATATTCAATGTAATTCTTTAATACTTCGCATTCCTTAAGAATGAATTATTGCAAAATTTATTTGAACACATTGAACATTAAAAAGAAATATTTAAAAACATCGTACCTCCGGAAACGTAATCTTCATTTCGGGCCATCCAAACCCGAGGAGAACAGCAGGGTTAAGAAAAAGTTATTCGATCCAACAGTAACGATTTACACAATAAAATATACGAAACAGCGTACTAAGAAAGAGGTACCTGTGTGAAATCTTCGAAAATCGAATGAACTTTCTAGGCCACCTAACAGAATAACATGAGCCTGTTAATCAGCTAACAGACTGACCGGTCTCCTCGTCGTGGCAGGCTCGATCGAGTTCCAGCATCTCGGCGTTCGCAGAAGGCAATGTGCCTGTGACCTTGAGCGTGTTCGATGTCCTAGACATTCTCACGGAATCGGCGAGAGGAGGTGGCAGCGAGCGGTTCGGTCGGCTCTAGCCAGGTAGTTCCCAGCAGTCGATCGTCAACGTTCGATCGTGACTCCGTCATCGCGGTCGTAAGCGGCTGTTTACACGCGCCCGCCTCCAGACTCACTCAGATCACGAACGGGGGGACGCCGTCGGGAACTGGCATGGAGAAATGCCGCGAGGGACATCGGGAAAGGTGCTCGCCGACTATGCTCGCTAGCTTCGTCAGTGTTCCATGATTAGGGGACCGTTTCGAACGTGTCCACGCTGATACAGGCCGGAGCGTTCTTTCCAGCGACGGTTTCCGGAAAGTTTCGACGCTGTGACTGCTGCTACCTGTTGATCGCGCGGTGTTATCGATGTCCGCTGGAAAATGTGTCCGCTGTGAGGACCAGTCGGTTTGGACTGTCACGCTGTTTTCGTAGCCGACACGAGCTGTTCGAGTGTTTCCTTTTTTTTTTCTTTCGTTGAACGGTGAATTTGTGCTGCTTGCATGGAAGTGTGGTTCCAGTTCTGAAAGGTACGTCGTATTTGAAGATTTTATTTCTAATTTAGCAGAGGGTTGTTTGCTTGGAGTGTCTGCGGTGATTGAGATTTTGAATTTTGGAAGTCTGGGTGAATCGAAGGAATTTTTATTCTATATAGGAGACATTTTTGGAGCATCGGTCTGTGGAGGGGTTGATAGGTTGACTGGCTAGGAGAATGTTGACGCGTCTAGTCAGGCATTTTGTAATATTTTGGTTTAAATTGAATCTCCAAGGAAAGTAGTATTTATCTGTTTGATCGTACAGTGGTTAGTTTATATTCTAGTATTATTGCTGTGTTAGTTTTATTTCAGATTTTATTAGTGTAGAAGTTATTTAGTTTGATGGAAACTGACAAGTTAGTCACCTAATGGCAGCCTGTGTGTTAAACAGTAGTGTCCAGGAGTGACAATATAAACGGTACACGACTGATTGAATAAAAAATTGCTAATTAACATACGTCGGAAACTCAATATTGTCCGACTGACGAAGAATTGTTTGATAGAGCGTTTCTACGCAGAATTGTCTAAAGCGTGGATAATATTTACTTTTCGTCTTTTGTTTATTAGACATTCTTTATTCAGTTTGGCAAATACTATCTAAATCTTGAACACTCTTTTAGCACCGTTCGCAATTGAAGGTACAAAAAAAATTCTTTACGAGGAATAATAAATTCAATGAATTAAATAACATGCTGACTCTGTAATCTATATAGTTAATAATAATTTCAATGACTTGGCGTATGAGGCGGAAATGTCGAAAGAGCAAACTTGGTCGTGACACTTGAGACTCTTAATAATCATAACCTTTTCTTGTGTATGTCTTGAATAGAAATCGATAGACTGCGACAAGTAAACGAAATTACTATTGCAATGTCTCGAATCTAGTTAACAAAGAGTGCGTCTTATTTAGTGGACTGAATTTATACGTAACAGAAGACAGTTTGTATTGTTCCATTTCAAAATTTGAAAGAGACCTTGAGCTTTCCAAAATTAATAACCCGAGAAATAATTGAAACCATGAGTTCCAAGACAGACCAAGTCTATTAATGAACATTTCGAGAAAAGCTGTTCTTTTTGTTATCTTCTTTAATTTTTGACTAATTATTTCGATTTTTTGGGGGGAATATTGTTTATACATACAGTTTTATGTCGCTGGCACTCTTTTGGAAATCATGGCTTCGCTTCCTTTTCACCACATATTTTCCTCATCGAGTTAAACATTTACATTTAAACTTTTTTGAATTTCTCAGCAAGGGGTCCACACTTAAAACAGACTAACTATAACTGTGTTAAGGAAAGTATAAAGGAGTTCAGAATTTATTCATGTTCAATAAACATGGACCAGCGGATAAATATTATTCGAGCACTACACACGTTTCTGCCAAGAAACTATTCACGGTTACAATTCAGATCAATATTCTATTTTCGAGTCTCGTGTACCAGACACCATTCATTCAATTTATCGAATTCTGTCTACCGCGTGAATCCTCAATCCTCTCTTAGTATCCTGCATAAAAAAATTATTATCATTCGAGTCACTCAAGCTCACTGTCGTCACACGCCAGCAAAAAATCCCTAATATAATCACACACTTCTTTAAACCTCACAAGACCTCATAAGCAACAACGATTGCGAAAGGATCGACGCTTATGACCGAATTACCGCTCGTTTCATTGAATTCAACCGAAGAAATTTCATAACACCGAAATTTATGTGGCAATTACTGCTCCCGCTGGCACGCGTTGCACTTTAGTATAAAAGCACCGGCATCGTTGAGTGTCATCGCGGGTTGTAAACGAACGAAAGTTTATGGGAGAGGCGGCAACGCGAAGGACACCTGTCCTTCGGAGATGAAAGTACTCTAATGACCCTCGCGGGTGCACACGCACAGACCTCCAGAGTTTGTTCAACTGTCCTTGACACTGAAACGCGTGAACTCGTCCGATACGTCGATTACGTAAGCCTAAGCTAGATAGAGGCACGAAATCATGCCGGCGATGGTGGTGATCGCGTCGAATCTCCGAGACATACCGTTCTCCCGGTCGACCGTGAATTCTCTACGCATCAATTATGCTTGCACTCTGATCTTTAGAGCACGATCCCAACTTCTGCGACGTTTCGAGGCTGTTCCTGCGTCATTCCTCGGTTTCCTGGTTCGTTCGACATTCACGCACTCCTTGAAACAGAAACGTTTCGATCCGACTTCCGCGCCGCGCGATTTCGCTGACCCGCGGAGGTCACCGTGTAATTATAGCACACTCAGATGCATTTTATCTTTGATTATGAATTTTTAAGAGACGCTTCACACTATCCCGCCCGACGCTTGCAAGCTGGACAAAAAATCGAGAAATTGGTGGGAAGAATAAAATATACTGTGCGTACTTTTTGAAAAGTAAACAGTGAGGAGTGACTGTTCCTGCACTCTGTTCGTTTACAGTGTGGAATAACATTTTTTTTTATGTTTTGTTTCTGAGGAAGTATAGTTTGAAAGTTCTTCGAAATGTGTCATGATTAATACTGACTGATAATACGTTTTAGTGGTAGCAGTAATGACATTCATTAGTGTATTAGATTGATTGATTGTTCAATTAATGAAGAAACAGTTGAATTTGTTCACCTCGCCATAAGAAAATTATTGATCCGTACCGTGTCGTTGCAAGAGAGATATTGATAAATCAAACGGTTAATAAGATAACAGGGTTGATAAAAATTGTTTATAAATACAGGAACGAGCAAAACTGTATATAGTAAATGCACGAAATATTATTCGTTTTAGGCCACTTGTTCGATTGTAAATTACAATATATGAAACCGTCACTTTTATCATTTTTCAGGTGATTGGTAATACGACAAGCCATCTAAATAGTTCTGATAAGTAATGATAGTAAAGTTGAAATATGGCAGGAAAATTGTTCGGTGGCCTTGTATGGTCAACATAACTTATATCTATTGTAGCAGCGCACATTGTTATCAACTATACTCAATTTCCTCGAAATGAAACATCAAACCAAAAAATGTTATTCTGCTCTTTCATGAATTTTTATGTCGGCCTAACTTGATTATAGGGTTATTTGAAACAAAATACAATTATACCCAAAAGGTTCAATGATTTTCAACAGCCAATATATCCTGTATCTACTATAATGCAGAATGTGATCAAACGAACTCGATTTTTTCCGAAAAGAAAAAATATTATTTTACACTTTCATATATTCTTATGTCGACCTAATTTGACTATAGGACTCTTGGAGTAAAATACGATTATCTATAAAATATTTAGGAATCTTGAATGGCTAATATAACTTATATCTAGTGTTGTAGTGCACAATGTGATGAAACGGACTTAATTTTCTCGAAATGAACCATCAATTGAGGATATGTTAATCTACACTCTTGTGTCCACCTAACTTGATCATAGAAGTACTTGTAAGAGAATACAATTATCCACGAAAGGTCTAATGAAATTTTAACAAGCGATAACCTTGTATCTACTACAGTAGTGTACAATTTGATAAAAAAATGTTATTCTGCATTTTCATGACTTGTTATGTCGACCTAATTCGATCATAGGATTATCTTAACACTTCCTCTAAAAAGGATGACCATAGTCGCCAGTCACCAAACATGAATATTTATCACATAGTAATAAAACAATCATTGTTTCCTTTGAAAGCAAAACACCTTCTGTGCAACACACGCTTGCTTTGACATCATCACTCACAATTTTGCAATCACATACAAAAAAGCATAAAAACAACAAAACCCGCAGAAAATTTGCTCACACGCGTACCACTGGCTGGACTCCGCCGTGCACAAAGGGTTAAACAAACTACAGCAATCCGCAAAGTATTACAACACACCAGAAGCGTCCAAGTTAGCACCGGATGCATCGTATAAGCATTTCACGATGCATCGCAGTAATAATCGTTCCATTAATCGCATCTCATTAGCAATTGAAACGACGAGACCGGTATTAAAAACGATCATCGACAGACACGTTAGTCATTCGGATGTTCCTTTTTGCAGGTCTCTGATTGCCCGAAGGAGGCGCGGAAGAGCAGAAGTTACCTCGAAGGATGAATCCTCTGTAGGCGCGTGGGCGAATCAGTGCACAGGTGAAGAGACTCGAGGTACGCGTGAACATGTTGCCGTCGACGAAGTTGTTGTACGAGGATCGGTCGTCCAGGGGCCAGGAGGCGAGGGAGCCGGTCGCATCGATCGCCGTCGACGACGTGGATGGGAACGACGACGATCCACCGCCTTATTCCGCGATCGCGCCACCGAATCACGTCGGCTGGACGTTCGACTTTTCAGGAATTCCGTATTCCGCGTGCACCACGACGTCCTGCAGAACGGAGCCTCCGTTGGCCCAGTTCCAGACGCCTCCATCCAGCTTTCATCCTGAGGGAGCGGACGGTCAGCATGCGTCGATCTCCCTGCCTCTGATGCCGTGCCGGATGTTCAAGTTCGACTCTCCCGGATCCGTGTTCGCGAACAGGGGCAACCCGTTCACGGATAACGTCTCCGTGACCAAGGACACCCACCAAAGGACGCGCAGTAAGTATCGCGATTTGTAATGCGGTCGTGTCGGCCACTGTAATTTTGCCAGCTCGGACTGCGAACTCGCTGGCTGGTTGGTCGTGGCAGGCGTTATACGAGCTGAATAAAACGATGAGTATCACTCGAAGGGAACAAAACATAATTAACACTTCCACCGAGGCACCTCTTTTTGAGGACTTTCCTATTTGACGGTACGAGACAAATATATCCCGTACTGGACTTTCCTATTTGGCGGTACAGGACAGCTTGAAAATAGCGGACAAATAACGGAAGTATGAAAGACAAGCTGCACAAGACGAAGGTACTATACAGGGTCTGTATGCCCCGTATTGAACTGAACGTGTTAAGAGAATTAACCCTTTAACTGCGAATTACTTGGAAGTGGGACGAATGCTGCGTGCGGCCGAGTTGCGGTAGTACATAGCGAGCCAGTGCATCAAACGCCCATAGGCGTCGATAGGATATGGTGAGCGACTCTGTCAAGGAACTACAGGCGCTGATAGCAGTCCAACGGTTAAGATCAACCACTCCAGAATCGCACACTCTCGCCTCATTATTAAACTAATCCTGCAACATGCGACCATTGCAATATACCCGTTAGTATAAAGCATACAGTAGAACCTCGATTATCCGAATTGAAATTTTTAACAAGATTACTCACATTTGGGTTATGTTTTGTGTAAATATTATAATTTTATTTTAGAATATGACTGATGACCGATGACAATTTTAGCTTGTAATTGACATAGGGTGACCAAATTTCGGATGACCGCTGTTCGGATAATCGAGGTTCTACTGTGCTACTACGTTGCTCTGAATTCTGAAGTCATCGAGCAAAGCATTATTTACGTCACTGTTTAGAAGACAGCCTTAACGATTACCAAGAATTCTTTGTAATTTGTAAATAATGTCAGGTTGTATCATAACGGCATCTAAATTTCAATTACAGTCAATCCACAACAGTTGTCGCTAATAACCATATACAGTTGATACGACATTAAACTTGTATATAAAAGAAAATTTTGAGCAGAATATCTTAGTTGTTCGATGTTTGCGTCGCTCAGCTGTCTGCAAGATTAGACCTCTCCTGGTGTCGTAATTTTAATGATCAGCCTATCCGCTTGCTCCTGTATAAATCTCTTTAACGAACGTTAAGCTACATCTATGCTATATAACGTTACATAGCAAAGTTATAAAGCTTGTTAGAAAAAGAGGAAGAAAAATATTATACAATATTAGATTAAATAACATGTTTTGTGTTATATAAGAAGTTATAGATTCCGTCAGGCGTCGGTAAGGATCGAAGAAAGTTATAAAACATTGTTACATGACATGCTGTCAGTTGGTCCAAGCAAGTATGGTCCAAGCGATTATGAAACAGTTGCTGTACCGTATGCGAGCGCCTCGTCACCTCACAATCAGCCTGGCTGTTACCTTTGACCGGAAAACATTCATTTATTGTTAGATAACGTTTTTTTACAATGTTTTCTGTTCTTTACCACTACGATGTCTTCGAGTTTGCAATGATGACCGTATCCAGAATCTTCGCTTTGATATCTAGACAAAATCACACAAGGTGCTATGCCAGAATTACATCTTCAACATTTGGCGCCATACGAGTTAACTAGTATTGGGTAGTCAACGTGTTAATTAAATAATTATTGATTTTGACAATATTCTCAGCGAATTTTACATTACAAGATTAACATAGAAAGGAATGTATACGATTGAGCACTTCAACATTTTCTTTCTCTGTGATTTACAATGAAAACAGCAATTTCTGTCGTGTCTGATTAAGAATGGCTGTTTCCACTGTGACAGTCAACGCGTTAACAATGAGATGCGAAATGTTATGCAAACTTGTTACAGATTTGTTGCTACAATACTAAAAGGAATAATTTTGTAAAATAAATTATAAAAACATGTCGTACAACAAGGTTATAAAACAATTTGTTGAAAGTGTCATGATTCAGTTCTGCAATTTGGAATTCGAAGTTGTTTAAGAATGGACAGACATCTTACAATACTTTTTTACATTGAATATTATACGGTTTCTGCTTTATTAGTATTTGAATATTTATTTGTGACTAGTGGACTGCTGATTTTTATACAAATACACATTTTTAGACTTCAATATTTTTTATTTCCCTATAGATGATGAAACACGGATATGGCAGAACTGGATTTTGGAATTGAAATGTTTAAACGTATATTTTTTGTTTCATTTACTCTATAAAATGTGCATTTTTCACGAACTTGTATACGTTAAATTGCATAAAGATCCGCAGTCTAGTCAACAATCACGGTTATACTCATTTGTTTATTTTAAAACCTGAGGGACACCCCGTATACAAATGATTCTCAAAAATAGTAGTCCCGATAAACGTGTTATAAACCTACTCCGAAATAAAATTCTGTATGTGGATAACAGTGCGACGGTGCAACAATAATTTGGCAACGCTGAGAACAGAACATTTGTTTTACATTGCAAGCCAACAATGTTTTTTCTCTTCAGTTTTAATGATCAATTTTTGCCCGTCTTGTTAGTGACCAATTACAGCGAACGATTTAATGACTTTACGTAGTTATACCTCGATAATACTTGAAAAGAATTATTTGCCTCGCGATATACAACTTCTTGACGTTATTTTTTGTGCATGAATCACGAAGGGGGTAATAACAACATCGAACGCATTGTCGTCACATATGATTTACGAATGTATAATTATTTTTAATTGGACTGAAACCGTGCACGCGTCTTTGTGTTCCGTGATTTACAGTTGTTCGTTAATAGCGTGTTCAGGATTCCGTTTTTGGAACTGTTGCGCCGGTGCAGGGACAGCGGGAAATAAATTGGTTCGAATGCGAAACACCACGAAATGCGTTGCTCTGTATTTTTTTTTTAATAATATTTTTCATCGTTTGATGCGCGAGTAACAAGATCTTTTGGCTCGGTTTTCGTCGCGCTGAATATTCATTACCATACATTTTTTATCGCGTGCGCTGGAAAACCTGACACGACCGGGTTCTTTCTGCAACAACGTTACTTTTTTTCTGAAAACTATTTTTTGTTTCTCTCTTCGGTCGTATGCAACATCGTATCGCGTGAAAATATTAATATTTAATCATTACAACGTTATTAATTTACATATGGGTTGTAAAAAGTCGTTCGTCGCCTGCTGCGGGCTACTATATACTTACATATACTGATGCAAATGCAGTTTTACTGTAAAATCCTTTGCAAATCACCTCGAATTCGTTTAACACGTTGAACGGCATAGCCGACACCTCAAATCTTATTTAATTAAATAATTACTGATTGTCGCAAAATTTTAAGCAAACTTTTTACTGACACAATAATATAGGAACAGAATAACGCGGCTGAGTACTCAAATCTTTCTCTTCTTTACGATTTATATAAAAAATAGAAAATTATATTGTGCCTGATTAGGTATGGCCGTTTTCACTGCGGCGTTCAACGTGTCAATGCACGATATTCATTTAATATAAGAATTTGTACAGTCAAGCAGACAAAAAATTACTTAAATCCAATAAAGATTTCTTATATAATAGAGATCGGCTCTGATAATATTCTTCAGATAAAAATAGTACTCTAAAATCTCAGAACGAGGTACTCTACCTCAAATTAATTTAATGAATTTACACAGCGTTGGACATTATACAAACAAACAGAAAATTGATACAAATTCTGTAAAGAACACTTGGACAGCGTACAATAAATCAAGCAGTACTTCTCAGATAAAAAATACCCTGTAATTTCGAAACGAGTTAATCTACCTCGAGTTGATTTATACACTCAAGCAATCATAACATAAATTCCCCTACAGTTAGTCAGTGTATAATAAGTAGACTGCGGATGTTTATGCAATTTAACATATCCAGATATACAAAATGTATGTCTGACGCAAATTATATAAATAAAATGTGTAAATCTAATCTCTGCCCAAAACAGACCCAAGTATTCTCCATGTCCCATTCGTTTACCTGTATTAAAAGTAAAAATATTAATGAATAAAAATCTGTATTCGCATAAACTTCCGCAGTCCAATAATAAGGCAAATAATAATTCTCAGATTTAAAAAAAAACACTTGCTTTCTCAAGACAAATCTACTTCAAATTCACCTACTACAACAAGTAATAATCAAAGAAAATTATGTACGCCGGGCAAATTAAGAGCACTTATAAAGCAGATAATAAATGAAACAATAATACTCAGATAAAGCAATGTCCTACAATCTTGGAGTACACCACACAGCAAGACGACTACCAATCTATTCGTAGAAACCCGATTGCGTCAGAAATTAATTGATCGTAACAAGTTACTTCATTCTTCCTTAATACTTGAATGATGCGGACGATGAAATTACAGTTATCGATACGTTGCGGATAGCCTGTTTATCGATCGATAGCGACACGTCTAATTGATCGTTTGTTCACAGGATACGGCGCTATACTGATCGCTGGGGCAGTTATAGTGTTCCTGATGGCGTTGTCCTTGCTGGTGCGGCTCGTCATGGAGAAAAGTCTCTGGCGAGGATAGTGACTGGCAAAAAGAGAGTCGATAAATCCTTGCTTCGATCGATGACGTCGGGTCGAAACGCTTTTCTTCGTTCTCCGTTCTAGACTGAATCCAGATTAAGCGTTATCACGTGATAATTCCCCTCGCGTTGACGTAATCGCGGCTCTAATTGGAGCACGATCGGCACGATCTTTTCTTTCTCAACGACCACGGGACCAGTGTTCGAATCTCGAATGCATTCCTCGATTCCCTAGCCGATAAGTGCAATATTATCTGTAGTATTTCGTGGATTACTCGAAACGCGCGATTTTTTATCAATGATTCATGCTCTAGGTACTTAAGACCGCTTTAGCATTAAGACGTTTGTATAGACACTCTTTTTTTTACTGTTGCACATCGTTACTGTAGTTTGTGATTGAAATATACAGGGTGTTCTGTAACTGATACTGCAATTGAAAAGGAAATAATTATACAATTGTAGAGTGATATTTAACAGAAATAGTCGAAGGATTTAAGGGCGTGTGGCACTCGCTAAAGTGAGCCAAAAATGATCAGAGGATATAGGTGTGTGGATTAATTCTAATGTTCATAGTGTGTAACTCCTTCAGTGCCGTGCATACCTGTAATCGTACGTCACATGCGGAAAGTCGTTGAACCGGTTTAACATGCACGGCATCCGAACGCCCTCGGGCGTTCTCCGCACGAGTTATGGCAAAGGAAATGCCTTTCAGTGTCCACAATACTTCACGTATTAATTTTAGGATATATTTTGATAAGGCACTCCTTTCTCTTTGCAAGTACTATGTGCCTTTAAATTCTTCGATCTCTTTTATGAATCAATATGTATGCATGGCAAAATACAGTAGAATTTCGATTATGCAAACTGACAGGGTTTTTATCCAAACACACTTGTCCGATAATACAATTTGTTAGATAAGTGGAGAACCATATTTTTACATGATAACGTTCGATGACGTTTATATCAGTTTATAAAAGCATTCATGTCACGCCATGCGTAGATTTGTATTAATTGTAAACTACGTTCTTCCACGAGCGCATATTGATGTATTTCACTCTTTTTTCGCTTTTTAGTATCACAATCTTTCTGGCTTCACCTTCAACTGTTTTTTCAGAAATTAATGTTGCTCTCAGTATTTCATTTCCGTAAACAGTATAGATGATCGAAGCTCGCATAGTTGATTTTCGGATAATCGAGATTCTACTGCATAACGAAAATGTAGAATGTAGTTTATTTATACGATGCTTTGTTTACGAGAACAGTAACTTCGTAAAATTTATTGAATATATGTGCAGTTGATTGTGTCCAATTTTAACCTGAATGTAAATCATTACTGTTCGTGAGTGTAAGTCATTAAATCGTTTCTATGTTGCGACGGTGTTATTCGTATGAAGGGATAGAATGAGAAATTAGGTTAAGATTTGAGAAAGATGTAAAGACATTAAGAGGAGCACAGTTGCGTGTGCAAGAAAACGACCAACATATTCAACGATTTTTTAATAACAAAATAAAGTTCTTTAAAACTAAGCACCTTGCCTCTTCTGTACCCTGGACTCTCAATCCTCATTGTCAGTAAACACTCATTATGTGGATTTTCAAACGACTATTGACTGTCTACAATGAGATCTGTTTGTTCTGGACATAAACATGTGCACGTGTGCCTAATTAATTTTCAGAGTCACTTTTCTTGAACAGAATGAAACGTGTTAAAAAATTTTGTTCCACAGTTTCGACGTATTTTTTTTATGTAGAATCACCACCTTGTCGTTTGACGTAATGAATCCAACGAACACCTGATAATTTTCTAGATGTAATGAAATTATGAATTTTCGATCTAATAAATAGATTGCGAAAGTTTATGCGAATATACATTTCTAGAGTTCAATATTTTTTATTTTAATGTAACCGAAGAAGTGGAATTTCTCACAGAATTGTGTTTTATCCTTTAAACGTTTGAAGAGTATAATTTTTATTTGTTCTCGTTATTAAACGTTCATTTTTTAGATACTTGAATGTATTAAATTGCATAAACATCTGCAGATTACTAATAAATTTTCAACTTCATTTTTCTCGAAAACAAAACCATATCGTATATGTATTTCAAATGTGATATGTCTCAAAAAAGGTGTTCTTCTTAGTTACAACCATGAAGCAACTAAGTAAACACATTTCTATTCATCGTAAAAATTTTATTTCCAGAAATAATAATTTTTGTTCTATTTTCCTGTGTGAATTAGAGGAACATAAAAATTATCACATCTCAAAGAGGAGGGATTTTCAAGGGTTAAGAATCGAAAATTACGGAAATAATATTTGTTCATTGTTTCCTAGAGTCTACTCTTTTTGCCAATATTATCTGTTTAATAAATCATTTTTTGTAAGCTCACAAATGGTTTTTCGCTTTTCCAGAAAGGCATACTTTTTGAGTTATATCACTTTCGAAATACATGTGCGATTTGATACAATTGTATTCCATATATTTCATACAGTTCTTCGCGTAGAATCTCCAAAAAGCACGGAATATCCTGTGATTTACAATCGATCAGATGAATCATCGATGCAGCAATGGAGCAGATTGCGAAACTCGACAACTTAAGGGGCTCCTGGAATTATGGTAATGCGTGAGTGTTAATGGAAGAGGATATCACCTTGGAGCGACACAACACGAAGGTTAAACATTTTTGTTGATACAGTGTTACGTTCGCGGAAAGAGCCAATGGTTGAATTAGACGAGCAAACGTTTGCGTGTTGACGTTCCGACCGTGGTTAACGTTTCAATTATGGTAGAACGAACGTGCCGTTTCTCGCATTGTCGCGGAAATCTGCAGTAAAAAGCTTGTGTTAATTTTTAGCAAATTGCTTAACCCTTTGCTACGCCTGACTTCAGACACAAAATACAAAGAAATATATTATATTGGAAACTTTCGAACAAGTTCAAAGTTACTTCCCCATTTCTACCATAGCTTCTCCTTTTTTCCATTTCATGCATGCTAGCATAAGTGCATGTGTTAACGCGAATGTTCGAAAGTCGTTAAACTTAACATTCCCTAGTTATCGTTAAAATTAACTGAATCAAACCGTTAAAGTACGAATAAAGTATTATTTTCACTCCAATCTGACCCAACCATGTATTCTCCCTTTTTTACAGTAAAAGTCTTTTTTATAATAATAAATAAGCTCTGACTTGTTGATAGGAAATTATGTCCCTAATAAAAATTTGTAATTTACTGGATGTAATGATAATATGTAATTTATTAGAAACAAACCGTCGTCCCCGTATACGATACTTCATATCTCTCAAAATACTATCATTAAAAAAATTCGTCTTCGCCAGAATATTGGCCCGCTTGAACCATACAACTTTCGTACAAACAATTTTTTAATATCTTCAATAGTTAAGAAATTATGGGCCTGGATCACTTTAGCGCGGGCACACTGTATATGGTCGGTAGTGTATATCACCTGGAAACGTTATTGCTTTAACCACAGTATATTTGTAATAATATTTCAAGAAAACTATGTCTGCTAGCATTGATTAAGCTTACAATGTAACTTTTCCAATATCAAATCATCCAAAGAATAATACACCAGTTCGCATCAGAGTTTTCCCTCATTCCTATAAACCCAGGACACCCAGCAGATAGGATCGATCCCGTAACTATTATACTTCGCGCGGCAACGATTTCCAGGTCCGTTCGTTTGTTGAAGACCCCGTCCCAGCCGGCAGCTGGCCACCGTTATAACTTTAATCATGATTAACAGTTTTATATAAGCACTGTCAGCCGCTGACTCTGATAAAGTCAGTTTGATGCCGGTGTCCGAACAGTCGGCGAGCGTCCCCGAGGCGGGAGTCCAAGCAATGCGCCACCGGGGAAATTAGCCAACAAAATAATTCATGGGCGAAGCTTTTATTTCACGTCCGCGCGAAAGCTGATATTACAACGACAGAGGAGGAGATAGAGTGTAACGTAAACAAATTGCGGCGCAAAATTGTTGAATCCCGGTGATCACCCTCTGGAGCCTTGCCCCCCCTCCGTTCCGCGGAACACGTGTTGCGGAGCCGAAACGAAAAATATCGTTGTTGCAACCGCATCCGCGTCGGTAAATGCCACGTTTCACTTGCATCCTCGACGAAATTCTTCTTTTTCTATTACATAATGCGGCGCGAGGACCCGAATCGTCTCGAGGACACTCGAGTGCAACGAACAGACTTCGTAATTAGTTGCACAACGCGTTGATCGGCGAGCGGCGAAAGTTTTCTACGGGAAGCGACGCGAAAATATTATTCAGTTACGTGACGTTTCAATGAAAATATGCCGACGAGATTGTTTTTTTTCTAAATATAGGAAGCGTCGTGTATTGCAATTTAAATATCAACACTTTGTCGTCCGAACGTGCCCGCTAGGCACAATAGAAGGCACACGGATTGGTCATGCGTGATCGTCTGTATTTTTTTTTAGGCCATTGAAGTTGAGATTGGTGTTATGTAAAGATTGTGTTACTGTTTCTGAGTGAAACACTTATTGTATTATAGAAAAGTAACTACTTTTTTTCTAGAAGCTACCAACATTATGGAAAATTTAGCTCAAACACAACTCCCCTTATTGTTGACTGATCCATATGAATACACCTTCAGAAAACTAAAAATAATCTGGGAACGGAATGGAAAGACGCTACTCCACCGCATATCCAGAGAATCAACAACAGCTTCACAACAAAGGAGAATATACCACCAAAACTAATAAAAAGAGAACAAATTGCGATTTTCCGAATCAAAATTGGACATACACAAACAATCCATTCATATTTACTCCTGAAAAACAGTCCTCCACTGTGTGATAAATAACTGTCAACCACTTAATCATACACTGCAGTAAATATGCGACATTGCGCCAGAAAGCAATGTAAAGTACAATTTAAAACAGAACTTTTCCAGCCATAAAAAAATACGTCAAGTGCTCCAATCCCGTAAAGAAACAAAACTACTTGCAACTGCAATATAATTGAACATTATCGCAGCTAATAAACATTGTAGTTAATGCCACGTAAAAAAGGACAGAAAAAAGATAACTATTTTTATATAGATGGGTCCACTTTAAGTGAATCCATTAAAAAAAGCCGATCATAAATTGGACCGAAAAGGGATAACTATTGGAATTATTAAGTAACTTCTGATTTTCTTGAAAACATATATAACATACATAATAAATAGTTGCTGAAATATATAGAAGATGTGTGTTTAAAACAGAGTATTTATTTAACATTGTTTTGTGGAAAGTGTATCAGATAGCACTGTGTAAATAGAAAACGTATTTTTGTAAACATAAAATACTGTCAAGGTAAATGTACAACACATGGAAAAATCAATTTCTTTATAATTTGAAAAAGTCAGTGACCTTTAACTGCATATAATATATATAATTTTCTGTAATTCTAGGACAAACAAATTGAATATTCTAAAATGCTTGGTTTCATTTTTAATTTTCTACTTCAACAAATTAATGTACATGTCATAGAGTCAATCATATAAATTCAATTACTTCACAATTGCATTCTCCGTCAGATCCAACGATTGAGCCCTTCCTGCTTGTGTTACCCTATATAATTCACTAGTATGCCCTGGCGGCGGCTTCGCTTCCGATTTTTTTGCGTATAAAATTCGGAAAATTGTTTTTTTTTTGTAGCTGAGCGAATTCACTTTCGAGCGCGCGGTCGCCGAGATTTTCCACCTAGCGGCTGTGTGTGAACTATGCTCCCGTGGACTGCTCGCTGGCACGCCGACAAAAAGTAGTCCCATCTCTTTTTATCTTGATGTATAATTTATTTCGCGATAAAATATGGCCTGTGACATTCCGGAAAATGGAAAGAAGCTATTGTGAAAACTCCATGACAATCGGTTTAATAGTTTCTGAGATTTTTGTGAACATACAAACACTGTCTCTTTATTATGATAGTAAGATAACGTAGATCAGTGTGCCCTTTAAAAACAAAAGAAATTCCCTTCTGCCAGGTGGTTCAACGAAATTATAAAGGTGATTAAATACATCATCGAGGTCTGAAAAAGTGATTCTAACGAATCGAAAAAAACACGGTTCAGTGAAACCCGTAGAATTCCGTTTTTTCGAGTTCCGCTTTATACCATCGTTCGCAGCCGCTTCAAAAAATAACTTTTCTTCTTTAAGACGGCGGTACTCTCGAGTACAATCGTTTCAAATTAAAGTTTAAATTGCTAGAACTGTATGAGGGGAAGGGGTGGCGGAGCAAAGAGAGGTCTGTTGGAGAAATAAATATAAGAACGAAATGGGCTGGTCGTCCTGAGAAAATGAGAACCATGAAGCGAAGGGTAGACCAACACGCGAAAGGGTTAGGTATTTGTCAACGGGCCCCGGTAGTTAATTACTTTACATGAAAGGAACCAACGGTCCTTTTGCTACTTCACTCAGTTTCCTTCGACCTTGAATACCACGTCTTCATCGTCACCTGTAAGATTTTACGATCCCTCCTTCCGGTGAACGGGTTCACCCTCCACGAGCGTTAAATGGTTGAAGTAGGGGAGGAACAGAGAGGCTGGCGCTAAAATACTGTATTTCTGAAGTGTTGCATGTAAATTATGTTCGATTGACAGAAGAGAAGTATCAATTTTTCATTTTACTTGCAGTAACTGTAGAATTATCTAAATTACTGTGTAAATTCAGTGATTAGAACAACATGTTAGATTTATTAAAATTGAGTACCTAATAGGAAATTTTATCAATGACTTCCGATGAACAATTGATTCATTAAAATCTGTAGTAAATTTGAAAATACAGATTATTAAATTCAATTATTAAAGAATAAACAAGTGGAAGATACTCTCTACTTCTAATATGCATCTTTTTCAACTTATTTTCATATTAGCTTATGCGATGAAAACTTTTCGTTAGGATTCAATCTTCTCTTTACCACGTATCTATTTCTTACAGTGGCTTGCAAAAGTTTGCGGACAGTCACTTTTGTCGACTTACTTTAGTGTAGAGAAATGAAAATGAAGTTTGAGTCCAAAGTCGAAAATACGATAAAACCAAGAATTATCATCCTTCCTTATAAATTTGAATTTACTACTATCTTCTCAAAGCATAGTTGTAAAATAAACTGTCCAAAAACTTCTGCATGCTACGAACAGTCAGCGAATGTATGTGTAATTTAATATATTCAAATCGGTGAATGATGGACATTTAATAGCTTAGCAAAATAAGAATTACATCTTTGGAACATTTGAAGGACCAAATACTGTCTTGTTGAAGTTTCATTTATTCGACTGCATTAACATAGGAAACATGGAAGCCCAAAAATGTGTATTTGCATAAACATCCAGAGTCTACTTATGAAATTACATTTCTATTAGTTCAAAATGCTAGTAGAATATTATTCGGTTGAGTGATAAATAACATCCGATTTGTGTTCCTAAATTTACCGATGATTTACTGTTTGATGGTTATTGTTCCTCCTACAGCATGTCTACGGTTTAGGAATTCTTACCTTCAAATATTACGCAGAAATCAGTAGTCCAGATAAACTAGTTGATTTTTTAAATGAAAAAAGTGTAGTATATGTCTGAAGTTATTTATGACTCAACCCAATAAAGACAGTCAAATACTGAACAGAATAAACATTTTCATTATTTGTAATCATACGAACATGTCGTTTGAATCGATTCTCGTTGTATGCTCGCATAAATTAGAGTTCGATACCGTTGGGCACGCAAACCAGAGGTCGCATTGTATTTTTTCTTCCGGACAACCTGGAGTTTCCGGTCGGGTGTAAAAAAAATCAAGGAACGAGCGTCATACGTCCTGAAAACGGCAACGAAAAACAGCGCAGCCCGTTCTTCGACTGATTTATCGTCAAAGTTGTTCGAAGCGAACCATGAATTCCCGATTGTGCAACAATGATTCATGGCGATATAAAGCGGGCGCAATAAAATCGTGCAGAAGTTCTCCGAAAACAAAATGATAAAAAAAGAGACCTGAATACGTTGAAATCGCTAGTCGAGGAGAGCTTCCAGTCGACGCGACGTGCTAGACGAGAGAAATCGACACGTAATCGACGGTATTTTTCACATTTTTTACTAGACGCTCGCATAAACGCGTCGATTGGCGTCAATCGACAGATTTATCGCTCCGAAAGCGAATCTTGAGACTCTTTCATCGCTAGATTTCGAGAAAATCTGCAATTACATAATTCTGTGTATGTAGGAAGCTTTATACATGGCGTGATATAATTTAAATAACATACTTCAGGAGTAGCTTCAATTACAAATAATAAAAAGAAAAGTTCTAAGCATTAATACGTCGAATGCCGGGAGGTTCCCCGGTGACCGGCACTTCAAATTTAATTTAATTAAACACCTACTTATAATTACACAATCCTAAGCAATTTTTCACGTTCTAACATTAATGTAGAAATATTAAAACACGACTAACTACCCGAATACTTTCTTCCTTTACGATTTATATAAAAAATAGTATATTATATCGCGTCTGGCCAGGTATGGCTGCTTTCACTGTGGCGTTCAACGTGTTAATCACTTCAGGAGCGAATTTATTAAGGCTGGAGAAAATGATATCTTTCTAATTATTGGGTTGAATCATAAGTAACTTCCGATTTTTCTTACTAAATTTATTGACGATTTATTAAAGGATGATTATTGTCGCTTTTGCAGCATGTCTACGTTTTAGGGACTCCTACCTGAAAATATGAAACAAAAATCCAAGTTGTCCTCTTAAAACAATTACGTAGCGTGTAGAGAGATTCAAAGCACCCCTGTGTTGGCCACTTTTTCCCGTGGAAACCGGGATATACCTATACACAATATAGCGGTACATATCCATGGACAAACATACAACACATTCATCCCGTCTCTCTCACTTTCATCCCCGCGGATGGGAGCAAGAGGGCGACAGAGATTGCAAGTAGCGCGGGATACATCATTCATACATAGCCAAATCTCATATCGGTTTCTGATCCTCCGGCTATGATGGCCTTTGAAGCGTCTCTCCTTGCCGCCGACCCCCATACCATGCCCTCTGTTTATTGTTACGTCGCATTTATGCATGAACCGCCGCGATGCCATTGTCAGGGAAACATGACGAGCCATACAGGGAGGGAGCTGGCTGTCCTTTCTGAACGGAAGTTGGTAACGGTGAAAACGGAGGCAGAGTTATTGGGCCAAAACGGAAATCGATGATACCCACTCTCTCTCTCTCTCCGGCCACCGTGTCTCGTTTCGCCGTCGAGATTTCGATAGCGTTTGACCCCCCTAACCGCATTGTTTTCTACCGAATCAAATGAATCTTCGGCTCGTTTCAGTTATTTTTACAGGATTTTCCTAGGTGGTGTGCTGTGAACTCGCATACTACAGGGTGCGATGAAAGTTTGGAAACCTTTTATGCAACTGCCTTCTAACAAAAATTTTATTAACAAAAATTAGAAGATAATAACATTGGGGAAGGCATACAATTTTACACAGACAAGGTCGTTTTGGAAGAAACGTGTACCATCGTACGCACGAATTCGGACGTTTCTTGTTTCACAGAGTCGAATATCTTGATGTTTCAACAATGTAGTAAAATTCTATGCGAGCTTCTATCCAACCACAGACGAAACGGAACGCGAATGGAAAAATTCAGGTTGACGGAGAGGCAATAATTTTTAAAGTCTAGTCACGGGACTCAAAGGGAGGTTCTATGCGGAGGAAATATGAAAACTAGCGTCGGTAATATTTGCATAAGGCTATCTTCAGTTCAGTGTTCTTTTCGGAGAATTGGAATCTTCGTTTCACTTTGAAGATACGCGGAAACGTAGAATTCGTTGGAAATGCGACATGATATTCGAAGTTGAATCTCAAAGACGAGAAGTTACATTTACAGATCCGCTAGCAACACCAAAAGCAGTTCGCTCGAAGATACATTGACAGCAGAATCTTGTTTAGTATCTGTCTTTATTATTATAGAGACGGTACAACGAATCCGTTGTTTTTCATAGAATGTTCAGCAGGGTCGGGAAACCGGAAAGCAAAGTCGACGAGCAGCAGAAGGAGACAAAGCTAAACGGGCAGGAAGCATTTCGACGAGGTCGTTTCCGGCCACGTCTGATGCGTCTTGACTCGGATCCCGACGTTATCACCACAATTGAATGGCCTGAGTCCTCCTTCCTTTCCCTCTCCAGCTGCAAGACCTCGATAAGCTTCAGAAACAGTTCCTAATGGCTATCCTCCCGATTACTGGCACCTGTATCCCCCGTTTATCTCCCTTCCTCATTAAACGTCATTACTCGGCTTTCTTTTTATTTTAAACGTCCTTATTAGATTGTGACAGTTCGACTGCCACCACGTCCTTGTTGAAAACAGAATTTTATTTTTCTCGGAAGCCTTCAGTTTCCTGACTTACCCCTTTTCAAGCTTTTCAACTACTTCCCGTCTATTCTTATTTTTATGTTTTTCGTCAAAGCTAGTGTAGCAGAAAATATATAATGCCACATAAAAGAACAGAAGTAGCCTTCATACTTCCACTATGCCTCCATCTACGAAAGAATTGTTAACACCACACCATGTCTCTCTCAAATTTACTCAACTGTTGTCAGAAATGTTTTTCAATATCATAAGTACAGGGTGTCCCAGGTTTCTCCACTAGATTCTATGAGAAGAAAGAAGCAAAAAATGTTATACAAATACATGTCCATAAATGCTCTGTAAAAGGGTTATAATAAAAGTATGAAATGTTCGATGAAGGTCTAATCAGAGAATTAGAAATGTATTTATTAAGATGACACAGAATCAAGACGAAATTCGTATGATAGTAAATGCATTTCTATTGATCAAAATAGTCGACATTTTGAAAAAAATAATACTAACAGATTATTAATAGACTGTGGATATTTCTGCAATACAATATAGAAAAACACGTGGCAAACGTATATTTCGTAAAGCAGGCGAAAGAAGAAATAAGTTTTTGAAATATTTAGAGTGCATCTACAATCTAAAGATTAACAAAAATGATACTGGTTATCTACATCAATTTCAATCATTAAACAGAGCTTTATAAATAAATTAGGCAAATATTACTGAACTACCCCCACATTGTAACATATTATTATAATCGTATTTTTTGCTTATTTCTATTCGTAGAACATACTGGTACAGTTTGTCGGTAAAAACCTGGGACCCCCTGTATAATAGTTACGAAGATAATTACGTGGAGGTATTAAAACAGGACACCCGGCGTATAATCTAAATAAGATCCTTTCACGCAAGCAAATACGTGAGTAACTGTCTATTTCGATTATCGATGACTTCGTGCTAGCGATTAGCGATTACAGTTTCGAGGGGAGGGTTCGACGAACTTTCGGAAATAAGTGAAGGGATAATTGAACGTGTAAACGCGTAGAGGTCTTCCTATCTAATTACAAACTTCAATCTGTTCGGAGCGATCAAGCTTTCGTAACGTTGATCCCGCTTCGAAGATATCCGAAGTTCCATGTAATTGAAGTTCATTAAATTGTAGTCTACCGGACTGCCTGTTGCGCGGGAAAGTTTTTGATTTCGTCACGATTAGTATTCTTCGGTGAAGTAAGTGCCTGCGACTCCGAGGAAGCCTTCAAGTCCACCAACTAACTTGTAAGTAAATATTTTAAAATTCCCCGACTGTAGGGGATGAATTTTCTCGTAGTATACCTTTTTCTGCGTTATTTTACCAAAGCCATCTGCTGCGTTGTGAGCTGAATTAAATGCAGTACGCAATGCACATTTAATTATAAACATTAACCATCGAACGGCCGACAGTCTAGCAGTGACACGGTAGGCCAATACCGGGTCATTTACGACCCGTGCTAACTGTAAGATTCATGTAATATGTATCTTATTTTTAGGTGGTACAGCTACAGAATACTTGAAAAAAAAAACAATAAATAATGTTCCTTTATTAGCTATCTGCACCGTTTGCACAAGAAAGCGATACATTACATCGAGAGAAATTGAGAAACAATACTCTTTTCGAGTTCGGCAGAATGCAACTTTGTGTAGAATAGTTTTCGAGTAGCCTTGGGGTTGCCCATATTCTGAGGGTGATTTCACCCCTTAACCCTTTTAGTGCCGGGCGAGAAAGAGGTGCCTATGCGAGAATAACCGGCCGAATTTCACGATTTTACTAGGGTTTGGGAAAAGGCTCATAAAAACCAAACAAAAAACAATGTTAAAACGAAAAACTGTTTGTTTTAATTCTCTCGCAATGAAAATAGACCATTCATAACGTATTATAAATTGATTTTGAGATAGAGTTCTCTCGCAATGCGAATAGTGAAGCGCTACAAGGTGCGGGCCGATATATCGGCTCTGGCACTTCTCGCCAGTGCAGCAAGGGCCGATATATCGGCCTCCGGCAATGAAAGGGTTAAACTTGAGTATCCGCAGCTAAAAAAAATATGTATTTGTTATTTTTGGCCATTCTACAGACCTGCCAAGGTTCATCAATGTCGGGAGGGGACGGTCCAATATCCTTTTCCTTGTCAGTGCCTAAAAAAATACTGTACATCGACTTCAGACTGCTTTGCACATCTTATCGGTGTCATCAGGGCTGAAGTCGTCAGATGCGAATAATAACGTAACGTCGAACGAACCGGTCGCCGAGTTCTCCGGAACCGTCAGTATTTAGATTCCGTCCCGATTAATATCCGTTTACAATTGAAAAGCGGATGGTCGTTCCGTTTCACGACGGTTCGTATCGTTTAATCGAATAACGCTCTCGCCGAGTTCCGCGTAACGCTTGTCTCTTCCGATTTCCCCATGATTCCTCGGAACGAAAGTTTGCAGGGAATTCATAGTACCTCAGGCCGATTGCATTAAGCCCCGAACAATACTCGAAGGACGAAGAACACCGGCGAGAGGAGAATCGCTGCGGGTCCGGTTCTCCCGCTGGAATAACTGATTAAGATCGGAACGATGAAACTTTATATTCCTGGTGATATTTTGGGCGGATGGAAGCGTCGCAACGCCGGCGATAACGTTTCCTGCATTACAAGATCGTACACTTATCTCGACCGTTACCGTGAACAGCTGTATTTCGGGGAGGATGTGATTTACAAATTCAATTGCACGAGCTCGCAGACGCAACGACCCCCTTCGCATTCGCAGCTGATAAGATGATACGGCCGATTCGGAACATTCGATGAGCAAGAATTTCGCAGGAATTTTTCCACAGAGCGTGTGGATGCCGTCGGAGTCAGCCGTCGAATTTTGGCGATGTCATATAAAGGATGTTCAGTTTTTCCGGATTCTTCACTTCTGCAATGTACCTAATCGATTATTTCCACGGATGTGGAATTTAAGGAACATTAATTTGAAAGGTGGACCAGAGGTGGGGCTTCTTGGAATGAAGGTACTCGATTGGAGAACCCTCCAAGTCGGAGAGCTCTAGTTAGGGCCCCCTCAAGACGCAGGACCTAAAGAAAATTGTTTTTGACGCTTTGATTGACAGTATTAATGAAAATATCTAAAGAGGTCTAACAGCATCAGTAAAGAAACTCTAAAGAATTCCTAACTTCATTGATCATAAATTGAGATTGCCCTCACGTTGTATCAAAGTCTAGAAAGATGTGACGTCTTCAGTCTACATAGCGTGGAAGTCAATGTATTAAAGAACAGTTTAAAAGACAACAGCCTGTGGCATCACTTGCATAAACTACCCCAGTGCAAGAACGGTTCTCTACTGAAAACCTGAGATTGTTATGTGTGCGCTAACAACAATCGTGAAATATTGCAGACACATGTGCCAGAAGACCATTAAAAAACCTATGATGGTCGCGCAACGACGGGAAAGTGAGTTGGAGGAAGGAATCGATTGCATCGAACGCTATTAAACTATTCTGTGTACACGCGTTTGCGATATCAAGGAGTGAGCAGGAGAGAGAGAGGGGGGCAGAGAGGGAGAGAGATGGAGAGAGGGCGGGTTTTGTGTTTGCACGGATTAACTTTGATCTAAGCGTGTAGTGGCCGTGCTACTGTAATGTCACACCCCAGCGGTTTTCCTCGAGTTCGCGACGAGAAACACAGAGGGTTAACTTCGGTTTGAATTAATAAACGAGGCTTTGCTTCTAATACCGGGGGCTTAACTCAGTTTAGTTTGTCGATCGGGCCCTGTGCAGCACAGGCGAACTGTAATCCGATTTCCCAGATTGTGCCCCGATACGATACGCCGACATTAGTTTCGTCGCGACATATTTCGCGGCGCCTTCGTGAATCAATCAGACGGCTCTTTCACCAGCGAAACCGACGCTCCCTGGCCCTTCGATTACACACTCTAATCGAATTGACACGTTCACTGCCACGCTGTACAGTATTCCTAGGTTATAGGGTAAAAATTTTGCTCGGTTAGAAGGCAGCGAGTCATCCACCCAGTTTCTAGAGCAACCATGCCTGGATCTTTATCTTTCAACGATAGACAGTTTAATGTAAGCGAGAGCTTTTATAGTGCAGCTCTCTTTGAGATGGATCTAATGATCCATGCTACTTATAACACAGAAAGACTTTAGTCGAGTTCATTAGCTCGTTTAATTGTTGTATACTCGCCGGTTGCTTTGATGAGACTGTTCCTGGAATCCCAGTAGAGGTAAGAGAATGGTGTGTGTGAGAGAAAGAGAGATGTTCCAACGGAGTAACATGGATGATGCACGAGCTTCGGTTGTCGCTGTTTGAATTTTCGTCGTACTGGTTATAGTTAGCAATAACAGACTACACTCGACACTGAAAATCATAAAATGAGTCTTGTAGTGATGAAGAATGTAGTTTTTGCATATTTCATTTTACGTTTCACCCTAGGGGCCACAGTAGAATTTTCATTATTTATCGGTTATGGGTGACCATCATAGCGCTACCGAGGAAACAAGTGGTCAATCATGAACACCATGGCAGTCAAAGTGATAATGAATTTGTGACATTCAGTCGCGTCATTTTCAGTTGGACGTTCAGGATACTTGGACACAAATTGAACCGAATTTAAGAGGAGATCTATATAAGAACATTTATATTTTATTTTATTGTCATGATAAGGACAGAAAGTATATCTGCTAAAAAATATAGAATCTTATTGTTTCCCATTTCGACTCCTCACGTATTTGGCAAATGGACTCATGGTCAGTTCGATGCCAATACCCCCTTCCACACACTCCTTTCCTCACATATTTCCTTTCCTTATCACATTATTGACAGAATGTTCATACTGTCTCCTTTTGTCTCACTATTATGCACATGTACACACCTACATCTTCGCAGCTGTCCATGCACATTGCCTTGTTTCTGTTTACATGTAAGCAAGTAGAAGTAAGCCTGCTGAACTTGAGCCCACAGACTGTCTCTCCTTGACCTACCAATTGCTTTCCTTCACTGTCGACAGATTGCAGTGGACTGCCAAAAGGCTACGTTAGAAATTATTTGTGATTTTAAAGGTAGAAATTCGCTCTCTCACCGTTCTGGAGTAAAGACTGCGCTGTCACTTGCAGTCTTTTTAGCAGAATTCTTAAAGATTCTTATTTTCTGAAGTATAAGGTACGTGGCAGCCAATAGCTGCAGTTCTTTTAACGATTCTCTGTATCCTCTTACAATCCTATTGCTAAATTCAACATTGTCGAAGCAAATATGTACGGTGTATGAGTACTTTCTAGACTGACTGTAGACCTCCAAACCCTCGGCGTTGTTAAATCGTCTTCAAATACCCACAGAGCTACCTACCACACTGCGATCGCCTTCAAAACGCTACAATACATGCAGATTTATCTATTCAATTGCAAAACGCAAATCACACACATTTATTGAGTGTTTTAGCTTAGCTTCGACATAAAATCAATCAGCCAATCCACAGATCCGATCCTAATCTGGCCACACGCGAGAGAGGAGATCGCAACGCCGTTGGGATTACACCCGCTATCGAATTTCTGTACGAAGCTCGTTACCAAAAGTTGCTCTTACTTCACCGGGCAAAGCAAGACGGTCGCAGGGGTGCAAGCCTTAACTCCGTTGATTCGTCAGTATAGCCGAGGTTAGGGTCGCTTGTCCGATGGCTGGCAACGGCCGAAAGCACTCCCTGGTGGAAGCAGAGAGTTTGCATAGCGGAAGTACCCTCGAATCGATTCATCGAAAACATCTAACCCTCTCGAAGAGCCGGCACGACGTGTCTCATGGGAGCGGAGGGTGGATCCCAGACGCATCTCGAATAGAAAACACCCCCTCGACTCACCCCCTTCTTCCGCCTTCTAATTCGGTAGGCTGCACCAACCTCGCCTTCGAACGCCACGGAAGAAAATAGGAAAAATGAAATTTCTCCCGCGACCGTCTGTTCCACCCCCACCCCCTGGCCACCCCCGTGAACGGAGCCGATGCGCTCGTGCCGCGGCGAGTATTGAATATTCAAAACTTTCCTCGCGGAAGAAACTTTCGCATCTTGCGCAACCTGGAGAAAGAGGTTTAAGACGGTGGAGAGGGTTTCACCGGGACCAACCCCGTCCAACCCTCCCCAGACCCTTTCTTGTGGACTTTCACGTGGTTCTGGCGCTCGGCTGCGGCAGACAGATTTGATTTTATGAACGCCGCGGGTACGGGGGATCGTCTGGAAAACGTGAATAATTGTTAGCTTCTGAATTTTTCGCGACGAATCGGAGAGCCGTCCGGGAGAAATTTTCGTACGAAGGGGATGGGAGTCTTTCGAATTAACGTCCTGGTTAGCCCGTCTACCGCTCTGGGAGTCTGTGACTGAACATGAAATGGTATACATTCTTTTTAGTTCGTACATTTGAAGAACGCGTTACCAACGATCAGGTAACACTAACAATAAAGTGTTATTCCCTGATAATCTGCATTAGAAATTGGTCCCAGCCGCTACCCTGCACAGTCGCTATTCTATTATACGTCTCTCTTCGTAGCTGACCTTGTATTACGTCGAATGACGTTCTATCTAGATCATTAGTGTTATTTTAGGACACTATACTTTAATATAGACAAAAATGTGTACCATTACATTAAAGAAAATGCTGATGACCTTGGAATAATCTTGACATCTAGAGATACAACGAAAACAATTACAGGGACCATGCAACCTTCTTCTGAAACATTTTTCTGTATGACGAAAATTAGAAAAGTTATTTCGGGGGTTTGTTTTAAATGCCTCACCCCCCATGTAACATATAAATAATCATATGACCATTACATTAGTAACAAGGTGTAGTAGGTGTCAGCAGTTCTGAAGAGGTTATGTATTCTTGATACTCCGTTAAGAGGACGGTTTCCACTTCATCTCCCCTGCGAAGAAGATGAAATCTTTCTGAGACTCCCTATGCATTTCAGAAAATGAAGAAGTTAGTCCCGTCTTAGTAAAGCATCGCAAGATCCACGAACAGTCTGGATTTAATACCATTAATGCTTCCTTTGAAACACGAATGAATTTTGCAACTCCCTTTGCTCGCGAAGTTCCGAAAGTTCAGGAGGGCAGAAAAATTTGTCCACGACCAGCTGGGTGCTTCTTTCGTGAGCCACACCGCCGTCGTTTCGACTATCCGGTCCGCTTAAAATTCCCCAGAAGCGAGTCGCTCGAATTATCAATCGATCCGAAGATGTTCGACGTGACGGTGTAAGTAATTGAATCATTTCCAACACCGGCGTCGCCATTTACGTAGCGACTTATTAGTTAATGGAAAAGATGAACATGGAAAAGTAAGAGCTCGAGAGCGTTGAAATATGATTAAGCCTTTTTCACGCGGTTTTTCCCTCAGCCCCGGTGGTGCAGCTCTTCATGCAACACCGCCGCGATCTTTGCTACTCATCCGAGACACGAAGAGACTGATCTAATTTACGGCCAGCGAAATGGAGTCAGAATGCTGAAAGGAAGCGGTTGAAGCATGATAATGGCTGACCAGAGGGACGATGACGTTATCACGGCGGCGACCGGAACAATTAAGGCTCCTTTCACCGCAGACACTCAAATCTCCACATTCTTTTTCTCTTCTATTTATTTAACGACGAATCATCATTGATCAAATCTCTGGGACGGGAATTGCTACTCTTTAAATGAGAAACGAGATACGGTTGAACACTCGCGGTGAGTGTAATTCGATTAACCCCCGCACTTTGGAAAGTCTCCTTCGCAGCACTCGCGCGCCATGCTGTTTAATCGACGGTACGCTTTGACGCCGTTTCACGTGTCTCCAGTTTCAAAGCGAAGCTCGAATAAGATCTGCATCCTGCTCTCCATGGAAGCTACTCGAATCTTTCATCTGTCGTAATTCAACGGCTTTGCATGCGGTCTGAATTCTAATTCTAACGTCAAGTTCTAAAATATTTCCTCCGTTGTTTGGTGCGGCGTGGATACGAAATCTGTCCGCGGATCCTGTCGCAAACTAGTGTGGCGGGAACTAATTGGATGTGATGAGATCTTGGTTGATGAGAATTACCACTGATACTTGGTATAACTGGACTGATTTAACGGCTGACTAGACTGCTAATATACACGTGAGGTGTTACATTGAAAGTTATGTCGCTACGTGAGGTCTCTACGATATGATGGTTTTGGGGTATAGTGGTGTTCAGATGTGTACTTGCTGCTAGTTCAGACATAACTGAAGACCTTTCGGTGCATACGAAGTAACCCGCACTTTCGTAGGAGGTGTTTTCATACCGAATTCACAATTAGTGCGCTTCTCATTAGGTGGAGGCGTGTGGCAATATTCGAAGGACGGGGTACACAGAGCCAAGAGTCACCGGTGACCACCGTGGCATTCAACGTGTTAACACAGCGCTTTTCGAGACCGCACGTCTGTGCTTAAGTGACAATACTTCCACGTCTGTGATCACGGGTTAAAGTAATTTGTACAGTTTTAGAATATTCCCTGTCGACCTGTGGGAGCGTCACCAAGCAGCGTGTCTGCAAAAATTCTGAAACAATCTTCGACGCATCCGTTCCCTACAGAAATCCATCGAGAACGTTGGAGCACGGCGACGCCGAAGACAAGCTCCAGTTGGCGTCCCGGCGCCGAGTAATTACGGTCCTTCGTAGGCGGCAGACGTACATATGCGTCGGTCCGTTCACGCCAATCGGTGCACCGACTACATGTAAACGGCAGTTGCTCGCGAGTATGCGTTAAACATAATGAGTCGCGAGCAGACGTTGCTTTGATGTCACGTATGAATTCCGAAGCAGTCCTATGCGAGCAAACATCCACGGAGCTTCCGGTTTTCGACGCCGCGGATTCCCGAGGATGCGCCGCGACGCCGCCGTGGGAACCTTGGAATTGCCACGAAGGGGTTGTTCGTGCGTGAATTAATCCCTGTGCTCGTTCTTGTCTGTGCGTGCACGTACGTTTCCGTTTCTCGAAGGGTTGCTCCTATTCCCGTTAGAAACACACGCGGAACCAGGGATTTCGACGTTGAACGACTCCTTCGGGGAGAAGTTGATTAAGAATGTATTCCCATGTTTGAGGTTTTAAAAAAATCGACTTTTTATATGTTATATTAAATGTTATTACAGTCGTAATTTTTCATGTGTTGCGGCACTTCCCGACCTCGCCAGCAGAGGGATCAGCGGCGCACAGACTTTCCCGCAAGTCCACGACCATCCTGCGCTCTGTATACATACACCTACGACCTGACCCTCACTATCCCGCGTCTAAGGCACGGGCCTGCTAGGTAGCCTTACTGACGAGTCCGCTATCAGGCCCCGGACGAAACGCTCTATCCTCTTTTCTGAAATCCCTGCATAGCACCACCGCTACACATGAAAAGCTTAGGATCATCTTTTTCCTTCTCTCATAACGTCGCATCAACTGCAATGGTTATTAGCGACAACAATATTTAGTTACAATACGGTTGTAAATACAGTGGATTCCGGTTATTTGAGCCACCGGTTAATAGAGGTAGCCGTTTATTTGAGACAAAACTCAAAGAACAGAACCTAGTCGATTAAATAGCCCTAGTTTTCTTTACTTAATTGGGACAGCGTGTCGCTTATTTGGGACAGATGACTGCAGTACTCTGGAAGAACATAGCAAACGTTAATGTTTACTTATGTTTTCCAATATGTTGTGCATTTTGCTTTAATTGAATTTTTTAGGAGGACTTTAAGGACAACGTGGGTATTCGTGGACAGTCCATTAATGATATTGATGGTTATTGACAAAGAATGAAAATAGAAAGTTCTGCATGAAGAATAACTGTATACATATTAGATATTTGGCTCTGATTTATTCTAAACATATTTAAATAAACACTTCACTGCTCGTTTAAGCTATAGTTTGTTTGTTTTATATCATTTTAGCTACTGTATTTATCTATGTGAGACTTCGCATAATTGGAACAGCCGCTTAATCGGACCAAAGGACGCAAGTCCCGTTGTGTCCCAAGTAACCGGAGTCGACTGTAGTTTTGTTTCTTTCCGGAATTGGAGCAACTGACATATTTTTTTCTGGCTGGAAAAGTTCTCCTTTAAGTTGCAGCTTATATTGTACTTTCGGCGTAGTGTCGAATATTTACTGCAGCGTATAATTAAGTGATTGACAGTTATGTGTACGTTACATTTGTCACAAATTGGAGCACTATTTTTTTTTAAGAGTAAATATGAGTTGGTTACGATCATTGTTTCACCGAATAGACTAAATGTTAAAAAGTAGTATGAACACTCACATCGAGTTGGCATGTATCGTGCAGTATTCAACGCGTCAACTCCCACGACTTCGCCAAGGAAGAATCACGGGAGATGCGCTAACATTCGAAGGCAATAGGGCAAGAAGTCGCATTGTCTCCTTCAGGTAATCTTACAGAAGATAGATTTCTCTATCAAACAAATTCTATCGAGTTTCTTCGATTACCCGATGATTAACGTAGTTAAGCGAATGACGATATTCATATGACGGTTGTTTAGTTTCCACACAGCAAAATTCTGCAAATTTTCAAAATTACGTACAAGGTTATAAATAATTGCTATCTACCAGTTCATATAAAAAATACTTAACCAATTTTTCAAACTGACCCGGATTCCAGATTCTCGAACAAAAGGCACTGTAATGCCTTTCATTGCAAACGTTTATTTAAAAAAAAAAGACACTGCGCCGTCTTCCCCTGTACCCTTTATCTGTTACACAGAAGTAATGAAAAAAAATCCAAATGAACACGCGTCCCACTTGTCCCCGTTTCCGAGTTATGGTCGCGTTCGTATTTCAGTTCTCCATGCGAACATAAAAAATATTTTCAAGTGGATTCCACGCGAAGGTGATTCAGTTCACAGGGATTCCCAGTTACGCGCGCCGAGATTATTTAAAGTTCAATGGTTGGTCGGGGTTGACTACGAAATTGACTAAATCCTGACCCGGCTGTTGGAATACGGTTGTGTCGGATGAGCGTGCAGCGTGCCGAGGTTCTGCAAGCTCTTCCCAACTCTCGAGCTTAGATTCTCCCTCATCTCCTCTCCTCTCCTCTCGTCTCGTCTGAGAAGCAGCTGCAGCAGCTTCTCGGCTGATTCACGGCAGTCGAGGCATCTGGGCGCGAAATACGATAAACTCTCGCGAATCCCTCGCGAGTGACGACGTCGAAAAATATTTACTCCCCGAATGCCCGTCGGGCGTTCCTCTAAGCCTTTACCACCCCCTTTTTCAACCGCCTCGCAGCCTCGGGAACTCGTTTATCCGCGGGCCAAAGGTATTTACATAAATCAGCCATGCAATCTCTTTTTATATTTTGCGAAAGCATGGGTCGAGTAGACGCGACAGCCTGTACGTACACGGGAACATACACGCGGCGCCCTCTTCAACGCCCCACTCCAAAAAATCGTCTGAAATACTCGTCCGTGGGTGTTTCCGGGCCTTTTCGCCGTCGTTCTTGCGAGATAAGCGGGTCACTGGGAAAATACTCTCTCTTTTTTTCCTCTCCTCGTCTCTTATCCCCTCGTACAACCCCCTCTCTCTGTCTGTATCTAGTTTTCCTTTTTATGGAGGCCCCTTGCGAGCAGGGGTGAATACGAGATACGAGGCTCGCGAGAGCACGCTTTATACCGTCGCAAATATTACGCTTTTTTCGAGCTTTATCCGCGTATAAAGGCCGAATGAATTCGTCGTTCAATGAATTCGACGCTACGAGCGGGTATAATAAATAGCCGCTTCCGCCCTTGGGATTTTTACGTAGAGCGTCGCCGCGACGTACGCGAAATTCTGCGAAACCTTGGGCGAGTCGTTTTCCGTGCTTTTCTCCGGAGAATTTTCTTGAAAGAGAGCTCGCGGTTGTTAGGGCACACTTCTCCGAGCGTTTCTTTCGGAAACGGTCGCGCTTTACGAGTTTCTTGCTCGTGAAGTGTGATTTCAGAGGAGTTTTCTTGGGGTCGCCGTGTAATTATGAAACCGTGCTCTGTGCATCGCTGCTTTATTTAAATGATGTTTGTATGACATGATGTCACGTTTAGAATGCGCTTGTAGTTGCTGGTAGTTGTTTGTACGTTCCTTTGATGATCAGAGTTACGTAGTTCTTTAAGAATTTTCAATCACAACTTGGGTTAATTTTCTTAATAGGTACACCTGTCTATAGGTATTAGGACACATCAAATTTGAAATAAATCTGAATAAGACTATGAAATTATTAGAGAATTTTAACAGGTATTACTCTATTCTATACTTTATATCCCAAAGGAAATGTATATTCAATGCTATATCTCAAATGCCAGAAAGTTAATTAATAAAAAATGAAATCGCTACATCGCTCCTTCACGATGGTTTTCACCAACTTTGGCATTCTGGCTGTGAGTTTCTTATTTGTAGTAATATTATACTTCGTTCAATTTCACTTACAAATTTCCTTATGTTTTACGTCAAAATCGCTGCACGTACATATGTTTATATAAAATGCGTTCAATTACTGTAATCTTTTGTATTTGCATATTTCTCTTGCATACCGCACACGAAACAATGTAATATTAATAAATTCGTTGCAGTAAATTTGTCGAGATAAAATGAGACTTCAGGGCTTTCCCCCAAGGAAATCGTCTATATTTCATCAAAAACCTTCATGAAGCGGAAGTGAGGCAACTCGCAAGGTACGTTACCAGCCACAGAATTCCCAAACGATATCTCGTTAAAGTCGATACGGTCCTGCGACCGGTTGCCAGAGTGTTTTCGACTGCAATACGTTTGCGTACCGCGGACGATGGCCTGAGGTTGAAGAGCCACGGTACTTTTGGTTAATGTAATCGAGGTCGAGCGTAATAGGGTAAATTTTGAGTCGGCTTTGATGTCGGTCGTGCCGGACGCAACGTCCAGCGACTCGCCGCCACCCCTGCCGGATCGATGGCCGTTGAAATATTAATTAATCGGCCAAAGACAAACGTAGGCGTGGACGACGCTCGATTATTTTCGGTCCGACTGTACGCCGGCCAATTAATTAAACGGAATTCGTGAATCGGTTCCTTGCTGTCTTTTTCAACGCCCGAGGAAATCGACCGTGCCGCCCTGCTAACCCTCCGCGTGATTTATTTTACCCTTCGTGGCTGTATCGTTGCCACGGAAAGCATCGTGATCAATTTTTCTTTCTGAAAAACGATCATCGTTTCTCGAGCAACTCGTGATAAAGCGCTACACTGTTCTTATTTTAATTTATTGATGTACATGGGATTAGATTCAGTTACAATGCAGAGGGTGTAGCGTAAAACGGGCCATTTAATTATTTTCTGTGATCGAGACGGTGTGAGACACGTTTCATACGTAATTCAACCCTTTGATTGCGGGATACTTGTAAATGAGGAGGACGCTGTGAGCTGCGGTAGTACAAAGTGATCCATTACATTGGGCGCTCATTGGCGTCGACAGTATGGAGTAAGCAGCCTTGCCAAGCGTCTATAGCAGTCCAAGGGTAAATGGTTTCAACGAAACTTATAAATGCTATTGTCTTCTATTTTTTTTTCGAGATCACCTATGTTCTTTTACAGGAATGTACATATTTTGTTCCACTGTATGTGTAGTTGACATGAACGTACATATTTTGTTCTGCTGTATGGATAGTTGACATGAATGTGTATTTGGAAATGCATAGTAATATGACTTTAAATTGACCATTGACTGAAATTTTAAATCAAATTTGAAACGTTCTTTCATCGAGAGCCCAGGTTTCAGAGACACTGGAAGTCTGGATGAATCTTTATGTAGGATTATGGTGTGGTGATGAAACAGACTTGCTAATACTGGATTATGCGTCGCATTGTGATGAGAACACAAGAGAATACAAGTTCTTCAAGATGTTCTTGTTTCAAAAGGTATTGGTGGTTTAACTGTTTGATGTGTGTAGGTTTTCATTGACAATTTTTGTAGACACAGCTTGACGTATTTTTAGTTAACGAAAATGATTTCAAGAGCGCAGGAATGTTACCAACATTCGAGGTTATTCAGTATGGAAATATTTACACGTTGACTGCCATGGTGGTTCCCGGTAATCGATGCATCAAATTTTATTTCATTAAATAACTATTGATTTTTACTATATTCTAAGAGAATTTAACATTGCAACGCGAATACAGGTACGCATGAACAATACTGAGAGAGCTTAAACATTTATTTCCTTTAAATTTATATGGAAAAGATAAATGTATATTTTGTCTGGCCAGTGATGGATATTATCACTGTGACGGTCAACGTGTTAACACGAGACACGATATCGTTTAGTATTTTTTGTATAAATCGTAAAGAAAAAAGGATTTGAATACTCAAGATGTTCTTCTGCCCCTGCATTATTGTTTCAGTAAATAATTATTAAATTAAATTAAAGTTGAGGTGCCCCCCACGGCATTCAACATGTTAAATAAAAATATAAGATTCTACAGACTTACAATACAATCATTATAATTGTAATATCGTTCAGAATTTTATAAGGATTGGTAAATATTTAATTAAATTAAATTCAAGGCGTCAGCCACCGGCTGCACCGACGACAATGAACGTGTTAATGAATAATACAAAGCATTTAACAGAAAATTTGAATACTTCCAGTGTTCCTCGACGCATTTCCATAATTTCTACTTTTATCGTTCGCCCGATCGTCGAGTTTTCGTGACAAAATGTTCCGTCAAATTTTTCGCTCGTCGAAAGAGTTCTGTTCTACCCGTCTCCGTCGATAGACGGCCGGGTATCGATACTTTTTCGTTTGCGAGGTAAAGGAGGTTCGTAAGTAGTTCCTCGAGGAGAGCGAGGAGGCGTTTTCACGGGGCGGGAAAAAGCCAGTCTTCCACGGGGAAAGAAAGCGGCGTTTGACAGGCCGATTTATATCAAGCTGAGTGGCGTGTACCCGTATTTTCCAGCCGGTGACCGTAATTTACATTCGAAATTGTATTCGCGAGAACATTTTAAACGCGCAACAATACCTTCGCGCCGGTTCCCTTTCAGCCGGCGAATTTTCGTTATTAAATTCGTAACAACCGTCGACCGCGTTAATTACACGAGCTAACAACTGGTAATTCGCGGGCAAAAAATTTACGGCTCGTGAATAAGTAAACGATCGTGGAAATAGCTTGCGAGTTTTACGGATGACGATTCGTTCTTTAAATTTAAACTCCTGATTATGTCGAACAACACGGTGTTTTCTAATTACTTAAACGACGATGTTTGGTTAACCGACGACTCTCACGACGATTCGTTCACGCACGTAAACTCATGTACAGTGCAAATTAGTGGAACCAGTTAAACAATAATATCGTGGCAGTACGCCTGCCACCACGTGCTTGCTGAAAACGGAATTTTATTTTTCTCTTCCGAAGCCTTCGGTTTTCTGGCTTGCTCTTTCTCAAGCTTTTTAATTATTCCCTGTCAATCCTTACTTCTATGTTGTTTCCAAGGTTTCGTGCAGGCTTGGTCAACCTACATTTTCTGAATTTATAGTGGCCAGGTGTAGATAGGTGTACTGGTACCACATTGCAATATTGAGACTAAAATATCTCCTAAACTAATGGTTTTTTGACATAAATACCTGAATACTTTTTATAGGAAATAAAGAACTGCATCCATCAATGCATTAAAAATTATATGATTCCGTTTAAGAAAACGTATTTCACCTTCATACGACCTCTACATGTCCATCTACAAAAAAACTAATTACACCAGTTTATGTCTTTCTCGAAACCATTCAATTTCTCTCTAAACGATTTTTTCATACAGTGAATAATTTACGAGCAATTCGCATTTACAGATAAAAATTGAACACCTTGCATACATAAATTCTATGAAAGTTGTGGACTTGCGGGTAAGTCGTGCGCTCCTGATCCATCTGCTGGCGAGATCGGGAAATGCAGCCACATATGGTACTAAACTGAGTGGCTGTGAAACAATTGTGTTTGACGCGTCTCACCCTTTCAACATTATTTAACATTGACAACTGTACTAATGTTACTCTTGGGCCGTAAGCTAGCTCGAATCTGAAAATACAAAAAATTCTGAAAAATGATAAAAAGATCTACGGATGACGGACAAGGTGATATTAACCCTTTGCGCTCCAACCATCTTTTGATACGATCGACCAGCAACTCTAACATGCTTCTGTAGTGTACATTTTTGAAAACCATAAGCTTCGAATTGAAAAGAAAAAATTATAAATGATTATGAATTTATTTACTTTGATTCTGATAGAATTCTGAAGAATCTTTAGAAGCAATTTCCTGTGTGCATTCTTGACACGTTGGGCTGTGATGCAAATTATGAGTGTCCCCCTAGCGGAGCCAACGGAGTGCGGAGGGTTAAATTACAGTTGACTGTATTTTTTGGACGCAGAGATCGAGCGTTAACAAACGCAGCTACGAATCGAATTCGAGTTCTCTGAGCGGTGAGAGAGAGACAAGGCTGAATCGTTCGCGATTTCTGCAAGCGTTCCCGAGACGTAGCGTTTCGAAATCGTCTTAACTGTCCGATAAGCAGCTAGTTATTATCCGAGCCGGTTTGCGCATCCGGTTGCCGAACCGTTGCAGCTGAGGGCCGATTGTACAAATCCGGATTATCCTTTCGCCTGCGCGGATAATGCTGAAGATCGTTCTCGGTCTGATGCCGTTCAGACGAAATTTATGCGCCGGCTCTTCGCCGAATCTTGACCTAACCGTCGAACAATTGCCCGAAACGAACGTCCCCCGAAATATTAGCTCCCGCTGAACAATATTCTGCCGTTTCACAGATTACGTCTCAACTGACCAACTCTCTTCAAGTACATACGAGACCATTTACTTCTATACATTTTAAATACTGTTAATAGCTGCGGAAGATCATGCAGGAATTTTTTTAGTTTATTATTCTTTAACCCTTTGAACTCCTAATTTTTGTTTAATTTGCTTTTCAATAACTCCCTATTTTATTAAGTGTTTTATTTTAAATGTACTTCAAAAGACGGTTGGTTGATAGGAACCAATTTAAACAATTTTTTTACTAATTATATTGAAAATAGCATTCGAACTTTGCTAAGATCTGATATTTATGGTAAAAAAAAAATATTGCGAAATATAATACATATTTAAACTGGCAATTTAAAAATGTTGAGTGTGACTCGTCATAAGAGTACCTGTGAATGAAATCGATATCAGGTATACTTGTACCTGGATGCCCACGAAGGTGTTAACGAGAAACAGTCTTGTCTAGAATCATAAGAATGATATGGGACTGTTTACATAGATATAATTACATTATAATTTGTAATATTGAACAGTACAGTAGCTTGTAATGAGACAATTACAGCATTAATAAATAAAGCTCTAATGATGATAGTAATATAAGTATATATTACAGAATAAAATAAATATTAATACAGGCATTTTATAGATACGCTAACAGTGATTGTTAAGTACATGAAATATAGAGCACTTAACAGATGTGTACATATGTTGGTACAATATTTTAAGACAATAAAATGTAATAATTAACCACGGCGTATAAAATAAATAATACATCTTTACTTCCTCACTTCTTATTATACACTGTTCAACTTTCTATTCAAGTAATTATGAAATTATACTTCAATGAATAACTGTTCTACCATTTTTTACAATATTTTAAGTTTCCTTCTCGACATTCGATAGCCATACGGATGTGTATGAAATGTACAGCGTCGAAGTCGTAGTTTAAGGAGAACGATATGAGTTCAACTTCAGCTACTAGTTTCGCGATCCACCGCCAGATGGCTACTCCTCCAACAACCGTTCTCGAAAGTACACCCTCAATACCGGCAAGAGAACGAATAAAATGAATCACACAGTGACACAGTTCTCGTAAAATATAGAACGAGGGAAAGCATCTATGCAGTAGAAAATTTGTTCATGGTCCACAATCAATATTCTACGAATTCTCCGGATAGAACCGTGAAATCGAAATCACTGCGTCGAATGATCGTTCGCGGGTGAAATTCATCGAAACGCGAAGAATTATGAAACGAGTGACAGGCTGTTTTAATTCCGCTTTATCGAATATTCAGTTTAATCGAAAGGTAAATTCAGCGTGAAAATAATATTGCGCGTGTATCGATGACGCCACGACAAACAGCCATTTAATTCAATTTATCGGAAGCAGTTTTTGTTTCAGCCCGACGCACTCACCGCTCGACGTTTTATCGATTCTGTTCGCGCGGCGGACGCGAATCCCGGCTTCGCCCTGTTTCTTTTAATCAGCTTTTTTTCGAATGCAATCGATCTCGTATCACGATAAAAGATTATAAAAAAGGAAATATATAGAGTTTGCCGATAATTCGGAACATTTACACGGCCAACGTGTTTTTGTCCCTTTTTAAGCTTCGCCGCGACACTACGATGTTTTGATGAACGCTAACTAGATCCTACTGTTGGAAGGTCTGAACTAGGTATCGACAGAATTATTTATTAATACAGTAAACATAGGTTCATTGTTTGGGTTACAATGTCCGTTGTGTATGGAGTTTGAGATGTAGAGAATTTCTATCTAGATACACTGTTTTAATTTAAGTTATTTATTTATGGGAAGGAAACATTCAAATCTACCATCCATTCCATTATTAATAATTTCAAAATCAGTCAAAAACTTTCAACGCTTGTATTGATTATTTTGAAGATTTGAAATAGTTAATCTGGATGTTTTAAATAATTTTACGGTAACATATCAGGGTATTCTGTTATTTAACCTTGAACTCAAAGTCATCAGAAGGACATTATACTATACATTTATTAATTTGTCTCAATGTCAACTATAACGCAATTGAGCGGACCATGTACTGTATCCTTTAAAAGAAAATTATGAAAATTCTTATACTCGTGTCGAACATTTGTTTATCCTCAATTCTAACGAAGATATTCAGATATTTTCATTTAAATGCTCCAACTTATATATTCATAAAAATAAAAACTTTCAGTTTTAAAAGTCTGCCTGAATATAGTTGTTATATTATTTATTAATGAATAAAATTTGTTATATATTAATTAGGTTGTCTGCTTTATTAGTGCATTTTATAGACGTCGACGATTCACGAGCTGTTTTAGACATTACCTTCTACTGACAAACTCTATACAGCATTTTTTATTATCGCGGCAACGTGTTTCGTTCAATCAACGAAATAAAGTTCCTGAAGGAAACCCGTCGATCACACGAAATTTCTCGCAGGACTTTTTTTTCCTTTTTTCGTTTCCTTCCTGGGTACTCAACGGTTTCTAATCCTTCGTTGAGCGACTGCCGTGGTTCTCGGTTGAATCGAGGCGAAATGAAAACGACACCGGCTCGGTGCTCGCGAGCGCGGCAGATTACCGTGAAAAATGGCCGCCCGAAATTGCCCCGTGTCTCCTTTAATGCTTCCCACGCTAATTACCCCGCAGAACGATTTTATTCTTTCATTGTTCGTCGTCATTTCACGCTGCGGCTGCGTCGCGACTGCCCTCCTCGAAAAACGCTTCTCCGTCGGTTTTTTCCCCTTTGTGATTCAATTTCGAACGATATACAGTTCGCGCCAAAAGTATCGTGCCGTCTGACTTCGTTTTACAACATAGAAAAGCAAGCAAGGATTGATCGATTAATAGTGTCTGGGGTATAATTTATTTAACACATTAACTGCCGTAGGGGACACCAGGGTCCGACCCCTCAAATTTTGTTCAGTTAAATAACTACTGATTTTTACTACATTATGAGAAAATTTAACATTGCAACTGTAATGTACGTACTCGTGCAGAGTACTGAATATTTAAACATTTTTTTCCTTCATGATTTATGTAGAAAAGAGAAATTTACATCGTGTCTGACTAGTGATGGACGATTCCACTGTGGAAGTCAATATGTTAACACGTTGACTGGTGTGAGGCTCACCAGTGACTGGCTCCTCCAATTTTATTTAGTTAAATAATTCGCAATTTTTTATAAGGTTTCAGACAATTTTAATATTGTAATAAAATGGTAAGGTAACCCTGTATTTTCAAATAGTAAAAGTTCGATTTCGTTCTCGATGTATATTTATAACAGGATATTATAATCTGTCTGATTGGTTATGGCAATTTGCACTGTGGCATTCAATGTGTTACAAAATTTATTATGGATCCTTAAAGTCATATAAGGAAATTAATTGTTATGCAATAAGGAAAGAAGAACAATCTTTATGTAAATCCTGTAATTCTGCTCTCATAGTGTGCCCTTGACTGATCAAAATACAGCAAGCACTGAATCCACCCACCTCTCAAACAACTTTTGAATAATACGGAGAATCAAGAAAAAAAGAATTGTATTTTCCAAAATGCATTAAAAAATTGTATTACTCATGTAATGTTCTACTACTAAAAACTTAACACCAATTTTCTATTTCAGTCGTCAATTACTCCAATACTCATCACGATTTCAAGTACAGCTAGTAAACATAATAATAAACTTAGTTCGTCTAATTCTATTTTCTTTCTTCAACACTTCAAAAACTTCCACAATAATTCATAAAATATACTTATTGTAATTTGAAACAGTCTACTATAGCGATTTTTCGAAAAACTACATGCTGAATGTACCAAATATATTATAATCGTTTCCCTTCTGAAAACGTCCAATAGTACATCCTGTCATACGCACACTATCTTATTTTCATTGAAAACCCAGCACAAAGTTTCAGGAAAAAATAATATATTCTATTAGTTGTCTTAATGGCTGCATAAAGCAATGTATTGTAACTTTCATTGTTTTACAAGGTCTGGTCTCATACTTTTGACGATTAGTGTACGTTTAAAGCGTTCTGCGCGATTCCCCGCTGCGAAACGAGAGGAAAACATTGTCGATTGCTCGGTATTGTTTTAAATACACCGTGAGATAGCGGAAGGGGACAAAGGGAAGATGAGAATCTGGCCGAGGCGGCCAGAGTAATTTCGAAGTAATGTCGGAAATGCGGAAACAAAGACTCGCCCCTTTATCGTAAACATTCTTTAAGAAGCCTCCGCTCTTCTTCCGAGATAAAATAACCGAGAATTTACTATCTCGTAATACCGTGCTAATATACAAGGTGAACCATGTACAACGACAGTCGGAAAAGAGTTTAACTTCCTCGGAGATATTAACTTGCATAAGCCCTTAATTTTGAAAGTGGCTTGAGTCACTGTTCCCGACAGAATAAGTTAAAACTGTTCCAGTTTCATACGCACATATAACAGATATCACTCATTTGCTGCAACAAAGACATAACTCAAAAGGAACGATTTTAGGGAAAACGAGTTTCAATGTTTCGGACCACTGCAATTTTAGAAGAACGCTAGCATGCTCTAAATGCGGCATCGCCCGCGATTTTTCTGCATATAGAATTCGAAACATAATATTGTTTTCTTTGTATCTTATAGCCGGGCGAATTCTCTTTCGAGAGCGCGGGCTCCGAGCTGTGCCAACTAGCGGCTGTACGTGAACTATGCCCACGTGGACCGCTCATCGGCACGCAGCAAACGATAGTCCCATGTTTTATTCTCGATATATTATTTATTTATTGACAAAATATAACCTATGGCACTCCGGATAATGTAAAAAAGCTACTGTGAAAATTTCATAACACACATTACAGCCCACCCTGTATTACAAACTACATCGTGTCTGAATAATCATAAGTTTATCAGCCGCACAGACAGGAACCCTGAAAACAGCGTTTCACAGGCGTTAAAAATGAATGAATTATTTAATGTGTAGAACTATAATCCCTCGTGTCTAAAATTTCAAACAAATTCCTTTCACCCTGATAAAAGAACGTACTTATCGATCGCATAACGACGTCGAACGCACTAAACGCATCGATAGAGCGAAACGTTTAACCGTTACGAGACCTCGTAACGGGAAACGGATTCGCTGACGATTCGAAAACAACCGTCGTATCGAGGATCGGACGTTTCGCCGTCGTTAGGAAAAACTTTTCGCGGATTTATCCGGGTATCCGGAAGGCAGAAGGAGGGACAGGGACAAAAACAGAGAGAGTGAGAGAGTGGCCCCAGCCGCGTTTTCGGTACGACGATTATGCTTCCACGGACTCTTGAAGCCCTCGGATGCAGCGGGATCCATTCCACTTTCGCATGCACGCACACCGGGTCTGCATTATTGCGGCTTATCCGGTATTACGCTTATGTGACGCCGGTAACATCGCAGCCTTAAGCGCGCATGGTGTATCGAACACGGAATTACCCCATGAATTCGCCCTGCCTCCCCCCCCCCCCCCCCCCCCCCCCCCCCTCCGCCACGTGAAAATACAGCTCACAATGCTTCCAAGCTTTCCTGCGAGCCACTCTTGCTATTATATATCCAAAGCAACCGGCCGATAAACATTTTTGTTCGCGTTATTGTGTCTTCCTATCCTGCGCGCCCGTTCTCGTGGAAGTGATTTGAATACGGTACACCCCCAACGGTGCGGTTTCTGTAACGCGATGAAAAAATGTTGTAACGCCGTATATCTACCCTGTATAACGGGGTAGATCAATTTTATATTCTTTATTTTCGTAAGGGAGGAAAAATTGCGTAGACCAGACCAGGAATCGAACCGAGGACCTACGCTCTCCGGGTGGGTGCTATCCCACTGAGCTATCTAACCCATTAATAATTAAATTTCCCTAAATTCAACAAATTGAACTGGTGCCGTCTACATAAGGAACCTGGTTGAGTAGGCTTGCGCCTTAGATGTGGGATAGTTGGAGTTTTTTTTAATGAATTTGTTTGCGTCTGCTGCTGTGTTTGAGAACTGAGATTTCTCAAGAATCTGCACTTATCTAACTAGATAACGGTGGTTTGTGGGATAGATGTATGTATGTACATGTATTCGAATGGAAAGGTAGGCGAGCACTCGCAGGAGAGTATTGTAGATGAATCCCTCTGGTGTCGAGCACAAAGAACTATAGGTTAAATAATCCCGAGTTTGCTATTCAAATTTGTGTAACAAATACTTCATTGTCCATGCAGTGTAATACAATAGATAATCTTTATTTTGAATTCCTTAAATGAAAACTCTGACGATAATACCGAAGAGTCATAGTTATCAATTTAGTAACCAGTTGCGATTTCAGTGAAAAAGTATCATGGTAACGATTGAGTAACATAATCACTGAATGCTGTGAATATTGCTGCACTTGCAAACCACTATCCATTCAAATAATTCGAGTTTAAGTTGACAAAACATTTAATGGTATCGATCGCTTGAAATAAGTATAAGGTGAATTTTTTCGCGGAAAATAATAAAAATTCTTCAAAGATGGGATAACAAATCCATTCACGTGGTCAACACAAGTTTCATCAATATATTTTTAACTATTGAAACATGAATTTTCATTTATTTTTGCGAAACGGCACTTTCAGGATCCCTCGCTCTGGTCTTTGTGTACCTACGGGAAAATTGATAACGGAAATCGATGGCATACATGTAGACCTACGAACGTGTAAAATTTGAAAAGATTCACGGACTCTGTGAACAAGGAATCAACTCCTTCGTGAATCGCTGTATTGCGGTGCGCCGGACTAATACAGAGTACTTCCACTGCGAAGGTAGAGATAAGCGCAGTAGTACGAAAGTATAACATATCAGACACTGCTGCATAATAACGGTGCTCCTCGCATAAAATTTGATTCGATCAAACAACTGCAACCTTTGTCATAACTCGGATAAATTTAATTTAGCAGTGGTAGTAAAAAACAGAAATGTACTATGAAGCATGACTACCATAAAAAAGAAACATATTTATTACAACACACTATAAAATCAGTTCTTATAAAAATTCTTAGAGATACAAAACATTTTATAATTTAATTATATAATTGTTATTTTACATTATTATTATTATATAAAAAAGGTACACGAAATTTGATAAACATTAGCAACTATTTAATTTAATAAACTATGACTCGATGTACTCAACATTCATATTCCAACTGTTGTACACTTGCAAAAATATACACTATTGTCCATAAGTATCCGGCCTCCTAACAAATTTAGATAAATAGTCTATTAACATTATAATAATATAAATATTTCTTTAATAAAATTAATGTTAGTAGAACATTATTTTTTAACAAGCACTGCTTATATCGTACAATAATACCATAATATTTATAACATAACATAATAAACCAATAAAAAAACTGTACTCGTAAGATACTTCAGTGATATTTGCAGACATGTAAGTATAGGTTAGTTTTGAAAGGTGGTAGCGTATATTAATACGTCCGACTAGGTACAGAATTTTTCCCTACACCACGAAAGCGTTAACAAATTGAAAAACCGACGGACGCACAGACATTATTCCAAATTCCTTCGTTTCAAGCAATCGCGTCACTTTCTGCAATTGCAATAAACATTCTCAGCATTAATCGATCGACGTTTTGCAGAATCAGCCAGGAAAATAGCCGGGGCATTCCGCGACGCGAATGAATTTACGCTCGGATCCCCCGAAAGCCGTGGGTAAACAAGAAAGGGAGCCGTTTAAACGAAGAACGTCTACGGCGTTTTTGCATATCGTACCGCGTCCTTCTATTCCATTACGTAAATTACATCGCGTCGATTCACCCGGTGATTCTTATATTCGCTCCTTGTCGAGGATGCATCTAATTTTCCATCCGCCCCGAGAGTGCGCGTCTCCCTCGCCCCTTGTTTCGCGGCCCCATTATTTGGTATTCAAAATTTAACGCTGGCGTCGTATCCAGAGTCCTCGAGGCGACTCGTCACCCAGACGCTGCCTCCGCGAGCTCTTGACGTCTCAGAGACAGCCTCCATTACGGCATTCCGATGCTAGTCGCAAGAGGCACGCACGAAATTCATTCATCCAGTCGACCCGGGTCAGCCGGAGACGCGTTCGTCGATGGGTTCATTAGAGCCGGCAGCTTTGAGCGATGGTCCTGGAAACCCCTTGGAATCTTGGAAATGCCCCGAGTCTCTTATTACGACTTATTACCGACGCTAATCGATACGGCGGGACCAGCGAAGACGGAGGACGTTCACTGGGTCTGAAGTACCGCGTTGGCGCCTGTGAGATCATCTGTCGCAGGTACTATAATTGTAAGATATTGTTGTTAGAGTTTGTAAGTGATAACTCTGGTACTTGCAGTATACACTGCCGTCCATAAGTCATGGGACACTTACTAATTTCAGCTTTACGTTTAAATTACAATTACTTAACACCCACTATATTGAATCAAACGATTATTTACAGATTGTTTACACTGAATACAATTTCTAAATTTAAAATGTATTGAAAATTATATATATATCAAATTAAAAGCAGCACTTTTTTGGTGTTTCTTCTTGGATTCCTGTCCAGCATCGTTGCAAACGTGTCTACAGATCACAAAATCGATACAAATTTCGCCCAAATTTAACGCATTGGAAAACTGGTCTTGAATCGTACTATAATTATTTCAGGTTCTTTTAATATTAATTATAACAGAATACTAACCATATCATTAAAAATATGTTGTCTAAACAGAAATGTATCTAAGAGAACCGTTCATATCGAAATAAGTAAACAATTCTGCTATATCGTAATCCAGATTTATTCAGAAACAGCAAGGTGTCCCATGACTTATGGACGGGGGTGTATGTACAGTGTAAGGCATGTAAAGCGTGAAAATTGAATACTACTGAAAATGTTGGTGTTATAAAAAAATGGTAGATATGTCCGTTTCTAGCTACTCGAACGATTGTAAAGAAGAAATGCTACAATATTACAAATAAATGCGATTGAAGCCTATATGAAGGGAATGGACCTAGAGTAGGAGAAGGCCGCAGCTCCGGTGGACATCACTGCGTTACTCATTTTCAGTCACTATTCATTCGTTATTGATTTCTTATCAATTTCGGGCTGGTCTCACTACTCAACTCTTTGATTTTTACTTGTTTATTAATTTGTCTCGTCGAATATACTTCTGTGCGTGAACCGTAACTATTGGACGGAACTTGGACTACGATGACTGTGTGAATTATCACTGTCGGTAGCTAATAAGTTTTATTCGCCACGTATACGGGACTCTGAACAACGAGAGATTCAACAATCTGGAAGAAAGCAATGCAGTATGTCTCATTATCTGTCTGTACGGTGACATTTTCAGCGTTAAATTTCATTGGCGTGAAGTAACCTGTAAACACGCTGCCGATCGTACGAATCGGATAGGAAACAAGGAAGTTCGAGCTCGCTGGGCGACGAACTGGGAGCGCGACGAGGACGCGAAGCGTAAACGCAATTACTCATTCACGGTGCTCGTTAATCAGGAAAAATGTACGAGTTTAATTTCATACCGCGATCGACAACGGCGTGCCTGCATCCTGTCGGTTAACGACATAATCTCGTTAAATAACGACGTGATCCGGTTGCGAATTCAACAGGAATCGGAGAACCGTGCGAGTACCGTTGATTACGAACCTACTCCTGGCATTCTAACAACATTCGTGCCTTTCACGTCGATGTAACTCACCCCTCCCAAAACAATCCTCGCCATTTCCACGCGCTATCTTCCCTATCTATTTCTTGTTCCCTGTTTCCACGCTGCTCGCAGTCTGTACCGCTACAGATGTCTACACTGTTGGAATGATATGAAATTAATCATAGAAAATTATTATAGATCTTAAATTAAAACAATAAATATGGAAATTCAATGAAACATGTTTTTTCATTTTTTATTCTTACGTATGTACCCTGAGGTTTACAAGTACTAGGACACTTGCAACTTTTGTCGAATATATGATATTTTACCTGATTTTTATGCTTATGTATTTTTATCATTCATTATATAAATGGTTAGATTAACAGTTTGACACTTCGTCTGCTACGTCACTTATGTATAAGTGACACTCAGATTCAATCGTTACTTATTTGATCATGAGTGGCATTAATATATATTATCTGAACAGGTCGAATGGAATCAATAGACAAATTATGAGATTCGTTAATATTATTGATTAAAAAGTGTACTAATTCGGGGTGTATTCATTCTGCATAAAAATGTAGGAAGTTTATAATTTTCAGCTGATACAGTGTAGCAGTCAAAGTGTTGGTAGGTGAAATTAATTGAAGATGCAAATGAAGTTATTTTCTAGGCTTCAAATGTGTCAATGCGGATATTTTCAGTGCTTCAATTTTCGAATGCACTATAGATGTAGAGTGTTTGTATAAATTCCATTTCTTCAACAATATTAAAACAAAAAACATTGAAAGCAACAATACTCCAGAGACATGTCTAAGCTGTTGATAAGAATCGGTAAACATTAAATTAAATTTAATTTAATACGCCGATAATTATTTTTCTGCGCACGAACCTAACAAACAACCTGACGTCCGGCTCTGATTTCGACGCGCAGAGCGCGTAGCTCGTTATCAGTGATTATCGATGCGTTATCATGGTACCGTTCGCCATTATTCTCGCGAATTCGTACCGCCCAAAATCTGGCGGTGCCAGCCACCGGTTCTTTGTTATCTTTAATTAGGATAGGAACGATCGATTCGAGACGGGGCTTTATCGAACGGCGTCGCGTTATTAATCGATGTCACGGTGTCGTGATATTCCGCAAAGATCGGAAACAATCGTTTTGCGCGCAACAAGTCGCGACAATGCCGATAAGCGAGAGGAGGAGTTTGCGTTTCGTGGAATAACCTATACGACCGCCTCTTTCGCGATATTCGCACATGCACGTACGTGCGCACACATGAACACCCGGACAGCTCACCGATATATCGTTCCCGTGTATCTCGAGCAATACAAGCACGCGACGTTGTCACCCTTGCTTATCTTCGAGATTTTACTGCCTACGAATCGCGTGATCGTCGATACCCTTGATCCCTCGACGAGAGCTTTCGACAAGATGATAAAATGTTCTTTGAATTTAAGAGGGTAAATTTTCCGTAACTGTATCATCCTGTAGCTGGATTCGAATTTAATCCACATTTGGCAATTATCTGAATGTGATTATGCAAAAATGGTTGTGCATATAAACAGCTGTTTTATTTCAGTAGGTTATATTATATTTTATTTGCAGGATCAGTACTGTTTTACTTTCAAATTCTTGTGCATCAGATGATTTCGTTGGTTGATTTTTCGTGGAATCTATCGATGAGTTAGGAGTTGAATAAAATTATTTTAAATTTGCATTATTTGAATAAAATTATTTTCAAATGATTTTTCAACTGATACATTATTTTATTTGATCAGAAGTATCTGTCAAATGTAAGCTCATTTTAATGTGTCTGGCCAGGTACAGTAGCAACAGCCATACCTAGTCAGACTCGTTATGGTATTCCGTTTTAAGTAAGTCTCACAATAGAAAAAACTGTTTAAGTGTTTCATTGGGTACTAGTCACTTTACACTGTAGAACCTCGATTATCCGAACACCGGAAATTAATCGTCCTATGTCAGTTGCAACTCGGACACTTCATTAGTGACACTGTGTATTTAATTTTCAACTTTTATATTTTAAAATAAGCTTATCATTCTTATGCGAAACATAATTACAATGTGAGTCATACTGTTACGAATTATAGTTCGGATAATCGAGGTCCTACTGTACTTTCGTATTGTCAAATTGCGACAATCTGTCTATGCCTTCTAAATTAACCATTTCACGTGCACCATCCTAATATTTTGTACTATCACTGCGGCGTTCGTTTTAGCTGAAACACAAAGACCATCAGCCTCTTTTCAGAACAGTCGAATTTGATGTGTGGGGCGCATACGATCCACGCGGCACGGTACGTGTTAATTAATTCGAGGGTTACGAGGCCGCGATTATGTGCCACCTGCCACGATTGCGGACGCTCGAGCATTAGTCTGTAATTATACGTGGCTTCGCGTGAAACAGGTAGCATTATGTCGTCGTAAATGGCAGACAGATTAGCGTGTTGTTCCGCGGCAGCTAATTGGGGCTTTATCGCTGCTTAAGGTGAACGCCGACAGTTCGTAAATTATTTTTACTGCTCTGGTACGCTAGGAAATTTCGTTGGCTAGCGAATCAACGGGAACGTTACGGTTTCCCGAATGTTACCTCGTTATTTACAATCGAAGAACTTGAAACAGCATAACCCCTTCACGTCCGAAATGCTAGCGCAAATGTTAACGCCATTGCTCTCTTTAATTCTTTGCGATAAAACTATTTTACGTACCTGTTCATTTTCGGTGTAAAAAAGTCAAATGCGTTAAGTTTTAATGAACAAATTTTGTGCACCAGCAGAATATAACATTTTTGACACGTTGAACGCCGCAGTAGAAAATCCCGTCACTGTTCAGACACGCGAAAGTACCTTCTTACTAACATGCATCTTTCAATATATAAATATTTATTTATCTGATAATATACTTCTTATTTTGTGCTATCATTGTAACATAGATATAACCCAAAATTTCGTTGGGGTAATCAGTTATATGGCAAACTTAAAATTAGTACTTCTCTGACATTGTCTAAAAAATACTCTGCCTACGTGGACTAGAAATGTATTATTATTTCTAATACAATACTTTATATTATTATTTTATATTGTATTCTGCGGCAGAACTGCATGTACAACCTGTTAATTCGTTAATGGAACGTAATGAGGGTTCCTATTTAGTTTTTGCAAATAATTATGACGATTCAGTATTCACGGGGATGATAGTATTCATCAAACTGAAAAATAATTTATATAGTATACGTCGGACGAAATATGAATATTACCTAACTTATAAACAATTTTATGTTGAGATTATTGTCAGTAGCTCTCGATCTAGGTGCATTAGACCCGAATATTATCTTCAACGACCTGCATAATATTAATAATCATATAATAATATAACAATCACTCGAATATATGGAGTACTGAGAAAAAGTACTCCGAACGAGTGGGGTTGATAGTTCGCACCAGAGTGAATAAAAAATATCTAGAAAACATGATAAGCAGAGTGTTCAACAATATTACTCGGAAGACTTGTTATCCAGTTTCTTGAGTGCTATCTACCACGCAAGTCCGGAAGCATTCCTCTCCAATCCTACATGATTGAAGCTTTCTTATCAATTTCAACTACAATGCACTTAAACATCATACGACACATTTCTAAAACATTTTAGATGACGTTCGAAATTCCAGAGGCTTGAAATCGCGAAGCAAAGTCCAGGGGTCTGTCCAGGTATCCGTCCACCATTTTGTGATGGTGCTTGGCCATTATCAATCCTCTTCGCCGAATTCCTGCGAACTTTTCCGCTCGTCACCACCAACCGGTTATCAGGGTACGCGACACCACCGACTTATCGGCACGTCGATCGCCAGGGAGATAACGCGACGGAATCGAACGTTCCGTCCTCTCGAGAAGAATTCGGCACACGTTAGGCTGGCGTGACGGTGGCATGATCGCCGTCATGGTTGGTCCGGTTCAGTCCAGAGATTTAATAATGTAGAGTAGAGGGCTAGACGCTCGGTACACAACGGGATTGGTACACACAGCTTTCGGGCGTCTTCAATATCTGAGCAGCTCAAGAACCGCATTGTCTACGGCGACGGGCCAGCCCCGTCCTTTATGACTCCATCTCCCTCTCTCTCTCTCTCTGTCTCTCTCTTTCTCCTTCTGTCTTTCTCCCTGTCTCTCTTCCCCTTTCTCCCTGGCTTCGTTCACCGATGACGACGGTGACGAGCATTATACCGCGGATAATGGTCCAACGGCCCGCCATTCACTTACTCCCTGCACGTGCAAAGAAACCGTACTTGACAAACACCCTCTCTGCTTCCTGATTGAATTATGTCCCTCGGACGAACCTCCCCTGTTCCAAGGACAGGAACAGACGTGCGGGCTCTTTTTTGGATAGAAAGAAGTGTATTACGTAGATGGTTAGAATTATACAGGGTGCGTTGAGAGGAGTAGTGCATATAGGTATTTGTTCCGTCGCAAGTCCAAGTTATACTGTGAAAAGGTGTGAACGATACACTTAGGGGGTCTTGGACGCTGGTCTTATACAAAAGGGATATATACCCTAACCTGAGCTTCGTCAGGCAAGGCCATAAACCGCCACCCTTGGACGAGTAGCCCGAAAACACGCGGGCATTCTTGGAATTTGTTTTTCTAAAATTCTACGAATCCTCGAGTGGACGGTTTAGTATCTTGATGATGAAGCGGCAATTGGAATGAGAAGAATTTTCCAACCAATCATCGACCATCCTGCACGTATCAGATGCAACCAGGAAAATCGTTAGCCTTCTCCAAGTCAGTCAAAATTAGGAGAGCAACAGCTTCTAGTACAGTTTCATCATCTACCTCTATCGTTAAATTGTTGTTAAAGTATTAGATTGGCAACTAAATTCGAGATCATTCGAATTCACGCCACTGTGTATTCTTAGAATCGAACATTTGCTAAAACTGTGGCGAAAAGTCATTGATTCGAATGGAATACAGTTTCATTCAAAGTTGATGTTTAAAGATGTTTATGTAAAAGGTTTCGAAGTTATCGAATTTAGAAGAGCTGTTATTGAAAATATTGCACTGTACGTATAAAAACGGCAACCGTTGCGCTGTACTCTTTTTCCAATTCGCATAACATGCAATGCGGTAAATGAGCTTTGTCAACGCGCATTTTAATAATTTTAAAAGAACAAGGAATAATATAAGAATTATTCAAACGATGAATTTAAACTGAACGAAGATGCAACAGACAGGGCGCGTACCACAGAATTCATACACAGTTACCATATAAACGATATGCGTTTGTTTATGCAAGCAAGGTAAGAAACGACGTTGCTTATGGGATGACCTAATACAATAAACGGCTACACACATTCACATTACTTTTCTGAAAAATTTCTGAACTTCCTCAACTCCTTCTCTACTGACTAGCTAAGAATTTCTACTAGATGATCATAATCAAAACACAAATTGAATTGTTCTTCTTCAACAACAAAGTGTTCATTCGAACGCATTAAAAAAGTCACTCGACTGTCGGTCACTGAGCTCATCCATGTATCCACATGCTACTTTCCCAAAAATTCCTAAATTTCGTCAATTTCTTCTGTAGCGAACAGCTACGAACTCCTACTAGATGATCATAACCAGAAAAATTGAATTATCCTTCTCAAACAACAAAAGGTTCGTTCCCCAACAAATTAAAAAAGTCACTCGACTGTCAGCGGCTCAGCTCATCCATTTATCCGGCAGACCGAGCTAACGAGCAGAGACGGTCTCGTTGCGTTCACGAAAACGGCTGTCCGATTGAGATGTAAATACAGGTGTCAGAGTTACACGAACGAGGGGGTCTCGAACTTTTTTAATTTCTACCCCTCTCTCGTGCCCTGTCCCTCGATTCGCAGTCCCTTTTCGCGAAGTTGAACGGCGTGCACGGGGTGGACAGCTAATTTCTGCGAGCGGAGGACCCTCCTCGGCACCTCGAAGAACGAAAATGAAGAACGACCGGCGGAATGGGGGTGGATGGAGACGGAGACGAAGGATGGAACGCTGCGCTCGCGCGCACGTCGTCGACGTTCGGGCATCCAGAGTAGACCGTCGACGAGAAGTCCTATTCCAATTCCAGCAAGTTAATTGGAATTGTTTGCCGCAGACACCGCGAGCCGTTTGCCTTAGCACGCCTCTGAATCCTATTCCTGTCCTGCGCCGACGAAACTCACACCGACGTGTCGCGCCCATATAGCCCGTGACGTCTTCAACGGAATTAATTCCTTCCGTGTCTTAAAATTCCCCTCGGAATGGATCCTAGTCAATAAAACGGTTCGAGCATGCGCCCAGCTTCTGACCGATGCATTCTGATCAGCCCGGGATGGGTACCTGCCATCGTACTTCGCAAAGTGTTTGTTGTTTTGTCGTCCGCTGGCTAGCCAAGTGAAAGACATCTAATATGCAGAATGTCAACTGAAGATAAAATATACAATACAGTTCTTTCTGATGAGCCTCCGATTTCGAGAACGACTTTGAAAATCCATCGAGCACACGTGTACTTGATCAAGTATCGACTCGACGGATTTCACTGTAATATACATGACGTTCGTAGACATTGCTGAGTTTCTTGGAAACCAAACTGGTGTTTATTTCAGAATTCTTTCAAATTTAATATCGGGGTAAGAATAAAGCAATATTTCAGCAATATTCTTCAGTGCTCGATCCATCAGATGACCCAATCCTACCAAACTGGTGTTTGTTTCAGAATTTTTTCAAATTTAATATCAAGTCAAGAATAAAATGTATCAGCAATATTCTTCACTGTTAGGATGCTCAATCCATCGCATGATCAATTAAACCAGTTATAGGCACGGGAGCTTCTACCTTCCCCCACTCTAGGTCCATTCCCCCCGTATAAAATTTTAAAATCGTCTATAACTCAAAATCGTACGTAGTGAGGACCAAAAGGTCTCGTTGCGTTTTGGTCCATTTCGAACTCAGGCATTCGGTCTACTTTTTAAAGGGTGAAAATACATGAATAAATTCCAGCCATAAACATATTGAAACACGGAGAAACTGCATGTATTGAAGAGTAAAAAAGATGTTCTCAATTTTTATCCTATATATCAAGGTTATACTACAAACTTCAGGACCTCACTGCGCGTCTACCACATTCATATAACATGTTTTATTTATGTTAGTACGCAGATACAGTTCTTCAAGAATCGACACATTCAGAGCACCCTGTACATGGACCATAAGGAGTTCCAAAGACTTCTACGCGACCAGTGTCTGCGTGAGGTAGACGTAGAGCTCCCTCAACAATTCGATGGTGAACGTGATCTCGAGGCCGCTCTCTTTTGCCCAGAAATAATGATGATGAAGCACATCGTTGTCCTCTATGGCGTCGCAGAGCTCCCGGAAGTCCTTGGATCGGAGCACTTGCAGGGATCTGCGGAAGCTTCCGGAGTACTTGACCTTCTGCCTGAGGAGCTCGTGCAGCTCGTCCAGGGGTATGGTGTTCAGGATGCGGTTGATCATAACGGTCAGGCCGCCGGTCGCCTCGCTCGGGTCGTTCCTGATGAACCTGGGTGACGTTTTCCAGAAGCTTCGCGCCTCGTCCCGCCAGTGATCGACGTCGAGGCCGTTCTGTCGCCCGAAATTGATCAGATGGTTCATTTCCGGCATGTTCTGAAACTCCCTCAGGATGAACCTCTTCTGATCGTTCAGGAAGCTGACGGTGTCACCGATCTGCGCGTCGTACTTCATGTACCGCTCGACGATGCTCCGCACCTCGTCCATCGGCACGAACGCCAGGATGTCCTTGAGGTCCTCCTCGAGGGAGCTGTTGTCCTCCAACGGCGGCAAGCTTGATAGATCGTGATCGTTGCATCGCACGGTGATCCGATAGGCGAGGAATCCGATGAAGGCGACCGAGGCGGCGGCCACCATGCTCATCAACATTATCGGCGGGTTCATTCTCTGATCGATCGTCGCTTCTTCCGGTTTCTTCAGCGCGAGAACATTGTGTCGCTTAGGGATGCTTCGTGGACATCTATGAGCAAACAAGGGTTGTGCCGGGGGTTGAAACAAGGGTTTGTGATTTTATTCAAAAATTGTATTCTACACTTCTGTTTTGTCTTTTCAGTTAGAAGCTTCTACTGGGTGATACTACTCGCCATGACACACCATCTGTGAAATTATCTAACAAGAAGTTGTAATATTTAGTGTGTTATGGATCGTTTTTCAGTCTCACTTTTTGGAGAACAGTTTTTCTATCTTCTCTAACAGTTTCTTTATCTAATTGTAATATAATGTTATGAGTATAATTTTGGAATGATGTGATCGTATACAGGGTGTAATATAAAATGTGTAGGACCCACCTCGAAGAGGGATTCTTCACTTAAAAACGGTAAAGGAATTCATGTAAATTTGTAAATATTATATTCTTACGTTCTAAAAAATCATATAAAAATTGTTTTTAAAAATGTTGTGTGTAAGGGCTTGTGACTAATGACCGAATACACAGTATTAAAAAAAGTAATCAGGGCTAATAGGGTAAATTGAAACAAGAACTTGAACAAAAAATGTTTACAGTACGTAGGTTGAAAAATCAGTAGTGTGTGAGGTATAAACAATTTTCTACATAAATTTGTCGGCATAAAATTGTTTACAGCTCAGATAATATTCTATTACTTCAGTAGGATGGAGTTAGCTAATTTTTATACACAGCTTGTTAGGGCTTACTTAAAAGAGCCCTCATCAAACTGAATAAAAAATGTTTAATAAACATGGGTTGAAAAGTGAATATTATCCGAACTGTAAAAAATTTCGTATTGAAAAATTGTTCAAAAAATTGTTTGCAAGTCGGACAGTATTGATTTTTCCATCTAGGTACAGCAAACAGTTTTGTTACCTACCCTGCAAGTCTTGAATACTTTCTTTAACCCTGTGTATACCCATACTGTTTTTATCAGAGATTCTTCTGTGTGTCTCGTTTTCGGATTAACACCCTTGAATCCATATCTAACATAATATTCTTTCCAAATTTAATCAATTCTCTGCTGAAGAATGAAAATGATCATCAAATCTTAGCTCCTTCTTTTAACGCTCTTTGTTTCGAGTAAAGTAGAAATTCTGAAGAATTTTACGAGGTTAGGATGAACGGACGTGAAGTAGTTGTCGAAAATGGTAAGTTGAACTCGTCGTGCCATCATACGCCGATAAACATTTCCTTTGCGAGTCAAGCGTTTTGTTTAAGGAAACTCCGAAAGCAGGTTATGCCTGGACCAGAGAGACTTTTCTTCAGAAAATATTCTCCTTTGATACGTGCCTCGATATAATAAGCTCGCGGATTATGCGCCGCTGGAAATTTCCGTCTGCTTTGTCCAGGGGATTCAGTGGTGGAAATCGACGTGAAAAATTAATACGTCACATTTTTATTCGACGCGATGTCTCAGCGCGCTGCTGATCGATTTACTCAATTGCTCTGTTCAGGTTCCTAGTGGAATAAAACAAAATGGATGACGTACAGGATGGTCTAGGTCAGAGATGGCCATCCGGAGCAAAGTCTGGCTCCAGCCTACCCCCACTCTGCGTCCATTCCCCTCACGTAGGTTGTGATCACGGTGTGACGTCGAAAACATCGGTAACTCTCTGCACATACGGTTTCTCAAGACACAGTAACGTAATAAGAATAATTATTTTTTATATATAACGCCAGTTTCATCTAGAGATTACATCTCAACTTTCTTATTACGTGAGGGGAATGGATGCAGAGTGGGGGTAGGACGGAGTCATACGTCGCTCCGGTTGGCCCTCTCTGGTCTAGGTATAGCGATTCACAGATGACTGCATTGGTAACGTTAACACTAGAACTACCAAGGCAAGGAAAATTACTGATTTGTAATTTTACTATGTACGATTTATTCTTTGCGCCGGAAGCATTTACCAAAGTAGGAGCGAAACGTGGAACAACGAACACAAAAGAAAATAGATTTGGATTTTTGGTGCACGAGGCGTTTTTTATTTATGCTCCATACAATATTAATATCAATTTACTCATTTGACTCCATTTCGAGAGATTGGTGCGAGACCTATGCGCCGACCTTTGCAAGTGCGACTTTAACAATCACGAAGACCGGATAAAAGGTTTGTAGAGTTTTACTGTCAATGCCAGCAGGTTTGGCTTGCGCCTCCACATTCTGGAAATGTTTGTTCGTCGCTGGGAGCGTACGAAGTCTGTGGTACTTCAGAGACAAAAATACCTCTTTAACAAAGTCGTCGAACACCTTCGACGTCCTCCTCTTCTCGAGATACAGATTCTTCAACTTTTCTACGGGTGTTACGGCTGCGACATCCTTCAGGTAGCCTCCGATTCCGCCGGTGATCTTGACCGCCGACAAAGCCTCAGCAGATTTGATGTTGAAGGCGGCGTTCACCTTTTTCAAGATCGAGTGGGCATCGACGCCAGCTTTCTGCAGGTAGTTCACTAACTTCGTAAACTCCGGAAGCTTCTCCAGGTCCTCCAAGTACGCCTTGAACTCAGCTCCACCGATCAGCTGCAGCGCCTCCTTGAACTGTTTGTCCTGGGCAATATACGCTTTCGTGATCTCGATCACCTTGTCCAATGGGATCAGGTCCATAAAATTCTGCAGTTCCTTGGCGAGTTGGCCAGAGCCGGTGCTTGGGATCTTGTAGGCGTTCAGGGGTCCGGCCAAGGCCAGAACGGCCACAACTGCTACTGCGAATTTCATCTGCGGAGAATTAAGAGGTTTCTGAACGGTTGATCTTTGATAGAGGTCCATTTTGTTAAAGGACTTCTGATGTGTTAGATTCACCAGAGTCTGAAGCAGAGCAATAATTTTCTCTTACGACGTACTTGTTGTTATCGAAACAGAAAATTGCTGTTAGAATTAAAACAGTTGAGTTGCACACTATATTGACCGAATATGTTTTAAGTAGTTCGGTTGGCGCTAGGAGACTTTAAATTCTTCAACTATCATTTCTTGCCAATAAAGGTGTCTCTGACTTACCGTTTCGTGGGATCTGCTTCCTTTTCGCACTGACGATGCAAAGAGAACTAATGTCAACTCGATAGTTTCCGCTGCTTATATACTGATTGAATCCAATCGACTCACGTCGATAAGATTTTTTATTTTCTGCCGACATAGTTACAATTACCTGGTTGCATGATTATGTTATATCTCGCATGTACAGGATAGATTGAAACAATATTGCATCGTGTAATTAAAATATATATTAAAAATAATAATACGTAAGAGATAACGATTATGGGTGAAGCACTTGTTGTTTAATAGCTCCGTTCGATACTCACCCCCGTTGTGTTGCAACAATACGTAAAATGTTACAGAAAATCATCGGCGCACGATCAGGCAAACGAATACGGATTTATTACGTATTTTGGATTAATTTTGTATCTTGTAATGAGAACTTAAGCTCTCTCTCCTCTGATTCTGCGTGCCAATTGAATGTCTTTCGGCATAATAGTAACACGTTTTGCGTGGATGGCACACAATTTCGTGTCTTCGAAGAGGCTTACGAGGTAGGCCTCGCTAACTTCCTGAAGGGCCACTATTATTAATATAATAGGTATCTCAAGTATCAATGAAGTGGAAATTGTAGAATATTCAATATCATGAGAGTAGTGTAAAATGCTTGGTAACTTAAGAATTCTTGCAAAAATGTTCTACCATAATTAGTGTTCGCAAAATATTAGTGGCCGTGAAAGTGTTATTGTAATTCTCCAACAGTTTTTTTTGTCAAAATATTTTAATAAATCGTCTAATTGTGAGTTACTCTTGTATTATACAATACATTCTACGGAAAGATAGTACTAAATTTCCAATTTAATATGTACATAGTGTCCCTTTATGAAACATTTGGCTACTACATACGTACAGCTTGTATTAAAAGTAAGTAAACAGTGATTTCATTCATTGATTGAACGTTTTCAACAAACGACGGCTAAACATTTTCATGGAGGCTCGACCTTTTCTTTCACTTTGTAATTTTGCTAGAACCATCGGAATAGAAGGAAATGAGTATGATATTGAAGTATTCAATATTCTTTTATATATTTACGTTACCGGTTCCTTTATTGTATTATTTTCCAGTATTTTAAATGTTAAGTTTATTATTATTGTAAAAATACTTTAAGAAATTGATGTTATTGTTAAGAGTGAATGGTGAGCGGAGCTATGAAGCCCCTGGAATCGTTATTTTGGAATGTTTCGCGTAGAAGCACACATTCTTTCATCGGCATTGCATGCGTTCACTGTTTCGAAGTTTTCTGTTAGTGCTTCATGAAGAAATTTGGCTACTTCTGCGTAGGATTTATCTTAATTTTTTATTTTTGGGACGACACTTTGCTTTCGACCAACTGGTTCTCGCCTCGAATTTCTGGACAGGAGTCTTAAACAATTGCACGTGAATAATAACGAAATGTGTACTTAACTAAAGAATTAATTTATTTTGGTTTCAATAGAAAACGATGCACAGTCTATAAAATACAAATTTGATGAAATATTTGACAGGCGAGTCGTGTGAGAGAAGAAAGGATGGAAAATCAGGGATATTTGCTTGTATATAAAGGATTGATTTTAGAGCCTATGTTGAGTAGACATTTTTCAATACACTCGGTGAGTACTATAAGCATCTAAAGTCTCACACTCTTTTTTTGAACATCCTGTATACATACTAATTTGTTTTGAATTTATTCGCATACGTCCTAGTATATAATACTACGACGACACAAATTCGCAGAAATTCCTGCTCGCCAATAACTACGAAGGCATTATTAATGCAACATGTATTTCTTACAACATCTTCGAAATGGCTACAAATTCGAGCGAATTACTATAAATCGATTTATAGTACATAGTTAGTAGAAAAACGAAGTAAGCTTCAGACAACCGACTATCGATATCAACGTTTGCGCCGAGAACATTTACCAGAGAAGGAGCGAAACGTGGAATAACAAACAGAAATGATAGTAGATACGGATGTTCGGTGCACAAGGCGTTTTTTATTTATACTCTATACAACATTAATATCAATTCACACGTTTGATATAATTTCGACAGAGCGATGCGAGACTTATGCGGCGAGCTTGGCAAGTATGACTTTAACAATGGTGAGGATCGGATAATAGGATGTTAGGGTTTCATTGTCCACGCCAATAAGTTCGGCCTGCGCCAACACATTCTGGAAATGTTCGTTCGTCGCTGGGAGCGACAGAATTTCTTGATACTTGGGAGACGAAATCTCAGTAAGGAAGTCATTGTAAACCTTCGACGTCTTCACCTTCTCGAGGTGCAGTTTCTGTAACTTCTGTACGGGTGTTATGGCTCCGAGGTCCATCAGGTAGCCTTTAATTCCGCCGGTGATCTGGACCGACGACAAAACGTCAACAGATTTGATGTTGAAGATGATGTTCACACTTTTCACGATGAAGTGTGCATCGATGCCAGCTTTCTGCAGATAGTTCACGAAAACCATGAACGCCGGAACCTTCTCCACATCTTCCAAGTACGCCTTGAACTCAGGTCCACTGATCAGCTGCAGCAGTTCCTTGAACTGTTTGTCCTGGGCATTATAAGCTTTCGTGATCTCGATCGCCTTGTTCAATGGCATCAGGTCCATAAAATCCTGCAGTTCCTTGGCGAGTAGGCCAGAGCCGGTGCTTGGGATCTTGTAGGCGTTCAGAGGTCCGGCCAGGGCCAGAACGGCCACAACTGCTACTGCGAATTTCATCTGCGGAGAATTAAGAGGTTTGTGAACGGTTGATCTTTGATAGAGGTCCATTATGTTAACAGGACTTCTAAATTAGAAGTTCTAATCTATTAGATTCGCCAGAGTCTGAAGCAGGCACACAGATGAATAAATTGTGCTTTCTTTGGATTTAAATTTAGTCAGAGAGGATTCGGCTAGCTGTTGAAGAAAAGTTGAATGTTCTGTCGTTAGCAAGATTCAATGAAGTTACACTTTGGCTGCGATAGGGAATACGTTGCGTGTCTAAGGATGACGAGTTGGAGAAGTCACGGTGAGGTTGGTAGCCAAGGGAAATTAGTATTCCTGATTTACAACTCTCAAAGTACGGTAATTCGCGTGTACTGGTGAACTTTAGCCACTCAGGTTTTATAACCTGTAGAGGTGTAGTGAAACCACTTCTGCGGGTTATAAATGCATGTGTATTGAGCTTTATACGTTTCTAGGTGTCCCATATGAACCTTATTTCCGAATAATAGTAAGCTTCTGATCTCAGTGGAGGGTAAAAATGTAAAAATCAATCAGTTTCGAGGATTGACGCATTCTTCACCCTCACGAAGTATCCGAGGTCTAGGAAAGGGAAATACCGAAATCATAAAAGAAGCCATCAGGAGAATTTCGGACAGAATTTAAGCGAACTCTTAGAATCTCAAAACCGGTAACATTTCAACTTGTCACTTTGTCACTTCTCACTCGTTAGTCACCATAATAGGTGTTGTTATTCTATAATAAATTTTGGAGACGAGAATTTATACAGTCCTTACTTGGCATCCTACAAGTCGTCTCTTCACCTACATTGCCCGAATATGTTTTAAGTAATTCAGTCGGCGCTGCAAGCCTTGAAACTGTTCAATTATCATCCCTTGCCCGTACAAGTGTCTCTGAACTTACCGTTTCGAGGTATCTGCTTTTTCTTCGCACTTACGATGCAAAGAAAACTAATGTCAATTCGTTCGTCACTGCTGTTTATATAGTGTTTGAATCCAATCGACTCACGTTGATAAGATTGTTAATTCTCCGCCGGCATCCTTACGATCACATGATGATGATTATGTCATATCTCGAGTATACAGGGGAAACTGAGAAAATACGCCGTCATAGAATAAAATATATAAAATGTAGAAGTACGTAACAGATAACGATTATAGGTGCAGCAAGTGTTGTTTAATAGCTCCGTTCGATACTCATCCCCCATTCTTCTGTGACAATACGCAAAATGTTACAATAAACCATGGATGTACGATCAGGCGAACGAATACGGATTTTTTGTAGTTTTAACATTTTGATGCTCGCTGTGGCGTATACGTGATTTTATTCATTCAATTATACACATAATAAATATAATAATTATAATAGATATTTCAAGTATTAATAAAGTGGAAGTTGTTCAATATAAAGTCAGCACTGCAAAATGCTTAATTACTTAAGAATTCTTGCAAGAATGTCCTAAAATAATTAGTACAATACTAGCTGTAAATTTGCACCTAATTCAGGGACAAATGCATGCACGAAATTCGTTTAAAATTACCATAAAAAATTGCACTTGACAAGCAATGTTAAATATATTATCATACTAGAATTTAATATTATCATCATAATAGCAAACCGCTTGAAATACTAAATATATTACACAGTAACTATAATCATGATTTTCAAGTATTTTGTGTATTCACGTTTCCTTATTCCTGGTACATACTGTATATATGTCAATGTTTGCTTATCGTCGTCAGAGAGTTTTTATACAGTTGGAAACAAACCTAACAATTGATTAATTTGCATGAAAATCAATTTCTGAAAATGAACATCGATCATGTTGGACCGCTGAAGTTGAAATTCGATTTTATACAGAACCTGAACACGTGTTCTGGTAAATATACGCATTAAAAAGAAGAAAGTTGTAGCGTGTTCTGGAAACTACCTCTCATGGAATGCTTGATAACGTCTTCCACTAGGTTGTGGATAGAAAAGAAAACTATATTTGCTATACTGTAGTGATTAGGTGCAACGTGTTTACAGCGATATGATATTATAAAAGAATTTTAGATAACAATTAATGTCGAATGTCTAAATTATACTACAATTCAGTACCTAAGATTGTACTGGCAACCTATTTCACACGTTGAATGCCGTGAGGGTTACCAGTGATCGGCGCCTCAAATTTATTTTAATTGAATAATTATTGATTGTCAAAAAATTCTGTGCAAACTTCCTACTGAAACAGTAATGTGGGAACGGAAGAACACGATTGAGTACTCAAATCTCTTTTCTCTTTACGATTTATATAAGAAATAGTAAATTACATCGTGTCCGATTAGGTATGGCTGTTTCTACTGTGGCACTCAACGTGTTAATACGTTCGCTACCAGCGTCATGTACAGTGGCGTGCAAAAGTTTCCGGACACTTCATATTTTCAATCGTGCTTTAAACAATTCATAATAAATTTAGATTTACGTACACGTTAAAAAATGAGGAGAACGATCATGCTATAGAAGTTTATCTTTAAAATGGATAAAAAATAATTTACTAACGAACGATAATGCCTCTTTATCATCCTCTTTGCCACGATTTCCGAGAAAAGACATCGTGTACGTGCCATTCTATGGAATATTGTTAATCAGCGCAGGCTACTACCGAAAAAAAGAGATTAGCATTTAAGACGACGCAATTTATAATACCTGATAAAATCGCGATTCTGCGTAGTTATGATGCCTGCATTCACTATTACAAATATTTCCAGTGAGGAATGGTAACCGAGACCGGTGCAGGGGCGAGGGGTATGAAATCGCAGTTCGACCACAAATCAATGTAATAAATTCTAAAGATAAGACAATAGTTCGCTGGGCAAAATAAAAGTAATAAGCTTTTGAAACGCCATCCCTTGGGGATGAAACTGAAAGAAATGTGATCGTCAGGGGAAAAAATAAAACCAAACCAAACCAAATTCTAAAGAGGATCTCTCATAATTGAATCGTTTATTATTGAAAGGGCGTATGTCCATCTATTAAAATTTGACACCAGTATTTTTTTCGAAATGATGCTTTCTTGCTTTTTTTTCAATTGGAATCGATAGGAGATATCAAAAGACACTTTTAATATTTTTTTTAGATCCCATATCCCGATACTTGGGTTACCTACAATAGTTTAAACACAACTTAATTTTCCCCAAAATATGGACATACTCTCTTTCGTTAATAAACGATTCAGTTACATAAATGTAGGTTGTACCATATGAAATTGCCGTTTCTGTAGGTCCAACTAAAAACGGTGTATGTATTTTCAAAACAATAATCCTGACTTCATAAAAATGTACACGATCAGAATCAATGGCTTTTTCCCAACTGCATACCAACTAATATATTCCATTTTGATAAAAGTCCATGCTTTTCGATTCGATAAATTCTTCAAACGCTGCGATTACCGCTTCTCGAGTTCGGAATATTTTATTGTATCGAACAGTTGTAAATGGTGGAAGTGATAATAATCTGTTAGGAAATGGTCTGGGGGGTATGGTGGATAATTCGAACTTTACATACGTGGAATGTTCGAAATTTCATCGATTGCGGATCGACTGCTCTGATCGATCAAACGAGAAAGTAAGATCGCAGCGCGTTCAGGAAATGGTCGGCGGTGCTCTAGCCGTTCGATGAACCAGATAGAGTCGCGTTGTGTTCAATCACGTGGTGCTAACTTTTAAAGGGAAACTGAAGAGGGCTGTCTTAAGAGACGCGTCTTCGGGATTGGATCTCCCGTTGCGAGCCAATCGAGACTACTGAAGAAAGGTGAAGGAGAAAACGAAGGGAAACTCGGTTCACGGCGCTTCTCTAATTAAAATTGTTACAATTTAATAAGCCTCGGAACTCGCTATTGGCGCGTCGTAATGGAAAGTCATAAGAACAGGGTCGGTGGTGGGAGTGAATCGAACGACACGGGAAATCCTGGCAGGAAATGTCCGGGGGAAAAAGAGAGAAAATGGTCACAGGGAAAGAGGAACGAGATGGATGGCGAACAAAGGATAAATAATTTAATAAAATAAATCCAGATGTAAATTAATTCTTTTCGCTCCAAGCAATTAGGCTGTACGTTGCTAGTCAATTCCAAAGGGGTTTTTTCTTAGATTTCTGAATTAGACAAAATGATCACGAGAAAATGTTGGCAATTTCTTAGATTGCACGACTTTTTTTCAAACTTTAAATCTTTAATTTCTCAAACGTTAAAGTTTATATACTATGAGTCAGGATAAGAGTAGATTAAACATAAAAAGGTATAAACAACCGATGGTACTGATAAACGAACACATAAACAGTCTTATCTATAAATGATAAAATGTGGGCAGTAACACTGGCCGTAGGAGTAAAACGCCTCTAAGTGCCTGGGCAGTACAGCTGACCTTAGGAGTGCAAAGGGTTAACCCTCTATAATGCGATGTGACTTGGAAGTTACTTACCTATATATTTATACAACCATATTTTTTAGTGTTATTTCGTTTATTGATCACTGTGAACAATTATGTTCTACGACTATACAGCCACTGAGGGGTCTGTTCGTTTATTATTATGTTTATATCCTGCGATACAAACTTTATGATTTACCTTTATTATATACCTGATATATCATTTTCGTCATACGGAAATTAATTCCGGTTACAAAGGGTTAAATAATTTAAAAAATGCATTAAATGTAAAATAATTTAATGGCCCTTGAGACGAAATAATTTGTAAAGTACACCTTCTAGCTTCTACCAAACGCATAATAAAATTTATATTAAATAAGATAGAATAATATATTTGAATTTATTTGACGTGTGCTCTGTAAGATAGAAAACGATATTACTCATGAAATAAGCTGACAATTAGTGTCTTTCTGAATAGCAGGGGGACATGATTACTTTATCTACAGTGCTCAACATAATTAGAGTATCATCTACTTGAATAACTTATTATTTATTAAAGTGACAAATACTATAAACGCTCCAAATATTCATGGAGCATACAATAAACATGGAATGACAATGGCAAAATATGTATAAGATATTGAATACATCTTTCATTACTGACACTTGACAGGTCACTCAAAACTACTAAAACACCTGATACTCTAATAGTTTTGAACAATATATTTTTAATGTATGCTATATCCAATTTTCCATCGAGTATCCGTTGTTGGTAGCCTTTGATAAACGACAGAGTATTGCTTAACAATTTACAATTAGATCGAACCCTAAAGAGATGGCGGAAAGGAACGTGGGATTGGTGTAATTGTAAAACACCCTCACGTACTGATTAAAAATTATTAGAACATTTTAACAACAGAATTCCTTTGATCGATGTTACTGGAAAACTTCTACGATGAGGAAGATGCGAATAAAAGAGGACTTTGTCGCAGCTGCACGTGTCCCGTCTTCAATATCCAAACCTAATTCCCCAACAGTAGATATTCTGGCAGATAGTACCACACTTTGCAACCAGAGGGCTTCGCGCGCAACATTTCTCACAAGCACTGTCGCTACCACTCTTTCTCATACATAAAAGTACCTTCACTGCACCGAAGTTTTGTGTTTAACACTGTATAGATCTACAAATTAGTCTACTTAATAAGTACAGTGTCGTAGGAGCACAGGATCTGGAAACGTTACAACATAACACAGGAAAAGTTCCTCTTTTAACGATATTTCGAGAATCGATATGAGAGACTATGAAGTGTGTGGTGTACGATGAAAATTGTCATATATCACGAATTATACATATGATTACAGATATTAATGATAATCTACATAGATGAAGCACAAGAAATTTGTTGTTATGTATAAAAGAATATAGTATCACTAATAATAAAAATTACACCTTCTATTAAAACGTGATACTGTAAAGTAAATATGTGTTTAGAATATCGAAACTACTTATACTTACATATTTTATTTAATAATAAACACCGACGAAAATGCTTCACAATAAAAATCGATAAATGCACTCTCACGAATCATTTTAAACCTGAATTTTTATTTTAAATAAATTTCATTTTTCTTCGAACTGTTATAGTGGGTGTAAACATCGAAGGCTGTATTCATTGGAAAATCACGCAGTTAATTCTAGAAAAATAGATTTCAAATTTGGTCATTCGGGGAACTATAGTCATTAGTAGCTTCCGGATGTTTATGCAAATATACATTTTTAGAGTTCGGCATTGTTTATGTTAATGCAGTTATAGAGATTAAGCTATGGTGAAAGTATATTTCCGCTTGAAACGTTACAAAACTTGTTGAGTAATTGTGTTTGGTGCACTTTTATGTGTTGCTTGTACTTTTCTTTTCATTTTATTTATGATCGACGATCGTACGTGCTTCCAGAGTACCACACCCTTCCGCGTTTTTACACTCTATATTACAATTAAAAAGAAATAGCCAACCAAATTTATTTTTATTTCACTTACGGTGTACAGTGTTCGTTTTCCACGTATTTAAATATGTTAAATTGTACAAAAATCCGCAGTCTAGTCATCAGTGTACCTACCACCGAATTCGTAGGTTTTTTAAACGCCCCGTATGTATTTTTTTATTCCTCGGTGCTTAATAACATGTACATAGCGATTATAGTAAAGTCTGTTCCGGACATATTGGATAACGTTGAAGAGGAAGAAGACAGCGGCGACCAGAGCGGGAAGACGAGGAGGAAAGCAGAGGAAGGAAGAAGAGTCGGGGAACAAAGGTTTGCGAGACGGCGGGGATCGTCTTCGGCATCTTTTAACTTTTCCACTCAATATGGAAGCTAACAGTCACCCGTTCGGTTTCCCCGCGACGAGTATGCTCCTCGAGGAAGATTTAATGCAATCTTCCGCTTCCGTTCTTCCTTTTTGCTCTCGTCGTCGGGATTCGGACGAAATGAATTCATACTGCTCGGTGTAAGCGGAGTAGGACAAGATGCCGTGGAATTTGACAAGTTTCCGTAATTGCCGGTGAACTTGCCAGACGATTTCCAGCCTCTTGGGAAATTCATGGAAAACTGTGTGAAACCCCACGTTCGCCGTGAAAGCGGACTGGCTGCTTATAAAACAATTATTAAGTTTTTTTTTTAGAATACTATTAAGCGCGGCCATGCCTTTGTACAACGTAACTGTTGGAAACATGTTCGAACGGTTCGTTCTTGTGCGCGAACGGCCACTATAATATAATATTGAACCATGTGTCGTAGTGTAATAATGAATAATAAATGGAGTACTCGTATAAAAGAACGAAGTGTAGTAAAGTGAACAAATAAAATAAATCAACGATTCATTAGTTCGTCGAACAACTACTAAAGAGATCTAATAAAATTCTGACCAGAAGTATTTTTGCAATTATAATGTAAATATTAGAAACACGATCTGGAGTAATATTCATATTTTTAATGATTTTGAATCAAGTAAAATTGCAGTATGATGCGTTGTACTAAATAAGTATGACAGTTATCGCTGTTACTGTTAACTTGTCAGATCACTGAGTTTTGCTACACAGATAAACATTTTTTCCGTTGTAATTTAAAACTTCAGGATTATCCCTTTGAAAAGTAAACACGATTCCGATTAATAAAGCAATGCATGCACTTCGACATAATTTACCTTCCGTCCGAATATTTAATCAAACGTTAAAATCGAATTGATACTCACCTTATAATTACTGATATGCACATATTACCTTATATAAATTCAGCAAAATTTCAAAATTATATAATCTTTTCTGGTAGGAAGAACTCGTAAATACATTCAAATGAATTTATTAAAAAAATGTGACAACGTTTTTCAGATTCTGTGGAAGAGACTGAAAGTCTTTTACAGAATGTGATTTAAACGACAGTCTGAACATAATCGATCTCGTAAATCATGAACGGGCCGAAACATAAATTTCATCAATTCAGTTGCTGGGAAGGTGAATACCGATGATTGACGTCAGGATGTTCCTCATCTCTTGAAGGTCCAAGCCAACTGCCTGCGCTTTTGCCTTCATCTCCTGGAAAATCGGAGCGCTGTAGATGGTATTGATGATCTTCGTGAATTCCGGAGACTGGAGGTATTGGACGAAGCTGGCGAAAGCTTTAGAGGAACGGATCTTCTCGTCGTACAGAGCCTTGATCTCTTTCAGGGGGAGCGTGGCCTTGATTTCGTCGAGCATACCCTTCATACCGCCGAGATTTGAGTATGCATGCACGTAGTCGATGGATTCAAAGTTGCTGGCTGCTGAGGTGGGTGGTTCGTAGGGGTCCATGCCGAACACGGCGTGGATCTTCTGGATCAGACCAATCACGTCGAGTCCACTGCTTTGGAGGTACAGCACCAAGTCTTGGTATTCCTTCAAGGCCTCGACTTGAAGGACCAACTTATGGAAGTTGTTGCTGTACATATAGGCCAGAGCCTGCTGTACCTGATCGTCTTCCAAGTAGTTGAAGACGACCTGGAAGATCTTGTCCTTGTCCAACAGGTTCAGGAAGTCATGAATATCTTTGGACAATTCGGATTGTTCTGCGTCAACCGACACTTCGAAGTCAGCGGAGTGAGTGATTTCTGGGAATTCGATGCCAAGGACCGTGTAGATGATGTCCTCCATCAAGGCGACGTCGACGTCCTTGTTCACCAGCATTTCTCTGAAGTGCAGATACCGTTCGTTTGCGTAGAGAGCGTCGATGAATTTCTGGTGTCCGGAGGATTTCAGTTCAGCGACGAAGTCCCTGAAGGCGGCCGATGACTTCATTTTCTTCACGTAACCGTGGATGAATTTGTCGTAGGAGATGTAAGCCTTCACGTCTTGGAACAAGCCCTTCAATCCACCGGTGACCTTAATCTTGCCGTACAAGGTGGGCTGCAGAGAAGGCAGGTCAACGACTTTGTTCAACGCGTTCACCAGGTCATAGGCGTTCACTCCGTTTTCCAGGAGGTACTTGAGGAACTCCTGGAACTCGGGGATCGCCTCCACTTCTGACACCATCTGCCTGAATTCGTCGCTTTTCATCATCCCGAGTAATTGTTGGAACTCTTTGTCCTCTGCGGCGTACTCGGCAACGACTTCCATCACCGGTTCCATGGGAATCATGTCGATGAAGTAATGGATGTCCTGGTAGAGGGCACTCTTCTCGGGAGCGGGAAGGTAGTGAGAGTTGACGGTTGCTACCGCAACCAGCGCTGTGAGGGCTGCCAGTACGAGCTTCATCTGGAAATATGATATAGGTGTTATTGTATGTCATGTGAGTGTCTTAAGGGGGTAGGTACGATTATACAGTGTTCCACGGTTGGCTGGAAGAGCATTCGCGACTGAGAACTTCTAACCAACCGAGGCAGGGCAAGTTGTCATCGCCTAGGAGCTAGGTTGTTTAACGTGACTTGTCGACATGCAAAGGCTGAGTCAAATCTGAGATGAACACTTCAGGAAGTCTTACGGGGAGTGTTATGGACCATGTGACAAACGTGATCGAGTGAATCTTAAAAATGGATGCACGGTTTACAGCGAGTAGGAGAAAGAGATCGGATAGAAAGAGAGTCAGTTGGTTAAGAGTTGGAAAAGAGCGCATAGTTCAGAGTTAGGAGACAGAGTACAGAGTCAAAGCAAGTGTCGAATACAGAGCCGCTCAGTGTAATTATTTTTATAGTTAAATATACGCAGTTTAATTAACACTGTAGTGTCACTAATCACGAGACAGCGGATGTTTATGCAATTTAACACATCCGAATATCTGAAAATCGCACATTTAAAACCGTGAAAAACTAAAAAGTACATTCTTTTAAATATTTGCAGCACAAAATACAGTTTTATGAAAGTTTCGTTTCTATAACTGCAATAAACTAAAAAATATTGGTCTTTAAACATGTATTTTTGCATAAACATCCTCAGTCAACCGATCAACCCTTGCTCTATACTCTCGATGTGCTTTCCTCGCAATACACGTCCGATTACTATTGGGTTTATATTAAATAAAGCCTACATAATTCAGTTACTTTGTACAATTAACACGTCGACTGCACACGCGCCATGAAACGAAGCATTAAATATTGTCGAATTAAATGATTACTAAATCTCATAAAATTCTAAGTGATGTCAACTTTAAAGCAATAACAATGAAGAATAAGTACACGATCGTATGGTTCAATATTTTTAATTGTAATCGACTGTAATTCGACTGTAATACAGTAATTCTCATTGTAGCAGTCAACGTAATAGGGAGGACGTTCTATAACCAAAACCGTCCATGGAAAATTAGCAGACATGTGAGAAATAATATTCTTTTTAATAAAAATGAGAAAAAGAATGATCGTTACTGAGGTACCGTTGTAGTGAACTTACCGTGCTTATTCAAACAGTCGATACTACTGTTTCTCGAGACCGGGCTCGCCTAATTTATATATCGTACCGGGTGTTCTATCGTGAGCGCAGGATATACTATTAATCAATTCGAGAAGATAAGATTTCCGCGCACCTGACTGCCGACACTTGAAATTATTAATCAGAAAACAGTTTAAAGATGCTATCAGGGAACAATTAGAAACACCTGTGAAGTTTCCAATGCTAGATGATATTTATCTGCAAAAATGTACTTATTCATTGTTGATTTATGCGATTATACTCCCTTTGCCAAACGATCGATTGTTATTGTTTTCTTCCGTTCAACTGATAATTATTCAGTGCAATATGTTTCCATTTCTTTTTAATCGATTCGAATTGATCTTATCAAGATTGTTTACCGAAATATCTGAAGCGGGCAATTTAATATGCTATGTACACAACATTTCAATAGGGACGCAGGTGATTTTCTAATACCTAATTCATGTTTTCAGAGCTGTTTTTCTATTGAAAATAATATACTAAATAATATGTACATATTTAAAGATACGAAATAATGCGATAATGTACGTGTATGCTTGATTAAAACATGTCTGCTAATGGGCGCAGGCGATCGTTATCACCTTTATCTCTGGTCACCTCACCGCCTGTCTATCTCACTGTAATGTTCTATACGCGTATTATTTATACATGGTTATAAATTATTTACAAATTACATATGAACATGAAATACACATTTACTTTATGTATTTATCAGTCGCTGTCTGTCTAACTATTCGGAATATGTTGTTTCAATAGCAATGGCATTGCTGGAACAATATTTGATATGAGGAAATTCGGTCTAACGTTTCCAAAAAATATCTTCCAGCCAGAGTGCTGAAACATGTTCAAACAATATCGTAGCTAAAATGATCAAACGTATAGAAACAATAGTATAAGCAAAATCACTAAACGTGGACAAACAGCGATGTAGAACACTGATCGGACGTGTACAAACATCAGTATAGGTGAACTGCTGAAATATGTTCAGGCAATATAATAGATCGGGTTTTCAAACTCATTTAAATGGTAGTGTAGGTACAGTGATCAAACATGTCCAACGACAGAATAAAAAGTGACCAAACTCGTTCAAGCATTTGTATATATAGTTACATATTTCAAACCCTCTAAGATAGTAATACTGGTAAAGTATCCAATCATGTTCAAACAGCAGTGTAGATAAAGTGATTGAGCACGTTCGAACAGTAGTATGGGTACAGTGATCATACGAGTTCAGACACAAGTACATGTACAGATTTTAAACCTTCTCATACAGTAGCATGGGGCATATTCAAATAGTGTTATAAGTAAATTGACCAGGAAAATTGAAAAAATAATACAGCTAGAGCGATCAGATGTATTCAACTATATATATATATATATATACGTTAATTAATCAATCGCAAAGACTAGAATAATGGAGACGCTTCATCTGTTTATTTCACTACAGTCTTTATGCGTGTATGATTTATACACGGTTAAAAATTATTAACAAATTATGAACATGAAATACCCATTTAATTTGTGTATTTATCATTCGCTATCAGTTTACGTACAAAAAATATATGAATCCATTACAATAAGAAGTTCAGCTGAACTTTTCCGGTGCATCATTCTACTAGAAAAAAATCAGCAGCGTACAAAAATAGAGCTCATAAAATCATTCACTGTTTGTATTCACGTTTTCTTCTACCTCCAATGAATTAAAAGTTGGAATCCGTTTTAGTATTGGAATTGACTCCATATTTCCCTAAGCGAAGCGGACCAGAACGTGATGGAATACATCGCTTAACGAGAATAAAATCTTCTACCTCAAACGTATACCATTTTCCATCCTGATTTTATATAAGCAATTAAAAGCCAGTGTAAAATACTTTCGCTACAAATTTCAACGCCAAACAGGATTAACTTTTTTGTCACATACTAGGAAGCCTTGGACGCGGATTCCCCTGCGATAGAATTCGGAATACTATGTTTTCTTTCGTTATTTCTTGTAGCCGGGTGAATTCTCTTTCGAGCGCGCGGACGCCGAGGTTTGCCACCTAGCGGCTATGCATGAACTATGCCCCCGTGGACGGCTCGCCGGTATGCCGAGGAAAAATAGTCCCTTGTTTTTTAATTTCGATAATTTATTTATTTCGCGACAAAATATAGCCTATGACGCTTCGGAAAATGTACAGAAGCGATTGTGAAAATTTCATAACAATCGGTTTAGTAGTTCATGATATTCTTGCGAACATAAAAACAAATCCTGTCTCTTTATTATAATAATAGTAAGAAAGATGTGTGTTTATACATGTAATAAAAAAGTTAATATATATATACTAAGCTGCTGTAAAAATATTTACTTTCTCAGTTGGAATTTATGTTGGATAGACAAGAAAATAATTGAAGTACGAGACCAGGAAAATGATTTCACATTGATATAAACGACATTGAACTTTAAACACGGTCGAATGTTTGATAAACTCAACGAACATATCCAGATATCGCACATTCTAAATTCGATTAGCTGTCCTAGGAAATAATTTGGTGGTATTTACACAACCGATTGGAAACATGAAAACATCAGCAGCATAATTATATGCGGCATAACAATTGTATTTGGAGGCACGAAATCAAGGCCGTCCAATGTGGCGTTTTATTTAGTTTGACACATTCAATTATATTAATTTTGAATTCATGTTACAAGTACACAAAACATGTGTATCATACAGGACAATTGAAATAAACTGATTCATTGTTTACGTGTTTATGAGCCGACACTCTTCTTTAATAAGGCGCCAGATCTAGCTGTTATATATTAATCTAAGAATTATTGAAGCCTGTAGATGAACATTTCAATGAACAACAGCATTGAAATGATGGTGATTAATAACGATCATAATGCAGTGGAGAGAAAACTAGAGTTCTGTTAAAACTTAACCATTACTCATACAACAAGGTATACGGGCACCAATTAAAATATACACGATTTTCAAGATTTGCTAAAAAGATTTATTGAAGAAAATGAAAGAATGGTCTGGGTACGTTTAAATGTAACATCATCGATATCAGGAGTCGCGTGAATTCATTTAATGGGGGAATTTGAGGCCAAGGAGTGTGCCAAGGAATCTCTTGACGGTTTCTATGTCGATACCAGCGTTCTTGGCCTTGGCCAACAGAGCCTGGAAGTGCACGTTGGCGACGGTTTTGTTGGCCATTTCCTGGACCTCGGGTTTCCTCAGTTCAGCCATGAAGTCGGCGAATACCTTGGAAGTGGCGATTTCCTTCCTGTACCAGGCCTTGATCTGTTCTATGGGGAGCATGGCCTCTACTTCGTCGAGGAGTCCACGAATTCCAGTCTTGGTCTTGTAAAGACCGAAAGGAACTGGCACGTATTTGGGCAGACCGATGAAGCTGTGGGCTTTGTTCAACAGATAGTAGACGTCAACACCGGCGTTTTCGATGTAGTTGATCAAGTGCTGAGCCTCAGGCATAGCCTCGATGTCTAACACCAGGGCCCTGAACTCATCGGATTTCAAGTAGACGACCATCTTCTGGACTTCTTCGTCTTCGGCAACGTATTCGAGCAGAGTGTTCACCATTTCGTCAAGGGGGAGCAAGTCCATGAAACCCTGAAGTTCATCAGCCAGGGCACCGGTTCCGGCACGGGGGAGTTTGTAAGCCTCCAATGGGCTGGACAGTGCCAGAACGGCCAAGGTTGCGACTACAAACTTCATCTGAAAATGTAGGCGATATTAGTATCATGAATTTTTTACTTGATCCACTGACTATTCGGTTAGAATGACACCGGCAGGTCGATTATCAATTTGGGTCGAATTTCCCTCTTTCTGATCCTATTACGAGAATACTCTACTTTTTGAAATTCATATGCATCCAAGTAGATTGTATACGACCCCAGTGCAATATTAAGTAAATAATTCAACTTGTTTTCTGAATGTTTTCTCTATTTTTCTGTATTTATGTTTGATCTGGTTTCCGAATATCTTTTAATGCTGACACCTTTAGTGTTTCTGTGTTTAGTGCAATCAGTTAATATAAGTTTAATCCACAAGCGTTGAAAAGTTTCCAATTTCTTTGAGAACATTGTTATGTATTACAGAATGTGGAAAAGTATTCTGAATATAATAATACTACTGTAAGAACGGAGGACGACTATTTAATATTGTCTAAAAAAATCAAGCGATCAAATTAATTAAATTATTCCCAAACATTGGATACACCTTATTTAATATAACTGCGACGTTTTCACAAAATGTTAATATTCACAGGTATTTGTTTCAAAACGTTTGAATAAAGAAAAGTGCTTTTACAACCGTGATTGCTTCAGAAAGAAATGTTGAATGTCAAAATTGTTCGATTGAAAAACTTGACGAATGTATAGAATCGTAATTTGAAGAATTGCAGTATAATACTGACAATGAGGTTAAACAGTTACGAATATGGTTCGACGATTGTATGATATTCAAGGGTCCTCTTAATTGCAAGAGTATTAATTGTTTTTACTCACCATGTTGCTTTCTGGGAGTGAACTCGGCTGAATGCTTGATGTTCGAATTGTGTCAACCGTTTATATACATAATTTTCATCCTGCTATCTTCCGTACTGAAAAAATTAATCGGCCAGTTATTTACACATACATGCAAATGTAAAGAGATTCATTTGTGTGCGATGGAATCGTACTTTACAGGTATACTGGCACCGGATAACGCGAACAAAATATGTATGTTCAATGCATTATGTAACCAATGATTGTTAACGGACAAACAAGCAATTTTGTCCGCTCGATAATATCTAGATTATCATTGTAAGATATACATTAACGAAACGATAAACGAAAGTGTTATATCATCGATCTCCGATCTTGGACTTTCCTAACGTTGTTTTCATCGTTTGCTTTTGCCTGTTTGCTTACTTTCATAAGAAACGCTCATTACAACTACCTTTCGTTAGTATAAAAACCTGCAAATGTCTTACTATTGATGTTTAAATATTTAGGAGATTTTTTTACTAATTTCTTTTACCCCAAATAGTCCCTGCAATTTGTCCGGCTGGACATTCGGCAGGTCGTTATATTTTGTTTATCCGGTAGCATATAGGTGCTGTTCCCATTGGAACCTAACCGTCAAGTAACGTCGGTTGACATGTTCAAACAAATCTATAGATAAAACGACCAACGTATAGAAACAATAGTACAAGTAAGGTCACCAAACGCGGACAAACGGTAGTATAGAGAACTGATCAAGCATGTTGAAACATTATCACAGTGAACCCTTGAAATAAATTCACCAGGTAGCGTAGAAAAGGTGTGCAAACATGTCGAAACTACAAAGAAAAAGTGATTCAACTCATTCGGGAGCTTGCATAGTCAAACGTTTTAAACCTTCTCAGGCGTTAATGCCAGTAAACTATTCAAACATGTGCAAACAGCAATGTTGGTAGAGTGATTAAGGCAGTTCAAGCAGTGATATGGGTACAGTGATTGATCGTATTCGAACTCTAATGCAGGTGAAGTTTGCGCACCTTTATAGACATTGATACTCGTAAAATATATTCAAACATGTTCAAACAGTATTACAAGTAAATTGACTAAGCAACTTGAAAAAATAGTACAGCTGCAGCGATCAAATGTGTCCAAATATTTGTGAACCTTGGCAGGAAAAGGGCCAATGTCCAATTAGCAATTTTCTGGGAAAAGGTGCACATTGGCTAGTTTCGTGATAGTAGAAAGACAGTAGCCCTTTTTTCCTATGGTAACGTTCATGATTTTTACGTGAATGGTGCATAAAACGGAAATTCAGTAATTTCAGACATTGGCCCTTTTTCTACCGAAGTACAGATTCATATACGTTAATTAATCAATCACAGAGGCTGAACCGGACGGAACGCTTCATTTTCGTTTTGATATCTCTCTCGAGAAGACGTTCTCGTTTCTAAATGCCAGGAATCGTTAGAGGAACATCTGGAAAGTGCGAGGGACACTTAATTACCGGAAACGGCAGCGCGATTGTTCAACGGAGGGCCAGCAATTGCTTCGACGTTCCACCTGCGTTCAAGTCGCAACGGCAAGTCGTATCGAATTATTTTCTGCCGCTGGCCAGGCAAACTTTTCCCCGATATTATGGCAACACGTGGTGGTAACAGCCCGCCGGTACCGGGGCTCATCGTTACCGGCATAACGGCCTCAAGGATTTTCACGGTGAAACAAGAAGCAACTAGGAAAATCTGTTCGCAGTTACGTGCCGCGGGATATCAATACCTGCTGCCAGATTCTTTCGTCGGAAAATCGATTCGTCCGCTCGATGCTTTACCTTCGAATGGCGTAGGTAATGTGGATCCTTCTCTGGACCCTATAATGACTTCTCTGGACCCTATAATGACTTCAGTCTTTATAGGGTCAAAGTAAAGTTCAAATTCACCATTTTATGGAAGTTCAAATGATGACTATTGTGATACATCTGAGGACAATTACTCATTTGAATAGGAAATGTGTCAATTTTTGTTTATTTTTAATTTAAGGGTAGAAGCTCAATCTATCTAAGAAGTCAATGCCCGATGACTTACAGTCAGTACTACAACAATAATTTGCTCCTAATTGTAAGTATGCTAAGAAAAACATACAATGCTGTATGCGATTGTTCCAACGTTTCTACCAGAAGAGACAATTGAAAGTTATGAATGCAAGAACAGGAACCAGGTACATCAATTAATGTTTTCCACTATTACCAAACAAGCTGTTTTTAAACACACATAGATAGTTTACTATTCTTCGATAACAAGGAGCCGCAAATGTTATTTTCTTACATTTTTATGTTACTCATTAATACATTTTATGTTATCACAAAATAATGAATTATCTTATTTGTTCTGCTTAAATGTTTTTCTAAATAAAAGTATCTACAAGTACGTACATGCTTAATACCGATAAATTTCAATGCGATCGTTCAGATAAGTAATTATTACTTTGTTTTGTAACAGATCTAATCAACCTATCCCGATGTTGCAGATTATTATATCGTATAAATACTAAAACGACCTTGCATACCATCGAAATCTTTTCAAATGCGTCAAAATACTTTCTCTAATCTTTTAAAGCCAATTGTTAATTACACACACGCAGACCCACACACCATTTGTACTCCGTACAACAAGATAAAATTTATTTTTTAAACGATCGATCTTAAATCCCTATGTACATCCATTCATATTTTCGTTTTTTTTTAAATTATGTAAATTAATTAACATGTGTTACACAGCACTTTTCGTCATTCAAAAATTCGTTACGCTGCGAAACAGCACCGATTGTTTTCACGAAAGTGATGTTCACGGGAATAAATTTCTCCGATGAAGCTTATCTGTTTGTGGATAACTGAGCATCGATAAGACGGTTCTGCCTGTTACGGATTCTATTTAGATGTGTTATTTCATCGATCGGCTTCTGAGTCCAAGGTATGCGATAAACTTCCAACACTCGATCGTAGCAACGGTACAATCCCATATCAACTAGTCTGGAAATGTCGGCTTTAATCGTGGGCATAGATTGTCCGAAAGAGGTCGAAGAGTTTTCAGTCGAACATTGAATTTCTGTTTTGTGCTGACTGATTGCAGGAGAAATCGTAGAACCGAGCGAAAAGAAGAGAAAGTGTACGGAGGTCCAGGAGTTATCGAAGTAAGTACAATCTGTGATTACGGTACGAAATATTTTTTATAGACATAAAATACTCTTTCTCGGACGATTTTGAATTTTCAGTAACTAGACGCAATACGTGTTCTAAATCTGTTTTTTGTGTTAAGCATTTCACATCTCATTTGTTAATTAACTGCTTTATATTCTGGGATGTGCGATATTGTGAACATAATTTTTGATATTGCTGATTTTATCTACAGGAATTCTTCACTATGTAAATAGTGATTCAAACACTCCCTTATATTTTCAATCTCTATCGAATCCATTTCTTTAACCCTAATCCGTTTTTCGAGTCAATTTAACACATTTTTTAAAAAGTGGTATACATTGTACATCGCTTTGTTAATTATCAACGATGCGAACAATCTTATGTTTGAATGTACGGAATGCATAGAAATTTCATTTTTTTTATTATCAATAAAAGAATTTGCAGATGTAACTATTTATCTTTTCATTGCATTAATTTTTTACCATTATGTTCATTTAACACCACGGGACAAATTAAGTTGAGAAAAAATAGGGGACGAAAGACGGTTAATTATTGTACGGATTCTTTCATAAATAAACAATAATCATTTACGACACGCATGAGACGAGATAACAATAGATACAATAGAAAAACTATTAAAACGAATGCTAAAATTGGTTAAAGCAGTGATTGAGCGACGCGACGATATACGGACGATAGGATACTTTAATTTTATTACGCATTATTGGTGAAGCCTTTGTTGTAATACATATTGAATGTACGAATTCTTTACAGCCTCATGCAGAGATGGCCATCTGGAGCAAGGCCTGGCTCCACGCTACCCCCACTCTGCGCCCATTCCCCTCACGTATGTTATAGCCTCGGTGTGATGTCGAAAACATCGGTAACTGCCGGTAAATACGGTTTCTCAAAAAACAGTGATGTAATAAGAATCATCATTTGTTTATACAGGGTGACCGATTTTAATCTATAAATGCAAATCACTCGCACACTATTTATTGTATAAAAAAATAATTCAGATAAGAAGCGAATGATTTCAAGGGGGCCACAGTCTGCTGTGAGTAGTTTTTTTGTAGACGGACGCGTAGAGGTCATATAAAGGTGACATATGTATTTTTAAATGGAATTGTATATTTTTAAATTCGCTAATCGATGCAGCTCGTTATTCTGTACAAAATTGTATGAAACTATTTATGTCGAAAAATCATTAGTTTAGGATATATTTTAGCCTCAATATTCGTCAAAGTCAAAATCACCTTATGTCATTTCAGAGCAGTACGTATCCGTACTACCGCCACTTTGCAATATTGTGATTAAAATGTCTCCTAAACTATTGATTTTTCGACATAAATAGCTTAATACAATTTTATAGAGAATACCGAGCTGCATCGACTCGTGAATTTAAAAATATACAATTCCGTTTACAAATACGTATGTCACCTTCATATGACCTCTGCGCGTCCGTCTACAAAAAAACTACTCACACCAGATTGTGGCACTCTCGAAATCATTCACTTCTTATTCGAACTATTTTTTTATACAACACATAGTGTACGAGTAATTTGCATTTGTAGATTAAATCCGGTCACCTCGTATGACACCAGTTTCATCTAGAAATTACATCTCAACTTTCTTATTACACGGGGAGAATTGACGCAGGGTGGGGGTAAGGCGGAGCAAGGCGTCGCTCCGGATGGCCATCTCCGGTCTAAGGTATCAAACTAGAAAATAATTCTCACAGATTCCAGTAATTCGCTAATAATATTTCAGGTTTGCTCAATTTTCTGTAAGTGCTCTAATACTTGTGGATAGGGGTGTATCTTGATTTTCAACCCGAATTCGTTGATCTGGCAAGAAGTGTGTTTTACCAGGCGCGATCGGACGAATCGATGTTCGAGCGAGCTCGACAGCCAATTGGAAATCTCTTTGGGTTTGATGGGCGAAAAAGGGCTCGGAAAAAAGGGAGAAAGAGACGGAACGTTGTCCGCGAGGGCCGGCTTTCAGTAGAATCGAAAACGAGGAAAGACACCGGGACCGGCTCGGCACGGGATCGGAATAGGTGGCCGTAACAAATCCTCCGCGAGTAATCGAGGTCGTGCCTCGGCTAGGTTTTACTCTCGAACACTTAACTCTATTGCGATTGGATCCCCTGTCCTCCTTTTCTTCTTCCAACCGCCACGTTCTACTTCGTTCTCGTTCTTCAGAGACACTGTACTTCGTACAGTTCGCCGGCTTTTTGCGCGGGAAAACCTTATTGCGAGTGACGCTATAAAACACCTTCGAGAGGAGAGAGATCTCAGCTCTCTTCTTCTTTGTGTCTAACCCAGCATCGACTGCTATGGTCATTTAACCGGGTGACCTACAGTTTTAGGTGATTTCGGAACCAGCGTCATCTGCATCCGAGAAACACTGAAGACACGGTCATCCATCTGAGCGATGATCGTGCACAGAGTGACTCGGCATGGCCTGGCTAGACAAACAGCTAATTGTTGCATTAGCCAATAACTCCGTGCGGTTTCTAGGTGTGAGTAAAAGACGATTTTCCAATTGAAATCTCCAACAATTTTTCATTTGGTGAATCGCAAGGGGTCGCCGTCCACCACGATAACACCTGGCCGCATACATCTTTGCAGACCTGACAAAAGTTGTTAGAACTTGGCTAGGGTGTCGCACCGCATCCTTCATATTCACCCGACCTTGCCCCTTCCGATTTCCACCTGTTTGGCTGCATTCAGAATTCCTTGTATGGACAGCGTTTCATTTTCAATGAAGTCATCACACGTTACTTGGAACAGTTTGTCGCCAAGAGAGACAGAAAGTCCTTCGGGCAAGGAATCCTGAAGCTGGCTGAAAGATAGCGGAAGGTAGTGAGTCAAAACGACTAGTACATTGTTGAATAAAGTTATTACTGTAAGGGGGAAAGAATTGGGTGGACTAGACTGCGAATCGAAGCCGGGATCTACCGCTTTCCGGATGGGTGCTATCCTACTAACAATCCAGAGATGACCATCCGGAGCAAGGCCTGGCTCCAGCCTACCCCCACTCTGCGTCCATTTCCCTCACATGGGCGTGGTCTGGGTATGACGTCGAAAACTTCGAAGATTGTCGATAAATATAGTTTCCTACGAAACAGTGACGTAATAAGAATAACTATGTATTCTTTTATGTATGACATTAGTTTTATCTAGAGATTAAATCTCTACTTTCTTATTTCGTGAGGGGAACGGACCCAGAGTGGGGGTAGGGCGGAGTCAGTCGTCGCTCCGGATGGACACATCTGCACTAACAATAAGCTATCCAACCCACTACCGATCTCATCGCCCTAAACACAACACACTAAACGACTGCCGCCTAAATTACCTTCTATACTTCGTCCCAAATAAGAGCACAACTGTGACGAGACCGAGTTTCGACCGATCTACATGGTATGTGTGCGTGTAGTATACTTGTATGTAATGCATGTGTGTTTAATACATGCACCTATAACACAATTTGACAAAATCTGACGTATCCTGGCGTTATCCCTGAACCATTGTCACACGCGTTCCAGCTAAGTATACAGAAAGTATTGTCGCCGTGTATATTGTAGGCGTCAGTCAACGGTGTAGGAGACGGCGGTAAATTAGATATTCGATGCGCGAAACAGTTATGCTCCTATTTGGGACGAAGCATATAAAGAAATTGTCTTTCATTTGCACCTAAAAGACCGCACAGAATTATTGGTCAACCCAATACATAGGGTATTCTAAATAAATTTGGACGGTGGTTTAGAGCAAAGGGTGCATAAAGACCGAACATTTTTGTGTATCAGACAGAATCAAACGAGACTAATGTTGTACGAATTAGGTACAAGGTATGCAACATAGACACACAACTCGTAACGTGGGCGGGGTATGCAACATAATCGATAGACTGCGGATTTTTATGCAAATATACATGTATGGGCTTCAATGCATTTGACTGATATGTAGCTGATGAAACACAACTATGACAGAACTGCATGTTGGCACTGAAATGCTGAAAAGTACATTTTTTGTTTTACTTTCTTTACAAATGTAAACATGTGCATTCTCGATGAACTTGGATATGTTAGATTGCATAAAGATCTGCAGTCTAATAATCACTCAGGTCAACCTGATCACTTGCGCAATAGCCGTTATCCACAGCTACGGCTGCCAAGGTTTCGATAAGATAGTGGATGGATTAAGACGGAAAAAAGTTATAATCACTCTTTTCTTCATCTCATACTTAATTCCAGTTTTCTTTTCTCATCTTAACGCTGACCGTGGCCAGCGGTGTTTATTGCATAATCGGCGCATGGCAATTATAAACCTTAAACGGAATCAAACGGAACCATAATTTCTTAGCAATGCTGTTGTCGTCTCTTTAAACTTGTTGTCCCGTTCGCAGGCTACTCACAGACATACACTTCATTTTCTAATTTTTTTATTTAATCTTCTACACTATTCTGTTCGGTATATCATAGATTACGGGTTGGGTGTGAAGGCAATTTGTCGGCCCGTGTTCACCGGGAAAGCGTTTTCAAAATATAATGACAAGAACCTGATGTACCATAAAAATGTGATGTACTAAACAAAATCTGATGTAGTAATAAAAACGTGATGTACTTAAGAGAGCCGTCGCTCTCGAAATCGGCCGCGAGAACGATAAAAAAGCAAGCGTAACAATCAAAAATATTCACAAACGATCCATATCACGATAAGAATTAACAGTAAGTGGCTGCAGATAAGATTCTAACGAACGATATCGTGTAAAAATTCTAAAAATACAGGATCCCCTGACGATTTTATGCCTTCTTGCAAATATTTGCACACTTGCTCCTAATCGATTCGTTTAGATCTACACTCATCTGACATCGCGGTGCGGTAAACAGATAACAGATTTCTTTTCAATGAAATCTAATCGTACTTTCTCAATGTGAATCGTTATCACGGCTTACATATAATTTGTTTCAATCTCTGACACATACTTTCATGAAAACTGGTTCGTTCTATAGAGGGTGTTCCACAATTAAACGATCAAACTTTGTCAATGTGTTCTGTAAAGATAAATAAGATAAGAATATTGAAGAAAGAATATAATGAAAGATTCCATTAAATCCTTTTGAAGACTGAAATATTATTAATATTAGTAACATGTTTATTGTATGTACTGCAAGGACAGAAATATCTTTTCTTAGTAACGTAAAGAGCGATAAGTATACAAACACGAGTTTCTAAGCAATGTCCGCATAAGTGATGCGATGCAGTTTAGTACATACTAATTTTCCATTTAAAAATGCATAATTTTGTAACGATACGAACAGTTTTGTGCACACTCGAAAATTACATTCTTCTCTTGAACAATCTTTGTCGATGTTCTTTTGTGGAAGCTCAAGCATTTCAATTACAGAAATTGTACATGAAACCATATCGGTATACTCTTCGTTCGAAAATGTTTATTGAATATTTACAGAAACTTGTACTATATTTTGGTATTGATACAACTTATATTATGAATTCAAGCATAATCGTTGAATAAAATGATATGTGTGTTAAACTTTCTCGTGTGTGTTCAATTTACCTTAGTTTTTATGTATTTATAGAATATACTGGCACGATGTGATTAACTCTGAATCATACTGCATATTTTTCTGTAACTCTATATTGCCGGTATGAACAAACTTCATACCGAAACAATAATGTGGGAACAGAAGAACACGACTGAGAACTCAAATCTTTTTTTTTTGCGATTTATATAAAAACTAGTAAATTATATCGCGTCTGATTAGGTATGGCCGTTTCCACTGTGACGTTCAACGTGTTAACTATGATTCAATTTTACCTCTCTTCAACTTTTGTTTCGTTTTTCAAGGTATCTCTAAAATGGAATCATCGGTGTCTGAATTGAATTTACTCGCTAATCGAAACCAGAGTGGCGATACAGCTGATTGCAGATGAAAATGGCAGATTTGTCTCTGACTGAACAGGTATACTTATTTCAAAATTTCTTACCATTTGAAACACTACAAATTTTTTAAATCGTTTTACTTATTTCAGAGTACATTCACGATCGAACAATCAATGCATGGATCGGGCTGACCCTGTAATCGAATGCAAAATGATCGCGGATGAAGGTAAGGAACTATTACAGTATCTTCTTCATTTTAATTGAGCTTGATAATTCCTAAATTGATTGCTCTTCCACCATTGACTATTTCAACAACTATCTCGATAACTTTAAGGTACTTCCACGATTGAAACATGGCTGCTGGAGTCAAATTTGCGTCGCAATCGAATCCAGAATGTTGGTCCAGTTAATTGCAGATAAAAATGGTGAATAATTACGGATTACTCTTTGACTCAACAGGTATAATAATTCCTAAATTCATTGCTACATGGTAGACTAGAAATTTTAAAAATTATTTCACTTACCTCAGAGTACCTTCATGATCGAAGAATAAATGCATGGATCGAATTTACCCTACAATCGAACGCAAGATGATCTCGAATGGTGACGAACCATTGCAAACTCCTCTTTATTTCAACAAGCTTGATACAGTAAGACCTCGATCATCCGAAATGTAACGAATAACAGGACTTACATTGTTACTATTTCTTGAACAAAAATGATAATTTTTTTTTTAGAATATAAAACATGTAGTGTTACAAAATTAAGAGTACATTGCCATGAATGATAATTGTACCTCGTAACTGACACAGGATGAACGGTTTTTGTGTAAACAATGTTCAGATAATCGAGGTCCTATTGTAATTTCTCAATGGATTGTCCATGGACCATTCAAAATTTCAGAAATAATTTCGCTCGTTCCAGGTCGTCTCCAGGATCAGCTCATCGACGCACAGTAGAACATATGGCTTATCTAGGTGGACAAACCATTTCAAATGAATGAACTCAGAATTTTATCATTCCTGGGGATTAAAGATGTAAAGTAGTAATAGATAAAGAAAAGGTATACAAAGATTTGATTCATGAATGCAATCACAGATATTGGTCTTCAAACTTGTATTAGTAAGACGCCTGTTAGTTTCATCTATTTTGCGCATAACCTTCTTCTATGTGTATATTAATAAAAGACAACAAGTGGAAACGTATTGTTTTTATTACAATCTAGACCCGAAAATGAACCAGGAAAACAAGTTTCGCAGAGGCAAATCTATTATTTCCGTTGCAATTATAAGTATTTCGAAGTGCTTTTCTTTGAATAGAAATGATTTCTCTTCTAGAGCGCCGATTTCGAGATTCGATCGGATTCGCTTTGATACTTTAAAAAAACTACAGAAGTGTACTTTGTTAGTAGACACTAAAAAGTCCAAGTGCCACAAGCTGCCGCAAAAGTAAAAAATTCATCTACCAAAATTTATTGACAGAAAAACAGAATTGATATTTTAATGCAGCTTTCCTATCAATTGTTTATGGTGTTGAAAAGATGTGTTTATTACTATTGGAAATCACTTATATACCTTCAACTAAACATACAATTGTTGTAAAAAGATGGCACGTAGGATTGTGAAGTGTATTGAATCACAGGATCAGAAGCCCCTCTCAAAGAACGTAAGTCCAGAATATTCTTTTAACACTTCGAGTGCCGCGTCACCCATATCTGGGAGACAGATAGATTCAATGGTTCTTTATTCGGTCATGTAAAATATTAAAAATATACCTAATCAACTCTAATAGAAGCAGTAAAAAATGATGAATGTTGCTGATATTATTGATTAAAAAAGGCGGAATTCCCGGTTACATTCATTTTGTAAAAAAATTGAGAAAGTTTGCCATTTTCAGCAAATGGAGCGTGGCACTGAAAGTGTTAATTATACAAAGTGTGAAAAAGTGTTTAAGACAAAGTTTATTTCTTTTCAGTAAACCTATTAAATGTGCTGGCTATTTTTATTATAAAATAGAATACACGGACGTGGAAGAGTATGCCACTCCAGACGCACGTATGATCGTAAATGAAAAGAAATAAGAACGTGCATGCTGCGCACAAAACTGCGCCAGACACAATTACTCAATAGAATGCTACAAAACTTTCTATATTATTTCGTTAAAAATTATGGGGTGCGCACCCCCTGCAACCCGCTGAGTGTCTGAAGCAGCGCACAGTATGTCATAAAGAAGGCCTCATCGAATCATAACGTGCACAAAAAGAATGTTGCCTTCGCCTACTATTATACGATGTATAATAGTTTTCGAGAAATTAATTTTGTCCAGCTGAATGTGGCATTTGCCCCACTGTGCGTCGGATCGACGGAGTAGACGCAACGATGTAACGCAGAATGGCGTCGAAGGTGATCGCGATGGACGATGACGACGGAGCTGGCGAAGATTTCCTGTTCGGAGCTGGAACGGTCGCGTCAGCCTGAGCGAGCACGAAAGAGACGAGTTAGGGGTAAACGCACGGGGTTAGCAACCCTCGGAGCACGGGCTCGCTTGTATTTCAATGTCGGAACATCCGGTCGGGTCGACGAGTGATGTGGTCTGCTACCCTCGTGTATCCGGCCGTCGCCAAACAGCACGCCGTGTGCACTCGACCCTGTTGTATGTTTACGCGGCTTCAACTTTCCTCAACGCCATTCTGCACGACTGTCGTGCACCGACTACACAGGGTGTCCCGGCAACAGTGGTGCAACCGGACAGGTGATGATTCATCGTGGAAAAATAAGTCGAAAGTGCAGTACGAAGTTGTTGCGTATGAAGCTTCGATTTCAAGAAAACGACTTTGAAAATTTATCCGATACACTCGTACTGACTGTAACTTTCTACTTGACGGATTTGTTACTGCTTGTGTAGTAGTAATTATCTAATATAAATATATTAGTATGTAGCTCGTCCATGCCCATTTTCTGGCACGGTGGAGGACACGAGCCTTTCAAGCATTTTTCCTTCGACCCGACATCTGGTGACCAAGGGTCATTCGGCATTCTTTTATTCACTGCTCCCGCCAGGTAGGAGTTTAAGTACGGATCAAAAGGTTACATTCCGTGTACAAACTATGCAGCTTCTGCAAACTCTAAGGAATCCGCGGACAATAACTGCACCCCCTCAAAATAATGCGTTTTCTGATAGAGATTCCCCGCCTATGACGTCACTCGCTCCATACTTGTTTGAACTTTCACAGCAAGAAGTAACATCAAACAGCTGCAGAACTTACCAAGGTTTTTCATGTCAAACTTTGTAACGGTCTATTATAGTAAACATTTTTACTATTATTTGCGTTTTTTCGCTATTATTTTTACCTTTTTTCTGACTTATGAACATAGCTTATGCGTCAGATAAGAAAATGCTACAATCCCATTCGCATCCATGCTTTCTCCCATTCCTTTTGGTACGCTAACACAGAAAACCCAACGCTTACGCGTTCACTATAAAAACGTGCATCGCGACGTTTGCACGTCGTAACAAAACGCTCGTGATGCCGCAGCATAAAACTGTCGAAAGGGTAGGTAGAAAGTGTAGGGGTGTTTAGATGTTAGTCGTTGGTGGTTTGGTCGTAACTGAAGTGTTTTTTATGTATACGAAATAACACGAGAATCTTTACCACCGTAGGTGGCGTTTCCATACAGAATTTATAGTTAGTAAATTTTTCAGTGCATGAAGGGATGTGACAATATTCGAGGAGAGGGGTACACAGGGCCTCAAGGAAGAGCGCATCGCGACATCCGTTGATACATCCTGGTCGAACCTTCTTAGACTTCGATCGGATGCCCTTTTCTCGTCGCAAGGCTGTCGAAGCTATTGTCAAAAATAATACTCGCAAATATTAATTATAACATTAATGACTACATCCGACGTCCCTTAATCACCTAATTTCCCCCCCTTGCGCATCCTTTCTCGTCATTACGTTGTAATCTTCGCTTCGTCGGTTGGAGAAGGAAACATTTGATAGGCAGAGTTCTCTGAACGTTGTTACTCAGATGTTTTGTTTTGTTACGCACAAAGGAATTTACCATGGCTAGACCTAGAACAAGTTGCAATTCTAGACGGTTCGGACGACGGGTGCTTCAGAATCGAATGGCAGCGCAAACTGTTAACTTTTAACAACTCTGTGTAACTTTGAAGTCGCACACTCATGCAAGACCTCATCTCTTAGACTATCAATGAGACGAACCCAATGTTTCCTATTCACATTTTTTTAGCAGCTCTGTTATGTAACTGCCAAACATATAAAACTTCATAATCATCCATTCTTTCCCAAAAGAAACCTTCGTGTGTTTGAGGCAGAATATGTACTTAACTAAAGAACGAACGATCGACACCTAGCCACACAATTAGGTGGATACGGTATCACATGACTATCTTTCTACATATGTAGGTATCGCGATCCACGTATGCATCTCCGCATGATAAGCCTCTAACAATAAATGAGTCTATCCGGGAGCGCGAAGAGTCTATTCGGAAAGTTGTAAAATAAGTCTATACTTTAGAACACGTACACTCCTTATCTCAACGCTAAAGTCCTCTATTCGTTGGACATTGATGTTATCTGTTCGAGCAACTTCATCTTATCTTTCAATTTGTCGATAGTCCTGACGCCGTGGAAGACGGAATCGGCGAACGGCATCTGTTGTGTGATGTCGTCGATGATGTGGTCGATGATGTACCCAATTAGCAGGCCCTCCTCAATGTCGGCGTCATATGAAATATCCAGCATGCCATCAATATACTCCTCATAGGTCTCGTCTGTTTCCTTCAGTCTTCTGCCTAGTCGTTTGTGAACGCGGACAGAATTCAGATTCTCCGAGAATTCGGATATCAGCGCATCTTTCAATGCCTTCCAGGTTCTCCAGGGGGCTCCGAATTTCACAAACTGCCTCGGCCTTCCCAGCAATAGACTGCTCGCGCAATTTATTGTTTCTTCTTCTGACCACTTGTAGACCGCAGCGGTGTGCTCGATTCTTTTCAACCAGCGATGTAAGGTCACGCCATAGTTGCCTGTGAAAAAATGACATGTTCTCTCGTTAGATGTGGGGTTCTCTCCTGGCAGGAATAATACTGTATTCGTCATGCTCAGGGTTAACGCATCTAATTCCGATTCCCAGTCTGTATTCATCTTCTGCTTATCGTCGAGAGTATTATCTTCGACACTTCTTTCCTCCGCCATCGTAACCTCAGTTATTTTCCCTTCACTGTACACTTCGGTTTACGATCCGGTATAAATCAAATGAAGATACCGAATAGTATCGAGTAAACGAGCAATTCGTCCCTACGTTCTATCGTTTCGGCAATTTGTCGTTGACTGATTACGCGTCGCGACGTGCGAACTGTATCTCCTCCGCGCTTATCATCGGTCCCTTCTTTTATAACCGTCAGCAACGATACTTAGAAATATTCGTCATCAACGGCAGCTGCCATGTAAGGAACGCCGGTTCTCATCCTCGTACGACCCTTCGTACCTGTTTCAGGAGGCAACGTCTAACACGTGGAACTTAAGGCGCGAACAAAACCACTGCTGGTATTTCTTGTTCGGCCGAATTTCTTCCGCTGAAAATCAGTAGATTTCTAAGCGCAATATCTCGAAAACCACTAGAAATCGGGTATGTACATCAAGGGTCAGTGTATTCGTCTTGGCAAGCACAATTAACACTTTCGCGACGGGCGATAGCCGGGCAAAACGTTTAGTTGAATGCTGCATATAACTTACAGAAGTCAGTAGCTGAGTACGACAAGGTTCTGCTATTTAAATGTGTGTGAATATAAAAAATATTGCTTCCTGATATCATGCTGCCATGAGCCTTGTGGCTAGAACTATGTTACCGGCATTCAGCTAAAGATTTTGAAATGTCGTACAACTACGTTATCGGTATACAGCCAAAGAATTTGAAATGACGTAGGACTACGTCTCCCGTCGCGAAAGTGTTAAGTGGCCTGAAGAAAAATATGTAGTTCCATTTAAAAAAACGAACTTGACCTTCACATCTCTTACAATAATAACGTTAAAAAAAATTTGTCTTCGCCAGAAGATGTACCCCCTCGTCCCATGCAAATTCCATATAAAACATTTCTTGTACCTTCAATAAGATAGGAAATATGAGCTTGTAACGGATAAGGTGGGACACCCTGTACGTGTCAGACATTAACACATAACCCGCCGGCATTGCATTTATGCAATGTTTCTGGACTGTCGCTAAACCGCCGGCATGGCATTTTTGCAATCTGTAATATGATATACAGGCTGGTTCGAAGCTATAAACGAATTTCAAATTAAAAGTATGGGTGTTAGTGTAATGACTTATTGCAAAGTTAGTGTAAGCTTGAACAAACAATTAAAATATTAAAAAAAAAAAGTTAGGCTGGTTTTCCCTTCAGGAGACAAATTCTTAAATTTTGAAAATTAGTGCCGGCGGTTTAGGTTCGGCTGCAAATTCAAAAGCCGGCGGGTTAAGTGTTAATTGTGGGGTCAGGGTGAAAATTGGGAAACTTGTTCCTTGACGGTTCTGAGGTGAGCGCTGAGTGGTCTAAAAGAGTCCTCTTCCACTCCGTGGCTAGATCCTTCGAGAACAATGTCCCTTTTCTTGAAAGTAGTACCACGTCACGTTACCAGTGACTTAAATTCTCTCATGCCTCTTCCAAACAGTCAGTCCTATGACAGAGCCATACGACGTCGAGTCAGTGACTAACGTCCGGTGTCCACCTATCGAGCCATACTCTCAACATACAGATACAAAATAGTCCTGAACACGTTGACTGTCACGCAAGTTTTATATGTTTTGCCCTGAGCGCCAGAATACAATTACCATAACTCTAAGTATACATATAATGATAACATATTAAGTAATATGGTTAAATAATCAAGGGAGATGATCGAGAGTTAGACTGATATGGGGATCGAGTTCTCGGCAGACTTGAGATCTTTGCTTCGCATCGGCAGAAGGGAAGTGTCCGACTGCATAGTTGACTTCTTAAAAAGAGCCACTATAAACATTTAACCTAATGATCTAACCTGTTAGTATTGTTCTGTGGCAAATGGATTCAGTACAATGGCATTCCACCCTTCCACACACACAACATGTTTAAATAAAATCATATCCTTATCAACAGTGCGTTTATCTCGCTGGTTACAATGATCACAATGTTCTCTACCTACTTATGTTGTCCAAAATTTGTTAATCGATGATGAAGCGGTTGTGCTAAGCAGGGATTTCAGAAAAGAAAGGAAGGAGGAAAGAGGATAGAGCGTTTCGTCCGGGGCCTGCTAGTGGACTCGTCAGTAAGGCTACCTAGCAGGCCCGTGCCTTAGACGCGGGATAGTGAGGGTCAGGTCGTAGGTGTATATATACAGAGCGCAGGATGGTCGTGGACTTGCGGGAAAGTCTGTGCGCCGCTGATCCCTCTGCTGGCGAGGTCGGGAAGTGCCGCTACAATGATATTCGTCTTATTCTAATCATCCTAAAAAATGTAGTAACGTCGGTCACGGGTGACCACCGTGGCGGTCGACGTGGTAAGCCAGTTGTTGCGCACCATGTTCTTCTCGCAATTGGGAAGACGCCACGAATGCACTCAGCGGCAGAATTAACCGTGTGTGAGCAAATTGTTTTAATTGGTGAGAGTTGCGTTGTGTTCACGTGCGATTTATTGCGTTGTCCAGAGTGGTACATCGAGTTACAGCTGATGTGATGTCGAGCAGCGACATACACGTGCAGCGACTTGTACAAACATGCAAGTACTTAGGTGCATCGTTCGAAGCGTCCTCCATGATATTTTTATCTCGACGAATAGGATTGTCGAACAACGTCTGGCGGCGGCTCGAAACCGAAGTGCAGGCGGAAAATGTCGGAGGATCTCACGACAGGAGTCCGCGATCGATCGAAATTTCATTTCGTCGCGAGAGACGTCGAAGGAGTTTCGGCCTCGTGCACACAGGAAGTGGGTGTTCTGCCTTCTTGCAGAGCGCGTTCAAACTTTAATGCATGCGAAAAGGTCGGCTTGTTTGCTCTCGAGAAAATTGCTCCCGTAGAACCGGCTGTATCGAGGTAAAATGTGATTTCGTTGGTGACCCAGGGGGATTCCTCGACGTTCGACGCCTCGTCGAAGGAACGTTGCGCCTATGCGAACCAGACGTCCCGTTAAGGTCGAAGAATCTCTGCGATCGGTGAAACAACTCGTTCTGGGCGTACCATTTTCAACGAGCCGCGTATGGTTGTCGTGACGGTAACGGTTGTACGGCTGTCGAAGAGTACCAACGGCGGTACCCAAATCGTACAGTCCCACAATGACGCGCGTTTGTGATGGTTTTCGAAAATTTTAGACAATATGGTACCGTTCTCCAGAAATCACGTGGTGTTGCACGGTACATTCATACGCGAAATATACTATTGCAAAAAAATTGTGAAGGTCACAAAAATAGCCAATCATGCATTCGCAGATAGCATTATTCGAGCTATTCAACGCCACCAAACTTTTTATAGTATTTCGTTACAAAAATGGGGGAGCGCACCCCCTGCAACCCCTCGAGTGCCTGAAGAAGTTCACAATGTGCCATAAAGAGGGCATCATCGAACCATAAAGCGAGCAGAAAGAATTTTGTCGATACCTGTAACAGTTTTTGAAAAATTAATTTTGTCTACCTGAATGTGCCATTCGCGTTCCATTGTGCGTCACGTCGGACGCAGGAAACAATCAGCTCGTTGTTTTCCTTATCGCGAGCCAATCTCTCGTTCCACCAATCACGTTCGTCAGAATTAGACGATGTTACATATAAAGACGGCGAAGGACATCAGACACGGTGACAGTGATACGCTATTAGAAACGGGGAGACGAAGGGAATCCTTGGCACGTTCGTAAGCGCGTTTGTAATTACAATATTAGGGAGAGGCTGCCCGAACATAGGCTGGAAGTTATTACAAACTCGGTTGTTTGAGGACCGGGAATTTGCGCGCGTGTGACCAGTCGAATGTAGCGTCAGCGATAAAGCGTATTTCGAAAATTTGAATACATTCCTCCGTCGTGACTGGCGAGAGACTGTTCGCCTGAAACATTGCCGGCCTGCTGAAAATTGCACAGCAGCAACAACATGTCACTAACTGGTGAACCGTGCTGTTCACCGCCGGAAGTGACCGAAAATTGCGGTAGCATACAGTTGAGCAGAAAAATGTCGACCAACTGCACGTGGACCATAAATAACATCGCTTATACCTGAGGAACATGAGAGGAATGCTAGTGTCGCCTACATTCTCACTACTGAAGGCCAACGATACGATAAAATGTTGCATACGCGCATTTCCTAACGGAACGTACGAGAAGAACCAACAGTATCTGCGTGTGGATCTCCGTTTCATTGGGAACATATCGAAGCTCGCAGTAACGTTTACAGTTTCTGTATTTAATGATTGCGATACTTAGGGCTCATTTCCACTTGCGACTAGCCGCGCGCGACTCTCGAGTGCTCGCGACTCAAAATGCCGCGACTCAGCCGCGCGCGACAGCCAACGGTTGCCGATTGTGCGACGAGAGATGACAATGTATGCAGCCGTTGAAGCTGTTCGTCGAAGAGGTCGTTAAATCTACTTTATTAGGCAATTAGGCATTTGTACGGACACAGGTGTGTCGTAGGCCGGCGACAGCCAACGGTTGCCGATTGCGCGACGAGAGATGACAATGTATGCAGCCGTTGAAGCTGTTCGTCGAAGGTCGACGACTCTCGATCCCCTGCGAGTCTTTTGTTTTTGATATCACGCGTTTAACGAAAAACCGTCGCAGGGTTCGAGGAACAGCTTTGGCGGCAATAGCCAACCTTTCTCGGGTTTCTGAAGCACTAATGGCATTCGGTCGCGATGAGAGTCGCGCCTGCTTTTCCAGCCGCGCGTGTGGAAATAGCCCCTTAAGATCGACCCTCAACAACATTGTTTCGAAAGCTGAACTCCGTTAGGGTTATTTATCGCAACGTATAGTCGTGACTGGCTACGCAAATCGATTATCTTATTCCCCACGTGATCAGCATGAACACCTGGGTCAGTCTTACAAAGGCTCATGTCGAGCATCCCAGCGAGTTGCACGAGAATTAATGCAATTCGATGAGGAATACGAGCATAGTTACTTTGCTGATACAGTCGAAATTTAGCTTGTTATCGAGGCCACGCTTACACATACGCGCACAATACGAAGCTGCGTCGATAATGAAATATTATCTCTTCGCGTTATCAAGCGATCGCTGATCAGATCGTTCTGCAGACTTTCGCCATTATATGCATAACCGACGGTTTCGTATTCTATGGAACGTTGAAAGAATATATGTAGACACTTCGATAATTTATTTCGAAGAGTTACGGGTAAGCAACATTTGGTTCACTGTGAATATTATACAGTTTGCTATAGTTGGCGTCTTCGACAAACTTCCTTTCAACTAGCCACGGGATATCTTATATCCCGCAGGAGACCACGTATCTTCAGCACATTTTCACACGTGTCGAGCGTGCGAGGATCACCGAGATTCCGCAAACCTGTCTCGGTCTCGACCGTATCCTTCAATCTTTTCCATCCAGTGGCTCCCGACGATCCACCGTGAAACTTAAACGCCGCTTCGAAGAAAACTGATACGTCGATGGAATGAGAATAAAAGGGGGACAAACAGTGAAACGGATATAATACCTTTCCAGAGGACAATGTATCTCTTTGGACGTTCGGCGAAATCGAATTACCGTCAGATCGAGTGAGCTCGGCGTTCTTCTTTCTGCTTTCAATTCCTGCGCGCGGCGATTAGCCGAGCAGCGATGAAATTAAATAAGCGGGCGCAAACAGAGAACCTTCGGGAAAGTTCGTTAAAGTGAAACGCAGCGAGGAAAGGCGGGCCAAACAAGCCTTCCTTTCCTTTTCTTCCGTTTTCCTACGTCCGGATACAATCGAATACCTTTTTGTTGCGCGTCGTTCACCCTTCCCCATCCTCCAACCCGTCGCTATGAAAGATTCTACAGGATGCTTCAAAATAAGTGGAAACTCACGTAACTGATGGAACCCTTAAAAATAAAGAGAGAAAGCTCTTCACCCAGAGAGTAATCAAGATTATCCTTCAAATTAATCGTTTCTGTGTTATTCAGTTTCTTATTTCGTAAATTAACCTGTTCAGGAACGACTTCATTCACCTTCGAAACAGATTTTTTTATTTAGTATGGATTCGTAGCTATTGAAAATGGTGTTACAAAATTTTCAAAAAAAATGTTGTACATCCGACGAAAATAAGGAATAGATTTATGGCTATTAGGCGTTACACCTTTGTCAATAATACTTGAATTAAAGAAGGTTTGAATTTATGTGTACAGTGTTGTGCAAGCATCTCAAACCACAGTCGTTCCTGATCTAATTAATAAAACCTATTCTGTATTTCCAGTAGAAATATATTCAAATAAGTTTAGAGAAGGGAGTTGTGGAACTATGTATGTGTAATGCATTTATTGTTCTCAGGCAGGAACAAGTTTAGTTGGCAAAGAATTTATTTTTCAAAGACAATGTTGCGAGCGCTGCGGAGGAAATTGAGAAAAGAGGAAAGAGCGTTTCGCTCGGGGCTTGCTAGTGGACTCGTCGGTAAGGCTACCTAGCAAGCCCGTGCCTTAGACGCGGGATACTGCTGGTGAGGGTCAGGTCGAAGGTGTATACATATGTGATCCTCACACGTCTAATTAGCCTCGGGTGAGTAGTTGGAATTGAGGTTGAGGAATTCAGATGTTTACATTTTTAAATAATATATATATATATAACAAATTGTGCACTACAACACATGCTACCATATCAATTGTATTGTGTTAAGAAAAATAAGCTAAATACAAATTTAAAAAAAATGTGCCCGCTGACATTTCTTCATTGCGATTCGATGATGTGTGCAAAATAATAGTTGTCGTGGCAATCCGACACCTGATCCAACTACACGTTCTCTTGTTTATAAAGAACGTCAGTGAGTTTATTCATTTCGATATGGACTGCTATGGAATGACACCCAATGCGGTCACGGTGCTGTTTTTTTTTAAAGAGGACGTGACGATGACAGCCTCTGGTTCCTGGTGGACGGTGTTTTAGCAACAGCGCGGAATTTCCTTCAGGTGGAAGATGCTTCACCTGTCACGCGGTCCGCTACAAGGGCTGACCGCGTCTACCCTTCGGAAATTCCGACATTTATGGTACGCCGGATATTACCATCGAATACGCGCCTTCCAAGATTTGTATTCTTGAACACGTTCTGGCAGCGCGGGTCTGATAGCATGACGCTCCTTCGAAAACATGTAAATGCATCTAACAATTGTTGCCAGATACCGATGCGGTGATAATTTGCATCCGCTCGAGCCAACGCCGTGATCGAAGTTCGGACAGTGATTTGGCGAATTGTGTTCCTAGCACGCGTAACAGCTTTCGGCGTTCTGGTCGCTCGTTAATCACGCGCACACGAATTCAATCGAAGTTATCAGCGTCGATCGTATCTGGCGGATCGAACTCGAACGCTCGAAACAGCCGCCTCATTCTCTCTTTATCGCGAGCCAATCTCGCGCCTCTCCTTTTGTCAATCACTTCCGTCACAGATTGTCGTCGCTGCGTATGCAGAATTTTGTACAGAAGTAGTTCGAGCAATGGCCCCGAGACACCCGACATCGGTAATGTTTGCATTCGATGCCACATGTTACAGATACAGTAAGCAATATGTTATGAAGCAGTTACTGTACGAATACTTATTAGTCGGTTGCTCAACGACCTGGGGCTGTTGTTTGAAAACCAACAATTCAACAAAGTCACGCTGTCGACGGATGGGATAAAATTTCAGGCGCACAAGGGCATACTTGCATCGCAAAGTTCCGTTTTCTCAAAGATGTTCGAGCAGCGGATGAAACATGCTGACAATAAGCAGAATCGCCTGGAAATTGCCAACGTAGACCACGAAGTGTTGCGTAATATGCTGCTGTTCACATACAGGGGGAAGACGGCGAGTTTGAAATAAATGGTTGCAGATCTACTGGTCGTGGCGGTTAAATACGAGTTAGATACGCCGAAGGTGATGCGAAGAAGTGCTGTGCACAAGTTTAAACGTAGAAAACGGGGCCGACCTCCTCGTTGTTGCTGATCGCCACAGCGTTGATCGACTCAAGGCGCAAGCCATTGACTCTGCAACTTTGTATGCACTTTTACGTATTTTCAATCTAATGGACATTATAATTCGTTCTAATCTTACCTTTCCAGAGTAAGACTACAAAAGGACTCAGTCGGTAGGCTGAAGTGTAAATGAAGAGGATTTGAGATGGTTGGGCCGAGGACAATGATCGTGGGGCTAACGTGATCGATTGACTTGTAGGAATAGATGGAATGTTTAGGATGAGAATGGGAAAGGGCTATTGGGAGGCAAGGATATAATGTGAGGGCGAATGGAGAGAGAGTTGTTTATTTAAGAGTTTGTAACGAGTTAGCGGTCAGAATCAAAGTTCATAGTCAGAGTCAGGGTTCAAAGTCAGTGTTCAGAGTAAGAGTTCAGGGTAAGAGTTCAGAGTCAGAGTTCAGAGTCAGTGTTCAGAGTAAGAGTTCACAGTCAGAGTTCTAAGTCAGTGTTCAGGGTAAGAGTCAGAGCTCAAAGTCAATATTCACAGTTAGAGTTCAGAGTCAGGGTTCAAAGTCAGTGTTCAGGGTAAGAGTCAGAGTTCTAAGTCAGTGTTCAAAGTTAGAGTTCAGAGTCAGAGTTTATAGTCAAAGTTCAAAGTCAGTATTCACAGTTAGAGTTCAGAGTCAGAGTTTATAGTCAAAGTTCAAAGTCAGTGTCCAGAGTCAGAGTTCAAAGTCAGAGGTCAGAGTCACTGTTCAGAATGCAGCTATTCAGTGTAACATTCTTTATATGTACTTAAATAGACGTACAATCGAAAATATATTACCACGAAACAATCACCCTGTTCTCTATACTCACGATCCGCATACCGCACAATAATACACACCCCACTACTTTTGCGTTTCAGTTAAACAAATCCCACTGCGCGCGCACGTGTCCGCATCTCTAAAAACGTTAATGTAGTTAAACGAGAGAATCTCAGACGATTCTTCGTGAGAATAATGCCGCGATTAGAAGTCACCGGCGCGAGACCATAATTCTTGTTTGGCCCGATTGTATCTTTTATGCGAACCTCAGCGAGGCTCTGTCCAGTCCTTTTGCACCGGCATTGTTTCGTGCGCGGCAGTTTATCTGCATGGAACCACATGTTATTGTTGTGTACTCTACCCGTGCTCTCGTACACTGCTCATTCGTATCTCGTGATATAATAACCAGCAGCGACAATGCTTTAATCCAGGGAACGGTCCACGGCACAAAAGGTGTGAGCTACGGAAGTAAGCTGATTAGGAAGCTACCCCCTTGTTCTGGCATCCTGAACCTTCCCTCGAGGCTTGCCCTTCTATTTCCCTCTCCCTCTCGCTCTCAATTTACCTTTCTCCTTTCTTGCGTGTCGCCTCTTTCCGTCACTGTTTCTACTGTTCCTCGATCATCATTTTTAGATCTCACGGAATTTGATACGTACGTTTCAATAGTCTCTGTAAAAAGCCTAGGAGTTTTTGACATTCTGGATCCCTTTTATGCGGTGACTGCCAGACTGAAATCACTAAAAGCACCGTTCCCAAACTTCCAATTCTCAAGCAGAAGTGGTACCTGTGTCTGCAGTTGTTCCAGCAAGGTATACTCTAGCCCTTTCCACCCTCCAGCGATTGATTTAAACGATATTTTATTTTCGCTCTATTTCTCAAGTTAAATCTGTAGTCTGTCGACACGTGCCAGCTCTGCCATCTCTAATTTAATACATCGTGACTAACGGAATTTCACCTGTACATAAATAGGCGAATAAAAAAAATAAAATGCTAAACAACTATTTACTATCGCTCATAATAGGATGCAGGAGTCGTTCATATATGAGTGATATAGTAGTCAAAGAGTTACACAAATATTTCAAGGACTTTTAAGTCAGTTCATTATTAATGAATAAAAGATAAAGTAATTTTTTTGTAAAAGATACGACAGAAACAGGTGGACGTTATCAGTTCTGATTAGTTTCATGTATAATATCAGATCGATAAGATCCCTGTATCTGGCAAAAATACATGTAATATATACACATTCATATAGACCATCTATTGAAAAAATGTTAAAATTAAAATTCTGTTTGTATTACTTTTTACATTAAAACTTGGACCTAACTTCATTGAAATTGCCAAAAAATACTCTTTTTTTTAATGAAGATGTCCTTCTGGAAGGCAAAGTATAATTTTAGTTCCCAATTTTCAACATGCTGATGAACCATGGTTGATGTTTAGACTCTCAACTACTTTTTTATTTTATTCGTTCACCTTTTTCCGGAAGCACCATCGCACGAGCCCTTCATTTCTCACGCGTTTCGGGGCACTCGGGAAGACACCGATACACCGAAGCATCACGGCTCTAGGTCGTGGTTGACACCACGGGAAAAACGTAATTTATAAAGACAGTCGCGACACTCTTCCGTAGCATGCTTCTCGAATTCTGCAGGAGCACGAGATCGACCTCGTACGGATTCATCGCAAGCCGCAAGCTGCATCGCCTGCATTTCTAATCAAGCGCACGTGGAAGGATTTCACAAGCCTCGAGTCCACGTATCGACAAGATTAATCGAAGTGAACAGAGTCTGCAGGATACTAATGACCCACGCGATCGTCGTGGACCACAGTTTCACGAAAACCTCATTGTTTCTCTCCCCTTTCGTGAACTACTTCGTTATTATGAATTTCCATGGCGTGTTACTTAACAAGATTGTACAGAAACCGACTGGACATCCGATACATAGACGATCTAAATATTGTTTTTACAATGGTGTTAGAAATAAATGTTTTAACAATATACGTTTATACAAGGATCATGCAGTAGAAAGTATTTTTCTAAAATGAATATAGAGCGTCGATCCTGAGAGAACCATGAATTGTCAGGTGTTTTCCAGGTGTTGTGTGCCGGATAAGAGAACAAGAGATCGAACAAGGTACACATACATACACCTACGTCCATAAGCAATGCGATACTTACTAATTTCAGCTTTACATTTAAATAAAAACTATTAAACTGTTGACTGTTAATACATTAATACTGCAATAATTATGTAAAGTATAGAATAAATACAAGCTCGGTATTTCATGATTAATATTGAGAACAGTACCATCTCATGCGTCTGACTAGGTATGGTCGTTGTCACTCTAGACAAGTGCAACAAGTATAATAGTGAGAATATAAGATCCAACATACTGTTGATTCGAAACCTGAACTTAGAATTGGAGTGTATCGTCTGTTGAATGTATATACAATGTCGTAGCGATAGAAATTTGTATTAATATAACAGTGCGTAATTAGAAATGACGAAAGTTCCTGGAACACCTAAGTAAAACAATAGAATTTGTATCTACTCCTCTACATTTGCTAACCACCTTCCGTGTCTCCAGATTCAAGTTTCTTAAAGCCTCAGTGCCACGAACATTAACTTATGATAACAAAAATTTCTAATTGTCTGCTGCATTCGATTTGTACCCCCGTTCCTTCTGCTCGATGTCATTAATTCTATCTTCTATACAGACATTACTCTGGATCCAGAAGGAGAGAGCGGCAGGGCTATCAGCAATTTCTCCGATAACAGAACCGGGGATGGTTCCATTTGGCGAACAGCTACGTCACGTAGATGCCATTTATGGCAGGTTCTGTAACAGCGCTTTCTACTATCGAGAAGTGTCTGCCCTTTAACGAGGATACGATAACATCGGCCCGTGAAAAATTAGAGGACGTTGGAGCACGTTTTTCTCGTCACACGTAAAGGAATGTACAGGCTGCATCAAAATTATAGGACAAGATCATACCGTTAGCGATACACCTCTGAGATGCTTTCAAATAATTTCTTTTTAACAATAACTTTTTGTCATTCTTGGCGGAACATCTCAAATATCGGATCAGCATTATTCATGTTTATGGACGAAATGTTTTGAAGCAGGTGCGTCAGTCATGGCGGGATAATAGTGAATTACCATTTGTCTTTTATATGAGAAAATACCTTTTGTAGCTGTACATTCATAGTATTTCGTAGAATTAATGATCGTCTCTGCAAAACGTTAACTTGCATCTTCTACTTTAAATCTATCCAAATAGTTTGAAACGTGTTCAATAATATTAAACTCTGGACTCTGTGGTAACAACACATTCCTGTGTTCGTTGGTATTGTCTTTGTGAGACAATAATTCATTGGCCACTAAACATGTTCCTGGCTGAGAACAATACATGCATTATAGATCGAAAGCATAGTTCCCGACACCCCTCTCTAAGCTTATTTGAATATATTTCTACAGGAAATATAAAATAAGTGTCACTAATAAGATGAGGAATATATGTGGCTTAAGATGTTTGCACAACACTGTACACGTAAATTCGAACTTTCTGAAATTCAGATATTGTTGTCAGAGGTGTAACGTTTAATGGCTACAAACGTATCCCTTATTTCCTTCAAACATGCCTAATTTTTTTGTAAATTTCTTTATAGTTTTCTCAGTAGCTACGAATCCATACTGAATAAAAATAAATTTTTTTGAACGTTAATAAAGTCGTTCCTGCACAGGTTAACATACGAAATCATGACTGAATAACACAGAAACGATTAATTTGAAGGATAATCTTAATTACTCTCTGGGTGAAGAGCTTTCTCTCTCTACTTTTCAGGGTTCCATCAGTTACGTGAGTTTCCACTTATTTTGAAGCATCCTGTAGAATCTTTCATAGCGACGGGTTGGAGGATGGGGAAGGGTGAACGACGCGCAACAAAAAGGTATTCGATTGTATCCGGACGTAGGAAAACGGAAGAAAAGGAAAGGAAGGCTTGTTTGGCCCGCCTTTCCTCGCTGCGTTTCACTTTAACGAACTTTCCCGAAGGTTCTCTGTTTGCGCGCGCTTATTTAATTTCATCGCTGCTCGGCCAATCGGCGCGCGCAGAAATTGAAAGCAGAAAGAAGAACGCCGAGCTCACTCGATCTGACGGTAATTCGATTTCGTCGAACGTCCAACGAGATACATTGTCCTCTGGAAAGGTATTATATCCGTTTCACTGTTTGTCCCCCTTTTATTCTCATTCCATCGACGTATCAGTTTTCTTCGAAGCGGCGTTTAAGTTTCACGGTGGATCGTCGGGAGCTACTGGATGGAAAAGATTGAAGGATACGATGGAGACCGAGACACGTTTGCGGAATCTCGGTGATCCTCGTACGCCCGACACGTGTGAAAATGTGCTGAAGATACGTGGTCTCCTGCGGGATATAAGATATCCCGTGGCTAGTTGAAAGGAAGTTTGTCGAAGACGCCAACTATAGCAAACTGTATAATATTCACAGTGGACGAAATGTTTTTTCACACTTTCTATTTCTGCTATCATTTTAACAGGAATGTTACTCTAAATTTCATAAGGGTTGGTAGTTATGCGATGGAATTAAAATTGATGCGTGTACCGAAAACGGTACACGTGGCAGGGGACGTGTTATAAATCTAACTCACATCAACCACAGTCAATTTACGAATTATATTTAACATCTGGTTGCAGATTTCGTTTGTTTCGAACCGAACGCGATTCTTGTCGGTGACAACAGTTTACGATTCCCTGTGGACCAGTCGAAACGGTTGCCCACGTTTCTGGTAGAATTCTCGTAGGAAGCAGTTATCCTCGATAACCGCGAGCTTCTCGGAACGAACGCGTGCTGATTCCACGTGAGAAGATTTTAATCTCTTGTTTTACGCGCGAAAAGCTTCGCTAATCTTCCGGTGAAATTTATGGAAGGCGCGCGAGCCGCCTTTTAAATTCGACGCAGCCGGAAGTGTCGGCGCGTGATGAGTGTGTAGACTGTGACTGAGATCATCCTCCTCAGGGTGCTTCGACCCATATACAGGGTGTAAAAGTACCGTTGTGTGTTCCAAGTGTAGATTTAACCCGGCGGAAGTGTCGTTTATTTATGTCGCGCTAGAGGTGTCCCGTGAGAATTTCTCTCACATTGCGACTTTTGTTTATTTTTCACCTTATTTGCTGTTTTATTGATAAACATGTATGCGTACATGTTATGGAAAACCTGGGGAAACATTGTTTAGAGAATTGATTTATTAGAAGTAATAAAGATGTGAAGCATTCTCAGGAGGCGTGAGAGAAACTCTCACAAGGTCACCTCTCCAGTGTTAATATAAAAATAGTAATTTCTTTAGTAAAAGACAAAAGCAAAAGACAAGCAGAAAAACAAAAAGACAAAGTATGTCCCGATGTCTAGAAACCTCAAATTTCAGCACGCGTTCCATCTCAACCCTGACACGCACTTCGAACCTGGGTGGTCCACAGATACTCGAGGACATCTTCCATTGCCCTTTCCTAGACACCTTGACAGGGTGGAGAGTCAAAATGTAAAAACCCATGAGTTTAGAGTATTGGCGCATTCTCCACCCTCACGAAGTATCCGAGGTCTAGGAAAGGGAAATACCGATATCATAAAAAGATCCACCAGGAGAATTTCGGTTAGAAGCTAAGCAGAATCTAAACGAACTCTCAAGAATATTAGAACTGGTCACCTTTGAACTTGTCACCTTGTCACTCCTCACTTGTTAGTCACTGTAATAAGTGTTGTTATCATATAATAAACTGTGTAGACGAAGAAAATATACCAGGGGTTGAAACGGTTCCCAAAATACCTGTTTCAAGCTCTTATATATCGATTCTGACTGAAACAGTTTTAAACAACCGAAATAATCTTGAAACGGTTAAGAGTGGAAAGGGTTCTGGCTGATATCGGTTTCGGTTCCGGTTCTATAGAGCCGATATTGTTTATCCAATGCGAACCGATACTGTTTCAAGATTAGGTCGGTCCTTATAACTGTTTTGAGAACCGAAACCGATATCATAACCGTTTTCAACCCCTGGAATATACAGCCCTCACTTGTCACCCTACAAGTCGTCTCAACACCAACGTTTGTTTGCTAGATATGGCGTACGCGCTCCTGCGTTACAGACTGTGCGCGGTGTTAAATATCCCTAGGCGGAGGCGATCCCTCTTTCCCGCGAACTGGATGAAGCAGGAAAAAAGCGAGCACGATCTCAATTAGCCCTGTTATGGTCGTAAGTTACGCCTTCGCTTCCTCCACCCTCACGCTGTTTCCCCTTGAACCGGGGAGGGAAAAGTTTCGACTGATTTACGAACTCATTGCTCTTCGTCGAGCTTACAAAATAGCTGCGTTGCACCCGTCGAAACGGTTAGGACAATAATTTATGATTTCTCGCGAGACCGGCTGGATTCAGTTGCGCGAACGCGTATCAAAGATTCGACCAACTTCCAACCACGAGCCCTCGCTTTCTACGTTACTTTCGTGGCTGCTTGAAATACGACCTTTTTTATCCCTCGTATTTCGTGAGAACGTATCTCAGTTAGGCGGTTTCAGGGTTTTGCAAAAATAATTATGGACAGAAGTTTAGGGTCCTGTTGAAGCTCTCACAGATCAATGGAGAAGCATCCAGAATCATTCAATCATTCAAGTCTGGCACCTAGCTTTCCGTTGTTTCTGATCCTCGGATGATCGTCGTTGGTTTGACAAAACGTCTACATCGTTTAATCACAAATGTGACTAAAAATGGCTCTTGTGCGATTGTGTCATTTTTCTTCAGGAACAGCGATATGACCTTCATCCTTAGAAGGTGTAGAATACGCTATCAAAGTTTGTCCACCTATTTTCCTGTCACCCAGTATGCACCTTTTGTCAACTTGTGTTCAGTATACTGCGAAATGAATTCCATAAAAACTTGAATTTTAAATCTTGGAGTTCTCCACGGTGCAATACCAGTAGAAACAAAGTACATCGCTGCAGAAGCGTCAGTGAAAGGCAAAGGGTTAAAATCGTTATGATAGCACAAATCAGTGATGGCCACCGGAGCTGCGGCTTTCCCCCACTCTAGGTCCATTCCCCTCATATAGCCCGTGACCTGTGGCGACGATGGGCTGAAGCGGACGAATAAGGAACCGGAGGGCACTGAAATGAGGGGAATGGACCTATAGTGGGGGATGGTCGCTGCTCCGGTGGCCATCACTGGTGTAAATATTCACTGACAAGGAAAGTTACCGAAGTGGTCGTCTCAGATTTTACTGTACTTTCGTATGTTTATAGACCACGTTAATACGAATCTCCTTACATATGGTTTTGGGCGCAGATTAATAATAGTTCAAAAGATATTTAATGTTAAAGTTCCATTATGGTTTACCCACTCTACTGTAAGAGGAACTTTCAAGTACAAGAGCGTGGATCACTCAGCTAGGTTCTAGGTTGCTACGCAAAGCTTCTTTTTGCATCAAATATCTTTTAACCATATGCACTCGACGTACTCCTCCCAGGCACAGATAAAGTTTGGCGTTGTAGTCGAAGTGAACCTCTTAGACATACCAGCGATATACTGCAATAAAGAATCGACATACAGTCCCAGTTGCTGTAAGATTTAGCCGAGAAAAAGCTCGAGAACAAAGGGTTAAACTATTAACCGTCTACGCCCCAGACCATGTATGGGAAGAATCGTAATAACATGATCTGTCAACATGGAAGAGCTCATTAAAATCTGAGACGACCACTTCGGTAGCTTTCCTTGTAACAAGTATCTCTCGTTCCGCGTTCGAACGAATTTACAAAGAAGCAGCATTATCCACTGAGTGTTCGATCCTTTTCGACTGAAATCGAAGGGTTCGCGATGATTCTGTTTCCCTCGTTCGTAAAGTTTCGTAGAAGTTGAACGACGTCGACAACGAAGCTTTATCGTCGATGAAGTGGCTTCCGAGCGAACGTATCCAGAAGAAATTTCGCGCCGTATACGTCAGAACTGAAAATGCGGTTCCGAATCGATTCAATGGCGACTTATTTTCCGACAACAAAACTTCCAGATACACGTACACATTCAAGCTTCTTCTACCGCTGCTTCCGAAGGTCTTTTCAACGTTATTGTACCGCGGTCTGTTGTGATTGAATCTTACGATAACATGCAGTACTGTTTCACCGAGTTGTGCTGCAATTCGTAAATTAGAAGACGCAACAATCTTTTATGAATATTGATTAAACTAAGAATGATTCTTACGAATCTTCCTTCGTACAGTCTATTATGAAAGTACTATCTCTCAAGTACTGTCAGTTAAGAAAATCGTTTTTTAGTGGTTACCTACGATATAAAAGGAAAGTGTCTGCCAAATTTCAGCTCTTTGGGCTGTACGTTGATCGTCAGTGAGTCAGAATACTTAATTTTATATACAGTGTTCCTCCTAACTCTCCCTTCCTGAATTATTTTATTATTTGTAAAGATACAAAAAAAGTGCTTCGAGAGGAAGTTATTGCACCCCAGGAGAGAAATTAGACTATGGGAGTGAATTAGACTTGAGCTCGTCACCAGGTCATATCTTCCGTAGTTTTACCAATAGTAACATTTTTTTAAATGGAATAACCTTATTTTTTGTTTGCCGTGAAAAAGGTGGCATCGAAACGCATCCATCATGTATCACGATAAGACTTCGAAATGACCTTGACATAAAAACTTACCGAGCAAATGATTGAGGTAGAAGCTCGCAGAAAATGAATTGTAGTAAGAAAATAACCACCTTAATGACATGATTTATTGTTACTTGTTGATTTATTATGTATTTTGGAGATACAGTCGAATCTCAATTATTGGAACTCGGGTCATCCAAAAATTGGTCGTCCTATGTCAATAACATCTAAAATTATCACTGATAACAATATGTACTTATTTTTGTGCATTATATATTTTAGTCTAAAAGAGAATTATCATTTTTCTGCGAAACCTAGTTACAGTGTGAGTCATTCAGTTCTTAATTACAGTCTGGATAATCGAGGACCTATTGTGTACGGATAATGTAGTATTGTATATGATCTACATGATCTTTAATGATCTTCGATAATCTTGACTAGCGAATAAAAATTAATTGAACAGAATAAATAAAGGAATAAGATTATAAAGCAATATCCACTGATAATGAGTCACCTGCATTTATCACCTGCCTCCACCGAAAGACATCAGTAATTATTTTTCAGACATTATCGGTAATACCGAGAATTCTAATCTGACCACAGCATTTTCTGATAAGATATATCTGAATTAAATGTCTTTACTCGATATCGTTGCATTTTCTAGATATCGATGTCACTGAACTTCATGTCGAAATCTGTAAGAACGCACAAAAACACGTTAATCCTTCCTCCGTAAACATGAGTCAATATTTCGCGGCTGGTTCCGGTTGGGTTAGGCGATTTTATATATTTGCAATAACAATATATTTAAACAAATTACTCTTCAAATCTATCATTATAATCTTCAATTAGAAAGTTTATGGAAGCTATATAAATTTTTTTAAAACTTTTACCCATTGAAGAACACGTTGAAGATAAACAACGCTTACGGTTTAAAGCAGAGGTGTACAACCGATTGTTCAAAAAAGTTTTAGAAACTATATGCGGACAGCTACGGCACGGCGTAAGATTTTTTTGATTGGTCGTTTCTTTCTATTTTTTTCAATAAGAGCGGTTAATTTTTTAACAAAATTTCAACACTTTTCTTCAAAAGTCCGTGATTTTGTTATTTTTCAGAATTTTCAAAATCGCCTACGTCGTGCCATAGCCATCCACGCGTAGTTTCTAAAACTTTTCGGTTTTTTTATTTCAGATGAATCGTTTGCTCGGAAAGCTGTCAACCAGTCAACGGAGATTTTTTTGCAGCGTTAAGTTTCTGGTGTTGTACAGCTTATAAATTTGCCTTAAATAAATGTAAGACAATTTTTTTCTTATAACCTGAACATCCAGTAAAAAGTCCTAAAAGTTTCAAAAAGATTCATTAAGTGGTTTTCTTGTAATAAATTCCCAAAAGTACCTTTACTTTTCGGGCCGTTACCCTGTTGTCCCCCCTTAAAGAGCGGAATCTCCGTCAGATGTCTTTCGACTTCGTTTATCGTCGAAGTTACTCCGTTGATAAAGCTGGCCTCGAAGATGCAATGAAAACGCGTGTACGTACACCGTCCGCGTGTGTTGCGGGTGTGCGAGTGTTCGAACGCGACCAGGGGAGGACTTCATTGAAAAACAGAGTGGCAATTCCGCAGAGTAGAAGGCGCGAAATGAAAAGAGCATTTCGTGGCGCGAGCTTTTTCGCTGGGGCTCGTTGTGAATTCTTCAGCGTCTCATTACGCCGGCTTTCCGCGTGAAAGAACATCGCAGCAAGTGGCCGACGCTTTAAATACACGCTACTCCACCCTGATGCCGGCAGCTCGAACGAAGTTTCGTGTGAAAGCGAAACGTCCTTTCGCGATTCATAGAAATCAATTCAATTAGAATCCTCTCTTATGGCCGTAATGCGATATTCAATGCGAACCATGCAAACGCATACGCTTCGTTGCTTCTTTAACTGTCGAAGATAGCAAAAAGTGGTTTCTATGAAAGTTGCTTGACTCGAGACGGCACCAACGATGATATAAAGACGTTTGTGTTTCAATTTCTTTTTTTAGCAGATTTTGTGCTCGTGTTTATTTCTGTTCAATACTTTCACCGCCGCGTTGTATTAGGCGAAAACTGCAAACTTTCTATATTTTTACAGAAATTAAATATAAGTCTTAAATTATAACATTTTCAATTAATAATATTAGCAGCTTTCATCATTTTTAGAGTGGTTCTGTTTGATCTTATCAGGTGTATTGTGTGTGCCGAAAAGTTCTGTCTATTTTTTAAGTAAAAGAAAATAATATAGGAACCCTGCCGCAGTGAAAACTCCCATACCTGATCAGACACACTATAATATTCTATTCCAAACAAACATGACAATGGAAATCATTATATAAATATTCAATTTCACAGCCACGACGTTCTATTCTCTTCGCGATATTAATTCCATTCAAAATCGTATTGAAATTAATAACCGTGTAATTAAATACAATTTAAACGTCAACGTGTTAGATTTAAATTTTCAACAATAAACTTCAACGAATAGTAAAAAGTTCGACTTCTTGCAGCGTGTCTGGCAAAAAGTTGAGTCGAACAAGGGGATCGTGAGATTATAAAGACATCCGAAGGTTCATTGAATCGTCGAAATTAGGGACAAACAGAAACGGGTGACGATATCGAGGAAAAAGTCTTATTCACGATACAGCCTATTATCGGAGGGCTTAACTTTTCTTTTCCCCGAAGAGGAAGCGAAAAAGAAGTCTCTCGGCCGAGATTCGCTCCACGGGTCGGCCAATCTACGCGAGGGACGCCTAACCCGCGACTTTTGCATCCTAATTGGATGACGCGAGTTCAAAAGTTCGGCCGTGCCGGCGGGAAACAGAAAGTATAGCTGCAGTTTGTTGTATCCTCGCCGTGGCTTCTTTGGGATGGATTTCGACGTTAAAGCCGGAACTTTTCGATTCGCGACGACCGAATGAAGCAACTTCGCCGTGATTTTATGTTTGCCCAGACAATGGGACAGGCGAACGGTTCCGTTCGTTCTATTTGTAAATGGTCCTGCTTACGGTAGTTCCGGTAAGGATGCGGAAGCGACCGAACAAAAACTGCTATTATTTTATTTTAAAAGTGGTTTCTTTTAACTGGCTGACGCGTGGAGGATTTCGAAATAAATTCCGAGTTCTTTGACGAAACTGGGAACCGTGCATACAATTCTGCGTTTCTCTTCGCAAACAGTTGCTTCTACAGGATGTTTCTCATCTGGCGGTACAACCGGAAAGGGGGTGAATCTACATGAAAAGATAAGTCGAGAATGTAGCGAGACATGTTTTCGTACGAGGTTTCATTTCCGAATAAATTGATGTTGAAGATTCCACGAGTTCGCATACACTTACACACTATCACACTTATGCTTACTGCCTGTGGTACCTACCTGAGGATCGTGTCGGTGTTCACTCGATCGACAGAGTGATAAACTCTGATAACCTGAGTCGGAGACGATAACAAGCCATGACATTGGTGATGTTCATGAATACAAACGCAACAAAGACTAGTAGACAGAGTAGTCAAGTGAACGCGTACTGGACGAATCTTCAACATCGATTTATTTGGAAATAAAACCTCGTACGAAAAAACGTTATACTGCATGTTCAATTTGTTTTTTCAAGTAGATTCACCTCCTTTCCGGTTGTACCACCAGATCAGAAACACCCTGTATGTAGTCTGCGGATGTTTGTGCAAATATGTGTACAGGGTGTTTCGCGGTAATTATCTAGAATAGAGGTCTCCTCACCGACTTCAGTGACCTTGACATATGTTATCGATGTGAATAAACTACATTTTACTTATAAATAATAGTTTGCTAACTAATTATTACCTAATCATTATTTTCCAATAAATAATCTATTCGTTTCTTCTAAAATTAACGTGTCACGAGCTGTAATTCAGTTACATTGTATTTCAATTACATTGCAATTAAATTACACTCATGATTACAGTAATTAGCAGTTGAATTAATTGAAAAGTTTGAATTATGTACTTCAATTGCAACGTAATTGAATTACTATTTAATCGAAGTACAATGTAATTGAATTATACTGTAATTCAATTAGCACAACCGTGCATCTATCACAGATTTTGAGATGCTAAATCGCATAAACAACCGCTGACATAATTTCTTGACGCCCCGTATATTCTGAGTTGGTTCATCAACGGTTGCACGGCGTTTCACCTTCCAGCCGGAACATTCGCCGTGTCATCGTGATGGGACGGTCGTGTCACCTGCTCGCAGCCTCTATTTTACATGCTTATTCCGGTTTCAGCTTATAGCCTAGACGCCTGTATCTGTACACGTGTACGTCGTGCACGGGGATTGTATCTGTGCAGCAGCTACTCCGATTTGCATAACACGCGGGTATTTACAGGTTCGCCCAGGCTGGATCTCTTTCGTTATCAAGTCCGAGTCCCGGTTTGCGGTGCTCCGGGACGCAGCTAAAACGGATTACATAATTATTAATAACGTATCCAGGTCGTTTCGCGGCGGATTAAGCTACCCCTGTGATCTACCTCTCTCGTACCGGAACACTTCAAACGGAATTTTCAATATTTTCACGTTGTTTGGCTTGCCGGTGACGCGTCTTGGTTGGCGAAGATTGCGTTTCGCTGGCGTGGTAGTGTTGTATAATGTACAGGGTGTCCGATTTTAATCTGTAAACGCGAATTATTGGTAAATTACCTGTTGTGTAAAAAATGGTTCAGATAGGAAGTGATTGGTTTCGATAATCTGGTGTAATTAATTTTTTTGGCAGATGGACGCGTAGAGATCATATGAAGGTGACATACGTTTTCTTAAATGTATTAATGGTATAAAAATCAATATAATGAAAAGATAAGTATTTATATTTGGAAATTTCTTAATTAGAAATAGGAAAATGAAATTTCTGTACATGCAGGCATAAGATTGTTCGCATCGTTCACGAATAATAAAGCGTGATAAAGCGATGTGCAAAGTATACTTTTTTTTTACATTTATTGTTTTTTTGTGAGAAAAATGTGTCACATTGACACAAGGGCGGATGAGGGCTAATGAAATAAAATTAGGGGAATAACACGTACGTGGCCTCCAATGGCAACCAACATGATAATTCATAGAATATCAAAATCATTATATGCTCTAATGGAACAACATTAAAGTTATATTTATAAATCAACCACTTCAATGTTTCATTACTTCTTTTACAAAATTTGGTATGTATTATAGACTGCAAGTTTCACCTATTACTGAAACTATCGCATCAGATAATATTTTTTTAAATCCTTAACGATTGCAAAGTATACTTTGAAATTGATGTGTTCGGAAGTTCTCTTCATGCTTCAACGCAGTACTGTACATAATAAATTTGAAATAAGTGTCATGAAGATTCAGTGCGTCAAATCGAAACTTTCCTGATCTATCCACCTCGTTCCACGACGTGTACTTGCCAGGTTACACAAACTTAGCATGCGTCTTAGCATTTGTTCGACGAGGGATTACGCAAACACGTAAGAACCGGCGGAAGAAATTGAAAAGAGAAAACTGTTCGTCGTATCCAATAGGATGGAACATTTGCATACAGGAGTAGTCGAGGGATCGCAAACAGACGAGATCAAAGAGCCCTTGATCCACGTCGGAGCGTTTGCCTTTGCAAACGTCGTTAATCAAACAAAAAGTTGCGTCTCTTTTAAGCGTTGCCCGACGGCGCGCCCCATGAAGAACTGCAGCGTGCACGTTAACGAAATTATTGTCAAAAATACTTCCTCGCGAGTCCAAGGAAGCAGTCAAAGAAACTCAAGTAAAAAATATTAGTAATTCGACTTTCATTGTTGGAACAATCAGTAAATAATAAAGTTTGTTTCGTACCAAACTGTGTATTCGAAATATGTAAGGATGACGAAGACAAGAAGTAGAGAATTATTGTAAATTGTTGAAATTATTGAAAGTATATGAACATACTCATACGTCTGCTCTGACTGACATTTCTATAATGATCATATTAGTGTGGATATAAATAAAATAGTAAATAATATCTGAGACTTCTAGATAGCACGTAAAGTTTGAATTGTTCGGAAATATCTGGGCTATGTACGTTTATACAAACACTGGTTTGTAGTGTTTTTCGACTCAGTCCATTCCAAATTTTCTCAAATGGGTTCAAATCGATAGATTGGCAAGGCCATCCCATAATTTTTATTTTATTACTCTATTGTAACTGTCTTGAAGTATCGCATTCCTTTAACACGTTCCGTGCCAAGCCCTTTTTGCCTGATTTGTCAGACACAATATTTCATTACATCATCAATCCATAGGCAGTTATCTTGTTTAGAGTAGTTATCACATCGTGTACCACTTGTGGTACACGTGGCGCTGCGATCAGTTCGATTGTAAAAGTCAGTCAGTTCGAAACTTTTCGATTAGTAAATAACCTGCTGTATTCGAATTTGTTACTGAATTTGGTACTGAAGTAGCAAGACAAAAAACTATAAGAGTAATGACGTTTTGCGGCGATTGCCCGAAAAAGCCGTTTTTATGCATCCCTTGTTTTGACAAAATCAACCATTACATGTAATTATTAATTATTGTATATATAATAATTAAACAAACTTATGTGCTACGTTCGCCACTTCATTTTGTATAACGCCTCATTCTTTTGGTAGGAATATATTTTACAGAATAAAATTTGTCATAAACGTATGTTTTCAGCGCATTTTATGTATATGTCTGCGTGTACCACCGGTGGTACACGTGGCCCGAAGATCAACTTTAACGTGTACCACCGGTGGTACACGTGGCACGGAACGTGTTAACGGAAATATTAAGTGTCTTAAAACTGGTGGACGACAGTGTATGTAGCTGATAATCTTTAGCAGTTGATGCTACACAATAAAATAGAATAAAACACTTAATAAAATTAACACGTGGGCCACCGGTGGTACACGCGGCACTCGGCGTGTCGATGTAGTGAAAAGGTTCAAGCTTTGACAAAAGTGCATTTTAATCTTACACCGCTTAAAAGCAATATCGTTTATCCTATTTATTCGAATAAATATGCATACATCACGCATCTGAATATTGAATACTATGTAAACATCGGCAATTTACATATAACAAAGCACCTTCTGGACAAACAAAATGTCCTCCATAATTCTCCGTGTTTCAACGGTCATTGGGCTTAAACAATATTCATACGGTGCAGTTGTACGCATAGAATGTTTATCCGTGCATCGATAACAGACGGCAGCATAAAATTGAGAGGGTGGAATCGTTTCATCGATACTCCGGTGTCCTGTTATTGACATATGCTTTAATATTCGACGACGCGGTCACCGAGTGCAATCGAACCTTTTTGTAAATACGTGCCAGATATATTTTTTTTCTTTTGCTGTGTACACCCCCTACTTCACCGGCTACCCATACACGGTATGATTTTTTGTCTATCCATGAAAATGCGGCGGCTGGAGGGTTTTTGAAAAGCGACACCAATCACGCACACAACATTTTATTCGTACCGGTTTGAATTTCATCGACGCTCTCGTATCGAATAATTTTGATAGTGGGTAAATTAAAACGAACGTTATCAAGTCAAAATGGAGCAACTAAAATTTGCACTGTTGGAGGATATTTATTTATCGATGTGTTAGAGGGTATACAAAATATTATTCAGGTGTGTATGTTGAATTTTGAAAACACAGTCTGATGGACCGGTGGGGTACTGAACGTGGAGAATGACGTTTGAACGTGTTATATTGCAAGCTTAGGTTAAACCACGTATATACTCAGGTACACCCCATTTTCTCCACGTAAAAATCCGTTCCTCCTACGAAAAAGTCAATGGAGCATCCACCAATCACGCAACTACCGCAAAACACACCCTCTAGACACACCCTCTTGCAAAAGCAAATAAATAACCATCCTCCTAAAAATTCTGTATCAGTCTTCATCAAGCATTACATAGCAAGTAAATACGTCCAGGTATCCTACATCAGTTTGTAACACGGTTACAGTTATTGTTAATTTAATACTATAACACGTTGAGCGCCGCGTGCAGCACCGGTCGCCCACGTATCAATTTTAATTTCATCAAGTAACTGATTACCTCTATGAAATTCTCAGTAACATTTACGTCACGATTACAGTATAAAATAAGAAACATTTTATCAAACAGACAAATATGTATACAGGGTGTAGTATATAACTATAACTAATAAAGTCAAATAGAGCATATGTTTATACGAACTTTTTTTTACTGTTTTCACGTGCAGAATCCACCGCCGAGGCGGTTCCCCGAAGCTACGGAACACCCTGTATATTCAACGATATATGCTAATGAAAAGCCATTTTCACGTGTCTGGCTAGTTGCAGGATCTTCCACTGCGGCGCACAGCGTGTAGAAAACATTCTTAATCGAGTTTGGACATTCCTCTCTCATCAATTCGCGTTCATTAACTTGAAACGAATATCATCGTCCCGAGGTTGGCGATTGCGTAAGCGAGATTCACAAGCTCGTAAAATTCGTGGCAGAATCGCAACGAGAAGACGATACGTTGTCCATCACTCTTTTTACACGGTGTACACGTTTCAGAGGCACGGCGAAATCGCAAATCGAACATCCAGGGAACTTGATTAAGAGCACCCGGGCGGGTCATCGATCCGGTTCCCATTTACAAATTAATTATCCGTTCTCCGAAATTACAACGAGCATACACGGGGCCGGCTAATGGCGATCCAAGTATCGCATATTAGCGCGTGGAAATGCGAGTGCACGCGATCGCATATTCACCGAACGTTTCCTACGAGGCATAGATTATCGGGCCAGCAGCATAATTTCGAGAGGAACGTCGAGTGGACGACGGTCTAATTTATGTTTCCGCTTCCGTTTCCGAGCCGAACTTTCCTCCCGATCTCTCGCCCTTCGATACCAACCCGGACACCGCCGACGACGACATAGTTTTAATTGGTTTAGCAACGTTCACCGTCGGCCCGCCCCGACGCTGACGATGACAAATAGTCTACCCCGAGTCCTCCATATCCTGAAAAAAGCCACGAAACGGAAGACGCCAGCGGTGGACGGTTTCCTTGGTAACTTTGCGACCTCTTCTTCTTATTTGCTTTCTATCTTAACCCTTCGAATGCGGTGGACGCATGTATGCGTTCTACAAAATCGTTCACCGTGTGCTACGAGTCACCGTACTGGCCCAGGCACAGCCGTTCATTGTGTGTTGTAAACCTATGTCTTCGGATAAATTATCATCTCAGCGTATATCATTAAAATTTATATGTTTCGTTACATATTTCGCAGTTTTGGAACGTTAAAACAATCGAACACTCGATATTAACCATATTATTATAACGAAATATTCTGTTTAACACGTGCTCTACCGTGGAAACCTTCAGCACATAGTACTGAACGCTTTTTCTCGAGATTTTCAGCCCCCAAAGGGTTAAGGGGTCGTTTGCTTTTACAAGGCCGAAAAATAGCTGTTGTAAGGTTGTGAAAATCATTTCTTCGCCGATGCACGGATCAGCCAGCACGGAAATTAAATTATTTTATGAACGCCTTGCTGGAGGACTCGCATACACCTGGACACCACGTGCGTCAGGCCCAACCGAGGAGGACCAGGTCGAACCCCTAACGATAGCGTTACTTGTCCAAATTTTGGAGACAATTTCCCACCCTCGCTACAGTAGCCACACCCAGAAGACAGGAACACCAATGGAAACAGACTTCACACACTTTGTACAACACATGACACCTATAAAATAGCATACTCAAGCGATTTTCTGGATTTCTCGATAAATTTTTGAAACATACTTACATATTTGCTCAGACTACACAGCCGATACATTTATACTTTGAAATACTTGTACTTCTTACACAGTTATAAGTAAATACATCTTTGGTTGACACGGTGTGTAGTTCTATACAATTTAATACAGTCCACTTTCTTTTGTACCAATTTTCGAAATGGTTCACCAGATCCAAAACTATTTCGAAGTTTGCGTCATCCTGTCGTCGCGAAATACAACCGTCGACGCTGTGACGCAAAACGGCTGTATCTGGAAAGCTTTTGCTAGACAACGTGCGCTACAACTATCAGTAGTTGATAGGAAACGCTTCAATGTTTATAAACATTGTGCGAAAGGTCATACAAATTTAATCGCGTAGTAACACCGCGCTTATCTATGTCGGTGCAGCAGTTATGTATGTCGTAGTTAATTGTACTCAAGGTCACACGATGCTCATGGTATTATAGGTCACTGGATTGGTCTTGACCCCAGCTATCACGCCATGATGATAAAAATATGCCCTTCAATTTAAAGAAACATCGATGACCTTAAAATTCCGAAAAACATGACCTTGACATTACCATGATATTTGCCTCTTCAAACAAATCACGTTTTCTTTTCAAATTTTCTCCTATCATCAAAAACAAGTGGGATATTCAAGAAGATTAAATTACGCTGTTCACCCTGTACATCATTGACTACACACAAGCCTGCGGAAAAATAACTTCGACCTTGGAGACATCCTACCCTTAAAAAATCAAGCCCGGAGAGCTTAAACGAATAAATAAAGCTTGCCGGTTTACTGAATTAACAGATAGAGTTTTCCGTTCTGCGTCCGTGTAATCGAGTTGCGAGTTGTTCGCGAGTCGCTTCTTCGAGTTTCGAAGCGGTGCCAGGAACTTTGCTCGTTTACATCGGGCATCATGCACGAGGTGCAACTAGTGGTGACGGACGAGGAAGGGAGACGGAGCGTGCACGGGCGAGAAATCGAAAATCTATGCAGAGGGTGCGGGCGGCGGTGGACGAATCGAGGTTTACGCGAAGACAGAAACGACGAGAATCGTCGGGGCTATACCGGTGGCCGATGCAGTAAAAAAAAAAAACGATGTATGTATCGGGTAGACTGTAAAATCACGAATATAAATTGAGTTTTAATGATGCCCGTCCGACCGGCGAGCTCCTGTCTCCGCTGAAACATTCGAGTTGTTTGCGCGGCGGCACTCAATTATTTACTGCTCGCGAAAGTCACCGGTCGTAAAACAAATTAATCCATAAACTCTCGGCAACATCGTTTTACGGCGTGTTATCGGTGATCTCGCTGCACGGGAAACCCTGTCACTCGATGCTTCGTGACGATTCGCCGGCTTCGAGACGATTCCGCTCTGATTCGATCACTTATACGCGGACTGAGGATGTTTATACAATTTATCGTACCGAATTATCTGAAAACGCACATTCAAAACCGTGGAAAAATAATAAGTGTATTTCTTAAACATTCACGGAGCAAGAAATACAGTTTTGTCAAAGTTTTGTAGCGCGAGCTCTGCGGAGGAAATTGCGAAAAGAAAGGAGGGAGGAAAGAGGATAGAGCGTTTCGTCCGGGGTGTGCTAGCGGACTCGTTCTGTGGACTTTTTCCTTTGTGACTTTTTAAAAAATAAACTTTATTCACGGCCAATTCAAAGTGTTGAAGACCTAACAAATCGCATTGTGACGGAAACAGCTAAAAGAAGTGGAAATCAAATAAGTAATGTCATAAATAACATTAAAACACGAATGAAAAAGTGTTTAGAATGTGGTGGACAACCCTTCGAACATTTTTTGTGATTTACGAACTGCGTGGCAGCGTGAACAAGGTCGTAAATATAAGAAAACGCTTAAAGGTTCGTATTGCTAAGAAAGTTGATGTATCTTGTAAACTGTTCAGTTTACGATCACATCACCATAACACTTCTATACGCAGAATGATCCAGAGAATCGATTTATTTAAGAAAAATTATACAGTCCCATTTCAAAAAAAGGTGCAGTTGCACTTTGCAAGTGTATGAATACACAAGAATGCATAAGAATAGTACAGAAATGTAGAGCATACAATACCATTTATTTTTGTTCTCTGACATTTTTTCCTATCTCTAGCAGTTCTAAAGATATAGCTTCGCCCAATTGCGTGTGACACCCTGTATATATAATAGTAATAGTGAAATGTGTACCGGAACAACAGTTTCAAAAAATCCAGGAAAAACGACCAGGTCGTAGGTGTATGTATACAAATCGCAGGAAGGTCGAAGACTTGCGGGAAAGTCGTGCGCTGCTGATCCCTCTGTTGGCGAGTGAGGGAAGTGCCGCCACAGCTCCATTTCTATAACTGTATTAAAATAAAAAATATTGAACTCTAAGAATATATATTCGCATAAACAACCGCAGTCTACTTATGAGTAACTCGACAAGACGGAGTTGTGATGCAAGGAAATGTAGATAAATATTAAACTACTTAATCGATTTAATTAAATATTTATTGACAGTTCCATCCCTCGTACACAGTGAGTCCAGTTTGGTTCGGTCAAACTTTGTCAATATATACTACGGATATTGTCGGGGGACCAACCACTGTTTGCTATGTCCACATTTGCTATGCTCTGTCTGTCTTCGCAAATTCTTAAGTAGATATACAGTGTCGTAGGGAAAGGAAGGAGCGTCGATGATTAGCCATGACGAAGTCGACCCTTGCTGATTAAGGGTAGATATCGTTTGTCGGAAGCGTTCGATTTGGAAAACCTCTCGAAGACAGGCTGACTCAGTCTAAACGCTGTGTTGGACATAGTAATTGATAAAGGTGGTTCGTCGTACAATTACTGATGTAACGGCGCAAAGTGAAGCATTGCTCTAGATCTCCTCCAAGGTCATTGTGACGCGTCACTTCATCTTCTTCCCGCGATTTATCTATATTTCTCCGTCGCCACCAGTTGCATCCCCGTGCTCGAGAACTGCAGGAGTAGAAATTCCTGACATAGCTCGTCTAACAGGCAAACTTATTACCACGCGAGCCACCGGACGATAACGTTGCGTTAGATGAAAGTTATGCACCGTGCCATCGGGGAACACCGAAACCGGTGTACGTTCCATAAAACGATAACTGGCCGCAGCCATAATTGCCGGATTTATTCCATTAAATCCGTGCCTCGGGTACTTGAAACATTCATTTGTTCTCGAAGCGGCGGCCTACAGCCTGCTTCCAGGTTATAAGTGAAAGGATTATGAGTTTTAAGATTACTTTCTATTGAAGTTCTGAAGTTTCGCGTGACTACGCAAAGTTTGATAGTCGTTCAGGCGGTTTTTGAGTGAAATCTATGGAGATTGGTTATTTGGAGATTAGTTTTTATATTCTGTAGCAGTTGAAATATGTTAGAACGTCCGACATTTAAATTAATAGAATCATTTTGAAAATTAACCCATAGACGCACATTTTTTTTTCTAGATCGTCCTCAGAAATACATTTTTTATTTAATGTTCCTTTGTTGCTACAAGATGATCGCTACAGCCGACATTTGTCAGGATATCGACAAAAATCTGACGGCTATAGCCCTTTGCGGCAATGGGTTAAGGTGAAATCTAGACACCAAAATTCAGACGAACGTATGTGCAGATTTCTGAACTTTTGACATTCATGTATACAGTGTGGAGCCTCGAATTATGTGAAATGGCTCGTATGCATTATTATCGTATCGTCTCGTGAGTTATTTGGCCTGTAACAGTACTGCGGCCGGTCAATAAAGAACGGACGCGAGCTGAAAAACGTATTTACACACGTTTTACATTAAACGCTGCCGATGGATTAATACGGAAATTCAAACAAAACGTGTCCGTTCATGCGGGATGTCGAGTAAACACGGATCGAATGGTCGTTTGCTCGGCTTCCTACTGTCGATAATCAAACAAAGTAAAGCCTCCCCCGTTTTTTCACTTTCGCTGAAACGAAAACATTACATCCTGCAAACCGTTAGCCAGGTGGAGGCAAACGTCTTCAATCTGCAGAGGATGTTATCAATTTTCGGGAATTCATGAAATTCACACTCAGCATCACCGTGGGCATTATGGAAATCGAATAGTATGGACCTGTAAGCAGAGTTGTGCAGAATTTCAATTGAGTTACTCCATGAATTATAATTACAAGGTAATTCAATTACATTGTATTCAATGACATTGTAGTTCGTAATTCAGATCTCTCGTTCAGTTAAATTACAATGCAATTCGTATTTGCAATTGAAGTACAATTACAAAGTACAATGTGATTGAATCAGAATTACGTATTGACAGGTAATAAGAGGTGGAAAAAGCCACGTAAAGGTTTCGAACAGAAACAAATTATTATAGACATGAAAGATAAATATAAACATTTATGTCACTTTTTCTGAGTTCTGAGCTGTAATTCAGTTATATTGTATTTCAATTACATTGTAATTCAATTACCCTCATGATTACAGCAATTGGCAATTGAATTAATTGAAAAGTTTGAACTATGCAATTCAACTGCAACGTAATTAAATTACGACGTAATTGAATTACTTCGTAATTATAATTCATGGAGTAATTCAATTGTAATTCCACAGAACTCTGGTCAGTAGTCAGTAGTTAGTCGTGAGTCGCACGTTGAATACCGAAAGTCGTCAAATCAGTAGCTGACCGTTCTAATTTTAACCCTTCGTTTCCATATGTTATTTTTCTTTCCATATTCTTATTTTTGTTTCATTAAACTTTAATATTATTATTCGGACTGTTCTCTGAACCATTCGTCATCCTCGATTAATCTCCGAGATCCTGCATACACTCAACGCTGGTTGTTCCAGTGTTAAAACAAACTAGTGAGCCGTTCATTTCGCGCAGACACATCAGTCTGCAAAACATTTGCAGCTGCCAAAGCGTTAACGACGTTTCGCGGAGAAAATATGAAGTACGACGGATAGAATAAGGGGGCAGGCAAGAAATTGCTTTCTGGGAGCAGTGTCCGGATAACATTCACCGCGAGATGATCGCATTTACTCTTCAGGGTCGGCACGAAGGGCGGCAAAGGCGTTTCGCGGAATCAGAGCCGGCTGGTGAAAGGCCGATAAATAGCCGAGGACCTTTCCCGTCGGCTGACAGTTGTTTTCCCAAAAGCATCGACGTCCGGCGCGGACGGGAAATTGAATTTCTACCAGCACATGACGCGTGCCCGCTGCCTTCATCCGGTGCACCATGTTTCCTCCCCGGCGGAAACCGAGGAAAAAGTCGACGAACGAGTCGAAGAATACGCGAGGGACCCGCTCTCTCTTCCTCTCTTTCTCTCATTCTCTCGCACGTCCCGGAAAAAGGCAACGCCGGGGGATGGAAAACCAGCGAGCACGCAATTTCCTCTGGGTGTTATGCTATTATTATGTTAAAAATTTCATGTTTGTTGTGGACGTGTGCTCGATTCAAAGCTTTTGGAATAAAGCAGACTTCTAGGTTTGGTAGTCAGTTCGCTTTCTGGCATCCTTAACTTCTCTGTTATATCACTCGCGGAACATGGTGTTTTTTAATTGAACTTATGATCATGAATGAAAATTATTGTTACCGAAATGAAGCAGAAAAAGAGACTGTTCAACAAACTGTTTCCTGAAATTCTCAAAAATGTTACAACGTCATGTAGCGACAGTAAGTACATGAAGCCAGCAGATATAGCAGGAAATTAAAAAGTTAATTGGCGATCGATATGTGAAGATATAATATAATAATCTCCTTTGGAAAACATGGTCTACAGATCACAGGCATAGGCACTCTAAATTGTTTTTACTCCCAAAAACATAGCACTCAGGTACACTCTCCTCTTCGCGTAAAAATCCGCTCCTCCAATAGGCAGTCGACGAACCTATCGGCCAACCCCAAGCATGCAGGAAAGCACACCTTCCACACACACCTCTCTAAATCCCAATAAATAGATATCCTCTCAAAAATGACAACATTCTATCACCACGCATCCTACGTCTCAAATTACAAGTGTTTTGCCTATCTGTGTGCCTCTAGTGTTTTTTTAACAAATTTGTTGTGAGTCGTATCCTTTATTAAAAATGTTCGAAAATTCCTCCATGCAGTAAGCACTTCATATGTAGTTTCAGTATGTTTTTCGTGAGGGAATTAATATGGCCACTGTTTATGTTTAAACAATGTAATCTAAATCCTCCTTTTAATTCTTCCACAGAATCAAGTGGACACCTCATGAGTACACTTTATCCTCAAGGTAACCCCGTAACAAAAATGTGAAGCACATCACGAATTTTTTATGTTTTTAACGTTGAACCCCAATACTTTTATACGCAGGAAATTGTCCACAAAAAAGCGAAATCATAGGAAAATAAAGCTTCCTGCATCATTCAACTTTTTTCTATCTCTAACCGAACTCGAGATGTGACTCGACCCTGTGTCAAATAAATCAATGTTTCTAGCAACGATAGTAACGTTCCTCCAGAACCAACGAATCGGCCTTAAAACTTACGATCGCCCGAACCGAAGCTGTACCAGAAACCACGGGAAAAGGGGCAGGAAAAAAGAACAGATCAAAGCAAACGAAGCAGATGTAACACGGCAGCGAGAGATACGCTCAATTTCCGCGAGTCATAAAAAATTCACAGCATACGGCGGAGGAACGTTGGATCGTATCGAGGCGCAAGGGATCGATGATCGATCGCCTGGACTTCGCAGACGAAAACGGCACGGACGAACGGGCGTCCTGCATCGGCGGAGGGTTGATGGGAATTGTGGCACGCCGTTTATTCGGTGGCGAACGAGGCGAATCGAAGTGAGGGATAACGTCGATACGTTTACGCGATTCCGTGTTTCCGCCGCAATATCCTGAAACCCATTGGATCCTGATAATCCGTGAGTGCGAAATCACCGATTTGCACGTTCCGCGCTGATTGAGTGCGTGTGTATTTTAACGGCATTATACGCACTGTTTATAATCGGCCCCCACCCTCGTAATAAGTTCGAGCCTAACGACTCCGCCTAAAAACATTCCCCACCGATCGCATTAAGGCTGGTCCACGCTGAGTTTGAACAGAGCATCCGATAGATATGTTGTATTTGTCAGGTCATTCCATAAGTACTGTTGTTCCTTATTAACCCCTTGGCGTACAATAACGAGTCACACTCGTGACAGAGAATATGATTGATACGTTACACATACGAGTCCAACTACTGTACTAATTATTTAAAGTTTTTCACTACAGCACAGATTGACTTTCAAAGGATTGTTACAAGCGAACTGCATGTGCTGATAGACGGTCCTCATTTATCACGGCACTCTAGGACTGGAATAGCAAACTTTGCCGCACGAAATCGTTGGAAAAATCGTACGGCAAGGGGTTAATAATCAGACTGCGGATGTTGATGCAATTTAATGTATTCATGTACTTGTAATACAATAGAACCTTGATTATCCGAACTTCGATCGTTTCAAAATTTGCCATCTTACGTTGATTACGCGTTAAAATTATCATTAGTGGTACAGTGCCCATAATTTCTACCACTATGTATTTTACATTCTCACATAAAATTAAAATTTCTGTGTGAAATATAGTTGCAACGTGAGTCATCTTGTTACTGATTGCAGCTTGGATAATCGAGATCCTATTTTATGTATATTCAATAACATAAGAGAACTAGAAAAGCACATTTTTTAAGTATATGAAGCACAAAATATAGTTCTGTCAACATTTAATTTTTTCAATTATATTAACATAAAAATGGTTGAACTCTGAAAATATATATTTGCATAACATGCAAATGTCCACTGATAAGTGAAGAGCGTTCATCGACACATACAATACGCTTTTAACAATCCTCTGAAATTGAAATGTGCTATAGTGCAAAACTTTAAAGAATTGGTACACAAGTGGAACTCATATTTGTAACATATCAGTCGTATTCTGTGCCAAGAGTGTGACTCGTTATTGCAAGCGAATGCTTACAAAAAATATCACCCAGTTTGTACTCTCGAGCGACATAACCTTGGAACAAAGTTGGCACGAATATAAATATTTATCTCTACCAGAGTGCTTAATAAAAAAACCCAATGTTGTAGCAATAAAATATTCAAAACAAAACCCTGTAGAGTGTTCAGTAACACTTTTGCAGGAACAAGCTAATTATCAGAGCTTTGAGTTATGTAAAAAAGTCTCAAAAAGGAGTGAAGATTAGTTGAAGCTTCTCCCGTTTCCTAAGATTAACGATAAATACAGAATATTAATGATGCTCGATCGATGGCTGGCAGATCGTTGGGAAAGAAGGAAAATCGTTAGTATGCGAGGGCTGAAAAATAATTAGTCCTCGGCTGGTTTCGACAAGAAACCACCTGTCTGTTCTACAGCGGGGAGCCGGCGAGCTGAAGAGGCAAAAAGAATTCGCAAAAAACTCAAGACGATCGCTAGATAAGCAAGATTGTTGGCAGGATCAGTACTTTTCGTTCCCCTGGTCGTCGGCTAATTAAGAATTCCGCTCATTACCATCGCGGTGAACCGTCTCGGCCCTCCTTCCCTGCGAAGGAAGAAGGGTTTTCGTTCGGGAAGTTATGTTTTGCTTCGACGGAAGTAATTCGATGGTAAACGCGAACGCAGCAATACGCATGACTACACGCGAATTTTTAATGGCCCCGGGAAGAACGTGGCGTGAGAGGTAATTATTTTTCACCAGCACGTTAACAAGAAAAGCGAAAGAATTGTACGGGGTGTTCATCGAAACGATCACCATGATTTTTTAGACACTTCAGATAATTTGACAAAAAAAATGTCGTGGAAAGAAATAGTCAGCACTCGATTCGCAATACATTGCAATATTGAAAATTGGTCAAACACTGAAAAGCGAAAGAATTTTACGGGGTGTTCATCGTAACGATCGCCACGATTTTTTAAACACATCTAATAACTTGACAAAAAAAAATGTCATGGAAAGAAATTAGTCAGCACTCGCTGGGCAAGAAATACCAAAAACAAAAATTAGTAAAACTCCTTTTCTTCAATAAAAAATCAGGGTCCCTTTCACTATTTTAAATTGCGCCGTATAATTCTTTTTATCTGGTATTGTAGGTGGCATCGAGACAAATTCATAGATATCAGATAAAGCTCCTTTTTTTCAAGAACTTGCTTAAAAACTCGATCTTAACCCATTTTATTATTTGGACGAGATATCTCGCCAACTGATTTTTACTCAGCCGATTCTTTCGACACGATATCTCGTGACTCGGTGTCGTTTATCAAATAGTTTATGAAAAGATAAAGAACATTCATTCGGAACATACATTTTTATAACGTATAGTTCAGGAGATACGAGAACTAATTCTTACTTATTTTGTACAATGAATATGCATGATTCTCTAATTATTCTGACAATTAGCAGACTGCGGATGTTCATGCAATTTAACATGTCCAAATATCTGAAAAACCCATATTTAACCGTGATGAAATAAAAACTAACAAAACTGTATGCTGTTCTGTACGTGTTTAAAAATGTAGTTTTTATTTCATAATGTAAGTTTTATTTCTGTAACTACATTAACATAAAAAATATTGAATTCTAAAAATGTATATATCCATGAACATACACAGTCTAATTTTGAGCAATATATATATATATATATATATATATATATATATATATATATATATATATTCGCGTATAATCTTTAAATTTTCTTCTCGAATTATGTTTCGATGGATTTTATTAGGCTCGAAACATAATTCGAGAAGAAAATTTAAAGATTATACGCGAAAACAGGTTCGTAATATGAGAAACGGAGACAGTAGTATAAGTCGATTGTGATCAGACCCTTTAAGCGTCTGGAAGCGTTTCTGCGTTGCGTATACACGCAGAGTCGTACAACTGACATAATTGTACTCGTTCTTGCATGTTCTACATAATTATGAACAAAAAGTAGTGTTTTATTTAAGAAAACCAAGACGACCTTGACATCTAAGATGCTGCACTAACTGAAAGAATTACGACTGTCACAACAGCACGTGTGTGAATCTATCAGGCCATTCCATAAGTATTGTCGTTTTTAAATATGACTTCATCAAACGTAAATAAATTAATAACTGCAAGTATTTTTAATTTTCAAGATTGTAAATATTAACTATAGTGTTCTTGTTCAATTACTTAAACAGTTCTGTGTTTACATGTTTATCAAATTTCTGTTGTTTTAAGACACTTCATTTCAGATTGCTCTCAACCAATTATACTAGTACCATTGAATTTTTTGTCATCTAAAAAATTATCGAGCTACCAAAACAGATAGCAGTTGGTAAGTACAACTAATTTCGAGTGTGACAAACGCCATCATGGTATTTTTCCACTAAATTTGCACCCTATTTACAAAATTGTTAGTAACAGATCTTTGCCATGATAATCAAAATTTTCATCGAAAACCTCAGAACGAAGAAGATATCTCACATTCCACCACGTGCACGGTACAAGTTTTACAAAATAGAATCGGACAATGCGTTAATATTTATTTAACACATGTTTTATAAGATAGAGAACGAGATTACTTATGGAGTGACCTGATATAAAACTAATCTCATTTTATTAAAGAAATATCGACTGGTAACAGTCTTCGTGAGTCACCCTGTATATGAAGCACTTTGGAGTATCCATAACTTTTAATGGGTTAATTTTAGGGCCTATGCTCATTAGACATTTTTTGTTCCCCTCTGCAAACATTGTACGCTCCCAAACTTTGGTCTCTCTTTTAGGGGCACCGTGTACATCGGCGGAGTACATTAGACGAGACAGTAAAACGTGAAGAGATTAGAATCGACCTTGGGAGGCGGGTGCTCGTAAAATCTCCGAGACTCGCGGATTTATGTACACGCTCGCGTATCGCGGTTGTATTCGCGTTATCTCGAATCGCCCGTACACAAACTTTATTGCTCTTGAGAACGCAACAGAGGGCGGGAGTCGGTGGATCGTGAAACTATCGCGTTAAGAATTAATTAGCGGTTCCGCGATCGTTCTGATTCGTCAATGGGTGGCGAAAAATCGATTTCGCTAACAAGAGAGACGTTTTCATGCACAAGCTAATTGCTCCGATATTTCAGAGCTCATGAAATGTAATTTTTGAAGTAGACCACTTTGTATCATTTCTTTGTTTGGTACACAATATTAGGAATTATTGCACTGTAATTCTGTTCTGTTTTTTTTTTAAGCTTTCTGAATCCTGTGGCTGTACTAACTTATTTGAGCGCTTGAAAGCAATTTTGAGTACTGTACAAAGTTTTCTTTCAACAATGAGAATAATAAATAGAGTCAAGTTATTCCTTTAGCAATATTCTTATATTTTAAGTTACACTTATTTTTGACTGTATGTATAATCCTTTTAACCGCTCGTCTTACGATTTTATTAATTGCCAAGTGTGTAGTGCTCGGATAAGTAAACAGTATACATTAAAACGTAAAATTTGTCTTTAACAAACAGAGGAGCTTTTTTTGGTTGATTCTTATAAATTAGTGCAAGATTGCTTCATGTTTTTCTAACATATGGGGCAAAATTTCCATCACGGGTGTGACTCGGGTTTAGCCGCCTGTTTTAATTCCTATTTTGAATAAATAGTTTCTCACTCATTTTCATGATTTGTTCATTACATTTCTTTAGTTTCTACTTGCCAGCCCTTATCAATTCAGCATAACACTCAATTGATAAAAAATTCTAGCTTTCAAAGTGTATTGAACTACGTTATGTTATTTAAAAAACGAGGCTTTGCACTTTGCACATGGTAATTACAGTTTCTGAAATTTCTTTAGATTTATTTTCGGCTCCATTTGAATTCTTTTAAGCCACCAGTTTTAATTTCTACTTTAAATAATTAATTTTTCATTAATTGTTTCGATTTGTTCAATACTTATCTTTAATTTCTGATTGTCAACATCTACAAATTAATACAGCACAACACTAAATTAATAAAAAAAATTCCAGTGTATTGAAAAACGTTGTTACTTATAAAAAGAAGCTTTGTATATTGCACACAGTGATTCTAGTTGCCGAAATTTCATTTTAAATACCGATTGAACGTTTCTAAATCTCTTCGGATGGATGCCATGCGATGCGGCGAGATCGTCGCGCAACACGAGATTCCACGGTCGAGTCGTCGCTCTCCATCGAAATTTGTTTATAGCGCTCTATTACAAAATTGAGTTCCGGCCGACAATAGGTAATCACGTACTTCGACGTGAGTTTCCAACGGACCGAAATTATCGTTAATCGATATTCGAAGGAGGAGCACTTCATCCCGGCCGAGACTCGCGGGGAACTTGCGAATTTCATCAACGCGATCGAAGGCTCGATTCGACTCATCTTAATTCCGCAATTAACTCTGTACTCGACCGACCAACTTCGATCCACCCTGTTCTACGTGTTTCGTCGTCGATCGATCGCTGAACACCGAACGGAACGTCGAAAACGAGCCTCGTAACAGCATCTGCTACACCCCCGTATCTTCAATGAAATATACAGGGTGCTCCATGACTGACGATACAACCGCAAATAATATGGTCGCACGTGAAAGAATCCGTCGAATATACAGGGTGGACCAGTAAAAATTACAAGCACGAATATCTTCCAAACCGGAGGTGACCGTCCGGAGCAAGGTAAAAACTCCAGCCTACCCCCACTCTGCGACCACTCCTCTCGCGTAGATTGCGGTCTGGGTACGAGGTCGAAAACGTCAGTAACTGTCGGTAAATACGATTTCTCAAGAAACATTTACGCGATAAGAATACCTATATTTATATATTGTATTGTGATAAGACTATATTCTCCGCTTTAAATGTTGCAAAATTTATATCTCGTTTTAATTACTGTGTAGAATGTGCATCTTCCATGTACTCAAATATGTTAAATTTCATAAAGATCTGCGGTCTGATCATAATAATAGAAATAACAGTGGTGGTCGTGTTGCTAGTAATAGGAGAAGCAATTACAGTAATAATAATGATAATAACATTATCGAGGGGAGATAGAATGTAGCACTTGGTAGCCTGAACATCATCATCTGTAATTGCCGATCATTACGTATGAACTAGCTGTCTACAAAAAAAAAAAGAATCAAGTTGACTTCGAATCATTCCGGAAGCCTCCATCCACAAAGAGTTTATTAATGGTTAGATATTAGAGTGACACCCAGTAGACAGCTCCATCGGCTGCCATTCTTTCAGGCCGCGTCTATCGAACGCGTTTCGCTCGCGACACACGCAGGATCCTATTCAACGACAGAGGATAAAGGAGGACTAGCATAGGTGCAGTGTCCTGGAAAGCGGAGAGCGTGGCTGGAAGAACGGTTTCCACTGTTCGCAAGGTTGTCTGCTTGGAATCGTTCTGCTATACGATGATCGATAGCGACCAACGTTTCGTGCTCCTCCTTTGTGCGCTCCCCCGGCTGTCGCGTGCACCTCAAAACGTGATATTAGCGACTCAGAATTCGGAATTACGAAGAGCTCGAGAGCGACGATAAAACATGAATGTCTCCAGAACAGACGTCTTAGGGCCATTTTTTGTCTATGGTAGCGCTTCCTCTTTTTCTGATTTTAAGAGCAGCGTACAGCAACCTTGTGTCGCTGAGACGGAGGTTGCGAGACTCGAGAGTTAAGGTTTAATAAATGTACTGAATAGAATGTGTACAGTTTCGTGTTTCACTATAATCCGCCTGAATATGCAAAACTCCTTCTACTTTTTAGACAACGAGCACGAGTAATTGTGATTTATCATCTGTCAGAGTTATTTGAAGAACCTCGAATCCCTAGGTCCTTGTCTAGTCGGGCTATGGTGGTACAACATTATGGTCACTGATTTGCTCACGCCAGAAAGATTCAAAGAGATCAGATCAGATTAAAAGGGCACACACAGAAGAGGAATCGACACACGCGCAGTAAGATAGATAGATACTCAACGCTTATTACCCACACTCGAACATTGTAATCAGTTATTTTGTATCACCTGTAAGTCAGAGTGTTGCGACGTAAGTACATACTCCTATACACTCATACTGAGACTCGACTCCACCACATCTTCTTGGACAAGACAATCCAACACAAACACTACATCCAACCTACAACATTCTGATCAGTGATTCGCTCACTATGTCTGACCTCCTTAGATAGATTTTACATTTGAGGAAGTTCAACAGGATCAGAAACAGAGATGCAAACTTAAGAAGATGTGGTACACACACACGGACCAAGGTATACGCAACGTTCAGCTATATTTGAAGATTGCAATCACTTAATTTGTATTACTTGGTCGCAGTGTTAAGACGCATACACACTCCCATACACCCTTGAACACTAAAAGCTTGAGTCCATCACACTGTTTTGGACAACCCAGTCCTACACACATATTCAAGCAAGCTCACGCTTTAACAACCGATTTCCTCCCAAAAATACTTGTATGAGTCAAAGTCTCGTCTTATTAGCTCCATTGAGTGTTAGCCCAATTGTGTGGTGAGACTTCTCATGAATTTTCTTCTCATTAGTTACCTCGATAGTTACATAAAATTCGATGGCTGCCCGAGCTTCCACTGTACAAGTTGATTACAATCATGCACAGAGTCTCCAGCTTATTGAAGAAAGAAGATTCGACAAAATTGAAACATAGGGAAACGAGTCCTCTTTTCCGAGCAATATTGTTTCAAAAGCTATTGAGTCAACAAGGATTCATTTCATTATAGAAAGATTACAAAGACGAGATTAATATCAGCGTCGAAAGGTTGGAAGCTTAACGAAATTGCTGGAACATGCGCGGCAGCATGTATGTCGCGACATAGGCGTAATTCGTAAGGTCGAAGCAAGTGCTTTTCAGCCATATTGGTATTCACGAGTCGAGGACGTTCAGCGCTGAGCTTTCGACGAAAACAAACTCCTCTCTTGAAACTAGATAAGAATAAGTTGCTGAGGTGCTCATGAAAGTATGTGTCGTCATAGTAAAATTTGTCTGACGCTTAGTAATTAGTTGCAGTACTGAACATGCATTGTAGTAAACTTGAAAATATGTTAAAGTAGAATAGATTGAAATTCGTGTTACAGTCAAAGATGAATAGCTTCTACATTGTTCTGTTTATTGGGGTACTTGTTCTTTACGAATATACAGTTCACAACTGCTGCAGTAGACGTACTGACTCCTGAAAATGTTAGAATTGTAAAAAATATTAGAAAATCGTGTTAGCTGGTTTTAGATACCTTTATATTACTTTAGGAAAAGAGAGGCAGCACAGTTGACCTGACTCGAGGCGTCATACTGGTCTCTACCCTTAATGACTCATGGGTGGAGATTGTTTCGTAGAAAATGGTTTGTTTTGTGAATATGGATAGACAAGTGTGAGAGAATTCGAGAATAGAGATGCAGAAGGGCCTGATAAACGTTGGCCACGTAACAGACACCTTATCATAAATTAGGAACAAGCCTAGCACACATGGCCTAGGCCCCAGGGTGTTTTGGCAAAAGATTTTCCACACAGAAAAGGCAGCTTCCTTGAAGCTAGCGTAACGAACGTTTCAAAAAAGTAAATACCGATTTCTTGCATTCAAGTTAGGCATTGATTATACATTTCAAGTTTTCACATTTATCTCACAGAAGTTGAGTCAGAAAACAGTTGATCATCCAACCTCGCAGCACACAGTTTTCCGTTTGAAACTTTGCTTTCACGACCAAACGAAACTAAACACACGAGAAATGAAAAATACACAGAAAAATTGAACAACGGTCTGGCTGAGTTTAAGAGTACCAAAAACGATAAATTCTTTCTCTAAAAGAGGGAAAAAACTCGTCCCTTTGCGAACACCTTCGTAGAGGTCTGTTCTCGCGAGTTGAAGCCTACGGGGGTTAACGTGGTGCTTTCTTCTGGATCACGGGAACACCTGGTCGTCTCGTATTTAGAACTCGCCGGTATGCAAAAGGCCGGCACCCCTCTGAGCTCGTATGCAGATTCGTGCCCGTGGGAGCGTATAAATACGCGCGATATGTGGAGGAGAGGCTCGTATAAATTATACGAGCATTTACGAGCTGGCTTCACGACGCGTTCTCGAAACTCTTGAAAGTGAATCGAAATGTTCGCGCGCCGGCTTCATTATGTTTATGAGAGCGTGTATATTGATGTAAATGCAAATCGGTCGGGAGCTGCAAGTCTTTGAACGAAGATTTCCGGTTCTTCTAACCTGATAGGTGCCCCGATAGCTGACGAACGTCTATGAACGTAGTATAATAATTCGACACGTTGATAAATGTCGAAACAGTTATAATATAAAGTTCTTAAAAGATTGTTGACTGATTGTAAGTATTCACTGGTTTCTTATATTTTAGAGGAGGTGGGTGCAACTGGATAGCCCGAGGGCAACTGGTTCCTTGTCCAGGCAAACGCTCCCAGTTATTTAATCGTGTATACTATTAATAAACGTGTACAGGGTGTCCGATTTTAATCTATAAATTGCGAATTACTGGTAATCTACCCGTTATATAAAATATTACTGCTTCAGATAGGAAGCGAATGGTTTCGAGGGTGTCATAATCTGGTGTAATTAGTTTCTCTGTAGATGGACGCGTAGAGGTCATATAAAGGTGACATACGTTTTCTTAAATGGAATCGTATAATTTTTAATTCACTATTCGATGCAGTTCATCATGTCCTACAAAAATGTATTGAACTGTTTATGTCGAAAAACCATTAGTTTAGGAGATGTTTCAGTCTCCATATTGCAAAGTGGTACTGGTATACCTATCTGCATCTACCCACTGACAATTCAGAAAATGTAGTTACTTCTAGAATCGTCATGGAGTCAGTTTCCTAATTTTCATCCGGACCATGCTATTAATTTCTAGGAGACACACAAACGCTGAATTATACTGTATTATGCGATTATTTGCTTTTTCTTCTGTCAGAAGGCAGGGCTAAATGCACCGTGGTACCAAACTTGTTATTCGGCAGCGTTGCCGTGACGAAGAGCCTCATGCCGGACCGAAGTTAATGTCCCCGAACATCAGTGTCATCCTTCTCGCGTTCACGTGCACCACCGACGGATTCGACCCTCGTAAATTATAGTTCCTTCGTGATACCACGTCGTCGCGTTTTCCATGCGGAACAGCCTTCATGGCTGTAACCGGGAGTGTCAGGGAAGGGTGATCGAGACGTGACGAAAATCGAAAGTTTTCTCGCTCAATCTGGATCATGTAGTCTCTCCGGTGAAAATGTTCGCGAATGGGAGGGAATATGAGGGATAAAAATGCTTACGGGGTTTGTTATGGAGCGTTCGGGAATGGTGAGGTGTCTAGCGGTCAGTAAAGTGACGAAAATTTGAATGAAGGCGTGAAAATGTCGCTAACACGAAGAAAGCAAGAACTACATTAGGCAGAATTTCTCCTTCTTGAAGATGGAGTTCTTCGAAATGACGTAACACCAGTAGAATATTTGGAAATTGTATATTTATGATGCTGTTCTCTACAGCGTATCATTTGGCAGCTCACAAACAGACTGACGAAAGTGGGAATATTTTTACCTGCATATTTGAATATTTTTGAAGTTTAGCTATTTAGTAGAAATTAATGATTTTCTAACTGATAATTAAAATTTAATTTTTAATTGATACTTGTCAGATTAAAGATTAAAAACTTAAATTTAATCTGACAAGTTTGAATTAAGAATTAAATTTTAATTCTCAATTAGAAAATCATTCAATTAACAATTAGTGTTTAATTCACAATTACACGACATTTAATTATAAATTAAACGTTAATCGTTAAGTAGTGTCCAGTTTAATTAAAAATTTAATCGATTATTTGCCACCCTGCCTATAGGCAATGCACAGAAGAAGAGTTCCATAATTTTCGGTCCAAGAAGAGCCTTAACACGATACAAAAAGAGGAAGCTCTCAATTCTTCCACTGCAACGGAATACAGTATTTCGGTTGATACACCCAGCAACGGTGCCCGGAAAAATTAGATATCTAAACCGTTGGCAAGGTACACAAGTTGCGTCTTAACGCGATTAACTCGGTGAAAATTATTCAGCGACGGGAATACGGGGGAGAACGTTCGCCCGCGTATATTTCACCGTAAATACGGCAGGGGTAACGGGGCAAGAATTTCGCGAAAAGCTAAACTCGCATTCGTTAATTGCCCGGAGTGTTTCAGCGTGCTTGCTCGGAATCCACTTCGAGACTTATTCAAATGCTGCGGAACCGGCTGAAACGCGGTCAAACAACAGTTAGCGTTGCCACCGCCGCGTGTCGACGGCTTCCACCCGCTTGTCAGAAACAGTTACGAACGCGTTTGAGGAACTTAAATCGGGATGTTTGCGTCCCTGGACGGCTCTTGCGAATCGAGGAATCTGCGGAATCCGCGAAACTCTCGAACCTCACGACGGAGAACTGTATACACCGTGAACTCGAACGAACGCGTTTAAGCAAACACGCAATTAATTTTCAGTTCGCAAACTCGTCCGAGAGGTCGCGATCCCTCAGACTGTAATTAGCGGTTAAAAATCGTTACACCCGCCACTCGGGCCACTTCGAGGAGCTTTTGCGTGAACGAAATTCCTGCGAGTCCGTGGCGATGGAGCGGAATCTATGGATCGATGTTAGAAAAAGGATTTGTTAAGGCTGAAAACAGAGCTTAGTCCATTCAGACCTGAAACTAATTTTGTCCAAATTTTATGCACTCTTGTTTTTTAATGGGAGTAAAGAGGATCGAAAATCATCTGAAAATATGAAAAGGAAATTTCATCTTCTTTTTCTAGCACTGTTTGTACCTTCCACTTGACAAAACGATTAGTCGAGATTAGTCGATAACATGAAATTTGTGTGGATGGTTCAGTAATTTTTTTTTAAACGAGCCGCACCGTATGTGGGTCGGTAGGTCAAAATGGGTTAACCCTTTGAACTCCTACGTTTTTTTTATTTTTCTTTTCAATAACTCCCTATTATTTTAGGTGTTTTATTTGAAATTTACTTCAAAAGACAGTTGGTTGATAGGAACCAATTTAAACAATTTTGTTTACTAATTCTATTGAAAATAGCATTGGAACTTTGCTAAGATCTGATATTTGTGGAATTTCTAAATATTTTTTACTGGTAAATAAGAACATTTTGCACTATAATACATGTTTAAACTGGCAATTTAAAAATGTCCAGTCACACTCGACGAAGGAGTTCAAAGTTTTAATATACGGATGAAACCTTCACTATTTTTGAAGGACTCCACAGAGTCTTATCATATTCATCTAGTTGTTTACAGATTTGTATAGTGACAGGAAGATCCTAGAACTTCAGTACCATTAGTGTTTGAAAGTATGACCTTTCTAGAATATTCTTGAAAAATTTCACGTTAACATTCGTAACAATAACAACATTATGAGAGTTTTAATTGCAGTTGGCCAGAGTCGTGTTAGATGCGTTTATCTCGAAACAGCGTTTAAAAAATTGGCGGCAGAAGTATCTTAGAAGACTACTCAATCGATTTGACTGAAATTTTGTATAGTTATTCTAAATGAAATTACTTACTCTTAATCGCCGAATTTTTCTCACATTCCTTCAGTTTCTTTTCCATAAATAAAAAACTAGCATCTTCTTAGCGATACACATTGTACTTTCAACTTCCAGGGGCACCATTTTGCGAAATTAATTGTTCCGAAATCAGCTACGTCAGAAACTAAACAACTCCAAGCGTTTTACGAATCCTCAGTCTTTTTATTTCATTTAAAATATATAACATTCAAACTCGGCACCGTACAATTTCTCACATATTTCAATGAAATGTGTACAATTATGCTACAAGAGAAATTTTCGAAATAGCAGTTTCGCATAGCTCGTTTGCAAGCTGGACTCCAGGATCTAAAAAAAAAACAAACATTATTTGAAAATGCGCGTATAAAGTATCGCAAGCAGCGAGTCAAAACATCCAGCAGCCTTTCACGACTTTGAAACATTCACGTGAACATTTGCGCGGAATACGAAGTTCCGTCTGGGAGGGGGGTAAAATAAGAAACGTCCGGGCTGAAAAGCTTTTAACATTTATAAAAAATTGAGAGGGTCCTTGGCTTATAGAAAATTCTACTTCCGCCGTCCGTAAATCGTAAGATACGAATCTCGCGCGGATCACAGAGTTACTTTCCGCGCGGAAAAGCTCCCGTTTATACGGTTTCCGTAAGCTAAGCGCTCGGAACTTCCGTTTATTTCATGAAAAGCAACTCTCCTTGTAACGCGACCTCCTTTGCTCGTTACAGTTTTTCCTCCATGAAAGAGAAAAATAAAATACAACGGCCTCCGTAATGGTGCGGTCAGAATCTACACGGGTAGACGAAGGTGCTCGAACCGCATTATGTTCACAGGTAAAATAAATATAAATCGCAGACTGCAATAAATATTTCTACAAAGCACCATGCGTTCTGCAGGGGATACATTCAAAGATGAAATGTATAAATATGATTGAAATTGTACTACGTATACTTAAATTACGGCCATCGTGCATTACACCAAGCTGAAAATACGCAACTCTATAAGATACACTCTTTGTTTCTGTTAAATAATAATATGATTAAACTTTCATGTATCGTGGTCTGAGTTACTCAATAAGTCGATCAAGGAGATACTGCTATCACTGCAACGTTTGGTGCTCTTAGACTGTGTGGATATAGAAAAAATAAGGATTAGATTAGGATTAAATCATGATCGTGTTGGTGTTGCTTAGGTTTTCTGACATTCGTGTTCTAACTGATCATCATTAGTGGAGTACTTCTATTTTAAATCACATAGTTACTATTTTAACACGTTCTGTACCGCGTGGGTCGTATGCGCCCCACGCACCAAATTCGATTATTCTAAATAAACGGTAAATATTCTTTAAATTCAAGACAATTCAATGTTTGTGTTTCTAACGTTATGTATTTATAGAAACCTATTTTCACGCGTCTGACTAGTGATGGAATTTTTCACTGTGGCATGGAACGTGTTAATATTGTTCAAGAAGCATAAGTTCTTCAAGTTCTATATACCAATAGAAGTGCCTTGTCTGTTCATACACATAATAATTATTAATATAACACGAATGTCCTCTTCCTATCTGGGTTACATTGAAATCACCGACACAGGTTTCATCGACACTGTTTTCACTTATTAGAATTCACCTGCGCCAGTTTTGACCGAACATTGTCGGTGTAACCTGTGTCGATGATTTCAATGTAACCCAACATATCATTCAGCTTCCATCATTCTGACGATAGTTCTATCCAAAATATTTTCATACTTTTTGAACACTGCGTTTAATTCTCACCTTACCCTCCTCAGGATTATCGACTCTTACGGTTGGTTGTGACGTAATCAGACAATGTTTCCAGCGGTAGCAGGATATAAAAAGAAAGCAGAGACCAGAGAGGGAAGAAAAAAGGGGGACACGGTGAAGTCAACGTGTTCTGCGTGAGGATAGAGCGTAAATAACGAGATAATATACGATCGTTACACAATGATCGTCATAAATCGCGTTTCTGCCGGGCGACAGAACGTGCCGTTATGCGAGGAACTCTAGTTTCCGGTCGAACCATGTCGATATTTTACCACGGGAACGCGATACACGGCCGGCATAATTTATCTGTTTTCAAATATGCCCGCAACCGATAAATTTACATATTTTAATATAAATTCCTAAATGTCGGATCCGCGGAGACCACTGGGAGCCTGTCGGCATACATCTTTACATACAGCATTCTCTTCTGCTTTTTCCCGTCGTATTTTTCTAGCCTGCCGACAGAAATCCGGCAAATTTGTAAAAAAAAACCGCGAGGAGGAGAAAAAGTGAAAAAAAAATTTATGAAACTGGATTAAACGATCGTCTATTTTTCTCGTGAGCGGACTGAATCCCGGGAATATATATTCCGTGAAAAGCGTAACGATGGGAAAATACTTGAAATGTCGATAAAATCCGCGGAGCGGAATTTCCACGGAACCGCGAGAAATTTTGCCTGGCTGTTCGTCGATCGCGAATCAAATTTTTTACCGACTTATAAACCCGCTGGGATTTTTAATCAACTCGCCGACTCCTGGGAAAATTTTTCGATTAAATGAACAGCTTGTATTATTTCGATCATATAAATCTGTCGCAGCTTTGACTGTTCCGCGTTACGTTCATCCGTGAAGTACAATTTTTTTAGCAAATTAAGAAAGAACAAAATACAGAACAATTCATTATGAAGTATTAAAGAGTCCCCGCTTCAACGTATCTGCGTTGCACGGGCTTTGGAAAGTTTAAGCTGTTCCGAGTGACAATTAGCCATGTAGCTAATAAAGTAACGAGCAGTCCGGAGGGGCACCAATGTCGAGAGCGTAAATCTGGCGACCTCAAGAAAATTATTCAAAGGGTGTCGGGTCTACGCCTGGATCCCTGGATCCCAGGTTTCAGCGATGGTAGAAGTCAGTTGGAGAATGCGTTGCTGAAACCTCGGAACTCGATAAAAGAAGCTTTCACACTTCAGTTAAAAGGTTTGAGTCCACGGGCACCTTAAAGTCACACTAAATGCATGTTCATGTCAGCTACAATATACAGTAGAAAAAAATATGTACCTTCATGTAAACTAACAGGAGTGTTCTTGAAAAAAAATACAGATAAAAGTGGCATTTATTAACCAATTTTTCTTCTACCCTATTCACCCTTTGAAACCATTTAAATTACATATGAAAATTTTCTCGTAGCGTCATAGCTGAAGAAGATAATTAGGTGGCCTACCCTTGTATATTAATGAGCTGCAAACATATTTCTAAAGGGGTTGAAAATATCGTTTACCCTTTTCCCTGTGTTTCAGATTCATCCGTGCACTTCTTCAATTTTTTTCCTAACAATAAGAAATGATATATTTTCGGAAAGAAATGTTTATTCAAAACTGTCATTATTCGATAGCATCCGGTGTTTCAGATTTATTGGTGCACTCCTTCAATTTGTTATTTAACAATAAGGAATGTAATATTTTGAGACAAAATATGTATACAGAGATGTCAATATTCGGTAGCAGCCAGTGTTTCAGATTCATCGATGAACTCCTTCAATTGTTTGTTTGACAATAAGAAATTAAATATTTTAAAACAAAATGTTTGTTGTTCGTAGATGTGATTCGGTAGCACCCAGTATACGTACCGTTGGACAACTCGAAGCTCGTCGGAAGTATCGTAGTTTGACACCTTAACTGTCTCGTGCACCGGGATGCCTCGGGTGACAGTAAAGCTCGGCACAATGTGAGCTTTCACCGTTCCCGTCGGAAGTTCGCGTGCAAACCTTCTCTGAACGACAGAGAAATGTACATTCGTACGTCGACGTGAAAGCTCAACCTGTATTTTGACTTTCACTGGCAACCTGCTTGTATGAAACTCACTTTTCCGTCGTCCGACATATCGTTCGAAAGTTCGCAATGCGTACCACGTAATTGACTGATAAAAATAGGAGTACTAATCTTATCATTAACACGTTGAATGCCGCAGTGAAAACAGCCACATCCGGTCAGACATAATAGGTTGGCCAATAAGTAATATCGAATTTTTCGGTAAGAAACGAATGGTTTTTAACGCTGGATTTCGATATTCCTAACATTTCAGAAATCTGTCGTGTGGTATAATGTGTATTATTTGCAATTAGACTGGAGATTTGATCGTTATCAATCTCGATAGGTTTGCCAGACCGTTTATCAACGGTGAGATTAAAATCTCTATCACGAAACGTTTTGAACCATATTTGCACCGTTCTTTCATTCACACCTCCATCACCATGCACATCAGAAATCATTTTTTTTGTACAGCATTTTTATCTTTACGAAAATAAAAAAGTATGCTTGCGCGAAAATACATCTTCTCATTGTTCATCTTCAAATCAAAATAAACACTACAAAAATTTAACCAAGTATAATGAACTTTTTGTAAATTACACGAAAAATCATTTTTCTCCTTCAGCAACGTATTTCTAGTTAGTAAATATAAATTTAAGAAAATATTATTTGATTGCTCATAAAATACGAACATCTGTATTTGTTAATTACATTTAAGAATAAAAAACAATTTCTATTTATCTTGCGCATAGATTAATTGAATACGAATGAACGAAGTCAGACTTGATTCTTGTATTAATGGATTATACGTTCAGAATTAAAATGATTAAAACAATAGATTGGGGTATGTGACGCCCCACCACACAGGCTCTGTTACGTTTTTCCACCACACAGTCGCCGGGTGAAAAAACTATTAATGAACATCGATATTATTGACGGTTTAATTTATATCATTATCCCGTCGAATCTGTCTCGTTAATAGAGCGACGTTTAACGTCGAATCCACCGGCCCGCGATAAATTGCACTGAAATTGCCGAGTGTGTTTAACGAAATCATGGACCGCGGTCTATTAGCGAACGCATTACGTAAATTATATCGGCCGTCGCGTTAATCGATGCAAGAAGTATGCTCTCGCACGGAATATTTTAATGGCCGACGACAGAGCGAGACAGAGAGATAGAGAGAGGCGTCCGTCACTGATTACGTTTAATTAGAGACACGAGGAGCACTCGTGGTTAGTAACAGTTGCTCGCGTGGTTGGAATTAATACCGAGTCGATCCGCGCCGACCAATAACAGCATCGATCATTGCATTCTAAGGAGCGGCGGGCTCTGTAATTATGGTTCGGCCAATTTACAGTTTGCAATCAGTGGCACGTAATCTGTTAACACGTACATCGGCTCAGGGAAAAATGTAGCACGGTGGAACCTTGATTACCCGAACCAGATCAGGACATTTCTGAACTATTGTTTTACAGAATATGTTATAGAGGCTGCACCAGTGAAGTGAGAAATTTTCAAAACGCAATTATGAAATGGTTTTTTATTTTTATATAAATTTGTTTATATATTTTGGTTAGAAGTAATATGACGTTTTGTTTTTTAAAAATAACACTTGACAGGTGAGCACAATTTTGATCCACGCAGTTATCTAATCTTAGTCGAAAATTTTCCATCACCCACCTTTATATACCTGGTGGAATCCTTGCGACTCCTTGGATTTTTAATTTAAGTTCAAGGTTGGAGTGTGGGTGATCAGTATACACCTTGCTTTTGAGGTATCCCCAAAGAAAATAGCCGTATGCTGATAAATCCGACGTTCTTGCTGGCCGAACAACATCCCCATTTTTGGAAATATGATTTAAAAAGAGCACCCTTAAAATTTTCGATTAAGATTGGATGAAGCCGTTGATCGAAATGGTGTTCACCTGTCAAGTGTTATTTTTGATAAATAGAATAGCATGTTATATCTAACAGAAATATATAAATAAATTTATGTTAAAATAAAAATTCATTTCATAATTGCGTTTTGAAAATTTCCCACTTCATTGGTGCATCCAATGTTCAAATACCACGATATTCGCACACAGATGCATACGCAAGCCACACAGATAAACTGCGGCAGGGAAGCGTTGGATCTCTTGACCTGCAGCTTTTTGTTCGAATAATTATGGTGGGTAGTGTATGAGGCGGTTGAACTGCGCCGGGAATTCCGGAAAAGAAAGGAAGGAGGAAAGAGGATAGAGCGTTTCGTCCGGGGCCTGCTAGTGGACTCGTCAGTAAGGCTACCTAGCAGGCCCGTGCCTTAGACGCGGGATAGTGAGGTTCAGGTCGTAGGAGTATATATACAAAGCGCAGGATGGTCGTGGACTTGCGGGAAAGTCGGTGCGCCGCTGAACCCTCTGCTGGCGAGGTCGGGAAGTGCCGCTACATGTACATAACTTTATTAACTACATTATTAACCACCAGCTATGCATACGACGCACTGTATCATTTTTGTTTGAATGAACAGTATTATTTAAATCAAATCTAACATACAATACAACCAGTATATAAAAAAACAGAAACGTATAAGCGAACTATAAATATTATTTTATAATTAAAAGAATTTATATCTCTCCCGTGTGCTGAATAGTGAGCTCTGTTATCTGGAATATAGAAAATAATTATAAGTATATTCATAGTGTAACAATTGTTTTTTTGAACAAAAAAGTCTTACTTGCACATTGGGCCGAGTACCAAGCGCATAAATTAGTGCATCCGCGATATCCTCAGGCTGAAGAGCTTGCGTGTTGTCTACAAAGTCCATCATTCCGGGTGAATGTTTCGCTATCTCCGTTTTAACGATACCAGGAGATATACTCTGGAATAAAACATAGTAAAAAGAATCATTGTATACAGAGTTGTCCTCGAGGAAATACAAATTCTAAGTAGACTCCCGATTGTTTAAAATAAATTAGTATACTTTGAGGCAATATATTGGACTAGCGTGAAAATTGTTCGTTTTTTGACACTAACACGTTGACCACGACTTTTTATCGAAAAGACAATTTTTTGGAAATTTCTTACACTGCAATTTGTAGCCGATCGAAAGCTGATTAACTTTTATTCCAAACATTTTTTGTTAGATCATCGGAAGTGCCTGAAAAATCGTGGGGACGGTTACATACGTGGTGCACTCTGTATTTTATATTTAATTCATATTCAGATATTCACAGCTCTACCGTATTTGTATTTCCAGTCGGATCAAGCTGTTGGATCGACAAAGCACACGGCGGATCGCGCGAACTTACGGTGATTCGAATCGGTGCTTTAATAGCCGCCAATTCTCGGCGCACCGAGTGCGTTAATGCAACGGTCCCGTGTTTGCAGGTCGGATACAGGTTCCAGCCGTTGCAGCCATCGATTCCCGAAGGGAATCCATTCGGAATTTCGTGTCCCAGCACGCTGTCGATTCGCGAAACAAAAAATTGCTTGTACAGGCATAGCTGGCAGCCCCGCGGGCCGCGACCATTTGCACCGCGTTTTATTCGAATCGACTTCGAGCGCAAACAGCCGGTACGTTTCTTTCGGTCTCAAAGCCTTTCGATCTTCCCTCTCTTTCCGTTCTGCTTGGCAAACGAGGTAAACGGGCGAACAAAATTTTCGTCTGCTTTCTCAAACAACACGAGCCCCCGTGAATTTTCGCTGTTTTCTATCGCGCACGATGGAACTTTGGAGTTTCGGTTGCGGCGAATGATTGAGAAAACCTCCCCCGTTGGCGCTCGAAGATTGTTTTTGAGGTTTAGAGGGGTTGGGTGGTTCAAAAGGAGGGCGAAAGAAAATAGAGGGGTGTATTTTATATTTCAGATTGTCAGTCGAGGATTGATTTCGTAAATGGGACTGCAGAGTGGATCGAAGTGTATTTGAACTGAACACAGAAAATGTCTACAATTATTAACCCTTGATGGGATTATTGGGGCCGTAGCGCCTCTGTGCAACTTCAAGATGTGTTGATATCATTATTTGAAGATTTATGCAATCCTCTATTATCTCATTATGCTTCTAATGCTGTAAGGAAAATTGATTTCTATTTATTTATTCGCTAAAAATTAAACAATTATTAGTTTGAAGCTGCACAGGGCCGCTACGGCCCCAATAATCCACTTAAGGGTTAAAATTTCTTTTTCGAGTTCCACCAGTGATACAAAATGTACAGTCCTACAAGAACTCGAAGAATGTTGAGGAACTTCTTAGCATAGTCCAAAGTACATCTGTATACAGGGTATTCCAAATTTTTTCCACTGAGCTGTGTCATTATATTCTACGAGAACCAATAAACAAAAAATGTTATACAAATATATGCCCACAAATAGCCTGTAAAAGAATTATAACAAAAATGTGAAATGTGCAGTGAAGGTCCAATTAAAGAATTAAAAATATATTTAGTAAAATGAAACAGAATCAAGACGAAATTCGTATAATAGTAAATGCATTTCTATTGATCAAAATAGTCTCCACTTTTAAATGGAACAATAGTAACAGCTTATTAATAGAAACTTCGCAACGAGAATTTGTCAATTTTCTGACAACCCTTTAGATATACTCTGCACAGTGTGCTTTCGATTGGAATCACCGCGTACAGGGAACCGTGGTGCAGATGGTACGGGTAAGACGAGGTTCGGGAGCAACAATACCTGTTGATATTGAAAATATGCCCTTCGACGTTTCGCCGTCGCATGGTGCCCACCGCCCAGTTGATGCACACGGCCGTTGCGAGGACATTAATATTTAACAGCCTCTCGAATGCCTTCCTGTCGCTCTCTGCAAGTGTAATTTATGGAATTTTTTAAAATACACCAAACGGCCAGTGGAGAACGAGCCAACCCCAGCGTAATACCGTCCCTCGAATATTACACGTCCCGTAGAAAATGTAACAGCTTCCCTTTTTCCGCCGCGTTCTCTAAAGGACTACCAACACGGCAAGCACGATAATTCGACCGGCAGGCAGGCTCGAAACTGTGTTTTTCAAACGAGATCTCCGCTTTTTTTCTCTCTGTTTGTCGTCGCCGAAAGTTTATCCGCCGCCACTCGCTGGAACGAGTCGAAAAATGTTGCGCGTAAACAGGGGAAGATAAACATCGTCTGGTGGAAATGCTGTTTAGGCGGGCGTTTTATTTGAAACGTGAACGTGCAATCTTATTAGAGTCTAGGAGCTTTTAGAGCAGAGATAGCGGCCGGATCGCTTTTTATTGAAGCGTGCAGCGCTGTACGAGCGGAAGAGTTTGCTAAATTCATTTTTCCCGCCTTTTTTTTAATTTCATAAATTATGTGAGATTATTATAGGAAAATAAAGTGTTTAAATTGTAACAGCACTGTAAAGTCAATGGTGTCGATGATACACGAAGAGTGACACAATTTTTTCAAACATCTCAAAATGTCGTTTTTGGAGTTGTACTGTTCTTCCACTCACCGATTCAATTATATTATTTGAATCACTTAGTCGTTTCGCTTATGAGCAACAACGGTCATGAAAGTGTCTAGTATAGGGACTCACCTATCACGCGAGTATACTCGGTGACCCCAACGTTGTTCACCATAATGTCGACGCCATGGCAGATGCGCTCCACGGCGGAGAAAGCGCGTTCCAAGTCGTCCTCTTTGCTCACGTCGCAGAGGATCGGATGAAATTCGCCATAGTCCGGGAATTGCGTCCATTTCGAGGAAGCGGATGATAATTTCTCGGCTTGCACGTCTAGAGCCACCACGTTCACTCGTTTTTTCAAGAGGGCAGCTGTAATTGCTTCCCCGATGCCGGATGCTGCGCCAGTAACGACCGCGGTTTTACCAGCCCACCTCTCCATAACTCTCTGTTTTTATATTCCTCCGTTAGATTCCGCCGGCGCACAAATACAGAGAGACTATTTCGTTAAAAAGCTCTCGACGCCCTTTTGAATCTATCCCGTGGTTCATCGTCGCCAGAGTGGCCATTCACGCAAACACGAGGTCCCGTGGAAGGATCCGTCGATTTCCTTCACGCTGTCGCACGACTCTTCAAAGACCGTACCAAAATTCGTTTATGCAACTGTGTATCAGGTGGAGCGAATGCCATCAAGGTTCGAAGATTTTTTAAAAATAATGGTGTTGTTGGAATACGACGATGTTCACACACAGTCGCATACACGCAGCACACATATAGACAGGATGCAGCGGGAAAGTGTTGGGACTTTTTACCTGCAGTCTTTCCAAGACACTTTCCAGGATAAAAAAGAATTTTATCAGTCAGAGCAGAGCCTCCACAGCTCACAGAAGTAGCCACAAGGTACACGAGTTATTTACAGACATTTATACAGTTCATTTATACACTTTAATACAATCTATCTAGTATCCTTCTTCTCACACTGCAAAATATAATTTATTACTTTCTTTAGTATCTTTATAACCACTGGACACGTGTAATTTCAATTACGCATTACCTGTTCGTTTAAATAAAATTTGACAGTTTGTTAAATCAAATCTAACAGCTGTTCTAGTAGTTCGATCACTTGACACACCGTCCAGTAACCTCTCCTACGCGAAAAATACAGGGTATTCCATAATTGGTGGCGCAACCGTGAAGGTAGCGTTCTACATATATGAAAAAATGAGTCGAAAATGTAAAATCAATTTTGTCCAGTTCATACTGATAAGAGCAAGGTAGCAGAACTGATAAAAGCAAGGTAGCTGATATGAAGTCATTCATCATATTGACTGTGTTTATAAGCACACACACGTGCAGAGATAGTAGTCTACTGTTAGATCCGATAAGTCGAGATATACACGTAGTCAAGTACACGCCTGCTTGGCTGCTCAAAAACAAAGCCGCATATGACAAAATTTAATATTCACTTTTTCGACTTATTTCTTCATATAGAATTGCTACTTTCGCAGTTATACTACCAGTTATGGAACAGCCTGTAGAAATCTCACTTCGTACCTTGGTGCATCTCTCCAACCAAGCACTAATTATCAAAGCAAAACTTCAAAAGAGGACGCATCTATACGTAACCATAATTGTACCGAACAAACACGCATTGCAGACTCTTCACAAAGACATTATAGCGTGCACACCACACTCAGCGACACATCTTTCGATACAACACCTTACATGTCCATCGGCAATCTAGTCAGTCATTAAATCAATCGAGTCACACCAAATATCACGAGAAATCTTCATGAACCAACTCCTCATCCCATCTAATTAGTTCTCACCACATTAATTTGCGACTTGAGCCACGGGCAGGTTATGGAAAAAAAACAGTCTATTCCGCATCTGCGCTGCACCAAACATGTCCACTAATTCGTGACTTACCTGGCGAGAAGATGCCTCTATCGGCTATTCCAAGCACGCACACAATTTTTCGCCACTTTGTTTGGAAGAATTTTTGTAAAACCAGAGGCCACTTTCACTCCACTGCGACCAATACTCGCGGTGATAATGCTATGTCCAACGACAGTGATAAGGTGACATGTTCAACGCAGCGAGCGTTACGTAATCGCATTTTCACAATCAATTGCTCTCGTTCTGCGAACGACCTCCATTAGCTCAACACGATGTTTCATACATGATATTACCATGTGTCTCGTCCACTAGAACTTGGACCATTCTTTTTTTTACACAACACCGATTGTCACTGGGAAGTTGTTACGTAGTGATGCAGTGCTTACACTTTGTTAAAATTTATTATTGAATTTTAAGCCTTTGAACCCCTTTGTCGAGTGTGACTCGACATCGATTTTATTCACAGGGACTCCTGTGTTGAGTCACACTCGACATATTTAAATTCCTAGTGTAAGTATGTAATGTATTTCGCAATATTTAGAAATTCTAAGAAATATTGTGAAATCCTACTAATATCAGATCTTAACAAAGTTCCAATGCTATTTTCAATATAATTAGTAAAAACAATGGTTTAAATTGGTTCCTATCAACCAATCGTCTTTTACAGTACACTTTAAATAAAACACTTAAAATAATAGGGAGTTATGGAAAAGAAAATTAAGAAAAAATTTGGAGTTCAAAGGGTTAATATTGGGTTAACGCAAAAGTTCTGTCGGTTTTAGGTAATAAAGACGTAACAACTGTTTTTAGTGTTTTCATTTATTTTCTGTGTCCATATATTGTTGAATTAATTCTATGATCCTATCCCATTGATCTTTAAAAGAGATTTACTTTTTGAGAACTGTACACTTGTTGCTTCAAGCTTGACAGATTAAAGCAGGCTTCACTGTTCGATAGAATTGAAGAGGCGTGTAATTAAATGATACTGTATCTATCATTTATGAATTCGAATCTGGGTCAGCTACAACGATAAGCTGATAAAAGTATGTCATTAGTAGCAATGCAGATATTAATGTAGATAAAATAAACAAAATACTCTGTATGTACAATATTACTTTCACTTCTAATTTTGAATAGATTGTTGAAAATTAGCCCAAGTCCAGCTCTTCTAATTGTTTTGACCAGTCCATTTTTATTTATCACTGTGATTACTTAACTGTTGTAAAAATGAAGAAAATTAACACGTTTACTACATTAGGGATCACTGGTCACCGTGGGCACGAATTTTGTTTAATTACATAACTCCAGAATTTATGAAATTTTCCAGTCACATTGCAACAATAGTATGAAATTATTAGTACAGGATCGAATAATTTAATGCTTTTCTCCTTCATGGTTGGGTTGGATAATTTAATGCTTTTCTCCTTCATGGTTTATACTAAAAATAGTAAGCCTGTTAAGAACGCTAGTTCAATGTCAGGAGAAAATTCAAAAGAAATAAAATATTATACATAAAAAATATAGAAAATAATACTCTTTCAAGTAGTTCAGTAAAGTCAATGACAGATAGAGTTGTACGTATCACTTAATTCATCAGGTGATTCCCAATCAGCGTTTGAGTCTGATAGTTTAATATCTAATCAGTAGGCCGTGAGTAATGCAGTATATCTACACTTTCACGGTTATCATAGTTATGCAATTCTGTTAATTCGTATATTTCATAACTTCCGGAATTTTATCTAATCTACGGCTTTATCGTATGTACCATATCTTATTTAATTATAGCTTCCTGTAGGTTCACCAACCACCTAGTTAAATTATTCATTACGACATAGTCTGTGTATCATTAAACTATAATTATACTTTACCTGTCTCCCTGCATTTCAACACTTCCAGGATTAATGAATGTCCTACAAACCCATATGTATACAAATATAAACAAAATGTTCACAGTGAACCTACATCATATATATACCGCACATTTTACAGCATGTGATTCGTTTAAAACTTTTTATTCTTTTAATAAGTTTTTATAGGTAAAGGTTTGACCTCGAAATTCGGGACCTTAAACAATTTTACACATGGTATTTTACAAATGTCCATCCAACATGACGCGGAGAATTACCCCAGCAAGCCATGAAAACTAATTTCTATTAACACTCGTTTTTACAGTAATGGCTTGTCCATTGCGAAATCTTTAGTCTGTCTATTCGCAATAAATAATTTCTTGCATTATTTTCTGAACACTGTGTACCTATGATACAGCAGCTAGAGAGGGGCACAATATAATATACTATTGCCAAATCACTAAAAAAAACAACCGCTTTTTATTCACAGAGAAACTATTGTTCACTTTGAATGCCACAGTGAAAACAGCCATACCCAATCAGACACGACACGCTTCACTATTTTTCATATAAATCGTAAAGAAAAAAAAGATTCGAGTACTCAGTCGTATTATTCTGTTCCAACATTATTGTTCCAGTATGAAGTTTGCTCCAAATTTTGTAACAATCAATAATTACATAATTAAATAAAATTTGAGGAGCCTGTAACCGGTGACCCCCACGACATTCAACGTGTAAAGACGCTTTCTCGCTTTGGACGACTCCAAGCAGCGACTGGGTTGAATCTTTCGCAATAGACGAGCCGCTACCGTATTATCCAGCAACGAAGCTGAAATATGTTGTTTGAACGTCGAGAGTGAGAAAGCGTGCGGATCGCGTGTCTTTGTAGAAGCTAACCGCGTCATGCTCTCGGACAGAGATCCTTTCGGATTACTTTTATCCGTTTACCCGGTGCGCTTCCATCCACCGGTTTTTCCACGGCCTTCAGTTGTTTTAACCGAAGAACGACGTGACCTGCCGCAATCCCAGCCGCATCGGCTTGCTGCGTACCGATTTCTCCTTCGAGACGCTGCTCGGGGTATCAGACTATTTCGAAATCCCTCAGATTCCCTCGGATGACTTTCAGATATGTATTACGCCCTTCAAGAAGGATCCCCTCGACGTGCACGTAAATTCCTACATCCTGCTGCCTCATCCTCGCCGGCTTTTGTAATAAATCTGTCCGTTCATAGACAGGCCCTGATCGCTGTGTACATGTGTACAGGATGTTCTAAAAGTGATGCACACCGAGAAAAGTGAAAATTCTCCAAGTCGATAGAGAGTGGAAAGTCCTTTGCCTTTTTGAAATTTGTGGCTCCATTTTCGAGATGTAGACAAGTAAAATCAGACGCTGACTTTTGGCGATATCTACTCTTTGTATATTACATGCCGAAGTTACAGTTTATTTTTATAAGCATTATTTTTATGAAATTACAGTTTAATTTTATGTGCAATTGCAATTATTCTGTCTCCAAATCGAGATAGGTTATTTAGGTAGTTTATTTGAGGCGTGTCACTCTGTACCCAAAGTTAGGTACTAATAAACAATCTGCCCAAACCGTGGCACCTGTATTCATAATTAAACTGAAACCTTTTTATGCATCAACCTAATAAGAAGCATCCTAACTCTTGGGTGAATGCATGTAAACTGTCCAACAGAGACGACCTTAACACGTTGAACGCCGCGTCAGTCACCGGTGACTGGCACCTCAAATTTAATTAAATTAAATCATTATTGATTGTCGCAAAATTTTGAGCAAGCTCCATACTGAAACAATACTGCACAAATAGAAGAACACGATCAAGTACTCAGATATTTCCTTTCTTTATGATTTATATAGAATATAGTAAATTATATCGTGTCTGATTAGTAGACTGTGGATGTTTATGCAAATATACATTTTTAAAGTTCTATATTTCGTATATTATTGTTGTTAGAAGAATGAAACTTTAATGAAACTGTATTTTATTGTGTAAATGTTTAAAAAACGTCCTCCTTACTTTTTCACGGATTCAAATGCGTGTTTTTCAGGTGTTTGGGCATGTTAAATTGCATAAAGATCCGCGGTCCACCGATTAGGTATGGCCGTTTTCACTGTGGCGTTCAACGTGTTAAACGTCCCATTTCAGGCGCTTCGATTGCATCATCAACAGCAACGCACAAATTACCGTATCGATCGATAGAACACGGTATCTCCAGCATCGAAAGAAATTCATAAGCTGTATCTCGATTGGTCGGTGAACAACCGATAATAAAGCTTATCTCGGCGGTGGTATCGGTCTAATAGAAGGATCGACTCAGACGTCGAGCATCGTATCGCGCGAGTGGATTTATCGTTTTTTGCACGGGCGACGTCGGTGTCTAGGATCCGCTACGCAGGCAATCTCGGATCTCGAGACTCGAAATAGGAGCCTCTCGTTCCTTTACGGATAAACGATACTCGCTCTTTCCAGACGCAATAACAACGCCTCGGTATCGATCCCGTTGCAGCTGGTCCGGTCCTAGCCCGGAACATTATTCTCGTTCGCGCGGGAGGAGGAAATCAACAAGAAAACCAGCGGAAGCCTTATCCGTTTCCTTGCCGGCGAGCACCAGATGCTCCTGCGGCACGGTCATTTCTCAATGTTACCGTGATTATACGAGTTTTCCCGCTCCTCTACTTACCGTCATGATTCCTCCTGTATTTTTCATAGACACCGGTGCTTCGATGCTTTCACGCCGCCCCTCGCGACGAGGGACCAATCTTTTCCAGCCTCTCACAGCCAGACACGCCACGAGTCTACGGATACTTAAATTCTACTAACGAGATACAGTGACTCGCGAAACTGATCGCACGATTATGTTATTTCAAGATTCTTCTATTTAACACTTTTTTGAGGCAGTATTATTCCAAGCAAGGATATAGTATCTCTAAGAAGTAACGTTTCAAACCTGCTTGAAAAATTTGTAGTTGGTTGGTTGCACTGGAATTGAGAAAGAAAAGTAATTATGAAAACAGTTAAACAATTTCGTTAGTCACTGTACCTGTCCACGCTTCGATTGTCACACCGTGCTAGCTGTAAATGGGGAATCTTCGAAATTTAGAGAAGGTGTGTCATCTAACTTGACCACCTGAAGTAAGTATTGAGACTTTACACTCGAAATCTTTTTCTTTTTATATTGTATGTAACCTAGAAACACATGTTATAATTGATTTTAATAAGGGGGTCTGTTTTATTTCAGATTTAAAATATCGAAAATGGTTTGAAGATTTAGTTGCATCATTATACTTGCGAAAAACATATGGTCCTGAAAATGTGATCCTCTTTGAACCATTCATCTTTTCTCTCTAACACTTTCCTGTAATTGCAATCAGAAAAGGGATATGACTTGTACCAAGTGCGTGGTCCACCCTGTATATCCGCCCACAGTAATTCAATTGTTAAAAGTTATTTCAGGTGATCAAGTTAAGTGACTCGCCCTGTACAAAATGAGTGTAACCTGAAATTATACCCTTTTCAATCAATGACATCAGTAATGTTTATTCTTTCTTTGCTGATTCTGTCAGATCCTGTTAGGCACATCGACCCTTTGAACTCCTAATTTTGTTTTAATTTTCTTTTCGATAACTCTCTATTATTTTATGTATTTTATTTGAAATGCATTTTAAAAGGCAGTTGGTTGATAGGAACCAATTAGGTATAAACAATCATGTACCTGAACACTTCAAGTAGTTCTTTTGTTACAAAAAAGGGTCATATACATATAATATTGCTTATCTAGGTGAAAAATATATTGCGAAATACAATACATATTTAAACTGGGAATGTAAAAATGTCGAGTGTGACTCGACATAGGAGTACCTGTGAATGAAATCGATGTAGAGTTACACTCGACAAAGGAGTTCAAAGGGTTAACTACCGTGTCACTTATTTAAAAAATTCGGCGAACCACCACGGAAAAAACAATTTTGTTTCCCTTGCAGCAGGTTCATGCGTTCGTTGCGCAAAATATTCCTCGAGAAATCTGACCGCTGTTCAGAAATTCACCGGGGCTGTGTAAACTTCCGTGGAAGCTGTTTATCGCGCGTCTACATTTATTTGCATGCGTTTAATATTGAAATCGGACCGCGTCGGAACAATAACGGTCGATTTTCCCGGAAAATTCGAACGTTCGTGTGTACCTAAGCGACCGAAACACCGCGAACCACGGATGGGACGAGAATATTATTCCTGGTCGGCGGTGATCGACCGAGGGAACCAACAAGAAAACCCATGGCGAGCTTTTACTTGTTGTTCCACGGTGCCAGCTGCTTCCGCCACTCGATCATTTCTCAACGTTCCCGCGATTACCCGCATCGTTTTGTAACCAACAACTATATAACACCTGCCACCGTATTTTTATTTTCCTTTCGACCCGCCCGCCTCGCGTCTGTTATTTTTCAAGCGCACGGAACACAGAGAACGTGTCCGCGCGTCGGATTAATTACCGGCTGGACGAAATATTAGGTGCCACAGGAAGTTGCGGTTTTCGAGGAATAGAAACAGATACGCTTTCTTCTGCTTATTTCGTGACAGTATACCGCTCCAAACCTTCTAATTTATCAGACATTAATGGAACATTTCGTATTTATACCGTCCCCTCGCCTGCTTTGTTTGCACGATAGCACATTGAGCGCTGCAGTGAAAACAGTCACCGCTAGCCAGACCCGGTATACATTTCTCTTTTCTATAAAGGGCCTCTCAGGTTCTTGCCGACAACCTGCGGTCGTTTATTCTTTACCTGAAAATAAGAAAAAAGCGTTATATAAAGTTCTGCAATAAATGTTTTGTTACAAAGTTATAAGCAAATAAATATTATAGGTATGAAATATAGGTAGTAACGGATTTTTCGTCGAAACGTACATTGGTGCCGAGAAAGGGGCACTTCTTGAAACAGGAATCTAACAATTGTTGGACGAGTCGTGAGTCGGGCCAGGGACCCTATTCAACCAAGTCAACGTGTTAACAGACAAAGATTAATGTTCTTCGACAGTAAAAAAATTCTTAAACGTCTATTGAAAATTAAGAGTACGCGTGGGAAGTCGTGCTCAGTATCATTTTGGTTGGAACAATTTCACAAATCCACTGGTATTAATTTCATAAAGATGAAAATATAAGATGAACAAAGCAAATAAACACATTTGCAGGTAAAACGGTAAATTGACCGTGCGGGAGACATCTCACGAACTTTCTGGAGCAGCTAATCATTCTAGAGAAGCACGGCAGGCTGAGGAGCGCTGTAAAATTTGTCAAAAGGGAGTCGTTGTTTCAAAATATTTCCTCTCGTCGACACGGTCGCTCCGTTCCGCGATGAAATTCCCGATAATCGAGAGCGAGTAATACGAGTCGGTCGAAAGTTTCCCTCGAATTTCGAGTCGACTCGAGAAGAGACCGCTCGGTAGTTGGCCTCGTTAAATCTCGTTTATCCGACGAACTGAACGTAGCGATGGAAAAAGGGAAAAAACACGCGGGAAGCAATATCTGAAACGCTTTGTTCCCCGCAGGAAACACGTCATTCTCATGCAAGCCGGGAGGAGAAACGATTAACGAGAGAACCAAAGGAAGCTCCGTTACCGTCCATCCCGGTAATTTTTCAACGGATACTATTATTGCATGTATTCTATCGTAATAATACAATTTTCCGCCCTTTAACGCGGATACGCTCTTAATGAGTTGCGCATGACGTCGTTCGTTTCCCATTTTTTTTTCGTTTTCATTTTTTTTTTTTTTGATCGTTTCGGAGGCTAAATGAGACGGGAATGTTCTTTTGAAGGGAAATAAATTACGTTGGGCTGGAAATGAGATTCACCAGTCTTGTATCTGACGAACGTTGTACCGTGAAAGATAATGTAAAGTTATGGTATGTCAAATTTTGTCTTGTCTGTTGTATGATTGAAATTTAGGCTTCTGTCAAGTGTAAACGTTATTAATGACTGCGCATGAATATTTAGTGGTTCATCTGATACGATTTTTGTAAGTTCTTAACAATATTCGTGCGTATATATTTATTTAACATTTTTTATTGTTTCTTAACTCTGTGACGGCTGCTGTCACGAGTAGGTGATTTTAATGATTCCAGTAACACCCATTTAAAGCAAATAAATATTTCAAACACTAATAAAGCAGAAATAGTATAATATTCAATATATAGAGAATAATATGAAACGCTTAGTTACTTAAGAATACTTGCAAAAATGTCTAAAAATACTTAGTGTTCACAAAGTGTTAAACAGTTCAGGATTATGTCAACGCAGTGCAAGTAAAGATTTTTATTTCCAATACTGCGTTGTTATACAGTTATAGTTTCCGAGATATTCTATAAAATAGCTATTTCAGCCCCAACTTTGAGGGCTGTCTTCACTCCTTCAGTATCGACTGTCCACCGATACAAAAAAACACACATCGAACATTTTTTCAAGTTCTATATTATGTATATCAAAATTGAATAAAAAGCGACATGTGTCAATAGGGTCATGTTCCTTATCACTACGATAGAAATACATTTAAGTATACTCCACATTCAACTCTCTTATTCCCTCTCTCTATCAAATATCTCAAAATAAATTTAAACTACTCACTAGCGATTAATTTTGCGTGCAAAGCGAGCATAGCAGAAAGTTACCTTTTGAAAAATTTGCTCATACGTTTACAGTGAATATCGAAAGAAAATGATTTTTTCGTGTGGCGGGGCAATCGATGTCGACGCTTTGAGATTTCCTGGATTTCGTGTGACGAAACCGAGGATCTCCGTGACGGTTTCACGAGAGACTTCCCGGTCTCGTCCTCGAGACATCGTCGAGCAGCGTTACCGGAAGTTATTTGAAAGCTTAGTGGAAAGTTTAAAGGAACTATCGGGGAAAAGACTGTACGTACGGTGACGTTCGACTTTCGAAACGATAGACGATAACAGACGTTATCGACGTCCTCCTGTTCACGATACCATGCAAAGCAATCTTCTCAAAAATAAATAATGAAAGTTTAACTCCTTGACAATGTAAGACAAAACCAAAGGATACATTGCGTGGGGATTTTAAGTGATTGAAGATATGTAGCTTTTTAAGACAGTAATATTTAATGTAAATGTAAATTCACTCTTTATATTCTACACGGTCTCTTAATAGTTCTTTCCCTCGCAATGCCTCATATAAAACTCTTCCTCTGCCATCCAAATGACACTTGAAACTGACTCTTAACACACACACACACGCATTCACATCGATAACACGCATGCAAAGAGGCATATCAGGTCAGACACGATATAATTGACTGTTTTTAATATAAATCGTAAAGAAAAAATAATTCGGGTGTTCAGTAGTGTTTTTATATCCCCACAGTAATGTTACAATCTGAAAATTGCTCAATACTGAGTAATAATAAATAGTTATTTAATTCAATTAAACTTTGAATGTCGGTCACCGGTGACCCCCGAGCCATTCAACGTGTTAAGATAAAAATATCAAGTTTTCAATCTTCTATTAGGAAGTTTCTAATTTTTATCCTCACCATTCGATTGATTTGTTACAAACACTTGCTACATAGGTTTGCACCTTGCCGTGCCAAGTAACAGAATTTATAATATTAATATCTCAGGATTATTTAATAACAAAGGCTAATTATTTAGCTTCTGAAATCGCCCAGAAATTCAGAACAATATGACTATAATAATCCAGTACGGCTCCATTAAAAAAAATGAACATGACCTTGTTATGTCATAAAAGAACAGCACAGATAAAAATTTGTATAGATCATCGTACGTGCCTCTTCAAACCATGCAACTTTTGTAAAAATCACTTTATTGTATTTTCAATATTTTAAGAAACAACGATACGTATACATTTGAATCAAACACCCTGTATATATTTAAAAAAAAAATTACACGAGGCTTTAAAGAGGGTCACAAGATTGATTATTGAAAAAGTATGAATAAATTACGATGATAAGCATCGAGATCTGGGGGAAGCATCCTGAATCCCGTGAAGCTCTTTTTTCCACGCAGACATTTCCCTCGGTGGCGGTGCATTTTATAGAGGCGGTATTGCATGAAATTTCTTCCAGACGTATAATGATTGCCGCGGGCTAGTCTCGATGGCATCGTTCGAGGGTGTCGCAAATTAGCTACATTTTATAAGATACCGTGCTCTATGTTCGGGCAGAAGTAACAAGCGAGCCAGGATGGATCGGAGACCTCGACGTGCCTCGATGTGACATCTGGAAATTAATACTAAACGCTACAGATACAGGGTGATCCCAGAAGATCGTTCGAAAGCTAGCAGGTTCATGGTATTCAACGAACTAAATAAAAAATATTATTGTTTAAAGTATCTGAATAAACAAACATCCATTTTAACACTTTACTGCCATGCCTCTTACGTATGGGTGACACTTCTGTTCAATCATTGCTTATTTGATCATATGTAGCATTAATAATTATATCTAAGCAGGTCTAAGGAAACTCTACAAATAGAAAAATTATGGAAGCTGCTAATATTATTCATTAAAAATCGTATCATTTTGTGGTACATTCATTCTGTATAAAAATGTAGAAAGTTTGTAATTTTCAGCGAATACAGCGTAGCAGTCGAAGTTGAGATTTTTGTCATACTAAAAATAACTGGTGCGTTATTCCGATGATCACGCTGAATATCAGACTCCTAAACTATTTAAAACTGCCTCCCTTGGCTTCCAATTTACCGAACATAGTTCAATGGTATTGATTTTATATTAAAATTAACCTACAAATAGCTGTTGGACTGTTAGACTATCGATTACTGGAATACAGTAGATTATCGGACTATTAGGGCGTAGGACTATTGAATCAGGTTAGGAGATTATCAGACTATTACACGGTCGGTTTACAATGAAGTATCTGATTTCCAAACTATCCAAGCATCTGGCGTTAACGCTCTATCGAATCGTCGGATTACGCTTTCAGCCCGTATTAAACTACATACTTTACAGGCGTTTCATAATTTTCAAAATTCACGGGTATGTAGCGTACAGAAAATTGTTCGTTCCATACGATCTTTATTTTCAAACGTTGAACAGTCAGGTAAGTGTCAGTGCATCTAACTAGTGACTCATAAAATTTATTGTGCCGACGAAGAAACTATGCAGTTCAAGGTTACATCCCCTTGTTAATTTTGTTAAATATTTTACTGTGTATACTAGAAAACTAATCTTCAAAATGATAAGACTTTCAAAGCAGAATTTTGCATGTAACTTGTTTAGCGTGTCTGTGTAAATCACAAGTGACTTTAAAGTGTCTATTTTCGATGTCTGTACTATACCTACAACTCTATACCAGAGCCGAAGAAAGGATCGACTTGGTTGATGGATGAAATGTCGTGAAGTTGGACCCTAACTTTATCCGTCTTATCTCTACAATCCTAAACATCTCAAGACTTTTTAGAGACAACCAAAAACAATTTAAGATTTCCACTAATATTATTCAGTACGTTGTACTTTGTTCAAATATTCGATTTTTGAAATATTAATTATATGAAACAAATATTACCAAAGCATTATAAAATATTTTCTTAGTAGTTTCTAATTTAATTTTAAATTGCTAATTTCCTGATTTTTGGTATCTCTTAATAGTTTCGATCACCGATTAAACAAATACTCAAATAACAGACTTCCACATTTTTCCTCAGTTCTAGTGATACATGCATGTCTGAACCATCAAATTGACAAGCTGAAGGAATTGTCAGTACATTCTTACCTGCTATCAGAATATAGTAAAATAAACAATATATAACAACAAGAAATATTGAACTTTAAAAATTTATATCTGCATAAACATTCGCAGTCTGGTGATGACGATGGACCGAGGGGAAATAAGTAGGGAACTGAAACGAGGGGAATGGACCTAGAGTGGGGGAAGGCCTGAGCTCTGATGCCCATCACTGGCCCAGACATTTGATCGCGTATATTTCTGTTGTACTGTCTAGTTCGCACTATGCTCTTGAACTGTCCAGTATTTATAATCTTCTTGCTTCTTTCATACAATTGTTGGTTGCTACGAATTTACGCCAACAGCCATCACTGGTGTACACCATAATCAGTAGACTGCGGATGTTTATGCAAATATACATTTCTAGACATCCATATTTCCTGCACTAATGCAGTTACATAAATAAAACTTGAACAAGGGTGCATTTGTTCCTTGAAATATTTAAAATATATACTTTTCATTTTGCTAAATTATTAACCCTTTGCACTCGAGTGGCGACTCTCAGTCGCCATAATATTCACATTTCAAATTTCCTATTTTAAATAAACACCTAAAAATTATGTTCAATTTCACGTATTCTACAATGCACGTTTTATGTAAGTATTCAACTACAGGAACAACTGTACTGAAAACAAAAGAAATCTTCCTGTTAAGATTTCTTACATTTATATTTGTAGCTGAGGTGTATCAGGTGAAAAAGGCTTCGAGTGCAAAGGGTTAAATGCCTATCGTTCACCAATTTGAGAGTATTAAATTGCATAAAAATCCGCAGTCTAATAATCAGCAACGCGAGCGTGACTCGTTATTCCCAAGCAAGTGGTGAAAGTCGTTGATCGATGAAACTCGTATCGAGACATCCAACCAGTGGCTGATGAAATCAAGCTACCCCGCCGGAGCATTCAATTACGCTGGAGTATCAGAGCGCGGAGTGACGAAATTATGAAAACACGAGGCTACCTAATATCCCGAAAGTCTGGCCAGGCGTCCGCGTCGTCCGCTCGCAGGAATTGTCGCGCGTCCTCCATTTGCATTTCGGAAGATGACCATTCTCACGGCTCCACCTGTTTCCACGATACTCACTGTTTATCCCCGCGTGTAATTTCCGCCGGCCGTTGACTCGTTAATTTCTCAGGGTCTCGTTCGCGGTTATTCCCATCCGTTTCGGCCTCCTTCAGCACGACGACACGTTCCACCGGGTGCAGAGCATCGCCGTTTTCGTCCACGGACCTGAGAGACCGATCTCCGTCATACATATTCATGAGGCAATAAGCCCGCCACTGATCTTCCGTGGAATGGAACAACACAAGGGAAGAATGGAAAGTAAGGGAGCCCCCGTCATCGGCCTTCCGCGTCGACGGGGGGTGGACGCGGAGGACTCGTCAACCCCTTTTTGCGAATGTCTCGCGCGAGCCGACGTTTTGTATTCCCCCTGTATCGCCAAGCAATAATGATGTCCTTCGGAGAACCCTTAAGGAGAAAAGTGACAGCGTTCACGGTGAAATATCTCTTCCCCATCGATCGTACGTTCGACCTCTTGTCAGCTATTTTTCAACCACCCCCATGTCGTTCCTCGAGTTCTTCTGTCCCGTGGACCGGGCAGGAGGGACGTCAAAGGTTGTTGTTGAAGCGAGTCTGTGTCTGCAGGAGCGTTTACTCTGCTTCTCTTTCGTGCAAAATGGGGAAGAAATTTAATTACCGTTACTTGACAAATTAATGACGAAACTTGAAGACGTCTGTGAATCTCTGAAGGAATCATGTATTAGTTATCGTGTTTTATTTTCTTTCGAGTATTTCTAGAATTATATTTATGTTTGTTGTGAGTCACTTTAACGTCAAGCTTCTGATCTTATTAATAATTTAGTGTCTTATAAAAATGTTTATCAGATGCCTTTTATAACACTGAGAAACCCTATCTATACATCATACTGTTTCACAAAAAAAGTAGGGTATACGAACTGCAAATGTAAAAATGAGTGAATATGCATAATTATTCCTAAGTTTCCATCATTTTTCTAGTAAACTGAAACCTCTTCCTAGAAGTAAAAGTGTCAATTCACTTATAATTCCACAGTTTCTACTCATCTAAAAAAAATTTGATTACATTGCCTGGACATGCGAACACAAACATTTCACATAAACAAACTTTATACGTACTTGCTTTATAATAAATTCTGTAAATGATGATACATAGAACCATCTAATACATACACACCACAATCTCCTGCACCACCGAAGATCCCATTTAATCGAGCCAACGGGCTCTTTGATAATCAGCCACTGAAGAATGCATTTTCTGTTTAGTTTTTGGATTAAACCAGTAACATCATTTCCTCCATCTCGCCCGGCTTTTATCTTTGAAACCTCCATTTTCCCGGTCCTGTTCGTCGCAGGGCCGAGGCGTTCTCCCGATAGACAGAAAATATCATATTACTTTGCAGATCGGCCGCGCCTGTGCGAAATAGCAACGGCCGACGAACGGGTCCTTATTATGCATGAGACAGCCGTCAAATCGTTTCGAGAGCAACGACCGCACGCCGGTTCCCTTTAACGAAATCTCGATACGACGTGTCACGTAGTTGATAAGCCTTCCCAGCCACCGGATAGAAATTTTTCTTGGCCCGTTTTTCGCGAGCCCGTGGCGCCGCGCAACGTCCTCGCGATAAATTGCAATCAGACCCGCGCGGTATTTCTTCCGGCGTCGGCGTCGCTTGAAAATATCGAGACCAGCCTCGATATTACGGACACGATCGAACAATGAAAGATACTCCAGACGTGTGCCGGCATACAGCTCGCACAGCCATTACTTTAGCCCTTTGCAGTTCGAATTTGTTGCCCTGCGCGTGCCGTGTTAACGCGTTGATGCCCTTCGAAGGTCACCTGCGGCCGACGTTTCTAAGGATCTTGTTGAACGTCGATCTCAAGGTTTGCCTTTTCTTCGGCGGTCGTGTAATTGTCGTAACACAGTTACATGTAATTGTAAGTTGAGTAGGCGGTGAGTTACGTGGTTAACACGTTAAGACGTTCCCCGCTACAGTAGAAAATTCTGCAACTAGACAGACGCGGGAAAATGGCTATTTATTAATACACGTGGCTGAATATACAAATATTTATCTATTTTATATTACCCTCTCTATTGTTACTATCATTTTAACCTGAATTTTACTCAAATTTGTCATAAGGGTTGGTAGTTATGCGTAGAAATTAAAATCGATGCGTGTACCGAAAATGGTACACGTGGCATGGAACGTGTTAAACGCTATGTCGGTCCCTGGGGACCAGTAGTACCAAATTTAAAAATAATACCTTATAATTTATATAACATTAAAAAATATGTTTACACTTTTTTAATGGATTTTATTGGAATATTTTAAACAAAAATGAGGGTTTTCTTTAAAAATGTTACAAAGTTACGAATCTGTTACGCATTTTCTGTATTTACGCGCCGTCTAAATGGAAAGTAAAACGAAATTAGCTCCGCGTTTAACGTGGTAAATGAAACTTCGTATACTGAAGCGTTCTAACGTGTTTTCTAGACGGAGGTTCTAACATAACTAATTTATCGCAGTGAAGAAAATAGCGTCATACTTCTACACTGGGTTTGGTTGAGTGTATTTTATTGGGGAGGTTTCCTCATTATGCAGAATACCGTTTCACATTCCGGGGATTTTCTGCAACGAAGATTTTGGCCGCTTTTAGCCAAGTTAAAAATTTCAACGTGAACGCATTTTGCATAATGTTACAGTAGAATAACCTTTTAAGTCTGCATGTTAACTATTCGTAAGCTCTTCTAACCAAGAAAGAAGAACACATTTTCAGGCTTCAATGTCTTTAATTTTAATGTAGCTGACGAAACGCAACTATGACAGAACTGTATTTTGCGGTTTAAATATTTAAAAGTACATATTTAATTTCATTTATTCTATAAAATGTGAGTTCTTCACAATCTTCGATACATTAACCCTCATCGGTCCCTCATTTTCCAAACTGAATTTGTCCCTTGGTGTCGAATTGATACAACGGTAAAAAATCAATATAATGAAATGTAAATAGTTAAATTTCCATATTCTATTATTAAAACTTAAAACGGTACGTTCAAAAACAATTAAGCGATGTGGAAGGTATACTGCTATTTTACATTTATCGCCTTTTTGTGAGCTGAATGTGTCAAATTGACACGGGGAACGGATGAGGATTAAATTTTATAAAAATCCACAGTCTAATTATAATTTCGACTTCTGTGCCTAAAACCCGAAAAACTACCCCGTCCAATCTAGCTAGCAGTGCCGTCGAAAAGGGTTAACAATTAATTAAAAATATTCCAAGCAAGTTTTCACGATGTATCACCGGCGCGTACCAGGAAGCTAATTTTTCCGTAAAATCATCGAATGGTGTAACGAGATGCCGGTCTAATCAGATCGCGAGATTAGAACCGTAGGCGTATCCTGCGCCGGTATTGGCGAGGGAATTTCGAATTCAGCTCAGAGGCGGCACGCGTTTTGGTATTCACGCCGCGGTGCTCGAACAGAGGCGACGGGAAACGACGAGGAAGCTTGGAAAACGGGATAGAAACGAAAACGGAGCCAACGAAGCCTCCGACAAACACGACATTTGCGAAGCAAATACTTCTTCGTCGAACGCGAGCGCGAATTCGCCGCTAATACGGAACGATCGACGCGCGAAATTCGAAGTTTCGCAGGGCTGCGCGGTGGAGCGTGCGGAAACGGAGGAACTCCCTGTGAATCGCGTGCTTCTACGGAAAGTCGGAAAAATCGCGAGCCCGTGTTTCGTGAAACGGAACGAAATTCGCTCGTAATAGCGAATATTTGATTATTTTTCGCGCTGCCGTCTGCAGCGTCGCTCGGAAATGTATAATATCGGCGCCCCATTACGGCAAGTGTACTTTAATGTCGCCCTTGAATTCAAGGCATGCCGTGCTGCATCACGATCATAGTAATGCATATTTGTTTATGTTCGTCTATCTTTGGAAATTCGATTTTAGTAAAAGGTAATGTTTCATTCCGTAGTAATGTCTGGTTGATGAGAATGTTTTATCGTGCGGAATGCTTCAGCGCTAAACACTTTCTGCGGAGGGAATATTGTTACACTGTATATCATAATGTGTTTTGAATTTTTTGAATGAAGTAAAAATCAACGTAAAAGAAAATAAATAGATTTTCGGTTATTTAGGGTATAATGGGAATTAGTGCATATATTTGACAGAAAGAAATTTCTGAATCGCATATAGCGTTCGTGACACTCAAATTATTAATTAAACTTGGCTATTTAACTTTCATAATATTACCTATGAATATTAATTTATTTATTAATTAATTTTCCTTAGTCTTACTGGATTTTTGTGGAGAAAATTTTTCTGCTCGTATAATTGTATTCTGCCAAATAAAAGAAATACGTTTTAATTCATCATTTTGGTGGCCCAATATCGAAATTTTATTGATAGCACAAAATAAGAAGCGTATTAAATAATTGGTAAATATTTGTGTCCTTTATGATACATATTTGTAAAAAACCGCATTCCGGTGTCTGGTCACTTACGGAATTTTCTACTGCGGCACGGAACGCTGAAAGGCAAATTTGTTGAGAAACTAATCAAAATACCTCGTTAATTATTAGGTTTAACATAAATAAAGGTGAATGCATTTTTACGCAGAATCTGATATTCTTTCGAATGTTGGCATACAAAATGTGTTATTCCATTTAACACGTTGCCTACCATGGCGCCTTAAATTTCCTTTAATTAAATAACTATTGATTTTCGGCTTATTCTGGACACATTTAATATTGTAACAATAATGTAGGAATACATTACACGGTCGCATATTTAAGTATAATTTTCCTGTGTGATGTATATCACAAGCAGCAATTTATAATCTGTTTGATTAGAAATGTCTGTTTTCACTGTGGCAGTCAACGTGTTAACCCCTTGGAATACAAAAATGTCTGGGATACGTCATTTGTTTATTATGTCATTGTAAAGCTTACACAATTGTTAAGTTGAGGTATATTAAATAATATTTTTTGAATGCATCGAGTTTCATTTTATTTGTATATTAAAGGGATTAAAGAAACAAAGTTGATCTTCAAATATCTGAAACACCTTCACTTGCGAAAAACAATTAACATACTGTCCAATATTCCCCTTAGAACCATGCAACAATTTTTCACAAAACGCATAATTTACTCTACTCAAAATAAGCATGTCAGGTGCCTCTGCCTTTATAAACCTTCATGGCAATAATAAATACAATCCTGTATATTCAGATGATTTCGTCAATTCGACGGTCAACCTGCTATACCCAAATCACTGCATTCAATCGTTCCGGAAGAATAAATTCCTCAAAAAAGCAGAGAGACGCGGAATCGCTGATAGCCAGAACAACTATACCAGCGGAACGCAATTTGTCAGGTCGGCATAATATATTTCAGCGAGTTCTTATCCCGGACATGCGGTTGCCGCACTTTTATCCAGCTAGGTCTCCACAGGGAGGTAGGGACCTCGCGTGCATTTTCAATCAGCAGCTTCCCCGCTGGCACGATCCACAATGCAACATCACTCATGCGGTAGACAATATATCCGGGGAACCCATTGATAAAACGTACAATACTCACATTCGAAAGCAACCCCCGTGCTTCCATCTCTCTGTGTGTTTCCGGGCCCTGCTCGGGAATGCTGCCTCCTCGTATCGTTTCTGTTTGAACGTAAACGAGCTACCTCCGCAGGTCCACAAATTTGTAATCACGGGGATAACGACCCTCCCGGTCGGAGGAGCCCCCTTGTGCTCGCCACTTTCACCGCGAAATGGCCTGGCGAGATGACGACCACGGAATGGAGGTTGCAACGAAGAAAAGCTTTCGACTTTCTGCACCGTCGCCGTGACTTTCGCCCGAGTTCAGATGACCGCGACGTCATTACGGAACGCGCAGCGTGTCGGGATTAATATTAGGTCATCCCATAAGCAACGCGAATTTCCTTTCATTCTTCTGGAAGGTGGAATACAAAACCATAGTCGAAACCATTGGTCTTCCATACAATTTCCATAATTGTACAGAATTATTATACACGCTATTATATGTACGTACTATTCTTCTTCAATTCCCGTGTAGCTGAGTAATTACAAGAATTTGTTACAAATATGGTAGCCTTGCTTCAAATAATAATATCCCAAGAAAGTATTAACCCTTTGCATTCCAAGCATTTTCTGATACGATCGACCGGCGAACAACTTCTCCTATTTCGTAGACATCCATGTTGAAGGGGTGAAAACAGTCCTCAAAGTTGGGGTTAAAAAAGCTACTTCATAAATTTTCTTAAAGCAGTTTTTAAAATTCAAAATGTATGTCTTTACTCTCTGTCTACTCATTACATACTGTTTAATTTATATGCAGACCCAATCATTCTTACTCAGTACAATTCCACTCGCACAGTCCTTCAACTGTTTTCCCCTCAAACACCGCCTGCTCCAAGTAATTAAAATTCTACTAACGGACTGGTTAATCAATAACCGTTTTACCATCTCTGACACTTACGAATATCTCTTTTTTCTCCTTAAATAAATGAGACCCCTTCCACGGTTGAGTAGGTTCCATAATAACGACGCTCGTTTGAAGAAACCATCTGTCGACGAAATTTCGTTCGATACTCGCTTCGAGTGACGCAATTACAGCGCCGAAGATGGAGCCCGGGACGACTCTCCGCGATGCGAAGGTTCAACGTGGGTTTTAGGTAAAGGTAAGTACAGTCATCGACCCTCTTCGACCCTAATTGGCCCTCGGCGAGAGAGACCGGTCTCGCTGCTTCATCACGCAAATTGACTGACCGTGTAAGTGGCGTAACAGTCCAGAGTCGAAAACCACCACTTGCCTCCATAACTCCGAAACGCCGTCACTCCGTTTCGTGTATCCAGACCATGGGCTCTTCCGAATTGTTGACCAGCTCCTTCTTGCGTTCCGTGTAAGTATCACTCGACTGATTTTTTACGACTGAGTTTCTTTTACAAAAAACAAGTTCCACTGTGCACGCTGATTGCGAGACACAATGTACTTCTGTGTATAGACGGTGTTCCGAAAAGTTGGGGTCAAGGTTCAGAGGTTTGCAGTACTCATCAAGACAAAGGTAAAAATCTACCAACACCTGGTGTAGAGACTGTCTTATAGATTATAAAAGCCTTTTGCTTTTTTGGTTTAGGGAATTCGCCTATCCGGAAACGCGTTCACCATCAGACGGTGCACCGCGTACACGGCTTCACGTTTTTATTCATAATTTTTATATACTTACAGATATTTAGACTTCTCTTTTTTTGTTTCAAAGCTTATAGAATAACGATTAAAAGGATAGAAAAAAGTTTAATTTACCTTTATCTATCACTTAACAATTTATGTTTGAGAAAAGGCCTGTCTTAGGGCTGTCAAAGGTAACCCACCCCTTTAACGAACATGGGTGCAAATATTATTAGTTTCGGCGTTACGTTTATGAAGTTTATATATGTATGTATACATATATATTTACTTCGCCTTACTTCGCGTGGTTCCGACTCTAGTACTTCAACTTCGGCGGGTTTTGACTCAGACGCATGAACCTCAAGAGGTTTCGAATTGAGTGTCTCTACTTCTGAAAGTTCCGATTCAGGGCACTTTACTTAGGGAAGTTTCGACTACACTACTTCGATTTCGGGGGATCCGAATCGGGTGCATAGTCTTCGGGTGCATAGTCTTCCGCATTCATAGATGCGGGGACTTCGAAGAACTTTTAATCGGCTCCCTCTACGTTTGAAAATTCCGATTCAGGTAGCTTTACGTCGGGTGGTTCCGACTCCAGCACTTCGAGTTCGAGGGATTCCGACACGGATGCGTAAACCCTGGAGAATTTCGACTTGATGCATAAACTTCTAGGAGCTTTGAATCGGGTCCTGCTACTTATGAAAATTCTGATTCAGGCCCCTTTACTTCGAGAGGTTCTGACTCCAGTACTTTGACTTCGAGGGGTTCCGAATCGGGCGCATGGATCTCGGAGTGTTCCGACCAAGCTCTCTGGACCTCTAGAAAGACCAATTCGGATCCCTTGACTTCCAGAGGTTCCTATTCGAATGCTTCGACCTCAAAAGATTCCAATTTGGTTCCCTGAACTTCATGATGTTCCATTTCGAGTCTATCGAATTCAAGAGGTACCAAGTAAATTGTTTCAGCCTCGATGGCTTCTGCCTCGGTTCTCTGGACCTCGAGAAGTTCCAACTCCCTCGACCAATGATCTAATTGCGAACATTATAACTAAATAAACACAGGATCCCTATTTAACGTGCATGATCGGCGTATTCATAAACGGTACGTTCGAAGGACTCTTAAAAAGTCATGAGTTCGTAGTAGCCGCGGCGGTAAAAAAAATAGCTAACTTCGTAAACGTGATTTTGCATTAACTACCAAAGGGATGGGGTTGTTGGAGGATGGTCGGACAGGTATCTCAACTTTTCTCATATCGTTTCACGTTCGTTATTACGCGGCGAGTTGCCGCGAGGCGGATGAGTAAAATTAATGGCTCCCATTTGGAACTATTCCCACGGACTTTCGCCTTTTTTTTTCTCTCTTCGCTTCGCTTTCCCTGTCCTCGTCCCGCACACTCCTCGTTATCGTTATACCGGCGAGATTTATAATTAACGTTAACGTTCTTCGGTTCAGCCGCCAATCGCGAGGCGCCGACGCAAACTTTTATCAAATTATTCGAACACGATGCGCTTTTTAGCTTAACGCCTGGTGCTTTAGCAAACGAAATGAGAACTAAATGATTTATTCGCCGCTGTTCAGTCCGCTGCACGTACCAGACCGTTTCAACGGCTGGATTTCTAAGTAGCTAGCCTCTTCTATTTTCTTTCATTAGTCATTTTATGAAGTCGATAGTAATATTATTTAATTTTTAAATTGTTAGCTGTGTAGTCCTATTTTAAAAGCGTGTACCTACGTTGCGTAGCAGAACTGAAGAGATGACGAGTATACTCGTCAGACAGAGAGTATACGCAGCTCCTGTAAAATTGAACTAAATTATAACGAGAGGGCAGTTGGTTTTTTTGAAAAACGAATAATTTATTGCTCAAATTCATTGATATTATTGACAAAACTTAAACATTCATTATTAAAAAGCACAAGGAAAATGAAATATATGAAAACAAATTTTTTTGTTTTTTTCCTACTTCGTTCTTGTCTCAAAATATTCTAAAATGGCTGAAAATTATGAATATGTTTTAGACTTCACTAAAATTTTAATTGAAATAGCAAATGGTCATTTTTCGCATGACGAGTATACTCATATTATTCCTTCTACATTTATTTTGTAGATTTATTACAAACTTGTTATCAAGACCCCAAATGTAATACAGAGTATTTCTAACTTAGGTCAAGGTCGTATGACAGTTAATGGTTTGTCGTGAACCCTCCTCCGGGACTAGGTGACACATCAAAGGAAAAAACTTAACGAAAGCAAAGTGATGAGAGAACTGGCCTGATAAATAGCTGTGCATGATGTGAAAACAGCTTCGAGGACCTACCATAGACAGCTGTTGGATGAACGTCGATGATGTATGGGACAGATAACTTCAGAGGGTGACTAGGTGATTCGTTGCTAAGTCACAAGCCTGATAAAATTTATTTATCAGTTTCCAGCTATCTTTCTCCATTTCCAGCAGGAATAATAGGTTCTCTAAATCCACAGAACTGTGCGATAGCTCCAAAAATAATCAAATTTTCAATTACAAAAGCTACCGTGACGTATACGCAAAAATTGAGTCATCAACTTTATCCCTACATAACTAAGCTATCTGTGAGTAACGTTATTACTAAGCATTCGTGAAAATGGCGGCATCAATTAAAAACACGAATACAAATGAATTTTTTTATTCAACAACAAAAATATTTGATCTCATAAAGAAACAGGATAAATGAAATCAAGAAGTTATATTTGATATTGAATTTATTAGTAAATAAATAATCAAATAATAAGCATAATTAGTTTATTTAGTAAGCGGATTATCCGATATCACGAGATTCAAATGCTCCGATCGTCATTTCTACAAAAGGTTAGTTATCCAGAGTTAAAGCATCAGTCAAGTTGATCATTAATTTTCTGGGGCAGAGTAATATGATCAAGACTCGTTCCAGAGGAATAAAAGACGAAGACGGCCGTGTAAACAAGCATAAACGTTTCACGCGTCCCGGTGTACCGACGATAAATCTTCATTTAGCAGGGACCACGAAAAACGAAGTCCCCCGCAATTTCCGGCTGGACGAGAAGCAAAAACCTCAAGAGCTGAATTCACGCAGCCGATGTATCATAATAACGTCTCTCCGGCTGTGGTTCTCGAGCCATGGCAACCATGGTGGACAGCCCGCGCGAGGATGCCTCCTCGTTTCTTCGCCATGGAAACCCTTAACGCTCCAGCTGTCTCCGCATAGCCAGAAATTCATGAACTCCCTGCTAAAAACTCGTAGCTACAATTCCACTACTTTGCATACAGTGTCGGAGCCGCCGCGAGTGGGTTTATGGCACGCACATGCTACGTCTTCCATTATCTGCGAGTTTGGGTTTTGAGTTTCTTTCGTTCAATTTTGTCATCCTCGACAGCAAGGGAATAACCCATGAGCCCATCAAATTCCGAAAAGCAGTATAATTGAATGGGTGAGTTTCAAAGAATGCCGATGATACTTACAACATGTTGATAAGAGAGGGAAACGTTCTTCAGAGTCGAAGAATAAACAGAAAATTACTTGACAGAAGTACTAAAAGTCAGACGAAAAGCTTTGGTCATATGACATTTGGTGACCTTAATGGACTTAGTGCTGCAGGTCGTTGAGTTTGCCTTTAAACTGACTATTATCTACAGGTGAATAAAATATAGTATTTCATTTAAAAAGCAAAGTTGTCCTTCTTATCTCATTAATCCTACCCAACGGAGTAAGGCTGTTATTAGTATAAGTTGGCACCCACAAGTCTATGCAACTTCTGTAGGATACATTTTCATCAAATTTTAATTATAGTAAAAACATTTCAGGTGATAAAGTTAGGTGAAACACCCTCTGTGTATCCTAACATATTACGTACAAAATAAGTCTCCTCACTTGTAAATAAAGAAACAAAGAAATTAGTTTAAACATCAGTAAGTAAATTTTCTTGACTCTGCCATCCATTAGTAGTTTCCCTCGAAGAATATGAAAGTGCATGAAACATTATACAGTATAAATTAGAAACAATTGATAATAATTCAGGTAAACAGGATTAATTTATTGAAAGACACTGTGCCGCTTCAATTTATTAAGAAACAATTTAATCCACAAGTCAACGTCCAATATTTGCATTTCGTGTGGGTTACAGCATCACGTCGGAACACAGAGACGACAGCAAGGACCTTTGCATCGATGATTAATGAAAGCCCCGGGGCTGACCGACATTCCCGGGGGTACTCCGGGTTAATTAGGGATGACTGAAAATACAAAATGCATCCAGAATGTCAATTGCTTCGGAGGTAACGCGGTAAGGTGGTAAACCTGGTCGATTGATTTGCCTACCAGGAGTGCCTGTGGTACCTGTGGTACCAGCGGAGAGTGCCTTAATTAATCCTGGAGAAGGGAGATATAGTATCCTGCGGTATCCGGCTGGTCTCCGATAGATGAGATTTCTATTTCCGAGATGGCTGTCCGCGGCCGCAGGATGACATACTAAAACAGCGACAACGATCGTTCTCACCGCAACGGGGATGTTTTTAATCGAAAGCAACTCGTAAAGTCGCCTATCGAATCCTACCGATGTACAGTATATTATATCGACGTAGAATTAAATCTCGATGGATTTAATCGAGCGAATTTCAATGGATTTTCATTGTAGGGGTTGCAGGCATCGAGGAGCAGGGAGAATTAGGTTATTTTTAGAGCTGTTATTTGTTGGACGCAAGCTTTTGATATTTATTAATGAAAGTCTTACGAAAATTGATAGATAGAGAAGTGACGCTCGTTTATGTCTATAAGGGCTGGAAGGTGGTGCAGTCTTATTTTTAGTGCAATTCTTGGAAATATAAAGAGTAATTTGTGAAATCGCTTATTTGTGTTTATGACGTGCTCATCAAAGCATTCTTCGTATTATGATATTCCAATTTAATATTATGGTTTCAGTGCTATAATTAGATAACTCGAATTTTAGTGTTAAACCTAGGTATCCAACAATTTAATTAATTATAACTAACTAATAAGTTAAATTTTTATAAAAATTGTTCTTATAGATCTACTATTGTCTATTTAACTAGATGTATTGAGCAAATGAGCTGTACACTACATTGCTGCTGGAAAATTTATCAATTAACGTGGTTATCTCAAGCCAGTAGACTTTCAGTTATCTGGTGATAGTCCCCACGATGTGTATACTTCCCCTTGTTTCAACACGTTGAACGCCACAGTGAAAATGGCCATTCCTGATCAGACACGATATAATTTACTATCTTTCATATAAATAGTAAAGAAAGAAAAAATATTTGAAAACTCAGTCATGTTGTTTTATTCCTATATTATTGTTTCAGTATGAAGCTTGCTCAGAATTTTGCGACAATCAATAATTATTTAATTAAATTGAATTTGAGGTGTCGGTCATCGGTGGTGATTGCCATTACCTTGGCAATCTCTCTTGATGTCGATTACGTGATTTTATATAAGCGAACGGTGGATTTATATTATGTGCAAACAAAAGACAAAAAAAAAATGGTAAAAAAATGGCGAATTTCTTATAGTCGCTCGAAAAGAAAAATTCTTTCGTAGCATGATTGTGTAGCTTCTGAAGAATCTTCAACTATAATAGTAATTATTTCAACAGTTATAGCAGTAATTCTAGTGATGCAGTCAATAACGAACATTGTATTGTTATTTAAAAATTGCTGTCAGCAACAAAATGAATTGATAAGTACTGTAATAAGGGTGCCTGCTTCATTTCTTCAATAAATGAAATGAAATCTGTACGCGGAGAAAATAATGCACCCAAAAAATCAACGGTTAACATCATCACAAAATATAACCCCGAACAAACACAAATAGTTTCAAAAAATCATGACTTCTTCCAAACAAGAAAATTAATTAGAATCTCTTCAAAATCGACGTCAGAATTCTTTCAATCGCGGAAAAAATATCTTCTGGCGAGTCGGTAAAAAAGTTCAGCAGTCGCGACGAGGGAAATCAATATCGTACGCGATTGATATTCGATTAAAATCGAATCGTAGCCGGTAATTTATCACGTTCGCTCCGGCGTCTCTGTGCATTTAGCCGCGTCGATTTAAAATCGCCTTTTCAACGCGTCACACGGTCGGCCGGCGAAACAGCCGGGAAAAGGACGAGGACGACGACGTCGTCTTCGTCGTCGAATATATTTTCAATTATACCGTGGCGGTATCGAAGAAAATTTCACCCTCTCGAAATCGAGCGACCGTCCTCCTCCGCCTCTCTTTCTCCCGTTTCCCTCGTTCCTATCCAGCCGGAGACGGAATCACCGGTCCCAGGGTACTTTTGACATTCAAATAACGCCGTCTTAATATGCACGATGCCGCTCGGAGCCAATCGAATTGCGGAGTGCTCGTTTCCTCGAGTCAAGGTCTCTCCGTTAAGAATCTCAGTCTCTTCTCTGCTCGTCCCTCTCGTTCCATCCCTTTCTTTCTCCATCCGCCGTCCGCGTCCTTCTTTCGTCCCTCGTTCGACTCTCCCATTTCGTTTCTCGGCTACAGATTTACGTATTCCGACGTCGGAGCTCGAGAGGAGTACGGTTTACTCGAAAGTCCTCCAGCAACGATGTCCTTCGCCTCGTTACCTTCCCTCCAATCCGACGGATGCTTATGAACTTTGCATCACAATCGTTTCACCGCTTTGCTCCGCCGGCGCAAATGAATCGGCATCGCGGATTACGCCCTTCCGCGTTTGTTGCTTTTTTCTCCCTGTACCTCGAAAGCCTTTCGAGCCAACCGGCTCGAGGAGACGTGCCAACGTTAGGCCGCGCCGGGTCGGTGAACTCGAGCTTCAAGATGGTCGAAGGGCTTGCACGGGGGCTCGCAGGATTTTCTGCCTACGACGTGTCATGGTACGGATGATGGAAGCAGCTTCAAGGTCGCTCGACGTTTTCACAGATACATTGTAAGAGACACATTGATGTCTATATGTTTTCGGACAGTTGATATTTCTGGGGACAGTACGATATTTTTCGTGGATTATTGAAAATGTCTGAGAAATTTATTTAGAAGTATCGTTAACACGTTGACTGCCACGGTGGTCATCCGTGACCGGCGTTACTACATGTTTTAGAATGATTAAAATAATATGAATGTCATCGATTAACAAATTCTGAACAATGTAAATATCTGAAGGACATTGCGAAATAAGAAGTGTGCTAATCAACAATTAACAATTTTTATTAAAACGTAATGTTTTATTAAAATTAAATACTACCATGTACTATGTTAAAACATTCCAAAATTCTATCGTCGCCCCCAGGGCAAAATATATATAACTTGCGTGACAACGTGTTAAGAGAATTGTTATTTTTTTTTTGGAACCAAAGCCTTCTAAGAACAAATTTTATTCCACGTGTTCGACCTATTATTGTATGTAGAATCAGCCGGTTTCACAGTTTATCACGATTCCAGACATACCCTATACATCAAATACGCTACCAAAATCAGTGCGTACTCAGCCAATCGTATGTACTACAATTGAGTTTTCGTTTCTATACTTTATTTTAAACTTTACAATTTCTCCAGCTGGACATTTGGCAAATTTTTGTAGCGTTTATCTTAAATATCACACGGATGACTATCCTCAGCGAGATGTCATCTCACAATCTTGTTATTGTGATATGGTTAAGTCAATGGGATGTTTCCTTTTCAGTCTTCCCTTTATGTGGACTTCGTACGCTTCTGCAGCCAGCTGGTTTGAGTATGTTGTAAGTTTTCCTCTATATTTTTTGGCGTATTTATTAATTTCTTCCTTAACTGTTGAGATTTTTAAGTCTATACGTAGATCCTTACGTAGATCAGAATTAAGTATCAAAACCAGTCACGAAACCAATTCACCAATTTCGTGAGTCACTGTACGACCCTGAACGGCTAAATCTGAATATTTCTACAGCGTCTCTGCGACAGTCGCGAAGAATGAGTCGCGTGTGAGAAAAGTTAGCCAAGCAACATGCTCTTTCATTGTATTACTTTAACGAAGTCACGTTATTCCTCGTACAGGAAGCTCCCGTTTCATCAGCAATATGCTTTTCCCTCATTAACCTTCGCCGTGAACACGGCAGGCGACGGTGGCGGCGTTTCTGATTGGATCACCGAGAGGGAGAGTTTGAAATTTGTTCACCAGTCAACTGGAAATGCTCCTCGCCGGCTACGACGTCGGTGTCGTCGTCCTCCGGAGTCGATAGAGAGACTCCACCGGCAAATCGTGCGGCAAATCTGCCCTTTAATCTCGACCCTCCCTGCATAAAGGGTTAAAAATGACTGTCGTTACCCCGATGGCGAACCCTCTCGTCCCGGGACCCTTTCACACGCACGTGCGCGTGTCCACGCACACCCCTCCGCCAACCCCCGTGCGTGTAAGTGAATAATAAAGTGGGCCAGAGTGACCCACGAAAATTTCATTCCTCCTGGATGCTCGAGAGCTGCCGTCGATATACAGGGTGACTCTACACATCTGGTCTGACTGGAGAATTTCTTTGGTGGGAGTTGAAAAGTGTATTGACGCGTGGAACACTACAGTCGTAGTTAGGCTAATTTCGCAGTAGTGTCTATATGATTTTTATCTAGGTTGCTCCTTTTCAACTGAAGGGTACAAGGAGCGAAGACACATCGTCTCCGACACTACGACTGCCACTTTGTATTAACTGAAAATGATAAACTTTTTAAATTTGTATGTGAAATGAATATAAACTCAAACTATACTCTTTTTAGTCAGTACTATTATTAAGCTTCACAATTTTTGTACTCGTTTTGTTAGATCTTATTAAATGGATTTTGTAATACTATGTATCATCAAGTAAATAGTGACTGAATCTGAGTGTCACCCATTATTGAGTGACATGCCAGTCAAAGTGTTGAGTAACTTTACAGAAGATAGATTTATTCTTTGTCTTTAAAAAAACTGATATTTAAACTTATTGCAAAAGTAAACGTGCAAATAGAACCAGAATCATTGGACAGATTTTATAGAGCTTTTGTAAGGACTTTTTTCCATAAATCGTTCAACTGTTCCCACCACCCTGCGTGTATACTATTTCAAAAATTATTTACAGGAATTATTATGTACAGTATTCATGACTCTGGCGCATTTTACGGTTAGTGCCGAAAACAGACGCGAAACAGCTTTTGAATAATTTCGTCTGCTTCCGACCTTTCAGAATGAATTCCGTGTCACGCAATTATTTCTGTCTGTTTTCTTCGATCTTCATTCCTTTTTAATAAATATGAATATCACGGACGGAGTCGAATACGTTTCACATGAATAAATTTTAAAATAAATTCGACCAGCATGCGCCCGGTCTCGACGTAACGTTTAATTAGTGCGCAGAAATTAATCAGCTGCGCGCGGGCTGCGCGTATCGCGAGCGGCCGTCCACGCAATCAACGTAAATGAAAATTTTGATCGATGGAAATTAAAAGTGGCAGGGAAATTTCGTGCGGCCGAACCCGACAAAGCCATCGAATATTCCACTCGAACGTTACATCAACGCCGAGTGCATTTCCCTCTAGCATTATCGAAGATCAAAGGGTCGATTTAAAAAATCTCGAAAATCGCTTTGAAATATTTCGTTTTTTTTTTACTGGAAAATTTCACCTTTCGTATGATCGATTTCCTTTTACGGTATTTTCAGTTACATTCTATTTTGAGACTTTCAAACGAAATAATTAATAACCATGTATAAAATAAATAACACGTATTTACTTTTTCTCTTCCGGTGAAACATTTTTCAACTATTTTTAAACAGATCCAATCATTCCCATTTACCACGGTTCCACTCGCACGCTCCTTTAATTGTTTTTCTCTCAAACGCTGCCTATGCTAAGTAATTAAAATTATACTTATCGACTGCGGAATCAATAATTAATTTACCATCTCTGACACTATTAATACTCAAAGTAATTGTAAAATGCATAATTTATTGAAATAATAAATTTAACATTGTATATTGTACCTCGATAATATTATATACGAATTAGGCGATTGAAATTGTTTTAGTGGCTCTCAAGGAAATATGTTCTACTTAATATTATCAAGGATATCGACAGACATGTACTCACTTATATATTTTAATTTGAATGATGTTAAGAATCACATATTCACATATTGTTGAATAGAGTTTGATGGCTAAAAGTGTGTATACGATTTTTCTCCGAGATTTTTAACGCTGATTGCTTGTTTTGGTACGTGTCAATTCATATTACATAAATTGTATATTTGAAAACGAAATTGGGCTACCTTTTTCAATCGAAAATAAATTCGTTCGTGTAAAAGTTATATCACCAGAATGATTTCGTTATTTTTTTTAAAACTTTGACTGCCGCTGACACGTACATGTGATTTTTTTCATCCGAAGAACACCCATGTAAAACAAATAAACATTTCTAATAAAATAATGAATATTTCAAGTACTGATACAAAGGAAATGTTAGAATATTCAATATAAAGACAATCATAAAAATGCTTAGAATTAGGTACTTAAGAATTCTTGCAAAAATGTCCAAAAATAATTAGTGCGCGCAAAATATTGTTCAGACTCACAGTGTATTTCGTTTTTAATAATATTTTATCATGATGAACAAGTATAACTATTATAAATCATGTATACAGAAGAGAACACGTGAACGGTATATTTGCCAAGCAAGACTGCATACAGTATTCCACGGTTGGCTGAAAGAGCATTCTGAACCGAGACACTCCAACCAACCGTGGAACACTGTATATAATTATTGGTTAGGGTAGGAAATCCCCATCAAGGACTGCAAACTTAAAAAGGTTTAGATTGCTAACTTATTAAATATTAACAGCCCTCAAAGTGTTGACAGCATCGTCCTTTCATCAAACGAGGATTCTACTTTTCTAGGGACGTAAAAATAGAAGAAATAATTTAAGTGATAATATTGCAAAGAATATGCGTTCGAAAGTGTTCAAGCTGAACGCGCGTGTCGGTGATATTCACAACAAACCGTATTTACCCGTCGTAACAGCAATCCATCATCGATTTGAAACAAATGCGAAGCTTCATCGCGATCAACAAGGTTTCCAGCAAATGCGTCCCCTATGAATCGAGGATTTGTCATCGATTCAACGGGAATCTATCGAAGACTTATCGAGGCTCTATAACGCACGCGCTACTACAAATTTCACAATAAACAATACATCACATGTGATTAGTGTTTAGATAACTCTCAAGTATCAACGCTCCGTAATAGAAATATTTCTCGTAAATCATTAACATTTAAAGACGTAGGTTGAAAGAAAACTTTCTAGCTCATTTCGAGGAAATTTTGTAAAAGTATGAAAGATATTTCTGGTACTGTTTCAGCTTTATAATATCAGCAACTAAGTGGGCTAAAATTAAAAAGAAAACACTGAAATGTTTTAAAGTAAATAGCAGTCATTTTTAGATCTGAATTCCATTCCTTTTTCTGATTTAAACATTCTTTTAGAATTTTATTTTAACACGTTGAATGCCGTAGGGGGTCACCGGCACCCCAAATTTAATTTAATTAAATAATTATTGATTGTCACAAAATTCTGAGCAAACTTTATACTGAAACACTAACACACACGAGTTCATAACTTTGCCTATAAATTGATTTACAATTTTCTAGCATGATCTTAAATTTGTAATAGGTCGTACGCTTTATTTGTCCCCCTCTAGTCATCTACAGTAGAACCTCGGCGATCTGAACACCGGTTATCCAAAAATTAGTCTTCATACATCATTTAGGAGCTACCACTATCATTAGTGACACTATGTATCTAATTCCGCACCACTAAGTATTTTATATTCTAAACAAAGTGAAATTATAATTTTTATGCAAAACACAGTTACAGTGTTAGTCATTCTTTCACCAATTATAGTTCGGATAATTGAGATTCCACTGTACTTGTGAGCTCTCCCCACCTACGGCGAAGAACGCAGTACCCGACATGCGCCGTACATAGTTTCTAAACTATACTCCGTACCGTGCAAAATGAAAATATTAAAATCGTTGAACGGCGGCTGAACCGCGCGACAAGCCGCGTAGATCACACGGAATAAAATTCTGAGCGTAGCCGGGCGTGAAAAGGAAAAAAAAGATCGTCGACACGTTCGCTAATTCCTTTACGAGGTACGATAATCGTTCGCAACGTACGGCGCCGCGAGAAACAACGGCCGCGCGGAATGACGCGAGGCGGAGGCGCGTTAATTAAATTAAAAAACACTATAGCCGCATTATACCGGCGCGGGCACGCTCGAACAGAGGCGGAACAACTCGAAGCGTGCGTGTACAAAAAATGAGACAGAGAAACGGTTGCGGAGGGTGGCCGGCGAGAGGGTTGCGGGAGATGAATGAGAAACGCGAGCAACGACGGAGAGGACAGAGATACCTTTTTCACAATTAATTCGACCAAAAGGAAGGGTGGAAGCGAGCATCGAGTCGTTGCAATATCCATAATGGAAATTAATGAGATTATTGGAACCCCTTCGACGGAGAAAAAAATGGCCGGCCTGTCGGCAGCCGCGCCGTTGCCGCTCGAAAATCAAATTTAAAACGAAGATTACTCTTGCTTGGCGAATTTCTTCATTTCGAACGCCGGTCGTGAAGTACAATCCTGCTGATTGGATGAAGACTGATATCTTTAACGTTCGCTGGGAGCTCTGGCGTTTTCTTTTCTGATTAACGAAGGGTGTTTCAACGTCTACTTGATGAGCCGGGTTACAAAATGTGGTGGCTGATGGGGGTACGCGAACGCTAAAATACCGAGGGTCTCTAGGCAGGCAATTTTATGAAAGGTGAGTTTATATGGTTAAATTTTTAAGTCGTTGAACTAACTTCTTTTTTTTACGTATGTATTTTCATGGAAAAAGTAACATATTTAACACATTCACTGCTGTGGAGGTCACAGGAACCGCAAATTTTATTTAATTAAGTAACTAGTGATTCTAATATAATTTTGAACGGCAATATTATTATAAGAATAATATAAGAAAAGTACTATATATTCGTGCAGTAAAATATTTTTTTCCTTCCTGACTTATACTTAAAACAGTAGATTATAGCATGTCTGGCTAGGTACGGCAGTTTCCACTGTGGTATTCATCGTATTATTTTTCGTTATTTTTCATTTATTCTAATACCGGCTTATAGCCACACTCATACAAATTAAGGATCTTTTTTATTCTTCTCTCTTAACGTCGCATCAACTGCCATGGTTATTAGCGACGACAATATTTAGTTACAGTACAGTTGTAAATAGTTTTGTTTCTTTCAGGAATTGGAGCAATTCACATAATTTTTTCTGATTGGAATAGTTCTCCTTTAAGTTGCAGCTTATATTGTACTTTGGTTTTTCCTCTATTCAGATAATTTTGAGAGCACATTTTATGGCAGCCATGAAGACAAGCTTTCTTTAGGCGCACTGGCAAAATCGCTATAGCTTTGGACAGAATCATTATTTTCGCACTGAATAATTACAACGCCTTCTTCAAACGTTACCTGACAAAGCTACAAATTTTTAAATTCATCTGTTCCTTACTTTTTTTAAAAAAAAATTACCAAATATCGCCTCATTTTTCGACCGTCGCACCAGCAGGAGCCCTTAATCAATTTCGCGAGACACTGTATTTTTCCCTGTAACAGACGACGCATTAATGAACCTCGGCGGGCCGAGCGGATCGTGAACGAATTCGCGCATAAATTGGCGAAATTTCGCAGTCGGCGATCGCGAGTCGATGGAGAAAATGGAGGTCGGAGGTCCCGTATACGGCCCGGTGGACATAACGGGCGACAATAAAGTTTATATTGCGCAAAACCGGGAATCCCGCATTACGACCTAGACAATCGTTTATCGGGTGGACGGCGGGCACGGGCGTCGTGCATTAATAATGCTAATCGCGTGTATATGCCGTGGACGCATTAATTAATGCCGGTGGACGATTGTGCTCCGTAAACAATGAAATTCGTACGTGATTGCGGGGCAACGTGCTATTGCAAGCGCATTAATGATTACCTCATATAATTCCCCGGGGCCGATCGTCGATCGATTATTTATTTTTCGGGTCGGCCCGGAAGTCATCGGCAAGCCACGTGAGCACAAAAGCCCGCCAATATTTTCGTACGATCCGCCGGGGATTATTTTCTCGATCTGCCTGTTCAAGAACAGCCGACGATAAATCGAACTCGACTGCGAGAGAATATAATGCCGTCGTCGTCCGGCAGCGTATCATTTTATTTATTCACCGGCGCCGCGGCTCGAACGATTTATCGAAAGAGAAAATGCGAACGGAAACGACGAATTCGCCCGTGGACGATTATAAACTCGCTTCTGGTTGGTTTGGCTTATTTTCTATCACTTGGGTTGGAATTTCATCGACGTCTACGTGGAACATAAGCGTCGATTTAATACGTAAAGCCGTTATCAAAGTGAAAAGGTGAAAAGGTCGGAGCTAGAATTTACTATTAACCCGAAGTAGCTATCACGTGTCAGAGACGTTATATCAACTCAAGTGGTTAAATAATCACGATGCTACAGCATCTTACAGGTCGAGGCTTACCACGTTTGATGTGAAGAAAAACAGACTTTCTATAATGTTTCTTATATTTTAAAGCACTTTAGGCCTTGAAAAGGAAAATATATAAGTGAAAGAGAGTAATATTTGAAATATTTATAACGAGATATATTTGTAATAGTGATCTGGTAGAGAATCCCTAGATATTTGAAATTTTTCCATTAATATGTTCTTTATCAGAGAATTCATTTTATTAGTCTTTATAAACGCTTCATTTATCACTTACTTCTAAACCTTTTACTTACTCATTTATAATGTATTTCTGTATTTTAATTCAGTTCTAGATTTTCGTATGTTATTCGGAATTGACAACCAGTTCTCAAAGATATTATAATGATCCACCGCATAGAAGATTATGCCAACGTTGTTTGCGACAAATCTTAATGAATCCACTGTAAAAACAAGTAATTGAGCAAATCAATGTTACAATGATCTGAAATTGAAAATCACATTAGAAAATAGTTAGTCAATTGTGCAGGAAAGAGTCGTGAACAGCGCGGTCTGGGTGTCTCTATGTATTATCCATATTGAAAAAATAATCTTAATTAAATTGTACGTCAAGGGGTTAATTCGGGCGTTGGACGTTCTGCTGTAATTTTATTCAATTAATGCGCAGCTATGCAAGAAGTTTCCCCGGTGTTCAACGATTGTTTCGATCGGGTTCGAACGGGTTCCGCGTGTCGAAATCGCGAAAGCATTAGCTAATCTGATTCGTCGCTATGTACGGGCACACAGATGAACACAGATTACTCGGCTGAACGTACTCGCGTCGATTTCAGTTGGAGCACGCGACCAACCCATTGGAAAGCACTTTATGCCTCTCTCTCCTTCTCTCTCTCTCTCTCCTTCTCTCTGCCTATCTGTCTCTATCTCTTCTGTCTGGCTGTGCGTGTTCACCGGGAGTTCGTAGTTCAAACGCTCTCGTAACCTACTCCACAAACACTACAAAATCGCCGCGAAATAACGAGAACCGAGCCGAATTTTTTCTCCCCTTCATCGATACCCGGGAAACGCGATACCAGGGGAAAATGATATATCGCGGCAGTTTCATCTCTGTTCGGTGTTACCTACAATTGCTGAAATAACGCACGCACCTGCTACGAACACTCCTGCGGTTCATTGTTTCCAGCGACGGAAAATTCTTTTTTTCGAACTGTTCTACATTCGTCACCTGAGAAGTTCCTTTTATTTTTTGACGCTTAACCTGTTGATTGGGGAAGAGGAAAGGATTCGGTTAACCCTTACGCTGCCTAATTAATTTCTCTAATTGCTAGACCGCGTGCCGTTCAAATTTGTTATCTTTCAGTGTGAGGTTTGACAATGTTCTCCCAAACATCTAGTGGATTGTTTAACATTTGGAGTCCATGTGGAGACATGTAGACTAAAGTAGTGTCTGAAAGTAGTGTAAGAAGTTGATTAAATATTTCTATGTTTACATTTTCCCGTTAATTTTTATGGGGTTTATTAACTAGAAGTGTTAAAGGAGTACTCGAAATGTAATTTGTTACAGATGAAACCTTGATGCGAATAACGATGTTCTGAAAAAGTATTAAATAAGATGGAAGTTGAAGCAACGCATTCACTTGATCACTTCAGTGGGACATTGTAGAGAGATCCTGGTGTTATGGCGAGAAAAAGGAAGAAAGGCAGATAATAAACTCTTGAACTAGTTTTAGTATTATTTAGTATTGCTGAACAGTTTCCCAAAATACGATCTCGTTGAAGTTTGACAAATTTGGAATTCTAGAAACTGGAAAGTACACACAATCCTTCCAAAGACGCACAAATAATGAAAAATCGAAATATACCTATATAGAGGCAGGACGGAGGAATTTATAGAGCGGTGAAAATATAAAGACGTCGAAATATTTACAACGGAAACACATTCGGACGAGCGGACTGTGCTTTGGAACGGAGATGGCAAAGCGTACGTACGCGAGCTAGGACAAACATGCACACGGGTGTTCAAATACACTTGACACGAATTCTCCTTGTTCACCGAAATCCCGACGGAATTCACGATCGTTAAGGGGGTATAACGTCGCAGCAAACGACTCTTTCCGGCTGGCCACATTCGACGGTAATTGAACGATTCAATTTCCACTGTCACCCGTCTCCCTCGTTCGTTCGATCGGGGTAATCAACGGAACGACTCTAAACACATTCACCGTCAGACGTATTTCAACTGATCTTCCGTTCACGCCAATGAGATTGCTTTGTATTTAAAAAGCACAGTGAAGTGCTGAATTGAATTATAGTGCAGCAGAACCACGATTGTCCGAACTCCGATCATCCTAAAATTGGTCATCTTACGTTAATTACAAACTGAAATTATCATCAGTGACATGGTGTTCTTAATTCTATACCACTGTGTTCTTTACATTCTAACATAAAATTAAAATTTGCATGCGAAATGTAGTTAGAATGTGAATCACCTTGTTATTAATCACTAGACTGCGAATGTTTATGCAATTTGGCATTTTTGGACTGCCATATTTCCTACATTCATACCCTTTGAACTCCTTTGTCAAGTGTGACTCGATATTGATTCTATTCACAGGTACACCTATGTCGAGTCACACTTGACATTTTTAAATTGCCAGTTTAAATATGTATTATATTTCGCAAAATTTTTTTAGCACAAATATCAGATCTTACAATTAGCAAAGTTCCAATGTTATTTTCGATATAATTAATAAAACAAAATTGTTCAAATTGGTTCCTATCAACCAACTACCTCTTGAAGTACATTTAAAATAAAACACTTAAAACAATAGGGAGTTATTGAAAAGAAAATTAAAAAACAATTAGGCGTTCAAAGGGTTAATACGAATCCGAAATCAGTCGGTGTGCAAAAAAGGTCTTACCAAGAATGTTCCATGGAATGTAAAAATATAAAATTGCATAAAAATCACAGTTTGTCCACTGTAATTAACCGGCAGCGGGCAAACGTGCAGAGTGGAGCGTTTCGCGCGAAGAAATCGAACGCGACGATCCGTAAAATGGAAAAACCGTTCTTCTTCCGCGGTTCGAGCGCATTTACGATCCTGTTTGCCGTTCGACGAGCGTTCAGCTTTATCACCGGTCAAAAAAGTATTTTCGAGGGACGCGGGGCCGATATTCACGGCGTTCCGTGGGGCAATAATGTCGGCGATGAGGTTCGCGTCAGGATGGAAAAGCTATCCTGCGTTTATGTCGCTCTCCACTCTGGTAACGCCACTTCGGAATATCGTTCGGATCAACGATAAAAAGAAAGGCTTTTCGACTTTCGATTACCGGCCACGAGCTTCCACTTTTATTGTACACGTGTAAATGTTTCGATAAAAAAATAGCACAAGCTATTGGTAAGCTATTGGTCGTAAAAGCGGCCCGTTTACATCGTGCACACGTCGACGCTTCGTACTGGAACTGTATTTGATTTGCAATGTCTGCCAGAAGTTGATTCACGGTGCAAAATCGCGTTGGTGTCGCAGTTTTAAGGTGAAATCCCTTAAGCGGTGAGAACGGATATGTGCGTCGTATAAAGTCGCTCATAGTTTAATCAGGCGGTTTTATCCGCTGTCTGACGTCGATCGTCTAAGTTGTAGGATTATAAAATATGATAAGCAGTGTCTCAATTATGAAAAATTTGTGTTTGTGTATAATTCGTTGTTTATTAGAGTTTCCTATTAGCATACTACACTGCTGAAAATAATTAGGGGATCACTCATTGCAATATGTTATTTTTCATCAAGATATCAAATACTATAACAGCTTCAATTGCTGTAGATGCATTAGATTTATTGAGTGGGTCTCCTAAGAACATAAATGTTAACCTACAATATCAGTAGAAGTAACAATAAATGATTTAATGATTATCATAAGTTTTCTAACTGAGAAATTTGTTTACACAGATTTATGTACAGAGGCCTTGGCCCTTTCATACGTTTTTCTTCATAACTGGCCTTTTATCGTATGACGTCGATCACTTTGCATCCACATATCGTTGGTTTTGTCTTAAGACACTCTATAATAATATAGAAAACAATATATGTAGATTCATTCCATTTAGAAAAATGCTGATGAGCTTGAAGTGTCCTTGACTTTCAGACATACAATTATAACAATCACACTGTAGGGGGATATTTCCCCCTCGAAATCAGGTAACCTTCTAGGATTCTGGAATCAACCGACATCGAGTTTTATTCGTCTATCCACGAAGCCCAGGTTTATGATACTCCCTGCGTTAAGAAACCATAAGACATTCGATCAGCTTACTGCTATACACCATGATTTTACGCATCAATATCATCCTACATATTTTTTTTTCTGTTTTCGTTATACTGAATAATGAAAAACATTAAACATAGAGTATCGCCAAGCCGATTGACAGATTACAATTTTTTTTACGTGCGGCACGGTAATATAATAACCATTGCAACTCATTTTGAGTCAGTTAAGATGGCGTCATCTCTACTTTCTTTTCCCATCCTAAAAACCACTCTACGTCATCAAAGGCCGAATCAATTTAAATTTGTATCCAATTCATTTCGTCAAACATGTCAGTCGAGACGATGCTACCTTACATTATTTATCCTCTCGTCTTACGATTTTGTTCATGATAGCGTATATTAGAATCGAGTACAGTGTATAACGAAGATATTCGGTCACCAGGGTACGCTTCAATAAATCGATCTATATCTCAATTATTTATAGAGGGAACAAGTTCATTTTTTCTCATTCGATGTGTCATTTACTGTAGTTAACAAAAACATCAAATTTATTGCACTAATATATATCTATTGCATTTGTACAAACATTACATGAAATAATACTCGATTTCCTTGCTGCAATATCGTGATCAATGAAGAGCATCTGCTAATTCATACAATTTGTTCCTATCAATCCTACGAACTTCGAAGTGGCTATAATACAATATTTTTACAAATGAGTTATCAATTAATTAATACATTGACGGCCGCAAAAATGTTCCAAATACTAATTATGTTAGATCATTTTTGCGAGAATCTTTAAGTAACAACATTTTCTATGATTCTCTTTATATTGAATATTCTATATTTCCACTTCATTAGTGCTCGAATGTTTATTTGTCATCAGTGATAGATTTGTTTAATTTATTTATTTCGCAAGTGTTTCATTCAAAGTAATAGAAATCAACTGTACCTGACAGCGGTCATCAAAGTGTTAAGATTCCTATTTGCAACACGTGGACTAGAATCCGCGTCACGAGCGTGACTCGTTGTTGCAAGGCACGGGGTTAATTCGATGATATCGTGCGCATTCAGGCACGAATGTACGGATCGGGTAAACAGTCTCGCAGGGGGGAGGCAACAAGCTCGGCGCTAATGCTGCGCCGAAAATTTTTATCGCCACGTTCATCCGAGGATCGCGACGAGATTAACAGTCTCGCAGCAGCTCGGCTGAAAATTAATCCCCGCTGGCCTGGCTGGCCACGATTTATCCTCGTCGTAAAGTTCGAGTCGGCCGGAAATCCGCGAGAGAGCCAGCGCGCGGCCGACTACATTTCCGTCGCGAAAAACTGCGCCGCCTTCTGTTTGCGCCGGGGATCAGACCCGGCTTGCACGTGTTCGCATTTACGCAAAGTCTTATTTACGCGGGGCACGCGTACGCCGCTGCGTTTTCTCGCATAACTCTGAACGCTTAGAGTGACAAATGGCCGTAGGACGAGGTGCGTGCGACTACGGTGATAAGACGGGCCGAAATTTAAAGGGAACTCGCGGGGATAACGGGACCCCTCGACGTCTCCGCTTATCGCTCGAAAGTACTCGGAAAATTTCACGGATCGTTTGTTGGACAGATATTTATGTAGGGGGACTGTTTTCTCGAATAAGGAAACACGCGACGATCCGGTAAAAAACTGTTAAGATCATCAGGATCGTTGACCGAAGCATTGTTTCTAGAGTAGCAGACGACTTGAATTTGCCACCATTTATGTCACGATATTTTTCTGGTGGTGAATTAACTCTAGGAGTCCCAAGAGGGGTTCCTCGAACCCACGAGTCGACAAACTTTAAAACAGAACTACTTCCTTACGGTAAAAAATTCTCAAAAAATTATTTTCTGTCCCGTACTCTTTTACATTTGATGTTCTGGACACTATACTACATATACAGGGTGTCCGATTTTAATCTAGAAATACGAATTACTGGTAAACTACCCGTTATACACATCAGACATGGTTCAGATAGAAAGTGAATGGTTTCGAGAGGGTCACAATCTGGCGTAATTAGTTTTCCTGTGGATGGATGAGCAGAGAACATCTGAAGGGGAATACGTTTTCTTAAATGGAATCATATTATTTTTAATGTATTAGTCGATGCAGCTTTTAGAACTGTTTCTCAAAAATAGCTAAAGTTTCGTTCGTATCACAATCTCTATTTTTCGGCGTTAACAAAAATAATGATGGGAGTATCTAATCGATTTTGTGAGTCGCTGTATATTGGTGCTGAAATCTGTACATTCACACAGACGCAGAGCTACATCGAGGCGGTGAAAGTTCTTCAACCCTGGCGTTAGTAAACTCACGAAACGAGGCACGTGTCGATAATACACCGTGTACGTGAGGCTATTCTTTCGCAGGTCGTTTCTTTTCAGGAAAACTTTTCGGCCTGTCCTCCTCTCATCTTGTTCGCCTCGAGATTAAGTCGCAACGCGGGAATAAGGACGAACGTTCTCATTTCCGCGGCGACAATCCGGTGAGCACGTTTTCCAAATTAACCGAGGCGCCACGTGCAATTAACCGAGTCCCTCTCTGTCTCTCCTTCATGGGGGATCCGCTAATTCCGCAGCTAACGAACGTCGTGAACGCACGCCACCAATTGAAATCTCTAATCGTTGCCTTAGAATCGCGTGACTCGCGTTTTGCACCTTCTGTGCAGACACGAGTATCTCTAATTGTGTACGGAAACGAACCAGCCGCTTGTCACCTGCAATTTTCACCGGCGCTCGAAACGGCCGCGTCCTGTTCGCGATACGTGCTCCCGAAACACGTGCACCGGGAAATAAATAAAATTCGAAGTGTTTCGCTGTGACACGATAAGCGAGGACAACTTCTAAATTATTCTTTCGATCGAATATTTTACAATATTTGAATATTCTCCACTTATTCTAAGAATGAGATACACTCCCTTCAATAAGTCTTAGGACACTTGCGATTTCTGTTGAAAATACAATATTTTTCGAAGACTTCTGCAAATGCTTGCACAAACCATTGAGAGCAACAGCCAGAGAATAATTAAATAACAATCATGTACTGGACCCTTCAATCATTCGATTTGCAGCCAATGAGGAAAATATGGGATGGAATGGACCACAAAAATATAACAAATTTATCTAAAATCAGAATCTGGCTGCTGAAATCACTTGCAACAGAAATGAGAAGAAATAATATCAAAAATAATTTAGAAACTCACGGGCAGAACGCAAAAATTTATCGAAGTCGTAATTAGGAAGCAGATGGGCTGAATCAGCGAAAATAAAATTTGATTTCAAATTAATTTCCGGAGGGAGATTTGTGATAGAATATTGAATGTACATTTTCTTTGAGGTATGAAGCATACAATGGCACAATGTACCTCTGAATGTTTTAATGATTTTATATGAAGTTTCAGATTTATTCCAAATTTCATAAGTGTCCTAACTCGTTTCTACGGGGTGTATATGCGAGAAATGACATCAGTGTTAACTTTTCTCTCTTGTCTTGACGAATACTACATATTCTTGATGTTTGCTTCCAATTTTTGTGTCAGACTTGGATTACTTGTGGCAATCATGATTCAATGCCTACGATTTATAATGCTTCGGCTTTTACTTCATTTTAGAGGCACTCTGTATATCGAAGAAAAGAAATTAAATGTTAACCATATCAAAATTCTCAAACTTTTCTTCCAGTATGTTATCTACCATTAACTTTCAAATTGTTTAAAATATACGAAACCAATCTATAAACTTGTGATGCTAATATAAACTTATAATCAGGACCCCAGAAATGAATCTATAAAACCGTGGAGACTTTAATAAACTCGTGGATGCCATACAAATAACGTTTACCAAGTGTACGACTTTTAATCATGGAAACCGGCAAATGGTTGTGGAAAGTAAATCAGTCTCCCTGATCGAGGCAGCGTTACGTCACAGCTTTTTCGATTACCAGCGAAATAAACGGCCAGACTGACTGTGTGGCGCACAACAAATTACACCGTATACAGATTAATTTTCCCCGATATCAAAAAAGAGAACGCTGACGTAACTTTTCGCCTCTGAGTCGTTGCGGGGAAAAAAAGGACCGCGTAAAACCAAGGAACGGGGATTATCGTGTAACGTTTTTCGTGGAAACTCAATAAAGGTGACCGGAGCTCATCTTCCGTGGAGCTGGACGAGGTTGAAAGGTCGCTACCGTAAACGAAGCAAGAGTCGACCTTCGCGTCCATAAAACTCGACTTCGAAGGCCTCTTTGTGCTCGCAGAGGACGCGAAATACCGTGAAAGAACGTGCTGGGAGGACAGTAAAGAAACGAGCCAAGAGAAGAGGATGAAGAAGAGGAGAGAAGATGCTGCTAGAGGATCCGCAAACACTCCGAGAGAAGGGTCAGCCCTATGGGCTTTCACCTACGGCCAACAACCCTCCGTAGTCGATTGATTATTTAAGTTCTTTCTCACCTATATACCCGGGGCCAGAGCTTCTCAAACTCACCGATTACGAATCGTTTTAACGGTCTACAGGATCTTGAGGAAATTGAATTGACTTTAGATGAGATTTTATTTAGCCTCGATGCTGGAGCAATTAAAATTTATTTGAATAATTCGGGGTGTGTTGTTTAATCGCTATAATGTTGCATTAAAATTTATTTGAATGACTCGAGTCGTGCTCTCAGCACTAGGTACATTCGGAATAACTTAATGATATTTGAAATATTCTTTGAATGTTCCCGAGGTCAGAGCTTCTCAAACTCACAGATTATGAATCATTCCAACGTTCTACAAGATCTTCAAGGAATTGAGATGATGCACGACGAAATTTCATTGAGCTTCCATGCTGGAGCGATTAAAATTTGTTTGAAGAATTCGAGATGTGTTGTTTAATAGTGAAAATGTTCGATTCAAATTTATTTGTTTCAAATTCTGCTCGCAGTACTAGGTACTATACTTTCAAAATAGAAAGTAATTCATACTTGAAGTTGCAAAATTGATTTTCATTTCAGTAGAATAATTCGATTAGTTTTATACTTTAAATATAATGTACATTAAAATTACTTTTAATGTGAGTGTTTTATACATGTTACAGTAAATGTATACAGTGACTAGTAATTGTATGTATTTACTAACTTTTACAGTAAAATTGTGAAGGGAACACTTGCTATTCTAATTTAGCAAACGCATTCCAAGCGACATACTCCTAAAGTTTCAAAGAATACCAAATTGTTTGCTAAATAAAAAGATATCAAATTGTATGCAGCTGAACTAATACCATTTGTTAACTAGATATTCAATAAATAACCCTATCTGCATTTTCGTTCCTCTTTTTAATTAAATGAAAGGTATCGAATTGCATGCAGTGCAATTAAATAAACTGCTTGTTCATCTACATTCGATACGTAACCCAACCTTACAAACCTATACATTTGCTCCTCTATTTTATCTGAATAAAAAAAAAACAAATCGTTGTAGTTCGATTGTTGAACCATGTGTTAACCGGACATGCGATTCCAACACAATTTTCATTAATTATAGTCCTTTACTAAAGCGTTTCAGTAACTATGTACGTTTACTAGTAACAGTAAACATCTTTATTTTTATTCTATATTTTTCCAAAAATTACAAGCAAATATGTACTTACATTTCGTGGTAAATGTATGCAATTACTGAACTTCACGTCTTTACTATGACATATACAAAAGAAACAGATCAAGTTTCTTTATTTGATTTTTGACTGTATTGTAGCAGAGTCAGATTTTGGTATTTGACGTAATCTGTACATCGAACTTCAGAGAATATGGGATGGCAGCGCAATATTTGATTCTAGTAAATTGTAGAACATACTATAAGATCTGATCTCTCTTTGTTTTAAGGGATTTATTGTATTTCGATGTCAGCTTTCGAACGGAATCTTTATTGGCATCTGCCCTGGTTGGATAAGGATTTCTGACTCGCGTATGAAATAATTTAGTAGAAACAGAAAAATTTTACACATGGACTGAAACGGTAGAAAACTATACGTTGTATGGCAAATAAAAATACGTTATCTTTAACTGGTTCTCTGCCATGTGTGTCATACACCCCACGCATTAAATTCGATTGAATAAAATAATTGCTAATGTTGATTAAAACACATCACAATTCGTTAAATTTCAAGAAAAATTAATATTATCATGGCAACATGCAATAAGGATTGTCCCAAGCAATATTTATACTGTGATACATACGTAAGTTATATAATAATATAGTACATGCAGCAGATACAACTACTAGTAACAGGATGGCTCACATTGCAACTATATTTCGCATAAAAATAATAATTTTAATACAGAATATAAAACAAAGAGTAGTGTAAAATTAAATTCACAGTGTCACCATTTATACTTCCAGCTTGTAACTGACATAGGATGACCAATTTCCGGATGATTGGTGTTTGGATAATCGACTTCCTACTGTATTAATAATATAAGTAACGTGATAGCTTAAGTAAGTTAATAAAATTAACTGCATTGTTTAAAATTATACCTAATCCTGACTGATATTGTTTATAAACACAAACAGAAGTAGCACGCGCATTTGACGAATATTCAAATTCAACTTCCTCGAAAACGGAGCCCCATATGAACACATTTTATTTTATTGTAGCACACCTTGGCCATGGCTTCGCCTGCGATATTTCTGCGTATAGAATTCCGAATATTATGTTATTTTTTCGTTATATATTGTAGCCGAGATATAAGGAGAAGAATTCTCTTTCGAGCGCGCGGGCGCTGAGCTTTGCCACCTAGCGGCTGTGCGTGAACTATGCCCTCGTGGACGGCCCACCGTCACGCCAACAAAAAATAGTCTCATATCTTTTATCTCGACATATTATTTATTTCGCGAGAAAGTATAACTTATGACACTCCGGAATATGTAAAGAAGCTATTATGAAAATTTCATAACAATCGTTTTAGCAGTTCTTGAGATTTTTGCAAACACACAAACAAACTCTGTCTCTCTATTGCAATAGTAAGAGTTTCGACCTACTTTTACACGAGGGGTTGCCTTCTTTCCGGTTACCATGACTTCGGAAACACCCCGTGTGTCGTTTAGGGTCGTTTGAGAAACTCTGGCCAAGAATTCCCGAGCTTCCGCTAACCTCTCTCGCCTTTTCTCTCCGCACCCTCTTGACCCGTAATCCTTTCTTCTCGCCGACGAGTTCTCGTATATTTGTAAATTCACCTCTGCCCCGCGCTCAGGCCGAAGGACTCTCGAAAATCGAAGAGGGCCGCGTGGATCGGGTCACCCTGTTCGTCATTGTGGTTGTTGCAATTTCACTTCCGACGAATTGTCGTCCCGCAATCCTTTTCCACCCCTTTGTCCTCCGACCCCGGGACTCTCCCGTATAATCGACTGGAAGTTTACGCCGGCCACGTGCTCCGTTGAATTAAAGACTTTCCAGCCTCCGCTGTACACAACGCCCAACCCTGTCCCCTTTCATCCCCCTCGATCGTGAAAACTTCGTCGTGAAATCGATGTAAACAGCCCTGGTGAGCGTGTAGGTGAACGACTGAGATCCTTTAGAGAATCGTGGGAGATCGAAGGTGAAACGAATCCAATTCGAGGCTGCCCTATTGTATCTATCGATACCAGGTTTCATCAGGGGGTGAACGTTTTATCGTCCACCCGACGACTACTTTAATGATACCAATTAGAGCAGCCGTGGAAACTGCAGTTCATGGGAGAGATCTCTCGTAAGAAATATAGATTTGAGGATTAATTGGTTCACATTTCTTAGACTGTCTCAGAGAATTCTTATCGCAATGTTCTCAGAGGCGTCTGAGGGTTTTTATGTTTAAAAAATTGCAGGACTCTGTCTGACTCCATTTCTGTGTACAGTAGACTGGGTTAATAGTCGGATATTACAGTAGTTCAGAAATTATTTGAATATTTTTGCGACCGAAGAATTAAGCGTTATTTAGTATGTATAGTTTTAATTTAATTTGTTTGTTTGTACCAGTAATACCTTTTGGTTCATGAGCAGTAATTATAAATTGAGGTAGGCGTGAATTGGAAACTAACAAATGTTCCACTCTCCAAGAGTGTGGTCACTGATTCGCTCTATCGCATCTCGTTAAATCAGGTTTAATAAAATTTGCTCATGTGGAGAAAAATGAGAAGAACAAAATTAAGAGCCTAGTGTACTTGCACTGACTGATTTACGACGGGGTGTCATTGTTCGTCGTAGCCTATCAGTAGCCTATTTACGCTCATGTAGACGTTAGTCTTGCATGATTGTGGATGATCTTCCGCCTTTAACACGTTAACTGTCACAGTAGAAACAGCCATACCTAGTCAGACGCGTCACAAATTACTGTTTTTAATATAAATCACAAAGGAAAAGAATATTTAATTATTCGACTGTGTACGTGTGCTCCTGCATTATTATTGCAATGATAAATGAGCAAGGAATTTTATGGAAATCAGTAGTTATTTAATTAAATGAAACCTGAAGCGCCGGTCACCAACCCCCATGGCAGTCAACGTGTTAACCCTGGTGTAGAGATAGGATCGTAACAGTTACCTGCATACAGAGATGCTCTGCTTCGTCATAACTCAACTAACGCTAAAGACGGAACAATAATTTCTCCTGCACTTCACTGAAGATTCGTGCGAATAAATCAATAAACGAAACAAGAGGACGAAGAAACTTCAGTCTACTAGAACGAAACAAAATGCCTTACTGGAGGAGATAGGACGTTGAACGTCCAAGTCTGCACGGCTCTAGAATATTATCAGCAAAGATACGCCTCCATCCAAACTTCAAGTCGGCACGTATGCGATACCCAACGACAATCAGACGTTACGTAGACCCCGGCGGATCGCGGGTAGCTAAGAGCAATCCTTCCAGTTAATTCTCAGCCGCGTATATCAGGGTACTTAGCGGTTACGCTTAATACTTTCCGCGGCGAGAGGCAGTAAACCTAATGCGTCCTCGCATAGAGCGATACGATAAGCGGGGGTAAGTGGTTGGCTCTAGCTGGAAGCTTCGAAATTAATTCCATGGAAGAACCCCTTCATCGTAGCTCGGCCCGTTCGTCTCCCCAGCTACTCTCTGTCTCTCGGCAAACACGGCCTGACGGGATCCAGCCCACGTTAGACCCACCTAACCCAACGCAATCCGGTTGTCCCTCTCGTCTGGCGGTGCAAGGTGCAGCCTACGTCTATCTGGACCTGCCACGAACTACCAGGGACTGGATATCAGCCGGAGAACAATTCCAATCAATTTGAGGCGGATGCACGCGTCCAACCTGGCCTCCTCTCTCTCTCTCTCTCTGCCCGTTTCCTTGCGAGCTGGCTCTCGTTGCTCGCGAGCCGATATGCGGCGAATATATCCGAGGCTCCAGAAGGTGTACATGCTGTATAATCGACCACGAATCGAGATGCCATCGGGACGATCGGATTTGTCGTTGGCCAGCCGGGATCCAACATAGTTGCTGGAGTAGCTAATCGTTTCCGTGACCGCAACATACGAATGGCCTACCCGGCACGCGTGATTGGAAGAGTCGCGGTATTCGTCATACGTGGAACTGGGTCAGGCGAATATGGTCAGTTGCATAGGGTGGCCACCCTGGAAAATTCTTTACCTTAAAAGATATGTGCGTGGAATGGTTATTGTAATGTAACCACACAGAGTTTGGAACTAATGAGTATTCCCAGCGCGTACACTGGTGAACATCCTAAGTGATCCTCTGCTCTGAAGTGGTATAGGAGGAGGAGCCTCCACTCGTCTGACTCGTTCTTGTTCCCTCTTCTCATATACAAGAAACAAGAGCGAGTCATTCGAGTGGTGGGGGGCTTCTTCCCTTTATGCCCTGTCTGAACAGGGGGTCGCCTAGGATGCTCGTCGGTGCACAGGATTAATCTTCTTCGTTAATGTGTCGCTTCAGACTGATTTCTGAATTTTCTGGAAGGTTCCGCAAGACACTCCTCTGTATTAATTGGCTGATTTAATGCGTTGATGTTAGCCAGTTAGGTCATTTTGAAATTATAAATAGTGCCATCGACTCCCTGCGACTTGGCGTGCTTTGAATTTTTCACCGGTGGAACTTGGCAATGCAGCACAAAAAAAACTAAAGGCGTGTCTAGTCTACAAGAGCTTCTTGACCATAAATCCTCTTCCACTGTATTCAGTACATGTTTAGGTAACTAATTGCGTATACGAAATCTAACTTCTGTGTATTTCCTGGCGATAGATTGATGAACCCATGATTGCTGGAATCCTAACAGTTCTCTTGAACGTTCATACAGAGTGTCTGCTTCCTGTCGATTCGATGGCTCCTGAAGGAAGTGGTTTCCATGGCTCCTTCGGGTTTCGTATTCCGGTCACGCGTTCCGGATTTAACGCGGATATCATTATGAAAAAGACGGACGAGCCACATGGGGAAAGAGAGGGTGATTTGGAAGCAGGCTGTTGCCTCGAGGCGGGAGAACGATATGACTCGTAAAGTAACGGATGATTCAGAGGTCCTGCAGAAATCGATGTGTCTTATAATATTTGATAACAATAATAAACAAAAGATGAGAGTCATTGGTGAACGTGTTGAGTGACGTGGGGGTCACCGGTTACTTGCAGCTCAAATTTCGGACAAGTAAATATATAAAAATTTTTTATAAATCTGGAACATATTTAACATTGCAACAATAATGTAAAATTGCAAGTATATAATTGAATAATTAAATATTTCGTGTTCTTTATAATTTACAATGAAAACAGTAAATTATGATGTATCTCACAAGGTACAACTATTCAATATGTTAATTAGGGAGCTTACTATTAATAATAATATCTTCCTAATAAGCTTCTCTTTTGTAGAATCTAACTCCTGAAAATCTGGTATAAATTAAAATACAGTGAAGTCATTAGAAAAGTAAACAATATGAGACCAGGTGTGAAACCGGACAAGTAGGTTGGTACAGCTTTAGTAGCTTCACATTGGGTAGCTTTGTGATCAAATTAACAATGTGAAAACAACACTGCTTGTGTTGTTTTAGGATGGAATTGAAACATCTGAATGTTTATAAAATACTGACTTTGAGTCAACATGCTCACAGAAGGAAATATATTCGTTTCTTCTTCCAAGCTTTGTTTTGGAAGAAAACTTCTACACGGTCAGTTAAACGCCAATCATCCGTCTAGCTACTCTAGCTAAAAGTGGTACCTAACGCTCAAGCATGCGAATTAAAACAAATTTGGTCTGGAACATCCGAATTGCAGAAACTATTGAATCGCTGGTTGTCCGTTTGCCTCAGCTAAAGTTTATGATGCGTCAATTGCTAATGAAACTGGAAAACTAGCCCTCCGATGGAATTCGCTGAGTAATCAGGATTTACTGCACCAAGCACTGCTTCTAAAATCCCAAATCCTCGATCAAGGCTCGAACAAAATTAATCTTTCAGTTTACTACAGACAATCTGAAAAGTATCAGCTTTGCCCGTAAACCCGGTCGTTGGATGTTTCAGATCTGTCGTTCGATCGAGACCGAGCAGACTCGATCCGGTACAAAGTGTCGATTCACCCGCGGCGCCTCGAATCGCATAAAAGTCGAAACGATTTTATACGGTTCGATTGATCGCGCCTTCGTCAAAGTCTGACCGCGATATCACACTCAAGAGAACGATGCATATTCATGAAACGCTGGGACCGATATTTATAACCGTTCGGCGTCGCGTCTGTTCGAGGTAACTACCGAACAATCGTAATAGTTAATACGTCCCCTATTAAAGCTTTACACTCGACTACATGCCAGGCGTCTATTACGTTGTCCCGGCGGTCTGTAATTCCGCGTCGATCAATCGCCATTTAAATTCAGCCGAGAAAATCGAGCGCGTCTGCAAAGCGATTCGCGACGATATTAATCCGGATTAATCGCGCGAGCTCGCGCGGCCAATTATTCCGTCGGCGATCGTTCGATAGAAACGCATCCTTTTTGAATATTTACGAGCCCGGTTGAATCCAATTGAATATTCATGACAGCGGAAGAATCGTTACGACTAATTGCTCATTGTATTGGGTTTGCCGAAAAATAATGTCAGATGTGGCGGCGCTTCCCAATATCGCCAACAGAGCGATCAGTAGGACATGATTTCATCGCAAGTCCTCGAGCTGCCCTGCGGTTCTACTGACGAGTCCACTAGCAGGCCCCAGATGAAACGCTCTTTCCTCTTTCCTCCTTCCTTTCTCTTCTATGTTTCATTCGAAGTTATCCACCACATCAGAATTTCCGGTAAGAGACGTTTATGATTCTTTCTAATTCTGTGGACGGAATGCGTCGAGCTGACGAACGGAGTGCTTGCCACGCACGATTGCGTGTTACTATCGAAAAAGGGGGTATGTATTATCGATAGGGAATTATTTCATGATAGTCAATTATCTGAGGCATCCGGTGTTGCCTAATACTCAGTTAATAATGATATCCTATGTGCAAAAGGCGAAAACAAATGTAATATATACACTGCAGATGTTTATGCAAATATACATTTTTAGACTTCAGCATTCCCTATATTAATGCAACGAAATAAATGAAACTTCAACGAGACTGCATCTGGACCACTAAATGTTCAAAATATGCCACTTTTATTTTGTTAAGTTATAAAAAGTCCATTATTCACCAATTTGGATATATTAAATTTCATAAACATCCGCAGTCTGGTAATATAGTATACTTGGGGTTGTCCTGTATAATTATGTTTAATATTCTTAATGGTTCTTAATAGTTCTAGACAGTACAACTCGTTCTAAACCACAATCTAACTCTGCTGATCTTAAGTAACCAACGTACGCTGCCCCCAAAAATGTTCTTTGAAAAGCAGTGTATCAAGATGGATGTATAATATACTGATCAAGAATTAGGGCGGTTTTTCTCGAGATCTGTGTACCCGTACAGTCCACCGTGCAGGGGATGCAAATGTACCTCATTGTATATTTTCAATTATGGAGAAATCGACCCAATTTGCAAACCAAGATCTGATGCGCATAAAGGTGTACGACACGACAATTACTATTGAGTGCATAAGAAAACCTTCAAGTTTCTAAGTCCTGGCTGAACTAGAGCTCTCGCTGGCAATAAATAATTAAGATTTACAAGCTATATATCACTATTATTTATAATTTCAAAAATAGGAAAAGTCACGTACCTATCTCAACCCCTTGGACTCAAGTGACGAGTTAGACTCGTCATAGTAACGTAACGAATCTCAAACTCTTACAATGCTTTGTAATAAACTACAGCAAGGTGTAAAAACATATTTCTCATTTCATTAAAACATTTAATTAAAAAACTAAAACATACTGTTTTTCTTTCAACCACTCTCTGTATCGAAAGGTGCAATAAAATGAAATCGTACTCATATGCAAAAATAATCTGAATTCAATTGTACATGAAGGGGTTAAATCCAGTTCCTGTCACTGTCCTTAACACATTTGATCAGTGTTTGCCGTTTCGTTTGTCTATGTGCACGGGTGTAGTGAACTGTAGCGCAATAAAGGGGCAATAATAATATCGAGTCCTGCGTCCATCGATTTGCAATTGAAACGGAAGTAACGTGGAGGAATGTCAAAGGCCACCGGATGGAACGCGGCCGAATCGAAGGGACAGCTCCATAGGTTAGGTGTATCGCTCTGGGACGTAATAAAACATTATTTATGGCCGGTCGCTTCGGCCGCAACTATAAAAACTTCCGCATAAAGTTGTAGTTTACAGTCTGCTAAACGTAGCGGCCGTGAAACGCCTAACGTTTTATGGCGTGCAACGGCCATGCAGGCCGCGGAACAACCTGTCAGAGATTAGGAGAAAAGATTGCCAGCCAGCGAGGCGCCCCGAACTCAATACGGCCGCCACTTTTAGTTGACGTTTTACGGTGCACCGTGATATACGAAAAGCTACGATCTCGCGATCGTTGTCGATGATGGCCGATCGGGGGTATCGATCAGTGCCCAGAGAAACTCTCGACGACAGAGTTCCAATTTTTCATCTGAACGAGAAAGACCGGGATTATTTTCGTTTCCAACGACGTAAGTGGATTATTGGGGCAGTAGCGGCCCTGTGCAGCTTCAAACTAATAATTGTTTAACATGTGTTGATATAATTATTTGAAGATTTATATAATTGTGGGATTCAAAAATATGACACAAACTGTGAGTCGTGAGTTGAAATAATAAAACTAATATATATATATTAAAATAATAAAAACAGCAGAATATATAACTCCTCACAAACAGACTCCACGCAAAACTCTCCACGCAATACTCTCCACGCAATGCTCTCCACGCAACTTCTCAAACGGTTCTCCTCCGCACTCTGACCCGGAGGTCCCAAAAATCTATACACACACACACACACACATTCCACACGCATTTCCACACCAGATTCATACAGAGGAGATGCATTCCCAGAAAGTCACACGATCCGTTCGATACTTGACTTCTGAGAACGCACGCACCTCTCACACCACGCATCCCATCAATCCTACCACACTTTTCATTTATGCGCTTAAACAGTTCGCCTATCTAAACTGTCCTCGAGACTAAACAAGAAACTAGCAAGCGCCGAATTTCTCCTCGCCTAAACGCTAACACAAATACACACAAGAGCATCCACCAACTCCACATAATCCTCTATTATGCCATTATGCTTCTAATGCTGTAAGGGAAATTGATATCTATTTTGACTATTCGGTAAAAATTAAACAATTATTAGTTTCAAGTTGCGCAGGGCCGATACGGCCCCAATGATTCACTCGAGGGTTAAGTGTCCATTTAATTGTCTGGTGAATTAATTTGAGACCTTAGGGCTGCCTTAAAGACTGACCATATTGAAGTGAAGATTGCACCGATAATTAACTGTATTAACCACTCTCTGTGTTGAAAACTGGCTGTGCTGAAGATTGACTGTACTAAAAACTGTACTGAACTGTACTAAGTATACTGAAATATGTATTGAACTGTCTTCACCAGGCTGAAGAGTGTAGCAAATTGTACTGACTATACTGAAGATTGTACTAAGGGCACTGATTATACTGAAGGTAGCACTGAACTATAATGACTATACTGAAGAATGTACAGAGCTGTCCTACCCAGACTGAAGAGTGTACTCAACTGTACTGACTATACTGAAGATTGTACTGAAGTGTACTGAACTGTACTGACTATACTAAATATTGTAATGAACTTTACTGAAGTGTAGTGACTATACTGAAGATTGCATTGAACTGTACTAACTATGTAACATTCTGTACAGACCTACAATGACTAAGTAAAAGTCTGTACAGGACTGTAATGGCTATGTAACAGTCTGTACAGAACTGTACTGCGAAGTAGCGATATACAGTAGAACCTCGATTATCCGGCCCACAATTTGTAACAGAATGACTCACATTATAAGTATATTTCACATAAAAATGACGATTTTATTTTAGAACGTAAAATATCCAGTACTGTAAAATTGGGTTCACAGTGACACTATTGATTACTTTAGCTTGTAGCAGATGTAGAATGATCTATTTTCTGATGACAGCTGCTCGGATAATCGAGGTACTACTATAATATAACAGACTACGATGTTCAAGTACACATAAGCATTGTGTGACTCCCTGTCTGCGTATGTATAACTTGTTTGCGTGTTTTAGTCGCTCCCTTTCCCACTTCGATCTTGTTGAGCCTCCGTAAAGATGAAATCTATGCAAGGGGGCGTGACGTACTGACTGAATCAATGAACATAGTGTTGTAGGTTGGATGCTTCTCACTTTGCAATCTACGGCTACCTTAGTTGCAATTTCCTGACCCAGGGGTTACATTACGGTCAGAGAGTAGGCGTGTCTCGCTGTAGGTTTATGATACGTCTATTACTATTGAGAACGAGGGAATAAGATATTAAAGGCGCGTGTGGAATCCTGGAGCATAGACTTCACGGCAGCTGTACGGATTTTAAAGCCATAATTTCTTGCTCACCTGTGATCTAAAAGCAATTACTTTACTGCCAACTATGCAGATGCTTCTCGGAAATAGGAGAGTGCAGCGAACGTATAATTAGGCTAATCCGAATTAGACTTAGAAGAGTTTCAGTAGGAAACGGTTCAGAGATATGCCAATAAACCGACGTTGATGAAGGAGCAGTAAATATGAAAGCATGTGGTAGATTTAGCAACTAACGAATTTGTTACTTGCGGCATACATATTTATTTATTTATTTATTTATTTGTAAATTGTACGGGTATAAACCCAATATTATTGTTTTTATTAATAACAATGCCGTATTTTAAATATAATAGCGTTCAAGTCCAATTAGTAAAATTAGTTTCAAAGTCGAAGATCAAGTTTAAACAGTTCAGTGCAATCTTTACTCTATTCTGCACTTTACGCTCAATCCTAACCCTTTTCTAAGGTATTGCTTTCTCGTAGTAGGTTTCTAACACCTAATTCAATTCTAACCCTTCGCGAAATCCTAATATCTTTAAATGAAACTAATGTATGCTCCCTTCAGAATGTCGTTTGAAAAATATTAAACGCATGCAACGTGGGCATACATGTTGGATTAGATTGGGTTTGTTTATGTTAGGTTTCCTCGAAGCTACGTCAGCAGCTGTTACGGAAGTTCGCGGAGGGTGGTTAGTTCTTGTGCTAATAAATTAATAATAATAATGCCTTTACTAATAATATTAACCGCTAGACCTTACCTTGTATAACATTAACTTGCACTGACAATAACTTGAATATATAATAAATAAAAACTAAAAAAATAAAAATGTGTAGATCAGGATAGTCTAACTTCTGTTAGGTTGAATTAATATGTATGAGATGAATTAGATTTCAGAACTGAACCTAAAATAAAGTAACGAAACTAGTTGAACGATTAAACTTAAAAAATTCACAATTATCAAACTGCAGATTAAAACTACCATCACTTATGAATTGTTCATGACAGACATTCTATACCAATAAACTTTGTTCATTATTTTTCGCTATTTTAGTCCGATTCAGCCTCTCACACAAAAGAAGAAAATACACAAAAGCTCACATTATTAAAGCGGCAAACGTTCGCCGAACCTACGGAACAGAAACTAACGACACGGCGTCGTATGGATTGCCACAGAAATGTTACGCGAACCGATGAAACGTTAAGAACGTTATTCGGGATTCCATTGTGGTCGATAAGAGAAACTAGGGGGTTACATTTGAAAGAAATATGGTCGGAACGGTACAACGGTTCGTTTTCCGCAGAGCAATTTCAATTTCTCAAGACTTGTTCGGTGGGCGGTTAAGGTGCTTAACCGGAAGCTCTTCGCGCACCGAGAATTTCGATTCGCGACTGCATCGTTAAAACGGTTTTATATCCGCATTTAGTCGACAAATAACAAGAGTACACGGTGCAAGCAGGTCTGAATTTCATTGTTAACAGCATCCTGAAACGGCAACTACCTCATTTTACGAAAATTGAAAGCTTACGAGTTACAAAATATTGTTTGCGGGCCTTACGCATCGAGAATGACGACGTTCGCTGATCAACAGCTCAAAATAAAAAATGATGAATGGAAAATCCTGTCAAGGAGATAATGAGAAGTCAGAAACATGCTTCGTCAAGCTGAAATTCGTGCAATGACAATTTTCAATTTTCGAGGTGTCGTTTCATGAGCTAAATGTCAGATCGAGTATATAAAAATTATTTTTCAATCACCGGATATCCGAAATTGTGAAATCAGTGTCTTCTGCAGAATTTCCAGTTTCGAGAGGTGTTAATTAACCGAACGCGCGTCGCGATAATTAAACGTGTATCACGAGGAATAAAAATAAAGTCGATAAACGATGAAACGTCTGCGCCGAATAGGTGAATCTCGTTTTAATAGGGGAATTATTAAAAATTCAACAGGGTCGATTAAATCGCGTTAGCGGGCACATTGTCATCGCGTTTAGCGGACCTCGATAATCCGACAATTCTTCATTTAAGGGAAATGAACTGGATATACCCTCGAGGGACAATTCCGGGATAGAGAATACGCGTGAACGAGGGCATCGGCCATTTTATATGACACGCCGTAGGTAATCTCCATTGCGAAACGATCTCAGCGAGCTGAGAAACGATCTCTTTATTTCTCGACTGCTTTTACGGCGGCTTGTACAATGTATCTCACCTTTTCAGAGTGTTCGTCTCGTTTCTATCCTCGCGAGATGAGCTACGAGACCTCTACCGTGTTCTACATAGAACAAGATTTATTAGGCGTCTCTGTGATCTTCTTTAACCTAGTTTTTTTATTGATCGTGTGAATTGGAAATAACGATTTACAGTTCTGAGATTTTTTATATTAGAGATAATGCGTTGGACGTTCGATTGTGATAAAGAATATGGTAAATTAGATTTGTTAGTAACACAGACAGTAAGTCTGTTGAGTCAAACTAAAATTAATTCATCACAGATTCCGGTCCAGGTCCTAGTTTAAAACAGGTTCTGGTCTAGACCAAATTTAGGATAGATTCAACTGTAGTCTAGGCTAGGACAGGTTCAGCTCTAGATATGATGTAATGTAGGTTCAGACATAGTCCAGGTCTAGGTCTGGTCAAGGTCTGAATCTGATTCAAGTCTAGACCAGCTCCGAGTCTAGTCAAGATCTAGGTCAAGGTCTAAATCTGGACCAGGTCTACACCAGTTTGAAGTCTAGTCAGTAGTTTAGACCAAGTCCAGAGCTAGTATAGGTCCAAATCTGATCCAGGTCTAGTCAGGATACAGGTCAAGTCCAGATCTAGACAAGATCTAAATCTGATCCAAATCTAGACCAACTCCAACTTTAGTCAGGATCTGGACCAGATCCATATTAAATCCAATCCAGTCATTATCATCAGCAATGGTCGTAGGATCAAGAATAATATCAGGAGCGCACTTAAAAGAATGTAAATGATATTGAACAAGATTCTACGTTCAATCAATATATGGAAACTCTTAGGGCAGACACATGGACTGTTCAGAATTCATTGATACATTCTGTGTTCATAAAAATAAGAATACGTTAGATTGCCTCATAGTTCAGTCGCTAGGGTAGGAAATACACAAGGAAGGCACTCTTATTCGAATTTTGTGACAATATCGCCATTGCTCTTCTTCGTCCGGATCTTGTGCTTTTATCCCTCGGAGATTCTGCGGTGACCCCAAAGCAATGTACACGGTAACGCTTAATTTATTTTATATACAGGGTGAGTCACCAGACACCTACACGTGAAATAGCTATAGATGTCAAGAATATCCATGAGTTTTAATTGAAATTTCTTCAATATCACTTGATACCAGAAAGCAAGTTCACAATTCCTAGAAGTATATAGAAGATAATGTGTCTAAAATCTGTACAAGTAGGTGACAAACGTCCTGAACAACTTTTCTAGTACATCATACTTACTGAAAGTAAAGAATATCCATAAATTTCAGTTGAAGTTTCTGAAATATCACTTGATTGAGAGAAAAATCATGTGTAAATATAAAGAACACAATACCGGGAAGTATATAAAACAAAAATATGTAAAATATCCGAATAATTAGGTCACAATCGTTCTGAATAACTTTGATAACACATCGTAGTCGGTGAAAGCAAAGAATATTCACTAGTTTCAAGTAGAAATATGTTTTTCGAAAAATATGGGGTGTCCTGAAAGTCACTGCGTATTTCTAGGATATCCGAAAATAATTATAAACTATTACAAATATGTATGTTCTGTATAAAAATTAACCAGTAATCGTGCTATTAAGTAATTTTTATAAAATATACCCTATTTCATGGAAATACGCAGTGACATTCGAGACACCTTGTATTTGCTAACTCATGACCGAGGCCCTAACAATACAATTCACCCTGTACAAAGAAAAGCCACGTGGCAACTTTATTAGCTCGTGTATCTCGCCCCTGTCATCCCCGGTTACAATTGGTCCGCCGGAGGAATACCGAGGAATTTTTTGTCTCCTTCTCGAAAAAGTCCCGAAGCCGGATTTCCATTGGCCGGCCTCCATTCCGTCCCACATAGGATTTCATATCCAGGCGGTGCTGTTTTTTCCACCGAAGTCAAGGAGGGGTAAGCGGGTTCGGGGAGGTGGACAACGGAGAATTCAATCAGGCGAGTTCGATGCTCCTCTCGACGCTGTTACCATCAGGGATCAAGTCCGTATATTTACTACCTGTCAAATTTCACCGACATCCCAGCAACCTCCTCGTAATTACATCCTGCAGACCGATTGGAAAGCGGTTTTCCTAGTCTTGCACATGCGCTCTGCGACTACAGGTTCATCTAAAGTTTTCGTTGCGTCAGAGCACGTGAAAATATTAGGACAGTGTCAGGAAGTACCTATATTACGCAGAATTTCACGCGCTTTAAGATGGTATACCCAAAATTTTCCTAACTCCAAGAGGAACGTTAAAAATTGCAGATTTCCGAGGAGGATAGCGTGTCTGGCTCGTTGCCTGATTCACGACTCGTCTGACAATTATTTGATTCTTGTTTCGAGAAGAGCCTCTTCTCAGGTACCAATGTACCTATCTTACGCAGAATTTCACGCGCTTTAAGATGGTATACCCCAAATTTTCCTAACTCCAAAAGGAACGTTAAAAATTGCAGATTTCCAAGGAGGATAGCGTCTCTGGCTCGTTGCCCGATTCACGACTCCTCCGACAATTGTTTGATTCTTGTTTCGAGAAGAGCCTCTTCTCAGGTACCAATGTACCTATCTTACGCAGAATTTCACGCGCTTTAAGATGGTATACCCCAAATTTTCCTAACTCCAAGAGGAACGTTAAAAATTGCAGATTTCCAAGGAGGATAGCGTCTCTGGCTCGCTGCCCGATTCACGACTCCTCCGACAATTGTTTGATTCTTGTTTTGAGAAGAGCCTCTTCTCGGGTACCAATGTATCTATCTCATGCAGAGGTTCTCGGGTTTTAAAATGGTAAACGGTCTGCGTATGGATGGCCATCAATGACATAGCAATAAATGTAGCAACGTTGAGTTTGGAAGATTTTGAATAGGACCAGCCCTGCTCTAATGGCCAAAACGCTTCAGAAGTAAATCAAACCGCACAACAGTTTCTCCTGACGCTTCAGCAGCATGTTTTTGAATTAACCTGTACACATGATGGCGTAGCTGCACATTTACCTCGTATGTCGAGGCCTATCCGTTTCACAGGCTTCTCGTCTGGTCCCTATCACTTTGCACCGACCTGCCGGTCATCGAAACGGGATACAAGCGTTGAATGCGACCTTCCATCGTTTCATAATAGGCCCTATTCATTCTCTGATACAGTGTCTCGACATAGAGGGCCAGTTGTCAATGGCCCTTACATATTATATCGAGGTGCAGGCCGAGCGTGTTCGGCTCGCGGACCGGTTGCAAGCCTAATCTCGGTAATGCTCGATAACTTCGCCTGCAATGCGATTCAGTTGCCCCGAGAGTTCTGTGTTGATCAGAGGAATGCTTCGACCGGTCTCGAATTAACAACTCTTTGTTATCTCTTATTTATTTATTTATTTAACGATGTAACTCTTTAGTGCTGTCAAGACCAGGAATACAATTAGCTTGCTAGGCAGTTATACACAAAATATTTACAAATGATTAATAACTATGCGCGTGAAAGTTAAAACTTACAGATTAGGTTTGGTAAGAGAATTTTGACAGAAGTACGACCTTCACACATGTATTAACACTATTCCTACCGACACTTCACGTATACCTATTCCTACCGCGGCTGGTCAAATGACCGGTCTTTCACAACTTATATTTTTCAATATTGAATGCAGACCAATAGCCAGCTTACCAGTATAAAAATATATTTTCTTTTATTCAAGAGTACATAATCTACATTTTATTCGTTTTCGTCGCATTTTTTACAAATGGGCTTCTCAACTGTACATTTTCCGCATACGTACTTTTTACATTTTAGACAGATTTTGTTCGTCTTATTATCTTTACAATACTTTATCTGACATGTTTTCCGTTCACGAGAACCTGTACTTGTACTTGCGATGGGTATTGGTTGATTTTTTTTGCCGAGCTCTTGTTGGTATTCGATGGCAAGTTCTTCTGCCAATTGAAATAGAAATTCCTGTCTTGTAATTTCTCCTCCCGTAGTTTCTTTATATAACACCCATGCATTTATCCCGGCTAAATCCAAGATATTAAAAAATACTTGCAAAGGCCATCTCCGAGATTTAGATTTTACCGAATAATTTCTGGCCATTTGGTCGGTCACATCTACGCCAAACTTGGTGCTATTATATAATTGAATTGTCTCCGGTATTCGGGTGTCATTTTTTTCAATTTGTACGGAGTTGTGCATTGAACTGAGAATTAGAACTTTCTTTCTTGGTTTGGCTTTGTAAACTGTCAACATACAATTATTTGAGCGATAGAGTTTGGTTGAAAAAAGTGCCATGTCGTCATTTTTCAGTTTTGCCAGTCTTGGAAGCTCTTTTCTATTTGCTCTAATTGTCCCAACAATCGTAGTTTTTTTTGCTAAAAGTTTTGTTGCTAAAGGTAGGCTTGTAAAAAAGTTGTCCGTGGTTATATTTCTTCCACATCCTACATACGGTTTTGCTAATTTCATAGTGACAAACTCTCCAAGAGGAACTGAGGATTCTCTACTTTCATCTTTTCCCAAATATGGAAAGCCGTTTATTATATATTTGCTACGCACATCGGATGCTAACCAGAATTTTATACCAAATTTGTCCGGTTTATTGGGCATGTATTGAGTAAATCTACACCTTGCTTTCGTTGGAAACAATTGTTCGTCAATAGTAATATATGGTCCTGGCTTATAACAATTTTGACTGTTGTCAATAAACTTGTACCAAACTTCGGAAATCATAGCAAATTTATCGGTTTGTAACCGTTGGCTTCGTTGATTTCTGTTGTCAAATCGAATAAATCTCATAATCTCCGTAAAGTCATGTCTACTCATAGTATTTGAGAAAAAAGGCGGCCCCCACTTTTTATTCCATAGAAGTGCTATATCTATATTCTTAGCCTCATATGCGCCGCGTGCATACAGAATTGCAAAAAATGCATATAACTTTGCAGTAGACAGTTCCCATTTATATCCCAACACTCTGAATGCCTCTGCCTCTGTGCACTTTCTTATAAGTTCGATTATATTCTTATCAATTATCACAGAAAATGCCGTCCTAACTTCGCCTTTCATAATATTACGTTTACTGTACCCAGTCGGGCCTGATGTTTCCCTAAAAATATTATGACCAGGTGCTCTTCCAGGATTAGACCCTATTTTTACTTCCTGCCAAACAGTTCCGTCCATCGCAATTTCGCTTACTTCTTCCTCATTCTCACTATCGGAACTAACTAAAAATCTCCTTCTCTTTCGTCGTCTACGTACGTTCGAAATATTCTCTTCGTTCTCATCGGTGTTCGAATCTGTTTCAAGTGGATCATAATTTTCCGTATTGTTATTTTCCATATCCAGAATTTCCTGATCATCTTCAAAACATTCTGCATCGATATCATTTATTCTCTCTAATAATACATTCGCACTCCTCAAACGTCTTGACATTTTGGGGACAAATATTCTACAAAAATAAAAACTAAAATATGAAAATGTAAATCAAAATAGATAAAAAAAGGAATAAAAGATAAAATGTGAAACTTACTGCGACGTATTGTTAGTCTTGTTCACTATTTTGGAAAAGGGCCCTTATAACACGTAATACGATATAAAATATTACAAAATAATAATAAAAGACTGCCAAGTATGCTCTTTGTGACTTTCACGTTCGATGCACTCTGTTCGTGTCGCAAGACTATACTGATTTGAATTCGTGAGAAGACGTCTATACATTTCCTTCAGTTACAAGTTTATTTATTTTACGTCATAGTAGATGAGATGGCGTAGAACATTCGAGGATCTTGACCGTATCGGATATCAATCAAGCAAATAAACACCGCTAGCCCGATAGTCGAGCGAGAACTGTAAACACTTGGAAGTGCCGTAAACCATTTTCTGGAAGGCACTTATCGGATAAAATCGTGTCATAACTACATTACCTTTCGTTTGTAACGACTTTATAGTTTTGGCATTGAGTCTTAGAGAGAAACTCTTACAAAAATGTATAAATCGTACTACCGGTCAAATGACCGGTCGTGGTAGGTAAGACAGACTAAAAATTTTTCTCGGAAAATAAACAATAGAAAAATAAGTGAATATTGAAAAATATATCATACATATATATGAGGAAAAGTGGTAAAGTTTAAAGGCGATTCACATACGTTGTATGTATGAAATTCCAAATGAAAATTTAAAAACGGTCATTTGACCGGTCCTGGTAGGAATAGTGTTAATGTACATAAATTCATGTATTTATACAAGGTAACCCATTATAATCTATAAATGCTTACATGTCGTAAACTACGTTGAATTTCGGAAAACTGTTTTATTTTTGCGTGTTTAAGGGGTTCAGGCGTGGCAGAGGGAGAGACTGAGGGACGGGTAGTTTTTTTGAGTTCTTGAATTCAAATGACTTCGACTGCAGTTACCTTGCGAACCGACTTTGTTAACACGTTGAACGCCACAGTGAAAACGGCCATACCTAGCCAGACACGATATAATTTACTATTTTTTATATAAATCGTAAAGAAAAAAAGATTTGTGTACTCAGTCGTGTTCTTCTGCTCCTACATTATTGTTTCAGTATGAAGTTTGCTCAGAATTTTGCGATAATCAATAATTATTTAATTGAATTAAATTTGAGGTGTTGGACACCGGTGTCCGCCACGGCGTTCAGCGTGTTAGTCTACTTCTCCGGCGAACAGTTACTATAGTTTAGTCGGTATCAATGTACAAAAATTCATGAGTACAGTACAAATGTATACCAATAACCTGCAAAGTCTCTTGAAGGTACATATGTCGTTTAGTTTTATCAAACAAATTCTCAAAATGTACCCTCAAAACAGACTGAGAAAGGAGCATACCCTTTAACTTTCCCACGACAGCTGTGGCTTTTTTTCAAATTTGTTTATTGCAGTATACGTGTATATAACACTGCTTCAAATTTAGGTTACGAACAGGTCACCTCGGATAAAGAATGAACTTTCAAGATTTCCAATACCATGGATATACCTTCAAATCATCAACGTGAAACAACATTTTCCTTCATCATTCCCTTAATCATTTCACACTATCAACGCTGTTGCATTTTTATTTCACCGCCTGTCGAACACACGAAGATCCATGCAGCGTCGCAGCGTTTTAAGGCAGCAACTTCGGTAATATCGCGAAACTTCCGAAGTTTCAATGCAAGAAGCGTCTACATAGTTGCAATGAATTATTTTCCACTCGACGCTGCATCGACGTGCTCTATTTTGCATCAAGGACCTGCTCCTGGCGTGGCCTAATTAATTCGGTAATTTATTAAGCCGATCCCTTTGTGTAACGGACGCCAAGGAGCGTTGCATCGTGTGATATTGTTGTTAAAGGTTGAAAATAAACGCGAACGCAGCGGAGCGAACGCAAAAGCGAACGATCGCGGAATATGTGTTAATGGCAAAGGCGGGGGCAAGACACCGGCGATAAATTCGCTATGGAAACTGAATATCGACAACGCGAGTCGAACAAATTGACCGTTCGGGCGCATCAAAGCTATCTGAAAGTTCGGTTAACTTTTTTAATCAAACGATAAATCGGCCGTCCTTCCCTCGGCGGACCAACAATATCGCAACTTGAACTGGGTAGTTATGTATTTCGAAATATATCGTTGCACATGATCGACGAGACAGTAGCGTGTTCCGTGCCGGACGAAATCTCGGGAAACAGATACGATACAACAGAATTCTACGTTTTATTCGATTCTTTTATTTTCTAACCAGCGAGAACCAAGCACCACGCCGGTTACATTATGTTTTAATCAATGTGCAAGTGCAAGATGAGATCAATGAAATTTGTAGATTATTATACTCACTCACGAAATTGATCAAATGAATACGGTGTTTTAAAATTGTTTTATTTGATACTTTCAGAGGATATTGTTGTTTGCAGCAAGGCTGCCATATCTGTAATAAAATTCATTTCGAGTGTGCCTTCATAAATTCTGGTAAGTCAGTCGTATTTGAGAGAAAGACACCATCCTGATCGAGGGCTTATTTTATGGGTAAAATTTCAAGGAATGTGGACATATTTTTTATCAAATTTAAAACCTGGTGTCCTTCAAGGAGAAATTTACGAAACAAGAATTTGTTTACAATTTCTAATGTTACAAAATGAATTTTTTAATTCAAGAAAATATTATTACAATAAGCCAAACCTTCCCGATTAAAATAAAGAAAAAACGAACTCAATCCAACAAACGGTTTCCGAGATAAAAATTCATAAGTGCAGCCTGTTTTCGTGAAAATAGGCACAAATTGCAAAATTCATAGGTCCGTATTTTTTAAACAAATTCGAAACCAACAAGATGATGACTTAAACCCCCCCCCTAATTTCACGGGCATTACATCATATTTCATTTTGAACAAAATCCCTAACATCGACCTCAAAAAGTGAACAATTTGGCGTGGAATGGCCTGTACGCAACAACTTTATTTACTTTTCCGTGCCTTTCAGCACGACAACGTCGTTGTTTAAAAATTAAAACAATTCCATTCATCAACAGAGAGCATACAATACATTAAGGTGCCATGAATAAAACAGCAATGACCAATGAACGAATGGTACTGATTTGAAGACAATCGACAAATCGTAGTGTCACCAGATTCGTCCACACGGCGAGGATTGTTTTCCTCGCAGACGTGAATCGGCGACAACGACCGGGATTCAATTAAACGACAATGAAAGATGCAGTTTACTGTCGACATCTTGCACCCTCCGGACACCCGGCCACCCCGTCAGGGGAACATTTTCCGAAACCCCATAGAGACACACGGTAACGGGGCCGTTTGATGCCAGATGCTGCCGCGGATATTGGATAAAAGTTCCTCGGTTCGCGGAGAAAATAATTTCACGAGGCTGGCCAGGGCTGCTGCTGCTGCTGCTGCTGGTGCCGCCGCTGCCTTCTTGCACCCTCTTTCTGCTTTGCACCTACCACCCCGTGAAGAAAGAAACTTAGCATCGCCCCCTCCATGCGGATTTTCTCCACTTGTCGTGTTTCTCTGTAGACAAAACGGCCGACGACGCCACCTGGTACTTAACATATATGGAAAAGTCCCGTTCTCCACGCCCGGAACTTCGACGTTCCCTTTCTCCTTCCCTTTTTCGACGGCCGGGCCGATTAAGAGGCGGAGGTGTTCGCGCCAAACGGCGCCAAGTTTCACTTTATCGGAAGAAAGAACTGTGTCTGCCGTCGACGGACGATATTCAGAAGAGAGGAATGTTCGAGGATTGGTTGGGGAGCCGCTGATCGCTCGATAAGCGAATGATAAGGGAATGCGGCTTCTTATACGGTGACTCACGATTTGTTTACGTATTCTTGATTGTGGGAGTATTTGCGTTATCTTTGACTTTTTTTTAAGCTTCAAGAGTATATATTTACTATATGGTATCTGTTTGCATGCCGCTGTGCAGCTTGATACTCTTATCGTGAGAAGATACGATAGAGAAACAAGTTGAGCGATTTTGTACATTGATAGCGGTTATTCTTGATACTTTCGAGTGTTGTGTGACTCATGTATGGGTGACACTTAGATTCTATTATTATTTACATTTACGCTTAAAAGTCTTACAATTAGGACACCTGCAGTTTTAAAGAATGAAGAAACATGGCGGATACTTCAATGAAAAAAGAAAATATAAATTGTTTTTTTACTTTTTGGTAAGATTTTCAATATATCAGCGCGGAATACTTTCCTTGACGTATAAAGTTTCAAATGAGATAACATTTCTTTACATTTTTTAAGGATTATTTCGTCTTTTCCAGACTTGAACGCAAATATGGCACCTGTCCTAAGAGTTCTGAACGGGGGTGTGTGATCATGTAATAATATTGATTAAAAAGAATTTAACACTTTCCCTGGCACAGTAGAAAATTCCGCAACTAGACAGACACTCGAAAATGGCTATTTATTAATACACGTTGTTAATTGTATAAATATTTATCTATTTGATATTACACTTTCCGTTTCTATTATCATTTTAACGTGAATGTTACTCAAAATTTCATAAGGGTTAAATTAAAATTCATGCCTGCATCGAAAATGGTATACGTGGCAGGGAACGTGTTAAGGTCATATTCATTTTCTACAAAAATTTAAAAACTTTGTTACGCGTGCTGACCTAACCCAATCAATTCATTCCTACAAGCTAACCAAACATAAGTAAGTCCGATCAACCACAATTAAATAACCCAAAATAACACTAAAACCTAATCGAACCCAACTATCCTAAAATAACAATAAATGCTAACCCAATTTAACCCAGCCCTATTATATATATGCAGGCATATGTCTAGTTCCAAGAGACATAGCTAACAATAAGATCAAAGCTCACCATGAGTCAACAAAATTCCGCAGCACAGAGACCGCAAAAAAGGATTGGTCCGCCAGTGATTGTCTTTCAATAGTCGCAAGTTAAATTACAATGGCGGTTGCTCGTGGGAGCTTCAGAAGTCCGAGATTAACAGTGAATGAGAAGCACAATTGGGCCGCCGTTTGATCAGTTTAATCTCCGCGACATCAGCCGCTCCCGGAACTAGTTTCGCAGTCTCGATTCTCTGCTTAATTTTCGGGAACTCGAAAGTCATAACGTAGGATCCTAACGTCGTATTTACACGGTGAATACGGCACTGGGCGAGCGTAACTTCGACGTTCACGTGGAACTGGGAACATAGTCAAAGCACTTTGGCTGGAAGGGGTGAGAGTCGAGAACACCATCCCCAATGCGGATACTAATGGTGTAGCAGTGCCAATAGAAATACCCGTACGTGCCTAACAGTAAGTATTAATTATGTTTCCAAAGCAAGTTGTACGAGTGTGCACGCTAACACGCTTCGTATCTTCCTGCCTCCGTGTACTCCTTTGTTCGCGTGTGTTCAGAGGCGCGTGTTGCGGTACGAAAATTTCGTGTATCGCCGGTCTGTCGAGGAATCGAATTTCTCCACGGTCGAGTAAGGCGATTAAGGCTATCGATTAGTAACGACCAATTAAAGGTATCTTCCAGGGAAGTTGCATTAAGACCCTCCAACCAGCTATGAAATTTTCATGTTGCCTAACTGTTTGCGAATAATAAACTTGGAGGAATCTGAATTTTTTTATTCTTTAATGCTTCTGCCCGATTCTATGGAGTTCCATGGTCACTGACTTTTGGAAGACTTAACAAGCTGTTGTGTATTTCTCTTCTTGTTATATTAGCCTGCGTTTTAGGGCTGGTCTATGTTACGTTTAATCCGTGAGACCAGAGAGTCTGTAGAGCACTCTGCATGGGTCAATAACCTAAGAACACTCTACCTATTTTTTAGTATTATCGCACATACTCCTAATAAAATTCTAAAATGAAAAAAAAATTTTACGTTTTGGTGTGAAAGCTGCAACAATCACAATACATGTATTTACGAGAAATAGTCGCGAATACCATAAGCAGACTGCGGATGTTAATGCAAATATACAATTTTAGATACCAATATTTTTTGTTTAAATGTAGTTGAAGAAATAGAACTTCGACATAATTGTATTTTATGCTTTAAATGTTACAGAATGAATTTTTTATTTCACTTGCTTTGTAGCATGCACATCTTGCATAAATTGGGATATGTTAAATTGCATAAGTCTCTCACAGTTCTGTCGCAGAGTGTTAAGTGCTCAACATAAGTGAATTCACTGATGATCAATAGAATTCATAGGAATTGAAACCTAAAATCATAATATTCCTTTGAATATCTAGCTCCTCCCATTTTACACGATTGGAGATCGGATCGTCCACGTGCAAGGTGTCTAAAATTCAAACAATCCAGACCGCTGAACAGACCCGGAATCACCGAGCGATGCAACAGGATGCACGCAACGATATTGACGATCGTCTCGATAGAATCGCAAGGTAATCGAATCTTCGAGGAAGCAGGAGACCACGATACCAAAACCGAGCTACCCTCGCCATTCGGAACTCCACTCAGCTATTTACTCAATACAATCGCCCTCTCATTGATAACCCGACGGAGGACCCTCTTAGCGGATGAGAGAGCAACGAAGAGGGACAGGGACGACTGGAATATGCCGGAGAGCTGGGACAGAAAGAGTATACAGGGTGGTCCGTGCAACTGGAACGAATCATACCTCCTTTCTGATTGCAATTAGAAAAGAATGTTGGAGAAGAAAAGTGATTGGTTCAAAGAGAACTAAATATTCAGGACCATACTTTTTTCACAAGTGGAACGATGCATGTGCATTGTGCAGTTCCACCATTTTTTTAAGTGGAAACGTATATTTCTTTGCACAAATCGAATCTTCTCATTATTCGACGTAGGAAGGGTATTAGAATAAAGTGATCGAACACTGATTAGTTAGTGAGGTATATTAAATAAATGTTTTTATCAAAGAAGATGCTCAAATGCTTTTCCATTGGTTGATGTAAACACTTCGTGTGTTACATTCGATCTCCCCCGATAATGTTATTATTGTTACTATAATTATTATTTTTATTACTCCCACTACTACCAGCACCACAAGCACCGCTACTTTTGTTATTGTCATTATCATTGCACATAAAATAGCATGATCCAACATTCAACTCTTGTTCTCCCCGCTCACTACCGCTTAAGGGCTCCCTTTCACCAAGTTTTTCCAAGTTTTCCCAAGCCGGAATGAAAGTCAGTCTTCCCTCCACCTCCAGCCTGCTGAAATTATCCAGTTCTCTTAATAAAATCATTATATGGTTACATCAAACCAACGATCACCTTACATCGACATAATTTTTCCGACCAAGACAAGGATCCAGATCAGTTTCTTGGGAAACAGACACATCATACATCGGTTCTTCATTATTATCATAACCGAATTGCATCTCTGGTTACTGTTGTGCAATAAAAATAAAATATTTATATCTTCCTCTGTCAAAATGTTTACGTTTCCATGCAGCGTTTGATGAAAACGTTTATTTAAAATATCTCACAAACTAATCATTTTTTGGCCGCATGACCCTAATACTTTTTCACGCAGAATAACGAGAGGATAGGATACATGTAAAAAAAGACAGACACTTCCATTTAAAAAAATGATGTAACTGTACAATGCACGCGTATCGTTGCACTTGTGAAAAAAGTATGATGCTGAGAATGTAGTCCTCTTTGAACCATTCACCTTTTCCGTCTGACATATTTTTCTAACAGCAAGCAGAAAAGAGGTGTGACTCGTTCCAGTTGCGTGGACCACCCTGTAGAGGGAAATAGAGTTACGTGTCCTCTGTTGGGCGCGAAATCGTCCGACCGTGAAATGCAAGGGGTTGGAGGCAGAAGCTGTACGACAAGCAAGACTGTAGAAACTCGCCGGTGCTTCTCATTGAGACAGCCACCTTGCGCAGCCTCCTCCTCGCCGGCATTTAATTAATTTCCTAGACATTAAAAGCGAAAGGGAGTATCGCGTGAAATCGACGGCCTTCCGTCCCGATCGAGCCTGTTCTTCCGATCAAATGATTCTCGAGTATCGCCAGCTCCGCCGGGCACTTGTTTATTTAATTGTTCGTTTGTCCCGTTTAATTGTCCCGCTGCCGTCTTGCTCGCTCGATACACCCCTGCTCGCTCATCCGTGCTTTCTTCCTGTCTGGGCTGCGTCTTTATTTATTTATTCGTTGCTTTCTGCAGAACGACGTTTCTTTTTCTGCTTTTTTTTCTATATCGTTGTTTTAACTGAGGTGTTCGATAAGTTATGGGAGTTTTATTGTAAACTTTGTAGTTGATATCGATGATGTTAATTCTTTTAATTATGTGATTCTCCTATGTCTCATGTACACCTTCGTTCATAAATGTTAGGATGCAGGTGAAATTTGAAGGAAATTTGAAGTAGGTTATGTAATTATTGAATATTCAATATTGTATCACAAATCTCACAGGGAAATTACTTGAAAATAATAACTCCTTTTCGTTGATACAACCCTCTTGTTTCTTAATTACAACTTCCACCAACTATAGCATTCTAGTTGTGAGTGTCTAAACAGTTGAAGTTTAAACAAATGATTCCAAAAGACAGATTTTGATTCTGGGTAGATTTGTTATATTTCGAAGTCCATTTCATTTCATATTTTCTTCAGTTGGTTCAAATATTATGACTGATGATAATTTTTGTCCATTATTCACCAATAATGCTGTGCACCATTTGAAACTTCTGAAAAGGCCCAGAACAACTGCAGTGAAAACAACTTTGGTAAACTGAACAGTAAATTCACTTACAAGTACATCAATAGCAATCAAATCATAGGTAGAGAAATAATTAACAGTGATCATCATGTGTAAACCTAATAAAATCATCTGTCAGAGAATGTAGCAACGTCGATAAAAAATGAAAACTTTCTAACAAGAATTCTCGTTAGTTATAAAACATCCCACGTATAATTAACAAATATCTGTATGTATGCTATCCTCGTTGCTTTATCTGTATTTCTAACACTCAGTCGACTTGTTGTTAGATTCCTTTTTTCTTCGTGCCTAGCTTCTCCGTGGGTTCAAACAACATTTAGCTTTTATCTATGCACCTGCGTGACTATGGAGCCATCACTGTTTGTGTATTTATCAAGCTGTCCACATTTTTATCTATTTACGCAAGTCTGGGGTATTTCCTGTGTTTACGCAAAAAGTTCGACGACAGAATGATCGTTAATTTGCGTCCGATCGACACCGTAAGCCGCGGGGACAATCCTGTCACGCACAGTCCTTCGATACGAGTTTCGGTTTTATTCTATCCAACAATAGTTTATTTTTTATCAACTAAACGTAACGAACAAGAGAACATCGACCGAGGTTTGGAGGGCAGGTTATCGCATCAAACGGGTGAGAAATTTGATTTTTTCTGCGTATGTATTCTTTGGAAAAAGAAATGAAAAATCCGTATGGCTATTAAGATTTGTTCACATATGCACGTAATAATTATATAGAAACAAGTAGTAAGATAATAAGAAGTAAATAATAATATAAAAAAGAAGTAGTAATTACATAACTATCAAGTCTAACAGAATTCTGAGGAAAATTAATACTGCAACAATAATATAAATATATAATCCAATTTTTACATATTTAAGTTTGTTGTTACATTTTTCTTTATTATTTATAGTAAAATTATAGCGTGTCTGACTCAGTAATGCCACATGTAGAAAGAAAGTCCTGGTGTAGGGCTTTTTCACTTAATTCGCGTAGGTTTGTCCCCGCGTAGACATTTGTATGCACGAAATATGCAGCGTGTATATTTCAGAGTCAATTGTGATGTCGTACGTGTTATAATGACTAAAGACAATTTATTAATTGTATTTTATTCCTTACAAAATCGCTTATCACATTAGTGGAATGCTTGAATGCCAAACCTAAAAAAAACAACAAATTTACAGCTACTCCACTATGTTCCTCCCGACCTAAAAATTTACAAACCGTTAAGAAGAAACAATTTTAATTTACGATTTATTTATTATGAAGTCACTTTTATATGATGCTTGTCCTTACAACCGCGACGCTGGTCTGACTGGATACGACTCTTTTCACTGCTGCACTCAACACGTTAGGACGTTGACCGCCACAGTGAAAACGGCCATACCCAATCAGACACTATGTAATCGATTTCTTTTTCATATAAATCGTAAAGAAAAAACAGATTTGAGTACTCAGTCGTGTTCTTCTGTTCCTATATTATTGTTTCAGTATGAAGTTTGCTCAGAATTTTGTGACCATCAATAATTATTTAATTAAATTAAATTTGAAGTGTCGGTCACCGGTGACCACCGTGGCGTTCAACGTGTTAACAAATTGCAATCTCCCCCAAAAACGTTAAATTATCCCTTTTGATTCGAAGTCAGTACCGCGGCTCGTCAGTTCGCATGCAGTTCGTTCACCGGAATGCAAAATGTCCAACGACCCGTCTCGACGAATTTCTAACGCGTCTGACCATCGCGGCGCGTTTCTACTGGCGCGTCTGATCATTAAATCCCGCAACTACTGGCGCATTATCGTCGCGTCGGGTAACATATGGCTGACCGATTTTCACTGATTCGCAGAGTGGCGAGCGATCGATGTCGCGGATTGTCTGGCAGCCGCGTTACGTTCGAATTAGGCCATTGTTACGCCGTCGTCCCGGGGAATTAATTAATACGCGAGTCATCGATGACGCGACCGTTCACGATTATTGGCTGTCGCAGCTCTCTCTCTCTCTCTCTGTCTCTCTTTCTCTCTGCCTCTCCGTCTCTCCTGCTTTCTCTATTATCTGTACACGCGATCATCTCCGCGGAACGCTCGTCACAGACTATACCGCTGGCCTAACGTTGCGGCCACCGGTAACGATGTGGACCGTTCCGATAAATGTTTGTCCGATCAGCCTGTGGGGCGTCCTCTGTACTCGTCGATGTTTGAAAGGACACCATGCAGAGAATCGTCCCGCGGTTTCACCGCGGTTCCATTCAAATTTGTTTTCATGTCTGTTCGAAACCGACGAATCACCAAAAGGATGTCCTAGCATTTGGCTACTATTCATTTATACAGGGTGCTCTCGTGGAAGAGAATAGCACCACAGTTTGGGATCTCATAGGGAATTTTAACTTGGTGTGATTACGTCTTAGGAATGGCGGATTCATGAATGTAGAAAGCACAAAATTTATTTATTATTGACAAGAAAACATATCCAACCCACACACACCGATTTGGATGAAACTTATATGGAAACCTTTTATAATGGCTCGCAGAAAAACATTAGACACGTATTTTTTTTATCGTATTAACGTTCATACGGAAGGGGTTATAACAGCCCTCAAAGTTGAGGGTTGAAAATATATTTTTTGGAATATCTCGGAAACTAGAGAACGTAGGAAAAAATTCTTTTCCTTTTTAAATTGTGTGTTTTTGAATGGGCAAGATATTCACATAAAAAAATTAAGAAAAAGCATTTGTGAAATTTTAAATTCACATGTATTAATAAAATGAAACAAACAGCGAAAACCTGAGAAAAACTGTCATTAATGCGGTTCTCATTATAAAATAGGCTACGTGGAATGGCTGAGCCAGTATAACAGGTATTAGCACCTTAGTACTTCCCCCCTTACCCGTACGTCGAGTGGACTAAACAGCGGAAGGGTTAAATAACGTTGAAGAATATATTCGTGTTCATTTAACATACATTATATATGACAAAAAGCGACATTTATAAAAAAAACTAATACTCTAAATAACTAAATCTCAAAAGTACCCTATCTGCTTCAAATAAAGCTTCACTTTATTTCACAGCGATGGAAGACACAATGTCATTATTTCATTCGAGGGAATAATTCTGAAAATATTGACTCTATCAGATGGTCCAGAACAATAATAACGTCTTACAAATTCATACAAAAGTTTCTCTATCTCTAAAACGAACGAGGGTATTCAGATGTCCTCTCTGTCGTGACTCACTCCGTATTTTTTCAACGTCTCCCGAGTGGCGATCGTCCAAAGTGCCTCGAATTAGCTCGAAATTCCGTTGGCCGTATTACGAACGATTCTCCCGTCGTCTCGAGGATGGAAATTACCACATTTTTTCGATTACAACCGCGTCGTTCTTTTTGCCGTAGACGGAAACATTCCTCCTCCTTTCGGATCATCGACAGACACGAATGTCGGGGACACGTCGTTGTCGATGGCAGATCCTTTTTCTTCCCGTCGGACCACGCGATTTTCAAGAGGGAATCGGTTCCATCGGATGCAGATTTAATGCCGTGCACGACGGAAAACTGATAGGTACCCATTGAATATCGGGCTTATATCGGTGGACGGCGATACTTTATACGACGTTATTGAAATATCGTCGCAAGGAGAATTATTGCCGCTGCCTCCTCTCCCTTTCTCTTTCTCTTTCTCTTTACTCTTTCCGCGAATTCTTGGCGAGCATGCATACGTATAATACCCGCAAAAAGGCGGCAGTAAATTGTACGTGTCGTTACGTTCCAGTTTCTGCTCTGTGCCTCGAGGATTTCGCCTATTTCTTCGTTTTTCTTTTTTCGTTTTTTGAAAAATATTTTAATGACGCGCCGGCGAGCTCGCGCGTTCAGAAAGTACACGTACAAGGAGCGTGACGTTTAAAAAACCGGGATTATAATTTCCAACGAACCGAAAGCAGTGTTTTTTATCGAGCCTTCGACGTGCTTTCGATCTTTGGTACGCACATTGAATTTGTTTCAAGAGACATTTCTGTTTGTTGTTTATTACGTCTGTTAATACTCATAGGCTCCATAGAAGTTGTTATGTAAATAATTCTTATGGATAATATTTGATGAATTTTTGCTTTACTCTTAAATTAATCTTAATAGTCTGTTATGCTATGTTTCTTTGGGAATTGGTTAAGTTTATTCAATTTATGATACATATATGTTGTAGTTACTGCATATACAGGATGTACCATAATATGTGGGCATGATTGCAGTGGTAGATTCAGCACACATCAATTATAAAGAAGTTAATATAAACGTTTGTCCTACCTAACCTTGTTTCGGTTTGACTATGTACATATATAGGACTGTATGTAGATAGACATATACCCCCATTCATAAATATTAGGACACTTATCAAATTTGAAATAAATCTGAAGGTCATAAAATTAGTGGATCGTTTGAATGAACAATGCTTTATTCCACACTTCATGGGAAAAAGGAAGTGTATATTCAATATTATATCACAAATCTCACCACAAAAATTAATTAGAAACGCAATCTTCTTTGTAGTAATACAGCCCTCTCGCGTCATCATGGCGATTTTCACCAACTTTGGCATTCTACCTGTGAATTTCTGAATAGTTCCTGCTAATACTTTGTTCCATTGCAATTTCGGATGGTTTCACGAGTCAGATTTCGATTCTGAGTCAGTTGGTCGTATTTTTCCGTCCAGATCATTCCACATTTACCCAATTGAATTCAAATCGGGAGATTGGGAGGCCTGGTGCATGCACTTTATTTTATTACTCATTTGTAACTGTTCTACATCATTTTTGCAGACTTTTATAGCAACATAGGTGAAGTATCGTATTTTCTTATCAGAACTGGCAAGTGTCATAAGATTAATGGGCGGCAGTGTATACATACAGCTTCTTCTGACAATATTATATAATACATTCTTATGTGCGACGTTACCATGTACTTTTACGTCACTTTGTCATTTATTATGTTAATATCTTAGAGAAAATATCAAGAAATCGTGTTTTACTTATAGTTTCATGTGTTAAATAAGTACATGAAATTATAACACGATCAGAAAGAAATCAAACATGTTCCACTACACAGAAACAGAAAATGGGAGAATTTTCAGCCGAGGAGCGTGTGAGAGTCAAAGAGAACTAATTAAAATTTTTCAATAGATGTTAATTAGAGGAACGAATTCTTTCGAATTGTCGGCCCGTGCAGTTGAACGAGATTTATTATTTTCGGAAAAATTCTCGCGTCGTTTCCACGGTACACCGGTTAAATCGGATATCCGATGAAAATCAGTAAACCAATTTACTCGGTATGCCCGAACGACCTTTCGGTCGATCAATCTGTTCCGGACACTCGAATTAGCCGTTCGCATAAATTAATTCGCGTGTGCGCCAAGTATCGAGCGTATTTTATCGGTTGTTTTATGTCCGCGCTGTGAAATTCCGTTTCACTCCTTCTGTCGACTGTCTTTCATCAACGCCCCGCTACAATTTTCACCAACGATGGGTTCCTCTCTAATTAGTACAAATTTCCAACGTATCAACCGTCCATCTTTATTCTCGAAAAACATTCTTGTTTCGTCCTTAATGACGGAATTAATGGCATGCAACGAAGCCCGTATAACTTGGGCATTTCCAACAGATATTTAGAAAGACGAATGCCACAGTGAAAACAGCCATACCTAGTCAGACACCCTATAATGTACTGTTTTGAATATAAATCGTAAAAGATAAAATATTCTGGTGGTCAGTCGAGTTTTTATGTTCTCACATTAATAGTACAATGTAAAAATTGCTTAGGATGGTGTATTAATAAAGAGTTATTTAATTAAATTAAATTTGTAGTGCCTGTCACGGGTAACCCACAAGGTATTCAACGTGTTAACCCTTTGCAATCGATGGTTTTTTCGCTATAGCGAAGAAACAACTCGAAGCATTTTTGCTAAAAATGGACGAAATTTGTACAACTGACATAAAAATAAATCATACATAAATTAACGGGTAGAACTAGTTTATTCGAGGATGAGCGACAAGTCGAAAATTAATTAACACGTCGCCTACCATCGTTGTTGCGTACCCTGCTCTTCAAGATAAACATGGAGATGTCACGAGTACTTCACACTCAGAATTAACGTCGTGTGCGAAGTTCTAGGTTAAGTTGTTGAAGAGGGTTGTTCAGTGATTTTCTACGTTAATTTTAACACGTCACGTGTCGCATGGGTCACACACCCCACAAGACACGAAATTAATTAAATAAAGTAACTTCTAAGCCTCGTTATATTTTTAATCAAATTAATGTCACAGTGATAGTCTGCCACAGAAAGTGTTCCGTGGTAGAATTAAATATTTCCGAGTTTAACTGTTCTATATAAAAATCTACTATAAGCGGCACGCTGCATTAGTTAAACATGACGAAGTTTCAAAATTGTTACAAACAATGAATATAACGTTTAATTCTACTCTTCTTAATTGATATCATTTGCAACTTTCAGAATGTTTCTATTGGTTACATTAGACCCTCCTAGATACATGCATTAATACTATACATCGGTAATGATCACCAGAGCTGCGGCCTTCCCCCACTCTAGGTCCATTCCCCTCGTTTCAATTTCCTCCTCGTTCCTCCTCGATCCATCGTCGTCACAGATCAGAGCCTATATGAGGGGAATGTATTTAGAGTGGGGGAAAGCCGCAGCTCCACTGGCCACGACTGCTATACACGATCAAATAAATATTAATTTAATTTAAGTGTGACAAATATATGGATGATACGACACTCAAAGTTTTAATAGAGTTAATAGCCTTACTGACTCTGTCAATTATTCTACACGTGGAAACTAGGCCATATGCTTACACTTTCTTCTGTTCCGACGCAACAATTATGTTAATGTTATGTGTGAATCCTACAAAAATATATGACTACCTCTCTCAAAAATAACGAAATAGTTTGTACTCTCACTATGGTACTCACAGGGCGTATACCATACGATTAAAACTTTGACTCCCACGTTGTATTAACTACAAATGGCAAGGTTTCTAAATTTTCAATCAATAATATTAATAACTTCCATCACCTTTCACTGGTTCCATTATACTATATCAGGCATACTTGTTAGTACTATAGATAATGAAATAAATAATGATCGAATCTAATTGTAAATGTCACCCACACGTGGGGTGCATGGCGGTCAACGTGCAAATAATAAAAATCTGTCGCAGGCTTTCACGTTGAAAAAAAAGGGGGGAAAAAACGCATGAAGAAAATCTTGTGACGCGCGGTCGATCGAATGTCAGGGCGAAATGTAACGAGGTCAGAGTTCTAATATCCTGTTCAGAAACGAGTCGACGAGGAAAATAAAAAAAGGTCGACTTAATTTCGAAAGTGACGCATGGAGAAATTCGCTGCTCCGTGCGTGAAAGCCGACGCCATTTATGATATTGAAAATGCTGCGCGTACCGGCGTAATTGTCGCAGCCGACTCGCTGTTATTCAATTTCCGTTGACGCCGTGTAAATCCGCACGCGTAACGCGTTCCGCGGCTAAAAAGCCGGCATCCGTCACGGCGGCGCGTTTTCTTCATCGGGCAAAAAAGAAATTGCTTTCCAGGTGGATAGCGAGTATTCATTCTTACGAGATGAACGCGCCACGACATCGGAAAAACTCGCGATCCACCGGGAATATCCTTTCTCTCGAATTAAGTTGATTGACGAACGAACAGACTCTCGATATCTCGCGAACGTCGATGCGGTTCGATGAATATCGAATGTGGAACTCGAGGCTCGAGTCGTTCGATGTCTTTGTTATAACGCGACAAATGTACGGAGGTTCATTATTATTCGGGCACTATGGTACTTTAGAAATTATTATACAGGATGATGAAAAAGAAGTTTCTAAGACTTTTGGAGTTTGTACAGCCCCTGGCTATCGAATTAGGATCACTCATTATTTTCAACATTTTTCTTCTATTTTTAGTAAAATTGAACGGCCTGATCGAACTTTAATAACAAAGTTTATTAACTGTTAATGTGTTACACACGTACATGTTAATACTTTGTGTTTTCCCCCTTGCCTTAATTACAGGTGGTATTCTTTCTGGCATGCTCCGAATACACTGCCTTATCATATCCTTTGGGTCTTCATTATTTTACCAAATATCTGGAATATCTGTTTTTAAATCCTGTAATGTAGTGACCGATGATGAGTGGACGAGTGATTTGAGTAAGCGAACTTAAGTGTTTTGTATAGAATGTGTAACATTTGAGCCTGCAGTTTGAAAGAGTATTGAACACTGAGTAAAAAACTGTTAATGTATATTGGTTCAAAAACTATTAATTACTGAGATATTCTTTAGCGAAGGATGATGAAACTTCTGTAGACGTGGAGGACAAGGATTTTTTGAAATTCGAAAAATTGACTTCGACTGAGTATTTAACCCAGTGATGGCCTATAAAGCTCCGGTCTTCCCCCACTCTAGGTCCATTCCCCTCATATAGACTGTGATCTGGGACGATGATGGTTCGAGGGGAAACGAGGAGCGAACTGGAGGGAACTGAAACGAGGGGAATGGACCTAGAGTGGGGGAAGCCACGAGCTCCCGTGGCCATCACTGGGGTAACCGAACGAAATTCTGCACAGGGTGAATCCCTTCTTTCGTGCAAGGGTTACATGCAGAGCGCATCACACAAAAAGAACACTATATTTCGCCACACAAAAAATAGTACGTACAGTTCAAGGTACGAATAAAAAACGTTTCAGGTTTCGTTTCAATAGCCCCAATAGTTTTCTCGCAAAAAATTCCCCAAAGAAGCGGCTGTCTTTCAGCCGCGTACAAGTGAAAGGCTCCTTAATTTTCCAGGGGAATTCTCGCCCGTCGTTATCAGAATCATAGATTTCCCCGGGAGAATCGTTACAGCGCCGAGGGAAAATAGATTCCCGTACTATGAAGGAACAAATTCGCCGCATTTAAGGATAATGTATCGCTACTTGCCGCGCCATTTCCGTCGGCGAGTAAATAACGCGCCACCGCCGCGGCTTCCTTTCATCGCCGGCGATGAAATTAAATTCTTTTGCCATTGTTTGCGCCGGATATATAGTTTGACGCTCAGAAGCCAACCAGCGACTCTTTATCTCCCGTTGATTAATGAACTGACGGTGCTGTGTGTAGCACACTATCTGAAGAATTACACGCGCATAGAACACGGCCGCGAGACGTCTTCCTTTTTTCTTCACGCCATCTTTTCACCGATTCCATTCATCGTCACCCCTAATTAACGCGGCCGCTTGTCCCGTCACCGATAACGCCCGGCAATTATTTCCGCGATAAGAAGCTAAACGCGGTTAGAAGAAAAGTGAAGTCGCATCAATCATTCCGGAAAAACGGCGGAAGTTGTTTTTCGTAATTTTTCTTCTACTGGGTCATCCGACGATCTGGATCTTAGACAGGGTTGGGCACTTATTGTTTCAAATGAAAATAACAGATAGAAAGGACGAATAATTAGTTGAAATAAAGAGCAAATAAGTTTCTTCGAAGATAAGGATGTACGGAAATAAATTCTAAAATCTTATTCGTGAAATAAATTATTTACAAATGATTTATTTGACAAATATTTGAGTATTGCACATAATAATACAAAATAACAAATAACAACGGTAGAGTAAATCTTGTGCAACGTAATGTGTCACGTTTCACACTCCAAATTTTTCCTATATGATCAACAATAAAACAATGAACATCCTTCGTGGATGCACAGTTACGAAATCGTAATAGCGTAGCTGAGTTACAGCGACGAGCAATCGGTTCGATTCTTTCCGGTAAGACAATTAGCTGCGGAATGAAAGGAAGCGGAACGGAGGAGGAAAAATGGCGGCGTGCAACGAGCGGGAGCTTTGTGTGCAGGAGGATAAGAAGGCACTGCCCATTAGAATGCAGCGTGCTCGTCTGCAATCAGGCTGGTACAGGTCCATAACTAGCTACGGATCCGACGAGAGCGAAGGATATGAACATGCAACAAAACCAATCAACGCTTACGAGGAGAAGTGGTCGTCTCAGATTTTAATGAACTCTTGCGCGTTGATAGATCATGTTATTATGAATCTTCCTGTCGATGGTTTTAAATGTGGACGGACAATAGTTTGGAAGATTTAATGTTAAAGTTACGATAGGATTTTTCTACTCTTCTGTAACAGCTACTTTCAAGTAGAAGATCGTGGAGCAGTCGGCTAAGCGTTAGGTTGTTGTTGCACAGTTTCTTTTTTAAACTATTGACCATCCGTGCCCCAAACCATGTATAGAGATTCGTAATAACATGATCTATCAATATGCAAAAGCTTATTCAAATTTGAGACGACTACTTCGGTCATTTTTCTTGTTAGCCCCAACGTCCATATCAATGTCTCACATTTTCTAAAAAAATTACTACTGTTTAATTGTACAAAAGGTCCTCGATTATTTGAACACCGATCATCCAAAAGTTACTCATCATACGTGAATTAAAGACTAAGATTATCATTAATGGCACTGTATACCTGATTTTATACCACTATTTACGTATTTCATATTCTAAAATAAAATTATAATTATTGTGCAGAACATAGCTATAACGTGAGTCGTCTTTTTACTAATTATAGTTCGGATAATCGGGACTCCACTGTATTTCGTTTCTATTTATAAAAAAGATTAAGCATTTACAAAGCTACTTCTACTTACTTTACACAGTAGAAGCAGTGAATTAAATAACAGACATTTTATTTTTCTACTGTGTTACTTTTTTTAATATACCAGTGCCGATTTCTCTCCTTTTAATATGTTCCCTGCCACGTTGGAAAATCTCGTAACGAGCACGTGAACATAGTTCTTTTATGAACATATCCAGTGACTGCTGTAAAATATACACTATAAACATTTCTGTATTATATTATGCGGATCTGTATGTTGCTCGTTATAAACAAACGGTCCAAAAAGCACCATACACAATAAATACGCTGTAGGTCAAAAGTTTGGAATCACTAGATAATTTCTACCAAAATCGACTGTCCTGATAAATTTTGTACTGATCCATCGTTAACATACCAGATGTTCACCACAGGTTCTATTTAAAGAGCGTTTATTTTTTAGGCGTTCAATTTGTTTTAAAAAAGATCCAGTCTGGTCCCACAGGTACCGGTTAACACTTTGTCTGCCATGTCACCCATATATGGGTGACACTTAGATTCAATCATTATTTATTTGATCATTTCTGGTATTCATAAATTTATTAACTAAAGCTTAATGGTACCAATTAAAAAATTATGAGTATTCTCAACATTCTTAACTAAAAAAATTTTAACTTGCGAATATATTTCCTTTCTATAGAAATTTAGAAAGATGGCCATTTTCAACCAATAGAGTGTGGCAGTCAAAGTGCTAACAGACCACCAACTATAATTTAAATTCAAATTATACGATCGAATGGACAAAACTATGTTTGGTTCATAATTCATATTAAAAATACCAAATTTTAATGCATCACGCGAACTACAGCATGTTTTAATATTATTCTGAATAGTTTGAGTATCGCGTGGCAGATAACAAGGAAGAACACCGAACGTATTGTTGATCATGCACTGAAATCCACGTAGTTTCCACGGTAAAACATTCGTGGCGAGACTTATTGAATGCAAACGAACAAGTAAACGAAGAACAGTTGCGACTGTTCCTAGCCGTCCCGGGGAGTTCGAATGCCGAGCACGTGCCTTTGTTACGAGATAATACCACTTCCGAATTTATACCTAAACTCCGCTTTAGAGACTTGAGATTCGAGTTCCTAATTAACGGTCCGAACACGACAAAGCGACGGCGAAATAAACAATGCTAAAACATGGAAATTAGAACAGTCACGCTGGCGTCAACGTGCAATGCAACGTCGTGAAACAAGAACGTTCGATTTGATTTAAAATTTTTCTAACAAACTGCATACGGATTACAATATATCTCGTTGTTACACTTTGCGAACACCTAACGATTGTTCTTTTATCACAAGTCGTTATTTTTGTTTCAACGCACTCTATTTTAATTTAGTGTAGAAAAAAAGTATGTCATTCCGTTTAAAAAAATGTTGATCATCTTGAAATTACCTCGACCTTCGGACATACAACGAAAACAGTGATTCTACATAATTTTCTCCCAGAAACCCAGCGACTTCCATCTGAAACATTTTTTTCTATCACAAAAATAAAAACAAAATTATTTGGGTGGCCTGTTTTAAAAGCCTCTCTCTGTATAAGTATAAGTCAACGATCTCGTATAAATAATCCAGCAAATGTGTCAGCATCTCTGAAGAAAGTTGATGATAACCCGAATTACAAGTTATCACCCAAAGACTCGAACAAAGTTGTCAACCTACAGAGGTCACCCATGAAGTTTCATAAATTTTACTCGAAAATGACATGTAAACGACTTCCAACGCCTGTTCCAATAAATAAACAGAAAACACGCAGTCAGTGGAAAGAATCGTGAAACGGGAATGACGTCAGAAAGGCCGAAGTGTTCACCTGTGCGGTCAGTGACAAAAGCTGAAAAGATGAAATGTGTATCGATAGACGGGCCATGGTAATTTCAATGCTGGTCGAAATAAAAGGTCACCGGTAGAACCGGGACGAAACGAATCTCCCGGTATATATGACGTATGGTGGTTAATGGAAGCTCGCGGGGTGGAAAAAGGAGTGAAAGGGGATGAGCGGGGCTGAAACGTGGAGAGACGAAAGAGAAGACTCGATTACACGTCACCGGCAGCCCCGGAGCCTATTTGGTTGCAATCGGTTTTTCATTACCGAAAGCTTCATCGACTTTATACCGAATTGTACATTCGGCTGGCCCTCGTGAAACTCATCGAGATCGTACGTCCCTTTCGATACACCGTTTCACGACTTTCCGGATATCGTTAAAGCCGAGCGACTGTTTAACCACCGTTTCCTTTGACGGGGAACAAAATTTGTCGAACAACCGCGACTGGAACAATTAACCCCTCATGGAAGGTGCCGATCCACGAGCGGCCAATCGCTGCTCGTTTTACAATTTCCACAAAATAAAAATGGAAAGTCTGGTGACTTACACCCCCGTCCATGAGTCATAGGACACCTTGTTATTTCTGAATAAACCTGGATTACGATATAGTAGAATTGGTTACTTCTTTTGATATGAACGGTTCTTTTAAAAACATTTATTTTTGCACAACATATTTTTTATGATATGGTTAATATTCTGTTATAAGTAATATAAAAAAACCTGAAATAATTATAGTACGGTTCAAGACCAGTTTTTCAATGCATTAAATTTGGGCAACATTTGTTTCGATTTTGTAATCTGTAGACACATTTGCAGCGATTCTGGACAGAAATCTAAGAAGAAACACCAAAAAGAATGGCCGTAAGATTGCCAAGGCTATTTCGAGTTATCATCTCGAAACGGGGAGCATACATTAGTGAGGAAATTTTAAACTTGTTATATATAATTTTCAATATATCTTAACATTTAGAAATTGTATTCAGTATAAATATGTAATCAGTAAATAATCGTTTGATTCAATATAATGGGTGTTTAATCATTTTAATTTATACCTAAAACTGAAATTAGTAAGTGTTCCATGATTTACAGACTTATGGACTAAACAACTGATCCTTTTTGACTAATCCATCTTTGGGGGTAGTTTATCCTGTCCTGTATCGCACTAAAAGCAAGCGCGTCATCGTTTTCTACACATTTCATATTTTTATTAGAACTCTATCCAAAATTTATGCAGCTACGTTTATACAACATTTTCATCTTATTTTTAATCGTGAAATTCGCTGTCAACGCTTTTCCAGAAACTTATTGGACACCCTGTATAGTAACGTCCTTGTACATCTGCGATATTTTAACTTCGTGTACAAAAACACATGTTTAATACAAAATGGACTATTTGTAAGTATTTTTTCTTCTTGACAGTTCCAACAAAATTAAACAGAGCGTATGGGTAAATAATTAAATTACCTATTATAAATGCATTACAATATCTATAAGACTGCAAAGTATGTTAGTTCGAATAAATCAGAAATGTCTTATAAGAATGCTTTATTTAATATAAATGAACAAAGTAAAAATATCAGTCGCTCAGAATGAAAAATCAACCATGGGGCGGATACGACCCACATGGCACAAAAAAGATTAATTACATAAATCTGAAAACGTAAAAACCAGAGAATAAAATAAACAACTGTAAAAATAAGACATTTTGTATTTCGATATCACAATCAAATTCAATTTGAAACTGTTCGATGTATGATACTCGAATGAACGTCTCGTTCATTCATAAACGGTACACGTGCCGCCATCTTTCCTCAGTAGTACGAGTCATCGTAAACGTAGTAACTGACGATAACGTGAACAGATGGCAATGTTATTCGAATGACTAAGCCTATAGTGCATGTATATTACACCTAATCAGCTGATTGGTTATTTTTACATGCTCCGGACAACACTAAAATAAATTTAGCGTAATTAGACTGTCGTTCTGTCTGACAGAATGAATTGTTGACGTTTTGCGAACAAAGAAATCGTCGAAACCAGTGTTGAAAGAACAATATTCGTGATAATTCAATGGATGTGTTTCTGAATTGTGGTTATAGAATCGTTACGAACTAATGCGAAGTAAAAGTAGATATTCCTGTGTGAAAAAGTGTAAATATCTGAAACATGTCGTCCTCGACAGAAAATATCGCAATGAAACAGCCTATCAGGCGTTTGGAGATCCAAATCAATAATTTTAACGTGGCTATACCTCATCATGTTGATTTATTAAGGCGACATAAGAATAACATCAAAAAAGTAAGTATTAAGCGAATCATTTGGTTGCACGACACATGCTGATGAAAATTCTTTGTGTTCGTAGTATGAAGCGCAACACGATTGGGAGAAGATGCACAAGGAACATATAAATTTATCAAGAATGATAAAACAGCTGAAAGAATTACTATATCAAATGGACACCCTCAGATCTCAAGTTCTAGATTCAGATATTAATCAGTTCGATAAGTTGACCGCTAATGCTCGCTCGAGTATTATAAAGGCAATTCAAGAATATTTTGGTAAGAAGCAATATTAATTTTGGCTTACTTAAGCAATGGAAATTATAAGTGAGGATAATTCAGTAATTAATTCTATATGTATGTTCGTAGATCTGCAATTCAATTTACCTGTATCAAGGCCTGAGTCACCCAAACACGAAGATGAGGCCGAAAGTCATCCACTTGACGACCGATATGTCCAGTTGCAGGAAGAACAGCAGGATTTGCAACGTCAACAGGCATGTCTGCATGCCTGGAACACGCTGCAAGGAGACATACATCAGCTGCATCAATTGTTTACAGAATTTAACAAAATTGTGGATGTAAGAGTTTTACTTAAAATATAATCCGCATTTAAACTTTTGAGTATGTTCACATAACACAAAATCATGTTTTATGTGTATAATCAGGATCAAAAAGAATTGGTGAACACAGCGGAAAACGACATAGAAGTAACAGACGTCAATGTTAGAGAAGGTGAAAAATTTCTTCAAAAAGCTGCGAGGTACAAAGTTGCGATGTATCCTTTAGCTGGAGCTGTAATCGGAACCTGCATTGGTGGACCGATTGGTTTAATAGCAGGATTAAAAGTTGGTGGACTTAGTGCAATTGGTTGTGGTCTTTTAGGTAAGTTTTAGTGTACTCAAATACTATTATACTAAACATTTACAACACTTCTGATGTTTCTAACATATACAGGATTTACTGGAGCATCTATGCTAAAGAAAAAAGAAATAGAAATGCAAAAATCTAGGAGCACAACAAGTTATAGTATGGCCGAACGGAGATCCTTACAAAAGTCAGAGTCTGAGCCTGAAAGTTTGAAGGCAACCAAAAAAGAATTGTGACCCACAGCAAAATGTGATACTAGCGTAAAAAAGAAGAAAGCCTGCATCGTTGTTTAATCCCAAACGACTGCTCTTATTTATGCCATACCGACTCTTGGCATTAAGAATATCTTTCCTATTTATGTAAATAGAATTAAAAGACATAATGGATATTATGAATGATATTAGGATTAGAAATTTCTACAAGACGGCTTGTGATTTGTCATAGATTTTATTAGATAGATAGTGCATTACAGTTCTTACTCTATTTAGACATTTTTTTATCACACAAAACGCTCTGCTGGGACCAAATCTCATTTCTTAAGTCGCAGAAGGTCCTCATAGAAAATTTCTCGAAGTTATTATAGTTCTTACCAAGATATTAACATGTACGTGTACGTCGCGTGGATTGTTCATGACAATGGATACTAACGAAACGATTGTGATCGATTAAATAAGGCTAGGTTATCGCAAGTACCATAGTAATACGATTAATTATAAATGCGTATCGGTTCGTACTTACACTCACGCGAAAAATGTTTCTTATTTTATTCACCCGCAGGATCGACGTAATAAAGCACTCGCGTCGCTTTATAAGAGATAACGACTTTTTATACCTCGTTTTTTGCACGTGTTAAAATTGTGTAAAACAGTTGGGAGCTGATGACTGCTTGTAAATAATATTTGCAAATAAAACGTTGAATATTATAAAGAAACGTCAAAAATTACTATAATAAAATCTTCATTTTGTGCCTTGGATATGACAGAAGTTCTCGACTATTTCTAGATCAAGTGTTTAATCCATCAAACAATTTTCGATACATCGCAAGATTCATACTTCATGCGTCTACTTTTTCGGTAGTCGACTTGTATCGTGCAAATTTTTAAGTGTCTACATTTTCTTCGCGATCGAATCAGCTTGTTATTGTCTTCGTTTATACCTTTTTTGCGATCGTACGTTTAATGGAAACAACATGGGAGAATGAGACAAATGAGAGGTTCGTATTTCGCTACAAAAGGCACCCAATACAGTATATTTTAGCAAGTAATAAAATACATCGGTGTTAGACACAGTACAATACTGAAATAATCATGTTATTGAATGTAAATATATAATATATACACTTCGTTACTGGTAATGCGGATTACTTAAATCTAGGAGAGACTAAAAAAAACTGATCTACTTAAAAAAATATTAATAAATATCTACGGGCGTGTTGTAACGTTAAAGTGACTATCGGTGTATCTTAAGGTACCGTGTTACTTGTCGTCCGTTCAAACCGCGACATCCCTAATTCAAAAGCAACACCAAACTCAGATCCATGGAAAATAGAAAACGTTTCTGTTTCTTTACTTTCGTGATTCGCTTAGTTTCGCCTTCGAAGAGCGAGATGCTCAGCCGGATGCACCGATTGTTTTTTTCCTCCATGGCATGCGTTTGAAAATTTCGAACGAAAATCTACCGATGCTTACAATTTTGAAAGGAAGAACTAGCAAAGATGACCTTTCGGGGTGCATCGGACTGTGCCAAGAGAGATTCTTCGTACAACGATCTACGGACTACGAACTACGTACTCTAAATACCTTACATTTTCTGTTGCTTTCTTTCGACCCCAGAAATTACGAAACAAACGATTCGTCGGTCAGTGTCCATGAGGTATCATCGAAATACCTTGGCAGACCTTGGCAATAACAATGGCTAATCGACTGACTCGCTTGGAAGCAGTGTAACAATACAGAATTATTGTGACAGGATAATTACTGATTGCTACATGCACCAACGTGATTTGCGTTCGCTTACAGTTCACCGAGCGACTGCGATCGGTACAGGCGATTCTCTGAGCCCCTCGTCGAATTGTTCTAATCGCTGCGCGCGCGGCTCGAAGCTTTCACTGCGAACGTTTCAATCGTTCGTGAGTATCGCGCTGAATACGGAATTTCGGCGCCTGGAAACATCAGTCAACGAACCATAATCGAACCTGCACAATCGAAACGATAAACTTTTTTACAAAACGAGGGCATGGTTGAGGGGAACAAAAAAAAGAGAGTCGCGTGTGGATCGTCTTAAGTCAAGCTTACCGTCTTGTGCTTTCGCTCTAAGCTTTTCCAAAACGTCCACACAGGTGTCCGGGGCTAAACAACGTATCCCTTAAAATGTAAGAAAGAATGATATCTATCGAAACGGAAGAGAAAGAGAGAGATAGAGAGACGGAGCAGAATTTGGCTTTCGTGTACAGGCCAGAGTTAGGTTTACATCTACGGGTGATAAAAGGTTTTACAAATGACTGACATAAAAAGAATATAATATTATATATATTTAATATATAATCTGGAAATAATATTTAGACTATCGGTTATATTACTTGCCGGCTACATTGTATAAACCTTTAATATTACATTATATTACAAAGTGGTATGTATGTGTGCGCATTGTCTTGACATTCCTGAACGGACGCGCGCGGATTTTCTATCGTCGAAACGATCTCGGTCTCGGCTCGACCGTAATGGAATACCCGAAGAGAAGTTCCGTCTTCAGGTGTTTCATTAAAAAAAAAAAAAAAACAAAAAGAAAACAGAAAGCAGACCGCGTCCCCCGCGACGTGAATTCGTCCATTATCGTAGTAAGCGCGAACACAACGTGGAGATGGAATATCGTTATTTATTAACTACACATATAAATAAAGTATAAAAGTACCATAGACGAGTCATTGGAAAAGAATGAAGAGATGTATTCTCAGTCGCCGGTGTCGTCAGGAATGCCAATGTCGAACGAGAGAAAATGGCAACCGGTTGCGTGCCGTTTCTATCCGTTCCCCTTTCCTTCGCGAGTACGTCGCGGCACATCCGAGCGAAACATGCAGCCATACATATGTATAATGAAAATCATAATTTCCATCGGAACACATCTATCTAATGATTCTCTTGAGCACGTTGGTGTGGATTCGAAGGGTGGCGGAGGGGGATAGTATAAGAAAATACACGTTGCCGTTGCATCTGGAAATCAATGGCTCATAGAAAATTTTCACACGGTGACGGCTATGCGATCAGCGCGATAGGTCAATGAAAATTCGAAGCGTATCAAAAGATAAACAATTCACTTGAAAGTTGAGCTCTGGAGGAGTCAACTGCGCGCCCCGTGAGCGCACGCGTGTCTCGTCTTCGTCTCTCCGCGTTTCTTAGAGGCGCGTCCGCGTTACGGTTTGCGCCCGTAAATGGAACTCACGTGATAAGCGTAATGCAGCGGTCTATAGGACTCGTGTGTACGCCGTTCTACACTCAGCGTTGTTTATCTCGCCGCACGATTGCCCAGGAATAAAGTACGCGCTCTCTAATACTACCCATTTACGCGTGCGAAGGATATCGCCGCATCCCATTAAAACGTGCACGTCGTCTTCAGCTGAGTCACACTGCATTCACTGTACAGGACAACTTGCAAGTGAATCAACAACATATGTATATATGTATATATATATACTCTGCTCTATATCGGTGCCGCCCCCTGTACGGGGCCAGTGTTTTATAAGTTAATGGACATGTCTTGGTCGTACGGTGTAAGATTGGTGTCGGACGAGGATGCCGAGGTAACTGTTGTTGCTGCGGTCGCGCTGGTCGGTGATTGCAAAGGTGTCGAGGTTGTCGGCAGATGAGACGTTGGACTCTCCAGAGTCGAGTTCCAATGACTTCTCTCGGTACCATCGCCCCCATCGTCCGAGACGATCGAGATATCGGCTATTATACCACTCTCTGCAATTGCATGGACACAATGATAACACGTGGAACCTTCCTTTAGTCATTACGATCTGGTCGGCGAGAGAAGGAACTTGGGAGAAACACTGGATGCGCTGTCGAGGAGAATTGTTGCTTCACTCAGCACTTTCGCCTTGGGCGCTCACGAGGGGAGCGCGCGATAGTGGAAATCGTTTTTTGAATGATAATAGGTGGGTTGCATGAGACGCAGATGGTATTGCAAAATCCTGATGGGTTCAGTCGAAAGGGGTCTTTCCTTTTGGGGAATTTGAACGTGGAATTTTAGACGCTTCTATTGTTGGATCAGGAAGTCGTATTTTTAGATTTACACTGAATCTTTTTCACGATAGTTATGTTTCAATGAATTTGGGCACGATCGAGTCCATCGTTCAGATTGTATTAAGATTATGTTACAGATTAAATAGGTCAGCAATGTCACTGTGTGCAGAATTATATTTAAACGTAATTGTAATTGACCAAATATTAATGCATAACATATTTGAAGAATGTTCGTTTACAGTACCAGAATACTAAAGCCATTTAAAACTTTAGACTTAAATTTTTCAAAAACAATGGCTTATCTTAACAAAACCCAATAGTGTTTTGTAATAATATCTACATATTACATTTACTGTTATCCAGAAAGCGATTTCCTCGACTATACAGTGATTCGATCGAACTTATCGCAAGTTCTCACGAATACTAACCAATTCTAATAAAATAAACTTTCTTTCTAAATCTAGAAATCTGGACGACAGAAATCTCCACAGTTTTTAACACTTCGCCCAAAGCGACCAAAGCAGTAGGCGTGGGTCATAGAGTGAAAGTTTTCGCTTCCAGGGTTTCCCCCTTTCAAGTCCCTTCTTTCGTTATCCCAAGTATAACGCACTGTATACTTGGACCATCGTTATGAGATTACGTACCAACGCTACACTGACTGTTCAGAGTAGTGCTGCGATGATGTGGCCGTGGACTCGTGTCTAATCCGAGGTTCAAGGTCGTTGGAGGACCGCTGCTTCCGCCGCTACTCGAGGATGAACTCACGGAGATTACGCTGTGAGGTCTCCTGCTACAGCGACCTGAATCTTCCGACATCGACACCGCTATCGAGTTCCTAAATCTAGGAGCTGTTTCAAGGGAAGATGCAGAATTAGTATTTCGCACGACTCTCAGAGATCTAATACCTTCAGTTTAAGATAGATGCGTTTCGGTACGTACTTTTCGACAGTTGGGCTACACTGATCGAACGGTCATTGATCTGATCCGCGCTAGGCCTAATGTCCAGACAAGGTTTGTTTCCGATGCCCATGCTCGACATCTCCGCCAGGCGCACTTCTGTGGTCGCAAAAAACAATTTCATTACATTCAGCAGCAAAGACTTTTATTGTTAGAAGGAAACTACACAGGGTAGTGATTCTATATCTCAAAATTTGTTTCTGCGATTTAATTGATTTCATTGGTCTACTTATTGTTAGTGACCATTCGTTAACAGAGGATCTACGGTTTTAGGTGGCTTTCGAATCACTATGTGTCATATACTTCAAATTACACATGTCGAAGTCGTATAATACATTTATTAAAATTTTATTTCACACGGAATAGTTTCAGAAATATTCTACAAGGGAGATAACCACTTCAGGGTAGGTGTTTAGTGATAAAAATAAGCATCGAATTGTTCTTCAAGTTCTGCATAATAGTGAAATATTAAAATTGACGTGTGTCGATTAGGTAATATCCCACTTGGTTGTTTAGAACACCTTACGAATAGTTCACATGCGGACTTAAAGGGTTATTCTACTGTAAAATTTTGAAAAATGCGTTCACATTGAAATCTTTAACATCTTCGTTAGAAAAAATTCCAAGAATGCAAAACTGTATTCTATATGACGAGAAAACCTCCCCAATCAAACACATTGAACCAAATCCATCGTAGAAGTATGACGCAACTTCCTTCATTGCGAAAAGTTCTTCAAAGAAGTTCTAAGAGACCTAGTTTCGCGTTTGGACAAGTGTATACAATTAAATGGGAATTATATGAGTAAAATAAAGCATTTAGAGCACGATTCCCAGAACTTTGGAAACATCCCTCGCGCGCATACTCAATTAATTTTTAAACTCGTTTCCCTTGACTTTAAAATAATATTCCATCATTTCAATTAATTTTGAGATATAGAATCAGCCCTCTCCACACAGCATCCCAAACCGAAGCGTACCTCTGTTTCGCAGCGCCTGTTTCCATAAAAGGTTGCTCAGCTCCTCCGTCCACGCTTTCTTGATGTCCTCGCTCGCACACTGCAACGTGTACGTGTCGCCCGGTTTCCTCTTGCGGAACCAAATTTCGAACTTCGTGGGTGAGTCCGCTATCACCGCGGTCAATCCTATGTCCGTCGTCTTGATGCTGTGCTTGTAGATGTATATATCCAGGTTCTGAAACACGGGGCAAACAGGTCGCCGTGACATCCGACCAGCACGAGAACGAAACGGTCAAGACGCGAAGGATCGTGTCTCACCTTTCTATCGGGGAATCTTCTCGCTTTGCTGAAGAGGATAAGGTCTTCGAAGAGGAACACTTGTCGCAGGCACTTCTTGCCTTTACCCTGCCAGACCAAGAACTCGTTTTGACGCAGCAGCCTGCCCTGCTCCTTCACGTTCACCTATAATTTCCACCGTTTTTACTATCGATCTGAACCCGGGCGAACGGCAAAAAACGCATTACGTACACACTTCTCCATCGGCATTAACGACGCGAACGATTCTTCTACTGTGTCATTATTCGTCGGTTAGTGGATTATCACGTGGTTCACGCGGTTAGAGGATACAATTTTTTTTTTTTATTTGTCGTGCAATTGTAAAATGATGATGTACACACGTACGTCGCAATCACGAAGAGAATCCATCGCCAGGAGATCGTTCCCGTGGCGCAGCTGGAACCGCACCATCTGTTCGGCCGCCCTCAAATCCGCCTCACCCTCGACCATAGGCTTCATGCCGTCGTCCTTCTCTTCCTTCTCGTCTTTGCCGGAGATTTGGTCGGACAGGTCGGTGCCAGCCTTGACGAGCTGCTGCAGCAGCAACGCGTATTTACCCATTCGCTGCACAGGCTTCAGGAGGTAGCTGGCGAGGTCCATTTTGTCCCCCAGCTCGAGCTGCTTCTGCTTGAAGAACGTCGTGCCGTACTCGGCCATCAGGGAGTCCGAGTTGGGCTTGTTCTTGTTGTACAACGCGTACAGATAGAACTTCTTCTCCTGTAACGTTCAGTTTTCATCATTAGCTATTACTCTATAGACCAGGGATGCACGGACTTGTCAAGACCAAGGGCCACATGGATTCACTGTGACTCATGGGAGGGCCGCCAAAAAGAAACATGAAAGTTATCCATCATACTTTATTTATTTTATTTATATTTATCATATATTGTTACAAAGAAAGATAATAAAAAGTGAATGAAGAATTTAATTTGATGCGTGACACTGCATTGATTTAACAATTGTTTCAATATTTAGTTCGCTTTTTGTTGTAGCCAAGCGCAAAATTGATTATAAATTTTCATTAGCCAAGCGGTTCCTATTTTTCGATTTGTTAATATCCATGACTGAAAACGTTGTTCACAGATGTATGTTGACCCAAAGAGGCTTGCGCGTTTTAACACGTTCCGTGCCGCGTGGGTCGTATGCGCCCCACGCTCCAAATTCGATTATTCTAAATAAATGGTACTATTCTTTATATTCCAATTAAAACGAACGCCACGATAATAGTACCGAACGAATGGTGCAACATAAGACAATTCAATGTTTGTGTTTTCAACGTTATATATTTATAGAAACTTATTCTCACGCGTCTGACTAGTTCTGGAATTTTTCACCGTGGCATGGAACGTGTTAACGCGTTATCTAGCAACGATTTATAATTGTTTTCATCGACAAAACGATAGAAGTTTAATGAATTGTCTTCATTAAGCTGTACTGATTCGCATGCGGACCGCGGTCCGTGCATCCCTGCTATAGATCAATCATTTGTTCTTCGAGTGTCACCGAAGAGAACTCACGTGTCTAAGGAAGCACTGTCCCACGTTCATGGGCGATTGCTCGCACTGCTCCAGTTCCCGCAGGAAGTGTTGACTATGGAACTCGTAGATCTTCTCCACGTTGCCGAAGATCACGTTACGTTGTCCTCTGAGGGCCTGAGGAATGTCCTCCCGCACCAACTCCGGGATGTAATTCTTTAACGAGAAAGCATGATCGTTGTTCAAACCGGCCGGGGTAAACGCGACAGGTGCATGAATCTAAGCGATGCGAGAAGCGAACAGTTACCTCTATTATGTACTCGAGGGACTTGACGTAGTCTCGTTCGGTCTGTATCATTTCCCTCATTATGAGCAGTATTGTTCTGCAAGGTGAAATTCTCGGTTAATGACTGAAACACGCTCGAAGGCGCGCAACAATTCCGCATAATCGCGTCGTGGAATTATTACAGATAAGCCGGGCATAGAGGTGAGAACCGAGGAACACGGAAGAAAATCGAAAAACGTAACGTCGCGAAACCACCGCGAAAACTCCCACGCGGTCTAACGAAACCCGGAGGAACTTCGACGTTCCTGGCTGGAAACTTTTAATGAGAATATTAATCAGGCCTGGCAGCTGTAATTACGCGCGTCCATCGCTAATTGCGCTGGCGAAAGAAGAAAGCCGAGCGCCGTATTGCTGGCACAAACACGGGGAAGAAGGGATCTTTCGAATGATGCACGCACTTTTTCGCCTTCATGCCAGGGGCAATGCTGGCGGCCCTGTGGAGGTGCGAGTTCACCGGCGGCTTCACCAGCCTCCGAGGCGCGGGACTTCGGGGTGGTGTCCTCGGAGGTGAGCAATCCAGCAGCTGTTCCGCACTCTCTCGAAGCTCCGCGATATTGTCCAGCACCGGCCGACCACCGCTTCCTGCTGATCCCACGCTCTCCATCGGACAGGCGTACGACGCACTGCTGTCACTGTCGTCCCAAGAGGTTCCTGGAACAATCGGCACAGTTCTGTTAGGTGGCACAGAGAGTTCGTGCGGTTTTGGAAGATTAGAAACGGATACGTTTTAGGCACAGTGTTTGGGGTGCTTTGGATTAATACTTGTGTGGGTACCCGGGTAGAGATGGACCGGACATGCATTGCCGGCCAAAAGTATGGGACCACCTGGGTCGAAGTTACATTTTATAGCATGAGTTGTAAAGGATGAGTGCAACGGATGTAATGCTGCACTGGCAGTTTGAAGGATGCATTATGAATTTTTGTAAGATACTGAATAAGACGCATTATTTATATACTGTTTTTGAGGGGTATTAAAAAGAATCAGTTTCTTTCTTTGTCGCGAAGTGGCTCCATACTTTTGGCCGGTAGAGTACATCTTAGGGCAAGGAATTTGAGCACTTCCTGTTAAAATCTTGACAAATCCTTTTAGATTCCTACTATTGAGACCTTCCTACGTCGATTTATCTTTACTGTATGAAAATCGATTGAAAAATTTGTAAATACAGCGGCAATTTTTACATGTAGAGAGAGGGAGAAAAGTTAGGTGCCCACGTAAGGGTTAATCAGTACCATCGAATTCAGTAACTTTTTCCTAACGAGACGGAAGCTTGTAAATTCGATTCTTATAACAGTTTGTATCTTTTGATTCGGGAAACTGTGTCGGTTTTTACATCGTGATAATTTTGAAAGTTTTTAGCAGATAAATAGTTTTTTAATAATAGAAATAAATGGTAGTTTGTTGGATATAAATCAGGTGAACATGGATGAATTAAAGTTCGCTTCAACCAAATTTTACATGCAATATTGTCCACATCGAATCGGTTTAAAGCAATATTTCCCAAAGTGGGTCTCGCGAAAACATTTTGGGCATCCGCGAGATGAGGTGTCTTGTAATCAAATTTACTGGAGTCTAGAAGAAACAACTTCTCATTAAAATGAGTTGCTTCTAGACTAACAAACACCTCGCATTAATCTCCTTCTTGTTAATTTCTTTTTAAAACGATTACAAATTTATCAAAGTTAAACACAGTTATTTTTTATTTTTATGTTCCATTTATTTTGTTATTTTTTATATGAATAAATTCCGTCTCTGAAATAGTTTGTGGTTAATTTAATATCTTATTAAAATGTGGGTGGCGGGGGTTGTCCGTAAAATGCAGGTATAAGTTCCGCGATTTTTAAAAAATTGTATAAGTTTTCTCCGACGAAAAAAGTTTAGGAACCACTGCTTATAGAACATACATCGACGTTCAAAATCGTTATTTCGAACACTCGTAAAATAGTTAATAAATTTGTAAATTACCAAAGTGTTCAACCTGTTCGATGAACTAAATTATTTTTCATTGTAATTGACTTTCAACGCCCCTGAATGGCCTTCAACTATGGGTCCCTGTGCGTGTCTTGAACACTCTATTAGTAGATAAGCAAAAAAAAATATTTAACAAATAAAATGGACCTGTGTATGTCCTTTACACCTCCACCTAAAAAGAACTATTGAAATCAAACTATATCCTTCTTGAAATCAAACAACAACTGCCTGAAGCATTTTGTTCTATCACTAAAAATAGATGAGTTACTCAGGCTATCTTACATGCCTCATCCTGTATGCGCTCATACTGTGTACACTATATCGCATTATTTTTTGCACTTTGCACATGAGATATCGCTATCGACTGAGTATTAGGCAGCACTGGAATGCGTCATACATTCGTCTATGACAAAGTTTGCAAAACAGGAAACACAAACGTTTCGTCCTGTCATCAGCTTCCCATACCATCCACAGCGAGCACATTGTCTCGCAAGCGCGCCAGAGCGAAAAGATTACAAAAATGGACAAGAAAAAACAGAAAATGTTACTCACTTTTCGCGAGACTGTCTTCCCAGGAGGTTGCAGACTCCGAAGCGGCGAAGGATCTTCTTCTGGCCGGGCTTCCCGGGGCGGAAGTGGTCCTCGCTATCTCGAGGGCTTCCGCGCATTTGCTCCTGGCGATGCGACATTGTTCCAGAAGGATCTCGTTACCGAGTTTCTCGGCGAGCGCCATCATTTCCGTGAAATGCTCCGGCGGCAGGGGTGGTCTGGCCATCAGGAACTGCTGGGCCCTTCTCTCGCCGGCGAGACGAGCCTCCTGGGCCCACTCGTACGCTCGGTCCTGAAGCAGGCAACATCTCGACGTGTCCTCGAGATATTCGCGCCTGTCCTCCAGCCGGGAACCGAATCCTCGAAGATGCTGCTTCAAGGATCTGGCGAGTTCCCGTAGTCCGCTGGCGCTCGCCGCCTCGGCAAGGTCGCTTCCCTTGTCAAGATGTCTCTGGAATGAAAAATACGGCGCCATGATGCTTGGTCATTCCTTAACGCACACGTTAGGGTATCTAAATATATCTTGTGAATTTTTTTTGTGAGCCGATAGCTCTGAAAATCACTGCCGGTTGGCGTTTGAAATTTTCTTTAACCGAATAGTTGAGTATTTTTAATAAAATTCTGACGCGTGTTATGATGAATTAATTATTTTTTCCTACAGTTTTCCAGTTATATGGGAAACGGCACATTTTAATTCGATGTACTGCGTACAGCAGTGACTCGTTTATTGCGAATAACTTAGTCCCACTCGATGTTCTTGGGTTATTTAGGAATGCTGTATAGGGTGAGTTTGAATTTCTGTTATAAAAGATACGGAAATTTTGTATGCGTAAGAATTAATGAAAAAAATTCTATTAAACATGGTTCTTAAAATTCGTAATTTCTTAAACACAGCCATTTTTATAGTTACTGTTTTGATTCAAAGTAAACGTACGTAATATTTAACCCCTATCGATAGCATAGTATCTTATGATCGCATAAATATTTTGCACACATCGTTGCAACTCCTGAGTTGCGTTTACTGACTATTCTACTTTCTTTATCAATCCCGAAGTTTGTACAACTCCTATTGCAGTGAAAAGCAGCAGTATTTCAAAAAGTAACATCTGTACAACTCACGATAAGTAGACAATTTTTCTTATTCTTGAGACGTAGGCTACACTTCCAAATTTCGTGTCAAGACTTCGCACAAGAGCCCGTCTAAAAGTAAGCTTAACGTCTTAAAAAGTAGACAATAAATTCTCGACAGTACATCTTGGATTACTTGAGAAGAGAATCTTATCTGTTGCTCGCATTCTTAAGTCGCCGAACCTCTACCTACGGCTATCACGGCTAGAGGATCGGACGGCCATAAACCGGTCCAGTGAATCGTTTACTCCAAAAGATCTACTCCGAAAGTTCAAAATAAACGGGTCATTACCGTAGAATACTTTCCACTGCGCCGGTCAACGTGTTCACCAGCCACGTAAAACAGGAAAAGGCAAAAAAAACGTCGCATGATGGATGCGGCTCATAAATTCATAGTATCTCCCGCAGCATCGTGCGGTGTTTGCTCAGATTTACCATGAATACGATATTGTGTGTAAACATACGGAAATATTTCATTGGCCGGGTCATAACAAAAGAGAACAATAAAGGGCCTTCTTGCACGCTGGCAACGATATCCTGTTGTCTACGAATCGAACTCCCGCGGCGCAGCACGGAACCGTCCCTAATGGAGGGACCATAAATCGACATATGGGGAAAAAGGAACGGAGCAGCGATGAGTAGGGGACCTCCGCTATGGGACATTGTCTATTTGTGCACGGAGGCGAGCCGGAGACTGTTTACACGGGACATACTCTATCTATAGGGTGGCACGCTTACGAGAAATCGGGTGATACTCTCGAGCCGCATCAGCCGAGATCTGTGACTCGTAATTGGAGACTCGAGCACATCCTGCAAATATTGTATCGAAGGGGGGTCAGTTTAAAAATGTTATGGGAGCACTCAGATGTAAGACATGTTCTTTGAGCTAAACCTCAAGTTTGACTCATGAAGTGCGGAATACTTCAAACCTGAACACTTCCTGTGGACGGACTCTTGTCACACTGGCACGCCGTGCTGTGTTTTGGTATTTTTGACTGAATTCGAAAAAAAACAGGAAACAAAATAAATGGAATCTCGATTACTGAAGTTGCAACGGGAATTATAGGATCCTAAGTGTATATATTTAGTAGAAAGATTGACGATTTGCGACAGAAATATTCATAGCACACAAAGAGTTTAACCCTTAAAACCTACCATAAAAAAAAATAACGTGAAGTTTCAACCCTGATAGCCTTTAAGGGTTAAGGAGGATATGCAATCAATCGCAATAGTCTGCACAGACAAAGAAATATAAGTAAATAAATAAAGAAATAATTATTTTCTAGCTCTAATAAATTCGTCCTTGTAGAGATCAAGAGATCCGTCAAAAATTAAAAATTCCAATACAATTTAACAACGCACTTCAAGACAAAAGAATTTATTCTAAGCACTTCAGTAGCGTTCCTCGTCAGCGTTGGTGGAATAAATTAAAACATAATTGGAAGAACTACCGAAGTCCATCCATAAAAAATATCGATAGCCTCAAGTGGCAGGAAAATTGTTTCATTTCGGGACCGGTGGAATCGAGGGGAGCCTTCAACTTTCAATATACCCGGATAGGAGCATCCCTTGCGATATATACGAGTGATGTGTACCAGTGATCACGGAAGCGTGAAATCCCCGTTGGACACGGATCAGTAACATCCTGGAACAAGGACGATCCCGATTGAGCATCCGTGACGAAAATGCATCACGTCCCACGGAGATGGAGCGTATGGTTCGCTCATAAACGCGGATAGATGGATCGAGCAACTGTTTCGCTTGTCGTACAAATTTACGCCTGTAATCGACTCGATCGAGTATATTTCTTCGATCTCGATAGGGCGTGTTACGACCACCGTCCATAAATCCTCGAGCTTAATGGTACTGAATTTCGCGTGGTGGATTCACGGGAAATAAAATTGGAAGCCGGATGAAAGTGCGATCGTGACCTGTGAATTGTTTGAAATAATTTTTCTCGGTTTATTTATTTTTATTCTGGGCATATTCCATGATTTTGGAGACTCCATTAGAATTCTTATGTTATCACAGTCTGCCCTTTCAGAAGATTCTAAGATGATAACTTTTTCAAAATTAATCAGAAAAGCATTTCTACAATATTATTCTCTTTTCAAATACAACACACAATTGCATCCTTTTCAGCCTCTTCAGAGACGAATTTATTGTAATCGAACAGAGCGATTTAATTTTTATTGGATTTTATAAAAACTGACTGACATACGATGTGGTTTTTATTTTTTTTTTGGAAAATACAGGCTGAATTCACCATAATACTTGTATTTCCACCCTGAAGAAGTTAATTAAAGTTTCCACGGTTCTCTTTTCACGGACGGCGGGATTCATCATGACAGAACTTAGGGGAGCAAGGTTTCTACTTTCAGTGTTTGCGCTCTCTTTGGACACGTGACGGGGTCCCTTAGGGTCCTAAGCCATCGGAAGTTCCTTTCTCTGGGCCGAGAACGAAGTACCGTGGATCACAATCCGGACACGTGCAGCATTATACCGTTCGCGCCGTTAACGATACCGTGGACAACGTTGAAGTAAGTTTGCAGAATGGTTAACGAGCATCGTTAACGAATGTTTGAATTATTGCATGCTCGTTGCTACAATGTTCCTTGGACCGATATCACTCTGCTTTATCGAACCTTCGATGCAGGTCCGTAACTCATTCTGCTGGTAGACTTTGATGTTGCAACACGAGCAAGTGAGATTTGTCTGGGTAGACTGAACCTTGTGCATGATTTTATGGCACTATAATTTTTAATCTTCAAAAAGGCTCGTGATATGTGAGAACAATTTCAAGAAACAATTAAAAAACTGAAGATAATTTTAGAGAATCGGATAAGCTTCCAAATTGATCTGATTCCTGAGGTGTAACAAGTTTCGTGTTGAAATAAATACTGATTCTCAAGGCTGATTCTATTTGATTGTTTTGACACATTCACCGCCATGACAGTCACCGGTGACCGATACTGATTGTGAGCTTTCCGTTTACGGCGTTCCTGTATTAATCTGTATAATGTGTATAACAAATAATTGCTTGATTTGTAGAATTGTGAATAAATCTGGTAGCAGTAGAAGGACATATAATATTCTATGTAATATTACGTATAATATTTGTTTATAATTCGATATTATAATACAATACTGTATTTCATTATTCTTATTCCAAATAATATAGTTGGAGCGAACAGGGAGTCAATTAAAATACGCTTGGCGGCAAATGTGTTAAACAATGCCCAATATCTTATATACATTCTAATTGGCTCTGTTAACACTATTTCGTAGTATCTAATGAACATCTCATTTCATTATTCTGATAAGAATATAACGTCAGATTTTCGCAACAATTTTTGTTCGAAGTAATAATCACAAGCTATTCTAATCAAGAAAGTAGCTGGCGCGCATCAAATGCATAACAAGACGAGACCACCTATAGGTTAATCTCTAAGAATTTTCTTTTTATTCTAATATATAAATTTTTAAGTGCGGTATTTATCCTTAAAGCAGTTCCCACATGTTACAGGACACCGTGCATACACCACGAAAGCAATTTAATTTTAACACAGGTATTACAATTATTACCGTGCATCCTATTTCAGAAGATTTCCAAATTGCAGCACGTGTAAATCATAAAGATAATTCGTCGTCACGGATCAGTCATTAATCAGAATTAATGCACGCGGTGAACCGTAACAGATCGCCGGGACGTTTGACGAAGTTCCAATTAGGATATTGAAGTTTTCCAGCGAAGCGGATAGATTCGGTTCCAGTTCGATTATAAATGGTCGGCACGGTGCGTGAAATATTGCCAGGGGAGGTTGTCGAGATCTCTCCGTCGTGTTTAATCAGCGAAATCATTTGGATTCGGGGCGCGGTTCCCTCGCGGCTAGTCAGCCGCACCGCCGAATAATATCGTGTGCAGAGACCGCCATAGTGATAAGAATGGCATCGAATCGATGCTATCGATTCCGGTACGTGAAATATGAGAGTTGCAAACACAATCGAAATGTTTTGGCGGAGATATCGATATTCGGTTCGTGCCATTAAAGAGGTACCATTACCTAATCGCTGTATCCAGAAAAGTATTGATATGATTTCTTGTTACTCTGTATATTATTTCCTTATTATTTATACTTTGTATCTCTGTATGTACAATCGACATATTTTCATAGAAATGTCGATATTCGGTCGGTACCATTAACACGTTGACTGCCACATCATATAGTCTCAAAACGACATCTTTCTAGACTTTGATACAACATGAGAGTGATCTCAAGTTATGCCATTTTTAATCAAGGATATTAGTAAATTTTTACGATCTTTTACTGTCTCTGTTACACATTTTCAGATATTTTTACTAATACTGTTCGAGTGATTGAATTTAAGCGTCATCCACACATGGTTGACATGGCAGTCAAAGTGTTAAAGAGGTATATACTCTTAGCTAATCGATGGATCCCGGGAAGTATCGATACGACTTCTTGTTCACACAAGGAGTACTCAATGAACCTCCGATCAGTAAAGGGAATTTGTCATCAGAGGCTTGTATGCGATGAAGGGAAGCATTGCACTAATTCCGAAATAGGGCAAGGAAAGTTTCATATAACTACACTAATTCAGATTTAATTGGTTTAACACGTTGAGCGCCGCAGTGGAAAATCCTGCAACTAGTCAGACACTCGAAAACACCTTGCCGTACAATTTAATTCACATTACAGTACTATATTTCACAATAAAATACAATAAAAATATTGCTTCCAATTACGCATCGCATCAGAAATTAACCCTATTTATAATGATTATAAATAAATAATTATTGTCTAAATTAAAATAATTATTTCAACAAGTGAAATCTAGTGGCTCAAACGTTATAACGAGTACAGCTCGTGACAAGGTGTTAATTTTTCGATCCACGTTTATTAGCACATTTTCCTCCGTTTCGCGAGTACTATCTGCCTTCCAAGTCTTGTACCCTCTTCTGCAACATCCTCTATAAATATCAACACGTATGAACTGTCTTACAGTGAATGGATGCACGAAAGTATTGAACCACTTGGTTATCATCAGTTCCGATAGACACAGTACCACAAACGGTAATTATAGTATTCGATTCGAGTGGTTCGCCCGTATGTTCGATGAAAGCCCATGAGTTTCGAGTGGCCCGCATTCGTTTACGAAAGAGCACGCGAACGTAATAGCGCGATCGAGACATTTATCGCGACCCCGTTAGAGAAATCATATAGGAATGCCGCGAAAGTGCGCGCGTGCACCTCATTTCGCATTTCCATGTTTATAATGCGTGCTAAACTAGCGCGCCGGCCACGGCTCGTTCGTGACGCTTAATTAATTTACTGGAAACACGATAACCTCGTGGTCGAATTCTGTGCGCACCGGGCTGGATCATTTTTCGACTCCATACCACGGACTATGTTGTACAAGCTGCAACATGTGTGTTAACGCTCTTTCCGCACGACTCGTCCTCGGTGAAGCAATGCTGGGTTTACGCTTTGAATACCGCACGTCTCAAAACGAACTATGTATTGCAAACTTGAGCTTTTCTACAGTAAATCATAAAGAAAGATTCGTGTCTCGAAAGAAAAAAACGTAAACGTATTTAAGGCACCCTTAATTTGTAAACGCGTGTCTTTTATGGCCGATGGGTTTTTCAGTGGGTAATAGTTTTTAAAAATCTGAAAAATATATAGCATCTTCAAACATTCTAAATTAAGATTGTCATCAAAACTTTGACAAGTAATTTATTTAACACTAGTTTCGAATTTCACAAATGTGCGGAATAAATGCAATGTTGTATAATGTTAAATATTATAAATTTTATATAAATATATAATATCACATAGTTTCATTTAGAAGTTAATAGTGTATAATATATTGTTTTTAAATAAAATAAGTTGTTTTTGAAGAAAATGTGCGGTTTCGTTTGCGCGTCAGTTTGACGCCTGTCCGTAGGGATAGGTGTATAAGAAATGTCCGCAAACCTAGTATTAAATATATTATATTATAAATAATATAAAGTGAAACAAGTGAACTGCAGTGAACCAGCCTCGATACGAAAGACCCACGTTTACAAATTAAGGGTTACGTATATATTTCTACCTATAAAAAAGAATCCTTCAGCATGTTTTCTCAGTCTCCCGGGTAGACGTGTCCCCTTAACCATTGCCTTCAGACAGAATCACCATAAACGCGACCTAAACATCGACATCAGCTTCTTCGCCGTGCCTCACAATGAACCTCTCGATCCTCACCGATTAAAACAAACACACCGGATTGCGTAATCTCGTCGAACTGTCCATCACCGGTGATGGAATTGCACATGTAGAACGCGTCTGACGCTTACGAGGCTGCAATTACGATCCATCGAACGATCGTCATCGTTGGATCGTGACACGACAAATATCCCGTGCGGTAATTACATAACATACGGCCGATAGACAGACGCAACAGGAAAATCTGAATCGCACGGGCAGGCTCGTTATTACGGCGGAATGTAGAAAGGCGCCTCTCGCGGTGCATAATTGGCGAACCGTGAAGGCAGATTAGCTGAAAAAAACGTGATCAGCCTGGTGCACCGGTCGGAACGGTGCACCGGCGTTAATCGGCACGTATCGACGATTAACACACTAAATCGTCGATTAACGCAGCCTCTCGGTTCACGTGACACATGGTGATCGTCACGCTACGCGGCGGAGCGGATTGTGCTTTCTATTTAATTACGCTCGTGGGGAATTCGAGGCTCGCGAATTCGAATCGCGTTCGATCAGAAACGCTATGCTTACAAGCGGACTGCAGATGTACGTTTTTGTTCTTTGATTTTCATAGGTTTTGATATACACTCCCGTCCATAAGTCACCGGACACTTACAACTTACTTTGTTGGGAAAATTAGGAGCTGGCGATTTTACAGTATGAAATCGCCTATATTATGAAATAAAGTTAACACTTGTTAATTGTTTAGAATGTAGAGAATATGTAATTCAAATCATATATTAAAGATCTTACCAGAAGTAAGAAATTAATTTCATATTTTCTGTTTGTAATTTCGTTTCCACCTTCCTGCTAATTTCTTCCATAAGATTTTTTTTCACTTTGGATAAAACTTCCAAAGTGTGTATGTACAGACTATCGTCTGACCGAATTGGAGATGTATTAGAAACATAATTACTTATATATGTATATGTTCCTTTAAAATTGTGTTTTGTCTGCATGTAGATCGTCTGAATTATTATCTGACTCGATGGGATAATTTCTGAAGATTGAATCTCATTTACTTGTAGCCTAACAAATCACACGGACACGATCAATCACTATAGTGAACACTTACAAGTCGACAGATGTTTATTTCAGAACCGTATCTACAAATCTACAAGCTGTTTTCTCCAAAACTACGTAGTAACACCAAAGACAAGATCTTTTTATTACACTTCGAACACTTAATAAAATTCTATACAAAAAAATATTCTAATTAGTGTCATAAAAATCGATTTTCTCTCCTCTTGTCATCCTGTAAATTTATATCCAGAATTTATATAATTCTATCGCAATCTGAGTTCTAAAAAACATACTAATCTCTGCAATATATAATTATGATATCTCAATGGATTTTATCCAGTAAACAAATTAATTCTACTGCTCCTGTCGCGTTTCCAGGAAACATTACTTCATAACGTTATTCCGCTAGAAGCGACGATAAATTGTTGGACAGTTCAGCGGGTTAACTGCGCATTGCAACATTATGCAAAATTATGATAACACGTCAGGCGGATGTAAAAGCTCTAGGTAGACACTGGGCTCGTTCGCGGCAAGAAAAAAAAAGAACATTGTAAAACTGAGTCTCGCGAAACGAAGGAACGTTCGAGCGACGAGAATGCAAATCGCACGGGTCACTCGCGATCTCGTTGAATAATTAATCGCCGCTTGCATAAGGAGTTCAATTTGAAGAATATTTTGCACGCTAACGTTTTATCGCTCCCGTCCAGCGAATGAATGTAACCGGCGAATTCCGTTACGCAACCATTTTTTCCCTTCTTTCGTGGGAATGGCAGCCGTGGGCGAATAAAACTAATCGGCCGTGCGACACGAAAAATCACCGTGAAACGAAAGAAAGAGAAACAGATTAGTGCAAACGCTTGATTGTTGAATTTGAGGCGAGCACCGAGTTCCCTGAGAATCCCAAACTGCTTCCGTTCTAAAATATAAACACCCTTTGTGATCCTATAGTTTTGCAGGAATATCTTGGAAGATTTAAGGCTCAAATACTGTGATATTATTTTTCTTCCATTAATAACAAACGAGAATAATACTTATCGTCATTGGACTGCGGATGTTTATGCAATTTAATGTATTTAAATTGGTGAATGATGAACATTTACTAACTTAGCAAAATAAAAATTACATGTTTTAAATGTTTCACGGAGCAAATGCAGTCTTACTGAAGTTCCATTTATTTAATTGCATAAATATAGGAAATATGGAAGTCCAAAAATGAATATTTGCATAAACATCCTCAGTCTAATCATCATTATACAACCTCATTTGTCTTGTTCAGAAAATTGATCAAATCCGAAAATCGAAATTTTTAGGCATTCTTACGAAATTATGTGGTAAACAAAAAAATGTCTATATTTCACAAGAGGAGGGAATGAGTATATAAAATGACACTTGTCACACTCGAAATTAGTTCTACTTACCAACTACTATCTATTTTGGTACCCCGACAGCGTTTTAGCTGACAAAAAGTTCAGTAATACTAATTGATTAAAATCGACCTGCAATGAATTGCCTTGAAACAATAGAAGCTTGTTGAAGATGCAACTAAGGAACTGTCGAAATGGTCGAATAAGGCTACTAAAATTAATATTCAGTATCTTGATAATTAAAACTAACTGCAGCTGCTAATGTGTTCACGTTCGATGGAGTCGTATTTAATGACCTGATGTGTCAACATATAGTCATTCGAGCGTGTCAAATTCTTCATAAGAATTCGAGTCGTTCGAGTCCGAGCCGCCATGCTAGATCTCAGCAGTTCATACTGACTGCTCCACGCTCTTCTAGTTGAAAGTAGCTGTCACAGTAAAGTAGATAAATCCTATTGGATCATTAGAAGGTATTTAATATTAAACTTTCGACCATCTGTTGCAAATCACAGTCAAGGTGTGAACACGCTATCTCAGTCTCGATATCCATCAGGAGAAGCGTTTGCAAAATGTAAAAATGCCTGATATACTTATTAGCACCTAGACGGCAACTTCACACTCTTTTCCTTGAAAGCAGCTGTTACAGTCGAGTAGATAAAACTTACTGGAACTATGGAAGATATTTAATGTTATACTACTGACAGTCTATTGCAAATCATGATCAAGGTGTGAATACGCTATCCGAATCTCGATATTCATCAGGAAAAGCGTTTACAAAATATAAAACTACCTGACGTACTTATTAGCTCCTAGCTGGCTGTTCTACACTCTTTTGCTTGAAAGTACCCCTTACACTTAAAACATCTTTTAAACTGTTAACCCTCTACGTCCAAAACGATATACTATAGAGAGATGTCTAATAACATGATCTATCAGCATGCAAGAGTTCATTCAAATCGAAGACGACGAGTTGGGGGTCTCTCCTTGTGAGAACTATCCTCGAAACTATGGCTGACGGTGCGGTGGCCCGTCTCATTCTGCTCGTAAATCTCTCGTACGAAGGCTTCTTTGAAGTGCACGTGCAAGAACGGCATCACGTGGAATTTTCTGGTGTTTCGGTAACGCGGGGAATAGAGTCGCGATAGGAGAAAGTTATCGTGGCGGGTGATTTGTTGCCGGGAAGGTCCTGTCTTGAACCGGGGAACTTCGAGCTGTCCGTTCGAACGAGGGAGACAATGCGATGTCACTTTCGTTTTTCCATGTTGCAGAGAAGTCGAACGGAAACACGGTACCGCGAACTTAGAAACTGTTTCCCCCAACTTTTTGGTGCTGACGTGTTCTTTGCTATCAGAAACTGTTTCGGTCCCAATTTCTAGAGCTGACGTGTTCTTTGGTATCAGAAACTGTTTCGATCCCAATTTTTGGTGCTGACGTATTTCTTAGTATCAGAACCTCTTTCGATTTGAATTTGTAGATCTGACGTATTTTTAGGTATCAGAAGCTGTTTAAATCCCAACTTTTTGATACGGACGTGTTCTTTGGTATCAGACACTGTTTCGATCCCAATTTTTAGAGCTGACGTATTCTTTGGTATCAGAGACTGTTTCGATACCAATTTTTACGGCTGACGTGTTCTTAGATATCAGAAGCTGTTTCGATTCCAATTTTTAGTGCTGACGTACTTTTTAGTATCAGAATTTGTGGTACTGACGTGTTATTTTGTATCAGAATTCATGATGCTGACGTATTTTTTAGTATCAGAATTTGTGGTGCTGACGTGTCCTTTGATATCAGAGCTTGTGATGCTGACGTGTTCTTCGGTATCGGAACTTGGAATTTATTCAAATAATCGATAGATTTCATGACATTTCATAGAATTTACCGTAATAACATTCTAAACAGTATAATTATAAATAAAGTCTGGAAACAACAAGTAGACAAGTGAAATTAAAAAAACGACTGTAGCCCGTGCAATGATGGTCACATTCATCGATTAGTAAAGTGCACCATACTAGGCAACATTTTCCTGTAAAATGTGATCACGTTTTAATTTAATAGAAGATTAAAGGAATTGTATATTCATATTAGTCTCTGCTATTTTTTATTGCTGATTGGACATCATGTGAACTTCACTTAGAGACTTGCTTCTTTCAAAAATTATAATTAATTTGCGTATCTATACGAATTGAACATTTTCTATTTGATTTAGTGAGTATCAATGCACCTACATTCTTCCACCACTTTTTATTAATCATCCTTGCATACATCCTTAACACTCAAAGGGTTAAACGTTACAAGTTTTCGAAACAAATCATTTTATTGCTCTCAATATGAATTCCCACGCTACTGAAATTCTAATACAAACTCTTACAATAACACACGAGCTGTCCATCACTAATACCGACCCTGTATCGTTCAACACCATTTTCCATAGTACTCGCAAAAATTTCAGCAAAAAACACTAAAACTGAAATAAAATGTGCGCATAAATGTTTAATCACAACAGTGGCAGAGAATAGAAAGTTCTGATTGACTAACGAATCTGATCAATAAAGAACAGAGAATTTATCCTTTTTTGTGAGTGTCTCGATCATTAGCAAAGTGAATCAATGGATGGACCTGCAGAGGTCAAGCTAAAGCGCAACTTAGACGTCGATCGAACGTTCGAACGTTTCACTTCCCATCATTTCGATGCAAACCCGACGAGTTCGAGCGATGAAAATTCCGTTTGTACTTTCTCGTTGCAGGTGCAAGGAGCGGGCAGTCGATACCTGCCACTGGAAATATTCGCTTTCACGCTTATTCGCAGCTACATTGCATTCTCTGTTAAATAGAAACATAGACAACGCGTTCGAAGCATCTCGATTTGATGCGGCGAATAATTAACGGTTTACGGTACGTTGATGAACTTTCGAGGAGAGCTGGAACTGATTTACGGGGCTCAATGGAAAAGATACGAGCTCGTAGCTTCGATTCGGTCTACGTGGAAACTGTTATGAAAGGCGTGAAGTAATAAATTGAACGAGCGAGTTTCTATTGTACTACCGATGGCGAGATCTTGCAAATTGGGGATTCAGATTTATATTTTAACCTCGAACTCAAGGTATGGCGAATCTCCATTGAAATTGGTGCTCGTTAATCAAATTTATTCGAAGACAAGTCCATTATGTTAATTGAAAACTGTTTTAGTTGCATCAGATAAGTGTTTGGGTGATATACAGTGGGTAATAAATTCATTAAAACATAGGAGAAATGTGTATGTAATTACAAAACTGATATGATTATTATTTATTATACAGAACAATTGCCTGTACGTAACTACCTGATTGCGAGCTACATGCTTGGAAATAAGGCGAACGATACGCGTGGCTGAGCTGCAGTTGTATGCACATAGCGAGCTATTGCATTGAACGCTCATAGGCGTCGGTAGTACGCAGTGACTGACTTTGTTGAACGCCTACAGCACTGATAGCAGACAAAGGGTTAATACTGTCTATATTGAGATTAGGTTTTAGCACAGCAATTTGGGCTGAACGCGAATCACTCACATTTTCGTTTCTTCCAATCAAATTATGTCAGTGCATCCAACAAAATGCTCCAAGACCACATTGTTGCTTTGTGTAATAAATTTCGATATACTACAGGTATTTTTCAACGTTTCCCAGAGATTCTGAGACTTCAATGTCAGATACGCTTTGATGTAGAAAAAGATAATGTTCAGCAATTTATTTATTGAAATATGTTTATAATATTATTATAAAGAGAAATTGATACATTCAGAAGAGGAAACATTTCTGGACGAATGTTTATGTGATCATTTTTCATCCTTAAGATAAATAGAACACACTTTCAAAATTTTATCTGTCATGCGTTATTCATTCTTGACCTTAATTTGTTCAATTTAATGGGTGACAGCAAACGAAAGGTACATTATGAAAAAGTCAAAATGTGTCATAAAGTATTAACTTTCGAAATATTTGACTAACATTTTTATATATAAAATACTGAGTAGAATCAATACTTATTACAAATATTATATGATTGTATTAAATAAATGAAGGTGACTTTGGAATGTACGCTACGCTCCACCCCCATTAAACCTTTGAGGAAGATGAATATATTTATGCGTTCTGAAAAATCGTGCTGCGTGTGCTATGGACCACCGTATTGGTCCAGGTACAGTTGTTTCTGGAAGGCTACAAACCTACATATTCGAATGAATGAGCGTGTCTTACTAAAATACATATTCGTTACATATTCTGCTTTAGAACACTGAAACGACAATTGACAATTCAACCCTGTTCCACCGTAAAAAATTCTACCACATGCTGCACGGTTTTCTCAAAAAGTTCCAGGGCTAAAAAGATTCAAACAATTATCATCAAATTACGTCTCCCTTGAAGCCGTACAATTTTCGAACGCAACTATTTTTCGTATCTTCCGAACCACGAAAACAAATCCATGCGCAGGTGAAAATGAGCCACCCCGTCCATTAAACACCTAAATACATTTAAAAACGCGCAGGAATGTACCAAAGAAACACGGCAAAGAATGTATCAACGGTGAAAGGAAACTATGCATACCATTTAAATAATTGAAAAAAATATAAATCTTAATCTTCCTTTTGGCAAGCGGCGTGCATTCAGCGGAAGAATGCCTGTCCAGAAGCGTTTAAACGAGCCTCACCGACTTTTTCACCAGCCTCGCATTCCACGAATGATAAATACTCGACGGCGGGCACCGCAAAGTGTTAATAAACCAGTTAACAAGCAGCACGGTGACCCTGCTGCCGGAGCATTGTCAACACGAAATTCCACACGGCTTTCGCGGGACCGGTGAAGTGGCACTTTCTTGCATGAAATTCCACGATGGTCAACAACCCAACTCCTGGCGAAACGACGCGTTGCCCGGTGCGGAAGTTTTTCGCCAGCTCCGAGTCCGGTTCGACTAGGAAAACCGTTCCGAACCGGACCGACCGTTTGAAAACGCGAGCCGATCTCCGGTTCTCTGCGTCCGGTTCCCGAAGAGCTGCCGGTAGAACGGCTGCTGCAGCCTGCAAGAAAGCGGATAGACGCGGAAGCGGCCCGATAACGAACGACTCGAAGTTTAGGGTCAATTAACAATCGCCAGATAACGTGAGCGTTGATGGAGAGTCGATAGGATCGAAGGGAAGCTGCACGAACTTTCTACGGTCAATAGTTTAAGAGAGATTTAATGTTAAAGTTCAGATATGATTTGTCTGGTCTGCTGGAACAGCTGTTTCCAGCAAAATAGCGAGGAGCAGTCGGCAGGAACTGCTGTGATATCTATTGAGTTGAGTGAAATAACTTCCGACAGAACAGACTGTTTTCTTTTTAAAAAATCAAGTAGTTTATCTGGGCCACTGATTTTTGCTTCATATTTGAAGATAAGAGTTCTTAAAATGTAGAGAGGATGCAGCAGCAGCAATAATCATCCTGTAATCATCAATAAATTTAAGTAGACAAATCGAAATTATGTATGATTCAAGTTAAGTAGACAAATCGAAATTATTTATGACTCAAGTTAAGTAGACAAATCGAAATTATGTTTGCTTCAAGTTAAGTAGGCAAATTGAAATTATTTATGACTCAACCTAATATTAAGATGGTTTCTGCTAGAACGACTTGAATTGGAGTGAAGAATTGGACACAATCGAATCATTTTATATTGATACTTCAGGTCACTCTGTAAGTAATGTCGTTTTAAATCTGTTAACCGAACAAAACGAGTTAACTCGTCTTTCAAAAATGCCTCTGCAGTGGGCGTCTTATTTATAAAATTTTTAGCAACAGACCTCTGCTATGGTAATCTAAATTTTCATCGAAAAATTTGAAACAAGGTAGATGATTGAGTTAAATTCAATTTGATATGAATGAATTTAGGATAAGTCAAGGTAGATTAGGTTGGGTTTATATTGAGTGCAGAGTGGTTAGATTGAATCAAACTTCATTAGGGTAAGTTTAGGAAGAGTCAACGTGAATTAAGTTAGATCTAGATTAGATCAAGCTTTACATTCAAGTTCGATTGGATTGAATTCACTTTGAATTCAGGTTAAGTTAGATTGTTATTCGGTCGAGTCTAGGTTGGATTCACGTAAGCTTATGGCGAATTAAGGTTCATTTTTGGTTGAATTTAGAGTGAATTGCATTAGATTGACTTTAGATTGAATTTAGGAGTCGATGTTGGATTCAGACTACATTAATTTGTGTTTAAGCTGATGTTAGATCGATCTAGGTTTCTCCTGAGACAGCACCTCCCACTGAACACGTACCAAGAGAGTGTCTGCAGATTTCTTCATGTTTAAACTCGACCAAGATTGGGCTGGGTTAGCCTCTATTAAATTAAGTATGGAGGTATTCGATCATTGTGAAACTTCATATTCTCCACTCTGAAAGCTCTTTCGGGTGAAAGGTCGTCGAAATTCCAGCGAATATAGTGAATGAAGGCACGCTAAAGAGGACGTCGGATACCAGTCGTTAGCTTCAGGGCAGAGTATCGCAGTGTTTTTCCCGCACTTTACGAGGCGAATACGTGTCGAAAATTGCTGGCTGGATTAGGTTTACGCCGATGTAAATTGCTGAATGTACAAGTTTCTTACGAGCAACCGATTCACAGGAAATCACGAACGTTTCTTTGCCCTTGGGACATCGGTTGTGCACGGTGAAAGATATTTCTGAGGACAAGTAAAGCGTGTTCATTAAGATTCTTCGGGGGACATTATAACTTTCCGAGATGAGGCTGTGAAAGTGACGCGTGATTTCTAAGAGTCGAGGTCAATGATGCCGATATCAGAGACTATGGATTTTCTAAGTCGATTTAATAGAAAAATCGTCGCTCGTATGGTGCAATAAACATTTCCATATTTTCTCTTTTCTTTTCTTGTATAAATTTCAAAAGAATTCAGGAGATTTTGCAGTCCTTTCCTATTCTGCAATTTCACTCGAACTCCGAATGAGAAAGAAGAAGTAAACAGTTTCTAGAATTAAGTGTCTCTAGAATAAATAATACTTCATAGAAACTTACATTCATCTTTTATTAAGTCAGCTGAAACCGTTTCATGCAGTTTCCTCTGAAGCGCAAATAAATATAGAAAATTATTTTTGATGACTAACGTTATAAATCCACAGATAACGTCCTTCGACGAAAAGCTCCACTCGATCGACCAGATAATTCTCGCGAAGGGATCAAGGCGAGTCGATCAAAGGCCAACAGCATCGATTCGTGCATCGATCGATCGCGATCGAATCCTTCTGTTTATTAACCGATTTATTCGAATGTACACGCGCGGTGTTTCTGTGCAAACTGCAGATCGTTAAACAGCATCGCACAATCTGGATCATATCCATCTATTTACGATCCAGATTTATCCTGATAGAGAGAGCGATGGCGTTCTTGTTGCCCGCTCCACATCGGGCTACCTTGTAACCGGTTAATTTATCGGTAATCCGGAAGATTTATAATACAAGAATGGCCTGCCAAATGATCCGGAAGCGTGTTACAATTTATTTCATCACTTTTACAATCATTTCGGTCGACACTTTCTCCCCGCAGATTTTTTCTCGAAGGTTCATTATATTACCGATGGATATTGTGTCAAATATCTGGAATTTCAAATTGTTCACCGGAAATTCCACTCACGTTTCCGGTGCACCGTTAAACTATCTCTTGCAAAGGCATTTCACGCCTCACGAGAGCTCGAATTCAATGCACCTGTGCCGGTTACCTTCGAGGATAAAGTATTCTCGCGAGTCGAACGACAATCGAGGTTTACGATAGCGTGGAAACCGCGATCGCGGTTGCAGTTTTGAAAAAATCAGCCCCGCTGGAAAGTGTACGAGCGACGCAGGATTTATGACAGTCTCGAGCTGAACGCGGTGAGAAAATGAGGATGCATCCTCGTGTGGTTACGCGTTTAGCCTCGGTGTGCGCGCACCTCGTGCGCCCTTGCACCTTTGTTCTATAGAACCGCGCTGTGGTTATGCGGTATGAAATATGGGTTTCGAAAAGGGACGGAGACAGTTGCCGGTATTATAAATAGATAGGTTTAAATGGAGCACTATTAACCCCTTATCTTATGATATTAAAGGTAGATGTTACAGTAACAATTGAATGTATGCAGAAAATAGTGAAACATAGGGATTGTCTGGTATCGGGAATAGAACCTGAGTCTCTTGCGTTTGTAGGCTGCCATTTAAAAAAAAACGGTTTATTCTGGCTTTGAATTACAAAAAACATATCGGATAATAAATTTTGAACAAAGAAAAAGTAAATTTTATCGTATGTTATAATTAGACTGTGGATGTTTATGCAAATATACTATTTTGGATATCAATATTTTTTAATATTGTTTTTATGTAACTGACGAAATGGAACTTCAACAAAATTGTATATTTAAAGATTTAAATGTTACACAATGTACTTTTTATTTCACCCACTTTGTTACATGTACGTTTTGCACATATTTGAGTATATTAAATTGCATCAAGATCCGCAGTATAGTTAAAACAATTTGATTTATATAATGAACAAGGAACCTTTTGACTCTTGAGTCTTATGGCTAGTAAAGCAGACTTACTCTTCATATTAGAGGTAAGTAGTAATTACAATAACTTGGTACCAGCAGTAAGTAATCAGAGAAGCTCACTGTTCTTGATTCTATGCTTCAAAAAAAGTCTATAAAAACGTTTGTAGCCGGCTATCTCGTCCACTGCGCCATCCTTAGTCTGCTGACAGCTCTACGTCCACGACTTCCACTCTACAGTTTCTTATTTTACACAACCTCTGATATTAAGGGTACCAAAGAAACGATTTTCATAGTTGTACAGTATCATAATCAGCTTTAATTCGATTTGGCTAATTTATCAATGTATCAACCCCATAATTGATAAGTGAGACAAATCTGTTTTCTTAGTTTCATAAAAAATTTTGGAATTTCATTTTGTTTTTTTATATGAAAAAGATATTGGAACTAAATATTGATTAAAATATTCAATGTTAAAATCTGAAACTAATTCTGATTCTCCTTCTCTTAAATTAAAGGGTGTTCGATTTACTTTCATATTATATTACTAAACTGCAGATGTTTATGTAATTTAACATACCCAAATATCTAGAAAACGCTCATGTAAAACCGTGAAAAAATGAAAATATAGTTTTTAAACATTCCCAGAACAAAATACAGTTTTCTGGAAGTTTCATTTCTCTGACTGCATTACGGTAAAAAATATTGTACTCTCAAAATGTATATTTGCATAAATATCCTCAGTCTGTATATTACACTGTTATTTTCCAACCGTTGATTTTCGTCATTTTTACTTATTTCGAGCGTTCAGAAAACCGAAAACTTTGAACGTTCTCATAAGAGTTCACGAGCGATGAATCGCGATTCCGGCGTTCCGCGGAACAAAGGGGTCGTCGAACGTCGATTAATTATTATTAATTATTATTACTCTATTAAGAATATTTTAATTCACGGCGGTAGTAACTAACGGTGTCGAAACGGCGTGTTTTCGAGCGTTATTGCCGAAATGCGCAACAAAGTCGATGAAACCATCGAGCGTGTACTCCCCGAACTATAATGAACGTTCGATGCTGTAATTAATGGTAATTACGCCGGAGTGATTACTCAGGCGATACAGTGGCAACATTACAGTCTCGTGTTTTACAGTTACGCGTTAAATATGTAAACGGAGAAATAACGCGGCCAGAATGAACGAACACTCCTTTCGAGGAGAACATTCGTATTCACGATTCGAAACACGCTAGACAGCTCACTGAATAAATACAATTAAACGATTCATTTCGGAGCGAAAGGAAGATCAGGTGAATTTTTTAATGATCGAAATTCAGTTTCATAATTTTTTCGATCTTTCTATGAGTTTCCAATGTGTCTGTTAGTATTTTTTTTCGAGAAGCTAGATCATAATGATTGTATTAAAACATTCCATTAAGGACAGTTTGACAATATTAGATTGCTGCATAAGTTCTGCCCATTAATCTCTTGCAATTACTGTCATGACTTTAGTAGTGGACAGAACATATGCAATCATCAGATATTTATCCGATTTATTTATGAAGCTACGTTTCGTGATTGAAATCGTTGAAAAAAATACATGTTTTAAACATTTACAACCGCCTGCAAGTAACACGTGTACAGTAAGATAATGAATAAATCAATGTATTATCCTTTCATTGTCTGTTATGCAATCTGTAGCAATAGTTATCGATTTTCTACAAAATAATTTGTAATGTAGTATTGATAAAGTTCAATCATGAAGTTTGTTTAAGTCAGTTCTGCTTTATCATATTAAATGCAAGAACACGTAGAATAAAGTATTCATGTAACCTTTTTACTATCAGTAAGAATGCATCTCTAACTATTAATGTGTTGCATAAATCAAATGATTGGAACATTCTTTCATTATTGTTTCATCGATTACCGGTGCACTGAAAATGTCGTAGGGTGTTATGTTTCGTAATACATTAAGTTTGTGTTCAATTAAAGTGTTCTGTAATTAAATAAACTAGTTCTAACGCGTCGTTGAAATGCATCGCTCGCCATTCAGATTAATTCTCCGATTAATCCGTGATTCCCTCAGCCCGTTCGACGTATAAAACTGAACTGCTTTCCTCGCGCGATTACGTAAATATATGGCTGATGTTTAATTGCATTGTGCAGTCCGTTGTTGAGCAACGTTCTTCGAGTTTCCACGGCCTACGTAATCTTTGACATTCAAGAGCGTTCGATGGGTTAGTCTGAATCTAAAAAGCTAACATTGTTCATCGGAGCACGTAAATTAGCCTGATGCAACCTAATTAAAGTTAAACTGAGTCGTAATTCTATTTAAAAAATTCAAAATGTGTTACTGGTTGAATCAATCAGGTAAAGAATTTATATAAATTACTTGGAAGGCGTAACAAATACAGGGCGTCCCAAAATACACTGCATATTTCAATGAAATAGGAATTTAAAACAAAATTACTTAATTTTGCTTGGGGTTTTATCACATCAAAGGTATATCGGAAGAAAAGTATATGTAATAGTTTATCTGAATCAATTGTTAAAGGCACATTCAGGTGGCAGTGCAGGACATATGAAATCTGCAAGGACACAAGTGCTAAATAGCTCCTCGACATAAAGTTCCACCGATTTCTGTTAAATATATATCTTTCTGCATAAAAATACTATACTTAAATCATTTACTAAAAATTCACCCGATTTCATTACACTACGTAGCCAATTTTGAAACAGCCTGTACTGCAATCACCTTCGACAGCTCTTAGAATCTCCAATATCTCTATGAAGCTCTGATACAATGTTCCAGAGAATTTTCCGACATTTTGTCATTCCAAACGAAGTTTCCAGGTATTAAAGCAAGGCAGGGAGGAGGATTTCGCGATCGATAACCTTTTTACCAACTAAAACGTGAATGTCTCGATCCGATTCGAGCAGAAGAGAACGGAGGCCGGTGTTCCAGAGTCACGCGCGATCGAAACTGGAGCAGAAATGTCTGCGCCGACGCTCCGTCGAATCGGGGAAAGGAGAGTCGCGACAAGGATCGCGTAGGAATTCTGTTTCGAGGCGGGTGCAATTAATACAACCAGTCCTGGAAAATGTACGAACGTTCGTGCGATATGATTTATTTATTTACGGGAACGGCTGGAAACCGCGAATCGTGGAGTCGAAGCGCGGCGCTAGCTCGCGTTCCTTTCGTTTTGCGCAACCCCGTCCATGTGTCTAGGCCTTTTTTAGCGGGAAACGTGGAATTCTTGTCACTGGTAATTTCAGACAGCATAGATTGAGAAATTATCGTGGAGCAGCTCGACGGGAAACGACGAGATGGTTGTTAATTGTATTTTGTTCGATGGAATGCTTCTGAGGCCTCGAGGAACGTGACAGGTGCACCAGAGTATATCCAGTCAGCTGGAGTCGAACGTCAAACGAGTGGAGGACGCAGAATAGTGTTTGAACAAATAAAGGTCATAGCAAAACCCACATGCTCCATTGTGTTTCCCAAGAAAACAGAGGGAAACTCTTGAGATGCAAGAGCATCTTAATAATATCAACAGGGACGCTGGATATCAACGCAACGCCATCCGGAGAACACTTCTCCTATTTTGAATCGATCAGCTCATCGATTAAAACTTGTGATTGGTGATCAATGGATCAAAACATGAACACGGTTCATTTAAATAGTGAAACTCTCCATACGCACGTCATTATTGGTACGCCCTCAAACCCCTGATGAAGCTAGCTGCAATGTCGGCGAATCATCGGAACGTAACTTCTCAAGGACCCGGCTTATCATTGAAAAGTTCTAATCAGTATTATCACAGAATGGTTTTGGTCAACGGCAGGATACTTTTTTTAATTATTAGAAGTTAATATGATTGATATTAGAACAATCTAAGTATTCTACTGACGATGATTAAAATGCTGCATTTGTGAATTACGATTTAGTAAACTCACCGAGGGAATCCACACATAGTATACATGACATAACTCAGATTCTTAATATTCCAGTCCAAGCTAACTCAGACTTCATCCAAACATAAATAAGACTTCTATTATTCAGACCTAACCTGACTCAGACCTGACTATTGTAAGACATAGCTCAGACTTCTATTATTCAGCCATAACCTAGCTGAGACCTCACTCAGACATAAATTAGACGTAACTTAGACTTTTGTTAACCAAACTTATGCTGACTTAAACGCAGCTTAGGCCAATAGTATTCAAACCTCAATCGGGCACATAGCATTCAGACAAAACTCTTCCACTACACAGTCTCAACCTAATTTATTCTAATTGTACCACAGACTAATAATATTTAGATCTAACTCAGGCAAAGACAACTCCATGCTCCAATCCCTCTTGGAGCACTATCTAAAACAGGCGTTGAATAATGCTTGAAGCATCGATTGAAAGATATTTAGAATAAGAAACAGATCTAATCCAGACGTATAGCTCTCAGATGCGTGTACCATAAACACATAACATCGAAATCTAACCCGTTGATAAAATTTAGCCAAGTACTTTGGAAACACTATGTATTCCTCTTCTCGACAACTGTTGCAGTCTGCTTAGGTAACACTCAAATATGCATCCTTGCCTAGATCGATTCTTATCGACAAGTTTGAAATGCACAGCATAATGGAAGACCATCAGGTTAAACGCAAGTACATGCGTGAACTCTGTTAACGACCCTTGCAGAATGTTTGTCAGTCCAGAGAGAACTAACACGACCACAAAGAGCATAAAGGAACCCCGCATCTGTCGTTCCCACTGTCAGCCATAGTAAATGCTTGGCCATCGAACGGCCCGGAAAATGTGTTCTTCTTTCGGTGTGAAAGTCTGCAGCTGCCGTAGTTAATCCTGCACGCTCGAAATAAGAATGATCGTGATCGGTGTGTGATCCACTAAATTTCACACCCCGGAGCGAAATTGCACTACTTTCAAAGGATTTTCATTTCACGATCTGAATAATTTTAAATTTCATTGTGCTACACTTTCATCACACGCGACCACTCAATTTCTGTTATAGCAGAAATTTATTCGCAGTTTAAGACAAGAAGTGGTTATTCGAGGGGCTTAAAAAGTAAGATCTAGCCCTCAGTATAGTAATTTAAAAAATGTCATCAACAGCTGGGGTCCCAGCTTTGTTTCGTTGCAACCACTAAATCTGTTATTTGCAATGTTTGCGTATCTTTTGAATGAAAGCTTCAAAAGAAATCGCATAGGGTTGAAAATGAACTCATTTCGTAGCTTCCAAATCTATCCCAAGATAGAAATTTAAAAAATACCACCAGTAGTCAGGATTTCGCCTTTAATTTTCGTTGTATCCACCAAACTTTTTATTCGTAAAATTTTCTTATCTCCCGAATTGAAGTTCATAATATTAACAATAAATTCGTTTCGCTGCTTCTAAAGTTAGCCCCCGGTAGAAATTTAAAAAATACCACTGATAACTAGATTTTCGCCTTTAATTTCCCCTGCACCTAACAACTTTTAATGCACAAAATTTCCTTACCTCTCGAAATAAATCTTCAAAGGCCATCCCATAGGTTTCAAAATAACTTGGTTTCGTTGCTTCTAAATTCAGCCCTCGACAGAAATTTCGGAGCAAATTATTAAATTATTTCTAATGACAGAGCCTTCCAAAGTGGGTTGCAAAAAGATTCGAGGGAAATAACACGGTCGATCGAAATCTCGGCGGGATGTGTCCTTTGAAGCGTGCGAATCACGTATATCAGAGCATATGGGCGAATTAAAGCCCTTGTGTCGCGTTAATCGTCGTTCTCCCCTTTCGTTTAATTTGCGCGAGCATCATGGCGGCATCAAAGGCCACGGAAGCTTGACGTCTGCGCGGAGGGATGACGAAAATCAGTTTCGAGTGGCGGTGCTCGAGTTTCATTGACGTTAATGGACGACAATTGTCGACGCACCTGGACTCGGCCAGTATGCACGCGAAAATTCGATAAGATCGAAATCGATTCGAGAAGTCTCGCTGTAAACGCACCTTCGAACATGAATGACCCTGAAGAAAGGTACTAATTGGTAGGGTACTTTTTCGTAGGCTCTGGCTGTTGCTTTCACGGGCCGGAATGGAATTGTTATTGTTTTCAGAATTTCAATGGCGGCCGATTGAATAGGTATTGGTTTCTTTGGAGAGGATCGGTATAGTGAGTGGAAGAATATACGTTTTGAAAGCGTTTTGGTTGAAATTCGATCTGAAATGTTATAGTGGGACCTCCAATATCCTGGTTAACACTTCGACAGCCGAAAATACAGGGTGTTACCAAAATGATGGTGCAACCAGAAAGGAGGTGATTTCTCCTGTAAAAGTAAATTGAAAATATCGAATAAAATTTGTTCATATGGGGCTCTGTGTTTGAGAAAATCGAGTTTGAATATTTGTTAAGTACGTGTGCACTTAAGTAGTAAGTCATTACTACGCAATCTGCTTAGTTCGCCCAATCTGTCTAGTCACTGTTACTTCTGTCTGTGTTTATAAACAGTATCAAGACCGTTAGTAATGTGACAGCTTAAATAAGTTGTTGAAACTAACTGCATCGTTTAAAATTATACTAAATCCTGACTGATGTTATTAAAACCACAAATGGAATATTTTTCATACTGTCACAACTATAGAAAATAGTCGATGTCCTGTTCTATGTTGGATGTCCTGCGCGTTCAACAATTTCGGTGAATTTTCCTTTAACACCGTGAAATCGAGGAGCTTTTTTAGGCTACTTTAGGCCCTATCAAAACTTTAACATTATCTTTTAAACTCTTGACCGTCTACACCTAAAACCATATATGGGGAGACTCGTAATAACATGATCTACCAACATGCCAAAGCTGCAGATGCCAAAATCTGAGACGACCACATGGGGAGCATTCCTTGTGAGGCAAGGTGGTTCGCAGACTTTAACGGAGGTCCCTGCGTTCGATGGCTGTGAGAAACAATAATCATCGTTAGAAAGTTGCCGTGGAATTTGTTGCTGCAAAAGCAGTTGACACGGATCGCCAAAGTTAATAGGAAATCTTCCAGTCGAAAGCGTTCTCGCTTTTTCCAGAGCATAGCTCGCTACGATCGACGTATCGTGACTTACGAAACCCTCGCGAGTTTCACAAACATGGACTGGATCATGGATCTATTGCGTCTCGACTGGAAATTCGCCAGTATGTTCACTCGAGCAACAATTACTGTTTTCTTTTGTTCGCAAGTTCATACGAAACCATATTTTAAAATGTTAACCAGCCATTAGAATAATTTAGGATACCTTATATGTTTTAGTATAAATTAACCCTTTGGACTTTTTTTTTAATTTGATTATTGCAAGATCCTGTTACATATAAATAATAAATTTTATGTGCAACAAAATGGAACAACAAGCTGTACAAGTAGTTCTAAAAACTTACTGGCCTGACGCACAGGCAACTCTAACGGGTTATAGTCTTATCTCAAAATAGGAACATGTTTGAATTAAATGATATAATTCGCTTCATCTTTTTGCATCACATCAGATTTATCAGTTTCGGTTTTAGTTGTGGCAGTGTCAGAAAAGAAACAATGAAAGTGAGAAGAAAAAACCTGATAGACACCTCTTGGGTTCAAATGACGAGCCTGGCTCGTGATAGTAACCTAATGAATTTCAACGTCCTGTTATGTTTTGTAATAAACTAGAGCTGTGTGCAAAAATATACTTTTCACTTTATTAAAATATTTAATTTAAAAAACTGAAATATGTTGTGTTCCTACCAATCACTATTTATACCAATAGGCACGTGAAAATTGAGTCGTATTCATATGCAAAAATAATCTGTATCAAATTTTATATCAAGGGGTTAAGGTAAATACAGCGTTCTTAAAAATATATTTTGTGAGGAGCTCGACTAATTTTATGATGTTATGAATAACTGCGTGGGCCAGAATAAATTATTATAATACTTTAATTAATGTGACAGATACTATTTAATGTTACAATGCTGAATTTCTCAAATTGAATATATTCCTAAGTATACTTGAGGAATTAATAAAAGAATTAACATATAGACATTCAAATTAATGTAAACAGTATTCGAAACATTTGTATTATGAGTATGGTTCGTCATTAGTATCAGTAGTAAATTCTGAAGCAAGTAACAGAAAACAAAAACAGATGAGACTAATCTGATTATACTCTTGATATATTCCTTTTTGATTACATTGTATAATACTACCAGCAATAAAAGCCCCGTAATGCATTAGAAAAACAGTAACAGTTCTATTAGTACGATTAACACGTGCCGTATCACCTAGCGTAACGAATTAATTGAAAAGTGAAACTACTTAAAGAGTTGAATCTAAGTTAATCAGAGAATGCACGTGTGTGCAAGAATGTGAAAAATGTGAGAAAGTAGTATCAACAGATATTACATCAAAGAATTGCTTTGATGATTGCTTTATCTGACAATTATACGATCGCGTTGGCACAATAATAAATTAAAATTATATCTATCCTAAGTTCAATATAAAGACTTCAAAATGATATTGAGTGGATTGAAAAATTTTATCGAATTTTTTAATAAAATGTAAATTTATTTATTAACTTCCCATATCTCTCAAAATAACAATAAAAGACAATTGGTAATTTCCGACAGGAAAGCTCGATAGTGTTTTCCGATTAACTCAATACTTCTAAGAGCGTTGCAAAATTGCAAACTTAATAATTCATAAAATTCATGTCAATCTGCAGGAATAATAATCGTATCGATGTCACGGTCAGATCGTTGACGATTCGATTCTACCTACGGCCGCGAAATATTGAATAATTCACTGTAACCACGTTAAATGGATATCCTGGAGCATTCTCATTCAAATCGAAGCTGTGTCATGGCTCCGTTGTACCGACGAAAAATAGTTCCATTTGTTTTCCCGGCCATTTGCGTGTTTGCTTGTATTCCGTTTCGCGGCCGTGTGTAACCGTGATGCACGGATTACTCATATGCAAATCTCAACTGTTTGCTCTTGCTGTAGTCCACAAAGCTTCATTCCGTACAAAGTGACAATTCTCAACGCGTCTAGACAAGGTTAAATACGTTTTTCTAAAATATTACTTTAAATTAATTAAGTTATAATATGTGTCGGAAGACAGAAGTCAGAAAATTTGAAAACATAAAATGTATGAAAATTATTTGATTAGATTCTTAAAATATTTTTGTTTAGGTTACATTGTACACATCAGAGAGTGAAAGCCACAGTGGTGTATCATTTTCTTGTGTCCAGTCTCAAATGTGACGAATGAAATACCTTTCCAATTTTACAGACGAAATAAGCCAATTATATAATATTAATTATCTTCTAAATATACCGCAGCAAAAATGGTGGATGGAATGGACACAGAAGAAAAATCTTAGGTTGAGTCATAAATAACTTCTGATACAAAATAGACATTTTTTCTTCCTAAAAAATGAAATACCTAGACTATTAATTTGTATTCATATTAGAAAGTAATTTTCCCTGTATCTGAGGTATGCTGCAGAACAATAAATTATCTTTTAATAAATTAACTAATAAATTTAACAAGACAAATCGGAAGTTATTTACGACTCGACCCAACATACATCTTCTCAGACTCTACTGTTTAATAACACACGGTACAGCAAGATGGATCTCACCCGTGTTCTCTTAGAAATATCGAGCAAACTATCCATTCAGCGTGAAATAAAAATTGAACACATTGGAATGTCCAGACATGTTCGAGTGTAACATTATGTTCACCGTTCCGTTACGAGCGTGGACCTCGATAGACCGTCCAAGTACCTAATTCTACCTATTCACGAGACTTGAATGCCCCGTTTCCGAACACCGAAACAACGTGTCTCGAATGGGAGAAAAATACCCCGTATTTACAGCGGTCCGTGAGACAACGCGGAACTGAACAAGCTGTTCGAACGCGTCGAAAACAACGCACAGCTCGAGTGTCGCACTAAAAATTGATTTACAAGTATGCCAGACGAGGGAGCGTCATTAGATTACTAATCTCGACCCAGCCCTCGCAAGACCAAGCCCTGCTTCTTGACTTTAACGGTATTCAAAAGCGAGTCACGTGGCCTCCAGAAGGCCTTCGAGCGTCGACGAGGAATACCGATATCGTTCGTGCCCGTTTCGTGAGTACCCCGCCGTCCATAAGTATTAGGACACTTATCAAATTTGAGGTAAACCTGGAAACGTTATGAGATCATCGGAGGGTTGGAACAGACACTGTTCTCTTCTATATTTTAGTACACAAGAATCATGTAGTACGTATATTACTGTATCACAGTATTCAATATGGAAATTAACCCTTTCGCTGTGAAAAGCGAATATACAGGGTGCCGCGTGAATTGGTCGCCACGATACTTCAGCTGATTCTACTGGTTCAAGAAAAAAATATTTCAAACGAAAGTTCATTGGTAGTAAGTGAAAAATATATTGGTGTGGATGAAACCATTGGAAGTATCTTTTTTCCATGAAAATCTGAAGTCAACCGGTGTCTCTTAAATAGTATTATATATCTTTCTTTTCATATTCTTAAACTACATGAAAATAGCAATGCAGTAACATAATATCATGTATTATTTTAATTATCTGACCCTAAAATAATTTAATTTACTCGTGAAGTACAATCCACGAGTCGATCTCGATGCATCATGCCAATGCACCGCATTCAGTTGTTTCCGTCTGAACTAGGTGCGACTATGTTGTGTATTACCGATCAATTCGTGGCTTGTACGAACGGCCACTATAATGGCTTCGAAAACTGGTCGCAAACAGAGTTAGAAGATACAAGTAAATATTAAATGAGTAACTGAGAGGATACAAATAAACAATAACCGCAGCGTCTATGATGGAGATAGAGCAACGCATAAGAAAATAAATGTATAAAATAAATCAACCGTGTCGCTCATTATTCATCACACAACAAGTGATTTTCATTGGAGGTGTGCTACAGTCAGAATTAATTATAAATCATATCCTATCTATATTGATACACTTCCACTGGGTCTATGATCACTGCTTTCACCAATTTTCGAATTCTGGCTATTAGTGTTTCTACAGTTCGATAAAACACTTGTACAAGCCTAAAACACAGAAATTTAGACGAAGACTCTACAGCCATAGTGCAGTCGCAAAATCAAACACCGAAAACTATTCGCTCGGACACATTTGAAGTCTGCAAAATGACTTCGTTTACATTTTTAATTAATTTGATCTATTGCGTGTATAAAACAAATTATTAAGGGGTGTGATATAAAACAAGCAGTAGTATAAAACCTTTAGTAAAATATGTAGTTGCAAGCGGCCTAATACTTATGGACGGCAGCGTGCGTACCCTGAAAAACGTCTGCGTACGCGCACCATGTTCTAGCTGAGAATAATAGTGGCGACCAGAATGATAGAACGAACGGCCGTGCACTTTGTCACGACGATGCATCCGTATGCAACGTGCACGTACTGTTAACGCGTGTACCACGCAACGGCCGCATACGTTTTCGAAGATTTGCGGCTTGTACGTTCGCGGCGGGGGCTGTTCGCGAATTTATCATCGTCCAAGATTGCATCTTGCCAGTGGCATAGGTCACTTTTTTGCTATTTCCAGATCCTTCAGGTTTCGCGTTTTAACGTTACTAAAAATATCATTACTTCCCGTGGAGAAATTGATTTTATGTGTCCGGTATTTATAATTAAGCTAATTATGATTATTTTGCTACAGATGTTAAGGAATCACGCTGTTTTCGTACCGGTGTAGCGACTTAAGGCCTTTTCATAGTCATACGACGCTAACAGTATCAGAAATATGAAGATTAACGTGGAAACAAAAAGACATTTAACTTACGAATACCAATCTTACAAAGCTCGTACACAGACTTCCTTTTTAATAAAACTAACGTTTCGAATTCTGTGGACACTTTTTGACCCTCCCTGAAGCGTCGTAGGGTTGATACAGGTGATTCCTATTTATATTAGTAATTTTTATTTCAAACAGAGTGAACGTCATACAAACTTTCACATCAAAATCCATCTACTATGGAGCAACCTAATAACATCACAATGTACATATTTACTATACTAAATGACTACAACCTAGCTTCGTGAGAAGAACTACCAACACTTCCAGATAATTTCTAAAGTAGAATAGATTGAGCTTCCACTTTAACCCACAGACTCACACTTTTTTTTCCTAGATCGGCCTCAGAAACACTTTCTTTTAAATGTTCCTTTGTTGCTACAAGATGTCTGCTTGCCAGCACATCAAGACAAATCTGACGTCCATAGCCGTCATTCGCGGCAATGGGTTAATTTTTGAAAAATTCCCCTGACCCTCCTTTCATCCTGCAATAATTCGTTCAGTCGCAGGCTCGTTCAGAAATCGTGTGTGCTCGAAAGTTTGCGGTTCTCGGATCGACACCTCGCGCGCGAAGAATATCGATACGATCATCTAACCGCTGTCCCACATATCAAAAAGCCGACGTCAGATATCCTGGTCGACGCGGCTCCGGATCGTGGGTCGATCGACCGCGTGCATTTACTATCGCGATAATCGTCAGATAACAGGATCGCCCACATGTCGTTGACAAAGAATGCTCGGTGTTATTTCAACTCGTGTTCACCGATTCTTCCGACTTACCGACTCCGCCGATGCCCGCGGACACCTGAGCGCATTGTCGACCGATCGTTGAAGTCTCCGGACTCCGCGACGCGGAATCGAACGATCGAACTGTACGAGCGCGCTTTTGCGAATGTGCTATCGATTTTTATCCTGTGCAAACGATAAATAACGAACGTATACTCACGAGGGAGGTCCGCGAACCGGTATAAGTATTTATAGAGAAAGAATGAATGAAAACACAGATCTGTTCATTTATTGTAGACAAGTTTAAGTTTGAAGTCATTCGATTTGCAAGTGTTCGCTTATGGAGATAGAGGGTGTCAGAGTATGAGACTTTGATAGGAGATAGCTTTAAAATCGATTAATGTTTTTTAATGAGACTTTTTTAATTGAAATTTGGGTCTAAATAGAAAGTTTTCTGTAGGTAACTTTTTTCTTGACTATAAAATACTTTTATTCCAGTAAAATTAATTTTCTTTAACTCTCTGGAATTAGTTTTTGATGCTCTAAACGATGGTACGATTTTTTCTTTCAGACTTCATTAGTTACGGAGATACACCTACTTTAATTTTTACAAGGGAGAATTAACTCTAACTCTATAAGTAAATATTTTGAATTAAATGATTGTAAACTTATGTTTTTCTACAGTAAACCAACAAATCTGTTTCGTTCCTTCGCTAAAATTTTTGCACCGGTTCGTGGATTTTTCCTGTTGTTGACGTATATTTTTCAAAAATACGTCTAAATTGCTAAATAAATATATATAGACCGTCTGTGAATCTCGAAATTAATTAAATTTCATGTTCTCCCAAGAAATGGGAAATTCGACTGTCTCAATTGTATAATTATTAATGACAGTAATCTGTAAGTAAATTTTAATGATTCAGTTGGTTTCTACTTTTCACCCTGAACTGATTATCCTACAACCATATGCCTGCACTCTGTTCCATGATAAGTATCGTTTCAATAAGGATACACGGCATGTTTATTTTTTATATATGACGTAGTATATAACAGTATAAAAATTAAATTTTCCAAAGGTCATTCCAAGCTTAAATTGCATATTTTTTGTTAATATCTTGTTAGATACAAAAATCCTCTACGCGTGACCTTAGGACAATCTTAAAACACTCTCTATAACCCGGCCTTGCACATTTATACGCACATTCCTATCAAAAGGATCAAAGAATTCAGTTTATTCTTTGCAGTAGGCGTGCATTCACCGCGAACTCGCTTATTGTATTTATGTTAATCACGAAACATGACACGCTGCAAAACACGGAGATCCCATCGATCGTGCGACAACGTGTTAAAAGGATCGATCGATGATCTAATACTCGATCCACATGGGAGTGACACGCCTACGGGATGCGTAAAAATGTATGACATCAGCGGGGTGGCTTTATGGAGCACTGCCAAAAGGAAAGAATTCCTCTTTCGAGTGCCACGGGGGCGAGACCACTCCATTTATTCTTCTTTTTTCCCTTGGACATAATCGCTTTGCTTTTCTTTTACGGCGAACCGTACGTACGGTGCTTAGGTGATTCATGCCGGCAGAATTTGGCTACCGGCGGCCGTGAAGTATTTGCGAACGGTTTTCTGCGGGAGAACAAGGAACTGAATTCCTAATAAAGTTTGCTGAAACGTACAGACTTGCTTCTCTCTTTTGCAATATAATTTGCAGAATAATTCTGTAGAGTAGGAGCTCGTTAGTTGCACGAGAATGGGGCCGAAAATGCGTGCAAACACCGAGATTCGTGCAACTAACGAGGTAACCAATCGGTTGCGAGGAGACTAAAATCCACGCTTCTCCTTTTACTATCGTTTTTCGTTTTGTTTAACTAAGCGAAGTAATAAAGCCGTGGCTATGCGATCATCCCCACAATGTGCTGTCTGAATGCAACAGAAGAGATTCGGTTGCAAGTATCGAGAGTGCAACTATCGAGCTTCTAGTGTACTTTGTAACACAGCCAGAAAAAAGACTTCGTGATAAATAAAGAATTGAAACGGAATTATGGATTACGTGTGACTAAAAATTCACACTAGCTATGACATTGATGTCACCAGTTTTTAGTCGAAGAGTTTTCATTGCATACAATTAACAAGAATATTCTGGCAGGCAAAAAAATATATACGAATGTATCAAGTGTAATTATGCTTCAGCGACGTAGGTAATGACCCACATTAACATCTAAATTAAACAAATTTTAAATTTTATTTATACAGCACCTTGAGTTCATTTTAAAAATGTTGAGAGTAAGATGAACTTTACGCCTGCTGAATTTGACAATAACTTGCCAAGAACAATTTATGGTTATTCATTTTAGATGAGATTGAATACTATCTTAATGAGGTTCTCCATCAGATTTCATTCAATTAACTACTAACTCTACTAAAATGTATGCACATTTAATATTCTAATAATTATATAGGGCAACAATTGTATAATCAAGCGGTTAAATATTTATTTCTTCATGATTTATAATTAAAACAGGATATTACCATGTGTTTGACCAAGTACGTCAGCGTTTACGATTTTTTCAACGGCTAACTGACGCAGAAGTTTATTATTCAAGTGCTATAACGGGAGATGTGTTTGGATAATTCTCTAAAACCCAAAGGTGAAGCAACATAATATTTATAACAATTCATATTGAAGTGAAACTCATATTTACAACGCACAGACCATGTCCTGCAACACGAGTGTGGCTCGTTATTATAAGGCGAGGGGGTTAAAAAGAAGAAATCGTTTTTCATCAGCCTGAACCGATTCCACGTACGAACCCCTTTGGGAAAGAATTCAACTCCACCGTCGTCATCGCTAAAAATACAACCGAATTAAGGGGAATTCGTCGCAGTGGTACATCACGTACAACAACCACCACGTCTTTTTGTCGCGAGCCGCTCGTGCATCTGCGGACAATTACGCTTGTCGCTCCGAAACGCGAGAACGTGAGAGACGATTCACCCCTCGTCCACGCAATTCGTTTCCAACGAAATATTGAACGAAATTATAGCCTACTGACTGTTTACGAATCAATTTGTAACGCTGCTTTAACATGATGACTGCTCTAGTGTGTAGGCTGAAAAAATAAGACTTTCTAGACTTACAATTAGATACAACATGAAAGTAATCTGTAATTATACCCTTTTTAATTGATGATAGTAATTATTTGTGGTTCTTGTTGGTTGTGTTAGATCTTCTTAAATATTTTACAAATAGCATTCGTGTTCAGATAAATAACAACTGATTATAATTGTTGCCCATATGAGCCGCTTAGAAGCCAAATTGATCAACTCCATAAAATGAAAAGTAGAGAAAAGTGGTGATGTTACAAACATTTATATAGTACTCGGGTAATGAAATTTAGAAATTAACAAAAAGTGGAGTTGATCAGGATGGGTGACATGGCCGTCAAAGTTTTAGCATGTTCGTTACTACTGTCCATAGACCACGTTACTTATTTAGTGGCTATATTAAATACAATATGTCTCTTGATTATGCACACGTGAAATGTATGAAACGAGCCAACTGAGTATTCCAAATAACATGTTAAGTCGAATAGTAAAATGGCAAAATCACATACTTTATCAACCCGTGGTCCGAAAGACACGTTTTACAAGAACTGTTGTATCTCGATCAAATATTAATGTTTTTTAATATAATTCTAAATACAGAAAGCTTAAGATACGGTCTAATATTCTACAAAATATCAAAAGAATCGCATTATTACTTTTTTCACATAATAATCCCAAAAGACATCCACTTTTCAGGCTACACATAGTAGGATAATAGTTCCCCCTTAGCCCTCGGATGTCGAGTCATAATCGACATAACATTTCATTTCAGTAAAACTCTTTAAAAATCATAGAAAAATTAATTTGTCAATCTGATTAAGTGTAGAAATATATCGACGTATTATAATCAAATCCAACGTCATCTGTACTTTTCATAATCGGACACTTTCCTCTTCATTATCGAGTTGTAGAGACGAAACGTTGAATTTCTCATAGAATTCAAAGGGTTAAATAAAACCAGTCCACCTTAACTCAAGTGATCTGTCTGTTCACCTATACAACTCACAATTTCAACGTAGCTCTAGCACGTTAATTTGTATTAATTCTTTCGATTGCAATTGCCGTTTTTCTAAAGATCGGCGCTCTACAAGGGTGGAACAAGGTTATCCATCGACTGTGCGGCAAAATGGCGGGAAAACCTGCCCGCTGGCGATCGAAAGCGAAAGGCCAGGCACGTTCGAGCGTAGAGAATGCGCGGAAGGATAATCGTGGACCCTTGCCGCGGATACTTGCACGACAGCCGGTTACGCAATCCCGCGAACCGGCAAATTGAACATGAATTTTAATAAGCCGTGGCTCACACTTGCTTTCCACGCGGCGATCCGCGTGTACAGTCCGCGGCAATCGGCTCGTTAACCTTTTGCCTGCTATCGGCGCCTGTAGGCGCTCGACAAAGTCGATCACCGTGTACTGTAGACGCCTATGGGCGTTCGATGCAATGGCTCTCTATGTACTACTGCAGCTGGGAAGTGCGCAGCATTCGGGCAAATTGAACATGAATTTTAGTCAACTCTGGTTCATACTTGTTTTCCACGCGTGTACAGTCCGAGCCAATCGGCTCGTTAACCTTTTGACTGCAATCGGCGCCTGTAGGCGCTTGACAAAGTCGATCACCGTGTACAGTAGACGCCTATGGGCGTTCGATGCAATGGCTCACTATGTACACCCCCGTCCGTAAGTCATAGGAACAGCTTAGCATTTTTTAATAAATCTGGATTACGATACAGATTTGGTTACTTACTTCAATATGAACGGTTATTTTTTAAAGATTATTTTAAGATTTTCTTTTACGACATTTATGTTTACGCTATATATGTTTAAGGATATGGTTGGTATTTTGTTAATTAGATTTAAAAGCTTGAAATGTTTCTGGAAATAGTATTGATTATTTTAACATTGTACCCTAATACTTTCTTATGCAGAATGTTCCGAAGAATCGACCCATGTAATAAAATATGAATTTTCATTGAAAAAAAACAATGCATTTGCATTTTTTAGGCGCATCGTTGCACTTATAAAAAAACTGCGTTTGTAGAATAATAGACATTCTTATGCCATTCAACTTTTTCCTCTACAACTTTTTTTTTATCTCGAATTATAAACCGTTTCTTGTGTAATTTTCAATATATTTTAACATTTAAAAATTTTATTCAGTGTAAATAGTCAGTAACTAATCGTTTGATTTAATGTTGCGGGTGTTTAATAGGTTTAATTTAAATGTAAAATTGAAATCAATAAGTGTCCCTTGATTTATCGACGGGGGTGCATATACTACTGCAGCTGGGTGGCACGCAGCTTTCGTCTTCTTTCCAAATAGCCAGAGACTTAAGTAATGAACACCAGTGTGCTCGACTCGATGCTAACGAGATTGCAAATATAAAATTGTTGGTTCTGAACTCCCGCCTTTTAAACGTGAACCCGATTCACGTGCACACGCGATTATCCGCGGGAAATCGAAGCGTCCACGATGAATACACTTTGTTCGCTGGTGAAATTCAATGAATATTCAAAGGCTATTCTTTAGGCAAGTATGAAATGCAGTAGTTATATACGGGTGATTATATTTAGATATTGGGATCATTGTTGAACGAGCGAGGAAATTTTCTGCTTGTACTTTCATAAGGTAGCAGAATTGGAAAACAAAGTAGCAGCTAATATTTTGTAAGACTGAATGGAAGGTTTGTTTGAAAATTTATTCCTGGTCTCTTGGGGAATAGAAATTGTTTTTGATGTTTACCGATTTTCTCTAGCGTCTTGTTTTTGACTAATTATGCACGTTGAATGTTACTTGAAGAGGATCGATTGATATACATAATTTTTGGTATCACTTGAAGATTTTAAATAAAAAATTGAATTATTTTTTTATGAATAGTAAAAAAGAAGACTGTGTTGATGTGTTACAGTATAGTTGCTCAAAAGTGACTGTACCACAGTAACTCACAGTTGATATTTAATTAGGATTTACCTACTGAAAAGTGCATTCGTATATTATTAACAGAAATTAATGAGTTGCGTTTTCCAAATAATTGTGAATGAAAGAAATATTTGTGTACTTACAATCAGTTCAAGCTATCTAATTTCCATGTTTTTAAATATTTTACTAAGCAATAAACAGTTGCCTAAATAATTGATTCCAAATTTTGTATTATATTTTGCACAAGGTATTAGCGAGAGTCCGAAATTATATACGTATTAATAAAGCATGGTTATGAAATTTGAAATATTTTAGTATACTTAACTACTATTAAAAGTCGACAAAATTTCTCTTTATCCTTAAGATTATTTCTTAAAGAAGGATCAAGGTTAAATTGCTTCCGGACTTTGCTAATATTTCAAATTACATATACAGCGTTCTGACGTGCATAAAATATACAGGATGACTCAGTAATCATGGTACAACCAAACAGCAGGTACTTCCTCATGCAAAAATAAGTCGAAAATTTAGAATAAAATGTATCCATATAAGGCTACATATTTTTAGAAAACCAAGATGAAATATTCTTCAGGCATGCGGATACTTAATTCAAAATAATATAGCATTCATGTGCAATGTCATCAGTTGATATCAGGCTAAATAATATATTAAGTTTTAACTTTGTTGTGGGCAAATTCTTACATAATAAAATAAAGAAGTGTGACCTGATAATAAATCATTCCTAACCATTCATTTCATCTATACATATTGCCAAGCATCATCCCTCATGATTTTCATTTACAAGATCACATTAATGCCATTGTTTATGCCAAAAATAATTAAAATTACTTTCCTGTCAGAGTCAATGACATAAATACACTTAATACAATATTTAAAACCAATTATTGTTACTGAAATGAGCACATGCTCAACAATATTTAGAGTCCATTTTCGCAAAATCGAAGCACCCCTATCTAAAAACTTTAAATATAAAATGCAGAATAAAGTTTTTAGATACGATGCTTCGTTTATGAGAAAATCGACTCTAAAATAACTAAAAAAATACAGAATATTTTCGTACGAGGAATTACCTTTTCCTGGGTCGTACCGTGATTATTGGAGCATCCTGTAGTTTCCAAGGTGACACCTCGTGTCCCAGCATACCTTATCAAACGCTATATCACGCGAATCAGATGCGGCGCACGTCCGATCGCGATGCAGATTTGCGAAACAGATCTCCTCGGTGTTTTCGCAAAATCCCACGTGGAAGCGTTCGCGTACTAGAAATAAACTGGCCGAGAAAAATATTTTCCTCCGTATATCATGTATCTCGTACATTTCCCCGGTGGCGCCGCGTCGAGGCGTTCGTTAATCATAGATCACCGCCCTTGGCGAATAATATCGTGCGGCAAGAACTCTCGAATAAATTGAACCAACTTTTTTTCAGCGGCGCGTATACAGAGGTGATCCAATCTCCTTAACAACCTCGATAAATTTATCTCATTCCGCGACGCGGAAAAACGCCACTCTCAGACATTTGTCGGAACTTTACGAAAGTATTACGTACGAAAATTCTCGAGCTCCCAATTTCGAAACTGATAATTACTAAATTAATAATGGACGAAGTTAGACGTTCCAGATGTCTGATGTTATATAATATAATAATAAAACACTAGCCTAGAAAATTGGGATAATTCTAACTGCACGAGTTAATGAATTTTCTTCAGAACAAATTTTTTTATAAGGAGTTCAATTTTTGCTGAATTCATACGATTTTGTGACATGTACACCTGTAGACAAACTGTCAGGTGTCGAAATGTTTTGGTTATACAGAAACTGTAGAATATGTGGCCAATTGAAGTTGAAAGATAAGATCACTGTAACTTCATCAATTATTCCTTTAAAGCTAAAAAGTTTAAGGCTACGTGAACTTCATTAGCTATACCTCGGAAGCTCAGTCATCGGGGGTTGAATACGCGAGGAGTTAACCTCTTCAGGAATACTGACACGTATGTGTACGTTTACTTTATTTCTCTAATTCAATGGTTACAGACAAAAATATGACATCTAGCGGCCATGTGTGTGTATATTATTTTTCTTACAGATCTTTAAACTTCGTTAATTCTTTATTCCTTATTCTATAAATTTGAATTTATATTGATTAAATATTACTTCTCCTAGCGTCAACAACAAGTTTGTCCCTGAAGAGGTTAAATAAATATAATTAAACTAAATTAAACCTTCCCATCCAATTCGAACAGACTCGATCCTGATGGGGTTAATGCCTCATCGAACGTAAAATACAAATAACGCCGCGGACGATCCATGGACGTTACAATAACACTGGTGATTCGGTCAAAGACGGTGAGGATGCGTTCACCTTGAAATAGCTCGGTGATCTGTGCAATTAAAATGCACGATTTCGCGGCAGCTGTGCCCGTTAGAACGCCAACAAGGCGAAAGAAAATACGAGGGACGCGATGCGGGGAGAAAGGGAGAAGATGTTTTGTTGGGAAAGAGAAAATGTTGACCAACCCGCGAACGCTAAAAATATATATGAGCGAAAGGCAATGACTCCGTAGCTCGCGGGACACGTTTATCCTCGAAAATGCTCCGCGTACCTTTTACAGGAATCTCGTACGCATAAATACCACGCATGAAACGACAACGCCGGCTTGAATTAGAAACCACCGCAGAATGTAATAATAAATGCAACCGCGATGGGGACGCTCGTGCTGTTCCACGCTGGAGAGCCGAGAAATTTTCGTGATTTACGAGCAAGGTGCACCCATTCGTTACAGTGTTGCGACAATTATTAATTTTCTGCAGATAGGAATTTTACGTGCTTTTGATTTTCATGGAAATATTCAGATCTCGTATCATTCTGGATGGTTTATAAGTGCATGGTCTATCGCGATATTTGTGGAATGAGTACAGGGTGTCTCAAGTCGAAATCTGTGGAAGATGTTAAATAGTTTTGTGACAAACTCTTTACCAATTTTTATTAAATACAGTGTTCCACGGTTGGTTGGAAGTTCTCGGTCCCGAATTCTCCTCCAGCCAACCGTGGAACCCCGTATACTTATTTTAGGATGAAAATAAAGTAGTAGTAATATATTTAAATAATTTTTTTCAAATTCTTCTGATTTTATACAAATACACAGTTAATCTTGGGACACATTGTATATTCTTCCGAGTTTCTTTTATTTTAGTATGTTTTTAGGGTATTGCTCTTCGAAGCAAGCTAAAGATGTCTGTAATAAATTATATTTTAAAAGGGCTTCCAAAAGTTGTAATTAGTCACTTGCATTTGAGTTAAGGAAGAAAAATAATCATGCAAACATTTGATAAATATTGTGAGTCACATAGGTCAAGACTACCCTAACTGATAGAATGAAAAAATAGAAAAGATCTTTCAACACGTTTACTAGCAAAATGAAAGTTGCGTACTTACAGGAATTCGGATATTTTCAAATAACTTCTTAAATATAGGCTCTTAAAAATAAAAGTCTTGAGGCACACGATAGCACACTCATCATTTTCTAGAATTATTTCGACACTGGCAACAGACAGAAGGTTTTAACAATTCGTAATTACTTAAGTCCAAAATAATTGTTATGGAAAATTAACCCTTCTTGTGATGCTTAATTTCTTACTGTATAAATTCAGTTCTGTAAAGTATTAACAATTTCACTATAGCCTGAAAATACAACAATTTGGGGTGAATTATGTATCTACTAAAGATGAAAACGAAATTAATGCGCGTCTACGTAACTGTACCATTTTTAAAGCCTAAGTTATTGAGATGTAAATCGTTTTAGTATACGTACAGCCATAGTAGGAACGTGATTTAACAAATAAAAAATTAAATGCGTATCTCGAGAGCGATTCTTTAACAGACCTACCATCATTAAAACTGTTTTATCTGTGTCAGTTCTATTAACGAGTCCGGTTTTGTCCCATAGTTCTGTAACATCCTATAGAAAAATGTTCTTCATAAAAGGACAGCAGCAATTTTACTGCGCATTCAGTTAGCAGAGGAGCATCGTTAAAATCATACGCTAGATAAACATGTTTTTTTTAGAAGAATAAGTTTAACGATCGGAATGTTCAGAGAACAGTAGGAAGGGCTGCCTAGTTGTTAGCGCGTTGCCTGTAATGGAGTGTCAGGGTTCAGGTCTTATCGGGAGAAGACCCTAACGACTTCACTGCTGTGAAAATTCGAAACTCGTTTCAGATACGGGCGACGAGATCAAATTACAAATTTGTGACGAGATGACGTGAAGAACGGCTTGAAAAAAAAATGTAGACTTATTTCTATACCGAGAATCCCACAGGGTTGTTCCCCAGTTAGGAGACATCCTGTACAATATATCTTACACCAGTTTTTCCATCGTGTTATTTTTGTTTTGTTTTAGTATTTTAACAGCTTATGTTCATCAAAAAACTTTGTTTAATCCTCACCTGTGCCTCATTTTTCCAACTTAATTCGTTCCTTGGTGTCATATCGATACAATGATAAAAATCAATAGGATGAAAAGATAAATAATTAACTTTGTAAATTCTTTTATTGAAAATGAGGAAATTAAATTTCTGTACTTACAGGCATAACAGGCATAAGAGTGTTCACATCGTTCACAAATACTAAAGCGATGCACAAGAGATACTATTTTTTTTACAATCAGCGCATTTTTGCGAGAAAAATGTGTCGAAGTGACACAAGGAGCAGATTAGGATTAAATTAAATTTTTTCAAATGTTACAATTGCTGATATGTAATGTGACTTTTACCTGCTTTTTATGAAATTACAGTCTCAACAGAAACTGAGCTTGTTTAACATTCATTATAGTATTAAGTCGGTGCAATTTGTTACAAATTTACAACAAAATTAGAGATCTTCATTTGTTGAACCAGTATGCATTTAAATATCCTGTATTCATCAAAACTTCATGAATTTTGTTCTTTTTTTTAAGGTATAAATTCGTACTGACTGAATGTAATTTTCTTAGAACTTCAATAAATTCAATTCTAAAGAAGTTAAAATCTATGGTAGACGTAAATTAAAAAATCCGATGAAGGTCATACCTTTACAAATTGACTTGCAAACTGACTTATAATTTTTTATTGCACTTTTAATTTTTCAAACAATTTATTAGTCTGTCTTACTCAATCATATATCAATTTTCACACCCTCAAATTAAAGAAGGAGAAACTGTACTGTACACGAGAAAATGACCTTGAGAGGCCTGCAGCCACCCTCGATTCATCATTGTATGATCCTGTGAAATTTTTATTTTCCACAGAACTATGTTCAGAAAACAGCTTACATAACTAATCACTTTAAACAGAAATTACATGCACAGACATACAATAATTTTCATAGATTTACAATAAACATTCACTACATATTTTCACGATACGCACTATTCAGCTTCACAGGCGAGTTTAATAATTGTCAGACACGCATTCAGAGCAGCGGACTAAAAGTCGAGAAAATCGCGGCACGATACACTTTCGTTACGTAAACGCGTCGGGTCGTTGCGCTGGGAAGGCGAACTTTTCCCGGCGGAAAAGCGGACTCGCGCGTCTCGCTGGAAAAATTCAAACGGGAGATCGTGCGAACGAGCTTGTACGCGCGTGAAATCCGGATTATTGTCACGGTGCGTTGAGCGTTCATTAATACGATTTAGGTAAATCCGTAGGCGCGGATTAATGGGCGAAGAACGGCCGCGCCGATCAGACGGAGCGGAACGACGCTGATATTCCGCTCGCGTGTTTTCGCCGACTCTTGCATAATCGAAATCACAAGGATTCCTTGTTACGCGTTAATATGACGGAGTACAATCTAGAAAGGCAATTGATGGTTTTTTCAAATCACCTGTTGCCTCTTCCGCGTCTTAAACAATGGCGTTAGCCGCGCTGCTATGCCCGGTGAATTCGCTATGGAAAATTGGTCTCGTTGAAGAAAATCGTAAATGGAGTTTCCTTTGTGCCTGTTCTCAAGGACAAGGGATTTTAGATTATGTTCGAGGGATAAATTAGTGTGAAGATTATATGTAGTGTGAGGGTGGTTCAATAAGTTAAGAAACAAACGGCTGGTGTTTTAATACCGTCACTTCAATGATTCTAATAATTTACCTACTTTTCGATATGATCCTTTGCTACAATTATGCACTTATCGTATGTCTCTATTAGTTTATGCTAGCGGTACGGAATTCTTTGAATTGAAGTTTGTTGGCGCAGTTTTGGACATTTGAAGGGTTCATAAGAGAAGCAACCCTCGTCAAAGTTTACGATCATAATACAACTTGATAATTTCATAATTTAATTGGATACAGTTCTTCTGTGATATAATTAAAAATAACACACGCAACAAATCTGTAGTATGATGAATATTTGTTAAAAAAAATTGAAATTTATTGAACGAAAATTGAAGATGCAAGAATGTGTGATTGCTCTCCTGAAAAGAAGACGAATCTTGACAAGGGTCGTTTTTATTAAGATCCCTTTATTTGTGTTCACTTCTTCGTCGCTGTGAATCTTGATTCCACACAATGATTCCTTGAGGGGGTCAAACAAAAAGAAGTCTAATGGAGCGAACTCTGGATTATTTTTAAATACTTTTAGAAGTTTTTTGAATTGTCGAACAACTGTTTTAAATTGATAACAGGGATGGCAACTTTTGGTTTTGAAAGTATCGTACTTCTTGTTTAGATATTTTTTTAACTACCGTCGATTGTCTCTTTATTTATTGAATGACCCTCGTTCATACGCAAAGGGGTAAAAGTCATAGTGGTGTAAATTAGCTCATCCCCATTTTTAGAAGCAAAAGATTTTATTAGACTGATTGTAATAAATTCCACGGTCGCATGTTAATGATTGTACCGCACTGAATATCGCTGCTATATAGGTCTTATTATATTTATCATTTTCTTCCAATGAACAGACATGTATAGATTGTATCTGTGCACGCAAGTCAATTTCTTAAAAAACATGACTTACACCACTATAGCCTTCCCTCCCTCATGTGCAGTATGTATCAATATAGCATGCTAATGTGATCGTAAATTGAGTATTTGAATATCTTTTACAGAATAATTGATGGTGATGTATGTATGTTGAAAAAATTAGTATTTTCCGAAAAATTTCAAACTTTCATACACGTTTGTCATGTGAATGGTATTTGATAAACGTTCGAACTTTCAAAATGAAATCGGTAACACAGTTCCGCGTACAGTTACGAGCCAGAGGTGTTTACAGTTACAGGCCCAAGTTTCCATTCATTACAGGCCACGGACTAATTGCTCGATTTGCATGAAATCATTTGCACCAGTTTGTTCGTGTTCGGAGGAAAGTATGCGGCCCTCGGATTCTATTATATAACACCGAAGTTGCACGCGCCGCAAAGAGGAAACCTTATCACGCTCAAACATCGACCGATGAAAATTAATCCCCCGTTGCAATTACCAGCTGGCAATTACCGTATTACGTTCTCTCTATCGTAACGTAAATGTGCAAAAACCGCAGCCGACCTCTCTCTCTCCTCCTCTCTCTCCCTCTCTCTCCCTCTCGCGCCCTCTCTCTCCCTCTCTCTTTCTGTCTGAACTCGTTGTCTCTCGATTCGGTTAGAAAGCGGCAGGTTAATCGTCCACGATTTTTTAGTTGTCGCTGAGAACTATCCGGTTGCAATTTTACGGCTTGTACCGCGCTCGTTCATTGAGCATTCTATTCGTCTACTGTACTGTGTTAATTAATCGCCGCTTAAGACCGGGGATTACAGTTCAGTTTTGTTAGGATGTTTGACATACAAAGATAACGCGGAGCACAATATTTTAAATTTTTTAGTTGTTGCTGAGAACTATCCAGTTGCAATTTTACGGCTTGTACCTCGCTCGTTCATTGAGCATTCTATTCGTCTACTGTACTGTGTTAATTAATCGCCGCTTAAGACCAGGGATTACAGTTCAGTTTTGTTAGGATGCCTGACATAGAAAGATAACGTGGAGCACAATATTTAAAATTTTTCATTCGGTTTATTCACGAAGGTTGTACGGCAGAGATTCGATTGTACGGTATAATTAGGGTAAACGTTCAGATAATCCAACGACTATATTTTCACATTAATGACGCGTGTTGGTTGGTAGTATTCTTTTTATGGAGAAGAGGTCCAGATATATTCTTGTTCCTCTTCGTCTTTGTTTTTGTATAACCATTTATGCAGGTACAGTTATAGTTAACAGTTAGGTTCGTGACATTTAAAGTTAAGACGCAAAGTAAAGAGCATTTAACAATATTAAGGAGAAGTGACCTTGAGATGCCTAATCTCTGTATTCCTGTTATACATTTTATAGTATGCTGTACGTAGCTTACGGTTTTCATTGCAAGCATGACAGAATTAAAGGGTTAATTATAATTAATTAATTGCTGTCAACTCCAGAGCCAGAATAATCTGAGCAACGCATATACAGGGTGTCCTCTACATACGTGCGAATCACTTCAAGAATAGACTCAGCGCTTAAAAGTAATAAAAAGAAGTTTACATAAATATATGTCTTATTTAACCTTGTCTCTGAGTTTAGGTAATTTTTACCTTGAAATAATTATTTTAATAAACGAAATTAGTCCAATTGCATTCGACTCTCTGCAAACAATGCTCAATGTTGTAGAATTTTGTCGACCATTCTGTAAACACGAATCATAACTGAAGTGTAAACGCTTACGGTGTTCTGTGAGTCTTTGAAACACACTCTTTTAATAAGAGCAAAGCGTGTCAGGGCTTTGTAATTCACTGTGTTTGGAGTGATAATAATGATTCTAACCAAGAAATGGCCGACATGCAACTAATGTATGGGCTTGCCGGATGTAATTGAGCGAAAATAAGAGAAGAAAATACGTCTACAGGTTTGAAGCAATGAAGTACAAGGAGGTCACTTTGATCATCTCTTCTGAAGATTACTAGATACGAGTTGAACTTGTTGTAACTCGGAAACAAGGTCAAGCAGAACTTTCATATGAATTCTTTTATTATTTTTAATTATTTCATTCACCCCTGAAGCAGTTCCTACATATTACGAGACATCCAGTACAGTATTATTTCATCTTTTCATTAACAACTTACAATAACGAGTCACACTCGTGATACAGAATCTGATCCATATATTACAAATACGAGTCCTACTTGAGTACCAATTCTTCAAAAATTTGCATTATGAGATCTTTGACTCTCACAGGGTTGTTAACACTTTGACTACCGTGTCACCAATATGTGGGTAATGCTCACAATCGGATTCAATCATCATCTATTCAACAATATAGCATGAGTAGATATATTCAGTAAGGTCTAATAGAAACAGTAAAATAAATATGAACATTGCTAGTATTATTAATTAACCCATTAGGTATGAACTTTTTCTTCGAAACTTTGTATGTAATTCTATAGATTTTAGTTGCCTATCGACGTATTTAATAATCTTAAATACGCGGGACCCCCAAATGGGGTTCATGGCAGTGAATGGGTTAATGAGGGTATCACTTGCGATTATATTATCTCGTATAAAATTTCGAAAGTTCGTCATTTTCACCTAACATGTACAACGTGGCAATCAAAGTGTTAATTCGTGTATATTAATAGACGTTTTTCATTAACCCTTTGAACTCCTAACTTTTTTTTAATTTTCTTTTCAATCACACCCTATTATTTTAAGCGGTTTATTTGAAATGTACTTCAAAAGACAGTGCTAACATGTGATATTGGTGGAATTTCTGATATTTGAGTAAGAAAAAATATTGCGAAATATAATAAATATTTAAACTGGCAATTTCAAAATGTCGAGTGTGACTCGACATAGGAGTACCTGTGAATGAAATCGATGTCGAGTCACACTCGATAAAGGAGTTCAAAGGTTTAATAAGGACACTCGTATAGTTGATATACTACTTCATATACTTCGATCGTGAACATGATCGCCTGAAATCGTTGAAACAATTCTAACATAAAATGTTAATTTTTGACTGAATTACGAGGTGTATCGTAATCGAGAGGATTGCATCGAGTTAGATTTCTCCGATCGATAGTTCCGTGGCGAACGGAAGTCGGCTTTCCCTTCGCGACACGCAACGTCCAGAAGCTACCGTTGTCATTCGTATTCACTCCCGACGTATCGGCGTTGCGACAGCAACCTTTCCTTATCGGGGAAAACGGATAAGCGACGATGGAAAAAACGTTTGGACACGACAGGCCGGTTTAGGGTGTCCACGAAGCGCAGCGTTCCTCGAACGAGATAGAAATCGAGCGTCGAGGACGCTGACGTTCGAAAATTCGCGCCATATCGAATCATAGTTCGCCTCGTGTTACTTCGACGCTTCGCGATTATGCGCCGAACTTCTTGGAAAATATCGATGCTGCTTCGTTAGAGGAACAGAGTGAGCAGAATATTTTTATTGTCATAATTAGGCTGGGGATTTTTATGCAATTTAACCCTTGGCAACCGGAATTCTTTTTATGTACGACGAAAATGATGCCTCAGGTAAATCACAGATATTGATCGCAGGATATAAACATACTAATAAATTAACTGCTTGGTGGCAGTATAGTCGTAGAATTTAATTGTACACAGTGATAAACGTACGAAATGAAACTTAAAAAATATAGATATCTAGGTAAGTAACTTCCAAGTCGCCTGGCGTTACAAAGAGTTAACACATCCAAATATCTGAAAATCGCATATTTAAAACAGCGAAAAAATAAAGAATGCGTTTTTTAAATTCACAGAACAAAATACAGTTTTTTTTTAATTTAGGGTTAACGTTGTATCAACTACTCATTTTTACAACAATAATATAGAAAATATTGAACTTTAAAAATGTATATTTGCATAAACATCCACGATCTAGTTATAATAGTGCTGATACACTTTGTCAGAAGAATCAAATGTGCTGCAGTACTTTGAATCTACGTTTAAAAAATATTTTTGAAAATTGTACAATCCTGAGCGGGTTGAAATGTTTGACGAAGTATAAAAAAATGTTTTTACTATCATAGTAAAGGTAATATGCTTTATCAAAAGGATCAAATGTGCTGTAGTAGTTCGTATTTACGATTAAAGAAATGTTGCGATGTAGGATTCTAAGTAGGTCGTAATGCTTGACGAAGCATAACAGAATATTTTTACTATCAGGTTAGAGTTAATATATTATAATAATTTAATATATAAATATTAAATGTTACACATAACAGATATTTACAGAAAATATTGAAATAGTATATGCACAATATTGAAAATTATTGAGAAACTTGACTTCCCAGTTATTTTGAATAATATATAATTCAGAGGGGTGCAGACTGTACTCTACAATCTCAAATCTATACTTAAAAAAAATGTACGAATTCTTGAATTTCAGAAGGATGAACGTAATTGATGAAGAATAACAAAATTGTTTGCTATCGTAATAAACCCAACATGCTCTGAAAAGCTGACAAAATGTGCTCCAGTGCTACGAATTTATGCTTAACACAATTTTGCAGATTCTGAGAATTCTAAACGAAAGAAACTATCTAACGAAGTATAACAAATTCTTTTTACTGTTTCAATAAACCTAAAATGCTTCAGGACGAAGAGAAACGTGCTCTCAGAACATGGAATTTATGCTAAAAATAATTTTGCATGTTCTGAGAATTATAGACAGTTAAAAATACTTGACGAAATATAAAAAACTTTTCTTTTACTATTAACAGACTTAATATACAATAGCAAGATCATATATGCTTCGAATGTTTCAAATTTCTGCTCAAAAAGATTTTGCAAATTCTGATAATTCTATAGCGATGAAAATACTTTCGAAAAACATAATAAAATTTTGTCTGTTATTACAACAGACCTGATATGCTTCAGAAATGAAATGAAATACGCTATCAGAGCTTTGAATCTATGCTCTGACAAATTTTGTATAAATCCTAGAGTTCCATAAAGATGAAATTACAGCGATATAAAAATTTCCTCTTTGCTTTCAGAGCTTCCTCGACTTCTATATTTTGGATTTCCGTGAAAAGAGCATCTGAAAAGGAGACGAGATTAATTAACACGGTACTCGTGAAAAACAGTGACTGACAGGAGCGCCCCGATTACGTCACACCCCTTTTTCGTTCGTGTGTCGTTACGTCGATCTGTTTCCTGGTTCACTCGCCCTTCCCCATACCAAGCATCCCCCTTTCACGGGAATTCATTGCAGTACTCGTTATCGGTACTCGTCGATACGTCAGCGTATACTGCAACGTCAACGGAGTATCAGGCCGATTGTAAATACACGAGACGCCATTGAAAGCACTCTGCTTATCGGGGGTGAGTTAATAAAAGTGTTTGCGATGGCAGAACATGTCCCGTGCAAGATACAGGGTGTCCCGTTTCGATGTATCATCATCCGTGTTCAAGAATACATTTCCTTGAAATACCTTGGACGATATTTCTGGGAAGAAATTCCAAACTGACGGCACAGAAAAATATCCAAAAATTTTCTTCTCTTCCTTTTTCAGTGGCCCTCAATATTTGTTGAAGAGTCACGCTATGAGACGATTTCAGGAAAAGCAATATTTCAGCGAAAAAAACTTGAATGAAATTTCTGGGAAGAAATTCCAAACTGATGGCGAAAGAGACATTTAAAAATTTTCGTTTCTTCATTATTCGGTGGTCTTTAATACTGTGTAAGGTTTCACTTATAAGGGCAGTTCAGAAAAAATAAATCTGTAACTTGGCAAAAAAAAGACCAATATTCAAAATTATTGCATTAGAGTCTTATGCATCATTCACATCAGAATCATGAACGTTATCATAGAAGCAGGGGCCACTGTCCTTCCACTATTACAAGCAAAGTTAGATACATTCTCAATAGGCTAATGTGTTATCTGTATTACAGTAAAAACGGCTAATATACACCTTTTTCCAAAAAGTTGCAAATTGGAAATTGACCCTTTTTCTACCAAGGTATAGAAATATTTCATCGAAAACCATTAAATGAAATTTCTGGGAAGAAGTTCCAAACTGACGGCGCAGAAAAATATTTAAAAATTTTCGTTTCTTCATTTTTCAGTGGTCCATAATATTTGCCAAGGTGTGAATTAGTACATTATGAAACTATTTCAGGAAAAATAATACATATCGTTTTCTCCACATTTTCCACTTCTCAGGAGAAAGCGGGTATTAAAGGGATAACGCAGGCAGAAGATTAAACTGTGGAAGCTAATTATCGATGACAGATTGGATGCATGGAAATCCATCTGAGGCCAAATTGGCGGCGATTTATCAAATGAACGTACGAACGAAACATATTCAGGTCAGACGTCGTATAAGTGCAACGAGAAGCCGTTTGCGTACACTAAGCGAGGAGAGATGGTTAATTGTGTCAGATTCAATGATTAGAAACTGGATGAGACATCCATTCTAATTCATCATGATCTGCAAGAAATTTCTCTCGATCGCCCTTCTTTATTGATTTTCTGAAATGCAAATCATTCGAAATGTTACGAAATTCTCAGATACAGGTACCATATCTCCTGGTACCTGGAATTTTTGAGCAAGAATTCGGAGTAGAAGCATGCTGTGGGTGGTCGAACGACTTCTGACCAGAGTTTATCTATACCAAAGCGATTACTCATCGGCCAGATCGCATCCAATCTTGAACGACTCTGTTTGGACAAGTTTGTCTGCTTTTTTTTGTTAATTTTTTACTCAGGGATGGAATGTGGTAGAGCATTTATTATTCGAACGAATATATGCTGCACAATATAATTAGAGGATCGTGTGTTTAAATAATTTATCAAGGCATTCCTACTCCGAATGTTCTAAATTGACTGAAACAAAAATATATTTCGTAGCATTTAAAGCACAAAACACGGTATCATCAAAGTTCCATTTTTTCAACTACATCAGAAGCAAAAAATTCTGACATCGAAACCTGTATATTTGCATAATCATTCGAAGTCCAGTCATAATATTAGACGCACCAATTTTTTCATTATTAATATCTGATAAATTGTCAAAGATTATTGAGAATCTCCAGTCTCCAAATTTTGTTGCGCAGTATATTTTTTTACAGTGTATAAGCACACTTTTGGAAACAGACTCTGTTCGCTATACTTCGGGCTTGGAGTAGATAAAAACGGTAATGACGACGTTTAAATGATAATAACGAAGTTTTTCACTGATAAAACGTACAGAACTTATGTAAGAAACATTTCTGAAGTGTCGTTTCGACAAATTTCATTCACTGTTTACTTCTGCATGTAGGCATGAAAAATGAATAAACATTTGAAATATTTATTGTGTGGTGCAAGAAGCATGTATTTCTTGTATTTGAGGCGAGCAAACATACGCGAATAGATAAGTAAGAGTCATTGAATGATCCCTCAATAACTGCTCTAGTTCTTGTGTTTTCAAATTTTGGGATTTGGAGTATAATTCGGAGCAATTGCATGCTATAGTAGAAATTTGCAACATTATTTGTCTAATGTTATTTAATTATGTAGTTAAAAGTAATTCCAAATACTTCGACCACTTATCACTGTAACAAGCGCACAAAAAGTCGTAAAAGTGATGGACGTACGTTGATGGATGTTGATGAACGTAAAATGATGGACTACTTCAATTTACAATGGAAGAAACGACCTTGAATACCCAATAATTTGTGCGTTTACTATGACAGTGCATTATACTGTTATTAATTTTAATTCTCCCCTGTTTTTTATTATTATTAATTTATTCTTGTTCTGCTAGCGTTGTTCATATCTTCACTACTATAATAAGATCTAAAACTCTTTAAGCGAATTATAACAACTACTATCATATTTACTGTGAATTCTACTGTTACTCTAAGTTTTTCACATGCATGTTTTTAAGAGACTCAACGCAGCCACCGGGTCATCTGTACATCAAATTGAATTTTACTGAATAACCCTTGAAATTTATATAATTTTAAAGTTCTACGTAAATATTTATGCCAATGTAGCAGTCTAAAATTATAAATACACCATTAAATAGTATCAGGATCAAGATTCTGAACAATTTATTGTATAGGCAGAGGGGTACTTCAATGATTGTAATAGGCACAGTACTTTTTACAGTGGCAGTCGACGTGTTGAAGCTATTTCAAACACTTTTGTGAATATTATATTTCCCTATCAATCTATAATATCAGTCAAGGTTCTGCCAAGCTATCACATATGGCTGCAATAAAAAAAACGATATCAGGTGCAGTCGGCTCAATGTCGGCATAGTACTGCAAGGAGTCTATACAAACAGAGATCCTACATCTTAATTATCACCCATTGTAAACAGCCAGTTTTTATAAATATTATATCTGCCTACCAATCTACCAATGAGGGTTCTACCAAACCAAGACACATCATTGCAACAGAACAAATTCCATCAGATTCAATCGATTCAACGTTGGCGAAGTACTGCAACGGAGTCTGTACCAGAGACCCCACATCTTAATTATTATCGATTCTAAACAGCCAGCTTTTATAAATATTACATCTGCCTACCAATCCACCAATGAGGGTTCTACCAAACCAAGACACATCATTGCAACAGAACAAATTCCATCAGATTCAATCGATTCAACGTTGGCGAAGTACTGCAACGGAGTCTGTACCAGAGACCCCACATCTTAATTATTATCGATTCTAAACAGCCAGTTTTTATAAATATTACATCTGCCTGCTAATCTAACAATGAGGGTTCTACCAACTTAAGACACATCGGCGCAACATAACAAATTCCATCAGATTAAATCGATTAGAAATTCCCCGTTTTTGTAAATATTATAAGTTCCTATCGATCCATCAACGAGGGTTCTAGCAACTTAAGACACATCGGTGCAACACAACAAATTCCATCAGATTCAATCGATTCGACGTTGGCGAAGTACTGCAGGGGAGTCTGTGCGAAACGGAGACGCCACGCCTTACATTGTCGCCGGCTGTAAAAAGGCCGTATCGTTTTCTTTGGCCGCGCGGGAAAAAACGAAAGTGGTTTCAAACTGGATCGGAACGTTAGACCGGTCCTAGGCCTTCGGTATTATTTGCCACGGCGCGGCCGCGCCACCCTGCCCGCCATTAACATTCTCGCGATTCGTGACCGGCAATTTCGTTGCGGAAACTTTGCATAAATTTCGCCGGATTCCCAGCCCGAACATGTAAACACCGTTGAACCCGGGAACATGCGATTCGTCTGTCGATTTTAGCTTCTCGGGGGTGATAGGCGACGATTACCGCGTTGGGGCGCCTTTTCAATTCGACTGACGTCGTCGATCTTCGTGTCTTGAAACTTTGTTTCCAGCGTGAAATATGTTAATTGGACGGCAGAGCACGCGATCTCTGTGAAATTGTGACTACTCTTGGGGTACGAATGGTAATTAATGGATTAACACGTTGACTACCCGATATGAGTTAACTGTTAATTAAATAATTATTGCTTTTGACAATATTCTTGGCGAATTTTACATTGCAAGATCAACATAGATTAACATACTTAAACATTTTCTTTCTCTGTGCGTTACGATCAAAACAGCAATTTATGCCGTGTCTGGTTAGGAATGGCTGTTTCCACTGTGGCAGCCGACGTGTTACTATTATTTTATAGAATTATTAATGGAAACATTACTATTCTACTAGAACATCGTGTGCTAGATACAGTACATTTTTCTGTTCGAACAGATTGTTGAGAAGATACTCATTATTTGATCTACGATATTGTAGTGCTCGATGCCTCTTTCCTTATCTGATTGCTGATGTATAAAGAGTGAGTCTGAATGCATGGCAAAAAATTCGTAGGCTTGTTCTACAGATAACAGCAGAAGATATTAATTAAAGTCAATAGTGAATTTGTTAATAAATCAAATAAGACGTGAATAATAAAATAAAACACTTTTACCTTTAATTTCACACCGTTTTAACCACTAGATATATTTATCTATTACTTTTCCTATACAGAGAAAAAGAATTGATCTCTAATGGGGACGTTTATCTTATATCAATTTTAGACATCTTTTCTTAACTTTGAAGTGCAGAATACACCAAGGAATTTATAACACGATTTCTAACTTGATAGAAAATAAATCGCATCAATCGTTCGATTTACAACAATTCTCAATGGACTGTCTAGAACCGTACAATAACTTGTACACATCTTTTTATTTTCTGATATTTTCACGCCATTGAACAATGGTCTATCTCAAAATACATGCCGTTCCTCATTTTATAATTCATTAATAAATTCTGTTTGTTCTGATAATGATCGTGTCGCTCGAACGTATGCATCTCCATTCCCACAACCGTCTTATCAAAACTTTCTCGTAAAATTCAACTGTACCCACTCATCGTGAACAAAATAAATAAAACTTTGGAACGTGAAGTGACGATTCGTCTGTTCGCCGCGTGAAACGCGTAATTTACGGGACCGTATTGGAACACCGGCGAACAAAGTAGGCGAAAAGAGAATTAGAGGAAGAGAAGGAACGGGAGTGGCACTATCTACCGAAGGTTCTTAAAATGTTTGCAATACGTTATCGTGTGTACTAACGGGCCGTTAACAAATCGTTAATCATCCGCATGCACTCCGGGCACACGTGCAGCTCGCGTCACTGTGTTCGCGACACGGTATGCGTGTAGCTTATTGTTTTTCAATAGGCGACGCCAGCTGTCGAAGAATGCCCGTCTGTCGCTGCTACCATCGTACCAGACACCGTATCTAAAACAAACGCTAACACATCACGCCGAGTCAAATTCCTCCGTTTCACCTCGAAAACCATGTTCGTCACCAACTTCAGTCGCCTGTGACCGTGTATCATCGTTGATTCGAGAGCTACATATTCGAAACTTCTATCGACGAACGTAACCCCTTTCACTTAATCCGCCTTGAATTTTACAAGTTCTTGGCTGATGTTCGATATGAGATCCTCTGATGAGGGTTTAGAGGGCTGTTAGCTTGTTTCTGTGAAACATCTACGCGAAGACTTCCTGTGTAAGGTCTATAACTTATTGTTTGTTTGCGTTTATTTGATAATGTATAGTCCCATTCCATGATTTCTGCTATAAAGAAAATACACCTTCTGCATTACATCGCAAATCTCACAATGGAATTTACTTAATAATTAAATACTCTTGATGTTGGTATAGCCCAGTGATGGTATAGCCCGCTCTATGTCCATTCTCCTCGTTTCAGTTTCCCCTTTAGTACATGAGGAAAATGGACCTAGAGTGGGGGAAGACCACAGCTCCCGTGACCATCACCGGTATAGCCCCTCCGTTCCTTGATTACAGCTTCAACAAATCTTGACATTTTAGCTCTGTAAATTTTGCAATAATTTCTGGTAACATACTCCGTTCCAAGTTACAAGTGGTTCCACTAATCAGATTTTGATTTTGGAGAATTTGTCGTATTTTCTGATTCAGTTCATCCCATATTATTTTAATTATGTTCGAGTCAGATAAAGGGGAGGACTAGTATACGAGTTTTGTCTCATTGGCACCCTTCTAAATAATGTTTCTAAAATTTTGCAGGAATCTAAATAAAATATCATACTTCCGGGAAGAATGGCAAGTGTCCTAATACTTATGGACGGCAGTATACGTATAATATCTGCAGTGTGTGTTGAGTTCAGTCAATCTGACTCTGTCATAATCCCTTAATTATCCTGTATCATCAATAGTACGTTTCTCCATTCGTTATAAATTTTTTCAGGACGAATATTACATGGAGTCGTTGAAAAAATCATAAGGCAAGAGGTTAATCCCGAAATTCGCGAGTAATGCCCGCAGCCTAGTTTACACTGGTACAGTGAAGATGATAGTATACTGGGTCAAGTAACTTGTCTACATACTCTGCTATCCCATTTTTAACTGAAGACTGTTTACACATAAATTGTAAATAGAAATGAAGACAAGATAACACAGAAGTGAGCACGGTACAACGAACAACAATTGAGTCTCTGCCCTAAGAAAATATTTAAAAACTTTTGCAGGTACTTTGTTGTTAAGTGAAGCTTTAAGAGGAGAACATAATAGGAAGAAAAAGACTTGGATTAGAAAAAGGCTTATTGTTAATACAAGAGACAACCACGGAGTATCTACTGTCCTTTTAAGGGAACTTGCTACAGATGATAAACAAGAATATAGAATTTGTTTAAGGACGACTTCTGAAAACCTTGAGAGACTGTTGGAGTTAATTACACCAACGGTTAAAAGGTTTTGCCTGACGACTGTACTCTACCGAACCAAACCCGTTCACACGAGACTAGTTGGCGATGGAACGCGCAGTAGAGTAAAAAATGCAGACGTGAGAGAAGGCTAGTGATAGAGTTACTATATCAATTACTAGCTTTACTACTCTACCAATCACTCGACCAATCGTTTACATGAGTATAATAAACGGATCTATGCTACTAGCCTTACTTACTCTCCCATCTGCTCTACCAATGCAAACTGGCTTTAAAAAGCCCTGTATACTACGGTTCTTCAACCCCTGAGCTCTCATTCTATTTCTTCGTCGCCATGGTAACAGGATGCTGATTGATGCCGTGCTATAATGACCGTTTTAAAAACGTGTGGCATAAAACGTGCAGGATTCAATTTCTATCAATTACTGCATATTTTCTTCAACGATTGGTATTAATTAATAGATAAGTATCAGTAGACTGCAAGTGTATACTATAATCCTTCACAAAATGAAGTGCAGCCGTTTCCTGCGAAATTGTTGTGTAACAACACGTTTCAATAGCTTAATTTCTCGGTTATCGCTTTCTATTATTTTACCAATGCAAACGAGGCCTAACTCTATTGCAGTAACCTTCCATTCGACGGCGTGTTAATTGTTTCCGAGTTCGGTGAATTTGAAAAATAGTCGGAGTTTTCTGAACCTTGTTTATAGCTGACGTTTCGGTCCGGAACGACTTTTATGTGACAGAGGTCGATGCTCAACGACCGGTCGATTCATTTTCACCCACGTAGACTTGAATTCGAGGCGTATAAGTTTCGAAACATGGCAGAAATGTGAGATATACTCTCGGGTATATAGGGGGTGACTGAAATGGGTGTAGAGGTATAATAGAGACAGCGGAATGGCAGACAAGGAACAACCGTGTCATCTACATTATCTTTTAATTGAAATGCCCATGCATTTATGGTATAGTGTTTGTGCATTAAAATGGAGCACAGTGGATGTGTAACAATTCAAAAGCTAGAATTTACATCGTTCAGACTCATTGTTCATTGGTACAGTTCTGCAATGTATTTCTGCAAATTTTCATAACACTATTTCTCAATGTAGATGATAATAACTGAACATTTGGCTAATTAGAAACTCGTGTTCTATTATCAAAGACTTGTAACATAAATACAATTACTTTTAATAAATAAGAAGTACCAGACCTCAGCATCGGTGTATGAATAGAGCCCCCATGAATCTAAAGCATATACAGGGTGTATCTATATGGATGTCACAAAATTTACAACCGCATTCTATATTTTATAACTGAAAAATGGACTTAATATAAATGGGTTCAAATAGCTTTCTTTTTAAGAGACAACCACAGTTATAGGTGGAGATACACGCGGAGCAGGTTTTAAAATAGCATAGACAGCAGAAATACCTATACGACAAACGCATGAAACATCATTAAAAGGTTCGTTTTAAACATCTATTATAACATAATAGAGTAGAGCCCATAATATCTGAATTAATAAGAAGGTGTAATTGTTCAGGTAACCAAAACATCAGATCATCCACTTTTCAAGCAGGTCGCAGTAGAAAAACCTCTAACCCTTAAACGCACGATCTTTCCAAAAATAATAAAACTATTCTGCAATCGCCCATTTATGCCTCAAGAATTCACAGAAAAATAATTTAACAAATCCATCTCATCTTTTCATATTTTAAAAAGAATAGTATTTATTGATATCTATTTATTCCTTGATAGCACGTAGACATTCAAGCACACCATGCAGCGAGCATACATCCGCGTTTATGTCTCACTATATTATGAAATACAGTTACGTTGCCAAAGGGCAACTCTGTGCATTCAAGCGTTAATCTCCCCGCGGTGTTAGATCACCGAAAGAAATCACGTTTCACGGACCATATTCGCACCCCTCATTCCGAAACGAGGCGGCGTAAACATTGGGCGGGTATTTCGGTTCCACCGTGTATACGCGTGGCGCACCAGGTAAATTCCTGGTCGGGTCGAGGCACTCGCCAACGCAAATACCCGAAGAAGCTTTCGCAACAGGCGATCGGCCCGCATCTAAATACCACGTTGGCGTTTCACCGAGTGGCGTGCATGCCGGCTCGCCGTGTGGGTGCACCTTTAAGAAAGAGAGCCGCGATCCCGCATCCGTGACAGCGACGAGAGGCGGCGGGGGTGCACAAAGCGATGCATTTTAGCAGGTTGATGCCACGGCGTGATTTACTCGCGCAATAGAATGCACGATGCACTCCCTGAATGGTAGACAGAGCAATAACTTCGCGCGTAAACCGATAGGCGTGCTTTAATGTCCTATCTCCGGCTGAATCGTTTGTCCGTTTCTTCTTTTCCTCCGTTCGCACTGCTCAGCCACGTCCGCGACGCGTTATACTGCGAAAATGGTATGTAAATTTTTTCAACGCCCGACACGTTTGATAGGAGGGATTCTGCACCGTTTCGGTCGTTTCGATTTCGTTTTATCCGGCGATCAGACGTCGCGGTTTGATTTGATGAGGTCGTTGAGATTGGAGCGGAGCGCAAGAGTTCTGGGATGATTTGGAACTATGGTGGTTCTCTTTGGAGAATTTATAATACATTCAGGTTTGAGCTCTTGAGCCTTCGAAGCTTGAAAATTTAGGGAAGATTGCACCTTATACTACAATTTTCTGCGGTAGAATATGTGTGAAACTGAATGTTTTATTGTAGTATGTATGATGTCTGTTCCTGAGTCATTTTAGTGCTTCATAAATGCAAAATATGCAACGAAAGATATGTACTTTAACCCTTAACGGACATCGTGGAGGAAATTTCACCCCTGATAGCGTTTAAGGTTAACGTGATTTTTTTATGATAGATTTTAAGGGTTAATAAAGTAAGCCGTGGTGATAATTCATCCGAAGACACAGGTTTATGGCGTGCAATAAACAGTCGTGAGTAGGCCAGTATGGCGACCCATAGCAGGCGGTGCTCAAAGAGTTAAAGATAAGAGAATGGATCGTGTCTTACTATTTGCTGCCGCAAAGTTATTTTTCATCTGAATGTTGGTTGAAACTTATTTTAATTATCTGTTTTCAGAATTGTTTGCAAATTTTTGCATTATGGTATCATACGTCTGAAATTATACTGAATGTAGCCTAAATCGCAGTCGAATCGATAGAGAGGTGATTTCTTATCTAAAAATAAGTCAAAGATGGAGAAAAAGATTTTTCGCTACGAAGCTTGAGTTTCGAGAAAATTCAGTCTGAATACCCGTCGAGTGCGAATGCACTTAGCTATAGCAGGGGCAAGTAATGTTGGCCGTTCAAGGTCACTGAACAGCTTCTCCGTCACACCATCTGATTAAGCACTTAAGTTTAACTTCACTGTCATTGTTTCTCAGAACTACTTAGACGATCCATCGCATTAACAAGCACGTGAAATATTATAATTCTGGTCATAGCGTCCGCCATAATTTACTAATATACTTGAAAATTATACGAAGATAAAACTGCAACGCCTGGATGTAGACCAGGTGAATTTGCTCCAGTAACATCCAAACTTAAGTATGTAAACACGCTTCTTTAGGAAACACTGATGAAGTGCTTTTAATATTCTACAGTTTATTTACACTCGCGAGACTTGTTTAGGGCTCTCATGAAGACTATGTTCATCAGAAAAGAAGTATAAATACAGTAGGATCTATAGCTACAAATGTCAGATAACGCTGTAACATCTCTTTCGACATTCTATGCAATAGTTCCTGACCTAACTCACAACTTGTCAGACCTAATCCCCTTTCGATTCATCGAAGACGGACACTTCTATTGTAACACAGAATTATTTTACAAAGTGTGCTGAATTCCGTTCAGTACCCTCTGGCGAGGCCTTTGAGCGTTCAAATAAGATAAAAAACGATAATTTTAATTTATGTCAACTCACGCATGCATACACTTTTTCATATACAAATAAGAAGCAGTTAAGTCGCGGCGACGTATCAAAAATAGACTAGCAAAATTAAAAAACCAGGTGACAGGACAAATCAGGGTGAAGAAAAGAATGAATATTGTATATGGTAAATTAAGGCAATATCATTGACATACTGGCCTTATGTTTTATTAATGAACGAGAAAAAAATAAATCCATCACAAAAGTTAGTGCTGTTACAAATTTTTAAGAACGCATTTATGGGGACATATTTGAAGGTACAGGTATTTAAAAAAGGGATATGTGTTTAATAATGCGTTATAGCATATTCAAAACAAGGTTTATGAGATAAGAGCTATTCCAAGAGTATAGACTGTAGAGTATAGATAGAGTAGAGATAAGATATAGTATCTTCACTGTAGAGGAATTATCATGGTTTGTAAAGGACATTTATAGATGAATATTTAATAGAGTGTAAAGAGCAGACCACAGAAGGTACGCTAGATGAAGTATGGAAATCGAAAAGCAAAGCTGCACGAAAGTTCAAGGATCTTTAACCTTTCGGTTATGGCTGACTTACAAGACTTGTTAGACGCAGAGCTCTACTGTTGTAAGTACCCTCAGCTCGTCCGCAGAAGGAAACATAAAATACTAATATAAAGCATTTTACTAAATTCATAAAGCATTTCTCGTTCACATTCCCCAGATATACTTTGAATAACATAAAGAAAGTTAGAACTGCTGGTTATCAGTAGCTATGCATAATCTACCAACGCAATCCCCTAGTGATGTGCCGTTTTAAACGATCACTGACAAGGAGTGCTCCCGAAGTGGTCGTTTATGATTTTAATGAGCTTTTGCATGTTGATAGACCATGTTATTACGAATCTTTATAAATTTTGGGCGTATATGGACAATAGTTTAAAAGATGTTTAATGCAAAAGACACCCTGCGTAGCAACCTAGAGCCTAACCGACTGCTCCACGCTCTTCTACGTGAAATCAGTTGTTACAGTAGAGTAGATAAACTCTATCGGAACTTTAATATTAATACCTTCTAAACTATTATTGACTGCCTGCACTCGAAACCATGTACAGACTAATTTGTAGTAACACGGTCTATCAGCATGCAAGAGCTCATTAAAATCAGAGACGATCACTTAGGGAGCTCTCCTTGCGAGCACGAAGCCACCGCAATGGCGCGTAGAAACCAAAGAGTTAAATCCAGTAAGAAGACCTGCTATCAAAGCCAATATTCTATTCCTTACGATATTTTCTTACATGTCAAAATGAAGCTACCTAGAAAGCTAAAAAATTTCATTGCTCACCAGAAATCACTTATGGAATCCTAACCAACGATCGCCTTATCAATATATTATACATTCCAAAGGAACAGATAAGAATATTCAAGCATCCCTGGATGAAAACGAGAGGAAATAGCAACTCCGCAGGAAACGCAGCAAGACTCACATTGACCCTGGGCACCGAGGCGGATCTGCCGTTGATCCTTCTTCGCCGCAGGATCCTGGCTCGTTCCCTGTCCCTCCTGGTGCACCTGTCCTCCTGTCTCGGGATCAGAGGCAGCTGGGGGCCCCCGTCGAGGGATCGTACCCCGAGCAGGACGCATCCTTCGTCCTCGTCGACGCCCGCCACGGCGCTGCAATTCCGCATTCCATCAGCCTCCGTCTCGTTCGAGCACCTGGACAGGTCCTCGCTGGACCTGGACGATGTAATTGCAGCCTGGCGATGCTTCTTCCTCTCGATCACGAACGAGGAAGCCCTGGCCCTTCGTCCAGGGTCCAGCTGACTTCGTCTGGCGATCAACTGTTCGGTCTTGGTCGCGAAATCCTGCGATCTGCTGGCTCTCGACCGATATCTCGTTAACTGTGCGCCATCGCTCTTCGACGGGTTCTTCGTGAACACCGGCTCTTTGGTTTCCCTTCGATCCTGCGAGCCGCTTTGGCTGTCTTTGGTCGTGTCCAGGCTCTCTTCGTCCTGCGAGGACCCGTTCCCAGGCGCCGAGGCGCTCCTCCTCAAGCCTCTAGCCTTCTGAAGCTTCGAGTTCGAGGACCTGGTCAGGGTGTCGTTGTACTGAAAGTTCACCGTGGTCTTGTAGCCCTGGTCATCGCAGGTGCTCTTCACCACTTCGACGAACTTTATGGAGATCTCGAGACTCTCGTTTTTCACGCTGATCCCATTCTCCTCGATGATCTCCTTGGGAGCTTCCGCGTCCTGACGCTCGACACGGTTCGTCTCCGCTGGACAACAGGACTTCGGGGACTGATCCTTTTTAGACTCTCGAGGCCTCTCGTCCGGAGAGGACTTTCTGAGGCTGTGAGGGGTCTTGAGCACTCGTGGGAAACACTTGACGTTCAGCAGGCTAGCGGTGTCGACGTCGTCTTCGTCGGGACGACGGTTTTCCGTGGTCTCGCGAGCTCCGTCAGCGTCGACGCACTGACGGACGGAGATCAGACGGCATCCGCCGTCGTCCCCACTATCTTCCTCGATGATGTACATCCGAAATAACCTACTCGACGCGCGTCATCGTCGTTACGAGGCCACCTCGCGGCCCGGAGGTCCCGCCGCTTCTTTTCGACACTTTTCCACCCGATGGACACACGACGAACTAACCTTGAAACGTTTCATGTTCATTCACACCGGCTATAATTAGAGAAGAAGAACTCCGATACGATGTATTATTTACTCAGTTTGACAGCTGTCGATCATGCAACGAACTGTTTATTTTTGTTATCGAGGAATTTTATGGTGAACATTTATCCTCAACGATCTCGTTCATGGGCTTATATGCTGGAATATTTCAGTGAAATTGAAACGACTCTTCCTTTCAATCGCTTTCTACCAGCTAATATCGTTTTTGCGCGAAGATTCGCTTTTAAAGCAAGTCGATGAATTCGTAATCGACGCGTAATCGTCCGTATAGAAACCGAGTATCCTTCTGCCAGTTTTTTAATCAATTACTCGCACGTTGCCCTCCCCCTTCGTGTTACGTTCGTGCTTCCGACCCGTCGTGGGAGAAAGCTGCAATTTTCCAACACCGTCCGTAATTCGTAGCTATTGTCTCTATCATGTTGCAAGAGGATCGGGTAATCAACAGCAACGCTGCACGCCGAATAAAACACCGCTCGCATCCGGCGAATAAGCTCGTTGAAAAATACTTCTCCTCAGCAAAAAGTCCCGCCTTGTGAATTGAAATCGACACCGGCGCTTTGCATCTAATATCGTGTAATCCTGGCTGGCTCGATTACCCTCCAACGAAATTACACCCGATCGTCTCTGCACTCGGATCTTCAGTATTGTCGAGTCAAGGACCTGCTTGCAATTCCTCTGTCACGAACAGGAACGGTTAGAATTCAAAACTCGCGCTAAATTAGACTGAAGGGTTTACGATCATCCCAGGTGGACCGTCTTTGGAGTATCGCCTCACAAGGGTTAAACACACCGGCTGTCAAAAACTGAGAAACTTGGCGTCGACAACGTTTTCGGACCGAGGGAGAAAGAGGGTGGTCGACCTTTGATCGATCAGGGGTTGATCGAACGATGGATTATGGTTTTACGGTAGGTCGGAGACGCGGGAGCCGGAAAAAGAGACGCAGAGGCGTCGAGCGCCGGTGGCCTACTGCTGTGCTGCCTCCTAATCCCTCGACGTGCCGTACGCTATAGCACGGTAGAGCACGTATGCAACACGACACGCACACTCACGCACGGAGACAGTCGTACAGAAGGGAACGAACGAACGCACACCGGCACGATTCCATTCCATTCTGCGCTCTACTCGACACTCGCCTCTAAACTCTCACCGCCACCACGGACCTCTCTATGCGCCGAGAGCTCAGCTCCCTTCCTTTCTCTGGCCGCGTGGAAACGCTCGGTCCCGAACACGTACGCGCGCGTGCCTCCTCCAATCACCGGCCGATCCGCCACTTTGCGGCCTGGAATGCCTTTTCCTTTCGGAAACCCGCTCGAACCGGTCGCCCTCGCCCCGATACGCAACGCGATTCTTCGGCATTCGCGGAAATTGATCGATCGCGAGGCACCCGAGACCAGGGAAAGCTAGACGACGGGGAGTCTGTGCGACCTGGTCTCTGAGGGTGCACCCTGTCTTTTCATTCGAGTATTAGTCCTTCCTACGTAAATGTAAACGAATTTAACCCTTTGCACTCGTTTGGCGTTTCTCATAAAGTTGCCTTAATATTCACGTTTCGAGTTTACTATTTTAAATAAACACATGAAAATTATGATCAATTTCGTGTATTCTGCCATGCACATTTTATATAAGTATTCAGCCACAGAAACAATTATACTCAAAGTAAAAGAAGTCTTTCTGTTAAGATTACTTAGGCATGTATTTGTAGCTTATGTATGTCAGATGGAAAAGACTTTGAGTGCAATGGGTTAAAATAAAGCGGATTTAGGGGATGAAATCATTGGAGAATTCGAAGAGACATTGCTGTGTTCCATACTTTATAACACGAAGGTAATGTGTGTTTGATATTATATCATAAATCTTTCCTTGGAAATTAATTGACCCCTCAGCGACGGAGGATGCTTTTCACTATTCTCTTCATGAGGACAGAGGAGATTTTCGTACTCTGAAAAATCAGTTTCATTGTTTTAACCCTAGAACACTAATATTAATTTGTTGTTGGTGTTCCAGTGTTGATATTAATTTGTTGTTAACATGTGGCACTGTGTACACCATGTCAGTAAAAATATGTATAGTTTTTTTTACTAACTTTGTTATTATTGAAATTGTCAAAATTGTTTATTTTAAATTTAAAAAAAGTTAATAGGTATATATTTGTCGAATATAATGTCTCGTGTCTTCAAGACGAGTAAAGATCGATCATGATACATCGAGCCGAATTCTTGAAATTTGAAACAAATTTTTGTCGAGTTGTGTTCATCGATATTAAATTATGAAAATGTTATAGCATTGCACTGCAGATTTGCATAAACATCCGCAGTCTGCTGATAAGATTGAGAATGTCACAGTCATTGCATTGACTGATAAGAAGACCGAGTGTTTGTAGAATTTACTCTGTTACAACTGTAGGATACAATTCTGAAACGTTTTTGGGAAATTTCCTTTTAAATATTAAATGTCAAGGAGCTGATGAGTCTTTGTGATCTCTGATTTCGATCAAATTTTGTATAATAATATTCTGATAGTATTCCGTGTACAAAATATTCTCTTACAATCATAAGATGCAACGATTAAACATGTCTCATGACAGCATGAGGCCTAACACGGACCATGGTGGACGTCAAACCATGTAGGCCTAAACATGGTCGCCAAATACGACATGTGAATATTTTCCGCATAAAATAATAACTCTTGCAAGTGTGAAATTGAAAATTCTGTTTACCCATATTTTTGACCAAAGTCCATAATGTAACTATACAAAAGTTCATAAAAATGATTAACATTTTATCAGAAAAAATTGCAAAAATATGTTAACGTTTAATTTATTTGTCAAACAAACTAATTTTGTTGAAAACCTGAATACACAGCTGAATTCAACATTATAAAATAAGCATATCGGATATCGAAACACTTTTTCTAGGACCAATAAGTTTTTATATACACCTACTGGCAAATAGGTTCTTCGACCCCAACTTCAAGGGCTGTTTTCACCCCTTTAATATAGAAAATTACTAATAAAAAAAATACGTGTCGAATATTTTTTCGACCTCTATATCATACCAATATCAACACGTGAATTGGTGATATCTCTGCTTAATAACTTTTCATACAGAGATACGAATACACAAAACACTGTTACGACATCCCAACTTATTTACCAACCCACCAGAATTCCTAAAAAAAAAAACGATAGCACAAAATTACGTCAGTTTCCGTGTTCCTAACACTGATAACACACGCTGTTGCGTAGGATGGACCGGATGCAGGCCGATATCGATTACTCCATAGCTGTTCTGTAACCCCGAATTCGAATCTGGGCACCATATGGTCAGAATCGATCGGTCTCGAAAAGAGAAACCAGGGGGGAAGAAGAGAAAAAGAACATACAGCAGGAAAGTGTCCCGCATGGCTCGTTAATAGACCCGACTACACGGGATTTGCGCAAGTCGATAAAAGGTTGGCAGACAGCAGCATTTTCTATTGTGCCGTTTCTCGGATTGCATCCAGTGTAAAATTTCACTCGGATGTACCTGCTGGCATCGGGCGTCGTTGCATCGAGCTTATCCACCGTCTTCGTGGTTTTCGCGGGTTCTTGCGTGCGGCTCGCCACACGTGACAAACCGAACGAAACGAGACTGGTTCTCGTTCCACGCTCCTCTCGCCCTGGATCCGTTCTCCACGAACCTCTTCGTCGATTTCTTCCTGAGCGTATCGATGCATCTCTCGAAAGAGCTAAGGGACACTCGGCGGATGGAGTCCGTTGTGTTCAGCACCTTCGTGTCGTGTTGTGTACTATGATTTTTTACAAGTGTGCGAACGGTACTATCTGTGAGAGCAACGCTGTCAAATCTCCTTGGGAATCCTTCCTTCATTTCACTTCTTGACGTACAGTGACATCTGGGAGACGTCATTTGTTTCGTATGTCATTTTAGACGTTGATGTATCAGAGATGCCGAGAATTTTACGCTGGTTGTTTTAAAAAGTTCTATACTCTACAGGACTATTAAGTTATTTATTAATTTGGTATTTAATTACTGTTCGTTAATATTGTCTATTAACATTGTTTTATGATATTTAGCAATGTAAATATTCTGTTTCTTGTACAGCTTACATAACTTTAAGTTGAGTTATATTAAATGGTATTTTTAGCACACATCGAGGTCTATTTTATTTGTATGTTAAGGGGTTAATTACACATGTGGAGGTATAGCAGACCCCCCACTCTCAGAAGAGATGACTGGTCTCATGACTAGTTTATAAGTTATTTTCTTATTAATACTTGTATCAAGTAATGTTAATGTATTTTTAGATCTATACTGTCTCAGTTTTAATAAAGAGTCACAAAACCCGCAGATTTTTATATATCGTAGTCAATAAATGTTACTTTTTATCGGGGATCCATTAGCATCCCTCGTGGATACTTATGTTCCAGAAGTTCACATGTGCACTGTCGGGTTAAATTTCATCCCTTTGATGCGGAATGTTAGAGCAAAAGCTCTTGTGCATCCACCGTGAATTGAGGGTTTGAAAAGAAATGATTAAACATATTAATAAAAATGATGGGGATAATTTTAAATTACTACCAATATATATGTTTGTATCAAAATAAAGCAATATTGATGTCATTAAGTCATTTTTTAAAATTCATTTCATTTCATAGAAATACGCAGTGATGTTTGGGACACCCTGTATTGAGTGAAACGTTTTGTAGCTCGAGTTAGGTCAAAGTTGTACCGAGAGTTGGAGTTGCTTGACGTTGTTTGACATTTATTGAATGCAGAATTTGAGCAGCGTGTCGACGTGAAACTAATTGCAGGTTTTTGAACTGGCCACTATTTACAACTTTTTGGTTTCATTTATATAGTTTTTTGTAGTTAGGAAGTCACATCAATAGCCAATCACAGCTTACAATTAGTGAAAGTTCTCGAGCGTATCGTTTACGATACGTCAACTGCTGTTAAGTTGGAGCAGCCAGGGTCTTACATTTTAATTAACTTCGCAATCTCCAATGCCTTCAACAATTACGAATTTTTTAATGGCATATGCTGAAGCTTAGTATTCAAATACTCAAGTGCACGATACAGTAGTGCCTGCCGGTACACAAGGTGTACAATATTCTTTTAACGATCTGTTGAAAATCAATGGAACTGTGATATAGAATTTTTCAAAATTAAAATTTGCATAGAAATCGTATTTGTAGCACAGAAATCGTAATCTGCATCACGAGTGACGCACGTCATTATAACGAAAAGAATTAAAAATAATGAATATCTGTGTCCATATCGTAAACTCAGTGCGATATTTCTATTTGTTATTCCGCGCCTCTAAACACGATATAGTTCGTTCAAGTTTTTCTCCCTCCGAGGCGTTTATGACTTCCCGGCTGTCTTCGAAGCTTTTCAGGATGTTAGACGAGTCTTCAAGGTAATGCGTGACGTAACTGGATCGATTAAAACTCGTCGACTTTTAACAGCATTCCGTAACACTCGTTCGACAGCTATCCGCAGAGGACTCCGGTTTTTAATATAATTGAGGAACTGAAAATTGGTTCGTAAATAAATTCCAACGGAAGGAACTTCTTTGGTAATACCTGGAATCAACGATAATTCGATTCGTTCGGTTGCATATTTTTTAATTGCTGCGAGAGACCGCTGAAGCAGCGTTTCCTCCGGGCGAAAATAGAACCGATGATTCGCAGAGTTTGCTCGATGGTTTCGCATTGTACATACATCGGGATGGTGAACGATCGACGAGAGGCCTGCGGGGTGTTTCGAGATCTCGACACGATTCGATCGCACGTGTCTCTATCGCGGATTCGTTTACGCACGTGCGAACGGGATTCCATTAATTGCTCGGTGCAGCCTCGACACGTGGATATCTACGATGCTCCTGTTGCCATTGCGCGCGTGCGATCGCGTTAATTATCGCGCGGGCAAATAAGTCGGAATGTTTGCGCGATAACGAGGCCGTGAGAAATCGCGACGAACCCCGTCTCCCTTGAACACTACCGATTTCGAGGCTTGCGAATAGTTTTGCGCGTGTGTTGATCGAGTCTCTTACTTCTGCTTTGATCTTCAGGTTCAACCCTTTCGCAGTCGAATTTATCACAGTCGACTCGTATGTCTGCGCTGAGTTTATTTCACATTTAGTGAAACTGTGTTATACATTTTATATTTTATATATTATACATTGTAAGCTGTGTATGGATTTGTTTTCGTTCAAACTTTGAAAGAGGGTCTACGGATATTATTTGAAATTTTATTGATTGAGTAGTTTTATTTCATTATTTTTGTATTATTAACTTTTTTTATGGTAAGTATTTACAGTAAGTGTCAGTTGTGAGTGGTAAAGAAATTGAGTGGAGTGTCATTCTAAATCCTGAAATTATTCTAATGAAGTCATACTATAATTTGCAGAAAAAATTTTATTCAGTTCAATTATAAAATTCGCACGTATAGAGTACGCTCAGAGTATGTATAATGCTTATTAGTAAAGTGAATAAGCAGATCAGAAAAATCGATAGAAAAAGAGTTTCATCGTTAAAATAATTCATGTTCTTATAATTAACTTGCAAAAACTTTTTGACCATGTGAACATGTTATATCTAATTCTAATCAATTCGCGTATTCAGGTCGAAAAGTATCGAAGTCATCGGAAACTTTTCGACCATCTAATCGAATTCTTATCAATGACCTTCGATTTTTAAAAATTCCATTTCAAATGTTCAACAGCAAACAGCAGTCGTCAAAAACTTGTCGAAGCAATTACAAAATCCGAATATAAAGAAAACATTCTTTAACGACTATAAAAACAGTTTTTCAACAATTATGATCGTTCCAACGATACCGAACGTCACAGAATCTTCCGATACTAAACATGTTTTCCCACTCGATGACGAGGTGCAATAAAAGTATCAACGAGAATTATTCTTGCACCGAACGACCGAGCTCTCAGCAGCTAATCCGACGACCTTGAAATACCGAGAGGCTGCTCGTTCGCGTAGAAAATAGTGCCGTTCTCATGATCGACGCAAGGTCAGGAGAAGTTCGATCCTCCGCCCTGTTATGCATATTTTCTTTTTTATCGCGAAACGCCGTTCGCGGAATAAATTAGCCGTCCAGGGACGACGCGTACCGTACTCAGCCGGTACCCACGCTCGGGAAACGGCTAACGGTGATATCTCAGCTTCTAATTACATCTCCATGGTGGCCTGGCCGCTTAATCATAAACGCTATGACGCGCGACGTCCCGATTTTTCCGCCGATTCGACTCGAGTTACGGTTACGAGGCGATGGGAAAATCGATCGTGATCGAGGATCGTACGAGTAAATTATGGCCGCGTTTAGACGGTCGCTAATCATTAATAACACGCATCGTACGAACGGTGAAGTGATGAATGCGTTCTGACCGGGTCGCTGTTGCAGGGAATAGATATAGAATTATGTCAACGGTGTTGTTAAACAAGAGAATTGTCAGAGTTGATACGCTTTGTTGGCTGCTGTTACACGTACGTGACTTCATTCATTTTGCTGGTTTAAGTGATCCCATTATGGGTAAAGACAGGTTTGCTAATGGCTGAGTGATCAACAACAAATTAACTGGATTCATTTGTATACCGTAGGACCTCGATTTTCCGAACTGCAATTACTAACAAGATGACTCACATTCTAATTATATTCTGCATAGAAATGTTAATTTTATATGAGATTGTAAAATACAATTAATCACACAGCATCACTAATGATTAATTTTAACTTATAAGTAACACAAGATGATCAATTTTAGGATGATCGGTGTTCGGATAATCGAGGTTCTAAGTGTTAATAAATGCGTTGGCCTTAAACGATCTTGAATGACCTTGAACCGTAGATCACTGTACGCGCCTTTAAACTCTCTGTCAGAAGGTAAGTAAAAGACATACTTCCATTTAAAAAAAAACAAAGTTGACCTGCATATCTCCTCGGTGCCTCTGCTTACAAAGAAACTATTACTGCAGTCGTAAGAAAACGCAAAACTCTGTTAAAACGGTAGAATGAAGTTATTTATCAACGCAACGGAGTTATGGTTCTCAAATGAAGCTATCCACAGCTGCATTCTGTTATTTCTTGCATAGAAAGGCTTGCACGGCTGGGTTCTCGACGAGAGAAAGGAGAATCGAGCGCGTGGAATCGATGTCCTTGCGAAGCTGGATGTCAAAGCTGGAGCGAGTTCACGGGATCCGGGGCCGTAAACACACCAGCAACCTTTATTTTCGAACAGACCATCGCACCGTCCAGGTGAAACGAGCGAATGCTCAAGAGAACCAAACAGAATACAAGTTCACAAAATTCAACCTCGTCCGAATGATCTGGAAATTACTAACTTTGTTGTAATCTGTTGTAGTCTCATCAAATGCTACCGTTCGAATGAAGAATTTTTGTCTAACGAACATGTTCCATTAACATACAATCTTTTTACCTGTACTGTAATATGGTGCAAGGTGTCCATAAAGTCCTGGACAGTTTCTAAAAGTGTATTACACCTAAATTAAACATTTGGTAGCGAAACCAAATATCTAATGCTATTCTAAAAACATATAAGACTTTATGAATGCCTTGTATATATCGTAGTTCGTCTTCAAGTAACTCAAATTTTATTGTTTTTTATGTTGACATCTGATCTCAGGTGTAAAACATTTCACAGTTATTATTTATTCCTGCATATGTGCTATCCTCCTGCGTCACGGTAAATAAATTTGTAGTTGCAGTACCTCAGAACTGGTACATAGAATGTATAGGTTAATTAAGTCATTAAATTTATCTTGTAGCGCAAAATGAAACGGATATACTTAAGCTATATGGCTCCATTTAAAAAAGTAAATATCACCTTCATATTTCTTAAAATGGACATATGCATAATACAATAAAACCGCAAAAATAAAATCGACGAATAAATACAACAAAATACAAATTTTAAAAAACACCAAACCATTCGCGCTTGAATCAAACATACCGCACGATTCTCAAAGAATCGATATCAATTAATATTAATACCAACGTTTCCTCCAAACTGTCTCATTTATCGGTAAGTGTATACAGTTACCGAAGTTCATGCTTTTATTATAAAATCTGCATCGATATCAGTCCTGAAACGACACCTCCGTATCGTGCCCCGTAAATTAGATCAATTTCGTGCGGAACGGTCCGCCGTGTCGACAGTTCGTTCCGTTCGACTAGCTCGAAGGAAACTAGGCGGAAAAACGAAACGTATGCGCGCGGGGAATGTGACAATGCGAGAAACCCCATCAGCCGTACGCGGCACGTTCGATCGTTCCTTTTTTCGTTGAGATCGGACACTCCTTAATCGGCTAACGAGACGGCCAAGTATGAATCCCCGGATTACCAGCCGCTTTCATCGCAACTATGCCATTGTGCGTATGCACCGGCATTACATATTCGTTACGCGGCATATCGCGTTTATCCTTCGATGCTAACGAACCCCCGGTTCACTGGACTTGCCAGCGACCTTGAAGAAGCCTTTGATTGCGACACTTCTGCCGAGACATTATTGGCGAACGCCAACCGTGGAACTACACGGCCCGGCCAAGTTACAACGCGACTGTTTTCTTTTTTCCAATTTTTCGTGTATGCACAGTCTGCTGACGAGTATGATATTTAAAATGGTAGACATACTGGCAATGTTTAATCAAAATCACAATCGTCCGAATTGATTTTGTCGGTAATTACTGCGTCAGAAGCAACGAAAAGAAAAATAACGCTTGAACGAAGAGCGAATATTATATTTTGACGTACACTTGGAAAAGTAGCAACAGACGTACAGTAAGCAATGAAAATATTCAGACACCAGAGTACGCTCGAATAAATCGATTTATATCTCAATTATTTATAGAGGGAACGAGTTCATTTTTTTTTTCATTCGATGTGTCGTTTACCGCAGTTAACAAAAATGTAAAGTTTACTGCGCTAATGTATATCTGATACATTTGTATAAACATTAAATGAAATAATACTCGATTTCCATGTTGGAAAAATATTTGGACATTTAGTAGTACATTTTCCAGATTACACCTTCTAGGAAACCAATAATAATATCGAACGATGCAACAAGTTTATGGAAGTGTCTGGATCATGCTACATAGTTATTTTTCGGGCGTTTGCTCAATTTTGGGACGGTAGGGCAAGCACTGAAGACGATGAAAAGTCAGGATGTCTGGTAGAAGATAACGCTCATCGTTTTTTTTTTATTACCACGGCCTAATTTAGGAAGAATTGAAAGGTTCGTTGTCAATTTTCGTCTTTTTTTCTGGAGAACAACAAAATACTTTAGCATCCTTAAGTTTTGTTCAATAGGTTTCACAATTCTGAAAGCTATGTTATCCATATATGATTAACATGTGTAATTCGATTATTACAGACTTGATCATGAATATTAATGGCCATGTCTGACAAGGTTGAACAGAACCAATGAGAAACAATGAAAATTATAATTAAGATTGCATGAAAATAGTCTTTTTTCACAATAATATTAATTTTGCATGAATGTTTGAAAAGTGAGATTTTTCGTGCAAACACAGAATGAAGAATGAAAATATTGTCTAGTCATCACATAAGTAACGTCATTTTGAAACGTGATTTTTAGCGTAAGTAACTCAACAATTGCACAGATACTGAATTTTCGATACACTGAACATAATGCCCCTTTCCACTGATTTAACAGTTTTTCAGCTCAATTCTCAACAAATTTCTATGGTTATGAAATAATTAAATTCATTTGAAGTCTATTGCAATCGACTGGTATCACTGAACTGTTTATCAACTAAAAACTTGTCGAATCACCTACTCAAACGTCCCCATGATATCTTTCCACCAAAAATCGCGTCTAATCTCGAAAATTATTGGCTCCAGATCTTTGCTGTGATAATCCAAATTTTTATTAAAAAATTCAGAACAATCTATATCTCTGACATTCCACCACGTGCACCGTCGAATCTGTATCAGACGGAATCAAATAATATATTCATACTTATATCAAGTATATTTTATACGATATTCAAGATAATTACATGAACAGCCACGCCTAGGTTTAATTTAAAAAGTGATCCCGATGCGTCAAAAGTACCTCGAACCTCATCTGCTCAAACTTTTTGCGTTTCGCTGAAAATAAAGACCTGCACTTGTCTCTCGATCGCTCTTCTTGTTTCTGCGGTTGTCCAGCATAATCTAGATCGGCTGCAAATGTATGTTATTACACGGCCGAGCGATAACTCACGGAAGTCATTAATTAACCCACCAGCGAACGGGCAAAGGATTAGAAGGTTCGAAACGGGAAGCAACAATCAGCAAGACCAAGTGAAAAAGACGGTGCAGTCGTTGATGTGAGAAATGAATAACGATTGATTGTTCGATCTGCTTTTTTTGTTTACGAAAGTTGCTCATTCGAGAGAAGACAGAAGGTACGTGGCCGATATTTAGTTGAACTCGAAAGTGTAGTAACCCAGTGGCACGAATATCGCCGAGGACGTAAGTGTTCGCCGATTTTCTCATTCGTGAGTGAATGTCGGGTAAACTCGTCCATTGTATGCCAAATTCTGCGCTCTTTCCACGACGTTTGCGTCACGCTGATAAATAAAAGCGAAGAGACGGCCTTCGTCGATCCTCTCGGCGAATGACAATTTCGCCATTTTAAGAGTCGGACGCGTTTCGCGAAAGGCCGTGCGACTTTTCGACCGAATACTAATTCGCTTTTGCGAAACAGGATGATAAACAAACGATTCTATGACAAATACTCTGGAGCTAAAATTTTGAAAATTCTAAGAGTCAAATCTGCTCAATTTTTGTTAGTGCATTTAAAAAGGATTCTCATCAAATTTGTGACTTTACAACATTTTTCTGCAAAGGTAAATTATTATAATATAAGTGAGTTGCTGTGAATATTAATGCTCGAAGGAGAGAAATAAAATTTGAGACAAATAAGAATATTTTTTTGCTAGTGCAATTAGAAGGGACTCATCAATTTGTGGTTTTACAAATTTTCTGTGAATGTAAATTGTTGCAATGTACATATGTCGATTGTTGGGAAATGTTATAATATTGTAAAAATACCGCTCTAAGGACAGAAATAAAATTTAAAACGAAAGTGCACATTTTTATGTCAGCACAATTAAAGAGGATTCTCATCAAATTGGTGATTTTACACAATATTCTGTGAAGGTAAATTATTGCAATACATATCAATTGCTGTGAAATGTTTTAATATTGTAATGTTAACTTTCTAGGAACAGAAACAAAAATTGTGTCAAATGTGCACATTTTTTATCTGACCGAAAGATTCAATTTTTTTTTAATTTTAATTTACTAAATGTAGTGTACGACATAAAGATAGCACTAATGTATATAAATATAACTAAAAGAAGTTTACAAAATAAAATAAAATAAAAACAAACAAGTATCTTTGTGAAAAAAATATGAAGAATAATTGTCACGACAGATAACAAGCAAGAAGTAACATTCACTAAAGAGTACTCTTTTAAATTATGCCAATGTTCTAAACAGCGAAAGTTCTCATACATTCTGCAATTTTATAACAGATTCTATGAATGTCTGTTATTGCAGAACATGCCAGTCATTGTGAATTCTAGTAGTATGGGTTGGGCGATGGTCGATCGTTACGGTTGTCGAAAATATTGATGGCAGGCGATAATTATCTGAAGCTGCATAAAACACGGACTCACCTAAATGACAGGAGGTTCAGTGAACGGCTAGAGATAGTACAGAAATGTGTGTCAATAAATTAAGGCCAATTATTTAACCCGTCGCTGAACCGAATCGATCGTTTTCCATCGATGTCCTACGATTAATCATTTTTCGAAGGGACACGCGTTGTCACTGTAATCGATAATCATTGTAAACCAAACAAAAAACATTTCTCAGACTGATTAATTAAATTCCGATAAATCAAAAGAATGAGTAGCATGCGTTGCTCCGTTAAGAAATTCAACAAGTACAATAAATGCTCAGGTGGTGTATCCTTGGGTCGAAGGCGTAATTAAATTATTACGAGCTTGTAAAATGTTAAATTCGCATCACGTAACTCCAAATATAAAAGGAAACTCGTTATGATAACTAGAGAGGTAACGAGCGGTTTCTAGAAATGTTGAATTAACATTTAAATACTCGACCGAGCTGCACCTGCATCTTTCCATCTTCGTGGTCTTCGAACCACTTTCAATATTCATCGCTTTCTACTGCCTACATTTCAACGTTAATATAATGACTTTATAAATATCGGTTCCTTTGCGGTGAAATGAGTGACGGGAGATGTCCGTAGTTAAGGGGTTATCCTACTGTGACCAGCCTGAAAAGTGGATGTACTTCCGGCTTAAAATGCGGAAGAAGTAAAAACGCGATTCTTTTCACATTTGGTAGTTTATTGAAACGTATCTGAAGCTGTGTGTATGTAAAATTGTATTAAAAAATATCAATATTTGAAGGAGATACAGCAATCATCGTTAAAACGTGTCTTTCCGTACATAGATGGCTGGTGTGCACGGTTTCGCCATTTTGGTTTTCGTAAAACAGAGTAACGAATTATTTTTTTAAAACTCTTTTACATTCCTTTCCTTTTGGCGGAGATTTATTTTCTTTATTTTAAGTTGATAAGGAAAAAGAAAAATTTGTTGAAAATCGAGTTAAAGAACTGTGAAAATAGTAGAACAAGAATATCAAAATTTGAATGCATCGACAACTAAAAATGAGTGCAGAGATTCAGTTATTTAACCGAAGATAGATAGATAACTTTATTTTCTTGCCTTTCGGCCTCGGAAATGGGGTTGGCACGTAGCTGTACTTACATAGTCACTACATATATATATATATATATATATATATATATATATATATATATATATATATATATATATCGTCCCTGCATAATCTTCCATCTGGTTAATTCTCTCTCTCTTTCCACCTCTCTACATTCTTTTATTAGGTGTTATATTATTCCTTACCCTCGTCCACAGATTCTGCAATTATTCTCCTCTGCTTTATTCCAATATCAATTTCCTCTTTCCTCTTTCCGTATCTGAATCTCACGATCATTGATCGATCCCACTTACCCTAAGAATTACATTTCAAAAAACGTTACTCATAGGATGACCCGATATGTTTCAGTCTCAAGCTCATCCGCGATGCTTCATTGAAAACAGCACGTAACACCTCACGTGCACGTACTCGCTTTTACATACACACACGCGCGTGTTCGTTTCGTCGATTCGCAAGTGTCAAACGCGAAAAGACGATTTAAATAGCAACGGTTCCTTTATGGCCGCGTTACGGTACACGATCTATGGATCGGCTGTTAAAAATCTTCGTGTTACGTACGTGCTCTTCATGAAAAATGAATGGGTGACCCGGCCTGTGTGGCGTTACACGCCGTGTGTCGCGTAGAAATGAGTGGAAAACGTAACTGTACCTTAATATCTCTGCGGGAGATGTCATCGTTGAAACGTGTCGTACCTCGTCGGTTTCGTTTGTCACCGCCTCGAACAACGTTCATTCCTTCTACAGATGATCGCTTAATTTGAACTATGCTCCTGTCGTACATAGATAGTGAAATCACGGAATGTTTAACCTTGTTACAAAGATTATCTTTACTAGTATAATAAAGAGACAGAGTTTGTTCGTATATTCGCGAAATCCTCAAAAACTATTAAACCGATTGTTACGAAATTTTCACAATAGCTTTTGTACATTTTCCGGAGTGTCATAGGCTATATTTCATTGGGAAATATATATTATACAGGTTCTATTAACACATTGACTGCCGTGCCGGGTGGACCACCAGTAACTGGTACTGGTACGTTCAATTTTGTTTAATTAAATATTTAGAAATTTTTATATAATTTAAGTCAATGCTAATATCGTAGTTATAATACAAGGGAACATTTACACGTTTAAACAGCAAAAGGTATTTTGTCTTCTCGATGTATATTTCAAACAGGACGTTGTAATCTGTCTGACTAGATATTGCAGTTTCCACTGTGGCATTCAACGTGCTAACCTTTACGCCGCGCAATTAATTTCACCGAGTATTCTTGAAAAGTGTCAATTTTAGAGCCTCGTTCTTTGAGACCTTTTCTCTCGAACCCACTTGTCACGCCATCGATTACAGCCTCCCTGAATTTTCTGTGGTTCATTTTCTTGGATGCATTTTTCAAGCTGCGCACGATAAAACCATTGACCAAAGCCACTTTTTCGCTGCCGGCGCAAATTATGTGATTTCATTCGTACTTCCAGTTCTGTTTTAAGTGTTTCTGTTTATCTAAGCGCCGTTATTTCTTTGTGAGTATATATATTTTGTCATATCATAACAGTAATTCTAAATAAAAGTTGAATTTTTCTAATCAATTTTTTCTGTAGCGAGTATACTCGTGGTTGGCAGCGAATGGGTTAATAAAAACATTAAAAACAAAGAATAGTGAAGGAGAATAAATTTTAGCAGCACGTGGACCGAAGTCGAAAGCCACTGTGAACGTACTGATACAGTCTGATAACGCAGCGTAAAAATTAAACGCAATTCAAAACATGTATTAATACCCTCTGTGATCAAATAAATAAAGATTGAATCTCCCTGTCACCCGTATATACGTGACACGGCAGTCAAAGCGTTAAAAGCAGAGTTCAAACGAACTATCCTGCAATTGGTCTAGCCAGTTGACGCCGTAGTCTGTCTGCAGGGATAACAGTATCGACGCAGAAAATCTCGAAAGATTTCGCCTCTCGATATTTAATCGACGTACATACATCGGTGCAGACCTAATGTCAGCCCCTGTTTCAACGATTTGCATGCGAGATTACGGGTAAACATACGCCACGAGGGAGTTATACGTAATGCGAGCACCTTGAACGATTCGTATCGAGAATTGCAGGGAAAGGAGTGGAATTGTTCAGAACGTGCGTTGCTACGGGTTCGAATAAATCCGTGAAATTGCAGAGCCAGCAGGAAACAACGAATTTGATATTCAAATACGAGCTACGTGAAATTTGAACGCGCTCGATGCTCGTTGCCGTTCCGGTAGCTCGACATTTTTATGTCTAGGGGTACTTCGTAGTTGGAAGCCTGAAATCTCTGAGCAGAGTGTGGAAATAACGAAACGTGTTTAATATTCAAATATTTGCATGAAAACTTTAACGCTAGGACTGCCAAGGTAGTCAAAATGACTTGCTTGCAATCTTAGTGTGCCCGATTTGTTTTTAATGACTATTATGTTTACTTTAAATTGATGCTGAATAAACCTACAGAAAATATAAATAAACATTGTTTCTTTGAATTATGTATTTCATCGAAAACGTGCCATTTTGATCGCCACGACGAGGTAGGTGCATGTTAATCGTTGGTAGATCTGGTGTTAAAGATGGAGCATTATCGATAGCTATCGTTATATTACCACCTTTCATTATAATTTTTCCAAATAGTTTGTGTGACGAAGTTCACTATACTAGTCCTAGAAAATGAAGAACGCCAATCAACACGGACGATTCGCTTCTAAAAATTCTTTGAAAGTCAAATGTACCGTGGTGGAAAACTTTAAAGAGCTGGTATATTCTGCAAATGGAACTCACATTTATAACACGTCGCACATGTATTTAAAATGTGACACGACTCAAAAAATGTGATTTTTTAGTTACGACCGTGAAGCAGTTGGGCAAGCACACCACTACTCATTGTAAAAATTGTACTAACAAAATTAATAATAATACTAATTTTTATTTTATTTTCCTGTGAGAATTAGATGAACATCGAAACCGTCGCAACTCAAAAAGTAGAGATTTTCAAGGACTAAGAATAAAAAATTACGGAAATAACATTTCTTCAGTGTTTCCTAGAGTCTGCTCTTCTTGCCAATATTAAATGTTTAGTAAATAATTTTTTTATAAGCTCACAAACAGTTCCTTCCTTTTCCTAAAAAAACGTACTTTTTTTGACTGGTGTCACTTTTGAAATACGTGTGCGATATCAGTCATATTCTGTGCCACGAGTGTGGCTCGTTATTGTGAGGCAAGCGGTTAACAATAGCCAAGTGCTGACATTTCAGAGGTTTACATTTTACAGTTATATTTAATGGACAAGTCGGCGAATGTACCATAATCATCTACCACTTCGTTGGTCACTTCATTCGCAATTTTTCCAGTAGCTCATACAGAGTGTTGAGTGCGTTCAATAACTATCAGAATCATATTTTTCTACTAATAATTCGTCCTGCAACTGCAGAACGCTTACAAAAATGGGCAAGCCAACAAGTTGCCGCAGAATGTTTGCGGCCGTCAGTGTGTTAATTGACGTTTCGCAGATCGAACTCGACTGGCCGATCAACGAGCGGTGCAACGAGACGCGTTAGCCCATTAATGCGCGAGTGCATGTGCAACTGCAAGTATGCGGGTTCACACCCGGCTCGCCGTTCACCGAACGAACGTACGCGTAGGTGTAACGCGAAAAATAAAACGCGACACTGCGATACATGTGGGTTAATCGATGCTCAAAGTGGAACGAGACGTCTCGTTAACAGCTGAGACGCGTCCGAACGATCCTACGAGACAGATCACACCGGATGTATTTGCTGCCTGACCGTGCGATGGTCCCCAGCTTTCCCTTCTTACGATCACTGAAGATTCTTTTGCAAGAAACGGTGGAAAATTGAACAGGTGCAATTTGGAAATTTACATTGAGTGAACCCTTTGCGCCCTGAAAATTTCAGGAGGAAGCGTGCCCCTGTGCTGAATTTTTCCGCGACGGAACGATGTGTTAAATTGAATATTAAATTATAATCATCTGTATGGTGCTGATTGTTCAAATGTTTTAGCGCTATAATATTGCAAAACATTCAACGAAATATGTATATATTAGTAAAATGAGCAGAAATGATAATACACACGAATACATAGATTTATGGCACACAATAAACAGCTGTGTTCGGGGCAGTACTGTGACCCGTAGCACACGGTGAGTAATTTTTTAGGACGCGTATATGCGTTCATCGTACTCAAAGGGTTAAAATTGGTTAATCGAAATAACTTATTACTAGTCAATATCATATTTCTGCAATAATATTTTAATTGTAGATGCGAAAGCAATAAATTTTGAGGAGTCGAGAGTAGTGTATGGACTTTTTAATTGCTTTTTAGATTACTTTGTAATTGCAAGTTATGTTTCTGCTCAAATTAACAGAACTATATTGAGTTTGTGACAAAAGAGAGAATTGGCGAGTTTTAGAAAAATATAAACACGAAATAGTCACTGCATAAGGCGGCGTTTACATTGGTAAGTGACTTGTATCAGTAGCTGATACAAGTAGCTAACCAGGCCCCAACTTCGGGGCAAGTAGCTGTTTACATTGGTAAGTAACTTGTACCAGTAACTCGTAAGTGGACTGGTCAAGCTATCTACTTGTACCAGTAACTGTTTTAAGCAGTAAGCGGTTATTTACCAATGTAAACGCAGCCTTACAGATCGGAGAAGGGGAACGCTTGGGACACCAGGGTATCCCAGTTATGGGTCAACCGTCAACCATGTATTTATTGACACAAGGATTGATATTTTACATTTATTAGAAAAATTGATTACCAGTCAATAACATGTTTCTGTAAATATTCGTTCAGGGCGACGGCGAACCGACTGACATGTTTTAAATTTGATGTGGCTCGAAGACCATCTCTCTGATGTAATTCATTACTATGACCTGCAAGCAAATATACTGTTCAGATAATAGAAAAATCAAATGATGAACTGTTCTGATAGTAAAACGCTCACATGATGGGTGTTCGTCCGATAGATTTCCAGATCAGATGGTCAACGTTACCACCTACCTGAGATAGTTGGAATGTTCTAAGGCTATTGCTCGGGTAACGGATTTATTATTACCTAAGATTGGAAAATTATGAATGCTGAACGAATCAGAAGAGGATTACGAATGGGAATGACAAGTTGTGAAACGTAAATGGTAAATGGTATGCGTTCATCCAAGGCACTCCTTCTATGGTCCATTGGCGTCCTTGCTCCGGTCTATGACTAATGTCGTTTGGGAGGTCGTTGTTTATCCTTCTGTGTGACCCACAATGCTCACGCGTGCGTCTTTTTAGGATAAATAGGTAAAACGGGGCGACTGACAATTTTTATTCATTTTAACAAGTAACTCTTTACGGAAAGATGCAGTGTGACCGAGAACTATGAATCAATGTCAAGTACGCCTATAGCTTGAGGAGGAGACTATCACAGACACTTCTAAACAATATCTAATTGTTGAATAATTTATTTCTAATCAGTGACCACAATGCCTCATAGTTATTTCCAGAGATCAGATCTGCCAATATTGAAACACAATTTTGCTCACAGTTACAGAGATTATTTTTTAAAACACTTTACAGTATTTAGATATCATAGTTTTGCAGTAGAACACTATATTATATTTCTTTTGCGTTCAGACGACGTTAAAAACTAAAAAAAGTGGTCAACATTCTGCGTAACATTTTGCGGTTTATTGGAACGTATCTTATTAACATCAGTATCAGTGCGTCCTCAGACTCCTGATGAAGCTAGCTGCAATGCAGATGAAATATGGGGAACATTTTTCTACTGGACAAGGATTACACCGGACAGCCTCAAAAGTCTCAATAAAAAATCGTTTAACTTTCTTCCAAATTTGACTGTAGTGCAATGGCTTAAGGGAAACCAATATTGCGAGTTGAGACGGTGTACGGTTGCAGAGAGCGTGGCAATGGCGTCGCGTTCAACCCAAATACGAGAGAACTTTGATCGGATCAAGCACAAGACACGACGGAACAAATCCACGTACAAGGTATTCCAAGGTCTTCAGTTTCTTACGTACTAAGCTCACCGTGACCCGTTACATTTACGCGAAGAAGGCGTGGCGTTTTACGGTTTCTTCTTTGAGACGCGAAAGCTCGATTGCGCAACGCCGTATTAGCCCACGCTCGAAACTGTGTCTGTGTGTCTGCGCCAAAAGGAAACGTCGCGACGCTCCAACGGCGTCTGCTTTTTCCTTTTTCTTTTTACGCGGTCGCATGGAATTGTCGAACGACTGCGCGAAGGCCGCGCGAACTTCCGACCGCGCCATTTTGCAATTGTCGTGTCGCGAGAACGATGCCTCGTAAACCAGGCTCCCACGTTTCCGAAACAATGAAAAGATCGTATTGTGACGTGACGTAATTGGTCCCGACGATTACGATTCAGAGAAAATTGTGTTCGTCGCAGAGGACCTTACTCAATATTCATGAAAACTCACCCCTATTGTGAATTCTTTTTAACCAGGGAAGACGAGTTAACTCGTCGTTCAAAAATTCCATCGCAGTGAGCATGTTAACAATTTTAATTCGTCGCAGCCATTTATATTTCACTGTCAGTATAATGGAATATGTTCTTTGATATCTTCTTTTTTTGTTAAGGTCTCACCAATGAACTATAAGCAACAATCGCCACCTGTTAATGCATTTATTAACGACAAACGAAAGTGTTATTGTATTTATTGCGGGCGTGACGAGTTAACTCGTTTTCAACTGCGCGACAAGGGGTGCTTTTGGTCGAGAAATAACCCGGTCACCAGGATAAATTTTCCATGTTTTTAACTGCATGTTGTAATTGAGTGCTAATTGTAAGTTCATGGGTATGTGGGGATTAAAAGAGCTGTTTCGTGAAAAATTACATAAATTCATAATTTTCTGAATGATTCAAGATAGATTGGTGGCATTTACGCGAAAAATAGTAAGACATAGAACTTCTGACTAATGCACAATTTCTACAGTTTGCAATTTACAGTTTTACTTGATTTTTACTAATATTTTTAGTAATTTCGAACTTGATTAAAAATCAGGTTGAAGAACTGATAGAGTACTTTACCAAGCATCTCAAAATAAATGTTCAATGCATCGACAATTAAAAATGAGTGCAATTGTTAAATTACATGCTTTGATATTTAAAAAAATTACGTTATTTATGAGGTGACTTGACACCATTTTCCCGAAGAAGATACCAAAAAAGCGACAGATGTTTCCCTCGTTTTTCATCAGGCTATCTAGAACCCCTCCGAACAAGTCTATCGAGTTTTAGGTGGGCGTGAACGAGGAGCGATTAGGCGATTAAGCCTTTTCACCGTCGGAAGGGTAGCGCTAATAAAATCAGGGGTTCGGATGCAATTTCGCGAGTGCAGGCTCGCTCTCAGATAAGGCAGCCAATTGAATTCGTCCATGATCACCCGTGACTATGGCTGACTAGCCTGTGGGATATTTTGTAATTTGAATAGAGACAGGCCTCTTCGGCGATCTCGTGCCAGACGAATGGGCTCATACAGGCATTAAACACGATATAAGGATGAAAATAGGGGTTGGAAAAATTGATCCTTTATAAAATAAAATTACTATAAGATCTGAGTTAGTCTTGGCTCAACATTAAATTGGGTATAGAAATTTTTTGAGGACTCTTGTATGAAATTTCTGGAATGGACACCACAAAGTCCTGACTAAATCCATTTGAAAATTTCATGGAGTGTATTGGATTCTGAGTTCTCATTGGGAAAATTGTAAATAGTATACCAGGATATTTGGAAGCAGTAATTTTAGCCACAGGCAGTAATACGAATTATTTGTAATTAACTGTGATATTTATAACATGTCCACTTAATTTTGTCCCTTTGCAATAGATCGCCTTGTGGTTTACATTTAATTTAAGGAAACTCCGAGTAGTGCCTTGTTGTTCCTTTTACACTGTAATAGGTGTACAACTTCAAATATATAAATTATAACACACTCCTGTATTTGATGTGGTAAACACAGTTTGATCTATATCTACATACCGTGATATTCTCTCCTATACAAATTTTGGCATAAATATGACATCTTCGTCAGTACTGTGATGTTAGCAGAGCTTTCCCTACTTATATTGCGATGTCGTTATTAATTTAAATTGTTCATTAACACTTTGAATGCAACAGTGAAAACAGACATATCTAGTCAGACACAATGCAAAGTCCTATTTTAAGTATACATCCTGGAAGAAAAGAATCTTTTACTCTTTGAACTCATGGGTATTACCTTCTACTATTAGTACAATATTAATATTTTCCCAAAATTTTATAAGAATTATTAGTTATTTATTAATTCTTGAACAAAATTTCAGGTGTCAGTCACGAAACCCTCACGGCAGTCAACGTGTTAAGTATCCTACGCTCCATACGGATGTATAGTAAGTAAACTTTATGTTTACACCGATAGTATTTTTTATTTACTTTGAACCACACCAATCTCCGCCATCCATTCTCTTAATTTAGTCCCCGACCGTACACGACGACTGTCCCGAGAATCAGTGTGTCACAGTCGCGCGAGCTCGTTCATTTCCAAGCTACACCGAGAGCCTAGTTTTCCAATGGGTAATGACATTTTAATTGAAGCAGCAAATGATCAGGAGGGCAATTAACAGCAACGTATTCCAGTTCGAAACGCGCGCCACTCCGAAAGGGGCTCGAAAAGTTACTGCGCCGTCAGCCAATTAACATTTTAATCATTCGATTAACATGTATATACATCCGTGAGGCAACGTCTGGTTTCCATATTTATTAACTAATTAGGAGCGTTGCCCGGTCATGTATCTTAATTAAATCGACACCTCGAGGCTCGAAGCGTCGAATTTCGTCGGCGCTGCAAAAGCAACGATTCATAATTTCTTTCGGGGGGGCAGTTCCGAACGGTCGGCGGCTAACGAGCATAACCGCCTTGTGCCGATTCCTGGCGCTGTTGCAATCGGGTTTTCGAAACGATTTCCCGATCGCGATTCGTGACACGCGCCGCCTCGGCCGGATATAACGCGATATCGACCAGCGATTTCAATCGAGATACGCTGGAAAGTTGGATGCGCCGATATCATCGTCGAAACATGGCCACCGTGTGTTCTTCGCTCGAAGGAGGCCGATGTTTCTTCGCTGAAGCTCATCAGCGCCTCGAGAATCTGATTAACACGCGGACTGCCACAGTGAAAACAGCCATCGCCGATCAGACACGATATACATTTCACTTATCTCTATATAAATGTGAAGGCAAAAATGTTTAAATATTCAGTACTGTATATGCGTGCCTGTATTAGTGTTGTAATGTTAAGTTTAATAATATAGTAGAAATCAATAGTTATTTAATTAATTAACATTTGAAGCGTCGGTCACCGGTGACCCCATGGCAGTCAACGTGTAAAAATTCGTTAACGCGTGGACTGCCGCAGTGAAAACTGCCGCACATGGCCAGACGCGTTATAATGTGCTGTTTGGATTGTAGGAAACATAGAAGTATCTGGTATGTTCTATCGACGTGTGTGTATGTGTTAGAAGTCTAAAGAAATCCAGTAGTATGTACAATTATGTGCTATAATGCAAATTTCGAGAACTATACTGAAATTTCATGTAATTGCAGGTGTTCTGACGTCGGCAGTCAGTGGCACCCATAGCATAGAAATATATTTTGCACTGAGAATCTTTTTAAATTAATAAATTACAATTTATACGTTACAAACATGAATCCTACACCCCTGTTTGAATTTCAAAAAAGTCTGTATCATAGCTGTATAGACTTTCGAAACATAAAAGAAGAAATTATACACGCTGTATACTGTCAGGTACATGCACTTAAGAATTTCAATACTAAACTTCAGCACATGTTATCAAAAAATAAAAATCAAAAGGCGAGGGGTTAATGATTACCATTATACATATCATAGTAACGAAACATTTAATTTAATCGATATTCCATCACATAGAACTTCAACACTAGAGGGACAGTTTTCCAAAGCACCTCCTCTGAAGGGATCAAATTCTAGAAAAGCAAAAAGAACCGAAAATATGTCTAAATCTCCCCCAAATTCGACCTCATGTTCCAAACTTGAAGAAAAAGGAAGGTTCATCGCTGTCACGATAGATTCCTACAAGATTCGAAAAAATCATATCGATCGCCGTTCACCGGGGAATGCGGCTCGTTTTCGATCGGAATTTCCTTCTGGGAACTATGGTTTCACGCGCGTCCCATTAACGTCACCGTAGAACGCTCTTTACATATTCCGTCCACGGAGTTCCTCGCCTTGGTCGCGCGCAATTAGGTCACCGGAACACTGCTGTCCGAGAGTCCGTCGCGTTCGCGTTGCCCTAGACGCCGTATCGTCTTCCGGCGCGGGACAATGCTTCGTACTTCGAAGGTAGCGAGGCCGACCTTCCGGATCGCAAGGCTAGCTCGAGTGAAAAACGGTGTTCGAGACGAAACGTTCGCCAATTAACGCTTCTTGTTCTCTTTCACTCGAAGAATCTTGGAGAAATTCGCCGCCGCGGAAAGCGAGAGCTCGTAAATACCCGACGAGAATCGTGCGGTCGAAACCGGGGACAAAAAGTGGACGTTTGCCGATCGAAAGGTGAACGGAGCTAAAGGCGGCCTCAGAACGGAAATTTCGTTGTCGTGCAGACTCTAAAAATGATGCAGGCTAATAAAATTAGCAATGAGAAAATATAATATCATTTTTTACTGTTCTCTTTTGCTCTCTGTTTCTTCTGTTCTTTGTTTGGTTTTAGTATTTGAAGGGTAGGGAGAAAGAATAGGGTATGTCCATTTTTATTCTGCAGTATTCAACTTGGAAGAAAAATTAAAATAATGGGAAACAATTATATTTTCGCTCATTTCTTTTCTGTCGCCTAATTGGAGCATAACTTCATGTCGCGAACAATATGGTTACATTCATTAGACTTTGTTTCTTTACTCGTGCATATAAGTATTAAAAATTGATTTTCTTTTTTCATTTTATTTTTTATCTTCTTCTGGTATTTGTTTCAGTTTGCACTTTTCTTTGTATTGTTTTATAGTGCAGGCTTGTGAAGAATTCTTGTTATACAAGGTGACTAAAAGATCACTGCGTACTTCCATGAACTGGGGTGAATTGTAAAAAAATTATATAGTGGTATGACTATTGGTTTATTTTTGTACAAGCTGTAATACTTTAAAATTATTTTATAATTTTCATTAACGTTTTAGTCATTCCTTTTCAGATCTATAATTCATAATGAATACACAAGAACGAATTTTTATGGCAATATCCTGTATCGAAGAAGTGAAGTTTAATGCAATTAGAGAAGTATAATAAAAAGAAATGAAAAATTATTTAGAAATAAAGTCATGAAGTTACCAAACAGCAAAAAGTCATTAACAATTGTAAATGCATTATTAATATAATATACAAATTTTACCTTGAAGTTTTCATTAAATTACATTACGAACTTTTCAAGGAACCCAACACAATAAAATTGTCATAATTTTTGGTAATTCACCCATGTTTCCTTTTCATTTTTTTTTGTATGCACCGTCTGTATTGTACAGTAAAGACAGTATAATAAGCAAAGTGTCACTTTGAGTGTCCTGCCATTTCCAAAATTATTATTCTTAATATTTTTATTACATAATCTACGCAATCGTTTACGTATTTTTGAACTTGTCAATGTAACGCAGTGCTTGGTCTGAAAGCACCTTTACGGTCTGTTCATTGATTACCGTGGAGAAAACTATAATAACTCGCGGTTTCGTGCCTGACAATGTCGTAAGAATTTCGTGATCGATACTGTGGGTGATCGAGTAACAGAAAAAGAGAACTGCCGGAATTCATGCGTTTCGGTATGATCAGGAAGAAACTCGTTATTTTTATGCAATTGCTTCTTCAGCATTCCTTCTATTATTTAACTAGATCTATAGGTAGATACATCGTATAACACAAAAGTTTGATTCAAACTTACTATAATTATTATTTTCTTCAGAATACAAACAGCTATACGAAAAATATTGAAATCTGTGCGAGTGGAAGGAGTTCATACACGCTTCAAACTTTTTCAAACTGCACACATTTATAGATCTATGTGTGCGTCATCGAGTCACGCTCTCAATTTTCCCCTAACAAGGAAAGCTACCCGAGTGGTCGTCACAGATTTTAATGGGTTTGGTGGAGGTTACCGATCGAAGAAAATTAAGAAAAAAATCATAACTTCTGATTAGTCAAAGACAGTTTAATTAAATCTACGTTAAAAAGTAGCATCAATTCATAGCTTTCGTACGATGCACGGTTTTAATAGTTTTCGTTTGATCTTGATGACCAGAAACTCCAATCCTCCGTATCAGTGATCCTCGTACTCACAGGAAGATCTCCTGAGCTTCCGGTCTCAGATTTTAATGAACTCTTCGCATGTTAATAGATTGTTATTAAGAATCTGCCTAAATTTGCCTCTGGGCGCAGACGGTCAATAGTTTCAACGATATTGAATGTTAAAATTCCGACAGTGTTTATCTACTCTACTGTAACAGCTGCTTTCAAGTAGAAAACTGTGGAGCAATCAGCTAGGTGCTAATAAATACACCAGCTTTTTCTTATATCTTGCAATCGCCTTTTCTGATGGATAACGAGATTGAGATAGTGTGTTCACACCTTGACTGTGATTTGCAACAAACCTAAAGAAAGAAGATGAAAAACATTATAAAGTTTGTACAAAGTAGGTGCATTACCTTGAGAAGGCTGTTAGCAGTCCAATTAGTTTAAGAAAGAACAGTATTTTCAGTGACTCTCGTTTTCATTCATTGCGCGTTATTGTAAATTTATAAAATAAAAAAAGTTGGCTATGCGCAAGAGTGTTAAAATTCTGATCATATCTCCACAAAGAAATTTTATACTCCATTTATTTTTTTCTATTGTGTAATTGCGCTGTGATTATGAAAGTGGCCTAGGTCATATAATTTTTGTTTCAAGATATTTTGACATTTTCCCTATACTTTACGACTATTCTTCATACTGTGAGGTAACACAAAATAATTAATAAATAAGTGCGAAATAATCGATGTAACAAAACATATGTGATAAATTCAGTTCTTTTAGCTCTTTTACTTAAACCACTTTCATAATCACTGACAGAATTATGTATTAAATTATACATGGTACATTGCAGTAAGTTTGCAACGATCAGAGCGATCGATTATAGCGCCCTACGTGCCAAAAATCCTCGACTGCTTATCTGAGCACGCTGGTATAAATCGCTCATTTTCTGCAACAATGACATAACTCGAAAAAAGAACGATTTTAGGGAAAACGAGTTTGAATATTTTGAATCACTGTAACTTTGTACGAACATCTGTCCTCAACACAAAAACGGCAAATATAATTGTTTTTGCAGTAAACGAGCGAAACGTACTCGGGCATGCATCTTCGAAAAACCAATTTGGGCAATGCCTGTTAAAATCTCGAGGAATCCTTTCAGAGCCCCATTATTAGGATCTTCCTACATCGATCTATCTTTGTAACATGGAAATCGATCAAACAATTTTTAAGTATGGATGCAATTGTAAATATAGAGGGAGGAGAAAAAGTTGGGTGTTCACTCGATCCATTCAGTATAGATATTATCAGAATTCACCGGTGCGTCTGTGCTGAATAGCGCAGGTGACATAGCACGTCGAAGCCAGTGCAGTATAAACTAAACACCGAAAGGGTTAATGTCGTGTGAAAAATTCTAGAATGAGATGTTTAAGACGAAAGTTGTTCGCGGTGTTCTACATTTATTATAATTAGACAGTGGATATTATTTATGCAAATATACACTTTTAGATTTTCATATTACGCGTCGTTCGACCTAAACACCGAAAGAGTTAAGTATTAAGCAGGTGCATCTGTCTGAAAGAGGAGCAGTGAATGGGGTAGGGGGTGGCAAGAGGAATTCCTATTTTCCGCCAGTTAACCGGTCGCCTCTCCACCGGTTCTTTTATCGTCGAATTAATTTACGATCATTTCGATTGATACGCTCCTTAGCCGGACGACTCGCAATTAACTGGACGGTCGAAATATCGGGTACGGGCAGAGGTTCGATCGCTTAATAATAAACCGCCGATACGTTCCAGTTGCGCTCGACCGACCCAAATAATCGGTTTTCTCGATCATCGTTGACAATTATGACAGCGTGTGCAATCGCTCCTCCTCAATAGGGGTCATCACGGAGAAAAAAACCGGCGAACATCGTGCTCCAACGACCAGTGAAACCTGGATAATTGAAGTGGGTGCTACATGATTAATTAACGTTCCAGCTCCACGTCCGGGATTTATATCTCCCGATCGACCCGTTCTGACCGATTAATTGAGCAACGATCTTTTTTACGGCGTCCCGAGAATTCGGCTCACCGAAAGAATCGTACGAGTACAAAAATAATTACGCAAGTGTCTGGACCGCATCTTAAGATGGCTAAAAAATGTTTTTTATCTTTGTTCATTCTGTTCTGTTATTGTTTAATTGTGTATTGCACATAGAAAATAGGTGCATGTTAGTATATCGTTTGATAGCTGTTTCTGTGTGGTATACAATGATGTGTTTTTTTATTTATGTATGTTTTCATTTTTGGAGTGAGCAGGGAAAAATTAGAATTATGATTATTTAAGTATATACCCCATAATACCGTTTAACTTGTACTCATACGTTTCTTCTTTATTTCTTATAGTCTTGAAGTTATACATAGTGAGATTGACTATAAATTTTGGAGGCGTATTTGAAATATAATCTGTGTCAAATAATGTAGCTCTACTTCAAATAATACTATGCTAAGGTAGTGCTAAATAACATAATTTTCAATTAACGTGTTCATTTGATCAATTTCATAAGTCAGTGTACACATATATGAAAGTATAGAGTCGCTTTTTATACATTAAGGGTTGATTTCACCCCTTTCAATGGTGTCTAGCATTAATTCATGTTTCAAATAATTCTACATTCACATAAAATTTCATGTAAATTGGTGATGACAAGTTCGTGACATTTCCTTGCAACTCTCCTTTTGAACTCACCCTGTGTATTAATGATTCCAAGAGTCTCTTAACCCTTAGACAGCCGCTGTCACGTATGCATGAATTGATTCATTCGAATAGCACCCATGCAAAGCAAATAAATATTTCCAATAATATAATAAAATTAATTGCAAATATTAATGAAGTGGAAGCTGTAGAATATTCAATACAAAGACAATAATGTGAAATCCTTAATTGCTTAAAAATTATTGTAAAAGAGTCTAAAAATACTTAGAGCTCGCAAAATATTAGCAGCCCTCAAAGTTTAAGAATTCTTGCGAAAATAATTAATATTCAGAAAATATTAGCAGCCGTCAAAATGTTAATACTCAACAAAATCCACATAAATTCTAAATATCACAGGCTGCAAACTGCCTTAAAACAGGCAGTCTTAAAACTGTCCACAAACTTTAGATGAAAAATTTCACCGGTCCAGACTACATTCCTCGTCCTCATGCAACAGTTACAAACAGATAAAAGTTTCTCCTGATAAGCGACTGGTCGTACGAATAAATCATTCCCGGGGACACGCGATTTAATTGCGATCCAAGGTTCCTTTGCAGTTTTGCGATCTGCTATCGAGAAATGGGAAAATCGTAGGTCACGTTATCAAACGGAAAGCCGGACACAGGCTTGCACGATCGATTGATAAGACGAGACATCGGTATCCACTTAGTGAGTTTCACCGGTAAAGCACGCTAATCGACTTCCGTCCGTATATAACGTCTTTAATTGCAAAAGTTTGCGTCATTGAATTAATGACCGCGATTCGATCCGACCGTTTAGGGACCTGAATGGGATTCCAATCGTTTAAACGGCCGTTTCGAGTCATGAGAGAAAAGTAATCGCAGCTATTACCGGGTCCGGTCGCTTTTCAAAGTATTTCAATTTACGCGGCACCGCTCTGTCGGTCTTGCAGCCACGTGTTTCCAGCTTTCGTCGCCAGACGGCGCCACGCGACTAGGAAATCGACTTACCGATCACTCGCGATCTAGGGGGATCCAGGGTGAAAGCGCAGACGAGGTACAGAAAGACCACTCACTTTATGGAATTTCGTATCGCACAGTCGGAAATACTGACATCGCCCAAAACCAAAAGCACAGGCGTGATACAGGATAGACAGACGCAATGCATTTTTGTGACAGACGGTTTTGGAGCTCTAGAGCTCCGTTACCATTTTCGAGTCACATCCTACTGTATCGATTGGGATTGACTTCACTTCACAGCGCTACTGGTGGCAGGAATCAAAATCAAATATACTGATTGGCATTCGTTATTTCAAGCAACGATTTTTCATCTTTTTTTTCGGACAGAATTTGGAGTCCCTGAAATTCTATTAAGGTGGAGATTCACGATGAGACAGAAATTTTAAATCTCACATGAGGCTTTAAGCACATCTGACAATTACTTAACGACACTGACAGATAGAGACCGTAATATGAGCGATAGAGCCTGACAGAAGTCGATAGAGACCGAAATATGAGCGATAGAGCCCGACAGAAATCGATAGAGACCGAAATATGAGCGATAGAGTCCGACAGAAATCGATAGAGACCGAAATATGAGCGATAGAGCCCGACAGAAATCGATAGAGACCGAAATATGAACGATAGAGCCCGACAGAAATCGATGGAGACCGAAATATGAGCGATAGAGCCCGACAGAAATCGATAGAGACCGAAATATGAGCGATAGAGCCCGAGATAAATCGATAGAGACCGAAATATGTTACGATATATGCCGAAAGAGTTCGATAGAGACTAATAAAGGTCGAAAATGAGCGATAGAGAACTACACAGACAGGTAGACATCGAAATCTGAGCGATAGCGATCGAGAGATACTGATAGAAATTAGGGCTGGACAGGATGGAGATGGAAAGAATAGGGATTGGAGTTCGGGAGGATGAGACGGGAGGATTGTGACAACCTACATACGTATAATGTCTACAAGATAAAACACTTTCACATATTTTAATAATATATAAAAAAGTTACAAATTATCTTCTGCATGATGAATCATGAAGCAACGTGCAGAACACAATCAAACATTCCAGGATACGCAATACCCTACTGTTCAAAGTTATTAGATACTCTAGAGTGTTAGTCTTCAATGATCTCTCAAGATATATTCTATATCATAGGTTTTATCATTGTCATTCCAGGTGTATCCTATATAATGATTGGAGCGTTTATAGTATCTGACACTTTAATAAACAATAAGCCAATCAAGTACACGATCCTCTAAATATTTTGAGCACTGTAGTAGACGGCAGCTGTTCACCATTCCAACTTTCTCTAAAAATCCTAACTAGGCCCCGATGGCTTTACGAGACTGTTATTGCTCCACGACACAGACTAAACAAACCTAACATTTCTAAGAAGCCGATCGTCTGGCGCCTATAGATACATACATCCAAATAACTTTAGTGTAATTATTTTTCATGCTCAACTTAACGGGAGCCCGCGCGTAATGGCAGTATAAAATAAATCGCCGGATCAGTTGACTCGAGCTTGCACGATTCTGCCAGTGATGAAAAATCGATACAACAGAGTGTCGATTCACTGTCCATTAATTTTACCACCGAATTTCAATCATCCGCCGAAATTAGAACGCCCTTTAAAATCACGGACGGAGTTATTAAAAACCGTGGAAGTTTCTCTGCGGATCCAACGGATTCAGATCGGTATCTCCGCATTCGCCGGATATATGAAAGTCATCGTAACGCGTTCGATTGTCAAATCGGGCGAAATTAAATCCTCCGTATCTTCGATCGAATACGATCGATCAAACGAAAACGAGCCGCGTTTCTCCCGCGAGACTCTAACGTTCCATTACGATATTTTGTTTTTTCTTTTCGACGTTTTGTATCTCCCCGCTGACGATCGGTAGCGAGTTTGCGAAATTGACCGGGCCCGGTGGTGTCCCGTCACAAAGGAACCTTTCGTTTCGCCCGTTTCCGCGGCGCGCTCTCGACGGAATTTCATCCGTATCGAAGCGTGACGAAAGGTTCAATGGGACGTGAAAAAAGTGAAATCTCCGAGCACGTGTGTACGGTCCGTGCTTTCGATCCCATTGTCCCGGAACGCGGTTTTTGAACGGTTCAAACGTCTACTCACCATCGACGTGAAATAGAACTTCTCGAATTCTCTCTCGTGAAGCCGCGCCGTCGTCAAACTCGTCGCCGAGTGCTGCGCGTGCTTCGACAGAATGTCCTCTCCCTTCTTGCACACCCAGGACAGCACCTGCAATCAAAAATCATATTGTCAACGGCGTTGGTACCTTGGAAACGCTGGCTGTTGTTTTTGAGATGCACAACCAACAGATTTGTAATGAAAATATTGTGAAACGATCATGTAAAACTGTGTACCTAGGTTGCAATATAGTGGAACTGTTGGTTGACCAACCACCTTTATCTATGACTATGTCCAACTTACCATCTACACTGACAAGGGGAGTTACCCAGATGTTAAATTAGTTTTACACAAATAATGATTGAAGTTATAGTACTCCACCGCCTATTAACTGAAATGAGTGTCATTCGCTCGAGAAATCTGATATCGGCCAGAAAAATGATGTCCAAGTCCGCCGTGACCGACTTATTTTTTATTATCATCAGTGATATTGTGTACTTTATTTTGTACCACCGTTTATTTTTATATTCTGAAGCAAAAGTATCGTTTTTGTGAGAAATACAGGTACAATGTGAGGCATCTTGTTAGTGATTATAGTTCGGATAATCGAGGTTCTACTGCATTGTTATAACTTGAAGACGCCTTTCAGAGACCAGTAACTTTCAGTATTGTTATAATAGTTCATTATAGTGTCTGTTGTGTAAAAATTCTACGGTTGTATACAGACATACAGGGTGTCTACAAATTTCTGTCGCCTGAAATAACTACTCAACAGTAGGTGATACGAAAAGAATATAACAACATTTCTTTATTAGTTTTTTATGTAAAGTGTGATGATGCAACGCAACAATTTTTCCTTCTAAACATTTAAGGTCTTTTGCAAGTTGCTTTGTATTTTTTCAATGGAATGCCATATTTCTGGTCCAATATAATGAAACATCAAAACAAGATGAACTCAAAACACCAATTTAGTGAAGATACCGCTGAAACAGACAAGGATGAAGATTTCTGTCCTCCAGTTGTACAAAACAATTAGAAAACAACGTATTCGTTTGATCAACCTCGTGAGTCACAGCATGCACTTCTCCCACCTCGTCCAAATACTTCCATGATTGATCGCACACCCAATTACACCTACGTGTCTCGTACAAAACTTGCATAATACAGAGAACGAAATTAATCCAGCGATCAGACTCGATTCACGCGTCGCACGAACCGTTACGTATACTACTAGAAAAAAAAAACGAGGAAGGAACTAAAGCGAACGCAGTGGTTGACGAGGGCATGCAACAGGGCGCGATTTTCCAGCATGGAAATCAGGTCTGCCGTGATTGCTTCACCTGTCGAGCACGAGTTACCCCGAAGGCACCCTCTCGACGAGGGTATCCGCTTCTTTGCTCGATAATTAGATCGCCGGCACGGACGTGTGTCACGCGTGATTAATGATTCGTCGTTGCGTTGTGACGTGCCGGCGAGCGAAAAGTACGCGAGAATAATTAACGGGAGCAGCCGGCGGAGAGGGGAGAAGGTAAGAGAGACGGTTGGAGAGGGGCAGAAGAGGAGAATGCGTCCTCGTGGTCGTCCTCGACGTTCGCGATTAACGAGGAGCACGAATTAAAAGGGAGAGAGAAGGGGCCACCGCGGCGGCTGGAGGGGAAACGACTTCGATCATAAGCAAAGCTGCCCGTTTTTCGGGTCACTGGGCCGCGTTAGGTGGACCAAGGATCGTGCGACGTCCACCAGAGGCGTGGATCCTCGATCGCTTCGTCGGCACAGGTGGGATTTGCGTTTGAAAAAGTATGTCGGTAATTGCGGGACCAAGTAGGTGGTTCCATCCGAGAAACGTTATTGACGCATTCGGTTCTGCGTGGGACTCCGCTGACCCGACGCTGTTCGCCCGAAACAGCAGCCGGGTGCAGAGGGGACCGGACGAGATCGTTCTGATCCAGTTCGACTCGACAGGATCGGTTTCTTAACAGCTTGGAAATGGAGGACTTTCTGATAAAATGATTGGTAATTGTATCAGGTTGTTGGATATGAAATGTCTGATTTTGAACCCTTTGAACTCCTAATCTTCCTTTTAATTTTCTTTTCAATAACTCCCTATTATTTTAAGTGTTTTATTGGAAATGTACTTCAAAAGACAGTTGTTTAATAAGAACCAATTAGGTACAATCATGTACCTGAACATTTCAAGGATTTTTTAGTACAAAAAGGGTCATGTACATGTAATATTGCTTATCTAGGTAAAAGAAAATATTGCATAATGTAATATATATTTAAACTGGGAATTTAAAAATGCTGACTGTGACTCGACATAGCAGTACCTGTGAATGAAATCGATGTTGAGTTACACTCGACAAAGGAGTTCAAAGGGTTAACCGAGATTTTAAACGGATATAACTTTCGTTTCACTAAACTTTACTGGTCAAAATAAGCACCATTACATTCTACTCATTTTTTCCCAATAAATTGCACGTTTTTTAATCCCGTCTTGGTTAAAATTTGTGATTCCGGTACCGTTTAATTTTTCAAAAGCGTTTTTGATAGTCTCAGAGGGTGAGATGTACTTCAAAGTGATGACCTTTTACAGCACTAATTGCGACACGCGCGGGCAAGCATTGTCGTGAAGCCCTTTCCGATCAACACGTTGCCTGCCGCAGTGAAAACTCCCATACTTCGTCAGACATACTACTTGGCTGAGTCACAAATAACTTCCAACATATAACAGATTTTTTATTCTTAAAAACTTGAATAGTTTATCTATGCAACTGATATTAGCTTCATATCCGACAGTAAACAGCCCCGAATCACAGAGAAGCTGCAGAAGTAACAGAAATTATTTTTCAATGAATTATTCTATAAATTAAAGGATACAAACTGAAAGTTATTCACGACTCAACCCAATTTCGGTTTTTCAATAGCAGAATGTAAGGACAAGGACGTTGAAACTAATAAAAATACCACACCATGTCCTCCTGAAGATCATTCAACTCTCATCTCTAACGTTTCTCAATATCACTAACAATTTCGAACAGATTCCCTTGGAAAGATTAAAGCAGGACACCTTCCGTGCCTTCACACTCCATTCTAAACATTCCCTACAAACCTACACGTATCCTCATTCAGAAAAAAGCCATAAACCCTCGCACGTAGCGGTGCCATTCATCACGATCGAGCAGCGCAATGCTCCCTGCATCATCGACGCTGTTGGCCTAATGCACTAGTCACGTAACCGCGAAAGAATCTCAAGGGAACGTGGCATCCCGTTAAAGGGATACACGGAAACCTGTAAGGATGATAAGCGGTTATACGGGTCAGTGGGTCGTGTTAAGTGAACGACGATCAAATGGCGTCGGTGGCTGTGCGCTGGGGTCGTACGGCCGACACAGGTGCGAGCATAAACGAGAATGGGCCAGAAAAGCCACGACCTCGCCTCGCAACGTTCGACTCGTGCGTTTTATCGCGTCTTCCATGGCGCGAGCATGTTGCAGCGTGTAAACACTAAGCGCGAGCTTGCACGCCTAACGGCCGGCAGGTATTCAGGTTCGCGGGACGCTTCCGCCTGCGGTGCATCTTCTCACGCGAGAGGAACACCAACGATCTTATCGTCCGCGGGGAATGGCCGATAAGTCTCTCCTCTTGGGATTAACCCCTTGCTTCACGATTTTATTAATCGCCAAGTGTGCTATAGTTGACTGTTTAACCCCCGGGAGGCAATCTGGGTCACCGATGACACAAAGTTTCCTTCGAAATTTTTGTATTGAACAAAGTTTTACGGATTTGATGTAACGAAGGATTGTAGAATGTAGTAGAGACTTTGATAAGTATACCAGAATTTTTGATTAATCGCCAGGTGCAATATAGTTGACTGTTTAACCTCCGGGAGGCAATCTGGGTCGTCGACGACACAAAGTTTCCTTCGAAATTTTTTTATTGAACAAAGTTTTGCGGATTTGATGTAACGAAGGATTGTAGAATGTAGTAGAGACTTTGATAAGTATACCAGAATTTTTTATTAATCGCCAGGTGCGATATAGTTGACTGTTTAACCTCCGGGAGGCAATCTGGGTCGTCGACGACACAAAGTTTCCTTCGAAATTTTTTTATTGAACAAAGTTTTGCGGACTTGATGTAACGAAAGATTGTAGAATGTAGTAGAGACTTTGATGAGTATCACAAAATTTGTTATTAATCGCCAAGTGTGCTATAGTTCACTGTTTAACCCCCGGTAAGCAATCTGGGTCACCGATGACACAAAGTTTCCTTCGAAATTTGTTTATTGAACAAAGTTTTGCGGATTTGATGTAACGAAGGATTGTAGAATGTAGTAGAGACTTTGATAAGTATACCAGAATTTTTTATTAATCGCCAGGGGCGATATAGTTGACTATTTAACCCCCGGTAGGCAATCTGGGTCGTCGACGACACAAAGTTTCCTTCGAAATTTTTTTATTGAACAAAGTTTTGCAGATTTGATGTAACGAAGGATTGTAGAATGTAGTAGAGACTTTGATAAGTATACCAGAATTTTTTGAGACTTTTGGAAGCCTGGAGCAGTGAGGAAGTAGGCTTGGACATAGGCGACCCAGTTTGCCTATGGAATGTGAAGGCATCTGGGCATGTGTTTGCCTGCGGAGGGTGATATAAATGTCCCAGTGCTCTGATAAATAAAGAACATACATCAAAATGTGCAATTCGGCTTTAGTAATCCTTTGACCACCACAGGCGCCGTTTGATGTGGCTTACATGTTAGATACGGTTAGGATTAACCCCTTGCATTACGACGATTTCGACTTTATTAATTGCCAAATGTGCTACAATCAACCGTTTAAGTGTCTCAGTGCTCTGATAAACAAAGAACATACATTAAGACGTGCAATTTGCCTTTGACAACCAAGTGTGCTGTATGGTGCAGCATAGATACGTCTGAGATTAACCTCTTGGCTTACGATTTCATTAATCGTCAAAACTAATGTACACAGGTGAACTTTCTGCTATAGCCTGTTAACACTTTCCACGACACAGCGAAAAATCCATTATCTGATCATACAGAATAAAATAAAAGTTTTAAAGCTTTCACAGTCCTGTTCGTTACAGTTAATACTATTTGAGACTTCTGAATGAAAGCGGTGTCCTCAAGGCAAATATTCCCAACGTTTCGCCAGCATTGCAGCTAGCTTCATCAGGGATCTGCAGACACACTGACAGTAATATGCGCCACCCTTTCTAAAGTACCCATGTTCACGTTCCGAATCATTGATCAATCAATCAGTTTCTAATTGGCCGTCGGATCAATCCATAACAATAACAATTTCAGTCTATAACCATGAATTACTACTAACTACATTGTTGCCTTCTTTAAAATCCTTATCTTCCTAAAAACTGCTTGTTCCGGTCCCCTTATCGCTACGGTATCTCGCCGCTAGAACTTCAACACACATCAGGATTGGAGCAAATCGACGAATATTCCTTTACAAGGTAGAACAATATTTGTCGAAGGTAGAAGGATTGCAATTTTATAGGCGTTATCGGTAGGACAGTTCTGTTCCAGATAATGCCGCGGATGGTCCCTTTTCGGTCGGCCCGATGAAGACCTTCTTCTCCGTAACGATGCACCTTCCCCGAATGCACGCGTTTTACGACGCCGCCTCGTTTGAGACGACCGACTCGTTTTATCGTCCCACATTCGTGGCGTGGACGAGATGGAAAGGACGTCGAACCAGGAACATGATCGCTTAGCTCGGAGACCTGATGAGACCTAAATTTTTAGCCGGGACCGCGGGGTGTTCTCATGCTCGATTCATCTCCCTTTCAGACGACCCTTGCATCCAATCGATTTTTATACCTTCCACGTGTTCAACGATACTTTTACGGGCCCCATTGGAATTTCTGTGCTGAGTGCATAGGCAGACAATGTTTTTCTGTATGAAGTATGTCTTCGAATGCATAGTTTTTTCGAAATCGGATGGTATCTATTATGTTCGATCTTGTGATCTCTCTTAATATCTTCAGGGATATTGAGACTCTTGTGCAGGTTCTTTTTATTAATTTGAATCTTTTTGAGAAAGATGTGATGAATGCATGAGTGTTAGGGTATGTTTTGAGGAGACACATGCACCTAGATTGCCAAAAGTTTGAAAATTTTCTTGTTGAAGAATCACAGCCTATTTTTGAGAATTTTTTTGTCGAAGAGCTCGTTATCAAATGGTTTGGAATCTGTTCGATCTTGTGATCTTTAACATCATCAGGGATATTGGCACATGTTCCTTTTTTTATTTAAATATTGTTCAGAAAGGTGTGGTGAACACTCTGGCGAATACATGCATGTTCTGTTAGCTTTCAATGGGACATGTACATTAAAATGAGCGAGAAGAAAATATAATTTTCAAGACTAACGAAATTATAATAATGTAATTATGTTTTGTCATGTTATACGCGTTTTCCTGTACACTGTGTTTTCAAAATCAGTTATCAAGATTTCTCGAAAGATACCAAACCGATTTATTTCAACTTTTATTATTAAAAAAAGAAATCGAGCACAATTTTGGGAAAAATTATAATTTCGACTTGAAACAGCTCCAATTTCCATGAAACGCAAAAATTTAAAAAACCTGGCTCTCACTTGGCGACGTACAATATCCTATTCGAGGAAATATCGAGAATCGATTGAGATCATGAAGCACCCGAATAATTTCAACAGAGACACGACCTATCGCGTAAGCTGCACCTGGAACAGCCTATTTAAATTAAAATTAAGTGAATCAACTAAAACACAATCGTTTAATTCTAACCTGAACCTCTTGCATAAATAGACAACAACCAATAGACGTGCTCCATTATCAACTCGTCTATGGCTCTTAATGAAGCCAGCTGCAATGCTGATGAAACGTTAGGATACACATCTTATTGAACATAGTCTGCACTTAGAGACCTCTATCAGCAATAACACGGGGCCGTGAAAGCCTCAGAAGTTCTAATGAGAGAATTTATGTGCGTTCGCAGCCATCTATGTGTAGAAGCTGAAGTTAGCTTAATGGTTGTTTGGTCACCCACTCCGTGATTCCCTATCGCTGAAACTGTGCTCCATTTCCGCATCGACAGGCGTATCATTCGGTTTATCGGTTATCCTGGAGTCGAGATTTGTTCGATTTATTGAGAAAGTATACGAGGGATTGATACTGAACGCGTATTTATAGACTCCTCCATGATGGAACAAAGCTATGACTGGTGGAAAAAGGACTGCCATCAACTTTCTATATAGCGGATAATGTTTGCAGATGTCTATGCAATTTAATATATCTAAATTGGTGCATGATGGACATTCAATCTAGCAGAATAAAACGTACATACTTTGAACATTTTAAGGAGCAAATGCAGTCTTGTGGAAGTATCATTTAATTAAGTGCATTAAGACGTTCATTGCCATGCTGCATAGGCTGAACATGACGTACCATTCTAGACTTTGACTCAACATGAGAATAATTTGAAAATATGTGCTTCTTAATCAATGATGTTAATAATTCTCTATAACTTTCCACTGGTTCTGTTAGATCTTTTTAGATATTTCTACTAGCACTATTCGTAGTTGGATAAATAACGGAATTTCAGTGTCACCCACATGTGGGTGTCATGGTAATCAAAGGAGTAACATAGTAAATATGGGAGTTTAAAAGTGTACAGTTCATAGACATGTACAGAATGTATAGCATCATAAATTTCACAACACAATGGTGATTTCTCTAAAATGAATTATTCTTATCTATTATGCATGGACACCTACGGAAATGCGAGGATGAATAACTTGAAATTGATTCTGCATGACATTTGGTGCCTTGAAGAATGGAATTCATGGACTGTCACATTACACGCGAAATTGACTGGCAGCTATCGGTCATTATGACAAGAAGCAAAAGTGAAAGAGGATACCTGAGAGTACCTGAAGATTTATGAGAGATGAAGCTTCTCGTGAAATGTTTTTTCGGGAGAGTCTCTGAAATTTATTCCAACAAGAACTTCATGGAGATCGTAAGTATCATTTTACATTGAAGAAGAGAATCTCATGTTGGCATTTCAATTTTAATTGATTTTACAAGCGGAAATTTTGATTGAATAGTTTGAGTCTAACTATCAATTTCTTCAAATAAATCAATTGTTTCCGCTACTGAAAGTACTCTACAATTGAAATAACTAGCTTATTTCATAGTTTGATTGACTTTCGCCCTGCTTCAATGTTTTTACAGCATTATTGAAAATTCTTTTATCCAAATTTTAAAACACTTTTTTAAATACACACTCTGAAGAACAAAAGAATAAAATTACTCAACCATACCATTAACTGTTATCAAAAATATCGAACTGCGGCAGATTTGTTTATTTCGTATTCTCCGCCGTTGCGGCATCACTGTTAATTAAATTCTTAAAAGAATTTATATTTATGCAATTGAATTACACCCGAGCGGGCTCGCATAACCGACCAGCGAGCACAAAAAGAAACCAACCCATAAAAAGACATAATGTCCCCGTTACACAATAACCGCCATACCGAGCCAAATTTCACGACGCAAAATAAGCTCCCTCTCCTCCGTAACATAACATTCGGATGCAGATTGCATAATATTCGTTTCGGTCGAAGAAAGTAGCTTGGCGCACGAGAAAACTCGATCGTTCGGTGCGAAAATCGTAAAAACGGGAATGCTCTAGGTAGGAACTGTGGCTGGTAGCCGTCAATCTTCCGGAACGAGTGCTCGTGCCTCTAACAGGCAATAAAATCTACTGTTTTCATTGGAAAGATACGAGCTATCCGAAATTCGATCGGTTACAATTTGATCGGAACGAGCGGTGGTAAGGCCGGTAAGTATGCCATAGCCGCAATCAACGTCTCAATGAATAATCGTACCGCCTAGGGCCACTCTTCCGTTCATTCTCGTTCTCGTTGGCACCGGGTGACCAGAGCAAAGAGGATTCGACCGAACTCATTCGTCTCGGTCGTTCTGAATGGGGACCATCGAAAGCGGAAACAATTGAAGCCATGAACACCAAAACGGTACAAGTCCACCGACATTTTCATAGAAACAGTTTTTCTTCGTTTATCTTCTTCAACTGTTAGAGCACTGCGGAGGGATGCACACGCTCCGTAAAAATGGTCGCTGCGGCCTAATGGCGCATTTACCTATTTGCTCAAAATGGTACGTTTGAAACGACAAAAATTCGTTGAGCAATATAAGAGTTAATCTTTTGAAACGCCATCTTTTAGATAGGAAACAAACAAATGTACAGCCCAAAAGAAATAAATTAAATTGAATACGGCCTAATATTGAGATATATGATACGGGAAAAAATTTGTGTCTGACTAAGCATTCCATTAGACATTTTTGTACACCTTTTTATTTCTTTATGAAGTAATAAGCTTTTGTAAACAGATACCATAACGCTTGTTACTTTCAAATAAGCATCGGCCATATGGAGCGCATGGCCATACACTTATACATCCATGTGTAGCTCACACTAATATTAGATTCAGTTAATATTTATTAAGAATAAATTATTTCGAAATTTATTTAAATACATTGAATATTAAAAAGAAATACTTAACACGTTGGACGCGATAGCGGTCATCGGTGACCGACACCTCAAATTTAATTGAATTAAATAATTATTGATTGTCGCAAAATTCTTAGCAAACTTCATACTGAAACAATAATGTAGATACAGAAGAACACGGCAGAGTACTCAAATCTTTTTGTCTTTACGATTTATATAAAAAATAGTAAGTTATATCGTGTCTGATTAGAGATGGCTGTTTCCACTGTGGCGTTGAACGTGTTAAAAACATAGTACCTATGGAACCGTAATCTTCAGTTTGGGTCATGCAGACCCGAGGAGAACAGCAAGGTTAATGAACAATAAATCATTCAAGTGTGTGATCCGCTAATTCTTTTCAGCAGCACATTTTGTACGTTCTTTCCGTTAATTAATGTCTGTGGATGAAAACATAGCAATCCGAAACTGCCAGTTTTTAATATAATTCTTGCAAATTCAATAATTCATCAAATATGTTTTTTTACTCTCTGCAGTCACTGCATGCTCCCGCAGTTTCAATAAATGTATAAACATATTTTTTTAATAATACATAGAATACGTTCGACACTCGAAATTAACATAACCATGGACAATATCCGGAAGAATGGTACTAATCGAATTTTCGATCGATAGAAACGCGTGCTGGCGATCGAGAATGATTTATTCCTGTTTCACTCGGGACAAGTAGCAGCGATTTTTGTGTCGCAACGCGTCTAAATAGAACGGTGGACGTTACACGACGATTTCATAAATTATGTAAGCGGCCTGGTATGTCCGACGAGCGACACCGTGGCTCATAAATTACGAGCGATCAATGTACCGCGTGATTTTTATCGGACAATGGCACGCGGCCGGTGATTTGAATGCGACGTTACGCGAGCAACCGGTAATATCCTAGCGTAATAATGAATCGGGTCGTTCGATAATGATCGGCTGACCCGTGCACAGGCCTCGATTCACGATTTTAATAAGTAACAACTATTCTGGAAGCGTTACGTGCGGTTTCGATGAATTCGTTCGGGAAAAATGGGGTAATTGCATTCTTATCGCGCTGTTCTTTCAATTCGATCGGTTGCTCAACCTGCTCTGCTCGTAAGTCATTTAAATCTGTAGATCAATCAATCGTGTACGGGAGAATTTTGAATTACATTTCCGGGTGGTTTCTATGAGACTTTGGTATTCGATTTGCATTAATTTCAGTTCGGGTTTGAGAATCGGTATGTAGAATCACGTGAATCGAATTATATACTTCTTTTCTTTGTGGTTTCGTAGAATTAATTATTTTATGTTGGCATGACTACTTCCGTGAATAATAGAAATGTGAATGTATTAATTGCATCCATGTAGACTGTTACAAGAGGAGTAATTTGTTTTCAGTATCCTATAGCTCTTTAAAGAATCGTGTAAATTATTTTATAATAATTTTCAAAGAATTTGTAAAGAATAATTCGGAGAATTGTGTGAAGATCCAGAAAATAATATAAAACTCCACAGAATTATTATTTATATGGAACAATTGAAGTTGACTGTTAAAGAAAAGAATAAGAGAGTTTCCTTTATTTCCCATCATAAAAGAATTGTACTAAAAAGTACAGTCTGTCTCGTATTCCATTTATTGACCTGTTTGCTCTTATTAAAGACCATCTTGTGTCCCCATTATCATGCATTTGTTTGTTCTTGTACAAGAAACATTTTAATTATTACAAATTAGTTAAAAATTGACATATACATTACTATAAAGAATAAGTATTTTTAATTAAAAGGGGTATTAAATCTATTTACTTTTGGTCACAGCATATTTTAGTTTTGCTACTAAAAAGGGACCATTTTATTTAACGTAACTGTTAACTGCATTTTTGAATATTTTCAGTAAATTACTTGATACATCAACAAACTTCTGATATTAAATACGATTTAAGGGAATGTGCTTCTTAATCTATTATATTAGGATCAGTCAAGTATTACTTCAATGATGAATATCACGACATCATTCTAACAAAAGTTCAGACTGAATCTGATAATAAATCAAATAAAAAATAAATTGCCAAATAACACACGTTTGATTTCAAATTCTCACCATTTCAATCACTAGATATATTTATCTATCACTGTTAATATAAAAAATAAGAACAACTGACCGCTATTGAGGTTATATCGAACACCTTTTACAACATAAAAACTGCGTGGAAGCGCGAACAGGATCGCAGAGATAAGATAGCGCTCAGAGGTACATATTATTACTAAGATCTTGAAATATCTCGTTAACTATTTAGTTTACGATCATATAACCATAACGCTTTTATACGCGGGATAACTCAAGGAATCGATTTATACAAGAAAAATTATATAGTTCCATTAAAAGAAGGAATGCAGTTTCTGAAACTGCATCAATGCTGAAAAATGAGGAAATGTAGAACATGTAACACTGTTTTCTGACATTTTTCTCTGTTTCTAACTTTTTTAAAGATTCATGTAGCTTCGCCTAGTTGCGTCAAACATCCTGTATTTATTCACCACTGTTAATACAGAGTGCCCTAAAGTAAACCTTCGATTTTAGTAAAATAAGGAAGAGTCTAAATAATTGTTATATTGGCAGAATTGTATGCACATTTCTATACAATACCTACATATTACTATTTTTCCAATTGCCTCCCATATTTTTTTTATTAATATCTTATATTTTCTTTTCAGGCCCATATCATTGGCGATGGAACGTCCAAGGACTGATGTAGTATCATGCAGGATAAAAGACACGAAGTGTAATGAAATTGGAGAACAGTTTAACCCTTTGACATACAAATGAAATGAAACTCAATACGTTCAACAAATATTATGAAATATATCTCAACAATTATGTAAGCTTTACAATGGCACAATAAACAAATGACGCATCCCAAATGTTTTTGTATGCCAAGAGGTTAAAAGAAAATTCCACAAAAGAGGACCTAGAGGACCAGGCTATTCGTGAATTATTGAACAAATTCACGACACCTGGACTTCTGCATGACGCGAGTAGGTCAGGACCACCAAAAAGATCTGATGAAAAATCTATTGTAGTTTCAATACATTTCATCCCTTTCATCCTGCGTGTTACTACATACACCCATTTTTGCACATTTTATCGTCCATGATGTGGGCCTGAAAAGAAAATATGAAATACCATCACAGAAACAAGGGAATCAATAGGAAAATTATATGTAAACATGCGCATAGAATTATCCCCATGTAACAATTACTTGCATTCTTCCCTGTTTCATCTAAATAGATGGTTACCCTAGGCACACCCTGTATGAACACAAGAAGTAGAGATCGCTAATGGGGTTACGGTCACTAATGGGAACGTTTACCTCGCTCCGACCAAATAATCGAACAACGTGAAACGGCGTCCGATGATCACCGGGCCTCGACGCACGAAGGGCTCATCCCCGAAGAATGCGATTGCAGGTGTGCCGGTTCGATCGGGCATCTCGCGATTAAACAAAACGAGAACAAGAGGTGGCGGCGAGCCGAGGAGCACGCCAGGTAATGAGGATACAATTTACTCCTAATAAGAAGATACGCGTCATATTTTACGAGCAAAGTGGTCGCTTCCGCGCCATGTATGGCGTGTCGTCCCCTTGCGTAAAACCCGTTGCTCCGCTGTCGGCCATTAACAGGCGCGAATGTCTTAACGAGAAAGGACCGCGAGCGAAACGTAATCCCTTCGGATATCGCGGCACAATGAAATCCTCTACATAAAATACTGTATCCTGGCCGAGCCGTTTTATGCCCGGCCGTGAAACACGCACGGTAGGCGTTCACCCCATGTAAATCGTCTCGTAAAATTAACGAGCCTGCCTTCCCACCACCGTCTCCAGACATCCTTTTTTTTTACTCATTTTCTTTTTTCCTCGGTGTGGGAGCGTCTGAAATGTTTGTTTCAGGGCTGCCGAGACTCTCGAACAGCGTGCGCTGGGATCACTGCAAGCGCGGCTTTACGATAGGACGGGATGCTATTATTTGCAAGGTTTCGTGCGTCAATCCTTGGAAGTAATTTTATGCGGATCCGGAGTCTCGAAATGTATGGTTTTTAATAGTATTGAATGTAATCCTTGGAATTTTATTGAATTTAACCCTTTGCGGACAGAACGGTTCGAAGTGGAGTGCTCTGTGGAGCTGAGTCGCCGCAGCGATAGTCATTTGAAATTGTCAGCTCACTTTTCTGGCGTACCGCACATCGTCTGGGCGTACCGATTAATTATTCAATAGACACCTGCGTCAGTATTGTAATATTTGGTTGTTAAATGTTTTGTTCACAAAGTATACTTGATTATTTTTTAATATTCTGCTTGTGGACAGCGTAAGGTACAAATTCACCGAACGCATATACGAGTCAATCGGGCAGGTTGACAGTAAGCATATGTGCGCTGATCGTCTGAAAATGGTTCAGTCTCGAATAACATGGTTTTGAGTGACACTGGACCGATATAGGGCTACCATTAATTTATTTTGAAAACTATGCGTACGCATCACACTGTTTAACTGAAGCTGACTATTATTGTGCTGAGAAATGTCTAGTATACTTGTGTCTAAAAAAACTACCCTGGGTTTAAGGCAATCACTGGACCCAATTCACTGGCTTATACACAAGCATTACTGCATTGAGAATGCAGGATGAGAGAAGCACTAGAAGTGCATATGGTTTCCAGGAACCTGGGAACACTTGGAACAATAGAGCTTGAAAATGTTTGGAATGCTAGAATCTGTAGCTTATAGGCTCTAACTCCTTGTCTGTGCTACATTCTAATTACATTGCCTTACGATGATTGATTCAATAGTAGACTGTCCTAAAAGAGAGGAACGTTCTGATCAAATAAAAATTGTGTACAATACAAGCTGTATAATAGTTCTATGAACAGTTAACAGTGCGTAGTCTAATTTGGCTGCTAAAACTACAAATTATATAATCTAATAGTATATTCTTTATACGAATTACTTTCTCGGATAACTGATTATACAGCTGAATTCAGCACTAAAAAATAGGCAAACCGTACATTTAAACTTTCTTTCTAGGATCAATAGTTTTTTTAGATATACCGTCAAATAGGCGTTTCGACCGCAACTACAAAAATTGTTTCCACCCCTTCAATGTGAACGATTGCCTGTAAAAAAAGATACCTGTCAAATACTTTTCGATTCCTTCGATAATGCAAAACTAAATTGCACCAAAATCGGTTTCTATCAATCGGGCGATATCCCTACTGGAAAAGCACCCATCCAACCAGTGGAAAGTCCTCGACTCCATTCCCGGTCTACGCCGTTTTCTCCCTCGCAAAGAAAGAGAAAGAAGGGGCGGTCTTGAAAATTGCAGTGGAATCAATTTGATCGCGAGCCGTTTGTGTATCAGGCCGAGTCTATTTCAACTCTAATCGCGTTCTCCGGTTTAATGACAGCGAACAACCGTAGCGTGTACCACTGTGTTCCACCGACGACCTACCTACCTACCGTACGTCGGATAAGGTGATTCAAAGTGAGGAGAGGCTGCTTTCAAGCGAAGTAGACGGCAAACTGATTACGCAGTTTCGAGGAAGAGGAGGCATCGTATATGGAAGGAAAGGGTTCTCTCCGCTTGGGACTCGAGATTATAGTTATTACTGTAATAAAGATACACGGTTTGTTTGCTCTCGAACACGAAGGTAAAGGGGGCTCCTCTCTTTCTCTCTCCGTCGGGGTATGCCTCGATTCATTCGGGTATACCAGCCCGAGCGTCGTGTAATCAAATGTTTACACTTCTAAACGATTTTCTGCATTCCCTTATACAGGGTGTGTTCAAAGTCGTGGCACTGTTATGCCGCCGCAGTGAGAACCGGTTGAAGAAGCCTCGTAAATATTCCTCTATGAGTAATAAATTTATTATAATAATGGCCTGGAATCGCGTACGGGCTGAAGGCGGTACTAGGGTCTAACTATAGCGAATCCTGGTCTCCTTCTGACTGCCTTGCAGGGAGATGCTTGCGTTTTTATATTGCTCATGGATAAAGAAAGCATGCAAGGATGCCGCATGGAGTTCATGGGATAGTCTGACGAATCAAGGGGTGTGTTTTCTGATAACAAGGGCTTTTGGTCCTTTGCTCTTATGTGCCCTTCGAAAGGATGCTTGCGTTTTCATATGGACCGTGAAAGTAAGCGCAGTGATGACTCAGGGAGTCCGTAGGACAGTCTGACGTGTCAAGGAATCTATTTGGAAATGCGACTTTTAGTCTTTCGCTCCACCATAACAGTACGACCAAAATGTTTATAAAAAATGATCCATATTAAATAAATGAAATTTGTGTTTCTATCTACTAAAATAAATGCCTCAGCTAATGCTGTTGCGCAGCATATTGATCCAGAAAGAAACGCTATGCTGTAATTTATTTATAGAGGAAGTATGTAGAACTAATCATGTGCAACGCTCCTACACGACAGACTCATTGTCAGACTCTTCTCTGTCCACAACACCTCTTGAATTTGCTCGATTCTACGAAAGCTTGCACCCACTTCAGGGTCAAGTACTTTCTGTCCACAATTTTCCTCTGTGCGTACAGAAGAATAACCGAATTGGTCATTGTCCTGTAGGACTTCGCTTTTCCAACGCCTCGTAGAGATAGAACCGCCCCTATCAGCAACCCTTTTCATAGCTTCGCTCCAACACTCGATATTCTGACGCTGCACTGTTAGTGTTGCGAATCTGGAAGGCTAATTTGTGAAATATTATTTTGAAGCCTCGCGTATATACTTTTTTTCGTGTTAGCTCAAGCGTACGAAGCTATGCGCCAGCCTAACCCATCCACACCAAGTCGAAGAGCTAAAGTGAAAGAAACCGAGAAGCAACCTGGACTACAGCTAATTTACCTGACCGCTGATCGGGCGCACGCAAGCAACCAAAAGGTGTAAAAATTGTGCACACCTACATCGACCAAATCATTCATTGTATACCACTCTAACTACACCGTTACGCTGACACTCTAGAATCTCTAATAAAACATACTTTGCATCGAAATAGCCGTCAGTTTCTATATTTTCAACCACATAGAAATTTAAGTAGATGTGTGAGGTGCTGCTGACATCTCGTTCGATCGCGAACGGATCACGGTACGCAACAGCTGGCATCATTGGAATTCTCTCCGACACTGTGATACTCTAGCAAAGAACCGAGCGTTAAAACAAATTCGTGTGCTAATCAATTCGCGGGGTCAGAAAAAGTGTTAAGAGGACGAGGATCCATAAGGAGATCCGGAGGCTCCTTTTATCCCGAGAGCCGAAAGCAAGCGAGCGCTGATCGTATACACGGGGTCCTTTTAATTGGTCACGTTCGATCTGCTTCTTATCAGCGGCGAACGCAGTGTCGGCGGGACGAAGTTTCCACGACAAAGTGTTCCCGTGGGAACGACCGTTAATTGTCCATAAAATGCACTCTCACCTTGCTCTGTGCTAAAAGCAGAACCGTGTTCAAGGCACGAGAGAGTAACGTGTCCGCGGGAGGACAACGATCATCCGAAAGAAATAGCCATCCCCCGCCTCCTCCTTCTGTCGCCTTCCGATAGTTTTCTAAGGACACCATTAATCTTTCATTAGTCTCAAACGCTCTCTCCCCTCCGACTTCCAAAAACGTACCCGAGTCGCCGCGATCGAGGACCGTGGAAAATTTATCCGAACGAGAGCAAAACTCTCCTCGAGTGTTCGGCTATCGTTTTGGAACGGATTGACTGCAAAGCTTGTTACAGAGTTTCTCCTAGAGCTATACCAGGTGGATCGATCGTGCAGGGTGTGTTTGGATGGAATTATTGTCGATCGGATCACGAGCTAACGCACTATCGTTTGGAGTCACCGACTGTGAATTGTATTCTTAATCGAGAGTTCTAAGAATGTACAGGCAGTCACAAAGTCGGGGACTATATAGAGGTTCATGCATTTGGACTCATTTTCGCTTCTCCATGGATTTTTTTTGTTATGTGTAAGGTTATAGTGACCTAAAAATAGCTTTATCTCAAAGACACAGGTTCTCTGGACCCAACTTTCATTATACAATATTTTTTCTTCTGAAATGTAGAATACAGGGTTTGCCCAAAAAATTCTGGGCTTGATAAAGGAAACACAATATTTTTGGTTTAAAGTCGTCTTTATTTTTCAAAATATAATTTCCATTTAACTTGATACATTTAGATCAACGATGCTCTAAAGCGACTACGACATTCTATACAATGAAACACTAAGCTCTTCTAAGTAGCCGTTCACAGCATCGATGTCTTCAGTATCTCTCGAAAATTTCTACGAGTCATTTTTCAAGTTTAGAAACAAAAGGCTGTCGGACGAAACCAAATCTGGCGAATAAGGCGAATGGGGTAACAATTCGAATCTCAATTCATGAATTTTAACCGATCCTCCAATTTTCCATTATTCTAGAAACTGCTCGTTCACTTTGGCAGACTGTCAGCCAAAAACTAAACTACAGAACCGTCTGTAATTACACAGCTTCCCTTTCGAAAGCTTGAATGCAAAGAAACCTATACAAAATTTGGAGACATCTGTGGCATCTCTTTTCGAACAACCCTTGTACATGCACTTTGGACGCACCCTGTTATAGACACAAAAAATTACATACGGTCGCCCTCAGTATAGTGACATTTTGAACGGACTATACGTTACGATCATCAGGCCACCTATGACGGCTGAAAGGTTTCATTGATAGAGGCAACTTCGGAGAACACGATGTAAAGCAACAGAGTTATCACTTATTACCCTAATCCCTCGCCACCCTCGATAAGATAAGCCTCACGACGGAACCACTCACGTGACGTGCACTCACGAGCACGAAAACTTAATTACAGGAGGGCGATCGTTTACACGGTAATCGTGTTTCCTGTTTACGAGGAGCCACAGGGGGGGCATTGTTCGCTGCCGATGCTCGATGATCGCGCGAACCAGGGAATTATACCTCGTTAATTATAAATCTTTTTCTGTTCCCACGGCTCGGTGAAAAAAATGAAAGTGGATGAACGAACGGCGTCGCGACGCGTGAGAAGTTCCTAACCGCGATGATCGCGTTTTAATTGCGCGATCCTCGCGGGAGACCCATGGAAGGATCTCGATAACTGGGCTTTTGAGAAAATGAAGACAATACGGTTTGATAATTAATAACTACGGTTTTATGCTGCGTTTCTCTATAAATTTATTTTTACTTCTGTGCAGACATTGTGGAAAAATGTTATCTATACATGTGAACGCTGGGTAGAAACATGAGACACTAAAATGACGCACTTTGGTGTCTTTGATGTGAAATAGGGTTTGAATGCAATTTTATTGAAATTGTAGGTGTATGTCTGGGTGTCTAGTTTTCGACAGCAAGTAGATTCAGTAGGATAGAATTTTCGGTGATTTATTCTGTGCTATAGATATTTTCAGTGATTCATTTTTAATATGGAGCACGGTTTTAATGAAGTCTAATCTGAGTTATAAAATATTCAATAGTAAGAGGATCGATGGTAGAGGCCAACTGAAGAGGCTGACCGAGATCATATGTTTACCTGCAAATTGACTTCTCCTTTTTTTAAATGCTATCTTGATTTCTCAAATAACATTAATTTTAGAACTAAAACAAAAGACATTGTATTGTACTAGAGAAAATGTCTTTGAATGGTCCAATTTTAGTACCTTTACAATATTAATATTTCAGTAATTGTTTCTTATAGTAAAATGTATCTGTAACGAAGTAGGATTCTGGATTAGGTTCGGCAACAGTCTTTGCTGAACCATGCCCTTTAGGCAATTATTTATACACCTGTATTGCTACATATTTTTAATCATTTCAGAAATACTAGCCACGTATCTATATTCCTTCCTTTTTCCTCTTCTGGAAGAATAATTTCATGAATTTTGATGGAAACAAAAATTCGAATTCTAGGAGTAGATTTCGGAATGAACAGTACATTTCCAAGTACCTGTAGAAGTTTCAATGATTCTTCCTTGCTGTGCAGTAGAATTTCAATATAGCAATCTTCGAGTCCTGGGAACATAATTTTGAATTGTAAGTAAAATCATGTACCACAGAATTTTTACTGATTTCCTTTCTTATGTGGGAAGTATTCTATAGAATGAGTTATCGAGCAGAGAAGCAGATAGCTATTTCATCAGAAAATATTCGCTCAGAAGTGCATGTTTTGAAAGGATAATACCACTATGTGACTTGGACTCAGTTTATTATAGAAGCTCAGTCACGGCGCGGTCACGATTCAGTCAAATATTATTTTATGCTCTGATGCTTGCCAACGTTCACGCTCGAGTCACGTATACTCCATTGAATAACATCTGATTGTGTGTGTGTGTGTTATGACAGGCTTATGATTGGACTGTAGCGTGAGTCAACTTCTAATCCCTTCATCGTATAATTATTCGTAATCAAAAGAAAATAAATTAAATTTTTTTAGAGCAGCGATTAGTAACATCTAAATGCAATTTTTTTTTTTTTTTCATAAATTCATTGTCACTGTTCACTTTGCACCACAATATATTTTTAACACTTTGACCGCCATACATGGGTGACACTCAAATTCACCTATTATTTATTTCATCATTTCTAGTATTCATAAATTTACATACTAATATTTAATAGTACCAATAAAAAAATTATAAATATTCCTAATATTCTTGATTAAAACGATCTTAACTTCAGATTATATTTTCTTTGTATAGAAATTTAGAAAGATGGCCATTTTCAACCAATACAGCGTAGCAGTCAACGTGTCAATAATTCTATTCGATAAAATATACTAACCCTTTTAATCAAGAACTGGGAGAAGGAGGGCGGGGGGTAGCGATGGTCAGCTAGCAAGGCAAACTCCCGGTCAGCCCCCGCAACAATACAGTACATTGAAAATTTGGTTGTACCTTAGACTATATAGTTATATCCAGCCGATTTCAATGAACTCTACCGTCAGCCTCGACCATCGAGGACACTCCAATTCAGTGGATCATCCTAATCAGCCGGACGATCGAAAATCGACCATCGCGCGGATCCTCGACGATGTTCCTGACCGTGGGAACGCTTAATGTGACCGAGGTGGACGAGGACACGGTTTCCGGACGTGTTCGGGTCCTCTTCAGGTCCCCGTCACTTTGGTCGCGATGAATTATTGCCGCGACCGGGCGCAGTATAATTCGTCGCCGCATAATATATTGCGAAAATCAAACACGGCTGACAGGCAGTTGGCTAGACAAAAGGCGCCATCGGCGAAACGTAAATCACCTTAGGACTCGAGTATCCTTCGACTCGCAGCATCTTCGGGGTCACGGCACAGGCTCCCCTCCCACCGAACGCTGCACAGACTCTTTAAGGGGACCACACACCGTGCACGACGACATGGAAGCCCTATGGAAGTCACCGTAGGACGTCGCCCGTACGAGTGTTTACGGACCGGTCGGGGCCCGATTTCGAGTACCTGCTACTTTGCCGCTTCGAGTACCATGATCGCTATCTCACAGCGATTTGTGAACCGCCCTATACTCCTCCTTCTTTCGGCTACGTAACACTTTTTATTTTTACTTTCCTCACGGTTTGAAGAAGTTGTTGAATTACGAGGTACGCGCGTGGGATGGGACTTGAGGTTTCGGTGAGGTTCCGAGGCGGGGGCTATTGGTTCGGGTTCAGTGAATGAAATGTGAGATCTGGCGCGATTGGTGGATGGGGTGTTCATACGATTCTGGTGGTCGATATTTGGAAAGTGTTTTTGGTTGATTATTTTGAATTTTTTTGGAAGTTTACTACTTAGGGGTGGCGTTGATGCTCTGTACTGGCCTACGAATGTTGGCTACTGGTCGATGTTTAGAATTCATTGAGTCGTTTATTTTGAGAGTGGCATAAGGCAGTTTTTTGTTATGTTGAGATATTTCTTGTTTTGTATTTTAATGTTTTGTAGGTAAAGTATTTACACTTTGTAACCGAAGCAGCTTTAATACTCTTATTTCAGACAAGTGATTTATGCCAGTTTCAAAATAAAGGGTTCAATTTATTAAAGTAACATTGTGTAGTAATTATATTTCGTCTAGATATATATTTCATCTAGAAATTATGATTCGTTTAAAAATTGTAACAATTTACATAACAGGCTGCAATGTGTCGTGTGTATGACCAATAGACTTAATACACTTTTTAATGCAAATTAGTGGTAATTCCAGTTCAAATTAAAGTTCTAAGGAAGTTCAAATACTGTTAGGAACACATAGATACTGATATACAGGATGCTCATGCTAAAACAGAACATCTAATTATCTTCTTTAGTCGTGACGATGTGAAAAATTATTTCACGCTTAATTTGGAATTTTTGTTATGAGTTCTCAAAATCATTGGTTTTTTTTATATAAAATTACATAAGTTTTTTATACCCACGTATAGTAGTTTGACTTAAAGGTCAATTAACACAGAGGATCATGATCTCCAAAATTTAAAACCGAACTTAAATTATTAGAATGATTATACATGTATGTCAGTTATAACACGTGACGAGAAAATGTGTCGCTGTATGTAAGAAAAACACTGACGATCTTAAAAAGTTGAAAAATTATTTTTGCTAGCCTGTCCGTTCTTTGAAACCGTTTAAATTACGTATGATCTTTTTTTATATCATCGAAGTAGAAGGTAATTAAACATTCTATTTCAAATGGAACACCCGGTATATTGTACAAAAGAATTAAGGACAACCGTAAACAAAGAGCAACTACGAAGAATGTATTAGAGAGGCAGAAGGAACTGCAGATTTAATAAAATAATACTTTTACTCTAATTATGTACTTAAATTGAGTAAACATTAAACATGTAAAATACTTAATACCTTACTAAATGATAGGACTACTTAAATACGTGACCCTATAATTATTTTGAGCAATGTAAAAGTTAAATTTGAGGCGGTTAATAAAAATTCAAATTGGATCAAATTTAAGCTCAGTTTACGATCGAATACATACATATATTTTGTCACAGTATCGATAATAATTATATTTATCCACTTCTTCGGTTAATGAATGAATTATCAGGCACTTGGAGTCCGAAATCCCTAGTGAAATTGAAAGTCACTACGTCATAAGCGTATCGGAATTTCTGAGACTAGGTTTTTAGGACGAGGTTCAAATCACTTCTTTTAAAACTGAATTTAGATCATCTTACTGATTTTTTTTACCAATTTTGCTCCATTTCAGTGAGTGCAGTTTTCCGTACATTTATTTATTATTCGTATTAACGCATCATGATCCTCGACAATATATTTGTGTTTCATTATACTCAAGACGAAGGCTGTGTGTATTTGTGAGTTTCATTAAAATCAGGGCAAGTAGTTCTGAGCTTTGCCCGAACACAGAAGAAATTTTTAAATGTAATACAAAGCTGAAGAGATTTTCAAACATAGTTTGAACGTTAGGAAATTTCTAAAAGTAATGTATCATATTTTGCTCATATATACTCCTAACTTCACAGAATCTAGCTTTCTTAATAAGAATTCCAGATAACGAGTTAATATAAAATATATTAACCCATTGAGGCCGCATGAACATGAGAGAACACTCGTTTTCACCACTCAGATTTCAGCAAAACAACAGAACTCGATCATAAATTATTCAGCGTGTACTAAAAACACAAATAAAAAGCTAAATTTACATCGAAGTATAATCATTTCTTCATTAACAGTTAACAAGTCATAATGATCATTGTTTCCATGTCTGAACACATGTCAGTTCCACACCGGATACAATTCCAACATCTTAAGAGCATCATCATAAAACAGAAATTAAATATTATACATTAAAAATATTCAACCGGAGCTCTTCATGAAATACTTCAAGGTCCCTCACAGGTTCAATGTCTAATTAAAAATAGCGCATGAGAGGATTCGCTTACCGTAGCAACAGTGTCGACGATATTCCACAAGAAAGGAAAGAAAACCTTCACTGAGAACAATCGTCAACGTTCCACGAACGAACAGTACTCTTCAGCCACACTCTTCAGGAATTCTCGCACGCCACCGTGTCACTCCGTTCATTCTTCCCGTTCCACGCGTTGACGAAGAACGTTCGCGTTCCACGATCTCGCGGCACCCTGCACTCCTCATTTATTTTCACTGGACCCTGTATGTTATGCGTGTTACGTGTTCTTCAGGCTGACCGGTCGCCCACAGCTCGTGGAACTCGCGTGTTCGAGGAAACGAACGGCCGGACGCGTTTCACGCATGTCGATCCTCGTGTAACCTCGCACTTCGATCGAGAGGATCGAGACTCGAGAGGATCGAGCGGATGCTGCGGCAGTGAAACAGTCACTGATGCCTGCTACGATCCCAGACGCGTACCTTTGCCACACAAACGCCCCTCCCACCTGTGTGATACTTGCGCCACATTGCCCACACACCTTCCATTTCCGAAACATCGAGTCCGATTTAATCCGAGCCGCCGACTACCAGGCGACCACGCGTCTTTACGATCGTTGACAGTTTTTGGCGGTCGCGTTAACAGGGGTTATTCTGCTGTACGATTTTCAGAAAATCGAAAATATTTTTATTGTTTTGAAGAATAGGATTTTGGTGACTGCGTTAAGAGGGATTATTCTGCTGTACGATTTTGAGAAAATCTAAACATTTTTTGTTGCTTTAATGAATAGGATTTTGGCGATTGTATTAAGAGGGGTTATTCTACTGTACGGTTTTGAGAAATCGAAAATATTTTTAATGTTTCGAAAAATTGGATTCTGGCGATTGGATTGAGAGGGATTATTCAGTAGTATAGTTTTGGGGAAATTTAAAATTGTTTTTATTGTTTTAAGGAATAGGATTTTGGCAATTGCATCAAAAGGATTTATTTTACTGTACAATTTTGAGAAACATAAAATTTCTTTCAGTGTTTTAAAAAATAATTTGAATATTTAAAATTGACGCGCAGAAGATCCCAAGTGGATATTTAAAAAATTTGTCGAAATATAACGCTTGGAGTGGTCTTGTGTACCTACGTGGACGTTGCTAAATTTCAACCGTGTATTTTTCGAAACTATAATTTTCAAAACGGCGTACATAGTATCTCAGGCTACAATTGACGCATTACCTTGTAATTTAAAAGAATAATTACCAAATTTTATACCAAAGACACCAAAAATTATAAATTTATTTTATACTTCCAAGATTTCAAATTAGAAACTATCAAACATCATCAGCCTGTTGCTTTCAGCAGTCCTTGGTGCGTAAATAATTGTTCCGAACTATACAACATTCACTTGAATATTTAAACAATAATAATATGGATTTATGGAATTGCTCAAATGACCTCCATCGTTGAGGATATAAAAAGAATAATTATTCTCCTTACTTTAGTAGGCGATTCGTATGCTGCAGCAACTGCCACGGGGTAAACAATAATTTGTATTAATCACGATGTTATTTAACTTTCTGCTGCTACATTTGAGTGCCTATAGTTAATAAACTTCATCCTGAAATATTTATAATGTAATTTTCATGTTGATGTATTCTGTTATTGAGATGGGTAATTACTACACTTAAGTTAATAAGCACCATATTGTAAGGTACTTGCAGTATAGATTAACATAATTTCTACTCCCAACTGTGTTTTCTTGTTTTTCCAAACCCTTATATTAACACGTTGAGTGCCACAGTGAAAACAGCCATACCCAATCAGACACTACACAATTTACTATTCTTTATATAAATCGTAAAGAAACAAAAGATTTGAGTACTCGATCGTATTCTTCTGTTCCTACATGATTGTTTCAGAATGAAATTTGCTCAGAATTTTCTGACAATCAATAATTATTTAATTAAATTAAATTTGATGTTCTGATCACCGGGGACCCTCCACGCCGTTCAACGTGTTAACAAACTGAAAAATAATTTTACCGACAACGTTAATAAAAATAATTTTCAATATAACGTAACTGGTGTGGAGCTCCCCATTTCGTTAATAACTGAAAATATAATAATTGCAGTTTAAATAACGACACGTTCCAGTTTTACACTCTTAAGAACTATTTCACTGTGCACATTTTCTCACTGACATCTCTTCAGGACCGATTCCTACTAAAAACCGCCGCAGACTGAACGCGCATGGCTTCCTAACCGAGCAAGGTCTAATTAAACGCAAACAGGTAAACAATACCGCGTACCAGGTACGGAAACCTCACCTACAAACACGCTATCGTCCCGCACAGAAAATATTAAGATTCATCCTCGCGATACCGAACGCACGGCCGGCACACGGGACAATAAAAAAACATTGCTTCCCTATTTGGCACCGTAAAGGTTACGCATTAATCAATCTCAATTTACGTGAAAGTTTGTCCCCGGCGTACGAATTAAAATCAATTAACCTACAAAAAGGTGTCGCGTTAAATTCGCCTCGGCGTCTCCGAGAAAGGCGAGACGGAATCGCGTGGAAGAAAAAGATCTTCCGAACGGTGCGCGCGATTATGTTGCACGATGAAAAATAAAGGCGGGAAAGAATTTGCGCGTCGAGGTGAAAATATATGAATTAATAATCGGCGGAACGAATGGAACGAATCGGTCGAAAAGTTGGCGGCGATGCCAGGCGGCCGATAGCGATCGATAGCGTGTAATTATTCGCAGGATAGAGCGAGAACCTGAAGAAATAAACGACCGAGGAGGTGTATCCTGGGTGGTAGATTAGAAGTTTTCGAGTTGCACGGATGTTCCCGCAGGTACGGCCGTGCCCGTTCGCCGAGACTTGCATACTTAATGACATGACTGACTCCGAAGCTATTTCCTGTAATAAGGATCTTCGTCCATCTCGCCGGGATGTTGAAGAGCAGCGGAGTACCAGAGGAAGATACGAGTACCTGCGCCGCATAATTCACCGCGCAGGCTAATATCCGAGTCTCCGGATGACTCAGCGGTTCCCGTGAAATACTAATTGTTCAACCGACAACTCATACTCCACGAATGTTTGTTCTGTAGATCATGCAGTGCACACACTGCTGGTGAAAAATCAAAGAGCACTGAATGTCAGGGAAATCTTGAAATGATAGAATCGAAATACGCTACCGTCCATAAGTATCCGGACACCTGGCAAATTCAGACAAATAGGCTGTTACCGCTATATCAATACAACTGTTTTTTAATAAAATTAATATTAGTTGAACCAAAAGGAGAACTATATTTGCAAGGTAATTCAGTCTTATCTGCAAACATATAAGTGTCCGGATACATTTGAACGGTAGTGTGTAAGAAAATATTACCTGATGCGATATTCTGTGATACATTAGGCCAGCTCATAAGTACAGTAGAATCTTATGTAATTATCCGAACTCGGGTCAGCTTATGTGAGTAACGAGCTACATTATCATTAATAACAATATGTACTTAGTTTTGTATCATTATATATCTTACATTCTAAAATAAAATTATCATGTTTATGCTACGACGTGCATATTTGCACGAGGTGCTACTGTATTGTCGTTTGTAAAGGTAGTTTTAAAAGTAAGTGAATTAATAATTGCAAGTGGTTTCAATAATTAAGATAGTGGCCAATGGCCTTGATAAGCTTATTCCATGACTTGAATAATTTTTAAAAAAGATTCTGCTGTTTAGAGACGTAGAATTACTGTCAAGTTACTTTCATGCGATTATTGAGTTGCGTGTCAATTAAACATTAATTTGTTCAATTGTCTCGATAAATAGCAATTGGTAGCTGCAAAAAGATTCAGAAACTTAACAGAATACCTGAGTCTTGATGTGTTTGTATTGAGAAGGAAAGACTGCATCTTTGCTTTTTCGAAAGTTAATTGAGCCTTGTTTGGAAAAAGATACTTCATGATTTCAGTGTAGATAACGATAATTTAATTCGAAGCAAAAATTGAAGTGACCACTCCAAAGTAAGAAGCATGTCTCTGGAGAGATTAACTGGGAGCTAATAAGAAGTTTCAAACATTAAAACCAACAAAGTCCTTATCAGTTCAAGTACTATAAATTTCTAAATTATTAGATTGGCAACTAGATTCGTCACATTTCGTATCTCTGCCTCCAAATTCACTAAATTCGATTGTCACGGAATGAAAAATGATCAGAGCTGTAACGAAAGATCATAGATTCGAATGAAAATTGCTTTAATAAACAATTATTAGTTGAAACATTTTAATAAACGTTCTTACGTAAAATGTTTCGAAATCTGTGAATTTAGTTGCCAACCTAATACTGTTTAAATTTAACTGCGATATTTGTTGGCTTTATGAATCGACTTCTACGAAGTAATAGATTGATTATTATTTTACGTCAAATATTAACACGTTTTATAAAAACCGATTAGTACAAATTGTGTCCTCAAATTTTTTAAAAATGAAAATTAGAAACTCCAACTTAAGAAGCTTCATTAGTGTTTATAGCACAGTATAACAATTGTATGTCTAACAGTCTTCATTCAATAACATTATTTGTTTCTTTATGCAGGTATTTACGTTAATTGTGACCGTCCCTATAAAACAAAGAATATTCCGACATTTCGTAGATAAAGAATGCTATAACTGCTTGACCACTAAAAGCTCGGTCTGATGATTAAATTTCGCGAGAAGAATTTGCGTGTCTTGTCACTGAACGCTCACAGATTTTCAATTACCACGTGATTCATCGAACGAATTCACGAATCGTTACTTACGTCTAATCGACGTGTTCCCGCGAACGATCTTGTAATTAGAGTGTTTCGTAGTTGAGCGTAACTTATTGCGCCAACGAGTAGATTGAAGCTGATATTAATTGACGATTCAGTGACCACGCGGTACATAAAATATTTTCGTGTGTCTATTTACCCGACGGTGTTGATTAGAATGTTGCTAATTAATTGGCTCGCGATGTAGGTCAACTGCTCGAAGCAGTTAGAGCCGAGATATAAACGGCCGGAATATATTTAGCGGCGTGTCGATTTAATTGAATAAGTATGTCGCTGAGACACATAACCGCAGCGGCCATTATCTGGCCACGCGGATCAGAGATATTTCCCCGGCGATCTCAGACGCCGTATCTCCCGTGTCTATGCATAGTTTTGTCTATAACTGAAACACAGATGAGAAGGTAGATAAGGTTAAACGACTCGCAGGTACTTTGGTGAAGAGCGTTCAGTCGCCGGAGATCATGCTCGATTAGCATCAGAATTCGCGTTTGGATGCAATGACAAAACGTGTATTATATCAAACAGTTTCTGATACGTTGATCAAATGGGGCTGATAGAAAAGTCTGGCATTTTATTGAAAACAGGTATATGTTGAAATAGAAATACTTCAGAAACGATAAAGGAAATAAAAATGAGAAGGAAATATTTTTCGATCCAGATCTCGAGTGTTCTATGTACGATTTTGAGGCAACTCAGGTTGATTGAAATAATTGAAAGTGAGTTTGAAGAAGGAGAACATAAATTATGAAGACGAGACTCAAGTTCAACTCAACACAAATTTTCAGCCAGGCGGAGTTCATGCAAAAAAATTTTACCAAACTGGAAAATAACAAACAGTTGCACTAATAATACAATAAAATGTACACACATAGGTGGACAAGTACTTTTGAAGGGTAGTGTATGTCAGTTAAAAGTTCATGTCAAAATATTGAGTACACCTTCAGGCACAACAATTTCCTGTAAAGTGTCATTTAAGACGTTGAATACCGTGGCGGTCACCGGTAACCGACGCCTCAATTTTAATTTAATTAAATAATTATTGATTGTCGCAAAAATCTAAGCAAACGTCATACTGAAACAATAATGTAGCAACAGAAGAACACGACTGAGTACTCAAATATTTTTTCTCTCTACGATTTATATAAAAAAATAGTAAATTATATCGTGTCTGATTAGATATGACCGTTTTCACTGTAGTGGGGATCACCGGTAACCGGCGCTTCATATTCTATTTAATTAAATAATTAGCACGTTTTATAAAATGTTGAACAGCATTAATATTATAACAACGATACGAGGCAACTACTATACGTTCAAATAATAAAATATTCCTCTCCTTCGCGATTTATACTCAAAATATTACATTTTGTGACGTCTGACCAGGTATTGCAGTTTCTACTGTGGCGTTCAACGCACTAAGGTCGAATCACCAAAAGTCTCACCGGTGTAACTGTATCAAATCGAGCCTTGAAAGCCTAAAAATTCTCAGAAAAAAAATCGATTTCGTAGGATGAATGTTCGGTTCGGAGGTTCAGCGTTGAACTTCCAAGTGAGTCAGCCGAGTCGCCTCACGTTTCTCGGATCGAAGAAGAGCTGAACGACTGGTCGGTTCTTGGAACGCTCTGGTATGCTAATTGCGATCCCCGTGCGTACTCGAGTACTGCAAGCATTGTTGTATGCGTACACGTTGCGTGTACACGCATTGCTTGATCCACCTGGTACAGCATGCTACGATCTAAGTCGGCTCCCTCCTACTCCTTTTTCCTCGTTGTCGTTTTTCCTGCTTCTACTTCTTCCTCCTCCTCCTCCTCCTCCTCCTCTTCGGTGTCGTTCACGCGGTACAGGGTGTATCGAAAACGTTGATCGAAAGTTTTCCTGGAAATTTTACGCAACGACACAGGAAGACTGCTCGAGTGTGAACAAGTGTGAACACTTTTACCACCGTTTTCTTGTCAAAGTTTGGCTTTCTTAGCCATCGGTAGACAATCTGGGACGGCACAAGCGAAAATCTCATTTTTTCCGAACTTTCCTCCGAATCTTTATTTTTATTGAGAAATGTTTTAAACATTTGATGTAAGGAATGATTGGATAATGTAGTAAGGTCTTTGATAAGTATCCCAGAATTTTTAAGACTCTTTGAAAGCTTAGAACAGTTAACAAATTAGGCTTGGACAGAAACGATCCAGTTTGCCTACGGTGGGTTCAGTTTGTTCATGGTTTCTGCAGAAAAACTTCGTAGATGTCTTCTTCTTCGAAAATCTTTGAATATTGTAAGAACTTTTTATTGTAAGAATAATGTTTATATGAATATATTACGAAGTATTAAGCACACTTGTAATAGAATATTTTTTGATGGGATACGTGTTGTATAATAAACAGTGACAACATAATAATATTGTCTGGATTATGTAATTATATACAGAAGTTAATCTCTTCAGAGAACAATTTATTAAATTTGGATCCTGGAAGAGGTTAACGGCGCACTGTCATTGACGATTTTGTGGTCACATATTCAACATGTACAAGCTGTAAAATTAGGTATGTTAAAGGTTGATATTTTTATAATTCTACAGAATTCGAGATTTTCGTTACCCCGAGACTGTTTGACCGCAAAAGTGAGGACATATGACGAATTTTTATAGACGGTATCATTATGTTAATCTCAAGAAACTCTTCATACTTTTACAGACAAATGATTTGTAAATATTATCCTATAACATCTTAAACTTTCCAACCTGTATACCAAAATCAATACTTTTCAAAATCATGACCTCTGCCTACATTCTATTTAAATCTTCCACAAATTATTTTACAAGTCGTGACACTTTTAGAAATGCAACACGGACGATTTCTGGCTTCAAAGCTTGAATATTTGTGGTATTTTCGGTACACCCTGTACAGGGAGGTGGATAAACACGTGGAAGCGGGGAACTCGTTCTAAGGGCGCGGTTACGGCATCGAGAACGACGATCGAATCGCTAGGATTAATCGAAATCGCGGTGGTGCGCCATGTGATGTCCTCCCGGTTAATGGCTGCACGTTGCTTATTAACTCGGTTCGTTAATTACGCGATAATCCCTGTCGCGTAATGGCGGGACGCTCGAAACGAAAATGACCGGTTCGAGTAATTGATTTTATGATTCCCCACGGCATCTTTTTCTTCTTAAGATATTCTGCTCCCTCGGCGAGGACTTTAGAAGCTTTGGAGCCTATTATTTTCTTCTTTTTGTCACGGATTTTGTCGTATATTTTACGAGCATCTTCGTACGTTTTATTTGTTTGCAAGAGGTATTACAGCGGCTTGGAACCTTCGACATTCGTTTCTCCATGTCATTAAAGAAAATTAGACGGAATTTTTGAATTATTCTGAGTTATGCTTAGCTACTCCGTGTAGAGGCTCGCACAGCGAATATCCAATTTTGAATCGCTTGTATCTCGAAAACGAAGCCACAGATTGTAAAATGGTAAAGAACTTTCCGATTTGTTTAGTCATAGAGAGTCTACAATTTTTGCATTCAACAATCTTTCTGGGACACCCTGTACATCCCTTACGAAAAATCGTTCACCGTGTGCCAATTGTAAGGATCATCTTGTTGGTCTGAGCACTGCAGTTTAATCTACGCTATAAGCCCATGTATTAGGACGAATTATCACCTTAGCGGGTCTGGTTAAAGTATATGTGTTTCGATTTATATTTTGTAATTTTAGAACACTATAACAACTTAATAGTTAATATCATACATAGTAGTAGAATGAAATATTAAGTTGAACGTGTGTATAGCCGCGGGAAATTCCAGCACAGGTGGACGTTTAATTGAATATTTACTACTTTTAATATAATTACGAACAGAATTAATGCTGTAAAGCAATAGAAGGATAAAGCTGTGCAACTGGGTAGTTAAATATCTTTTTCTTCATGATGTGTGGCTGAAATAGAATATTATAATGTGTCTGACCAAGTATGGGAGTTTTCACTGTGGCAGTCAAAGTGTTAATAATACCGTAAATATTTAATAGTAAGTGCATTTTCAAATTACTTAAAAATCAGAAGAAGATTAGAAGCAGAAGACTATATTTATTTTTAAATCAAGAAACTTGATAAAAAATATTGAGTTTCATTTTTAAGCCTGGAAGCGGCGTGAATCTTCTTGTCTACCTAATACGTAGTCCTGCAAGAAACAATACCTGTATCTTCGTAGATAAAATAAGTACATTGTCGCAGAATGTTCGAGGGTAAAAAACGTAGCAATATCAATGAAGAATAACAATTATACAATAAAATTCTAAATACTTATCAAACACGTCACGCGCATAAAAAAATTCAGTTCGATCGATGATCAAATTCATCCGCATCAGGGTTTTATTTTCACCGGGTACTGAAGCATCGCAGGAATTACGTCGCAGATTCTCGATCGAGAATCTCGATCAGCATCGAGGGGTGTCGCAAACCCGTGGAACTCGAGCGACAAAGTAGACTTACGCCCGTGTACCCGGTGCCAGAGGTTACGGCACGGTAATAAAAGTCATGCTGCGACACCCATGAAGAAAGCGAGAGGACGACGAAGAAGAAGAGAGACCGGGACGGTTTCGTAATAACCACGGACAGAGGGACAGAGGGACAGAGGCGCGTGTATAATTTATGCGAGACCGAGGGCGTTGCAAAATCGACTGCAACCCGACGTCTGGTGATTCGACGCGGCTTATCGTCGCGAGCCCTGGACAAAGGATCGATCGAGGATCGAGAAACGGACTCCCGTCGATCGATCGTCACGTAGGCTCGATAACGCCCCGAGATCGGCCGGACGCGTTGATTTTCAGAGAAAGTTTCAGCTCCGCTGATTTGCGATATCGAGATCATTGCGAACTTCGTTTCAACGAGACTTTAAGGCCTAGTTTACACTGCTGGAGTGAATGTAGAGTACAGGGTGGATACGAATAAACCGAATACTTTAAAACCAAATGATTTTTTTTTGTTTTGAATATAAAGGAAGAATAAATGGAATTGTATTTAACCCATAACTACTACTATCCAAAATTTGTATCTTAATTATATTTTTAAGGCCTGGTTTACATTGGTAGAGTGAATGCAGAGTACAGGGTGGATACAAATGGACCAAATATTTTAAAATCCAATGATTTTTTTGCTTTGAATTTAAAGGAAGAATAAATGGTCCTTTCTTGCCCGCCCTGTATAACAAATACAACCGTGCATTTTTACTTTCGTATCTTTGTAATGTGTCAAAGTACAAGTTCAAAAATTCAATTTGAATTCAAGGCGACTCGACGCTGAGACTTAATAAAATTTCTTTCGATGAGACTTATAGGACGAGCTTCGATGAACGTTTAAGAAAGAATCTTTGATGTGCAATATTCTCAATTTGTCAGAAATTGTAGAAATAGTAGTTCGAAGGAAGAAACACCGATGTTACGATTTACAGAAGAAAAAATTCGTATGTCTAACGATGATTGCTTAATTTCGATTTGATCTCCGTCGAGCCGAGTGAAAGTCTCGGGTGACGGACGAATCTATCACGGGCAAATGAAGTCGTTTGTGGATCGATCGGCAGAAAACTGTCGGAATTTCGTCTTTAATACGGAACAAAAGCGTGATGCGGACAATTTAGGCGGTCGATTTCACCGAAATCTATCTCTTCGGGCGAATTAAGGGTATCGTGGATCGATTTCGTCGAAAGTTAATGGAGCACCGTAACACGTATGGATTTCAGATGATTTCCGGGTCAGAAACCGCTAATACGTGTCCGTGACCACGGGAGGAAGAAGAAAACGTCGTCTCGCAGACGCGGCTCCCGTACAGCCACCATCATACTTTCACGAAGTTATCGGAAAAACCGCAGGGCAATCTCTCTCTTGAAGACGTTACAACTGAACCTTTTTACAGAACTTATAACAATGATGCGAGCGAAGAGAAAGTCTACATTTAAACAAGCCTTTCTTCTTGTAATTTGCAATATTTGCTTTTTAAGTGACTTCCGGTTGTAATGCGGTGCTCATGTACCTTGGTAAAACACTGCTAAAATTCTTGGCAGCGGCAGAAAATTCGGAGTGTATATTTATTATAGTGGCGACACTCAGGTTAGATTAGGTGATTTCGTTGCCTATGATACAATTTGCTCCTTTTTATAATTCAGGAGAGCCGAAGGAAATGTACAGTAGTATGTCTCATGATAAGGGAAACAAATGTTCTAGGTAATTATAAGCTAGAATTACTATTAGTTTATGGAAACTTCGAAAAATTCCACGTATTTTGAAGCACTCATAAGTTCAGAAACAGTTGGGTGACTCGAAGCATGATAAGAAATTAATCCCAAGAGATTGTTAAGTTTAAAAATCTGTGCGATGTAGCAGCTCAGAAAGATTGTCAGGGTGCAGTCAGAAGTTAATTAAAACGGAGAAGACGGAGAAGATAATTAAAACATATAGGTGCATGCAATATTATCTACATATTATTGTATTTTTTCCCGTAGTTTAGATGTTAAGATTATTATAATAATTATTGTCGGAATACCTTAAAAAAATATATGTTAGTATTAAGCGTGAATGACGAGCGGAGCTATGAAAGCCCCTGGAACATTTATAATCATATTATTGTAAATTTATTTACGTATACCGTTAAGGTTCAGTGAACAATCATTATATCGTTATATCTGCATAATTATCAATGTTCATGCGAAAAATAATAATACGATTGTCCAGCCCTGATGGCTTTAACGGGTGACTGGCGTCATTGATTTAATTAATTAAATAACTGTTAATTCCTGCAATGCTCTGGGAAACATTAATATTACAATGACAATATAAAATACGATTTACCCGTTAACAATTTTGTTGTTGCATGATATACATGTATACTAAAACCACCGCATCATGGTGTGTCTGACCACATACGGTAGTTTCCACTGTGGCGTTCAACGTGCCAATTAATGGTGCGGATAATAATGGCCCTAAGCTATGGATAAAAGTGAAATACAAATAGGATGATAGCGCTATGAAAGTCCGCGTGGTCAACTGCTGCCTTCTATTATCATTGTAAATCTTGTAATATTAGATTGTGTGCTCCATCTTGCCTCACAATTTATTATACAAAAGGCAATTTTTAATTCTTTTGTTCATTATTATAGCATGTGAATTATATTCTATTAACACTATACGTACACAGGTTTTCAGAAGTAAAATATTATTTTCGACCTACCATATCTACTTTTTCATTCCCATAAGTGAAGTTGCTATGCGGAAGTATGTGTTCAATCGAAGGGTAACGGAAAAAGACAAGGAATGTCACAAAACAGCTTCATCGAGTGAATCAATTTTTAATACTTTAGTGCATCAGTAAAAAAACAAGGTCCAACGAATGTAACTGTATTATTCATGACGTGAAGTTGTACTATAATTAGGCGACAGAAAAAAAAAATGAGCGAAAATATAATTGTTTTACATTATTTTAATTTTTCTTTCGAGTCGAGCACTGCAGAATAAAAATGGACGTACCCTGTTCTTTCCCCTTACCCTTCAATTATTCATTTCTTTTGGCCATTCCGTTGCAAAAAAGACCCGCACCAAGGGGTTAATTTCGGTCATGGTTCCACGTGGAACGAGAGTTTTTTTCAGAGCACAACGCTTGTGGCGCGTTTTCATTTTAATTCGCGGCGACCGGCTCTCGCGTGCTCCGGTATAGTAATCGCGATGGGAGCGTGCCGCGAAAGTATGCGACGTGGATGAGTAACGACAAACGGGCCAGGTTGGAATGCCGGCATAATACCGGCGAAATATCGGCAAGATTATTCAGCCGGTCCGCCGCCGGTGGACTTGATTGGAGATGAGCAAACTCGATAAGGAGGCTGTTAGTACCCGCGAAAGAATTTTCAGGTCTGGGAGCAGGTGTCGTGTACGGTAACCTGTTTCAACATGGCGGGAGAAAACGATGAAACAGCCCGCCTGTCGCCTTCCTCGATGCCCTGCTCCCGAATTCAAAATTCCGAAGTCGTCAGGACGGTGCTCATCCCCTTCGATCATATTCGAAGCTTGGCAGAATTCGTCACGATTACGTTTCCGAGCCTTACAAATTCAGCAAAGTACGCAGACGTTCGAATGTTGGTTGAACATCAGGCTTTAGTTTTGCGAGTTTTTAAAATCGATGGTGGATTCTGTTTTAGCGTCTGTATATTAAAATCTTAAAGCTTGAGCGGTTTAAAATTGAATTTTCACCATTGAAACGTAGCAGTGCATTGATTAAAAGGCGAATTCTCACGGAAATTAAGCGACGTCGAAACGGTCTCCGTACTCCAGTTCGTCTGAAAGTGGCAATGATCTTATTCAGAGAATATGAGAATTCAATAAGCAGTCATTGAAAATTAATTGAATTTCGAAAGTTTAATTTTGGGAGCAACCTTAATTCCTCGAAGTTGTCGCCAACGACAGTCTCTGAATCCTATTGGGAAATTCATTCGTGTAACGCGATTTTAAAGATCGCAAGAGACGCAATCTAATATCGAGTGTTAAAACATGGCTGTAGAACGACCTAAAGGCGACTTCTCATAGAACGTAACTGAGGCTGCAACCGACTCATTATTTCAATACTTTTGAATATGAAAACGACCTCTGTCCGACAATACAAAAATACGCATGAGCAATAATTAGGAACCAATTAAATTTCGAAATTTCAATTTGAGAAACAGCCCAAAGTCATCAAACACGACATCGATGCGAGACATTAAATGTTGCTTCGAAATTCACTTATGTAACAAAATTTTAAACATCGGATGGCCTGTAACGGAGTTTCGTGCATCGAAATATGGGCGTAACATGATTTCAAGGTGAGTTCTCATGGAGACTAATTGAGGTTGCGACTTACTTAATGTTTCAATCCTTCTCGATGTGAAAATGGTCTCATTCCGACAACACATGAATACAGTTATTAAAAAATAATTAAATTTTAAAACACCCATATTTTTCGAACTTGCCAGCGACTGTGACACTAAAGTCTGGTTCAAAACTCATTCATGTAATTTTGTACGAATTTAGAAGATTGAAAGAGCAGTGACTGAATTTCGTGCGCTGAAATATGATCGCAATTCAACTTAAAAGCGAGTCCTCATAGAAATGAACATGGCACACTTCAAAGGCGTGCTCTCATATAAACTAATCAAAGTTACAACTGACTTACAGTAGTGCACCGAACCCTCTAAGTGCGAAGACTATCCCATTCCAAGATCACGCGGACTGAGTAACAAATGATTGAAAAACAAATATAAGAATTTCAATCTTGAAAACTGCCCAAATTCTAAAAAAATTGTCGTTGGTACAAGACACCAAATTCTACTTAAAAATTCAGTTATAAACCAAAAGTTTTAAAAATCGTTAGATTTGCAAACGAATATCGTGGTTTGAAACGTGACCATAGTTCAACTTAAAGGCGAATCCTCATAGAAGCTACCCAAAGTAACATCTGACTCACAATTAGTGTATCACTCCCTCTAGCTGTGCAAACGATCGCACCCCAAAACCACAACGCCTGTGTAACAAACAGTCAAAAACCAAATGTAAAAATTTCAACCTTGAGAACTGCCCAAATCCTCAAAACTCTCGTCGACGCAAGGCGCTTCTAAACTCCGCTCACGGGTTCCCCCAACAAGATCTACAGAGATCCAAGGACTGGTAACCGAATTTCTTGCGTCGAAGCGTGGCCGTAGGTCGGCCCAAAGGTGAGTTCTCATGAAAACTGGGCGAGGCCGTTAGCGGCTCGATACTTCATCGTTCGGAACGGTTCGAAAACGATCTCGTTCTGGCGACGGTCGAGCGTTTTGCTCGCCGCGATATCAGACGGAGATTATATGTGTACACGGCGTGGCAAAGATTCTGTTAAGATACGAGGAAGGTTCAGGCCGTGCATCATACAAATATTTACACGGCGAGTACACGTGCGATAGAAGCGTTCGCGAGAAGGTTACCGCTCAAGAGCCGGCATTGGTAGCGGGGCCCGTGATCCATGGATCCCGCACCAGGATTTCGCCCCCTTTTACCTTGCACAGATCTATCTTCCGAGCATCTTCGCCTCTTTTCCACGCGCCTTCTTTCACGCCGCGGTTCTCGCTATTTATCTGCCTGCCTTTTTTTCTTACATCCCGCGTTTTCAACCGAGATGCACGCGCGAAAGCGGAATTCGTCTCGAAAGTTTCGCAGTCTCTCGTGATTTAAAACGGGTGTCCACTCGCTGAGAAGTTACTGCCGTGAAAAATGCGTTTCTGGCTTACTTTCGTTGCGTTTCTTACTTGCTTCGATTTTTATGGGAATTCAGTCATGAAGCAGTGAAGTATTAGCGTAATCAGGTAAAATGAGAGACACGGAATTGATTAACCCGTCTGTCAGGTGGGGTGTCACATATCATAATGAAATTAACACTTCGACGGCCGCTGTCACGTATACGTGATTTAATTCATTTGAATAATATATCTGCAATATAAATACATGAGCGTAGTGATCACTGAAAATATAAATAAATAACCGAATACTTGTGAAACTAAAACTGTAAATTAATCGATATAAAACGAATAAGACGGAATGTTTTGTTATTTAATTATTGTCATGCAAATTTTGTTGCGGGAACAATTTTTCTTGAAATATTTGCGGCCGTCAAAGTGTTAAATTGCATGCCGTTTGCAGTAATGTGACAGTACACCATCGAGTGGCTCTGTAGCCCCTTGTAATGAACCATAGATGTGAACTCAACAAAAAAAAATGGTATTTGTGTTCAAAGAATACATAAAATATCAAATATGTTATGTTATTACTTAAAGAATTAAAAAAGAAGGGGAGTTTCACCCTAACCTGACACTGCTCGGTACAAAATTTCGCCTGATACACGCTGGGTTAACAATATCATCGATAATTGAGGAAGATCATCTGATTAATGATGGCCGATATCGGTAGAGGAAGCTTCCAATTAGTCGATTTATTATACAGCGTGCACACATTTTCTTTTTATTAAAACACGAGCCTAATCTGTGAGTATATAAACAGTCACAAACATTTCAGTTTTGTTACATGCACCGTTTTGTGTGTAGCGTTACATAAATAATATATTCCACAGATTATTTTTCTGTAATTTATTTGTAATTTCCTCCATGGTCTCTAATATAATGATGTTAGAAGGATCCGATAAGGCATTTAACAACGTATCATAATTTCATAAACGACGTATTCGACGCCTGTCTCTTTTGACCTGCGACGCGGCGCATATCCGGAATGGCTAATTCTGCCTTCTTCTTCAATTAACAAAGCTTTAAATGCTTAAAGTATGCAAGGACCTCATGAAACTTTAATATCCATTATCTCGAATACTGGCGATAGTTGACACCTGCCCTTGTGGGCTTGGAGCAGGATCCACCTGAACTACTACCCTGCAAAAGCGCATCAAAATCCAAGAGGCTCATCTCGCGCCCTCTCCCTGTAAGCCGTGATTGGCTATTGCTGTGACTTGGTCTCTACCAAAAATTGTACAAAATCAGCCAGAAAACTGTAAATCCTAACCAGCTGAAAAACCTAGTTTTACGACGAAACTGTGCTGAAATTCTACATTCAATCAATCTCAAACAACGTCAAACAACTTCAACAACCTCTGGTACAACTTGAACCTGACCCAACCTACAAACGTTTCACACAATATAACATTCGTCCGAGACAACCGTGATATCTTCCAACCGAATCGAAGATCACGGCAGCCAACACTTCCCAAGCGCAACGTGCCGCGGGACAATCCTGAGCGTTCGCCAATAATTGCTAATTGAATGTCTCGAATCGGGACATTTAATTATCGATCCACGGCTTCCCACGTTATCGTATCTCGCCGCATACACCACGGAGAACCTCTTCTCCGCTATAATCCACCTTTAGTGCCGCTAATACGCGTTGACTGATTTAAAGTTCGTTTATCATCGGTCAACGGAGAGGGCGAAGGAGAGAGACAGCGGTGAGGAACGGCGTTCGGTGGAACAGAGACAACGCTGTTCGCCAAGAAGTTATGGGTATAGATTATCGTCGGACAGAGAGAGGACGAAGAATCGTACAACCGTTAGGAGAGATTGAGAGATTCTCGGTGTTGGAAAGTGGATGTAAGGAACGGAGATATCGAGAAACAGGGATGAGAAGGAAGGAGAAACAGAGAGAGATAACATAATCGTCGATTAATTGTTGATAATCGTGGTCCAGAGTTCGCGATCGATGGCGACCCGTCGGAAATACGTACGCGTTCGCTCGAATCGGCAATTAACTCGGTAATTAGGCGTAAAGGCGATAACTTCGAGGCACGTATCACACGGCGGGATAGAGCCGTAGGAGGGAGGGAGAGATTTCGATTGGATACAGCTTTTATATAGAATACTCGATCGTAATTCTATCGCTTTCGCTGAAACGGGCCGGCGTTATTTAGACGCGCGTGCGTTTCGAATAATAAATCGAACCCGCCTGTCGGAAAGCTCCGTGCCGGACGTTCACGCGCGCGCGCGCGCGCACACCCCGCCGCAGTCTGATCCGCACGGTCTGAATAAATATTGATCCGCCGATCGATGCGCGCGGCCTTTGATGCGGTCTGCCGTCGTATTGTTTCCTGTCGCTTTCTCGTTTAGCTTCTGCCCGATTTTAACCCACGTCTCCACAGCGATTTCACTTTTTCTGACACCACTGCGCGTTGATTCTCGGGCTTGCTCTCGGAGAAGGAGATACGAGGAAAGTGATGAAGAACGTGACATTGCGAACAATGCGAGGACACTCCTTTTTGACGTTGTTATTACCGCTTTTATAAGGAGTGAACAGTTATTTGGAATTTGAGGCGTATTTTGAGAGATTTTTAGAGTATCCCAATTGCAATCGTTTTTAATTATCGATACAGTGAACGTTAATTCTGGTATCCTTGTTTTGTTATTTTAACATTAAAGCTACCACGACCAGTCAAATGACAGTTTTTAAATTTTTTATTAAAAATTCTGCATTCATTGTTATCGCTTTTGTCACTTGACTTCATGACTTTTCCTATAATATACATATAATCAATTTTTGCCCGTGCTAAATTAAGTATTACCTGCACTCAATTGCAAAAAATGTAACTGGTATTTAAAGACTGGTCATTTGACCGGTTCGGTAGAAACAGGTATATATAAATTGTCGGTAGGTTTAGCGTTAACAGTTCGTCAACTCGACTTTTAACGAACTTCTATGGTTTTAAAATACAGTAGACCCTTTCATAACGAGAAAAGAATTTCCTGTTTTATATGTGTTCAGTAGTATATAGGACTCATATAAAATTCAATAATTTGTCGCTTATATAATCAACAAATATGATTATCAGGGGAAAAAAATTAATAGTGCCTGTGCTATACAGTTTATACAATTAATAGATCGCTATAGGGGGATCTACCGTGATTCGATTAAGTCTATTGCAATCGAATACCCCCTCAATCTCATTTCCAATAAGTAGCAGCAGCCACTTGATGTCCATAACTATTCTACCCTAATCATGCATACCACTTCTCTCGATTAAACTTCCCGTGCCTCTACAAAATCCTCTCGAATACTTTGGAGCAAATTTTGCCGATCGTGTCCGTCGATTTCCCGACGGTGTAATTCCGTTATTCGTTGCAGGGGAACCGTCGTTACCCCGACCTCCCACGTTAATCCCATTAACCTCCCGTTTCGTCCTAATTGCGGCATGGCGGACACTCGATATCCTCGCTGGAACGGTCGTGGTGTCCTGTGCTATCTGACCGGACCGGAAGTGGAAGTCTCAACGAGGACGGGAGTTGAACATCGGTAAAGGTGGTCTCAGACTAAAAATTAGCTACGTTGCTTCGCTTCAGAGAAGAAAATTATATATATAAATTGCGGGTGTTGTCTGGAATTTTTGGGTATGGACAAAAGGATACCGAAAATTTTGGACGATACTGTAAGAATCTCAAACGAAATAATTAATTGCAACGAATAATATAAATAATACGTCTGTACATCGGATATATTAGATTTTCAATGAACATTTTACTATAGTAGATAGACTAGCTGTTGTCGTTGCTGAGAAATAGAAGATATAACTTTTGACAGTCTTCTATTCTTCAGTAACATGACTTTTGATAGCAATGACTAATCTAATGGTTAATAAGTAACAGTATATTTAAGAATAAGTATTGACAAACCATAGAATATTAACCCCTACTAGGATTAATTTATTAGACTTGAATACGAATAATAAACTACCTTTTTCAAATTCATAGCTACTAAAAAATTGACCAAAAAAATTATACATTTTTTAGATATAATAATACACACACGTCTGGCCATTAGATACTAGATACTTGGATTAAAATAATAAAAGTACATACACCTGTCAATATCCTTAAAGATGTTATTGTTATAAGTAATAACGTTTAATTTTATAATTTTACGGTCGACAAATTGATATTATTTTTTTTCTTTAAATTTTACACCTTGAAGAGAGAAGTCACTCCGTTGCTATCATACCACAGTGAACGTATCTAACGTGGCGTAACTTTTGGTCTGAAACCACCTTAAGTTCCGCTAAGGCTAATGGCGCTGGCTGTTACCGGATAGTCGACGGTCACGCAATTCCACCATTTTTCCGCATTTATTCCAGAGGCAGGCAGGAACTGTTTGGCACGAGGGCTTCGATTAGAAGGGACTTCTCCAGGGAGAGCCGCCGCCACCTAACTTTTTTAATTAAGACGGAATCTCCGCGGTACTATCGTGCTTCCTCTTTTACGGAACGATTTCCTGGGTGGCGCCGGAAGTCCTCATAAAAACCAACGCGAGGATGCATTAGTTTGAGCGGCAAACTCATCCGGGTTCTTTCTATTAGGAGACTCGTAAATATATACAAACTGTTTAATTAGTGACGCGTGTACTAACATTTTTTTATATCATTCAAATTTAATTTTAACAAATACAAATATTTAAATCAGACACTCATTCAATACAGTGCAATTAAAAATACTCACATTCTTTAAATGTTGTCCAGTGCCCCTATTTGAGAGAGAAAATTTGAGCAACTGATTCTACATAAAATTTTAACCAAGTCAACACGTAGATTTAATTTTTATAAAATACGGGGGAGTAATTAACCTGTTATTTCGGTCATTCTTTGTTTGGGAGCACCTATTGTTTGTAATTAAAAATGCATACAAATATTTTCAAACGTTAAGTCGTCTTTTTCTATTAACAGGTTTAAATAGTCTCTCTGCCTATGACAGAGTTATTTTCGCGGATTAATATTACAAGAACAATTTAAAACTGAATTTACACGATCGAATAGAGATATGGTCTCCCCTTTCATGCTTTATACCAAAAACAGAAAATTATAATGTGTCTAACTAGGTATACCAGTTGTAAAAAGATTCCAAACAATCTTCACCAATTATTTCCTCATCCTATCGATCCCATCCTCACTCAAGTATTTCAAAATCATTAACCCATTTCAAAGATTATCTTCCTCAATAAATATCCCCCAAAAAATACTTCCCTAGAATTCGTACAAATTTATAACTCAATCCGAAATAATTACAACCGATGCAAGCCGAAGAGGCCCGAAGAGTCACGGTCCCCAACGTTACACAATAACTCCCAATTAAAAATCCTTCGATTCCACGTCTCAATCGGCCCGCCCCCGATATCCACCAAATGAATTGCAGCCATTAATCGAATTAATTGGCCTCTAATTTCCACGAAATATCCGGGACACGATCGGCCGGCCTATCCGGGCGCGAGATCTCGATAATCATCGCCGCGCCGCGGAGGAAACTCTCGGCTTTCGAACAGTTCCCGGGCGTTTAATTAAAAGTCGAAAAACCGCAGGCACGAGGCAGGATAATTGGTCGGAGCGAGGTGAAACGCTTCCTCGTTGCTTCCACGAAACGCTTCCAGGGGGACAGTTCGGTGGGAAGATCATGAGGAGGTGAACCGGCGCGGAGAATAGAATCCTCGGAAAGGAGACTCAATGACCCGTGGACGTCCTGTCCTTTGTAGGCTCTTTCGTGGAAACGATATAAAGACTGGAGCGAAAGAGAGGGACGAACGGACAGGAAATGCAGCCCAGGATTCTACCTATAAGGCGTTATGACACGCCAAAGAGGCCCCCGCGAGCTTATTTGCATGCGCTTTGCTACGACAATGGTATCAGCGTTGCCTAGATGCATCCTCCGGCGCATTCTCTGCGACCAACCTGGCCGAATCAACCGGAGAACGCGAGATCACCCTCGTCGGCCCTCTCTTTTGTTTGCTAATAAATCACGATATCATCCGATGCGTCCATTATGGCGATACTTTGCAGGAAGCCTTGTTATCCAGGCGGTTTCACACGGATATATTTAAGCTGCTGCGTTTCCAGCGCTTTTCGCGACAATTGGCAATTCCAGGCCCCTTTATGTTATAGCTATTGCAGAGGCACTCTTGTCAGGCCTTCCAAGCGGTGCTCTTCCTTTTCGCTTAGTTTATGCGTGTCCAACAGCATGTAGAATGAAACAGGAATTTAAATAAGATGCGCATTCAAACGGAAATTAACAGTTGTCTTATGTTAGACGTTTGAAGTGATTTGCAGATGATCTCTATAATTTGAGCTGCCCTATTGGATATCACTATGACAGTAAGTCAAAGTATTAGGTTCTTGAGTGCTGTTTTCACATGTACAGTTACACCCCATATATTGCTGCCAGGCCACACATATTTGCCAACGTTATTTGACTTTAAAAAAGAGACGAAACGTCCGAATATGTGTCAATAATCCTGAAGAGGTTAAATACAGGCAAGGTCAATATTGTGTCTCGAAAAGTAAAAGAAAGCGACAGACCTGCGAATCTAATATATACCAATAAAAAGTGCTGGATGTCTTCCTGAACTTTAGCTCTGTAAGGTGTGCAAACAATGTGGGAAGTTCGGGTCACTGAGAGTTCAAAGAGAAACTTTAACAATGCCAATGGCGTTGTCGCACAGGAGACTCTGGTTGTCATTCGATCATCCAAGTTAAGCTACGGTGGATACTGTTATGCTAAGATGGGTGTCCGTCTGCTGTGCTTCTGTGTTGCTGCCGATACACAGTAATTTGGAACCCACCTAAACTGTAGGGGCCTCAGCTAAATGACAATGACAGGCAACGCTGCGTTACATAGAACGAAGACAGACTCCAAGTCCTCAAACTTTAAATTATTAGAATCTTCCATAATAAACCTCACTTTTTCGAAATATCCACTCGAAGAAGAGTGATCACTATTCTGGAATTCCACACACACGGTGGCTCATCATTTACTTTGATCCTTGTTCGATATTTATTATAGTGTTTGATTCCACAGGAAGGAACACAGTCGATTTGCTCTGAGAAGATCGTTTATTGAGCTTCAAAGCTTCTGCCCGGTTAGCATCTACAGGAATCGCCTTGTTCTTATACTTTGGGTATCCTTATACAGCACCTCGACTACGGAGAAGGGATTAGAATGACGTTTTCCCCTATCCCTACCGTGGATGAGCAAAAGGAGCGGCTGTGCGATAAAAAGGGTCTTCCCGGGCAAAGGTTAAGATAGCCCAGCAAACATTATGACTCACACCGGTAGGTGGTCGTCCGGTACAAGGAGTCAACTCTCACCGCGCGTGAGAAGGGTTCATTTTAAAATTTGCAAAAGAGCGTGTCCCCCGGAGAACGCGCGGTCATCCGACAATGGAACGATCTAATAAAATCAAATGAAAATCGTACATGGTAAGGGACCATAGATTCTCGATTCAAAAATCGGTAAAGTGGTCATAAACGCGGTGCCGGTCGTCCTTAGCGCGTACGGCGCATTGATAGACCGCGAAGAGGCGTCTGATCAGAGCTTTATGCAGTCGCCGTCTCGGCGAGCGACATTGCGAAAACGCAACAATAAGGGGGCATGCAAAGAGCGTGCACAATGGCTAGATAAAAGGTGGCGGGGGAGGAGGAGAATGAGGAGGAGGAGGTGAGCTTACAAAAGGCATACCAGGTAAACGCGTATCAGCGTGAGTACACGCTATAAAACGGATGAATGCGACACGGGGACCAGCGGAGCCGGGGAAAAGCGTTCGCCTTCATTGGCTATGCCCGCGCGCATCTCTTTATCTGATAGAAAGAAGCCGCCTGAGTTGAGGGACTTGTGCCCTCGGTGCGAGATCGAGTCCGTTCGTGAGTCACCGGCCGTGCCGAAGCTTAAATTCTTCTTCTTCTCCGTTTCTAAACACGCTTTCCTCGACAACGGGCCCCGATAAATGACACCGCGAAGCTCCTCTCGTGACTCTCGGTTATCCGACCGGACGGCGAACCGGCCGATTCGGAGTTTATAAATTAACCCACGCTAACTTTCGAATCACGTGATGATGTCTGCTTGGTTATGGACCGTGATTCGTACACCAGGTATATGTATGGAAAGGCAGGGCTCGATGGTAATCGGGATACAACCGTAACAGGGGTGGTTCCTTGTACTAACATATCGCTCAGTTGCTGAAACAGCGACACAGCTCAAGAAGAAGGATTTTAGGGAAAATGTAGCTTCTAGTCTTTTAGCTTCTTTACTTGAGCCACTTTCATAACGACTGACACAATAACGTACGTGAGTTGTACATGGTACGTTGCAGTAAGTTCACCACGATTGTCAGGACGATCGATAACGCGCCCTACGTGCCAGAAATCCTTGACCGCTTCAGCCCTTATGTGGGCACCCGGGTACAAATCGCGCATCTTCTATAACAATGACATAACTCATAAAGAACGATTTTAGGGGAAACGTGTTTGAATGTTTCGTATCACTGCAATTTTATAAGAACATCCGTCCTCGACAATCGTCCTCTCGCGGTGAGTTTTAAAAACTGAGTTATATCATTCTGCCAGTAAGAACTACAAAGGAAAACAGTTATTTCTGTATCAATAACTCAGAAATAGCAAACTTTGAGTTGTGTCATCGTTGCAGCAAATGGGCGATATGTCGAAAATGTGGAGGAACATGGTTTCGTGTGAGGGTTTGGCTTTGAGAAAATTAATTTTAGAGTTAGGTTGAGCTAGTTTGTTTCTAGAGTACACAGAAAAATGTGTTTTTATGATGCTGTGTGTTTGAGAAAATCTATTTTACGGTTAGGTTGGATCAGTTTGAGTTGAGTTCACAGGAAAATATGTTCGCATGAGACTCTGCTTTTGGAAAGATCAATTTCCACTATTCACTGTACAGGTATTGTTAGCTAAGGCAGAATATGTCGCAGAATACATCAGATAATTTTTACCTTTATTTATACGGTATATACGATGTTGCAATTTGTGTGATTTAACAAAATATGAGACACATTTTTGAAGATTGATTAATTAATAAAGTGAAGATATTGAAAATATCGAACGAGAAAAGATGACAGTTTTAGGGATGTTACGGAGAATATGTCAATAATAAGACGAGAATAGCTGTTTGTCCTTGCTCTTTTGACTTCCGCTCTCGAAATTTGTTGTTTCAGGTTTGCAGTTACTACATAACGCCGCTTGAATAGCCTAGAACTCAAACTGAATCTCTCTTCCTGAACCTAATGTCGAAATGATCACCGCCTACGAACTCGGGTTGTAAAAGCTTTAAGATTCATTCAGACGCCCACAAGCTCCCCTTCAAAGGTTCATTCAATACGACAAGATGGTTCGGACTGTCAAGGACAAAACAGGATCGTTCTACAGTGAATAGCTGTACAATTGAAGAGGCTATTGTGACTTTCGAGCTGACACCTAGATTAATTACTTAAAATTCAATGTGATGCTGAAAAGACATCTAAATTCATGTCTTTCGGAGTCGTGGAATGATCTGGCTAGTTTCATTTTGAACGGTACAAAGGTTTCGATGCAAATCACGATGCGTAGCATTGAAGGTTACCGAACCATGGGATGACACTCATTACGCCGTCGTTCATCAGGGGATATTACCGGGACAAGGTTCCTCGCTGGATGTACAATCTTGTATCAATCATTCGTCAGGTTGCTTAGACACCTCCAATTAATTTCAATCGATCGTAGCCACGGGGCTCGGACTGCATAAATCTTTTGCTGAATAAAACGGACACAAGGCTCTCCGCAAGGATCCCTTTGATCGTCAGCTGCACCGAACGTCTGTGGGTGCTTTCGTCGGTGCCTTTGTGCGTTCATTCGTCTTTCATAATCGAAACGGGGAGGAAAGTTACTAAAAGGTGATGACAGAGACGTTTCAAGAAGCAATATAAGATAAAATAATCGAGATTTTACCAAATTTTCCATTGTTAAGGGAGCAAATCCTAATTGTGACTTTTCAAGTTAGGGTCTAAGAATTCGAAGTTGGTGAATCTTTTGACAATTCATTGTCTTGTTAGTCTCACAATAATATTTCATATAATATATGTATATAATACACAATGTGTAGAATCGAAATTTATAAAAAATTATATAAGAGAAAAAGCACAGTGTACAGGATTTAAATCTACGTCAACAAATGTGTCTCGTGGAAACTCGACTCCATTCTAGGCTAGTTCAACAGTTCTATATTGTCACAAAATAAGTTGCTTCTTTTTAAGTAAAATGCATAATGATCCCACAACAATATCGTACAATCTACAAAAGAAACGAAGTCCATTTGGTGATTTAGAAATTTGAATGTTTAAAGCCATATTTTAAAACAATGGCCAAGGATCAAAGGTTGATATTCTAGAATTTGTTAATACTCAACGGTACCAAATTTTAAACCAGGTTTCATTAAAAAACAGCTCGATCACAATCTCCCCTTGTCAGTTTCAAGTTCAGTTCAGTCATCACTTCAATCATCAGATTACAAGAAAATTTTCTACCTTCTTCCAGGTCCTTAAAACATTATGCAAGGTATATGACTTACTTTCTTTTTCATCATAGATTGCTATATTATCCGTTACATTAATGTATTATATATTCACTCAACAAACACCTGAGTAACAATTGACCTAATCCACACGTAGCTCACGGAACTGTGAACATCTTGATTGTCACTTACACTGAACTGAATGGAACCTGAACCTGAATGGGTTGTGTAACAGGATCCTGAATGGAAAACAGAACTGAGTGCTAATTCAACAGAACTGAGTGCCAAGTAACTCCAGAATCTTCGGGCAGAGTACATACTATTCTTTTTCTAACGTTTGCATAATTTCCTGATTTTACGAATTTCAAGGCGCGAAGGAAGAATTTTCAAAGGTTCGTGGGGTTGAGGTTCACGAAGTCCACGCGAGTCCAAGTGTTCATCATCCTGGACACGGACGTTCGAGCGTGAAATAGGTTGTTCGCGCTAACGATCTCTCTAATAGGCCGCGAAATCGACGCATTTCCTATCATTATGTTATGAACGCTGCACGCGTGTCGCTCTGAGACCTTAAGGTGTCTTCACACGAAACCTTGTGTTGCTACAGAGTGGTGTAAAAGTTTTTAGACACCTCACGTTTATAATCGCTCTTTAAAGAATTCATATTACATATAAATTTGAATAAACTAAAAAACAAGTAGTGCACGCACACCTTCGCTGTATTATAATTACAACTGGGGATGTTTATGCAATTTAGGATATCTAAATTGGTGCATTATGGACATTTAAGAGCTTAGAAAAATAAAAATTACATAGTTTGAACATTTCAAGGAGCGAAGGCAGTCGTGTTGAAGTTTTATTTATTTAACTACATTGACGTAGGAAATATGGAGATCTAGAAATGTATGTTTGCATAAACATCCGCAGTCTAATTATAATAAACGTAGAACAGCACGAACAAATTTTTATTTCATACAATTCATTCTCGAACTTCTTACACGATGTTAACCCTCTCGGTGTTTAGTCTGTACGACGTACGGGCAAGGCAGAAGACATCTTTGTAGTGCTAATAACCACTGTAGTGGTTTCGGCTATTCAGAACAGAGGCAATGCTGAATTCTGATAACGTCAACACTCAAAGGGTTAATTCTGATTGTGAGTGTGAGGAACCCGTGAGTTCTTCGTATTTTACCTTAAAGAACACATTACAGAACATACTGCAACATTGCTGTAAACGACAAAGCCCTGAGAAAGTGTTAAATAAAAAGAAGTTGAACTGATGTATATACTTGATCACTTTCATGACTGACAAACGTATGTGCTTGTAAAATGGTAGAACAAGGAATACTTTCATGTTTTATTTAAATTCGTAACTATTTCCCCCTAATTTACTTCATGCTGTATCCTCTTACACCGAATTACACGCGTTCGAATGGAAACCGCATTATGTCTTAGGTTTACCGTCACTTTCCACTAACTATCGGTCTTCGAGGCCTCTTCTAGGCTGACCATTACGCCCGGACGAACTCGCTCGAGTTTCGAGAAGCGAGAAATTCGCTGCAGATTGCGTTCGAATCGGTCGAAAAGCGACACGCACTTTCGAAGAGCACCGCCTCCTGCCGCCCGTCACGCACGACCTTCCAATTTCAGGGGAATGAATCGTCCAAAGCGCCTAGAGTTGCTGAAAAATCAACTTTCACGCTCCGATCGAGGGCTGAGCAAATAATGGTAAATAATGCATGAACGCCGGGGAAATTGTTGGAGCGATCGGACGATCGAGCCTCTGACGATGATCGAAACTGCAGCCGTCACGGTGCATTTTGCATAATAGGAACAACGCGGTGTCGTGACTTTGTTCGCGTTCACTGGCTACGTATTACACTTTCTTTATTAAGTCTCTCGTCCTCGGAAACTGCTGGAAACTGACAATGAGCCTGAATCTCAGGATCGATCTGTGAAGTATTTGTATTGGAAGTCAGTATTTAGTTAGGTGCTTGCAAAGTAGATCTAGAAGTAGCCTAATAGTACTGAAATGTTTGAGAATCTATATTACAGTAGAACCTGGATTATCTGAACAAAGGTCGCCTGCAAATTGGTGGCCCTATGCCTGTCAGAAGATAAAATTATCATTAGCAACATTGCGTACTTGATGTTACGTCACTATGTGTTTTACAATCTAGAGCAAAATTAATTATTAACCCTTTGGCGACTATGTACCAGTATAGTGGTTTCGAACATTTTTTCGTGTTTCATATCAATTGTGTGTCAATTCAGTCTCTTGTTGGATGTCCTATGTCTTCTAATTCACCCTGCATGCCATACACTTTTTACTTTTCTTCCAGAAACTGTAATACAGTAGGACCTCCATTATTCGAAGTAGCAACAGAATGACCCTCTATGTAACTATGTTTTGCATAAAGATAATAATTTTATTTCAGAATATAGAATATATTGTGATCTAGAATTTAGTATACAGTGTCACCACTGATAATGTTAGCCTGAAACTGAAATAGGATGATCAATTTTCGGGTAACTGGTGTTCAGATAATCGACATTCTACTGTACATGCAGAGACTCTGCCAGGTGTCATAACCTATCTACAAGACCACACGGTCCTCTAACCTTAACTATCAAGGTAAATCGACTTCGCGTATCGACAGAGACACAATGTTTCAAGAAAATCCGAGCGAATGGAATTCCAGTCGGACCCACAATTACGGAATCGGTCCGTAATACCTGAAGAAAGAGGATCGGGTCCTTCAGCACACTTTCCCACACACGTGATTCCGTTCGTGGCGCTCGATCTCGTCGAGAGGGAGGAACCGGTGTTACGGCAATTAATTCGAGCCCGATCGGTCCGCCTCTGATCATTTTTTTTTTTCTTCTCTTCCATCACCATTCCCCACCAAGTTGGCGCGCGCGCTATTTCCGTGAACCAAATACGGTGCTACAGGGTGGTGGACCGAAGGTGGTTGTTGGAGAACGATCGAAGTGGAACGCGTAATAACGGAATAACGAGGCTCCCATCCGCTTCGAGCTGTCCTTCGAGGTCATCGTTGCAGATTGTTAACATTGCTCCGATTTCTTTCGGGCTTCTGACGCGTGGGCGCCTCGTCAGGGTAATGGATGTTACAGATCAGACAGAACGCATTCGAGGATCCATGGAAAAATTTATGTTCGAATGGTGCAGTGACAAATTGGATGTCACTGGTGAAAAGTTGATTCTTTAGCACGGTTGAATCCTTTTTGGACTCTTATTAAATTCTGTTTGATCGGAAAACTGTTCAGTAGTGTACTTGTTATTTTATGTAAGCTTTATTATTTGTAAATATTTTTTATGGGAACTCCGTGCAAGTCGATTCATGCTGGGATGCGTAAATTTTTGCATGTTTCATGCGAAATCGTGGAGGTTTCGTTAGAAAGAGCCACAATTATCGATTTAGACGTAGATTTACGCTAAAATGCGTAAATTCTTGCGTAATTCATATAAAGTTGTTGATAACTCGTTAGAAACGCCCCGAAATAGCAGTGTTTGTCGACCCAGGCGTCGATGCATGCTGAAATACGTAAATTCTTGCATATTTCAAGTAAAATCGTTTATACATCGATAGAAATACCGCGAGATTACAGTTTTCATTAATTTATACGTCGAGCCATGTTGAAATACGTAAATTCTTGCGTATTTCATGCAAAATCGTCACTATTTCAGTCGCAATAACTCCAAATATACCAACTTTGTTGACTTAGACGTCGATTCATGCTGAAATACATAAATTCTTGCACATTTCAATAGAAATCTTTGACATGTCCATAAAAATACAGCATAATTTATCAGTTTTCGTCGATTCATGCATACAATTTTGTTATTTCCGGTCTTCTAATAAAGAGATACTAACCCTGGCCAAATATATCAAAGGTTGGCAGTCATCCAATAAAATCAGGTCCATCGTGAACACCATTTAACGATCGTCAAAAAAATTATTCATCGACGATGTTGCCTTGTTCAATCTTACAAACAAATACCATTATTTCATGCACGGTTTATTTCTTCTCGCCTGCTGTGACAGAGAGCATCGAATCGAAGGTCTCTGCGCAGCAATTACAAGCGGATTGTTCTTGGAAGCATCATCGTGGACGCAGAGCGAATAAACAAAATAGAGAAGCCCGTTCACAGCAGTTCGCTGTTACGGCGAAACGTCTGTCCATATAAGACGACGTTCGATCTTGATCGAACCGATCATACACAACAGCCGAGAGCGGCTCTTTTTATTTCGTATGATGAACAGTGGCGAGCGTTGTTCGACAGGCGCGAGAAGGACGCGGGTTCCTCGACGGAAGTGGGTCGATTCCAACAATTGTTTAATTGTTCGAACGGGGCGTGTACGCGCTTTCACGTTGTACCCTGATAAAGGTGAAAATGGAGAAGAAAAAGGGACGGGACCGGCGTTCAGCCCTTTGATGCGCCTGACAAAGCAACTATTCCAAGACTTTGCAATTAAACCATCATGTTCTTCGAAGTGACATGGCCAGTAATTAAATATTTGTGTCTTCAACGACATAGCTTGTTATTTCAATAATATTCTTACACAAATTTTAAAATGGATGGAAATTAAGTTTATACTTCATACATGGCAAAAATAATGACGATAGCCTTCTTCCTGCTGAAATAACGTCTCATTGTTAAAAATGTTTCATAAATTCGAAGAAATATGTTTTACGCGTTTAAGAGTTTTGTTTTCTTGTGATGAGCAGTACGTGTCTCTAAAGCTTTTGTTAGCTCCAATGTTTCTCACCTTCCTGTATGCTTTTTGTAAAATGTCACATAGTCGATGAAAGTTGCGAGTGTCCTTCACTTATGTACGGTGGTGAACAATTTAATCACGTTAAATCGCTTGCAAACTGTTTGTTGTGCGAACAAAATGCTTAAATAAACGAACTTACGAACGAATCATAGAAAAAAAATTCCAAAGAATTCTAGTTTGACCTATGAGATTGCACGAACAACAGTGGCAATTTAACAGGAATGAAATTTGCAATAACAACGAATCATACACTTACTTGTTGTTAAAAAATAGAATTGAATATTTAGGAAAGGATTCAGCTCCATGCACATGTGTATTACAGCCTTTTTATTCCTCCGTTATCAAACGATTGGGCTAAAAACCGGCGACGACGGGCCAGATGAAAGTCAATGACACGTCCCGAGCGCATGATTTTGTTCACGAACGAGCGAACCACATCTCGTATCTAATTATCGAGGAATGCTTTGTGCGTATAGGAAGCCGAGCAACCGTATTCCGGCTTAACGACTCGCCATAAGAAAGGAATCGACCGGGGAGGATCGACCGAAGCAGAAACGTTGCTGTTTCTAGCTCCTGGCACTGCCGTTTCGCGTCCACTGTGTTCTCATATGGTTTTACGACTGTTCTTATAAACCGAAGAACTGAACCAGAGCTAATTCCTGTTCTGTTGCAACCCTGAGCTTTGAATATGTTGCCCCGAAGAATGTGGATGACTGAAGGAGCGATAAACCTGAAACTGAAGACTGAAGTATTTCGTAACTATGTAAGGGGTCATACTGCAGTACATTTCTGAGGGAATTGAAAATTATTTTATTATTTTAAAAAGTAGCTTCAAGTCTTAAAATTAATGTGCAGAAGACCCCATGAGGATATACATTACACTTATACACGTAAGTGGGTAGACTTAAGTATTTCCAGATTGCCTTGAAATTCAAAATATACGTTCAGACAAACACTAGTTTTTTTTTGACGGACGATTTTGTTGATAACATTTCTGCTTTAGAAAACATATAAAAATATAATAGAAATTATAGGGTGAAACACTGAAAAGCTTCAACAATTTTTTTTATCGTCAATTTTCAAGGAAATAAAATAAATCTCCGTTAAAAGAGAGGGAGTATAAAATAGTTTATGAAAAAAATTCGTTTTTCTGTTTTATGAAAACCAAAGCGGCGAAATTGTATACACCATCCACCCATGGGTGGACACATTTTACGAGAATTGCTGCATATGGTTCAAATATTGATATTGTTTAATACATTTTTATACATACAAAGCTTAAAATACGCCCCAATAAACTACACAAATATCAAAAGAATCGCACTCTAATAGAAATATCCATTTTTCAGACTGGTCACGATAGGATGATCCTTTCACAGGTCTTCCTACAGTTTCTAAATAATTTATATTATCCTAAACTAATCTTAGTATTTTTTTGGTCTGAAATATTCTCAAAAAATCAATTAAATAAAGACACTATTATACCAAGTCCGATATATATCCGCAATTGCTTTGTTGAATCAATCCACGATTATTTAAGATTGATTGTTCAAGGTTATTATAAGGTGTACCTCGTCACGACACTAGAGGCTATCTAATAATTGTACTATTAATTTTCTCCTACGTGGCATTCGTGTCCAGTACAGTGAAATGGTTGTATAAATAAAACTGACTCGTGCAATTTGCTATAAATAAGGCGATCACGAAGCGCCAGAACAATCGTCGTTGATCGGTGAATCAACGAACAGAGAAATCTCTGAAGCAGCAATTTTCCAATCAGCGTGCGCCGTTATTATTGCCCGTGTCACGATTCTTTCATTAAATAATATTCCCGCGCGACTAGGAGATTACAGGCTCGTAACGAGCGGATTTAATTGAAACGCAATTCCACAAAATTTCGGTCATCGGTGTCGTTGACCTCCTTCGGGATAACTAAGCAACTGACCGCTCCGATGAAAGTTATAAGAAAGTGATGGGAAACTTTAGACAGCGAGGCGCACGTGGGATGTCATTAGAGGGTCAGGTACTTTCTCAAAATGCTCGATATTAAGTGGCACCACTTCGAATTATGACCGTGTGAACCTCTTAACGGCTGACTTTTATCAATTTCTCACAAAGCTTTTCCTTTCGAAAGCGATTATGAATGTCCGGAATCGTTTAACTATGTGGACGAAAAACAATACGATGAATACAGAAAATGTAAAGTTACAAGAGACCTTGCTCGAAATTGATGGAATCTATCTCCTGGATTGTTTTAAATTTTGTCAAATTAATCCTTCTCCAGCACAGTTTCTTTTCACACCCCTCTAGGAATTTGAGGTCCAGCTTAGGTTTTTGACGTAATACGAGCTTTCAAAAAATCGAATAAAAAGTCGGCATTACTGGATTATCCAATAGTTAGTTAAGTCGAATTTTTAAAACTTTCTTTTTCATATAAATTGGAATTTCCTCCCTTCACTTAGGGGAAATTTCAGATTGAAATTTCGACTGCGCCTTCGAATCCCCAGTGCGCCGCAGAGGGTTAACCCATCACGGCGTATTGCAATGCAATCAGGTGAATTGTAAAAACAAGACAGACGTATATTCAAGTATCGATATGAACCAGTGATTGATTTGAAATCTGTAGGGATAGATACGAAGTACACGTTAAAATAGTTATATAAATTTCTGACATAAATTTCTCCCCAAATTTTGTCAAATATATTTCTATTTGTATAAAAATGAAGCAGTAATAATATACTTAAGAAATTTTTCTAAAATTCACCCCATTTCATTAAAATACTCAGTCAATTTTGAAACATCCTCTACAATAGAAATTTGTAAAATAAAAAGAGCCTAGAGTGGCGATTTCATCTATTTTGAAAAGATATGTGGTCAGAACTTTCCTACCGCGAATTGCTTTGTCTATGCCATCCTAACACGTGATTTCCGTGAATCGCAGCTTCTGAATCGAGGAACGTGCAGCGAAGCGTCGACGCGGCGGCACGGTTTCCCGATTACGTCACGTACGTCCACGTGTTTCCGCTCGAAACGCAGTTGTCACGTGTGTCCGACGTACGTGCGGATCGTGTCGGGCCGCATGTCAGCTCCCCGTGCACGTGGTACGTACGACAAAGTGATTACACGTTTAATTAGCATAATACAATGAGCCATTGTAAATAACCGACGCGGGGCAGTCTGGTCGTTAACCGAACCTTCCGATGCCTCGACAATCGTACAAACTGAAGCGTCTGCTTATTAATTAATTACGCAATCGCACGATCCTTTTACGTAATTCTCCTTTGAGCCTTCAGAGTTCGAACTCATCCGAGTTTATAAAACAGTTGAAACATGTGGATCCGCTTAATGAATTGAGTATTGACAAGAATGGAGAATTTTTTATAATAAAAGTTTAGGAGGTTCAGGGTGTAGATGTTATTGTAAAAATAGTGAAAGCCAGGGCCTGCAAAATCGATGCTTAATGTTTATTTTGTATATTTATGCTCAAATAATGAACATATTTCAATGGATGAAATATAATAATAATAATGCGGTTTTATTCCATTAACCTTGAATACAGATTATGAATAAATAGGAAAGAGAAGAAACAAAACAAGTTAATCAATAGAATAGATCAAATTAATCTAAGGGGCGAGGTTCACCAGTGTGCTGTTATACATCTGACCTAAACAGAGATCACCTGTTAAAACTAATAGGCAAAATGGATCATATATAAAAATTAAAAAAGAGAAGAGGTTACTTAACAATATCCTGAACTGGTATAACAATTTTAGCTAAAAAATGAAACAAAGCTGTTGGTTTACTGTAGAAAAGCTTAAGTTTGAAGTCATTCGATTCGAACATGTTTGCTTATGAAGACAGATGGTGTCAAAGTCTGTAACTCTGATCAGAGATATCTTTAAAACCAATTAATATTTTTCAATGAAACATTCTCCACTTAAAATTTGACTCTAAATAGAAACTTTTCTGTGTGTAACTTTTTCTTATAAGCTTGAGGTTTGGCCCCATATTAGAGGTTGAAGATTTAGGTATAATTCGTATTAATTTTTTTAACTGTCTAAAATTAGATTTTGACACTCTAAACAATGGTACCATTTGTTTCTCTCAAAATTCATTGGTTATAGAGATACGCTTCTTTCAACTGTTAGCAAGGGTAGGTAGCAGATTAAAGTTTCAGAAGTTTTACACCTTCTATCATTATAAGCAAACATTTTCGAATAGAGCGATTCCAAACTGAAGCTTCTCTACAATAAACCAAAAAATTCGTTCCATTTTTTAGCTAAAAATTGCATACCAGTTCAAGGAATTCCTTTATGAGGGTGCCAACCTGGGTACCTCTGCAATAGTCTACAATTTAAATTCCAACCAAATTTTTTCAAAGGCATTAGAAATCCGTTTAACATTAACATAGATGATTCTCGTGGCTATAAATGGTAAGATCATTGTCACTGTCTATATTCCAACGATGCTCACGAAACGAGCAGGAGGAATCGAAAATTACAGGCCTTCTTCAGCCGCTCGTTCGCGCTCGGTTATTCACGAATCGGATAATTAATAATTATAAAGCGATCAACGTTGAAGAAACGAGTATACCAGTTCTGCATGCATGTATTTCCGATCGACGCGAAACGTCCGGAGAAGCTGAGTTTCAAACTCGCCCAAAGACCTCGTTAACGCGTCCCGCGCGTGAACATGATTCGAAGCCGAGACACGCTTCAAACGGCCCTCATAACACATCCCACGGCGGCTGATTCGCAAGTGACTTTCTACCTTTGATACCAGACACACGGCTGACATGATATTACGGTTTAATGATGAGGCGGTTAGAGAAACTTGGAAACGCGGCGGAATGCGTCAGGCTAGAGAGAAGATCGCTTTAGCCAGCTGTGATTACAAAATTGAGGACTTCGGATAGCTTAAATGTGCATGCTGTCGCGGTAGGTTTTAGATAAACTTAGACACCAAAATTTCGTTTGGAAAGGAAAGGAGACCTTTACTCCACAACGCGTTATAATTAGGTATACAGTAGCGTTTCGGATTTCGTTGTTTGCAGACGTAAAATTTGGATTTTGCAAGAGGATAATGACCCTAAACATCAACAGTGAAGAAGGCGTCACTTTTTTTGACCAGTCGTCGCAATCACCAGACGTCCATCCAGTTATACATGAAAACGAAATTTCGTAGAAGTAAAATACACAAAATGAAGCAGCTTGTTTGAGAGATAAGGTCATTCACACTTAATCAACAGAGTGATTTTACTATGAAGAACGACCTGACACCAGGGACATTTTCAGAAAATGGGAGAAAAGATGGATTGTTTTCTTCAGATTGTTGTATCTGTTAAATTAATTCAGATATTGATATGAAGATTTTAGGATATATTAAAGAAGCTTTGATTATCATTTCTGCACATTATAATGAAATGTGAATTCGAAATGTCCAATAAATCCAGTACAAACCAACTCATTTCACTGCAATACGCACAAGGGACTTACGAACTGATAACTTACGTTTGCCTCAATTTCCACCTAATAGAAAATGATTCATAGACAACGGTTATGAAGTACGATGCCATATACTTTATAGAACATTATGTTCGTGCACTATTTTGCCAGAGCCAAAGCGCTTTCAATGTTTACGCACCGCAATGTGATTACTTCACACAGGACGCCAATTGGTATTCCTCATAGACAACCTAAGTTCTAGTTAGGACGGCAATTGACCTGCCGCTCCGTTAAAGCGTTAATACAATTACGACCCTATATTAAGTTGCAGTAAACATTTCCTGTAATTTATATCCTGATTAAACAAATAGTATTAAAGTGACAGTGTCTGCGTTCATTTTACCCAGACTGTAAAAGGATTATTCTCAAACATCACAGGTGTCTTACAATTCTGCCGCAGACTGTACACTTTCCCCCAAAGAACAGAGTTCTGCTTCCTGGACAGTCCCTTGAACCTGTTCGGTGTCTGGCTAGACAAAGGGTTCCTTGTTTCACCGAAACTTTCACTTAAAAAATCGCACGACCGGTTGGATCCTCATCGGGTCCGATCAGACGATCGAGGAAGACAGGCGTGTATCGATCAACCGGTGTCTCTGGCTGTTCCCTCGATCACGGACCCGGGCTTTTCCACGAGCAGTGGCCTCCGTAACCTCGTTTCTGGCATCCTCGACGACCTCGAGCCGATGATCGACCTCCTTTTTGCCAAGGGGAGTCATCGTCGCGTGCTCCAGTCACCCGTTTCCTCTTTCGATCCTTGAACAACCGTGTCGGCGAGCACAAAAGCTCTCCGTATTAGGCGTGTGGGAACCTCGCGATTGTCCATTCACCTTATCGTCCCGGCGTTGCCGTGCGATGACCCTCGCGGGGGAGTTTTCGCGCGAGCATAATCGATAATAGAACGTAACAGTGTCGATAAACGGTCGACAAGTGGCGGAATCCTCGTGAGAATCCTTTGGCGAAGGATCGCGGAAGGAGGATCGGGTTTCGTCGCTCTTCCTCGTGCCGTATGGCACGGACGGGAATGGAAACAGGTCTTTCGCGGTGGAAAAAATGTTAATGCTCGCATGCCCGTCGCTGAATGGCGTGGATTCGCGCGGTAAATTGACACGCGAAACCGGCAGGATCGTACGAGGAGCAGAGCAGGTGAAATACGCTTGGTTTCTGGAAAATTTGATGAGCACGCCGCTTCGTGGGAGTTGGGTTTCTCGGACGAGGCAGGTGAGAGTATGTTCGTAGAACAGGAGCTTCCTTGAAGTGAAACGAAGTAATTGCACGGTGCGGATGATGTTTCTGTTCGGTTATTAAATCTCGTCGTGGTTGAAAGAAATTATGTTTCGAATCGTTTCTGGTTACGTTCTTGATATAGGGTTCGATTGTTCGGTGTAGCGTATCAACCCTGAATTAACTCATAGGGCGAGGCATTTGGAATTATCACCTTGAGTTGCTCGTAAATTACTCTTTGTACTTAAAAATGTTTCGAATGAGAGTTGTATCGTTTCAAGGGGATATAAGATATAATTATTTTTTTAGTTTGTCTAATTTTCTATTTCAAATATTTTGATAACAATTTTAGACCTAAATAACACATCTTTGGATCAAACCTTCGTAGATCGATACATGAACAAATTAGACAAAAATAATTATTGTCTCATATGCTTCTCTAGAAACCACAAAACTTTTGTTTGAAATATTTTTAAGTACAAGTAGTTTACGAGTAATGTGGTCCAATGTGGTCATTTCATTCAATGTGGATATTTTGCGTTCTGTTTCTTGAGTATTGTGTACATGGTACACTGGCCTCAGATGACGTCTATGACACATCATGTGTTTCTTGTGCCAAAGTATTCTAACGAGCTACATACGTCATGAGGTTTGAAATACTACTTAACAAGATGTATCTCGCACAAACTCGTTGATTATACAGATGTTAGGTGTACACTTAATAATAGTTACAACACTGAAGTTGTAGCAGGGTCCGGTACTTTATATTCCTCAGAGATCCATAATATCGACTTATGATCGATCAGGAGGAGGGCGATCAAACAACAGCTAGGAAGTGGAAAAAAGTACACCTAGACACGCAATATTACCTTGCATTGTCAATTGTTAATAAATAGGTTTAGTGATTACAGCTTCGGTTTGGACTGTACCTACCTTCATCCTAACCTTAACGACTCAACAATACTGCAGCACGTAGACCTATAATCAACACTTTGATCGTCATGTCACCCCTACATGGATGACACCCATATTTTGCATCATTTACTTGATCTGGAATAACATAGTATGTGAATACTTGTGATCACATCAATCAGAACCAATAAAGAGCTATGAAAATTGCTGCTATTGGTGATTAAAAGAGTATTCATTTCGTGTCACAGCCTAAAACACGTCTCGCTTTTGCGAATACAGTGGCAGTCAACGTGTTAAATCGCACATGGAAGGGATAATAATCAGAAACAACCTTGGGGTGCCCAGTTTTACTGTTCCAACTACTGTGCACGGCTGGTAAGTTGGCAGTAGGGACGGCACAGGGCCAAAAGGAGTACTTTGCTTGCTCTGCCTTGTCACACGGTGCTGTATGATCGGATTAGTAGACGTGATCGATTTGGCCAACAAGGAAAATGCGTTTACTCTGTTTTTATGATTGTGTCTGACTGGGTGGTCCTATTCCACTGTTAACCAATTGGAGCCGTATTTCTTCCGTCTGCTAACTTACCAGCCGCACGCAGTATACCCCGCATCGTCTTCATAAAATCACTGTAGGTTCCAACCAGGAAGGACATCACTCTGCCGTAGACTTACCTCGTGAGCCTGGTCCTCGATGCTCCTAAGAACAGCCAGGTTGCGTATGGTTGCGCGTCGCGACTCGAACGACGATTCTAACCTCGTCGCGGCGTTCCCAACCTCCTCCACCAATCTCCGTGCACGTTTCACCGCCAATCTGGAAAACGTAAAAAGGAACCGTGATCGTAGCGGACCGTTAGGAATTCTCGTAGCCCCTTATCGCCGACGAAAGATCGAACCCTGAGAGCCGAGTGGGCGCCGATCGACAACGCGGACCTTGTCGCCGCATTAAAACGTCCTCCGGCCGTGTGCAACGTGCTCGCGGAGTAAGCACACATATCCGCGACCGGGCTGTCTCCTGGCAACTTTGTTGCAACGAGGAGCAGCCAGTCACCACGGACTGTCTGATTTTCCAGCGGACCAAGCGCGAGACGACGGTATTTTATCGAGCGAACGGCCGTTCCTGGAGAAATTGTCGACGGGACCGCGCGATAATTAAAGCGGAACGGGGATATAAAATCGTGCGAGGGACTCGATGACAATAAGTTCTAATAATCTATCGACCGGCGCGAAATTCGCCTCAGGGTGCACTTTCTAGCGACTCGGATACTCAAGGCTGACCTAACGTGCTCCAGGTGCAAAAGCGGCGCCGCGCGATCCTCCAGAGAGACGACCGCCTCTTCGGCGTCCCCGGACGTTCTCCTCAATGTGGGGTCCGACAACAGTCGACCGAGAGGCGTCAACGTGCCGGAAACGCTGCCGCATTCCTTCAGCTCCGACATCTCCAGCGCTAATCTGCGACCGGCTGCCTGCCATTCCGTCATCAGGCCGTCGTACTCCTGAGGAAACGGAACAATGAAATCAGTGTGTGGAAGAGCGAATCGGTTGAATGCTGTGATGCCAGATGGGCTCTCGGAGGATCTTGGGTCTCTGGATGGACGGTTGATATCATCCCCTTCGGGAAGTTGCACAGTCATAATTTCTGTGTTCAATGGAATTACACGTGCGTCAGGGTGAGAGGATGTAGGGAGATCATCTGGTCTCTGGTGTTGAAGGAGATGCAAGAATTCCGAGGACCTCTTGTGCTGGAGGTTCAGTGACATAGGCGGGAATATTGTGAGAGGTATAATGTCAGAATGGATACTTCTGAGGTAGAATAATAATAATAAAGAAAAATGATAATCATCTAAAACAATTTAAGAGGACTAAAGGCTACTGAAAGTAAAATTGAAAATGATGTTTGCTAGATGAATCATTTCTAACAGAATTTCAATATATAATTTTAAAGATAGTTTATACTCAAATGATTTAATTATTGAATACTGCATTATTCTAACAGATAATGATTTTTTATTATGTGATATGAAACGTAATAGACTTCCCTATTAATAAATACACATTTGTAGCGATAGTTCGGACTGCAGATTTAGAACGGAATCTATAGGATCATAGAACACATTATAGAAACATATTATTATTAAAGAATATTAATTAATTTTAGACACAATATTTATTTAAAATAAAGTTTCCTTCATTTTTTTCACTTTATAATAATGTTTCTTCATTGGTTTATTCATAGGACTAATATTGAGGCAGTGGTGCACACAAATTTGATAGAGGTTAGGCCTTGCAAAGGATATCAGAGTTTCCTATAAGGAGAATGAGGTCAGGCTCAGACATACAAGCTTTGGCTACCACAAGAGGCTTCTTAGACCAGAGTCCTTTCAACTCTCAGCTTAAACTTAACTATCAATTTATTAGACTCCAACTGACTTCATTTTCTTCAAGGTACATCCCCAATTATTCCTTCAATATCTAACAATTTCTTGAAATTTGTTAATATATTATTTTAGCAACTATAAGGCACACATTTATTTGTTTTTACAGTGTCGCCGTCAGAAAGCCAGATTATGTTTATAATTACTAAGACTGATATTATTTGTGAAATATTGTACCGAAATTTATATAATACAAGTTAACGACTTCAAGGAAGAATTTATTAAAGCTGAAAAAAATGATATTTAATAATTTGTATTCGATCATTAGGCGTTATACCTCTATTAACAATATTTAATTAAAAAATCTAAATCTACATACATGTGTCAGGATCCTTGAAGAGGCTAAAAAATGTAAGAAGGTAACTGTGGGCTATTGAATAATATCTATCAATATTTACAGGTGTACGCAAAACAGCCACACCTGTCTATTAGCCTATTCAATTTGCTCGTCACCCTCTCTTCTCAATCAATTAAACGAGAGGAAAATTCGAATTAATTATATCACTGACTAATAACCTTGTCTGCTTTCACCTTGACTAATAGCTGTTGACAAACTATATCATCCAAAGGAATCAATAATAAAGCATTCATGTAGTCCTAATTGCCATTAAAGACCGTATCTCATTAACTCCTCAAACGTGAACTCGTCCAATTTTATATAAATTACCATCCAGATAACAATTGCCAGAATCACTATTTTGAACCCATTTCTCGAAAAAGTAATTAAAACAAACAGGTGACACAATTTCGGTCGTTCTAATCAGAGATAAGATCGAAGCGCGCTTATGCGGCGATTCACAGGTTCGATCGGGCGTCAATTGACGTCTCAATTTCGCGAAATCATTCGTCAGATTGATCGATCGAGAGATCGACGGTCGCCCGAGGCTGCGTAAACGCTGACATCTTCGATACCGGTATCGAAGATACGGCTGGACACCCGCGATACCTGAAACTCCGTCAGATGTGCATCGATCGTTCATAATTCCTCGAGCGACCGAGTATCCAATCACTTTGCAACCTTGACCGCGGTTCCGGTGGTCCCGCAAACGCTCCTAAACGGATCTAACGGGCCGGATGATGTATCGTCGAAAGCAATTAGAAAAATCAATTAAGCCTCCCCGTTGTACGATGAAAAATTACCCGTTGAAATCATTCGTTATTCTGCTCCACAGTGTACTCCTAATGAATTTTGATACATTCCGCTTTTAACATTTTGATAATCGCAAATATTTTGTAAACATTGTCTTTGACTATTTGTGCAGAAATTCTAAAATAACGAATCATTTTACAATACCTTCGTTGAATCGAATATTGTACAGTTTCTATTTTATTAATATTTGAATATTTACTTGTCATCAGTAGACTGCGGATTTTTATGCAAATATATATTCTTGCATTCCAATATTTGTTCTGTTGATGTAGTTAACTTCTATAACCGGCATACATTTTGCGTGTAACGAAAATGATATATCAGGCGAATGACAGAGATTGACCGCAGGATATAAATGTAATAATGATTGAACAGACTGCTGGTGGCAGTGGGGTCGTAGAATGAAATTATAGACACCGATAAAAAAATGGAATAGGACTTTAAAAATATAGATATATAGGTAAGTAACATTTAAGTCACATGGCGTTATAGAGGGTTAATGTAACAAAACATTGACGAAACTATATTATGTCCATTCAATATTCGGAAAATGTGCTTTTTATTTTTGTTACGTCATTGGAAATGCATCTTTCACGTATATTGATTTGTTAAATTGCATAAACATCCGTAGTCTGCTCATCAGTCACAATTATGCTTATTTACTTTTTTCACATGGGTGTTATTAAAATTAATAAAATCACGCGTGCGTGACAGTAGCCACAAAAGTTAATAACACTTGCTTTTATTATACAAACCACTGTACGAATTTGATGAATCATTTAGGAACATTTTCTGACACAATCGTTGATTGATCGACGGTCTTCGTGACAGATGATAAACGCTTATAGATATGTATCGTGTTTCAGAATCATAGCTTTCTCCGTATTAACTGCCCATCGATCGTCCATGGCGAATCAGCATGCAAATGTTTAATAACTGAAATCGATATTCACTGACATCCGACAAGTCAACTCCAGAATTCGCGAATGAAACCAATTTTTTAGGAAACGATGAATAACGACACGTTTCATGAAATAATTCTCGTACATTTTTTTTTGCTTTCTGTTCGTTGCATCGACTATAAATGGTTGCAGTTAATAGTGTTTGAGGCTTCCGGGTGTAAGTTGTGTCCATAAGGAAAATATTCCCAACGTATCACCAGCTGCAGGGGCCTTAGGACGCAGTGATACTGATCTAGCAATTTACTTTGTAACAAATGTATATAAATACATTTATGTACATATGACGTTTTTTGCTCAGGATCACTCACTGAACACGTGAGCGAATTTTGCTGAATACCTCACCGGACACCCTGTATACCCGTACGTACCCAACACGACTCCCCGTACGTTCGTTCCATAGAAAGTTCGAAATTTTCGAACTCGTGGTACCGTGGCGAGTATCTAGATAGCGTTCTTCGAGTATGCATAGTAAATTGTCGTTCTCGAGATGCCTCGAGTAAAGAGACAAGTAGTATGGCACACGGGGAGTCCTTACTTTCTGCCGAAGAATTTCATGCTCGCCTATGCGGCCGACGATGTTAATGCCTATCTCGACGAACATCGCCGGCCAGACCGTTATTTATAAACATTTTCCAACGACGAACAGTAGAATTTTCTCCTTGTAACGCTTTCCGGCTCGATTATCGACAAGGTTGCGAATAATACCGTTGTCGACTCGTCCGCCATTAAATCACATTTGCTTATCGCGTACGATGCCCGATGGACTGATAAGTCATCGTTGTGCCACTTTGGCTTGTACGTTACAACAATCGCGATGATTGTTCGTCGGGCGTGGGGGTACCGAAAGTGAAGGATAGATCCTGCTGAATAGTTTCAACAACGGAGACATTTAATAGGAATTGTGTATTAACGCCTTGCCTTGCGATCTTTTCAATCAACAAGTGAGCTACAGTTAACTATAATATTTTAGTGGTCGAGGGCTTTGGCCCTTTGACGGCTACCCTATCAATGGTGGAGCACATTTGACAGATGTCCTGTTTGCAAAATGAGAAAGATAGTGTCTTACGTCACGTTCTATTTGCTATTGTTGTATAAGAAGAAATAAACGTTCAAGTTATATTTCATATTGCTAATGTCGCTTCGAAAATCTTCAGGTTCCTATGGCCCACCCTATAGATAAAGACAATGGTACAGGCGAGTAGTAAATAATTTTAAGAAAATATAACATCATAGATGTTGAAATTATTAACAGGATGTATGTACACGATACATTGACACATTTAGGAAATATACAAAAGTAGTGGTATAAAAAAGATAAGTGAAATTATTCTGTTAACCCTCTATAATCGGAATTTTTTCGCGTATGACGAAAGTGATGCATCAGGTAAATGACAAAGATAACTGATAAAGTTTGTATCTCAGGATATTAACATAATAATAAACGAACTGACTCCTTGGTGGCTCTATATCATAGAATATAATCGTACACAGTAATAAATAAACAAAATAAAAAATATAGATGTATACATACGTAGGTAAGTAACTTCCAAGTCACACGACGTTATAGAGGGTTAACATTACTTAACCGAATGTACAGATGCTCACACAAAATCTACACAACTCCACATACAATATACAAAGTCGAATATTCTAACAGGACCAGAGAAAGAGAGGTTCTCGAAAATTCACGAGATCGCAAGAGCAGGCGATAATCAGGTAGCCCGTCACAGGTGGAGAGCAGTGGGCACAAGTACTGTTATTTCGAGTATCAGAAAAATAATTTAAAGTAGCCGAAGGTGGGCTCGAGGGGCAGTGCTGGGGCCCGAAAGAGGTTGGACACGCCGGTCGGCAGCTCTCGAAGACGACGTGCAATTCCGTCGCGCGTCGGTCGGATCGAAGGAATGACGAGGAGCGGAACAAATTGCGATCGCGATACCGTGGACGCTCGGTTTTTTTCTTAACGGGACCCATTAAAACGCCATTTACTCGAGGTGGCCGTCGGTTGAGAGCCCCGGGTAAATTGGTAACATCGGTCAGTGCCACCGTCGCGGGGATAAATTCCCCGACAATAATTGCGCCGCGATTCGAAAGGCCGCTCGACGGAGCAGACCGACACAATTATCTCGCTCGGCCAGGCCCAGACCGAGTATTCATTTTTCATCGAACCTGCCGAATCACCGCCGTGACATTCGCTCAGCCGACGAGCGAAATTCCACCTCGTCCCTTCTTGTACCTGCCGCACCGTCTACTTCCAGCCGCGATCGTCTTCGGGAGCAATTTGTCGCGATCCTCTCGCTCTCGTCACCGTCGAATCGTTTACACGTTGGAGGATGTCGAGGGAATGTTTGTGTGAAGAGTTTTGCAATTTCATTGTGAAGAGGTTTGACATGTCTGAATAATTTTCTTGCGCTCTCGCGGGGAACGCAATTTGTAGTTTTTTGGACTTGAGGAGAACCGCACACCTGTTTTATTTCAAACTAATAAAGGACTACAACCATTTGACACAAGGCAATTTTTATGCAATTTTGGTATAGTATAGAACTTGGAAAAATATTCAATAGGCGTTTTTTTTTATTGAGAAACATACATTTTGAAGAGGTTAACGATCCTCAAATATGGAGTTCAACAGGCTATTTTATTAAATATCTTGGAAACTATTAGGTGTAGACAAGAAATAAGAATGGATTTTCATGATTCTAGGGACCATTACCAATGTGTAATATAATTTAATTGCCAGGACATAGTACAAATTTACATCGAAACAAAACGTGAGTATAATTCGCAATATAATAATATCGAATGTGACAGTGATACTAAAAATTCTAATTCATCCGTATTCTTTGTCTGGATCTGCAGTTTGTGTGTGCAAATTTTGATGAAAATCGTTCACCGTTTTATGAGAAAAAATGACTAACATAAGTTAATTTTTAATGTATTTCAGTGTAATTTATTATTTACATTTAGAATCTTTTGTCTGCATCTAATAGTTTCAGAGATATTCTATAAAATAGCTTTTGCAACCTCAACTTTGAGGACTGATTTCTCCCCTTCAGTGTACAAATTTGCAGATAAAAAAACACGTGACGCACACTTTTTCAAGCTCTATATCATATCAAATTTGTATAAAAATCGGCGTGTATGAATAGGGTGATATCCCTTGTAAAGACAATGACTATGCTGTCTGGCAGAAGTAAACTCATCAAGTCAATGGAAGTAACGATTTTCAAAATTCTTTTCCTAAAAATCGAGAATTTTCTTAGAATGATAGTTGTTAAAGGTTTCCAGATGTAACTGTGTCCTTGCAGTATTGTGTTCCAACGATATTGCAGATAGCTTCATCAGATAACATACATTCTTACTAAACCGATGCGTTCTTACGTACAGCACTGATAAATTATCAACGCGTCCTCAGACTCCCCATTAGAGTTACGAATTTCTAAACCTAAATCCTAACAGTTTTCTGGAGCTTAGCAAAATTATTTGCTCCATCGAAGAATATCTGATCGAAAATTGTTCTACTACAGTCTCGAATATTCTGAGTAATTTCAGTAATCTTGAAAACTCTACATGAAATTACTAGCTCGTGAGAATCTTCAGTCGGTAAAAATTACACCGTTCAAACATAAGTAGTCCGAGTAGCCAAACCTAATTTCTGTCATGTTGAACGTTGAAGTAATTAAATAAGCGAGAGCAGAAGCTTTCTATCGGGCCCTCGAAATTCATTCCGAGAAGAAAGGAGTCCGTTGAAGTGCCTCGTGGTAGCTTCCTTTCGCACAGTCCTCGAAGGTTAAATAGCCCGACTGTTAAGGTTCACGAAAGTCGCGACACTGAAGCCGTGGACCCTGGAGGATGGAACCGGAAGTACTCGAGCACGGTAGACGGAAACTTCAATTACCTTATAGAAGGCGATCCATTGCGCCTGATTATGGTTTTCTTCCCGCCTGGGAATGTGTTTGCTCAAAGCCTCGCCATCCACTGCGGTCGTCTGAAAACAGAACTCAGCGTACATAACAGGCGAGTGAGCAGGGTAAACAGTCTGAGTGCTCTAGAAAATCGCATTCGAAGGAACAAAAAACGATTTCTTTCGTTTCACTTCTCCAGAACATGCTCTCGAGAGTCAGTGTTACCGATACGGAATATACAGAGCAAACAATGACGGTTTGTGAAGAGGATGGAGTGGCCACTTTCGATTTAATTGTTCGTTGCTTACCTTGACGCAGCTCAAAGGTAACTGAGAATTCGTGGAGCCCTCCGCGACGGAGGTTTGCAGAAGCAACGCTTGAGAAACGTTCACTCGGCCCTGCAACAACAACCGATGCTTTTGTACCCCGAGCACAATCGGCGCTTTTCGTTTTCGTTCGTTCGTTCGTACGAAACGAGCACGTGCAGAATTATATACATCGGATCGTTTTACCTGCAGAAGCACCAGGACCTTGTCCAGGAACTCCAGACACTCCGGAGACTCCCCTCGGACCAGCAGGGTGAATCCGTTCTTCAGGCTATTGGAGCTGAAATCAGAGGATGTGTACTTGGTAAGCGATGTTGGATTCGATTTGATTCAACTGAAATATGAGAACACCAGTTAGGATTTTTTATAGATTAAATTGGAATGTTATAACATTTCTACGTGAGTGCTGTAAGTAGGATAGTTCCGACAATGCTAGACTACAGTCTTTTCTGGAATAATAATTAATTTAGGGAAGGACATCTTATGTTGTTTATTTTATTCGAAAGAAATATGAGAATAGCAAATACGAATTTTTTGTTGATCCAACTACAGCAGAATAATTTTTGTTTGTTTATCACTACTTTGGCTCTGGATTGATTAGTACAGACTGATATATAGACTATACATGGTGTATAAATATATTTAGGATTCACAGGGTAGATAGTACTCATTAAGTTGAATAAAAATATCCGGTAAATCTGAGAAAAATTAATATTCTGGAGGCTATGGACAATCGTTGAAACAATTCTTCAGAAAACTGTCTATAACTCGAGCAATATTGAGTTTTCGACCTATGTTTACTAAGTACTTTTTACTCAGTTTGATGAGTATTATTTACTTCACGGACATTCCATACTTTCTTTTTATAACATCTTATACACGTACAGCTAACGTGTATGTCCACATTAATTGCATTGTTCACTTAATCTTGAATCGTATGAATACATGTTTTTAATCAAATCTGCTAGCTCTAAATTTTAACAATCTATGAAAATTATGAAACACTGGAACTTCAAATATATTAACTTTCTTATGAATATTTGAGAAATGGACTCCTGTCAGCAATTACAGCGTGACAGTCGATGTAATTAGTCAAATTTATTGCAAATATTTCAACTTCACATACTACTTTGTAAGCCTATGCAATAATCTAAAAATTGCTCTACGTAAATATTTTATACAGTTTGGTATAATCGATGTTCTACTGTATTTCTATTTTATGTTACCTGAACCATATTTAAAATGAAATTCGTACTATTTATTGTGTTATAATTAACTCAAAAACAGCAGGCTGATGCCCAATATATGACATGTAATTTTCATGGCATGTTTTACAACATAAACACATGCACAAACAGCTCATAAAATCATATACATAGTTAAAAAAAAATCAATTTTATCGATATATAAATTAGCATAGCAGTCGTATATTAATGTTCATATTTAATTGCATTCCAAACTGAAAATTATTAATGAGATCGAGCACTGATTTTAATAACGTTGCATATAATTTCTCACCAGCAACGAATTGATTATTCGCCAATTAATTACTCGCTCGAACCAATTTAGTTCGAATAATTATTTGAAACAAGTATTTGATACATATCAACGATGAATTTCGCTGGATGTCGAGGTTTTCGGTAGGCGGTGAAACGTTTCGTCGCGGAATAAATTCCGCGGATAGATTCCGTGCATAGACGCGAGTCACCGTGATACGGTAGTCTGACGTTTGACAAGATCTCCCACGTGAAGTCACTAATGTCGTCGCGATTTCTCCTTTTGAATCGTGCTCGAAGTGAAACGACTCATTCGCTGTGTCAACACGTTCGCGAACCCGATAATGCACGCTCGCGAACCCATTGTCTTCGTCGCTGGTGAATCGTTTCACTGATTTATCATTTCAAATTATTTCTAACTGATAGAAAATGACAGCTGTAGAATGAAATTAAGGCTGGACCATAACTGACATGAATCCCTTGAGAGTACTGCAAAGTCGTAGTTATTCGAACGATTATAATTATTTTGAAATGTATTGATTATTTTAAATTGAATGTGACTAATTATTATCACTTAGACGACTACTGTTACATGTACGTAATTATTTTTAAGTCATAAATGGTAGGTGTAGAATGAAATTATGGTGTTGGATCAAAACTGAGCTCCAACCCTTGAGAATATTGCACAGTCATAATTATTTGAATGATCATAATTAGTCTGAAATATATTGTTAACTTTAAATTGTAATTCCGTCGGGTGATATGCACGTAAAATAAATAAATGAGCGGAGCTACTACTGAAAAAAAACAAACTACTAATTGTAAGTATTTATGAAATTATAATTGTAAAATAACCCATATAAATCAAATAACGTATAATGTTTCGTTACTTAATTGAAGCCTTGTGAAAGTAAGTATGCTGTTTAAATTCGACTAAAATATTGTACCTCGTAGTGCTTATATTTAAATAGAATTTTTTTACTTGTTTTAGTGTCGATATTTTATCTAAAACACCTACCTCCTTCGAGCGTGCTCATAATATTATTTCGATTATATCATTTAGATTAAGGTGTTTCACTTCGAAGTATTTCGCACTCGAAAGGTTAAACGTGACAATATTGAATCCATGAAGAAAGGGTTAATTGAACAATAAACAGAATGTAGGTGAAATGTTTCACTTGAAGTACGGAGATCGTAAAGCGGTATCGAATGTTAGAGAAGCGTATCACGATCCACATTAAGTTATGACACGTGGGTGGTAAGTATGCGACGTTTCTCACGCGGCTCCAGTGGCACCCTTCTCTCTCTTTCTCTTTCTCTTTCTCTCTCTCTCACTCTCTTTTTCTCTCGACCCCTTTCATGCATACAGCAATCATACTTCTACTTCACAGTGGCGTATCCACTGTTCCCAATGCAATTCTTTGTTCGAGCACTCGCGACTTCTTTAGCCTGACGAGTCTCATACTACTTCGTACCTTTTATACTTCATTCTATTGATAAACGAACGTTTTTCAATTTTGATTTCAAGCTTACTGTAAACAGTTCGTTAAGTTCATTAACACTGCATTCATTATACTTCTGCAGACTGACTCGAGTCCCATAATATTAACCCTTTGCACTCCGTTGACTCCGCTACGGGGCATTCGTAATTTGCACCACAGCCCAGCATGTCAAGAATGCACATTGAAAATTGCTTCTGAAGCTACTTTAGATTTCCATAAAAATCAAAATAAATAAATTCATAAACATTCATGATTTTTCCTGGTTAAATAAAAAGTTATGGTTTTCAAAAATTTGCACTACCAAAGCGGGCTGGAGCTGCTGGTCGATTATATAAAAAAATGCTAGGAGTGCAAAGAGTTATTCTTTACATTTCAATTGAAACTAACGCTTCAATGATAGTACAAAATAAAAACTATTCCATAATCATAATTCAATGTGTGTATTTCTAACGTTACGAATAAACTGAGGATGTTAATGCAATTTAATATATCCAGACCGATGCAGTATATATATTTCATACCTTAACAAAATAAAAATACATATTTCGAACACTTCAAGGGACAAATGCAGTCTTGTTCAAGTTTCATTTATTTAACTGCACCAACACAGGAAATACGAAACTTTAAGAATGTATATTCGCTTAAATATCCGTAATCTAGTCATGGTTTTATAAAAACTTTTAAGTCTACCCCAAGAAACATCAAATCCTCTGTTCCACGTCACTAAGAACAAACAGTACCACGATTGTTTCTATGCAAACAATCTCCAGGACACCAGGATGCAGGCAGAAGCGGTATAGACCAGGATGTCCGCGACACAACTCTCCGAGGATCGATCGATCGGTTTCGCGTTATTTGCTGGCCGATCCCTATCGGATAAAATAGTCCTGACTCGTCCTCCTCCGCTGGAATCGGTGTTATTGAATTTACGGGTCGTTCGTTTGAATGCGCGGTAATGATACGTTCACGACGCCGCGGAACAGTTAGCCGATCGTTTCCCGGAACCGTCGATCATCTCGATGAAAGCGAGCCGCTCCGATTTTTCCGAAAGGGACCGTCGATGACGAAGGGAGCCGACCGGGATCCAATATCATCGCCGGATATCGGCCAGCGGAGGCGGGACAGCCGTGAAAAATTCGCGATTTACTCGATCGTGGAAAAGCACGAGCGAACGGACCGCGTCGATCGTCGATCGGCGAGGCGGTCGATTAAATTATACGTCCCGGGTGGAGAACTATCGAACGGTAGGTCGATTCTGTTAGGAAAACTGCCATTTTAGGATAAATATTTTTTTTCGAAAGAGAAACTGCGAAAAGAAGAAAATGATGTTAGGTTGTACGGGGTGATATTGCAAATTTTATTCCTATTAGATCCTTATTATTATTCATGGAATCTCATAGATTAAAGTACAGAATTCTTCGGAGTTTCTTTCGGTGTTTTTTTTCTCAAACATTTTTGTTCAACATTTAAATATTTTGTTCGAACTATGAATTGATGATGAATAATTTAACCATTTTGCTGCGAAAGGCGTATATACAGGATGTCCAAAAACCTCGGGGCCAAAGTTATACTACGTGTTAATGAGGCTAAGTAGATGAAAAAAGTTCATATAAACTTATGACTGAAAATGCTTTATTGAAAAGTTATAAACGTTCAAAGATTTACTATCAAACGTTTATGAAAATATGATAGAACCAGAAGAGCAGCTTTGGGAATGTATTCAAAATGCAATGTGTGTGTAATCAACATTTGTAATCAAATAAATGAATAAAAGAAATCAGTCGAAATGACAGCGATGTTTACAGAGGCAGAAGTCATAACATGTAGAGAAGCAGAAATCACGATGTTTAGAGAGACAGATATCGCGATATTGAGGTAGGCGGAAATGGCGACGTTTGGAGCTACAGAAATCCCAACTAGTTAGTTTAGAATAGCTAGAAATCACAATGCTCGGATAAGCAGAAATCGCAACATTTAGTGAGGCAGAAATCGCGATGTTCGGATCGGCGAGAACCGCAATGTTGAGACAGATAGGAATCGCGAAGTTCAGATAAGCGAAAACCGCAATGTTGAGGTAGATAGGAATCACGATATGTAGACAGGCAGAAAACGCGACCTTTATGTAGACAGAAATCGCGATGATTAGATAGGCAGAAATAGGTACGTTTGGGAAACCAGAAATCGCGACACTTATGTAAGTAGGAATCATAATGTTTAGATAAGGAGACATCGCTCAGACGTGCTTCAGATAGGCAGACATCGCCACATTTGGGAAGCCAGAGATCTAAACATTTGCAAAGACAGAAATCGAGACATTTAGAGCGACTGCAATCATGCCATTCATATAAGCAGAACTCGCAATATTTACTGAGACAGTCACGATGCTTACAAGTTTGTTAGATAGACATAATCGCAATGCTGAGATAGACAGAAATCGCGCCATGGAAATAGACATTGCACCGTAAAGGAGAACAGAAATCAAAATACGATATACTGAACGATAGAAATTGCGTCGTTTGGAGACACAGAAATCTAGATACTTAGAGATACAAATGTTTAGACATATACAGAAGCAGAATTTCGACATTCAGACATCCAAAAATCGTAACATTTAATTAATCAAACACCGCAGTATCGAGATAGACAGGAACCGCGACACGCAGACAAACAAAAGCTGCAACGTTTAGGGAAGCAAAAACCGAAACAATTGGAGCAGTGGAGATCGCTTCGTTTGGACAGACAAAAATCGCAACATTCGCAGACGCAGAAATCGCGACACGTCTCTAAAAGGGAACGCCTTGATATCGTCGTGGAGCGCAGATACCCGGGGATGCATTCACGCAGCGTTTGGCCACGTGATCGCGAAGGGAATACGCAAGAAAGAGGACACTGTATCCTCTCGGAGACGTTGAATCGTAGGGAACGGTCGGTCGGGTCGTGACGAGGGCTTTGCTCGACAACCTTTGCCCACCCAGGTCGCGGCTGTGGTTTTAGGTATACCTATACACGATGAGCTGTCGCGATACCGAATGCGCTGCTTCCACCAGCCTCTAGCTTTACAATGCTGCTAATGCATGAGTTTCTTCTTCGAGAGTGGGCAGTGGCGTAGCGAATAACCGGCAACGGACAGTTACGATCGAATTGTAAATCCAACGCGTGTCATGGTTACGGCGGGTCTGTTCGACGGGAACCCGTAACTTCGTCGGGTTAATTGAGAAAGACTCTTTTTCCCAAGCGGCGCGTTTCCAGGAAAATTACGGTATGCTTGGGTTCCATTTTCGATCTTCCTCGCCGCATGCAGGCAATTTTGGTCAGGAACGCGAATTAAAAATGTAATAAGCTTCTCGCGTGGGTTTCTTATATTATTATTGTGCTGTATTGTACGGCAGTGTTGTTGATTTGTAGGTGAAATTTGTTTAAAGTAAGAAAACGGTTTTAGTGAATGTGTGTCTGGAAATTATCCGATTCAGAAACAGTGAATTTTATTTTCTAGGAATGAGTAAGCGTAAACGGGGTGCTTTATTTAATTTTACTCTCTTTGGAATTGTGATCTAATGGTAAGTGTCATTAATACGCTACCTTATGTCATTTTATTTTAATACTTTGTTCTTTTTTTTGTATGAAGCAATACTAATATTCTCGAATGTTGTTTCTAATGTTCCAATGAGACTTTCAAGAAATCAAATTAATGTTGCCAACAATCGAATCTGTATAAAATTCGTATTGGGCATTTGTTACAAGAAGTGCATTACATTTTCTATGACATGTATGGTACACAAAGATTGGCTTATGAACTAGAAGACTTATTATTTCCAAAACCGTTAATTTCTGGACACATGTTCGTCCAGAATTAAATTTTCTTTTGGTGAGTTATACTATTCTGTACAGATTGTACCTATAATTTAATAACACCCTGTATAAATATAAAAATCTATAATATAATCTGGCATCTGTATACATTTACGTTTTCTTGTATATGTACAGAAACTATTTTTACAAATCATTAAGAATTCTTGACCTTTCATTACCAATTGTAAGTAGTGCGCTTGTTATTATATATTGTTACTAGAATATAAAAATTTACATACAATTTTAATATTTCGTAAAATTTAAGAATTATTTAGTTAAATATACAGTAGTGTCACGTTAGCTGACCGGGATTTAGCCTTGTTGTCTGACCATGGCCATCCCCTCCAGTGTTTTTCTACTAGCTTCGTGGAGTGCATATCTGACGTTATGTATTTAAATTAAACAAAAGGTATCTCACTTTCCCTCAATAAAGAAGTAACACATTCAGAATTTCCTAGAACTGTACCTCCCTTGATAGTAGACCAGATATGCTCCGTGCCACGGCCAGCTAACGTGACACTGCTATAATTCGTTTTGCTGGACAGAAGTGACCACCCATGGCAGTGTTAACAGATTTATAAGATGAGAATTATTTGTCGTGCTGTTAACAATGTTACCTAGGAAGACCATGAAGGATACAGTCCTCCTGATCAATTACAGTTCTCAGGTATTTCCATCTAATTCTGGCACGTCTCTCCTGTACGTTGGTACACGTAACGCAGCATTGATAAGAATGCCGTTTATGCAACCAGTCGTTTGAATTGCTCATTTTAAATTCTGATAAGACGCATTCATGCACCGTTGACACGTCTGTCAAGCAAAACGTTGTACCGCGCTCTTAATATACCCACTGCACCTGATCAGCATACAAATCCTGCCATTGAAATTGCAGATGCCGTAATAAAAAGGAGAAACCTTGTACGCCAACCGTTGTGTTTCGAATGTGCGAATACTGTACGTAGTTCATTACATTCTAGATCGCACAAAAGATTAATAAATACCACGCACTACGACATTTGTATTCTACCTTCATCTTCCTTGATCAGATGGTAAATGAATATGCTCCGAAATTGTAAAGTAATTTAATTTAAAATTTGAGTCAGAGCGCTTTAGTGCATGCATTCGTGAAAATGTTACGTCACTGTTTACATAAATATAGTCAGATTAATGTTGATAATATTAGCTTTTAGTTAGGCGACAATTGAAGTGATAGTAAATGAGATTCTGAATATGGTAGTGAAATAAATTCAAAAGGAAAACATGGAGATTAAATATAAAACAAAATGAATAAGAATAATACGAATATAAATTTTTGAAGGATATATTAATAGTGAGTGTCAAGTGCATGAAATAATGTTTGAGTGAGCGTAGGTAATCATAAAAATACGGTTAATGCAACTACAGATAATCATAATCATAAAATTCACATTGGCAATCTAAAACATTGGAGAACTAGAAAATACGAAACAACTTTGTCTTTTCATAGCCAGCAAAGTAACCTAACTTAAAATACTTTCCGTCCTCGAGAGTAATGCAATAAAGTCTTAAATATTAAATGAACACTCTATAAAATTTGAAAAACAATACTAATATTGCAAATTTGTGGACGGTCCAAAAGTTACAAAATAAATTCTTTATCTTATATTTTAATATTTTTTGCACGGTCGAGCCAACAAAATAAGCTGACCTAAAATACTTACCCTCCTCACGATCAACCCAATGAAGTATTACGCAATAAATGAATATTCTTCAAAACTTGAAGGATTGTACTGTCATTAAAATTATGTGACCATCTGAAGAATGTCAGACAAATTTTTTCCTGATTCTTCGGTATTATGGTATGTCGATCCAATCTAAAACGCTTATCTGTCTCTGGATTAACGCAACGAAGTATTAAGAATGCTAAACAGCCCGTTCCAGCGGTAATTATTTTCCCGATAACAGTCGTCGGAACATCGGGCGATAACTCGCGCCAATATTCCTTTCCATGCTAATAGACCATTGTCTCGGCCGGAGGATTTCTCTGCAGCGCTGATTCAGAGCCGCGATATTTGCATGCGTTCAATGGCAATATAACGATTATAAAACCGTCAACACGACCTCCGAGATACGCATCGTTCCTCTAACAATGATCCAGATTCTCCCGATCCTCGTTGTTTCTTCCTCTCTGCAATTATCTCATCCAGCGTAATTGCACGTTTATGTCGAATTTCGCGAGGATGAACAACGGACGACAGTAAAAACGAGGAGACCCCTATTCTCAACAATGTTATAACAGCGTTAATCACTCTCTAACGACTTGCCGAGCCTCCGAGCTGACGTTTTAATGACGTTAATCCGCTTTCAAAGAACCATTCCGCGTGGAAAAAAGTGGCACACCGAAGAAACGGAGAATCATTAGTTTTTGCCGAGGTATTATTGAGTAATTGATTCGATTTATGTAGATACATTGATTCAATTTTTAAGTAAACATTATTACGTCTTCTATTAACTGTGTTGCTACAATCACTGCTGCAAATTGTCTCGATCAGAATAGACGCTAAAATTTAATTTAATAATTATTAATTCGCATAGAATTTAGGGGAAATTTAACGCAATAGTCATAATGTAGAGGCACAAGTATACGATGGAATACTTAAATACTTTTTTCCTTTATGATTTATATTAGAAACAGTGAATTATGACGTGTCTGGCTAGACATGGCTGTTTTCACTGCGGAAATGAATGCGTTGATAAATCTTCGAAGATTAGATCTTCTTTATAGCAATAAAATTAACACTTTTTGCTGAATATACAAAGTGTCCCAGTAGTGTGGTACAACTGGTAAAAAGGTAATTACAAATAAAAAAGAAAAATAGAAAATTAAGAATATAATTATTTCATACGAAGTTTTATTCTTAAGAAAAATGATTCCATACTTTTCCGCAGAGGAATATTTTTACTTGGTCTGGAGTTTATAAACATAGAACAAACCTCTCGATTTTCTTATGCGATTATATTATATCAGAAGTTAATTTTAAGTATTACAAAAACGTTGAAGACTCAGGACCAAAAACTGTTGTAGTGTTTGCAGAAATAACGACACATCATATAATGCAGAGAGTGTACATCATTTATATGAACAAAATGAATTTTAAGAACTTTTAAGAACAATATTTTAAAGTCGTTTTTCTCACAAGTGAACCGTACCGTCAAAGAATTGTGTTACAGCTTTTCCATTTAATTTCTCACATGCATTTCTGAGACATTCCATATATCGTTCTGTTCTAATTTTTCTAAAATTATATTTTCTATTTTACATTACTATTAACTTAGCATGTTCTAAGAACGAAATACAGTAAAAATAATTATGAACATGTACACTTCGCTTTAAATAATTCTCTGAAAATCAAGGGTACTGTAATACAAAATTTTTAAGAATCCGTATTTGTATAAACTGCATCACGAGCGTGACTCGCTATAATAACGCAAGGGTTTTGAGAGAAATGAATTTCGTTTGCACGACGTTTCGGTAGCGTCTGTTATAACGTAAAAAAGAGCGGATCGGATGAATCGTGATCGTTAGTTTCCTTATGGTCGAACGGTCTCGGCTGTCAGACTCGAAGTATCGAGATCTATCGAACAGTCGTTGAGCAAATAACATTGGAGAAAGGTAATGCCATAATGGAGGCCGTCAGCGTACATTCATCTTCGAGAGCTACTTTAGTACGCTGGAATGTGTTTTAGTTGCACCGGCTTCTGCTGAATTTATACGTTCCGCTGGCTGCCATAAATTACGCGTGCAATCGAGTTTCAATTGTTCGTCTCGCAGTTCACCGCTTATTTCATTGGGTCGTTAGTATTATTACTGAATTTTACACGTTTGCACTCGGTATTTCCATTTAACAATTTTACTATCCGCTGTTTCAGTCTGTAAACACGTAAAGTGAAATTCAAGGCTATCTGAAGGTCAGGTTGTTACGGACTATTGAATTCGATGTAATATCAACAGCCATTTCGTCTCAATAAAATTATGTAATTGCAATTAGAACATTATGATGATCGTGGAACTGAGGTTAGTACTACCATGACTAAAACATCAATTATAATATTTACTCTCACAATGATAGACGACAACTGATTAGGTTGATCAATGTTATATGTTTACCTGCAAATTGGAATTACATTTTTTAATGCAGTTTTCGTTTTTCAAGGGCCGCATCAGTGTTTCTCTTTTAGTTGTATATTCATGTTTGTACGTAGAAATAAAGAAATAAAAAGTGTACTGCACCCGTGGAAGTGACCTCGAAAAGTCTAATTTGGATGTATCTACAATAATCGTAATACTTCTCCTTGTAATATTTTATATATTTCCAAAAAAAAAAGGAAATGATTTGGTTATTTACCAAGAACAGGCACTTTAGATTAAATAAATTGAATCGTCGATAAGTTCTGCGATACGAGTCTTTGTACTAATTTACTGAATCATACATTAAATCGTGAATTATAGTAATTAATTATTTTTTTTTAATTTTTGTTTCACTGCATTTTATTTTGATTTCGTTCAATTCTGCCTAATTCATTATATTTTCTATACTTTGAAGTTGAACACGTTGAGTGCCGCAGTGAAAGCTGTCATACCTGGTCAGACATACCACAATATCCCGCTTCAAACACAAATATCAATCGCACAGCCTTGACCTTCTATTCTTACTACAATATGAATGCTGTACAAAATTGAAATAAAATTAGTAATTATTTAATTAGATAAAATTTGAGGCGGTGGTTACCAGTGACCCACGTGGCGGTCAACGTGTTAAATAAGTAAGCACTTCTACGCAGCTTCAATCACCATGAGATGGCACATCAACCAACACACCAAACCAAGCTTCATCCTCGAAACTATCGCTCAACACTCATCCAAATTACCGAAAACCCTGGTCGGTATTACGTTTCGATACTTCCATTCGAGCACTGTTAATTTATATTTCTTTCTTTTCGCTCATAAGCGCCCATCGAGCGACGACGATTGTCCGATCTATCTTTGCTTCTTTGCTCCCTCATTGCAATGAAAGTTTCCAAAATGAGGAAAACAATAGACGAACCAATCGTCAGTCAGCAGAAATTGCTGGATAGGAAAAACCGGTTGCCGTCTGATCACCCAAGTTAAGCTACCATTGCCACAGAGACCGTATTTAATGCTTCTGTGATGCCGTTGACAACATAGTGCTTCATAACCTGTCTAAAAACTGCGGATCCCCGGCTAAATGATCTTAGCAATCGATGCTGAGTTACGTATAAACAAACAAACAACCAATTGTCAGCGTCAATCGTGGTTTTTTCCTCAGTCTGCACGAGGCAGTTTGAAAATTTCAATCCCTCTCTGTAAACATCTAGATCGGATCGTTCAGAAATAAAGTTTGTTGTTAGTCACCATCCTCCTTTCTATTTCAACTTCCTCTGTCCATCACGGAACAAACTCCATCATAATTCTCCCAACCATTCTACTCGAGTCTACCAAACGAAAGACACACAGGACAGACGGGATGAACGCGAAGCAGAGGAAAAGAGAGGGCAGAGAAGACGGATAGGATATCGGAAGTGGGTCGACAAACTGCAGTTCCAGATCTTCGTCCCGGAGGGAAAAGCGAGATAGTACCGAGGGACGTTTCGCCGAAGCCATAAACCGTTAACATCGAACGCAGAGGGTTGGCGGGAGGAACACGGGACCGTGGACGATGATCGCGATGGCAGTGGAGGGAGTAAAAGGATTGATGCACGTCCATAACTCATGCAGAAATGCGGTCAGGTGCACAACTGGATCAGCCGAGAGATCCCCCGCGATCCTATCATCCTACGATCTACGTCGTGACTCCCTCTCACGTGATACGCGATACGTGATGAGGTGCCGGGATACCTTCATGGATACCCGGTTCCACGGTGTTCTCTCATTGCTGACGACTAATTGTTAGCTGAGAATCCAGTGGGTTCACCCTCTGTACTTAGCTTGAACCCAGTGTACCAGCTAGCTTGTGATAACTTTTTTCGATTTGTTCTTTGTGCAGAATATGGGAGAGAAGTAGACATAGCTTTTAGGTTTAGGATTGAATTTAATTGTTACTGTCACGTAATGTCCCTTCGTAGTAACTGAGAAATATGAGTGAAGGAGACTTTTAACTCTGGCCACTGAGAGTGGACACAGGTGTGCCATGGGATAGGTTGAGAGTTAGGTTGTCTTTTGCGGTCCTGTGTCGAGTATGACTCGATATTTCGTTCCAGAGAGGTTAAATCGACCATTTCTTATACATTAACTCTTTTGTTTATAAATTTGAATATATCGATATATGCGTTTTATACACATGGAACAAATTAGCACCTAAGTTGTAGAACAGTGAACAGACCATATCGATAATTAAGATAGCTTCTCTGTAATAAAATATCAAACATAGTTGAGTGTGCCATGGTATTATTATCACAGTCGGCGCAGCTAGGGTTTAAATGACGTGGGAATCCTACTAGGGCTTGATTCAAAGTGTTAATTATCTAGTCCATAAAAATATAGTACTGTCGTGGCACCTTCAGCAGATCAAACACTGATGATCTCTATCGAAATATTTATAAATTTAGTTTACTAAAAGTATGCACCCCTATCGCAGGTCAATAACGACTTCACCGTGTTGTCCAGCACAGGTGGCCTAACTAGTCATTAGTGAACGGTTCTAATTATTTTATTACTTCTGTATGCCAGATAGAGTCAATTGTCATGCAGATTTAAGGAGATTTGAACAGGACAGCTTGAGAATTTACAATTTCTGTATTCTGCAGGTGATCCATCGATCAATCCTCTTCCTTGAACTTAGAACTCTCATCTCGAATTCTAGTGCATACCCCCAATCAATCATCAATTAGCGACGCAAGCTGTTAATAAAGGCCCCGCTCACACCAAAGCGAAACGTTAGGAGACGAAAAGGGGTCAGTCCTCAAAAAGCAGTCACACCAACGTACAGACTAGCTGAAACTAATTATAATTCTCGACCATCAAAAATAAAGTGTGCCATCGCCTGGCAAATAGTAGGTTACTTACTGGAACCTGAATCACCCAAGATCGCGTGGTTCGAACAATTACTATAAATATGTTGTATCCGGTAGATTATGCTTAAATATTGAAACGTACACTGACTATACGATACTATCTATTATAGAAGAATTTATACTGTCCGGCTGGAACGAAGCAACGAAAATACCTCGAACCGTAGAGTTAAGACACTCGTTCGGAAGGATTTATGACACGTTCGCCAGGAATCTGCTATTTTTCAGAAGCGTTTGTACATTTCGCAGCAAAGCAATCGTTTTTAGACCCACTCGCAAACAAGAATCATGATTTTTAAAGCCGTCCAATTGTTTGACCCCTGAGCTTCCCGAGTCCGCATGTGCGTCTGATGTCTTACTCATTCGTTCTCAATAATAATAGATGTATCGTAAACCTGCAGCAAGGCACGCATACTCAGTGACCTGTAAGAAATAAATAGGATGTTCAGGATAAAAATACACTTCTTATTACTATTTACTGCATCCCCAGTTGCTCCCTTCGTACATAAACGTCAGCCATTTATCTAAAGCAAGATTACACCACGATAAAAAGTCCTCGATAACCTAGATACCTAAACTAATTAAATGAAACGTCCAGAAAACGATAAAGTCCACTCTGAAACCGTACTAAAACCACTCGATTCTCCCCATCATTTTATTAACCCAACCTGCTCATAGAAGCAGAAGTTTTATTAACCGAAGTCACTTGTAAGAAGTTCACACCGAAGTAACTTCGTGCCGCCATTAAAGAGCCGGACAGGCGTAACTCGTTCACCCGATTAATCGGTAAGTAGCCAGGTGACTCATACGTTGGATAGGGGGCGGCAGAAAAATGGGGGGAAACGTGTGTGAAAATTCAGAGGTCAGTTTCACGCGGGGTCGCCGTTTTATTGTCGGCGGAATAAATAATCTCGAATAATCTGCCACCGATAGAGCGGCCGCGCGCTATGTCAACGTCGGTTTTACGCTTTCCCACTGCGGCCGCCGCGCCGCGGAAAAAATCCTAATGAATCCCGCGTAACCGGTACGCTGATTTATGGCGATCGTGTTCCGCTCAGAGGATCATTATGACACCGGCGGCTTTCGTCGGCGGATTCCAGCGGGTCGTTTCGCTCAAGAAGCTCGCGTGCTTAGCTTTCTTCGCCGGAATATCGACGTACAGTAATAATGGATACGTAATGACCATGCGACCGGAGTGCGTTCCGCAACCCCGCGACCTTCCGCGTACCCGTTTCCGTGGATCCACGGTGAAACCGCGATTGTCCGGCCGCATCGTGGGAAATCGAAGAAATTTTCCGTTTAATGAATAATTAGAAGCCTCGGTTCTCGCGTGCGAGGAAAGGTACACAGGCTCTCTTCAAATTAGAACCTTTGAAAAGTTGTACAGGGTGTGGCGGTAATGACGGTGCAGTGTGAATCAGGTAGAAATAGGATTTTTTTCGTGGGAGGATACCGGGGGAGAGCCGTTCGTACATTATGGAGGAATCTGCGTTCGTTGAATGCAACTTTGAATTGTTATTGGGTTCCTTTACTTTAGTTTTGGATTTATAGAGGCTCGACTTTGCAGTGTTGCTGTGGCATTCATACTCTATCGAGGAGTCTGCGTTTGTTGAATGCAACTTTCAATTGTTATTGGGTTCCTTTACTTTAGTTTTGGATTTATAGAGGCTCGACTTTGCAGTGTTGTTGTGGCATTCATACTCTATCGAGGAGTCTGCGTTTGTTGAATGCAACTTTGAATTGTAATTGGGTTCCTTTACTTTAGTTTTGGATTTATAGAGGCTAGACTTTGCAGTGTTGCTGTGGCATTCATACTCTATCGAGGAGTCTGCGTTTGTTGAATGCAACTTTGAATTGTAATTGGGTTCCTTTACTTTAGTTTTGGATTTATAGAGACTCGACTTTGCAGTGTTGCTGTGGCATTCATACTCTATCGAGGAGTCTGCGTTTGTTGAATGCAACTTTCAATTGTTATTGGGTTCCTTTATTTTAGTTTTGGATTTATAGAGACTCGACTTTGCAGTGTTGCTGTGGCATTCATACTCTATCGAGGAGTCTGCGTTTGTTGAATGCAACTTTCAATTGTTATTGGGTTCCTTTATTTTAGTTTTGGATTTATAGAGGCTCGACCTTGCAGCGTTCCTGTGGCGTTCATACTCTATCGAGGAGTCTGCGTTTGTTGAATGCAACTTTGAATTGTTATTGGGTTCCTTTACTTTAGTTTTGGATTTATAGAGGCTCGACTTTGCAGTATTGCTGTGGCGTTGATACATTATGGAGGAATCTGCGTTTGTTGAATGCAACTTTGAATTGTTATTGGGTTCCTTTATTTTAGTTTTGGGTTTATAGAGGCTCGATCTTGCAGTGTTACTGTGACAACAGTTGTTGCCTTCCTTCAATTGTTTAGTCTTCGCACTATAGGGTACCTGATTTATTTTGTTACATTGTCTGTAGAGATTGAAGTGTGTGCATTTTTGTCAAAAGAGCGACAGTGACTTTCAAATAGCGTTGTTTTATGAATTTAAACTGGGGCATAACGCTGCAGAAGCTACCCGAAATATACCGAAAGCTTGGAGTTACGATACAGTTAGTGAATGCACAACATGTCGTCGCGTTGTGAGATTTCGTTCAGGTGATAGGTGTCTCTTAGATCGCGAAAGCCGAGAACGCATACCAACAGCAGGTAGGGAGTTTCAAGAACAATAACTGAAGTAAAGCCAATAAAATCATGTCTTGAGTACGCACTGGAACTTGGTATTTCCCCCAGGTATTTCCAGATCCTTCAGTGACGTACACGAAAAGCCGCGTATTCCAGATTCGGTGGAGCGTCACGCAGGCAATAAAGTAATAGAGTGTACGGATCTGGAGAAGACAAACTGGCAAACAACTGGGTAGAACGTAACAAATAGACTCCTAAATGAAAGAAACGATCTGTAGTTATAGCTGCGCATCCGTTGACCTTATGAAATCATTGCGTTTGCAAAAAAGTTTCCTCGTTTTGGTCAATACAGGTGACAATAATGTCGCTTTAAAAAAGTGGATAGACCTGCAAAGTACACCTGGAAGACTTTTTCGAAAATAAAAGTGAAAGGTCCTTTAAGAATGATGTAATGAAGTTGCCTGAAAGACAGCAGAAGATAGTAAAAAAGAATTCTGATTGTATAATAAAATTTTCACTGTTTGTATAAAATTTGTACTTGAATGTCCTTTAAAAAACGAGAAGACTTTTTAGCCAACCCACTACTTCTGCTGTTCTTTATCTACGATCCCTTTTCTGTAAATCGGTTAGAATCGAAGGAAAGCATATTCAAAGAACCTACAGAAGACGTTATGGTAAATCACGAGAGGGTCAGCAGTTTTCGAAAAAGATTAATCCTCTCGAGCTGGCACGATCGTAAACGAGCAATTCTCTTTATTCTCCGGCGGTATGAAAAAGGCTTCGGTGCGTGTGTCGATAAGTCGGTTCGATTGTCAGTGAAGTCGAAAGGCGATCGTAAAGGATTCAGCCGGTGGCCGTCCTCCCGTGGCTCGTTTTAACCACATTCGCATGCACCCCGACTCATAAAACATATCACGTACGATAGCCGCGGCAGCCTATTGCGGTATCGTTCATCGCGCGGCTCTATGGGGCCCCGTCGGTCCCAGGGCCCCGTGGAGGCGGGTGGGGGGCGCAGAAAAACCGCGGCATTCCGCTCCAGGCCTCTCTCGAGAAACCTCCTCGTCCACTATCTTTCGGCATCTTTCGTTCGAACGAGGAAAAGTCGGAAATTTTCGCGATTCGAACGAGATACTTTTGATCCTCGAGCCAATTTCATCGAAGATACGACTGACCACAGGATTGGACGAGTATTTATGTAAAAACTATACTGCTTGGAAGAATTAGAGAATCATACGCTTAAATAATTTATTGTTTATGAAAGCATCTTGAGTGGCATAAAGGCTCCAAATATTTTACACAGTATACATTGTACAAAAATAATATTATATTAGATATTCATTATTTTTGTTTCGCTGCTAATAGTTCATAAATTGTCTGAAATTATTAAAAATTCTGAGCCTGCAATTGTCTTGAGCAGTGTGTATAATCGTCTGGACAATGAAAATAAAGAAAAATGTTACTTGGGACCTTAAGTTACAAGGGCGTTGGTATAGTGAAATATTCAATAGTATTCACTATTGAATAGTATTGTTTCATTTCATGAAATAAAGATTCATTAGGGAAATGTATGATCAGAATTGAAAATTGTTGTCGCTTAACCCCTTGGACTCAAATAACGAGTCGAGCTGCTCATAGTAACCTAATGGCAAAGTATACAATGACGAGCTGCACTCGTCATAACGTTTGAGTTACTAGATTTCATCTGCGGGAATTTTATAATATGTAATTATAAACAGAGTTAGTTTCTATTACGATGCGGAAATGGAAACAGTATTTTTACTGCATTTTATTCTGAAATATAATTCTGCATACAAATTCTGTTATCTATGACTGTTTATAGACTCTTTTGTAGAGAATAATAACAAAAGGTACTCAGAACTAACAATGTACATAGTACTGAATTCAATAAATAAATAATGCCCAACAAATATGGATCGAAAAATTAATATTCTCCAAGTTGTAAACAATTGTGTTACAAAAAACCTGTTCACAAAATTATTTATAACCCCAACAATACTAACTTCTCGATTTCATTATTTCGAAAATGTTCAAACCTGTAATGCATTTTCAAAACGAAATTTTCAGTGAACCATAAAAGAAAATAGTGTGTTATATAAAATACTGCTTCAACTAACATCATTTCAAAAGCGTTCAGGTCTGCAGTATGAATCCTTTAAAAATGTCCACTGTAAAGCAGGAAGAATTTTTCCTTATTCCTAAAACAATAAGAATTAGTAATTGTTTGGTTGCATTAAATCGAAATCCGTAAAATGAAAGCCTGAGAGACGTACAATGATCGGTGCCAATAAATAGGAAGAACAGAAAACGAACGACTCTTATTTTTGTCGGCCTTGCGGAAAAGCTCCAAGGAATTTTGTTCCTTGGAGAGAAATCCTGAGTTACGGGCCTACTTCGCCTTTGTGAAAACGACGAAGATTCCGTAATAGATGGATCATGGAACGAGACGGAGAAACGAGAAGAATTTTCCGGGATTTCCAGACGAACACCGGGGAAAAGATATTCCACGCGAAATTCCGTACCGTGTTTGAATATTTTATAGCCTGCACTGTCTGACGTGACGCGTAAATACTTTATAAAGAAAAGATTTTCCCATGGTTCACCTGGAAACATTAAATTTCAAGTTTGTGAACACCTTATCGCTACATACCTCGGTGCTATATGAATTACATATGAAATACATGGAAAATCGGATGAAAATTTCCCATGATTTCTTGAAACAACTTTCCCACGAAATATTAAAACAAAAAACAACACCAGCCATAAAGAAACACGCCAATCGCTCAAATTCCTCAAAGAAACAAAACTATTTGCAACTGCAGTATAACTGAATATTATCGTCGTTAAATACCATTGTAGTTGATGCGTCGCAAAGACAGAAAGAAAGAAAAGACAACAATCTCGTAATTCATATGCTAAAAAAAATTGACATCCTAATGTAGTAGATAAATTTGTTATATCGATGGGGAAATATTTACAGAATTTTTTGCCTAAAATTATCAATTACCTTTTACTATTTTCCGAGAAATATAAGTACGCTATCTAATAAATAAAAGACAGTCATAGAACAATGGACTGGTGCTACTGTACATATAGTTCAACCAAAATGTCACTAATCAATCATTTTATGCTTCACACTCCCGATTTGCTATCCTCACAATCCACACCCCAATAATATTGGATTTATCCTAAATAAATCCTACAGAATATAGCAGAACTCATACGAGCCTGAAGTAATTCGAAATTTCGTAAAAAGGTACTGAAGCGTAATCATGGAAGTGGCGGTAAGAAAATCGAAAGGGTAAAAACGCAGACGAAAATATGGGTGTGCTGTGTGTCGTGTTCGATCAGGAAATTGCACGGGCGGCCATGTTGGAGCGGCTCCAACGACTCGGAATTGGCAAGGATCCCGGAGTTCCGATCGATCGCGAGACACGCTAAACGGAACGCTAAAGGATAGCAATAAAATAAATTGGCCTTATGCCCGATTCTTATCAATGAAATATGCACTTTCTCCGAACAATGGACGTATTATGTAATGCGAAATATATATTCAGTTTCCTCGAGTGTTCGCTTTCCTCGATGCCGCGATAATGGACGATCGTTATTCAAAATTCTATTCCATCGCGTTAAGTAGCGCATGATTTACCGCCTTTCTCGTCGCTTTTATCCGTCCGACGAAATGTTACGCGCGCGGGCCCCGTGCGAGCGTACTTTCGTTCGAAAAGAACATTTCCTTCGGAGAAGGTGGACACCTGTTTGGTCTCTGAATCATTGTTTCTGCAGCGTCAATTCAAAGTTCTGCCGTGCCATTCGTAGGCATATTATACAGATGACAATTAACAAAAAGATAAGCGCGTGTCTTAACACTGCGGTGACGGCAAATACTTTACGAAAAATTATTCCCTTGGACATTTTTACAAGGCTTTAGTTAGGTAAGAAAACATATTACATTACATATCTTGTATCGATTAGTTTATCATTTTAATTAAATAAATATTCAGTTATTTATTTGTTTGTTTTTTAGTGACAGTTGCGCAGATTTAATTGTATTACGTGTATATTATTCGAAGGAAGTCACGTATATGTGACAGCAGCCAGCACAGTGGTAAAATTATTTGTTCTTGAGATAAAGCCACCAGGATTGGATTAATGTTATTTATGGCATAGACATTCTGATGGCACAAAATAATTAATCAATGGACTATGTACGAGTTATTGTATACTGTCATTGTTATATTAATGTGTCAGTAAACCTTTTAATTGACCGAATTGTCTGCAAGACTTTGAAATAGATACAAAGGAAGTAGAATGAATGTAACGGAAACCAGTGAAACATTTTATCAGATGTATTAACACGGAAGTCATCGGTTATCGCCATCCTAAATTTTATTTAGTTACATCATTATTAATTTTTGTACAAATTTCAGTAGAATGAATAGTGTAACAATAATATAAGGTAGCGACTGTATAATAAAGTGGTCAAATAATTTTATTCTACGCAGTGCGTGTTTAAAATAGGATATTAGTGTGTGTCTGACCAGGTAGGGCAGTTTTCACTGTGGCAGTAAACATGCTAACGTTTACGAGGCTATCAGTGAACTTTGAACATTTCCTGTGAGATAAAAGCTTAATAGTAGCTGCATATAAAAAGTAAATGATCTTGTGATACAGGTTGATTATAAAATTTTTACAAATTTTCTGACAAGACTTATAATTCTGGCACTATAAAGTATTTATCGCACTGTTTAAAATACCTGGAGTAATTAAGCACAGAATAACTTTACATCAGAAATTAATAGTGCAAACATAAGGCCGATCCTAAGCTCTTTTATCGTTACCTACGGTATACGGAAAATGAAACAAGCAATGATCACTAAAAATAAAGGAAAAAATAAACAGAATATAGACAAATCATATATAGATAAAATTAGTAAACCGTAGAAGAACAAGCAATTACCAATAAAAATGAAGGAAAAAGTAAACAGAATCTAGACAAATCATATACAGATAACATTAATAAACGGTACAGGAACATTATGCATAATGACAGACGATAAATTTCGAGGCAGATAGTTTGCAGCACTCTCGGGTCAAAAATTAATTGAAATTTATGATAATGGCCGTCGTTTATCTCGGTGATTCAATTATCGCGAACCGAAAGCTGAAATTATGAGCGACAGCGATTTTTCAACGCTCCTCGATCGATTTTCCTTTCATATGCGAGAATGAATTGTAAAAACATGGTATGCACTTGATTAATTAATAACTGTCCCGGCGTCGGGATCGGTCCGCTGTAAAAATTCATAGTAATAGGGAAGATGTCGAGCGGGACGATGTACGAGACGTGATTTTGCACCTCGTCCATGATTACGAGGGGCGTGTCGGAATGTCACGGCATGTAGGAAATTATAATTATTACGAAAACGGCGTCGTCCGCGTTCCGTTTGTCGGAAAGCGTTCGCTTTTCCCTGTGATGAATAATGAATCGCTGATTCTCCATGTTCGCGATTATTATGATATTCTTTAACAGGCGGACAGCTGCTCGATGCATCGATCACTTCGTGCAGAATGTTTAACCCTTTACCGGAGGAAGACGTGACTATACGCTCTGGAAAAGTAGCCTCTTGTGTGCGAACGGTCGTTATAAGGATTTTGAGAACTCACTGTTAGTTTTGAATTGTTTAGAAAGCTCGAAAGCTGTGTTAAAACGTGAGAGTAAACAATGAATGGATACACCAGAGGATAAAATTAAGAAATGAATGAAACGTTTATGAAGACAGAAGAATGAAGCATAATAACAAAGATTAATAAAACAATTTTTCTTCTTTTCTTCTTTCTACGGAATTATTTGATATGATTATATTTACTTCAGTATATGTACATTGATAAATCATTGCAGTATAGCAAAAATAACGGCCCTAACCGTTATGAGTGGACTGCGGATGTTTATGCAATTTGGAGTACCCAATCATCTAAAAAAACGAACATTTAAACCCAAAATAAAATAGAAAGTACATTTTTAAACATTTACAAAACAAAATACAGTTCTATCGAAGTTTCATTTCTCTAGCAGCAATAACATAAAAAATATTGAATTTTAGAAGTGTATATTTGCATAAACATCTGCAGTCTAGTTCTGAGTGTAAATAGTTATTTTATAGATTGATAAATGTTTTATCACAACCCTTAATTATTCAGACTAACTCTCAAATATAACCTATTAACAAACAAAAACAGTAGCATCAATTAGTTCAGCTAAAGAAGTACATATTATGGTAATTACAAATTTAAAAGTATTGTAAAATAAAGTAAATAAGTGAAATAAGTGAATATTTTTCACTTTTACATAATTTAAAATAGAATTTGTTCCAGCGTTCATCAAAGTGGTATTAAATATTGTAAATAAAAGTGTCGAGCTGTTTATCCCGCTACATGGAGTTTCGTTTTTTCTAACTATGAGATTCACAGTTAATAATTATATTCATTTTACTTTCAAGTTAAAATAATAACAAATAGAATACTTGAGAAAACAAGACAAATTGCACAGTCGAGAGCAGTATTAATACAACTAATAGTCTCGATAACATTATATATATTTAATGAGCAAGAAATGCGTATTCCATTGCAAATATCTCGTTAACTAACTTCATATAATTAAATTCATGTAACTTTATGTAATTAACAACGTAATCAGCTTATGTTGAGCAGAGCATACATCCCATTCGATTTTCGCTCAAATATATAGACTGTTCCAATAAAGAAAAAGAAAATTAAAATCTGAAACGCAGTAAGTAATAAAAAAAAGTTGAACACTGCATTGCTTGGACCCTTTCAAACTACATAACACTCATCCAAACCAGTTTTCAATCAAACTAACATTTATGACTTTATTGAAGTAATTCCAGTTACGTGCTCCACATTGTACATTCCCCTATCATTTTACCATAAACCATATAAAAAGCAACTGTACCCTGTCAATAAAACGCTCCTCAAGAATCAGAAATAAAAGGGGACGAATACCTGGGTAAACGAGCGAGGTAGAGAAGAAACGACGACGCTTCCTTGACAGAGAGAGCCTCCCTTCTGACTGGCTCGTCCTCGAATTCTAGAACAGGTCTGCCGAGCGCATCCGTGTACCCTGCAAACAGAAAACAAGAATCCCTCGGTTAACGATCGTTCGAGTTGACGATTTACTTTGGCCCCCGAACGAAATCGGTCGGATTTATACGGGCGGCTCGATCGATTAAAGATCGAACGCCCACGGCGCGATATATCGTCGGTGGAAACAGAAGGAAGCGCTGCCGGTGCTGGTGCACGAATGATCGCAAAACGCGAGTCGCATTAATGGCGCAATAAAAGTCGGTAACAGCATTTGATTACAGAGCATGATCCGATTCAGCGTGCTGCACACCACCGTGCTCGACCGATCGCAATCTGTAAACGGCGTAAGTTATTAAATGATCGCCTTTTAGCTCTGCCTCTCTATCGTCGTGCTGGCGAAATCTTTCCGCGTGAAAACGAAACCGAACGTAACCGGTGGAAATGCTATTTCGATATTAGAATGCCTCGTAAAATCTTATTCCCTTGGTATGTTAGAGACAATCGTTCGATTATCCGTGTTTCTTTCTGCAGCCGCAGTATCGGGTTCGTTTCACCGGTCGGAGAAATGAAAAAGGACTCTTAGAGTGTTTGTTTAACTGAAAGTTCAACTGACATTTAACTGGGCGGAGTAAATTGTATAACAAGAACTTCAGTGAAGATTATGGTTATGTAAATAGATTCATATTTGTCTTTTTTTTTTTGGAATATGATAAAGTTGGATAAGGAAGTAGTTAAGTTTCTATACGCATGCTGTTTACCAATTATAATTGACTTTCATCGTTAATTCAGATATAGTTGACTAATTACAGGCTTTGTGAGCGAATTCGGGGTGTAGCCTGTGTTTTAGTGTAAACTTCCGTGCAATAATGAATTCACTTGATCAATTTTATGAATCGTATAAGTGCTTATCACACAGTTATGTGTTATGCCACTAGGCTGGGATACACACTATCGGACAGCAGTTTGGAATCATTATGTGAATCATAGGAGGCAAAATACAAGGGAAAAGAACCGTTGGAAAACGATAGAATTCATGGCTAAAGGATTGACATTCTCTCAGCTGCAGTCTCTAGAACTATAATAGCCACAGGGATCGCCAACCTCCGCTAGAAGATGGCGCATTGAATTACACACTGTATACCATGGAAACGACACAATTTTTAGATTTTTATGCAACATGAGAATAAGCTCCAATTATTCTCTTTTTAATTGACAATGTTACAAATTCTTTACAGTTGTTTACTCATTCAGTTAGACTCTTTTAGATATTGTTACCAATACTATTCGTGATCAGATAAACAACGACTGAATTTACATGTCACCCATATATGGGTGACATGGCAATCAAAGTGTTAAGAAGAAGAATGTGGATTAAGAGAAAGAGGATCTTTTTAAGAAAAAATTTATTAATTAAAAATTTACTTCATAGAATTACTTAGGAATTAATAATCTTAAACTAAAATAAATTTCTTCCTCAAAAAGTCTATTTAAGAATTAATAATCTTAAACTAAAATAAATTTCCTCCTCAAAAAATCTATTTAAGAATTAATAATCTTAAACAAACATAAATTTTTAAGAAAAAATGAACGTCTTTAAAATAAAATATGTTCTTGTTAACATCCGGTATGTTAACAATAAGTCAATACAAAATATATGAAACATTTGATTTTGTGAAAAATCAGTAAGTGATTCCACACTTGTGGCTGATAGTGTACATATTAAAACAGTGGAATATAGACTATAATTTACAATATACTTTACTGTGATGCTGAAGCCTATCCCAATACTTCCATGAGTAGCTGTATGTATTTAGAAAAAAAACTGGAATTTTTGCAAGGGTTGAAACTATAACAAAAATCTCCAAATCCTGAAAAATCACTACAAAACATTCTCATCCCTTCACTATGGAAGCCTTGGGTCGCCACATTAATTGGCAATTATATTCTCTTACATTCCGGAATGTATGTATTAGCTTTCCAATATAAATCAAACTCGATTAATCGATCGTCCAACAGATTTTCTATCACCGCACGGACAGTTTAACAAGCTCGTTCTCTGCCCTTTTAAGCAGATAATATCTGAGTATGATGATTGACTGATTGATAGATAACCGTGATCACAGGCTCGTGACACGCGTCCAATTTGATAGTTATGACTACACACGCAACACCTTGAAATCTCCCTGGAGCTATACGCTCCAGGCGGTTATGATAATTCACATGGATGCAAGTTGTATGGCCGATTACGTGGCAACGCGATAATAATGTTGAGCGCCGGTGGGCAGAGGATTCCGCTCGTCCACGCCTGCGAATTCTCAGGGTGCAACTGCTGATGCACTTTGACCCCTGCGTCTTCATTCAGATTCGATATTTTATTCAGATGGTGTTTCATTTGCTACATCGGTTTCTAAAATGTCGAAACCACTCTGAAGGCTATATGTGGAAGAATGTTTTAAATATTCATATGAACCATTTTGCACATTAATTGTAAAACTTTATAATAACAACAAAGTTTCCGATTTTTTCACTGTTGTACAGTAGGAAAATCCCTTCAACGAAGTTTGCATTCATTGTCATTAATATTTTATAATTTTGAAAAATATGATAATGCAATATAATACAAATGTAAGTTTTAGAAAATATAGAAGAAATTAGAGAGATAATCAGTTAATACAATTGAAGCTGAAATTAGAAATTAGAAGAGAGAAATTCAACTTCTTCGTTTTGGTGGGGTACACTTGTACTGTAGGTACCCTTGCAGGGTGAATAGCTTCAACGGGACAACAATAATTTGACGAATCATTAACCAACACTATCTTCCATTCTCTATTTTCCAACTTCCACCCTTCTTGAACACCATGATCTGAAAGGTCTGCACCCTAGAGGTATGGCAGAGGCGCCAGGGGCTAGAACTTGCTTCTAAAGCAACAGGGCCAGTTTCTTGGGCAAAAATGGGTTAAATTGCATAAACATCCGCAGTCTAGTTACCACTTTGGAAACCTCCGAGGAAAACGTCTCGCAGACACGGACTACTCTACAATGTCCGCATGTCCAACGTGCTCCACCCCAACCTTCCTCATCAAACCTGGCAGTCTGCCAATGAGTATTATCCCGCATAATCGCCAGTCCATTCCACACGCACGCCCTGTAAAACTTCCTCGAAGGTGTTCCCTACAATTTGATCCGCCTTGATTCTTCTTTAAATTCAGTTTCCCCGAGACACAAGGAAGCGGCTTCCACGGAAACACGCGAAGTCCGCCGGAGGGCGGCGTGCAAAAGTCGTCGAATCGGCCGGGGCCCCGGACGGTTACGTTAATCGAGTCGTAAACATCGAACACTCGCCGACGTGATTTCTCGAAGCAAGGAAATGCAAGAGCACGACCTTTTTTAACGATCCGAGCCGCCGCTCGGATTACCATAACCGATCGATTACCGGCCTTCCACGACGGAGTTTCACCGCGAAGATGAAGACGTTAAGCCTAGCGAGCCGCTGCCTGCAGCCCGTGTAGACCGGGATCGCTGTCACGAGAGGCACGATGTCCGGATGGACGTTTTCACACATTCACACTGACTTGTTAGAAGCACCGGGAACACGCTCGCCGCTTTTTGTCCACGTCGAACGCTGTCGATATCGAAACGCTCGAACGGCTCGGCTCGGCTCGGCTCGCTCATGCCACGGGAAAAAGAGGAGGAAGTCTTCTGAGGCTCCTTAAAGGAAATGTTACTGAACCTATAAATATTCATCCGGCCAGAACCTTATACAGGGTACTGTCTGTGTTCGCGTTACTAATTTGGCACGCGTGTAACGGACGAGACGTGTTCTTTGGGAAATAGAAAACTATTGGGTTGGCGCATATGAGATTGCCGGTTGCAGCTAGCGCTTCTTTGCTTCATGCTGGGGTATAGAGTATGAACTGTTCGGATTGGTATACAGTGGAACTCCGTTTATATAAAAATTGCCGCAGTTGATGGCTACAGCCGTCAAATTTTTGTTGATGCGCTGGCAAATGACGGCTATAGCAGTCGTGTATATTTTTGCTAAAAAAGCAACAGCAAACTTAGAAGGTGAAATTTCTGTACATGTTATCGATAGATAACGGTAATACTTACAAGGAAATTTTATGTTATAATTAACCCTTATAAGCATTGCCTTTTCATCCAATTCCTTACACCGACAGAAGAACATTTAATTAAAAGTGTGTTTCTGAGACCGATATAGAACAAAAAAGTGTGCGTCTATGGGATATGAACGAAATTTTAGTAGTGCCTGATTAACTGAACTTTAGCTGACAATGAGCTTCTATTGTCTGAACTACCACCGAGCGTTAGGCCACTCGGGTGAGGGTCTAACAAGGGACCCAACTGTCAATCGGCGATTTTAATGAAATTTTTGTGGGCAGTAGTTCTCAAAAAAGTATTTGATCCATATTTTTTCATATCGGCAATTGTCCATACCCAAGGGGTGAAATCAGCCCTTGATGTTGGGGTTGAAAACTCTATTTGATTATTTATCTCAGAAACTATTGGTCGTAGATAAAAAGTTTGAATGTACGCTATGCCTATTTTTTAATACTGAATTCAGCTGTGTAATTAGTTTTCCGAAAAAGTAATTTGTTTAGAATATAGATTAAAAATTAACATATTTTTCCGGATTTCTCTGGTAAAATGTCAATCCATTTTCATGAACTTTTGTATACTTAAACTATGGACCTTGTCAATAAACTTCTTGAGGGTCTGCCGTAAATTTACGATGGGTACGTCGCCAGAGTCTCCAGGTCCGTTGTTGCACTCGTAACAAAAACAACGGTACAAGGGGCTTTTGATAGGACGTCGACCACCACGTTGTTTTTCGCACAGTATTCCGTCTGTTTGCCTCCGACAATTAGTGCGATACAGTAGAAGCTCGATAGTTGCACGAAACCAGGGCTAAAAATGCATGCAACGACCAAGCTTCATGCAATTAACGAGGTACAATCGGTTGCGAGAAGACTAAAATCCGCGCTTTTCCTCCTACCATTGCTTTTCATTTTGTTTATTCGTAACTAAGCGACCATTTTCGTCATGTGTTGTCGGAATGCAGCAGAAGATATTCGTTTGCAAGTATCGAGAATGCAACTATCGAGCTTCTACTGTATTTACCGGTCAAGTTTCTTAACTGTAGCAATACAGCAGGCCCTCGATTATCCGAACTGTACACATTAATAAGATACCACAAATTCTAACTATATTTCGCATTCAAACTGTAATTTTATATTACAGCATAAAATATTAGGGGTGCCGTAAAATTCTGTCCGTTTTTTAAGAAAAAGAAAATAATATACGAACCCAAGCTGTCGGATGCAATCTGAAACTGTTTATCGGGCTACGTCAAGCCTTTCCAGTATCTCTGACATCGATAAGCATGGCCTGTTACTAAATGAAATTATTAATTTATTAATACTAACCGTACCGGCACTTCACATATACCTATTCTTACCGTAACCGGTCATAAACAAGCCAGGCGATGAATTTTTCTCAGTAAAAAAAGTAGCACAAAAAAACGAAAATTGAGAAATTGGTTAATCAGATAATATAAGAATTTACATAAAGTTAGATGAACAAAAGAAATAACAATGAATGTACAGTTTTAAATTAAATATTGAAACAGGTCATTTGACCGGGCCTGGTACGGTTAGTGTTAATAAAATAAATGTAGAAATCGGTAGGATGCTTGGAGACATCTCTTGACAGATGCATTCGTAAAGAGGAACAAAACAGAAGAGAATAGGAGCGTCCGAACAGAAACAAAGCAGTCGCAAATAAGATTTCGTAAAGAAGAGAACGTGCACCTCGTGTGAATAAAAACGCGCATATAATTTCTTTGCATTCATTCGATCTGTTTCAATTCATGTTCTCTTGTTGCAATCTCCTGTAATTGTCTTACTTTACATGTGATAATAAAAGTCTACATGAATGTGCGTTAAACGGACAGAACTTTTCGACAGACCTGACACACAGTGGTGGAAAATTAAGTGCACAGTATCGGTAATGATAATTCCAACTCGCAGTTAACATAAGACAACCAATTTTAAGGTGATCGGTGTTCGGATGATCGAGCTTCCACCGTGTGTACCCAAAAAATCAGGGCGCCCGAAACAATTCCCTCTTAATTCAACGTCGCAAACTCTGCTCGAGGTTCTCGTGGCCACGAAATTCCTCCGGTGTCTACCTGCGCGGAGATTTCATGTATCGAGTTGCAATAATAACCGTTCGACAGCGGAGCGCGTATATATCCGAGCATTCCGCCTCTACGAATCGTCGGTCGTCCATCATCGTCGCATTACCCCCTTCGATAAAGATTGAACGCGGGCCCCGGACTTAGCTTTTAGCGTAAATCAAGCGTACTTACGCCCGACGTACCGTCATCTTCCTCCGCGAAAGCCGCGCGGATCCGCTCGTCCGTTCGCCGAGAGGAGAAGCGAGAAGAGGCGAGAGGAAAGGAGACGAGAGGAGAGGAGACAAGACGAGACGAGACGAGAGGATCGTGCGAGTAGCCGCGAGGCTATGTGCGTGAGAAAGATGAACGATACGTCGATATACACCGTGTGTGCCATTAGCCGAAGCTTTTTGGATTTATTGCACCGTAAATCCGTGATTTCTAATTGCGATGCTCGAGATCGTCGTACCCTCTCCTTCAGCCCAGTTTCCATCGATTTCTATTAAAATGAAAACGTCGATGCACCGTGAAAAGGGGCTGCAGGGCGTACCGGAACGTATAATTCACCGATCGATGAATTATCGGCGACTTCGCTTGGGATCTTGGCAGCCTCGAACCCTTCGACTTTCTTCAAAGGAGGAACTCTGAATTAATGTTCGCGGGAGGAAGAGCGGGGGGGTGGCTAATCGCTTAATTAGTCGCGGCTCGACAGAGCTTTACGGAAGGACCGTGGCTCGAGCGGCACGTACACCGTCGCCGATACGGGAAAATTCTTCCGAGTCCTCTTCGCTTAACGGGAATTTGAATAACCGAGAGTAAGATCGAGTAGATTCGCTGATAAAAAGCAGAGAGACGCGTGGGTAAATCGAGAGAGGCTCCGTGACTTTTCTTTGCTGCTTTCCTGGATTCCTTCGAAAGGATCAGTCGATTCTGAAGCGGGGAGGCTCGATCATCTGACGATTAAGTGAAACGTTTTCTGAATTCTTTTGTTAACCCTCTATAACCGGAACTTTTTTTCTGCGTGTGACAAAAATAATAGGGCAGGTAAGTGAAAAAGATAAATGATAAAGTTCGCATCACGGCTTATGAACATAATAATAAATGAACAGACTCCTTGGTGACAGTATAGTTGTAGAATATAATTGTATATCGTGATAAATAAACAAAAGTAAGACTTGAAAAATATAGATATATATATAGGGTAGTTCACGCAACTGTAACATGCCATATCTTTTTTGGTTGAAGGTAGAAAAAAATTTTAAAGGAAAAAGATGAATAGTTCTAGGTGGACTGCATATTTACGTCCATATTTTTTTCACAGGTGCAATAATGCATGTGCATTTTGCAGTCGCATTATTTTTTTTAAATGGAAACACCTGCGGAAAAAGTATGAATGTAAATATATATTTATACTATATAGTCTTTATTATTATTACTATATAGTACACCTTGAACCATTCGTCTTTTTCCTAACTTCAACCAAAAAAGCGATAGTGCCTATTACAGTTGCGTGAATCACCCTTAGATATATAGGTATGTAACTTCCAAATAACGTGGCGTTACAGAGGGTTAATTTATTCTACCGTTAGGAAAACGAGTTACACTCGCGACGAGGATTATGGTTCACGCAGTACAGATAAATGTCTTTCACGGAAATATTAAACAACGAACCATAGCATCCTTGGAGATTAATGAAGTCTCAAGCTAAGTGGCTCAAACTTATTTGAAACCGTGTGAAATTTACTGCTACGTGCACGAGATAATTTAAAGAAACTACCACTACCGATTAGTCACCGAGTTTTCTCGATACTCTATAGAATATAGGTGCCCTCTAACAAATAGTACGGACCGTGGTAATCAACAATCCAAATTACTTTATTAACTTCAAAATGGTACGAATATACGGCAGTGCAAATTAATGAATCGATTTTCCCTCTCACCCTAAGACGATACGCTCCGCGTTCTCTGTCTCAACTAGAGAACAAAAAGAATTTAATTTAATAGCCCTCGTGTATGCAATTTACCGCGGGGAGCTCACGTTCGCTCATAATTTCACCGAATGTTTCTGAGTACGCGCATAAACGTCCGTTCGAACGCGTCGGAGAAATTGATTTTAATTGGAGGCGGACTAATAAGATGGCGGCCGGCTGAAGCTAGCGCGCGGTTTTAGAGAAAGGACAATCATTTACATTAGAGAGGGTTTCATATAAACACGACGCTGATAAGTAAAATTATCGTCGTGCTCACCTGAGCGTGCGGCAGGTTGACCCTAAGCGAGCTGTATCGAGCCACGACTCGCCTCTGGATTAACACTCGTTAGCTCGCTCTCGAGACGCTATAATCGCTTAATTAGTCGCTCCGCCAGAACCGCCACGTTCTTCTCGGAATAATCGATTCCACCGTACGTTTCTCACGTACCCGCTTCGCGATCCACGTACCCCATGATACAGTGGTGCCCGGTTAATGTTCGCAACTTTTGCACAGTTACTGTTCGCGGCATAATCCCTCCCAGTCACAACCAGGGCAGTTCTTTCGGGCTGGTTAACCCTTAACACGTTGACTGCTCAATACGAGTTAACTCAACGCAGTTATTATTATTGACAGACAACGTGTTACTTAACCCATAGATGCAGACTTGTTTTTTCTATATCGGTCTCAGAAACACATTCTTTGTTATAAATGTTTCTTTATTGCTACAAGATGACTGCTATAGCCGTCATTTACCAGCACATCAACAACAGTCTGATGGCTATAGCCGTGATTTGCGACAATGGGTTAAATAATTATTGATTTTACGAGAATTTGAAATAGAGTTAATATTGCAATAAGAATAGAAGATCAAGACTGTGCAACTGTATTTGTAGTCAGATATTTTTTTTCGTCGTGATTTGTGTTTGGATGGGATATTATAGTGTGTCTGACCACGTATGGGAGGTTTTACTCTGGCAAGAACACGACTGAGAACTCGAATCTTTTTCTTGTTTATGATTTATAAAAAAAATTGTAAATTATATCGAGCCAGATTAGGTATGGCCGTTAACACGTTGAACGCTACAGTGAAAACTGCCACACCTAGCCAGACACGACTTTAAACAATGCTTCAATGATAGTGTCGCGTCATATAAAAAAAAAAATCTTTTACAGACCATCGATTCTTTTACAGATACAGATGAATTATAAAAATTACTCTCATCAAAATTTACTTTCGATTTGCTATGATTCTTCAAGTGCCAAGTATTTCTGTATGAATCGCAGGAAGAAAAACTCTATATGCTTTTAAATAGTTTAATAGCAGTGATCATCTAGTAGCACCGTAACCAATGAAGATTTTCTCTTTACAGTTCCAGTCTAGTAGAAATGTCTCTTTTTTTTCACACCTCTCAAAATTGGTATACACTTTCTTGCCACCCGACGACTGTCAGCTGTTTTGACAACAGAATTGGAAGAAATCCTTCTACGATTCAGTTGGAGCAATTATAGAGCGGCCATCTGGCGAGCAAGGTTTCAAAAATTTCTCTTTAGAACAAGCATGACCGATTTCTTTTCTTGTCGCAGTTTTCAAACGTAAAGTTCACTTTCGCGACTTTGTTGTTCCTTTATTATTCAATTTCGCCTCTGAGAGTCAGTTTAAATAGCCTTAGCTGTGCGTACATTCGAATTCGAAAGAAAGGATTCAGGGTCCAGATAGACCAATTACACAACGGTATTCCAGACAAAGGATTTCTCTTTCGAAGTGTTTGTACAACAACTGATTTCTTTTCTATGCTTTTCACGACGGACTCATGTTTACTTTTGCTGCGAGCTTCGAACTGTTTGGATAATGAAATTAGGTGGAATGGTTGGGCATAGAGTAATTTGACAGGAGAACGAATAAATTGCTTGTTTAGCGAAAGTTCCTGATCAGCGATTCAGAGCTCTTCGGTTACATCGAATGAATTTGGAAACAGTTGTGTTTATGTTCACCTGGCATTCGACTTATGGAGATTCAACACTGAGGAGAAATTGTGTATCATCCAATTTAATTGACTTATTAGAGTTTGTTTGCGTTCTAACAATGGCTGATTATTATTCGTTCATTTATAGAGTCGTAACTGGCTTACTGAACATTTTTTTTCTAAATTTTATATTACATATGAATATTGTTACACCTAGAACGTCAGTACTTGAAATTCTTTTTAAATGTTTGTTTTAGAACTTCTTTAGATGTTGGAGACTCGATTGGATTGACTCTAACCCACAGAATACTTATCATTTTTATGTAAAATCTATAAATTTAAAAAATTTATACCAGCAGACGAATTCTCAAATACTGCAAAATTTCTAATTTTTTAAATAGTGTATACAGCGGCTGTTATTGCAATTTTGTTTTTTGACAATTCATTGTAAATTCCCGAAAACAAGAGAGGCGATCATCGATTCTAACTATACCTTCTCTAACTTATTTTAATCTAATCTCGCTTAAAACTAATATTAATTATATTATTCCAAATTAAACTTGCAAAATATACTGTCTGAAAACTTTCATACGCCAGTGTACATATTCTGTCTTCTCTATAAAATTCTACTCTAGAAAGAATTGCAAATATAGCAAACATTGTACTCTCGTACAATCATTCGCGTAGCGTAGAGGTTGGGTCTGACATCCAGACGTCATGTTCTACTTTTTCACTCGCGAACGCTGATCAATCTCTCAGAAATCTCTTTTGTAAATCGAAACAGCCGACGTTAGATCGGAGATTCCGTGGAAAATATGTGAAACGTTGATTAATACCCAGAAGAAACATCTTATTTACGGAAAGTCTTTCCGCAAAGGCCAGGCTTGTGTGTTCGCTACTTAAGAACGTATGTTCGCGGTAATGTGAAAAAGAATGCCCACCTCTATTAACCTTCAATCTTTCACCTTTCGACAGACTATCGACTTCTGCGTACCGCTCGTCGATCATGCGCCGCTTCGAAGGCACGAACGACGCCTCGATCATGCGTTTAGAGCCTTTCCATGGGCTTCGTGCACGCAAATATATCATGAGGCTGAGACATTAGCTGAAAATTGCGCAATTTAATATCCTATACCACATCCACACTGTCTTTCTGAACTTCTGGCGAGGATAGTCGAACGTCGTTCCTGAAGAAGAGTTTCCTTGGACGTTCCAGTACAGTTGCAGCACTACCACTGGCAAAAAGTAATCGATCAAAATTGATCGATAGAAAAATTGAATGATACATTCATCGAGCGATTATTTTTGCCACGAGTGAAAACTTTCCAGGACTGCTGTCAACCGAACACTTTCTTTCATGTAACATTTTCTTTCCTCGCTCTCTTTTCTTAGGTGGTAAACGAAAATTTTTATTATTTTTGTATTATTTACTTCATATCAGACTAATCTCACTTTACCATCTGGTTTAAATATATAGAATTCTATTTTGTATCTCAATGACTGTAATGTTTCCAGTTACGTCCGTATTATTGCCTTTGATCGAAAACTTTTTCCCAGGGGTTGTACAATTATTCACTTTTAGAGATTTGTAACAATTGAATCGTACATTATTGAAAGGGAGTATGTCCATTTTTTAAAATTTTACAGCAGGCAATAAAAACTTCCTAATTATCTTCCTGGATAAGAGCCCTTTCATCAACAAATGGTATTTTCAACTGCCTGAAACCTTGTACAGAGTGACATTAGGGAAGAGTCCTTTCATCTCTAAACAGGGCTAGGCATCTGCAGTTAGAAAGACGCATAACTTAATTTTCCAAAATATGGACATACACCCCTTCAATAATAAACATTAATTGGTCTGTACCTGACTCTGTCTACGCTTTGAAAACCTACTGTGCAGAACAGGATCCCTGAATACAAAGAAAAATATTATCAGAAGAATACTTCAACCTCTGATGACTCATCAGAAAACTTCACAGCGAGAGAATGTAATTGATTAGAATAGCGCGAGCAGTAAATGAAGAAAATAAATCTCTGGACGTTTTGGAAGCCTATTACCCACAACAAAAACTCTATCCACAAAGAAAAATATTTACAAAATTGTTCAACTTCTGGTGACTCAGCAAGTGAGTGTAACTCAGTAGTACAGCGTGAGCAGTGGTAACAGTATAAATCTCTGTACGATTTGGTAGTCTACCGTCCACAACAGGGGCTTTTTCCACAAAGAAAACTGTTATCACAGGTACTATTCGACTTTCGGTACCAGAAACTTTGCTCAGAGCAGCGATGAAAGTTTTATCGAGGCGTTTGCCACGAAACGGCGGCATTCTATCGAAACTTTCGATCGGTACAGCACGTTCCAGATGCTGTACGCGAACGTACAGGCTGATTTCGATCCTTGACCCGACCCCCATGCTCGCCCCCGTAGCCTGTGACGCTGAAATGACGTTAACCACGCCCCGGCCTTTATCTTTCTATCGTGATCGTTCCAGCGGGATCTACGGGAGAGATCGAGCAGCCAATTAGCAGGCGGTCGGATGGATCTCCGTTAGAAACGCGCTACCGAATGGATCATTAAACACGAAACGAATTCAGCGTGCCCGTGGCCCCATGGCTCCTCCGTTCGATGGGAAAACTGGAGCCGTGAAAAGAAACCGGGAAACTCGACGATATCATTAACCTTCCCGGGGAAACGATGCTTTCAAACAAAACGAAAAAGAGACGCACGGAAGGGAAAAGAAAGCTTTCCGTGGAAACGAGATAAGAGTGAAGGCAATTTGCGAGAAGTCTCGGGTCTTCGATGGTGGCTCGAAAAGAGGAACACGGATGAAAGCGTGGGCGGAGGTCGTTTGAGATATTACAAACGAGATGAAGGAATTTGTCGATGACCTAGATTGCTCGATCGATCGGAGCCAATGAAAGATTCGAATCTAGATTCCCTTCTCCCTGTCTCCCTTCCTTATGAAGTGGAGTTTGATCTTACAGAGGTGTACCTCGAAGATATTGCGCGTTTGGTTCCAGACCATCGCAATGAAGCGAGTTATACCAATTTTTTCCCCTGTGCATATAAATGTTTACACCGTCGTGTAGTCTATTGAGGGTGCAATAGCATCATGTCTGAAAACAATATGCACACGTTTCCGGTGACGGTGTGCGATTAAGTGCAGAAATATTGTCTCAATGTTTAAGCAGCGAATTTATAGAAAAAGAATCATTTTCTATCTGCATTTCATATTACCGTGGTACCGTTACCGCCGTACAGATTTTTACAGGAATTAATAGTGATTGGATCGCTCGGGGCAGTCGCCGCTTCAAACAACACGCCTCAGTCCATCCGGAAGATGTTAACGAGGAGACAAACATAAACTGACCATCACCCACTGTTGAGTACCGTGATCTGTTTGTATTCTAACTCGATATCAACGGTACCTCATAGATCGATGTAACTTTGTGTGTGTAGTTCAAAAGTTGAAACGAAGTGAATTTTCCCTTTCAGTTGAGGTTTTATTTACTTACAAGTTGTTGCTTTAGGTTCAACTGCGCAACAACTGAGCGACGGAGCGACGGTGTGGATAAGAGTGCCGATTCATACCTTTTCCGGGACAGGCAGGCAGGTGCCTGCGATGGTTTTGCAGTGTTAGAGATACCTAGAGGCTTTTGTTTCCTTATTCTTTTATGCATATAATATATTTTGAAGGTATAGATATTTGTAGTCCAATTAATGAGAAATTCTTTCGGGAGTTTTTCAAAAAACCCAGAGGGATTTGGAGAGGTTGAGGAACTTCATCAGGTGAGTAGAGCGCAGGATGACGAGGATGAGGAGGAGCACAAGGGCGAGACGGAGGAAGATGAGCAGGATCAGGATTAGATGGAGGCTGATGAGAATAATAATAAGGAAGAGGATGGCCAGCATGACCGGAATAACAATCAACAGAAGCTATGCGCTAATGATGCAAATGAGTTAAATACTCGCAAACTCCCAAAATCTCAAAAACACCGTACAGTCGCATTCCTGTCGTAAACTCTACGAATGCCAGTTATCCTCAACACCCACCGAACCCAATATTCACTCCGCAATGAGATTCCATGATTCACCTCGAAGCAAAAAAAAGGGGGCGGGAACACGGAAAGAATCGCGGATGAGACAGGGAATGGGCAGAGAGAAGAGTTCGCACGGGTCGGTTAGACGCGTGTGCCACTCATAGGAAAGAAAACTTTCTCAGAAATCCTCATCTCGATCTCGTCCGAAAGTATTCCATCGGCGCACACTCACGTTCGCTCATTCGTGCACACGTGTGTCCATCCGACGCGCGATGCGGTGCGGCGAGGTCTAGAATGCGCGTGTAGCGAGTTCGTGCGTGGCTAATGCGCTCGATCCAATCGTCCGGGTGATAACCATAATCACGTAGCGGTTAGGTGTACCGAACGTGTCCGGAGATCGCGCCTCCGTCCGAGGATGCAACAGCAACAACAAACGAACGGGGCCCGCCTTTCTCCGTTTCCTTCTCGCGTTGCTTTTCGCGTTCCTATTCCTGAGGCCCCTACGGTGGGTCCCACGCCCGCGCCAGCCTCGTTATTTACGAGTAGAAACGGACCGAACAAGCCGGACCAGCCGGTCCGACACGGAACGGAACCGTGCTACTAATTGGTCAGCGAATTTTAACCGTTTCAATGCCATGCAGCGCGATCGCGATCCTACGTTTCGCGTGCGAACAATGCCAACGACCGAAGTCGCCCTGTTGAGGCGCAATGACAACACCTGGCCTGGGAACGGAGACTTAAATATTCAGATAACCCAACGCGTTGGTTCAATGGTTTCCGGAAAGAAGCAGGAAAGAACGAACTTTCGATGTAAGGAATGTTACGAACTCACTGCCAATTTCCACACATACGAATCTGCGCATTAACCCTTTCAGACCTGGTGGTCTCATTTGTGTACATGAAGTTTCTACGCTGACATTTCGGTGAGGATGAATGTTTCGGAACTTCAAACAGTTTGTACACATTCTTCAACATATTTTTCTTATAAATTTGAATTTTTTCGTGTTCTGAATGTTTTTAGTGGGTCTGGTGAATTCGGAATTGACTAACATTGATTACATACTGTGCAGTGACAGCTAATAGTAGGAACCTGAAAGCAGTACAATTTTCTACATGTCTTCTTCAATTTCAAGTGTTAATATATTATTATTAAATGTTATGAAATGCTGTGTATGTTTCTTTCCTCATTTGTGCTCTCTTGGGTGTCGTGCGATACTTGAGTCCTAATGTACACATGTGTGTACATGTAAAATGTGTAATCAAATATTTTTTTTACTTTTAAAAGGAAATTCAGGTCTGAAAGGGTTAATTATAATACGATAGTATTGTTGTGTAGGGCTCCATCACCGTTAGTACTACAATCACCACTGGTGTCCCTATTATCAATATTTCCGTTCTTATTATTATCATTACTATTATTACAATTGTTATTAGTATTATTATTATTATTATTATTTCAATCGTTAATATTATCATTATTGGAATTGTTACTATTGAGATTATTGTAACTACGAGCATCACCATCATCGTTGACGTTACGCGAGACGGAAGCACCCACGTCACTCCTAAGACCATTTTCTTCCACCATGATTTTAGCTACCCCTCCCTTCCACACCGAGTTTTGGTAATTAATTTTTTCCGACAGCACACACGCTTCTACTCGAACAACTGAACAGTGTAGAAATAAAGAAAACGATGAAAAGACTCTCAAACATTCGTTTTTGAACCCCGAGACTTGACGATCTCAATCGCTACGGCCCATTCCGTAACAGGAAGTTCCATTGCCCGCCAAAAAACGTTATACAAATCTCTCGAAAAGGCAGGGATTTAGATCTTCAAAATCTTAAGTCTCGATACATAAAAAAAACGAACATTTAAATCGTTCTAAGAAAGAAAAAGGAGAAATCGAAATTTCGATACGAACAAGTTAAATTTCGCCCCATAAAACGCAGTGGAAATCTCTCGAAGAGACAGACTTAAATCTCGATAGAAAAACATCGACAATTTGAACGGTTCCGGGGAAGAAAAAGGAGAAAGCGAAATTTTAATACCGGCGAGTTGTGTTTCCCGCGGAAAAAAAAGAAGGCACGATAGAAATCTCTCGAAAATATCCCGTAACGTCGTTCGAATAAATCTCGCGGTTCATTTCCAAAAGTGAACCCGCCTTTCACTCGGCGCGAGCGATAATAATATCTCCTTCATCGCGATACATCGAGCACGACGTTGAAGAACGACGTACAGGTGTGTAAAGGCTAAGCCGCGCTTTACGACCGCGATCCCCGCTCGATCACTCGATCGCTCGTTCCGAAACAATTTAACGCTGCTTTCCAGACACCGTGATCCCGGCGCAATTAACGCCAGAAATAAGTCATCGAGGAGTTAATCGATTCCGCGACAACCGCCGCGAGATCCGATAATTATTCGACTCGAGAACTGGACGTTCCCGATCGCGATACCGATCTACCCGTTTCCGTCGATTCATTAAGCTTTTTGCCCCGCCATTCAACCGGGTCCCGGCTTAAAAGTACACTTAACGATCGCGAGCGATCTATTTACCGGGCCTGAGAACCGTCGCGAATTTTAAAAGCCATCGACCGCCGAGGAAATTGAAAATGCCGCGGCGCGCAAGATGGATGCGTCGGACGACGAGGGGAATTGAATCGATCGCTGCGAAAGAGGATCGTCCGCTGTTTTTCAAGCGTCGGAGGTGAAAGACTGAATTGATTTAGTTGTGATGTAGCGAAGGATAATTTTAAAGTTGTCAGGCTTTGACACGTTGATTACCATGGTCTGTTAGATAAAACAGATGCGACTTTGTAGACTTCGATGCAACGTGAGAGTAATTTGAAATTATAATATTAGTAATTATTTATAGGTCTCGCTGGTTTTGTTAGATCTTCTTGAATATTTTACTTATAGTATTCGTGTTCAGATAAGTAACATCTGAATTTTTATGTGAGTCACATGGCAGTCGAAGTGTATACTAACTTTTTAATGCGCTATAAATAAATGGTTTCTAATTTATACAGTAAAAAACAGCTGAGAATTGTTTTTGCTAAATAATGAATTATCGCAATGATCAAAGCGCTTGTTAAAAAGAAAATTCTCGAGACAACGTTTTACTTTCGTTATAGAAAAATTGTTAAAACATTAATGAACTGAGTAAAATTGAATTTTTACAATCTTGCAAGCTTTTAAACAGAATAAATGTATGAAACTAATAGAAAGAATTCATGATTTTCAATTTTTGATTAATCTTCCTACTCACCCCTTCAGATAATGGTTATTTACAAAACTATTAAGCAACTTCCAAAAGAAATAAACAGTCTGCATCTTTGAAAATAATTATTACTTTTCGTAACACTTAGCAATTAGATTCAATTACACTTATCTCGATGACTGTTGAATCAAAACTTGTAGTATGTAGAACCTTTGTGGATTAGAATGATCTGTCTAACATTCTAGAAAAGTCTTTCGAGTCATTTTCGAAGTATCCTGTATATAATAGTTGTGGAAATTAATTTTTTGTTGCAAGTACTATGACATAAAGATGTGCATTTACCATCGTTACGTACACGTCATTTTTCCCACGTGTAGTTGATGACTTTTGGCCTCTGTCTTGAAGATTGCTAAAGATACAAATATTAAAGATTGATAGACTGTTATGCCTCACAATATTGAAATTGACAATATTTTTTAAGAATTGCTTCATTTTATTTGTCATGTTTCATAGTTCGATGGTATCTGAATGGTAACTGTACGATTTCTGCGATCTTCCACTTTTTGTACGAGCAGCAGTTGATCTTTACTACTAACTTATGTTATTCCGGTCGGCGCAAGACAACTGACTTCAACATGAATTTAAAAGAATCTGCATCCATTTCTGATCGCTTTGGTCATTTATAAATTATTTTCGAACGTGTGAATGAAAGAGGATGACTAAAAGAGCCATATCATAGTTTTTTTGCGGTGACTCCTAAGAAGTTACTGAACATACTCAAAGGCGGAGTTTGAAAAATAATGCCCACATTTGAAGAAAAAAATGATCATTCATCACTTTCTGAACGGTTTACTAAATATCGCGTAACTTTTTTTCTAAAAGGTTTATATAAAAATCGTGTACTCAATATATTTAGCATTATTAGTAGAGTACTCAGTAAAAATTTAATTGAAATCGCTTCAGTGGTCTGGAAGAAAATGGGTCATGAAATTCGGCAATTTTCCATATGGGAAGTGCTCGGTTATGATTAGCGATGTGTTAGCAATCACTTCGAATCGCTTCGGACATACTCGTACATGTATGGCGAAAGTTTCGAAACATTTCGAATTTTGTTCGAACTCTGAAAGTCTTGTAAATTTTGATGATTTTGAAAGAATATAAAAGTCTCGTAAATCTTAAATGACCCGAGGCTCTTGAATGTTCTGTAAGTCTTGAAAGTCTTGTCGTATAATAATATAATTACCATAACGTCTCAATAACTTTCCTGTAATATCCAACGCGATTGCATTACACGCAGAATCATTTTAATTCGAATTTAAAATTTGGATACTGTCGCATGTTCTTCATTTCCAAGAATCAGTAATATTTTAAGACTTTCAAAATTTTCAAGTATTTTTGACTTCGGACAATTATCAAACTAATTCGAAAGTGGAATACAATCGAATTGCTTGAATACTTACTAGAAAGAGTATCGAATATCCACCAGTAGTTGTGGGTTCTCTTAAAAACGTCGTTACTTTTGACTTCACCTGACCAACATAAACTTCGAGAGTTATCGCTCGATCTCGATCGAGCAACATTCTCCGCGGATGGCCGTCGATCACGGCGCAATCCGTTTCGCGATCGACAGATTATTTCCATCGGCCGTGAAGGGGCGAATATTTCGATTTTCCGCGAGGGGTGTGCAGGCGGGAATTATTTTTCGCGGTTGACGTTTACGAGCGTTCCGGTCGCGGGGAAAAATCCGCGAGTGTAATTGCTACGTGCGTTCCAGCGCGATACGGTGCGTTTGTGGCCGCGTTTTACTGCTTTCCCACACAACGGAGCGTTTTATGTATCGGCGTGGCTGTTGTTCGATCGTTGCCGTCGCGCAATTAGCGTCGCGGAGAATTCATGGCAAGTTAATAAATTGGAAGGAACGACATGACGGCGATCAGAAGCGCATTGATCGCCGCCGTAACCGTGGGCCGAGCGTAACCGAGAGGAGAAACGACCGAACGAGCATTCCACCCTTAATACCCGCCTTCCCTTCCTTGGTGGACATCTTGCGTCCACGTGAACTGGCTTCCTCTTATACTCACATCGACAAACTTAACTCGTTTTATTTTTCACTTTGTTAACGGGTTAACTTGTTAGGGAATGAACTTACCGATGCTCAATCTAATGGTTTGATTTTGTTTTATTATATAGTTTTCCAGTATGGTAAGAATATGGGATGTGTGAATTATATGGTGAGGCTTTGCTTAAGATTCCTTGCTGGTAAGTTTGGGGGGGGATATTTATTTATGATAATGTTCGTTAAAGACGTGTTGAAAAGAGAGTGAATCGAATGATTTAATTTTGATTTATTTGTCTTTGTTAGATGTGAGAAGAATACGGCAGCTGTGAATCTTATGATGAGAGTTCTGTGTTTATTGTTGGAGAAAATCGTGGCAAATGTTTATTCATCACGATGTTCATTATACAGAGTGCGAACCAAATGATTTAATTTTGTTTTATTTATTTTTGTTCAATATGACAAGAATATGATAGCTGTAAATCTTATGAGGAAGAGTCTCTATTTCTTATCGAGGAATTTCGTGGTACATGTTTATTCATAATAAAGTTCTTTATACAGGGTGGTTTAAAAACAGAGTGAACCGAATGATTTAGTATTGTTTCAGTTGTCTTTGTTAGATGTAACAAGAAGATGATAGCTGTCAATGATACGGCGAGATGTCGTTACATAGTGTGACCGAAAGAGCGTTTAAAATTTCCAGGATGTGAATTTTCCCAAAAATGTTTAGTATATGTTCAATGAAGAATTGTTTTCATCTTGGATAACGTTCCTTCTTCGACTCACGTCCATTGAACATTTTTTAATTAATTTACAGAGTACTATCTACTGCGTAAGTCCTGAACCCTTTTTTTAACCCTCCGTAGGTTTCAAGTGTTAAAAGTAATTCGTTGAATAGGATGAAATTGTCAAATTTGCACACGCTTTTGAGTATGCCTCCTGAAAATTTAGTTATACAGGGTGCGATGAAAATTTAGCAACTTCTCTATAATAAAATATTTCGTATCGGTGAACCAATTCCAAAAGCGTCTCAGAGCCTGTATCAAAGCAAACGGCGGTTTCTTCGAAAACGACCTTGCCTAAATAAAATTGTATGCTTTCTTCAAGGTTGCTATTATTGATAAAAATTTTGTTAGAAGACAGTTGCATAAAAAGTTGCCAAACTCTCATCGCACCCTGTACTATTTCCGGAACACCTTATACAGCATCGACACTCATCCTCTGTCTCATTAGGTGATTCAAAGCTGACGATTTCATCGTTCAGTCGTTCGTAATCAGAGAAGCAACTCGCCGACAATGCGATCCGAGTAACGAGGCGATGGAAAATCGTGCCAATCCCTGATTAATGGAATCCTCGATCACGCGATAATCCCCCGTTTGATTAATTCGTCGATTATACACCGTTCGAACGGCTACAAAATAGTAATTCGAGACGATCGATCGATCGATTGATGGGAGCACACCGTGGTCCCGGTGCTCGATCGATCAGATAATAATTCCGTGGGCATTAGAGGAAGCGCCTTCGCGATCGGTTCGAGAAAACGCGGGAATAATTGAATGAAAGTGGACGCGGCGGGTGATGACTCGCAGCATGATTAATTAAACGATAATTCCCCGGTCTCTCGGGCGAGATCGATTAACGAATAACTGCCCGATCGATCGACCACAGATCGATCGCGTGTGTCGTTTCGTTGGCGCGCCGAGAAACCTTGGACCGATTCGAAAACGGACGTCCACGTACAGGGTGTCCTTGTAATCGTGGTACAACCGAAATGAAGATGACTCCTCATGGAAAAATAAGTCGAAAATATAGAATAAAATTTGTTCATATAAAACATCGCTCTTTTTAAAAAATATATAAACTTAAGTATTCTTCAGACAAGCGTGCGCGTAATCGAAAATAAAATGGCGCGTATGTGCGACTCCGTGATTCGGTATAATTCAAAGTAATATATTGACTTTCGATCGGGCATTTCTTTTGTTCAGGTATAAATTATTGAATATAACAAATTTTTACTTAACGCGTTGAATGCCACAGTGAAAGCTGCCATACCTAGTCAGACACAATATAATGTCCTTTTATCGGAATATCGGTATCATTTCAAAAATCGTGGCGATCGTTACGACACACACCCTATACCTATGTATAACATGAAATCGCAGAGCGGCTAGACGGTTCGAAAGGTGGATTTCCAGTCAGAAATCAAGAAATGGAATGGTCATAGCGACAGAAAATTCGCTACTTTCTCGCGATCGAAGTGAAACGAGGTTCCCAGAAGCACGGAGACGGTAATCGATTGTTCGCAATTAGCGGCATGGAAAATCCGCGAGGAATAAAACGGCGCGAGGCGGGTGTATCGATCATTCGGGGAGGAATTATCGATTGGCCTCGGCGAAACGTACGGCTCCTTGGGATCTGGGTCGTACCCTGAATTCTACCTGCGTGCACGATATATATCCTACCTTTACCGAGGTAATTGCTCACGTAGCAGGTCCGCGGCATCGACACGGTACACCTAAAACGACGCCCGAATCCCTCATTATCGAGTACCGAAAATTACAATGTTCCGTTTCAACGTGTATCGACCGGTTTTAATCGCGAGCCTATTATTCCGTGATGAGGCTTCTTCTTGTTTCCTGTTGCTCCTTTCCTTGCAACGGGCAGATAAATGCGACCACGGGACGACTTGGTTTTTCGAATTTCGCGCCAGAAAGGGAATAAGAGGTCGATACGGGTCGAACAGTCAGAGTAATTTTAACCCTTACTCCGTAAAGGTGGGTCAATTTTCTCCGGACTGGTTCCAAAGGTGTGCGGGTTTTATTTTATATATTTGCAATTATAGTACGTTTAAACTATTTTTAAATTATTTTTCCAATCTACTATTTTAATGTTTAGTTAGAATATTTAACTCTTTGCACTTCGTTGGCTCCGCTATGGGGACAATCATAACTCCATTGCCTCCGCTATGAGGGCATTCATTATTTGTATCGCAGCCCAGCATGTCAAGAATGTAAACTGTAAATTACTTCTAAAAGTACTTTACAATTCTATCAGAATCAAAGTAAATGAATTCATAAAAATTTATAATCTTTTCTTTTCAAATCAAAATTTATAAAAATTGGCGACCGTCAAGTGTTAAGACTTGCTTACCTGCTACTAAACTAAAATACTAATAAAACAAATTTTCTCAAAATATTTATGATCCACAAAGTTTTCAATTGATCAATCCAGAAACATAGTCCAGCAGCACTAATGAATTCTCAATACATACGCTTGAACACAAAAGTACCGAAATCACGCACGTTTAACTCCTTTATGCAGTGCAATTGCACACGATATTGGGACGCAGCTTGTAACAAAGATGTCCGTTCCGGTGAACAGCGGCTGATAGGTGGGCAACGTAATTAACACCTACGTTTTTACCGTTCCGTCGACAGTGCTTACGTATACACGTCACGGTCGTAATTATCCGCGGGCTCTCCATGCAACGACGACGATGATAGAACATTCGTGGCGGCGGGATTCGCCCGATCGGAAGATGATCATCGAACCGGACGGGTCAGCGGCTTTGCAAAACATCTTCATTGCCGAACGAACGACCATAAACAGTGATTCGCTTTCACGTGCAGGGCGATTCGGCCGAATCACGAGCTCGTGTGCCTCGAAACATGATTTAACCGCGGCAAACACGAATTTCCTCTTTCGAGGAGATACACGTCTCCCGCCATCATTCGATAAGATCGTTGTTTCATCAACCTCCGACAGGACGAAAGCGAAGCTCTTCGATATCGATCGATGAAAGTTTTCTTACATTGTGATTCGGTTCGATGAAAAGTGAAATATTGAAAACAGATCGATAGTCGTGTGAATGATAGTAATTCCAGGTTATCGATAATGGTGGTATGTTCGAGATACATCGGTGATACGGTATACGCACGATGTTCGGGTGATAAGATTGTGATATGGTAATAGCGTGTCATCAGCCGGCTCGTATCTTATACTGTCATTTTCTTAAACATTGTAATATCGCGATGTTTCTAATCAATTGACCAGAATTTTATTCGATTTTGTGGAAATTATTAGGGGCTTATAATTAGACTGCGGATGCTTGTGCAAATATACCATTTTAGACTTCGAGTAAATTCGATTATTCTAAATAAACGGTAATATTCTTTGTATTCCAATTAAAACGAACGCCACAATAATAGTACCGAATGAATGGTATATCATAAGAGAATTCAATGTTTGTGTTTCTAACGTTATGTATTTATAGAAACTTATTTTCACGCGTCTGACTAGTTATGGAATTTTTCACTGTGGCAGGGAACGTGTTAAAAATTTGTATTAAAACATAATATTTTATAAAAATTAAATACTACGTTGTACTATACTTAGAATTATGAAAATTCTATCGTGGCCCCCAGGGCAAACATATGAAGCTCGCGTGACAGTCAACGTATTAACAGTCAAATTTGCTTCCCTAACCACATGGACGAGCGTCTGCAATTGACTTCGGCGTGAGTGTTCCGCTTTAAACCGCCTCGGCGAAGGTGTAGATTTTACAGGCGGAAAATTAGAGCGAAGGCGTATCCACGATCGACGCCTCGAAGCGAGGAAAAGTTCCCGGTGCACGTCAAACACGTCCAACTTTCGAGAATATCTCGTTCACGGTTCGATCGACTCCCCGTGTTCTGAGCGTTCTCGCCCTCTCTCGCGCTGCTTCCTCTTCCTGTTCGTCCCGCCTGTTTTGGGCGAGAGCTCGGTCACCGTTTCAGCCGACTAATCGGCGACAAAGCGGCTGCCTTTGCCAACTACGGGATTACAGTTAGCCACCGGAGCCTCCTTTCCACCTGGGACGATTCGAGAGGAAACCCGAGTGACACGCGGAAAGCGACGACAGGGAAAAATCCCGCGTACACGTGCGCTCGTCGGGTGACACACGCCGAATACACGTGTACCGTGCCGGCTGACGTGTCCCATTTATTTCTTTCCACTGTTTACTGGCCCCGCCGACAAGGGGACCCACCGTGACACCGGACGGAGTGCACAGTGTTGAGAAAATTTGAAGCATTTAGGATAGAGTATGGTGTTGTTAAATTTTAAAAGCTTTGAGAAGCGTATGTTGTTAACAAATTTTGAGGCGTTTTCAGTAGAGCCATTTGGCTATAGTATTGCTAAATGTGAAGCGTTTTGGAAAGTGTAAAGGGTTGCAAAACTTTGAGGTAGCTTGAGAAGTACACAGTGTTGTGAAATTTTACAGCGTTTTGAGAAAAGTAGAGTGTTGTAAAATTGTAGACGTTTTGAGAAATGCACAGCATTGCAAATTTTTGAAGTATTTTGAGATATGTACAGTATTGCAAAGTTTTGAGGCGTTTTGAGATGTGTACAGTATTGCAAAGTTTTGAGGTGTATTGAGAAGTATATACTATTATGATATTTTGCGGTATCTTGAAAAGTGTATAGTGGTGCAAAATTTTGAGGCATTTTGAGGAATTTGAATCGAATAGAGTGAGAGATGAATCCATTGATACAATATTGGAAGCGTGAATGAACGTATTAGTGCTAAAAAAAGAGCAGTAGTCATATTTAAGTTAATAGTTTGTCCAACTACGATTGTAGAGAAAATGTTCAGAATTATTAAAAATGAATCGCTTCTAATTACTGTGAGCGATATAAATATTGAACTAAGGCACATATCATACAATTAATTATTAATATACATATTATAAAATAAATAATTAATCTGTTTCCGGGACATAAAAACTGATCGTCGAAGCTGATATCAAAATTTCAAGAAGATTCTCATAGCAATCGTAAAAATATATTGTACGGCCATGTATCACGAGAAGAATATAAGCAGATAATGGAGAAGAATAGCGTGGAACCGTAAGATAAACTTTTATGAGAGTAGGAAGTGAACAGAGTCGCGGGTATGACAAATAAGTCGTGTGAAATTCGAGCGCGCCGGAAATACTCGGGACTAATTAAATAGGAAGCCGCGATTAAAGAAGAAAATGTATAGCCTGACGGTAAAATATGCAAATACGATTATGTTTGCTGAAAGACTCGCATGTTAACAAGAAAACTAACGCGGAGTCGGCTAATCGTGCGATTATTCACATTCGAATGAATGGTAGCGTGATTCTAGAGTTTCCTGAAATGAAACTCGCATTCTCTAGCGATAAGCTGAAATAAATGACACTGAAAAGGAAGTGATTCGACTGAAGCAGGAAAATTGTAAACAAAATTTTAGTGATAAATTGTCAGTCTTTGAAAATATAACGAACGTCACCTAAATAGAAACTTTCAGAATTTTCGAGGGTTAAAAATTAACAACAGAACTCACGGACAATTATTTTCGATTTCTTCGGTGAAAATTCATGCTAAACGAAATAAAAAACTAAAATGTGAGCGTTTCATCTGAAAACTTGAGACCATTTAAATATAAAATTATACGCAACTTAAAAATTACTGCGATTACAAAGATTTCTTTGCTTTTTCGTAAAATTAAACATAGTGTGACTAATTTTCGGGAGACCGGTGTTCGGATAATCGAGGTTCTACTGTATTAATATTAACGGTGGTATAGCCGGCTATCCAGTCCTATGGACCACTGTGCCTAAAACTTTCATATAAACAATTTTGTTGTACCCTCAATGCCTGAACCCTTTGAACTCCTGTGTCGAGTGTGTCTCGACATCGATTTTATTCACAGGTACTCCAATGTCGAGTCACCCTCAACATTTTTATATTGCCAATTTAACCCTTGACTGGTAACGCAGGAAAAAATCCCATCTGTAGTAACGTTAGAAAACTGATTAAAAACTGTTTCTTGTTTTAAGTTTCGCGATACACTTTTTTTCTCCTATGTTCGCCGGATTGTTATTATGAAGGTTTTATAGGAAGGTGCTCCGGTGGTCAAAAGAAGGAACCTAGTCCTAATAGTACAAATGTGGCTCTGTAAATATCGTCAGGTCTGTCAGGCCCAACGTTACCGCTCACGGGTTAAATACGTATTATATTTCGCAATATTTTTTTTTTACCTAGATAAGCAATATTACACACATATGACCCTCTTTTGTAATCAAAAAACTCCTCGAAGTGTTCAGGTACAATTCTGTGTACCTAATTGGATCCTACCAACCAACTGTCTTTTGAAGTACATTTCAAATAAAACGCTTAAAATAATAGGCAGTTATTGAAAAGAAAATTAAACAAAAACATTAAGGGTTCAAAGTGTTAAGAAATAACGGGACGGTATCCACTTAACGCGGACACCCTGTACGTTCGTTAATGAATCAGTATTTCTCGGAGATTCTAAACGCTCTTCAGCTTCCCTGGGTTGTTCAGACTGCTCGTCTCCTGCGACCGGGACGCGCGCAAAAACTATAATACGCGACGGTGGTACACGGCGAGGGTTAATTTACTTAGTCGCCACGCAAAAAGCCGAGGACCGCGGCAATTAAAACAGATAACTCCCGACATCGTTATCTCTTCCCATCTCGTTCCTCTCGCTGCCAGCGACTTCTTCTTCCTGCTTCAACGGCGAAAACAACTTCGGACAACTAATCGGCGACAAAGCAGCAGCTTTGCCAACTATGGCTGTACAGTTAGACATCCCGGGGAAAGGGAGTGAAAGGGTGTTGCTCCGTGAAACCGACGGAAACCTGGTAAAGTCAGGGGCAACGAAGTTGAAGGTCAAAGTGTTAGGTAACGAAGTTACGGAGAGGCAGAAATTAGAAGCTGTGGTTTCGCGTGCAATTTAGAATCTACCGTACACTGATTATTACAGTGAAAATTGCCATATAGTGGGTTTAGTGCCGTAACTAGATACCTTATATTTTAGTAGTAATTAAGGTATCACAATTTAATTGATTGGAACTGATTAATAAGTTAAATTTTTATAGAAACTGCTCTTAGGAGTCCTCTTTAACTAGATTTATTAAACAAATGAGCAGTACAAGGAAAATTGCCATATAGTGGGTTTGGTGCTGTAACTAGATAACTCGTATTTTAGTAGTAATTTAGGTATCACAATTTAATTGATTGAAACTGATTAATGAGTCAAATTTTTATAGAAATTGTCCTTAGAGGTCCTTTATAGTCTCTTTATCTAGATTTATTAAACAAATGAGCAGTACAATAGATTGCTGTTGACAAATTGACCAATTAACGTGGTTATCTCGAAACAATAGATTATTAGTTACCTAGTTATGGTACTGTATTCACAATATCTCATACGATAGATTGTACAAGGTGTTTAAAATAAATATGCAGAATGAGAAGGAATGATTCAAACCATTTTTGTTTATAACTCGGACAACATTCATTTTCTGACGTATATTTGTAAATACTTTTTATTTAGTTTGCTGGACTATTTTCCCTGGAAATTTCGCGTACTTATTTTAAGACTTTGGATGATAGTAATAATTATGTAAGAATATAAGAAGTATATAAATATACAAGGTATTATATGGTATTCAGGACTTATGGAATAGGTACTCATCAAACCGAGTAAAGAATATCTAATAAAAATATACCAAAAAATTAATTTCGTCTGACAATTACTTGCATACCATTTAATGTGGCCAAAATTATTCAGAAATGGTTTACAATTTGGGAAATACTGCTTTTTCGAGTTACGCTGAACACAATCTACCCTGCAAGTCCTTAACATCCTAACTGTAAGTAACATACAGTAATTCCTTCGATTACACTAGAAATTTGAATCCATTAAGTGCCTGTGCGTCGAAATGCGCCATTTCTGAAAGATGCGAGCTTCAAGAAATTTATGAAGACTACATCGTTCCTAAGTAGACGATTAAAACGCGAGATACTACTTTTCCTTTCACCTATCCGTGGCGGATTTTAGGGCACATTGTCTTTTACTTTCTACGCTAACGGCGACGGTATAATTACTCGTACGTTCAAGGATTTTTCGAACGCTCGCACTATAATATTCGGAGATTGATTAATGACACGGTGCTGCGAGAGGAAGATCTATTATTTAGAGGTATAACATCGAAAACGATGAATTTACGTCTTGTTTGTGCAATTATGGATATCCTAAGTTCCTTTTCTAAAATATTGACAATTTAATTGGTGACTCATAAATCTCTGCGTCTCTTACAATTAGAAGCAGTTTTCTTTGAAAAGGAGGAAATTCCTCGCTCCGGCCAATTGTCTGCTGCTCTGATCGCCTACAAATCCTCCACTGAACCCACATCAAACGCCTCTATTTTTCCAAGCCATTTTACTCGACACCCTCGAACTCGATAGAGAGAAAATTCAAAGACCTAAAATCCTTCCAGCTCAATGAAAAACCTCCCTGCATTCACTCAGTCCCACAGACCACTTCCGGTTGTTGGTCCGCAATATACTGGTCGGGAGGTTTTGTTCTCCGCGGTTGGTTAATCGTTGACAAAGCACCGACGCGGGAATACAGTTAGAGAGATCCGCGGATCCGGCCAGCTGAGAGGCTCGAGGAAACGACATAACAGGGCGATGAAGAAGGAAGCAGAGAGAAAGAGAGAGAGAGAGGGGAGAGCGCGAGAGAATGGAGAGAAGCGTCCTCAAGCACGTAAATAGACGCGGGGGCGTGTGAACCGAGCTTAAGGGGCCCACGTGGTGGTGGGTGTGTCCCAGCTTCCGCATACTCGTCCGCGGTCAACGCGCGTTATCTTTCGCGCGTGTCGCAAACATGTGGAGCGGCTTAATGGAAATTTTAATAACCGACGGAATCGCTGGCACACGTTTTCTAGATCGTGCCGGATTCCTGGGTGTCTGCTCCCGCCTCGTTTCGTCGGGATTCAGCTCTCGGATCGTGGAAACTGGCGTTCTAGATTGTCGGCAGCGAAACAGGCGATACAATACTTTAGAATTTAGTAAATTATTGTGCAGGGATTATCATGTGGATGAAATTGTCTTATTGATACCGATAATCAGAAACTTGGACGTTGTTTCTGTTCTGGTTTGAATATTCTGGAGTAGGTTTGCGATACGTTCATCGAAGCTGTGATATTTTAGAGAAGTATTTATATACAGTAAGATCTCGATTATCTGAAATATAATCAGTAATAGGATGTCTCATGTTTTAACTATGTTTCGTATAAAATGAACTGATTCATTTATTCTCACACATGAACTACATTCTACATTTTAGTTTAGAATGTAAGATAGACAGTGGTATAAAATGAAATACACAGTGTCACTGATGGCAATTTTAGCTTGTACCTGACAGAGGACGTCCAATTCTTGGACAGCAGATGTTCTGATAAACGAGGTTCTATTGTACTTGGCACAGTGATGACCACCGGAGCTGCGACCTTCCCCTACTCTAGGCCTGTTCACCTCGTTCCCTTCGATCCATCATCGTCACAAATCACGATCTATGTGAGGGGAATGGACCTAGAGTGGAGCAAGACCGGAGCTCCAGTGGCCATCACTGTTTTAGACGATCACATTGCACAATAATTCATGAAAGTAGTATAATGTACATATATGAATAAATCTACAAGGTGTCGTAATAATATATTGTTTAGTTCTTCAAAAAAAAATTCTACAAACATGCCAACAAAAGAGAATACTCTTCAACCCCTTGCCTTACAACGAGACGCGCTCGTGGCACAGAATGCGATCCGCATGTAACAAATACGAGTCCCACTGGCGTATCAATTATTTAAAACTTCCCTCTACAACAATTTTACTTTCAGTGGATTGCTAACAATAAATTCTGTATGCTGATAGACGCTTATCATTCATCTGGACACTCCAGGACTGGAATCGTAAACTTTATCGCACGAAAACAGTAGAAAATTCGTGAGGCAAGGGGCTAACGTTATTAAAGCTGCAGCGAAGGGGATAATCTCCACTGATCAACTGAAATTGAATGGAAGAAGGATGGCGAAGAGTAGCATGCAGAGGATGAAATAGAAATTTGTCAGACTCACCAGGAAGCGTGAGGCCACACGTGAGAACGTGTTCCGGTACATCGTGAATGGTCCTGGGCGCAACAACATCGTCGACTCTCTTTTTCGTTCCTGAAACAGGAGACAACAGGGATCTCGTTACTCCCGCATCCTTTACGAATCCGATCTCCGGTGCGCGTTTGTATCTCAATCGACGAGCGGAATCGTATACCAGCAGATTTCGGTAATCTGATATAATATCGTACGAGTATGCACGGGGTTCGCGTAAAAAGTCCTTTCGTGACAGTTGCACAAATATGACCGCGATTCACCCGAGAAAGGATATCGAATAACTCTCCCAACCCCGATTTCTCACCCGGCGCGGGAACAAAAATGGAGAAACTCCGATCTGTGTGTTTTCACTGTCCACGGTGCACGGAGACCTTCATATTTTATCTCTGCCGAAAAATTCGCAGAGGTACCGTTGTTGGATACTCCGGTACGCAGTGGACATATTTTTTTTCACGCGGTGACCGCCCAACACGAGTTAACTCGACAGTAACTACGAATGCATTCTTTAATAAAGTACGAATCTTATGCAGAAATTTTGCCTTCACACCTGTGCACCTTATCGTCCCAACTTGCTAAGATATTGTTCAAACAGTGTTTGCTATGATTTATTAGACGTTTAGAAGGTGACAATGCGTCATCGCTTTGAGTACCTTCTATCACGTGGAGATGAAAATATATGGCGAACCATTAAAAAAATCTAAGGTAACTTTCATATGGTGGATTCAGTGCTATAACTAGGTATCTCACAGTTTAAGTAATTATAACTAATTCCTAAGTTAATTTGTTATCCAAATTTAGTCTTAGAGATCTATTATAGTCTTTTTAACTCAATTTATTAAACAAATGAGCTGTATAATATATTACTGCTGACAAATTAACTATATAACGTGGTTATCTCAAAACAATAGATTTTTAGTTACCTAGTTATAGTACTGTACCCATAATATCACCTAAGCGACTCCATCCATAAAAAAAGTATCATCATTACATAGCACTCCCCTCCGTACAGTGTACTTTTTATTCAAAAAATATTCTTCTAACTGCTATAGTATTCGATATAAATTAATCCTTTAACACCCATCTTTTCTTTCGAAAGTTGTTACGCAAGCCTACAGATTTTACTTGCATTTCAACGGATGCAATAATCTGAAATACGCGGTATCCCCGAATGGGGCTCACGCCAGTGAATGAGTTAGGGTGCTAAGTTACTGGTCCACCGGGTGTACATAAAAAAACGATCGCTATCTCGCCATTAGCGGGCCAAACGCAGAAGACAAGTCCCGCCGTAAACCTGTCGCGTTCGAAGAATTCAAATCGCAAGGAAGAAAAATAATAACCCCGATCGATCATAATTCCTCGCAACAACTCAAAACAAGTCCGATTAAGCCGCGCGCACGTCCGGCCGGCAACCCATAAACATCGCTTTCAATTACTCGGCCATGCTGCCTCATTACGCGTTTCCCTTGCACCCTATAAACCAGCCTCCAATAAATCAACGCGATGGCTAAACATTTATTCGCTAACAGGAGAGGAGATCCTCCGTCGCGATACACCGCCGCCGCCGCGCCGGTTGAGGTTATGTTCGACCGGTGTGCGAAACCGCACGGCGGTGGTCCTCTCGCGACGCGACGCGAAATCTTGCCAAATTTAAATACATACGGCTCGTTTGGCGAAAATGTAACGGTAAGAATCGGTATCGATGATCGGGATCGGCTGCATCGATCGCGAACGCCCGCCACGTGCTTCGTTATCCGTATAATTTGCTCCCGATCGTGGGATTCGAAACGGAGTTATAAAATGAAGCAATGCATGCCGATTTCTCGTCCGTTTTCTCTGATTCAAGTACATGAGCTTCTCATTCGTTTTATTTCAATCGTAACAGCGGCTGTAGTCGCCTGACGCGAAATGATCTATAGATAGCGACAGTGGAGGATCCAGGAGCCTTTTTTCAGAGGGGTAGAGGGAGGAAGTGTGTAAAGATACATAAGTACATTTTTGAACCCTCTTTTACGAGATTTAAAACTTGCTTGTAATTTATATTTTAATATCTCTGTCTGATACTATAGCCTAAATGATTAAATTCAGATTCATTATTTGTACATTATGAAAAATTAGAAAATATACATTGAGAACACATTAAGTATGTACCTAAGAAGTTGTTCAGAATGTGACATAATATTTTTATGTTTTATTACTCTTTGAGGATAGTGAGGACGGCTGGAATCGTCGTCCGCGAACTGATCAACTCCACTTTGAGTACATTTCTCTATGTCATTACCCGAGTGCATGAATGATTATAACATCATCACTTTTCTCGACTTTCTACTTTATGGAGTTGATCCGTAGCAGTGCCACGAGTGGCTTCTGAGCGGCTCAAATGACGTATAAGTACCTCTATCGATTATAATCCTTCAGAGAGGAAGAATTGTATAATCACCATACTGCTCGTTAGACGTACTCGTGACTTTCCTGTATGCACGATACCGAAAAGAATTTGGTCGGTGTTTTTTAATTTTCTCACCCCTATTTCTCATCTAATTGTGAACTCAAATTTTCTCGTCGTTATCTCTGTTTGTGTTGATTATACAGGGTGTTTTAACAGAAAATGTATTATATTTACAAATTAGAGTTTCTTGGTGATGTTGAACTTGCTGTTTGACTGTCAACCAATTCTTGGTTTATCTCAGTGACTACCATAAGAGACAACAAGACAATCGAGGGTGTCATAGCGTTATATCGCTGTTCCGCGGCCCAAAATTCGAAATAAAAATTTTCAAAAATAGTACCTCGATTATCCAAACACTGATCATCCAAAAATTGGATACCCTATGTCAGTCACTAGCCAAAATTATCATCAGCGCTATGCAGCTAATTGTATACCACTGTGCAGTTTATATACTAAAATAAAATTATCATATTCATACGAAATGTAGTTGCAAGATTAGTCATCCGGTTACTAATTATTAGACTGCAGATGTTTATGCAAATATACATTTTTACAAGTGAATAGTTTTTATGTTAACGCAGTTATGGAAATGAAACTTTGATAAAACTGTATTTTGTTCTGTAAATGCTTGAAAATGTCCTTTTTACGTTTTTATGATTTTTACTGTCGTTTCTTCAAACACAGTACTGTACAAAATTATAAGACACTTTACATATATGTATATTTCGTATATTTAAAAGAAGAACAATGTACACTTTACACGCCCTATGTGTTGCACACCATCTCCAGAGAAAACACACAGAACCATAAGTCAATACGACATACGATAAAAAAGTTAGAGAAAGAAATGTAAATATTAGCTAACTTTGGTCGGACAAAAGTATTTGGTTATGTAAAATCGGATAAAAATCTACAGTCCACTGATTACAGTTCGAATAATCGAGGTCCGGCATCCCAAAATCCCCTGCGCATTCCCTCCAATTTGCTCCAATCCACGCTTATAATCATCAACGATTTTTCCAGCTGCTCGTAGCTCACGTTTGCTGCTTTACGATTACAACATCGATCGATCGTGCACCGTGCACCGAGTCGACTGAAGTTTAACACGATCATGCTCGATCAGAAGAACCGCGTGTAACACGTAGCCGCGTAATCGGCTGGCGCAGAAACGGACGAGCCTTAGAATCGGTTAATTTCGACGGTGGAACGTGCAGCTTCCTCCAATTTCACCTCTTAACCCTCGTCACCTTCGCGGAGGTGAACGGCGTGCGTGCCCACGCACGCATACGTTTTCGCCTTCTATAATAATCGCGGCGGTGGATGCACTTTCTAACGCGTCCGCGCGACGCGGACAAATTAATTGCAGGCAATTAAGACGTTTATGTGGTTCATTGTGCGCGATTTTACGGCCGCCGGCGGGAAAAACTCCCGGGAAAGCGCTGTCCGATTCGATCGGGGACCGAAAAGGACGCGAAACGTTGTAATTATACGGTGATCGGCCGTTTTACGGTATTATAATGCGGCCGGAGTCACTCCAGATATCGATCGGTTTAATTAGTTCAGGCAGAACGGTGTAATTGAAAGCTGACCGTTTTAATTGCTAATGTCAGATATTAAGTTCAGTCCGATCGGGGCTCGTTTTTGTTTTGTGCGTAGCGCACCGCCTTCTCCGGAGTATGTGTGTTACGCACGTTTTCATTTTGTGTTCTGGTTTATACTCTCAATTTCAGATGCGTGAGCAACAAATGTCTGTTTGAGAAAGTTAGGATAAAGGTGTATATTACGAAAGCACACGTTTATTTCATGCATTAAAACCATTATATCGATGATTTAAATCGTCTGTTAATGAATTTTGCTCGTAATTATTAATCTGTGATGGGTTCACAGTTATGAAAAGGTTTGTGTAGGCAGGATTGTGGAAGGAGGAGGATGTATGGTAATTATTAATTTGTGATGGGTTCGCAGCTATGAAAGGGTTGATGCAGGCAGAATTGTGGAAGCAGAAAGATGTATAATAAGTTATATAAGGGAAGGAGATGAACAAGCAATTGTAAAATTTTTACTGAAACAAAGATGAGAATATTGCACTCTGTATTCATACAAATTAAATTAAAACCTTGTGTTCAAGGAGAGATGTTAATCATCTTGCCAAAAAAATCTAATTTATCTAACAAATCTAATAGGTACATCCTTTTATGGTCACGCTGTATTTTATTAAATTTCTATTTGAACTTTCAATGAATTATTACATACGCATAAATAGGGCGTAGCAAAGGCGGTATGTATATTTAACTTTTAAACTGATATCAGAGAATTGTCTATCAACTCAGATTTCACAACTTGTCAGGATTCCACGGTTTCTTCAATCTTCCTTTTCGCATGATTTATGTTCAGCGTCGAGTGTCAAATAATCGCGAGGCTCGGGTGCAAAATTTCAACGATCAAACTCGTTACGAGGAAACGTTAATTGCACGATAACGAGACAATGGACCGATGCGAAGGGGGGACGGAGGATTTGTTAGGAACGATGCTGGTAAACAAAGAGAACAAACAACGACGATAAAGGAAAAAATGGAATCGTACGATTTAATGGTGATTTATCGTGGTCGCTTTCGTGGAACTCGTTGATCATTCTGCCGACCAGATGAAGCTTGTTTGTTTTATTGCATTTTTGTTTGCACGCACTATCTTTCGCGTTCTAGAGAAATTAAGTGGAATGGGAGAAGATGAAGAGTGGAAATTCAAGCGAGGCTGGAGAAGAATATTAAATAGAGAAGAATTGAGCGAAAAGGATAATTATAAAGAGCGTACTGAAAGAAGAGCGAAGAACCGTGAATGAAGAAAAGATTAGAAGAAAGTTGGATATAATTATTTAACAGCTCCAACAAATTTGTCCTTGTCGAAGTTATACAGTCTTTCATTAAAAATTAATATTTCCAACAACTCCAATAGATTAATCAGCCTACTTTCAAAATTTCGGCTCTCTGGAAGATTTCGATGCACCCTACTTTCAAAATTTCGACTTTCTGAAAGATCACGACGTATCCTACTCTCAAAATCATTAGGTTTTATTAAGCGTTTCACCACTGATTTTAAAAACATTGACACCATTAAGCAACTGTATATTCAATTGGTCCGGCCTCAATTAGAGTATGCTTCAGTCATCTGGTCTCCAGAATTCTCAAAATATAACCTAATGTTAGAGAGACTGCAGCATAAATTCATCAGGCATATTGCTTTTAGATTAAACAGACCCATGTTGCGCAATGATCATGATTATGATCCATTACTAAAGATACTTAATATGACTACTTTGTATGATCGCAGGATTGTCAATGATCTATCTTTTTTATTCAAAACTATACATGCTCAAATCTCCTGTCCTCAATTATTAGAACTTATTCACTTTTATGCTCCCACAAGGAATCTTAGAAGAAGTCATGTATTTCATTATGCTACCATAAAAACTAAATATGGTTCTAGTGATCCAATTATTCGTATATTAAAATCTGCCAACACAGTTACGGATAAGGTTGATTTTTTCAGTGGCTCTATTCCTAGCTTTAAAAAATCTTTACACTTAGCACTGCGCACTGCTTAGATAATGTTTTATTATAATTTTGTTTTTACAATTGCCTTTTTGTTTAATACTACATTGTGTGACTGTCTTCATTTCTTCTATTTCTGTTATAGTTCTTACTTATGTGTACACATTGGGTTTATACCCGTACAATTTACAAATAAATAAATAAATAAAATGTCGGCTTTCTGGAAGATAGTCAGGCACCCTACTCTCAAAATTTCGGGTTTCTGGAAGATCTCGAAGTACCCTACTTTCAGAATTTCGTCTTCTGGAAGATCGCCAAGCATCCTGCTTTCAGAATTTCGGCTTTCCGGAAGATCGCGTGCTATCAGTTCTCGAAACAGATAACAGTTACCGGGCTGGAAGCTTCGGTCTCGTTTCTACGAACGCGGCAGCTGCATCCGTGTGCTGCAGCAGCATCCGATTGCGTATCAGCGACCTCGATCGTCCCCCGTGCATTCCCCTTTCCCTCTCTTCTTCCCCCCCTTCCATTCAGATCATTATGTCAATGATCCCGGGAAGATCCGAGAGGAGGAAGCTCCATCGCGGCAGCGTGAAGCTCATCCGCATGCATCGAGCGTAAACTTCCTGATTCCCCTCGTCGTGATCGCTAATTCGTCGAGAAGCTGATTTTATAGCCTAAACGCGTTGCACATTTACACGTTCACGCTCGCTTGCTCAATTATTGCCATTTCTTGCGACTCCTACGAACTTCTCTGTGAGAATTGCAGTGGGTGAGTTCAGTAATTGGGCCAAGCTATGTTTCATTAAGTGATCCCATAAATAATGTTGTTTCCTATCGCATGAAATATATTACATTTGTTAAATAAATATGAATATGCTGTCCGATTTTATTTTGTAACAATTGTACTGAACGTGTGATGAAATGTGAAGGATCTGCTTTGTTTTTAATTTTTTTGTAAGTATTTGGATTACCATAGCAAAGACCTGTTGGTAAGGATTTTGTAAATAAGATGGAATTTTAGTAGAAAACTATTATGATAGCGTTTATAGCAAGTGTGATTAGTTGTACTTACCAAGAGCTACGTATTTTGGTAGCTCGAAAGTTCCCTAAGTGACAATTAATTCAATGACACTAAATGGTTGGGTTAAGTGTCAATGATACTAGTTTAAAGAGATTAGGTTTCAGCGATACGAATTGGTTGGGTTAGGTTTCATTGATACCAGGTTTCAGTTATACTAACTCAATGATATTAGGTTCCAATGATACTAATTCAATAATACTACTTGGTTGTGTTAGTAGTGTTAGCTGACAAAAGTTTAGTGATACTAATTAGTCGAAATCTACCCGAAAAGTATTGTCCTAAAACAATAGAAATTTCTTAAAGATAGAATCTAAGCAGTCAAGGCTGTTGAAATAGTTGATCAGGGATACTAAAATTAATACTCAGTATCTTGATAATAAAAAATAATTGCAATTGTTAATTTGTGTAGGTGTAATGAAGTTATATCTGAAAACGACATTACTTATGGGATGACCTGATACATGAAGATAGGCAAAAATGAAAGAGAATATTTTGCATCTTTTAATAAGCTCTGTCCCCCTATGCCACATTCCTTTATTAGATCTGCCAAACAACGTTTGATCTACCTTTCCATACCTCGATATCATTTCCTATAAAAATCTTGGCATAAATATGACATATTTTCCTCTCACAATTAGTCCTGCAGAATTGGCCCAGTTTCCCCCATTTAACGTAAAGTGGCCACTATATGGTCGATCCATATTCAAAATAAGGAACGACGGAAGACAAATATCATACTCAGAGTATAACAGGACCTTTAAAGTTTCCTGAAGATCTGAATCAAAAACCTAAAGCATTCGATGTTCTAATAAACCCATTTATGACGGTGCATGCAATGTAGAGACGATAATGATAGTAATTAAAACGAGAGATCATACCGGAGGATTTATGCAAATTACATTCGACCGATGTCCGATTATCCGATGGATTTATCTTAGTCGTCTGACAGCGAATGGATGGCACCCGCGGATTTCTAATTTCCAACGACGGCTCCAGCTTCGCGGAGGGTCAACGATCCTTCGGTTTTCCGGATGATCGTATAAACTATACTGATTGCTCGATGTCACGCGAAGGAAACAGCTGATGCGCTTGCTTTCGATGCTGAACTCGCTCCCCGAGACGTCGAACGGTTTCGAGGGAGGCTTCCCGCGGAGAAATGCTTTCGAAACACGCGATCTTGTCTATTAAGACGATATTTCAACGTGCACGAGACTCCATTGTTCCCCTGTTTCTAGTCAAGAATCTCGTACAAATCCGAAACGTACGACTCTGTTGCCCCCTTTATAGCTTTTGTAATATTCCGTGCAAAGTACGGGGAGATATAAATGGTCCGTAGCACACGATGAACGATTTTTGGATACGTACTATTGCAGTCTAAGTAAATGTATAACTTGAAGACTTTCACTGAAAAAGTTAACATTTATTTTATAACAATGTACGTACGTATATTCTTTATTTCAACCTCAGAGCCAAGAAATTTGGACATGCTTTACACTTATCCTATATTCACAAAATTAGCTTATCCACCCATTCGTCCCATTCATTCTTTTATTTCTTGTTCCTGTAATTTATATTTTCTACTGTTCTACTTATTCTACTGCTACCCACTATCTTACTCATTGCCAGCAAGACTGCAGAAAGAAGTTAACGCCTGAGTAGCGCAGTGAAAACCGCCATACCTAGTCAGACAACATATACCTTACTGTTTGTAGTGTAAATCCTGGAAGAAAAAAGTTTTTAACTATCCGATTGCATTATTCTCTCGCTGTTAATGGTACCCAGAATTTTATAAAATATAAAAGTTATGTAACAAAACTACATCAGTGGCGCCGGTCACCTGTGATCCTCAAAACGTCCAACGTGTTAATCAGTTTGCCAAAAAATCTGACTTAACACGTTGAGGGCCGCAGTGGAAAATCCCGCAACTAGCCAGACACGCGGAAACGGCTTTTCCTTAACAAACATCGTTCAATACATAAATATTTGTCTGTTTGATAATATATTTGGTATTTTATACTATCATTGTAACATAAATGTTACTCAAAATTTCATAAAGGTAATCAGTTATTTGATGAAATTAACCTCTTCAGGGACACTGACACCTATGTGTACGTCTAGCTTTTTTTAAATCAAAATTATTCTCAGTGAAAAAAAGATTAAAATCTGGTGGAGAACTATTCACTGGAGGATCTCTCATCAATAAAAACAAAAAACTTGTCGTATGGCAGCATTGGTAATATTTTATTCTACTTGACAATCACTGATTTGAAAATATTGCACAAAATTCGTCCCTGAAGAGGTTAAAATTGATACGTGAACCGGTGGTGCACGCGGCATTCAACGTGTTAACGAACTAAATATTTTTTTAATACATACGAATCTAGTACCTCGGACTATGTAACAGTAATACACATATTGAATACATAATTTCAAGGCACCATATAATTTCCAAGATGAACGGTGCAACTGCATACTCCGGTCGCAAGAACATCAAAGGATGGAGGTGTATCATTCGAGAATCTTCGCGTGTAATTCTCCCGCGGGAAAAAACGCGTCGAATTACAGGCTGAGCGGAGCGTTAACAAGAAGTCGATCGGTTTTTGCGAGGCGAAGGCGACCAGATGGACCTAATCGCTTCATTTTACGGCACTCGGGGGCAGCGATTCGGTTGCGCCGGGTGGATCCGGAGGCGGACACGCCGAGGAAACGAGACGACTCGTTCCGCGTGCGGTAGGTGCCTTTTGAATTTGGGTTAATGCACGTTAATGCATCAAACGTGGAACCGGTTTATCCACGGGTGTCGTTTTTCAGCTCGAAGTCGATTCGTACGTCCCCGTTCCAGTCATTTGTAGTCGTTACGTATTAATCATGCTCGGGAAGTTGTTCGATGTCGCGACTCACGGTTCGCAGCTTTGTATCCTTCGATCGGCCGTCGACCGATTTAAAAACCAACCAACGGCGGGGCTTCGTTAATGCGGTCATTTGTAAAAATCCAGATGCATCGCCGGTGAATCGCGCTAACGACGTTCCCTTCGAGTTTGGGATGATTAATAATTAATTTTGGAGCGAGGATCGATCGTTCTGTGAGCAGCTTTGCAGATACGAGCAGTTTTATATGTTTCTTGTGTGGAACCAGATTAGGTTCAATTTGCAATTAGTACTTTCGAGGAATATTATAATGTTGTTCTTTTAAATTTGTTTTACACAAATGAATACAACTTATTCAAATTTCATTTCTATTTCTGTTCTTATTGTTAGTACGGATGTTCAAATGCGGTTTTAGAGTATAATAATGACTGTAATAATATACACTGATTCGCGAACTTGATCAAATATTTCTATAATCACTTTTCTTTCTTATTAATAGTGCAGCTGACTAACTACGAGTTTTCAAGACGTATCTAAAATGTAATGACGTAGTTAGACATGTAGCTTTGCTTCAGCTGTGAATGCCCAGTGGATGTGTTAAATAAATGAATTTGAAATAACGTTTTCGTCTGAACAATTTCGTGTGTCACTGTATACTTCACAGAAGATTTGGGGAACCAGGTGTGTGGATGATGTTGAACAGTGTACTAGTTACAAAAAATAAAATAAATATTGCACATAAAATACTGCTGTATTTTCAGTAAGTGTCTTCGATTTTTTATTTGAACAGAAAACATTATAAATATTTATGAACTTGTTTACTCTGATTCTGATAGAATTCTGAAGAATCTTTAGAAACAATTTGCAATGTGCATTTTTGCCACGTTGGGCTGTGATGCAAATTACGAATATCTCCATAGCGGAGCCAATGGAATTATGGAATATATTATGAGTGTCCACAAAAACAAGAATTCAGTTTGAATTCCAAAGAAAGGAAAAATTGTCGAAAAATCGCAGAAGCATCTAAATGACTGCAATTTATTTAAACTGTCGGTTAACACGTCGCGGAAGACAATCGTTCGAAGATATTACGACTCCTGAATCGAGGATAACAAACAATAATTTTTACTGCTTCGATGCGTAAACGCGTTCGACCGCAACAACGGTTTAAACATTTTTACCGATTTCGCTGTGTTATAGCCGAGCCGGCAGGCAATAGACCACGCCGCAGAATAATTTACATCGATTAAACGTGAAGCGTGGTCGCGAGAAATGGCCACTCAACTCGCTGCTTGCCCGATAATATTACCGCGAACAGCGTGTTGTATGCAAATACAAACGAACGACAATGTAACGACCAGGAAAAAGCGGAAACGGCGGTAACACGACCGCGGTAAAATCGGTGTCTGCCTGCAGCTCAGACTGAAATTGAAAGAATATAATTCCCACGTGCATTCGACAATTCATTCGTCGGTGTTTTACGCTTTCAGGTGTTTATTATGTCATAAAAAATATACTTTACCAAGGTGAAATATTCTCTGTAAAATTGACTGAGCTTGATCGATATGCAAACCGCTGAACAGCGTAATAAAAGAGGAAACGTTGTAACTGGGGCTGTAAGTGTAAGAATTTATATTACACGTGTTTACTGCATTCGGCTATTTGTTCTTTAGTACTTTACACTTTCAGGTGTCTATTATGCTATAAAAAATGTATTGTTTTAGCGTCAGAGCGGTTTTCTCGAAAATTGACTTATTGCTGGCTTGATCGGTTAATAGGTTAAATAGAAACGATTATATGTAATCAGACCCACAATTTACTTATTAACATTTTATTTGCGGGCAATCTCACCAAAGAATGTTAATAAATCTGCTCCTTTTGTGACGATTTATGGAATGATTCCTATTTGTACTCGATTGTTATTAAACCAATTAGATTCGTATTCATTCGTTCCTCTATCTCACGATCAATAAGATTTACTAGAGAGTTTTTCCAAATAATTGAAATAATTATAAAATGGAATACTCCGTGACCCATGACAAATTGTTAATATAACGTCCGTATTGCCAGTACAAATACAACAGAGAAGGAGAGAAAAATTGTAATAGTACAGTTATTATAATAGATTATCAGTTGCAGGCTATCTAACCTGCAACCCGACCTTACCTTCAATAAATAAAAAAATGATAAATTATGAAGGACAGATGTATTTCACTATTCGATCGTGTAATATGAGCTTTACTTTATTATAGTCAATTTTAATTTATTTCAGTGTACTAGTCTTGATGATTCTGCGTAATACAATTCTGTATAACAAATATAAATAGCAATAGCAGAATTTATATACAGTGAGTGGAAGAAACTCATTCTCTAATTACAACAAATAATATTAAATTAACATTGACACGTTGATCGCCACATAGACTTCGGTCAGCCGGAACTATCAAATATTCCCAAATTAAAAAATTATTAATTTTCATAAAATTCCAACCGATGACGTTGTCAAAATAATAGCAGAAAACGATAAGTATACGATCGTATAGTTTAATATTTTCATTCCTAACAATTTGTATTCAGAAAAGCATTTCATAATATGTCTGACTAGATATAGCGGTTTTCACTGTGGCAGCAAACGTGTTAACGAATCTAAATGGATGCGAGTACGTATACCGTGCTACCACTGGAATACCCTACAGAAACTGGACTGAAATCTACATAGAAATTGAAACCAAAAATATTATCATCACAGCACGAACGTTCTCCAGTCATTCGATGAAATGAAATGAAATTAGATCACTGGAGCTGGTCACCTGTGAACAACCCACCAATCAGCGCGGTAAAAAAGGAAAATCGATTTCCATTTCACTGGAACCGCGCAAATTTGCATTGAAAACTTCCATCCGTCACGCAGTGAAGCAAAACTGTGTCTTCAGGACCGGGGATCTGGGTCAACGCGATGCGGCGTTTAAAGCTCTCGATCATTCCTCGGGCACGTTAACGAGCTGAAAACAGAAAAATCGGTCGAAAACGGTAACGCTCGATCCTGCGACGAGAGTCGATCGTTCCCGGGGTTCGAGAGCTTTACGAGGTTCTCGTTGCCGGCGATTTCGATTCGTGCGGCCGCGCTTTCGACGGAACTGCGTCTATTAGCATAAGGCGACCGGTCGGATTGACTTGTAACCGAAGGTTGATTGGATCTCCGCGCTTTACGACGAGCCGTTTGCAATTTAAACGTTTCCATTCGCGATCTGTCTTGCTCTTTCCCGCCGAACCTGCCCAGGCCGGCGAGTTTGACGAACGCGTTTTCAAGTGCACGTGACCTCGTGACACTTTGCTCCCGTGTTGCGAGACCTGAACACTGCCGTGCATAATCATTCGAACGGCTCTCGGGATGTCTGCACCCGCTAGCGGTTTCTTCATTTTTTTTTCTCGTTCTTGAAATATTTTATACAGTTGCAGCGAATATAACCTTCACGATATTTTACTGAACGCTGCTTCGTTCATCGAAGTGAGTCATAACACTAATTATGTGTAAACGATCTGCAGGAGCGTTTGAAACAGCCGCGGTGAAAGGTGTGCGGTGGGTCTTGTGAACCAAGCAGGTGAAATAATTCTGAGAGACTTAGGAAATTATTATATACTGCTCGATATTATTTGATACTCAGAGGTTTAGTAGTTTTGAACGGTCAGGTATCAGTAATGAAAGGTATATTTTATATCTTATATGTTCGCATTACGGGGCACAAGTAATTGGTTTTTAGGTAATTAGGACAAACAATTGGCAATTAGGACAAACAATTGACGTATTCTTCGAATTATAGGATCCCTATAATTCTTGAAAAATAAAAAAATTGAAACCTGTGGCCTCATCATGCGCCAAACGTGGTGGTAGACACGAAGCTGGTGGTAGAATATTGCATCAAGAACTATGACACCTATATTCTTCTAACGCATTCGCTGCCAGCGCAAATTATGTGATTTCATTCGTATTGCCAGTTCTGTTTTAAGTATCTGTGTTTATCTAAGTGCAGTTATTTCTTTGTGAGTGTATATTGTCATATATAATTGTTTGCACGTATCAAAATTGAACTATTCTAATCAATTTTGTCTGTAGTATTATTTTCAAGCTTTCCACACTGCCATATGTATGTCTGTAGCCAAAAAAGGCTGGCTAATATGAAAGGCTTTCGATCAGAATACATTTAAAATACAACGAGTATACTCCTGCTGACAACCCTGAACACCCTGTCAACCACGAGTATACTCCAACCCTCGTATGGGTTAATCAATGCACCACTGCCCCATTAAGGAACGATGCCTAATTTTCCGGCAGTAGAAGCTTCCCTGTTGACCCGCGCCAGCGTCAACAAACAGTTTATTATATTTTTTTGATCACAAGCGTAAAACAGTTGCCGCGTTAGCGCGTGCTTCCCTGAACCTGACCGATTTATCCGTGAACAATTCACCGCCGCCATTATCCGCCGTGTTTTCCATTCGGAGTTACTGAAATCTGGCGCAACTGGCTGGTAGCGGAAGCAGTTAAAGTCGCAAATGGAAACTGGAAATGATCTTCCACTCGGCTGTGTTAGGTTCCACGTACCTTGGGAGCCTCGTCGACGATTACTATGGGACGGTCTGTTGAATACCAACGATCCCGTCTCTCCCTCTCCCTCTCTCTTTCTCTTTCTCCCTCTCTCTCATGCATTCGCGAAAAGACCACCGTAATTGCCGAATCGTTCCGCGTGCAAATTCTATTTGCAAGCTGAAATCGCTCGTAAGGCACTACGCAGGATGGAAGAAACGATCGTGACACGAATCACGGCCCCGTGTCGTCCCAGATGCGACTGTAGACAAGTCGCGGTCATAGGTCATCATTTGTACACGGTATTCATAAGTATGGACATCGTACGTCATAAATGAAAAGCAGAAGAAATAAGGAAGTAGTTGTAACAGGTGTATTCACGTTTGACGTCTCCCTGAGGATGAATAATGTGGTCCATAGTTAGCTATTTACTTATAGCTAAACTGCGGATGTTTATGCAGTTATACATTTTTAGACATTCATGTTTCCGGTGATCCATTAGACATCCATTTGTTTCTTGAAATGTTTAAAGTATGTACTTTTCATTTTGCTAAATTGTTAAGTGCGCATCATTCACCAATTTGAGAGTATTAAATTGCATAAAAATCTGCGGTCTACTTATAGCTATGTCTCTTTGAAACGTGTTTTTAATGTTAATGGTTACTGCAGGTTATCTGAGTCTTGGGAAGATGTCCAATCACAGGACTTATAAGATGAAATTTAAAAAATTTGTTTATATTTTAAAACAAATTATGCATGTAAATTTGTAACATGATGAAATTGTTGTTTACTATGAGTCACTGAAAAGTATATCATGTGTCAATAAGCGTAGCTTGGATTATAATAATTTGAACGGTATGCTTGGAAGACTGAATCAAGTAGAAGCAGCCAGTAACAGACAGACGCGATAATGAAACTGTACATTTATACCTACAGAACGAAGCTTAGAATTTCACTGTCTCGAAGAGTAGATTTCGCACAAAAAGTTGTAGTTTGCCTTTCATTGCTTTATGCATAGAGTAATATATATGCAAACTAAGTAGAAACGGTCAGTCATAGGAAGACGCGCTGGTAAGGCTATAGTTATCTGTACAGAACGAGGCTATATATTTAATTTCCTCGAAAAAAAAGTTTCGTACCAACAGGTATTTTCTATCTTCTGTTAGATTATCCCTGGAGTACTTTCAGAGATATGTTTATGACCTTGAACCACCTGATCTTGATGTCTCCATTACAGGAGACTCGGGGAAGTGTTCAGTGTTACTATATTATAGTAATACATTAACACAGTACACATTATGTATAATACTATTCTTACTTAGGCATTCGAACAATTTTCCAGCAGATCTACAGTTAATGTTTCCAATAAATATTTTACAAACCCTGTTTCCATTGTTCCATGCATGTCAGACTGAACATGGCTGTAGGCACAACGTACTTCTGGTGAAATAAAAATGTTTTATTGTGCGTGATATATATTCGTCTCGCTTTTGTAGTGTTTTTAAATAATTTATTTACAAATTTAGAAATAAGTTTACTCAATTATGTACGTGCCATTTTGATCGATGATCTTACATCTTTCTGGTAGCTGGAGGATTTCTTTCTTGTGTACTTCCTGGGACTTGTTAGTGCAAAACGAATAAACGGGACGAATATATGTTACAATTCAATTTAATTCATAATGTAAACTGATTTCTGAAAATCGAATGTTATAACCGATCTACTGTGTATTCAAGTAAAATTCAAGTGTATCAATAAACCAGGCTTCGTCTAAAAATACTATTTCACGTTCCCAATTAATTTATATGCGAAGAGTCATACTTTTTTCCGGCGGTACCACGAATCACGCGTCACACAGGATTCATCCATCGTTGGCGAACCTTTGGAAGCGAGTTTTCGAAGCGGTCGATCGAGAGGGTTTCTCCGTTAATAAAGAGGAAGCGCCTAATGGCCTTCCGCCCCGTTGTTCTTCGGCTGTCGTTCGGTAAACGCGGCCCGTTCGTTTGCAAATAAACTCATAGCGTAATGGGCCGTGTAATTCGAGGGTATTTATTCGCTTGGTTGAAGACTGGCCCGACAGCTTTATCCACGGACGGATTCGAACGTGAACCGGCACGAACAACGAATTTCACGTTTTATCTCGACGCTTCGATCTGGCGGAACCGCGAACGAATACCCGCCCGCCCTTTGTCCTTAATTCCTGATACACTTAATACGCGTGTACGAGCAAACGATCGCGAGGAATCGAGCCATCTAACTCGATTGTCGGCAGCAGGGGAATTAAGGGTCTGAATTAATCCAATTGTACAGCCGGATAATTGAATTGACGGAGAAATGAAAAATCGATAGGGGACGTGGTCGATTACCCTACACGCGGCCTATCTCGTTGTCTTCGATCGACTTTAGCCTCCTTTGCGAGATCATACTAAGGTCTTTTTTAGTTTGAAAGTCGGTATATTGGTGTTAATAAAGAGATTTTGTAAAATTGTTTGTAGACGGATTGTGAATGTTTATGCGATTCAACTTTTTCAAGGATAACAACCCGTGCAGCAACTTGTAAAATTGATCATATGAATACGTTGTTTCGAGTTTCTTTTCGTGGATTTGTTAATTGAAACAAAGTTACAACATCTGTAACACGATAGTGAGTTTTTTTAGTTTGAAAATCGTTAGATTGCTGTTGAAAAAAGATTCTGTAAAATTGTTTGTAGGCGGACTGTGAATGTTTATGCGACTCAATTTTTTCAAGGATAACAACCCGTGCAGCAACTTGTAAAATTGATCATATGAATACGTTGTTTCAAGTTTCTTTTCGTGGAATTGTTAATTGAAACAAAGTTGCAACATGTGTAACACGATAGATTTTAAATGTATGTCCAATATTTGTAATTGGTCAACTCTTGCAGAATTATGGAGGAACAGTAATTCTGGAAATATGTAATCAATTTTGTGAGCCTCCGTATATATACGTTTATACATTTTTTTTAATTCAGAGATTACTGATAAAAGTGGAACGTCCAATGACCACCTGTTTGTACATTCGCTTGCTCAGAGATTTCTGAATTCGTTTCAATAGTTTACGCTGGCTTGTTACTTCTCAGCTTCAATAATGTCGTCCTTGAAGAAGTGAATGTACCTGAATACGTACAACAAATATATTACGTAAAAAACACGACGTGAAAGGTGCATCTTTAAAACCTTCTGCAGATGAAACAAATTATTCTCTAACTTCCATTACTTTATCTCCGTGAAAGCGTTAAGATAATTAACTACAAAAACGCATTCATACTTAACCGTCCAAATCTAATCACAAGTTACTCTACACACTATAAAAATACATTCATACGTCTCTGCATGCGATATATGAGCAGATTAGATACAAAAGTAGTGTAAGTCAATGTTTTGCCCATTTGATTTACCCATGTATCGTTTATGTATCTTCTTAATAACTTTACAGTGGCTTACATAAAAGAGATGCAACATTCTTCGACATTATTGCATTTTACAGAACCTTTACTTCATCCCTCATTATTAAATAATCAACATTTTTTACTTAAACCACTGTTGCATTAAACGGCTCATATAAAATCAGACACAGTACTTTATGCTTATTTACTTCAAAATTTTGATACGCAGTCAATAAACTCCGTCGAATACGTCTATCATTGAAAGTCCATTACAAAGGTCAGCTGCGTGTTAAAATGTTCTGTCTTCGACTCTGCAGCCGGCTGTACAGGAATTAAGCAAATTAGTGACCAGGTGGCGTGGTTAGGAATCGAAAGGAACGATCGATCGGCGTGTCACGAAACGCAGCCACTATTTTATCATGGCATTTAACATCGTCCATTATGTGCCGCACGGAGAGAGGTGAACAGCCTCCGTTGTGGTAGCCGCTTGATTCCCGCTTAAGTAGATATGATTGAGGACCGCCATAGAGACGATCAATGAGCTACTAAGTATAGTCAGCCCGTGGAAGCGAACGTTCAATCAAGCCGCGCTATACACGGCTCTCCTGTATCGAAACACTTTAATTCGATCGAACCTGCAGCTACACACACCGGTGCCGGTACCGAAGCGTACGCCAGGCTTCATGGTTCAGTAAACGGCACAGAAGTTGTTTTCTTAATACGTCACCGGCCGTTCTCTTGCCGCACGGACAACGAGAGTCTTCGTTTCCACTTAGCGAGCACTGTTTCACCAGATTTATTGACTCCGAGTGCGAGGGTTATTAGATGAGTCGGTTGATCGAGTTAGAACCATTGGAAGATTTGAGAATCACGATGGAGATGTTTCTGAAGTCGAAGGAGACAGTTCGGTGATTTAAGAGATCGAGGGCGCAGAGAGGAGATTGTATCAGATAGATCTGACTCGAGTTAACAGGTCTGGACACGGAAAATTGGAATTTAAATTGTTTCGATATGTTGGTACCGACGGTTTCGTCAATAGAGACGTGATTTATGTACAGTAAGTACAAGGAAGTTATTCTGTAACCATAAAAAGTGATGTGAACATGTATAATGTGAATTGTACTCTTTGGAACATAAGAGACCAGAATCGAACTGCCTTTGGCAAATATCACTCAAATTGAACCTTTTCGAACACATAGAATTCGAATTGGTCCCTTCTAAACACATGGGAGACGAATACGACTGCCTCGGGCACTTCGAAGGCGAATTAAGCTGCTTTTAACTCATGAGAATTGCACTAAATCATTTCGAACACACGATAATCGAACTGGAACGTCTCGAATGTACGTACGACAATCGAATCAAATCATTTCGAATACATGGGACCATAATTGAATTCCCTCGAACACATGAAACAAGAATCGAACCGCCTCATATACACGCAACTCGAATTGAACCACTTCGAACACATAGAAGTCGGAACAAGCTGCTTCGAGTGCACAGAAGTCGAATAAAACTGCTTTGAGCACACAAAAGTTGAATTAAACTGTTTCGAGCACACAGAAGTCGAATCAAAATGCTTTGGACACGTGCGATTGGGATCAAACTGCTTGGAATATATACGAATCGACCTGAATCTCACCGAATACATGTGACACAAATTAGACCGTTTCGAAAACATGAGATTCGAATCGAACTATTTTGGAGATGCAGAACGCAAATTGGATCCCATAGGTGTTAAGTGACCCATATTGGAACTATCCAAATTATGTAGTCTTGATTTAAGTCCATCGATTCTCAAGTGGCTCAAATTGGGTGCCACGAGATTGGGGTACTTCTAATTTGAATATCCTCGTACTTGGGTGGTCTCCGTTATCGTGGTCAGCTCTTCTCATAGTAATTCAGCTTCTACGGCTCTGAAATAAACCAGTCTCGGGTCTTCCGATCATACAGTAGCCCTAATTGTCTATCATTAGTTAGGGGGATGCTTGGGCTCGAATGGTCTCAATTCGAGTCCCTCGATCACACGTTCTTTCAGTTTGAGTCCCTCGACAACCTGAGGTACCATAATTTCTGAATTATGTAATCATATGACCTTGAAATGGTTCGAACTTGAGTTCCTTGATCCTGAAATGGTCCCCATTCTGTGCCACGAGTTCGAGGACCAGTGCAATTCGAATACTCCCTGCTTTAGGTGGTCCCAAGTTGGATCCTTCGATTTCAAGAGATTTCAATTTGAGCCCTTCGACCATGAATGGTTGCGATCCGCATCCTATGACCCTGAGTTGGACTCCACCCACCTCCCATGTTCTCAGAGCGGTTACACTCCTACGCCATTAGCTCAAGAAGCATTTGAATTCAAACATTCTTTATCTTGGCTGGTCCCAGTTCAGACTACTCAATTTCAAACAGCTTCGACTCAGATCCCTTGAGCTTGAATGCTTCTACTTTCTACGACCCTGCGACGACTAACTGACGATCCACAACCCTGTCGTGTTTAGCAAATAACAAATTGCTGGAGTTCGAATGCTCCCTACTTTAGGTGGTCCCAAGTTGGATCCTTCGATTTCAAGAGATTTCAATTTGAGCCCTTCGACCATGAATGGTTGAAATCCGCGTCTTATGACCCTGAGTTGGACTCCACCCAGCTCCCATGTTCTCAGAGCGGTTCCACTCCTACGCCATTAGCTCAAGAAGCATTTAAATTCAAACATCCTTTATCTTGGCTGGTCCCAATTCAGACTACTCAATTTCAAACAGCTTCGACTCAGATCCCTTGACCTTGAATGCTTCTACTTCCTACGACCCTGCGACGACTAACTGACGATCCACAACCCCGTCGCGTTTAGCAAATAACAAATTGCCGGTGTTCGCCGTTTTTTCGCCGTTCCGCTTCCAGCTCCGTGGAAACGATTTCCACGATGGCCGGCGGGACAAGAAACAGGTCGCGACTACGGCGACGATCCTGAAAATTCTCTTTGATGGCGTCGTTACGGGAGTTTACGCGCATTCCTGGTCGACGCGGGGCCCGTTTCGAAATGAATCGACGACGAGTCGCGTCGGTTTTTGCCGCGGCGGGAAGATCGCGCGGAAAGACGCCACCAGCGTTTCCTGCCTCCGATCCAGTTTCCTGGTTCTCGTGAAAAACCCGGCGAAGAAGCGGACGGGGGAGACGCGGGGCCGATAGGACGCGCGAATAAATATTACGTCAAGGTTCCGTGCACCGAATCGTGTGACAAGAAACGAGAGTTGCGTCGATTCAGGTCGTCGACCGCTCGACAAGGCAGCCGTTCCCGCGTTTCGAACTGCGATCGGGTCGATTTCTTTCTCGGACGAAGAAATGAGACCTGATGGACGAGAATCGACGGTATCGCGGACAGAATGTGTGAAAGAGATGTCACCTTTGCTCGATGGAATTCGAGATCGTTTTAATTGTAGTGCGCTCTTCCGCTCGACTGTACACTCAAGGTCTTTGCGTCAGAAATTTGGACTTAGAAATGTAGGAACTATGAGAGAGGACTAGGGAACATAGAAACTATGACAGAGGACTAAGGAAGATAGAAATAACCGGTCGCACGTATTATAATGTCATCATTGCGAAAGTTTTTTAAATAAATGAAGGCACGACTGGGTTAGAAAAGACCCGAAGACTGCACTTGGGTTAAGACTTAGGGTTGAAGATTTTACCATTTTGCACTCCACATCTGTTAGGCAAGGTGTCCCTGAAGTAACCATCTACCTTCGTGAAATATGGAAGAATCTAAATAATTGTTATATTGGAATAATTGTATGCACATTTCTACACAGCAGCCACATATTTACAATTTTCCAATTTCTTCCCAGATTTCTTTGTGAATATTTTATACTTCGTCATGCAGGGTAAAACGCATGAAATGTAATGGAATTAGAGAACAGTTTGAAAGAAAGTTATTTCATTGTTTGCTGTGCACGTGGTGAAATGTCAGAGACGTATAAATTTTTCAATAAAAATTTGAATTATCGCAGCAAAAACCTGTAGCAGACGATTTTGTGAATTAGACGGAATATTCAGTGAAAAAATTATGTTGGCGTTTGAGTAACTGAGAACATGTTGTACGTATCAACTACTACCTACTCAGGTGGCTTGACAATTTTATATTTAACAAACAATTCAATGACACTAATCGGTTACAGTAGATTTAGTATGAATTGTTTTGAAACTATAGAAATTTGTTAAAAATTGAGTTGAAGTACTGTTGTAGCGGAACAAGGATACCAGAATTAATGATCAATGTGCCAATAATTAAAAATGAGTGTAATTATTTACGCTTGAAGTAATACATTTAAAAAGGACGTTGCTTACGGGATAACTGATAAACATAGAATAATACGTTGCTATTGTTCTTCGACGTTAGTCGTCATCTTGAGGTAGCATTGCTTCAGCAGGGCTGTACAGAGTATAAATTTCAAACACTCATTCCCTGTGGTACATGCTGCTGCAATGTTGCTAGCAATTCTGTGCTGAAGATATGATACTTTCACCTTTGCAGTGTTCTATAACTTAGACACTGTTGCAACAAGCTTGCAACCTACTCAAGGTTTTCTCGCGGAAACACTGGATGATCTGAAGCCTACCATCTCTCTACAGAAACTCCGTGATGGATGAACGAAGATTCTGGATTTCTTACAAATTCAAGCAACAGATTTAGTTTAAATCAAGTGACTGGTTCTACAAACGTGCAACGTTTCGCGTGTAAAATACGAAAGGAGGTCCAAAGATCCATTTAATTTTTGTTTAGTTTCACCACCATAATCACAATCGTATACCTCAAATGAAATAGAACAATTAAACAGACTTTTGGACCTCCCCTGGTACGTCTGAAGTCTAAAAAAATCACACTTTTGCATACAATTGACTTAGGACAGAGGAAAATGCCTACGAAGGGAAAACTAAAAGTATTTGCTATTGACAGGGATGAAAGTGCAATTTGTTTAAACACAGGACAAGTAACAACTGGTTGGGAATTTCAAGAGTCTAAAACGGAACAGACTGTCCCATACACAGACTTGTAATTAGTGACTAAACAGAGTTATAATAGAAATACAAGCTTTCACATGTTCTGCAGGCAAAACATAATTCAGTTACATGAGACAACTCTCATACATGAAAATTGTTCTTCCAGAAGAAGACTGTACATAAAAAAATTTTAAACCCATTTTGACATGAGCAAAAACACCGAAAGCAAAAAATAATTCAGTATATTGAAACGCCCATACAAGAAAATTGTTGTATTGAAAAAAAGAAACTGAATATAAAACATGTTCAGCTTCAATCTGAAGATGATCAAGAACACCAAACGCAGCAGTTTCGACCATAATTTCCTCAGAACGATTAAACATTCTTTCCCAGGTGAAAAGAACTCGAGAAAACATTTTTAGGGTCGTTAACATATTATACAAACGAAACATAAATCAATCCATCACAACTGTCGTACATGAAAATTGTTTTTTCGACCGAAAACAGAACATACAAAAATGTTGACCTCGTGTGAAGGTGATCAAGAACACCAAACGTAAAAAATAATTCGGTACATTACAACTCTCATGAAAATTGCTCTCTGAAAAAGAAGACTGAACATAAAAAAGTTATAGCTCCAATCTGAAGATGATCAAGAACACCAAAAGCAGCCGTTTCGACCATAATTCCCTCGGAACGATTAAAAGTTCTTTCCCAAGAGAAAACGGCTGAAGAAAACGTATTTTGGACCGTCGAAAATCGGGAGGATCTCGGTCAGGATCCCCTTGATCTCGCCGCGTCTGGAAAAGAAGAGATAACTCATTTCCAGTGCCCGAGCGTAGGAAGCGTGTTTATGCGGACGTTTATGTCCCTAAGCGAGGACGAATATCAGGCGAAAACGAGTGGGTCGAGTCATTGCGGACGAACGGGAAGCCGCACAATAAGGCGCACGCTAATGAAACGCGACGGCCGACAGAAAGTCACGTCCGATCTCGTGGCGTTAGACGAACTATCGTGCAGGTTGCTCGATGCTGACACTGCGGCTGACGTTCAAAAGGCACGTTTCTTTGCCTTCAAAGCTCGAAGAACTCGGTGCTTTCATTCTCAACGGTTGCTCCTTGAGAGCTTTGCTCGTTTATTGATTTTAGCTTCGGCGCATTCAGAGCTATGGTGCTTGGACCTTATATTTTTTATCGATAATAGGTTCATCTGGTTTAAGTGCTGTGTAAATCTTACGGTTGTTTTTTGAGAGTTAAAGGGTTTCATTTAAAGCCATTTTAAATGTTTATTTCTTTTTTTTTTAGGATGAGGTGCTGTGTTAAGGGTCAAGTGTGTTGTTTAACACGTTGACGCGTCAAATTTTAATCAATTGTATAACTGGTAATTCTTATACAATCTTCAATAGCATTATTATTATTATTATTATTATATAAAGTAAGTGCTATACGTTCGAATAATAAAATATTTTTTTCTTCACGATTTATACTTAAAACAGTTATTACGATGCGTCTGACTAGGCATGGCAGTTTCCACTGTGGCATTCGACGTGTTAAAAATTTAGAAGCTCAGAATTTATAAATATTGTGTGTCTCATATTCTAATATTTTTAATCGATGTTTGTTGTATATAGTATTTTCAGTTTTCACAGTAGTTGATAAATTAGTGAAGAATAAATTGTTCTATATTCTGTGAGCAGTATGAAATTTCAATTAGTACGTGTATAATTTGTTACTTAATTAAATTAAATTTAATATGTAAGTCACTTCCACGGCAGTCGATATGTTCAAAAAATACATTCACGTACTACGATGATTAGACTGCGAATATTTCTACAAATTCGTATTTGTATTGTTTAATATTCTTATTTATACTATAAATAGCAGCGTGATCACGAGAACAATTTTATATTTAGTAAGAAAATTGCAATATTATCGTTTTCATTTTGCTAATTTCTCAAAATACGTCACTTTGATGTATTTGGATATTCTAAATTACATAAACATATGTAGTCTGGTTACAATAGTAAAGAAAATCCCTTGTAAGCTTGCCACAGATGTGATTCATCGTAAGTGACGACATTTCGCCATTCTTGCCACGTATACTGCTATACAACTAACCTGATCTCAAGAAAATCGCCACTAAACTAGACACATGAATTTTAATGAACGAAAACAGTTTACAGAATTTCCTATAAAACGTTACAAAGATACAAATATTCAAGCTAGCACATCGAGCGATACGATTACCCTAATTAACAGAAAGTTACCACCTATCAGAAGCATTAATTTAAAAAAAGTCGTCTGCAAAAATGCATGCAGAAGCCTGCGACGATCAAAATCAAATTAGCAAATGTTTATGCGGTCGTAATCGCTGTAGGAATAATTTTCCAGTTTATTTTATGATCCGCGGCAGCCGTTTGCAACCATTAAGCCGCGTTTCGAATGGCCGCGGCGGTTGCCTAAAGGTTTCTTGACTTTTCTGCTCGCTGTTTGCATCGGTGAACCCGAACGGTGTAATGAACTCGTCAATGAACGTCCACGTGATAATGAAACACGACAATACGCTACCGGATATTCCCGCCTACGGCCGTTTTGTATCGACGAAGCCTCGGGTTTCACGCTAATGACTCGCTAATTCCGTCAGTGGATTTTCCAATTTTGGTCAGACGCTCTGGCCACTGTATTGGCTGTCTCGCGATCAGGTTACGGATTCGAGCATCGTTGTAGCGTTTCCGACTCTAGACATTCTATCGTGGTACGTTAATCCCCTGAACTCCTAATCTTTTCCTAATTTGCTTTTCAATAACTCCCTATTACTTTAAGCGTTTTGGTGGTTTTAATTGTTTTACTGATTTTATAACACGAACAATCATGTACCTGAACCCTTGAAGGACTTTTTTGTTACAAAAGCGGGTCATATAATGTAATATTGCTTATCTAGATAAAAAAAAATATTGCAAAATATAATACATATTTAAACTGGCAATTTAAAAATGTCGATGGTGACTGGGCATAGGAGTACCTGTGAGTAAAATCGATGTCGAGTCACACTCGACAAAAGAAGTCCAAAGGATTGGCGTGTTTCCTTGTGGTCTCAAGGGTTTGTGATCTTCAATTACTATTTTATTACTCAATAATTACTATAGAAAATATATTTTGGCGTCAGTGCGTCGCCAGACCTCTGATGAAGCTAGCTGCAGTGCCTACAGTATTTACTGTAACAAACCGGGCCATGAAAGCCTCAGAACTATTATAATTCTGTTGAAAAACTTTATGCAATTAGTTACAAACAGAACACTTTGGAAATGCATACTTAATTCTATATAATTATTTTGTTCTATGCATTACAGTTTTTATACTGAATATTCTATAATTTCCACTTTGTTACTAGTTCAAGCATTTATTACATAATTTGAAATATTCATTTGTTTCACATGTATGTTATTCGAATGAATACAATCACACATACGTGACAGCGACCGTCAAAGTGTTAAAGCTTAACTGGAGGGAATAACTTAAACCGAAGGAATTACTGAAACACGAGTATAGGATATTTTTTTGCACTGTTCTCAGTCTCAACATATAGCTCTATACATTTTACACATACTTTTGAGATTGTTTGAAAATAGCTAATTCTGGACTTGCACTGTTCCTCGACTCACCGATTCATTTCATGTATCCCATTTGGATATATTAAATTGCAAAAACATCCACAGAGTATTCATTGCGTTCCGAATCACACTGGCATATCTCCGTAAGTTATCGACGGAGAGGTGGTGCACGAATTCGAGCAATGACAGGAATCCCTTTCAGGGTCCCGCCGCTAATTCCTCCGCGGAATTAAAGGCGGGTCGGAATGATTCCCGTTCACCTACGCGCGCGACACCGAGAGATCCGTATTACGTAACCGGAGGAGACAAATACCATAAGTCAGCGTTACGTTGCCGCAAACATACCGCTAATGGCACGCCGAGATGGCGGGTGGGTGGCGAACGTTTTGGACGCAAACCTGTCGGCGGCGGCACCAAAGGGCACCGGAAGACGAGCGTGGGAGGACGCTCGAAAACGGATCGGCCGAGTCACGGAACCCCGCGAACCGACACACGATTCCCTTTAACGGACGACCCTTTAAAACGCCTCGTTTCGACGATTTGCGACCTCCACCGACGATGTTCTCTACGATCACCGCATTCGTACCGTCCGATATGGAGCTGTGCACGCTGATTTGCGACTGCGATCCGATGGAGATATTTCGTGGAGTACGATGTGTTTATTTAGGGGTTCGGATTGAATTACTCGGAAACTGTGGACTCTGATGTTTCTTTTTGGGGATGATCGATACAGTAAGTACTGCGGGATTATTTTATAGGATTTCTGGAAGAGTGCATGCGTTGGTTGCGAGTCAGTGCAGGTGATGACTGGTAAAGTGTGGCTGTGCCCAATTGTACGGAATGGTTGCGAGTGCGTTTCTGGGAACGCATGTGTCTCTTCGGATGATGAAGAGAGAGAGTGCGTGAGAGAGTGAGAGGGAGAGAGTGAAGGTATGCGAGAAGATACAACGAGTGTTTTTGGGATGCAAGGGATCAGTCCTTGCGAAAGTTTTCTACAGAGAGTCTGCTAGAGAGGTGAAAAAGTTGGGTGCCCATGTAAGGGTTGATTATCTGAATTAGTTCAAAATGTATTATTCATAATCCTTCATGGTATACCTTGTACGCATGCCCGGTGATAATTTCTTGTCCCTTTTCCGTCAACGGTGAAAAACACAAAAACAGAAACGTTCTAGAATTCTGAGTGGAGTACAGAAATAAAATACAAGGTATAATATCATAGTGCATAGTATATAGTATACAAGAATGACTTAATTCTATTGTGTCGAAAATATTGCACGTAAGGAGTCCAAAAAGATTTAACCGATCCAGAGAAATAGTCAATAGAGTCACTAAAATAGTTTGCAGATTTGCATATTCTGGTTTTGGCAATAATGTAACATTCTGGAACTCAGATGCAAAAATATAACAGAAGAGAATTTAAAAAAATTGATCACGCGGATGCCAAAGATCACTGAACCTTCATTAAGATTATGATAAAGGAACGTGGCGGGTACTTCGATGGAAAAAAAATATAAATAGTTTCTTACTTTTTGTAGTAACTAGCCTGGCTCGTCGGCTGATCAGTGAATCGAGAAGACGAGAGGAATAAAATCGAGCGACGCGTCGCGGAAGCCTTTTCTGCGGCGTACAATCGAGCAGAAAGTCGACGTCTCGACGTGACATTTTTGCAGAGGATTCGGATCAAGGGAACTGAATGGCCGATGTGACACGAAGTAGCCACTTAACAGCGCGCCGCGCCCACGCTTCCGGCAGAATTTCAAGTTCATCGAGAGTAGATCCGGTAAATCATGCGACCGTTTCCGTATGAAGTTGTTCGAGACGAAGGGTCGTAGGCGATGCGACTCGGAGGATTCTCATGCAAACTGTAAATCGGAAGTTCCGCGGGACGATAAAGTCGACGAACATACGCGCGGAGACTTCGATGCGCGCACAAGACGCAACTTTCTTTCAAACCGTCTGTTATAGTTGTGATTCCAGACTTGGATATTTTCGAAATAATGTTGCGTGAAATATACTGCTCAAGATAATTAGACGATCAGGTTTCTGGGTCATTTTTGAGAATTTATCTAATATCAGAAACAAATAAACTCTTACATATTGTATACAATGGTTGCCAAAAGTTGTCGGCCAAGTTATAATAGTATTATGTCTGTCTGAAAATATGTATTCTGAACAAAATTTTTTATTTTATTAATATTGTCCATCTTCCAAGGTAACGATATAAAAATATTGCCTGGAGAATAAATGTATGTTTATTAATTTTGAAGTTATAACAGTCTCTTTGGCTGGAAGCTTCTGGCAGCCACTGTAATAGTGTAATATTTTCGCTGAATATTTATTATGTGTACTATTTAAAGATATTCGAAATATTTTTCAAACATCGTTTATCTTACTACGAAATAATTTCAAAATATTGACTGTATTAGATGCTTCTAAAATAAGATACAGACAATAATATTTGTTAAACTGAGATTTCAGATGATTAGTCTTTATTTTCATCTCCATTATAATTTATACAAGTCTGATTCCATTTTGAATGTATTAGATTACCGTGAACTTGTAATTTAATAATTTTGTATTGCGCACCTTGGATGCTTTTGACATGAATTGTAGATATATACTTGTAGTTTCATAACAAGCCAACAAAAATTTCGTGAAGATCAATTAAGTGACAAATATGATTGATTTCAAGGATCCTGTTATTTGAAGCGTTATATTCAAGTACGAAGAGGCTTTCTCGCCATTCATAGTGTTTAATGGGATGTAAAAAGAAAACGATCATTAAGTAAATAATCCTCCAAGCTGAGTATTATTGTTCATAGAATAATAATAAAACGAATCTAACGCGTACGGACCATTGTTGAATTAACTAACTCTCATGTACTTGATCAAGTACTATCCCGTTAGGCTTAAGGAGGCTCCGCGAGTGAATGGATTAATGCGATTATGGTTTCTGAAACTTTGTTTGTCAATTCAAACACTTGGACAAATACACGTATGAAAACCCACTCAGTTCTTAACTTTTTTGTATTATTAGAATTGACATACTTTATGTCATGTTTCCACTGTAAATTGACCCACATGCGGATCAGGAAAATTTTAATTCTATCCCCATGTGATTCATTTTCACTTCTTAATGAATTTGTAACTCATATTAATGTCTAACTTCTTCAGGTATAAGATTATTAAATTTGAAAAATAATTATTTAATTTTATTCATTGTGAATTCATAATCATTAAGGAAATTGAAGAAAGAATAGGGTAAATGTACCGGTAGGTGAAATTAGAAGACTCATTTCCCATTGTAATTATCATCAGGAAATGTGTGTACCGTTGCGAAGAATATTTAAACTAAAAACAACTAAATGTACACATACGTATCAGTGCCTCTGAAGAGGTAAAAGTATTGTATGTCATAGTCACACTGTTGTGTATAGATTTGCATAAAGCAATCACATATTTTGAATCACGCATGACCTATTAACATTGTACACATCACAATCCAAAATAGGGATAACAATATTTCCGAAAATAGTAGCAGGAGATTGACTTAAAAATCTTCTAAATGAAAACTATCAGAATTCAAATACACCAAAGGAACAGATTCACAAACCCAAAATAGTACTTGAAGAATGACTCACCGAAACCCATCCGCACTTCTTCCTCGTCGTCGCTGTCTATGTGCTTGATCCCCGCGATTTCGAAACTCCTCGTCGACTGTTCCATCCTCGTCTTCGCCGAGGATGTACAGTCGCAGGTGTCTTCGCCAGCGCCGCAGCAACAGTCATCTCCGGCGCACCTACATCCGAGCAAGGGATCATCGGTGTCAATGTTCCTGCATGCTGGACATGGGAACGTGAGATCGTCCAAGGACACCCTCTCGATCTTCCTCTCGACGGAGACGAGAAGATTCCCAATAAAAGCAGGCAATTCATCATCTCCGACCTCGTCCACGTTTCGAACGTTCTGCAGCCTGTCCTCCGTGTCAACGCTAGCGTTGGCTTCCTTTTTCTGTTCGAGGACAGCCTGATCCAGGCGGAGAGGCGTCTTCAGGTCCTCCGGAAGCAGAGTTTTGCTCCTGGTCTCGCATCTCGCCGTTTCCTTCCACTTCTCCATGGTCGTGGACGAGACGACCTTGGCGCACCTCTTCACCTTGACGCGACTCTCGTCGCTGAACAGACTAGAAGAGTTGTTCGAGACCGTTCGCGTCTCCTCGACCTCGAGCTCAGCCTTCCACGTGTCCACGCTCGACGTCGACCTGGACTTCATCACCGCGTGACCCGCGTCAGGGTTCTCCGTGACCTCCCTGTCGTTCGACCCTTTGCATTCCAGCCTGTCGATCGACCGAGTCTCTTCCCGACGATGATCGAAGCAGCCGGACTCGCGCGTCCTCGAGCGAGCCTCCTCGCGGGATATTCGTCGAGGTCGTAAGATCTTCGCGCCGTTCGAGGTCTGAGGACCGGTGTTCGACATGCCAGAGCTAGCCTGCCCCTTCCGAGACACCTCCCGCCAATCCATGAACTCCTCCTCGCGGTCCCAACCGAGGAACCCTGGGGCCCTCATCGACGTCGTTCGCCAAACTACTGCGATCTGCGGAGAACGGGACAAGTCAGAGATGGACGAGTCTCGGGACACTCTAGGGAATTGTAATTTATTTCAAACGTTTATTAGGAAAATTGAGGACAAACTTCAGGAACTGTCTTTTGATGGAATGATTTATGACAACCTTTTGATCGTCTTTATCATAGAGATGTACGATATGGAAGAGATGTAAAACGTAATAACAAAGAAATAAGTACTTCTAAACATACAGGGTGTTCAATAACTGGTAACACAATCGAGAAGGAGGCGATTCTACACGAAAAAAATACATCGAAAGTGTAGAATAAAATATCGTCATACGATGTTTGTTTTCGAGAAAAATAACTTTGAAGATTCAGTAGGTAGGGTAAGTGCCCCTAATATCGCCTAGCACGTAATATCGCCTAACCGTAATATTCTGAAAAAAAGAGCATTGACAGAAATCGACAATGGACTGAAGTTGTAGCCAAACATGTACAAAGAGACATATTTTATTGCCAGCGTTACAAATAATGTCTCTTTTGTTTGAGACTAATTTGATATAAAAATGTCTCTCACCCATTACTTGAGAACGATTTGAAATTTGGTAGGCGGTATTAGGTGCACTTACCCTACACGTGCATTTCATTACACACAGATCTTATTGCAGACAATTTTTGTTCACATTTGTCAACACACGCATTATAACAATGCGGAGAATCGAATATCGAGACAAGATATATACTTTTCTTCAATTTCCAAGTAGCTGACAGTGAAAAGGTAGAACACGAACTGCTGAATACATAAAAATGGAATCGTTCTTCGGAATACTCCGAAATTTTCGTTGAGGTGCCCATAGGGTCCAGAGGTGTCGTTCTCGGAGGGAATATAGTACGCGATGGAAAATGAAACGGAAGAAAAAATGACAGAGGAACGTGACTCACCTCGACGGTATTCCGCTCGACGGTTTCACCAGCGGCCGCTTCGCCGCTCCCCGAGGTGGTTGCAACTGCAGCTGCACTGCGTATGCAGAGGTAACATTCCCCGAGACGTAGTGCGGAGGCTTCGAGCTCTCCTAGCTGCAGGATGAGGCCACGTCTGCCCAATGTCAGAGGCCAGCCTTCTGGTACCACCGATTCGTTTCCCTGTAACAACAACACCGAACGTTGTCATCAACATTCTACTCGATGTCAACGTGAGTCAAGAGTTTCATTGACGCTCGCCTGTGTCAACGGGGGAACTTTTAGAATTCGTAAGATTAACCCTTTGCGCTCGAAAACTTTTACATCTAATATACATATTTTATAAATGCAAGCATAATTGACTTCGATAACAGGATTTATTTTGTTTCGATAGTAGAATGTCTGTAAAATGTATACACTGTAGAATTGATGCTACAGAACACAGTGTTGAGGCATTTATATAAAATAGAAAATTCAAAACATGTGGCGCCTCAAAGACGGCATTCGAGTGCAGAGAGTTAACCGGTAATCTTTGACAGCGCTCAACGCTCATGCTTCCACTTTTCATGGTTAACCCTTTGCACTCCAAGCAATTAGGCTGTACGTTGGTAGTCAACTTCAAGGAATTTCTTCTTACAATTAGATTTCTGAGTTACAGAAAAATTCCACGAAGAAATCTTGGTAATTTGCTAGATCGTACGACTATTTTTTAAACTTTAAAGTTGATATAATACGAATTAGGATAAGAATAGAATAAACATAGAAAAGTATAAACACCCGATGACATTGATGAACGAACGCATATAAAGACTTTTATCTATAAATGATAAAATGTGGGTAGAAACACCGGCCGTAGGAGTAGAACGTCTCTAAGTGCCTGGGCAGTACAGCTCGCCTTAGGAGTGCAAAAGGTTAAAATAAATAACGCCACAGTGAGCAAATCCTTTTGGAAGGACAGTTCCAGAAACCAACATTTATTAGGTAACACTTCTTGAACGTTTGTGGCACCTCCAACTGCGAACAATAAACTATCAACACATAAGAGACGACTTCTGTATCTATTTGTTTCACTTCAAAGTATTATCTTTGCAAGGATATGATCTGTTTTGTATGCAATCACATGCATGCCAATAGAGTAGAAGCGCGTTAGAAGAAATCCAAGAAGAAAAGACGCCTAAACACGCAACGAAGTAATTGGCCCTGGTCCCCCATCGGATCAATTCGATCCCCTGAACTCCGTAGGGGGCATTTGAAAAGGGGCCCAGGACAATCGAGACGATTAATTAAAAGCAAGCCGGAAGCTTTGCGGCTAATGAAATTCCTCTAAATAAGTTACACGCGAAAGGGAGAGTAATTGCAGCCAAGCCCGCGGACGGAGGGAACGTTAATCACGCTGATTAGAGAGTAATCAACGTTACGCGGATACGCCTAAAATTGAGCAGACGTGCTCTGTGAATGATGTTGTATCAACCCGTGTGTCTCACGGTTTCTCTTGTTTTTTTATGTCTCATTCCTGAATTTAATAAAAAGCGTGATTTAATTCTTTTCGCGATTGTATTTATTCGAGATAAATTATTGAATACAAAATTGGAGAAATCTTAGGTCTTAGGGAAAGATAGTACTAGATCCTTGTTTATAACATATCGGTATGGCAAGATCCCTGAAAAGGTTAATTGGATTCTAATTGTAAATGCGTTAGGCATCTCCTGAGGAAAGAAAGAATAGAACGTGGGAGTCGAAATACATAAACTTCATTATTCTAATGAGTGTGATCTAATAACTTTTGTAGGTACATTTTTGATACAATATTTTTTAATATTATCGTAGATACCAATATACTATGTGGTGCCCAATGTGAAAGAAAGATGACTAACGTAAATTTGAACTGTGACTGTATTTCTAGGGTAAAAAAAATGGTGTATCCAACGTTTATTAGGGCCTGTATTTTTTAAATGTTCTTGCAAATCATTCATGTATTTTTGAATAGGAAATTTGAATTATTTTGCGTAATTTATATTGGGGTACACCTAGTCCAGCTTCCTCAGCTTCATGAAAACTATCTAAATAGCCATTTTCATCGCCGGAGTTGTTGGAATTTTTTTTAACTGGAGCTTCCAACTATGTCACTCTGGAATTGTTTCTCTCTTTGAAAATAGGGGATCGTTAATAATATCCAGTATTAAATTAAGAATGTACCATTTTAAAAACATGTACCTACCAGGCATAATGAAGCATAAGCATGATCATAGGCCCACGTGTGCCTTTCAACACCACTGAAAAGATTAACGTTATCTACAGATTCTGTTACCCACTCTAACTGACATAGTTACTGTCTCATAGAAAAACGAATGGACAACTGCGTTGGTCCTCTGGAATCATCAGCTCTCGTCCCATCATCGAAGTTAAGCTATGCTTGTCACGGTCAACTCTAAGATAAGTATACTTCGTGTTGCTATTGACACACGATGGTTCAGAACCCATCCAAGACTCTAGACCACCCAGCTGAATGACCAATGGCAGTCGATGCTGGGTTAAATAGAAAGAAGAAGAAGAAACTTAATGTATTCATGTCGCTGAGGTTTGAAATGTTCTAGCAGTGAGTCCATCTAAAAGTAGTTGAAAATAGTTCGGACAGCAAAAGGTTAATCCTATCACCAGATTCCGAGGCAGTTCGTCAGAATATTCGAAAGGACACCGTAGCAGTGCGACTACTCCCAGCGGCTCGGGTTTCGCCCACGTGGGCCTAACGTGTCAGCAATTAGACGCTGAAACGAGCGAATAAAAGCGAGCGGAAGAATGCTCACACCTTGCTTGCATACCGACCGTTTGAAATTCATAGAGATGAACACAATTCATCGAGATGAAGACAATTCGTACAGATGAAGACACTACCGACCTATGAGACTTTTTGCCATTAAGATTCCTTTGAGCGACTTGCAGCGATTTAAAAGACGATTCGACGTTAATGTACACTGAATTGATGACTGTTCTCTTGGAACAGAAAGATTCAAACATACAGGTTATGTATGTTTCTTCACTAAATGGTTTATTGCTGAAGACGTCCATTAGTTTGCTCAGCGATCTATAGATTGTAACCTTTATGTGAGTAGTAGGAGACTTTGATCTTTATTTAATAAAACAGTAAAAAATTCTGACCTTTGAATAATGAATATACTTAGTCTGAAGAATTGGGGGTCAGCTTTCTGGATTATTCTGAACAATCTATCAAATATAAAAGATACAAAAAATAAAGAGAAAGTATTTCGACAAAGTTGGATACATAATATAAAGGGTGTAATTCAATATGTGGGGAACACTTCAGAGATGAATTCATAACTCAAAAACAATGAAACAAGTTCATAAAAGCTCTTCAATTATAGTAGCTTTATGGTTTAGTCATTTGGATCTACTTTAAGATCTCCAAGGCCAATATATGATATTTTGAGATATCAAACATCGTTTATAAATATAAAGTTATATTCCTGACATTCCTATCAAGGTGGTCCCAAAGCAGCTCAATAGGATTCAAATCGGGAGACTGAGGTGGCCATCTCATGTTACATAATAATTTTCCTTCTTGTTTCTGCTGTACATGATCACGACAAAGTTTTGAAGTGTGTTTTGGATCGTTATGTTGCTGAAGTACGAATCCATGACCGATTAAACGCAAACCAGATGGAATGGCGTGGTATTCAAGAATTTCTTTACAACGCTCCTTATTTAAAATGCCGTCAAGTTTGACGAGATCTCCCATTCCCGCTGCAGAGAAACATCCCCAGGAACATGTAAGTACAGTAGTCTGCATGTTGACATCGTCGTATTCAACCGTGCACAAGCTGGCGGTGGTTCGGTACGGACCGCGAAAAACCGTTTCCCACGCATTGAAATCACCGAGTGTCCCCGGGCGATCATATCACACGGGTGAAGAATTTTCGCAATCGGATCGGGAATGCGGCTTAATTAAGTCAAGCCTGTATGTGAGTCGCGTGGCACGTGTTGCGGTTTCTTTGCGTGTTTATCGAACAGTAGCTGAGGAACGCCGGCCAACAGGAACTGGCCCAGATTCCGGGACTCCGTGTTACCCTGGTGCGAAAGAGACGCGACGGAGACAGAGAGACGAACGAAATGAATGAACAATGAAATGAATGCGGTCCTGTTCGATTGCATTGGATACCTCGTTCCCTTTGATATCGATAATGTCACGAGGATGCAAGATCGGTCCAGGTGGATGAAGAAATTCTCCCTGCCTACGCATTTACTCACGCCAGTCGTCGCGAGCGTAAATTCTAGAGAATTTATTATTACATTATTACCGGACACTGATCATATCAGTGGCTACACCTATGTGAATGTCTACCGTGGCTTTAGCAGATTTTTTTTACACCACAGAGAAAGGATGTGATGCTATTCTTGTAGCTGCACTGGAACCTGGGCTCTTCAAGGTCGCTTCTCGTTTATTTGGATACGATGAAACATAAAGTACGCAAAGTTCGGCCTTGAATGGCTTGACAGCGAAAATTCATACGAATATTAAGATTGTTTATCAGGTTTAAGAAGAAGACGTGACCTTGTCGAGCTTATAATTAGTGCTGGTCTACCTACAATAGGTGTATACGTTTCTTCAGTACTTGTAGTATACTTTTTCCTATTAGCTTTTGAATTATAGATGTAGAGAGGTAACAACAGTTGCATCATCAATTTTGGTAACCTAATTTCAAAATCTGGTGAAGCTACAGAAAAATAATCAAATATTTCCATAAATACTTTCCCTCCTCCATCCAATATCATCTGGCTGACTCGAAATTTCCGAGGCGCATTTAAAATGTAATTTATTACAGACACCATGCACTTAATTCGAATAAAAATGTCCTGAAGAAGTATCAAATAATTTAAACTCGAAATAACGTAGTCGGTAGATCAATTTCAGGAGTAATGCTATACCCGAGAGAGGGTTTAAAAATTTCAATATCATAAGAAATCAAAAAGTTGAATATTCGGATGTTTGGACATTGGAACATTTTAATATTTGAAAAATCGAAAATTTGAAAAACGTAGCTATTTCATAAATTTCAGGAGTGACTGTATACTCAAGGGAAAGTTTAAAAATTCGAATATCTGAAAAATGTGGAAAATTGAATATTCGAATGTTTGAAAATTTGAATCTTCTAATATCTGAAAAATTGAAAATTTGAAAAAACGTAGCTATTTTGTCGATTTCAGTCGAGGGACAGTTAAAAAATTCGAACATCTGAAAAAATTGGAAAATTGATCATTCATACGTTTAGAAATTAAAATATTTGAATAGTTGAAAAATCAAAGATTAGAATATTAGAAAAATCGAAACACTGAATACTTGGAAATTCGAAAATTTGAATATTTAAACACTAGCCTCTTCAGAACTCTGGTCGTTCGAATATTTATATACTCGAACGCTGGAAAATTTGCATTACTCGCGCATCGTCGCGATTCGAGGGAATGCAGATCGAATAGAATACTTTCTCGCCTTTATGGTCCCGCGTCGGGCTAAAAGCCGGTCGGTAAAATTGCACGGAGCGCCGTTTAACGATCCGGTGAACGTTTGATTTACACGCTTCCTATCTGCAAAGTATCCGTCGTTTCTTTCGATCGGCTCGCAAAACACGAGGCATATAGGCGCGACGTAAATTGAAGGGCCGCGGATCGGTAAATCACGGCTAGCAGTGAAAGCAGCATGATTTCGGCGGTAGATACATCTCTCATGAGCAGTTTGCCGCTAATGAGACACACGGTGACAGCCACGGGCCCTCGTTTCTTATCGAGTCCATCATAAACGTCCGGCCTCTTGTCGACACGCCGATTCCGTTCGATCGACCTGTCCACGTTATGGCCTTTCGCTATCCGATGAAATTACCCGATATTATACTAGTTTCTAACCTCTCTTTTCGATTCTCGATACACTTAGCGTTTCCTTGCCTTACACGCGGCTGCTGGCGGCCGGTCGTGTTGCTTTTGGAGTTGGCTGAGTTTGAAAGGAGGCAAGTTTCATTTTTAAATAATTATTACAAGTGGATTGAACAGATCCAGTAATTATTCTGTCGTAATTGATTCACTTTTGTTGAGTTGCAACACAGTGGTCAGTTCTAGTGTAATTCATGCATAATATCCTTATGGTTTTGATTGTTCGTATCACCGAGTGGAGTGGTTTCGTTATTTCGAGCAGTGTCACTATGTTGGCGAAGCCGTTCCACGTGTTTCAGAGCACATTTCTTTATTTCCTCGTTGACGCTTTCCATTTTTAAACCCCTGCGTGGGATATTCTTCTTACGTGCCGCGGGGCATTAACGATGTTTCAGAGTACACAAGTACTTTATTCTGAGACGTCTGAATAATTTTCATATTCGTCTTCTTGGTACAGCCCCAAAGCTGAATATAAGGCGGCCATATGGGTTTCGAAGTTTGCCGATACAGGTGTAATTTATTATGACCTGTTAGCTCGGAGTTTCACCCTATAAATCAGTACATTTGTGTGGATTTAGTGTCTGAAAATTTAAAAGTTTAATAATCTAAATGAACTTCTGGAAATTTCATATTTGAATAATTGAAAATTCAGAGATTTCAGTATCTGCAAATTAGGAAATTTCGATATCTACGAATTGGGAAATTTCAATACCTGCGAATTCGGTAATTCCAATATCAGGTAACATGGTAATTTCAGTATCTGCAGATTCGGAAACTTCTATATTTCTAAAAAATCATTAGTTTAACACCTCAAAACTAAAAAATTCGAATGCCTGAAAATATTTTCCGTCGATCTGTTTTTCGCAACTTTCCACAGTAACTTACATCACGATCCACTCTGCCTCGAATACTCACAAATCACCGTGGCCGCGTAAGCAGTCCTGTAATCTCGTTACCGGATCAACGCGAGTACTTGCGTACATACACGCGAAACAAAACGACGAGCTTCCACGCGGCACACATGCCCGCGTATCGAGTATCGATTCGTACGAACGGAAGAATTCATAATAAACGATCAAACGCGAAAGAGGGGCCCGTGTACCGGATGCCGTCAAAGTGACAGACGCTTGTAAGCGACTGACGAAGCCTCGTTAATCCTAGTTCCAACTACTGGCGCGTGCACCGTGAAAACGAACCGCTTTCATGGCAGTCGCGTGGTGCGTTGCTCGATGAAAGTCTGGCAAGATCGATTTCGATCTTTTCGACGGTGAAAAAAACGGCCCGCGGACTTGTTTCCGGGCATGTACCGTCTACCGAATCAAATTAATCGGCATGACATCGGTACTTCTTCGACATCTTTCATCCGCCAGCGAACAAGTGTATCGTCCTTGGCAGAAAAAATCCTGATTCTTGGATAGAGAGAGATTAATAAGGGAGAGTGGTTTCACGTCACATTGTAGATCTCGAGATTTATCATGCGTGATCGATGGATGTAAGATCGTTGGTCCATCAAGATGGACAGCTAGAGTTTTTTATACTGAATTTCTTGGCTGCTATACGTCACTGCCGTAGCTTCTTGTTAATTTAAAAATTGATTAGAACGAAATGCCGCTGCGGTGGCTCATTTCTTTCACGTAGATAAGTGAAAATGGATGGTCCAAAAAAATTAGAGGTGAAAAGAAAAAAATTAGAAGTTTCTGAAGAAATACTCATGGGAGTGTTGTGAGGAGAAATCACGACCTGGACCAGCGACATATATGTATGGGTCCGAACACAAAATAGTGTCAGATGAATATTAACACACTCTAGAATTTGCGTTTTGGTTGCATTAATGCATTAATGCCTTGTGGTCAGTCATTCTAATAAAATACGATTTGAAATACACAGTCCAAAACAGAGCATCACACATTTAAGTGATTGTGTTGGATTCTCGAGGATCCAAAGCACTGAACTTCATTTTAAGAACGGAGAACTTTACTGAACAAGAGCTACCTCGTTCTCTTCTCTCTTTTAGGGTGTTGATGGTAAGGGTGTGAACATGAGTGGAGGGAAAACGCTTATGACTTTGAAGACCTTCGAGAAAATCGTCAACACTCAACACAGTCGGTCAGAATACAGGACAAGTTTAGATTTAGCCTTGATACGGTGGAACGAAATGAGCCAGCGACAATCAGGTCCTGGGGTCGATCGATTAGTAATACTTGTAAATAAAGTGATTAGCGACGTACAGTCTAGTCAGCACCATATCAGTGGGTGGTCCTTCGAATCAGACAGCACCTTGTGCAATATTGAAGTCCGCGGTGATTCACAGAACCGTGACTCAACCACAACAGATATTATTGTAATACAGAGACAGCGTTTGTTTGTATGTTCGCAAAAATCTCAAAAACGACTAAACCGATTGTTATGACATTTTCACAATAGTTTCTTTACATTTTCTGGAGTGTCATAGGCTATATTTTATCGCAGAGTACATAGTATGTCGAGGAAAACATGGGACTACTTTTTGTCGACGTGCAGGCGAGCTGTCCACGGGGGCATAGTTCACGAACAGCCGGTAGGTGGCAAACGTCGGCGCCCGCGCGCTCGAAAGAGAATTAACCCTACTATAAGGTACAAGGAAAAAACATAATATTCCAAATTCTATACCCAGAAAAATCGCATTCAGGTCATGCCAGTATTTCATAAATTATCCCGAAATACTGAGAAACCATAGATCGTCCGACTATATTAAAAAAGAAAGAAAGAACCAGTAATTACTTTCGGCAGTACATAAACATTTCCTCCTAACACCAGAAATTCTCGAAAACATAACTTTCTCAAGAATGAACTGGGTGAATCACTATGTCGAAGGTTGTCAACAGAAAAAGCAAGAGTTCAGACCGAAGAGTCCTCGAACTAACTCCCACAATGAACCTGCGACCAGATACTGTCGAAGTCGTGGAATGGCGAAGCATCTGACGGGAATTTGCTGACGCATCGAACGCAAAGACAAATACAAACACAGGCGACGTGGCGAATGTGGTATCGTAAAGGGTATCCATTGTGGAATGATTCGAAAAGCCGCAAAGGCGCGCGTGTCGCCAGAAACGAGCAGCTCTACGCCAACGCTGGCGGCTCGTCGCGTAAAAGACGACTAATCTGCATTTTAAACGAGCCGTAGCTCTTGTTGGAAACTGCTTATGCGAGCCATCGACCTATGCGCGTCTCTCTTCGCGCCATCTTCCCATCCCCGCGATTCAGCTAGGTACTTCCACGTGGTCCACGCTTTCTCCGCTTCGTCTTTTCTGCACACGCTTGCCAAATCGCGTTTCACGGCCATTCAAGTGATAATCTCAGCTCGAATCATAGTCTCCAGAGTCTTTTGGCTTCTTTTGTCGATCACTGGACCGTGAATGTTTATGCAAATATGTATTTCTGTTCCTGAGCACTGTTGAGAGTCGATCTCGAAATGAACCGGGTATTCGGGACGCTCTCGCAGTAGAATTTTTATCGAACAATTGCATTATCTCTAATATACGATTCGAATAATTCTAGACGATGTGACGCATGCATAGACTCATCAGTCAGCTGTCGAAGTCTCTTTATGGCCAGGTAGGACGAACGTTTTTGTAAAATTCTTTATTTTTATTATGCGTGCTGAATCCATCACCGAAGTTATGCCCACATGTTACAGTACACCCTGTAGAGGGACTTTGAGTGATATACTTGATATACATATACCTTGAACAGTTAAAGAAGCTGTTGTAAAAATTTCATGACAAACAACTCTGCCTGTTTATTACAATAGTAAGAGCTACTGTTGTTAAGTCAGGGTTCTGTGAATCACCGCGGACCTCCAATTGAGAGTTATCATGAGTGTATAAGATAAAAAATACAGAAGATGCATGTATGTGAAACTCCACTATTCTTTTATAAAGACCCTCTACAAAATGATTCCAGAATAGGCGCTTCGACTGTAAAAGATGATAATAGACACTTCGAGATGAAAATAAGTGACACGAAAGTAAATTATATTGCTTCAAAATGGGGTAGAAAATGCTTCCTTTTCGAGTTATAACAATTTTCTCACTTTCCATGTTCTCCTTCGATCCGCGCGTGTATCCAGCGTTTCTCTTTTATTTACGAGCTAATCTTCATTTCGTCGACGAATCATCGGGATTAATACGCGAGGAAAAAAAAAACTCTGACCAGCACTTTCTCTTTTATCATTCCCGGTTAATTAGTCCGGCGATATACGCGACACCGCGAGAGAAACGTGTGCACACGCGATGCGTTCATTAAGTCCATCGATTTCTTTGCCGTTTCGTGGATGAACGACGAGAAAGTGAAGCGATGAAATTAAAAAATTCGGCAAAATGTAAATCGTTGCCAGCGATCTTTACGTCCGCGTTAATGAGGCGATTTCCCCTCAATGCTTATCGAGGCCTCAAGATGCAAATTTTCGAGAAAATTATGAGGCCGAGGGCCTCGTAAAGTGTTCCTCGATGATCTTCGATATCATTTACTTATTTATGAATATTATATACATATGTGACGCGCTTTGATAAAAACGGGTTAACGTGCGAAAAAATTGATTTTGACTTTTCGATATTTCTCTGCAGACAAAAGCATGCTCTTTTCAATCGCACCAACCCCAACTTCTTAGAATAATTATTGACTTCACAATTACAATCATTTATCAATAATGAAAATACACAATTATTTTATTACATTATTAAAAGTTTTCAAAAAACCAGAAGGTTAATTATTTTTTTGAATAGACAGAATTGGTAGAAGGGGTGTCTTCTTGCACACTTTTCTTCTTCAGGGCCTGTTGTGACCTAGTAAAAGAAAACAGCTGACTGCGCCACTGCGAAGTGCATAACTTTAAACGCGCTTATCTCGAAAACTCGTTTTGGCACGTTAACCTCTTTTTACCGGAGCATGTTACATATACATATATGAATCAGCTCGGTACCAGCTGCTTGGTGTAAAGAGACAAAGGGTAGGCGCTTCCTGAAGTAAATTCCGGTTTTGACGTGAACGGCCATCGTACTTTTTTGTTTAGATTAATTATATTAACACGCTGAATACCACAGTGGAAACTGCCACTCCTAGCCAGACACATTATGATCCACTGTTTCAAGTGTAAATCGTGACGGAAAAAAAATTGTAAAAGAGTTCCCAGTTATACAGTGTGTTGAAAAAAAAACGGTGAATCGAATAAAATGATCGAGGAGGGAATTTCACTGGACCTCCATGTTCACTCATTAACATGACTTGCGAAGAGACTCAGTTATGATATCGAACGCTAATAAATAGTAAAAGTTGATTTAATACCGAAAGGATTGCTTTTAGGACCTTTTTTTTAACATCCTGTATAATTGAATAAAATTTGAAACGCCAGTCAACGGTGACCTCCACGGCAGCCAAGCTGTTAAATTTGCGACTGACCTTTATTCACCTATTCAGCAAGTGTGTTCTGTGTTAATGGAGCATGCGTGAAGGTATCACTCATCAGTGATCCTTCGTAAGTGTCCCCCGTGCTTGATCCCCAACTTTGAGCGGCGGTGTACACGCGAAACGGCGCATCGCCTTCGCGAACAACTTGGTTAAGTTGTACCAAGCGAACGTAACACGACGTGGGCGTCTCGAATGAAAAAACTTTCGCCGATTCGAGTGCCACGAATTTCGTCGGATGACGCAGAAGAATTCCTCTTCGCGGAGAGTGAAATCTCGAGTGTCGCGTGGACGCGGTACACCTGCGGCACGACAACGGCCGTTACGTAACACCGGTGAACGAAGTTTTAAATAATGGATGACGATTATCCGTAATTAGTGTCAGCGTGCACTCTCTTTCCAGACGTGTGACGAATGCTCGGTACACGGTTATTAACCCTTGCGCAAACCTTTCAGAAGAAATCGTCGCCGATTAATACCGCGATGAAATTGAGACGTAACACTGAAATGCGTTTACACGAGCGATTGCTCGTGCACGGAGCTGTTAGCAGTGAAATCTCGTGGCAAAAAATCATCATCGTCCGAGAGTACATGGTTTTTATTGTCCAGAACCATTGATTTCGATGAGACGACAGTAATTGACAGCCATAAGGAAGATGTAGTAAATGTTTTTCTTCCGACTTCGCAAACATACACACAATAAAATTCTTATGTTGTGCTTTAGTGAGACCACAGTTTTAATACGCTTCGGTTATTTGGCCTCCCACGTATGATAAATAAAAAGTTTTTATAAACCGCGTCCAATATAAATTTCTTAGATTTGCAGCTTTCAACGTGGGAGTCAGAATGACAGGCTTGGATTACAATTATATAATTCTGTATTCATTAAGCAATACTGGAAAAATGTAGGTCTGTATCAAATCTTTAATTTTTATTCAAAATTATTAATGTAAGAATAAAATTGACTGCTCAGCTCTCTTGGAACAAATTAACTTTTATGCACCATCCAGATACATACGTTAGAAAAAGATCGACATTGTTACCATTATCAATGCAATTCACGCTATGCTATGTTAATTATATGTTAATACATATAATTTAAAATTATCTTTTTAATTTGTTTTAATTTTATAGCATTTTATAACAATGATCGAGCACCCATTATTCGAACGTTGTATTGCCTGTATGTTCTGGTATCCGAATAGAATATTTCTTTGCACATTATAATAATACATTGTACGCACACAGATTTTATTACATACGTATACATAGAAGTTATGCTTATTCGTTTTATGACAATTGAAATAAATTCCGTTTACGATGCTACAATTTTCCAGGAATAAAACGATAATCTGCAGTATATTACCGATATTATGCAATTTTGTATTAGACCACTGTGTTCGCTTCGTCACGGTTTAAAGGTTGCTAAGAGAACGAAGTTAATTCAACGTTTAAAACCACTTTCTATAACAATGACCAAGCGCTGGCAATTAATACGATGAGATTTGTTTATAATTGCTACTCCCTACAGGTTAAACCCAGTATCACCCCAAAATCGCTCGTTCAGCTCATGGTCTCCTCCTATGAAGTGCTTTGAAATAATAAAAGAGTAATAATTCAAGCAGCGAATAAATTGTGCGGTTTAATAAGTAAAGCTGTTCGAAATTCTTCAATTAAACAAAACACAGCTGCTTTATAATATATTTTAATTTCTGTTATCGGTACTTTCGTTATTTTCCTAAAAATATCGAATCATCGGTACCAAAGAAGCAAGCATTCCATTATCCGAACAATTACAGATGCGTCTCTATTAATTCAGACATCGCAGGTTCCGCTGTACCTTATTTCAGTTGTAAAGGAACATATTGCAAAGCGTTGCTGGCCGATGCTGTTCCGGGTGTTTGAATATTCCAGCCGTGAAGTTGGAACAAGTTGTTTTCTTCGAATATTCAAACAACTCTATTCAGTTGACGCCTTACATAAAGAGCTGAAAGTAATAGACGTCCGCGACCGCAAATGCTTACGGACAAAGATGCAATTTAATCTACTAAACAATGATGTAGTATAACTGGCATCGGAAGGAATGTACATCAATGAAGAGAAAGTAGAAACCCAGGAAATACAAGCGTGATGGGTGTGAGGTTCGGCACAAATTGCCGTTGTAAAACTCGAAAGAATCGCGCTAAATTCGAGGCTGGTAGGAGAGAACGAGTTATGGAAAGTGTCTAGGGGTTAATCGCGGGAATGATGTACGTTTATGCGTGCCATCGGTTACGATCGCCTCTGTGGTAACAATCGAACTGTGGCGAAGAAAACGACGGACCTGTTGAGTGCGAAGATTTTTACAGCGTCAACACGTTTTCACAGCCTCGTTGTATTTAGTTGCGTTTAAAATTGTAAACGAAAGTCAAGTAGTACATATTTTCTCAAAAATAGAATGGTTATTTCTGGTAAAATTGAAAATATGGGTGAATACATTATGTTCTCTTCGAAGGAATCAATATTTGGGGATAAAATCGCTTTCCAAATGGCAGAGGACGGATGTAACATAAAAAATATATGATGTGAAACGGAATTAAAACTAAAATCGAGGGTAGATTGCGATCAAATTATAGACTTTCCCAGGCGTAAATCTGTTTTATTTCTTAAAAATCTTACCATTTGGAATTAGAATTATATACGTATTCTCTTCACTCATGCAAAGAACTAACAAGATGGCCTGCAGAACCATCCTTTAAAAATAAAGGAAACAAACATAATCTCACAAACTGTACATCTTAAAACAAATTTGAGGCGATCATAGTTGATCAAATAATATACATTCGCCAAAATGTGAAACTATCTCTCGTTTAAAGAATCCAAATTACTTTTTCTTATTCGCACTACTTCTCCTTATCAAGAAAATACCCGTATGAAAATAAAATTACATTTAACAATGAAAGAAACGAACATAACTTACGTGGTATAACCTTCTCAAACCTTGGCATCAAAGAGTGTACACTTAAAGACAAAGTCGTCTTTAAAATAAAGAGAAAGGCACATAATCTAAAAAATGACAAGATATCCTACAAATAGGACATGTTTCATGCTGCACAATCTGAAATGCATCGCCGTGTCTTCGCGTCAACGAGAGTAACACTCGAATGCAAAAGTCGTCCTCGAAGTTACGGTTGCATCGATCATCGAGCGCGGTTGATACGAAGGCGACAGGACACTCGTATCGTACACGGGGGATTAAAGCGTGTCACGCGAGGGGGAGAAAACGAAGCGGAGGAAGATGATCACGGGAGCTGAAAGGTGCAAGAATGCAACCGGTGAAACGAGGGGAACAGCAACGCGATCGGACAGCCGGTCGTACGACACGGTGATCGCGATAAAGCGACGTGTTAATCGGCATCCGCGATCGCCACGAACGGGACTCGGACTTATTAACTCGATATACCCGAGCGTCGGCCCCGATGAATCGATCGTAATTCATGAGGACGAATGGTGGCTGCTACGGTAGGTAGCCGGCTACGCACACGTGATCGCAGATATCGCGATAATGAATTGCATCGTCGCCTTAAATGAGCCCTCTCCCTCATCTGTGCCTCTATCGATGCAAGCTCGAGCTTAGGGAGATCCGATCCTACCGCCTCCTAGGTCGCCTAATGAAGCCGTTTGCCACCATCCTCATGCGCTTTCCTGCTTTTTTCACGGTGGACACCTAACGGAATTATCTATCGCGGAGGTGCAAGACTGCAAGTTTTATACTGGGCAAGATACTCGTGTTTTAGATGTTCCGGGATACCTTGTGAAAGCTTTCGATGCAGCACTTGAAAGTAGATGGGTGATTATTTTAAGAGATCAGTTATAGGTGTGGGGTCTGCATATTTTCTAGAGTAGACTACTCACGAACGCAATGAGCCGAGAGATGATGCTTGACTGTAGACTGTGACGAATGCGAGTCGTTCCTCGCATAAGACGCAGCTTTAAGACTTTGTTAGGAATTAAGTGCGTGTGTGTGTGAGAGAGAGAGAAAGCTGTCAAGTTTTTGGTGAGATTTGGTTGCGAGAGGAAGGTTTTGCTGAGATTGTTTTTTGTATTGAGATTGTCAGTGAGAGTCTGTGAAGAATATTAATAAATTTTACCGTCGATATTATTATTATACGAGTGTCTAATTTTATATTCCTATACAAATAATACTGTTAAAGGTTTCCAGGTATGAACAGTGTTCTTTAGCAATGGATTCTTAACGATTCGCCAGCAATGCAGCCTGAGAACAGATGGTTCTCAGCATAACAATTTATGTAGAATTTTAGAATTGTAAAAAGTTGATTTATCCAATTAGATTCAACCTGACGAGCCGAAGACTGATGACCACCGTTACAGTCTATGCGTTAATGTACCCATGTTGATGTTCCAGACCATTGATCGCCAACCTCAGTCTGTTAATTGATCAACTGGTCAGATATGTATTAAAGATTGGCTCAATAGTGACGTATTACTATTAACATGAATTAATCGATTTCCAGTAGATGAATGCTGGTAGCTTCCAGCACGTGAAGTGTTAAACCCTGTGTACTGTTGGCAATTGATGGAGGTTTCGAACCAATTAAAACTCTTTAGTCTCCAGGTAATGACCATAGAAGTCCATGCTGATTAAATCACAAAAACAAACAAATTCATTCAACATCCCCTGAATGTCCTCCAACATTTTTAGCCTGTTAAACATCGAGGACAGTCCAGAAACGTTCAGACAGCCAGCTTTAGCACGTTAACCAGATTTTCTCTGGTTCCACAGCGTTCTCCGTAACTGTTCTCCAGGACCCGCTGAAAAAATCCTGAAAACTTGCATATGAAGTACATGCACGCGGATTATCGCGAACGTTCAGAGCACCGAGAACATCCATCATTCCCGTTGATAACCGCAGAAGTGGACAGCAACACCGTGGACCGATCAGATACCATAAACAGCGTTCTCACACGTGACAGATAATGGGTGGACACGGGTTCCGTCGGCATGAGCGAAAGAAAATGACTTTCATAGCATTGTCGTCCACTGAATAGATTCTAATCTGGTCGCAGAGCCAGGCCACGGCGGAGAGCCGATCGAGTTGAATCGAGTGAATTGCGATCGGCTCGTAATTTCACCTCGTGTCTCGGGGACGCGGATTCTTTTTCCGGGTACTCTCGCAACCTGCCATTATCTGATGTGACATTTCATGAAAATATGACGGCGGCCATTCATTATTAGCTCGCAGCTATCTCCGCGCCGCCAGGCAATTATCGTTCTCACGGTGTAATTATCGCGATTGTTATCCGCTCCGCGGGGCGAGGCCAACCGGGTCAACTTCGAGGCATGAACGAGTTTCAGATCCACCTTCCTAGACCGTTTCCAACTTTTTTCCTATCGTCTCGATCCATATTTTTTTAGGATTTTCTCTGGAATTGTTGCGTAGGTTTGTCTAAGACGGAATCAGTGTTGCAACGTTGCAGCATTATTGCGGAAGGGTTCTGAAAGGAGTCCGTTTGCTTTCAGTCTGATCGGGGAAGCATGAATGGCGCCAGCCGGAGAGTGTGAGAATATGTTGAAGCTCGCGATCAAGCTTTCCATTCAACTTAACAGAATACCTTAAAAATGTTTCAAATGTTTGATGATGAATATGTAGATACATTATGTCGTTTTCAAGATTTAATAGATTCAAAGATGGTAGACAGAAGATGACCATCTCCTGAATGGAGGACTCCTTCTGTGTTAGGTAAGATCAGACGTCTTGCAGTCAAAATGATTGAAGCGAACATAATAAAGACAGTCTACACTACACATTAATTAATACTAATAATTTTAATAATCACAGAAGCTCAAAAATTATTATGAAGAGTCTTATGCTTTCCAAGGAGTATACTTGATAACAAAGTCATATTAAATTGTAAACAAACTCAATAAAAATTCTTAAACAAGTTATCTTCGTCAGATTCAAACCAAAATATGTTAAGTGGCCATCAGCAAAGTAAAAAATTTATTCTTTAAGTTCTTCTTTGAACTGTTCAGCTCCACAGCTTCAGATCGTCCAGACACAGTGGATCCAAACATCCTGTTAAAAATATATGAAACCTGATGAGTGAATCTTCGTAGTTCTTCACACGTCGAAAGACTTGGGAACAGCCTGGTGCGTCGAACCGAACGTCCCGTGAGTCGATTTGAATGGAACTGGCGCGAACGAGCCGCAGCAGATTGCCGCGGCTAAATATAGAGCGGCCAAGTAAATAGCGTCGTCTAATTAGCAGACTGCCAATCATTTCGTTATCGAGATTCTTTGTTTGCCGCCGCGATCAGGAGTCTCCCCCTAGACAGGCGCATCCTGTCTCTGATTATCGAATCGTCTGCATCCTCTCGACGGACCTAAGGTTACATGGGTGACTTTAACCTCTGTCATGGGAGCATCCAACCCCGGCTACGTGGACAAGCACAACGTGGAACTTGTCTTCGGAAACGATCGAGATATCATTCACTGTTGCTCGACTGTGAACTTCGAGTGTCTGAGTTTGACGGACACCTCGATCAATGGCCGCTGACGAAAGGAAATGAACTCGACAGCCGTTGGACATTTATCTGGAACTTGGTCTCGAGCATTTGCCATGGCGTAGGGCAAAATTGAGTATAGTTAGCAAACAATAGTAAAGATTATTTCTGTTGTCAGATGGCAAAATGTGATATGTCTTACATATGACATATCAGATTTTGCCATCTGACCACACATTTATGGAAAATAATTTATGCTACTCGATTGATATGCCTGTAGTAAACTAGATTTGTCGTTTTGCGGAATTTTTTTTTTTGTTATCATACAGATTAATCATTGAAGGTACCATTTCTGATTAGACAGTTAGGTATTCTTATGAATTTATTTGTTTTATCAATAGTTCTTTATTTTTCATTGAAACGTACATATTTCGGTTCGAGTGAGTATGCGTATACGTATGTGTATTAGATTTTTGTTTCTCTTGAAGTTTTACAACAAGATGTACTACATTCTACGTAATACTGTTTAATAGCGCCTGAGTGAACGGATTAATTATATACACACTGCGCAATTAAACGGAACGTCCAGTTGCAACTGACAATTAGTTTCTAAATCGCAATATAATTAATATCTGGACTTATTTTATTCAATGCACTGAAATCGCGATTACAAATTGATTACCTGTAAGCCGGGATGGTGGATCGATCCGGATCGATCGATACACCGTTTCGAACGTTATCTTCGAGCGGAACGAGCAACGATATCTCTCAGGTGCGCGCGCCTGTGCAATTATGATAATTGCACCGGGTACCGGTCGCAATTAATCGTTGCATTTCGCGGAACTCGCGTCGATCTGTGACAATTAGACTGTCAGGAGTCCCGACTCGATACCGTTCGAGATGTTCGCAGCTCGAACGGGTTTAATAACTTCATAATCCCGCGATATTTGCATTGGCTGCGGCGAGGAAAATAGACGACGGGAAGAGTAACGAGCTGCACGGTGTAATATCCGGCCGAAGAAGAATTCCACTGTACTCTAATGAACGCATTCGCGGCACGACGTGTTCGTCAACTGGTTCGAGGTTGTAAATTAGCGTATCTTCGTTCAAATAGTTAATAATATACGGTTAGATGTCGATCGAACGGATATTCCGTTGTTGATAACGCGTTGTTCTGCTATAGTCTCGTCAGGGTGCGTTTAGAGGTCATTCAAAGTAGGGCCGTAGTCTAGGAACTTTGGAACCGAAAGATTCCAGAAATTCAACAGGGAAATGTTATGTGATCTGTGACTTCATTTTAATTGTAGTCTGACTGGAATAGTTACCGGAGAGCGTTGTTCCATTATAGTCTCGCCATGGTCTGTTTAGAGATCGTTCAAAGGTAGTCTAGAGTAGCTAAGGTACCTCTATAACGTACCTAGTCAAAGGTAACCTTGCAAAAGAGTTATCAGAAATTCATCAAAGAAATGTTACGTGATCTATGACTTCATTTTAATCGAAGTTTGACTGAAATGGATATTGTAACGCATTGTTCCATTATAGTCTCGTCGTTGTGTGTTTAGAGATCATTCAAAGGTACTCTAGAGTAGTTAAGGTACCTCTATAAGGTACCTAGTGGAAGGTAATCTTGTAAAAGAGATATCATAAATTCATCAGAGCAATATTATGTGATCTATGACTGACTGGAATGGTTACTGTAAGGCATTGTATCGTTATAGTCTCTTCAAGGTCCGCATAAATTATTCTGAACGGTAGATTAAGGATTCCAGTGTCCACAGGGTGCCAAAAAGTTATCAGACAAATGTCGAATCACGTACTGTTTCATTTCTACAGTGTTCTCTCTGGAACTACTATACTCACGCGTTATTTCTTTATAGTCTTTTGAAGGTTTGTTTAATGTTATTTCTGCGGAAGTCTAAAAACTTTAGTGCCGATAAGGTGCCAAGAATCTATTACTCGATATTTATAGCAGGTTCATGGTATGATTAAAGCTAATTCAGTGATAATTTAGGGACCTTAGTGTCTAAAAGGCACCAGAAATTCATCAGACAAATGTTAAATCTTCTATGACTACAACTTTATAGCGTTCTCGCTGCGTGCATCCGCGGGTGATCTTGCAATCTCTCTTGAAGAGCGCTCGAGTGGAAGCAAGTTGTTTCAAAGCGTCACGATGGGGAATTCCATGGTATCATCCAGCGTTTTCCTCTGTATGGGACCCCGGGCTACCTCCAGGTGCACGCAAACATCTTCTATACAGTCATTATGAATGCTCACAGGTGTATTGAACCCTGAGACTTCGCTCAATAGTTGAAGCTTCGCTCAAGAATCACGGAATTATTATGCAAGCTTACAACATGACTTAGACATACCTGGTATCACTTCTCTCGGGATTCAGGGTTGATCACTTCCACCTAACTACAGGCCTCTCTTATATCTTTTATTACTTTGAAACACCGTCATTTCGTTTTCTATTGAATCCTCCTCTCGCACGCCGGCATAAAATTATTCTAATAAGTTGACGGTATAATGAGACTGAAAATAATTATACTTGGCTGGTTAATGATCAGCATTTGTGTGTTTGAATATATAATAATATATCTGCGTTTTGGTTGCGTTTCTTGAAGACTGATGTCGTCGAATGTTTTATTTTAGTATTTAAGGTTACTTTACAGGAATTATAATAATTATATTACAGTCTAGGTTTGAAGAAACTTAGATGCATGCACGTGTAGTCGACAAATTAAAGAAAAATCGATTTTGTTGAAAAAGATACCGTTAACCAGTTTTAATTTTCGATTCATAATTCGTGTATCAGCGTTGAATAATTATGTGGAAACTGTTTACGGTAAGAGAATACAATTTCGTGGTTTTCTAGGGGAATTCGGTCATCTACAATTCGGAAAGCTCCATTTAGTAAAATACGACAATTTAGTCATCCTCGAAGCGTTCATAGGCGCATTTTTCATTAAACAGCAACTGGAAAAGCTGTTCCGGCGCAGGAAAAACAGCGTGCAGGCGATCTGTACTTTGCTCGGACGGTCGCCGGTTGAACACGCCAGGATACGAAACGATTCATCAGCGCGGTTGCGTGCAATTTGTTATTACATGTGTCATCCCGATGGCAAAAACAGGGTGGCGATCTCTCAACCGCTTCGTCGGATCGATGAAAGGAGCTTCATTATTCATCGACTCGAAACACCGTGCCGTGGAATAGACGGCCATGTACTTAATGCTTCAACGCGATCGTACCTAGCACGAACTGGGATCTCGCGAACACTGCTATTTGCCACGATGTAATTGTAATCGTCATTGTTATTCTTAGAAACGTCGTCACGGAGCGGTGGACCTCGTTTGGGAATTTCTTGACATGAAAATCGGGGTCTGCGATCTCGTATGAGCGCCTCACCGATCAAATTGACACACTAATTTTTACTACTGACAAATGGAAATAAACGGTGAGACCTCAGGGTCATTTTTTGTGAGGTGTCACGCACAACATACACACAAACCTTGCGGAAAATTGTAATTTAACCCATTCGCTGCCAATCACGAGCATACTCGTTGTACTTTAAATGTATTCTAATGGAATGCCTTTCACATTGGCAAGCCTTTTTCGGCTACAGACATAAATATGGCAGTGTGGAAAGCTTGAAAATAATAGTACAGAGAAAATTTATTAGAAAAATTCAACTTTTATACCTGCAAACAATTACATATGACAAAATATACGCACTCGCAGAGAAATAACGACACATAAATAAACAGAGACACTTAAAACAGAACTGGCAATACGAATAAAATCACATAATTTGCGGTGGCAGCGAATGCGTTAAATACGGCGCTTTATGGCGCACAGTTGTCCAGTTGAGGTGCACACACTTTGTTGTTTTTTAAATTGCTGGAGATATAAAAATGTGATTTATATGCAGGGTGATTTACTAGAAATTGCCATCTAAAATGACTTCTGACTTTCTGATGTCAGAGAAAAATTGTTGAATAAAATATTGTGTTTGGAGGGTTTCATACAGTCGACAAATGTGATTCTTCATACAGGTCATATTGTAGAAGATTTAAAAAATACCTTGAGATTTTCAAACTGCTCTATACATTATGACTTTCACGATACATAGTACCTGACAAGCTGAATAAAGTGTCTAATAAATATATATGGGTGAATCAACATCATTCGAGTTATAAACAATGTTCCAAATTATTTTTTCAAATGGTTTTCAAAATGGTTTACCGCTCAGGTAACATTGATTTTTTTGACACGTATTTATTAGAAATCTTTTTATTCAGTTTTACATTAACACTGAAGAATAACATACTTCCCTTCCTTCGTGACTGATATTGAAAACCGGATACTGGGAAAACAGGATAGCGAGGATCTGCCTCACTAGGTATATCATTCAACGTGTCAAAGAAACCTAAATAAAGAAAAAGAAGAACCTGCCAGCCATCAAGAAACCCACCACACAGCCTGCTAAAATCCACAGATATTTCTTTAAAATTAAAAAATTCCCCCAAAATAATTTCGTTGCACCCTCCAAACGCTCGAAGCAGGGAACTACAGATAATTCAAATGCCCGTATTTAAAAAAGAAACGATATCAAGGTGCAGATCCGTCAAAGCAGCCCGTTAAAAATTATCCAGATGGTAAATGTATCGACAGGCGTTCACGAGCGGCTGTAAACCGGGCGAAATTTTTTAATGGACAGAGGAAAACCGGTCGCGAAAGAAAGGGGGATGAAACGCGAACGAGTAGCCGGCAGAATGTGGCAACGCGCGCTTTTACGCCGCTTTCGCAACCGGCGACCGTCGTTTGACTGGCTTAATAATTGCGCTCCTTATACGTGAGGCGAAGATAATTGTTTTTGCATAATCGAGATGACTCCCGATCCGGCCGAGCTTCGGCGCGAGGAAAGAAATCGACGCGACACACGTACCGGAGAAACGGGCGCGCGCGAAATTGCATTGCGCAATGCGCTCGGCAATTCCTCGGCCGAGAAGAAGAAACGCGGCTCGTGAAAGAGCAAATCGAACCTCGACGATTGAGTAATTACGTAACGACGCGCTCATACACAGACTGGTAAAAAAAAAGTGGTTCGTGAGCAGTGTCTGTATTCGAATAATTCTATTGCTTTGGTGTATATTGGAGGATTTATTTGATATGAAGAGTAGGGAGAGTGTATTGTGAGAAAAGCAGGAGGGGAGTGTAGTGCACAGGATGATTGATTACTGACATTTTAGTTTTAATTAGACTACCTATGTTTAACTGTAAGTATGATTACAGTGCGTTACTCTGACTTCATACTCTGACTCTTAACTCTGACTCTTAACTCTGACTCTTAACTCTGACTCTTAACTCTGACTCTTAACTCTGACTCTTAACTCTGACTCTTAACTCTGACTCTTAACTCTGACTCTTAACTCTGACTCTTAACTCTGACTCTTAACTCTGACTCTTAACTCTGTCTCTTAACTCTGTCTCTTAACTCTGTCTCTTAACTCTGTCTCTTAACTCTGACTCTTAACTCTGACTCTTAACTGTGACTCTTAACTCTGATTTCTGAACTCTGAACTCTATACTCTGTCTTTGATTTCTGAACTCTGAATTCTATACTCTGTCTTTAGGCTCTGTACTTTGCCTCTCTAGTAGTCTCTGTCTTTTGAACAGAATTAACATGGTAATAAGAATAGAAGGTCAAAACTGTGCAATTGAGTAGTCACATATTTTTTTCTTCGTGGTTAGTGTTTAAAATGAAACATTGTACTATGTCTGACCAAGTATAGGAGTTTTCACTGGGACAGTCAACGTGTTAACACTTCACCTGCCGCTCTTACGCCGACGTAAGTTCACGAGTACAATCGTTATCGGTAGCCTTTACATCCGCATGAGTTTGCAATTCCTACTGTTCCTTGTATCAAGCATAAGTATTTTATCACTGCGACACACACATTAGCGCTAACACTGCCGTCGGAAAACATAAGTTTCTGTGTAAATTTGGCGTCAGGGTGAGCCTGTAAAGTCAAAGCGTCCTTGGCCATCCGTAAAGACAGAATTGGTCACAGTCGTTAAGGACCTATCTAGTCCAGGCCCCTTCATGAGAAACTTGCTCCCTACTTTAAGGGACTGACTGTTTCCCATGTTTTTCAGGAGAGATTTTCCTCAGACTTCGAGTCCTGTACATCTTGCTACATCTGATCTACTAAGCGACGACTACAAAATAAAGTAACTAGTTGTGAAACAAGTTTCCATTCATAGTACCTACGGGTCCCAACAGAGTCAACACTAATTTATACATCGTCTTCAGATTCATCCAACAATAGGATCATTTTACTAGAAACAGGAGTTTGGTGCATACGTCGTTCCTACTCTGGACACCTCACTTGTGAAGACTCCAACCGTCTGAAGAGAGTTCGAAGAGCATCGTTTAAGATTCGAGACTCACGGTGAACCTGTTCTTCGACGTTTGTCGGCGAGTGATCGATCGACGAGGAGGAACGTATTACAATAATTGCGGCTCGCGATCGATTTTCGAGGAGGATCAACGGTCGCGGAAAAAGTGAAGAACACGTGGCGCGGTCGGTATATGCAAACCGGTCGTATTTCATGCGGCGAGTCGGCGCTTATGAGTGCCCCCCGCGGCTTTTATGCGCGCCGCGTTTGAACAATGAAAACGGCTCTACTGAAATATTGTAATGGTGGACCGACATGATGCATCGGCGCGGTGCCCTCTGTTCTCACGCGCTGCAGGATCTTCGATTTTCGCGCGCCCTCGCCGGAACTGGACGCTTCCCTATAACGATCGATAGACGGGGAAGCCCTTTTGACAATTGGTTCGATGTAAAGACGAAACGCTCTTGAAAGATTTGGTAAATTACTGGGTAACTGTCTGAAAGTCCTGACACGATTTTCGGTTGTGTAAGAAAATGCACTGAGCTGCTCGAATCGACTCTAAACACAGATGCACAGCGTTCCACGGTTGACTGGAAGAGCATTGGGGATGGAGAACTTCCATCCAGCCGAGGTAGGGTTCACAAGTTGTTATCGCCTCGAGTACAATATTTACGAGTGTAGTTCAGGGAGGCGATGACAACTTGTCCTACCTCGGTTGGCTGGAAGTTCTTGGTGTCGAACACTCTTCCAGGCAACCGTGGATCACTGTAATTTATGTCATGGGGGAGAGTATCGAGTGGAGGACACCGGAGGGCTTTTCCTGGCAAGCTGGTCCTGAGGCTGATGACCAACTCGCGACAGGCACTCTTTTTACAAATGAGCTAGCAAACGGACATATTATTCAGCCTCTCCGATTTACGAGAATATTGTATAGATAGATAAAAGGGGTATTAGCAAAATTGGAAGACTGTTTCCAACAGTTGCAGTTCAGGGGAACCCATACCCGAGCTCTATCCATATGGAAAATTGTCGAAATTCATAGCTCATTTTCTACCAGACCACTGAAGCGGTTTCAATCAAATTTTAACTGAGCACTCTACTAATAGTGCTAAATTAATTGAATGAAAAATTTTTTTATACACCTTTTGGAAAGAAAGTTACGCGACGCTTAATAAATCGTTCAAAAAGTGATGAGTGATAATTTTTCTTTTCGCCAAATGTAGGCATTATTTTTCGAATTCCTTCATTTAATACATTCAGTAGCTTCTGAGTCCTAATTGAGCACAAAATATTTCATTAAATTTGCTTTATTGAATCCTGAGAAAAGGAGTGACAAATACAATTTTATAGGAGAGCCATTCCTCCGAAAAGCAGCGATAATTCATTTGTTAATCGATTTATCTTATTGATCTACCGAATTAATTTACTTTGGTAACACTCTAACTTAAAAGCTAAATTAGAAGATATGTTTCAAGAGCAAGAAGGAGTAGACCCCGCTCGTGGAGCAGGAATTCATTGATAATTACAGCAGAACCTCGATTATCCGAATTCCGATCACCCGAAAATTAATCGTCTTACGTCAGTGACAAGACAGAAATATCATTAATGACACTGTGTACTTAATTTTGCACTACTCCCTATTTTATATTTTAAAATACACTTATCATTTTTATGCGAAATTCAATTGCATTGTGAGTCCTACTGTTGCGAATTACAGTTTGGATCATGGAGCTCCTGCTGTACTTATTTCGGTGATGCCATACAATTTTCGAAATAAAAATATATGCACTGCTCGTGCTAAAAATTAACCAAAACTGTACCAAACTACGCAAACAGATGTATATTACCAGAATTGGATACAAAAGAAAACAAAAATCTTGAAGAAGCACTACCGTTTCCAAACTTTTTTCTCGGCGGTGTAAATACATGTGTAGAAGCGGAGCTCGTGTCAAAGGGGTTAAAGTGGAAAGTTCCGGAATTCGAAGCTCGCGAATCCACAGGTGCAAACGGTTATCTCGATTGATTCACAGGTATACAGAGGAAGCGAGCGGCGCGCGATCGCGCGCTCGTGGCGGCGAGAAAAGCACCGGTGGCGCGTGCAAATAAACCAATTACGCTCTCGACCTTCGACAGACGAATATAAATTTCAAACTGCAATTACCCCGGGACCATTCCCGCTATCAATGGAGGATGATCTGTGCAATTTGACGGGACACGGAGGGACACGAGAAAGTAGAATGAGACGAGAGTCCGCACGGGGGACGGCGCGGACGGCTCGAAATGAAAGCACACGGGCCGGAAATTGAATCGAGTGACCCTACGGGTCCCTGACGCCATCGAGGAAAAGCTGACAGCACGCGTTAAATTACAAGCCGATGGAAGAAATCGCGCTGTCCCGTGAATTATCGATCGTTTCGCGTCGAACGTATCCATTTCACGACAGGCGATTTTCCCGCGGGAAAATTCCAATTGAAAAGTGTTAATAATCTTGAGAGGCCGGTTCTCGATTTCTCTGCAACCGCCTGAAGAACTGAAAGGTTCATAACCAAAACAGTCCTGGTCAACTTTTGTCTTCTTTCAAGGAGAAAATAAAATACTCTAACATCTTTAATTTTTTGTTTAATAAATTTCAATTTTTTCTTGTAACAGAATATTCTTCATATTACACAACTGCTATGGGTGTTATTTGTAATTAGGTATATCGCAGAAGAATTGTATCCAATTGAATCATGAAGTTGTGCTGTCATCGTAAACTATGACAATTATATTACGTTTAGCGATACACGATCGCCAGCTCGTCTCTTTAGACGTTCTTTGAGTACACAAGCTTGTAATTTAATAAACGCATCTTTATCATCACGCTTGTTACGTACATTGTCGTACGATCCACCGATCCTCCGCAACAGGATCACCCTAATTGAGAGCGCAGGCTACCAGGGAACCCGGTTAAGTACGAAACAATCATCAAGATTAATTCCACGATTAATCGCAATTGGACGTTGTCCGAACGATCGCTCGGAAGGCGATGTCTTCGATCGGTGATCGGACAAATTTTCGTGGATCGTTAACACGATGCTCGATCTTTCACCGAGGCACGTGAGAGCTCTGATGGAGCGGGTCGCGTGGGAACTTCTCGTTCTCTCTCCCGCCCTTCTTTTCCTCGTGGAAAATTGAATGGTTCGACGTGGATGCATAGAGGCGATCGTTAGACGGCCGATCGTCGGTCGACGACGCGCTCTTTACGAATCGACCGGTGAAATGCCTTCGATAAGTGCACCGATAACGACCGGTCGGAGGACCATCGTCTGCACGCGCCTCTACACGGACATTTAGACACGTAGACGCGCTGCCTGTAGGCTCATCATTTTATGGCTTTAGCGGGAATTATCCGTAGAAAGCGGTTCGATCATTGTTCAATCGTTTATTCAGGGTGAGTCGCTGGAAACTGCCTCGTTAAACTCATTATGCTAAAAGGTTTTATTAGCTTGCCGCATACGAAATGTCGTTCTCTTTTATATTCTGCTGTGAGTGGCTCGGCGTTTGCGGTACACTTGTGAACGCAGCGGGTACTCGATTGGCTGTGACTGAATTTCGTAGATTCGAAGATCGCTCGCGTTATGTTCGCATAAAATTTGTAATATGAGGAACGACATCTTTTAACGCCGATCTAATAAAGTAATGACGCGAATTTACATATTACCTTCAGTGTGTACTTCTGTGCCTGAAGATATGAGCCATTTAATGCAAAAGTGGTTGCGTCAATTTTTCCCCTATTTAGTTTAACCATGTATCTTTTATGTATTTTGATTTTCGGGAAAAAACGGCATTGTCATCTTAAGGTATAACTTTACAGTGGCTTACATAAAAGAGACGTAACATTCTTTGATATCATTGCATTTAACAGAACTTTTACTTCATCCCTCATTATCCAGTAATCAACATTTTTGCCTTACACCACTTGCGCATTAAACGGCTCATATCTACAAAATACACAGCTCATTTATCTATTACAAAGAAGATCCACCAAGAAGTCAGTCTTACATTAAACAATTTTATACACCTACTTATAAAATGAATGACATAAGCATCTCATCCGGACGATTCAAGCTGCTTCTACAGCACCGCAACAATAACATCAAACCTACGGTACCTACCCCCGTACGCTTCTTCCTCACCGAGATAATGCGACATCGAACGGCGATTCGTGGCATAATTGATTCTTCCGAGGCAGTCCGTTCGCGTTCTGACTTTCATGACTTCCACGGTAACTCGTTGATTTATGGACGGTTCCGTGGCGAGCGTGGCCCGGAAAAATCAGCTCGAAACCGTCGCGGATGATTTACGGTTCGATCGTCGGCGTCGCGATACTTTTCCCGGGGCAACGAGGCGATTTTTCAACCGCTCCATGCAAATACGCGTAACGACGTTTCGGCTACCCTCGAGCACGGCCGGGGCCGTAACGTCCAGACATAAGCGTCTCGTAATGATACTTAAAAGTGTTTCGCCGCGGACCGGAGTTCCCACAGGGGAACACCTACAATTACGGACTATTACGAACGCCGGCAGCCGGACAAAAGTTCGCCCGCAAAATGCTTTTTGTCGGTTGCATAGTCAGCGGAGAAGGAGTGTTTGTTCTGCGGCGACCACGGAGAAAGCCATCGGCCGCGCGTGCATACAGGGGAGGATACACCCGGGCCCATTAACCCCCGCGTCTCTAATTATTATCATGCCGTATGATAGGTATTGCCGGGGTAATGATGCAAGGTGAATCGCGCGTTTCTCACCTGGCCAGCGGTAGAAAGTACAATGAAAGCATTCCTGCGGTCCACGTGGGAAGAAGACGGGAAGTCTGCCCCAGGGCGCATATCGTGAAATATCTGCTGTCACTGTCAGATTGTTCTCGATGTTCAATCTTAAGTGCTTCGTAGACGATAATTGGAGGATCGCACGAGTCAATTGTTTAATGGTGGGTTGGATGTTGAATGTTATGCATGCTTGAAAAATTGTACGAGGTAAGCATCGAATGGAAAGACAGTGGAGTCCTGTGTAACGTGGGTTCTTACAGGGTGGTCCCCTACTGGAACAAGTTATACTTCTTTTCTGATTGCAGTTAGAAGAAAATGTTTGAGGAAAAAGGTGAGTGGTTCAAATGAGAATATTTTTTTCGAAAACGTAACGATGCATGTGTATTTTACAGTTGCACCATTTTTTCTAAATAGGAACGTATATCGTTTTTTGCATATGTCGAATCCTATCATCAGTCTGTGTAAAAAAGTATTAGAGTAAAGTGATTGAAAAGTGATTAGTTCGTGAGATGTTTTAAATAAATCTGATCATTAAAGACATGTTCCTCAAAGTACATCCTGTATACACACTTTTTATAATGGTTAATGCAAACTTCGTCCTGTAATTAATCGTAGTGTATTTTTTACTTCAAAGTATGTTGAATGACCATGAACATATCTAGCAACAAAACACCCTAATTCCCGAATTAATTTAAATTTCTTAAATCCATTAGATTTCGTAAATTCGCTTACTGTTTTAAATTTTTGAAATTATTAAAAATTACACGAGTCACCCATAGAAAAAATCTATTTGCTATTGAAAATGCACGAGTTCTTCGAATATTTGAAATTGCCGGAGCTACACGATTTGCCTGTAGTTAAATTTTCCTAGTAACTTCTTCACCTGACAATAACTCAATCTTGCTTCAAAGCGATTTTTCATTTCCACCGACAGACGTTCAAGAAACAAGGAATTGCAACACCTTTGGCTTCCTTAACATGTTCCAAAGCCCATATCCGCGAGCAATAAATCATTTAGCCGTGCACACGAAACAACAACCGATAGACAGGGGCATTGTATTTATCGACGGGCAAACGCGAAAGAATTCCGATGTGCGCAACCGACTAAAGTGCACGAAAGATCCATTATTTCCCTCGTTATACTCTTTCAAAAGCCTCGACGCCACAACATTGTCTTTTGAAATCTCTCAACTTCGCTGAACTTCCCAAACGGATGACGCAACCGCCTAACCAAGCCGAAAACACGCCAAATAATTTCACAATGCACTCTATCGATCCACGTATTAATATTCAGTCCCTTAACAGGTTGAATTTCGTGGGCGTCATCTATGATCGGCACCACGAATTTAATTACATTAAATAATTACTGATTGTTACAAAATTCTGAACAAACTTCATACTGAAACAATAATGTAGGAACGGAAGAACCGGATTGGGTACTCAAATCATTTTTTTCTTTACGATTTATATAAAAAAATAGTAAGTTACATTGTGTCTGACTAGGTATGACTGTTTTAACTGTAGCACTTAACGTGTTCACTTACAACTGTTTCAAAACAATTTTTATATGCCCTCGCATAAGTCAAAATATATTTTAACTGGATGTGATAGTTTAACAAAAAAATATTCCAAACGAAAGTTCATTGGTATTAAGTGAAGAATATATTGACGTAAAAAAAACCTTCATAAGAGAAGCATCTTTTTTCAATAAAAAGCTGAAGCCTACCTGTGTTTTTCAAATAGTATTATAGATTCTTCTTTTCATATTTTTAAACTGCATGAAAAAATCAACTCTGCGACATAATATTATGTATTATTTTAATTATCTTATCGTAAAATAATTTTATTCATTTATGAAGAACGTAACATCGACGCACGGGATTCACGGATGGAAACAAATGAATGTGAGTTAATTAAGATGAGTGACAGGTTTCAATGTTTCCGTGTTGTGGTTGACACACAGTGGCTCCAGAACCCACCTAAAGCTGCAGGTTCTCAACTAAATGACAATAGCAGTCTATCTAATTACAAACTCGAATGAGAGTCAGAAAAAAGTAAGGATTTTAAAAAAGCACAAAAAGCCACCTGGGATTTTACGTCGAAACGACCCTGAACCGCTTGAAATTCTAAAAAACCATTGCGTCTCAGCACCAGAAAATGTTAACTCGATGCCCCTTTTCCTTCAGTGAACAATTTCAAAAGCCAACGGGGTTCTTCCGCGGAGAATCGTTGCCATTTCCTTTTTCCCCGTGCACGGAAACGACGAATCACGACAAGAGGGTGAACAAACGCAGAAGTGGCGTAACGCAATCATCCGAGAAGAGGAACGGACACAGAAGAGGAGGAGGAGGAGGAGGAGGAGGAAGAGGAGGAAGAAGAGATCGAGGAACAAATTATATAAAAGGACCACACACGGTGCACAAGGAGGCACGAGCATGTGGTACAGGCGAAATATATACGACTTCTCCGTGACTATGCCGAGGGATTTACCTTACGTCGAGCTTTGAATCGCTCGTTTAGGATGAAAAGGATCGGTGGCTCGACAGCTCCGGCCACGTGGGTGGTGCGACGAAGACGAGAGGCCGGAAGGATCTCACGGCAGCTTAAGGATTCCTGCAGGATTTAATGTGCGTCGCTCTACGTGGCGCTGGCAAATCGTCCCGAGATCGTAAAACTCGTTTCAATCGGGAAAACGGTCCCGTGGTACCAGTGAACCTACGTGGTTCTGGAGAACCATCGGATCGCCATCAAAATGCGCGACTTCGTTCGACAAAATCATTGCTGAATTATCAGGTCATCCCATAACTAATGTCGCTTCGTCTCCTATACAGTAGAACCTCGATTATCCAAACTCCGAGTATCCAGAAATCGATCGTCTTATGTCAATTACAAGGTAAAATTATTATTAATCACACTGTGTACTTCATAGTTCCATACTTTCATAGATTTTACTCACAATCAGTGTTCAATATTCTTTCGAACTGCAGCGTCAAATGGAACAAGCTCCATTTACAATACACAAGGTGACCCAAGGTGTCCCCTTTGATATCATACAACTTTTCTTTGAAAACTTTCTTCATGTAACAAACAGTTTGAGGTGATGGAGTTAGGTGAATCAGCCTGTACATTGATCGTCTGAGGACCCCTTTAGAAGTTACTAAAAATTCTGAGTCTCTTAACTATTTTGAGCGGTATACAGTGTTCCACGGTCGGCTGGAAGAGGATTCGGGACCCAGAACTTCCAGCTAACCGAGGTGGGGCTGGAAGATGAAGTTGTCATCGCCTTTTCAAACTACGTTCGTAAGTATTATGCTCCAGATAGCGATGACAACTTACCCTATCTCGGTTGGCTGATGGTTCTCAGTCCCTTGCTCTTACAGCTACCCGTGGAACATTATATTTACTTTCAGGAAGTGAAACCAGGGCTGCGGAGTCGGCAGTCGAAATTCCGGACTCCGACTCCCCTTTTTTTAACCTCCGACTCGGACCCCGACCCCGACTCCTGCATTTATAAAAAATTGTCAACCTAATAAGTATTTATATGTTTATAACCAAATTACTAATATTTAATATACAATTTGATACAAACTCCTATTTTAATATTTATTTAGCTTTATTACAACTTTCAATCATTTTGAGCACATTCTTTATTTTTATAAAATTTACTAACATGGGGTCGGATTTGGCATATTTTTTACCGACTCCAGTGATCAGAAATTCCTCCCGACTCCGACTCCACAGCCCTGGGTGAAACTAGTAAGTGAACCTGTGTAAAAATCCGCGGGGATCGACGAAGCAACTCGATAGAATTCGTGATGAAATTCTAAGAAAGATGCAGCAGTTATCGGCATACGATCTACAGGATCGTGGTACGTTCGATCGATCGCGATCGGTGGGAAAATGTAGTGGCTGCCGTGAGGCCGGCCACGCGACGCGGACGCGGGAAAGCGAAAGAGATTTCGCCGATCGGCTCGATGGAATCGATAAATCGGCGTCGCGGTCCCCCGCGAAAACGCAATTACGGCTCGCGCGCGCGCGAGCGGAATTTCTCTTCCGGCCAATATTTCAGCGGCTCTCGCATCCCCGCGGCTGCATTGTGCATACATTATCGCGCGCAAAGTCACGAGCAACCGCATGAATAATAATCAACGTGTTAGCTTTGATTATAGCGCGCGCGCGCCACTTCGATTTCCGCCGCGCCGCCCTGAAACCCGTGAAACTCCCATAATAAAACTCCCGTGACGCGCGGGCCGCCTCTGAACGAGACGACAGCGTCATTCGAATTAAATAGAAAGTGGATTTCTTGATAGCGTGGTCGAAGGAATTTTGGAAATCGTTGAAAAGCTTTTATTGAATATTCTTTTTTTATTATTTCAGCCGTCTGTGGGACAATGTTGTCTTGGTTAATACTTGAATGAGAGAGCATGAATTTTCCATTCATGAACATATTACATATTCATGAATGCGAACATTATTTACTATAGTAATTCTTTAGTTTTAATTAGTCATCTGCAAATGCTGTTCAATGTAGAATGTAATTACAGGATATGATTTACTATTTTCAAAGAGATAAGTGTTTTTGTAAGTTCTATTCTATGTGTGCACGGCTCTAACTATTGGGTTGAGTCATAAGTAACTTCCGACATGTAATAAATTTTTTATTCTTCAAAATTGAAATAGTTTTTCTATGTAACTAATCATAGTTTCATATCAGAAATTAGACAGCCCTGGAATTTGTATTAGTCATGCTGTAGAAGTAACAGAAATTATTCTTCAATAAATTATTTAATCAATCGAAGAAAACAAACTGGAAGTTACCTATCCAGACAGTTGAGTGTTAGATACTCAAATATCTGTGTATTTATATTTTTATGTCGAATTTTGTTTACCACTGTGTAGTATTGTATTCTACGATTGTACCATTGTACTACCACTGTGCATTTCATTGCAGTTATTAATAAACAAAGAGTCTCTAGAAGAGGGGACGCTGTTCACAAACACAGAGTGTAAAGGCCCCCTTATCAAGTTATAGTTGTTATTTGATTAATCACTGATTGTGAGCACACTATAATTTACCATTTGTGCCTTTCCGCGTTTCGACCGACTAAAAATTTTAATAAATACGTACAATTTATTCTTAACTACCCTTTAGATAGAAAATGAAACTGTTCCAGAAAATTTGTTTAAATTAATTCAACACTTATGTCCCTCTTCGCACCACGAGGAACATGATCTGTGTCATGAAGCATCAAAAGAAGGGAGCGCACAAGATATATTGCATGTTTCTTTTCTGAACTGCGCGCTGAAAAATTATGAAGGCAATCATTGGGACATTATTTCGCCATAAAAAGTGACAAGTTTTTTAATGTAATTTGGCTGTACCGCTTCCAGGATCAGATAGCGTCGAGAAATTTTTATTCCACCTATTAATGTACACGGATTTTCATCTGATGGTAATGACAAAAAGAAGTGTCTCGCCAGCGCCGGAAATTCGTTTCGCCATAAAGAACGATAAGATTGTTAATTTATTTTGGTCACATCTTCCGCGACAAGATTTCGAAAATATTTAACTCGATAAACTACAGTGTAAAATGTTATTATTACCCTGGTGTAAACGTTCATTTAGTAGTAATGATAAGACGTGTATCGTGGACATCAGAAATTCATGTTCCCGTAAAAAGCGATGAAATTCTTAACGCGCTTCGGTTTAACCTCTTTCGCGGCTACACGATTTCGAAAATGTTTAATTCGATAAATTACAGCGCAAAATGTTGTTATTACGCACTTATGGATGTTCATTTAAACGTAATGGTGACAAGATATATGGCGACGAAGCGCGGATTCATTTAGCCGTAAATGGAGATAAGATTCTTAACTCGTTCCCGAGGGACATCCAGTTGAGCAGGATTTCGAGGTTTGCTTTAATAAATTGTTATGTAAAGCCTGATCACTGTTACGCATCAACTTTTTCAACGTTATCTGTCCCGAAGCATTAACCTGTAATGAAATCCGCTGTACATTCATCACATTGTATTTAAGAAGTAAACAACGATTTCACTTTGGTCAATATTTACCACAGATGGTAGATTAACAAGACGAGTATACTAAATTATTTCAAGCACATTCTGTAAATAACAGAGGCTACGAAGCAAAATAAAGGTATTATAAAAAATGTATCTTTAGGTTTCAACCTGATAACCAGGGAAGACGAATTAACTCGTCATTTAGAAACACCTCTGGAGTGGGCGTGACGAGTTAACTCGTCGCGGGACATTAGTAACTACGGTTGTACAGGAAGACTCGATGTACCATTTATTTTTCACTCTCAGTGCGTGGACTATGTCTTCCCATATTTTTCATTTCGTTTTATTTGCACCAAGCAATTCCACGCAACCGCCACTTATTAATTTATTTATTCAGGATCACTTAAAGCGTTATTGTGTTTATTGCAGGCGTGTCGAGTTAACTCGTTTTTACTGCATGCGCGAAACGGTGTTTGTCGAGAAATAACCCGGTTAAGAGAGCCTTCGAATATTTTGAAATGTCTGCAAACAACCAACCACAAGGGCTGTGTACAACATACTGTCAATCGTACATCAATTTACAGAAAATTTAAAACTGAAACAGAGACACGCAATCGCAAATTGCTCGGTAAGTGCAAATGGCAGGTGAATTATCATATTTCTTCAACAAACATCGTCTGCAGTACTCTCGACACAATTGCAAGGCACACTCTTGCTCGAATGTTTGAACAAGAGAAATCGAAACGAAGTGCAGCATAAAAATTCTTCATACCACGATTAGCCTCCTCAGCGGTACTACGACTCATACTATGACCACTTTTAACACTCTGACCGCGTGTCACACATATGTGGATGACACTTAAAGTCAGTTGTCATTTATCTGAACACGAATACTATTAGTAAAATATTGAAGTGTCTTTAGAACATTTGACAATCACAGCAATTTCTTACCGATTTTACCCTGTTTTTCTAAAAGAAAAAATTAACTCACGTTGATGGTCACTCAGTTTACTCTTTTTGGCATATTTTAAGGAAAACATTCAAAATATTAACAGCAGAGCTAAAAATAAGCTGACGTGTTTTGGCGGCGAGTACCAACACCAGATTGAAAATTTTAGGAAGAAACACCCAATTTATGGCCCACTATAAACCGTGTCAACTGTTTTAAAATTCCTTTGACCTGGCCGACAAAGGACGATGAACAATAGAAAGGTTTCGAAGAAGCAGTTTTGACAGTAAATGGTAATAACAAAGATGCCCAATACTTTTGGCCAGGGCTGAAGTTAGAATGAGAGCGATCCTGTTGCTGATCGCAGTTCGGATAATCGAAGTCCTGCCGCGGCGCTTTTCCACCGAGACGCTGGGAACTCGTTCAACAAACGGCCGATACGGACAAAAGGATCGATAGACGTCGGTGAACGAAAGAAGAGAAACGGATAAACGCGGGGCCTCTGCTTGTCAACTTTCCACTCCGATAAAATCTCGTAATCAACATCGGCGAAAGGCTTCCTTCAGGAGCGTCGTACATCATGCGCGATATTCATAATAGCCGGCACGACGTCCGACATAAGTATACAGTGTACTTGAATATGGAGAGCAGGTCAAGTGCATTTCTCGCTCTATACACCGATTCGCTGACTAACGTGTGAGAATAACATTCGCAAACCTTTCACGGGCCTCTCATGCCGACGGCGATCATCGTTTTCGTAGCGTAATTAGAAAGGGAGGGTCCGGATGGCTTAGTTAGAAGCAGAATAATAGTCGATTGTTCAGCACGTTCGCTACCAAGTGTCACATATGCGTGACGCGTCGATTCTGTTTTGAGAGCTCGACGTCACACGTGTGTGACAGAGATAATTGATAAAAATAAAGCGTGGTCTGTGGTGGACGTTTTTATCGAATCGACCATGGTAGCGAACGTGTTAATGAGAGTTTTGACATTTTATTGACGTATTATAGTGTGTCTGATCAGTTATGGGAGCTTCCACTGTGGTAGTCAACGTGTTAACGCGTCGACTGCCACTGTGGCGGCTCTGGTAGCCGAAATGACTCTAGAGCAGTGTTTCCCAAAGTGGGGAACTGGGGGGCAATTCGATGGTTGGAGGGGGGCAATTTGAGAATTGACCCGACATTTTTTTTTTACCCCCTTTGCTATATCATTTATATTACTAAAAAGAACAAATCAAATTTTTATGTTTAAAATTATGTATGGGGGACATGGAGATTTTAGAAATGTTAAAGCGGGGCATGGCCTAAAAGAGTTTGGGAAACACTGCTCTAGAGAATTCAGAAAATTACACTGTTCAGTAGGTGTCTTTTATAAATTGTTCTGCACCAAATAGGCAACTGGAAACCATTTTTTCTATGACCCTTGCCCTTTTCGAACTGAAATTATTTTAAAAAGAAAATGCAAATTTTCAACTTCGAAGATGTTCAGCGCTTTAACAGCAATTGTTATTCAGTTGCTTTTTTACGAAATTAAGTTATGGATTCTGTAGGATAGAATTATAATTTATAACAACATGTTTAAACAATGGTCGAAGTGAAAAGTAACTTTATTCAAGACAACCCGAGCCTGCTACCTAACAGCCAGCTTAATCAAAGAATAACAAATTTTCAGTATAGGTAATACATTTCTCTGATGAATTCTTAGGAATCAAGAAATAAAATACACTGTGTAATCAAATTATTACAGCCACCTGCATAAATTGACGATTCTGTTGAAACAATTAATTTTTAAACGAAACTCTAATTACACAGAATTCTTTTCATTTATTTTATGAAGTATTAATCTTTTAAATTGCAGATATACACTAGGCGCCATTATCTGTCACATGGACGTTATTTCGTGTCAGTAATGTCAGTCGCCATTAATCACCCACTGTAATACCAATCAACAAGAAGAATGTATCAGAAATTCTTTATCACTATAGTAAAGCTTCCACGTGCCACACTTTCAGGTACCAAACTGAAGTTATCAATCAGTAAAAAAAGGACAGGTGACAAAAATGAAACTCCAAAATACGTATGTTGATCAGAAACGAAGTTACCACGACGAAAATATTTCTTCCAGCTGACGTTCAAATTCAATGAAACGAGAATTCGAATGCACAGTTACCGTAGCATAGAATCGTCGACCGTACGCTGACTGGGGAGCGGGTCAAAGGTGGCGCGATACAAAACGCACAGGCGCACGCTCGTATTTCGATTAGAATCGTGTAATGGCCGTTCGTCTCGCGTATGAATATGCATGGATCGTGGACGAGGAGCACGCGAGAAGCGTCGCAGATAATAAATTCGTGTGCTCACGAAAGGGAAGCGGAAGACGACCGACTTTCTGATAGCTATCTGCGTTTCGACGCCCTCTGCACGCTCGGTGTTGATTTCGGCAACACTATACCGACCGTAGATCGCGGAAGATTCTTTCGTTTCGTTCCTTGGACCACAGCGAGGCAAGACCTTCGGCTTTTTGATGTTCCGTCCGTAACGTAAAGAATTTTACCGGCTACGAAAAAAGATGCATAAAGGATGGAGGATATTAAAAAATCCTGTCTTATGATCAGCGACCTGTAGCATATGTGGGATTATTATAAACGGAAGATCGTTTATTTTGGGATAATTCAGTTGTTTATGCAACGACGCTGGTTCGACGCTTATCTCGACGCTATTCTGAACGCTATTCGAAACGCACTGACGCTCTCTCGCTGCGATTTTAAGCTCTTATAAGGGCTTTCGATGCATACACACACATACACACAACAGATACATACCACGTTTTGTTCACGGGCTACAGCGCAGTCACATTTCTCGATATCGCCGTTTAGACTACTCCTCGTCTAGCCTGGCACTCTGTTTATTCCTCAACACCTAGCACTTTAGTTGAATGGGTGTTTAGAAGAAGAGCGTATGTTACAAATTTTTCGATAGGAGTTTTCCGTGGAACAAGGGCCAGAAACACTGATTTTTATACCCAATTTTGTGTTAGCAGTCAATAAATTACTTTCTCATTATTAGATTATTATTTATTTTTCAAAGTTCTTTAATTGCTACAGTGAGCAATGAATTGCTTTCACGTTTCCCTGTAAATTTTATGAAATACACATACGCCCTTCTTCTAGGTATCCATTCAATTATTCTTCATAACCCCACACATACACAAATGCAGGATTTCTCCTGTTCAAAAAATAAAAATTATAGATCTTCGAGGGTGAGGTTTCAGTAACGATTGTGCTCCAAATTTAAGAAGCAAACAGAATTTAATAATATAGAAAACCCAAAGAGTATAAAACACACGCAGGCAAGTGACTGGTCCACGACTGTTATGCAACTTCCCGCTGGCACTATTCGACCGTTCGATGCAACCCTCACGCTTTTATCCCCTCTTTTTACAACGGCGCTAGGAGGTCGCGATTGAACTAATTAACTGACTGATGTCTGTGCCAAAAATTAACCAATCTAGGAAAAACGAAGCGCTGAAGTGCCTTCCCAAAAATGCAGAGTCAGATCCTACCAAACATCCCCCTCGAACACTCGCCAATTCGAGAGAAACAAACTCACCCTCGCTACAACCTGAGATTGCCTCTAGCAAACACTTGAATCCCATCAACGTGTCGAACATTTTTCCACCTACCACGCAGCATCAAAATTTCATCAAGATCGGAGTGCATCAGTTCGCTGACGTCCCCTGTTAGCCTCTAACGCTCACGATCATCCCAGCCTAACATTCGTGCATGTAATCGCGTCGAAAGGAACGCATAGCATCAACCTTGAATCCCTGAGCGAAGAAGGCCTGTGAGAACGAGTGCATAATCAACGTTCAACGCTCGGAGGAAGTGTAAAAGTGCAGGCGGAAGAAAATGGAGGATACGCTTGTCGTGTGTGTGCGTGTACGTGTGCTGGCGTTGGCACGGTGCTATTAGAATCGCATTAGAGGAGCAGCCGAGTCCGGAAGGCGTCGTTCGCAATGAATCACACGGCGACCCCGAGGGTTAACGGCCGAAACAATTTCTTAATTGTTTCACCGGCGAATCCTCCTCCTGTTGCGCACACACGCTCCGCTAATAAATCGCGCGAGCTCGTCTTAATATCCGCGCGAAGAAAAAACACCGTCGATCCGCCGGGGACTTATCGATAATTATCGATGAATTTATGGGCGGCCGATTGAACGATACAAACTTGCCAACCCGATCGCCCGTCCCGATATTATTAATATTCTCCGGAGAATGTTTAATTGGTCCCGAGACGCTGGTTTTTCGAGATCCATGCTCGAGTAATTGCCATCACGTGTACGTGTCCTGTTTCCTTTTCCTTTCTTTTTTCTTTTTTTAAATTGACCGCTCGTTCGGTGCTGATGGGCTTTTGAGAGGCTCGCGAATCGAGGAGCGAGCAAGCACTCACGGCCGGTGAAATTTTGTCTTGTTGCTTCTAATTAATTAGAAAGCGAAGTTTTTCCGGCGTTGCCGCGTAATCGAATGTTACGCGCCATTACGCCGCTTATTAATGCGAACAATTTGTTTCTGGGATAACTGTTAAGGGATCTTCGGTACGAGATGCACGTTTTAATGTAAAATCGATATTTTAGTAAAAGCGTATAGTTATTGAAGAAGATTGATCTTGATTAGTATTATTCGTTGGTCGACTTCAAGGCGTACTTGTTAAAAAATTAATTACAGCCACGTTATTATGCAGTTTATACGAGCGAGATTCAGTCCAGGTAACAAGTATGAATTTTTTTATGCAAATCAGAAATTTTTTAATGCGGAGTGAGAAGAGATACCTCAATAAGATTTTAGTTGGGAATTAAAGCTATTGTCGTGGAAAGCATATGTACCCCCGTCCATGAGTATTAGAACACTTATTAAATTCGAAGTAAATCTGAACAAGTTTATGAAATCATTGGAGAATTCAAGCACACATTTCCCTATTCCATACTTTATAAAAAGGAAAGTATATTCAGTGCTCTATCATAAATCTCACCACGGAAATTAATTAAAAATCAAATCATTACTCTATCTGGATCTAATATCTCTAATATTTTGTCGTTCTAATTGTGACTTTCTCCATAGTTCCTGACAATATTTCGTTCCGTTTCACTTGCAAGTGTCTCCACGAGGCAGGTTTTGATTTTGAGCTGTTTCTGGAATTTTTCAGGTTCCAAATCGAGAGATTGAGAAGGCCAAGACATGATTTCTATTTTATTACTCTCTTGCAACGATTTTAAATACTTTTTGCAAATGTTTGCAGTAATACAGGTAGAGTATCGTATTTCTTTAACAGAAATAAAAAGTGTCCTAAAACTTATGGACGGCAGTGTACGTGCATGATTAAATTTGTGAGCTCTGCCGAGAAACATATTATTGCGAACTTAACTCAATGCGATTTTTTCGAAGCGTATGACTTCACGGCACAGGTGAGAATAAATTGATAAGAAAACTTGATTCTTGTATGATCGAGAGAAAGATGTTCGTCCGCTTGTATTCCATTTTCTGTCATTCAAAGAAGCCATAGTATCTACATTGGCTTATCGTTCATGCACCTACAGTTCACGCTTCGCTACTCGCGTCGAATCTCCGGATTTTATTATCTTATAAAAGTACATCGATTTTATGGGACACATTAAACGAACAGACGCAAACGTGGCATACAAATTTCGATAACCAGAACGAAATCTTGAAAATTTCATAAATCTGCAGAAAACCACAAAATTTTCTTGAAAAAATCAGTTTCAGAATTTTTACGTCCTCCATCTCCATAAGCAAACATTTTCGAATCGAATAATTGCAAACATGAGTTTTTCTATAGTAAACCAAAAAATTTGTTCAACTTCTTTTCTAATAAAACTATATTTTGCCGTTTAACACTTTGACTGCCCTGTCACCCATCTATGAGTAGCACTTAAATTCAGTTATTATTTATGTCACCATTTCTAGTATTCATAAATTTACTTACTAATGTTTAATAGTACCAATAAAAAGATTATGAATATTCCTAATATTCTTGAATAGAAAGATTTCAGCTTCAGATTATATTTTCTTTGTACAGAAATTTAGACAGATGGCAATTTTCAACCAATACACTGTGGCAGTCAACGTGTTAAATGTTACAAAATGTATTTTTTATTTTACTTGCTATGTAGAATGTGCATATTTTACGTATTTAATTCTTTTAAATTGCATAAAGATCTGCAGTCCGCTTATGATACTTCGAGTGCTACCGACTTCGAGAAATGAATTATGTTCGAGTTTCACAGTTTCACTAAAAAAATTCCGCCCATATCATAAGCTCTGTGCAACAATTTGCTAAGTCCCTGAGGATTATTCCGCCTGTTTCGTTCGCAACAGTTTCTAATTCACGGATAATCGTTAACAGCGAACCGCCTGCGGTGCAGCAGGAGTTCGAGCGCGTTTACGCGCATCCTTGGGACCTATGAGGCCCGTCGTAATGATCCCCAGGCTTCCTATAAATCAAGCGGCGTTGCTTATGTGTTCGTTCATTAGTTTCTTTCCGGCGGCGAGCATCGCGTCCGATTATCTCGACGATTAATCTCGAAACGGTCGCAGCCTCGACTTCTTCCCCAGGATGTCCTCCGGTCTGCCACCAGAAAAAATCTACTCACAGACTTGAGTGTTCTCGACGAAATATCATTATGTCTAGGTTAGGAATTTCAAGGACGTAGAAAGGAATTTTCTACTGCAATAGTGTACTCCGTAATTGAAATCTGCCTGAATCAGACTCAGTGCTAGTATTCAACGTTTTCGTTATATTGTGCAATGTAATCGGTGGATACAAAAAGATGATAACAAGAATGATACGTTGTTTTAATGGTTTCAAAGGACACCGCAGCATAAACCCAAGTGCACACCAGGCTTCGATTTGAGAATTAGGCCAATGTTTCCCAAATTGGAAATATACAAAGGGATATGCTTGCAACCCTCACATAGTGGCTTGCAGGGGGTGTACACAGAGCTCTAGAAAAACTACCCCAACTTCCTATTGGTATTCCATACCACCGATTTGGTACGCTGTCTTCCACAGAACATTTTTGGGGGAGTATACGTTAGTTACTCAAAGACAGTAGAGTTACATTTTTCGTAACTATTAAAAATACAAGTCAGCATAGACTAACACGTTGACTGTTTCAGTGGAAATTGTCATACCTAGTCAGACATAATATAACATTATTTTCTGAACACGGAGTGCTAAGGATGAAAATATTCAACCATATGATCATACTCTTGCCAATTTCTACTATTAATTTAACACTTTGAGTGACACGCTCCATTAGCTGAAAATGGCAGACTTCCTCAATTTTTACATAAAAAGAATGTAACCATGAGTTCTACCTTTTTTAATCAATAATATCAGTAACGTCCATCATTCTTTTCACTGCTTCTATTAGAACTGATTAGGTATATTTTTAATACTTTACATGATCAAATAAATAATGATTGAATCTGTCATCCAGATATGGGTGACGTGGCACTCAAAGTGTTAACACATTCGCTGCTGGCGTCTCCAATCGGGTTTTTGGAGGAATTTCTTGCTTACCAATTATTATGCGATTTTGGGCAATACTAATACTGTAGTAATAATATAATTTCAATAGTACATACTTTTTTCGTTCTCGATTTATATTTAAAACAACATTATAATATACCTGACTAGATGTGGGAGTTTCCACTGCGGCACTCAACGTGTTAACACTGCAATCAGACTAAATTTCGTGACAATAAATAATTATTTAATTCTCCAATATTTCCTGTACCGACTCACAGCCCCGCGTGATAAATGTGTTAAAAATCATCCCAAGGGCGTTGAATCCGAACTTATTTACTGGCTGGACTCGAACGTCAGTCTGCACGGAGCCAGGACTCGCCATCAATAAATAAGGTTTCTATGTGTGCTGCAAGCACCAGAGATGTTATTTGCGAACTCCAACGCCCTGTATTCAGGAGATCTTCATATCCGAAGGAGGCTCGCGATATTCCGGCGGAGATAAGGCCGGAGAAGGTCTCGTTCATTTTGCCGAGTAATTAGCGGAGGTTGTACGGTCTCGTCAGAGGAGTGGCGCTAGTCGTTTGTTGCGAGCCTGGGAGCTCGGCTACACGGCCTCCTCTCTCTCCGAACCTCGCCGACCGAACCGGCTCGTTGAAATATCACCGTCGCGACACCGAAAACACGTTGACACCGGCGTGTTAATTTAATCCTGCCCGCGCGCGCGCGCGGCACCGCACCGAAGAAAAGAACTATCCGAGGGACCCGCGAAATTATGAGCCTGCTCGAACGCGGCCCGCCTGAATGCACGAGGTTGTTTGCGCGGGGCTTTTTAAAGGCGGCTCTCTCGCATAAATCGTGGGAAATTGAGATTCGCGACGCGTTTCCCGGATGCTCGTCGCCGCTCGAGGACGACGGGTTCTCCCGTCGGCGGCCATCTTTTGGATGCCGCCGCGAAGACGCGCGTTGACCACCTGGATAGCTCAATTAGCCCCGGCGATCGCCTGACAAAGGAATCGCTCCGACCTCGACGACCATAAATTGATTGGTAAGTGAAACTCGGCTGATTTCGGGGTACTAAGAGGAACACATGTCACGTCTGTGCCATGATTTTTGTAGAATAGGCATATCAAGGTATCTAAAGATAGAGGAAACCTTTGTTTAGCAGATCGTACAGAGAAATAAATTATAATAGAAATGTTTAAGTTGTACATCTACTGCAGTTGAAAAGGGACAATTTGACGAAAAGTATAGAAGATAGAGGAGTTCGGACATTCGACTCAAAGGAATCGTTTGAACCTCGACGACCATAAATTGATTGGTAGGTGAAGGCTGATTTCGGGGTACTAAGAGGAACAGGTGTCATGTCTGTGCCATGATTTTTGTAGAATAGGAATATCAAGGTATGTAAAGATGGGACAAATCTTTGTTTAGCAGATCAAATAGAGACATAGATAACAATACAAATGTTTTAAGTTGTACATTAATTGCAGTTGACAAGGGAGAACTTTTTTTCATTGTTACATTTATATTTACAACTGGCTCTTTTGAGCCAACCAGCAAATTTGATACATGAGAATATCGTGTGCGCGTTGATAACAGTCAATAGTGTTTCCACTTCATTTTATTGTTTGTTATTTCTGCAGATCGGATGGTTCTGCTCTTCTCAGTCTTCCGATTTTTGGAGTTCGTCTCCAGTTTCTTTCCAGTTCGTTAGGGTGTTCCTCTAATCTGTTTCTGTGCATTGTCGCGAATTTCTGTATTTGATCTGTAACATATTTTACTACTAGATCTTTATGGACAGAGTCTCCACTGACATACCATGGAGTAGCAGTTACTGTCCTTAACGGTTTATCCTTGACAAAAAGTAGAGAAGGTACAGAAGTTCAGGCATTCAATCCCCAAGATGTCCCAGTAAATTATTCTGGTAATTGATGAAGACTAACCCATAAAGTACAAAGCGGAACGCAGCTGAACACTCCATATTGGCGATATTGTTAGGCGGATATACGTGGACGCGAGTGGAAAGAAAACGTGTATGTTTTGAGAAACTTCGAGGCCTAAATACCTGAGTCTCGTAGATATGGAATGGACTTTACCCTGTCTACCTGTTATACACTGTTCTTGCGAAACTATTTACTACCATCAGAGACACTGTACCAAGAAGTACTGAGGATGAAACTCTCGCAATATACGAACCACTGCTCCAGAGCGCAACAAAAGTCATAACAAACTCCGCAGAGGCTCTCGTACCGGTTCTAAACCCAAAAGTAACCCATCACGTGGAGGGATCTCGACCGTCAAGCAGCAGAGGACTTTTCCTGGTACGCTGATCCTTGCACTGAAGACAACCCGACAGTAGACACTCTTTTAATGACCCATCTCGCAGACGTATTATTAGACATCCACGATTTTGCAGAGCATCGTTCCACACAAATAATAGCGATATCAATAAAATCCCCTGCTTCCACCACCAGAAACTCCGCCCACGCTCTCCCCGAGCAGCTCCATCTTTCAACATAGCGAATCGTTTGTCAGCGGAGCATGAACCGCGTGCACGGGGCAGCTGAGAGCCTGGTCCCGTCGACTTCCGTGGCGTCCGATATCAACGCGACAATTAATCAGTTATCTCCCGGTAGAAGGGACAGGAAAGAAAGAGGCGGTGATAAGGGAGAGACGGGGTGGGTTCGCGGAGGAAGAGAGATAGGAGAAACGGCTCGATGCTTCTCAGATTTATCATCGCCTCGGGCCCGACGGACTCCCGGGCGAGCGTGCATTCAATTGCCGTTGCCAGCTTATTCGTCTCTCGTTAATCCCCGGCCGATCGTTTGTTACCTCTTAACTCGCGATCCACGGCCAATTATTCTCGGCATTACGCTCGATCGGCTCGCTGGGACGATTAAGTCGGCAAAACGGACTCTCTCTCTTTCTTTCTCTCTCGAGGCGGTCGCAGGTGGCGACGAGCAAACGGGAAATCATTAACATGCACCTAATAACGTGGAAGTTTGCGCGAGCCTGAGGAATGACTCTACCAGATGGAATTACGGGATGCTGATAAGGCGAATTAGCGATCCGGAGGGAGCTTCCGAGGCTCGAATTACGAGAGGATCGTCGTTTCGAATCGATTAATTCCTTTATGGCAAGCTTTTAGCATGTGTTTTTGTTGGAATAAATGTTATATACACGTATGCGCCAGGCGTTTAGAATGTCGATGCGGCATGCACGAAACTTCTCTTTCTAGTGAAACGATTTTAAGATTGTATGATCTAAAGACTTCGAACATCAAGGGCACGGTCTATGATAATCTTCTTGCATGGCCACGTCTATCGCTTGTAGGATGAGCAATTTAAATGCCGAGTGTTCTAATGGAACAGCAGATTTCAAAGGTCGTTGGCGCATGCGCCTTACAATTAGCTGCTCTCATAATGCTCCTCCCATGCGTGTTAGTGTAATTGTTATTGAATAGAATTTTCATGCGCTTACAAGACGTATGTTTGAACCGGTGATATTTCCTGCGATGACAGGAGACAGTGTGAGGAATGTACTGCGTGAAAAAATAGAGAATGAGACACTTTTATGCATATTACATTGTTATTCTAAACGCCTAATATGTAATTCTTTTATTGGGTTCATTTTTGTGGTTCCATGCGAGTGCCATAAGCCCATCCAGTGGTGGCTCCAACAGAAACTTTGGGATTTCTGAACGAAGAACTGATCCAGATGATCGCTGCTACCCTTTTAAACACATGATCCTTCTGCGTTTACATACTTATTGCATCTGCAAATAAACTTTCTAATTCTCATTACTTATTTAACACCCACATACGTAACTGCAGCTCAGTTTAATTCTTTACACACGACGTCTTTTTCAGCTAATGTACATAAATTTAGAGACGCAAGCATGATTGACTTCGATAAGAGGGTTTATTTTATTCGAAGTGCACTTGCTTCAGTAGTAGAATGCTTGCATAATTGATACAACTTCAATAGTAGAATGCTTGCATAATTTATACAACTGAATATGATGTGGATCCATTAGTATAGAATAGAAAATTCGAAACATAAATGTTCTGGTGGCTCAAAGGCATCAATCGAGTGCAAAGGGTTAATATATTGCCCCACGTATGGCATCTTCCACGCTGATAGTCATCGTGTTAACACATTTCACGCCACATCTGACAACTACTCTTCCATGACAGTTACGAAATCTTACTATTATAATAAAGAGACAGAGTTTGTTTATATGTTCGCAAAAATTTCAAAAACTACTAAACCGCTTGTTACGAAATTTTAATAAATAATATATCGAGATAAAGAACATGGGACTACTTTTTGTCGACCTGCCGGCGAGCCGTCCGCGGGGCGTAGTTCACGCACAGCCGCTAGGTGGCAAACCTCGGCGACCGTACGCTCGAAAGAGAATTCCCCCGGCTACAAAATCTAAGGAAAAAAACAATATTCTGAATTCTGTACGTAGAAAAGTCGCAGACGAAGCGATATCCAGGACATGCTAGTTACCTATAATGAGCAATTGTATTGAATATTAAAATTTTGCTACTGAACTGAAGACTGGATGCATTATTAAAAATATTATAACGTTCTGTAATAAAACTACACGGAAAGGCGCATTTTTACATAATCCTCGTGAAATGTGTTAGTCCATGTTTCTAATTTTACTTTCACAGAAAATCCACCGTTTCCCGTTTAAGGGTAGGAAACTAGTGAGAAGCAGCCAACATGTAATACAGAAGCAACGAATCATTTTCAGTCCACGAAGCACTGGCTCGGAAAAGCGTCTTGCCGAATGTCGACGAAGCGTCTCGCCTTCGCGAGAAGCGGTTTCATTTCGATGGAAACGCAGAGAGGCAACGCGAAAGGGACTTCGCGTGGTAGTTAACGTGTTAATCCAGGGGCAGTTACTCTTCGCATTAGATCCCGTGTACGACGGTAAGCAGCTTAAATTGTCAAGCACCTCGAGGCACTCCCCGCGTCGGAACACATCCTGTGCTGCGTGCACGCCTCTGAAAACGAGTTTCGAAAAAACACACGGATACGTCTCGAGCGTGTCGCGACGACGTCCACGGGAGGCTAACCTTTCAGGAATTCATTAATGCGTTTAGCGTCGAGCACCCTAGTGTAAATCACCGCGACCCTGAAGAAGCTCCGTGAGAACATTCAGGGTTGTGTCGCGGAGACACGTCGAAGAAGAGAAACGCTGATTTCGTCAGACTTCTTGTACTTTAACCTTCTGTGATAGAAATCATTTTTGGGTTTTTTTAGCGGTTTTATTTGGAGAAATTTCAGCCGTAATAATTAAGTGTGTTTTGTTAGGAGGCAGTCATTATTTTGGTTACAAAATGTAACACGATTTATAGTATCTTTGACCCTTTCGCTGTGACAGCATCCGGCTAAAAACCAACAATACGATTGTACATGCAAGCCATATACACGGTGGTACAAAAAAAGCTGCAGGACTTTAAGAGCAGATAGAAGGAAAGAGTCCTAATAAACATGAATCTAAAAATTAATATTGTCGGAGTTACAAACTTGAATTTCTTGACCTACAAAACGGGGAGGACCATTTTCTAAATTCAATACTTCATAGGTTATCATACATCTAAATTTTTTAAGAATCTATTAATAATTTAGGATATTTTTCGATAAACTACAAAATGTAAAGAGATTTGCTGAGAGAGGGAAAACTGATGGGCCCTTAAACGGTAATGAGTGGAGAGGACAAGGGTTGAACATTGGGTTGTGATATTTTATATACAATGAGTTAAATAATAATTATAATATGAACAGTGACAATGGTGATGATTACAATGATAATAACAGAAGTAGCGATGGTGGTCATGGTGTTAGTAATAGGAGGAGCATTTACAATAATAATAGTAACAATAAAAGTAATAACAATAATGTGGACATAAAGTATCCTCCTTTCGGTAGTGCGAGGGTTAATGAAAGAAAATGTTCCGCCTCTACAGAAATGTACTGCCGCTCAAAAGTATGTGAACGCTTTCTTAATTCTTATAACTACCTGAAAAAAGCTATAAAACCTTTGATAAATTTGGTTAAATTTTGTGTATTCTAGTTTGTATAGTATCAACCCTTTGACTACCGACGTCCAATGCAGTGGACATGACTTTGGTATTCCCTCAAATTTCAAATGTCAAATTTTGTCGAGTAATTCCAACGGAATTGCGTTTAAAATTATATTGTGTCATAATATGCCATGATTCAGCAGAATATGTAACATTTAAACCAGTCGGACCCACACATCCAAAATCCAACACTGGAAAAAATTTGAATCGCGGGTTTAGGAGCGGTAGTCAAAGGGTTAAAGAATATATTTTAATAGTAATTCATTAAATATCACACCAATAATAATAACAAATAATTATATCTTCTTCTCATCTACATATCCATCGGCTGCTTTTATGATCGCGTTTGCAAGCATCCTGGCTATTTAAAAAGAGGATTAGACGTCGAAGTTGCCCTCGCAGTGTGCAAGAACGGTTGGAGAGGTTAAGGACGGAGACAAAGCGAGTAAGAAAAATGAAGAGCAATTCGTGTTCGAGTGGGTTGCTCGTCAAGCCGAGCACGCTGGCCGTGTAAACGCGCGCGTACGTGTCTTCCTCGTCGGGTTTGTCCTCTGGCGCGAACTTTGAACCACGATCGAACCCTCCTCGACCAGCGAACTAACTGTACAGGTCATCAGACAATTTTCATTCTTTTGTTCCCGACGGTGCTCGAACGGTGCTTCCCGATGGAAGCACGCTCTTCTGCTCCGAGTGGAAATCGATTGCTCCTCGCAGACCATTAGCATCGATCTCTCCACCGGGATGCGTGGATTTTACATAACACGGTGAATCAACTACGCTTTTCCTCCTATTACTTAACACTTAAGTTCTGAAATCTGTCTGTAGTGAAACGGAGATAAAACGTTTGATGCACAGACACCGCAGTATAATTGAAAAAATATTAAATAGTAGATAACACAGTGTATCAACTACGCTTTTCCACCTATTACTTAACACTTAAGTTCTGAAGTCTGTCTGTAGTAAAACGGAGACAAAATGTTTGATGCACCGACACCGCAGTATAATTGAAAAAATAATAAATAGTAGGTTGAGACAAACAACTTCCATGTTGTCTTCCTCAATTTATTAAAGAATTTATTAGAGAATAATTTATGTTACTTCTGCAGCATGTCTAAATTTCAGGGCTGCTTACTTTCTGATGTGGAACTATGATCAGATGCATAGATAAAGTATTTCAATTTTTTATAACAAAAAATCTGAGGCACGTAAAGCGTGACATTTGAATATTATCGAGAATATTGGTAAATCTAAAAAAATATTAGAGTAAATGAAGTATTTTAGGCGGTACACTCTTCGACGTAATTTAATTTTTTACGGTGCATTTCAAGATCATCCTTTTTAAATGGAACTGCATGTTCTTTAATTACGTAAGTTCAGTGTCCTTTTTATCAATTTTATTTTTCATCAAATTGAATTTGTATGTCAGAAATTATTCATGATCCGACCTGATAGTAAGGTCACGAAAGGAGGCTAGAAAAACCTCATTCGATCCGCCTGTCGTTCCTGACTCTCCGCGGCGTTTGTTCGTTCCATTTCCATCCAGACGCAAATTCATTTCAAGCTCTTCAATCCGTGTAACAAGAAGCGTCGAACGAGATCGATCGAGTAATTAGCCGGCAACGAGCGGCTCACTGGAGGGTGAGAAGAATTTCGATGGAATTAGCGCTGCAATATCCTATCACGCTGATGCATTATCAAGGTTAAGCGTTCGATGGAATGCTTTCTCGTCGGCCATCGAAAGCACATCTGACCAAGAGAGCGACGCGAAGGAAGCGAGACGGAGCTAGAATAAAAAGACCGAGCGAATAACTAACGAGTCACTTAAATAACGAACTACTTAATTATTATCGGCCGGGTACGATTGACTTTCCTCGCGTAAATTAAGCTTTGGACGCGATTCGATCGATTTCCTCCGTGTAAAACGCTCTGGCAACGTCCTTAACGCGGCTAAACAGCTGCCACGATAGTGGTTCGATAGAACGTTGGCGGTGTAATTAATTGCACTCGTTCCACCGCGGTAGCAGGTACGTTTTCACGCAGAAACTCGTTTGGCGGGATCCGAGCAGACCGCGTGTGTTTAATAACAACGGACACGTTTGTGCCTGTAATTAAGAAGCTATGACAGACAAATGGAATGATTTTTATCGATGAATCGTAAAGAGTAAGCTAATTCGTAAAGGGAAGGAATTAACCCTAGTACAGCTAAGGGAGCTTGTCGTCCAGATCAACAGGGAAGTTTATAAAATCGTAAAAATTATTCATTCAGCTTTGACACCGTTTATTATATACAATTTAGTTTTCGAGAGATTTGTTGCACATTTAGAGAGCATGTCGGTGATGTTAGAAAATATTATTAGGTAATAGCTTGAACAGTTCTGTGATGAAAGAGACGTTCTTTCACTGTGCAAGAAGGTACGTTAAGGTGCAGCCGGTATAGTTATGCACCCTTTCTTGGGACCCTGTGTACTCCCCTTTCTAAGAATATTGCTATATCCCTCTACCCAACGAAACTAGGCTCTTGCAGGTCATTTCTCCTTTTTAATTTTAACTTTATTTTCCAAGTTCGTAGTAATTCACACGAACACATTTATAATTCTTTATTTACATTTTCAACGATCTCAATTAATAATCCACAGCTTCAAAAGGAAATTATGTAAATATTCTCAATTAATACTTAATGTCTCCATTTTAACCTTCCATTGAGGTGTTAATGGATGTTAATATGCATACTATATTTTGATGTTCATGCAATACATGTATATAAAATCTGGTTGAAATGAATAAATTCTACAGTAATTGCTAAACTACATGTACTCATGCAACTATGCATCTACAATCCCAAATGTTTTAGAAACAAGCCATTAGCAGACATAATTAGTCTGATAAAAACGTACACATGTATCACTTTACTTATTCTCTTCAGTGCACCCATTTGATATACTCACGTATAATAAGTCGTCACTCTAAGTTCCTCCAATTCAACCCAATGTATATCCCGAATAAAACATATATTGTTCCAAACAGAAACATTTAACCAGCCCACACTATTCTCCAATACGAACGACACTCGCAGTCAAAAACCGCCACTGTCCATTCGACACGATTTTAATAAAACCCTCTCCGGTCCCCACGGCGATGGCATTAATTAACTCGCTCGCTGGTCGGGCGAAAGCAAACACGAAACGCATCTCGCGGTACACCTAAAATCCTCCCCGACCGCGAACGGATAAAGTAGCGAATTTGTACGCGTCTGCCGGAGGATGGATGCGGGTATCATGCACCGGGTAGCGTGCATATGCGACGCACGTGTTCCAACGTTTGCTCATGTTCCCCACGTAAAGAACACAAAGAGGGGACAGCGTTTGCACACGTCTCGCGCGGAGGGAAAAAAATACGCGCGCGTATGTGCGCGGAGAGGGCGGAGAGGAGAGGAGAGGTGAAAAATGCGCGCGTAAACGCCTGGGCTGACCAACGCAATCTTATTAGGGACGTGACGTCGAGGAACAGGAAGTCTCCCTCGATATTCTTTCGTCGATAAGGATAACGAGGCAGGTCAGTGAGCGGCCGGGCCACGAAGTCTCCTTAATAAATCACGTTTTCCCATGCCCCGTCGATTATCCGCGTGATCGTCGATAACTGTCTGTCGATGCCTGATATAACAGGATTGCCTGTCATGGGACACTGCGCCGTGGTGTCGCCGTTTCGTACGGGACGTTCGCCTGATCCGGATCGAATTCGTTTCATTTTCGTTATGCAACTGCTGGCATGTTCCTCTGGCGATGCCTGAGAAAAGAGCATCGCAGAAAAATGCGACGCTATCGAAGCCGCGGGACGCGAAACGAAGAAATGTAGAAGTGTATTATGTGTGAAACAGAGAAAGCCTCCAAGATGTTATGCGACCGCCGTCCATAAGTCACCGGACACTTGCTCATTTTCAGCTAAATGATTATTGGAACGTGGATACAATTAAAGCTATTAACATTATTGATGAAAAACCGTGTAATTTAAGGTTACATTCATTTTCTATAAAAATACAGAGCTTGTCATTTTCAAATATTACAGCATGACAGACGAAGTGTTAAACTCCAGGCCTAAAAGAAGCGTTTCGATCAACTAAAAAGTAGAAAACAGTTAGCGCAAACTGAACTTCGGCGCTATGATCATACAAAACAGCAAAAGAATCTAGTTATAAAACTGGTAGATCTCCAAAATGACGCTTCTGTATCCTCTTAAGATGTTGTCCACCCGGAAGAGGCGTTGGATACCAAACGCGTGAATATTCTCACAAGGCTCGGTTTCCAGGACGTACTAGTCGAATTACATAAAATTATTATGGATTAGCGTATCAGGCAACAAAGTATAAGCTGGCCACGCCCTTCGCGAGCGTAATTAAGACGGGATAGGAAAGCGATCACGGTCGAGCGATTATCTGCGAGACAGTCGATATATCGCGTAACCGATATTAACGCTTGCTTACTCTGCTCTCTCTCTCTCTATGTCTCTTATTAATTGGAATTATACGTTCCTGATGGTTTTGGCCTGTTCGTTCATGCGTGTTCCGTGGATCCGTCAGGTTCTCGACCAGTTTCCGTCGCGATTAACATTTCACGGCGGCAGGAATAATATCAGTCCGCAGCTTCGAGGCGACGTTTACAAATCGGTCGATCGGAACGATTTCTTTCGGGCACAGGCGAAACACTTCATGGTCCTCGATCTCATTATACGCTCGACGAATGACTCATTTTATTTCGTTCAATGAATCACTTCTTAAACGCGAGATGAAAGTGCGCCACTACCGTTTCGGGATTATTCAATGAAGCAGACGCAGGAAACACGAAACCTGGCAATTAATTACCTTGTACCGTTCTGGCGTTAAGCTACGGGTGTCTGAAATAAATCAGCGAGCGGTGCTGCCTGAGTCTACGGCTGATGAATTTCTATTTTAATTGCTGTGTATATACGCTGATGGGACGTGAGTTGAGACGGGACGGACTGTGAAGTTTGATCAAAATCGAATTTCATGCAGGATGGTGCATCGAAATTTTTAGATCGTTTTGTGAGCTTTTTTATATTTTTTTCAGATAACATTAAGGAATTGACTATGTAAGAATATATGTTTAATTGTCTATATGATTTTCATCTTTTTGTACTGCTTGTTATTGGTTAAGTATATTGTGGATGTTTGGTTGACGTTTTCAGGGATACTGGCACACGTTGGGAGTACTTTAAATAATATTATGGTCAATGAATATTTTTGACGGGCTTCAATGTTTTATGTATAAATATAATTGGAAGAATAAGTTAATCATTCTGTCCAACTTCTATAAATATGTGTCTGAAAAGGTTAGAAAAATTTATGACAGAATATTAGAAAAGTTACTTAAATATGTATAGGGTATTCATATATATTTCTATTAATTTCCATAATAAGAACAAATGTTTCAAATATATCTGGAATTATTTCAAACAACACATATTGCATTAAAAAAATTTCAACAATATGCGTTTTTTCAGTTTGTGTTACATCGTACTCTACTTTACATATTTCTTTCCATATCTGTAGTTACTATAGTATTCTTAAAGTAAAAAAAGGGGAGGCTGTATGATAGACAAGAAATTCACCTTGAAGAGCTTAATTCGTGTATCTGTACTATAGGTGTTTGCTTTCTAGCAGCACACGTTGCATAATACTAACCCTGAATAAAGATACAATGACACTGCAAAATATTGTATAATAATGTACCACAAATAATTAAACATTCGCGTACTTAAGGATATTTATAAAATGAATTTTCAACGTGTCTGACCAAGAACGGATTTTTCTACTTCCACGTGTTAACCAGAATGGTTACGGTGGTAATATCCACTGTACACACACTTATAAAATTCGATTGGCAACTACATCCAGCTCGAGTTGCTAGTAACTCAAAACAAGAATACTGTTTGCGAAGCGAACGAGTAGTAAAGAGCTTGTGAAATCCCTGTTGCGGTGAGCACTAAAACGATGACGCGGAATAATAAATGTACTGTTAAGCGTACGAATGGGTTTTATGTTTGGAGCAACAGGCCTAAGTAACACAAGGTGAAAAGTACTATTACGCTGATTGAAACAAGAGTCGGCTGATTAAGTAATTTAGAGACCGTGTAATGAGTGTGAAAAAGATTAAACGTTTGCCGTCTACCGAGCAATTAATACAGATGCATGAATTGCACGATGAGTAATTTCTGCTTGACCAACGAAACAGCTGTCTGTGTAGAGTTTTGTTAATGAAACGTAAACAGTCTCGCAGACAACTATTAATAACGAATGACCAAAGCGAACGTGTTACAGGATATTCAATCTTAAGATAAATAATAGAATTAGATCAAGGTTTCAAAGTTTCTCTTTTGCTACTTGCAATACTGGGTTTCTTTAACAACAATCAAAATTTTAAACAGAGGCAAAAAATTGTCATTTAGAATCAGTGGAAATATTGTTCAGCCACAGAAAGATGGGCCAGTAATGGACGCGTTGACATAGTCATTGCCAGGTCTGTATAACTATAAATTTTTATACAATCTTTAAATCGTATTAATATTATAATAACAAAGATAGAAACTGTACGATCAAACAGTGAACCTTTTGCGATTCAAATCATTTTCGACTTCTTTCGAGTGGATTTACTGGAAAAAATTTCAAGCATGTGGAAACATTTATTTTTCTGTAAGACAGTGATGGCTTCGCTTAGAAAAGGTAACAGAATTTGTAAATAATGTGAATTCATTTGTGTATTATTTTTATCAGAAATTTCAAAGTTTTTCAATCATTCGTTTTCCCTCTACTAGCTGCCCAATGAAATAATTGTAAATTAAAATACCATCGTCAAACAATATAACGTCTAACACGTTGACCACCACGCAGGACTAAGCGCCGGTGCATCACATGTTCCCGAAATAAATAATTAATAATTCTCCTAAAATTTCAGGTGATGTCAATGTCAAAATAATATTAGAAAATGGTATACATACAGTCATGTAATTCAGCATTATTCTTTTTAAGTATCCCTATTCAAAAATTAATTTTATACCGTGTCTGACTAGGCACGGTATGTTTCACTGCGGCAGTCGTTTCGCGTATTAACAGCCAGAGTCAGTAGGACCTCCACTATCCGATCTACGTATAATTAGTAACAGGATGACTGATGTTACAACAATTTTTCGCAGAAAAATGATAATTGTACTTTACAATATAAAATACACAGCGATATAAAATTAGGTATATACTGTCACCAACGATTTAGTTACAGTACTTACATCACTGTTTGGAGAATTAAGGTTCTACTACACTTCAACATTATTTACCTCCAATATTCCAAACTTTTTCAATCATTCATTTTCCCTCTGCTACCTCTGAAGTGAAATCAACACAATTTTAATCAAACTTTCACAAATTCATGCTTGAAGTACCTAATGCATCCCTAAGACGGATACTCAAAGGAACGATCTCTCGTTTCTCGCACCCCACGAGCTTATTCCATCCCCGTGTACCTTTTCCATGGAAATGAACCCTCGGCGGGAGGGAGGGAAAGGTTCGAAAATTTTTCCGTTTCACGAGGGGAAGCGAGCTGCTTAGCATAACGGAGCAGCAACGCTGAGTACCTGGCACACCCACCTCGAACCTGGGTGGCAGGTCGTTGGTAATAACCCCATAGGTAGACCACCACGAAAGCGCAATCTGCGCTTAATGGCGGCAGCCGTCGTGAGATATCGCGATACCAGTTCCCCGTGCGTTCGCCACGACGTGTCTACACGCACCGATCACCACCCGGGACAAAACACACGCCATGTTTATGCGATGAATTTCGTATTCCGAAACGAGAAAACTCCGTGTACGCGACGAACCTGCGAACCGTGCCCCGCCACGACGACCTCCGTGTCCCCTTGTTCCGTTCTCCACTGACCTTGTGAACAGAGTCGGTGCAGTGTGCCGGAGACCCTTCGAGAAGATTCATGGAGATTTTTTTGCAACAGGACGAGAATATTCGAATTATGCTGGGTGGAATAAAATTTGTGGGAGAGCTGAGAACGGGGTGATTCCACATGTACGAATAAGTGGAAATTGTGGTATGGGTTTTCTTTCTGATGAATATAATTTTGATCATTCATTGAGCACGTATGTGCTTGACTGGGTTCTTTGATTGTGAGTAGGTAGATGTGTATTTGTGTGTAGAGGCCTTTATGTATGGTATTGTTTGTTTGTTATATGTACTTAGGGCGCCATGTAAGGTTCTAGTTTATTTCATAAACAGTTTGAATTTTGTTGAATAAAGGGAGAAGTATTATAGTGCTTGATGAACTGGAAATCGATCATATAGTAGTAAGAATTCATGAGACTTTAATTCGAAGAGCATAAGTATGATGTATTCTGTAATGGGGCAACATTTGTAACAATTTCTTAGATAGTATCATGAAGAAAAAAATATACTTAACAGTTTGACAAAGTTTCTCGGAATTCCATATTTTATAATCTTGCATACATGGCATTTAATGTAATTGGCAAGATAAGTACACGCCTACTGGATGAAATTTGCAAGTAGCTTTCCCTGAAAACGAGGTTCCACATGAAAAAAATTTGTACTATATTTTAGATTCATTTTTGCATGATGAATCAATTTCTTTTCGGCTGTACCACGATTTTTTAGGCAGACTGTACTTCTGTGTAGAAACTGTCATGCAGAGACGATAGACGAACAGTACACGACTGAATATTAAAGTATTTTTTACCGTTATAACTTATACCGACAAACTGAATGCCATGGTGGTTACAGGTGACGGGCGCTGCTAATTTAATTTGACTAAATAATATTCCTTATGAAATTCCTAAAAGCACTGACATCGATACAATACTATAAGATACAAATTATACGTCTGAATGTTTAAACAATTCGTTGATCCGAATGTATGTACAAAACGACACATTCTAAGCCGTCTGACTACGTGCGGCAGTTTTTACTGCGAAATTCAACGTGTTAAGCATGACAATAACGTATATTAGGTCTGACCAGAAGTAACTGTTTCTACTGTGACAATCAACGTCTTAACTAAACACTCTTCAGGCTATATAGAGACTGTTCAAACAACAGACTACTCGTTGAGCATATATGCAGGGTATACAGCGCAACTGGGCCAAGCTATGGCATTGAAACGGTAGAAGATAGAAAACAGTTACATTAAACAAAATTAAATAGTTTCGAACGTTGCAGCACGTGGTGTATGATTCTATTCCGAAAGTAGAGCAACTCCAAAGATTTTAAGGTCATCTCTATTTTTTAAACGAAGCTATATATTAGTTTGGTTAGCACGACGACTGCCATGGTGGTCATCGGTGATCGGCACCTCAAATTCTATTTAATTAAATAACTATTGATTTTTACTATATTCTGAGCAAATTTCACATTGCAACACTAACATAGGCACGCATGTATAATACTGAATACTTGAACACTTTCCTTCTTTACGATTTATATGGATTATAAGAGAAACTTATTCCGTGTCTGATCAATGATGGCTGTTTTCACTGTGGCAGTCAACGTGTTAATAACTCTTCTTTATTACACTGGTGCGAATGGCTGAAAAATCGTACTGAACATTAGAGCGATCACCCTGAACACAAATACATATACATCGTCTGCAACAAATCTGCAAATAAACATCGAAAATTCACGCGACATTCACTTGACTCACCGTTGAATCCTAACAGGACATTTTTCGTGAGACGCAGTAAGGAATTGAGCTTCTCAGGATGAACGGGCGAGCCAAGCCCTTGAATCTAATAACGGTCTAATGCCACCGAGAGCGAGATTCGTTTCGCTCGGCGATACGAATTCGCACGCACGCGCGTGAATAATGCGCGTGCGCCCACGCGAGCCCGACGACACGCGCGCGGACGCGCGCGGATACACAGCGTGGCTAATAGGCCGCCGCGCGGAGAAATAGAGAAAACGCGTGGGCGTGCGAGCCAATGGAATCGCCTCCATGATCGGGACACGCGCGTGTCCGCCGCGCTTTCGCCTAATTAGCCCTGATTACGTCTTAATTGCATCGCGACTGCCTCCTGTCTTCGAATCGTCGCTGTTCCAGCTGCTTCGAGGAATCTTGCTTCTTCAACGGTCTCAAGGTTTTAGTTTCTGATTGTTAATTGGTGTTTTTGAGAAGAGGACGGTGACAGGTGTCGATCCCATAGGTTAATTGATCAATGCGCGTGTATTCTTAATCTAATATATTAGGTCAGCCGAAAAGCTCTGTCCCTTCAGCGCACAATTATTTTAAGCTAGTCGACAATTGTTTGCAATGCAGGTTGTGACTCGTTAGTTTTAATTATAGCTCTTATCCTTGACCTATAAAAGGCACCGAAATGCACTATTTTATTATTAGTTTTTATCGAGAAATAATAAAAGAAGGAATGATGTCTGTATGGTGGGGTATGGGAGGACCAATTTATTGTGAGCTGCTAAAACCAGGAGGAACGATAATTATGAAAAATATTGTCAACGATTGGAGTATTAGACATAGAACTTACAAAAATACGCCCGGCTGTTTTGAATGGGAAGCAAGTTATCCTGTAGGATGGTAACGCAAGGCTACCGGCTTCTTCATCAACGCAGAAAAAAATAATGGAGGTTGGTTGGGAAGTTCTAGGACACCCACCATATTTTCCAGATTTAGCAAATTCCGACTACCATTTAATAAAATGCTGATGGGAGATCTGTTCGATTGGTCGGCGATGTGTTAAGTATATTTTATTATAGATTGGTAATCTCATTTTATTTTATTTTTGATAAGTTCTTGAAAGAGGGTGAGAGAGGTATAGATCTCAAGGAAACGTGCTTTTGATAGCTAAAGATGATCTAAAAGTTATAGAAATTAAAAGTCACAATTATAGATTCCAGAAATATTTACTGCGATATATTATTTTATTCGAATGCTATATAAAAATATAAAGTTCTCAGAATCCATCCTCCGGTTAAGTTGTCCTATAAGAGTAAACTAATGCGTCTGTGACTTGAAGTGTTCATTTCATCCTAAACAAATTTATTTAAGCCCCCATATACCTACATTAATTTTTACATTCTTCAATTTACCCTTTCTTGGCGTACAAAGCGACCAAACTGAACATGTTTATTTACATATTCCGTTAACTTTATTCAGCGTCAATTCAAAGTAAATGGAATAGTCGTCAAAAATAAATCGTGCATAGTAACATTGCAAACCAGTCATTTCGACTGCCTAAGTAGTGCAAGTGTTAAAAACCTTGACAATCTTCCAAAGTTCCTCCATACGAGCTTCAAACTCGAAGCCTTAAAGAAATGATTCGTCGTACCGTTCACTTTATTCAAAAAGCGTGGGGTAAGCTGCCCAGGAAGCCGTACCGGGCTCGCATACGGGTCAACGAGCCCGTTTCTCTTCTCCTTCGATTAAAAGGGTTAAGCTTCTTTCTTCTAACGAGAACGAAATCGCCTTTCTCGATTAAGAAGCAAACGCACGAAAGAGGTGACGAAGCTTTCTGGCCGGTGTCACGCGTGTCTCGTATAACCAGCCGAACGACACACCTGTGCTTAATCCGATTACCGGTCTCGGATCGACGGGCATCGCGGAACGATCGCACGAAATCGCGATCCCTCGATCACCTGAGCCCGAACAAACGAAACCGAGATTGCGTTTCAGCTTGTCGCGCGAACGATGCCCCCTTTTCGAACGCCTTTCGATTCAGACACCGTGGAGAACACCGTCTGTTTACTACACGTCCGGTTACCCCATAAATCATATTCATTACAGTGTCTCGTTCGAACAACAACTATGGTCTACCGTCTTCCTGATTCGTTACCAGACTGCAAAGTTTGATTGTTGGCGCGCTTTCCATAGAATTTGAAGTTTGTTCATCAGTGGCGGATCCAGAGGGGGGTGATAGGGGCGATCGCTCCCCAGGAGTAATAAAATATAAAAATATTATGTCTCGTTTTGTAAAACTTGTTAGGTATATACTTAATATGTTGTCAATGTATAATACATTTTCTGATTTTTTGTAATGTATAAATAATTAATGTGAATTTAATTAGTTAGGATATAGTATCGTATAGAGATATTAAAATACAAATTACAAGCGAATTTTAAATCTTATAGAAGTAAATTCAAAAATCTACTTATGTACTTTTACACATTTTGCTCCCCCAATAAAAGCTCCTGGATCCGCCACTGTTGTTCATGACTGCTGTTTGGCGCTGATATTTTGCACAAAAGAGCCTTTAGAATTTTTTGTAGAATTACGTTTATTAGGATTGTGATTAACAAGTGGGGGATATGGTTAACAGTGTACTTCTGCACGAAGGGTGTCTTGAATAGTTAAACACCTGAATGGGGAGTCACTCGTTGGGTAAAGTAATTACTAACAATGAGACGATATGTGCTGAGTCAGTTCGAAATTTACAAAAAGTGTCTATCTTATATTTTGCCACTCCTCACCCAAACATTATCTGCAAGATCTACATCCCAGAGTTATGGCAGGGGCGCCAAGGCCAGGAGTTGCCAGTCGCCAAGGTCACTGTACCTTTTGATATGGATTTATGATGCGTCAATGATTCCTTTTTTCTATTTTATTAAACAAGTAAACTTCATAATGGTTCACTATAATTTGTGTCAAGGGTATCAGCATACAAATATAATTATCAGCAGACTTAATTGGAAATAATGAAATAATTCTAATAAACGTAGTTTCCAGGCAAATTACATGGTTCAGAAATGCACAGTGCTTTCATCCATCAATCAATGTTTTTTTATACAGAGTAAATCATCCTGAACATTAAACACACTACACTCAGGCCACGTTTTTGTCAGACAGCTCATGATACCATTTGATTCGAGCGTTTATCTCGCAAGCTACAGGTCCAAGGGTTCTTAGAAGCAAAGGAGTCCCCATCAATCTTGAGTTATGCTGAAATGGCTCGCCACTCCCAGCAAGATTGAATTAGAAGTTGATGGAGGCGAGGATGATGATGACTACCCTCGAATGGCTTTTCAAATACCAAAAAGCTCGCGCAGATTCCGTTGCATCTAGACCTTACTGAACGGACGAATGAGAGGTCGTGTCTTCGATTTAATTATCGTGGCGAATGTATAATTATGGCGCCTAAACAGACCATCCATTATATGTTGGATAAGAATATAATAGAAACGCCTCAGTTTTCCAATTTACTATTTTCAAGATTCTTCTTGTTAGTTTTATTAATAACATTTTACGTTCCAACACTGAAATAATAGAGGGTTCTCACGAGATGGTAAACAAACATAAAGGGGGTTTAGAAGTATTAGGTTTTCTTAGATCCAAACAAATTAAATCTGTTCAATTAATTACAAGATAACTTCTGTAGGTACAAACTTGTTTACGTTGCAAATAAATTATTTAATCTTTTTCAATACTTTAACTTAAATGTGAACTTGTTTCCTATCAATAATAAACAGAAGATCGGAAAAAATTGACAAATCTCTCATAATGATCTTTAACAACAGTATCTGAATTAGAGAAGGAACTAAATTTACATGTGAGCCCCACAATTGACAGGTGAAGTAAGCTCCCTTCCTTCGTTTCATGTAAAGTGGACGATTTATTTTCTAGACCTTGTGCTTTAATTTATGCTATCACTCACTCTGAACATTAGAAAAAATATCGAATGTACTGTAAGGTGCATCCAAGTACATCTAGCATATGCTTTTTATAATTATAATTTTCCAGATATTTCAAGTAAGAAAACAAATAGATTCCCCTTTCCTATCAATCGAGAAAAACTACACACATGTTACTCCAGAAAATGACGCATTGTTCTCACTACTTTCTATGTTTATAACAAACGCATTTTCAAATTCTTAAACTCACATCACTCATCAACTAATTCTAAGAGGCTTCCGCGTGTCAGTATCACTAAAGAAACCAAACAACTTGCAAAACAACCTCGAAAACTGTAACATCCAAAACATACAAACCTCCAGAAACTAAAATAATCAATAAAAAAAGAAGTACAAATACTCAAGAAAAACCTAATTTGTCAATACTATTCTCTGCATGATTTTCCTCGAACCGGGGAATGATGAACGCGAAGAAAGCAGGCTCGCACACGTGGTGTCCCGATTAGTTAGCATGATGGAGATTCTATTAAACATTCTTCCTCCCGCAGCGGCATCCTTGTGTTCAATTATTCGCGACGCGTTCCCCCAATAACAATAAATCTCAATCCGGCGGCAAAGTCGACAAAACGGCGGACAATCCATCATTAAAAACGTCTTCCTCCCGGAAGCCGGTGATTCCTCGCCAGATACGTACGTGCAGCATCGGTAAAGGTCACGTCAAGGGGGTGAGAGAGACACGAACACGCTTGATGGTGGCCAAGGAAATATACATGTTCGGTTACTACCTCGCTTTCCATCGTTAATCACGCCAGTAAATTAAACGGACCCGATGCATCATTATCTCCATAGAATTACAACGTTCTATGGACGTAGGCCACGAAACCGATTCACGCTATTACTCGACACGGACCTGTCGACCGCCTAACTCGATTTCTTCTTCTTCTTTCTACGTAGCCCATCATCCGGCATTATGGTCGTTTAGTCGGTGGGCCTGCAGTTTTAGATGAGTTTTGAAACGCTGCTATGTCAGGAGCTACATAGGAACGCTGATGACGAGCATCCATGTTGGCCATAACCTGCTCGGAGTAGTTTAACTTCAGCAATCGGACAGGAGCCGGTGTTTGAAGGTCGGATGGTACAGTGCTCCCCGGTTGGCAGGAAGAGCATTCGGGACTGAGAACTTCCAGTCAAGGAAAAAGAATTTCTTATACTCTATCTAACTTATATGTAACCATAAATGAATATACAGTGTTCTACGGTCGGCTGGAAGAGCAGTCGCGACTGAGAACTTCCTGCCAACCGAGGTAGGACAAGTTGTCATCGCCTTCTCGAGCACAATTTTTATGAGCGTAGCTCCAGAAGGTGATTACAACTTGCCCTACCTCGGTTGGCTGGAAGTTCTCAGTCCCAGATACTCTTCCAGCCAACCATGGAACACAGAACATGCCAGTTAGGTAGAGTATAGAAAATTCTTTCCAGAGCTGCCATATTTTTATAAACGTGGGAGTGTAGGGTTTGATTCTTCCCTTAACTTATTTTCGTAAATTAAATGCGTTCAGGATTCGTGTGGCGTGATCTCAAGAAGACAGTCGGAGACGAATGGGAGAATGTGTGCGTGTGTACATGAGCAGAAAAAGAGATCTGGAAATTAGGCGAACCTTCTCGGAGCGTGTGCTGTGTGTGACAAATGACAGGAGCGATCTTTTAACACATTGAGTGCCACAGTGAAAACAGCCATACGTAATCAGACACGATATAATTTCCTATTTTTTATATAAATCGTAAAGAAAACAAATATCTGAGTACTGAATCGTGTTCTTCTGTTCCTACATTATTGTTTCAGTATGAACTTTCCTCAGAATCTTGTGATAATCAATAATAAATCAATACTCAATAGTTGAATGAAATTAAATTTGAGGCATGTATAACAAAACGTAGCCTGTTGAACTGTGTTCTCGTGTACCTATCTGCTAAATAGTCAAACAATAAACAGTTATTGTCACCTTCTCTTCAAAACCGCTCAGGTTTAGAAACGAGACCCTACAAGTGTCGTTACATGACGTACCCTGTATTTCGATTTACAAACACGAGTTTCAATAAAATTATAGCTGCTGAAACTTTCATTAACAAAGCAGCAGCATCGTATGCGCCGGAGCAATAAAACTGCTGGCCAGGTCGGAGGAATGCGTTAAGGAGGAAAATGAACAGACGCGTGCGCGCGCGCGCGCGCGGCGGTATCAGATTCCCTCCATTAACAGTCGCCGATGAACGGAAAGGTCGTTGCAAGTAAATGCCAGGTAGTTCCTCAATGAATTCACGATCGTTCCACCGGTGTGCATTCCTCGTAAGCTTCTTCGCCAACTGGATCCATTAGTCATCGAGCTGTTCCCTCCGCTATCATGGGTCCACGTTGATGCGGTTTCCATTCGACTGGGTGGTCCGTCGGACATACCTCGGGCAAATCGGATTAGAACCGTGTCGTTTCTTGCCTTCGTTCTTCCTCCTCGTCCACGAAATTCGTGTGGCCACGCCGCGACGTGGCTGGCGATAAAATGAGGGATTCGAGGGTGGTGTTTTGGCAGGAAATCCGTTGATTATTGTTTGTCTCTTTGGAGCCCAGCATCCACCGCTGAGATCATTTAGCCGGGGGACCTACAGTTTTAGGTGGATTTCGACCCACCGCGTTGTCAAAGGTATCACAGAAGCAGTAGAGATGGACATCCATTCTAGCGCTGATGCGTGGCAATCGCAGTTTAATTTTAGTACAATGCTATAATGACGTTGCTGTGTAACAAACGCCACAATAAAGCATCAGCAACGAGATAATACTGTACACTTAACGGCATACTTCAAGGCTTCTCTAAGTTATATACTTATGAGTGGTTAACACGTTGACTGCCATGGTGGTGGGCATCGAACACAGTCGTCAAAGTGACAAACATTACAATCCTTGTTTAAGGCAGTGTTATTTAACTGTCCAGAAATCTCAGAATCAGTTACAGGTCTGTGGTTGTCATTGCGCCTCAATAGCGAATTTGAAAATCTGGTCCAGTTGCAGCTGTACGTAAACTCGTCGATTATTTATTTATGATTTAAAGATTTCTTTGGGTGCTCGAACGATAGATGACAGTGTGTTCCTCGTACGAGTAAAGTTGCAAGGAAAATTACGACTCTGACGTGAAATCGATGGAATTTGAAAATCTGGCCGTGTTGAAACTCTCGTCGTTTATGCGACTTTGCTGCTGAGAAATTGTGTTTAAATTTCCAGTCGCGAGCAAAGTTGAGAGGAACGTGGTCGATGATGGCGGGCATTAGCATTCCGCGAAATTGTGAAAGATAATGATGAGCGTGGATATTTTATCGTGTCCTTTCGCGGAAGACCCGCGTGACACGAGAAACAAGAGGCACAAAGGATCGTTATTGTTCAGGATAATCGAACCGAAACAATGCCTAGCTTCGTTCTTTCGTTGCCGTTCAGATTTGTCGTGGTATTTCGAGGAAATTTATCGCACGCCCCCAAAAGGAACTTCGCCGCGTCAAATATGGTAAATCGCTCGTTTCTGTGGCTTTCTCTGCTTCTTTCTACTTCGATGTCTGCCGTTGGTAGAATTAAAAGGTAGAGAGGTCGTCTTTGGATCGCGATATTGCTACTGCCACTTTGTACTTCGTTCGAGCAAACGAAAGAATCTAAGAGTCTAATCCTTTGGACAAATGGTGTAGCATTAAATTGTTTTTCAACGTTTTAGAACTAATACTGCCTGAGGTTATCAGTATATTCTAATTGTTAGACGCTGATGAAGCCAACTATATTGCTGGTGAAATGTTAAAATTCTCTTCGAATTAGACACGGCCAAAATTCTGAAACCTCTGGCTATATTAGTGTTAATTTGTTTAGTATGAACAATTCCTAATTGCTTTTATATCGCACCGTATACTGCGTGGAAAAAATTTCGATCACCTGAAGTAAATTCTAATTGATTGCATGCAACAGAGAACTGGAAACAAAATTTGAACTTGAAGTTAGTTATGAGGACTGTTATGATTTTAGGGTCGATTCATTACACTTCAATCCAAGTCTCTTATCAAAATAGAAACTCTACAGCATCAAAGATGACAAATCCTTAGTTTCTAATAAACCAACTGTATCTCAATTAGTTCTTTACTCCTAGCAATTAGTGTCCTTTCAGAAGCCTGTTCTAGCAGTAGAAAACAAGAACAAATTTCAACATTAGTTATGAGGGCCCTCACAATTTAAGAGCCGAACAATAAAAATTCCACCGCACAAAACACAACAAACTCTTAGTTTATATTACCCCAATTGTATCCCACTGCTAAATTACTAAAACCAATGCTATATTACAGACGAAGCTAATAAAATAATACACAACAGGATTATGGATTGTGACAGCATGCAGGAAAAGATTTAGACCCGAAACTTACATGTTTCTCGTGCTAAAATTTTCAAGTTGGCTGTATTTAGATAGGGGATTAGAAGCTGAATATGCAGTAGTAATATCATCGGTATAATCAACGAATAAGTACATACAGATTTAGTAGCTATAAATAATTATTTGGTTCTTACAATCAGTATCCTTTCAAAATGTCAACATCAGCTGTAAGGACCACTACGTCCCATCAATTCTTATCAAAATAAAAAATTCCATCGCACCAAAGATGACAAATCCTCGGCCTCTATCGATTCGCCCCGGGTTTCCTCGCAGAAGTCTCCTCCAGCTCTCACGAAACGGAAGACGAGATCTTCTGGAGTCAGCGCACGATAATCATCAGCGGTCCCCGCGCGGCGGACAAGAACGCGGATTCCAGTTCTTCTGGCCGGTGAAACAGGAACCGCAGAAAAGCAGATAGAGAGAAGACGACCGGGGCCCGGCCGAGAGATCTGGCGGCGGTAACGAGGCGAGAGTGAAGACCGGTCACCGTCACGGAATTATCCAGGGTATTGTGCAATTACCGCGGCCAATCTGGTCGCCGGCTATTTTTGCCGTTCCTTCCGCGCGCCGCCTGAAAAATTCCATTCCGCCGATGCCCTTTGCGGCTAGCCCTCGAACAGGATGGCCAACCGAATAAATCGCTCGACAATGACAAATCCTCCGCGAGGACTAATTGGTATTCCTGTTTCTACGCGAGAGTCCATTTCTGCGAGAGGTTACGTAACGAGGAGGAAGCCGCGTAGCGGTACAGGTGCAACCAGCTATAATGAACCGCATTGTTAACGGCGTTCACTGTACTTCGAGGCGACAGGAAGCGTTCAACCGCTCGTTCCGAGGAAAGTACATTCGGGGAAGTCGTGCGAACCTTCTCCCGGCTACCTACGTTACACGCGTCTTTTTAAAAATCTTTATTGGACGGTGTCCGTTGGCTGAAACCACCGGGACCGGTGGCTTCTTAACGGCGGAAGGCTTAACAAATATTCCGGGTACTCGAGTTTTTGGCTGGAAGCCTTTGAAATGAGGGAATAAAGTGTCTGGAGTGACTGCGCGGTCGGGGACGTTTTGTCAGGGTTTGTTAAGGTGTTTGCTGCCGTGTGAGTAATAGTGTACTGAGTTTTTTAAAATTCTTCTGCACGTTTCTGTGATCGTTTGAATAGTTTCAGTTACTGTTATATCTTTATTGGTTGAAGACACACAGTACCGTCCATAAATATCTGGACACCTAGGAAATTTAGAGATGTAGCATATTAATGCTATAATAGTATAATTATTAATATTTTGGTTTTTGATATTATTTGTCTAATGGAATAGGCTTCTTTGACGAACGCTGTAATAGCAACACGTTTTGCTATCGATGATCGTTTCCTGAACACGTGGGTGTGATCATTAGCGCTGTTAAACTCAAACTAAAGTCAACCGAACACCTGCATCGTCCTGTTCTCAATTTTGTCAATCTTAAGTGGCTGAGACTCGAGCAAATTTATACAAATATCCAACTCTGGTCAGAAATAAACATATTAACCCTGTATAACCAGAATTCTTGTTGCATACAACGAAAATGATACCTCAGGTAATTGATAAAGATAAATGATAAAGTTCATATCACGGGATATAAACATAATAATAAAAAAATAGGTTACTTGGCAGCAGCATACTCATAGAATATAATTATACAGAGTGATAAATAAACGAAATATGATTTAAAAATATATATATATATATATAGATATATAGGTATATACCTTCCAAGTCACGTGGTGTTATAGAGGGTTAAATACACTGTGATGTGGAGGAGGAACAAACGGGAGATAAAGTCATCTAAATTGCATCTCTTCATACACTTCTATGTGTATGTACGTTGTTGCTTAACTTTCGTTATAGCTATTTTGTCAACATCATTTGTTAACAAATATTGCTTCTGTTATTAAATAATAGCATAATAATTGTAAAATAATATGACAAACCAACAAAAGAACTATATTTGTAAAATATTTTAGTAACACCGCAAACATGTAAATGTTCGGATTCTTTTGAACGGTAGTGTATGTCAGAAATTGATCGTGGTAGTCAAGATAAAGATTGGAAAAGTTGTTTTATGGCGGTTCTAGAGTGAGTCCTGAATGGTCCAAAACCGTTGCTGGCACATATTTCTAGGACTATTTTTATTCGATATTTTGTAGGGTGACCTGACACATCAGACAGAAAGAACCCCATCGCTCGACGCAGGAAAAACACCGACCTAAAATCCAATTTCGTTCCAATCCCCCGACGTTCGCGTTAAAACTTTTCATCTCCACCGTTCGCGTTATTTCCACATCAATTTCAGACCACGTCCCAGAGTTTCCTCAATCGAATTTTGGAACATCAGAAGCCAGCCCATCGCCTCGCACAGTCCCCGCGCGAAAAGTGCACCGAGCAGGCTGTAGACCGTCATTTCCGATCGACAGATATCGGCATCCGGGGCGAACGTGTTTTCCAGGAACCCGTACGCTCCTCACCGAGAGGAAGACGAAGAGGATCGAGCTGTCTCCGTGACGACGGAGGAGCGGAGGAAGAAGAAAAGAAGACACCGAACGCATCCTCGACGGTGTCCTCGAGGCAGCGGGTCGCGTGGCCTTCGACGTGCACGGAATCATGCGTGCTCCTCGAATCGACCACTTCGAGGGAAGATTACAAAAGGGAGAACAAGAAGCAGAAAAGGGAAAAAGGAGCTTTCTACGAGCACCGGTTCGCCGTAGGACAGCGGATCGAAGAAAATCACCGGTTCTCCGACGGCAATTAAACTCCGATCGAGGAAGACCCTCGTCAGTGCTTCGGCCATTTTGCCGAAAGCGACTGTACCTCCCACGTTTAAGCGCCGCTTGCTTCTATACTCCTGTTTCGAAGGAATTTTGTGTTTCTCACTGAATTATATTGTAATTAAAATTTATTCACCAGTTGAGGCTGTGGTAGAAATTGGTGATTGTCTGGAACTTGGTAGGATAAGTTAGGTTAGTGATTTTGAGTAGCAATTGACCAGTACGTGTGATGGGGGACATTGAATGTCTCTGTTAGACAAAGAACAGTTTTATTATTTATTATACTTGTGAGTATTTATTTGCTATATGGGTGAACAAGATTTAGAAATAACACAACGATAGATATGTGTCAAGATGTAGACTTACATTGTTAGAATATTGTTATAGAATATTACTTTGTTAGAAAATTGTTGTATGTAGATATTGTTGCTGAAACATTTAGAACAGGCTGTTTAAGATCATAAAACCACCTACAAAATGAATTTGAATTTTTAATATGATTTTTAATTTTTGTCGTATATTTTAGAACCATAATATCCTTTTAAATTCTTCCTCTTTCTGTTATATCTTCACTTTTGCACTTCTAGAGTTAAAAACAGAGAAATTATCCTGGAGACGAAGAGTGACTCTGGGAGATCTAATTTGTGTGTCTGCATTTGCTATTGATTATTTAATTGCTGCATAAGAGCCATATTGAGTTTTTCAAGTTTAACACGCTGAATGCCACAGTGAAAAATTTCGTGCCTAGTCAGACTCAACATAATATTATGTTCTAAATCCTAACCCAACCTCAGAGGGAAAAAGATATACGACTATTTGGTCGCACAGCAGTTATCTCATAGTATTATTACAATACTAAACCTTCCTAAAATTGCATAAGAATTAGTAGTTGTTTAATTAAGTTAAATATGAGGCGCCTGACATCGGTGACTACGTAGCAGTCAACGTGTTAATAAATTTGTCTGCAAAGAAGTAAACCTCGATTAATTGTAAAATCTTAAAATAGACGATACGACCATTTAAAATCCTAAATAAGGTCATCATGTCTGTTATAAGTAAACTGCGAATGTTTATGCAAATCAACATACACGCGTAAAACATGTTTATGTTCAGATATCGTAAAAATAAAAGGTTGAATGTTCAAATGTTTACAAAAATTACTCTTGAAATTCGACTTTTTCATCTACATGTATTAGAATAGACGAATATTAGGAAAAAAATGAATATTTGCAGAAATATTCACAGTTTAATTATAACACGTGCAGTGTTCTAAATTTAAAATTTGTTTATCCCCGATTATACATTTTTTTAGTAGCTGATGTTACCAGAGGTTGAGAAATCGTCAATAGAAATACGTTTCAACTGCTGAACACCATTCGAATCCTTTTTGTTTTTACATCGTTTTTCAATGTATTGTAAGAAGAGGAAAGCAGGCGCTTCTTCCGCAATGTCAAGGTGAATAAAAACGATCGCTCGCATTCAGAGTGACATTTTGACGTTTGCATCGGCGATCATGCTTTGAACTTTCACTTTTGCATTTGTACAGGCCCTTTGAATCATTGGAACTCCATCAATCATGCGGCCGAGTTTCTTTCGCGCTTTCGCGTTCGAACCGGGAGACCTCCATCTTAAACCGCGCATTCTATAATTATATCAGTGAAACGTTGCTGAAGTTCGTTTGAGAGGTTTGAAATTCAAGTTAGTTTGTTAGGGAGTAATGTATTTAATTCCTGACAGTAGTTTTTAACAATATAGAGTGCGTTTACTTTCCACTGGCAACTCAGTTTTATGATGTAGGATGTCTCCAGAAAATAAGAAAAAATATAAGGAAACTCTTCATCACTGTTTACGTAAAGTACGACAATTAAAAAAAATATTTCAGGAATTTTCAAGGTTATATTTAGGTCATCTTACGCTTTTCAAACGAAATGCTGTACTGTTGCACTGTGTCAACTAATGTAATGACAGTTTTCCGACGTCCACGAGGAAGTAAACAAAAAAAAGAAAAATCTTACACCCAATTTGGAAAAGACATCAGTTTTGCACCATCCTATAAGTAATGTTTGTTCCCTATCTCATAAAACATACTTTAAATAAATGTAAATACATTGTTCCACTTTATCTAATAAAGATTTGACTATGCACGTGGTGGAATGTCAGAGATGTATATTGTTCTGTATTTTTTAATAAAAATTTGAATTAATACCATGGCAACCACATGTAGCCAACAATTTTACAAATTCGACGCACTTTTTAGTGAAAAATTGTCATATTATAACATGTTGTACGTACCACAGTTGTACTACTGCCTATTTAGCTGGCTAAACAATTGTTTAATCGGCAAACAATACAATGATACTGATCGATTGCAACAGACTTAAAATGAATTGCTTTAAAACCATAGAAATTCATGGAAAATCGAATTGAAGAACTGTTAATAAAGCAGCGGAATAAGGATACCAAAATTAATATTCAATCTGTCAATAATTAAAAATGAGGGCGCTTGTTGAACTCTACGCTCGAAGTCGCCTTTAAAAACGACGCAGATTATGGGATCACCTGACATTTCCTCGATCCTAGCAGATTCAAGATCACTCATTAGTTAGATCTAATATAAGACATTATCTGCTGTTCTCATCTCATCTCAGAGAATCTACTGTCTATCGAGCGCATGCTGATTAATAAAACGAGCAAAAAACGTCTCTCACCGTATAGTTTGTATCGAGTAAAAGTTCTATCAGCGAAGCTTCACAGAGAAAGTTCTGGCTGGGGAAAAAAGCGCATTGCGTGAGAATGTTTTCACTCTCGGCCGCCTCTCGCTGTTATTAAACCGTTTGAAACTCGTCCGATCCATCTTAGCAACCCCCTGCAGGGCACCGAGGTTCTCACCAGGGGATTATGCGAGTTCCTCCTCCTGTTACAGCGTTCGCATTGTGTCGCGGACGTTCCTTCTACGGCGGCCCTCGCGAAATTTGAATAACACTGCGATTTGTATCGCGAAGTTGTACGACATCGCGTATTTTTTCAAGAATTGAATTTAGAATAAGTTTACTTGATACGTTCACTGAACAGAAAATTCGTTGTTAAAGAAATTAGACAACAGAAAGTTCAAAGCACACCGTGATCTGTTCGTCTATGAATAAAATATTGGCGGTGCCTCACGCGCCTAATTAAATTTGTGTGAGTCGTTGGAAAGTGCACAAATGAAGTAGTTACTCCGTTGAAACATGTATTTATTGATGAGGATTGTTCCTTGGGCTTGACGACTCAGAGTGGCAGATTAATGTCGCAGGTAAAAGTGATGTACAACAAATAAATATTGATATTTTGATTTATCCTTCAAATCTCTTAGAGGCACCTGGAGTAAATGCTTCCTTATATTCTAAAACGTATTGACTGAACGTTATGTAACATGATGATAGTTAAATTATAAGTCACAGCAAGCATGTTCATGCAGGGGAAAATTATCTTATAGCTTGTTAAGCTCCTGACATATAACACCACTTAATTTTGTCCTGTGACATTTGTTTCTACCTCTAACCTGTTTAAAAATATACCTCGTCGCCCAGTTGCGTGAAACACTCTGTACTTATAACTGAAACAGCTTTAACTCGTTTTTCCGGAAAAGTGACTTAACCCTTCGAACTCCTAATTTTTTTTTAATTTTCTTTCCAATAACTCCCTATTATTTTAACACTTTGACGGCCGCAAATATTTAGCAAAAATTAGGTGTCGTTGGCTATTTTTACAAGACTCTAGTCGAGCACTATTATATTTCTACGTTATTCTTTTTTATCTCAATTGTTTTGTCATTTCAATTTTATGAGTACTTGCTTATTTACTTTTTATCAATAATAGGTACACCAGGTTATTTGTTCTACGTAAGCGTCATTCGAATGAATGTAGTCACGTGTGCGTGACAGCAGCCATAAACATGTTAAGTGTTTTATTTGAAATACTTCAAAAGACAGTCGGTTAATAGGAACCAATTAGGTACAAAGGATCATGTACCTGAACACTTCAAGGACTTTTTTAATTACAAAAAAGGATCCTCTACATGTAATATTGCTTAGCCAGTTAAAAAAAAAATATTGCGAAATATAATACATATTTAAGCTGGCTATTTAAAAATGTCGACCGTGACTCGGTATAGGAGTACCCGTGAATAAAATCGATTTCGAGTCACACTCGACAAAGGACTTCAAAGTGTCAATCCACTTTGAAAATAAAGAACTCACTGTGTCTCTTTTTGAAACTACCGTCTAGTTCTAAACTTATTAATGAAAACCGTCAGCCTCTCGGTTTCAAGAGAACTTGCAACACGTCACGCTGGCTCCTGTTTCTCGATTCGACGGGAAGAGGGATGAAAGTTCTGCCACGAGTCTGTAACTTCCTCTACCGATCGGAGGAGAATCATGCAATATGTATGTATCGATCGGTCGCGTCCGTTGAAGACGCACGCGGTGGCTGGAGTAATGAACCGTGGAAACGCGACTCGTTTTTGCCCGTTCGAGGAGTCGTCCGAGCCAGTCTTTTTATCCTCGAACGGGCAACGCCGCCGTCGCTTGTTTACAAATTGATCGTGTCAGTGAAAACGGATTCAAAGTGCAGACACCGCGTCGATTTGTCGAAACGCACGGCCGTCGTTCTTCTCGTAACTCGGGCACCACGGCTTCTGGAATGGTTCATACAGAACCGACGATATTTGTCAAAAACTGACTTTCTTTCTGGGAGGACTCAACGCTTTAACGGCCGCTGTCACGTACATGTGACTCCACGCATTTGTATAACGTTGACACAAAACAAATAAGTCAGCATACCTATCCCTGATCAAAAAGGAATACCCGAGTATTTAGAAAACGAAAATGGCAAAATATCTTGTATAGAAAGAACAACGTTGAATAATTTGTTATTTAAAGAGAGTCGCGAAAAATGGCCAATGATGACCACTAGAACATAAAAATGGTAAAATATTGTATATAAAAAGTATAACATAGAGTATTTGTTAGGTAAAGTGTCTTGCATGAAATGGCCAATGGTAATTAGAATTATCTGAAGCAATTTGGACGCGTCCACAAATATTCTTCCCTCGTGGCCTCTTATAGCGCTTGAATAATAAACTTCAGCGCCACATAGCCATTGAAAAAATCGTAAGGCAAGAGGTTAATGATAGTAATAATTAGTGTTATTTCAAAGCAACCAAACAAATCTTAAATTCATCAGCAGAACCAAATGGAACAATAGCAGACGAACCAAATGACTTGTTATAAGCTTGTGCTTGGTTCCTAAAACCCAACGCATAAAAGCTGACAATGAGAGTACCCAAAATAATAATAACAATCTCAAAGAAGTATTAATGTAATATATTTTAATTGAAGCTGCAAGCATTTAGTTGTATCGTTGTACATTTACTATTTTGTGTGATTATTATTGCTGTGGCAATGCTCAGAGATGTCTCAAAAGTTACTATTTTTTTCAATACGTACGTGATTTCCCAGGTGCCCGACCAGACACGTCAGACGCAGTCTGCCTCACGATGAATATTCATCAAATCGACGCGAATTTAATTAAATCCTTACGCATCGAGAATTTTTAATTAAATTCCACCTGTTTTTGCGGGGGGCGCGCAGAAGAAGCCAGAGAGCAAATTAATTCCGGAATGATTGAGTAAAGAGTGTATTGGAGACTTCACCGCGAGGGGACGCGTGGAATGTATGTAACTCGTGAATATTTCAGTAAACCGCTGTATTACCGACATTCAGACGGCTGTAAATCATCGTTCGATTTGCTGAAGCATAGAAAAGCTAATAAGTATCGACGTTATGGGACAAGTTACTGTTACTTCCGCGCATACGGTGAATGTTATAGGAATGTTTACAGCAGAAACATGTGTTAACTTTTTGTCAGGTACAAATGTATTCAACCTTATTATTACTTGTAAATGGTAATATGATTTTTCACATCTTTCTATTATTTATTTGGATTCTATGTTAACAGTGATTCAGTGTAGACGAACATTTGAATTTTTTTAAATAAAATCATTCATTTTGTAGGCCGGTGAAATTCAACAGCAAACTTCAAAAGGGTGTTTAAAAAACGTCCATGCCTTTGTAACATAAATATAAAACTTCCTGAACAGTCAAGACTTCGTCTCTTCCTGTGCTCTTGACATTCATTCCATTACATGCACACACTAGCATACGAAAGTTCGTCTACTCGAGACTTAACCCCTTGTCTGATAATAACGAGTCACACTCGTGATGCATATTATGATCTATAGATTATAAATATCAGCTTCACTCAAACATAAATTCTTGAAAATTGTATATTACAACACCACTAACTTTTATAGGATCATCTAAAGCAACCTGTACACGTTGATAAATATCCTTCCTAGGTTTTACGCTTACAACACTCGAACAATAAACGTCAGGGTAGATAGCTATTAAAAAAATCATAAGGCAAGGGGCTAATCAAGTACACGTGTACTTAACAAATTTTCAAGGTCGCTTTCTCAAACAGGAAGCCTCATAAGAAAAAATGTTATTCTATATATTCGATGCCGTTTTACACGTACAATAAGCACCTAACTGGTGGCTTGTTCCACCAGTTTCATGCCACCCTCTATAAGTGTGTGACTTTAAAGTTCCACCTCGTTAGAGAGTGTTAACCCATTGACACACTTTTTTTTCTAGATCGGCCTCAGAAACTCACTTTTTTTCAATGTTCCTCCGTTGCTACAAGAAATTAGATGAAAAGACAATGCGTATATGGGTTAATTAATACGACTCGTATTAGTTTTAAAAAAAAAAAAATGATGACGGTAACATGTACAGGAATTTCGACCGGTAAGATATTTGTTGTATTTTTAGCAAAAATATATATGACTGCTATAGCCGTCATTTGCCAGCACATCTACAAAAATCTGACACCTATAGCCGTCATTTGTGACGATGAGTTAAAGACCGATAGAAAGGTGAGGAGTTCGCGAGTCGTGCGTCAGCTGAAAATTTCCGGAAGACCGACGACAGCGCGGCAACAATGGTCGAAAGAGCAACCGGTGAAACCGGCGAGAATCGATTAATATGGTCGATCGATTTCTCATGCGCGATCGCCGGCGTTCGAGGCGCAACAATTGGCGCGCGCGCGCGCGCTCGAGAAATCGAAACCGAAGAAGGAAGAACACGCCCCTGGCCCAAGAGTTCTCCGTTCCTCTCTCGCTCCGGCGACAGTTCGACGATTTTCTACGCTCCGCCGTCGCAATGATAGCCGCGGAATAATTCCGGCGCGCTTTCACACGTGTCGCTCGAATCTGCGGGATATCTCGCGTGGGCGGCGACACTTTTCGAACTTATCCCGCTCGCGAAATACGAGCAGGTTAGAATTCACCGCGTGCTTTAAGACCGCCGGACACCTGGAAGCTGCCTCGTGAAAACACTGCGAACGGAGTTTTCTGATTTCGGCCCGATAGCCGCCGTGAAATCCGGGGTGCTTGTCGCGTGTGACCGCCGAAAGACACTTATCGAGCCAATTTCTACTTTCTTTCTGTTTGATCGAGCTACCGATACACTGTACACTACAATCGATTACTCCTGTGCGTGTTGCAGGATGTGATGTGTTTCTAATTAGATATTCGATGTTTAACCCTTTGACTACCGACGTCCAATACAGTGGACATGACTTTGGGATTCCCTTAAATTTCAAATGTCAAATTTTGTCGAGTAATTCCAACGGAAATCGTTTAAAGTTATATTGTGTCATAATATGCCATGATTCAGCAGAATATGTAACATTTAAAGCAGTCGGACCCACATAACCAAAATCCAACACTGAAAAGAGTTTTGAATCGAGGGTTTAGGAGCGGTAGTCAAAGGGTTAAGACCACTGTCATATTATGAATTGAGAGCCAGAGAAATTCTATCGGGGGTTTAACCTGGATGTTATGGTACGTCTGACCAGGTATGAGAGTGACTGTGATAGTCAACGCGTTAACCCTTTGTACTCCTAATTTTTTTTAATTTTCTTTTCATTAACTCCCTACTATTTTAAGGGTTTTATTTGAAATATGTTACAGTATGTTATGAAATAGATATTTTCCTGTGTCTGACTCGTTGTGGGATTTTCCACTGCGGCACTTAACCTGTTAACAAATGGATCAAGACTTCAGGAGCATAGGAGCGGTTTATTTTGAAAGTGGCGTAAGTCAGTCTGAAAAGAAAAATGAGTTAAAGCTGTCTTGTTTGAAAATAGACGATACGTTTATCTGGAAGTAATTCATTGGCTACATTCTTCGAAATCGTTGATATTAGGTTCACAGAGGCTTAGATATCAACCGGAATTGTAAATATATTAATTTTGAGGGTTGCATTAGTTGACATTGCTGAAATTTTATTTTAGACAGATCATGTTAAGTGGTAAGTAGCATTTTGATACGTCAAAACGTGTCAGATCGAAAATTCTTGCATATTTCGTGCATATTAAATCTTCGAATTACAGAATCTCGTGCATCCTGTACACAAACCTAAATACCCCCTAAAATGTGACTCAACAAAATTAATTTTCTCAAAAACAAACCCGCTACAAACACATTTCTCCCCACATTCTCGACTCACTTCCACATAACGAATCATCCCCAACCGTACCACCGCTTCCAATCCACCCTGCATTCCATCGCCCCTCTAAATTCCACAACAACGTTCCGTGGTTTCACCAATTTCTACAACCCGTCATCCAAAACATTCGACCGGTACAGCAGGAATGCTGAAACCAGCCCATTCGGTGGAAACGAGTCAGAGAAAGCTTAATTATCGTTTCGAATCGCACGAAGGCCAGGGCCGCGAAATTTCAACTCTGAACCCGGCGCCGTTTAATGGAAGAACAAGAGCGATGGAGGAAAGATTTGCGAGCTCGGACTTGTCGTGGTCACGGAACAACCCATGGTGTCCCGTTTGCAGAGGCTCCATCGGCGAGAGAGCGCGGTATCGAGGTGCGATCCAAACGTGTTTTAATGTCACCGCGGCACCTGGACCCGATCAGCCAATAAAGATGCGATAGGAGAATCTTGGAGAAAGCGGCCATGTCTTGGAGACCGTACCGTGCCTCCGTAGGGGGCCTCTCGAACGAATATCGACGGCGGAAGATGGAGGAGGAACGGACGTTGATAATTGCACCGAGGAGCCTTTAAGGTGAACGCTAAGTGCTGGTACCGATCGATGGAAAATTGAATGCCAGGTGTTGGACGTAGCATGAGATGAAAATTTGTGGCTCTGCTCCTTAAGCATTATTGGTGGTGGGATTTAATCCTGTTGCCGTGGATTAAATACAGTGGGGGACATCTGACATGCTGGCATTGCATTCCAGGGTAGCTTACTCCAAATGCACGCAGGTACTCTAGTTCTCGAATTTTTGGAACATTTTTATAGCTAATCGATGACACTGTTCAAGAAGATCGTTTGAAAATTGGATTGCCAGGTGCTGGCCGTAGCACGAGATGAAAATTTGTGACTCTGCTCCTTAAGCATTATTGGTAGCGGGATTTAATCCTTTAGCCATGGATTAAATCTGTAGCTTGGTAAGCTAACGTCCATTTGAGTATTAGTCACGATCAAAATCATGAACTTTATCATAGAAAAAAGGGCCACTGTCCTTCCATTATTAGAAGCAAAGTTAGCTACATTTTCAAGAGGCCAGAATGTTATGTGTACTGCAATAAAAAGGGTCAATGTGCACCTTTTCCCAAAACATTGCAAATTGTATATTGATCCTTTTCTACCAAGGTACAAAAATACAGTGTGAGACATCTAACATATTGACTTTGCATTCCATGGTAGCTCATTGCAAATGCACACAGGTACTCTAGTTCTCGAATTTTTTGAACATCCTTCCAGCCAGTCGACGATACTTCAACAATTTGCAACGTAAACAGTATGTAAGAGCGAAAGAATTATGGTCGAACTGTGTGTGCGTAAGTACGACAGTGGCGTGACGATTCAACGCTAACACAGTAATTGTGTAAAAAGTGAAATATCTCGTAAAGTATTGTGTTTTTAATGACCTTGCCTTATTCCTTTTATAGAGAGAATGATATGCAAACAAAATCGTAGCGTACCATTTAAAAAAAAAGTGTGATTGCATTTTAGAAGTGCACCGATGCATTTGTGAAAAAATCACTCAGTCTGATTATAGAGTATGTTAAACAGTGCAAAATTATCCTCCACAATTTTTTCCTAACTTCACTCGTAACAGAGCTGCAGGCTGACCCAGTTGCCAGAATCACCCTGTATATTGTTCTCGACGCTACGTTACAGCTAACACCCAGACGAACTCAACGACCTGTAACAGATGACCTTGACATAACCTTGAGCAACAACACGTATTCCAATTATTGTGAAGCTTCCCTCGAGCTATATTTACGAATGCTTTCCCTGAACACCGTGTCCCATCTAGATCCACGCGTCACACCCTGAAGCGTCTCGACACCTTGAAATTTCACCGTGACGAAGAAAAGTGATGCCAGAAAACCCAGACCGATTCATACCCCGCGAAAGAATTTTCCACTCGTCAGAAACGTCGGACCAACGAACAAACCGCGAGGTATTTATTTATTACATGCCCGTTGTGAAATAAAGTTATCGCCTAGGAAACGATGAAACTATTCGAACAATGCGACGAACTGGATCCGACGACGTTAAACGCGGCGGCGTTCTGCTCGCAGGGGCGAGAAAAGAAATGGAATCTCGCAGGGAAAACAAGCGCCCTACCGCTATGTTCATTATTCAATAAAACGTTGCGGAAACGATAAAACGTGACACGATGAATTATACACTGGGACGCGCCGTTTCGCGCTCGACAAAGACACAGTAGTGTATCCTGGTTGTCAGGTGAGCTATACACGCGATAATATACGGCGTACGCTCTTTTGTACGTTAATGTGCAACGTGTACTCTGATTTATTTAAAACGCGCGACGTGTGCAGCGTCCATAGAAAGTAATTACGCAAACCGTAACGTCCGATTCGATCGGGTGAACGTTGTTGCGAACGTCAGAAAATAATGTATTGTTCTTTCACTTAAGCAACAGTTTCACTTCACTGTTGCACGGAGATTTAATGCCCTCCGCAAGTGACAACTCTTTAACGCGTCCCGTCGCACGGCGGGGAATACCGTTAACCGGACAAACGCGTGACAAAAGCTTTTTATTAAGGGGACTAGGCAGTCAGATTTGGTCAAAATGTAACTTTCTTTGAGAATTTATTACAAGCAAATGAATATATGTTGTGACTAGTACTTTTAGGTAATGTTCATTAATACTATAAACTGTAAAAAAATATTTTTTTGAATAACGTATACTTATATATGATGGTTTTACAGTCGACTGATGTATAAGCGCTTTTGCTGGAGTCGTTGCGGTTTTACAGTGATCCTGGCCATAAAGAATTGAATTATGAAATATCCTCAAAAAATTTGACACTCTATAGGCCCCTAATCTGCACCGAACCTGTTTAAAACGAAAAAAAATCGAAATTGTAAAAATGGCGGCAGTAAAGTTAAGAAAACGAGATTTTTCATTAAAACAGATGCTATTTTATATTTTTTTTTGACAAAACAGGAGTTTTTGCAGACTTATGCGTAGGTTCAGGCCTTAACTATACATGTTTTACATTTTCTCAATTTTTTTCAAGTCGATTCGAACCTCCGTTTTTTCGCGATCACTGCAAAACGAAGAGAAAATATGATTTCGAGAAAAACGCGTTTAAAGTTTTGGAAGACCATAACTACTACATTCCTCGCGATCGAACTTTTCGGCTGTCAAACCCTTAATTTTGCGAATTTTAACATGACTCAAACGGCATTTTACTCGCGAAGGATAGTACTTTCGAAAAAAACAATAAAAAAAATGCATTTTTTGACTGCCTAGTCCCCTTAATACAGGGTGCACCGGTGAAGCGGGAAATTTTCAAAACGCAATTATTAAATGAATTTTTCATTTTAACTTAAATTTGTTTATATATTTTTGTTAATTATATTATGCCAGTTTATTTTTTAAAAATGACACTTGACAGGTGAGCACCATTTCGATCCACGCATACGTCTAATCTTGACCCATTTCTTTCCAACGTTGTATATACTCAACATCTAAGAAAATATTTGGATAATATTTAATAAATGATAAAACAAATAGCAAGAATTTCTGATACCGTTGTCACGTGAATGTTACTTAAAACTTCATAAGTGTTGGTACGTGTTTGATCAAATTAAAATTAACAATTAATTTCTTTCTGAAAGAAAATTAAAGAAAATATTGTTCTAAGTGTAAGATAGTGTTTTCCTATATTCTATAAATTTGTTATTTACCACAGTAATATGTTTCGACTGTGAGCAACGATTTGGCAGTACATATTTGAGAACTAATTGCTGCATGGTTTTGGCTTTAGAGTCGAATCTGTTCTATTGTGTACGACGTGTCAAATAAATAATTTCTCGAGGAATATAGAAGAAAATATTTTTGTCCGCTTAAGATCGTGTTTTCCTAATTTTTTGTAAATTTTCTACGTACCTCAGTAATATGTTTGGACTGTGTGCAATGATTTGACAATATTTGAGAATTAATTGCAGCATGCCTTTGATTTCGGAGTCGACTATGTTGCATTGTACACTATGAATCATTCGATTATCCAAAATAAACGGGTTCTGAATGTTTAATAGCGAGTGAAGTTTGCCGACCGTGATAATACCGAGTTCGTCCTGTGCAATTACGTTTCCAATCTGTTTGCAAACTGGCCCGGCATCATACTTATGCTAACAAGCGAAATTCCAGATCTCTCGTGACAATTACCCTGCCATTAACGGGCAACGCGAATCTGCCTTAATTTGCCAGTTGCGCCCGCGTGTTTTCGTCGCAACGAACTGAAAATTAGCAGTTGCGCGAAATTACAAATTTATGACCAGCCGCTTTTACGGAATGTTGTTAAATCTTGTTCATTTCGCAGCTCCGACTTGTCATTACGGAAATATTTAGTGTCTCGTAATTAATGAATGTAGAGAAAGGTACTGAAGCTTCTCCATTGTCTGGCGATGAATGTATTTGATCCACTTGCCAAATTTCTGGGATCAACTAAATTCAGTAAATGAAACTTACATTTCTGTTCGATTTTCATTTTGCGGGGCGGAAATTTAAAGGCGTTGCAGGCTAATATTCATAAAAAATTAAATTTTTGCTTCTCAGAGACTGTGTGAAATCAGAGATGGCACCAGGTGATTTATTAGGTCAGTTTTATTACGTGGAATTATGAAAGTAGCTACAACAATGTTCTGATTTTTGTACAGACATAACTTTCTGTCCCTATACTCAACGCCATACAATTTCATGAATACTTTTGTTTTATCTTCATAAAAATAATTATACTAAACTCAACAGACACAGAAATATGTACGTTGTCGAATATAAGTAAAATCATTTCCACAAAACCACTTTTCTGGATGGTCTCGGTAGAATAATCCCATAAGGGTGCATTCTCCTTTTTGGACCTGTTTAGAGGGTATAGTTTAGAATTTTTTTTTGAAAAAACAGAACAGTATATCTTTATGAAACTTTACAGATTTATTGAAATACATTTATAGTACATTCATAAATTGTGGTACATTGTTATTGTCTAACGTATGGCAATTATTCTCCGGGGTAATTACAGGTACGCATCCCCGCAAACGTTTACTCCCCCGCTGAATAATTACTACAATTTAGATGATAACAATGTACAAAAATTCATGAACGTTGTGTAAATATATACGAATAAATCTACACAGTTACATAAAGATATATTGTACAAAATTTTCAAAAAGAAATCCCAAAATAAACTCTCAAAATAGGCACTGAAAAGAGAACACCTCCTTAACAGCTAATTATTGGTACTGAAATAAGCAAAATAATCAACGTCCACACATTGAAAAAAATTTCACAAATTTCCCGCATGAATGCAAATATCCAAAACGAATAGTACAGCCGCACTTGTTAACTATTATACAGTCAAACAGTAAACATTTCTCACGCACTATTGTATTACACGAGTCGCCTGTGGGTATCGCATAAAACACGGGAGAACAGTACATTTTCTCCCGAAGGCACGTGTTCGCCAGGTAAGTTCGCGCTTTCGATTTCTTCGGGGACGCTCTCGGTTTCACCGGTCGTCGACGAGCGGAGGAGAAAAAAGAGGAACATCGACGGGGCACGGGGAGGTATATCAATGGAACGGCGACGATCAAAACGCGATAAATCTGGCTGGCGGTGTTCGATCGTGCGATCCCGGGAGGAAGAGAAGGGGGTCAAAGGACGAAAGCCACCACCGTGGGATCCCGGGTGAGATAAACACAGGCTCCGAGAGCAAATCGGAAAGGAAGGAGAGCCGGTCTCCGGTTCCCCGTCCGGTTTCTAATGCCAGTCTTCCAGGAACCTCGAGATCCTTCGAATATATGAATCTCTTATGAGAGAAGGACGAACAAAAGGGAAAAGGAGCTCGACCGGCCGATCCCTGTGGAAAAGCAACGCTGCGAACGAACCTTTGGACCGGCGAGGAAGTCGCTGCTATCAGACATCGAATTGTGAAATGTCAGGTCATCTCATGGGTAATGTCGGTTTTAAACATCATTTCATCAAACGTAAAGAAATTAACAGCTGCAGGTACTTCTAACCCTTACTTCGTACACGTGGGTCAACTCTGTCCAGGCTAGTTCCAAATGTATGCGTGTTCTACTGTATACAGGGTGTGTCACGCAATTGGAACGGTTTGTAACTCGAGTTTGGTTGGCGATAAAGAAAGTTGCAGAGGAAAAAGTTAAATCGTATAAGAACGTCTATTTTTATATATTTCTTGAATCTTGTATTTTTGTTTTCAAATAAACATTGTGTTTTAGTTTGTCTGGTGTCAATTACTGATTCATGAAGCTGTCAAGTACCAGTTTTTTAGAAATATGATGTGTCAACTACGCAAGGGTTCAATTTTTTTTAATGCAACTATTATAGGATTATTTGTCAGTGCTAATGAATCCAATTCATTTAAAATAAGAAAACTGTAATAATAATTACATACAATGGGAAATGAGTCTTACAATGTCAACTACTGGTACATTTACCCTAAGTTCTGTTTTTTATAAGTGCAACGATGCGTTTAAGAAATGCAAATGCAGTGTGTTTTAAATGGAAATGCATATTTTCTTTTTCGTGGATCTATTCTTCGGAATATTCTGCATAAAAAAGTATTAGAGGCCAATGTTATAAATTCAATATTTCGAGAGATACTTCAAGTTTTTTAATGTAAAGTATTGCTACGGGAATCCACATTTTCAGCGAAAAATACCAAACAAAGTAGATCTCCCACATTCCACCCCATACATTTCTGAAATGGTTAACTTCCAGACATACAATGGCATGCAAACGTTTCCGGTCAGTAAACATACTAATCTTACTTCAGTGAAGAAAAGCAAAAACGAATTTTACGCGAGCTACGATTGCAAAATAAGAAACAATGACTGAAGTAATTACTTTAATTACTGTTCCACAAATATGTTTAGTTAGAAAGTTACACAAAAGAATGTGTGGTACATACATGCAAATCAACGCAACGCAATTAAAACTGAAGAACTGAAAGCAAAGAAAAAAAAAGATCGCAACGTTCAGGCCCCAAAAGAAAAGTTTATTTCGTATTTCTCCGGTAAAGGACACCGCTACCAATATCCCTAGGGCTTGTCGGGAATATTTTCCTTGACGCAGGAGCAAGGAACTGTGAACGCATGCAGAAGGTATTTGAAAAATGCGAGCAGAAGTTTAGGGACATGTACTATGAATCAGAGAGAAGTGTCAATGAATACCGACTTAAATGAAATTAGTAAAATTCTAATAGTATGATACGAAATTAATATACACAGTGGTTAATTCGTTTAGGTTTGATGTAGTCATATTTAAAAACGACGATAATTATAGCGTGTCCGAATATAGTCTGAACGATACAAACACTTTCAATCGCTCCGTCGAAGACTGTGAGCAGAGAATTCATTAAAGTCGACCCAGGAGAAAATTCCTCCTCGATCCGCTCGAAACCTCGGCGCATTGTCTTCGCCTAATTAGAGATCGTAGACACAGGCCAAACCCTAACGGAGGACCCTAACGATCTACGAAAATATTCTATCTGTTCTATCGTATCCTTCGTGTCCTCGCGGTTCTCACGAAGCTCGAGCTACCTCGAAATCGGTCAGGGAAACTAGTGCAGCGGAGCGAATGGAAACGGTGACACGACGAAGACGACTATCGACGACAACGAGAAGTCGAATCATGCAGGCTATCGCCATGACGATCCTGTAATAGTTTCATGGACTCGTGGTTCCCCTATACACGGTGTCTTCGAAACCTTAACTCGAACTTTCGCGACTCCATGGCGAAACTCATCGTTGATTAGAATATGACCTGAAGGAAATTTTGAGAGAAGAATTTCTTTTCGCAAAAGAACAAATGTCAAAGCACGCAGAAAACATTATTTTCATGGTCACGGAGTTTGAAAATTGTAAACAGACTGCGTATATCTATGCAATTTAATGTATCCAAATTGGTGCATGATGAATATTCAATAGCTTAATAAAATAACAATTACGTATTTTAAACATTTCGAGGAGCAAACTCTTGTTGAAGTTCTATTTATTTAACCGCATTAATATAGGAAATGTGGAAGTCTGAAAATGTATATTTGCATAAACATCCGCAGTCTAATTATAAAGTGTGATGTATATTTCTGTTTTAAAGGGTAAAGAATGATGATTCTGAAATGATTAACCTGTTTATGGATACTATAATAGGAACACACGGATCGTTCAGGGACATTTAATTCATCTGCAAAATAATATCAAATTGTCAATGCAGGTGTTAATTTTCGTTGTAATGGACTATACTTTATTCATCTTTCTTTTTCATTCGTACAATTAATTTTCGCGCATATAATACGAAAAAGAACAGAAGTTATTCTAGATATCAGGAACTGACCTTGAGTGCCCTAATTTCAGTGTCTGTACTATAACACATACATGTACGTTTCTTTCTGTATCTTTGAATATTATCAACAAAAGTATGCCGTCTGGTGATCACAGGTGTGTAACCTATTTGTCACAAACATTTATGAATTTCTTCAAATTTTGTATAGTATCTATGAAATCATTAAATGAATATAATGGAATAAAAAAATTAAATAATCTTTCTCCGCCTTCAATAAGATTAGCTCACTAATTTCTAGGGTACTTGGACGCTTTTGTTTAGAAGAAAGCTGAAGATGACCCCGAATTTTCACTGAAAATATACTTTACCAATATTCAATATTGTAATGTTTTCGAGTGACTACATAGTTTCCATTTGCGAGCGTAATCCAGATAAATATTTTCAATCGAATCCTTTCACGAGGGTACAGTTTTGTTAGGACACCTGGTATGCACGAAATCCAAGGACAGTTTAGACGAGGAGGAGAGAAGGTAGAATCGAGCAAGAGGATCGGCAGATCGGAAACCATGCGATCGTGTGACGGGCCTCGTGTCGACCGGTCACGGTCTAAGACCCCGGTGGGACCCGCAGAATTTACCTTAAGCCGCGTTCACAACATCCTGTGATTCACTACTTTCGATGCATCTCAACAGGTTCTTTCGCTCCTCCGCCAAAATAGAAGCTATCCAGCAAACAAGAAGACGAGAAACAAAGTCACTGAAGACGATTATAAGAAAACAAAGCTACATCAATTTTTGTCTCTTTAAATAATTAATACAACTGACTTGTGAGTTGAACTCATCTAGTAATTATTCTATCGTGTTTAATTCGCTTTTGTTGAGGTCTAACCCAGTAGTCACGACCAGTGTATATTATTCAAAATATTCTTATGGCTAGTTTTAATTGTTTATCGAACAACCATAATTTAAGAGATTTGAGGCTTCATTGCGGCCCGGTTTGTTACAGTTGATATTGTCTGATCTTAAACGAATGCTTTGTCAGCATTGCAGTTACCTTTATCAGTGGTCCGAGAGCGCAGTGATACTGATACGTGTCAGGATGTTTACTCTTTTTCAATTGATCGACCAATTAAAAAAAGTAATTGACTGATCAATGATATGAAACACGCACATCATTATCAATGCACCATCAGTCCCCTGGTGACGCCATTGTATGTGCAATGCCAACGAAACATTGGGAATATTTCCCTGCTGGACACTCGGAAGCCTCAAACAGTATTAACTATAACTATAATTTAGTTCATCGAACAGGCAACCCAATCCAAATGAAATTTTACGTGCAGCATCATTCACGTTGAATCGCTTTAGAGTAGACATCGATGTTCAAGGTCACCATTTCGAGCACTTGCAAAATAGCTAATAAATTTGTAAATTACCGAAGCGTTCGAGAAAATTATTTCTCATTGCAGTTGATTTTTAACGACCGTCAACCAACGAAGGCTGTTGTATGTGTCTTAAAACACTGTATCAATACCTTCATTGCAGAACTTCAAAACTCATTTTCCTCCCCAAACAGCAAACTCTCTTTGCCATTCAAAGAGAGGTAGATCTACGGAATCCGTTAGAGCGGGTCGTCATAGAGGAGTTAGACCTACCTGATTCGCAATGAACGTGTTAGAAGATGATTACATAAACATACATAGAAAAATAAAGTTGACCATTGTATGTCCTTCCTGCTTCCCCCTACAATAAAACTATTAACATCGGTGTACGTTTCCCTCGAAATCAAACCCCAGTTGCCTCGATCATTTTATTCCATCACTAAAAGTAGATGAGTCGTCCAGATAGACTGTCTAAAATGCCTCACCCTGTATAATACCACAAATTCGAATCTTTCGTGCAACTATTTCCGAGGAACGTGCGGGGGTTAAGCGAAGTTGAATTTTCAACGTGATCGTTCGGCCTCGGCGCAATGAGACCGACATAACCGAAAGATCAACACCCCGAAGCTTGTCGTCGCGTTCGAGCCTATTACTCACCGTTGAATTGCGAACGAATGGCAGCTAATTCGCATTTTTTCCCATCGTGCCGGCCCGATGTTGCAAGTATAATACGTATAATGGCCGAACAAAAGTTACCCGGTCGATCGCGGACGTGGGTGTGCCTGGCACCGTGCAGGCGAGTCGAGTCGAGTCGAGTCGGGTCGTGAAACACACTCGAACTTGTCCGCTACGTGATTCCAGTTAAGTCCGCTCCGATCTTAAGTACGTGTTCACGCCGTGGCTTTTCGCTTTCGCGCTCTCATGGACCTCGTGTCACGAGTCCCGGACCAGCTGGTCAAGCACGTAGCAACGCGGCGATGCACTATTATTTTGAAACGTCTGAACGATTTTTGCAGTCGTCTTCTCGGTAGAGCCCCTGAGCTGACTACCACGCGTCCACTCGGGTTTCAGAGTTTAGAGGAGAAGCCGATAGAGGAGGAGCTTGTTGTGAGCTGTTACCTCGGAGGTTCATCGAACAGCTAATTTAACCCGATTGAAATTTTGCGTGCAATATTGTCCACATCGAATCGCTTTAGAGCAGGAGTACCGAACCTTTTGGCTTGCCTGGGCAGTTTTGAGTGAAGAGAAATTGTCTTGGGCCGTATATAATGTATATAAGTAACAAAACTTCCTTTTTTTATCGAGTCATGAAGAATATTGCTACAAGTAATGTAATAACGTTAAAAATTTACGATCTTGTGGGGCCGAATTATTAACTGTCCAGGCCCGCGGCTCGCAGGTTGGACCCGCCTGCTATATAGCGTGTATCGATGTACAAGGTCACCATTTCGAACACTTGCAAACTAGCTGATAAAGAGTTAATGATACTCCTCGTTTGCAAATTACCGAAGTGTTCGACTTGATCGACGGACTACATTATTTTCCACCATAACTGACTCTCAACGATCTCAACGCTTTGATGGCAGCAAAGGTATTGGAAAAATCAGTTGCCGTTGTTCATTTCTGCAGGACTTAACTAACGCAACTCCCTACATTATTCTTTCTAGACCGACTACCTAACAATTTATATTTTACGAGCACATGGCTATTTATTTTTGATCAGTGCTGCAGAATGAAGTCATGCACGCGTGACAGCGGCCATCAGAGTGTTAACTGACATTCAACCGAGGTGATTCCACGTTTTAAAACACTCTATTGACGAACAAGTAAAAAAATATATCGTTCGATTTAAAAGAAAAATACGATTGACCCGGCACAGAGCAGGCAAGTCGTGAAACACATTCGAACTTGTCTACTACGTGTTTCCAGTTAAGTCCGGCCCGATCTTAAGTACGTGTTCACGCCGTGGCTTTTCGCTTTCGCGGTCCCATAGAGCTCGTGTCACGAGTCCGTGGACCGGCTGGTCAAGCACGTAGGAACGCGGCGATGGTGTGTCACCTCCCTCGAAGGTCGATAATGAATCCCGTGGATCGGTCGGTCACGTTCCCGGCGGAATATCGATTTTCAAAATTGCCTCGGCTAATGTCACTCGCGATTTCTCTCCGTTGGCCCGCCGTGAAACTCGGCCTCTTCCACTTTTCTACGTGATCGACGGATAAAATCGAGAGAGAGAGAGAGAGAGACGCGTCGGTGGATTTCGAATGGTAAAAACCCGCCAGCTCGCTCTTTTCGATTCTACCCAATAATTACGATGATTGGCAGTAGCCGTGGAGAGTGTGTCGAGGCGTTTAAATATCACCGGGTTAGGATTCGAGATGTTGAGCGGGTTTTCTTTCCTCGTGGGAATCGGAACGATTTTTTTTTTTGTATTCGCTTGATCGTTGGTAAATATCTGGAATGTTTCGTAAATGGCGCCGCGAGCGAAGGAACGATTCTGGGCGAAAGAATAAGTCGAAAGTGGAGAAACAATGATAATGATAAGATCTACGATTGGGGAAAGAAAATAATAATAAGGAACTACAATTGGTGTCAGTTTCGGAAGCTGTTACCTTGATTCCGGGTAAAAGAATGAATCGAAAGTGCAGAAATAGTAATGATGATAATATCTACGTTCGGATAAAGAAAATAATAATAAGGAGTTACAATTGGAGCTATCTTTGGAAGCTAGAACTTTCATTTTGGGTAACAGAATAAGTCGAAAGTGCAGAAATAGTAATAATGTCTACGTTTGGATAAAGGAAATAATAATAAGGAGTTACAATTGGAATTATTTATGAAAGCTGCAACCCTGATTGTAGATGAAAGGATAAGTCGAAAGTGCAGAAATAATAATAATAATGATAGTAGTTAAAATTTCATAATAAAAATAAAAATAATATTAATATGAAGTCACAATTACACTTATTGGGTTAACAATTTATTATAAATGCAGACGTCGGGGTCGGGGTCGGGGTCGGAGTCGAGAATTTCGACTGCCGACTCCGCAGCCCTGCTTATCTCATATTTCTCTATGTGTAACAAGTTATTTTAAATAAATTAATAGATTCACCACTGTCACATACATGTGACTGTCTTTCTTCCAAATCATTGCGTCACACATGTGTGACACGTGGCAGCGAAAATGTACATTCCTTCTTAAGAAAACAATTATTCATTCGTCTATTTTGACCCCGACCGCGAATGCGATCAAAATTCATGCGCAATTTTTGCGAAATTCGATCGGGCGAGAATTCTCGGAATCCCGACTGGAGGGGGTAGAAAAGAAGCGAGGCTGATATCGAAGCCGTAATAAACACGTTATCGTAAGGTGGAGGATTCCTGTTTCAATCCTGTTGTCTTTCCAGGAGTATACACGGCGAACGGAGATCCGCCGAGTATTATCATTTATCTACGTCCCGATGGCACGACATTTATCTGACGCAGAAGGGATACCCGTGAGAATGCATCCCGCTGCATGGGAGACGCGCAACTTCGCTACGCTATTCTTCAACATCCTATCGAATCGTTCCACCACGATTCTTTCTCGAATTTGAACATCCTTGCTCCCTCAGGACCCCTGGAGACCTGAAGATTTTGGGAAAAGTGTGCACCGTGTGCTGAAATTTGCACGGTGGAACAACGTGTTAAACTGAATATTTAATTATAACAATGCGTATGATGTCGATTGTTCAATCGTTTCAGTGCTCTAAAATTGCAAACTTTGTAAGGAAACATATGTATTTTAATAAAATGAGCTGAAGTGAGAATTCAGCAGAATATATAAGTTTATAGCGTACAATTTGCAGCTGTGTCTGGGCCAGTACGCTGACTCGTAGCACACGGTGAAGGATTTTTTGGAACGTATATACGCGTTTGTCGTTCTCAAAGGGTTACAGATAACTGCAAAATCCAGTCCGCTTGAAATAGCTGAAATACAGAGTGTCCCGAAAGTTACTGCGTATTTCTATCAAGTGGGGTGAATTTTTAAAAAATTACTTAATGCTATGATTATGAAATATTAATGACTAACACGTTCTGAGTACGTCACTGGTGACATGTGCAACACGTTTAATAAATAACTATTTATTCTTAAAATATTTTGAGAATGCTACAGTAATAGCTTGGAGCCAGGAACGTACTATGATACAGCCCAATATCTCTGTTTTTAACAATATGTAGAGTAATTCAGTAAGATCGTTACGGAAAGGACGACTATTTAAATTTATTAAAAGTGACCTAAATTATTCTTGTTGAGGTAGTACCTATAGGTACCAACGCCGAATACAATCGCTCAAGTTACTGTTTTCTTATACTATGTGTATTTTTACCAGTATTTTAATTTTAGGATTAATATAACAGTTAACATCAAAATATTATCAAGAAGAATGCCCCTGAAGCATCTGTAATCGCACTATTCTAAAGCTGTATATATTCCATTAAGGTTCAATAAACAATTATTATTATTACAGTCGCCCAAAGAAAAAAAATCGCGTAATCACTAAATTTATCATTAAACGTTGCGGCTTTCTCATCTAAATTTTCAACTGCAACTTCAGTCTGTTCTCTGTACTGAAAAAATACATAACTCATAAAGTCGCACACTATTACCGGTTTTTGTCCAAGCACAGCCGTAGCGAAAGGGTTAATGGAAGGCCCGAATGAATGAAACCCGTTGACTGAGCGCAAGGTCTATCAGGCATGGATCGCTGAAAGATCCTGGTCGGTGTTGGTGGTTCGATCATTTCCACAGCATGGGGGCATAAATTCTCGCGATCGTAAAGGACAATCGGCGTATCTGCTAGGCGGTGGACTATCACTTTCCAGGTCGTCGCGCGTGACGGAACACCGGCGGCACACATAGAGCCCCGAGAGCGAGTTAGTCGAATGCAACGTGGCCAGAGAATATGCAAAACGCCGTTCGTTACGCGTTCGCATAAAAAACCATCTAATGCCGCTCGCGACTGCCAGCCGTGCCTGCCCGTTCTTGGTAATTACGCGTTGCAAAACAGAGACACGACATCCGCGACCCTGCGACCCCGTCTCGAAGCCAGCCTACCTCCGAGGAACCTCGCTGCCCTGCCGAACGAATCACCGGGACGAACCTCGCGAAATCTCCCTGTCGAACGTTTTTTTTCGGCGAATGCACGGATTCTTTAGCAGAATTGTTTGTTGAAGAAAAATAAATTGGGTAGTCGTAAGAGGACCCAGCTGATCTCACAGGTGTTCAGCCGGAGATCTGCAGACTATCTTGACCCTCTACCATAGAGAGTCCGTACTAAGGGCGTAAAGCGCGAGGTTGAGAGTGCGAGTCTCCTGAACTTCTAATTAATTTGTACATAAATATAGAACATTTCTGACAATTCCTCTTACTGATTTACATTTATTATACATTTGCCTAATAAACATAACAAAATAGAGTGGTTCGTTGTATTAATTTCAGTTTAACTTACATTAACCCTGTACTGCAGAGGTGGAGTCTCAGAGACTCCGCTGATTCTATCTTTCTTGTTCTCTTCCATTCTGTTTATAACTCAGCATTTGTATTTCGTATTCAATTTTCCTGTTTTGTATATGATAATATATGCCATATAACATTATATTTTGTTATTCATACTTATTAATAAACTTCTTATAAAAAACAAGAACTACAATGTCGATCGACATGTATTCCCTTCAACGAAAAGGCTACAAGTTTCATTAATTTAAGTTAAAATGAAATTAATATAACGGACCACTCTATTCTGTGATGTTTATCAGGCAAATGTATAATAAAGGTAAATCAGTAAGAAGAAGCGCCAGAAATGTTCTATATTTATGTATAAATTAATTGAAAGGTCAGGAGTCCCGTAGACTCAACCTCGGGCTTTACGCCCAAGTACGGAGTGTCTGCGGTGGAGGGTTAACCCTCGCCTGGCGGATACTTTTACTTTGACCCACCGCATGCGATAGATTGCTCTGGAATCGGTTCTTACCGTTGTAACACCAAAAATTATGCGTCTCCTCTGCCGTAGTAGGGATGGTGCATGCTTTGAAACAAAGTTACAGCGTGACTGAAAGTATTACAGCTATAAGAACCGATTCCAACGAGTCATCTGTCGTGTGCAGTAGGTAAAAAATGACCCTGCATTCGCCGGACGAGAGTTAACAGAAGGAAGCATCGATCTGCAGCGTCAGAAAAGTCATCCGAATTGGTCGTGCCAGCTATTAAGCACTTTTAGCATTTTTATCGCATAGGGTTTTTGTAGAAGACGCGTAAAAAATAAACAGAAAAATTAAACTCTTCAGTACTTTCTGCCGAGTCCCGCGTGTCACAGGTTCGAATGTGTAGGAAATTCCACGAAACTTCCTGTCACATGTGTGAGACAGGGTCTGAGAGGAAGGATGTCAAGAAGATGGAGGTCGTGACACCGGTATAACCCTTTCACTTCGAAATATACAGCATGGATCTAGTAACTGGGCCGGACTATAACTCTCTTCCTGTTGCAGATAGAAAAAAATTGTAGAGGAAAATTTTGAATAGTTTAACAAGCTCTATCACCGAGGGGTGTGAGTTTTTGCAGGAGTGCATCGGTGCGGTTGCAAAGTGCAGTGAGAAAATGTTTAGAATGCAATAGTGGAACGTTTGAATATTTATTGTCGACGTTCAAAAAAAGTTACATATTTCGAAAAGTATTGAGTTTCTTATGATGTTACCCTAATACTTTTTTGTTCAGAATGACACGAGGAGTCAATTAATGCAAAATAATTCGTACGATTCTATTTAAAAAACAAGTGCAATTGCACGTTGCAACTGCACCGATGCACTCCTGCAAAAACTCGCACTGCTCGATGATAGAGCTTCTTAAAGAATGCAAAATTTTCCTCTATACAGTATTTTTCTACCTGCAACAGGAAGAGAGTTATAGTTCGGCCCGGTAGCTAGATCCACCCTGTATACCACCAGAGAAATGTGCCTATCGCAAAGGGTTAAGACCAGGCAACTCCTCGCTGGAGCTGAACGGCAGTCGTATAGTTTGGAGAAGTCAGAGTTCGTCATCTTTCCGAATTATACCAAGTCGCTAGCCGGAAGCACGGCAGTCAGAGAATTCACCGTCGACTTCCGTTCGTCACGAGGTCCGTTCATACGGATCCGTGCGGTATGAATTCAGTTATGAGAGCGTCCGATACATATTCATGACTGAATTCATTTGCCGAGAACGATGAGGAGGGCAGAGCAACGTCGTCTCCTCATCGTGCCGGTCCACTCGTATCCTCTTTCTCCCGTTGTTCGCTTCGTGGTCCCGGCTCGCTTCTATTCATTACGTTTCACGTGGAATCAGCCCGCAGAAGAAAGCCCCGGCTCCCTGTCTCCGAGGAGTATGTAACGCGTCTTCAGCAATTGCTTTCAAAGCGGACCGCCCATCCGTTCCTAGAATAATACATGAGGAAAGAATTTTCTGCCGAACTGAAAAGAACGCAGGTTCCTCCTACGTGTTCCTCGAACGAAGTTAGGGTTGATAGCACCTCTGCTTGATCTTTTGATTCATTGTTCCACTTTCTCACATGTAATAAGGAACCAGAACGTGTACCGGTAACTGTATCCATAATTAGGAACAGAGAATTTATTTGATTAATTTTAATTTTAATTTCAATTTTATCTCAGTAACTTTAAGCAAATAAAGACAATGTTACTTACGAAAGTTATATGATTCCTAGTTTGTTCTATTACTTAAAATTGTGGAGGTGTACGAGTTGGACAAAGTTATTGGGATCTCTTCGTACGAAAGTTTCCAGAGACCTCATTTTGTAACAGAATTTTTACAAATTTGTGATAAAGCCGGATTTATAAATATGCTAAAAAATGGACAGGAGGATTATAGATCTCGATTTTATATTATCTGTGAGTTATCTTTCAGCATCATATTCCTTAAAGTTTATAATTGTCCTTCTTCAAGACTATAGAATTTACTGTCTGTAAATCTTTGCACTGTACTGTTTAATAAATTCGACCTTGAAGAGCGAAGGAACGGCAGTTCATTGGCGATATTAAGATATTTTTTGGTCGGCAGCAGAGAGGAGAAAACAGTAGAGCGCTCCCGCGAGAGGAAATAATTTCGTCGTGGATGTTTGTGGATGTTTGTGAATGTTTGCGACGCGTGGGAAGAGACGCGCGTGAGATCGAAGGTGTTTAAGAGAGATCCCATCGACGGCAATTGTTCAATTTAGCGGTCGTAATGGCCGTTCACACGAGTTACCGACGTTGTCTTAAGGGCTGTTAAAGCGGCTACCTAAGTGCAGCAGAACAAATTAAGGCCCAAGTGGTACCACCCGTTTGTTACTGCCTCTTAAAAAATTGCGGCCACAAAAGAATTCCAACGACGCCGCTCTGTGTTCTCGATTTTTTTACGGCCACTTCTGTCGTTCTCAGCGATGATACACAGTAACAAACTTTTTCTCAACTCGTTTGAACGTCAACCAAACGATTCTGAAGTTTTGTGCTCAATGTAAGATTGTCGGATTCTTTACTTTATGAAATATTAACACTTTAACGACCAGGCGCGCCAATTGGCGTCCTGTGCGAAATAATCACATTGAAATGTGATTAGCTTTTGCCTCTCGTAAAAAACTGCACAAATGCAATGTTCCAGGTAGTATGTGGCACTCGTTATCCATGCATCATTTTGTATTTAATGACTACTGAAGCAGTGGTAAGTTAATTTTATCGTAAACCATCGTGTGAATTACAATGGAATACGTTGATTTGTAACCGAGTCATTAAAAATTTCTAATTCACATTTCATTAGTATATGTATGAAAACAATTATTGTAATAATTAATTATAATTATACTGTTTGACATATTATTATTTATTTTGCTTCATATTCCGAATTTAAGCACCAACATAAAATGGATAACGAAAAGGAAAATACATTTTTCGACAAAAATGTGTATAATGTTTAATAAATTATGTCAAAATAATAATAATAAAAGTCTCTTTAATATATCTCTAAATTTTCATACCAATATCTCAACTAATTTAAAAGATACAAGAATTCAAAGAAAATGTCGAAAAGAAGAATTTGACGAAAAATCTATGTTTTCTCCCATTTTCTGAAAATGTCCCCAGTAAAAACACGCTGTTCATAGTAAGAGTGCCCGGTCGATAAAGTGTTAATGCAACGATTCTTCAGGGTAAATGCGGTGGAAGATTCATTGACTCACGTTCTTCACGGCCAACTGGACGTAGAGTGCACATACCTGGAACAGAAAAAGAAACGAGTTGTTACCAATAATGGTCGTAATAGCGTTCGTTACATATAGAAGGCGGAATTCCAGTAGAAAGGAATAAAGTGAATTGTAAATGCGGCTTCCTGGCGACGTGCCACGGCGAAAATAACGCAATAGGGTCCGTGGAGAAATTGGCGGGAACTATAGTTAGCGTAGGCGTGGTTGCAGCCTTGGGGACGCTGAACCAAAATTACATTAGCATTTATTTAATGGTACTGAGATTTTACATTCCGTGTTACGCTCTTTTGGAAAATTTCGGTTACCAAGATTTACTGACTTCGAAGTTAAAGAAAACGCTAAAAACTAAATGCTGTAGAACTTCGATTAGCTGAACACCGGTTATCCGAAGACAAGTCATCCTATTTCAGCTGCGAACTAAAATTTTGATTAGTGGCATTATGTATTTAATTTTATACTACTATGTACCTTATATTATAAAATAAAATGATCATGTTTATGCAAAATATAGTTCCAACGTGAGTCATTCTATTCCTTTTAAAGTTCGGATAATCGAGGTCCTACTGTTTATTAACATTTCCAATTTTTCAAGTGGTTCAGATCAACATCTTAATAAAAAATGGATGTTCAGCCTTCAAACTAATGCCAGTTTGTCAAGAATCCCTTTTTTTCGTTTTCTCTACTTTAAGTGCTAGTCAAACTCATACTAATTAAGAGCTTTTTCAGTAGTTGATATCAGATGACTTCAACGGCAGTTGCCGTGTGATCCATCCAAAAAGAATGTTTCCAACCTGTCTACTTCTCCGATGAATAATTATTGCAGTTTATAAAATAATAATGTACAAAAATTCATCAATGTAGCATAAATAAATCTACAGAATGTCATAAAGACATTGTGTTTGGTATTGTTAAAAAAAATTCCCAACGTATACCCTCAAAACAGGCTGAGAAAAGAGAACACCCCCTAACTCCCCTTTACTACTTTCTAACTATAAACCGAGTTTCTAGACAAGAAAATGACTCGATCAACACGTTACTATTCTATGAACGAAAACAATAAGCATTTCAAGAATATCTTCTAGCCTGCTCCTGTTTGTACGTACATGGACAACGATTCCAATAAGAATAATCTCTGTTATGCGTTCTCACAGATTTCTAATCCACATGGTTACTGATGCAAGCAAAAATCATAACGCTCACGAAGTTCGTGAAGTTTACCATTACAACTACCGCGCGTTTCAATTTCAAATAAAATTTTCCACGGACCAACGTTCAAATTCTCTTCACTATCAAAAACACATGCACTTCTGCATCCGAAAAATCATCAGCTCTACCGTACGATCGACGGCAGGTGGTTCCCGCAGCCCCGAAATTTACGCGTCGTATAATCGAGCGTCGAGACAAATTTCGCGCGTAAACGTTCACGAATTACGTAACGCGTCATGAATCTTCACGACGTTGCAATAAACAATTTCGAAGAATTCTCCCGGGCCCCGGCGTGACTTTTCGGGACACGCCGTTAACCCGGTGAGAACTCTGGAATATTGTCCGGCGCGTAATAAACGAGTCCCCGGCGCACAGCGCTTCGCAGCGCTCCTCAACGGACAAACTTACGAGGAGCGTTAACGAGATGCGCTGAAGGGCGACTGCATTTACGAGCGGGCTCGTAAACGAAGAAGAAGAGGACCGAAATCCGGGCCACGCTATTCGACACGCCTACTCGACAACCTCGTGTTTTTATTTTTCGTTTTCGTTTCGTTTTTTATTTCTGTTTCTTTCGAGATTTCGTCGGTCGACGTTCCACGAAGGCGAAGAGAACGCGAGCATGCTTGCAAGGAAAGTTGTCGTCTCTGATTTTAATGAGCTTTTGCATGGTTATAGATCGTGTTAGTGCGAATTTTCCTGCATATGGTTCTGGGCGCAACTGGAGAATAGTTTTAAAAATATCTAATCCATAGACGCACACTTTTTTTTCTAGATCGGCCTCAGGAATAGTTTTTTTTTAAATATTCCTTTGTTGCTACAAGATGATTGCTATAGCTGTCATTTTCTAGAATATGAACAAAAATCTGCCGGCTATAGCCGTCATTTGCGGCAATGGGTTAGTGTTAACACGTTGGATGCCACAGTGAAAACTGCCATACCTAGTCAGACACGATATAATGTCCTATTTTACGTATCAATCCTGGAAGAAAAGAATATTTTGCTCCTTGAAACCATAGATATCACCTTATACTATTATTACAATATTAATGCTATCCCAAAATTTTATAACAATTGTTAGTTAATTAACGAAACAAAATTTGAGGTGCCGGCACATTTGAGGTACATACTATGTAAAAAATATATAGCACTCCATTTAAGAAATTAATTACATTTGTATTGTTTCAACAATCTGTTTAACAATTACTTTTCATTGAATAATTTCTACTTCAATTCTGTTTAAAGCAAGTTAATAAACATTTTTTTCCTACCATGTTATTTTTTAAAATTCCTGGCTAAAATGGCTTGAGTTGAACAACAGTACAAATCCAATGATTTTATTTTAATTATTGAAAATGAATGAACAAAGTTTCACCATAGTTAGACATACATGAATGTTCACCTGGATTAGCATAACCGTGGTAAAATCGAAACAGCGCTATAAAATCAATAGCGTTGATGACACACGACAACTAATAGTATTTTTTCAAACATCTCAAAATGCGGTTTTTGGACTTGCACTGTTTATCGCCTTAGTTATAAACATATCACGGACGCTATGGTAACCATCCAACAAACACATTTGAATATCGAGAACGCACAGAGAACGGGGAGGCGACACTTTCAACGAAATAACACGGAAAACACGGCGCGAATACGAAATCAAGAATTCCAACGAATCGAAAGTAAAATGGTGGATAAGGACGTGGAGGTAAATCAATGCAAATAACAGGTCTGCGTGTAATATTCACGGTGAAAATAAAATTCGAGACCTTACGAGCGGCCAGGTTGGCGGCGGGACCGCCTTAACGGGTTCCACCGTTTCACCTAATGTTATATTGTACACTCCGTGAGCTACTTTTTTCTCTACGGTCGCGGGAGCAATGCTAATCCCATGCTAGGGTCATGCTAATTTCATACTGTCTCCGAGTCGAGTGAAATCTCGAACGGGTGTCCTGCTCCACGCGAAAACGTTATGCTAATGCCGGCAGGCCCCTGTGTTATGAGAACCGTCGCATGCTCCTCTTTCTGGGAGCCGCGCGACGCAAAGAAAAACATCGAACGTTTTAACGGAGGTCCGCTCGCGAAATTCGTGAAAACGCTCTCTGAACCGCCTTTACGAAACAAGCTGCGGAGAAGTCAAAGGCAGAGGAACGTTTGCAGTGAAAACAGCCTCAGGGGTATTCCGGTGTGACCTGGGGGATACAGCTGGAAAAATAGTGGAAGAGATTGCAAGCCAGATGAGTTTCGCTAATCCGTTCAAGGACGAACTGATTGAAGCTTGAGAACGATTATATTGTAGCAAAGCGAAGTTATATTGGCTGTTTATGAACAGTGAACAGTTTGTTTATCACACCGTTTGGTTATTTCGATGTGAGTTTACTGTTGCTTCGTTTGGTGAAATTATTTAGGTCATTTGCCACTACTTAGGTATTGTTTATTTTTATATCTTGTATGCAGAGAAGTAGAAGTTAATTGGTTTTGTGATTTGAAGTTTTCAACAATGTACGTTTTATTTCATTTATATTGCAAAACATAGATATGATATACAGTGGGTGATTAGTAGCATTATGTAAAACTCCCGGCAACAAATGATGTAAATACTTTTTAATACGTTGAATGCCGTGGGGGCCACTAGTGACCGGCACCTCAAATGTAATTTAATTAAATAATGATTGATTGTCACAAAATTCTGAGCAAACTTCATACTGAAACAATACTGTAGGAACAGAAGAGTATGATTAAGTACTCAAATCTGTTTTTCCTTTACGATTTATATAAAAAATAGTAAACTGTGTAGTGTCTGATTAGGTATGGCTGTTTTCACTGATACACTCAACGAGTTAACTTTGTGTCAAATTCATAATAAGAAATTTTTTTTTGTCTTCAGGCTTTACGCATCTACTGCTAGGTCATTAGCGACGAACTTAGGTACATTGCCTTACATTCAATTCAGGTAATTAGATTTTATGGTACAGGTTAGTTTCAGGAAATGTAGGGTATTTTTTATGTGACCCTGTGACGTCAGGGCCGCGCCTGGTCTTAACTTATACTTCCGTCTTTGAGACTGGAATTTTCTGCACTCGTACAGCGTACGGTTCACCAACATTTCTTGGCTGCAATGGTTACAGAAAGGTGGTTCCGTTTTTTTCATTGAACGTTCATGAATCATTTTGGAGTAAGAAATTTGTATTTGTCACGTTATCTAGAATTTAATCAAGAAACCTAGGGAGGCTATCCAAGCGACCAGCACCGTACGCGTACCTTTGAAGAGGTTAAATTCCTCTCCGTCTATCTCTATTGTCGTCCGTACGGCGAACGAAGATGAAACAATTTTGATGGGACGATATCGCATCTGGCCTGTTCGAGTCCCTTTATTTATTGGCGGAGACGAGCCGTTCACAATGACGCATAATAAGAGTTTCGCAGAAGCATCACAAAAGAAGCTTCAGGGCTCGTGACTCGGTGTTATCTAAAATACGAGTTCCAGAAACTAGAAAATACCGATCAAAAGGGAAGCAAGTAGAGAACGACGGCGAGGGTTCAGCAGCAGCAGCAGCAGCAACAGCAGCAGCAGCTATTTTTAAAAGGGGCTCGTGCGAGGGGATCCTATTAACATACAATAAGGACATAATTCTCTGCTGTTCCTGCGGAACACAGGATGCCGCGTGCTCGAGTGTTCTTCTGAACCCTTCTTCTGCTCGTCCTTTACGGTCCCGTGGGGGCCAGGAACAAAGGAACCTGGCAATTTCACGAATTGCCGCGAACTTATGCTTCTAAGCCTAACGCTGATTAGGAGCGACGACCTACCGAAACGAGTCTCTGGTCGATGGGATACATCACATTCGTTGCGTGCCGTCGTCTGTTTGACTTTGAACAAGATATCGGCGGTGTTTCGCACCCCTAATTAAATGTCTGTCAGTGGTTCCGAAGTAGAAGTAGATTGTCACTGTATTGAAGTATATGTTTGTTGATGAGTGTTATCCAGTAGGATTGACCCACAGTAGCAGAGTAACGTTATGGTTAAGAGTGATGCACAACAAATGAATATTGATTTTGTTTGTGCAGGATCAGCCTGGGTTTATCCTAAGAATCTTGTAGAGCCACCTGGAGTAAATACCTCCTTATACTCTAAAATAAATAGACTACGCCTTATGTAACATGATGATGGTCAAATTAGAAGTCAAAGCAAGCATGTTCATGCAGAGGAAAATTTTCAGGAACCTGCAGTCAGGAAGCAGTTGGAGCTTATCAAGCTCAAAGGGTGGAATCTCAAAGGGTGGGGAGAGTGGAAGCAGGCAAAAGAATCCACAGTCACAATCTAACTATAAGAGAATGTTCATGGGTGTGTAGTTGAATTTTGCCAGAGGTACAGCCGTGAGGCCAGCCGACACAACGAATGCATATTCAATGTTGATGTGCACAATTTATACACTTTTCGGTTGCTAGCTTGCGACCAATCAACCATTCATTTACATAGAGTACAGCTAAATTGTTATTGAGAAATTTTGTATTAACCAATTAACGATAATATATAAGAACTTTGTATATTAATTTCATTAACTCATGTTAATATTTCACTGACTTTAAAGAATTTAAAATGAGGTGCAAAATTAATATTTGCTGATTAGGTCACGAAATTCGCATTAGTCAGTGATATCCAATTTTGTAAGTCTGTAAATGATTCTGTATTTATTTACATAATTGATTATTCTAACAGTAACCGACCTTGTAGTTATTTGTACTTTTTCAGGCTTCAGCCCGCTTATGTTAACATGTAATAAATAATAATAATAGTAAAATACATTCCTACACTTTGAAACACTATCGAGTACTTTACATCACCACATCCTACTTTTATTTCAAATCAAATCTCTCCAAGACTGATTCACTTTCGAGCCAGTCGATCCACGTTTGGAAACACCTACAAGTGTCCTACAAACGTTCATTATCGATTCGTGGACGACCCACGTGCCAACCAATTGCTGATCTTCAGCGACTTAATTTCTGGCCCACCCTGAATACCGATCGGAACGTATTTGGGATTCGATTACTCGAAATCAGCATCAATCAGAGTACGTTCTACATCACAGATTCCTCCCGTCGATCTTTGTCATGGCACCTCTCGTTCAGACGAGCCTCTCACGTTTGAAATTGCATTAGTATCCGTGTATCCATGGAGAATAGTTATCAAGCCTGTCAACGGACACCTAAAACCGTGAATAGCATCGAACACTATACATTCTACAGGCTGTACACAACTATAATAAAATTTACTTTATAAATTAGTCATAATAAGACATTAACAGCAATAGCTAATAATAAAATACAATAAATGTATGACAACCTCAATAGAACCTCTAATCGTAAGATGTAAATTAGAAGTAGATGACAAAGTCATCCAGCAAGAAATGTCTTTTAAATACTTAGGCATAGAACTGTCTAGCTGTGGAAATATGGAGAAAGAAGTCAGAGAACAAGTGGTTAAGATAGTAGGCTGCCTAGCATCGATACAATTTGGCGGAATAAACACATAAAGAAAGAGACAGAGGTAAGAATTATAAGGTAACAATAAGAGCAATGGCTACTCAGCACAGACAAGGCCGGATACATTTAAAATTAAAAGGCTTCTTGAAACGACAGATATGGAAATTCTACTGGATAGGCATAAAAGTGGAAATAGAAGAGAATGCAATATACAGGATATTAATGAATGGGTGCACAGACAGAAACAGGAATGGATCAACCGTATAAGCAGAATGAAGGAGAGAAGGGTTCTGAAAATCGTCAAAGATGCATGACCAGCTGGAAGAAGCGCAGGTAGACCATGGAAAAGGCGGAGTGAAAACTTCGACGTGAAACGCATTGAGGAGGTTACTGAAGGGGCAATCGACGTCAAACAGAAATCAAAAGCTTAAAACCGCAGTTAGCGAAACAGCTGATACACAAATTGTACCGTATTCAGATCGTGGAAGAAGAAGCAAGCGGGTGAGCAACGTTAGATCGATCCTATGGACGCGATAGCGGGAACAATAAATATTCTGCGCGTGCTGGAACGACAGTTTCGACACGGTTCCATGGTGGTATGCGAGCTCGTTAAATATGTTGAACCGTGGCCGAAGGGTGCTTCGTCGATATGAGGTCAATAACATCGAGACGATAACGAAGTGCGAGGACCCCGGGACTCGTTTCTCTTCTCTCGGAACGGAGACGAGAGACAGAGAGAGAGTAACCGGTACCGAGGACGCACTTCACCTATTTTAAATCGTGCTCGATGTGCAAGCAACGAGCTTTATCTACGTGTTGGCGGGCTTTCCGTGCTTTCGCGCGAGAAACGCTCCTCGACGATGGACAAGCAGACTCTATCCAGAGGGGAACACAGATTTCTATCCGACCTTCGTGCGAACTACTCAGACGCTAAATTGCTCGAGTCTACTTTCTTCCACGGTAGATCAAAACTACTTGTTTGCAATTTTTTTGATAATTGAGCCGCTCAGGTGCCAAACCGATCAACTCCACTTTCAGTCAATTTTTCAGTTTCATTACCCCAGTACATGAATGTTTATAACATCACCACTTTTCTCTATTTTTCATATTTTTTTATTTATGGAGTTGATCACTTTTTTTATGCGAAATCTAATTACAGCGCGGGTCTTTCTCTTGTTATTTACAGTTCGGATAATTGAGGCCTACTATGTAGGCAAAACTTTGATTACATTCGTATTTGACACTTTGACCACCGTTGTCACGTATATGTGACTCTATTCATTTGAGACGCCCGTGCAAAAGGAAGTAAATATTTCAAGTACTATCGAGGTGGAAATTGTATAATATTCAATGCAAAAGCAATAATGTAAAATACTTAGTTATTTAAGAATTTGTACAAAATGTCCAAAAATAAGTAACGACCGTCAAAGTGTTAAAAAGTTTCTTAGAAACATTTAGGATTCTTCCAGTAGTGCAAGTAAATCTATCAGGATGTACCTAGGTATAACATATAAAAATCTTACAAAATATGCCATATGCAAGGTGTGATTTGGGAAAACTATTGCATCTAAGCTAATTTTTGATCGATAAAGATCTTTTTAAGTAGATAATTATAGAATCATCCAAGACTGCAAACTGAATCAGTCAAACATTTCACTCTGTACAGAATGGGACAATAACTTCGTCCACCTTGAATATTTCCGTCATTTGCAATAATACAGAAAAATATTGTATAGAAAACTTGTATGGCATGACAAGGAACATAATATGATGCAAATATTTTCTGTGTGAGTAAAAGCGTAAAGGAGATTTGAAGGTTAACTTCATTTTTTTAATGTTATGCCATATTTTTCTATCTGTAATACAATAGCCGTTAGCTATCATTAAAGTTCATTCAAGTCCCAATACAGTGGTAAAATAAACGTTTGCATAAATCATTCTTCCGTATTATTACAAATAACATACATAATCCAGGTAGACAAAGTTATTATACCACCCAGTATATTCATGTCTCGATTCTAGATCGTTTGAGGTTCAGACACGAGCCTCCGTTATCAGACAAATTATTGACGCTGCCAATTTCACAGAAAATTCTCTACGTCCGCTTTGATGTTCGTCATCGACCCTGGACTCCAAAAAACGCGCTAATTACGGAAAAACTCTAAAGCCAGGCGGAGTTCAATCTACGGATCGATCGAACAAAACCTACCTACGAGACTTCTAAATATAGAAAGTCACCGAGAAACTCTGGCTGATACTGTTTCAGCGAAACAATCGGTTTTATAAAATTGCAACATAGAGGACTCGTCGATCCGCGAGGACTTAGATGGACTACCTGCTTCTACCGGTTTGGTATCGGCGCCAACGCTATGAAAGGATCTGTCTGCCTTCTCCCACAGTCTGGAACACGTGCGTAACGCATAATCCCGAAGAAAAAGACAATAGATAATAGAAACGGCTCACGATGATGAGACGACTTTTACTTCGGATTCCTGCCGATACTATGTCACCGAGACTTCCAGCATTCTGCTATTGAATCACGTGGAAACGATGCGACTGTCATTGAATTTACGATCCGGAATTTTCATTGCCTCCTGCCGCGGCCGTACACAATTATGGCTCCGCCTAGAATTGTTGGATGACTATAACAGTGGTTAATTATTTTGCTGAGAATAACAGAGGCTTAAATCGTGGTTGAAATCATTATTATAAAGATGTGATTGATTCTATTTTTTTAATCGTTTGGATAGTTTTGGGGTATTTTTCCAGGAAGTACTCTTCTTAGTGTTTCTTTTTTAATTTGCTTATTGCAATTTTTCGTTAAAAAAGTATGTGTAAAATTTTAGATGCCTGATAGTCAGGCATCTCTAAGTTACGCGATTATTTCGTAATTTTTATTACGTTTTACATAATTTTACTGTGGTTACACAGTTTGATTAGCTTGGAAGCGTTAAGGAGAAACACATACGCTTGAGAAGAAACGCCTGACGAACACATTATGCAGTAACTAGCTAATACATGTAGATACATTCTAAAGACTAATAAAGTAATATTTTTGATTTATAAGAATAAACAAAACAAGCGGAGTATTTTGCATTTGTTCCCTGCTTAATTCTATATTACAAAGCAAACTGTGGACGAATATACAAATATTTACAAAATTACAAAAAAAGTTTAACACGTTGAACGCCGTGCTGGTCTCCGGTGACCGACACCTCAATTTTAATTTAATTATTAAGCGTCACAAAATTCTGAGCAAACTTTATACCGAAACAATACTGTAGAAACAGACGAACATGATTGAGTTCTCAAATCTTTTTTTCGTTACGATTTATAGAAAAAATAGTAAATTGTATAGTGTCTGATTAGATACGGCTGTTTTCACTGTGGCTGCCAATGTGTTAATATTGTGAGTTTTCTACGTGACAACATCGTTGACTCGTCTAACTACTCTGTCTAAAACCGTCCTTTTAAACTAGCTGCACTTTACTTAGACGAACAAGAAAACACTGACATAACTTCAATAATAAACTTTACTTAACCCTAAGCTTTAATAATAAGCTTTACTTAATAGAAATTTATTTGCGTGTGACGAAAATGATACATCAAGCAAATGATAAAGATAAATCGTAAAGTTTGTATCGCGCGATATGGACATAATGATTAACGAATACACTCATTGGTAGCTGTACAGTCGTAAAATATAATTGCACACAGTAACAAATACACGAAATAAGATTTAAGGAATATGGGTATATAAATATATAGATAAGTTCCAAGTCACAATGCGTTATAGAGGGTCGAACTGTCACAAAATTAACCGAGCTTCCTTACGCCGAAACATCCAAAAATTGTATTAAAAAATCATCAATAGTGAATTTCAGCGGGGTCGTTTCTCAATACAGACAAGCGTCAGCGATAGAAAGTGTCGGTGAAACGAGAAATTCCAGCTTCTATTCTGGAAGCGGCGTGCCGGGAATCGACCCACACGCTCGCACACGCTTAGAAACGCGCGACGATTCGGCAGCGCGCGTTCCACGAATAAACGTGGCCCACGCGTGCACGCACGGGAAAATACGGGGTCTATAATAATCGCGTTGGCCTGGTCAGTGACACCTTGAAGCCCGTTTCGCGGGACGAAACGAACGATAACGGGTTATCCGTCGATGAGAAACGGTGCAAAGTGCGGCTCGCGATTAGTCGAACGGCCCCGTTCGCTATATCTCGCATCGCGTGCCCGTAAAATTCGATTCGACTCGCTCTCGCGAACACCCTGGACCACTGAATCATTGTGTTTAACCTGTTAGCTGTGCAGCCTTATTCTAATAATGTGTACGTACGTTCTGTCGCGAAAGTAAAGAGATGACGAGTATACTCGTCGGACACAGAGTGTATGCAGCTGCTGTCAAATTGAATTAAATTATAACGAAATCGTAGTTGTTTTTTTTTAATCGAATAATTTATTGCTCAAATTCAGTGATATTATTGACAAAACTTAAACATTCATTACTAAAAAAAAACAAGAAAAATCAAAGACGTAGAAAGAATTTTTTTGTTTTTTTCTTATTTCGTTCTTGTCTCAAAATATTCTTCAATGTCTGAAATTTACAAATATGTTTTAGTTTACACTTAAATTTTAATTTAAATAGCAAATGGTAATTACATTTTTCGCATGACGAGTATACTCGTCGTAACACAAACAATTGCCATTTCTTCATGACGAGTGTACTCGTTATACATAGCTAACAGGTTAAAGACGACATCAGGAGCAGTTCTCTATTGCATAAATTCAATTTATATGATCCTTCTAGAGCAGCGATTTTCAACCGGTGTGCCGTGAGAGGTCTACAGGTATGTCCACAATTTTTTAATACAAATTAATGTGATGTGGCAGCAATGATTAGAAATAACCATTGTGTACCAATGACGCAGAAACTTACAGTTTAATTGACATACTAAATATCTCATTAAATGTATGTGAATCAGAGAAAAATAATAAATAACTACTGTTCTAAATAATTTTGAGTATTATTTCTTTATTACAAAGTATCATAAATAAATGCGGTTTTTCCAATTTATGACAATTGTAACGTTCACATAACTGTCAACCACTTAATTATACATTGCATCAAATATTCGGCATTATGCCAAATTACAACATAAGCTACAACTTAAAAGAGAACTTTTCCAACCAGAAAAAAATAGGTCAATTTCTCTAATTCCTGTAAGAAACAAAACTAGTTACAACTGTACTGTAATTAAATATTATCGCCGCTAATAACCATGGCAGTTGATGCAACGTAAAGAGAGAAGAAAAAACAAAATCCTGTTTTAAAAAGAGTTTTCAAAAAGAAAGTTGGACTATATTCTCTTCGTATATCATTAAATATCATTCAATGCACAGTGGGAAAAATAATTATATCATTGCGACTTTGGAGCAAAAACGGAAAGAAATTCCAAGGAAAACAGGTATCCTACAGAACTAAATAAGTACGTTTGTCTAGATATCAATTCGTCGTTATTCGAAAACTTGTTTCTCGGCTAAAATTGCAGCTTTAATTGAAAAAAGATTGATTCCTACAAGATATCCATATCGTGCGACAATATACCTCACAATTTCCACCCAGCGGCTGCTATAATTTCCATGTTCAATTTAGAGCCGGGCTCGAAGCACCGTGAAGAAAAACCAGGCGAATAGATTGCCCCGATGTTTCGACTCGAGCGAGCTTCGTTTTCACGCGAACTCCCGCGTGCAGCGGACTCCGTAATTTGCTGGTCGATTTGTTAAACTCGATTAAAGTGATTTAATCGCGTCTCGGCCGATATCGAGCGATCCAGGAAGAAATTAATATCTGTTTCATGTTATTGCCGCGATTTGCAAATCAGTTATCGCAAAACGACGGGTTTTATCGCGAAGAGATATATACATCGTGTCGCCGGGGACCGATTTAAATCGTTCCGGGAGCGGTTGTAAGTTGCACGATTAAATCGCGGGAAAATTAAAACAGTAATTTCACTTTCGATACTGCATCGATCATCTGACCAATTTTTCGTTGGCCGTTTGCTTCTGTTTGCTCGAATTCAATTCATAAATATTCAACGTATGCAAAATCGTTATGTATAGGTATTATATCGCAATCAGTCAATGTGGCAGAAAACTTCGATTGGTCGAATATTAATTCTTTTTGGAGGTAGCTCGAAGAGTCGACATTCTATTAACAGTGTTAAAATACTAAAATCAAAACATCTTATCTGTAACAAGTTTAAACAAGAATAAATAGATTTGAATGATCAAATCGCGCGTAACATCCTACTTCAGTTACTCTCATTCGCTTCACGATATCTGACCGATATTCTCGATATATCGTTAGGTATTAATAAGTTATTGAGAACTTATCGATAATCGGTAGAAGCGCCTCTACTCCAGAGGGCCGCCCCGTAGGTCCATATTGATTTGATCACTGCTGTATACAGTGACACACCAATTTGTTCACATCATTATGTTACTCCAATATTCTTCTATTTAACGCTTTTTTAAGGCAGTGTCATTCGAAGCAAGGATATGGCATCTCGAATAAATAACATTTTAAGTACGCTTAACAAATTTGTAGTTGGTTGGTTGCACTAAAATTAAGACAGAAAAGTAATTATGAGAGCATTTGAACAATTTCGCGAGTCACTGTATACTGCCCTCTTATTTTTTATCTTTAATTTGGATTTTCTTTCATTTAACCGGTATAGTAATTTATTCAAAAGCAATAAAATCGATCAGGGACCGATTTGACAGAAAGCGTCAGGCGTACACGTGTTACTCGAGCGACGCACGAGATTGTAAGGTAAACTCGTGTGTATCGTTCGACTCAAAATCGTTAGATCTAATTGGAAAACGCGTGGCGGCCGTTCCGTGCCGACCAACGACAGACGAATAAATTTCCGGTAACGGGCGTGTGTGCGTCGGGAGGAAGGATAAACACACAGCGTGTGCTGTACCCGCGCTTAATATGCGCATACTAAGAAGCCTCTCTCTGCTCTGGCTGCCGATGGGTCTGTTGATTTATTGAAAATCGATTCGGGAACGACGTACCCGTTGCCACCGGCCGTTTCACAGGCTGCGCTCCGACCGACGCCGATTACATAATAATTACTGCTAATGAATTCGTCGGAGCAGCTGATAAGAAAACGCTCGGGACACGGCTTATCCGAGGCGTGCGTTGCGTTCTCATCGCGAGTCCACCGGCTACGCCTTTTTTCGATCAGATTACACTCTGGTCAATCTGGCTGCACTGTTTCAAAGGGAGGTTTAAATAAGAAGTTTAATTTGAAACGCCATAACGCCTAACAAACTGCAGTGACCTAAAGACCTTTCCAGAGATCAAAAACAGGACGGCCGTGTCGTCTAACACTCCTTGGCTTGGCCAGTCATTAGCAGACGTCCTCACTGTCTCATTACTGCTGTATGCCGGGTAAGAAATTAGACATCAATTAGATTTTTACGTATGTACAGTAGAACCTTTATTATTCGAACTGTATTCAGTAACAAGATGCCTCGCATTGTACCTATGTTTCTCACGAGAATGATACTTTCGGTGTAGAATATAAAAATACACGGTGGTGCAAAATAAAGTACACAATGTCACTAATGAGAATTCTACCGTATAATTAACATAGAAGAAGAATTTTCGGATGAGCGGCGTTCGGATAATCGAGGTTCCATTGTACTTACATCGAGGATCATTCATACTATGTTGCACTTATTGGTGAACATACTGGGAGATGAAGTTACACACATTGCGGTTTTGAATCTAAAAATTTCTGTCGTAGATTTTTGATCGTCTTAAATACTACTGTAGGGAAAGGGAAGGAGTATGAATGGCGAGTCTCCAACCCTTGATGTCCATATAAAGGGTGGAGCTTCCACCCTTGATAACTAAAGATAAAGCTTGTTCATAGAGAGTTTGCTGTTTAGAAGGCATTAGAAAAAACATCCTGACCGGAATAAAATGCTGAGTTGGAACAAACACTGATGAAAGGTTACCATCCAACATTGCTTCCAAATAATTAGTAACACAAGTCACTGATAAAGGCCACACCCATGCCAAAGTAAAAACATTAACAAGCTGAAAGAAGAAAATCAGTCTTCAGAAACCAGTCACACCGACAACACATGGACTAGATTCTTCTCGAAGCGCAGCTCTCCATCATCAGAAATAAACTGTAACATCGCCTGGGAAATAGTTAGCTTTGCTAAAACCTGAATTACACAAGACTGCATGATTCAGACGCACAGTTTCATGTTTCAAATATTCTTCGTGCGAAAAGAAAAATGGAGAGGCAGGAGTCGAAGGCATCGCGGGGGCTGCCACCGAAAATGAAGACGTTCGATCGGGAGTTTCTCGCTGCTGAAACCGCATTAGCTCGGGAGCACGGTTCGCCGGCAATAAATTATTACGCCACGCAGCCGGCCGTCATAATTTATCCGCGAATAATAAACTGCGCCGCGGCTCGAGCAATTCTGCCCGCGAATTTGCATTACGGTGAGATCCGTTAGGCTCACCCACGCGAATCCACCGGGTCAGAGACGGTTCATTAACGCCTCGGTCCGCTGACCTTCCTGATTACCAGCTCGACTTCCGATCGTGCATCCTTAAGGGAGCATTGTTCTTTTTCAGCCTGTGGTAGAGAGCATATACTGGGAATTCGTTCGAGAAGAAGGTGAAGAATGTATCTTTATGAAACATTGCAGATTTATTCATATATGTTTATTCTATGTTTACGAATTTTTGTATATTGTTATAGTCTAAAATATAGCAGAGGCCGTGGTTTTGAACGTGCATTAATCCGTGTTCTTAATACACGTGTACACGGATTGTAAATACACGTATGTACGGATGTTTAGTATTAATGCATATAAAGAATGTACATTGATCCTGTGCTAATATTTTCACCTTCGAATCAGTCTAAAGATCGTCATTATTGATGTACTTAGTTTTCTGTAGTTCTCGCGACAGCCTCGCTCATACTAATTAACATTTTTCGAGTTTTGGATTTTAGGTGACTTCAGCGGCAGTCATCGTACGAGCCATTCGAGAATAATTACTATAGCTTAGATGATAATAATATACAAAAATTGGAGAATCTTCTACAAACGTATAGGAATAAATCTACAAAGTTTCATGAAGATATGTAATTTCGTTTTAAAAAGAAAAATTCTCAAAGTGTACCCTCGAAACCGGCTAAAAAAGGAGAATATCCCCGTAAGGTTAACGTCTCGGTCGCGTAACACGATCCTGCCCAGAGAAGAATCTTCCGGCTTTTTGAAAACGTAAAACCTCGTCAGGTTCTATTCGCAGCCAAAATGTACGTTCGCGCGTGCTCGTGATCGTGATCTTATCCACCTACGTGACGTCCAAACGGCGGACTCGTGGCTGAAATGCCCTGACGAACGTCCTGGAAGACACTTGAAACGTTTTGTGATGGCTGAGTCATCAAATAAAATGGAAAATATGAAGAGGAGCACGTGATGGAATTGCTAACTCGGCCGCGCAGTAAATTTCAGATTTATTATTCGAAGCAACGTGTGATTTTACAGGAAGTACGAGCATGGCACGCCTAATAAATTTAAATGTTTAGAGTGTGAACACTTGTTAAAAATTGTGATTGTTGAAACGCTTCTTAAATAAAGGCTATTCTACCCTTGCAGAGGGACACAGAGAATTGGAAAACCATTCTGAAGAGACCGAAGTGTAATGATTTTGCTACTGCAGAAGGGATTTAGTCGTCGAATTCATGGCAGTTGATCTGTGAAGATAAATGTAGATGAATGGAACATTAAGATGAAACAGGGTATCTGTCTAATATATTTGTACGAGAAACTGTTTTCGAATTTGACCTAACACGAACAGTGTATCTGTGTAACATACTTGTATGAAAAATATTATATCTATTTACTTATTATATTTCTTCATTCATGTATTGACTACATATTTTCATTTTATCGAAACGAAGTGCAAACCCTACACTCACAATTTATACGAATAAATCGTGTATTCATATTTCATAAATACATGTTCCTTTCTTATCAACCACCAATTAACAACGCTACTTTAATTAAAAAGTTATTCGAGAACGTAGTTCAAGACACTAACAGTAAAATAATATCCTCATAAAATACTTCATCCCAAGATGTATAGACATAAAAATATTATCATCACAGCTAAAAAATGACTTGGCTTCGCTGTTCACCCCACTCTCGAGCCTCCAGCCATTCGATGGCAAAGCACAAAGGTGGAGGTAACTCCTGATTGACCTTGAACTGTCTACATTCCTACATAAGATAGAGAAATTTAAAATGACCTCTAACACCCCCTCAAAATTGTAATAAAATATTTACTAACTGAAATTGTTTAATATATTCGTATTAAATTCAACTCAAATCATTCGAAAACGTAGTTCAAGACATTAACACGTTGACTACCACAGTGGAAATTTCCATACCTGATCAGCCACACTATAATACGTTAATAAAATATCAAAACTCTCATTAGCACGTTCGCTACCATGGTCGATTCAAAAAAACGTCCACCACAGACCACGCTTTATTTATATCAAATATCTCTGTGACACACGCGTGACGTCGAGCTCTCAAAGCAGAATCGACGCCTCACACATATGTGAAGCTGGTAGCGAACGTGTTAATACTAACACAGTATCCTTATAAAACATTTCATCTCAAGATGTACAGACAAATTATACTATCATCACAGCTAAAAAATGACTTGGCTCCGCTGTTCACCCCTCTTTCGAGCCTCCGCCCGTTCGATGGCAAAGATTCGAGGTGGGGGTAACGCCTGATTGACCTTGAACAGGCAATATTTCCAGCTTCTGCTATACCATGGCGCTGCGGGTGCGCACGTGCGACATTCCCGCGGTGCGTGCACACGCTTCGGTGGATCCGTACGTGAGCTCACGTAGCGGGGAACAACACGAACGAGGCGCATTGTTCTGGAAGCAGTCGGATGCATCGCGTGCAATAGCCCAGTTTGCAATACGAAACCGTCTAACGCGGCACGACTCCGAGAGACGCAGAAACACACGAGGTACATAGGTCACTGCATAATCCCCGCTAGGTACTCATTCAGTACATAAAGCAGGCCCTACGCGCGATCCCGAGCCGCGGCCTTATAAAGGGGAACACACAGGGACTGTATCATATTCCTGTGCGCCCGTACAGTTACATGCATCACCGCCTCGGTTTGCCCGCTGCATCAGCGACGAAACACTTTTCAGAGACGTTCCACGGTACTCTGGGCTCGTTAACACGTTCACCGGCACCGTGAAAAGCGTCACGCGTGCCACGACATATTTTATCAGACCCGACGTAAGTAACGTCGTTTGTGTAGATAATCTTCAATAAGGAAGAATGAATAGGCAACGTTACTTTTAGTTATCGAGACACTGACCAGTACTTTCTGGAGCAATGATCCAGGTTTTGGATAGCTTCTTTATTCCTTCTTCCAAATATTCAGCTCTTTTTTAATTATAAAATTTGTTCGCGGTTGATCTCAACTGGTTACCGTTATTCAATTTTTTACTGGTGAGAAAATTCTGACGCGATCCGAATGAATGGTAGTTGGTTGGAGGAAGGTCAGGGGACTGTGGGGGGTGTTGTGATAATGCTGTTCTAACGGTATATGTTCCGCGAATGAATTTGACTGAATCAAACAATTTTCGTATTACACAGCTGAAACTCGCCTGTGAAATTCTTCATGAATTTTCGATTGCAGAAGTCACAGCCCGTATACACAAAGAACACGGAAGCTAATTACACTGAAAAAGAAGATACGCTATTATCCGTTGCATAATAACAGAGGTATGCCGAAACGTGAGAAATAATTAGAATCTCGCGTTAGACTTTACTTCATTGTCTTCTTTAATTAAATATACTTACGTGTACTCGATGTAATTACAGAAATATAAGTAACGGAGTATATATGCGTATGTAAGGATACGAATAATTCACATAATATAAAACAATATGCTACGCATGATAATATGAATAAAAATTCAGTAATTACAGGACACACAATACTGTTCGTCCAGACGATCATAATAAAATCCAAAGGTGATTTCCCAAGAAAATACAGAGAAACCCTTGATATCCAAAAGCGCCCTGACAACATCAACGGAGACACTAGATATCGCCTCAACACCATCTGGGGTACACTCTTTCCATTTTTTAATTGATCAACTGACCAATTAACACCTGTGGTTGGTGGCCAAAGAATTATAACGTGAACACGGTTCGCTTAAATAAAGAAACTGTTCTCACGCACGTCATTATCAGTGCGACCTCAGACCCCTGATAAGACCAGCTGCAATGCGGGCGATACGTCGGAACACAACTCCGCAAGCACATGGCTCACGCCCAGAAACCTCTAGCAACCGCCATTATAGCAACCCTGGTCGAGAAAGCTTCAAATATCTCAGTATAATTTTGTTCAATCATCACCTGGGAAAGATCTCAGCTCTCATTTCTGATCTCGTTAAATTCTACTGAAATACTGCATAAGTAAACGCATAAAGTACCCAGCTATCCGCAAACCTAACCCACGTACAAGGCCCAACATCTATCCTGTTGATATTCGGCAAAGCAGCGTCAATTGCCTTCACCGTAAGGCTAAAACAGTAATTTAATTTATGATGGTTTGCTATGCATCTGGTGAACATTTAACTAATATTTGAGGATATTTGCAGTAATATTTTCAACAATAGCTCGGACAGTCCTGTCACAAGAGCAGTCCAGGAAGGTTCGCCCAGAAGGCAGCGCGAGTACAGGGTTGCGATGCCCTTTTCTTCGGGCCCTGTGCAACCTTCTCTTCGAATATCGGCGCATACCTCCACCCAATGACAAATGCCTTAAATTTGAACTTTTGTAAGAAAACACCTACGGAGGTAAAGAATATTTTGTGTATACCCAAAAAGGGCAGTTACATTAAAACCACCAAGTACAGGTCTCAGCATCATTTTCCACAGTTCTCACCAGTCAATTAAACTCCAAGCATTCTTTCTGCCAGCGTGACTCATAATTGCAACAGGCCTCTAACATATTAATAGACGTTAGAGACGGTACACTCGTTATTAAACAATTGTACTACAGGAGCGACCGAAATATCCAGCTTCTCTCACGATCGACCGACGACAAGTCCCACAATAAATATCCAATTCGTAGGACGGAAGAAGCAATTCGTTCGAAGACAAGCTCCGCAAACGGCGTGCTACTGATTCCGAATAAAATGCGGGCATTCATTGTTCATACGAAACTAATAAGCCATCGAGAGTGCAGCGATGCAGCGAGTCTGTTACACGCACCGAAAGAACGGGAGACAGAGAGGGAGGAAGAGGAAGAGAAAGAGAGAGAGAAGGAGAAGGATCGGCTGGAACACAATGCATAACAAGCATTGTCTCTCCGCTCCGCCCTCCAATTCCATTCCACGCTATATTGCCTTTATCTCTTATTCGGCCGCGCGCAGCGACACGCAATCGCGCGGGGAGAGCTGGCCGGTCCGATGGGGGGGACGAAAAAAAAATACGTTAACACGGAGAACATGTGCGAGCAATTATCCGGCTGCTTAGCTTCGGGTACCGACGATAGTGTCTACCTGCGAATAATCCACCTCCGCCTCCGTGGAAGGGAGGGAAAAAAAGGCAGCCGGTGAACCTGCCCGTCAATCCTTTCATTCACCGACTCCATTATCTGTCGTACGCTCGATGGACAATCGACCGGTTGAATAACTGGCCGTGCGCTATCGATCGTGTGCAACGGGCCAGAGAAGGACATGGGAGCAGGCGATAATGCGACTCTGATTCATTCGAACGGCCAGATTAAAGGTTATCGGGTACCCGAGAGCCGCGCGCCTCGAATTCGCCGTACGAAAAATCTGCACCGAGCCACGGGAAGAATGGTTGCGTAATCCGGCTGGTGGGAAATCGAGGAGTTCCACGTTCGCGCAGGGTGTTCGGGAATTTTTCACCCGAACGGGGAACGTTGTCTTCCGATTGCAAGGAGAAACAGACTTCTGTCAGACAAGGATCTTTTGGTCCCTTACGCGGTGACTTTTCGGTGAGACGTTGAACTTTAACGCTCGCCTGATGTCGTGCTCCTTGGGATTAAACTTTGAGAGATTTTTTTCATTTGGATCGTTTAACTTGTCGGATTAGACGGTGATTGGTATAGATAGTCGGACAGATTGTGATATCGTGTTCCTTTTTATTATAAGGTGGGAATGAAAGAAATGTTTAAATATCTGATCGTGTAGATGTTCAATTAGGGTGAATATACCAGTAGTTGATATTGTTAGACTGATTTCCCATTGTAATTATTATCACAGTTTGTTTATTTTTAGTAAGCAATTTTGTAGGTGGATGACTAGATTCGCCAGCTGTTATTAAATGAATTGAACTCATCAGTATTGACAAATAATCGTATAATAAAGTTTTATTAAAAAAAGAATAGAACCCTCCAGACTGCACCAGTGGTTGACACATCAATCTAAAAAGCTAGTAGTTGACAGGAATGAACATGTGCATGTTTGCATTTAATAACTAGAAAAGATATTTTTCTTTGACTTAACTAACCTCCTCGACAAATCTGTGAAGGAAAACAACCATTCAATAGCACACAGAGTACAAACAAAAGCAACTGTTCTGGCATTTACACCCACGATGCATTGCAATGAACGTAGTTACAAATTTTCACACTGGAGTGAGTAACTTTTCAAACAGCGCATTATTCAAAAACATTTTCTTAGTAGAAAGCTTCCTTTTCGTGACTGAAGATAAAAGTGTCAACTATCGGTACACTGTCAACTACTGATGCAGTTACCCTAGTGCAGTGTTCCCCAACGTGGGGCGTACGCCCCACAGGGAGGCAATTTTGAATATTTTAGGGGCAACTAGAAAATTATGTTGCATCCGTCACCTTCTTCACCATATAGTCAAGAAACCATCATTGTTTTTTTATGCTAGCAGGTTGTTTTTATTTGATGTACCTATTTGTATTATACTTTTTCAGAACTTGGTTGACTATTTTGCTAGGGGAGGGCATCAAAGTCTTTGAAGTGATGAGGTAAGGTATGACGCAAAAAAGGTTGAGGACTGCCCTAATGGTACAAAATGAAGTACACAGTGTTAGTAACAATAATTTTAACTCGCAACTGATATAGCGTGACTAATTTTCTAATGACCTGTCTCTGGATGATCAAAATCAACAACTGTGCTGTTAAATTAACCCTTGGAACTCCTAACTTTTTTAAAATTTTTTTCTCAATAACTCCCTATTATTTTAAGCATATTATTTGAAATGTACAAAGGACAGTCGGTTGATAGGAACCGATTTAAACAATTGTTTTTACTAATTATATTGAAAATAGCATTGGAAATTTGCCAAGATCTGATATTTGTAGTAAAACAAATATTGGCAATTTGGAAATGTCGACATAGGAGTATCTGTGAATAAAATCGATGTCGTGTCACGCTCGACAAAAGACTGCAAAGGATTAAGCAAGCCTGCCTTGTGTCTAACCAGCAGATGCTCCTAAAAAATAACAACATCCCGTCGTATCCCAAACCGATGATTCGAATGATCCCAACAACGCACGTGCGTATTTACCCATGCAACAGGCCTGATATTTTCTCCTAGAGCGGACACATGTTCGCCGCTTCATCATCGCGATCGGACAGCGCGTTGCGATTTACCACTCGTAAAACGCAGGGGAGCACGTGTTACTCGGTCGAGAGGCAGTCTTTTTTTCCTCGACAGGCGGTTCGCGACATGAACGTTGTTGCCGATCGTGTAGACACAGGTGGGTTGTCCGGTAATGCACTCGATGCACTTTACGCGAGCCGATACGCCGTCTCCCCGGCAAATGTTAACCGGCGTCCAGAGGACATCGTTAACGCGGTCCCCGTTTCGAATCGATTCTCCCGAATCGACCGTTTCTGCACGCACGCTACTTTGTCACGTGGCTCCTGCTAATTCGTTCTTCGTCACCCCGGTAAATAGGTGTATGTCGGTTTCACGGTGTTAACCCATTCGCCACGAGTATACTCGTGGTTGGCAGGGTGTTCAGGGTTGTCAGTACGAGTATGCTCGTTGTATTTTAAATGTATTCCAGTGGAAAGCGTGTCACATTGGCAAGCCTTTCTTGGCTACAGACATACGTATGACAGTGTGGAAAGCTTGAAAATAGTACTATAGAAAAAATTTATTAGCAAAATGCAACTTTTATTTAGAATTATTGTTATTGTATGATAAAATTGTATGTATAACAGAAAACTTAAAACAGAACTGGCAATACGAATGAAATGACATAATTTGCGCTGGCAGCGAGTGCGTTAAGTGAATGAAGGTTCAATGAAATTTATCGAATGCGATTTGTTGCAGCGAAGCGAACGCTTAGGGTGGTCGGAAATTTTCAATATGTTGAGGATTGTACGAGCTGCTGGACAGTCTGTATTTTATCATCCAGATATGGTAACGGTTTTATTCATCTAAGTAGGTAAAAGTTTATAAACAACACACAAGATTTTTTAATAGTAAGACGAATATTTATTAGGTCAAGGTTCGACACGGCACGAAAGCTTCGAAAGCTTTTTAAAGCCGTCAGAACTCGTCAGAATACGAACACTGCAGACAGATCGGTTTAAACCTTGATTCGATACACAACATTGCAAACGTCACTTCATCATATCACAAGTTTATAGAAAATAAAATAGTGTTGAGAAGATTGTTTTAAATTTATTTACAGCATCATCATCGACCAGTTTGTCTTCGAGAAATTAATTTATCGCAAGGATATCGGGATAGGACAAATTCGACTTTCGATCGACGTCGCATTTTATCAAGCTTCCAGCACGCCCGTGACGAGATTATGAAACCGATCGCACTTATTACGAGCTGCGAATGCAAATGCTGCATTCTGGTCTCGGATTAGTCGCGGTGCGCGACGGAAAAGCGTTGAAAATGTCACCGATGAATCGATTATCCTAAACGTTCGCCGGGAATATGCTGAAAAATGTGGCAACCGGTCCACCGCCTAGGCAACTCTCTCCTGCGAAGTTATTCCAAGCGATTCGTTTCGAAAGCGTTACATTGTTGTTTGGACATTTTTCTTTTCGCTTCGGGAGTGATTTTTTCTGTTGTTTACTTTCATGAAGACAATGAGAAATTCTGAATATAATTTACATGCAACCCTTATGGACTTAAAAATAGCCTCAATTCAAGATGAAATAATTCGTCTTCTTTAACACGTTGATTACCACAGTGGAAACTCCCGTACCTGGTCAGACAACCCTTTGAGGACGACGTACGCATATATGCGTTCCAAAAAATCGGTCACCGTGTGCTACGGGCCAGCGCACTGGCCCAGGCTCAGCTGTTTATTATGCGCTATAAACCTATGTCTCGGGATGAGTTGTCACTTCAGCTTACTTTATTAAAATATATATGTTTCGTTACAAATTTTGCAATTTTCGAGCACTAAAGCAACTGAACAATCGACATTATATATATTATTATAATGAAATATTCCGTTTGACAGGTGTTCCACCGCGGAATATTTCAGCGCGAGGTGCTTTTTCCCAAAATTTTCACGGTTCAAAGGGTTAATGAAAAAAAAAAGAAGAAAAATGTAGGTCAATCTGAGACCGAGAAGTGCGAAACGAATCGCCAGCAATTTTTTCTCGTAGCCACTTCGAGCGCCGTGCACTACAAAGGATACTAATAACAGTAATTGCAAAGCGAACAAAGAGAGTGTGCTTGTCGGCCCATTCATCGCGGACCCCTGAAACCCGGTGATTTCGCGTTCGGTACACAGAGTTCCGCCTGTTGCGCGATAAATCGATCGCAGTTGCCCCGGAACATGTGTACACAACACAAACGGCTGTTTGTCGATCGTTCGACGTGTCCCCGTGCGTGCGCGAATTAGCCGTTCAATGATCCTCGAAAACGTCGAGCTTCAGAGCCCTTTGCATACGCCCACTTCGTTGCCTCGTTCATGAGCCAGTGCCATTATTATTTGCTCCACTCTCTAACGAGCAATAACCCACAACGCGCATGCCAGGCCACGGTCTGAATGAGTGTCATTAAACGGGGACGACGAGAGGAGACGGGAGAATTAAAATCGAGAGGAAGACTTCAAGCTGATCGATGGATCGTTTGCAAAATCGATCGAGCGAGTGATGCTGTGTGTGGGCCGGTGATCTTGAGAGGAATCAGACTTGGTGATTTGGAGTGCACCTAAAATTTAGGAGAATAGGTTTCTCGGCTGAATGACCATAGCGTCGATTGCTGGTTTCCAGATTTATGATCGAACTCGATTTAATAGAATATTGCATTCATTTCCTTAAACTGTCACGCAAGTTGACTCTAGACTTGGGCTAATAGATGATAACACTTCAGGTGGAAGTTGAAGACATAAGAATTGATGTCTATAATTTTTTGATAACCTATTATAATAATGACCTGTAATATTTTTAAGCCCAGAGTTTAGCTGGTATTGAGACGGTGCATACAGTGTTTATGCTGTTCACTTAAGGTTTATACAGTTGTTCTTTCAAAAATAGCCAACAACTGTGACCGTAACGTGAACTCAATCTGCCTGAATGATTCCTTTTAAAATTTTGTTTTTGAAGAATGGTATAATATCCCATTAAACATTATTCAGGATTTGTATGATTCCATTCCCAGGAGGATTCAGGCTGTATTGGACGCCAATGGTGGTCCTACACGATATTAATAAAGAATTTGCTTAATGAACGAGAAATTTCCATTATTTTGTCCAACCCCTGTATAAAATCTCACATGAAACATGACATTTCTATCTCATCGTGAATCTCCATCTTAACACTTCGACAGCCTTAATATTTTTGCAAATACTAATTACCTTTGATCATTTTTGCAAGAATCCCCACATAACGAAACATTTTACATGATTCTCTGTATATTGAATATTTTACACCTTCAATTTTATTAGCACATCAATATTTATTTCTCATCAGTGATACATATGTTTCTTTATCTATTTCACAAGTGTTTCATAAATATTAATAAAATCACGTGTACGTGACAGCGGCCATCAAAGCGTTAACAAAGTGTACGAAAACCCTTGCACACCACTGTATGCACGTTCCTTTCTGCAAACTAAATTCTCCCTAAATTTCAAACTAATATAAAAACGACTGAATAAAAGAAAAATTCATTTGCAACACATTCCTCCGACAGGTTGTCTGGCAGGTATCAGGTGCAGGTAATCAACGTCACAGAAACGTATCCCGGCATCGATCGGTCGCGTTTAAAATCTCCGGTCGGGCAACAAGTGTCCGCCATTAACCAGTCCGGCTCGGTTTCGCGAAATCCGTGGAGAACCGAGGTATTCGACAGTCGAGCACCGCGCGCCGGTTGAATAATTTCGCGAGTGTCGATTACATCGAGTCCCGTTCACGATTTCCATCGATCAGACGGCGATCTAACATCGATCGCGGGCTAATCCTCGATCAGCCTCGGGGAGCATTTACCTGCCGCTTAACAACGTGACATGCAAATGCCGTGTGCCAAGCTATCGTATAGCCGAGCGAACGGCCGCCGATCCGCTTGCGAAATCTTCAGGCCGTCGGAGTCCGGGTCTGTGACCACTGCGTCGAGAAAACCTACGACCGTTGACCCATAATACATGTGTGTGTGTGTGTGCGCGTGTGTGTGTTTGTCAGTGTGCGTCGGTTTGGATGTGCCACGGGCTTTGTTCGCGGCGCGCGCGCGCGATCGCCAGCGCGAAAATGCGCGAGGAAAGTTTCGCCAACCGGACCCGTGACTAACGATTATCGTTCCACACGCCGATTTTCTTCTTTCGAACAGAGCGTACACGGTGTCCCATTTATTCCCGTGGTTGCCTCGACGCCACATCGACGATAAACTATTTTTTCACGTGGAAAATAATTTTCCTTTTATACGCAGTAAGGGGAGGTGTATTTAAAAATGTAAGAGCGTGTCAGGTATTTGGTGTGGAGTAGGAAACTGCTTTTCGATATCGAATTAAGACTGTCATTTGCTGCAGCAACGACACAACTAAAAATTTGACATTTTTGTGTTATTGGCAGAACGATGTACACTGCCGTCCGAAAGTGTCAGGACATTTACACTCCCGTCCATAAGTCACCGGACACTTACAACTTACTTTATTAATAAAATTAGGAGGTGGACAATTTGACAGTATGAAATAACCTGCAGTATGAAATAAAGTTAGCACTTGTTAATTGTTTATAATGTAGAGAATATGTAATTCAAATCGTATGTTGAATATCTTACGAACGGTAAGTATTCAATATTAATTTCCTTCTCATCGACATGTCCGCCGCGTGTGAATATGACCGTTCGAACTAATTTATTAAAACACCTTTTATACACAGGTATGACATCAGAATTCAATTTATGAACAAAATCGTAATGTTCCATTAAAAAGAAAAATGCGAGTGCGCTGATGCACTTGCGAAAATGTCATACAGTCGGAGTATAGAGCTTGATAAACAGTGTTCTATGATTATGAGAATACTATGCAAAAATACATATTACTCATAGAATCATATAAAAATCAACACAGAGCAGCAAAATGGAGCTTTCATTCTGAAACGCCGTACGATAAAACAGATATAATCATTTCAACGTTCCAAGGCTTCTCAACGCAGTGCAACCAGAAAAAGGCAGAATGTCAATTCAAACTACCGTTCGCAAGAAGTACGAGCACAAGAAACTAAACCATCACTCTTGCAGCCAGCAACTATGTGTCCCGACCCGTACAGAGCACTCCGATGATTACACGGTGCTTGCAATTTTATTTTATCACGACTCAACAAAAACATTGTTTTTGCTCGGGCGATTCATGAGCCACCCGGTGCACTAATTGCCTTAATGACGAACGCTGGACGAAAAAAAAGGCAGAAGGAAAGGCACGTACCCCGGTAGGAAACAGGTTTCGGCAATTTCGAGAGAGCAGCTCCGAAAAAAAGGTGCGTGAAGGTACGCGCACTTTCTCCGCGCGTACCTTCGCGTTTTGAGAACGATTTTACGCGCGTTTTTCTGCAAACGTGCACCCTTTGGACGTCGTACAAAACGTCGACTCCCGTTACGACTTCCCCGATCGACCGGCGAAAATGGAAAGAAATTCGCTTGCGCAACTTACGGCCTTTATCGAAGCGCACCGAACGACAGCGATGGGTTAGCGATCGCTTCGAATCGCTTCAAATATCTAAACAAGGTGAGCCAGAAAGGGTTGTACAGTCGAGTAAGAGATGATTTTACATGCAAAGATAAGTTGATAATGTAGAATAAAATTTTGTTATGTACCTTCGTATCCAAGATAATCGAATTTGAAAATTTGTCGCGAACATACAGTAATATAATTACAATAGCGTCTGAATAACTTTCTTGTCATATCCAAAATGATTACACTACATGCAGAATAATTTTTAATCAAATTTAAACTTTGAATACCGTCGCATTACTGCTTCACTTGATTGAAAGTAGAGTACAGCACCGAGGTGGTTTAAAATGGAGCAGAGTTATTAATTTCTGGGTAACAGCCATTCCTCCACCCTCCTCTGATATTTGAAGACTTTCAAGATTTTGAACAATTTCTGCCTTCGAGTAATTATCGAATTCGACAGTCGAATATAATTGAATCGGTGAGTTGAACAACAGTACAAGTCCTATGGTTTTATTTTAATTCTTGAAAATTAATGAATAAAGTTTAACCATAGTTAGACATACATAAACATTCATCTGCGTTAGCATAACCGTGTTTCAATTGACACAGCACTATAAAATCGATGGCGTTGATGATACACGAAAAGTGATACTATTTTTTCAAACATCTCAGAACGTGGCTTTTGGACTTGCGCTGTTCTTCGACTCGCCGATTCAATTGAATCGCTTGAGAACTTGCAAGAAACAGTATCGAACATCCATCACTATCGATCGACGTTCGAGTCGAAGAGAACCAGGCGCCGATCTAGCTGCACTCGAAACGCCTCGCGTCTGTATACAATTAATAACGAGAATCGAGAGACAAAGAGGGCCTTTGTCGAGTCGATTCTCGTGCAGAGACAGATAACCGGGGAACGCGAGGGAGCGGGGGGAGCTGGAGAGCCGCAACAGGAGCGGAACGCGAAGCGGAAAAATTCTCTGTTACGACGATTGATCGATAATTGATCGACGTGCGGTCAGATAATTCGAGAGAACAAGGGTGATCGAGGAGAAAGCGAGACGGTTCGTTGTTTGTTTGCAACGCCGACATGTTCAGCTAACCCGGTGGAAGTCGCTTAATTGCGTTCCTGCTGCTTCGTGATGTAATGAGGAGGAAGTGTCCGGGAAGAAAATTTGAGGAAAACAAGTATTGTTCATAGTATGATTAAAACAATACGATGATGCTTTCGGTTGATGATTAAATGTAATCGAAGGTGGGTACTACAATGTTTGTAAAGCATAGGAGATAAATTCTTGGACATGTTGATTGATGTGAGGACCATTGATTACTGGAGCCACAAACTTGATTAAGTGAAATAGTCCTTAACTGTTGTACAATTTGGAGGAACATTTATTTTGCATTAACATAAAATCATAAGTATCCAATCTGGTGGTTAAATATTTATTTCTATCGTAGTTTATATTAACACGTTGTGTGCCACAGTGAAAACAGCCATACCTAATCAGACCCGATATAATTCCCTATATTGTATATAAATCGAAAAAAAAAGAAAGATTTGAGTACTCAATCGTGTTCTGGTGTTCCTACATTATTGCTTTAGTATAAATTTTGCTCAGAATTTTCTGACAATCAATAATTATTTAATTAAATTAAATTTGAGGTGCCGGTAACCGGTGACCCCCACGGCATTCAACGTGTTAAAAGCTGGTAAATAAGAAGTGTCTGGCTAGATGTGACAGTATTCACTGTGTCCTTTAGTAAATTAACACGTTGAATGATGCAGTGAAAACAGCCATATCTAGTCAGACGCATTATAATCTACTGATTTTGACACTTTGACGGCCGCTAATATCTTGTCACCGCTAATTATCTTTTAACATTTTCGCAAGAATTCTTAAGTAAGTATTTTACATTATTATCTTTATATTGCATATTCTACAATTTATCGTTTTTTAGTACATGAAATATTTATTGGTTTTACGTGAGCGTTATCCGAATGAATAAAATTCCGTATACGTGACAGCAGCTGTCAGATTGTTAATATAAATCGTAAAGAAAGAAGACATTCGAGTTTCCAGTCCCTACGTTAATGTTACAATGCGACGATCGCTCAGGATAGTGTAAAAATAAATAGTTGTTTCATTAAATTAAATTTGACGTGCTTGTCACATGTGATCCCCACAGCATTCAGTGTGTTAATAATAATAATTCATCTGTACGGAGAAGGTTTCTGAGAGGAGCTCAACTTTACGAGCATATAGTACCTTCAGAAAGGAATACAAATTATCTAAATATCTAATTATTACGTAAAAAGACATATGTGCGTTAAGAACTTTAACAAATTTTTTTAAATGCTTCATACTGGTCCTTTGAAACAGTCCAAATCTTGTTTGAAATATTTATTATTTGTAAAGCTAATAAAGATACCTGGGTGTTTGGTTTCTAATGAGACACCCAGTATATTGTACATTTACGTAGTACATGACTAGATTGAGTAACATGTATTAAAGTGGTGGAATGTGGATTATAATTTAAAATAATGAATGGTGGCACAATGAAGATATAATTTTACTAATAGTATGATAATGCTGAAGCTTGACGATGCACTTTCCTGAGTAACTGTATGTTTAAAATACCAGACAAGTAACAGCAAGATAAAAAATAAACAGATAATGACAATGATGATAAAGCTAACTCACTCTACTGTTAGTACATCGAACTGAACGCGCTTAAAAATTCCAATAATGGTAATACTAATAATAACAATACCGACTTTGTCACACTGTGCTTTAAAACTATACTAGCACAAAATACCAGAAAATATATAATCGTAAATTAATATAAACACGAACCCCTGCATTTTATAAAATTCCAATTAGAAATCGAGGACTATCCAACGCTCAAAAATAAAAAAAATACATTGTGATAAAAAATCCAAGGACACTGTTTTAATATTGAATATCACGATAAGATGGAAACGAAATTTCAGAACTACAGAATAATTAGATAATAACATTGTATTATTCAGTTATTCGCAAGCAGAACGTGTCGGACGGGTAGACGCGTCAACGTTTTCGCGTGACCGGCAGAAACGAGTCGCGATAATGCCGGTCGAGGAAAGAATACGCGACAAAGGAGGCATTTGACCTCGGTTATTGGCCGTTAGTATGACAGGTTGCGTTGCAATTCCCGGCTATTTCCTCCTCGTTCTCGTTTCGCTCGAGCTTCGTTATTTCCTACGCCTTTTTTCGTAGAACCAGTCCGAACGATCGCAATCTGCGAGTTCGTTGCGTTTCGCGATACTTTTCACGACCAGCTCGCGCGTGCCTTTTGCATCCTGCGTTTTTACCAGTTTTCCTGCAAACAGGGTGCCAATTTATCTACCCCTCTGAAATCTTGACCGATAATTTACGAAACTGAACATTATTTTCAATCATTTATCCAAAACAGGCAGTTTGGAAAGTAAATTTGATGGTGTCTGTGAGATGCACCATACCGATCGCCAAGGGTTAAACTTCATTTTGGGTTATATACTCCCAAACAGAACAGGACGGTTAAGTGACAACATTTAAAAATTGTTCAAAATGTTTGTACCATATCTTGCACTGTCCTTCCAATTTCGATTCCATTTTATTGAATGGTATGCGTTGGAAGAAAAGTGAATTAACAGTCATATGCGAAAGAGAAAACTCGTGAAAAATTAGCGTACCCGTGAGAACTGAGAAAACGGTAGATGTTTAGAGTAATTTTAGGGTAATGATTTATAATTACCTTCACTTTCATACCATGTTACCCAATATACCCTAAGTACACATATAGTTACTTGATAATCGGGTGTTCCTTTAAAATTATACTGAACACGCAAGAATATACTTCGTGTTAACATTGTCCTGTCCGATTTTCTTTGAAATTCGTATTTACTTTTTATTCGCATAGAAGTGTTGCGAAAAAGTTTCTTACCAAGTGTGCGTGATTCATTTATAATTTAGGCTCTGGTGCATTATGTTGTATCAGTGCTAGTATAACACTGTAACAGCGCTGTACTGCAAGAGCGTCGAGGGAATTTCGTTAACACGTTCCGTGCCGCGTGGGTCGTATGCGCCCCACGCACCAAATTCGGTTATTCTAAATAAATGGTAACATTCTTTGTATTCCAATTAAAACGAACGCCACAATAATAGTACCAAACGAATGGTATATCATAAGACAATTCAATGTTTGTGTTTTTAACGTTATATATTTATAGAAACTTATTCTCCCGCGTCTGACTAGTTATGGAATTTTTCACTGTGGCATGGAACGTGTTAACACGTTAACTGCAACAGTGAAAACTCCCATACCTGGTCAGACATACTGTAATATCCCATTTCAAACGAAACTGACGAAGAAAATAATTATATAACTATTCAACGTCACAGCCTCGGTCTTCTATGCATATTACAATATTCATTCCATTTGAAATCGTGTTAAAATTAATAATTATTTAATTAAATGAAATTAGATGCATTGGTCACCGGTTACTGTCACGGCAGTCAACGTGTTAACACTTTGATGGCCGCTGTCACGTGTACGTGACTTAAGTCATTTTAATAACACTTGTGTAGAATCAATTACTAAGTTTACCTATTACTGACAAAAAGTAAATAACCAACTACGCATAAAATTAAGATCATTATTAAAAGAATAATGTAGAACATGACAATACTCCGCTTGAATCTTGAAAAAATGGGCAATGACTAGATATTTGCGGCAATCAAAGTATTAAATAAGGATGGACACTCAACGACCAGTGTTAGGACTAAAACATGACATCCACAAGGACTTAAAAATAGCCCCAATTCAAGGCAACATAATTCGTCTTACTAAAAAACAAAGAAAGAATAGATGCGCATACTAATCCAATAGCTTCATCCTGCTTTAATCGAATTCCAAGACGATTAAAAAGAAAACATCCTATAGATATCGTGAAGTAAACAACGATGCACATAATATAATAATAAGTGCTTTTCCCACAATGGTGGGACGAGCCACATGCTATTGTAACTGAATAATTATATGTATTTACTTATTGTCGACCTTGACAGATTGTAAATAAAAAGTGCACTTAATAAATAAAAATATTCTTACGATAAGTCAAGCACTGTTGACTTCGAGAAATGAACGATGCTGGAGTTTCTCAGTCTCAACAAAACAGCTTCGTCCAATCTTGAAAAAGGGTCTCCAGGTGGTTCGTTTAGAAGCTCGCGAGTCCTCCTGTTGCGACGCAACGGATTTATAAACCTGGTTCTAATTTCTATAACCGTTCGGTACAATAAACACCTCGCCGTTGGCTCAATAACCATATTTCCAGTCCGCTAACAAGAGCTTGCGCCACATCCGCGCGCCTGGGCGCAAAGTGTATCGCAATATGCTGTCTGCCACCCGGAGGGGAGCAACAAAAAGCGTACATAAGGTTGTTGCGGTCAACTATGGCCCTCCTGCTAGCCACTTGTCACTCGAGATAGCGTTATTAATTAGCGCGCCCGTACGATACGATTCATGTAGCTCGCCCACGCGAAGTAACACCGTTAATTTGTCAATCCCGTGAACGGGGCCATGGCTTCGAACGTTATTTATCGATTAGGGCAAAGACAATCGAGAGGGAAACGGGCGCGTTTCCTTTCACGGATTCGTCGATCTTCTGATTAAAAAAATGTTTGAATCGATTTGATTCGTTGACTGCAACTGGAGCCACAGGTGACCGACGCCTCAAATTTTATTTAATTAAATATGTATTGATTTTGACGATGATCTGACTAAAATTAACATGTCAACACTGATGTAGGAATACTTAAATACTTTTTTCTTTACGAATTTTATTAACACGGTAACTGGCACAGTGAAAATTGCCCTACCTAGTCAGGCACATTATGAAATTCTTTTTTGTGTACACATTCAGAATAAAAATATCGATCTACTATACAATCGTACACCTACCATTTTCTGCTGTTATATTGATATTGATTTTGACGGTGTTCTGGGTAAATTTAACGTGGCCACATTAATATAGGAACCTGTGTACATGATTGAATACTTAAATACTTTTTTCTTTATGATTTTTATTAACGCGGTTACTGCCACAGTAGAAAATGCCGTATTTAATCAGACACGCTATGAAATTCTTTCTTGCATACAGATTCAGGAGAAAAATATTGACCTACTCTACGATCGTACACTTATTATTTTCTACCGTTATACTGACATTGACATCGATAGGAATTTTATGAGAATTAATAATTATTTAATATGGAATTAATTTCATTATGCAACTCTGGCTGGCAGACAACACGTTAATGCAAGAACCTGTGATGCTGTAATTATCTTAACGTTTTATAGAAGATATTGATACCTCATAAAGTTACAAATTATTAAAAGTGAAATCGAGATTTAATAGGATATTATTATTCTAAATTTTTTCTTCATTTTACAGTGACGCACTACCTTTTGCATGTTCGCTCCTAGCAATCACAAGTTCTGCAATCGTGGCAATGAAACGATTGAAATTACGTGCATGTAAATTTAATTCACCGCAATGGTGGAGTCGCAGGGTTGCGATTATTCGTCGACGGTAATTCGCAGACGGGGTTGAATTGAAAAGGGGCGAAGGGGGTGTGTAGTCTATGCAATATATCAAACAGTCGAGAGAATTCCGTGCAGAGTCAGACCACCGTGTTTCCCTCACACACGACATTGCGCTTCCATTTTTTTTACTCTCATTCATTTCCTGCATGTTTGCAATAAATTTTCGAGGAATACACGACTGTCACGTGTAACATTAAAAAACGTGGAACAGAAAATCAAATAGAATGCATATTAATATTTTGTGGGCTGTGTATTCATGAACGCCTGACTACGTTATTTAATTCAATTAACGTTTGCTATTACTTCTCTCATATGTCCTTCAACACTTTGCCTGCCCCGTCACACATATGTGGGTGACACTTGGATTGAATCACTATTTATTCGATCATGTATAGCATAATGAATATATCTAATAAAATCTAACAAACTCAATGGAAAATGATGAAAGTTACTAGTGTTATTAATGAAAGAGGGTAGAGTTTAAAATTATATTCATTCTGTACAAAAATGTAGAAAGTTTCCAAAGCTTGGCAATCAAAGTGTTAAAAATATAAACACAAATTCTGTTCTCACCTTAAAAACAAATTCCACAAACTATTAGCTCGTATATTTAAAAAACCATTTTACAGTACGTTTGGCCGCGAATATACAGGGTGTCCCAAAAGGTTGTACAATCCGAAACCTATAAATCTTCCATGAAATAAGAAATCGAAAACTCCTTTATCATTTTCAATCTGCGGCCTCCTTTTCGAGGCATAACCGATTGAATCTTGAGTATTCGCCGTGTGTGCATGCGCGTTTCTACGCGTGCTCCCCCATGTAATCAGCCTGTATAATAAACTCACTTTTCAAATCACTGAACATACTCCTGTCAACGGGTGCTCTTAAATATTCTTCAAACGGCCCCAGTAGGTATATGAAAAAAAAATAAGAGCAACGCGTAATCCGCGGAGAGCCCCACGGGGTCCGTTAACGGTGGTTCGCAACATCTTCGCTTCTGATGATCAGAAAACCGTCGTTTCCAGGATTACAGTGATCGTTAGAACTCGCCGGCTTCCTCGTTCCTTCTTTTTCAGGCCTCTGGAAAAGAAATCGATGCACATGCCCGTGCAACATGAACGCTGGCAGCCGGTGGAGTTACCTTCGGGCGTCTAATGCAGATTCAATGGTGATCTACGCGATGCACGCGGCTGCATCGCTGCATGTACGCAGCCTACGCGTACAGGGTGTTTCGTTTATCTTCCCCACCGTAATTATGTTTTTACAGTCTGTTTTAGGTTGTTTATACCATCTGGCCAGTCCATGCGTTCGTGCGTACTTTGTATTAGAAGCTATATTTAGGAGCGTTTGATTGAGTCCAAGGATGTCGGATCCGGGCAGTGTAGTATTTTGAACATTTCTGCATCGTAGAATCGTTTTTAACACTTTGGCTGCCATGTCACCCATATGCGGGTGACGCGTAAATTCAGTTGGTATTTATCTGACTACAAATAGTATCGGTAAAAATATCTGAAAACGTCTAACAGAACCAGTAATAGCCTGTAAAGTTTTATTAACGTCATTAAATAAAATGCGACAATTTGAGATTTCTTTCATGTTGCGTCGAAGGCTAGAAATGTGTATTTTTGTGCTGTGTGTTGTGTCGTTTTCAGCCTATATAATGTGGCAGTCGACGTGTTGAATTGTTTTTAGTTACCTTGATTAGGGTGGAAATTAGCAATGAATACAAGCAGACACGTGCTTTATTACTGTTATTTTTTTATGTTTGAAAGTCAATGCATCGTACAACTTCAAATTCGACCCTCTGTCAGGTACAACAATGTAACAACAAAAAGGTATTGTTACAGTGAGAAGAATATCGGTGCCTTTGGAAATTCGAAAACAAATCACCCTGAAGGTAAAGGCTATTAATCAAGATATTCAGTCTTTACGACGAAATAATTACTTTGTAAAGCAATTTTTGTACTGCCAAACATAACGAAGATGTTAAGGTGGACAAGGTGAAACACCCTATTACGACCTAACAAGGGATTCCAAGAGGTGGAAAACAGCGGATGTAGTTTCGTTCCAAAATTAAGGCATTTCATAGCACCAGTGCCATCGGGGTACCGCACTAATTAGCAAGTTTTGAAGAACATCTACATGTTCTTTAGATTCAGAGACTTAATGACTTTATGACTTGCAGCCGTGTGAATACGCGGAGTGCCCATGAGGGTTTTATGACGTTATCTGAGGGTGAACCGTGAGCTTAGGGACGGCCACTGAAGCATTCAACATGGAGGAATTTGTAACCAATCAAATTCAATAACCCTCACCTACCCTAATCGATATTTTAAAAATTGTAACAAATCTACGAATTCCCTTCACCCTTTGAACTCCTAATTTTTTTTCTTTTCTTTTCAATGACACCCTATTATTCTAAGTGTTTTATTTGAAATAAACTTCAAAAGGCAGTTGGTTGATAGGAACCAATTTAAACAATTTTTTTTGCTAATTATATTGACAGTAGCTTTGGAACTTTGCTAAGATCTGATATTTGTGGGGCTTCTGATGTTTGTGGTACAACAAAATATTGCGAAATATAATATACCTGTGAATAAAATCGATGTCGAGTCACACTCGACAAAGGAGTTCAAAGGGTTGAACCAGCATACCCTTCTCCCAAGTGCGACGATACTTCGACATGGTCGAAGTTCTCCCAGAAAAATCCGTCTACAAATTAGGAACCTGCATTATCAAAGCAGGCTCGACAGAGTGTTGCGTGGTCTAATAACAAATTCATTAGTCGCTCGAGATTAGTTTGGTACGCGAAACTATGATATTCACGCTAACACACCCTGTAGAACCGTGAACACGGCGACGCGAAAGGGAAGGGAACCGACGACTCTGATTGCCACCGTGTGTCATGCTGCCTCCATCACGGGGAAACAACCTCCCCTGACGTTCGTTCTCTATGTAAATTCCGATCGTGACTCAAGATCGATAGTTTTTTCCGTTTCTGTCTCGTCGTGTTCCCCGCGTACGCAAACGAGGTGGCGATGACTAATTGGCAGGCGAGAGTTATTTTATTACACGACAACATCGTAAACTGAGATTCACGAAGATTCTTCAGATTCTTCGATCGTACGTTCTCCCTGGCATCCGCCGGTTATTACGGGATAACTATGAGAAGGCAGGACCGACGTTTTCCTGCTAAATCAACTCCGAACCGTTCACCTACGATCCGCGTTGAATCGTTGCTAAGAGATGGGAGATTTCGTAACTGAGAAGATGAAAAATGAAATTTATTGAAATGCACCTACGGGGATTATGGATTGCGCTCCTTTGAGTAGAGATGCTGAGACTGCTTTGGAATATTTATTGAAGCAGTTTGCTCTCCCCGATCGAAATCAATATTTTCTTTTAGGATAATCGTCCTCTCGTGACGTGCAACTCGCTCTTTCCAGTTTTTCTGTTCCATTCAGTTGCGTTCATACAATTATATTGACAGTATTACGTTTATAAATAACAATATACATTTTTATATGGTTCACAGGCTTCCCTATGTGGCTGGTTATATAATTTTCCTTTTACTGCATCCCTTTTTGTTTATACAGAGTGTTTCGCTACTGCTGGTAAATATTTTAAGGAGTGATTCTAGAAGTCAAAATAAATCAGAAAATCCTTTACTATTTTGCAATCTGCTTCGTTTTCGAGATATAAGAGATTGAAAATTGGGTATTCGCTGTGTGTGCGCGTGCGTCTCCAAAACGAAGCCGCAGATTGCAAAATAGTAAAGGACTTTCTGATTTATTTTATCTTGTAGAGTCACCCTCTAAAATATTTACCAGCAGTAGTGAAGCACCCTGTATTTTGAGGACTTTTTAAATTTTTCTTAAGAGCGTATTCAGGGTATACTTATGCGAGTAATAATACTAAATATATTAATAGTTACAACTTTTAGAGCTGCTTGAAGGTCAGAGTATTAGTAAAAGGCGATGTTTACTTTTTAGATTAATACCACTTTGTCAGAAATCATTTTTTTTCGCTTTTCATAGTTCAGGCGCTAGCCACACTCATAATAATTCTCGAGAGGAGAATTTTAAAAATTGTTGAATGTTCCAATGAAAAATTTGTCCGTGGAAGAATTGCGCTTGGAAGATTTTCTACGGAGAAAGTATCGATGGATCGAGTGGAAGAAGGATAATTCCAGTATCGTTTCAAGCATCCAGCCGGGTACCCTTGATAATGGTTCCACGCTGTCTGTTTGCGCTACCACGATCTCTGTGACCAATTACTGGAGCGCTGTGTTATGCTAGTAATGAAGGATTACCGAAACCGGAAATAGTCGGAAAGGCATTACGAAAGGCAAACAATGGCGTGGAACGTGCTCAACGGCGTATCGAATACACCAACACTTTCATCTATCGACGTGCAAAGGCCACGAAGACAATCGGAGTCAGTGAGCATAGTGTCAGAATTATTGCAAAATATTATTAATGGACAAATTCTTCTTAAGACAAAGTTCTCTAAAAAAGAAGATTCCCATGGTGTTTTATACAATTTAATATATGATAGTAATAATTTTCATGAATTATATAGGTACTTCGTTTTCATTGATAAAAAATTATTTCTGATAACATGCGGTGATAATAAATTGTAAACGGAACAGGAAGGAATGTAATATCGACTTGGGATTGGGTACTGGAGAAATCATGAACTTCCTTTAGTATTTGTGGGTTCATCAATGGAATGTATCAGATCATCATTATAGCTGCAGTTTGTTCTAAACAATCGTTTAGCAGGAAGCCACTATAGTAGCATGTGGTAGCTTATGGATTAAATCTTCAAAACTGTGTACAGTTTTGAAGTGTTTAATTTTTTTTCAGAAGTTACATTATTTTATATTATTTGTATACAGATATACACCTGTACAATATCTCACAAAATAAGTGTTATATTAAATAGCGTCTAAACTATAGTTTTTTTTTTAATAATGGTACAGGATATGTTTTCTTCTACTTATCATACAAAATATGATGATATAAAATTATTACTTGCGTTACACTACTGCAAGCTACTTCGTCATTTAAAAATAGAAAATAAAGCGCATGCCTTTCATATTTGTTATTAATGTCTCTGTTTATTAATACTCCTAAAAACGATTCTACGGCCCGAAAATGGTAAAAACACTATATTATCGAGATCAGACATCTTGAAACTCGTCCAGACCTATCTAAACGCTTCTAATACTACTAATATAAAAATACCCAAGAACTTATGGACTGACCTGATGTTTCAAACAAGCTCAAACAATTCGCAACAAAATAAAGTAGCGCCAATGCAGAAATGATGCACAAAAATTCAACTATACCAAGGAGCCTGCCGATTCTATGACAGGCTAATAAATTTCGCAGGATTTTGTAACAGATTGCCCGGTTGCATGTATCGAAGGCTGCGGCTCCTTCGGATAAGAACTTTCCAAGGAAATTCGAGGAGCAAGGATCGAAAAAGAGAGAAAGTTCATGAATTCGTTCCCTTTCCCGCATCCTTTGGCGACAGTAACTATGCTTCTGCAGGCAGACACTCGCCGACTGCTACTATTCGCGTGCATAGATGCGGGATGCAATAAATCAGGGGACAATCGTCTGGTGCGATCAGGAAAAAATTCAGATCTTCACCTTTTACTCTTTGCAATGGTTCTTCGATGCTGAAATACGATGCCTCGCGAAAAGAAGGAGAAGAAGTAGATTGAACCTTCGAAGGACTTGGTCGTTTGCCAAACCGGTGAAGAAAATGGGGCCGTTTATAACCGACCGTGTTTTTCTAGCTGTCCGCGAGATTCTGTATCTTCTTTGACTAAATTACGCGGATCCGTATATCAGGTCTGAATACTAATTTTGGTTTCCTCGTTCCACTGCTTTAACACGTCCTCAGCTCGATTCTCACAGGGGCGGATCCAGAAGCCTTGCTTGGAGGGGCAAAGATATTTTTTAACCTTCTTTTGCACGATTTGAAATTTCTTTAGAATTTTTGCATTAACATTTGTATCCGGTAGTAGCCTAAATAAGCAAGTTCCCATTATTTATTTACATTTAAAATGTAATATAAAATGAACAATAGATTAATTTTTTAAGATTTCATACCTCTTGGATCCGCCACTGAAGTCTCAACAAATTTCTATAGTTTTAAAACAATTCATTTGAAGTCCGTTGCAACCGATCAGTATCATCGAATTGTTTGTCTACTGAAAAATTGTCGAGCCACCTGAACAGGTGTTAGCTGATACGAGCAACAAGTTTACAGTGTGATAATATTACTCAAACGCCAATATGAAATTTCTTCACTAAAAATTGCAACTGATATACAAAACTATTGACTACAGGTCTTTGATGCGATAATCCAAATTTTTACATCTTTGACCTTGCTCCGCGTGAAAATTCTAAATAAATGTTGATATTCTTTGTATTTCAATGAAAACTAACGCCACGGTCAATTTATATGTCAGTTAAAACAACGCCAGCGACAATTCAACGTTTATATTTCTAACGTTATGCACTTATCGGAATTTATTTTCATGTGCCAGGCTATGTACAGAATTATTCACTGTGACAGTTACGATCCATGGGGAACCGCAAAAATTTTACGAGCATCCATAGAATAAAAACTATTTTACTGTTATGAGTAGTATAACTGTTAATAACGCGCAATTCTTTAAAAAAAAAATGACTCTGACTATGTATCGCGATATGAACGCAGATGTCTCCGAGAGAAAGGTTGTCAGTTTCCATTGCGATTGTATGCACTTTTGTGCGTTGCCCGGCTGAAAGAAACGGCCATACACACTTGTGTATGTTAAGTAGCAGCATCGGATCGGCACAGTTTTACGACTGTGTGGCGATAAATGGAGCAAGATAATTGGAGAACGTGCGAGGCACACCGACTGCGGCCGTTAGAAAACAAAAATTCTAACATTCAGAACAGCTGCGAGGTGAGCGTGAACGTTCAATTCGAGGTTAATTATATGATACGCAATGGTATCAATCGCCAGGGTGTCGCGAAAGAAGCTTCTACTTGTGCGGTGACACCAAAAGTGCTGTATCACCTTGATATCCTAGTCTACACACTCTGGTACCGCGATCGTGAAATCGCGTTCTCTATCACTTTGATAGATAGATCGCCCGTTGTGCTCCGAGCAGCCTGATTCGGTGAATCTGAAAGTCATTTACGATGATGCAGAATCGTTAAGTGATTTCAGTGTGCTAAAATCATTATTGTGAAGTCGGCGTGCGGATGATGCAAAAGGAAATTTAAATGGACGGTAGCGGTCGAATGTTCGTCACGATGATGAAGAGCATTTTCTAGTTTATCATTTAAATGAGTTGCGCTCGGAGATTGAGCTTAAGATTTATTTCTGGTTGGAATAGAACAGGAAACCGAAGGAAATTTCACTGAAATAGTAGGTGTATTATATGTCAATTATTTAATTTTAATTCTAGGCAAGAAATTTCACCGGAAGTTTCAGAAGATTATTATGAACATCTGTACATGATCGTGTGCAGCTTTTTATTGAGTTCTATAAAAATATGTATCTACAAATATTTTTATATAACATTTTTTTAAATGATAACTTGCGTAGGCAGTTTGGCATGTTGACAAATGAGATCTCAATTTTCGAGCATCTGTTGCGAACATAACACATGTATCATTCATTATTACTGTACTTTAACAAAATTCAAACAGCTGTCTGTCTGAAATTATAGAGAAAAACCATGTTCATCTGAACTTTTCCATACAATGGCCCATGCCATCGTCTCCCAAAATATTTTCCGCTCCTCCTGACTCATCCTATACAAATCGTGAAAGAAAAAAGTGTTTAAATATTCAGTGGTGTACACGCTCTGACACAAGATTATAAAAATCGATAGTTATTTAATTAAATAAAATTTGAGGCACCAGTCGACGGTGGCGCCTATGGCAGTCAACGTGTTAACGACGTTCAAGTTTCTCCTAATCAATAAAACAATTCCATCCGTATCACAATCTCTGTACAATAATTTCTTGACCTGATCTTTTCACGAAAAGTATTGAAGGTATACCTTGGTGTCCCTATACCCAGAACCTTCTGCAGCCTGATAGACGCTCCCAATCAACCATTCAGGGCTGCTTGGAAAAACCCTATGCCCTTAGCTCCTCGTCTGGCCAAGCCCCGAGGACCTGAGTCGACCAGAACGGACCCAACAGTTCTCCATGTGCTACCATATCGTTTCACGAGCTTGTCATACGTCAATCGCTATTATCTTAGAGACGTGCGTGTGCACCCGTAGTCTACTGTCGAATGCGTGAACCCCTGGTCCGAATTGCATAGTCCTTTATATAGAGAAAACGTTACAAGTTAAAAGAATAATGAAAAGAAGGTTATTTATACTTATTTTCAAAGTCGCTCATGGTGGACTTTGACGCCAGTTTTCTAGCCGATATGAAATTTTCCGAGCGAATGACACTCATTTCGGTTATTAGGAGCTAGAGTGCTATAACTTCCAACTGTTATTTTTGTAAAATTAATTTACCATCTAGGTAACTTCCCTTCTAAGTGAAGACACTCAAAAACAGCAAAGGTCCATCCCTGTTCTCAGTTTTAACAATAATAATTTTCTAAATCTCTAACCCGTTCAGCCTAAACTACGAGTCTGACTCGTAGCGCATGACCTGGACCACAAGATAGTATTTCCTTCATATTGTGCCGTTCCCCTCCTATAATTCATGTCAGACATACACCGTGCCTAAACATATTCTACACACAGAAATCGAACGTCGCAATTCATCCGCATGAGGCGCTAACCAAATGTCGGAGTTCGTCCACACGAAGCGCAAAATAAATGAAGGCTGACCGGGCTAAGAACACGCTTCACCAGTTTTGGCTCGCAAGACGTTAAAATCTGATCTTCTCACGAAAGGTATTCAAGGTACACCTCGGTGTCCCCGCACCCAGAGCCTCCTGCATCCCGATACACGTTCGCCAATCAATTATCAAGCCTTCGAGACCGGCCCCCATAATACAGAATCCCCGATGTCCGCGCGTCGTGTCGGGATCAGGGCCCGTTCGGTATTCCCAACGCGTGCTGCACCTGGCAGCAATTATGATATATGAAGCAGCTCCCCCTTTCTCCCGCGAACGTGTCCGGGGGAATGCGGCCCCTTCACGGTATCTACCTTTTCGAAATCGCCAGTTTCGCGAGCACATCGCCCACGTATCGCCTCGATTATGCGCCATTAACCGGCTCCTTTCCCCTCTCTCTCTGTGCTCACCCCATGAGCTCGTGCTACCTGCCGAGTCGTGGGCAGCGATGGAATGCGTGCATGTTCCTTCGGTATTATCCTCCTAATACCCAACCGTCTTTATTAGCCGCGGCGAGGTGGCTGTCTATGCATGCGCATGTGCATGCGTGCCTGCTCGCCTGCTTGCGCTCGCGCGAGCAACTTCTGGTAGGCTGCAGGTACGCCCACGCGGTTAGATAATTCATATCATTGATACGAGGAGAGGCAGAGGCCGTTCCGTACGGCCGGCTCGTCGTAAAGATCGGTAAAAGAGATCCGTCCGTCGCACGCGTACGAAAATTGCGGCGAAAGATCGCGTTCCCCCCCTGATAGTTTATGCACCGGCCGGTCGGGCCGGCGGAAGAATGCCATAAACGCGAAGCTCGTGGACACGCGAGTCGTTATCCGTGCACCGGTTCAATCGACAGATCGCGCGGATAAAACGCTTGTTAGGCATCGGCCTGTGGCACGGGAAAAGTTCGTAATGCCGCGCGTTCGACATACCTGCCCACGAGCCACCGCCGCCACCACCGCCAACGGTGGCGGTCATTAGAAATGAATATAAACGAGCGAGCGTGTCGCGCTGCCGGGCAAATTCCCCGACGATTCGCCCAGACGATCCGACGGCAGGCTCCGGGGAATCCTTAACCCCTTGTCTCGCGATAACGAGTCACCCCCGTGACACGGGATATGATTGATACCGCTGCCAACACCGGGTACGTGTGTCTGAAGGTGGTGGAAGATCGCGTGGAATCGAGCAGGATGAAGAAGGGCTGATTGGGGACTGATAGTGGATGGCATCGAACGATTATAGTTTTTAAGTTGATTGATTAATACTTAGGATTTAGAGAAATTAATCGTCGAAAATCGCGGTCGATTTAACCCATTTCTTTCTAACGTTGCGTGTACGCAGCATTTGAGAAAATATTTTTTTTCCATGAAGTTTCTTCAGTAATAGAAATTAGTGTCACAGTCTTATTAGAGAATGTATTGTACTATACATCGATGTTTTTTTCGCTTTGTTTCCATTGTTGCTATTTGTTTCATCATTTTTTTTAATATTACTCAGACAATTTACTGGATGTTGCATATACGCAACGTTGGGAAGAAATGGGTTAACACGTTGAAGGCTACAGTGAAAACGGTCATACCTAATCAGACACAATAGAATTTACTCTTTTTTATATAAATCGTAGAGAAGACAGATATTTGGGTGCTCAGTTGTGTTCTTCTGTTCCTGCGTTATTGTTTCAGTATGAAGTTTGCTGAGAATTTTGCGACAATCAATAATTATTTAATTAAATTAAATTTGAGGTGTCTGTCACCGATGACCTTCATGGTGTTCAACGTGTTAATAGATTGACGAAATTAGTCGTCAAACGCTAATTATAAATATTAATCGTTAGTCATCAATTTGTAGTTTATAGTCGCAATTTAATTAAGATTCCATTTGATGTATGCTTCTTGTAAATTACGTACGTCAGAATCATTTTCACTACACTAATCGCTCTCTATCTATGATCCATGTACACTGCCGCTCAAAAGTATGTGGACACTTGTCATCTTTAATGAACCAATGTTATATGATATAAATTATTATAGTTAAACGATGTTTATTGCAATATTCTATTACAAATATTTAATGTACTCTAGTATGATTATATTGAATAATTTAATTACTTAAATCCTTGAAATAATTAAATCTTTTTGCGGTGTCTACAGTGCATTATGTTCTGCTGCGCGCGGACGGTTTCTAAGGATTTCTTCTTTCATTTCATGATGACCGAATTGCTTCAGTGTGATCCTCTGTCTTCTTTAGACCAATATAAACATTTAGAATCATGATTCATTGGGAGGGAACTTCAGGTAAGAGCGTAAGACTGTTCTGTCGCTCTATCGAAGTTAAGTATTCAAATGTATTTTCAAATGGTTATGCTGTCGAACGAAGGATATTCTGTAAGAGAAATTGCAAGAAGAGTGGGAATTTCAAAATTTACTGAAGATTAACGATTCCATAACTTCTTTCAGGTAGCTGTTACGATTAAGAAAGTATCCACATACTTTTGAGCGGCAGTGTAAGCATCTGGACCGTCTTTTTGCATCAACTGCAAGCTCCCCGTTAACAGAGGGAATTCCGCGTCCAGGCAAAGCTCCGGTCCGAAACTAGAGCGTGTCGGGAAAAGCTCTGGTCCGAAATTAGATCGTGGTTATCGCGGAACGGCGGATTTGCCATTGGCGACCAATAAACCGCGGGCCGTGAGAAAAACGCTCTCGATCGGCTCGGTTAATCGCGTTTCGATCGTGGGGACTCGACGTTCGATCTCACGCTCCGGCGATCGCGGATTTGAGGCCCCTTTAGCTCCGTTCTCGTTATCGTATCGTTCCTCTGGGCGTGTATATCGTCCGCGTACAAGCTTCACGAAATGGCCTAACGTTGTTAGGGTGCGCGATAGCCACGAGTTTCGAAACTTTCGGCCACCTATTTCCGCGCGATGACCAACGGAACTTCGCTCGCCGGATTTTCCTGTCGACCGCCGGACGAGAAAGCGGAAAAGTGGATCGCAGTGGAACCTCGCTTATCCGAACACTGATTGCCTTACGTCGATTACAGTAGAACCTCGATTATCCAAGCTCCGATCATTCTACATTTGGTCATCTTATGTTAATTATAGTTACAATTATCATTAGTGATACAGTGTACTTAATTCTATACCACTATGTATTTTACATTCTAACATAAAATTAAAATTTGTATACTAAATGTAGTTGGAATGTGAACCATCTTGTTAGTAATCACAGTTCGCATAATCGATGTCCTGCTGTACAAGCTAAAATTATCAGTAATGAGCGGTTGTTTGAGAAATTGAATATATCGAACCACGTGAAAAATGCACACCCTTTGCATTCCAAGTATCCTTTGATACGATAGACCAGCAAGTCCGACATAACTACTGTGATCATGCAACCAATATGGTTATGAGCTACTGCAAGCAAATGTTAATTTTCGATGACTTATATCCCAAGAAAACTTCATCGAGATAACATATTCACGCTTTACCCAGTTTTACGCAATAAGAAATGTTATATTTTTGACATTGTATACAAAAATTAGTAGATAAAATTGACAAACCAACGGAGTGCCTGAAAGACATACTTGGAGTAGAACGCTTGACATTGTCAATCACTGAAAAAATACGTCACCCTTCTCCTTTCAACAAAACCGATCTCTCATTTCAACAAGGTTGTCCGTTAGAAACCAGCCATTCGCCGTAAAACACAACCGATAAACCCCAAAAGTATCCTCCGCCGTGCTTTAGGGGTCGTAAAGTCGGCCACGGGTTTCCGAGCAAGAGAACAACTGAAAGCTTCTTCGAGAACAGCGTCGTCGATAACCGTAATTACGTTGACGTTAAACTTGCCCCAAAAACTACGGCGTATCTCGAAAAAAATGATTTAGGATATTTTACGAGTGAAAGAGAAATTAACGGTGTCGAATCGGGCGGTGATTTAAGGGTCCGGTCGAAAGCTCGTATTTTCTCGCTGGTGAAATCCGCCTCGAGTTTGGACACGGAGAAGAGTCGATCCCGAGCGGAGGCGCGATAACAGGAACACGAGGATTCTGTGTGTTGAGTTTCAAGCTGACACGCGACTTATCAATCGTAACGCGAGCGTAAAATACGCGCGAACGTTCCGCGGCGCGTGTCCGTCTTAAGAAACCGTGACGAAAAACCCGTGGTCCGCCGCGATTTTTCCGCTGAAACTTTTCCCGACTCACACCATCGGAACCAGTAGAATTCATCGTCCGTTGGAAACTGGTTACCTTCTATTTTCGCCGTGACGATAATATCGTGGCCAGAAATAATTGCCGTTGAAAAGCAGCGAAACACGAATGCTTCGGCGACACCGTGAGAGGAGGCTGCAATCGACGGGATATCGACGAGCGTAACAGCAATACGGTAGCCGAAGGAACAGGACGAACATCCCCCGGAACGTCCTTTCTTCGAGCTACGTTCCTTCGACGGAAATAAAACGGCGATTCGGCGAGGCGTAACGAGTACCTGGTCGACAAAGTGACTCGTTGTCCTTATCGATTCATTTATTTATTCGTCCGTTCTCCCTTGAGCGTGTTTCCGTTCTTTTCGTGTCCTCTTCCCGCGTATCTGTCCGCGGTATCCGACGTGCGAGGGCCAACCGCGAGAAACTGACCCTTGTTCCTTTCGCGTATCTTCAGGACGTTCCGGAGTTAATTGAAGCGCGTACACGCGCCTCTTAATTACTTCAGTCGCGCCTCATCTGACAGTCCTCTTCGAAACACGCGAGGTTTCTCGCTGACGATAGCGTTTCAACGCTTCTGCTCCGTTCTGGGAATATTCCTAGCTCTTTTTTAAGACGACAGGACAGGCAGGGTGCGTCCAGTAGGCAGATGTTAATTCTGCGTCTGTCAGGTGAGGTTTTGTTCCGAGAACAGGTGGGGTGTGACGTTCTCCGTGTTTTTTAATTGTTTAACCCTCAAGTAGATTATCGGGGCCCTGTGCAACTTCAAACTAGTAATTGTCCAATTTTGACCGAATAGACAAAATAGAAATCAATTTTCCTTACAGCGTTAAAAGCATAATGGGATAACAGAGGATTATATAAATCTTCAAATAATTATATCAACATATGTCATACAATTAGTAGTTTGAAATTGCACAGAGCCGCCACGGCCCCATTATCCACTTAAGGTTTAAAGAGTAACATAAAAGACTGTTCTGTATTTTGTGTTCGTTGAACGGAAATAACATTTAATTTTGTAGGAGGTGTAGTCAAGTACCTAGGCCTTCATGCAGATAGCAAACTAACTTGGAAGCAGTACACTGAACATTTTTATAGTCTAGATCTGCTGAAGTCGCCCCTAAAATATTCCCCACCTATTCTGGGACACCCTGTATACAAAAATTGATCCTTCAATCCAATCCCAAGACGACTAAAAGGCCCAAATTAAATAACCAACTCAGGCGTCGTGCTAAAAATCGCAAGACAAAGGGGTTATAATGAACAAGTCGAATCTTCTGCACGACAAATTCTCCCGTTCGAAGAAGCGCAGAAGGGAGACCGCCATAAGCGGAGGGAGGTAAAAAAAAAACGAAAGGCACGCGCGACCATTCATGCTTCGCGACACATTTTTTCGCGTCGCCAGGACCGGCTCCGTGGTCGAGATAAAACCGCGATTAATGCGAACCTGCCAAACTCGTTTCGGCGGGTTCGCGTGAACGCCGTGAATGGAAATGGGATTCGGACGAGTAGCGTACCCTTCCACGCGGTTGCGTAATTATTTCGCCTTTCCCGATTTACACAGGAGGGGAGGGAAGGGGAGAGAGCAGCACGGTGGCTTTTAATTAATGGCGCCTGGAAATAAACGTGTCGCAAGGCCGATTTACGGGCGGCCCGGTCGTTTTCTAGCTCGCTCTCGCGATTTATGCCGGCGCAACGCCCGTTTCCTCGTGATATTTAATACCGTTCCAGGGCAGAGGACTGCCCTCGAATTCCGTCCCGGAGACCTTTAGCGTCGCCGAGGACGGCTCGTTGCGAAAAACTTTCGCGAACACCGGCTGCACGTTGCTCTTTAGGAGGCTGGAAGCGTTAAATCGGGAAATATTACGACATCGATGTGTTTTGACAATGTTTCTGGGCTGCTGCGGGGTACGAGATACGTGGACACTTGCTAACTACCACGGCATTATGCACGCCGGAGTATCGAATGTTGTAGAAATCCATGATGTTATATTTTGGTTACGCAATAATATTTATTTTAATAAAAATAATAGTTGTACTGTAGATTTTAGGCGTAGCTAATCATTTATACAGAGGTTAATGAAATAATATATATTGCGCTTTGACAGAAAGGGAGCTGTATAAACTGTAAGTGAATTGTATGAACAAAAACTGCCCAAACATTTTTTCTGCGACAAAAAACCAGATTCCCTTACAGTATTCTAACACGTTCCATGCCACAGTGGAAAATTCCATAACTAGTCAGACGCGTGAAAATAAGTTTCTATAAACACATAACGTTAAAAACACAAACATTGAATTCTCTTATGAAGTACCATTCATTTGGTACTATCATTGTGGCGTTCGTTTTAATTGGAATACAAAGAATATTACCATTTATTTGGAATAATCGAATTTGGTGCGTGGGGCGTATACGACCCACGCGGCACGGAACGTGTTAAATGGCACAGTATTATTTTTTCTATCAGATATTGTAGGTGGCGTCGAGACAAATTAGTGGTAGCAGATAAAGCTGCTATTCTTCAAAAACTTGCTTAAAAAATTATTCTGAAATGTAATAAGGTTCCTCATTCACACCAAAGTCAAACATTATTGTTATTCAGTGATACCTTGTAATCGAATGTAAACGGTCAACAGACTCGTCATAGTTTCGGTCACTTGTTCATGGTAGGTAATCGTATTATTATTGAACGACCAGTGAGAGTGTTTAAACTGCATATTGCCTCCCACAGCACAAAGTTCTGCTCTTGTTATTGAATTTCGAAGCGCCGAAGCATATAAACTGCGTGAATCTGGAATTCTGCATGTATGCACGCAGTATCTGATCCGGAAGTACTTCGATAACGCTGACCGGTGTTTCATAAACGATTATTTTCTTTAAATTGTTTCGTTTGTTTTTATTGAACAATTGGTTTATTTTCGATTTGCGTTAACAAGAAATGTTATTATAAGCTGTAGTCCATAAATCCTTCTTGCTCTACTAATTTTGAGATTCATACAGTGGCAGGAAAATTGGAACACTGAAACAAATTACATAATTCTGTTGTCGAATAAAACGATTGTTTAACTTCGTTAGAGCAGTTGTACGGCGAAAAACATGTATCACAATGTAACAAAAATTCTATCACATGTTTAGGTCCTCAAGTATGGAATATGTAGTACTTTTATTTCTTAAAAAGGACTCTAATTTGATAAAGAATCATTTAGTTTGGTGTTGGGTTGGTTGAATGTGTCGATAAAAATTGGCCAAACGCTTAGAAAACACTCTCTCGGAAAACCTATCAGGAAACATCGATCAAACTATGAAAACTGAGTTGCATTGTTATTCATGGTTGCCATATCAACGAAGTTGCCACTCGAGGAATTCCCAGAAATTCAAGAAACACAACATCCAAGAATTCATGAATACAACACACTGACATAGTTTCGCCAGAAAATGTAAGTACACCGTGTATATTTAAAAACATAATAAAAACATTGTTCTATTCTAAATTAAAATTAACACCGGAACAATCCACCGGTTTAACTTATTATTAACCCTCAATAGGTATGGTGGGGGTCAGGTCGCTGCTACACATAAATTTTTTATTTCAATTTTATTATAATCTATACGTTGAAAATGTATGGTAAAAAATATTTTGAGCTTCCCTTAATTTGCTAAGACAGACAAAGAGATAAAGATTCGGGTCAGTTTGACCCGCACCATGTCACTTATGTGACACGAATCCACTATACCAGTTGAGGGTTAAGTGCATTTCGTACGGTTGTCGACAGTGAATTCAATTTTTCTACATCCATGAATAATTCGATTTCTATTTGCCATTTAATAAAAGCGAGAATAGAAATTGGTCAGCCTAAGTGTACGGTAACGATCGTGACTATAAAGCAGTAACGAGGTGTACTCGCTACAGACACTTTAGATGAAGACTCGTTGACCTAACCTTTCCACGTAAAACACTCCCGATAAATTAAGAGAGCCGAAGAATTCTCGATCGGGTCGGATCGTTGGATAAATTAACAGCTCGATCAATTTCAAGATTTTCCTTCGTTTCGACCTAACAAGTGAGTTAATTCGCTCGGCGGGCTGATCCCGCGCGAAGATACCCATTGTGCAAAGAGAATGCTATTCCGTCGTGATTGTTTTACGACCTTCCCTAATCTAATTTGTTAGAAGCGCGGCGGTGTAAACAAATCTTGTCGGGACATGTCAAGGTTAGTAACAAGACAACGCCAACGGCGGAGTCGAAATTAGAATTACAAAACGAAACGGATTTACGAGCCACGATGGTGACAGGTTACATGTACAGAGTCTATTACCACGGATCGCGGCCAGACTTTTTGTCAATTTGCAAAATACCGTAGCGTAAATAAATTAACTTTCGAAGTTCGTCGAGTTTTAAATAATTTAATACCGTGGAGCTTCATCGACTTGGTATTTGTATACAGAGAACGACTCTTTAACACGTTTTCTATCATGCCGCTCATCTATGAGTGACAGCGTTGTTTTGTAATATACCGTGTCACTCAGAAAAGTATTTATTTCTTGTAAATAATTGCAGGTTTTATTCCATTTCTCGAGAGAGCCTCTCGAATTCTTCAAAGACAATGTAATTGAAAGGTGATTTGAAGAAATCCAAAAACAAAAACAATGTTTGGGTTATTCTAACGATAAGAGCTTGTTTCAAATGGACTGATGGAGAACGTGTCAAGGGGTTATTCTACTGAGACCAGCCTGAAAGGTGTGTTTTGGAATTCAAATGTGGAAAAAGTAAAATTAGGGTTCTTTTGATATTTTGCAGTCTATTGGAACGATTCTTGAGCTTTCTGGAACTAATACTCGAAGCAGTCATGGTGGTCATTAGCTATAAGAAGCTAATTATCTAGAATGTATATGTGTGTACGTCTTTAATTGTCATACGACGAGAGTTGAATACAACGTGCAATACAATACATTTAATTATATTTGGATACAGTCCTTAAGTAGAGGGTGTTTTATAAATAAACAATCAGACTGTATCAATATATTGACTGATCAGGAATAACTAAAAAAATGTTACATAAACATGCGTCAATATTATTGATCTAATTTCTTTATGATATAGTTTACTACTTGAGATTGCTGAAAATGTAAACAAATTAACAATGTATTCATTTAAATGAATATAAATCGTCATGAAATGTGTATGATAGTAAAATTATTTTTCTCGACGACGTATCATCGGGGATGACTGTAATTTTGAAGCGAAATTGCAATTGTAAATGCTTAATACAAGCTACGTTGATAATGTCAGCGATCCTGCACAGTAGACTCTGCTTCGTAAATGAATTTACTAAACAGCAATGAAATATTCTCACGCTGTGTCACATTAATTTATAGTGTATATTTTTGTTGTAATATTTCACTGAAGAATTTGTGGACAAACAAACGAAATGCGCCCTGAATAATAAGTTTAAACCACAGATCGACGTTGTTGCTAACAGCTCTTACTACGATACATCGAAAAGATGAGATGGATCTATGATTGAATCGTAAAATTAGAATATGAGATTTAAATAACGAACGATTTCTAAACCTTCGAAAAAAAGTATCGATCCCAACAAGAAATGAAATCCGAGAGCAAGAAATCTGTCCATTAATGCTTTCCAAAAACAACATAATACCTGCAAATTATTTGCTTTCATCCAGAGCAAATATATCTAATTGCCTCATAATTCACACGTAGTCACGGCCATTAAAACTGACATCATCTATTCAAACCCTGCAATTAGCGAGATCAGGTGTCCAGATAACGGAATCGAAGATACGTTGAAACAACAGCGAATTACAGCGTTCTCGGAGCATTCAGATTTTTCGAATCTGGGTGAATCTTGCAATTAGAAGAGAATCCGACGCTTGAGCAGACTCGTTAATACTATATTTATAATTATTTTCAAACTGAAATCCCGAGTCAATTAGAACGCCGGGGATCATAAATTCGCCGGAGAACAATGTAACATTGTGCTTAAAAATCTCGTCCGGAACACCGAAGCTCGCGGAGCTTTCCCACACAGAAAATCGAAAAGCATCCCGGGTAGCTAGAAAGCGATCGATCTTAACGCTCGAGAAAGTAGAACGAACAATCCGCCTAAACATCGTGGAAAACAAGAAACGATTTCCGTCGTACACGCTCGACACGGTCAAATTATTCTTCTCCGGAGAGCCTGGGTACTTCGGATCGAGTTTTATCGATCGTGTAAACACAACACGGGTTCACGATCACCGAGGGAAATCTCCGTACAAGAAACGCTTCGCGCGAACTACCCACGGGATGTTCCGCGAATCCCGGCGAACTTTCCTGCACGGCTCGAAAGTGACTCACCTGTAGGACGGACGATTAATCCAAAAAAAAATCGTGGAACACTCTGGAGGTATCTCCAACACGCCGGATGGCCACTTAAATCGAGGGTCAACGCGGACACTTGACACTTCGTACAGTTTTTCTTTTTTCTTTCCCGAGGAAATCAGTTCACCGGTGTACGGGACCACAGGCGTCGAGAGGGAAGAAACAAAAGGAGAAATGGCACGATTAGAACACTTATTGATCGCGTCCGTGATATTCCAGGTCCTTCGCGAGCCTTTCGTTCGAGTTCGACGCTCCAAACGAGTTTGGTGGCAACGTTTCGAACATCGTCCTCGAAGCACCGGACGACCTTCTTCGAGAAACTGACCTACGTTCGCTTCATTCACCGGCCACCGATGAATGGGCCACGCTCGATAAGAAAAAATCCTCACACGCGTTCACCGGGCCGACTCGGTGTCACATCACTATCCTCGAGCACCTTCGATACCCGGGACCGATCCTTGGACCTCGAACAATTCTCAGCTGTGCGGCGTTATCGATCGTGCGGTTGTCGAGAGACACGGATGATCGTGCGGGTGCATCGTTTTAACGGTTCATCCTACGTTCGCGAGATGGTGATTGTTTAATGACAGAGGATAAACGAAGGTGAGACACGTGTCGGGTGAGCGGATGTCCTGCGAGAGAGAAGAGTCGCAACACGATGCTCGATCGGATCGTAACTGCGGCCACAACGGCAATGCCCCCGCGTCGACCGCTTAAGCGCCCTGCCAGCCATCCCCACCCCACAACCGCCGCCACCACCACCTCCGCCGCAAACCATCCCCCACTACCTTCGGCTCCTTCCACGCACACCGGTTCACTGATCCCTACCCTCCATGCGTTCACCCCACGCACACCGGCAACCCGTTCGTTCGCCAGGGATTTTCGACTGATAACTGTGTGATTTGGCAGCCAAGGGGCCAATGTCCGGGTTGCAATTTTTTTTGGAAAAATATTTTTATTGTTATATACATAATGTGTTCATTGATCTCTACCCTCCATGCGTTCACCCCACGCACACCGGCAACCCGTTCGTTCGCCAGGGATTTTCGATTGATAACTGTGTGGTTTGATAGGAAAAGGGCCAATGTCCGGGTTGCAATTTTTTTGGAAAAATATTTTTATTGTTATATACATAATGTGATCATTGATCTCTACCCTCCATGCGTTCACCCCACGCACACCGGCAACCCGTTCGTTCGCCAGGGATTTTCGATTGATAACTGTGTGGTTTGATAGGAAAAGGGCCAATGTCCAGTTTGCAATTTTTTGGAAAAATATGCACATTGGTTCTTTTTTTCTTGTAATATACAGAATACGTACAGGCTGAGGCACGTAAAACGTGACAATTGAATTTTATCGAAAATATTGGTGACATGAAAAAGTGTTAGAAAAATTGTATTGTAAATGTAAAAGTATTTTAGAGGGCACACTTTTTGGCGTAGTTTATTTTCTTGTACGTGAAGATGTTAACCCTTTGGGGTCCTATGTCGAGTCTGACGTGACATCGCGTTTTGCTCCAGGAAGACTAAACCAACCATTTTTCGTACTTCGTAAAAACATATTGCTATAAATATGTTGTTGTATCGTTCGGATTATGTAATTTTTCATACATGAATTCTCTACTTCGTAAACATGTATTGCTATAAATATGTTGTTGTATCGTTTAAAACAGTGATGACCACCAGAACTGCGGCCTTCCCCCACTCTAGGTCCAATCCCCTCATGTAGGCTGTGATCTGGAACGACGACTACCACTATCGTTATCAATAAAAGTCCACTTACAAAAAGTTTGGACGCCACAGAATTTTTAATAATAACGATAGAAGTTTTGAGTTTCTACCAAAATAACATTGCAGTCTACCGTCTCATAAATAACTTCAATAAACACTTACTTACGCCCACAGTAAATCAAATATCAATGACCACTATAGTTATCAATGAAAGTCGACTTATAAAAATTTTGGACGCCACCGAATTTTTAATAATAACGACAGAAGTTTTGAGTTTCTACCAAAATAACATTGCAGTCTACCGTCTCATATATAACTTCAGTGAACATACTTACCCCCACAGTAAATAAAATATCAATGACCACTGTAGTTATCAATGAAAGTCGACTTGCGAAAAGTTTGAAAGCTAAAGAATTTTTAATAATAACGTCGGAATGGGATTCGGCGTTACCAATGTCGGAGGCGTCAGAATGAAAAATTACCGTCTGCGAGGGTAGTAAGTTCCATTCACCCCGCAGCCGGAACTTCAGCCCCTCGTGGAGGGTAACCCTGCTCTCTCGTCGCGTACCGGATACCAGCAGGCTTTCGAAATTCCCTGAACCAACAGCGAGCGGATAATGGAGGCCGGGAGAGTCTCCATTATTCGGTGGATTGGCCTCCCTTCGGGAACACACCGAGACAATGCCACCAACACCCTGTCATCTAAATATGTCGCAGCCTTGTACAGTTGGAATTGAATTGTATAATCTGACGACGGATGAGACGATGAGCGTTCAATGGGGAGACGCGAATGTTTACACTCTTCTCGTATTTATATTGAAATTCTTAATGAGAGTATACTTCATTCTGCTGAGGTTGTCGATGTTGCTGAACATTTAAAAAATTGTTAGACTCCAAGGGATGAATCTGAAATAGACAGACAGATTTTGGGGGTGTAACTTACTTAGATCATATGAACATACTTCAGAAAAGGAAGCACCCTATATAGAATGAAGAAGATAAGAAGGAAAACTGTTGAATATTGAAATTCCTGATGAGAGTATATTTCATTCTGCTGAGGTTGTCGATGTTGCTGAACATTTAAAAAATTGCTAGACTCCAAGGGATGAATCTGAAATAGACAGACAGATTTTAGGGGTGTAGTTTTCATAGATCATATGAACATACTTCAGAAAATGAAGCACCTTACATAGAATGAGGAAGATAAGAAGGAAAACTGTTGAAGTGACTGAAGGATCAAGAAATCGACGTATTTTAAGTAGACTGTGGTTGTTTATGCGAATAAACATTTTTAGACTTTGATATTTTTGTTCTAATGTAGTTGAAGAAATAGTACTTCGATAGAACTGTATTTTGAACTATAAAGGCCGCGAAATGTACCTTTATTTTATTTGTTATATTTGACTGAATGTGCATCTTTTACGTATTTGCATATGTTAACCCGCATAAAAACACGCAGACTAGTCACGAATATCGATTAAATATTAATTAATTAGAAGCAAAATATCATGTAACTCACGTTTCCACGGACTACACTAATTTGCGAGTTCATACGCATCACGTGCAGATGGAACTCGATAAAACAGGTCGTTAGCGAAGTACACTCGACTAACTTTCAAAGTCGTTTTCTCGCAAACGAAGCTTCGTATGAAAAAACTTTCTTCCATGATTTCGATTCGTTCAGCCTGGAGAAATTTCCCTGCTCGCGACTGCGTTGCGATATTTGCAAAAATGTCTTTTAAAGCCCCGGATACACAATTTTTTCAAAAAAGGATTCAGGGTCAACTGTTGTGTCGTCGAATGAATCGTTCACTGAGACTCATCGTTTTTTTTTCTTATTGTTTAATGTATATTAGTGTACAGGCTGTTCTCAATATTTTTCATGAAACATTAGTATGTTCTACGCGTGCTGACGGAAAAAATACGGTTCAAACATAGATCTGCAAGTTGCCAGTTTCTAAGTTATAATTTTCAAAATTACATATTAAGGTTAAAGCTTGCAACAGCTGCGAGTGCTGAAGCCAACCTATTCGCTGCCTTTATTATTATTGTTTTACAGGGTGAGTCGGTAGAAAGCAACACATAAAATTACTTTTCATTCGTTTTTGGTGACTTCAACCCTCATCGCATGGAGAAAATGTTACTCAGTAGGTTTCTGTATTTTCCTCAGCTCCAGTGATCCTTGCGTGACTGAACTATCAAATTTACAAGCTAAAAAACGTATCATCGCCATCATTCATTCGCGTAATAAGAGTGCCTGTGGCACACCGCCGAATTTGTTTTTCATCTTTCATCACATACGTATTAAAATAAATATATAACCCCAGTAAAAAATTCGAAATCACCCTATAATTTTTAAACATATATAATTTATAAAAAAAATTCGTTTCCATCATACCAGTCCCTCTGAACATAATAAATTTTATTGTACACATTTCTTTTCTAACATCAACGAGTTAAAAATTAATTTAGGTGCTAGTTTCTAGGGCTCAGTGTGTATACACAGGGTGTCTCATTTAAGCTGACCATTTTGAATATCACTGAATACGCGTGTCTTCCTGCAAGCTTTCGATACGTCTATTACTATCGATAATGAGGGTATAAGATAATTACAAGTGATTCTGAAGAGAATTACTTTACTATAAAATGTACAAATTGTCAAAAATAACAGATTCGCGGCACACGTATCACACGCCAGATCAGAAACAGATTTCTGCGCCTGGAAGACGGTTCAGCGACGAAACAACAAAATCTAGGTCGAGAACGCAGCAAATTTTCAAAATTCCATTAACCATCGAATCCAAAGCTAATCGCTGCGCACTCGTCTAGAAACACGGTGCACCACGATATCGAGGTTCGATGCATCGATCGGGGATCGAGAGGCGATAAAGCGAGGCTCCCCCGATCAGGATGCTCGCGATCGATCGGGGCCATAATTCGCGGGCCGTACGAGTCAAGGATGAGAGCACGCCGTCGGAGGTCGCAGGAGAAATAATTCACGAGGGCTATTCCGGCCCGACCGGAAGAACGCTGTAAATTCTCCTCTCGAATGGACGATAAATGGAAAATCTCGAGCAACGGGCAATTACGCTTCAGTCTGGTGTAGGATCTTCTTTGATGTTCACCAGAACGGGATTTTTCAGCTCCCTCGGGGACCGAAACGGAGTCGTAACACGGTGCTACTTTGTGCTAGGTTGTACCTCGCCTGACCTACCCGTGCCCCGACACACGGCACGAACATGGAAAAATATGTAAATATCGGGTCTCATCCATTATCCAACACGAAGACGGAGAAACGAGAGAAAGAACCTGCACGTGACTCGACGCCGAAAGGTACAACGACCTACGGGAAACGCTGATGCTTCAGCAACGACGTGCGTATCGATTGCTCTCCTACTTTTTCTCCTCCTCAGCGACGAATTTATCGAGCCTCGAAAAGATTGTATCGGATAGGAACCTTCGGTGGGTGATCGAATTATTAGAGACATAATACGCGTTGTCATGTGGCGACTGACAGTGCTGATACAAAGCAACGTCCATGTGACAGAGAATGTTGCCTACGGAGTTGTCAGGTGTATATTTGTAATTTATGAACGACTATACTTCATAAAAAAGGAATAAGAATTCAGTGTAGGTAGGCTTTCATTTTAAAATTAATTGTTTTAATGTAAAATTGTGAATTTATGCAGGTGGCTCTAATAATTTTATCACCCACTGTATAGCAGTGAAATGAAAAGGAACAAATCGAGGGTATCTATTATTTAGGGGTTGAATTTGTCTTATAAAGGGCAGTATAGTGGATTTAATGGCAACGATATTGGTATCGACTGTCCTGCTACTTTTTATCCTCTTCAGAGACGAATTTGTTGAGCTTGGGAAAAATTGTATTGGCTAAAGACTTATAGCGGTGAAATAAAAAACAAAAAATCGAGGATATCTGAAGTGTATACTCTATACACAGAATTTTGAATAATTTGTATTTCTTAAAGGCGTTCATAAGAAGAAAATAGGATAAAAATGAATTTACACATAAAGTGTCGTCATTTTATCAAATTTGTTTGATTTGTAATTTTTAAAGGATAGCCTCCTCGAAAGCTTTGCGCCCTTCTAATCAGTAATCTGATACTATTTTTTAAGAAAACGTAAATCGCTATAATTTGATGTATCCTTAACACGTTGACTGCCACAGTGGAAACTCCCACACCTGGTCAGACACACTATAATATCGCATTTCAAATACAGATCGTGCAGAAAAATGGCATTTAACTATTCGAATGCGCAGTCTTAACCCTTCATTCTTATTACACTATTAATTCTATTTAAAATTTTAACCCTTTGCACTCCGAACATTTTAGATACTACCTACCAGCAACTCCGGCGCACGTTTGCAGTGAAGCTCATTGTAAAAGAAAAGTTTCGTTCAGAAGGAAAAAATTACGAGTGCTTATGAATTTATTTATTTTTATTTCTTTGCTAAATCTCCTTCATTGTCATGTAAATAATTTGCTCTTAAGATCATCAAAGAAACAGATTAACTACGGATACTCACTGCGCATATCCCCGTAGCGGAGCCAACGGAGTGCAAAGGGTTAATAAAACCGGCAATTATTTAATTAACACGTTGACTACCAAATACGAGTAACTTGTATTTGGTAGTCAACGTGTTAATAAAATGTCAAAACTCTCATTTAGTTATCTGTGACAGTCTCTTTGCTTTTAATTCTCAAAGATGACCTATTTTTTAAGGCTCTCGAGCGGAACCTCCCCTTAATCGGGAGAGAACAACGAACCCAAGGGATTTTCGCGTTCGTCGACCCTTCGGCTGCGCCCTTCTCGTTACGGTGCCTCATTCGACTGCGCGATAGGGCTAAGCAGGGAACGTGATGTTGCCGATCGTAAATTTATACGACTTTTCGAAGGTACTCGTACGGCGATATTGCGCGGCGCATAAGCTGGATCGCTTCGGGCGGTTTCCAAGTGGAATTATAGGGGAGCAATAAGATGGGAGCGCTGACAGTAATGACGTTTTATTCGAGGAATCGAACGTTCGTACATACGTGTCTTTGGAAAGCGCGAGAATCAGGAGTTCGTCGTACATATGTATGCAGGATAGGGACGATACGTAATGGAAACGATGCTAGGCGGTATCACGATTTCGTAACTGTTCCACGTGAGAATCGATAATCTCGAAAATTCCTCGGAGTTCACACTTATATACCTATAGTTGATGCGAAACCTTTCCATGGCGGTCAATTACGGTCGTTGCGGGATAGCAAAGTCTTTATTGATTGCATCACGACGTATTTCATATTCTTGATGCTATTGATGGTTGTTTATGAGGAATTCAGGGAAACTAATTGTAGCTGGTGATTTGAGAGAAGTTAGCTTGCTTTTTTTTCTTGAAGTTCAACTTTTAGTTCAGTGTGAAGCTCCAAGAAGAATCCTAAAAGTTTGTAACAATTTTTTAGAAACACCCTGTATCTTCGTGAATATAATTTCTATCGATACAAGTAATTAAATTATAGGTTCGTACTGTAACGAACGAAATACTTTTTGTGCAAGACACTATAGTTCGCTGGGCAAAATTAGAATGATACACGTTCATTGCAGTACGGGGCATGTAGACCCCGTATCGTACCTTCGACTTGTGCGGCTTATGTTTCATACCTCCGCTATTTATTCACTATTTTCAAGTTGTCCTGTGCCGCCAATTAGGAAAGTCCAGTACGGGGTATATTTGTCCCATACCGCTGAATAGTCAAGTCTTTAAAAACAGGTGCCGCAGTAAACGTGTTAACCTGTTAACGGAATCGTTCTTTGATTAGGAGTGCCTATTGTTTGTGTAATAGTTAAAAACAAATAAATATGAGGTAAATTGTCTCGTCCATCACAGAGACACTTTCAAATGACACGTTAAATCGTCTTCTTCGATCAACTGGTTTAAATATTTATCAGCAAATACTGTGAGAACAATTAACAGTCGCCTTGCTTATGGCGGAGCAATTTTCGGTAACACGTTGACTGCCACGCAAGTTTTATGTGTTTTGCCCTGAGGACCACAAGAGAATTTTCGTAATTCTAAGTATAATACATCATGGTATTTAATTTTTATAAAATACTAGCTGCCTGTGCCCGGCGTTGCTCGGGCTTTTGAGGGATTGGACTTTAAAATTATTTATGTTTCATGCGGGCTTATACAATATTGTTTTAATACAAATTTTGAATTGTTGAATAGCGCACTTTCTATCACACGATGTTCTCTAGTTATTTACGTTGTTCACATTTTTTAATCGATAACATTCATCTTATTTTAATCATTCTAGACAATGTAGTAACGGTGACCACGAATGGTCACCAGGGCCCCACTGAGAAGACAAGCGCCGGCCACGGGTGACCACCGTGGCAGTCAACGTGTTACCTCTTTGAAGCATGGTAGAGTTAAAAGTGTCTCACCTTTTTAATACCTAAATATGCATAGTGGGATATCTTTTATACCACCTCGAAAAATGAAAATTATGTGCTTTAACAAGTACCATTCATAAACGCGAACAGCATGGCGGGACTGTTTATGTCCCGCCCTATAATTAAATACTTAAATAACATTTTATTTTCTTTTATTCATTTTAGCTAATATAAATTCCCAAATAATTAAAATAAACCTGCTTCGTTAAATTGTATCAGAATAAAATTTCTGTGCAACACGGGCCTTTTTGTTTTCTAAAATTCCGTGTTGAAAGAGTTAACAGGTTGAAAAGCCATCGTTTGGGGCAATGGCAGACAAGCTGCGCTACCCAAAGGAAACGACCAAATTCGTTCGTTCAATTTTTGTCCAAAGCCGCAGTAGAAATGTCCGCTGCGGCGTGGCGGTACGAATTTAATATACAATCCCAAGCGTACAGCTGTGGCACGCCGGCGTTCCAAGTATCGCTCGGGGAAAGGAAGAAACGGGGCGAGATATTCTAATCGGCGTGACGACGTGATACGCAATTAATCCATCGCGCGTCACTGTCTCTCGCGTTGCGGTATAATAAACGCGTGCGGCCTGGTCCGCGGGGCCTAAAACGCTGTTTCGCGAGCGCGCACCGGCACCGGGACGACCGGGGATATGATTAATGGCGTTGCTATCAGTGCATGAACGGCGCAAAACGAAGACAAATAGGTGGACGGAGCTCTTTAAACGCGTTCACCGCGGCGTCCGCTCGCTTCCATCGGAAACGCGTTCCCGAAGAGACGCCCAGAGATTACCGGCGAGTCCCTCCTGGCGATCCGATTAATGAGTACGCGCCGAAAGGTGCGCCTCTCCTAGCCGACTATCGCCGATGCGCGCGCGCGACCGCGTGTTTCCCATGCTCGACCAGTAAAATTTCGTTTTAATAGAGCTCGATTTATGAACGCCGCGCGGTTCGTACCGATGATACATAACGTGAGAAAGAGAGAGTAACCCCCTGTTGCCGCTGGAGCCGCGTCGATCCATGCCGTGAATTCCAAAACGGCACAGATTCGTCGTCCAGCATTTTGAGAAAAATAGTTTCTTGTTGTTTGTCTTCCTTCATTTTCTGTTAGTCTTTTCGATTTTTCTTCTGACAGAGAAGTATTGTGAGTATTGTTCATACAGTTAAACCCCCCTGTGGTTACAGTCGTGAGGTGAGGTCGCGGGAGATGCTAAATTGTATTGGATAGAGACTTACAGCAGTGATCCGAAAATATTACATAGAAAATTCTAAAAATATAGTAAATATTCATAATTTATGCTTAAAACGTTGAACACCGTGGCGGTCACCGATGACCGACACCCCAAATTTAATTTAATTAAATAATTATTGATTGTCGCAAAATTCTGAGCAAACTTCAGACTGGAACAATAATCTAGGAACAGAAGTATTCACTGAGTAGCCAAATCTTTTCTTTTCTTTACGATTTATATAAAAAATAGTAAATTACATGGTGTCTGATTAGGGATGGCCGTTTTCATTGTGGCGTTCGACGTGTTAACCCCTAATCACAGACGTGCCGTGTGTGAGACATTTCATATTCTGCAAGTTAGCAGGAAATTTTAACTCTTCTAAAGAATTATCAATATATAAACATCAGTCATTCTAATTTGAAGTAACTCGTTATAAGAACATAAGTATAATACATTTATACCATGGGAAAAATTAGAAACAGAGTCTGGCAAGACTTTATAAGGTGTTAATTGGTACACTAACGCAGCGGTACTCGAGAACGCACGTCTGTGTTGAAGTGACAATATTTCCACGTCCTTAATTACGGATTAAATAAAAATCATGGGTAGTTTTGAATAACATGATGCAATCTAGCGTCCAGCGTATCCACTCTGTATACACCCTCTGTTTAGGCAATTTTGTGCTAGCGATAAGTTTATGTTACGGTCGCTGGAATGCTGTTTTTGAGGGTGCATTGAAGAAGACGAAGAGGGTATACAGTACAATAAATATTTTAGGAAAAGAGAGGAAGAGAGAGAGACCGCATTCACATATTTTCTATTATTATTGTTCCATTTTATTATTAGTTATTGTTGTTAATGTCTTATTGCGCCTAATGCATAAATTAAACTTTATCACAGGTATGTACAACAGGTTTCAGTTATCTGCGGATTCACGTATCCGCATTAGGGGTTACACTGAAATCACCGACACAGGTTTCACCGACCAGAACTCATCGACACCAGTTTTGACCGATAACAGCTTTAACCGACACACGCATTCTCCGAATTGTATGTATTATCAATAATGCGCGACGATAAGTATGTAAATCTTTAAACCCCTACTCGGAGGAAGCAACGGGGATTCAAGTAAATTTAAAGAAAAAAGTTAATTAAAATGACATTCGTGAATATAATTCTTTAATCTGATTCTTCAACAATATAAACACAGATTGTTGTGGGTCAATGTTGTTATCGGTTAAAGCTGTTGTCGGTCATAACTGGTGTTGCTGGATTCTAGTCGGTGAAACCTGCGTTGGTGATTTCAATGAACCCCCGCATTAGGCCATGGAACCTAACCTCCGTGGATATGGGTATCCTACTATACATATTCTAGGGTTTTGTCATCGGATTCCACACGTTCAATCTGTTACTAGATAGAGCCTAAGTAGTGCACGAATGTTACCTGTATGAATGTGTGCGTGTGAGAAATCAGTTTCAGGTGTCAAGTACCTGGCAGAGCGAGAGTTCTCTGTGAGACGTTGTGAAAGAAAGATCTAGCGAGAGAGTGTCTTAATATGTATTATTGTTCTTCAATATAATTTTAAAAAGTACAAACCCTCTATTCAGGTAAAATCTCTACAACACATATTCATGTTGTTTTGAGTGTTCTGGATAGTTCTGGCTAATTGTAAGCTCGAATCAATCATACCAATCTTTCTGAAGTCAGTACGCAGAAAAATCGTGGGCTAGATTATATCCAGAACCTTTTACTAACTCGTACAGTGTCAAAAAGTATTGTTTCTGTTGCAATTCATTACTTGCTCTATTTCTACACTACTCTCTTTGTGTACAAAGGGTTAAATCCGCTACAAAATATTCTTACTATTGTTTCTGTTACGAATGATCTGCTCTATTTCTACACTATTCTCTTTGTGTACAAAGCTTAAGTCCGCTACCAAATATTCTTACTATTCTTTCTGTTGCAATTCATTACTTGCTCCGTTTCTACACTACTCTCTTTGTATATAAAGGCTTAAATCCGCTACAAAATATTCTTACTCTTGTTTCTGTTGCGAATGATCTGCTCTATTTCTACACTACTCTCTTTGTGTACAAAGCTTAAGTCCGCTACCAAATATTCTTACTATTGTTTCTGTTGCAATTCATTACTTGCTCCGTTTCTACACGACTCTCTTTGTGTACAAAGGATTAAACCCGCTACCAAATACGCTTACTATTCTGTCGTAAAGAATTCTTCGTTGAAAATATGAAATAAATTCAGCATAGCCACACTGATGTACCATAACCGATTCACCAGCCATAGAATTAACCTACCATGGTTCAATTAAAATACATCATTCTATCGTAAAGTGTCTTTTCCCAGAATTGTTCAGCTCCGACCATGGAAGTCAGAGTTGTTCCCGTCAAAAAATTTCGAGGCGGGAACAGGCCGGATAAAAATCGCGTAATCTCGTTCGAGGCATCGGAACCCGGCGAGTTCTTTGCCACGGAAGTCGTGAGTTCTGTAAATTCGTACGAAACCCGACCGCGAAGCCGCCGCCGGGCAAAGTGTAAAAAAGTTTCGCGAACTCGGAACCATCCGGCGGGAACTTCGAGCTTTCGTTGCAACACGATGCAACGAGAATCGGGCCGCCTTTCTATTTCGCGACAAGGAGAGAGATAGAATGAGAGAGAGAGAGGGGGTTGGGAGTCTCAATCGATCCACGATGGCAGACTTTTAATTGCTCTGGCAGCCTGTAGTAAGTTTCGTCACGTGGAAGCGAGAGATAAGCTTCCTCGAAACGGAACGAGAATTATGCAATTAAAAGTCGTGCACTGAAAGGACGTGCATGGGTCTTCCTCGGTGTCTTGCAAGCTAATTGCTCTTTTCGATTCGATATCGATTTGCAACGAGGCTCTGCCATCGTGCGAGTATTTAACACTTTCGCTATGCCAGTGCTCAAGGTTTGGTGATATCAGGTCATCCCTTATCTAACCCTTAAGTGGATTATTGGGGCTGTAGCGGCCCTGTGCAACTTCGAAGGAATAATTGTTTAACATGTGTTGATATAATTATTTAAAGATGCATGTAATCCTTTATTATCTTATTATGCGTCCAATGCTGTAAGGAAAATTGATTTCTATTTTGATTATTCGGTAAATATTAAACAATTATTAGTTTGGAGTTGCACAGAGCAGCTACGGCCCCGATAATCCACTTCAGGGCTAATGTCCTTTTTAAATATAACTTCATCGAACGTAGACAAATTAATAACTGCAATTACTTTTAATCATCAAGATACTGAATATTAATTTTTGTGTCCTTGTTCAACTACTTGTAACGCAATCTTTGAATCCATCTTCAACAAATTTCTATTGTTTTAGAGCGATTCATTTCAGGTTGCTTTCAACCGATATGGCAATTTAATATTGTTTAGGTATAGTTTATCTTATAAAAAATGGTGTATTAAATCAAGTGCATGCAATTTAAAACTTTTTATTTAATAAAGAATCTTAAACAAACTACTAATTAAATTACAAAATATTTCGTATTTTTAGAATACTTTAAAGTCACGTCGTGTGTATACAATTTTGCTAAATTATAGTAGTTACTGCACACATTAGCGAGTTAAACCATCAATTGCCTAATCTCTTAACGCTATTACATAAATGTGCAACCACTGATTTCATACTTTTACTGCATCGTAAAACAAATTTTTTATGCGTCAAGTACATCAATAAACCCATATATTTCTTTGTACAACAACTTTTCGGAGCTTGCGTGCCACGTTATAATTAACGTTGCACACAGTGTGCGGTAAGATACGACGTTGAGCGAGCCCCTTACAAAGGAACTCACCGGGTGAAACAATAAAATAATACGGTATAATATTTTTTCTCACGGGCAAGGTTCGCGAATCACGAACAACGTTCGAACTTCCGACAAATCTTCGCCGAAGTACGGAACGCGTAATTATTTCTCATTTCGCATGCAGATGTAGGTGTTGCGTGAGAATAACGAGCGTGCGCATTGTCTGAACGCATCGAATTGCCTTGCACCGCGTTTAACGGAAAGTATTGCATCATTATGCAAATAGGCTGTTTGGCGCAGGGTAGTACACTGTTATGAAATTATCATGGCGCTCGTATCGATTAATATTCAATCTTCCGCTTCACCCGTTTCGAGAATTGAATGCTGAGAGTTTCCCGTGATTCGTTAGAGATAATCACCCTCTAATACGCTTAGTTGAGTTTGACGGCTTTATAATACCACCGCGAAAGAAAAGCACCCAGCTCCGTTATCCGAGATAATATTTTTAGATTGCTTTATTGCATAGGAGTCCAAAGGTCTGATGGAAACACTTCCAGGTCGGAGCACATAATTCAGAATTGTTAAGGATCGAGAGATTTCATAGGGATGTTTTCAGAGTCGGAGGACTCGAATCGAAATTCCTCACGATTGGGGGATTCAAGAGGCGATTTCGAGGTCTGGAGATCCCTTGATCGAAAGGTGCTTCGAGAAAGTGAGGATAGAGGGACCCTTCGACTTCGAGGTGGTACAGATTCGATTTCTCTGAGCTTGAGGTATTGTGCCAATTTGAGTCTCCTGATCTGACAGGATTCCAATTTCAGTCCCTCGAGTTTGGAGGATTCCGATTTGGGGCTCCTGATTCTGCAGTGATTCCAAATCTGGCCCCATGACTTCAATGTGATCCAAATTCGATTCCTCTGGTCCTAAAGAATTCTAATTCTAATTTCTCAATCTTGAAGTGGTCCAAATTGGTGTCCTCCAAACATAAGGAATACCAATTTGAGTCTTCTAATCTTAGAGGGTTCTGATTTGAGTCCGTCGACTTTGGAAGATTCTGTTTCTGGTCTTCTGACTTCAACGTGATCAAAATTCAGATACCAGGATCTTCAAGAATTCTAATTTAAAGTTCTCAATGTTGAAAATGCCCAAATTGGCGTCCCTGAATCTTAAGGAGTACCAATTTGAGTCTTCTAATCTTAGAGGGTTCTGATTTGAGTCCGTCGACTTTGGAAGATTCTGTTTCTGGTCTTCTGACTTCAACGTGATCTAAATTCAGATACCAGGATCTTCAAGAATTCTAATTTAAAGTTCTCAATATTGAAACAGCCCAAATTGGTGTCCCTGAATCTTAAGGAGTACCAATTTGAGTCTTCCAACCTTGAAGAGTTCTGATTTGGATCCCTCGAGTTTAGAGGGTTCCGATTTATAACCCCTGACTCCAGAATTGTCCAAATTCGGGATACCTGATTTCAATATGATTCAAACTTGAATCCTCCACCCAGGAGAGATCTGACTCGTACTCTCCAATCTGTTCATACTCCAAATTATTCTCCATCTCGAGAACTTCCTTGATTGAGTCCTCTGAACTCCACCTGTAGGTGCTCCAATTTGCATTCTCCAACCCGAAAATCAAGCTCCCATCTTCAAATTCCATGCCTAAAACCGTTTTAATCGCCATAGCTTCTAGCATATAGATTCAAAGCTGACTTACGCAACCACAAGGATACTTGTCAGTCAGCATCCACGTTGGAAGACAGAGAGACAACGTCCTCGTCGGTAATTGCGCGTAACAACCAGCGGATACACAACGATCCCCATCGAAACAAGGTTGCCGGAAGAGGTGGTCGATCAATGGGTAAATGGGTTAATCGCGGTGTGGTTCATCCTGAATAGTTTCGAATCGCGTGGGCCTAAGCAGAAACAAGTTGTTCGCATTCGACGGAAATCACGCGGTCGATGGAGCCTAAACGTTGACCTCGAGCATGCTGCACGCACACGCGTGCATCGTGCGAACGCGCCAGAAGAGAATCGACCCCGTGAATGGAGGAAAATCGATAAGAAATGTACCGCGGGGGAATTGAATGGTGAAATCGGGAGTCAATGAGCCGGATTAAATGGCCGGTCGATTAAATTAAAAGCCTCTGGGGACAATTGTGCGACAAACAGGTGGTGCTTTTGGTTTCTGTTGTTCGTTATGGTTATTTGTTACACACAGAACACGAGCATGTTGAATTACGTGAACGTGGGTACACAGTCTGTCGATTGTGTTCGACTGCTGCACAGATTCTTGTGGAATTTTATGTTTAATGTTTCCTTTGTAGTTTCACTGCGGATAAGTAAGTATATACGTGTGAGGATATAGGAAGCTTTAGTGCTGATTTCAGTATGTGATACAAATTGGTACAGTGTTGGACCTCTGTCGTATTTGTTTCTGTTTGAAATGTTTTGTTGTATTGTTGATTCAGATGCAGAATTGCATGTTCGAATACAGGCTTCTCAAAAATTGTAACAACTGGCTACCGAGTTCTTCGTTATTTGCATTAGTCATCAGACCTTTCTTTAACCGGTTACCATTTACTTAGACGTCTAGATAAATTCATCGAAGAACGTCGATTAATTAACGAAGAGTGTGGCGGAGGTACATTTAAAATATTTACTGAATTAAAAAATAGGAAGTCATTGAATCAGGAATTGAAAATCTTATTATGGAATATGAAAGTAATATGAAAGAGTTACTAGGATATACTTTGATTAATAAAACATGTTTTAAGTATTAAATATGGTACTTGATTTTCATCATAAGAAATCTAGAATAATTTGTGTAGGTAGCCAAAATTATGATCAACCGTGAAGTTAGGATGTTGACGTGATTATAAATTAAACAGATTTGTTTAGTGAATTATACGAAATTTTATAAGAATTATTTCGTCTCAAATTTGAGAAACAATTTAATAGTGTAACTGTGGTAACATAGACACACTGTGAGTCTACTGCTTCTCCTACAATCAACTATGAAATTACAACAGTCATTAGATTGTAAATTGACATTTCCACAGTAAGGAATTAATTAATACTCCGTAGGTATTATTCCACCTCAAATACTAAAAGAAGTAATTTAATAGACAATATAACTATGGCAGCATAGACACACCGTGAGTCTACTGCTTGTACTACAATCAACTATGAAATTACAACAGTGGTTAGATTGTAAATTAAACTGGCATTTCCATAGCAAAGAATCAATTAAAATTCCGTAAGAATTATTTCGCCTCAAATATGAAAAGAATTCACCAGACAACGTAACGGTGAAAATTGTGAGAGTTCCTACGGGCACGCGAAACATTGTCTAACTATTTCCATGCACAATAACTAACATAATATGTGATATAATATCAATTCGTAATTGCACGCAAACCGTAGTGACTGTATTGTTAGTTATTGAATACAGTTATTATTATCTTTGCATGACGTCCATGCATGATCGGTAGTATTTCGTACGTCTGATATACAATCACATTCGTACCGTATTCACGTGACTGAAACTTCGCGAGGGGTTGTGCCGGTACACCGAAGCACGTGAGCTTCGGCTCATTGTTCAATTTCTTATAATAGTACTCGTAAATCCTGAGAACCGTCAATTACTCGCTGCGCAAGAACTCGTGCTTTTGTATCCCCTTCATTTACGTCTATCACTGTTTACGATCTCTTTCCGATCATGAATGTTGCGTGTCTCTCATTGATGTGTTATGAATCAAAATACCACGTTCATGTTATAACGTAAGAATGAGGAGACAAGGATCGATTCTACGGAGCTCTGAGTATGAATGAAAGGTAGAAACAATAAACCACCGCGGATGAATCGGAATGAAAGGGAATCAAGTATTTGTGTATTCGGTTAGTCGAGTGAGGAAAACAATGAATATACAGGGTGGGCGAAAAGCCGCTTTACAGTAAAGAAATTCTGTAGTACAATATATGGAACGCACGAATTTATTTTAATAACTGTTCAAGAGGTTGATCAGTTTGTTCAGTACGCAAATGGAAACGTTTGAAGACGAAATTACATGGAGCTGTGCAGAATTCCTTATCCTCTGACGAAGATATTCACACTCCGTTTAGATCTGTTTTACATCTTGCATGGTGTTTGGTCGTTGTACAAATATATTGCATTTCAGAATTCATCATATGGAAATTTACAGGGCCTAGGAGGCTAGTTAACTGTTACAGGACGTCCCATCCATTTTTCGAAAGTGTTATTTAAAAAAATGTCAAATTACAGGAGTAAATAATCGATTATTGCGTCGTAAGAGGTGCTCGAGGTTGTATTATACGTCGTTGAGATTGTAGAAAAGTATGCTGTGCTCTTTGGAACAAGAAAGTGTAGCATGCCATTTAAAAAAAATTGATCTTGAAATCTCCGGAGACCAACAAAAAAATTAATACTGGACTGTTATGACCCATTCGGCACCAAACAACTTTTGTTAATAAAGTTTCTTCGTATCTCTAAAAATAACGGAGATATTCTAGGTGGTCACAGTTATTTTGTCCCACCCTGTATATTACAATTACCACGGCACCGAACTTAACAATTGGTATCAACACAATTACAACAGTAAAGTAAGTTCACGTTAACCTGTGATTTACAACAGGAAATTACACCACAAAGTGTACACAGTTTCTTGTTACAAAAGCTATGATCAACCAAACGTTGAAGAAACGTAAAAAGTAGTAGCAACAGAAACAAAAAATAACGTGTAAAAACCATGTAAAAAAAATTATGTTTGTAATATTTAACAACCTCCGTAGAGGTTACCAAAAATTGCCGTAGCCGATGATTTTTCACATCGTCATGGCGGGGTATTGGTAAAAGTTTTCAACTAGCAATAATCGCACCTCGGTAGAACCTCATTGGTTACGATATCGCCACTGCGCAAAGCTGACGTCTTCTGCTTCGATCCTGCTACATATAACCTTCCTCGTGTAGTCTAACCTGCGAGAAACTTTATAGCCCGAGATGCCATCTGGTGGCTCTCTCACGAACTTCCAACACACAACTCCACTCTACGCCGCTTGCACCTCATAATTTTCCCCTGCATTCTACCTGGCTGATGCAATGCTGAGGAGCTCGACAGAGAATTCTAGAAGTATTACTTAAAGTTGATTAATTGTTTTCTCTATCACACTTTTGGTGACACAATGGATGTTTAATACAATTCTCGTGAATGACTTTCTAACAAAACTATTTATAAGACTTGTTTGCGAATAATTTAAAATTAATGTTAGTTCAGAATTTATATTTTTCTTGCCAGTTCTGATAATTTTGTAATTTTGTTGTAGTTGAAAGCTTGTTGTCTGTGTATAAACATAAGTACATCACGCCAAGAGACACGAAATAGAGTACAAAGGCTTCAAGAACCTTGTTCAGAATTCGATGGACTCCCTCTCTTCCTTCATGGATTTTTTTGAAATTTTGCTCATTTGTAGACCTATATAAATGTTATCAACTAGCGTTTTCAACTTTCCTTTAAGTTTACTGATGGTGGAGTAATTTCGATTTTTATATGAAACACATTTGTAATGTGAGTCCTACTGTTAGTAATTACAGTTCGGAGAATCGAGGTCCTATCGTACTTTGGTGTACAAAAATCAATATCTGAAACATTCATAGCAAACTCATATCATATACACTAATACATCTGATAATCGATATCCCCTCGTGTATCAATTTCCTCCTACAAAAATAAGAGCATCAAAAACGAAATGTATAAAACAATTTGTTGATAAGCAGTGTATCAACTTAGCTTCAAGTATAGCAGTCAGGTGGCAACTATCCTAATCCATTTTCTATTTTGCAAGCAATCATAACAGATTGCTCCTAATCCGAGTGAAATCGAAAGCAAATGAACGCTTCCCGCTGCTGGCCAGCCGTAATTATTCCACCACGGATGGTAGCGAGATTTATTGTTGCTTTTTATAAACATAATGGCGCGCACGCTAGCTACCCTTTCATCAAGTAGGCAGGCTCGAACGAGCCCGTAAACACGAATGGCACACGTGTTCGATCATGCCACAGGTTTCTCTTAAACTGACGTAAAAGGAGCATTAACACCTCGGCTCCTTTCAATTTTACTCTTCGTCCCGTGTTTACGCGACCGCACCATTACAAAGTGCATCATAATTTCGCGAAATTTTCCCGCATTTCCGCGACACCGGACCGCGCGCTCCTTTTTCCTCCAACCGAACGTCAGGCTAACGACAGCGCGCAGCCATTTATTTTCTCAATTTCGCCGCGCCGTATCGGGCGGGACGAAGGTTCGAAAATGCGATCACCCTAATCACGATGATATCGCGGCACGTGCAAAATTTCTAGCGCGAAAATCTCGCGTAACACGCGCGCGCGCGCGAGCCACACTTTCACCGGGATTTTCAACACGCCCACGCGTCGTTTGTCAGACGAACGGTGGCGATTTTATCGCGGAAAGCTTACCAGGGATCGGAAGTTTTCCCGTGTCGCTGATGGAGTCGGCTCTAATCCGCCTGATCTCTCCAAATAGAGAAGCTCGAGGAAAAACTGATCGTGTTCCGCCTCTGTGTACCTGTCGATCCAATCGTAAATTCAACGCAACCCGTGAACGTTGGCAGCGTGTCGCGGGAAATAAAAGTCCTACGCCTTGACAGCACGAACGTAAACTTACCGTATTGAAATCGCTGTGAACAGCTCTATGTTCGCTCAATGAGTGATTTTTATGCGCTTTGTGTGGATATTTATGTGAGTTAGTACAGCGGATGCAACAAGTTTTCGTACGGTCGATGTATCATTTAGTAATTAGTACACTCAAGTATGATGAAGATTGGACTACTGCTTTTACACTTTAACGACTACCACTTCACCTATGTATGAGTGACACGTACATAGATTCAATCTTTATTTATTTGCTACCAAACAGTATTAATAAATATTTTGAATGACATTTAATAGAATCAGTAAAGAATCTATGCAACTTGCTGCTATTGTTAATTAAAAGCTGTATAACTCGAAGTTGTATCTGTTATGTATTAGATTTTAAAAGGTGATATGATAAAAAATGTAGTATTTTATGTGAGTTGTATTTTAGAAGATTTCAAAGGGATTTTGAAATTATCAATCTGCACTATACTCTGTAAATTACAGAATTGATAGTACTCTATAAATATAATAATAAATGTTCCATAAACACTGATCGAAATATCAGTATTAATCAAACTAAAAGTAATTTAGCTCTGAAAAAATTATTTAAAAAATTGTTTATAACTGGAATAATATTGATTCTCCAACCCATGTCTGTTAGATATTTTTTATTCAGTTTATCGAGTATCCTGGAATTCATGAATTTCTGACCACTCTGTATTTATCCTGTGCCTGTACAAGGATCAGCACTTTACCATCGATTTCCACATTGCCTGATAGCACTGATAGTACCATAAAGCTCAATGCTGGGTCTATCACTCCCTGGAGTAACATTTTTACCTTCATAGCCTTATCTGTAGAAATAAACAACAATTTTATACTTCTAGAGAAGTCGATAGCTCAATTGTCATATACTGGTGATTATGATATGATTTGTAATACTTTGACCACCTTTGTAGAGTCGAAAAATAAGGAAACATCCAATCTAAAGCAATTAGAGAAAGAAAGTTAAAAAATTCTTTGAATACATGAGCACTGTTTTTTACAATTAGCAATTTCTAACATTAGCATCATACCCACCAACACTTTTTAGAATATGACGAACTTTTCAGGAATTGAAGTTATTGTCAAACAATTTTAATAGTTAAAATAATTTTTGTTGTAATAGTTGATCACATGAATAATATTCTACAATTTGTTCATATCCACGAAGTCCTATTATTTATTAAGTTGACTTCCATTATACAGTGGGGCTATTTACTTCGTCACAGAAAATATAAGCAAACATTTTTGATAAGGTCTAACAGAACCAGCATGAAAGGATGAAGACTATAAATAGGACTGATTAACAATAATAAGGAAGTCATGTGTAATAGCAACGTCTAACGGTGAACTTCGACAGTATACATATACTGGTAGCTCATATTTTCATTATATGTGTGCTGCTTAATATACATTTTTTATTTTCTCCTACTGTGTAAGAAAAATACTAAAACAATATAATTTGCAACTATCTATTTACTTTGCATAACAGTTTGAAAAGTACTCCTACCAAATGCAACGATGTAACCAATACATTAACCCTTTGCCTTCTAATAAGAAATCATCTTGTTGAAATGATCATAGCAACCGATGCTGGATCACATACAAAGAAGAAGCATAAAATCGTTTGCCAAGCTCAAAAAGGTCAGATTCCTCTTTATCAACATCTCTGCACTTCATTTTTGCAAGATTACACAGAAAATGAGAGAATAAAAAAATCATCGAGGTACGAATTCTCGTTGAATCACACCTGCAAGTAATTAGGTGACGACGTTCGCGTATATGAGTCTTACACATCGATGATGCTCAATCTCCTTGACAATCAATCACGACAAAAGGTAACAGCAGTGCGCTTTCACCGTGAAGTCTCTCTCTGAGTCTGTTTTCGTATGGCTGTCATCGATATCGCGAGCTGGCCAGATCGATTCTACTTGGTAATTATTTCATTTCCTAGACGATCGTGCAGGCGATTCATTATCATCGAACAACTATCCCCCTGCTGGCACCTGCTCTCGCATATCGACTTCCCTCTGAGCGAATTGACGAGAGCTATGATAATGAGTTACGAAGCAAGACGCTTTCAAGGTGCAGATCCACGATGAGATGTTTCATGAAACAAAAATTTTAGCAGTAACTATATGTAAATATATCATAGATAGGCCTTTGAAGAGTGGACGTTCAGATACGGAGAGCTTATAGTATATACGCTCATACTACGTACACTATATTACACTTTCTTTCGTACTTTGCATTTAAAATATTGCTATCAACTGAGTTTTAGGCAACACTAAAGTATTTCAGATATTTGTCGATCACGAAGTTTATAGAACAGAAAGCGTAAACGTATGTTGTAAGCGGTGGAGCTCTCCGTATATCAACGTCGAGTCGTCAAAATTGCATCGTCAGAGTCGAGTGATCTACATGGAGTCGTCAGAATCGCGTCCACTGATTATGAGTCGAGTCGTCAACATCGAGTCGTCAGAATCGCGTCCTTAGAATCGAGTCGTCATAATCGCGTCGTTTGAGTCGAGTTGTCAACATTGAGTCGTCAGAATCGTGCCGTTAGAGTCGAATCGTCAACATCGAGTCGTCAGAATCGCCTCATTAGTGTCGAGACGTCAACATCGAATTCTCACCGTCGAGTCGTCTGAATCGCGTCGTCTAAGTCGGGTCCTCCGAATAGCGTCGTCTAAGTCGAGTCGTCAACATCGAATCGTCATAATCGCGTCGTTTGAGTCGAGTTGTCAACATTGAGTCATCAGAATCGCACCGTTAGAGTCGAATCGTCAACATCGAGTTGTCAGAATCGCCTCATTAGTGTCGCGTCGTCAACATCGAATTCTCACCATCGAGTCGTCTGAATCGCGTCGTCTAAGTCGAGTCGTCAACATCGAATTCTCACCGTCGAGTTGTCTGAATCGCGTCGTCTAAGTCGAGTCGTCAACATCGAATCGTCAGAATCGCGTTGTCTGAGTCGAGTCGTCAGAATCGCCTCATTAGTGTCGAGTTGTCAACATCGAATTCTCACCGTCGAGTCGTCCGAATCGCGTCGTCTGAGTCGAGTCGTCAACATCAAGTCGTCAAAATCGCGTTGTCTGAGTCGAATCGTCAACATCGAGTCGTCAGAATTCGCGTCATTAGAGTCGAGTCGTCAACATCGAGTCGTTAGAATCGCATCGTCAGAGTCAACTCGTCAACATCGAATAGTCAGCGTCGAGTCATCACGGACAAGTCATCAACATCAAGTTGTCAATGTCGAGTCGTCAACCTCTCGCTCTATCCACTACGAGCGCATCTTCTCACAAGCGCGTCTCAGCGACAGGGTTAAGCAGAAGGGTCAAGTTTCAAGTAGCAACCGTATCAAAAAGTTCTAAATCTGATAAAAGCCAGCATTCCACGTTAACAGAATGAATGAACGACTGCACATCCCACAGACACAAGGTTACCAAAAACGACGAGTGGCACAGAGACCGCGATCCCCTCAGAAAACGTCTAATGAATCACGCTGCTACCGAGCGCACACCGATTTCTCATGGATCTCAGGCGGAAAAATCGCGTCTCCGCGAGGTTTGTATAGAGGCCTGAGCGATGTTCCCTCGAAAAACCGGCGATTCGAATATCATAGCGGGAGTATGAAAGCGATTATGTGCGGTACGCGGTATCGCGGCTAACGATGAGAGATTCCACGACGTTTCGCGGCATTCGCGGGCCACGGCAATACCGTAAATTCCAGCTAGGCTCTTGTAACATGAGCGCGCCTCGAGCGCATAGACAAAGCCAGCAGCCAGCCTCCTCTTAATAAGGCTGCGCCTTTTCAGAAACAGGAATGTGCGTTTTGAGCCACACACGAGCGACACACGAGCGAGCCGAGCGAACGACGCGTGAGACCCGGTAGCCACTTTTACACCCACGTGCTTGAATACCGCTATCCGACGCTATCGAACGTAATTAAATTGATTACGATCCCCTGACTCCAAGTAGGCCCTGAATACAAAATTATGGAAGATCATAGACCGGTGATCCTGTCAGGAACCGGCTGCTTCGAACGCTCGTGTGGTTGACACTCTGATGTCTGCTGATATTCTGCGAATGCTAATTAGTTTTGGGCACTTTGCTGCTGGCAGTTTTAGCGCTAAGCTGACAACGACTGTCGCAGTCATGAAATACTTATCACTGAGGCAAGGTTGGTTTATGGTGCCTCCGGTTTGTTTTCAGTGTGCACGAAGGTAATAAAATCATGAAGCTTGTGGATCCGTTGACCATGTTTTGCAAAGGAGATCAGTGTACCCTCATAAGTAGATTTCCAATTGACTTTCAATTGTCTGCTACATCCGCTAGCTTCATGGGTCCAATATCACTGCATGACATATGGAGATTCTTGGGAATTTTTAGGAAACAGTTTCCTCAGTGGTTCTTTTTATGATTCCTTTCAGTGTTGCGTACTGTGATCTGTTCACCATTCAACAAGATGTTAGCAGTAGCTCACACGCCTAACTAAATTTGCGCGACTAGTTCAAAGTGGAAGAATGATGTTGTTACACCATTTAAATATGTCTATTGAAGAGTTTTGGGGTTGACTATCCAGAGTAACAAAGTAACGTTACAGTTATGAGTGATGTATGTACACTATCGAGCATCCTAGGTAACCCTCTGCTCAGAAACGGTAACAGGAGAAGGAACCAATCGCATGACCGAAAGCAAGTGGCCAGAAGATGAGTGGTGGAAGGCCTAGGTTGCCTAGAATGCTCGACAATATACAACAAAAGCTAATTGCACATTGGTGTGCACAATTTATACACCTTTCGGTTGCTTGTTGCAACCAATGGTCAAGAAAATCAGCTAGAGTCGGTCGACGCTTCGTGGATTTTTCAGCTTGGGCCCCTTGTACCTGTGCTCGTTGCTACAGGTCGGCGCATAGCTTGGCATGATCGATCCAGCACGGCAAAGCCACACGAAGCTTCAAATTAGTATTACAAATCTAGAATTCTAGCTTCTTAACGTTCAGCACCGAACAGGTGCAGCCGGCTGATCAGATCGGAAGCTTCGATCCAGTCGATTTCTGCTCTGGTTCTATATCATTCGCTGAAAGATCGCGTCGTTAATGCAGTCTAGCTTCTAAACACATGGTTTCCTGCGCACGTGACAAGACGACGGAACTAATCCCCCTGGAAGCGTGGCGTTCGCCGCGAGTTACGCGGGGTAGAGCGTCGGGAAACGGAGAAAGTGGTCTTCGTAAATTCTCGAATCAAACGGTAGCCAGCGGTTCGCCGGTTCGCCGGCTCCGATGTTAACGAGTACGTTTTCCGTCGTCCAATCTGTTTCAACCGATGAAAAGCCATTGCTTTCACGGCGGTGCCGGAGCATCCGCTCCCGCGCGTTCGGCCCTGCAGGCTCTTCCTGCGTCGCCGCGTTGTTCGCGCGTTTATGCGACGTTCCCCACGGGCCGGCTGTCTGTAATAAAGTCACCGATCGGTGGGAAAAAAGTAATGAAGAACGACGAAACCAATTGCTGAGGTACGAGCGAGAAAAGAGCGCGTCAACGGCGTTGCCAGGTAGGGAAGATCCATCGTGTTCCAGTATCTAGTTTGGTAAAAGGTAATATTGAAGCAGTCACGGGTGGAGAAAGACTGCACTGTTGGCCGATAAGTAGACTGCGGATTTTTATGAACATATACATGTTTACACTTCAGTATTTTTCAATTTCATGTAGCTGATGAAGGGCGACTGTGGCAGAAGTGCATTTTGTGGTTTACATGTTTAAAGGTACATTTTTTGTTTTATTTACTCTATGCAATGTACGTTCTTTATGAAGTTGGACATGCTAAATTGCATAAAGATCCGTAGATCCAGTTTACTGATAGGTTTGAAGCAATATATAAAGTTGATGTATTAAATAACACCATAGAGTTATTGTTACTGCACTCAGGATATCAGTAGACTCATAGCACCTCGATATGATTAAATATGAAATATTATATTGAAGAATTTCAGCAGAAAGACCATAATGCAACTGATTTACATAATCAATACTACATTTAAATTGCAATTTTATTCCAAACTTGGAAGACATGTAATACTTATATATTAGAAAAGAAAGAGTGCAAGTACACTGTTGTCCATAAACATTAGGACACTTATCCAATTTGAGATAAAAGCGAAAATGTTATGAAATCAATGGAGGATTCCAATACACACAGTTTCCCTTCTATATTTTAGACCTCCTGGATCATGTACCTAGATTACTATCTCATAGTATGCACTATGGAAATTATTCCTATCTTTATTGATACAACCCTTATGGGTCTATGGTTACCGCTCTCACTAGTTTTGGTATTTCGGCTATTAGTGTTCCTGTAATTAGATAAAACACTCACATCAAGTTCTTAGAATGCTTGTATAAAACATGGAAGGTGATCTTAAACCCAGACAAGTCAGAAGCAGTCATATTCGCTTACTCATAACATGTCTGAATAAGTGTATGGTACCTTTTAAAGCAAGCGGTATGTCTGAAAGACAGGCTTCGAGTACTTCCTGGGAGGAGTACCTCGACTGCAAAGGGTTAAACTGTTTCTAGAACTTCCTGAAAAAATAAAAACAACTTTTAAAATTAACTGCTTCGGGGGTATTTAATTATTTACTGAGTGTCAAACTTCATGCAATGATTGCAAATACTTCAAAAGATTGTTATTCATTTCAATGCACAGTGACAAATTTTCAAGGCGTATTTAACATACAATTAGTTACACGTATTATAACCTTGCTTCAAACTGTCTGTCAAAAATTCTTAAATAAAAAAAGATTGAAACAACCTACGCACTTTGTCAGTTCCATGAATTCCAGTCACTGCACGCTCCTGCAGATTTCCTCGGTTAATTTCGATTCGAAAACGCCTTGTTTCCTGACAATAACCTTCAGCGCATTATCCACAGCAGTCGCAGGGAATGAAGCAATTAGACAGCGGTTAGAATTGAAGTTGGTCGGTTTTTAGGACGATCGGAACGCGACGAGAAACCTAGATGAGCTGAGTAGAGCAGAAGGATGGTCTGGCGAGGTGAAAGGCTGAGGAAGCTGAGCTCCAATTAAATTGTACCTCCTTTAAGAGGACCGCTGTTACAGATACCTCGCGGGCTCGTTGTTTAAGGCAGAATGCGGCTCTCCCCCGCAGATCACGGCCAACAAGCTTATGAAGTAGCGCCAGTTTTTGCCCGATCCCTCCAACGTTATGGGACTAATTTATTAACTAGCTGGGAGAGCATCGCGGAACCGTTTCATCGGCCTTCGTAGCATCGTCGGAAGCGCAAGAAACACGACCGAGCTACCTTCCAATCTTCGTGAAATGCAAGCAGTTTCATTCTCAAGGTTTCTTCGCGCCACTTTCTTGCTGACCGAGGCCACCACCCTCCGAACTCATCCAACGTCTGCTCCGTGCACACTAATTCGATGGATTGCCTTAGACCTTCTCGATGGCCTTCGAATTTTTGGAATATGACACCTTGAGAGTTCACAGATTCTTCTATTACCGATGTGAGATTGTTTTCTGTTTAATGGGTTGCCTTCAGGCTTATTTAAAATGAGGAATATGTGTGGAGAACAGATTTTGTATTGGATGCTTCCAACTCTTTCATAGTTGGAACTTCCATAGGTGGATGTTTCTTGTTGACTGTTGGAACTCTGATTCATTTGGCAGAAAGAGTGCACCGTGTGCTAAAATTTTACTGCGGTAGAACATGGGTTACACTGAATATTTATAATAGTTACAGTAATACGAGGGGAGATACAGAAGTCTAATTAATTTTTTGTTTTCGTTTCAGAGACGCGATTACGACTTTGGTGGTGTGATACTACGAAAAAAGAAATTGTACGGACTTTTGTACCTCCCTTCGTATGTATAATATCAATTGTTTAGTTGTTTCAGTGTTCCAAAATTACAAAATATCTAACGAAGCATCCAGATTTTAATAAGACGGACTAAGGCGACAGTTCGACCAAATACATAAATTTGCACCAGTATGGAGGACCGTAGCGCACCCCTGTAGCATAATTTTTGTCCTAACGAGTGTATTTGTATGTTTATCATCGTCAGAGAACTACATAATTTTCTCAAATTTATGTACCATTACCTCTGCATGCACACGATGAAAGCAAAAGAAAATATATGAAATAGAACTGGGACCAATAATTGAGAAAATAAAAAATTCGACCAACTAGTGTCCTGGACTCCCAGAAGTGCGAAAACGCAGTAAGGAAAATCGTGGAAAATATAAGGAAAAAGTTGTCTACCCTCATGAATCCACAATTGAAATTGCTTCGCAATTTTCCTCGAGCAGCGTCGCGGAAGCGACTCGAGCGTGAAGACAAACGCGATTTTCCAATAAATCATTCGTTTCCTCGGGGTACGATGCAGGAAGTATCTGTTGACGAAGTGAATCGTCTCGAAGAGGACGAAACTTGTTAGGTGGAAACGAGCGGATACCGAACACGATACAATCGCAAACATCGGGTCTATCTAATCGCTGCCATCTATCAGAAATCGTTCGACACGACGCGATGATTTAAGCGACGGGTTTCGAAGATTGGTTCGTTAATTTGAAATGCGAAGTGTCGTCTCAATCAAGGCAGACGTCCCCATTAGCGACCGACTGTCTTTATCTTTGCATTAAAGGTAACATTAATGGATACGTCCAGTGATTAAGACGCTGAACAATTATTGTTCGAGGTATCTTGTTTTCTAATTCATGCTTCATTTGATTTATTATCAAATTCATTATTAACTTCAATCACAGTAATTTGTTATGGAAACATCTGACAAATCCTAACAAGGTAAGTTAAGAAATTCACTTTTTTAGATGGTCGCATGGAATATTAGAAATCTACTGATACACAGAATAATTGACTGAAAATAATGCAGAAAAATACAGTTAATGGTCGAGCTGAAAAATCTTCAATTTTTATTAATTAGACTAGAATATGTTATGGCTCAACATTGGTACATTGATCGAAGGTCTGTACTAATGAGAGAACACTCTTATAAATATATATATAATGGCTTCTTCATACAAATGATTTTTTACACTGATACACATTACTGTACACAGTAGACCGTTTTAAACTAACTCGTAATAGTTAAAGTGTTCTTCGAACAATAATTTAAACAAATTACCTACAGCAACCCAAGCAGGACACCCCTACTACAGTTTCACCCCCTACATATTTCCTTATAACAGCATCATCTCTTGAATAACCTACTACAGCAATTCTTAAACTGTGGTCCGCGGACCCCTGGGTGTCCAAGATATAATAGTCAGATTTTTTTTTATTATTAACACAGCTAATTTTCGCAAAGTTTGTAAAGCAAACTTGATATAGTAATAATTTGTATAGTGAAAAATAAATAGCTTGTACATATGAAAATATATTCTTACCTTATACTAACAAGCAAAAGTATAGAGTTAACGGTTAGGGGTCCGGCAAAATGCACATCATGTAAAAGGGGTCCTCGAACTCAAAAAGCTTAAGAACCGCTGATCTACAACATTACATTAAAACTACTCCTGCTCACCGTTCAGGGGACAGCGAACGCATTAACAATAAAACAACCAAAAAAACCACACGATCAACAAAGTCTAAGCAACATATATCCCTGGCGAGTGTATTCAGCTAAATAGCACGAATTCGATAATGAACTCGTAGGTCGTTTCATCAGATACCGCGATCGTTAAGATCGCAACCTCTGCGAGGAGGCTGGTTGGAGCGGTACGAAGGGGTCGAAGTCGGCTGAAGTTTACGAGGTTCAAGAGGCGACTTCGTCCGGCATAGCTCGAACGCTATCATCGCGATGACAAGGCTCGTGGGCTATCTTATCGGGATCTAGCATCGGATGGAACATGCATGCGGTTAAGCGTTTCACGTTGGCGAGACTGTCGCCGGCGCGCGTTACCGGTTTCCGTCCCTAAAAGCTGCTATTAGAAATTGGTCCCAGTTTTTCCGGGCCCGAGGGCCCGGCGAACGATCCCCGCGTCTCGTCTACCCGCCGCTTACGTAAATAAAACAAAAATTTCCTAGCGGCACGCACACACGGTTTCCTTACTTTCCTATTCATTATGTAAAGCGGCGCGTTCGGAAAATAACACTTGCTTCATTTATCTTGGGCCCCTCGCGGATACAGGAAGAGAGAAAGGAGCCTCTCGCGAGCCGGCGAGCGGCCGTGCGCGCGCGCAAACATGAGCACAGATTGAATCCTCCGCGAACAATGAGCCGCTGTGATACGCGTAAGCGATGCTTAGCTCAGATAGTGCGGCGAGCTTCGCCGAAGAAACGACGGATACCCGCGGAAGGAAAAAGTCACTTTCTGTTCGGTGGTAACAATAAAGTCCGCGTGACTCGTATTCACGCGGACGTATTTGTTAAGTCTTCCCTAATAAATTGGTTTCGAGGAGAAGCATTCGGGTGGACGGGTGAACGGAGCTGCGGAGAATGTCTTCTGCTCTGTAGTTACGACGGTGGAAATTAACGGTTGTTTCGGCTTAAAAACTTGCGTGTTGTATCGTTGGAGTAACTGGATTCATAATGTGGAAGGATGTCGATTATATGAAGTGACTGGGGAATTTGCTGCGCGGATGATGGAATTCTTGCGATGATCGGGAGTTTAGGTTTGCAGATGGCAAGCGACGATTATTGTACGTTATGCGGTATTAATATTTATGATATTGTAGTTTAGTATTATGCTAAAGACAGGATTACACTTTGTTTGTAGTCATGAGGAAAGGGTCGCAGGTTCTCCTTTAATGCTGTTTTTGAAGAGTTACTTGTTTGGGGTGAGTCACTTGAAGTGCTACAAGTCAATAGTTTAATAATTAAATGACATATCGATAAACTATTTATATACCTGACCTTTGGTATGCAGTTTTTTATATTCTTCCGGGTGCATATGGCATTGACATGCAGAAGTATTAAGGACCATAAGGTGTATTCTGTTATTAATAGTTTATTCCTTATAAGTAGACTGCAGATGTTCATGCAATTTAATGTACCCAACTTGGTGAATGATGGACATTTCATAGGTTAGCAAAATAAAAGTTATATATTTTAAATATTTCGAGGAGCAAATGCAGTCTTGTTGAAGCTCCATTTATTTAATTGCATTAGTGTACAAAATATGGAAGCCCAGAAATGTACATTTGCACAAACATCCGCAGTCTACTTATAAGAAATGTTCAAAATTGGTCCTTGGACTTTTAAATGTTTAATATCGATAAGAAACACAATAGAAAATTGTTTAGGAGTTGCATATAAAAAAGTGAGGGTGACCATGAAGTCTAAAAAATTACTGTACCCTGAAAAATGTAGAGGGTTGCGTATCATGCGTTTCTTCAAATTGCAACAACCCAGGTAAATAATTTAACAATGTTATTTTCTTGGATACTAATCTGTAACTTTTCAAGTGACTCACCCTGTATAGACATATCTGAATTTATATTATTGGCATGTTGCATGCTTTTTGAACATTAAAACGTTAAATACCGCAGTGAAAACAGCCATGTCTGGTCAAACACATTATAATTTGTTATTTTTAATACTAATTACAGAAGAATTGAGTATTTAAGTGTCTAATCGTATGGGTATGCCTCTTTAATATTCATGTAATTTTAAATTTCCTTAGAATTATATCAGAAACCATAATTTACTAATTAAATTAAATGCAAGATGCTGGTCACCGGTGATCCCCACGGCAGACAACGTGTTAATGAATTCTCCTAAGATTTATAAGTAGATCTTTCTATTCCTCAGCATTTGAAACTATCAACTTTTCAACTTCGTATTCAAGTGCTGTTATTGCAGCAGAATTTATGTAGCCTACACAGTAGAACTTAAGTGTTGCATACATTGTTTATTCTACCGTACTTTAAACCTGTTGGGACAATCGAACACTCGAATAATGGGTGTTCCGAAAGTCGAGGATCTAGTATACTTGTAGTCACAAACATACTTGCAGCGATTAATTGGAGCTGGGTAATAAGATAAATCATCTAACTGATGATGTTGGTACAAGAACTTGCTGATAGAAAAAGAAGATCTCTGGAGAAGGCTTGATGTTGCAACTGGTACAGCTCGCTGCCTTGTAGTTTCAGGTTATGTTATTTGGTCTGCAGATGTTTATACAAATATATGTTTTGCTACCTCTATATTTTTATTTCTGTATATTAGGACCTATGTGAGATTTCCCACCGAATATCTGAGTGAGTTTAGGCTCCTTCAACTTAAAAGTCGCTTAGCAAAATTAAAAATGTTAGACATCCACTTTTGTTATACAACCTTTTAATACCGACATGGGTTTTAAAATTTCGTCAAGCCTCTCTTGTATTATTCCCTACCCGGTGGAATGTCTCCGAAGCGCATCACTGACATCGAATCGATCCATCCCATCCAATCGATTCAACTTCTTCTGCAACCCTGTTTGTACAGTTACTCTACGTCTAAAGGTAATTGCAAACAGTATCCTGGTGCAATTGAAACTGAAATTTAACGTCGAGTGAGCAGGAGATTTATATACGCCAGCTTCTTTAGGTCGAAAATCAATTCTGATACGACGAGATCGTGCCCACAGAAATATAATCCCTTCTCCCAAGTAACTTGTTCAATTTGTGATGTTGCATTTCAGGGTTTGCGCAATACACAGCTTCCCGAACTGTGTAATCGAAAGAAATTACAAGGTGTCCGACCAGGTACGGCAGTTTCCACTGCATCACCGAACGCGTCAAAAACTCCCAACGCAAACAGGTCAGGCACAACGTTGCAAATCACCGCGAAACAAAAGGGGATCGCGGTGTTTACCGAGGAGTAGGTATCCATAGATCGATAGGATATCGGAAGATCGGGTTAATTCAATCAGTCGCAAATTATAGGAGCGAGACGGGAGGTAAGATCGAGATGATCAGGAGAAACAGGGAGATAGGGGACGCGTGGGTTGGCGTTTCCCGTTTCTGCTCCCGGGCGCAGGATTCTAGAAGATCGTCGGATAGCGCGACTGTTGGAAATATATATCAGTGGTTTACAGGAACCTCTCGACCGGAGGACTACGAGTCGAAACGCGCAGCCTTCAATCATTGTCAATCAGTTCGGACGAGGCACCGTTACGGTGTCTTCGATGCCCGTGCTCTCGTCCTCTGCTATCTGGCTACACCTACTGCTATTCTTTGCCGACATTCCACACGGTCCCGTTTTCCGACTATACACACCCTTCGACACGATGTCCTGGTCCTGGACACCTGGCCGCCTCTCGATCGGACCTCCGTGTCCGCGGCTGCTTGACAGTTCCGCCTAGAATGGACGTTGCGTCGGGTTCACGCGGTCATGGGAGTCGCCTCACCTGACTCGTGCATCCGAATTTGATACAGTTTCGTGTACAGACGACGCAATACTTCGTCACGCTGGTCAATTTGACCTTTGAACAGTCGCTGACAGTCGCGTGCCAGTCGAGCGTTAGAATCTGAAACGTACGACGCCTTGCTCTATACGTTTGGGTTTGTGCGTCGTTTGTCAGACAGTGGCTGACGGAAGTATTAATAAATTTCAGGGTATGACAAGAGGTATTGTAAATTTCGATCCGAAAGCGTAGGCAGTATGTACAAACGGTAACGAGTTAAGGCATGAAAGTTTCGGATGTAACAATAAATAGAGTAAACTTCAACCTGAAAACGTAGATAGCGTATATAAATGAGTCGAAGTAGTAAATTTCAGGATGTGACAATGAATAGAGTAAACTGCAACCTGAAAATGTAGACGGTATACAGGGTGGACCACCTGATACTATCACATTGATTTACGTCAATATTATTATCTGTAGAGAAAAATGGATTAAAGTTACATGGTTTCAAGGGGGACATAAGATGAGTCAAATGAAATTTTTCTGGGTGGACACGCTACGGAGATTAGAAGGTGGCCTTTGATTTTTTTAAATGGGAACATATGTTTTTTATAGCAGAATTGTAGTACATTTTATTTCTGAATACAATCATCTCAGGTCTTAATAGTCAAACTCGGGTAGCAGCTTGTAGGAAGAACAGAATTGTGAGAAGAAGACACTATTACTGTATTACTTTATTTACAAAAAGGGTTCAATGTAACGACCATTTACATCACTCTTCTCCTCACAATTTTGTTCTACGTACACGCAACTGAGCTTGACTATTAAAGCCTGAAATGGTTGTATCCAGAAAAACATGTATTGCAATTTTCCACGGTTGGCTTAAAGAACATTTGGGACGGACAACTTCCAGCCAACCGAGATAGGGCAAGTTGTCATCGTCTTCTAAAGCACAATACTTACGATCGTAGTTCGAAAAAGCGATGATAACTTGCTCTACCTCGGTTGACTGGAAGTTCTTGACCCTAAATGCTCTTTCAGCCAACCGGGGAACACTGCACAATCCTACTATACAAAACATATGTTGTCAGTTAAAAAATTGTTTGATCCATGGTATGTTCTTCTTGAAACCACAGTACTTTAATCCATTTTTCTCTACAGATAATAATATTGACGTAAATCAAGATGATAATATCAGGTGGCTCACCCTGTATACAAACGAGTTAAAACATCAAATTTCAGGATGTAAACAATAAACAGAGTAAACTTCAACCCGAAAACATAGGCAGTATACACAACCAACCATCAGATAAAGTAGCAAAATCCATTTTTCCTTGCAGATAATAATATTGACAGAAATCAAGATGATAATATCAAATGAATCATCCTGTATACAAAGAACGAGTTAAAGCAGCAAATTTCAGGATGTAACCGTAAACAGAGTAAGCTTCAACCTGAAAACATAGTATATACAACCAACAACGAGATGAAGTAACAAATTTCAGGATGTAACAATAAACAGAGTAAATTTCAACCTGAAAACATAGACAGTACATACAACCAACGACGACATAAGGTAGCAAATTTCAGGATGCAACGATAAATAGGCTAAATATCGACCTGAAATCGCAGACAAAGACGATCGGAGGGTAACACGGATTCATTATCATAGAAGGCTTTGGAGAAGCGTGCCGGGATCTCTCGAGGAGAAATCCATTTGGCGCGAAGCATTTGTCTTAATGGACGCACGCGGAGGCTGTTTCGATTTTACAGCCGTTCAACAGGGTCAACGTAAACCGTTCTCGATGCACACGCACGCAGCGGCTGTTCGCGCGCCGGCAACCATAATCGAATGGTTTTCGCGTGTGGAGGAAGAGAGGCGCTCATGAAATCGACGACACGCTCAGCCAGCTCGTCGCTGCATGATATATCGGTATCGAGAAGACAGTATCCTCGTGCTGCTACCAGCTACTTAACCCGCGACCAATCGGTTACGTGGCTTGCATTACCTACCTACTTGTTGGATCTGCCTACCGAACGAGGATCGACCTCCATCCAGGGACAATGAGACCGCTGGGCTATCATCCGTTGCACTCGAACGTATAGGTTCTGTCTGTGCAATCGGTAGAATCCATGTAAATAGATCAAAATCTTGGTAGATCATTTGGAACTATCAAGTCATCCTACGAGTAATGTCGTTCCTTATTTTATCTTACTATTCCGAATTCTATATGAGGGAAAGTCGCGGGCGAAACCGCGTTCAGGGCATGGTAAGCTTATCTTACTGTTATAATGAAGAGACAGAGTTTGTTTGTATGTTCGCAAAAATCTCAAAAACTAGTAAACTGATTGTTCTGAAATTTTTACAATAGCTTCTTCACATTTTCCGGAGTGTCATAGGCTATATTTTATCGCGAAACAAATAATATATAGAGATATAAAACGTGGGAATATTTTTTGTCGGTGTGCCGGTGAGCCGTCTACAGGAGCATAGTTCATGTATAGCCGCTAGGTGGCAAAGCTCGGCGCCCGCGCGCTCGAAGGAGAATTCGCCCGGCTACAAGATACATGGAAAACGAAACAATGTATTGAATTTTATACGCAGAAAAATCGCAGGCGAATGCGCATGCAGGACATGCTAGTACAGTAGGACCTCGATTATCCGAACTGTAGTTGGTAACAAAATGACTCACGTTATAACTGTGCTTCATGTAGAAATTTTAATTTTACGCAAGAATGTAAAATAAATAGTAGTATAAATTTATGGGCACTGTACCACTAATGACAATTTTAACTTGTAATTAACATAAGAAGGCCAATTTTGGGATGATCGGAGTTCGGATAATCGAGGTTCTACTGTAATTCATTTTGAATTTCATTTGGATTCATGAAGAACTGTTCAAACACTGGAGCAAGGATACCAAAATTAATGTTCAACGAATCGACAATTAGAAACGAGAGCAATTGTTAACGAATTTACGCCTAAAGTTACACTTAAAAACGTCGATACTTATCAGCTCTTGCACAGATAAAAATGGTACAGTTAAGTGGGTAATTCTAGTCATGTAACATGCCAAACTATTACATTATTAGGCCTGTCAAAGTTATTTCCTTATCTGCAGTACAGCTTCCTTGTTTATTTCGACACTGCAAACATGAATACATATATAGTTGTGTGAAAAGTTTCAAAACCCTTCACATTTCTGAGTATTCTTTGAACAATTTGCAGGAACGATCAGGTGTCTAGTGAGACAACTCCTAGGCCATTAACTTTGATATATATTTTGATAATCTATTGTTTTCTGTATTTTCGCATAAGATTTATATATTCTTGCAAAGAACTCTAAGAAACAGATTATAAAAAGAAGAACACCGGCTTTGGCCTGAATGCCGAAGAGACGGTGCTCTGACCATGGTCACTGTTAGGCTGTGTGACTGTCTTCAGGGGTTCAGTATTTCTGTTGCCACATGGTGGTTAGGAACTCACCTGAAATGTAGGTATATATCCAAGCTAAATGACCATAACATCTGATGCAATGTTACATAGAAAGAAGAAGATGACAGAGGAAGAAAAAGTTTGGCAACGCCGCGGAATGTCCTTCAGGCCCAAAGCGCGACTTGCGCTCGGCGCGTGCACCGTTACGGTTTGCTTCATGGACCCTTCGGAAATCTGAGGTTTATGACACGTCTATATGTTATTGAGAATGCGGACCTCTGATCTCCAGAATATTGCCATGTTCCAATATTTTTAATTGAAAAGAACTTAAGTAAAAGTAGCGATGCTGGCGATGGTGCCATAAAATGGGCCGACTTACTCGGCCAGTCATTGTTTTAGTAACTGGCCCCTACGAATTCGTATTGCATTCTGACTTATATACAGGGTCCCCTGTAATAAACGGGGACAATGGTGTACCCAGTTCATAACAGTTTGAAATGAAAAATTCCGACAGTGAAATTTTTTTATAGCAAACTTTAGGTTTAGGTGTGGATGGATCTGGATCCCCAGGTGATAATCAGTAACCTGGTCGCTTTTTATTTTCATGAGTGACCCATTTTTCATCACAGATCAACAAGCTGGCTAATAGTGGTTCACTTTTATGGCAAAGAAGAGGGGAAACGCTTGCAACAGTACTATGGCGTGTCTGGTCGTCGGTGAGCTCAGTTGGTACCCATCTTCTCATGCTTGACAACTTCCCAAGACTGTGTACATATTATAATACATTAAATAGTTAAGGCTTCCTAGCTGGAGTTGTCAGGCGCAACAGAGTTCGTTCACTGATTCACCCGCACCAATCACTCCTCCTTAAATCGGGTCTGCACTTAAGGAGGCTCAATGTAGAGCCGTATCGCTCGCAGCACACAAGTAGAGACAAATAGACACAAAGTAACCGGTCAATGATCATCAATAAAAGACACGTCGAGAGAAACAAGAGACACACACAAGTAGAGATAAATAGATACAAACAAACATTATGTAACCAGTCAAAGTGTATCAATAAATCGTGCACATAAAACGGACACCGAGTCAACACGTATCGTGCGATATTCTGTTGGCTACCCTATCGCATACTTTCTAAAATCAGTATATTTTTATAAGCATTTCAAGAGTCTATAAATTCAAGTCTATAAATTTCCTGTGACAATTTTCCTCTGTGCATAAACAATTGAATTAGTCATGGCTCTCAAGGACCTCTCCTTTCCAAATGCTTTTACATTAAAGAATGCAGGACATAGGACATAGGACATAGGATATAGGACATAGGACATAAGACCTTCCCCATCAGAAACATTTTTCCACAGCATCCCTGCATCACTGTATATTCTGACTTCGTATAGTGAGTTGCTGGAAAGATGACTAGCGGGACCCTTTGCTCCGCCCTTGCCACACGGTGCTATATGATCCGATTAGTAGATGTGACCGTTCAGACAATAAAGAAAATGCGTATGTTTTGTTTTTATGATTGTGTTCGACTAGACCTGCTGTAACCAATCAGACTCGCATTCCTTCCGCTCGTCATCTTTCCAGCAACTCACTGTACATACTGAAAGCATCTCCGAAATTCTCTCCAGCACCGAATTACTGTAACGCAATACCCCAAGTATTAAAACAAATTCGAGTGTCGTTCATTTCGCGGGGCCAGAACAATTGAAAGTACAATATTGAAGCCGGCGTTGCTTCAGAAAGAAAGAATCGCGTGAGGCTGGCTAACGCCTCGACCAAACGAACCTTTGCAGTCGATCTCACCGGTTCATTCGATCCAGCTCGAGAAACAGAAGAATGTTTATACACCTCGCGAGTCAATTTCATGCTCGATCCGGTTTCGAGAGTAACGGTTGTTTCGCACCGTGTTACCCCGGAGCCAGAATTTTTTCACCGCCGACGTCCACCGCGTAAAGCACGCGGACAATGCGCGTTTCGATGCACACAGACACCTCGAAGGGCTGGAATTCTCGCGTGGGTGGGTCTCACGAGCCCTGCGGACAAACAGCCGCTGAAAGGCGGCGCTGCACAGGTGTAGAAGCGTTCGAGGCGAACCCCGCGACATTTATTTCCCGGCCGTATCGCAACATCGAGTTATCGCGGACGGTTATCGGAAAGAAAAGTGAACGATGGGGTCAACGGTGGGTCAGTCCGTTTCAATCAACGCCTTGTTCTCGATTATGTGTGCTCCGCGGCCGGTATTGTTTCCGACGACGGCCGATGTGAAATCACGGCGCGCCAAGTGAAATGGAATCTCGTTGGGAACACAACAAATCGGCTCGCAGTGCTCTGTCGTGGGAGTCGGTGGTGCAACCCGTTTGACTTCCACGTGACACCACGGCAACGCGTCAGGTATTTTGCAATTTCTGCTTCCCCGGCTGCCGCGGTTCAAATTCAGCCTGATAGTGCCCTGATGAAAGTTGGCGACACATGGCACGCTCGCGAGATTGATCAGAATGTACGTTACCGTTTGTAATTATTCAAACGCGTTAATCTGTGAAGAAAACTGAAGATTAAGGCTTCATTATAATTTTAAATATTAAACAGTGTAGGAAATCGTGAAAAATAGGGGTGGTCGTGGTACTGGGGCTGAAACCCAGGACTCCTGCTTTCGTAGACGGCTAACTTACCCACTATACCATCGTCAGACCGCTAGCATCCCTGCTTCCACGATCCTCTTAACACTAAAACTACCACGGCCGATCAAATGACCATTTTTAAAGTTCTGATTAAAATTCTGCATTCATTGTTACCGCTTTCATCACTTGGCTTCACGATTTTCCCTATAATATACATATAATCAATTCTTGCCCGTACTAAATTGACTATTACCTGTACTCAATTGCATAAATATAACCTTTATTTAAAGACCTGTGGTTTGACCGGTTCGGTAGAAATGGGTATGTATATATCAATTGGAGCTAGATTTTGTGTTAACACTTTGGCTACCAGGTCACCCAGGTATGGATAAGACTTCCATTTAATAATTACTTATTTGATCATGCGTAGCACTAGTGAATATATCTAAGCAGGTGTACTGGAACTGATAGAAAGATTGTGAAATTTAATATTATTGATTGAAAAGAGTATTAGTTTGGGGTGTATTCATTCTGGTCTGGAGATTCCGACCCTACAATAGCAATAGGAAAAATGTGTTCATCGGCGATAGTTACAGAAAATAATTATTACTTCTCTACAGGCTCATATCATCGACGATGAATATGCAAGAACGGGTTTACGTAGTAACACGCAAGATAAGAGTCATGAAGTGTAATAAAATTACATTAGATCTTCCTGCTCGTTCAGATTTAAATTTGTCTTAAATTTGTTCAATCATTCATGAACAGCCTGGTCTCTAAGTCCTGTTTTATGAAACTTTCATACTGTTCTCTAATTTCATTACACATCATGCCTTTTATCCTGCATGTTACAACATAAACACGTTCTTGCACATTCATCGTCAATGATATGAACCTGAAAAGAAAATATAAAATATTAACAAACAGATATGGAAAGCAATTAGAAAATTGTAAATATGTGGGTATTGTATAGAAACGTGCATACAATTATACCAATACAGTAGGACCTCGATTATCCGAACAGCATTCATCCAAAAATTAGTCACCATATGTTAAAATTTAAAATTATCATTAGCGACACAATGCATTTAATTTTATACTACTATGCGTTTTATATTCTAACATGAAATTATAACTTTTGTGCAAGCCATAGTTACAGTGTGAGTCATCCTTTTTCCTATTATAGTTCGGATAATCGAGGTTCCACTGTGTAACGATTAAACAGATGGTTACTTCAGGGACACTCTGTATTCGTAACATAAAGCACCCTCACAACGAATTGCAAGTTATTCCTCATCAACGCTCGATGTTGGATTCCGCAAGGCGCTTCCAGGAAAAATTTCAACGCGGTGCAAAAATTTACTTTACGATTTTATTCTTCAATTATAAACGATAGAAGTTTCTGGATCCCGTTACCGTTCTGATCTTAAGCTTGCGAAAACACCTCAGAACGCTCCGGTACACAACGTTTCCATTTAAGCGCGTAACTCACCACCCACGCGACTTTGTTAGATGCAATTGCGTCGACGATTACACGTAACAACGAGCGTCGAAGAAAACGCGGCCCTCAGGATCGACGCCCGACAGTTACAATACCAAAGAACCATAGTCTCGAATAGGATCGTCCTGGGTACTCGACGCTGAACCCGTTCCAGAATCCGCTGTACATTCCTTTCCGACGCGGTCGTTAGTTGAAGAGAAATGATTGCTATAACAGCGCGTAACCTTGTTATCGTTACGTTGACACGGCGATTATAGCGGCATCATAAAACGTGCGCCGTTTACGGCTTGTCGTCGAGACGAGCGGAAAATTACGAATCACACCGCGGCTTTAATTGGATGCAACCTGGGTGTAACGAGCTCTATCGAATTACTCGACCGGTAGGTAAATCACTGGCAACAACATTCGACAACCTTTCGCTAGAGCGCTCGTATTTAACGGCAGATTATTCTTGTTTCCCCTGTTCAGGAAGGCATCGATCGAATCGCCCTGGCAAATTGAGCTGATTTATGCCGCCCGTTTTATTATTCGACGGAGACCGCGTCGCTTTCTTCGGGAATTCGATGGAAATATTATGGCCACAAATTTACGCTTACGCTCGAAACAGTCAGCGTGTCAGCTATAAATGGAGGACATATTAGGATCACAGTTTTACGGCTATGCTTGGAAGATTCTGAATGGAGAGAATATTACAATCGCCGTTTTACGTTTATGCTTGACACACGACTGCCACGTTGTATTGCCTGACAACTACTAACTTTCTACTGTTTTGTTGGAAGTAAGTATAAATCTGAAATTGTAACGTATTTAATCAATAAAGTTAGTTATTTTCATGATTTTTAGACTGGTTCCGTTTGACCATATTAGATATAGGTATTTATTAATAATGACTGAAGCTAAGTGTCATACATGTGTGGGTTACATGACAGTCAAAATGATAAAACACTCAATAACTAAATAAGAAGATATTACAAAACATTACAGTAAAATGTATTACAACTCAACTGTAAATGAGAAAATATTTCAATCACAGTTTTACGCCTACGCTTGAAACATTTCACACTATGATGACCACTATCTCATATACGTGATTTAATTAATTTGAAAAATTCGCATACAAAACTAATAAATGTAGGTACTCATCATGGATAACAAATAAATAGCCAAGAATTTATAAAATTAAAACTGCAAAATAACAGATATAAAACGAATAACCTAGTACATTTCGTTACATAACTAAAGTCTTGTAAAAATGGTCAAGGCAATAAGTTTTCACAGAATATATGCTGCCGTCAAAGTATTAGAGCTTTCAGCTCTATGAACCCATACTTACATAAGTTCGAAAAAAATTGTGTACCGTGCGCTATGGGCCACTATACTGATGTTTATACTATGCTATAATGCTGCATATTTGAACCAATTATCACATTAGGATATCTTATTAAACTGCTATATGTTTCGCTAAATATTTTGCAGTGTACCACACTGAAACAACTGAACAATTCACATCGTACACATTACAGTAATTAACTTGTTAGATGCCATGTCACCGGCGACCGTCGTTGTCAATTTAATTGTTCTAAATAACTGTTATTTCTTCTACAATTCTGAAAAGAATTAACCCGTAATCACAGACGTGCGGTCTGTGAGACGTTTCAGGGGTGTAGAGTAGCTTGTCTTACCCCACCTATGTATGAACATAATTAGTTCTAATTTGAAGTAACCAGCTATAAAAATATAATTATAACACATTTATATCATGGAGAAAATTAGAAACTGGGTCAAAGAAGTTTTTATAGGGTGTGAATTGGCACATTAACGCGTTGACTGCCACAGTGGAAACTCCCATGCTTGGTCAGACACGCTATGGTACGTCAATAAAATGTCAAAACTGTCATTAACACGTTCGCTACCATGGTCGATTCGAGAAAAGTGTCCACCACAGACCACGCTTTATTTTTATCAATTATCGCTGTCACACATGTGTGACGTCGAGCTCTCAAAACAGAATCAACGCGTCACACATATGTGACGCTGGTAACGAACGTGTTAACCCATTCAGACCTACCGTCCCACATACGGTACAGTAAAATTAATAAAAATTAACTGTCATACTTTGACTTCTCAGTACGCATTAGCCTACTGTACTATATATATAGGACGAGTGACCCCAGAAGCCCTTACATGAAATTTTTTTTGTATTTTTCAGACGATTTTCGACCCTCCGCAATTTCATTAGAAAACAAAAATTCATAAAATTTGGACGAAATTAATTTCAAGTCACAGCGCTATTCGAAACCGCACGTCAGTGCTGAAGTGACAATTCTTCCACATCTGTAACTTCGGGTTAATCTCAATGCAACAATATAAAACACAAATTGTACGTTTGAAGGTTTAAAAACTTCTTTGCCTCTGAATTTATATAAAAATCAGCAGATATTGGTTGTCTGACTAGGTATGTCCGTTTTCACTGCCGCATTCAACGCGTCCGTTCTATCGCAGAAAATTTCAGCACAGGGAGAACGTACTTTTCGACAATCACGGGGCTGAAAGGGTCAAGCACATTCCGGTATCACGGTTGCAAGGATGTGACAGAAACAAAGCAGCCGAGACCGTAGAAGGCGATTCCAAATTGCGTTCGAAAAGTGGACGGACAAATTTCCAGCTCCACGGTACGGGATCTCGATCTGTTTGTATTGGCGTTTCATCGGCTGACAAAGCTCGCCTATATTAGGTAGAACATGCCGGTTCAGCCTACCTACTTTCAGAAATTCTGCGCTAACGAGCGAGCGAGCGAGCGAGCAAGCAAGCAAGCGAGCAGAACCCGCGTCGCTCCGCTTTCCACGTCGTGGACATCGCTGCCCCATATCTGCCAAATTGTCGTGAGCACGCGCATCCTTCTCTTTATTGCTCCTCTCCTTAGAATTTATCGACCGGCTTACCGTACCGTGACCCGTAAATTCTATTGTACGGAAATTTCGTTCGGCACCGAGAAAAACGGCTGATTAGCTACCGGCAAGATCCACGTGCGTCCCCCGAATCGATTATGGGCGATCATCCGTGGTCTAAAAATGCAGAACGTAAGGAGGGGCGCCATTAACACGTGGACTGTCATACTGTATTGGCTGAAAATGGCAATCTTTCTAAATTTCTATGCAAGAAACTATAATCTCGGGTTAAAATCTTTTTCATGAAGAATATTAGGAATATTCATAATTTTTGTATTGGTAGTATTAATTATTAGTAAATAAATGTATGAATACTGGAAATGATGAAATAAATAATAACTGAATTTAAGTGTCACCCATATATGGGTGACATGGCGGTCAAAGTGTTAATCCATTTCTTCCCAACGTTGCGTACACGTAACATTTAAGAAAACACTTTTTCTCACCAAATTTCTTCTCCAATAGATATTATTCGCACAGCATTATTAGAGAATGTATTGTACCATACATCAATATTTTTTTCGCTATATTTCCATTCTTGCTATTTGTTTTATTATTTTTTTAATATTAGTCAAATAGTTTCTTAGATGTTGCGTATACGCAACGTTGGGAAGAAATGGGTTAAGTTGAGGAAATCGGACCCAGTTTGCAGTGCTCTGTATTTTATACTTTAAAATAAATTTATCATTTTCATGCGAAATTTAGTTGCAATACGAGTCATACTGTTACGAATTATAATCTGGATTCTCGAGGACCTATAATAATTATATTCTTAGACAGCGAAGGGGTGTCCTTTGTACGCTATAGAACTGTCCAAATTATTATAAAAAATAATATTCTGAAATATTAGCGGCATGCTCACCAGATGTGAAACAAATCCTTCAAAACCTAAATAATATGTAATAACCGGTGTCAAAAATTAATGAATAATTTGTACTGTCTTAGAAGCTTCCCTGTACACGTGTGCGAACATCAACACAAAGGGCTGGTCATCAAAAATTTATTTTACGTTTTCAATTTATTGCTACAAAAATACATAACCTTCTGTCCGGTCATAGTACGATTTCGTTCTCACCCCGTAGATGGGCGCGTAAAAATCAGAGAAAACGCAACCCTTCCCACGCGATCGCCTCTAATAACCCCTGTGGTTGCGGGTAACCGAAAATCTGACTCGACGAGGGTTGCGACAGCGCGTCGAAGCACGTGCCTTTTCGAGGGTTAATTTATTTAAGTCGAGGGCTGCGCCAGCCGCACTGGGTGTCTCGAGAGAACGTTTGCAGAGACCGACCTAACGACATCTTCAATCGGTCCGCGCCCTCTGATTCGTAAACGTTAATTAAAATTCGCCCGAAAGGGGTGAAGCACGCGACGGAATAGCCTAATCTTCGCACCGAATCACGGGGGTTGAATAACAGGGTGTTCATTAAGCGATTAGATGGGGTCGAAAGCATACAGGAAGAACGGCGATGAGAATCAGAGGGCACAGTATTGACTCGTCCATGGCGAAAAATCTGGTACACTGATTCGCAATAAACGAGTCAGTGAACTGATTTTTGAGAATTTGATTATATAGAATTTCCTTTTTATTACTGTTTATTACTTTGGATAGATTACTAGAACGATTAATCTACATTGTACTGAAACTGTGTTTATACAGGACGATCTACGCGATTATTTTCGAAACTATTGGAGATATCGACAAATACTTCAGATAAAAGTTGAATAATGTTGAAGGACTCATAGTGTAGTGCTAATAGCCTCTTTTATAGCAATAAGTGAAGAGTAGCGGGGGTATAAAACTCACCTTTGTTTTTTAAATGAAAATATAAATTCTTTTAATGCATAAATCAAGGTAATTCTTAATTCTTTATAAAAAAATGTTATGATATTTGTACTGAAAAGTTTTTTGGAATATCTTACATAGTAAAGTTTTTAAATAAATGTATCAGTATTTACAAGTTTTAGAGTGGTCTGAAGGTCAAAAGATTAATACAAAAAATTGATGTTTATTCTTCAGATTGATGCCACTTTTTACAAAATCACTTTTTTTTATTTCAGTAATTCAGGCGCTAGCCACACTCATAGTAATTAAGCGTTTTTTTTAATTTTCAATTTCTGATGACTTCAGCTATGGTTATCATGCAAGTCATTCGAGAAGAATTTTTTCAACTTCTCTACTTCCCAGACGAATAATTACTATAGCGTAGATGACAACAATGTAAAAAAATTCATGAACATAGCATGAATGTATATGAACAAGCCTACAAAGCTTCGGAAAGATATATTGTTTAGTTTTCTAAAAAAAAATTCCCAAAAGATACCCTCAAAACAGGCCGAGAAAGAATATTCCTGCAACCCCTTGCCTTGCAATATCGTTAATGCACACTTATTATAGAAAATATGATTCATATGTTACAAGTACGAGTCCTACTCGAGTACCAATTCTTTAAAAGTCTGCACTATGGGACCTCCGACTTTCATAGGGTCGAATTGTATCTGCTGATAGACATTTTTCACTCATCAGGTCACTCGAAGAGTTGAATCCTAAAATTTATCACTCGAAATCATTAGAAATTCGTAAAGCAAGAGGTTAAGTCCTGTTTCATCGATGAAGCACCCCTTCCACCAACACCTCGTTTGCAAAAAGGTTCGATGCGCTTTCATCGATTAAAGCGGTCAGGCATTATATAAATAGACGGCCCGGTGTCATCGGTGCAAAGACGATAACTCAGATTTCGCAATTGCTCGAGGAACTGGATCGAAGGTGGATCCGACCATACTTGGACGGGAGCACGCGACTGATTACTTTAATCGTTTCGCGGAACAATCTGTCGTTCTCTCCTCTTTCACCTTTTCTACCTTGAGGACGATCCAATGGACGGACCAGTTTCACGAGGGGAAAACTCACCGTTTCGGAGGCGACGGACTTCACTTCCGCGAGCAGGGACGCAGCCGGCGACAGATAAGTCTTGAGGAAGTTCTCCAGGTTGCCGTGATAAGCGCAGACCAGGATGTCCCGGGCCTGCCTTATCAGCAGGCTGATAACACCGTCGCCGTAAATCGGGCCGAGCAAGCTCCGGACCAGCGTCGCCACGTCTCCGCGACCCTGAAACGGAAGAGACCTTTCGTCATTGCTTGTCGTAAAAATAGTTTTGTTACAGAGGAAAGAATGTAATTTATTTGTATTGGCTTGAGTTATAAATAACCTCTGACGCATAATAAATATTATTCTTCCTAAAAAATTATATGGTTCGGTTGATTTGTTAATTTGTATCCATGTTAGGAGGAAATCATCCCCGAAACTTGGATGTGCTGCAGAAGCCGCAGATAATTATCTTTTAATAAATTAACTGATAAATTTAACAAGGCAAATTGTAAGAAATATTAAGGGAGTGAATACAGTAATAATCCATTGGCAAACAAAAGAAGCTTCTGTATGTATATTTATTAGTTTAGTGCATATGAACTCGCTGTTCTGAGGGTTATTGCATCACAATATAATATTTAAAAAAAAAGTCCACTTGTATTGTTCAAATTATCTTCAAACTGTGAATGTCATCGTGTTCTGACAGACGCCTATGTTTTCCTAAACAATCGTTCATGTCAATGAAAATATCTATTCTGTCGTTTTGTCATGTATTCCTAAACAATCGTTTATGTTAATGAAAGTATCTGTGGCGTCGTTACGAGTACACAGGTGTAATTTTCTTCTCATAAACACACGTTGACTGTTCCGTTTTTCTTCATCCCGCATGATGATTCTATTTCGACGCATAAAGCGAGATAAGATATTCGTAATGTATGAAGATTCGAGCCCGATATGCAAGGGCATTCCTGAATTACGTAACACCTCGGGTTTCCGCGTTCCCAGAGGGCTTTTAACGCACGACTTCCGGAAACGGGAAGCACTCGAGGCGAGGAGACAAGCGAACTAACGGTTCCGAGTTCTTCCATATTGTTATGGAATCATGGCCAACGCCAGGAGAATCTGTTATCGACGACGATCTCCCCCAGCGGCGGGAACAAACAAGGGAGAATAAATTGAATTTTATGGCAGACGGCAACGGGAGACTCTCGATCGACGCCGGGAACCCGTTTTTAGGGGAAAATAATAATTCCAAATACGTGGCATCGTTTCTTAACCTTCATCCGTCCCTTGTGTCAATTCGACACATTTTTCTCACAAATACGCGATAAATATAAAAATGCAGCGTGCCTTGTACATCACTTTCTTGTTTGCAAATGATGCGGACAGTCTTATGCGTGAGTCTACTGAAAGTACAGAAATTTCAGTTCTTTATCTTACTACAGTGGAACCTTTTTAATTCGAACCCACGAGGAATTTAACTCTTATCCATCCCTTGCGTGAATTTGACACATTTTCTCACAAAAATGCGGGGTATATAAAAAAATCACCATGCCCTGCATATCGCTTTATCATTTATCAATGAGCTTAAACATTTAGCTTATGCCTAAATGTTTAGAAAGTCCATTTTTATTTTCAATAAAAGAATTTGCAAATTTAACTGTTTATCTGTTCATTATATTAATTTTTTACAATTGTGTCAATTTGACACCAAGGGACTAATTAAGTTGGGAAAATAAGGGACGGATAAGGGTTAGAAAAGTTTGAATTATCCAAAATAACATAATATTCCGAATTCTATACGCAGATAAATCTCAGGCGATACCGTGTCCAGGGCATGCTAGTTCTCAATAAAAGAATTTGTAAATTTAACGATTTACCTTTTCATTACACATATTTTTCACCATTGTGTAAATGTGGTGGCAACACTGAGGCATGAATAAAGTTGAGAAAATGAGGGACGGATGAGGGTTAAATCCTTCCACCCTAGCTTGAATATTCTCTACCTTAACATTCTTGGCACACTACCTACTTTCTATAATGTTTCTTACTGAACGTATTCCCAACTATCCTGCAGCAGTTTCCATAATGATTTCGGATCCTCCTATCTAAATCGTCCCACAATATTGCCCCTATAAACACCGTATGCTTGATGCAAAGACACAAACACCGGGCACCTCCCGAAGCAAATTCCAGTTTTCACGCGAACGACCCTCGTACAAGCCTCTAAAAATCTACGAAACACACAGTTCCTTGCTTCGTACGAAATTCTGCTTCGACTTCAGCAACTTCGCCAAGAAATTCTCAACATCTTGCCCTCTCCTTTTCACCCGGCTGCAGGGAGCATAAAATTTTTCTTTTCGTTTCAATAGAGATCCTCCGGCGATACCTTCACGGGTTCTTTGGACTTCGTTCGAGGGGGTGTTCGCGATATTGGTTCCCCGGAACGACGCGGACTATCGAGTTCCAGGGGAATGCAAAGTTCGGCGGGCACACGAGACCGTAAACTAGATACTTTCGAGCAAAATCAGCTCGTTGTTCGCGAGGCGTATCTTGGAGGATCGCTTACCCATCGGGATACCGAGCGGACAAGTGGCGTGCATCGTGTCCCGGCTGCGATGTGGGTGCATTATATCGGGTCCCATCGTTACACCGGACTGCATAAACATCGGAGTTTAGTGAGGCCACGGTATGTAACCATTATACATGTGCTCGATCGCCCACGTGTTTCCGCCCTCATCCACGCCGTGGAACGCGATCGTGCTCGAGAACGCTCGCGCGAAGCGGAACCGCGCGGAATTTTGCGAACAACACAGTTGTTGACGAGCTTCTCACCGAATACGAAATTTGTTCTCGGTTATTCGTTTGGCGATGATATTATACACGAAAATGCCCTGGATAATTTGTGTACAGTTATGTTGGTTAGTATTGTGATTGACAATATGGTTGACAGTGTGCGTGTTTAGAAACAGTGTCTAATAACAAGGTTTACTGTTATTGCAGAGGGTGGAAATTAAAAATTGACTTCGATCAGTGTGAAATTATTTTATTCAGTAGATCAGTAAACACTTCTAGAAATATTAGAACATATTGAAAAGAGTTTCAGTTAATCTGTCTGGAAAATGAAAGTTACAAAATTGTCCACGAAAACTCTGTTAAATATCTTGGTGTAACGCCACACAATTTTCTAAATTTTAAGTTTCTTTAGCTGGAACAATTCTTCAAGGCAGAGCTCCCTGAGAAAAAATTCGCAAGATTATTTTACTCGAAATTCACACTTTTGTGCGACCACGTTAGGAACATTGTAGAAATATTCAAACTTAGCCGCTGAAGGACATGTAATGACCCACGGGATTGATGAAATATTTTCATAATTATTACGATATTAACCTCTTCAGGGACAAATTTGTTGAAGCAACTGAAAGTAATATTTACTCAACATAAATACATATTTACAAAATAAGCAATAAAGAATTAACAAAATTGGAAGATCTGTAAGAAAAACAATATACACACACATGGCCGTTAGATGTCATATTTTTGTCCGCAACCACTGGATTAGAGAAACAAACTAAACGTATTTGAAGAGGTTAAGAATACCATTCCCACATTACATCAGCATTGTATCTAACACAAGCTGAATTTAATAAAAGCACATTAATCACGGTACTATGCGGTTGTCAGCCACTGGAGACCTATCTTTACAATTTCGATCCGTACGAGCGCACTGATCTAAACGATTACAGTGATCAACCTCTCCAAAAACAAGTAGTATAAATCAGCTATTGTCTCGCACCGGTTGTTCGACGAGAATCGATAATTTTCAGCGTAGAACGCCGGTGCATCCCCGAGGGTGCCTGTCGGAATAATAGTACCATTTAGGTGCTCGTCGCCACCAATATTTGGCCGTTGGTGATTTATGGGAAAAAGGGTAAGTCCACGGTGCATGAAAGGCTCGTTAGGGGAGGACGTTCGAATGGGGAAGAATTCGGGGGGATGGAAACGGACACGGAACCGCTCGTAAATTAACCGCGGCGGTTTTAATCGTCCACCTTATGGGCACGCGTTGTTTATTAATGCGTTCGCTCGCATGAACAGCCGCGCTCTGATTTACCGTCACGCATTTATGGTCCGGTGTGCTAATGTGGAGTGATTTATTTCCGGGGAAAGGAGACACTCGTTCAACGTCTTCCCCGGAGCTACGAAACAGGCTATAGATTTTCATACGGGACGAAAAGAATGACGATAAATGCGATCCGACGAACGCCAACCGTGTGTTATCAATGCTGCCCTAAATGCGTCGATGTTCCAGTTCCGTGCTCCGGCGTTTCCTGTACTCGCCATTGAAACGTTTTCTAACGTTATCGGAAAATCTTTCGTACTGACAACTTCCATGTCTGCCTGACAATTTCTTCCGCGCATAATTAAATCGTCCGTAATGCGGATACTTTTTTTCTGTATCCGCGTGTAGACAATCTTTGTGTAACCGGAGGTTTTATAAGACCGCCGCGAGGCAAGTTTGTAGTATAATCGCGATGTTATCGTGAGAGGGGTGATTGCTCAGGCAAAAATAAGTCTACGGTGTAGACTACAATTTATTTTTTAGGAGGATTATGTTTTCGAGGAAATCTATTTTGAATATTCGCTGAGGACACGTGTATTTTTTGCTGTAGCACGGTTTCTTGAATGACAATTTATAATTTATTGTAGAAGTTATTTTATAATTGATTGGCAACCTCGAGTAAGGGTTTGAGACACTGGAGAAGTTCATCACAACTTACCGAATACAGTGTAACTTAAAATTCGCTTTTTTGCTCGAGGTTTCCATTCAATTCATAAGGTTCAATCGTATAGGGGATGCATTTGCAAATTAACTTACTCAATGAAGATACTGCAAGTGCCGAAAATCTCACATAAAAGATCTTCAACACAAAGAAAATTGATTTTAAGCAGTGCCGTAAGTTTACATAATGCAATAACTGTTATAGATCTTCACTCTGAATAAAAAGGTATTAGGATACTCAGGCTGGTCACAGTAGGATGACCCCATAATATGATACATCCTGTATGCAAAGTAATAACTACCCCAAAAAACATCCAAAAAATACTCCAATTTCTCAAGAATATCAATGCAGAGTGTCCCAGAACAATTGGGAAATATTTTGGTGGTGACTTCAGCACATCTAAACAATAAAGAAAAGTACATATAAACATATGTCCTATTTGATTTTGTTTTTGAGTTATAGCGAATTTGATTTTCAACAAACTGTATCCGTTTCCTTTCGTAAGATATGTTCGAATTGACCTCCTCGCATCTGAATAAAAGCCTGCAGACGTCTTACCAACGACTACAACATTGTCCAGAGGATTCAGAGTTCTGTTTGTCAACAGTTGGAAGGAACTGAGTGACACTACGTCCATCTAACGACAGAATTATTGCGATACAAAATTCGCTACAACTCGTAAACAAAGTCAAATAGGACGTATGTTTATATGAACCCTTTTTATTGGTTTTAATATGCTGAAACCACCCCTAAAATATTTCCCAGTTATTCTAGAACACCTTGTATACTACATAAACTCTAACAAACCAAAAAATCGTTGATAGCCGTATACCAGTTTATTCAACTGTGGCCACACACAGAGATCTTTCATAAAAACGCGACCGAGGCAGAACAAAATTGTTCGATTAAATTCAGCCAAATTCCCAGGGCGAATGTGTTCATTAAACCTCGTTGCCAGGGTGAATAAGAGGTGGAAAAAAGAATGTAGTCGATGCTGTCGGCGATACAAAAGAGCCGAATATCTCGAGGTTGGAGGGAACGCGAGGAGAATCGGAGAGACGCGAGGAAAACCCGTTTTTTGCATGCTGACAGCAAAGCGTTCCGCCCGCGGAATTGAAAGCGACCCAACGCTGTTAGGGTGGGTCTTGATTAGCCTCTTTGTTTAATCGGCCGCTTTGTTTAATCGCGTCCCGCTGTATGCGCCGCGGTGCCCTTCTTCTTCACGCCCACCAATTTGCATCTCGTCCCGCCGAATTTCGGCTCGCTGCACTCTCCGGTTCCACGGGAAGATCGAGCTTTCTCTCGAGGAAACGTCCAGCCGAGGGTGAAATGAAAATTATGCAGATGCTTAACTAACTCGAGGCCAAGTTACTCTATTCCGCTCCGCCGAGGGTGACTTTCTTGCGGGTGCCATTGTCTGGTAGCCCCCGGTTGAATATTTTGCCTTTCTGGTATAATTGTTTAACAAGTTCTCCGGCACAGAGGAAACACAGGGTGCTCCACCTAACTTTATCACCTGAAATATTTCTGCTGTAATTAGAATTTCATACAGACGTTTCCTACGAAAGTTCTATAGCTTTGTGGGGACCAGCATATGGTTACAATGGTTTTATTCCGTAGGGAAGGGTTAATGAGATAAGAAGGTCAACCTTGTGCTTTTAACACGTTGCCTGCCAAAGGGGTCACCGATGACTGCTACATTCAATTTTCTTTAATCAAATAATTATCGTTTTTTGCAATATTCTAAGCAAAGTTTACATGACAACACTCATGTAAAAAGGCGTACACGCGATTGAACAATTACAAATTTTTTTCCTCTGCGATTTATAATAAAAAGAACACTTATTGCGTGTCTGGCCAGGAATGGCTGTTTCCACTGTTGTAGTCGGCGTGTTAAATGGAATGCTATGTTCTATTTGTCTGTACATGATAGCAATTTTCAAAACAAATTCAATTGCGTACAACGCTAATTGTAAGACCTGCAAGACCATCAAAGCTCGTATCATACTTTATATACTTGTTTATTAAACTCGTTCATAAATAAAAGCCTCTTTCCTATGTCTTAAATTGTAACTATGCTTGCAGAGTCCTGCATCCGTGAAAGTTAACACTTTACCTGTCACGCTGCATTAGCCGAGCAACAAAATTTCTACGCTGTCATACAAAATGAATATAACCACAAATTATACACCTCTCAATCAATGTTATCAGAGACTTTCGTACTTTTTTTTTATTGGTTCTATTAGACCTTGCAGGTACTCTTAATAATACTCTGCGTGATCAAATAAATAATAATAGAATTTATGTGTCACCCATACATGGATGGCATAGCACTCAAAGTGTTAAACTTGAACACAAAAGAACCAAAAGAATAGCTGCTCGATTTTGCCGTACAGTAGAACCTCGATTATCCGAACTCTGGTCACCCCAAGATTAGTCATCCTATTTCAGCTACAAACTAAAATTCTTATTAGTGGCACTGTGTACTTAATTGTACACCATTCTGTATCTTATATTCTAAAATAAAATGATCATTTTTGTGCAAAATACAGTTATAACCAGGGTTGGGCACTTTTTATTTGAAATGAAAATACCAAATAAAAAGGACAAATAATTACTGCAAATAGAATAATAAATATGTTTATCTGAAAATAAAGATGTTTGCAAATAAACTCCAAAATATTATGAGAGATATAAATTATTTCCAAATGATTTAGTTTTCAAATATTTGATTATTTCAAATAATGTTACAAAATAATTAATAACAGTTAATCAGAATATAAACACTGCGATAAAAGTACACACTGCCGATGATACAATATGTCGGAAGTCTGTGGTTTTGGAATGGAAGTTTCACAAACGATAGAAAAACATTTTCATTTTCCTGGCAAAATCAAATAACAAATATCTAAATTTCAAGTAAAATAACAAATATTAAAATAATTTATTTGTCAAGTACATCATTACTGAAATAATATGAACTAAGATAAACTAAGAGAGCAAGTAACAAATTTTATTTGAATAAAAATTTATTTCGATAATGTCCAGACCTGGTTGTAACGTGAGTCATTTTATTACTTGTTACAGTTCAGATAATCGAGGTCCTACTATACTTCTCTATTACTGGTTCACAAATTTTTCCGCAATGGTCGCCACAGTTGGGAGTCGATCTGTGGGAGCGTTGTTCGAAAACAAAGGTAACTACGAGAAACGCGTAACGATCGTTTTCACGAACTCGTGGATCGAATCGGCCACGAAAGCGTAAGTGACGGGCGCGAATTCGCCATAAGGGCCGGTGAATAGAGGCCACGTAAGAAGAGTGTCAGACACGCCAGCGAGAGTGATAACCCGTCAGTTATATAAATGTATTAAATTATATTCTATGACGCGGACACGCATCGCGGATAATGGGCTGGACGTTTGGCTGATTGGTTAGGGAGATCGTGTAACAAATGTTTTCACGATCTGTATTATTCCCCGTCGAGAAAAAAATCCACCACTGTCTGCCTTCCAGGCCATTTCTCTATCCGTCGCGGTTTCATTGTTTCCATTATGATCGCCATAGATTCCCATGGACCGATTCCATCGAATCGCGATCGCGTTACGCGAGGACAAATCTCGCTGGATTACATTAGTTTGTTACGACATAACCGGTGCTAATGACATGTTCACCGCTACCACTGGCTAGAGGATTCTGCGTTGATCTGATACACAGGTTGAGTCATGCAGTCGGGCCGTGCTGTAGATCTTTTTTTAGGCGTTGATAGAAAAGAATGATAGAGGAAAAGGTTGTGTGGTGTAACAATGTGTATACTTCTGTGAACTCACCTCTTTTGTAAGTGCATCGTATATCATATAGTCTAGGAGCAATAGGCTGTACCATATAGCCTATATAGTAGCAATAGGCTATATCATATAGCGCATAGAGCAATGAGGCTGTACCATATAGCCTCTATAGGAGCAATAGGCTATATCATATAGCGCATACAGCAATAAGGAAGTACCATATAGCCTCTATAGGAGCAATAGGCTATATCATATAGCGCATAGAGCAACAAGGCTGTACCATATAGCCTCTATAGGAGCAATAGGCTATATCATATAGCGCATAGAGCAACAAGGCTGTACCATATAGCCTCTATAGGAGCAATAGGCTATATCATATAGCCTAGATGTGTAGTAGGCTATACCATGTAGCCTAGGTGTGTAGTAGGCTATACCATATAACCTAGGTGCGTAGTAGGTTAAACCATAGAGCCTAGGTGTGTAGTAGGCTCCTTCATCTAGGTTTGTTTAAGCACACTCTATGACGTTCACATAACAATGAAATCTCCCAACGACACGTCTTTCAAAACGTATCCCATCGTTTAGGGATGCATGACAGACCGGAAAGACTACCAGAAATTGTCTGATACCGCAACAGTTACAGCATCGAACGCTCCAAATATCGTCCATCCTTTCAGATTCCGAACAAAGGTCTCCCTGTAAACGATCCGCTGGCGCTCGTCCATTAGGAGTTAACTGTCCCCACGGAGTCGAACAATAACCGATAGCAACAATTTCATGCGGTTCGACAATAGCAATAAGCTTTGTATCGACGTCGGTAGCCAGGCGGGCGGGTCACCGTTGCTTCTCAGATAAGAAACCCGGCATTGTGATAGAACGAGGCGAATCCAGGGTGTTATCTAAGATCATTGTTCGCCGGAACTTCGTTAAAGCGTATCGGCCTCTCATTGTGAAGCGTCGAGCGGACTTCTCCGCTCGCTCGGTTTTATACTTTCGCCAATATTTCCTCGGCCCTCGTCTCGTTAGCGCGTTTGCGTTTCACGGTGACGCAGCGTCCCGGTAATTATCGAAAAATAGTCTACGCCGGCCGAGGGATATCGTCGGTCCGGGGTCGTTAATTAAATCGCGGACCGAGAAAAGCCATCGGAAGCTGTAGGACACAATACACGCGATATCCATCAATGCTGCGTTGTTTAGGATCACGATAATGCAACGGACCACCGAGTCGACGGAGAGAGTTTCTCGAGCGAGACCGAACGAAGCAGAAAGAGGAGATAGGATGGAAACGCGCATTAATCAATCTCCGCACGTGGAAATCCCCTGCTGCACCGGCCGCCGATTTTGCAGTCGGCGGAATCAGACCGTTGTCTTCGTTCCGTCTCGTACCGTGACCGTCTAGATATAATTGGTACCTCGCAGATTTAACCCTTTTAATACAGACCAAAAAGTTGAACCTGTACGAAAAGATCGGAGCCAAACTGATGTAGTTTGGTAAGGTTTGAGATAAAAATTATAAGAATTTAGTTTTAAATAATAATTACAAAATTTAAAAAGGAACATGTTAAGAACTAAAGAAACAGTCAATTAATGACTGAAGTATTTTAATATTTGTTGAAAATTATATGAATAATATTTATTTAAAATTATAAGGAAAATTTGGAAAGTTGGTCATCTTTTATAAATAGCATTTACAAATAAAAAATATTGTCAGTCTGACATTGTTTGACATAGGACAGGCATTATAAAACATAAACAACGTGTATTCAATTATTCATAACAATATCACAAGTACTTGAAAGGATAAATAAATAATAATTCACGCACAACGATGTATCGTCGCAAGTGTAGCCAACGACGATATATCTTTGTTCGACATTAAAAGGGTTAATTAAATTTGTGTGAGTGGTTGATTTGTATGACACGAGAACTGCTAAACCAAAAGACAAGACGTTTGTGCGTAGTGCTCGGTCTGATTTTAAAAATGTTTTCCGTGGACACTTGTAAGTATTAAATTTCGTAGCTACAGGTAGCCAGTCAGAGTTCAGAAGGTTGGAAACACTTTGGGTGTTAAATTTCGCTACTGTTGGACACGCGGTATTAAAAAAGCGAACTCTACGTGTTTCTCGGCCAGGTATCTTCGGTTCAAGGAGGATGTGTAGTTTTAGGAGTTTGCGATATGTCATTTTCTATGGAGTACATAATGCTAAAGCTAATTAATGTTCACTTGAAAGATATTACAGTTGTCACATACAAATGTCACATCGTGTAAAATGCTTTGCAGCTTGAGTTAGATTAAAGTTGTACCAAGTTGGATCAGTTTGACGTTGTTTGAGATTTATTGAATGTAGAGTTTGAGCAAAGTTTCGTCGTAGAACTGGGTTTTTGAACTGAACTGTGTTTACAATTCTCTTGCTTCTTTCGTACAATTTTTGGTAGCTACGGAGTCTCACCAATAAAGCTTAGTTTGGCTAGTTTAGTATCCTAAATTAGCTAGCACAGCCAATCACAGCTTAGTAAAAGTTTGCAATGAAGAAGGGTGCAGAATTACCCATCCAGATATACATAGTTCCCACTGTAGCTTCCACAATAAAAATTCCACTCGTATTCCTCTGAGTGTGTTCTCGAATTCATCTGCAAACCTCAACACACAACGATGCATGCAGTGCAACGAGATCCCATCCACAGCAATTATATAACTCATCGTTAGAAGTTTTCCGCTCTGAAAGGGTTAAAGTCAACCCCCGTTACAGATTCCTCGACCTTTTCCAACAACCGCGAACGTCGAGAGGCGCAACAACGTTTATATGTCACCGTGATATTTGCACCTAAAATTGATTTCTTATCTGAACAGTTCCACCGGCGGGAGTCTTTCTTCGAGTCGACGGGACAATGCACGGGTTCGAAAAGTCGACGGGGTTTCGATCCCAGACGGGCTACGGCTCCGAACGGTGCAATTGCAATCTCGCAACGACGACTCAATCCGGCGGCGCGGTGCATTCCAAGGATTTGTTTCCACTCAGATTACAACGGCTGATATCGGCGACAACCAGCCGATATTTCATGTTAGAAACGGCCACCAATGGGCGCCGTTAATTCACCGAGTTCCACGCTGCCACACGCGACGACGAGTTGCCGCGCGAGAAAAATCCCCGCGCGGCTATTGTGCAAGGTGCAACCATGCGAGCCTTTGTCCTGAAGCGGACAACTTTTCGGATGCTTTCATAAATTCCCAGCAGGGCAAGCTCGGGTTAGTTTCCTAGACAATTTTCTGTTTGAACAAATTTCGCGTGCTTAAGCGCTTTATCTGTTCTACTTGTAATAATGTGAACCCAGTGTATAGGGTAGTACCGTACGGACAGGTGTGTATTTTGATTTTAACCCTTTGCACTCCAAGCATCTCTTGATACGATAGACCGGCAACTGCAACGTGACTGCTGTGATGATGCAACCAATATGGTTGTGAGCTACTGCATTGAAATGTTAATTTTTCAATGAATCTGTGGCGGCTTTCCACGTACCCGCGATATAAACATCGGTACGTGGGAACTGCGACGAGTTCCGGTGGAGCACACGCGCCGCAAGGATGACGAAATCCTCGGCGTGTGGGCCCACTATCGATTACGCGGAACTCGGGCAGAGTAAGCCGAAAAGGTAATCGTCTAACCGAGAGAAGCGATTGAGAGTGCGGGAGATTTCATTCGGTTTCCCAGCCTCGAGGTGAGAAGGATCGCGCGATTCGCCGAGCGCAAATCCCATGTAAATAGTTTAGTTTAAATATATATATATCGTAGTAATAGTTTTACCGTTAGTTTTATTCACACATGTAGCACCTAAAAATCATATTCTAAGAAAACTTCATCGAGATAAGATATTTAGGCTTTACTGATGTCTGTGTATTAGGAAATATTTCATATTTGACATAGTGTACAAAAATTAGTAGATAAAATTGACAAACCAACGGAGTGCCTGACAGGTATACTTGGAATGGAATGCTTGACATTGTCAGTGCCTCACAGGTATACTTGGAGTACAAAGGGTTAATCCTTTGACTGCGGACAACTTCGAAACGAGGAGAACGCTGCGTACGGTCAAAGTATAGTAGTACGTAGTGAGCCATTGCACCAAACGCCTATGGACGTGGACGGTACACGGTGAACGACTTCGTCAAACGCCTGTAGGAGCTGACAGTAGTCAAAGGGTTAATTAAATATATAATGAATAAGAAATGTAAAATGTTATATTAGATATGAATTTTTATAAATGTGGAATTTACAAGCTTCCATCACATTGGGAAAAAGTTAGTGAATCTAATGATAATTATTTATTTAATTAAAAATACTGGGGTGTCTAATATAACATTACATTTTCCCTGTATGTTCATATGCTACTCTATTTTTATAGATATTGATTTTAGCATAGCGTTGTTTGATTCTATTCGAATAATATATTCATCTAAACTGATTTTTGTTCAAATTAATATTTATAAAATTTCTCAAGTGAGACCAATTATGTGCCCCACCTTATATATAAATCGTTATAAAATAAATGATTTATGGGTGGGGCACACGATTGGTGTCACTAGGGAAATTTTATAAATATTAATTTTAACAAAGATCTGTATAAAATAACAGATTTATTAATGAACAGAATTATATAGAATTCTTATTGGGATTATTCACTATACGAATACTTTTTACATCCATTGTTTGTATAGCTTTACATTTTCCCTGCACGTTCCTCGAATACACTACGTAGAATGTTCAAAGAATGTATTTGAAACCCTGCCTCGTGTGACGTATAAATACGTGATCCTCCAATTGAAGCCATGAATTTCAGTAAGGCACATATCCACCAACCAACATTTTGGAAAGAAGAAAAAACACAGTTTTTTATTGTTTATTTTCTTTAATTCCCCATTAATCTTTTTAATTTTTCTGGCGAATACTGTTTATACATACAATTTTTTTGTTGCTTTAAATGTCACTTAAGTGTCACTTGATAGATCTGAGTGGGCTGGGGACAGTCACACCAATAACTCATACAGTGTCAAAAAGTGGACCTGTGCTGTTTTGGAATTCATATCTTCAATTATTCTCAGCAGTGTATCATAGAGTGCCGGCGAACGCAAGCCTGAGTCACGTGTGCGACTCGATAATGATTCAGCTCGGTGTATAAGATTTTTCCAGGATCGATACTTCAATGGTACGATGTTTGAAATTCATTGCCCGGTCGCAATTAAATCTGAACGGGTCAAAGATTGATATATTGATTGGGAACGGGTAATAATGCGCTCGTGGAACTATGCGATTCTTTTCGTTTGGGTTCATTGACTCTCTGTCTCAGGTTGCAGTCATTCCTGACCCCCGGTCAATGCAATTTACATAGAAAGACATACCTCCAGCTGTCGGTGAATTTATAAATGATTAACACGGCTGGACGTGTAGGACAAATTTACTTGGCTGCCATTAGAACGTTCTGAGTTATAGAACATATTAATTCGATAATGACGCGTGTTATGGTTTGGACAGTCTGAGCAGTTTGCAGAAAATGTTCAGCAAACATGTTCGAGTTTTACATCATCCCTCTCGTGCCTGGCCATCAATGGAGTCTTTTGTATACACGTCTAAATATGCAAGCAGATAAACATCAGAAAGCGTGTCCTTTAATCTCTTTAAAGCTTCTAAAGGTTGACAGAAACTTTATCTAAGCAGGATTGCTCGAGTCATTCGTTCGAGTACACGATGCATTCTGCGCTATCTCATGCGCCATCTCATTCTTTGCGATGCACTTTTCCGTGCTGAAGTTCACGTTACAAATTCTGTTTAGCACAGCCGCCTGAAAACTGTTAAGAATTGCCTCAAACTTTTCGATAGGTTGAAACATACGATGCATTTTACGTGGAAGATTAGTTTTTTAATCGACAGTTTGCAGAATCTACTTAAATATGTTATGCTTGGAGGTCTTCATACGATAAAAATGTAAATTTATACAAACTTCACACAGAACAAAATAAAATACAGCCTGCACTGCTGAAAATTTCACGACTACCTTCATGTTTTCAAATTACACTATAAACAGTTACTAATTACATTTGCAGCGCCCTGTCTAATTTCAGTACGTATCACAAGCTATATAGAACACACCCATCTAGAACACAAGAGGTGAGCTCAACATTGATGGGGTACTCAAGCCGTCTAGCCTTAATTACATTTCCTGGCTGTTGGTACCTGTTGGGCTATCAAGAAAAGCCACGAACAGGTCATGCTCTATAACTCGAAGCTGTTATCGTCGGTGATACAAAAATCTGACAGCTAAATTGTCATGAATGGCGGTTCCTGCCCAGCCTAAAACCGTTGGTCCCCCAGCTGAATGACCAAAACACTCAATGCTGGATTACCTAGAAGCAAAAAGACATTCTTGAGAGCAACGAATATCGCTATGCAGGTCTTACCAACGGATCACGGCGGCAGCGGCTTGTATAATTCCATTGTATCATAAACTGGAACACATCCATCTCGAAGCGGAGACGTGAGTTCAACATTGATGGGATACTCAAGCCATTTAGCTTTAATTACAACATTTCCCGGGCGGACAGGAGGAAAAGGGTCGTTGGTACCCGTTGGTCTTTCAAGAAAAGCCGCGAACTGGTCATGCTCGACAGCTGGAACGTGTTATCGTCGGTGGTATCAAGAATCTGTCGGCCAGACTTTCGCGAGAGCAAAGAATATCGGCGGTGCAGGTCGCAGCGACGGGTCACGGCTGCAACACCCTGTATATAGGACGATGACGTCATCGGCGGGTTACCTAGCCAGAGCAGAGTGTATAAAATGCATCCGGTGGGTGTGTCGCTCCCATACCCTTTGTGACTCCGGCCTGGCGCTAGGAGCGACGAGGCCGCTATTACAAACGCCGCCTAACCGTTTAACCGTCGCGTAAACGACCGGCCACGAAAGGGAAGGTAATCGTGCGCACACCAGATCCCATTTTGTCAGCTTCGAGCCTTAAATTGTACCGATCGCGAGAGCCTGACACGCTCGATTTACGGCCCCCGGCCTCTGGATCACTCTCGATCCTCGAGAAAACAGGATTTTTCAATTTCCGCCTCCCCGTTGGAGGAAATTCAAGAGTTCATAGCAAAATGACCCTTGTTCATGGTCTAGATCAGTGTTTCGCAACCTTTTTTGAATCAAGCCACACCTCCGCGCCTCAAAGATTTTTATGCCCCCCTGGCGTAATAGTCAACAAGTTCTGAAAAAGTGTAATAGAAATAGGTACATCAAATACAAAAGGAACGCTTGCTAGCATAAAGAAGAATGGTGATTTTTTGACTGTGCCGATGAAGGTGACGAATGCAACGTAATTTTCTAGTTGCTCCCAAAATATTCAAAATTGCCCCCCTCTGGGGCGTACGACCCATGTTGAGAAACGCTGGTCCAGACCCTAATTCTCGTCTGTTTTCGGGACAGCAAACAAATACTTCACTGTCTTTAATTTTTGTTTAACCTTCTTCCGTCCCACACTTTCCAAACTCAATTTGTCCCTTGGTGCCATATTGACACAATGGTAAAAAATGAATATAATGAAGAGATAAACGGTTAAATTTGCGAATCCTCTTATTGAAAATAAAAAGATGAAATTTTTGTATATTTAGGCATAGCGTTGTTCAGATTGTTCGCATCATACATAAATAGTAACGTGGCGAGCAAGGCTTATTTTTATACAATATTATACATTCTTATATGCAAGCTATATATTATACTGCTTTTTCAGATTTATCGCGTTTTTGTGAGAAAAATGTGTGAAATTTACACAAGGGACGGATGAGGGTTAATACATTTCAATTTTTCTTAACAAAATATTCGTCGTATTACACGATTAAGGGCTCCAATGCAATAACCAGCCAAGTCCTTTACGATAAAATGTTGAGAGCAGAGCAACGTTTTTGTGGCTGAGTTGTGAGAAGTAATGATGTTCGAAAATTAATGCTATTTATATTCTGAGAATCTGAAGTACACGAGTACCACGGCGGTCCATAGATAGTTGACATTTTTAGAGTTCAGAAGCAGCTATGCGATTATAATCCTTCTTAGTACGAACAGCCCAGGATTTCATGCAAAATAGGTAGCTTGCGATGGGCAAAATTATCTTTATTTAAAAAATAAGTGTAATTATACTTTACGGCAACCAGTCCGTCTGGACAGATAATATCGCATAATGACGTGCAGAAGTGCCATAATCGGCGCTACTGCTGTCGATATATCATTTATATTTTCTCCGATAAGTAGACTATAAAGTTTTACATGAAATAGCCCTGTGAAGACAGGTAAGTAAACTTTTTTATTCGTTTTGTCGCAAGGGATACGCAGTTTTCGGCTTTTATGTTATTTTTCAGACACTCTGTACATCGCACGGTGCTGAAGTGCATCGATGGTGTCATAGTGGACCACACAACAGTTAAATTTTTGGCGTTTTTAACGATGACCAGCGTGAACAGCATGAAATTTTGCGTAAAACAAATCTATAACAACAGTCGTGGGAACCTTTGTTTAAAAAACATTTAAATTCACTTATATATCATCATATGCAAGAATAACTTTAAATGTAAACTTGCTTCGACTAGTTGGTAGCGTCACCAGAGAAATGTGCCGATCGCAAAGGGTTAAATTTACACTGGACTCATGTCGCACGACCTTGTACATAAGTGAAATTTTTGGCACACCTGGCACCGCTACGCCGTTTTCACCTTCTCCAGCGTACAGAACAAGAAATTCTACTTAATTTAGATTCAACCCAAAGGTCACAACCACTTGCATGTCAAAAATCATCCAACTTATGCACAAATTTCATATTTTTGACACTACCGGTACCGTTATGTGATTCTAACCTTCTCGGGTATGCAGAATATAAAATTCTGCATAAGTTAGACCCATCGTAAAGATCGTGGCGGAGTGTATGTTAAAAATGACGTAACTTATGTTTACAGGGAGCGAAACTACCCAGTCGAATGGACTCACAATGAGAAATTTTGAATTTTCGGCTTTAATAAAACCAATACGCTATGTTAGTTTTCATGAACTTGTAGGACGTGAGGTTCTTGAAGAATCCCTAAAACGTGGACAGGCTGCAGAAGCAACAGAAACCATCCTTTAATAAATCATCAACAAATGTAAGAAGAAAAATCGGAAGCTATTTATGAGTTAACCATACATTAATCCTAAATATTCTATATTTCATGACTGTTTCAAAACAAACACTGTGAGTGAGTTTACATATTACTGTCCTTTTTTATTATTGTATTTTTTCCAGTATTTTGAATCTTAAGATTATTATAACGATTATTGTCAAAATACCTGAAAGAAATATATGTTACTGTTAAGCGTGAATGGCGAGCGGAGCTATGGAAGCCCTTGGAACATCGAAAATCATATTATTATAAATCTGTGTACGTATACTATTAAGGTTCAATAAACAATCATTATTACTTTTGTTACTGTGAGTGAGTTTGAAACATGCCAATTGGCCTCCATAAAAGGAAACAGAAAATTAACAATAAATGTAGAATTCTTCTCTCAGATAAAGTATCGACTGACTTTAATCAAAATTCTATTTCTGTATTATCAATAAGTCTATTCTAAGTTTAATCCTATTTCTAGATTATTATTAGATCCTACAATTTTATAATTATTCCCGTAACCGTGTACACGCGCGTCGCACGACGTCGTCTCGATCTTAAATTTCACACTCGCTTCTCTGGTCTGGCATAAGGCGCGGCGTAAGCTCCAGTGTCGCCGGTGCACGTCGGTGGAAAGTTATGATCGGTCGAGATCGGTACGCAGAGCAAAAAGCGAGAATCGTCGAAGAGCTAATAGAAAACGAAGCAGCCGCTTCGAGTTCCGTAATTGCACGCTTAATTTGCGTTACACGCCAAATCGCGTGACGATCGACGATGGAACAACCGATCTCCGAACACGTTCTACACCGTGGAACTTCCTGAACACCGGCATACCTCCGCACGATGGAGATCTCGTGTCTAGGAGGAATAGGTTTCGCGTGGCCGACCGGGGACATTCGAGCCCTTTCGTTTTAAAAGTCGCGTGAGTCAGTTTCCAGGAAAAATGGGTTGAAGCTGTTTCGGTTACAAATAAATATGATTTTATGTGGAAACAATTTATTGTCGGTGTTTCTATCATCTTTGTTATGGAGTTGATGGAAGTATATATATATAGGGTGAGTCACGTAATTGGAAGGGTTTATAATTCGAGTTTGGTTTGAGATGAAAGAAAATTGTAGAGGAAATAGTTAAATCGTATATGAATGTACATTTTTTTATCAGCTTCGCTTTTTTGTAACTATATAGGATAAAAGAAAATTGCTTCAAGTAAATGTTATTCAGTGCGAGAAGAGCTATTCGAATAAAAGAAAATTAATACCCCCTTCCATTAAAGAAAATGATGCGGCTCCCCTGCGCCCCCTAGTTTCGTCCCAAAAAAATTCGTTGGACTCTCAAAAAGTAGCATCCCTGTCCCATTTAATTAAAAAAAAAAATGAAGTCAATATCTGTAGTGATTTCTAAGAAAACATCTTGTAACACTTTATTTGGGCCACACTGTATACAAATAAACCTGCAAAGTTTCATAAAAATACGTTGCTCAATTTTCTCAAAAAAAATTCCCAAAATGCACCCTCAAAATAGACCGAGAGAGAAATACTTCCTTAACATTTTGACTGCCATGTCACCCATACGTGGGTGACACTTAAATTTAGTTATTTATCTGACTGCAAACAGTACTAGTAAAAATATGTGTAGAAGACGAACAGGACCCGTAAGGAACTATAAAAAACTATTAACATCAGTGATTAAAAATTGCATTATTTGTGATTGCTAGACTGCGGATTTTTAGGCAAATATACATTTTTAGACTTCAATATTTTTTATTTCCCTACAACCGATGAAACGCAATTATGGCAGAACTGGATTCTGCGGTTTAAATATTTAAAAGTACATGTTTTGTGTCACTTCGTCTATGATATGTGTATTCACCACGAACTTGCATATGTTAAATTGCATAAAGATCCGCAGTCTAGTGATTATCCTCATGTTGTATCAAAACCCAGAAAGGTGTGTCGTGTTCAACCTATATAGAGTGGCAGTCAACGTGTTAACAGAATCGCAAGTCCGTATCTAAACAATTAAAGATCTAACAAAAACGTAGAGTCCACTGATAATACCTCTAAAATTTCTCCGTCTCTATCCAAAAGTTTATTATACAATCCTTGCGGGGAAATTATTTCCGCGAGGTTCGTCGACGAGCCGGGTGCAGAAATAATTCGCGCTAATCGAACGTTCGATAGGTGCGTGGCTCGAGACAAATAGGGGAAAGTCCAATAACGTCGGACGCAGAACGGGCAGTAATAATGGAAATGCGACAGATCATACGAGACGCCAATTTACCGGCCGATATCGTTCAGCTCTCTCTTTTCCCGACGAAAAATCCGCGCCGCTCGAGAGCGGGCTGACAGCGGCGCGTAGAACACGCCGGTGAAAAAGCGAGCTCGTAATCACTGTAATTCGAACGACGCGTACCGCGGTATCGGCGACATCGCCAATTACGCTTTTAACGTTGTTCGCGTGGAACTCCGCCGACCAATAATCCGTTTCCGCGAATATATATTGTACAGGGTGTCCCGTAGCTTCGGGGAACCGCTTCGCCGGTGGATTCTGCGCGTGAAACCGATAAAAAAAGCTCTTATTAACATTTGGCCTTGCTTTCGAGTTATAGCTTGTCTTGCGTTATGATAGCTGCTTGTCTACCTTCAGAGAAATTGCTCGCAGTGACCACCTCCAACTTCGAAGGGTCTGGGTGGTATTTGCAGACAGAACTCAATATCTGATGTTGAACCTTGTATTCTAATTCTGGAAACACTTCCTCTCAGTAGGAATCTGGGGAAGACTTCCAGAAAATCTGAACAATACCTGGAGAAAGGAGGAGGGTAAGACAGTCAATGGTAAGACGTCTACAGGCTTGCATTCAGATGGAAGGAGATCATTTCGAACACCTCTTGTGAAGGTAAGCAGATACAGGGCGTTAACACGTTGAACGCCGCGTCGGTCACCGGTGACCGACACCTCAAACTTAATTTAATTAAATAATTATTGAGTGTCGGCAAATTCTGAACAAATTTCATACTGAAACAACAATGCAGGAACAGAAGAACACGACTAAATACTCAAATCTTTTCTATCTTTACGATTTATATAAAAAATAGTAAATTATGTCGTGTCTGAGTAGGTATGGCTGTTTTCACTGTAGCGCTCAACGTGTTAAAAAGAAACTCGCTATGACTAGAAATCAAGGACAAATAGGACATATGTTTATATGAGCTTTTTTTATTGTTTTCATGAATTCTCTGCCAAAGCGGTTCTCTAAAGCTACGAGATACCCTGTATACAGTCTGTTCCACAAGATCCGTACCCTTGCTGTGTATAAAAGAAATTTATAATTCTATAAACGAAATATTTTCGTTGTTCATTGCTAAATTTTCCTAAAATGTGGACGGAATAAACTTCATACTTGTGTAAAATTACAGTAAAAGATTTATTGGAAAACCTCAGACGCATCATTTAGTTTGGACAAATTTCTTTTGTAGGCAGTGAGGGTACGAATGCTTATGGGACTGACTGTATGTATACGCGTGCGAGCAAATCGACCGACGTAACGACGGAACGAGAGAAAATGAACGATGATCAGGCGATCGCGTTCGTCTTCGTCGAAAGGAAAGATTTGAAAATCCGTTAAGGCGCGTTTGATACAGGTGACACCGTCACGGAACCAGTTGTAATGAAAAATGAACGATGGAATGGAGAATCGTGTCGCGGTTAGCAGATGTCCAATTTTTAGCAATTTGTAGTGATAGATTATACTCGGAGCAATTAAGTTCGCGTTGCGTGCACAGTCGAAATTAATTGTACAGTTATCCGAGGTATGGAAGTATTTTAGAGTCTGACAAACGATCCGCATGCGAGGAACAGTAACTTAGTTTCGCTTGAGACTTTCTGTACCATCCGGAACATGAAGAAAAGAATCGATATTAAACAGCTGCGTGTATTATGTACATAGCAAGTGTAATTGTTTCAGGGGGTATTCCCCTTTCTCCGACTGTTTCGAGGGTATACTTTGGGAATTTTTTTGGGAAAGTCTCAACGACATATCTTTATGAAACTTTGCCAAGTTGTTCCCGTATATTTAGGCTACGCATATGAATTTTTGCTCGCTTGTATCGTCTAAACTATAGTAATTATTCACCGGGAAAGTAGAGAGGTTGGAAAAAGTGACTCGCGCGATAACTGCTACTGAAGGTTTCTAAAATGAAGAACTGAAAATCTCTTAATTAGTATGAATGTCGCCGGCGCCTGAATTACGAGCTTACTTAAACTACCCTTCTCTTCACCAGCAGAAGAAAATGCCCTGGATTTGATGGGATATTAAAGGACCGATGTACATAGTATGAGCTGCTGTAACCTGGTGACCTAATTACAGCTTAAGAAGTACTATGATCAACTGAACAGACGCAATGAAAGAATGAAAGAAAAACTTTGAGCACTGGCGAATAGGATGGGAGTTGTACTCCATCCCGACAACGCTTGACTCAATGCATCGTTAAAATAACTGATTCAATCTCAACTTTGAGGGCTGTTTACACCCCCTCAATATGGACATTTGACAAGAAAAGATAGCACGTATCGAATATTTTTTCGAGTTCTACATTATATCAAAATTTCATAAAAATCGGTGTGCTCCATTTACAGTAGAAATTAAGTATTAATCAACCCCCCATTTAATTCCGACCTTGTACAGTCCGATTGCCACCTATTTAGATCGTAACACAATTCTGTGTCTGGAAAAAAATTCAACAATGAATGACAAATCGCAAAGACACTGGAAGAATATTTTAACAGTAAAAACAAGCCATTTTATGTGGAGGGCAGAAAGAAATTTCCAAATAGATGGGAGATGGTTGCCAGTAATAACATGTACATTACCTCCAAGATTAACACATTGACTGCCAATCTGTATTAGAGACTTCATAGCTAAAATTGTACCTAATGTTTTTAATTAATAATCTCGATAACTTCCATCATTTCTTACTGGTTCTGTTAGACGTTATCTGATATATTTATTAATGCCGTACGTGATCAAATAGTCGAACTGTTAACACATTGAACACCACAGTGGAAGCAGCCATAGCTAATCAGACACGTTATAATTTATTATTTTGTATATAAATCGTAAAGAAAAAAAGATTTGAGTACTCAGTGGTGTCCTTCCGTTCCTACATTACTGTTTCAGTATGAAGTTTGCTCAGAGTTTCGCGACGTCAATAATTATTTAATTAAATTAAATTTGAGGTGTCGGTCACCGGTGACCGCCACGGTGTTCGACGTGTTAAACAACAGCAGAGTCATTCAAAAATATTGACCGGCGTCCCTTCTAGAAAAAACTACAGAACTTTCCTAACTGGAACCCAATAAACAGAGAATACTCCGTGGCTCACGTTTTAATCGTCGAAGATCGCTGCTCGAAGGAGAGGCAGAGCAACGCGGAATCACGCACCCTGTAAATCACCCGGAAAGCGGCGCGTGTTGTGCAATCCCTGTCGTAACGAAGTTCTCGAATGATGAACGGGTACACCGGGTTCGAGGGAGTCGGATTTCCTCGGCGAAACGCGATTTTCCGCGAGCAAGATGCATGCGCCGCTCGTTCAGCCTGTTGATCCGCAGTAAAAAGAGGCAGCCGAGAAGAAGAAACCGAAGAAGAGGAGCGGAGAAGAACAGAGAGGAGATAGACTTTCACCTGGGCCCGAGGTTTGCTGGGCACGACGATCACGAGGGATCCGATCCGTGCTCGTATCAAAGAAAGGATAAACGCCGCCTCTGGAGATCCCTCGGCTCATCAAACGAAATCAAATGAAATCCCTGTTCCTTCCTCTCGAACCTAGGAAATGTCCCTCCCGGCGACTCGTAGGTGGAAACTCGAAATCTCGATGCTCATACTGATCGAGCACAGAAGCCTCTCCACTCCTTTAACCGTAATCTCACTCACGAAAGCATTTCGAGGCAACTGCGTAGAAAACGTCGGCTTTCGTCTGCTCAGTAAATACGGTTTTTGTTTATTTTAATATATCTAATGTTATTTGGGGGGTATCTCGCCAAACTGTGTCACACGCGCCCCGTTACTTCCGTTGTATTCCGTTGAGCTTGCTTTTATTATATTTAATAAATTACAATAGAAGCACTGAGCGGAATTTAGAAGTATTCGGAAGATTAGACACTGCCCCAATATTTATTGTTAAATAACCTTGTTAATAAGGACCATTTTGAAGAAACACTTTAGGGATTTACTCAGTAGGGGGGTGGTATAACTTCACAGTGCCAAATTTAAAATCCCTGGACCGGCTGCTCTAGACCTTCCTTGTTAGACGAAATCAGGTAGTGTACTATAGGTATTCTAAGGTATGTCTAGCTGCATGTCCCTAGAGAGTTCGGAAAATGTTCTAAAGTGTTCTGGAGAACCAGCGTATGTGATATATCTATATTTGGAAAACTGAAGAGTAGGGGTTTAGTTTTTCAATAGATACTGACTCTTAAATAGACACAATTAATAGATTTGAATTATTTAGCATGAACCGAAGGAAATGTTAGGATCACCTTATTATCAGTTTACTTTTCAGCATTTCGTTAAGCAGAAATTTGTGCTCAATGAACCGGATATATTCAATAATTTATAATTAAACAATAGAAAAACCTTGTAAAAACTGAATGTATTATTTGAAATTGTACCGGGTCGTAACACCGCACTCAAACATCAGTGTATACTTAAAACGTTGACTGACGTGAGGGTCACCGGTGACCGGCGCATCAAAATTTCTTTAATTGAATATTTACTATTTTTAATGCAATTTTGAATAGAATTAATGCTGTAAAAAAAAGTAGAAGGTCAAGGCTGTACAGCTGAGTAGTTTTATACTTCTTTCTTTGAGATCTGAGGGTGAATTGGAATATTATAACGTGTCTGACCAGGTACGGGAGTTTTCACTGTGGCAGCCAACGTGTTAATTGAGTGCACGCATTGCTGAAGAATATTTGAGCTTGGTTTTCTAAAACACGAAGTGTCATGTACACAAACTATATTTTATACATTCGACTTATTTTTCCACGAGGAATCACTCGCTTTTCTGTTGTTCTAGGATTACTGAAACACTCTGTACAATACGACATTACAATAATATTAATTACTTTAGGCGCTGTCTGTAAAAGCGTCGTTTAAAATCTACCTGCTGGCAGATCTAAAGAGTTGAGTATTGAGTTACGAAGTGCAATATGTGCTTTATATTCAGAACAAATACAACTCTCCAGTTAAAATGACCAAAGCCGTCTCTGTTCAGGATACCATTGAACGGTTCAGAACTCGTGTACATGCTCTCCACTTCACTCCACTTCTATCTCTCTCTCGCTCTTCTCTTTACTCCATTTCTCTTTCTCGTTCTCCACTTCACTCCAATTCTCTCTCTCCCTCTATCTATCTCTCTCTTCTTCCTCTGCTCGTTTCTTTGGCTCCGTTGTTCCCCGCGGGTGCTTTTATTAACCCTGCACCGACCATGTACACCCGAGCAGCGACGATACCGCAAATATTTGCCCGACGACTTTACACCGTTCGTAAACGATGAAGAAGCAGGTCGCTGCCCTTTATAAACATTCCGCGCCGTGACAAGCATCGTCTTGGCGACCTTGTTGTGTTATAGTCGGCAAAGCAGACCTTATGTTTCCACTGTGCGGTCAGAAGCGCGCGGGGAAATGTTTAAGCTGAACGTTTCCACTCGAAGTTTGGTTCCTTGGCTTTTAATTCTTTCGTTACGGCAATGTCTGATCAAAAATCGACGCTGTTATTTTTCCAGTATACAGAATTAAATGAAATTTATGTAACACGTTTAATTTAACAACTCATGATTAGACTGCGGATATTTATGCAATTTAACGTGTCTAAATATCTGGAAAACGCACATTTAAAACCGTGAAGAAATAAAAGGTAATTTTTTAAATATTACCTGAAAGAAACACAGGTTTTTCAAAATTTCATTTCTATAACTGCACTAACGTGAAGAATATTGAATTCTAAAAATGTAGATTCGCATAAACATCCGCAGTGTATTCATGACTTTTAACAAGCAATTAGGAGGTTAAGCGATTTTTATTTTCTCAGCGATCACATCGGCCGCTGATAGCCTTAGATGATTTTGTCGAAGAAGACTATAGTCGCTCTAGAAGCCCTAAGTATATACTTATGTAGTTTCGCGGTGAACGACTGTAGTCAACGTGAGTAATGTAAGGGTTAAAGAGGTTAACAGGTTGATTAAGGTCACTGGTGTCTCAAATTGAAATTAATTAAATAACTACTAAATTGGTATGAATTTTAAAGAGCTTCAATACTCCTAATAATAATGTAACATAACAGATATGTCCACAAATACTTAAATATTTTTGTCCTTAGTGATTTCTATTTAAAATAGAATATTACGCTGTGTCTGACTAGGTATGGAAGTTCTCACTGCGGCATTCAACCTGTTGAACACAGTGCTGCTACAGGAGAAATTGTTTATTACCACGTTCGCCACCATGGTGGGTTGGAGCAAACGTCCAACACAGACCGTGCTTTATTTTCTGAACTTATCACTGTCACATATTTGTGACGTCGGCTCTCGAAACAGAATCGGTGCGTCACGTATACGTAACGCTGCTAGTAAACGCGTTCCAAGATAGAATTTTGTTCAAAAGTGGATTCAATAGACAGATCCAGTATTTTGCAAAATAACCTCGAGCTAATATTGGTTAATCAAATAAATTTTTCTAAAGAAAGAACACGATGAAACTACTCGCAGTTGCTTCTTGCCAAGTTTATTACACAAATCGCTTCAGAATCACGTACAGAGCACCGAACGGAAGTTACAAGTATTGGGAAGATTAGACACTGCCCCAATATTTATTGCTAAATAGCCTTGTTAATAAGGCCCATTTGGAAGAAACCATTTAGGGTTTTACTTACCAGGGGGTAGTATAACTTCACAGTGGCAAAGAGCACCGTGTTGAAGGCTACCTTCCTGTTTACTGACTATTTCGGAAGGATGCAGGAGATTTCTATGTATCTAGGGAACAAGGGGTAGTTGTTGACCTTGTCACACGAAATTCAGAGGTCAATTTGACGCATCGAGAATGACGGCGACACGACTTTTGGTCCTTTTGATTATCAGTGTCCTTTGGCAGGATGCATTGGTGAGTTGGCGGGTCCAGTAAATATTTGGTAAGAGATATCGGCGGTATATCACCCCATAACAGCACGAATCAATTCATACGCACCAATCTAACAATTCGTGAAGATGTGCTCACTGGCTGGTGTTCGAATTGTTCAACACAGAAAAAAGATTGAACGAGCAAGCGATTGTTTTGTAACGAACCACATTAACTCTGGTTTGATCGTTCGAACCGGCTAGATTAACCAGGCTTCACCGCAAAACCCTATCAACTCGACGTCGTCTTAAACTACCGACGTAATACCCGCGGACAGTTATGACAATAGCTGTGATTCGAGTTAGGATCACGGAACGTGACTTTCGATAGCTCGAGGAGGCATCCTCTGGAACACGGTAATGACAACACGGGTATTAATTGTCCCGTAATTGCAGTAACGATCCCAGGGATTATGATTTCAAGGGAATCGTGGTTTCGTATCGCAAGATGGATTCGCCTTTTGTTAAAACGGTCCACAGTACAAACGTAATCACCGCGCAACGTTACTTCTAATTGAATCGCGGCTCTCCGGATCACTAATTGTTGTGCTCTTTTCGAAATACGATTGTCGATACACGGGGATCATCCTCGTGGCAGACGTGAGCATCTTTCTTTGTGGTTTTTAAACAGGAATTTTGTAAGAAAATGAGCCGGAGACATGGCATGAGAAGTAATTGAAAGGAAAGTACTTTTGTTCAGAAGATCAGTGCTTGGATGATGATGAATCATCTTGGTGTTCCAGTGATTGGATGGTGATGAATTTCTCTACTGTAAGAATTTTTATTGCAGCTATTTTTCAATTCCTATTTTTGTAATAAATTTTATTCATTTTCGTCGATTTCTTCTTACTACCTTATCTATCTTCCATCAAATATCTATCGATACATTTTTTTCGAAATTATCAATTTCTGGATTCAAGGATAAACTCATGGATCAGGTTAGAGTTATATTATAGTTGGATATTCGTTACTAGTCAAACAGTAGACTATTCTTTAACGAAAAGGGAAACTATACTGTTTCCATGAATATATCAACATGAACATGATTAATACGAAAACTTCTTTTTTTGGTTACATCCCAGAAGAATATTAGACTATTTAACACATTGTTGATCGGCTGTTTCATGCAAAAAGTAAGGTGTGTCACCGGCTGTTTTCATAATTGAATATTAAAATGCAGAAATCTAAACACACGCGATCAGGAATTCTATAATGACAACTTGCACAATGTTGCACTTTGACAATTACATAAGTTTCTGCATGTGCAAACTCGAGTATACTCGCGTCCAGTCAACAATATGTTTGTTTAGCGCCCTTTCGCGAGTCCAGTCGAGTATGGCGCCTTTACTCCGATTAGGCGACTACAAGTTTGAAATCGCCCTCACGATCAAAAGCACAGCTTCTCGTCTATTTCGTGTCCCGTTTAGTTACTGTCTAATGGTATAATTATATCGTGCATCGTCATTGTAAATATATTATGATAATTTAACATAGTACATCCTGTGTTCACACCACCCTGGCCAGCATACATCTTTTTATAAACAGTGTTAATACACCCAATAATTCAATTGCAATATCAAATGCATATAAAATTTGACATAATAAATCCAAGCCAACCCCACCTTGAATATTCTAATATTTCATTCAGGCGTGCCTCGACCATTTTATGAATTGATACAGAGAAACAATACCACGCATGACAGAAGATTAAAGTGGACTTCCTTTTTGCACTCGTTCTCGTAATAGGAAATAACAGCAGTTGCCGCAAACGTACACGTGGAAATTGATTCGCAGCTAACCTGTCAGAAGAACCATCTGATCGATGTCAGAAGAAACTTTCTTGTGGTCAGCAGAAGAAACTGTCGTTGCGGCTGTTTTAGATTTAGTTGCAGTGTGCGCGGGTAAATTGATACCAATGCATTGCTGTGGCTGAGCAAAGACATCCGGATTAGGTTGTTGAAAATCACGCCTCCCTTTGCAAAGGACTTCGTAGTCACATAGTTCACATCAAACGATCAAACAATATTCACTCGCCATTCAAATAGTACACATCAAGCAGTCATATAGTTCACATGAAACAATCAAACAATATTCACCATTCAAATAGTACCCATCAAGCAGTCGCATAGTTCACATCAAACAGTCAAACAGTATTCACCATTCAAATTGAGTAGTCACATAATTCACACCAGACAGTCACACAGTACTCGTTCTACAGTCACAGGGTATAGATCACATCATACAGACACAGTTCATGTCCACAGTCTTCATTTATATAATCTACTTCAACAGTAAAACGTGTCCTAACAAGGGTACAAAAACATTCAATCATCCATTTCCGTTTGTACAGTGTGCAGAACTGCGATTGCGGAGCCTACTCCACTACACAATCAAATACAGCCCTTACTCTATTCTCAGATTGCCTGTAAACTGTCTTCAGTCAAAAATGGGATAGTGGGATATGCAGGTGAGGTACTTGCGTTAGTATGCTATCCCATTTACTCCTCCGATGTAAACTGGGCCTCAAGCTTTCATTACGTACGTTTGAAAATATTCTACCGCGAAGGGAACATCTATCACGGGCGAATAATTAACCGAGGCCACCACCCAGGCGGCGTTCGTCTTCAGCTCAGTCTTCAGCATCGCTATCGGCGCGTACAAGCAACACACTCGGGATTATTAATCAACATCCTCGGGCTCTGGGGGACTCGAGACACAGGGACCAGCAAAACCGTGATAAATCGTTCCGTGGCGACTTCTCGAACGAGTCGTCGTCGAAAGCGAGAATGAAAACGTCAGTGGCTCTTTAACCCTTCGTTTGCGAAACACAGTCTCTATTCTGTGAGACTGTACCGTTCGGATCGAGGCATAGTTTTGTGGAATGTACAAAGAAACAATGGAGATTGGGTGATGTGAAAAGGTGGCAACGTTTTCTTGATGTCTCGAGTCTGACGAAATGGTACAAACTATTGGGGTGACTCAATAAATGACGAACTTTTTCAATAGAGACACTTTAGAAAACTATCAGACCGTTCCATGAGTAATGTACCGTTCTTAAATGTGAGTTCCAGCGCGAATAATTCAACGATGGAATCATTTTTAATTATTGGAACATTGAACATTAATTTTGGTATCCTTGTTTTACTACTTTAACACGTTGAGACTATACTGTGTAGGCTGACAGCCACAAGACTTTCTAGACTTCGATACTACGTTTTAATTAATAATGTTAGTGATTATTTGTAGCTCTTACTGGCTCTGTTAGACCTTAAATATTTTACTGATAGTACTAACGTTCAGATAAATAACAAATGAATTTAAGTGTCACCCATGATATGGCAGTGAAGTATAACAGTTCTTCAAATTCATTTTTAACAAATTTCTATAGTTGTAATGCAACTAATTTGAAGGTTCTTATACTGTGTATGCTAACAACGACGAGCCTCTCTAGAATTTAATACAATATTTTATTTAATAATGTTAGTGATTATTTATAGCTCTTGCTGGCTTTGTTCGACCTTAAATATTTTACTAATAATATTAGTGTTCAGATAAATAACAACTGAATGTAAGTGTCACCCATATATGGACGACATGATAGTTAAACTGTTAACAGTTCTCCAAATCCATTTCCAACCAACTTCTGCAGTTGTAAAACAACTAATTTGAAATATATTGCAACCGATTAGTATTACTGAACTGTTTGTCAAACAAAAAATTGTCTAGTCACCTGAATACATAGTATCTGATAGGTGCAACAAGACAGTTAGTCAAACGTCAGCATTTTTTTATGACGCATATATGCGTCCATCGTCCTCAAAGGATGAAACGGACTACGAAAAAAAAGACATTGCAGTTCACAAGGAAAAGTTTTGAAGTATTAACCGCATAATTTGTTAAACAACGTTCATTTGCATATGCGTTAAAAGTTTCGACAATATGAAGTGGCTCAGTTTGACGGCACAGCCTGCAGAAACATTGTTCATCGTCTGAAATCATTGAAACGTGCACCGGTACTTTCCTTCTCTTTCCCCGTCAGCAGTTCCCAGGCCATTAATCATACAGGGTTTCGTCATGGCGCTTTCTGCATCTCAATTTCGTCCCCATATCCGTCTCGATTAATCGGCGCCAGGCTTAATTACCGTGCACGTGTTCCTCGACGATTAGCTGGTACGTGTTACGCATACTTCGAGCGGTCAGAACTATTCCGATTATCCTCGCCACGTTATCGCGATGAATTCGCGGGATGCACGGACTGCTGAAATACGAAACGTGAAACTAATTATTTGCTGCTATTAATTGGCTCAGCTCAACGAGCGCGATCATTTCACTTTAACCTCTGAAACGAACCTGTTTCAGTTTTTTTCAGGATATAAAGTTGTAGAAAGCGTCCGAAAATTAACACTTCCGCAGTCAGTAATTTCTGCCACCTTTCTAAAACCGGAAGCCGTGTATAATGAATTTAAATTCCAAGCCGGTAGCCGCAGAGTTCTGTAATTAAAAAATAAGAATAGTGACTATATAATTTGCCTGGAATTATGATCTTTACAGCTACTTGTTTGAAGTCGAAGGAAATTTGCCTGTTACGAATTTAAGTAGAGGAGATGTCAAGTTATACACACAGAGGACGTTATAATTTTAAAAAAACCTAAATTTTACTTTTTTTAATAGATTATGGCGGAATTACGTAAACGAAATCGTTGCATATGCTTGCAACATGCTCACGCCATGAATTTAAATAAAATAACTTTCTCATTATATTTTTAATCAAAGTAATGTTAGACTGACAGTACGCCACGGGAAATGTTTTATCAAATAATTCAATATTTATAAATTTAACTATGCAGTTTACAAAAATTTGCTTTGCCGCGTCTGACCAGTTACGGAATTTTTCACTGTGGCACGGAGCATGGTAAGGGTAGCTGCCTCCTTAGGATTACTGATCGCAAACGATAAACAGTTCCTTTATCACACGCCTACCGCTATCGCTTCGCCCTTTAAAAGGAGCCCAGGTAAACTGTTGTACGATTTCTTTTCACGAAGTTACAGCAGTTCGAAGATCGACAATTTTTCGATCAAAATTAGGGGTAGTGTATATTGAGAAAGCGACTAACATACAGAGAGTATATTGACATTTATTATTAACCCCTTGCACTCCAAACATTTTTTTATACGATCGACCAGCAACTCCAACATACTTTTGTAGCGAAAATTTTTGAAAAGCATAAGTTTTGATTTGAAAAAAAAAAATGATAAATATTTATTAATTTATTTACATTGATCCTGATAGAATTCTAAAGTAAAGCAAATTACGAATGTCCCCATAGCGGAGCCAATGGAGTTCTGGAGTATATTATTAGTGCCCTCGTAGCGGAGCCAACGGAGTGCAGAGGGTTAAATATTATTGTTTTAAAAAAGTAACACTCTCTGTTCACTTAAAATCCCTACAATTTGCACTTGCAACGTAACAGCCACTGAATTCAGCAAGCTCGCTACCTGGCTGGCAGATGCTCCTCAAAAATACCGACATCCTGTTGGTCGTATCACAAACAATTGCAGCCATCCTAAATACACGCGTGCGTTCGAAAAGTAGCGAGAACGGTTTAGAAGAAAACCGTACGATAGCGAGTTACAAGCCCTTTCCATCGTGTTCCACTGATTTGCATGAAGTTAGCCTGTTACGGGACGGCCGCAAAGAGTTTCCACCCACGGTGCTCGGCTGTTCGCGGATATCCTCGCAAAAGGCACCGCTCCTGAACGCGTGCGAGTGACAGAACGCGCTTACTGTCCTGTCCGACGCCGCGACACGCACAATAAGCCCCTAACCGCAATCTTTATCACTCTAATCTAAGCTCGATGTGTTCTCTGTGTCGCGGCCGCCTCGAACAGCTACGATCTGTCCCGCCGCGGATCGGATTCCGGGCGAGCTTGCGTTTATTAAAGGTTCCGTTAGCGGCTCACTTCCGGCTGAGAGGCCCGAGGATAACAGGAACGCCGCTGATAAATCCTCCGCGAATTTGCATTTTCTAATGTCTTCGAGATTTTTAGCCGGGGCCCTGTATGGTATCGCCAACAGCGTTTTTCTTCAAGCTGGATAGCTGCTTTAATCAAAGGAAGTTCTAATTTGCTGGGAGACCTGAATGTTCGGACGGTCAGTGCAGGAAAATTGTGGAGCTTCAGGAAAACTGAATTATTTTCACTGTCAATGGTTAAAATATATCCTCGCTGGGTCTTCGAGATTTTATTCCACAGCTCGATATGAAATCGTCTACAGCGTTTTTCTTTGAGCTGAGTAGGTACCTTAATCAGAGGAAGTTCTGATTTGTTGAAAGAACGTTGACTTGAGTGGTTGGACGGTCAGTGCAGACAAATTGTGGAGCTTCAGGAACACTGAACTGTTTTTACAGTCAATGGTTAAAATATATCCTCGCTGGGTGTTCGAGATTTTATCCCAGGGCCCAATGTGGAGTCCTCAACAACATTTATCTTGGAGCTGAATAGCTACTTCAATCAGAGGAAATTCTGGTTTGCTGGGAGACCCCTGATTTGAGAGTTTCGATAGTCAGTGCTGAAAAATTGTGAAGCTTCATGAACACTGAACTGTTTTTACAGTCAATGGTTAAAATATATCCTCGCTGGGCCTTCGAGATTTTATCCCAGGGCCCAATGTGGAGTCCTCAATAACATTTATCTTGGAGCTGAGTAGCTACTTTAATCAGAGGCATTTCTGATTTGTTGAAAGACTGCAGACTTCAGTATGTGGACAGTCAGTGAAGAAAAATTGTGGAGCTTCAGGAACACTGCGATCTTTTAACCATTTACTGTGAAAACAGTCTAGTTCGTATGATGTTTAGACAAAGGGGAAAATACTGTGCTAACAGCTACTGCAAGGTGTACCTAACTATCTTCTCTAGCACGTCTAGTGATGGTACAGGAAACGTTTCATACATAAGTTAAATGGTTCAAAGGGTAAATAAGATAGACCAAAAATTTTCCTATAAATGCCATACCTTTATGTGGATTTCTGAGTGCTCATGAGAATTCGTAAGTAGACATGTGAAATTAATTCAGCACAGGCGTACGGGTCGATTATGAGAAATTGAACAGTGAAAGGGCTAAACATGGATGTTTAAGATTCATAAGACGGGCCACCCAATAGGCAGGTACAGTCACGACTATACAATTACCATACAGCCATTCAACATGTTCGCTTCGAGTACTTACAGAACCACATTTGATTTATTATATATATTTAATGTCTACCCATTTAATAATACCTAGTAAGTCACGTTATAATATCCTGGTTTACATATAAATTACGATACATGAAAACATTTAATTATGTTATACTGTTTTTACCCTATATTATTACAATATGAATGCTGTTTGAATTTTTATATAAATGAGTACTTATTTAATTGGATGGAACATTAGATACTCGTTATCGATGACCCCTATGGCAGTCAAAATATTTATATACCTGTAACGTATTAATTGTTATGCTCCTTCGAGACCTCTAAGATGCATTAAAATTTTGTATACTAACAATGACTGTTATACATCTACTCATGTACTACATATAGTAAGACTTCGTCTATCTGAACACCAGTCATCTGAAAGTTTGTCATCTTACGTCAGTTGCAAGCGAAAAATATCATTAGTGACACCGTGCACCTAATTTTATATCATTGTATATTTTACATTCTAGAATAAGAGCTGTTGCTAATTATAATTTGGATAATCGTGGTCCTACTGTACTTGAAACCTATTTAATCCGGAAGATCGAAGGCAAAATGGATCCGTCTACAAGTTCACAGAAAAGATGCAATGATACAATCATGAACCAGCGTTTCCACATAATATCTACAACACCAACTTTCTGCAAAATCTCACAAGAGCCGACACTGATTTAATTAAACAAAATTTATGGCGTCGACCACCGATGACCTCCACGGCTGGACTTGCCAGATAAAAACCGCCTCGGGAGTACCGAAAAAGTTGATTGAATGAGATCCGTAACGAAAGCAGTTTTCGTCGGCGACTGTTTTTTTCGTTCGAGTAATAAGATACGCGAGCTTTTTGCTCGAAGACGCCCCTGCTCTTTGTCTGGTCCCGATGGCGGCCGGTAGAAAGCACCTGGCGACCGGATGATCGCACTCCACCGGTTTCTTTGGCAAAGAAAGCCGAGAAGGAGCGTAGCTCGAGTGGTCTCTGGAAAGTCTAACACGGAGGGCCGTACTGAAAGGAACGATGAAGAGGATCGTGGAAGAAACAAGAAGAAGAGGAGAAAGGAGGATCACGGGCGCGTTAGCAACGCTTGTAGTCCGTCAGCCACCACGACACTGGATGTCTTTCTTCATTAAAGACCGTTCAGACGTCCCGGTGCGTCGGGACGTCCGCATGGACGGCTCAATCGGGCCCTGGAACGACGGGAGGATACCCCCCCGGTGCGAACAGGCCCGTTTTCAACTCTAAAACATCCCGATAGTTCGCGCTCCGTCCAATCTGGCAGCGCAATTAAAGGTCACCCTTGTCTCGCGACGAGAAACGCAGTTTCTACGGGGGTTAGTCGAACGGACGACCTTCGAGTTGGTCGGGGAACTTTTTGTGCTGCAAACTTGGTCGATACTCTTGCACCGCTTCTCCGTAGTTACATTCAGAGGGAGAGGGTGGGGCATCAGACGGTCTTTGGATACTGCGCGGCGTCATAGTGGCTTGTAGCACTCAGCTGCGTGAAACAATATGTTGGGGCGTATGAAATTGTAGGTCGAGGGTAGGGTAAAGTTTACTTGGTTTACGGTGGGTACAGAATATGAATTCAAAGCTCAAACTGGTATGTACTGGCATTAACCCTTAACACGTTCCGCACCGCGTGGGTCGTATGCGCCCCACGCACCAAATTCGATTATTCTAAATAAATGGTAATATTCTTTGTATTTCGATTAAAACGAACGCCACGTTAATAGTACCGAGTGAATGGTATATCATAAGACAATTCAATGTTTGTGTTTTTAACGTTATGTATTTATAGATACTGATTTTCACGCGTCTGACTAGTTATGGAATATTTCACTGTGGCATGGAACGTGTTAACTACCGTAGAACGTCTGTGAGACCGCTCCAAATTTACATTCATCCCTATTTCCCTTCCTGCATAACTTAACATCCTCTCACGCCGTGTACCTTTCAATCAGAGTCCAATGTACAATTAGCGAAAATCTTGGCGGTTTGTGTGCTTCCAGTTATTACTCAGATTGATTTACTTTTCGTACTTGTATGTATGTAATAACGCAATAAACATTAGCGGTCTGTGAGACCTCCTATTGTAGTTGCATAAGTTTCAACGTCTATAGTAGTTAAGGGTTAAGGGGCAAGTATTCTTCAGTCCTGAATACAAACTCAGAAGTTTTGGAAGTGACTGAAGTATTCTGGCGGAGAATTTTACATGACGAGTGACGGGAGTTGTAGTTCGATTCAAGCTGAAGTCAGTATATTTTTGCGTGTGTCATACAAAATCGCTGATATTTCAGTAGAAATACTATGAAACAGCAGTCTTCGTTAGTTTAGTTGACGATTTATGCTCAAGTACGAAAATTCTGGCGTATTTCAAACAAATTCGCTAATATTTCGGTAAACACAGTGCTAAATAACTGTGTAAATGGATTCATTCTGAAATGGGTAAATTCTTACGTATTTTAAACAAAATCGCCGATGTTTCTAAAGGAACCAAGCTAACCAACAGTTTCTATTGTATATTTATAGTTTTACACACTCACAATGGGTGGTATTCGTGTGTGTAGTGTGGAGACTGTAGCGCCTCTTATGAATTTTTCTTGGAATTCACAGAAAAGTGGAAGAGCGTGTGACGCAATATTCCATTGTTTGTATCCCCCACGTGCGATTTGTGCAAGCAACGCATCCATACAAATTATTTTACTTTGTTTTTCTTCTGCGTTTATTTTTATTATTAATGACATTGTTAATTAGAATAAAAAACATTACAACGGTTTCCATCAATTGATGCTAAAATGAGTAACTTTCTACGTATTTTACACAAAATTGCTAATATTTCAGTGGAAACAGCACCAAATAGCTGTTATCATTTATCTGCTCGCCATTCATGTTGAAACAAATGCACAAAACAAAAACTAAACGTAACACCACGACTGCCAATCCTTCTCCTGAAATTGAAGGAAGAAAAAAAATCAGGTGGACCAGACCGAGAATCGGGCCCCTTTCAGGTGCTTTTGCACCAAAGTATCCAACCCAACACCGATTTTCTTCCTAAACGCTGGACGTTGAATGGCTGCTGCCTCCACAGTGCACTGTCCAAAATACTTTCTATCCGTTCGCGGATGGATCGACCGGTATCGAAGTATCCACGCGAGCTAATCCTCCGCGACATCGGTGACCTCTTTTTGCCCAAGAAACGACGATCGTCAAGGTTGACGTACGATGGGAACCTCATCGAAGCCGACGCGAGGCTAAGCCGGCGACCGGTCGTACACGTCGCAAGGTTCCCTGCTTCCAGGTTATAAGGAGCATTAACGTCATAACCAGCGATCAAGTTGGTACCTGTCGACGGTACACGACACACTTCCATTCGCGTACGAGCGCAAACACACGCTCCCGTGCGCAAACACGGGCCTCGCTTCCAACCGGCAACTTTCATTTTCATTTTTCTAGCGGACGATGATGAACCCGTCAGCGGTGGAAACCGAATTCTGTCGGCCACCGATATGAAGACGTTCGTTTCGCTGATCGTAGAACGGTAGACCACGCGAACCGACACGGACTTTCCACCGGAAGAAAGTTCGCGTTTTTGGAGATTCCAATCGCGAGGAGAGAGCTCGGGAATCGCTCGTCGCGACTGCACTCGAGAACGTTCGACTTAGACCGGCCGACGAATATCGAACGTTCATTTTCCAGAAGCAGATCTTTAGTACCTTAGACAAATTTCTTGTACGGTAGAATTTGGATCAGTGTGAGGGTACACCAGCTTCTGGAATTCGGATTTCAGCTACAAGAGGATGATATTGCTGCGCCGGGGGTTGTCGTCACGGGACATGCTCTCGCTGATCACTTTATTATGCTTGAAGGAATATACAAGGAATGTGCAAGTAAGGAATATAAAGAATGGCAGAGTCTATGATATCGCGTTTTGTCTCCTTGACTATCGATCCGACTCTGATTGATCTGCTCAGGTCGATCTCATCGTGACTTCACATTGTTCGTAACAATATAAACCTTGGACTGTGTATCTGACACAGTGCGTAAGGGTGAAGGTCTCGTTGCCAGTTCATGAGGATTTCTGTACTTTAACCCATTCAGCCTTCATTTATTTAGCGCCTCATGTGAACAAACTGCGACGTTTGATTTCTACGAGCAGAATTTGTTTAGACGACACGGTGTATATCTGAAATGAATTACAGGAGGAGAACGGCACAGTATGAAAGAAATACTATCTTTTGGTCCAGGCTATGCACTAGGAGTCAGACTCGTAGTAGCGAGTTTTGGTCCAAGTCATGCACTACGAGTCAGACTCGCAGTTTAGGCTGAATGGATTAAAGCTGGCAAATCAGGAATTCTAATCTCTCGCCATCCTTAAAACCGCAAAATACTAACAATAGCTAAAATGTAGCTTAGTTGAGACGATATATCTGAACGATAGAAAAGGCAGTCTTTTTCTGGATAGCATAGCAAACACTTCTCTGGTCTTGATTGGAGCTAAAACCGAACAATTACTAAATTCATTTATCCGGAATTAGTACTCCCGCCGTCTGCATCAGTCTCTCGTAAATCCAAGAAAATAAAAGTCGTATTCTCTGCAAGCCTCTGGGGCAAGCAGACGCAACACACAACAGTATGCTTTGAAGTGGACAGGGTGGCGACGACCTCGCTGACACATTTAACCCTCATCCGTCCCTCATTTTCCCAAACTAACTAGCCCCTTGGTGTCAAATTGACACAGTAGTCAAAAATTAATATAATCAAAAGATAAATAGTTACATTTGAAAATTCTTTTATTGACAATAAAAGGAATGAAATTTCTGTGCATCCAATACATTCAGGCATAAGATCGTTCGATTCGTTCACAAATAATAAAGCGACGTGCAAGGCATACTGCTTTTTCACGTTTCTCGTATTTTTGTGAGAAAAATGTGTCAAATTGACACGAGGGACGGATGAGGGTTAAAAACACATACATTAAGGAAACAATTAAAAAAAGATTGAAAACATGTCAGTCAGCTTGGCGCCACCCCGTATATATCACAGACAATATTTAATAAAACAGCGATGAAGATAAAGTCTCCAATAAGTCCATGTAAAAATACACAACATCAGATGTTTATTATTCTTAAAACTTTATAAAAGCTATAACATCAATGAAAAACCAGAAATCGTGTTCCTTATGTTTCCCAATCAACCGACCTTGAGTATCCGCTGTATTTCACCTCGACTGTACCAATCCCTATATCGAAAGACATACAAAGGAAGCGACTACAGGCGAAGAGCTCTCGAGAACGGAATGATATGTGAAATCTTCGAACGAAGACTCGTGAAGAACCCAAGGGGTCTATCCTAACGTTTCGAAGTTCTCAAGATCGCCGTGAATCCACAAGATCCCATGGAATCTCGAGAGGACGTCGGATCCTTCGGCAACGGCTAAACGTAGGATCGGACGCGGTAACCCTTTGTCGCGAAGGCAAACACACCGTCCCACTTTCCTGTGTCTGCGGGACGTCAATCATAACGGGCGACCGGCCCCATAAATTTGTCAGAAAGCGCGGGAAAAGACACGTAGCACGATCGTTCGCCGTGGGTTCGTGGCGAGGCACGGACGAGCCCGGCACACGGAGACAACGACCACGTGGAAAATGTCATCCTCGTGGCGGAAGAGGAGCCGGGGACGTGTGCTGCGAGCGTGGGATGTGGGTCACAGGGCTGGCTGGGTGTGATCGTCGCCGAGAGAAAAAGAGAAGATGCCGCCGGGGGGTTGTTGCACAGACACGACCCCTCGCGAGACGCTCACGTCACAATCATAATGACGGTCTATTACGTGATAGCCGTGCACACGGGGCCAGCCTGTGATTTTCAGACGTGCACGGTCGTCGAGATGATATCGATACGGTACTACCGCAATCCTCGATCACGTAGACCACCTCTGCGCGCGGATGGGCCACCTGGCACCCTCTGCATCACCGCCATGCGCCGCCGTCAGAGTTGCACAATGTTTAACCCTTTGCGGACGAGCACTTTTTCAATTATCTTATCTACTTACCGACAGGTCCGACATATTTTTTGTGTAAAAGGAGATTATACATCGAAGACTTAAATATTGGGGATAACGAAGAATATGTGTTGTTTTGTGGACATTTTATTGGTAGTAATTGAGCATAATATGTATTAAAAAAGAATACCACTGCGTAATACTCCCCCTTTTCGAACGGTTTTATTTCGATGTCATCTCTTGCACATGGATCCTATAACAAGAATCTGTAACGCGGCTAACAATTTACCAGACATTGTTAATCTTTTTTCGACGCTGTTATCGCCGTTTAAACGCACGCTTACTTCGGCCCTTATTAAGCAACCATAGCACAATTTAGTCTTAAGTACTTGTACATGCGTGATGCTTATGTTTCAGTTTATTTGAATGTTAAGCTATTGTACTAAGGGGCTTGTCCCGTATGCGATGGGGATTATCGCCACTTGGAAAAGAAAAGGAAAAGGATCCCCAAATACTGTTTCTCGACTCTTAATTTAGCGGTAGGTTTGAATATTTAATTATTAATTTGGAATATATCGGAGCGTGTTCCGTATAATTTAGAATAATGTCGGTGGACCGCGATTTCGGATTTCGGTAAGAAAAACGTGTGGCACAATTAATTGGTTGGTAGAGACTGACACTTTATTGATCATTTGGGTGTGGCTTTTATAATATGTCTTATGAGGAGTGGGGTTTTAGTCTTTTGTGCAAAATGCTGAGTACGGTGGACGTTGGTCGTCGTCGCTGCTGGAAGTGAACGTTCATTGTCGTTACACGTATATAAGCGAATGAATAAATAAACAATAAAGCAGTTTAATTTTTGTAGTCTTTCAAAGTATGATATTTTTCGAAGCAATGCTGAATATGTACATCTGGGTTGCGAGTACAGGTGTCGCAATAAAAACTTGCTTCTTGTCTCCCTTCAGCATATTTTCTGTCTGAGCATACCAAGCAATCTTTTTTGGTTCTTTTTCGTATAACATGCAATTCAAGTGTTTTATATTGTAAATACCATTGGAACTTTGCTAAGATCTGACATTTGTGATAAACAAAAATATTGCGAAATATAGTTCATATTTAAACTGGCAATTTGAAAATGTCGAGTGTGACTCGTCATAGGAATACCTGTGCATAAAATCGATATACACTCACACTCGACGAAGGAGTTCAAAGGGTTAAAATAAAGCAGTATTCTTAATGTCTTGATGAGCAGCATTTCCCCACCCTTCCCTATACGTTGCACGAGAATAATTTATTATCGAAAACTGTACACGCTCCCCCTGCGAGTAAAGTATCTGCGTTCTCTTTCCGTTTCAGTGTGCCGCGTAATGGTACAAAGAAGAAGAACACGTAATTCGCAGGCATTTAGCCAGGGGTTTCATTGAGTCGTCGAGTGTCTGGGTCACAGCGTGAAGCAAACTTTAAAGCATGCTCGACGCGGCTGTTTGTCACGGTTTCGAGCGCGTAAAATAGCGCGCTCGAGTTATTAATGCCGCATGAATTTCACGGTGAATAAGTTACACCGTGAAATCGTTACGTGATAAAACGATTAAGCGGCAATTACATTGCTCCGTGCCTTTCAATTTTATGCTCGTTATTCGTTCTGCCCGCCACTCTGTCGCGTTGGACTACTTTTCACCGACTACCACCGTGAACAATAGTTTTTCCTGTTCCCTGGACAAGCGATCCCCCGGGTCTTCCTATCGCTGCTGGCGCCTGTGTACATAAATACAGCATTGGCCAAAAGTATTAGGCACCTTTATTGTTGCAAGTTACGGCGAAAACTGTGTCTTTGAAACCTTTCTATCGTTCATCATCCTTTGTCGGCCCGTTTAAAAGTACTTTAAAACAGTTGGCAAGGTTTACAGTGGGCCATAAAACAACTGAACGATCCATAGTCTACATTTTTTTGTTTCTTCTTAAAAATCATAGTCTGCCGGTACTCGTTGCCAACACGCGTCAGCTTGACTTTAGTTTTGCCGTTAATACTCTGAAAGTTAGAAAGTTTTCCTTGGAGTGTGCCAAAAAAGAGTGGACCGAGCGACCATCGACGCAGGTTAATTCTTTTTTTAAAGAAACAGGGTAAAAGTCAGAAGGAAATTGCTGTGACTGTTGTGCGGTTCAAACAGAATATGTATGCAGAAGGTATTCAATGTATAGGGCACTTTATTATTTATATTGACCCTTTGAGGCCTGAAAATTTCGAGAAAAAGGGTGCACTGTGTGCTGAAATTTTTCATGGTAGAACGCGTGTTAAAGTGAATATTTCGTTATAATAATATGATTAATATCGATTATTCAATTGTTTGAACACACCAAAACTGTGGAACATGTAACGAAACTTGTATAGTTTAATAACATATGCTGAGACGATAATTTATCCGAAGACATAGGTTTATAACGTACAATGAATAGCTGGGCCTGGACCAGTACGGTGACTCGTAGCACACGGTGAACGACTTTTTAGAACGCATATATGCATTCATCGTCCTGAAAGAGTTAAACATTAGAAGAATCAGATACAGGCTAGTTTCTTGTTACTACCTCATTTTACAATACCATTTTATTCTGTAAATACGTATAAATAAAAATAAATTCAATGCACCAACGTATACTATCTGCTTCAGAATGTATAAGATACTCAAAAGTCATAAAACTTTCTTAAAACATCAATTTTTTTCAGGATGGATGTCTAATTGTAAGAAGAAGTGTGCTTTCAAGAAACCCCCCTTAGGCTTTCATGTGACGGCTCAAGTCTCGAAAGTCCTAGGGTTAAAAGTATTCGAGTGCAAAGGGTTAAAACGAAATAACATCGATGGAGCCTGTTGTAGCGTCACAGCGTCGACGGGTATGTTTCGCGACGATAGAATGACGCTGACTTCGAACTGGGTTGTAAGTCCAGTGAAGCCTTTCGAAAATGCGAATAGAGTGGACTGTATAGGTTGAATGTATCTACACAACGTGTCGAGAAAGAATGTATTACTGATACCAGTATTCCAAATACAAATGTATCGTTGTGTAGTGCGAAAGTGTGATGAGAATGTTCCAACGTGTAATAGCAACGAACGAATATGCTCTCTCGTGTAACAGTAATGTACGAATCTCCTTCGTGTAATAGTAATGTACGAATCTCGTCTATGGTTTCAGGTATGCTTAATATATACTGTTTTCGGTTGCTGGTATGCGACCAATCAGCGTGCGGGAAATTAGGCAGCGTCGAAGCGCTGCTTGCTGGGTTTTTCCCACCTTGGCCCTTCGACCTGGCTCGGGCGCTGCAGGTAGGCGCGTACGCTGGTATGCGGACAAAATTGCACACGGTATTAAAAAATGAATGTTCGGATTTTACAGTAAAGACGCAACAGAGCCGGATAAAAATCGTTGAAGGTATTCGGGTGGTAGCGAATTCGAGGAGGAACAAAAGGAAGGCTAGGCCGTTGTCTCTTCTGCCACGAGCCGTTACGGTTGTACGCGTCTGAAGGATTAAAGGATACGGTCGATTAATGGCCGAGCAGGGCGCACGTTGTCTTGCCTCTCGGTAGGTTTCGTGTGTTTCGCCGTGAAGAACGGCGTGCACGGGATTTAGGACAAGCATTGCGTGATTCTATTTCCATGCACCGCTCTACACCTATAACCTATATTCGTTTGCTCGAACGCGGATGAATCATGACGATCGATCACGAATGCACGCGCGCACCGTTGTACGCAAGCGTTGTTCTCCCGACATAATTGTTGTTGGATCGAAAAGTTGCGATCGCGTTGCGTCACACCGCTTTTACCCTCGTGCAACGTATTGTGCTCGATCGTGAACCATGCGACGTATTTTAATGGTATTTCCAGTAGGCATTTATTATGCCAACCGACAGAGTCGATCGAAAGTCCTATAAACTTTACCGTTTTTTGCATCCTCGGTTTTTACCCATTCCACGTAATTTCTTAAGCGTCGAAACAGTTTCGATGCAGGGTGTTCAAGAAAGCGCAGGAGGCTTTGTGAGCATGCGATGATTCCACCGAGGAACAGAAAATGTCTAATCAGCTTTGGTCTTAAAATTAATCATTTAAGTATTGTGGATTTTTGAAGGAGCTCCGTAGACGTAGGATTTTTATTTTTATTTTCATTTGAATTATTATTACCGATACCGAAGCTGTTAGCTTTGACGATCGGATGAGGGCCGACGTTTCTTTCTTGGTTTATCTTTTTAAATTGTTTATGGAAAGACTTGTACATGGTTCACATTATTAGCAATAATGCGCAACAAACAAGAGACAGAAATGTAACGATTTATCTTGCAATTAGGATTTAATGGTCTGTTTGAGCCAGGCTTCCTTAATTATGAGTTATGTTCTTAATGTACAGTTTCCACTATGTTTTACTGTGTTCAAGCGGGTTATTTTTCTTTCTTTTCCTACTTAATTGTAAAATACAAAACACTATATAGAAATACTACCACACCCGCGACTTTTCTGCATATAACATTCACAATACTGTTTTTTTTCCTTGTACCTTGTAACCAGACGAATTCTCTTTGAAGCGCGCGGAAGCCAAGGTTTGCCACCTAGCGGCTGTGCGTGAACTATCCAGTGGACTGCTCGCCGGCCCACCAACAGAAAACAGTCCCCTGTCTTTTTATCTCGATATATTATTTATTTCACGATAAATTATAGCCTATGACACTCTGGATTGTGTAAAGAAGCTATTGTGAAAATTGTATAACAATCGGTTTAGTAGTTTTTCAGATTTTTGCGAACATACGAACAAATTCTGTCTCTTTATTATAATATAGTAAGATATACATATTTACACCTTCACTACATAAGTTTAATGTTACTTCTGTTAACCCATAGACGCTTCTTTTCTAGATCGGCCTCAGAAATACACTTTTTTTAAATGTTCCTTTGTTGCTACAAGATGACTAATATAGCCCTCATTTGCCAGCGGATCAACAAAAATCTGACGGCTATAGCCGTCATTTGCGGCAATGGCTTAACTGTACTGTCGTAATTTTTCTCTTTGTTCCTAGCTGGCTTTCCTGTGTCCAATTTAGGCATTTCTATGTCAAAGATCAAGATATCAACATTATTTGAATATTGATTGGGGTCATATCGCAATGCTTCAGAATTTTTAATGGGAGCCGGAGTTTCGTACGTGGCAACGCCGTTGACTTGCCCGTTCCCGTTGCGAATCGGAATTTAAGCGAATGTCCAGGCCCGGATGGGATGAACAATTGATAGACGTAACCGCTGCATCGACCTCGTCGATGACGTGAGCCATTAATTACCGGAAACGTGACCCGTTCGTCGGTGACACGCGCGGAACAGCTCATGTGCATCCAGAAGATATCACGAGCATCACGAAAGTAAGTACGTCGACGAACAGGGCGTCTTTCGAGTCTCTCTGGACAATCACTTTCTCTCGACGAACACGTCCGGACGGTTCTCATCCTGTCACACGGATATCAGGACGAACTCTGTTACCTGATAACACAGAATCTCGAACCACACGCCATCAGACAGGGTTCTCTTGTTTTTGTTCGATCACGAATTCGACCAAGATAAAATGAGCTGCTCAGAAGCTAAATTGATCAACTCTATAAAATGAGAGGCAGAGAAAAGTGATTATTCTTAGAGCGTGAAACAGGACTCAAAGTATTCGAAATGCACGCTCTATAACGCTAATTAACTCTTCGAGTGCCATGCTCCAGTAGCTGAAAATGGCAAACTTCCACAATTTTTATACAAAATTAATGTAACCATGAATTCTACCTTTTTTAGTCAATAACATCAGTAACATTCATCATTTTTGTTACTACTTTTATTAGAGCTGATTAGTACATTTTTAATATTTTACATGATCAAGCAAAGAATGATTGAATCTATCTGTCACCAAGATGTGGGTGACGCGGCATTCAAAGTGTTAACGCACGATTGAAAAATTACAAAGATGTGGGTGTCGCATAGAAATGTGCATACAATTATGCCAATATAACAATTATTTAGACTCATCCCTATTTCACTAAAATAGATGGTTACTTTAAGGACACCCTCTAGCATACCCTCTAACTCCGCTACGTATCCATCCATAAGGAAACCATTAATACGAGGGTCGTTCGCGTCAAAACCGGAATTTCCTTCAGCAAGTGTCTACCGTTCGTACCTTTACATCCAACATATGTTATTTACAATGATATAGGTTCACATTAACGTTCTGGCAGCATTTTTTGTTGTCATGGCAACCGTGCTGGACGTTATTCAAGATCGCAGACGATGGACTTGGTGCGGCTTTTCCGCAGCGCATCATTATTCGTTTCCTTGCAAACGAAGATGTCCAGCCTACTGAAGTTTTGCGGAGACTAATAGCACAGTTCAGAGAACAAACTCTGAAGAACATACAGGTGTGTGAATGGTGTGCAGGGTTTATGGAAGGAACATTTGAACGGCTAGACGCTGTTAGCCAAGCGCTTCAGGTTCAGACGTGAGGATAAATCCTTTTATTCTGTCAGTATTAACGCATTGGCGTCAATAACAAAAATGCTATGATGTAAATGGAGATTACGTTAACAAATAAATGTTCTTTACTGGTTCTAATTTTATCTCTTTACGTGTCTAAAAATTAAATTCTGATTTCGACGCGAACCTCCCTGGTACCACGCAACGTCTCCCTTCGAAATCATCGAATTTTTTACTGAAACGTTCCTCGGTATAATTTCGACGATATTCGGGTGAAGCTATTAAAATGGGACACCGAGGGAGTGAATAAAAATATGTTACGAAATTATTTCCAATAAAAAGCGGCGAACATAAATAGAAAAGTGAAAGTAGAGCTCCGTTTAAAAATGGAAACGGAACGAAGAGATTTTATCTCGCCCCGCAGCGGGCATATTTGGAAATGAAGATCAGAAAAACTTTTGGAACGTGGTGGTAACCACATCGGCGGATAACGAAGGAACGGAAAAAAAAAGTATCCCGTTAAAGTGCTTCGCGGTTTCGTGAAAGCAGTCGTTTCCAAAGCGTTCCGCGGATGCTTTCTCCCTGGCTCATTGCAATTTCGACGAATTTCGTGGACGAAATCGGCCCGCCGTTCATTATCTCGCGCTTCACGACCATTTCCTTTTTCTGGAACGCACGCAGAATCGACGATGGTCAGGGTTATTAAATCTCGCGCGTTTTAATTCGTTTATGCTCAGTAAAAAAAATCGTTATATATTACTCGATAAAGATAATAAACGTTTTCTTGTTTTCGGTCTTTGCGTCGATATCGCGGCATACGGGCGAACCGAAATATTTCTGACTTTTAATGGAAATTACGAATTTCAGGTACGTTCACGGTTTGAAGGGCCGATGAAAGAAAGATAAGGAAATGGAGGAAATATGTCAGATCACGAAGTTAACCTTTGTGTTTGTTGTATATTCGGTTATTTTTGTATCGTAATTATTTTGTTGGCTGGGTGCGCGACAAATAAGGAACGTTGTAAATTTTTAACGTACCGTCCTGTAAGATGAATTGTTTAGATTGCAGGGCAAACGGAATATTCATGTCGAGAGTACGTGTAGAAAGTGTCTAATACAGTAAAAACACCGTAAAATGAGCAAAGCATACCGATAGAGACCGACAGGGATTGATACAAATAGAAATCTTAGCGATAAAGACCGATGGAGAACGACCGAGACCAACAGAGAACGATAGAGACCAACGGAGAACGATTGAGACTAATAGAGAACGATAGAGACCGAAATATGAGCGAAAAAAATCGTCAGAAACCGATAAAGATCGAAATATGAGCGATGGAGAACGGTAGGGGCTGATAGAGATCGAAATATTAGCGACAGAGTTCAATAGAGATCGATGAGGCCCGAAATAGGAGCAATAGATACCGATAGAGTTTGATAGAGATCGATAGGGACCGAAATATGAGCAACACAGATCGATAGAGACTGAAATATTGGCTATAACGACCGATAGAAACCGATAAGAAACGATAGAGGTCGAAATATGGACGATAGAGGCCGATGGAGGCAACATTTAAGCGATAGAGACCGTTAGGGATACATAGAGTTCGAAATATGAGCGCTAAATGGCGATAGAGGTCGATAGAGACCGAAATATTACAGATAAAGACCGATAGGTTCCAAAGTATGAGTAATAGAAATCGATAACTGCGCGATAGAGATCGGTGGCGTTCAATAGTCATCGAAATATGAGCAGTAAAGACCGATGGAGATCGATATCTGAGGGGTAGATACCGATAAAATTCGATAGATGGATTTACGAAATATAGTAAATATTCTTTATTTATAATTTGCAAACGTGTTTTCCTATATCTTCCATATTTACTTCTTCATGAACTATATTCGTTCAATATAGTTTACAAATCTCATCTGCAACGGTGATTTCCGTCAATCACTATCTGACCATCATCTATTGCATTGCCCGATGTAGTTCCCAAAATCACTCTTCTTAAGTCCCATGAGGTGATTAGTCTATCGAATAGACTAATTATTCTATATAACTATCTACTCTATACCTTGCCTATGCTTCCGATCAACAGTCATTGTCAATATTTCGACAATACTAAAAATATTTCGATTTTCATCAAACCACCTCATCAATATTTTAAATATTCACAATGCGTTGATCTGACCCTCACACGTTTAATAACATCGACAATACTGAAATATTAATAATACATATTGTTCGTCTGAGTGTCCGTTTACCAACGTCACGTTAAATCAGATTCGAGTGATTTCAACGCGCGGAATATCGCGCATCCCCGATGCAAGGAGAGCAAGGATCGCTGAAACTTCCACATCTATGAAGAAATAAAGCAATAACAATAAGCTGGGGGAATAGCATAATCATATAATAGCGAGGCTATCCGAGCGCAATTATCGATATCGGATGATATCGGTGCGATCGATTTTTGCGGCGCGTGCTGCACGGAGGATAGATTCGAGCGGATCTTCGGGTAAAACGGCTCGTCATTAATATTCCCCGGGTTTGAAACGGCCAACACCCGATACCCACCACTTGAAACGTATAAGATTACAATCCTCTCGGTACGGTATTACCCGACTACCGTTAAATATATGTTTTACAGCGTGTTCGGAACGCGAGCGGGAAGCATCGTCGCGCAGACATCGAACCGGACGATTGAGAGAAGCGGAATGCTGTTGCACACGGTGTTCCGTGTCGTGTTCAACGACGTGTCCCGAACGGCGGGATCGACTTTCAAGGTCGCCGAGTTTCCCCGATTCAATGGCAACCACCGACGGCTGACTAATAAGCAATTAAATCTTCGCGGTTTGCCCACCACGTGACACGCGTTACGCGAGCTGCGGTTCACCGCGTCCCACCATCCGCCACCGATTGATTCCAACTTTCCCCGGGCTTCTTCCTCCTGCCAATTAACCCCGCCACGACGGAAGTGTTCATCACGCGTGCCACTGAAACCGACCTGCGACCTCATGATAATTTCTTCCCCCTCGGCGAGCTGGCGCGCTCACCGACGGAGTGAAAACGGATGTTCTTTGCACGCCGCGTTCTGACACGGCGTTCAAACTGTAGGCTGTTGTTGGATCACAAACTGAACAATATATTTTGAGTTGTTACGTTGAACAGATGTTTCTTATCAATTTTTGTAGGTTGAATAGGAATCTGCGGGCAGTTCTTGAAAAAATTAATTGAATATAAATGTGAATTTTTAATTTTAGAGTGTTTTATGCTTTAATACTTTGAGACCGATGGTATTTAAACACTTCGGTGTCCCACTGCTGGTATATTTTTAAGAGTTAACAGAACAGTATATTTGTGGCAACTTTTTAGATAGAGTGTTCAAATTTTGAGGGTGTCGAGAAAAGGTACGTAATAATACGCATTCGGGTCAAGAAAAAATGTGTATTTACTCTGTACGGTGCACGAAGTAAAGTTTAAGAACAGTGTTATAGGTGCACAATTTTTGCAGCTAAAAATATTGGATTGCAGCACAGGTTTTTGAGGATTTTTCTACATACACTGGATAACTACCTGGGTGGCCCTACCACTCAATTTAAAAATAATTTAAAAAGTTTATGTACTAAATATAGTCCTATCTCACTGCATGACCGAGTTACGGTGAATCGCGTGTTAATGCAATTCTTTCGATAAGCTAAGTTAGTTTAGTTGCATGTATTATGTATACTACCTGTCTCTATACTTTCAATTATTATACCAAAAGGGATTTTCCCGTATACTGAAATAAATTAAATTAAATTTCATTCGACTCTTTACAAAGAGGGCATGATGTCTTACATTGAATAACCAACAGAGTGTCGAATATACAAAGAATATATTGAATTCAAAAATATGAAGTTTTGTTGTAAAATATTGAAGTATTTTCCAAAGAGTATGTATGTAAATTTATTTACATAAATAAACTTAAACTTAAACTGGTATTAAACAATTACAACACTAAAAGCAAATTGTATTCATTACACTAATTATAAATAATTTTATCTTGCGAATATTATGAAGCTATGTCAAAAACACATGTTGCGGAGTACACCTGTACTCCGCAGAGTCTTCTAAAAGTTAAACACTAAGATGTACCTACTTTCTTATAGCATTCTAATCGTAGTCGTTATAACACTCCTAAAATTAAAATACCGAAGGAAACGTCTAAACCAGAAGAAAACACTGAATAACTTCTTTGCAGGGACCTCCAAACAGAGAGAAAATATTCCAAAAAAAAAAAACCGATCGAACAATCGATGAATCGAACAATCGACAAACATCCCAGCAATCGAGTATAAGGTTAACCGCGACGATTCGAGGAGCGTTCCCGATCGATCGAGCCGGCGACGTCTTTATCGAGAGACATCAACGGGATTGCCGGTCGAACGAATCCCGCTTGTTTGGGTTCGCACGAGCATAACCCGGAAATCGGCTGACACGGGGTCCGTGAACGTTGACACCTTATTATCGCGCTGCCTCGGGGCCGGGGAAGAAATCGCCGCGGCGCGGCGAAAGTCAAGCCGGAGAGAAAAGAATGGCCCGGTAAACTATATTCCGATCGGAAGTCACGCGGAATAATCCTGGCAGGGCTGTCTCTCTCTAAAGCGGATCGATTCGATCGACGAACCCGCGATCGACCGGCCCCGCCACGGTTCAATGAAGAAACGATCCTTTATCCGAGCCCCCTACGTAACCGGCTTATTCAATATCTTCCATATTTAAAGAGCCGCCAAGCGATGCTAATAAAGCGACTAGAAAGGTACCCCGTGTGCTCGGTCTTGCCTCGAAATTTTACGGAACGCTTCCGGTATTCAACCTGCTACCCGTGTCCAACGAAACTTTCCAACACAATGCTGTTGGAGAGAATGTTTTGTTATTTACCAAATATAGAGGCTGCTTCAGAAACAGGTGGCCAAACTTTGGTGTCGCGTTCCACCTTCCCTAAGGATGAAGAAAGGTCTGATAATCATAGATCAGAAAATTCTTCCTTTCCGAAATATTGCTGGATTCCGAGTCGTGGAATCGAGTACAACGCTTTTGAAATCGAAGAAGAGGTTTGTTCTGGTACACGTTGCGGCGTTGCACAAGAATCTGTCTGAATTCGCTAACTCCTAGGCATGTATACAGTACTTTAGGGAAAGGGAAGGGGTATGAATGACCAGCCATGATGAACTCAGTCTTTGATGACTAAATGTAGCGTTCGTTTGGAGACAGTGTTCGGTTAGGAAAGTTTCATGTAAACAAGTTGACTCACTCAGTGTAGACAATGAGTTGGACATAGTCATAGATAAAAGTGGTTGGTCATCCAACAGTATGTATAAATACTCTTTGTCAGTGACAAGATATTTTAGGAATGCAAGGTGTTTTTCATCCTGAGGCAGAGAATAGATACGATACCAAAGTTTGGCCACCTATTTCTGAAGCGCCCTGTATACGCTACCGATTTATCCGCCTATCTATTGTAGTATGCCTCTAAGGATACGTAAGGTCTTTCGCAATACAATAAGACACAGGGAACAAAAAAACGTGTGGATTATATTGAATGACGAAATAACAACCGCAGCCGCATTTCTGATGCCACGTATCACGCGGCGTTAAAGTAGAGTTGATAAAATAAGCTTCGAGTCTTGAGCTTAGAAAGCTCGAGCCGCGGTTCGAACAGTAAATGCTAGAACCCTCTGGGTTCGAACTTTCAGCTAGAGTCCTCAACGCTCGAACCTTTCAGCTTGAAGACTCGAGTCGTCTAAATTGCTATGTAATGTATTTGTTAATATTTGTACAAAAAAATAAATAAACTATTGTAATGCAATTGATATGTGTATTAATACATCACAAGAATCCGAAGGCACGGATCCAATCGCTCGATGGAATCATCAGAAAACGTCCTTTCCAATTTTAAGCCAAATAGCTTTAGACATTTTGTCAGTGCCAGCCACGAGTGTTCCAATCATTTTCAAAAGCTGGTAACTTAAGTAGAAAAAAAGGAATAGACTGAGCCAATCAACGATTCAGTCTTCAATATATTTAAATTATATTTATAGTTTTTAGAAAATAAATACGATATGATATCACATAATTATTGTTAACTTCTTTACTTTAATCTCAACAGCTTCGAGGACTGAGCCTTAAAGTTTCAAGCGTAAAGCTTCGAAAGCTTCAGTTTCATATGAAGTTAGTCTTAAAAACTGAGTCTTTAAGGTTGAGCTTTGAAGCTTTGAAGACTCACGCTTTATACATCATTATTTCTGAGTACTGGCGCACTGGAGGGAGGACATCTGTAAGTATATTTTTTTGCTAAGCGTACATATCCGCCCCCAGTACTCTAAGGGTTAAAATGTCCGCACGCATTACTTAACACTTTGATTACCACGCTGTATCGGCTGAAAATTGCAAACTTTTTACACGTTCATACAGAATGAACATACCCCAAAATAATACGCTATTAATTACTAATATTAGCAAATTTCATAATTTTTCTATTAGTTTTGATCGACCTGCCAAGATACATATACTAACGCTACACATGATCAAGTGAGAAATGACTGAATCGAAGTCTCACCCATACAGTCTGTCCCATAAGTATTCGCACCCTTACCGTCTACGAAAGAAATTTATAATTCTATAAACGAAACATCTTCGTTATTAACTGCTAAATTTTGTTAACATTTGGACTGAATAAACTTTATACTTGTGTAAATGTATAGTAAAAGATTGATCGGAAAACCTCAGATGCATCGCTCAGTTTGAACTTTCTTTTATAGACAGCGAGGGTACGAATGCTTATGGGACCGACTGTACAAGGGCAGACAAAGTGTAGAAATACGATTACTCGCGTGATCTCAACCGGATCATCGTTCCAGGAATTAAATTGTTGCACCTCGTAACTCCACAGACCCCAGAAATAGCATGGAAACAAGAAACACCGTAGAACAGAAATTGAACGGATCGTTTCTCTTTTCTCGAATTTCCCTGGGAAGTGTGTCAATCTCTGCACCAGAGTAAAACCATACGAGGTGTCGGAGGGCAACACGGGAAAAGGCTGGTGCGGTTATCAGTGAATTTATTAAGGACCGCGTGGTCCGGACACGCGAGGTCGTCCATGTTTCTTCGATCGTTGTCTCTCGCTGAAATTCGCGTGGGCGTAACGCGGCCGAGATTGCCGTGAATTTGTCTCGTTTATCGATCGTGCCTTATCGATGACAGTTCGCGGGAGAACATGACTCGTGGGACTCGAGCTCACACGGACTGGAACGTTTTGCGACGCTTATTCAGAGAGCCGCCATTAAATAATGTTATTCCGCGATAGAATGTTACGGCGCCGCGGTGTTTGGAAATTGTTGTACGCCGGTGGTTAAACAAGTGTTACAGATACAAGTGTACAAGATAAACATTTAAATCAGAGGACATGTATAATTTATGTCACGGCCGTTCGTCCGTTTAAATACGCTGTCGAAATTCATTGGAGGATTGTATGGGCCTTCTTTTTAACACTAACCGTACCGGCAGTTCACATATACCTATTTTTACCGTAACCGGTCAAAAACAAGCCAGACGATGAATTTTCTTCGGTAAAGAAAGTAGCAAAAAAAAAACAAAAATTGGGAAACTGATTAATCAGATAATATAAGAATTTACATAAAGTTGGTTGAACAAAAGAAATAACAATGAATGTACAGTTTTAAATTAAATTTTGAAACCGGTCATTTGACCGGGCCTGGTACGGTTAGTGTTAAGTAGCGCACAGTGACTCGTGAAATTGATCAAACGAATACGGTATTTAAATTTTTTTTTTATACATGGAATTTTTCTACAATATCAGTTTTTTAGGGCATTGTTATTTCAAGCAAGGTGCAATATCTGTAGAAAATTGAACTTCAAAGACCCGAAATAGCCACCGAAATTTTGTAGCGAATCAACTGTAGTCGAATAGAGCAAGAAAAATATTTGTAGAAATGTTTGATCAATTTCGTGAGTCACTGTAATTTTACAAGTTGCTTCGACATATTTCGGAGATTGTATTGCATTTATAATGCATTTAATAATATTGTTGAACGCTGATACGTTTACTTTATGGTTTTCAGATCTGAAACATATGTAATGTTGTGATGTGATTATTTTTATAAGCATCGTCTGTGCTGCATGATGTTTTTGTAGGATTGCAAGTGGACTTATACCAATTTCAAAGGAAACTTTTATACAACTCCACTTCTAATAACTAATTCATAGAGATGCTGAAATATCTTGACTTTAATACTATGAACAGTAGAAAGAAGACATCAGTCTGTAATTGAAACTAGCTTTGACTTATTTCATAAAAATTCGACTTATACCAATTTAAAAGAAAATGGCTCGTACACTTCAACCGTTTATTCTCCATTAAAATGTTGAGCGCTATGAAAGATCCAAATATTCCACACAATGAACACTAGACGGAAACTGTACAACTTGAAACACTTACTATTATTTCCACATCCGATGTTTAATAGTCTGTCTAAAACAATTAAAAATTCTGACTCTCTAACTCTTTCGACCTGTACACGTTGTTCACAAGTCCTAAATCCAAGTGAAATTTACATGGGAAGGAAAACAGTGCTTGCCCAAAATACTGTCCCCGGTTCTAAGACGAGAGGAGACTCCGTCCTCCAATTAAGAAACAATTGTTTCCAACGCGCCGTGACCTCGTTCTTCAACTACAAAACTTTACCGCGGCCCATTTTCCAGGATATCGGGAACGCTGAAATTGCGAGGTGATCTGTAATTGTTCGGAAATAATGATAGAGATTCAGAGGGTACTTGGCGTGGTTGTTAAGTCCGGAGCGACTGCAGCTTTTTACGTAGTACAAACAGGCTGGTGGCCCACACAGGAAAACAGACCCTCTCACCCAGATACCTACATAATGTCTCTCGTCGAGTAGAATAGTTCCGTTGTCGGCACGACTACCCTGCTTGGACCAGGTTAGGCTGGGTTCGCCGAGGTACTTGTTAAGGCGGACCCGCGCAGCCCAGAGGTGTGTATGGGAATTGCAGGTCGTGCTCATTAATTATATCGGACGTGATCTATCTGGACCACGGTTCGTTGTACAGTCGCTCAACAGTCACCACGTGCACTCCACGGTCGTCGTGCATCGACCGTCGAACCGTGGATTCTCCGTTCTCAATGGAGATCCGTTGCAAATTCTATCTGTGTTTTGCATTTTATAATAGAGTGGGACCTCGATTATCCGAACCATGGATTCTTATGCAAATACACATTTCTAGACTTCAATATTTTTCATTTAAATGTAGCTGGCGAAACGCAACCATTGCAGAACCGCATTTTGTGGTTCGAATGTTTTGAATCGCAGTTTCTGTTTCACTTGATCTATGAAATGTGCAATCGTTAAGAACTTGGACAGGTTAAATTGTATATAAATCAGCAAGCCGATAGTTAGTAATAAGATGACTCATATTCTAACTATAGTTCGTATACGAATTTTAATTTCATGTTAGAATGTAAAGTACACTGTGACATGGAATTAAGTAGACAGTATCATTTATGATCATTTTAAATTGTAGTTAATATAAGATGACCAATTTTAAGATGGTCGGTGTTTGAATAATCGAGATTGAATAATTCGAGAGGGAGAAAGTTTTAGAAACTTAAAACGTTAAGGAACTGTATAAATATTGAATTTTTCATTGACTGTCGGATGCCTGTTTTCCAGAAGATTTCTCTGGCTGCACGCAACAAAAGCTACTTTCCACAAACAAAGTTTATCTCACAACAACCATCGGTCCATTACGTCTCCTACTTTAAAATTGTGATGAAATCGAAAATTTGTTTACTGTGTCAGAAATAGTTTGAAATCTTAAAATTAATGTGCAGAGAATCCCATGTGGATATACAAACCGTTCTAATATAGCGTTTAGAGTGCACGTACCTACGCCTAGACGTTACTAAACTGCAAACGAGTATTTCTCGAAACCATATTTTCTAAAACGGTGTACAATAGGATCTCGATTTTCCGAAAACTGGTTATTCTGTGTCTGTTGCGAGCTAACATGATCCTTAAGGACATTGTGCACTTAATTTTATACCACTGCACACTTTATATTCTAAAATCTAATTATCATTTTTATATTAAACTTATGTGCAATGTGAGGCATACTGTTGCTATTTATAACCTGGACAATCGAAGTCTACTGTACATGATATCTCAGGCTACAACCCACAGATTCCCAAAAAATTTAGGAAAACAGTACTTCTTCTCTGACAAATAATTTTGTTGATAACACTTTGCTTTGGAAAATGACGTTTATGCAAAACCGTCATGAAACGAGTTTTCTAATTCTTATACTGATTATTCAATTTATTTCTAACAAATAAATACGAATTAATCTCATCAGTGGACTGCGGTTGTTTATGCAATTTAACATATCGAAACACATAAAAAAGCACACTTAATAACGCAAGGAAAATGAAAAGTATATTCTTCGAAAATTTAAAGGATACAATACAGTTTCATTAATTACACTAACAGAATAAATATTGACTTCTAAGCACTCAAATTTGCATAAAGATCCGCAGTCTAATCATCAGAAACTCCATTTGCACGTACAGTCAGTCCCATAAGCATTCGTACCGTCACTGTCTATAAAAGAAAATTATTCAAACTAAGTGATGCGTCTGAGGTTTCCCAATAAATCTTTCGCTATAATTTTACCCAAGTACAAAGTTTACTCCGTCCAAATTTGAGCAAAATTTAGCAATTAACAACGAAAACATTTCCTTTATAGAATTATAAATTTCTTTTATACACAGTAAGAGTACGAATACTTGTGGGACCGACTGTAACTGAAAAACAAACAACAATGTCGCGACGTGTGTGCCGCAGCACATTTTCTTCATGTTCACTCGAAGTGCACGGCTACAAATTTCGCGAGAGGACACCCTGTAGGGACCGTTAGAAAACTCCCGGAAGTTCATTCCACTTGTCCCGGGGGCTGAGGTGTCTGTGGCTGACGCAGGTAGGCAATAGGTAGGTGGGTGCGTTTCCACTGGCATTAGATGGTTCAGTGGGGCGAGCGTGCGCACGTAGAAACAGGGTGGCGTAAATCTGCGCGGTGGACGGTGCCGATCGCCGGTGAAATGCTACCCGATCATCAGTCGTGAAAGTGTAGCCGGGGAAAATGATCGTTCGGTCGACGTACACGGCACGCACGCGTGTTTTCGAAGCGTGTACGCATACCTGGCCGACCCGTTACCTCCGCGTCGGATTATAGATTAAGCCGCGCCTCCGCGCGGAAAACGATAAGCGGAATACGGCGCGGGATTTATTGTAATTGGCGGTAATGATGGTTTTACGTCGCCGCTGCCTCCACGAACGGCGTCGCCATTAAACAGCCGACTCGTTGCGTAAAGTACGGTTCACACTATTCTTCTACGGACACTGGTCGATTTAGCAAATAGCGAATTTCTTAGTTGCAACGCAAAACTGTCAACTGATCACAAGTTCGTATATTAAATATAATACCGATGACGTCCAATTAATGAAATTAGTTTCATCCCCTTCGCTGGTTAGTCCGTACGACGTACGGGGAAGTTGGAAGGTAGTAGGGTGCTGACAGCCGCTATACTGGCTCAGACATTCCATGTAGTCTTATTTTATAATAAGAATTCTTTTTTTATTAATACATGTGAATTTAAAGTTTCGCCGAACTTAATTTCCTTTGCCTAAAATGTAGTTTATTTCTAATTATAGTTATAATAAGACAATAAAATTTGCAACGGCAAGCTCAACTCAAGCTGAAGAATTAACATTGCAAGTGAATTTCACACAGAAATTGTTGCTGAGAACGTGAAACAAATTCAGCACAGGCGTACCTCTCGAACATGATAAAGAAAACAGTGAAAGGGTTAAAGTTTAAAGTCCGACTCTGACAGTTCACTCCAATTCTTACTGTTTCATCCTTCACTCTTAATCGTTCTAAGAAATTCGCGAATGCGGATATTCTTAACGCGTTGAAAGCCACAGTGAAAACGGCCATACCCGATCAGACACGATACAATTAACTTTTTTTTGTATAAATCGTAAAGAAAAACAAACATTCGAGTACTCAGTGGTGCTCTTCTGTTCCTACATTATTGTTTCAGCATCAAGTTTGCTCAGAATTCTACGACAATCAATAATTATTTAATTAAATTAAATTCGAGATGTCGGACATCTGTGGCCTCCACGGCGTTCAACGTGTTAGATACAGTAGCGTCGTGTTAGCTGGCCGTGGCTGGAACCATATCTGGCCAGCTATCACGGGAGGTAGGGTTAGAGCCCTAGAGGAGATCCCAAGTATGTTTCTTCTCCATTGAGTGCGAGCGAATTACTGAGACCAGATGCGAAATATCGAGGTTCTAAATAAACAGGTTTAGATGCCCAGATAAGCGAAATGATAGAAATATTAGGAGATAAGGACTTCCACCTCTTTGAGAATTAAAGTCTTGGTTACGTCTCACTGTACGAACCAGTTCCAAGAACTGGTAGGGACACCGATGGTCAACTAACAAGGTGAAAACCCTGTCAGATAACGCGACACTACTGTAACTACTATATGTTCCCTCCAAAATATCACTCGAAGGTTGCACAGCAAGGTGTGGTTGTGAAAATGCCAGTAACGAGTTTAGGGTGGTTTTCTGAAAGGACATGCATACTCTCCATGCAGCCCAGCATGCGGGCCGCGAATGTACCCACTTTGCACACTTTCCACTTTGGGACAAATCCAATTCACAGACCATGGTCTGTCGCACACAAACATTATGCATAGTGTGAATCGAATTTAACATTTTCGCTGAGTTCCGTCAGCCATACATGGTTCAGAGTAATGTTTGCTCAGACGATCATTACTATTTCTAGAATAATAATATAATGGTATACTGCAAACAGAAATATAATGACGAAACATTGTGTAATATCGTTAAAACTTGAATAACAGTCGACTGTTTATTGTTATATGCTTTTTATCTCCCCATTTTGCAAGCCTGGCAGAGACTGCGAATGTGTCAAACATAACGCTGACGTTCTGGAACTGTATCCGATAATGTATACTGTACAATTATAATACAATACATAGTACTGTAAGGGAGAAAAAATTGGGAGAACTATATTTGTAATCGAACCGGGGATCTTCCTCTATTTGGTGAGTGCTATCCCTATAAACTATCCAACCCACTACCAATTCGATCTCCCTAAACGCAACACACTAAACAGCTGCCACCTACAATACCGTGTACACTACGTATACATAATATATATATAATATTAGGTGTGCCGAAAAGTTCTGTCCGTTTTTTAAGAAAAAGAAAATAATCTGCGAACCCAAGCTGTCGGATGTGATCTGGAACTGTCTGTCAGCCTCTATTTAGCCTTTCCGCTATCTCTGATGTTGATAAAAATGGCCTATTACTAAATTAAATTATGAATTTATTAATAAAATATATGTGCATTAAACGGACTGAACTTTTCGGCAGACTTAATATAATATAATACCATACCATTTATAATACATTTTCTACCAATATGAAATAATTGGATGTAACGTTGCCGTGTCCTTCCGTACAGTGTGAAACGAACTCAACCCTGACACTGACCATGCAGAGACAGTGTGAAATGACCTTTCCCATCCCCATAAGAATATTTAGATATAACATTGCCATGGCATGCTGATAACGTTCCATATACTGTGAAACGAACTTAAACGCAACATTGATAATCCTGAACCATGCTGAACATTGTGAACTAAGCTTGCCCATCCACAGAAGAATATTTGAACGTTTCGTCGCTTGTGACGTGACAGTGACTTCCCGTATAGTATAAAACAGAATTAACCATAAAGTTGACAGCTGGAACCCCGCCAGACGGTATAGATCAGTGATGGCCACCGGAGCTGCGGTCTTCCCCCACTCTAGGTCCATTCCCCTCACGTAGGCTGCGAACTACGGCCACGATGGACCGAGGGGAACTTGGAGGGAACTGAAACGAGGGGAAGGGAGTTAGAGTGAGGCAGACGCGGCTCCATTGGCCACCACTGACATAAACTGACCACATCTATCAATTCGAGAATATTTAGACACAGCGTTCCCATAATGCGACGGCGGACGTTCCATGCTGTGTGAAACGAGCTTTAAACGTCCGACTCGTCGCGTTCCGATTGCAACGCACTTGCCACGGTCCACGTGCTCCATCCTTTTAAAACTCGAGACTGCCAACCGGCGTAGCCCGTGCACGCGTTTTTCTGCTCGTCTCGTAAATTTGTCGCCGTTACATCGTCCCGGCGAGCGTAAACCCTGCGTTATGTAAATGGGAACGAGTGTTGCACCGATACCTGGATGATTGCTCAATGTTTCACATCGAACGCGCGGATGAGTAATACGTAGAGGTGTTGTTATACGGCCGATTCGATGGCAGCCGGTTAACGGTCGCCATACGTGCTTTTAATGATCGCGATTGCGAGAGACGATAACGTAATGGTGACCAACGCCCCTTTTTACGCCGCGTTTTTCGCGGGAACACCGTGGAGGCGATTTCGACGAGGTGTTTCAGACAGCATTCACCTTATGCTTCACGCTTCTTAACTTTATACACGTTCGAAGATATACAGGGTGTCCGGAGAGGTGACAAACTTCTTTCGAGGGATCAGCAGGCTGTTTCGAACTGTTTTGGATGCAAGCTTGGCTCTAGCATATGCCCTGTTATCATAGAGAGTCCATGAGTCACAATGCGATCTAAAAATGGCTCCCCATCACTGTGCAAGAGGCAAAGAGCCGCAGATTTCTTGACGTTCATTTCTGTATCTTTCATTGAGCTTCTCAATTTTACCAAGCGGTCTGAATGACCACATTCTACTGTAATTTTCCCAATTCATCCACCAGTTGATTAAGTAAAACAAAATTAACCCTTTGCACTCCGTTGGCTCCGCTACAGAGACATTCATAGCGTATTTAATAACTCCGTTGGCTCCGCTAGGGGGACGTGCGCTGTGTGTATCTGTACTTAACCCCCTAACATGCAAATAAAATAGAACTCCATGTGTGCTAAAAATACCATTTAATATAGCTCAGCTTAAAGTTATGTAAGCTGTACAAGAAACAGAATATTTACATTGCTAAATATCATAAAACAATGTTAATAAACGGTATTGATGAACAGTAATTAAGTAACAAATTAATAAATAACTTAATAGTCTCTGTAGAACATGGAACTTTTCAAAACAATCAGCGTATAATTTTTGGCGTCTCGGAGACGTCAACGCCTAAAATGACATACGAAAAATATGACGTCTCCCAGACGTCATTATATGTCGAGGGGTTAACATGTTCCTTCGGTAATCTTGAGTGCAAATTATTATTCATTTTTGTTTAATGTAAAATTCAGGCTTCATTTACATTACAACAAAGGATATTTACCAAAGAAATAAAAATAAATAAGTTCATAAGCACTTGTAAGTTTTTCTTTTCCAATCAGCTTCACTGCAAAAGTGTACCAGAGTAGCTGGTAGGTGGTGTAAAAAAATGTTCAGAGTACAAAGGGTTAAAATAGATCTCTGTAAACATAAATCAAAATATATTTTTTAATCGAGTCCGTTTCAATCTTCAAACTCCCCGAACCACGACATTTTTAGGCACAATACATTCAAACATCACTCGCAAACTCGGTAGCCGTGTAACAACAATGGCGCGCGTAAATCAGGGTAACCGGAAACCGGTAGTCATGAATCGCCCCGAAAACGGAGCGCATCGGCTAAAAAAATGAGCTGGAGAGAAAGCGGAAAACGAGGGTAGCGCCGCGTTTCTTCCTACCCGTGTAAATTACGTTTTAATCATCGGCGCGAGTGCGTCAAGACCGGCGGCATAAATTACCGAAGCAGCGAGTCCACGGGCTGGCCTGTATGTGTTGCAATTTGCTTTACTGCCGTGCACGCGGTAACCGTTTGCGGTTTGTATTCAAATGGGCGCTGCACGTTCCTTTTATATACCTTCCTCAGCGGTACCGTTAGATTCAATACCACTTCTGCAGAGAGTTGCCGCGGCGCGGTGGATATCGATGTTATCGCGGACACGGTATCGGTGGAAATCTCGCGTTATGAGTAATTCCTATGGATGCATAAACAAACAGAGAGAACCACTTACCCCGGCCAGAGACAGAGCTCGAGGAGTTTCGCTGTCCGTCTCGTTCCGCGGCTTCTCTTCCTCCTTTCCCTCCTCGACGTCGATCGAGCAACCGGCCACTTCCGCTATCAAGGTGTCGTTCGAGTCGCATTTGTTCAGGTTCGTGTCTTCCGTGGTCAGCGTCTCCAGCGAGACAGCGTCCTTTTTCTCGTCCTCCGCCTTGCTCGAACTCTCCTCAACGTGGCACTGTTCGTTGCCGCACGAGTCCCTCGCGTCCTCGTACAGAGACGTCCTGCTCCTCCTCAGATCGTTCCTTCTGTCCTCGTCCAGCAACCTCGCCAGAGCTTCCTCCTTGGCTTCGATGCGTTCGTCATCCTTCGGACGATCCGCCCGTAAGGTCGCATTATCCTCGACCTCCGGTTCCTGCGATTCTTCGATCCCCTCGTCCAAAAGCTCCGCCTGTCTCTCCGGACAATCAGTGTCCTCTTGATGAGCGGGCGTTTGGGCCTCGTCCAGGTACCAGGACGTGCAATGCTCCTGACGTTTCTTCTCGCCGCTACCCTCGTCCCCTTTCGAAAGGGCGCCCTTGCATTTTCGGAGGTAACTCTTCACCTTCTTCGTCTTGCTCTTCCTGGTTTCTTGGCTACGAGGCAGGGTGCCGTTCTCTGGGACCTCCGTCGTCTCGTCCTCCACGATCCTGGACCGAGTTTCGGAGGTCTGACAACGTTTCGACTTGACATCGGAGACGTCGTCGAAGAAACAGAGCTCCTGCTGGTCGGGCGCTAGGGTCCAGGTTTCTTCTTTCTCGGGGACTCGACGCTCCGCCGGTATCACCTGTAATGGAAGGTTGGGTATTAGATCTATGAGAATATAGGAACGAGATTGGCTTGAAGTTAGTGTACGTGGTTTCATGACGACGGTAAGTGGTAATAGATGTGTCCAACTTTCATACATCCAATTGTATGGTTCATTCTTCTACAGTTCTGCGCAATGTTATGATCCATTCTATTTTAATCTATAATTATTTTACTATTTTAAAAAGCTGTCTGAAAATTTATTTCTCTGTGCTATCTGTAATATTCCATCTGTACTTTTTTTTCTGAGCTTCTTACAATATTTACTTGTCTTACCACTGTTTCATATTGCTATCTTCAGACAGAGACATCATGTAATAGTATTCTACGATAATCTAGTTTCTACTTTTTTCGTCTGATTGTATTCTATTTTTTTTTATCTTTATACTGTACGAAGTAAGGTTCAAACCAACTTGTGCATGTACCTTGCTCTTGCGATTAGTTTCATGAGTTTTTAATAATTTGTGTAATTGTTTGTGGTTACCCACATGGTGCATACTTTTTTGTTCTCATGTAGAAAAGCTTTCTAGATTAGCTACAGCCTAGCTGTGAACTGCAGCTGTTTGCAATATTAGAATTAGGGGCGAGAAATCTATTGATAGACTTAATAGCCGAATTTATTGGGCAGTCATCTGGTAAACGGAGCATCTGGGTTCGAATCTTGATACAACTATCTATTGTATTTCGCCCTATACTTATCTGCCATAAGACTCGCTTTAATTGCGAGTTCTGAACTGTCCGTATGATTATATACGTTAGATTACAGCGACTCTTAAAAAAATGACGGCCATATGGCTGGATACTGCACAACTAATTGATTATTATATATACAGGGTGTTTCCGACATAAGCATTCAAACTTCAATGGTGTACTATATTCACCTTAAAACAGAAAAAAGAGCCATGCAGACTGTTAAGTCTCATTTTGTTCAGAGACCAGAATATGAGACAAATAAAATTTGTTTGCTGTCAACATTGATAGTTCATGCAGTTCGAATATAAAACAAGTTACCTCATTTTAAATGAAAAGTTAGACGCGTCCAAGTTCCATTAAATAATTATAGTTCAGAAAAGAGGGACTATATTCAACGAGACAAAAGTAACAAACAAGTAAAGAACAAGTAAAGAGTTCTATAACGAATCAATCATGTTCTAAGCGAGAGATTCCTTAAATATTAGACGTGTGCAGAAATCCTACTTTTTTTTTCAGTAGAGACAAAAAACCAGTTTATGGAATGAGTAACATCTTTATTTTATTATATAATTGCTATTATTATCTGTGGCCTTTTGTCATATTTCTGGTAGTAATTGTATTCCTCTACTATAAAACTCTTCCCTTTTCTTGCTACCATCGTCACGTGTTTTCTTGCGTTGCAAAGGTACAGGGCGCCCTTCGATGCACAAGAGATGATTTTTCAATCTTCAGTTCATCCTGCAGTATTTCCAGTTATAGACAATACAAATCAGAGTGCAAAACGAATGTTTATTACTGCATCCACTGTGACCGAGTTGAAACTCGTAGAGCATGCAGTGTCTTACATGGACTATACCACTAGCCATTTCAAACGTTTATAAGAATCTTTCTGAATGCCTGACCACCAAGAGACTAACAAAAATATCTTCTTTAGGTTCCAGAGCCATTGTTCATATCGACAGCTTCTCAGAAACACGCTTCTTAGATAGTACTGATAGACTGTTTATACGACTGAAGTGAGGGAGAGAACTTATGCAATAACCTGATATATAGTTCCATTTAAAAAACGAATGTCACCCTGAAATCTCGGAGGCACCTCCACCTAGACCAGACCTGTGTTCCTCATAAAATGCTCTCCTCGAAACAGAGTAAGTTCTGTTTGAAACATTTTCTCGAACGACTATTTAATCACTATTAACTCAGATCTCATTTACAGTCTTTAATTACTATTCCTTTGAATCTCTCTGCAACTTTCTCAACAAACACCTTGTACACTTAGATATAAAATGAAGGGCAAAGGGAACAAACAAGGAAAGTTACAAAACAGATTTATTCAGAAAACCAATTGTTAATACTTTAATCCACCAGTAAAGACATTGAACTGTATTATTTATAACATGAGGTTATACTCTAATTAATCAACAGGATAAAAATAAGCCTAGAAATAATTCTTTCACATTATTTTAATTTTGTTCAAGTGAACACTAGAATAAAAATGAACGTTCCCTGTTTTTTCTCCTTACCCTTCAAACTAGATCCGAAGTCCCCCCGTTAGAATCATCAGAAATCACGAAGAACGTTTGAAAGGACGATCGGTTTCGCAACTGCGGCAGCTGATTAATCCCCCTGATCTACGATGGGAAAATCAGCGAGCAAGTCGACTTGGCGGGAGAAAAAGAAAAGTATACAGAATGGAGGCGAGCCCGATCGACGGTCGAACGCAAACAGCGTGGCGAGTGGTCATTCAATTCTCTATTTCGCAACGGCAGCGTTAAGGTAGCTCGTATAGGAGGCGCGGCATACAACTGTATCAGCGGCTGTCCGACGAGGTTCAGCGCCGCATAAAACAATAGGCTTATAGTAAATATCGTGGACGGCGGCGCCGGGGCTAATATTAACCTCGAGCGCTGCATAACGATGATATTTTACGCTACGCTTCACCACCGCGCCACCTTCATGGTGTACGGGACCGTGCCCATAAGATCCCCGTGAATACAACTTCCTCCCGTAATATCTCCGATTTCATAATGCAACGACGACTTCCTGGTTTCCTGCTTTCTGAAATACACACAACGATGACCCGGTTCTCCGTGGACACGTTGAGTCACGCGGCCGTCGTGAGTTACGCGGCCCAGCAATCCCGGGGTACCTGGTTCATCGTTCTCGTCGCTCGCGGGAATTACCGTCGTTCCGATCGTCGCTCGACCAGCTTGACGAGCTGGATCATTATCGTAGGGAAATATTTTGCGGGATCGATGCAGCAAAAATCAGGCGCCTGCTCCAAGAAAAACGTTTAACAATTAACGAATATACCGATAACAAAATGACTAGAATATACAGGGACGCCCTTTTAACACGCTCCGAGCCGCGTGGGTCGTATGCGCCCCACGCACCAAATTCGGTTATTCTAAAGAAATGGTAATATTCTTTGTATTCCAATTAAAACGAACGCCACGGTAATTGTGCCAAATGAATCGTATATCATAAGACAATTCAGTGTTTGTGGTTTTTACGTTATGTATTTGTAGAAACTTATTTCCACGCGTCTGACTAGTTATGGAATTTTTCACTGTGGCATGGAACGTGTTAAATCGACCCACTCGAATATCTTCGAAACTGTTGATGATAGTAAAGAATGTTTCAGACAAAAGTTCAATGGTTTGAGGAGGCACATTATCTGACGTGAGTACATTTTTCCTATGTGGAGGTGTAGAGGACATATGAAGGTCAACTTTGTTTTTTTAAATTGAATTGTATATTTTTTAATGCACTAATCGATGCAGTTCGCCATAGCCTATACAAAAGTATGAAGTCACTTATGGCGAAAAATTGTTAGTTTAGAAGATATTTTAAGTTAAGTACTGGGAAATAGTATACCATCTCATTACATTAAAGACGCCAGCTGAGTATTTCAAAGAACATGCCACGCATAACTGACACTCATCTCATATTTACGTATACATTTATAAGATCCTGGCAGACATAAAACTTGCTCAAGCAGTCCACTGTGCTTCACGACGACAAAGGAGTAGCAAATTCAAAGATCGGGATCCAAACATCGTCATCAACATTCCCCAACCACTCTGTCCGCTGTTCATCATTTTTCCTCCAATTTATTCGCTTTCCGCGTTTTCAGAATCGACGAGCAGCCGGTCCGGCGACGCGGGGACATCGATTCTCCGTTGGACGTCGGGGATATTCTCTGTAAACGCGGAAACGACGAGCGAATATCTCTTCCTTAATAAGTCTACTCGTCCAGCAGAGTTTGCATGTTTTTGCAGCGGGCACGGGGAGGATCGACAGCGCGCGACTGGTTTTATCGTGTGGAAACGGCTAGATTGAATCTCCGCGATGATGCGATAGCGAGATGAGGCGTGGGAGCGAGTCGAAGCTAATCTTCGGAGGCGAGCAGCTCGTTCGTAGCGCGTGTCTCTCCTCTTCGAGGAGCCATCAACAGGGGAAAGTTCGCTCGACCACCTTTTCCTCCCCAACGAAAGAATATTAAACGACCGTGCTCGGTTTATTGTGAGAACGGTCCACTGATAGAGCAGCCTTTCTCTTCGAACCGCCGTCACAATCAACGCGCACGCGTCGAGTCGCTTTCCCTTTCCCCGAAATTCCACTTTTCCAACAATTTATTCAGCGTGTCGCTTCGGGAGCGCCATTCGCACGTCGGCTGCAGGCGATCGAGGCTGTCCTTGTACGGCCGCTTGCGGAATATCTTCTTTATGGAAGCGATAATGCACGCTGTGAGACGTGAAATCGATGTGTTCCACATGGTACATTACTTGATTCCGTCGCGGTAGCGCTAAATCACCGTACTGCCGGAACCGTGACTGAGAAACGCGCGAGCACGCAGCTCCGGTACGCACCATTCATTCTACGCGTGTGCAAACCTACCGTCTTACCGTACGAAATTGTTCTTCTTCTTTCTGTGGAACCCAGTACTGCCTGCAACCTCTTTGTTTCAGGCTTTTTGACCATTTTTTCCTGAGCTATTCACGCCGCGCGGAGCATTTTCATTTCATGTTCTGTAAAGCGTTTTATTTCAGGAAAGTGAGCAGAACGCAGTACACGCCTCTCAGCTGCTGTCAGTTTCTGAAGCAACCAGTACTACCTGTAATCGAATACAACCTGCCCCTAAAGTCCTGAACTTTTCGTTCTAATACCCTGTAGAACTCAGCATCGACTGCTATGGTCATTTAGTCGGAGGATGTGCAGTTTTAGGCTGGGTTCGGACCTCCAATGTGTAGATAGCAACACGGAAGCCCTGGAAACGGATATCTGTCTTGGTGCAGACCATTGCCAGAGCAGCGTAATTTTAGTGATCGGAAGAGAAGAAATCTTGGCGCTCTAACCGCAGTACTTCGGTGCTTGTAGAAACTTGATGTGTCAACTACTGATGCAGTTTGAAGACTTCAATTTTTTTGAATAAAACTTTATTATAGGACCATTTGTCAATCCTAATGAAATTAAATTCATTTAAAAACAGCAGACGAATCAAGTTGTCCACCTACAACATTGCTTATGAAAAATAAAACTCTCTGATAAAGATTACAATGGGAAATGAGTCTTATAGTGTCAACTACTGGTACATTTACCCTATTACAAATAAGTTTGCAAATGTAATGAAATTATAAGAAGAAAATATGTTGCGTGGTACACCTGTACCCCTCTCGGTCCCACGAGGGTTAAACGTCCGATTCAGAGAACAAAGGTTGTCCGTCTCACGGATCCCGGTGAGACCGTGCTTTCTGAAATCAGTCGAGGCAGGTTTCCGAGTTCCTTGTAGTCCTCTGGCTAGAAATTTCTCAAACGTTCCACCGCGTCTTCTGTTTACCGTACGCGTTCAGGAAATGGCTGCCGGTCGCGCGTTCAAGGGGACACGTTGGAAAGATGATCCCGGGTACGCAACACCGGCAGCTCCACTCGCCTGTTCGCGATTACACGATATTTCATTGTCTCGTCGAGCATTGTTGCGCAATTATCCGCGGACCGTACACCCTTTTAGCGAGAGTGGTTGCGTAATGCCGTACATAGTTACCGGTGTACCCATTTATAAACCCTGGCTGCGGCCGCATTGACGATCGGTAACTTCTCGTTACCGCGACTACCGTACCGGCCATTTCTTAACGGGTTTCCGTACACAGAATGCCGCGTGCCCGTGTCCCGTGTCCCGTGTCCCGTGCACCGTGTCCCGTGCGCGCACACGCATCTCTCGCCCCGTGGTTCCGGCGGTATAGTGATTTAACGCCGAGAACACGCGGAAAACCCGGCGATTTCACGTGTCACCCTCATACACTGTCTCTTTTAACCCATTGACGCATAATTTTTGTTTCTAGAGCGGTCTCAAAAACACACTTTGCTTTTAAATGTTCTTTGTTGCTGCAAGAAATTAGATGAAAAGGCAATGCTTGTAAGGGTTAATTAACCTTTTACTGCTCACGTGCCTTAGAATCACATGGTCGGCCACGTGGGGTTTGTCAGACCCTGTATGAGAAACGCCTATAATCTACATTATTATTACTATTTTGGACGTCCGTTATGATTAGTATGTACAAAGGTTATTTTTTTTAATTAAAAATACAACGTAATACATTACTTTTATTCTTGCACTCTAAAAACAAAACAGAATATAGAAGAGTATTTTCGTATTAACGAAAATTAGAATCATTTGAAGTTTTGTAATTTAGCATTGGAAACATAAAAGATTGACATTATAACTTCTTTTCAGTGAAAATAAGGACCTATTTACTAGAAGTAATCAGTCTTCGTTGAGAATTTCGTGCACCACTTTGGCATTACGTGTGACTATGTTCTAGGCAAATACTGGAGAACGAATATATTGAACAAATACGAGGACATTGAGAACAGCGTCGTATTGTCTTACCGCTAGAGTGCACACATAAACTCAGGTATATGAAAGTACAAAATTTGCACGATTGAAGTAACAATGTTATGAACGTTTAAAGCTGGCTGGGGTCTATTAAACCACACGTGCCCAGTCAAAGGTTAATACGATTTCTACTAGTTTTTAAATAAAAATTATGACGGTAACATGTACATACAGGAATTTCGGTTGGTAAGTTTGCTGTTGTCTTGTTTAGCAAACATATACATGATTGCTGTAGCCGTTATTTGCCAGCACATCAACAAAAATTTGACGCTATAGCCGTCATTTGCCAGCACATCAACAAAAATTTGACGCTATAGCCGTCATTTGCCAGCACATCAACAAAAATTTGATGCTATAGCCGTCATTTGCCAGCACATCAACAAAAATTTGACGCTATAGCCGTCATTTGCCAGCACATCAACAAAAATTTGACGCTATAGCCGTCATTTGCCAGCACATCAACAAACATTTGACGCTATAGCCGTCATTTTTGACGGAATCTACAGTAGAACCTCGATTATCCGGAAATCAGTCATCCCATGTCAGTTTCAAGCATGAAATATCAGTAATGACACTATGCACTTAATTTTCCACTACTCTCTATTTTATATTCTAAAATAAACTAGTCGCTATCTGAGGCATACTGTTAGGAATTATTGTTCGGATAATCGAGGTCCTGCTGTATTAATAAATTATTTATTCGTTCTACAGACATATTTTCTGTTCGCTATGCTATTACTTTGTCCCATCAAGTTTAGCTCCTATTTACATTTTTCTCCATAACTTTCATAAACTATGTTCCATGAAACCGATCTTCCGCATATGTACGTATAATAGAATGTGCAATATATAAGATGTACAAAATATATGTACTCTTCCGCGTATCTTGAGCAGCAGACAAGATTATTGAGTGTGCCATCATTTTGTCCCGGACTGTATAATCGAAACTCTTGTGTATTTTCAAAAGCTGAAAGCGGTTGCTATAGGAAATTGACACTAAACAAATAACACGGAAGAGTTCCGAATATTTACAGCGCAGCAACAGTGTAGTAAAGATACAGAAATGCGGAAGTTGCATCTGCAGAACGTCACTCGCTAAGTTGTTAACCGTGACGCACACTTCGGGGATCGAAAAAGTTTACGATCGGCCGAGTGAAAGGAGAATTGAAAATTTTCCGTGCGTAGAAAACTTCGTGGCAAGCGTCCCGTACCGGGTGTACTTTTCATTAGTACCGCCGTTAAGTTTGTTAATGAAAAGGAAAACACGGAGGCAGATTCTTATTGTAAAAATAAAATGAGACGCAGAAACATCGACAGAAGTTTCATGGCGTTCGTACGGGACTTTAACACATTGGCAGTCACCGGTGATCAACGCTCAAAATTTAATTCAATTAAATAATTGAAGAGTGCCTGTAGAAAACACTGTAAGTGCCAAAAGTCAAATTCTATACTACAGTATTCCCATTGGCATGTAGAACATTTTTCGATAAAAAAACAAAATTCTTCGATTTTGGCACTTTCAGTGTTTTCTACAAACACTCTTCAATTATTGATTGTCGCATAATTCTGAGCAAACTTCATACTGAAACAGTAATGTAGGAACAGAAGAACACGACTGAGTACTCAAATCTTTTTTTCCTTTACGAGTTATATAAAAAATAGTATGTTATATCGTGTCTGATTAGGTATGACCGTTTTCACTGTAGCGTTCAACGTGTTAAGCTTCTCAGGGATTTTATTAAAGTTTGAACAATTATATTATACAGCTATTAAAAAGAATTGAAAAAAAAACAGTTGTCTTGGAGAAGATTAATATACAACGTGGACATTTGGTATAAGTTATATTTATGGTATAAATATTTGTATACAAAAGTTTTAGGACACTTGTTAAGAGACCTTTCATTTTTAGATGGCCGAAAAATATGTAGCTGGTCTTTCGGAATTTTTTTCAAGAAAACCATCAGAGCTACTGAAATGAAATTTGAAACACATATTACTTGTACTTTGAAGTATGTGTATCATTTTTTGTGGTACCATACAAGATTCTTTTGGTGTCAAGTGTACCGTATGGAGCCTTTGCACGAATAAAGGAATCTTTCGTATTTCTGGTTCTACTTCGCTATGCTAGCCAAAATAGATCAAGATTCGGGATAGTTTCATCATATCAGTTGAGGGTAGAATCATACTGACCAGTCCATGACTTGCAATACACTAATATTCCAAGCTGCTTCTGAATAAGCTAAAACATGTCCAGTTCTATACCTGAAGTTATTGTCGCGTATAAAAAGAAACTACTCCTGAAAGCACCAAGTCCTTTAACACTTCCGAGCGGTAGCGTGCGCACCAGGTGTCCCTCGCAAGTTAAAACGCCGTTTCATAGTTCATAGATTCGAATAAACCCCCTCAGTAATTGGTAAATAATTATACTTACGAACGTATCGTGACCGTAGACACCGAGCACCGCGACTCACGACGAAATTTCTCATGCGCTCGCAGACCTCTCGGGTCCATAACCGCGAACTTTATCGGCCATCGGCATTAGATAACGAGCTCGATTATAGTTTCCGAACTCGAACGTGTAAAATCGTCGCGAAACGGGTCGAACGGTAAACGCTTCCTGCAAAATTTCTCCTCGAGATTATCGTTACGGGGAATATTTGCGATGCTCGCTCGTGTCGCGGCGCGGCCGATCGTAAACTCCTTTTTTTCCTTCTGCAAGTTTACAGTCGAAATTATGGGAACGATATTAAGTCGTATCCTAGGGGTGACGCGGGTAAAATCGACCGGCTCCCCGGTCGAGCAACAAAAATGGCTGCCAGGTAGAAAACGATCGGGCAATTTACACGCAGAATTAATTCCTCGTGGACCAACGGGTTGGCTGAGTTCGAGATACCATAGTAACGGAGGAAGGGTCTCGATTAATCATGCTGCCCACCCCCGTGCTCAGGTGGTGAGCAGGTAAGCCGGTTCGCGAGCCGTCCACTCGTCCGGCGACAATGTTAATTGATCTGTGAGTAATTTATACATGGCACTCTGTATCCGTGCCCTGCAGCCCGTACAAGCGGAATGAATTTTATTAAGGACAGAAGAGGTCCGTGTCTACGATGCTCTGGCGTGATCGGCCCCGTTATTCTTTGGACAAACTAGTTCCACGTGAAGATTTTACTTACAAGGGAAGGACCGCAATTGTCTGACTTCAATTTTAATGAGTTTTTGTGAGATGATGGCTCACAGGTTCCGACTGACATACAGGGTGCCCCACCAACATTGTCCACCTGGAATATCGTCGTTATTTCAAACAACAGATGAAAATGTTACTTTATAAAAGTTGTAGGATATGAAGAAATACATGATGCAGTATGAATAGTTTCTTTACAGGTGGAGGCGTAGAGGATATCTAGAAATTAATTTGCTTTTTTTACAGGGAATTTCCAATTTTTTAAGCTGGATTTCGATAGAACAGCAAATCCTGAGTATAAAAGTACTAAGATACATTTTCTGATCTTTGTTCATCCTATTACTCTCATCATATCACTAGGAATATTTATGCTGTCATCTTAGAAAAACTCGTTGAAATTGAAGTCGGACAGTTGAGGTCCTTTCCTTGTTAGAAGGAGATTAGGTTTGCTTCGAGTCAACGTTTTCGTTGAAATTCTGCATAGTGCTGTGACTCAAGCAGGTGGAATAATTCTCTAGGATTTAGCAAATTATTATTCAGAGCTTATGACACGGATGGGCTTGCACGGGCATCGGTATACCTTGAATACGTTGCGTGAAAATAAACAAAACAGGCGAAATGTGTCTTGAATATTTAGAGAATCATTGTACAGAGTTTCTGATACGGATGTACTTGTTTCATTGGTACAAAGAAACATGAACATCCATTAATTTCTCCAAGCAAATAACTATTGACGTGTCATAAGCTTGAAATATGGCATGGTAGTAGATGAAGAACCTTTGTTTTTTTGTAGTAGCCCTGAGGTGTGATTTGCTGCATTCAAGCGATGATGAAGTTTCTCGAAACGATTTATGGCTATTACAGAACTCATAAGCCTATTGCGCAGAATACTGAATTTTTTGTCGAATATATCCCTGGTTGGCAAGCATTTTAGCAGATACGAAGTTATTCGAGACGACCAGACAGTTCCATTATAGGCTTACAAGTTCTCGTATCTGCCACGCAACAGTATTTAAGGCCAGAGGGATGAAACAAAGTTGGAGCTTATATTCCTGAAAGTCTCTCTACCAGCCAAATGTTTTTTTTCGCCCAAAGTTTAGATGCTGTGCGCCTGGAGTGTTAACTTCAACTTCCATATAAACCGCTTTTGTAATATTCTGACTAATGAAACAAAGTCAAGACATTCAGTTCCTTGTGTCTAAATATATTGGGGGGAGTCATAAATAACTTGCGACGTGTAACAAGCTTTTTTCGTTCTAAAAATTCAAGTAGTTTATCTGCGCTACTGAGTTTTGTTTGAGGGTGAGAATCCCTAAATTGTAGACATGCTGCAGAAGCAACAGCAATCGTCCTGTAGTAAATCATCAATAAATTTAAGACAAACCGGAGGTTATTTGTGACTCAACCCAACAGCATGGTACGTTTAACGTGTCTAATAAAATTATTTAATTGTTATATTAAATTAAATTTGATTGTAACAATTATTTCTCTATCTTTTCCTACTATGTGCAGAAGGTATTTCTTGCTCACAATACCGAAGACTTCAAACTCTAAAGGTCTTTCCATATCGTCAGACACACAGCGTCTGTCAAACGCGACAGATATTCTTTAATAAATTATCTATGAGAGCTTTCATATCTAACGTAACGTGTCCATGCAAACAGCTTCAGACACAATCCGTACAGTGTGAGTACTATCGAAAATATCGCTACATGTCCGCAGATATGAAAGGACCTTAAGATTTGTAAGCCCACAACCAGCACGCGATTCTCAAATTTAATTAACCAATTATCTCCGCGCATTAAGCATAGCATCGTTATTCACTGACACGAGAGGCAAAAACTCTGAAGAAATCTGTATTGTGCATTCGAAGGTCGAAACTCGGTGGCTGAAGAGATTGCGTTAGACGAGGAGCTTCGCGGACGACTTGTTCGTAAATCACCAGGACGTCCTCGGAAACTCCTCCAGCGGCTCGTCTCGCTCGAGAGCATTCAACATTAGCCAAATGTTGAATGAACAGCCGACGCGTGTGCGTGCACGAATCTCGACCATTTGCCGGATTATGTTGCCAGCGAACCGAAGCGGATAGCACTCACTTTATTACGAAGAACGCGAGCAGGGCGTATTTATCTTTTTTCTTTTCTTTTTTGCGTGGATCCCAGCATCAATCGTGGTCATTTAGCCGGAGAGCTATATTTTTAGGAGGATTACGAACCACCAATGTGTAAACAGCAACGAAATACTGTTTAACCAAAGAAAAGGTATAGCAAGACACAAATGAGATTTCCCAAGAAAATAGAGGGTAACCATTGAAATTTAAAAGCACCCTATAATGTTAACCCGTTTTTGCGCAAGAAAGCCCTGTTGCTTTAGAAGCATTTATTATTGAAAAGCTGCACATGTAAAATAAAGTACTACTATAATACCAATGCAGACTCTGATGTCATCTCTTGTGGGAACATTCAATAAACATTCAAGGTAATGACTACATACAAGAAAATTTTCTACCGACAAATAAGTAGAACCAGTGGTGAAAATGTAGGTGTACTCAACCGAGTACAGTGGGCAAAAATGGGTTAACACGTTGACTGCCACAGTGAGAACTCCCGTACCTGGGAAGACATGCTACAAGATCCCATTTGAAACACAAATGACAAAGAAAACAATATGTAACTATTCAATTGCACAGTCTTGGCCTTCTAATTTTATTGCAATATTAACCATCATCCGTCCCTTGTGTCAATTTGACACGTGTCTCTCACAAAAATGTTGTAAACGTGAAAAAGTACCCCTTGCACGTCGCTTCATTATTTGTGAACAATGTGAACAATCTTATGCCTGAAGGTTCTTACTGAATCTACAGAAACATCATATTTTTATTGTCAATAAAAGAATTTGCGAATGTAACTATTTCTCTTTCCATTCTATTAATTTTTTACTATTGTGTCAATTCGACGCGAAGGGACAAATTAAGTTCTGAAAATGATGGACGGATGAGGGTTAATTCTATTGAATATTCTGATAAAATTAGTAATTATTTGATGAAATAAAATTTGATCCGTCGGTCATCGGTGACCCCACGGCAGTCAACGTGTTAACAGGAACACCGGATATCAACTGAACGTCATCTGGAGCACCCTCCTCTCGTTTTTAATTGCTCAGTTCACCAATTAGAACCTGTGGTTGGTGATCAGTGACCCGGAACGCGAACACGGTTCGCTTAAACGGAGAAACTACCCACGCGCGCGTCATTATGAGTTAGCGTTCAAACCCCTGATGAAGCTAACTGCAACGCTGTTGAAACATCGAAACCTAAGCGAGCAGAACTACGCAAGGACACGGCTTGCACCTACAAACCTTTAGTAACTTGATAGATACTATCAACAACCCGATCCCTAAAAGCATCATGGATCTCATTCAGCAACACAGAAGCTTGAAAATAATCACCCATTTTAGGGCTGAGCAGCATAGTCTAACTTCAAGGATTGAACGAAAGCCGGCGTTTCCTACGTAGCAACGTTAATGGTTCTCAAAATTCTATACGACTTACAATTAATAGTTCTTAATTAAATTATTTGGATAACAAGGAACATGTGCGCGTAGAATGTATTATGAAGGTTGTTCACATCAGAACTGGAATTTAATTTTTAAACAGATAAAGAGGCAAAATTATGCCCAATAAAGAACATCTATTTTTTAACGTAATCTCCATTTACATCATAGCAGTTTTGTCATCGACGTACCAATACATTAATACCAGTGGAATACAAGGACGAGTTGTTCGTAAGACAAAATTATGAGCAGCAAAGAACATTTATTTTTCAATGTAATCTCGATTTACATCATCGTATTTTGACCATTGTTGTGCCAATGCATTAATACCAGCAGAATACAAGGATTTGCCCTGTTGTTTGAAAGAGTGTAACACACGTTTTAAGCTTATCTTCTTACTGAAACCGTCAGCCGCCCAAAAGTTTCTTCAAGAGATCAAACAGATGAAAATTTGAAGACGCTGAATCGAGACTGTGGAGAGGATGTGAAAGGACTCCTCAAGAGAATGTTTGCAGTCTTTCTCTGGTTTTCTAAAGGTGTGAGGCTTTGCGTTATCCTGCAATAAAAGCAGGTGTGCGATACACTGGTTCAGACGTCAGGACAAATCCTCTTATTCTACCAGTCCTAACGCAGTGGTACATCGATAGCAAAAATGGTGTGATGTAAGTGCAGATTACGTTGAAAAATAAATGTTATTTGCTAGTCATAATTTTGACTGTTCATCCGTCTAAAAAATACGGTTTTAACGTGAACGACCTTCGTACTATGAATTACAGGGTAACATGCTATTCAGATAACAGGATACTCGAATGGCAAGACGTTTGGATAATGACTGTTCAGGTAAATCAGATCAGTTTATCGTGAAATTCAATAAATGAGTTCCACCAACACGGTCCATGTCCATCAGCGACGCCTTCATTAAGGAGGGAATCGTTTTAATCGATGAACAACGATTTCGACGCAATTACGGCCCGGTTGATTTTAATGTTCGACGATTGACCGCACATCGAGGCTCTCGAATAACTCGAGCGTGAAACCTCGTGAAATTCGAGCTTAAATTTCACCGAAGACCATTGACGTCTCTGCGGCGGATCAGCATGAAATAAGGTTATTGAGATATAATCGCGGTCTGCTATAGCGAATATAGAATCGCCGGTAGATACGGATGACCGCGAGTAACAGGCCCGAGCCGGACGCATCGCGAGGGGCCCTGTGCCCAAAGAAAGGAGAAATTTTGGGCGAAAAGAAGCGAGCCGCGCGGGTGGCCCCACGACGAAACCACCGCTGCTCTCGACGATTTTTCGTCCCATTTTCTTGCCGTACACGCGGTTTACACACTTCCCGATAACGCTTCGTCATCCGCTAATTTTTTCCGACGTAACGGTCCTCCGGTCGATATCTCTTCCCGTCTGAGCAAAAGAAGAAAATAATGTTCATTCGTTAACTGGAATTTCTTTGCAAACCGCCGGATGACACGAATTTCTGATGAACAAAAGAGAGAGTAGGAGCAGAACCCTGATTACTGAAAATCAGTTTAACTTCTTGTCTTATAATAATAACGAATCGCACTTGTGATGCAGATTAGGGTCTGTATGTTGTAAATGAGTTTCTGTCAAATGTGAATTTTTAAAAATGTTGTATTACAGCAGCTTTTGCCTTTGAGGGGAACGTCTAAACGAAATTGTACGGGTTGGTGCATATTATTCCTGTATTTCACCTTTAGAGTATTTAACTAAGGAACTTCAGTGTAGATATATTCGAGGGGTTAGAATCATTTGCTGAGAGTCCTGAGTATCTCGGAGTCTGTCACCTAATGGTACAAACAGGTTGATGCATGGAAGGGGTTGAAAAATTTGGAAGGATACAGTGAGTACTGTCATGGAGAACAGAAACTGTCTAATCGACACATGTTGGTCCTAAAATTGAATTGATTGTTTAGAGTTTAGAGACTCTATTGTGACTTCTGCACTGAAAAAGTCATTGTTTTTAATAGTTAGTGTTCATTTGCGAATCTATATTGACTGAACGTTTTCTGTTCGTTTGAGTCAGGACCGTGTCTCAATTATTCGATCTTCTTTAGGAAGCACCACCTTATACAATGTTAGCTTCTTTTTATGTTAATATTTAACTATATAATTTCGTTTATAAATAATAACGCGTTGAATGAAACAGTGATAATTGCTGTACGCTATCAGGCATGTTATAAAATGTTCTTTTTTAATACAAATTGTGAAGAACACTCTATCGGTTTTTGCTATTATTTTGACATTGACAACAGTCAGAATTTTATGAGAATTAATAATTATTTAAAGTGCTAAATATAATGTTAGGAATCTGACCCAAAGAATATTGTCCACTTCACCTATTTTTGTTATCATCAATATGTCGTTACAATATAATTTATTCCAGCCATCCATAATAAAATTGTCAACATATACACTTATACAGCAGTATTAATAGACGGTAGGTCTCTAAGTGTACACGTACAGTAACTACTTAATTACTTATAATTACTTTCCTTCGTTAATTCTAGTACAACCGACCAACTGCAAATTTTTCATGTGCAATTCAAATGTTATTTGTTAAAGATACCATATCCTTGCTTCAGATAACACTGTCATAAAAAAGTGTTAAACAGAAGAATATTGAAGTGACATAAACATGTGATCAATTTCGTGAGTATAACTCGTTTCCAAATAGATGAAATAAATACTTCAAGGTTGAATCGCTTCATCTTCCCATCGTCTGTTCCGCTTTTATCTCGACACTTTCGATTACGACAGACTGCCTCTGAAGTTTCTCGAAAATCGGAGCGCACACCCTCGGACGAAATCGAATCTGCCAGACGCGTTTAGGTTCATCCATTTCGCGGCTTTTCACGATTTCGCGGACAGAGGAAGGAAAGCTTGGCCCGCGTCCAGCCACTGTCCAATGAAGTTTCCATTATAAATCGTCGCGGATCAAGCGGAATTTCATTCACGAACCACGTTCTGGTCATCGTGCACGTTACGGTCGTAATGATCGTACGTGATCTCCATAGCAAAGGGGATTGCATAAATCGTGAGTGCACGCCTAATGTATCAGATCATCACGCCAGTAGTGTTGTTTCTGTGGTTAATCTTCATTGTAAGAAAATAAATAGTTATCGTTACCTTTGATCATCGTCAAATTGGCTATTTCTTTTTATAACAATATCGCATCTTTCGAGTAACTTTTTTAGACCTTTTTGTAAGAATTCTTCTCTTTTCGCATTAACCCTCGTCCACCCCTTGCGTCAATTTATCCCATTTTTCTCACAGAAATGCGGTAAACGTACAAAATCGGTACGTCCGTCATATCGCTTTATTTCTGAACGATGCGAACAATCTTCCGTCTAAATGTACTTTCATTGTTTTATTTTCATTAAAATCTCTGCCAATGCTATGACAACCAAAAACACCTAGCTTGATGCTCATAAATCAGTGCAAGGCTGCATCACGTTCCTCTAACGTCGGGATCAAAATGTTTATCACGAGTATCGCTCGATGTCATAAAGCGAGGGCTTAAGAGAAGCCTGACAAAGAAACGAGTCCTCCACGCGGACGAAACAGCCCTCTAGACGATTTACGTAAATGCACGAGCAACACAGTTTTCTCAATATCCGGCGCCGCGTGGCGAAAGCGGAAGTCACGTCCGCCGGCGGCTCGATAAAAGAGCGGGTTAAGTTGGGCTCGGTGAAATGCACAGTCCAAGGGCAAGGTGAGGGGTTCGTGGGGGGTTGGAGGGGTGAAAAGAGCGAGCGTGGCGTGCGGGAGGGACGAGGTCCGCAAAAGCGACGCCGCTTTAAGGGAGAAAAAGCTTTTTGCTACGGGGTTGAAGTCACGGCGAGCCTGGCGCGGGCGGCGGGGGTGGAAAATCGATTTCAGCCCCACCCGGATGCGATAGACAGGGAGGAGGCAGTGGCCTCGATCCTTTTGCCGATGGTAGACGAAGCCAGGGAGTCGGCGAACGGCTATATCGTGCTTTATAATAAGATACTTCATCGACGACGGGGCAGATATAAAATCGTGAGATACATCCTTGTCAGGAGCACCCTCCGCCTCGGTCTATCTTTCGACGAGATGTCGGGGGCGCGTCGACTCGAACAACATCCCCACGATGAACGATCCACCTTTGCCTTTTAACCTGCTGAGGCATTTAACCCATAGACGCACACTTTCTTTTCTAGATCGGCTTCAGTAACACACTTTTTTTGAAATGTTCCTTTGTTGCTACAAGAAATTAGATTAGGAGACAATGCCTATGAGGGTTAATTAATACGATTTTCGTTCATGTGTATTATTGTTAAAAAAATAACAACAAACTTACCAGGAGTTTCGCCCAAAAATATGCAATTAAAAAGCTGAATAAATAATGTCTGATAAGTACACTGCGGATGTTTATGCAAATATGCATTTTTAGACTTGCATATTTCGTATGTCAATGCAGTTAAATAAATGAAAGTTGAATGAGACTGCATTTCCTCTTTGAAATGTTTCAAATATTTCATTTTTATTTTGCTAAATTATTGAATGTCCATCGTCCACCAATTTGGATACATTAAATAGCATAAACATCCGCAGTCTACTAATAAGCATTGATCGAAAAATCGTGTACTATAAGAACAGTTAAAGTGAATTTTCTCAAGAATCAAGCTTCATAATGGAAAATTGTAGTCTTTATTTTGATCTCGGTTTTGAATAAGCAATCATCTTCATTTTGACAGTACTACAATTTCGGACACACTCTGTATAAGGAGAGAGTGCAGCTGTAAAGGAACACCCTAAATCAATGGCGTGCATACATCGATGCTATTTGTTTTCATAAAAGTGGGCGGAACCTCGTAAAAAATGTATTGACAAAGCCATTAGATCGGATTGCTCAACGTGTATTTGGCCAGGCCCGTGGAGCCATCGAATTTATCAAGGTTTACTCTCCTTTTTCTTCTTTTTCTTATTTAGTATTCTTTGAGACATTCCTGGCCCATTTTCGATTGCGTAAAATGGGAACACACACTATGTAAATATTTTAATAAAATATACAAATAGCAATGCATAAATTTATATAAATACGTACATGTAGAAAAATATAATTTCGTTCGGTAGCTATGATTTAATTTTATATAGGGTGTGTCCCAATTAAACGAACAAATTGCACCGATACGTTGTTTGCGGCAAAAGAAGTTAAAAATGAGTTAAATTAAAAATTACGAGATAAAAATCAGTTACAAATGTTAAACAAACATGTGCACGGAAGTCATTCGTTAAAGAATTGCAACAAAAAGATTAAATATAAATTTAACAAATTCGCTTAACCATATTAAACTTTGATTGCAGTACAATATAGGAACTGATTAAACTCTACCTCTCACAGCAGCCATTACGTTACAATTGAGAAGACAAAAATAAAAGAACAACTGTTCGATGCAATTACGGGGAACAGTATTTTCCAGTAATTAATGAAACAAAGTATGTAGTGGTTGATCAACAGCATTTATAAAATCGATATTGAGGAATGTGTGCATTCATACTGGAGAATTAAGTTTCGATGAAAACTGTAGACGCTTCTGTGAAATTTTCTGTATGGAGAATTATTTTGTTAGTTCAACGACAGCTTTACAGAGTGCGGGAAATAATTCATGGGGTTTGTAGAGCGGTATGGAATTCAAGTACACGAGGCATCGATCGTTATTTCCAAACAGTTACAGCAACGCAGTTTGCCGAGTAAGTGGAACACGAAAAAGGTTGCAGCTCGCAAACAAGCACAATAGGGACATACGTTTGCACGTAACTACTTCATTCACTGGTTTCGTGTACAGGGACTACCTCAACGTGTTACAACGTACACTGCCGACCATAAGTCGAGTCGCTCAGAAGCCAAACTGATCAGCTCCGCCTTTTGTAAATTTCTCAATTTCAGTACTCGAGTACATGAATGCAACACCATCAATTTTCTGTATTTTTTTATTTTATATAGTCGATCAATTTGGCTTCTGGGTAGCTCAATTGTAGGTCACTTGCCAGTTCTGTTGAAAGTACAATATGTTCCTTAAATCATTGCAAATGTCTGGAATAGGCTAAATTTTTTGATTGCACCCCATTGTTTAAAGCGGAGGTTAAATATTGTTATAATAACGATTATGGTTCTCGAAATAGTTACGAAGAACTGATATGGCGAACAGTAGTTACAAAAAACTGAAACTCAGGGAACATATCGGTCCCATAATAATTATTATGACTATCATTTATTATCCATAACAATTACACTCATTTTTAACCCTCATCCGTCCCTCATTTTCCTAACTTTATTTGTCCGTTGGTGTCAAATTGACATAATGGTAAAAAATGGTATAATGAAAGGATAAATAGTTAACTTTTCGAATACATATTGCTGTTTTACATTTATCGCATTTCTGTGAGAAACATTGACAAATTGATATAAGGGGCGGATGAGGGTTAATTATCGATACAGAGAACATTAATTTTGTTATCCTTGTTCCACTGGTTGAGCATTCTTCAACTCGATGTTCAATGAATTTCTGTAGTTTTAAAACAATACATTTTAGGTTCACCGCAACCCATTACTATCATTGAACTGTTTATCAACTACATATAAAATAGTCGAGTCACCTGAATAGGTAGCAGCAGATGCGTACAACTTTTCCGTTTCCCAAACAGAAACATGACTTTGCTTTACCAAAAATTTTTAAACAACTTTAAAAACAGTTTTCACCCCTCGCTTAAAAGCGGTCAGGCTAAAAACTTTTCGATCTTGTTGCGTAAAAAAGAATCTCGTTAATCCCACGTTCGCACGGCTATTCCTGGAGCAGGTGTACAGCCGACGAAGCTTAAATAGCCGACTGCAGACGCGATTATTGATTCGAAACTGTATCGACCCTCGTTCCACCCTCCCGGTGCTGGCCACTGCACGGTTCTGTTGGCCTACTTTAATCTCCATGCAAACGCCATACACACAGACTTGGCGAGGTGGAAATTCTGCACGCGAGAAGACGTTCGTTCGATTTCTATCGACGCCCCGGTACACGAAAACGCGATCGATACTCATCTGGCCCTTACGTGTTTCGAGAACCGAATGTTTAGAAAATTTGAAACTGTGAAGAATATTTCTGTACCTTGGTAAAAAAAGGACCACCGTCTAGTTAGCAGTTTTTCGGGAACAGGTGCATATTGATTCTTCTTATTGTAATACACGTAACACATTGGCCTCTTGAGAATGTATCATGTAATGATGTATTAGGTTGACATACACCCCCGTCCATAAGTCATGGGACACCTTACCATTTACTTAATTACATAATTGCTAATTCTTATGAAATTTTGAGCGACATTAATATTGCGATAACAATACAAGATCACACCTATATGATCACATAGATAAATATGTATTTCCGATATGATTTATGCTTGAAACGGAATAGTTTCACGTGTCTGGCTAGGTATGACAGTTTCCACTGTGGCGTTCAACGTGTTTATAATTAGTATTAGATTAATAAGATAAAGTAGTATGAATCCAGAGACTGAGCTGACGACATCATATTAAATAATATGCCTTCTTTTTCCTTCTGTCGTACGAAAGCAGGACACAGTTTCGATGAATCTGCGTATTACCGAATGAACTGTATTCAAATAAACGGGAAAAAGTGGTTGGAAAATTTCCGTTTGTAGTTGCGTGTCGTTTCTGCAGGAAATCCAGCGAGCCATCGATTTCTCAGAATATCGCAAACGAATCGAAGCGACTGGCGGAAAACGTTTCCTCGCTTTCCAACCTTGTTCCGCGGCTGAAAGCTCGGATTATTGGATGTTGGAGGGTTTAATCCTGCGATCAAAGGATTTGGAAGCATGGCCAGATATTTCAATAAAATACTTCTGAACCCAAGATGACAACCGGAAAATATTATTTTCTTTTGTTTGAAAATTTCTGTAAAACTAAAATCGAGGATTATTCAACGCGAAAGAATTTCATGTTCGTATTGCAGAATTAAAAAGTCAGATGTGTTGATAAAATATGTGCATTTCATTCGAATTTCAAATAATTTCGTATATTTAATGAAAGAATTTAAAACTGTTAATCTCCCTTTTTTAAAGTTCCACTCTGAAAATTTAAATGATAAAATATTTAAATCGATTCCGTTTATTTTAAAACATATTTGAATTAAACTGAATTTCCTCCAATTATATTCTGTTATTTATATGCTACAAATTTATGGTGACGCAAGGAATTAATCAAATGAATACATTATTTCAACTTTCTTTTATTTGATACTTACGATTAGTCAGGATGTTCTTAATTGAAGGAATGTTACATCTGTTGCCAATCACAGCTCACTCACGCATCCAAAACTTGTAATTATTTAATTTGCCAGATATAATTATTTCTTGAAGGTGGGCACTAAATACCCTCCCGTTTATAGTTCAAGTTTCAACAAATACCTTGGTAGTGCGAGGGTTAAGAAAGAAAAGTAATTATAGCAAATCACGATATATTAAATAATTATAATGGAAAAACATTTTTTTAATTTCTTCGTTTATTTTTAGTCTGATATAAATAACAATAATCAAATATTATAACAAAGAAGAACAAATCGTATGTAACTAGTACATAATGTGTCCATTGGCTCATATCTTCTGTAGCCTGTTCATACCATAACCATATTGCAGATCATTAGAATCTATTTTTTATATCTGATGATTTGAAACGTTTGAGTCTACACGAGTCTGATGTTTCTTCAAGTAGTCGCTTGGCAAGCACATTAGGATAGTAAAGTAGCTCTCCGAGTAGTTTCTTGCTTGTGTGGTTGGGAAGAAATTGAATAATTTTTCTCTAGCAACAATAAATCCGTTTCTAAAGAAGTTAACTTCTTCCTCGAATATTCGAAGTCAGAAGTAATATTTCAAATCCGCTTTACTTTTTTCCCCTGAAGCTACGAAAGTTAACTGTCCAGAAAGTTCTGCACGTCGCAGATCCTTCACGTCCACCGCGTGAAAAATACATTTGCTTCCGTTCGATCGACGCTCGAGTTTCCCAGCACGATCCCCGTTCGTCGCGGTTTGAATACCAAAACGTTTGGAAACTCCTCCCATCATGAGAAACCGCGTGTCGATGGCATCGAACGGACAACGGTTTATGTAATAACCGCACGCTGTGTCCGCGAAACTGTTTCACCGTAAACGGTTGGTTCCGAGGCAACAGTAGCTTGAAATATCATATTCCGTCGCCGCAATTGATACCGTAGAAAAACCAGCCACGATTCTCCGTACCAATATCTCTTCTATTCAACTGCTCGAAGAAACTTTTACGATGTGACGAAGAAACGTATAGAATTTTCAATTACGAACAGGTAAAATATTCACACGTTCGCCGCTGTCGATCATCCGGAAAATCTTCTCTGATGAAACTACATTTTTAACTCGTCTCTACGGTAGAACCTCGATTTTCTGAACTGCGTTCAGTAGTCTACGGATCTGTGTGCAATTTAACGTATCCAAGATCGTGAATAATGCACATTTTATAGAATAAGTGAAACGAAAAATGTACTTTTAAACATTTGAACTCCGAAATGCAGTTTTACGACAGTTGCGTTTGATCAGCTACAAGGAAATCGAAAATATTGAAGACCAAAAGTGTATATTTGCATAAAAATCCGCAGTCTAGTAATCAGTAACAAGATGCCTCACATTGTACATATGTTCCTCATAAAAATGATACTTTTGGTTTAGAATATAAAAATACACGGTGCTACAAAATAAAGTACACAATGTCACTAATGATAATTCCACCTTATAATTAACATAGAAGAAGAATTTTCGGATGAGCCGCGTTCGGATAATCGAGGTCCTACTGTGCAATTTGTCCAAAATGCTTCTAATAATATGCAGATTACTTTTTTGTTAATATAGTTTATTTACTGTTATTAAGAAGAAATAAATTTTTGTTTCTATAAAATGTGATTTTTATTGCAAATTTCAGGTGTGGGTCCCACGGACTATGTAGTAGCGTGTAGTACAGTAGAGTCTCGATTATTCGAACACTGATTATCTGTAAATTGATCAAGCTATACCAATTACAAGCTGAGACTATCATTGGTGGCACTGTTTACTTAATTTTACACCCTCATATATTTTACATTCTAAAATGAAATTTACAACACAGTTACAGTGTAAGTCATACTGTTCCTAAGTTTGCTTCGGATAATCGAGGTCCAATTGTACATAAGTTACAAGTTTTGGATAGCAATAATTACGGCTTAATGATCTTGTAACTGAGCAAACATTGCAGACTCTGTACCCAGGACCTCGACGATTAGTTGTTAGATTTCATTTAACACGTTCAATCCCGTGGGGGTCACCGATGACCGGCACCTCAAATTTAATTTAATTAAATAATTATTGATGGTCACGAAATTCTGAGCAAACTTCATGCTGAAACAATAATGTAGAAACAGACGAACACGATTGAGTACTCAAATCTCTTTTTTCTTTACGACTTACATAAAAAGTAGTAAAGTATGTCGTGTCTGATCAGGTATGGCTGTTTTCACTGCGGCACTCAACCTGTTAAGTAATAGTTTACTCAAACAAAAAAATAGGTAGTACGCAGTAGAGTTTACGCGTGTTTAATGATCAATAAGGAAGTCAATAAAGAGATAAAATATACACTGCACTAAGAAAGAAGAGAAACTGTATAATCTGTATATAAAGTGTCAGTGAACTGTATAAAAGCCTTTATGTATCTCGTGTTTATGTCTGCGCGGTGGAGGCTCTGCTCGGATGACACAGCTCTTTTTTTGCCCCTGCAGAGTGTCCTGGAAAACCTGCAGGTCAAAAGACTCAACACTTTCCCGATGCAGTCTGTCCGTGTGTGTGCTGCGTGTAAATATCGTTACATTCCAACATCAGTCTTCACCGATAAGTCATTATACAGGGTGAGGCTAAACATCACACGATGACCTTGAGTCAGAAGTTAATAAACTAAAGCTATTAAACTAAGATCTAGAGCAGTGATGGCCACAGGAGCTTCGGCCTGCCCCCACTCTAGATCCATTCTCCTCATATAGGCTGTGATCTCTGACGACGATTGGCTGAGGGCGAACAGGGAGCGAACTGGAGGGAACTGAAACGAGGGGAGTGGACCCAGAGTGGGGGAAGGCCGGAGCTCCTGTGGTCTTCACTGGTCTAGAGTATAACAACGTTCGCTGCTACTCTGGATTCTGATTAATAAGTTAGCTTTTAGAATAGCAAATGCTTCGACGAAGAAAATGCAATGGATTTTTAAAGACTTTCGGAAGTACGAGGGGCGATGACAGGATAGGGCAGGATTTTGGTATGACACAGAGCCTAGGCTAACGTTGGCTGGGTATAGATGAAGCAGTGCTTGCAGTTATGGGTGACGTAGTATTTGTATGTTTGTGATTATAGAGAAAATAGAAACTGAAAAATATTTCTATATACACGCAGTCACAAATAGATAAGGGGTGAGTACATTACACCGCTACCTACTTTCGTCTAATAACCCAAGTTCCGTCCAGTGCTTATACTGTAATTATGAAATATAATAAAAGCAAAATCAGCGGAATGCAACAAGGCTGACCTCAAAAAATTGACAAAGTACCAGCAAATATGGTACGGATGACCCAGCAGGAAACGGGAGGATAGCACGTGAAGCTTACAAACAGTCGTTTGCGGGATGAATTCGTTATCGTTCGAGGCTGTCGTTAATTGCACGTGCACGAGGCCGTCGAAAAGTGCTCCCCTCGCGCAACCGAGACAAGCCTCTCGCAAGCTTCCCGGCCGCGTATCGCCTCGATTCGGCGCTGATAATTGGAAACGGTAAATGAATTAAGCTGTGAGTGGCTTTCTCCCGGTCGCGTCGAGTGATAATTTATGCAGGAAAGTATGCATTATGCGGCTAATAGGGCTGTTTCCATGATATTTATAGAGGCATTTCATAATACGCCTGTACGTTACATCGGAGCGATAATTACAGGCGCGTCGCGGCGGTATCGTTGCACCGCAACTTTTCTCATCTGTTTTTCCACCGCGATAAAGCTGCTCCGGCGAGCATGAACGTTCTCGCATCGAGAATTACGGACCACCGCTTCCAGGTGAATCGGTTCGAGTGGATTGTCTCTCGTACCGATTGTACTGAACCGCACGTGCGACTCGGGTCCACACAATGCGAGCCACGACCTAATCGTGTTTCATTTAGATGGATCGCAGATGGGCCGGCCTGCTGCAGGAGCCAGGCAAATTTGAGAAAGCGCAATTGGTGTGTGAAGAGTGTGCCTTCTCTGACAATGAGCGCTCTGATATGTTTGTGGTATAACGTTGTAAGCGTTATACTATCTCCAAGACGACTTAATGTGCTGGAGCTGCTTTGTAATTGGCTCACGTTCAAGTGTTGTTGATTAGATGTTTATTGGAAGTTGATAGAGAACTGACTGATTGACAGGGGAGTATAATGTCGATATATGTGAGCTGACGATGTGAATGTGGGTGTGAATGTGTCAGTGAGTAAATGTGTGAGCATACGTGAGTGCCTTCTAAGATCTGTGTATGAATATATGTGCGTTCTTTTGTGATGGATGGAGTTTGTAAAGGAAATTGGTGTGTATGGACTATCATTTGACTGAGTTGCAGATGTGTTGGAAGCACCCTTACGCGTCCACTCTTGTTTTTCAAATATTTATTTAAATTATATGTGTACATTATTAATATCATATTCAGGTGTTATATTAATGTAGAATATAATAGATAACGTATCCACGTTCTAATAATTATTTTGAGCATAATGAGCGAGTGTAAGGGGGTGAACATTCGCAGTCTAATTGCTAATTGGAGAATGTGGTCGGTGTCTCAAATAGGGTTCCTTTGTGGTATTTCTGATTATCGTATCAGGATGTAGTAAGCTGTCGAACATCAAGGATCACTATTTTTGATACTTCGTGCATTCTAGCGGAAGAATATACCGCGGCTGAAAACCACGAGCCGCTCGATTCACCCGTTTCTTTCGAAGCACCGACGAAGTAACGAAGTGGCAATTACGTTGAACGCTGTCGACGAAACGAGCATCGGTGAAGTTCCCCGAGGCGGTGGGATGCATTCATGCTCGAAATTTCATGTCCGTGGCAACGCCTTCCCCTGCTTCAAAACTTATGGTATTCACCGACGTCTGATTGAAAAGACGTGGAGTAGAACGTCGAAACTCAGCGAGCAAACCCACCGAAATTCTTCAAAGAGAAAAGGTCGAAATAGAGGGGTGAACTTTTAGAAGCACAGACAGTATCTTTATTTTTTTTTCATTTCGTTAATACTTAATTTAATTTTGATTATATTCCAAGGGGTAATCTGAACGATACAAAAATTCACCAACTTCTAGTGTTGCTCAAAAATTATAAAATATTTAAAATTTAATGATGCTTCATTAGTATATGCACGGTTCATACTGTCGCTGACAACTCTTATATGACGACGTGACATTAAAGAACTAACAACAAAAAATAACCAGGGAGTTTCTTCTTGTTTACTTTCCATTGAAATGTAGGGGATGAATTTCCAGAAGCTCAGGCGATATTTATTTATTTTTTCAATTTAACCTTGACTCTTCTTTCAGAAATAGCCTTATTGAGAAAATAGAAAATTCATCAACTCCTAACATTTCTGAAAAATAATAAAATAGTTAAAATTTGAGAATGCTTAACTCATATGTACATAATTCTACACTCTTGCTAATAACTCTTACATAGTAACGTAAAATCAAAAAACTTTCAAAGAAAAATTCACCTAAGAAGAACGATCACAATACATAAGATTTCCAGAAGTTCAAATGACACAAACATCCACGATCTACTAATAACGTCTCGTCTTGCAGAACTATTCTCATTTAGGGGGAGTAGTTGTTGGGTTTAATGTATGTGTGTGGTGAGCATGAGTGATTGTTACGCGCTCCTAGATTTAATTTATGGAGTGTCTGAATTTGTTCAATATATATACTGCGTACGAATATTCATTTATTCTAAATATTTATTTGTTTCTATGGACATGTGATTGTAAATTCTTTCGTTAGATTATATTTTGCCACTGAACAATTCAACCGTGTTTCTGTTGCAACTCTAATTCTCCAGAAATTAGATAGAAGCAACTTCAGGCTCCATCCTGACAAAATTCTCCACTCGAAAATCCTCAAATTCTCCCCAACAGTACTCACCTTATTAGCAGCAGGAGAACAAATTCAACAACCCCATAAATCCTTATACCGATCACGTAATCTCAGCCGTTACCCAACGTTCCGAACGATCGTTCACTGTATATCAGTTTGTTGTACACTTTACACGACAGCAATTGCAGCAGCGAATCGACAGAAGGGAGGTTCGAACACGGCGTGAGACAAGTTATATCGAATTTATGTCCGAAGCACGGGGCTCGTCGTGTCTCCCCGGATCGTGGCGATTCGATTATTAATTAACCGAGACTCGCTAGAATCTCCCATGGTCTCGTTTTTCTAGCCGGCTCGTGTGCACGTCGGGTATCGATCAGTCGTCGACGGAGAAAGCACGACGAGACGTCGTAACACGCCTACGTCGTTACGTTCTTATGTACGATCGAAATTCCTTGTAACTAACGTCGTCGCGTATTTCTACCAGCCGAACGATCCGGATGAAAGTCAACAGAGCTGTTGAGCAAGGTAATGCATTGTCGAAGAGTATCGTGTAAACAGTGTGGCAGCATCCGACAAGTCCGTGGAACTTTCTAGCAAAAGAAAATTTATAACCAGTATTTACGGGGTACATGGAACAATCCGTTCAGGGGTGAATTTATTCAGGCTGGAAGAACATTTTTCGTTCCCTTCTTCAAACAGGTTTGTTCAATTTTTTTCAGTTGTCCCCTTTACCAGCTACACTTTGCCTTTATTGGCAATAGAAACTAGTTGTTTATTCAATATAAATTCATGGTATAATGTACCAGCCTCCTGAGTAATACTTTAACAGCCGCAAGTGAAAACTCCCATACGTGGCCAGACAACTTGTAATATCCCATTTCAAAGAAAACTGTCGAAGGAAATAATTGTATAGCTATTCAATTGCATAGCGTCAAACTTCTATTCTTGTCACAATATAAATTTGACTGAAAATCGTATTATAATTCGTAATTATTTAATTATATGAAATTTGATGTGTCGGTATTCAGCTCTAAAGAAAAGCTTTGTCGATCTTCGTAGTATAATCAGGTTTAGCAATTATATCTCCGATCCAACTTAACACTTAAATGACCGCAGATTATTTCCCGTGGCTCTACTCTAAAATCGATGATTCTCTCGTTTGGAAATGAGAGACAAGTAAATACAATTACAAATTTTCATTTTCATTATACAGTGGAACCTAGTTTATTCGAACACCGAACGTCTGGAAATTAGTCATCCTTCGTCAGTTACAAGCTGGAAATATCATTAATGACAGTGTGCACTTAATTTTGCGCTATCCTGTATTTTATATTCGAAAAGAAACCTATTATTTTTATGCGAAATATAGTTGCAATGTGCAGCATGCTGTTATGAATTATAGTTCGGATTATCGAGGTCCTACGGTACTTACAAATAATTGTACAAGTGCAGTAATATTTGTTTAAAATGAGTCTAGCAATTCCGCAGGGTATGATGTTTTTCTGAAAGCAAATTCTTTTATGCAGAAGTACAGTAAACAAATTTGCAAATGTGCCGTGTCTCACTTCCGTTTTATAGGTTGCACAGACTCGACATGCTCGTGTTGGAAATTTCTTTTTTACCGAGATGAAGAGTTGCTTTGAGTACACGTGCCTTTATGTCACCAGAAAGCCGCCCAGGCGAAGCCTCTTTTTAAGCACGTTTGGTACGATGATGAATAACGATATTGTTCATTGTTTCATTCGTAGAAATAATCAACTCTCTTAATGCTTTCCTCGGAAACAATTTGTACGTAACATGTTTACGTTGATTGTGACGACGATGCACTATCAAAGTGTTAAAAAGAGTCAGTTGTCAACAATTGACAGTCTGTCAAAAATAGTACTGCTCTTTTCGTCCATTTTCTAATTTCTCTCATTATTCCACAATATGATAAATATTGTTCCGCTCTGTCAACACCTTTCATGTATTTATTGTACTCAATAATACATTTAGGCTTAATACTGTTTCGGTACACTTATTTTTCATGTTATTATCAATCATCTTCGAGTTATGAATAGTGGGTATCACGAATGGACAAACAAATCTTGTCAACAGTCTATTGCGCCTGATTGTGTACTTTGCGACACAAGAAATCATGTGAGGACTTTTTTAAATATTAACCCTTTGACATGCACACAAAATAAAAGTCGATACGTTAAAAAACTATTATTTAATATATCTCAACTGAACAATCATGCAAGCTTTACAATGACATAACAAACAAATGGCGTATCCCAGACGTCTTTGTATGTCAAGGGATTAATGTACCACAGTCGGGTTGAGAGAATTGTCAGGTATGCGGTGAACAGCATGAATTCAGTTTAGCGTAATTAGAATAACCATTACAAACGGAATGGCTAGTAGAGAAATGCTTTTGCTAGAAAAGCTGACAAGCACAGCTCCCGAAGCGGTCGTCTCACATTTAATGAGCTCTTGCATGGTAATACGCCACGTTATTACAGATCTCCCTACGTACGCTTTGGGAGTAGACGATCAATAGTTGAAAGGATATTTAATATTAAAGCTCCGATAGGGTTTATCTAATCTGCTCTAAGAGTTGCTTTTATGCATGATGCAAGAGCGTGGAGCAGTCGCTATGGATATCTGATAAAATCGTAGTCGGCTACGAAGGTGGAGTGTCTTCAGCCGGAAGTGGTTGCTAATTATTGATTGGCTGAATGTTCCGAAATTCAGCAAGGGGGGGTTCCTTGCGATACCCGTAAACAGTATCTCGTCATACCTAGATGCATCTGAAATGATCTACCCAGGAGATTCCTTGTGGTACCCATAAGGATGCATCTGGAACAGCCTACCCTGACTGACTAAGAGTTGCCTCTTTCATCATAAGCAAACTGCAATTTGCTGTCTCTAAATATTATCCGAAATATAAGTGACATCCTGCCTCGTCGATCGCTGACTAAATCACCTTGTCGTCACCACGATAAAACAACTGACGCAGCTTGAACGAGCAACAACGCAACGCAATCCTGATGCCCCAGTTTCAGAGTAATATGCAATAAACCCAAGAGAAAGAAGCCTTCCTACACAGGTGCGTCTCCAAACTACTCCCAGTCGCACCGGTGGGAGCTGAAAGGAGCCACCTCCAGAAATCGCAACTAAGTTATCCATCTGTCACAGCAGTCTATCCTTTCGCAGAGGGGGCGAACGAGGTGAGGCATCGAGGAGCCTCGCTTGACAAACGGACGGCAATGGGCCGTTTTACAGGCCTCGTCCTTTTACCTGGTCCGATCGAAGTCCGTGGCAATTTTTGCCGGGTCGGTAAGTCGAGTAACGGTGACGGGGCATGCGAGCTCGGGGTCAAGAGATCGAAATAGTAGCACGTAAAGTGTGTTCGCGTACGAGGACAAGCTGTAACGTTGCCTACCTTCTTCCGGCGGAGCAGCTTCCAGTCGAAGTGACTCATCCTGTTCGGCTCGTTAGCCTCTCTTTATCGTCCTTCGGCTCCTTTCGTCCTGCTTCTTCCTCGCGTGTCACCCAGGCCGGTCGATTTATTCCCACGCCGCGGTGCACGTCCGCCTCGAAATGGCCGGGCTAGGTTTCGTTGACGCGTTTCAACGGGAACGACGACGCTGACGACGAGGACGAGGACGAGGAGGAGACGCTATGGGCTTTGCATTCCCGACACGGCATCCTGCGCCGTGAAATCCTCATTGTTCTCCGGTTCTCGCGCCCGAGGATACGTGTCCTTGGCGTGGACAGCGGTACCCGCCCACCACGGATCCGACGCGGGTCGTATCCTTCGAGAGAAGTCGTTCGGTTCGCGGAGAATATTCACCAAGGCCTGCCGGCTGATTTTTCGCCTCTGCTCTTTTTCGACCGCTGACGGACGCGTACGGAACGGTCTACGTGAACAGGGATGATCCTCTCGCGCCGTCCGCTTTCATCATACCTTTTTCACCCGTCGACTTCTCTCTCGTTCTACAGGCACACTCGGACGCGCGGCCAACGGATGAGGCGAACATCATCGAAACCTGGACGGACACAGAACCGTTCACTTCGCGCACCGTTCACCACCCTCTTGACACTCTATTCGCAGGATCGATGTGCAGGCAAATTGATCATCGACGATCATCCGCGCACCCTTGCATCACCAACGCGAACGAACGATCAACTCGCGTGCCATCTTTCCAGCCCGAAACCGTCTCGTGACCATCAATCCTCCGCCACCCGGTTCCCTGACCTCCCTCGCGCACAAACACACACCGCCGAGCCAGCCGGGGTTCTATCGACTGACCCGGTTTCACGGGGATGACGTCGACGATCGCCGCCGCCACGGCGAGGGATCGCGAAACGGGGCGAGTCGAGCACGAAAGGGCGTATCGAAGGGATCGAGAGAGGCGAGGATGTCGCAAAGCGGAGATGCAGGGCGGCGCACTGTCAAAATATCTGCCGTTTCCACGACGATGTGCCGGGGCTGTCTGCGGAGCGGCGCGCGACACGGGCATGCGTGATGACGCCCGTTCCCCGTCGACGCGGGGATAATCGAACCGCTGCGATCGACTCTCGACGGCTGGCCGGACTGAATGAAAGCACCGCGTGCGGGAGCTTCAGCGGAACGGGGATTTGTGTACCGTGACGCGAGTTGCTCTGCCAGAGCAACCGAGATTCCGAATGGAACAAGGTCTACCGGTGTAGTGGACCGAGTCTTGGACGAGTTAGGTGTGGAGAAGGAAGTTTTGGAAGACGAGGTTTGGGTCGAGCCAAGTACTGTGCAGAGATGACACGCTGGCTGGCATAAGAAGTGCGGTTCTAATTCGTTAACACTTTGAGTGCCACGCTGCGCTAGCTCAAAATGACAAACTTCCTACATTTTTGTAAAAATTAATATAATTATAAATTGGACTTTTTTTAATCAAAAATATCAATAACTTTCATAATATTTTTACTGCTAATATTAAACCTTGTTAAATGTATTCGTTGATGCTATGCATGACCAAATAAATTATGATTGAATTTTTGTGCCTTCCAAATATGGGTGACGTGGCACTCAAAGTGTTAACAGTGGAATAGGCCAACCTGGTTGGACACAATCATAAAAACAGAGTTTACGGATTTTGTTTAGTGGCAGAAACGGTTGCATCTGCTAATGAGGATCATACAGCACCGCGTTCGGGAAGCATCAAAGGCGGAGACAAAGCAATCTTCGACGCTGTAAGGAATTCTGCTTCTTTATTTGTAACCCAGCATCGAATGCTGTCCTGCCTCTGAAGGCTAAGGTCGACATAGGGTTGCCGCGTCAACCTAAACAGACCACCGATAGGTTTGGACGGACAACTGCACCTCACCTTGAATGAGTCCAGTTCAAGCACCTCAGGCTTTTACTCCTGTTCTTCTTACCTTTTTAACCATGAAAAAATTTCTTTCTCTTCGTCGCCACAATCCCCGTCTCGACTTTTAAAGCTACAGTTTGTGATTGTAACCACCTCTAGAAACAGTCCACCAATCTGTCAATCCACTCTGTCGAAAGGGCTGAACCTATTACGTTTGGAGACAAGGGAGCAAAACAATTCAACTCAAGCTATCATGCAGCTCATGTCGAACATTCCCTTAGTACACATTAATTGCTTTATGATTTTTTCAATACCTATCCGCACTGAAGTTTATTATTTCAGTGCTCTAATGGTGAGATATGGGAATAATATTCATCAACATGTACAGTTTGCTTTAAATAGTCCTCTGAAAGTCAAGGCTGCTGTATTACATTTTTTAGAATTCATGTTTGAGTGACTTGAACTCATATTTAGAACGTATAGACCATAATCTGCGTCAAGAGTGTGACTAATTATTGCAATGCAAGGGGTTGAGCAACCAGACAGTTCAGATTACACAGCAAAACAGTGTACATCATACAGTCGGACAGCGTAGTTCATACAATCTGCTTGTAAATAATAACAATAAATATATTCTATCAAGGATAAATAATTTTCTCAGCCGCGTTCGATCAGCCTGCATCAATTGCGATTATGGAGCAGGACGCTACGATGGTCATTTATCTGGCAGACCTACAGTTCTAGGTGCACTTCCAACCTGCAATGTGTCAACATCAACACAAAAGTGTTTCCTATGTTAATATAGCAAATTAGTCGTTTTTACTACAAATGAAATTTAAGTTATTGCTAGTTGAAATTATTGAATTTTTTAATGTCACTGAAATACACCATGTGACAGCTTGGAATTTATGGTGCAATCGTGAAAACAATAATTCTGTGCCTCAAATTAAGTCGATATGAAGAGAGTACGTTTCCGTCGAATGGAGATTTGTCTTAAGAAAAACGAAACTTAAAATCAGTTAGATACACATCGTACCTGATACGATAAAAATCTACGTTATATGTAATAAAAGTCGGACGAAAGCAACATATAGAATTACTTTTTTCTACATTATATTCCTTTCCATAAACGGCAAGTAATTATTTCGCACCCGAGAACAATATCAGGAAACGATAAATCACGAACCGCATCAACGTCAGATTTTAGTTTATTACCCGATAAATTAGAAAATGAAGTAGAACCGGATAATTGGTAGAAGCTGGAAAGCTAGACACGATACGAAGCACATTAGAGACTATTATTCCGGTTTAATCCAAAAGATCGTGGTAGAGTATTGCTGTAATTAGCGATGAAGTATGGAGATAATAATATATCATAATTATAGTGAAATTAAGTAGGCTTCAGGAACTATCATCATTTGTTAATCTAAATATTCGTGTAAAATACTACTCTTCTAATTAACAAGGAAGTGGAGAGATAATAATCGGAACATTTTTATGTAGTTTAAAGGATCTACTTCCTGTTTCGGGCCAGAAAACAGTAAACCGCTATTTCTTCGATTTTCTTACAGTCGACAAGGCGACTCTGAAAATAAAACAGTCAACTTCCATTACGTGAGACCAATCAACGCTTATAACGAGCTTATTTCAAATATTCATTTATACGCTAATACTATTGCGTGACTACTCAAACCCGGACCTGAAGGTGTGTCATGCAAAGACTGTACTGCAATAACAAATTACTGCTGACACATTTTCGTTGCTAAATAATATTATTTCATTTCACTGTACCTAAAAATTCTTTAAGGAAATTTACTATTTATCAGGTGAGGCACAAATAGAAATCACAAAGAATTTTTCTTTTTCATTATTAGGTGGCCCTGTGCTTTTATTATTTTGTAAGGGCAGGGGGAAGTGGAACTGAGTCAGTTTACATGAAATATTCGTTCTATGCGCTTCATATTCTCCTTAAAAAGTATTGCAAAATGTTTGTATCCAACACCGTGATTCGATCATGATTGCTTTACGAGTACAAACTTGGAGCTGAAGCTGCAGAAGCTGGCAAAACTATTTGTCGAGCTTTCGGCATTGATACCGTGAGTGAACAAACACCACGAAACTGGTTTAAAAAGTTTAAACATAAAAGATATTGTTGAAGAGGATCCAGCAACATCATATAAAATTCTCAATCTCAGCAGAAGATTCAACGTGTATAAAGAAACAATACAGACATAGACAGAATCGCTATAATATTGCTGCATGCGTTTCGTTTCTTCTTCACCACAAAAATGAACCACGGTCAAACCGTTTATTGACCTGTGATGAAAAATGAGTCACTTATGAAAATAAAAAGCGACCGCATTATTGGTTATCGTTTGGAGATCCAAGCCCATCCACATCTAAACCCAAACTTCGCCAGAAAAGAATTTTACTGTGTGTTTGGTGGATAACTGCTGGAATTGTTCATTCTGAACTGTTACGAAGACACCAAACTATTACAGCAGACAGGAAAAACATTTGAAGAAACAACCAGGATCAGCAAATCGCTGAAGAGTTACATTCCATCGAGACGACGCGTGTCCGCGTGCAGCAACAAATTCCTGAACCTGGTTGGGAAACTTTAATTCATCCACCATATTCACCTGATTTATCTCCGACAAATCACCATTTCATTTTTACCATTGCAAAATCCAATGACAGAAAACTTTCGAAACTTTCAAACCACTGTCAGTTTTATAAAAGTGGAATTTACAAGCTTCCATCGCGATGGGAAAATATCATATCTGCATGCACGAGGGTCGATCAATTTATGTTTATTAAACAAATGAACGAAGGAACCGTGCGATAAAATCAGCTCAGCATTAAAAACCTAATTTACGGCCTCATAAATACATATAAAAACGATTACAAGTCAAACAACACGAAACACTGTCCCACGGCATGAAATACGACGGAAACGAAATTGTTTATAAACGTCGGGAAGATTTTACGGTTTAATGGCGCTTTGTACGTTTCCCGTGGCGAGACAGCGTATCTGCTTTGTGCATCGTCGGCGAAAATACGTTTCGCCGGATTTAAAGCGACGATTGTCATCGGCAAACACAAAGGTTACGACTCCTCTACCCGCGTGACTGTGAAATCACGGTATTTAATGTCGTCGCCGCGGAGGAGGCGGTGCGTCGTCAGCCTCGCGTTTCGTTAGATCCCTTATTCAGCCTCCAAACGCTTTGCAGCTCGTCGTTCGTCGTTAATTGAATGACTCTTTCATGATCGAATTGCCGTATCATCGCACCAACGTCGAACCCTTCCTCGTCAACTCCGCAAAGATTGTCCGAGCTATTATACAGGATGTTTAAAAAATAGATAATCAAACTTGAGAAGCGCGGTCTACTCACTTGAATGCGTTGACTGTAGTGGGGGTCATCGTTGACCGGAACTTCAAATTTTATTTCATTAAATAACTAATAGTTCTTACAAAATTTCGGGATAATATTCATATTGTAATTATCAGACTGCGGATGTTTATGCGAATATACATTTTTAGAGTTCATTACTTTTTATGTTAATGCAGGTATAGATATGAAACTGTGTCAAAATTGTATATTGTTTCGTGAATATTTAAAAAATGCACTGTTTATTTTTCCACGGTTTTAATCGTGCGATTTGGAGATATTTGGGTATGTTAAATTGCAGAAATATCCGCAGTTTAGTAATTATAGTATAAGGTAGTACCTGCGCGTTCAAAAAGAAAATATTATGAATATTTAACCCTGCTGTTCTCCTCGGGTCTATATGACCCGGAATGGAGATTACGTGTCCATAGGTACTATGTTTTTAAATGCTTCTTTTGAATATTGAATGTATTTAAATTATGCGTTTACTTCTTTTGTATTTCACATTTCTTAAGAATAAATTTTTCCATATTTATTTAAATATATTGAATATTACAAAGAAATATTTAAAAACATAGTACGTATGAAAACGTAATCTTCATTTCGGGTTATATAGGTCGAAGGAGAACAGCAGGGTTAAAGTAGGATTTTATATCATGTCTGACTAGGTATGGCAGTTTCCACTGCGGTAGACAATGTGTCAAGGGGACTGTCACTTTTATACGGTCGAAAAATAGCTGTCTTGGGCAATTTTTTGTAAGAAAACTACAAGAGCTATTGAAATGAAACTTGGGACGTTTATTAATCGTACTTTGAACTATGCGTACAATTTTTGTCGTGGCAAAATGTAGTATTCTTTTTGTGTTAAGTGTATCGCGTGTAACCCTTGCAGAGTTTCCAAAAGAGAACTGCTTGGTCGTTTTACCTTTGTGAATATTTAAATTTGAAATACAGATATGTGTCACAGATTAATTTATTAACATAAATTGACCCTGAATATTTGGAGTACCTTATTTCTAACAAATGAAGATGAGTAACTCAGAAAATCAGCAAACAGTGAAGAAGAATCATATTTAAGAAATAAAAACGTTCTTATTAAAAATGAGTAATTCATGAAAAAACCCTACAATAATATCTTCGCAATTAATCGACGACGCAATACAAAATAGAATCCAGTTTCTTATTTCTCAGATCTCATGAACCCATTGCCTTATAATATTTTCAGAGGCTATCTGTGATGGTTTATGATTCAAGCGCTACAAGTGCTATAATTTGCAGTAAATAATTTTCTGTAAGTTAAAGCTGCTCTAATATACAATTCTAACAATTCATATTCAAGTGAAATTCATATTTACAACGAACACACTATATCCTGCAACACGAGTGTGACTCATTATTATGAAACAAGCGGTTAACTGTAACATCTCTTTGCACATATTTGTCCACACATTTCCAAAGAACGTACAAATTTCTCCTGGTGTACTCGAAACTGAGGCTCCCAGATCACTCAATTTTTTCGTATCCACTTAAAATCTTATCGAAAGTTTAGAAATGCTCATAAAATTTCGTCGTGCAATCGCCTGTGTTCGTTGCGAAAATGATAGACGGAATGGAATTTATATTTGAGGATCGTGATGGCGGAATATTAAACGGACGTCAAGGTGAAAATGGATGAAGTTTCGGCCCGTGATATGTAGGATTTTCACTCGGCGAGCGATCACGCGAATTGCTTCGCGTGAGATGAAAGTACGAGAAATGAGTATCCGCGACGGATTCGCGAGATAACTGCAGCGAATATGACACTCGATAAATTCTGCTCCACTTTGGTGGACACAGCCTCCGCGTGGAATGAAAAAATTATCACTGTTAATCTCGAGAAAGCGTTACTTTCAGCGACAGTGCTTCAGCCTTCAAAACAATTTTTTGTTCCTTTATGACAATGATAGAGATCGTTAACACAGTAGAACCTCGATTATCCGAACACTGGTCACCTGAAAATTCCTCTTCCATGTAAATTACAAACTAAAATTATCATTAGTGACACTTTGTACTTTATTCTATTCCACGGTGTATTTTTATATTCTAAACCAAAAGTATCATTTTTACATGAAACATAACTGAAATATGATTAGTCTTGTTAGCAATTACAGTTCGAATAATCGAGGTTCTACTGTGTTTGATTAATTGTTGACGATTGCTAATATTTTGCGAATACTAATTATTTTTGTATGTTTCTGCAAGAATTTTTAAATAACTGATCTGTTTATATTGTAAATGTTGTCTCTGTACTGAATATTGTACAATTGATACTTTATTAGTAGCTTAAGTATTCATTATATAATTTAAAATATTGAATTGCTTTATGTGGCTATTGTTCAAATGAAAAAAAATCACGTATACGTGACATCAGGCGTTACGTTCACTCGTGGAGTAGAAATTGCCATTCCTAGTCAGACATTGCAGTATGCTATCTTAACACGTTGAGTACCACAGTAAATACATCCATGCCTAGCCATACTTAATATTTAAATATACTATATGTATATAGATATATTTAAATATATAAATCTTTTCAATTTTTAAAAATGTTTAAAGGTCAAAATATTGGTAAAAAATCGGTTTATTCTCAAGATTGGTGCCATTTTGTCAAAAATCATTTTTATTCATTTTCCATAGTTAGAGCGATTGCCACATTCAGACTAATTCAGAGTTTTTCATTTCAGACTACTTCAATGGCAGTTATAGTGCTTACTAACCCAGAAGAATTCTTTCAACCTGTCTACTTTCCTGGCGACTAATTACTACGGTTGAAATAATAGCAATGTAAAAAGAAATCAGTAATCTAGTATAAGTGTATACAAATAAATCTGTACAATTTCATAAAAATATATTAATTAGTTTCTTCAAAAAAAATTCCCCAAATGCACCCTTAAAACAGGTCGAGGAAGGAGAATACCCCCTAACTTCTTCACTGGCCCATCTATTCCATTTAGACAAACGTCCATACATGTATGAGATGACATTGCATCTATTATTTAATTTTTAATATTCCACTATATTCACAGCTTCTAATCTTTCACCTCGGTCTTAAAATTCTGCCTTGACCAACCTACAATAATAATACTTCCACCGTAGCTCGCCCAAATCACAAATAGAGAAATACAATGGTGAAGACGAAGAACGTTCTACGTGCAAATATGCTTTGCAATTTACCCAAGGATTAATCATTTTTTAAACATCCGGTTCTCAACGGTGAGTGTCGACAAACGAACGCGGTTCGTGTTCCTCTTAAGCGTCGGTGCGTCGAAAAATCCTGTCAAATATGGTGAAAAAAGGCGAATGTTTGGAAACGAAACAAAATTTCATTCACCGTTATCCGTCAGGTACGGCTATGGGAGGTGAAATTGCCGTGCAATTTTCCTGAACCGTCTGGCGCCATCTGTTCGAGGAAGCCCGTACCGTACGAACCTCTTCCGCGATTCATCAACAATGCAGTCCCGGATCGTGATAGAGCAAGCGGCGGAATGCCGCTAACGAGAAAGTCATTGCGAATTTGCATGCAAATCGGCCCACGTGATACCTCGAGGCGGCTAACAGTGTTACGATTCTCCTTCCCAATTTCCTGTTTGCTTTTTCCTGTCGTCCAGCTGGACATTCTCATTCATATTTCCTCCGGAACAGTGTTTCCCAGAGGTTCCTCGAGATAACGTGTTTTTTTAAACAAATGCGCTGCAGTCCAGAGAGCAGCAACACTTTTCGCATTAATTTTCTTTTTATTAATTTCTTTCACAGCGATTACAAATTTGTAACAATGTGAAACAGAGTTGTTTTCTATGTTAACCCTTTGGACACCTTTGTCGAGTGTGACTCGACATCGATTTTATTCACAGGCACTCCTATGTCGAGGCACGCACTAATTATAGTCAAAATAGCATTGTAACTTTGCTAAGATTCGATATTTGTGGAATTTCTGATATTTGTGGTAAAAAAAAATATTTTACGTCGATTGTATTCACAGGTACTCCTCGACATTTTTAAATTGCCAGTTTAAATGTGTATTATATTTCACAATATTTTTTTACCACAAATATCAGATCTTAGCAAAGTTCCAATGCTATTTTCAGTATAATTAACAAAAAAAATTATTTAAATTGGTTCCTATCAATCAACTGTCTTTTGAAGTACATTTCAAATAAAACACTTAAAATAATAGGGAGTTATTGAAAAGAAAATTAGGAGTTCAAAGGGTTAATGTTCCATTTATTATGATTTTTTTATATGAATAAATTTTCTCTTTAAAACAATTTTTGTTTTATATAATGTCTTATTAACATTAAGGTAGTAGGAGTTTGTTGGATGGCCAACCCTTTTAACAATGTATGTTCCAAGTCTGCGTTTGTTTCGGGTCAGGATGTTTTTCCTGAGACCCTCTAAACAGCACACTCTCTACAAGCAAGCTCTACCCTTCGCCACAAGGGTCGAAGCTCTGCCCATATATGGTCATGAAGAGAACAGAGCACCCTTCCCCTTCCTACAATAGTATTGAAGACGACAAAAATTAACTCATCAAAATTGATTCACTGCAACATTCGCCAATGTCCCTCAACTGTCAAGCACGTAATATTATTTTGTAAAAAAAAAACACCTGAAATTAGGTGAAACTCCCCAAGCCACTAAAAGAATCCTTCAAGAGCTCAAAGAATGTTGAGAAACTTCTTAACATAGTCCAAAGTACACCTGTATATAATTCTATCTGAGCAACGTCAACTATTAGACCATATCGCTAACGACTTAGACGTCGATGCGACACTAAACCTTTAAATACAGTAGAACAGCGTTTATCCGGACTAATGTATGCACAGTACCCGGTGTACCTGAACTCCTATTATCCGACTCCAGTCCACGCAACGTACCGCTTATACGAATTAATGTTTTTGCCTTAGTAATTGCAAATTTCAGCTTAGTCTTTCTGCGAAGACTGGATCTATAATCCAGTTATATGAAAATTACCTCTGATTATATGAACGAATAAACAGCAAGGGAAGGGAGAACCAGTGGACTACTATTATCCGACTGATCCACTTATCCGATACGTCTTGTCCCCCAACCGTATCAGATATATGAAGTTTCACTGTACCTAAACAAAAAAGAATGATCTGATGCATTCGTTTCCATCGCCAAAGGCGGGCGAGTTATTCGGGTGGCCTGTTTTACAAGCCTCACCCTGTACATGACCTTTTTTCCTTACTTTCGTGTCCTGAATCTACCTCTACAGCGCTTCCTACACGTTAGAAAACACCGTGTACAGTAGTTATTCAGGGAGCAGCATCGAGCTATGGTTTTGCACGTGCTATTGTGACCGAGCATCCGATTGCGTGGAGGATCTTAATGAGGCGAGGAAGCTTCTTTCGCAATTGATTTGCGTCAGCCAACGTAATGCGTGCTCACGGGTATAAAGACGCGGGTAAAATACGCGTGGGATCGATTTCACGGGAAAATATTATCGATCCCCCAACGATCCTCGTGTAATCGTCGGAAGCGTGAAAACAAAGAGAAGGCATGAAATTCTGACGGTGAGGCCTGAAAAGAAATCATTGTTTCATGCTTAATTAATCGCAGGAATTTATTCATCGAACATTTTTCAAATGACTATTTGAAGAATCATCGGACGTACATTACGGTCCATAAGTATCCGGATACCTAGCATATTCAGATAAATAGCGCATTAACGCCATTATAATATAACTATTTTTTAAGAAAATTAATCTTAACGCGTTGAACGATGGTCACCGGTGACCGACACGTTAAATTTAATTTAATTAAATAATTATTAATTGTCGCTAAATTCTGAGCAAACTTCATACTGGAACAATAATATAGGAACAGAAGGACATTATTTAATTAAATTAAATTTAACGTGTCGGTCACCGGTGACCACCACGGCGTTCAACGTGTTAATAAATAGCCATTTCCGCGTGTCTGTCCAGTTACGGAATTTTCTACTGTGTCAGAGAACGTGTTAAACGAAATTGAATTATCCCGACAGGTGAGATACCGTAGGGAATTTTTAACGCGAGTCACGAGAAAATTGAGTTTCCAACGATTTCCAGAGATTTCACCCAGAACATTCACTTTCTTTGTTCGCGCCACGTAACCGTATTAGCCAAACCCAGTATTATCCAGACAAAACTTCAATCTTTTTTTCTGTTTCATGATTCAGGCATCAATTACACGTTCGCGTTTCCCGTGAATCAAATATGGATCGCTTTTATTAATGCCACCCAGCAATTATCCGGGATGTTCGATTTAAATAATACAAACTCATCGACTTCTTTCATGAGCGACAAAAAATCCGCAGCTATTTTCTTCAATCAGCGATGCATTGATCAGAACGAGGGATAAACCTCACGCGTTTGCAGTTTCACGGTTGAGATATGGGAAAGCACGGTCGCCAACGTTACACAGCGTTATTACAATCGTTGCAACGTATTCCGGATCACGATTAAAATAGTTTTCTCGGGGCAACAATACGGCGAAACTGCATAATTCATTGGAAAGACGCCGGGATCCGTTTCACTGAGCAGATCATTGTCTAACGAGCATCGTCTCGTGCTGTCCGCGCGCGCCCGAGATATCGTTTCGATCTTAACAGCTTTCGAATTAATACCAACGTAATTATGTGTCTAATTAGAGACGTATCGTGCACTGATTCGCTGCATCTTACGGAGAAGAATTCATAGAATGCAGGGTATCTTTGTGTACTCGCGCTGTGCGTCTCGTCTGATCGTTGCAGAATGTTTAAAAATTTTTATCGTACCGATCGTGACCGAGTACCGTTCTTTGCGGAATATTAAATACAGTGTTGTGTGCAGATAACATCCGAACGTCACAGCCACAAATGGAATTTTATTTTCGCAGCTTTTATTGTACAGTAAGAAGTAGACAAAGATAGACAAAAGATGTACCCTCGAAAATGCGTGATCTTACCGATGACGTGTATACGATCAAAATAATTTGCTAGAATATCAAGTGAGACTAATATTTAGACTGCGGATGTTTATGCAATTTAACATATCCAAGTACATATCTCAAAATCGCACGATTAAAACCCTGAAAAAATAAACAGTGCATTTTTTAAATATTTACGAAACGAAATACAATTTTGACACAGTTTCATGTCTATAACTGCATGAACGTAAAAAATAATGAACTCTAAAAATGTGTATTTGCATAGACATCCGCAGTCTACTAATAATAATTGGTCACGCTAAGGCTACGCCTAACTATTGGGTTAGTGGGAAAGTTTCTTCGTTTTTGGTATTAATAAATAAACAACCATTTTTACATATTTTTACTGTATTTAATTTATAATGGTAGAGGCAGCGACTCCCTCCACTTCGTACAATTTCCGAAGCGAAATTACTTTCCTACCAACCCAATATATTCTGAACAACGTAATCCAACCTACTGTGAACCCTGCAACAAGAATTAACCATTCGATTCACTCTATTCGAGTGCAATAGCACGGAAGGCACCAGAAACCAGTTCCAAATACTTAACAATACTTTTTTTTTACTATTCAGAAAATCAACGGATGATTACACTGCCTAAAATAAAGAAATCCGAAAGTTTGGACAAAAAGGAAGATCGTCGCTCGATCGAAACCGAGAACAACGTGAACGCATTCCGCAAAATTGCGTAAGATCGATCCTTATCAGTTAATTCGCGAACGGAAGCAGGACGACGCAGGCGAAAGTTTCATTTGCGTTTTGAGCGCTCAATTACATCTCATCCTTATCTCTGCGGTATTTACATAAGAAATTGATACCTGGTCCTGCCGTTACCAAAATCGGTCACTTTGTCCTGGACGCGCTTTAATCGCCGCGTAATCACGCGTTCGTCAACAAGCCTGTTATTAAGGGACATTAATTGTTCAAACCAGAGAGGAGATGTCGTTTTCCTCGTTTTTTCAGTTTCACTCGGTGAGAAATGGCTATGCATCGAACGACACAAATAATTACGCAGGTAAAACTCTTCCTGTCGAGATCAATCAAACGGTCGACTCTTTTTTATTCCTTTCGTCCTTATGTGGGCACCCGGGTACAGATGCGTTCGGTCATACATCTTCGGACAGAAATTTGAGCAGTTACTCTAAAATCTCGATGAATCCTTTCAGATCCCCGTTATTGGGGTCTTCCTACGTCGATTTATCTTCGCTGTATGGAAATCGATTGACAAATTTTTAAACATGGACAGACAAGAGAAAGTTGGATGCCCATATAGGGGGTAAAGTTATTTATTGAAGCACTGTGTATATTAATAACGAAAAAAACAGGTAAATAACACTTTGATTATCACTTAACCCTTTGGACTCCTTTGTCGACTGTGACTCGACATCGATTTTATTCACAGGTACTCCTATGTCGAGTCACACTGGACATTCTTAACTTGCCAATTTAAATATGTACTATATTGCTGCGCCGGGGATTATCATCGCACGACATGTTCACACTTATAACTTTATTATGAGGATATAAACAAGGAATGGCAGAGTCTATAATATCGCGTCTTGTCTCCTTGACTGTCAATCAGACTCTCTCATTGATCTGTTTCATCAATAACGGCGATCGTCCCTTAACGACAGATCGAACGCTCCCTTCGGGTCGATCACGGTTGGCCTCACTGTGTTCGTAACAATATCTTAAGCGTCTAGATATAATGGAAAGATCAAGAGACAAGATGAAAACTCGGTCAAATTGGAACGAGTTCCGAATTCAGCGAAGAAAAGCGCTGTCTCAATAGCGTTTTAACAAGTTTACTATAGATCCATTCGAAGGAGAAGGAGGTCCCTTGTTTAGGTAATTGAAAAGATGCATTTACAAGCTCTGCGTTGCAGAGTTAGACCCTGGCAATAATTTATAATAAGAAAACGCTCTACGGTACGGTTTAACACGTTGACTGCCACAGTAGAAACTCCCATACCTGATCAGACACGCTACAATATGTCAAAGCTCTCATTGACACGTTCGCTACCATGGTCGATTCGAGAAGAACGTCCACCAGAGCCCACGCTTTATTTTCATCAATTATCTCAGTCACACACGCGTGACGTCGAGCTCTCAAAGCGGAATCGACGCGTCACACATATGTGACGCTGGTAGCGAACGTGTTAAAATATCCGAGTGCTGCGCGTCACCGTGAAGCTATCCAGGTGCATTGGGACCTCCGACGAGTTTATAAACGATATTTTATTTTATATTTAATCTTACAAAATAATGTTGCTGGCATAAGTGCTGTATCAGTCTTCGAGCATCAGGAAAGGACTTTTACGATGGGCGTAAAAAACTGATATCTTATTCGAACGGTCGACTCAGCAACGATCGAACGTTCATTGTTGCTGCGGCCGGGGTATCAGCGGCGGGAAGGAGGAATTTCTTCGACTTCCATTCCTGTCTTCCGTATTCGCGGAAAGCGTATCGCGAAAAAACTGTGACGTCGCGATACACGCGTTAAACACAAAAGCACGGCTTATTAAAGAAACGTACGATCACCGGCGATAATTCGCAACAATAGGCGAGAAACTCCATTGTACATTGTTCCGATACACGCTATCACGTTTATCATCCGATTGATTTAGTGGCGCGACCGTCGCCAGGAAATAAATCCAAGGCGGAAAATATTAATGAACCGCGTTGACAACGAAAAATACGGCTCACCGGAAACAGCGGTGCGTTCCGGAGCTATTTATTTGTTTTATCGGACGATTTCAACACTTTCGCGATTCCTTGACGGCTAACGAGTTACGTAGCTTCCTTTCTTCCGTTCGAACACTTCGACGGCCGGTATCAGGTAAGGTAAGTGCACCTGATATCGCCTACCAAATTTCAAACCGTTCTCAAGTAATGGGTGAGAGACATTTTTATATGAAATTAGTCTGAAACACAAGAGACATTATTTGTAACGCTGTCAATAAAATATGTCTCTTTGTACTTGTTTAGCTACAACTTCAGTCCGTTGCTGATTTCTGTCAATGCTCCTTTTTTTCAAAATATTACGGGTAGGCGACATTATGTGCTAGGCGATGTTAGGGGCGCTTACCCTATGTGTGAGTTCACTCATTCGTGTAACATTTATATAAAACTGTTAGGTTTTATTTAAGTAATAGTTTATTCAAAGGGACAGGTAATGCGTAGTAGATGTACACGTGTGCAATGGTTGATAAAGATGTTAAAAGGAAGTGATAAAATATGTATTCCACTGAAAAAGAAAAGGAACTATGTAAACTGTATGGAAAGTGTAAATGAACTATATAAAAGTCTGGTGAAATATTCTGAAATGGTGAAAGATTGTGAGTGAAAAGAATAATTTGGAATGTTTGCAGAAATGGTAACTAGTTTTTCTCAAATTATTTGCAGTCGTCTAAGTATTTCCATCCTTTGCACTATATTATTCTTATTGTTAGTAGTTTATTCTCACTGTCAGTTAAATCGGATTTTAGTAACAAGTACCGCGATGTGGTCACCGGTGACCCATGCATCATATTTAACCCTTTCACTGTTGACATTATCATGATCGGCCGGTACGTCCGTGCTGAATTCGGTTCACGTTTCCAGCAACAAATTCTTTAGACAATGTACAATCACAATTTTAAGTTCGCCATGCATTTACTTGATTAAAAATTTCAAGTAGCAGGTGGGCAACCTCATTCAAATTTTATTGTTTATAATATTTCATGCTTTCTTACTGCTTTAATATTATATGTTTGCATAAACGTAATGCAGAAATGAAGAACATGTAACACCATTTAATTTTGTCTTCTGACGTGCAGTTTTTTTCTGAAACTCTAACCGTTTTAAGGATATAGCTTGGTCCGGTTGTATGAGACACCCTGTATATAGCAGCAATTTTATAAAACTAGCACATCAGTTAGGAGAAACAAGAATGCAACGATCGGACATCTACGCCGTCCAAATAAAATCTGTAACACGAACAACTCTCATACCTAGACTGTGGATGTTTATGCAAATATACATTTTTCGACTTCCATATTTCCTACGAAATCAGTGGAGCAGTTAAATCAGTGATGGCCACCGGAGTTGCGGCCATCCCCCACTCTGGGTCCATTCCCCTCATATAGGCTGTGATCTGTGACGACGAGGGATCAAGAGGGAACTGAAACGAGGGGATTGGTCCTAGAGTGGGGGAAGACCGCAGCTCCGGTGGCCATCACTGAGTTAAATAAATAAAACATCAACAAGCCTGTAATAGCTCCTTAGAATGTTCAAAATATGTAATTTTTATTTTGCTGAGTTATTAAATGTGCATCAGGTACCAATTTAGATACATTAAATTGCATAAACATCCGCAGTCTATGCATAACTCTCATCATTCAACATTAGAATCACTCACACAAAGTTCATCCGGTGTGTGAGGCACTTGTGAGCTATTCTCAATTGTGATGAAGCACACGGTACGCAACACTATGAAACCACCCGAAGTATCTAACAATGGCATAAATATTTTACCGTTTTTAGGACATTCAAGATGCATTTACCAGAATTGTTAATTTCCAATTTTCAAATCATGCGCCTGATAGGGTTAAAGAGAGTCAGTCGCCCAAAATATCTCACAATGGCATAAATATTTAACTGTTTGTAGGTAATTTTAATGGTTTTTAGGACATTCAAGATGCATTTACCAGAATTTTTAATTTCCAATTTTCAATTCATGCGCCTGAAAGGGTTAACACTTGGACCGCCACGTTCTATCAGCTGAAAATTACAAACTTTTTGAATATATACAGAAATGAAACGTAAGTCTCAAATTATAACATTTTCAATTAATAACATTGGTAAGTTTCATAGTTTTGAGTCGACTTCTGTTTGACCTCATTAGATGTATTTATTAATACTATACATGATCAAATAAATAATGACTGAATCCGAGTGTCACCCATATGTGGGTGACTTGGCAGTCAAAGTGTTAAACAAAATGAGTCACCCAAAATATCGAACAATTGCGTAAACATTTAACTGTTTGTAGGTGATGTTAGTGGTTGTTACTACCGCTACCACGTTTAACCGAATTTTTAATTTCCAACTTCGAATTCATGCGGCAGAAAGGGTTAAAGAGAGTCAGTCGCGTGGTAGAGGTCCCCATGACGATACGAAGATCGTAATCAAACTCGCAGATACATCCAACGACTCTTGATAGTTTATTACGGGACGTCGCAACGATGTATGTACACAGAAGCCAACTAAGGATGCGAAGTGTTTCAATTTATCGCCCCTGCCAGCATTCTGTGTACAGTTACTCGTGTGAACGCCGACTCTAATAACATTATAAATAAAGATACGAATCTCGTGCGCGCCTCTTCTTCACCCTACGCCTGCGTTGCGTCTTCTCTACGATACGGTGTCCGTTTACCATCCTACCTAGCCCCCATCCACGACCGAACAACCGACAATTAAGTGGCTCCAGAAATGATTATGAAGCGTCTTCCTCATTATCATCGTGACCCGCTAGCTTCCTTCGACTTTCGGTCATTCTTCTCCGTATCTGGCCCAGAATCTTTGGAAACGATTCATCCAAACACCCGGGTGGGGGTGAATATTCTTCCAGGTTCTTTCATTATTCCGAGAAGAAGAAATCTGTTTAGATGTGGGGCAATTATGTACAGGAGGACCTCGATTATCCGTACTGTAATTAAAAATAAGAGGATTCATATTGGAACCATGTTTCCCGTGATAATCATTATTTTGTTGTGGTATTTAAAATATACAGGACGATCCAGGCAACTGTTACAGGTCATAACTCGTTTCTATGTGCTGTTAGAAAAAAAATATTAGATGAAAAAGATGAATGAATCGAAGAGTACTATATTTGTAGGACCGTATATTTTTTGCAAGAGCATCGATGCGGGTACATTTAACAATTGATTTATTTTTTAAATGGAAATGTATATTTCTTTTGCAGAGATCGAATCTTCTCGTCATTCTACGTAAAAGAGCATGCATGCAAAGCAGTTGAAAAATGATTAGACGTAACACCAAGTTGACTTTTCTAATCATAAGGTACAGTTTTGGTTTTGAAAATTTCATACGAGCGACAAAACGTTACAAGATGCTCCTCGTTCAGAAATACCAGATGCTGTGAATAACAATGAACTCTTAACAAAAGGGAGCATTCACAGAGAAAAATGCACTAAAAAGAAAAGTAGATTCTTCTTTGAATCGAAACATTTTAATTTTCAGAATAATTTACATACAATTTTCTGTGTTCCAGTAAATAAAAACGATGGAACTTTTCACGGGGCCTGATATACGGCCGATGAAGCGTTAATCAAGCATTTTCTAGGCGAAAACAACCCTCTGATTGGACACAATAGCTAATTTTCCATGAAAGTGAAGCTCTTCAACGGCGTTACAAACGCAATGCCTCGTAACTATGGCTAACAACTTCCTGAGCGATAGCAATAAATAATGCACGTTACGCGCGCTTCCTCATTGCTTTGCACAGTTTACGGTTTTCTCTGCGCCAGACCCCGACGTTCTTATAAAAAATTATAAGTATTTCTCTGGTTGACCTAGTTTCGATTTTCGCGTGGAATTTTAACGGAATCACAAACTGTGAAACGTGTGCGCACATATGGATGTAACGGTCTTGATAGAATTTGACGGGGTTAGAAGTGGGAGGCGAGACCGTTCTAGGCAGACGATTGAACAAAACGAAGCGGATTATTTCTTATGAAAAATATCAAAGAAGAACGATAAATTACAGAAACATTGAAACTTTGGAAAGAAATATTGACACTCTGACGGCTGCTATTACATACGACGTAACTTTATTCATTCAAATAACACCCAAGGAAAACAATTAAATATTTCAAGTAATATAATAAGTATTTTAAGTACTAATACAGTGGCAATTCTGGAATATTAATTACAGAAGCAATGAAGTAAAATGTTCATTATTAGTTACTTAAGTATTCTTGCGAAAATAGCCAAAAATAATTGTTGTGCCTTTGTAAAAAAAGGGCCATTGCCCAAAATTATTGCATTTGAGTTTCACGTACCATTCACATCAAAATCATGAACATTATCATAGTAAAAAGAGTCACTGTTACTATTACAAGCTATTACTGGTAGCTGTTACTAGCTACTACTTCCACTATCACAAGCAAAGTTAGATACGCTCACAAAAGGCCAATGTCTTACGTGTATTACAATAAAAGAGATTAATGTAAATACACCATTTCCCAAAAAATTGAAAATTGGACATTGGCCCTTTTTCTATCAAAGTACAGAATTAATGTTCACAAATTATTAGCGATTGTCCAAGTGTTAGAACTCTGGAAGTTTATATTGTACGGTTCTCGAATAGTCTTGATCACACCACTTTTAACCCTTCGACTGGAGGCTACTTGTAAACGAGGCGAACGCTGCGTGCGGTCGAACAGCAGTAATACACAGAAAGCCATTGCACCGAACGCCAATGGGCGTCGATAGTACACGGTGAGCGGCCTTGTCATCGCCTATAGGTGCCAACAGCGATCGAAGGGTTAACAAAAGACAATCGCACACGCACAACACACGGACAGTCTCACACAAGTATTCTGGCGCATTTCAACGTCATGTAGGCGCGATCGCAATGACAATTTCTACATATTAATACCCGCATATTAAAATAAATCAAAATGAACTGTTCGAGTCACAGAACGCACTCGCAAATTTTGTATCAAGGCCTCGCGTTTAACCTGATTTTTTATAAAAAAGAAACGAACCTCTCGACGAATCCTCATAACGGTATCGAAAATGGTCTGCTCTATCGAGTGGAGGAAATCGCGTGGCGAATTTCACAGGTGCCTATCGGGCAAAGCAAACAAGCCAGGGACTGTCTCACGCTCTCGCGACAAAATCCATTGTGGCGTAATTAATATTAATCAAGCCGCGTGTTGGATGCGGCGTGGCTTGTATGCAGATGGCCGATTCGATAGGCGTGCAAACGGAAAGTCCAGGTAATTAGAGGAACGGCTTTGTGAACGCGATTTTCGCCGCGAGGACCGTTTTTTTCACGGATTTTCTGTGGCGAACGCCGACGTCTCTCGGCGATTTCATTAACCCCTTGTGTTAATGACATATTTATGCACGTGCATAGCGATAAATATCTGTGCACGGTCTGTTGAGATTTGAGCGTTTCGTGTTTCGATGACTTTGCTGTTGATGCTAATACTGACACCTGGGAGTAAATCATGTGTCACGATTAAAATACAAATGTATGTCGCGATAGTGATGTCTTCCTTCCTTTTTTTAGCGTCACAATCATAGCGACGTTTTTATAGCACCAGTCATAGTGTCACGTTCATAAAATTTAGTACCAACTTTAACTCGTTGACTGCCGTGGGGGTCACCGGTGACCGATGCATTGAACTTTATTTAATTAAATAATTAGTAGTTTTATTAAAATTTTGAATAGAATTAATATTGTAATAAGAATAGAAGGTCAAAATTGTACAATTGAATAGTTAAATATTTTTTTTCTTCGTAATTTGTGTTTGGAATGAGATATCGTACGTCTGACCAGGTATGGGAGTTTTCACTGTGCGAATTAACGTGCTAATCTTGTGCTTCATTCACACCCAAGTGTGAATAAAGTAAGTGCAACTCGAAGTCTAGAGCACAATTCTCTATCTCTCTCAAGTGCATGTTATTTTCCTGAAAGAAAAGGCCATACCCGTGCCTAACTATCAACACGATCCTTTGCGTTAATTTCATAAGCTTCTGCGAGGGTGCAACTGTTTTAACAAGGCGTTCGATTTTTTATCAGTAGATAAACGAAGTCCTCGAACAAAAGTCCGTCGTTTCAACAATTCCTTAATTGCTATAATGAAATATTGTTGAAAAAATGTTGTCTTTGTGCTTTCTTGAACCTGGTAATCGTGTTCACGTTTCTCGAACCGTGTTTTACCGTATCATAGCTGAAACTGCATACGTACGTAACGGATTTTCAAACTCGATTTTCTCGAAAACTAAACCGGAGATAAACAAAAGATCATTCTATATTTTTTCTTTATTTTGTCATAAAGAATTATCTCGTGCCCGCTTGTACATAACTTTCGGTCGCGCCCTGTATTACCATCCACATTGTGTAATGAAATATTGATCAAAATATACGATCTCAAACTCCTCTATGGCACTGCAGACTCGAAGTCGAGAGTAGAAAAAAAGAAAATATCGAATGCATGGTCGAAATTCACCGGACAGGTGCGATCGAGTTGTTGTGCAAGCAAGGAGTAAAGTATTCCAGGAGATAACTCGATAACGATTTATGATGGTTTACGAGCGAGCATAGGTATTTTATCGGGAAATCTTCTGTTTACACCGTGCTGATTTATTCCTCTTTCGTTATGACTGCGTTCACGCTCCGGTGCTTCAGGTAAAAGAAGAATGGAAGGAGGATTACGTAGGGCGTGAGTTCAGAGCTTCCGAGTGGGAATAATAATTGATAATTTATGATTTCTGTTTTTTAACGGTACCGCCGCGTCGTTAAAGTACGATGACTTGAAGATGAATTTGAAATTTGGTATTCATGTTCTATTACGAACTGAATAGGCGAAATAAACCTCGAGTATTTAATTATTATTCAAAACTTATGACATGAATGAAATTGTTTTCCTGATATTGAAAAGGGACATCGCTAAACTGTGAATGTTTATGCAAATATATATTTTTACATTCCGATATTTGTTCTGTTAGTGTAATTAGAACTATTATCTTCCAAAATTCTTATATTTATAGTCACAACTCATGACACAATAGCGTGGGTGCAGTAGTATAACCAGATTACTTGAATTTTAGTGATAGAATTAGGTTTCTCACAATTTAATTAATTGTAACTGATTGATAAGTTAAAATTTTATTAAAATTGTTCTTAGAGATCCATTCTGGTCTCTTTAATTATGTTTATTAAACAAATGAGCTGTACAATACATTGTTGCTAACAAATTAATCAATTAACGTGGTCGACTCAAAACAGTAGATTTTTAATTACCCAGTTATAGTACTGGCCCCGCTATATGTTTTTTAAAACCATAAATAACTTTCAACCCTCTGAATCTTATTTATTTACGCAGGGTTAATTCAATATGTGAGATACACGTACAGATTTTGATTATTTATTTCAAAAGGTACGTGTTCGAACGTATTCTATTAAATTTTACTAAATCATCGTTTAGCACGAGTGAACACAGTTTTGTAACCTTAATTATTTTCCTATGAACAATATAACCGTATGCTCGTAAGCAAGAAATTTTACAAATTGCAAACACAATAATACGATCTTCATCAGCTATATTAGAAGAGAAGTAAATGAACTAAATGTCGACGAAAGATTGATATCTAAACCATGTGGAACAGAGTCCAGCCAACTATAGAGTATTTCATCATTACAGTGTTGCGAGGCTTTCTACAATGCTCTAGAATGTTTCTATTTATAGTGTTCGAGGCTTATTTTCTAGATATGAACGCTAAAGTGCTCGAAGGACTGCTTGAAACCACCCATATCTTATTTCTGAAATGTGTATCAATTAGGCCCGTCCCTACTGAAAATTGCACGTGTCACCTAACCGCGCGTGACATGGTATTCAAAGTGTCAAACGAAATACTACATATTTTTATCAAAACCTTGTTACATAAAACACGACAAATCGAATAATCCTTTATGATGTAAATAATTCACAAAATGAACACGTTGACCGCCACAGTGAAAACAGCCATACCTAATCAGACATGACGTAGTGTACTATTTTTTATATAAATCGTGAAGAAAAAAAGATTTGAGTGTTCAATCGTATTCTTCTGTTCCTACACTATTGCGTCAGTATGAAATTTGCTCACTGTTTTGTGAACCTCAATAATTATTTAATTAAATTGAATTTGAGGTGTGGATCACCGGTGACCGTCACAGCGTTCAACATGTTGAAATGAAAATTGTATGATCTTTACCTTGGTATTCATTTTCATTTTTACTGAACAAATACAAAATTAAAATCCCCGGTAGCCACGTTGCTCCCTTCAGATGAGAACAGAGATGAGAAAGCTGAGGTACGAAGACGATGTTGAGAACTAACCCAAATTACACTTTTTGAAAATAAATATTTCCAAAATTATTAGCGATTGTGTCTTTATTTGTTGAACGATCCTCATAGAAAATTCGCAAAAGTAAAATCTAGTACCCCAAACGAGATGACGAGTCTTTTTTCACTTACTTCATTTCAACCTTTACAATTCGCCCAGCCGGACACTTGGTAAATTGTTATATCGTTTACCTTAAATATCACGCGGATGACTATCCCCAGCGAGATGTCATCTCACAATCTTGTTATTGCGATATGGTTAAGTCGATGGGACGTTTCCTTTTTAGTCCTCTTTTTATGTGGGTTTCGTGGTAGAGATGACGGGTGGCAGGGAGAGGTCGAAGCAAGAAAACTACAAAGCGAAACACCTTCTGGAACCACGTCCACGAGACCTCGAGCTCATTATACAGCGTCGTTGGTAATAGAATTCAGAGTAACAATAACGTTTCCCGGCTCGGTATTCGTGTACAGACGTAACTGAATGCTCTTTCATTGTGCCGATTGAAATTTTTATGCCCAACGCGGCCGGACGAAAAGAAGCGGTCGGGACCTCTTTTGTGCGTCGACGGCTAAGCAACTATCATCAATTATGTCCCGACGTTGCTATAACGCGTCTCGGCCACGGCGTTGCTCTTTCTCTGACGTTCGCACGAGCGTTCACCTCCCGGCAGCCGTGTTCTTTATAGACCACGGGGGATACGTACGGATTCAAGACAATACCCATTCCTGCCGTGAAATTCTCTTAATTGCGATTAAAAGTTTTTACCCGGCCGGAAGTTCCTGTGCACGGCGGTTTCACTCCGGACGGGTTGTCGTCGCGGAACAAAGGCCGAGATACCAGCGACACCACTGATTATTATCAGCCACGAAATCGTACATTGTTGTAGCAAAATTGTTCACTCCGGTTCGTCAGTCCGTTTCACTGTGCGGCTGAACTGAATCGCTGAAACTCCGTCCTACGGTTCTTGCACGCGCCTCCATTGTGCAGCCATGCCCGTGGACTAATCAAACTAATGGCTCGACCCTGAAACAAGCTTGCCTCGTACTTGCATACACGTTTAGAGACCACGGTGTCAGACGTACAGGGTGTATCAAAATGAACTGCAAATCGAAGTGAAGTGATTGTGCTTGACAAACGTAGCACCGTAGTGTATTAACACGTTGATTACCACAGTGAACACAGTCATCGCTAGTCAGACACGTCAGAAATTTTCTTTTCTGTATAAATCGTGAAGAAAAAAGTGTTTCAATATTCGGTATTGTGTATGCGTGCCTATATTCGCGTAGCAATGTTAAATTTACTTAGAATATAGAAAAAGCAATAGTTATTCGATTAAATAAAATTTGAAGCGCCGGTCGACGGTGACCCCCATGGCAGTCAACGTGTTAAATATGAAACAACATGCAGCAGGGTTATATAAAAATTAATGAATATTTGGTTTGTGCTATATACGGCACACTATGCAGTAAGGAGTTAAGCTACGCTGACCAGTCAGCGCTAACAATAAAATAGGTGACCATCTTCAGTGGTTCTAATTGTAAGTTGTGGACACATGATTTTTGGAACCCACCTAAAACCGCGGTTTCCCGACTGCATGACCATAGCAATCGATACTGAGTTACATACACATAATGAGAAGAATAGCAATACAGTAGAACCTCGATTATCCGAACTGTAATCAGTAACAAGATGCCTCACATTGTACCTATGCTTCTCACAAAAATTATACTTTTGGTTTAGAATATAAAAATACAGGGTGGTACAAAATAAAGTACACAATGTCACTAATGATAATTCCACCTTATAATTAACGTAATACAGTCCGTGCTGTTTGCGCGAAAACTGATAAGTGTGACCGGCATATTTTAAGGTTTTCGACTGTATTCCATCGCTTTACAAAAATTTCATATTTTTTAGTGAAATTTGAAGTGAAGACTTTTCATATAGTAATAATTTTACAATTGATTTAGTCTAGTCAATAAGAAGTATTACCTTCGGCATGTATATTGTAACATATATTTATAGGCCGCCGGCATTTAACCCTCGCACGTCGAATGCAGGGTCATTTTGACCCAACTGCATGCATCGTGCATATTATTCAAGAGTCAGACTCTTTCAAGCCGTCCGTAAAAATAGTCATCTCAAATTACACGGTGCGATAAGTCCCAAAGTTCATGCAAAAAATAAAACTCTTCTCTGTATTAGATGCACTCGAATATAATACATATTGTATGTTCGAATGTACACACACATGCATACATTTACTTCCTTTTGTGTCACATAGTTAGTTATACTTAAACATAACAGTTATACATGAAAATATATATTATATTTCTTACACAATTCACCTTTTAGACCCGCATACAATGAAGTTTTAATTATTGTTCAAAATGACCTTGCATCCCTATCCTGAGGGTTAATGCTTGGTCTGTAGAACCCTATTTATATGTCTCCGGCATTTCACGAGCGAACAAAACCATATTTGCATGTCTCCGGACGGTGACGTGTTATCATGGAAGAAGAATTTTCTGATGAGCCGCGTTCGGATAATCGAGGCTCCACTTTAACGATATTTAACCTAAGCAACGTAGCGTGGCCGTTGAGGAAAAGGGGGGAGCCAGAAGAAGGGCACGTGTATCGCGTTTTTTTTCGACGAAATTTACATAGTACCTTTCTCTGGCGCATGCGAACGGGGGAACTCGGCCGTCTAGAAGCGCGCTCGATTAATTAGCGGCGAAAGTAAGTGAAATTGCAGACGGCCGCATTGTAACGCGGCGCATCCCCGAGCGGCTTCGATCGGACGGACCCGTCCCTGCCGGCATGCTAGAATTTTTCTCGGTTAATCATAATCGTTTATGTGGGCCACGCTATGAAGAAACACGAGACCGACGTTCGAGCCGCGTTTCTCGCTCTATTTACCCTCGCCAGCCAGATGAGGAGTTTTCAAGTGGATCGCGCGAACGCGGGAAACCATTTTCCTTTGCCGTCGCTGCGCGAGGAACAATGAGCCATTCATGATTCATTAAATCAATGTTTTGTACGCTCGCTTGATACGTATGAAATGTCGATTTAAGTTAACTTACGTTGTCTTACGACTTTTTCAACGGCTATCTGGTGCTGAAGTTCAAATTCAGAGCTTGCTCGAAAGCACGCGGTGTACCATAAAAATGGGCTGCAAAATTATTTGAGCGTATTAGCTGGTACTCTAATCAAGAAACCATCAGGAACTAGGCGGTTAAGAAGAACGAAGTCCTCAGATCTATATGTAAAATTAATAATTAAACTTACCGTGCCTTTGAAGGATTACTAACCCTTAAGTGATACCCCACGCACGTTCTAATGACCCAGAACACATTTGCTAAAGTACCTAATGAAGGTCAGTCGCAAACTTAACCCTTAAGTGGATTATTGGGGCCGTAGCGGCCCTGTGCAATTTCAAACTAATAATTGTTTAACATGTACTGATATAATTATTTGAAGATTTATGTAATCCTCTATTATCTCATTATGCTTCTAATGCTGTGAGGAAAATTGATTTCTATTTTGTCTATTCGGTAAAAATTAAACAATTATTAGTTTGAAGTTGCACAGGATTGCTACCACCCCAATAACCCACTGAAGGGTTAAAATAATAAATATAAAAAAAATGGAATATAAAGGGAGATACAGGAAGAATATTTGTGGACATGTACAATTTCCATTAGACAATTCTCCTAAAGTTAAGGGTGCTATAATATAACATTTGTGAAGAAAATGTTTTATTTTATGTAATTTTCATATTTCTACTGTTTTCTATTAAATTCAGCACACCCTTTGCTTTAATAATTCGTTATATAAATGAGTTGATTAGCAGTTTAATGCCACAGTGGAAACTGCCATGCCTAGTCAGACACGATATAATGTCCTATTTTAAACAGAAATCGTGGAGGAAAAAAATATTTTACTTTATGAACACATAGGTATCAGCCGACTCAAAAGCTCTATCAGTGTGTAAAGGCTTCCGTAATCTGTTAACCAAGGAAAACGACTTAACTCGTCACTCAGAAACGTTTCTGTAGTCTACATGACGAGTTAATTCGTCGAGAGACTTTAATAACTACATTTCTATGGGAAGACTCGATAAATTTATTTTTCACTCTCATTACAATGGACTATGTCTTCCGATTTTTTTTATTTCCGTTTATTTACACCAGTGAACTCTAAGCAACAATCGCCACCTATTAATTTATTTATCAGGGACAAATTAAAGCATTAATCGAAAAATAACTCGATCAACAGGTGAAATATCGTCGCAACATTTAGGGAGTTTGCCTTTTCAGTGACTGAGCTTAAACCTAACCGACGTGCCCGCTCATAAATCAAGATATCATAGCAGAGCACGTTAGAACACAGAATCTCGGAGTGTTGCGTTAGAACAGGAACAAGGACAAATATGTACCGAGCAATATGTCCGTGTCATTGTTTAATCGTGCTCGTATCGTTCGTCAAACACGGCTTGAAATGTATTCATTAGAGTTATAAGATCGTTCTTGAGTAACAAAATATTGCTTCATTTCGTAAAAAATGAGAATATACAGAGTGCTTGCGAAATAGGTACGCAAACTTTAAGAGTGTATTTCACTCATCTTAAAGATAAAACAAGGTCGTAAGAACGTTCATGTAGAAACGCCTTTTTTAGTGATAAACAATTTTTGGCGTCATACGCTAATACTAATTACAGTAGAACCTCGATTATCCGAACACTGGTCATCCGAAAATTCCTCTTCTATGTCAATTAGAAAGTAAAATTATCAGTAGTGACACCGTGTGCATAATTTTATTCCGCCGTGTATTTTTATATTTTACACCAAAAGTATCGTATTTATGGGAAACATAACTAACATATGATTAATCTTGTTACCAATTACAGTTCGGATAATCGAGGTTCTACAGTACTAATACTATTATTATATCCTACATTAGTATCAGGAAAGCCGTTCTCTATCTCATGAAGCACAAAATATTAAACAGTATTAAAAAATACAATAAAAATTAACATATTTTTTCAAAGTTTTCTTATCAATAGCGCAGAATTATTACAATTAGCCAAGTTTCCTCTATAACTCGGAATGGAACCGTTTTCTGAGCAAATGTTTATATGACCATTTTGTCATCTTCAGGGTGAGTAGCATACGTCTCTAAAGTTTGGTCACACATTTCAGAAACACCTTGTATACGAAGTCTTCGTAGGGTTAGACTATAAATGGATGCTCTTTGCTAATGATTTGCAAATGGCGGGGCGATGGTACCGGGAACCAACGATGATATCATCGCTCGTTCAGCGGAAAACAACGCGGCAAAGAAAATAATAATAACGAATGGGATGATAAAAGTCGCCTTGAGCGAGACGATGAAATCTGTAAAGGGATTATCTTGGGCGTCTCGAGACGGCAAATGACTCGAAATGAGCATGCGAATGGTATGTAGCGGACGAAAAGCAAAAGCTCGTTCGTTCAGCTGCGAGACTCATCTCACATGGCTGATCCGATTTGCAACGGCCGTGAACGTTAACAATAGCGATTAAAGAGCCATCGATCAATCTGTCCGCCTACATTCGTTCAAAGCAAACACATTCTTCCCGCGTTGTTTCCACTTTCGATTCAACTACGCCCGATAATGGAACAAATTATTTCCGATAAACGAAGGAACTCCGCTCTGAGTGCAGCCGATACCAACGGCTGCAATTAAATTAGCGGAGAGAAGGAGCAATTAAACGAACGCCCCGATGATACCGTTCTCTTCTCCGAGGCAGCTATGGTGCCGATGCGTCGAACAGGGAAAACATTGAGATACGGGGCGACGAAGAAAAATAGTTGGTTAATCAACGGGAGCGCGATAACAGCGCATTTGAATTGCAAGAACGTTTGTCGTTCAAAATAGGTAAAAGAAAGACTGGAATCGTCAGTAGTATTGTTGCTAAGTGTAGTGGCGTACCGATAGCGGTGTGTTAATTGTTGAACAATTTACGAGGTAGGGTTGAGAAAGGTCTGACCGTTCTACCTTTAGGTTTAAGCCGTTTAAAAAATACACCGGAAAGTTCAAATATACTGATCGAAATTAGAGGATCAGAGATTTCGATTATTTGAGACAATCTACCTAAAAATTGAAGTACTCTGTATGCTTTATTACAATATTTTCATTCGATGTTAACTATCTATAGTTCTGGATGCCTTCATAGTATTTAAAAGCCGAAATTCATACCATTTTTAATGAAATTGGAAACATTTTTTAAATGAGATTACACGCCCATTATATTGTAAGAAAACTGATTAAGTTTCAGTATTTTTTAAGTACCTGCCTATTGAATATGTATTATTTAATTACACTAAATACATAAGCATCTATGAATACAAATACATAAATTTTTTATTTCTTAACCACTTGCGCTATAAAGACGTGCCACGCACGTCGAGTTGCTCTTGTTCCAAAGCCGCCAGCGACGTGTATACCACGTCGATAGGCATTTGTCGCAGAATCAAAAACGACGTGTTCGTCACGTCGGCTAACAGTTAGATCGTTCATTATTCGAGCTACAGTTCCAGAGTCAATGTAACGCCTTACCGCATGTTATATTGTAGAGTGCGGCACGGCATCCGAAAGTTAAATCGTAGCGCAAGTGGTTAAAACTGTTTCAGAAGCGAATAATCATATAAAAATTTATTTCGACTTGCTTTCGTTAAGTTGGTTGATCTTAAGTAAATACCAATTTATAACAATTCAAATCCTTGTCTACGTAGCTCACTATTTCAAACCTGGCTCTAATTCAACTTAACCCTTTTCCTACTAAAACGGCCCAAAACGATCACTCCGTGTTAAAATAACAATCATCTAACCGTAAGTAGAATTCAACCAATAGTAATCTCGTTCAGTTGCTCACTGCATGAGTCAAACGAACAGATGTTTCACTTTTGGTACTATAACGACCAAACGACAAGACAACACTACGCAGACGATTAGTCATAACTTGGATTTACAAGAGAAAATTGGCCCGATATGAAACAATTTATTTGAACGGATCACCACTAGGTACATCTTATCGTTTCTTAAAATTATAAAGTAGAATTTGATGAGCAACATCATTTTACTGATGTTGATGCAGTGAATTGGAAAATATGACATAGGTACGGCCCGAGCACTGCACGAGTGCTCGAACTCTGCCGTAGCGAAAGAGTTAAGCTGCGTTAGAGATGGTACAATTGGTCATTATCAATTATGTTGCGAGAACGTTCGAGAACTCACGGTTGCCTCACGATCACTGCTCAACAGTTGGGACAATTTCTCTAAACAAATTTAAAAATTTATATACTCGATAAACATCGGTACGAAAATATTATAATATGAAATACATAATACTTTTTTAGTACTTCCATTTAATAGATTCTTCAAAATGATTAAATATCTAGAGCTTCTAATTGTTTTGAACAGTATACTGTCTATCATACGAATATTCTTTCCCCGTATAAGGAATTAACCCTTTGTACCATAATAAAGAGTCACACTCTAGTTGCAGATTATACTCCCTACGTTATAAATAACAGTTTCACTGGAACATAAATTGTTATAAACTGTATCTTACAGCATCCTCGACTTTCATAGAATTCTCTAAACCAAATTGCAGCAATTATAGCACTTGAATAAAAAACTTCAGCTCCCGATTGCCTTCCAAAAAATCCTAACAGAAAACATTAACAACCTATACCCCATTTTAACCCTCTGATACAGTAGAACAAACCAAATCACATACTGCTGCTTCATAAAAATTCAACTATTAAAAACTTGCATAAGTCATTCCTGTTGTTTCTCACGGTTCCATCAAATCTCCACTTCCTCCCTGCTGATACCTATTATTCCATCATAAACAAAACCTTAAGGAGCGTCGTGGACCAACGTCTCCCCACGAGCCGCGCCGTTCACGCGTTGCGACGATCCGTATCTCAGCACGGTCGACGGTTTCCACGGCGGCAATTGTTAAGAATGATAACAGATAGAATCTGGCCGTTGTTCCAGGGAGACCGGGCAAAGGTACGACGAAGAAAATCGAAATAGATCAGGACGCCCACGCGGGCCGATGTCTCCGCGGAGTCGTTCGTAGGCACGATAAAACCGGGAAACGGTTCGCTCGAGGAGGACAGATAGCGAGATACGAGGAGGTAGAGGAGGGTGGCAGTCGTATTTATCACTCGAAGATCCCCGAAGAGCGCACAATGCAACACGAGAGAGAAAACGAGAGAGAGAGAGAGAGAGAGAGAGAGAGAGAGAGAGAGAGAGAGAGAGAGAGAGAGAGAGAGAGGGTGAGAGAGAGGGAAAGGGAGAGTCGAGCGGTTGAACCGTGGAACGAGACGCGATGTAGTGCAGGTAGATTTATGGAAGGTGGGAGGAGAGAGAGAGAGAAAGAGAGAAGCTGTGTTTGTGTCGCAGGTCAGCTGCGGTTCACGGTCACGGGGACCAACCGCCGGACTAACCTAACGTAACCTGACTCGACGACCGCAAACTGAATTGCACACCCCCTCTACACCCCCTGCACCTCTTTCTGACCGCCTACCGCTCCTTTCTGTCCGACCGTACTATCCCCTTCGATGTCTAGAACCCCTCCCCCTCCGCTATCTTCGACCTCCTACCCCTCTGGCGAACCGATCCGCTTAATTTATTAAGATGCTGAGCCCTCCGGGCCACCGACCTCGACTTTGCAATAGCTCCTTTTTCATCGACCGCCTCGATAATTATACAACGCCGGAGATGCAACCTCCTCTATCCAGATGGATTTCCGGGAAGCCCTGCACACGCTGTCCTCGAGAAATTACTGGCAGCGTGCTCGCTGGATTTATAGGGTGTATCGAGAAGTCTGGTCTATGGTTTTGGGTACAGTTCTGTTTTGCATGTAACCCAGCTTCGAGTGTTGTGGTCATTTAGACGGAGACGTTGTAGTTTTAGGTGGGTTTTGAGACACTGATGTGTGAATAGGTACACAGAAGCACTGAAGACGGACGGCCATCTTAGCGCTGACCGTGCACAGAGTAGCATAACTTCAGTGATCAAACGAGAGCATGAACCGAAGAAACTTTATGGCCTGATAGCCAGGCGTCTCTAAGTTATACACTTAAGTTAACACATTATTGACCGGAGACGCGTTAATGCGTCTTTTGTTACCAGAACGTTATCGACCAGGGACGTATTCAGACGTTTTTAGAGAGTGATACAATTAAAATCACCGTGAGAAGTTGTTATAGCTTGAAATCGATAAAGTGTTCGTTATACAATTTTGTATTGTGCTTATCATTCACATTTTGCCCCAGCTGTTGTCCACCAAGCACAACAAATTTTGATTCGCTAGAGGTAGAGTTTAGACATAAACGGAACTAGTTCTCCGGTTGATAACCAACGACGTGGACGTTTTGTATTGACATAAACAATCAATCTAAAACAATTAAACTTCCACACACGATTCAATGTTAAAATCTTTCAAATCAGTCGTACTGTAAACTCGCCATCACACAGTCTTTAAAATTCAAAACATACGAATTGTTATAAAAGAAGAATTTACAAGCTTCCGTCGCGTTGGGAAAGAGTTATCGAATCCAACGGTAATTATTCATCAAATAAAAAATACAAACAGCGTGCAAAAAGCGTGACCGTTTCTAATCTTCGAAAACCGCATGATCTTCCTGGTTCGCCGGATAGTAGCAAAATAAACCCCACGAATACACCCTGTACACGTTCTCGGGACGAAGTACAGTCACGGCGGATCGTTAACACGTCGAACGCCACAGTGAAAACAGCCATACTCAATCAGACACGATATAATTTACTATTCTTTATAGAAATCGTGAAGAAAAAAATGATTAGAGTACACGGTCGTGTTCTTCTCTTCCTAGATTATTGTTTCAGTGTGAAGTTTGCTGAGAATTTTGTGACACTCGGTAATTATTTAATTAAATTAAATTTGAGGTGCCGGCCACCGGTGACCGCCACGGCGTTCGACGTGTTAAGCGGTCGTAATTCGAAGTGAGTGAATTCAATATTACTCGACGAGCATCCGCGTAAAACAGTCATTCGCATAACAGGCGAATGGATCATCCGGCGGATGGATCAAAGTAATCCGATCCAATGTGTAGTGAATTGCCCTGCGCCGCCCTACGCCGTGAAGTTTCTCCCCCGTCGTCGTCGGTTGCACGAAATTTATTAGCAGGGTGTGTACGTTCGAACGTACCTCTTTTTCATCGATCGATTAAACACGCCTCGAGAAGCCTATCGACGCCCGTGTTCCAGCGACCCGTTCACCGGGAAAATTTAATAACAGGATCCATCGACAAATTAGACGCGGGCACTCGTCCGCCGCTGATCGCCGGACACGATTGATAACGAGTTGAACGGGAACGCGAGGAAAAGCTGCGAACCGAAGGTGTTGCGCAACAGGTCGATTCCGAAGAAAATCGACAGGAGAGGGTGGATCGTTTACTGTTATTTACGTGGGAAAAATGAGGAAAGTTTGAATACGAACGAGGGGGGTAAGTTGACGAAGTTTCTTCGCAACGATATCGTTTAACCCTCTGAACTCCTTTGTCGAGGGCGACTCAATATCGATTTTATTCACAGGTACTCCTGTGTCGAGTCACATTCGACATTTTTAAATTGCCAGTTTAAATACGCATTATATTTTGCAATATTTTTTTTATCACAAATATCAGATCTTAGCAAAGTTCCGATGCTAGTTTCGATATAATTAGTAAAAAAAATTGTTTAAATTGGTTCCTATCTACCAACTGTCTTTTGAAGTACATTTCGAATAAAACACTTAAAATAATAGGGAGTGACTGTAAGTATGTAGAAAAATAATAATAGGAAATGAAGGCAAAGCTACAACTGTTAATGCAGGAGAAAGCGTTGATAGCGTATCTTCTAAAAGTACTAACAAATAGCACAATGAGATTAGTAGAATCGTTTATAAAATTTGGAAAGGAAAATATTCTGGTTGTAGGACCTACGTAGAGGTGATTCGTCCCGAATGTCTTAATACACAGAGCGTTAAAAAAAGAGTTCACAACTGTAAAGTCAAATAGTCGCGAAATGGAAGAAAAAAGTCCTAATAAACATGGGTGGAAAAATTAATATTGTCGGAGTTATAAACAATTTATATTACATAGGAAGTTGTAACAATTAATACTTCTTATTCAACGCGAGTGCAACCTGTACAAGATCATTCGCTGGTTAAAGAGTACATATGTTTAACCTGTTCAGGGTCGAATATTGTACAATATTTTCAAACCGGTGATTGTCAAGTAGAATAAAATATTATCAATGCTGCCATACGACAAAATTTTTATTTTTATTGATGAGAGATCCTCCAGTGAATAGTTCTCTACCAGATTTTAATTTTTTCTTCACTGAGAATAATTTTGATTTAAAAAAAACTAAACGTACACATGTGTGTCAATGTCCCTGAATAGGTTAAAAAAGATATACACTATTATATAAGATTTCCCAAGAAGTTATACAGTCCGAAAACTCATCTACTCCTAATTCAACGTGAATGTAACCTCTACAACTATCTGCCCTTAAACTCCTGAACCACTTTTTTAATATCCTCCCGAAAAAATGAATAAAACGCAGGCTTCCAGGACGAACATGGAGCATAAGTCTAACATGTGAGAACGGATTAAGTATCTATGTAATAATATAGAATACACCGGTTCGGTGGAAAGCAATGAACCGTGCACGCATCTGATCGATCATGCCACGTTGATACGAATCGACACCAAACGGTACAAAGAAAAGAACTGCTGCGCGAGCTCCACGCCAATTATCCAATTACCGTGCTCGCATTAAGCTCAGTCGCAGTCTAATAACTGCAACTCGGTACGGAGACGTTGTAACGCGGTGACCTTCAAAGCCGATCGACATCGAAGTGTTCAACCTTTGAAATTCGGTACTTTTATATCGACTATCGTAAAAGTGATTTTTTTAAATCCATTTATTTTCATTAACGCCCATTTTAATTGGTGAAAAGTAACATTTCATTCTGTTCGTAACGGTACGTGTTGTATGTACTTAGCTAATATTCAAGACAGATTTTTTCGAAAAAAAAGATGCTCATAAGAATAAATTTTATTCTACATTTTCGACCTACTTTTGAACGAAAAATCACGCTGTTTTCTACCTATTAATACTTATTTATATTAATTATATAGCATAATAGTATATCTACGGTTATCCTATTAGTAGTGTCATCTTTTATCATATATAATGTACATTCAACAAATAAGCAAGAATATACTGTTCAATTGCATTCACTAAAGATGTGACTGTGTTTATCATAGAATGTACATTATGAATTTTTCAATGAAAATCGAACTATGATAGCAAAGATTTGTAAGCAACTTTTATGAAGAAACATCATGATAAAGTTTGTGTAACATACACAGCACATTCTTTGAATTTTCCTGCACCTACCAAATTATAATTTCTCAGGTGCTTCATAAAGTTCGTAGCTGACAATAAAATTCTACGATGCTGTTCATTAAAATTAACACGTTGACTACGACGGCCTCCGGTGTCCGTCGCCTCCAATACTATTTCATTAAATAACTATTAATCTCTGCAATATTCTAAGCAAATTTAACATTGTAACAATAATGTAGGAACATTCGTACACGATTGAATACTTATATGTTTTTTCCGTTACAATTTATATTAAAAATAGGAATTTATGTTGTGTCTGACTAGGGATGGCTGTTTTCATTGTGGCGGTCAACGTGTTAACAAGTTGGATGCCACAGTGGAAACTGCCATAACTAGTCAGACATAATATAATGTCCTATTTTAAGTATAAATCCTGCAAGAAAAGAATATTTTATTCTTTGAACGCGTAGGTATCACCTTATACTATTATTACAATATTAATGTTATCCCAAAATTTTATAAGAATTATGAGTTATTTAATGTAACAGTATTTGAGGTGCCGGTCACGGATGACCCTCACGTTAGTGAACGTGTTAATATAAATTCTGCAACAAGAAAGTTTTCACTATTCGATTACATTATTTGTATTTTATATCATTGCCTCGTTGTTAATGCTATCCAGAATTGCATAAGGAGCGATAGTTATTTAATAAAATTATACCAGTGACGGGCACCACTGACCCTCATCTTATGCAACGTGTTAATGATGGAACAAGACCACTAAAATGCTCAATATCTCCAGAATTAAAAGTAATTATAACCATTACTTTATACTTCAACCTATCTTTAACACGTTGGCGTTCACAGTAGAAACAGACATTCTTGGTCAGACGCGACACAAATTGCTATTTTCATTGCGAATCACAGAGAAAGAAAATATTTAAATACTCAATCGTATACATGCCTTTCTATGCTGACCTTGCAATGTACAATTCCCACAGAATATTGTCAAAATCAATAATTATGTAATTAACACGTTCACTGCACAATACGAGTTATATCCATGCGCAGCCATCGTATTCATAAGCATTATACATGTTAACAATTAAGCTGTTAAACCGACCGTAAAGGGTTCTCATCGATGGAGGGGCGGCTTCATTAAATTCGATGAAAGTTTGTAACAGAAATGAATCAGATAAATAATTGTTAATTTTCGCACGCCTGGAAATCACGGAGGGAATCGTAATTGCCTATCCGCGTGCTTTTTTATTCTCAGTACGGTTTTCCGGTGGAGTCGTTGCATAATCGGTTTAATGGCTACCGGTGATTACGGTGGTTATTTGACGCGAAGCGCGGCTAACATCGCCCGTAAAATACTGACCTTGAGGATTACGATGCAACTCGCAGCGTCCATCTCTCGGTCCGATGGAAACTCGTCTCGAGCATTTCGCCCCGTCCGAGACGAGCATTTGCATCGCAAACTATAGCACGCCTGCGTGCGTAAACTGAATCGTATGTACAGTGATTTCAACCGTTGCACCGAAATCCCGGATATTCTATTAACCCGTTGAGCGAGGTCAAGGTCACCGAAGGCGCCATTGATTCAATTTAATGGTGATTCCGTGTCGCGTGGGGCAGCGGTGACCCACGCATTAAACTCAATTTAAGTAAGCACCGAAAGGGTTATCCTAGTGGAAAATAGTGGAAAAATTTGTATTGTAAAAAATATTTTGAAGTGTTAACGTTAATATACACAAGGTTCCATTTGCGTATTTGGAAGATTCTTCGACATATAGCGTCTGAAACTTATTTAGTTTCGCTTTTACAGGTACTTAAGGTAGTTTTAACCCTCTGTAACGCTATGTGACTTGGAAGTTACATATCTATATATCTATATTTTTCAAATCTTACTTCGTTTATTTATCACTGTGTACAGTTATATTCTACGACTATACTGCCACCAAGTAGATTATTCGTTTATTATTATGCTTATATCCCGCGATACGAACTTTATCATTTATCTTTATTATATACCTGATGTATCATTCTCATTATACGCAGAAAAACTCGGGTAATAGAGGGTTAAATTATCAAAAGTAATACTGAAACTTTCAATGTAATTTACTCAATTCACGAATTTGTCCTGTGGGCTCTTTTTCCAGAAAGCTCTGCAATTAGTGTTTGTAAAACGACCGCATATGTACGAAAAAAATTTGTTTCATCTAAATGCAAAGGGATTAACAAACTTTTAAGCGGGAGTGTACTTTTAAATTAACAAAACTAAACTTAAAACTTCCAATGCAATGTACTCGATCCACCATCTCGTCCTTTCCTCAGAAAGCTTCTCGATTACCGTTTGCAAAATATTAATTATCGGCCGTGAAAGCGTTTCGAGTTTTCTGACATTTCGAAAAGTCGAATCGGAAACGTGCGGAACACTCACCGGCATGTTCCTGATGCCGAGCCGCACCTTCGCGTATTTCTTCATGAACACTCGCCAGAGCACGTAAGCCATGACGATTATCCGGGGTTTTCTGTCTGCGGTGTTTTTCTTCTTTCACAATTTCCTCCCTTCCTCCCTCCGCGGCGGCAACAACGTTTTCTCACACCGCCGCGATTTCGCGGTTAAGCGTCAAACGTGAAACTCGCGTTCCTCTGTCCGCGCTGCGATCATTCGATCATCGAAATCACCGCGCATCTCGAGCTCGATCACCACCGTAACACGTACACGGTCCTGCGGCAAAAAGTCGATATTAAAACTCAGTAACGAACAGAACAAAGATATCACCGCGTCGATTGCACGCAGAACAACTATGCTTCACTGTACAGGCACGATCTATCGATATACTTATCGATGTAGATTGAACGAAACCTCAGATGAACACACGTAGAAAAATAAACGCACGTGTTTCGCATGCGTTGCAGACCGGATGCAGCCGGGGCCGGTTTCGCATACAAATCGAAGCGTCAAACTTCATACCACCGCGATAATAAGAGGTTTAGATTATCGAACGACGAACTTCATGCGGCGATAATTAGAGGTTTGAACATAATCATTCTTCGCTGCGGCCGATATATACTTTTCTACACTAATTTTGTTACGATTTCACGATCTCGCGCCGGAACCGCAGCTATTTTCACGAAGCACCCTCGGACCGTGACATTTCCTCGCTGAAACCGGTGGTTCCGCGACTTTCGACACACAAGGCACTGTTGCGGGGAAAAACGAACGGCGGGAGCGCGGAACGGGAGGAGATAGAGCGTCCAAAGATCGGCGATCATCGAACGATTCGATCTCTTGCATAATTCATCATAATGTCCAGCTGGTAATTGCGTCCTGCCGTGCACACAGATGCCATCGACGCGCGTGGCATAACCGATAAACATCGACAAACCGTTCGTTCGTTCGTTCGATCGATCGATCGAGATCGAGGCGCCCGAAATCGCAGTCGCGAAAAAACGGCGGAGGATCACGTGTCGAGCCGGGAGCGCAGCCTTGAGTCGCGTGTTTTTTTGCGAACGAGATGCTGTCCGCTCGCGGAAACGCTTCCAGTGCACGCGAGAAATGTCGTCAGACCAGAATCCAAGGAAGCGACTGTCATGATTTCATCGGCGAGCCGACGAGACTTTTCGTCGTCGAGAGAGAACGTTCCTCTGCGAACGACGGCCGTCGAGGATCCTTCGAACGGTACCGAACACACATTATTTTCCGGACGATCAGCCTTTTCGCAAGGTTTTTCGAATGCGCTCGAAGGTCGTCGATCAGCGTGACAACACGAGGATTTTGAATGTGCGGCGCGCGTGAAAAGAGCCGTGCGCCTGACGGCACTCGCTGCCGAGATATAACTGACACGACACACGCAACCGCCGACTCTCGCGCTCGAACCGTGGAACGTCGAAACGGAACGTCCGGAACGCCGGAACTGCGGAACGATATACAGGGTGGTCCACGCGAGTGTTTCAGGTTGTAACTCCGTTACCAGCGCAGCTATAGAAAAATGTCGAAGGAGAAAGATGAATGGTTCGAAGAGTACTACATTCCTAGAACCATGTTTTTTTTAGAAGTGCAGTGGTGCATATGCAGTCAACAATTGCATTATTTTTTTTAGTGGAAATGTATACTTTTTTTTACGCAGATAGATTCCTCTCGTTATTCTGCGTAAAAAAGTATTGGAGTACGAAGGTAAAAAAATGATTAGTTATCGAGATATTTTAAAAATATGTCTTTGTTGAAGAAGATACTCAAACGCTTCTCCATTACACTGTACACATTTCGGACAATGCTTTTCTTATTGGTTTCATAACTGAGTTAAGGTGATATCTGGTTATTCTTGCACGTTGCAGTGTTATCCGTTCTTTTAGATCCTTTACAGAATTTATAGGATTTGTGTAAATCCTATCTTTTAAATAACCCCGTAGAAAAAAGTCAAGGGGACTTAAATCGGCTGAGCGGGGTGGCCAAGATAAGTCTGAAATGTGTATAGTATAAAGAAGAAGCATTTGAACATTTTCTTCAATAAAGACATTTTTTTCAAATATTTCGATACTTAATCATTTTTTTACCATCATACCACAGTATTTTTTTACGTAGAATGACGAGAGGAATCTATCTATATCAAAGAAAGTATACATTTCCACATAAAAAAATAATGTAATTGTTGATTGCACATGCACCATTGCACTTCTAAAAAAAACATGGACCTACGGATATAGTACTCATCGAACCATTCATCTTTCTCCTTTGGTATTTTTCTGTAACTGCACTGGTAACGGAGTTCTAACCTGAGGCAATTGCGTGGACCACCCTGTATACCTGGATCGCGTTTCAGCGCGACTTTAGGCGTGCCTTGACCACCCGACGCCGCATTCGACGAGAACGAAAGGGTGTGCACCAGGGTCTATGTCCCCCGAATCTCGGTTCGGTGAACTCGAACCGTCGAACGGTGGTCTTCGAAATTTTTTTTCTATACAAGACACGAGCTGATTCTTTCTAAGGGGGGTAGGTCACTTTTCCGGAATATACAGAATGCTTCTGAACTGATGGTACAACCCGAAAGGGGGAGAAACTATAGTTGGTGTTCAAATTGTGGTCGCTTATTCCACGTTCGAACAAGAATGGTATTGAAAATACACTTAAACTGAAAGTTTCTTTATTGCGAAATGATTTGAGCTCAACAATTATTGCTTTTGATATGTTTATAAAAATATTTCACTCTTTGAATTAACCCTCTGCACTCTTATGTCCACTCTCCCTGGCCGAAGCTAAAAGTATTTTCTACTCGTATGTCCACGCTCAGTGGCTGGAGTTAAAAGTCTTTTCTACTCGTTTGTCTATTCTCAGTTGCCACGAAGTGGCTTTATTTAACAGTAGTCTGTTATTTATGCTCAGGTTTCATATTTCCTTGCGATGTCAAAGCGAACATGTTCACTTATTGCACTGGATTCAAGCTATTGCGAGTATAAAGGATTAACACGTCGTATTGGGTAGTCAACGTGTTAATTAAATAATTATTGCTTTTGACAATATTCTCAAAGAATTTTATATTGCAATATTAACATTGAAGGGCATGTATACGACTGAGTACTTAAACATTTTCTATTTCTATCATTTGCCACCAAAACAGTAATTTATGCCGTGTCTGACCAGGAACGGCTGTTTCCACTGTCGACACGTTGACTGACACTGTTTAATTGCTCTACATTCTTTCAAATAAATATCATACCAAAAACAATTGTAAGGTAGAACTTTTTGATAAAATTAGTAAAGGATATCTTTCTTCATAAGTAATCAAAAGTTCATGAGGATAAGCCAAATCTATGAATTTTATCTGAAAAAATTTCAGTAAGTGCACACCCCAGGTCATTGTATGCCAAATTCTCCGACCGCAAAGGGTTAAATTTCAAGGCAATCCGTAAACTGTAGCCTGAAATATCATGTACGCCACCTTAAAAAAACATAGTTTCGAGAAATGCGCGTTTGAAGCTTAGCAACATCTACTCACACACCGGTACATGAATCCTCCTTAAACCCTATATCTGGAACCTTTTGCATATTAATTCGAAGGTTTCAAACTATTTTTTAAAGCAATAAAAGTTGTCAATTTTGTCGAAAGTGTACAGTAGGATAACCCCTCAAGGCAGAATTCGTGACACGCGAGGGCTGCACGGCCCCGTATGAAAGATTCAGCAGGTAATGGCGCCGCTAGAACTCACGCTGTCTCGTATATCTCGAATCCTTCGGAGGTCTTTTACGTGCTACCTACTTCGAGCGGAACATTTTCTTCGCCGTTTTTCTTCCCAGCGACTCGTTCTTGCGCCTAACTGGAATTTGAACAGTAAATTGTTAAAAGCAACCGAAGAATGAGCGGTACACGGTGTTCCGTAGGATATTGCTTTAATTTTTTCACGCTCCATCGAACGCAGAAGTATTTTTTTGTTCGTCGGGAAACGCGTCATTGACATTGGATGTATTCGTGTTTTAGTACCGTTTATAAACTAACAATAAGAAAACAATTGGATATTCCGTAACGAGACTTTAGACTGCAATTGCGAAAGTTAATAACGGATCATTTTTCTCGGCGCTAATTATACTATAGGGCGGACATCGAAAGTAGGCGCTTCAAGGTCGCTTGTCGTTTAAACCAGCGCACTAAACTATGTTACTATTGTTTGCTTTGTAGTCTCATCATTTTGGGAATTAGAGTGAGAAAAGATAATGGATGTCACGTGCCATGACGCATAGTAATGGATATTTACCGAAATTAATACATTTTGCGCTGTATCTACTATATTTTATGAAACTTATGTTTAATCGTCGACGAAAACTTTTGTATCCGATTTAACATGACAGTTTCGAAAAATTGCTATAGCTGAAAAAGTACTCAGCATTCTGGTATTAAATTTGACAAAAAATATATCTTATAAAGTGCTACGAATCAAAATTTTTTTGTGAAACGATTATACATACTTAAATGAGTGACTTCAAATGAAATGAAGTAAAATATGTCTATTACAAGCACTTCAAATACTTTACTGTATAAACATTTCGCACTTGCAAGAGTTATATAATTAGTTATAATGTTCAACTGTATTCAGTACTGACATGTTACTACTGAACTGGAGACATTCGCAAAAATATTCAAACGGTATCTAACAAAACTGTACAAAACGTCGTAATTTTACGTGACCAATGCGAAAAGTGTTCAGAGGAGAATGTGACCTGGAGATATCTAAGTAGGTTCTGTCAGTACCATAGTGACAGGTCTCGTTAACGAAGAGAACCTAACTCTGTCCATTAGGATGTCACATATCTAGCACGTTGTCTACCCAATACGAGTTAACTCTACTTAAATAATTATTGATTTTGCCAATACTCTCAACGAATTTTACATTACAAGATTAACATAGAAAGGCATGTATACGATTGAGTACTCTAACATTTTCTTCCACCGGGATTCACAATCAAAACAATTTATATCGCGTCTGATCAGGAACGACTGTTTCCACTGTGACAGCCAACGTGCTACTAACCCACAGTAGGTTACTCATCACAGTTCATGCTCAGAAAAAATATATACGACACAGATAATGAATAAATCCACAAATAACTGTTCGTCTGCCTTCCAAGTAATCTGCAGCAAAACTTGGTATGATTCTCAAAAATAACTTGAAGCGAATCGTTGGAGCGTAAGGGGTGAAACAGGTTTTTATCGATTGATAAATGGCGTGTAACGTATATGGATGGTAACACGGGCGCATAATGCAACAGCGAAATGGAAGTCGCGGTGCTATGGTATTGAAGCGAAAACAAACAAATGTAAACAAGAGCGGGCACGTGTAGCGAGCCTTCCGCTTGTTTAGCTCTGTTTGCTTTCGCTGCGCCGTGAGACACGCTTTAACTCTTTCCACCGGTTACGATCGCCGCGTTATATTGCTTTCCGAACGACGTTTTCTTCCGTCGTTTTGTATTCCATCGTTTCTTTTTTTTTTCCCCTCCCTCCGTCGACGTCAGCGGTTTACGATGTCGCGGAGGGGAACAAAGATCGGGCTCCGGCTACTCGTTTCTTGCCACGGCTCGTGAGAAATTAACCTTTCTGCCGGCTCGTGCGATACCGCCCGTAAAAACGACCTTCGTTACCAGCCAGCTATTTTCGATGCAACGGGAACAAATAAAATAGAGAAGTTAATTCGAACGTCTTGTTATCTCCTCAAGCTGTCAGTCGGAGGTAAAATCTGTTCGTTGATCGCGAAGAACGCCGGTGTTCCCGTTCGAGGACCCCTCTGTTCTTGCTACGCTGATTTTCGCGTGACACACGGCTGTAACTTTTGTTCTTCGGTGGGGTACGTTATCTGGAATTCGATGGTATCAGCGGATGGTTTATGAGGTGTTCGCCTCCCGCCTTTCGGGAGAAAAAGATCCTGTAAGTGAGTAGAAACTTTGTATTGTTTTATGCAAGCTAATTGTGACACTTGCTTCGGTTCACGAGTTTCAGTAAACACGGGTCTACGAGCGTCTGGGTTTTAAGTTCTTTGCTCTGTTACATGTACAATGTTTTGCTTTTATTGCGTACGTCTATATCTACGGTTTCACTGGGCAAAGGAATGAGCGAGAAAGAACTCATTGTCACGAGGGCGTATATTCTGATCAACGACTTTTACCCTCGAGGTTATTCTCTCCGTTACTGCTGTGACTGAAAAAGAATCGAATTCAGATATAATCTTCAAATACCCCTGGACGTAACATTCAGGAATTTAATGGTAAATGAGAGAGAATAAAAGTGTTAATAAACAACAATTCGTTTATCTATCCTACGAACACCAAAATGGTGAAATCGTGTTCACCATCCACCCCTACACGGAGAGACGCGTTTTACGAGAATTGCTGTATCTCGGTGAAATATTAATATTTCTAAACACAGAAAGCTTAACACTATTTCTACCAAAGGTGTCAAAAGACACCTTTTGAAATTTTAACTGAAAATTATTTTCTAAGGTAATCATTTTTCTTCAATTGACTTTTTGACTTTTCCTATAATCATTATACGAGAAGTCAAAAAGTCAATAGAAGAAAAATGGTTACCTTTAGAAAATAATTTTCATTTAAAATTATAAAAGGAGTCTTTAGACCCCTTTGGTAGAGATAGTGTTAATAAACGTTCTAGCGCCAGGTATACTGCCAGACATCAAAAGAATCGCATTTTGAAGCCAATGGACGTTTCAGGCCGGTTACAGTAGGACAACCCCTTAAAGTACAGACGAACGTTAAAGCACATGCGCCGGCCCTTCAATCATTCGTTTTCAGGAGGGAAGCACTTAGACGGGGGAATAGAGGCCGTGGCAAAACGCTTTTCTTTCACGATTAGCACCGGTGTCGCGGACTTCCGTTCCGTCTATACGTCTCGCGCCACATCCTATCGCCTTTTACTTCTTCCCCTCGTTGATATTCAGCCACCGTTCTCCGTAACCTGCGCTGCGCCGCCGCCAGTCTCGCGTACACGCGCGAAACCCGCGCCTCTGTGTGCCCGCCCGTGTGTCACTGTGCACGGGCACACACGCAGACGCGTGCATTCTTCGCGAGACAATGGGCGTGCCTACCTCACGTGACAGGCACGTGAGCACCCTCGAAAAGAGCCCTCGATTCCTGACGTTCATTCATACCGGTTCGCCCGTTTCGTGGGCGACCACGATGACCCTACAGTTCGTCGAAAAGTCAAGAAGAAGCACGAAGAGGGGCAGGGAACGTCGGTTCAGTTTTGTTCTATACAGGGTGATTCTGGAGGAATTGTATGCGCGCTAATCAATTTTAAGGGTAATTTTAACTTCAGTTCTAGACATTCGTATGGAGTGATCGAGCTGTTCCTTTTGATGGCGGTGTGAATCGGATTAGTTCGAAAATTGGGTTCAAGCTTGTTTTCGCTACTGATTGATGTCTTTTATTGCTATTTATATCGTACAGGGTGTCCCAAAAGTCACTTAGGGATTTAAAAATCTCATAAAATTGAGGACATTTATGCTGTATAATTTTCCATAATTAAATAAGAATTTAGTTCCAGTGTTTGAACTTTCATTCTGTATGAAACTATTTATGAATAATAATAGAAATGTAGAAATTATAAGATTTTTAAATCCCTAGGTGACCTTTGGGATATCCTGTAAAAGTTAATATGTTACAGAATCAACACGAACTTAATCAATTAGAGACGAATTATTCAAGTTTAGCTGTCACAAGGAATTGCTTGAATATTTTTTTTTAAAATTGGTGTAAGTCCATTTACAACAATTTATTATAAACAGCGTACGGCTACCCACTGATGCAGGAAATGACGATGCTGGATGATGGCTTATTAATTTATTCTGTTGGTGCGGTTAACTTGGTCGCCTTCAAACTCCAAGTGTTCTGAATCTACTCACTACAGTGTCCATGTATTATGACTGGAACTAAACTCTCGTAGATTGTGAACTGAACTAACTGCCAATTAGCTTTTTAACACTTCGATGGCCGTACATTTTTCCAGAAAATTGGTTGCCTCTGTTCATTTTTGCAAGGTTTTAGTTCACTTACAGAACTTCCTATATTGTTCCTTTCGTATCGATCACTTTAAAATTTGTATTTAGTGAATACTTGGCTGTTTATTTTTCATCAGTGGTAGGTGTGTTTATTTATTTGTTTTACATGCGTGTTATTCGAATGATTGATGTCACGTATGTTTGACAGCGGCCATCAAAGTGTTAAAAACGTTTGATGGTCACATATTCCCCCTTTCCAATGTGCCACTTAGAGCGAGGCGTCCTTGAAGCGGGGGTGGCAATGCCTTTCGAACCTTGGTGGATGAGAGACTTGGCAGCAGGGTGGAATTTGAATCATCACTTGGTTAAGTCTGACTTATTAGTCATCCTAAAACATGAGCTTGTGGCGGCAGTTTCCATACTCACCAGCAGAGGGATCATCAGCGCTCGACTCTCTCGCAAGTCCTCCATCTTCCTAGGAGTCGAATATACACAGTAGCGTCGCATTAGCAGACCGTGGCTCGGACCATGTCTGGCCAGCTATCAAGGGAGGTAAAGTTCTAGGAAATCTCGAGTGTGTTTCTTCTTCATTGAGTGTGGGCGAGATACGGATACCTGATACGAAATATCCAGATCCTAAATAAACATGTTTGAACGTCGGGACAAGTGAAATGACAGAAATATTGGAGACAAAGGACTTCTTCGACCTGTTTGAGAATTAACCCTTTGCGGTCGGAGAATTTGGCAAGAAACGATCTGAGGCGTTCACCTATTAAAATTTTGTCAGATAAAGTTCATAGATTTTGCTTTATCCTCATGAACTTTTGAATACTTATAAAGATAGGTATCCTTTATTAATTGTACCTTAGAATTTTTCTTGCTATGATATTTATTTAAAAGAATTTAGTGCAATTAAACAGTGTCAACCAGCGTATCGGATATATCCCGACTTTCGACCGCAAAGGGTTAAAATCAGTCTCAGTTACGTTTGTTTATTTTAAATACATAACGCCGGAGGATCAGTCCACGAAGCCAATACCGAGAACTGATGGGGATAGCGAAGGTCAGCTAACAATACAAAACCCTGGTCAGCTAACACGACACTACTGTCCATCCTTCGACCTGACCCTCAAGAGTCCGCGTCTAATACATGAGTCTGCTAGGTAGCCTTATTGACTAGTCCACTAGCAGGCCCCGGAAGAAACGCTCCTTTTTCTCCTCCTTTCTTGTAGGAATTTCTTCTGCGGTATCGCCACAGGCTGGTAACCAATTAAAAGTAAATTTAAACTAGCAAATGTTATGAAGTTTTCCTATTACACCCTCCAACATAATGTCTTGAGGAGCTTCTAAACTTTGTATAGAAAAACAAATTAGTTGTCAACGGCGTTGTCACCTAGGAATCACCTCCCGTCTAATCGCCAAAGTTAAGCTACTCTGCACATAGTCAGCGCTCGGATAAGTAACCGTCTTCAGTGCTTCCGTGTTCAGACTGACACATCAGTGTTCCAAAAACCCCCTAAAACTCTAGCGTCTCCGACTAAGTGGTCATAACAATCAGTGCTAGGTTCCATACAAAGAAGAACAAGAAACGAATCAGTATTCAACGCATACGTAGACAATCAACGGCGACGTGCGTTTATGATTCATACCCGGTCGAGCTTCTGAATCCCAAGCGCGGTAACTTCGCGGGACAACTCGGAGATCCTTGAGTGCTGGTTCAGGTATCGATCCGCAAAACGTAGTCCCGCGAAAGCGAACAAGTGAACGGCAATGTCAATGCTTCGCCGACTATTCTTGGATCTCCTCCGCACACCGGTTTCGTGCTCGGAATCGATAACGGAGGCAAACGTTTATTATTTCCCAAGCAACCCCTCCCGTGTGAACGAGCCCGAACCCTCGCGAATCGTAATTGCAGGGCAACGAACAGCCGCGTCTAGTCGGTCTATGAGGTCTCTTGCCACGAGATACCTCGACTCTGACTCACTCCCCCGCGGTGCGTTTAAACTTTTAACGCTTTCTGCCCGCCGACACCGCCGCGCGTTACGCTTCGCAATAATTGTAACGACTCCACGCCGTTCACGAATCGACTGTTGCGAGTTAACAACCGTTCCCTGCGCCCAGAGGTGAACGAGATCGAATGCGAGCCGTCAGAGACCAGAAATGGGTAAATGAAATTTGAGAATCCCGGAGATACCGCAGGTGGTTAACGCGTTGAACGCCGTGGCGGTCACCGGTGACCGACACCTCGCATTTAATTTAATTAAATAGTTATTGATTGTCGCAGAATTCTGAGCAATCTTCATACTGAAAGAATAATGTAGGAATGGAAGAACATGACTGAGTACCCAAATCTTTTCTTCCTTTACGATTTATATGGAAAATAGTAAATTATATCGTGTCTGATCAGGCACGGCCCTTTTCACTGTGGCGTTCAACGTGTTAACCCTCTGCAACCCGAATTTGTCTGCGTATGACGAGAATGATGCATCAGGTATGTAATAAAGATAAGTGATAAAGTTCGTATCGAAGGATGTGAATATAATAATAAACGAACGACTACTTGGTGGCAGTATAGTCGTAGAACATAATTGTACACAGTGATAAATAAACGAAATAAGACTTAAAAAATATAGATATATAGATATGTAGGTATGTAACTTCCACGTTACATGGCGTTGTACAGGGTTAACACCTTATTCAGAAGACGCTGTTGAGTAGTTACACCTAGTAAGGGAAGTCAAACTGCGTAGGAATGTGTACAAAATTGATTCTTTTAACGCCTTGCCATATAATAACGAGTAACACTCGTGATGCAGATTATGATCTATGTATTATAAATATCAGTTTCATTCAAATATCAATTTTTCAAAATTCTATATTACAGCACCCCTAACTTTTCGAGGATTATCTAAAGCAACCTATTTATGTTGATAAATATTCTTCCTAGACTTCACCCTTAGAACACTCGAACAATAAACTTCGGTGCAGATAGCTATTAAAGAAATCATAAGGGAAGGAGTTAACATATAGTTGCTAATCTCCACAAAACTTTACAATTACAATTAGAACTATTAATACCTGGATAACTCTGGTACTCGAGTACTCAAGAAATACCTAGAAGACAGGAATTGATAAGAAATGAAAAAGGCGGGGAAGATATTGTAGGCGGAGCCATTTAGTGTGTTCAATTTAGGGAGATTGAATTGGTATTGGGTTGGATAGCTTAGCGGGATAGCACCCGCCCGGAAAGCGGGAGGTCCCGGGTTCGATTCCCGGTCTAAGTTCACCCAATGTGTTTCTTCCTTACAATATGATATAAAAGATCGAGCAAGAAGCGCCAGGATAGCACATGAAACTTACTAACACGTTAACTGCCACAGGGGTCACCAATGACCGGTGAATCAAATTTTATTTAATGAATTATTAATTATTTTGAATGCAGTTTCGAATAGAATTAATGGTATGATAAGACAGAAGGTCAAAGCTGTGTACCTGACTAGTTAAACACTCCTTTCTTCGTGATTTGTGATTGAGAGGAGATATTAGAATGTGTCTGACCAGGTATGGGAGTTTTCACTGTGTCATTTACGGGATAAATTCATCATCGATCCAGGCTGTCGTTAATTACTCCTGAACGAGGTCCAGGAATAGCGCTCTGCTCGCGCAAGACAGACAAGCGTAATCGTGGTAACAATGTGAACCGTGTCTTTTGAAAATAGAGCACCGAAGACAATGTTAATGGCTGATCAAGGTTCCCGTGGCAGCGGACGAAACTATAAGTTGTCGGACATGCATCTTGACCTCGCGGAGGGAAGTCGCAGGCAATTAAAGAGCAGATGAACGTGTCGCAAGACGTAACAGTGTACGACATCGTGTATATATGTGTGTATCGCGTTGAAATCGTAACGTGCAACACGAATCGTGAATCACTGGTTCGGTCTCGTTGAGCAAGAGGGAGTGCTCGCCACGAACGCCGCGCCACGAATTGACGATAGATAATGCGGGAGATCGTATTATCACGATCCTTTGGGGACCCACGGGGTTATCGGGGTTAATCGAAGAACCAGCCAGTGTAACGACGACGATTATTATTCGATCTGGCGAAATTCACGTACGTATCGATCCCGTGGAGGCACTTTCGCGAGCGGCGCCGTGGCCCGAACGAAGCCACTTATTATAGAGATTCCGTCTCCCGATTGAAGGTGTTTCTCAAACCATCCGGCACGGTCATTAGACTATTTAGATCCCTCCTCGATTGCGTCTCGCAGTTTGGAAATTTAATACGTTCGAGTACTCGCGGGCAGACTCGACCAAAAATCATGCTGGACAATTTTGGACCATTTTGGGTGTCAGCCGGGAAATTAGAAATCCTATCGGGGACGTGTACACTAGCGCTCGAAAGATAGAGATCATGTACTGTTCATGCAGTGGATCACGCACTGGATCATGAATATGTTTAATACAATTTTTCTTGTACGCTCTATATTTGGATGATTAATTGTCATACACGTTTTCTTGCATTCATATTTACAAAAACAGATAAAATTAATAAGTTGTACATGTTTGTTATAATTATTGTCTGTTAAACGCTATGCAAGCACCTTTTCATCGAAGCATCCGCCTCTTATTCATGAGTTTCTTACACAGTTTTTGTATTCTGTCTAGTAGTTCTTGTATCATAATTTCTCTTCTGAAATGTATGTGTGCATCCTAAGGAATCGGGATACCATGCTTGTTTAACCTACATGTGATAGGAAAGTTACTGTATACTCCATGTCGTGCATTCTTTCTTTCCCAATGTGGAACTTCAGTTCTATAGTTACCTATCATAGATAAATATGAAACTGCAGTTCATAACGAACTCATATAAAATGTGGACAAAGATGTATTGCTAACAATAAGCTACATTTGTATGTAGAAAGTGAGAAATTGAATAGCTTAGGCACATTTCAGTAATAGCGGGCAATTCCATGCCTCTAATTTAAACAATTGTGTTTCTCATAAAGAGTCAGGTGTCAAGCAATACTGAACAAAGTGGAATACAGTAAAACTTCGATTATGCGAACACCGGCCATCCAAAAATTAAGCTTCATGTATGACTTAGAAGCTACCATTATCATTAGCGACACTGTGTATTTAATTTCATACCACTATGTATTTTATATTTTGAAATTAAATTATAATTTTTATGCAAAACATAGTTGCAATGTGAGTCAACCTTTTACCATTTATACGTAGTTCGGATAATCGAGGTTTCACTGTACCACAAACTCTTAAAAAAGGCACAAAATTTAAATCTTAACCCTTTGAGCTCTTACTTCCTTTTTAATTTTCTTTTCCATAACTCCCTATTATTTTAAGTGTTTTATTTGAAATGTAGTTCAAACGACAGTCGGTTGATAGGAACCAATTAGGTACAGTCACGTACCTGAGCGCCTCAAGGACTTTTTGTGTTGCAAAAACGGGTCATATAAATGTAATATTGCATATCTAGGTAACAAAATATTGCAAAATATAATGCATATTTAACCTGACAATTTAAAAATGTCGAACGTGACTCGACATAGGAGTACCTGTGAACGAAATCGATGACGAGTCACACTCGACAAAGGAGTTCAAAGGGTTACAATATTATAATCAGAAGTTTTAGAACAATCGCTATTTTCACCACCCTCCTTTGTATCATTCACCTTAAAGAAATTCTTATATCCCCGCAGATTCAGATCGATCCCATTAAGTACTCCCGTGGCAGAGGAATGGCACCGGAGAGAACTTTTACTCTCTCGGCTGGAATTGGGAAGCGCTTCCTATGCAATAAAATTTCGGTCGGCTCATAAATTGCAGCAGGAACGGGAATGCAAACGATAATGAGAACGGTGCTACTTAACGGTCCCCGTTGGCGTAAAAATTTGACATTCCGCGGATTTACGATTCTCGCCCCGCGGGGACTGAATTATGGCAGCTCATACCCCGCGCCGCATTTGCAAACCCGTCGTACCGCACGCTGTATGGCGGGCAGGTTTTGCGCGTTACACTTTATATCCTGAGTGCATGCCACGACAGGTACTTACATGGCCGGGCGTAAGGTTACACTGAAAATAACGAAGAGACGTCCACGGGGTTACGGCCCCTTAAACAATTAGCGCGTACCGTTCGCCGCGAACCTTGAACCGCCGACAATGCCCGCGGTAATAAAACGAACGCTCGTCAAAGTTTTTATGGACGCTGTCTCGTCTGCTCGCACCGACGTCGATTGAAATCGGCGCACACCGTGTACACCCCCGTCCATAAGTCACGGGACACCTTGCCGTTTCTGAATAAACCTGGATTACGATACAGCAGACTCGGTTACTTATTTCGATATGAACGGTGCTTTTAAAAACATTTACGTTTACGCAACATATTTTTAATGATATGGTCAGTATTCTGTTAGAATTAACCCTTCGCACTCGAATGGCGCCTTTGAGACATGTATCTTCCCAATTTTCTATTTTGTATAAATGGCTGAAAATTATGTTCGGTCGCATACATTCTACGGTGTACACATTTTACAGTCATTATACCTCCGTAACAAGAGCATTCAGAATAAAATAATTCCTCTTATTGAAGTCACTTACGCGTACGTTTCTATGCACTGTATATCGGATGTAAGAGGTTTCGAGTGCAAAGGGTTAATATGAAAAATACCTGAAATAATTATAGTACGGTTCAAGACCAGTTTTTCAATGCGTGAAATTTGGGCGATACTTGTTTCGATTTCGTGATCTGTAGACACATTTGCAGCGATTCTAGATAGTAATTTAAGAAGAAACACCAGAAAAGAATGACCGCAAGACTGCCAAGGCTATTTCGAGTTATCATCTCGAAAGGGGGAGCATACTTTAGCGAGCAGATTTTAAATTTGATATATATATTTTTCAATATATATTTTAACACTCAGCGATTGTACTCGGTGTAAATAATCGTTTGATTCAATGCAGTGGGTGTTCGATAATTTTAATTTAAACCTAAAGCTGAAGTTAGTAAGTGTCCCATGATTTATGGGCAGGAGAGTGGTTCGCTCCTGTGGTCAGGTGACTTCTGTAATAACATACTAGTTCGCCCCCGATGTCCTATGTTAATTCGCTCCCACGGATTAAATGATTCTGGGAGGGGTAAGCACAAGTGTAACAGGTGTAGGGTAAACTCTGCTTAATCTCTGATGGTTTAATTTTTTCTGTTAACACTTTCACTGCCACGATGTATTAGCTAAAAATTACAAACTCTCTACATTTTTATACAGGCTGAATATACCCTAAAAATAATACACTTTTTAATCAATAATATTAGTAAATTTCATAATTTTCTTATTGTTTCCATGAGACCTGCTTGGATACATTTATTACTATTGCACATGATCAAATAAATAATGATTCATCCGAAGTGTCGCCCACATACGGATGACATAGCCATCAAAGTGTTAATTGATAATATTCACCTGTTTTGAAAGTGAGTCAAGGATGCAATGATAGGTGAAACATCATTCCAAGTGTTAATATTTTTTATTGGCTTGGTACCATCAAAACATGTGTTAGTAAAATATAGGTAATTTTGTGGAACAACACGATGTAGCGAAATGTTTTGTTCTAAGGTAATTTTTGGGACAGTTATCACGGTGATTAGTATTCTTTTAATCTAAGGGAGTATTTCTTTATGAAGCAACGATACATGGTAGAAAAACGATACTTGATCCAAACTTTTCAGTAAGCAAATTCGAAATAATTTTTCAAATTACGTTGTTTATAATGTTTCGTATTTTCTTGCTGTTTTTAGTACTGTTTATTTCAGTAATTTTGTTTTTATAACGAGACATCAATCGAAGCTATCTATAATAAAGTAAAAGTGTATAAATTGGGGTGACTTCTGAAATTGTTCTAATGAAATAAAATTATATTTGAAACCAGCAAAGATTATACTCGTTGAAATTTTAACACGTTCTCTACCAGCGTCGCTTGTGTGTGACAATCGATTCTCTTCTGAGGACCCGACATCACACATATGTGACAGCAACAATTTTTCATAATATAGCCACATGAACAAATGAAGTCTGCTCTGAAAATTTGCAGTATATTATGCAACAAAGCAAAAAACAATTTATGGTCTGCGGTAGATTTTTTCCCCTCGTCCCCCCTTTTCTCCCCACATGTACTAATAAAATGGAAATAAGCAGCAAAACCTTGAAACAACACTATCTTTAACACACTAACATCTACGCTGTGTCAATAGAAAATGACGAACTTTCTAAAGTTTTATACAAAATGAATATAACCTTAAACTATAAAATTCACAAGAAATAACATTAGCAACTTTCATAAATTTTTTACCAGTTCTATTAGACCTAGTCAGATACGTTTCTTTTTTTCTTGCGCATAACTAAAATGATACAGCAGCTAAGTGATAAAAATAAGCGATAAAGTTCGTATCAGTGGATATAAACATAATAATAAATGGACAGACTCCTTGGTGACATTGTAGATGTAGAATATAATTGTCCACCGTGATAAATAAACGAAATAAAACTTGAAAAATATAGATACGTAGATATGTAACTTCCCAGTCACGTAGCGTTATAGAGGGTTAATACAATACATATTTAAAAAAATAATGATTGAACGTGTCACCCGTATACGGGCGACGTGGCAGTCAAAGTCTTAATGTGATTCTTAATACAGGTTACAACGGAATGTCTGAACCAGTATAGCGGCCAGTAGCATCCCAAAATCCTCCTCCTCGTCCCTCCATCGCGCGAACCAAACATCGGGAGAGGGTCAACGTCGTCGGAGCGGCGTTTCAAATGAATTTTAATCCGATCTGCTCGGAGTTTCCCGCTTTCGTCGCGAACGATAAACACCGTGGAGAGGCTGTAACGTCAGAAAGGTATGATTTCACGCGGCGAAGATTACGCAGAAGTTTCGAGGCCTGTTCACAAATCACTTTTTGCCACGGCGCGGCGCAATAACGCGGCTGTCCGTGCCACGGAGGCGGCTCTAACTTTCTTCCACGACGGGGAATCGTCAATATTTCGCGAACGATGCACTAAACCGCGGGCAGGTCCTCTTATTTTTTCAGTTTTCTTTTTCCTTTCTTTCTTTCTAGAACCGACACCGCGTCGAAGCAACATTTACGGCGCGGTGTTTTTTGTTGGCGAACGACGATACACAGACGAAGAAAAGACTGCATACCCTTCTTCGCGAGTGCGTTCAAAGACTCCCCGAGCCTTTGTCCTCCCATCCTCCTCATCCTCCTCCTCCTCGTGCAGCCATTTTCTTTCTCTTCGCTTTCTTTTCGGTGAATACCACTGCCAGCGGCCGAGTAGACGCTGTACGAAGTCCGCGGGGATACCAAGAGACGAAGAAAACGAGGAACAGAAGCAACGGGGAAAGAAAGACGCCGAGGAGACAGAGGAGGAGCAGCCGGAGGAAGAAGAACGCGAGAAAGAAGCTAAGGAGGAACGAGCATAAAAGACACACGAGCGATGAGTCATCGTAAAAAGAGGAAAGCCGGTGGTCGACTATTCTGATTCGAGCTGATCGTGCCTCGGGATTTTCTGCTACTTTTTGCTGCGTCCGGACTATACAGGGTGTTAAAAAAAGAGTTCGAGGCTTTAGGGGCAGATAGTACTCGCAACATGAAGGAAATAAGGTTTAATAAGTATGGATTCATAAATTCATATTGTCGGAGTAATAAACAATTCTTCATTTTGGGTAACCCTTTCACTATGGAAATTATCATAATTGACCTATCTGTGCTGAATTCTTTTAAACATTCTACAATTATGATTTTAAGTCACTATTTACTTAACACTTTGAACTCCTTTGTCGAGCGTGACTCGACATCAATTTTATTTACAGTTACTCCTACGTCGAATCACACTCAACATTTTTAAATTGTCAGTTTAAATATGTATTATATTTCGCAATATTTTTTTACCTAGATAAGCAATATTACATGTATATGACCCGTTTTTGTAACAAAAAAAGTCCTTAAGGCGTTCAGGTACATGACTGTACCTAATTGGTTCCTATCAACCGACTGGCGTTTGAACAACATTTCAAATAAAGCACTTAAAATAATACGGAGTTATAGAAAAGAAAATTAAAAAAAAAATAAGAGTTCAAAGGGTTAATTTAAAATTTAAAGTAACAGGTGGGAAATTCTTCTCCAAATTCTATTGTTTATAATATTTCATATTTTCTTACTCCTTTTAATATTGTTTATTTCTATGCTTTATCGATTTTAGTTTCCCAATGAAACATTAAACGAAAGTATTTTATAAAAAAAGATTTATCGTTAATGCGGTTCTCAGCGCAGGCGACGTAGGACGTCTAGGGCAGTATAGTGACTGTTAGCACTTCTGTGTCTTCTGCCCTGCCTTATTTATAATTGTGACAACACTAATTGTCCAACCCATGTTTATCAGGATTTTTTCCTCTATTTTGCGAGTGCTGTCTGACCACAAAGTCCTGAACCCTTTTCAATCCAGCGATAAAGAACACTTTCATCTGTCTTGTCTCAAAAAATCCGTTTTGTCGACTGAATAGTATAATCTATAGCCTGTCATCCAGTTCAAAGCCACTTCCGGAAAAACACGAACAAATTTTTACCTGCAATATGAGAAATCGCATGAACTGGCTCGTTTAACACTTTGCACTCCAAGCATTTCTTGATACGATCGACCAGCAACTCCAACATACTTTTGTAGTGTAAATTTTTGAAAACCATAAGTTTTGATTTAAAAAGAAACAATTATAAATGTTTATGAATCTATTTAGTCTGATTTTGATGGAATTCTAAAGTACCTCTAGAAGCAATGTCCAATGTGCATTCTTTACATGCTGATCTGTGATGCAAATTATGAATGTCCCCATAGCGAAGCCAACAGAGTTATTGAACTTATTATTAGTGTCCCCATAGCGGAGCCAATAGAATTACAGAACATATTATTAGTGTCCCCATAGCGGAGCCAACGGAGTGCAAAGAGTTAAAACACTCCTAACAATTTCAGTTTTACAAACATCACCGTAAGATTTTCAGGTGATATTCTTCAACGTTTGCACGATCTTTTCACCAAACAAACTTTACAACTTCTACCGTGTTCTATCCCCCTCTGGCGAACGTACGCGGCATCGACGATCGAGTCGAAACGCAGTCGGTCGACGTCCCGGAAAACGAAAAACTGAAGACACGATGGACGTGGTCAGTGACAAGCACGACCGAGCTGTGATTGACGACCGGGAGCTGCTTTGATCTCCGGCAAGGAGAAAATCTACACCGTCCTGCTTCGTATTACTCTCGGAGCACCCGATTCTTCAGCGTTCCTCATTTCTGCGGCCGACGAGATCGCGAGATGGAGTATCGTACGGCTATCCCTCTTCGAGACGTACAGGCTGGAGCATTCTTTACGTGCCGGGACACGCGACTGACAATCGATAGGCAACTCCCGTTACAGATGCATCGATAAGGATAACTATCGTCTCCGGGTGAAATGGAAGCCGTCAGTAATTGTCCGCTACATATCATTTCCTCCGGCGCTAAATGGCCGTTTAGCAGCGTCCTGAAGATTCTGACAGACAACGTTTCACTCATTGGCGACCGCGGCTTCGATCAGCCTGCGAAGGGAGTTGGCATTCTTGGATTTCGTGCCGTGGTATCGAGTACAACACTTTTAACCCTTTGCGGACGACAGACGCATATATGCGTTCGAAAAGATCGTTCACCGTGTGCTACGGGTCACCGCACTGGCCCAGGCACACGCGTTTACTGCACGCTTTCAACCTATGTATTTAGACGAATTATCATCTTTGCTTATTTCATTCAAATATATATGTCTCGTTACATATTTTGCTATTTTAAAGGACTGAAACAACTGAGCAATCGACATCAAATATATAGGTATAATTAATTATTACATTAAACACGTGTTCCACCACGGAAAATTTCAGCACACGGTGCACGATTTTTCCCGAAACTTTCCGGCCTCAAAGGGTTAAAATCGGAGAAGTGGTTTATTCTGGTATACGTTGCGGCGTTGCACAAGAATCTATCTGAATTCGCTAATTCCTAGCCGTGTATACAGGGGGTATCATGATATGTGGGACCCACTTCAGGACTTCAGGACGTCAAATGCATGTCTGCCATTCCTTCATTTGAATATTTATTCATTCTTATTTGCTTAACTTCTTCAGGGACGAATTTTGTACAATATTTTCAAATCAGTGATTGTCAAGTAGAATAAAATATTATCAATGCTGCCGTGCGACAAGTTTTATGTTTGCATTGATGAGAGATCCTCCAGTGAACAGTTCTCCATCAGATTTTCATCTCTTTTCACTGAGAATAATGTGTACGTGTCAAACGTACACGTATGTGTCAGTGTTCCTGAAGAGGTTGATTACGCAGTTCCTACTTCTAACGCACAGCAAATTAGAGAAATATTGAGTGCTTCTAGCAAGAGAACAAACAGAAATGGGTTAACTCAATCGACGGAACGTGTGAAATTAACAAGGTCAGGAAATATCCGGAAGATACAGAGCATTGTTTATGAATACAGACCGAGGGTGGCCATTTCGAGCACCTTCTATGAAGATAAGCAGTTACGGATTATTGAAACAAAAATAACTATAACTTTGAAACCAGGTCAAATAGGACACGTGTTTATATAAACTTTTTTCATAGTTTTGTGTCTCTTGTCCACTCCAGAAGTTGGTTCCACATGTTACGATACACCCTGCGTATAATATGTTAGATAAAGGAAAGGGGTATGGATGAGCCTCGACGAATTCAGCCCTTGATAACTAACAATAAGGGTAGCGTTCGTTTGGAGACAGTGTTCACTTTGGAAAGTTTCTCCTAAGCTACTTGACTCAATGCGGACGATCAGCTGGACATAGTAATAGATAAAGGTGGTTGGTCATCCAACAGCGTGTCTGAAAGGCAACGTTCGAACAATTCGAGGAACGATCGTCGTTTCCTGTTGCGCGTTTAAAGTGTCACGACTCGGTCGGGGCGTGCATAAATATTTTCCGTGTGAACAGAAAATGCATTCAGACACGGGATTTCCCGCGCAGTAAACCCTTCTTTTGATGCATGAGCATCGCGGTGATTCAAGGGCACAGGGTAACGTAACTCAATCGCACGCACTCGGCGGATCTCTTCCGAGTCGATCACAAACATGTCTTACAAATCTTGCCGATGTTAGATCGCTTTGTGCGCGCTGTTGCGCAAAGTCGATGGTTTCCCCTTGAACGGGACGTTTATTGCAGTCTGGAAGTCGGCGGCGCCGATGCTGTTCATTGTAAACAGGCAGGCACGGATGCAGAGGCAACGGCGTCAGGAAGTGCAGCGGGGAAACTTTACGACACGGTCGCAGAATCATTGCTGTTTTTAATTTGGTCTGACGAATCGACGGTCCATGTTTTGAAATAATTAAGAAGTTAGACGAACAAGGTCAGTTTATGGTTCTTCCTACTTTCTCTTCTTCAAGGCTTAACCCTTTGCACTCCAAGCAGTTAGGCTATACGTTGGTAGTCAACTCTAAGGAGCAATCAGATAGCAACATGTTTTATGTAGGTGCAGGCGTAAAGAACGTGCATTGTTCAACTCTATTTTTTCCTGACAATAATTTCGACAGTTCTAGAAGGAATAAAGTGTACCCCCTTGCGGACCAAGAAGACTCGTTCAGGAGGTACCGCAGGTATAGCGTAGCGATGAGCTCCCTCTTGCAGTCATGTGCACCCCTGTTGAATACTGTCACCTCCCTCCACCCAATGAAAAATGTACTAATTTCGAATTTTGAAAGAAAACGTTAGCTACGAAGGTGAAGAGTACTTTCTATGTATCAAGGAAACGACAGTTACGTCCGAATCACCAACAAGTAGATATCTCAACAGCGCTACGCTTCTCCATAGTTATCAAGTGTTAAATGAACCAGTCTACTGTAATCCTGCCTACGTAACTCGCAATTTCTACGTGGCTCTAACACACTAACTTGTGTTAGAAATAGTCCAACTGTTCGACAACGATTGTACTACAGGAGCTTCCATAATACCCAGCTTCTTCGGCACTGAAAATAATCATAAGTACCTCTGTCCGCCCAAGTGACTGCGGTACCACAGAGCATGAGTTCGAATATCTTGCAACAAAGGTTGCTGCGATCATCGTCATACCCTTATCTCGCAGAAAATATCACGCTCCATACTCCGAATAAGGTCAGAAGTACGTAGCCGCATCCGAAGTGCTAAAAATTGCTGTTGCATCCAAGGTCACGCGGCGTCACCCTCCGAAGCGTGTCTTCGTAGTCACAGACCGCGTTTCGTTATTGTTCCAAGAAAGGTCGCCTGAATCTTCGCCTCCAGGCTCATTTTACATGGAATTTCCGACTGCACGGTGTGGCGGATCACGTGGGACTCGTCGCCAAAACGGATACAAAGTAGATTTTCAAGCTTTTTCAGCGGAACAGTGAACGCGAATACGAGCGGAACGCAACGCGTTCGGCGGCGCGGAGGACGTTCGCGTTCACCTTGAAGAAAGTCAGCGTCACCGGCTTTTTTTCTTTCATTCTTTTCGATTCGAGCAGCTCCGGGACCATCGAGGCGGCGGTCGTTCGTTCGAAAATTCGCGTGGGTAAAGGCGAAAGAGAAAATCGAATGGGGCGGGATGCGAATGGTGGCGCAACGGAGTGAAGCTTAATGTCTCTGTCCTTGCGGATCCCGGTGAACGACGCCACGCCTTCGTCGCAAATTGGCGTCCGCTTTTTTCTTTTTTCGCCGGAACGACACACGGGGATGTATGGGGGAGCCTGTACGGGGCCGATAAAGACGTAACGTAACGTCCGATTATGGTGTTGCTCGTGGGTGCGATTACGTTCCACGCAACGGATTCGTTTCGCCCCGGAACCAAGCCGATCGCTCGCTTCTTATAAGGTTCGATACACGTCGGAAGGAAATGTAAGAAAAATACGATGTTACACGGTTTTTTCGCGCGGGAAATTTCAGGAATACGGTTAGCATTCATGATTTAACGCGTTCCGTGCCACAGTGAAAAATTCCGTAACCAGTCGGACGCGTGAAAATAAATTTCTATAAATACATAACGTTACAAACACAAACATTGATTTGTCTTATGATATACCATTCATTTGGTACTATTATCGCGGCGTTCGTTTTAATCGGAATATGAAGAATATTACCATTTATTTAGAATAATCGAATTTGGTGCGTGGGGCGCATACGACCCACGCGGCACGGAATGTGTTAAATTAACCCTTTAGCGCTTTGAATGCCATAGTCCATTAGCTGAGAATGACAGGCTTCCTCGATTTTTATACAAAATTAATGTAACCATGAATTCTACCTTTTTTAATCCATAATATCGGTAACATACATTATTTTCTTAGTGATTCTATTAGAATTGATTAGGTATATTTTTAACCCTTAATATGTAAATAAGGATCTTTCGTGTCGAGGCTAGTTTACTACACCTGACGTGTTGTACTTTATACTATTTACAATATAATAAATGTATATAAACAAATTATTTGTCAAACTTTTTGTGATAATCTTAATTCAGAATGTTTGAAGATGCTATATGAATTTTTCACAATTTTTTAAAAACTATTACGCACTGAAAAGCCCGTCAGACATGGAAGACCTACGTTTACGTATTAAGGGTACCGTAAATACGTTTACACACTGAGGGTTAATACTTTACGTGATCAAATAAACAAAGATTGAATCTATCTGTCACCCAAGCATGGGTGACGCAGCACTCAAAGCGTTAATGCATACTGTTGGAGAAATACAACATTACGAATTTGACCTGGTATTTATGTTAAATCCCGAAAAAAGTTCATGCGGTTTTTCAGCAATTCGCGTTTGTAGTGTCTGCGGGGAGGGTTCTATTAGCGTAAGGGCAGCAGAAAAATGGTTCAGACGATTTAAGGAAGGCAATGAACCGCTGGAGGACGAGCCACGTTCGGAGCGTCCATCTTTAATCAAAGATAAGGAATTGTGTGAACACATATCCAAATTTTAGAAAACATTTTAGCGCTCACCGGTGCGTTGTGGCACTTTCAAAATAAAGGGCTCACATGTCGATAGCGAAACTAAGCGACAACTGGCTTTCCTGCGACTCTAATTATAGGTTCGTGACATATCGACGAAGAGGAACACAAAGAGTGAAATTAAGCGAGAGCGGATGTAAGCCTCTCCATAATCGAACATAGACAATAGGCATGACTACCACGCTCATCGACACGGGGAGCTCGGTAAAATATGCGGATATTTCTTCGAATAGCAAGGAGGGACTAGCCCTGGACGACTTCCCGCATCACATTTTCGATGGAAGAAAGGGAAAGCGATATCGTGAGCTACGTGGAACTAAATCTAAATTTATAATCACGTATTTCACGGTGTCGTGCTCTGCTTTCTTTTTTTCAGCGTAACCGAAACAAAGGAACCGTGTAAAAATGACTGGGAGAAACGCAAAGAATATCATGTTCTCCCATAAGAAATGTCGTTTTTTGTCGTTTACATTATACGTTAAACAAGTAAACGTGGAATCGTACGTTCTTCATATTGGTAAGTATTAAAATTGCGTAGCTGCTTCAGGAATTCTAAAAATTTTACCTTTGTATGGACCGATGTGGTACCGACGTACGCACCATGTGATGGCCACAGAATGTTAGAGTATAAATAGCATTATTTTTCAAATGGAATTTCATGTGAATTTTAATATAAGCATGGTTTTTATACAACACAAATTTACACTAGCAATATCTGACATTAAACCACACTCATACTCTTAACACTTTGACGGCCGGATATATTTTACGAAAATTAATTGCCTTGTGAGTGGCAAAACATTCTGCGTTATTCGTTTCATATCGATTATTTTATAATTGCAATTCTATGAGTGCTTGGCTAATCATTTCTTTTCAGTGATAGGCACGCGCATTTATAGATTCTATTAGGTCAGCTCATAAGTAACGTCGTTTTTACATGTGGCTTCTAGCATAAATAATTCAACGATCGCCCTCATTCATAATTAATCAATACATTGAACATCAATTTTGGTATCCTTATTCCACTACTTTAACAGTTATTCAACAGGATTTCAATAGATTGCTATAGTTTTAAAACAATTAATTTGAAGTCTATTGCAACCCAATAGTATCACTGAATTATTTATCAATTGCAAAATTATCAAGCCACCTGAGTAGATAGTAACTACACATGCAACAAGTTTTCAGTTACTCAAAGATCAACCTGACATTTTTCACCAAAAATTGCGTCTAAGTTACAAAATCTTTGGCTGCTAATTAAAAAATTCAAAACAATACGCATCTCTGAGGTTCCACCACGTGCACAGTAAAACCTTTATTGGATCAAATCGAATAATACATTCATCCTTTCTTAAAGCCTGTTTCATAAGACAGTCAACGGCGTTGCTCGATGACCTGATAGCTCACGTGTATGTGACACCAGCCATCCTGCTTAATTATGTTCCCTTGAATATCAAAGGTTCGAAAGCCTTGGATGCTTCGAACACGCGCGAGTTTCTCTTCGTCGACTCCTACAGGCTGAATGAATTCGATAGGGCAATGAAAGAGCATTGTTTCCGAATATAATACCGTTCGAGAGACCGGTGTGCTTGGAACAGCTGACGCGATCCTGCGTGCAAAGCTTGCGTAATTCTTGTTGCGTAATGACAGCCGCGCCGATTACAGAGCCCTGGATCTCCGCGTCATCGGCTTTGTCCCAACCTGAATATCGATCACTGTCTTATTAACCCTTTCGTGACCAGCGGAATATACAGGGTATTAAAAAAGAATTCAGAACCTCAACCCTTTGTAGACCAAATTTTTTCCGTGGCTATAAAAAAAATTATACAACGTGAAATATCAACCTCTAAATACAACTTAAACCCTCATAAAGGGTAGGCGATAGTAGAATTAACCCATTCACTGCCAGGCAAATTTAGAGCGTCTTGCTGCGTAGGAAAGTGTCTTGCTGAAGTGTAAGAAGTCGATTTTTATTCTGCGGTGTTAAAATGGAAAGAAAAATTAACCCTCTGTAATCAGAATCTCTTTGCGTGTGCCGAAAATGATACATCAGGTAATGATAAATGATAGTGTTCGTATCGCAGGATATAAACGTAATAATAAATGAATAGACTCCTTTGTGACAGTATAGTCGTAAAATAGAATTGTACACCCTGATAAATAAACGAAATTAGATTTAAGAAATATAGGTACGTAACTTCCATGTCTGATGACATTATAGAGGGTTGAAATAATATAAAACAATTATATTGTCGCCCATTTTTTTTCTTTTGCCTGATTCGAGTATAGCTTCATGTGATGAACAATACAGTTACATTCATTGAGCCTTGTTTCTTTACTGATGCACTGAAGTATTAAAAATTGATTGTTCAATGAAGCTGTTTTGTGACATTCCCTATTTTTTCTCCTGACCCTTCAAATATGGATCGAAACGAGGAATCGTCTCCTTCTCGGTTGGACCACGATTACTGGGACACCCTGTATTTACTGGTGTTGTGAATTTTATATTAAAGTCACCTTCGCGGTCATTTCAAGGTCTTCCACGTTTTTTTCAGAGTCATATACTTCTGGCTTGGTAGCGTTATAAACGGTAATAAAACGAAATAATTACGCGTTTTGTATCGAAATGACTATGCAAAATTCTTTTAACCAGAAAATTACGGAAATCGTAAGTACATTTTCAGGTACGAATGTATGATTGTAGATGAAAGTACAACACAGTAAATTATATGTCACAAAATTACAGACTTTATTTCGACTGCCTTCTCTTGATGCAACTCGAAGCTGTGCCACGAAAGTTGCGCGATTCTGCGACTTCCGGTTTCTCAATCGAATGGCAGCCACGTTGATGAAAGTATTTAAAATCGTCAAACATTTTAAGTTCTTACATGAAGTAAAACTAATCGAAAGTATCAGATTGATGCGAGAAATCTTTAATACAGTAAGTACCACAGTGGAAAAAGCCATACCTAATCAGACACGATATAATTTGCTATTCTTTATACAAATCGTAAAGGAAAAAAGAATTGAGTACTCAATCGTGGTCTTCTCTTCCTACATGATTGTTTCAGTATGAAGTTTGCTCAGAATTTTGTGACAAACAATAATTATTTAATTAAATTAAATCTGAGGTGCCACCATGACATTCAATGTGTTAACGATGGTAGAAATGTCTCAACTATATTGTTATGTCACTTGAATACCATTACAGTTATCATTACATCCTGCTTAGAGACCTTCGTTAAACAATTCTTTTTCAACTTGTAACTCGAGCTCAAAATTCATATGAATAGAAGTAAAGTGACGTTTGTACTGTTTCGAAATGAAATGGTCTCGTGTTACATCCTATCCTCCACCTCGCCAATAAAGTTACCATTATTACTATTGCTTCTACTACTACTGCCACCATCACCACCACCGCCTATAGTACTACTATTATTATTGTAATTATCATTATTACTATTATTATTATAATTACTGTACGTAAGGCTCGAATGTACAATTTTATACATACACTTCATGCGCCAGATTTATCGTCTACCGATTATCCTTTTGTAAAACATTTAAATCATTCTTCAAACGAAAGAATCTTAAAAAACGAGCAAGAAGTAAAAACAGCCATTCAAGAGTTTATCAGTTCCAAAAACCAGAAATTTCGACAAAGAAATATTGATCACCTGCAAAACATTTCACAAAAATGTATAGATTCAAGTGGAGCTTATTTCGGTTAATTAATATATTCTAAAAAATGGTTCTGCTTAATTATGACCGTACGAATCGGACGTTTCATACTCACCAGCCCAACCTTTCGTCCTTATTGTAGATCTCGATTTATATTATACCAGAGAAACGGAGAATCGACGGCGATTGCTATGCAAAAAAGAACTCGCCTATTCACCGATGCAACGTACGCGTCCCGGTGCGTGTGGTGGTTCGCGAATGGGCGTACCCACGTTTTGCAATTGCACTAACGCGCGGAGACAAAGATAATCACGGTAATAAATTTGACGGGAATCGATTTTATACTTAATACGCGAAAGCATTATGGCTGCGGTGCCTAGGCATGGTCACGCTCCGAGGATGAAGTCATTCACGCGGCGGAACCGTCGCAACGGGCTAACAACATCCTGCAATTAAAGTGCTTGTTCTTGATACAGTTCCAAGAGATGTGGAGCACCGTTCCAGTGTTCGATAGATAAGAATGTCGATTTTCACTTCGCCGTTCGATTCGACACCGAGGATCCCACGTTTTCGCGTGGGATAATCGAATCGATCATTGCGAAAGGGGATCATCGACTGCGTTTCAAATGTTACAGGAGATAGAAGAAATCGATTTAACACGTTGATCGCCACGTCACCCACGTACGGGTTACAGTTATATATTAATTTAATTGGCAGGATCACTTTAAAAACAATTTGTTAGAGTGTTTAATAGTAAGACGAGTTTCTGCTGAGACCACGTCACCCACATTTGGGTGACAGTTTTTTTTCATGTAATTAGCAGGACTTTAAAAACAATTTGTTAGAGTGTTTAATAGTAAGACGAGTTTCTGCTGATGCCACGTTACCCACGTTTGGGTGACAGTTTTTTTTCATGTAATTAGCAGGACTTTATAAACAATTTTTTAGAGTGTTTAATAGGAAAACAAGTATTTAATACTAACAGCACACTAAATTATGTACGAGGGCTTATAACTAATTTATACATAAAAAAAATTATGTAATGTTACGGTAGTCTTTTATGGTATTTTTGAGAAATAATTTAGGCAAAATTGGGCGGTTTCAGGCAGCTAGGGCAATAAGTTCTGTTTTTTTAGACACTTTTTCTGGCTGTTTGACGGTCTTGAGTCTGCCTGTTTTTTATATCAAAAAACGCACAATGCGTCTAATTGTTCTTCAATCAGTTTTTTTTTACTATAGACTTTTTTGCAACTTATACGCTAGCGCGATGCCCCGCGTCGAACCGCGGATTTGGGCCCCGCGGGAAACATACTCGATTTATGCTGGGCGATCAGCGTGTTAATTCTAGCATAGTGAAGGGATAATTGAATCGTTTATTATTGAAAGGGTGTACGTCCATATTTTAGGGAAAATTCAGTTATGCGTTTAAGCTGTTGTAGGTAACCCAAACTGCGAGTTATGGACCCAAAAAAAACATGAAAAGTGTCTTTTGATATACCCTACCGATTCCGATTGAAAAGACGAATAAACATTATTTCGTAGAAAATTGGGTAAAGTTTTTATTGCCTGGTGTCAGGTTTTAAAAAATGGACGTACACCCTTTCAATAATAAACGAATCAATTTTGAAGTTGTCAGGCTTCGATCGCCGGACTGATCACTAGATACTGCTAGTTCATTAAAAAAATATCTTGGGCAGGTACTTACAAAGGGTAACAGTATAATTTCGGTAATTCAGCAGAGTGGCCCCTGCTATCGCATATTAAACGTCCCTTCGTAACTGTGCAAACGCGGTTTAATCCGAGTGGTCAAGTGCCACGCGTTCGCGACTGCTTCATAAATTCAGCTTAACCTCGCGACTGACCAGTGTCAAATGTCTTGATCGTCATCATCAATCTCCGTCATGATCCTCGAAACGACTATGTCAGTCTCTCCCTGTTGGCCAGGAGAATTTCAGCGATTCGCTGGTTAGCCACCCTCGACGATCATCCTTCACGACTGCACCAAGCTGTAGCCTTTTTTGCTGATTCGATGTCATGTAGAATTAAATTACACGGTGCAAAGGGAACTTCATAGAAGGTTTTGTGTCTTATGTTTTTATTTTTATATTTAGAACATACACCGCCTAATGTTCACTATGGAAATTAATGAACCTTCTATAACGCCACGTTTTATTTCCTTTATTTATCACTGTGTACAATTATATTCCACGACTATACCGTCGCCAAGAAGTCTGCTCATTTATTATTGTTTATATACCGCGATACAAATTTTATCATTTACCCGATGTATCATTTTCGTCGTACGTAAGAAAATTCTGGTTATAGAGTGTTAAAAATCGTATCCTACCTTTGTTGATACACTTCTACTAGGTTTGTGATTGCTGCATTCACTAATTTTTACATTCCAGCCATTAGTGTTTCTAGAGTTATATAAAATACTTGCATAAGCCTATCCAGTAGAAATTGAGACGAAGTTTCTGCAGCTTTAGTGCATTAGAAAAATGAAGCATTGAAAAGTATTCCTACTGACACATTCGGAGATTGCAAAACGGCTTCGTTTACACCTGTAATTAATTTGATCTATTATCACTCAAATGCCTATAACTTAAGGAATTTTTCGAATTTCAAAAAGTCCCTTTAAACGCGTCTTCTTAAAAGCATCGAGATCCGAAAAATAAAAGAAAAATGATCGATTTCTTGAAAAATCTAGACAGGGGCCTCCCCTTAATCTATCCATTTCAACTAATAAAACTAAGGGTGCACTTAATCTCCTACAAAACAGCAGAAGAATAGAAATGACTAAAATGTCTCAATTCCACAAAATTTGCAAGCGTCCTAACATTTACGGACAACGCAGCACATATTTAACATATCCTTTGTTAGTTCGAAAATCCATGAAACAGTTTGCATTTAGAATTAAACGGGGATGCGTAGGTTTATTATACGGACACCGCGAGTCTGCAATTTTTGCCATTATCTGTGATGAGAAACAGAAAGATTCATTTTCGTCCTACATCTTGTGAACGGCAGCGTGCATGCACAGGCTTCGATCGTCGTTTCGAAGAGCACGTGTAAGTAACAAAGAGTACGATAGAGTGTAAAGCATTGAATTAGGTTTCAACACCGCTTTTACGGGACAATGTTGGGTAGGCCTGTTAGTGGACACGTTGATCATAGCGAGCGAAACGATACCGTCTAATATGCTTTACGTGTTATCATAGAATCGCGCTCGGAGCACCGTGTTCGTCACGCAAATCGACGCTCGTAAAGAGATCTTGGAAATCGTGTACACGGCCGTTTCGACGTACCTACGAGCGTTTTCCATTTGTTCATACAATGTAGCCAAATGTAAGTATACGCCGCTCTACGATCGCATTAAGCTCGACCAGAGTATCCAGCCTGATTACCATTGATCGACGTCACGCGACGTTTGGCCGTTTGATATTTTAATTAGTAAAATCGCTCATTACGTTCCAGACCGTAACATTCGCTTTGATATTGGATATTTTCCCATTTATGCTGATTAGAGTGACTATGTTTCAGACAAATGTTGTATTACGATTTTGAGAGGTAAAGGTTATAATTGTCATGCAGTGTATCTGTTGCTGCGTGAATAGAAGGATATTTATCTTCCAAAGTGTAGTATTTGTTTGCAACTCACACTACCGTCCACACCACTGCGTGGATGTAACTGTAAAGAAACTTGATTCCGTTAATAAAGTCGAGAATATTCTGTTTCGGAAGCATTCCCAAGGAATTCTCATTTTGCACACTTTTTTGTAACCATGGCCTTGAGTGACCTTCAGTGATTATAGTCATTGAAATGGTCTGGAAGAGGGCTACAATCGTGGGTATCTAAAAATACATAGTTCCATTTAAAAAATTATGGTGACCTTCAAATCACCTGCGCACCTCCAATTGGAAAAAAGTTTTGTCCACCATGTAATGGTCCCCCAGGAACCGAACAACTTTTGTTTCAAACGTTTTTTCCTATCTCCAAAACTATAAGAATTATTCAGGCGGTTTGTCTTAGGTGACTCACCCTGCATTTCGCAATATTTATTTTTTACCTAGATAAGCAATATTACATGTTATATGACCCTTTTTTGTAACAAAAAAAGTCTTTGAAGCGTTCAGGTACATGATTGTTTGTACCTAATTAGTTCCTATCAACCAACTGTCTTTTGAAGTAGATTTCGAATAAAACACTTAAAATAATAGGGAGTTATTGAAAAGAAAATTAAGAAAAAATTAGGAGTTCAAAGGGTTGAGCAAGCAACAACTCAACATACGGTATAATGTAACACTTACTGTGAACGACGAAAAACAATTTAATTCAGATGGACCTGATGGTCTGACAAGGAACATTATTCAACTCATGATAAAATCGCACAGATTTTTTTATATAGATCGAAAGTATGTGTCACAAAGGTCATGAAAATGTAAATTAAAAATGCTACCAAAAGCTGGTCTGACCTTGAGAGACCAACAAAGTCAACACAATTATATAAAAATAAATTATAATAAGTTAATGATAGATAATAATTAAAAAAAATTGATGATAATTAATTTTGAACGGACGGTTCTGTCATTCTCTTTCCCTCACTTTTCTTCTTTCCTTCCTTGCGCCTTTGTTGATCTCTCGAGGTCGGACCAGCTTCTGGTAGCGTTTTTAATTTACATTTTCATGACCTTTGTGACGTATGCTTTCAATCTATATAAAAAAATCTGTGCGATTTTATCATCAATCGAATAATGTTCCTTGTGAGTTATCATTATTCATTTATTGGTTCATTTGCTTATATACGGGACAAGCCTTTTATAAACTTAAACATAAGCATCAAACATGTATTAGTGCTTAAGACTAAATTGTGCTATGGTTGCTCGATAAGAGCCGACGTAAGCGTGCGTTTAAATGACGATAACGGCGTCGAGAAAAGATTAACAGAGTCTGGCAAACTTTTAAATTATTATTACTTGCAAACGGGAAAAAAACAAGTTTATCTCGCCGTTCTATGAAAGGTGGTGGAGGAACGATGTGATTGTACTTACAATTAGAAATTGAGGATGAATTCTCAGGGTACCATCGGTTCACGTATTTTCTCCACCGATCGTGTTCGTTCATTGAATTCTAACGTTCGATCGAGGTTGTAGGAGAATAAGAACGCGTGGATTCCCACAGCATCGAACACGGTTGGGTCATCATTGTCCATGGTCATGGGCCGTCTAGGTGGTCCTCGTGAAAAGGAAACTGCATAATATATGCACGTGCGTTTTATTGCGGCAAGCGGGCGAACGCATAAAGGAAAGGCAGCCGCATTATGCGCGACAAGAGTTCACCGACACGTTGCTTTATCCTGTGTGCAGCGATGGGATCAAGCGTGACGCAAGTGGTACCACGACTACTATATGCTTTTCGCACGACAAATCCCGATTCACGCTCAAAACGAACTTCAACGAAAAACTGGCATTCTTTCCAAACGATGTCCATTGTTTCCAAACGAACATACACTGTCATCCATAAGTTTTAGCGCACTAGTTGTTTTTGTTAAGGAAACCCGATATTTTATCTGCATTACTGCAAATTAGGAAGAAATATTTAATCTCTTCAAGGATACTGACACGTATGTGTGCGTTTAGTTTGTTTCTCTAATTCAATGGTTATAGACAAAAATACGACGTTTAACAGCCATGTGTGTGTATATTATTTTTCTTACAGATCCTTAAATTTTCTTAATTCTTTATTCCTTACTTTTGTAAAGATGAATTTATGTTGAGTAAATATTACTTTTCCTAGCTTCAATAAATTTGTCCCTGAAGAGGTTAATGCAGTTACAAGGGAGAAATAAAGTAAAAATCATGCACTAGCCATCCCAATGTCCTGATTTGAACCGAATTGAGACAATTTGGAATGAACTGGATCGAAAAATGCGACAACCCAGTTCAAAATCAAAATCTGCCTTGTGAAACCACTTGCAAATGAAATGAGACAAAATATAAGACCATATTACCATAAATGAGAAAGTTATTTTTTGAAACCTTATAAACCTTATTGAAAAATTCTTAAATAAAATGCCACATTTGGTGAAAACTGTAATGAGGGATCGAGGGGGCTGTGAGTAATGCAGTGATGGCCACCGGAGCTGCGGCCTCCCCCCACTCTAGATCCATTCCCCTCGTTTCAGTTCCCCTCCTTGCTCCACTTCGCTCCAATTTGTTTAAAAGAAAAGATTTTTTTTCAACTATATTTATTTAATACGATTTCGTAACTATTAAATAAAAAATACAGCAAATAGAAATGAGCCAGAAATTACCAACAATACTTGTGTTTATATAAAAGTAATGGATTATTTACAGAATTTTCATTGTGAAAACATCGATTTTCATGTACTACGACCTAATAAATGCTCGATTATGCTTAGAATATGTTACATTTTTTCACGTAGATTTACTTTCAATTATTTGTGAAAGCAAGTGAATCTTATCTGCTTACCAGAGGCTATCGAGAGATGGATGTAACAAGAATATAATTACGCTTTGGGAGTGCAAGGTGAAATTTACGCTCGTTTTCTCTCATCAACCGGCAGATTTGCAAAGCTGCTGTAAATCACGTTCGATAAGCAGATAAGCAGATATAAAACACATCGTCTAGTCTGGAAGGTGGAATATCCAGAGCGTAAAGCATGATCTTCGTGTCGATATTTATTTTCAGAAACACGACGTGGATGAAAGTTTATTTTGTACATCCCTGGAATTTTCTATTAAAAAGTATATTGTAACTGATATTTGATTCTCTCTTCTCTAACGGCGCTGCAAAATTATTTCTAATTTGAACAAGTAGCGTAATAACAGGTGGTATAATTAATAATAATGGATTTGCTTTTTAATTTGCGTTTTCTTCAGAAATACATTTCCTGGGCCACGAAGTGTATCAATTTTCAAGTTTCTGTGCTTTTATTGCTTCACATGTTCACTGTCCATTCATCCGTGTGTCGTTCAAATAATGTTGACGTAAAACCTAAAATTATGAACTTCAACAGAAGGTCAAAAACAGCCTTGAACCCCTCAAAGACATGCATTGAGGGTTGGAACCAATTTATTCCATACTCCTGTTGACCCTCATCCATCCCTTATATCAGTCCGACACATATCTCGCAGAAAATACGATAAATATAAAAAAGCAGTAAGCCTTGCACATCGCTTTATTATTTATGAAAGATGCAAATGATCTTATCCTAACGATTTTAACCATTTGCGCTGGAATGACGTGCCACACGCGTCGTTCGTTACGTGTCTTGAAACTGGCAAAGATGTGCCATCGGCATCGCGTGATTTCGTTCAGTTCCACTCAGCAACAGATTAAGTACCGAGGGATCTCACAGCAGTAAAACTAAACAGATTTAAAGCTGTTTCAGGCCTTGTAATGGAATTTTAGCTATAAACTGCTATAAACTGCTAGAAACTGCTATAAACTGCTATAAACTGCTATAAACGGCTATAAACTGCTATAAATACCAACCGAAGTGATTAATTGAATCAATGAGTTGAAGAATAGTACAAGTTCAAGAACCACATTCTAAAATATATTTGTAAAAAATAGTGTCACTTTTCGTGTATCATTAACACCATTGATTTTGTAGAGCTGTTCCAATTCAAACACGATTATGCTAACGCAGATGAACCTTAATACATGTCTAACTATGGTTCAACTTTGTTCATTAATTTTTAATAACTAAAATAAGACCATTGGACTTTTACTGTTTTCAACTCAAGTCACTGTCTAGTCAGCAAATTTAAAAAATAACATAGTACGAAAAAGAACGTTTGTTAACTTGCTTTATACATAATTGAAGTAGAAATTATTCCATGAAATGTGATCGTTAAAGAGATTGCTGGACCAGTACTTACAAGTCCATGACAGATACTGTTTTTACACTCATTAAACTGAAGGGACTACTGAGACACGAGTACAGGATACTTCTCTGCACTGTTTTTGGTCCCAACATGTAGTTCTATGTATTTTACATTTACTTTTCAGATTGTTCGAAAATGGCCAATTTTGGTCTTGTACTGTTCTTCGACTCATCGATCCAATTATAGCTGCATAAGCAACATCTGTGAACAAAGTTCCAGTTCAAAGCCCTCCCACTAAAGACGTTGAACGCCATGGCGGTCACCGGTGACCGACACCTCAATTTTAATTTAATTAAATAATTATTGATAGTCACAAACTTCTGAGCGGACTTCATACTGAAACAATAATGTAGGAACAGAATAACACAACTGAGTACCCAAATCTTTTTCTTCTTTACGATTTATATAAAAAATAGTAAATTACATCGCGTCTGATTAGGTATGGCCGTTTCCACTGTGGCGTTCAACGTGTTAAAGGGTGAATCTCAGAACCCTGGAGAATATTGTCGAGAGGGACAACATGGCCGTGGACTCCTGAAACTGAAACTGAAGGGACTACTAGTAAAACACGAGTATGTATGGGGTACTCCTTTGCCCTCTTTTTGATTTCAACAAACAGTTCCATACATTTTCCATTTAGTTTTAAGATTGTTCGAAAATGGCTAATGTTGGACTTGTACTGTTCTTCGACTCATCGACTCAATTAAAACAGCAAACGGCTACGTCTGTACTGTAAACTCAATGTTAGCGTGCAACGCATCTGGACGCGTCCGCTTCGACAACGTTCCCAGCTAGACTCCCAGCGTCGATCCAAAAAAGCCGCTCTCCTCGGTGACATGGATTTTCAGGTGGTTAAGCTCTTCAACAGCGTAGAAAGCACCGATACGGTGCCGAGTAAAAGAAGGACCGTGGGAGGCGAAGAGAGTGCATTCGCGTGGGCCTGTATCCTGTGCGCCACGTCCATTTGTCCCCGTGTCCGTTCCGTTTGTCGACAGTAGTATGTGCCCGGCGTCGAGGCGAGATTATCTTTTGGTGGAAAAACGAGTCACCGTAAATCGCTCGAAACGTTACGGTCTTTGGAATCTATCCCGGACAGAGAACACTTTCACTCTTCCCGAATTCGAGACAGACGCCGTCGACAGCCACGCGAGAACCGATTTTAACCCTTTCACTGCGGGCTGCTTTCGAACGAGGCGAACGCAGCGTGCGGCCCGGCCGCGGTAGTACACGGTGAACCATTGCAGCGAACGCCTATGGGCGTCGACAGCACGCGGTGAGCGACTTTGTCAAGCGTATATAGGGTTACGCAACTGTTACAAGCCATATCTTTTTTTCGGTTGAAATTAGAACAAAATGTTAGAGGGAAAAGGTGAATGGTTCAAGGTGGACCACATATTTACGTTCATACTTTTTTCGTAGGTGCAATCATACATGTGAATTTTGCAGTTGCACTATTTTTTTAAATGGAAACCTTCCTTTTTTTTACGTATATCGAATACTCCCGTCGTTCTGCGTAAAAAAGTATTAGGGTAACATGGTCGAAAAATGATATGTACGCCCGGAGTCGAAGGGTTAACGCGTTGTTTGTGGCGTAGGGTTGTGAGACGGCGCGACAAATATTGTTGAATTAAATAATTATTAACCATTTGACTGCGGAGCGCCTGGAAACAAAACGTCCCGATCATTCGCTGCTTGCCATTGCGAGCATGTCGCGGTGCCTTTTGGCGCTATTCGCAGTCAAAGGGTTAATTCGATACGTCGACGATACGTCCTTTATTTAAGAGGACAGTCCTTTATTTCACTGCTCCGTCCCTTAGATTTATTTTTTTTAACTGGCCATTTTGTCCTTTATTTTGTGAATCGAAATAGTAAATTGAACATTGGCACGAAGCACACGGCACATAGAAACATGAAACTGTCATTTCACATTTTCAAAATCGTTGAATTTTGCCTATGTCTCTCTGGATCCAATGCCCCCACTGAACGAGTATTTTCATTAGTGAACAATGTTTGGACCAGTGAAGAAACCCAATTAAAAATCGAAACATTGAAAGCATGCATTTATACCAAATGCGACGTCGACATGAATCGTATACAGTTTTATGAATTTTTAAAACACAAACCTGATTTATTAAAAAAAGTTCATTTTTGTGAAATGTATCAAAATTAAATTTTTTTTTAAACACGGAACAATTTCTGATTTGTCCTTTATTTGCTCCTAAAAAATTTGCTCACCGTAACTATAGCGGCTCGTAGCAGCTGTGATAATTATTGCAAAGAGTGTGTCATATTCATCGAACAAATTCTTAATATCAATTATGTAATAACGTGTAATGATTATTCGTGTCTGCCCTCGAGTCAGAGCGACAGACGGCGAAGAAATTATAACGCAAGGCGCATGAATTAGGTAACGCTCAAACTTCGGGATCATCAAAGTTCGCCGACGTCGGTCGAATCGTGTGCACGCACGAAATTATACGCGTATTGTTACATCCGCTTTCATTCGACATTCCTTTGAAAGAGAGATTATTATTACGTCCTACGGACGCGCGAGGAATACAAATGGAAGGCGTGAACTATCGGCTGGATAAAACGAACGGACCGACATGCTGTCTCGAATCATAAATCATCCGCGTTGTCAAAAACTTCGTCGCGTAAAATGGATGACGTTACATGATGTGTAACTTCTTTTTTCAATATGGGTCCATCAGTGGTGCCTGCTCTCCCTTCGCCCGCAGAAGTGCGAAGGCAACTTTCGTATAATTAATCCGAAGAGTAGGATTTTTCTAAGAACGAAGAATTTTTAGTCTCCGAGAGGATTTTCAAAAAGCTCCGATCGTCTGATGGATAAGCACCAAGGGCTTAACGCGTTGACTGCCATAGGGTTGAGCGGTGACCGTCTGTTTCATGAAGTAATTACTACTTCATATAAAATTTTGGGATAGTATTATTATTGTAATAAGAGTTTAAATTGATACCTACGCGTTCAAAGAGTAAAATATTCTTTTCCTCCGGTATTTATATTTAAAAAAGTTTTCTGGTCCAGGGGCAATTTTAACGTCATCTTTTGGAATTTATTTTGAAGAAACTAATGACGCTACAACATTGGTGTCTTGTACACGTGCTCACTAACATTTTAGCTGCATAAACAATTTTTTTTAACAGGCTGGGGACAGTATTTTAAAAGTTATTAACATTCACGTATTTCGTGTTTTAGAAATGTGGTCTCAATGGCCGGTGACCGACGTGGCATTCACGTGTTAATTGATGACCTGATATTTTTGTTGAATAACAGGCGATGTCGGGTCAGTCGAATCCTGTAATTAAACTATCAATAATTTGTGACGCGGAGATATCATGACCCTGCAAAACCTTACAATAAATTGAAAATCACAAAACAATAAACAGGTGCGATCTCTCAGGTCGTTTAACACCTGACACCATAAATTTAATTTAATTAAATAATTATTAATTGTCGCTAAATTCTGAGCAAACTTCATACTGAAACAATAATGTAGGAACAGAAGAACATGACTGGGTACTCAAATCTTTTTTTTCTTTACGATTTATATAAGAAACAATAAATTATATCGCGTCTGATCAGGTATGGCTGTTTCCACTGTGATACTCAACGTGTTAAAGCGTACTAATTTGAGGGTACTCCCAATGACAAGTCAGTGTGAAGTAACCAGTTAAGGGTGAACGATTCTAATTGCTAGGTGGAACCCTCAGTAAACTTGAACGATGGTGACGTTACACATTACAAAATGATCTTTTATTCTTTTTCGCTTGTCATCGTCCTCGATGGAACTGCAAATGCAAAAAGATTAATCTCTGGTGAACGGTAGAGTATCGCGTGTTCTATAAATGTACTCCGATAAACGAGATGATGGTTCGTATATACATAAGTGTGTATGGGGTTAACGACCGTAAGGGGTGCAGTTGGGTGCGGCTTTTCCTAATAACGCTAAAGACGGGAGCAAACGCACGGGGATTATTTACGGGACACAAAGCAAATAGACGGTTGTCCATTTCCGACTTGCACGCGCTGTCCGGAACAATAATCGTTAGAGACCGCATCGAACGATTTACACCTACCGTTAGACGGTATAGTCAGGACGAAGAAAGTATCGACTTGGTTGCTTGAGGGACTCCCACAATCTGATAAAATGTTTTTTAACCCTTAAGTGGATTATTGGGGCCGCAGCGGCTCTGTGCAACTTCAAACTAATAATTGTTTAATTTGTACCGAACAGACAAAATAGAAATCAATTTTCCTTACAGCATCAGAAGCATAATGAGATAATAGAGAATTACATAAATCTTCAAATAATTATATCAATACATGTTAAACAATTATTGGTTTGAAGCTGCACAGGGCTGCTACGGCCTCAATGTTCCACTTAAGCGTTAACGAAATTTGTTGCATTCACACATTGGGTATATAATTTCCAGCAGAAATTTAACACAGGCGACGTAGAATTAGAAAATATGTAACAAGAAGAGAAGAGGACAATACTGAAGAAACCACTAGAGCTACAAAACAGCGTTGAGCACGTAAAAAATGTGTGCAATTGACTTTATTATATCTAAAAAATATAAACTGTGGACTTACCGCACTTGTACCATATACAACTTTTGTACATAATTATACAATTACAAAAAAAAAAATGCATTTTGTAAAAAATCGTAAATTCTCCGTAGCAACCTAACAACTATCCGACTGCTCTAAACACTTCTACTTGCAAGCAGCTGTTGCGGAAGAGCAGATAAACCCTGTCGGAACTGTAACGTTAAATATTTTTTAAACTATTGACCATCCACGCCCAAAACCATAGAAATACGTAATAACATGATCTACGAACATGCAAAAGGTCACTGAAACTGTAGCTTTCATTGGTGCGAGAAGCCCAAACCCCCATCCCTCGTGGGAATTAACGTTTGCAAGCGTTTTGTCGACGACATAACGTTTATTATAGAGAAAATGCTACACCGTTTTTCTTTGGGATAATGTACGAAAGTGCTTCGTTCTGAAGTGTACGTAATGATTATCAGTCACTCAATTACAATTGTACAACTCGAGTGTAAAAAAATTTTACATGCTTCTTGTTTTTTCTTTTTTCATGTTTATACAGTGTTCGTATCCCTTATCTCGACGAGGTACATAGAATATCTTACGTGCGACGATGTACGAAAAACTGCGTGTTACGATTATGTTTACAATTAGAACTCGGTTACACAAACGGATGCCTATGTATATAATTCGTGTGAACGGCGAATCGCCGTTTCCGGGTACCGCCGCAATTACCAATTATACGATAAAGCAAACTATTATAAAAAACGAAAAGAAAAGAAAAGATAACGCAAGGTACTTTGAATACTCCAGTTTCGTTCTTCGTTTCCACGAACGTACGTACGTGCAAGAATCGTTCATCGTTCGTACAACTATTTTGTTACAATAATCACGTTAAACCCGAAAGTGTGAATATATTTTTTTTTAAAGTTTCGATCAGCAAAACATTAGATTAACAAGAATCGAGTATTACAAATACGCTGGTGATCATTATGTTCGGTATCAGACTGTTTTATCATTCGTGTTTCTTGTGTGATAACAAACAAATTAGCTTTGTTATAGTCGCAATCATGAATAGCGTTAGGTACGTACTTTTAAAATGACAATTTATTATTATTACGAAATACGTATATACAGTCACGACGAACGTAACACATTCTCCAATTCAACGAAAAAATTCTTCCTCGTTACTACGTACTCCTACCTATATACATACCTATGTATACGTTAATATTACTCGCGTTAAACAACGTAAAACTCGAACCGATGTAATTAATTCAACGCTCCACCATTGCTCTTATTTATTTATAGAACACGATATTCGTCTAAAAAATGAGGTGTAATAGCAAGCATTTATTTACATTGCAGCCTCACTTCACTCTATTATTTCAGCTTGTTTCTGATCTCTTAATAATAATCCAACAACGACTGACGGGAATCAGTTCAAACACTTCACCATGCGCTGTGTCTTTATATTAAAGTTTTAAATAACTCGTTTAAAAATATTATGCCAGCCTATGGTACTAATATATCTGTTTCCATTAGTAATGAGTCCTGCCGGTTCGCATCGATTTCCAGAAAGAGACAATAACTTTCACCGATAATAAAGTAAAATATTTTACATCATTAGAATTGTACATTGGCTTGATAGTTCACTAAACCACAAAACTACTGTTTTTTCCTTCATAAATTATTACATATATCTAATGCACTAGTGGCAAAAAAAAGTTCTTGTACCATGTGTGTGGACCACGCTAGCCCCGAAAGGTAGCTCGTTTGGAGCTATGCACAAAGTCTTTAAATAGTAGTACACTGCACTCACAGTACGTTCACTGACACTGTGAGAAAGATAAAACATTTGACTATCATGTTAGGTAGAGGTTTCCTCGCATTTCGTTTTCTTATTACGAAATCGTTTGCAATATATTTATACTGCTATTAGCTTCTTCCTCCTCTTCCTCCTCCTCCTGTAAACGTTGCAATCGAAAGACGTTATAACAAATCCCATCTTTAAATAGGAACTTACGTCGCTAAAAGAAGACAAAATTAGTTCACCTCGTCAAAACCGAAACAGGTTTCCATCTCTTTCTGTAACTTTGGATCACTTTGCGTGTTTTGGGACGAAGCTTTAGTAGAACTTTCCGTTTCCAACTTCAACTCATCCATTTCCGTTTCTTCTTCGTCCACTTCGTCCACATCTTCCCCTGTACCCGTTACAATGCTACTATCTTGGCTTAACGGATCTTGCATTACCAGATCTCCGTCTTCGCTCGCCACAACCGACATTTGCTACAAACAGCATCATTCAATTTACAGTCGCAGTACAAGCATTACGTGTTACTGTCTAGCTTTTTATGTATAGTTTGTACCTGATCGGTTCCCTGATTATCGGCTAGTTGAATAACTTCTAATACAACGTATTGCTGGCCGTCGCTTCCCTCGACCGCCATCATATCGTCTTCATCTTCTTCTTCTTCTTCGTAACCTTTAAGATTAGAAGCTAAGTCACCTGTTGCCACAACAGAACACACGGATATTAGTCAATGACCTGTAGATTGCCAGATCATATCGTAAGTGTCCCTGTGGTCGCACATTTATATAGCCACTCATTCATCATACATGTGTCGATGATTTTGATTTGGTCGTAACATTTGGGTACCAATTCAGAAGATGCCGAATTCGGATTGTTAAGAATTATACACGTATGAATGAATCAAGTAGATTCTGCGTTTGAACTACGAAATCCAACCTGTCATGACTTCAACTCTCTGTCCATCTATGATTTGAATTTTCTTCTGTCTTCCCATTTTCAACGCTTGTTGTTTCTCTTGAAGCGATGATTCTGGATCGTGAACAGCCATATGCCGAATAAGATTTCCTTTGTGCCTAAAAATCCAACGTATTGAATGCATTTGCTCTTTTTTATTTTATGCGTGTGGTATAAGTAGTACCACGTACCTGAATGGTCGTTCACATTCGGGACATTGATGTGTCTTCTCTTGTGGTGGAGGGGGAACATAAGAAGGATTGTGATAAAGATTACAGTGTCGTTTGAGAAGTTGTTTTTGTCTAAATGATTGAAAGCAATGATCACATTGATACGGTTTCTGATCTGTATGAATTAACATGTGACTTTCGAGATGACGCGCAGATATTGATGCGTATGGGCACAAGTCGCATTTGTAACATTTTTCTCCTTCGTGAGTTTTACTGTGCAGTTTGTAACTATATCTACAAAGCCGAAAAAGTTTTATATATATTACGTTTAGAACAGGAATTTCAATCTTTTATAATAATAACTTCTCTTGCATGACCTACCTGTCTGGGAATGTTTTTCCACAGCGTTTACATTTTAAGGGTTTGTCAGAGGTATGTAATTTTTGTACGTGAATTCTGAGATCAGTTTTTCTGCCACAAGTTGTTGGACACAATTCACATTGAAATACTGGTTTGTCGCCAACTACAACATGTAACATTGTTCTCAGTAGAATAAGGAATGTAGAAAAGAAATAAAAGGAAAAATTTGTGCAATCATAAACATACAAAGTCTCTACATACCATTGTGTATCAGTTTATGAGCTTTCAAACTATTGGACTGAGTAAACCTTGCTTGACAGAAATCACATTCATATGGTTTCTCTCCAGTGTGTATACGTAAATGTCTCTTCAATTTAAAAGTATCAGGACTTGCATACGTACAATGTGGACACTGTAATGTACATTTAAGAAGTATTTTTAGTACATATTGTACTATGTTTCAAGTTACATTTGTAACATTTATCTATAAATAAGAATTCTTTGTACCTGATATGGGCGCTCCCCTGTGTGACATCTAATATGACGTTTCAGTTTTGATAACTCAACTGATGCATAATCACATTCATGACATTTATGTGGTTTTTCATGGGTATGCCTATACCGTACATGTCTAACAAGTTCACCTGTAAATCAGTACTTAGAACAATTACTATGCTTTTGTGTTCTAATACTTTTTAAAAGAACTGCAGGAAAGAAAGATTTAAGTGTTGCATAGAGTTTTACTTACCAGAAGTTGTGAATGCACTGTCACAAAATTTACAATGATGAGGTTTGGTCCCTGTATGAGTATTGACATGATTTTGAAGCGAAGCTAAAGTTTTAAATCCTCTTTCGCAAACACTGCACTTGTGTGGTCGTTCTTCTGAATGTGATTTCATATGCCGTGATAATAGATATCTGAATAATGAGATTGAAAATTTTATTTAGGGAATAATAATAATTTTTTAAGCCAATGAATAATATGTACAGTTATAGGCAATACAATTTGTTAAAAATTTACCGTTTTGGGCTCGTGTAGTTACAGTAATTACACATGTGAGCCTGTGTAACTGTTTGAGATTTCTTAGGCAGGAACTTAATAATTTTAGTTTTGTCATCTTCTATCTCTGATTCCACAGGAGCCTCATTATCTTCATTGTCTTCAAAATCATAAACAGTAAGGTCTTGTTCACCCTCTCCTTCTTCACCTTCCGTTCCTTCCCTTTCCACTGGTCTACTTTCTTTATCTTCTGCATCGGGTTGCTGAACTATTAATACATAACTAACTTCACCCGGATTAGTATCAGATGGTACGATTGTAACAGTTTGATATGCATCTCCAGAGTTGATAACAACTTGGTTGTTTCCACTGTTAGCTACTTGACCCTGTGTAACAATATAAATCTGTAAGAATGCTCACACACAACAGTATATTGAATAACAGTAGATGGATATTTAAACCTGATTATTTTCACTTACATCTTCATCACCTTCGACCTGTTCAAGTTCTTCAATTTCATGGTACTGCTCTTCTTGTGGAACTTCTCCTTCGTTTTGCACATCTTCTTCTACTTCCTGAATCTGCACTTGTGTCATCACAGGTGTTTCATCGCTATTTGCCTGATAATAATATTGACCGGATTGATCAACAAAGTAAGTTCCACCATCTTCTCCACCAGATAATCCTTCCACCGGTTGCACTACAATGTAATAAATTGATAAAGCTTATCTATTTTTGTTATGCAAGGATCATTTTTGTTATCTGCTTTATATACTAACACTGAACATGTTGCAATTGCTCTCCTTGACCCCCTTCTATTTCCTTATTGAATGTCTCCAAGTATGTTTGTATCTCCGTCACAGATTCTTGCCCCTCTTCTAATTTAATTGTTGCTACGTTACTCGTCATGGTAGGATCATTAATTCATGCGAATGTACCTTCACTCATGAGTCTGAAACAATATTAAACATATCCGTTAGTTCAATTGCTTAGGTACACTACCCATGCCATGACGTGTCACAGAACGATCCAGTAGATCAGAGCTGCATTACTGGGTGCTCACAGCTCGAATTTCTCCTTCCGAGGTACTTCCACTATGGAGTTCAGGTTGACTCGCTCGGACCGCAGCAGGAAGATGGAGGAACGTCCGAATCAACTTCTGCCCGATGGTGGGAGTAAGTCCACAGCAGAAGCGTGAGCCATAAGCACCCATTTATGCACCTCTGAAGTAGATAGATCTATCTTTTTGTGCCACATATATTCTTGCTACATATAAATTAGTATAAATATTACACATGTGAATAATTTTGTGGCAATATCACTTCTAACTGTGTACCATCTAAAACCAAAAATAACAACGATAAACACTAGATGAGATCTTAGTCTTGAGTTTTCCTTCGGTATGAACTTCTTTTTCAAACTTTATATCCTTAAGTTACATCATTAGACATACACTGGTTAAGTTACCCATAAAAAAGCTAAAAAAAATTGGTTGATTTGTCTGATGTTTAATGAATTTTACTTTTCAAACACGGTGTCCAACAACTTAGTCTCGATACTCGAAGAACCATACTTGAAGAACCATACTCAACTTGAACGGTAACAAATCTTCGCTACAGGTAATACATTTCTCTGATGAAAACAAAATTTCACATAGCCATGACAACATGCCTATAATCTATCGTCACTGTAGTAAAATAAGATTTCCAAAACAGTGATGAGTCTATCATTCAACATCTTTGGTACAACACGCATGTAACATACATCGCAGGAGTTAACTTTAAACGGAGCTCTAACTAAAGACATCTATCTTCCAAAAAAACGTGCAATGCGCTGAAATCGCCACTCACAAATTGGCTAAGCCTTAACAACAATTAACCCAAACACAACAACCCTGCAATCATATATATACGTATCAACAAAATTCTTGAAAAGTCGAAGCAACTTCGTACTATCCTACGAATGACTATCAAAGGAACGCTGGAGCGTGTCGACGATTTACCAATCGAAAACGTACGGGGACACGTGTGGGGCCTAAGAAGTTATCATACAGGCGCGCGAATGGTAACTCTCGGTGTTCGCGTGAAATTCGAGGAAAATCAATATCCGTCGGGATGAAATTGAAGGCAGGAAAGAGCGTCCGGCTGTATCGGGAGAGGGTAGCGGAAAATCGTCGATCGTGGGCTGGTGTCCGGAGACTCGGTGTCTGGGTTGCATAGAGCAGCAGAGCTATCGACGGAATCGAAGCAGCACGCTGGCTGGGAACGCCATGCGACTCGCGGTGCGAACGGCGATGACGCCATGGGCAGAAATGCTATCGCGTCGATGGAACGCGTGGAAATACGTTGTCGTGGGGCCGTCGGTGGTTTCGCGGTGGCGGACCTTCGCCGTGGCCCCGAAGTTGCGCATTCTGTCGGAAAGCTTTTAAGACAACGCGGCTGCTTTCGATTTCAGGACACAGGGGGCATTAACGACAAAAATTTCAGAAAATTATCACCGTCGGCGCTGTCATCAATATGGAGGACGCGGACGTAAGGGAATATACCGTCCGTTCTGCTGCGTGGAACTCACCGAATTCTCGCGCGTGTCCAGCTCGCCGCCACCGGTCCACTTCTGCACGTTCAAGGATCGCCGTTCCCCGTTGAAACGATATATCTTGCGACGCCAGGCTCGAGCACCGCAACGAAACCTCGAAATATTCTGCTTACCTCGTAAACTCACGATCGTTCGCGTGAGGGCGTTGTGTAAGACCCGGAGGCCAATATGGCCGATCGAACTGCGAACGTTCAAATGCTGCGCGTCGCTGGCTGCGCACTGCCACCGCGTCCGTCTCGCTCTCGTCGTGTTTACACCGGACGACCGTCGTTTTAGGTACTTCCGGCCGATCGACCGACCGTCATTTCGCCGTTTCTTTCACTGCTTCGTCTCGTAGGACGTTTTTACAGGTTACCGAAGGCTTTCCGTTTTTACCTTGAGCGTGTCGTTGTTTGATTGGCTCGTTGTCAATGACGTTATCGATGAAAGTATGAAGTATGATTTGTCGTATTCGGATGTTTCGGAGTGGTCTCGGGAAGAAGAGAAAGAATGACGTCACGCGAAAAAGAGCGGGAAAGTTCTGCGGTAGATTGGGAAGGGGAAATTGTGAAAGAGCTTGGTGGGGAGACCAACACCCATTCATGCCTGTGTCGGATGTTTTTTTCTAGATGATAAAAAACTAATGCATGTTGGTTCGATCCGGAGAGGTATTCGCATTTTTTGGTCCGTTTTCGATGATGTATTTTGAGAATTTTTATTTTAGAAAACTGAACAACATGTCTTTATGAAACTTCGCAGATTTATTCGTATATATGTATACTATGTTCGTGAATTTTCGTACATTCGTATGTGAACTATAGTATATAAATAGTCGGGTTGAAAAAATTGGCTGACAGGATACGGCCGCTGTAATCATCTGAAATAGAAAATTCTTAATTAGTTTAAGTGTGGTTGCCACCTAAACTACGGTAAACTGAATGTATCAATATTGATTTGACGGTCAAAACATTAGTAACAAATTTTGTCGATACCCACGTTTTTTCGTTCTTCGTAGTTCAGGCACTCATACTAATTAAGAATTCTTTCCAGTTTTTGATTTCACCGATAGTTATCGTGCGAGCAAAGTTTTTCAATCTGTCTACTATCCCGGTGAATAATTATCGTAGTTCAGATGATGATAATGTACGAAAATTCGTGAACGTGATATAAATGTAAATGAATGAAACTGCAAAGTTTCATAAAGATATGTTGCTTAGTTTTTTCAGAAAAATTCTCAAAACAGGTCTCGAAGGCCAAGTACGCCCTTAACGGCTAATTATTTATTGTGAAATGAGTAAATTAATCAACACCTATGCATTGAAAAAGATTTTCAGGAGTTTACTGTGTGAATGTAAATATCCAAAATGAATAGTACAATTATTGTTGTCAACTGTTGTATGGTGAAACAGTGAACATTTCTCATGTAATAATATATTAAATATACACTTTATTAGCGTAATTTATAAAGTTGTTATGAATAGAAAATTTATATGTAAATATAACTAGTACGTATTATAGTAATACAGATTGGATTTATAAAAGGGTTTCTTATTAATGTCATTAATTTTTATTATATTTGTATGGAACATAGACAAGGGAACACTATGTAATTGTAGAAAATTATTCTACAAAATGACAAATAAACAATCACATTGTTAGGTATTAAACAATATACTTTTAATGGTAAACATGGTTATAGATGTATGTATTACACAAATAAGTGCAGGGGCAGTTTAACAAACTGTGGGCAGATAATTTATGTTTAGTATAAATAGCATGTAGAAATGTGTAAAAAACATTATAAAAATAATTCTAGTTTGGTTGTATATTTTTGTAATAATGATAATACATTCTTCTGCCTGCCATGTTAAACATATTATACATAAAAATCTTTTAGTAAATAGTAACTCATTGTTCTGTGTTCGTATTTAAGGATTACACATATTTTACATCATTTTATAACAGAAGTAAATGAAACATAAAGAACGACATGAGCGAAGAATAAAAGATGAAAAATCAACATATTGGAATTAGTATATAAACATAAATAAGTATCAATTCAAATTGGCATTATATGTGTATTATAGATGCAGAAATCGGACAGGTTCTAATTAAAAACCTACATGCCACGGTGAATGTCACAGGCCTCTTGATCCACAGCGTTCTTAATGTCGATCCTTAAGATATAAACAACCATTACAGCTACTACAACTGTTACTACTATAGAAAGCAGTAGTAAATACTTTAAAAACGTAATGTCACTATGTAACTTCGCGTTACTTTCCCTCAAATGTGTTATCTGCAAGTTTTCATTATTTTTTTTTATTAGTAGACTGTTTACTAATATTACTCACATAATACTTTGATGAATCTTACTTTACGGAAAAGCGTATCTACTGTCCGGCCATTTTCTGACATTCCAGACGACAGTATGGAATGTGATTTGTGCATTTCGTGATTTTCAGATCCACCGTCGCAACAATGCAGTCTGTGTTGTTCTGCTGGTTTTTCAGACTACAGCAAAACAAGTACAAATTTATTTTCACACAAAAATTTCTTGAACAAGTCACATTACCTTCCAAATAGCAGCTAATTCTTGAGGAGATGCGTTCGCATCTTTCAATGGAAGGCACATAACTAAAAATTTATCGTTGTGCAAAAGACCGCGTATGTTATAGCCGGGTTGTAACACAACTGACACCATGCGTTGTTCATGGGGTAACAAAATTCCTGAGCTTGGTCGCACTCTGAACTTTTCGGGTGACGTTGTTTTTATCTACAAAAAAAGTAAATACTAACTACATACATAAACTTTTACTATAAAATAAACATTTAAATAATACCTTATAAGATAAGGGCTTGTCAGCAGATATATTTTTAAGGGTAATTGTTCCAGACACTTCATTTCCTGTTTTATTTAATGTAATCATGTCTGGTTCAATAGACAGCACTAGAAAATGTTGATAATTATACATTGGTACAGTAAAAAATAGTTCTTACCATGTGGTGGCAATGTGTAATAAACACTTTAAAGGACTCTACTTACAGTGTTCTTCGTTTGATTGATCTCCAAAACTAGTTGGAGATTGTTCCGTCATTGGCGAACCTTCTGCAAAATGTACCTAAAATGATATGACATGAGAAGATTAAACTTTATTTGTGGCTAATGATGTTTTAACCGATTTTTTAATCATATACCTTTTTATTGTCAAGTTTACCATTCATTGTGGCATCGTTAGTTTTTGCTTCTGATACAAATGTAAAGACATACTCATTGCTGCCACCCCAACATGTAAGTGCATCATTAGGATCTACAAATTCGTCTATGTTGCTCTTATGAACAAACTTGATCTTTGGAATTGCTTTAGGTGGCAACCATGACTTTATAACTTTAAACGCAGCATTTAAGATCCATGGCATTTCAAAGATAATAATGTAGTTTAAAAAATTTGGATAGTAATTTTTGCAAAGACCAATCAGGTACTTGATAAAATCCATATCCATGTTCAAGATACCGGTGTCTGTCATATCAAAGAAAAGTGATATCTGATTGCCTTTAGTTTGTCTAAAATCATATAAAAAATTGTTAAATTAACTTGGAATAAATGGTTGTAACTCACAGTAAATTTCATTCTTATTACCTTTCTAATCTTTCAAACCAATACACAACAAGTTTACGTAGTTCATTAATATCTTTGCTTCCCTTGGTATGCAATTTGCATCTAATAACAAACATTGTTTTACCATCCTTGTCTTTCCCATGAATAAAACACAATCCATCTTCTAGAAACTCCCTTTTGATTTTCTCTTCAGTAATTTCTGTCGTTAGATAACATTCATATAACATTATCGAAGATTGTTGAAGTCAGTCTGAGAGTTCATCCATTCCCAAATAGTACATACAGTTTTGGATGTGTCTAATGCTTACCATTTGCTTCAAATTTCCTTCTCCAGACACAAGTTTCCCATAACATATTAAGGGATTCCTGCATGTTACTTTCATTGTGCGCTAAGAATCGTTGTAGCCAGCTGTCACTGTCTGTGACTCTGGCTATATCCGCCGGATGAAATCCCTCTGAAATCGCATTCGATGTATAGAATACCAGAACCATAAAGTTTCTTGTATAATGCAATAAACATCACCAAAGAATGATCAAACTGTCAATTTCAAGTCTCAGAGTACAAAGTACATATTTCAAGTGAATATTCATACGAATTAACATCTTCTCCCAATGAATATGTTAATATAAAAACATTGACCTTGGAGCACGATACAAAGATCGGATTTAGCTGAATCAATTCACCGAGTTTACGATCGAAAACGGAATTTCGTTATCAGAAAATAAGAACAGCTATATGCACCTGGATCCGGTGGTCCTTCATCTTCCAATTTCTTGATAAACTTCTCACGCAGTTCCGAAATCAATTCCGTTCGCACTTCCATGTTAGTCTGCTGCTGGAAAAATGACACTTTGACCGGCACTGAACTATGTAACAAGATAGTCAGACGATAAATTGTTTATCCGTACACCAGATCTGCGCGTACAGAGACGCGCATGCTGCTTGGACTTTACGTCTAATTAATTCAATTTATGCATTCCTTTCTTCACGGCTGTGAAACGCGCCAACTCATAGAAGACGTGTATTACGGGACAGCATTACTCGAAATTGCTTGCGCAAACTCCACGCAATCTGTATTGCGATATCCTACACGGACAAGGGCCGTGTATTACTTCATTAAAAGAAGCTGTACGCTTTTAACAGTGTGCGTGTTTAAGCGCGATTTCTATGTGTACCATTTACCGTTAGTAACGATGGGCTAGAAATTATGTACTTCGCATCGCTTCGATTAAATATATATTTTATGGCGAAAGTTTCAATTATTTGCTGCTGGATGTTCTTCATTTTCAAGAATCAGTAGCATTTCAAGACTTTCAAGACTTTTAAGATCTTTAGGACGTTCGGAATCATGACATTTATTAAGACTATTAAATCTCTCCAACTTTCAAGATTTTCACGAATTTTTGACTGCGAATAATTATCGATGTAATTCGAAACCCGTATATGATTGAATTGCTGGACAATTTGCAACAAAGAGTATCGAATACAGTTTAGTTTTGAGATCTAAAGTTAGGATTCATTAAGCGGTATAAAATTTTCACTTAAATTCCTCTACTGAAAGGAATATTATATAATAATGAGAATGGTTCTTAGGACTGAAAGTTGTCGAAGTATATTTTAACTAAAGGTTAGAGTTTTTTTTAATATTCCTTGTAAATTCTGAGTCTAAGTCGAATAAATCGAACCTGAATTCCAGCTACAAGTTTGATTTTCGATTTATAATTAAAATATACATTGTCTTTGTATATATTAACATTATCTACGCTTCCTTTGCTTGAATCGTTCATATATCACGCCATTAGTGCTGGCGTCATGTTGCCATGGTAACAGAGTAATAGAATGAGCAACTTCATTGAATTATATAGAATGTCTGGAATGCGAATTGTGGGTATTGGAAGCCGGGATGTTGAAAACAGGGTCCTGTTGAAAACAGATAGTCAGCTCCGAGGGATGCATGGTCCACATTTGCATGGTCGCGACCAGTTGGTTCGAAAATAGTTCTTTCCAGTTTTGAGTATAGAGTTCAATGGTTGTGACAGCTGAATAGGTTATGCTACAAAGACCAACGAATATGATTGCAAAATAAATTAAAAAGAAAATCAAATGCATTAAAATTACTTATGATTGCTGTTTTAACTCGTAGTGCAGGTTTTACTCTGATTAATCGTGATGTAATATGTAACCATCGACAAACTACAGAATAGACCTATCATCTAATGTCTTCTTGTGTCACGCCCAGAGGGCATGAGACACTCTTATCATTTTCGTGTCACACCCAACGTTATCGATTGAGTTTAAAACAAGATTACAACGTTATGACTGGTAGGAATTAAAATTAAATACCACCGGGACTCAGACGAGAATATATCTTATATCTCGTCTGTGACGAGACGTTGGGCTACGAAAGTCCATAAGGTGATTGGTCTATTCTTATATCTCGTCTGTGATGATAGGTCTATTCTGTAGTTTGTCGATGGTATCTCGTCTGTGACATGAGTCCCATAAGACGATTGGTTTATTCTATACCTCGTCCGTGTTATAACCCCATGTTCAAGGAAGATAGACTCTCAAAAATTGTAGCCAAACGTAAAATACTGTAATCCGGTGCAAAATTAATTAAACTGTGTTTTTCAATTATCTCGTCTGACTGATTTGTCGACAGTACAAAGTACATTCGTGGCGACTAGTTCCGCGGGCGGTCAATAGATGGCTTCAGGTGCAATTTTTATCGCAAGTGTTAGGTGCACTGTCCTCAATACACAGGGTAGAAACAGACATTTAAATTTTGAAAATGCATTCTTCTCGATTTTAGGATGAAGAAAGATCATAAAACATGAAATTTGAGACCGTTTCTTTTGGAGATAAGTTCCATTAAATCAAATAATAATAGTACCTGGAATTTTACGTTTTTTCCGTGAATAAGTATGTTATTGTGGACCAGTCACTATGGCATTCGAACCACTGTCAGTTATAACAAATATAAAGATTTACTAATCTCTTTAGGGCACATTTGATAGTAAAAATAAATACTTCTTTTCCTTTCTATATAACCCAGTATCGACTGCTTTATAGTCATATTTAACCCTCGGACACCGAATGCTCGAGCAACGATGCGGAGTCCGAATGCCGGGTCATTTTGGCCCATAGTGAAAGTTGAGACATATTTGTTCATTTTGAGGGAAGGTTTTGTAATAAATTTTGCTGTCATTATTTTTTAGCATTATTTTGTTATATGCTAGAGCTTTATTAGATAGAACTTTGCTAGATACACTTCTTCTGTGCTGCTGTACTAAATACTGACACGCAACATCCATTGAGTTCCCATCCGCCGCAACAGTGTCGATTCATCATTGTTTCTGTTAGAACGATAAAACGTCAAAAGGACCCGCCATTCGGTGTGCGAGAGTTAATCAGGGGACCTATAGTTTTCGGTGGGTTCCGAACCACTATGTGACGACAGTAACATAGAAGCATCGAAAACGTTCACCCATCTTATTGTTAGCACTGCCCGTGCCACAGTAGCTTAACTTCGGCTGTAGAACGAGAGCTTATGGTTTCCCTACGTGGCAATGCTGTTGACAGAAACAAATACTTTTTCAGATTATTATTTTAAGAGATGCAATTCATTTTTTTAAATCGAACCATGTATTCTTATTATAATAATCTTCCTGAACGTTATGCGACGAATTCAATCAGCTACACTCTGCAACAAAATTTTGTCCATCTTTCGTATGCACCGTCCCTCGATTTACGCGGATTATTCGTTCCATGCGGTCTTTTTTACGCGGAGGAAAACCGCGTAAACAGACTGCCAGTACAAAACAAAATACTAGAGAGAAAAGCCGGTATAAGTTATAAGAATATTTATTTCACATATTTTCACAAAAAAAAAATAACGGTAATTCAGAAACACCAAAATAAATTTTATTCGTTGTAGGTGCTATTTTCTTTTACCAAATCAGGTCAGAATGATGTAATTAGTACAGTTAAGTAAGAATGTGCGTCTCATTGATGTATAGTAAATTCAATAATGATTATAGAAAAATATATTTTCTGACCGCGTAAATTGATTCCGTGTGTAAAAGGTCCGCGTAAACGGAGGGATTATTTACCGCATATAAAAAAATCGTGTATAAAAATTGCTGTGTAAATCGAGGGATGGGTGTAAATAGCTTCTTTGTACATATTTCCAGTACTTTAAGACAGGGGTTACGAATTCTTCCCCGCCGGGAGCCGCACTACCCCCCACTATCAGTCAGTCCGTTCCCCCACTAGTTAAGTAGTTAGCCACCACGCTTACTCCAGTCCTCCCCCACTCTGGGCCCATTTCCCTGAGATAGGTTCTGATTTGGGCCTGACGAGACGTCGAGCACGTTGGTAATCATCAAGTACGATTTCGCAAGACAGAGCAACGTAATAAGAAGAATTAATTTGTACATATGACATCAGTTTTATCCAGAAATTACACCTTTACTTTGTTATGCATCATTTGTCGTCTGTAAACTCAGTAGACATCGATGGGAATTCACAATTTTCAGTTGAATCACAATTGTTGTCGCGTCATTTGATTAACAAGTAATTGTACATCGACGGAAATATTACCCGTTGCTACGCGTTGCAAAGAAGATAAATAGCCTTCCATTAACTTAGCACGATACTTCGATTTTATACATTTCATAATAGAAAAACTGCTTTCACACTTGTGCGTTGAACCGAATATAGAATTCACATTTTTTAAACAGTTTCGAAATTTCTGGTGTGAGAGCGCCCTTTTTCCACCTCTAATTAAAGTGACTTTGATAAGAATTTTCATTGTAGAATTCAACATTAAAATTTTACCACATAGTACCTCTTGATGAATAATACAATGGAAGGTTGTACAGTTAATTCCATTTTTTTATTAAAAGTCCACAAAATTCCATTGTCTTTTCTATATTTGCTTTTGCGCCATCAATAACAATTGCAGTACACTTCGAAAATCCTCCGTATCTCACCAACTGCTTCCGGGCCACGTTGAAGATGTCTGCTCCCTTTGTGGTTGAGTGTAATGGGCCAAGTGCTAACAATTCTTCATTGATGCAAATATTGTCGTTTCTCATTCTCAAGAAAAACTAACGACAATTTTCGAATAATGTTTTCAGTTTATTTTCTGTATGCACACTAATTTGTCTAATACGTTTAGGTATGGTTGGTCGTAATAGCGAGACCATGTTAAAACTTTCAACTGCACTTTCATGTCCAAACGCTTTCGTCATTTCGACTGCACATTTTTTTAATGAGTTCATTATCGGGAAGAAAAACTTGTGACACGTGCAATTTCGCATTCAACAGAATACAAAACCGCGACACTTTGTCGCTGTTCTATATACGAGTATACTTTAGCTTGTGTTCCAGTCCTGCATTCTATGTTTCAATTGTCTATTATTTCAGCGCGAAGCTGTGTAGAATGTGTCATACGTTTTCGCATGACAAGCATCATAATGTCGAAAAATATTGTTTTTTTCATGTTTACAGGTTTTGTCTTGCAAAGTAAACATTTGGGTTGTCCGCCACAATCAATGAAACAGAAATCTAGCTTTTGCAAGAAGTCGAGAATAAGGGTTAAACTTGTACGTGGTTTAAGAGATACATTAAAGTTCCTGGAAAAACCGGGTTTGATCTCGGATCTGGACTCGAACAGCAGAGTCAAGAAGATATGGAGGTGATATGTCACCTACGGCCCATTGTCAGTAAATTAGGCCAGTAGGGGAAGGAACGCATGCAGCTGACGACCCGCCCGTTCGTCACCTCTGCTTTAAAAAATTATGACTTATAAACACTTACACCGAAGACACCGTACGTGTATATACATGAAATTTATGTAACTCAAGTATTGCTGCAAATATATCTTATTTTCTTCAGAAAAATTGTTTACAGTTTGTTGTTTAACTTTTTTCTAAGAGATCTTGCAATATTAAGGGCGACTATAATCACCTTCCCCGAAATGACTCGTAGGCACTACAGTCGCACAAAGAAAAAAACTGCTTCAACACCTGATTTATCATTAGACGTTATGGTTTTTTAAATTAAATGCTATATTTAAATTTCACTTTGCTCTTTGCACTGAAAGTACATATGGCCGTACTGTGTCATCATTTTTTGGACAAACGCTGCTGCAGCGAAAGGGTTAATACCACAAAATTCATAGTTGGACCAGTTGCGGGTGTTAAACATCGTCCAAAATACCCAAATTTCCCTCCTTCAGTCATTAAACTATTAACACCCCATCGAGTTTAATTCGAAAACATTACCCCGCTGTATCACCGTAGTGAATTCACATTATAGAGCGGAATCTGGCCATTTATAAGCGGAATGGCACATAGCGTACAACGATGTGTTAAAACAACTTTATCGGTGTACCCTTGTCTTCATGAAGGAAAAAAAATGTAATTACAACGGTGCAACCAGACGTCATAGTGTACCCTGACAATGAACGCCATTATGAAGCCTAGTTCATCGGCGGAGTTCGAGAACAATAAGCAATAGTTGATTTTACGATACGACAACCAGATGTGCCGACGAATCATTTTCGTATGATTTTGTAACTGGTCATTAAATACGAGATACCATTCACACTTGCGTAACGTCGTTTCTGATAAGTTTTTTGTTTATTCTAGTATCCAAAGGCGCGTCACTCCCGTGTGCATGTTGACTAGGTATAAACATCGCGATTATGTTGCCCGTAGTCAGACGCACGTTCGCAACTCGCGGCGGATCTTCTGGGATTTCTGCGACGTTTTTCCCACCGGTCCAGCAGACGAACAGTCCACACGACAAGAGGTAACAGAACTATATATGGCGTGGTCTGTGCGATAATTCAAAAAACGAATGTGTGTTCGATTTTCTGCATGTTTGCTTGAACTGATCTTCATCAAGCGATACTGGAGATCATGGCTTTTGACAGTCTGTGGTTTGCAACATGCCAAACAGGTTTATAGTGATCCGCACACGCAGTGTGTGCAGTGTTCACGAAAGGTTGCGCCAAATGGGAATAAAATATATTTAATCAACGTCAGTATTCAAAAAAGACTCTTCAAGTGTAATGAGCAGACTGCGGACGTTTGTGCAAGTATACATTTTTAGACTTCCATATTCCCTGTGTTAACACTTAACCCGCCGGCTTTTTAATTTGCAGCCGAACGTAAACCGCCGGCACTAATTTGCGAAATTTAAGAATTTGTCTCCTGAAGGAAAAGCCATCCTAACTATTTTTATAATGCATTATTTTTAGGTAAAAGTTTCAGATAATGTAAAGAAACCATAAAACCTACTAAATCTATACATATTATTGATATGATTTGCACTTAAATAATACACTTGTTAAATTATTTTTAAATAATTCTTTTAATGTTTTAATTTTTTATTCAAGCTTACACTAAGTTTGCAATAGGTTCTTACACTAACACTAATAGTTTTAATTTCAAATTCGTTTATAGCTTCGAACCAGACTGTATATCATATTACAGATTGCAAAAATGCAATGCTGGCGGTTTAGCGATAGTCCAGAAATATTGTATAAATGAAATGCCGGCGGGTTAAGTGTTAATGCAGTTCAATAAATGAAACTTCAACAAGTCTGCACTTGCTCCTTGAAATGTTCAAATTATGCAACTGTTACTTTGCTAAGTCATTAAATACCCATCATGTGCCAATTTGAGCGTATTAAATTGCATGAACATCCGCAGTCTAATAACGAGTGTCCATAATCGCTCCATGTATTACTACATACTGTGCGGGGAACTCCCATAAGCGTTTTCCGCAGAGACCATAATAATCTATTGACAGGTTGCGAGCGTCTGTATCACTGGACGGATCAATTTTTGGACTCATATCGAACATTTTTGATTTCTTTTCAAGCATTATGTTTACGTGCATCTGTGACAATCAAAATTCCGTTTGCAATGCATCGAGTCATCGAACCGATAAAAACGTTAATCGAAAAACTGAATCAACTGATAACAAGTTGCGACTGCAACACATTTTGGGTTTCGAGAGATCGATCCACAGACATCTCGTTTTCTAATTTAAGATATTGTAATGTACTAGCCTCCAGAGTTACGCGCCAAGTTTGTTGCACATCGCAAACTTTCTCCGCGCATCAGCCTGTGACTTATTTGTTTTGGCCCTTTTCTCTATTTTCTCTCTATTTTAGGAAACCCCGGATGAATCAGGAATCCTTATAAAAACCTAGGTAGCAACATTGTACGAGTACAGTGTGTTACGTTAGCTCAGCATTGCGGTAGCTCCGTTAAAACGAACTTGTGCCAAGTTAACGATTAAGCCTCTTCGTTAAAACTTGGTAGTCTAAATATTATCCTCGGTGATCGGCAGTCCATTACAATACTGCTCTGTATCGCTTCTCTGTTACATTTCAAATAGTGCTTGCTATATTTTTCTCTAGTCTGAACCAGCTGTGTGAACGTTTCATTTAGATTCTATAGAAGATACGATCTCATGCCCAGTGTTTCTGGCGTAACGATGCGCTCGAGGACAGGCCTATACAGCGTGCAGTTGGCGGTTTTCCTGTTGTCGATATCGACCACCCGATGTCTCGATCCTCGACCAACTGCAGTGATTGAGACTGTAACAGGACCGGTACAGGGGGAAATTTTATCCACGGTATGGAACTCCGTCGATTATTCCTCCTTCAAGGCTATACCTTACGCGAAACCACCTGTGGGAGATCTTAGATTCAAGGTAAATCATTGTTTGATGATATACATATTTGCATACATCTTCCTATTAAACTTCTTGAAAGATGTTATTAAACGTTAGGCTGCGTTCACATTGATAAGTTATTTGTACCGGTAACTGGTACCGGTAGCTAGCCAGGCCTCCACCTTGGGGCAAGTAGCTGTTTACATTGGTAAGTAACTTGTAAGTGGACTGGCCAGGCTAGTTAACCAGCAACTGGTACAAGTACCACCTTACCAATATAAATGTAGCCTTATGTCACACTAATGCAGAGTCTTCCAACCTTTTTTGGATCATGCCCCACTTCAACGCTCCAAAGATTTTGATGCCTCCCAGATTGTCAACCAAGTTCTGAAAAAGTATAATATAAATACGTACGTCAAATAACAAAAAAAAGCCTACAAAATTTCTTCAAAATATTCAAAATTGTCCCACGTTGGAATACACTGTACTAAGGGTGATATTCTTACACACATTGTCTCGCCTGAAACAGGCTACCTAACTACTCTATTTACGGAAATACGACAAAATATTTCATACGTAATTCGAATAACTTCAAGAAGTGAACAAGCCGGAAGCAAAAATTGTTTGTACATTTTTTTCAGAAAGTGTACGAAATCAGGTGAGAAAATCAGAGTTCCAATCTCTCATCAAGATAGATATCGTCTAAGAATTGTGTTTACCGTATGCGGCTGGTAAGTTGGCTTTCGGGACGGCATAGGGGCAGGAGGAGTACGCTGCTCGCTCCGCCTTTGTCACAGGGTGCTACATGATCCAATTACCCTCTGTTCCAAATAAGAGCATAACCGTGACGCGACCGATTTTCGGCCGATTTGCGCAGATTCCCACCACCACCCATCATTTTCAGCATCTTATTGGTTACATCACCGCTCCACGCGTCTCCCACCTAATAGCACCTGCTCGTAGCTAATGTGCATATACAGTGGTCGTATTTGATTGAAATTATTTCTACGTGTGCAAATGGTATGTGTGTGCGTGTAGTATACTTGTACGTAATGTATGTGTGTTTAATGCATGTACCTATAATCCAATTTGACAAAATCTGACGTATCCTGGAATTATCCCTGAATATTTACCACACGCGTTCCAGCTACGTATACAGAAAATATTGTCACCGTGTATATTGTAGGCGGCAGTCGACGGAGTAGGAGACGGCGGTAAAGTGGGGATCTGATGCGCGAAACAGTTATGCTCTTATTTGGGACAGAGGGTAGTATGTGTGACCGTTCGGCCAATAAAGAGAATGCGTGTGTTTTGTTTTTATGATTGTGTGCCTGCTGTAACCAATCAGACCCGCATTCCGTCCGTCTGCAAAATTTCCAGCCGCATACGGTACATGTTTGCCGGAGTATTCTGATAAGATGCGCCTGATAGCCGGTTGCTGCAAGCAGAACAGAGAACTGTTTGTAACTCCGACAATAATCATCTTTGTGTGCCATGTTCAGTAACCTATTTCCTCCATTACACGCGGTATTATCTGTCCATGAAGTTTTACACCCCTTTTTTAATAGCCTGTATTAAAATTTAATTGTGGGGTCTCTCTTTCTCTATCTCTCTGTTGCGCTTCCTCCAAACAATCAGTTCTATAACACTCGATAACTATACGTTTTCTAGTCGCTGCCTAACGTATGGTGTCCACTCATCAAGTCATTCTGTCGACGTACACGCACCAAACAGTCCTAAAACCTCCTTTAACACGGTCCATGCCACAGTGAAAAATTCCATAACTAGTCAGACGCGTGAAAATAAGTTTCTATAAATACATAACGTTAGAAACATTGAATTGTCCTGGGATATACCATTCATTTGGTACTATTATTGTGGCGTTCGTTTTAATTGCAATATAAAGAATATTACCATTCATTTAGAAGAATCGAATTTGGTGCGTGGGGCGCATACGACCCACGCGGCACGGAACGTGTTAACACTTTAAGCGCCACATCACTTATGTATGGGCGACACCGACATATTTAATAAGGTTTAATAGAAGCAGTAAAAACAATTATGAAAGTTATTAATATTATTGATTAAGAAGATAGAATTTATGGTTACATTAATTTTCTATAAAAGTTGAGAAAGTTTGTCATTTTCAGCCAGTGCAGTGTGGCACTCAAAGTGTTAAAATTGCGTCGCCTCTAGCACGTACATGGCTGATATCAAAACTTCTAATTACAATCACTGACATTTTCAAATTGTCGCAGCCTCCGGTGAGTCCTGAGCCATGGAACGCCATACTGGATGCTACGAAGGAGGCTAATGTATGTCCTCAGATCGACGACCTAGATCGTGAACTCGTCGGAGACGAAGATTGTTTATATTTAAACGTATTCACGCCCGAGGTTAGACTGGTTTATAAAAATAATTGCAATTATCGAAACATTTTCTTCCTTACTCATATTCGATCAGTTGCTAAGAATTCTAAAAATCATGAATAAAAAGAAACTCTAATTACTCTTTACCCTCAACCCTTTGCCGTACTACTTTTCCAACGATCTCGTCTTCCGGTCCTAGAGTGCCGTGATAAATGAGAAGCGTCTATCAGCACATGCGGTTCGCTGTTAACAATCCTTTGAAGGTCAATTTGTGCTGGAGTGAAAAACTTTAAATAATTGGCACAGAAGTTGGACTCGTATTTGTAACGTATCAATCATATTCTTTGTCACGAGTGTGACTCGTTATTGTACGGCAAGAGGTTAAGGGGTGAGAAATGTTCACGACACATTTATCCTTTGTCTATTCTTCTTGTTTGCTTAGTCTGTGTCTTCTGATTCATGATAGACAAAGTTCGATGAGAAGGCAACGCTGAGGCCAGTTATGGTGTGGATATACGGTGGTTCCTTTATTTGGGGCTACTCCAAAACGTCGTTGTACGGACCCGATTTCTTCATGGAAGAGGACGTGGTGATAGTCAGCTTCAACTATCGTCTCGGTGTTCTGGGTATTAAAACCATGTTCTAATTATTAGGCGCGTGCATATGTAGCTTCGTTTCAGAGATCTGAGGCTTTCAGGTTTCGATTTGTTACAGTCTTCTTTCTATGTCTATGTAACTCCGTATCGACCGGTACGGTCATTTAGTCGAATGACCTACGACGTTGAACAAAATGATGTGCAGGCAATCAAAATTTGCGCAATCTGTGATACGAGTGCTTTATCAGAAGTGGCTTTTGAGCTTCTTTGTCGAGTGTGATTCGATATCGATTTTATTCACAGGTACTCCTATATCGAGTCACACTCAACATTTTTAACCCTTTTAGTGCCGGGCGAAAAAGAGGTGCCTATGCGGGAATAACCGGCCGAATTTCACGATTTTACTAGGGTTTGGGAAAAGGCTCATAAAAACCAAACAAAAAACAATATTAAAACGAAAAACTATTTTTTTTAATTCTCTCGTAATGAAATTAGACCATTTTTAACGTATTATAAATTTATTTTGAGATAGAGTTCTCTCGCAATGCGAATAGTAAAGCGCTACAAGGCGCGGGCCGATATATCGGCTCTGGCACTTCTCGCCAGTGCAGCAAGGGCCGATATATCGGCCTCCGGCACTAAAAGGGTTTTAAATAGCCAGCTTAAATATATATTATATTTCGAAATATTTTTTTTCACCACAAATATCAGATCTTACCAAAATTCCAATGCTAGTATCAATATAACTAATAAAAAAAATTGTTTAAATTGGTTCCTATCAATCCACTGTCTTTTCAAGTACATTTCAAATAAAACATTTAAAATAGCAGAGAGTTATTGAACAGGAAATTAAAAAAAAGTAGGGGTTCAAAGGGTTAAACGTAATCAAAAGTTGCTATTCACAGTATAGCAAGCGCTGTTGAATCGAGGTTCAACGAAAACGCAAATCGTTTGGACCAGTCGTGTTCTCGTCGTAGGTTGCAATTTTCATCAGAATATGCCAAAAGTTGTAACCAACGAGCGATTAAATTTTATTTACTCTATCTCGACATTTATCGTTAATAAATATTCGCGATAGAAATTGCCATTACTCTTGTATACACCTGGTAGGTGAGTAAAATCACAAATTCCATTTCAGGATTCTTGTTTCTGAACCATTCGGATGCTTTGGGAAGCGCTGGCATGAAGGATCAAACTCTAGCCTTGCAATGGGTGCAGGATAATATCGTAGCGTTCGGTGGCGACCCTAATCGCGTGACGATTTTCGGCGAAAGCGCTGGTGGTATGTCAGTGAGCTTCCACGCGTTGTCAAAGAAGTCTAAAGGTACTGAAATGCAATCTACTCGATGAAAGAGGTACAGTGTGCTCATAAATCACGCCACTGGTCAAATAACCGCGTTCCTTGGGCCAGTGGAAAATCCTGTAACTAGTCAGACGGAAGGGAATGCCTTTTTGTACGTGTATGATTGTTTCTACGCTAAGTGATCGCTATACAGTGTTTCATGAGTAACAGCGAGCTCTGTTTGTATAAAACGCTGGTTCATAATGGCGGTAATAACATGATCTCTAAACATGCGAAAGTTGATTAAAATCTGAGACGATCAATTCGGTAGCTTTTCTCGCGAGCATGCTTACGTGTGAAACTTCTACATTACTCTTACAAGTATGTATGCATATTCTTCATTTCCGCCTCACAGCCAAGAAGTTTGGACTTGGTTTACACTTATCCTATATTTACAAATCTAGCTTATCCACCCATTCGTTCCATTCACTCTTTCCTTTCATTCCTTTATTCCTTATCCCCTCCTGCTCTACTTATTCTACTGTTGCCTACTATTGTATCTTACTCCTTACGAACCTATTGCACTCCTCTGCATTTTCTCTTTTCTTTTCCTTGTCAACTTTGTGAGCCATTCTGCAGTCTTCTCATCCTTTCTTCCATTCGCTAGCTCTTGAATCCTAACTCCTCTGTCTGTTTCCCTACAATTCCTTACTAGATCCTCCAACGACTCGAATCTACCTCCGCATAAATCGCTTTCTCTTCCCTCTTCTTTTTCACAGTATCTGTTCCACCTTTCTGTGTTTTCACATTTCACCTGCGCTATTAATTTCTGGTTCTCACCTCTTCCTTCTTTGCTTAAATACTCTGGTATTCCGAATGTTCTGATGCGTTTGTACCTTTCATCGTACCTGGATACTCCTTGTGTACCAATAGTTTGATTACCTCGTTTTTCCAGATCTTTATCAACAGTCGATCCTCATGAGCGCCTCTACAGTGGGTCTGTTCACGTACCAAACTCAGAACGAGGCATTGCAGGCAGCCACTACACTGGCGTCGTATATGGGCTTCAAATCGACGGACAAGGACGATTTGTTGAATTTCTTCCTCCAGGCATCAGCTCAGGACCTCGTGAACGCCACAGAGCATATGGATATCGTACCAGCTATCGTACGCTTCATACCGTGTCTTACAATTAGGACCATTCCTTTCGTTTTATTTATTACTCCAAATTCTCGAAGTATTCTGCGAGTCACCCTGTACAGCGAAGGTATTTCATTCTCGGGTTAAAGGGCGCTTTCGATGAAATTTCCAGCTCAGACTGCCGTTTAGACCTGTTGTGGAGAACACGGATTTATCAGGCGAGACGGCGTTCATGACGAATTGTCCTATAGTGGATTATCAAGGAGGAAACTTCAAGCATCATCCTATAATGATCGGCTTCATGAGGGACGAAGCTCTGTTCGTGTTGAAAGGTAAAGTTACGTGTGTCTTTGTACGGCAGAATATCGGTTATCCGAAGTAATCGGTGATGGTCGGGCAATCTAACGTTCCACACTCCAGCTACGTTTTGTATAAAAAATAATAATTTGTTATATAACATTCAGCGTACGTATTTTCATACGCACATGTTCTGGAGGAAGTATTCTTTGGCTATGCAAACAGATATTAACCCTTGATATGCTCAGTATAATATTTATAAGCCGAAAACATCTTTCCACAGCACAATTAGACTTTTGCATGCCATTGCACTTACGTTCACCGTCCCGCCCGTGAATATGCGGTTACTCACCGAACTGATTTTTCTGTAAATTTCCGTTTGTTTGCAAGAGTTCGCCAAACCACAAGACGTGTCCACGTACGCCGGAAATCTCTTAGACAGCACTAGCAAAGCCTTGGAGAATGATACCGTGCCCTTCTTCGACAAGCTCAGTGGATTCCTCGAGAATTTGGAGGAAAAGATATCCAGTGGCATTATCGCTGACTTGGTGAAGGTAATAAACGTTATATAATAAATACTCGTGTGCTCATGGATGCGCAATATCGCCATAGTGAATTTTGTAGTAACGTTAAACGCAGAAGGATACAGATTTCATGTTTTTCTTTCGTTTCCTGTAGATTGGAACAGATATCGCTTTTATTGGTCCAATAGACCTGAGTCAAAGACTGATCGTACAACACAATGGAGACTACCCTGTTTACTACTATCGGATCTCGTACGATGCAACTAAATATCAGATGCACAAAGTGGCTGGCGTGGAAATAGACGGTAAGTACACTTAACACTGAATCAGTCTTACAATACAACCGCTATTATTGTCTTCAGAGTTTTAAAATTGTTTTTTAACAAGAGTATTCTATTTTTCAACGTACAAGTCGACTGTCGTTTTTGAGATAAATTGCTGAGCTTAGCACTTGTAGGTAATTTTATTAACTACTAGCATGCCCTGGACGTAGCTTTGCCTGCGATTTTTCTACGTATAGAATTTGGAATGTTTGTTTTCCTTATTCCTTGTAGCCAGGCGAATTCTCTTTCGAGCGCGCGGGCGCAGAGATTCGCCACCTGGCGGCTGTGCGTGAACTATGCCCCCGTGGACGGTTCAAATCTAGCCTATGACGCTCGGAAAATATAAAGAAGCTATTGTGAAAATTTTATAACAATCGGTTCAGTAGTTTTTGAGATTTTTGCGTGCATACAAACAAACTCTGTCTCTTGATTATAATAGTAACACAAGATAATTTATCGTTTGTAGATTTTCCGGTCCTCCGTAGTCTCTTAGTGTTTTCGCGCAAAAACGAAAAGAATAATGTATCGTCTGAACAGAATCAGAAGCATGGATGATATTTACATGAACAACGATTATTGTTTCAGGAGCCGCACATTTCGACGACGTTGGATACTTGTTCAACGTGAAAATATTGAATGCTCCCACGGATCCTTATTATCCACTGAACCGATTCCGGAAGAAAATAGTTAGCCTCTGGGCTAATTTCGCCAAATACGGGTAAATACCGCTGGAACCGAGAAAAACTGTCGATTCTTTAAAACATAATTCTTTTTCTGGGAGACAATGAGAGTACCAACATGTACATATACACATCCGCTCAAAAGTCTTCGACAGTTGTCATATTTAAATTCGAGTCTGGAAAAAACGAAGCAATCGTTGACAGATGTAAAGGAATGTTATCTCATTTGAAACTTGATACATTAACCCATCACTACTATGGAACATCTGCTTGATCGCTCCAAATTTTTATTCACCCCTATTTCCCTTCCGCATGACTTATCATCTTCTCATGCCATGTACCTTTCAATCAGAGTCTAATGTTCAATCAGGCGTGGGTCTCTTTATTATTAATGTGCAAAGCAAGAACAATTGGCACTTGTATGTACGTAACAACGCAATAAACATTAGCGGTCTGTGAGACCTCCTATAGTACTTGCGTAAGTTTCAACGTCCATAGTAGTTAAGGTTTAAAGAAACTATTCTGCGTTGACGTTAAATTCTTACAAAAAGCAAGGAACTATTGATAGTTCTTTTCATCGAAGTATCCGCCAGGTTTCTTTATTCTTTCAAGCCGCAGGTGTCCTACAACTTTTGAGCGGGAGTGTATGTGGTGTAAGAATGTTGCTCCATTTTAACTGACTTTGTTCAATTCCGCCAATAGAAACCCCACGCCGATCGGAAGGTATGATCCTCTTTTCAACGCGATTTGGGTGGAAGCTGGAAAAGCTGGATTGCTGTTTGACATCAACGAAGAATGCACGATGAGTGGAAACTGGATTCCCCTTGAACAACACTTGTACGAAACATTATTGAGTCGCACGCTGCCGTTGTCGAGCGGTTGCAAGAGAACATAACATATACTTATGTATAAAATCGTTGATCTTTGAGGAGATAAGTGAAATGTAATTGCAAGAACAACTCCGAATTTCCAGTGTGCAGCAATAGGGCGACCCTTCTTTACACCTCTCCACTATTTTTTTTCGTATTTCTTTGCTCTCACCCCCTAGAATGGTTCCATTTCATATGAAAGTAATCCCTGAAAAAATTGTCTATCTCTTTGAAGTTTTTAAAGAATTTCTTAAAGATGATAAGTCCTATCGAAATTTTGTTCAAATAATATTAAAAGAGCATTCAATTTTCTACAATTTATATATATATAATTTTTTCGTGCTTTCACCCATTTATTAGATAATGGCGTTCGAATATTCACAGATCCGTGCGTACAGGCAACACGCCATGCCGATACCATACGCGCAGATAAAGGTTCCTTTAAACCGGGGCTAACGCGGCAAAATGTATCATTTTTACGAAACGCCAGATGTATCACATGCACAGTTCTGTCTGGAAGTACCTTAATATGTTTTTCCAAAGGTGGTCGCCGCACTTCGATTTGCGTCTTTGAATTAAAAATGTCGTCATCGGTAGGTCCAAGCGTACCGCTTTTTAAACGATTTCAAACAGCTTGACCAAAAATTAATGTAAAAAATTTTAAATCTGATCTCATAATAAAAGGTATTAAACAGATGTTGATCGATGATATAGAGGAAATGCTTCTATTCGCAAGAAATAATTTAGAAAATCATCAGTCACACGATGATGACAAAGAGGTTTCAATGCTAACAATTTTATTCCTTTGGGTAATTTATCCCACGGGCAATGCACCACTCGATATGGATGGAAAAAGCCATATATTGCTTAGAAATATTTCTTTTTCGATCTGAATTTCAATTAACTACAGAGGAGATAAAAGATATTTCAGATATTGGTGCATTTGTAGTTGAAGTTTACGCAAAAGTCCGATTTAGACATTCTTTTGCTGCTGAAGCACAAAATTCAGATTATAAATTTTTGAAGTATTTAGAAGATTATAATATTGTTGATCCCCATACATTTAACGTGGCAATTAATAAATTTAAAAATCACCTGTCCAGAAGCTGTAGCACTTGATTTCTTCGATGAAAAACTATCATATGATTCTAAAATAAAGATGGTAGCTACCTTAAATAACGATAATAGTGCAAATAATGACAGCGTGTTAAAAAGATTATATGTGTGTTCAAAAGTTTATATTAAAGACTCAGGACGTTAATGAATTAGTGAAGAAAGACTAGAATATTCCGTTTCTGCGGAAACTAAACTATTGTTTAAGAGATTTAACATGAATATGCAATTTTTAAATACAGGCCCCGTAACGTGGCTGGAACATTATACCTAAAGACAGGAATTTTAAATAGTAAGCAAATTCACGGTGGTAAATAATATAGTAGAGAATGGGCAGTTATGTTAATAACCAATTATAATTAATATTTAACAAAAGACCAGGAACAAAAACAGTTTTTATTGCAAATTGTGTACGATTATCGTCGCTGCTACTCCGAGGCTATAAAAGATACATTAATGGAATCATTTTCATAGTTATTATATTACAAATAGTAATTAAGATTAATGTAAATAAAACACAATGATACCGTGTAAAATGTTGTCATTTAATACTCTTATATTCTTCTCGTTGAAATAAGTATTGTGTTAGATTAAACAAGTCCCTATTTTTAGAAGAAACTTCTTATCATCCAATTTCTTATCATCCGCGCAGCCTGCAAATTAGCGAGGTATTATACGTATACGTAATGCGAATTTTCCAGTGTGCAAACGTAATTGTCTGAAAAATAGATGGGAGTATGAAAAAAGTTATATATACAGAAACTGTAGAAAATTGAATGCTCTTTTAATATTATTTGAACAAATTTGAATAGGACTTACCATTTTTGAGAAATTCCTTACATACTCCAAAAACATCGATAAATTTGAAACTTCAAGGCCCGGTCGACACCATTTCCTGTTCTCTGATTGCAATCAACTTTTTCAGGGATTACTTTTGTATGAAATCGAACCATAACAGGGGGTGAGAGCAAAAGAAATCGGATGTTCAAAAATAAGGACCACCCTAATGCAGCAGTCTTCAGTAGTTTGTGAGCGTACAAAGTCAAACGATTCTCATCTCGCGAAGAACAAAACTTATAATTCTTGGATTTAGGTGAGTCTGGAGCAGACTCTTGGTGTACAAACCCGGGTAAACAAATTTGATTATTTTTCGGCTGCAAATCAGCTCTTTTCAGAATTAGCAAATTTTTACAAACGCGGGACAACATGAGCTGAACCCGCTAAGGGCAAACAACGACCGTTACTAAATTATATTTTCAATTATAATTTCTCTTCGACGGTGAACAACTCGAGCATGGATCGCGCTGCTCAAGTCTACCGTATTTTCTACTGCGTGGTTTGCGTAACGGGTATTTTATCTGTTTTCGTAATTTTCACGTTTCTACACAAAACATTTTTACTCGTAAGGTCATGTAAATGACGTTAAAATAGCAATTTTCAACTCCTCTTTTTTCACTAACCTACAGAAAATTGTCGAGTATGAAACATGAGTAAGCAGCATATGGAATTATGTGCATTACAAAAGTGAAATTGAAAATTTCAATTTATCCGTATATTTGGCACTGGTCCATAGTTCACGTATATAAAGTTTCATGAAAACGCATCGACATTGAACCAAAAAAATTTGCAGAAGAATGTTAATTTTTAATATATTTTCTAAACAAATGATGTTTTTACAATTCCGTTTACATAGTCGAATTTAACATTAAAAAATACACAAATCGAACATTTAAATATTCTCTTTACAACGAATAGTTCCCGAGATAAACGGCAAAATAAGTCTTTACAGCCCCAACTTTGAGGGCTGGTCTGACCCTTTCATTAAGGAGGATGGCCGACAAAAACAAAATACGTGTCAAATATATTTTCGAGTTCGACGTTATCCCAAAGTTTCATAAAAATAGGAGGAGGGCTTTGCAAAACGGCCCATGTAAATACTACAAAATGAAATATATTTGTCTGAAAAGAATCTATTCTTTCTTATTATTATTATTTCTTATCATCTTATAACTTATGTTATATCACTGACAGCGTGAGTGAGAGAGAATTGGATGAGAATAGGAGAATCGGCGAGGAAGAGGGGAGTATTGATGACGGATGAGTGGGGTGAGATAGCGAACGCGGTGCATGAGGGGCGCGAGTACATAAAGAAGTACACCTGTGCGGAAATAAAGACAGTGTTCGGCGACGAAAGCGAATAGGTGAGTAGAAAGAGAGAATCTGCGAGATTGATAGTAAAATATCGCCTGCGAGTCCACGAACTGTTAAAAGTATTATTACAAAAATAAAGGGCTTGATACTTGATTCCCTTGAGTATCTCCGTTGTTTTAGAAGGTACAAAGAACCGTTTCAGGAACAATTTCTTTGATTCGAAGGGGTAAACATTAGAATCGGTAAACAATTTTTCTCAAGATTTCATGCCTGTCGATAATTTTTCAATTGGTGTTGTATAACAGGTACAAAAGGTATTTGCACACCTCCTTTTTTCGAAAAACAGTAGAACCTCGATTATCCGAACAGCGTTCATCCAACGATTGGTCATTCTATGTCACTTACAAACGACAATTGAAGAGCGTTTGTAGAAAACACTGTAAGTCTTCATTACACTTCAGTGTATCACTTGTTTTTATGGTAAACTTCATTTATTCAAATAGAAATCAACGAAATTGACAGTTTGTTTCAATATTTACGGATCCCATATTTTTTTGGCTGCTAAGTCACATAGGTTTTCACGAAACGGCTGTTCGGATAACAGAAAATTCGGATAATAGAACGTGCGGATACTAAGATATTCGGATAATGGGGCTTTGGATACGGGAGGCTCTACTGTACATGAATTTAAGTCTCTAAATAGGGTCGTAATCATTTTTTGAGACGTGTATTTGCATTTTCAGAGTCATATCTGCATTTGTTGCGGGACACACTATTCGCAAGCATACATTAGAATACACAATAACACATTAACACACCCATCAACAATACAAAGAATTTCTGTTTTATCAAAATGTACAATGTCTGCAGATAACAGATTCGCATAAAATGAGCGACTCCGAGTGCCTGTCGACTACACTACGACTTAAAGTGTACAGTTTTATTTCTCTGGGTCTCATATTGTGCGCATGGTCGATACGATGCGAAGACGTGATACGAACCCCCGTGGTTCACACCGACTGTGGACCGGTTCAAGGTGCAATAAAGAAAACGGTGTGGAACGGCGTTGAGTATTCGTCGTTTAAGGGCATCCCATACGCGAAGCCACCTCTTGGAGATCTCAGATTTATGGTACAGTATTTGAGTATGATAGAACATGCACCAGACAAGAGTCATTCATCGTTCTTCATTCGTCTCGTAATTGCTTTCTCTGTGCATTGAAAATTATATACGTTCCAAATCTGTATGCTACTTCTACGTACACTTCCGTCCATCAGATTTAAAGTTACAATTGCTTCTGGAGGCTATCATATGTAATAAACTTTTTGTCGTACAGTATGTCGTTCATGAACAATAAGTGACAAGAAGAATGAATGTTAAACATCAGTTTCCCCAAATTTTCTACGAGGCACCTTTTTGGTTTTCAAATCTCGTGAGCTTAATTTTACAATTGTTCTCTGCATTTATTATTATTACATAGAACATCAACTTGAATGCTACCTCCAAGACTGTGTTGATGATTCCTCACATTTCATATTTTTTGTCAGTAAAGTAACTGTTCCATTTACATTTAAAAATACTTATACACTACTTCAACACTTTCAAATGAAGGAATTAATTACGACGTATAAGATAAATAATACTGCCCACGACGCACTGTTTAAGTATTTATATCCAGCTCCCATCATTCCCCTGCACTGCGATTCCACTCGTACATTCTGTTAATTGATTTCCTCTTAAACGTCTCCTGTCCTGAGCAATTGCAATGATACTTGCCGATTACGTTAATCAATAAATATTTCACCATCTCTTACAGTTTCGGTCAATCCTTACACATATCAGCCCTTGAATATTTTCTCCAACAGAGTTAGCATCAGAGGATTACCATCTCTTACAGTACTATTTTCCTTTTTCCTTTCTAATCATGCTGGTCTAGCTTCCTAATACCTGATCCCTCCATAGCCCACCCGATGGACAGAGCTTGAAATTACTTCATGCTGTTTCATTTATGTATTTCATCGCTGAACAATGAGACTGCATCTGTCTAGTATAGTACTCCCTTCGAGGTGTTTCATTGATTCTTATATCTCTTCCGAAGCCTCCTGTTCCACCTGAACCGTGGAAGGAAACGCGGGATGCGATCGAGGAAGCCAGCCAATGTCCACAAATAGACGATTTTAGTCACTATGGAGGAAATGAGGACTGCTTGTACCTAAGTGTATTCACTCCCGAGGTGAAGTATCATCCACATCACCCTGTACCATAACACCGAACACACGAGTAAGATTCTTGCTTCTTTCATTTATCGTAGACGAAATTCAATGCGGACATGAAATTGAGACCTGTCATGATTTGGATATATGGTGGTTCATACGAGTGGGGATACTGTAATACGTCATTTTACGGACCTGATTTCATTGAAGAGGAAGATATTGTTTTGGTCAACTTCAACTACCGTGTCGGCGCTCTGGGTACTGCCTTTTCCGATTGAATTTTCAAAAAAAAGTCCTGCAAAATTTATTTTTATAAAAAGCTAAAGTATATATCTTTATGAACCTTTGCAGATTTATTCATGAAAAAGAATCCCAAAATGTACCCTCGAATCAGGCCGAGAAAGGAGAACACACTCTTAACATGTTGACTGCCACAGTGAAAACTGTCATACCTAGTCAGACACGTCGTCAAATATTTTCCAAACTATTGGCGACATCGAGAAACATTTTAGGCAAATGTTAAATGATTTTCTAATATAATAATGTGGTGTCAATGGTTCCTTTCTGGGTGTCGGTATGTCGGAGTTGTGAAGGTTACCTACGTTTCCTTAAATGGAACCATACATTTTTTAAACATTAATCGGAACAGCCCTTCGTTTTCTATAAAAAAACATTGAGGTTGTTTGTGTCCGAAAACCGTGACTTCAGTAAACATTTTAATTTTGTTTTTGCAAAATACTACTCGTGGCTTCTATCGCTGAGTATAGACTTTTTGATAGAACCATTAATTTCCATAATCGACTTATCGATGCAGTTCCTTCTTTTCTGCGAGAAACTATTAGAATGTTTCTGCCGATAAGCTGTTCAGTATATGTTTTCATGTAAGCGTTGCTGCATTTGAAGTCTCTAGTAGAATTTCACAAAACGAAATAAAATATTTACTGTACTAACAGTATTTCGACAAAAACATGACAATACCTTTCATACACAATGAAATCTGTGCAGTTCCATTTATAGAACACATGCGATCTTCATATTTCCGTTATGTCCCACCCATAAAAACACTGCTGGCACTTATATGTTATTCTCTACCCAAAATCATTCAACTTTTCTTTGAAATGTTTTTCGATACCTCTAATACTTTCGAACATATTCGCCTGGACATATTAAAATGTGTCGTCACCCTGTATTGTTATAATAATATGAATGCTGTTTACAGCTTTCTAAGCATCAGAAATTATTTAATGAAATTAAATTTCAGGTGTCTTTTACCCGCTGATCCCCGTGGCATTCAACATATTGATACACATCGATAACTCGTGTGTACGTTCATATTCCAACGTGTAACTGAAATTTTCAGGGTTCCTATTCTTGGATGATCCACACGTACCTGGTAACGCTGGAATGAAGGATCAGGTGTTCGTTATGGAATGGGTTCAGCGTAATATTCGAGCTTTCGGCGGTGATCCACAGCGAGTGACGATTTTCGGAGAAAGCGGTGGAGGCACGTCCGTCTCATATCATCTTCTGTCCGAGAGGTCGAGAGGTACGTGCCATCGAATATCGAAGTCCCATTTAATCTGCGGAGAACGTTACTCGATGTAAATGTGGAATTATGTTGAATTCAATTTTGGTCTACATACAATAACGAGTCTAGTCTTCTGGAGCTCTTTCCGCCATATTCCATTTTGACCAGCTATGCCAGCAAGTTCCTCGCAGAGCTACCACTTGTCGGTTCTACGTACGTTCTAACATACGTTCCATGCACTGACACGTGCCGCCTTGTAAAACGTGGCACTATAAAGTGTGTACATATAACAGTACATACAGCGACGTGGAAACATTTGGGAACAGTAAAGTTTTTAGTGTTACCAGCAACTCGAGCCCAGGGGTTGCAAAGCGGCGACGTTACGATTCGGCACTCGGTGTCGAGTCGAAGCAGGGGAATTTTAGAGATATTGAAGTACTAGAATTGTCCTGTCACCGTACAATTCTACACTTCTCCACAAAATGAAAGGATCACTAAATTTTGACCAAAAAATTGTCGATTTTCAAATCGCTGTAACTTCGTGAAAAAAAATCGTACAACAATTTTTGGAAGTTCGTTGTAAAGGGGAGACTTCCCTTTACAGAGTCATTGTGAAACGAATATCAAAAAAAATTTTTTAACACTCTGTAGAGTCGTTTGAATTTATGGAATTTTAAAAAAGAAGCAGCTTCAGTTGTCGACTCCGTTTTATAATATAAAAGGGCCTTTGAAAAAATACAGCCCAAAGATGTGAAAGTAGAGATTTCAGCCTTTAAAATCAGCTCAGGTACAGTGCTGTATGATTTTTTTTCACGAAGTTACAGCAATTCGAAGATCGACCATTTTTCCGTCAAAGTTTAGCGATCCTTTAATTTTGTGGAGTAGTGTATAAGCAACTTAATGAAAAGAATAGGTTTGCTCGAAGGTCCTCAAAAATAGCGAAGGATTCGCCTCTGTCATTAGCTATGTTTTCAGCCGTAACAACCTTGAAGGAACGCGTTTCCTAATGTTGTATTTTTAGTAAGTGTGAATCGAGCAGTTTGCAAGGTCCACGAAGTTCCATCTTCTTTTGCAGATCTGTTCAATTACACCATCATGCAGAGTGCAACAGCCCTAATTGTAGGAGTGTATCAGACTCCGGAAAAAGCGCTACGAAGTGCTACCGACCTCGCCAACGCAATGGGTTGGTTTTACCTGTCCAAAGAGCAACTGTTGCAGCACTACCTCAAAGCTGACGCCAAGGAGCTCGTATTGAAGACGCAGATCATGTACATACTTCCAGCAAATGTACGATATGTATTTGGTTTCTTTCCACCTTGATTTTGTAATAGCGGAAAAGAACGGATGGGGTGTCACAGTGATAACAGCCATATGTAGCCAGACAAGTGATCATTGTCTGTGCTTAACGCTCAACACAGTGAAAATAGTCACCGTTGGTCAGACGCACCAGAAATATACTTTTCTATATACAGTGAATCCTCCCACATTGACCCTGTTGGTACTACGCTCACACTGACCCTATTGCTATTCCTACGCCTATGGCACAGTCAGTCAAGCGTGTGATTCGTGTAATGCGATGCGCGGCGGCGGTTCTTTTGACGACAGTTTACGGCTTGGCAGTTCATAATACAATAACATAACTTCTTTAATTTTACTTTTTTTTATCTGAAAATTTGTTTAACATATTGGTGAGATTTTTCCGATTAAAATGACGTCCAACATGATATAATTTGGACCACATTTACTTATTTCATACTTAATGTATAACTCATTTTGCGCCATTATCGCCTTGATTACATTAAAAAATGGGTTGTTAGTCACGTTTGAAATAATAATATTATAATATTTCTAATACACTATGAATGACAGAACTGTAAAGTAGAAAGATATTTTACATTAAATAATCTGTACAATGAGGTGATACGTATATAAATATGTAATAGACTTCACACACAAAAAGTTTGGAATCATTTGACGTGGCTGAAAAATTTGTCGAGTTTCAAACCTACCCAACCATAACTTTGCTCATATGTATTTATAATATATTGAAATTCTGTATTTTATCGAAAAGAGTACCGAATCTTCAGTGATCGTTTTACGACTTTTTTAAAAGTCATTTTGTCAAAAATAATAGAAAAGTTGTGAAAAATGAAAAAGAAAGTTGAAAAAATTTTTAAAACTTTTCCGAAAATTTTGCTGAGTTGAAAAATGTAATTGTAGTCTTGTAGTCTTAAACAGGCTGTACCACCACATCCGTCAAACGTAGGCTGTTTCACCACGTCCGGAAAATGTAGGCCGCTTCGCTCATACTGACGGTAAAATCTAGGTATGATTCTCACACTGACCATCAAACGTAGGCTGTTCACTCACACCCTTCTTTGGTGTGCACTGTCACGCCCTCAAGAACTATTTTTTAGAAAAGAAAACGGACTATCGCCGGGAGGTTCTACCGCGGTAACACACTCTTTACATTTATTAAAATTTATTTATTGAATTTTTGGTACACTTTTTCCAAACGACTGCACTTAATTATTATCACGGGTAACTAAACGCAACGGTCTAGCTAAATTTTTCTACAGAGTTCATATTGTTCATGAACTGCTCGCGAACTGCAGTGTGGATGCAGCATTAGTCTTCGTTTTATAAATTAGTCCACCCATGCATGGCACTCAAATTCAATTATTGAGAAGATCTAACTGAACCAGCAGGAACTATAAATAATTACTAACATTATCAACCCTTTGGAATCCAAGCATTTTCTGAATCGATCGATCAGCAACAGTTTTGTAGCGTTAACATTTGGAAACCGTCAGTTTTTATTTGAACAGAAAAACTGATAAATGTTTATGAATCTATTTACTCTGATTTTGATTTACGCTTTACTTAGTCTTACGTGTTAAGAAATAGTTCATTTTTTTACACGATATACAAAAATTAGTATATAAAATTGATAAGCCAACGGAGTGCCTGACAGGCATATTTGGAGTGCAAAGAGTTAATTGAAAACAGAATAATTTTATATTACCTTCATGTTGTATCAGTATGATAGCCAACGTGTTAAGCGAGCTTGAATCAGTAATGTTTACGCTCCAACATTTATGGTGGCGGCCGAAAGTGACTTTGATGAATTCCGATAATTGGTCTCGTGTTTTGTGTATTTCGCAGGGGACTTTGCCGTTCGCAGTGGTAATAGAGAATCCTGCTGTGTCCGATCCCGACACCATATTCTTGAAAGAGTGTCCCATAACGCAGTTCCAGACGGGGAACTTTACGAAACGACCGACGATTATAGGCTGGGTACACAACGAAGTTATTACGTTCACGGAAAGTAAGCAGAAACCAATTCTCATTAAGACGTTCCATTTTCATAGACAAATCGGTTCGACACACGAGAATACCTTTTTTCGACAACAACGTTATTCGAAGTTGATCGAACTTACCCACGAAATTATTTTCGTCAAAGGACTTTATTCTGGTTACATATGTACATGGTTCCTCAAGAAGTTTCCTTTAGACTTTAACGTCACACCTCTATGTACATGTGCAAAAGTCTCTGGCCACGTTGTTTCATACGGAACATTACTTGTACAAATCCTGTAGGATATTTATAAGGGAGTTTAAATAATATTTTAAAATCAATACTTACAGAGTTGACATACCTTTGCTGCTATCACGGCGGCATTTACCTTCTTGTGCATGAAAGATTTTGTTATTTTTTAAAGACATCTTCGAATTCGTGAACAAGACGGCGAAATTATGGGACCAACTGCTTCCATTCTTTCCGTTAAATATACCTGCAGTTCACAAGGGCATTAGTGATATTGCTATGGTAAGTATCTCCACTTGTAACTATTATAACTATAATTAGAATTGATATTACTAATCTATTAAGCAATAATAATCCACCTTCTGACTCGCAATTAAGCTAACCGAAATACCGATGAAAAGGAACGGAGTCCAAAGTCGGCTATTTCTTGCTATTCTCCATTATACAATTTATTCTGGTATCAGATATAGTGCTTCAGGGAAATATCGGGTTATCCCGTAAGCAATGTCGTTCTCTGTCTTATGAAACATATGTTAAACAAATATAAATATATTATCCGATTCGTTTTGAAGAAATTGTACTGCACGTGTGGTGGAATGTGAGATGTCTTCTTTGTTTCGAAGTTTTCGATGGAAATCTGGATTACCATAGCAAAGATCCGTTGCTATCGATTCAGTAAATGAGATGTAATTTTAATGGAAAAATATCATGATGGCGTTCGTCACACTCGGAATAAGTTGTCCGTATCAAGTGCTGCCCAATCAAAGATCCGCTGAAGTAGTCGAACGACGATACTAAAATTAAATTCAGTCTATTGATAATTAAGAATAACTGCATTTGTTAATTTGTTTACGTTCGATTTAATCATATTTACAAATGACACTATTTATGGGATGACTCGATGCATAGGGCTTAAAGTAACATTAATATCGTTATTTTTAAAGAAACCGTTTGTCATTTTGGACGCGACTTACATTTCACCCATGGAAGCCTCAAATTTGCTAATTATTATTGTTATGAAATTAACAGATTTCCCGCTAAGCATTTGATATCGTATTGTTCTGTTCGTAGCTGGTGACCGACGTGGCTTTCAAGGCCGCCGTCGATTTCACTCAGAGACTAATCGCGCTTCACAGCAATTATCCAATTTACTTTTACGAATTCAACTATAAATCGAATTATTCCGTTCACAAGGAGTATTCTATTCCGGTACATGGTGAGTATTTCAATTCGTTATCTACCATAAAGAGGAAAACGCTTCGGTAGTGTGTAAACGAGCGATTCTATGTCAAACGATCACGATCCATACACACGGAATCTTCGATTTTCTTGAAATATTGTATACATTGTTGTTTGTTATGAATGCGCTACGTGAACTCACACGTTCGTCGAAATTTTCCTGAATAATTTTGAGAAACGACTGTTTACCGAATCGCACATTTTTTCAGATGCGTCGACGTTTTGAAAGGTAATTTTCATTGCAGTACTGTAATAAAAGAATCGTTGACTCACTCATTTATCGAATTTCCTTAAACTGTTTTAGTTTCCGATGCGAAAAGTTTAGGATTATGTTTTGCTTTAAATCATTCGCCTTCAGCGACCGGAATAACAAATTACATATCTGTAACTCATTCTAACAGCGCGATTGGCTGCCCCCCTAAGTAGCAGGTGCAGCACTGTAATTAAATGACTCCTCAAGGGAATTACAGAGAAAATTTCAACGCGGAACCCCATGGGTTCGCCAATTTCTTCACATACACATACGAAAAAACATTGTTTGCATGAATTTCAATGTCCGTTCCACGCACGCTATACATATTTTTTTGAAATAAAACCTGAAATATTTACAAGTACAATTATGCTCGGTGTATGGTGATGAGAATATTAGTTTTCGACAGATGATTTAAAGAAAAACAACCCTGAACATTTAGCATCAGTAACTCAAAAACTTCAAGCAATTTCGATGACCGGATGATTCAACGACTACTTCGCTACACAACCATAACTAAAATTACCATTAAAAACTGCAATCTTTTCAAAGAGAAATGCGACGTAGTAAAAAGTTGTTTTTCAACATTATTGAGCACAATTTCGATGAACGGGCGAGTTCACTTCATTATGTTCGCCAAAAACTATTTGCTTAGTAAATTTCACGAAAACCGTAAATGTCATTGAGTTTGGTCTCCGATCACTTCACATGTTATCGCTGACATACGAGTGTTCATTTCAGAGAGTGGCCACCTCGACGATGTCGGGTTTCTATTCAATATTGGAAGATTGAACGCTCCCACGGATCCGAATCATCCTTTCAATCAGTTCCGACGGATGGTAGTCAAACTGTGGACGAACTTCGCGAAGACAGGGTACGTATTACACAGGCTGTCCCAACAATGTTGTGCGATCTAAAAACTGCTGATTCTCCGCGTTGAAAGAAATCGCAAAGTTGGTTACCGTTTTGTAATATGCATTTGACCTCGTTTTCGAGGTATAAACGGTTGAAAATTGGCTACTCGCTATGTGCGGCGGAGATATAGCGGGCTCGTGTAATCGGTAACGGGTAACTATTTAAGTATTTTAAGTACATGTTTCCACCATCGGAACAAGCGAATCGTCACATACATCGGCAGATAAGGGACTCGGACTTCGCTCAGGGCCGATGGTGTAGAAATGTGACGTAACAATCCATCAGTTCCAATGTTTTCAATTGTATTCGAACCGATGCTCTTATGGTCGTGAAAAGTCGGAGGCAGTATTGGCTATAAAAGCCTATATTCCTTACAGCGGTGATTAGTACCGCGTCACACTTATACGCGCGGTACCTCCTCTGGCTGTTGAAGGAGCAACTACCAACGTATAACCCGCTATCAGTGTTCAAAACATTCTAATAGTTTATGATACCTTCTACAAAACAAGCCAGAATACTTCTTTTCGCACGAAGTGGGAGAAAATGATGCATCAATAGTTACCGTTAAATGGCAAAATACAAAAAATTCCAAAGCCACGAATCCTCTATTTTCGTGCATAGTTCATATATACAAATTTACGCTAAATGGGATGAACATTTTGCAAGAAAAATCGATTCAAAAATTAAAATTTTTAATATATTATTTAAACCAATGATTGTTTCTTAAATTTTCTTTGTGTGAACATCTTCCCTATTCAAAAACACACAATTTAAAAGAAAAACTTTTCCTACGCCCTTTAATTTCCGAGATATTCCGAAAAATATATTTTCAACCCTCCACTCTGAGGGTTGTTATCACCCCTTCAATATGGACGATGGTGGATAAAAAAAATACGTGTCCAATATAATTTGATATCAGCTATGTCCTGTATAAGTTTCATCAAGATCTGCCTGTGTGGGTTGGATATGTTCCCTTGTAGGGATTCACTAAAAATAAGTAGTATATCGCTCATTTGATGCAGCCATGATATAACACAAAAAGAGCGATTTCAGGAAAATCGAGTTCGAGTGTTTCGAATCGGATGCAGTTACTGCAGATTCTTCGTGCCAAAACAAATCTGGGGTTTCGCTCTCGAGATATAAGCGATTCGAAATTGAGCACTCGCTATGTGTGCGCGCGCGCGCGTCTCTACACTCGCTCCTTCGAGAGAATGCGAGCCACACAACCGTGTCGTCAGCTGACCGCTCAGCCGTATCCGTAAAAACGCGCGCACAAGATAAATACTCGATTTCCAATCGCCTCAATCTCGAAAAAAAAGTCACAAAAAGGAAAATGATGATGGACTTTTCGCTAACTTTTGCCATGAAGAATCTGCAATCGTTCGAGGATACCCTGCATTGCTTTCCAAAACAACTTTCTTCTTTAATTATTTTGAACAACGTAAATATATCCATTTCTATGTTCTAATTGGGTACCTTCAATACGGATATACAGAAGGACCTCGATCATCCGAACTGTTGTTAGTAACAGTATGACTCACGTTTTAACTATGCTTCGCATAAGAATTGTAACTGTATGTTGGAATATAGAATAACATGGTGGTATAAAATGAAGTACACGATATCGCTAATGACAAGCTTAACTTGTAGTTAACATAAGACGACCAATGTTAGGATGATCGGAGTTCCGATAACCGAGGTTCTACTGTACTATTATAATGCGTGTATGTAATTATTATCTTCCTCAAGCAATGTGACGAAACACGTGTATCTGAAAAATGCCTTCCAACGAAAGTTCGAGTGTCGAGGATTTGCATTTGCAAAGCGTGTAGTATTTGTCGAAGATTGACTTGACGTTTTTCATTGTCCTCGCAGGAATCCAACGCCACCCGATTCAAATCCTCTGGGCGACGTGTTTTGGGAACCGTCTGGTACAGAGGGGAAACAGCTCAACATCAGCGTCACGCCTTCGATGAATCCTCGCCTTGTGGACGGATTGACCCTACTGACCGAACATGTTATGTATCTGACACTGCCTGTTACCAGCGCATGCCGCGATATTACGTATTCACCTTATGCAGAGGTGTTCCCCGCCTGCCCAAACTGCGTAAAAAAATCCAGCGGACACATGACAGGGTTGTAGAAGTAAAACGAAGGAAATTCGCAAAGCAAACTGGTTGGAATTTACTTTTTACATGACACGCTTTTCACGTTGGCACAGCCAGTGGAAAAGGTCCAGTGAATTTGTTAATTAGGTGACCTGTCAAACCTAACCCTTTGAACTCCTAATTTTTTTTTAATTTTCTTTTTAATAACTCCCTATTATTCCAAGTATTTTAGTTGGAATATACTGCAAAAGACAGTTGGCTGATAGGAACCAATCAGGTACAAACAATCATGCACCTGAACAGTTCAAGGACTTTTTTTGTTACAAAAAGAGGTCATATACATGTAATATTGGTTATCTAGGTAAACAAAAAATATTGCGAAATATAATACATATTTAAACCGGCGATTTGAAAATGTCGAGGGCGGCTCGATATAGTAGTACCTGTGAATAAAATCGATGTCGACTCACACTCAACAAAGGAGCTCAAAGGGTTAAGTCTGACACGATTATTGTCATCGTTAGAGAGACATAAGTACTCAAAGTCGCTCACGGCACTTCATTCGAAGGGTTACTATGTTCGGCGTAACATTGGCTCATTTTTCCACAGATTCCTTTCAAATTGTTAGCGATAAATGTGTATGTTATTTCTTCTTACTCTGATTCTGCAACCGGATTGAAAACCAAACCCTTCTTCAGTATTGTCTGCGGCGGGAGCAAACAGCTGACCAAAGTCATTTATGCGGATCTTGTGCTACGGAGTTCCCACATAGGAAACACAGTGTCTCATTCAATCGCGGAAGCTAACCCATTGTCGCAAATGGCTATAGCAGTCGTGTATATTTTTACTAAAAAACGATACACTTACCAGACGAAACTCCTGCACGGGTTACCGTCATAATTCTTTTTGTAAAGACTAATAGAGATTGTATTAATTAACCCTTGTAAGCATGGCCTTTTCATATAATTTCCTGTAGCAACAAAGGAACATTTAAAAAAGAAGCGTGCGTCTGAGACCGATCTAGAAAAAAAAAAGTGTGCGTTCATGGGTTAAACGACGATGAGCACGGTCAGCGCTAAGTTGGGTGATCATCGTGAGTGATTCTGTGTGATCGCTGCTGGCATATTAGTGTTTCAAAACCCGTGTAACATTGGAGATCCCCCGGTTGAATGACCATATCAGTCAATGTTATGTTATACAGGCTGTACCACGTAAAACGGTCCACCTGATTATTATCTGTAGCCATGACCGTACGAGAAATGTTTCATATGCAATTGAAACTATTTCGAAGGGCGAATAAACCAGAAGGAAAATGTTCGTATAAATGCCAATTTTTCAGTTTTTTTTCTCAGTCACCCATGTTTTTTTTACATGAATGTACATATTCTGGATCAGATGTAAAAATTTTAAGTCAAGTGTGATAATTTCTTTCATCAAAATCACAGAGCGGGTGCAAGAGAGCGTAACTTATACTTATGTATAAGATCTTTGATCTTTGAGAAGACATGTTAAATGAAATTGCAAGAAGAACTCCGCATTTCCACTGTGTAGCAGTTTTCAGTAGTTTGTGAGCGAACAAGTCAGACGAATCTCAGCTCGCGAAGAACAACTCTTGGTGTACAAAGCCGGGTAAATAAATTTGGCTATTTTTCGGCTGCAAATCAGCTCTTTTCAGAATTACCAAATTTTTACAAACGAGAGACAACTTTAGCTGAACCCGCTAAGGGCAAACAACGACCCTTACTAAATTATATTTTCAATTATAATTATTATTTGACGTGAAAATTACGAAAACAGATAAAATACCTGTTGCCGAAACCAGGCCGTATTTTCTACGGCGTGGTTTGCGCAACAGGTATTTTATCTGTTTTCGTAATTTTCACGTTTCTACACAAAACACTTACTCGTAAGGTCATGTAAATGACGTTAAATGTAGCAATTTTCAACTCCTTTGTTTTCACTAACCTACAGATAATTGTCGTGTATGAAATATGAGTAAGCAGCATATGGAATTATGTGCATTAAAAAAGTGAAATTAAAAATTCCAATTTATCCATATGTTTGGCATTGGTCCATGGTTCACGTATACAAATTTTCATGAAAACACATCAACATTGTACCCAAAAAATTGTCAAAACAATGTATATTTTTAATATATTTTCTAAACAAATGATGTTTTTAGTATGCCGTTTACATAGTCGAATTTAGCATTAAAGAATACACAAATCGAACATTTAAATATTCTCTCTACAACTAATAGTTCCCGAGATAAACGGAAAGTAGGTTTTGCAACCCCAATTTTGAGGGCTGGTTTAACCCTTTCATTATGGATGATGGCCAACAAAAAGAAAGGTGTATTAACCTATTTATACCGAAGAACCATTAGTTTAGGAGATATTTACATTTAATAATTCTTTCTAACAATCGCTTTGGATAATTTATTATGAGCTACGTTACACAAATATTCAAGGAAGTTGTTCAAAATCTTCGCCGTTAACTTCGATACATTTTGAAAATCGCTGAATCACAGGATTTGTAACACTTTGCATTATTTCAGAACGTGACAGTCGTGCACAAGCTGCGATAATCTTGTCTTTTATATCTTGCTTTGTTGCCGTTTCGATTCCTGACAATCCTTCATTTGTTTATATTCTTTGTTTCTGCTCATCATTTGTTCGACTTAAGAAGTCGTCAGTTTCAATAAAAAATCATACTCGTGCGAATCGCAGAATCTTGGTCAGAATGAAATACAGTGATGAAGAAAAGTTTGATATTGTCTCTATCTATGTTGAATGTCGTAAAAATGCAGTAAAAGCGAAACGTTTATATTCTGAGAGTTTTTCGAATAGAAGACAACCATCTATTTGTACTTACCGAAATCTTAGCACGAAACTTAAAGGGTCATCCCATTGTGACGGGTTCAAAAAATAGAAATTCTTTTTACATTTTCCGAAAGTATATGCATGTAAGAATATATTGGAAAAGTTTCGTAACCTAATTTCATTTATTTCAATTGCTACAGCCGAATGTTGTGTAGAAGGCTGAGCTGTCAGCGTGGCTCGCCGAGGGTTCGGCTCACCTGGCCTGTATCTATCCCTGATTCTACTTCGAGGGTCGTTCCTATACAAAAATTCTCATTGCCTGAAGTACTGTTGGTACGATACCTTCCGACTCCTTTGTATTTTTGTGCAACTTAGCTCATGATAAATAATCAGAAGCAATTGTCAGAAACAGCTATTAAATATAAATATCTCCTAAACTAATGGTTTTTCGGTATAAATAGGTTAATACTTTTTTGTAGGGAATGTCCAGCTGGATCGAATGATGTGTTAAAAAATATGTAATTTCATTTAAAAAAACATCGGTGACCTTCATGCGTCCTCTACGCGTTCATCTACGGAAAAACTGATAATGTCAAATTACGTCCGCCGCGAAACCATTCAACTTGTTCCTGAAATATTTTTTAATATTACCAAAAACAAGCGAGATATTCCAGGTGATACAGTCAGGTGGGACACCCTGTATTGGATGTTTCATCTAACTTGTGTTATATCACTGACAGCGTGAGTGAGGGAGAATTGGATGAGAGTAGGAGAATCGACGAGGAAGAGGGGAGTATTGATGACGGATGAGTGGGATGAGATAGCGAACGCGGCGCATGAGGGGCGCGAGTACATAAAGAAGTACACACGTGCGGAAACAGAGACAGTGTTCGGCGACGAAAGCGAACAGGTGAGTAGAAAGAGAGAATCTGCGAGATTGATAATAAAATATCGCGTGCGAGTCCGCGAACTGTTAAAAATATTATTTCAAAAATAAAGGGCTTGATACTTGATTCCCTTGAGTATGTCCGTTGTTTTAGAAGGTACAAAGAACGGTTTGGTGTTGTATAGTAGGTAAAACAGGTATCTACACACTTCCTTTTTTCAAAACACAGTAGAACCTCGATTATCCGAACAGCGGTCATCCGACGATTAGTCGATATAGTCGAATATACATTTTTAGAGTTGAACCATTTTTATGCTAATGTAGTGTAGGATCGGCAAAAGGAAGCGACTGAGTGTCGCGCTAAGAGAGGAAAAATCGGCTGGAATCGGCAATTGGCCGGTGGGTCAGTGGTTAGAGCGCACGCTTGCAAGCGGGAGAGGTCCCGGGTTCGATTCCCGATCCCTCCGATCTGATTTTTCCTATTTAAAATTCCTACAATTCATAAGTACAGCCTGTTTTCGTGAAAACAGGCAAAAATTGCGAAATTCAAAGGTCCGTATTTTGTAAACAAATTCGAAATCAGCAAAATGATGACTTAAACCCCTCCTAATTTCACGGACATTGCATGATGTTTCATGTTGAACAAAATCCCCGACATCGACGTCAAAAATTGATCGATTTGGCGTGGAATGACCCGGAAGTAATTGACACTGCAGGACCGAGTGCGTTCACGGTACACCGTGACGTAGTGTTGTTAAACTGAGCTTCGAGTCTTGAGCTTTGAAAGCTCGATCCGGGGTTTAAACCCTAAACACTAGAACCCTCTGGATTCGAACCTTGAGCTGCAAGAGCTAGAGTCCTTAACACGTTGAACGTCGTGGCGGTCTCCGGTGACCGACACCTCAAACTTAATGTAATTAAATAATTATTGATTGTCGCAAAATTCTGAGCAAATTTCATACCGAAACAAAAATGCAGAAACATAAGAACACGACTGAGTACTCAAATCTTTGTTTTCTTTACGATTTATATAAAAAGCAGTAAATTATATCGTGTCTGATTAGGTATGGCCGTTTTCACTGTGGCATTCAACGTGTTAACGCCGCAGCCTTTAAGCTCGAAGACTCGAGCTGTCTAAATTGCTATGTAATATACATAGTAATGGTTACAAACGGAGTCACAGAATGTCACAACTTCGATGAAAGCATTACTGTATTACTCTATACGGATCGTTATGAATTATTTTGAAGGAACTGGCGTCACATGGTGACTAACGTATTAATAGAATTAATGGATCTATGCAGGAGTATGCTGCACCTGTAAAATTCAGTATTAACTTCCGTGTCTAATAAATAAGAGTGTATCGAGGATTACCAGTTGCTATGCAAACAAAACTGACGCAAAGTCACCTGAACCGCAGTCGACATTGGCAATTTCTATTATCATTTGTCACTGTCCATTGAGAATAGAAGAGTCTAGAACGTTGTAAAGACAATTGTGACACCCTGTCAATAGGTTAATTCTACCTAATATCTGACATAACGAACATTTGTGCTGCATTGTCTGCAATCCACTTATAAGTTCTCTCTATAATGCTCTCCATTTCAATAAATTCTTCGCGCGCACACGTGCTAGCTTACTTATAAATAAATAACCTTGTAACTCATTGAAAGGAGAAATATGACAAAACAATTTCTATATAATTGAAACGTACATCTTCAACTAACAGATCCATATAAAAGGGGGCGATTTCAAACATCCGCCGACTGTTGGACGATTTAGAATGAACGTCTTAATTTCTCTCGGCCTCATACTGCTCGCATCGTCGATACGATGCCAAGACGTGATACGAACCCCCGTGGTTCACACCGACTGTGGACCGGTTCAAGGTGCAATAAAGAAAACGGTGTGGAACGGCATTGAGTATTCGTCGTTTAAGGGCATCCCATACGCGAAGCCACCTCTTGGAGATCTCAGATTTATGGTACAGTATTTGAGTATGATAGAACATGCACCAGACAAGAGTCATTCATCGTTCTTCATTCGTCTCGTAATTGCTTTCTCTGTGCATTGAAAATTATATACGTTCCAAATCTGTATGCTACTTCTACGTACACTTCCGTCCATCAGATTTAAAGTTACAATTGCTTCTGGAGGCTATCATACGTAATAAACTTTTTGTCGTACAGTATGTCGTTCATGAACAATAAGTGACAAGAAGAATGAATGTTAAACATCAGTTTCCCCAAATTTTCTACGAGGCACCTTTTTGGTTTTCAAATCTCGTGAGCTTAATTTTACAATTGTTCTCTGCATTTATTATTATTACATAGAACATCAACTTGAATGCTACCTCCAAGACTGTGTTGATGATTCCTCACATTTCATATTTTTTGTCAGTAAAGTAACTGTTCCATTTACATTTAAAAATACTTATACACTACTTCAACACTTTCAAATGAAGGAATTAATTACGACGTATAAGATAAATAATACTGCCCACGACGCACTGTTTAAGTATTTATATCCAGCTCCCATCATTCCCCTGCACTGCGATTCCACTCGTACATTCTGTTAATTGATTTCCTCTTAAACGTCTCCTGTCCTGAGCAATTGCAATGATACTTGCCGATTACGTTAATCAATAAATATTTCACCATCTCTTACAGTTTCGGTCAATCCTTACACATATCAGCCCTTGAATATTTTCTCCAACAGAGTTAGCATCAGAGGATTACCATCTCTTACAGTACTATTTTCCTTTTTCCTTTCTAATCATGCTGGTCTAGCTTCCTAATACCTGATCCCTCCATAGCCCACCCGATGGACAGAGCTTGAAATTACTTCATGCTGTTTCATTTATGTATTTCATCGCTGAACAATGAGACTGCATCTGTCTAGTATAGTACTCCCTTCGAGGTGTTTCATTGATTCTTATATCTCTTCCGAAGCCTCCTGTTCCACCTGAACCGTGGAAGGAAACGCGGGATGCGGTCGAGGAAGCCAGCCAATGTCCACAAGTAGACGATTTTGATCACTATGGAGGAAATGAGGACTGCTTGTACCTAAGTGTATTCACACCCGAGGTGAAGTATCATCCACATCACCCTGTACCACAACACCGAACACACGAGTAAGATTCTTGCTTCTTTCATTTATCGTAGACGAAATTCAATGCGGACATGAAATTGAGACCTGTCATGATTTGGATATACGCTGGTACATTCGTTTGGGGATACTGTAACACGACATTGTACGGACCTGATTTCTTCGAAGAGCAAGACGTCGTTGTGGTCAGCTTCAACTATCGTCTCGGCGCAATGGGTACCGTCATTTTTTATTTAGGGGGTTGCGTTAGGTTTGATAGAGAATGAAGAGCCGCGTCGATTGATATGTAAACATGTGTGTGGTTCGACTTAAAAAGAAAGGTTGCCTTGGTATCACCGCTACGTCTCCACCCATAAGAAATCATTCTACCTTTGCCGGAAATGTTTTTCGACATCGCCAGTAATTTCGAAAATATTCACTCGAAAAGATTGAAATATGTTGTTACCCTGTAGTATTATAATAATATTAATGCTGTTTACAGCTTTCTAAGGATTAGAAATTATTTAATGAAATTAAATTTCAGGTGTCTTCCACCTGTTGGTCCTCATGGCACTCAACGTGTTAATAAACTTCGACAACTCGTGTGTACGTTCATATTTCAACGTGTAACTGAAAATTTCAGGGTTCCTCTTCTTGAATGATTCGCACGCGGCAGGTAACGCTGGAATGAAGGATCAAGTGTTCGCTATGCAATGGGTTCAGCGTAATATTCGAGCTTTCGGCGGTGATCCTCAGCGAGTGACGATTTTCGGAGAAAGCGCTGGAGGCACGTCCGTCTCATATCATCTTCTGTCCGAGAGGTCGAAAGGTACGTGCCATCGAATATCGAAGTCCCGTTTAATCTGCGCCGAACGTTACTCGATGTAAATGTGGAATTATGTTGAATTCAATTTTGGTCTACATACAATAACGAGTCTAGTCTTCTGGAGCTCTTTCCGCCATATTCCATTTTGACCAGCTATGCCAGCAAGTTCCTCGCAGAGCTACCACTTGTCGGTTCTACGTACGTTCTAACATACGTTCCATGCACTGACACGTGCGGCCTTGTATAACGTGGAACTATAAAGTGTGTACATATAACAGTACATACAGCGACGTGGAAACATTTGGGAACAGTAAAGTTTTTAGTGTTACCAGCAACTCGAGCCCAGGGGTTGCAAAGCGGCGACGTTACGATTCGGCACTCGGTGTCGAGTCGAAGCAGGGAAATTTTAGAGATATTGAAGTACTAGAATTGTCCTGTCACCGTACAATTCTACACTGTTCCACAAAATGAATGGATCACTAAATTTTGACCAAAAAATTGTCGATTTTCAAATCGCTGTAACTTCGTGAAAAAAAATCGTACAACAATTTTTGGAAGTTCGTTGTAAAGGGGAGACTTCCCTTTACAGAGTCATTTTAAAACGAGTCTCAAAAAAAATTTTTTAAACTCTGTAGAGTCGTTTGAATTTATGAAATTTTAAAAAAGAAGCAGCTTCAGTTTTCCACTCCGTTTTATAGTATAAAAGGGCCTTTGAAAAAATACAGCTCGTAGATGTGAAAGTAGAGATTTCAGCCTTTAAAATCAGCTCAGGCACAGTGCTGTATGATTTTTTTTCACGAAGTTACAGCAATTCGAAGATCGACCATTTTTCCGTCAAAGTTTAGCGATCCTTTAATTTTGTGGAGTAGTGTATAAGCAACTTAATGAAAAGAATAGTTGTGCTCGAAGGTGCTTGAAAAGTAGCGAACGATTCGTCTCTATCAGTAGCTATGTTTCAGCCTTATCAACCGCGATGGAACGCTTTTCCAAATTTGTTATTTTCAATAAGTGTGAATCGCGTGGTTGGCGATGTGTGAAAAAGTTCCACCTTCTTTCGCAGGTCTGTTCAATTATTCCATCGCGCAGAGCGGATCAGCCGCGCAGACAACATTGTATCATACCCAGCAGCAAGCGCTGCAATCTGCTACCAACCTCGCCAAGAATATGGGTTGGACTTACTCGAACACAGAGGAACTGTTGCAGCACTACCTCCAGGCTGACGTCAAGGAGCTCGTGTTGAGGACGAACAACATGAGTATAATTGTAGCAAATGTACGATTTCTATTTGTTTTCCTTCCACCTTGATTTCGTGCCATTCGAGAATGAACGGATTGGGTGTCACAGCGAAAACAATTTACTGTTTTAATCGTCGCAGTACCGACGGTTCGGGCAACCGCAATGACGACGATGCATTTTCATCTGAGTTTCTATCATTACATCGTAGTTGTTTTATTTCTGAGGGAAGTTTTGGTAACAGTACAATTGAATAATACAAAAGTTACAAAAAAATAACATTTATTCCGCTTGAATACTGTCAGAAAGTGAACGTGACGGCTGGCGAACAATCGAAGCGAGTCTCCTGCGTCTGGGTCCGAATAGACCCAGGTGTGGTACAGCGAAGGTTAACATTTATGTACCCTACGATTGGGGCGATAAAATATGCCAAATACTGCACGTTTTAGCGAATAATAATTCAAGCCCCCGTGTTAGTGAAAATGAATTATTCTTTCACTCTTTAAGAACAAATTGATCTGACAGCTGGTGTTGTTAATGTACACGTAATATTTTGAACCTGATCATTTTGACATGCAGCCACGAAATAATTAAAATTAGGAACTAAATCTTCACGGTTTTTTAGCTTTTAATAATGAGTAAAAAGTGTTTTAGCAGGAAAAAGTTATAAAAAGTATTTTAGCAGGACAAATTTGTGAACAATATTTTAGCAGAGAGAACTTATAAAAAATATTCTTTTAGATTTTTATTAATTATTATGAATGCATGCAAGTTTGGCCGAAGTCTGGAAGAAGCCCTGTTGTTTTGAGCCTACACGGTATGGCAGTCAAAGTGTTAAACGAGCTTGAATCAGTAATGTTCACGTTCCCACGTTCATGGTGGCGGTCACAAGTGACTTTGAAGAATTTCATTAATTGGACTCGTCGTGTTGTGTATTTTACAGGTCTCTGCGCCGTTCGTACCGATTAGAGAGAATCCTGCTGTGTCCGATCCCGACACCATATTCTTGAAAGAGTGTCCCATAACGCTGTTCACGACTGGGAATTTTACGAAAGTACCGTCGATCATGGGCTGGACACACAGCGAAGCTCTTGTATTCACGCAACGTAAGCACGAAATCAATTCATATTAACACGTCCCCTTTCGCAGACTAATATACCGTATACGGTACTAATATACGTGCGACACACGAGAATAGCTTTTTACGAATACGAAGTGTGCGTGTGAACGAGCATGACAAAGTGACAGCATTCGAAATTCATGAAAATTACCCCCGAAATTATTTCTTCCAAAGGACCTTATTCAGATTCAATACGTGATGTCTCAAAAAAAGTTGTACGGCCTGAAAACTGGCAGCCTCATTTTTAACACTTTGATGGTCCCTGTCGCGTTTAGTATACGTGATTTTATTCATTCGAACGACACTAATGTGAAACAAATAAACGTTTCAAATAATATAATAAATATTTCAAGTACTAACAATGTGGAGATTGTAGAATATTCTATACGAAGGCAATAATGCAAAATGTATGCGACATGACTTGTTCCAATTGCGTGGACCACCCTCCCTGTATTTACCTATGAAAAGAACTGTATGAACGCTGTATAGAAACTGTAAATGTCTCTATGTACACATATCGCGTTTCCTGCGCCTCTGCGCCACGGAGGCTTTGTTCGAACTGATACTGCTACCATCAGCATAGCAACCCAGGCCGTGAAAACCTCAAGAATCTCAATTTTAAAATACAACCTTCTTGTCCATACATACATGAAACATTTTGTTTTTTCTACAGCCGTCTACGAAGTCGTGAACAACACGGCGAAAATATGGGACAAATTGTTTCCACTCGATCCGTTCAATCTCTCTGCAGCTTACCAGGACGTTCTTGACACTGCTACTGTAAGTATCTTCGCTTGTAACTATTATCACTACAACTAATATTGCTATTAATAATCAATTAATCAATAATAATCCACCTTCTGACCCGTAATTAAGCTAACCGAAATACCGATGAAAAGAAACGGAGTCCAAAGTCGGCTACTTCTTGCTATTGTTCCTCGGGTTATGCCGTAAGCAATGTCGTTCTCTGTCTTACGAAACATATGTTAAACAAATATAAATATATTATCCGATTCGTTTTGAAGAAATTGTACTGCACGTGTGGTGGAATGTGAGATGTCTTCTTTGTTTCGAACTTTTCGATGGAAATTTGGATTGACATAGCAAAGATCCGTTGCTATCGATTCTGTAAATGAGATGTAAGTTTAATGGAAAAATATGATGGCGTTTGTCACACTCGATATTAGTTATACTTATCGAGTGCCACTTATTCTGGTAGCTCGACAGCTTTTCAGCTAACGAAATTTTCACGATTGCAGTTTGATAAAATCAACTTGAAACGAATGGTCTTAAACCAATAGAAATTTGTTGAAGATGGAATCAAAGATCCGCTGAAGTAGTTGAACGACGACACTAAAATTAAATTCAATCTATTGATAATTAAGAATAACTGCATTTGTTAATTTGTTTGCGTTCGATTTAATCATATTTACAAATGACACTACTTATGGGATGACTCGATGCATAGGGCTTAAAATAACATTAATATCGTTATTTTTAAACAAACCGTTTGTCGTTTTGGACGCGACTTACTTTTCACCCATGGAAGCCTCAAATTTGCTAATTATTGTTGTTATGAAATTAACAGATTTCCCGCTGAGCATTTGATATCGTATTGTTCTGTTCGTAGCTGTCGTCCGATGTGATTTTCAAGGGCGTCATCGATTACACTCAGAGACTAATGACGATTAATGGCAATTCTCCAATTTACTTTTACGAATTCGACTATGTATCGAATTATTCCATGCACAAGGAGTATTTTATTCCGGTGTTAGGTGAGTATTTCAATTCGTTATCTACCATGAAAAGGAGAACGATGCAGGCAGTAGAGTGCAAATGAGCAATCCCATGCGAAATGATCACGGTCCATACATTCACAATCTTCGATTTTCTTGAAATTTGATAGGCACGTAGTTTTTGACAAACGCAGTAAACTGAATTTACAATTCATCGAAATCGTGGGGAATAATTTTGAAGAACGATTGTTTACTACATCATACTCCTCTATGTGGGCTGCTGCCCTAAGAAGCAGGTATTGATGAAAATAAAATTGTATAATTCGAAATCTGCGTGTTCCAACCTGATATATTCACACTAATCAAACGACTCCTCAAGGGAATTACAGAGAAAATTTCAACGCGGAACCCCATGGGTTCGCCAATTTCTTCACATACACATACGAAAAAACATTGTTTGCATGAATTTCAATGTCCGTTCCACGCACGCTATACATACTTTTTTGCAATAAAACCTGAAATATTTACAAGTACAATTATGTTCGGTATGTGTCAATGAGAATATTAGTTTTCGACAGATGATTTGAAGAAAAACAACCCTGAACATTTAACATCAGTAACTCAAAAAGTTCAAGCAATTTCAATAACCGGATGATTCAACGACTATTTCGCTACACAACCATAACTAAAATTACTATTAAAAACTGCAATCTTTTCAAAGAGAAATGTGATGTAGTAAAAAGTTGTTTTTCAACATTATTGAACACAATTTCGATGAACGGGCGAGTTCATTTCATTATGTTCGCCCAAAACTACCTGTTTAGAAAATTTCAGGATAACCGGAAATGCCGCTGACCGTGGTCTCCGATCACTTAGCACGTAATCGCTGACATACGAATGTTCGCTTCAGCAAATTCCCACTTCGACGATGTCGCGTTCATATTTAACGCTGAAAGGTTGAACGCTCCCACGGACCCGAATGATCCTTTCAATCAGTTCCGTCTGATGGTGGTCACAATGTGGGCGAACTTCGCGAAGACTGGGTACGTATTACGCAGGGGGTCTCAAAGAGGTGTGCAACCTGAAAATTGCAGACTCTCCATGTCAAAGGAAATCGTAAATTTTATTGTCACTTTGCAATCTGAGCCTTCGTCTTCGAGATATGAGCGAAGAACAAAGCCGCAGAAAGGAAAATGGTAAAGGACTTTTCGATTTCTTTTGCCATGAAAAATCTGCAGTCGTCTTCGGATCGTACAGTCTTTTGGGAACACCCAGTACAGCTTTTGAAAACAATCTTTTTTTAATTATTTTGAACACCGCAAACATATCCATTTCTATGTTGTAATTCGATACCTTCGATACGCATATACACTGCCGCTCAAAAGTATGTGGACACTTTCTTAACTGTAATAACTACCTGAAAGAAGTGATGAAATCGTGAATCACTAAATTTTGAAATTCCCACTTTTCTTGCAATTTCCCTGACAAAATATCCTTCGTCCGATACCATAAGTATTTGAAAACACATTTGAATACTAGACTCTGTTCTTCTTGTACCCATCGTGCTCTCGCAAGTGTTCAAAGAAAAATGATTTCGATAGAACGACAGAACGGTCTTATGCTCTTACCTGAAGTTCTCTCGCATCGAATCATGATTCTAAATGTTTATAGTAGTCTAAAGATGACGGAGAATCATACTGAAGCGATTCAGTCATCGTGAAATGAAAGAAGAAATCCTTAGAAACCGTCCGCACGCAACAGAACATGATGCAGCGTAGACACCGCATAAACATTTAATTATTTAAACGATTTAAAGGATTTGAATAATTAAATTATTCAATATAAGAATACCAGAGTACATTAAATATTCGTAATAGAATTTAGCAATAAACATCGTTCAACAATAATAATTTATATCGGATAAAATTGGTTCATTAAAAATGACAAGTGTCCACATACTTTTGAGCGGCAGTGTATGTTACATTGGAATGTATCTATATGACTATTACATGCCAACAATGTCTCCCTCAAGCAATCTGATAAAACATGTGTACTTTCAAGATTCTTTCCTGCAAATGTTATTGAAGGTATCGAAGAAACGAAAAGGGCGTAGAATTTGTTGAACTTGACTTGATGTTGCTGATTGTCCTCGCAGGAATCCCACACCACCCGGTTCAAATCCTATGGGCGACGTGGTTTGGGAGCCGTCTGGAATGGAGGGTAAACAGCTGAACATCAGCGTCACGCCTGCGATGCATCCTCGTCTTTTATCCCAGTTGGGCCTACTGGATGAATATTATTCGTATGCGACGCTGCCAATTGTCGCTGACTGCTGCAATGTTACGTATTTACCTTATCAGGAACTCTTCCCCGCCTTGTAATCAGTGTACTAAAATCCAACGACTTATGACCTCGATGTAGAAGCAAAATAAAGAGAATTCAGGAATCAAACTTGTTGAAATGAATTTTTTACGTGACACGCTATTCATGCTGGACGGTCAGCGGAAAAGGTTCAGTAAAGTTGTAAATTAGGCGTCGATAGACAAACATAAATACTCGAAGTCGTCATGGCACTTCATTCGAAGGGTTACCATCAGGTCTGCGGAGTCGGCAGTGAAAATTCCCGACTCCGACCCCGACCCCGACTCCTGTAGTTATAAAAAGTTGTCAACCCAATAAGTGTATGTATGTTTATAACTAAATTACTAATATTTAATATACAATTTGACACAAACTCCTATTTTAGTATTTATTTAGTTTTATTACAACTTTCAATTATTTTGAGCACATTTTTTATTTTTATAAAATTTACCTTACATGGAGTCGGAGTCGCCATATTTTTTTACGACTCCCAACTCCGACTCCAAGTGAACAGAAATTCCTTCCGGCTCCGACTCCACAGCCCTGATTACTAGGGTCGGCATAACATTGGATAATTTTTGCAAGATTCCTCTCAAATTATTAGCGATAAATATGTATGTCATTTCTTCTTATTGTGTTTCGTTTGAAAGAAAATACGACGGACCTAACGGACCTTGTGCGCGATGCACGCATTCCAACACACGCATGTATTCAAAATATATATATAGAGGACAAGGAAATGAAAAAATGAAGAAAATCAGACCTAACAAACGAGGGTCGAAGAATTAATATTACCAAAGTTATAAGTAATTTTTCGCATCGGTTAATGCGAATGGTTTGCTCGCTTCAGGAGCTTTCGCGCTGCATAAAAATCTAGCGGACAGAATCAATGGTGGCAGCTTCATTTGCACGAGAACTTTCACCATCGAAAGTCTCTTGATTCCGCTTACAAAAGGGACAATTAATCATGCGGGTTGCAGGCCCTAGCTACGCAGTTGAACGTCACCACGATGTCTCGTGGCTTGCATGATCTTGGGGGAAGGTTTCCTTTCCCTCAGAATTCTGTACAAACTTTTAGTTTATGTGTTCTTCCCGAGGACCTCCAAGGCGATGCGCAAAAAGCCATATGGCAACTTGCCTACGTAGCGAGCAGTTCGTAGAATTTGGTCAATCCGCGGTTCATCCAGCATTCTTTTATTGAATATTACTGTTATTGTTAAGTGTTGCTATTTAATAAATTTTAGTTAATAAAAAGAGTGCTCACCTCTGAAGGATTGCCAATGGGCGTACCTTCTCGCACGTCCTACCATCACAGATCTCATTCGCTAAATTACCTAATTGGTTCAGTGGTAAATTCAAGTAACAAGCTATTTTAAAAAAAACAGTGCTAATTGTGAATCATTTACGCACGTCAAGTTCCTAAAAAATCATTTCCTCTTATCGCCATCACAGGCGATTTTCTACATTTCCTCGCAAGCTTCGCATCTTCCTACCACAGAATTGCAAATCGAGACAGACTTAGGTCTTCTCGAATCCCGATATCGTGTTTCAAATAAACCGGTTTCACGAAGGCGCTGCCAAAGTTTTTTCAACAATATGTAAGACGGTATCTTTCGATTCGGATATTTTTCCGCGTGAACTCTTCGAGCCGCTGCAGTGCTTTCATTGACATTTCTTTAAAATTGATTTCCACAAAACTGTGGGTAATGGAGAAAACGGTTTGCAGATTCGTTGTGTTCAACTCGTTTTTAATAAAATTGGTGTATCTATGCGGAAGTACTCTGCGCGTGTATAATTCATAGTCAGTATTATTTGCCACGTTAGGTAAGCAACAGTGTATCGAGCATCAGCAGTTGTTAAGTAAATAAAACTGAAGCAGAGGCGCCCGAACTGATCGAAAGTATGCCGTTCGAAGAGCGTGTTGCAATCAGGGTGGGTTGGACATAGAGAAGTCGTTTAATTTTCGGACAATTGTTTCGACACGGGTTAGCTCTGTCGACGTCACTGAGGCGGAGACCCACCATGAGAAATTTTATGCGGTTTCCCTGTCATGAGACAAAAATCACAGCAACAACCAAATGTAAATGATGGAAACAGCCGTGAGAAATGAGATTTTGGATAATGTATCCTGAAACACGTCTCCGGTGTAGAAAAATCCGGACTGCGGATTTTTCTGCAGATATACATTTGCAGACTTTAATATCTTTTATTTGCATGTAGCTGGTGAAACGCAATTATGGCAGAATTCTTTTTGCGCTTTAAATATTTCAAAGTACATTTTTAGTTTCACTTACTTTACAAAATGTGCATTCGTCATGAACTTGCATATGTTAAATGCATAACGATCCGCAGTTTACTCATGATAGTCCAGTTTCATTTAATTAATGACTCACTGTGTAAACATAACAAACGCAACAGCTCGTGAGTTTTATTGCTATTTTATGAGACATTTATGTCGTATGGAATTATAGTATGTAATATTCATACATATGTATTGTTAACACGTTCCGTGGCACGTGCACAGTTTTCGGTACGCGCAACAATTTTAATTTGATCACACAACTACCGATCCTCATGAAATTTTGAGAAACGTCCACGTTAAAGTGATAGTAAAAATAACAAATATAATATCAGATAGGTAAAGATTTGTACAATGAACCACGTGTATTAATAATCAGCCATTTTCACTTGTCCGTCTAGGTACGAAGTTTTCTACTGTGGCAGGGAACGTATTAACACGGTGCATGCTACAGTGAAAACGGCCATACCTAATCAGACACGGTATACTTTACTATATTTTATATAAATCATAAAGAAAAAAAACATTTGAGTACTGGATCGTGTTCTTCTGTTCCTACATTATTGTTTCAGTATGAAGCTGGCTCAAAATTTTGCGACAATCAATAATTATTTAATTAAATTACATTTGAGGTGTCGGTCACCGGTGATCGCCACGGCGTTCAACGTATTAAAACTGTTTGGGAGAGACAAAACTTTCACATGAGGTGTGAATTTATCAGAGATAACATTGAAATTTGTCTTATAGTGGAAACGCATCGTGAAATAATTGTTTCATGAAATTAAAGTCTCACGTGCGACACGAAATTTCTGCCTTACCGTGGATCTCCACCTTAAACAGAAAAACTCCCAGTGTCGTTCGCACCTGGTTCTCTGCTAACATTTTACATAAACACCTATAAAAGTATACAGGGTGTCCCTGTAAAATAAAATAAAAAAGAAGGTGAAATAAGAAAAAGAAGTTCGTATAAACATATGCCTGATTTGACCTTACTTTCGAGTTATAGCTTGTTTTGTGTTATAACAGCTGCTTATCTACCCTTACAGGAATTGCTCGAACTGACCACCTCCAGCTTCAGCATTGGCGTGAATACATTTTATCAACGATTGTCGAACGCGTTTGAATAGGCCGTGTGTAGTACGGATTTGTAAGCAGCCTTGATCAACACATTGGCGAAGCGTCCAAATTTACGATTATCCGTAATTCACAATAACTAATATGATAATAATCTTTATTTAATTTCGGCTTCACAACTCTGGAATGAACTTGGTTACAATTTAACTAATTCATCCATACTTTCACGCATTTCTACAGCACTGAACATTTAAATTACCATAAACACTATCTCTTATCCTTATCTAAATTTTTTTTAAGCTCTTTATAAACTGAGACAACCCAATATTTATACCACTGACCATGTTTACTCTAAGCTCTATATCTTATGATAAATTTATACTTTTTTTCCTGCTCAGTCTTTGGTTTTAGATTCATTTCCTTTCCTTTGTTTTGTCACATATCTTAGCCGGCCCTCCAGTTTCTTACTGGGTCTCCCTTCCACTGCGTCTTCATCTCACAATAAGATGGCATGGCCCTCAAATCTGGCAGAAAAGCAGTGGGTCAATGTCCAATTACGTTGCATGTTTCTTATAGACAGAAAAGATTGTTGCAACACCGAGCAGGCTGTAACTCGAGGACAAAGTTATACCGGGCATATGTATATATGACCTTCGTTCTTATTTTTATATACGGATTCCACCCCTGCTGTACTTTCCACATGCAACGGGACACCCTGCACATTCTACAGAGTTGCAAAGGGAACAGACTTCTTCAAATGGCCCGGGCTGAGGATTCGGCTAGACCCCTTCAAGGTCCCCTTTATCGCCATCTAACCAGCTGCGAAAGCCAGCGTTTGTTCTGCAAGCTGTATAATTTACGACTTCACTGTCATATATCCACAGAGTATACGGTATACAGTTGTATAATTCTTCCGCGCAATTAACGGCAATAGTAATGACGATAATTCTGAGAAACAATGGACACGTTCGACCACCGAAGGCAAACGCGGCTGTAAATCAATTCAGTTGGAAAGAAGAATCGCTTGAAAAATTGTATGTACGTAGAAACTATCAACTGCTCGTTAACATTGTTCTTAATCGATAACGATGCTAAATAGCGCTAATGATTAATTACATGTACACGCGTAAACGGTGTTCTCAAGATGTATAAATTGATGATTCGAGGCTTCAGTATCAAGTTGTCTCTGATACGCTTTCGCAGCGAACATGAAGCTTTCGGTCGCTTTCGTCGTCGCTTTCTTAGCGGCAGCGCACTGCCAGAAGATGACTCCGGTGGTGAAGACGAAATACGGCGACGTGCAAGGTAGAGTCTATGAAACCGAATGGTACTCGAAAGAGTACTGGGCCTTTATGGGAATACCTTATGCTGAACCACCGGTCGGCTACCTCCGATTCAGGGTGAGTGTCACGTCGTCCAAAACACCGTTTAACACTTTCAGTGCGGCGTCTCCCGGAAACGGGAGACACAGAACTTCCCGCAGGGCCCCGTCTCCCGAAAATGGGAGACGTTCTCATTTATTCGAATGGTGACGATTTTCATACTTTTCTGATGTGTACGTTGTATACAATAATGAGATCTCATGTTTAAAACATAATGGATATGTTTACATTTTATTCAAAACAAAATTATTACAATTTGTTATGATATTCAAAAGAAAACGTTCTGGACATAGAATAATGGGGCCCCTCAGGAAACACCAGCGAAATACACTCGACACTCAAAGTGCTAATATTTATTTATTTATTTGCTTATATACGGGACAAGCCTTTTACTACAATAATTTAACGTCAACATAACTGAGATATAAGCGTTATATGCAGGATGTCCCAGGTTTTTACCGACGAACTGTGTCAGTATGTTCTATGAATAGAAATAAGCAAAAAATGTTATACAAACGTAGGCTGATAAATACTTTGTGAAAAACGTATAAATTAAGCATAACAGATTCTAAAAGAATCCTTAAGCTCTCTGCTCTAACCCTTGCCAATATGAATGTGTCAGGATCCCGTGCCGAAAGCTCCATGGTCCGGAACACTAAGGACCATCGAGGACCATAAAATCTGCGCGCAAACTTTAGTCGACGGACAAGTAGGAGGCGAGGATTGTTTATACATTAACGTGTACGTCCCCCAGGTAATCATTCCGTACCATACGATTTTTTCCCTTTTCTTCGAAATGTTCGCATTAACATGCTGTTGTTCGGTTGTTCTAGGACTGCAAGAAGACTAAGAATGATTCGTTACCAGTGCTTGTATGGATATACGGCGGAGGTTTCACCACTGGATACTCGTTGAAGAGTATTTACGGGATGGACAATTTTATGGAACAGTGCACGGTGGTAGTCTCCTTCAACTATCGTCTGAACATTTTCGGTAAGCGAAACTCATTCTTCTTACGATACCGGTCTCTTGAGAAACTCACTGTGTATAATATAACAAATAGAAAATTACTTATTTTTCCACTTAGTTTGAATTTATGTCAAATTTAATGCAAAGTTAAAATTCACTTACATGAATCACACTTTTTAGGAAACAAGCGTCATCGAGTATCTTCGATTGCTTGACCGTGTCCAACGTAGTCAAGCAAGCGACGCTATTCGTACAGCATTTGTTTCCTCTCCATAGAAAGAAATTCCCAAATTGTTTGGGAATTATATAGAAGAATATAAATAATAAAGCTCGCTGGGTTTGGAAAACATGCGAAAACATTGCAAGCATTCAACACGTTTACCGCCGTGGGGGTCACCGGTGACCGCCGCCCCAAATTTTAATTTCATTAAATAACTGGTAATTCTTATACAGTTTCCAACGTCATTATTGTTATAATAATAATATAAAGTGAGTACTGTACGTTCAAATAATTCAATACTTTCTTCCGTCGCGATTTACACTTAAAACAGTTGATTGTACCGCGTCTGACTAGGTATGGCGATTTCTACTGTGGCATTCAACGTGTTAGATAGGACTATCATTGCTCAAACCTTTTCCAAAATTCTAATTAGACCCGGTGGCTTTATGAGGCCATAGTTGCGTCGTAACGTAGACCTTACGCTGTAACAGTTTGATCACGCTCCCTCAGGATTCCTGTATTTGGGCATTGACGGCATAAACGGTAATCAAGGCCTGAAGGATCAGAATTTGGCTTTGAAATGGGTGAAGGAAAATATTGAGGCGTTTGGAGGTGACTCGGACCATATTACCATCTTCGGAGAAAGCGCAGGCGCCGCCTCGGTGGGCTACCACATTCTATCAGAGAAGTCACGAGGTACGAAAACTGATTTTTTTCTTCATCCAGCTGATAACGATGGAACGGCGAAAGAAGCGACCGTTTTACGGTGCATCAAATACAAACCTTGATTGTACATCTTCGTTGAGCTTTTTCATCTGGAATCCATCTCGATGGATTCTTGTTGGAAAGTTCCGTTACCTTAGAGACTCCCTATGTAATATGTACATAATAGAAGCCTCTGTTTAATTAAAAATTGTGCAGTTCAAGCGGTGAAAAAGAAACCGGTCAGTTTCCATCTACTACCATTTTATGTTGCAATCAACAAAGCCGTGTTTAATGCGCGTTCTTTTTTGCCAGGGCTGTTCAACCAAGCTATCATGCAGAGCGGTTCACCCCTGTGCCCCTGGGCATATTTGACCAACTCGCAGCTTCTGACAAATGCTTATACTGTGGTCGCACGAATGGGTCACGCATCTATATTCCCCGAAGACGTTTTGAGTTTCTTACAATCTGCCGACTCCGAGCAGATTACAAATATCGTCAACATGATGACCACATCCTCTCCTGCGGTATAATCCAATATTTTAATTTCTTTCCTTAGACACCCCTAACTTTGCTCCACAACTGCATTCAATCTCTGCTTCGAAACTTTCAGGTGTACTTCCCGTTCGTACCTACGACAGATAACGACTTTTTGGATGACTGTCCTGTGTCGAAATTTCAATCTGGAAACTTCAGTCACGTGCCTATGCTGATGGGCTTCAACGACCAAGAGGCAATCCTGTTCAACATAGGTAAGCACGAAATTGCCTTACTCTTGAGCTTCACATTGGGACTACGAGTCCTTTTGGTCAGCCTTGGAATTCGCCACGGCGCTGGTACTTTACACAGTGCGATAAAAAGAATAGTACAGAACTGTAAGGGTAGGCAGTACTTGCCAATTGGAGGGAAGAAGTTCTAATACAGATGGATCGAAAAATTAATATCTTCAAAGTTACAAGCAATTTGTCGTTTCGGTTAAAGCGAATGTCTTGCTTGTTCCTGGTGTCCCAGCAAGGCAAGGAAATAAGGGATTATCCGTCCTCCTCCCACGTTATACACACGCATCGTAACACAGGATTATCTTATCATTTGGCGTCACCAGGGAAATAATTGTGCGAGCAAACCAATCGCTTCAGCCGAAACGAACAATTCTTTACACCTTTTCAAAAAATATGAATTTCTCAACCCACGGTTCTTAGGGCCGCTTTTCTCCGTTTGACGAGTACCATCTACCCTTAAAGTTGTGAACCCTTTCGTTAACCGCGCTGTATATTTCGAACTGCTTTTTATATAATTTTATTTGTTTTGTTTCATGAACTGCTACAGAAGCCGACGTATTAAATGAGATGCTGTATATGGATCTGCAAGCGATATACAATGCAAGTCTACCGAATATGCTGATTGACTCGGTGATGCAGCTGTCTAACGCCATAAGTTCCAGTAATATGAATGCGACGATTCAGGTAAATAGACGCCACCCTGATACATTGCTAACCAAACGATTAAAACTGCACTATACGACAGGACAAGCGATACTGACCGTTCAAGACCACCGAACAGATTCTCTGCCATACCTTTTCATCGTGCAAATTGAACTGTACTATCGTTTCATTTCTCGAAACTATTTAGACGGCAGAATCAGCACTCAGTCTGCTGATTTTAAATACTAAAAATTGAAAGTAAACTCAGTATGTGTTCTTGTAACACTACGGACGGACATGTTGAACTTGAATAGTACATTTATGCTTACGGTTATGATCCACTGATTGAAATAAATTATGGGATCATATTCTCAACCGTTTGAACCTTTAAACTTGAAGCCTTCTAGTGTGGAACACGCTTTAGACTGACAATAAGCGTTTCATCATTAAGTTACTACAGGGTTGTGAGACTGCGAAATATTTAACCAAACTTCTGTATTTTCACACTTTCAACTTCCAATTTTTTTTCTTTACTTTTCAATAACTCCGTATTATTTTAAGTGTTTTATTTGAAATGTACACTCCCGTCCACAAGGCATGGGACAGGTTGAACTCACGCAGGATATTTGCAAACGTCTGTTACAGTATGCATCGGGTTACTATTTTGCTGGTCCAGTGGATCTGACGCAACGTTATTTCGCTGAATTTAACGGGGATAAACCAACTTACTTCTACAGATTGTCAGCTGACACAGTCTTCAGTGTTCACTCCATGATCAGCCAGACCATACAGGGTAATTTTGATGTTTCTTGAGCAATGTTCTCGCAAGATAGCAGTCAGTTGTCTTTGAGTTCAAGGGACAACTGAAACGTCACCATAACGAATATTTCAGGCACGTCGCATGGTGACGACATAGGATACTTGTTCACCGTACCAGTCGTGTACCCTCTGGATCCGGAACATACTGTCAACGTGTTCCGCAGGGGCATGGTCACTCTTTGGGCTAACTTCGCTAAGTACGGGTAAGGATCGATCAACGTTTCATATTTGCATCTAAGGCATCGGTTGATGGCAAATAGAATGCGAACACGTTTGTCTTCCAGATATACGGAGACGTATTTGTAAACGTAAATGTTCGTTTTGCCTTACTCCCTCGTCTTTCGTGAAAATGCTATGTTTATTCCCCCCTTGTGCTATGATTCGGAGGAACTTCGGAAGCAGCGAGGTTCCGCCTATCGCGTCATGAGTCAACTCTTCAAATGCCTTATCCCTTTGACTACCGCTCCTGAACCCGCGATTCAAAACCTTTTTCAGTGCCCGATTTTAGTTATGTGGGTCTGACTGCTTTAAATGTTACATATTCCGCTGAATCGTGGCATATTATGAGACAATATAATTTTAAACGCACTTCCGTTGGAATTACGCGACAAAATTTGACATTTGAAATTTGAGGGAATCCCAAAGCCATGTCCACTGTGTTGTACGTCGCTAGTCAGAGGGTTAACACCCTGCTTACTATAAGCTATTTACTTTTCTTCGAAGACTCGACCGATTCGTGCTTCGGTTTCAGAAATCCTACGCCAGACGGTAGCAACATCGCTCCTGCTTGGATGCACTCGGGCGAAATCGGTCTTCAATATGACATTAACATGAACTCCTCCATGAGCAATGGCCGTTTATTGACCGATTCTCAAGTGCAAGTTACGCAGGCGTACTACAACACGCTACCCGTCACTTCAGCCTGCAAGACCTTCGAATGGAGCAACGGATCACCGTACAAATAGATTGCACAGCTTTCTTCGTAAACAACAAGACAGCGGCGTTTAAATCATCCTGCCGATGCTTATAATAGTGTAAGCACGCCGTAGTATGTATAAGTACAATAGTAGAAATACATCATAGAATGTACTTCGAATTTTCTTTTGTGCAAGTATAAATAAACAGTAGCCTAGCAGCATTGAAGCGGTGTTCTTTACTCCCGTGGTGATCCTTTCGGACAGTAGCATAAGCTCATAAACGACGCGTCCGACGCCTACCTACCTTTACCTGCGTGCCCGTCGCACAGTGGGTCGAAATCGTAAAGTATTATGCATTTGACAGAACAAATTTTTTTTTTCTTCTATTATTATATTAATTTTTTTATCTTTCCATTATTGTAAAGCAAATATGGAACCAAATTTTGTAACTTAACGACATATTTTTCCCATAATTCACAAAGCTTTGTTTCAAATTTTCGAAACTGTTCTAATATATTTTTTAGGTTTCCGTTCCCAGAAAATGGTCAGCCTTTTGATTTACGTTGGAATAGTTTTAGTTGGTCTTTCTCTTGTAATGAACAATATAAATTCTTATATGGACGTTATTCTGTTGCCAAATGAACATTTTCTGTTGCCATTTTCAAATTTTTCTAAATTAAAAGAATTGTTCGTATTTGTTCTTGAATTTAAGCATACCTCATAATTCTAGATAGATTCAATGTCACAAAATTCAATTGTTTATATCCGTCCGCATCCGACCATTTGAAAAATTCATATTTCTTTTGCACGAAACCAGGTGCAAGTCTCGAAAAGTATACTATTTCGCTTCAATTTTTTATTTTAAATAATAAGCTCCGATCCATGTATTTCAGCATTAAGAATTCCATTGATAAGAAGAGCGAGGAGAAAAAAAATGTGGCCAGAAACATTATCTTTGCTGGATGAGTAAGTAAAATTTTATGTACACGACATGGACACTGACTCAGAAGCATAATCAAGCCCTGTTTTTTTTAATATGTTTCTTATCAGAGATTTAACCGACTATTGCATTTATCGTACAGTATATTGCTTGTAACCTTAGATTATAATCAATAAATGATGAAGTATGTACTGAAACTGGAACGAGGCTGTGATTGACTATTCGCGTGAATTCGTAAGCTGCATTAGAAAATAGTTTGTTGCACAATTTCAATACACTTTTTTTATCGTAAAATCGCTTCCCTCTCATGTGCAGTGAATTCTAAACAAATTTTATGGAACACAGGAGTATTAGAAAATATTTATACGTTTCCCTGATGTGCAGGAAGTAAGGAGTGGTAGCGCCGTGTAGTACAATTTTTCAAAATCTCGCGTCAGTTCGTCGATCAAACGATCGTTCATCGTGAGTGCCACATTAATATCGAGCTGCTTGCCAGATATTCCTGAATCTGCCCACGTCACGTTGAACAGAGGATCATTCGTATTGTCTGGTGTGGGATTTCTGCAAAAAAGCAAAGTGTACGTGTACTCACTAGCCGAGCAAATTGTCTATAAATATTTTATTAAATAATTTGAAATGTCTATGCGCCGTCGCCGATGCTCAAAGGAATTTTCTCCCTTGGAGAGTCACCAAAATCGGTTCTTCTTTGTATTTTTCAAACTGTGAAGCTTCGCATGCGTTGTGTTAAAATATTCATTTTAAGTCTGTTAAAGTAACCGAGTTATAGGACCTCAAATTATAGGACGTACGACTCCAGAAGTCAGAGTGACTCATTTTAAAAATGTTTTTCTTGGATTCATGTTTCTGAAGATAGCTTGCAGGACATCTTATGCAGTAATCAACCAATAGACATTAAATTATAATTGCATTAAAGAATGTACTACGCTTCTCTCAGGACACTGAATCTAAAGAAACGTAAAAAATACGTTTATTCGTATCGTTCGAATCTACATAAAGCTTAAAAATTTCAGTAAAACGAGTGAGTCGTCTTCTAGAATGAAGTTCTCTTCTAAATCTTCAATAATTTTGGACGAAATTCGAGGAAATTCGAGAAAGCATGCAGCTGGGTTTTCGTTGTGTGCAGGAGTTCGATCACAAAAAAGAAGAGATTCTAAATGTTCTTCTGACAACTGTAACGGTTTGTTATAACATCGACAAAGAGACGATCAGAATTCAGTAAAGGTGTTCTATTATTTCTAAACGAAAGAAAGCTTCGAATGAAGAACGAGTTTTCCCCTCTGTGAAAGAAGAAAACGCCCTCAGCAGCAGAAAATTAGCTTGAATAGATGATTTAAGAAACTTCTCAGCTTATTATATGGTCTGCGTTCGCCTTATCGCAGCTGGCAACAAATTCAGTACATTGTTTTGCAGAATACGAGTCAAAGTAACTCCAATCTTTAATTTATGATAGATGTTTCAGGTCGCTATGGTTACACAAGTACAGACACTGGGACAAATGAAAAAAATATTTATATAGTTATCTACCATCGTCTCTAACGAAGCACGTCACAATATACGCCATTTGTTAAATTGTATTTTACTATGACTCAGTTTTTCTTTTACTTATTCTTACCCATATTTGGCGAAGTTTGCCCACAAAGCGACCATACGTTTTCGAAATTGATTGAATGAGTTCCTTGGATCCCGGGGCGCGTGCAGACCTTGTAGATTAAATGTATAAGATACATCATCAGAATGAGAAGTCCCTGAAACAAGCAATTGCTAAAACAGTCGATAGAAAAGGTACATGTCAGGTTACCGAAAAATTACTGTCATTTCTGTCGTACAAAATGTATGCTAAGCGCAAACGTTGCGCACACATGCCGTCGAAAATAATTTATCGATATTCCTACGTGTATGAAGGCAATTTCAGTTTAGGGATACTTGGAATAACCTTCCGAAAGTATGGTAACGTTTGAGTACCATTGAATCCTGTCGCAACTACAAAATCAGTACTTATATACAGCTCGTTTATAATTTTCTTAGTAGACGAGAAAATCCTACGACACTGAACATTCGAAATGAATTGAAACTTAATGTTATGGTTCAAACAAGCAAAAACTGTTTGAAGGACGGACCGAAGCGCTGTTTGAAGAAGTTTGACTGTAACTGTGAGTTAATTTGTATTTGAAGGTGTCTTTAAAAACGACATTAATTGTGGGATGACCTAATATTTTCAGTGTGGAATATCGGAAGTACGTACCGTTCAAGGGAATGTGGTCCACTTTATTGTGATAAGCATATTTTGAAACGTATGATAGTCGATAATAGTAAATAGGATGATTCGCGTTTTGTCTCACCAACATCCTTTGGGTTAAATCGATTGGACCACTGAAGAAGATATCCGTTCCTAGCTGAAAGAAGTATAAAAAGAACTTCAATAAATACATTCAACAAAAGTTCGTGTCCGGGGAAAACATCCATTTATAGATATAATTGTGCAAACTGTGTGGCAGAGTGTGCAAGGTTTGAAAGATTGAAGATACCATGAAGAAAGGTTTGAGATTCAATTAAGTATTTTCCACTTCAGTTACGTTTGAACATTTAACCGTGGTACATCGACATACTGTTTGTGTACAGTCTACTTCTGTACTAATTTAATAAATTACTATTCACTAAAAGTAAAATTTTTCCTACATAAATCATCCCCTTCAACGTGGTAACTGTACATTAAGTTGTTTCAGAGATAGTGCAATTGATAGACGACAGTCTTTCTACCTGATCGTCGAAAACTTCATCTATTCCTACAGGAATCTTTCCTATTCAATGACGACTAGCTTTACCTGTATTATTTCTTCATAGCCTCTTTTTATCTTATCCAGAAGCTGTGGCACCAGGTGACTAGGTTTTCCAAACACGGGCTCCTCGAGTGCTGACAAGTTCTTCAGAAACGTTGCAACGTTAGTGGTCATGTTTACGATGTCCGTCACTGTTCAATAAAATACAAGAGATTAAGAGTTATAGCACTTCGAAGTCGATTTCGACGACCTTAATGTCAAGGTCGTGATAGCTGAGAGTCGGGGGACCTGAGTTCGGAATAGTTGAGAGTTGGGGAGCTCGAGTTTAGGATATGTGAAATTGGTAAACTCCAGTCTAGGACACCTGAGAGCTGGGGAATTTGATTTCGAGATACCACAACGTTGCGAAATTCGTGTTTAGGACATGTAAGGGTTAGAGGACTTGGGTTTGGAACGTTTTACAGTAGGAAAATTTTAATTTTGGACATCTAGAGTTGGAGGACTTGAGTTCAAAGTATTCTAGAGTTGGAGGACTTGAGTTCAGAGTATTGTAGAGTTGGAGGACTCGAGTTCAGAGTATTCTCGAGTTGGAGGACTCAAGTTCAGAGTATTCTAGAGTTGAAGGACTTGTGTTCAGAGTATTCTAGAGTTGGAGGACTCGAGTTCACAGTATTCTAGAGTTGGAGAACTCAAGTTCAGAGTATTCTAGAGTTGGAGGACTCGAGTTCAGAGTATTCTAGAGTTGGATGACCCGAGTTCAGAGTATTCTAGAGTTGAAGGACTTGTGTTCAGAGTATTCTAGAGTTGGAGGACTCGAGTTCTGAGTATTCTAGAGTTGGAGGATTCAAGTTCAGAGTTTCTAGAGTTGGAAGACTCGAGTTCAGAGTTTATAGACTTGGAGGACTCGAGTTCAGAGTATTGTAGAGTTGGAGGACTCAAGTTCAGAGTTTCTAGAGTTGGATGATTCAAGTTCAGAGTTTATAGACTTGGAGGATTCGAGTTCAGAGTATTGTAGAGTTGGAGGACTCGAGTTTAGAACATCTAAATGTCGGGATTAGAGAGAAAGTTTATATCGAATTCCAAGGTCTTCATTAATGTTGTGTCAGGTTTTTTTTGCAACATAGCGTAAAGGCACACCATTACAAACAATTTCTTTATGATGTGTTACTTACAACCCAAAAACAGGATAAGTTCGTCGTGAGTGTAACCTAACATCATGGAATGTTGATAGAAGTTTCCACTGTCATATTTCTTTATCGGACATTCTGTGAAGAACGTACTGTCACCAGGCGCAATCAAAATATTCTCTGATGTCGGTCGGAATGGCAAAAATCCCTAGAAAAGACATGGAAGCATGATCAGACGCATAAACAACATATAAATGTAATGATATAATAATTATACCGCATGTAGCATTTGCAAACATTTCTAGTTAGCTTCCAAACAGAGTCAGCGTTGAACCATGCTCTTTAGAAATTTTTTTTCGATACATCTATCCATGTATTTTCTTTCTACGAAAACAATCTAATGAATTCCCGTGCAATAAAGATAATTTAAGAAAACATATAGCATATATATACACGTAAAATGTAAGCAATACATGCGACTTTCATTTATTTCGTGAAGTATTGACCAAATTCTTGTAATATTTATTGTAATTTATTTTTGTCCTCTATACAGGGTGTGATATTTAACGCAAAACACCTTAAGAATTTTATGCATACCAAAAAGAAATGTCTGAGTCAAAAGTGGTACCGTTTAAGTGGGTTTAATTATTGTGATGGAAAGAATACTTTTCATCAAGCTCATCATCAAGATCTTTTCATGGTCATTCATGTTTTTTTCAAATGAAGCTATAAACTGTTGAGTTTCATCCCCCTGGGTCAAGACGAATTGAATGATCGAAGTACCATGACCTTCGCATGACCCTGCGTTTAGAAATTTATCGTTGAACGGTAGAAACTTCATAAGATTAGTTTCCTTTTCCACCTTAATCTGAAGTTACACAAATCTGCCATGTCTGTACTATATTCCTGTACTACTAGCGTCGCATCGCTGTTACGAGTAATACTCGACGGATCGAGAAAACAGAATTGATATAATAGGTTGTTAAGCTATAAAATTAAAAATAAACAACGCTATTTAAGAAATATCAATGACCGTTAAATGATCTTAGCTGGAAGTACCTTTATGGTACAATATTTTTACCTTGGACAGTACAATATCCGCCACAGACACATGTATCCGTTGCGTTTCCAAAACTTACAGAATATGTAGGCTTTCTGTTTTAAATGCCGCACCCTGTATACGTAATTTCCGAAAATTGAGGCTTTTTAAAAATTTTGAAGATATATTAGGCACATAGAGATGATACCAAGGCCACTTTCTGTGTTGCTTTTACAATATCCCCGACAGGAGCTCGGAGAAGGAAGTTCAGCAAATCGTTCTCGTTCTTAGGCACGAAACCCATAATAAGGGCGAGTTCATAAGCGTTCACAATCGATTGCTCGCGCGTATTATACGCCCACGGGCACACAGGTACGCCGCTCATACTGATCGATCGCAAAAACAGACCTAGTTAAGAAAAAAGTCGTAATTAACGGGACTGTTACACGTGTCTCGATACGACGTTGCTGATGTTTCTTTTCTTTCAAGTTTATTTCACGTACGCAGTGACACTGCAATCTTGCAAAAGTTTGAGATAATCAGACAAAAATTCGAAACGACCGAACACAGCGATTAGTCAATTTTCGATGAGCAAATTGCAAAATGGTCGAGGATTGTTCGATTTGTTTTGTATATTACACAGTACTAGAGGGTCTGACCGAAACAACTCTTTTCCTATAAAAATATTAAGGAATCTACGTTTACCTTTCGACTTTTCGGACAGTATGTGGAATCCCACGGAAACACCGCCGGCACTCTGTCCGAAGATGGTCACTTGATCAGGGTCGCCTCCAAACACGGCTATGTTTCGCTGCACCCACTGCAGAACCAAATTTTGATCCTTCAAACCAGCGTTGCCCGTTGCATCTGGATGATTCAATGCCAGAAATCCTGAAATAAAGACTGAGTTCGTGATCAGGCTTTCCTTGATTCATAGAGCAGGTGCAAAATTCCCCTAAGAGTTCCTCAAAGCGCCGCTTTTAAAATGACTAATTTAACCCTGCGCGCGTGTGTGTGATACTTGAGTTTTATTGGATCACATAACAGCGGTAACTCTATTTTGTTATTTCGTTGTTGAATATGTATATCTGTTTGTTTGTTTGTTTGCATAAAAAGTGAAGAGATTGTTTCACTCTACTCTCCTGCAGTAGAGTTATTTATTTTCTGAACAGGAGGTGGTAGCTACATTTTGAAGGCTATTCTAAGGAAAAAAATATGAAATACCTAAAGCACCAAGACGATAATTAAAGCTGACGAAGACGACGTTCTCCTCGATGAAGAAATCAGGTCCGTACAACGACGTGTTGCTGTAACCGGTAAGAAATGCGCCACCGTATATCCATACCATAACAGGTTTCAAAGTGTCTGGTCTTCTGAATTGTATCTGACACGATTTCAACAGAGATTTACTGCTTTGTCAGCTTTACATTATAGCGACAGAATGACACTGTACGATTACAAAAAAAAAGAAACCGATAGGGGCGCGAAAGGATGGTACAAGATCGAGTGTTCCAGGGACATTGAAGTTGGGCCCTTCAAGGTCTTTCCCCGTTCAATCGATCGCTAGAATATCTCGTCGTTTTCCAAACTGGAATGAATGTGAAAAATAACGTGCACGATGCGCGACAGGGCAAAGAATTAAAAAGCAGCTATCAAAATGAAGGAGAAGCGACCCCGCAGAGCAGAGACATTAAAATGAGACTGCTCAAGATGATTTTCTAAAACGTAATGTAACTTCTGTTTTCACTTGACGCTTTGAAAAATGAATGCATCGATAAAAGAGGAAGACGAATACAGTACAATCCGTTAGGTACAAAATGACCAGTTGTGTAAAAGATAGGAGTCACTATAGCTGGAATCGATGACATTGAAAGGCCCGTTTTTTATGTGTCTACGATAATTTTGATGTTCGTTCATTTATCGCGAGAATAGGTAGTTATTATGAGCAATACCTGTGGCGTGAACACGTTCAGGTACAAGCAGTCTTCGTTTCCTATTGAAGTTTTCGAGTGGGTATCGAATTGAACGCATACGCTACCTTCTTCGGAAGCGTTCAACACTCTCCTCCATGGTTTCATCGGCAATGGAGGCTACAACGCACAGTTTGAAACACAATCTTGAACCTTAAACTAAATTGTTATATGCATAATTATACAGGATGGTATACTATATGTACAGTCACATAGCTAAATGACAAACAGTTCTTAAAAGCATCAAATACTTTGAAAGCTTTACATGCTGTGCATGACAAACATTCACAATCACTGCAGATATTGCAGTGGTATATGTGTAATATTGTTTTTATCTCTAGCGTCTCGTGAATTGTTATAAATTACCCAGAAACCAGATTCTTTCATTGTTTTGAACGGTCTACTTCAACAATTTCAGCTATTCGACAGAATAAATTAATTACAAAAAAATGTTGAACACAAATGGGGAATATTTTCAAGCAACTTTACCTTGAATCTAAGGTCTCCTACTGGTGGTTTCGCATATGGAATTCCCTTGAACGACGAATAAGGAATGCTGTTCCACACGGTATGCAATACTAAACCTCTCATTGGTCCACAATGGGGCCGTAGAATGGGCGTTCGACGACCGTTTACAATTTGACACAGCGTGAACGATATTAAAAATATAAGAGTGACCGATATTTTAGGACTCATTCTGCTTTTCAAAGGCGGATATTTCGGTACACTCGGAACTGTGCGCACTTTCGCCGGAAACGACTTCAAAATGCAGCTACTCTTTCGAAATATTCTTTGCCAAACGTCGATTTCATGTTACCGTGCAAAACACGCATACACGGATCTCATGACATTGCGTCGTCAGCGAAATACTTGTGAGCGTGCTCTGACAATCCTTCAGTCGTTACGTTCGAGCGATATTGCTGTTGCATACGCGTACTTATCGTGCCTCGCGCGTTGAGGCAACCCTGCGTGATCAGTTGACGTCAAAGTTGAGGAATTCGACGGTGGTTCTACGTATCTCCAAAATATCAGGTTGTCCCAAAAGTTCGTTTGTGTTTTCTTGCTGGATATTAAGTGTAGAAAACTGCACGAACGGTACAATATTATTGAAGTATCTGCTATCCACTCTGTTCTATCACCTTCCTCCGTCTATCCGGATGCTTCATGACGTCGTTTTTCGTTGTGTGACTATAGTCGCTTGACGTTGTGTGACTATAGTCACTTTTAGGACATAGCAACCGCCTGACGTTGTGTGACTATAGTCACCTTTAGGACATAGCAACCGCCTGACGTTGTGTGACTATAGTCACCTTTAGGACATAGCAACCGCCTGGCGTTGTGTGACTATAGTCACCTTTAGGAGATAGCAACCGCCTGACGTTGTGTGACTATAGTCACCTTTAGGACATAGCAACCGCCTGACGTTGTGTGACTATAGCCACCTTTAGGACATAGCAACCGCCTGACGTTGTGTGACTATAGCCACCTTTAGGACATAGCAACCGCCTGACGTTGTGTGACTATAGCCACCTTTAGGACATAGCAACCGCCTGACGTTGTGTGACTATAGTCACCTTTAGGACATAGCAACCGCCTGGCGTTGTGTGACTATAGTCACCTTTAGGAGATAGCAACCGCCTGACGTTGTGTGACTATAGCCACCTTTAGGACATAGCAACCGCCTGACGTTGTGTGACTATAGCCACCTTTAGGACATAGCAACCGCCTGACGTTGTGTGACTATAGTCACCTTTAGGACATAGCAACCGCCTGACGTTGTGTGACTATAGTCACCGTTAGGACATAGCAACCGCCTGACGTTGTGTGACTATAGCCACCTTTAGGACATAGCAACCGCCTGACGTTGTGTGACTATAGTCACCTTTAGGACATAGCAGCCGCCTGACGTTGTGTGACTATAGTCACCTTTAGGACATAGCAGCCGCCTGACGTTGTGTGACTATAGTCATCTTTAGTAACGAAAGGGTGAACGTTCAGAACCAGGCCATACAGGGACGAGGGCTATGTGCTGCTTGCCAGCCGTCAGTTCGCCAAAAGATAAAGACCGCGGAGACAAGTAGGTATAGAGGGGGAATTTATTCTACGGTTCACAATCAGTAGAGGAGGCCAGTAGGGGAAGGAGCCGTCTGTTCGTAATCTCTGCTATAGATGCCTGAACTGTTAGACAGCTTAAGACTAACTGCGAATGATGCACAAGTCACAATGGAGTTAAAGAAAACATGGAAGCTGCTCTGAGTGTGGGACGTTCTGTTGCAAACGATGAAGTGATGTTGATGCGTACAATGTGAGCCATTCGTTGAAGAAACTGTACTGAAGAAGAAACGTGGAGAAATGGTTCCGGTAATAAGATTAAAGGATGACAAACATCTTTCAGAGATCAAGATTTATTTTATTGTACGTTAGTTTGTTACATCATCATTCATGAAAGTAAGTTTCGGCTGGGAATGATTAGAAAATAGTTGTAAAGTTGACTGCAGTGGAAATCGTTTTGCAGCTGCTCGTGGCGGGCAAAGTTTCGAACAACAATTCTTCAACCAGCAGCATATCCTGGTGTGACGGCCGCGACATCATTTCACTCGCCGTGCTGATGTTCAACTGTACACCTTCTGTGCCAGACGGTTCCCACACCGTCGGGCTTATGGGGTTGTCATTTGCGGGCGTAGGATTCCTGTGAACATCGACAAAGTTCGAATAAAATTTACAACTCAACTTCACCGTGCCTGGACTCGCTTCGGTAATTACGCGCCCGTGACGTTGCACGGTAATTCTACTTTTACACATCGGAACATTCTTTCTTTCGAATTCATAGAAAATGCTTTTCCTTTTGATGGGCGATCAGTTATGCAAAATAATGACAGGCTTAAACATTGAAAGCTAAAATAAATCCGAAGAATTGGAAAGATTATGAAGGAAGTCGATCAGCCGGTTCGTTTAAGTCAGTCATGGTCACCGGAGCTGCAGCCTTCCCCCGCTCTAAGTCCGTTCTCTTGATATAAGCCGTGGTCTGAGATGACGACTGACCGAGAAGGAACAGGGAGCGAATTGGGGAAAACTGAAACGAGGGGGATGGACCTAGAGTGGGGGAAGGCCGCAGCTCCGGTGGCCATCACTGGTTTAAGTTATCCCTTCGACGATGATTCTAGGATGTAAAAGAACGTGATAGAATACATATAGGAAGGAAATTGCAGTCATTCCAGCAGTTAGAGATTGAAATCGTGAAAAAAATGGTGTGTCCTGATATATCCTAACAATGATTGTAGCACATTAGAACCGCTATCATCCGGATCAGTATAGAGGCATAATTGTTCAGATAATGGTATTTTCACGTTTCGACGTTTAACTAAAACTCTTTCTTAGCTTAACCACGCTGTACACTCTGCGCTCAATCCACTGATTATGCTCGAAGAGTTACTACCGAAGAGTAGATACAGTCCACAGGAACTTCAATGTTAAATATTTTTTAAACTATTGACCGTCTACGGGCAAATGTAGGGAGGTTCGTAACAACGTGACCCTATCAACATGCAAGAGCTCATTAATTATTTGAGACGACAAATTTGGAAGATCTTGTTAACACGTGCCCTGCCACAGTAGAAAATTCCATAACTAGACAGACACGCGGAAATGACTATTTACTAGTACACATGGCAGATTGTACAAATATTTATCCATTTGATATTACACTTTCTGTTTCTACTATCATTTTAACGTGAATGTGTGTCAAAATTTTATACGGGCTGACAGTTATGTGATGAAATTAAAATTGATGCGTGTGCCAAAAACGGTACACGTGGCAGGGAGCGTGTCAGCACCTTGCCGTACGATTTTTTCAACGATTTCCTGCGACAAAGTTTGCTACTCCGATCCTAGAGTGCCGTGGTAAATGAGGATCATCTATCACCACATGCAGGTTCGCTGTTAACAATCCTTTGAAGGTCAATTTCTGCTGTGGTGAGAGACTTTAGGGAACTGGCACAAAAGTTGGACTCGTATTTGTGACGTATCAATCATATTCTGTGTCACGAGTGTGACTCGTTATCGTACGGTCAGGTGTTAATAGAAATGCACAGCCGCCTGGGAGGCGGCACATCCTGCGTTCGATTCCCGATTTTCGTCTCCCTTATGCTACTGCAAAGAAAGAATCTCATCATACCCGTATGTCGCGAAGTTCGTCCACAGTTTCACCACCAGAGCTCGGAAGACGTTCAAAGGATCGGATGGGTCGGTCGGCGCGTTCAACGCTTCCACGTTAAATAACATTCCAACGTCGTCAAAGTGGCCCGCCTCTGAAACACACGGTCGCTCATATGAAGATCGAAGAACGATTTTTGAATCCCGAGGAAAGGATAAGATTGCCTACCTAGTGTCGGGATACCATACAGCTTGTGCATGAGGTCGTCCGACCAGAAAGAGATCACGTAGTAATAAATAGGATGATCGCCATCGGTTACACTCAGCAATCGCTGAACTAAATCCATTCCGGCAACCAGTGTTACGTCCGACAAAACCTGTGAACAATAAACGAGCGATGTTGAACTGGCACTATGCGAAAGCAATTGCAAAAATCAATCATTCCTCAGGGTCTAAAACGTCAGTGCTTTATAGTACCAGCAAGAGGGAGTTAAAAGTGCTTGGTTGCCGTAGGTTCTACAATGAAACTTTTCAGCGTTACGGGTTCTTATGCGATCGTACGCATTCGATATGATACATACTATAGTCCGTGCGGAGGACACACATAGGCGTTCGATTGATGTACTCATTAACCCTTTCGCGACGGCGCAGCTGTACCATACTTTGCCACTTTTCGCGACGGCCCAACCGAATCACACTTTGCCACCACTGTATGCTTGCAATGTACCATTGCACGCACTGTTCGCTAAATCATGTATCTCATTTTCTGCGTTGCCTAATGCCTGTACTAGCTTTATTCAACCGCTGTGAAACAAGTGATTGCCGTATAAAATCGGCGTCAGCCTCTGCAAAGTAATAAGTGACTGCCGAATCTAGACGGCATCAGCCGCTGGAAACAAACAAATGACTGCCGTATATATACGGCACCCGTCGCGAAAGGGTTAAAGGCGCTGCTCAGTCTTCCCCGTGCGATTTAGGGTTGCGATTTAGGCTTGCAAAGTTTCGCATAAGCCTGAAGCAATGGGATTATTAAAAGATGTCGACTAGAGTAAAATTGCCTTCTATGATGTTTTAAGCAATAAGAGTATGGCTATGGTGATTTTAGCATTTTAATAATTAATTGTTTTAATTGACTCTTTTGTAATATTAATCTGCTCCCGGAGCGAAATAGTTCTTTCGCTTTGGCATAGCTTTTCCTAATTCATAAATGTGAGAAATTTATTCATAACATTTTCACAGGCTGAACATCGCGAAATTGGACAGACCATGATTTTTAATTCGCCGTTTCCTCATGTTGGTTCTAAATAATCTTCACACGTTTTCACTGTGTATTTGGTGACGCCGGCGGTCACGAAAATTGAGTTCTCTCGAAAACAAGCGTCTTAACAATTTTTGCACGGCAGCTTGAGTTGATTAAACATTTTATTATCCGTGTCGCAAGGGCCGTATGCGGCTGATCTCTCAGAAACAAAAGTTCTAGAACGTCGTGTCGCAGTTTCAGCGACGAGGGGAATTGGCCAAAGCAAATCGTACGCGCTGATTGAAGGTTTTTAACTATTACGGAATTGGCAGACATGAATCTCACAATGTATCGCACGCATTCATTAGAAGAACAGTAAGACAAGAGATTAATTAGTATAAAATAAGAAAATTACCGAAGATATATTCTCGATCCCACCATACAGCTGCTGAAGCTCTTGGGGTTGGGATGGGTCAATTGTACCCAATATAGAAGACGTGACATTAAGTGCTTCATATACGACTGTAAAACGCATGCATAACATTAATTAGAAAAAGGTACAGCATGTATACAAACTATGAATCTATTTTCGAGTGTTCGCTGCTCGAATACATTACACGACCGTATCGTTCGTAAGAATTGAAAAAACAGAGGTATTAAAAGAAAGTGTGCAGCGATGTCCGTGGTGCTACCTGGACACCATGAATCGTCTACGACGCGTTATGGAGAAGCAACGGTTCAATTATAAATAAAACTCGAGTAAGAAACAGAGTAAAAAACGGGAATAACACTTACCGCTGGTGAAGGAAATAAGTTCGTTGTACAGGTAACCCATCATTACGTTGTGCTTCGTATAGTTTCCAGATTCCAGCAGGGTTATAGGACACTCACCCAGGAATACCGGATTCGTTGAAGTGGCCAGAGAAGAATTTTCTATGGTGGCTCTAAACGGCATCGTTGCCTACGAATTTTTATGAAGAAATAGTTAACTCGGATATCACACAACCGTATTCTCATACTAGATTATAAGAAAAGACCGACAACCATAGCAGTCGAGGCCATGAACCAGCGATGGCCAACGGAGCTGCGACCTTCCCCCACTCTGCCAGTTCGCTCCTCGTTCCTGGAATGGATCTAGAGTGGGGGGAGGCCGCAGCTCCGGTGGCCATCGCTGCCATAAACCAACAGGGCTTGATAAAATGATGAGAAACAGAGCGAGTAACGTACGAGGGATGGAAGTATGTACATGGTGTTTTGCCCGTTCACTAGATCCATTACATCAGCTTGCAGATAGAACTGTAGTAGCTCATCAGAGGTCGTAGCTGTGGAATTGAGTTGTGCAGCGAGCACTTTAGCGGACGAGTACGCATCCGATGGCGTTTGGAAGAGACCCACGAATGGTGTTCCGCTCTGAATAACGCATCCATTGAAGAGGCCTGTCGAATGAACCATAACAGTGCTCGCAATAATGTACAGACCGTTTAAGAGAAGTATTTCGGGCTCATGGGGTAGACAGTGCTCGTCCCATTAATCCTTTCCAAAACTGAATTACCATTAATTGCCGAAAAAATTGATTATAACACGAGATTTTATTGGGTTTCTTGAATAGCTTCCATGGAAAGTAGATAATACGTGAATAAATTAATTGTGATCTGCTTGAAAACCCGAGAACCTGAATGGGTACAATTTTTCGACACAATTGGACATTGTCCATTTTCTGACAGAATTATTATCTAATTACTCTATAGTAACTGAACTGATTAAATAAGATGTGCACAATCTGAACGCTTCAACAAGATTCATAGATCGCAGCAGATCACTTATTTTTTGCCATGTCTACCAATCTGAATTCCAAAACGAGCAGTCTCATCACTAGACTGTGGACGTTCATGCAGTTCCATAGATTCATGTACTTGAAATATGTACATTCAATTACATAAAAGAACTGAAAAGTACATTTTTTAAGCATACGAAGCACAAAATATAGTTACATCAAAACATAATTTCTTGGACTATATTAACATAAAAATTAATTCAACTCAGAAAATGTATATTTGCACAAACATCCGCAGTCTGCTCACCGCTTCTGGAGTAAACCACGCGTGCTCTGTAGAGAACGGTGACTACGCTAACGGTTGATTCTCATCTGCTTGCGATCTACCCAAGAATTTTTCGGTAGACCCAGTTGAAACGGAATTACGAAATTAGAAAAGTTTCTGTTTAATACCGCTGGATAACGGAGACAATATGTGAAGCACCACGGATGAAGCTCCAGAACTCTCTCCAAAGAGGGTGACGTTCTCTGGATTGCCACCGAACGCTTTAATATTCGTTTGCACCCACTCCAACACCGCCGCCTGGTCCTTCATGGCAGCGTTGCCCATTGCGTCCGGATGATTCAGATACAGGTACCCTGAAATTTCCAACTTACTGTGAATTGCCTAGCTCTGGACAAGCGGATCAGAGTACAAGTGTCAGAATATCATGCAGGGTGCGCCGGGACGAGTTTTGCAATCGAGCAGAAAGCGATTATACTTCAAAATTTTGTTGCTCAAGGCTGCCTTTAAAAAGAAGAATTAATTTAAACAGTGACCAGGTACACGTGTGCTGACATTAAATGCATTCAGTCTTTGATCGCATTAATTAACCAATATTATATTATTGAGTTATATCAGAGATGGTCCTCCGGAGCAAGGTCTGGCCTCAGCCTACCCCCACTCTGCGTCCATTCCCCTCACGTAGGTTGTGGTCGGTGTATGACGTCGAGAATATCGAAGAAACGGTGACGTAATAAGAATAATTATTTTTGTATATATAATATCAGTTTTATCTTGAGATTGCATCTCTACTTTCTTATTTCGTGAGGAGAATCGACACAGAGTGGGGGTAAGTCGGAGGCAGGAGTCGCTCCGGATGGCCATCTCCGAGTTAAATGAACCGATTCTGTGCGATACTACTAATATACGCCTATATTAATGTACCAGTTGCTGAAAATGTCGGCGTTGTCGCAATTCAATTTTTACTCGGTGCTACAGAAAATCAGAAAATCGTGATAAGCTGTCCCGAAGCTTTAACTTAGGGTTCTCATTGACTCATTAACGATGAGTGGGTCTCTGTGTGATTACCTTTTATCCCAGAATCATACAGAAGCATTTAATACAACCAATAATGCAAAATTAATTAATTAAGTGAATCCATAAAAATCGAGTACAATCAATCGTAGGTACTCGCGTGCGCGACGAATTTTCAAACTCGACTTTCTAACAAATAAACTTTGAAACAGAAATATTGCATTCTGCAATTTGGTTTGTTCTTCCCTTGTAGAATCACCCGATGCCCGGTTGTATCATTCGTCCCAACACACCTGTATAAGGCACGTGACGTATAGTCTTACCTAGCGCACCCATACGGAAATTGAAGGTGACAAGGATCACATCGTCCTCCATGAGAAAGTCAGGCCCGTAGAATGTCGAGTTAGCGTACCCCCATGAGAAGGAACCACCGAAGATCCATACCATAACAGGCAGTAGCTTGTCCGTTTCCGAGAAGTTCGTCTGTCATGATCGATAAAATATTCATTTAGAAACCGATGCTATAATTAACAACGGCAAGATTCATTCTTCTGTTTCGTTAACTCTTTGAGGATGATGAACTCATACATGTGTTCTGAAAAATCGTTCACCGTGTGGCACGGGCCACCGTATTGTTATGGATACAGCTGTTTATCGTACGCTTTAACCCTCTGACTGCTAAGACATGAGAGAGTAAAGATCATGGTGGTGTAAGTCAATCAATCCTCATTTCGAAACGCAAAAGGTTTCATTCGACTGATTGTGATAAATTCCACGGTCACGCGTCACTGATCGTCACGCATTGAAAATTGCTATGAGATATTACTATGAGTAGCTGAAACCACTTTTTCTTTCAATATTTTAACATTACGATTTCAACCCTTTCGCTGTTTAGTCCGTACGACGTACCGTCAACGCGGAAGGTAGTAAGGTGCTAATAGCCGCTATACTGGCTCAGACATTCCATGTAGCCTATTTTGTAATAAGAATTCATTTAATTAATACATGTGAATTTAAAGTTTCACCGAACTTAATGGCCTCTGCCTAAAATGTAATTTATTTCTTTACTCTTTCATAAGTAATTTCGAGGAGCGTGCCATTAGAAAACTACAATCAATCAAATAAACAAGAAACGATAGCACTAAAAGCAGCTAGAAAATATGAAGTATTACAGACAATAAAATTTGCAAAGGTGAACTCGATTCAACCTAAAGAATTAACATTGCTATTGTGAATTTCACACAGAAATTGTCGTTCAGAACGTGAAAGAAATTCAGCACAGACGTACTTCTCGATCATGATAAACGAAGCAGTGAAAGTGTTAAATAGCTTAAAACAGCATTAATTTTATTATACAATTCTCATTAGTCATTGAACGCCCCATATGTGTCGCAATATTCTGTATGATTCGCGTTTCGTATACAAACACTATATTTAGTGCACCGTCCTGGACATGTGTACTTCATGGTGCCAGTTACCATGATAAGCGAACGTATGCCAGAAGGCAATAAAAAAGGGTAGTGTGGTAATCAAATACGAAGGGCAACGTATTCAAATAGCAATATCCGCGATAAAAGGATAAAATATTCTGTCACCTTAGGTGTGTATACGTTGAGATACAAACAGTCTTCATGTCCCATATAACTGTTTGAGTAACTGTCTATTTGGGGGCACGTACTGGAATCTTTGGTGGCGTTTAGCACTTCGACCCATGGGTCTGGTTGGACAGGAGGCTGAAATAGTTATTACAAAAATACATATCATCCAACGGAAACGCAATTCGATATCATACAAAACAGACATGTGCGTTGTTACCGCGTCACGTGGGTTTTTCATTGTACATACAGGGTGAGCCAGGACGGGTGGTAGAACTGGGCAAGAGATGATTCTACATGCAAAGATAACTTAAAAATGCAGAATAAAATTTTTTCGTATACTGCTTCGTTTCCGAGATAATCGAATTTGAACATTTTTGAGGTACACCTGCACTTGGCTAACTCTAAACGACTGACAATCCCGTTGTTCTCGTGCAATAGACTAATAAATGTCATATTAAAATTACTAATATGTTTTACAAATTGGTATTAATCACAACACTGTTCACTATTAACACTGTCGAAGCGAATAAAATCCGTTAAGTCGGAGTTATATAGCCAAGTGCACGCATACTTGAGAAATTTTCAAATTCGACTATCTCAGAAACGAAGTAATATATGGAAAAATGTTATACTACATTTTTAACTTATTTTTCCATGCAGAATCATCTCTTGCCAGGTTCTGCCACCCGTCCTGACTCACCTTGTAAGTGCGACTACAAGTGTGAGTGTGAGTATGAAAAATGCGATGAACTTTATAAAACAATGACAATAAGTAAATGTTGGGGTAAATTGTCAACGTTACACAAAAGTCTGTAAAGAACTAATTGTAAGACCCATGTCTATTAGGACTTTCGGGTTCATTTTCTCCTGTACAATACACCTGCATATTTAATAACAGCACCTGTACACGACTAACAAGGGAACACCGCGAACCCTTACTCACCGATTAGAATGAAACTTTGTGGGTTTATAAAGCGATTCAAGAATAATGGTATGTTTTATTCGTGCCCCATAGCCCTTTAAGGGTGTGAAAACTCACCTCAAAGTCAAATAGGCACTTCCATTTTTCGCGTATAACTCTTAAAGTACAGGGCATAGAAGAACATGTTTGAAACAAAAGTTTAATGTCATAATAAGCGCTATAAACTTGCCTTAAACAAATTTTGAGAAAGGTTTTTTTTCAGCTGAAAAGCTTCTTTCAAAATTTTGTTTATGCGCGTTTGTAGCATTTATTGTACCATTAAAGTTTTGTTTGAAATATTTTTTTCTATCCCTTGTACTTTAAGAGTTATGTGCGAAAAAATAGGAGTGCCTGCTTGATTTTCAGGCCAGGTTTCACACCCTTAACCACTTGCGCTTGTACTTAATCAGTTGGGTGCGTGTGATATCTTTTCAGTTTATAGATAAAATTCCATGACAAGGACTGAAATAACTTCAAATTTTGTTACTTTTGCTGCTGTGAGATCCCTTGACACCTAATCTGTTGTTGAGCGAAACTGACCGAAATCGTGCAACGCGCGTTGCACGTCATTGCTGGTTTTAAAACAGATTACAGACGACGTGTACGGTACGTCATTCCAGCGCATGAGATTTAATGGCGATTGAGCACGAACGAGACATACCATTATCCTAATCTCGAATCACTCTATAAACGCACAAAGTTTCATTGCAGTCGGTGAACAACGGTTCGCGGTGTTCCCTTGTATTTTACATTCCAAAATAAAATGATCAATTTTCCCCCGAAATATTATTAAAGCGCGAGTCATGATGTTGCTAATCATAATTCGGATAACCGAGAACCTACTGTATAATGTAATAAAATTCAAAAATTTGAACAATCGACCGTACCTTGTACCTGAGTGCTCCTAGGGGTGGCTTCGCGTAGGGGATGCCCCGGAACGACGAATATGAAACGGAATGCCATACCGTGGTGTTGAGCGTCCCTTGAACCGGTCCCGAGTTAGTTTGAACTACCGGAGTTAGAGACTGTCCGTGACATTGTGCCAAGCAGGCTAACACCACAACGGCAAAGGAAATCAACTTGTTCATTCTTGATGGTAGTCCGGGCGGTACTGTGGTGATGAAGTGAACACGTTGTTCCGCTTTTTATAGTGTACAAGTAGAAAGCGAACCGCCCCAAAACAATATATCACGCAACACGTCAGCCATTCGAACCGCTATCAAGTTGTCCGACAAGTGGAGTCGTCTTCAAACATAACTTCAAGCACTCATAAATCAACAATTCTACTTATTTCTATTTAACGGTATGTTAAATATTAGTGTAGATACGTTCGTTCGACCACTTTCAGCGGTTCTGCAGCTTGGTTTTCAACAAATTTCAAGGTTGAACCGGAAGCGGTGTTGTATTACGTTGCTTGTGATTTATTGAATATTGTTTGAACAGAATTTCGTCGTTGAATTTTCTATTTCGAACTGGACTGTATTCATAATTTTCTTGCTTCTTTTATAGAATTTTTCGAAGCTACAGACGAAGCCACGCGTGCCATTCACAGTGCCCGGGAATTGCCTATTGTCTATTGATATTCAGTTGGAGCAGCTAAGACCCTCACATTCTAATTAAATTTTTTGACCTTCAGTATGTAAAAAATAGTGAACGGCTATGCGCAATGAGCTGGACTATGTTTGCTATCAACTGGAAACTGGCCCAGCCGCCTGAACAGGTAACATATGATACGTACAGCAAGTTTTCAGTTACTCGAACGCCACTTTGACGACTTTTCACCAAAAGCTACGGCTAATATATGCAATTTTTGGCTACAGGTCTTTGCTGTTATAAGTTCAGGTTATCATTGAAAAATTCAAAACAATATACACGTCTGACATTCCAGCACGTGCGCAATCGAGTCTTTATTATAATACATAAAATCGAATTATGTATTCATACTTATTTCAAGTATGTTTTGTAAGGGAAGGACGTTACTCGCGGGATGACCTGATACTTATTAAAATGAAATGATAGACCACGTGTTTGATAAACCACGTGTGAGCAGTTACGTACACACAGTCGCATACACACACATACACAATGTGTCGCAGAAAAACATTTCAACATGTTAACTGCCACGAAGGTCAAACCTTAAAAGTTATTTAATTAAATTATTGCTAACTGTTATAAGATTTTCTGTACGCTTAATATTGTAATAATAATACGAGGTGGAGACTGTACGATTGAACAGCTAAATATTTGTTTCCTTCATAGTTTATGTTAAAAACGGAATATTATAAGGGCGGCGGTTATTGCTTGTGTATACATCAATTATATTCCAGGTACGAGCGAAATTAATGTAATTAATATTTGTATCTCTGCAACATAATAAATATATTAGGTTGAGTCATAAATAATTTCCGACCCATAACAGATTTTTTCTTTATAAAAATTCAGATAGTTTATCCGTGCTAATAGTTTTTGCTTCATAGTTGAGGGTAAGGATCCCTAAAGCGGAGACAGGCTACAGAAGCAACAGCGATCATCCTGTAATGAGTCATGAACAAATTAAAGAAGTCAAATCGGATGTTATCTACGACGCTATATAATATTTATTTTTCACATATTATGTACAATAGAAGGACAGTACTTATGTGATAACGTTATACGTTAGAAAATCGGTTATTTACGACCGGCGGTATCATAATTATACATAAGTAGTTCAAACATAACGTTTCCTGTTTTTTAACCAATTACAACCATATTTTACACACGGTTTGATCTATTATATTTTATCGTTCCAAGAAACTGTTTGCCACATTTTACTTGCAAACGGAACAGTGAAATATGTTGCAACGCATGTTTCCATCTGAAAATTACTTTCAGCCACATAAATTAGGGTGCATGTATGTCTACTGCACTGACGTTATTACTGTTTACTTTGTTGCACGTACATACATATTTCGCGATGTCTTTCTGCGCTTCTTTTGCGATGTGCGGCCTAGCGTTGTCGCGCTGTAAAATTACTTGCCTCGTTCCTGGCCAGTAAACGGTCTAATGTGATGCTTGTCGACACCATTGTGCTTACTAATACTTTTTTTACGTTACGTCATCTACTTGGCCGAGTTATGCGGTGCTCGATGGATGTTAAAGTTTGTACTTCAAAACCCCAAAATGACGGTCAAACGTTTCAATTTAAAATGTATGTACAGCTGATTCAATGTAAAGGCACCGAATTAATTTCTACACCTAATAGTTATTTATCATTTAATCTGTTAATTTCATTGCGCATCCTTGTTTACTTTTCCAGATTTAAATTATATAACATATCAGGTGCAGAAGTGATTCGCTTCATTTGCATAGATAACGTCGTTAAACCCAGCAGAGCTTTTTATATTAACACGTTGAGTGCCGTGGAGGCCACCGGTGACCGGCACCTCAAATTTAGTTCACTTAAATAATTATTGATTGTTGTAATAAATAGTCTTTACGATTTATACAAAAAATTGTAAATTATGTTGTGTCTGATCAGGCGTGGCTGTTTTCACTGTGACACTCGACGTATTGGTTTAACGCCTGCTTACAGATGTTGAACTGGAATGTCTGAATTAGGGTAACAAGATACAGTAGGACTTTGATTATCCGAACTACAATTAGCAGCAGGTTCACTTATATTGAAACTATCTTCCGCATAAGAATAATAATTTTAGTTTAAAATGTGACATACACAGTGCTCTGTAATCAGACGCACAGTGTTATTAATGATAATTTTAGCCTGTAAATGATATAGGGTGGCCAATTTCCGGTTTACCCGTGTTCGGGTAATCGAGGTTCTACTGTACCTACTGCATTCTGTTGGAACACAACGATACTCACACTTTTCACAGACCAGGAGGTTTGTTAAATATGTACACTGCCGTCCATAAGTTGCAGGACACTTGCCATTTCTGTTAGAGGAATACGATACTTCGTCTGTATTATTGCAAAGGTTTAACAAATATAAAGCTTTACAAATATTTAAAGCAGTTACAAGACACTAATGACGTAAATATCATGAACCGGCCCTCCCAATCTCCCGACATGAACTGAAGTGAAGAAATCTGTGATGAACTGGATCGAAAAATACGACAACACAGCTTAAAATAAAAATCCGCCCTGTGGAACCACTTGGAAAGTGAAATGGAACAAAAATTTATTATAATATTACCAAAAATGAGAATCTTACACCTAAAATATTAAAGTTGGTGAAAACTACACTGATTTAGCGAGGGAGTCTGTCAGTGTAATGATACGGTTTTTAATTAATTCCCGAGGTGAGATTTGTGATATAATACTGAATACATGTACATATGTATATGCATAAATAAATTAATACCTGCTCGAATTCTCCAATGATTGCATAACCTTGTTTAGATTTGCTACAAAACTGACAAGTGTTCAAATACTTATGTATGGGGATGTACATACACAAGCATTGATACAGCTCACTTACAGCTTACACAGCTGTTCCACAGGATCCCATACAAACTTTTCCATTCTATTCTACAGGTGCAAACAAGACTGAAATATAATAGAACAAAAAGTCTGTAAATGTTTTCTTAGAAATTTATAATAAAAGTATGAACCGTGAAGGACACGACAATGCTGTCTGATGCAGAATCAATTAACGACGATCAGTAATGTGACCCTGATGCAACAAAACATTAATACAATCTACTTGAGTCGCGCGTGTACTCAGCTATCTTATGTACTTAATTTACACAAATTATGGGCGTTCGAGCAACGTCTTTAAAAAAATAATATTTCAAAAGGAATTAATAAATATGCGCAGGCAATCGAACGCTACTTTGAAAATGTAAGTGAACATCAGCATGTTATAACTACACCGCGGATGTTCATGCAGTTTAACAGATCTAAATTGATGAATGATGGACAGTCAATAGCTTATCAACAGACTGCGGATGTTTATGCAAATATACATTTTCAGAATTCGATATTTTTTATTTCCGTGCAGCTGATGAAACGCAACTATGGTAGAACAGTATTTTGGGGTTGAAATGTTTCAAAGTACATTTCTGGGTTCACTTACACTATACAGTGTGCATTCTTCATGAAGTTGGATATGATAATTTGCATAAAGATCCGCAGTCTACTTGTCAAAATAAAAGTTACATATTTTCAACATTTCAAGGAGCGAATGCAGTCTTTTTGTAGTTTCATTTATTCAACCGCCTCGACATACGAAACATGGGAGTCTCAAAATATGTATTTGCATAAACATTCGCAGTCTAGTTACAACCTATCGCTTTACGCTCAGTTCGTACATGCAGGCCCGGTGCAGGCAAGCGACTTTTGTCGTTGCGACTCCGCAACGGTGACGCTGCGTTCACGGACGTAACCTGCCGAATCTCGTGGCGTCACCGGTGCGTAACCGCTGCGACGTCGCATCGCTCATCTGCGGAATCGTACTGACAGATATGCAACAAACGTTTCAACGTGGAATGGTAAGGGGAAAGTGGTTTTTAAAGGCCGACAGGAAGGGATTTTTAATAACCTCAGGTAATTTCTCAGATCTCAGCAATGAAACAAAAATAATTTGTATCCGGTGTAACCGTATTTTTATTGGATGTTCATTACGTACAATATTCCCAGATTTTATACCAATACATGCTCTTTTGAGCAGTACATGACCAAAGAAGAAAAAATTATTGCATTCTTTAATGTGATTGCGTTTATACGTGTGTATACAATATTCAACTAAGAAAGAACTTTGCTTCAATTACTGAAAAGATTGGTGAAATTGTTAGAAACAACGTTAACACAGCCACTGGTTGACGGTACAAGAAGATTCATAATTCTTTCAACGATCTCGGAGTCAAGAGGCACCGCACGGTCTACCATTTGCGACGATTTAGTGATGTTCAGTTGTCTGCCAGTTGTACCGGCTGGTTCCCATACTACAGGGCTGATAGGGTTATCGTTATCTGGCGTGGGATTTCTGCGAAGAACGGCAAAATATAGTAACACAGACATTGAAAGTGCTTCAAGCTAAATGTCTTAACTCCATGTGTCTAAATCAATGATGGCCATGGGAGCTCCAGCGTTCCCCCACTCTAGGTCCATTCTCCCCGTTTCAATTCCCTCCAGTTCGCTCCTCGTTCCCCCTCCGACCGTCGTCGTACCAGATTACAGCCCATATGAGGGGAATGGACCTAGAGTGGGGGAAGGCCACAGCTCCGGTGGCCATCACTGAACCAAATTAACAGTCTTCGATTGTATATTCGGCGCTACGCCAATTCTTGGCCTTTCTGCGAAATGTGTTCATTTATGACTCTGTACTAGCAACTTGTAGGCGGAAGTTGTTTAGTGTATTGTGTTTAGGGAGATTGAATTAGCAGTGGGTTGGATAGCTCGGTAGGATAGCAGCCGCCCGAAAAGTGGAATGTTTCGTCTTTGATTCCTGGTCTAGTTCAATGTTTTCTCCCTTGCAATAGGAAGTTCCATTTCATTTGTAAGCTATGCAACCAACTACCAATTTCATCCCCCTAAACGCAACACACTAAACGGCTGCCGCCTACAAGATATTTGGGTATGCTGAATTGCACACGCAACCGCAGTCTAATTATGATACTGTACAGGTTGAAAATCGTTTCTTCGTGAACGTTAATGTCAGACCAATCTATGAGGTTAGGTGAAATAAGAAATTATAGAGCTGAGCTACGTTCATACCCGTATCTCGCGAAGTTCGTCCATAGTTTGATGAATTGCGCACGGAACACGTTGAACTCATCGTTCGGATCGGTGGGTTGGTTCATTAGGTCTACGTCCCATAGAAGTCCGACGTCGTCAAAGTGCGTGGTAGCATCTGAAACGAGTAATTATCGGTTGCATGGCGCATAACGATTCTCGAACAGCGCGACACGAAGAGGACCGAATCGGTTACCTGTCGACGCGACTCCGGTGATCTGGTGCATCGCGTACGGCGACTCGTATGAAAGCTGATAATAGTAAATGTTGAAGTCGTCGTTGTTCGCAGCTGCTAGCAATCGTTCGTGGTAATCGATCGACGGTACCATTGTAAGGTCAGAAGAAAACTGCAAATAAATAACGATCATTGTGTTATTCCTTTTAATTTTTCACATAACTCAGTGATTGCCACCGGAGCTGCGGCCTTCCGCCACTCTAGGTCCATTCCCCTCATTTCAGTTCCCTCCTGTTCGCCCCGCGTTCCCTCTGAGGCGAATGGACCTAAAGTGGGGGAAGGCCGGAGCTCCCGTGTCCATCACCGACAGAACTGTATTTCATATAACATTTATACTACGTATACTGCTATTTCTGTCATTAAATATGTTAATGGCGACCCACTGAGAACGCACAACAAACATTTTGCATATCTTCAAGAAACTCGATAAAGCGTACGTATAAAAAAAAATATTTTCTATTAATTTCTTCAGCCTGAACATGAACACAGTCAGCTATTTTACAGCGTTTGTCATGAATTTTAGGCAATTTATAAATACAATATTCTAAAGGCGTTTACCATTTACGATTAAAGAAGTAATTTTATAGCGTTAGGAATTATCATAGTAATAGTCTGATTGTGCAATGTTCGTACAGTATGAAGAAATTATTTACCGTTACTATGATCAGATTATTATTTATTCAAGTTGTTTTTAATAATAAACTGGGAACATTGCATGGTAATGGTGTTTTCAATTGAAATAAAAACAAGAAGAAGTACTGTAAAAGGGAGGCGAGTACGTCTATTCCTAAAATAAACTAATAAACAATTATCTTCCTCTTCTTTAAGCTTGGAAACGGCCCGAACTTTCGAGTATTTTAAAATATAAGTTTTATAGAATTAGAACCTTACCTTTCCTAGGTTTTCGATCGATGCATACGATGAGTTTAAGTTGAAAGAGTTGGTGGGATTCAAAATATCTTGAAGGACCGCCGTCACATTTGCTACCCCATACAGAACTGAAACAGAGTCACAGGACGGTTATCATAAATTTGTTAAATTCACTAGAAGAAACGAGAACCATTGGCCGTTCAAGATCGTTTTTTCAACTGCAAATTATAGTATGCAGAGCATATATGCACAGCATATAATAATTATAGTGTCCCAGCTGAAGGAAGCCTCCTGAGTATCTCCGTTGTTTTTAATGACATGAGAAATGTTTGAAGCACAATTTGAATGGTTTCGAAGGAGGAATACGGTGGAAGAAAAATAATTTATTTAAGATAATTTCTTGAGGGAAAGCAAATATTTTTTTCTATTGCATTTGGCAGCGGATGAGAGAATGCCTTAAAGAATGCCTCAGTTATGACTTTCAGGGGACCTCGAACACCGAGAAAGTAATCAAATAAAAAATGTATCCTTCCCTGAAAAAAATTCCGGTGACCTTGACGAAACCCTGAAAAAATGAATTCAATTAAAAAATTACTTTTCTTCCACGGTATTCCTCCTTCGAAACCGTTCGAACTGTGCTTTAAGCATTTCTCATGTGAGCCCATTAGTTGACCAGTGAATTAAGTCCCTTTTCTTAGTTTTGTGAAAATTGCACTTTCGTGTAATACTTTATAAAAAATTAAGAACAGAATGTAGCTTTATTGTAAGAATATAAAGTGAAAGAATAATAACTATGATAACATAACTTAAAAGAGAAACTATATTTTTTAATGCAGTAAGTCTAAAACCTGGACTTAACTGGCTATTCCAGATACTTTTACAGTCACTTTACTTACGATGTGAAATCGACTCTTATTTTTTATCAACATGAAAGAAAATATACGCAAGTTCATTTGGTAAATAAAACAAGTATTCTTAATACTTACTAATTCTGTAATAAACTCATTTTTCGTAATTTTGGACTTATGCCACTCGTCGATTGAGGGGCTCATATGATTAAAAACAAAGGAGATATTTAGGTGGCTCGCTTCAGCTGGGACACGCTGTATATTTCGTGACCGGAAGATGTAATAAAAATCGAAAACTTTGCGTTTATACCACGTACTTCCGAGGAAGTTGAGTAATTCGGCGTTAGTGAAACCTAACATCACGTCGTGCTTTCTGTAATCACCAGTCAGGAGCCTGGTTATTGGACATTCGGAAAGGAACACCTGGTCGGGTGACTCCGCCAGCGCAGCTGTCTCCACTGTGGGTCTGATCGGTAGACCAAACTGAAAATTCCCGTAAAGAGTGAAACGAGCATGTTCAAAGCACGTCGAAACGTAAACGAATATACTATTAACGCTTTGACTGCCACGCTCCATTCGCTGAAAATGGCAAACTTCCTCAATTTTCGTACAAACCGAATGTAACCATGGATTCTACCTTTTTTTAATCAATAATATCAGTAGCATCCATCATTTTTTTACTGCTTCCATTAGAGCTGATTAGGTATATTCTTAATACTTTACATGATCGAATGAAATAAATAATGATCGAATCTATCTGTCACCCAAACATGCGAATGTCACCCACGACACTCAAAGTGTTAACGTGTTAACCTGTCCCGGGTGCGAATATACTAAAATAAGGACAGGCCGATTTAAGTTCTTTAAATTATGGTTATTGAATATGAATTCGTAGCTACTGTCAGAGGGATTGAAAAATTCTTTCGAAACCTATGATTGTCTTACACACTGTATCGTACAAACTTATTCTTTACTAGCTTGCCCTGGACACAGTTTCGCCCGCGATTCTTTCTGCGTATAAAATTCGAAATATGATGGTTTTTTCCCTTGTATCTTATAGCTGCGCGAATTCTCTTTCGAGCACGCGGGCGCCGTGGTTTGCCACCTAGCGGCTGTGCGTGAACTATGCCCCCGTGGGTGGGTCCCCGGCACGCCGACAAAACATAGTCCCATGTTTTTTATCTCGATATATTATTTATATCGCGATAAATTGTAGCTCGTGACACTTCGTAAAATATAAAGAAACTATTGTGAAAATTTCATAACAATGGATTTAGTAGTCTTTCAGATTTTTGGGAACATACAAACTCTGTCTATTTATTACACACGCTCGGCCTGGGAACGTGTTAACCCGTTAACCGGGGAGCTAATTTTCCAAACGGGCACTCCGGACGCGTCGTGACAAACTTATAAAGACGAGTTAACTCGTCACGCCCGTAGTAAATGCGCAAGAACAAACGTTCTTCGACGGATAAACGAATAATTTCAGGGAAAAATATTCTTCGTATGCACGGAGAAGAAGAGGCGCGGAAACAAATTACAAACTAACAAATTAATTAATTTTTTCTTGTTTACACATCGTACCAATACAGTGATAATAAAAGCGAATGATATGTTGACTTTTAGTGCATGTGCGTAATCTCTGAAGTTTCGAGACGAGTTAACTCGTCATGCGCGCCGCGGTAGCATTTTTCAATGACGAGTTAACTCGCCACCCCCGGTTAAAAGGCTAAGATAAAAAGTACTCACGGTTCCTGGATAGATGTCCATGAGGAATGCCCAGTTCACCATGTCGTCGGCATTTGCCTGCAAGAAACCTTCTAACATCGCTTCCGGACTTGAAGTGTCTATACCGAGTAGAGAAGCGAGATTCGTAGCGGTCTGGTACGCTTGTGTGGGCGTATGGAAGAGTGCGAAAAACAATGGCGATCCGCTCTGTGCGATGGACCTGCTATAATTAGCCTGCACCGCTAAAAACCACGTTAATAATGGTTCGTATCAAAAGTGAATCGAAACCATAGGACAATAATTTCTTCCCGTCGAACTGTGCCCTTTCGGCTCACGTTCGCAGCAGAAACCTCGACCTGTTCGATCGTACCGCTTCCCTTTCGTCGCTGTTTCTCCAGTCGAAATTGTAGAATAGCATGACAATTGGGAGCTAATTTAATACCTGGATTATAATCGGACAAATCGTGAAGAAGCACGGATGATGATCCGGAACTCTCTCCGAAGATAGTGACGTTATCGGGATTTCCTCCGAAGAGTGCAATATTTTCCCGCACCCAGCTCAGAACCAGCCTCTGATCCTTCAAAGCAGCGTTGCCCATGGCACCCGAAATATTCAGATACAGGTACCCTGAAACGCGCGATTCGTCATCAACACGGCTCGTGTGACGTATAGCAGAGCCGTGATAAGCCTGTATGTTTATCCGCAAAACAGGAAACTGACATCATACCTCACCACCCAATACGAGCTTCAACTTGTCAGCGCGTGCACGTCTGCTTCGAACGTGGCAGTAACAACGACTTATTATTGTTATTGTATGGTGTTTAACAGACATTTAGAATAAAAATTGTAGATATCCTGTCTTAATGTTCTTTTTAACGTGGTTTTAATTGTTGAAGATAAAGGTAATAACTGTGTGGTCGGTATAAGTAGGTAGATAGTGTAGATAGGTAGCAGGGAGGAGCACTGGACGAGATTGTCGGCCTATTACATGTAATGGGTGGTTTTGTTCAAGTCTTCTGTTAGTTATGTGCGAGGTGGTTTGTATAATGCCAGAATTTGGGTGGTTAACAGACCGTATGAAGTGTCTAATTGAGAGATCAAATACAGTGTCTTGTACCGATGGAATGCCCGCCAGAGTGAGTGTGCACACCGATTTGCGTGTGTCACTTACGAAATACAGTGGATTCCGCTTATTTGAGCCACCGGTTAATCAAGATAGCCGTTTATTTGGGACAAGGCTGAAAGAACAGAACCTAATCGAATAAATAGCCCTAGTTTTCTTTACTTAACTGGGACAGCGCTTCTGCCGCTTATTTGGGACAGATGACTGCGGTACTCTATGAGAAGATAGCAAGCGTTGATGTTCACTTATTCTTCCTAATATGTTGTGCGTTCTGCTTCAAATGAATTTTTTTAGGAGGGTTTTAAGGACAACGAGCGTATCCGCGGAGAGTCCATTAATGTTATTGATGGTTACCGACAAAGAACGAAAATAGAAAGTTCTGCATGAAGAATATCTATATACATATCAGATATTTGGTTCTGATTTATTCTAAGAATATTTAAGTAAACACTTTGTAACTCATTTCAATTATAGTTTGTTTTATATCGTTTTAACTACTGTATTCGCCTATGTGACACTTTGCATAATCGGGTCGCAGGACGCTAGTCCCGATGTGTCCCAAATAACCGGAGTCCACTGTATTAAATATTCTCCAGCGTCTGTAAGTGATGGATCATGTATCTTGGGCTTCATCCTAGATGGTGACAGCCCGTGATCACGCTTCTTCGTCAAAGATTCGCGAATCAAACGAATGAATGAAGAGACGCGTTATCGTGATGCACACATTGAAAGTTAATTGCAACGTAATCGATTTACGCGAGCCGAAAGTTGACAAGTTGAAACACACATTGAAGGGTCACGGTATGAAATGAAACCCTCGGCGATCCCGCAGAGTTTCCAATTGTAGAAATACAAATTCGTTTTTATTACTTTCGTGGAAGACCACGTAAGACACCGCGAAATTCATTGTGGCTAGTATGAATATAAGACCATAAGTACCTAGGGCACCCATACGGAAGTTGGGGACGACCAACACTACATCATCTTCCAGTAAGTACTCAGGACCATAGAACGACGAGTTATCATACCCCCATGTGTAAGAACCACCGAAGAACCACACCATAACTGGCCGGAGTGGCATATCGTCCGTAAAGTTTACCTATCAATGGTGCAGCAGAAAGATCTTCGTTACGATCCAATGTAAAGTTAACTGTTCCGTTCAGCCATTTAACCTCTTCAAGATTACTGACACGTACGTGTACGTTTAGTTTGTTTCTCTAATTCAATGGTTATAGACAAAAATATGACATCTAACGGCCACGTGTGTGTACAATATTTTTCTTACAGACCTTCAAATTTTGTTAATTCTTTCTGGCTTATTTTGTAAATATGCATTTGTATCGAGTACATATTACTTCACCTAGCTTCAACAGATTTGTGCCTGAAGAGGTTAAGATTAACGAATATCGACTGCGTAAAGAATTAATGTAACAAGTGCAAGTCCTTCTCTCGAAGTCTGAGACCTCAGTCTGTTAAACAATATGTCAGTAACATTTTTCATTTACCTCCGGTGTGTAGACATTCATATGAAGACAGTCTTCGTGTCCCATGTGTTGGAGAGTGTATAAATCGATTTGAGGGCACGTGGTCGTCTGCGTAGAGCAGTTCAACACTTCGGTCCATGGTGTTTTCGGGACAGGGGGCTGAAATGATAGTTCGAATGATCAGTGTTCCGTCCTCGGCGTCCATAATCTATTCTTACACCTATGAACCATCTTCCACGCGTAGAAATATCTTTTGGATTAGGTTTACGATACGTCTGCCGAGACTCTACTGTGTTTGAGGACACAAAACGCTGGACTCCGTCGCGTCATCTTGGCCAACGCAAACGCAGATTCAAGCAAACTTACGGTCCAACAATCAGCAAGGTGTCCATTCAATGTAGAAATTATGTAGAAGGTAGAATGTATGAACTGTACCTTGAATCTAAGATTTCCCAACGGTGGTTCTGCGTAAGGGATGCCCCTGAACGAAGAATATGGAATAGAGTGCCATGCTGTGGTGTTAATCAAACCCTGTACGGGTCCAAACTTTGTCTGGACAACCGGGGTCTGAGGATTGGCCAGACCTAAGGTCGACCACGCTGCGATGACGAGGACAAAACCGAGTAGCTTGCACATCTTACAACTGTAAAACACCTGCATCGATTGAACGTATGTTCACACAGGGCCATTTTATAGGCGACGGTTCCGGAGATTATAATGTCAACACTGTTTATCATAGATATGTTTATCTAACGCGGTTATTCATCGAGCTCGGAAAGTGAAATATTCGACACTTTATTTCGTAGAATGCATTTGCATACAGAGTGGCCTGATAAAAAAAAATTGGTGCAACCAACGATTTTTAAAGGGTCACTCCAATGTCACGGCCGAAAAATTGAGCATTCTTCCGCCAATACAAGATGTAACAGTGCAAGTCTTTTTCTGATTTTTAAAGACGGCTATAAAGAATATAAAAGAACATACAAAGTATTAAAATTAATGTTTGCGAATATTGTCGCGAAAGTGGCATGTTCCAAACACGATGTCTCGTCGGTGCAGGTGATTTGAGCTCTCAGCCTTATCTGAAACGACAAATTCGGAAAGATTCTTAATTAGTATGAGTGTCGCTATCGCAGGTACCAAAAAAAAACAATTTGTGTTTAAAATTAATTAAATGGCGCGTGTTGAAAGTGTAAATATCGGAATTTTACCATCTTTCTCGACAGTTATGCAATGTAAACAGTATGATAAAAAGAACCTAAAATCATAATTCTGGTACCGGTCAGAGCCACTGGTATGCAGATCAATCCATTAAAATTTCAGAGCGATTGGTTCACCACGTTATCAGATTTTACCTGTGCCAGGTGGAAAAATAACGTTTCGAGAAGAACGCGTTTAGAAGTTTCATAATATAATTCATAGGAAACGCATTCAACTATCCGGCGATCCCGGTCTCGGATTCAATTGTATTTTCTTGATCTTTCCATTTTTCACAAGCTTCGCAGGTGCTTGATTTCATTACGATGTCCAACGTTTTATTGCTATATTTAAAGGCCCGCTGCACACGAGCGACTGTTTGCCGCTGCGACACCGCAGCGGTGACGCTGTGCGATTCGGCAGGCTTATATTTTTAATCGTGAAATGTACACGAATGTGCGATTCCGCTGCGGCGTCGCAGCGACAAAACGGTATCGCAGACGCCGTGCGATTCGGCAGGCTTATATTTTTAATCGTGCAATGCAGACGAGCGTGAGATCCCGCGGCGGCGTCGCGACGGTGTCCTGAGGGTAACGCAATGATCCACAGTGAAAACAGCCATACCTAATCAGACACAACATAATTTACTATTTTTTGTATAAATCGTAAAGGAACAAAGATCTGAGTACTCAACTATATTATTGTTGCAGTATGAAGTTTGCTCAGAATTTTACGACATACAATAATTATTTAATTGAACTAAATTTCAAGTCTATATAAGGATATCTATACGCATTCGTTTGCAATATACTTTACGACACATTTTCTTGTGAATATATTTGCATAATTGGTCAATGTTACGCCAGGAGGACGTTATTTTTCAAAACGTGATGGTCATCCAACATGCTGTTCAAATACGGTGACATTAATTATGATGTATCATTATAATAAAGGTATCGTCGCCTTTACTCTACAAAACGATGTCTCATCGAATCCAGTTGATTCTACAGAAAAAAGTGCTTCTATCGTATTTTTCCTTGAAACTTCAGTGTTAATTAAATGAAATTACCAAACGACGATTACAAAACGAGTTCAACAGACACCTACGTCAAACTGAACGTGGTCGCAGTAAAAATGATGCACGAAATCGATGAAATATTACCATAATTACTTCTCCTTCTTAATTCGAGCGCAATAGACTGATTAGAAATTTGTGAAACCTATCATAAATGTAAATTTTGTAATTTCTTACAGAAATTGTAGCCTCCCTTCAAATTACAGTGTCCTGAAAAACTGTTACATGAAAAAGCAGTTGAAAGAACGTGTACGTTGGATCAATTTCGTGAGTCACTCTAACCGGATGGTCAATATGTATTCATCTAAAAAATATATCACAGAAAAAGATCAGAGAAGCAGTCACTATAATTTTCAATAAGATTTATGTCTGCTAAGCTCTCATCAGCTTCCTCCAATCCATGTTGCTCCTCTGCAGTCCGCCTAAAGAAAAATCGTTTGTTGACTCTCATCGTTCTCTTCATTGCCCTTGATCTCGAATCACAGACATCTTGAGGGAACTCCATCGCAATGGTAAATTCCGCGGTCATTATCTCGACTGCTACGGAAACGCAAAGAACACGAATGGAGTAACATATTTACTGTTCGCCCGGTTAGGCTGGGGCTACATGTGTGTTAAAGGGACATTCATTGCGACGGACGTACTCGTACGGATCACACGTGCGTCTGACGTTTTGCATTAGATTGCCAAAAGGAATTGGAGAAAGTATGGATGCGAATGAGATCGTAGCATTTTCATCATGAAAAAAAAGAGATATGTAGGTAATTGCGGAACGAACGTCTGATGAACACTCGCCTCAACGATTCTAACGCTAAACGTGCGTCGTTGAATTAAAAACGTCGGTGGAAATTAACGTGCGTTCACAGGGACGTTCAGAATGGCATGAGGAATCAGTTAATGCAAAAAAATTCATAGAGTTCCATTTAACACTAACCGTACCAGGCCCGGTCAAATGACCGGTTCCGAAATTTAATTTAAAACTGTACATTCATTGTTATTTCTTTTGTTCAACCAACTTTATGTAAATTCTTATATTATCTGATTAATCAATTTCTCAATTTTTGTTTTTTTGGCTACTTTTTTTACTGCGGAAAATTCATCGCCTGGCTTGTTTATGACCGGTTACGGTAAGAATAGGTATATGTGAAGTGCCGGTACGGTTAGTGTTAAAAAACAAGTGCGATTGCACTTTGCAACTGCACCGATGCGCTCCTGCAAAAACTCGCCCTACTCGATGATAGAGCTTGTTAAACAATGCAAAATTTTTCGCTTCAATTTCTTTCTATCTGCAACAGGAAGAGAGATATAGTTCGGCCCCGTTACTAGATCCATCCTGTACCATATCTAGCAGGCCCGTTCCTTATACGCGGGTTACTGAGGGTCAGATAGCATGTGTATACATATACAGGGTGTCCCAGCTTTTTACCGACAAACTGTACCAGTATGTTCTACGAATAGAAATAAGCAAAAAATGTTATACAAACGTTTGCTGATAAATGCTTTGTTAACCCTTTGCCTTCTGATTTTTTTTAGTAGTTATCTGCACTGAAGTTTATTGTTCGAGCGGTCTAAGGGTGAAACCTAGGAAGAATATTTATCATGTACTGGTTGCTGTAGATGATTCTCTAACAGTTAGTGGTCTTGCAATATATAATTTTCAAGAATTTATATGAGTGAAACTGATATTTACAATCTATAGATTATAATCTGCATCACGAGTGTGACTCGTTATTATAAGGCAAGGGGTTAATAACGTCTAAGAAAAATGTGAAATATTATAATAGCATGTTACAATGTGGGGGTAGTTCGATAATATTTGCTTAATTTATTTATAAAGCTATGTTTCATGACTGAAATTAATGTATATAACCAGTATCATTTTTGTTGATCCTTAGATTGTAGATGCAGTTTAAATGTTTCAGAAACTTACTCCTTCTTTCACCCGCTTTACGAAATATACATTCGCCACGTGTCTTTGTATGTTGAATTGCAAAAATATCCATAATTTATTAATAACCTGTTATTATTGCTGTTTTTCAAAATGTCGACTATTTTGATCAATACAAATGCGTTTACTGTCATACGAATTTCGTCTAGATTCTGTTTCATTTTAATGAATCCATTTTCAATTCTCTGATCAGTCCTTCATTGTACATTTCATATTTTCGTTATAATTCTTTTACAGAGCATTTGTGGGTATATATTTGCATAACGTGTGTGACTTCTTTCTTCTCGTAGAATATAATGGCACAACCTAGTGGAAGAAACCTGGGACAACCTGTATGCAAACTGCAGGACGATCGAAGACTTGCGAGAAAGTCGCGCGCTGCTGATCCCTCTGCTGGCGAGCTTGGGAAGTGCCGCCACACTTCTGGCCGAGGTATCCTTCCGAACCGGACATGTTTCATAACATTCTTTATAACATAAAGTTCAAGATGTACGACAGGTTCACACGCTATTTGTTGAATTCCCGAGGAGTCGAAATACAGAACTTTATTTAAACAACGGATGAGCTCGCTGTACGAGAGCTACAGTGGTTCTGGTTTCGATTTCTAACGCCTTTTGAGGGGTCTGTGGTAAGGACGTGGACTTGAGTGGGGGGGGTAAAGAAATACACAAGAGTAGATGTACGCCGAATATAAATGTATTATCAAATGCTTCCAAAATTCGTCACCTCGTGTGAAGGTCCACTCGCATATTCATACATCGAACGCGTCGAACACATAGCATGATATACGCAAAAAAATATGCTTTGATACATTATCTATGAGATCTTTCATATCTAACGTAACGCAGCTGTACAGAGAGCATCAGACACGACCCGTACCAGGAATATTCTTAGGCAGAATATTTTGTCAGTGTCGGTACGCGTCTGTGCCTCTTTGACCCCACCTGTGTGGCCAGAAACAGCGTCTCTGTTCTGTCCCTGTACTCCGCTTAGGTAGCTGAAGGATCAGCTGCGAATGACATACACAGCACAGTGCGGTTGAAGAAAATATGAAAGCTGCTCTGAGAGCGGGACGTGCCGTTGCAAACGACGAGGCGATGTTGATGAGTCTAGTCTGTGGTGTTCGTCGAGGAAACTATTTTAAAGGGAAAACGAAGGGATGATAAGCGTTCTGCTCGAGATCACAATTTATTCCAGCGTATGCTGGTGCGTTACATCGTCACTTGTTGTTAGATAAGTAAGTTACAGCCCAGACAAGAAAGTTGTTGCAAAGGTGACATTAGTGGAAATAGCGGAGCAGCCTGATTTGATGGGCATAAGTGTGTAAAATAATTCTTCGGCCAATATCGAAGACAACCCTATGTCTCGGTCCATCATTACGAACTCATCGGAGATGTTTAATTGTCGACCAGCTGTGCCAGACGGTTCCCATACCGTCGGGCTTATGGGGTTGTTAAAGTCGGGCGTAGGATTTCTGTAAATATCAATGAAGCATGAATGACATTTATGATTAACGTCCACTGTGCCTGGACTGGCAAATGAATTTCGTTAAATTATGAATTTCGAATTGCTGCAGAAATATTACACGATAGTCCCAACTCGTGCCTGCTGTACCCTCGAAGAACCTCCCTTCTCGAGGCAGAAGGAAAAGCACGCTTCGTACTAGCTGTTGACTATCACAGACTTAAGTCACACTCGGACTTCTTAACCCTCAAGTGGATTACTCGGGCCGTACCGCCCTGTGCAACTTCAAACTAATAATTGTTCAACGTGTGTTTACATAATTTTGCGAAGATCTATGCAATCCTCTATTATCTCACTGTGCTTCTAATGCTGCAAGGAAAATTGATTTCTATTCATCTGTTCCGTACAAATGAAGCAATTATTAGTTTGATGTTGCACAGGGCCGCTGCGGCGTTCTGATTCGAACTAACATGATCAGTGAATGCGCGAGGGCCTGATTAAAATCTGAGACCAGGGGGAGGCCTGTTTCTTAGTGAAAAAACAAACCAGCCTGGGAAGCGGAATGTCCAGGGTTCGATTCCCGTTTAGTCCACCCGACTTTGTTCTCCTTCGCTCTACTACGTAAACAGAATCTTATCATACCCGTATTTCGCGAAGTTCGTCCACATTTTCACCACCTTTGCTCGGAATACGTTGAAGGGATCGGTTGGATCGGTCGGCACGTTCAACGGTTTCACGTTATACAAAATTGCAATGTCGTCGAAGTGAGCAGCCTCTGAAACACACAGTCGCTCGTTTGAAAATCGAGGAACGTTTTCGGAATATCGAAAATGGAATAAAATTGACTACCCATTGACGGCACATCGTCAAAATTGTGCATATAGTACGGCGACGTGTATGAGATCATGTAATAATAAATAGGATGATCGGTATTCGTTTGGCTGAACAATCGCTGGCCCAGGTCGATATCAGCAGTCATCGTCACCCCTGACGCCGACTGTGAACAATAAACGGCCGGTGTTGAACATGCACTGTGCGCAAATAATCACTCTTCAGGATGTCAAACTTTTGCAGTCATTCGAGAAACCGTAAGGCAAGGGATTAATTAGTATACAATAAGAAAATTACATATGCTATTCCCTCGATCAGATTGTAGTACTTCTGAAGATCTATCGGCTGGAGCGGGTTGAAAAAGTCCCCCACGCTGGCCGTAATATTGGCTATTCCGTATGCGACTGTAAGACACAGAGATGAAACTGATTAGGAAAATGTATAGCATGCATATTAGCCTAGAATCTATTTTCAACAATTGTTTTGTAACGTATATGTAGGGTTTGATTTTTCCTTTGATTCATTTTCGTGAATTGTATGTTATAGCGTAGGTATGCGATGTTGTGTGTGCGAGTATGTATCCGTGAGTAACACGTATATAACACACATAAATAAGAAGTTTCTGGAATGTTCGTGATTGGTGTGTCGTGATCTCAAAAAGACAGTCGGAGACGAATAGAAGAGTGCGTGTACCGTGTGTGACAAATAACAGTCTGATCTTTTAACATTTCGAGTGTCGCATCACCCATATCTGGGTGACAGATAAATTCAATTATTCTTTGTTTGGTCACGTAACATATTAAAAATATACCTAATCAGCTCTAATAGAAGCAGTAAAAGAATGATGAATGTTACTGATAGTATTGATTAAAAAAAAGGTAGAATTCATGATTACATTCATTTTGTATAAAAATTGAGGTAGCTTTGACAGTTTCAGCTAATGAAGCGTGACACTCAAAGTGTTAAAGAGGACCGTCTCGCGTCTAGAACGCAGCTTGTGGTTTGCCGTTTGAATTTGCAGTGCGTAGAACAGCGATGGCCATCGGAGCTGCGGTCTTCCCCCACTCTAGGTACACTCCCCTCGTTTCAGTTCCCCCTCGTCGATCGTCGTCCCCGATCACAGCCTATACGAGGAGAATGGACCTAGAGTGGGGGAAGGCTGTAGCACCAGTGACCATCACTGACCTAATTGCTTGCTGAGTCTTATACGTTTTTTACTTAAATTCTTCACGTGAATTTCACTTTGCTCTTTATGAACCGAACTTTTGAACCGTCCACTTATCAACACACTGTCCACTATTTAACGTAAACTTTAACTAAAAGTGGCAAATGTGGTGTTAAGATCCACTCAATCAAATAGACGCGTTAGGAGAATGTGACTCGAACGACCATATCATTCGTAAGGCTTGAAGGAACGTAAGTATAAATAAGAAAGAACAGTGGCGTGTCGTTACCTTGATACCGGGAATCCTATTTGACGCGTAACACAAAAGGAACATTACAATTGTAAATAACACTTAACTAACATAAACAGGGGAAAAAAGTTCGCAATACGTACATTCGAAGCCGAAGAGTAATTCGCTGTACATGAAACCCATCATCATGTTGCGTTTCTTGTAGTCTCCATTTTGGATCAGGGTCACGGGACATTCACTCATGAATACCGGAGACATTGGACTGGCCAGATTAACATTTTCTATGGTACCTCTAAACGGCATAGAGATCTACGAATTTTCATGAGAAATTAGTTACCTCGGAAATGACACAACGGTACTCTCGGGATATATCAGGAGCCCCAGAAAGTTCGTGTGGTTTTCAATGATACGCTGTTTGCAGACTGTTTCGTATTTTCACGCATTCGCTGCCAGCGGAAATTATGTGATTTCATTCGTCTTGCCAGCTCTGTTTTAAGTGTTTGCGTTTATCTATCCGCCGACATTTCTTTGCGAGTAGATATATTTTGTCGCATAATAAAAGTTAAATTTTTCTAATGAATTTTGTCTGTAGTATTATGTTCAAGCTTTCCACACTGCTATGTGTATGACTGTAGCCAAAAAAGGCTTGACAATGTGAAACGCTTTCCATACAACGAGTATACTTATGCTGGCAATCCTGAACGCCCTGCCAACCACGAGTACACTCCAGTACACGACTTTTCTCCAATTTCAGGAAAGCTCATCGGTTCCACCTTCTGCAAAATTCACATCTTTCGATTCGGAACAGTGTGTGCTGGCAGTTTTTACATAACGATCGTTTCGAAATTATTTATCACTTAAATAATTTTGGAATGAGGAAATTGACTGATAGTCCGTCGGAGATAAGTCAGGCGAACACGGTGGATGAATTACAGCTTCCCAACCGAGTCAGCAATTTGTTGCAACGTCTGTTTCGAAGGAACAGAGCACCCTTATGATTCGTTGATCCTGGTCGCTTCATTAAAAGACTTGTCCTTCTTTGAAGGAGAAAATGAATTGTTACTTCTGCCTGCCTCTGCAAACGTGACAGCAGGTGAAACGGAAAACTGACTGAGAAGGAAAATCCGCACGAATTTTCTGAGGCACCAGATAAAAGAATGAGACAGAAAGCGAGTAACGTACGATGGCTGGGAGAATGTCCAAGCTGTTTTGAGCATTCACTAGATCGACTACATCAACTGTTCGATAGAACTCCAGTAGGGCCTCAGGGTCTGTAGATGTCTGACCCAATTGTGCAGCGAGCCGTGTTGCGGATGAATACGCATCCGTTGGCGATTGGAAGAGGAAGTACAGTGGTACTCCGCTTTGAGCAATGATTCCGTTGAAGAGGCCTGTCGAAAGAAGCGTATAGGCGCTGACAAAAATATACAGAGTGTTCAAAACAAATATTCTGGGCTCGCGGGATACACAGTACTCGTTTTTTGTCAAGTCCACCAATCTGGTAGAAAATTCATGAAAATTGATTAACATTTTACCAGGAAAATTTGAAGAAACATGTTAATTTTTAACATATTTTTTAGACAAATTATTTTTTCGGAAAACTAATTATACAGCTCAACGCACCATTAAAAAATAGGCATACCGTACATTTAAACCTTTTTTCTAGGACCAATAGTTTCTGAGATATACTGTCAAATATGGTTTTCGACCCCAATTTCAAGGGCTGTTTTCACCCCCTGGATATGGACGATTGCCCATACGAACAAATATAGATGAAATATTTTCTTGAGAACTGCTATCCACAAAAATTTGCGAGTTATAAACAAGCAGTCTGATCGCCAGTCTGCAGATGTTTATGCATGTATACATCTTTGGAGTACAATATTTTCTGTTTAAGTGTAGTTGAAGAAATAGAACTTTGTGGAAATTATATTTCGTGCCTTAAGTATCATGCAATGTACTTCTTGCTTCGATTGTTTCACAAATTTGCATTCTTCAGGTATTTAACACGTTGACCGCCACAGTGAAAACAGCCATCGCTGGTCAGACACGATATCAATTTCTTTTTCTACATAAATCGTGAAGGGAAGAAATGTTTAAATATTCAGTATTGTACATGTGTACCTATATTAGTGTTGGGACGATCAATTTCCTCAGAATGTCGTAAAAATCAATAGTTATTAAATTAAATAGAATTTGTAGCGCCGGTCCCTGGTGACCACCATGGCAGTCGACGTGTTAAGTATAGCAAATTGAATAAAGTTCCGTATTTCTGTAGAAGACGGAAAACATGTTAACAGTTGATCCTGATCTACTTGTGACGTACCCAGACCCTAAGAACCTGAACGGACAGAATTTTTCGGCGGATCAAGCTGAAACGGAATTATAAAAGTAGCAAAGTTTTTGTTGAATACCCTGAGACATGGGAGACAAAACGTGAAGGAAGACGGATGCCGCTCCAGAGCTCTCTCCAAAGAGGGTGACGTTGTTTGGATCGCCACCGAATGCTTCAATATTGTCCTGCACCCACTGCAAAGCCGCCACCTGGTCCTTCAGGGCAGCGTTGCCCATTGCCTCCGAATGATTCAGATACAAGTACCCTGAAATTTCCAACTTACTGTGATTTGTCCAGCTCTGAACTGGCGCACACTGTCCTCCCCAAGTATTAAAAGACACTTATCGTATTAGTCTTCAATTATTATAAGAACTCTTATCAAATTTGAAATCATTGAATGATTCGAATGCACACAGTGTTCTCTTCTATATTTTGGACCACCAGGGTTATGTACGTATACTACTGTATAACAATATTCACTGTGGAAATTAATGAAAAATTATCCTGTCTTTGTTGACACGTACTCATTGGTCTATGATCACTGCTTTCATCGATTTTGGCATTCTGGCTAATAGTGTTTCTACAGTTACATAAAATGCCTGTATAAGCTTAATAAACGGAAAGTGAGACAAAGACTCTACAGCTATAGTGCAGTCAAAGAAATGAAGCTCTGAAAAGTATTCGTACTGACACATTCGAAGCCTGCAAAGTGGCTTCGTTTACACCTTTAATTAATTCGGTCTGTTACACTGTTGATCTAACTTAAAACAGCAGAAATATAAAAATTTCATGAAATATCACACATTCGATATAAGTTGCAAGTGTATTAGTACCGAGGGCGGCAGTGTACAAGGGAACCAGAGTACAAGTGTTAGAGCATCATGCTGGGCGTGTCGGAACGAGTAGTGCTGTCGACCAGAAAGTGATTCTGAATGAAAAAATAAAACAACGATGTAGAATGAAATTCCTCCGTTTGAGGTTGCGTTGCAAAAGGAAAACAGTTTAAACATTCACCGGGTACACATTTAATTAAATGTACTCGTTTTATGGTTGTATTAATCAACGAATACTGTATCATGGAGTTCAATGAATTGATTCTGTGGGATTCTAATGATTCACCCTCATATCAATGTACTAAATATTGCGTACAAATGTTTGATCGATGCAACAGAAACTCTGAAAATGGCACTAAGCAACGCCCAAGTTGTAACTGAGTGATAGTTTGAGCGACATTGCGTTTCATCGCCGAATCATACGGAATCGGTACAATGCAGTCGATAGTGCAGTATTAATTAAATAATTCTACAAAAAAAAAAAAAAACGTGTACAATCAATTTAGGTGCACGCGTTCGCGGCAAATTTTCAAGCTTAATCGTCTGAAAAATAAGGTGTTAAACAGAAAATTGTATTCTACGCTTTGGTTTGTCTTTCTGGTCGAACCATTCGTCCCAACAAACCTTCTATGTCGTACCTAGCGCACCCATACGATAATTCATGTTGACATAGACTACGTTCTCCTCTATGAAAAAGTCGGGCCCGTAGGTCGTTTTGTTGTCGTACCCCCATGAGAAGGACCCACCGAAGATCCACACCATAACAGGCAGTAGATTGCCCGTTTCCAAGAAGTTCGTCTGTCATGATCGATAAAGTATTCATTAAGAAATCGATGCTACAATTAACAACGGTAAGATTCATTCTTCTGTTTCGTTAACTCTTTGTCAAATTCGCATTACTTATCGGATAAGGAACAGGTTGTCAGTGCGCGATGTGTTGTATATCGAAAAACAATAGTAAGAGGGAGCGTGCTGCTCAATTATGAATTAAAAATTTAGTCCAAATAACAGTAACCGCGACAAAAAGATAAAATGCTCCGTCACCTTAGGTGTGTAGACGTTCAGGTGCAAACAGTCTTCGTGTCCAACATACAGGTTTGAGTAACCGTCTATTTGAGGACACGAACTGGTATCATTGATGCAGGGGTACACTTCGAACCAGGGGAATGGTGGCGCAGGAGGCTGGAATAGTAATTGAAAAATATAGTATACATTTCACCCAAGGGGAATACTATTCGATGTCATATGAAACAGGCATATTTGTTGCAACTGCGCTACGTGGATTTTTCATTGTATGTATAAATAAGCAGAAAATATTATATAAACATGGGTAATAAAATAATAATAAATCATGCGATCAAGGTGGTTATTTTCTTACTACAATTCATTCTCCGTCAGCTTCCACCTCAATCATGTATTCGATGATACCACGTTTCTCATGGCAAACAAATAAAGAAGACATTCCATTTAAAAAAATGTTACTATTAGTAAAATCTCGGAAGATATGACCTGCACCCCCATAGTTTAATTTCCTTCCAGAAGTACAATAACTTTCTCTCGAAGCATTTCTTGTATCTTTACAAATGACAGAACAATTACGGGTGACAGATTTAGGCGGGACACCCTGTAGTTATACTTTGTTCCTCTCGCATTTCGTTCTCTTGGTATAACTTTTTAATGAAACTTCAATTACCTACTTTTATAACTCTTGAGGTACAATGTGTCACACACAAGTTGAATGCTACAATAGGCGCTACAAACTTGCGTCGACAAAGTTTTGAAAGAAGTTTTTTTTCGTAGGGGAAAATTTTGTTTCAGGGGAGAAAAACTACTTTCAATGTTCTGTTCACGCAAGTTTGTAGCGCTTATCGTACCATGAAACTTTTGTGCGTAAGTTTTTACATTCTAAAATAAAATGATAAATTTTCTGCGTAACATTGTTAGAATGTTGATGGTCCCGTCATTAATTGTAAGTTGGATAACCGAGGACCTACTGTAAATTGTGAAAAAATTGAAAAATCTGAATAATCGACCGTACCTGGAACCTGAGCAGTCCGATGGGTGGTTGAGCGTAGGGGACGCCCAGAAACGCCGAAAATGGAACGGAATGCCATACCGTGGTGTCCATGAACCCTTGAATCGGTCCATACTTCGTTTGAACTACCGAAGTTAGATTCACACCATGACAACATGGCGAGCAGGTTAATACCGCAAAGACAAAGCAAATTAACTTATTCATACTGGACGCTGTTAGTCGATGCTCCGTCACGACGGAGTTGTGACGATGGTCAGTGAAGACCAGGGTACGCCATTTTATACTATTCGAGTAGCACGAGAATTCTATACAGTGGCAATTTATCATGATGACTTATGTTGTTTGAACAGCTATAAAATCATTCGACGAGTAAGCTATTTTTAAGGATCGATGTATAGACATTAACTTTAGCACCCCTGTTCCGCTGCTTGGGCAGTTCTTCAGCTCGACTGTCAACAAATTTCTATAGCTTTGAAACAGTTCGTCATAAGTCTACGGAAGTATGACATTCTTTCACCAAACATTGCGTCTAACTTACAAAACTGTTGGCTACAGGTCTTTTCCATGATAATCCATATTATTATTGAAAAATTCTAAAGAATATATATGTCTGACGTTGTGTGAGTGGTTTGAAAATATAGAAGCTGACGATTACTCTGACGAACAATATGTTTTATTCGAGAGTGTTCAGAAAAACAGCTTAACTGTGTAGTTTGAGCGATGTACGACGAATTAATTCTGGTGTGCATGTGTCACGGTTGTGCTAATTGAATTACAGTGTAATTTAATTACGTAATTAAAAGTTTTCAGTTCATTCAATTGCTAATTACTGTAAACATGAGTGTAATTGAATTTAATTGTATTATGTATATATAAATACATGTTCAATGAACTTTATTTTCTTTTATAGTTAATAAAAAGTTAATGCATACAAGATGAACCGCCTGACGTGGCTACTTTAAATTATTCTATTGTTACTGCACCGATTATGTACATATTACATTCTCTTTTAGACGTTCTTTTCCAAAGTTTTCAAGGGCTTTCCAGTTTTTTATACAGAGCACTATAATTTTCATACGCCCGTCTTATTGTTCATATTTCGGACGAACTCTTCAAGCATCATACAATATTTTGTATTTAAAAAAAAAATGAAATTCACTTTTTTCAAATATATGTACGTCGTTCACAACGTTTCTAATTTGTTACAGTTTTATATTCTTTTTATTGGATTATTTTTCATTATCAGCATACTACCTAACCAACCGCTATCCTTTTGCCCGACGTAGTTCCTACAGTCACCGTTCTAGATCATAAAGTGCGCTAAACAACAATTGGTTTTCGGTGCCGTCGGTATTTCAGATCGTGTGACACGAATCCCATGAGACAATTGGTCTGTTTCAGGCGTGGCCAACCCGCAGCCCGCGGGGTGCAACGAACCCTGGGCAGTTAGTAATGCGGCCCCACAAGATCGTAAACTTTTAATATTATTATGTGATTATTGTATCATATGTTATTATATTTTTTGTAATTTTTTTAATAAAGGAACCTTTGTTACTTATATACATTCACTATATCATATATTTTATATGCGGCTCAAGATAATTCCTCTTCGTTCAGTGCGGCCTAGGCGGGCCAAAAGGTTGTACACTCGTGGTCTATTCTATATCTCGTCTGTGTTAAGAGCTTTTGAACGCAAAGTGTTAAAAATACCGCTTCAGCTTCAAGCCGGAGGAACAGCTCTGTTCCGCAAAATTAACAATAAATACAGCTATAGTGAATTCAACTTCAGCAGAATCAACACTCATGCGTTGAAACTCATTGGAAACCGCTTCTACAAGGCAGCGTCCGCGACAGAAAACGTTCTAGTGTAGAGGGTAACTTTTCGAAGTCCAGAGTATTTTGACTCGATCGGACGCAACGGCGACATTCCACCGGATCTATTCCCGTTTCTACACCGCAGTGGTTCCATAGAAAATATCCTGAATAGACTTATTATGTTTCAGACACGTGTAGGGGAGAGAAAATCCAATCTCCCTAAATTCAACACACCGAAGCAGTGAAGGATCCAGGAGCCTTTCTGGGGGTGGGCAGGGTGAAATGTGTTAAAGTACATAAGTACATTTTTGAACCTTCTTCCACAAGATTTAAAATTTGCTTGTAAGTTATATTTTAATATCTATATCTGATAGTATAGTCTACATGGTTAAATTCACATTGACCATTTATACATTATAAAAAATCAGAAAATATACATTGACAACGCATTAAGTATATACCTAAGCAGTTTTTCAAAATGTGATATAATATTTTTATATTTTATTACTCTTGGGGGGAGGGCTATCACCCCTATCGCCCCCCTTTGGATCTGCCACTGCATTAAAGTTTAGTGATTAAACGGCTGCCGCCTACACGTGCTATTGCACGTGCCATTGCGTTTCGAGCCCAGTTATTATGCAAGTATTGTTAATAACCTAATATTCGATACCGAAATACCGAAACTGGACAGAAGTAAAAAAGTTGAAAAATGTCATGAAGAATTTCCATGGTTTGGCGAACCAAAAGCCATTAAACTAATTTCACTATGCACATTGTATGTATATATATCTATATGTATTCATTTGCAATGCACTTTACGATACACGTGACATTTTTACATTAAAATGCTTGTGTGACTGGTCAATGTTACGGCTGCCGAAAGCCATTTTTCAAAACGTGACAATCATCAAACCTGCTGTTCAAATACGGTGACATTAATTACGATGTATTAATATAATAAAAATATCATCGCTTTTATACTGCAAATTTATCGTCCCATCGTATACATTTGATTCCACAGAAAAAAGTGCGTCTATCGCATTTTTCCTTGAAACTTCAATGTTAATGAGATTAAATTATTAATATATCATCAGCGATGTAAACCTCGCAATTTTCATGAGTGATGAATTTTGTTCGCGCAAATACGTAAAAGGTCTTACCAGGTGTCCTACAGACAACTGTGTCAAATTGAAACTGTGGCAATCCCAATGATTCACGGAATCGATCAAATAGTTCCAATGAATACTTTTCCTTCTAATACAGGCGCGATCGACTAGAAATTTGTGAAATCTACAATAATGTAATTTCTTACGGATATTGCGACCTTGCGCCAAATTGCAATGTCCTCAGAAACTGTTATATAAAAAATGTTATCGCATGTATTACTTATTGTTTGTAACAGTTATGTATGAAAAAACAGTTGAAAGAACATGTTCGTCGGATCAATTTCGCTGTAACCCGATGGTCAACATATATTCTTGCAAAAACTATGTAAATGAAAGAAACTGATCAAAGGAACATTTCCTAAAATTTTCAACAAAATTTATGTTAGGCTCTCTTCAGCTTCACCGACTCCACTCTGATCCTCTCCGGCTCACCTAAAAAGATCATTAGTTATAGTCTTCGTTGCTCTTGACCTCGAATCTCAGACATCCTGAGAGATCTGTATCACAATGGTAAATTCCGCGGTCATTATCTCGACTGATAAGGAAACGCAAAGAACACGAATAAAGTAACACGTTTACTGTTCGCCCGGTTAGGCTGGTGCCACACGAGCGTTAACACGTTGACTGCCACACCGTATAGACTGAAAATAACACACCTTTCTAAACTTTGATAGACCACGAGCGTACTCTCAAGTTATGCCATTTTTAATCAACGATGTTAGTAACTCTTTGTAGCTTTTTACTGGTTCTGTTAGACATTTTAAGATATTTTCAATAATACTATTCGTAGTCAGGTAAATAACGGCTGAATTTAAGCGTCACCCACGTATGGGTGACATGGCAGTCGAAGTGTTAAAGCGACATCCGTTGCGACGGACGTACTCATAGGGCGCATACGAGCGTCGAATTTTTTGCGTTAGTTTACCAAAAAGTATTGGAGAAAGTACGGATGTGGATGAGATCGAAATATTTTGAACATGAAAAAAGAAAGACACGTGATTACAGAACGGACGTCCGACGAAGCGCACGTGTGAGCAGCCACACGTGCTTCAATAAATAATAGTGCTACACAATAAATAGTATAGTACTCAACAGAGAAAAACAAAATATGCAATTGTTTATTCCGATGTATTACGCTGATGCATAAATAACTTCCAGTTCGTCTTCTTCAATTTATTAAATAACTCGTTAAACAATAATTTCTGTTACTCCTGCGTCATGTCTAAGCTTCAGGGCTGTTTGCTTTCCGATATGAAATCAAGATCAGTTGCACAGTTAAACTTCTGTAACCAGAATGTGTATGACGAAAATGATACATCAGAAATATGGTAAACTTTGAAGGCTCATTTGAATGGTAATTGTACACAGTGATAAACAAAGGAAATAAAAATTCAAAGATACACAGATATAGATATACATGATAGGTATAATACACAGACAAACCAGAGCTGTGGAGTCGGAGTCGGAGTCGGGAGGAATTTCTGATCACCGGAGTCGGAGTTGGGAGTCGGAAAAAAATATGCTGACTCCGACTCCATGTTAGCAAATTTTATAAAAATCAAAAATGTGCTCAAAATAATTGAAAGTTGTAGTAAAACTAAATAAATACTAAAATAGGAGTTTGTATCAAATTGTATATGAAATATTAGTAATTCAGTTATAAACATACATATACTTATTAGGCTGACAATTCTTTATAAATGCAGGAGTCGGGGTCGGGGTCGGAGTCGGAGTCGGGAATAAAAAAAAAAGGGAAGTCGGAGTTGGGAATTTTGACTACCGACTCCGCAGCCCTGAGACAAACAACACTGTATAGATTTACAGACAGATCTATCGGTAAGTATCGTCCAAGTCACACGGCATTACACAGGATGAAACTATCTTAATATTCATGAATAAAAAGTTTATTATATATCTGAACGTTTCTATGACTCGATCCTATAATTTTATATAATCACAACTGAAAAGAAAGGGTCAGGGTCAGCGTCCTCGTTAAAATTACGACCGGTCGAAGAGTAACTCGGTTGCAAAGCGCGTCTCATCGTTTGCTCGGGGCTCAGCGCCTTGAACGAGGAGTAAATTTCGGAGTTACATCATGGAGCATCGGGAGAGTCTGACGAGCGAAACGATGAGAGAAATAGATAAGAGGACCAACGTCCATAAATCAGGCTCTGCGGTACGAGGCGCCTGTTCATATCCTCACCGCGTTATTACACGTTTTTAACAATATTTCATGCCGCGGGGCCTCCTGTTAGTCGTGGCTGCTCGAAGAGAGAATGTGTCCTTGCCAGTTCGGACGGAAACGCCTTGCTCGCGAACCTCTTCTCGCTTGATCTGTCGCCGTCGAAAGTGAAACTTAAAGCGACGGCTCGATCTTGTTCAACGATTTTAGTTGCACATCCGGAGAACATATCGCTCGTTCGTCGAACAACCGATTTCGTGGAGTGAAAAGCACCTTGCTCGAAGTTAACACGGTTATGGTTCGCAGCAACGGTATTCTGGCCCAGAACGATGATCTGTGCGCAAAGAATTCCCGCTGAGTGATGAGAACGTTCTGCTTCCACGAGGTACAAGCCTTGGCGTTCTGTTCATCTGTTTTGGCGAACTACCGGTAAGCATGGTACCTTAGATCGTCAGAGAGGTTGATAAACGCGATCGAAGACGTTCGAAAGCTTCATCGAAGACGTTCGAAATGCTGCGTTTTCTTGATTGAGAGCAATGGAAGAGAGTTGTGTTGCTTTTTCCGCGCTGAATCGAGGCGCTCATGGTGTGTTCCACTAAATTTTATTAACCTGTAAGTACTACTATCGGGTCCTGTCAAAACATTCTGGATAATGCAAGATTCCTATATGTTTGAAATGGCCTCTACAATTTGTCCAAAATGCCTTTAATAATATTTGGCTTGCACTTATTGTTAATATGATTCATTTAGTATTATTAAGCAGGAAGAAATTTTTGCTTGTGCAAACTGTGGGTTTTATTGCAAATTTCAGGACTGGGTCCCAGAAACCCGCTGGTAGTACTTAAGTTAGAAATTTTGGATGGTAGTAGGTACGGGTTAAGTATTCGTCACAGTGAAAAAGGTCAGGCTTTGGTACGGCAGACTATAATCGGCGTTTTTTAACACCGTTCTTTTTCAAAGTGTACTTCTCACAAGCATATTCGGCGCAAACTGAATAATAACATCAGGATAATTGCTACATTCCAAATAAGATCTGAACATTTCAATAATTTGTCAAACACATTATTAATCAAATGATTGTACGAAAGAAGAACAAGTATTTGACTAAAGGTTTATTTACGAAAGTAATTAAATACAGTTTAAGTAAGTAAATAAAATGAATACAGTCTAACAACAATTTGGAGAAGCATAGTACTCGCAAGAAGGAGCAAAATATGCCTAACACGTTGAGTGCCACAGTGAAAACAGCCATACCTAATCAGACACGATATAATTTACTACTTTTTATATAAATCGTAAAGAAAAGACAGATTTGAGTACTTAATCGTGTTATTATGTTTCTGCATCATTGTTTCAGTATGAAGTTCGCTCAGAATTTTGTGACAATCAGTAATTATTTGATTAAATTAAATTTTAGGTAGCGGTCACTGATGACCCCCACAGCATCCAACGTGTTAATCGATATATACTATAAAATTAACCGTTCAAGTGTTATGGATTTTCATAAATAGACTGCGGATGTTTTTGTGAAAATATTCATTTTTAGTCAATCATATTTTCTGTGCTAATGCAGTTAAACAAATGAAACTTCAACAAAAGTGTATTTGCTCCTTAAAATATTTAACATACGTGCTTCTCATTTTGCCAAATTATGAAATGTGCATTATTCACCAATTTGAGAGTGTTAAAGTGCATAAAAATCCGCAGTCTATTCATAGTGATCATACATTCTAATATTCCGTGCGGAGAAAGCTTATAGGCGTTCAGAGTGCGTATCTAATAAATTAGCTTACGAACTGTTCGCGCGATATCGATGGTCTACATTTCACCAGCAATGATTACTACATCTTCGCCCGAGAAATTATTATAACCATAAAAATATAACCCTCAAACCTGCGAAATTAAACAATTTTCCCTAGGAATCAAATCTCATTTAACTCAAATTCACAATGCATCAATTACAACGAAATGATAAGCAGATAGAAATATGTTTGACTTTCAGTTCCTTGCATGCACTGTCATTTAATCCGAGATCATTCAAGTTCATCTGAGTGCACAAGCAATTACTTTTTCTTCGAGCTCGTACCGAGCAACAGCCATGAACGCGCATAAGAAGCGTCACAAAAGAACATTTACGTACATACTAAAACGCATTGCAACAGCATCTAAACACGCGTGAACTTCAACCTATGACAGTGTTTGATGCATGATTGATCGGAGTGCTGCAGATACGGTCTGGACAATTTTGTGCAGAAATTTCGGCTTTGGATAAAATTGCGCCGTACACCGCTGAATAATTTTTATTGCGATTCAACGCACCGAAGACATTATTTCACAGTGAATGGAGATAAAACAGTTGAGTAATCATGAAATCTTGATGCTTCTTCGAATCCGAAAATCTCCATATTTGTACGGCGCTTCCTCAAAGTTTGGTCATGGAGTAATCACAAGTTTGCAGAATAAATATTTCGTGCAACAACAAAATTATCTCGGGTACGGTTTCTCGAATGCGCACAAAGTATAAAATACGTGCTTCTGCTCGTGTCAGTTAGCAACAGCAATAGACGTGTCCCGCTACGGCTGTATAATTAACGAATAGAGAGCCGTATAATTAAGAAATGACAGACCGTCCTGAGCGTTTGAGGCCTCGATCCAAAGAAATATCGTTGCTCCAGTTAGGACGCAATATAATTACATTTCGCTTGATAGAGCAGGCTAGTCACCCTTTCGCGAGGCAAACATCAATTTCACTTTCCGACCGGCCGAACGAGTCTCGTGACAATGACTACAACCACTGTTGCGTTCCACGATCAATTACATCAGACCCAATTAGCGATCTTAATCACGGGATCACGGAAGCGTCGACGTGAAGCTGCAATAGCTCCATTCGGACATAAGTCGCGACACGATCGTCTCCAGAAACATGATGCATTTATTAGGCAGGTGTTTAGTGTCTCGATCAACCGTCTCACTCCGATAGGTGTATACAGGATGAGTCACCTACGGCTGGAAGCTGAAATACTATCGAAACTATTAATTATATCGAAAAATGTTTCAGACAAAAGTTGAATGGTTCCAAGGGGGGCATTATTCTGTGTAATTAGCATTTTTGTAAGTGGACACGCAGAGGACATTCGAAGGTCAACTTTGTTTCTTTAAAAGGAATTATGTATAATTTAATATATCAGTCGATTCAATTCGGCATTCTATATAAAATAGTAGTAAACCATTTATACCGAAAAACCATTAGTTTAGAAGATATTTTAATTAATATATTGCGGAGTAGTATGTAGAAATTTTAACGAAAGAAACAAGTGATAATCAGAAGGGGCAAGGTCCAGAGAGCGAGCAAGATGGGATAGAACATCCTAATCGAGTTTCAACGACTTCTTTCGAACGACCAAGGAGACGTACCATAAATGCGTTTTCTGGTTTTCTATCTTTTAAGACGCACAGAAACAAACTGAAACAATTTACAGGAGAACGAATACACTGTTCAAAAGGTAGAAGACAACCGAATGCCAGAACATCAACGAGAAACAGACCGGGCTGCATGTTTGCCTAAACATTGCCTAACAACGTCGAGTATGCAAATTACGAAAAGAATTTTTGGATAATAATTTTATGCGTATATTCTTCTTTCGAAATAGTCCACACAGAACCGTACCATTAAGCAGTGTTTAAACTTCTATTATTCTGTCACAAATTCGTATATAATTCGGTATATATTAATTTGAAATCACATGAATGCAAAGCCAATAATTCACACGATACGACAAAGTAGCAAACTTAGACTCTGTTCACGACAAAGTGGCACCCCATGGATCCAGCTGTCCCGTACAGCGGCGGCATACTGACGGCCAACTGCACCGTAGCGGAAGGTACAATTAAGATTGAAGATACCTTGTCACTGGAATCTCGTGGCTTTACTGGATATCGCTGTCAAAGCACGTGGGAGCCGCCACTCGCGATCCGGATAAAAATGCGTTGATACCGTGATGAATTGCGAGCGATAAACGAAAATAAATTTTCGGCTGCTCAATGTTGATCCTCCCGTCGCGCCAGCGCGTCGCAGTCTCCTGCCAGGCGTCTCGATAGCAAATTTGCGAATCCGCTGACGTGGAACACGCGTCCGCCGCCAGAATGACAGGTAGCCAAAAGAACTAAAACGTGAAAAGTCGAAAATTTACCGAGGTTCTTCGACGGCGTGACGATATGCGGCAGAAAGTGTGTTCTCGTGGCGTGTGTCATTGTAAAATAGCGACACGGAAGTCGGAAATGTGTTCATATTACATGTGTGATCGATTCCACCTATTAACTGTCAAAGTGTTTTGTTTCGACAATTTTTGTGTAGCTACAAATTTTAGTTGCCTTCCGACGGATTTAATGATCTTAGATACGCGGGATCTTCGAATGGGGCTCATGTCAGTGAAAGGGAAAAGTAGACTCAGGTAAAACGTAAGCTTAATCTAAGAGGAGAGATCCATGACCAAGTACATTTGTTTCAGCGAAAATATTAAACAGATCTGTTGACTTATTATAGAAAAGCTTAACACGTTGACTGCCACAGTGGAAACTCCCATACCTGTTCAGACACACTATAATGTATCAATGAAATGTCAAAACTCTCATTAACACGTTCGCTAGAGGAGGTAAAGACGGAATGCATGATCCTTCTTTTCATTTTTTTAATTTGAATTTTATTATGAACCGTTTAACGCACGATTGGAAATGTGAAGTGTCCGGAAACTTTTGCACGCCACTGTATGTACGAAATTGAGTTGATGTTTGATGTGTATTTTGGGCCTTCCCTGGCCCACGCGCCGCACAGTGGCAGATTTCGCCGAAATCCTGGCCAAAAGTAATATTTTTATATCTAAGATGAATTTTTGGAATAAATTGCAATAATATGGCTCCGAAATGATAATAATGTACTTTTCTAATGGTAAATATTGAATATAAAATATGTTTGATTAAATATAAAAATGATGATAATTACCTATAGTATAAAAATGTAAAGTACATTCTACTTTATATTACTAGTTTTTTAATACTTACTATACAATATTAATTAATTATAGTATTCTTCTTCTTCTTCTTCTTCTTCTTCTTCTTCTTCAGCTTCAGTGATGTCCGGTATATAAAAAAGCTCAATGACGTCTTTGACTGCTCATATATGGATCTGTGGATACAAGCAAATTAAGGAAAATATCTTCCACTGTTTTCGTTCTAGAAAATTTTCTAGAGTAATGCTCTCTGAAGCTTTTTATGTCTTTGTCGCGACTTTCTTGTGCTTCTTCTCCCAGTTGTCCAATTGGAAGTATTGCATGTTTCATGATGTCCGCGGAATGAATTAATATTTTATGGACGGTCGTTGGCACATTGTACCACGGATATAACTTTACAAACTTCTCCGCGGTTTCTAAGCAGCATGTTTTACAGAGATCTGTTTTTATAAGGTGCATGCTCGAAATTGTCACCAAGATTACGTGGAAACACTTTATTATTTCTTCATCCACTCCTGTAATTTTTGCTGACGCAGAAGAGTTGCTGACAAAACGGCGAGCGGTATTTCCATCATTACTTGCACCGACTTCCGGCTTCGATTTCTCTACAAGCAAACGCATTTCAATTCTGAAAGATTCTTCAATTCTTTTCCTATTTTTCACTGGCAGATGACAGAGTTACAAGACAGATGCAGCAAGCATTCAAGAAATCTTAACCACGCGTGTAACGGCGATATTCCAAATCTCAATTTTGATTCGTCCTCGATATTTTGCTTCTTCATCGAGTCGATGTTATTAAAATTTTTGCAGGTCAATCGGCAAAGGTAACATCTTTGTGTTGCGGGATTTTTTGATATCGCATTACATACCTATCAATCATTGTAAATAGCATTGTGTGGAGTATCGATGCATCGGTGTACTTAATTTTCACTGTTGTCGGATTTCAAAGGTTTGTTTGATTTTCAATTTTTTGTACTTCTTGAACTATCGCATTTCTTGTCTCGTGTATATGTATTGAATTCGAATAGGCCTGCAAAATCTTGGCGAGGATGTTTGATAATTCTGCCACAACACAATTTTTTCTTTGCTATTTGGATCACCTGATATAAGTTGCAATGGAACAAGGGATGAAAGAAATATGCTTGAATCGCAAACAGTGGAGTCTTCAATTCTTTGCTTATACTCGCTTATTCCGGATGTCCCCTCGCAGCCCCATTTAACTATTAAGTTGAGATTATTTAAATGATTAACATCCAGGTGCTTCCGCGTATGCTTCGGTGATGATGATATTTTCGGGATAACAGTCCGTCCTGGCTTCAGTTATAGATCCATAAGGTGGATACAGGTTACTATTGTGCATCTTGGCTGCACTAATAGTATTATACTGCTGTTTTGTTAATTTTGCCTCCACTATTATAGACAAAGCCTCATCGCGTGAGTATGGCCTTAACGGCGGATTGCCTTTCCTCTGTGCATCTTTAATTTCGGTAGCACGTTCTGGCGACGAAATTATGTCTTTTATAACGTTGGCAGCATCTAATTTGTGGTGCTTTCTGAACTGCATTTGAGCAGCATAAGGGAGCTCCTCAGAATTAAAATTTGTTCGCAGTTCTTCAGTCTTTCTTCGGTTGGATCTTTCGCTGGCTTCGGAAAGATCAATCGATGGTCTTCCAAAATTTTCACCATATGTTTTGCTCGAAGAAAATTCAATTCCTCCATCTAACCGCGAATGATTTTTATCGCGGAAATTACTGTAATTTCTAGCACACGCGATCCACCTGCTTTTCCATTGGAAAGTAAAATGTCGTAAACTTTGCGTTATCTCCTTTGACAGTTAACCACAGCCTTTTTTACATACTCGCACAGATAGCTACACTCGTCTGTAAAAGTGGTTGAGGGACAACCTCTAAGACAGTCTGCAAGTTCTTTTCTGGATAATAAAGTGTAAGCTCCTTGAGAAGTTCTTTGCAATACACTGTCGCTTTATAAAGTACAGAACAATGTGTGTCGAAACTGGACAAACTGCACAATCAAACCGTACGAATTGCACAAAGAAACTGCACTACTGAGATGCTTTATAAAATCGTTTGGAAGATATAAAATCGATGTAAATATTTCGAAATTTGAGTGATGTCTGTCGCTTCAGTGACTGTTTGTTTCTTATGATAACTTTGGTTCGTTTCTATTGGTTAAGTTCATATTGTGCGAGTGGTGTAATCGCGTTTTAAATGTCTTATGGGTGTGTGTCTAATTTACCATTGTGTCACTAAAAATTTCGGTGGAAGGAGAAGGAAGGAACTTTTCGTAAATAGCTGTAAAAGAAAATTGCAATTTCATACCTAAAACTGACCAGAACGTACTCTTTCTTCATCAAAGAGTCCCCGGTTCATGACGGTCAGCAGACTTTAAGCGTCCGTCGCTATCTATTGTCGTCGCTGAATAAACGATCATAAATGTGTTCTGCCTGTTTCGTATTTTTAACTCAATGCTGTAAATGTACTACTTATCAAACCAGCCGGGCCATTTAGGTATATAATTAGGCATATTAATCAGGCAAAACACGGTATTCCGACCCTGTGCCATAAATATACCGCTCCACAAACGGTGCGGAAGGCGAAGAAATAACAATAACTCATAACATCGCAATTTATCGCAGGAAAATACAACGGCATTTTCTTCAGGAACCTTCGAGGTTTATTTAAAAAAAAAATCGTCGCTTGATCTCACTTGATACATAACTATTTCTTTAGCAGAAGAGAAAAGATATATAGGTCCTGCATTCTCCTCTATCGCAGCTGTAAAAAGTGAAACAAAGCAATAAAACCAGAGTATATATTAATTTAGAGCATGTCAGACAGCTATCGATACTGAAAGAAAAGGATTACGGTTCGATATTAAACCAAAAAGTCAGCTTCAAGTCTGGTCTAAAAATGTCACATTATAGAACCAACAACTTTGAGATCGCATATCTCTAACAGGATCGTACAATGGAAACTGGTATCAGAGAAACATTATGCTCTGATAATTCATACGTGAAATGCAATACATAGATCTTTAAAATACGGACAAGAAAGGTCTTTTGACTTTCGGCCGGGATTTCGGCGAAATCTGCCGCTGTGCGCCGCTGTTTATTCTTTCCTCTCGCGATTGTCGCGAAGATCGTCTTGCGTAATGGCGGCTGATAGATCGTTGCGCGTCCACTTTCCTACGCAGTCATTCAAAACAAGCTCGTCGAGCGTAACCCCGGTACGTTCATTGAAACACGCTCCGTCAGCGTGGAATTCTCAAAGCTGCGCGAATCTCGTCCGCCGCGCGAAAACTTGAACCATTCTACGTTGCACGTGACCACGAAACTTTCGCAGACTACCTGAGCGACGAGATGTCGGCCATCAGCCCGGAATTAACCGTCAGGCGACCGGTGTACCAGCAGGACGAGCTCAATCACCTGTGCAAGTACTCGAAACCCAAGGCAGCCAGTAAGTACAGAGATTAAGTACAGATTAAGTACAGAGATTTTTGCCCACTCTACTCGGTTGGGTACACTCACATTTTCGCCTCCTAGCTCTATCTGTTGGTCGGTGGAACATTTTCTTGAATGTAGTCATTACGTTAATGCTTGCTGAATGTTCCCACGAGAGATGACATCAGAATCTGCATTGGTATTACAATAGTATTTTATGTTATATGCGCAGCTTTTCAGTAATAAATGCTACCAAAGCTACGGGGCCTGTTTCTTGGGCAAAAATGGGTTAAAATGCCTCGTGACTTTTGTTCCGTTTGTTCTGGCTTGACACGAATTCACACAGACCGGCTGGGTCGTTCTTCGTAGCTGAACTCTTCAGACTGGACGACGGTTCTCCGCGTAATGATGATTTTGTCAGATCAGCTGATTTTATGAGTGTTCGCCAGGGCCACGTGTCAGATAGAATTCGATCAATGAACTACTAATCTGCATCGAAGTGTGATTAACGTAACAGCGATTGTTGTTACACACCCCCGTTCGTAAGTATTGGGACACTCATCAAGTTTGAAATAAGTCGGATAAATTATATGAAATCATTAGAAGATTCGACGAATACACCTGTGCATACTTTATGCTACAAAGAAAATATACATTCCGTGTAACCTCGCAAATCTTATGACGGAAATTACTTAACAATTAAATCCTCATTTCGTTAATAGGACTCCTTCGCTTCTTAATTACAACTTCAACCGATCTTTTGGCATTCTAGCTGTAAATTTTTCAACAACCTCTAGTAATATTTCGTTCCATTTCACTTTTAATAATAATATTTTAAATAGGCAGTGAACTTTCGGCACATAAAATAATTTTATTTCAATAATCTGAAGCATAAAATAAAATGATTTTATTTGCTGAAATTTCGCTTCCTATACAAAATATTATTTTATTTAAGCTGCGTAGCATCTAATATTTTAAATAGTATTTGAAATAGTTTCTCTCTAAATTTTACCCAGCTTTATCATTCTAAGTAACAAGTGGTTCCACAAATCAGATTTTGATTTTAGACAGATTTGCCGTACTTTTTTATTCATTTCATCCCATATTATCTCAATTAGGTTCACGTCAGATAATTGAGAAGTTCAGTGTACAGGTTTGATTTCATTGTTCTCTTGACAGTGTTCCAAATAATTTTCCAGAATTTCGTAGTAATCTAAATAAAACATCATGCTTCCAACATAAACGATAAGTGTCCTAAAACATATGAACGGGGGTGCACGTATAGCAGAGACGATTAAGCTGTCTCAAGGTCATTTCGTTGTCTGCGTTACAGCTGTTCCTTGGCCTTAGTGTAACACTTCGATGACCGCAGTCGCACACAGATGATTTCATTCGTTTGAATTATGCTTATGTAAAAGAAGTAGCTAAGAAAGCTGTTATCGATGAAAAGTGAATAAGGGGGTACTTATATTATGCAAGGAAATTGTAAAGGAATATATATATAAAAGGAATAATGTAGAGTACGTGAGAAATTAACTGGAATCTGACAAAAATGACGAACGATGACTAATTTCCGAAAGATACTTGCGCGGTCATCGAAATGTTAAGAATGCTATAGTGGATATGCGACTGAAAGAGAAAAATAAAGAACAGTATATTGTAACGATCATCATTTTCACATTAACTTTGTTCAAAATTAACGAACTTTAGTAATTATGTGATTGAATACAATTTAACGCGTAATAACTGAAACGAGTTAAATATTTAATCGAATAAATAGGGTGTCCCAGGCCTAAACGATCAATCTTTGTCAACATGTTCTGTAAATTGAAACGAGGAAAATATGTTATATGTAGCAAGGTCCAAAAGTTTCAGGCCTGACTGCACTTTTTGCTCATTTTAATAGGAAGAATTCGGACTATTTCTGTGGGAATAGAAATACAAAAGGTTTTCTTCGGTTTTCTTCTGTCAATCAGGGATAGACTGGAAACTCTGGACTATAGTGCGTACGAGTGTAAGCCCAGAAAGCTGTGTTACAATTGTGTAAACCAGTGATAGCCACCGGAGCGGCGGCCTTCCCCCACTCTAGATCCATTCCCCTCGTTTCAGTCCTCTCTAGTTCGCTCCTCGTTCCCCCTCCATCAATCGTTGCCCCGGATCACAGCCTATACGAGGGGAATGGACCTAGAGTGGGGGAAGACCACAGCCCTGGTGGCCATCACTGGCTTAAAGGATTAAAACTGAACCCACTATTGCTTCCTCGTCATTTAATTCCACTATTGTAATTCTATAATAAAATGTTTTTGGGCTCACACTGTTTTTTTACTTCCACTCATACAACATGTTGGCACAGAGTTGTCGTTTAACTCTGGAACACTATGTAATGTTTAATTCTGGAACACCATGTAATACAAAAAATGATAAATGTTGCAGTTCTTCAAAAGATATCAACAAAATGCAAGAGGATCAAGCCACTGGCGGTCTTAAAAAATTCGATACCACTGATCGGTTGGATATCGACCTACGATTGGAAAAACAATATATTAGGAGATATCGTGGCTGGAATCACTGTCGCAGTCATGCACATTCCTCAAGGTACGAACGATTTACAATATTTTGCAACGATTCGAACAGAAAAAGCACCTGGTATTTTATGACATGTACGTCTGCCAATGGTACTTATCATGAACGTGCTACAATGACGTCTTCCGAGGGAAAAATTCGCATGACTTTTATTTCGAGAATTTGCTCTGCTTAAGCGCTCAAATGATCGCGTAAACAATATTCCTTATCGAGTTTTCTGTTGGTCTGTTAAGAATTCATGCGACTGACGCCAGTCTCAAATTGCATCTCACGGAGATAAGTATAACGAATAAAAATCGCGATTAGTTGGAAGCAATGAATTTCAACAATAACGGACAGTTAATGAATTTTAAACATAGATACACGTTTACACATGGAAATGTGGTGTTTAATCAATCCAATTGTATCCACAAGATTTTAGATAATGAGCTCATACGGAAGTGCCGACACATCGGAGCACATTGCACAATCGTCGTAAACTTACAAGAAGTCGCTAAGCAAATATTATTCGAATATGATTGTACAATATTTCTCCATTTTGATACAGTCGATAACATGCTAATTAGCCTCGTGTCGATCCACATATTGTGGATAAAGGAAAATTCCACGGTGTAATTATACTGTGGCGATGTAATTTTTTTCTCACCATCGTAATTTAATTACGCACTGCAAATTATTTTACAATAAAACCTTTAGGAAATAGTGTTTTATGAAATCCAGAAAATACATCGTTTACGACAAGCGAAGCTTTAATTTTCTGTTTAATTTTCTGACATAAAGTCAGCAGCACGAATTTTTGGATAAATTGATTTTCGACCATTTTTCAACATTATAATAAATAAAAATGGGTTTACAAAAAGACAAAGAGTGACCCAAGTGCAGGTGTACCCCAAAAATGTTCAAATTCGATTATCTCGGAAACGAAGCAATGTACGACAAAATTTTATTCTACATTTACAACTTATCTCTGCAAGTAAAATCAGGTTTGCCCGGTTATACCGCCCATCCTGGTTCATCCTGTACATATATAATAGTCAGAATACTAAAGTTCACGATAGCAGTAATCATACACCGAGAGGGGCGTATTAACAAAGATACGATATGATTTTTAATTAATTTCCATAGTCAATATTGTGGTATAGTAATATACGTACATGACCGAGGTTGTCAAAAATATAGAAGAGAACAGTGTGCATTCGAATCTTCCAATGAATTCATAACATTTTCAAATTTATCTCAAATTTCATAAATGTGTTAATACTTACGTGTTTCGAACGGCAGTGTGTATTCAATAAATGCAATTTGAATCCAACTGCAATAAACTCGTCCGTAAGAAGGTTAATGCTCTCTAACTTCACTTTTCCACGACACTTATGGTTCAACGCTTCTTTTACCACGCTGCGCAGTGTGATGAATAGACTGCGTATGTTTATGGGAATATGCGATTTTAGATACCAATATTTTTTATTTTAATGCACATGAAGAAATAGAACTTTGACAAAATTGTATCTTACCCCCTAAGAGTTACAAAATGTACTTTTTATTTCACTGATTTTATAACACGCGCATCTTGTACATGTTTGAATATGTTCAATTGCATAAAGATCCGCAGTCTAGTGATGAGTATATGAGACTTCGAGCCAGAAATCATAACTTCGTAACCCTTCAAGATTTCTACTTCACTTTTTTAAAAATTCTTGAAATGATGCCTACCTTCCAAAATTGAAAAAAAAAATAAAAGTAAATATAATGGAGTCATTTCACGCAAAATTAATTAATTAAATGATCTTAAGAATGGAGTGATTTTGGCACTTTTCTTAAAAGTACGCCAAGCTACATCAGTGATTCTCTTTTACGTTTGTTCAGGACACATTGGTCTTTAAAAAAAGGTGCAATGAGACACCGCAACTAACCACAAACTGAGGAAATAGTGAAAATAGTTATTAGCGCGCTGGTTGAATGATTTACATAATTGTTGTCTGCACCGCAGGAATGGCGTACGCAATCTTGGGAAACGTGCCACCGATCGTCGGCATCTACATGGCTTTCTTTCCCGTTCTGGTCTATCTGTTCCTGGGCACATCCAGGCATAATTCAATGGGTAAGTCGTCGAGCATGATTCAGTAATCCCATGTCCAGCGTTGCGCAATACGGAAACTCCGCGCGATAACACGAGGAAATGACTTCGGACTTCGACGTTCAGAACGAAAAACTTCTGACTCGACGATACTGTTTCCCTGTGAGCAACTTCCTTCTAACTTTCATTTCGTCTTCAACGTCACTTTCTAATTCTCTGCATTGAATCGACCGCCTATGAGATCTCACAAAGGACACATGTCGATTTTTATGCAATTTCCACATGATGTAGAACTCGAGAAAATATTCGATACGTGTTGGAGTGAAAGGGTGAAGGGGTGAAAACCGCCCTGTGCGTTGAATCGACCGGTAGCGAGTCGATAATGTCTGGAAGGGGACACACGTCGATTTTTATGCAATTTCGATATGATGTCGAGCTCGAAAAAATATTCGATACTTGTTTCGAAGGGGTGAAAACCACCCTCTGTCGTATCGACCGGTAGTGAGTCGATAATGTCTGACAGGGGACACGCGTCGATTTTTATGCAATTTCGATATGATGTAGAGCTCGAAAAAAATATTTGACACGAATTTTAAAGGGGTGAAAACCGCTCTATAATTTGGAATTGAAAAAGCTATTTTGTAGAATATCTCAAAGATGATTAGATGTAGACAATATAATTGACAGTTGTACACAGTATATCGGGCACTATAATATTTCTGCTTCAAATTGCATATTTTACAGGAACGACCAAAAGATGATGTTCAATTTCATAAATTTTTAAATATATACTTATTATAATTATTTAACTACTAAAACTACTGTATTCTAGATCAAATAAGTACCTTTGTTGAGACCAATTACGCTTGCCATTCTAACATGAAATTATACACAGTGAGGCATTTGACCCGTTGAGTGCCACGTGCACCATCGATGGCCCACGTATCAATTTTACGTTCATTAAATAATTGATCACCCCTATGAAACTTCGAGTAACAACTATATTACAATAATAGTATAAAGTAAGACATATATTACCGAATAAATAAATATTTATACAATCTTCCATGATATGCGGGCTGTCCCGAAAATCGCAGACTCTGCATGTCCAATGAAATCGAAAACATCTTGTCCATTTTTGAATCTACGAAAAAAATTACTTATTCGAGTGGAATCAGTATTCGCAACGCATAAATCGTAATCAGTTACAGAAGTGTGAGTTATTGAGAGCAACGGAGTTACGTCCGTATTTTCTTCTGATTGAAGGAACTTTCGCATTGATTTGCATGATGACCGGAAAGGTGGTCGTCACGTACAGCAGTCCAGGACACTCGAGCGGAAACGGCACGGTAGAAAATGAAGTATTGTCTCCGACGAGCAATCAATATTCACCCATGGAAGTAGCAACCGCGGTTACGTTCACCGTCGCCGTTATACAGGTAACCGTCTCTCGTCATCCGTTCATCGTCCGAACGGATCTCGTCAAAACGAATTCGGACAACGAATCTTCACACGAATCGATTTTTGATCGAAGCTGGGAATGTACGTGCTACGTTTAGGAGTCATCACGTCATTGCTGGCGGATAGTCTCGTCAGTGGGTTCACCACAGCAGCAGCGATCCACGTGTTCACCTCGCAGCTGAAGGATCTTCTGGGTCTGAAGAATCTAAACAAGAGAAAGGGTCCTTTCAAACTGATTCTCGTGAGTATAGAAATGTATGGGGTTTTAAAAAAAGGATTCAGTATTTTAACTCTTTGCAGTCGAAGGTTTTTCCGCTATAGAGAAGCAGCAACTGGGAGCTGTTTCGCTAAGAAACTGATGAAATTTTTTACAGCAAATATAGAAATAAATCATATGTAAATTAACGAATAGAACTATTTTATTTCAATAGTTCATGTGTTTTTGTATTGTACAAGACCTAATGTTAAATGAGGGTCGCCTCTCGAGTGCAAAGGGTTAACGCGTTGAATGGCAAGTGAAAGCTGCCATACCTAATCAGACATTATATAATGTCCCGTTTTGACACGTTGACTGCCACAGGGAAAACTCCCATACCTGGTCAGACATACTACAATATCCTATTTCAGAGACAAATCACGAGAAAAAAGGATATGTAACTCTTCAGTTGCAGAGTCTTCATCTTCTATTCTTACTATAATATTAATTCTACTTAAAATTTTAATAAACTTAGAAATTATTTAATCAGATGCATTTTGTTGCGCCGATCACTGGTGACCCCCACGGCAGTCAAGGTGTTAAGTATAAATCCCAAAAGAAAAGAATATTTTACTCTTCGAACGCGTAGGTGTCACCTTGTTCTATTATTACAATATTAGTATTATCCCAAATTTTACAAAAATTATTAGTTATTTAATGAAACAAAATTTGAGCTGCCGGACACGGATGACCCTACGGCAGTCGACGTGTTAAGGGCAGGGGATAGTCGCGAAATGGAGGAGAAAAGGCCGAATAAATGTAGGATCAAAAATTAATATCGTCGGAGTTATAAACAATTCTCTATTTTGGTTAGAGCAAGTGATTCGCTCGCTTTTCTGAGGAGACTTGCAATGACTGAAGACTGCGACTACAGTTGATTCCACATGTAGCAATTATTAGGTTCTCTGTTCCTGCTACGGAGTAACAAACTACCGGCCTTGAGGTTCGGTGCAATTAGGCCAACTTTCCTGTAAATTTGTTTCTCTTTCGAGGATTAACGAGCCGTGTCGGTAGGCCCCGATTTCAACCGCTTACGTGTTCGCTCGAGAGTATCGTTTATTCGATAAATCGAGGTAATATCGGTGTGTTCTTATAATCTTTCGACCAAAAAACGTGTATGTCATTGAACCTCCATGGTCGAAGTTCAGTCAACTGAATCGTGTTAACACGTTGAATGCCGTGGCGGTAACCGATGACCGGCACTGCAGGTCTAATTTAATTAAATTATTATCGATTGTCACGAAATTCTGAGGAAACTTCGTACTGAAACAATAATGTGAGAACAGAAGAACAGGATCGAGTACTCAAATCTTTTTGTTCTTTATGATTTACATAAAAAATAGTAAAGGATGTCGCGTCTGGTTAGGTATGGCTGTTTTCAGTGTGGCACTCAACGTGCTAATTTGATTAACACTGAAATTTCAAGGAAAAATACGATAGAAGAATTTTTTTCTGTAGAATCAAGTGGATTCGATGAGACATCGTTTTGCAGTGTAAAAGCGATTATACGTTTATTATAATAATACATCATAATTAACGTCGCCATATTTGAACAGCATGTTCGATGACCATCACGTTTTTGAAAAATAACGTCCAGTTATGCAAATATATGCGCATGAAAATGTTACGTGTATCGTAAAGTGCATTGCAAACGAATACGTATAGATATCCTCATACAGGCTTCAAATTTAATTTAATTAAATAATTATTAATTGTTACTAAATTCTAAGCAAACAATACTGAAACAATAATGTAGGAACAGAAGAACAAGACCGATTTCCTTTACGATTTATATAGAAAATAGCACATTCTATTGTGTCTGATTAGGTATGGCTGTTTTCACTGTGGCACTCGATGTGTTGAGACGGTGAAACCTGCTGCAACAAAGTCTAGCCTGAATAATCGTGATTCCACTTATTTTCTTTTGTGTTTATTTTCATGTTCATTGAAAAAAATCAAAGGTCTGATAAATTAAATTATTTTTCATTGTAGTTGACTTTCAACGGCCTTCAATAATCTTCAACTATAAGTAGTATTTGTATGTTTGTGATTCTGGAGAAAATAGAAACTGAAAAATATTTGTAAATGATTGAATCATATCGAATCATGAATAGATAAGGGGTCAATACATTACAGTGAACCCATTTTTATTTTTTTCTACTGTAATAAATTCGTTTCCAAAAATCTGATAAAGTTTCACAAGAATGCTAAACAGCGAGTAGCTTTTGCAAAATCTGTACAACTGTCAAAGTGCTCAGAAAAAATTCAAATAAAATTTCTGTCGACTCGTTGAAAGGCTCGCGATCGTTTCAACGCTCGTTCAAACAATTTTCCATAAGAGAATCGTTTCACTTTTCCTTATGGCGATCGGATTCCGTCGATGGAAAGTTTCCCGCGGAATTTCACGCGGTATTTCACGCATTCGCGTCGATTCCCGCGGCATTTCGTAACGTTCGAGCATGGCCGACAGAGGAGCGGATAATCGAATTCCCTGAAGCATAATGTGTCGGAAACGACAAACGAAATAATTGTCGGCGTTGCACGGCTCGACCGACTTATTTGGCACGAAGGGAAGTAAAACCAGCGAGCCGCCGTCATTATCAGACGTTCACTTTTTTCGAGTACCGCGCAGTCTTCGCAACGATGTCGGGCAACCGGAAACGCGGCTGCACTCGTAAATCCGTGGAGAGGACAACGATATCCGGAAGTCCGAATATGGAACATTAGAATCACTAATCAACGATTCTCTCATAGAATTCTGAATAAATACTAACCAACTACCACCTAATTTAGGTTGTTGCTGATCTTTTTTCTTTCAGTTGTATCAAAAGCGAAAAATATACTTTTAACACGTTGGCTGCCACAGTGAAAACAGCCATCGCTAGTCAGACGCCACATAAATTTCTCTTTTCTATATAAATCGTGAAGGAAAAAAATGTTTAAGTATTCAGAACTGCACATGCGTACCTGTATTTGCGTTGCAATGTTAAATTTGCTTATAATATAGTAAAAATCAATAGTTATTTAATTAAATAGAATTTCAGGCGCCGGTCACCGGTAACCACCGTGGCAGTCAACGTGTTAATGTTATCTGATGAAGAAATCATAAATAGGCTAACGAGCTGTCACTAAAATGTAATGACTAAACTACCAATATTGATGCAAATGCAGTTCGATAATTGAGACATAAATAGAAACTTATTCTAACGTTAAATGATTATAAAAAAAGTACCCCTTAATTTGCATGTCGCGCGTGCAAGTCGAATCTTCTGACCTCAGAATTCCACAATTTCTAAAATCAGAGTAAAGTAATTGAGATAGAAAGTTATTTTAACTACATTGAAAGTAACTGGAAAATTTCTCCCTGCGATTTTTTTTTTCACGGTTGATTTCCCAAAACAGGTAACATCACTCCAATTAAATATTTACAGGGAAATATTGTACTGTCAATAAACTTGTAAGAAACACTGTGACAGAATTTCATGTTTCAAATTGTTTGTAATTGTTTCAGATTTACGTGGACCTGTTCAACAGTATTAATGACGCTAATGGAGTGGCCATGATACTTTCATGCGTCACTATCCTGATCCTAGTTTTCAATAACGAGGTCCTCAAGGTTAGTCTGAAAATGATATCGATTTTATAGCTCAATTATTTAAAACTCTGTTTAAAATTAAAGTTTTCCTAAAATTAACCCTTTGCACTCGGCTGTCTCTTCTAAGCCCAGATGGAAAGACTGTGGATCTTTATGCAAATATACAGTTGTACACTTTCGTTTTTCCTATCTGAATGCGGTCAGACAAATGAAACTTCAACAAGACTGCAGATGCTCCTTGAAATGTTCGAAATTTATAATTTTTATATTACTAAATTATTAAATGTCCATCATACACTAATTTGGATATATTAAATCGCCTAAACATTCGCAGTATACCCACAAAATTTCTTAAAAGTTTAATGCGAATTCAAGATAGGGATAGAACCAGAGCAAAATACTATATCCTAAATGGATTTAAATTTTCAAAATCCCTGATAAATCTTCAGAGACCCGTATATTTTACTAACAATAAGTACGTCAGTCTTGGCCACCGGAGCTGCGGCTTTCGCCCACTCTAGGTCCATTCCCCTCATATAGACTGTGATCTGGGACGATGATGGTTCGAGGGGGAACGAGAAGCGAACTGGAGGGAACTGAAACGAGGGGAATGGACCTAGAGTGGGGGAAGGTCGCAGCTCCGATGGCCATCACTGAAGTACGTACTAACAAAGGCTTTCTTAAAATATCAATTAAATAAAATAATTATTTTTCACTTTATAACGATTCATTCATATTGAGACGGTGCTCGTTACTTTGTGAAAAGAACATATTCATACTGTTAACAATTAGAATGAAACAATCTGCTAATGCAAAGGATTAAATATGGGCATTCAGAGTACCTTGTCTTCAATTTCTGATCTCGATGTCCAATTAAATATTCTTTTCAGTCAAGGGTCTCCAAATTGTGTCCGTTTCCAATTCCCATAGAAATGTTGGCTGTGGTAATCGGCACGGTTTTGTCGACGTACATGAATCTCGAGGAGTCATATGACATCATAACCGTTGGCGATATACCGGTCGGGTAATTACACTTCTTCAAAAGTATAATTGATCCAAAAAATTCAGCGTTTAAAATGGTATTTCCTTTTTAGTTTGCCGACGCCATCCGTGCCTCCGTTAGCTTTGGTGCCTAATATTTTAATAGACAGTTTCGTGATCACCATGGTGTCTTACACCATATCCATGTCGATGGCGCTGATTTTCGCGCAGAAACTCAGTTACGAGGTGGACTCGAACCAGGAATTAATGGCTCAGGTAAACCGATAAGACGTAATTTATAAATTCAACTGGATAATTGAATTTTCTTCCCAGATACGTTCAATTACTCTACCAATGTAAACTAGGGCCAAATGTTTGCTGACGAACTATAGTGTATGGCGGTTTGTTACAGATGCATGCGTTTGTCCTGCTCGCGTTGTAATTTATCGAATCTTTTACTAATTCAGCTTGTAGCCATCGAGAGAAATGTTTTCTAAACATCCTGACGGCTTTTAATTATTTCTCAAATTCCACGCCGGCCATAAACCGGCGTTATAACTTGTAACTCTTTTTTTGTTATACCTTACTCGACTGATGTGCAAGTGTAAATCTCGTTACACTTTCCAAGCGATTTTCAAGAAACTCTAAACGCTAAACGGGATAATTATTCAGCCAAAACTCCATGTTTTACTGACGTACAATTAGACTTCAAGCAGCATCATAAGTACATCAGTTAGTAGATGTAACGTAGGAGATCTACAGTTATGTAGATGAAGAGAAATCGCGATCTCTGAGAAACTGCACAATCACAAGAGAAATCGAAACGATCTCACTAGGAAAACAGTGAAGACAAAGGAGACTCTTATCGAAAAACAAACACCGTCGCTTCTTTTCAGGGTGTTGGTAACCTCGTCGGTTCCTTTTTCTCGTGCATGCCCTTCACGGCTTCCCTGTCAAGGTCGTTGATCCAGCAGACGGTCGGAGGACATACGCAGCTGGCAAGTTTGATATCCTGCGGAATTCTAGTCAGCGTGTTGCTGTGGATTGGTCCGTTCTTCGAGCCTTTGCCACGGGTAATTTATGCATATTTTGATTAATAAAGAGGGCTTAACAGACAAAGAATTGTATTTCTTCAATTAAAAAAGAATTTATCGTGTAGTCCGGTATACTACATAGAATATATAACGACAAATAGTTATATTTGCGTTATGCAGTGATTTTTACAGTGGTTGCAGATTCTTCAACCCTTTGACTGCTACCAACGCGTATAGGCGTTGACAAAGTGGTCACGGCGTACTGTCGACGCCCATAGGCGTTCGGTGCAATGGCTCACTTTGTATTACCGTAGCTCAACCGCACGCAGCGTTCGCCTCGATTTCAAGTAGCCTGCAGTCAAAGGGTTAAGACATTTTTATATTCTATTAATCTTGTTAGGGACTCCAGCAGGTAAGGTAACTGTCTCCATTAGTGATCAATTTCTTTCATCCTCATATTAACACTTTGATTGGCACGCTGCATTAGCTGAAAATGGCAAACTTTCTAAATTTTTATACAAAAAGAATGTAACCGTGAATTCTACCTTTTTAAACAATAATATCAGTAACTTTCATCACTTTTTTACTGCTTCTATTAGAACTTATTAGATATATTTTTAATATTTCACATGATCAAATAAATAATGGTTGAATCTATGTGTCGCCCAGATTTGGGTGACGTGGCACTCAATGTGTTAAAAGTGACGAATAAATGTGTCTGTTGATTAAGATGGAAAGGAATTAAAGTTATAAAGGTTCTATTTCATACTTCATGCCTTATTTGAAGAATCGTATGTTTCGATCAGTGTGTTCTAGCCAGCATAATCGTGGTAGCCCTGAAGGGGATGCTGATGAAAGTGATGGAATTCCGGAAGTTCTGGAAATTGGACAAATCGGATGGGACCATCTGGGCAGTGACTTTCACGACAGTGATTCTCCTGGATGTCGAATACGGTCTACTGGTCGGGATCGTATTCTGCTTAGGGAAATTGATCATGTTCGCTGTTCATCCTTACACCTGCACACTCGCTCTAGTACCTGGTACCGAGCTTTATCTGGACACCAACAGATATAAAGGCGTACGGAGTAATAGTAGTTCCATTTATCTTGCTTTCGTTCGTCTCTGCCACTTTGTTCCATCCTAACGAAGAATTACTGTATATGTTTATTTATATTTGTGTCTCGTATATCGAAAGAATAAATTTTAAAGCGATTCGGGTTGAACTGATCGAGATTCGAGAAATCTCCCATTGTAACCGGAAAATCGAATTTTCAGACGGTGGACCTGCAGGGGATTAAAATATTTCGCTATTCGGGCAGTCTAAATTTCGCCTGTCGACAACGCTTTCGCGAAGAGGTGTACAAAGCTGCTGAATTAGTGCCAAAGAAGCAGTCGAACAACGGTTTCAAGCACCGCGAGATAGAAGAAATTAAAAAGGTGAGATTACATTGCACTGCAACGGCTTCCCTATCGATCGGTACATAATCTCGAGAGGGATAAAGCATGGAGCTACTGAAAATTACAGTGACTCATTCTATGTTCCTCTATTAAACAATTTTTCTTGTCCAATCTTGTACAGTGGCGGATAAAAGTTTCTAAACACTTTCATTTTCGAGCTTCCAGAGTTATGAGGCAGCGGGAACGAAATTAGGATCTACGTGGGGGGACAAAATTAAGCACAAAGCCATTTTTTAATATAATTGCCGGTTCTGATCGATAAGTGACAGAACGAGATCGCCACTTCGGAATCTGAAAATGGAAGCAATGTACTGCACATCAACAAAAATAAATAGTACAATTACGTACCATACATGTTGAAATATGACTTCAAATATTAGGAAATAATACAGTGCGCTACTCGTGAAGAAACAAAGCGTTATAAAAAACTCTGGAAACGACGAATTCATTTGTTTTTGTTGCCAGCTTACTAGCGGCGTTTCTATGATATTATAAATTCCAATTGCCGCTAACGGGTACAGCACTTAACAACAAAGATTGATCAGGGGACGAAATTTCGGCCTCTTACCCAATTCATTTGCTTACAAAAAAAAATGTTCATTTGCATGAGGATTTGATTTAGGGCAACTACTGACTACCCGGGTACTCCGGTTATCCGGGTACCCGGTTCTATCTCAAGATAAAGGAAATTACCCGAGTCCTACCCGTCGGGTACCCGGGTACTCACAATCAGAAAAATATCCGGTAAGATTCACCCGAATACCCTACTTGTGTTACCCGGATGTTTATAATGTTTCGGGCGATTTATATTTTTGTGTCAAATAATAAAACAATGAAACAATTCATAATAATTAATATTTAAATACTTCAGGGTTTTATTATTTGTCGCAAAAACATAAATTAAATTGTAAACATCCGAGTAATATGAGTAGAGTACTCGGGTAAAACATATCGAATATCCGGGTGCCCAACCGGTGGACGAGTAATAGGTATTTAGTCTCAACTGTCTCATATACCCGGGTATCTCATAAGTAACAGCTCTAATTTGATTACAGTTTCGCACGCTGATACTGGACTTCACAGCGCTGACTCACATGGATCTATCTGGCGCAACGACCCTCGGCAATTTGATCGACGAGTACTGCGAAATCGAGACCTCTGTATACGTCGCGGGTTGTTCCGGTGAGTACTCAATAGATCGTACAAAGTGTACAGAGTGGTGGTCGATCGAAAACGGAAGCGTGTCTATGATCAATTTACGCGATAACGAGCAGAACCCATGGTGTCGCGCATTCAACGCAACGTGACCAAGTAAACGTGTATTGCAGGACCTGTATACGAGATGATGAGAAAGTGCAACCTGTCGGAATACAAAGGTGGCCTGTTCGCCATGTTCCCCACCGTCGCCGACGCGGTGCATTTTGCAAGATGCAACGTCGAGCAATCCTCCGCACCCGCCTGGAGCTCGTCCATGTACGATGACACCTGTACCGCCCGATTGTGATCGGGAATACTAATTGTCCACGGACGATTCATTCATACTTTCCAAACAGAAGCCTCTCAGGTATCAGCGATGGGACTGATCCAACGCGTGCCGGTGATTTCCAAGCAATTCGGTGCTGAATTATTCAGTGAAAGGTATCGCGTTGCGACAGAAGCAGGGGAAATGATCCCAAAGGATTTAGCGAAATACTCGAGAATTTAGCTCGATGCACCTTGTATAGCCGTGCTGGAGTGCTGAACGTTGCCAAAAATTCTGGATTTGTGACGCGTGTGTTGAAAAGGGTCGTATAAACCGACAGACTACGCTCAGCAGACCTTGAGTGACTATGACTCAAGGTATATTAAAGGGTATATTATTCTAGGTATATTAAAAAATATGTAGTTCCATTTGAAAAAAAGGTGGCAACCTAGAAATCTCCTTGACATCTTCACATACGAAAAATTAAATTATGCCCAAAAGTGTGCCTCCTAAAACACTTCAATTTTTCCTAACATCTTTTCATATCACCAATATTTTCGATAGTATTCAGTTGTCACGCTTTACGTGCATCATCCTGTATAATTTGTCCACGATTTTCACAGTCAGGTGTTTCGTGTAAGAGTTCATTATCACCTCAAACAGCTAACGAAGACGTACGAACGTAGAACGTACACTTCAAATGTACACTTTTCGTTGCATATTCTAAGTCTACCTTCTGCTGAGCGTCATAAACACAGAGATCATTCTGTTCGCAGTAAAAGCTTTTAAAATAATTAATACTAAATGTACAGCAAGGAACACAGTGCGCTTCGTGACGAGCATACAATGTGCTAATGTGTCTTTCAAAGATATAATAGGAATGAACGTGGGTGTTATTATAGACTAAAATTGTTTTAAATATTTGAATTTAGGCATGTTGTTTGTGTTTATGTTAGAATGGGAATGCAGCTTTGTTGAGTTGTTACATTGTATTGCATAATTTATACAATATATTTTGTTAGATGAAGACAAAAATAAATCGTGTTATTTACATAATTCTCAATTGTAATTACATTCTACCTGTCTTTTCCTAAAACGCTGAAGTTAAAGATTTTCCTCAATCGAATAATAGTATAATCGTAAATGTCATATTATTCAATGTTTTATTAAGGTCTTTTAACATTAGTAATTAACACGTTGACCGGCGCAGAGAAAACAGCCATATCTAGTCAGACATCATATAATTTACAGTTTTTAATATAAATCATAAATAAAAAAATATTCGGGTATTCAGTCACGTTTTCATGTTTCTAAATTAATGTTACAATGTGAAAATTGCTCAGAATTGTGTAAGAATAAATAGTTATGTAGATAAATTGTCGCGGCATGCAACGTGTTAAAAAGTACACTAAACCTGTTTCAGAAAAATGTTGATGAAATGTCCACCACATCTTTCGCGCTAACAATATCGCCATACTATAGGCGCCGCAAAATATGTCAATGTTTATAGTACAGTAGTGCCCGATTAGTGGTCGCGGTATCACCCCCCCCCCCAGTTTCAGGCACAGGTTTGCTCAGAGCTCGCAGTTCGGGCATTTCTTTCGAGCGATTTAACAAATAGCACTTCATTCTATCTCACTCGCTCTCAATGTGTCTGTCAGTGATAGTTGTCGCGATTAGGTCGAAGGCCTACGACCGGTGACTGGCCACTACTGTACTAAGCGCCAGTGATAGTGGTGGGTGATCAGCCAATGGAGAGCATTAGCAGTGGGGAGCACTTGTTTCAACTCTAATCACTTGTTGCCAGTGCCGCTTGGACAGCCGTCCAAGATGGATCTGTGCTTTTGTATGTTTATTGTCATGTTATTTTATTCATCATATGTATTTAAATCTGATCTCCATTTCCTCAAACCCGTTTAATTTGATCTGTCCGCATCACATAAATGTTAAACTCTGAATATTCGTCCATCAACTCGTCGATTCTTTTTCTATTATTTTTATTTCGTCTGTATTTTGTTATTACCTTATTGCAACTCACAGTTATACTTTCAATAAATTACAAAGTGAAATAAAGTGAAACCGAAAACATCTTTACTGTATTAATTTCGACGTAGAATAAGAATTTTAAAAATTGCTGGTCTTATCTTTGTGTGTGTACAGTATTCATCGAAATGAATAAAAAAAACTTAATAAGCACGGATGGAAAAGTCAATAATTCCGTAGTTCTATAGACGAATCTGATTTTGTTGATCTATATTTAATCGGAGCCCAAATAAATTTTTTTTAATTCTCGAACAGCACTGATTTTGTTAATGTATTCTTAATAACACTTTTTGGTTTATTTTAGCGAGTACTATATATTCTAAAAGTTAAGACCATTAATTTCAAAACACCTCCATAAACAATTAATCCATTACAGTACATATGTAAATGTTAATTACTTATCAAACAATGAAGATTCTGTAACAATGACTTTCCTAAGTCAATGCGAAAGATTTAAATTTCGAAAACAATGTATCACAATTAGTTTAACACATTCTATTTGTGATGTCTGTCGCCTTCATTCAAATTCGCGCCACGAACGATGCACGTGAGCGTCGATTGTTTGCGCATGCGCGAGCAACGTCAACATCTTACGTACGATCCACGTCTGAACAGATCGTCTGTGTGATCACTGTGTCGGCAAGTTACAGTTATTTGTTTACAATGAGTTCGTGGCTGCAATATATGAAAACCATCCCGACTCATATGGTGAGTTTCCGATTTAACCGTAAGGCAGTACTAAAATCCATATTCTTTTATGAATATTCTGTGTTTTGTAACAGTTAGGTTAGATGCACCATAATACAACAGGTGTTTCAATATCCGCGTAAATTACTGCTCAATGTACGATATAAATAAGTTTTCTGACAAAATTGTTTCTAATTTCAGGACTACGATGGCCAGGCTCGTGCAGAAAAGTTGTCAAGAGTCATCATAACCTTATTCGGGGTAAACTATCATACTTAAACAATACCATATTCAGTTAGTGAAAGATTGTTTCTATATACATAATTAATGTTTACAGGTAGTTGGACTGGTATGGGGATACATCATTCAACAATTTTCACAAACCATTTACATACTCAGCGCCGGATTCGTGATGGCTGCACTGATTACAGTGCCGCCATGGCCCATGTACCGTCGTAAGCCTCTGGACTGGCAGAAACCACAATCAGAGGTCACTGTTAAACAGAAGAAGAAGAAATAGTTTTCTATCTCTTGTGATTGTACTTGAAAAACACTTCTTTTCATAAAATGTTACACGATAATGCTTGGTATACCAAGCGAAGAGAATGTAAAAGTCTCTTATGTTTTTTTGCATTTAATATCATGTACTTATGGCATGATTTGAAAGTATATGAAAGCAACTGTCAGTGGAACAAAAGGAACAATTCTTTTCAACAAGTACAACCATAATAGTTTCTGACAGAAATGCCATCGAATGTTGCAAGATTTTTATAAGTAAGCATAGGGAGTGATATAAATATCCGCATTTATAATTCAAGTATTCATCTACTTAAAGTGGAAAATGCACAATGCCAATTGAAAATAAATCAATATTTCTAATTGCTCGTTCTTGTACATACATTTACTACTATTACCTTTCTCTTTCAATGAGTGAGATAATATCACACATTACTTATTCTTTTAATTCGTACAAAAGTAACTACTCATTAATTAATCGGACAAAATTGTGATGACGGTTTAAGTGGTCAGATCTGCATTTTTTCAAAATTGCTGTCAATCGATTTCGACGATGTAACACGAGATCGCCCTTGAGACATTTTCCCTGAATTTCGTTTTAAATTCCAGACCGGGTGACCACGTATTGCATTTCCCTTTCAACCGGTTGCAACAAAGCATGAATGGCTAACACGGTTGCATGTCGCTAGAAAACGCATTTTCTAAGCGGTGACGACACCCGCGCGTGGTTCTGTCGACACCTCGAAAAAGCTGACTCTAATTAATAGTTCTCGTCTAACCGATCAGTGACACGATCTCTGGCACGAATCGCGATGTTAATTTCGATTACGACCTCTTCCTGCAGAAGCATTTCCGAACTCCGTAGCGGGGACATGATAGAACGTGAAGGAATTCCCAGATGCTAGTTTTTGGTGGGAAAAACTATTCAGTCACATAAATACTCGTACCAAGCTACTGTTCGGCGACTTTAGTTTGCGACTTTGTTAAGTTGTAATAAATCTTCGCTACAGATAATAGAGTAGGACCTCGATTATCCGAACTATTGGATTGTGTCACAAACGTCTTTCGACACATAACAGACTCTTTTCTGTCTAAAAATTAGAATAGTTTATTTAGGCTACTGATTTTTGCAAGATATTCGAAGATAAGAATCCTTAAAACGTAGACATGTTGCAGAAGCAACAATAATCATCCTTTAATAAATCGTGGATGAATTTATGAAGACAAATCGGAAGTTATTCATAATCTAACTCAATGCAATTACTAACAGCATGACTCGCAATGTAACTATGTTTCTCTTAAAAATGATAATTTTATTTTAGAATATGAAATATTTATTGGTATAAAATTAGGTATACAGTGTCACTAATGATAGTTTTGGCTTACAGCTGACATCGAATGACCAATCTTCGAAAACCGAGAGCCCACTGTCGCATTCCCCCTGATAAATTTTTGCCTATCATGCAGATTAACAATCTGATCTCCGATAAGGTGATTCACAGTGGATGGCATAATTTATTATAGAGATTATTTTATCGTGAGTACAGTTCTCAAGATTTTAAAGATACCGTTTGGTTTTCAACTGAAACTTTCAACAGTAGACAACTTATAAAATGATTCAACTATGTTGAATGATATGACTTTGAAGTGATCTATATTATGTACAAGATACTTAAAAGGGACTCTTAGGTTTTAGGGGCGTGAAGTATTCACAAGGAGAAATGCAGGATGCTTAATGAACATAGTAAAATTAACCCTTTGAGTGTGTTGATCTCTTATAACGGCTTGGTACAATACTACTCTCTGTGCGGAGAACGCCCGTGGGCGTTCACTGAATGTACTTATAAAGTAATCTAATGAGCGATCCGCACGTGGCTTACAGTTATTGTATAAATTTCTGTAATGATAATGTTATTCCTTTCCAAACCATACATCCCGTGCGGAATATTGGTAAAGAGGCTTGTTAAGTAAATCGCGTGCAATATACGAACCGCTATGTTTACGATAAAAAAGTATGATCAGGAATGAGCATAATCGCTTACTAACACAACTTAAGTGTAACTAACTCTTTCTTCTTTTCAGTACTAAGATTTGTATGATCAACGATGCATAGAATGAAATATTGTTGAATCAGTGACAACTTACAATTAGTTCGAATTTCTATGCTACATGTATATACTTACGACATGCGTACTCTTGTATCAGATTCTCTTGAATTTTAATAGAGAAATTTGCACTAGCAAGCATTAGAAAGCACAATGCACGTAACACGTACGGGCATTATATCCGCGAAATATATAAACCATAGAAATTGCGCAACAATGTTTGGTCAAGAAAGTTATAACGCTGGAACATCGTATATAGTCAATGATCGTGCAAATTTTTCAGGCGCCTTAATTAAATTCTCGTTACATCATTCTGACATTAACCTGTCACGTGTCGTTGGAAATTTATTACGGCGTGTCAGAATAAAATATTCCGACATCTATGGGGTATCGATGGGCTTTTCTTTTATGCGTGCGAATAGCAGAGGGATGCCATAATGAGACACACGCATCCTGTGTTCCGAGAATAATGTTCCTAAAATGCACGTGCCTCCCTTATTTCGACGAATGCGTGCAAGCATTTCAGAGAGATAAAATAGACTCTCAACAGTCCATATATTTAATTACAAGACACTGTCTGCCTGTTTATGATGTATTTAACCCTCATCCGTCCCTCGTTTCAATTTCACAGATATTTCTCACTAAAATTCGATAAATGTAAAAATGCAGTATGCCATCCACATTGCTCTATTATTGGCGAACGATGCGAACAACCTTATGCCAGATTGTACTGAATATACAGGAGTTTCATTTTTATATTTTAGATGAACGAATTCGCAAATTTAACTATTTATCTTTACATTATATTGATTTTTTTTACCGTTGTATCAATTTGACACCAAGGGACAAATTCAGTTGGGAAAATGAAGAACGGATAAGGGTTAATATTCCAACAAAATACTGACCATAGTATACTACATGAAGCAGACACTTACATATGTGATCTGTTTAAATGTATATGCCAATGAAGTTGTTATTAACATTAGACCATTATAAAGTCCCCATACGTGCCTATATTTAATTTCAGGACACGATGGTTCACTTTCAGTAACGTACTTCTTATTACAGAAAATACTGATCATGGTATACTACACAGGGCAAACATTATCCTCTTCAGGGACGTTGAAGATAATAAAAGTAATATTTAATCAATATAAATTCATATTTATGAAATAAGGACTAAAGAACTAACAAAATTTAAAGATCTCTAAGAGAAATAATATACACACACATGGCCTTTAGATGTAATATTTTTATCTATAACCATTGAATTAGAGAAGCAAACTAAATGAACGCATGCATGTCAGTATCCTTGAAGAGGTTAATGTGATCTGCATCCATGTAAATATCAATCAATTTGTCAGAGGCGCACGACCTCTCTAAACTCGCTATACATACGTACACCTAATTACATCATTGTTTACAGTTTGGAAAGTAAAGTTTATTGCGAAACGTAGCATGCGCAAAGATCAACGTAAACGATCTCCCTGGCCCGTGCACATAAGATATCGAACTTAGAATTTCCCTTCCGCTTCGGAACCATAGTTATATAATCCTGGCGAAGCCCGAGGAAGGGGTCTCGTGAGAAGGTTGATCCCGTTCGGATTCGATCGCTCGATCGAACCACTCGATTCCGGTTCCGACCAATTGCCCTCGCCTTGAACAATTAACCACCGTCCGCGATTATGTCGTGTGGCGTGCACCACCCATTGGATCGGTTCCAACGTTTGACTTTCATCGGCCACGTTTCTCATTTTCTCCCGTCTCCTTGCACGCTAACCGAAGCATATTTCCCTCAAAATTGGCGAGTGACTTTCACGGGACAGAAGCAGGTAGAAATGTGCTTTGGAACCGCGGTGGGGATGATGATTGCAGGCGATCCTTACGTAAACAAGGAGCGATTATAGGAGGCACATCGAAAATACGAAATGCCGCAACAGGTCGGCGCACAGTTTCATTTTTCTGTTTCTTTTTTTTCTTCTTCTTCTTCTTTCCGCCGTCCGTGCTCCGCTCTTGTCACCTTTCGTCATACTCTAACGCCATGCCAATGTGCTTATGTCACAGCCACGAAAAGGGACTATGACGAAGATTGCCCAACGCGAAGAATTTCGTTGCAGCCGCGCCACGGACGGTGGGTTTTTATCGAGACGTTCACTGGGCCAAAACGAGGAATCAGTGTTTCGAGCAATTCCTTGCGTGGAGAAACTTTGTATCGAGAACAAATTCACAATCCAGTGGGAATAATTGGAAAATCTCTGATCAGGGCGATGGAGCACCGTCTTGCCTCTTATTGACTGCCATGAGAGTCTCTACTGGTGCCTCATATTGAATTTATGCGAATAACTACTAATTTTTATACAATTTCGAGCAGGATTAATATGGTAATAACAGTATGAAGTAGCATTTGTAGAATTAAATAATTAAATATATTTTCCCTTGTGATTTATATTTAACACTTTGGCTGCCATGTCACCCGCATATGGATGACACTTCGATTTAATCATTACTTATTTGATCAGGCGTAACATTAATAAACATATCTAAGCAGATTTAATGGAGGCAATAGAAAAATTATGAAATTTACTAATATTGTTGATTAAGAAGAGTATCATCTTGAAGTATATTCATTATATAAAAAAATGTAGAAACCTTGTAATTTTCAGCTGATACATCAAAGTGTTACAGCAGCATCTGACTAGTAATGACAGTTTTCACTATACCAGTCAACCTATTAACCCTCTGTCCGCGTACTGTCGACGCCGATGGGCGTTCAGTGCAATGGCTCGCTACGCACTGCTACAGCTCGGCCGCACGCAGCGTCCGCCTCGTTTTCATGTCGCCCGCACTCTTACGAAATTCCTTTGGTACAAACTGTTGGTACTATCGACACGCGATTTTTTACTGAATTTCGAATGTGAAGCGTATCGTGACATGTTTTACAATATCCCCGAGACAATCTCGCTTCCTGAAAATGCAAAAAAGTGGATTTTTTTTTTAATCGTCCTGGTTTGTACGGCACTCAGCCGGAGTCTCATGGCGAGGAGTCACGCAGCTTTCACGGAGTCACACCGAGAATAACCTCCCAGGAGGTGGACCCGATTCGAGGAGTTACATAATCGCGGAGGCTCCGAACCTCCTCGAAATCACCGCGATCGTCCCTTTCTCGCCTCACCTTGTTACTGGCCGCAGGTATACACAGCAGGGTTACGAAACGCTTTCTCCCTGTATGATGGATATTTTAAGTATGCAGCCTGCACCACTTCCTGCAACACGGACTGGCCCGCCGGCCGGTGCACGCACGAAAAAATCGATGTATTGGACGGTACACCGCGTAGGCCTCGAACGTTACCTTGCTCTTAACACTGACTCCTTTCTCAAAACGAGTCCGGCGATCGGCTAGAAAGCCGTGGAACCGATTCGACGTCTCATGGGCACGCGAGGAAGTCGAGATCATTTCATCAGACGCTTTTCCTCCGGGTTGTCCGTGTCTAACGCTTTGACTGCTATGCTGCATCAGCTGGGAATCGCATAGACTACCGTTCAAGAGTATCCGGACACTCACATGTTTGAGGATTGTCACTGAAATATTTTACGAATATAATTCTTTCATTGGTTTGTTATATTTAAACTGCGCATGTTTATGTAAATATACAATTTTAGACATCAATACTTATTGTGTTAATGTATTGACGAAGTGGAACATGGACAAAATTGTATTTTACGTTTTAAATGGTAGAAAATATCCTTTTTATTTCACTTATTTTATAACATATACATCTTGCACATGCTCGAATATGTTAAATTGCATAAAGATCCGCAGTATAGTTATGTTGCTTTATAAATACTATGCTGTTATTTGGGCAATACAAGGAATCTTCATTAATGAAAAATGTTGACAAGTGTTGGTGTAACGGAAGTTAAGCAACAATGTGCATGTACATCTATGTAGAGGTGGTACGAAGAGATCCAGTTTTAGACGACTTTATCTACGGTTTGTTGTTTCTCTAGATAGCAGTGCATCTAAGACGCTTTTCCTCCGGGATGTTCGTGTCTAACACTTTGACTGCCACGCTGCATCAGCTGGAAATTGCAGACTACCCTTCATAAGTATCCGGACACGCAACAAATTCAGATAAACAGCGTACTAATGCTATAATATATTATTATTAGTTTGGTTTTAGCTACTGTTTGTCTAATGGAATAGCCTTCTCTGGCTGATAGCAGCACGTCCTTCTGTCGATAATTCCTTCCCTGAATTCATGGTTATGATCTGTAGCATTGTTAACCCCCATGTGGGCAGCCGGGTACAAATGTACCCCGTCTTGCATGTCCGAACGGAACATTGCAGCAGTTTCTGTTAAAATCTCTAGAAAAGCTTTTAGTTCCCCATTATTGGAATATTCCTACGTGGATTTTTCTGTGCTGTACGAAAATCGATTGCAAGAAATTAAGAAAGTAGAATACGGTACCAAAGTTCGAGCACCTGTTTCGGTGTCACCCTGTATATGGTTTTGGCGTAGACGCATGTATACGTTCATTCTTCCTTAACAAGCGTAATTATTGTATATTCATGAAAAAACGCGTCTTCGTAGTTTTGTGGGTTAACATAACACGTCAGGTGTGTGAGTGGAAAATACAGTATCTAGTCAGACATGGGAAAAATGAGTTTTTATGAATACATGATTAAGCATATAAAAATTTAATTATTGTGTGGAGCAATTCTTATTCTATGGAATCATTGTTAAATGAATCGTTTGAATATTGTGAACGTGTACATGCGTCTGTCGAAGTGATCAGTATAGACTATAGGCGTTTATGCGCGTTTGACTAATTCCTTTTGCTTATATTTTCGTCTTCCTGCTAAACATGTACACTTATGATTCTGTAATTCCTATAGTAACTATAATAACAATGAGTTAATTCAAGAGTTAATATGGTGCTCAATATACCAACAAATATTTCGTTCACAGATATTGTTCAAAATTTGGTGACAATCAATAATTATTTAATTAAATTAAATTTAAGGTGCCGGTCAACGTGTTGACTTTGATTTATTCTTTGAAGGAGTTAGTTTTGTTTAAAATTTTGCGTGTTAGTAGGAGACATCATGAGCAATGGAGAAGAATAAAGGATTCGATGGTCTGTGTGATTGAGTATAACATGAGAATTTATTTTTCCTGTCCGATTTGATTACGTGACCTTCGAAGTAGCTGATTTCTGTTCAAAATATATGTTACGCCTGTTAGATTGCAGATTCTCACTGTTTTTCGCAATTTTTGCGAAATTGACCCGTACTCTCGTGACGAAATTACAATTAGAAACTAAAAGTGTCCACGAAGTCCCGCACAAAGTGGCATTTATAATATTAGGATGCAGCAACGTATGATAACACGGGAAGTCGCGGCACACTTAATCGTTTCATTTCTGCCTGTCCGATTTATATACAATTAACATACTCAATTATCCGTTTACGAACCGATCATCAACATGCTACTACTCTTTCAAGCGTGCAGCAATTAAATTCATTAGACTACGGGTCCTTATGTAAATATCCATTTACAAATTGAAATATATTTATATTTTAATACAGGAAATGGGGCTTTAAAAGAATTTATCGTTACGCAAAGGTTTAAGAAATGTACTTTTTATTTCGTTTACTTTGCATAATTTATGTATGTGTCTTATGTACTTGAATACGTTAAGTTGCATGAGCATCCGCATTCTATCAATTATAAATCATTTTTCATGATTTTTATTATTAGTTTCTGTGTTTTCTTTTCCTGAACTCTAATTCAGTTCGATTCATTCAACTCCAGTTTATTTTCTACATATTATTTTGGAACAAATTTAGTTATACATTATACAAAATGTAGGTATATATCCACAGTTATGAAGCTAAATCAGATTAGGCAAATGTAAATCAACCCAGAGTAATCCACTTGCTTTAATCGAAACAAAAAATTGTTTATAACTTCGAAAATATTAATTCTTCGACCCGTGTTTATTAGGACTTCTTTCCTCCGTTTGATGAGTACTATCTATTCTTAAAGTTCTGAACCCTTTTATTTACCACCTTGGTATAGCGTATGTAATAACATTTATTACAAGATCCTAATATTTATTACTATTTCCGAGATAATCGACAAAATATGTTTTGCAACCCCCAATTTGAGGGCTATTTTTTCCCGTCTATTATGGATGATAGCCGATAAAAAAAGTACAGTAGAACCTCGATTATTCGAACTGAAGTTAGTAACAAGATTACTGACAGTTTACATACGTCTCATGTAAATATGATAATTTTCTGTTAGAATATAAAATACGTTGTGGTATAAAATTAAGTGCACAGTGTCACTAATGATAATTGTAGTTTGTAGCTAACATAGGGTGACCAACTTTCAAATGACCGTTGTTCAGATAATGGAGGTTCTATTATATGTGTGAAATATTTTTTTAAGTTCTATATTATACAAAAGTTTCACAAAAATCGGAGAGGGCCACTTGCGAAACATCCCTTCTAAGTAGTCGACTTTATTGTCAGTGCAATGATGCTGCAGAAAAGTGCGGCTCCTTCGCCAAACCATGTTAGAATTAGGGCAAAATTGACCACACAGATCCACAAGCGTGCAGAGTTTGAAAAAGTTTACAGGGTTGAAGAATTTCGTCCATTTTGAATTAACCCTCCTAGTCGCCTATTTCTGAAACACCCTGTGCACCGTGTGAAGTAAACAGGACAAAGTGTGAATGTGAGACGGAAACGCGCAGCTTCTGAATCATCGAGAGCATTTCGAGGAAAATCGTCGTTGGAGAACTTCTGTAATGGCCTGTTCGGGGGCCATTACATTTTTATTAATATTGGTGAACGCGAAAGGAAACGACAATAAGCCGAATTGTTGACCGGAAGGAGGAAATTTCGTAATTTCACCGCCGGCAGCAGATAAAACCTGTAATCATTTTGCGATTAAGCGTTCATTTTCTGTCGAAGAAAAGGAAGCTCGTGAGGAGATACGTGATTAGATTTCTTTCCAGCCGAAAAAATAACAATCAGCCAAAAAAATGTCTAATAATACGGGGTGGACAACGTAACTTGATCACCTTAATTATTGTTGACGTAGCTGAAGAAGAATACTGAAATTAATATTCAGTATCTTGATAACAGAAGTAACTGGAGACGTTCATTTGTTTATATTCGACGAAGTGATATTTAAAAGCGACATTACTTATGAAATGATTTGATAAGAAAAAAACATCAGATATCATGCAATTTCCCTGCTCCACTTCACAGCTTCCGATCGACCGACATCGAGCCACATTAACGAGTTATAAAACTAGCGTGCCCGTTGCACGCGTTAAGGTCGCGATTACGTCATCAAGGTGGCAGGGTCAACGTCGCTGGATCCTCTAAAACAAGAGGAATTGGTCCCCTTATTCTATTTCGACATTTCACACGTAACCGAATTTCTCTTTCGCGTACAAACCGCGAGAATATGTTAATTGAGCAATTATCCTTCGATAAAATTAGAAATTCAATATGATTCTCGGCATCGGCCATTTTCATGGCGAAATCAAGATTATTCGTCATGGAAATTGGTCATTAGTATTCGTACAGTTTTCATTGGTTTTCGTGCTGATTCGAATTTGCATAGAATACTGTTTAAAGAGCTTGTAGACTTTTTAGAATAATTTATAGTTTTATTTAGATGAATATCAAATTCGTAACGCCTTGCATAAATATGTTATTTTGCAAAAAGGTGAGTGAAATTGATCACGTAATGCGCATACTCCGTCGATGTTCTCCGCGTGTTACGTGACGCGGCATGATTTATCCTACTAGCCCTGAATCGGATAGAATATTCCGATCTAGGAGCTAACGATATTGCCAAATTTCTGGGCAACACGTTTATGCAACACGCTTACCTGCTCGTTTCAGAATCACGATCCCGCTTCTTCGAATTTTGGTTAAAGCTTAAAGTTTCTTTTACAATCAAAATGAACGAGGGAAATATCGATAGATTGTGGCATTCAAAGTGTGAAAGGTTGCTGCGAATGTTCCATTTGCGGTTGTGTACATAAATGCGTAGAAGTACAAATTAATTCACACTCAAAATTGTTGATAATTTTCAGACTAATTTATTAAATGAGAAACGTGATATTACTATCATCGATGTTGATAAACGCTCAATAAAAGTGGAAGCAGTGAGGTGTAGCCAGACAAATTGGCCAAGTTACAATCAATTTTCTTGAAAACTAAATATCGTAGATAAATATAATTGTATTCATTTCCAATTTGGCTGTGAATAAAAAATCTCTTCCTTATCAATTACACCAAAAATTGTAGTACACATGAATTTATCCTCTTCAAAGAAAGTCACGCGCACGTGCACGCCAGTTTTTTTGCAAAATCGAATACTTTCGACAAAGATACTATATCCAGTAATCACACCGTACATCTTAGAGTTAAGTAGGGATAACAAAAGAATTTCTTTTTCTTTCTCTCTGTCTTCTCTTCTCTTTCTCTCCCTTTAACACATTGAATGTCGTGAGGGTCACCGGTGACCAGCACCTCAAATTTAATTTCATTAAATAATTATTGATTGTCACAGAATTCTGAGCAAACTTCATACTGAAACAGTAATGTAGGAACGGAAGGACATGATTGAGTACTCAAATCTTCTTTTTCTTTACGATTTATGTAAGAAATAGAAAATTATATCGTGTCTGGCTAGGTATGGCTGTTTTCACTGTGTCACTCAACGTGTTAATCTCGAGTTTATTCGTTCTATTTACCATTAATTTAGTATTTCTCTTAACAGCGCATTCTTTAAAGGCAGGTTTCTTTTTCTCACGTTTATTGTTCTTTTTTTAACGCCCTTAAATAAAAAAGCCGGGACTGATAATCAACTGTGATCCGAAATAAGACGAAGCGAATGAGTTTATGTGAAACATGTTCCTATTATAAGATAAGGCTATAACTCAGAGATGCCTGTATGCCAAGCCAGTTCTTGTAGAATTTTTTACTTTGTTTTTGACATGCAATGGGGACTTGCAATAAACAAATTTTAAATGAAAACATTTTCCTAAATAATATCCGTTTCTCCCAATTTTCGAGTCACCTCATTCACGATAAACGAACATAATCAGACTACGGATTTGTATGCAACGCAGTATATTCAAGTACGTGGAAGCTACAGATTTTCTGCATCGAGCAACACAAAAATTACCCTTGTCGACGTTAAAACCACAATACACAGTTTTGTCTCCGTTTCATCCGCCGTCTACACATAATTCTCCAAAAATCGTTGCACTTTCAGACTTTCACGAATTCATCCTCGAAGGGGTTGAATCGGTTCCTCGAATATCGATACAACGAACCCTCGACACTAATCGCAATGATAGCTGTGCCAGTGATTATAAAAGTGGCCTAAGTCGTTGTTTTTCCTCTTGAGTTATTTCGGTGTTATCAATCGATAGGCAAAGCAAGTGAAAAATTTAATTTTTCTAGATTTGTGACTTAGGCCACTTTCATAATTACCGGCACAGTCGATGGCGCGCCGCATTGTGTTTGCGCCTTTTCAAAACATTTAATACCACTCAAATTAATCCTCTATACAAGGAATTTTGTTGCGTATAACGAAATTGATACATCAAGCAAATTATAAAGATAAATGATAAAGTTTGTATCGCGAGATATACTCATAATAATAATCGAACAGACTCCTCGGTGGGAGTATAGTTGTAAAATATAATTGTACACAGTGATAACTGAACGAAATAAGACTTAAAAAATATAAATATATAGGTATGTAACTTCCAAGTTAAATGGCGTTATAGAGGGTTAATTCAGTTTCTTTATTGTTCCAGACCAAATTATCTAACAATAATAATAATTTATTTTCAATAACCAAATACCTTCTTATGTTAATAATATTTATGCTGATACAACAGATATACGACGAAAATTGTATACATTATTGTATTACATACATCAATACTTCAATGCACAGGGGGATACTTCAAATCGCCATTTCTTACTAAAAATCAATCAAATTACAAAAATCATATTTACTATGCATTTTATTACATTTGATGTCGATCTGAAGAAAGAAAAAACTTCTTCTTCCTCTGCCTACGTAACCCAGCATCGACTGCTATGATCATTTAGCCGGGGGGGCCTACAATTTTACGTGGGTGGTAGCTTAACTATGGTGATCAGATAAAATCGCATTTTCTGTTACAATTTTTTTTCTACATATAACACAGATTGAAAACATATTCAGTCTTCTGAAATGAATGTATAGCCGACAAGGATCAAGCTTTAGTCCAGCTAGTCACTATCGTACGAGGCACCCCGCGGCGCCTGGGAACCAGGAAAAGTCCAACCCTCGCCGATCATCCATAATTCACAGAAAAACGAGCACAACCGAGTCGCTGGTTCACCGGGCGCGCGCGCGTAATCGTGGAAAAGAATTAACGCCGTAATTACCGCGGCGTTTTACCTTTTTTTCAGGCAGAGCGGTAAGCAGATTACGAGCGAACGAGACGGACACGTGCCGTACGCACCGTACGCGGCGTGTGTTACGCAGCCCGGGGAACTCGAAGGAGGAACGTAACCGGAGGCCGGCCGCTTCCTAGCTTTTACGTAACCGAGCGACTTTGCTCTCCCACCCCGTGGCTTTTCACCGGGTGGTTTTGGCCACGTCGGTTCGTCCTTTATAAGCACACATCCCCGGCCGTTCAAAGCCAGAAACGTATCGACACCCGTGAAACGGCCGTCGCGTCATCCAGCGTCCAGTTGTTGTTGTTGTTGTTGTTTTTTTTTTTCTTCGTCACTTTGCTCCCGCGTCGAGAGTTCGACGGTTCGAGAAGACAGTTCCGGTAGAAGGGAAGCTAGAACACAGCAGACAGCCGACCAAGATGCGCTCCCAGACCATCGCCGTGAGTAGATCGCTTCGTTGTGCATCCGCGTGACAAAATGTGGTCCGGTGATCAGGCGAGGCGGATTTGTGGGATTCGTACGGTTTCAGTATGTCCGGTGAATACACTGCGCTCCTTAGATCGATCGTCCTAAGAACATTTAGGAGCATCCGAGAGAAATGAGGTTTTATCATTAAAAACTATACGAAACGCAGTTAGGACAAATTGATTTAACTGTTTCTAAACCACTATAGAGCATGTGGGATATTTTAATTTTGCTTAAAAGGGAAGAATGCATATCGAACTGCGAATATTTCAAAATATTTTGAAGAATGGTGGATAGGATATTTTAAGTAAGGAGGGCGGTATAGTAGATGGGTTTATAGGGTGTAGCAGGTTGTTTGGGCAGATCGTGTTGGTTCTATGGGCAGAAACGAGCAGAAAATAGTGTATGAGCATGTTTTGTTGAGATGTTTGATCTAGACTGCGGATGTTTAGGCAAATATACATTTGTAGACCTTCGGTCCAATGAACGAAACTTGGGTAAGATTACATTTGCACTTTGAAATGTTTAAAATATGTCTTTTTTATTTTGCTATGTTATTAAATGTTCATCATTCACCAATTTGGATATATTGAAGTGCATGAATAACTGCAGTTTAGTTGTAATGGGAATATGAAATGTTTATCTGCGTGGTACAGCATTAGGGTAGTTCGATGATATTTATCTGATATATTTACCAAGCTATTTTTAATGATTGTAGTCGACTGTTGTTTTGTTAATATAAGCCTGAGGTCGCTTGAACATTATTATTAATGTTATAACCCTTGATTCAGACATTCGACTATGTGAGTTAGGAAATTGCAGATGCACAAACAAACGACTATTTCATTTTAGACTAATTTTGATCACGTTTCCAGCACATTTCATACCTTATTGTAATATTTTAAAGAAAGTAATTGTTGCACATTTTACACGCAATGTTTCTGCAATATTGTTGAATTATATACAGTAAGAGAACTTACTGATACAGTTAGGCTACTGGAAGTATTAAAACGTCCCGTAAATAGCTTTTATGATGCGTTTAGAACGTTAAAACAAAAGAAGTAGTCTTAAAATGACTTTTTGAAAAGATTCAGAAATTCGGTTCTTTTCTGCCTCAGATTTACTCTATTTTCTCGTTGAAAGTCGCGTTATCCCATAAGAAATATCGTTCCCCACCTTACAAATCAAACGTAAATTAAAAAAATACAAACACGCTATTCAATTTCATTTAATAAATATTTCACTTATTATATCAGTATATTATTTATGAAAAATAAAATTAGCAAACAAACAAGGCTGCAATTTTCATGAATAGCTTCCAATCGTCTCACACATGGCGGAATGTGTTTCCAAATTTTCAATGAAAATCTCATTATCATAGCAAAAAAAGGTGTAGCCTGTAACTTTGTTAATTACTTGCAATTTAATGGGAATATTTTATAATAATTTTTGAACAACATAATTGCTGCACTTACCGGCTACACCATATTCAGGTGGCTCGACAATCTTTCGGTTGACGAAAAATTGAATGATACTGACTGGATGAGATCAATTTAAACATGTAATCAAAGAACTCTTTAAGCGGCGGAGAAACCACAGTAAAATTAATGCTAATTCAACATAACTGCGCTGGTTACAATCACTTGATGTCAGAATCGAGAACGGTACAACTTATGGGGTGGCCCGGTATTCAGTGGTCCCGCAGGAATTTTGCAAAATCGCGTCGACTGAAATTCGGTAAAAAATTAGAACGACGCGCTTTCACTCTATCGACGTGCTATCACGTAGGACGATCAGTGAAACGTCAGAAAAGAAAAAAAAAATACCGCCGCGCATATAAACGACAGTCGACGTCGCATCGAATCGCGGCGCAACCGTGTGCACGGCTTATGGACAAATCAGAAATTCACATTCGTGTTGCAGCTAATCGTGTTCGGAATACTGGCCGTGGCCTTGTCTTCGCCAGTGCCAGGCTACCATGGGTAAGTTCGCAAAATTAATTTACCTGCTTGCTGTACAATCGACATGATCAATCATGTCGGTTTTACTCAAATGAATCCTAATTTTATCATCGTGGCCACGCAATGCTTCATACTCTTGCCACTTTCGGAGTCTGTACAATTTTTCTTGAAGATCACATCAGTGCTCCAGACACTCATGAGTTAATGGCTGTAGAATCTTCATTTTCTTTAATTAGAACGAATTTAATGTTAACGATGTCCAAAGGTTTGTACAGTAGAAACTTGTATTGAAAGTGTACAGTGAAGTACAAGCGTAAAATGATAGCTAATCGTTTCAATATAGTCTCGACGATTTTTCTTTCGATTTATTATTTTGTTCTATTAATTGTAAAAAGTAAATAATAGAAATAATCAAGACCACAGATTCTTATGAATATTGTTCTATTATTTCAATTTATTATGAACAAAGTAAAACGAAAAAATTATTAAAGTTACAAATCTTAATGCTGATTTTTTGATTGTATCAGTCTATTACTCATGAAACATAAAATTAGCAAATGAACAAGGCTGCAAATTTTCATGAACAGTTTTCAATCATCTGAGTCTATTACAAATAAGATAAAATAAAAAAATGGTCAAGGCTAAAGGTTTTCAAGAACATTTTTTTATTATCATAGTTTGTCACTCATCGAACAATAAAATATGAAAATGAACAACATAATATAAATATTTCTATCTGTTATGAAAAAAATAAAATAAGAAAATGATCAAGGTTATCGATTCTCATGAACTAATTTTATGACGGGTGCTTATGGTAGTGAGGGTGGTTACCCCATTTTTAAAAAATCGATGATTTCAGTTCGCACCACCACGTCCGCATCCACGTGCCTTATCACGTGCACACGGTTCATCATCATCACGTGAAGAAGATACCTGTGCACCACGTGGAGAAGGTGCACGTCCCTGTTCCAATTCCGATTCACCACGTCCAAAAGGTGCCAGTACCCGTGCCGGTCCACCATGTTGAAAAGGTCCACGTACCTGTCCCGATCGTCGAGAAGGTTCACGTACCTGTACCTGTGCACGAAGAGAAACCGTGGTGGTAATGGGAGCGCCACGTTTTCGGCTTGTTATTATTTAGGTAAATAGAATCAAATAGATTATAATGATTTTTTAGGACACTTCAAGACCAGTTTTGGACTGATTAAACCAGTGATGGTCACCAGAGCTCCGGCCCTTCCCCACTCTGGGTCTATCCCCCTCATATAGGCACTGATTTGGGACGTCGATGGCCTGAGGGGAAACGAGGAGCGAACTGGAGGGAAGTGAAACGAGGGGAATGGACCTACAGTGGGGGAAGGCTGCAGCTCCGGTGGCCATCACTGGATGTTTCACTTATACGAAATGTCACAAACAGACTATTTATGGAGTTTAGGATGCAAAACAAATTTATTTGGAGGAATTAGCGAGTGGAGGAATTATATATTATATAATTATATATAAATAACAGAAGAGGTTAAAATCGGAAGAGTTGTTTTTGAGATCACAAACTTTGAACTATATTGGAACATACGAACCATTAAAAATTGAAATCTATATTGCTCAAAACAATTCGAGGTTTATGAATTTCATTAATTCTTGACTGTCAGATTAATAACGCTACCGAATGAAATATTTAGTATCTGTTAATGTAACACTCTCATTCAACGTTTATTGAGTAAAATATATGGGCAACATAGTGTTTAACAGTTAAATGAACACCAAAACGCTCGACTGTGTGATTCTCTAATTATTTATTGAACAATCAAGTCGCAAGTGTGTCTGACTATTTTCGGGAGTTTTGTTCTTTCTAATAAATCTTCTCTCCTTTTAGTTTTTGTTGCATCAAAATATCTTACATGAACTTGAGTGTCGTGTAGAATTTACTGAGACTCAGAAAAGTTGAAAAATTGTTCACCACGTGTTTTTGAAATATTCACGAATATTCCAACGCATTTGTTTTCTCTTGCAGGTTGTAAAATGAGGGCATTCGAGTCACTAGAATTTCGTGACACTCTACTTTTGTCTCCCCCATCCGAATCCGACTGAGAACTAAGAGGGGAAAGGAAGACAACGGTGCAAAATAACTCGAAATGCTTGCATTAGTTATTTAAGTGTGTAACTTAGGATTATTACCATTTGGTATGCACATGTGTGTACTTAGATCAAAGATACCTGTACATATTGTATTATGTTACATTATTTTTTTATACAATACACGTGTTTGACGTATGTCATTCCCCATTTTTTATCGAACGCCTATACTCCTTTTCTATAGCCCCAAACGACCAAACATAAGCGATCATAAACAATATTCCGGATAACACAGCTTTATGTTTTAAATAAAGGTACCATTCAAATTCAGGAGAAAATAGAAATTACAATTTTCTCAACAATCGTTTATTAGGCAAAACGTTGGCATAGTTCAACAATCAACAATTATGTACAATAACAATAATAAAACAATCTTAACGTATCTTAGTAAAGCTTCTTGTGGAAGTGTTCTAAAAATTCCATAGGAAGGAGTCAGTCGACAATGTTCACCATTCTTCAATATGCTCGTGTCCATCGTCTTCTTCTTGTTTAATGTGGTGAATCTTCTTCACATGCGTGTGATGATGCTTGTGAATGAGTTCAGGGACGTGGATGACGAAGTGCGTGCTGAAATAGAAAAATCATTTAAAGAGGATTCGAATAGTTCGATAATAAATAATATCTATGAAGAATGTATCAAAGTCAGGCTTTTGGAAGTTAAAAATTCCTTACTGTTCGTGGTGACCACCGCCAGGGTGAGGCATGGAGGATACCAAAGCGATCGACACAACAAGAACAAACAGGAAAACCTGAAATAGAAATACATCTCAAGATAAGTTAACTGTGAAGAGACAAACAGTTATATTCGATTACTTTAAATCAGTGATGGCCACCGGAGCTGCGGCCTTCCCCCACTCTAGGTCCATTCCCCTTGTTTGAGTTCCCTCTACTTCGATCCTCATCCCCCTTGGCCCATTGTTGTCCCAGATCACAGCCTATATGAGGGGAATGGACCTAGAGTGGGGGAAGGCCGGAGCTCCGGTGGCCATCACTGTTTAAATTGTAAAAAAATAGTCAAATATCAATTTTAATTCCTTGCTACGATCTTGCACCCCAAAATTTCAGCCCAGAAACTTCAGAACTTCTGCATCGAGGCGCTTAAAATTAATATTAATAAGGCTTTTTAAAAATAATATGTAACAATATTTTGCAGTGGTTATTAGTTTCTATCGACATGCTTGAACGATAGGATGACTGCGTAGAAACCATAAGTAGAAACTCCGATACGTTTCAAATATTTCGAGGAACAAAAAAAAATAAATCGATCGTGTTGCGTTAGAAGTTCAGGTGAAAGCGTCGGGAATATGAGCAGCCGGATCATTAAGTGTCCGTCCAAGTGAAATTATCGAATCGTCAGTATCCACCTTTCATTGTTCCCGACCTCGTATTCATCAGCTATTCAGTACGTCGTTAACGAGTCTTTAATGTCGCGACTGAATTCAGTTTCACGTCGTTGGAGAACAATGGGTCGCTCTAAACATTCTCACGTTCGAAACAAGGACAAGCAAATGCACAGAAACGACACAGAAAATATTAAAAACGTTCAAACTTTGTGCGAACGAAATTTTTTATCACTAGTTATTCCCTTTGAAGTGAAATGTTGATTCTTAAATTGACCAAAATTTCATAATCTGTACGATCTAAGAGTACTGGAAGGCGTTCTTAGTTGAATATAAAACTTTTCTACCACATAGAATTAATTAAACTTATTTTTTAAAATTTCAATTAATTTTATAAATATATTAATTTGTATCGATCGCAGATTTTTGAAACCACCGTTTTTGGCAAATGACAGCTACAAATTAAAGGCGTTACAGGCTAATAGGTGTAAAATGTAAGGTTGAGGTGTAATTTAAGGTGACCTTGAAATAATTTTAATGACCGAAATGTTACCTTCGATATCAAACAGTCGATAGGAAATAAAAATTTCGTAATCATTCAAATTCACGTATCGATTGCAAATTTTTGAAACTAACGTTGTTGGCAAGTATAACGTATAAAATTGAAGGCGTTAGAAGCTAATATTTCTACAACATTTGTCCACAAAGGAGGTGTAATTTAAGGTGACTTTGATATAGTTTTAATGACCCAAATATCGCCTTTGATATCAAACAGTCGATCGCAAATTTTTGAGGCCACCATTTTTGCCAAATAGAACGTACAAAATTGGTAGTGTCACAGGCTAATATTTCTACAACATTTGTCTACGAAGGTGTAAATTACGGTGACCTTGAAATAATTTTAAAATCTGCACTTTAATATAATCTGTAAAATTTTGGAAATACGCCTGCAACACCATGTTTCACTGTCTTCTGTAGAATAAATACTTAAACAGGAACACCAAAAATTCGACACCCACGTGTGCTCGTTGCTTCTCCATGGCTGTTGGCGTCTGCTCCGACTGGAATTCCAGTGTTTTCCAAGACTGTTGCGCTCCTGTACTACAAGACGCAATCCTGACAAGCCTTATAAACGGAAGCATAATCAGTGAACGGTATAGGAACGAGCAAAGTAGTTCCTACGTGCACCCCACCCAACCCTGATCGCTCTCACCTGCGATATACTTGAAATTTCACGTGCACCTTCTATCATTGTCGTAGACACTGACATCGTTTTTCCTGGAAGACTGATCGTATCAATGATGATCACTGAACTATTGAATCACTTTTTCTGAACATTATAATGTGACCGAAAACTCACCATTAAGAATTTACACCTGAATTCATATCATCGTGCTGATTAAATTTGAAGAAAAAATCATTTTCTTTTAATACTTGATTGTACAATAAAATTAGGAGTTCGAAAATTGGATACTTATAAAGTGTCTGGTTCTTTATAATTTATATTTAAGTTAAATCTATATTTAAGTAGAAAATATAGATTTAACAGGCAAAATTAAGTCGAGTGCCTTCTTGTCAATCACCTGAAACGGAGGAAGCTTGTAAAACTGAATGTCACATTTACATTTAATCACACTTATCAATGAAAGTGACGGTCATCCGTAATCGCGTGTTCCATGGTGCCTCCTATTACCATCATTTTCATCATGACAGAGTTGGTTGTTTATTCTAAGCATGATAGCGAGTTAACAGTTTCCTGGCACTTTGGACAATGACGCCATATTGATCGTCTGTGAACTCGAAAGCCTCCAGCTTACAGGAAGATCGTATTTAATTACTTCGTAATCGATGACCACGCTGTAATCTATTCTTATTATCCTCAATGTCTCTTGTATAGCGTTTTACAAAAATATTTAGTTTATTGGTGAGATTAATGAAAGTTCGTGAGTAAAGGAGGTGAAAACGGCCCTTCGAGAACCTTCGATCCTCCTGTTCACTTTCTCTACCTTCTGTACCTGTAACGAGACCAATGCCATATTGTCATAATGTGCTGTTTGCTGATATTATCAATAATTATCCTAAATACTCATCCTGTCTGTGAATCAAATAAATGGTTTGAAACCAGGGTATAATTTATTATTAATCTATACGACGTGAAACAGGATGTACAGTAAAACTTGTTTATCACTCTTCTGTAGAAAGGTCACATCAGAGCAAGAAAACGTTTATTGCTTATACTAATTATGTATATACGTTGTTTATTGGGTGTTTTTAGTTATTTCTAGAATTAGTAACACTTTTTTTATTCGCTGTGTTCTCAATTTCAAGGACGAGAAACGGAAAGGTGCACACCCTCGAAACCTGGCGTTTCCGTATGTTCTACGCCTATGCAGCGAAGAAAGTAGACGGAGAATTACATTTTTTTTTCAGAAAGGAACGGAACAGCTGGACCAGTTACCAGTTGCACATTTTCCTCCATCTGCCCCGACAATTTAGCGAATTTAAAGTAATCGCCGCGACATTGGACGTTGAAAACTTTTACCTGGGAAAATGAAAATTTAAATAATCGTTTGATAAATTTTAACACGTTGAACGCCACAGTGAAAACGGCCATACCTAACCAGACACGATATAATTTTCTATTTTTTATATAAATCAGCAAAGAAAAAAAATATTTGAGTAGTCAGTCGTGTTCTTCTGTTCCTACATTATTGTTTCAGTATGAATTTTACGACAATAAATAATTATTTAATTAAATTGAATTTGTGGTGTCGGTCACCGGTGAACGCCACGGCGTTCAACGTGTTAAAATGGAAAAATTGCAGTAGAATTTATTCACTGACGACAGACGAATCTTCTGGATCATTAATTTAGATTAATTGTCATACTGCTCTTACTTTCCTGGTCATAATTAATTAGTGAACGAAACGTGGTTAATTAGAAACTTGATGTACAAGGTAGAAAGTTACATTTTCATTTCATCAGATCGAGCCGAATCTAATTAAGTTAATTGTGTTATGATTAAGCTCCCACCGATGCTTCCTGGTATCCCCGTACGGAGCGTTTAATGGTTTCCAATTTTTATTTACTTTCGCCGCTCCGTTATGCAAACTGGCGATCATTTCCCGACAGGTAATTCCTGATTCGCTTTACATCACAATAATGCTCGCGGTTCCATCCATTTCCATCGTTAATTTTCCACTTTCGAATCTCTCTACTTTGTTAAAGCGAGGCCGCCTCCGCCGACCGCTCGTTGCGCCGTTAAAGTTCATGTGCACACCATAAAAACATAAACACAGTTATCGAGAATAAAGTTAAAATTATAAATGAAAAATATACTGTGCAAAAGAAGTAGAGGATCACACGCTTAACACGTTCCCTGCCACAGTGGAAAATTCAGTAATTAGACAGACACGTGAAAATGGCTATTTATTAATACACGTGGTTGATTGTACAAATATTCATCTATTTGATATTACACTGTCTATTTCTACCATCATTTGAACGTAAATGTTGCTCAAAATTTCATACGGGTTGATAGTTACGTGGTCAAATTAAAATTGACGCGGGGCAGGAAACGTGTTAAATGATTTATTGTTCATTAAGGTGTCCAGAGGTATAAAAGCTTCAAATATTCTACACAGTAAGCATTCAATGAAAATATTGTTGTATTACATACAAATTATTTTTCTTTCATTTCTGATACTTGATAGATTGTCTAAAATTATTGAAAATCCTGAGCCTCTAATTGTTGTGCACTGTGTATAAAACATCGTCAAAGGTTAGACATCATTAGCGTCTCCAGGACAAATTTATTCAAGTTGAGATTAATACTTGAGATTACTTGAGAGTAATACTTGCGAAGAGGTTCAAAAAGTGTCTAATGAGCATGGGTCGTAAAGTGAACGCTTTAAGTATTATGGGCACTTAAAATCGTTTTGCCTATTACTGCAATCATATGTTACTATAGGTCATCCCCTAAGTGATGTCGATTTCAAACTTATAAAACATACTTTAATAAATGAGTCTAAATATATTGTCCGATTTTATCTACTACAACATCAATCCAATCCCGAACCGTATTAAAATTAACGATTATGTAATTAAATAAAATTGCATGTCTCGGTCACCGGTGACCGCTTCGGTCAGTCGACGTGTTAACACTTTGACGACCGCAAATATTTGACGAAAGCTTCTTCCTTTGGCCATTTTCGGAGGCTTCAATTAAGTTTCATAAAACATTATACGTTTCTCGTTTTGTATCGATTAATTTCCAATTTTAATTTTTTAAGTATTAGGTTGAGTCACAAATAACTTCCAATTTGTCTTCTTGAACTTATTGATAATTTATTGAAGGGTTATTATTATTGTTTTTACAGCATGTGCATGTTTCAAAGACTCCTACCTTCAAACACGAAGCAACAATCACTGTCTCAGATAAACTATTTCTATTTTTAGAAAGAAAAGAATCTGACACGTGTCGGAAGTTATTTATGACTCGATCCAATATTTGACAATTTACCTTTTTCAGTAACAGGTACGCTCTTTTGTTTGTTTTACAAGCATATTATTCAAATGATTTAAATCACGTACATGTGACAGCGGCCATAAAAGTGTTAACAAAATCCGGGAAACATTTACCCGTACATGTACATGGGTTCACCGTCTTCAAAGTGTAAAAGGAAAGTAAATCTGTAGTTTTTATTGGACTTCATGGATCAAGGACAGCATCCGTGTTAACCGTGATTCTACGTAGAACCACACAAGAGAAATCGTCCTCCTCCGTGCACCAGCACATCTGCTGTCTTTCACTTTTCGCTTACTTTCCATTTCATACTAATCCCCGCGCTCTGGGCGGACGATCGTTCCAGAAAAATGATTCCATTACCGCCGACGTGTTCACCGCGATCGGAAGACATGTCCGTTCGCGGCATCATTCAATTTCCCCGATTAATTGCTTCCTACGACGACTAATGGCCGTATCGATCTCTGAACGATGAGAGGACGTTCCCTCGTAAATTACACAGACTCTCCCGTCTATCGGGATTCACACGATCTTTTTATCCGCATTCGATTTAATTTACGCAAAGATGCCGCCATGGGTTTAATTACAGTATTAATTGAAGTGTGCAACGTGTTTCAGAAGTGAATTTTATAAAACGAATAAGCGTACGGGTATTTTTAATAATTGATCATATGAAATTTTATGCACATGTATTTATATTGGTGTTTTAAAAAAATTGTTCTTTTCTGTAAGAATACCTTTGGCAATTTTTATGTAATAAGAGTGATTAAAAATATGTGTCTTAATTGGTTTTTTAACCTGTAAGTAGTACAGTGAAACCTCGACTATCCGAACTATAATTGGTAAAAGAATGACTCTCACTGTAACTGTGTTTTGCATAAACATTATAATTTTATTTTAGAATTAAAAATACATAGTTGTATACAATTAGATACGTCGTGTCACTAATCGTAATGTTAGTTTCTAATTCATATACAGTGGCGTGCAAAATTTTCCGGACAGCACATTTTGTACTCCGACTTTCGCTTATGATAAATAAAGTGAGTTTTAACCTGACATTATGTTGAAAAATAGGTCAAACAGAAAGTAAAGATGGAATGCATGATTATTCTTTTCATTTTTTAATGTGTACGTAAATCTAAATTTATTATGAACTGTTTAAAACGTGATTGGAAATATGAAGTGTCCGGAAACTTTTGCATGCCACTGTATGAGAACTAATTGTTTAATGACTGGTGTTCGAATAATCGAGGTCCTACTGTACTGTAGGGTCCCACGGATCCAGCACTTCAAAAATACAATTTGTTCAAAATGCCTTTACTAATACTTCGTTTACTTTTATTTTTGATATAGTTCATTTAACGATATTAAGAAGAAATAAATTTTTGTTTATGCAAAATGTGGTTTTTGTTGCAAAAGGAATTGGTTCCAGGGGCTGCCAGCGAGTAGTACTTGAGTTACAAATTTTGGATAGCAGTAGTTACGGGTTGAAAATGATAAATGTTGGTTTTGAAAGTACATTTTGTTTAGAGAATATGTTTTAAGAAGATAGAAAATGCAACTGTTTTTTAATAAGACCATTCGCATGCAGATTTTTGTAAATGGTTTTACGTGATCCAAATTTTGAAATTGTTTTGAATCCTGCGACAAAAATTATTTTTTTTTTTTTCATAAATATGAAATATTTGAATGCTGAAACTGGTCAAATTTATGGGTTTAAATTCCTGTACGTGCTTGGAAAACAAGGTACACGTTTGTACATACTATTCTTTAGTTGCTGTCAAGTTTGACGAATAAATAAAGAGCGTGGAATTGCATTATAAAATTGTTATCTATTGTAGACCCCAGCTATGAGAAAATTAGCAGCTCATTTATATATCAATCCAAATAATCACTTTTTTTTAACGTTCCAAGCATTTAACTATATCCAATTACTTATAAACATTTGAGTAATATTATATCACATCTATACAGTGTTTCACTAGAAGTTTTCTGAATCTGTAACATTCAACAGTATTTTTTAAATTCGTTACTGAAATTTAAATAAACGATTTGATTCTAATTCAATAAAGAAACGCACGCATGGTATAAACGAATAAACTATTTCCAAGTCAAATAGTAAAAAGTTTGTCCATAAACTACATTTTCTATTTAAAATCATTCTTTTTCAAAAATGATACATAGAGCGTCGTAAGTAAAAATGATCTTATCATTGAAATCGTAATGCTGTTAATTGTTATAGTTACTTTCATAACGTCGATCGTATCATTCATGCTTGCTTTCTGCGCGGGGGTATCGAGCTGAGTCGTGGTTTACAAACATGTACAAAAAACGCTTTATTAAAAAATAAAATAGAAGAACAATATTTACACAGTACGCAGTATATATACAAAACACAACAACCGCAACAAGTAAAACAGTCAGGTAGGTGACACGCGATTGCAAAACGCTCGCGTGAAGTCATTAAAACAACTAACAAGTAAGCAATTAAAACGTCAACGAGACCGTGCGATCTCGCATCGTATACAGACAAACCGATGCTGACTGTAACTAATCAGTAACGCTAAACATTAACGCTCGTGTCATAAGATCATTAATCCAACTAAAAATATCCACACAAATCATTGAAAACAAACAATTGTACAGTCAGCTTACACTTAAAGAAAATTCTGGAATTCCCTTCACAGCGAAACCGTCCATTCCAGAATTTACTGTCAACAAAATTTTCGTTAACTCGCTAAGTCGATGCTACCAGTATTTTGGTAGCACTATAATCTTCCATTGTTGAGCAATGGAAGTTTACTTATTGATAAATAAGAAAATTGTGGTTCTATAGAGCAGGGTAAAAAGGTCAGCGGCGAAAATCGCTAAAATTCGATCTTCGTGACAGAACTTTTTGTATGTACTGGCAGTGCAGGTGCGATTGAAAGTCACGTGACGAAAGTGATCGATGATCGCGTGATCTGGACGTGACTCGATGACCACTGGCTGACTGGAAGTCGGTCAAACCGACCGGAAACACGTTGTTGGCCTCTCGGTTTTATTATTTATTTCTTTTTGTGGTACCCTGAGAAGCCACCGCCGCCGCCACCGCCGTGTCCACCGCCGCCACCGCCGCCGCCATGACCGCCGGAATACGAGTCATAACCACCGGAACTGAAACCGCCCCCGCCGTGACCGCTGAAATGAAAATTGAACGTCAATTTCGGAAATATACTCAGTGAAAATAACATTTCATAGTCGATGAGCGAAATAAGTTGAATCTTTTAAGAAAAATGATTTAATTAGGGAAAGAGTAGGTACGTTTAACCCTTTATGGTGGAAAGCCGGGATATTTCTGGTTGGTACAGTTTAGTTGGTCTAGATTGTTTAGGAAAACACGGTACAAGGAAAAATTGACAGGTAGAATTCTTCAGTTGAAATCAATAAAGTGTATCTTTCAGTATAAGTATAGTAAAACCTCGATTATTCGAATATCGATCACCTGAAAGTCAATTATCTAATGTTAATACCAAGTTAAAATTATCATTGGTGATACTGTGTGCTTAATTTCATGCCACTGTGTATTTTACATTCTAACGTAAATTTAAAATTTGACTGCGAAATATAGTTAGAATGTAAATCATCTTATTATTAATTGCAGTGGGGATAATCGAGGCTCTAATGTAGTCGAAAATTCATGAGGATATCGCAAGGTTTATGTACAGGATGTCCCAGAAAGGTTGTGCAATTCGAAAACTGAAGATTCTCCATGGTAAAATAAATCGAAAAGTCCTTTGCCATTTTGCAATTTGTGGATTGGTTTTCGAGATATAAGCAATCGAAAATTGTGTGCGCGCGCGTCCCTGTACGCTCTCCCTTGTGTGAGTGAGGGCCCACACCAACGTGTCGTCAGCAGGCGCTGAACTGTAGGTGTAAAACGCGCGCGCACACGTAACCAATTTTGAATCGCTTATATCTCGAAAATGACGCCGCAGATTGCAAAGTGGTAAAGGAGTTTTCGATTTGTTTTGACATGGAGAATCTACAGTCTTTGGGTTGTACAACATTTTTGGGATACACTGTATTTTATGAGACAATCTTGTGTAGATCCACACAATACGACGTTTGATACCAAACTATCCGACTGCGAAGGATTAAAATTATATTTGCTGTACTTTTTGTTTTATGCTGATATTAGAATTCAAATTGGACTGTGTTGAAATGGAAATTCGTTTCCTGTGAAGGCAGACGCTTACTCGGTTATTTAAGAAACTTGATTATAAAAATAAATTTATATTGAGTATGCAATTTCTGTTGCAATGTACGAAGGTAACTATCAACCTACAGGTAATAAGGTTCATGTTTTCCAGGGTACGTTGGGTTAGACATTAACATGAAAACCAACAAGTCTGATCGTTCTACAATCGTTAATGTCGCTCTAAAGAATACTAACTATGTTTTCTTAACACTTTTCCTTAGAATTTCTAGTATAACAATATGTCAATTTTTATATATTTTCGAAAAAGGTATCTAGTAGTGTAAAAAGTATTTACCTGCTACCGAATCCTGACGATATGCTGTTACCGCCATAACCACCAGATCCGAAGGAATGGTGATCACCACCTCCACCGCCACCGCCACCATATCCTCCGCCAATATCGCCACCTCCATGGCCACCATAACCACCGCCTCCTCCTATGTCACCGTGTCCTCCGAAACCGCCGCCACCTCCATATCCACCTCCATGGCCACTTCCTCCGAATCCACCGCCATGCCCACCTCCTCCAAATCCACCCCCGTGGCCACCTCCTCCAAATCCACCTCCGCCACCTCCATGATGGTCATCCAGTCCTCCGCCACCTCCTCCTGGACTCGATATGATGACGTCACCGTGGCCGCCTGAAAAAATAGTCTCGTTAGAATGTTTATTTGAAAAGCATTCTTTTAGTACGTATGAAAAAATCCATGAAGCCTGAATCACCTAACTTCTTGTACAATGATTTTTTTTAGAAACGGATTCACACAGACTATTTAGTTTTACTACAATTTATAAAAAGAAAAATAACATTTTCGGTTGTGTCGAATGTTTTATAAAAATTGTGAGACGTATTGTAAACGTCAAAGTGTATAAATAAAAAAGTAAAATATGTCGTTTTGTGGACGCTGGGTAAAAAGATATGCGAAACAAAATTGAACAGCGTACAGAGAAGAAATGAGTTTCAATTAAATTGTGCGCGGGGGGATTAATCATCTCGGACTATATTTGCGCGGGAACATTGAAATTAGAACGGAGCCAGCGCGTGGACCAGTTGAATAACATCGTTACGAGAACTCGCGACGTCCATAAGGCGAAGGTGGTTTTTCTAACAAGGTTACGGCCAGTGTCCAACCTTGTAAAGAAATTCGAACGAACGAACGGTAAAAAAAAGTAAAACTTGTTCTTGTAGACGGCGTGCATATACAAAGTAACCGTGCCGTCGAGGCTGCGAGATAAATTCTCGCCTCTGATTCGAGCCGGAAGTGAAAACCAACGAAACGAGTTCTGCGGCTCGATCAACGTTAAATGAGTATGCAGGAGAAACAGTGTGTTCCCTGCGAATGAGTATGATATCGCGATTGGTTAATGGGAACGTGAGAATAGTTTTTACCATTATACACAACGAAATAGGAAAACGATGGCACGTTTTTTATATCTCGTTTTCATTTCAGAGATTTTCACGATCAACGCTCGAGACTTTTCTCTCACTTTCAGCACTAGAAACCGGTGATTTCACGGCTGACAGATTATTTACAGTTTCTATCTGGGTAGCTCCGTGATAACATCTTCCATAAAATGTTATTGCTCCTGAACATTAAGGACAGAACATACAGAACACCCTTTGGGATGGAAGTGTTAATTTTTTTGTTAAACTGGTGATCACAGAGCAAAAAGTTAATTATCTTTAGCTGAGATAGAATTTTGAAAAGGCACGAACCTTCCGAAATATGTTTTTACACATTGCTCCTCAAATTTTGAACTCGAGTTCATACAAAAATCGCTTGTGTAATTTATGGCCATCAGTTGTCAAACTATGTGGTATATTGTCTCGTGTAATAACATCACAGTATAGAGCTATAATATGTTGGTGCTACAAACCATAATAACTCACCATAAAATATGAAATTTATATGGGTTAAATGCAATATCTAATAAAATAAGAATCAATGTGAGCAACCGATTTATGCGTAAGGGTGTCAAGTTCTACGGCATATACTCGGTAGTTCTGTACAATTTTGATTAATGGAATACAATTGTAAGAAAATAAAACTTAATGGCATTCTTATTAAGAAAGTAAAACTTAATGGCGAAAAATAGTTAGTTACTTCAAAAAAATTAAAATGTAAGGTCGTCTATTATTTGCGTTTAAAGATATACCCTTCAAAATAATTGGAGGATCAAAGAATGCTTATCACTGTAAAAGTATTTTTATTTTAAGTGTGACCTTTGAATACTATGAATACTTTCGTATAGTCGGAAAAAGTATAGTAATATATTGAATATTTTACTGAATGATTGAACTGCTTAAATATCTGACCCTCTTTCTGAGCTGCTTGTATTTATTTTTTAATTAAGTTCATTGCTTGATTCTTCTAATTATGTTACTTAGTGAAACTGAATCTTACCTCCAAATCCTCCGCCGCCTCCGTGTCCACCTCCAAATCCTCCGCCGCCTCCGTGTCCACCTCCAAATCCTCCTCCACCTCCGTATCCACCTCCTATGTCATGTCCACTGCCTCCAAAGCTGATGTCGTGTCCTCCGCCTCCGTGACCACCGCCACCGCCACCTCCGTATCCTCCGCCGTGGTCACCTCCTCCAAAACCTCCGCCTCCGCCGTGGATTTCAATGTGACCTCCGCCACCGCCTCCGAAACCTCCTCCGTGGATATCACCGTGGCCTCCACCACCTCCGAAACCTCCTCCATGGATGTCACCGTGGCCACCACCTCCTCCGAAACCTCCTCCGCCACCAATGAGTTCAATGTGACCTCCGCCTCCTGCACCGTGACCTCCGCCTCCTCCGCCGTGACCTCCTCCTCCTCCAAAACCTCCACCAATGAGTTCAATGTGACCTCCGCCTCCTCCACCGTGACCTCCGCCTCCTCCGCCGTGACCTCCTCCTCCTCCAAAACCTCCACCTCCACCAATGAGTTCAATGTGACCTCCGCCTCCTCCACCGTGACCTCCGCCTCCTCCGCCGTGGCCTCCTCCTCCTCCAAAACCTCCACCTCCACCAATGAGTTCAATATGACCTCCGCCTCCTCCACCGTGACCTCCGCCTCCTCCACTTCCTCCAAAACCTCCTCCGTGGATTTCTACGTGTCCCCCTCCGCTTCCACCGAAACCTCCTCCGTGACCTCCGCCTCCGCCATAACCTCCTCCATGACCTCCGCCTCCTATTCCAGGTCCACTGACTTCGATATGGTGGTCGTCGCCTCCTCCACCTCCTCCTCCGTGATGATCGCCATGCTCTTCGTACTTAATGACCTTCTTCTCGTGGTGTTGGACTATCTCCGGCACGTGAATTCGTATGTGCACGCTAGAAAGTTAATCGGCCTGCTTAATATCGAGGTTAGTACCGTTTTTCGCCGTAACGAGATTTTAATGGCACTTTGGGATCAACGATACGATTATAATAGTTAATGGGAGTGTATGTACTCACTGTTCGTGACCGAACGTCGCCAGCGCGACGGCCATTGTCGCTGCGAAGATCAGGCACCTCATCTGTGAACAGAAGCTTTTGTTATTTCATGACTCCTCCAGTTGTAATTCTGTGGCTATAGATAATGAAAGTTGGATACTTCGAAAGTTTAAATTATTCCGCGAGCAACGTTTTGTGAAAATGTGATTCCGTTCAGGTGTTAAACGGAACTACCCTCTGACTTGACACTGGACTGCGAATGTTCCTTGGAATTCAGAATATTTCCGTACGCAATATATAGTAATCTTCAGAGATTAGGAAAATAAAATACAGAGTACTAAAATCTTTACGAGTTTACAAAATTGTTCATAAAGTCTTATTTCATTATATTAAAAGATAAGTACTAAGGATTGAGAATCTGTATTTCTATAAACATTCGCAGACGACTTATCATTCCAGTGTAAAAAAGTCGTCTCTGTTACCTTGTTGGCACAGTAGCTACGATTCAATTCAATTTTGTATTATACTTGAATGAGACCATTTCTTTTTCGGATCTACCACTTATACCGTAAAATTTACTTAGAATATTTGAAAAAGAGCTACATATTACCATTGAACTAAATGGCTACCCCATCGCCTCAGATACTATCCAGAATATAACCCTCTTAATCCCTTATTACAAATTCGAACCCCATATAAAATCTCGAATGATGAACGAGAACTAAATTCCAAACTCAGTAACTGAAATCAATTCAACACTTCGAAACAAACGAACTATTTACAAAAAAAGTAATCTCTTTCATAAAGTTATTGTATATTGGATCGAGTCATAAATAACTTCCGACACGTGTCAGATTCTTTTCTTTCTAAAAATAGAAATAGTTTATCTGAGACAGTGATTGTTGCTTCGTGTTTGAAGGTAGGAGTCTTTGAAACATGCACATGCTATAAAAGCAATAAAAATAACTCTTCAATAAATTATCAATAAGTTCAAGAAGAGAAATTGGAAGTTATTTGTGACTCAACCTAATATATTATACTTTCCTCTACGATCAGTATAAAATGCCCGATAACCCAACAATCAAACGAACCTTCAGTTCTCGTTAAAATATGCAATGAAGAAAACTTATTCTGCCTATACATCATCCGCGGCCGCATGATCGGCAATTTGACTTTATCGATCCTCTATACTCGATCACCCTTTCGTCACAAAATACGCAACCCCACGATCACAATCCCGTATCATGAACCCCGTCTTCACAGATCACCCCGAACTCCGAAAGCCCGAAATCCAATGACCGCGTCCCCGGATCCTTACAGCGACTTTCGGCTCCATGGTCCTGTGCACTCCTCTCTTCCTGCCTCTTCCTTGTCAGCTCTGTTCGATGGTTAGGAACACACTGTCATATATATCCCGGCAGGATCCTGGCTATATATATAGTGGACCCGAAGGAAGTACCGGAAGAGCGCTGCAGGTGGGGAGGCGACGAAGATCGGTGCCCAACCAGCGGTGGAAGCTCGAATCGAAGGTGCCCGTGCTGGAGACGGTGCACACGTTCTGCCATGGACGTGTACGTGCATGAAACGGAAGGTGTTCGTGTGGCATCGGGTCTGGACCGTGTCGTTGTGTCGGTGCGTGCAGAAACGGCCGTGACCCAGAGCCGAGCACCAGAGAAATTCGCGCTCCGGGCGGTCTTCGGTGTTGGTGCCCTCTAGGGTAACGAGGAAATCGGCGACGGCTCTTCTGGGGCCTTCACCGTGTCGCCTGGTGGACGACCAGCTCTTCCAGGTGGTCTTCGAGGCATGAAAATGTCACCTGCTGGACTGGACTGATGAACTCTCTCGTGCTAAGGACTCCAGAGGAAGCATTGTGAAAAGTGTTTCTGTTTTGGGAAGATCATTCTGGAGCGGTTGTATACGAGGCATTGTAAAAAGTTAGCGTCGACTTCAGGGGCATGTAGCAGTCATCGAAAGAACGGAAATAGGCTTAATAGACATGCGTACAAATATCATTCTTTATTGCTGTTTTGTTCTTTGCTGTTGCTGAATGCCATCATATGTTTCTCTAGGGTCACGCAGTGATAGTGTATTTACTACCCTTGACTTTGAAGCAACTGATAAGTTATAATGATTTACGTAATAGGTTTTAGAAAGACGCGCAATAGAGTCTATTCTTCTGTTACAGGAAAGCCTCCTGCAACTCCAAAACTAATGACTTTTGCACCCATGTTTATTAAGACTCTTTTCAACACCCTGTAAACACAGGAGTTTATAGTGATACGCTTTTTTAATATATCGTCAAGTATTTGAGGATGTTGGAAGCCACGTTTTGCCTCAGAGTGAAAAATTTAATTTCAAGTTCTACCGAAGAAAATCAATTTTTGTTAATTTTTAACGTTAGGAATAGAAATATTAGATAAGTTATTTCATGGGACTTTTATGTATACTTTTTATTGCACAATCGGTGGGTCTCAATTTTATTCAGAATATAATGAGGCTTAGGTTACAGGATTAGATCTATTTTGCTATGTGGGGCGTATGCGACCCATGCGACACCGAATGTGTTTAGGAATATCGTATTTAGAGGGAGGTATGGTACCGCTCATATGTATTTGATCGATCTTGTTATTATAGTGAAAATATATGTTATATTTTCAGTACAGTAAATATGTATTTATTACATGTACTAATGATAATTCACGCTGAAGAAATGCGAAGTTTTGTTATGAATAGACTGCGAATGTTTACGCAGGTATACATTCGAGAATCGAATATTTATTTGTTTTAATGCAGTCGAAAAGATGCGGTATCAGCAAAACTGTGTTTTGTGGTTTAAACAATGAAAAGTATCCTTTCTATTTCACTTATTTTATAAAACACGCATCTATCATGCATTTGAAGTCTATATTAAACTGTTTAAAGATCTGCACTTTAGTTTTTAAAAATTGTCAACATTAAAATCTTCTGAGCTTTAAACAAATTCCATTTCATTTAGAACTGTTATGATACTGAAAAGTATATTCATTAAGAAATAATGCTGCCAATCCAAGCAGTATAATAAGAACACTGAAGTAAAGCTAGAATTTGTTTCCAACATGTAGGAACGGTAGTGCAGATGGAGTTGTCGAAAATTGTACATTATTTGCCAAAGTGAAAACTGATCTTCAATTTTATGTAATCGAGACGTCTGATGGCGTGTTTTTTTTTCCTGTGGTGAGAGGATTTCGATTGTAATAAGTATTTCGAGTGTCCAGTGGGATTCGTTCAGGAGAATCGAAAGTTCTCGAGGTCCAACGATGAAAGGCTAAAAAAGCAGCCGACCAACGGCAAACAGCTTAAAAAAAAAAGTAAAAGTATTCGATTAAACATTCAAACGTTATCGAACAGGACTGATGTTTTCAGAGAGTTCTCCATGATTCGATAGACGTGTTTAACCCACTTCTTCAATTGCTACAACAATGAGTGAAAGAGCGTGAAGTATGCGCGAAACGAGTTAAATCCTAATTGAATGGGGCAAGGCATTTCGATGGAAAGAACGTGTTTCTCACGGATCATAATAAACGATGTAAATTTCTTCATCGACCGACCGTATTGTTTCTGTTCTCTTCCGTTGATTCGACGAAATTTCAAATCTAGATCTCTCACTATTCTTCAGTTAAATTATCTTTGATCTATGGCTAATCTCGTGAAATTTTAAAGATACTGATTTAGTTGGACGCTTAACATGATTCAGTGAAACACATATGGTTCAGAGTAATTTTTATATCAATCCAGTGTGACTATATTTTGTTACTGTTTCGTTTTTTATTCATTTTAACGGTCTCTGAGATAACTTCTGACTGGATGATGTCAGAAAAAAATTGTTGAGTGAAGTATGTTGTGTTTGGAGGACTTTGTCTCATAAAAATATTTTAATTTTCATTTATTATATATTTTTGGAGATTTTTTTCACAGTGACATTTTCTGTTGGTATCTTCGAATTAGAGTGTAGTGAAATATTTCGCTAGACGTTTTTAAAATGCACTATAATGAGCAATTTCACTTGACATTTTGAAATTGCATTCAAGTGTATAAATATTCTCAAAAATAAGAGGAAGAACCATGGATCTTGGTTTTAGCTTCCCTGAGAGTTATTTTTAAATCCTATATCGCTTAAAATTCACAAGAATTTTCCTTATACAAAGCAACAATATAAACCGTACCGTCTGGACATTTTTACATGCCATTACATCTGGAATATATTTGTACTCTGCTTCGAAATCCTAAAATTCTGAACCACGCATGCTTCAAGAAACAACAAACATGCCAACATATTATCATGAATTTCAAACTACTATTTTTAATACTGCATTAATAATAAAACCATCACTCTCGATAATAACGAAATTAATAATAAAAATCCTCTTCACATAATTGACAAAATTAACAAAATTTGAATCTTTCAGAATTATCTGTTTTTCGTATTGTCAATGCACAGGTTTTCAATAACTTTATTGTTTTTATATAAGAAATTACTTTTCTTTTATATCATATAATTATTATACTGCATATTATTTTTATTATTTAAATTCGGAAACTGTTACCTCGAAACACCGTTTACCTAGTTTTATACCACTTTGCATTTTACAATCAACAATAAAATTATCATATTTGCGTGAAACGTAGTCACGTTAGTGATCCTATCTGTGTCAGTTACCAGCTAAAATCATAGCTAGTGAAATTTTTAATACCTTTATTATTTCACATAAGAAATTATTTTTCATTAACACCTTGAATATCATCGGTGTCACCGGTGAGCGGCACCTCAAATTTAATTCAATTAAACAATTATCAATTGTCCCAAAATTCTGAGAAAACGACATATTGAAACAATAATATAGAAACAGAAGAACACAATTGAGTACTCAAATTATTTTTACGATTTATATAAAAGATAGTAATTATATCGCGTCTGATTAGGTATGGCTGTTTTCACTGTGACACTCAACGTTTTAACATAGGCCATTATACCGTGTCTGACTAGGCATGGTCGTATCCACTTTGGCATTCAACGTGTTAATTTAACAATTTATTGATAGTACAAATTATAATTCACACATTTTTCCATTCTCAACCTGTTAATATTTTATATAATTATTACACTTCGTATTATCTGTATTATTTAAATTCCCGTACTTTTACCTCGAAACATCATCTACCTAGTTTTATACCACCGTGCATAGTACAATGAACAGAAAAATTCTCATATTTCCGCGGAACGTAGTCACAACATTGTGCATCCTCCTGCTAATTGCCGTTCGGATGATCCCGTATATTTAATTCGTGGCACGAAGGAATTCCATGCGGTTTTTCAGTATCCTCTCGTATAACACGTAGATAAGATCTGCGTTCCGTGTAGGCTCGCGTTCGCCATGCAAAAAGCTGTTTTCCATTTCACTTTTCATTCCTCTGCTCCGGTGCGGACGTCGTCCCGGCGGCGTCGGCGCATCCAGCGCGCTTTCCTCGCGTTGCATCAACCGGTGGACAGAGTTTTACGGTACGGGAGCACGCGCTTTCCCCGATTTCCAGAATAAAATGAACGCGGCTCATTGTGGCCGATCGTGCGCGATGTCTTTGAACCTGGAGCGATTCGCTTCGCGCATCACCGGGGAGAAAAAAAAGAGCGTCGTTCGCCACGGGATATTTATGAAATGAACGCGCTCCTCTCGCCTCATTTGTTACCGATGGATGCACTTGATCAGCGATAAATTGTCCGGACACCGTGGCGAGCCTAGACCTCGCTGCAAAGACAGCGAATTCCTGCGGGTTTTCCCTTTTGTGAAATTCTCGCATACTTCGAACATTGCTGCCCCATTTGCCGGACAGTAGTCGGTAATTAATTTGACTGGTCTTCTTGGACCCGGCTCCGCGAGGATCGCGTATTCATATCTCGACGAGTCGAAGTATTTGGGAAATTTGCGTTCCTTGGCGTGCCGTTTCGATTTCACTCGAGGGAATATTTTTCAGATTGATGTATTGTGGATGACCGAATGTTCTGCGTTTTCAGTTCTAAAGGTAGGTACACGCCGGGCAACAATCTCTGGAAACATGTATCCAGCGAGTTGGCCACTGTGGCGCGTGTAGACCGAGCAACGATCGAGGGATGCAAATCGATTGTGAATTAGATTGGCCCGTGTGTCTAGCGGCAAGGCATGAAAGGATGTTGCTAGTATGCAGGTTTCTTGTTTCGGATGGGAAGCATCGCTGAGTTTTTGGTAACATCAACAGGCATATTAACCTGTTACCTGGGGAAGACGAGGTAAGTCGCCCTGTCAAAATTGCTCCGCCGTAAGCAAGACGCCCGTTATCTCCACGCCTGCCCAAACTTATAAACGCACATCAAGCAGTCTCAAACAAACCACTAAAATACAACAACGTACAACAATTCTCACCTGTCTCATCGTTCAACGTTCAAATTTACTCCCGTGACGTTAATTGGGCAAGTACTTGTGAACTGTTCCCAAATCTGTATATTTTTAGAGTAGAAGGAACAAAATGGAATTTAAAAATTAAATTTATTTCAACACGATATAATGTCTAACAAATAATTTATTTGGTGATTATGCGATTTTTCTCATTTGGGGGATTATAGTCAGCGCTGGTACGTGCAGGTCATTTCATACAGGACGAGCGTGGTAATTCTTCGTATCCAGAAATCGTTTTGCGACAGACGATTATAGTCGCTCTTATTGTTAGTAGTGGAAGGATTAATTATGTTTGTTGCCTACGGCTGCTATACCAGTACAAAAACAGGTGGATTAACCTTTTACGATGCAAACGTGTTTCCCAGAAACACGTAATACACCTGGATTTACACATATGGTTCAGGTGTACCTGAAGTTTCAGACCCATTGATATTTAAACTGACGTAATCTACGAATCATTCTCTCTTTTCTAGGTAGAATAATTACTGTTCAATGGAAGAATAACTATTTCTACGTAGCTGAGACTTCCAAAAACAACTCATCAAAGAGAAGCTGAAAATTATTCGATTTGCAGAAGTTTAATAACACTGATTATGCGTACAAATATAAAGCATTTAATATTTAATGGAAAAATGTATGAATCATAATTTCTATTATCAAAAAATTGTTAAATTAACACGTTGAATGCCACAGTGGAAACTGCCATACCTAGGCAGACACATTATGATTTACTATTTTGTATATAAATCGTAAAGAAAAAAACAATTTGAGTATTCAGTTGTACTCATCTGTTCCTATATTATTGTTTGAGTATGAAATTTGCTCAGAATTTTGTAACACTCCATAATTATTTAATTAAATTAAATTTGAGGTGCCAGTAACCGGTGATTACCACGACAATTTCAACATACAAAGAGAATTCAGATTAGAAGGTTCTCTGTAAAGTAGGAATTTCTGAAAAACGCAAAGTCTTTAGCACCAGTGCGCAGGTAGTTATTGATGAATAGGTAGGAAGTCTGTGAAGAATGTTAGAGCACTGTAGAAACAAGCATTATGCAATTCGACTGTTATCGAAAAGTAAAAGCACAATTATCCGGAGTAATCGTCCCCGCCATAGTACCGCAGAGGCGTCCTTCAGGTAAATAGCTGAATTGCTCCGGCAACCAGTTTGCTTTCGTTATAAATCTCTCCACCATCTACTGTCACTTTCGACTAGCTCAATTTTGCCTTGTCAGTGCTTCAAGGCAAATATTTAAGACTTCAGTGTTAGAAGATTAGAATACATTCTGCTTTCTTCTATATCTCAGATCTATTATACTACAGCTCGGTGCGCACAGATGTCAAGGATGGGATATGGAAGATGTTCAGAAACCTAGAAACATTAACAAACTCGAGGCCAATATGCAGAAAGAAATTGCAACCTATACATGGTGCAAAAAGGCATGCTAAACCTGTGTGACAGATTCGATTAGTGTAGAATAAATGAGGGAGAACATTTGACACGTGTGCTCTTTACAAAATTAGTGAGATGATGTAATGTACTCAAATTGCGTTCTATGCTATTTCTACGTCTCGAAAGACTGCTGTTTCGAAACTTGTGTAAGAATCAACCATAATTATTACATGATACTAATTATTATAAATTATAGTATGAATATTAGTAAGAAAGTAATCTGTAGAATAACATCTCGTAACTCCGAAATTTGTGATACTTGGACCCATGTTCATGAAGACACGTTTCTTTGTTTTGAATACTTCTGAACATCCTGTATATCATCTGTTCAAATTGCACATACCATAAGCTTTTTAAACACCGTGACAGCCCTATTTAACAATCCTTATCGCGACGGTCGTTCCATATGCAGAACTCGTCCATCCAGAACGACGGAAAAACAAATACGACTCATTGCTCAGCAACGTGTTGACACGATGACTATCACAGTGAAAACAGTCATCGCTAATCAGACGCGCCATCAATTTCTCTTTTCTATATAAATCATAAAGGATAAAAGTGTTTAATTATTCGGCGCTGTTACGTGCGTACCTATATCAGCGCTGCAATGTTGTAAAAATCAATAATTGTTTAATTATCCATCTACAGTCGGAATTTTTTTGCTTATGACGAAAATGATACATCAGGTAAATGATAAAGATACATGATGAAGTACGTATCGCGGGATATTAACACAGTAATAAATAGACTGCCGATGTTTATGCAAATATACATTTTTAAACATCCGTATTTCCCGTCTTGATGCGGTTAAATAAATGAATCTTCAACGAGAGTGCATTTGCTCCTTGAAATATTTAACATATGCACTTTTCATTTTGCTAAATTATTAAATGTCCATCATTCACCAATTTGAGAGTATTAAACTGTATAAAAGTCCAAAATCTAAATCAAAGGCAGTACAATCGTAGACACAAATGTACACAGTTATAAATAAATGAAATAAGACCTTAAAAATATAAATACAGTAGAACCTCGATTATTCGAACACCCGTTATCCAAAAATTAGTCTTCGTATACGAGTTAGGAGCTACCATTATCATTAATGACACTACGTATTTTATATTCTAAACTGAAATTAAAATTTGTATGCAAAACACAGTTACAGTGTGAGTCACCCTTGTACCAATTATAGTTTGGATAATCGAGATTCCACTGTATATAGATATATACAGTCAGTCGCATAAGTATTGGAACTCTTACAGTCTATAAAAGAAATGTATAATTCTATAAACGAAACATTTCCGTTATTAATTGCTAAATTTTGTTAGTGTTTGGACTGAATAAACTTTATACTTGTGTAAATGTATAGTAAAAGATTTATTGGAAAACCTCAGACGCATCACTCACTTCGAACAAATTTCTTTTATAGACAGTGAGGGTACGAGTACTTATAAGACTGACTGTAGACACGTAACTTCCAAATCACATGGCGTTATAGAGGGTTAAATAAGATTGGAGGCCAAAGTCACCAGCATGGCAGTCGACGCGTTGGCAGCTAAGCCGCGAGCTAATGAAACCGAAACCCGTTGAAACGTTGACAAATATTCGAGAACAGTGAAACCGGGTGTAAATCACACCATTGACATCGGTTTCGACGTGGTAATCGCTTTGAAAAGTGACGAGGCGGGGCGGGCTGGAGTGAAACATTCTAATCATGAATGCAACGTGCCTCTGTTTGCTCTCGCAGGAAAGAAAGCGATCCAACTGCGAGATAATATCGATCTTACATCGGAGCCACGCGCCTCCAGCCATGGGAACCTCCTCGAGTCTGAATTTCACCCTGAACGTCGAATCGCTTCACGCTCGAGTCGTAACGAGAATCGAGAGTGTACCGTGTACACTCTGCCCGGAAGTGCTTTCTTCGTTTTTCGAGCTCAGGTGGAAATCGATCGACAGGTAACGTTGGGACTGATACTACATCAATATTACCGGTACCAGTCTATAAATTTCGATCTGGTATCGAGCTGTATCACAGACATAAGTGTCAGGAAGACTTGTAGTATTAAAAAGTATTGATACCTGTATGAGACTTCCATGAAAATATCGGTACCGATTTGATACTTCTATGAAAGTATCAATGTACGTTTCATACTTTACGAAAATATTGATACCAGTGCTATAGTAACGAAGCAGGAAACCATTCAATCAAATCTTTTCAATACTTTATAAATACTGGAATAAATATATGAATTTAGGGTATTGTAAACATACAATATCATTAATTTTGTAATCTTAATTTGGTTATTCATAAATGGTGGTGCTTTACTTATTAATCTCTAGAAATCCGTACTTTATATAATATTGTTAAGGAATAATGTTTCATTTAAATTATTACGAGATTTCTTACAATTCTGAAACTCAGCAAAGAAATAATTAGACTGAAACACAATAATGTGAATAAAACACTACGTCTTAACGAAGTTTATTCTAATTATTATTGATTAATAGTTAATACAATATTATTAATTATTAAACAAGTTAAGATTAGAAATTATGATACTAGATATAAAAACAGCAGACTCTACACAATACAAATCTGTGAAAAAACTATTTTCGTTATATTGCCGGATTTTACAAGAGGGTCTACCCGCGTGCTAAAATAAATAAAAAACAAATTAAATTTGCGTATTGTAGAGCTCCTTCTTGAGATGGAATAGCGTCCCAAGAGTTCGATCGTGGGAAATTTCCGCTTAATTAGCATCGCGTTTTCGCTTGATCGACGTTCGTCGCAATTACGAACGGCAGGAACAAATGAACGACCAAGTAGGTAACACAGCTTCTGCAATAACCTTTTTTACCTCGCGGTTACGGTGGATAGTGCTTGTTAACGAGTTGCGTAACATGAAAATACTTGGTGGCACAAATTGTTGACCGTAACATTGTATAATTTATTGCGACGGTAACAAACACAATAGATTAGAACACAGACGTGAAACTTCAGTTTCAGATTATGAAATTTTCTAATACTTTTCATTAAAGAACGTATTGTTTTGGGGTATATTCATTCTGTATAAAAGTGTATAAAATTTGCAATTTTCAACCAACACAGTCAAAGTGAAAGTCTTAAAGGAAAATTTTGGATTCGGCTGCCAGTAGCCAGAAGTGAAGTGAAAAGAGTTTTTCCAGCATCAGAGGAACATCCGAAGGATCCGCGAGTCAACTGGTTCGATCAGGCCGATAACCCCGCAGAATTGCAACACAGTCTCGTTGTCGCGATGCGATTATGCGTGTGGCGGTTTCGCGAGCAATTAGGTGCACGTGTCCGTGCATGCTGATCGTTTAATGGCAGGAAGCGACCGGTAGTCGAGAAGATTGCCGGAGAAAGAAATAGAAAGTGGCGTTGCGAGGAGAGACGACGGAAAAGGGAGCAACGGGGAGAGAGAAGATCGTTGAGGATGTAACCAGGCAGGCGAAGAGAGGTCGAATCCTCGTGAGAGCCTCCGATCAGACTGGCGTGCCCTTTCACTTCTTCCATTTTTGTCTTCCGGTATTCTGGGAACTCCGCTTCCTATCACCCTGAGCGGTTGCCACCTTCGAACACCTTTTTCTGCCTCTCGAGTGGCCTTGGAACGTGTTGTCATTGATACTATGAGAAGAACGATTGACTTTCGTGGTCATGTTACGAGTTTCTGTTCCGATTGAACAAAGAATATTTCCTGCAAGAGTTTCTGGGTCACTTCTACTTTCATTAATAGTTTGAAACAGCGTGTTTCGTTTGTTGTATGAAATCGTCCGGTGCAGAAACGCTGCCGTAGTCAGAACAAATAGATAATTAATACTGTGCAATAATTCTTTCGATATTCGATTCGTGGTAATGAAAGTGTTTTACGATTTTCTATTCGGATTGAACATAAATTGGTTCCACCAAAAGTCTCTGGATCAACGTTAAGAGTTTTCCTCGCGTTCTTAGTTTACAGCAGCGTGTTTCATTTGATATAATAAAATCTCTGGTGTAGAAGCATTGTCCTAGTCAGGACGGATAGGTCATTAATCTTAAACAATAATTCGTCCAATATTCCGTTCGGTATAATAAAAGTGTGGTACGACATTCTGTTCTGATCGAATAGATGATAGTTTCATTTAGAGTTTCTGGATCGCTATCAAGGGTTCTACTTTCATTCTCAATTTACAGGTGTGTGTTTCATTTGCTATAATGAAAGATTTCAATGCTGAAACACTCAACTCATAAAAACAAATAGATCATTAATATTGTAAGATAGTTGAGCACTCTTTTAGTATTCCATTTGTTTCCCCGTGTGAATATAAATAAATAATTAATATTGTAAAATAGTTTATGCTCTTCCAGTATCCAAACAAGGACCCCCGGAGACATAAGCTTCTCATCTACGCTTTTTCTAATCAATTAGAAAAAATTTAAATAAGTTACGGTGTATATCTTCTGTCAGAATACTGATAGTAATGGATTCTACATTCAATTGATAATGATTGAATGTATTTAAAATTTAATTTGTTGCAGATACTGTGTCCTAACCTCTGACAACAGTATCCCTAAACATTTAATGAATTTCGTGAGTTATCGTATGTTGAACCACACATGAGTCAAAAGTCACTGAACACCTTCAAACAATTCCAACAAACTTCTGAGCAAATTTAACATTACAACAATAATATAGAAACATAAATAGCCGAATAAATTCTGAAATATTTTATTCTTCATGATTTCTATGAAAAATATCCAATTATAACGTGTCCGACTGGGTAGGTCCGTTTTCACTTTGTTAAACGACTCGAAAGAATTTTATTCGAGCCAACCAGCCATGATAAAAATTATTATTTCGCTTACTATAACGCCTGATCTCTATCATTTATTTTCAACCGCTTCTCAAAATCTAAATAACCGCATTCGCTTCGTTTATTTCGCGTGAGTCACGCTTTGGAGCATTCGAGTCCTCGTAAAAACTGCATCCCCCTTCCAACTGCACGCGGCGGACTTTCATCTCCCACCGAAATGCAATTTCACCCTACAATGTTGACCGTTTCGAGTTAATACCGCTTAAAAGTTTCCCTTCGAAGCGACGTTAACTGAATCGCGAGGAAAGCGATAAGTATGTAAGTGCATTGATCAGCGACTGCACTTTCGTTGCATCCTGTCGCGATGCATCGACACGTTCTCTGACCTTTCGCAGCGGAGGCGCAAAACGCTCCGGAGGATCGAACAGGAAAGGATTTCGCTTTCCAGCGAGAAGCGAAGTAGCCGCGAACGGTGAATAACATTTATCAAAGTCCGTGTGACGCTCGACGCTGATTCCGAGAAATTATAGTTGACCGTACGCAACTTTTCTTTTCGGTTTCCGGCGTGCAGAACGCGGATCTCTCTCGCGTACGTCCATTTTCCTTCAACCGCGCCAGATAAATGTCTCCTCTTCCATTTCCTCTGTTATTCTTTCTTCTTTCAAGGTAAATAACTGTTATTGTTGTTTTCCACTTTCTGAACGGTGGTAAAATTACGAGTGTGATGTCATTATCCGTGAAGATGTGGGGTATCTTTTTACGAGATTCAATAAACTGCAGGCTTTCTATGGTCATCTTTGTAGGTTGGAATTAACACTTTGATCGCCACAGTATTATCTGAACATAACAGAGTTTCTGAATTGCTATAAAACACGAATGTAACGTCGAATTATACTGTTTTTAATCAATGCTATTAGTGGCTTTTATCAATTTTTTTATTTGTTAAAGAGACAATCGGCTATAGTTAAAACATATCTAAATAAGAAGGCTGATACTTTTAAAACAATACATTGGAGTCTGTGTTATCGATTGAAAACACCTGTTTGATGACTATTGAAAAAAATAAAAATTATAAGAAATTAAAGAAGCTAGGCTGAGAACTGTCACATCATCTTATAGTCCAGTCCTCTGTCCATCAGATTTCTTTTTTATTTGACCCCCGGAAGGAATCATAGCATGGATTCAAATTTCACTGCAACGAGGAAGTGAAAATAAACGTTCGAAACTGGTTTCCACTTCAAGGCAAAGAATTCTCTGCTGCTGGTATAACAAAAATTGTAGAGTGATGGGACAGGTGTATAATTTTAGCAAGAGATTGTGTCGTTTAATAGGTAAATTGTTAGATTCATTAACCCTTACCTGTCACTTATGTCAATTTGACACACCTCTCTTACAAAAGTGAAATAAATGTAAAAGAGCAATATGCCTTGCACAACGCTTTATTATCTGTGAACGATGCGAATAAGCTTAAGCCTGAATGTACTGAATGCGCAGAAATTTAATTTTTTTATTTTCTATAAAAGAATTTGCAAACTTAAACATCAAATTGCTTGTTACCACTGTGTCAATTTAATAGCAGGGGACAAATTAATTTCCTGCTGCTAAAAAACCAAAGAACATAGTCGAGTTAAAGAATCCGATAAACAACCGAGTCAAATTAACATTTTAACTACCGTGTCACCGTGTTATTTACTTGACTACGAATGGTATTAGTAAAAATAGCTAAAAAGATGTAGCAGAACCAAGAAATAACTATGAAGGATTGTTAACATCACTGATAAAAGAGGGCATAATTTGAGATTACTCTCACGTTACATCAAAGTATAGAACGGTGTATAATTTTCAGCCCCTGTACTGTAGCTGTCAACGTGTTAAAATAGCCGAGAAACAACCAGGTTGAAAATTATAAGTCGAAGTAAACTGAGTATACTTCGAACAACCAACAACAAATTTTAAACCAACTATTCGACATTACATCCAACAAAGTAGCCAATTCGCAGTCCAAGCGACAAAAGTTATGCGAGCCGGCACGACTGCGCCACATTCAGTATTCTTTCCAGTGTTCTTTGCAAATTGTTGAAACTGATCCCAGAAAAAATTGTGGCTTCCGTGTTGGAAATTTCCTCTTGCCTTTTTCATCCGAGGACTCCTTTCCCTTTCACAAAACTCGTTCGCGCGAGAAACCTTACAAAGTAACGAAACTGACGATCTTCTCCGTCCCTATCCGGTCACAATGTAATGGGTCTACTTCGTCAGACAACATTGCTGCGTTTCATCTGGATTGATCCATCCGATCCTGTTTGAAAAGCGACAAAGACGTCAGTGGGTCTGAAAGCGGCATAGACACAGTGAAACATGTTGCGATGCAGGCATCGACACCTAGGTTTCATGATGCACACCAACCCTTTTCTGTATTTTCTTCCTGGTTCAAGAAACTCCGTATGAATCAGAAGTCTCTTTAAAACCTTTGGTAACCAGATTGTACGGGGTCAGTGTGTTGCGTTAGCTCAGTATTGCGGTAGCTGTGTCAGAACGAACTTCTGTCAAGTTTATAATAATACCTCTTCATCAATAGTTAGTAGTCTGAACATTATTCTGTGTACGCGCCAGTCTATTACATGTTGTTTAACCCTGCGTTGGTACACCTTCAAAGTTTAACATCGCTGGTACACTGAGGTATCACATACCCCACATTATTTTCCCTAAAAAATGTAAAAGGTGAATAGAACGTAATATTCGGAGAAGAACACTGTCATACGTATAATTTGAAGGTAGGCGCCAGATGCCGCCTCGGGCATTGCTAATTTTCCAGTTGTGTACATTTTATTTCAACTGGGGTATGTCACACCCCACCGTACCAACGCCGGGTTAACACTTTGACTACCACACTGTATTAACTGCAGGTGGCAAAATTTCTAAATTTTTATACAAAATGAATATAACCTCCACTTACTTTCATTTTAACCCTTTGCACTCCAAGCATCTTTTGGTACGATAGCCCAGCAAGTCCAACGTAACTAATGTATTGATGTGACCAATATGGTTGCGACATACTTGCAAGCAAATGGTAACTTTCAATGATTCATATTCCAAGAAAACTTTATCGAGATAAGATATTTACGCTTTACTTACTTTTACGTATTAAGAAGTATTTCATTTTTGACATGGTATACAAAAATTAGTAGATAAAATTGATAAACCAGCGGAGCGCTTGAGAGGCATACTTGAAGGGGAACGTTTGACATTGTCAGTGCCTGACAGGCATTCTTGGGGTGCAAAGGGTTAATCAATCATATTAGTACTTTCCATCGCCTTTTACTGGTTCCATTACACTTTATTAGGCATACTTGTTACTATTACAGAGAACGAAATGATTAATGATTGAATCTAACAAGGAAAGAACGCGAGATGAGCCTCTTGGATTGACTACAGGGTAGTAGTTCAGGTGGATCCAGCCCTGAACCCACGAGGACAGGTGTCAACAATCACCAATATTCTAGATAATCGATATTAAAGTTTCATGAGGTCCTTATATACCTTCCCCAAGTATCACCCACATATGGGTGACATGGTAGCCAACGTGCTAAGACATCTTGCAAAAAACAGCCAAAAGTAGGTTTCTCAAAATATTTGCGAACGTCGAACTGTTAATTTACTTCCATCTTTGTTTTCGTTCCTTTTTTTTCGCATGTTTTCTTCAATTCGAGAAAAAGTAAAGACTTTCGCGGATTAAACAAAGTAGCCGTCGCCTTCGGGCGCTATCCATAACTGAACTCAGAGTGGTTTGACGGCTAGGAGCGTATCCACAAGTTATCCAACTTCATTCCGACGTTTTTACACGGTCAACAAGATATGTCATCATTTGTCGCGGATTAAAGTTAATTGGGATTCGAGAATGAGATTTCTAATCTTATTGCCTCTCGTCAATCATTGAAAACTCTACTCTATTTGATGAAGAAAGGGGAGCTTGTATTCTGAATTTGCACCGTTCAGTTCGAAATTAGTACATGGAAGATCAAATTCTGAAATTTTTCATTGTTCAGTAAGCTATGAAACAGAGTATCACGTAATATGGAAGTTTTAAATAATATACACAGTAAAGTATTGAATAAAAATGTAACAATTGGACCGTGGATGTTTATGCAATTGATATTGCATATTACATAATTTAATATTGTTGAGCAACAACGATTCTTTTCATTCATTTTTCTTATGTTTTATTGTTCGTCCCAGTAAACGCTTCGTTTAACACTTTGACGGCCGCAAAAATTTTGCAAATGCTAATTATCCTCGGCTATTTCCGCAAGAATTCTTAAGCAACAAAATATTTTACATGATTCCCTTTATATCGAATATTCTACTATTTCCACGTTATTGATACCTGAATATTTATTTGTCATCAACGATGGATGCGTTTATTTACTTATTGTACAACCGCACGGTACAACGGTACGTGACAGCGGCCACCAAAGTGTTAATATTTATTTTCATGCTCTTAAATATTATTTATTATTTATTTTTATCGTCTACCAGGACTCTCGGTTTTTATGTGATATTTGAAACTGACAACTAGTTCTCGAAGCCACTATAGTGACCGAACACACATAATTCTACTTTTCCAGAGCGTGTGCATACGCCTTTCATAGTCAAAGGGTTAAACAGGTTTAAACAGCTTTGAATTTTTCGTTGTCTCCAAGTCCCGCCAAAATATATTGTAATAGTGAATGGTGTCTTCAGAAGGTGGAGTCTTCTCCAGTAAAAAAAAGTAAACAATAAATAAACAGTAAATAGAAGTATTCTTGAAGATCTTGATTTCGAAGCAGTCGACGGAAACAACGAGAAAGGTGGCCTCCATTGTTCACAGCGTGGATCGTCCAGCTTCCAAGCGAACCCGGTTGACGAAAAATTCTGCATCTCCCAGACGCAGGCGGACCGAGGCGGGGGTGAGCCGAGAAGATCGAGAGGATCCGCGTCTGCTCGGTGAGGAGAGACTTTCACGACTTTCGAACGTTCTGCCGGTCATCGGACCTCAGAGTGAAAGTAAACAGGAAAGATGTGATCCTCGCGACCGTGGCATTCGATCATTATTTCGCTCCTATTCGACCCGATCGTTTCCATCCGCGATGATCGGTGGACTGTGCTGCATTAAGCCCGTTTCACGGCTGTGAATATTTCCCTGCCGCCTCAAGGACAACGAAAACGATTTTCTAAACAGCAAATACACTGTCGATCTTAATGGTACATAATGCGACAGTTTCTGGGAATACACTATATTACTCAATTGTTCTAACTAACATTTCGAATATCTGTACTACGCAATTGTCCTAACATTTCGAATACACTATACTACTTAATTGTTCTAACTAACATTTCAAATACACCGTACTATTCAATTGTCCTAACTAACATTTCGAATACACTATACTACTCAATTGTCCTAACTAACATTTCGACTACACTATACTACTCAATTGTCTTAACTAACATTTCGAATACACTATTCTACTTAATTGTCCTAACTAACATTTCGAATACACTATACTACTCAATTGTCCTAACTAGCATTTCGAATAGACTATACTACTTAATTGTCCTAACTAACATTTCGAATAGACTATACTACTTAATTGTCCTAACTAACATTTCGAATACACTATACTACTTAATTGTCCCAACTAACATTTAGAATACGCTATACTATTCAATTGTCCCAACTAACATTTATAATACACTGTACTACTGAATTGTCCTAACTAACATTTCGAATACACTATACTACTCAATTGTCCTAACTAACATTTCGAATACACTATACTACTCAGTTGTCATAACTAACATTTCAAAACATCCAAGAAAAGTGAGGTTTTATCATTAAAAACCATACGAAAAACCATTAGGATAAAGAAATTTAAACCCCTACAAAGCACGTAGGACATTCTAATTTTGCCAAAAGATAAAAAACGTATCGAACTCCAAATATTTCAAAATATCTTGAATTTGAAAAAATGGCAGATAGGACATTTGAAATAAGGAGGACAGTATAGCTCGGAAGCCGTAAATAGGAATTTCAAGGTCACTAAACTGTAACGCGCGTGAAACCACGATTTGACAGTCTTATCATTTTAAAATTTCGAATGAACGTAACAAATCATAGGCATCGTTTATAAGGACCACTGGATGAAGTGTAGAGGGGACGTTGACCTTGAAGTATCTAATCCCTGCGTCTCTATAATAGTTATGTGAATATCTGACAGGCATAAATATTTCTATTCACATTTTTCTTGGAACTGTTTTCTTTTGTATGGGAGATTGTGTTTATTTTCGTGGGAGAATCCTTTAACTTTTTGAGAACAACGACACCTGTACGTGCGTTGTTAAAAGTCGATCACCGTGTGCTACAGGCCACCGCATTGGCCCGAACGTAGCTGTCTATCGTGCACTAGAAATTTACGTTTTTAGTCGAACCATCACGTCAGCGTGTTTCGTTACATATTTTGCAGTGTTAGGGCACTGAAACAATTTAGGAATTGACATGAAATATATTATTATAACGAAACGTTCAGTGTAACGCGTGTTCTCACGCAGAAATTTCCAGCACGGGTGCATGTTTTTTTTGTGAAAGTTTCAGGGGTCACAGGGTTAAGCTTTATGAGCCTCTCAGAAGTGGCCAGATCGGCTCCACTTTCTACCAATTTTTTAATTTTAACACTAGAATACATGATATTTATAACAATATCAATTTCTGTTACTATCGATTTCATGGACTCAGTCAGCTGGCTTCTGAGAGCTTTATGTCTGCCTAATTATTCAGATGAGAGGTTCTACTGTTACGTTATGAATCTACCTCGCGACGTGAACAGGCACTTCGTTTAAATCTTGTCGTTTATGGTACTCAAACATGGTAACAACGGTGATTGTAAAGTGAATGTAGACTCGCGTGGCGATGACTTAATTCATAGAATCTTAATAAAGAGCACCATAATTGCGACGCGTTTCATACACTTTCGCTGAGTTTTACATCTGTTACCAACTTTCTTCTTTGTTCGTCCATTCAATTCATGTTGTTTTCAAATGCAGAAAATATTCGAACAAATTTCTTCGTCCTTGATGCACTGCATCTGCTATGATCTTCCATTTCCAAAAATGTCTATATATTTTCATGAGCAACTGTAATCACCAAATCTGATCGGTGAATGTCTGCTGATGATTTCACGATGCTGATTCATGCAATAAGTATTGAAATTCTAAAGCAGTTCTTCACGTCTCATAAAAATACGAAAATGCAGAAGCGAGTACTCATTATCTTGGTCTCCTTCGTGTTTTTTAATCGTAACAGTCTAAACTACATGAATATATACAATCTATTGAGCTATCTAATTATCCACATAAATCTATAATACAAAAATGTACCGTTTGAAAAATTCAAATACAACAATAGTAACAAAAGATTGTGCAATGTGTAATCCAGAAATTTGAGCTATTTCTTGACGAAAAGCCTTTCTCGTCTTGTCACTTGTTAAAATAATAATAATAGGCGAAGAATAGCTTTCACCGATGTCTCAGGAACATATTAGAGCCTGTACGTCAAATGCAATTTAATAAATGCAAACACCATTTTGTATTTAATTTTCTGTACACTACGGTATACAGAACACTTTTCTTATAGCCACAGACAATTTTTTACTGATCGAAAATAAAGAAAATTCATAAATTCCCAAAGGAAATTTGTTACAATTATATCCAATTTGACCATCAAAATTATATTCTAAATATAGTAGACGAACAAACTTTCATCCAAGAGACAACTTCAAATATTCTCTTTCGCACGCATTTTGGTGAAGAAATTTGTACACGCCGTCTACGCTATAACAAAATTGCACATGGATCTCGAAATAGCCCTCCATGCATGTCAGAGTATATTTAACAATAACTAAATCAGAGCTGTCCATCAACAGGCTCCCCAACGCCCTTGAATTCACTTATCATTGTACAACAGAGTCAACATATATTCACAGGGCCTTCTAATTCTCGATAATGTAGTATAGAACCCTGAAGAATCCCTTTTTCCATCCTCATCGAGGATGAAAAAGCACTTCAAACAGAAGGGCATCAGCGATCAGATTATAATAATAATCAACTGTCAGTACACAAGGTCTCTTTACACCCTAAGCAATACTCCACCTTTGTTTCTCCACGTCTTCAGGGTCCAATACAAAATTGCCAAGCAATACACCTGACGATGAGACAAACCTCAGCCTACGAACCCTAAAAATTACGCATAAAACGATTGCGTCAGAGCGGGTTGAACGACGTTGATCGGTGCCGATACAGTCTGAAAGGGCGACGTCTGAATGGGCATGGACCTAAAATCGTGTTGGGGTTCCATGGTGTCTTCCTTCACAGCGTAACCTTTTTTAGGCTGGGCGTAGTTCAGCGGCCAGTTGATGGAACCGGTAAAACTGGAACCTGGCGAACCAGCCGAGTAGCTGGCAGTGACCTGCTGACTCTGGTATCCTCCAGCTGCACCGGGTAGAAACTGTGGCCAGGACTTGGTCATCTCCTGGAGCTTCTGCTGGTAGTCGTCCAAGGACACCGTGTCCCTCAGGACGATACCGTCTCTGCTACCGCCTATGGTGGCTGATGGAATCCCCGATGGCAACAGCACGCCGCCTTGCGGATGAGGAGAGACGTTAGCTTGCAGAAGAAGTTGCTGTTTCTGATTATCGATGGCGCCGCTCAGGTCGACGTTCGCCGACAGGTCTTTCTCTATGGACCGGGAGGTGTACAGCTTCTTCAGGTCGTTTCCTCTGTCGTTGTAGACACTCAAAGCGCTCTGGGGATCGGAGAAGTACGTTCCCGTCTGTGACGTCTCGTACGATTGCTCTCCTGAAGGATACTCCGATCCTGAAGGGGAGAACGAGGTCGACGAGTAATCTTGCTCGCTCTGCTTCTGCTCCTCCGGTCCTGGATATCTGCGATCGGTTCGTTAATTAGCGAAACTACGCGGAGAAAGTTGGCGAGGATACAGTGGGTCGATGGAGTTAATTATTCGGTGTTACGATTCCGTTCCTAGTGAAACGTGGATAAGTCTAGTATTAATGTACCTAATTGGAATAGTATGAGAGACTATGTTTAATTTCTAACAATGAGTGGTTCAGACTGTGCAAATTGGGCTTTCTTGAGCGTGAAGTTTGAAGGTCTACTGGCTACAGTGGAATGTTCCGTCAGTGGCCAGACAAATATAGTCATTATTTGCCATTGTCTTCTGGTCTTTTATTATTATCTAAAACTTGAAGTAACGTGTTTGATATACGGCAGTCACGTTTTCTACTGATTTTTATTACGTATGATCTTGGTACTTGTCACCTTGAACAGTGAATACAGGGACAATCGTATCAGTACTTATCGGAAGCATTTCTTACACTTGCACGAACATCTGCAGTCTAGGGATCAATTTCATAATTTCTCAAGCATACATATTATATAAATACGGATAGTGTAAGGGAGAAAAAATTGGGTCAACTAGACCGGGAATTAAACCCTCCCGCCTTCCGGGTGTGTGCTATCCGACTAATAGTCCGTACTTGCCCAAAAAATACTAAAATAAAGATGTCGCAATAAAAGGACTCTATCAATCTTCAAAAATTATAAAAATATCGCGAATTACGCTATCGTAGAATGAAAATTTCCATTTACCTTTCGCGTCCAAACGAAAAGGAGCCCTTGATGTGATCGTACGGCACATATCCTTTCCCGTAGGAGACGGCGTGCGTGATGTCCTTTCCGTACGGCACGTGCACGTGGTTAACGTTCTCGTGGCCTTGATCGAAGTCGTCTCCACCGTGAGGGAACGGCGGATTTACGTACGCTGTTTTCTTGCCGTAATAAGGACCGTGGTACCTTTGATAGTGCACCTCGCTACCGTGAGACGATTTTCTGTAACGCGAGGCAACCGGCCGCCACGGCGGCAGAGGACTGCGCCTCACTTGCTGCGGCACCACCACCACCACTTTGTTGCTGAAAAAAGCATTAGGATGAATGAACACGCTCGCTATCACCGATCAGTTCGAGAACCGGTCTCCACGGATCATGCTACGTTTTTAACCCCTTGACATAGAATTTAATTCGGGTTATTTTCACATACGGATACGACTTAATATTCTTACACCCGTCGATGTAAACAGAGACTGAGAATAAAACAAAGGTCTGAGTTCTCAACCCTCATCCGTCCCACATTTTCCCAAGCTAATTTGCCCGTTGGTGTCAAATTCACACAGTAGTCAGAAATTAAAATAATGGAAACACAGTTACATTTGCAAATTCTTTCATTGAAAATAAAAGAACTGAAATTTCTGTGCATTCAATGCATTCAGGCATAAGATTGTTCGCATCGTTCAGAAATAATAAAGCGATGTGCGAGGCATACTTCTTTTTCACGTTTATCGTATTTCTGTGAGAAAAATGTGTCCAATTGACAGGAGGGGCGGATGAGGGTTAAATTAAATATTTAAATCAAATGAAAAGTATGCTTTCGCACATGTCTCTAGTTTATTACAAAGTATTATAGAAGATTGAAGCTTATTAGGTTGCTACGACGAGCTGGACTCGTCGTTTGAGTCCAAGGGGTTAATAGTTCTATTAACAACTTGTTTTACGATTTTTCCAACGATTTCGTGGGATAAAGCTCGTTATTCTAGTAGGTTGGGTTTGGCTGCGGTTTTTCGCTCAACGATGACACTATGGTTATGACACTGATACCAGCTGCGAAAGTGTTAATTTCTTTAGAAAGAGAAGAGAGGAAAATTTCCCGCGGCCCGTCGAAGCGTATTGCGTTTAATTTGCGTGTACTTACGCGTGGCTGAGTAGAGGCTCGCTAATCGCCAGCAGAACGACGCAGAAAGCCTGAAAATGTACAGATGAAATTAATCGTGCGTCCGAAGTAAGTCTTCTTGGATAAGTATGTCGAGAAAACGCATGCAGTGTAAATACACTGTTCTAAACAATTAGATAAGCAGGTTTCTCAGTAACTTAAATAATTTTCCTTATCCACCGGGTACAATAAACAGAAAGTGTTAAGGGCAGTGACGGGGACCAGGTTTAAGACGTTGAGTGCCACAGTGAAAACAGCCATACCTAATCAGACACAATATAATTTACTATTTCTTATATAGGATCGTAAATAATAAAAATTGAGTCCTCAATCGTGATCTTCTGTTCCTACATTATTGTTTCAGTTGTGGTTTGCACAGAATTTTGTGACCATCAATAATTATTTAATTAAATTAAATTTAAGATGTCGGTCATCGGTGACCCCCACAGCATTAATTCATGCCCTCTCAGCGAACAACTCGCCCTTCGTGCACCGATACAGTGTAGACATTCTATCTTCTAAGTGTATTCACAGTAAAAAGTCATAATTTTCAGTCCAAAACGATGAACGTGGGCAAGATGCACATAAAGCGTTGCATGTTTGCTGAGTATAACAAAGGCGTACACGGGACACCAGTCTCTTTAAATACATATTAATAAAGTGTACGGGATTGGTCTAATGAGAATGAGAAGTTAAGTTTAGTTAAGTTTTCGAGAATTCAAGACGATTTTACAAAAACCCTTGATCGCGAAGGGTTGTTAACCCTACATTCAGGAAACTTCGCTAGGCCAAGAACACTCAGACTTATTTATTTGTCATGAACAGGTACTCTACCCCCCTATGTAAACTCCTTATTGCAAGAGCCGTTTGAACATGTACAAACAAAAATAAAGCTTCCTATCGAACAATGAGTCTTCATACTGAAACACTTGTCATTCAAATAAACAACGAATACTCTATATTGTACATAACCCAGGCTTTAACAAGTTCTTGTCCTATACAAATCCTTCATTGCGAAGGATAGTTAACCCTGAGGCAAAGTTAAATTCACTGTAGCTCAAAATTGCGTGAAATTCAAACACTTATGATTATAAACCAGCAATAGTGCATTGAGTACTATACAGGGTGCCTAAAGAAGGTTGGGTAAGTTCATATAATATGTTGAAGAGCTTGGTAGCTAATAAAAGTTCGTATGATTGCATTTTTATATTTTAATATTTTCAAAGATTCACTAACTAAGCTGTTTCGTTCTGATTGCTTACATTGCTTCTCAGAGTATCATTCAAAATTAATGTAACTTTTCTTAATTTTATTTTAGATACACAGTGTTCCACGGCACAGTGTAACAGAATTCGGGACGGAGAAATTCCAGCAAACCGTGGTAAGGCAAGTTGTCATTGTCTTCTCGAACATAATATTTACGAATGAGGTTTAAAAGCCATAATCTAGGAGGGAAAGGCATAGAGCATCAGTGACCTTTCACTGGGCCCATGACGAGCAGTTTTTTTGTGTATACAGATGAATCATCGTATAACGAAAAATAAAATTTGTCTATCTTTTATAATACATCGATGAAAATATTACAAATGAATAAGTGAGGTTTTCCCAATGAAAATGAGTCCAAACATCATAACATTGCGTTCATTTGTTATTAAAATTTTGCATAAGGTAGGATTCAATAGTAGGAATGTCTATGACAACAAAGACAGTAGGATATCGATTATCCGAACTGTAATTAGCAACAAGAAGATTCACATTCTGACTATATTTCGTATATGAATTTTAATTTTATGTTAGAGTATAAAAGACATAGTTGTATAAAATTAAGTACATACACAGTATCACCACTGATAACTTCAACTTTTAATTACCATAAGATTGCCAATTTTAGGATGATCAGAGCTCGGATAATCGATGTTCTACCGTAGTCCGAATGAGATTGTGTTTGGACTCATTTTAATTAGGAGAACTTCATCTGTCTATTAATGATATTCTCACGAATGTAGAATAAAAAACAAAAAATTTGTTATTCTCGTTACAGGATGACTCACTCATCGTATAAAGTATGCTTCTTAAAAGCCGCCACCAACTGTACGATGTGAAGCCTAACTCCGGTTGAGCAAGGTAGGATATGTGGTAGGGATACGAGCCCTTCCACAATGTCGTGCTGAAAAGCATGACAATGTTCCATGGACCACTGTGCATTCAATGCTCTACAGAAATAACATTTTATTGTTCTCATTCAACATATTTACGATTACCTAACGAAATCGTTTCTGCTTGAGTAAATGAAACCTATAGATGGATGACCTAGTACTCGGAAGTATTCAGGCGCGAGCCACACTCGTACCAATAAGTAACTACTACTAGTGCAGGCCAAGTTTTGCAACCTGTCTACTTCCCCGGTGAGTAATTACTGTAGCTTGAATGACAGCGATGTACGAAAATTCATGAATATAGTCTAAACTTACATGAACAAATCTACGAAGTTTCATACAGATATATTATTTAGTTTTTAAATAAAAAATTCCCAAAGCATATCTTCACAAGAAACCGAGAAAGGAGAATACCCCCTTAGCCCGCTGCGGTGGCACCGGGTCTCCCAGACCCAGTGTTGTTTTTATTGACTTTTTACGTTTACTTGCATTTATTTTTATTTTCAAGCTAAACATATACCTTCACACCGCATTTTCAATGGGGAAGGGAGAACAAAAAATCAATATTCAATTAAAACAATCTAAACACTACAAAAACTATTTCAATCCCTCAGGCCTCTCAGACCCGGTGCCACCACTCACGGGTTAAAGCAAAACATTACAACACGTCTGACCAGGTACGGCAGTTTTCACTGTAGCGTTCAACGTGCTGAGCAAATAAACACTTACCAAGTACCGCATGATTGTCGAGTCCTGAAACCGACTTCAGCCAGTCGAAACCCTTGATCGCGGGTTGGCCCTTGGATTCAGAATGCGGCGCACACCGTGTGTGCCGTGTGACTCGTTGAAATTCGTTGCAACGTGCCACTTTGAGCGTGCTCCGTGTTCTGCAGCCGGTGCGGACAAATTGCGGGAGGTTGCGGCCGGCCTCTTCTCTTTTATACAAGTTAAAAAGAGCATAATCGGAACGGCCCTCCCACCGACGCCCTGGAAAGAGACCGCGTCCGCTGAAATGTCCGAGACGATGGAAACGAGCACCGGGTGGGTACGCGAGTCGGTGGCGTGCGAAACGGACAGCCGAGCACCAGCATCCAAAGACGCAATTTTTGTTACGGGGGAAATCGACACTTTCTTCTGTCGGTGTTCATCACGGGGACAGGCGTTTATGCTCGTTCTAACGCCGGCCGCGCCCCAGCGTGCTTTCCAAAACGCGACCAACAAGAACGGGACCGGCGTTCGTTCTACATTTCAGTACCCACGGACGCTCGACCATCGCCGACTATGCTCGCTGGATCGTTCGAGCAATCGTGTGGATCCTTCGAGGAAGTTCTGTTAAGAATTTTGGGAGTCCAATGTGTGGCATTTACAGCTTGAGCCGTTTGAAGTTTGTAGGAGGAATGCTAGGGGTGTTACTGACAGAGGCGTTTTTCAAGAGGATTCTGAGGTTTTGATGAAGCTACCAATAATCGACTTTGCTGGCTGGATCGTTTGATCAATTAAGAGGATCTTTGAAGGAAGTTTTGTTAATAATTTTGAGAGTCTAATGTATGGTACCTGGGTCTTGGGTTGTTTGAAATTTAAAGAAGAAATGCTAGGGGTGTTACTGACACAGACTATTTCAAGAGGATTCTTAAGCTTTGATGAAACTACCAGCAATCGACTTTGCTTGCTAGATCGTTTGATCAATTAAGAGGATCTTTGGAGGAAATTTTGTTAATAATTTTAAGAGTTCTGTATGTGGCATTTACATCTTGAGTCCTTTGAAGTTTGTTGGAGGAATGCTACGGGTGTTACTGACTGAGGCTTTGTTCAAGGGGATTCTGAGGCTTTGATGAAGCTAGCAACAATTGACTTTGCTTGCTGGATCGTTCGACTAATTAAGAGGATCCTTGGAGGAAATTTTGTTAATAATTTTGAGAGTCTAATGTGTACCATTTGCATCTTGTATCGTTTGAACATTGAAGAAGGGATGCTAGGGGTGTTACTGACAGAGGTTTCTTTGAAGAGGATTCTTGAGCTTTGATGAAACTACAAATAATCGACTTTGATCGCTGGATCGTTCGACAAATTAAGAGTTGTGATAATTTTAAGGGGATAATGCCTGGCGCCTGAGTGTTGGGTCGTTTGTCGAATTGTCAAAAAGGGATGCTGAAATCGTTCGAATTGTCAAAAAGGGATGCTGAAGTTGTTACTGCTTGAGGCATTTAGAAGAAATCCTTGGACCTCGATGACATGTCTGTTGAAAGTGCCTCTGTGAGAGACAAGACGAGTTCACTTGCGAAATTTTCATAAGTACACTCGTGAACATCATCTATTTCTTTTATAACGTTACTTGTCACTTGACGTACAGTCATGGCATTTGTTTAGATTCTATAATTCCAGGCAACAGCGATTATTTATTTATCCATTCGTTAGAAATGTATTAAGACACATGAAAAGAATAACGTTGCAGACTTTGTTATGCTTGTTTTTTGTTAAACATTTTGAAATTTATAAAGTACCTAGACAGACACGTTATCATTTTTTATTTTCAATACAAATTCTGAAGTAAATAAATTGTTAATTATTCAACCACGTAATTGCTATTTTACAGTTTTATTACGATATTAATAATTTTTAGAATTTTATAAGCATCAATAGATGTATAATTAATTATTAAACTAGTGGCGCTAGCCTGCCGTGATCACTATGGCGCTCAATATGATCAAGGTCATGGCTGACGTACATATGCAAGGCTCTAACAAGATAATATTCATTATCTAGAAAGAAAGGTACAGTGCTTAAAGAACTATCAATTAATCAAGTAATGTAAAATCAAAAATATAATTGAAAGAAATGCTGTACATTTACACAGTAACTTCTTCATCGAATATTTATGTATATACATATAACACTATAGCTGGATTCCCTATTAAACTATAAAGTCGTTCGAGAAAGTGATTTCGAAATGATATTGAATTATATTACAGTTTCAGTGTTCTATATGAACAATCTCAAGAACAATTATGTGTAATTAGAGACTTTTATATCTATCCCATCAGTAGGTTTAACCGTCTTTAACTGAATTTCTGTAAAATTATAATCACATCCATATCCAAGCCAATTACGAACTTGAATATATTACACTCTCCCAACGTGTGAAATCATAATCCATTACACGAATTTATGACCCATATATATTACTGTAGCCTGAAAGTCCAAGGAGCTATGATACAAAGTTTTACAGAAATATGGATCATAATATCTTCTATAAGTGTACCTCATTAATTGATTTGTTATCATTGAACATGAACTACGCCTAATGGTGCAAAAATGAAATAAATAAGCGATTGGAAATATAAATACATTTTATTTAGTGCATCCTACAAACATATAACAAAAATTCTGTACGATTCATGTTACTTTTGGCCAATTTACTTTAGCTCACTTTAATCTAAAAATGCAGTTTCATTATATATTTTTATATTTTTTAAAAGTAGGTTTATTGTAGAATATTTTACATTTATTTTGTACGTATATTACACTTATTATAAAAGTGAAATCGGTATTTGTAAATAAATTGACCATTTCAACAATTAGATCACATAAGGAAAATTATAAAAAATATTTTGTTTTCGCGTGATTCAGTACGTAAAATATAAAGTATAGGTTCATTAAAGTTGTGCGAAGTACTAAAAAATAAACAATTTATTATTCTTTCGACTGTAACTTATTAATATGTTGTTATATTATTATTTAAACATGTTGGATATTTTCTTTCTGTTTGTTATTAATGAAATATGATTTAATACATACGAGATATGAGTTGATATTAATATAAATATGTTATTGAGTTGAATCATAAATAATTTCCGTCACCTAACAAACTTTTTTCTTCCCAAAAATTCTAATAGCTTATCTACGCTACTGATTTCTGCATCACATTTGAGAGTCAGAACCCCTAAAACGTAGATATGCTACAGAATCAACAATAATCGTCCTGTAATGAAGCATCAATAAATTTAAGAAGATAAATAGGAAGTTATTCATGACTCAACCCAATATATCTTAATTATTGTATATTGTATGTTCCTTTATTTGTTCCCAATGCGTATACACATGTATAAATGATTAGTAAATGATTCCTCTTTTCAACCATACTGTGTTTCCACTCTCAAATTCACTATTGTTTAAAAGGTACTGCTTTGGAAATCGATTAGTATGATTCAGAACACCGGCCGCTTAAATCGTACCTTTTACACTGTGCTATTAAAAGACTCAAAGCAAAACAATTTATTCTTGACAAAAAGCTAGACATGTTTTACACCTGAATCAACAATTTCCAATATTAACTTGCATACAAATGAATGCCAAATAGAAAATATATCTTAAAATATCATAAGTGATACAATTTTGGCAACTCTCCCCAACCTTTCTCCGTGACGCCCTTTCACTCTTACACAACGATTCCTCCGAATTTTCCATAAGACTCATTAGAAAGGTCCTTAAATTTCGTCCGAGAACCAGTCACCGAAATTTGTTCTTATGTGCTGGCTACTTGGAAACGAGACGATCGCAGCGTGCGGTCCAACTGCATTGGTACATACAAAACCTTTGCGCCGAACGCCCATGGGCGTCGACAGTACACGGTGAGTGGCCTTGTCAAGCGGCTATAGGCGCTGATAGCAGTCAGAGGGTTAAGCTGCTTTAATCACTATAATTACTAAACTGCGAGTGTTTATACAATTTAATGTATTCAAATACCTGAAGAGTGAACATTTGATAACGTAAACAAATAAAAGTTCTATTATTTAAACATTTAAAAGATAAAATACAATTCTGGGATATGCCCACTTCTGTGGTTACATTAAAATAAAAAATGTTGATCTCTGGAGATGTATATTTGCATAAACATTCACAATGTATTAATAACTTATTAGTCGATTGTTTTATGACCTGATTCTGAACGTGGTCATCGGTCTGCCGAACACGCATGAAATATGTGAGAAATATGCACAAAATATGCACTATGCAAAACGTATGCATAATGCAAAATATAGAAACTAAAAAACATATTTTTAAAACCGTCTAATAACAAAACAAATTTCAGTTTAGGTCCCATTTCTTGACATATTTCCTATAAAAATGTGCACTCGCATAAACATCCGCAGTCTAATCCAAAATAAAACCAATCCAACTAATCCAACAACTCCTTTTTTGCCTAACAAAGGCAAAAAAGAAGGTACAAAGGAAATCTGTTCTTTCACCCGTGATGCATGAAATATTCAAATATGAATAAGTAGTCCATTTTTTCCCATCTCCCTTAGAAACAAGCTTTTCACCTTACATGTTGGTTCTTTTTTTTAATAGTATAGTTTCGTGTTCCCCTCGTTACGGTCCACATGCACGAATTTCTTGAGGAGGCAGGGGGGCACGTTAGAGTAAAAAGCGCGAGCCCGCTTCAATTAGCTCATTCACGCGATGGACTTTCTTGCTGGCGGTCGCTCTTCCAGGAGGAAAACGCGTTCGAAAGTCATTCACCGTACGAATCCGTAATTTTCAAAGCGTATTTCGAGGGAAGAAAAAAGCAGGCGGCCGCTGACGGGTGAAAGCGATCCGTTGAAAGTGCTGCCGGACTTTTTTTCGACCGCCGTTTTGCATAAACGCCGGAAAAATATTCTCGACCATGAAACCTTGTGCTCGGCTGCTCGATCGCGACGAAATTCTTGCGGAACGAACTTGGTCTTGACGCATTTCATGAGACGGTTATATAATTAGTGATAACAAGCAATTGTAGTCGGTATCGACGTATTGCTGCTGAATTGGAGACTGAAGATATTCGCAAAAATATTATGAAGCTGCAGATCCACGATGAGATGTTCCATCAGATCTTCCTCTCATGAGACAAAAATCGTGAACGATACTTACGGGTATTAAAAAACATGCGATTCCATTTAAAAAAAGAAACAGCGATGACCTTGAAATGTCCTTGACATCTTCACGTACAAAAAATTACATTACACCGAAAAGTGTGCACCCTAGAATACTTCAATTTTTCCTAACAACATTTTTTCATATGACTAATATTTTCGGTAATATTCAATTATAATATTCAATTATCGAAAATACTAGTCATATGAAAAAATGTTCGATAATTGAGTATTACCAAAAGTATTGTTAGGAAAATGTTGTTAGGAGAAAATTGAAGTATTTTAGGGGGCACACTTTTCGGTGTAATGTAATTTTTTGTATGTGAAGGTGTCAAGGACATTTCAAAGTTACCATGTTCTTTTAAATGAAACTGCATGTTTTTTTAATATTCATAAGTATAGTTCAACCCAAGACGAATTCACTGGTCATAGTCAATCACGATCAATCAAAGTCACAGGTGTAGAAAAAGCGAAACAAACTTTCACGATTATTAGTAGAAGTGCTTTTAAGTATGCGTGTTATAATGTGGATGCAACATGATGGTGTACCCCCATATAATACTGCATGATGAGGAAACGTAATGAATAAAATTATGTAAATTACGCCGAAAAGCTCCCTAAAATACTTCAACTTTTTTTATACTTTCAGGATAGCTATATTTCACCCAAATAGAAGAATGTACATTAGTAATTTGTACCTAGAAAAAGGAGTACAAAATTGTTGTACATAAACTTGGTGATATCCTTGAGTATCGATAGAAACTTGGACTCCGCGCCTTCTTCTGCTCTTATTTTTCAATAAACCGCATATCACATTCCGCTTCCTCTTCGATATTAAACAAGTCTCCCATACTTACGTTTCACGGATAAGTAATGTTCATTTACGATTCGTAAGGTTGTAAACGATCGCTTTCTAATTTCCTCGAGTGAATTACGGCTACTCCTTCCTGCGAAATGAAACAACCAACGATTCCGTGTAAAGATAATATGTTTATTGAGTATCAGGAACTATTCAATGCTTGAAGAACAGTGTAAATAGATCGTACAGTATATTAACTTGCCTCCACTGTACTGTATTCAAATAATTCTGTGAATACTATAATAACGTATCATTTGCTGACAAAATAACACTGCAAAGGAAAGATCGTGCGTCTAAGCAATGATTTCGCTGGAAACTACTTCAATGTTTATTTGCAGAATTTCTAGAAAGTGCGATGTAAACGTACTTATAACAATAAATGCAGCGAATAGAAATGTGTATCATAAAGTATCTCTGGTATATTGTTCTTAAAATTTCTTTACCAAGGACACCAATAAAAATATTATTATTAAACGCCTTTATTGTACAGCATAATCGGTATAAATACAATAAGAAATAAGTACAAAATGGGTGGGAAAAAAGAAGAAAGGGCATTCAATGATACTATTAGGTTGGATTATGTTGCAATGACACTAATTCAATGATACTGAGTTGCAATGACACTAATTCAATGATACTGAGTTGCAATGACACTAATTAATGATACTAGGTTTCAATGACACTAATTCAATGATACCGAGCTGCAATGACACTAATTAATGATACTAGGTTTCAATGACATTAATGCAATGATAGTAGGTTTCAATGATACTAGGTTTCAGTGACGCTAATTCAACGATACTGAGTTCCAATAACACTAATTCAATGATACTAGTTCTAAATGGCGCTAATTCAATGATACTAATAGCTTGAGTTATGTTTCAATAATACTAATTCAATGATACTAATCGGTAGGAATCAACCTGAAATAAATTGCCTCAAAACAATAAAAATTTGTTGAAGATCGAGTCAAGGAACTGTGTAATAGTTGAACAAGGACACCAAAATTAATATTCAGCACCTTAACATTAAAAAATAACTGCAGCTGCTAATTTGTGTACGTTTGATGAAGTCGTACTTAAAAACGACATTACTTATGGGATGATCTGATAATATGTATATTCTATAATCAAGTAAATAAAAAAAAAATGGTACAACGTTGCATCGACTCTTTAATTGCCGTATCTTATGGAAAATTCGGTGATTTTCACAGGAATTCGCCATGCTACCGTGCTGTTACGATATCACGATCGATTTTCAACTCGTAAAAAATTCTGCGAAGCAAGAACTGTTGAGTTGCTAGCTGTCGATGACCGTTGAACGGTCGAACGAAAAGCAAGGTCATTAACGCAAATCTTTCACCTCCGTACTTTCTAGAGTATCGCAACAAACGACAGAGCTGATCGTTAGGAGTGCGGTAAACACAGAAAACAAGCATGAAGCTTTAACTATCCGAGTCAAAGAGGAACTGCGGACTTCCTTCCTGGTTTCACGTCCTGAAATACCCGATTACTCGTTTATTTTCATCCTTCGCGTCAGTTTATTCACATCGAAGTTATTACACTGAAAAACGGACGAGTTCGATATTCAAGAAACACGAACTTTCTGCTTTCTTCGTTTTCTCGAATTCCAGTTCTATGATTGCCACGATGCATAAGAGGGTCCGAGCGTGATTCCTCTCGCGACGCGTAAATTGAGAATTTAAATATTTCCGTCTTATCAGCACGTTACATCGTGAGATACGCATAATAATATTCTTTTTTGTAGGATCGATGGTACACATCAAAATCAACTTTCACGAATACTCTGGTTAATTAACGAGATTTTCGCTTTCGAAAGTCACGTGAAACACTGAATTTCTGATACGTTGCTGCATCGCTCGCGAGCAAGTTGATAAATAATTATCCCCGAAAATCGGGATCCTTAATATCCTACCTGTGAAAAAACCTTAACACCCCAAAAATCGTCTGTGACATTCTCTAAGTTCCCTAAAAAAAATTTGTAAGGTACATTCACAAATATATTTGTAATATTGGAGAAGTTTTATTTTAGGAGGATCTCACGTCTAGCTGGGAGAGAAAATCGATTTTTCCAAAATAGAATTGTCTAAAATTGTAGTATTGTTTAAGTCACAACGAATAATAACTATTTTCTGAGGGAGGAGGGGGTTATTTTTATTAATTGTGATTTAGAAGCTAAGCATATAATAGAAAAATAGTTCTAGAATATTCCCACGAAGCTTCACGTAAAACTTCCTCACAATAACAAATTTATGGCAATTGTAAGTGGAGTTGATTTAATATCTCAAAATCTTTTGAATCGATTTGCTTGAAATTTTACATAGTTATACTGAATGAAATTATCCAATCCCTGTCTCAGGATTTTTTTATATTCATCCCACTTTTCCTTTTTATAAATAAACAACGAACGTTTCTTTAAACAAAAGCTAAACTTTCAACTTCAAACAGCCACCATTTGGGAAAAATTAATATTTTTCTAATCGACTACGTTAAAGGCTAAATTATTTCAAATACTATAACACGTTTACTGTCACAGTGAAAACAACCGTCCCTAGTCAGACAAAGTATAAAGTGCAATTATTCCTATAAATCATAATGAAAAAATGTTTAAGTATTCAGTCGTATATAAGTGTTCCCACATTAGCGTTGCAGTATGAAATTTACCAAAATCAATAACTATTTAATGAAATAAAATTTCGGAGAGCCCTATGACAGTCAATGTGTTAAAAATCACTCATCTGATGAAAATGGCTCTTTACATTATTTTTTTATATCTTTTAAATGAAATTTGTGCAACTGTTACATTCAAGTTCGCACTTTTTAATAAAAGAAAAGTTGACCTAAAATATACTTATCCTTCATTAGAAAAAGATTTAAAGCACAGGCACGATATACGACTCTGTATGTGTGTAATGCCTCTTAAGCTTTTTATTCGTCTTAAAAACTTTTACTTTGGATGACGTCGAAAATAATGAGCTAGTGAAAAGCCAGCAGGAAGTATCGTTCCGGTAATATTGGTTGCAAAGCGCGTCTGGCCATAGACTGTCCGCTTTTCCTTGCGTTCCATCTGCAACATACGTTTTCTTTTTCCCGTGCATTCTAGACGCATTCATCAATCACTCGACTTCATATTTTTCCTCCAGCATATCTTGCAATTTAAAACGGTACAAGTTTAGCATGAAATTCAAGTAACATGCGTACGCATACTCTTCGAAATAAATGATCAAAATCTACACGTGTACGTCGTTTAGTATCTACTGTAATAAATCCGAATAGCAGTACAGACACTGCAGCGGTATCTGTTAGACGTTGGCATAAGTGAGACCACGTGTAAGCGTGCACACAGATTTATTCTTTCATATAGATTCTCCTCTCTTCGGGTTGTTCCACCAGTTCGTAAACATCCTGTATCACCGAGATGCACGCGCTCGAGCTAACTCGGGCATGAAAAATAATTCACTAAAGTTCTTCAGGTGCCAGACGAACGACTCGTCAGGAACATTTACTTTTCTTTACTCTTTGCTGTGGCCATATAATAGTCTCACAAAGCCATCAGGTTCGGTTAGAGTTTTCAGAGAAAGTTCGAGTGATCAACAGCTACCTTCTACTGTTAATGCAAACCCTGTAATGTGGAACTGTGCGGCTTGTTTCACGATTTATCATAGGAAAGGAAATTATGGTTCGAAGTTTCAGGTGAAAATCCGAGAGTCGCTGTGAAAGACCTTAATAATTCAACGATCAAGGATAGAATCGATTGCTCGAGCCGAGCGGAATGGAATTCCTTCGAATGGAATTCCTTCAGTAGAGAGTTCACTGTCACGGTCCCGCGAACGGCGAGGAAAAGGATCACCCGTACACATCGCGTGCTGCTCGTTTTTGTTTTCGCTCTGCCTCCCGTTGGAATGCGCGTACAATTCGGTCTCCTTGCACGTTTCACGAGGAGATCGGTTTCCCTTTCTCCTATCGTCTGGCAAAAGTGCACGCGATCCTAGAACTGCCAGACGTATCGTTTTACCGGCGAGACGACCACGATTTCTATGGATCATCCTCAACTGGATCGCCCGGGACGATCGGTTTCGTGAAAGGGAATATTTTCGAGCGGTGAAGCGGTACCGCGAGGAAGAAATCATTCGGTCAATTTTTTCATCCACATTTCCCTCGCGGCTGTTTTCTACTTGTTTCTGGCGTCGCACAACATTGTTAGCGCTTTCAGAAAGGAGACGGTGTTTCTGTAGAATTGAAACTTTCTTTCTAGGTCGTTAGACCTTGAGAGAGGGGGATTGTACTCTGGATGTTCTAATCAGCTTCAGGGTACCAATAAAAAGTACCCTAGGTAGGTCAGACATTTAGGAGGCTGAAAGTCTGTTACGAAACACTTTGTTAAGCCAGGTTCACACATAATATAATTATTCATATACAAATGCGTACGAACATTTGTCGACATATAAAAAGGAAGACATAAAGAATTAAACGTTTGCTCGAAAAATGTGTTCATGCTTGTTTGTTTGTATTAAAAGCATATGTCTTCTATCCTCAATGGGAAATAAAACACACGGGGGCACGTGTTTAACGTTTGCGTACGGAAGAGCTTGGAAGTTCGACAGAATTAAGTCCTTGTCTAAGAAAAAGCTTCAAACTTGTTTCACTTGCTTTTTACTTTGGGCAGTATTGTTTAGCATTTCTTTCCAGATGATCTTAAAGCAGATCGATAAGATCATAAATCCAGTGACTCTGATGATCGCGTCATATAAACGCGTTGACTGCCGCAGTGATAACTCCCATACCTAGTCAGACATAGTATAATATCCCATCTCAAGCACAAATCACGAAGAAAAACAATATGTAACTATTCAGTTTCACAGTCTTGGCCCTCTATTCTCATTGCAACATTAATTCTATTCAAAATTTTAATGAAATTAGTAATTATTTAATTAAACAAAATTTTGTAAGTCGGTCACCGGTGACCCCCACGACAATCGACGTTAAATAGTATGTCTTCTTTCTATGTTTTCTTACAAGTAAGCTCGATAAAGTTTCGATGAAACTTTCAGATCGTTATTTTGTTGCAATATGAATCTTGGGCCTATTAAATCGTTATTGTTCAGAAATAATAATATACACTATCACTCATGGGAGTATGGACACTCTATTAAAAAGTTTTAGAATTTAAATTTAAAAGTTCCTAATTTGTTTTTATTTGAATATTATTTAATTATTTTGTGCATAATTCGTCAACTTTATGTTTATAAAATGTAAAACTGACTGGAAATAAAATTATTTTATTAAGCAATTTATGTATTTATTTTTTCTATAATTCTCAAGTGTCCATACTTCCATGAGTAGTAGTATATGTCCCTGTACAATTTCAGAAGTGTTTGATAATGTTCAGACAGGATTCATCTAACAAGGTATATCACCCAATTGCAACAGTCGGATTTGTTTCCAATTTTTATATGATATCGAACTCGAAAAAAAATATTCAACGCGTACTTTTTATCCGTTACCATTCATGCTGAAGGGGTAAAATCAGCCCTCAAAGTTAGGGTTGTAAAAGCTATTTTATCGAATATCTTGGAATCTCTAAGGTATAAACAAAACATTCAAAATGTAAATTGTGTCTTAAACGACAAACTTCATTGTATAAGCAGCTGCTCGAAAAATTTCTCTGTTTAAAAAATATATTAAAAATTAACTTATTTCTGCAAATATCAAGTTTCGACTAGTCTTCGTACGACACAATATACAGTATCTGCCAAAGTTTCCTACCACAGAGTCAGCTTTATGTCTGAAATTAATAAACGTACATTCATAATGCGTAGATTTTTTTTATAAAACTTTTGTTCATTTTGTTCATTTTGTCATGATAGAATTGCAATGCGACCGGAACTTTTTGCCAGTCACAGTACATTTTAAAAATCGATACTCAGAACGTTCTACGATAATCCAACAGCTCCGTATTGTTGCTGAAATTGCAATTGTTGATAAACTGCTGGAATACCCATAGAAGGTTCACATAGTACCAGTCGAAAACTCCTAAAGTATTTATACAGGATGTTACATAATGTCTCCACTAGAAATCGCTGCAGAGCGTGAAGAAGCTTAATACTATGCATCACACGGTTTCTGTTTAATGATTTACAATATTACTCACGGTCCATTGCATGCAAACTGGCCAAGCTGAAACTTGTAGCACACAACATGCACACGTTGCATCTTATATGCAACATAACGGTCATGGAAGACTAGGTAGGGAGCAGACGAAAAATAATCGAACAACTTTCATTAATCCAGTGGGCGTCTAAATGCGTGGAAACTTTCTTGAACGCGCCCTTTTTGTTCCGCCGAGACCAAAATGGCGGAGAGTCGCACGGTTGCACGCGTCGAATAATCGAGAAAATGTACCGTTCGTGTTATGCGGATGTCGCAAAAACGTCTGTGAACGATGTTCATCGCCAGCATCGATTATGTTCATTATTCACTCTCTAGATAAGGCAGATTAGCAGTGTAAATTACAAGGAGAACTCCCGAAGTGGTTGTCACCATTTTAATGAGCATTTGCATGGTGATAGATCATGTTATTGCTAACCTCCCTACACAGAGTATCTGGTGAGGCATTCAATATCCCCATGCGTGGACCAGATCATCCTGAGCAGAAAATGTCACAGACACTATAGGTCTGTTTGGTTTCGTTAGTCAATTATATCCAAAATGATATACTAGACATGCTTACAGTGACACAATAATTCGAACACATTTACTTTATTCTACTTTTGATCTTATATTTACAGGTGGTGTTCAAATTCTTGACCTTCCATTTGTTGACATATAATGTCAGTCGTCTACAGAATGAATTTCGTCGGTTTATTGAGGAAAAACCACAAATGCAAGAAGAATTAATACAAAAAATGTATGACGTTCGCCATCATATTAGAACTATGATTGTACCTTAAGTACAATCGTTTCAAAGATGTTTAATGTTAAAGTTCTGACAGGGTTTATCTACTCTACTGTAACAGCTGCTTTCAGGTACAAGATTGTAAACCTAGGTTGGTACTCAGAGTTTCTTTTTGCATTAAATACCTTTTAAACTGTTGACCATCTACGCCCAAAACTATGTACAGAGTGACCAGTAATAATATAATCTACCAACATGCAAGACCTCTTTAAAATCTGGGACCACTTCGACAGCTCTCATTTCTAGAGGCTCTCGAATTCGATTCGTTCAGTATGGAGCATTGTTTATAAGACTTTCCTCAGCACGGTGAAAATTATCGACATGCACGCAGCTTTTCAGTCGCAATTAACGTCGAACCGTTATCTCGATTGGTACGCCAAATGAAATCTCTTCAAGAACACCGTGGCGTACTTATCTCGCGCATCAACGAGTGAAATGGTTGCTGTAATGAGTAGAAATTACAGTAAACTGCAATTACATTATGGTATCAGCCAGTTCAATAACCTAATTCGCATTCCTGACGTCTCATGATCAGGAATGTTTCAGTAAGTAAGATCTGCTAACATCTGCTATCTGACGCGAAAAGATTCTTCGTTATCCAATGTGGCGTGTAATTGAAAGTCAACGTATCAAGATGGAGTCACCGAGCGTAGCTGAAATATTCAAGAACAGAAGAATTGGCCTTGAACTTCAATGTCAAGGTCACCGAGGGAGAAACTCAGGAAAAGTCGAGTTTAACCATGAGAGATGTATTTAGAGAGCAGGTCAACCTTAATGGACTTTGAAACAAAAGAATTCTCTTTTTAACGTATTAATTAGGATGGGGTATGAACGATTGGGTCTCAGAGGACCAATCAGGAAGCTTCAAACACTTACAAGGAGGGACCTCAGCTGTTGGTTACCAATTTCAATGAACTTTCTGGTGAATCGATAAGAACAATAAATGGATTATCATTAAAAAATGCTGGAAAACAAATCTAAAAATGTAGAAAATTAAAATAAAGAAAGTTACAACGTGGTTGAACACAAGAACGGCGTGCTAGGAAGCCAGTCCGCTGTTTATTCCGCCTGGTGTACTCTAACATACAGCAATTATGCCATGTTATTAACCCATTTAACATGAAATATTATTGAAAATAACATGTGTTCGATGAAATAGTCTGATACGTGTCCACTCGTTTCTCATGCAGATTCACCTTAAAGAACATCATTAAACCCACTGATCAGCCGCTGGTGCCTGACAACCGAACCTTCAGACCTGAGCACGTGACAGACACTTCCCTACAGTGCTCAACAATTACTCACACGTTCTTACTGCTAAATATTATCAATTAATTTCACTGTGGCTAAAAATTGATCAGAGAACTGCGTAATCTACACTGAAAATTGATTATCTCTTAACTAGTCCCGCTGTCAGTTCATAAGCTGAAGTTGTCGAGCAATATGGTCTCTCGATCAATCCCAAAGAGGCACGAGTTCTTCAAAGCCTGAGAACCTGGCAAACGCGGAAACATGGTGACTGGTTCACGTAACAGCGATGATCCTTTTGTCAAATCGACGGCTGTCCACCGAGGCAGAAAGCGACAGCGTGTGCCAGGCGTCGATCTCGTCGTTCCCAGACGCTGGAGACGAGTGAAACGATCGGCGAGAGCACCCACCTCGTATTACGAAGCTGATCTTGATCTTGGCCGTTCACCTGGAGTCCAGCTTTCATTAAAAAGACCACAGAGCCAGGGGGAATTACAGCGTCGCGGGCAAAGAAAAGGAGGAAACGAGCAAAACGACAACGCGAGGCAGATATCGAGGTGAAGGGTAGAGGCGCCAGTTGGAGGGGCTGCGTTGGTCCTCCGCTTTTTGCCACGTCTTCTCTGTTAGCCGACTCCTTTCACGTGCACCGGCACCGGGTGCAAAAGATTCCCTTTCATTCTTATCCGACACCAATCACGTACGTGTATAAAAGCGGCAAGCGTGTGCACGGCAGACAGCAGATCAAAACCGCGGCTTAAACCGCCAACTGTATCGCGAGGAGGAACCGGTAGTTGGGTCCTCGGGCTTCCATCGGCATCCTACAAGGTTCTCCACATCTAAATAACTCTGGTCCACAGGGAACCACGATGATCAAGCTCGCGGTAAGTCCTCCGGTGGATTCGACGGGGATTCTTTCAGATTTCTTCGGGAATTTTCGAAAAACAGAAGTCAGGATTTTAATTTCGAGCTGGTCAGAGGCAAATTCAAGAAAGAATCATTGAGAAGCTTTTTTATATGGTTTCTACGATACGTTGTCGTGGAGACACCGTGACCAGGCCCTTCAAGGTCGCTTCCAGTTTAATCAGTCATGATGAATTGTAAGACGATTACGGTCCTACTTTCAATTACTTATTGAATTTAATACATTGTTGCCCGTATAGACCTGACACGAATTTTAGAAATGATATTACTTTTAGAGTTTTTTTAATCAGGGGTGTCTATGTGGGCGTTGGAGAATTTACGAATGTATTGTATATTCGATAGATAAGGGAAAAAATTTTAATATATATTGTTTCGAAGATATAGTCACTTTAAATTATGGCTCAAGTATACAGAAGGCAATGTTTTAACACATTCCATGACACAGTGGAAAATCCCATAATTAGTCAGACCGAAAAAAGAGCTTTTGTGAATATAAATATTAAAGTCTCTAATAATAGGATCGTGTTAAGCGCTATAAAAAGTAATATTATAAAAAATAAACCAATATATACAAAAATAACCATGTTATAAAAAATCAGTCAATACAAGAAAAAATAGCCAGTTTGAATAATTTTTATATAATAATTGGCTTCGACTAAAAGTGACTGTATTTGAAAAACGAATAGTTTATAAACTCATGTTTATGAGCACTTCTTCTTAATTTTGCAATGTAATATTCGTCTGTACAGTTTGTGACACTCCTATAGCTACACACTGTATAGTTTATATGAATTAAACAGAATAAAGTTTAGTAAGTGTATTATTGAAATCAAATAGAGGCTCAGGATCGTCAATAAGTTTGTATTATAACAATTTATCAAATGAAAAAGTATTGTGTACCTGATATTGCAACATTTTTCTCTGTCTTTTACTGTCTGTAGAATTTGAAGCTTACATGACATTTAAAACTTTATTGAACAATAAATCATTTAAGTGTCTGATCTTGGAAGTATTTTAAACAATCTATAGTACTACCTTCTTGTCAGTATCGATTGAAATTACACGACCATGGACAGTTGAGTGTTAAAGAGAAGTGACCTTGAGAAGGCAAGTTTCAGTGTCCCAACAATAACATTACGGGCTACGACAAAACACTTAATTCAAACATCGATTAAAAGTCGACATTTTTTTCCATTTTTCAATGGAAAGTTACATTTCTACCAACTTGAAGATTTGAAAGGCGTTTATAAAGTATTTTATCATTTCTTTTCCAGTCGTCCGTGCTTGTCGTTGTCTCGCTGCTCAATGTGGCCAATGCAGGAGGGGGTCATGGTGGACAGTAAGTTCTTTTACAATCTAGCCGATTGAGTACTTAAATCTTTTGTTTCTTTATGATTTATATAAAAAGTAGTCAACTGGGTCGTGTCTGATTAGGCATGGCTGTTTTCACTGTGGCACTCAACGTGTTAATAGTGAGTTGTTGAGTAGAACCAGTTACATTGGCTCACAATCAGTTCTTAACGAGAATTATTGAAACACGAGAACCCCTGTAACTGGAGAAGGAAGTGAAATGGAACACACATTTATAAGAATTGAGGCCATGAATTCAAAAGTGACACAAGTCGACCAACCATCATTTCGAGAAACACAGTTTCTTTTATCTTTTTTAATTCTCCATTAATCTTTTTGACTTTTCTTCTGAATATTGATTAAACATACATTTCAATGTCGTCTTGAATGTCATTGGATATGAGTAAAAAAAATAGACCTGTACTGTTTTGGAATTCATGTCTTCAATTTTATCGTCATTTGTATGTACCAAAATTCACCTCTGCACTAATATCCATACATCATAAGTAGACTGCGGATGTTCATACAATTTAACATATCGAAACACGTAAGAAAAAACAGCATACTTTTTAAACACTTAAACGACGTGATGCAGTTTGATCAGTGATTCGTTTCGTCAACTACATTGGCAGCGACCGACGTAGTTCTACGTCGTTGTAAAACCTGCAACTGGTCGCCATCGACGCAGTTCTACGCCACTTTAAAGCCTATATCTGGTTACCGCTGGCATAGTCTAACGTCATTTAACAGTTACATCGAGTAATGTGCATTTTATTATTTGTTTCAATGTTAAACAACAAGTGATTGCAAGTGATTATATTATGAAGCAATATTTTTTATTTTCACTTTCATTTTAGTGCTAGTATCTTACGGCACACAGCTATTCATTTTTGAAAGTTGTACGGAGCGTCCAGCTGAGGCCCTAGCCTCATAACCGCCGGCTGTGAAAGTGTCAACAGATAAAATATTGCATTTTAAAAGTGTAAATTTGTACAAATATCCTCAGTCTGATGATAAGACGCTCTGCAGTACCGGAACACGATTTGATCACGACTCGATAGCAATCACGCGAAACCATTGGTGCTCGTAGCTAAGCGGACGCGTTTAACAAACCATGACCTACCCCTCGACTTTCACCATGCTTCCCCTTATCGACGATTCCGGCGAACTTCGCCGAGCGTTATCGAAAGCAAGGATAAACGAGACTATCGATGGTCGCGTGTTCCGGACTCGTTGATTTTTCCTCGTTCAACGACCCACGTTTAACAGACTTTCCAAGCCATTGCGTAGACAATCATCCATGTCGACGCTGCGTCCGAGTTAATGGTCTCTCATAAAACGCGATCGAACTGTGTCTGTTTGTTTACGTATGTCATTTCCGAGCAGCCTCGAAACGGTGGAACTAATGCAGGAAGAGAAAACTTATCCCGAAGAAGACTTTCAAATACGTTGATGGCATTCGTCTTTGACACCTCTAGTTCCTCGACTTGTCTGCCATAGAGAAGTCATAGAGAAACACTTAGAGATCAAGGATATTCTCAGGCTGTCGTTAAAACCTTATCAGGTGTTAGCTAACTTATATTTCTGATTAACAGGGGAACACCCTGTTTATCTTATTATTTAGATACAAAATAAAGTAATATTTGGATAAGTTCTTTCAGAAATCCTGAGATGTCTATTGTGTCCTACAAAACCGTGCACAGTCTACCAGGAATCAAATTAAATTTCTTTAGCACCACACTACTCTCAGATTGTCAGGATATCATTAAAAGCTTATCAGCTGTTAGCTAAATTGTACTTCTGATTAACAGGGGTCACCTGTCTTTTAGATTCGAGGTAAACTAATGTTTGGATTAGTTCATACAGAAATTCCAAGATGTCTATTGTGTCCTGTAATACCGTGCACAGTCCATCAGCAACCAAATTAAATTTCTTTAGCATTAAACTACTCGCAGGTCGCAACATTGTTTGTTGTAACTACTAACAGATTACTCAGTTGAAAAACGAGTGATTACATCACAATTCAAGCATTCCATAGACTCAAGATCTCACAGTATACCAACAAAATCATCGCAACATCACTCTGTACCCCCCTAAGCCCAAGAGCAACCAACAGACTCAATGAAACAACACAACCGTACTAAAAACCTCAATTACAAACAGACAATCCAACCTAACCTTCTGATCAACTTTTCAGCGACCACGTGGTGATCCACGTACCCTACAAGATCAAGACGATCCACCACACGCACACGATAACGAAACACATCCACCACGGAGGCGGAGGAGGCGACAAGTACGAAGTTCTCGGCTACACCGTGGGCCATCCCATCGACATAGGCCACGGTGGTCTAGGGGGTGGCTTGGGAGGTGGCCATGACCTGGGTGGAGGCGGTGGCCACGATTTCGGAGGCGGCGGTGACTTCGGTGGTGGCCACATCGAATACGGTGGCGGCGGCGGCGGCGGCGGAGGCGGTGGCCACATCGAATACGGCGGTGGTAGCGGCGGCGGCGGTTATGGCGGCGGCGGCGGTTATGGCGGTGACATCGGCGGAGGTTACGGCGGAGGTGGATTCGGTGGCGGCGGTCACGAAGACTGGGGTGGTCATTAATCGATCGTGAATGACATCGATGTTGGGAACAATCTGCTAGTTTCCCTCTTAAGGATTCGGTTGGTTGCTTGAAGCACGGTTCTCGATAGTTTTCAACAGATATTTATTTCTCTGAGCTTGATACACAGTGTTTGTACATTTGCAAAATTCTCTGTTTCCTTCTCGCGAGTCAACAGAAAGGTAGAAGTAGAATCGTATTTATTAGATCGATACACCTTGCACGGACATTTCGAAGACGTCGAGCTTCAAAGAATCAACTGGCACCCCCCCTTCGCACGACACTCTTACCGAAAATTTCGTAGAAAGATAGTTTGTTTCACCCACTTTGACTGGTGTTTCCCGGGGAGTGCTATGAGCGTGCCTGAACACATCGAACCGATCACCCTGTCACTTACCTCTCGTCCTAGTCTCTCAACAATCCATCGACACGTTCTTCGTACCGATATGTAAATATTGTTATCCGATTGTTTGTTTGTTTTTTTTACTATTGTTCTATGTTCGTTTCCATTGTTTTCATAACGCGACACGAATATCGTATGTACATGTATCCGCGTCGCGAGAAAGATGAATAAATTGCGTGTGTACCTGAAACTCACCCCCTTGACTCCTCTGTTTCGTCATTCCTCACATACTACGTAAGATAATCATTACAGAAGTTTATATACAAAATTATACACCGTGCTAGCGCGTAGACGACAGACTCTCTCGAATGTCACATCTTATGAACACGTCGACGACCACGAAGACCGTCACGTTTGTCCCTGGTGTTCTCGTACTCGACCTCGTCCACCAGGTACCGTCCAGCGTCGGTTTTACCCTCGAAATCCTCCTTGTACCCGTCGTTCTCGTCGTCGTCCTGCTCTTCGTTCTGATCATTGAGGAACTTGTTCGACTGGCCCGAACGAATGTGACCAGACTCCGACTGCAAGCCCTTCCTGTACCCTTCCTCGTAAGAGAAGCTCTCGATGCCGTTCGGAGGAACATCGTTGACGTGTTCGTGAACAGCGTACCTCGGACGATCCTGATCTTCAGGAGTCTGTTCCAGATTGTTGTCCTCGTACGGCTGAGGATAGTACGAGTCCCTGTGATACGCAGGATGGTACGTTTTTGGATCCTTTTCTTTGTTACGTTGGAGATCCTCGAGTTCGTCAGAGAGCTCGTGCTTCCCGTGCTCGTCCTTGTGAGCGTGATGATGCCCATAGCTGTTCCACGAGCTCCAGTTCGCATAGTGCACGTGCTTGTGCTGAGATTTCGGTTTCTTTTTCACGATAGGTTGCAGCAGGTGCACGTACACCGTTTTAGTGTGGACGTGGCGGTTCACTATGTCCGGCACGTAGATCCGCAAGTGCAGGCTGAAACGGAAGGAACTCGTCAGCGGAACGGTTCGGACAAAAACGAGAGTGAATGGTAGCCGATGATCGACGAGCAATTTCGCTGGAGAAAGTGCACCGTCGAATAAGCACGTTTGATGTTGACCGATCGATCAGGGAACGCGATTTTCGAGGTATTCGAGGGGATAGACTTACTGGTTCTGCTTGGCGGTTCCGTGAGTCGTGATTTCGATCAGCAGGATGAAGAGCAGACAACCGATGACCCTCTGTGAAAAATAATTTGCAATTTTGTGCATTATTTGTTTATTTATAGACGTCTTCATTATGCGGTTACATTGAAATCAAACAAGCAGAAGGAGATTGGAAAATGAGAGGCATAGTTGCACAGACAGCGAACACGAAAGATAAACTATGTTGTGAAACTCAACACAGATTTTGAGAAGATTGAAGAATTAACCAGCGGGAAGATTAAGTTTCAGAGTATTGTAATTGTTATTATAATTGAATAATACCTATAATAAATTGGATCAATCAAATAGATTAGATAAAAGTAAAAACATAGCGTTACACTATACAGAGTGTTGTGTAGTTAGTAGTCTTAAATCTGAATACGTATAGTACTCAACAAAGTAAGGAGCTTCAATAAACGTGAGTTGAAATATCAATAGTTCCCGAGTTACGAAAAAATCAATTTTGTATTAAATCTGGCCGAATACATTGGATGTTCTGAAAGTGGTGGTCCTAATTTTGGGTGCTCAACAAATTAAATCAAAAAGTTTCAGTCAACATTTAAGGAAAATTATATTTTTAAAATTATGTTATATTAATAATCCAAAGATCCCAAGGTACATCGAATGGTCCAATCAATCAAAAGTAGTCCAAATCGTTATATAATCCAATTTACCAGACTGCAGTAGAATCACAATTATTACAATACTAAACATACTGCAGTTATAATTAAAATCTACCATCGTAGATATTCCATGAAAATTACAAATTAATTGCTACTCTGCGGATCTTGATGCAATTTCACATATCCCAGTTCGAAAGAATGCACATTTTATAGAGTCGGCGAGAGAAAGAATGCACATTTAAACAGTTCAACCCCAAAATGCAGTTCTGCCACAGCTGCATCGAAATCAAAAGTACTGAAGTCCAAAAATGTATAATTTTATAAAAGTCCACAGTCTGTTAATTGCACGTGGATCACTCATTACCATAACTTTGAAAGAGAGGACTCCGGGAGGTTGATAAGGGGCGAACGCTACCAGTCACAGTTCACTATCGTTTGGTAGCATCCAAGATGTTCCTGCTTTATATTCTGCCGCAATTGCAGTCGAGACATCAAGTTCCAATGGCGGGCGTCATGGAACCGCGATACTATAATCGAATCTCAAGAAATTTTACGGCCGACCAAGCACTTTCTACATTTCGAAGGGACATGCTCCATCTGCCAATCGACGGTGAGCACAGTTTCCAATGATGCGAGCCGGAAAAACGCGTCCACGCGGTTGTTGAAGTTCATTGCCGGCCGGAAACCGAAACGTGTCGCTCCGAACACCGCCAACGATATTTACGATCGCGTGAATAATCGATAGACAGCTACTTTCTCTAGAAAATATCGATCTTCCTACGTTCCGTCGATCGTTATTCGCGATAGGAAGGAAGCTGAGAGAGTGAAATAATCGTCTGGCAATGACACTCTTTAATAACATAGGAAATTGCATTATTGCGGATACCGCGTATCTGTAGCGTCTCAGATTCCAGGTGACAATTAGAAAAATAATATGAAGCTGATGGATATTTTATTTTCTGTTGTACACTGCTCACAATAATTAGAGGATCCATATACTTGAATGGCTTATTCTTTATTAAAGTGTCAGATACTATAGATGCTCCAAATATTGTATACAATAAACGTGAAACGACGATGGTGAAATGTATTTTTCATTGTCGATACTTGACAGATCATTCAAAATTAACCCCTTCATCGAAAACCCCTGAGCCTCCAATAGTTTTCAGCAGTACATTTTTTTCTACACTGGAACCACAATTGCAGTACGGTTGTACGGATTTCAGGATCCCCTGTATCTGATATTATTGTATATTATTGTAACGATACATTTACAACTGCACCACTAGCTTTAGTTGGTACTGTATAATATAAAAAACAATTCGTATACACTACGAATCGTTAGGTAACAATAATAAGAAATGAGAAAGAGGTAAGTCAATTAAATTCGGTTGCACATATTTTTAAATACAAGGAATGAATATTGCGCAAAAAGTTAAATTTAAGCGACAAACAGCAGGTTACATAAAACATATACATTTATTTTTAAATAAACTTTATAAGTACATCTACGCAATACTGATCGATATGTTTGTACGATATTATGACTATTCTTTGAAGTGACGGTTCACATCTACACTTGTATTATATTAAAATATCATGTTCTACGATAGCGCATTATTTCCTACATTCATGGTTGTTCTTGTTATTTTCAAATATCGTATTTGTCATCCTCTTCTGACTCAATCTCTTTGTGTTGAGAATAATGCGGTATGACCTTGTAAACCGTGTGCGTGTGCTTCACATTCTTCACTCGATAGGGCACATGGATGACCACCTTCTTCCTGAACAAAAAGTAACGCACTACTATTATTTACTATCTGCAACCGTATCGGATACTTATGATAAAATTTACAAAGATACTCACGATGCAGTGGGTTGCTGCAGCAACGCTAGAAACGCCAGCAAAGCGACAAAACACTGAAACAACGAAACAGTGTACTAAATAAGGTCTCACGATACTTTGCAGACTTCTGCTGGTAAAATAGTGATAAGGGCGTTGTAGATTCAACGTTTCTTAAGTTGGAGATCCACGATGAGATATCTCATGAGACAAAAGTATTTACATATTCATGTATGTACAGTGAGAGCCAAAAGCGAGTGTACACGTTGAAGGCACGAAATTTATTCAAAAACTCATGTTGCATAAATTGAAAATTGATTGAAAAGATATAAAGTACGTAAGAACACAAATTCATAGTAAAGAGTCAAAAGTGACTGTATATGAGTAATCAAGAATGACTTCTCATTATTAATTAATAAAATTATGTATATTTAATATTTTGTCGGTCCATCTGTAGCTTTAATTACAGCAGCTAATCGCTTTGGCATTGATGCAACCAAATTACGTGTTGTTTTAACAGAAATATCATTCCATGCTTTTATTAATTCCGTTTTAATGTTCTCCTTACTCGTAATTTTGTTTTTCGTAATTTCGAGTCTAATATTTCCCACAAATTTTTTATTACGTTAAGATCTTGAGACTGCGGTGGAGAATTTAATTGATTTGGAGTGTTCTGTAGCAACCAATCTTTAACCACACTCCAGTTATGCTTTGGGTCTCGATCTTGTTGAAAGACCAATGAATCCGGCAACTGAACTTTTGCAACACTTGCAGTCAAATTCGATTTTAAGATATCTAAGTATTATACGAACCTCATTTTTGTAAGGTGTATACTCACTTTTGACTCTCACTGTATATATTTACATTTAGTTGTTGCTGAGATTATCACGAAACATCTCATCGTGGATCTCCACCTTTAGACTCAACGGTATTGCCATTGAGCGTTTCGAATTCGACGTTTCCGTACCAGTAGCCGTCCCCTCATTTTGAAAAGTAACGATCGTCACCGGCGCGAAAAGGTGTTCACCTTCAAAGCCCACTGGAGAAATGGTCGGTGTCTGCGCGTGCCTCAACAAACCTAACGTTTATATACATGCCGCTGAAATTAGCGAGGCGAATCGTTTCGTGAAACATCCAGCGAAACTCCGCCCAACGTGCGAAGATTTGCTCGAGCACCGAGCACATCCGACATTCGTTCCACGCATCTTTTCACTTTTCTTTTCCGTTCTCACCGAAACACGCTGGATGGATTCACGCGAGTCAGGCGACTCGGCGAAAACGCAATCAACGGCACACGTGACTCGCGAGCATAATGATGAACATGCACGCAGAGTCGACAAGGTTCATGGAACTATCAAACACTGCACTATCTCTACTAAATTCCTGCAAATCGACCATTAGTAATTTGTATTTCGAACGTCCAAGTTTTTTGGATTGAGAAAAATCGATGATTCATTTCGAAATTTACCATTGGACTGATTTTTTCCCCAAAAATGACTGCTGGAGAACATCTTACTTATTATAGACATCACAAATTTGTTTCTTTGTTTGTTCCACACTTTTTGTCTTCCGAAAATAAAAAAGTATTAACCCTTTGAACCCTGAAAATTTTGAAAAAATGCATGTACCACGTGCTGAAATTTTCCTCATTAGATCACACGTGAACCTGAATATTTCATTATAATAATACGTACAACGTCGATTGTTCAGTTGTTTTGGTGCTCCATAGTTGCAAAATATATAACAAAACACACATATTTTAATAAAATAAGCTGTAATGGTAATTCGCCCGAATACATAAATTTACAACGTACAATGAACAACTGTGCCTAGACCAATACGGTGACCCGTAGCACATGGTGAACGATTTTTTAAAACGCATATATGCAGCCATCGTCCTCGAAGGATTAAATACTGAAAATGAATACTCTGATCGCTCATTTCAAAGACGCACTTTTCTCGATCGAAACTGAAGAAGAACTGGCCGATACTGCAGATGAAATACTTCTAAACCACCGTTAACTCGATATGTTTATCCATCCCAGCTAATATAAGCAACAGCTCCAGATAACACTTCTCAAAATGCGTACAGCCGTCGACGCAATAGGACTTATTACACACCCTAATAGTAAAGAGACAGAGTTTGTTTGTATGTTCGCAAAAATCTCAAAAACTACTAAACCACTTGTTATGACATTGTTACAATAGCTTCTTTATATTTTCTGGAGTGTCACAGGCGATATTTTATCGCAAAATAAATAATACATCGAGAGAGAAAACGTGAGACTATTTTTTGTCGGCGTGCCTGCGAGCCATCGACGGAGCTATAGTTCACGCACAGCCGCCAGGTGGCAAAGCTCGGCGCCCGTGCGCTCGAAAGAGAATTCTCCCCACTACAAGATATAAAAAAAAGAAACATAATATTTCGAATTCTACACATGCGCAGAAAATCGTAAGGGAAGTCACATCCAGAGCATGGTACTTTTACTATACTGTACTCACCGATGTAAAGAGAGTCAACTGTTTCATCACGAAGTTTCATGGAAAATCTTTTACCCTCTACAACGCCATGTGACTTGGAAGTTACATATCTATACATCTATATTTTTTAAACCTTATTTCGTTTATTTATCACTGTGTACAGTTGTATTCTACGACCATACTGCCACCAAGTAGTCTATTTGTTTATTATTATGTTTAGATCCCGCGATACGAACCTTCTCATTTATCGTTATTACATACCTGATGTATCATTCTCGTCATACGCAGAAAAATTCGGGTTATAGAGGGTGTTAAAAACCATGTTTACAGGCGATACACGATACAACATATTCCTAGCAGTCAGTATGTTTGTAACCAGTCAGAAGTGGTCGAAGAACTGATTGTGAGTGCATCCGGGAAGCGGTAGAAGTAACTGCACCGTATTTCGTGAAGCTGAAAGCACCGGACCGAGGATCCACTCGTATAATTCATAGCACGTATGCGTGAAATAAAATGAAAGATCTTTCGAGAAATAGAAAGCAACGTGGAGAACGCGTTGCGTGCCGATCCGAGCATTTCGATCAATATTAAAAACTCTTTAACCATTAGCAAGTACAATTGTATATTATTTCACTTCTTTCTAAAAAAAAGTAAACGAAGAACTGAAGTATCGTGCATGAGATTGTTGGAAAGAATTTGAAGTTTCGATTAAGCTAGGCAACTTTTACTTGAAATCATGTTCGAATAATGCACGTGTGAGCAGATATAGATAGTTCCGGTCATTGGGTGCGAAACGCGTCTGACAATAGACAGTCTACTTTCCCTTGCGCCGTATCTTTTTCTCCCACATATATTTTAACGTTCTGTTACACTGTGGACGTGAAAACCAGTCATGTGTCGCCGTCTTTTGCTTAGTTCTGTTATTTGTATTTCACTTGGCGAATTTCTAAACTCTTCCAGTTCTAGAAAACACGGAAATCGTCAGTCACTCGTTCGAAAATGTTTCAACCGACACTCGGGTCGTTTCATTGATTACAATTCTTAACTAAAGAGACTCTGTGTCTGATACTACAGCATTTTCATTCCACGTTTAGTGTGTATAGTAATTGAAATTCTTATGGCATTTGACACCTTAATAAACAATAAGCCATTCACATATATTTGAGCAGTATTTCTGCATTTATTCCAAGCAGTTTATTACAGTATTTTTGCTCATTGTATAGTGTGCATTGTATGTGGAACTTCTACGGTATTTGACATCTTAATAAAATATAAATTATTGATGAATGTTTCAGCAGTATACTTCTAATTACTTTGAGCAGTGTATTCTAATATTTTTGCTCATTGTATAGTGTGCATTGTATGTGGAACTTCTACGGTATTTGACATCTTAATAACATATAAATTATTGATGAATATTTCAGCAGTATACTTCTAATTACTTTGAGCAGTGTATTCTAATATTTTTGCTCATTGTATAGTGTGCATTGTATGTGGAACTTCTATAATATTTGACACCTTAATAAAAAATAAATTATCGATGAATGTTTCAACATTAGATATATTTACTAGTGCTACACATGATCAAATAAGTAATTACTAAATCGAAGTGTCACCCATATTTCATGGCAGTCAAAGTGTTAAATTGGAGGTGTTGGTTAGCGATAACCCCCACGACATTCAACGCGTTAAACGAAAAACCTCTATCAACATCGTGTCCACACTTTCATAAACGTTTCTCCTTGCGAGCCAGCGTGCCGCAAAAAGGGCGTAGACACACTGTATCGATGCAAGGGTAAAGAAGCAGAGTAATTTGTGTGATACGAATGAAAGCGAGTGTGATCGTTAGGAACGAAAAAACCGGTTACAAGAGGCAAGACCTACCTGCTCTGCAATGCGTAATTCATCGATCTCCACCAAACTAGTCAACGACAGGTTTGCTTTCTATTATTATCCACGTGCACTCCTGTCTGATCTCGATCCGCACGTGACAATCTCTTTGATGAGCCTCCATGTACTGAGGGGTAAAAACTGCCATGAACATCATTAAACTCAGCTTCAGTGATCCGAACCCGCGTTCCAGGCGAACCGTTTAATCGAACGGTAGATCAACAGTGAAAATCGTCGGTGAAACGGAAAACGGAGGTGGAAAAACTTGACGTTTACTTTTATGCGCCGCGTGGCCGATCGAAACGAAAAAAAAGCAGGCGATTCGAGAAAACTGGCAAATAATCGCAGTGATCACACCGGCGTGACTGACACGCCGGTTGCGCTCATAACAGCCTGTTAATTTCAATACTACAAGCACTTTTTATGGAGGTTCATAAAAATGCCGAAGTTTTTCTCAGAGGCGCGCGTGCATAGAAGGGAAACAGAGAAATCTTCTTAAAGAAAATAATAGTTTATTTACATTCAAATTAAATAGAAGCATAACATAGATCTCTGTGTATTCGTATCACAGACCGTGCAGAATTCGATTAGATCATCGATTGATCGTCTCCGGTCTATGACTGATTATAAGATAAATAAAATGTTTCAATGAATCTATTTAACCTCTTCAGGAATGCTAATCTGTATGCACGATTAATTTTCTTTTAAATAAAATATTGTTGACAAAAACAAACAGCTAGTGGTCACATATAACTACACTATTGCTTTTCAAATTAAGCTCGTATGTATAATTTTTTCGACTGCAATAAATTCGACCCTGAAGAGGTCAAACCCTATGAACCATACAATGCAACTCCTTGCTTAAATTACGTTTAAATATATAAAATGAAGAATAGAAATATTCGAGAACCTTGTCGTCCACAACTTGAAAGTCGAACATAAATTAAGTAATTAACAGCTGAAGCTTAAGTATAAACAGGAAAGCTGAACAAGAAACGATCATACGACTCAGTTTGAATTTCTTCTCGATGCATCAAGCTGTCTGTGCAGGTGCAGCAACTGCATCGACGGTTTTATCGATGAACTATCTAACGGAGGCCTTACGGTGGCTGCACCGAGTCTCACTGAATTATTTACACGCGACTTGCTCTCGTGATGATCATCTAAAACTGGCTTCGACGTGTACTCGTGTCTGTCGCTTTCATTTTCATCCGCCTGACACCAGGAACACCTAGCCGGTTGCTTCTCCGTGTTTATATCTTGATTACTCGATCCTACATTCCTACTATTATGATTATTTCTCCTACGCGTGTTCTGAAGTGGTTTACTGTCGCTTCTCTTCTGTACACTCTGATCGTGCCTGGCGTTGCTCGTTCTGAACGTGTCCCTATATTGACCCGGAGCCATTGACCTCGTCAGGATGGAGCTCTTCTCGACAGGTTTGAAATGATCGTCGTCAGACGTCACGACCGTTCCATCCATGTTCAGGTATCTCATCTTTTTGCTCGTGTACTCGATGCTATAATGCGGACGAATCTGAACAGAGTCACTAAGGTTCTTCTGAGCCTGATACTGGCTGAACGGTGGACTGTAAGGAATGATCGGTTCGCTTGGAAACTTCTGGAAGCTCGACGCATTCACCGGATTGATGAAGTCGTAGACCTTGAACTTCAGAGGATTCTCCGTGGTCGAGTGGTTGAACGCCGATTGAGAGGTCGTTTGGTACTGAGTCGGAGAACGTACCTGATCAAACGCTGGAGCATTTTCACCTTGAGGGTACTGAGCATCCGCATTTTGGTTGTTTGGATTCTGAGCGTTCTGCGTCGGCGGAGAAGCTAGTCGCTGATTCCTCTTATGAACAGGGATCGGTTTTTGAATGATGCTGTCTGGAAGCTGCGAAGGTCTGTGAGCTTCTTTGGCCAGGTTGCTGGATAGAATCGCTTGGTTGAGAACGTTTGCAGACTTAGAGACATGAACCACGCTGCTGCTTGGGGACTGCAGGCTGTCCAATGCTATAGCACTCGATGGAAGGCCGGCGTGAAGGTTCGAAGTGCTTTCAAGCACATCGGTTGACAGAGAAATGGTTTCATGGCTGATGGAGGGTATTTCAGCATGTTCTAGTAGCTCACTCGTGGACACAGGTTTATCCTGAAGCGTTGTTTCGACCTCAGAAGCTGGCAGATGCGATATCAATCGTATCACCAGGTGCTTGGGTTCTACGGAATCCAACAGTCTGATGTAAACCTTGTCACTAACGCCTGGAAAATTAAACGGCCCAACCAGGGGGCCTAACTGAGACTTAGGCGGTTCGAAGATCCTCTTCACCATGCTGATGATCGAATCGAATATGTTCTTGTTTTTGGTCACGCGGAATATGGGTTCGATGTGGACGACTCCCTTCTCGAACGCGTCTGGTTTTTGTAAGGTATCGACCTGATGATGTTCTATGTCATTTTCACTGATGTCCAACGATCTGCCCGAGCGGGCCGAGTTGCTGCCATTCTTTTGGAGCTGTCTTCGACGTCGACTGCCTGTGAAGAGACTCGATGGACGATGGTGAATTCTGGCAGGTTTTCTATTTCCTGCTAAATAGGCGTTCGAGGGCGTTTTTTGGGTGGACGAGGGCACTTCCGGATAGAGAGTGGTGAACGTTATTTCGCTCACGTCGATATTCGTCTGAGGCTTTGCTTCTATTTGATCCGTCGATTGCGATCGTCTAAATGGAAGAAATAAATTGATTATACAATGTGGCACGTAATGGCAGCCGCAAATGGCACAATATTATTACAAATAATAATAAATTTTAGAACACTTACGAAATTTCGTAGAAACTTCAACAAAGATTATGGTGTTAAGAGATATACAAAATATTATATCATGTAGAGTGTGTTCGAAGATAGTGTCGGTTGAAATAGCGCCTAAACTACTGACTTTTTGGAATAATGGTAGAAGACAAGTACTTTCTATTTGTTATTTAAAATTGGGTGGTATGGAAATAAAGTTCTTTTAATTGTTTTTTAAACGCCTCCTCAAGGTCAAATTGTTTCTTTTTTAAACTATTGGTATAGTTCGTTACTCATGTTTTGTTTGATAAAAAAAAAGACAAATTCAGTAACCATTTTACATATTATAAGTTGGAAAAGAACTCCGTGATTACGTCAGTTTTTAAAATTAAATTGTTTAACATTAATATATCGCAACATATCATTATGGAGGATGTCGAGTTTGTATTTATTATCTAACAAGATATTACAAAAAATTATGCCATTCTACTGAGTAGAAACAAATTAACTTTAAAATAAATTTTAGAAAATAATTTAAAAATTTTAATTTTTATACCATCCGATTCTGTCAAAAATAAGAAATAACATGTCCACTGCCATTCTTAAAAAAAATCTGTAGCCCGTCCATGTCTTCGACACCCTGTATCTTTTTATACGAAATATCTCCCATTCATTAATTTACCCCTACGTTACCTGATTACACCCATAAACCTTGATATTCCAGTAATTCATTTTGTCATTGCTTCAGTTCTAATATCGTTCATTCGATGACTATTTTTTAATGGCCTCTTTAGTTCATCCCACAATTTATAAATTATGTTAAGATCGAAAATTTCAGGTGGTTAATCTATATTTTTTGGCTCATCATTTTATCGTGCTCCTCATAAGCAAACTTCAGATACTTTCACTGTACATTTTTTAATCATTAACAAGCATGGAAATGAAGTTTCTTCCCTAATAGAACCCTGTACTTGTTTATCTTCACAGAAGGTGTTCAAAATGATGAACTTGCATCATGTGTTGACTTGTCATCGATCTTTTTAACCTTTCGAGTCATTTAGATATTAGTTGCATTTGATAAAAAAATTTCTTAAGTAAAATGAGTCATTACAACATCAAACCCTTACTATCATACAGCACTCTTATCCACAGAATGAACTGTAACTATTTATAAAATATTATTTCTTATTGTTTATAGTACACTCGACAAAATTATGTATAAGTTATCTAGAATTATTTGTGAGCAATAATTATAGTCACTCAAGGAGTATTCAGAGCTGCAGCGATACAATAAATTATACTATTAGTATACTTATACCCATCTTGTGTCACCATTCATATTTTAACACGTTCCCTGCCAAAGTAGAAAAATCCGTAACTAGACAGACACGCGAAAATGGCTATTTATTAATACACGTGGTTGATTGTACAAATGTTTATCTAATTAATATTACATTCTCTATTTCCACTATCATTTTACCGTGAATATTACTCAAAATTTCATAAGGGTTGGTAGTTCCGTGAAGAAATTAAAATTGATGCGTGTACCGAAAACGGTACACGTGACAGGGAACTGTTCAATCACAGTTCATATTTCATTATTTAACGTATAATATACATTACGTTTGTTTATCTTGAGTGAGTGACTACAGCTATATAGACTTATTTTATGAAATGAATTACTGGAAACCTTCTTAATTATTTTTTAAAGCTAAATCAATTTTTAGAATGGACCGGACATACTGCGCTACACCCTATTTAGGTTGACTCCGTTTCAACAGAAGCTCCCAAGTGTTCGTAGAATCTTCGAGAAATCATACCTTTCAGAATGCACGGTTTCTGCACCGAGGAACGCCGAAATGAATGCCGCGCAAACCTGCAAGCATAATAATCGATACGATGTTCTTGCCACGGCGCCGCCTAATTTCGAATGGAATAGGAACGGTGATTATTAGGGCGCTTCTTCATTCTCAAATGGCAATTAATGCTTCTCACGATCTGAACAGCCAAAGAAACAACATCTTCAGGATCTAACCGTTTCATACATTCTACGAATAACTTTCAAAACTCGACTATTAAACGCCAATGATTCTTTCTCGCACGCACGTGTCGAACGTTCCTGTACCATTCGGAAAGTATCACGGATTTTCGATGAAAAATTTCACAACAGTCACAAAAACCTCCATACGAATATTACGGAAAATATCAGTAAACAAGATTTTATTTTTTAAGTAACATGCGGTAAAGAGGCTCGAAATAAATGTAACCGTTTGGGTGCCCAGAGGAGAATGAAAAACTTAATTTAAGAAAGAAAAAAGAAATGGAATCGATTCAGCTCGGTGTCCGACGAACATCAGTTTCCATTGAAGCTAAGGGTATCGGTATTCAGCGAACGGGGTCGCAAAGCACCTTTCACGTTTTCGAGGACCTCCTGCGGCACTCAAACGACCAAATTATCGGTTCACAGTTGTTCGTTTATTCACGTTGTTCACCGTGCAAGGTCTCCGACACAACCGATCCATCCACTCACCGTGAACACACGTGAGATCCTCATCTCGATCGCACCAGATGCCACTAGATCACTTCACCGATGCTCCTATGGGGACGACTGTCCCCCGACAATGTCGACCACCTCTTTTAAAGCTTCCCCAGAGCCACCGGACTGACCGCTGTTAAACTGGACTTGACAACATTGTTTCCCGTACATATGTTCGAGTCGTCGGCGCCGTCTGTTTTCTCTAAAAAAAAAAACATCAGCTTGCTCGAACACCGGCTAGTAACTGGTGCACATCGTTCTGCAACTTCCTCGGGGATTCTTTTGAATTTTAAATAATAACCAAGTTTTTGCACCGCGCCAGCGAGACGTTTCACGACTGACCTTCATTGAAATCTTAGAGGCTCTGTTATTCATACACTGCCGTCCGTGAGTATCAAGACACTTGCCATTTCTGTCAGAAGTATATTTTATTTAGATTATTGCAAAATTCTGGAAAAATTATTTAGAAGAGCTTCGAACGAATAATAAAATAATAATTGTACACCAGCTCTCCCCCTGATCTAACTTGAACCCAATTGCGATAGTATAGGATGAACTGAAGCAAAAAATGCGACAAATCGATTCAAAATCGAAATCTGATTTGTGGAAATGTTTGTATCGTCGAATGGAGCAAAATGTTACCAGAAACTGTTGACAAATTTAGAGCTAAAGTGGCAAGAGTCGTTGAAGCTTTAATCAAAGGGCGAAAAGAGTATTTAATTTTTAAGTAATTTCCACTGTCAGATTTTCGATGTAGAATGGAATGTATATTTTCTTTGCAGTATAAAGTATGGAATAGGACATCCCCTAATGACTTCGTACCCTTTTTCCAATTCATTTAAAACTTGATAAGTGTCCTAACACTTACGGACGAGAATGTACGTACATACTTTTCTATACAGTTAGCTGATCGATTGACTTATTTTTACGACAGACAATAGCGTAATGATGAATTTTTCGGTACACTGGATAAGTCACTGACACTATAAAACGTGTATCGATGAGGTTTCTAACCGTGGGTAGCCGTGACTCAAACGTTGATGGAACCTGGCGAATACGCGACTGATAATCGTTTATTTACTTTTCCATGTATATATACCCGTTCTGTTAATATACATCATGAATATTTCTGTACCTTCCCTCCACAGGAGGCGATTGTCTTAATGAAAGTGAATTTCGCTTTAATTGGCAGCATCTGCGCGCTCGTAGGGCGAACGGACGCAGACCGCCTTGCACCAGCATAGAAAATTCCCACTTCCATTCGAGTAACCGAGATTATTGAACGTTACCTAGAAGTGGCGAAGATAAGACGCCGAACTTCCAACTTGTGAGCACGTATCTCGCCGGACCTGTCTATAAATCAGCTAATGACAGGGATCGAAAGCGGGAGTGGACTCGTCCAGACCAAGAGAACCGTACGTCGTCGCCATAAACGGGACCGTGCGGCAAAAACGGCCATTAAAAAGTTTCATTAAGCATACGCCGTGCTAGACATGGTACCGAACGACACGTGTAATCGGATGAAAATAAAGATCGAGCCATTGGAGGAATCCCTGCCAAAGTAACCGAAGTTGCACGAAAGGAAGCTCGAATGAAAGTGAAGAAAATCGTTGAACTTCGATTTTACATTTTATTCCTTAACGAGTATTGCGTTTAAAGGATGTTCACAGTGTATAGTATACTGAAGAGTGCGAATACGCGCTTACAAATATCTGTACAACCTAAGGGAGGATTATATCAGGACGTCTCATAAGCGATGTCATCCCCTATCTTATAAAATATATATTGAATAAATATAAACATGTTATCCAATTTTGATTTATAAATATTGTAGTGTACCTGTGAGGTATCCACTTCGTTCAGAATGTTTCGATAAAAATTTGAATTACCGTAGGAAGGATCTATTGCTAACAATTTTGTAGATAGGTGTTCGTCACATTCGAAATTAGTTGTAATTACCAACTGCTAACTGTTTTGGTACCCCCACAGCTGTTTAGCTGACAAAAAATTCTATGAAACTAATCGGTTGAAAACAAGCTGAACAGAATTCTCTTAAAACAATAGAAATTTGTTGAAGACAGAATCAAAGAACAGTTGAAGCATTTGAACAAGGACACTAAAATCACTATTCGGTATCTTGATAATTAAAATAATTTGCCAATTTGTTTACGTTTTATGGAGTTATTAATACACTGTGGATGTTAATGCAAATATACATGTCTGGAGTTCAATATTTCTTTTAATGCAACCGAAGAAGTGGAATTTTTCACAGAATTGTATTTTATCTGTTAAATGTTTAAAAAATAGAACTTTCATTTGTTTACGTTATTAAATGTTCATTCTTCAGGTATTTGAACATATTAAATTGTATAAGCATCCGCAGTCTAATAATTATAGCGATTGGAGCAATTTAACCCTTTAACTGCTATCGATACCTTGACAAAGCCGCACACCGTGTGCTGTCGACGCCCATGGGCGTTCTGGTAAACGACGCACTACGTACTATCGCAGGTCGGCCGCACGCGGCGTTCGCCTCGTTTCCAAACAGTCCTCGGTCAAAGGGTTAGAACAACATTACTTACGGGGTAACCCGATAGATCAGAACTTCACCCTTCTGTAGCAATTTCTTTAATCTCATGTCGCTGAATATTAATTTCATCTGTCATTTTTAAAGTCCTTTATAAATAATCTGCTATCATTGACCGCGTGTGTGATTGGTCCCTAAAATGGTGCTGTAGACGAGGATCCGTGGTTCCAAAAACGAAGTGAAAGATGGCGATCGAGAAATTCGCTCGTTGGAACCGAAACACAGAACGAGCAGAGCTAATGTATAAAACATCGTATGCATTAGACGTTGATGGCACCGTGGCACGCAACATTATAATTTTTCGGTTTTGCACATCAGCGATAATGAAGTTCGGCTGCGTTTCGCGGATGCTGCCATTTAATCATAGTTGAAACGGCGCTTTCCATCGAAGCGAAAACCGTAGGCTGCGCTGTTCGGTGCTCCGACCAGCGCCGGATTCTTGTATTGATGAAACGATCCATGAAGATGCGGCGGCCTCACAGCGTTCTGCTCCTCCTCTTGCGAGCCCTTCAGGTAAAACGCTTCGAACTGCCCCTCAGGCAGCAGTATGTCCTTCAGCGATTCGTCGTTTGGATCGTAGGCCAGTACGTGCATCATCAGGCAGATCAGAAGCAAAACCCGCTGCAATTACAAGTGTTGCATGAATATTTATGAATTTCGACGAATTCCAACCGTTTCGCTATAGGAGCATCCGGCTGAGAACCGACAATACCAGTCCATTCCAGTGCAAAGAACAAAGTGAAATTTAAATACAAAATTTAATTTAGAAAACCATAACGCTTAATGATGAATCAGGTGGCGGTGCAATTTTGTTTCTTTGAGACTGTGATACCTGTGGGTGATTTCGCGGAGGGCGACTACAGTCGTTTTTGGTAACGAAAGGGTTAACTGATAATACACGATGTTCCAAAATTAAGTGCGCGTTGCAATGAAATCGAGTGAATTTTAAATAATGAACAAGTATGTTATTAGTGGTATAGTTTTATGGAAAAAGAAATATGTTTAACAAAAATTGAACCAGTGATCGATTTGAAATCTGTAGAGACACGGATGGAGCACATGTTGAAAGTGTTAAATAGTTTCGTGACATAAAACTTTTACCGATTTTTGTTAAATATACTTCATGTTGCATAAAAATAAACCAGTAATAATATACTTGAATCGTTTTTTAAAAATCGTAATTATTAATGTTGTTTAAGCGACCGCAAACATTTCACCGTCGTTGCATTAACAACGCCAACTTTTACTTATTATTATAATCGGGTAGCGGTTAATTCTACATGAAGAAACAAAACGAAAGTGTAGACTAAAATTATGTATTTTTACTCGAGGCGTCAGTTTCCAAAAGAATCGATTTCGAAATTTGGCTGACAGAAAATGTCGTGCAACCGAGAAAACAAAATTTGTAGTTTCTGAATAACTTATCTTGTTAATTTATGAATCGTTACAATTATTTTCCATATTGTTGCATACGAAAGATTTGTGAAGCTGAGACTTACAATATAAGTCTACTAAGGCCCATTGTACGGAAAGCCTTTAGGATTTTACTTACGAGGGGGGGTAGTACAATTTCACATTGTGAAATTTAAAAACCTCTGAGCAGCAGCTCTAGCCTCTCCTTGTTAATTAAATGTTCATATACTTGACAGACTTTCAATTTTCAAGATACACAAGAAAATAGGAAAACACGCATCAACCTTTAAGTGGTGTTTTCACCCTGAAGAATCAAAAGATGGCAAAAACAAAAAATTGCCTGATTCTCTCACTGAGGTCTTCTACAGATCTACAAAGTTTCAAAAAAATCCGATTTTTGTCAGTTGTATTACTCATTACGAACTACTGTATTTATTTCTACATTTACCCTCTATCAATGATACAATGTTAATTAATAACTTCATAACTTTTTTTCGATCATCCGCAAAATAAAATTACTTCTAATAAGTGTAACGAATAAAATTTGTTTCTCAGTGTTGTCATTTGTCGATTTCCTTAGTCCTTAGAAGCTACCACACAAAAAATCACGTGAATCTTAAAGACTAGCAGGTGTGAAATTTCACCCATGATAGCCTTTAAGGGTAAAATAAATTTACGTACGTGCTGTTTGGTCTAAAAATGCAAAAAATTTGAGGAAAAATTCTGTACACCGTGCATGATGCGACGTCGATAAAACAGTGCACTGATGATTCGTCAGTGATTTCAATGCCGGCACAGAACGGCAACTAGTTATTCAAGAGGGACAAGCTGACACCAACAGCCGTACCAGACGTTCAAGAAGTTACGCAAAGTTACAAAATCGTAAATAGAACGTACCATGAGCAACGTTACACCGTTTAAAGCCATACTCCAATTCGCACTCCGCAACATCTGTGGAAAATAAAAGGGGTAATATAAGAGTTACGCCGTGAGGCCGTTTAAAATGCAGAAACCATAAATCAGATTATAATCAAACGCTTGGCGTAGCGTCTGCGGTATGAAATAACAATTACCGTGGAAAATTCTGTAACAACGGGAGTTCGCGGTTCCACGAAACAAATTGAAACATCGAGTTAAATAGTTTAGTTCGTGAGAGGCAGCCATTGTTATTTCGTGCTCGAACGGCGCGAACGGCGCGATGCTCTCTCGAATTACTGTTTTGCGAGCACGCCTTATTAAACATGCCCAACACACCGGATCGCTCAGATAGAGCCACATTCTAATTTGTTAATGCAAATACCTCGTAAATGACAAGATAACGAGCAAACGAGCCGGTGATTTCTAACATTTCGCTACTTTGTATTTTGATAACATTCCTTTCACGATTTCTGCGAAGCAGCTTTGCTTCTATTACTATACCGCGTGAAAGAAGCAGAGGGTTAAATAGTTACGCAGCGAAAAGTTATGCATACCGTACACTAGTGTACACAATAGACATTCATTAAAAACATTTATGGTGTTCTATATGCAATATTTCTTTCATTTCTGATATTTGGTAGATTGTTAAAAATTATTCAAAAAGCTGATCCTGTAATTGAATCGGTGAGTTAAAGAACAGTACAAGTCCGAAATTAGCCGGTATCAAACAATCTTAAAATTAAATGTAAAATGTATAGAGCTACATGTTGGGACCAAAAACAGTGCAAACAAGTAACCTATACTCGTGTTTTACTAGCAATCCCTTTAGTTCAATGAGTGTCAAAACAGTATCTGCCATGAATTTGTACTGTTTCAACGATCTGTTTAACAATCACTTTCCATTAAGTAATTCCTACGTCGGTTATGTTCAGAGGTAGTTAATTTTTTTTATTGCTACTGTGTTATTTTTTTAATTTCCTGGCTAAAAAGTGGGTTGAGTTGAAAACAGTAAAAGTCGAATGGTTTTATTTTAATTATTAAAAATTAATGAAGAAAGTTTAAACATAGTTAGACATATGCGAACGTTTATCTGGGTTAGCATAACCGTATTTAAATTGGAATAGCACTATAAAATTAATGGGTTTGATGATACACGAAAACTGATGCTATTTCTTCAAATATCTCAAAATGTGGTTTTTGGACTTGTACTGTTTTTTAACTCACCGATTCAATTGTTTTGAATAATGTACAGAGCTGATCACTTGAATAAACTAGATTTCTTTATTACATTGTAAATAATATGTATAACAAATTAGTTTCCACCTAATTTGTATTTATTATAAATGTAACATAAGATTAACCCGTAATTACAGACATGGAAGTATTGTCACTTCAGCACACACCCTATAAAGACTTTTTTGACTCTGTCTCTAATTTAAATTAATTCAGAAACTCAAATACGCTGCAGAAGCAGCAAAAAATTATCTCTTAATAAATTAACTACTAAATTTAACAAGACGAACCGGAAGTTATTTATTTGTCAACCCAATAATATTTGTAACTGTGGCTATTCAGTGACCAGCGTAAATACAGTATAGATGTAAAAACTATAACTCGTTCGATTCTTAAGTGAAATCAGTCGTATTTAGTCAGACGCAACATAACTCTTTGTTTTTAATATAAATCATTACGGAAAAGTTATTATATTAATTAGCAATCAAACATTCACATTCCCACATCAGTGTTACAATCTTAAATTCGCTAACAACTTTATAAGAATAAATGGTTATTTAATTAAACGCAGCTAGCGTGTCAAGTCTACAATGCAGACGCCACTATTTTCTATATCCCATTCACTATACCTCCAAAACACTAATTAGCGCTTCCAAACGTGAAAACGTTGCTTACGTTAACTACAAACCGTTAAACCCAGTTAATTTATTATTTACTTTACCAATTACAATATTAATTGAGGCTACTAATTCTCTAAACATATAGTACACCGTTTCGAATTATCATTCAGAATCTCTAGCACCAACCGAAGAAATCGAAATGACTTTTTTTTCTATAAACTATTCCAAGTGTCCAGTTTCACCAGCAGTGTCAGTTTATCTTTCTTTCGATCGAGAGCGTGATCGATAAATCTCGACCTATCGCGCACTCTGTCGTCGTTGGATCATACGCGCACGCGACGGCGTTTTCTCGTAGATCGCGATTTCCACTCGATCAATTTATAGTACAGAAGAAAGAAAATCCTTCGTCGCGATATCGAGGCGGCGCTCGAATTCGTTCGCAGCCGGATCTTCTACGAGCCGATGAAAACGCGGGTTGTCTAGAACACTGATGGAAAGTGGTCTACTTTTAAAAAAATCCTCGATCCCCGCGATTTTCGAAGAACACAACGTGATACAGGCGTAAATCCACGATCGGACATGCTTAATCACCATTTCGAGACGCACAACGCGATTTAATGAATTCATGTAAACTCTTACTTATCGTATGTTCTCTGAAATCGAACGCAATTAAACTAATCTTGCTTTCACTCGTCTCACTGCACGTTAACGATCATCAAAACAGATACGTTCGAAATGTTCGCGTCAACCTCGCGTCGATCCAGGATTTACGAGCTAGATAAATGTTCTACAAACCGAATAAAAGATGTGCAGCAAATATGGGTCAAAAAGTGAATATTATCCAAGCTGTAAACAAGTTTCTGTTAAAATAATGATTCAGGAAATTGTTTATAACTCAGACAGTATTTAGTTCTCGGCCTGTGATAAGCATTTTTTAGCAGCCTGTACAGTATTAGTAGTCATAATAATGATCGCGCAAATATACGAGTTAATACGTTGAACGCCACAGTGGAAATGGCCATACCTAATCAGACACGATATAATCTACTATATTTTATACAAATCGTAAAGAAAAAAAACATTTGAGTACCTGATCGTGTTCTTCTATTCCTACATTATTGTTGCAGTATGAAGCTTGCTCAAATTTTGCGACAATCAATAGTTATTTAATTAAATTAAATTGAAGGTGTCAGTCACCGGTGACTGACGCGGCGTTCAACGTGTTAAGAAAGTATTCTGAATTTACAGGATAGACTCAGCAAGCAGAATACAAAAGTGTCTAACAAATATAAGTTACAGAATGAATATTGTCCATGTTGTAAACGATTTTGTGTTAAAAAACTGATTTAGAAAATTGTTTGTATCTTGGGCAGTACATACTGAGTTATCTACGTCTACTAGACTTTCTGTATTTCTGAATAGTATTTTCGAATCGACTGTATCACGGGGTCGGTTTTTGACGTTAAAGATTGCAGATGTACGTGTTTTCATGGTTGAAACTTACCGAGTAGCCGTGGCAAAAGTGAAAGCCGCTTGGGCGACCGTACACAACAGTACCGTTCGAGAACGTTTCCTCTACCTGTACACGTTTAACGACCTTGCCACTGTAAGCGCCCCCACGTCGAGGACCAAGAGCACCAGCTAAAACGGAAGTCGATGAAAGTGGAATACCAGCGACCTCGAGTTTCGCCGGCAGCGCTACCAGCTTTTTGCCAGCCAACTTCTCAAAGCTCTAGCCTGCCTTCGAGAAATCGGTCAGGTTTCCCAGAAACTCTAATCGATCGAACAATCCTGACGATTCTCCGTAATTTAGAGACGTTACCAAGTTCTATGGACTTAGAATATGCTACTAGTTCGACCACTTTGCATGTATAGTATCGTTTAACTAGAAAAGCATAAGTATCTTAAACTATGACTAGCATAATATAATACAATGCAGAAACAATACCGTTAAATGTGAAAAACTGTACAACAATTTATTCATATAAAAAATCAGGTATCGTCATATAAATACAAAATCGAAGTATAGGAAAATGGAATTAAATTATGATATGCTGTTCTGAGAAACAAAACGTCACACATACAAGTCTTGTCGCTGTCACAAAGTCACCGAACAACCGGCGTTCGTTGTCCAGTACGAATACCGTGAACTGATTAAACAATTGCACTCAATTTCGAAATATAGTTACTGCCTGATTGCAACGGAAATATTGAATCGTTAACGAATACAATACACTACGTATCACAATGTGCAATGCATTTCATCTAACGAGTGTAAAACGTCAATTTCAGTATCTGACAAATTTTTTAAAACTCAATATTATCAAATTAATGTCATGTTCCGCGTATCCCATGTCACATGTAATACAATTGCGTATAGTTTGATAACTAACTTTTACGACGAGGTTTATACTAGTACAATAATCACGTTTCAGTAGTACGAGTAAAACATTCAAAAAAATTGGCTGGTTCACTAGCACAGTACAATAATACCAATATCTAAATACAAGGCATTTTACAAGAAACATACTTTGCAGTATGCTTGCAAGTTTACAAATTTTTTATATTTTTGTAATTAAAATATATATATTATAAATGCTACTCGCTTTGTTAAGTACCTTTCGAAAGTGGTCGCAATAAAATAAGAATTGTTAGGTAACAGTATAAAATTACAAATATTTCTATTCACTTGTACATGAGTTCATGATACGTCACAGTTAGTTTATATTTACATGTATTAAATATCCCTGGGATGCAGCCACGAGCTGTGACACATTTATACAGAATATAAATAAGAATCTAACTTTGTTTTTCCTTTTGGTGGTGATGTAAAAGGTGAAAACCAAGCAATTGAAAACCTTCCGAATACAGCTTGAATTGATTTCCATCTACTATTGCGTACCCATCTAGCCTCTTCCTTTTTGAGCTGTTCAATACCCTACAATAAAAAAATAAAAAAATAACTACAATGTTTCGAGTTTGTACAAAATTGTTTTGGACATAAGAAACATACAGTTTCGTCGTTCCAAATTGCTTGTAATTGCGTTCCCAACATTACAGCAGTAAAAATGGCAAACAGAAGCGCCTCAAAAGCCAGAAAAAGTAGAAGCACCACAGTTGCAGGTGGACTAAATGTAGAACACTCTTTCCATTCTTGCCTTATACACACAGTGAATTGTTGTATACATAAAAATAAAGATTGCAATGACATTCCTGCTATATAGAACTGAAATATATCATAGAGATTAATTAATTTATTCCATGAACTTTGCAGGTATAGTAACACTTACGGTAAAAAGTACAAAATACTTTTGATTATTTTCTCCTACGCAATTATTAACCCACGGGCAATGATGATCCATTTTCCTAATACATCTGCAATTACAAAATTTTAATGTCTTCTATTACTTATTCATTTACATTTCATATAATAAAAGTGTTTATGCATTAAAAATTCACCTTTGGCAAACAGAACAATGATGCGCTCTATCCGGCTTAATAGAGCAACACTTTGGACACTTAAAAATTACCTGCCCGTCCCTAAAACCCATTTGTTCTATCATCTCTTTCGTAGCATTGCCTTTCGGAACAGCACCCTACAATAACAAATCATTTTCTTTTATTAAAATACTAATATTTCCACTAAGAACCTTAAGATGCAACTCGTCAACTTACTGGATCCGTAAACATTGTCCTCAGGTGAGAAGTGAAAGCCAAGAAAGCTAACAATTGAAATATAGCCGTGTTCAAACTAGAATACAAAGTATTTATCGTAGGAATAAGAATAACTGCCATCACTACAAATTCCGCATAAATTATTAACAGCCACGTTAGAATCGCGCATATAATCCCACATATATCCTACAACAAACAAACAATGTATAAGTCAGAACAAACGTTTCAACAGCCAAGAACCACCCAAAGTAGACTACATTCACACATACTTTAATACACCATAATTTCCCTCCGTAACATTTATTATGAACATCCTTTTCCCTGTGAAAAGGCATGTAATCATAATCCATGATTTACGCTAATCTACTAACTCCTTAAATATTAATCACACGTGGAGATACTAGCATAGATTCCCGACATAACCATGGCTCCTCCCTGAAACAAAGTTTTCATACAAAATTCGCCAACAGAACACTGTGTTTTAATTGAAGGCTGAGAGGTACCATGGAACCTCTGAACGTGCGTGTACTCACACCGTTGCTACACATTAACGTTTAATTCGATCCTCTCCATCGCGCTATTTCCACGGTACGTGCGGCAATTACCGAATAACAGAATTGATTTTTCCGTTGTCAACTCTCACGTAATTGGCCCGAGCATAGAATAAATCCATGAATAAACAATCCGTGCGACTTTCTTGAGACACCCGTGGCGGTGTGCGACCGATAGGAGCGGCTTACAGAGTAAACGGACCAGCTCTCGAACGACTTATCACGTGTATATAGAGTAGGGACCAACTTTGGTTTCCTAAACGTCACCGACATTCGCCATTGAACGATATTACGAACGCACTCGGCGTAGCGACGCCTCGAACGGCTGCCACTCGACGTCGCGACGTCGCTGTCCGATATCCAATTTGAGATCGCGTCAAATGAAGTCAGAGATGGCCAAACTTGCTCCGGGCTTCCCCCTCTCCGAATCCATTCCCCTTATAGGGACGGCGATCTGGTAATGACGTGTCGGGCATGTCGGTAATAATCGTCGGTAAGTACGATTTCTGAAGAAACAGTTACGGAATAAAGATAATTGTTTTTATATGTGACATCAGTTGTATACAGAGATTACATCTCCACTTTGAGGTATTCGCCTGTGATTAGAATAAGTTTATTTAGCTGTAATATATGTATACTTTATTTATTGTAACACCATTAAAATTAAGTATTTGAACCTCTTATGTACTCACAATTGTTGTAACTGTAACGTTAAGTTCATAAAATAAACGAACAAAGTTTAATGAATACGATGCTGTTGTTATTTAAAAACCCACCCCTGCGTTCGACCATCCATACGGCTACATCACTTAATTGTCGCAAAATTTATGCCACCTCATCGACTATCATGTTCTCCTGATACAAATTCTGGCTTTTGGTAAAACTTCAATTCGAAAACCCGAAAAATTGAACTCGTGGAGATTCCTGGAATCGTGACGTCATTTCGAAGAATCTGCATATTTTGTGCCACCTCCTCGGATATCATGTTCTCCTGATACGAATATTCAATTTTGCGAAATTTCACTCCGAAGACTCGAAAAATTTAATTCGCCGGAATTCCTAGAACTGTGACGTCATTTCCAAGAATCCTCGAAAATTGTGCCACCTCCTCGGATATCATGTTCTCCTGATACGAATATTCAATTTTGCGAAATTTCACTCCGAAGACTCGAAAAATTTAATTCGCCGGAATTCCTAGAACTGTGACGTCATTTCCAAGAATCCTCGAAAATTGTGCCACCTCCTCGGATATCATGTTCTCCTGATACGAATATTCAATTTTGCGAAATTTCACTCCGAAGACTCGAAAAATTTAATTCGCCGGAATTCCTGGAACTGTGACGTCATTTCCACGAACCCTCGAAAATTGTGCCACCTCCTATGCCCGCATATTCTCCTGATACAAGCCTGAAGTATTTGAAAACTTTTGGAATTAAATTCTCCTGTAATAGGAGTACATGACACCGAAGGAGGTGGCACAAAATTTGAGGATTCTTGGAAATGACGTCACGATTCCAGGAATCTCCATGAGTTAAATTTTTCGGGTTTTCGAACTGAAGTTTCTCCAAAAAGCCAGAATTTGTATCAGGAGAACATGATAGCCGAGGAGGTGGCATACAATCTGTCGATGTTTTCTGCGCTATTCGCTTATTTTTGCCTTGCTTCTCGATTTACAAGATTCTCAAACTTCAACTATTTTGTGAAAGCATGTTGAATGGAAAATGGAAAGGATCTTAGCAACTAATAAATAAAGACAATTAATCCTTTTAATTTGCATTTATTTAAACAATTTCTTACAATATAAAATATGCATAAAATACTTTTTATAAAACTTTACATGTCTTCTTAGCCTATTGTTACTTAATCGATAGAAATTGTTATAATCATTATGAGAATTTATAAACTTACAATTAGCATAATCTTTAAATTATTTACGCTTACAGTATTACTTAAACGATATAATACAATACATCTTAATCATAATGGAATATGCTCTTAATAAAGTTGAGCCACAAATTATTTACAACTAACTTATAGATACATTGAAAAACATTAATAAATCATTTAAGAAACGCAAAACGTAGAGGGACTGAATAAAACAAATACAATATGTATAATTGACATAAATAATGGTCGATATGATGCAGATGAAGATCAAACATCACGCATGGAGACAGAGACGAGGTATGGAGATACTGCGCTTATAATTTTACTGATCTTCAGCAGAAGAAATAGAAACTTCCAATGACGGTCTTGTTTGCGTAAGTGACGCGTGCTAGACATTGCCCTTTGAAACAGATACACTTTAATCACTATCAGAAAGCGTAAGATATTCTTTCCCACCAGGGAGTACATTTAAAATAGTATATTATACCGTGTCTGACTAGGTATGGCGGTTTCCACTGAAGCTTCCAACGTGATACAACGTGAAAAAATACTTCGTCTTCGTCAATCAATTTTGCACCCTCGTACCGTACAACTTTCACATAAACAATTTGTTCTTATCTCCAATACGTTAGGAAAAAATGGACTGGAACATCTTAGCGCGGACATCCTGTATATAAAAAAGAATTACTCTTATCACTAGACTGTGGATGTTTGTGCAAATATACATGTTTAGATTTGTATATTTCTTATGTTAAAGCATTTAAGTGAATGAAACCTCAACAAGACTGCATTTGCTCTTTCATTGATTGGACGTTATTGATCGTCCATTATTCACCAATTTGGATATATTAAATTGCATAAACACCCGCAGTCTATTTGTGACGTGCCGTTCCTTGAGAAATCGTACTTACCGACGATTATTACCGACGAACACCAACGTGCTCGACACGTCGTACCCGGATCACAACCTGTATAAGGGGAATGGTCACGGAGAGGGGGAAGCCCGGAGCAAGGTTGGCCATCTCTGAGTTAAGTGGTAATCGGTATGGGCGTAAATAATACCAGATACCGCCGGTTCTGATGTCGTCGGTCGTGTACTCGCACGCGACTGCAAGTTTGACAGTACGTGGTTAGGGTGGGGGGGCCGTGGTGCGCGGCCATATTGGCTACTTGTAACTTTTGGTAGGCAGCAAGTAAAAAATAACCCAACTTTTCTCGGTTTCTGAGCGGAAGAAAAAATGTTGCCGCCGAGGATTTTTCATTGATCACGCCGCACGTCCGACACGTCAACGCAAACACGATTACGGTGCAACGTGTGATCTGTTACAGAGGGTCCGCCTTTCTCACGGAAAATGGTATGTTACCGTCTCTGATTAGTACACTTCTCCACACCCCGGGAAGACACGAACGATTTCCAACGATTACTCGGTACTCGGCGTTTCTCACGACGATCCCCGTTTTATTTCGTTTCCACGCAGAGTTTCTTCGGGTTCGGTCAGTCGGCCGACATAGAGATCACTCTGGACGGTGCAGAGAGCAGGAAGACTGCAGACATCAAATCCGAAGATGGCAAAAAAGAGCGCCACTTGTTATACTATGATGGAGAAACTGTGTCCGGAAAGGTAAAAATCATGTTTCGACAAACTGTCTTCGATGTGAAAGTGTAAATATAGTTGAACGGTGTGTCTCGTGACCTTCGACGATTGAGCAACTGCTTCAAGCGCATCGATTTCTACTACGAGTCTATGGTAGTTTAATTAGTGTCGTTTCAAGCTGTTTCATGTTTTGAAGAATTTTTCTTATTGTTTACAGATCAACATTAGCCTTCGAAAGGCTGGCAAATTGGAGCATCAGGGTGTTAAAGTAGAGTTTATCGGTCAAATTGAATTATATTATGATAGAGGAAATCATCATGAATTCACGAGTCTGGTTAAGGAGTTAGCCAGGCCGGGGGAGTTGACACATAACACCGTGTATACTTTTGAATTCGCAAATGTAGAAAAACCATTTGAAAGCTATACCGGATCTAATGTACGGCTAAGATATTTCCTCAAAGTAACAATTGTCCGAAGGCTTAGTGATATCGTTAAAGAACTTGAATTAGTTGTGCATACTCTTAGTTCCTATCCAGACATGAACAATCCTATTAAGATGGAGGTTGGAATTGAAGACTGTTTGCATATCGAATTTGAGTATAACAAAAGCAAGTAAGTACATTTTCTATAGAGAATATATCATTTTACATTTCACAGTAAACTTCAGTGTATAAAAGATACATTTATATTTCTATTTTCAAGGTATCATTTAAAAGATGTCATTGTTGGAAAAATATACTTCCTGCTGGTTAGAATAAAAATCAAACACATGGAAATTGCTATAATAAAACGGGAAACCACTGGTTCTGGTACTGTATCATTAACGCTTATTCTTTTCTTATAAATATACACGCAATGGTGGTTGTTATAATTTGTATACTTTTATGGAACTTGATTTGCGTATTGGAGAAAATATTTTGTTTTCTGAATATTCGTTTATTCCAACTTACTGTACTAAAGTAATAAGTAGAATACATATTTGCAGGTCCACATCTATTTACGGAAAATGAAACTATAGCAAAGTATGAAATAATGGATGGAGCACCTGTTAGAGGGGAATCTATTCCAATAAGAGTGTTTCTAGCAGGCTATGATTTGGCACCCACAATGCGGGACATTAATAAAAAATTCAGTGTTAGATACTACCTTAATTTAGTACTCATGGATGAAGAAGATCGTAGATATTTCAAACAACAAGTACGTACAGAAAAATATCTACGCACAGCAAACTGCTGTTGCTTTATAGTTTAAGGAAATAGATACAAATAAATTTTCCTTTCAGGAAATAACGCTGTGGAGAAAAAGCGAGAAAAGCAGAAAGTCTCAAACTGCTTCACCACATATGCCATCGCATTTAGTATCGGCGGAAACAGGATTCCCGCAAGGAGCTGCTCAAAATGGCCCACCATCTGTACAGCCATCAATTCCACCAGGTCAACTGCTATCCGGTAATATTTCTAGTGTAGAAGATACACCAGCTCCGATAGAGGGCATGACACGCGAAGAAGGGGACGGTGAAGGTGAAAAGGAAATTAATCCTGAAAGTAACTGAATTTTCCCGTACAAAGCAGTCCTTGAAGTCCCTGGAAATATTACTAGTTCAGAGAATCAGTAACATCTTTGAGAGATATCACGTGGAACTAGTAATTTTGAACAGAATATCTCCTTGCGCTGTAAAGAGAGATTGAATTCTAGAAACAGTGGTAAATTGGAATACCTGCGAGCAAAGTTGTAAATATTTTGGATACCTATAAATACTGCAGGTGAATAAATTGAATGAGTAGCCAATTATCGATCAAAATTTCTAACTATTGAGATCTGTAGGTAGTATACTATGATGTCTCATGGGACAGATCTAAAATAAATGAGAAAACATGTATGAAAAAGAATAAGCAACCGCATAAGATGAATATTCATAAATGGACAAATTAATAATCAAATATTAATCAGTGGTATATTCTTGAACGGCATCTGAATGTTACAGTGTTCTGAATATTTTATACAAACTTATTCTATGTTATGCAAGTGATGCCTTCAACCACTAGATTATTATTGAAATTCAAAGCCTCTTGTATAGTCACTTCACGTCATACAAGAGTTTTATAAATCTGAAATGAATATACATATACTCATAATGGCTGCCCTATTTTAATCCATTCACCTAGTCTGCAACTAATATAATAAAGGCACTTAAAAAAAATGCTTCAACATATAATAAACTATTGTCGGAATAAGTTTTGGAAAAAAATGTGATTTTTTCAGAGACAAAGATTATTCGTATTCGCAATACAAGAATATAATTACTAAAATACTTTAAGATACATGCACAGTACATAACGATGTAACGTCAATAGTTCTGTCCCAACTCTAGCATAATTGTATATACAAACCACTGAATTGTATATGCCAATTAATTTTTTAATAGAGTTTGTATGCAAAGTTTTGAGATCCATAATATAAATTATTCTAAGAAATGTATGCCTTAGTATGCCTGCTCAATCTTAGCATGCCTTTATTAATATAAGAGTGGACTATGATAGATTAAAAAATGGGACGGCCCCACATGTATTTATAAATATATACATACATATTCCAATATGTGTGTGTATATATACATATATATACATATATATGATTTTTAATAATAGCAGTAGTTACAGACTGGGTTATATATACACACACACATACGCGTATCCACATCTATTGTAATAATACTGAAGGCAGTAACGAACTAATAGTGAAACGTGTTCTTCCATTAAGGTAGTATTGTATATATTACTGCCACGATGGAAGTAACACCAAAGTACGAAAGGGTTTAACCATCGTTTTGTACTGTTCTATGTTAACATGCGTTGACTGTAAAAATCATGTTAAAAAAAAGATGAAAGAAGTGCATAATAGTCAACCGCGTGTATCTCAAGAATTTTGTTTTGTGTAAATGAAAATTTTCATATTTCACGTCTTTGTTATTTGTTGACAAGAAAGATATATGTGTAAGAGGAAGATAAAACAAAGCTATTTGTGAATTATTTGACATGTCAAATATTGTATATACATATACATATTGTCATACGATATGAAACTAGTTGTATATTTTAATGCCCACATAAGTATATTATATATCATATACAGTGTGCCTTTGTGTGCACGTATATTGGAAAAGATTACTTTGTTTATGCATACACCCTTCCTACTTCTTTAAATAATTAACACAGCAATATAAGACTTTTATTCGTCTTATCTATAAGTTATTTTTAATCTAAAAAAAAGAAGAGAATATTTGTTACTACACATGATGTATGAGATAAGCATTCCGTAATGAAAAGAGAATTATGCGAATAATTTTATGAGAAATAGTGATAATAGGATTTTATAAACCCGATTCACCATCGATTAAAATAGTTTCCCAAGTCTAGTTATTCGAATTCATAATATGCCACGTGTTTTTTTTTCCCTATACAATTTTAATTGGAACGATTTATGACCCGCGAAATAATCAAGTGCCTTTACATACAGAATTAAAATTATGGAATAAGAATACCTAATTGATTATACAAGTGAAGTTTACCATTTTTTCTTTTAAACAATTTATTTTGTATAAAATCACTAAGTTTATTCGCTATATCTAATTTTAATATTCCAACTACTGAAACTTTCTATAAGGGGCATATATTATAATCGCGATAAAGACTGTTTTCATAGTCAAACTATTTTAAAAGGCAACCGTAAATAAAATTAAAAAAATAAAAATGCACCACCGAACTCAATACTTGTCAACCCTACCCCTGCCTCCTGAGAAACGCTATGAAAGACGACATTCCCATCTATGATGCGAGGTTATGTGGCGCGGATCACCGCGCAAGTGGCGTCATCTTTGACAGGACCCCGCAATTAATTACCGGCATTCCAAGTGGCACCATCTCTGAAAGAAGTCCGGAACTTACTAGGCAAATTCCAAGTGGCGCCATCTAGCGAAAAGGACACGATTATTTACAGAAAAATCCGCCAGGGGCGCCCCAAACGTCACGTCGCTGTTTAGTTCCAAATCTTGGCAGAAGACGGCGCGGGTGACGCTTGATTCAGCTCATAAATGCATCGCCAAATTGCTACAGTAAGAAGTCACCAGCGCTATCTTCTGTCAGGATCTGGAACTAAACGCCGACGCGACGCTCGGGGCGCCCCTGGCGGATTTTTCTGTAAATAATCGTGTCCTTTTCGCTAGATGGCGCCACTTGGAATTTGCTTAGTAAGTTCCGGACTTCTTTCAGAGATGGTGCCACTTGGAATGCCGGTAATTAATTGCGGGGTCCTGTCAAAGATGGCGCTATTCGTGCTGTGTTCTGCGCCACAGAACTTCGCCTCGTAGATGGGAATGCCGTCTTTTGTAGAGACTCTCAGTGAGCAGGAGTGGGGTGGACAAGTATTATGAACAAAAGTTACGAACACTCAGATACAAAATACTTCAAATGTTAAATGTTTTCGAGTGATCGAACATCGAATTGTGCGATGAAAAAGTAGAAGAATCGCTCGGTGTACATATATTGTTTACGGGCACCTTATTGTAAAATAATATCTTATCGATAACTTCTTAATAAAATTAACTTATAGAACACTCAAATTTTTGAAGAGTTTGTCAGTATGGCAGAAGAGACTCATTGCATGTATTTTGTGAAAAGAAAGAAACGTTATTGTCGTATGACAGTAAAAAAGGGATATAAATATTGTGGAGAGCACCAACACAATTTTTTAGAATCAACTTCTGCCGGAGTTGATAGGACTGACAATAAAAGAATAAAATGCCCGCTTGATCCCAAACAGTAAGTAAACCTCTAATTGAGCAAAGTGATTACATTTTCTTTCATGTATATAAAATTTATAGATCGTTTCCAGTACCTGCTACGAGTCTAAGCTATCTAAACACTTGAAGGTGTGCAATGCAAGAAGATTGTTGGAGAACAAACCTTCGTTTATAGTTAAGGGTATCAATGTGGATAAGACATCTGAAACACCTCAACATGTGCCGCTCTCTGAACTTAGCCAACTTATAATAAATGCAGTCATAGACAAAGTGAAAGCTGCTCATGGTCGGTAACTTGTATGTAATTTGTTGCTTTGGTGCTAAAGATCGATGCTACAAATGTTATAATTTCACTGTAATGTACTTTAAACTATGTATGTTTGAAATTGTTTTTAGAAAAGTTACCACAGTTTCATGAACTGGTATTGGAACATAAAGTTCTTGAGAGTAAAATAAACGATGAATCATGTGGAAACGCTGTGAGAAAACATCTGTTACAAAATTCCTCATTACTGTCTCATTTAGAAAATGCTGGTCTTGTTCAAGATAATACATGCTTCATTGAATTTGGAGCTGGGAAAGGCAAACTAACTTATTGGCTAGGACAAATCATAAAGGATAAGAAAGATGCTTGTATTTTGTTGGTGGACCGCTCCAGTCACAGACATAAAAGTGACAATAAATTAAAGAATGAACAGTCTCCTCTGGTGATAGAAAGAATACGAGCTGACATAGCTGATTTAAAACTAAATGATATTACCGAAATACAAAAATTTGAACATAAAGTTGGAATTGCAAAACATTTGTGTGGATCAGCAACAGGTATTTCTTTTATTGTGTATATTTTTAATACAACAAAATATTACTGTTTATGAATGAATATTATTCTACAGATTTGACCATAAGTTGTTTGGTACAGGCAATGCAAAATGAACCGAAATGCAATGTTACTGGTTTGGTCATTGCATTCTGTTGCCATCACAGATGTGAATATGCATCTTACGTTGGAAAACAATATTTAGAACAGTGTGGATTTTCACCAAATGAATTTACAATTCTATGTAGTATTGCAAGCTGGGCAACTTGTGGATCTGGTTTAAGTAGAGCAGCCACAATTGCAGATAATCAAAATGATTCTGGAAGCTCTAGGTAACATTCCTTATGTCTCACATTTATTATTTCCAAATATTTATTTTTTGTATCATTACAAATGTATGCAATGCTGAACTATATCTTCAGGATAAACACAGGAACGTTAACTTCAAGCGAAAGAGAAAACATTGGTCGTAAGGTAAAATCCTTATTGAACTGGGGTCGCTTGGAGTTCCTAAAAAGTGTTGGATTCCAAAGTAATTTAATTTATTATACAACAACCGATGTATCTTTGGAAAACATGTGTATAATAGCTACAAAAACGTAGTAATGTATAAGCTGGTACAAATTTAATAAATTTTTTCAACAGTAAAAACAATTGAATCCTTTATATCTACCTATGGTTTGTAAACATTTCAATCTTAGTTGTGACATTTTTTGGGTGAGAGTCTCTAAATATAATATTTACAATTTTTACATATTTGAAAAGCATATTCTTCTTCTTTTAGTTAAAGCTTAAACGTGCCACTTAAGTTACATTCGAATTCTTCGTGGATGCGATCATGTTGTTCAGTGGTCGTTACATGTAAACGGCATATAAAGCATTCATTTCTCCTACCATACGCAACGCCCCGCCCAAATACAACTTGGTGTAACAAATTCCAATGAATTAAGTGATGCGTGCATTTCAGATCGTTACGCTGTTACTTAGACGCTACTAATGCTCATCAACAGAGGATATTAATTAGTAGAAGTTTCGTTAATAATCGAAACGAAGATACGAAGAAGAAAACGGATTACCTTACGGTACGTATAGTATTAACCTATCGTTTTCATTGATACTTCCGTGTATCAACGACTCTGTTTTACAAATTTTAAAATGCATCCAAAAGGGTATGTTTGCTCATCGAAATAATTTAAGAATGCATTGCTATTAATCTGAGAATAGATGAATAGAGTTAAAGGGATCGAAGGTAACCCTAATTTCGTAATGTTGACCTCACGCCACGCCTTCGCTTCCCTGAATACACATCACACGAGATTCGCTTCTGAATGAAGAAGATAACTGTGTGAATCATAACATAACGTGATAACGTTTATCTTCTCAAGTATGAGACTTATTGAGATAATGCATGTTGCTCCCTGACACTGTTGATTTTAGAATTATCGTTTTTTAATTTCAAATGAGATCTGTGTGCACGAATTTTTTTGCAAGTTCGTTCTCTTCAGTCGATTCAGGAATCTATAAGAATATGATAAATTATATGTTTGAAAAATAAAGCTTACGTACTGAAGGGAAATCCGTCTTTCTCTTTTTCAGAAGAATCTCAGTCTAACATTTATAAAATGTCCATTCTAGACGAGCGAGAGGATTACCTGAATAATAAATTCTTCGTGAAGCACGAGTACGGTGACTTTACGCCGTTCTATGTCACTGTCACTATCTGTTCTCTATTATTTGCATTCCTGTGCATTTTGAACATCGGGTTTTGTTGGTGTTCCCGCCATAGGAGTTACTGGCAGAGTCCCCACACTGGTGAGTTTCTGGTTCATCTTCTTCTAAAGTGTACTTCTTTTTGTGAAATATTTTATTTATCAGCTGTTTTTTATGTAACTAGGAAACAGATGGATTCAGCCGTTGTGGACAGTATTACCTCATAAGACGCCGCCTTTAGATTTAAGCGAATTAGAAGGAGGACCTGTCTTTCAACCGCAAGGTCAAGAAGTTTTACAGTATCATAATCCCAAATCGTATAGGGCTGCACCACAGTCGCAAGAGTATATGGAGATGCAAAAACGTGAGAGCGAAATTTAAATAGATATTAGATCTGATATGCGTACAAGCAGACACACAAGTTTTTGAAAGTATTAGCATTGAACTACAAGCATCACTTCTATTTCATTGTCATACTAATACATTGCATAGCCAAAGTTGAAAGATATTAGGTGTATAAAGCATACAAGGTACAACCATACAATTTTTAAAGTAGATTCTGAAAGAAATAGCAAGATGGGGCTACATATATTTTGGCCAGCGACCACTTGTCTGACTCTATTTGTAGTTTGCATTATAATAGTGCTGCTAAAATATGGATCGCGTATTTGTAAATTAAGACATGCGCCACTGCCATCGGATCAGGAATGGGAAGGGAAAGCGTATTCGCGTAATCTTTCCCTCTCTATGGCGTGAAAATAAGTAGATATCACCATATGTTTTCATAGATCTTCACAATTCCACAGAAATACAAAGCAAACCTAATTTCAACCAGTAGGAACGTATTTGCTTTATAGCCATGCATAACATTTTCTACGAATGATCTTTTACACAAACCTGCTTAAATGAATATTTATAAAGTAATATTCAGGTAGTTTGAAAGAAGCTTAGATCTGTGCCTTACAAATTAATGTTCTTTATCTTTTATATATAACTTTTTATACTTAGCGTAAGTAATATTAACGAGTCCGTCCAATTATACATATAAAAATGTACTTTTTATTGAAATTTTATAAACAATTTGTGTCACAAAAATTGGCAAGTTATAGAAGTTATTTCATTGTACTTCCGGCAGTACATAGTGTGTCAGTAACATGTAAACATATTCAGCAGGCACACCTTGTGACACAAAATGAAAAAAAAGTATATGTTTAACATATAAAAAACATGCGACTGAAAAAAAAACAAAGAATTGTATCCGTCCCATTTTTAAATTGTAACATTGTTCGTGTAATGGTAGTTTTATTATGGTACACAAACCTGTGTAACTTTTATATCTGTTTTTCTTAAAAATAAAATATGCTTGTATTTATGTAAAATGTGTACATAATTTTGTGTGTCCCGTTGCGAAACGCGGGTCGATTGCAAACGCTTCAATCCATGTTTTGTATATAATATTTAGTTTTTATTGACAACATTGGATTTTTATTACATGTGTAACGGTTACACAGTTATTCAATAAGTAAGTAGATACATTATACAATTTTCTGCGTTCAGTAATAACGTCAGTTTGTAAATAAATCACTGACGATTTCCCACGTGCTACGAGATATTTGATTTAGGAAAAATGTTAATTTGATTCGATTGCCTAGGCAACTAAAACCTCGACGAACATTCTATCAACGCATTCTTCATCGCGAACCGTCCCTCTTAATTAACAATTAAATACCCTTCGCGCTTTTCCTTCTCACCCACCGCGACACTCAACGAAAAGCTGAAATTATTCTCCTTCGCGATGAACTCGATTTTTCGCCAACGAGGTCGAATTACAAATATATGCGCGATGATTGAAAAACTTTCGAACGACACAGCGTCGCGAACAAACCCGCCGCGTACATTTGTTCGCGAAAGGCTCTTTTGATTTTCAGTACGGCGTCGGATGAAATTTGAAAAGCAATCAACAATTCTTCCCTTCGTGAAACGTTCTGGGGACACGGTTAATCTCTAATCATTAGCGTACATTCTATTATCATTATGCTATGTTACAATGCGGTTAAAACACGGAGAAAATTTCCATCGAGTTTCACACAGAGAGGTCAAGCATGTTAGTTTAATTACGCTTAGCAAACGTTTAATGATAATAATTAGAGGAGAGACCATAGAACGTAGATAACGCTATCTTATTCTATCGATAGATTCGTTCCTTTCTTCTTTTTCTTTTTTTAATGCGTAATGATGATATGGTGTACATACGTAATCTATGTCTACGATCAACGATACCGATCGATATCATCCGGTCTGTGCTGGATGTTCCTAAACTACTGATCCTAGCTGTACCAATATATTCTATTACTGGCACCGATGAGCATATTTTATGTAAAAATGGGTCTGAAAATGCTTTGTGTCCAGATTATACACTTCTGTAATTGCACATCAGAAGATGTATTTGAAATGAACTTCTTCAGTAAAAACACATAGATTTTTTTTCTCTTTTAGTATAAACCAAACTGTTCAATGCAACAGGAGACTCAGAATTTTTAGTAATTTTAAACAAACTATCCCATATCAGGAATACAGAAAATACTGTTTATATAATACTAGAACATACCAATCTTATCCAGTGTTTACTGCAGTTGAATACAGTGTTTGGGGCTGTTATAGTATTTGATACAAACATTTTACAATGATATTCACTCAATATATCAGACTTCCTCCAATGTACGCTTTTACAGGGCTACAACTCGGAAACAAACCACTCATACACCTGCGTTTACACGCCATTTCGCCATAAGCATGAATAGTAGAATATTTCTGTAAAGTTCGACCAAATTTTAGGAACACCCTGCACGTTCACGTTCGCCGAACGGTCGCGTACGGATTTATCACACGGTACACACGGCATCAAGAACCTGAATCAGCTGACGTTGCTTATCAAATTTTTATTCCTCTTGCATACATCTAGACTTAAAATCAAATACAATCTTGTATTCGGGGGGGAGGGTTAAAGGTTTGATTTCTATAGTTTCAATGGAACGTCTCGTGGGGGCGAGTTCCAACTGGAGCCAACTGGCATCCGCCGTCACGAGACGACTGAGACCTTTTTTGCGTTAATGTTAATTTGATTTTCATGCTCATTTGGCTTTCGTTATTATTACATTTCCATTCAGAGATAATACGAGAGATACATAGAACGAGTGTATATAACGACGTTTCGTTTTGTTTTTTCTTCTTTTACGAAAGGGATGCACGTCTTTGTTGCGAAGGGCCGTTGGTACATACCGGAGAAACGCATTAATTATCGAATCGTGCTTATCAGATAAGGCAGCGGTCATCAAACTCAACGAACGCGACCAAAAGTGCCTGGAAATTTGTGTATTTTTCCATTTCGTGCCGGTACTCTTGAATTTAACACGTCAACTGCCAGCACAAAGAATACCAAACGTGGCACGACATGTTTTCGATCTGAATCGTTACAAGAAAAATGTTTAAAAAATATCATCCTCGCGATGCCGATGTGTCTCAGAATTTCATGAAAATGATCAGTGATTCGATTAAACGGAATTTGAGAACACCAGCGTGATCCTCCAGGCAGTCAACGCGTTAATATCTACAAAATATCTCGATGTTCATTACATGTTTTCTCCTGAGTGTTCGAAGCTTGACCTTGACAGTCCGAAAGGTCGTCCGGAACATTTGGAAACCGTTGCGTTGGCATAAGACATAGTCAACATCAATGTATATTACTTATACGACGATCGAGAGAGCTTGCATATCTCTATCAACAAACATTGTACCTGGTTTTAAGTTTAAACACTGTTCATTGAAAACCGAACCAAAGGGTCAGCTTGAAACAATTACATATTATGGAGTGTGCGCGACAACTAATCTTACAAACTGAACGCTCCTCATCGACGCTATCTTCTTCCTTTTTTTTTTTCATTTTCCATTCTAATCGCAGGAAGACGAGGTTCAACGGGCACCTTAAAACACAGAGACCATCCTCGTGTCGACCCTTCGACCTCTGGGTGGAAAGGGTGAACTATTTTCTAATCAAGGAGGGTATATTTCTACGCACGCTATGGATCCAGTAATCGTATAACGTTGAAAATTCGAATCGGGCTCGTAACGATGTGTACATTCTAGCAAGAATATCTGTCGCAATGAATCTCAACGGCAGTCGTTTCGTGTTCATTCATTGAAACTAGAGATTTACCACAAACGTATCGCTATGCAATCATCAGCACCGTCGAGACGACGGCACAGTGCGCGTCTCATAAAATCGCCTTTCTGTTCTTTTTTTATTTTGATCGGGTATATGTTTATCTTCCCCATCGCCCTGCCGATTATATTTACACCTGAACGGTTTCGTTACATTCGTGTGTTTGCACGAGAGTTTCCCAAGAAGGAAAAGGCGATCGGAGAGCTTTGATGTCACTGTGCCATCGCAACGAAGATACGTCCGATAATATTCACACGTAAATTCGTACACAGTGATTTCAGCGTCGGCGGAAGCTCCGAGGAGAGCATTGTCGGGACCAGTTACTCGCTCGGATACGCACGCATCGCGGCCAATCGCGTTTGACCGCATGATGGAAGAGATTTTCGAACGTACGATCGGTAATCGTTATCGACCATCGGACGTTTACCGACCGAGACGTCCCCGGAACCCGCGAAATTTCGATCCATCGCGATCGTTTCCGCGTCCAGAGTACTGGCTGGACAGTGTTCGAATATGCTCTTGCGTACGGTACCGTTCCTTTCTTGCTCGTTCGATACGTTCACGTTTAGACGGTGCTTGTTCGAGAATTGTTCACGTCGAAAAAGATGAGATTGCGTTTCGTTGCCTGTCACCGAAACAGATCGCCGCGCCGCCCCTTCGTGTGATCGACCGACGATTACTTCCGCTTACTGCTTACCCGACTTCTTGTTCGATCGTTCACCTGAAACAGATTCGAAACAAATTAATATATGCTTCACTTTTAACGAGACAGATACTTCTACGATGATTTTCGTAGAAAATTTTGGACACGGGTGTAAGGGTCGAAACCCTGCACACGCTCACGTCACCGTTTATTAACCCTTTGCACCGCATTGGCTCTGCTACGGGGATATTCATAATGTATTTCATAACTCCGTTAGCTCCGCTAGGGGGCACGGACAGTGGGTATCTGTACTCAACCCTTAACTACAATAGACGTTGAAACTTACGCAACTACTATAGGAGGTCTCACAGACCGCTAATGTTTATTGCGTTATTACATATATACAAGTGTCGAATAAAGATCAAATCCAATTGTTCTTGCTTCGTGCATTAATAATAATGAGATCCAAGCCTGATTGAACATTAGACTCCAATTGAAGGGTACATGGCGTGAGAAGATGATAAGTCATGCAGGAAGGGAAATAGGGGTGAATGAAAATTTGCAGCGGTCTCACAGACGTTCTATAGTAGTTAAGGGTTAATCTGTTACTTCGGTAATCTTGAGTGCAAATTATTTATTTTTCTTTTGTAATGTAACATTCAGGTTTTATTTACATTACAATAAAAGAGATTTACCAGCGAAATAAAAATAAATAAATTCATAAGCACTTGTAATTTTTTCCTTTCAAAACAAGACTTTTCTTTTCCAATGAGCTTCACTGCAAAAGTGTGTTGGAATTACTGGTAGGTAGTATCAAAAAATGTTCGTAGTGCAAGGGGTTAATCATTACTATTTTTATAATCACAATAATTGTGTAGTTTTAGAAATTATTTATGATAATAATTTAAGAATTTAAATTAAAATCTGTTTTTTAATTCATCATATACACTTTAACACTATGAGTGCCACGCTCCATTAGCTGAAAATGGCAAACTTCCTCAATTTTTATACAAAATGAAGGTAACCATGAATTCTGCCGTTTTTAATCAATAATGTCACTAACATTCATCAATTTTTTACTGCTTCTATTAGAGACGATTCGGTATATTTTCAATAATTTACATGATCAAATAAATAATGGCTGAATTTATCTGCCACCCAGAAACGGGTGACACGGTACTCAAAGTGTTAATAACTGAAGATGCAAGTTTTTCGTCAATTTTCACTGTATTGAAAATTGAAATTTGCACTGACTTAGACATCTGTATCAGTCTGTGGTTAACAGTTTTCATGATCAGAGGCAGAGAGCATGCGTGGAAATGCACCCAATCAAATTTAGGCGCTTGGATATGGCGGACCACCCTTATTTTGGCTTCACACCCCCCTATCTATAGACTGAACTTATGCTTCGTCCCTGTATTTCTAGGTCCACGGTTTCGATGCAACAATTTCTCGCAGTGACTGATCGTATCTGCTCGACCGCACGCAATTAAGCGCAAAGTTAGAACGGCCATGCTCCATTTACTTCGCGCTTTGCTCGCGCGCGGACGTTTTACCGCACGGCAAAAAGGATCATAATGAAGAAACAGAACGCTCGTCCACCTTGGACGGCTGTTCTCCAGTTTGCTCGGACATTTATTCGGAACATTTATCGCTCCTTTTGTCCGTGACCTCAAGGAGAGGCTTCAATAAGCTATCTTTAACTCCGTCAATGCCATCGTCAAGTGTACTCGATGAGTCGACGTGCCGCGACACTAGTGTCACTCTCGAATACAGCTAGGCTACAACAGTGCGACGCCCAGACGACGGGGTTGTTGCGTCTTCCAATAAAAGTCCCTAGGAGCTTTGTTTTCCGCTATTTCGCACGTAAAAAATTTGTTCTCCCCCTGGTCGTCTTCTTTTTGAAATCATCGAAATAGAAGAGTTGTTTTAAGTGGTTTTAGGTGATTTTTGCTAAAAAGACAACAACAACAAACTTACCAGGCGAAATGTATATGTTACCGTCATAATTTTTTTATTAAAAACTAATAGAAATCGTATTAACTGACCCTTATAAGCATTGTGTTTTCATCTAATTTCTTGTAGCAACAAAGGAACGTATAAGAAAAAAGTATTTCTGAGGACGATTTAGAAAATAAAAAAGTGTGCGTCAATGGGTTAATTGACGGGGGGATGTCGCGGTGGATACCTATAAGTAGACTAAGTATTTATGCAATTTACTATATCCAAATTGGTGAATGACGTACATCTAATAAGTACGTATTTTAAATATTTCAAACAACTAATGCAGTCTTGTTGCAGTTCTATTCGCTTAACCGCATTAACATAGGAAATATGAAAGTTTAAACATGTATATTTGCATAAACGACTCTGTGAATGAACTTTCATCAGCGTCGACAGTATTTGCATTGATTCGAATCACTGAACCATTCAAATTAACTGTCAATAAATTCAAAGTAGCAGGGAGGTTCGATTTACAAGAAGACTATGAGTGTCACCCAACCATTAGATCAATAAACTCGGTAAATTTTCAATAAAAATCCTAGAGACTTCGTATCCGCTACCGTAAAAACTCCATTTCCTTCTGACATCCTTCTGTTTGAAATAAGGACATCGATGTTGCAAGGAGAGTTATCTTAGGTAGTTATTTTAATTAACGGAGGCAAGACGTGATCGATAGCTATAAGCGACTCTGCGAATGAACCTTCGTGAGCGTCAACAGTATTTGCATCGATTCGAATCACTCGAAAATTAAAATTAAAACTGTTAATACGTGGATTATTATCCAGCATTGTTCTTTATATCAGACCAACAGTTTAGGAGCTAGACATCCCACCGTTTCGGAGGATTTTTTTGAGGCCTCAAATTCAACGACTCTTCAGTGGCATCTACAATGTTGAATTAAAAAAATACACAAATCTATAGTTTAAGTTATTCTTAATAAAATGCCTAAACGCTCATTAAATTATCTGTTGTACTTCTTCTTAACCCTCTTAGTATTCCAGAGCCGATATTTCAGCTTTTCATTTTTTTCAAATTTCTTTCACCATTAATTACAAGCTTTAATTTATGGAAAATAATTGTTTTCTTTTCCTTATGTAAAACTACATACATTTTACAATAAAATACAAAAAGAAGCGTGAAGTTATCTTTATTTTTAAGAAAAATATGATAATTTTAATAAATGTCTTGAAAAATGCATATTTTCCAAGGTATTTCTGGGCGGTACATGAAAACTTGCAAGGTACTAAAAGGGTTAATTCCTAAAAATGACCTACGTTTGAGTGCTTCAGACCGAAACTTCCCTTTAACCCTTTGACTGCTACCGGCTCTTACAGGTGCTCGACGAAGCCGCTCACCGCGTGCTGTCGACGCCCATAGGCGTTCGGCGCGATATCTCAGTACATACTACTGCAGCTCGTCCGCACGCAGCGTTCGTCTCGTCTCCAAGTAGCCCGCGATCAAAGGGTTAAAAGTGTCATAGTGATTGGTAATAGTTAGTGATGCAATAGCAAAATACCTTTGGAGGATTTCTTGGTGTTGGCCTCCGGTTTACACCTCTTGGTGAGTCGGCGCGTCTTCTCGCAGGAGGCGTCGCTGTTCGCCTTCAAATTGTCCACTCTTGTCATCAGCTGATTCACACATCCGCTCCACGTGCCCTTCTCGTACCGGCAAGCTGTAATCCCCGTCACACAAAGATAATCACACCGCCATAAACCCTATTATGTTCGCTGACGACGCAAGTTAACGCGACAACGATGCACCGCGTCGTTACGAAACCGTGCAATCGCTTTTCTGATCGCTCCAACACGCCGCGAATTCCCTTTTCAGACTTTGCAAAACTCGTTAGAGATCGCTCAACGGTAACAGTAGCGGAGGGATGTTGAAACCTGAGGTTCGCAAGGTGTATGATACCATACCTGGGCATTTTTGAACCGATATTGCTTAACACGTTCCATGGCACAGTGAAAAATTCCGTAACTAGTCAGACGCGTGAAAATAAGTTTCTATAAATACGTAACGTTAAAAACGCAAACTTTTAATTATCTTATGATATATCATTCATTTGGTACCATTATTGTGGCATTCGTTTTAACTGGAATACAAAGAATATTTCCATTTATTTAGAATAATCGAATTTGGTGCGTGGGGCGCGTATGACCCACGCGGCGCGGAACGCGTTAATATTTCGAAGGGCGCAAAAATTTTGCAAATGCTTGCTTGATGTTTCATTGTTTGAGGCCTCGACTGCTTTGATCACTGGCCAATGCAAATGGTAATTATCTTTGACCATTTTTGCATGAATTCTTAAGTAACAAAACATTTTATACGATTCTCTGTATATTGAATATTTTACAATTTCCACTTTATGAGAGCCTGAATATTTCTCACCGGTCATAGATATGTTTATTTATTTGTTGTATAAGAGTTTCATTCAAATTAATACAATCACGTATACGTGACAGCGGCCGTCAAAATGTTGACACGAGAACTACCAAGGCAGTCGGAATGACCGGTTTGCAATTGTGCTATGTACGATTTATTTTTGACGACTATTGTCTTCGCTCTGAATTGACGCTGAATAAAGGCAAAGAAAAATAGAAATAAACATTGTTCCCTTGAATTACGTAATTTTTCTGAAACGTGTCATTCTGATCGCTTCGATGCAATAGGTGCACGTTGAATTGAAATAGGTGCACGTTGATTGTCGGTAGATCTAGCGTTGACACGTTGAATGCCATAGTGGAAACGGCCATTCATATCCAGACAGAGCATACACTGCTATTTTTTTATATAAATCATACAGTAACAAAATATTTATATGTTTAATCGTATACGTGAGTTCCTTTACCGGTGCTATAATATTGAATACGCTTAGAATATTGCCAAAATCAGTGTTCATTTAATTAACACATTGAACGCCGCAGTGAAATGGCCGTACCTAATCAGACACGACATAATTTACTATTTTTTATATATATCCTAAAGAAAAAAAAGATTCGAGTACTTTGTCGTGTTCTTCTGTTTCTACACTATTGTTTCAGTATGAAATTCACTCAGAATTTTGCGACAATCAATAATTGTCTATTTAATTTAAATTTGAGGTGTCGGTCACCGGTGACCTCCATGGCAATCAACGTGTTAAAATATTATTCCAAAAAAAGATTTGTTTTGAATTACTCTTTTAAGTACTCGACTTCGTAATTATCTTATTTTTTAATTATGCTTTAGTCTTGCATGTTTTAAAACGTTTTGTTTCTCTTCATGGTCATTAGACCGACATCTGACGCCCTGAATTCCAGAACAGCACGAATCCACTTTTTGACACTGTACAAGGCATTGATACGACTATTTCTAAAATCGATCTTTCTCAGTTGTGTCATCGTTGCAGCGAATGAGCGATATGTAAATGTAAAGACCCTTGAGAAGAAAATCCTGTAAAATATCTCATCATGGATCTCCACCCTGCGTCGCGGTTGCAGCGTCGGCGGGGTGCAAAGGATGAAACACCAAGCATTTTTGCGATACTCTATCTGGTCATTGAGGCAGTGGCTGGTAACGAGGTACGTGACTCAGCCTGTATAGATTCAAAATACCTCCATCGACTGATTAGATTCTAAATGCTCGCGTTTAACTCAATTGGAAAAGTGCGGGAGGCACGGTGACGTCCATTAAATGGAAAAGTTCCCTGGACACGTTTGCGTGTGCAGATCGTGACACGAGTCCCTGCATCTGATGGCGGGCCTCTAACGAGTTTTTAAACGCGGCCACACTCGTTTCCCTCTGTTCCCTTTCTTTTTTTCTCTCTCTCTCTCTCCCCGCGTGCTCCACGGGCGATTTCGCGCGAGCGAATTTCAGCCCGCGCGGCTTTCCCGTCGTGTGGCTGAATTTATCAAGCTGATTAGGGGGATCGGAGTGCACCGTTGTCCGGAATCATCGATAAACCAGCTCGTGACGTCCTTCTTTCGCCCGTTTAATTAATCAAGACGCTCCCGCTGCTCGCTAATTAGTCGAGTCCATTAAGCCCGGTACCGTGCAACGAACACGGTCCCTCGAATCGCGACATCGTGTTAAATTAACCTCTTCAAGGATACAGGCACACGTGTGCGCCTCTTTTCAACGTTTAGTTCCTTTTGCAACCGTTTCACCTCGGAGATTTCGAAACGGAAGCATTCAGCGTGCGCTGCTAGCTTCTGTAGCGGAGGATACATTAGACCGAGCCTCTATTTCGTTGCTGTAATCAGTGTTACGATGGCAGGGAAAACGTGAATTGAACTCTCAAGGTCAGAATTTCTCCGGTCACACGCGTTCCAAATTCCGCATACTACGGTCCTGTTAACCCTTTCGCCGTTGAATTGATCATGATCGAGAGGTATGCTTCTGCTTAATTCGTTTCTCACGTTTCGAACGATACATTCTATTCGACGCATCACAATTGAATCGTTTCAAAGGTTTTCAGGCAGTAAAAACCTTACCTAATGTTTTCTTAAATAATGTTTATTTGTCTTTTTTTCAATCGAAATCGATAGGAGATATTAAATCTCCTCCTCAGTCTTTTTGGGCCCCATAACCCGAAGTTTGGGTTACCTACAATTTAAACGCGTAACTTAATTTTTTTCAAAATAAGGACATATGTCCTTTCAATAATAAACGACTCAATTGTAATGTTAATTTTCTAGGTTGAGTCGAGACTGTCTTTGCAAATTTTATTGTCTACGATGCTTCGTGTTTTCCGGCTGTTTTAGTACTACTTTTTTTTCTGTGTACTTCACTGATTTTAGTATTCTAACGAGACAGTGATCGAAGCTGTTTGTGCAGAATTAATGATATAACGCTACAATTAACACTTTGACGGCTGCTGTCACGTGTACGTGACTTTATTCGTTCGAATAACACCTATGTAAGACAGATAAATATTTCAAACAATATAATAAATATTGGAGGTCTAATAAAGTGGAAATTGTAGAATATTCAATACAAAGACAATAATGGAAACTGCTTAGTTAATTAGAAATTCTTGCAAAAACCTCCAAAAATAATTGGTGTTCTTAAAATGTTAGCGACCGTCAAAGTGTTAACACCAAGAAGATTAAGTTCGGTGAGATTTTAAGTTCACCTTAGAATAGGCTGCATCGAACGTCTGAGCCAGTATAGTGGCAATTAGCAGCTTAATACCTTTCTCCTAACGGATTCGTTCTTGAAGAGGTTAAAGCGTACCGCGGATCGAAAGAAAGACTCACAGATTTGTTTGGCAATCTGGTAAAATGAAATAAAATACACGATTTTTAACAAGCACTCTCGTTACCAATGTTTCCTTCACTCTTTGCTTCGCGTGAGCAAATATTTCTCGAGTTTGAAGGCGTTCCTTGTTAGAACAAGCGGAGGGAAGTTTCTCCGAAGATTCCATGAAGCTTCGAATTTACTGCTTTGTTTTTATAATGAGAAACACACGGACATCCTTGTAAAAATCGAATTACCAAAGAAACTTTATCAAGTAGTTTCAGGAGAAACTTATGAAAGAATTTTTACTTGCATAAAAAGTCTAGCAAAAGAGGGGAAGTGAGATCTCTTCAGGCAGGAATGTGTTAAACTTGTACGAAAATTATAATTAGTCATTACAGATATCTATAGCTACTGAACAAAAAAAGAACCAAAAGCTAAAAATATAGGAATTTATAAGAAATATTGTTTGTCAATAATATTTGATTTAAAAAAGAGTAAATGTACGGAATGTACGTAAATATTTCGATAAAAAAGCAAAATTACAAAAAACTAATTATAATACCACATATCCCTTTGATATTTTACAACTTTTTTTCAAAAACTTTTTTCATATAACGAATAGTTCACGAGTAATTTGTGGTGGTCGAGTTAGGTAAGTCACCCTATACATGTGACAGCGGCCATCAAAGTATTAAAACACCCACAACATACTTAACCCTTTGCACTCCAAGCATTTTTGACACTATCAACCAGCAACTTCAATATACCTTTGCAGTGTAAATTTTTGCAATCCATAAGTTTTGATTTGAAAAGAAGAAAATGATAAATGTTTATGAGTTTATTTACAATGATTCTGATAGAATTGTAAAATACCTTTAGAAGCTATTTCCAATGTGCATTCTTGACATGCTGTGCTGTGATGCAAATTATGAATGTCCCCATAGCGGACCCACGGAGTGCAAAGGGTTAATTTTACTAACATCATCAGATTTCTAGTTGACAAAAATTGTCGATCTTTTCGATCTTCTACCGCCTTCTAACTCTCAAGCCCCGAAAACGCTAGTAAACAACTTGCAACATTTATTGCGCAATAAACATGCATGGATGTCCACACTGCAACAATCTTTTGCGTAAATTATTGCCTGCAAGCAGCTGTGAGAATAATTTCCAGTACCTTTGGAAATAAAGTCCAACTCTCAGAGAGAGGATTGCCGGGGCGTTTAGGCTATGAGAGTAACTTGCTGAGATCAGCTGACGCAAGCAAACTAAACTTGCTGGCTTCACTCTCGTCCGTGTCTACACGACACACTGTATGACGTTTCGACGGTCCATCGGAACGAAATTATTGCACGAAAAGAATTCTACTTTTTGTTGGTTTCATCTGTTTTTCTACTAAGGGTAAACATAATTGGGTACACACTTCGGTATGCACACCTGAAAGTAAGATGTTGCAGGATTTTGCCAAATAATTATCTTACATTCAGTAATACCGTCGTAAATTGATATCGATACCATAACTTGACCGCTATTTTAGAACTGTAACTAGACTTTTAACATACTATACACTGTTATGCACTGTTCATACTTCTTCTATTTAAAGCTGGAATCATAGGCCATGTAAAAAGTACACACAGAACATGGACAAATGTCATTTTACTATTGATGTATAATATAATTTTACAAATCTGGAACATTATCGAAAATCAATTTTGTTCCGCTAGATTGCCGGAACGTCACACTCTGCGACGTTGACATTAACTCTCGCAATAAATATCGCAAGTTGTCAGGCGCTTTAAAAATTATGCCATCTCTGCAGCTGAACAGCCCATGAAACATTCGATCGATCGTCCGGTTCGATCGTTGCGCGTCAGTGTCCCTGAAGGAGTTAATCAGAATATCGTTTACCTTTCTTGCACTTCTTCTCGATGGTCTTGGTCTGGTCGCAGGACTTGTCGCCCTTCTTAAGGTTCAGAGTGCGGGACCGTGTGTTGGTTTTCGAGTCGCATTCCGACCATTCACCCTTCGCGTATCTGCACGACGCGGTGCTGCCGGATGCTGCGTCAACACAGATGCAAAACGTCAATAGAGATAATTGGATGTACGGCCGATCAAGCGGACAGAGAAATTTCCGAACAGAAAGGATGACCCTTAATTACAAACAAAGAGACCAGCGACAGTTCTCGTCCCGATTGATCGGCCATGTTATCAGGCTGCTCCATAGGAAATGAAGGGTCCATAACAAAAACGACCCTTGTCAATTTTTGTCCATTTTGCAGAAGAGCCAACAGGTACTCTGCCATTTGTAATTTTTATTCGATAGATTTCAATTTTCAGCGAAATAATTTTTATAATAAAATTTTTATCATACAAATAATTTTCGTATAGGTTCAACGAAATATTCATCGTAGTATACAATAAAATTGCGGTTGGTGTCATCTGTAATTATAACGCAGAAGAGCTGTATCCAGTTCAGTCATGAAGTTGTGACATTGTGTTGCCATTGTAAAGTTTAACAAGGGTTGTTTTTGTTACGAGCTCCTCAGAAGTCCTTTTGAGGACGATTAACACATATATGCATTCTAAAAATTTCTTCACCCTGTGCTACGGGCCACCGTAGCGGTTCAGGCTCAGTTGTTTATTGTACACTTTAAACCTGTATATTCAAATGAATTATCGCTTCAACTGATTTGAGTAAAACATACACGTTTCGTGGTATACTTTGCAATTCGAGAACACTGAAACATCTGAACGATCGATATCATGTGCATTATTATAATTATATATTCAGTTTAACACGTTGCTCCGCTGTGGCAATTTTCAGCACATGGTGCACGCTTTTTCCAGGAGAATTCCAGGTCTCAAAGGCTTAATCTAAACCTTTTATGCGATCAGCGGTTAAGTGAACATCGGAAATACGCTTTTTTACGTGACCTGCATGAAATACGTTAACCCATTCGCTGCGCCAACCACTCGTGGTTTCCAGGGTGTTCAGGATTGCCAGCACGAGCATACTCGTTGTATTTCAAATGTATTCTAATGGAAAGCGTTTCACATTGGCAACCCTTTTTTGGCTGCGGACATACGCATGGCAATGTGGAAAGCTTGAAAATGATACTACAGATAAAATTTATTTGAAAAATTTAACTTTTATTTAGAATTAATATTATTATATGACAAAATATATATATATATGCTCACAAGAAAATAAGAATAACGGCACATAGATAAAGTCAAACACTTAACACGTTGATCGCTCAGCATAAATCGAGTATGTTTCTCGCGGGGCCCAAATCCGCGGTTCGACGCGGGTCATCGTGCTAGCGTGTAAGCTGCAGGCAACAATTTGCTTGTCTTTCTAACACAGTTGCAGGTTTTTTTAACTATTAACCGTTGTTGAATATAATTAAGTGTGTGAAGTGACCAAATGGTTTCCTATGCTACGTCACTTGGTATCGTAAGCAGACAATCCATCTAATTGTGGGCACTTCGGTTGTAAATGCACATATTGTTTACCAGCCTGGAATGAAAAAATAAAAATCACACGATTCACAGAAATTGTGGCTACGGAATTATTGCTCCATCAACATAATATCGCTGGTAATATTTACCAGAGTAAAACACACAATTTAATAGTAAGAAAGGAACTCTGAAGGAACAATAATTAGACGCGTGTGCGTTTTTTGCTATAAAAAAAAGTAGGCAGACTCAAGACCGTCAAACAACCAGAAAAGTGTTCAGAAAACCAGGATTTATTGTCCTACCTGCCCGGAAATGCCCCGTTTTGCTTAAATTATTTCGAAAAATACCATAAAAGGCTACTGTAATATGGTATACTTTTTTTATGTATAAATTAGTTACAAGCCCTTCTACACAATTTAGTGTGTTGTCACTATTAAATATTCTTGCAAATTGATTTTAAAGTCCTGCCAATTACATGAATAAAACCATCACCCATATTTGGGTGACGGGGCCTCATGGGAAACTTACCTGTCACCCAGATATGGGTGACGTGGCGATCAACGTGTTAAAGCAGAACTGGTAACACGAATGAAATCACATAATCTGTGCTGGCAGCGAATGCGTTAAGCGATCGAACGACGGAGAAATTATTCGAGTGTCCTCGAACGGTGAGCATTAATTGTCTCAACTATAGCCGCGCGGATGGCCAGAATTTCGATCGAAGCAGCGGCGAAACGGCGAATATACGGAAAGTTACGAAGAAAAGGCGCGAGCGGAGCGGAAACTTTGAGTTTCACGAGTTTAAGGCCGGCCTGCGCGATTCACGGGGCCGATCCTTCAAGTTTGAATCTCAGCGACGGCCTTCTTTCTTTCCGTCGACTTGTTCCGGCTTTTTGAAAGGGGAGCTGGCAGAAGAAAAGCTCTCTCTCTCTCTCCCTCTCCGCGGTGCACCCGGAAGCTCGATCCCGGCCCGAATAAATTTCTAAGACCAAATGATCTTTAGTTGACAATGAGACGGAGCGTGGCCCGCTCCGGATGATATTTCAATTGTATTCGCGTTTCGTGGCCGGCGGGAGAGGAGGCGAAGAAAGAGCTGGAAAGAGCTGGAAAGAGCGGCGGAGACAAAAGGGCTTTTCATCCTCCGCGGAGAGAAAGAGCCGGGGCTGCGAGCTTGCGAAACGACACTTCAATCCCCTTCCTTCCTGTTCTCTTCCCGACGCTCGATCACCGCTATAAATGTCGCGTTATCGATGGAACAAGGAAACGCGGTATCCGTGCTTGCGTTTTATCAACGCGTCCCTCGTCGCGACGTACTAATTTTCTTTACAGCGGAACGTCGCTGAAGGGGTCGCCCTGGTGCGACGGTTTCAAAAAATCGAATTTTCTTGTTGTTGAGATTTTTCTATACTTTTTCATCTTAGAAACATACTCCCAAAGTATTATGGACGCATTAGAAAAATTGCCAATGCTGCAGGCTTCGAAACGGAGCCTTTCGTAGAATTTTAAAGGGCACGCGAATACTTTGAACGCGTTTTGCAGGCATTTAAATAAAATTAAAAAATCGTCCGGGCAAACAACCCTTGGCCGATCCGGTGGCCGTCATTAATTTATAATAAATTCGATCGACATTCATGCGAGCCGGAAGCTTGACAACGGCGTTTGAACCTGTTGAAAATTTAATTGCGTTTTACTTTCATTGACTCCACTCATTTGGCGCGCGGTTCTTTGCCTCGCATATGAACTGCGGACAATTAAATCACGAGAGGATTCATTAGCGGGTTAATGGGCACGCGAAACGACTCGCTTGTATATTGTATCGGTGTACACGACCTTTTGTCGGGCGATTAAACGCATCGCGAACGCTAATGAAAGTGTACATACCTTGATGATGATCGTTAACGAACGGTTACGGACGGCCAAGTGTCGCATTATCCCGGGCAAAATTAAAAAGTCCATCGAGCAAACAATTGCACGAGCAATTAACGTTGCGATGAATTCCAGCGTTACGCGGCGAACGCAACGGGGTATAGAGGGTGTTCGATTTAACCCTGGCGCGGTCTCCGGGTCTCTTTCGACCCACCTTGTTCTTATTTTTTTGAAACTTCTGTTGTTATCGAAGAAACGCAATGGAATCAGTATCAATTGTTTCTGTTCCCGTGACATTACGGTAGGACCTCGATCATCCGAACTCTAATTAGCAATAGGATATCTCGCGTTGCAACCATATTTCGCATCAAAATTATAGCTTTATTTTGAAATATCAAACAGAGGGTTGTGCGAAATGAAGTGCACAGTGTCATTAATGATACTTCTAGCTTGTAAGTTAAGTTTATTGTCTGGGTTCATATGGCGTGCTGAGAATAATAATTGTTACCCATAAGGGCCTTGTATACTCGAAAGAAAATATATAAATAGCATAAAGTGATCATAATAGTTTTATTAATGCCAAGAAAAGGAACATTTTTCCTGTTACTTAAAATTGCAGAGATACTTGACCCGGACAGAGTTACTGGGACACCCTGTACACGGCTGTATTCGGCACGACAAGAACACCACTCCAAAATGACATAACAGAGCTAACGAGGCAAATTATATTGTTTCTGGGACAGCCTAATATTCGTCCCAGATAATTCTGAATGAAAGAAAACCAGAGCTGTTCTCGGCATGTGTTCAAGCTGGCGGATATTTGAGAGAAGAATAATGAAATTTATTGTGATTAAATTATTAATTTATTATGGTACCTCTAAAGGGGCCCTCGGACGATCAATATATACTGTCAATATTTCGGTATTGTCAATATTATTGAACCGTCGAACGAGTAAGGGGACAGACTAATGTATTGTCAATATTTAAAATATTTATGAGGTGGTTTAATGAAAACCAAAATATTTTTAGTACTGACAAAGTATTGATCGTTTGAGAGCTATTATTGACAACGCCTCTGTTAGAACATAGCAAAGAGTTGGATTTAAATTTATGATTCAGTCGTTGAAGACTATATTTGAGGGACTGGATTCAACAGTTCTTTCAAATACGTGCTGGTCGAGCGAAAATAATATTGAAAATATTTTCAAGCGGGTGTACGGACTTCATTTGACAAGCTCACGTGGGAAAGGGATTTTCTTCGTAAAAGCTACTCCCTAACCCATTTTCTTTTCTTCCTTGGTTTTTTCGTCGATAATACCAAAACAACAACTGCATGAGCTTTCTTTTGATTAGACATCGTCGAAGGCAAACTCGAAACTGAATGTATTGTGAATAAATATTGAACATGCGAGGCAAATGCAGTTATCAATAAATATTGACAATATTGTACATTGATCGTCTGAGGGCCCCCCTGTATAGTTTTGAAAATATTCGCGTTGATCGATTCGAATGAGACACCCTGCGTACATCTCGTGGAAACTTATCAGAAATTAATTATCGTTGAATCTCGAACTATCTGAAATTCCGTTTCGAAGTTCAGCATCGACTTCCCGAGATTCTTCGAAATTCACGTGAGAAAATTTCAGCGTCCTCGAACTGCCGGGGGAACTTATTACGAGCGGATCTCGTGGGACGTCGATCGTGAATGAAAGTACTTAAGAATTAGTATTTCCCTCATTAGGAAATACAGTGAGATTCTTCTCTGATCCAGTGTACTACAGAATCCTGAAAGACAGGCATTGAAAACTGCTCATGAGCAGAACTATCACCTCATCAGAATTTTTATCTATTACAAACAGACACTTTTGTTAATGGTGACATTTCCTTAAATTTTTATGAATAATTTTCTTCTGAAATAAACGCGTAGGCCAGTAACGACCTTCTACTGACCGACAATTTAGTATTGGGACGTGAAGATGTTGTACAGAATGATTTTACTGTAGTAACAACGAGTTGTTGTCGTATAGGATGATCAAAAAGAGGGTCTACTACTTTGGGGGCTTATAGTACTCACTGAGGGGAGTCAAAAAAATGTCTAATCAACAGAGGTCCTAAAACCAATGTAGTGAATGGGTTACACGAAATTAACGACTCGGACAGACATCTTGAGAGCTTCTAATATATTGTAAAGCTGGTTCACACAATTGACACAATGGTCGACACCGAACGAAATTTGGTATTAGAATCTCTGGGAGAGATTCTTCTTGCAGGGTTCATAAAGGAGTTCAAGGAAGGAGTAGGAATGACAGAGAATGTCTTTGCTCAAGATGATTTGACGGAGGACACGAAGGCCAAGGTGTTGCATGCTTTGTAGGGCATGTATGACGGTGTTTAGGGAACGAATGATTCAGTGTTTTCAGTGCAGGACACGAAAAATATGTACAGTGTACAGCTATTAAAGGGTGGAAGATTACACCAATCCTTTCGATGAGAAACACGAAAATTTGTCTTCATACTTATTACAGATGTCTTTTTTCCGTTTCAATACAAAACTCACGTCTGTGGATCATAAATCGACGTACATTTTCAAATATTCTTCCCATGTCTCCTATCGTACGACATGCATTTTCTATTCGTCGTTGCAAGTCTACCACATTACTTATTTTTTTACTTTATTTTTTCTACTCACGATATCGAACATACCCAAATATTAAAGTTAATTTTACATCGAAGGGGTTGATTTTAGTGAGTACTATAAGCCTCCAAAGTCTTACATCCTCCTTTTGATCACCCTGTATATTCTATCAATTGCACTGATTTCAAGTTAAAGAGTCATTAACTCAGTTTCACCACGAATATCGATCCACCCTCTGGAACAGCTTCCAACGGCTACCACTGGGACCGTTTGTTCTCCAGCGCAAAGAAAAAGTAGGAAGATGTCCTTGAGAATCAATTTAATCCGGGTTACACGGATTCTTAATTAAGGTTAATATCCGGGTACCTCTTTCTTTGGTGCCTCGAACGATTCGCACGAGAACCTCCTTGTCGTCCTCCTCCCAGAGATCGGTATGTTCCGCCTTGGTGGTGACGATGATCATCAACAGGGCGACACCCACCAGCGCCAAACTCCACCACAGCTTCATTCTGCACGGCCCGTTTGGAGAACCGAGAAAAAAAGAGTCAGAGAAAAGCTTGAGTAAAGGAGATGTCTCGTTAATCTTCTCTTTTAATTAGCGTCGTTTTAATTATTACGCGAGAGGAACCGGTTGGACGGGCTCGAACTCGAGGAAAGGAACGCGTCTACCGGAAGCGAAAGATCATTATGGAACATCTCTCTTGTGGACGAGGAAATTAATGTTTCTTTTAGGTGTCGACGTCACCGATCGGGAGTATGCCTTGCGTGTTAGCCCTTCGCACTCCGTTGGCTCTGCTATGGGGACGCTCATAATATATTCCATAACTCCGTTGGCTCCGCTATGGGAACATTCGTAATTTGCATCACAGCCCAGCATGTCAAGAATGCGCATTGGAAATTGCTTCTAAAGGTACTTTAGCCCCTTGCTGTACGATTTTGCCAAAGATTTCGTGCGACAAAGTTTGCTATTCTAGTCCTAGAGTGCTGTGATAAATGAGGAGCATCTATCAGTATATACAGTGCGCTTTTAACAATCCTTTGAAGGTCAATTTGTGCTGTGTTATTAAACTTTGAAGAATTGGCACGAAAGTTGGACTTGTATTTGTAACGTATAAATTATATTCTGTGTCACGAGTGTGACTCGTTATTGTACGGCAAGGGGTGAGAATTCTATGAAAGTCAAAGTAAATAAATTCGTGAACATTTATAATTTTTTCGTTTCAAATAAAAACTTATGGTTTTCCATAGATTACATTACAAATGTATGCTGGACATGCTGGTCGATCGTATAAAAGAATGTTTGGAGTGCAAAGGGTTAAGAGATGGGATCCACGTATATACGTTTCAGGTAGGTTCGCATCTGTAGGGATTTGTATTTGACAATGAGGCTCAATTAACAATAACTGATGTTTATTAATAAATACAGGCACTCAGCCTCAGCTAGGGATTGCGCACTCAATTCAATTCCTACGCGACACTCGCGTTATTTAAAAAGACACGATTTACATTTTGAATCTTTCGTCTGCACCTAAAAGTTTCTGTGACATTCGATTTAATGACTCGTTCGATCCCAACTTTGAGGGCTGTTTTCGCCCCTTCAGCATGGATGTGTACCAATAGAAAAAAGCACGCATCGAATATTTTTTCGAGATTTATGTCACATGAAAACTGAATAAAAATCGGCGTACATCAATTGATTGATGCCCCCGGTCGCTGTTCATACTGATCGTACACTACTGTTTCGCAAAGCCGACGAAACATCAGTGCCACGCGTCCATTTCATAATTTTTCACAAAGAAATATTCCCCACGATATCAATGTTTAATGCTTGTTTTTTTCCATTGCGCGAAAAAATTTATTTGCGAGCGGTACTCTGTTTCGCTGCGCTGCGAAATTTTAGTAACGTTACGAGCGTAGCGTATTTCACCGGCTGGAAAAGCGGTTTATGTGTTTTCAACGGGATGAAAGGATTTTGTGGTTGCTGCTGAAAAATCACTCGAAACGTTCGACTCCGTTCTGGATGATTTAAATCGCGGAGCACTCTGGCTCCGCGATGTTTCCACGAAATTTTGTTACAAGCATCGTCGGATTGATTAATTGCCAACTCTCGTAAGATTCCGACTGACGTCACTTCGAATGTCAATGGAGCGAATGATTGGCAATGTGTCGATACAGGGTGTCCCGAAAGTTGCTACGTATTTCTATGACACGAGGTAAATTTTAAAGGAACGACATCGAGTCGCGAGATATCTCGTCCAGTGCGTACAATAAACGATACTGAGTCGCGAGATATCTCGTCCAAAGCGCCACATAAGCGACATCGTGTCACTAGATATCTCGCCCAAAATCCCAGAGAAACAACATCGAGTCGCGAGATATCTCGTCCAGTGCCCCAAACAAACAATATCGAGTCGCGAGATATCTCGTCCAGAGCGTACAATAAACGATACTGAGTCGCGAGATATCTCGTCCAAAGCGCCAAATAAACGATATCGAGTCACTAGATATCTCGTCCAGAGTGCCAAATAAACGATACTGACAATGAGTCGCGAGATATCTCGTCCAAAATCCCAGAGAAACAACATCGAGTCGCGAGATATCTCGTCCAGTGCCCCAAACAAACAATATCGAGTCGCGAGATATCTCGTCCAGAGCGTACAATAAACGATACTGAGTCGCGAGATATCTCGTCTAAAGCGCCACATAAGCGTCATCGTGTCACTAGATATCTCGTCCAGAGTGCCAAATAAACGATACTGACAATGAGTCGCGAGATATCTCGTCCAAAATCCCAGAGAAACAACATCAAGTCGCGAGATATCTCGTCCAGTGCCCCAAACAAACGACATCCAGTCGCGAGATATCTCGTTCAATGCCCCAGACAAACAACATCGAGTCGCGAGATATCTCGTCCAGAGCGCCAAATAAATGACACCGACTCGCGAGATATCTCGTTTAGAGTGCCAAACAAACGACATAGAGTCGCGAGATATCTCGTCCAATAAACGATACTGAGTCGCGAGATATATCGTCTAGAGCAGTGTGCTGTAAGCTATGCTAAGTGTGCCGTGGCAACCTAGCTTCAAATAAAAATAAATAAGTAAATGTAATTTATGTGTATGGATTCTATTATTCCTATAATTTTTAATACATTTTTGTTCGTGGTGTGCCGCAAAATTTTGGGAATGACATGAGTGTGCCAAAGCTGAGAAAAGGTTGCGGGGCACTGGTCTCGAGCGGTAAAGAAACAACATCGAGTCGCGAGATATCTCGTCCAAAGCCCCAAATAAACGACACCGAGTTGCGAGATATCTTGTCTGGTGCGGCAAATAAACGACGTCGAGTCGCGAGATATTTCGTCCAAAGAGTCGGCTCGGTTAAGCGCGCACTTTCCTGATAAACAAACGAGAATGTCTGCTGTGGGAGGAATATTAAATACGCGGTGTGTACTGGTTGCGATTCGGATGTGCGGTTTAAATTGTCATGTTAATTAATAGGGAAGTGCGGGGGCGAGAAAATTATACCGAAAGCAATTCGTCGCCCTTCCATGGGAGGAAACCGTTCGTTTGTCTCTTACGTTTGCACCGCAATTACTGAAATTCTTTCCATTTGTGTCAACGATTTCGACAATCAATCCCAATGAAACAATGATACGTTTATCTCATTACGAAGCTACTTTATGCTATAATCAATCGAACTCGTTCAGGCAATAACGACGAATAACGCGCAACACCGACGACCTTACTTATCGTTTGAAAACAAAATAACTTTACGTCAAAGCTGGACAACGTTTGCACGAGGGTCAACCGTATATTGCAACAACAAAAATTGTTTTTTTCTTTCTATTGGGAGACAAATTTTTAAATCGCTGCAGCTTACTGGTAGTATCTTAAGCAGTTGCTTTTGTTTTAATGTCACTGGAAAACGTTACAGGACAAATATATTTTGTTCTACGAGGCACATTGAATAATTAAAGAGTTTTTTGTAAGTCTCATGTTTCTTGGATTGCAAGGTCACCTTGTCTTTTTCAAATGGAACACGGTATTTTTGTTCGTATACTCTTGCAGCTGATATGAAGAAAATTAAATGATCTAGCGGTTTCTGATAATGTACTGTATGATAAGCATAACTTGAAGTTTATGACAAAGCATTAGATTGAGTTAAAAATAATTTTCATTGTATAATAGCTACGTCTCTGTTCCAAACATTCAAATTATGATTATTATTTTATTATTACATATTACTGATTTCTGTATCGTATTAGACGTTAAGCATGCCGGAAGTCTTAAAAGATTTGAAAGCTTTCAACAATTTTTTTCTAATACCAAAATTAAAACAGTAGGAATTCAATTTCTGTCCGTAAACGTATCCAATTATTTTCTGTGAGTTTCAGGTATGCTTGCCTTCTAATATGAAGCAAAAATCAATAGCCTGGATGAATCAGAGTTTTTAGAAAGAAAAAGTACATACATACAGGGTAGCGTAGAAGTAATTGGGTAACCAAAGAATACCTAATGTAACATGATCCGTATATTATCACGTTTTTCTTTTTCTTTCAGGAACCTAATTATTCACCATTTATGATCTTACTCCTCCGGCCTTTTTTCATGGAGTGTTCTAAAAAATGCAGTACAACAATGGTATGTTTTTCACAAAAGGTGTGAATAAATTATGTCAACATTAATACGTCATTTTTATTGCCCCGTTACTTCTGTACCAACCTGTACATTGGAAATGATTTATAATTCAATTCAGTTCTTTATCAAGTTTCGTTTCGACTTTGTGAAGAAGAAAAAATGTCAATCTCTGTGCGTTTAATATTAATAATGAAAGTGGGAGCATCGTTGAAACGCGTATACCCTGTCCTCGCCCGTTCGCCCAATCACAGCCGTCGAGAGCCGCAATTTCGTGCGTCAACCCTTTATAAACCAATATTAAATACGTTCGTTGATCAGTCCGATGATATTCAGAGCGATCGATCATGCGGTCGCGGGAAATAATTTCGCGTAATAGAAAGCTCGCCGTGTGACCTTTGCGTTAGAACGCCCACGCCAGCGAATTAATTAAACCAGCCGACCGGTAAAAGATAATTAAAAGGGTGCTTAATTTAATAGCTCGATGAAACAACGCTTGCACCGTGGGTGGTTCGGCAAGTCCACAGCACTGGTTGACAATAATAACCGGTTATAAACAAAAAAAAGAAAGGTAAACCGACTCGTACTGCAATTTGGAATAAATTTCACGTGGGAGTAAATTTTGTTTATAACAAAACGCAGCGCTACTTTGTCGGTTGCTGCATGTTAATCTGATTTGTTAACACATTGACCGTCACAGGGTTCACCGATGATAACCATCTAAAATTTTATTAAATTAATAAATTAAATTTTGGACAGAATTAATAATGTGATAATTAAACTGCGGATCTTCATGCAAATATTTGTAGACTTCCATATTTGCTATATCAATGCAGTTAAATAAATGAAACTTCAGCAACACTGCATTGCTGCTTCAAATATTCAAAATATGTCATTTTTATTTTGCTAAGTTATTAAGTGTCCATCATTCACCAATTTGGATTCATTAAATTCTATATACATCCGCAGTCTAGTGATAATAACGTAAAGTAACGACAGTACGTTTAACTATAGTGCTGGTGACGAAAGTAGACAATTAACGTCATTCGTCAGTTACTTAACCCATTTCTTCTCTACGTTGCATACACGCAACATCTAAGAAAATATTTTTTTTTCACCAAGTTTCTTCACCAATAGAAATTAGTCTCACAGCCTTATTAGAGAATATATTATACTATACATTAATATTTTTTTCACTATATTTCCATTCTTGCTATTTGTTTCATCATTTTTTTAATATTACCCAAATACGTTCTTAGATGTTGCGTATACGCAACGCTGGGGAGAAAAGAGGGCTTCACCCCTTCGCTAAGGGTTATTTTTCGTTATTTTTAAAATTTTAAATACTGTCATTCGCGTGACTGTTCAAATCTGAAGGCTGAACACGACACCATTTTCTAGACTTCGATACAGCATGAATTCAATCTGAAATTGTGCTTACTTTATCTAATAATATTAGTACCTATTTATAGTCCTCGCTCTATTGTACTCCTGTTCATATAAGAGACAGAATTTAAGTGTCACCCACGCATTGGTGTCCTGGCAGCCGCTGTTCAAAACTGAAAAGATGATTACGAATACAGAGTACAGTCCAGGACTGTTTAAAGGAAGGCTGTGGCGGCTGCAAGAAATTCAATATCCCTGGTAAACGAAACTCTGGTTTTTAATTAATTCCCTAAAAGAGACTCGAAACGAATGATATCGATTCAGTTACCCGCTAACAGTCGCCTCCGTCGGCGGGTGGAGAACAAGGAGGCGAAACGCTATGCAAATTTTTATTACCACGGTTAACTGCGAACCGTTTTCGCTAATGAGCTCTCGCCGTGGCATTACACGAGAATTCATAATCTGAGAGTAACGCCGAATCGGCCTCGTCCGCGTGTCCCTTTTCGCCCCACGAGTGATCGCACGCAATTAATAAGGATTAGCGTGTCGAGGCCGTCGTATCACTGCGGCGGCCGCGAAAGTTTCCACGGAATTTTCACCAATTTTCCAGCGAATCGAGTTAATTCTATGCGTTACGACTTCGAGAAGTTATGGTCGCCGGCGCCAACGCCGTTCCACGGAATTTATTTCGATGAAATTGTGGCTGGACTTGCTGCTGCTGTCGTTTCAGGAATAAATAGAGTAGAGCCTCTAATATGATAGTAATAATAATAGTGTATGTTATTTAACATGTTGAGCGTCATGTGTATCAACGGTGTCACATGTACCAATTTTAATTTCGTCAAATAACTGATTACCACAACGAAATTTTGAGTTATGTCTATGTTACAATGATTGTGCGAAATAAGAAGTATATTATCAAATAAATAAATATTTATAGATTGAACGATACATGTTAACACTTTGACTGCCATGTCACCTATATATAGGTGACACTTCAATTCAACAATTACTTATTTGATCAACAGCACTAATACATATGTATAGGCAAATCTAATAGCATCAATAGAAAGATAACAAAACTTCCTAATATTATTGATTAAAAAGCCTGTTACTTTTAAATATATTCATTCTGTATAAAAATGTTGAAAATTTACAATTTTCAGCTAATACAGCGTGGCAGTCAAGGTGTTGAACCAGCCCTTTTTACGGTATTATACAAGAACTGCCATAATTGAAGGGTATGGGGAAAGAACAGGGTATGTCCATTTTTATTCTGCTTGAAAGAAAAATTAAAATGATATAAAAGAATTACATTTTCGCTCATTTTTTTTCTGTCGCCTAATTAAAGCATAACTTCATATCATGAATAATACAGTTACATTCGCTGGACCTTGTTTCTTTACTGATGCATTAACATATCAAAAATTAATCTTCTCCATGAAGCTGTTTTCTGATATTCCTTGTTTTTGTTTCCCTTATCCTTCAATTTTTCCGCTGTTAGTCGAATTCGTGTTACACAGGGGTGTACTGTACATTTTCTGAAAACTCCTTATTTGTGTACCCGTCGCTATAGGCGCTCGTAAATTTTGATGACCGCCTGCAACTATCAAGCCTCAGGTCAATAATGGAACGTTTGTGAAAGGTATTATCAGTATCTGGGCAGCGAACGTTTGCAGACGTATCAATTTCATTTCACTGTCACGGAAACGGGAGGCAAGATAGCGAGTTCAGAGCAGAACGAGGTCATCCTCGAATGACAGGACAGGGAGCAATGATTTCTTAATGTCCGCCGGAACTCGTCCCGCGGCGTATTATAAGTCCGTTCCGACGAAACGGGTGTTAATTAATCTTAAGAGGCGGCTGCCTTCGTTAACGTGGCGTTACGGACGGGTAACTAGCTTACAACTTTTTAAATTTATAATTAAGCTGGCTTCTTCCCCCTCCTGCGAAACTTGCCTGTCGCTTGTACGTATTTTAATAAGCTTAATTGTAAGATGATGAAAAGTTTTGTGCTTCCGAGATTCTCGTCGATATTTACATCGGAATGCGTAATACGGATGATTGTACGGGGTGTCCGAGAAGTGTCGGTCATAATTCAAACGGTGTGATGAAAGGACTGGTTGTTCCATGCCACAGTCAAATTTTCCATAACTAGTCAGACGCGTGAAAATAAGTTTCTATAAATACATAACGTTAAAAACACAAACATTGAATCGTCTTATGATACATCATTCATTCGGTACTATTATTGCGGCGTTCGTTTTAATTGGAATACAAAGAATATCACCATTTATTTAGAATAATCGAATTTGGTGCGTGGGGCGCATACGACCCACGCGACACCGAACGTGTTAAGTAAAAAAATATTTTTCTCCACGTTTTGCTGCGAATCTGTCGCCGCGAAATATTCGCTGCCACTGGAAATATTCGCGTTGGTCTGTGGGGACCTTAACACGTTGAACGCCATGGCGGTCACCGGTGACCGACACCTCAAACTTAATTTAATTGAATAATTATCGAGTGTCACAAAATGCTGAGCAAGCTTCATACTGGAACAATAATGTAGGGACAGAAGAACACCACTGAGTACTCAAATCTTTTCTTTCTTTATGATTTATATAAAAAATAGTCAATTATATCGTGTCTGATCGAGTATGGCCGTTTTCACTGTGGCGTTCAACCTGTTAACCGTGGTGTGGTCGCGTCCAACTCTGAGAGACGAGTGGTCCTGTGGATGACAACCGTCATCCATTGTAATTTTTGCAATTATACTCATAATATTCATATTTCTTCTGCTTCTAATATTACTCCGGTATCTCTAAAGGCCTTCACAAAAGGGGAATACTAAAGAACGATGAATTTTTATTAAACGGTTCGACTCCTCAACTTTCCTCCTCTATTAGAAAGTGAATAGCCAAAATTTCACGAAGCGTTGATGACGACCGTCATCAACGTGACCGCTCCATGGTTCATTAATATGCCCTCAGCCTGCACACCGTGTGCAGGAGGGTCGAAACGAAAGCCACGGTAGCCGTTAGTTGGCTGCCTATCCTCTCGACGATATTACCCGCGATTCGTTGCGGTTCCAATCGGGATCTCGTCGGCGAAGCCGCAACCGGGTGGGAGGATCGCCGCGAAAATAGCCGTCAGAGGCGTCGAAGAATGAATTTTAACGAGGTAGGCGCGGGAGAATGGCGCAAATCGGCCCGAAACCGGCGACGAAAAGTTTAATAACCGCGCGTTAATGAACGGCAGCTGCAGTTCCGCGAACCGGTGCCGTTTCGCACCGCCTGCATTCTTATGGGGGTGAGAGAGGAGGGGTTGGGAGGGGATACGCTGAAGAGAACGGCCGCCGGAGGGTAAAAAAAAAGCCGCGGCTGGCGGAGGGAGGCAGAGAGCCGCGGGGGTGGAGGAGAAAATGAAAGAGAAGAAAGGGTGAAAAATCGAGAACACCCAGCGGGAAGAAAAATCGAAAGAAACGAACGAACGGCCCGTAACGGAGGGACGTAATATGAGGGAAAAAAGGCGCGGCTACGAAAATGGGGATACGTTTGGAAAGGAATCGGGAGAAAGGGAAAAGTTAAATTGGCGAACGAGAATAACGGACGCCCGGGGTAAGAAGTAAGGAGACAGAAGGGGATGGAACGTTGAGAAAATTAGAATCGCGGGGAACGAATGTGATGTCTATTTCTGTTTTCTGTCTTTGTTTCGGTGGTGGTTTAACCCTTTAAGCCCTTCGGGAAAAATCGTGCACCATGTGCTGAAATTTTCCGTGGTAGAACACGTGTTAAATTTAATAATTAATCATAATTTTATATTTGATGCCGATTGCTCAGTTGTTTCAGTCTGTGGGATCGACATGTGACTCTAGGAAGAGTCTAGGACGAGTATATTCGTCATGCGAGAAAGGTAATTACCATTCGCTATTTAAATATAAATCAATTTAAACAATAAAATGATTGATTTTTCAAAAGAAAAGAAGTGCTACTTCCTTGTAATTTAATTCAATTTTACAGCAGCTGCACATACTCCGTGTTTGACAACGTAGATACACACTTTTAAAAAGCGGCACCACAACTAGCAAACTTGTAAGAGGTTAACACGTTGACTGCCACAGTGAAAACAGTAATCACTGGTCAGACACAGTAGTAATATTCTTTTCTATATAAATGGTGAAGTAAAAGAATGTTTACATATTCAGTATTGTACATGCGTATCTATAGTAGCGTCGCAGTGTTAAATTTGCTTAGAATATAGTAAAAATCAATAGTTGTTCGATTAAATAAAATTTGAAGCGCCGGTCGTCGGTCACCCCCATGGCAGTGAACGTGTTAAAATGAGACCATAAAACAATTGACAACAAAATTATTAATACCTTCCTCGTGTTTTCTTCTGGTTTTCCAAGTCACACTTACTCATGCAATGACTCATCAGTGAAGAGTGCACATATTTGCATATTTTGGTATCTTACAACTGCATATACATCGGCAGTCTAGTCATTAGAGACTACATGAAACTGTTTATATGGTTTGTTTCACATGGAACATCTTCGTTATTTGTACTAATATAAAAAAATATTGTATACAAAATTTGTACCGCATAGAGGGGGTCATAATGCGGTGCAAATTCAAAAGCAAATGTGGTGGTAAAATAAACATTCTTATATTTGGAAAATATCAGCCGCGGCATCCCTGTTCTCCATCATATTGTCTCGTTTGTTTTATTACCGCGTTCTTTGATCGTAAACGAACTACCACACCAATTTCGAAGGTAAACATTGTTGAAATAGACAAAGGAAATGAAAATAAACGAGAAGCTGGGTAGAACACTCGAATGAACAGCTATGTACCTTACAAGGGACATCAGTGAAGCGTGACACGCCTATTTTAATGAAATTTACATATGAGACAATTTTTAGACAAATATTTCACGCGTACTTTCTTTTATTTGCAATCATCCATAATGAAAGGGTGAAAACAGCCACCAAAGTTGGGGTTGCAAAACGTATTCTGTTAATTCAAAGCTATTGCCCCACACAGTATATTATTAGGCACAGTAATAATTAGACTGCAAATTTTTACGCAAGTATACATTTCTAGTCAAGAAGCACATTTTCTGAAATACATTTTCAGTCACAGAAATATTTTTTATTTCCATGTAGCAGATGGAACGCAACTATGACAGAACTGCATTTTGCATGGGTTGACACTGACATTGAAATTTAAAATTCAGATACTATTTATCGCAACACAAGCTGAATAACAAAATAAAAGAATCGATTTGAAATTATGAGTATTCATAAATATTTCTTGGAAAAAGCACAGTTTAAACATTTTCCGAAGAGCACGAGAATGATAGTTTATAGTGGTTGGCTGATCATATTAAAAAACTACAAAGGGGTGAAACGAGTTCGTGAAAGTTGCATCGTCGCCCGTGCAAGGTTTCTATGGGAATGAAATATTTCAGCTCGGTGAGGCTTCAACTCCGAGTTTCAACAATTCTCAAATTACTTATGCAATTAACGTTACGAACGCGGTCACCTTCAACTTTCCGCGGCACGCAATCAAACTTTCATATTATTAGCGGGAACGTATTCAATAAACCGCGCCGAACACGAGAATAATTTCGCAGCAACGCGGTCGACTGGGAAATTATTGAACGTATCGCAAGTAACGCGAAGAATTTTAATTTGAATTAATTTTCTCGAATTAATTTATATTCTACGTGAAACGTGAAGCGGGTTTCGATGATTATCACGAGTCGTACTAATTATGTCATGCATGTTTATGCACTTTCAGCAGATTCGGACACGCGATTCATTTAGAGAAATTGGGGAAATTGGAAAAATAAACCACATTGAGGGTTGAGTGCTATAACTAGATAACTGAAAGTCTATTGTTTCGAGATAACCGCGTTAATTAATTGATCTGGCATTAATAATGTATCGTATAGCTTGTTTGCTTAATAAATTTAGTTAACACGTTGACTGCCACAGTGAAACCTCCCATACCAGGTCAGACAACTATAATATCCCATTTCAAACACAGTTCACAAGGAAAAAAATGTGTAACTATTCAATTGCAGTCTTCGCGTTCTATTCTTACTACAATACTAATTCTATTTAAAATTTTAATAAAATCAGTAATTATTCGATTAAATAAATCTTCATGCACCGATCATTGGTGACCCTAACGGCAGTCAACGTGTTAAACAGACCATAATGGATCTCCAAGAAAAATGTTTATACAAACTTAACTTATTAATTGGTTATAATTAATTCAATTATGAGATACACAGTTTTATCACTAAAATTCGAGATATCGAATAATAAGAAGACGAAAAATTGATATCGAAGGCCCTAAATTATTTCAGAATAAAAATATACGGTGTGCTGCGCGTTTTTCGAAATAAGAACAAAATGCTGTATGAAGAACGGCTGTATAGACGTCGTTACAAAATTATATCTTCTCTCATCTATCTGGCCATCTGCTTATTCCCTCCGCATAAAATGCCCCGCATTTTACAATTAAAATATTCTTCCGGTACATCCGTGACATGTTCATCATTGAATTTTTATTCTGAAACACGAGTATAGGCTGCTTCTTTTGCAGTGTTCTTTGTTCCAACGTCTAGTTCTATGCATTTTACATTCAGTTTTGAGATTAGTTGAAAATGACCAATTTCGAACTTGTACTGTCTCTCACCTCACCGATTCAATTGTTTCGAAGGTAACTCAGTGCGGTCTCCTCATAACAATCACCCTGCACTCCTATAAATATCCTCTTCCATGCAAGTAATAATAATAATGCAACGTCCATGTACGAGGGCGAAAAATAGACATTATATTCGGGCGATTAAGAATATTTTCGTGCATTTCGTGGGTCCATTAATCGTTCTCATTAGAGCGGAGCGTAATTATTCTCTTTCGAAAAAATTCCGTGGAGAGCCGGCACGAATTCGTGCGAGACCGTGGCAGTTTTATTTTCGTGGGTTCATAAATATGCGCGACGATGCTCGGCGAAATTGCGACGATGTCGGGTCGGCCCTCGCTGATTCCGGCCGCGGAAGCTGCAGATTAATTTGCTAAAGGGTGCACAACGCACAAATCATCGTTTCAAGGTCCTTCCTTGCGTGTGTCGCGTCCGTAACGAACACCTATCTCGCAGTATTTTCGAGACAGAGACAGAACAGGGGCCATGTTTGCGAAATCGTGGATTACAAACCTCAGCTGCAGCTCTTGGTATTATTCACAGAACACTCAGCACTCTCAAACTCTTGGACACTTTAATTTATAAACTTAAATCAAATTTATAAACCTCCTGATTAACCCTGCTGTTCTTGGGTCTGTATGACCCGAAATGAAGATTACATTTCCATAGATACTATGTTTTTCACACGTTGACTGCCACGCAAGTTTTATATGTTCTGCCCTGGGGGCCACAAAGGAATTTTCATAATTCTAAGTAAATAATGGTAATATATTAAGTAACATGGTTAAATAAGATCATATCCTTATCAATAATGCGTTCATCCCGCTGGGTATAATGGTCACAATGTTTTCTAGCTATTTACGTTGTTCAACATTTTTTAATCGACAGTATTCATCTTATTTTAATCGTTCTAAAAAATTTAGTAACGCCGGTCACGGATGACCAGCGTGACAGTCAACGTGTTGATTATTTCTTTTTAATATTTAGGCAGGCTTGGGTTCTCGCCGTGATTGTTATCGAGGGAGGCAGGTGTTCTGGGCATTGCCAGCTGTTATCTCCCTTCGATTGGCTTGCTTCTTCAGTGCATCGGGGATGATAGTGAGAAACATTGAGTGTGTATGTAATACAGAGAAAGGTAGTTGAGATATCGCTGATCACGAGTCCGAGATAACCTGCTCCTTGGGATTACTTCCAGGAAGTGGGGATAACGCGCGCCAATTAAGCGGGGAGTACCGTACTCCGAAAATAAAACCATTTATGGAAGTCTCCAGTGTAAATACTTTTCCTCTTTTTCATCTGAATTCCAGTCTCCTAGAATAATCAAAGCTATGTGAAAAAACGTACTCTTCATTTCACTAAAATATTTAATTTAAAAACTGCAACGCGTTCTCCCCTTTTCAATCGCTATCTACGCCGACCGGAGGAAGAAAATGAAATCGGATCCATATTGCAAGAGTAATCTGACTGAAATTGTACGTCAAGGGTTTAATTCATATATTGTAGATTCTATTGCGATATCCGTCGGTCCGCTCGAACGATTTTTCTGTCGGCTTCTATCGATATTAAAAAATAGAGCTCCGTGAATGCGCAATTCGGAAAATGTATTCAACGTACGATGAATGGAATTTCATCATGTTTCGGCCGCCGACGCCAAAAAAGGAGCCCGTACGGATGCATGCACATTTTTTTTTTTTTTTCAGAACGCCCGCATGCGATAACAATTTCGTCTGTCGATAACTTCGTTGCTTTCATCTGTTATCCGTATAACATTTCCCCGACGGGTGTATCGACATCGGCAAATAAAAAATAGATCGATACGAAGAACCATCAGCGCGAGCACCGACGTCTGGTCAAATCACTATTGTTAGCCGGCTTTCGTGGCCTAGAACGCGGACCGAACGAACGACAAGAAATAATTCGTTCGTACCAGCGGCGACGTCGCCGAAAGAATGATGGCGGACGATTTTCTCTCGAACGACGGTCGAAGGAATCTCGATACATTGAGTTCTTGACAAATTGTCCGGTCAACCGGATGCATTTCGCCTCGAAACGACGCTTGTGTTAGACACCGGGTGACCATCAGCCTGTGACATCCAGTTTTCGTATAAAGTTTTGCAAGCTGATGATACAACGGGTAGTGTTATACAATTTGCTCGTGGAATTATTCGGAACAATGTAATTTTTTGATACAGCCGAATGAAAATTGATTTTCAGTGGCGGAAACAGCTTGTAATATTTGTATTTGGGTGCTGGATCTAGAATTTTAATGAAATGATAAAATACAAATATTAAAATAGACTATTGAAGGTGTTAAAATAGTCTGTACAGGGTGTTCCATTTTAATTTTTCGTTTAACTGTTTTTTGAATTTTGCACCACCAAAATCATAATTGCATACCTGAGACGAAACGGAAAAAGTAAACGGAGTTTTGGACGTTCTTACTTAACCGAAAGAAAATCGAAACAGCACGATCGAAGTTACTAAGACCGACACTTGATGCACCATGGTACGCGAGGAACGATGGCATAGAGAATGCCCTAGGCGTCCCATCAGTCGAACAAATACTCAAAATCATTAACGGAGGACGCTGGAACAGAATCAACACTCATGAAAATCCAACGATGAAAGACTGCATGATACCAATATCAAGAAGATTGCATCCCCGTGTGTACATCACCAGGTACTCACAACTTACTGACTTTGTTAGTAAAATCAGAAGGTGGACGATTTTATAGTACACACTGACCTACAGTATAAAATAAAGTGGACATTTGTTAATTGTTTATAATGTAGAGAATATGTAATTCAAATCGTATGTTAAAGATCTTACCAAAAGTAAGTAATTAATCTTATATTTTGTGTGGATATGACAGCTTGCACTTACAACAGCATTCTGTCGATTAATGGTTCTAATATTTCGGAAGTAATTTCTTTCTAACGTTCTTCTAATTTCTTCCGTAAGTCTCTTTCGACTTTGGGCAAAACTTCCAAAGCAAACGAAAACCGTGTACAGAGTATTTACGAGTACAGTTTCGTTTTTAAAATATTTATTTAGATTATACGTGCATATAACAACATAAAATAATAAAATCAACCCAGAAGTTGCATCCATGTTCTAATAATAATTTTACTCAGAGTGAGCAAGTGTCCGCTGACTTATGGACGGGGGTGTACCTAGAACACACCTACTGGACAACTGTCCAAAAACTCGACGAACAGTTACACTGGCACATGAATAAACGAGATTTATAAACAAAAAGAGATCACTCTGACCACCAATTTGTTAGTAAACAGAGTTCAGTGAATAGTCAGAGGTTGACGTGACGAAAACTGCAGCGAAATCAAATTCTTTCATAGACCCTGCATATCCGTTGTTACGTCTGCGACGTAACAATTAGCTTTGAGTTTCTGCTGAGTCCAGTCCCGAGATTGAATTACCCCAGACCAAGAATACCACACGTATTAATTAATCATGCGACACGAAACAGCGTATATAGATTGGCTCTGGACGATAATAACGTACGATTCGTTTTATCTTCCAGCGACGCGATCCAAGCAAAATGGCACCGAGGTTCGAACCCTGCCACCGGTCATCGTTGCTCCAGGTACACACCAGGGAAATGGGATGAAGTAACGACGGAACCGAAAGGTGAGCTGAATTTTATGAGCCACGGAGACGTCCGGGTCTAACGGTTGAAATCGGTAATACGTTTCAAAGGTTGAAATAAGTCGATAGCCTCCGCTGGCGGCCATAAACCGGCATTTTTTCGCATGACTCTGGAACGGGAGCACCGTCTGAAAACGGTTATTATTACTGCGTCGATTGAAGAAGTCTCCAGGGCAAGTTTTATGGACTCGACCTCGCCCCGAAGAGTCGTCAGAGTTGAAGGAATCGCAAGGATTGCGTCGAAAACAGATGTCGTTCGAGGGAATGATGCTTATCGCGAAAGGATCGTCCCTTGAAACTCCAAGCTTCATTTTTATGCGGCCAGCTATCTGCTATGACTCCGCTCCTTTTACAGGAGACACCAGGCTACCGGATAATTTTTCTGTCATTCGATTTGATTGCTTGCTACCTGTTTGAGGATGGAACACAAGGTGGTGTCTAAATGCTTCTGAACCGGCTCTATGAAAATAATGACTCCTTTCGGGGTACGTGGGTTTCATGACTTTGGAGCGTTCATACAGGGTGGACCATGTAACTTGATCAAAGTAATTAGTTTCGTTACTACTGCACCAATACAAATTCCTTTTTTTTAACAAGTTGACACAGGCGCCTCAAATTCTATTCAATTAAATAACTAGTCATTCTTATACAATTTTCAACATCATCATTATTGTAATAATAATATGAAGTAAGTACTATGCGTTCAAGGAATAGAATATATGCTGTGCCATCAGTCAGGTAATAATAACTATTTGTTACTACGCAATTCTGAGCAATTTTCATATTGGAACATTAATTTAGGAACATAAAATTCGACTGAATACCTAAACATGTTTTTCCTTTACGATTTATATTAAAAACAGTAAATTATATCGTGTCTGGCTAGGCGTGGCTGTTTTCACTGCGGCATTCAACATGTTAAGACAGTAGATTATAACGTGTCTGACCGGGTACGGCAGTTTCCCCTGTGGAATTCAACGTGTTAAATATCTTACATTGTATTGTTAGTTTAAAGCCGCCTAAGGGCTAATTGCAGTACATTTTCTGTAGGGCATTTTTTTTCATAGTTATCAAGGTTACCTTTAGTTTCTTAAATGGAACCCTATATTTTTTTTCTATATCCTTACAGAGCATAAAAAACAAATTCAATGACCTTAAAAGCCCTACCGTTCCGATAATTTTATCTCAAGACATTTGCACCTGAGAGTAATTAACCTTACGTTGTCCACCCTGTGTATGTCACAGCAAAAGTATTAACATCAGTAAATGTATACATTTACTAGTGCCTGTACACGGATGAGCTCAGTTCGTTCTGCTCGTAAAAGAATACACTCTCGCAAAAGTTCATAAAAATTTGACGTGACGTCTGCACTGTGACCGGTTAGCACGGAATCCGCCACGCATGTAACGAAAGAAAAAGGCGAATCGTCAAAGGGAGTCGTCAGAGTGGTACCCACCCTTATGAGACCGGGAGAAGGTATCAAAGTCGATAAATCGTCATACATAGAAATGCTCCTTTCGACACGGAATCGCGTCGATTTTTCCCCGCTCGTCGGACGTAGAGCGAACGGAAGGCAAAGGGGACACACGGAGGAGCCTGGAAGAACCAGTTGGTAATATCCAATTCTATGGAATCGATGCTCGTATCGAAGATCATCGACAAGCGCGACGACACCGTGCCGGAAACCGGTCTGAAGCATCGGAAATCTCTCCGACGCGATTCACCCTTTAATACCTCAGCTGCGAACGAAACACAAAGCCGCGGCTTCTCCTTTTGGTCCCGACGGAATATGGAAACGGCGGGGGATTCTCTATTTCTATGAAAATCGGCTTGACACCGTTATTTTCCGAGTCGCATGCATAATATTTGAGGACGGAAGTCGTCTTCGTCTGTGACCGCGCCGCTGAATTTGGCGAACCTCCTGCTGCCTTCAAGATTTGCCAGCGAAGAAGGGGTGGAATACTTGTCTGTGCACGAGAGACCGTTGCCTCTAGCATGTTCGCGGAAAAATCAATTTCGACTGGGACACAGGGTGAATCAAACGGATGCATGTCGGATCACTGCACGGGAAATAGCTGACGACACGTGATCGATACAGATCTTCCAGGTGTACAGGGTGAGTCACCCGACTTGTGTTAGGGACCACGCGGAGAGGATAAGCAAACGGCGCCACAAGTATCTACGACCTTTCTGTATCGCAGCTTTATACGCAGTGAAAGAAACGAGTTACGTGCTAGGAAACATGAGCTCTAACTTAAATTTAATTGTTGTTGTCTGTCTATCTAACAACTGGACCACCTGAAATTACTCTTGAATCATTTATTGTATAGAAAAGTTACTTATTATCGTGTGAGACATATCGTTCATTTGCTGCAACAACGACGCAACTCAAAATTTGCCATTTTTTAATTATTAGTGCAGAAAAATAGATTACAAGTCCTTGCTATTGGGTCAAGAGTCAAGAGAGGCTTGGATATTAATCAGAATTGCAAATATATTTACTTCGAAAGTAGCATAAGTCCACTTTGTAAAAATATTATTTTAGATAGATTGTGTTATGTAGGAGAGTTTTCATATGTGAAAATGTGTCAGATCTAATTGCGAGTACAGAATGCAATTATTTGAAACCTTTGAACACAAATTGAAACATCCAAACATTTAATAACTTCTGCTTTTATAATAATCATGATGAATAACCTTGAATATTAAATATGTCATATGAATTACTTATGCATTTATGAAGTATATTTTATTTAAATCGGGCAAACCTTTACTCTCAATAAACTGTGAATTTTGAAAATGACTTAGGATACTTTATTCGTACAACAAGAGGTTGATTCATTAGCATCTGTAGAAACATAATTGTAACGTAAATAAATATAAATGTTCGAAACAACAAATATAAAATAAATTTCTCCATAGAAAGCAATAATAGTTTTAGAACCACTAAAATGCAAAACCTTAAATATTACAAGAGCAAAAAAGTGATTTACGCCAGTCTAAAAATAAAGGGCTCACACGCAGAATGCTTCAGAAATATAGGTCAAGATCGCACAGAAACGAATTAGGCTGATATCTCAAGGACTCAACAATCACGGACGAAGGAACAGAAAATTCAGGATCATTGAAACTCCAACGTAGCAAACCACGAAAGTCGTTAAGTTAATCTGTCGCGTCACTCGGAAAATTCTCCTTAATTACAGGCGTCCACTCCAGCTTTTTTTTTTCCTCCACTCGCGGCGCATGAGAAATTGCGTTTTAAGAGATTCCAGCCTTATTACGTAAGAGACGCTTTTCTTTTCAATTAAATTGCCGACGGAACGAGGAACGAGCACGGACGGAGAACACGGCCGTGTGAAATATTCGCGATTTATGAAGGAGGGAAAAAAAAAAATTCGAAATGGTTCAGTCAAAGGGATGCACGTTGAATAACTGCTCAGGAAATAGGTTACACGGTAACCAATGAAGACCTTCGAGCTATACACCTACGGATTAACTTCCATATTACTATAGCCGTGCAAAATATAAAAATATTCGTTGCATTTATAGAAATAAATTTACTGCGAGCTAAAGAAGCATTAACACTTTGAATGCCACAGTGGAAACAGCTATACCTAGTCAGACGCGATATAATGTCCTATTTTCACCCTTTTGCTACCTTACAAGTAGTTACGTCCAGAAATATTTTGAAAAAGGTGCATTTTTGAATACGATTATTAAAATTAACATACTTTTCTTAAAAATAAAGATAACCACGCTTTTTTGTATTTTATTGTAAAGTGTATGTAGTTTCACATAAGGAAAAGAAAAAAAATTATTTTCCCTGAATTAAAGCTTGTAATCAATGGTGAACAAAAAAAAAAACAGAAATCGCAAGATTGGTCTTATGTATTTTTCGCTATCATAAAAAACAAGTAAATTATTCACATGGCTTGTTTTAGATGCCCCACCCTGTATATTTCGATTTATTTTTACATGAGGAATCACACATTTACCGGAGCATAATCGTAGCGTACGAACAATACCGTATTCAACTGTTTGTTCTTGATTCCGTTTATTACCGATGCCAATCGAAAACAACCGAAAGACGTGTAAGAAAATACACTATGGCTGCTCGAATAGACTCTAACCGCAAACGTAATTTATGACATGGAGGAGAGTCTCAAGTGTCGGGTAGCAGAGGACTTTTCCTGGCACGCTGGCCCTTGCGCTGAAAACGACATGACAGCAGGCATTCTTTTTACGAACGAGCTAGCAAAGGGACGTATTATTGAGCATCTACGACAGTGATGGTCACTGGAGCTGCGTCCTTCCCCCACTCCAGATCCATTCCCCTCGTTTCAGTTCCCTCCCGTCCCCCCTTGGTCAATCGTCGTCGCAGATCATAGGCTATATGAGGGGAATGGACCTAGAGTAGGGCCGCAGCTCCACTGATCTACTATATCTGCTATAGATAAATAAAACGTGTCTTAGCAAAATTTAGAGACGAGTTACAACAGACGATGGGCTTCCAAATCGAGATTCTCGGCTATCTCATCTGTTGAGGTATCTCACGGTATCCGAATAGAATTCAAATCAATAACCCTAATTTCTACTGTGAGCGGCTGTGTCTCGTTTCACGTCATCGTGACAGAAGAGAAAAGGCGGTGCAGAATCCAGCAGCGCGGGGCAACAAGAGGGAGGAATCCTGGCGATACTTGTCGGCGTGGTTAACCAAGGAAATTCTGTTTAATTAGAGAAACCCACTCGAGGCTTTCTTGCGGAGAAAGCTATTTTTAAAAGATTCTCCCTCTCTCTCTCTCTCTCTCTGCCTCTCTTCTAACCCAGCCACCGTGTCCTTTTTTCTTTTACGTGGGCCCGTTACATGTGTAGGTCTCTGAATGCAAGTAGGTGTGTAGTAAAGGCTGGCAGCGGCTTTGCTTTTGTTTACAGAGGCGTGCCAGATGACAGAAACGACGTGAAGGAGGGAAAAGGGGATGGAGAAAGGTTGAGGGACGGAGACACCGTGTGTACACGGGGAATTTCGAAGAAAAAGAAAATACACGGGGAGCGCACGGGGTGGAGGAGCTCGGACCAACGGATTCTTTGAAATGGTCTTTAAAGGAGTAGATAATACGGGAAACACGTGGAGCGAGAACCCTTTTGTGGCGTTTGTAATTTGCAAACCCCTGTGTGTGACTCTTCAAAGGGTGCTGGATTATTAGACACCCGGTCTAATACGTCACCCGACGACGAATCGCTGTCGTCTCGTATGCAGAATCTTCTTTCGACTCTGCGACGTATGCGATAGACTGTTATCCACTGGCTTTGTACAAAAAAGGAGTGGAAGATACCATCTGAAGGGTATGGCTGGCAGAAAATCAAAATTCTGACGAATCGGGAGAATATACAAAGTGGGTCACCTGATATTATCACCTTGATTTACGTCGATATTATTATGAGTAGGGAAAAATGGATTAAGTAAAGTTGCATGGCTTCCAGGAGGAGATATTGTGGGTCAAATGAAATTTTTCTAGATGCAGAAACTTTGGACATTTGAAGATGATCTTTGTCACCATGCTATTGTTTATAACAGGACTGTATTATAGTACATTTCTTTCTGAATACAACCATCTCAGGTCTTAATAGTCAAGCTCCGTTAGTTGTTTCTAGGTCGAACAAAATTCTGAGAAGAAGAAACCATCAATCTCTTAATAATCTTAATCATCGATGCTGTGGAAGACTACTTTGAAGAGCTTGATATTCACTTTACAAAAGCAGTGTGGCTGCTTTGGAGTATCGTTAGTCTAAACGCATTCAGTCAAAAGGGGATTATATTGCAAAATGAAGATGAATTGAAACTAAAAATATTGCGTTTTCTTTATCAGACCCGGAACTCTTCGAACAACCAACCTATGTTTATACTACATTCATGAATTTTTGGACGTTGTTAGCATCTGAACTGTAGTAATTATTCACAGGGAAAGTAGACAGGTTAGCTGTCGCTAAAATCATCTGGAATGGCAAACTCTTATTTAGTATGTATATTGCTTTAACTATGGAAACCGAAGAAAAGGTGATCTTTGACAAAAAGGCATCAAACTAAAGAATAAACATCGATTTTTTGGTCATATTTTCACTTGAAATCGCTCTAAAAATCGCAAATATTGATATCTTTGAAGTCTAGCAAATCAAGTCTATAATATTAATTGAAAATAATCTTATCTAGAATCACTATCCCAACTCAAATGCTTAACACGTTCTCTGCCACATATACCGTTTTCGGAACACGCATCAATTTTAATCTGATCACATAACTACCAACCCTTATGAAATTTTGAGTAACATTCACATTACAATGACAGTAAACACACAAGGTGTAACATCAAATAGATAAATATTTGTACAATCAACTACGCGCATCAATCAATATCCATTTTCGCGTGTCTGTCCAGTTAGGTGATTTTCTACTGTCCCCGCGAACGCGTTAAAATTCAATTTACAAAATTACACAGACACTAGACAATTTAAACTCCAGCACTCAAATGTGTCCGACTGTTTTCAACGGTTAGCCAACATCTCGCGAAAAATTCTGTAACGCTCGATTTCCCTGAAACGGCGTTTAGAAGTGCCAATAACCCGTCGCCGGGCTAGGAGTTACCACCGTCTAGCAGTAAAAAGCCGCGTGCAGTGAATCGGCAATTGAAAACTGTTACCATTCTCCTGTATCTGAAGCAAAAGGAAAACAAAGGGAGAGAAAGGAAAAAAGCGGCAGCGCCGCGCCAGACGGAATTGACAAAATTATCGTGGCATTGATATCGCGGAAGCCGGAAGACAATGCGCGAACTTCTCCCTTCGTCGAGTGTCGTCTCATCGACTGCCATTGTTGCAGCACTCGATGCTACGTGTACGTGTACCTGCTCGCCTGTGTACGTGTCGACGCGTGTTTCAAAATTGAGAAAGAACCTTGTCTGATGCGTCTGAATGCTGTTTTCACCCCGACAAAGCGCTGTCGAAGTCGAGAACTCGACGACAAAAGGCGGAACGATACTTCGTTGATACTAACGTTCGCAATAGGAGTAAGTTCTGCGAAACAATTTTGCGGGGTGACGAACAGCATTCGAGGTGAAATATAGTCGAGGTACGAATTGTTCGACGTTCAAGGTCGCTGAAATAAAATCCGAACAAGGAACATTATTTGTGGAATAAAGAGTTGAACATGTCTGAATGGATATTTTACGGATCAGATTTTTAAAATTAATTGGAATTAATATTTACATTATTTTAACGCTGTATGACAGGAATTTTTTTGAGTATAACGTAAATGATAAAGATAAATTATAAAGTTTGTGTCGTGGAATATAAAGATAATAATAAACGAACAGACTCCTTGGAGGCTGTGTAGTCGTCGAATGTAATTGTGCAGAGTGATAAATAAACAAAATACGATTTAAAAAATATAGGTACACCGGTAAGTAACTTCCAAGTCACATGGCATTATAGAGAGTTAAATTAATCGGATTTAAAATTTATAAAGTATTTAGGGAAGCTTTCGTATTAAAATTTGTTAATGTAGCGTGCATATGAAGTATTTTTCAGGAATAATTATTTAATCGAAATAGGCTATGCTTGATTATATACAATTTTGCTAAAAATTTTGCAGATAATGTGTCACACTTTCGTCACAATTTCTGAGCTCTGGAATTGATAAACTCTTCAATGGCTGCTTTTATTTCCCACCCGTTTCGAAAGATTTTCTCTTTTAAAAAAGTACTCAAACGTTTGAAAAAAATATTAAGCGGTAGACGATAAATCTGACGCGTGAGGTGAATATGGAAAATTTCATTTCCGAGCACGTTCGATCTCGGAACAGAGGAAATCTCCGCGAAATTCCGTTTCAATCATATAAACTTTGGACTCGATTTAGAAGATAAAAAAGACTTTTCAAAAGAGATCTCCGAACAGAAGGTAACGATAATACTTTCAATATTTTTCTATAAAATGTTTATACTCTATAGTATGTACTTTATAAAATTCCATATTCTATGAATATTACATAAAATAATCTATGCAAAGTAACGTTTCTGCAAAGTTGAATTACGCCACTTTCAAAAAAATATATACTTCCATATTATATAATATTATATAGAATACCATATTCTGTAAATACCACATAAAATAATCTATCTAAATTAACAATTTTGCAAAGTCATTGTACGCTACATTGAAAATAAATACATAATTGCAATTCAAGATAATATATAACCTTCTGCTAACCCAACATCAGGGGTTGTCAGAGGTATTAACAATAAATTGTCTCCGGATAAAAAGATCACATCCCCTCGTGACTGACACACCTCTATCTGATTTTTCCCCCAAAAACGAGTTACACCACTTTCAAAATGCACAGCGTAAATTGAACATATCATACACCTAATCCTAAACGGATCCGTCGTCATGGAAGACGGTCGAGCATAATTTCATCGAGTTCACGTACAGAGCAGCCTCTATATTTAGATGTCGTCGACTAACGACGAGATAATCCCTAAACGTCCCCTTTGTCGAACTCTCGAGCGTTTGCGGAGGCAGGCTTTTCAAAGGGAGCGCGTGCACGTACATACTACGTTCCCGAAGCCATTGACTCGAGTTTAAAAACACGAAAACAGTAACGGGAGAGCAGCCAGATGAAATGTACCGTGTCCCAGTTGGCTGTGATCCTAATTCGGAAACGTTGCATACTCCAGCACGATAAAGAAAACAAAGAGGAGAGGGTTGGTCGGACGTGGAACCATCCTCGAGGCTTCGATCGGATCAAACCAGCCAGGAGACCGGTGAAAAACATCGAGTCGATAAGAAATTACTGGTTCGGAGCAGCTAATTAACGATGCACACCGTCCGAACAGCCCAAAAGAAATTTTTCGAATGAACGATGCGAGCTCGAGACCAGGGATCGAATGGAACTGTTAAAATTTTCAATTACGGTAGAACCTCGATTATCCAAACTGTAATTGGTAACCAGATTAACCCTTGCAACTCTTTTGTCGAATGTGACTCGACATCGATTTTATTCACAGGTACTCCTATCTCGAGTCAGACGCGACATTTTTAAATTGCCAGTTTAAATATGTATTATATTTCGCAATATTCTTTTTTTTTACCTAGATAAGCAATGTTACATGTATATGACCCATTTTTGTAACAAAAAAAGTCCTTGAAGTGTTCAGGCACATGATTGTTTTTACCTAATTGGTTCCTATCAACCAACTGTCTTTTGAAGTACATTTCAAATAAAACACTTAAAATAATAGGGAGTTATGGAAAAAAAAATAAAATAAAAAAATCAGGAGTACAAAGGGTTAATCATATTTTAGCTATGTTTAGCATAAAAATGATACTTCTGGTTTAGAATATAAAAATACACCGTGGAATAAAATGAAATACATAAGGTCACTATTGATAATTTTAGTTTGTAATTTGCATGGAAGAGGAATTTCCAGTTGGCCAGTGTTCGGATAATCGAGGTTCTGTTGTAGTTATGACATAACAGTAATTTTTTAACTATTATCTTTTCTGTTCCAAGAAAACAGTCATAAAATGAAGTGCAAACATCAGTCGCTGCAGCCAAGCGGCTATGGCAGTTGTACACCAATATAGTTGATCGTGATTGAATCCTGTTAATGGATTTTTTTTTCCATCCTAATGAAAACATTTAACCTGTGAATTAGAAAAGAGTCTAGTGAGACACTTAACCCTCCGAACTCCCAATTTTTATTTAATTTTCTTTTCAATAACCCTCAATTTAAACAATTCTGTTTATTAATTATATTGAAAATAGCATTGAAACTTTGCTAACAAGGAAAGCGAAAAACATCTTGCAAGATCTGATATTTGTGGAATTTCTAAATATTTAAAAAAAAAATATTGCAAAATATAATACATATTTAAACTGGCAATTTAAAAATGTCTCGTCTGACTCGAGATAGGAGTACCTGTGAATGAAATCGATGTCGAGTCACGCTCGACAAAGGAGTTCAAAGGGTTAAATGAAGACTCGAGAGGATTTGGTCGCAGGTCTCAGTTGATGACCGTCGCTTTATGACAGTTTAGTTATCTAAACAACTTTATCGATGGCGATAAATTATATGATCGGATTAATGAATGAGCGATTGGCGCTGGCAGTTAGGCGGGATGCGTCGTAAAGCCAAGTCGTTCACGGATTTAAAAGCACCGCTTCGGAGGCGAACGAACGGCGGATTGATTTTTCGGTGTCCTGCAGCGGCGCGGCCGAAAGTTCGGTCGTCCGAAACACGCTGGCTGCCAGACGGAATTGACGAAATTATCAGAAGCGGCGGAATGGAGGCGGAGACAATGAGACAATAAACGCGCGTTTCCCTTTGTCGAAGTTCCTCCCGTCGAACCCATTATTGTGCGATTCCGCGTCGCTGCAACGTACACCCGTCATCACTTTCCGACTCCGTGCAACGTCACAGAGAACACAACGTCTCAGAGACACTGCGGGCCGGTAACGGGACGGTAACGCCAAAGAGACGGGGGCTGAATCCACGGAGAAGCCTGGAGGAAATGAAGACTGATACATGCAGACTGTTTGCGAAACGTGTCCACCGAGTACTCGAACCGTTCGAAACCGCCTCTGCCGGATCGAACTCGAGGGTTCGAAGCCGGCTACCGGGTGTTTCGAGAGCATGGAACGAAGGTTGCAGACTTGTGACTGGACTGCGGATCTTTACGCGATTTAACACTAAACCTACCGACAACTTATATGCACCTATTTCCATGGAATCAATCGAATGACCGGGGTCTTTAACACGTGGGTCGTATGCGCCCCATGCACCAAATTCGATTATTCTAAATAAATGGTAATATTCTTTATGTTTCAGTTCTTTTTCAAATGAATGGTATATCGTAAGACAATTCAATGTTTATGTTCTTAACGTTATGTATTTATAGAAACTTATTTTCACGCGTCTGACTAGTTATGGAATGTTTCACTGTGGCATGGAACGTGTTAAATGGAAGATATTTTTTGCAACTGAGTGCAGGTAATAGTCAATTTAATATGGGCAAAAATTGATTGTACAGGGTGTTCGGCAAATCGTGGTACAACCGAAGAGGCGGTGATTCCTGAGGTAAAAATAAGTCGAAAATGTAGAATGAAATTTGTTCGTATGAGGCTTTGTTTTCGAGAAGATTGACTGAATATTCAGCGGATATACGTGAACTTAACTATGTCGTGGCTGCATTGATGTCGTCCTTCAATGATTTAACTGCATTAACTCTTTGAAGCACGGAATTTTAGAAAATACAAAGGCCCATGTTGCACAGAAATTTTATTCGTATAAAATTTAACAAAGTATGTTTATTTTAATTATTAGAGAATTTATATTACATAAAATGAATAAAAAAAAATAAAAAGTTATTTAAGTATTTAATTTTAGGGCGGGGCATAAGTAGTCCCTCCATGTTGCTCGCATTTATGAATGGTACTTGTTAAAGCACATAATTTTAATTTTTCGAGGTGGTATAAAAAATATCCCACTATGCATATTTAGGTATTAAAAAGGTGGGACACTTTGAACTCTACCACGCTTCGAAGAGTTACCATAGGAAACACCGAAGTCTAAAAATGTATATTTGCATAAATATCCGCAGTCTATTTATGACAACCGTGAAGACAACTGAATTAACGCAACACCTATACCCTAGCTGCATACTATTAAAAACTGAAGCGTGGCGTTACAAGAAAATGGTCTTTCGAGCAGAAGGGAGAGGACGGAGTAAACGAAGAAATCAAAGGGGAGAATGCCAAAAAGACGAGCGTGAGCAAGGGCGAAAGAAAATTGGATCCTGGAACGAAGTAGACAAAAAGGGTGGTGCGCGCAAGGCGGGCGAAAAAAAGTGAAATGTCAATGAACGGACGCGACTGAAGGGGCCAAGGGAAGCGAGAGAAAAGAATGGATGCACAACAAAGCGGAGGACACGATAGCCTAAGAAAAAAAGGGGGTAATGGAGGTGAAAACGGGGGGAAAGGAAGACAAGGACAAGGGATGTATCGAGAGAGCCGAGAAACAATTTAAGAAGGATGCAATTTGACGCGTGCTGGAGCAAAGCAGCTAATGTATTGTTAAATATACACGGTGTCCTTTGAAGGAAACGTTTACTGCTAGCCGGGGACCACCGTGCTGGGCCGAGTCTTCTGTTCATTCCACGCTATGAATTTATATATTTGAATAAATTCATGCTTGAGGGAACCTTAATCAAATTTGTATGCTGGCCGAAGTATTTTGCAGTTTCATGACACCGAGGTAATTTAAAAATTGAGATTATACACGTTAGAGTGGAACCTTCATGATGAAGGGTGGAGGTTATTGGCAGAAAGCGCCCCATTTGGAAAATCTCGCTAAAACAGGCTGACTCAGCGCAAACGTTGAGTTGAATATAGTAATTGATGAAAGTGATTGGTCATCCAAAGGTTTACCAATTATCTAGCAAACTGTACTTCACATGTGTAGCATCCCATTTAAAGGAGACGTGGTCTGGCTGAAAGACTTTTCGTTATCCAAGTGTGGCCTTTCACAATTAGTATACCATTTAATTAGTCTATCGACATCCAGTGGCTACTTGACTTCGAATCACTGTGGTACATGCACCGCAGGTAGGTACTTCAACGCCACATTATGGTCTTCATTCCACCTCGTAGTCCTCATTCAAGGTCTACTCATTCACACTGAAATATAACACACGTTAGGTTGTTCTTTGAAAGTCTTAACACTTTGAAACTTAGAATGAAAGTGAAAATAGTAGGCGTCGAATGATAGGACACGAGATGAATAGCGTTTGACAGCATCAAGAGGGAGCAGTAACCTTAAAGTATAGTATGTACCTAGTCTCTGTGTCTCTGCAATGGCTATCGTCTTCACACTGAACATTCGTCCAAGCGTTCAGTGTTTCCAAAGACAATTTTGAAGGGAACATACGTTAGTTATTTACGAACTGTAGAGTTAGAACGTTCTTTAGAACTGAATTGATTTCAGTCATAAATAACTTCCGATTTGTCTTCTTAAATTCATTGATGATTTATTAAACGATGATTATTGTGGTTTCTGCAGCATGTCTACGTTTTAGGGATTATTACCTTCAAATATGAAGCAAAAATCAATAACCCAGATAAACTATCTGAATTTTTAGAAAGAAAAAAATCTGTTTTGTATCGAAAGTTATTTAAGACTCCACCCAATAGACCTACTAATTGTAAGGATACCAATTAGAACCACCAAAAGACCAGCCAGGACAAATCCAGAACTTAAGCACTTTGAATCTCGAACCAAGGACCTGTTATTAACCTTTCGAACTCCTAATTCTTTTCAATTTTCTTTTCAAAAACTCCCTATTATTTCAAGTGTTTTATTTGAAATGTACTTCAAAAGGCAGTTGGTTGATAGGAACCGATTGAAACAATTTGTTTTTACTAATTACATTGAAAATAGCATTGGAACTTTGCTAAGATCTGATATTTGTGGACTTTCTAAATAGTTTTTAAAATTCCTAAATATTGCAAAATATAATACACATTTAACCTAGCAATTTAAAAATGTCAAGTGTGTGACTCGACATGGGAGTACCTGTGAATAAAATCGATGTCGAGTCACTCGGCGAAGGCGTTCAAATGGTTAATGTCCAAAGTTTACATCTATGTTGCAAGCAGCACAGTTATTATTCGCAAGCTCGAACTCCCCGTGCTGACGATCCTTCTGCAATTCATAAATCCCACACAGGTTGGCGGTTCGTCCCCGTTACCAGGAATCCGGATAATGTGACGTGTTATGGAACAACGCGAAAGACACGAGGACAAGGGGATCCCCGGGCTTGCCGGAAGTTCGAGCACAATGTACTACATCGGGGAAATATTTCAGGAAGAATGAATTTCGCTGACGCTGGCTCGCCTCGAACTTCGGGAACAGTTTAGAAAGTAGCATCGTCTCCGATGGAATACACAAACACGGATATGTCGTTGCTTGCCAAAGAATCCTACGTTGCAGCTTTTTTTCATACACGATATCCGCAACGGATCAGGAGACATCGCCTAAATCCGTGGATAACGTCGAGGAACATCGACCTTATCCGCCGTGCGCTTACCGTTCGTGCAGTTGGACACCGAGATGGTCCTATGGATGTATCATTGGATATACACTGCCACTCAAAAGTATGTGGACACTTGTCATTTTTAATGAACCAATTCTACCCGATATAAATTATTATTGTTAAACGATGTTTACTGCTAAATTCTATTACGAATATTTAATGTACTCTGGTATTATTATATTGAATAATTTAATTATTCAAATCCTTTAAATCGTTTAAATAATTAACTGTTTATGCGGTGTCTACGCTGCATCATGTTCTGTTGCGTGCGGACGGTTTCTAAGGATTTCTTCTTTCATTTCACGATGACTGAATTGCTTCAGTGTGATTCTCCATCTTCTTTGGACTAATATAAACATTTAGAATCATGATTCAATGCGAGAGAACTTCAGGTAAGAGCATAAGACCGTTCTGTCGTTCTATCGAAATCATTTTTCTTTGAACAGTTGCGAGAGCACGGTGGGTACAAGAAGAACAGAGTCGAGTATTCAAAAGTGTTTTCAAATACTTATGCTATCGAACGAAGGATATTTTGTAAGGGAATTTGCAAGAAAAGTGGGAATTTCAAAATTTAGTGATTAACGATTTCATCACTTCTGTCGGGTAGTTATTACAGTTAAGAAAGTGTCCACATACTTTTGAACGGTAGTGTACGTACAGTATCCAAAAGGCGTCGCAGTAATATTGGTGCGGTCGATGGAAGAGATACGGTGTAATTGTAAATTTTACGGGTTGTTAAACAAACACGTGTTTTAATTGTCGAAATCCTGATGACAGAGAGCAATTCAGGAGACCGAGACCTGTCCTGTCTAACAAGGGATGATACCCAACCGGCAGAAGCCGACTTTGATGAAATTTTAGTATGATATAGAGCTCAAAAAAATATTTCACACATATTTTTTTTTATGAGCAACGATCCATGCTGAAGGGCTGAAAACAGCCCTCAAATTGGGGGCTGAAAATCATATTTTATCAAATATCTCGAAAATTATTGGACGTAGAACAAATTTTTTTTAAATTATGTATTTTTTAATTCCGAATTGGGCTATGTGAGCGATTTTTCCAAAAGTTAAATTGTTTAAAGAATATTTAAAAAATTATAATATTTTTGCAATTTCTTCTGGTCAAATGTTAATACATTTTCATCAAAATTTATATACATAAACTATTTTTTACAGTCATAGGAATTTTTTTTTCTGTAAATATTAAAAAACCACTTTTTATTTTGCATGATTTTTAGTGTGCATGTTTCAGACATTTAGGTACGTTAAATTGCGAAAACATCCGCAGTCTAGGTATTATAAATCCTCATTCTGCACAACGAAAGAAACGTTGAACATTTTTCACCGTGTATCCCCACATATACCGCGATTCGTGCGTTCATTTTGGAAAATTCGAAATTCGTGTAATCATCTGGGAGTAGCCTTTGAAACCAAGGCGTATTCTTTGAACCGGCTCGTTTCGGCGGTGCCCGTATATTTTTAGTTACCGTTTCCTCTTTCCTTGTATATTACCCAGGGTGCACGCTGTAAAGAGCCGTTTTTGCCTGTGGTCCGAATAAATGGCAAAGTGGAGCCATGCGTGCCACTCAAAGAACCGTACTTTTAAATCTCCCTCCTCCCCGTCCTCCTCTGCCCAGCTTCCACCTCTATTATATACAAAATCCGATTTCTTTTCGCTATCCAAAGCTCTTTTTCACTCTCCCATCTCCGCGTTACAAAATAGAGAAGTGGAAACGAATCCAACGTATTTGCAGGAACGCATTTCGTGCGAACGACGGTATCGAGCATCGTTACACGACAGACAGCAATAACAAAACAGAGGAACGAAAAAGCGTCGAAGCACCGTCTACGAGAGCCACAGTATCTCCAATTAAAACTTTCCCTTCGAACGTCTACGGAGTATGCAAATGCACCGGCGAGAGACAGCCGGAATCCGTCTATAACAGAAGTGTAATGCTTATAAAATAATGAGCTTGAATATCATCCACGATTCTCCCTTATCTTCCTTGTTCTTCGCCCATGAATAATGCATACGAAAGATGAATAATAAAATGGCTACGAATCGCTGTTCCCGTGGGTACGTGGATCCGCCGTGTTTTTACGTGTCGTGGAGCAATTATTGGGTTGAACGAATGTGATGTGTTGCTACGATGATAGGTGGAATAAAACATTTGTTAGCTTGCTATTATACGCTGATCGTACCTATGAACCGATGCTGTAAATAAATTAGTTTTATCTTATGAATAAATCTAATTATTCTTTTTTTAGTTGCCACTCTCAGGGAAGGGTATTGGACCGCCCCTTTCGATTTAGATGAAATTTTGCAGCTTTGCAGAATAGCCAAAAATAAGAGACACGTATTTGTTTTAGCTGCGGATACTCAAGTTTAAGGGGTGAAATCAGTCCCTGAATATTGGCGCCCCCAAGACTAATCTCGAAAACTATTAATTATTTTTGAAAGTCTTCTGTACCAAATTATTGTACATAAAAACCATACAACTTTGCAGTTTGAAGTATATTTTCATATTTAATAATTTTAGAGATAGCGTTGGAGGTGTTAATTTTCAGGGGGTGTTTTTATCCCATAAACTTGAGTATTCGAGGCTAAAAAAAATATGTGTCTTATTTTTGGCTATTCTACAAATCTGCAAAATTTCAACAATATCGGGAGGGGAGGGACCAATAACCTTCCTTGTTAGTACAAGGCTTTAGGTCTAAAAAATAGTATTAAAAATGAGAAATAAATCACTTAGAAGCCGTTGTTTATAAAGGGCGTTTAACCCTTTAACTGCAGGCTACTTGGAAGCGAGGCGAACGCTGCTTTTTTAAATGGACCCATTTTTTCTCTATATGTATCCTTATAGAGCGTAAAAAAAAAATAAGTTCAACGACCTAAATTTAATCTTGAGACATCTGCATCTAACATTAATTAAAATTAGTACGTACAGCTATGTTTATATTCGGATACGAATGTACGTATCGATGTGCTACGTGCGTCATTAGGAAATATTAATTAATAAAAGTAATCAGAGAAATGAGAATTCGCCAGAATTTATGGCGTCTCATTGAGGTTTGGACAAAGTGCATTTTATTCCATTAATTTACATAATACGCGTTTTACACGTGTTTGAACGTGTTAATTTGCACGAACATCTGTCATCGGCTGATTAAATATAGAAATTGATTATTTTAATCATTCTGTATTAAAATAAACCGGTCTGCCTGTAATTGTTTCGTTTAATTAATTTCCATTTATTACAAGCTTCCACATCTGAAAGAAAGTACTAAAAATGTGGAGAAATCATTTAGGCCCCGAATGTTTCTTCATGTCGTCCAAAGGTTAAAGATAACTCGTATCAGCAATACTATCTCGCTGCTCCTTTTCTCCCGAAACGCTGATACCGCTACTACGCCTAACCATTCTCCGTTTTAACCGTATCGACACACGAGTGTCAAGGTTAATTCTTTTTTGTGTTGTCGACAGTAGTAACGCGTGTGCTGCCGACGCCCATAGGCGTTCGGAGCAGTAGCTCGCTACGTACTGTTGCAACTTGTCCGCACGCGGCGTTCGCCTCGTTTCTAAATAGCCCGCAGTCAGAAAGTTAAGTGAAATTCCACGGAATATTTAATTCGAAATAACAATACACGTGAATTTCCAAAATTAAAAAAATGAAAATGCTATTTGGAACTAATTATTCGTAACAAGAACTTTGTGTCGATGAGGCTTTTCAATTGAGTTCATTGACTTATGGCATGATGTGTTAGATGTCCGTTTCAGTTATCGTTACGTCGTTTATTCCTATTTCTAAAAATACAACAGACACTCATACGCGATCTATTTTAAGCCCATCAATCAGTACAAGTTTTCAAACGAAGATAACGCGATGCATCGAGCACTTTTATACATAAGGTGTTCGAAAAGTTCGCCCACAATCTCCAGTATGCTTCAGGACTAAAAGTGAGGGAAACATTGTTATATGCATGTGCTTTGAAAAATGATTTGTTTAAATGTTTCAACAGATATGTAATACACTGTGCTAACAGTACAAGAATTAATTCAGGTGCCAAGTTAAGTGAGACACCCTGTATAGATGATACTACTAATTGCGTATGGAACATTTTAGATTTATAATTAAAATGAAAGGATTACTTTTATATTTTCTGAAATTTTGATAAAATTCCAAAGAAATTCAATTTGCAAAAAATTCAAAGTGCAATATCAGAGTCCCCTCTTTGTACACCATATTCTTCTAATAATTATTTAACGAAGCATTTTGTGGAGTATAATTATATAACATTTCAGACGTAGAACATACTAGGTACACATGTAAGAGTTGCATTAATCAAACATACTTGCAATAATAATATATTTAAAAAAATTATTTTTCAGATCTGTTTTTATAATCTTCATTTAGTATGGTTAACGAAGCTATATAAATTGTTTAAGACTTTTACCCATTGAAGGATGCGTCGGACATAAATATGATATGTTTGCGATTTAATACTTTGACTGCCATGTCACCCATATATGGGTGACACTTAAATTCAATCATTACTTATCTGATCATTTGTAGTATTCATATTTATGTACTAACGTTTAATATTACCAATACAAAGATTATTAATATTCCTAATATTTTCGATTAAAAAGATTTTAACCTGAGATTATATTTTCTTTATATAGAAATTTAGAAAGTTTGCCATTTTCAATCGATAGAATGTGAAAGTGTTAAAGGTACCAAAAGTACGGTTACGAAGTAGGGATTAAAAAACTTATTTACAGAGTCGTTTATAACTTGGAGAATATTGACTTTTTAAACTATGTTCACTAGAAATTTTATTCCCTTCGTTGAGTACCATTTACCCTGTAAGGTCTGACTACAAGGTCCAAAAGAGCAAATGAGCTATCAATAAATAATAAATAATACTGAACATTCTGTTCATTGAATACTATCAATTCTACAATTCATACTGCACGGTGCAATGTAAAAAATTCCAGTTCATCGTGAAATCTGCAAGAATACTCCCGCATAAACAAATAAATTTCACGGTCCGTTCACCAATTTTGATCGAACACCGTCGAGTCAGAGGTTACGATACTTTTCACTCACCCCGTACGTGGTATGTTCAGTTCAAACATCACTGTTTGCCGTAGGAAACGGTATCTTACACGAGGACGCGGAAGAACTCGTTGGCCGGGGATGAAAGTTGGAATTCCACGCGGTGTGCTTCGATAAGTTCAATTTAATCGTGGAGCATAGGGCTGTGTCCAAAGGGAACGGGGCCGCCACCCCTTCTTTTTCCCCTTTCTTCGGCCCTCGAGAGTCCATGAAGCGAACACCGACATCCGGGTCACTGCACATCGTCACAAAGAATTCGAAGGCACAGCCGCGTGCCAGGCCGCCGTATCGCGACGTAATTTCGCGATTTCGTGTAAATGCCGCCCATGGCTCGATCAATTTTTCGGCTGGTCCGAGCGACGAGCTTTTCACCTCCGTTACGAACAAATTCTACTCTACATTTTCAGCTTATCTTTGCGTGCAGAATCTGCTCTTGCCCGGTTGTACCGCCCGTCCTGGACCACCCTGTGTTATCAAAAACGTGAAGTCTTTCCAGCGTGAATGCTATCGAAAATGTCGTGTCTGTAACGCTGCGCGTCTGGCAATGTCCGTAGACATGAACAGACCTTTAATCCCCTTGTCCCTGGTGCTTTTGATTCTCTCGTTGTCTCTTATCGCGGTGTCCAGTTCCCCGGGGGCGAGACACAAATTCGTCCGGACGCGTTTGAAAAAGTGGACAAGGTGCGGAAACGTGAAACGCTTCTGGTGCCCGGTGAATCATTTATCCGCGTCCGTTCCGCGAGTCCGACGAGACAGTTTTTCTTTTTTAGAGCACACGACTCCACAAACTCTTTCTCCGTTCCATTTCGAGTATTCCGTATATACCGTGCTTCATATTCTTTAATCTACTTGGATGTTAGCCTGCTTTTTGCAGACCAGGCGGATTGTTTTCTTTTTTCTTCCTTTTATTTGCTTCCACGAAGCACGTGCACACACCACCGGAAATGATTAGCCTCTTCAAGGATACTGGCACGGACAGTGACTCGTGAAATTGATTAAACGTGCAGGATGTTTCAGGCTTCTTTTATTTGACACCTGATCAGGGTATTTTGAAGCAAGGTTTACGATATACGGTAGGACCTCGATTAGTCGGACAAGATTCGTAACAGTATAACTCACGCTGCAACTAAATTCTGTATAAAAATGGTAAGGTTATTTTAGAATATAAAATACAGAGTAGCGCACGATTAAGTGCACAGTGTTATTACTAATATTTTTAGTTTGTAAGTGACATAGAATGACTAATTTCCGGATGACCAGTGTTTGGATAATCGAGGGTTCTACTGTATGTGATAAATACTGTTTCAAAAACGAACTCAAAACTTGTAGTTGGTTATTGTATAACTATTAAGGAAGACAAGTAATTATGGAAGTAGTTGATCAATTGCATGAGTCACTGTATGTGTCAATTTATTTTTTTCTTCTAAGGTTCCAGAATTTCTTTTATAACATTTTGTTATCGGTTTAATTACTATGAATTCGTACTTTGTTCCATGAAGTAAGATTGTAATATATGTGATAAATAACGTTTCAAGTATGCATCCAATACTTACAATTAGTAAATTGCACCGAAATTAAGGAATATACGCAATTATGGAAATGTATTATCAATTTCGTTTTTTTTACATCGTCCAAAAGATTTCTACGCAATGTAGCATAAACAATGTATACAACATTTGCTTTCTAAAATACTGATTGATCGTAGCCTCAAAAGTTAAGCCTTCCTAACACTTCGAACATGAGAAGATGAAATTCTAAATTCTAAAACAGAAATCTAATTTAATAATAAAAAATCAGATACATACATCTACGCGTAAAAGATTCTGTAAAAAGAGAAACAAAAAATGATCTACCGTAGATTGACCATTTATTATATAAAGACGGATGAAGATCATTTATTCAAACAACTCATCTCTCGATTACTTCTAACGATCGCGTGCCTACCGTACAGAGCATACGTACCAGTTATCACGTTAATCCAAAAGTATTCAGAAAAATTAGTCGTCCCTAATGAGAAGTAACGATCGAAAAACTCCGCGTAAAACCCGAACCGATATCTCGTCCTCCCTTTTTTCCCTTTGTTCCGTGTATCGTCGCATTAACTCGACGAACGGTGAATGCGATGCCGCAGGTATTTCACGTAAAAATGCGTCCTCGTGCGCATCGCAGAAAATTCAGCGAGCCATTCAGTCGACGAAGTGCTCGTCGTCGTCGATGTGTGCACGGTATAGTAAGTATTGCGTGAAACTTTCGGATGCTGCACGGGGAATCCGTGATTGCCTTTCGTCGAATGCAGAACCGTAATACTATGGTAACCGCGAACGAGACGAACATACACCGAGCAGAGCCGCTCCGGATGAGACAAAGACGACAAGGAGCTTGTCCATGCAAATTGGCATTAATATGCAATTGGAACAATAGACCCCAATTAATTATCGCCGGTTAATTGGAATGCCGGTGCATACGGAAGACGTCTCGACCGTTTGACTGGGGGTTAGTTGGACGCGAGGCGAACGCCCCGTGCGGCCGAGCTGCTGTAGCACGCGGTGAGACATTGCGCCGAACGCCTATGGGCGTCGACAGCACGCGGTGAGCGACTTTGTCATGAACCTACGGGAGTCAAAGGGGTAACGTAGCTACCGTGGTGTATTCATTGTAATTTGACGACAAGACGGGAAATTGCGCGATGAAACTCGAAATTAATGTTTAGCACGATATACAATTTGTTACCGTTGCCACTGCGCTATTGATGTTATTATTTAGGTTTTTGTGGTCTACAGCGTCGGTGGAAGGTTTCTGACTCTTTGAATATTTTTTTATGTGTAGAGGATCTCCCAAAATGATCCTCGTTTGAAATAGAGCGTAAATTACTGATTTTTTGGAATAATGGTGGAGGACGTGTTATTTTTGTTTTTGACGTAGAATCGAAGGGTGCAAAATATAAATTTTTTAAACTGTTTTTTAATGATTATTTCCAGGGCAATTGTCTTTTTTCTTGACACCTTGACTGCCATGTCACCCATCTATGGGTGACACTTGAATTCAGTTGTTATTTACCTGACTACGACTGGTGTTAGTAAAAATAGCTAAAAAGGTCTAACAGAATCGAAAACAAACTACAAACGATTGCTAACATCACTGATAAAAAAGAGCATAATTTGAGATCACACTCATGTTGTATCGAAGTCTAGAAAGGTGTATCATTTTCAGCCTCTGTAGTATGGCAGTCGACGTGTTAATGAAGCTAAAATGATCTTCATAAAACAAACAATGGGAAACATTGTTTGCATATTCTGGGACTGTTGGTCGAAAACTAAAATTCAGAAATTTTCAAAAGGTAGACTGGCTCAGTTTGATTTATAAGAGACTGAAGTAGATAAAGTAAAGTAGATACACATTTTTCGCAAAATAAAGTGTAAAAATTCTTCAAAGATTGAAGATCTCTCGCAGCATAGAAAAGGGACAAACGAAATAGAGAAGTTGCAGATTTATCAGTTGCAGTATCGCAGCCTCATGAGCCAGGGTTTAAATCCGGAACATTTCGTTTATCAAGGGACTACTCTATCCAGCTCGCATGCGGATTTCCTCCTTTTTTATTCTGATACCAAAGTGACTGCCATATGCAGCCTACTAATCCCGACAAATGTGTTCATTTCCAGCCATGTGTACATGTGCAAAGCTCACCATGAACGCCGCTGTACATGCGTCTACCTTTTAAATATACGTAATGCCGCAGACCGAGTCAGACGGATTACCAATTCGAAATCTTTGATAGCTAGATTCTGGATCCTTCATCTGCAGACCGATCGATGTACTTGGTCACCGTACAGCTCAGTCCACAAATCACAGACTAAATTTCGAATGAAATATTTTTGCTTCAATCTTTTCAGGGAGAATGTATTGCAGACGGAAAAAGTAGTTTAGTTTCGTTGAATACACAGTGGAACTTCAATTATCCGGACACCGGTCGTCCAAAAATTCCTCCACCAGGTTAATTATAAATTAAAATTATCACCGATGTAAGATTAAATTTACAAAATAAGGAAATAGATGTATTTCACAAATATAATAATCTGAATGATACAGGATTTGGATGGCGCACCGAAGAGCGTTCCGTCTCTGTACAAGGGTAGTCCAAGACTGACTCCTTGTTAGAGAAAACGTTTTCTAACCGTTACATGCAGCAAAGCTACATGAGAGTCTTTTAATTTATGGCGGGTACGTCGCCAGAGTCTTCGGGTCCGTCGCTACCTAAAACCCTTGGCCTGCGGCGTATCCATCGGGGGCCTACGCACGGCACCCCCAATGGCGATGACAGGCGCCGTTTTCCAGATGACCTGGACGTTGCATTTTCTTACACCAATGACACTGTGTACTTAATTTTATTCCACCGTGTATTTTTATATTCCAAAGCAAAATTATCATGTTTATCCAAAATATAGTTGTATCGCGAGTCACCGTGTTACCAATTACAGTTCGGACAATCGAGGTTCTACTGTATATTTCTGTACCACGGTATATCCAAGGTACAAGGGAGTAGACTGTCCCCGGGTCAGCGTTGACTGCAAGATGTGTGACCATCTTCAGTGGTTCTGTTGACACATTGTCGATTCGCGACTCACCCAAAACTGTAGTCCTCTACACACCACTCGGTGCTGCGTTACATACTACAAAAAGTATAAACCGAACTCGTTACACTCGGTGTAACGAGATCACCGGGGGCTGGCGGCTCCCCTTTGAAAATCAAAGCCGCGAGAGAGGTGTTCCTGTACGGTTGATCCGCGTATTCGAAACGGGACGTCATTATCCCGCGGAGATCTCGAGAGATCCAGATGGCGGCGATAAAGGTCTGCGAGGAATCGTACTCGAAGAGATACGATCGACGGTGAATGCCGGGAGCGCGGCTGGTCCCAGCACGGTGGAAAGGATAGGAAAAAGAAAAGTCGCGTTAAGCCGCGATAAGAACCGCCTTTACGGTGAAGATCGTTACGGGACGATCCATTTTCCTTTTGCCGGGGCTTAAAGAAACGCGCGGCCCGCGAAACGAGGAAGCGACGACGCCGAAGACGAGACCGCTCGTTTACATACCGCGGTATTTCCGGTGCCGTGTCTTCCGGCGATCCGAGAAACCGGCCACTGCCTCCTGACAGACGGCTTTTCCTTTTTGCCCCGCAGCAACGCGCCGAGAATCGTTTTACTCATGTCAGTGATTGCTTAGCTCTTGCCACGCTCGATGAAGTTTTACTCGTGTTATGTTCCTGCCGTGAGCATCGGACCAAAGGGCGGATGACCATTCGCAATTAGGCCTAACAAGGCCAGCTCCCGACGTGGTCGTCGCGGATTTTAATGAGCCCTCGCATATCGATGGATCGTGTTATTACGAATCTCCCTTTATAGGATGATCCAGGAGGAATAGTATATATTCTGATGTTGTAGTGTCGATTAGTCTGAGTGAAACAGTTTATACAGGGTGGGTCTTCGGGACCTTATGTTCCGGGTAAGAGTCCAAGAAACCGAATCAGTTATATCTATATATATTTTGGTAACTATCCCGTAACAATGTACACGGATTACAACTTTCGAAAATTCAAGGTAACAAGGTGTGCGTGAAGTACTGACGTATTGAAATTGGAAGTCAGAGTCACGTGAAAACGGTAGAAGAGTCTGCCTGACGTCGCAAATTCTTAGGTAGCTGTAATGTCAGTGATTGCTTAGCTCTTGCCAAGCTCGATGAAGTTTTACTCGTGTTATGTTTCTGCCGTGAGCATCGGACCAAAGGGCGGATGACCATTCGCAATTAGGCCTAACAAGGGCAGCTCCTGACGTGGTCGTTGCGGATTTTAATGAGCCCTCGCATATCGATGGATCGTGTTATTACGAATCCCCCTTTACAGGATGATCCAGGAGGAATAGTACATGTTTTGATGTTGTAGTATCAATTATTCTGACAACTGAGTGACTTGTGAGTGAAAAAGTTTATACAGTACCTGTATAATTATATGTATACAGGGTGCACCACGTAACTGTCGCCACGATTGTTCAGGCACTTCCGATAATCTGACAAAAAAATGTTTGCAGTAAAAGTTAATCAGCTTGCAATCGGCTACAAATTGCAATATGGGAAATGTTTAAAAAATTGTTATTAGCCTTGTCGTGAATGATAAAAAATGTTTACATGCTTTCGAATGAAATTTGTTAAAACAGGGAAGCAGCAGCACAAATTCCGTTAGAGTTTGACAATACAAAGGGTTTTAAAACAAAACATCAGATTTCTGTAGGTTAAGCCCATATAGTGGCTAATAAACACTTGGTGGTTCAAGCCAATATGGTGGCTAATAGCATTTGGTGGTCTGAGTCAATATAGTAGTTAATAGCACTTGGTAACCGGAGCCAATATTGTGACTAATGGTACTTGGTCGCCTGTGCCAATATGGTGGCTAATAGCATTTGGTGGTCTGAGTCAACATAGTGGTCAATAGTACCTAGTGATTTGGGTCAGTAGAATGGTTAAACAGTACTTGGAGATCTGAGTCAGTACAGTGTTTAACAGTACTACGTGGTTTCAGCCAATGTAGTTAGTGACCAAATAGCATTTGATGGTCTGAGTCAATATAGTGGTCGATAGTACCTAGTGATTTGAGTCAGTAGAATGGTTAAACAGTACTTGGTGATCTGAGTCAATACATGTAGCGGGAATAGCACTTGGTGCCCTGGGTCACTGTATTGGTTAGTAGCACTTGATGACCAATATAGTGGCTAATAGTACTTGGTCGTCTGAAACAATATGGTGGCTAATATCATTTAGTGATCTGAGTCAATATAGTAGTTAATAACACCTAGTGATTTGGGTCAGTAGAATGGTTAAACAGTACTTGGTGATCTGAGTCAGTACAGTGTTTAACAGTACTGCGTGGTTTGAACCAATGTAGTGACCAAATAGCATTTGATGGTCTGAGTCAATATAGTGGTCAATAGTACCTAGTGATTTGAGTCAGTAGAATGGTTAAACAGTCATTGGTGATCTGAGTCAATACATGTAGCGGGAATAGCACTTGGTGCCCTGGGTCACTGTATTGGTTAGTAGCACTTGATGACCAATATAGTGGCTAATGGTACTTGGTCGTCTGAAACAATATGGTGGCTAATATCATTTAGTGATCTGAGTCAATACAGTAGTTAACAACACCTAGTGATTTGGGTCAGTAGAATGGTTAAACAGTACATACTTGGTGATCTGAGTCAATACGCATAGTGGTTAATAGCATTCGATGATCTAAACCAATATACTGGTTATTACCTTATGGCGATCTGAGTCAGTATAGTGATAAACAGTACTTCATGATCTGAACCAATACAGTGATCAAATAGCACTCGATGGTCTCAACCAATATAATAGCACTTCGGTTCTCCCTTTCCTCATACGTCATACACACTAAACAAGAGGAAAAAATGAAATTTCAATAGAAGCAGACACAGTACATATTATAGAAAGAATTATGTTCAACCCTTGACTGCGGCACACTTACAATAAAAACCGTTCGCTGTCTGCTAAATAATAACAGCTCAGCAACAACAGTTACATTCTTCTACTCATTTATTTTACTATAGTTCGCTTCTTCGCCTTCTTACATGTTTTATTTGTTACTTATTTTCAAGTTCTAATTCAGCTTTGAATTTTCGTACATTATTTAATTGACAACCGTTTTTCTATGTCATTATACTGGTCATTCGCACATGAGAAGCTACTTTTCCAGAGCGTATATGTACTTAGGTACGTACGTTGGCCCGAAAACTGGCATAAACTCGAAAAATCATGTCGTTCGAATAATTCTGAGCGGTACTGTACACACCGCGACCCACGCGCATAGAACCCGTTCGCCTGGCTACGTTTTCCATTGAAAAAACCCATCTATGATACCTTCGTAATTTGAACCGGACCGTTCACTATAGCTACAAAAAAAAAAAGAACAGATGGAAAGCCCGATGGACTGGGAAAAATGTCGACATAACGTGCATACGGAACGAGAACACTCGGTGCTCGAATTTTTTTTACATTCTTTTTTCTTTTTGAAGAATCGAAAAATTCTAATAAACGTCCATATCTGTATACAACTGCGCGAGAAAGTGAAGAATTTCTGGCGATCACGATTATCGTTATCGAACAGTCTCTTGCCATAATTCGCGAAGGAACATTTATTCGTTCGTACAAAACGATGCGATGTTCGACGTGTTCCCCGTGATGCGAAAAACTGATAACGTTTTTTATCTGATCGATATCACGCACGCATGCAAACGAATGAACCTTTTGTTTCATTCTCCCTTTTTTTTTTTTGTAAATTATGCATCAGCCTTTTTCTCGTTTGACAGGAAGCTCTGTTCGAGGAACTTTTATCGATAGATCAAAACCTCTTTGAATTTCAATGCCGGACTCCCGTAGATATTCATGATATTCCTTTCCGTCCCTCGTCGATGATTCTTCCTCACCTGAGAGCCGTATAAAATGACTTCAAGGAACTTCACCAAAAATTCCAGCATCCAGCGCTCGCCTCGCATCGTAACGAGCGTCGATTATTCTCGATGGAAGAGATACGCGGTAATCTTACAGAGATCTCCAATAAATCTGCTTCCTTCTGTGTGGAGTATTGTATGCAGATGTTTCAGAGTGCTTCGGTACTTTTCTACCACCAATTTCTGTATTCAACCTCTTCAAGGATACTGACGCGTATGTGCACGTTTAGTTTGTTTCTCTAATTCAATGGGCATAGACAAAAATCTGACATCTAACGGCCATGTGTTTGTATACTATTTTTCTTACAGATCTTCAAAGTTTGTTAATATGGATTTATATTGAGTAAATGTTACGTTTCCTAGCTTCAAGAAATTTGTCCCTGAAGAGGGTAACCTATGCACTTTGGAGTCACCTCTGACACGAGGCTATGTGTGATTAAACATAGCAGGCAGTTTAATATAATATATATTTTGTTAATTTCTACACAGGGGGTACCACCTAATTTTATCACCTGAATATGTTTGTTGTGATTAAAATTTCGTATAAATATTTCCTACAAAAATTGCATAGTTTCGTGGAGGGCACTGTATAGTAACAATAGTTTTATTCCGTTGTAAAGGGTTATCGAGATAAGATGGTTGAAATTTCACCCCTTGATAGCCTTTAAGGTTAACGTGATTTTTTTTAGGGTAGCTCTTAAGGGTTAAGAAATACAGATATGATGCCAAATGACAACACCATGCATTTAAGGGTTAATTGCAGCCTCTACAAAAATATATTCGACAAAACGGTTACACCAGGCTGGTGTATGAAACGTTATCCTTTTATGCTATTTTTATTTCTAACTTATATATTTCAGAAAATATAAAACATAGAATAGTTCGTAAAAGCCCTCTATATGTTTCTTAACTTTTGTTAGTAAGCGTATATCAAAACGCGTCTTTTACATACGTCCCAACCACCAACCAGCATACATCTAGAACACCATTCCACTCAGTCTCCATCGTTTAACAGTTAAATAAACCAGTCTACCATAGTTCGAGTGATATTTTCTGACTATGTAACTCACACTTTCAGGCGTGGCTCTAACCCATTAACCTGTGACAGAGATAGTACTGTGGCTCGTTAGCAATTGCACCATGGGAGCGTCCGAAAGACTCGAGTAATTTCAAGATCGGCCTCAACAACAATTGCAATATGAAAATGTACATGGAATTACAGAAGTATTTATAAATACTTAGAATAAATAGAATTAAATATATAGAAAATAAATTTTGTAACATTTAAAGCGGAAAATATAGTTTCATCATAGTTTCAGTTCGATAATAACATTAGAATAAATAATGTTTAAGTTTTAAAACGTATATTTGCATAAACATCCGCAATTTAATTATTTATGACAGTTAAATTCGATTCATCTAATTCAAAGAACTAAAATCTGTATATACTAGCTGAAAGGGAGGTACTACAGTAGAAGTATCATAATGGAAATTATTAACACTATGTACTGTCGAGTACCTCGGCTCTTCTGGTATCGACAGCACCCCATAATATTCATAATTCGAGAGTGCATCGGTCGTTACGGTTAACTCGATACTCTGCCTATTCGCATGAATTGTCGAAGAAATTCGAGCTGAGCGAAACGTGCTTTATCGGTCGTTTAACCCTTGCACCACCAAGGTATTTTTTGAAACTCGAATTACCAACGGGGAGGTATTTAGTGCCCACCTTCAAGAAATAATTATATCTGACAAATTAATGCCGGATTGAATGATAAGAAACATTCTACTAAACCGCACCTGTAATTATTCCGCAATAAAGTATACAGGATATTTCAAAATACCTCGCGAACTAATCATTTTTCAACCATGTTACCCTAATACTTTTTTACGTAGAATGACGGGAGGATTCGATGTATGCAAAAAGAAGAAAGGTTTCTATTTAAAAAAATAGTGCAACTGCAAAATGCACATGCATTATTGCACCTGTGAAAAAAATATGGACGTAAGTGTGTAGTCCACCTTGAACTATTCATCTTTTTCCTCTGACATTTTTTTCTAACTTCCACCGAAAAAAAGAAGATATGGCTTATTACAGTTGAGTGAATCATCCTGTATACTCAAGCTCGATATATTCAACAATAACTATTTCTTTCAGAATTTTGACCGGGATGATCAGCAAAGTAAATACACAAAACATGATATGGTGGACACAAAATATCCTCCCTTGTAAGTGCGAGGGTTAAAGGGGTTCGTTCGCACGGAGACCAATTTGAAGCGTTTCAAAATTCTCTTCAGACCAGATTTTTCCTTTCCTCGACGACGAATTAAATCATCGAGAGAGACGTTGTTCTCCACGGCACGGAGAAGCCGGGTAAAGCATAAAATGCGGTTTCCGTTGCGGATACGTCGCATGTAAATGGTCAACGGTTTGCGTTTTCTCTACTTTCGTTCAAAATGGCCGCGTTAGCTTCCTGTTCCTTTCTCCGCGGGGAAATGTATTCGTTCTGTTCCCCGGTTTTAACCCTTTCACCGAGCATTACGACCCATGCAATATATAACGCGTAATGGCTACGAGCGAACACTTTTCACTCTCGTCGAGGCCCCCCCCCCGCCGTACCTCTTTCGAATTGTCTCGCGGGAACGATGCAACCGGTGAAACCTTCTGGGATTCTGTTGACGAAAAGCTTCGCCAGTCTGACGGAAACTGATTTCCTTTTTCTTAACGTTGAATTGCCGTGTGGAAGGTTGCGTCTTACAGGGTGCTACCGAAGAATACCTTGTAACGATCTTTTTAACCGTTCGTCTGCAAAAAGCGTATACACACCACCGTTCATAAGTCGTGGACACTTGGCCATTGTCAGCAAAATGATTATTAGAACGTGGAAACAATTTCTTGGGTTTCATTTTATTATTTTATGTTGTTGCATTTATTTATTTTACGTAAATACAACGCCTGAATATGATGAATAATGTGCACGTATAATTTCAATAAATTGTCACAGGCTTAGGGTAAATAATATTTATGAATTCGTCTAATTTCGTTTTTTGCTAGGTTCAGGCCGAAAGATCTGGGGCAGCAATTCTTAAAGTGTGGTCCGGGGACTCCTGGGGGTTGAGAGTTAACAGTCAGGTGCCCGCAAAGAATTTTTTTTATTATTAACGAAGCTAATTTTTGCAGAGTTTGTAAACTAAACCTGAGGTTGTGATACTTTATATAGTGAAAAATAAATAGCTTATATGCATGAAAATATTTTCTTACCTTGCACTAAGTAAAAGTATAAAGTTAGTGGTTAGGGGTCCGGCAAGATGCACGTCATATGAAAGTGGTCCTCGAACTCATAAAGTTTAAGAACCGCCGATCTAGGGCAGTACCTCGCACAATGCCGTACAAGAGTGGTATATTGTTTGATATTTAACCGCAAGTAATAAAGTACATTATTAAATATCGATCCTACAAAATATTTAAAAAACAAAACTGTACGCGTCCGTATGCTTCTAATGAATCTCAAACTCGATCGGACGATAATCTGTGCACACTGTTCGTTTGCTTTGGAAGTTATGCCCAAAGTCACGGGAATACTTGTGGAAGAAGTTAGAGAAGGGTCGGAAAGAAATTATTTTCGAAACATGAAATCCTTTAATTGAAAGATCGCCGCTGATGAGAAGAAAATATAAGATTAACTTCTTGTTTTTGGTAAGATCTTCAACATACGATTTGAACTACATATTCTCTGCATTACAAACAATTAATAACTGCTAACTTTATTTCATAATGTAGGTCATTCCATACTATAAAGTCGCCCAGCTACTAATTTTTCTAACAATAAGCGCCCGGTGACTTATGGACATGAATGTAGGTACGCACCTGGGACCAGTTAGATCGCGAAACCCACGCCATAATCGATAATACGTCTTGCTGACAATTTACCAAGCTGATATGTGCGATGTCGCGTCGATACGACTAGCTTGCTTAGGACGCGAGACGCCGGCAAATTTGCGGCGAGTAATGTCGACAGATGCACCGTAAATTAGGGTTGATTAAAGAGGGAAACATTCCGTGGCGACACGACGATGATACGTTCAAATGCATCTACTGTGTTCTCAACGAACATCAAGAACATTCTTGCACGAGCCGTAGCGACACAATTAGACACAATTTAAAAGATAATGCACATCTTGATGATGGTATCGCCGGTTAGGCCTCATTTAGGGTACATCTGTTATCTCCCATGCGGTCTAAACAAGAATGGCATGAATTTCTTTGTTTGTTTCGCCTTGTTAACCCTTTTAGTACGCTGAAACGACGGTTTAATTTTCTTAATCATGTTTATACGCTGCTCAACACAATTGGAGACAATCAGAATCCGCAATAATTTAAACAATCTGCCAAATATCAGCAATGGAACGAAAATAATTTTTATCTAATATGGTACTTTTATTGGATGTTTCCTATGTACAGTATGCGGTGCTTTTATAGCACCAGATACCTTAACACTTTCACGGCCGCTGTCACGTATATGTGACTTAAGTCATTAAGTCTTATGTAGAACAAATAACTAGGCTTATTTATCACTGACAAAAAGTAAATAACCAACTACACATGAAATTAAGATGACAAAATAATTGACATTAAAAGAATAATGCAGAACGTGACAGTATGTAAGTAAGTACTCAGCTTGAGTCTTGAAAAAATGGGCAACGACAACTAATTGTCGCTAGATATTTGCAGCCATCAAAGTGTTAATATATTAGGTCGTCCCATAAGCAATACGAATTTCCTTTCATATTCTTGGAAAGAGAAATACAAGAATATAATTAAAACAATTAATCTTCTATAGATTTTCCCTCACTTTCTACAAAATCTCGCCACCTTTCTACTAATTTTCCAATACCCATTTTTATACTGTTTCCACACAGTTCTTATACAACTGATGCATTGTCTGCGGGCAAAAGTACGTAAGTGTGGACCAGGCTTTACACTGCAGGCATGGCCAACCCACGGCCCTGGGCAATTGGTAATGCAGCCCCACAAGATCGTGAACTTTTAACATTATTATGTTCATGTTGCCCCCTGTTTCTTAACCCTTTGAATTCTTCACTTTTTCGTTAAGTGTCTTTACAATAACTGCCTATTATTTTAAGTGTTTTATTTGAAACGTACTTCAAAAGACAGTTGGTTGATAGGAACCAATTTAAACAAATTGTTTTACTAATTACATTGAAAATAGCATTGGAACTTTGCTAAGATCTGATATTGGCGGTAAAAAAAATACTGCGAAATATAATACATATTAAAACTGGCAATTGAAAAAAGTCGAGTGTGACTCGTCGAGTACCTGTGAATAAAATCGATGTCGGGTCAGACTCGTGAAAGGAGCTCAAAGAGTTGATGTTATAATAAAAAATATAAAAAAGTAAAGGAAGTTTCGTTACTTATACGCATAACTATATTATATATTTTATGCGCGGTCCAAAACAATTCCCCTTCGCTGAATGGGGCCCAGGCAAGCGAAAGGGTTGGACACCCATGCTTTACAGGCCGTAAATTCGATACGTATCGTATCGGAATTTGAATTTACGTCGAAGGAGCACGTATGTAAGTACGAACGCAAGGGGCGAGGGCTTAGAATAGAACGTAGACGGTACGATAAGCAGGAAATCGCATGAAATGAGTGTCGCCCGTGCTTCGAGACTCATACGTCAAGCTATCCGGTTGTTCGTTCGTTGCACAGTCTGTGAAAGAAAATCGAGATAGTCGGGGGGTCTCTCGAGATCTCGTGAAAGATACGCGTGTCACGCCGGTGTCATCGTGAAAGCCTTTTTCGACGCGATAAAACACGACGTTACGAATTGCTCATACGTTGATAGCACTGCTTGCTCGCTCGTTCGCCCGCGCTCTATGCCTCTCGTATGTAATATAATTCCAGTGCGGGAACAGCAAATATCGCACGCAATTTCCCCTCAAATTGCCCTCGTCTAACTTAATTCGCTCGCGATGGCCAAGCGAGTCCACCCTCCATTCTATTTTTTGTTTCGCCGTCGATAATTTTCGTTCCCCCCAGCTAATACGCGACTCTTTTTTTCGACTCGGTCCGCCTCCATGTTTACCGCAACCTTGCCGCTGCACGTTCAGAGAATCTTTGTTATAACTCGCCTGTTGGACGATCCACGCGATTGTTTAGTTACGGACGAGAAGGAAAGGTGGATTAGGTTGTATCGCGAGTGGTGTCGCTTTTAGATATACCCTCGAGCACGAATTAATTATTGGAGTTACTTAGTTTTAATTATGGCGATATCGGTCATTATTCTGCTGGCCTTGTTCCACCATTAACCTGTTAACCGGGGAAGAGTTACCTCGTCGCTTAAAAATGCCTCTGGTGTTGGCATGACGAGTTAACTCGTCGCAGGACTTCAACCATTTGCACTGCAGCTTTTTCTCAGCTAAATCTGTCAAAAACTCGAACTATGTTTCGATTCTTTATTCTAGAATATTGCTGGTGTGCCTGGGAGGCACACTTCGAGTACAACGTCAAACTTTGTCTATGCTTGGGAGGATACTTCGAGTGCAAGGGGTTAATAACTATACCTGTATGGGAGGAATCGATGTACCGCTCATTTTTCACTCTCATTACAGTGTACTACGTCTTCTGATATTTTTTGTCGAGTTTCTTTCACTCCAGTGAACTGTAAGCAACAATCGCTACCTATTGATTTATAGATTACAGGCAAATTAAAGCCTTATTGCATTTACTGCGGGTGTGGCGGGTTAACACGGGTTTAACTGCACGCACAAGAGGAACCTTTGTTCGGTAAATAACTCGGTTAACCCTTTGCCTTACGATTTTTTCAATAGCTATTTGCACTGCAGTGTATTCTTCAAGTGCTCTCAGGGCGAAATACAGGAAGAACATTTATCAACATATACATATTGCAGTAAATAGTCCTCTGAAAATCAAGGGTGCCGTAATACAAAATTTTGAAACATTCAGATTTCAGCGAAACTCATGTTTATGACATATATTTAAACCATAATTTGCATCACGAGTGTATAAATAATTCTTTGATACTTCTCCATTCGGCGTCATTATCGCGCCTTTCAGGCGTCATAATGTCACGTTTCGAATTTCCTATTTTACATAAATGGTTCAAAATTCCGTTCGCATGCATAAATTCTGCAATGCACGCATTTTACCAGCATCCTGCTACCGAAACTGGCTCATTCGGAATAAACCAAATCCTTTTCTTGAGGTCAATTTTCCTTTCGTTTCCAAATTGTGTATACTAACCATTCGAACTTCTCATGTTTTTCAATTTTCTTTCCAATAACTCCCTATTATTTTAAGAGTTTTATTTGTAATGTACTTCAAAAGACTGTTGGTTGATAGGAACCAATTAGGTACAATCATGTGTCTGAACACACCAAGGACTTTTTCGATACAAAAAAGGGTCATATGCATGTAATATTGCTTATCTAGGTAAAAAAAAATATTGCGAAATCTAATACATATTTGAACTGGCAATTTAAAAATGTCGAGTGTGACTCGACATAGGAGTACCTGTGAATAAAATCGATCTCGAGTCACGCTCGACGAAGGAGTTCAAAGGGTTAAATGTAAAAGATTTCGAGTGCAAGGGGTTGACACCGTTATTTTTACCAAAACAGTATTAATTATACCAGCAACACGATTAGTCCATCAAATTACCGCCCACCGGAATGTTAATGCAGCGTTCGCACGTGTATCGTTAAACCCATTTACGGGACCTGGTCAAACATTCGTTACACGCGATGTAGTTGGAAGGACAACAAAAAAATGTTACTAGCACGGCGACGTGTTTCGAATGCGACGCTGCGACGGTAACAGTTCATCCGACAGGGCAAAACAGTGGATTACACGGTGGTGCAATGCATTTGAGAAAACACGAGCAACAAACAACATCGTCGCAACGGATATTTATCGTTTTATTAGGTACGTGCAAAAGTTCTGAACGTATTTCATGATGCGAATTCTAAATAAACAATTTCAGTCTTACCGAGAGTCTGACGGTACGTCAAGGTGGTGATCTATTGGGAGCTGCTTACACCTAACCAGAAGATAGACACTGATCTGTACTGACAACAAGTGGAAAGGCTGACAGAAAAATTAAAATCTGAGTGTCCAGCACTGGTTAATCGCAAATCATCATCTTTTATCATGATAATTATACTGCGAATGTTCATGCAATTTAATATATTCAAAGTGGTGAATGATGGACATTTAATAACTTACAAGGGATGATACCCAACCGTCGCACGTCGACTTTGATGAAATTTTAGTATGATAGTTCAGCTCTATATCGTACTAAAATTTCATCAAAATCGGCACGTGACGGTTCATCCCTTGTTAGTAAAATAAGAATTACATACTTTGAACATTTCTAGGTGCAAATGCAGGCTTGTTGATGTTTCATTTCGGAAGCGCAAGGATGTATATTTGCACGAACATCCGCAGTCTAGTGATAACGCGAGACCCCATACACTTTTCCACTGACGAGAAAATTACTGAACATTGGAGGGGCAGTGTTACCTCGCTCCTGTATTCCCCAGACCTTGCACCCTACGGGTTACCTCCTTTTTCGATCTCCACAGAACTACTTCGCTGGAAAAACCTTCGATGAAGCTGAGAATGTCGAGGCTGCATCACAAGAGGTTTTCGACTCGAAAACGAAAGAGTTTTATACTGGAAAACTTCGATTACCACCAGGAATACGGCAGGAGGTCGTAGATAATAATGATAATTATATAAAACAGCAAAGAATATTATACCACAAACTTGTTTGTCTTTTCTCTACTGCAAAAAACGGGTAGAATTATTGCACACGCCTAATGGCACGTCTCGTCTGAACACATCTACACTGAATGTATCGACTTTCTCGGGAAGAGAACGAAAATGATCGACGATGTTTTATCCTCCCGTGTGATTAGCAGGCAAAGGGTCGCTGCGACATCGCCTGTTTGAACCGTTAATGAATTAACAGGGGATGGAGAGGAGCGTGGCTCGAAAAATCGTTAACCGTCGTTCCCATGAAGTTTAACATCGTTCCAGATAAACGTTATTTTAAACGGTTTTTTTTTCCGTATCGAAACGACCGCGTTGTTGTTGCGCTGGAGAGATACGTGTGTGCGGGAAAGTCGATGCGACGTGAACCGTGTGCTGTATCTTTTTATGGAATACGGCGTCCTTAAAGTAGAATATCGTTTAAAAACGCTGCCGTATCGGTGACTCATTTTTCATGTTACTTCCATTCGAGATATTTTCTCGCGAGACGTTATTGCGTCATTGAGGAATAAATATTTCTCGCATTGTCGACGGCTCGATGCAGTGCGGCCACGATGGATGGACCTCGTTCGGTGCATTTTGTCAACAACCGGTAGGAACGATACGAACGAATGAAGATCAACAGACAGGTGGAAAGGCAGGCAACCGTTCTATCGGAGACACAGAGGATGTTTCTGTACTGGTACTACAACCCGAAGAGTACCGAATCTACATAGACAAATAAGTCGAAAATTTAGAGTGATACGTTTTTGTTCGATGCTTCATTTCCGAAGAAATCGGTGTTGAAGACTCGTCGAGTACGCGTATGCTCGACTATGCTGTATACCAGAGTCTGTTGCATATGTATTTATAAACATAACGAATGTAGTCTGAATCACAGTCTTTGTCATTCTCTGGATTACTTTTTTTTACTTTTATTTCATTCGTTCATCCTTTACTGTTTAATGCGATAAGTCCGAACAGCAATACAAGCGTCGAATTTGTTTCTTTCGCTCAGACCACAAAGGTTCCACATTAATCTTGTACGAGTTTCTTAGGGGTCTAATTATCGATCGTCGATGCTCCGAAGCTTCACTTATCTGAACCACGGAAGTCATATTTCTTGTAACCTTTCAGAAATCTTATTCGGGTTAGAACTTCGACTTCTGAGATAGCCTGTTTTAAAAAAGAAAGTATATTTCTTTTCGAGAAAGTATATTCCTTTTTTTTATGTGCGTTCGACGGTAACACGATTCTGTCTCGTGTTCTGAGCACAGTGGATAGATTTCCGCCCCTCCAGGATAAGGAGCCATTGAAATACCGTCGAAGGAAAGAAGATAAAACAGGGACTATCGAGGCACAGATTAAAATCTAGTGATCATTTTGGTGTGTTCACTGATTTGTTAATTGGAAATGACCCGGATTTAATGACGAAAAGACTAACTCAAACATTTATTGTACAGATAAGATTATAGATCTTTTAATGTTCCTGAATACAAGAACTGAAATTGTTATTTAATTTCATAACGCTACAGGTGTGTCTCTGAACGCAATGACGATACACTCCGCTATAATTCGCAACGAATTCCCCAAAAGGAAGCCAGCAGGGAAAAAAGTAACTGGAGCGCAGACGATTTTGCCTCCGGCGGGTAAACAGAAAATTCCTTGTTCACCAACACCATCGAGTTTTCTGTTTACCAAACGTCGATGGCTGGCTTCAATTCCGACCATAAATTCGATCTCTCTCGTAAAAAGCTGCTACCTACTTCGAGCGATCGATCGAAGCACACATAAGAGCTGGCAAAGTTTCCACCGACGGATTCATCCTGGTCGTTGAGTTTGCTCGTTGAAATTCGAAATGCAGGCGTACACTCCGTTACCGTGCGAGAGCAAAACAATTTCATATGCAAAAAAACGTAGACCCGCTCGAAGAAACGACTCGCTTCGGAAACCTTAGAAGAATCGGTTGATCGATACGGTGACGTAAAATTTTTCATCGTGAAGTTTCGAATCGAATCGACAGGACTGAAGGTTTTCGGATCCAAAGGCACGTTTTCACGTTAAAACTCACGGCTTCTGGTGTCAGGACGCCGTGACATTTCTTTGCGGGTGCTTTCAAAAAAGTTTCGGCACGAACATGTTTTTAACGAAGAAACACATTAGGAGTATTTAATAGTCTTGTCAGTGAACCGGCTTTGGAAGATTCAGAAAGTATTTTGAATGTTTTGCGTATAAACGGAAAAATATTCTGCGAGCTCTTGCGAATCTTTGCTGATGATAAATGCTCTGTCGGCTGCATTGAAACTGGAGATTATTCTCCGGTATTTAGCAACAGTAGACTGGCTATCATCTCTGCAATATCTGTACAGAGAGTATCAAAATGTCGCGACAATATGACAGTATAGCTTCCACCGAGTGACACTGCTTGCAAATGTCACCTAAAAATCAAAATGATTTGATTTCGTGACATTAAAGTCACGACGCGAAATCCGGTGCTATGGCACGGTGACTTCTGGTTTTCACGGCAAAAATCATGGCGTTTCGTGTCGCGACGGTAAAAGTCGCGATTTACTGTCACGTAAAAATGCTCCTTAACGATTTCATCGTGCAGACAACCTGACGGAAAGAGCATGTTTATGTGGGAAAAACGCAAGGTATTCGAAACCGCTGTTTCAGTTTCAAGAGTGATCTAATAAGCTAACAATTTTACTTTCATGAAGAGTACAATGAAGTTAGGCAAGTTTTCATGGAATAATGCTACCGGCTAATTAGTTTCTGCATAATAGACCTCGTTTCTTTGGTGTGTTTTACATGATCTACATTTTACCAACTTCACTCTATTGTAGCATCAGTTTAGTTGAGAGTCTCTGCAGTCTTAATGTATGTGTGTATTAAATTTCGAGATGTGGAAATCTGATTTTCGAGTAATCTCTGTTTACAAATGTAATTTAGCTCGAAGAGATGTAGAATTATAAGAAAAGATTGAAGCAGCGTTCGACCTAGCGTTTGTTGCGATACGAGCCGTTTAACGTTGTCTTTTAGCATCAAGATAATTTTCTAATTAATGTGACTATTTTCTTTTTGTATTTCATGTTTCGTCCAGTATTTTAATTGTAGGATCAGTATAACTAGACAACGGACGTTCATGTAATGTCACATACCCAAATATCTGAAAATCGCACATTTAAAATCGTAAAAAAAAAATAAAAAGTTCATTTTTTAAACATTCACAGCACAAAATACAGTTTTCTCACAGTTCCATTTCTGTAACTGCACTAACGTAAAAAATATAGAATTCAAAAAATGTATATTTGCATAAACATCCGCCGTCTAATTGTAACGACTACGGTTAGAATACTATAAAAAAGTAAATGTTAGCGTTTAAGCGGGAATGGTGAACGGAGCTACGAATGCTCCTGGAACATCTGTAATCCGACTACATACGTGTAAAACTTTATATATTTATACCATTAAGATTCAAGAAATAATAATTATTATTATAATTGTCTAAACGAACGCAGATGGTTCATATTTTAATTAAAAATCAGTTGTTCGTTATTAGACTGCGGATGTTTATACAAATATACATTTTCAGAGTCCAACAATTTTTATGTTAATACGGTCGAAGAAATTTCGACGAAACTATATTTCGTGCTTCATATCTTTCAAAAAAGTACTTATTACTGCTCTTATGTTCTCGAGTGCACCTGCATATTTCAAGTATATACCTGGACAACCGGAACATAATCATCACGATCATCTCGTAAAAAGATTTCTCGTGCAACAAGCCGATGCATCCCACAGACGCCGCAGCTTCAGCGAACGCTTCGACCCAGCGGCCAGCGTCGAGTAAAAGCTCGCGACGCTCGATCGGACTTCGATCTCCCCCTCGTATCGATTCTCGATACGTAAGACGCGTGGTCCGTCGAGACGCCGTCCAGCGTCGGCCGTATCGAAAGAAACGTCCGCCGATTCCGCGATGGTCGATGAGACCGGGAAGGCCGACGGAGCGATTCGATCGATCATCGTGCACGCCGGAGAAAAAATCTCACGATCGACGGACCTCCTCCTCATCGCGCGAACCTCGTCCGTTTCCAGCAACGGGCAAGAAAAATTTCAATTTCAAGTCGCAGACGGAATCCAGCGAGCACGAAGGGATATAAAGAGTAAGAGAGAAGGGTAAATTACAGGGCGGGTCTTGCCGTGGAAAATCGATGGGAATACACGGAGAGCGAGGGAGAGAGAGTCCGGTAGCGTTCGTTAGCGTGTTCCTCGGGAACGCGCGAAAATCCCCCGGACGTCTGCCGCGTTCATCTCGACGCATCGACCCATGGTTTCGATTTAAAAAAAAAAGGCAAAATAACTAGACGATCATGGTGGTACGTACCTCGCGCCGTCTCAAGGATACGGGCCTTTGGTACCGCGACTTATTTCCCGGGGGCGACTCAGCGGTCCTGCTGACGTTTTACGTGTATGTTGACACGCTCGACGATCGCAGGTGGTGGTGGCGGCGTTGATAGTGGTGGTGCAGCGGCGGCGAGAGAGGTTGCTGCTGGTTGTTGTATAGGGGAAAAAATGTGTACGCGCAACGCGGCTGCGCCACTGGACCGAGTTGACTGGCTCGAAGCGAGTCTACCGACTACCAGAACGACGAACGTGCACGAGCCGTTTGCTGTGTCCTCGTCGCGGTGCTACCGTGTACTACGTGTTGCTGCCGCTACAGCCACCGTCGTTCTACCCGCAGACCTCCTCTTCTTCCTACTCTCGCTCTCTCTGCTCTCTCTCTCTCTCTCTCCCTCTCCCCTCTCCGCACTCTTTCTCGCTCCCTCTCTCTCTATACTCTCTTTATCATCCCTCCGAGTCCATGGAGCGATCTCCGCGCGGGGTTGCCGCTACCAACGTCGCGCCCCGACTCTGCGCGCAGCGCCGAGGATATTTTCGAACGCTTATACAGGGTGGCCCGCTTGAAACTGCCCGCCTTCGCGGTCAACCCTTTTCGTTGCCGCCGTACCGGTAGTGACGGGCATTCGACAGGATTTGTTGCGAGTTTTCAAGCGATTCCGTCGTGGTCGTGTTTCGAATTGCTTGGATCGGTATTCGAAGACGAGACTTGGTGGAAATCTTGACAGTTTGGAGAGATTTAATGGTCTTGATAGGTGTAGTCAGTTTTAAAGTCGTAGAGGTCTGACAGTCTTTAGAGGTGTAAACCTCGTGAGGTATTACTGATTCTTGAAAATGAAGAACATGTAACAGTGTAAAAACGTAGATATAATGTAAGCGTTTTATGAAAGATTTAGTTTTTTAAGAATTTTAGAAGCTTCAAGAGTTTCAATATTTGTAATATTTAGAAGACTTTTAGGTTCGTTATAAGTAGTACACTCCTATATCGCTGTATAGTACAGTATTTTTAAACTTATTTCGTCGTGAGACCCTTGTACGATTTTCCAAAAATCACGGAACCCATATCTATATTCTATGGACAACCCTCGCCATCCTAATTGTAATAAGACATTAAATGAAACAGAAATTGTTTTAGGGAGGGAATTTATTCATATAAAAAAACATATACTAAGCAAAACATTAAAATAAAAAATCACCCTGGTTTTAACTCTTATAAATTAAAAAGCACCCTCGTTTTAATTATTATACATTAAAAAGCACCCGGGTTTAAATTGTTATAAATTTGCAATTGTTATGAAAAAAAATGAATAAAAAGAAGATTACTGCGAAAATGTTACTGCTTCTTGGACTCCAGTAAAATTGATGAAAAGACACCTTATCTCGCGGGACTCCAGAATTTTTCGCGGAATCCACTTTGGGAAGCACTGGCGTAGTCTTTCAAAATTGTCAAGATTTTCAAGACTTTTGGAGTTCGAATAAAATTCGAAATAGCTCGAAGCTGTCGCCAAACATATATTCGAAGCGATTTGAAGTGGTTGCTAGTCCATCACCCATCACTATGCAAAGGCCGCGAAACGTATTGTACGGGCCACAGCGCGTATGATTCTTTTTGTTTTATCTTTCGAATTCGACATTTTAAAAATATATGTTTGGATGGAGTTTTAAACATTCGAAAGACCCGAAGTTATGGGCATTCGAACAGCGGCGGTCGCATGAGTGAAACTGGCCACGTAAAATTTTAAACACGTTTTTCTTGAAACAGTGTTTTTCAAATTGCTGAAATAAATATCTTTGGGGGCTTATAGTACCTTACCGAGAGGAATGAAACATGTATAATCGACATAAGTCCTAAAATCTTTCGATGTAAAATCAACTTTTTTATTTACGAGCGTTCGATATCGAGTCCAAAAAAACTAAAAAATATGCAATGTGGTGGACCTACGACAACGAATAGAAAATGCATGATGTACGATACAAGACACGGAGGGAATATTTGAAAACGTACGTCGATGTATGATCCGCAGATGTGAGCTTTGTATTGAAACGGAAAGAGTACGTATCGAACATCTGTAACAAATGTGAAAAGAAACTTCTGATTTGATATTTTACCGAAAGGTTTTATTTTAGGACCTATGTTGATTAGACATTTTTTACTCCTTTTAGTTTAAGCCCCTTTTTTCGATCATCCTATATATACAGGAGTGATATATAAAAGAATATATAAAATATTATATATATAGATCTTATATATAAAAGAAAGTTAAGTCTTTTTTCTGTCTTTGTATCCGCAATTACTGTGAGAATCGATTGTACAATTTTTATACGGTTTCTTTGGAAGGATTTTGAACTGTAATAACCACAATATATTTAGCTATACAATTTACATCCATTCTACATCTTGATTAACAGTTAATGCGTTCACAACACACGTAGCCAATAAAAAATCTACCGCCGGCTTTCTGTACCATTTTCCAGTTTCCCTTAACGGTGTATTATAATGCAATCATTATTTCTCCGGTTGTATCATCAGTTACGACACACCCTCTGTTACCCTGCGTCGGGATAATGTCGCTAATCGTTTGTAACGGTAGGATTAAGCGAAAAGAGATAGAGCCGCAAAGGATTAAATAAGAGTAATCTACGGAGTAAATATGGATCGATGTCTGCGGGAAAGATACAAGTCTACCGAACCTAGAGCCCGTTGGAGGGGAGAGTAAACAGATGACTGAATAATAGAAAATACGAATAGATTATCTAATCCACTCTTATCGTTCGAGGGTGTTTTGTGCGCGGTCGAAACGAGATCTAAATGAGGAAACATAATCTACGGTACTACATCTCTCGATTCTGTTGTGTACCGACGTTCTTTGCGGTGAATCCCCGTTTTTACCTCCTCGATGCTAAGAGGATTACCTGTAGCAAGTTTGCTCACAAGACATCACGTGGAGAGCAGGGTATTTAAAGAGCACCGGGTTACACGAGACTTAACATTTCTTTCGAACTGTTGCGTTCCTGAAATGACCGATGTGTTTCAATGAACCCCGTGTTTCGTGCGTAAACCACGCCACTGCCATCGCGAAACGCATATGTTATCCGATAACGCGTCTTCCGCGTATCTGGCGAGCGATTAATCTCTGTAACGCGCCGGTTAAACCACCGCCGCGATTATGGCAAGAATATCGATTTGAACGAATCGGATGCAGACACGGTGTATTGTTCGACAACTGAGTTCTGAGACCTGAAAGAGACGGATAAGTAAATATAGAGTGATCTCAGTGGGGGGTGAAAAAACGAGCGACGCGTTCGTACGTACAGGGTGTCACGTTTCAATCGGTCCACGCGAATATCTTCGAAGCTATCAGTGACGTCGAAAAACATTTCGGATAAACGTTGAATGATTTCGAGGGGATCATAACGTGCTGTCAATAGTTTCTTTGTGAGTAGAAGCGTGGCGGAGATGCGAAGGTCATCTTCGGTTTTTTAAACGGAACCATAGGGGTTTTAATGCATCACTCGGTGCAGCTCTGGGTTTTTTATAAAAAAGTATTAGGGTGGTTGGGTCGAAAAACTGTTACGTTAGGAAATGTTTTTATGTTAGTTTTGTGAAATAATACTTGTGGACCCAAACGCAGAGAATATTCTTTTTAATGGTATCATCAATTTTTAGAATAGAATGATCGATGAGGTTCTTTTTTCTCTGTATAAAATTATTAGGGTGTTTCTGCTAAGAGTAGATATTTTGATATTAGTGTTGGGAGGTAGTAGTCGTAGCTACCAACCGAGAGAAAATTTTGAACAACCTAATCTGAATGTATCCGCTATAATACCACAGACACAGTGTAAATATTCATACTACTGAGCAGGTTAACGCGTTGACTGTCATGGTGGTTCGGCGTCTTACATTTTACTTCGTTAACACTTACTGTTAGAGTGCCACGTCACCCGTATTTGGGTGACACAAAAATTCAATCATTATTTATTTGATTATGTATAATATTAATGAATATATTTAATAAGTAGACCACCAATGTTTATGGAATTTAACATATCGGAACACGTAGAAAATGCACACTTAATAATGCAAGAAAAATAATAAGTACATTTTCTGAACATTTAAAGAGCAGAATGTAGTTTGGTCTATGTTTTGATTCATCAGCTGCATTAACAAAAAAAAATATAATTTTCTAAAAGTGTAAATTTGCATAAATATACGCAGTCTATTAATACGGTTTAATAGTAGCAGTAAAAAAAATTATGAAAGTTACTAATATGATTGATTAAAAGATGTACAATTTATAGTTATATTATTTTTGTACAAAAATTTAGAATGTTATTTTCAGCTGGTGCAGCGTGGCACTCAAAGTGTTAAATAACTATTGACTTTGATTATATTCTAAACAAATTTAACATTGCACCGCTAATGTAGATACACATCTACAATATTGAATGCTTAAACATTTTTTTTCCTTTACGACTTGCGTAGAAAAGAGAAATTTATATCGTGTCTGGCCAGCGATGGCTGTTTCCACTGCGACGATCAACGTGTTAACACGTTGAGCGCCACAGTGAAAACGGCCATACCTAATCAGACACGATATAATTGACTACTTTTTTTTTAACTCATAACAAAAAAAAAAGATTCGAGCACTCAGTCGTGTTCTTCTGTTCCTACGTTATTGTTTCAGTATGAAATTGGCTCAGAATTTTCTAACACTCAGTAATTATTTTATTGAATTAAATTTGAAGTGTCGGTCACCGGTGACCGCCACGACGTTCAACGTGTTAACAAGCCCCGTCCTCGCGTCTCGAGACGAAGTCGTCGGACTGTATCACAGTATACACGGGGGAACCGTTTCACGGGTAAAAAAAGCATGCGAGCGATGTTCAACACTGACGAACGGGTCTGTCCCGTGGTTTTTATTCGTGCCACACTCCCGATAAGTGAGTTCTGTTAAATTTTTTTTCGCTTCCCTGTAGTTCGCCTTCCCGAAAGTCACGGCGGGGTCGCGGGAGGAGAGCAACCAGATCAACGAGACTCCGGGTACGCCATATATCGTCGAATCACGTTTCACTGAAACCCCCGTTTTCTTGGAACGCATAGAAGAGATAGCTGGACCTTCCTCCTCGTGCCAGAGGAGGTCAGTATACATTCGCTGGCTTCTTAATTGCGAGAAGTCAACGGCAGTAGCCGCGTAGGGAACACCGGTCAGAGTAAGTATGTTTTTCGTATTAACTCTTTTTCTGTTTGGACCATACGACGGACGGACAAGGTGGACGGTATCCGAGTGCTAATAGCCACTATACTGGCTCAGACGTTCTCAGCCTGCACTGGAAGCCATATTAATGATAAAGCTGTTTCACGTTTCTGCTGCTTATTTTCATATTATCAATATGTGCGAATTTAGAATCTCATCGAATTTGATTTTGTCTTGTTTCAAATATTGTATTATTTCGTTAGAACAATTTTAGAATTTACCTCAGCTTAACCGTGAACTACTGTAGAACGTCTGTTTCCCTTCCAGCATGACTTATCATCCTCTCACGCCATGCACCTTTCAATCAGAGTTTAATGTTCAGTCAGGCTTGGGTCTCTTTATTTTTAATGTACAAAGCAAGAACGATTGGATTTGATCTTTAAGTAAAATCTTAAAGCGCATGAAACGTCGAGTAAAATGCAGAACTAAACTTCTAGGATACGGCCATCAGAGACCCGATTAGATAATTTTATATTATGGTTAATATAAGAATTCTGTATTTCTCGCGTTGCAAACCTTGTCACTTATCTTATTTTTTAATATAAACAGACGGAAGTTTCGACTCCAGGGGATCGTCTTATAAGACCCCGGCTTCGAATGGAGTAATCCTTTACAGGACAGGAACAACAGTAGACGGGTGAGCCAGAAGTTACAAAATATAGTACAATCTTGTTATTGTATGTTTACATTCCTGCAAATGTTAATCTTATGTAAATAAACGTTTTGGAATGAATTGTTCTCGTCAGATCACCGAGGTTAAGCTACGATGGTCACGGATCAGCGCTAGGATGGTGACCGTGTCTTCAGTGCTTTCTGTGACACTGACAATGTGGTGGTTTGGAACTCACACCTATATAGAACTTTGTTATAAATCTCCCAGCTATAAAATGGTCCTGAAAAAGGACCTATAGCTCGCGTTGGACAATATAGGAAAAACGCTTCCTGAAACGGCCCATCCCTTCTTAGAGTGACTGCAAGGGAAAACCCTGATCTTAAATCTAAACCTACACCTTAATTGTGAAACAGAAAGTGGGTTTCTTCGCTCACAATGCATAACAACTGGTCCGTTTTCACCGTGCACACCGATACGATGATTTCTTTCGTACAACCTTCCGCGGGATCCTGTTCCACGATCGTGGGACGATCAGAAAAATCGCTTGCGCAAGGGCTCTCCGCGAGTGTGTTTCTTAACGACCAGCGGAACTGGATCCGGAGCAAACAGGATTTCACGATCCTGTTATAGCCGTGTCGCGCACCTCTGGTTGCGTACACGGAGACGGATTGCTTAGATTCTCTTTTTGAACAAGCAGTTTCGTGCGGACAAGACTGGAGTTTTCATCATTATTATAGTCGAGGCAATGAACGTTCACCAATCAAGGTTACTGGATAGTTTGTATAATGAAATTCTTCTCTGTGATGAGAATTTTATTATAAAATTTGTATTCTTCAACAAACATGCTACGTTTTTTAAAATGTTCCGTTTAATAAAACTGCTGGGTTGTATATTTAAATGATTTGTTCCTTAGCACGTTGTCAAATACTTTAGGATGTCCATGCACTGTGCAGATTTAACATAGAATGAGAAGTGAATATCAACTGTAAACGTAGTGGGATGTCAAAAAATATAGCATCATACATGAAGAATCAAAATATTATAAGGACTTTCATTGCTTATTGAACGTCTAACATGTATCCTTAGTGAAAATCGCGACTTATTTAAACAATGAAATTGAAGGTATGCCTCCTATGTACGGTCCTGCCTAATACTGATCATTCGTGAAGCAAACTGGAGATGCTTCGAATCACCATTATTGATTTACCACCTACAATTTTAGGTGGGCCTGAAATCAGCAATACACCAATCACGTACAAAATACTCTTAATTATTCAGACATCCAACTGTTATTCCATTTCAACTTAGAAGAGGAGTCAATATAAACAAATCCTAGAATATTCAAATATCTTGGTTAGTCACTTTCATACAAACTTGGAAATTAAACATTGTACTCGAATACTCTTAAAGTCACCTAGAAATTTTAGCCCAACAATGAGGACCAGATCCAGGGACTGTCACCAGGGCAAAGTCGTGTGCTGCAGGATTATTAAAAAGCTCGCTAAAACAAAAGTTGTCGTCAGCAATTATATGATACATACGTAAGCGTAAAGAATTCGTATTGGAAAGGATTAATACTGAAAGCGTTCGCGTGACGTCTCTGGGTTAGCGGGTTGATGTCGAATAAAATGAAGACTTACACGCGATCGTGCTGTGTGTACACGGTTGGTACGTGCATGGGGAGTGATTGTCAGAAGTGACACGGTGCGGGGGAGTAAATCACGTCGGCATTAAGACAATTAGGCGAACGACGGGCTGAGCCGGAGTCGGTTGACGTGTCTTGGACAGAAACAGATGTCTAATATGCCTTTTATTTCGACTACTCCACGGTCAAGCACGTATGCACGTGTAAGTTAAACGCTCGTTCGATCCACAGGACGTGCGTACGTAGGATAAAAACGCATGGGCGCCGGTACACGGTGTTAGAAACATGGAATCACCGAACGGATGTTCTAATTATAATGATTGGACAATCTATGTTTATGGGAGCAGCCTTCAGCCGTAAAAGCGGTTATTTAAGATAGTACGTGTATTAGCACGGCAAGGAAAGTGTTTAAAATGCGAGTGTTATTTTTAGAGCGCGTTTGTGAATGAAATGGTAGCGGCGACCATGATACGATCGAGGGTATGTGTGCAAAAGTCTGTCCGCACCGTGGTCGTGCAATTGCGCGAAGGAAATGAGATCAAGTTTGAGTGATTGCGGACAGTAGTCGAAGAGAGGAGACGAGCGGTCGGGACCGTAGATAGGACAGTTCAAGAACCGAATCTGTAGATTGGCAGCTGGATAAACTGGAACAGACAAAGCACCATGTTTGTAGTAACATCGAATACGTTAAACACTATCAAACGGTATTTTAAAATTTCGTTGATAGCCTGCTTGAACCTTTTTGTTTTTAATTATGTAACAAGGTATTCTATGGAAATAAATTATTATAGGAAGGTACAAAGGATTTTATGAGGATATAACTGTTCGAATAATTACAGCATTAATTAAGATTGCTTTCAAAAATAAACATTTATTTCAAAATTAATGCTTACCAGCTGTATCCTAAAAACTAAGATCTATCCTATACACCGACTGTGTTTAGGTGTTTTTCTTAAGACTTCTTAAGACATTGCATCATTAAGTTGTGTACAATTGTTTTGTATAGTACCGTAATAACTTCCACTGCAAATTCAAACGCTTTTTTTTCAGATTTACATCATCACATGATCTCCTTGCACACATATATTACATTCAAATGGCAGTACCAGAATACATTTTTGCACGTATCTAATGATTCGACACTTGAATTCATGCTTACAAACTGGATCACGTGCTATTTCTTATCACCGAACTTAACTCTCGGGCCAAATCTCACTGTTCTATGTCTTGATAAACATTAAAATGATAGTACCGCTAAGTGGTGATATCACATTTATGGTTCGGAGTATGTACTGTCCGGTCAGTGGAAAAAAAAGTCGTTGCACAGACCTAGACAGCATCTTTTGTAGATTGTACCAGCTCTCCAAACGAGGTTTCCAAGCATTGTCGTAACTCTGCGTAGTTTACTACTAATACACTTTGCTCGTCTCGAGACATCAAACATATCTATAAGATCGTAAAAGTATACTCAAAGATTCCTATTGAAAAATACTAGAAATTTTCATATTTAATGACGAGACAAATAAAGAAATGTATACCTTATCCTGAGAACCTGAATCCAACTTATTTAAACAAGATACAACGTGTGCCATATCCAACCATGGTCTTCCATCAGCCGCAACCTGATGGAAAACATAATCTCTAAACAATTTGAGCATGTATCGGTCTCCAGTCTCTGCCCACGTAGGCTCCATATTAAGCTCGGGTCTTTCGTTGATGGTAGCCAATTTTACAAGTAATTTAAATAATCTCCCGTTTTCCAACTCCTTGGCAAGTTCATTTTCCAGTACGTCGGATCGAAGCTGAGCTGCATCTAATTGTGTATAAAATCGAGCTCCAATCATTGGCATGAGATCTGTTACGCTTCTTCGTGCTTGATTAGAAAGTAAATACCTAGAAAATTATATTTCCCGTGATGTATTGTGCTACTTTCTCGAATAAAATTATAGCAAGACTTCGTTAAACTTTCAGAAGCAGAATCATATCGATCGATAACAGAATGTATACAAACAGAATGAGATTTCGAAGATCCGTGGAGTAGGAACGTGCGACCAGCTCCAGGGAGGCTTGCATGTTATCGCGATGGATGGCAAGGAGACTGCGACATGCTAAAGCCAACACCAACTTTCCTAGAGCAATTAAATCCTCTTGTTGATAATGTGGTATGAGCGAGAGTGGATTTGCTGCATTTCCATCGAAAGTAACAACATCCGGTATTGCCACGCAACTTAAACGGAGTCTCGTTCGCGACGTTAGCAACACTTTTGTGGGGTCCAGACATCTATATGCTAAACCTACGAAATACATTAAAAAGTCAAACATCGTTGTGCCTAGCTTGATAACTGTAATAAAATATAGAAAGTTAGTTGTATAAATTATTGAAGTAGACGAACCAGCAGCATGTATAACACGAAGTGCGGCAGTGAGTTGAATTATGTAGCTCCATATGACACTTTCTGGTAGCATACTGCTATGTTGTTGTCTCAAAATAGTATTCTTCGTATGACTATACGGCCGGGGAGCATTGGGGTCCGATGAAAATGGGTCCGTGTAACCATTCAATTCAGTTGCTGAGAAATGTTTATTTAATAATGTTTCTGACCCAGGATGATAATCGTAAACAAATACCATGGCTGAAATAACAACATTGTTTTGTAAAGGTACATTTAGCAAATTTGTTCGTACATTAATACAGACAATGATCACCAAAGGCCTTGGTGGTAAAGACTTCTCTTAACTGTACCAAGTTGGTATGGGATAATCTCTTCCACATATCTACCAGCACCATACATTTCGTATTAGCAAGTCTGAAATCTAAAAACATATTAAATGCTTATTTCAATATCAACTTCAAGCGTTTCATATACTGGTTATGGCACGCGATAACGTCGAAAAAACTAACCATGTATACGACGTAAACAATAACGTGTACCGCTTTTAATGCTGGTAGCTTTGTACGTTGAAGTTTGATATCCAAGAATTGTCGAGGCAGGTTTATGGATTGGTTCTAATGGGCACAACTCATGATAATTGTCTACTTCATTTGGTAAATCGGGAAACCGTACTACATCAGGTTGTGCTAACGTTAATGCATTTTTTTGAAGAATGTCCATTCGTAAACTCTCACTGACAAAGAAGCTGGGTGTTGCTTGAGGAGGTGGAGTTGATGGAGCGGAGGAGCAGTTGGATGATGGAGGTTTTGCTGGTTTCATCGGTTGAAGATGCGCAGGCGTACCTGGATAGACGTAGCCTACCTGACCTGCTCCCACAGTTCCAATCTGAAAACACAAGACATTGTTCATCGCTTGATTGAATCGAAACCTTCACAAAACTTCTTTTGAGTGATTTTTAACTACGCTTACAGTTTCAGTTCCTTCCTCTGCACCAACAGTCTCAGTCGCAGCATTCCCAAGGTAAAAATAAGTAGTACCGCCCACATTCTCTTGTGAATGATAAGAACTATTGAAAAGATTTGGAGAACTGCTGTTGCTACTAGTAAGACCCCTTCCAGGTACAAATTCTGGACTGGCAGTTACCTTTTTCTGTGAATCCAGAGAAAGGTTTGACAAATGTTTTGTGACTGCGGTGGTACTTAGAGTTACTGCTGGACTTTGACGATTCTGTTAAAGAGAAATACATAATAAAGATATTACATGTGCGCATGTTTTCGCCATTCTTAAGTATTGTATTTGATTCAACGATATATCTAACTATTTAATCTAAAATGAAAACTTTTATTAAGACATGACTCTCCTCAAATAAATTGGAGATGAGTAGTACACTACCATGTAGGTAGCAAGCTTGGACTCCAGTGGAACGCCGTTTGTCTGAGGAGTGTATGCAACAAACATTGATGGGTCCATCTCTCCTTCAACCACTGCATTTACTGCTGTCGCACTGAACCCTCACTTCTACTCTCCCTATTTTCCTCCCTGCTTAAAATCTCTTCTCGCCTGCTTCGTCAATCGTGATCAACGAATGTACTCTTATCACAATCGTTTGCACTTTTTCTTATACAAGAGTGTGGCTCGATATTAATCTCCAATTCCTGCAACATATCTTATAAATACATAAGTAAAATGAACGATAGAACCTTCAACAGTAAACTACATGATTACAAAATAGAATTGTCTCCAAAAGATAAAAAACATATTTCTCCACTTGCTTCGCTGTTACTACAAAGGGATTAAAAGTTTAGAAAACTCGAGTATTCTAAATCTAAACATGCACAGTAAAGTCTAATGCTGTTGATTATTATTTTTTGTCATTCACTTACATTTGACAAAGTACTTAAAAAATCCAGAAGGTATACAAAGAAAATAATTCATTAAAAATAATACATCCAACCAGTTTACAGGATGTAGAAAAATCATTTACTAATATTTATTTTATTTCAGATTCACATTGTGTCTACAGCGGTACGTAAAACTTTCCAGGCGCTTCATTTTGCAACTTTGAAAAGTTTTCGATAAATTCAAATGTATGGGGCATATCAAATTTTTTCTGCAAAATCAAGCCAGTATGTTCTATAAGTAGACAAAAAAAAAATGTTACATAAACATATGCGTATAAATACTTGATTAAAAAGTTATAACAATTGTGTGAAATCAAAATTAGTACACTACAATGTAAATACAGTTTAAAAATATTTATTCAATCTGTTCATAGACCTATATTAATCACTTTTATAAATTACTTACAAGATTGAGCGACTGTTCCATTACACAATTATTGATTTAAAACTTTTTATCTCATTTCAGCACCTGCACTATTAATTCTTTGTTCTGCAACTCAACAGTTTCATGCAACAAACATCTTTACAAACACATTGTATAAATATTATCAAACTACATTCGCGTTGTACCACACGGTAGCATTCCTTTGCTTCACACTTCTTATTTTCACTATAACTTTTTAATAACGCATTTATGAGTACCTGTTTATAGAACATTTCTTTCTTACTTCTATTCATAGAATACACTACCACAGTTTGGCTGCAAAAACCTGGAACACTGTACAAATATCCTAAAAGAAATGAGAGAAAGAATTACAGATTTCAATTTTATCTTCCCTATGAATGAATTCACAATGCCGTATCACTGAAAATTTCAAATAATCTTTCTCTCACGAATCACAGCCAAAAGATTCAGCAATCCAGAAACTTTTCCACGCCACTGTACGTGCGTCTGTGAAACAGAAAATCGAATGAAACGTACAAATTTGCCGCGTACGGCTAGCTAAGACTCGGTCCGCAGAGAATCCCAAATTCTGAATGAAATTTCGCATCCTATCATTAGCACACAAAACTCGAAAGAAAAAAAAAACAAAGAAAACAGGAACGAGCAAGTAGAATCGTACGGTATAGCAATGGCAGCTGATTTTGACAATACATCGAAAAAGACGCACAGGATATAACCTTGACTCCACGTTACTGGCGACGGGCGGGCTTCCACCGTAAATTCCACGAACACGAAGAGAAAAAACTACTCCGGACGTACGAGCACGGCACAGGAACCGATCGACCGTACAGAGATCGAAAGAAAAACAAGAAAAACAGAGGATCGGATCTCGAGAACGTGACCGTGGAAACGCGTACTTCTGGTACGCGGGGCTAACATAACCATTTATACTCTGTCACTGTCGTCGTCGTGTCGGTGTGCACGGCGCCAAAATTCCGATATCAGACACCTCGGACGCGCGCACCGAATTCAACTGAGAAATATCCCGGAACCGACGAAATCGCTCCGTGTTACAACATGTTTCCATCCAGCAACGATGGACAAAGGAGAAAGCAGAACCGAACCGCACCGATCTCGTATGTTTATGGTGTTTCTCCCTTCGCCGCGACCTCGTATTTTTCTCTTTCTCCCTCTCTCCCTTCCACCCTCCTATTCATGTCCTTCGATCGGAGCAGCTGTGCGTCTCTCTACGCCGCGGCTCGCTTGTCTCCGGCCGCGCGCTACACGCACGTACGTATGTACGCGACGCATGCACGCACGCACGCACGCGAAACTCCTATATTTACCTTTCGGACGCGCTACGAGCCACCGCGTCTCGAACCGACCGATTATCCTCAAACGATCCTATCGGTGATTTTGGATCGACCGAACGCATCGTTCGCGACGGAACTTTCTTCGGATGATATCGTTCGAAGCGTATGGGTCACGCTATTGCGTCGCGTTACGGATACTGACACTCAGGATGTACGTACGATGCACGAATGTTTTATGGAAATGTTCACGATCGAACGGAATGGTAGCTGGAAACTAGATGCTTTTATAATCGTTGTGTTTAAGATCGAACGATTCGTAAAGGTTAATACGGACGCACGATTTTGGAGTCAATGCTATTTTGTTAAGAGACATTCACAAGCGACGCGCTCGATGCCTCTGTGAGTTTGAAATCGTCTGACGTCGCTGCTTAACGTACATAGCTTCTTTTCTTTAATGCTCTTCTTATCTCACCGCACCTGTTTGTTTTATTTGTGATACGGAGTTCTGTTGTTCGAGTATTTACGATGGTTTTTAGGAGAACCCTCCCGGTACTGTAAGCTTCTCGACCGACCCACTCGACTGCGTTTCTCGTCTCGTGGATCACGTTGGCAACAGTGAACGCGGTCTGGGTAACTTCAGATTGTTGAGGGATTGAGAACGTTTCGGTTTGTTGTGTACGGTGTTTTTTTGAACATCGAGCTTTCGAGAACGTGTACAACGGTTCTGGTGATCGCTGCGAAAGATACGATACGCGTGGACGTAAATTTTAAAGGTATCGTTGCTCGAGGAGGTTAGGTAACGATGATCATACCTGTACGCTGTTTCACGTGTGGAAAAGTGATCGGGAATAAATGGGAGGCATACCTTGGTTTGTTGCAAGCAGAGTACACGGAAGGGTAATTATTATGATTGGCGTATAATAATACAGAAATGAATGAAATATGATATTACAAATGATGTGACACATAGTTTATAAAACGTGTTTACGTTTGTGGAAATTCTAACCTCAATTTTGACACATGATAGGGTGTCCAGGAGTTAACAGAACAGCTTTTCCAGCATGTTTGGTAGGTCATTCTGAATAAAAAAGGTCATATAGACTATGGTTCTTGGTTTATTTGTTTTCAAAGTAAGTATTGTTTACTCTGCATGTCAAGCATTGCACGAGGTGCTGGCTGTTGATGATTAGACAGAGGATACTTGTGCAAATATACATTTTTGGATTTCCATATTATCTATGTTAATGCAGTTGCTTTTTAAATAAACCAATAAGGAATGAACCAAGACCCATAGTGTATAAGATCTTTTTGATTCGGAATGACCTATCAAACATGCTGGAATTTATTTTGTTAACTCCTGGAATATTCTGTATACAAATGAAATTTTAATTAGAGATTGAAGACTGTTAGAGTAACAATTCCAGTTCTCAAAATAGTTTCAAAACATAGTTTTTTAAATTCTTTGATTCTGTATATATATTGTTTTATGTATATGTATTAACCCTTTGCACTCGGATGTTGAGGCATAATCAACATAACATTTCATTCCAACAGCTGAAGAAATGCTTGGAAAAATGTTAAAGTCAAAGAAAATTTACTTTGTCGATCTGATTAAATGTGGAATGTATTGATGCATTGTATTTAAATCCAATGTCATCCTTATTTTTTGTAATCAAACACTTTTTATTTTATTATTGAGTTGCTGGAACGAAGCATTGAATTTATCACAGAGTGCAAAGGATTAAAAGAATAATAAACAAAATTGAATTGATATATGAAAATCAGTTATATTGTGTTATGTTGTATTTGTTTTAATCTCTGATATCAATGGTTTCTTTTTCACTATGTCCATTGCTTTTTTATCTTATCAAATATAAGTTGTATCTACCTGTGAATGTTTATGTTACATATACATGTTACAGAGATGCTCTTGATGCTTTGGGCTTAAAACGATATTGCTGCCGCAGAATGCTTCTTGGACATGTGGATTTGATTGAAAAACTACTAAATTATGCACCATTAGAAAAATAGATGTTATGTAGAGTCTTTATTTTCACATTTTTATAACAATATTGTATGAATGAAGGATGCACGTATAGTTGAATTGTAAACAATGTTAAATACACGAATGTATATACAGATGATATCAAGATATATTCTTAACACTAAGGTACTGATACATGTTGTTTACATTCCCTGAATTGTAAACAAAGCGAGGAAAAATAAAATATGCAAAACATACTGTAAAATGATCTGTATTCTATAGTTACAATTAGTGTATTTTGTCACTTTCTTTTACTTCATGTTTGTAAAAATATTTAACACCTATTATAAAAAATTGATTAGTTTATGAAAAACATTGTGAACTTTTTAGAAGGTATATATTCACCTTAAATGCAACACAGAGAAGTGAAACATTTTTACACTGTACATCTATCGCATGTGGTTGACACGCAACAGGAACTCATTGTTCATTTATGTATGTAAACATAAGATTTTTTTATAAAAATTTTAATATTAATAACTATACTTATTATGTACTGGTAGTTCATGTTATTCAATTTAAAAGTAGAAGGTTATACTTTAAGACTTGATTGTTAATTCATACAGCTAAGAACACACAACATCAAATTTAAATTCTCATAAAAGATAATTTCATATGTGTTTCAGTTTTCACTAATTCCAATTGAAATTAAAAACTTTCAAATAAATAATCTTACAAGCATAAACCTATTATGTAAAGAATGGTTTATTACTACACGATTAAGACATTGTATTTTCGTAGGGAAAATCAGTTCTCCTGAATAATACAAAATTTTGGTTTTTTATCTTCCTTTTAATTTAAAAATTATCTACTCATGTAAGATATTTTTAAAATTTAAATACAATCGACGTCTTTCAGTCTATGATTTTCTGAAATTAAGAAGAATTTGTTGCTCACTCAATTTGAATAGTTATAAAATCTTCTGATATAACCTCCACTGACATTATTCGTTGCAGTTTGTGCGTAGATATCATTCAACCTATAATATACCGAATGTCGGTTGTTCAACGTATCATTCTCACAAGACTTTAGGTTTCCGAAGTTCTTGTATCTTACTAGAGCACTTCTTGTAGGCACATAAATAGCATCTAAATTTCTGATATAATGTTCACCGCAGTTTTGTCGCGCAATACTTATAAAATAAATAATTGCATTGTGTTTTCCTAATGTACCTAATTGTTTAGTCTTGATTGTCTCCATAAGTGATTTAAGATCCTCACGAAATATCAGAAACTTATTGCATTAAAATCTGTTAAGTGAGTACCAAACGTTCTCAGTTTGGAGTATTGGAATATCTACAGATCTATGCGTGTATGTAATAACATTTTTTAACTGTATAATTTCGCGATGTCTATTAATGCACTACGAGATCCGAATACTAACGCCATGAAACCAATGACACATATAATGACGTTCTTTAGCGCTACCCAGTTTCCTGGTCCGAAACCAACGTCCCAGTAAGTAACGGTTTCAATAAACACAGGAATCAGAAGTCCTAATATGGAAAAGCAAAACGCACCAATCAGACCAATGAACGGCCCTATAGTTGGCACAACTACAGCCAGTAGAACTGTAACACATAAAACAATGTACTTAATTCTCTTGCCATAACAGGTATACTTATACTAGATGCAATAAAAATTTAAACATATACCTGCACCAGCGACCATAACTGTTCGCAGAATATAATTGGCTAACATCGGCTTCTTCTGGAACCGTTCCTTTATACCGTTCCATGCGATATCAAGGCAAACATAAAACTGCAAGCCGAATGTGCAATAAACTGCAAGAGCTATTAAAATCTTCACAACTTGAGCTGGTCTGAAAATGAAACACAGTGCGCTCCGTCATTGACATTGTTCGTAACTCGCTAACTTTCATTTGTATTCGCTGTAATGCTTACATTTCTTCCGTTGGCAAATTCAATGTGATACTGTCTTGCGTAGCGTCCTGATATTTGGCATAGCCCAAAAATCCAAGTAAAATGTATATAAGCGTAACTCCGGACATTCCCTTGTTGAGAACACCGCAAATTCCAACAAAATGTTGCGGCGATTTCATGTTATTCTCCAGTGGCATTACAACACCTGAAAACATGAACCGTCAGTAATCTTTATCTCTTCGGAGTGAAGCTTCGAGGTCAAGTAAAATATATACAATACCTATTGCTTCCATTGCAAAAATAGTGAGGCTGAAGAACTGTGGAAAGTTCTCAATGGACGCGACCAAGGGCACGCTCGTGATAGGTGGAAGATCCCAGACTAAATAATAAAACGTTATTCCTAAACCTGTTCCCATGAATATATTGGCAACCATAGAAACAGGTGCGAGGTATTTCAAGTTGGGTATCCAGCTGAGTAGTATCATCGGGACCATAAGGCAGGCTGTGATCAGCCGAATACTCACTTCGCCAGGCGCAACACCATTGTAATGTTCAATGATTTGCTGAAAGTTTGCAGCAACGATAACCGCGTACACGCTGCAGGTGCCGAAGTACGTTGTGAATAAACTAACTTGTATGAGGTACCTGCGGACAGAATCAGCAGAAGGTTATACAACCATCATTCATCGTCACTAGACCACGAATGTTTATGCAATTTAACATACCCAAACATTGAAAAAGGATACATTTAAAACCCCAAAAAATAGAAGGTTCATTTCTTAAACATTTACACAACGAAACACAGTTTTATCAAAATTTCATTTCTATGGCTGCATTAACATAACAAATGTTGAACTTTACATGTGTATATTTGCATAAACATCCGCAGTCTTATCATCATGTTTAAAGTACATAACACTGATTCTACATTATCGTTTGTGTCTTACCTAACTGGCTTTGAAAATCTTCTTCCCCATTGGGGTCCCGTGGCGAACGCTACTTCCGCCACGTCGGCGAAACTCATTTCTGTACGCCGCGATTTGTGGTACAAAACATGTGCACATTTTACCTAAAACACATTACGAATTCCATTTGTAAACTCCTATTGTTACTTCGATTACCTAGGTTCAACGTATCCGAGCATATTTACCAAAATGTATGCACAGTGTGTGCACACAAATGCTACGAGGACCGTTGCGAGTATACCGACGAGGAGACCAGAATTCATGAAAGCCATTGGCATGGACAATATACCAGTCCCTAGCGAGGCTTTCAGTAAATGCGTCAACGTTTCACAGTCCCTGCACAGACACAAATTGAAATGTTAATTCACGATTATCTTTCTTATATTCTTGTCAAATATTAAGGGAACACATATGCTTGCATGGGTCAAAAAATTCGATTTCTTACAATTTCGGAAAGTGTGATATTTGTCGAATTTTATGTTGCAAACTTCGAAATTAATAAATAAAAATACACCTTACGTATCCACTTAACACTTTGAATGCCACGCCACCGATGTCTGACTGCATATAGTATTAATAAACGTACATAATAAAGTCTGATAGAAGCAGTAAAAAAATGACAAGAGTTATTGATATTAGTAATGACAAAAAGGAGAATTAACGGTTATATATGCATTTTGTATAAAAATTTATAAATTTTGTCATTTTCAGCTAATGCAGCGTGGCACTCAGTGTTAACGTAAAATTGTGTAGAAGCATGCATCTCTAAAAGTAGTACTAAAGAATGTTTTATAACATTCTCCTTAAACGGGTAATTCGTTCAGTAGTATACACGAAAAAAGCTTTGCAACACTGTTGAATTTGTATGTTATTGTTGTTAGTTCATGGTTCAGACTTACGTCGTTGGATTATCAATAATGCGTTCATTGAACGGATCGAAGGTTTTTCCATCGGGTGGTCCCGTTTCCACATCTTTTGGAGCGACTTGGACTTTGTATCTGCAATGAAGACAAAACATTATTGTATGGTCACTGGCGTGGTTCTACTTTACTCCATGGGGCATCGGGGGTGGAGGCGTTCACACGCCGAGATTACTACTATCTAGGCAAGGTCGAACTAAATTGAACGATAACACGATAAAAGTGATCGAGATTTGATAATTTTAACTGGAGCGCTCCTCGATTGATCTGTACGAAACAAGTTCAGATGCTTACTTGGTCAGTACACCGTCTTTCACGTTCGACCCATCTTGGGGCAAGAAGGTGTCCATCTCCGTGGGCGTTTTGTTCTCCTATAATAAATGAAACGCATTAATTATGTAACCGAACTGCAACCAGCAGATAATGTACAACACATATGTATACTTCTAGCCAAAAGTTTGGAATCACTAGATGATTTCTAGCAAAATCGAATGTCCTGATAAATATTGTACTGACCCATCGTTGGTGTGCCAAATGTTAACGGGAATATATTTTATTTTAAGAGCGTTTATTTGAACCACTTGCCTTATAACAACGAGCAGCACTCGTGACGAAGATTACGCTCCACGTTTTAGAAAAACATGACTCAGTCTTGTACTGATTTATAAAAATGACACTAAAAAAAGCTTCTTTGACTGCCAAAGAATTGTTAAAGGCAAATTGTACGTTTTAATGTATGTTCTTTACTTATTAAAGCACAGAGACATTCAAATAGTGAACTATAGCGCACTTCGCGATTAATAAAATCGCAAGGCAAGGGGTTAATGGCTATAATTTTTTTAAAAAGATCCTGTTTCATTTAATTTACGTAGCGATTCCAAGCCTTTGGATGGGAGTGTACATTTTGTATGAAACGTACCATTTTGGTATGTTTGCGTCCTGACTGTTCGAGGTGGGTTATCTGCAACAAAAATAAAACTGCATCAGCTTTGACTTGATAATTAATTAAAACCAATTTTGAATTGCAGAATACAATTATGAAGCTTTAATTAACAGGATAACGAGTTCACTTATACTAATTCATGAATTAATTATCGAGTCAGACGGTCTGTGGAGGAAATTCGACTCGGTTCATCGTATACCATTATCATCGACTTTATTCATCGAGCTGATTAAATCGCTGTCGGGTCTACCGAGATACTATTATCGTGGCTACGAGGAGGATGGTTGATCGATAAGCAGAAATCACGTAAACAAACACTGGTTGGAAATCTTGATTCGTTAAATGTAATTACCAGGCTCGATGCATTCGCGGCTCAGCAAAAATTGCATTTGCAGTACACAGTGGTGTAATGATAGGAAATTTGAAACTGCGACCAACAGATCTTAAAACACGTTGCTGTTAAGAATCGGAGGATCAGGTTTCTGATAATTCAGGAGGGCGAATCAAATATCACGTCTGCGGGTGGTACTATGCTTAACGTGATTTATTCTGCGCAGCATGTTGGAGTTTCTAAATTGTTGAAATGACTTCAAGACACAATTATTTCAGTCGATTTTACGACATTTTTTCAGTTGCCGTCTGTTCAATAGACAATGAGAATTTCATGTTTGAAAGTGCTTGTTGACTGCTATTCGAAGCATTTGAATGAACCACTGAATCTTAATTCACTGAATAAGTGGGAAGAAGTCCTTTTACTTTGTACAAATGATAAGACAGACCTAAATTAGAACGAAATTTGCAATGGTAGCCGTGAAGTATGAATACTAATAGCGGTTCAAGACAAGGTGTAATAACAATTATGCAAATAAAGAGTAGAGTGAACATGAAAAACCGATTGACACGATGATTACCGCATTGTATAGACTGTGAAAACGACACGACTTTACAGACTTCGAGACAACGTGAAAGTAATCTGAAATTATACTCTTTCTAATCAATAACGTTGGTAATTAATAGTTTACAGTTCTGGCTGGTTCTGTTAGATCTTCTTCAACACTTTACTGGTAGTATTAATTTTCAAGAAAACGAAGAACAAAAAGGATGAAAAGAAATAGTAGTATACTGCACTACTCGTATTATTATAGTACCATGGTACAGTGCAGTAAAGCAGTATAGTATAGCACTGTACCAGTACTAGTATATTACAGTACAGCATAGTAGTATAATATAGTGGCATATAGTGATATAATATAATAAAGTATAGTATTATAGTATACTGTCGTACAGTAGTATAATACAATAAAGTATAGTATTATACTTTCATGCACTGATGTAATAGCATGTACTGCTAGTATCATAGTACTATAGTATTATGCATTGCTAGTATTATCTTACTACAATATTATTCACTGCTACAGTAGTACTCATTGCTCGTATTGTACTAATATACAACACTAACGCATAATACTGTACTGAGCTCCAGTCTATTATACAATACTCTACATATCAGCTGTGAAACTAGTTTTTTCTCGTAAATACACTAAACGGATGCAGTAGAAACCACTGTCATAACAGGACAATAATAAGTTCTATCGAACGCGAAAGAATTTATTCACGGGTAAAACGAATATGTAAATGTAGGAGTAGATCATGTTAAAAGGTGTAGCGATATGTATGAAGAATCAGAATTTAATAATTAGAACTCCCATTATTTCTTGAACAGCCACCGTGAAGAACGAATATGTAAATGTACGAGTAGATCATGCGGAAAGGTATAGTATTATGTATGAAGAATCGGAATTCTACAATTAGAATTTCCATTATTTTTGGAGCAGCTTTCGTCAAATTTGAAATTCTGTCTAAATAGATAACGCGCGACATAATGTTACGCGCGAACAAGTGCATAACAGGAAACGTGTCATTGTGGAAGAAAATGATGGATCACTTTGCAAATTCGTGTTATCGCTTCTCGATTGATTTACCTTTCACCGTGGCTGCATTCATCAATAATCCCGGCGATTAGTATCATCCGAACTCCGCTCCGATACCCCTTTGACGCCGTTACGTAAAACAATATCGAGAGATAGCCCCTTAAACTTTAAGAGACTTTGGCCTTGCTCGTTGCGGTTCTGCGTGTATGAAAATGACGTACACGGAAACGCGAAAACTATCGACGACGACCGATATCGGTGAGGAAAATTAACGTGAACGTGGAAACGTTAGGCGACCTTCTATTGACACTCGCCTCTGTAACGTTTCAAACAGCGAACGACGGATTCGTACGATTTACAATGGCATATGCTCCTCGACGACATCCGTTCGCGTGTTCCGACGCCTATCGCGTTACTCTGAACTCCTGAACGATAAATTTTGTTGCCTGTTGATCAAACATGTAATTACTGCGGAGGGATAAATTCAACGATAAACGTACAGCGTGAGTCACAAGATTCGTTACAAGGCAGCATCTCAATAAGCAGGGATAACAGAGGACAAATTCTTAGATTGAAAACGAATTTTTCAGCTCAACGTCACTTCAAGGTCACTGCAGACTTACATATATAATACCCTGTGTTTTTCACAATTATGTGAAAATCGTCGAGAAAAGTATTTAAAGTGGACTAGAGACTTTGAAGACCAGTATCTTTTGTAAAAAAGCTATACGTAACAAGTGATCATTTGTGTTTAATTGTTAAACAGGTGATGCGACTCATCCTGTATTCTAAATGCTTCACGGGAATTTCTGTATGAATCGACGTACGGGGTACGAAAAAATAATCATCATGAGTTTAAGAGAATCTTCGCGTCACGTTCGATGGACATTTGCTAACAAATATTCCGTAGAATTCATTTCGATCTTGAAACTGTGTTCACAAGTTCGCAGGGAGACTGGGCCACAGCGTGCCGAGTCAACAAAGGTTGTTTACCGACACCGCGATCGCGTGATTCCCTAAGACGTGTCACCGCGATAGGGATAGTTTTGTTGATCAAAATAACGAACAACAGTAACTGCGATATATTCTGCACAACAATAACAATTTGAATTGCGAATATTACGTGTGTGAAGTAGGCGCATTTGTAGTGACGATTCAGACGGGTACTCCGGAGTCGTAACGTATAATGCTTAAGAATAAGATCGAGCGTGCGCTGAAGCTGCTTTGTTCGTGTTGGAAGTTTGTCAAAGACTGAAGTTGTAAGACGTTTGGAATAAGACTTTGGAATATGATTGCTTGAATAAGACTGACGACCGATTTTGCGTGAAGAACTAACGAAGTCGCAAGGTTTGATTTTCGCTGTGGAGTGGGTGAACTGCAAAACCAATCAGAATTGCCCGATGGTTCGGGGCAACCCTGACTGGAAGTACAGCCCTGAGTAGCTGATCGCGTACGGTAGGGTTTTTCTTGGCCGCGGAAAAATACAGGGTGTCCGAGCTTATCCGTTGCAAGCTCATATTTCCTAACTTATTGAAGATAGAGAAAATGTTGTATATGGAAGTTACATGGTATGAGGGGGCACATCTTTTGGCAAAGGCGAATTTGTTTTTACATTATTATTTTAAGAGATATGAAGGTCAAGTTCGGTTTTTGAAATGGAACTATGTATTTTTGTTCACATCATTTGATAGTGCTTTTCAAGAGGAATTCACTTATCATCATGTATACACCCGATTTTTATTGGTTTTCGAGATATTGCGCTTACAAATAATCCGAACAAAAATACAGTTCCATTTAAAAAGAAACGAACTTGACCTTCATACCTCTTAAAATAATAATGTAAACAAAATTTGCCTTCACCAAAAGATGTGTCCCCCCATACCATGCAACTTCCATATAAAATATTTTTTCTATCTTCAATGAGTTAGGAAATATAGGCTTGTAACAGATAAGCTGGGACACCCTGTATGTATCTGCATTGCTCGAGACGACGCGTAGACCTTGTGACTTCTTGCTTAATTTTCAATAAGTCACCAGGTCCACGCTCTCGACTCCAGACTTACATACTCTGGCCTGGCAATTGTTTCATGGTTACCTGCCCCTTCGTTGCCAGGAACAGCCCAGGCCTTTAAATGCGCGTGACCGCAGATGCGCGAGTCAGTGGGACTTAAGCCCCGTCTACACTAGCAAACAATTTGCGACATTTTCTGCGAGAGCTATGTCAACGTCCGTGCAGACACGCCTGAGAGTGAAGCATTCCAGCAAGTTCAGTTTGTTTGCGACAGTTGATCTCAGGCGTGTCTACACGGACACTGACATCAACTCTCGCAAAAAATGTCGCAATTGTTTTCGGTTATTCTGGTGTTCTTTAGAATTTCGATAGAAAAGTATATTTAGCAGGGGAATGTACCGCTGAACAAATCGAATATCGTGGATGATTATGGCCACCCATACCATTGAATGTCTGGAAAAGGACGTTTATGCCTTACTCTCCATATGGATCTATAAAATAGATCGTAAAGTATTTCCGATCTTCATTTATAACCGGCAATAAATACATACGTCTCTAAAAAATTGTTTCCACGGCCATCGCCCTGCTAAGACGATATAATTCCATAGAACGCATCATGTGTTATTAATCTTTGAAGCTGATGCTTTCAAGAGTCGCAACCTCAACCTTCGAAATCGTACTCGCACATAAATATGAAGAAAAATGTCACTAGACTAAACTCGTTAGATAATTTTGTGTCGCTGCGATCGTGCGGAGTCACTATTGAACAGTTTACGTAAATGATAGCTTCGGAAAACCGTAAGGTCACTTCGAAAAGTTGAAAACAGTTATCGAGAACGAGATAACGGAAAGCTGAGAGGAAAACTTTCAAACAGCGTCATCAGATATGTAATAAATTATGCTTAATTACCTCGGCAGTTCGTATTGATGAACTACGCAGACTGTTTTACCCTTTGTAAAAGTAAAATTGAGACGGGAAGTGGAAGGAGGTCAAGTACAGAATGTAAGGCTTTGGAAGCATGTACTTGCTTCTTGCAAGGTGTTATTGCGATAACCGTATATCACGGGCGGAAAACTCATTAAATTACTTCACACGTACACTCACTGAACGCACATAGACGTTATCCACACGGACCATAGTATTCTATTCAGGACCTCTGAGGCCCACACGTTCAAATGGGTCAATTTTACCCTTTGATCGACTCTTGCTGATCGAACGTTTTTTATATCTCTTTGTTGATACTACATGCTTCCTAAGTCTTAAACCCTTTTTAACAATGAACTGAGTTAAAAAATTCTAATCAAGTATAACACTGTAAATTATGATGCTTGTCGATCAACCTGGCGCCATTTCAGGGTCTCCACACGCATCAGTTGCCAGGTGTACATGCAAATTTGTTGCTGTGTCATGCCGATCCTGACTCGTAAGGAAGAATTTTCCTCAGTTCTCTTTTCGATCGTGCAACTCGAAAGCCATTGTCCATGTTCTCAGAAACAACGTGTAGCGCTCCTCTGGCCATGTGTTAAATATAGGAACCCATAATGGCTTCTGACTCATCAAATTCGACGCGGAAAAATACGTCCATCATAAAACTCGAATAACGAAGACTGTGAAACGACTAATGAACATCAACCGCAATCGATAACAAGTATCGTGTAAAATAGAGGTTTGTAAATTCCGAGCAGGCAGCAAAGTGGACTTGACCTTCGTGTTGCAATAATGTTTCAGGGTCAGTAACGTGTGCGAAGCACGTGTCACGTGTTTCACACAATGACCGCGTTCGACACTTGACGAAATTCTTAACCACTTCGAAACAGATCGCAGATAACAGGAAGAATGATAGTGGGCTGATTTGGTAACAAAAATTTCAGCTACCGGCGCGTGAACTGTCTCGTGAGATAAATGGGCGATTCACGTGTAATTCGACCAGATGTCGTGAGTCGAAGTTGCCGTACCGGTTTCGATGAGATTTCGATTTCCTGCGTTGATAGTTAACAGCATATAAATGATCCATCGACTGTAATGGAAGTATCTACACCAGCATCCATAAGTATTTGGACACCTTGACATTATCGGAAAGATATGAAATATACTTTAAGTAAAATTTTTTAAAGCTACTTTGGCCACTGTTTTCGTTTCAGATGTTTGCATACAGCGAATAATCATCGAAGAAGGTAATATTTAATGTCAAATAGTATAAATAAAAAGGTAATAATTAAAGGCGGACGAACGAAATATTTAACAATTTTCGTCCATTTGTTGGTAAGATTTTTAACATACAATTCATCTTAATTCTTCCACGTGTATTAATTGATGTTAATTCATTTAGAAAGGCGTCCATTACATGAAGGATATTAACATTTTAATTAGGTTCCATCAAGTCGTGTCCAAATACTCATGGACGGTAGCGCGTGTTTACAGTTGCATTGACTGGCCGAACGTCAAATAACAAATATTGATTGCTTTTATCATCTTGGAAAGTTATTGATTCGGAACTCGAGATAATGCAGGGAATTAAGCCGATCGTTTTATTCTATTTTTAGACGACGTGTACACATACAGACCCGAAGGTCCGTGTCCCGTGCGATTGCCAACGGTTCTATATTTTTGAGGACAATGTCCGAAGTTACGGCAAGAGCGATCGAAGAAGCACGGACTCGTAAACTCTTTCAATTTTTACCATTCAGTTCACTTTTCTGATAATATCTTTCTAAGAAATACAATTTCAGTGACATTTTCTAGGTATTTTACGTTTTTTTACTGTTTCTAAGAAGCTTCTGACGCACGTTCCACTATTATTTATAATTATGTAATAGCGATCTTTACATACACAGGATTATAAAAAGTTGGTTCGAAATGAATGTTGGAATTTAACCATCAGCGATAAAACCCATATGGATTATGGTATTCAACTATGAGACTGTACAAACAAGTCGAACCATAAAATACTACAAACATTCGAAAATAAAATGCTGCGAGTAATTGCGGGTGCACCATGGTATGAAAGGAGCGATTATATCCCAAAAGACAATGGAAAAGGAGACGGAGCCACTGTAGCTCTCATCCAGCAGCAAATTACCCCGCTTTTAAAATAAATTTCTGTACTTCGTATCCTCGAGAATCCAACAGCTAATTATAACCGCTGAAAGTTGGTAGAGATACAGTATCCAACGATGAATCGTACGGTTCGCGTTTTAGACAAATAATGATACATTTCTTCTTTTACAATTATTGAAGAAGAAGACAAGGAGATATTCTCATAAAATATCGCGACTTCTCTTGTCTCCGTGAAAGAAGAAAACAACAGTTAACAGAGCCACTCATTGTTCGACAAAAGTATTTGCACGCTACAATAGTATTAGGGAACAAAGAGTCTTTCATTAATTCGCAATCATCCAACTGAGCGTCTGCAGTATTTTTCAAAGAATTCCAAACAATTGTCAGCTTTTCATCTGTATTACCGCGGTGTTCTGCAGACGTTGAAGATAATCTAATGGCTCAGGAAAGTATTCGAATATACTTTCAAACTGGACGTTTAATAAAATCACGTGTATCGAAGGTTGCGTGTTAAGCCGTTACAATTTCCTATACGCTTGTAAAATTTCCATTTAATCTCGTAATTTATTCTCTGTGTGAAAAGGTGATGGAAAGGCTGAAACTCACAGGACTCAAGTCGAGCGTGTAATTGAATGTTTGGACAGCGTATAATCACGCCTTAACTACTTAATTCGATTTGCAATGGTATTTAAGAGACAGGAACGTGTGTGAAATTCGCCGACGTCGAACGTATCATTAAACCGATCGAGCTTGGTTATTTCATTGGAACGCATTGCAATTGCAGCACGACGAAGGAATATGTGTAAGGTCGAGGTGTAATTTGTTGCCATTCACGCGTCAAACTAACATTCGTGGTTTCGCGAGATATCGTTTGCACACCTGCCAGATAAAGGATACAAAAGGAAAATGTTACGTAATCCCGATATTTTCCTTCTAGCTCGATAACTTGTAGGGTGTGTAATTAAGGTAGCTGAATTTTTTCTGCAGCCGTTACGTCACCGAAATGGAGAACGGTTTCGATGGATAACGTAAAATCAGATAAGGGAACTGCCGTAATGACTGTGTTCCGACGATTCCAGCGATCTACATTGGAATTAATTAATCTTTAATCTATCCTCGTTGAAGCGACAATTACACCGGGCTAAGTATATTACATTGAAAATGAGGCCATTCAACTTTCAGAGTTAACCTTTCGTTAATTACGGTCAATTTTATGGTCAGTACCATTAACAAATTGCAGGCCGACTTTGTTGAAATTTATGGGAATGAAAAATGGCAGAAGGGTTGTTCCAGCAGAGCAGACCCAGGCGTTCTGTAATCTTTCAAGTAATGTTATTTTATAATTACTTTTTAAGATTGTTTGAAGACTGTGTTACTTCGCAGATATTAGGTCATCCCATAAGTAACGTTATTTTTAAACATACCGTTAAGCATAAATAAATTCACGAGTACAATTAGTGTTAATTGTTTAGATTATTAAAAATTAATTTTTGGCGGCCTTGTTCTACTACTTTAGACAGTTTGTTGATCCCATCTTCAACAAATTTTTATTATTTTGAACTAGAGAATTCATTTTAAACTTCAAACGATCGCTATCGAAACTGAATTTTTGTGCACACGAACACGTGCATCCACGAACAAAAAAATATTTATAAAACATGTAATTATTTTCATTTGTCACTTACGTCGATATTGCCATATTTTCTTGACTAACAAATCAAATATTTGAGCGACGAGTTTTTTCGAGTAGTAATGCAAGCTTTTGTTAATACACATGTGGTGAATAATAATAAATAATAGTTAGGTCCGTAATTATTTTGAATGTTACTTTAAGAAGGAATTTTCATTTATTAATCAAATATTATTTCTTGATAAATAATTCCTCAATTTGTAATTTTCCCAATTATCCTCCTTGTATTGTCACGGCCTCGTTAAGATTAATATTATTTGTGCGAATTAAAATTCGTCCAAATCTCGAACAGAGAATGGAAAATCACGAAAACCTTTGTCTAACGCGTATCTGCGCTTGATTATAAATATTCAGATAAAAGTTAGTGCTGACGGCAACTTCTTAGTTTATTGGAACCGACAATTGACTCAATAACTTGTGATAGGATAATTCCGTGTCAACGGCGCCTCTTATCGTAACGATTGTTTGTTGCTTCGCGGTAATCATGCATCGATGAACAAAATAAATATTTTACGTGTGACTGTTAGCAATAAACGTCCGAATCTGTTTTCAAGCGTTGTATTTATGCATTCGGTCTATCGCTAACGATTATCTGCTTCTCAGAGAACAAAAATCGTTCTCAGTATTGAATTAACCCGTTATTCATGCTTAATTACACTAAATTATACTAACCGTCTCAGGTTACGAAATTGATCGAATTAGTCAAGTCCAAAGAATCAGCTTGACCCGTTGATCGCAATAAGAAAGTGCAATCACGGTTATTAGAAGTATTACGACACTGTTTCAAAGTAACATTAAAAAACTGAACGCGACTTCGGGCGATACGTACGTAAATGTTTATCGACGCTTGCTTAACTATATTCTTATCAACCGTACAATTTTCACTCCGTTCACTTCAACGCACGTCTAATGTTAGAAAAATAAAAATACACATGCGACCGATGCATTTTTGTTGACTGAATTACGACACACGATTTTTCATTTTCACGCCATGTTGCGCGATATCGTCGAACGCTTCCTCGAGATTTTTTTTCTCGATACGTCCGTCGTATCGTCTATGTTTCGTAATAAAGTTCAATAATATTTTATTATCGACTGTAATGCTCGAATGATAACGCGCTTACTAACGAAAACGACTGACACCCGGCGGTAAACATAGTCTCACCGTGCAAGTAATACTACTCACAATCATAAACGGTCGCCGTTTTGGGAACAATGTTAGTCAGCGTTCTTAAACCAGAAATTCGCACGATGACTTGTATATTTTCGCACGGTTTTAACCAAAACAGGCTGATCGAACCGTTCGAGAATCTCTGCTTCCTAAGCTGAATATTTAAATAGTTATCGCCCACGCTGTAACGGGCGTTTTCTGTCGATTGAAATGTTATTAACACTTTGACTGCCACGTCACCCATATATGGGTGACACTTCGATTCAAGCATTATTTATTTGATCATTTCTGGTATTCATAAATTTATTTACTAAAATTTAATGGTACCAATAAAACAATTATGAGTATTTTGAATATTCTTGATTCAAAAGATATTAACTTGCGATTATATTTCCTTTGTATAGAAATTTTGAAAGTTTGCCATTTTCAACCAATAGCGCGTGGCGGTCAAACTGGTAAACAATGTCTCAATTATACAGAATAGGAAAGGCAAAACGTGAATATTATGGCGACTCAAAGACGCCACTCGAGTGTAAACGGTTCAAAAAAGAATCTAAAACTATTAGATGATCGAGTAAAAACCAGCCTGACACACGTGTAGTTTATGGGACTGTAAATGTGTTAAATATTTTTTTATTCTTCTTTGCGATTATTGTGCGTTCTGGAACACCTTGTTATTATTATTTTATATGCATACATACAGGATGGGTCAGCCACTATTACCATCTTAATTATTTCGACAACTATAGCAGTTAGAAGAATATTTTTCGAGTAAAAAGTATACTTTGTACGCAGAGGTCTTACTGTATAGTATAATACTATACATATTATGATTTATCAAACTACTGAATTGGCAGTTAGGTTATGGTGTTGATGATGGTCAGTAGCTTGAACAACTTTTGCAAGTTTAATTTCGTTCATCATCATCAAAACTTCTATCATCGGAATTCAGAAAATGTTTTTCTCGTCCGACAAGCCGTCACGCGGAGAGGAATGTACCCATTCATATAAAAAAACCAAGTGACCTTCATATCTCCTAACCTAACTTAACCGATGGAAGAGATGTTATTATCACGCAATAGACCTCTCAGTACAGAGTAGTTTTTATTGGACAAATATTCCCAGAACTACTATAGTTTTCGAAATAACTAAGATGCTGATATTACTAGTCTACCTTGTGGAATATGTATGTGATTAAAAAATATATATAAGTAAAGAAATGAGAGACTATAAAAAAATGGGCATGTTTTATATATTTGGAACAAATCTGGCGCCATTGTACGCAGTTTAATCATGACTAACGCTCACTAGACATGTTTGTTGTGACGCTAATTCGACTTGAAGTTTTTCCTTTTGAATGGAAGGTCGACATAAACGTATCTATTACGTTTAACATTTGCTTCTCTATAAAAGGGAGATAATACTGTTTGAAGAAAATGGTTGTGCAGTATAAATTGTAGTAAAAGAGCCGGAAATGAATGTAATCGGATAAACAATGCCTCTACGTGTTTAACCGATTACCTCCATCTGACGGTAATCTTTCAAAATCCTTAGTGATTATCTCTAACCAATTTCTATGCTAATATCTAAGCTTCTCCGGAGTCTGATGCATCTATTTAGTGACTAAGGATAAAGATTATAATCTCATTTTGTCAGTACCATTTCCACAAGCGTTTCCAAAAATGTTACAATCATGCATTTCTAATTTTTGTATAATATGCAATCGACGCGTCGAATTAAGAGAAACTGACATTCTGCCGAAAAACAGTCTGCTTATCCAAGGCAGATAAATCGTACGCTGACATGGCACACAGCTTGATAATTAACCGACAGTGTGAGCGAAACATCAATTTTGTACGAAAAAAATACTCTTGCACTCAAGACCGAGTAAATAAAAAAAGGCCTTAGCCGCGCGTGTTTTTGCGTTTTATCTTCGTACTCATTCATCCGTCATTGAAAACATACGACAACGTGCCATGTTGAAAGACCGGACACCACCATTACGTATTGACTGCAAATGACTTCGGAAATAGAGTTCTAAAAACACAATGTCTGAGAGGATAAGACGAGAATCTCGGACGTTCGTTCTTTTTTTATTTTCTTCGGCAACGCGGGGTCACCAGTATAGTGGCTAATCTCCAAGGAGACACGTCACTATAGCGGCTTATTACGCTTTCATGCCAACCAGAAAAGTGTCTGTTTTACGTCGTTTAAATTATATTTTGTCATGGTCGAGAACTGCTTCATTATTTTTCATAAAACAGTTTACGTTATTATTTGACATTGCATTATGCGCCAGCGTATGTATTGGGTTGGTACATCAGAAATTGAAGTTCTGAATGGGGAAGTTCAAATAAGTTATTTTTGGCTTGTATACATCTTTCCCAAAGGCTGACTAAAGCATTTATGCCTTTATGGTAGAAATTAGTGTCCTTTGACAACATTAATGTTTCGAAAATACTTTTTGCAGTCTCTTCACTTGTGAATCGCTTATTATTCAGAAAGTTATCAAAACTTCTGAATAAATGAAAATCGATTGGTGAGTATGAGGGATTATTATCTACATTTAGAACTTCATATTGTAAATCATGCAGCTTTTGCAACGTCGTTCGTGAGGTCTAGCGTTGTCATGCAGAAGGAACACACTTTCCTGATTCACTAATACCGCTTGTGTTTTTTGTTAATATCTCATGCATTGTTTGCAATTCAGCAAAGTATTTTTCAACTGTTACTGTTTCCCCAGCTCTTAAAAGGCTATAATGAATAATTTCTTTTTGTGTCTACCATACGGTAAGCATAAATTTCCTCGACCGAAGAGCTTGTTTTGGAGCCGATTGTGAAAGTTCATCAGCATTCAACTATGATGAAAATATTCGTCTGTTGTCGTATAGTATCCACTTTTCAACACACGACTCAAAAAAGGTTCCGTTTGTTGCTGGTGAAGAAGAAAAGTCGCTGTTGAGAACCTATTCCACCTATTTGCCTCCAATCATTTCTGAGATATCCACTGGTCAAGTTGTTCAACTTTATCGATTTCCTCAAACCTCGTACGACTGTTGTATGACAGGCTTTGAGTTCCTTAGCGCGTTCTCCAGTAGCTTGGTGAACATCAGATTCCACCAATTCCCGCAAAACTTCACGATCCAATAAATGATCCGGTTGCCCACGTGTCTCATTCACAAAATTTTCCAACCAACTTGTGACTATCCTTTCAGAGATAGTTCCCCCTCCCATTAGATCATTTAGTCATCTTGCCATTTTAGCTGCACTGATTCCACCTTTGTGCTCATAAAACATAATTGCTCCGATCTGGCGCGGTTCCATACTTCCAAAAATGCAACATGGAACACTTTAGTCGCCTTTAAACGTTCTGAATTTGTCTTAGACTGAATACTGCTTGCTCCTCGATGCCAATGCACTTATATCAGTTCGAGAAATTCATATTCTATACCAGAGATGACCATCCGGGGCAAGGTCTCATTCCAGCCTACCCCCACTCTGCGTCCATCTTCTCACGTAGGTTGTGGTCTGGATATAACGTCGAAAACATCGATAACTGTCTATACATAAATACGGTTTCCCAAGAAACAGTGACGTGACAAGAATAATTGTTTTTTTTATATATGACATCACTTTCATCTAGAGATTACATCTCAACGTTCTTATTACGTGAGGGGAATGGACGCAGAGTGGGGGTAGAGATGAGCCAGACGTTGCTCCGGATGACCATCTCTGTTCTATACCCCCCATAAACCAAGCATAAATTGCACCGCCCACGACAGGCAGTTCATATGCGCCAACCCAACGTAACAGTCTTGACTGAAGGATTATTAGACACGCGTGTGATGCAACCTGGCGTAGTCACCTGCATCGAAGTCTAATCCACGTTGCTAAACGTCATTCGAGAAGTGGGTCACCTCGTAGAAACTAGGTTTTCTAGTTCGTTGCCACTTGTGCAGGTGTCAAGGTTTGTCGTCGATGGTGTAATCACCGAGGAAAAAGAAAAAAATGTACATTTTCCAAAGAAGAATAGATACTGTGTACAGCTGGTAAGTTGGCAGACGAAAGGAATGCGGGTCTGATTAGTTAACCCTTTGCCTTACAATAACGAGTAACGCTCGTGCTGCAGATTATAATCTGTACGTACTAAATATGAGTCTCATTGAAATATGAATCATTAAAAATTTTATATTAGAACAGTCGTGACTTTCAGAAAATTTCTAACTCAAATTGTACGTGTCCGCTGATATTCTTCCCGCGCCCTCCTTATTGCGCTCGAATAATAAATTTCAGCGCCTGATAGTCGTAGAAAAAATCGTAAGGCAAGACGTTAATACTGGAATAGGCCCACCTAGTCGGACACAATCATCAAAACAGCACACGCATTTTTCTTATTGGCCAAAACGGGCATATCTACTGATCGGATCATATCCGACTTGCTTCTGTGCAACTTACCAGCCGTACACAGTACTCCTTGTTCGTAAGATTTATGGTATCACCTTGATAATTACTCCAGCGGTTTTAACGCCGGCATTCATGCGTGCACGCGCATTTATTACTTGCAGCTAATGCCTTGTGAAATGTCAACATAAATATTAATCGTATGCGCCTTCTGGAAATATTTCGATGCATAAATTATTCCGCGGCACGTGAACGCGTAACGGGGAAAGTCTATGTCGATATTCGTCACGCTTATAAGCCTTCGATTAAGTCGCCCGGCCGGCAAGGTCAATGAAATTATTCATATCGAGTGGAGAATCGTGTGTGATTCCACCTTCGACCGGTTTAGCGTCGAGTTCGAGGAATTTAATTGGAGATCTGTGACCGTTGATACGCTCTGTTGTCGTTCTGCGTAATTTTTAACGGTTTGACGGCCGAAGATGATTTAGGAAAATCAGTTGCCGCTGCTCATTTTTGCAAGGCTTTAGTCAAGTAACACAACTTCCTACATTATTCCTTCGGTATCAATCACTTTACAATTTGTATTTTACGAGTATTTCGTCAGTCATTTTTTATCAGTGATAGGTACGCTCATTTATTTGTTTTGCACGCGTGTTATTAAAACGAATGAAGTCGCGTATGTATGATAGCGGCCATCAAAGTTTTAAGTGTGTGTTTATCGCGAGAGCACCCCTTATCGAACGATCACTGAATGGTGATTGAAAATCAACGAAATCCACACCTTAATTTCTGTTTCAAATTTCGTATATTGATAGATCAATTTGGAAGTCATGGATTTCAGTGTAAATTCTTTTGTAGGTCCCAGGAGGGACCTGTTTCCAAGTGAGCTGCAGTCGAAGGATTAAAGATGGATCCGTGGAACTTGCGTTGGAAAATCATACAAATTGAACTCCTTTCGGTCTATTGTATTAAGCAGTAGAAAGATTAAAATGTGATGAAAAAATTGAGGGCAAAGGGAGTTGTTAAGGTCACTGACCACGCTCAATTTCGTTGGGTACTTGGTTAATGTAGTCTAGACACTGGTTGACCGAGTCCTTCCACGCTATTCAGAAACAGGATTGGACAGGTTCTTCGTGTTCTTAGAAATGCCCCCCTTATGGATTGTACTGAAAGTTATGTGGCAGCGCTGCGAGGGACAGTGCAAGGTGACAAAAATCTTATAAAACTTTATGCGTAATTCATTTTGAAATTCTGTACTGTAGTTTAATTTTAAATAATTACACTGCTTGAAATAATTGTAGAATTACATGGAACATCTTCAAGTGCTGCACACAGTGAACGATGAATGAAATTATTATATCAGATACAAAAAATTTCTTCTACTTTTCCTATTTGATAGATTGTTTAAAATTAGTGAACTATAATGAACTATAATTGTCTTGAACATGTTTAACCCTTTGAAGCCGGAAAGGTTCGGGAAAAATCGTGCACCATGTGCTGAAATTTTCCGTGGTCGAACACGTGTTTAATTTAATAATTAATTATAATTATATATTTGATGTTGATTGCTCAGTTGTTTCAGTCCTTTCAAATTGCAAAATATGTAACGAGACACATATATTTTAATGAAATAAGCAAATATGATAATTCGTCTAAATATATAGGTTGAAAGCGTACAGGAAACGCGTGTGCCTAGGCCAGTTCGGTGGCTCGTAGCACACAGTGAACGATGTTTTTGAACGCATATATACGTCTGTCGTCCGCAAAGAGTTAAATAAATGTATTCAATGTAAACTTATTGTTTTATACTTAATATCAAATTACACCGTAAATAAATAATGTCGTTATTTACGTTATACAATATACGTTAAGTAAATATATTATTCCATTTTATTTAATACAAATTTTATTTCGCAAATGCTGAATGTGGAAGATGTACTTTATTTTTAATTCTTCTGTGAAAATTGAATCACCATACTAATGGCGTGCAGCCAACAATTTCTATGATTATATATAATTTTAATGGAAAAATACCACGATAATGTTTCAGCAATATAATTACTATTTTCTCGAATTGTGTTATGCTTGCCAACTACTACAGCTGAACCTGGTGAGTATTTTTTATTTGAAATAAATTTAACGACATTAACCGGTTGAAATCAACTAAAAATTCATTGTCTTAAAACAACAAAAATTTGTCGAATGAAAGAACTGTTTAAATAATTATCGATCTGCTTTTCAAGCAATTAATCTACCACGTCCAATACATAACTCTTATGTTAGGCTTAACAGTAATAATCGACTCGAATGTTACGTGAACATGATGCAACTTATCGCTGCAATTTCTTTCGTGAATGTATCGGTAATTAATGCACAAGAAAAACAAATTCTCTCTTTCGGGTCGTTAAAAAACACATCGATAGATATTCATTATAGTAAATTCATTAAAGAAGAAGAAGTATAATTTCTATTCATAGGAGTCCGCCCACGCATCATAATTATCAACATTATACAAGAGATAAAAAAATACGCAGTTGAAAATAATTACAGGAAAATATGAAATACTGAGGAATTCCTACATAGTAAACATAAAAAGTATTTAACGAAAATATTTTAACGTTATATCTCCAATAGTTTTTTCATTTTCCAATATTTAACACTTAATTAAAAATGATTCTCAAAGGTGATCCTCTAATGGTTTTATACTTGAAATAAACATGAATAAATTATTCGATTTTATCTAATAAAGATTTGACTGTGCACGTGGTGGAATGTCAGGGATGTACATTGTCTTAGTTTTATCAATAAAAATTTGGACTAGCACAGAAAAGACCTGCAGCCAATAATTTCATAAATTGGACGCAGTTTTTGGTGAAAAAATATCATGTTGGCGCCTGAGTAACTAAAATATTGTTGGACGTATCAGTTGCCATCTATGCAGGTAGCTCGACAACTTTTTAATTGACAAACAATTCAGTGACATTAATCGGTTGAAACGGATTTAAAGTACAGTACCAAAACTAATGTATCGATATGTTGGATGACCACCCGCTTTATCTATTACGATGTCCAAATCATCGCCCACGGATGCGTCAACTTGTTTACGCGTAATTTTCCAAGTCGAACTCTGTCTGCAAACGAACGCTACCCTTAGTCATCAAGGGTCACGTTCGTCAATGCTGGTCATCCATATCCCTTCCCTTTCCCTAAAACATGATACACGCATAAGCCTAGAAATTAGGGAAGAGAATCAGACAGTAACATTCTTGTAAGCGTCACGGTCACATTTTTGTAAGCGTCGCAGTTAGATTCTTGGAACGTCAAACTCCGATTCTTGTACAACGCCACGTATACCTGAATAAACCTCTTCTCCGATGTAAAAAGTGTTGCATTCGATTCCGAGACACGTAATCCAACAGATAATTAAAATCGAGTGAAATTGTTAAATCATTTCTCTTGGAGTCGCATTTAATAACGACGTTATAAGATGATCCGATATCAGGTACCCAATATCGCGTTATAATATTCCATGCAGAATACCATCGCGTTCATTCATGCTGCAAGCTATATGCACTGTCACGTGCTCGTCGGAGTATCGGTAACACGGAATATGCAGCGAAAAATCTGCAAACGCTGAGCGAGACACAATGTGCGCACTATTCGTTCAAAGGAAAAATTGATTTCTGTGTTAGGCGTGTAAAGCAGGGTTGCTGCAGTTTCGTAGTACAGGTCCGAAATATCGACGCGAAGTTACATCATGCGAAGCTACAGTGACGGTGGAACCGCCATCGCGAACCATACAAGTCGCGACCACGCATTCTTAGGCTCCACGTGCTCGACGGGACGCGAGCGGCGCACTGACGAAACTCTCCTCGGGACTTGCAGGTCTCGAACTTCCCCGGCACGAATTGCCGGAAATCCCCACAGAAACCACGTTTTTTCCCCCCCATGCATTCCACGCCGACGATTTATCAAATTTTACGACAACGGGAATTCTCATTAAACCGCCATCATCGAACCAGTTCTATCGTTATCAGCCTTCGCCTGAAACTGCACCAATTTTCGACGCGTCGAACGGTTCGACTGCCGTGTCGCCTGCGCATCGGTGACACTTATATTCACTTATTATTTGATCATGTTCAAGCCCCTATGCTGTTGCAGTAGAGCCTCGATTATCCGAACACCGATCACTCGAAAATTAGTCACGTTGTATCAGTGACAAGCTGAAATTATCGTTAGCAGCACTGTGTACCTTTGTACCACCGTGTGTTTTAAATTCTGAAATAATATAAACATTTTTACGCGAGAAGTAGCTGCAATGTGAGTTGGACTATTAGTAATTGCAGTTCGGATAATTGAGGTTTTACTGTAGTAGGAATTACTCTCCCTTGACTTATGGACCTATTTAAATTTAAAACCTTATTTTAATAAAAATTGAATCTGGCGTTTTTCCTCTGATTTGTTTAAAATTGGAATTAGAAGCTCCACGGTCTGCAGTCGTGATGATGAGTCTATAGGAGACTTGAGTCATATATTTTTGAACTGTCCTTTTAACGCTGTTTTCAAAGAAATTGTATGAAAGGTTAACAGACTATAGGGGTCACATTGTCACTGGATTTAAATTTCCAACTTTTCATTGATAATACGGAGGTGTTAGCCTTCTAAAGCTAACATAGACATCTGTCGATCTTGTATAATTTTGTAGCCACTTGTCGCACAGTGTTAATAAATATATCTAATAATGTCTAATAGAATCGGTAAAAATTATGGAAATTAATGTAACCTACTAGAAAATGTATAATTTGAAATTATACACAGCCTGTCATTTTCCGAAAAATGCAACGTGGCAGTGAAAACGTTAAAGTTCCAGGTGAATCACGATTTTGTGAAAGAATCTATAGAATATCACGGTCATTCGTAAAACTTCGGAGGATCACGAACAATATCAGAAACGGCACTTCGCAGTGTTTGTGTCACAATGGCTTTCTATTCCTCGAATTTTACCTTTACCTTGTCTGTTAACGGTACGTGGGATTTATCGTGGGCCCAGCTGTACCTGACCGGGCGGCCAGATTCTTAAAATACACGCTGATTCGAAATTCAGCACAAAAGGAAAGAAATTAGAAATGGTAACCATGATACATTTTCAAGCGAACCGATGCCCTAGTTACAATACAGAAATATTCTGTCCTCTTTGAAATACTTTATCACTGGTCTCCATCGCTCAGACCATGCGGCAGCCGTTAAATATTCAACTAAAACCGCAACTACAATACGCTACGCTATAATGCTAAACCAAACACAATTTTGCAATTCATCAAACCAGTCAGACTTAAAATAAAATAAACAACGAAACCTTGTGTCTTTATAACCACGTTTTTTTCTTTTAGGTTAACCGTACCTCGCCTCGCACACTAATTTTATATTTTTCGTTCTCTCTCGCTGTCTTTTCCTCTGAACAGATCTACATTCAAGGTTGACGCAACAAGGATATCACTCTTGCTGTACCGTAGAAATCGAGGTTCGATAGTTCGACCGAAAGTCGATCGATCGCGGTGGATCGGCAAAGCGGGAACAGTTTCCGCTTATCGTCCCACGGGATCGTCTCCGCGGCGGTTTTGTACTTCAAATCGGGTACAGCGGACGAAAATGGTGGGAGTGTCTAATAATGGAATTCGAAATGTAAATCGTGGAGGTATGTATGCAACGTACCTATCGTTCGCCGCGCAGAAGCTGCTAAGTTTTCGCCGGAAAACAGAAATGAAACGTGGCTGGCGGAGCGGTTCGACGTTACTTCATTCCTCTTTTTTTTTTTTTTCGAACGCCCGGTACGTCGTCACGAGGATCAACTTCGAAATGTACCTCGACGGCGTTCACACTCACCGGAGTGTGGTCTGAACACGCGCGTACCGGCGTGCACCACCCGAAACGAACCGAAACAGACTGCCGTCGCGGTCGTACGTAGGCTTAAGAATAAGCTGAAAGTTTTTGCCCCGGAAGAGCGTCCACCGTGTTTCGTTCGACGCCCGCTAGAGGTCGACCGCCCTGGTCGATCATTAAAATCGAATACACCTCGAGAAGCTCTATAAGCAAGGATGGACGGAGCACTGTTGAACCATACGAACATCGGGGTAGACGAACTAAACCGATGAATCTTTAACGGAGAACAATATACAAGGGGGAACCGTCAGGGTGAACCACCTTAAATTATTTTGATGTTGTTACACGCGGCAGATTGAATTTTTTTTTTCTGGAATAACGGTTCAGACAGGCTTTCAATATTTCATCATATGAGATTTTTTCTGGAGTTTTTAAGGTTATTTGAGTCTTTTATAGACGAACCTGTATTTTTTTGCGGCTATCTTTTAGTTGATATTGGAACGAGTTTGGCAAGCATCATGAAATATTTTTTAATGTTTTTTTTTAGGGATATTTACAAACACTTTGTGAAAGGTCACGTATCGGTGAAATATCAATAATGACTGATGCTGAACTATCAACAACGCCGGAAAGCGTACCGTAGCATAACATGCGAGATATTCTACGTTAGCAAGATCGTACGAACCTTCTTTCCGTTCGAATACTCCGTTTTACTGTTTCCTTGGTTTAAATAGAAAAAAATATTTTCTAATGTTTAACTCTCCTATGTAGTTAAATTTTAGAGATATTAGCCTGTAATGCTTTTGATTGTACACCCTGTATGAGCATATATTGTATTTGCGCTGCATTATTTATAATCTTGTATAGGGCGGTATCGAACGTGGATTATTCTGAAGAATATCCGGCGATAGAGTTTCGTTAAACGAATTTTCGGATAAGTGGGATGAAAGTTGTATTGTGCGACCACTTAGTCGTGAGATCTGAGGGCGGGACTCATTGAGCAGTGACGAGCGCTTACTACAGGGTGTTGTTGAAGTATAGGTGCAAACTTCTCATGCCGGTAGCACTCATTGAAAACAACAAAAGGTCTTAGTAAACACATGTTCAAAAATTAAGTAATTATTTGTAATTCATTGTCAGTACAATGAGGTCTTTTTGTGTCGGGATTTCAAGTCTCAAGACTAAGTAAGTGGTCGCGCAATAAAAGATCGTGAGGATCAATATATATGCATTTCTTGGAATCGAAATAAACTTGCTATTGACAATATATTAATTTAATGTAGATAAAATTAAATGGGCAGTTTTTGTGGACTTATGACGTTTAGAGAAACACATAATCATACACATTTGTCTTCTTTGCCCGTTTTCCGCTAGTTGCCCGCACTTGTTAAAAATTAATGTTCTGAACGTCCTAAATCAGCATAATATGTTTGTATTATGTATTTTTACCTAAAATCGTGCGTGTGCATGTTAGTATAGATCCTTGAATGCCTCATTAATAAATCGAGACTATCTAAGTCAATGTACAAGAATTTCGTATTAATAGTAACTCAAGCTACAAAAACATTTTAAAATTATAAATTAATTTTACTTAGTGTACATATAGTACTCAATAAAATGAACAAAAAATATTCAGTACACGTATATAAAGAAAAAACAAAAAATTATTTCAGTGCACACTCTGTGATGAAATCAACATTTTCACACTTTTTGGTCATTTTGTTGAATACTGTACACTTAACCAAAGTTAAGACCATCAATTTAAGACACCCTTTATAGTGAAACTGAAAACTTCAGAAAAATTAAAATAGTTCCGTCGACTCAAGTGTATTAAATTAAAAAGTATTAGAGTCTTTGTACAATATCCAGAATATATTTACTAATTCTTATCTTTTACTATAATAGTGTCCTGACGTTTGTCTTAAGGATGGCGTATGATTTAGGTAATTACTTACGTATGAAGCGTCAGTCTGTGAAACGAAATCTTTCTCTATGGCATCCGATTGTAGATGATGCAATTCATAAACACGTACATACGTTGGTGCACGGGTTATTTGATTAAACGTTTATCATTTGGGCGCGGTTTTCTCGAGCACGTGGGTAGGGTCCACATGACGAAATTCTTGGCAGGGTGTCACAGTCGGAAGACCATGCGGTCTGCACCATTCGATTAGCGCCAATAACGAGGTCAATATGTCAATTGCCTTGACGATCGAATAAAAAAGATATAAACATTTATAGATACTATCGAGCAGCGACGTTTTTTCAGTGAAGTCGTTCAATACGATAATTCTCAACATTTAGTCCCTTTCATTAATTACGTTATAAATTAAAGACACAATAATACGTAACATGCGAACAAGATTGCAAGCACATTGCATTATGTTATGCAACGTGTAACCTTATCTTCTAAAAACAACGATACTGTACACAGATGATAAATAATTTTATATCATTCATACAGCAGTGATATACAAATTCTAAGATTAATTTTTACCTGAACAATTTGACACGCGATTCAAGGCGAACTCCCATGTGGTCAATCATGGTGCGGATTCACGGATAATCGAGGAAGAAATGATCGATGAAATGCAAATATGATACGTGAGAAATACTACACGCGTTGAATTAAACAGCTGTGAGATACTTCAGTCAATCCTTTGCTATAGATCCTTCTTTATCTTTTCTATGTACGCTATTAAATTTAATATAGATGTTAACGCTAATGCTAGAAAGTCGTTAAACTTAACCCTAACTCTGTAAACGTGGGTCAATAATAATATATTTAAATGAATTGTTTTTCAAGTCTATTATTATAATCTTCATTTAGAATGTTTAAAGAAGCTGTATGAATATTTTCAGATTTCTTTTGATGACGTTTACCCATTGAAGGACAAGTCGGACACAAATGACTCACGTTTAAGTGTTTCAATGTACCAAAAATATGTTTACGGAGTATGGGTTAATATTCTCTAGTTATTGTTAACATTAACTGAATCAAGCCATTAAAGTACGAATAAAGTATTATTTTCACTTCAACCCAACCCAACCATGTATTCTCTATTTTTTATAGTAAAAGTGTTTATTTATAATAATAAGTATGACCTGACTTGTTGATAGCAAATTATATCCCTAAAATATATAACACAACATAAAAGGTATTACTCCGCAGGTAATTTTTATGCGTTTCAAATGAAACTCAAACGTTATCTAACAATTTTTAGTTAATGTGTACATTAACCAGTTAGTTGGAATATTATCTAGCTAAAGTATCGAATGCATTTCAATTGTTCAACTCCAACGGGAAGGTCCAGTTAATGTTGACAATAACTAGCGAATGATTCATTAACGATAATTCGCACATTAGCGTTAACATAAACATCTAAAAAAAACACATCAGAAGAGAGCTCACTAATTCATAGACTGACCTGATATTTCGCAGACTGCATCTTTCGGATGACGCAAAAGGATGGGTCGAATAAAATCACGATTACCAGTAACATAATTTTTCGCTGACACGTTGCACGTGACTTCTCCGGAATTCGCAATATCGCACGAAAAAGTAACGTAATCGTATCATAGTTATAGAAGACGTAATTCTATAGTAAAACTGCGTGACACATTCTGCGAAGTAAAGACCACGGTGCAATGTGTACGCGATATTAATTTCACGGTCTGCAAAAACTTGTTACTCGTTCAAAATGCGATACAATCGCCGTTTAATTGCATTAGTGCGTCAAACGTTTGTTATCGCTTGAAAATTGTAACACGTTTCGTAACTGTATCGTTACTGATTTACTATCGAGGATGATAAGGCTTCTTTTTTTTCGTCCAACACACGTACGATTTTAACCTACTTGCATGCAGAACGTGGTTATATCGTTCAATATGAAAATGTGAATAATTTGTTGATACATAATTAAATACTGTGACTGAGTCAAAATTGAATGTTTCTTTATAGTCGTGCTAGAATAAAAGACGAGAATTTATAAATGAGAAAAACGTTTTTCGGGTATTGGTCTTTTGCCCGGGTATTTAACAGGTGACATCAACTTCGTTGGTTTATTTCTCGTGTACCATGTGTGCAGATCATGCGAAAACGGTTTAGTTAATTTTCGCAGTTCTTCCTGTCGTTCTAGATCTGCTCCTGAGAAACCTATCTTCTCGTACAGTGGCTGCCATCGTCTATCGTTATCAAGCTGCGTTTTATCAGCCCCTCGCACATCCTGATGCCGCTTTGACTCACGGCCAACCGACCTGCTCACTATGAAACAAATTGCATTCATTGAATTAAATTCACAAACGCACTGGTTAACGCGTTGACTGTCACATTGTATAGACTGATAACGACACACCTTTCTAGACTTTGAAAGACCACCGGAGTAATCTCAAATTATACCATTTTTAAGCAATGATGTTAGTGACTCTTTATAGCTTTTTACTGGTTCTGTTAGACCTTTTGAAATATTTTTACTTATGCTGTTCGTAGTCAGAAAAATAACAACTGAATTTAAGCGTTACCCACATATGGGTGGCATGGCAGTCAAAGTGTTAAAGAGAAATAATAAAAATTCTTCAAATGCGTTGGAACCTCTTCAGGAACGAATTGATTAAATTTCGAAGGAAATAATACAATTCTTGATAACATAAAATTATAGCTATTAAATAAAAAAGTATACAAAATATAAAGAAAACTGAAAGTACACGTGTGTCTCGGTATGTTTGAAGAAGTATTATACGGTACCGTTCGTAAGTATTTGAACACTTCGGTCCATCAAGAAAAATCATCATTATAGACTGTTCCACAAAATTAAAGGATCATTCAATTTTGACCGAAAAATTGTCGATTCTCGAATTGCTGTAACTTCGTGAAAAAAGAACGTACAGCATTCTACCTGAGCTCATTTTAAAGGGTGAAGCCTCTGCTTTCACATCTCTGAGCTGAATTTTTCCAAACATCCTTTTATATTATAAAATGGAGTGGAAAACTGAAGTTGCTTTTTTTTATAAAATTTTATAATTTCTAAGGCCTCTACGGAGTGTAACAAATTTTTTTCCGAAGTCGTTTTAAAATGACTTTATAAAGAGAAGTCTCCCTTTTACAATGACCTCTAAAAAATTGGTGTACGATATTTTGTTGTCGTTTTATCGCACTTTAAATGAAAAGTGTGCCACCGATGAGTCCGGATCTCAATACACAGTGATATAAAATTATGTACACAGTGTCACTAATGACAATGTTAGTTTCTAACTCAAACATGATGACTAATTTGTGGATGACCGGTGTTCGGATAATCGAGCTCCTACTGTATTGTATTCGAAGAAGAACGCAAAGAAAGTGAAATGAATGTACGTACGCGGTGGCGAGCAAAAGCATTTGTCAACAGGTGAAGCGACTTTTTCCAAGATTTGATCATCTTTCAGAACCACTCTGAACGCGTCCGCCTCTTCGAGGACGTCCGTCATGCCGGTGTCCTCTGGATTCTGTACAAATCGAATCGTTGCGTTTAGTATCGGGTCGGGAAGCATCCTGCGAAAGATGTAATCGCGACAGATGCGAACACTCGAAGCGTATCTCTTTTGGAACACCTTTTGCCACGTTGTATTTGCATTTCGCGTCTGTCGCGCATATTTTCTAGCGCGTAATCGCTCAGCCTTGGTGTGTACGTAGGTCCGATGCAAAAACGTACGTACGTAAGTACATGCGTGATGCGCTTTGTACATAGCAACCTATTAACATGAATGAGGCGAACAAACATTGTAGATTCAGCTGCCTTTTACCTGTAATCTCGTGTAAAACTGAAAAAATACTTTTGTAGCGGTTTATGTTCGCTTGTTCGTTCCACGCGAAGCGGCAGGCAGAAATTGTACGAGCATTTCATTGCGAGATAGTTCGATAATTCAGATTTGCAAGTATCCTTGGAAATGAATCGAGCACGTTAGTAGAACCACTTCGATAATTTGATAAATACGGTAGCAACTTGTTTATACAAATAAAACAGTCTTATGTTCGGTTAACCGAACAGTTTCAAGGGAAGAAGTATGAAGACTGTATGCAGCAGACTATTTTCTAGACAGCAGTCGACTAAGGGTCAGAAAATCAACATTTTGTGGCACTGAAAGCTAAGGAAATGAAATTATACGCTTCGGTGGAAATTCATGAAAAATGAAAGAAAAGCGTGAAATAAAAATTTATAATATTGCTAGACTGGAATGGTTTTTGAAAACAGAAATGAAGGAGTATGCACATTTAAACCACTTCTTTTTAAGAAAATTTTGCCGTTCGGTCGTCCGAAATATTCGAGTACCTGAGCACATTGTCCAATTCAGGTAATCGAGGTTCTACTCTGTCTATTTTAGTAAAAATTGATATAGACGAATATTGGATAATTCAAAAGGGATCATATAAAATACTGTCCAATTCTTTTATATCAATTATAAATTTCAATATTTCAAGGTCAACTGAATTTTTTTCTTAGATATTTACATTAGAAACCACAGAGTCTGCTCGCTATTAAAGTATATCTTAAATAAGATTAACATTTATGAGATGTCTTTATAGTAAGTACAGTAGAACCTCCATTATCCAAACTGTAATTCGTAACAAGATTAATCATATTTTAGTTATATTTCGCACAAAACTGATACTATTGGTTTAGAATATAAAAATACCCGGCGGAATAAAATGAAGTACACAATGTTACTGATGATAATTTTACTGTGTAATTTACACGGAAGAGGAATGATCGTGGTTCTACTGTACCTCAATAATTATATACTCTATGCTTACAATTGCAGTGTCCATAAGTTTCTCGACGCCTGTATAATTTCATATATGGAAATGCAGGTTTTTTGCGGTAGCAGGACCCTGATCTATTTAGCGTGACTTGTAAATTGAACGATAAGACATGATTTTTGCTACGTCGTGTGCGAAGTTCATGTGCATGCGGCGAGCGCATCGGAAAAACAACGTGGCGTCGGTTTCAAGGGTCTTCGCGTATGTAATATTCCGGATATTTAATTCCGCAGATGCGGTGTTCTCACGCTAACACCGTGACGGACAAATCGCTTAAGCTGACGCACTGTTATTATCTCAACGAACTCTGAAAACGCGGCTCGAAACAACAGTTCTGCTACTGTTAGCAGAAATATTAGCAGACCTACTGTTTTGTGAAAATTAAATTTGGATATTGAATATATCCACTGTCATGGGGGTCACGGATGACCCGCTCATCAAGTTATGGATTCAATTGAATAACTCAGATTTTACATGGTTCTGTTAGCAAAAGCAGTAGCAGAACTGTTTGTTATATAAAATTTATATTTTCTTGTATGTTTGTTATTGTTATAGACTGTTAGAGAGATAATTATTTTGTTGTATAGCAATAAATTGAGTGCGATTAAAGTAATTTTGAACTCATATCTCCTCCTCACCTTCATTCGATGAATCACACCCGGTATATATTTCCCCGGATGATCCATCTGTAATTTTTCGCTTATTTTCGTGTCACGTCGATCGAATTCTTTCAAACTTTCAAACGTGTAGTCGTTTATGTTTCCTACCGGAAGACTTCTCGATCTTTCGGATCTGCCCTTCCACCAGAATGGCGGAACCAGGAAACCGCAAGTTTCCTCAACTGACCTATTAACATTATCGTTCTATTTCATTCAGGGTGTATGCTAATAGCGAAACAGAAACTTACTTATCTTCTGGTAATTTTGTTTTTGTACATTCTACGGTTGTGACTTCGTGTTTTTCAAAATCCTTCGCTCGTCTCTCGCGAATGTACCAAAGTTCGTACTGCGGTGAACGAGGAAATATGGAGAACAGAGCTGTAAATAAACAAATTTCGGTATATACGCTAGGACCTCGATTATTTGTACTAATTAGCGAGAGGATAGCCCAGTGATGGCCACTGGAGCTGCTGCCTTCCCCCACTCTAGGTCTGTTACCCTCATATAGGCTGTGATCTGTGACGACGGTGGACTGAGGGGGGATGTGGAGCGAATTGGAGGGAATTGGAAGGAGGGGAATGGACCTAGAGTGGGGGAAGGCCGCAGCTCCGGTGTCCATCACTGGGATAGCCAGATAATCAGTTGACAACGTTGTATCAACGTTACATACGTAAAACGATTATTCTTCTTTACAGAGTCAAAAGAAATCCAACTACTCATGATGAATTCAGAGTGATAAGCTAATGATAATTCTATTCTGTAACTGACATAACATTACCTAGAATCTTTGTATACCTGTATTATGCGATACAGTTAAGATAATGAAGGTTCTATTGCATTTTGAAGACGACTGCAAATGAGCCTGAATAATCTAAAAAACGCGTGTAAATATTATAAAACAAATGTAAAGTATACTAAAGCATGTACACATAGAAAACTCTGGTTTTTTCTGATTTTTCGGTACAAATAACATTTTGATATCATTTTTGTATAAACTATTATAGTCGCGTGTTTTGAAAAATCGTCACATTTGACTCCATTCCCTCTTTCTCTTTACGAAATTTACAGAGAATCTATTGGTGATGATTACGAAGAGTTACCGCGAACAATGTCCTTGTTAGAATGTCCAATAAAATCGTGACTCGGTGGAAACGTAATCCTGGAAGCGCTTATTAAAGCTGTCGACATGGATCGACAATCGTCAATCAAACTTGTTTTCCAGCGTTCCAATGAAATTGGGTTACAAATCCCTCGTGACTGATTAGCAAATTAGTGCCGTGCACGATTCGTTTCGTCATAAATTGCTTCTTGGATGTCCTATTATTTGTACGGTCGATATTCGATTGGTCGAAATTGCCTGACCGGTATGCATCTCCCTCCATTACTCTAAATGAGGAACAATTAATGTTCCAGGCGACTCTAAAGCAGAGAAGGTCGTTCTTGCCGTGCTGGCTAAGATAAGTGACCCCTGACCCAAAAAGAATCGTCTGAATTACGCGTTTTAATGAAAAACTCACTATCTTTACTGATATTTATTTTATAATTCTTATCAGCTATAATTATTGAATTTGCAACTAAGTATTCCCAATTAATGCATCGGTAAATAAGGAGCCACACGAAATGTTTATTATTGCAAGCAAATATTCTTCTTATAGGGTGTTTCAAGGTAAGTGCCGTTTGAAATAGCGCCTAAATTAGTGTATTTGTAAAATAATGTTGAAAAAGGAATGTTTTCTATTCTATACATTGAACTTGATGGTATAAAAGTTAAATTTGCATCGTATGTTGTTAAATGTGCTTTCAAAGTCAACTTGCTTTTTTATGAAATCGTATATCCTTGGATAGTATTCTTTTATATAAAAAGACGACAAATTCAACGAGTTTGCGACAACTGAAAATCAAATAATCGCACGATAAAGTACCGTCCGATGGAAAAAACGAAATACTTCAAAATTCGGTCCTCTATGAAATTCTAAAATGTTTTTCTCCAAGAGGAAGCCTTACAATTAGATAACAAAAACATGTTCCATAATTTCGATTTATTATTGCACACAAAATTACCCTCTTCTTGGTTGTGCCACTAATTTTATCGCACCTCGTGTGCATAATTATGTTCGTTGTACGTACACCTTTGACTCGTTCGATGATCGTGCTCCCACCTAGGCATCATCTGCAGGGTTTCGTAAATTTTCCCGTCATCCTGTCCACAACGATCCACGTATCCTTCTCTCTCTTTTTCAAGCCATCGGTCCAAAGTACTCGAATCTATTTCTTGTACCGGCGCTACCGGATCGTCTGTACCAATTACATGAACTTTCGTTTAATTCGATTGCCTTAATTCGATTCTGACGTCGTCTTAAATTACTATCAACCGCGGGGGATCGATTAAACGATACGCGACGCAAACATACGTAGTCTCGTTCTTGACCGGCACGGTATATTCAATTATCACGTGCCTTGAAACGAATCCGTCACGTTTGCAGTTATTTCTGAGATTCGAGGCACCAATTCCACTTAATTGAGATTCAACGAGTCTATTCAGCACGCGTCTTAATAGACTCCTTTGGCGCACGAACGCAGAAAATTAGCACAACAGAATTCTATATATTTTTTGTGAATTCTGAGAAATCAATTTTCTTTTCATTTTCAAGAGGAAATATATTTACCACTGCAGTTCGAAAAATACTACGAAGAAAGTTATTAGCTTTTTGTGAACAATTAAGTGGGATTCAACGAGACCAACGTGTCAATTCAGTACGCGCCTTAATGGTCTCCTTTAGCGAATGAACACAGAAAATTTTAACAGCAGATATTTAATCGATTTTTGAAAATTCTAAGAAATCAAATTTTTTAACCCTCTATAACACCATGTGACCTTTAAGTTATTTTATTATCTATATATCTATATTTTTCAAGTCTTATTTCGTTTATTTATTACTGTATACAATTATATTCCACGACTATACTGCCACCAACAAATTTGTTCGTTTATTATTATGTGTATATCGCGGTATACAAACTGTATCATTTATGTTTATCATTTACCTGATGTATCATTTTCGTAATGTACAAAATAATTCCCCTTATAGAGGGTTAATTTCCAAGAAGAAAAATATAATATTTATCCTTTCAGTTCGTAAAATACTATCACTGTTATTACCAATCGTACTTCAGATAGAAAACTACTTAAAGAACTTCTAAGCATTTTTCAAAATTCAGAGCAATATAACGTTTGTTTACTTTTCAAAGAGAAAAATATTTACCACTACAGTTTGATAAATACGAGGAAGGCGGCAGTTATCGGCCGTATTTGATCGAGATAAGTGTCATTCATGACGATAAACGTACTAAGAGTTCTTTTGATCGGTCTCAGCTGCTTAGCTACATATTTATGCGTCACAGCCGGTTTTCCATAGTGGAACACTCCGTCCGTCAAGTAGGACCGTGACACATCGCTTATGTAATAATCGATCGGAGGTGGTTCTGGAAACTAAATTACCACGCCATAAGTGCACACAAATTTATGAAAAAATCTCGAAACGTTTCGTACCATATACATTCTCACGCTAAATTATTTATGAGCCAGTGATTAATTTTCATAAAGAGGTCTCTATTTTTAAAACGTCATATTATGTGCGAAACTATGGGGTAGAATCACATGGCGTCTTGTGGAGACTGATGCAACTCCCTGTCACTGCAAATAATGATATCTATACGGTTGACGATATCAAGACCGGAAGTACGATAAACGCAACGTCATTCTCGATCTGCGACGTTATAAAATTCCTTCAAAGAGTTTATTTTTACGCGTAATCGCGTGGCCGTTGAGATGACGACCAACGAGGTGGAAATAGAACCAGTTTCTCAAGGTTACTCGATCTCATTACGATTAATCGATAATTCATCGCACAATCGTGACGAAATCGCTCACGAACTTCACGGAGATGCTCTAACCGTGCCATCATGAAGTTACAAGAATTCTGACGTACGAAAGTCGGTGAAAATTTCCCGTGTGATCGTCGATTTTCCATCCGCGCTCTCCCATGTCGCTGAACCGGCCAGTTTGCCTCAATGGAGCGGCGACAGCGTTCAAAAAAGAAGTTCTCGAAAGAAGAAAGGGGTAAGAAGTCAGCGCAAGGGGTGCCAGTGCTTGGTAGCCGAGAGGAGCCACCGGACGAGCTCAGGGAGCAGTACCTGTTCCTCATGGAGTTTTTCATACACCACGTGACCGGTGACCGTCTGGCAAAACTGAATCAAATGTTCTTCGTACCCACGACCATTTCCGTCGAATTTCTAAACTTCACCGGAAAGGAAAACATCGAGATAACCCCGGTGGACCCGTTGTTTCAACCTCAAGCTGGCGTCGCGGACGACATAGAGTACTTTTACTCTGGCAGGTCGGTGATGTTCGCCATTGCCCAGCCAACGGTGGTCAACAAGATCCTCGACTTCATCGTGGACCTCTGTGTACGAAAGAAAATGCCTGACGGTGTGAAGCCCGACGTTCTGGTAGGCAGAGGCCAACTGGACCTATCGAAGCACTTCGCGGCCCTGAGAAAGGAGATGCTGCAGTGTTGGCACAAAACGGCTCCTCCGCCTAAGACGTTCGAAGGTGAAGTGCCCCTGCTGTGCGAGGACACTGTGATTGGTACGATATGCCTGTTCGTCAGGATCTCTGCGTTTGGACAAACTGTGGTGACGGAGTTCGAGTGTCCACCGGAGAGGACCGTCTCGACGTATGTCTTCAAGGGTGACCAGGTGGACCGTAAGTCGTTGGAGTATAAGTGTCGCATAGTGGACTCGGAGAACGCGGACATATGCAGGGAGTCGAAGGACGAATTGCTGAAGAGTGGACCGCCTTGTCGTGTTTGCATCAAAGAGGAACATCCTTGCAGTCCATGCGGACAGCCGTACGGCGCCACGTTGAAACCGAACGTGAGCCAGAGGCTGATCGATGGACGATCTAGATCGATGTCAGAGTCACGATCGAAACCGGACACGTGCGCTGATGTGCAAAAGAGCGGATTGATCCAGTCGAGTCGAGGTCCGGCCCAGCCGTGCGGAAAGGCCGTCGTTCTGAAGGTGTCCGGAATTCTGGACACGGGTCAGGAGAAGAAGCCTACCGTTACCGTGGCGTCCGAAGCGGAGGCAGCTGGACGGGATCCTTGCGATCCTGATCACGATGTGTTCGTCCTGAGGATCGGGAAGAAGGGCATCGTGGGTGCGGGAGAGAAGTCTGACATCCAGCTGGAAATGAGAACTCCGAAAGGGCCTGAGAAAGGGCCGCCGATCAGATACGAGACTCGGGAAATGCAAACAGATCTGGACAAGAAACGAAGGGATAGACGAAAGAGGAAGAAAAAGAAATGAATGAAAATTTTTGAATTTCATTTCGGTTTATTAAGAGAATATTAATTGAACTAATGTACCTTTTAATTTCATATTCAAGATAGTTAAATAATTATCTTTTGATTGTTTGCGAATAATCAAAGTAATAAGATGTGATAACTGGAAATCGAGCAGAAGAACTATGAGAATGCACCAAATACTTTTGGTTGTAGTTGAAAGTTGTAAAGGACCCATTAAATAAACCCAGTGTGTCATAATATTTGTTAGACACTCTACTGATAGTATTGTACATGTGTACTTTGTATACGTGTGGTTGGAATCACTATAGAATAACGAAATATTACGTAGTTGTTTAGGTGAAGCATTCATTAATCTTGAAGAAAATTTCATGTAGCCTCGTGAACTTGTAATAAATGATAGTAGCGTAGATGTCTATTAAAGTAATCTGTGTTGAAGTCTATCAGAACTTTGATTTACTGCGAGAATGTTGTACGAAATGAAATTCTGTTGAAGTTACCTGGAAGTTCTATCTTTTGGTAGGATGAAGCTAAAAGTCATGAAAAGAATATTTATTTCTATTTAATAAATAACATATGCTGCTTAAATCAATTGAGACATCAGTTTTCTAAATGATTCTGAACAATCTACCAAGTAGCAAAAATGGAAATAATTTTAAATAACAGACAACTACACTGTCATCAAATATACAGAACATTCCTCCAGACCCAATGCGTGTACATTATCAAAGTCTCCAAATCAGTGTTCCAAATGTCTTGGAGTGCCCTCTAGTCCGATTCCAAACCTCCAAATTTTTCGTACAGCTGTCCGTCGAGTGTACCTAAATTGATAGTTAAACAAATAAATATCCCTTTACAATATTCTCTGAACTAAGTGAATCATGAGTAGTATCTTTAACATGCATTAAGGCGACATTATATCTGAAATGGAAGACGAGCAGCAACTATTCCTGATCGAATTTTTGGTCGACAACGTTAAAATCCCCGTGATAAGGGCAATGCACGATGAATTGTTGCCTGCTTGCACCTGCGTCTCGTTCCAAGTAATCTCCTCAAGAAATATTCGAATTCTGTCACGTCACCGCAAGATCGGAGACCATAACCCTCTGCGTGCGTACTCTCCATATCACATGGTCGTCATTATTGCAGATTCTCAGCCTGCCACCGATCGACATTTGTCAGGATGCCCTGGCGGACGGCTGCGGGTGCAACGAAGGCGACACGCAGGTCTTCAAGAAAGGCAAATCCTGTTTGTTCGCCCTGCCATCGATCGTTCTGCAGAAACCCCTGACCACCTTCCCGATCAGAATGTCCGTGTACAAGAAACTACCGCCTGGAGTGTTGCCAGACGTGATGCTGGTCGGCTGTCACCAAATCGAGGCGAAAGCGTTGATAAACGCCGTGTTGAGTCAACAGATCTTCAAGATCGCGAATCCTTCTCAAACGATCAAGGACACTTTCAAAATCACCACAGCCACGGGCCAATGCGTTGGCTCCGTGACCGTCTACGTCAGAGCTTCCGGCTTCGGCAGGAAGATCATCACCCAGTTCCAAATACCCCACAACAGGAAGCCGTTTCTGTTCAAAGGGGTCGATGACAGCCCCGTGTTCCAGTGTAAGAGGATACCCTCAGCTTGCGACACACCCGAACCGCTGAAATGTACCTGCCTGAAGAAATGCGTCGACGGGAGCGGCGAATCTGCCGGAAGAACCTGTTGTCCGACGCCGATTGTCCAAACTCCACCTTGCCCACCGACACCTGACAAGTTCAAACCACCTGATTGGGGCCCACGGCCATGTTGTCCCTCTCGACAATATTCTCCAGGGTACCGAGATTAACTCTTTAACGTCTCTAGTGGGAAGACTCTGAGTTGGAAGCTTGTTCATAGATGTTGCTTATGCATTTCCGAATATATAATTATATTCGGTGTGTATGAATTGAATAAAAGACTCAAGAAGCAGGGAATATACAGAGTGTCCCGTGGTTCACGGGATGTGGGACCTATTTCAGGAACGAATGTAGTATTTGAAGTGTTCCTCTAAATGAACTCGATTTTATATTGTTAACTGTTCCGAACAAGATATAATCGAATGGATAACATTTCTCTTCATATACTTCATCCGTTGTTAGGAGACAATCTCCAAACTGTGCACCTTGCTCGCCGAAATCTCGAAGAGATCAACAGGTAGCCTCTTCTGGAAGCTGTCCACCGTGTTGCTCGCCCGAACAGATGTCAAGGTTCAGTGCACCGAGTAGCCCGAATCCTCAGCGGCCAGATGGAAAATGCAACGCTTGTTGCGCTCCCGGGCTGGCTGTGCAACAAATTCAAAAGGAATCGTGTCCACCGTGTTGCGGTGCTTCCTCTCCCATGCCGTCGAAAGGGTACAAAGCGTTCAACGATCTGCTTAGTAAAGAACCTGCCGTGAGAAAGTGCGGATGCGCCGTAAAGGACTACAGTTGCAATTGCGGATGGCCCAAGTGAGGAAAACGTTTCCGGTCGAGCTCTGGAAAACTGGTCTCCGTACATCGTAAAACGTGAAAGGTATTAGAACACTCGAAGAGTTCGCAGCGTTTTAGACAAAATTCTGTAAAGTTTTCGGGTGACCTCATAATCAGAACGTTCACCTTGAATTGAGTTCTTCAGAACTGAAATCGATCTTTCTGTCAGTTTTTCAATTATCTGAACAAGAATGCAGAAATATGTAATTTGTTTTTAGCTAGTTTTTATTTTATAAAGTCGAACAAATTGCATTCTGTAAGGCTTCATTTTGCATACAGGCTGTTTCTAAAGTAGGTTGTCAAAGTTTAGAGGTGTATTCTGCTCAGCCTAAGAATTACGGAAGAACATGCATATATTGATCCTGAAACACTTCTTTTTCAAGGTATATACACTTTTGACTCACGATTGAGTTTGAAAGTAATGTTTCTTATGTGTAGAATTTCAAATATTCTCATTTGTTTCTCAGAAGTGAATAATGATAATACTTGTGTTTGGATTGTTCAGCTTAGGCTTAGAATCAATGCACATCTCAGTAAATACAAATATAATTAATCTCCAACTGATTACCAGGAATTTCGTTACTGAAGTGTGCCTACATCATTTTGAAACAAAAGTATTTATACCTCGAAGAGAAAACATTTCTAGATATATGCTTATATAACCTTCTTTCATCCTTAAAATGAGTAGAATGCACCCTCAAAATATAGCCACGGTGACCATTTCAGAAACCCTCTATAAACGTCCTAAAACAAAGTAGTCTTCGCCTAACCACCCTGAAATCATCCGACAAAGACCACCCTCTTCTTTTGTTTCGCTGCTACAACGAACCATTTATTTGACATCTCTCAAAAACAAATTATTCGTGATAATGACAAGCATAATAGAAACGCACAAGTCAAATGGATGCATCATAAATACCTGCCCGGTAATTGCTCGACCTTTATCCGAAATCATCCCGACGGTAACGCGATGCTAATTAATTCCGCGCTCAACCCGCAGCTAACCTATCCGCTGGATGTTCTGATCAAGATCCTCGCTGAAAACGCTCTGCTGGTTCTTCAGTGGGAGGCGATACTCATCCGTGCGATTTTCGATTTGAATAATGCGAACGGGATATTAACCGACGTCGGAACGGAGACTTTCACGCAATTGAAACGGCCGCCGGAAGAAATAGTGAGCGAGGAGGCACGCGAGAGGATAGACGTGAAAAACGCGGAAGCCGTGAGAACGGCGGGACGGGCTGGGCAAAGGAAGAAGGGCAGAAAGAAATCGGCAAGGGAAAGGAGACGAGAGGAGAGATCGGAGAAATCGGCGGAACGCGAGGCGGAGGAACGCGAACGTTTACGGGAATGGGAGGAAAATTGGGAGAAGAAGCTCCGTGCTGAAGAGGAACGCGACGACGCCGAGTGTTGCCTCGGCGGAGGGTTGTGCCTGAAACCCAGGACCCAGTCGAACATCTGGATCAACGTGACGGAGGACAGATCGGTTCAACAGATACACATGTCGTTCAAGTAATTCTGCAATTTTCTAGTAGAAAGCGGATGGACTGCGTAAGAGACTTTCACATTTTTGACCTCTGGATGGAGTTTTTTAAGTGAAGGTTCCTTGGTGCCGTCGGATACAACTGCTTTTTGTTTTCGAGCTTCTCTCTTCAGGTGAGATGTTCGTATATTCGCACTGGCTGGCAAAAGCTTCCGGTTACGTTATAATTACATCACATTTGCGTGAATGTATACAGGGTGTCTCATAACTGGCGGTGCAATCGAGAAGGACAGGTTCTATGTAAAAAAATACATCGATAATACAGAGAAAAATTTTGTCGTACGGTGCTTCGTTTTCGAGAAAAATGATGGAACTTCAGTAAGTAGACGTGTACTTGATTATGTTCAGACGTAACCCTCATCCGTCCCTTGTGTCAATTTGCACATTTTTCTCATAAAAATGCGATAAATGTAAAAAAGCAGTATGTCTTGCACGTCGCGTTATTATTTGTGAACGACCCGAACAATCTTATGCTTGAATGTAGTGAATGTACAGAAATTTCATTTGTTTTATTACCATTAAAAGAATTTGCAAATTTAACTATTTATCTTTTCGTTCAATTCATTTTTTTACCATTTTGTCAATTCGACGCCAAGGTACAAATTAAGTTGGGAAAATGAGGGACGGATGAGTGTTAACATATCTCGCTGTAGATCATCCCTACGTTTTGAAGATCAAACTAAATCCATTGTATATTGCAGTAATGTTACCGAGGCACAGATTAGAAAGCGTTCGTAGATATTTAAAACACAGAGAACAGTTGTGTATGGGACAGAATGGTTATTTCCAGCGATTTTTAAAAAGTGAATTCCTTGTCTTACGGTGTACTCTGGATATTCGATTCTCCACATTGTTACTGGTTACAAATGTGACCAACACTTGTCTATACTGTGTTCTGGACGTAATCGAGTGCACATCTTCACAAAATGACAAGTCATTCGTCTGAAAAACAATGCAACGTACGACGAAATTGTATCGTACATTTTCAATGTATCTTTTCATGTAGAATTACCTCATTCTCGGCTTTACCACCATTTAAGGAACACCCTGTATGTTATCAGCAATATTCCCGACTGCATCATTATTGTCGATACATTGTTCCTTCATACGCAACGATGCAAGAAATTCCAAGCACAATGAATGTATGATTAGTAACTTCGAACGTAAAGCGGATCCTTCACCCGGAAACTTTTGGAAGCCAGTGTACATGGAGCGTTCAACGGATAATGAGAATTCTTATTTCAGAATTTGCATTCCTTTTGCCCAATGCTGAACTTTCCTACATCTACACAAGATGCCATAACTACAGAATCACCTTAATTTGTTTCAATTATAAATATTACATTTTAAACTGAATGGAAATAAATATTAGATCATCCCATAAGTAATGCGGTTCTTTTCGGTACGCATAACTTTGTTAACCCTTTTTAATACGTTTTAGGTGACGGTGAATCGTAGAATGAGTCGAATTGAACTTTTAGGCTGATTTTTGAACCGGTACCATTGGATTTTGTTTAACAGTAACCCGTGAAACGTCTTCATCGAACTTTTCCCACCGCCTGGCACGAAACTCATCTTTAAGACTATAGTTCCTAACTCGAAAATCTTTGACACTGGACTACGCTAATAATCTGTCCATGCACCTAAGATGTGTCTTTCACAGATACAGTTGCGTTATTTCAATTATTAAATTCATACAACATAACATGCAGATTATGGTCTTTCATCCCGTTCATTTTAAACGTTTGTAATAACCGCAATATTCGATTCATACTTGTGAACTTTCGATACAACATCGTCTGAAGGCTGCAGTTTACAGTAATATTTATACCAAACAGATAAGTGACGATCATGACGAGTTCCATAGTCTGAACCCTTTGAACCCTGAAAATTTTGAGAAAAAGCATGTACCGCGTGCTGAAACTTTTCTCCCTACATCCCACGTGAACCTGAATATTTCATTATAATAATACGTACGATCTCGATTGTTCAGTTGGTTTAGTTCTCTAAAGCTGCAAAATACATAACAAAAAACATACACTTAAATAAAATAAGCTGTAATGGTAATTCACCCAAATACATCAATTTACAACGAACAATGAACATCTGTGTCCAAGGGTTAAACTCGGCTTTCAGAAAAACCGCATTACTTGTGGGATGACTCAATACATCATTCGAAAGAGCATGTTGCAGAATGATGAGCAGTATTTTTCCAAACAACACCAACAGATTTAAGAAAGTGAAAAAAATCAAAATGATAAAGTAGAAAAATATTGTGCTCGCGCTTGCACGGCGTTAAAAGGAATCTTTTCCCCGTGTTCAGAAAAGTGAGAAACTTCTGAGCTGTCTCGGGCGAATTGTCCCGTAACTAATGCGAAGCGGTAATTCAGCGATACGAGTAAATGCCCTTAATTTGCATAGACACGTTCCGGTTCCACGACCAAAGCCTCCGCCGCTGCCGCCATTGAGGAAACGCGCCGCGCCGAGCGATGTATCCGTGGAGAAAAGCAGCGCACAGAAAGTTGACAAAAAGAGCGGCACAGCCGGGAGTAAAAAGAAATAGCTGGCGAATCCAATGCAGAGTGTGTATTCTCTATAAAATTTCTATGAAATATCATACACAGGGTGTCCCTGAAACAAAATTGGCACGCTTCGGGGTGGCGACTGGGCAGGCAGAGTCAGATAAACGCCCTATCGACTCAACAGTCGAAAACTCACAATTAATGAGATAAATGTTGTTCAAGGAACTATAGTTTGGATGACTAAGGAAGTCTAAAAGACTGACAGTCTGCGCCACAGCTATTATCTTCAAACTCTTCTCCTGTGGCAAGCCAGTCAACGTGGTTGTATTAAAAATTTGCTGTAGTTTAGTTAACGTTAAGTTTGTTGAACAACATTTACCTGATTTCATATGTGTTTTCGACGCTGCATACAGGGTGTCTCGTTTGAAAAATATTGTAGATAACGCTTGAATGATCGCAAGTGATTTGACTGGAGGTGTAGCGAAAGTATGAAAGTTATCTTCGTTTTTTTATGTGGAACCATACATTGTTTATGCATTAATCGACGCAGCTCTTCATTCTCTATAAAAGTATTAGGGTGCTTATGTGAAAAAAATATTTTAATTTGAAATTTGTAAAATATTATTCCCGGCTTCGAACGCAGCAGATACACATAAAAATATTTCCTAAATTAACAGTTTTTTCAGCATAAATGCCCTGATACTTTTTTATTCAGAATGAAGAGCTGCAAACATTAGCGCATTACAAAAACTTCTGGTAATACTTAAGAACAAAATTTTCTCTGTGTTGAAATCTACGACTATTATTTGGCAACACTAAAATCAAAATATCTACTAACACTTTTTATAGAGAAAAAAGAACTACATCGATTAACCTAATACAAAAATTGATGGTTCTACCAGAAAAAAAAATTCTCTGCATTAGAAGCCACGAATAGTATTTTAAAAAATTGAAACCTAAATATTTCCTAAGCGAGCAGTTTCTCTGCATATATGTTATAATAATTTTATATAAAGAATGAACTGCTGCATCGGGGAATCTCTTGAAATCGTTCACCTTCCGTCTGAAATGTGTTTCGATATCACTAATAATTTCGACGGTATTCGGAGAGCTCCAAATGGAACTCCTTGTATAGTACGACAACTTAGTCTTGATATCTGAAAAAATGACGTACGTAAAAACAAAGAGAAATCTTATTAAAGTGACAACAAATTAACGCGTACTAGTTTCCATTAAAAACTCATCAGGGGTAAATGAAAATTTGTCACTGCTTGACCCCTTTCAAAGTACATGTACTGTCCATTTTACTTCATTTTATTTCCCCTATCTCCCAACTTGAGCGTACCATCTGTTTCAAAGACACTCTGTACAAGTTTCTATATAAAACAACATAGTTTCCATTACAATAAGTCTGTATTACTTTTCCTGTTTCTTCGGAACACATGACCCCTTCATTCTTACTTCTCCATTCGCCGAGTAGTTTATAAAAATACATCGGACAGCGACGAGACCGAGGATAGAGTCGGGACGCGTTATTCTCGTCGTCGGAAGTACGTTCACCGAGCCGCCGGCATGAAAGTACTCGAGGAACGAGCGAAACAGAGCAAACTGAGTATATCATCGCGAAAAGGAATGTCTAGCGTCCTATAGCAAATCTAGAATCTTCTCCTAAATTCCCAATGGGACGCAAGTGCGTCGAACTCCATTCATCTGATATACATCGAACCCGGAACATTTTTGGCTGATCAACAGTCTGACTGCCACGCTTTCATTAGCTGCAACTAACAAGCTTGCTAGATTCGCACAAACAATCAATTTAACCCCTAATTATACCCATTTACATGATCTTCTTCTGTATCTGTCATACCCTATTAGGTATATTTAGTAATGCTATACATGATCAAATGAATAACAATAAGTGTCAGCCATAGGTGGGTGACATAGCAGTCCACGTGATAACCAACTGCTTGAATTTCCCCAATTTACGTCTGCGGTATTTGCTGTTCCGACGAACAGATACCCCAGACAACCAAAATCCAAAAATCTCGTTGCTCCGTCGATTCATGGGAGTCTGTTCATTGACACTTTCACTCGCCAAAGAGAATGACGATGCAACTGCAAGGACGTTGCACGTCTCTATTCCTGTCTCACGGAGGGCGCGGGGTGAGGAGGTGAGAGGGACAGGAGGTGGATGATAAAAGGTGACGGGAAGGGGGTGGAAAGCGTCGGTGGAGGGAACGAGGATGAGACTGCGCCTGCTCCCTCTCCTCCACCACCCCCTGTTGCCACGAATATACGACGGGGTTGTAAGCCGATATTGTCGGGCAGGCGCATTGGCCGGCAACAGCGGGAAGGAAGATGACAATAAAAGAGCATATATAATCGCGCCTAAACGCACGTTAACCTCGGGGCTGGCTGGCGCGTAGCCTCCGAAATGTTACCGCGATGAAAGGGAGAGGGATGTGTGCACGTTGAAGTGTTGAAAGCCGGTGCGCGTACACGGTCGCGGTCGTCCTCGTCGACGTTTCTCGCACAGGATACTCCTCTTTTACACGTACGCTGAAGAGACATGAACAGCTCGCCGCAGAATGCCGAGGTGGCCGGGCAACAGCACCGTACCGGCGGCGTTGAGAACAGCGACGAGGAGGAATGGAGTGGTGTCGTGGAATGTGTAATGTTATTACATCGACTCGTGTATCGAAAGAATGATTTTTATTTGCTGAAACAGCCTTCCTCGAGCAGTTTCTTGTTGCCCATTTCAAGTTGTTTTTCGTGGTCAAGGAAATTCTGTGGGTTGCACAACGTGTGTTGAATCATTTATTATCTAAACTTGCATTCATTTGGTTGTTGTTGTTGTCGTTGTTATTGTTGTCTGTGTGCCGCTTGCACGTGCATCTGGTCCCGCCGTTAGAATTCTTGCACCTGTGATCCGTCGCGATCTGTTGATACCACCGTTCGTCTCTCTGCCGCGCCAAAAATTCTCTTCGAGTACTACCGTGAACCGCGGGAAGTTAACGTACACCGTTTGTTTCCGTTGCTGCCTACGTTCATAGACACGTATTAGAGACGACACGATAGAGTTAGAACTGGCACTCTAGCGAAAATAACATTTTTGTTTGCGACACGATGCGGGAAATGAAAGCGAAGTCCTTTCGTTGCGGGCTCCCTACAGTGATTGTCTTCTTTCATAGGCCGTTCTGGAGAGGTCAAAGTCAGATCGGGTGACACGAGCGGATGAAGATAGACGCCGTCGCACTATTATCGTCGAGAAGAAAAATGGCACGTACGGTTTCACGTTACAGGTAACGTACCTATCCACGTGTCCGTCACTTTTGCACACTACACTGAATATCCTGCACGCGCGTGTTTTGTTTAATTACACGTCAATCTTTTGGCTGGAATACGGGGTAGCTCGGTAATCAGGTTACAACCGCGAAGGTGGCAATTCCTTGTGGAAAAGTAAATCGAAATTACAGAACAATGTCTTTGCAGGCGCACGCTTCGTTTTCGGGGAAATTGACGGTGAATATCTACTCCGATTAACTAACAATATTATAAATTACCGTTTTAATATGATTTCATGAATAAAAATCAGCTCACATTTCTTTATTCCATCAAGCAACAATTTTTGCAATAATTTTGTAATATATTCAACGATTCCCAATTCAATAAAATAAATACCTCAGCGCAAATTCCGCACGCAAACACCACTGTCTTTTTAATTAAGCACACACCTATCTGACAAACGATCAAGCTTAATTTCTTCATCAAGGAAGTCTCATACGAAACAGTTATATTTCACATCTTCAACTTACAGTGACTCACCATTTCGCTCACATCATTACGTTACTTCAATATTCTTCTATTTAACGCTTCTTTAAGGCAGTGTTATTTGAAGCAAGGACACGGCATCTCTAATAACTAACATTTTAAATACGCTTGAAAAATTGTTAGTTGGTTGGTCGCACTGGAATTAAGACAGAAAAGTAATTATGAAAGTATTTGAACAATTTCGTGAGTCACTGTATTTTTGTCCGAGACATCGCCCCCCTTTCCGCTTGTACCATTATCGGGCCGCTCTGTAGGAAAGCCTTTCAGACATGGTACAGGTAACATTGATCTCTGATCGTTCCTCGACTAATCGACTTGAATGAATTCGGTGCACGTGAAAATGTACAGAGCTACGGAATACATTACAAAAGAGAGCAAGAGATCGAGATGGTCACGTACGTGGACTACGTCGAATACGATGGGCCAGCGTTCAAAGCCGGCATGCGGGAGGGTGACGTGATACTTTCTATAAACGGTCACGAAATGGATAGAGCCGACCACAAGACATTGGTCAACTTCATAAAGAACTGTGATACCAGGATGCGTATGGTCGTGTCCTTTGAAGACTGCGTAAGAAAGGTGAGACGAGGCACGTCGGCCGCGATCACGCGTCCGTTCTCCTTTAATCAATCGCAACGTCGATGATTTTCTTCCAGGTGGAACTGCATATGCGTTATATCGAGTTACAACGGGCTCTCCAATCACGCCTGGGCGAATTAGAGAGACTCTGCGAAAGGGAACGGTCTATTCTTATGGGTCGATGGAAAACCCATTCACTGCCAGCACGCAAGAGAACGCCTAACACCGTAATTACGAACAACCCCAATCAGCCGTCGCCGTCGTCGAGTTTCAATTCTTCCACGATTCAGTGTTGTCGACCGGCTACGTCCACGGAACATCTACTGCTCTACAACGTGGTGTGTATTTTGAGATACGTGCGGTGTTCAATCAGCGATGAGGTTTTTGTTATAACGTTTATTTATAACGTTACATTTCTGGCGGTTCGTAAACGAAAGATGGAAGAGAAGGGAGGGAATGGTTTGGAAGTGCTTATTGTCCTAGACCTGCTACTTAGCAGACTCGACAATAAGGCTACCTAAACAACAGGTCTGTGTCTTACAGTTAATTCTGTTTGAAGCTTCTGAGTGCAAGCTGTGTGCATAAGGAAGATATTCCCAACGTTTGGGCAGCATTGTAACTAGGGTTCTGAGGAAGCACTGGTACAGTATCTAATCCAACCAATATTCGATGATACAGTATCAGTGCGTCCACAGACCCCTGATAAAGGTAGCTGCGATGCTGGCGAAACATCGAGAATATTTTCCTTATGGACACCGCTTACAATGGAAAGCCTAAAACAGTATTACTGTAACAAACAGGGCCGTGAGAGCCTCAAGACTCTCAGGTCTGTGTCTTAAGTCGCAGGATATTTGATACGATTGACTAAGCATTTTTTTCTTCTGTTAAATGAATGGTATAAGCCTACAAACTTTTGAGGTATCTTTTAAAAACACCATGTATATTGTAAAGGATTGTAGATCGAGTATTGCCAACCAGGGATGCGTTGCTAATCCTGTTGGTGGCCAGGTACAGAAGTAGTCGCCACACATTTTCTGGTATATGATTTTTCTGCATCTATACGCTGATTCCAGCTACAAATAAGCTTCTTAGTCTTCAGATTAACTTATTGTTATCTTGCTGGAACAGTGGTTCCATTCTTTGAGGATTTAAGATGAAGACCCGATTTCAATAGGCCTGTCTAAATCTTTGAAGAGTACACAGCATTGACCGTTTGGCTGTTTGGTAAAGAATGTAGAGAAATTGAAGAATATGTCTTCTGAACAGAAAATACTTTCAGTCCTTAGATGAGGGAAGCGATGTCTATGAACACGAATTAGAGAAACCCCTTCTTTATGGTGCAAGCTCTTTGCAAGCATTCAGCAGAGACGCAGTCAGCTCATTGAGGACTTATTAGAAATCTTATTTGTTGATCGAATAAGTATATAAGAGTTGAATAATCGTACGCTAAGCCATATGTTACTTATTGAACAGCCCACTACACTCTCAGCCGATGGAATATAGTGTTTCTAAAGAAACAAATTTCCACAGTTCGCCGATGGTCGACCTTGCTTGGTACCAAGGAACGCCGCCTGCTTGGTAGCGGTAGGACCACCTCGTTCACGGAGCGATCACCACCACTTCCTCTCGAAGATGTCGAGCGAGTCTGGGGTGACCGCTTCCTCGCGGCACAGCTATCACCAGGCAAACGGAATGAGCAGCACCCCAGCGAAGACGAAATCGCACAAATCCTGTCAGCAACAGCAGATAAATCCCAGCGCAGATCCGCCTCTTCATCCACCACCGCAGAACAATTTATGTGTTGCTTGCATCTCGAGCGCCAATCGTCGCAGAGAGCAATCGGACAACGGCAGTTTGGACGCTTACGACCTGGCCAGTCCGTGTTGCGATCCAAACTGCGTGCCCAGTCGCAGGCGTCGCGAGAAACAGAGACGGGCACGGAACGAACAGAATCATCATCAACAGCAACTGCAGCAGCAGCAGCAACAACAACAGCAACAGCAGCAGCAACAAGTGCAGCATCATCACGTGCAACGTGAACAAGCGCAACAAGCGCAACAGCAACACGGTACGCACAACTGCTCACGCACATCGGGACATAGCTTGCATTCCATCACCAGCAGCGATGTCTCGACCGCCGTCGACAGCGTTGCTTCATGTTCGACGAGCCTGAGCACAGATACACTGTACTGGGACCCTAGTGTCCATCATCGACCACCCCCGTGCCTTCAGTACGCCAAGCCGAAGTCCTGGGACAATCTGACCACCAAGGCGTTCGGTGGCTACGGTTTTGGCTACGGCTACTTGGACACGGCTACCGCAAAAACGCACAGCGCTGAAAGGCCTGGAAAAGGATCGCATGGACGGGCAAAAACGCCAACAGGCACCGTTCAAAGGAGAACCAGCAGCAGTACCACCTACTCCGGAAGTTCGAGCAGACATTTTCAGCCTACCAAATCTACGGAGAGTCTGCTGATACCGACGCCCTATCAGGGTGAACTGGACGCCAGTCTGAGCTGCGAATGCCTGGACGGCCCAGGTCCTCGATGCATGCCCGTGATCCAATTAGAAAAACATAATCGACAAGAGGAGGGTGGGTACATCATCAGCACGCACGCTCAAGTTCGACATCGCAGGTCTAGTCATTCCGATGGGAAACAAAGGGCTCTAAATAATTCCGAAGTGACACGACTATAAGTCTCTATGATTGAGAAATCCTAATTAAATACTCGTATGATTATTATATCAGATTCCGGATGACAATGCATCGATGTGGATCATAGTGCATCGGATCCGGTTGCATTTAAATCTTTGTATTCAGCTTTGTATCGACAATGGGAGCGATTGTACGTCGTTTAGGGAAAATTAGTGCAGACCTGTCTACCGAACGTGCCCCTCAGGAGCTGTTCTCCTCCAGCACGCAAAGTTACTAGCAGACAGAGATAGACATAGTTTGGCGGGAAACCGTGAAATTCAAACATACCAGAAGCTGTATGCTTCTTATACTTGCAATCAGTTTCGCTAAGATCGTATCTCTAACTGATAGTACATCAAATTGTGGGAAGTAGTTCACATATTTATTCAGATAGATTTCAAACCTTTGAAACATTCATAAAGAAACGCATGCTTTTATTTATTAATTTTGAATAATAGTAATAATTTGAAGAAGTCTTCGTCCGTCTCTTTCCTTAAAAACAAAACATGGACTTGTATGTGCATCGAATGAGTTTAATTGCAGAGCTATATTTTTTCTTTGTTATGCTTTCAAAATTATTAAATCTACTATGGAATTTTTCGAATGATTTATAATGCGTATTTTAGAAATGGGAAGAAACTCGCTAGAACAAGTTCTTATCCAACTTTTGCATTGTAAGGAAAATGAGATCGGTACTATTTTCAAATTGTGCCGCAAATAGTAATTTTGTTTAAATCTGCATGAAAACGGAGCCAGAGAGGGTGTTTGGGCAGGTCTGAATTAGTGTATTGTATTCGCTGAAAGATCGAACGATGGACCACGTTTTTTGAAAAATTTTCAGGAACACTCGATTGTTTTCACATTTGATTAAGTGCATTATCGTTCGAACAACGAATGATTTTCTAACGATGTTTCCGGACGTTATTTAATATACTATTTTTAAGTCTTTCTTTACATGGTGTGATTGGTTGAGAACGGCCTTAAACTGTGGCGAGCGTTAACAATAATATTATCGTTATCAATGCGAAGAATAAATGTTTGAAAACGTATTATTTCGAGATTAAGACAGTATAATTATTCTGTAATTCCTTATATCGGCGAAATAGAAACCAAAAATAAACGAAGATTTGTATGAGAAAGTTATGTACGCAACATACGTGTCTTTACTGTATTATATATTTTTTATGAGCTGATAGTATAGACTTTCCAAAATTCGTTTCATTAAATTTATTAATGCGGGACAATATTTTCTAGTCGAGTAATCAAAATTTGTCCAATTGGTTGCAAGCACACGTTACGGTTCATTGTGGATTGGATATAATGCTACAGTTATACTAGAAATTTCCTATATCTTCTCATTCATTCTGGCCAATCAGAAGCGACATACTAGTTGATTTTCCTATGATGCCCTTACTTCTCAATCTATATAGCATACACGAATATGGCGTGCTGTATTGTTTTGCGGCAAGTGTTGATATAGGTTATATTTTGATATATTCTTTTTGAAAATATCAGGAATAAGGTATAAAAAATGTCCAGGAAGAAACATAATGTGTCGTATATTAAACCGGAGGAGCCTAAATTCTTGCGGGAATTAAAGGAAGAAGTAGGATATAAAGAAGGACCTACTGTTGACACAAAGGTAAAACTTTGATTATTATGCATAAGAATTTGTGTAACAATTGATAAGCGATTGAAATGTAATTAAATTTTAAAAACAGTTTATTTTCATTGATTTCAACCATGCTTTTCGACTATGTATATATTTATGCATGGCAACCTAAATTATAATGATACATATAATGTACACGATAGTGTTAATTTTCATTGATGCTGTTAATTATTATATATTAAGGGTAGTAGAATCATTAAGTATACTACTACAGTTAGTGCTTCTTTATAACTAGCGTAAACAGCCATTTAAATGACTTCTTCAAACAGAGAGAAGTATTACCACAAGATTCAGATGATGAGAAAGAGGATTGTGTGGAAGAAAAGCCTGTTGTAGTTGTATTAAATTCTGGTGATTTAACTGCCGAAGAAGCAGAAGCGTTTCAGAAGAAGAAGGAAGAAGGTATGAAGAAATGTTATCTGACAATTTACATATTGTCAAAGTAAGCTGGCATATTTATTTATCTACACTTAAGAAATATGTAAATTTTAAATTACAGAGGAAGCTAATGCCCCAGCAGATCTATCCAAACGTGTTATATTCAAAAAAAATAAAATAACAGAAACAGAATCTGATGTCACAGATAAGCCAGTGAAAAAGAAGATAAGAAAAGCTAAACCAGAGAAAGCTGTGTTATCTTTTAATGATGACGATGATGATTATCTATAGCATTACTTGCTTGAGAACTGATATAATTGTACAATTAAAGTGCAAATATTAAAACAGATGCAGTACAATGTATATATTGTGAAAAATATCACTGGATTATATTTTAGATATAAGAAATGAATTATGTGAAGCACATAGACTAACACATGGTTGTTGTTACAAGAAAATATTTATATCTTTATAAGAAGACTGCATGAACTTATGTACTTAGAAATTTGTATAGTTAGATACTTCATGTCCTTATGCCTAGGTGTGAATATTTACATGTATATGTAGATCTTTGACCTTATTTCCAAATAATAATATAACAGAGTGTAAACAATGAATTTGATAAATATCAACATTTTTTTCAAGAAACTACTTTCATTCTGAAATGTAAAGGCAGTGTTCCATGTATAACTACAGCAACTGTTTTTAAACACGTTATATGTTGGATGACGAAAATAATGTATTATATAAACCAAGTATTGTACAATAAACGCAAGAAAAATTTCTAAAAATATTAAAACAATTTGAAAAATCGCTGTCTGACCAATTCAAAGGGGGGTGTGTCCACCAGGGGACCCTGTAGAAAAAGGGCGGGGGCTCGTTAGTCAACCCCATTGTTACACATTGTTGCAATTGCAGATTGCCCTTATTCTTGGGAGGGCCTCTCATTGGACGTGCACGTGTACCCGGTCACGTGACGGTGTCCACTGAACGCTACTGGTCGTTTCGTCCCTTTAACATTACGCGTACGTCATAAAATTCGCGGTCACGTGATTATCGTCGCCATCTTGGCAGTTTTCGACGACGGAGGTAAGAAGGATCCGTGACGTTGAACCCAAATAAACAGAAAGTATATGTGAAGAATTGCGATAGAAAAAGCGGTGTGTATCGTGTACCGAGGGAGTCGCGTGTGTAGCTGAACATCCGTCAGTGCACCGAACGGTCAGTGGATTTAAATAGCGCGGCAATTTCCGATGCGTGTGTGTTTTCGATTATTGGTCCGCCTTCGGGGGGATAATCGTGATCGGCCAGCGACCACCACGGCAGCTGTTCGACAGCTAAGCCAGCCCTTACGAAGAAATGGCGGGAGCTTTCTAAATCCTGAGAAACGTTCGCGTGATTCGCCTTCTCGATCCTAAACAGACAAATCATCCACACGAAACGCTAACTCTACGGAGACTTGCGATTGATTCGTTGGATTTTATAATTTGTACAGTTGTGGTACCGAATAACACAATACAACCAGGGCCGTGACGATCCTCTCAACTCCCCTGCGCATCCCCCTGTATCCTAACTCTACTCTGTTGATGGATCACTTCTCTGTTAGATCAGAAGTTTCTTTCGCAACGAACACGTGTTCCAATGCACTCCTTGCGGCAATCTTCGATCGAGAATGAGCTATTCTTTTGAATGTACGATTTAGTGATACATCGATCGCTACCGAACGAATCGGTCATGTAACCAAACTTTTTTTTTTATTTAGAAAAACTGCGCGGATTGTTTGAACTGTTTTTTGGACGAAATGGAATTCGAACGGGGTTGCCAGTGAGATTTTCTATTCTCAATGCAACAATAAAGTTGGTCGTGGTTTGGTTTGCAAGCATATTCGAGGATAGTGTGTATTCTTTCGACCGTTATCTGCTTGCATCATAGTTTCGGCTGCACAGGCGCGTCGTCAGCAAAAAATAGGGTTCATAGAGAAGTTCTGTGAGATTTACAGAAATCGTCATTACTCTTCACCCGAATCAATGATAGGAAACGGTGTCTTGTAAATACACATCGATGTTTATGTACACGACTCGTTGATTTTCATTGAACTCATTCCTGCTGCTCGGCCATACCGCATTAAAGATTGATGTTTCGTGTCGTGGTTGAAAAAAAAAACAAAACAAAACAGACACATCGATACGAAAAGTACTACTTAATCAATATCGTTGTTTGGCTTTCATTTTGAGCGACAGGGATATTCAGTCAGCGAGCATTGATAAAACCAGGAGAACCTCCTGTATATTCCGAAACGATGGACTTTTCTATGACAATGACATGGCGAAAGGTGCAACGTCGTTGAAGTAACAGTACAGATTAAGTAGAACTAGAAGAAGTCACGAGAAATGCCTGTCTTCCGACCTCTCTACTCTCTCTCTTTCTCTGTCTCTGTCTCCGTCTGCTTAACCCCTGGTGAATAGAGCCCACGACTTTGCGACGGCCCTGGGCATAACTTTTTAACGTTTCCAACGTCGCGGCTGCCCTCTGGTGCCTAATTTTCAGCGATGAATGTTCACTATTTACAGGTTTTGTGAATAAATCGTGTATCCGTGCGTATAAGGACGAAATCGTAGCACCGCCAGCGTCGCCGAAGAATCTCCGAAGGCTTGTGAGAAATGTCGCGCTATCAGACAATCGTTTAGGAGAAGCTCGAACGGTCAGGTGCGTATATTTGTGCCTGGTGACAGGATACGGATGGAGTTCATAACGCGTTCCATCGTCTCGCAGAGAACCGCCGGGATCCGTGGATAGGGAGTTAAGTAGCACGAGACATGGCCCCATGCTGAATGAGGCTTCTCCTACTACGGACGTCGACTATGCCTGAAACTTTTCTCACTTTTTCCGAATAACGTTATCTAGTCTTCTCGTACGATGCACGCTGCATTACGAGCGATCTTTCTCCGCGTAGGTTAAACTATACTCAGCATCTTTCAAGAATACCGAATATCCTTCTACTGCTTAGATCCACAGAGGAGCATTTTTCTATCATTGATATCTGATCTTCAAACATTCCTTCCGGACGAGCAAGATGATCAAGAGAATTCTCGTCGGATAAGAACGCTCGGGAGAATCTCTATAGATAATCCGACAAAATGGTCCGCATTTATCTAGTTCTCTCTTCGTCGCGTACGCTAACCCGTATTAGAGGTCTCATCTTCTGAACGCATCCGATGATCGCGTGAATCCGAGCATTCTGAAGGAAAAATCGTTGAAGCATCGTGTGTCGTCGTGAAAGATCAGTCTGTCACGACGAGATTCGGTCATAGGGTTGTTCCATGGGTGGTTGGCGTGTTGTCCGTCCGGCATGCAGTATAGAGTTAGGAAGGTTGCGCGCGCGCGAGTCTACGGATGAAGAGTTGATAGGTCGTGTATGCGTATATACAATCGTGTGTGGCTCCGTGTATGTACGAAAGATGAAAGTTCGATGTGTAAGGTGTACAGGTATAGGTGTAGGTTGGTAGGTTGCGAAGGTTGAGAGGAGAGGTACGCGGAGGGCTGACTGACTGGCTGGCGCTCGGACGCGGTGGCTGGCGAGTGCAGGTGACTGACTGAGAGACGCTAACCATTCAAGTTACTCCAACAGGACTCCGTTCGTCCGATTATATTTTCTAACCGTCCGTCCAGTCTCCTCCCCCTCCAGCTGAACTCATCCAGAAAATCCGTGGTTTTCTCATCGAACCGGACCGAGGACGCGTTTTCGGCAACGCGCCGACCGCTGGAAACGAAACGCGACCACGAACACTTTTGTTGGTTATGGGAACAAGGAAATAGGAGTACGGAATTCGCAGCGCCATTTTGAAAAATTCGGCCCCGCTAAAAATTCCCTCCCTCTCCCCCGCCCTCGCGTTCATGTCGTCGATGTAATGAAACGCGTCGTCGCCACGAGCCGCTCATTCCTGTGTCCTTTTTAACTGTTTAGATCGACTGTACAGCGGTGGCCCCATGGAAGGCACGTTGGAAGAACCCCCTGTTAAGGACTCATCTCAGGCCAGTCCTGATAAGGTTCTCAAAGGTATTGCTTTTCACTCTGTGCCCTTGCCCCTCTAACTGTTTCAAGCTACTTCTCTGATTCATCCAGTATATTTATTTTTGTGTTTACTCCTGCTTTTTGTTGTGCAACGGTGCCCTCGCATACTACATAGTAGATTCTTGTTCGTTATCGACTTCTGGTACGACTGATACTTCACGATGAATTCACTGGATGAATATTGATTTAATGTTTTGATAGCAGCAGTGCTTGTGTAAAATAGTTTTTGTTTTGCAGATGTGATTCCGAACGGAGTGAATGGAAATTATAATGACAAAGAAGAATTTGTTGATGCAGATAGTAACGCATCTGAGCTTGTGTTAAAAGACATTGACGATGCGTCGAAAGAGGAAGGGGAGGAAAATGGGGAAGAAGATGACGAGGATGAACATAGAATGGAAGTTGAAATTGAAGAAGGGGATATAGAATCCGAAGATAGTGAGGAAGATGACATAGCGGAAAGTAGGAGTAAAGGGGATGACGTGTTTGGATCAGAAAATGATTCAAAAGCATCTAAATCGTCCGAGGGTGTCAGTGAGACGAACAATTCTAGTGAAGTGTCTAAAACTGATGATAAGTGTAAAAGCACATCTTGTGAGGCTATGGAGGTCGATGAACAAAGTAACAACTCGGATGTTGAATGTCTTGACGAAAGCATAACTGAAATACAATCTGATAATGATGATGTGTTCACTTTGAAAACTTCTACTGTTAAGGATAATAAAAACTTATCAGGCAATAGTGATATTCAACAGCTTAATGACAGTAGCGAAATTGCTGACAGTAGTATGGATACATCCGATGTGAAAATTTGTGAGGAGAATGGTAGCTGCGATAGTCCTGATATTGAGGAAATAACTGATAGTGCAAAGAATGGTCATAATACTTCACCAGAGCGCTCCGGCAAAGATTCTGCAAAACAAAGGAAACCACGGAAACAAGTAGACCTTAGTAGTATTACACCAAGAAGAAGTTCTCGTAATATAAAGAGAACAAGTTACATAGAAAAGGAAATAGAAGAAGAAGTAGAGGACGATGGCTCAGACATAGAGGAGATTAAGCCAGAAGATCCTTTGGCTGGTATTGATAGTAAAGATAAAGAGAATTCTAAACTGAAATCGCCAATCAAAAACAGTAAAACTACTATTGTGGTTAACGATACTAAACGTTTGGTAGAAATTGCCGCTGGTAGTAAGTCTATGAAGGGAGGAAAGAAAGAACCTACTTTAGTTATTATAGACACGAATTCTATTCTTTCTGGACGTGGTGGGGTTCCTGTAAGTAACAACAAGCCTCATCATACAGTTTCCAGTTCTAGCTCTTTTTCAGTAGTTCCAATGGGTATGACAACGCAAACAATGTATCCTAATATGAGAACAACTATTACACCAGTACCAATGACATCAAAAACTGCACAACTGAGTCCTAAGACTAGCAGTATGACTACAGTCACACCAGCAGCACCTCCTATATTACCGACTTTAACCGATGATATGTTTGTGGTAGAGGCTCCATCTTTCATAGTACCATATGTGTATGAAAAGCCACCCCTGAAACCATTAAAAGATTTCGTTGAAAAATTAGAGAAGTCTATAGAAGAAAGAGAAAAGGAAGAAAAGGAAGAGCAGAGTAAGAAAAGTACTGAAGAAAACAAAGATGAAGAATCCAATGAGGATTCAGCAGATATGAGTCTAAAGAACAAAGATAAGGGTGATGAAAGTGATAATGAAGGAAGTTCTAAGAACAAGAAAGATGTAGAGGATAGAGGTGATAATTCAGTAGACTTAACTGAATCTGGATTTAGTAATATAAGTGATAAACATGATATAAGGCCAGACGATAGGAATAAAGTAATGACTTATTTTGACTTACCATTGGGAAAATTTTTCATGCAAATTGGGGTGAATCTTGTTCAAGAATATGTGCAAACCGATCTATTACGGACTCAAAAACGTAAGCAAGGCAAAGGCAGCACATCGGCTGAAACTCAATTAGCTATAAATTCACTCATCAAGAATCTAGAATTTAGTAAAGAAAATAATGAACCATTCCACTTAGACCTGAAGAAATGTGAATTCTGTAGTTTTAAAACAGAATCGACCTTAGTCATGCAGCATCATTTAGAAACTCCACATATGCGCAATTACGTCTACAAATGTAATTTTTGTCCACTTGAAGTGCGTAGTCCTCATGATATCTTATTTCATATGGAAGCAGAACATAATACTCGTGGAAGGTTGGAGCGTGGTCCAGCATTTCATCAATGTCCTAACTGTCCGTTTGAAGATAATCAGAAAGGCAAATTGACTCGACATATACTTGCTTGTACCAAGAAATTCAGACCAGAAAAGAATTTAGAACCAGCCGCCGATTGGGAACCCCCAGCAAAGATTCCAAGACTGAATCGAGCAAGACCTGTTGGACCTACTAATCCCAGTGCACTTGCTATGGCAATGAGTGGTAAAGGACCACAACCGCTTCTACCAAAATTACTTCCTGCTCCAATCTCGGGTCGCGGAAGAGGGCGACCTCCCATGCAACCAAGATACTCGGATTTGAAAACGTTACGGCCGGGTGCCACGACAATGCGACAAGGTAACTTTTTGATATTCAGAATTAATAAGAAACAATTACATATACAGGATTATAATCATTTATTAAATACAAAATTATAATGTATTGCTCTGTTTCAGATAATGTTGCAGGAATGATGTATCGTCCAACATCCTCTGGTTTATTGGTCCCTACTTCATACCAATTTGGTAGTAACCAAATATTCCAGGTAATATTTTCATTTCCTATTTCTTTCTATAAAAGTTAATAAAGAATTTAATGTACTTTTCTGGTAGAACTGTGTGTGATTTACAGTGGACTTTGTATTATACATTAAAGCAGTATCACGATTTTGCTAAGCTTTAATGTTATTATCTTAAAAGGGCAATGATAATCGTGTAAAGTCATGCCCCTGAAACATACTTTAGTTGTAATGTATGGTGTATGTATGATGCTTTTACATTTCCCTAGAATTAGTTATGACTGTTAGTATTAATATACAGTACATAAAAAAATGTAGACAAACAGAAATACTTTTGACACAATGAAGATTTAAATATGATATCTCCAACACTCATATCTTGAACATGAAAATGATTCATTTCGTTATAACAGGTATAACAGGAACCATTCTCTTATAGAATTTGTTCCATTTGTTTTAATGAAACGGGGAAGTACTTATTTTATTTAATTGAACTTAGGCATTCTACATTTCACTGATCTAGTGACAAGAAAATGCATTTAATTTTATTCTGCACATTTACATGCTCTTGTCCTCTTTACTGAATGTCAAGAAACATAAGTAGAAATAAGAAATACAGGTTCACAAATTCAAGTAAATCAAAAATTTAAGAATTTGTAAAAAATATATGGGTGGTGGCAGGTGGTGGGTGGCTCTGGGACTGTCATGTCGACTGTCTCGGGAGTGAGTAGCAGTAGCGGCGGCAGTTCCGGTCAACCCACACCCATTGCACTTGTACCCAACGTAATCGACTCTCTGTCTAGGTTGTCCTCATCACAGGTAAATAAATATTGGAAACTACCAGGAAGATTAAAAAATCAATTCATAAGATTTTTGATCGCATGGATGATGTGTTCTGCGGGTGCGAAATGCTTTTATAACCAGTTTCTTAAGATTCACCATGTTTATAGCTACATGTAATCGCTTATACAACTTAACAATACATTTACGTATTTTTAGTGTGCAGTGCAACTAGTACCGCAATTATTGATTTCAGCAATGTATCTTGTCCCTGTAGTATGTTGCATTGTGAATACCTGCCCAACTATATATTTACACAATTTTACATTACATATACATTGCAAACAAATTGAATGGCAATTTTTGACAATTTTATAAATGTTTCCCTTGAAGACATTTGTGACTACTGAAGTACTATTACCTGTACAAAATTAGTTTCTAACAACTAAACTAACTTATATTTAAAACAAAACGTAATTTGAAAACAACGTATTGTTTAAAAAATAACATAAGTGTAATGGTACTTGCTATGTGTCATGTATGTATTTCAGTGTTTAGAAGAACTGATATTTATAAACCTTCTAGCTACATATTTTATACATGAATGTACTAAAATGATATAACAAAGACTATTGGAGATTCGAATTTTGAGTTTTTAGGTGGAAACAATTTAATGTATTCAATTTTCAATACTTTCTATCAGAAAATAATACTTGATTTTTTTCAATGCAACCGTTTTTAGAATTACTATGCTTTATATTTTTCAGAACACAACAACCAGTCCCAAAAATCCTACAGCAAAATTATTAAGTCAACCAAGTATATCTATAACTCCACTACCACGTACAACCTCTCAAACCTCCATTCCTGGTTCAGGAACTTCATCAAAGTCTGGAGGAAAAACTACCTTTGTTATATGTGAGATCTGCGACGGTTATATTAAGGTGAATTTTGCGTATATTTATAAAATCTTCTTGATACTTCTAAATTTGCTGAAAATCAAATATGTTACATAGAATCATAAAATAATAACTGTAAAACATTTTATGTATTGTATAAAGTTATGTATGTTTTCAGGACTTAGAGCAATTACGTAATCACATGCAATGGATCCACAAAGTAAAAATACATCCAAAGATGATTTACAACAGACCACCGTTGAACTGCCAAAAATGTCAGTTCCGGTTTTTCACAGATCAGGTAAATAAGTATAATATTACTTAAATAACTTCTTTTTCTCTGGTACAATGATCTTCTCTGGTTCAATGAACATAAAACAATAATGTTAAATGATTTTTTAAGAGTACAAGTATCTTTTACGAATGCAGGATACAAATTGAAAAGTCATTTTTTGCTTTGTGTGACACGTATTTTTCCTTTCAGAGACTCATAAAATTGATGTACAACAATGAAACTATAAATGGCATTGCATGTTTGTTGTTATAGGGTCTCGAAAGACACTTACTTGGGTCTCATGGGCTAGTTACATCTAGTATGCAAGAAGCAGCAAACAAAGGAAAAGATGCAGGTCGCTGTCCAGCTTGTGGCAGGGTAAGTTCATTTTTGTTTGCATTGTATAACATTCAAAATTGTATACGTGTAACAATTGGATTTATACAATGAAACAGCATGATACTTGAGAGTTGTGGATCTTAATTTTTAGGTATATCAATGGAAATTGTTAAATCATGTTGCGCGAGATCATGGAATGACACTAAAACCGGCGCATCTATCATATAAATGTACAGTTTGCACTGCCACCTTTGGAATGTACAAGCAGTTTGAAAATCATGTTTATTCGGCACATAGTGTCGTAGCTAAGAGAGTAATGGATAAGAAGAACACACCCTCATCTCCATCGTCCAGATCCAATGACTCCCTTCTAAAACCACTGAAGATCAATGACGAGATCACAATTATTCCACAACCAGCAAAACCTACAACCAGGTCGGGTTCATCTCAAAGCAGAGGAAAATAGCAATGATCAGCAGAGTGATACATGTGTCTTGTCTTACTGAATTTCACGTAACTTTGTGGTACTCTATACCGGTCATTGTAGTATACAGTGACTGACGTGCCGTGTACATGTGTATGCATATTATGCTTAAGACGCAATTACAACACATAAACCTACAACTCTTGGCAAAAAAAAACTAGTTGATTGCGTAATAATATTCCATCAATGATTATACCGATATATTTATTTAAGAATTTTTATTGTTGTTATCGGACATGCATAAAATAGACTGTAAAAATATTAAAGGGTGGCCTTCAGTCTAATTCCTTGGTTAATCCTAGAGCTGCATATTCCTGACCTACATGCCTATGAGACCTACTAAATACGAAATGTATTTACATTCTATGCGACACTCACATGTCATAATGCGAATCACTCTTGAATAGCAAATTCACTATAATATAAATTCTTTTTCTAAGACAAATATATTTGAATTAATTCTATTTTGTTATTAACGCTAATACGATTATATAGGGCAATGAACGATAACACTGTCCTTTACATATTCGATATGTCTATGCATCATGTTGCGAAGCAATTTCTGAACGATATACGAAGTAACAAATTGTACTAATTAACCAGAGTGCCCTAGACTGTCCCGCGATGTCTTTTGGTATTTTAACAAGTACCAAAAGTTTCGTCCCACATTTTTCTATTCACTTTTTTTTTTTTCTAATTTCGCCATCGTATTTTTAAGCGACGAACATGAAACTTATTCGCTGTTTAATTTGTAACATTTCAGAAAGTTGCGTGTATGGAATAAGTTATGAAACATCAAAGATCTTTTGAAGTTGTAAATTGTATCTATTGCTATAAGTTGAAATCTTTGGTCGCAAAGTATTGTAATAAAACATTCAGTTTTATTTTTGCGCTCTTATAAGAACAAAAATGTACATTAACATAGAATATAATATAAACGATTATATCAATAAAATAGGATGGCACACATGTGTGTATACATTTTTTCTATTAAAGCGATCAATTTGTCATGGAACATTGAATTTGTTAGCATACGTTGCGGTATATAAATATACATATTTATATATGTATATATATAATATGCAGCGAAATATTATATATATAAATATGTAAAATTATTCTAGCATAGCGATATAACGTGGTATAAGAAGAGACAATTAATAATCTTCTTGTATGCACTCTGGATTGATAATAGGCTTATACTGATATGTAGATAGTTGAAAGAAGTAACAGGTTTAATTTAATAATTTCAATTCTTTCTTGATAATTTTTTGTACGTTATCGTAGGTGATAATTTTAAAGAAATCAACATCTGATAAAGAAAAGTAACATAGTGCATTTTTGCACTGTATGGCTGTATTATTTAATTCTACTACTTGCCAGATACTTTTATGGCAAAACCATGTTGGTCAAACTGAAACACATTCATAGACGTATTTACAGAAATATATAGTTTACTGTAATAATTTGTACAATATTATATGATTATAAAAATAAAGTGTACCAACATTGTATTACACTTTACAGTTTATTTGCGAAGCCCTATAACATACACATAGTCGTATGCAATTCTACAATTCTAAACTTCATGAGCGTTTATGAAATTATTAAAGATCTATGTTAAGAATATATTTGTAAAAATATATATTGATAAGATATTATGAGACAACAAACGAAATTATATATACTATGTAACATAGTTAAATATTAAACATTATACATGAAAAAATAATATACAATGATTGTACTGTATTTAAATAAACGTACATTTTACATTTAATTCATTAGTCTTTGGAAGCAAACCTAGGAAAAACAATGAAGCATTGTGATCAACAAATTTTTAACCAAATTAAAGAAAATCTTACATTACATTCTGACAAATGGATAATTTGAATAATAGTAAAATTATATTTTAATAATCAAACGACATGGTAGGAAAACTTCAGTGACCTCGAACGGTCAATATTACGTATCACTACCATAGTTAAGCAGCCACGTACATATTCGACAAACATTAAAAATAAATTTTCTCGATAATGAAGTCTCGTAGCGCAAAATTTTGTTCTTCATTTTCGACTTATTTTTGGACAAGGCATTGCCTCTGTTTCGTTTATACTATGATTTTGGATGCACCCTTTACATTACGTACAGCAAAGTTTTATCACTGCTTTTAGCGGAAACATTCAGATAAGATTGCTCAAGATCATAACTTTGTCTATAAATTGATTTACAATTTTCTAACATGATCTTAAATTTTTAATAAATCGTATGCCCTGTTCATCCTCTAATCATCTACAGTAGAACCTCGATTATCCAAATACCGGTCATTCGAAAATTGACCATCCTATGTCGGTTACAAGCTAAGATTGCCATCAGTGACATTGTTTATTTATACCTAAATGCACAAATGGTAGAATAGTAAAAGAAGTAACTCGGGCTATTCTCAATACTTTGAAAGGCAAATGTATGAAGCAAAAATATTTTGAGGGTTTAAAAAATAAATCGTTATTCATACACAGTATGAATATACAGTAAATGTATTCTTTCATTAAAAAAGTATATATAAAAATATTAAAATGTATTGATGAAAACGCGAGCTGAATGGACTGGTGTCTCAATTCTGGTTCCAATTAAAAAACAGGAGACGGCATTAGTGTGGAAACGGACGATGCATTTGAAATAGTACCATAGAGGCCTTCATCCGCAATGCGGACAATTATTTTCCATATTTTGCTCTTTAGCATAGCTTTATTAAGCTTCGGCTTTAAGGCAGTGTTGGATTCCATGTCGTGGAATTGAGTATAACACTTTTAAAATCGAAAAAAGAGGTTCATTCTGCTACACGTTGTGACATTGCACAAGAATCTGACGCGATTCGCAAATTCTTAGGCAGATTGTAGTATCGTAGGGAAAGAGAAGGGGTATGGATAACCAGCCTTGACGAACTCATTGTCAGCTCTTGATAACTAAGGGTAGAGTTCGTCTGCAGGCAGTGTTCCATTTTGAATGTTTTGCGGACACACGTTGACTCATTGTCAGTGCAGGCGAGGAGTTGGACATAGTCATAGATAAAAGTGGTTGGTTCTTCAACAGCACCCTCCGGTTCAGTGGCGAGCCGAGACCTCTATGTATTGAGTGGCAAGGCGACAGCTACTCTCGCGATAGTACTCTCAGGAATTCGAAATTGGTTCGTATTTCGGAAGTTACTCTTCGAGAGTAACATTACCGAATACGTATCCATTTGAGCGTAAGTTACAAGATGTAACTTACAACACGTTCGCTTTTCGAGAGTTTTATGATTCTCTCCGGCAGTCACTTTCAGGCGCAGTGTCCACTCGCGAGAAATACCCTCGAGAGCTTCTTCCCGAATTGTACTCTCAAGTGGACACGTACCTTTACTTTAATATTTTACAGCACAGAAGATTTTTCGTGAAACAAGATCACGTTTGTCGATCGGACCATTGGTTACTACGACTTTGGATACACCCTTTATATTATGTACAATAAAGATTTATCACCACTTATAACGAGAATATTCAGATAAAATTGTTCAAGATTATAACTTCGCCTATAAATTTATTTACAATTTTCTAACATGAGCTTGAATTCTTAAAAGATCATGTTATGCCTAATTTATCCTCTAGTCATACACAGTAGAACCTCGATTATCCGAACGCCGGTCATTCGAAAATTGTCCAACCTATTTCGGTTACAAGCTACAATTACCACTAGTGACATTGTGTATTTCACATTCTAAACTAAAATTATCATTTCTATACGAAACCCCAATTGAAATTCGGATAAACGAGGTCCTGTTGCATTCTCAAAGTAGATAAAGAAAGATCTACTGTGAACAAAGAACCGATCTCAAAACACCTGCTTTGTGTGCGGCTGTTACTGTAACTTCCACCACCGGAACTCAAAATTAAATAATCAAACAATAAAAAAATTAAATCATCTAAAAATCATGATTCATATCACCTATAACTCTTAAATAAACTCTTAAATAAACAAAAACAAGACAGAGGCAAGTTTCAAGTCCGTACAGGATGAAACTTCGTTTCCGGGAGTGGCTACGCTCGCTTATTGGTCGATTCGAACCAGACGTGTACTCCTTAATTATACTATTTTGTACGCTTTACTTTAATATTTTACAGCATAGAATATTTGTTGTGAAACGAGATCGCGTGTATCGGTCGTAAGATTCGCAGTTCTTCCACTGTCAGTTTCGATTTTGCGAATATCGCTTTCCGAACCACCCAACGGATCTTCCGTTTGGGCACAATAGAATTTGGCGGGGACACGCGCTGCATCCACGCTTGTTGACTGCACCGCATCCGCTCGGTGGTTCACTTCAAAGCTGCTTTCCCCGGAGGATTGAACGTTTGAAGGAACGATGAGTAACGACTTGCCGTATTCCGTTGAATATGCGAAAAGTGCGCGTGCATCTTGTCAAAACTGCAAGAACTCGATTGCGAAGGACTCGCTGAGGCTCGCCGTGATCGTTCAGGTACGCATCATCGAACACGTACGATTATCGGCGTTGAATGATTTCTGCGTCATTATTGTTACCGGCAGCCCGCTAAGATATGACGCTGAACTTTGACTGAACCGGCCGGAACTTCGCTTCTTATTCAACACTTCTGATACCGCACGATAAAACGTTGTAATGAATAGCCGGCTCAGAAGAGGCAATAACTGGATTGCGGATGTTTACGCAGTTTCATATATTCATATGCTTGGAATATGTAGATTCAATTACATAAGACTTGTCGCAATTGATTTTTTAAGGATATGAAGCATAAAATGTATTTATGTCAGAATTTAATTTCTTTGACTATGTTAATGTAAACATGGTTGTATTTTAAAAATGTATATTTGCATAAACGTCTGCAATCTATATGGTAGTAACTTGCAAAAGTTTGCAAATTAGTTTGCAGTTCGTCTGTTTAATTGCTGTGTAACTGCAATGTGTGTGTAATCGTATGCATTGTAATTTTTGTTGTTTGCTATTGTTTTTTTATGTTTATACAGAGATATTTTATTGAAAGTATGCTGCTTGAGAATATCTTTCTTGTAACTTGTGCTATAATTTTTAGAGTCCTGTACACGATGGTGTGATACCAAAATGGTATCATCCTCATTGCTTTTTCCTGAAGCAAAGGCCAAAGAGTACAGCGGACTTCTCTAATTTTGATAATATTCGATGGGAGGATCAGAAAGACGTTGAAAAGAAAATTGGTATGTCTGTTACAATGTTCTGTAGGGTAAGGCATATAATTAAAACTACTATAATATTTTTATAAATATTGATTGCAGTAAAAATTGGTTTAGATGAAAATTACATACTTCGAAAGGATCCGTGTAATGTACTGTTCAAGATTTTGCTAGATATTGCTTCTAGTTTTTAAAATTGTATGATCATATTTAGTTTTTTAAATTGAACACTGTATTTTTATGAGTCAAAAGATTGTTGTATATTAGACAAAAAGTATTATACCACAGTATGTATAAAGTGAATAATTACCCAAATATTTGCAATAGGACTAATATTTAAGATACTATTTAGCAATGAGCAAGATGTGTCTTCTTTTACAAATATTTTAGTTACCGTGTACTCTATAATTAAAGCGGTGTAATATTTTTTGTCCAGCATTCAATGCTTCTTTAATTTGTATATAAACATATATGGTATTCTATTTTAAAGAACTGCAGTAAACCTTGAAAGTTTGAAAACTACAATTAATATAAAAAAATTGAGTAGTGCATTATATAACCCCTTGTAAATCATGCAATATTCATTTAAACTAATTTTTGCTATAGTCAGTAATCATAAAGTTACTAAAGTGGTTCCAATCATAAGCCTTACCATGTATATAATATTCAATAATACACAAAGAAACAATTTGAATAGCACAGTTGTTTTTTGTAGAGGAGGCAAAAACCCTTCCACCACCTACAACTGGGAAAGGAAGAAAGCGTAGCAGTGCAGCTGCAAAAAAGACTGGCCCTTTGCGTGACTTTCTAGTTCAGTATGCAAAGTCTAACAAATCGACTTGCAGGGCTTGCAAAGAGAGAATAGTACAGGGTGAGATAAGAGTATCAAAGAAAGATTTCGAAAGTGATGAGGGTAAAAGATACGGTGGTATAGACAGATGGCATCATCTGGAATGCTTTGCAAAAATAAGGTCTGAGTTGGAATTCTATGAAAGCGGTGATATGCTTCCTGGTACAGAAACTCTTTCTAAAGATGATCAGAAAACAGTTAAGAGCACTTTGCCAAAACTTAAGTCAGAAGATGTTCCACCAGTTAAGAAAATGAAAGAAGAACCAGAAGACTTGGAGGAAGAGGAAGAACTGAAAAAACAGAATGAAGAGTTGTTTAAAGTGAAAGAGGTATTGTCTTCGATGAAAAAGAATGATCTTATTGATTTTCTAGATGCAAACGAACAACAAATTCCAGAAGGTGTATCAGCTGTAAGTATCATAACAACAATGTACTTATAACTGTAACTAGGCACATATGATGGTGATTTCAAATTTTTTTATTTTAGATAACGGAGCGATTGTCTGACATGATTTGTTTTGGAGCTTTAAAACCATGTCCAAAATGCAGTGGACAGCTTGTGTACACTTCAGGAGTTGGATATAAATGTACTGGAGACTTAACAGAATGGACAAAGTGCGAATACGTAACTCAAGATCCTAAGAGAAAGAAATTTGTGATACCATCGGAATTGAAAAGCGAATACCCGAAACTGTAAGTATTTTGTCTGTTGCTTTTAGAAAGTGATATGCAACAGGTAGGAAAAGAAATTAATTACGTTTTGAATGTTGAACAGCAAATCGTTCAAAAGCAAAGTCAAGAGAAGAATTGTGAAGGTGACTGCACCATCAACATCTACTGCAGTAAAAAAAGAAGAAGATGAAGTTGACGCTGGACCAAAAGTCGAAGGAAAACCAAAACCGTTGAAGCACATGCAATTTCTCATTATAGGTAACATAGGAAGATGTAAAGAAAAATTGAAAAGAGATATTATGCTTCTGGGAGGAGACGTAACATCAAAAGTTCACGAGAATTTGGCCGCTGTTATATCTACTCAGAAAGAGATTGATAAAATGGGCAGTAAAATGGAAGAAGCTGAAAACCTTAATATTCAAGTTATTACTGCAGATTTTATCGATGAAGCTAAAGAATACACAAAGCCTGCTGTTTCACTTATTAAGAAAAAGACCATTTCTAGCTGGAGCGGTGACTTGTCTGAAAGAATTAACGTCGTCGCACAAAAGTCCGCCGCCACGAAAAGCAAAAGTAAAAGCACCTTTGAAAAATCAGGATCCGGTAAAATAAAACTGCAATTAAAAGGTGGTGGAACTATTGATCCAGACAGTGGTTTAGAAGATTGTGCACATGTATATCAAAGTGGCAAAGATAAGTATACTGCTACATTAGTGCTCACTGATATACAAACCAAGAGAAATAGCTATTACAAGTTACAGATTTTGAAACACGACAAAGCGGATAGGTATTGGTTATTCAGAAGTTGGGGTAGAATAGGTACCACTATTGGCGGCACAAAAATTGAGGAATTATCTTTGGAAGAATGTATCGAACAGTTTGAAAAACTTTATGAAGAAAAGTCTGGAAATCTTTGGAAGCGAAGAGATAATTTTGTTAAAATTCCTCATAAAATGTATCCCGTCGATATCGATCACGGAGAAGAAGCATCCGTACAATTATTGGAGTCTGATATCAAGAGTGATCTGGCACCGCCGGTACAAGATTTGATGAAACTTCTTTTCAATGAAGCGAACATGAAGAAGGTGTTGGCAGAGTTTGAAATCGATACGGATAAAATGCCACTTGGAAAGATATCAAAGAAACAAATTCAGAAAGCATACACTATATTAACTGATCTACAGGAAGTATTGAAAAAAGATAACGCCGATCGAATCAACTTGATCGACGCATGCAATAAATTCTATAATTTAATACCTCATAATTTTGGTGTATCTGGACCTAAAATTCTGGATACTCTTGAAGAAATCCAAATAAAGTGCACAATGCTGGATGCATTGCTTGAAATGGAGATTGGCTATTCTCTCTTACACAGTAAGACGGATGCAACAAAGAATCCGCTCGATGCTCATTATAATCAACTAAATACAGACATCCAGCCATTGGATAAGGAGAGCGAGGAATTTAAGATCATTGAGAAATATGTGAAGAATACTCATGCTGCAACGCATACACAATATGAGCTTGAGATCGAAGATGTATTTGTTATTAAGAGGCAGGGAGAAGAAAGTCGATACAAGCCATTCAAGAAGTTACCGAATAGAAAATTATTGTGGCACGGTTCTAGAACCACCAACTTTGCTGGTATACTTGCTCAGGGACTAAGAATTGCTCCACCAGAAGCTCCTGTTACGGGTTACATGTTTGGCAAAGGTATATATTTTGCAGACATGGTTTCGAAATCTGCAAACTATTGTTGTACAAGCAGTGAATGTCCTACGGGTTTGCTCTTACTTTGCGAAGTAGCATTGGGTAATATGTATGAGAGATACGAAGCAGATTATATTGAAAAGCTACCGAAAAGTAAACATTCAACAAAGGGTTGTGGTCAAACACAACCTGATCCTGTAGGCACTTGTAAGATGAAAGACGGGGTTGATGTTCCATGCGGCCCACCTGTACCTGTTAAACTTCCTAAAAAGTCGGAACTTTTGTACAATGAGTATGTTGTATACGATATTGCCCAAGTGAAGGCACGACATTTGTTAAAGATGAAATTCAAGTACAAAGTCTAATATGTTATTCCAAGTAAGTGAGGCCGTTGCGAGTATTAAATTACGATATTATATTCATACAGTATATTCGATAAAACTTGTTCTTTGTGTCTTAGATATTTAAATATATTTGCGATCCTACCTCGTATTATACGTCAGTGATAAGATGATATTTGCATAAGTATATGATATGTATATTAAATTTTTTATGAGTTTAACAAATAAATGCGAGTAAAATTAAATTATTGTTCTTATTAATGTAGTCGACCTAAAAAGAATAACACGCCACTTATTTAATTGGTACATGTTTATTTTTTTTATTTTACAAAATTAGTATTCAAAATGGAAGTCGAAATAAGATTGATCGAATGTGTTAATACGAACATAACCGTCTTCACCACCCGAAGAAAAGCTACGACCATTAGGATGGAACGCAAGAGAGTTAATTGGACCGAAATGTCCTTTCAAACGCGCAAATTCTTCTTCGAACACTAAATGGAAAAATCGAGAATCGAATTTTCCTTGACGAGCTGACGTTGTTGTGACATCCATAGCTTCCTGACCTCCTCCAAGAACCACCTATAAAAACAGTTGGAAATTTTTTATAAATGCTATTTCTTAGTTACGCACGTTGACTATTTTTTAATAACTTACATGATCAAAACTAGGAGAAATTGTGGCAGAATTCACAGGCCTTTCTGTTTTGTATGTTTTTAATAACATCAATGAATCGCTGTCAAACAATTTTGCAGTATTATCCTTTGATGCAGTTACAAACATGGTACCATCCTTATTGAATTGCATGTCATGTATTTGAGATTTGTGACCTTTAACACTGGATAACATTTTCCTAGTCTATAAAATGGAACATTAATTAAGTTAGGATTTCTGTACATGCTACAAAAAGAGAAGAATATATTACTTACCCTCACGTCCCAGAGAGTGACTTCACCATCTTCGTGACCAGTAATAATTGTTTCATCCAAGGCTCCCCATAAAATAGCAGTGATTTTTGGACCACTAACCGATATTCTAGAAATTGCATCGTCCTGTGATAATACTGCATCATTGGTCCTGATATCTATGATGAACATTTCACACGGGTGTCCTAAAGCTTTGTCTGTAGAATAAACAGCGAGGTTCGCTGAATAACTGAATCCACATGTTCTTACAGAACTGTTCGTGTGAAGTTGAGCTATTTCTTTTCCTACAAAAAAAAGAAAATCATAATGTAATACAAATTAACACAGAAACATATCAGGCAATGTCGAAAAGTAAATTTAATTAAAATTTGGTGCGTACCAGTTTGACAATCCCAAAGTCTTAGCGAATTGTCACCACTGCCTGATAAAAATCTTGTTGTATCCCAGTTAACATCGATACACCACACAGAACCATTGTGACCATTGAATGATCCAAGGCGTTCACCATTCAAAGAGTACCAAACATTCGGTTTCTTGTCCTTGCTGGCAGAGAATATCAAGTCTCCTTCTCTGTTGTATTTGATTTTTGTTATGGCACGTTCGTGCCCGTGTAACATCAAAGGTTTCTACAAAAAAAATTACAAATTCATTACTTTTAAAGTACATATTCAGCACTTACAACGATTTTCATAAAAATTACTAATTTTATGGAACACACAGATCAACATAACCACAATGTACGGTGAACCGATAGCAATTTAAGGTTTAACCATTTTTTCGATATTGCAAGGAGAACCGTACAAGTTCCACCAAAATGAGTTAAAATTTTCAAAATGAAGTACGTAAACTTTTCAAAATTTTAATTACGTATACTTTACGAACTATGACACTTTCACACGATGGAGCAATTGTCATCGAGGTTATGCTGTCACATGTTTCAATATTTCATGCGAAATTTTCATCAGAGCACAAGTTAAAACTAATATGTAATACCATTGATTTGTACGAAAGAACTAACCATGCTTTTTAGTTAAAATACACAATTAAACAAAATTATCGGACGGTCAACAGATGAACACTCCGTCAAGTAATCACAAAACTCTTGCACTGCAAAAGGACATGAACCATAAACTATATAGAGAGAATAAACTATTCCCTAGTTATGTACGCTTGCGAACATAATCTGTAACAATACCAGTGAGTTCAAATATTGTTCGACAACTTAATCTTGAGACCTGAAGGCGGAACTTATTAATCAGTGACAAGTTTATTTAACCAAATAAAACAAACAAATGACAGATACATATTCAGTATGATTCAACTGTATCGAGGTGTGTACTGTTTCGACTCTATTAAAAGGATTGTGAAATTCTGCTACACATCTTCCTAAAAATCTAAGATTTATTAGCATTTCTACAAATATAATAGAAATGAATGGTAAAATTTAAAATAAGTCTTCATTACATAGGGTGGATTAGTAATTATTAGCATCTTAATGATTTCAAATATTATAGCAGTTAGAGAAACACTTTTTGAATAAAAACTGTACTGTGTAAAGGAGGCTACTGTTTGATGGTAACATTTCTTTTTTGGTTGGAGGTGCTTAGGAGATTTGAAGGTTGTTTAGATTTTCTTATATGCATCAGTATATTTTCTTTCTTTTTTAAATGATGAAGGCTTCTGTGCCGATACCCTGTCGATCAGAATACTTGCCAGCCCCACTTCTGTCTCCCGAGAGCCGCTATGAAAAACAGCGTCCCCATCTATGATGCGAGGTTCTGTGACACGGACCACAGCGCCACTGAGCGCCACGCGACGCGGTCGTTCTGTCAGTCATCGACACGTTTGAATTTCTGACTTCTGATCTAACAAAATTTCTTCGATTATTACGCTTATAATAACACTAATGCGAATATAATATTATCGAATATTGTTCATAATATTATATTCGTGTTAGTATCATTGTCGCATTAGCATTATTATCGGTGTAAAAGTCGAAGAAATTTCGTGAGATCAGAAGTCAGAAATTCAAACGTGTCGATGATTGACAGAATGGCCACGGCGCGTGGCGTTCAGTGGCGCTGTGGTCCGCGTCACAGTACCTCGCATCATAGATAAGAATGCCATCTTTCGAAACGTCTCTGGGGAAGCATGAGTGGGGTTGGCAACTATTCTGATCGACGGTGTACCAGGAAGGTTGCAGATTTAATTGACACTTGTATGATTCATACAATTTCTATCGCTCCTAATTTTCATATATGTTATTGTATGAGTAAAATGTGCATAGAAAGGAGTCCGGAAGTTTAGAAATCGGAAGGCGAGAACGATTATACGGCAGCATTGAAGTTAATGAAAGGTTTTGGAGTGTAGGTTTCGCATCTTGGTTCCGAAGAATTCAGTCCCGTTCCGAATTCCGGTCGTATACGCGTCGCTGAAAATTGGGAAAGGAAACGAAACTGAAACGGCATGTCCGAGGTTGTCGGTGAACACGAAATTAATCAGAGCTACTGCTTCAAATGGAATGATTATCAAAACCATTTGTCAGATGTAGTTAGACAGCTGCTGGAGGAGGACTGCATGGTCGACGTGACTCTGGCCGCAGCTGGGGAACGCATTCATGCCCATCGCATTGTCCTTTGTGCCTGTAGCACTTTGTTTCGTGTAAACAACTTTCTTATCTTTCAGAATTTTAAAGACATACACATAGAACTCCCTGAACTTTAACAATTTTTTTTCTTTACCATTGTTTTGAAGTATAGTACCTAGAAGAGAAATAGAGAGGTTGTAGAATCTGCTGTAGTTCTGTAGTTTACAGTTTTGCAGTTTTGGAGCAAGAGGTTTACCATTTTTGGGGAGCTAAGGTTTCCAGACCTCATTCATGGCTGTGCGAAGTATCTCAACTGCATTTTTGACTGACTGTTACAGTAGACGGAGTTACATCTTCTCTCTCCAATAAATGTTTGCAGTAAATTATGAACTCGTTATATCTCTTCTAGGTAGTATACTCAATAATTTTATTCTTAACACTTTGTGGGCTTAAGACAGAAATTAATGTTTCTGTGTAATTAATGCTTGTGGACTGGGTACCCAAATTTGTGGTTTACCTAATTACAAAGTAAATAAATTTTTGTCAGAAAAAGTTCTACTTTTATTTGAGCCTATATACAATTTGCTTATATCTTTAGTGATCTTTATATTTCACTCGTATCCCAGAATAAGCCAAAAACAAAGCGAAGTTTTGAACAAAACACATTAGTCCTCAAAGTGTTAAGGTTCATATTTTTATTTTCTAATTTTTGTCTTATGTGGATATTAACAATCTTTCTGTACATATTTTCAAAACATTCAAACTATGTTGGATAAAAACAGAGCTGAGATCAGTAATTGTCTCCAGTGTTTTTGTGTGCTATTAATACATGGTGATATTAAAAGCCACTTACAACTACAGATTCCAGGCTAATAGCCAGAGTAATCATTCTTGATTAAATCATAGAAACAAACCAAACACTCAATCATTGTAAAAAATTATATTCTTTCTGCAAGATGGTTGATTTATTGTTGAAAAAAATTCTTTCCTGGTTCATGAGTTAAAAATTTATAGAATTTTTTAATTTGTAGGAAGTACTGAGTCAAGTAAACGAGGATCATCCAACAATAATATTAAGTGATATATCTGCACAAGATATAAAATCCATTATAGAATTTACTTATCACGGTGAAGTAAGAGTTCCAGTTGATAATATCAATAGTTTATTAGATGCTGCACGTTCATTAAAAATATGTGGTCTCATTGAGGTTTGTTTTCATGTTTAAAAGAATCAAATGAAAGTATCAATGTAAGCTTCTGATCATTTTTTATGTTTGCAGATTAATGGGCTCGATGAAAATGACTTAATTGTGAGCACAAAAGATTTTAATGATAATGATAATGAGGAGCCAATGACTATAATCAGTGAGACAGAAGAAAATGTTATTAACGCATTACAACAAAGTTATGAGGATGTGGAAGAGCAACAGGAACATGAGGCTATTGGAACTTCTAGTTTGCATAAGAAAAAGAAACGCAGACGTGATACAGCAAAAAGGGATTATAGTGATGATATGCTAGCATCTGCCATTGATGACTTGAAGTCTGGGCAAACATTAATAGAAGCTTCTACTAAACATAATATACCGCGTTCAACATTGTATATGCGTGCCAAAGCATTAGGCATACATTTGAATGCATCTAGAAACGAATATCCAGCTGAATGTATGAAAGCTGCTATAAATGCTGTGATTGGTCGGTAGCTGTTTCATGTTTACTAAATTTGCTAGGAACCAACATACACAAAATTGTATCAATCAATTTATTTAATTGTTACTATCTTAGGTGGATCAAGTTTACAACATGCATCAGAAATGTTTAGTATACCTAAGACTGTATTATGGAGAAGAATTCAAAAAGAAGGCTATCAAATATTACGTTCTGAAACGAAGAGGTCTTATGGTTCCGACAAACGAGAAGCTGCAGTTAAAGCTTTAGAAAGAGGGGAGAATTTAACCAAAGTAGCACTTGAATTCAAAGTAATATTTATTAATGTTTGATAAACTGGTATTTGTATCTTTATTTAAATTTCCTGAGGATAATATTGGTAACTGCGTTTGTAGATTCCAAAGACTACTTTGTTCAGAGATAAAGCTCGATTGGTGGACGAGGGAAAACTTCCACTGTCCTTTTGGAAAAAACGTGAAACGGAAAATGAAGAATTAAAGAAATCCCGATTAGAGGAGGCTGTTGCTGCTTGTAAAGGAGGGAAAATGTCACAAGCAGCGGCATCAATGACATATCATATTCCTAAAACAACAATATGGAGACGCCTTCAACAAGACGGTAAAAAGTCGGAACGTTTATTGAATTCAAGAAAACGAAATGCGGATTCTAAGCATGACACAGAAGTAAAAGCCCAAGAAGGATCCGATTTTGCGTATTGTGAGGTAGTAACGTTTCAGCACGTTTAATGTGATGCTGATTACTTAATTTCATAATTACCAATAAATTCCATTCACAGGTTTCGTCAGAAATTCCTATAACTTATATAGATGAAAATAGTATACCTGAGGATTCTGTGATAATACTGACTGCAGAAGATATGGATGGACTTAACTTAGAAGAAGGCCGACAAATTATTGTAAACTCAGTACGCATTTCCGTTCCTTTTTTATCTCCAAAATTAAGTTGCACTCAGTTAAACGTAATTTTCTTTTTCCTTTTAGGAGTCTGTACACGAGTATGTTCCGTGCACTATAAGTATAGAAGAAAATTCAAATTATTCGCAAGCAGAAAGTTAGCATATTAGTCGTAATCGTACTTCTAAACGTGACTAATAATCCTTTTGTACGATATCAGTAACACGCATGTTAGAAGATAAGAGAGCTCATATTCGCCTCCTGTATCTGAATTATGACTCAACAAGTTTTTGGTGTTCAGCATTTTCTTTTTTACTTGAACGTATTCTATAAAATAAATCTAGTTGTTGTAATGTTTTTTATAAATAATGTATATTAACTAGCATTAAGTCGATCGATTAATATATAAATTACAGAGTTCCACGGATGTCTGAACTCGCATTCGGGACTAAGCAAATTCAGAGATCCGTTCTAGGACCAGTTTTCATCACCTTCTCGAGCACAAGATTTGCGAGCATAGCTCGAGAAGCGATAATCTGGGAGGGAGAGAGATAGAGCATTGGCGAGGTTTCAGTCGGCCGCCGCCAAAAAGCTTTATCGTCGAGGCAAATGAGTAATCGTATAACAAAAAACAAAATTTTTCTATTTTTTATAATACATTAATGAAAATACTACAAATGAATAGGTGAGATTTCTCCAATGAAAATGAGTCCAAACACGATGTCATTCGGTTCATTAGTTATTAAATTTTGCATAAGGTAAAATTCGATAGTCGCAATGTCTCTGATAACAAATAGTCCGAATGAGATCGTGTTTGGACTTATTCTAATTGGGAAAACTTCATCTATCTATTAATAATATTCTCATGAATGTACAATGAAAAATGAAAAATTTTTTATTTCCGTTAAAGGATGACTCACTCTTCGTACAATGTATTATGTTTCTCAAACGCCGCCGCGAGCCGCCCGACTTCTCGGCCCGGCTCCGGGCGAGCAATGGGAAATACGTGGTTGGGGTACGGCCGGTTCAGACATCCGTATCGAAAAGCAATTCAGACATCCGTGGAACTCTGTATATTACACGCTGATGACTACCAAAATACATGAAACTTTTTAATTTATTGCAAGTCATTTCAACCGTGTGACGCAATAAATGATCTGTACTACAATAAAAATAATTTTTCCCAGAAAGTCAAAAATATTTCTCTCCGTATTTGCTGCTATTTTCAATAATGTCGTTGCTTGAAATTCATTTAATAGTTAAATTTGTTTGCGCAAGATTCATTAGCCAATAGGTGGTGGCGTTCAGAAGAATACTTGTAATAGATTTGAATCATGTGCGTTTATAAACGTGTAGTGGGGACCAAGGCTGGGGATATTTATTGAGATGGTGTCTTGTGGCCGGTGATGCATTGTCTGAGGCAGTGTTAGGAATAGAAATCACGAAGTTTCATCATATTACGGGATAATCGAAAACACCCGAAACTATGGCCCACCAATTATTATTTTCGGCTACGAAATTCGAAAGGTTCATTTTGAAATCCGTTCAGAAAAATGCCGACACATTTCAGGTACAAATGTAACCTAACATAACCTATGTTCTCTATTATAATACCACAAATACCACCGACATCATACTGAATTTGTTGCTATAATCTAATTATTTCAATAAATATCATCGTCAGGATGGTTCATGTACACTACGACACACTTGTCGCTTATGTATTTACATATAAAATGTAGTTTACTCAATGTACACATTGTATATTACACATACCTGTGTGTAGAAAATTAACTAGAAATATGTATAAACCTTATTGTAGTACACAGATCATTGTCATTATAAACTATTAGTTGTAGTTGACAGTAATGATAACAATCTTTATTATGAAGTAAGTGGAATTTTGTGGTATATTCAATAATGTAAATGTTTAATGTTTAAAGCTTTCATTTATTGCTCTTGCTTTCTGATTTGTCTACGTTATGGTTTGTTGTTAATTTGCAATGTTTCTTTCAGGTACGAAGGTATTTTTCACTATTTAAAAGTGGCAGTGAAACGAGTGCGATTGAACACTTAAGACAACAGTGGAAGTTATTATGTAAACAGCCTCCAAAAGGATTTGAAAAGTTTTATAATAAACCAGGTGATTGTTTTGTATTCATCAATGTACCTTGTATAATATTGATAGAACAGAAAGAAATGTATATTTTATACGTGCCAACAGGGAACCGCAAAACAACAGAAAAAGTGGCTGAAAAAGTCAAAGAAGGAACCACCAAAGAGACTCGGAAGCCATCGTTATCTAGCAGTGGACCTTCCCGTTCTTCATCTGGTAGCGACAAATCCGATTTTCAATGGAATTTTGAATTCAAATTAGGTGGACCAGGAGGGAATATATTTGGTGGTGGAAAAAATGAGAAGACAATGTTTATGATTGGCATAGCGTGTATGGTCGCCAGTGCTATGTACTTACACCATCTATCAAATGGTCCGGTAGAGATCACATGGAGAGATTTCATAACAAAGTAATAGGCTTGGGATATATTTTTTATACATATTAATTTCATGAGATTCAATGAAATAATTTCTGTTAATTTCATGTAGATGTTTAAACAAAGGAATTGTGGACAAATTAGAGGTTGTTAACAAACAATGGGTCCGTGCAAAATTACTACCTGGACATCTTTTGAATGGATCAGTAAGTTTGTTAAATTGTTAATAAACACTAGGTATCTATAAAGTCTACTGTGATTTAATTAATGCATTTTGTAGAATGTTGTGTGGTTCAACATTGGAAGCACTGAGACGTTTGAAAGGAATTTGGAGAATGCACAGATTGAGATGAATATAGAACCACAGAATTATTTATTAGTAGTGTATAAAGATGAAATTGAACTACAGCATATTTTGAAATTTTTACCACAAATACTAGTATGGGGTAAGTTATTTATTTCATTGTTACTACATGTGTTACTTACACCTACAGTTGTAATATGAATCTTTAATTATAGGATTCTTGTTCTTTGTACTTCGAAGAACAATGGGGTCATTCAATAAAGGTGGTAGAAAAGGTGGGCTTTTTGGTTCAGTAATGGAATCAACTGCAAAATTAATTAATTCCAAAGATATTGACGTTCGATTTAAGTAAGTGATAAATGTAAGAATGATGTACAGTGCTGCCTCAGTATAACATTTCGAAAGGTTATCGTATAATGCAGACAATTTTCTCCTATTTTGGGACGATTTTTCTTAGCACATTTTTGGATGAAATAAGCACATGCATGCACCAAAAGGTATACAGAAGTGAAAAGTATGTTATTAAATTGAAAATAGTTAAATGATGCATAATTAGTTAATGAAATTAATGAAGCCATAGGGTAGGACAAAAATTGTGTGCAATTTTACACCACTGTTTGGGGTTATTGTATCTCAATAATGTGTTACATGTCATTTCTTCTTGTAACTAAAATATCTTGTTAAAATTTAGGGACGTCGCTGGATGCGAAGAAGCGAAAATTGAAATCATGGAATTCGTAAACTTTTTAAAAAATCCACAACAGTACATAGATCTTGGTGCTAAGATTCCTAAGGGCGCAATGTTAACAGGTGAGTACATATATACAAATAATTTTGTTCTTATCAAACATTGCATAAATTGTAATGATTTTATAAATTTGCTCTACGTTTAAATAGCAAATTAACTCTGCAACATCTCGTAGGTCCACCTGGTACTGGTAAAACTTTACTGGCTAAGGCTACAGCCGGAGAAGCAAATGTTCCTTTCATCACTGTGTCAGGATCAGAATTTTTGGAGATGTTTGTCGGTGTTGGTCCATCGAGAGTCAGAGATATGTTTGCACTGGCACGGAAGCATGCCCCGTGTATATTATTTATTGATGAAATCGATGCCGTCGGAAGAAAAAGAGGCGGTCGTAACTTTGGTGGTCACTCTGAACAGGAAAATACACTCAATCAACTTCTAGTTGAAATGGACGGTTTTAATACAACGACTAATGTTGTTGTGCTAGCAGCGACGAACAGAATAGATATTTTGGACAAAGCATTATTACGACCTGGAAGATTCGATAGACAAATTTTCGTTCCCGCTCCAGACATTAAAGGACGAGCTTCTATCTTTAAAGTGCACTTACAGCCTTTGAAAACTACGGTAGATAAAGATCAATTGGCTAGAAAAATGGCGTCTTTAACGCCTGGATTTACAGGTATGAAACTTCAGTCAATCATTGAAGTTTATCGAAAACTATTTTAATTAAATAATTAAAATGTTATATGTGGATCTTCTTAGGAGCTGACATTGCCAATGTGTGCAATGAAGCAGCCTTAATAGCGGCGAGAGACATGAACGACAATATTTTATTAAAACATTTTGAACAGGCCATTGAAAGAGTAATTGCTGGTATGGAAAAGAAGACGAATGTTTTGCAACCCGAGGAGAAAAAGACAGTCGCATACCATGAGGCTGGCCATGCTGTAGCAGGCTGGTTTTTGGAATACGCAGATCCACTTCTGAAGGTGCTTTATATTGTCATAATATTATTCTGTGCAAGCTTACATTGATTCAGTTAACATTATTCCATGCGATAGGTGTCCATTATACCTCGTGGAAAAGGTTTGGGCTATGCTCAGTATTTGCCACGGGAGCAGTATCTGTACACGAAGGAACAATTGTTCGATAGGATGTGTATGACACTCGGTGGGCGTGTGTCGGAGGAAATATTTTTCAATCGCATTACAACAGGAGCGAAAGATGATTTGCAAAAGGTACTATTTCGTATGCAATTTACATACATAATCAATGAATTTATACAGTTTGTCCCAAAAAGGTTGTACAATCCGAAAAGAGCAGATTGTCCATGCGAAAACAAATCGAAAAGACCTTTACCATTTTGCAATATGCGCGTGTAGAAACGTGCACGCATACACAGCGAATACCCAATTCTCAGTTGCTTATGTCTCGAAAACTTTTCAATTTGTTTTGCCATAGAAAATCTACAGTTTTCGGATCGTGCCCTTTTGGGTCATCCGGTATATGATTGTCACAGTTACTTTTTGCCTGCAGATTACTCAAATCGCGTATTCTCAAGTTATTCAGTACGGTATGAACGAGAAAGTCGGCAACGTCAGCTTTGAAATGCCACAGCCAGGGGACATGGTTATAGATAAACCATATTCTGAACACACTGCACAATTAATTGACAGTGAAGTACGTATATTAATAGAAAGCGCGCATAAACGAACACGGACTCTGCTTACAGAGCACAAAGAGCATGTATTGAAGGTATGTGACATTGAGAGTATTTAAAATTCCAATCGATAGTATATTACGTGAATGGTTTAATTAATTTGTGAATTTCTCAGGTGGCTGAACGATTATTAAAACAAGAAATTCTAAGCAGAGACGATATGATAGAACTGCTTGGACCTAGGCCATTCCGTGAGAAATCTACTTACGAAGAGTTCGTCGAGGGCACGGGATCGTTCGAGGAGGATACCACGTTACCAGAAGGTTTGAGGGAGTGGAATAAATCGAGAGAGACCCCGAAAGAGGTCGGAGCGGAACCCCCATCGTCAGACACGTCTTCGCCTAGTGCTCCTAAAGATCAGCCGCAACAGCGATTATAATTTTATTGTCTTAGAATATAGTCTGCTAAGTGCTTTGTATTATAGTTTGAAATACATAATTGTAATAAGTAACCATTGCGAGTGTGCATTCGATTGCATCAGTTGTAATGACCATAATTCGCAATCCAAGCAATGTACCATTTTTTCAAAGACATTTCATGCGTTGGCGTAACATTGCTAATTTTCAACGCGACTCTTATTTATTAATAGGGTGTTTCATCATGAAACTTGAGCGAAATGAAAACGGTACACGGTGTGCACACAAATCTGGAGATAGTCAAATTTTTCACACTGTTGCATTTATGAAAGTAGCACGGGATCGGGGGATGCAAGAATGGTATAGCAAGGGATGCGTCATTTTTATTGTATACACGATTGTACTAAATCTAATTACATTTTCTGTTAAATGTTGTCTGAATAAGTAGGACGATGTGCTAGGTAAAGGAAATGAAAACGTCGATTCATGTTGTTTTTTGCAACGTATAATTAATAAAGTTTACAAATGTAGTGCAATTAAACTGTTTTTACCCTTAAATATTGTAAGTACATTGATAACTTGTTATGTTACTGCTTTTACCGCTAAATTGTTGGGTTTCGCTTTGGCGGAGTCTCCGGTGCGTTCCAATGAAAAATACCGTGTATATGCGTGTAAATTGAATCCTTGGTCTGTAAAATTGTATTCTTAAAAAAGAAAGTAAAAGAAAAACAGCTCTATTTGCGTTCCTTGTACACGAACGCTTGTATATATTCTTTATGACAAGAATCGCAAAAAGTTTAAAACGACGAAGGTCTATCTTGTCGGTCGGGTTCATGGAAACTCTAGGAACAAATTTTCGCCCCGGCATCGCGTGTCGAATATAACAAATTGCAAATCATTCATTTTTCACAGATGACTCTGAACAAATATCGATACTATCTCGCATGAGCTGTGAACAATTAAGGGATCATTGATCAAGTAACAAGTCGCGGATTAACTCATAATATCCGGGAAGAAAACTTCTGCAGAATTTGTTCAAGAGAGAACAACGTGTGTCCATGAATGAGAAAAATAAGTAGACCTTCGTCCATACACTCTCTCTCTCTCTCTCTCCCTGCCTTACAATCTTCACGGTCTCTCCCTCTCTTTCTTTCTTGCTCATGATTCGCTACGTCAGAACATTCGAAATGACTTCAATAAGATAAGCTTCGAGCTCTTTAAGACATAGGTTTAAACAAATCGGAGCAATACATGTGCATGCATCTCGACATATTCACTATCAGTCTTGGGATTCCCTTTTTGAAATTTATCTTATGACCTCGCACGCCCTTGAGAAAAGTTCGAACATTTTGAAAGAAATACTTTTTACAGAAATACACAAATTTCTCGTCCAGGGTCATTTGAAGGTCAACATGTCATACACGCCTGAATAACATGATAAGTAAAGCGTTTCGTTACTGAAGAAAAATATCGATGTCTTTGGAATCACGTATCAGAAGTGGCCTAGATAGTAAAAGTTAATTATAATATTTGTTCTTTCGAACGAAGCTTTTAACGAAGCTATTCAGATGGATCAGATGAACGAAACACCCTGTATACGGTGAAAAAACATATGGTAGAAACTCATTGTGACCTTGAAATGACCTCTGCGATCGAAGTGTAACACGAATCGTCAAATTTTTGGTCACATTTGATTATTTTGTTATCATATCAAGCGCGTGTATCGCACAGTACAACGAACGGAGTCGGGTAGATAATTTTTGACAAAATTTCGATCGATGTCGCCGGGCTTTAACTATAATTTGGCACCTATGTGTCGAGCATCGACAAAAACGCTTCTGTGATTATTTGAGTAACTGAATTTTCGTACATTTGTTCCCTTATTTAATATGTAACCGACAGGACACATAGATTTTTCTTTACAGGTACAATCACGTTCATCAAAATAAATATTGTTTTGCAAAAATTTGTCACAAACCAGTGATTTGCAAACACTTTAAGATCTTTAACATAATCGCAGTTTATAATTTTGTATTTTTAGTAAAGTATGCTCTTATCTTTTTTTTTTATTCTGTGTTAACTTATTTTGTCCATAAAAATAGAACTACCGGTCCCGTCGTTTAAATTTCGCGACTGCGGTTCGTTGGAAATTGGCGCCAAATTCTGTCCCGTGGTTCCTCGCAGGACTCTCGTCGATGCATTTATGAATCACGATAACAACGACAAAGTATTTCGAGTTTTTCTGTAAAGAAGTCGTCCCAAGAAGTTTACTGAAAAAAGCTTTATCATCGATTAGACTAATTTTATGTTTCGTCAAGGGGGTATTCCCCTTCCTCGGCCTGTTTTGAGGGTATACTTTGGGAATTTTTTTTTGTAAAAACTAAACAACATATCTGTATGGTACTTTGCAGATTTACTCGTACAGATTTATACTATATTCATGAATTTTTGTACATTGTTATCATCTGAACTATAGTAATTATTCACTGGGAAATAGACTGGTTGAAAAAATTGACTGCCGTTGAAGTAATCCGAAATAAAAAATTGAAAAACACTCTTAATTACTACGAGTGTGGCTAATATGTAAATGCTGGAAAATTAAATGTATTAATAGTTACAACTTTTCGAGTGGTCTGAAAGTCAAAATACTCGTAAAAAATCGATGCTTATTCATCAGATTGATGCCATTTTGTCAAAAATCACTTTTTCGTTTTCCATAATTCGGATGGTAGTCACACTCATACTAATTAACATTTTTTTCGAGTTTTTGATTTCAGATGAAGAAGTTCCGAGGAAAAGTTGTCCAGCCTGCCTGCTTCCGCGCTGCATAATTACTATACTTCAGCTGATAACGCTGTGGAAAAATTCATGAATGTAGAATAAATATATGTGAATAAGTGTGCAAAATTTCGATAAGGTCTGTTTTTTAGTTTTATCAAAAAAAAATTCCCCAAGTATACCTTCTAAACAGGGTGAGAAAGGGGAATACCCTCTTAATCGTTCCCGACTTACGTCGCTAAGTCTTTTGATCCCAAGACGTTTGCTCTCCCTCTCTCTCATTCTATTGTTCCTTTTCTCTCACACTCTCTCTCTCTCTCTCTCTCTCTCTCTCTCTCTCTCTCTCTCTCTCTCTCTCTTTCTCTCTGAAATGGCAAATCTTCCCAGCGTTTCTACAAAACTATACGATTTATCGAGTAAATATTTATAGGTTCCGAAAGTACCATTAAACTTAGCACGCTAATTCACTAATCAAATGTATCATACAATCACTAAATTATTGCTTTGTCGTACCTTGTATCACACTAATCTAAACCCTATTTACCATTACGTTCCTCCCGTTTCTCCTCCCTCGTCCGCACCCTCTCACACGGATCTTTTCTGTTGCTGTTCGTTCTTGCAAAAGCCAGGTTTACCGATGATCATGCCTGCCTCTCTTTATTCCTCCGAAGCAGCGCGTTTCGTTCACGGGTCACGCACGCTCTCGTGTTCATTGTAAAACGGACTTGACGGCGTTCAAAGTTTTCTGTGCAGGTTGCGTGTGATCGGGTCCGCATGAAACTTGAGCGAAATCTAAATTATCGTACGGGGGGCGAGCTAAGATCGCGCTCTAATTAATTTCGTAATTGGATTCGTTAACGGGTAACCTATTTCTTATCAGCTGCCGGAGAATTACACGGCTGATCATCCAGGGAGATAATTCGTTTCTCACGCCGCGACCTCTGGCCTAATAAGCGTCTTCCGAACCACGCGTTCCGGAAGCTCTCGGAATCGAGTACAAGTTCGATCGATGATAATCACGAGACTGTGCACCCGTGCCTGCGTATCGCATTCTGCTGCTCGCGGACAATGGAAATTTCCTTACGACACAAACAGCTGAGAACATTTAGGCACTGTCAGTTTCGAGAGCTCACCGTGACAGGGTCCTCGAGCAACACGTTGACTGCCGTGGGAATCACCGGTGATCGACGCGTTACATTTCATTTAAGGGGTCTCCCTAGCGTGACGATTTCAAACAATTGGAATTTTCTTTTTTGAGATATTCTTATAGTTTAACATCTTAAAACCGCACTCCCAAAGTATTATAGACGTATTAGAAACATTGACAATGCTACAGGCTTTGAAACGGAGCATTTCATAGAATTTTAAAGGGCACGTGGAACTTTGGATGCGTTTTTCTGAGAACGATATTTTTTCGAATGGCTGCCACGATATCTCAAAATCCAATCATCCGATTTGCGTGAAACTTGGCAGGCATCCGTAATAGATGTCTCATTCTCGCCGGTACTAGAACTGAGTTAATATTTGAAAAATTCAAATTTTGCGACTTAAAAACAAGCCACTTTTTGTACAAAAAACGAAACTTTTTCTTTCAGACGTCGCCATTTTTTTATTTTTCGTTATTTTTCATTTATTCTAGTATCGGCTATAGCCACACACAAACAGATTAAGAATCCTTTTCTTTTTTTTCATTCTGATAATTCCGAGGGCAGATTTTATGGCAGCCATGAAGACAGATTTTTTTTAGGTGCGGTGGCAGAATCCCTATAGCTTCGGACAGAATCATTGTTTCTGCACTAAATAATTATTACATATTCTTCAAACATTGTCTGATATAGCAGCAAACTATTACACTCATACGTTCATTACTTTTCTTCAAAAAAATTCCCAAAAATCGCTTCGTTTTTCGACCGTCACACTAGGGAGACTCCATTTCTTCCCAACGTCGTGTATACGCAACATCTAAGAAAATATTTTTTTCCCACCAAGTTTCTCCACCAATAGAAATTATTCTCGCAGCCTTATTAGAGAATGCATTGTACTATACATAAATATTTTTTTCAGCATATTTCCATTCTTCCTATTTCTTTTATCATTTTTTGAATGTTACTCAAATACTTTCTTAGATGTTGCGTGTACGCAACGTTGGGAACAAATGGGTTAATTAACCCTCAGTTGGTATCGTTGGGTCACAGGATTTTCCCCATTATTAATAATAATAGGTATTAAAGTTTTTGAAAAAATGTCATTGTTTCTTCTTTATGTGTTTCTCAATAAATTGGTAATGATAGTTATAGCAGAGATACTCATCACTAGTACAAAACTTCAACGGGTCATGTATGACCCCACGTTACCAGTTACGTGACTGATATGTCACCGTACCAACTGAGGGTTGAATAACTATTGTTTTTGATAATATTCTTAACGAATTTATCATTGCAACACTAACATAGAGACGCATGTACATTGAACACTTTATACTTAACCCTTTGAGGACGATGGACGCATATATGCGTCCGAAAAGATCGTTCACCTTGTGCTACGGTCCACCGTACTGGTCCTGGCACAGATGTTTATTGTACAGTATAAACCTGTGTCTTCGGTTGAATTGTCACCTCAACTTGTTTTATGAGAATACTTATACATGCTTCGTTAACATATGGTGTAGTTTTGAAGCAGTAAAACAACTGAACACTCTTCGATATAATTGTTATTACGAAATATCCTGTTTAACATGTGATCCACCGCGAAAAATTTCAGCACAAGTTGCACGCTTTTCTTTCAAAATTTTCAGTACTCATAGGGTTAACATTCCTTTGCTCTGTGATTTATAATAGAAACAACAATTTATGCCGTGTCTGATCAGGGTTGGCTGTTTCCACTGTGACAGTCATCGTGTTAAATTGACTCCCTGAATGAGACACTCGTTTTTAGACAATTTTTCGATCATCGTGTCAGAGTGTTCGAGAATCGGCGTACACGAGATGCAGGGCCTGAGTGACGTGGGCCACTTCACGTAGATCTCACCATAAATCAGGAAGAGACCTAGGGTTCATGGCCCAGGACTCTGCGACAAGAGGACCCTTCGCGAGGAAAGCGCTGTCAGGCTTTTTCATTTCTCTTCTGCTATGGTTAAAACTTTTTGTCCGGACTCAAGTAAACTTACCCTCGCCGGTTGTTGTGTTCCAAAAACACACGAGCATCATGTACTTTACTTTTGAGCTACAAAATTGTAATAACTCTGAGACGCGCGATAGGCAGGCCACAAGTGTTTGCAACAAATCGTTAAGAAATTGCTGCTTCGTTTATCGCGTACAATTTGTTTTTGTAACGGTTAGAAACGACAATAAACGGGTTCTATAAAAAAGGAAACTCTTCACGAAGAAGAGGCAGTCTTCATGAGGCTAGCACAGCGATCGTTACAAGAAAATGAACATCGATTTCTTGAATTTAATCTTGGGGTTGATCCTATGTTTACCTTGTAACTAGACTGCGCATTTTATGCAGCAAGTGAAACACGAAATATAGTTTTAAACATTTCAACCGTAAGATACGGTTCTGTTGTAGTTTTATTTCATCAACTGCGTGGAAATGAAAATTATTGAAGTCTAAAAATGTATGTTTGCATAAGAATCCGCAGTCCAGTTATAAACGTGAACACGGCCGAACTTGCATCGTCGACGAACAACTCTGAACCTTGTGCTTCCCTGCGAGCAAATCTTCCGTATCATGCGAACGTCCAATATTTCGAAATTAATTAGAGACACCATTATCCACTGCGAAGTTTCGGTAGAGCTCTCGACTAACATACACGTACATATACATATATAATATATCGGGTGTCTGTCTAGCAAGTATTAATTACATTTACGCGGACAATTTGTCACATGTGTTTCGTTGTTCTTTTTACCGTGTTCACGAATATACATTGCCGGTTCGGCTTGTGGGTTCCTCTCGTCTCCTCGCGGCTCGAGGTGTATTGACAAATTGCGTGTATCACCGTAGAAGCGTTCCATTAAATACGAACGCGTTATCGCTGCTTTTAAGGTTCGGCCTATATGCTTTAAGTACTTTGGTCCTCTTTAGAGTCTTTTGGCGCGACAATTGTGCGACGCGTCGCGAAAACGTGATCCGTTTCCGGTCGGTGATGCGCGAGGAAAGGCGATTCTCGAAGATACTCTCCTTCGTTCTCTGTGTTCTTGCTTATCCGTGAACGGTACCAGCAACGGATATGCGATAAGAATATCGGTGTTGTACAGTTTAACCCTTTGTCCGATACAAACGAGTCACACTCGTGCTGCAGATTACAGTCTGTACGTTGTAAATGCGAGTGTCACTTGAATGCATATACCTAGAAATTTGTTATTACAGTATCCTTGAGTTTTAGAGAATCATCTGAAGCAAATTGCACGTGTCCATGAATATTCTATCTTCATCTTCTGTTATAGTACTTGAATCAGTGATGGTCACGGGAGCTCCGGCCTTCCCCCACTCTAGGTCCATTCCCCTCATATAGGCTGTGACGTGGACGACGACGGACCGAGGGGGATGAGGAGCGAACTGGAGGGAACTGAAACGGGGCGTATGGACTTAGAGTGGGGGAAGCTTGGTGCTCCCGTGGCCATCACTGACTTGAATGACAAACTTCAACGCCAGATAGCCGTTGAAACAAAATCGTAGGTTGACGTGTACTATTCTGTTTTCAATTTGCCTGTAAACTGTATTCAGTCAAAAATGGGATAGCAAATTATACAGGGTGTTCCACCAACTTTGTCCACCTGGAGTACCCTCGTTATTTCACATAACAGATGAAAGTGTTACTCATAAAAGTTGTAGCACATGAAGAAATACATGATATAGTATGAATAGTTTCTTTACATTCTTCAGGTATTTGGCTTTGTTCATCCAACTACTCTTATCATGACGCACGTTTGAAATGAACTGACACCTGCGAGCACAGCTTCATAATGAGAGTAATAGGATGAACAAAGCCGAATATCTCAGGAATGGTAAGTTTTAGGATAAATGTACTTTAGTACTTTTATACTCAGAATTCGCTGTTCTATCGAAATCCAGCCTAAAAAATTGGGCATTCCATTTAAAAAAACAAAATTGACCTGTAGATCTCCTCTATGCCTCCACCTGTAAAGAAACTATTCATACTGTATTATGTATTTCTTCATATCCTGCAACGTTTATAAATAACATTTTCATCTGTTATTTGAAATAACGATGATATTCCAGGTGGTGGGACACCTTGTACAGGAAAGTTACTTGCGCTGCTATACCATCCTATTTACTCCAGCAATGTGAACTGGACCTAAGGCAAAGGGTTAATCGTGCTCGTGCATCGGCCCGTTGCGGTGTGTGTTTTGTCTAATAGAAAAATTCTGTTCGTGACGGTAACGAGCGCCGCGCTAATCCGAGCGATGTCTTTCGCGTTGAAGAACTGTCACGAATGCGGTATCGCGTTGATAACGTAATACCTCGTAATCAGAAAGTTTGCTTAAACCGCGAGGGATCGCCGCGCGGCTAATTTGTACGAGCGACGATCGAGATTCACGGATAATTATTGTGAAAAATGAATGTTAGTTGCACCTTCGCGAAGGTACAGGGGGCGTTTTCAATTAACGAGCTCGCGAACTCTTGGTTTGTTCCGATAACAACGCTCTTTACACGTTTATTCGTGCATTTATAGACGTATTTTATTTTCTGTAGAAGCAATCTTGTGATTGTTTTTGCAATAAAGACGGTAGCAAAGATTATTGCTTCGTGAGTGGAGGCTTATGGTGGTATGCAAGGTCGTTCAAGGTCGTATGAAGTTGAGAGGTTTAAAGTTGCAGCGAAGGACTTGTAGTCGACCTTGGATACTCTAAAAGTGATCACACTTCTGTTGCATTATCAGAATGCTTCGTGTATAAATTTATTACTAGACTAGAAGTATTTATGCAAATCTGCATTTTTAGATTTCAAATTATTTTGTTTTAATACAGTCGAAGAAGTAGAACTTCGACGAAACTGTACTTTGTCCTTTAAATGTTACAAAATGTATTCTTTACTTCACTTATTTTATACAGGGACCATATTTCAAGTTAAACGGGTGAAATGACATAAAGATCCATTATCATTTAGTTATCACTAGACTGCATTTAATGGCACATGAACAATAGAATGAACAATGTTATGCGTGTACAGGACGAAATACAGTTTTATCAATCTTTCAGTTCTTCAGTCAGATGAATATTAAAATTGAAATCTAAAAATGTGTACATGCGAAAATAACCGCAAGCGACTTGTCATGTATTAATTGTTAAAACATTGAGTACCATGGTGGTCATCACTGGCTGACGCTTCAAATTTTATTCAATTAAATAACCATTGCTTTTTCCTGTAGTCTGAGGAAATTTAACAATGTAACACCGACATAGATGCATAAGTACAATACAGGAAACTTAAACATTTGTTTCTGTTATGATTTATATGGAAAGAGAAATTTATGCCGTGTCTGACCAGCGATGACTGTTTTCACTGTGACAGTCAACGTGTTAAGTCGCGAACAAAGCGCCTGAAAATAGGCCACACGATCTACTTCCCTGCATACGCCGGTATGAAGCACCCTTTATAACTAATTAACATTTTGACAGCCACGCAAATATGGGTGACACACAGATTTAATCGTTACTCATTTTATCACGAATAGTGTTAGTAAATATTTTTTTCAGGTCTCACGAAGCCAGTGAAAAGAATTATGAAAATTACGTACGCGTACGTACAATTTTTTTAGGTAAATATTCACAAAAAGGGAGCCACCTCCGATCTCGATGATTTTTTAATATGTTATCAAGGTCATCACTCTGAGTAATGCTGTGAAGGTTTTAGTTGGCTTTAATTAGAAGGTTTTAATTTAAATATCTCTGATAAAACTATAGCTATGACTTCTAAAATGTTACAATCTTTCTATTTAATAACAATGAATCCGTATTCAATAAAAGTAACTAAAAAATGTTAGTCATTGTTTCGGGTTTAATAAATTTCTCCCTGAAAACGTTAAAAGTAGTAAAATTTGTAGTTACACTGATTTTATATTAACCCTTTGAACTCCTAACTTTTTTTTTAATTTTCTTTTCAATAACTTCTTATTATTTTAAGTGGTTTATTTGAAATGTTCTTCAAGAGGCAGTTGGTTGATAGGAACCAATTTAAACAATTTTTATTACTAATTATATTGAAAATAGCATTGGAACTTCGTTAAGATCTGATCTTTGTGGTAAAAAAAATATTGCGAAATACAATATATATTTAAACTGAAAATTTAAAAATGACAGCGGACTCTATATAGGAGTACCTGTGAATAAAATCAATATCGAGTCACGCTCGACAAAGGAGTTCAAAGGGTTAAAGTCTAGAAAGTGCATCGTTTTCGGTTGATTTGGGATCTTCATCACTATACACCAAGGTAAATCCGGTGGCCTATCTCCAGGCGCCCCACTCACGATTTCCCATTTTTCGCGAAAACTGACGCGTTCGCTACCCGAAACAATCAAAAGATTCATGATTTTCGAATAATTCTTCAAAAAAGAATGTTTCCGTGACTGTGAATTTATCATTTTATGGTAGTTCCATGAACTTCCACAATGAAATCGAAGCGACCCGCTCGGATCAGCGTTTTCTGCTCGCACGATCGATGTTCATGCGAGTCTTGATTCGAACACACAGAGACAAGGAAAAGCCTTTCCTCAGACCGAGAAACGTACGAGGCATGATCGTCCTTGGGGCCTGGCTTGAATCGTTTGCGTATCTAAAAAATAGCGTCGACCGCCCATTTACGATTTCTATTAATTACCGCGTTACCTCTGCATCATCATTTTTTTTTCACTCCCTTTTCCCTTGCTTTTGCTCGAATACACTAGGCGGATCTAACGTTAGTTCTCTTTTTTTAAATTCACGAGCATCAGTTCTGCGGCTTGCGATGCAACCCTCGTCGAATATTATCCCGTGCTGGTGTGCGCGCCATCTTTTCCGGGCCGGACCGGAAGTGTCGAGGAAATCGTGTCGGCAAGCCCCGAAGCTGCGGTACCGTTTTCAGAATACTTTTCACGCTGGAACCTTTTTTCAATAGTCGGCAACGAACTCGGGCGATTCGATTGGTCTGATATTCTTTTTTAATCATACAGGATGTCCCGCCTGACATCGTCACCTGAAATATTTCCTCTGTCTGAAGGGTTTAAACCAGCGTTCCCCAACCTTTGTTGGGTCATGCCCCACCTCGACGCCTCAAAGATTTTGATGCGCCCCTAGCGTGATGGTCAACCGAGTTCTGAAAAAGTATAATATAAATAGGGACGTCAAATAAAAAAGAAACGGCGGCTAGCATAAAAGACAATGGTAATTTTTTGACTGCATCGGCGATGAACGTGACGAATGCAACATAATTTTCTAAACGCCCCCGAAATATTAAAAATGGCTCCACGTTGGGAAATACTGGTTTGAACGAATGGTTTTTAGAAAAGTTACATGAAGCGACATCTTGATTTTCTTATATAATACGACATATTTTTTTTAATGATAACAGACTGCGATCTCTGAAGAAAACTCAATGACACTCATGGTCACTGAAGGTCATATATAAATAAAATTGTAAGGTCAGTTTCTGAGTTAGCAGCAGAATCGTTCTATGTAGCTGGATAGGTATTTATATATTTGTAGTTTTATCACTGGACTGCGAATGTTTATGCAATTCAACATGTCCAGGTATATAAAATATATTGTCTGACGCAAATAATATAAATAAAATGTGTAAGTCTGATATCTGCTGAAAGCAGACACAGTTATTCTCTATGCCCCCTTCGTTTACCTGTATTAAATGTAAAAATATTGAAGAACAAAAATGTATATTTGCATAAACTTCCGCAGTCTGTCAGAAACGTGAAAGATGATTTTTAGGTTGAAATAATTGATTTAGAATATCTGAAAATGTCGTGCATCTTCAGTGACCTTGAATGTCATTAGATTGGACCGCAATCTGATTTTATTAAGAGAACATATTATATGACCTTCGTTTTATCCTGAATGAAATTATTCATTTCTCCATACAAAATGAAACCACAGCGCCTTCATAGAAAACATGCGTTTAAATGTTTCAAACGGGAGAAATCTTGCAGACAACACAGTCAAGCAGGACGATCCCGTGGAATTCGAATTTAGAATAATCTGAATTTAGTGAATTCGACGATCGAAGCGCCAACCCTCGAACTCGCAGTTTCGACATTTTGCTTGTTCCTTTAGCAGTTCATGCGAAAAATCATGTTGCGTCGAGACTCGTTGCGACGACGGAAAACGATCGCCAGCGATAACGTTTATAGTTCATCTCTTTTGTTTTATTATTGACTACCGTTACGAGGTTAACTCTATTTTAATAATAGATTCGATTGACTGTCGAGTATCGTAATATAGTATGAAGACAAGATTGGTAGCTGCGAATACGATTAAAAGGGCGTTTTTCGAATTGCAAAGAACCATCCCGGCTGACCTCCTCGAGGAGGCTGGCCCTGACCTGACCCAGGCTTCAGCCGTGTCCCTTCTTAACAGACGAGTCTCGCGAATCCACCACGATCATCCTCAGCATCTTGCCGCGTAGAAACGAACGCATAAAACCATCTCGCAACAACAATATTCCCTTGTTTCTCGTTGGTGCACCGTCGATACAGGACTCGCTTAACAACTGTAAACGAAACTAGTCAAAAATAAACGAACGGCTATACCTACAAATTATCTTATTGCTCGCTGGATAAGCGTTCATTACAAAACACGAAAGGACAGTGTACGATTCCAAGTTGTACCAGTTTTGGAATCGGTTCGTTAGGCGAGTCTTCTGATTTCACGATCTGACAATACACGAGCGCTTCAGACTGAAACTTCTTCGAAAAATTCAATGCTTCTGCTTCGATGTGCTGTACACGCTTAAGATACTCCTTTTTAAATACCTTTAACTCTTTCACCCGACGAAACTGCTCATCGCGTACTGCCGACGCCCATGGGCGTTCGGCGCAACGGCTCGCCGTGTACTGCTGCGGCTCGGCCGCACGCGGGCAAAGGGTCAACAGGCGACCGCTCGTGTATTGGAAACGTCGGACAGGGTGTTGAATAACGTTCGATCGGAAATCAATTGATGGCCGAAACAACGGAGCGAGGAAACGGGCAGACGATTTACATATCGATACACTTCTACAACTTAAATCGCTAAAATTGGTGCGCGTCGATCGTTCCGACTGCGTCTCGATCGCTTCGTTTCGATCTCGTTTAAAACCACCGAACGATCGATCCCGCGTAACTCGCTTCGCCACCCTCCACCCATAATCTTCCTAATCGCAGAAAATGTCTCGTACCAAAATATCTCTACGTCGTATAAAAACGTTTCTAACGCGAAAGCAACGGCGACGAAGGAAAGAACAGATAAGATCACCCGATCGATGCTATATAAAAACGGTAGAATCGAAGCGTAGCTCGCCGACTGAGAGCCTGCGTGTCTCTCCTTTTATCATTATTTTGTTTTTGGTTACGTCCTCTTTGGTTTCGCTTCGCGAGAAAATCATTTCTCGCCGGCGCGAGGCGACGGCAGTCCTTTCATCGTTCTTCTTGCTCGACTCGAAGCAATTTCCTGTCACGATTCTTCGCGTCTCCGCGGGACATAAGCGTCTAAATTAATATCACATGAGTAATTCGGAGTCTGGGGAACTGGGTCGTGTCGACGCTTTCCCATCCGTCGAGGGAACAACGAAATTGGACCCTTCAAGGTCGCTTCTCCGTCTCGATTCCAACACGGTACTTTCATTTGTTGCTTCAACGTACCGCGTGTTCATTATTTTCCACTGTTTCACTGATTTTACAGTTGGAGAGATGCTCTACGTGTTGTTTTGAGGCGCAAATGCTAATTTTCTATCCCGTAGACTGAGATTTCCGGACAGTCAAATACGAAGATGATTCAAGCATGTACATTTTACCATTTCAACGACTATGTCCAGAAATCTCAGGTAAACAACCCTTGAGAGCGATGCTCTTAATTGGTCGGACCAAGCTACCGAAAAACGTATGTAAAGTCGGCATTTTCACCGATTTGATGATCTCGGTCTATCTCACGGGATCAACACAAATAAATCGGGCTGCGCGAACAGCTCTCTCATCATTTTAAAACAACCCAATCGCACACGGTGCATTCTACGTGTGCGTGTACTCGCGGTTTCTAACCAATTGCGGGAAGAAAACCAAACGAGAAATTACCTTGAAAGGTCTGACACAAGTATGTACTTACAGCGTTCATACGATAGTGAATCCAGTGCGATTCAATGGACTAGCGATGGGATCAAGTTGTAGAAAGTATTCGAAAACTGACGGTGGTGTGTTTGGGTACGTGCAGTACTCAAGAAAGTAAACAAAAAGGCGTTCCTGACCGTGGGTCGAGAAATCAATATTTTCCGAGTTATGGAGAAAAATTGTGTACCGTCGTACGGGTGATCGAACATGTGGGCTGCTCTAAAATTGGTGGTGCTAACTTTACACAACAAAATAAACAAAAAGGTTTCGGTAAACAAGGGTTGAGAAATCGATGGTTTCCGAGTTATAACGAAAAATTTGATTTTATTAGGATGGGTGTTCGTTAAAGTTTTTCTTTCTATTTGAGAAACTACTGATTCTTTTATTGCATACCGGATCCTTTTGGTTTATTCTGATGAGCACCGTTTGTAGGTAAAATTGAAACAGTTGATTGCAGAACACTCTGTACATACAACCGTTAACATTTAACCTCTTCAGGGATACTATGGTACAGACATCCAGATTGTGTCGTTCAAGGTGACAATTTCCCTTGCAAAATGATTCCCTATTTCTAGCTATAACAGTCTCAAAATAAAAAAGAAATACTGCACCATTGACTGGGAGATGACATTGAGAAGCTCAATTTATTTTTTTCTTAATTTAATCAGTATTGATAAAGTAGCAAATAGTATGTACTTTAATGTATATACATTGTTTTTTGTAATGATACCAGACTTCTGATCAGTTTTTATTTGAATTGAACATTTTTCATTGAAAAAAAATAAAATTTTTAACTTTAACAAATTTGTCCTTGAAAAGGTTAACATCGAATAACATTAGTAAAACAAAAATTAAACTGTATGTAGATTCAGCTTCTTTTATTTAAATATACTGCTCAAAATGATTAGAGGTACAGAATTTTCAATAACTCTGAAAAATGTATGAAATATAAAAAATGAAGAAAATATTGTATGTTTAATATTGTAACATTTTTAGTTAGATTGCTGTTTAAAGTTTCTACATTATTCGACACCTTAGTGAATGATGAATAATTTAAATTTGTAATCCTCTAATTATACTCAGCAGTATATTTTCTGAATCTTGGAGAAACATTCAAACATTTTTCTCCACAATTTTCGACACACCCTGTATAATACTTCCTTCGTTATCACAGAAACAACAAACAGTTCCTCAACAAATATAATTTTAAACAATCTTCTTTAAATCTTGATTTCATCGCTAGAGAACCCTCAGCCCTCCAAACAAACACAACAACTGAAGCAACTATAATCTACCATAAATAAGAGTTAATCTATGCTAGTATTTAAAAAAATATACATCTGCCTTAATTAGGAGAGAAATATTCGTTAAATTAAAAAATTCAATCTACGACTAGGAGAATTTCCGTGTGGACCGGAAATCAAACGCTTCCGACTAGAGATAAAACTTTAAATAAAATAAAATTCCTCAAAAGAGAGAATAAATATCCAAGTGTATCACGTCGATGGTAGCGGCCATTTCCGGTTGCAGATAAGCTATGCTATAATCTAAAAAAATTTACATCTGCCTAAACTAGAAGAAAATTCTTGTTGAATTAAAAAAATTCAATCTACGACTAGGAGAATTTTCGTGGTGACCAAAAATTAAAGGTTTTCGACTTGATATAAAAATTGAAATAAACTAAGATTCCTCAAAAGAGAGAATAAATATCCAAGTGTATCACATTGATGGTAGCAGCCATTTCCGGTTGCAGATATCCTATGCTATAATCTAACAAAATTTACATCTGCCTAAACTAAAAGAAAATTTTTGTTGAATTAAAAAATTCCATCTTCGACTAGGACAATTTCCATGTTGACCAAAAATCAAAAATTGTTGGCTAGAGATGTAATTAGGAACAAAATAAGATACCTCAAAAGAGAGAGAATAAATATCAGAGTGTATCACATTGATGGTAGCGGCCATTTCCGGTTAGAGATAATCTATGCTATAATCTAAAAAAATTTACATCTGCCTAAACTAGAAGAAAACTTTAATAAATTAAAAAAATACGACTAGAAGAATTTCCGCGATGACCAGAAATGCAAAGTTTTCGACTAGGTACTCAATTTGAAATAAAATAAGATTCCTCCAATGAGAGAGAATAAATATCCAAGTGCGTCACGTTGATGGTGGCGGCCATTTCCGGTTCCGGTCGCGGCCAAAAAGTGTCGATAAGTTTTACGCGATCGGCCCGCGTATTTAACAACGAGGAAATTACAGGAGAACGTTCTATAATTCAGGGGAGTATTACGACCGACCCTTTCGCCACCGAATGGTCATTCCTGCGTTCAACAGGTGGTCCAGTTTACGTGAAATGTTGATGAAAACCTTCGATGCGTGCATTGTACGCCGATGGAACTTTGGAACAAAAAGGAAAAAGAAAGGGGAACACGTATCAAAAATTCCAAGACAAAGCACCGCGCGAAGTTGCCCGTACGAGCTCGGGACCGCACGCCATTATCGCCGAGGCTCGCGAAATGGAGTTTCGTGGCTTCCGCGGTCTATAAACCACTTCAATCGAGTCTTAAAGCTTCCTCGATTATTCATTTAATAAATCACCGCGATTCGTCCGTGAATTACAGAAAAATAACGCCTCGACGGTCACGGTTGAAGATTTTTAACCCTTAAGTATATTATCGGGGCCGCAGCGGCCCTGTGCAACTTCAAACTGATAATTGTTTAATTTTTACTGAATAGACAAAATAGAAATCAATTTTCCTTACAGCATTAGAAGCATAATGAGATAATAGAGGATAACATAAATCTTCAAATGATTATATCAACGCATGTTAAACAATTATTAGTTTGAAATTGCAGAGGGCCCCTACGGCCTCAATAATCCACTTAAAGGTTAAACATCCTTTGAACAACCACGAAAAGAAACCCCTTTGTGTACACGCGTTTGACGAAGCCGCAATTCTCGACGGTTAACACGTTGACTGCTACAGTGGAAACAGCCATCGATAGTCAGACGCGATATAAAATTTGTTTTTTCTATATAAATCGTGAAGGGAAAAATGTTTAAATATTCAGTATTGCACATGTGCACCTACAGTGGAGTGCAAACATTTCCGGACACTTTATATTTCCAATCGTGCTGTAAACAACTCATAATAAATTTAGATTCACGTATACATTAAAAAATTAGAAGAACGATCATGCAATAGAACTTTATCATTTGTTTGACCTATTCTTCAACATGATGTGGGGTTAAAATTTAGTTTATTTACCTTAATCGAAAGTAAGAGTACAAATTGTATTGTCCGGAAAGTTTTTAACGCCACTGTATATTACTGTTGCAATATTAAATTCGCTCAGACTATAGTAAAAATCAATAGTTGTTTAATTAAATAACATTTGAAGCGCCGAACACCGGTGACCCCCATGGCAGTCAACGTGTTAAGAATAAAGCTGTTTCTCTCGAATTCACGTTTTCAAAATTGGTGACCACGATATCTCGAAAATTGGTGAACCAATCTATTTCAAATTCTGCAGGCTTCTTTTAAACGTAAAAAACTAGTCCTTAACTGAAGGATTTTTCTCATTCAATGCGTGGTTTTTAATTTATGGACGAAAAATGAACGTCTTTTAAGACAAAAATCGATATTTTCACTTTGAACAACCGCCATATTGTTACAGTTTAGCTTTTCGAAATTTCGAACGATTGAAGACTAGGTAAATGAATATACTCACTAAATTTTCACGAATTTTTGATTTTAGATAAGCGAGTTCCGGACATCAGTGGTCACCGCAAATCCCTTTTTGAATAAAGGCTTTCCATACAGCGGCTGTTCCGTTCTAATTAATCAATATTTTTCCATGAAACTTTTACACAAACTTTGGCAAACTATACCTATTCGAATATAGAAATTTTTGTAAAAAAATATGCACGCGTTTTTTTAAAAAAAATTCCCAACAATTCCTTTTCTTTCGACCTCCTGACTAGACATGACCCCTTAAGAATAAAGCTGTTCTTATCAAACGCGGTTACGTTTCACGATAAACCCTGTTGTGAGATTCGATTACTCATTTAACCCTTTGCACTCCAAGCATCTTTTGATACGATGGACCAGCAACTCCAACATAACTAATGTGATGATGCAACCAATATGATTGCGAGCTCCTGCGAGCAAATGTTAATTTTCAATGATTCATATTCCACGAAAACTTCATCGAGATAAGATATTCACGCTCTACTTAGTTTCACATATTAAGAAATATTTCATTTTCGACATGGTACACAAAAATTCGTAGATAAAATTGATAAACCACCGGAGTGCGTGAGAGGCATACTTAGAGTGCACCGGTGGACATTGTCAGTGCCTGACAGGCGTACCGGAGTGCAAAAGGGTTAAAAAATCACTGCGATTCGTTTGTGAATTACAGAAAAATAACGCCTCGGCGGTCACAGTTAAAGATTTTTAAACATCCTTTGACCAACCGCGAAAAAAAACCCCTTTGTGTACACGCGTTTGACGCAGCCATGATTCTCGACGGTGAAGAATAAAGCTGTACCTATTAAACGCGGTTACGATTCACGGCGAACCGCGTGGCGAGATCCTCCGAGACGAATATAAATACAGTTTCCGAGCGAGCTCTCGAAATTAATGAGCGTTAAAAATGACGTTACTGAAAAGAAAGGGCTGTGTCTCGAAACTGTGTCAACGGCGCCTCCGCAGTTTTCCTTTCGTTTCTCGAACTTCTTTAATCCGCGTCGACCTCTTTCCTTTTCTTCACAGAGCGACAAACAACCGATCTTCGAAATTATACTCGCAAATTGATGGTCCCTCGATTATAGTATTGCATCGATTCACTGCTCTCTTCATTGCGCGCTCGGTCCGCGAGCCACCTCGCGTTCACCCAGCAAGATCCTTAATTATAAGTATCGGGAACGAACGACATCGCTGTTCGCCTCTGTTAAAGCTTTCGAATATCGATTAGTCGACCACGAATGAAGTTCCGTCGAGCGCAGACGGATGAAAGGAATGCCGTTTCACTGCTAGCGTCGATCCGCTTGCGATCGATGCGAAGAAACTCGCGTTTTATTCTCCTTGCGTTCCAAACGGTGTCCCTGTACACGGTCGAAACCGATCGTTCGACACCGATTCCTTCTTCTCTCTGCTCGATTTTAACTGCCACCCTGAATTAATTCGCCAACAACGTCTCGAACTTCACGGTTCGACGGAAAAATTATCTTCGAAAACAACCCCTCGCGAGTCAGACGATCTTCGAAAACAACCCCGTGCGCGTTATAACGATCCTCGAAATGCAGATTAGAGCTTTTGACGGAAATTCGATGTCTGATCGGCGCAGCTTTCAACGATGACGAAGAACGAATTTTTTCATTTTGGTCATTTTGTTTTAGCTTCAGAGCGCAAGGTTTCACTCTGTAAGGGTTTCAGAAGTTTTTTTTTGTTTTTAAATAGGGAAACGTTAAAGTTGATGTCATCGTTGAAATTTGCATGTTTCAAGTAGTTTAAGTTGTAGACGAATTTGAATTGACCCATTGTTGTCGAGGTGAGACAAGAAAATTGTTCACTCGTCCATACCTGGTGTAGCGAGATATCGTTCGCACCTTTGACAGACCACGTGGTTCGTGGTTCATGTAGCGCATCGGTGGCTGAAAAAGAGAAAGAGGAGACAGTTACAGGTATGCACTGAAGATGAAACTGGTTCAATGTTTTGTAATATAAATTTGCAAGAGTAAACTAATTTTTGATGTACTTTGTAAAGAAGAAAGTTTTCGAAAATCTGTTTACAGACTGAAACTTGTCATTCAAAAAGACACAATTTATTAATTGAGTTTTTTGGCTACACCTTATATTTACGGAGATATTCCATAAAATAGCTTTTTCAAGCCCATCTTTGATAAACTGAATAACAAATGTGGAATAATCAATATTAACTGAAGTGTGGAAATAATTATTTAGAGGATTGTTTATACCTCGAATAACATTGATTTTTTTTATGTATATTTGTCAGACATTTTTAATGTTAATAGTGTTAAATAAATCATGTTAATAATAATCATTGCGAATACACAGGCTGTTAAAAGAAATATTCAGGGCTCACAGGGTACACAATACTGGAAAAACTGCATAAAAAGCGTCCAATAAACATAATTTAAAAAATGAATATTGATTTAGAAATGATGATTTACAAAATGATTTAGAAAGTTACCTATAAATCGAATAATATAGATTTTTCACCACATGTTTATTAAAGTTTATTTATTCAGTTTACCAAGTATTATTTATACTGTAAGTTACAGAGCATGGTGCAGTTAAAAAATTTCAAGATCACCATAAAATCATCCAAAATACACAAAAAGAATTCAATTCTTTCATCATATGAAGCCCTCCAAACACAACAAACATCATTAACAATTTCTCTCTAACATCAATAAATCTCATGTAATTTTCAACGGTAGCCTCAGTGAGTCATCCTGTATACAGGGTGAGGCATTTAAAACAGGCCACCTGACAGGCCAACTTCCAGGGCTGTTTTCACCCCATCAATGCGGTCGATTTTCGATAAAAAAAAATACTCGTCGAATATTTTTTCGAGATCTATAACGTATCAAAATTGCAGAAAAATCAGCGTGTGTTAATTGGGTAATGCACTTTGTTACAAATAAATTTCTAAAACTGCAGTATTTTTTTAACACATCTAGGTGATCCAACCCCTTAACCCCTTTAGTATCGACCGAAAAGTTGAACCTGATAGAAAAGTGCTGAGCCAAACTGTTGTAGTTTGGCAAGGTTTGAGAAAAAAATTATAAAAATATAGTTTTAAATAACAATTTCAAAATTTAAAAAAGAACATGTTAAGAACTAAAGAAAGAGTGAATTAATGACTAAAGTATTTCAATATTTGTTGAAAATTATAAAGAAAATTTGAGAAGTTGGTCATCTTTTATAAACAGCATTTACAAATAAAAAACGTCGTCACTCTGACATAGTTTGACGTAGAACAGCTAATATAAAACGTAAACAACGCGTATTCAACTGTTTATAACAATATCACAAGAATTTCAAAACAAAAATAAATAATAACTCACGCACAGCGATATATCGTCGACACTTTTCGCAAGTGCAGCCAACGACGATATATCGTTGTTCGGCACTAAAAGGATCTGGATGAAAATTTACAGAAAGATGCAGAAAACCATTCCCTACAGTCTGTCGGGAGCAGATTTCCGAAATAAATTCTTAAAAAAAATGATAAAATATACTTTTCATGCAAAGAAATGATAAAATCGTATTTTTCAACATAAAAATTGTATTATTTTTTTTCGAAATCCTTCTCCGGACAGACCGAATAGAGTATCTCATAGATTGTAAAAACCCTTTCGCTTTTTGTTTTAAATACTTCACCTATCCGTTACGATGTACATCATCAGACGGTGCACCGCGTACACCCCTCAAGTTTTTACTTAAAACTTTTATATACTTAGAGATGTTCAGACTTTTTTTTTTGTATTAAAGCTCATAGAATAACCAATAAATAAAAGCAAAAAAGTTCACTCTATCCCTATTTACCACTCCGCAATTTGTGTTTGAAGAAAGGCCTGTTTCGCGGCAGTCAAAAGCAACCTACCCCCTTAAATGCCTTAGCCTGTACCGCAGACACGCAGAAGTTCGTCAGTTTACCTGATGATCAGCGACCACGCCACCGACGCGTGTTCTTCAGACACGAAGAAGTCTTACGGCGGGCTGTCCACGTCGTTGCTGCTTTCGTCGTTCTCCCTCTGACAGGCGGACTCGAGGTGCTTGTTCAGGTATGACTTGAGGGCGAACGATTTGTGACACTTGTGACACTCGTAGTTCTTGTCCGCGGAATGCGTCTGCATGTGGGCGCGCAGGTTCGACCGGTCGGCGAAAGCCTTGCCGCAGTGGGCGCACCCGTACGGTTTCTCTCCCGTGTGACTTCTCAGGTGACCTTGGAGCAGCCAGGGTCGCGAGAACATCTTCCCGCAGACCCCGCAACTGTGGGTCAGCTTGTGCGTGAGCACGTGCATCGCCAGGGCCGGCATGCTGACGTAGGCCTTACCACAGTGGATGCATTTTTTCGCCGATTGCGAGTCGATGCTGCGGTGCGTCTGCTTGTGCCGCGACAGGTTCGAGGAGGTCGCGTACTGTTTGCCTGAACGAAGAAACGAGTCACGAATATTAGGTGTGCTTCGGTTGGTCCGTGTGTTGTACGGCAGGCGAGTACAGTAAAAGTTGGATAACCGCCCGCAAGTCGGGACCCAAGGCTGGCATTTACGCAGCAGGAGAATCGATTCTAATTATAGACACGGCTCGAGCCTAAGTTCGGTTCGTTTGTAAACATAGAGGACAGCGTGTGAAAGGGAAAGAAGTCGAGACACAAAAGAATGCAAAAAGTAGGTATCGGTGAGACAATACTGATGCAAACATGAAACTTTTTTAATTTTGATTTTTTTTCAATTAAACTTTTATTGACGTATTTGTGAGGTTTTTCTGGTTAAAATGAGACCAAACACGATATACTTTGAAATATATTTCGTTTATAATTAAAACCTACAAGGTGGCACAGCCCGTGTTTGTAATTTATGGAACTTCATCAATATCAATAAGTAAGTATAATTCAAATTGTACCGTGTTTGGACTTATTTTAACCAGAAAAACCTCACAAATACGTTAGTAAAAGTTTAATATAAAAAAAATCAAAATTAAAAAAGTTTTATGTTTGCTTTAGTATTGTCTCACCGACATTCGAGATAGGTTCGGGTTGCACTACTCGTCCGTCGAACTTCTGGGTGTGTCAACGGGAACCCTTTCCCCCGTGGTGGGGATGACTGGCGGGCACTTATGCAGTAGATCGATGCGGGCAGTTATCCAATTTTTACTGTATTTTAATTGGAAGTGACTGATTGTGAGTGGTATCGAGATAAGATTGTGCGAAGTATGTTTGGAGTGGTATGAACGGAGTGACTGAGGAATGTCACGAAGTTCGAGAGGCTGAAATGTGAATGAAGAGCGTCTGCTACAAAGTATTAAGAACCGTGTAGCCGAAGAAGTGATTTTGAGGAACGGATGTAAGGTTTAGTGTGAGAAAGAGAATGTGAGAGAGAATGGAAACAATAGGTTGGTTGACAGTAGGAAAAGAGTGCAGAGTTCAGAGCTTAGGGTTAGGAGTCAGAGTAATTCAGTGTAATCATAGTTAAAAAGTAAAGTGTCAATAATCAATCACCCTGTGCTCTATACGAATGAGTTTACACGGAAGGCGTCCCATAGGAGACCCCTAAATCGTTTACACAATGGGCAAAAATCCTACCGCACTCGCAGCAGACGTATCGGCCGATCTTCGAGGTCTCGGGGGTCTCAACAGGTTCAGCTTCCGGTGTCTTCTGACTGGGCGCTACCTTTTTGTTCTTCGACCTCCCATCAGCCACGAGCAAAGTGTCGTACGTGTAACTGGCCGGTTTCACTTCCGTCTGCTCGGTCACCGTCTGCACCTCCTTATCCTTCTGACTAGGCTGCGAGTTTGGATTATTGTTCTCTATATCACTGCTACACTCGGACGTCGGCGGCGTCAGCGGCGGCGCCGTTTCGATGCTCTGATGTTGCTGTTGCTGCGGCGGTGGTTGAGGTGGTTGCTGAGCAACTATCGATGTGCACGGGATGGACGGCGCGCTGTAGGTCAAGAGGATCTCCTGCACCGGCGACAGGGGGATGAACACGCTTCCCGTCTGTTGGACTATCGTCGCGCTGGGTTCGTAGATGATGCTCGCGGTGGATGGTTGTGGTTGTTGATGATGCGTGTACACCGTCGAGCCGGCCAAGTCGATGGTGTTCACCTGGTAGATCGGTTGGCCCGGTTGGTACACCGTCATCTCTTGGATATCGGTCGCCGGCGTCTCTATGACGCTCTGCGGTCCAATGGCGACGCTGGGTGGCGGCAACGGCGGCAAGGATCTCGAGAGTTCTAACAAATCGTGTGCTGCTTCCGTTTCAGCCGCTGAACGTTCCTTGAACATCGAGGACACGTGACTGGTGATCACGTTGCAGCCTATCCTCGTCTCCGAATGTTCCGCGTCCTCTAGATGATAGAGCGTCGCGGTGCTCGACGGAGGAGACGGTTCACCGGGCGGCGAGTGATGAACCGTTTGTTCCACGGTGGTTCTGGACGGTGACCTTGGGGTCGTGAAGGGTAACGTGGTCGTTGTCGTTGCATTCTCCAAGCTCGAGTTCATGGGCTCCACCGGTGAAAGCGTCGAGGATGGGCCCGTTGTGCAGGTGATCACCGTCGTCTCCATCCTTGCTGGAGCCGGCAGTTCCGCCGTCGACGCATCGCTCGCTGAATAAGACGCCTCGACGATGCTGTCACTGTCCTTGGGGACCTCATGTTCGGGAGTCTTCGTCTCCGTCGCCGTCGTGTTCTGGGACTGCGTGTTGAGGTACTCTGCGACACAAACAGGACTCCCGTGAGCGTTTTAATCGAAGATTATTCTAACGATCTTCGTGGAACAGAGATTCAAGGAAATGTTACGACTTCGACTACCCGAGTATCTCCTAAGGAGATTATGCTAATGAAAACGCAACGCTAATTCCGTTTACGAAAATTCTTGTACCGTGGGTGGAAATGCTGGGTTAGGATTAGTACCAGCGTTTATCACTGAATCTGGTCTTTACACACTTATGTTTCTCTTGTTTACTCTGGCCTGTGCATATGAATGGTCCTTCTGTTTCTTTTTTCATTATAATCTCTTATGGTGACCGACACCTAAAATTTAATTGAATTAAATAATTATTGATTGTCGCTAATTTCTGAGCAAACTTCGTATTGAAACAATAATGTAGGAACAAAAGAACACAATTGGGTACTCAAATCTTTCTTTTCTTTACGAGTTTGGTGAAAAATAGTAATTATATCGTGTCTGACTAGGTATGGCTGTTTCCACTGTGGCACTCAACGTGTGAAAAAGTTGTTCAACTCACAGTCTAATATCCATGATCCCTACATGCGTCATAGGCTCAATCTTACATTGTGATTGTTTATAAAACGAGCTCCTCGCTCGAAACTCCACGCGTTGAGATCGAACTTCGAGAACGCAATAAAACCGTGGAGGAATATGAATTTCGTCTGTGACGGGGCAGAAAAAAAAGGTGAAATTGAGCATCGTCAGGCGCTTTTTCCGTTCGTGACAATGCGATATTAACGGGAGGCCGGAGGAGAGCCGCGTAATTCGATTTCTTCATCTGACTTTTTAATCGAGATTTAACGAGCGACGAGGGGGAGAGAAGGTCTGTGTCCTGTTGTCGGCGTGCCAGCAAAAGAGTGTCGAACCTCGTTGCTGAAGTGGCACGGGACTGGGGTCGGGGGCGTTGGATTATGACGGCAAGTATGTTGGAAACGGGGTCAAAGGGGATGAGTGGATGGCTAAGGAAAGTGTACGAGCGAGCGGATATAAAATTTCACGATAACTCGGTTATGAAACTGCGCGTTTCGTTCCAAAGCCGGCCGACTTCCGTGCCGAGGAACCGCTCCGGCTGCCTTTCCGAATCATCCTCGGTCCCTGTTGTCCCGGGAACTTCCCCTGACGAAAGTTTTCTCGATTAGCGGCGAGCTTCGGCCATTAACCTGTGATTTGCCACGATAAACGATGGATGTTCATCAAAATGGCAGTTTCAGAATAAGTATATTGGAAAATTGGGGTAAGAGGCAGAAGATGATAGACAGTTCGGGTGTTTGATAATCAGCTGAACCCTAACTTCTCAGTATCAGGGATACTGGCACACACGTGTGTATTTAGCTACTTTTTGATAATACAATTTTGATGACGATATGAAGAATATTATAGGGAACAAATATTCCTGAATGTTCCCAATTTTATGTATTTCGACGACGAAGGATCGTTGGAAGTTCATCAAAATGGTTGTTTGGAGAACTGACATATTACAGAATCGTAAAAAAGGACTGAAGATTCGAGACTATTCGGGTGTTTGATAATTAGTTGAAGATTAGCTTCTTCCGGAACACTGGCACACACGTTCGTTTCTGTGTGTTAGTGAACAGTAATTTTTGTATGTGATATTATATTGTGAACACTAATATTTGTTAGCTTGAGTTTTAAAGCATAAGATTCTATAATATCCAAAAACAACATCTACACTGTGTCTTGCATGCCAACATTAGAGTTTATTGGTGTCATAAGCAATATTTTCTGTGAAACTGCATAACACATAAAAATGTATATGGTGTCTGTAAGTGAGAATGGTAGCAGGATAAAATTAATAACTCTAATAAAAATAAGTTTATGCTTTAAACGTATGACGTATTAGTAAAGCGAGTGAAAAAGTGCACTGTATTATTCAGACAAGTGAAAAAGTGGACTGTGTTGTCAAAAAGAGCTATTGATAGTGCAATGAGTGAAAACGCGTGTCTGTTAGTGTTCTTCTGTGTGAATGTGTGGATATGTGGTCACAAGGTACTTAAATATTGTGTTCAGAAGTCAGACTTCAGATTTTTAATTGCTCATATCTCGAAAACCAGACTTCAGATTGCACAATTCTTCACAACTTTTTGATTTATTTTAGCTTGCAGAATTTGCAGTTTCCTTTGTGTACATCACTTTTGGGACGTATTTTAAGAAATAACGTCTTCATCAACGACTCAAGAAGAATTTCTGCAAAAGTTCATCGTTTCTGTCTTGAACTATGTCGATCATCATATCATAATTCAGTGTGACAGGTCGCCTAATTTCCAGCTTAACTATACCCTTTTCACTGACAACACTTCGCAGCGATCGATCGATTCCAGGAAGTGGCGGGGCTAAGTCTCTCGCAGTAAACGATCCTTCTGCTTTCGCAATACGCGAAACTGTTACCGTACCACCGATCGATCAATTTCAAAGCCGTGCGAAATCGTAATCACGTCGACAGTTATTAAAAGCTCAAAGGCTGTACTTAATGACGATTTTCGCGCAATTTCGCGACGAGATTTTACGCGAATCGCGCATTCGATTGGCCTGGTTTCCCGGTAACGATACGAGCGTGTACAGGCATCGCAACGAGTCTTAAGTACGCTCTTTATAACACCATCAACGTCTCCGGTGAGTTCGCATCGAGCTTTCTCAATTGTTCGATTATGAACACGAAGTTTGAACGGAGTCGCGACGGAACGGGGCCAATTAATGTTGTTTCCCCGCGACGAGTAACAAGTTATCACGAGTTCTTCTCGAAAATTGCCACCTCGATGAGCACAACGAACGCTCAGAGCTTAATTTTTTATTTTTTTCGAATGTCGTTTAAGCTGGAGATCCACGATGAAACGAAATTCCGTGTCTCGCATGAGACTTTAATCTCAGGAGACAATTATTTCATGATGAGCTCCCTGTATGGGACAAATTTTAATGTTGTCTCTCATCGATTCGCAGCTCACACGAAACTTTTGTCTCACCTGTTGTTGGTGAGTTGAATGTCTTGTATGAGACGGGTCGTTTTGGACGTTTACACGGTGAGTCATTAGTTTCATGAAAGTAGACTCTCATGAGACATGTTGCGTGATATAAGGGTGAGTCACATAACTTGCCCACCCTAAATAACTCCTAAAGTATGTGTTCTACAAGAAAGTATTTTATATAGAAATTACACGGTATCGAAGGGAACACACGACGCTGAAACGGTTTTTTTAAACAACCTATTTGTTTACAAAATATCAAGGTGTCTTTGACTTTTTTAAATGTGACGCGTACTTTTTTGTATAAAAATTAAAAAAAACAGTGAATTTTCAATGAGAAAGTATTAAGCTTCGTTTATCCTAAACCTAATAATTAGCAAGATATTTGCAAGAACATTTTTTGAACAAATTTAAGAAAGAAAACTTCGTTCAAAATTTTGTTGACGCAACTTTGTAGCGTTTATTGTACAATTAAACTTTTCATCCTATACATTATTCTCTATCTCTTGTACTTTAAGAGTTATACGCGAAAAAGTGGGAGTGCCTATTTGACTTTGAGGTTAGTTTTCACACCCTTAACACGTTGGCTGCCACAGTGGAAACAGCCATTCCTGACCAGACACGCAATAAATTGCTGTTTTGATTGTAAATCACAGAGAAAGGAAATGTTTAAGTACTCAATCGTATACGTGACTTTCTATGTTAATCGTGCAATGTAAAATTCGCTGAGAACATTGTCAAAATCAATAATTATTTAATTAACACATTGACTGCCCAATACGAGTTAACTCTTAAGGAACGATTGGACACGAATGAGACATAGCGTTATTCTTCTCTTGTATCACTCTGTAAACCCACAGAGTTTCATCCCAATCGGTCAGTAAGGGTTCGCAGTGTTCCCTTGTAAGCAAGAGGGTAGTGGTGTCTAGATCTTTATGTGCTCGTAGTTCAGTAACAGAAGTTTCTTCATACATACGAATCTCCACCTCCGTAGCTGGGGTTTTTATACAATATTCAAAGTCAGTACACTTTTCGTTGGACAGATGTGGCAATATTCGAGGAGAGGGACGTCGTCAAGGAGGACAATCCTTCTTGGACTGTGAAGGGGTGTTCTTTGTACGTCGCAGGACTGTCCAAAGTATAGTCACACAAAATATTCTCGAATGTCAGTGGCGTGCGCAGCAGATGTACGGCGAATCGCACGAAAGCTAAATCGTACATAGTAATCGGTGTAAAAAATTAATGGGTAATTTCTACAGTTCCAGAAGTTTCTCTGTTGACCTGTGCGAGGGCCAGGGCGTGTAAGTATTTACTTTATGAGTAGATTGCGGATGTTTATGCAATTTAATGAGTCTAAATTGGTGAATGATTGGCATTTAATACCTTAGCAAAATAAAAATGACATATTTGGAACATTTGAAGCAGCAGATGCAGTCTTGTTGAAGTGTCATTTATTTAAATCCATTAATATAGCAAATATGGTAGTCTACAAATGTATATTTGCATAAACATACGCAGTTTATTTATGAGTAATGGACTGCGGACCTTTAAGCGAATACAGTGTTCCACGGTTGGCTGGAAGATCTCGGTCCCCATTGCTCTTGCAGCCAACCGTGGAACATTGTATACATTTTTAGACTTCAATATTTGTTATCTCCATATAGCTGATGAAACGCAACTATGGCAGAATTGCATTTTGGGGTCGAAACGTTTAAGAGTATACTTTTTATTTCACTCACTCTATAAAATGTGAACTCTTTATGAATCTGGATATGTTATATTGCACAGAGATTTGCAGTATAGTACATAATAACTTATTGTATTATTGGATTGTTTGGAAAGTTCGTAGTAGTTGTGATAGGTACGTTCTGCATTGTATTTGGCAAGATAAGGGAGTTTAAAACAGGTCACCCAAATAACTTTTTTAATTTCCCTGATAGGAAAGACCGTTTCGGATGAAAGTTGCTTGGTTTCGAGGGGAAAATGTGGCAGTGTAACTGTATTTTTGGTACGTATGACTCTCGGGATCATAACGAAAGGTGTATAAAGGTGTTTTAAGGTTGAAGCAGATTCAGGAAACATTTAAATCAGAAAGTTCGTCTAGAAAATATTACAAGAATCTTGTAGAAAAATAAATATCACGCAAAAGACATACAGTTAGTTACAAAAGAATTCGTCCACCATGAATATCAACTGAATGTCATATTTTTAACGTAAACTGTAAGTTAGGATAACCAAACATTCATTTTTACTGAATACTTATTAATTCACTTTATTCTGTTATGTAACACTTTGAAAATAAATGAACATTTATATGGGAAAATACAATAAGTATTTTGAGAGTCTACTGTAAAATAATTATTAATACACAATATTGCAAACCATTTCAGGGATTCCGGAGCTAGACACCTCAAGGTCATCTCCCCTTAATTTTCTTAAATGTTTTTGAACGTCTTAGCGTACGTTATCTATTATTCTGAACTGTCATTCTAATTTTCAAAATGATAAGAGCTTTAAAGCAGAAATATGCACATATCTTGTCTGTCAATGTGTTTGTGAAAGCATCAAATGAGCCTGAAGTGCCTAATTTCAGTGTCTACGCTATGATACAAAAAAACAAGTGCTACTACTTTCTTGCGTGTAGCTTCGCTTTTATTATAACTTTTATTCTGCTTGGAATTGATTTCACACGTGCAATCGTAATTTCCGTGATGATTATCAAAAATAAAGGGTCTAATGTTGCGCTACAAATTGAAAAATACTGTAACAAGCATCACCTAATTTTTCTAAAGTACAAATACAAGATAAATTAAAACTAAGAAAACAAGCTCTCTAATCACTGTAACTGATCGGATATTTTCTAATAAACAGCATATCGTTGCAAATAATTGAACTAAAAAATAGAAACCGGTTAGAAAATACATGAACATGGACTTCTTCTTTTGCAAAATGTACTTCGATGGGCGAAAGCAAGTTGAACATTTTTCCTTCAGACGCAAGGGTAATAGTAGGAAAAAACACTGACGAGCAATTAAACGGAACTCATTCATAAGCCATGTTCAGCATGGTCAATTAACACGTCCCAATTGTCGCGAGTTTTCTAAATATATTTCGCATTTTCGCGTGCAGGAATTTTTCTTGGTCGCGACGGGACCGTGCGGCCGTGTGCGTCGCCAACACCGGCACAGAACGATATATGGCCGGAGGGTGAATCAATACCGCGGGCCTTTGGAACAAATAGCAACATTCACATTAATTGAACGTAATAACCGCGGCTAAAATATTGATCACTGTACTTCTTTTGCGCGTTGCCGATGATGGACGTGCCAGCTGTTTCGAACGACTCGATTCTATTCTAGATCTTTCCGTATGACGCGAAAGCTCGCAATAAGCGCGCACATCGATACGCGATCGACCGTAAAAAACGAACGACGCTTTCACGAATTTATGTCTTGGGAAAATAATGTCCGACCATCGCCGTTAATCCATCGTTTAAGAACGTATCTGGATGGAATATTTTCTTATGAATCTTTTGGGACGTCAGGAAATTTTGAAATGGGCCGCAACAGAGTGCAATCTTGCGTTATTGATGAAGATTTCGAAGTTGCAGACTGTAAATGGTCTACAGGCTTTAAATTTTTATTTTGAGAATGTAGGTCGAATTATGATGATTTATGTCTTGAAAAATTAATATTTGCCAATTGCTATTAGTCCAGTAGGCGTTTATAATTGTATCTAGACAGAATATTTTCTTATAAATTTTTTTGGGACGTCAGAAAATTTTGAAATGGGCCGCAACAGAGTGCAATCTTGCGTTATTGATGAAGATGTCGAAGTTGCAGACTGTAAATGGTCTACAGGCTTTAAATTTTTATTTTGAGAATGTAGGTCGAATTATGATTTTTTATGTCTTGAAAAATTAATATTTGCCAATTGCTATTAGTCCAGTAGGTGTTTATAATTGTATCTAGACAGAATATTTTCTTATGAATTTTTTGGGACGTCAGGAAATTTTGAAATGGATCGTAACAGAGTGCAATCTTGCGTTATTCATGAAAATTTTGGACTTGTAAGCTATACATGCTGTTTTAAATTTTGATTTTGAGATTTTAGGTTAGATTTGGTTGAGTTATGAGAATTTCTTATCTCTTTCAGAGATGATTTCGTCTGAACCGTCAATCGAATTAAGTTGAATTTCTTTCATACTTCGAAAAATCAATTTTCCTAAATATTCCCAAAATAATAACATTAAGTGTTCTACGCCTTTCCTTGATCTATTCAATTTTGAAAGAATAGATTTAACATCGTTTTTAAAATTTGTTCTTCAACTTGTTGAGTTCTGAGACAGTCACTTATGCCCGGCGCCTTTGATATAATTTAATCAGTTCAAATTAAAATGAATTATTACTGCTGATCAACGTCTGAGATGTTTCAATATTGCAATAGCAATCGAAAATACAAATTATACAGTCAAATAGTTAAGTATCTTTTTATTTCATGACTGAAACTAAAAGTAGCATGTTAAAAGTGTCTGACCAGGTACGGTATTTTTCACTGTGGCGTTCAATGTACTAAATGTTTCCAATTTTTTTACATTCTTTATATCATTCATTTATTATACTTTTATCACGAATTGAAGCAAAATTACTCATAGCAAAATAAAACTACAAGTGATAAAAAATTGAGTTGAGGTAAATTCTAAAAATATTGTAATGAAATAAAATTATAGTCCAGAAAGGAAATTAAATTCAGATGAATTCTAAATCCACAGATAACCAACAGATATATCTCCTGTTAATTAGTAAAATGGAAGTAATGAATTCCACGAAATTTAAAAAACATTGTCACTAAACCAGTCCTTTGTGCAGGTGACATTGCAAGTCCAAGCCAACATAGTGGCTGGTAGCAATTTAGTACTTTCTGCGTTGGAAACAGTGGAAAGATTGAATTCCTTAGTACTACAGCCAACTGTGCAAGATGCGAATAAAACCGTAGTACAATCAATCAAAACGGTACCAAAAGTGCTGAACAAATTTTGTTGTACCAAGCTTTCTTTTAGAAACCGTTCATTATAAACATCTGCCGAGTACGTATACAAGTTTAACGAAGATACGGTTTTTGAAAATGTATTGAAACTATTATCCGGTATAGATAATATTTAGAAAATTAACATAAGTGACAAGCTTAACAGTTAACCTTCCTTCCTTTTCCTAATTCGAACAGTGCTGGAAATATTATTCCTCTTCCTAAATAATTTTTACATTGTCTGAACAATTTTCAGAAAAACTGTAGCATTAAACGTGAGCGTTGTTAATGCCTTAAAAATTCAGTGTCACGAAATTTCACAAAACGGAAGCAGCGGTTTGTGAAATGACAGCTCACTTCCCAAATAAACGGTACATCAGTGCCCAATGCAATTTTTAAATCTTTCCGCTTCAAGTGTCTACTTGGTTCACTCTGACGATCCACTTCATGCATCCACTCAGTTGGAATTGACAATCAGCTTTTCTTTCATTCGAATAAAATTGCTTTTACGATCAAGACCATTATCGATTCCGCTAACAGATAAAAACCTGACAATACTGAAGAACAATGACATTTGCATGCAGCGTTACAAATTTTCAACGTCTGTAGAAATTTACAGCACAAAGTATTATACTCGATTCTCTAGAAAACAAAGGCATCCCCGAAAAAAATGTATTCAACATCGTGAATCGTTATCCTGGTGTACCCTGATTCTGTCTTCACTCGATACAAGATTCGCCTAACTTGCACGAGGACAATGGTCGAACACACAGAATCGCAAGTCACGAGAACTGGTGCGTCATCGATGGCGAAAGATTCTCATTAAATCATCGTTCCGAGGGACTTTGACCTGATAATTGGGAAGGGAAGGCGGTAATAGTCGGACCGGGCCGTACCTTGAGCAACAGGGGGTGCGACGCTCCCTTCTATAGGCGAAACGGGAATCTGCATGGTGGTTGGCGATGGCGTGCTCCTTCCACGACCCCAGCTCTCGAATCCTCTGGCAACGCTGCTTATATACTTGTTGCACAGGGCCTTCTTCACCATGTAACACCGCGGCATCTTGGCTGCTTCCTGTTCCACCGATACGATGCTAAAGACGACCCCCAAATCCTTCGATATCCTGACTGCAGAGAACTTCTTTCTCGAGTAAAACGTGTTTACGGATCACCCAGTGGATCATCAGTCTCCTTCGTAGGCTCCGGCTGAATGCTCCGTCCCCCGTGGGTTTATTCTCTCCGCTTCTTGATCAACGAACGACGGAGGAGAGGATTCTTTTCGCCTTCGATCGCCAGGACCTCGAGGATTCACCGGGACGATGCCTCCGGATCACCCGGTAGATACTCTCCGGCGATCGTCGCGTTTCCCCGATTCCTCCACGAAGTTGTCGGCGAAGAGATCGAAATGTCGTCCTGGTGGTCTCCGCGGAGGCCACCAGGATCGCCGAGCGACTCGATCCTCGTCAAATCGATCGTTCACCAGCTCGAATCGCCGTTCCTCACGGGTCACTGCATCCTCGGCGTCGTTTCCTTCGAATCTGATCGTATCCAGTGCTCGTCAGGCAAACTCAGCTGGCCTATGCGCGCTGGCCCTGCGACCATGAAGCTGTCCCGAGAGGAATCAGCTCAGACGCGCCGCATCGATATCGATTTCCCGTAACGAACTTTCCGTCGAGCGGGTCCAGTCGGCCGGAAACGTCGATTCCGATCAGAGGTTATTGCGACACGTTGTATTTTAATTCTAGATGTCGTTGCACGATCGAGAGCTCGGTATCTACGTTTTATTACGCGCTGGTGTATATAGATATCTTCTATGCACGCGTTCTAGGCGTGCGTGTATATGTATATGTATATAGGATGCATGTATACGGTTTCTATTAAAATATCTTTCGGCGAAGCGAGTCTGTCCAGCTCGATCCGGGATCGTCGAGCGCCAGAGAAGATCCGTGGCTTCCGCTGGTAGTATCGTAAAACGAATGTACCTCGGGCTGTACAGGTTGGATCGAAGGAGCCAGAATTCGAATAGCCTTGCCTTGCTTCTTCTTTGGTTTACCTTGTTTGTAGTATTGCTTTCGTTGTATTCACGGCTGGAAGATTACGTCGTAACGAACAACATCACGCGTGCATACGCGCCACGTACGCGTACACACTCTGACGGTTATCAATCTGTTAATCCCCTTGATACTTCTGCCCTGTTGTCCGCTCTCTATCGCCTCTACCCTCCCGTATCCTACTCATCGGAGCAAAATCTTCGTAACGATCCTTATCGCCTACTCGTTTGCTTATTCTAATCTCTTTAGTCTACTCCTCTTCATTTGAACTTCGGCTTATACGAGCTCTCTCTCCCTCTCTCTCTGTCTGTCTCTCCCCGACGCTTTCTTCCTCTTGCATTTATCGAAATTTCATCTCTGAACGCGTACAGTGTTTAGGTCAGTCGTGTATACCCGAATTTCGTGAGTCTGTGCCGTGCATCCAGTCTCGTGTCTCTCGACAGCATTTACGGTTGGTCCGTGAAACGTTTCACTCTTCCAGCAACACTATCGTCCGTGACCGTCGTCGTCGGGCGTGTCCGTTCTCGCCACGGTACCCTCATTTCGGCGATTTCGAGTGCGGCGAACCAGGCACACGGTACCCACCGCGCCTGGTAGCAGTGCCCGGCTAACGTTCTCCACCGAAGAATCGTCGAACTGTCCTTTTACAATGTTCCGTTCTCCGAAACCACGAAGTTCGTATGCAGAAGATAGCCCGGTGCACGCGTTGAAGCGTACAGAAGAAGCGGTCCACTGATCAATTAATTCCGCAGGCAATATTCTTCGGCTCAGCATTCACTGGCTGGCCGACGTTCGCCGAAGAAGAAGGTACGGGATCAGCTCACGACGGAATCACGAGAGCTTGCCAGGGCTCGCAGGTTTCTCCTCGAAACGGGTCCCCGTTTCTTCCTCGTTCCCTTTTCGAAAACCGTCTGTGTCGTCTAGGTGGGCGGGTGTGCCTTTTGCAGGGACGAGCAACAAGTTGGACAACAGGTCCGCGATGTTTGTGTATCCGTACGTGTGCGCTGTCGCCTTACGTGTGTAGTCGATAACTCCCTCTGGTAAGTGGTCCCCTCCTGCGCCGTCTTCCCTTCCTCTCCTGTTTTTCCTCCCTTTCGTGCGGTACCGTCGAAAGGAGCCACGGGAGGACCGCGTGAAGCTACAACTCCGCCCTCGTGCGGCTGTTCCTCGTCAGCCTCGTACCTCGGGTCTCGCAGCCACGTACTTTCCGCTTCTCTGCCTTCCGCGATTCCGCGCACGGTCTCTCGAATCGAACTCTTCAGGGTGGCGCACGGAATCGTTCGAACCGTCACACACACACGACACAGAAGCGTAACCACGACGACCACCGACAACCACTGTGGCGAGGCTCGATAGAACGTGGCACGGGCGACGATCGACTCGTCCGGAGGAACGGTGGCCGGACAACGAGACGGACGCGGCGTCTACGAGACGACGAAGATCGAAGATGAAGATGTACCACCTGTGGGCACAGAAGCAACAATTGTCCGCCGTGTATCGCGGTGGAGGGTAGCCCGACTACATGGCTCGTACCGGGTGTGGCTGGGGTGCAACTGCCAATGCAGCGTCGTCGACGAGCGTCGCACCGCGTCCTGGGCGCCTGCGTCCTTTACTCCTCCCTTCGTGCAGGCTCCTTCTCGTTTCCCACCCCGTCGACCGCCCGGCGTCGCCCTCACCCGTTCCACCACCCTCCCCCGGTCTCGCCGTCTCGCTTTCGCCCGGCGCCCGTCGGAACGGTAGCTCCCGCACGGTGGGATGAAACGCGGAGGAACGAGGAAGCCAAGCGAAGAGGGTGGCGGTGAATCGGCAGGGGAAACCCCTCGCCGATGTGTGGCTCTTGCCCATCGATTTTGTACGAGTTCGGGGCCGGAGCAACACCTGTTACCACCGTGCACGGAAAGGAGACCGCGAACGCTCGACGAGGACAGAGTGGAACGGGGAAAGCTTCCAGCGGGGATGAACGGAGAGAGAGAGAGAGAGAGATGAACGAGGGTGGTTGAGAGGCTTCTGGTCGGACAGAGAAGGTTGTAACAGCGAATGAACTCGACGAACAGAGAGAAACGAGACAGCGAGGGACGGAGAAAGATCGAAGAGGGGAACGAAGGTGAGAATGAGGGAGTGTGAAGGAGATAGAGGGTGAATGGAGAGAGAAGCAAAGGGAGAGAAAGAGAGAGAAAGGAGACGGCGGCGAGCAAATAGCGACGTCGAGGAAACGCCGACGCCAATCGATAGCGCCGACCCCGGCGTCGTGGCGCGTTCGCTGGCAGGGTTCTGCGATAGCGCATCGCTCATGTTACCTTCTCTATCTCTGTCCCGCCGCCATCCCTTTCGCCGTCACTTTCTGCTGCAACCCTGCTCTCTCCCAGCTCACCCTTTCTCCCTCCGACTCGTTCCGTCTCCTCTTCCATCCCGCTTTCCGGCCTTTTTCCCTTCTGCCTTTGATTCCTCCCTCTTCCTTCCTCGTTACGACGTTCTATCTCCCTGTTTTTTCCTGCAGGTGTTCCCTTTCTTCCTTCTCGTCCCGTACGAGAGATTCTCTCCGCTTTTCGTTCTACGCCCACGTGCTCCTGCCTGAAGAAACTCGATGGTTTGTACGGCTGTCTTATAATCCGGACGCTTATTCTCGTATCGTCCGCGTCGTCCACTTTTCTTCTTCAACCCCTCGCCAAGCTTTATCTTTCGTGGTTTTTGCTCGTTCAGGGAGATTGCACTCGGTCTCCTTTTTATCCGAAAGATGTGGGCGGCGTTTAACATTTTTGAGGATTGTGTCTCGTGTCGTGTAAACGGTCGGCTCGTTTGAGTCTTCGAGCTACAGTTTGCTCGTCCCATTTCGCATCGGGTGATCTACTTACCCCGGGGAGAGATGTTTGGCGTCGTTCTTGAAACTGAGGCGTAGCTTTGGCATCGATCTTTCCTGTATATTAGTTTCTTGCCAAATTGATGCGCTTCTTTATCAATTTTAACGTGGTACCGTATGGACCATAATTATTCGAACGATGCTCGGCTTGCGTCCAATCTAGGGGTAGGTGAAATTCGTTCAAAATTATTTTTTTCACATTGTGCTGGATAAATAATTTTAAATATGTGATTTCATTGTAACAGAATATTTAAGATTATGATGACAAATTAGTGAAAGTAATAAATATATTTCATAGCAGATATAATGATTGAAATTTTAATCCTTTCATTGTTAAGTTTTTTCGAGGATTTTTTAAAATTGATTGGCTTAAAACCTGTGCAATATAAAAATTAACTACGTACTTTTATTTATTATATCGAGACCGTGTTATGGGTAGATATATTGTATCACTTGATCATGCACTTGTTGCGTACAATCATTGCACGCTACTGTCTCTGAATTTTTCAGAAATTAACCATTATTTGCCTAAATGAAATTTGCAATGGGCCATTAGCGGTGATGGGCTAGCAATCACTTTGAAACGTTTCGAATACGTACATGCGGCGAAAGTTTCGAATCACTCCGAATTTCATTCGAATTCTGAAAGCCTTGAACATCTTGACAATTTTGAAAGAGTATACAGTAATATAGGAGTGTAATACTCACAAAGAATATAAATGTCTTATGAATGTTAAGTCCTGAGAGTCTTGAAAAATTAAAACCTAGACCACTTTTACATAGATTTCCAAGTATTGTCGATCTGCAATACTTTCATCGTAAAATAATGTAATTACCATAACGTCTGAATAATATCCAACGCGATTACATTACACGCCGAATAATTTTAATATAGATTTAAAATTTCAGTAATATTTCAACACTCTTACAATTTGAAAAACTTTCAAGACTTTCTGGACTTTCAAAATTATTACACCTATTGAGACTATTAAATCTCTCCTAACTTTTATGATTTTCAAGAACTCCTGCCTTTGAATAATTATCGAAGTAACTCGAAGCTCGAATATGATTGATTCGCTTGAAAACGTACAACAAAGAGTATCAAATACTCTTCGCTATCCACCAGTTAGTTCGCCGGAGCAGTCAACGCGTTAAACTGACAAACAGAGTTTCTTTGATAATCAACTGTTGGAAGATTTCCTGTTAGAAAAGGGAAAAAGTACTGGGGAGGATACTTTTGTAATTACTTCTGTCATTCCTTTGATAGAGTAGCTCGAAAAGCGAAAGCACGTTCAGAAAGAGGAGCCGATGTAATGGAGAAGGAAATTTAAGGTCGGGACTTTAAAAGGTTAACACAATTGAACCTTTCGCGGTGCGATATATTTTCCAGACCACTCAATTCGCTCGATTAAATCGCGCGAAAGTTGCTGAAAGAAGAGAAACGACATTACAAATCGAGACGTTTTATTCTTACGGCCGTATCGGTCCGATGCGAATGCTCTTGTTATTATTTATCGAGCGTTCCGCGAGACCGTTGGAAACGTTTCTCTCTCGATGACCGGGCAACCAGATAATTTAAACGTTGCACCGAATTCAACGTAAGCCCCGAGGATTAAAGGAAGTCTGATTAGCAAATCGTATTACCGTTCGATCTTTAATTAAACGCGTGTGAATTTCCATTTGCGTAATGGACGAGATTATAAGCCGTTCAGGCTTCTGTGAACGTTCGCATCACGTCTTTGTGGAATTAATCATGCGATTCTAATTCTGTCTAACCTCACCTAACATCAATTGACCTCGTCTGATTCATATTAATAATATTGCCAATTCGCGAGTCGATGTGATTTTTTTAATATAACTCAACGCAACTTAATTGTAACTAACTTTACTTAATCTAACCTGACTTCACTTCATCCTGTCTAATCTATATTAATCCTAGGTATTGATTGGTAATTCGTGAGACGATTTGATTTATCTAATGTATCTCAACGTAACTTAATTGTAACTAACTCTATCTAATCTAATGTGACTTCACTTCACCCTGTCTAATCTGTATTAATCTTATGTAACGATTGACAGTTTTTGAGTCGATGTGATTTTTCTAATGTATCTCAACATAACTTAGTTATTGTAACGAACTCTACTTAATCTAACTTGACTTCACTTCACTCTGTCTAATCTAACTTGACTTCACTTCACTCTGTCTAATCTAACTTGACTTCACTTCACTCTGTCTAATCTAACTTGACTTCACTTCACTCTGTCTAATCTGTATTAATTTTATGTAACGATTGACAATTTTCGAGTCGATTTGATTTTTCTAATGTATCTCAACATAACTTAGTTATTGTAACGAATTCTACCTAATCTAACTTGACTTCACTTCACTCTGTCTAATCTGTATTAATTTTATGTAACGATTGGCAGTTTTCGAGTGGATGTGACTCTTCTAATGTGCCTCAACATAGCTTAATTATTGTAACTAACTCTACCTCACTTAACACGTTGAACACCGCGTCGGTCATCGGTGACCGGCACCTGTGGAATTTAATTTAATTGAATAACTATTGATTGTGACAGAATTCTGAGCAAACGTCACACTGTCACAGTAACATAGGGACACTAGAACACGTTTGAATAATTAAATATATTTTTCCCGTGCGATTTCAATTAAAAATAGTAAATCGTGTCGCGTCTGACTGGGTATGGCTGTTTTCACTGTGGCACTCAACGTGTAATTCAACTTAGCCCCACGTAACGGTTGATAAGTAACGAGTCGACGTGATTTTTCCTAAATTAATCCACCATAACTTAACTCATCTCTATCTAACTCTACCTAATTCTATCTGATATAATTTCATTCGACAGAATAATTCATAATTCTTGAGTCGTCGTGAGTTTCACCATTTCGCAAATTTGGAGAAAAAGTATTTTCCAGTGCGCATCCTACGGCGTTCATTATTTTTGGAGTAAACTATTCAGCGTAACCAAATATTTTGAGAATACTCAGCGCGAGTGCAACGTTATCATTTCATGAAAAAAATTCCTTTGTTATCTTCAGAGTATTATCTTCTATGAGATTCTTGTAAACGCACCAGTACCTCGTGCACGGTAATTCGAGCTCAGGAGGAAAATTACATTTTTCACTTTAGTATCCCTTAATGGAAACCTTTTACACTATGCGTTACAACCTTAATTTAATACTTCAGGTGTTTCTCGCGTTTTTCATGAAGTTAATGTGTTGCATAAGTGGCACTGCTACTGAAGATTCTGATAGAATTATAGTCCGTTCATTCGCTTGAAAGTTATACGCTGGCTAACGGGTGCAACTGAATTTTATAGCCCTTGCTAAACGAAGAATGCAGCTGAAATTCGTGATAAGATTAACAATAAGAAACGAGCAGAATTAATAGAAAAAAATATTCATTGTTAACGTGTACATTTTTCACAGAAAAATATGCAACTAAAAATGTTGTTACCGGGTCGTCGGATGGTTCAAGGTAGGAATTATGTAACAGGTGTCAATCCTGTGAAAACCAGGACAAATCCTACCAAATTTTTCAAGCGAGTGTTGCAAATTTAAAGGAATATATAAACTGTTTTAATTTGTATCTACGTTCATAGTGATTTTAATTTGTTAACATGCATACGTATGCAATAATTGCACCATGTTAATACTAGGAAATAATAATAGAAATAGTGGTAAATTGGCAAGGTTCAGCGCACCCTGGCGTAAAGTACTTCCAATCTAATCTTTTTCTTTTAATTTGAACAATTATCTGAAAATTAATTGAAGGGGTGGAAGAAGGATATAACTCAAGACCTAAACACCATTTGAGTCAGTTTTATTATTCAAATCGATTATATTATCTCCAGAGCAGCATAAAATGTATAATCCAAATAATAAACCGTAAATGGCGCATTTTATTTCCGAACCTGAAAACGAGTATGCAAATAAAATAGTAGTCTGGCTGCAACATGTTTCAAAAGCAGTATTTGAAAGTATTATATTATTTAGATGATAATGAAAACAAAAGTGCGGCTTCCATTTTCCGCTTTCAACCACCTGAAAATTTGGTATTACTCACTTTGCTGAATGCGAATAGCGTTAAATTAGAAATAAACTTGTTTTATTTAATTTGTCGCTCATTTCCATGATCATCTGAATTTGTTTTTTTTACGTTATCTCTATTGTCAGAAGAGATTTGAAATATTTATAATACAAGAATAAAATGTTCATTTTGACAACCCCCTACATTGACATGAAATTAAAATATTTTCACTTTATACTATTAAAATAAGAATACAGTATTTCCGGTAATCTCGTTTTCTATTCAAGATATTATTTTGTTTCCATACATCGTGCCATTTATTATTTAAAATATTTTAACGTTTACCTCGCTTAATTTGCCATAAGAACTTTTCTATTCATCCTATTTTATTCATCAAGCTTCACTCTACTGTCACATCAGCTTATTTGGATGCTTGTCTGAACCGTCTTATTGTTAGTATCTGTACTGAAGTGTCAGACAGAGGAATCTAATTTTTGAAGAATCATCCCTTACAAACATACACTTATTGTGAGGCAAGGTGCTCTCAAAACATTAAGAAAAAGTTACTCGTTAATACTATATATTGCTTTCTGCAATAATTGTATCTTTCTTTAACACATTGACTGCCATGGGGGTCACCGGTGACCGGCACCTGAAATTTTGTTTAATTAAATAACTAGCAATTCTTATGCAACTTTGCATAATTCTAATACTGTAATAGTAATACCAGGTGATATTTACGTATACGTTCCAATAATAAATGTTTTTTCCTTCTCCATTTATACTCAAAACAGGCTATTATAATTCGTCTGACCAGATATGGAAGTTTCCACTGTGGCCTTCAACGTGTTAAACTCTACCCAGCATCGTGTCTGTCCAGATACTCGCATCATCCACTTCCTCCTGCTGAAACGAATCATGTTTTCCACGAATCGATTACCACGATCGAAACAATTATTTCGAACGAATACGAAGAAGAACTGAAAGATCTGAACGAGGTTCAGTGAATAGAAGATGAAGACAGATCGGTGGGGCGTCCTTTGATCAGCTTTCTTCTCCGATGATCCATAATTCTGATTGGGTTCTTAGGGTTCGATCGCATTAGATGGCCACCGTAATTGCGGGATACATTCTATTTCACAATTTCCTCGGTGGCTCCCACCTCTGCTGGCCCGTTCTCGCCGGGTTCTCCGGTAATTGCGCATATTCATCGGTTGCTCGGCAACCTCCGACGCACGGCGTCGGGTCTACCGGCGTCCCGGGATCAGAATGACGCGAGCTGCTCTCCGGCTACGCAGATACCGGCCTCTCAAGGACATAAGCTAATTAAATCGGATGAATTCGTGCGGATGGTAAGGGACACGAGTGACACGAGGATCGTTTTGACGCAAATCAACGGACTAATAGACTTTCATTCCTTCCTGGCTTATGCAAGAATGACACCAGGAAATCCCTTCTACAGATGTCATGTCCCGAGCAGGCGAAACGATCCTCAGGGGTTTAACGAATAACTACACAGGGCTTGGTACGGACGAAATCGTTCTGCTGGTACTGAGAAACTGGGAGATCGTTCATTTCTGCGAGAGAACAGCAATCGACGCGCCCTAAGCTTATGAAACGGTGTGGTACTGTCAGGTGATTGAAAAGTTCCGTTATTTTTTTAAAACGTAATGAGTCAGTTGCTTTAAATAATGCTCGTAATATTTAACCCTTTGCACTCGACGTATTTTTCATCCGATGTACATAAGCTACGAATACAAATGTAAGGAATCTTAACGGGAAGATTTCTTTTGTTTTCCGTACAGTTGTCCTGTAGTTGAATACTTACATAAAACATGCATTGTAGAATACGTGAAACTGAAGATAATTTTTAGGTGTTTATTTAAAATAGGAAATTTGAAACGTGAATATTATGGCGACTGAGAGTCGCCACTCGAGTGCAAAGGGTTAATTTTGAACGTAATGTCCAGACTGCGGATCTTTATGCAATTGAACATATTCAAGTTCGTGAATTATGCACATTTTACAGAGTATGAGCAAAAGGGAATGTATTTTTAAACATTTAAACCGTAAATTAAAGTTCTGTTATAATTAAGTTTCATCAGCTACATACGTGTAAATAAAAAATGTTGAAGTTGAAGTCTAACAATGTATATTTGCATAAAAATCCCCAGTTTAGTAACGTTCATTCTTACCGACGACCATCCCCCATCTACCTGGCAATTTGTTTATCCCATTCACATGGCTCGTTTTTACTGTTAACATATTTTTCCAGTGTCTGCACGAGCTGTTGCTCATCGTTGAATTTTTGTTCCGACCAAAAGTTCCGTAACGATCTAAAAACAGGACTGTATGGGGGATGATAATTCCTTCCCATCCTAGTTCACTCAACTTCTGCTGGAGTCCTTAACGATGCATGGGGTCGGCCGTTGTCATGGTGGAATACAACCCCCTCTCTGTTCGCCAGTGCTGGACGTTCTTTCTTCATTTCTTCATTGAGTGTTCAGTTGATCCCAATACTTCTCAGCTGTAATTGTGTCGTCAGGTTGCAGTGGCTCATAATGTATTGGTCCTCTAATGTCCCATCCAATACAGAGCATTCTCTTCTGCTAATGAAGGGGTGGTTTGAAGACGGAAAGGGCTGATAGTCCGGGTTGATAGTAAGCTCGTTTCCTCGTGATATTATTATACGTTCCCCATTTCTCGTCACTAGGTACAAATTGTCCACGAAAGCCTATGTACCATGACAAGAATGCAGCGACACGATGAGAAATATACAAGGTGATCCGTAACATTTTGGAATCACTTTAGGAAAACCGCTATAACTCGAAAACGAAGTCAAATAGGACGTATGTTTATATGAATTTTTTTTATTTATTTGATGTCCTGAAGCCTTCCCTAAAGTAATACTCACATGTTACGGGACACCTTGTATAACGTGTCTGATTATGAATGTCTGCTTTCACTAACACAAGCGACGTGTCAACTGTTTGCTTTAAGGGGGTAGTTCGGTTCAGGACGTTAAAAATAAGGTGATCTTTCAGATTTTTTTTCTGAGAAAATATTAAGCCGATATTTTCGGAACATTCAGGATATTTTGTTTCATATTCGGTCAATTAAAATTAATTTTCTCGTTAAAAAATGGTCGGTAGAAATGGATGTATATGAACATGTTCGAAGGTCCTCGCCGACGGAGTTGCAAATTTGCGGGAATTCTGGACCCTCCAATTCATCCTCAAAACAAAAAAAACAAGGATTTTCTTATTCCTCACATAAGTACATTGTCGATGAACCTAAAAAACGAGATAAAAGTACAGCATTTACAAATTGGTGGGACTTCAAAACAACAGTTACGATTTTTACCAAAAATTTTCGTACTATTCATGCAAAAAAGAATTGTGGCAAGTAAAACTGACATAGTCGTCATTGAACATGTAGGACGTCTGATAATGGATACGACTGACCTCGAAAACAAAATCTTTCGATTCTGATGATATAAAAGTACGTCGACTGGGAACGAGCGTCGACGTGAATCATTTATTCCGTGAGTTTATTAATTATCAATCGCACGAAAAAACGTTTTACAAAATATGAATATATATTTACATCAACTTTTTTTATTCTTTTTATGTGCTGAAGCCATCCATAAATCGCTACCCACATGTTACAGGGACACCCTGTATATTGCGTCTGATCATCAATGTCTGTTTTCACTCACACAGTCAACGTGTTAACTGTTTGCTTTAATCAGAAAAAACGGGATAGTCGTCATTGAATATTTAAGACGTCTCGTAATGGATACGACTGATCTCGTAAACAAAATCTTCCGATTCTGATGATATGAAAGTACATGCGTCAGCTGGGAACGAGCGTCGACGTGAATCATCTACTCCGCGAGTTCATTAATTATCAATCGCACGAAAAAGCAGGTGTTCCACAAAATACAGTGTGCATGGAACAGTGCTGCGACGGTGGATCAGGGCAAGATTATTGGTAGTCTGGGGTCGACGATACTGAAATTGCTGATCGATTCAAGCTAGCCGACTGATTCACTGGCTTACCGGCTGATCGCGAGTAGAAGCGAAACCGTGGGTCTTCATAAATCAAAGGATTATACCGGGATTACTTGAGAATGAAATATGTGCGGCCAGACAAGAGCCACGACTATGAACCACGGATTGTTCATCGGACCGAACTTCTCGGGAGAACGTTCCCGAAGAACGACACGTTCGGTGATCGAGTGAAATCGCTTACGAAAATGGGGAAACGGTCAATAATTTTTCAAACGTTTTGGGGAACGTGTAATATGCATCCGAGATGGTCGGCTCCTCTCAGGAGTCGCTGCACGTTCTCGAGCGCCTTTACGTGGATACCGAGTCTCTTCTACGTGATTTAATCTGCATACTAAAAATGCTACGGCGGCAGGGGAACAGGTGTATGAATAAGGTGATATCCGTTTCTGAAGGGAAGTGTTTCATTTGTGCGGTATTAAACGCCGTGGAATATTAAACAGCTGCCATCTGACTGCCTCGTGATTTTTTTCAGACTCTCAGATACACGGTGTTCTCCAATTAACACGTTGACTGGTATGGAAGTACCGGAGACTGGCGCCTGGAATATTCTTTAATTAAATAACCATTGACGTTGAGAACATTCTGAGTAAAGTTATCACTGTAACGATAATGTAGGAACACACGTACATGATTGAATACTGAACTATTTGCACCATTTTTAATTTATATTAAAAGTGGTAATTTCTGTTGTCTGACTGAGAATGGTTGCTTTCACTGTGACAGCCACCATGTTATACATCGTCTGTTCCTCCTTGCAAGAATTATGTTCTCGAAGCCTTAGACCATTTTGGTGTAACATATTTTGCATTGTATATTGTAATTTGTTTCAATAATTACACGCACTAATATACGGGATGATTTTTAAATGTTACTATTGCAAGAGATAAATGTACAGTGCAAAAGAAGAAGACAGTTGTTCAGGTTTTATTTTCTGAGCTATAATAAATTAAATAGTATTCTGATTCAACTTGGACTTCATTAACACTTTCGCAGCCGGTATGAGTAACATAAACCTGAAACTAGTTACCGCAAGATTCTGTGTTTAAAACAAGGCCAAAGATTGCATAATTTATTTTAGAACGTCTAACTGGTAACTACCTGTTACTTGTAATTGTAATCAATTTATCCTCCACAAATTATGCAGAGAGGCTGCCAAATTTCCACACTGGATAAATATGAAAATTCAAACTAACATTTAACATTCATTCATTGTATTCATAATAGCAAAAATTAATCAGAACAGATACCGTGGAGCCTAGATCAGACAGACAAAATGGCGTCACTTTAAATGCCACAGTGAAACCAGCTTTATATAACCAGACACACGTGTTGATTGAATAAAATGGGAATCCGTTTCATTGATAGAATGCAATTCGGTGCTTAACAGCATTCGAGAATCGCATAATACAATGTTTTGTTGTTTAACATGGTTACATTAAAACGTCCGTGTACTACGCAGACCAGTGATGGTCACCAGAGCTGCAGCTTTCCCTTACTCTAGGTCCATTCCCCTCATCTCACAGACGCAGACTAAAGACATTGAATAGAAATAATAAAATCTTGGATATACGAGACATTTTTTATTTTTTATACTTAGAGAATTATGTGGAGCATCAGAAATACGGCCCTCTGACTTTTTAGAGCAGTGAAGTGTAGTCAGTAAAGTGAATGTACAGATTTACTGTAAACAGTCTGCATATATGTGCGTTGGAAATAAAAGATCGAGCGAGAATCAAGTAGAATCGATGCATCGATGGTCAGACATATATACTGAAATTATCAGAGCAAAGTAATTTTAGTAAAATTGGGTCGTTTTTATGCGTGTCACGGGAATGATAAATACAGATAAAAGAAGTACTGCACAATGCACTGTTTATACAACTTTTGTTTTTGAAAATAATGATAGAAAATATACAGGAAATTCTTTACAACGGTAGAATATTTTTCTGGAGATGTAAAACAGCTGAGAAAGCTACTATGAATTATTTCAAAACCAATAACAGAGGCTCACAGCACAATTTTAACCCTTCCGTTACGAAAGCTGTGTGTGAGGAGCCTGACGAATTAACGTTTTCTGTGCTAACGGCCAGTATAGTGGTCTTGAAATTGATCGCTGGTTGCGAACAATATACGAAAATAATAGATTCCTAGTATTCTTTTCAGTATGAGCTCACGGCTCAGGGCAAATTGTTCTAATTGCCAAAAATAATTAAGAAATGAAGCGTTCACTAAAGTGTTACGAACTTCAAAAAAGCAGAATTAACCACCGTACCAACTGTTTAAGAATTTTCAGAACCTCCTGGACGGAGAAAACATCCTATGTTTTTGTTACCGCAACATGATGGAAATGTTGATGAAGCCAGAAGAATCTTGGCAGAATTCTTCACGTGAGAATCGCAGGACTTTTTCAAAAAGGGAGTTGAAAAATTGGTAGAAAAGTGGAAAAACATCGCAGAAAACGATGGGAACAGTATACAGGATTAATCATTGTAAGTAAACCGATTTGTTTTAACTATTCCACAAAGAGAAGGATGCTGGCGTTACTCACGCGATGACCTGACACATCAATATTTAAAGCAAAGTGAAGCGAAGCAGGAAGTGCTTCCAGTCGCTTCTTTCCCATGAGATTTAACCTTCTGTCTTTTCCAACCAATTGCAGAAGCTCTTCCGCCGAACCTAACCCCTGTAGTGCTTCCTTAAAGCGATACGTCCGGAATGGGGCCGCAGGGGGTGGGTTTCTGGGTCCAGCGATGGACGGAACTCCGGCAATGGTGCGAAATTACCTTTGACTCTGAGTCCTTTGCCCAATTCTGGTGAACCATCACATTCAGTTTCACGTTTACCCTGAGGAGTTCCAGCGTTTATGACAGTACTGTTTCCGGAGCGATGTGGAAATTAAAAATTTACTCCCTTTGGCCGAATTCAGAGCCTCGAGTTTGGTAATCAGACGTCTATAATATGCAGAGTATGTTAACATTCCTAAACAACACCTTCGCAAACCGATGAATAGGGCGAGCTGGTCTCACTGCATGGCCACCGCGATCTTCTGATATTAACCCATTAGATTTTTTACTTTTGGAGCTATTTAAAATTTATTGAGTATACAAAGAAAGTGAATAATGTACACGATCTGCGAGAAAGAATACAAAATGGATTTGTATTAAAATGTTAGGGCGTTTAGTAGCGTGTGATGAGGCTAGAGGCGAACACTTCGAACATTTTATTTAATCATCCATAACTCGAAACCTAAGGTATGCAGGACATATGTTCATCAGACGTTTTTTACTTATTTTACTGTGTAGATTCACCCCCTGAAGAATGGACATGCATTTCTGAATCGTCCTGTGGTTTAATTAAACTGTCGCTGATCAATCACCTTGTGCTCCATACTCCTCAGCTGCTTTCCTCGCAATCACAACCCACCAACACCGGGTTAATTCTGAATAACTCCTACAATACTAAATATGGTGCCATCCTTTTCAGACGACGCCCAATGTATCTTTAACCGTATCACAAACCTGTTCTGGCCCACATAAAATCATTTTAGCCCCTCTTGCGCGATGCTCGAACACGCCGATCACTCGTGTCCGCAATTTCGCATTCGAGTCGCAATCTCCCGCGATGGGCCCCGTTGTTTCAGGTGCGCGTGACGTTCAGACCGTTGTTTATCAGTCAGGTTCACGGCGGTATGTACTGTCGTGGCCGATAATTGAACGGTCGAAATCAAGGGAATCGCGTCGCGAATGCCCGATGAGCTCATGATTCACAGGAGTTCCAGGATAATGGAACGATATCGTGGGATCTGCGAACGCTTGCTGCAATTCGGATCCCATGCGGATATCCATGCGACGTATGGAGAGATTACCGGCGCGGTTGCTTCTACGCCATTTGTCTTATGCACGTCATCCGTTCTGCCCGGTGACTACAATTTCGTACTATAAATTATTTCGCTTAATGGGACGCGACGACCGTACTCGCGCACCATCCACCGTGATCCTGAATTTTCCATTGTCTCGTCGATCGAGAAGTATCGCCGTCGAGGCTACCGAAGGCTGTCGTTTATGACAAGATCGACGGAGTGTTGCTATTTTTGGTGCTTCTCCGAATTGTAGCACAAGGTAGAAATGAAATTGGTGTGGTTTATGTGTCTCTCGATGCGTTTGCAGAGAGTCCTCTGATATACAAACTTGATTTAGCCTTCGACTGCTATCGATGCCTATAGGCGGCTCATAGAGTCGCTCGTCGTGTACTGAGGACGCCCATAGGCGTTCGGTGCAATGGCTCACCACGTGCTAATGTAGCTCGACCGCACTCAGCGTTTGACTCATTTTCAAGTAGCCTGCTATCAAAGGGTTAAGGAGGAGTGATTAATTTGCACGAATCAGTGAGCAAATTCTGGCAGGGCGGAGGCTTCTTATTTCACAATTCACCACCTTGAATTTATAATTTCTGTTCAACATTCCAAGTGTGACCTAAAAGTCATTGGACTTTCTCCGAAAGAATTTACAAAAATTTCATGGAACGTTTTTTATTAATAGTAACGTGGATTTAAAGTGTCATTTACTAGCATGCCCTGGACACGGCCTTGTGCGCGATTTTTCTGCGTATAGAATTTGGAATATCATTTGTTTCCTTGTATCTTGTAGCCGAATTCTCTTTCGAGCGTGCAGGCGCCGAGTTTTGCAATCTAGCGGCTGTGCGTGAACTATGCGTGAACCCGCGGACGGCTCGCCGGCACGCCGCTAAAAAACAGTTCCATGTTTTTTATCTCGACACATTATTTATTTCGCCATAAAATATAGCCTATGGCATTTCGGAAAAAGTAAAGAAACCATTGTGAAAACTTCATAACAATCGGTTTAGTTGTTCTTGAGATTTTTGCAAACATACAAACAAACTCTGTCTCTTCATTATAATAGCAAGAAGCAAGATTTAGCATCGAGCGTGTATAATAACATGATATTACGTTATGTTATAACGCAATTCGAGGAGACTCCTTCAGCTCGTTAACGAAGACGATTTATTTAAGTCAAGAAAAATTAAAGGTCCCCTCCGAGCGAGAATTCAAAGGCTCCTTCTGCGAGCTACAAGCAAAAGACGCTTCGCTCTTCGAGGATATAAATGCGAACGGTGACTAATGAATTCGACTTCGTCACCGGTATAACCAGTGTACCGTGAATAATTAATAAAATGTTGACTGTAACAGAAGCGAAGTGATTAAGAGACGCCGACAGTTCAGAAAGTTGCTCGTTTAATGCTCCGGGCGGGCAATAAAACGTAACTTTTAATGAATCGAACATGAATCAATTTTTTATTTTCCTTTGAAGCGATTCCGGACAACGGCTGAAGATCGTCGATTAAAAAGGACTGCCGCCGTGTCCTCCGATGCCTTTCAGCGAAGCAAACTTAAAACGAAGAACGGCAATTTCGTTTAATCTCACTTCTAATTAAAAAAAAACTCAATTTCGCGAGGTCAAATTGAAAGCAAACGCGGGAGAACGGAGCAAAGATTGCCTTTAGAATGAAAAAACCCAGTGCACATATTAAAATTTGTCCGGGGTTCAGGAAATCTTCCACCCGTACGATTGTTTCTTTTGTGTATTCATGACACCATAGGCGTAACACCCTTCGGTGTTCAACACGTTGGCTTCTGAAGGAACGGAGAGTAAACTACCGTGATTCAATCAACGACAAGGTTCTGATTCTTATGTATAAATTTATGTATAAATTTGTAAATATGTACGGTGGTGTGCAGAAGTTTTCGGGCACTTCAATTTCTGTTTGTGTTTTAAACAATTCGCAATAAATTCAGATTTATGAATATTCTTAAATATGAAAGGAGGAATCATAGATTGCGACCATATTTTCTCTCTGACTTATTTTTTAATCTGATCTCGCTTCAAAATTGTTTTGTTTATACGTTTCCAAGTGTAGACTGTAAAATTGACTGTCTCTAAACTTTTGCATGCTACTGTACATACACCCCTATGCATCGCCCACTTCGGTGCAATGTATTTTACTCAATTTTTAATATTTTAGAGGTTTTTCCGTTTTGAAATACGCGTTATATTCACAGTAAAGAAGCGTAGAAAGTGCAACTGGTTCGAGTTAGTAACATTTCAATGCAACCCAAAAGAAACCGATTGTTTCAGTCGTCTAATACCCATGCACCCCCCATAGTAGATCATTAAGTTTATAGTATTATTTTTCTGATAAACGCTTGACTGTATTGTGGTGTTGCGCGAAAATTTATTATACCATTGTACAGATCTTGGCAATAAACAAATTAAAAAAAGCAGGTTAGTTTCCTTGAAGCGATCTGAAAACGTGATAATCCCTGGGGACTACGATCAGACAGTATGATTCATGAGAGCAACGCCCGAAATTAATGTTTGTAATAACTGGAAACACTCGCTAATTAAAAAATGAATCACCGTTTTTCCTTTTACGGTGACGTTAAAAAGCAATAATTTCTTAACCCTTTACTGCGGGTGCTTACAGGCGTTTGATAAATCGCACACCCTGTACTGTCCACGCCCATGGGCGTTAGACAAAACCGTTCATCGTCTTCAATCGGCTGTTATGGACACTCAATATTTATTTTAAAATTTCTTAGAGGGACTTTTTTCCTAAATAAATTAATTTCTGCTTTTTAGTGCGAGGAATAGTCTTCAGTGTGCAGAATTCTTTGCTGCTATAAGTACATCGCGCACAGTACATACTTTTACCTCAACGCAATGCCGCATTCCTGCAATTATCTATGTATTATTTTGTTTAAAGGAAATCAATACAGAAAATCTTCAAAAAGAGCCATAGCTTCCAGACTGTTTGACGGTAGCGTCGTATATGATTAAATTAACGGTGTATCGGAATAGTGGAAGTATGAACTATAATTTGTAACACTAAATAGTGGCACAAGGTATGTATAAATACACCAACAACAGAATTCATTCCAATTAAGCTTATCCAAATACGAATGATTGAACCTTGTAATCCTACGTGACATTTGTAAGGATTTTGCAAACTGGCTAGCTGATCGAAACAGTTTAATTTCTACAGAGTAGCCTGAGAATGGTGGCAAAATATTCCCTCAAGAACGAAGCTCATTCGACTTCACTTGCCACAGTGAAGCCATTATGCTAGCTCATCGAAGAAGGGCAGGTTCGTGCGGAAGGTTTTCAAACATATCCACGTATTCGAACGTGTCATTCTTGTCGGTCGTTCTAACGTTTCTGTCTGATCGGTGCAGGGAACGGGTAATGTTGCTGACGCCGTAGTTACCGCAGCAACACGTCGAATTAATGGGGAGAGGGATGGAGAGACGGCGAGAGAGACGGAGAGAGAGAGAGAGGAAGAGGGAGTCGCTCTCGTTTGAGGCTGCAAAGTGCCTATGTTACGTGCTGCTCGAGCGTCAATGCACGAGGGGATGATTCATTCTCCGCCACAGAAGTCTGCTGAATCAGGAATGACTGCGCATATATTAAACACATCGTCGAAGAAAAGTACATCGATGCATGTACACGAATCATATCACGTCAAATCGTTAATGGTTTACAGAATTTTTTAACAAACATTATTCCCTCGAAGCATCCAGCCAAGGTTCGTGGAACCCAAGCCTGACTGTCCGGAGGTCGATAAACCCAACCAGGGACCCTTTGGATTTGACGAATCCAGAATTAGGAGGACTGTCTGGAAGGTATCCAGCCATTTTGAGTGTTCCAGGAACGGGTAGCGTGATATCGATGTAACTTAGCAACCATTTAAAATAAACAACACTGTGTATGTGTGAACGGTCATTCTGCCCTGGGGCTATTCAATCGGCAGTGAAACGTCGTTGAGCGAGCTGACGTGTTCTGTGACTATTGCATTAATGATGACCGAGCGTGTAGGTCTGCGAATCTGCGTTAAGTTTCGCCTCAAACTGGAACATTCAAGTTTTTTGGCAAAACCTAGGTCTGTTAGCCCCTTGCAGCCCAGATTTGGCGCCCTGCGACTTCCGGCTCTTTCCAAAGGTAAAATCGTTGATGGAAGGAAAGATTTCAGACCGTGAATGAAATTAAGGAGATCAGACGAGGCAGCTGACGACGATCTTGTAAAAGGACTGTGCAAATTATTTTGAACAGTGGCAGGACGCTGGGATAAGAGTGCAAGGTCTCAAGGAGAACACTTTAAAGGCGTCTAAGGTTGGGTTAGACCATGTTCTACATGCGTTATTTTTGTTAATATTAAATGCCTGGATACTTTCTGGTCAGACTTCGTATATTCCAAGATCAAGCGATTTGGCTCTGGAGATACCGGAGTTTAGGAATCCGGATGGTGATTCATTATGATCGAGGAATCCAAAATGGAATTCCACAGGCACGATGGATTTGGGATCGAAGTACTCCGCATAGTCCGAACTTCAGTCTTTTGACTCTCGGAGGTACTCAGTAGAGTTCCTTTGTTCTTAGGGTGGTTCAAGCCTGGGTTTTTTTATCTTGAAGGGTACCAAGCGGGATTCCAACTCTGGTTCCCCGACACCGTGGTTAAAATTTCGATCCTTCGACGGCAAGGGATACCGAATTGGGCCTCTCGATGCTGAGCTGGTCTAAACTTGGATCTTACGACCCTGATGGAAGTAAGTCTGGTCTTCTGAATCCGGAGTGGTTCGAGTTTGAGTCCCTTGAACGTGGGGGGGCCGAAGACGGGTCCATCGACCCTGAGGAGTGTTAATATGAATCCCTCAATCTTAGAGTGGTCTGAATATGGGTCCCCCGAATGTGGGGAAACCCAAGTCGAGTCATTCGATTCTATGGTGGTCTAATTTTGGTTTCTTCGAACCTGATAGCTATTAAATCGGGTTTCTCGGACTCGAGGTGGTCATAATTTGAGTCCTTCAATCCTGGGGGATCTGAAAACAGGTCCATCGACCCTGAGAAGTATTGAGGTGAATCCCTCGATCCTGGAGTGGTCTGAATTTGGATCCCTTGACAGTGGGTGGTTCAATCTTAGGTCCTTCGTCACTGATGTCTATTAACAATAAGTCAGGTCTCTCGAACACTGGATGATTCGAACTTGATTGTCTCAACTCTTAGGGGGTGCGTGGACGAGTCCATCGACCCTGAGGAATATTGATGTGAATCCCTCGATCACAGGGTGCTCCCAATTTGGATCCCTCGACCTGTTTTGTACTAAAAGTATTATACTGACATTACTAAGTACGTAAGAAAAAGTACGTGTCGTAAGCAATTGCAGAATGTGTTAGGTTGGTCCACATAAAAAGTTGGTTTCCTCTCAATTTTCAAGTTTGATAGGAATACTCCAGCTATATTATTGTGGATATTAGTACGCTGAAAACATAAGAAAAATACTTTCAACGATTGCAGGTCCTGCATGAGAAATTAAAAATTCTGGACCCAATATCAGTAAATAAATATAGACTGCTTTTAATTGCTATTCCTAGATTAATTGTGCTCGGATGCAACATTCTGTCGCACGCACCTCATTCTTCCAAAATATTCCGGAACTGATGGAGAAGTAAAAATAGCTATAAAAACGTTTATAAATATCATATTACAAAAGAGGATGTATTATTTGTAGAATCGTTGCCAAAAATGAACAGAATTTTTCAGAAAGAAAATAATACTTTCCAAACAATATGACAATCTAGCCATTACCGAACGCGTTCGATATTTTCTATACACTAGCCCAATAATTTATCTGGGAATGTTAAGCAGGGCTGCAAGCATTTGAACGTAAAACTATGGTTTTCTTAGCACGCATGTTATTACGTTCGTTGGAATTTCTATTGCATTCCGTTCTGCTCGAATCGTTTTAACCCGGCCTGTACCGTGTTCGTTGTGTTTCTCATACCACGAATCAATCTTTTATCTCTGTTGCTCGCTCATCGATCGCTGCTTCTTTTCCATGGTCCCAGCCTGAGTTTCTCATTACTACATATAGACGTGCGTCAATTAACACACAGTGAAACGTTGCTTCAGCCATTAGAGCGCTTGTGCTGCCGTTGTGTTTGAGTACCGTTGTGTATAGGGCATAATTTACACCGGAACTACGCTTGGGAATCGCCTCAAAGACGCTAACAGCGTTGCTCTGTCATCCTCTCAGCTCTGTTTCGCTTTACGAGGCCGTTCGTACACATTTTCTCAGACAAATCGACCAATAAATACGAAATAAGGCAGCCCATTCGGTTATTTTATTATATAAGATGGCGACGTAATTTTCAGATAATAATACAGGGTGTTCCATCATAAAATATCATTAGCTTAACCGCGTGTTTCGTAGACGATTGTAAGTCAAAAGAGGTTGTGATAAACATATATTCTCGGTTGAAGCATTTTCAAATTATGCGCATTTCAAATATTGTTATAGAAATTAATTTCTTTATCATTTTTCAAAGTAATTTTTTTTTTTGATAGAGGTGTTTTGCATGAAACATTTTCGATTCATTTTTTATGTACAATCAGCTGCTTTTCGACTGCACCACGATTACTGAGACTTCCGTATGTACACTGTACAGGGGTTGGACAGATGGAAACATTGTTTAAAGGTCGTGTAGTATTGTGTAGTTGAGATTAGTAGCCCTGAAATTGTACACAGTGCGATGGTATTTAAAAAATAGTACAATATTCCATTAAACATTATTCAGGGTTTGTATGATTCCCTTCCCAGGAGAATTTTGGCTGTATGTGTATACTGTATACTGTACAGGGGTTGGACAAAATAATGGAAACATTGTTTAAAGGTCGTGTAGTATTGTGTAGTTGAGATTAGTAGCCCTGCAATTGTACACATTGCGATGGTATTTAAAAAATGGTATAATATTCCAGTAAACATTATTCAGGATTTGTATGATTCCCTTCCCAGGAGAATTCAGACTGCATTAGAAGCCAATGGTGGTCCTACACGATACTAACCCTTAAAGGTTATCATGGGTGAAATTTCACCCCCGATAGCGTTTAAGGTTAACGTGATTTTTTTTATGATAGCTTTCAAGGGTTAATAAAGAATTTTCTTAATGTATGAGGTGTTTCGATTATCTTGTCCAACCCCTGTATGTATCCTCAGTATCGGGATACTTAAATAAATAATTATTGCTTACTTGGCGATTAATAAAATCGAAATTCAAGGGGGTACAGAAATTAATATGACTTTATCTCCGCTACGGCACCACGTATAAAAAAGCTATTGACATGATCTTCCTCCAGAGAAACATTGGTAACAATTCTGTTGTACAGAGCTTTCATTCGCGTGGTACGTTTTCGTCAACAGTTGACGAACCAAGTGTCACGTACGATTGTTTCTTCCCATTATGTACCATGGATCGTTAGGTACACCGATCATGTAGTGCTGCATGCGGTGGATTGCAATTAACCGACAGTCACGTACCACTACGTGATCGTAGATTACCCTCGCCACACGACGAGTCCTGTCACGTGTTATAATGTCCTGCATATTACAATCAACGGCTAATCACACGATATTAAGCACCACTTTTATCGCGGCATGGCTACACGAGATCGGTTGCTGTGTTCTGATAAAATTATCAGAGAAATTCTGCGCAATGAGTTGAAGAATGAAAGTCCTCCGCTTTCCGCCGAGACGACGGAGTTCCTCGAATATAAACCTCTCGTGTATAGGGTGTCCCGAAATTAACTGCCTATTTTAAGACTAGATCTATCAACGACTAACGTGCGCCTAATTCGTCGAAGCGATCAAAATGACAGTTTTGAGTAGAAATACGTAATTTAGGGAAATAATGTTTGTTTATATTTTTCTTTAGCTTTATTCAGCGTAAATTCTAAGTAAACACAATAGTCATGAAAAATAAATCGTATATAATAAAATTGCAAACCAGACATTTTGATTGCTTTGGTAGTTCTAGTGTTAATGAACTCGGGTGAGTTTTACAAAAATGACTTAAGTATTTGAAATCTGCAGGGATACGAACGAAGCACATGTTGAAAGTGTTAAATGCAGTGTTACCCGGTTGGCTGGAAGAGCACTCGAGACCGAGAACTGACAGCCAATCGGGGTAGGGTAAGTTGTCACCTCCTTCTCGAGCACAGTATACACTTCTGTGACATAAACCTTTCACCAATTTTTGTCAAATACATTTCCTTTCGCATAAAAATGTACCAGTAATAACTAAATTGTGGATATTCATACAATTTAGAAAAATACAATATATATTCTCAAAAATATAAGCGACCAAATATAGATTTGACAAAATTTCATTCCTGTAACTATATCAGCATAAATCATATAGAACTCTAAAAATCTACATTTACTTAAACGTCGTCAGTCTAGTAATAACACACTTAAGTAATTTTTTAAAATTCACACGACTTCATTATAGTATGCAGTTAATTTTGAGATACCCTGTATATCCGCGACGCCTCCGCTCTTTTACGCTGGAACGAACATCTTTCCGAGAAGTTACATACACTGCTGGCCAAAAGTACGGGATCACTTGGTCCGAAGTTACATGTTATGGCATAACAGCCGTTTCTGTTTTTCTGAAGAACATACTTCCATATATGTACGTGTTAACATTTTTTTTTTAAGTACCTTGTACATTTAGGTAGACACAATGAGTTTACTTTCCACATTTTGTGTTATTGATTACCGTATTAAAGAAGCTATAGTAGTTTAAGTTAAGACACCAGGTGCGTATGAATGTACATCTAATAGGATCTTTTGAAATTCGAAAAATTTACGTCACTATGAACATTTGACTCAGCGGTGGCCACTGGAGCTGCGGCTTTCCCCCACTCTAGATTCATTCCCCTCATATAGGCTGTGAACTGGGACGACGATGGACCAAGGGGGAACGGGGAAGGAACTGAAACGAGGGGAATAGACCTAGGGTGAGGGAAGGCCGCAGCTCCGGTGGCCATCACTGGTATAAGTCATAAAAGATTATTGCAACGGATTTAATGTCCCACTGGCAACTTGAAGTATGCATTGTGAACTTTTGTAAGATACCAGGATTACTGAATAAAACAAATTCAAAAGTGAACAAATGAAATTATTTCTATACCCCTTTCAAGAGATATTTGCACTTGGTTTCATTAGTAGAAGTTGCTCTCAGTTTAAAAATCCCTATACTTTACTAAATCTATATTTGTCTTTGGTCTTACACACTTCCACGCATAAATACCTATTATAAAAAGTCCAATACAACTTTCGAAGATTGTTGGCTTATAAATTTTTCCATCCCATACCTCATTTAGACCACAACTATGATCATATAATCCGCCGATTTAATATTCATAGTCTGGAGGACAGAAGATTGGTCAACGATTTGCTTTTTCTTTTTAAAATCATGAATAACTGCTCTAACAATCCTAGCCTTCTTCACTTGTTGAACTACAATCCTCCTGTGCATCACTTTAGACATGCCAGCTATTTCGTTCACCCATCTACCCCTCCAGATTTGGGCATTCAGATCCACTATATAAAATTGACAATTTAGCCAATAGTTTCAGCGTTAAATTAGACTTTTTTCCGGCTCTTCTGATAGTTTCAAAAACGGTATTTGTAGATCGCTAGGTCAGTTTATGAACACTCAAACTGCGTCAATTTAGCGTTTCACTATTACTGTAGTATGTCTAAAATGAGTTGTTAGTCTATGCTGGACCAGTCTTTTTCATGTATCATGTTCACTACCTGTCTCTACATTTTCCAAAGATTGTATAAAAAGAAGGGATTTTCCCTTCTACTGTAATAAATTAAATTAAATTAAACTATTAAAAAAATCGAACTTCTCGTGTTTATCGTGAGGTGGACCCATACTTTTGGCCGGTAGTGTACATTCATCCCATCGTACGATTTCACGACCCTTTTCTTTATATAAATACGCAACGCTGGGTCGTCCTGCGCATAGTTGCCGGGACAGCCATTTCGACGCACGCACGACCCGGCGTATTTACGTTACTTTGTGGGGCGAGATTTACCGCGGAAGAAGGGTTCGGCTCGGTGAGACCGTCTTCCAAGATTAGCATAACGACGACACAAAGCAACTATAAAAGACGTTCGATCCGAGACAGCCTCGCCGACGCTTCTCCTTTTCCATTTTCGAAACGAGGAAAACTCGATTAGACTTCATCTCGTCCCCGTGATCGAATCGAACGTTCCATCTTGTTGCTTCAAAGAGCAAAACCCCTTGCGGAAATAAAATAGTATTACGTTCATTAAGAGGCAAGACTCATGGACGCCATTCTTTCGTATTATCAGGCCTGTTCTCTAATCCAATCCGCCGGTTAAACGATCGAAAATTATCTCGGCTTAAATGCTCGCGTTCTCCGGGGCCGATTAGCGGGTGATTTAAATTAACAACTATTACGCTTCGAACCGGAGGGGTGGTTCGGAAAGTTGCATGCCCCTGGCATAAGGGTACCGCAATTTTTTTCTCTTCGAGAACTCCGCTATCGTAATTGTTACCAACCGCGTACGATAATTTCGTTGAATACACAGTGTGGACCGGTGATTGTGGTTCAAGCCGGCAGGGGTTGGTTCACCCTGCTACAATAATTCGAAAATATATAGTTTCTACGTGTGAGGGTTCGTTTTTGAGAAAAACGACATTTGATTAGGTCTGTACGCCTGGGGGATATTTTTAAAAAAATTTCTTAGATCATGGTGAAACCTAATAAGCCTATTATTTGTTTACTGAAATATTGATAGCGTTGGAGAACTAGAAGTACAATTTGTGTTAATGGGAATTTGTGTATGCATATTTGTGCAGAAGAGCACAGTTTTACATTCAGTTTCAAGGGTAATATTTATAATCATTTCTTTTCGATTATACCAGGATTACTGAGACACTCTGTATATATTATATATTTATATAGAGAGTGTCTAATTTAAATCCATGCGCGCCAATATTTTCGAAACTATTAGTGCTATGTAAAAATATTCCAGAGAAGTACGTACTTTTTATTGGTGTATAACACGAACCGAATGTTATAGTAAAGCGTATTTTCCACAGAATCAATTCATGTAATTTCTCCTTCGAGAAATGAAAGCTGTGAGTTTCACCAGAATTCGGCATTTAAGCTCGGTACGTATGCGTCAGACAGGTACATTTAAAGGTCTTTTAAAGGTTAAACCACCGGTGACGCTAGATGGAGATCCAAAAATAATTGGCGGCATACTCGATATAATAGGTGGTTCGTGACTTTATGTTTTTTATCTAATAATGTATATACAAAAAATAAACTATTGCAGTGAAGAAAACAAATTGACGCTGAAATAACATTTAACCCTTTAATTTAATTATTTGTCAACCAAAAACTTGTCGAGCCACCTGAACAGGTACGTAGTAATACAAAGCTCCGTGTAATTTACAAAATTGTTAGCTACAGGTCTTTGCTATAATAATCCAAAGATTTATTGAACAATTCAAAACAAAAGACTGTCGCCACTTCATTAGACAACATCGAATAATATACTCATACTTATTTAACCCTCTCACTGCTGAATTTATTATAACCGACAAGTAACGTGTTGAATTTTCTTTCACATTTTCAACGAGTTAATCCAAACTTTAAAAGAGCAGGTTTACAACCATTTTTCAAATTGTATTGTTTATAATACCTCATACTTTCATACTGTTTTTAGTTCCGTTTATTTGTTTACTTCACCGATGTTAATTTTCTAATGAGACATCGATCGGACCTACATGTAATGGAGTAAAATTATAAGACAGTGATGGCCACGTGAGCTGCAGCCTTCCCCCACTCTAGGTCCATTCCCCTCGTTTCAGTTCGCTCCTCGTCCCCCCTCGGTTCATCGTCCTGCCACATTGCAGTCTATATGAGGGGAATGGACGTAGAGTGGGGGAAGGCCGCAGCTCCTTTGGCCATCCCTGCTTATAAGGTATGCAATTAAGCTGGTGTAGATTTTAGCATTGTTCCACTACAATAAAACTATCTTTAAATCAAAGCAATTCAATTCACTGAAATTCTAAATTTTCCGTATTAATGAAATGAAAATAACCTACAGAACCTTGAAACAGCTTTACTATTATTATTATCATTAAACGGCAGTATTGTACGTTTCACATTACAGAGAACGATATTACTTGTGGGATGGCCTGATAATTACAATCTGACCAGACAATTTCGCCAGCCATTGTACGCCCGTAAACAAAATGCAATAACTCGAAAACGATCGACGTTCGAACACACACACACCGAGGCATTTCTGTTCATTTCAGTGTCTTTCACCACCAGGTAAAAGTTGCGTCTATAATTCCGCTGCGACCTGGACATTTTCAAGATTTCCCTGAGCACGTCGCACGGGAGCGTTTCGCAGTGATCGCGGGGCGAGGCGATAAAGAACGGCCGCCGCGGCGAAGAACACTCGACTAAATTACACGGTCGTTTTACCAATCATCAGATTGCATCTTGATATAAAGAGGATACAAATGGATTTACGTGAAGCGTTGGAACCGCTCGTCGACGGCCACGGATCGCTTACGTGGCCGCACGAGGTGCTCGATTGCATCGGGGCATGATTCACCACGGAACTGCGGCAGGGTGCAGCACGAGCACCCTTCTCCCACGATTAGATCTTCCCTGGATGCATGCACACACCCGGGACGCCGTGTGCTGCCCCCGATCCGACACGACCTTCGAGGATTTTCGTACCGGAGACACCGTGAAATCCGCGTGGACGCGCAACTGACACGGAAACTCATGAAAATGAACAGGTTGCCATTTGTTGCGTCTTCGGGAGGAACAGGCGCCTCTCCGAGCCACCCGAACTGTTACAGATCGTTTTTAGCCCGGCGACCGTGTGCTTGGGGTGTCAGATACCTCAATCAATTTTTTAAACATTAAAATTTTGTGTACGAAATAATTTAACGGCTCATTGCGACGTTAATTTTAAAGACTTCATCCTGATCGAGGGCTTATTTTTCAGGTAAAATTTCAAGGAATATTGTCATACTTTTTTAAATTTAAAAACAGGTGGCCTTCAAGGAGAAATTTACAAAATAAGAATTTGTTTATAATTTTTAAAATTACAAAATTAATTTTTAATTAGAAAAGGTATTATTATAATAAGCCAAACCTTCTCGATTAAACAAAAAACGAACTCAATCCGACAAATACTTTTCGAAATATAAATTCATAAGTACAGCCTGTTTTTGTGGAAATAGGCAAAAATTGCAAAAATCAAAGGTCCGTATTTTTTAAACAAATTCGAAACCAGCAAAATGATGACTTAACCCCCCTCCCCCCAATTTCACGGGCATTACGTCATATTTCAGTTTGAACAAAATCCCTGACATTGACGTCAAAGGGTGATCGATTTGGCATGGAATGACCCACATGTATAATCCTTTAACATAATATCAAATAGGACCTCTTTCATTCATATTCAATTAATCCACTCACGAACAGATTAGAAATTATTTTTTATTTGTAAATGTAATGAAAAAATATAGATGTTGTTATTTTAAGAGCATTTAAATTTAAAGGTACTAACTCGAAATACATTGCTAAATGATAAAAATGACTTTTCGGTTCCAAGAAATACTTACATTAATAATAACGAAAAATTTGCAGAACTTGAACTTCATGGTAATAGTATCAACTTAAGAGTTAAACAACAATGGCATTGAGTGACCAAGGAAGGAAAACTTCACTGACAGCACCGTCTTTCAAATTCCTAGCTCAACCGGTCAAGAAATTCCATAGCACTCAGTCAACAGGCCTTTATTGTTACTTCTCTGCAACAAGATTTCAGTACACAAAACAAAATCCAACGAAACGAGGAAAAACAGCGTGACGGAAGCATCCTTCTCATCGGTTTCAGAAAAACAATCGCCCTGGCGCATGAGGAGCGTTCAAGGGGTGCTCGATTAAAACGAACGAGAAAAAAACCAGCGACATCATCCTCTACGGTAATCGTTTTAATACAATCTTCTCTGCACGGGGCGCATTCGATTAAAACAGTAAAAAAACGGAATGAGAAGAAGAAGGAAACCTCCTCTTCGGGGTGACACGCTAAGCTTACTTAGCTCGACCACCCTTGGCTGGGTTTCTGCTAGAATCGCGCGTGTTCCTTTCGTTTCGCCACGAGTGCTCGGCCAGATTTCGAGGGGTGGAATCAGTTTTTAAGAGGGTTGGAGGAGGCGAGTTTGCACTGGAGCCGGTGGAATGCGGCACGTTCTTATTTCGAGCACAGAAACGAGCTTTTCAGCCGGGTTTTTCGCAATTTCGTCCTTTTCCAGCCTCGTAACTCGTCCCGCCACCCTCATCCAGCATCCGGAGGGGTCGCTCCCGGGTGGAGGGCGGCACAGGGTGGACACATTCGACGAATGTCGCGTACGGTGAAAATATCGCCGCGACTACGAGGAATTTACTACCCCAGCATGGAATTTTTCGTACACTCTCCCCCCCGTGAAACATTTTTACCCTTCCTTACGATCGGTCCGGCCTCTCCCGACGAATTATGGCCGTTTAATCTCGCGAAAAGTCTTCCGCTTAAGCGTCCTGCTCGGGGAGAGCTTCATCGAGGAGGATGGATGATAAATTGGTTTAGCCTGACGATGGCACGCGCCCTTAAGGACCCTCGCCCCTCTTTTAGGCCACGCTGGGGTGAAAATCATTCCGCACGAGCCGCTCTGTAAGAAAATATATAGTGATGAGGTACGTCAGCAGCTTTACTTGTGGTCGGGTTTCGCGTAAACTTTGATTTTATTGTTTCGCTGTGAAAAGGGTAACATTTTATTGTTATTGCAGGGATTATTTCAACCCTTTATAGGATAATGGTACAATAATGTATCACTTTATTTTCAAAATTGTAGCTGCCATACTTGGTGCAATATTCTATCATTGGATTCGTGTCTACCACCACATTCGACGCATGATGAGGTCACAGTTTTTAGATTTCTTATTTTTCAAGGATCATAAGGATCCTATAGTGCACGAAAATTCGAAGAAGAAGACAATTGTTTTTCTTTTTATTTTTTACACTATAAGGGATGAATAAAAATCACCTGTGTTCCCATTAAGGGTTGGTAAACAATTTGTTGTTGTACTGAAATATATAATTGTCATTTATGTTTCTACGTTATTGTTGCAAAGCTAAATTTTCCTTAGAATTTTATAAGAATCAAAAGTTATTTAATTAAATCAGATTTAATAAAAAGTGTGGATGGTATATTCAAAATAAGACGGCAGTCAAAAGTGTCTAGTAAACCTAGGTCGAAAATTTATTATTATTTGAATTATAAATAATTTTCTGAATGTTTTTTTCCACGTGAAATTGTTTACTGCTCTCATAAAATTAATTTTTCGGTCCATACTAATTTAACTCTTTTTATACATTTTATTGTATGCTATACACTCTGTAATTTATAGAGAACAGTGCAATTTGAAATTTTCAAGGTCACCGTGACATTTTCAACAAACATGAGGAGCACACAAATTATGTTTTTTCATCATACGAACAATTACAGTCTTTTACAATTATTTAATCTAACATCAACGACTCAGTACTTATTATAAATGGCAGTTTCTAGAGAGTCACCCGGTATATCCACGGTTTTCTAAAGGTGCAAATCCACGACGAGATATTTTATGAGATTTTCCTCTCATGCGACGAGAATGTCAGCAACAACTAAATGTAAATATATACATGTATATGTAAATGTGTATAAATATGTACATACATATGTAGATGCAAAGTCTCATGAGTTTTTTGTCTCATGAGTGGAAAATCTCATGAAATATCCCATGGTAGGTCTGCAACTTAAGACAATTTTCATGTGTCAGGAAACTTGTTTATACCTCTGGAAAATATAATAAAAAACGATTCATAATTTTCGCTTCAATACAACAGATCAACCTAATATTTGCACCATAATTAACCCCTAATTATTGACGCGGAGTCGCATAGACACACGTTAGTCAGTGTAACACGTGTTTTCATTTCTTTCTTTGCAATTTTTAAAGTCTTCCTTACGTAACTGTGGAACATTTTCTAATAGAAATTTATAATACATGTTATGTCCCATTTCTATATTACAATTACTGTCATCTTGATTTTATAAATATTTAATAACAACATATTTTAATCAGAGTCTGACAGGCTCCGCGTCCGTATTAGCTGTCAGTAGTTAAGGGTTAATCCATAATCTGCCGTGTCATCCCCTGTAGTACATTCACTATTTCGCATTAAAAATATCCAAGAAGGTTCAAACATCGCCACGGAGAAGCATGAAATACATGCTGGTGAATAAATGCCGTGTTGTTTTTAAAAAAGGGAATCATTTATTACTGGGACCCGGCGAGGCAGCTTTATGATTTATATTTTCCGACACGCAATATCGCGCTGAAAGCAATCCTTCTCTCTTTCATGAAAAGCATTCCTCCCTTTCGAGACGGAGAGGAAAAAAAAAAGATAAACGAGAATCGCGTAGCTGATTTCATCGAAAATATAATTTAATGGCTGTTCGTTGAACGAGTGAGGTAATTAAGTGAACTTAATGAGCAGGGTTTCGCCGTCCACAAACGAAATTGCTTTTCACGAGGTATCCGTAACGCAGACAGGAAATTTCTGTAATAAATGCACCGGTCGCGTTCCTTCGTTTCTTTTTCATTTTTTTCATCCAGAAATGCAAACAGCTGCACGCGTTCGATACACAGGGTGTGGCAAAATTCGCGGGGCAAACGGGAAGGGGGTGATTTCTTATGTAAAAAGAAACCGAAATTATGGAACAGAATCTTTTTATATGGGCCTCTCTTTTTGAGAAAGACGATTTTATTATTATTATTATTATTATTATTACTATTATTATTATTACACGGGAAAGTGCCCAGTAAGATACATTGATGAATACAACATTTTTTAAGACGTGCTGCTGTTTTGATCACGCAAGGAGTTACAGAGATTATTTTGGAATGAAGATAAATGTCCGGAGAAAAAATCAACATTATCTACATATAGATGTACTGCTATTCTCATTCTATTCTGTGGGTCTCGGAAAACATAATGCGAGTTGATTGGTAATAGTAAGAATGTCGATACATTTCTTATGTACCTGGATGATGCATAAGAGTTTTATGTGGATCATAAGGTTTTGAATATTATCGAGAAAGTGCGCATTTAATTAAGTATAAGTTGCTTTTTAATATTACATTTTTATATCCACCGTGGATCACATAAAACGGGCCATCTAATTACCTTCCCTAGCCACGATGGCACGAGACAATTTTAAAAACATAATTTAAATGGTTTCAAAGGGAGAAGAAGATTTTCTGAGCGTAGTTCTCCATCACGTTCCCTGTACCCAAATGTTATTAAAACATTTCGTGAGACTGGCAGTGTTGACGCAAACAAACGTGCGAAACCTAAAATTATTACGCACGAAACAAACGTAACAAACGTCGTGACAAAAGTTTCAGATTTCATTTTAAATTGCAGAGTCCAAGATCATTTTAAAGTCGTGTTATTCTGTACCTCTAAATTCATATTCATGTCAGCTGCAACATACACTAGAAAGAAGTATGTATAACAGTGATGGCCAGCTGAGCTGCGGCCCTCCCTCGCTCTAGGTCCATTCCCCTCTTTTCAGTTCTCCCAGATCGCAGCCTATATAAGGGGAATGGACCTACAGCGGGGCAAGGCCGTAGCTCCGGTGGCCATCACTGATGTACATTTACATAAAAAACGTGGGTAACTTTGAAAAAGAAAAACAGAAAAAGATGGCATTTATAAAAGAATTTTCCTTCCATCTTATTCACACTTGGAAACCATTTAAATTGCATATGAAAATTTTCTCGTGTCATCATAATTAGAGACAAGAATTAGGTCGTCTGTTTTACGTGGCCTACCATGTGCAACGTACAATAAACAATCTGTCAATATTGTGACTCGTAATACAAGGTGGACGAGATTTTGATACCTACACATGGATTCATAGAACTGAAACAGTTGGTGTTCAGTCTAATTCCAGCATGACAACCCCTAAACTATCTTCCTTTGATCAGACAAAAATTTGATGATCTGTTATCGGTGAAAATTCCCACGAATTTACATCAACATCTTCCTCTGGAGTGTCGGTGCCTTTCTCGCGGACGCGATTGCAAGTGGTTGGCAGTCAACGTAATACCAACACCGTATTAAGTATTATAGGAGCACATTAGTGTTGCATGCGGTGTTCCATGAAAGTCTGCTATTAGAAAGGTGAGTTCTGTCGTTGATAGCGCGATAACAATGTACCAAATGAGAAGGGGCCATAAACGTAATACGATGGTACCGGCCGACAACGTTATGACACTTATTATTATTGCTGTCGTATTCGCGCCGCGGAGGATAACGATTATGCGAAATCGTTATTAATTACACCTGGTTAGGCTTATCGTAAAATGTCGGGGTCACCGGAGACGCTTGAATTATTTCTAACAGTGAGCGCGGGTGTGCATATTTGCGCGCGCGCGCGTGTGTGTGTTTGGTCACGTAGGCTATTTACCCTTAAGCTCGGAGCTCCGATATCCAGAAGAAAAATGATCTTCCCTGCGAACGTTTCCAATTTCCTTTTGCGCTTCATTCACAACGGTTTGTCTGATAAATGAACGAGGAAATGCGAAAGTCTTCGCGCTCTACCACCGTTCCACAGGAAACAATGTGTATCGCTTAATATAACAGTAAATGTCCTCGCGTGTGCAGAATGATTGAAATCGTATCATCGAGACGCTTCTCGAACGATCAGAACTGGTCCAGGTAGGTCTCTGTTGGAAAATAACCTTGCTTGAGTCCGTGCACGTGTGTTAGAGGTTATTATTCAATTTTAATTTCTTTAATTACCAGCGCACACTGTACTAAACTATGGCTGGTCAGTGAACACAGCAGTGTGTGGTCTGTTCCAAAAATAATGAGACGCCTTCTATGTTAGATTTTCAGAAAACAAAGTGATCTTCAGAGTTAGTTCAGCCATGTTGGGAGTCTTCGTCTTTTAGAGCAGGGGTGACGAACAGGCGGCTCGTGAGCTGCATGCAGCTCTCATCTCTATGTGGCTTGATTCTGAACGTAAACATTTTTTACTTTATTACATATCCTTCAACTTCCCTTTATTGTGTATTTTTTTTAACTAAGTCAGAATCTCTCTAAGGGAAATGGGCCCAGAGTAGGGGAAGACCGGGGTAAGTGTGGTGGCTAGCCAGCTGACTAGTGGGGAAGCGGACTGATTGATAGTGGGAGTCATTCGGCTCTCGGTGGAGAAGTTCGTCGCCCCTGCTTTAGAACTTTCATTTGGTCGGCTATGGGCTTTTGAATGTTTTCAATTGCATAAAACTGACGACCTTTAAGATGATTTTTAATCTTGGGGAGTAAAAAGAAGTCACAAGGGCTGAGATCTGGGAAATAAAGCGGCTGAGACACTACTATAATTTTCTTTGCAGGTGAAAATTCGTTGACAGACACTGTCGTGTGCCTGGCTGTGTTGTGATGGAGCAACCCACTCACTCAATATAATAATAATTATTCTGTGACAACTAAATTGATTAAGATGTATACAGGGTGTTTCGGATCTGGTACAACCGGAAAGGGATGAATCTACATGAAAAAATAAGTCGAAAATGTAGAATGACATCTTTTTGTACGAAGCTTCATACTCCAATAAATAGATGTTGAAGATTTGTCCAGTACGCATACACTTACACACGATCTCACTTACGTCTACTCTCTGTAGTGCCTAGCAGCCATAGATGCGCTGCCAGGACACGCACCTAACGCGAGGATCATGTGGGTGCACTCTCGATTTCTGCATGTTGCCGTATTGACAGAATGACAAAGACTGAATCCAAAACGATATCAAGCCATGACATTGGTGATGTTCATGAATACAAACGCAAAAAAGCTAGTCTACAGCATAGTCATGTCATCAAAGTGCACGTACACTCAAGAATAACCTGAGTACTTTAACGAGGTTCTTAGATCGTAGCAATCCGCTTGTTTCTTGTCAGGGCTACCAATCTGAGCTATAAAGCAAGCAGTCTCATTACTTTTGGGACAAACCTCGTATAATAATCCAATCCCCGGTCTATCTAAGTCTTTAGCCTTCGCCTCACTTTGCTCCTGTGCGCGAGAGTGTCCCACCTACAACCTACACATTGCTGATTCCTCATTACCGTAATTTCACGGCGCCAGCATCTGCGACAGTCTGTATCTCGAGAGTATGATTTGATGCGTGGACACCAGACGTTAGCCAGGGATTCAAAGTCATGTGGCTATCGGGTGTCATCAGACTGATTGTTTGGAAGTGGAATGAAAAAGAGTTTGAGAGCGACAGACGCGATATCGCGCTGCTAGGTTTTAACCCTTTGCATTGCAACAACTAGTCACACTCATGATACAGAATGTGAACCATATGTTACAAATACAGTTCCCACTTGAGTACCAATTCTTTAAAAGCTTGCCCTATGGGACCTATTACCTTTAGAGAGTTGTTAAAAGCGGATTGTGTGTTCCGATAGGCGGTTCCTTATCAGGGCACTAGGAGAGTGGAGTCGTAAACGTTGTCGCATGAACTCATCAGAAAAATCGTAAGCAAGCGGTTAAATGTGAAACCTACTTAACCCCTTGGAGTCAAATGACGAGTCTGGCTCGTCATAGCAACCTCATGAATGTAGTCTCTGTAATGCCTTGTAATAAAGTAGAGTTGTATGCAAAAACGTACTTCTCATTTTAGTAAAATACTCAATTTAAAAACTGAAACATGTTGTTTTCCTTTCAACAACTGTCTACACCGACAGGTGCAAGAAAATTAAATCGAATCCGTATTAAAAAATAATCTTAATTAAATTGTCCGCCAAGGGGTTAAGAGGACGTTACATAGAGAGCGAATCAGTGACCACAGTGTGTTTGTTTTGATGCTTCTTATTCCGCAGTCTATCCTACTTGCTACTCACGGCCAGCTTGCTGTGCCTGTTTCAGGCATAGGTGATTGAAAATGAGTTTTCTTCTTTTGTTTCTGAAAATTGTGTTCCTGTTCGCACGAAGCACATCCAGACAACCGAACGGAGCTTTATTCCATTCGATTCGGTCGCATTCTATCATGGAGGGGCAAGATCGACCGAGACGAATGCGTGTGCCGAATAATTTACGAGCCACGGTCCGATCCGATTTAGGTCCCGATTCCGGGCACACAACGGGATGCCTGAGAGAGATTGTACGGCTCCGGGATGAAATTAGGCCCGTCGTGTATCCGTACCGACGATACGAATCGCCAGCGACACGCCATTCGCTCGTGTCTCGTAATCTTTGGAAAATATCTGTCCACGGACGCGTGGACGGCCAAATTGCTTCCAGCGCACCCTGTTCCAACGGAGATAAACTTTAAGCCCTTTCGTAAAGGGCTCCTCGGTTCCAGAAAGGGTGGACAGAGTCTCTTGGATAGGCGAGAGCAGACGCGTCGATGATCGATCGAGTTTATCCGTATCAGGCATCTAGAATTTAATTTTAGGTATCACTTGTTGTGAAGGGGAAGATCAAGGTCATTGCCAGAATTTGGATAGAATCGAAGGTGTTTTAATTTAATTTAAAATATAAGGAAAGTATTTAAATATGTTGCTGTTGTTTTATATTTAAGAACGCTATCGATTATTAAATATTAATAGGATGTTCAATAAATATGTCTATAGAATTTTTTTTTAATAAATGTTTAATATTACATCGATTTTCGCGGTGAATAGTGTTGAACGAACAGAGAAAATAATTTAGCTCTAGTGTCAGGTTGTTAAAGAAGATTCTTCCTGTAATGAACCTAATTTGTTAATGAATGTACTATTTGAATTTTGAACAAATTTTTGCAGACAGACTGTGTACATGCTTTCCAGAAGTCAAGTAGATCAACTTAGTGTTTGGTAAGAAATGCAAGGAATAATTCATTCTGAACTCCTGGAGCCCAACCGAACAATCAACCCGGAGGTTTATTGCGACCAATTGAAATGATTACAATTAGCACTGAAGGAAAAACGTCCGTGTCTGTTCTACCGGAAGTGCGTCCTCCTTCACCGAGACAACGCTCGATCACATGTGACAAATCATAAATCAGAAAAAAATAGACCACTAATGATGGGAAGGAATGATTCATCTTCCGTACTCTGCAGGTATCTCTCCACCTTTTTAGGAGTTCGCAGAACCATGTGTACTGTGTCTGACCAGGCGTGGCAGTTTCTACTGTGGCTGTTAGGCGTGCAACTTCACAACACGGTCGCAGAACATTGCTATTTTTAATTCAGTTACAACTAGTCGTCTGTCCATTTTTTGTGCCCGCAACGGTACTTATTCAAACTTTGTGACTGCGATAATAAAATTCAGGCGAACTGAAAGAAATCGCCTATGAAAATTAATTATGATTCGTCTGAAGGTGTCGGCGACTTAACAGTGGCGTTCGAGGTGTTCATTATACAGGGTTCGATTGATGGACGAGCTCGTTTTACGGGCGGCGAACGAGGAAGAGGGAGCCAGAAGAATTCGATGAATCGTGTAATGGCGAGAAATTCGCGTTATTGAAAGTTTGTCACGCATAATTGGTGGCACTGGCTGGCGCAGCGTGGAGTCGCTTTAAGTTGCATCCACAGGTAGTTGATTTCGCTGGTGGCCGGGTTTCTCCGAGCGCACGGAACAGATGGCAACTAGTGGCTGAATACGACGGCGAGAGATCTCAAAAAATTTCAGGCCACGCCTTTCTCTCTGCCTCCGTCCCGGCGAGCTTGTGCTTTAATTAAATTCTTCGAGCCACTTCTTTCCACGGATTTACAAAAACAGAAAAGGAGAGAAAAAAACGCTTCTCCCCCGCCGTTCAGCTCCGCTTTCTGCGAATCGCACGAATATCCGACCTCGTTGTCGTGCAATTGCATTCTGTGCTCGATGCACTAATGCCTCGGCACTCTAATGAATTCTTGAGCACAGTCGTTTATTATACAATCCAATTTTCTCCGTTCCTTTCATTTTAATCCTCAATGATGAAGGATACTTTGAACTTCGGATGGTTTGTTGCTGTTCTGTGATAGTCTCATTTAACACGTTGACCGCCACAGTGAAACTGCGATTTCTTGCCAGCCACGATATTCATTGTCGTTTTCAATAGAAATGATAGAGAAAAATAATGTTTACGTATTCAGTAGAACGCATCAGCTTCTACATCAGTGTTGCAATCTTAAATTTGCCCAGAGTATTGTCTGAATCAAGAGTTATTTAATTAAATAAAATTTGAGGCGTCGGCCATCAGTAACCTCTACGGCAGTCAACGTGTTAAATAATTTGTTTGAGCGTTAGAAAATACTTCTAACTCGAACAATCAAACGTCTTTGGCCCATGATAACTGACAATCTGCGTACAGAATTTTTACCAAGTTTGATACACTAATCGATACTACTGTCCGGGTGTGCTGTATAGTTTTTGGTGAGTATCTACGAAGGGTATGGTATAATAATAGCACAATGTGTGTTTTAATGGGGAAAGTAGCAATTTTGAGAAGCTCAAGAGCTGTACAGTGAACTAAGTTTTACTCTTTTCTCAGTTTCTATATTTTTATTAATTAATAAAGAACGTATCAAATGTGTTTCTTTTGTTCAGACTACAAACGTTCCACGTTAGTCTACTATATATTACATGTATATACTTTGGATCTTTTCTTTAAAAATGTTAAGTCTCATCAACTCCTCTGATATTGGCGACCACTCAATTTTTAACTGAAATGGCATTAATGGCACGTTATACTAATGAATTTCCTAGCGCAATCGTTTAATGTACAATTCAATTTTCTGTGTTTCTTTCATTCGAATCTTCAATGATGGAGGATACTTCGGATTTAAAATAGTATCGTACAGAAATTTAGATATATAAAAATTTGTCCTAATTCAAAGCTTTCTACACTAAGTTCAGAAGACTAGTTTTAATACAATATTAATTTATTACAGTTTAATAAATATGCCAGTGTGCGTCTGTGTATTCCATCATGAACAAAAAGTGTTTCTATCTCGAAAAGGAATAGTTTTAAGACCTATGTTTATGTGACCCTTTTTCATCCTTAGGGACAGTAGAATATGTGACCAAAGTTGGACCACCTATTTCTGTGTCTCCCTGTACAGAGGGAATTAAAATATTTCAAATGGTATTCTATAGGGTTACATGGAAGATTTATCGCAGTGGGATTAATTCGACACCGTAGACTAGCTAGATTTATTAATCACGAATACGTTATTCTTGCATTGACCTTCCGTGGGAGCATGGTCGATCCATTTAAATCGCCTTAAGCAATAAATCCAACGGGTAAATCCCTTTAAGCGTGTGCACATTAGTCGCGCTCAGACGACATATTTATGTTTCGGTTGTACTTGAGCTATTCCCCTAAACGTGTACGGCTTGCATCGTAATATCAGACATTTGCATGCCGGCTCCTTTGTAAAATGGCATTCAAACTACTTTTCTGTTATCGTACATTTCTTCATTCCTTCAATCCCGACACTTTTGAATGTTGGAATTTTTTCTGACATAACAAAGATCTTTTGTTAATAGTTTTTCAAATAAGAGGTAATTTTAGTGGGAAGATATCATTATGGCGTTTTGTCACACTTGAAATTAGTTACAAACTGCTACCTATTTTGGTAGCTCCACAGCTTTTTAGCTGACAAACAATTCGATGATGCTAGTTGGTTGAAATCAATACTTTAAATATTGACTATACGTCAATCTGTCCCCTCACAGGTTCAATAATATTGACAATAATATTAACCATCTATAACGCTAAGTGACTTGCAAGTTACTTATCTACGTATCTACATTTTTAGGTCTTATTTTATTTGTTTATATCTGTGTACAATTGTATCCTACTATTATACTCTTACCAAGCAGTCTGTTCGTTTATTATTATGTTTATATCCCACGATCGATCGTTGTCGTTTACTTGATGCATAACTTTCGTCATACGCAACAAAATTCCGGTTACAGAGAGTTAACACGTTGGCTGCCATGGTGGTTACCGGTGACCGGCGCCTCACATTTTATTTAATTAAATAACGATTGATTTTGTCTATGTTCCGAGGAAATTTAACATTGCAACGCTAAAATATCTACGCATCTACATTACTGAATACTTAAACATTTTTTTGCTTTACGATTTATATAGAAAAGAGAACTTTATAGTGTGTCCGAATAGCAATGACTGTTTTCACTGTGGCAGTCAACGTGTTAACAATGAAATATTGACAACACATATTGATCGTCTGAGGGTCCCTTAAGAATATATTATTGTCAATCCTCGAGTAGTCTCGTAACCGTTGCACCAGTGTGGAAATACATTATTCAAGTTAAAAGTAAAACTGTGTGTTGCGCCATACCTGTGGGTTTCCAACAATCTTATAAGATCCAACAGAAGCAGCAAGAACTACAAACAATTACTAACATTACTAATTAGAAAGAGTACAATTTCAGATTATTTTCATGTTGTATCGAGGAAGTCGTGTTGTTTTTATCCTGTGTACACAGTGGGGCGGTGAACGAGTCAACAGAGTACCGCAGGGACATCAGAACTCGGTTGTGAAGCAGTTAAAAAATTGCCTTACTCTCAGTACACTCGCTTTTGTCTCAGCTTCTCGACAGGATTCAGTTCTACGTTCCTTTTGTATTTTCTGCCTGTAAATGCGGAACTCCGTTCGGATTTCCGCTGGAAGGCAAGATCCCCTGGCAACCCTATCCAGCTGTACGCCGGAAAAGCTACGATTCCAACCGCAATTGTCTGAAGAAAGGGCGACCTCGAGCCGAGAAACTCGTCGCAAGGCAGAAACAATGCAAACTAGTCGACAGTGTATCTTCAGCTCGACTATTCCATGCCAGAACACGGGAACCAGAACAAACTACTCCAGCTATTGTGGAGGCATCCAGATTAGGCCGCTCAAGGTCATTTTCTCATTTAGGCTGGAACGTCCCCATTTTTCCTACCTAACACTATGAATGCCACACCCTATTAGCTGGAAATGGCAAACTTTCTAAAATCTTATAGAATATAAATATAGCTTCAAATTATACCGTTTTTAATTAATAATATTCGAAACTTCCATAATTTTTGTACTGGTTCTGTTAGACTTTATTAGATATACCTGTTAATACTTTGTAGGATTTAATGAGTAAAAATTGAATTTAATTGTCACTCACATATGGGCGACATGGCAGGCAAGTGTCAATGGATTGAGACTTACACAACCGAAGCTTTCGATAATCAAGTTTTAGATGATGAGGCTTGTTTGGTTATGTTCTGTATTTGACTTGAATATATCGAGGCTGAAGAATCGAATTATTATAGAAATAGAATTATACTCTATTTTATATGCAAACATAGAACTGAGCTTTTTGTCTTGTATAATGAAAATTGAGTGTCTATATCAGTGATGGCCACTGAGCTGCGGCCTTCCCCCACTCCAGGTCCATTCCTCTCGTTTCAGTTCCCTCCAGTCCTCTCCTCGCCCCCCTTTGGTCCATCGACGTCACAGAACACAGCCTATTTGAGGGGAATGGACCTAGAGTGGGGGAAGGCCGCAGCTCACGTGGCCATCACTGATCTACATAAATAAAACTCAGTTATTGAAGGTTTCTCTCGTGGAGAGGAAAATGTAGATTCAACGGTCGCAAACGTAATTACACTTTTAAATATTTCAGGCAACGAACCATTTGAAGCAACGGACATTTTGATCGATCTGAGCGTTCAGAACAGAATCGAGTGGAGCAAAATGTTTAATCAAAACTTGACAAGCTGGTGAAAAGTTATGAACAGTTTCGTTGCGTATACTATTGTACTCTAAACGGTGCAGCCGTGAATCCATACTTCCATAAATGCACCACCAGAACACTTCAGTCGCTTCGAAACTTCCTGAGTTTGTTTTAAAGATTGAAGAATTCTTTCCCCTTAATCCCAACATACACAAGTTTGTACAATTCATATTGTATACTTACCATAAACCAAGGAACCGTTGCACTACCTGCGACCGGCGATTTCATATTCTCCAACCCAATATGTACACGGTGTCCCAGAGTTTTCCGCACAGAAATTCGCCTGTGTTCTCTATATTTAAAAATAAGACTAAAATGTCACGTAACTAAAAGTTCATAACCGTTTTATTACGAAGTTATAACAAACATATGATACGTGAAGTAAATGCTATACCTATGTTTGCATTTCGAACTATCGTCTGCTTTGGTCGATACAGGTCTGATGTCGACGTGCTATTGAATTCGCATGCGATGTTGCTTCTCATAATTAATTCACTTCGAGCAGATATTTCCGTACTATAAACTTCTTCTTTCCGAATGCCCCGTAAGTAAAAATGTGAAGGTGTAAGGTCGGGTGACCTAGGAGGTCAAGAAACTGATCCCCCTCGATCAATCCATCGCTGGAAATAGCGTTCATCCAGTCAATTTTTTACCTGACGCGCATAATGTATTGGACATCCATCTAATTGTAGCCAGACGTTTTGATGACTAGATAAAGGTACATCTTCTGGCAATGTCGGGAAGTTGTTCGTTAACTCTTTGAGGCCTGAAAGTTTCGGAAAAAATCGTGCACCATGTGCTGAAATTTTCCGTGGTAGAACACGTGTTTAATTTAATAATTAATTATAATTATATATTTGATGTCGATTGCTCAGTTGTTTCAGTCCTTTAAAATTGCAAAATATGTAACGAGACATATATATTTTAATGAAATAAGCAAAGATGATAATTCGTTTCAATACATAGGTTGAAAGCGTACAGTAAACGCGTGTGCCTAAGCCAGTGCAGTGACCTGTAGCACACGGTGAACGATCTTTTTGAACGCATATATGCGTCTGTCGTCCGCAAAGGGTTAAAAACATTAATAAAGCAATCATACCTTATACCAGTGATGGCCACGAGAGCTCCGACCTCCCCCCACTCTAGGTCCATTCCCCTCATATAGGTTGTGATCTGGGACATCGATGACTGGGGAAGGAGGAGCGAACTGGAGGGAACTAAAACGAGGGGAATGGACTTAGAGTGGGGGAAGTTTGGAGCTCTCATGGCCATCACTGCCTCATACCAACAGATAACATAAACATTACGTATCTAGTCTCGTACTGTATTGAACTAATTGTAAGAGGATTAGTATTATCGTATCTTTCATGTTTCATATTTTTGTTATAACTTTGTAAACAAACATTTATGGACCATATGTTATACGACATATTACTCTTATTTTTACCTATAGAACACACTGCTGAAGTTTCTGCTGTACTGAAGGGCTCCCGTACCATAGAAGACAGAGTATATCTACGATTTTTCGTCCTGGTTCGCTGAGCCAAGATGTCTAAGAAAACAGCAAGAGATGCAAAGTTAAACGTTTGTTTCGCTTCGGCGTAAGATCGGAAAGCAAAGGTCCCGTCGAATTTCCGTAAAAAGGAAAATCGATCGTGTTGCCGTTCCACAGGGCACAAAGGGTCCATTTCAATGGCACATCTCGACTTTCGCGACTAAAAGGATCAAAGGGGAGGCGCGTGCTCTCTCGTAATTGACTCTCTCTCCGTTCGCGCCCCGATTTCTCTCCCACTTCCTTTTATTCCTCTCTTGAAATTGTTTGCGAGAGAAACGAAACTCTCCAACAATACTTTCGAATCTCTTCTCCCCGCCTCGAACGGACTTCCGTCAAAGGAGCGTTCGCCTTCCGTTTGTTCCTTTCCGTTCTGTTCCGCCCACGGAAAACTGGCTCGAAAGCTTTCGAAAGGACAAAGTACGTTTCTGCTCGTCAGTATCATAGATTTCCCGTGTTTTCGGGAAATTTCGGATCATCGTGTTGCATCAACGAGGTGTCTGAGAACTGTAGCGTCCTGTTCCGCAATCGCAATCGATGCAGTCTGATCGGCAGACTGCGGATGTTTAGGCAAATACAGGGTGACCAATTCTAGTTTGTGAACACTAATATTTCGGAGACTACGTTGAATTGGAAAACCTCCTTTTGAGGGATTAAATGAGGTGGAGGGGCACACTGGTACGTGCAGGTGTAAGATTTCTCAGTGCAAGCATTAAGGTCCTTTCGAGGTAAGTTGGGTTTTTTTCAATGATACACAGTATATTTTATTCTGCGGTATGATAGAGCGTAGTGAGACGAATTCAATGAGCTCATATATTGCACGATTTTATTGAAAAATAGAGCAACAAAATGTAAATGAACATAACACTTCTGAAGTAACGTAGGCGTCTAGCACTAATCGTTACCATTCCGAATAGCGACTGTCAAAGATCGAAGAAACAGAAGCATCGCTATCTGAGAAAGTTCAGAAGGTCGATGATAAGACGTGTAGAGGCTTGTATTGGGGCCCAAGGTGGTCACTTCGACAAATTTTTGTGAAGATAGGTGAACAATTGGTACAATACAGAGCTACTGTAACTCAAAAACAAGGTCAGATAGAACAAACGTTTGTACGAACTTTTTTTTTATTAATTTTGTGTGCTGAATCCACCATTGAAGTTATGCCCACGTAATATGGCACAAACTGTATAAATGAAACTTCAACAAGACTGCACTAGCTCTTTGATATGTTGAAAACACATAACTTTTAGTTTGCTCTTCATTAAAATGTTCAGGGCCACAGTGGAAAAACCTGAAACCAGTCAGACACGCGATAATACCTTTTTATCAACATGTACCGTTGAATATATAAATGTTCACTTAATTGATAATACACTTCCTATTTTGTACTATCATTATAACAAACCTGTAGGTCAAAATTTCGTTGGGGTAATCAGTTATTCAGCGAAATTAAAATTGGTGCGTGGGTCACCGGTGATACACGTGGCACTCAACGTGTTAAATGTCTATCATTTACCAATTTGGATACATAAAATCGCACAAACTTAAGCGGTCTACTGATCAGACGCGATTGTATGATCGATTGATGATCAGATTGTTTGTCCATGATAGGACATGTTATATTATTACTATTTACAAGTAGACTGTATGAATTACGCTGTGTGACTGTATGATGTGTCTGACTGATTGATCTGAACAGAATCATCTGTATGAACGGTCGATGTGAACTATGTGAATCTTACATGAAGGTCTCTAAAAATATCGAAGCTTTCGTTCGCATCATAAGCTCTATTTCCGGTTTTCACACTGGAGTTGGACTATTTTACTTCCTTTTCCCTAAATGAAATTGCTCGAGTCCTTTGGATGGATTGTGTTGACCGGTTGGTAGACCGTTGGAGGCGCACACAATTGGTAAATTTATGTTTAGGAGAAAGTCGAGGAGGGGATTGTGGCGATGAAGAAGAAGAAATTTGTTTATCTGGAGAAAAGTGAGAATGGCAAGGGTAAGAGCATTAGATGACTGCGCTGGACTGATTTACGACGGAGTGTAGTTGTCAGCCGGAACCTATCTGTGGTCTGTTTAGCCTCACGTAAAGCTTAGGCTTAACATGTTGAATGCCACAGTGAAAGCAGCCAGTCCTAGCCAGACATAATATACATTGCAGCTTTCAATATAAAACATAAAGGAAAATAGTATTTATGTATTTAATCGTGTAAATTAGATCCTGCATTAGGGTTGCTATATTAAATTTGCTCAGAATATTGTAAAAACTAATGGTTACAGAATTAACACGTTGACTGCCGCAGTGAAAACTCCCATACCTGGCCAGACATAGTATAATATCCTGTTTCAAACGCAGATGACGAAGGAAATAATTATAGTTCCAACATAGGAAATAATAATGGTTAATTAACTATTAAATCGCACAGCCATGACCTTCTACTCTTATTACAATATTAATTCCATTCAGAATTGTGTTACAATTCTTAATTATTTAAATAAATAAAATTTGGTACGATCACCGGTGACCTCACAGCAGTTAACGTGTTAAATAAAAAATTCGGTGGCGGTCATCAGTAACCACCACGGCAGTCAACGTGTTAATTGCGGGTGGTCTTCCACCTTTTACACTGATGCGCATACAGAGCCATAATAAAAACAATAAACACGATTAAATCGTGTTCAAGATGAAAATTTCATGTTCAGCGACGTCGTTGGCGAATAATGATTCATGGACCGGATTTCGAAACGTAATTCCTTAAATAAGAAGAAAATGGAGGGCGCATCGTTGCACGGTTCGCGTGGCTTCAATCACAGTCCCTTTGAGGGCACACAATTTACGTGAATCTCGGGAAGAGATCAAAGAACTTCCATCGTACGTCGAAAATACTTTCGAGTTGTTCCCTTTTCCACTGCCGCTCCTCTCATTTTCCTCCTCCTCTCTCCTGCAATTATTTTTTCGTGCATATTTTCTATTTTTTTTCCTTTTTCCTGTTACCTCTCTTTCGTTTTCATGTTTGATGCTGGGCATTGCACTATGTGCGTTACCGTCAAGCCGGAGATGATTTTACATTAAAAAATATGTCAAAGCTGTGAAATAAATCCTATTCGTTTGATTTTCTTTTTTCGAGATAATTTTCAGACATTAAATGCTCCGTTTCACAGCGTATTATTGGCTGCTTTACAGCAAGTAGTGAAGTATAAAAATTAAAACGATACCAGCAGAAGCACGCTGCAGTGAAACTAATGAACCACAGTTGGGTTAATGAATGAATAAAGTAAAGAGTCGATGATGTATTAACAAATTATAATTTAATAATTAAGAGGTGTAAGAAACAAGTAACAAGTGATGAGTAAGTTAGAGATTTTAACAACTAATATTCGTTTAGTTAGATTTGTTAAGTGTCGTGTTTGAGGGTGTATCGCGTGGAATCTTGTCGTGAGACTGACTTTGTCAGGGTTGTTTCTTACACAGTCACTCGGTAAGGGCGCGTTGCTGAAGACGAGACGCGTGGATTCGTGAGTGACATTTCAGTCGCTTCTGGTAAGGGCAGCGGTCGATTTACTTGATTGGTAAATGAAATGCAAGGTGGAAGTCACTGAAAAACCTCCCTTCGTTCACATTTGATGAAGTCATGTTAAAAGAGCTTGACTGCTACGCTGAATTAGCTACAAATGACAAACTTCTTCCATTTCTACACAAAATGAATACAACCACAAATTATACTCCTTTTAATTAATAATATTGGTAACTTTTATCATTTTTTTACTGCTTCTATCAAATCTGATTCGGTATACTTATTGACATGTTGAATGTCGTGGGGTCACCAGTGACCGGCACCTCAAATTTAATTTAATTAAATAATTATTGATTGTCACAAAAATCTAAGGAAATTTCCTACTGAAACAATAATGTAGGAACAGAAGAACTCGACTGAGTACTCAAATTTTGTTTTTCTTTACGATTTATATAAAAAATAGTAAATTATATCGTGTCTGATTAGGTATGGCTGTTTTCACTGTGGTACCCAACGTGATAATACTTTACACCAACGATTCTTAAACTGTGGTACGCGGACCCCTGGGGGTCCGAGAATTAATAATCATGTGTCCGGAAATGATTTTCCAAACTAAAATTTGATTTGTTATTTAATTTCATTATGAAATACATAATAAAAATAACTTTGACTAAATATGAGATTGTAATAATTTGTATAGTGAAAAATAAATAGCTTGTATACATGAAAATATTTTCTTACCTTGTACTGAGCGAAAGTATAAAGTTAATGGTTAGGGATCCGGCAAAATGCACATCATATGAAAGGGGTCCTCGAACTCATAGTGTTTAAAAACCGCTGCATTACACAGTCAAATAAACGACTGAATCTACGTGTCACCCACATATGGCGCCATGACAGTCAACGTGCTAAAAACGACGTTACTCGTGGGACGATCCGATGCTGAAACTCAACGGTTGGCGAAATATTCCGCGAAACATCAGACCATCGAGCGTCACGCAGATAGCGCCGTTCCACAGTGACATAAATTTTCTACCCCCTGCTTCCGCTATCACTGTATCCTTTTTTCCCCGAGGAACGACGGCTCGATAATGCGTATCCTTTCCATCCGTTTTCCTCCGTTTCTTCGCCACCCTTTCTCTCGCCCAGGGAGTCCCTCGCTTGCTTTTGTTCCAAATTCAATTACCCGTCGCCGACAAAGGAACGAGGTCCCGGAGTTCCGCGAACGATCGATTAGGAGGGTTATGCAATTTTCAGAACGAGATCACGGAGTTTCCAACAGGGAGAGGGAGAGAGAGCGAGGGACGGAGAGAGTGGAGTCGAAACTCGACGCCGACCGACCGTCACGTGACTTCCCTTTTGCTCACCCATTCTCTTTCCTCTGCTTCCAGCCACGCTGAAGACTTCCTTCTCTTCGCGATATTTATGGTACTTCCTTAAAGGGCGAAGTTCTTTTAAAAGGACGCCCGACAACCTGCAAAGTGTTCGCGCGTGCTGTATCGCTTCTTTCGATTTTGTACTATGGAATAGAGGGTGGTTGACGAGTATGGATGGTGGTTGAAGAGGAGTAGTGCATACTGAGGGATGGTGATTTTTTATTAAGAAGTACATGGACGTTGTGGAGTAAATTCTTTTGGTATAGGAAGTTCTTGCCTGAGTAAAGCAGGTTTGAGGATCTGTCAGCTTGCAAAATGATTGCACGTGCCATACGCTTCTTCCGAGTTTGTACTATGATATAGAGGGTGGTTGAAGATGAGCAGTGCATTCTAAAGGGTGGTGATTTTTTATTGAGAAGTACATGGAAGTTGTAGGGTAAATTCTTTTGGTACACGAAGTTCTTGCCTGAGTAATGCGGCTGAAGATCTTTCAGCTGGACTGTATAGGGTGTTGTATAAGTAGCTCCAATAATATAAATATAATATATAAATAGCGTCTCAGATATTGATATTTTTGGAGAATAGTGTAGGAGATATTTGAATATTTCTGATATGTAATTGGTTGATATAAGAATCAATTTTTTTAGATTGTTTTTTAAAGGTTATTTCATGGTCAACTTGCTTTCTTTAATTGGAATTTTTGTTAGTACTTTTAACGTTTAGAAATATTTGTTGATACTAGTAACTAAGACGAATTCAACAACTACACATTCTGTGACATTGACAATGAGATATGTGAACGTCAATCGATTGACCTTTATAATTTACACCACTGAGGGTCTCTGAAGATAAGTGCTGCTTGAAATAGTGCCTCAAGTATTGATTTTTTCGAATAATATTATGGGGGACATTATTTCGGTTTTTGTCATAGAATTGGAAGGTACAAAATATCAATTAAATCAAAAAATTACTTTCTAAATTACTTATTAAGGGTTATTTCAGGTCAACTTGTTTATATTTATATTAATATAATTTATATTGACACCTGCGTGACGTATTATTTGAAATGCTCACTATAGCATTTAATACCTTTTATGTGTGCATACTCACAAAAATGGGTCGTTCTGAATGCAATTACTAAAACATGGCGAGCATGCTGAACCGAATAAAAAATGTTTCATAAACATGGCTAAAAACTGAGAATTGTCCGAGCTGTAAACAATTATATTACAAATAAAATTTTATGTCTCACCAAATTTGTAGTTTCAACATATTGTTAAAAACAACTGCAGGATCACATAGTTAAGTAACATATTCTTTATGACCGTGTCATTCACTATATCAGCAGTTGGCACAGTAAATGGTGAATAAAAATGTTAAGGTATTAATCATACAATATCTTCCACACTCCACGTGTTTGATACATTGTCCAATACAATTGAAACTTCCGGGTCTGCAATTATTTATCGCAGAATATTATCGCCGTTACATTTTATTGAAATACATTGCCCTACTTCTTATAAGAACGCCCCCACGCGAAGGAACTATTATTCACGGGAAAGTAATAAATAACTCCCCTACCGTTAGCATGCAAAATCGAACGATCTTACATTTTACAAGTCACCGTGGTCGTTTCTGCAACAATCTAAGGCCGTTTAATTTATTCATATTCCGATGGTCGATCGTTCAACAGGGAATCGATGTTTCTATCGATAATTTACTCTCCACGGTTGTATCCTTCGTTCCATTCTACCCCTTGAAAATTAATTTTCCTAACCCTGTAAAGGTACCCGAGGTACGAGTATACCCTACTGTTAGAGCAAACTACTAAACTGCTCTTGTTCAAATTCGCGTGCGACACCTCGACTTCGCTAACTTGGTCACAACCACCGCTACTCGTACATATCACTTCTCATGTGCTCTTGTGTTTATCGTTCTGTCTATTTGCACCCCTGTCCGTGAGGAATGGGGCACATATGGAATTTGAAATAAATCTGAGTAAAATTATGGAATCATTGAGGAAAAGTGAGTCTCACTGTATTTGTATTTTACCGCATTAACGTATTTTTGTTTTTTAACCCTATGCACTCCGTTGGTTCCGCTATGGGGACATTCAGAATATATTTCAGAACTACATTGGCCCCGTTAGGGGGACATGCGCAGTGTCTACCTGTACTTGACCTGTTACTTCGGTAATTTCGAGTGCAAATCATTTACTTTACAGAGTTTATTTACACTACAATGAAGGAGATTCACCAAAGAAATCAAAATAAATAAATTCGCAAGCACCTGTAATTTTTTCCTTTCAAAATGAAACTTTTCTTTTCCAATGAGCTTCACTGCAGAAGTGTGTCGGACTTGCTGGTAGGTGGTATTAAAAAAATGTTCGGAGTACAAAGGGTTAATAATAAAATCTTCACGAACATTAATGCCAATTTCCATGGGGTACAGCTGCATCTCGTGATACCTTTCGCTTTCGAGAAAGGATTGGTACGTTTTCAGGGTCAGCATCGTTCGATGATCCTTTTGTTCTCGATATCCACGCTTCTACCCGAACGTAAACCGTAATAAAACAATTTTACTCCATCCCTTCTTCGCCTCTTACCTTCCCCTCTTCCGCTTCTTTCACCGCGGCACCGTTGAAAGTTCAAACTTTTACCGTATCGAACGATCGATCCGGCGGAGGGAAGGGCATGGATTAATGGCTTCCTCCTTCCTTCTGCTTTGCGAAAATCAAGGATGACGAAGCAGATGAGCGGCGGGGGGAGGGGAGTTCCGGATACGACGACTTTTGTGAGCCATCCCGAAACTCCCGGCCCCATCAGCGGAGAAGAAAGGAACAGAAAGGGAAAGGAGAAGGCTGGGAGGGGGATGAGTCATTACGGGTGACCCGATGCGTCCCGATCTGCCATTAACTTTTTCTTTCACCCGAGATACTCGCGTGGAACGCTTTCTGCCAGCTGTGCAATAACGATATCGGAAGATATATTAACATTATGCAGGGTGGAATTATAGAAAAAAAGGGTTCAGGACTTTGAGGGGAGGTTTTGGTCTGAAGATGTCGAAATGTCGATTTGTTTTATTTGTTTTTCAAATCTTGAAGCTTTTAACCCTTTCCGGTCCGAGGTGTTTTCGCTGTTTCCTCCCAGCCGGACAGTAGAAATGTTGTTCTTTTATAGTTATCGTATAGTCTGCGTTTGTTTCGATATTTAAGCATGTACCAAACGCTACAACAACATACTTATAGTAATACTCGTTATGAAATATAGAATTAATGTATACGAAATGGTCGATTTAACTTTTCTGGGATGAGATGCTATGTCGAGTCTGACTCGAGTCGGACTCGAGTCTGAGTCTGCCACTCCATTATGGGCATCCTCAAGTTGAAACGTTAGCTGCATTCTCAGCAAAATAGTCGGGTTATGTCAGGTTTGTTAAGTATAAATTTTGCACCGTTAGGTTGTTTGGAGTGCTGCTAACTACATGAACCGAGTTTTGTGTAGATGAATTCATTTCATTGCTTAATTTTGTGTGTTAAAACAAAGTAAGTGTATTCTTTCGTCTATAAACCTTCGAACCCGATTGTAAAACATATGGGTTGTCCTAAAACGCCTAGTTTACCAAAGATGCAATCCCACTGAAGAAGTTTTTATGCAAAATATTCAGGAAGAGTGACAGGGTGCACCGGAAATAAAGGGGTGCATAGGTTGCTGCATTTCAAGTATGTCCTCAAGAATTGAGGCCACTGTCAATAGCCACGGAAGTCACACAAAATATTAAAGATTGCTGTGTTGCTTTAAGAAAATTGGAAAACAGAGAGTTCGAGGTTTTTATCGATAACCATATCGTTAAATTTTATACAAGCAGAAACTATAAATAAGCTCCAGAAATTGAAATCTGCAGAAAATCGTGCATACCCATAATGTGGACCAGGTAGATCTAGCCTCTCTGACTTCATTGCCAGCTTGTCTAACTCACAATCAGTGATGGCCTTGGAAGCTCTAGCCTTCCCCCACTCTGGATCCCTTCCCCTCGTTTCAGTTCGCTCCTCGTCCCCCCGAGTCCATCGTCGTCCTAGATCACAGCCTATATGAGGGGAATGGACACAGAGTGGGGGAAGGTCGGACCTGCCTTGGCCATCACTGGTTCCGACGATCCATTAAGGGCCATGTTAATTAGAAATTTTTTGTTCATTTTCACCTGTAAAATACGCCAACGAATTTTGCAACTGCAAAAAATTTCAAACGGGGCGCAACACACTAAGAAATCCTATTTTTAACGTAAACAATTATGGAAGAAATCTTTATTCATTCTACCATGGAAATTATTTTCTATAACAAAGGAAATGTGCAAGCTGAAAACGACACGACTCACTAAACTTCGACACAAAAGTAATAAAAATTGATGCTCTATTTAATTAACAATATTAATAATCATTCATAATTCATGCTGGTTCTGTTAGATCTTCTGAAATCTTTTACTAACAGTGTTCGTGTTCAAAAAAATGATAACTGAATTTAATTATCACTCATGTACGGGGTGACATGGCAGTGAAGTGTTAATTTGAAGTAACTGAATCGACTGAAACGTTAATTTGAAGTGACTTTCCTGGCAGCAGGGCAAGGTTGCCGTTCCTCAATTGCTTCCATCGCAAGGACGATAAAAAAACGTTGCGAACTAATATTTAAGCAGGACGTCAGGAACTAATATTTAAATGTACACGAAAGGGCTTGCTGAAAGTAATATGCCGCGGGGTATATTCTCCTCTGCGACCTCAAGGGGTTAAAATGTAAAAGCACACACACCGAGAGCGCAACTGGTCGAATCACACTGCGGGCAATATCTTCGTATTCCCCATAAAAGACTTAATAACTAGCCAGGATGAAATGTAAATTCTCCAATCAAATAGAACGGACGAATCAGACGACAAGGTGCGTCTACAAAGTTTTAGACTTCATATTTTTCCGAAGGTATTATTTAACCTTTCATAACGCCATGTGATCTGGAAGTTACACACCTATATATCTATATTTCTTAAATCTTATTTCGTTTATTTATCAATGTACAATTATGTTCTGCGATTATACTGTCACCAAGGATTTTGTTCATTTATTATTATGTTTACATCTCGTGGTACAAACTTTATTATTTACTTGATGCATCATTTTTGTCATACGCAACAAAATTCCGGTTATAGAGGGTGAACCTCTTCAAGGATACCGACACGTATGTGTACGTTTAGTTTGTTTCTCATCTTCAATGGTTATAGACAAAAATATAACATCTAACGGCCATGTGTGTGTATATTACTTTTCTTACAGATCTCTAAATTTGGTTAATTCTTTATTCCTTATTTTGTAAGTATGAATTTATATTGAGTAGATATTACTTTTCCTAGCTCCAACAAATTTGTCCCTGAAGAGGCTAATGATCAGAAAATAAATTCAAAGGACATTTCTTGTGCGCCGGATTGAACCTGCTCTGATCTATGGCCAATCTCGTACATTCCACGGAACTTTATGAATTCTAACCAGCTTGCTAGGAAGATCGCGTGACACGAAGTATGGCCGGTAAATAAGAGTGAGGAGAATGCATTTAAGGAGCGTGCCCCGAAATCGGCCGCCATAAATCAGGCATCGATTACGTTTTTCAATACAACGAAATCCCGATTCCCGGTTTCCCGGTGAACCGTAAATCTGTCCTGTATCACGATAAAGCGCCGTGGATACGTCAGCAGCGTGTTCCTATTGTTTTAGAACCCCCTCCGCCCCTGTTACAACAGTTGGCACGCACTTACGGGAGGGTGGAAACACCCGTGCCATGGGGATGCGACACGGCTACCCCGCTTTCAGAAGATAATTTCGAGTCCCGACGATAATCTGTAACGGTGTGCATAAATCTTCGCCTTCAGCACAAAATGGAACTTACCCTCCAGCACCCATTCTCCTGCGGCCCGATGACAGGGACGCAGAAATTTAGGATATTTTTCCCGTTGATCGGATGATTTAACGCGTTCATGAATCAAACGCTGATCTTTCCGATGACATTTTTACTGTTTTCGAGATGAATTCTTGCGACTCGAAATTATCATAATGTAAATAGGGCGTTTGTCGGAAATAAATTCCTTTTAATTTTTAGCCACCCTTCGAAGCCGAGGGAATTTGTAAATTGACCAATTAGCGTGTCCACCCTCGGCAGCATGGCCAACCTCAGAGTAGAGTTTTCATTAAATCGTCTTCAACGTTCCTTCTATTTAAACAAACATCGTAAAAAATCTATATGCATCTTGAGTGAGAAGTTCAGACTTGTCATTTCAAAGAGGCTATTAGAATACGTATTATTCTAAAAATATGGTCGAGCAGACCGAGGCTGTCAGTTTCAAATTCGACTTCTCGTCCACGCAACTTTTGTTGAACACTGAGAGGAAAACGAGCGGATACTCTATTTTCGAACCATGTTTATTCGAATTTTTTTCCACTGTTTCGCAAGTATTATCTACTCTTAAGCTGCGGTTCCGGTATAGAGTTCTAAAGGTCACATTTTGAGGAATTAAAAAAGAACTACGATATATAAATTCGAGTTCTAATATGTCCGATTTCCTTTTCTTCATCATTTCTACAGGACACTCTACGGATTTCGTTGAATTTTTCAAATTTAAAAAAATTCATTTAACACGTTCATTGTGGAATTTCAAAATCCATTTTCCCTTCCAAGCGGCAGACTTCTGTATCGTTTTATTTTTATATCATCTGTTTCTTATGTTTCTAAGCTATGCATGGAAAATATTAATAGACTTTTCTTGATATTAAACATTTTTAAGCAGGGGGATAGATCTACCTGTTCAGGTAGGACGAGCAGACCGGTAGGCAATCTGGCAATGAAGCCAGACGGAGATCTACTTGGTCCGCGATAAACGTGTTAAACTGCATAAACATTCGCAGTCTAGGAACAACAGAACACTGAAATTCAAATAGCCAAAGTGTGTGATTTTGGATTCAAATAGCCAGAGTAAATGTTCACTGCCTACGAACGGCCAAATGTAACTTGTCTTCGCCATAGTAATCGACTGCTGCGACAATCGTCCCGGAAGTTCACTCTCTCATTCACCAGCGAACGTTGTTCCCGACCCTCTGTTGGCAATGACGTAAACATTTAAACCCCCTGTTGACGCAGCTCGCGACGCACAGCGGAGAGAACGAGACGGAGAGGTGCAGGGATGGGTCGATTCGACGATTCACGAATCCCGAGGACTAAAGTGAATTTTCTAGTTACGTAGGCGGAGCTCGAGTACACGTTGCTGGGAACTTTATCCGATCCTTCTTACGCGGATCTTTTGGCATCCTGCCTTCTTGGCTCAGGATGCCCCGGCCGTTGAGCGGCAAAACGTCGAAATAGAGTCTGCACCGTGTGAGATTACTCAATAACGCGTTTCGCGCGGTGGTTGTTCAATTCAGACCTTGCCTTTCGTACATTCTATCACCCTCGACCACCCCCTGCCGCCGTAGAAATCCTCTGCTGAAGCTTTTTCGCCTGTGTTCGCCGGATCGACGCGGAGTTATCGTATATACCAGCGGAGAAATTCGATTTCTCGCCGATACGTAATCCAGAGACCACTCGAACCAAGGTGACGATCTCGCCATTTTCTCTTCCGCTCTTCTGACGCTGATCATCACCCCTTTGAGTCCTGGATAATCCTGGGGAAAAACGGGCACCGTGTGCTGTAGTTCTTTCGCGGTGGAACACTTGTTACACTCAATGTTTTATGATAATAGCCTGTATAATGTCGATTCTTCAATTGTTTTAAGTGACAAGATGTTATTCTTCAGTTGACTTTTGTGCTATTTAACACTATGACTGGTACGATGTATTAACTGATAGTTAAAGACTTCCTACATTTTTGTAGAATGGATAAACATATTGAGTTAAGAGTGGTTTGGAAATGTTTCATCTGCAATGTCGGCCAGTTCTTCTTTAGCTTCGATCGAGAAAAGTGCATCTTTGAAATGAGGGATCGGAATATTCATTGTCGGCATTTAATGCTTTTCTACTTTCGAAAGAAAAAAAGTGTTGAACAGATAAAGAAAAAAATTCGCCAGACATTGCTCCATATGACGTTACATTGCAAAATTCTCTCAATGAGAAATCCTTCAGAAGCACCGAAGAAGTAGATACACACGTGTCTAAATTTTTTAATAACGAAATCGAAAAATTGTATACCAAAGGAATATTTAAGTTACCCGAAAGATGATAGAAAGTCATTGAACAGAATGGTATACGTCTTGAAGAGAACCTTGTTCTTCTTTTGGAATATCCTTACTTGGATCTTGAGATTTTGGGGTATACTTCTTGCAATACAAAATTCTGATCTTCCTGCTGCTTTGCTCTGACATGTCACAACATCTTCCTGAATTTACTTCAACATCTTGAAGACCAAAATGGTACACATATCATTCATTAGGTAAGTTCCTTATAAAGTTAGTAGTATTATATTTAATATTATTCTAAAGAATCGCGACAGGACTTATTATACAACCTAATATTATACAACGTCCTCCAAACACAGCGTCTTCTATTCAGCAGTCTTTTTCCAACACCAACGAGTCAGACGTTATTTCAGATTACAGTTCCCAGAGTCTCGCCCGGTATATCCTGTGGAACTCATCCTTTCTCAGGTGATAGTCAAAATGGACATTTTCTGGCATCTTCTTTTCAAGTGGCCCGAGAAGCGGTGGAGGTTTGATCAGACGGGGGAAGCTGCGGAGATCCTTGTTGCTGAAAGGGAGGATTCCGTTTCGAAAAAGGGCTTTTCGTTCTGCGAACCGGAGTTCGAATCGATCGTGGAGGAGATCGACGTGTTGCGCAATACTCGGCGGAATGGAGTTCGTGAATGAAGTGGAACGAAGCGACTGTCTTCGGTGATCGCGAGCAGATTACGAATTCGAAGGCGTCGTCTTTCTGTATGTTCAGCAGAAAAAGAAGTCCTCCCGGTGTTCGGGGGATTCGAACGATAATGAAATTTCCAATAGTAAAAATACAGCGCCGGGCGTCGACGCCCGACACCGAGGAAAGGAATTCCAATATTTTCCGTGCTTGTTGACTCGATTGTTTCTTGCGAATCAAGCAGAAACTTCCACTGATTTCTGATCAAATCAAAATCTTGCCTTTATGCACACGCCGCTGCGAAACGGTTTCAGGTGTTTCTTAGGCACTGCGATCCGTAAGGTGCCGATTTTATATGAAAAGCACAGATGAAATTATAAAATGTATGGAATATTAAAATCAGTCAATACAGTTACGGTTAAAATTGATTTTTTCACTGGTTCTATTCATTGTTTTTAAAAATTTATACACAGGGCACTGTGCACTGTCTAGATAATGCTGAATTATAAATTCTTTGTGATTGCGTTTATGTTTTATTATTATTTTTACTTTTTTACTTTATGGTATGTTGCTGCGACTGTTTTCTTCTATTTATTTTTCTATCTTGTTTTTAATTCTTACTTATGTATATAACTTAGGTTTATACACGTACAGTCTACAAATAAATATTATTATTATTATTAGAATGAATGTTTCTCACAATAAGCTCCGTTTTTGGGAAAAGTAAATTTGAAAACAGAGCAAACTGCAGCAAAGATGCAGGTAATCACATTCCAAAATTTTTAATAATTACCAGATTAATATAATAAAATTGTTGAAAACAGTTCCTTTATCGGAATTTATCGTAAATTATATTCCACATCGATAAGATGAAGGAAAGTTAGAAATTTTGTTTTTTTAATTGCAATCTCGTAGGAAATAATTTTGTTCTACAGGTAGGTCACCTTTTATACTACTACAGATCATTCAGGTTTTTCTGTATGTGCGCAGTGCAGGTATTCAAAATTATTTGACTGAAAGAATTTATAATATACAATATATATATTTTTTAATTATTAATTTATATATACAATATTTTAGTAATTACTGGTTTTAGAACTCTTACACCTTAACGGTTTCTTACTCAGTGCTCAATACTGTTTCGAACTGCAAAGTCAAATTGTACAAATTCCATTTAAAAAACACAAGGTGTCCTTCATATCTCGATAAAAAAGCACAATTGCAAAAAACTAATTACCATACTATACGTCCTCTTTGATATCATACATCTTCTGTTTGAAAAAGTCTTCCATATAACAAGCAGTTTACGAGTAATTTCAGGTGGTCGAGTTAAGTGAATCACCCTGTATACTATAGCATAACATCGTCATCTTATTTCACACAATATATTGAACATCCATTGCTGTTACCAGCAAAGTAACACGAGGCGCGTAGAAGAAAATATACTGTTCTAAAACACGGATTACAGTAAACATCTTCATCAACAAATTGTTATTTGATTCACACAATCCATGCAGGATAATTACTTGAAAGCATCCCTCAGCAGGATCGACAGACCGTCGATCCTACACTTCAGACCGACCCGGCCAAGGTTGTATCGCTCGCTGATTGCACCCCCCCACGGAATCGATTATCACGTGCAGCCTATCACGGAGGGCAGGTGCGAATTAGGAAAAAAAGCCGGCCGGCTGTGTCGGGTCAATAAACGAGATTAGGTTGTCGTAGAGCGTGTAGGCGTGACACGTGAGGCGTTTCACCTGAAGGTTGCATACACGTGGGCGGCTCGATAAATCACGTCGTGCAGAAACGTGTAATAAGAGCCGGCCCGGCCGTTTAATTAACGATTGATTAGATACGAGGCGAAAGATGAATGCGCCTGAAGATAAGGCCCCCGTTCGATGCAAAGCTGTAGCCAGGCTATCGGAACGAACGCGGATAGAACGGTTAGGGGAATTCAATTCGCGAGACTCTTTTCCAGCTGAATTAAACCGACCCATTAAGCCGCTTGACGAGTTTATTCAGCCAGAGAGAAACGGATTACGCGGAAAGAGCGTAGGATTATTGCAGTTTCGCATAATAGACGGTACTGTCTGTGCAACAATTGGGTACCAGCGAAAATTTGCCTGATTGAGTGTTGGGAACATGTACAGGATGGGTCGTGAGAACCTGGCGATTTTCAAAATGAAATTCACAATATGAAATATAACTTAACCCTCTATAACGCCATGTCACTTGAAAGTTGCTTACCTGAATATCTATATTTTCCAAGTCTTATTTCGATTATTTATCACTGTGTACAGTTATATTTGATGACTATACTGCCACCAAGTAATCTATTCGTTTATTATTATGTTTATATCAAGTGATACGATCTTTATCATTTATTCTTATTATTTGCCTGATTTATCATTCTAGTTATACGCAAAAAAATTCGGGTTACAGAGGGTGAAATATTTGTTTCTTGCGACGGTAGCAAGTAGAACGCCATTTGAGCACATTACATCGTCTCACTCCTTTTTTTAAACAGCACATCTGTCAAATGTCCTCCGCCGTTTATCCCTGACTGCTCCAGTCTGTCACGCAGGTGACATCGTGACCACGGTTCGGCACACAGAGGCGTCAGACATGGTACAGTGGAGTATACTACTACGAACGAATGATAAAACGAATAGTTTTTATCAATAAAATCCGAATGCTACGACGAACGCGGAGAAATACTAACAGCCGCTCCGCCGATTCTCCCACTCCGCCTTCGTTACCATGGTACCACTTCTATGTGCTCTTTTATGATTTTATGATTCCCACCAAGGAAATATTGTGTCAGTTTCGCAAATTTACATGCTGCATAAAACTAAAATAAATCACTTTTATATTATTTTTGCACTTTACATGTTTCAGTTTGTATTAAATGTTTTTCTGTTTTAATTGTTGTATTAGATGGTAACTTTGCACCAAACTGTGGTCCAGGGACGAATTATCCCTACATATTAGGAGGGTGCAAAAGTTCTGTCGGTTTCAGGTAATAAAGTCACAGTTTTGGAGACAGTCTTGGGGGTGCCAATATTCAGGGAATGATTCTACCCCTTAAACTTGAGTATCCGCAGCTAAAAAAAATATATGTCTTATTTTTTGCTATTCCCCAAACCTGCAAAATTTCATCAAAACCGGAGAGGGACGGTCCAGTACCCTTCCTTGTTAGCAATGTAGGATTATTGCATGAGGCACTTTCGTTGAAGCAGCCTGTACGAGTGTCATAGCAGCGAGTGGAACAACAGAAGAATAAAGCATGAAATTTGGATTACAGAAACGCGAAAAAAGGATAGAGGATGAATCGGCCGGGCATATCGTCCGAGTTATTGCGACGGGATTAACCGTTTCGAAAGCGGACATATCGCGATTATAAATTATTCTAGGCAGTGACGCGAACCGGTCAAGGGTCAGGCTAAGTGGAATGAGCTCCGAATTGCACGTTGCCAGGCGGAGCTTGTGGCAAGGATATAACACTGTATCCCCCCCCATTTCAGCCTAGTAATTGCGGGCTTGATAGAACGTCAAAAGGGTTTATTTCCTGGGGAAGCGTCGTTAGAGGTCTCGCGATTGTGTCGTTCTAAATGGATATGCATTCGCGGGGGCAGTAATTCGCAATAAATTGAAAAGGACCGAGCGTTTGCTCCTAGAATCGCGCTAATTTATTTACCGAAGAATTTCATTCAGACGTTATCCATGGAATCTTCTCAAATGGAGACATTCACTTTGCTTTTGACTTATTTATGATTATGGCTCGGGAACTGATTGGGGTCAGTATACAGGGTGTTCGTAAAAAGGGTCCAACCCTTTAGGCGCTTATAGTACCAACCGAATACGGTAAGAAATGTCTAATCAGCATAGCTCTCAAAATTAATCCTTCTGATGTAAAATCAACTTTTATACAGGGTGAGTCGCTTTCGAATAACTTCTAAAGTACGTGTTGTGTAGAAAAGTGTTTTATAAAGAAATTACACGGTATCGAGGGGGGCGTATGATGCTACAACGGTTTTGTTTAAATAATCTATTTGATTACGAGATATCAGGGTGACCTTGATTTCTTTAAATGAAAAGCGTACCTTTTTGTATAAAAATTTAAGAGAGCACCGAATTTTCTATAGGAAAGTATTAAGCTTCGTTTGTCTTAAATCTAATAATTAACGAGATATTTGTAAGAACGTTATTCAATTTTATTAACTAAAGTCGAGCAACACATTCACACTTATTTAACACGTTGACCGCCATTCTGCGTACATAGGATGAAAACGACACGACTTTCTGGATTTCGATACAACATGAAAGTAATCAGAAATTATAGACTCTTTAACACGTTCTGTGCCGCGTGGGTCGTACGCGCCCCACACACCCAATTCGATTATTCTAAATAAACGGTAATATTCTTTGTATTCCAATTAAAACGAACGCCACCATAATAGTACCAAATGAATGGTATATCATAAGACAATTCAACGCTTTTAACGTTATGTATTTATAGAAACTTATTTTCACGCGTCTGACTAGTTACCGAATTTTTCACTGTGGCATGGAACGTGTTAATCAATAATGTCAGTAATTATTTATAGTTCTCGTTGGTTCTGTCGCCAACAGTGTTCTTGTTCAAACAAACGACAGCTGAATTCAAGTGTCACGCATGCATGGGTGACACGGTGGTCAAGGTGTTAAGATATGTTCTACAAGATAAAAAAATGACATTACTTATGGGGTGGCCCGATACATGCTTCCCTATCCACGGCATTTGCAACCGCGGTCGGAGCGATAAAATCCAGAAATTCGAATATTCTTCGGCGGAGGAGGTTATTGTACCCTCGGGTGCACGAACACGTTACAACGATCGATCTCGCGAAATTCAGAGAGACCGTCACGAAATGCATCAGCTGTTGCGGCACGGTTCTGTCATATGGCACGGTTATTACGCGACGCCACTTAGAAAGTTTGCACGCCGTTGGAAGAGCGAGAATGGCCGGGTAAATAGGACACGGGAGTTTCGTGGAACACCCGGGGAACATCTGTCCGCAGGACAGGCCTCGAACCAATTTCGATATTGTCGCGGCGATCGGCGCCGCGAACTTACTTCGTTGCGGCCGAATTTGCGGCCGACTGTTTGCGGTTTTTATTACGTGCTTACAAGCACGGGACGGCTGTGCTTTTTCGCTCGGGAGGACCGCGTGAGCTTCGTCCGTTGTTGCAACGTCTTCATCGCGCCGTTCGTGCCAGCAAATATTTACCCGCTGCTTAAAGACAACAACAGAAATGCGGTGCTGCGATAAAGAAAAGTGGCGATAGGGTAGCACAACGTGATGATGTATAATACGGAGTGATTCGCTAGACATCGATTCCGATTGTTGATGCCAGAGAGATATTGTTGAAGGAACCGTTGGGTCGTAAATAACTTTCGACGCGTAGCAGATTCGTTTCTTTCTAAATGTTGCAACAGTTTATCAGGGATACTGATTGTTGCTTCATGTCCGAAGGTAGAATCCCTAAAACGTATACATGCTGTAGAAGCAACAATAATCATCCTTTAGCATGTTGACTGCCACATGCTGTATTAACTGAAAATCACAAACTTTCTACATTTTTTTACAGGAACATACAGTTTTTAATCAGTATTAGTCAATTTCATAATCTGTCTATTGGCCCCATTAGACCTGCTTAGATGTATTTATTAGTGCTACACATGATCGAATTAGTAATTATTCAATCGAAGTGTCATCCGTATATGGGTGATGTGGCACTCAAAGTCTTAATAAATCATTAATAAAATTTAAGAAGACAAATGGGAAGTTATTTATGACTCAACCTAACATATTGTGTTTAGATGGTTTAGTATGATAAAGTGGTTTAATTGTTCATATAGTTCATACATTTTTGAAATTGCCAAGGTGACTGAAATTTTGTAATTGTTCTATGACGGTATATTTGACTAAATACGAAGATTATTAACCTCCAAGTGATTATCAGGAATTTTGTTAAGGGAGTATTCTCGTAACATCCATGTTTCATGGGTGGATTCATGTATTTGTGGCTTAGTCGCTTATTTTCGTTACACTCTGTGTATAGAAAAGTCTGTATAGTTTCTGCATTTCTCTGTGCAGAGATTTCATCATCCTAAATGGATGAAAACTCGTCCATCGACTAGGCTTTAGAAATCGATTTGAAAATAGCTCCTTACAGATACAGTTATGGGAAGAAGTATAGTGAAATTGTTAATTTAAGCTGCTTTGAAGCACTCAATAGTCTCTATAAGAAGTCAAATTAAAACAGAAGTAACTTTCATACCTGACCATTCTATTTAAAATGATCAAAAACATATCTAAACAGTATCGAAATTTAATACTACAACTTGAAATCTCAGAAACTATTCTTTATTCATGCCTTTCATACTAAATTAGGCATCTCCAACCCAATCGACCGCCTGGCAGATGTTTCCTTAATGATAACTGATCCAATAAATGTAATCTGCAATACAGTGAACAGTATGAGTAAACATGTTGATTTTTAAATAGGTGGATCTTGTTCTTTTTACAAAATATTGTGTTAGTCGTTAACCTAACGAATTCTAACGTCATAGCATTCTGTAATATACCATTCTGCTTATTTGCAGATGAAAAGTTTATTCAGTGCAAATAAATACTCGATCTAACTGAACCTAGTACAGTATTATAGTATCTTGTAATATTTTGTACAACTCACCTGTACCTAATTATGTAAGAACCTAATTCTAGATAAATATTTAGATAAGAATTTAAGCCAATTTGACGACACAACATTTTGTAACATAATATACTGCTTATTTCTACCTAACTACCTAACAAACTAACCCTAAATCACTATTTTGCAATATACCAGACTACATTTTTGCACCACAAAAAGTAACTAATGAACAATCTAACCCAACCTAGAGTCACAGAATTATGCACCATAGCATGCTACTTATTTGCACCTAAAGAGCTAATTCCATTTAAATAAATACCGAACCTAACCCAACTCTGCGTTGCATGATTCTGTAATTTTCTGATATACCATACTGCTTACTGGCACCCAATTATACGACAAACAGACCCTAAACAATTAAACAACTAAGTGAATACGAACTTAACCCAACCTGAGTAATATACCATATCACCTTCTTACATACTATACCACCTAACTATACAACGACCAACCCCTACGTAACGACGTATCTAACTAAATAACAACCCAACCAATTCAAGCATCGTAGCGTCTGGCATTACACCGTCCTACTCATTTACACCTACGGCCGGGAACCCGGCCAATCAACTACACGAACAACGAACTAATCGCAAAAGGTGGCCGTTATGGAAACGTTCGATTGATCGTCGAAAGCGGGGCGCGCTGTACGTCCGTCCCATTACGAGAGTTCTCGGCGAGAGAAACGATGAAAGACATGGTTGGCGTGGGTCAGTAGACAGGACAGGAAGGCCAGCGTGATATTCGATACGAGGGATCGCGTGCGCGGGGTGGCTGGTGCCACCCTAACGTGGCACGTGGGGCGCTACCAGGTGTTGCCTAGACGTCGGGTCGATGCCAATCGTCCACGCATGCGCCGCTCCCCTCTCTCCTCTCCCTGGCACGCTCTCCTAACCCTCACGGACCTTTTGCCATCCCTCCGACATTCTCGTTTCTGCCTCCTCCACCCTCGACTTCCCCCTCTACCGACGTTTCGCAGAAGGGGAGACAGAGCTACACCCCCCTCGAACTCACCCCAACTCGCAACAACACCCCTGCACCAACACCGACAGCACGTTACCAACAAGTTCGCGGCGACATAGCGTCACCACTATGCAGCCAATCTTCCATAGGAATTACCATCGGCCTCCCCCTTGGGGAGTGTACACACTCGTGGCGATGCCAGGAACGGGGCCGGTGCCCGTGGCACCCCAGCCAGCTGTTCCCTCTTCCGTTTTTCGATGTCTACATTCGACACGGGTCCCGAACGTGCCACGACCACCTTTCCGATCCTTCAGGGGCGCGGGATATGTTTTTTCAGCGGGTTCGGTAACCTCTGTCGAACGCAGCGTGCAAAGAAGATTACGTGTATGTAGATTTAAAGGGAGCACGCAGGAAATTAAAGGCATCGAGGTTAAACCGGTTTGCTGTGTCTGCGGTGTCCGTGCAGGGGGGAGCGTCACCGATGAAAGCGTGCGGGAGATTGGAATAAATATCGAAGGATCGGGAGGCACGGGATGGCCAATCATTCCACGGTCCAGACGAGCCAAACGATCTGAACGTACAATTCCCGTGGACTGCCATAAATCCGGGTTTCCACCGGGGTGTGGGTGCCCGTAGGGGTCTGTGTACGTTGGAGAGAATCGTTCCAGCGGAGTACACCCTCGTCGGGAGGCAATGGTGTCGGGAAACAGGGCACCCAGAACATTCGAATTTCCTCCAATCTCTTTAATCATCCTCTTAGCCTAGAATCCTGGCAAATCCCTTGCACACAGGCCTGTCGGGATGCGAGAGCCAAGAATCGACGCGCAACTGTTACTCCGTGCCAGGAAATAAACGATTGACACGGAGCCAGGGAGGCTTGCCTACGCCAATGGCGGCGAGCACACACGGAACGTGTAGCCCGCGCACGGCCCCGCACACAATCAAAAGGCCTGCAGGAATCGAGAACTAGCATCGGCACCCTCGAGGGGTTGCGCAGCCATCCCTTGCTTCAGCATAAACCATCAGCAGCAGCGGCAGCAGCGACGATGGCGGCAACAGCAGCGCCACCCCACGATGCTGACTCGAGGGGAGCCGCAACGGAGGGACGACGGGGGTTGCTGGTGTCCGCGGAAGTTGGAGGGGGACGCAGGTTTGCTCGATGTCGAGGGACGAAGAAGGGCGATAACGTAAGGTAGGGGATAAGCGGCGGAACGGCAGCGCCACCGACTAAACAGTCGCACCCCGTCGTCGTGATCGTATTCGAGGGCACCCCCTGTCACTGGCGAGAGCCACGACAGGGAGCGACCGAGAGAGTATCGGACGGACGGACAGACGGACGGACGGACGGACGGACGGACAGACGGTCAGCCAGCCAGTCAGTCAGTCAGTCGGTCCATTCGGTTAGCCAGGCAAGGCGAAGTCGGTGGTAACGGGAACGCGGCACGAAGGATCGAAGCTCGGGTCTGACAAGAGGAACAAGGGAATCCGGTAGTAGCCACAGTAGTAGTACAGAGTAGTTCTAGTGGTAGAGAAATCGCGAGATCGCGATAAATACGAAAAAAAGAAAAGGGTGAGGCCGAAACAGTCGAGGCGGATTCTCGTGCGAACAGGCTGGCATGGTGGCGGTGCATCCTACGAAGGAGCTGCCCTCGCCGTGCCGATGACGAGGCTGCAGATCACGCCCCAACGTGAGCAAGGAAGGACGAAGAGGAAGCCGCAGCAGGCACCGTGCACAGGTACCCTGATCATCCAGGAGGTCGACAGGCTACAGACTCGTACGGCGCTGGGTGACGGACGGCGGCGACGGAGACGACGGCGTCGCGACATCCACGACGACGACGACGACGACGTCGTCGACGGCTGGTGCAACGAGGATCGCGATACCGGCGATAGTGGTGCCGGTGGCGGCGTGCTAGTCGACGTCCTCGAGATCGTCGATCGGTACGGTGGTGCGTTTGGTGCGGTTGGTGAGGGTGTTGGTAGTGGTGTAGCGACGCCGGAGATTTTTCGCGGCAGGGATACTTCGTCGGGTGATCGCCTCCTGGTGACCGTAGCACCGGTCGGTGACCAGGTCGAGAGAATTCGTGGCGACAGCTACGGGACGGGACAACGCCGTCAGCATGCCGCGGTGCCTCATGGCCAAGAAATGGAAGGCCTATCCCTGGCCGGATCGCGTGGACGATCCGCAGGAGGAGCAGAACGATCCTTCGAGCCTCCTGCAGGAGCCAGGGATACAGCAGACGTCCGCGTCCATCGAGAAGAGGCCGCACAGGCATGAACCGGAAGACGAGGAGATCGACGTGGTCGGGGACACCGACAGCAGACAGATCGATCATCAGCAAACCTGTTGGGGTCCGCATAGTCCTACCGCTGGTGCCACTGCACCTAGTCCACCGCCTCTCAACGCTTCCGGTGCTCTCTATTACCATGGTGAGTAGACTTCGGTAGATTTCAATCACTTTAGTCTCGCGAACATTACTTTTCATATCCTCGGTAGAGGTTAACCAGATCCCCTCTGACTCGATCCAATATAAAATTCCACGTGCGGGATTGAAGGGTGTCCTCTCTCGGAGGATTCTCCGTCAGATCCTCAGGATCGCTCTATTTACATCTGCCACGCCCTACTTCATCCGACGTCTCCAATTCCCGTGCGATCGTAAAAAAAAGGATGAAATGGGGTAGCGAGTTTGAATTTTTACCCCAGGGAGATACGACCTTCGTTCGCGGAGTCTGGCCATGCGTCGAGCCACGGGGGTGACACACCCGCCGATTGGCCGATCGTCTGTGCTATAGAGAAATTGCGGTAGTCGACACGACAGGCTCCCACGAGACCATCCGACGTTTATCGTTCGAGGATCCTCTCCTTCTACCGGACACTTAATGCTTTTCCTCCTTTCGCTTGAGATCCTGCGATGGATTTCGGCCATGCGTCACACGCACGCACACATGCACATTCACGCATTCAGCGACACACCCGCCAGAGGCCGATCGTTGATTCTACTGCGGATCTTTGGGTGGATCGAAGCAAACGGGGAGAGAAACGATCCCTCTTCCTCTCTCTTTCTCTCTCCCTCTCTCTCTCTCTCTCTCTCTCCCCCTCATCCTTTCTCTCTCTCTCTATCTCGTCCCATTTGGGTCACGTCCCTTTGACGAACAAAGCGTACGCCAGGTTTTTTTTTAAACTGCTCTCAGCCAGCCCGTTTCGCGATCTCCGCGAACCGGGTCGCTGCAATTTCGAAATTGAATGCCTTCGTTGCTGGTCTGAATGGTTTTGTTGCGCTGGAACTACCTTCAGACTGTTGCATGTCATTCATGTATGGGAGCAGAGTTTCAGGTCATCATAATGTTATTATTGCTGAAAGAGAATTTGGGTCACGCTCTTTGGAAGAATATCGTTTAAGGTTTAAGGTTAAACGACTGGGGATACTGTTTTGTTCAACAGTGAAATGCACCGTTGTTCAGAGGATGGCTTGTTTAATTACGATGACCGAGGTGACGAAATTATACAGGGATGAAGATTTAGGTCATGTTTTCTTGAAGAATATCAATATTTACGGTTTTTTTTGGATTATACAGAAAGACTGCTGTTTTGTTAAATGGTAGAGTTATAAACTATTCATGCTTTTATCAAATCATCTGTAATATATCATTGTTTCCAAAAGTATTAAAATTAATTTCACAGTTGATGCGCCGAGGTTGTGAAATTATTTGTGGATGAAATTCCATTTCTCGTGCTTCCGAAGAATATCAGTTTTCACGATTTCTTGGATGATAATGTCGGCCATCATTTGTCGAAGTATATCAGTACTCACGATTTTTTGAGACGACTACAATTGTTTTAACTGACAATTCTAAAAACTGAATCTACTTTCAACGGTTCATCTGCAATGTACACTTATTTTATTGTGCCATAGTCACAAGACTGATGGGCCAATATAAAATTATGTATGGATGAAAATTGATAGCATATTTTCTCGAAGAGTATCAATACTCACGATTTTTAGAAGCAAACGGCTCGTCCGTCATCTTCTCGACTGGCCATTCTAAAAATTGTTCCTACTTTCAATAATTCATCCGCAATGTATAATTATTTTAATGTATCATAATTGCACGGCCGATATGTCAAGATAAAATTATCTAAAAATACACGTTTAGGTTAGATATTCTCAAATACTATCAGTACTCACGATTTTCAGGGTTAAACGGCTCACCTATAATTTTTTTAAGTGGCAATTTGAAAAACTGTACCAACTTGCAACAACTCATCCACAATGTAGCGTTATTTTAATGTACCGTAATTGTTCGACCGATCAATGAAAATGAAATTACGTAAGAATACAGGTTTGGGTTATATTTTCTCGAAGAATATCAGTACTCATTATTTTCAGGGTTAAACGACTCGGCCATCATTTTTTTAAGTGGCTATTTTAAAAACTTACTCCCGTTAATTGATTTTCAATTTATAATTATCATAATGTACCATACACGTTTAGATTATATTTTCTCGAATAATAACAAAATTGAAAAAAAGGCATTTCTTTTTATTGTCAGCTCTGATAACATAGATCTTCCTGTATAGTTTGGTAAAATTTTGTGTAATTCTGAACACAAGAAGTGTATAAATCTTGATTTCGAAAATTCAATGCCATCGTCGAAGCAATTATCAATGAATTCCTGCTCCATAAGATTTGTTCTTGGAACGTGTCGTCTAATTTTCTTTTCTCCTTCGTGCCTCTTGATAATTTTCTCGTGTTGCTCTTTCTGAATTTCTTATTCTTTCAACAGATGAATCGATCACATTCTGACCCACTTTGACCCACTTTCTCGGGATCTAAAGAATCATATTTAATAAAATTTTTTGTTGCGAATCCTACGAAGTTAGTAAACATACTGAATGAAGGATTTTAGTAAATGATGCCTGCATTTGGAGTAAACTAATTATCATTCACCACTTTTTGGATGGTTCACTAAGCATTGCGCAACTTTCTTTTTAAAAGGTTTATAAAAAAATCGCGTATTCAATTTATATAGCAGTATTAGTAAAGGAGTCAGTTAAAATTTCATGGAAATCGCTTCAGTGATCTTTGGGAGAAAGTGGGTGATGAAGTTCGGCAATTTACCATATGGAGAGAGCTCCGTTATGGGTTCCCTTAAACGCCTGGACTAATATTTTGTTTAAATGGCAATTCTGAAAAATATTCCTATTTTCAACAACTATTTCAATGCTCCATAATTACGCAACTGATGCGACAGGAATAGGAAATCATCCATATCGACCTACAGACTTCAGAAATACAATTCCAGCGTAAGATTGAAACGAGGAGATCGTCCACAAGACTATTCCTACTTTAAAAATTACGCAATTGATGAGACAAAATTAGGAAATCATCCACATGAACCTACAGACTTCAGAAATACAATTCCAGCGTAAGATTGAAACGAGGAGATCGTCCACAAGACTATTCCTACTTTAAAAATTACGCAATTGAGAAGACAAAATTAGGAAATCATCCACATGAACCTACAGACTTCAAAAATACAATTCCAACGTAAGATCGAAACAAGATCGTCCACAAGACTAATCCTATTTTAATAATTACACAATTGAGGAGACAAAATTAGGAAATCATCCACATGAACCTACAGACTTCAAAAATACAATTCCAACGTAAGATCGAAACGAGATCGTTCACAAGACCATTCTTATTTTAAAAATTACACAATTGAGGAGACAAAATTAGGAAATCATCCACATGAACCTACAGACTTCAGAAATACAATTCCAGCGTAAGATTGAAACGAGGAGATCGTCCACAAGACTATTCCTACTTTAATAATTACACAATTGAGGAGACAAAATTAGGAAATCATCCATATCAACCTCCAGACTTCAAAAATACAATTCCATCGTAAGATTGAAAGAAGATCGCCCACACCTGCAGTACGTGTTGAATACGTTCCACAAGTTGATTTATGTCTACGCGCATGGAGATCGTGCGGTGGCTTCGCTGATCTTCACCGAGCGGCTCGAATCATTTCTTTTCTCGTGTCACTTGAACGTGTCCTGCAGGTGACAGTCCGATTCTCCGCATTATGACGCGTTCTCGTTGCATCGTGCCGCCCCGGATTGCGTAACGGCGACATTTCAAGCGGCGGGCTGATGAAACATAATCAGGGAAAAAATAACCCTAGCGAACAGCTGTTAATTGAATTTTATCATCGATTGTAACGCCTGACAAACGGGTCTTTAACATAGCACGAAACGTTATGTAACACGTGAGCTTCTGCGACAGCCTGGCGTAACCTCGACGGGCATTTCGCGACAATTAAAGCGATTGTTCTTATCTTTTATCGGACAATTACCATACACGCCAGGCACGTGTCTCTGTTTAAATATTTACTAGAAATATACTATCTTAGTTCTTCGGAACAGCTGCATTAGTACTGGTTGCATTCCGTGGCTCAGGAATCTCATCAGTGACAGGAGAGAACGTTCGTTTCATTCGACCGGGCTGAATTTCTTTTTGTGCATTCGATTATACGCCCGAGGACGACCTTGAGCAAGGAAGTCCTCTTAGAGAGATCAGAATTTAGGTCGAAAATATGTAACAACGACGTGGTATCGATTAAACGGCTTCCCTTTGCTGTAATTCCATCATGAATAACGAATTGCATTTTCTTCATGGTCACGTAATGCTTTATCGTACGGGCTCCCTTTTTACGCCCACTGATCCTCCATTTTCATAAGTTCATGACGAACTTACAGGTTGTTCAGTCTTCTGTTTGGAAAAATAGAATATTCGGTAGTCGTCTGTCAAAGGGTAGCCCTAACAGGATCACACTGTGAAATGAACGATTTTCTTTTGTTTTTGAACGTGTCGAATGTTGTGAAAGATCCAAATTCACGCGGTGAAGATGAATGAAATGTTATAACATGAGCTTCAGAATGTCTCTCGTTATTAATAGTTTATAGTCGGGCTTAATAACTCCTGATTGGGTAAATCAACAACGTTTTATGTTAAATACGAAGACTTGTAAATAAGTAATTAATACGTTGTAATATGTGCTCATTTACGCGTTGCACTAATTATTTCGTCCGCCTATTAAATATCAGAGAGGACAGTACCATAGCTTTGTTCGACTGTTTAAATACTACTACATGGATATCGGTTTCTACCGTGCATATGCTTCTACTTTATTCTATCAATACGTACAGTATAACCGGATAATTGAGTAGACTGTACAATCAACATGATTGATAATAATATAGTATCGCGTTCAAAAGTGACGTGGATAGTCTAAAAGATAGGCTTTCTAATTGTAAGTGTTTAGGGTTCACCATAGTGTACAAGAGGTATTCTCATTTCTCGACCTATTTTGAGGGTATAACTTCAGAATTTTTTTTTCAAAAACTAAACAGTACATCTTTATGAGACTTTGCAGATTTATTCGGGTATATTTATATTAGACACATGAATTTTTGTACATTGTGATCATTTAAATTATAGTAACTATTCACCGGGGAAACAGACAGGTTGACAAAATTGGCTCGCACAACTGCCGCTGGAGTCGTCTGAAATTAAGTAATAAAAAAACTATTAATTGGTATGAGTGTGGCTGACTAATGAATTACGAAAAGAGGAAAAAAGGATTCTTTACTGACATTGTGTCCTTCGAACCGTTCTAAGAATCGTGAATATTTATATATTTAATTTTCCATAGTTCAGACGCCAGCCACACTCATAGTTTAGATAATAAGAATGTGCAAAAATTCATGGATGCAGTGTGAATGTATGTGTATACGCATGCAGAGCTTCATCACGATATGATGTTTAGTTTTTCAAATAAAAATTTCCAAAGTATATAAACAGGCTGAAAAATGAAAATACTCCCTTAACACTTTGACTACCACGTCACCCATATATGACTGACACTTTGATTGAATAATTACTTAATTGATTCTGAGTAGGGTTAATAAATATATCGAAGCAGGTCTGATAGAGCCAATAGAAAGATTATGAAATTTACTAATATTATTGATTGAACAACGTATTATTTTGGCCTGTACAGTAGTGTTCAAAGTTCTGTACAATAGTGTAGAAAGTTTGAAATGTTCAGCCAATACAACATGGCAATCAGATTGTCAAGGAAATCTGTTTAATCTAATGGTGTCTGAGAATGTGTGTACGTGTGTGCAATTGTATGAGTGCATCCCTTCTTGAAAAGAGGGACAGTTGAGAGTGAGCTATATCATGAGAAACTACAGAACACTATATTTCTTTTACTTCAAATACAATTCTGAACATCTTCTGTACATCTTTTATAATTCACTGTACCGATGATCCTTTCTCCTTCCTAAATCCCAGAATAATATTCAACAGATTGTCCAAACTATGAATCCCCAGTCTTTTATATTGGGTGCTTGCTTTTCTAACATTGGTTAATCTTGCTATAAACGGCTATACATCTATATGTATAATACTATTAGAATTCCAAAGCAAACTCCTTAAACCGCCACAGAAAATCTTATCTAAGCTTCCGCAATCACCCAACAGTTTTGTCCAGTCCACCAACAAAGGTACCACGCAGAGACCCAACCGAACGCAACCGTGAAACGACGCCTGGCGTCGGTGCACGCTGTTCAAAAGTCAACGTCTAGTTCCTGGTAACGTCGGACTCGAGAAAACCGTCGACCAGGGCGGACACGTTAATTATCAGCTTCATTATCGCGCCGCGCGAACCGAACGTCCAACAGCCTCAAACCCGACCGTTCTCGCGCAACCGCGCTCCAACCTCTTTCCCTTCTTCCGCCCTTTATTCCGCAACCTCGAGGAGCACTCTCCGCTCGAATTTTCCAGACGTTCCCAGGGAACGGGGAGCCGACCCGTGTACACAGTCCAACCGACTCCGTCAAACGGAATTTCGCTCGTTTGCGAGAAGCTTAACGCGGCGATTCAGCGATCGGCGCCGTTCGGCTGGCACACGGCGCGCGTCGCCGCTCGAAACAATCGGCAAACAACAATGGCAAAGGGCCTTACGTCGCCCTTTCAAAGGCTAGAATCAACAGACTCGTGGGAGCGTGCTGAGCGTTCATTCGACATTATTGATTCTCACCCTCTTCCCCTGTCTCCCTCCCCTTTGTCTCCATGCACCTCCCCACCGCCGCCTACTCCTCCATGTCCTCCTCTCTCTCTCCCTCTCCATCTCTCTTTCTCTTTCTCTTTCTCTCTCTCTCTCTCTCTCTCTCTCTCTCTCTCTTTCTCTTTCTCCGTCGGTCGTTGATGAAATGCACTTCCAGACACGGCCACTCTCCTTTTTCCCTCTGCGTTTCACTTCCTTTTATTTCAGCCAATAATAGATGCACGGCCGGCTGATCGATCGCCAGCACAGTTTTCTGATTTATTGCTGTCACGCGCCCCTCGACCTATCCGCCCCCCTCGCCCCTCTCGACGATCAGAACGAAATAGGCCCCCTGCGATTTGTTCGAACGATTCGGTTCGAGCCACTCCGGAGAATGGTCGTCAGGGCGGATTTCGGTCGAGCAGGGAACAGGTTCTTCTTCTTGGGAGCATGCACGGTGTGTCTTGTGAAATTTTAGGATTCATTTCTTCAGAGAGAATTATTTAACACGACTGCCACGCCACCCATACGTGGGTGACACTTATTATTGGATTCAGTCATTATTTATTTTATTATCTATAGTAGTAGAAAGAGCGCCTAATAAAGTATAATGGAACCAGTAAAATGTGATGGAAGTTATGAATATTATTGATTAAGATTAGAGTAAGTGAAATGGATTGAAATGATTGTTTATATTCATTTTGTATAAAAATTTAGAAATTTCGCCATCTGCAGTTAATACAGCGTGGCAGTCGAAGTGTTAGAGTATGTAAAGGCCGTTGTTGCAATTAATTGGTGAAATGTATGAACTTGATTCGTTCATGGCTTCATTTGTGCAATCACGTACGTTTGGAAGTAGGCAGGTTATTTTGAAAATAATTCAATTCCAAATGACATATTTGCTAAGAATTTTATCATTTCAAGTAATGGCATAAGATAGGTAATACTGATTTGTTGGTTGTGAAATCAGAAACAAAATAAATTTGAATGTCAAAATATAAACATTCACGGTTATAGTAAGCATTATCGGAGATCAATATTCTCGGAATCTGTAGTGCTGTAATATAATCTACATGGTAGAAGAATATTATGCTTTTCTGTCCCCGGAAAATCAGGTAACAAATAGGCACATTTCAAACAAGATAACAGACATTCAAATAATCTGTGCAGTTATTTGTATTTATACGTATTATAGGATACATTATTATTCCAATAATACCAAGTGCAGTGTAACGACAGAATAAAGAGCAAATAAAATAAAAGTTTATTTGAATAATTATTTGAATAAATGTTTATTTCGATAATACCCAATCCTGGCATCCTTTAACGAATATATATATATAGTAAAATAGTAATACGTGTTGTGTATGGAGTACATGGAGTAACCGACTTGTTTATAGGCAGAATAAATCTGTAAATGTAGGAGTATCATATATTAAAAAATATAGCATCGTGGCTACAGAATTAAAATTTTAGTATACAAATTCTCTGTGCTAGCACGCAGTGTACGCTTCTTCCCGAAATTTCTGAGGCTCAAAGGGCTAAGCAGGAGTTTTAATTTAAATTTATTGCGGAGTGAATTATACTTACAATTAGAGGAGTTTTAAATTAAGCGATACGTTGTAATTATAGAGTTCCAGTCGTCATTAGAAGATGAGAATGCGTCACTTTGGAATTGGAAAATCCGTGATACAGCTAACTGATCTCTGCTGGGCAATGCAGTGCTCGTTTTGTGATTCTTGAAAAAACCAATAAACATTGTCAGCGCGTTCAGATGGTAATGCCAGGCAAACAAGTTCATATACACCGTGGGTCGATTCAGTTTCGTTTACAAGGTGTGAGCTCTTTGTTCTGCAAGACAGATTTAGGTACATTTTATCTGAGACGAAAACAACAAATGGGAAGGATTTATTATGAATTTACTTCAAATAAAATAGCAAATAATTTTCGAAATCTTATTTGAAAAATAAATTATTTCCGAACAATTCATTTGCCAAACATTTGGTTATTATTAATTATAATACAAAGGAACAGATAACAGTCAATCAGAATATAAACACTGCGATAAAAGTAAACACTGCCAATGATACGCATTGTCTTAGATTGCAACATAAGAAGCATCCAATCTAGGACATTATGATCACCTCTTTACTCACTATGTCACTCTGCCTCAGATACATTTCATATTTAACACGTAGAGCGCCACAGTGAAAGCAGCCGTACCTGATCAGACACCACATAATTTACTATTCTTTACATAAATCGTAAAGAAGGAAAGATATGAGTACACAATCGTATTCTTCTGTTCCTACATCATTGTTTCAGTATGAAGTTTGCTCAGAATTTTGTAACAATCAATAATTATTGAATTAAATTAAATTTGAGGTGCCGGTCACCGGTGACCCCCACGGCATTCAACGTGTCAAGGAAGCTCAACAAAATCAAACCAGCGAAGACACAACGCAAGAAAATGTTACACACACGCTGACAGAAGCAAACATGTACGGAGCTCAGATACTTTTGCAAATTGTAACCATTTATTTTTATCGCTGAGTCAGAATGTTAGAACACATGAATGTTTATACATGTGGTTTGGTTCAACAATAATGAATAGACTGAGGATATTTATGCGAATCTACATTTTTAGAATTCAATCATTTCTATGTTAACACCGCGACGGCCATAAATATTTCGCAGACATTGATTTCCTTTGACCATTTGTGGAAGAATTCTTAAGAAACGAAATATTTCATAATATTTTCTTCACATAGAATATTATACAATTTCAACTTTACTAATGTTTGAATACTTATTTATTATTAGTCACAGTCGGGTTTGTTCATTTATTTTACGTGAGAGTTATTCAAATAAATAAAGTCACGTGTACCTGACTGCGGCCGTCAAAGTTTTAATATAGTCGACAAAATTAAATTCTGACAAAATTTTATTTTAGGCTTCATATCCTTTAAAAATGTACTTTCCGGTTCTCTTATGTTATTGAATATACATATTTCGAGTATATGAATATGTTGAAGTGTATAAAGATCCGCAGTCTGGCAGCGAGACTATATTTCTAAAAGTTTTACTATCTTCCATTTTGGAGAATCAAAGTGATCGCCTTCAAAGCAGTTCCCTTGGGAGGCGATACACACCGATGGAGACGATTTTCCCGCTTCTTGAAGCAATGTTGCAAGTCTTAATCGTTTAGAGTGTTCACTCGCTCGGTCACGGCCTTTTGAACGGTTTCAATCGTATGAAACTGACAGCCTTTAAGATGATTTTTGATCTTGGAGAATCAAAAGTAATCGCAGGTACAGCGATCCGGGGAACAGGAGGGCCGGGGCACTGCTACAATTTTCTTTGCAGCTGAGAATTCGTTTATAGACATTGCAGTGTGAGTGCTCATCGATGCACTCATCCAATATAATGTTGTTTATCTGATAATTAAGATACACTTAGTCTGCATACTTTAACGCGTTGACTGCTGTGGTGGTCACCGGTTCTAATTCGAAATCACGCTGTCTTCAAGGAGAAATTTACAAAATAAGACTTTGTCTATAATTTTTACTATCACAAAATTAATTTTCTCATTAAAAAAAATATTAATGCAATAAGACAAACCTTCTAGAATAAAATAAAAAAAACGAACACAATCTAACAATTAGTTTCAAAGATAAAAATTCATCAGTACAGCCTGTTTTCATGAAAATATGCAAAACTTGCAAAATTCAAAGGTTCGTATTTTTTAAACAAATTCGAAACCAGCAAAATGATGACTTAAACTCCCCCTGATTTCACGTGCATTATATCATATTTCATTCTGAACAACATCCCTGAAAATAACGTCATGGCGCGATCGATTAGGCGTGGAATGACCCGTTAATAAGGTTCATAAATCGTAGCAGTTTACCTGTTCTTTGCCAGGCCTCCCAATCTAAGTTATAAAGCAAGCAATCTTATAACTTCTGCAACAAACCACGCACACTTAAATACACGCTCTCACACGAGATACCTGACTCCATCATGTCATTTTGGAGAACACGGTTCTGCTCACGCACACGCGCACAGGCTCAAGCGTCGCGACGCTTGAACATCAGTCAACAGTCATTAATGTAATGGAGAGGGTGTGAAATAGAGGACCCTACTTCCTTTTATTTCGCCTCTCAGACGAATCGTTCTCGATTTGATTTACGCGCGAAGGGAGCTGCCCTTAATCGAACGTCTATCTTCCGGGATCCGAGGGGGTTCCGAGGGAGCCTTATCAGGGCCGGTCGAAGCTGACGGGCAGGTTTTTTCGTCAGCAACGTCGATAAGAAGTCGCGCGGTGATTAATGACGTGGAACGAGCAATTAGTTACGAGGAGTCTCGTAATTAATCGCGGCGCCGGATCATCATGCCGCCGTTGCTGCTGAACGATTAGGTTACCGGGTAGAATTGCTTTCGTAAAGCTCGTAACACGGAAATTACGGAGCCGGATAGCGTTATTAATGCTGTACCGTGTTGGTAACCGATAATGATAATGTATGGCCTGTGCGGCGTTTGAATAAGAAATGAAATGAGATAGGCGATATCTGGTAGATTTGTCAGGGCTTGTGTCACTTTCAATTAGATCCGAGCGACAGTTGTTTAAAAAATAGAATAGAAAGTAATGTGTCTAATGACGTGTTGGCAGTTACTTAAAAAGAAAAATGGAAGGTGATATTTGGAATGACGTGTTGACAGTTATTTAAAAAAGAGAATAGAAAGTAATATATCTAATGACGTGTCGACAGTTACTTAAAAAGACAAATGAAAAGTAATATTTGGAATGACGTGTCGCTTAGAGTGGTCAGTTATTTTTATATTAAAAGTGACCATGAAGCCTCTTCTGTATTTTATGGCGCGATTAAATAAAATCAGTGAGAATTAATTGCTTTTATTAATGTTAACTGCGATTTCAAGTAAAAGTATAGATGATATTGAGTTGCAAGTAATTTTGGTTGTAAACATGTATTTTAGAAATCGACAGTTTGCACGGACATTATCGCGGCGGTTAAAATCAATAAAAATAATTATTTATTATCGCAAAATTCTGAGCAAACTTCGTACTAAAACTATAATGTAGGAACAGAAGAACACGACCGAGTACTCAAATCTTTTTTTTTACGATCTATACAACAAAAATAGTAAATTATATCGTGTCTGATTATGTACGGCCGTTTTCACTGTGGCGTTCAACGTGTTAACACTTCAACTGCCACGCTGCACTAGCTGCAAATGATCAACTTTCTAAATTTATATACAAAATTAATATAACTATAAATTGTAAATTTTTTAATCAGTATTATCGATAACTTTCATAATGTTTTTACTGCTATTATTAAACCTTATTAAATATATTCATTAATACTGTGCATGATCAAATAAATAATGATTCAATTTTTTTGTCACCCAAATATGGGAGACGTGCCACTCATAGTGCTAATGAAAGCGTTAGAAATTATTTACAAGATTGTATTAAGGGACATTTCTTGGAATGCAAAATAAGATAAGGATTCACTTGATCAGACACCAAATAATGAACTGATTTCGTGGAAAATGATTCCATTTGATCAAATATGATAATCACTATCACAACTGAATGATCGTTCGAAGATAAATTTCAAATCAGAAGCTATCTGAGGGGAATGGGCCCAGAGTGGGGGCAGACCGGAGTACGCGTGGTAGCTACCAGCTGACTACCGAGGGAAACTGATAGTGTCACTCGTGCGGCTCCCGACGGAAAAGTTCGTCACTCCTGCTCTATGATAACAAACTGTTCAAATAACAACAATTTGATGAAGAAATAGTTATATTATTTTCTACACCTGCGACTGAGCGAACAGCTGACGGCGCGTTCGTGTGACACTCACACAGGCGAGCACCTGTAGAGTATGCGCACGCACAGTGAGTCACGAAATTGTTCAAATACCTTCCTAACTACTTTTCTGTCTTAATTTTAGCGCAACCAAACAATATCGTAACAATAAACTCACCAACCTTCAGAAATATTAGATTGTCCCAAAGGTTCGTTTCGTTTTCTTCCTAAATATTAAGCGTACAAAATTTCATGGACGGTGCAATATTGTTAAAGTATGTACAATCTGAACATTCTATTCTATCACCTTTCTCCGTCTCTCCAAAATCCTCGCGATGCCATTTTTCCAAAATTCCTTTGACTGTCTGGCAAAATTCTGATCGAGGTGATCTGCCCAGCATGGAAATTACAAAAAGGAATTTTGGGGACAACGTAGCATAAGAAAATGCAGCGAGAGCTGGTCGAATCGATTCTAAACACAAACGCGAGTTACGGCATGGGGGAGAGTCTGAAGTGTTGGTCAGCAGGGGACTTTTCCTGGTACGCTGGTCCCTGGGCTGAGGACCAAGGCATTCTCTTCATGAACGAGCTGGCGGAGGGACGTACTATTGAGCATCAACGATTTGCGGGAACATTGTTGAGAACGATTTGTCTGCGGAAAAAGGGCGCAGCTGACAGGGCGGGGCGGAGCGGAGTCGGCGTTCCACGGTGATTTCTGCGGCTCTCGCAATTTCGCAACAATGCGAATGTCGCGTTACATTGTCGCAGCGGGCGTATCGATCGTGTCCGGTTGGAAAGCAACGAGCCATCGAAGGCTAACTGTCGCGTGTCCTGTCGCGTGGACACGGGCAATAAAAGGAAGGGTTCGCTCGTTTAACCGTTTCGAGTGGCGAGCACGTCACGCGAAACCTACACAGAACGTGCAAGAAAGAACCAAACCGCCGGATTTGCCGTTTGATGTGAAAATCGCCGAAATGGAAATGACTCTTTCAATGTCGTCGAGGGTTCTGTGACGTCCTGAAGGGAGAATGTAGCGATAGATGGAAAATGAGGGGCTTCCTCGAGATACTTAAAGAAAATAACTTTTCTTATCTTATTATTGTAATTAAGAGACAGAGTTGTTTGTATGTTGGCAAAAATCTCAGAAACTACTGAACCGATTGTTATGAAATTTTCATAATAGATTCTTTACATTTTCTGGAGTGTCATACTACTACACAAGAGACGTGACTTTCTAGATAACGATTTAGACTGATTGGTTGTTTCAAAAGGGAAACAAAGTATTTTAGTCAATTATAAGCTTATGGTTATCGTTTGTCGTGGGATTATTTGAACATTCTAAGTCAGACATGGCCATCCAGAGCAAGGCTTGGCTCCAGACTACCCCCACTCTGCGTCCATTCCCCTCACGTAGGTTGTGGTCTGGGTATGACGTCGAAAACATTGGTGATTATTGACAAGTACGGTATTTTAAGAAACGCTGACGTAATAAGAATAATTATTTGTTTATGTATGATATCAGCTGTATCTGGAGATTAAATCTCTACTTTCTTATTACGTGAGGGGAATGGACGCAGAGTGGGGGTAGGGCGGAGTCAGTCGTTGCTCTGGATGGCCATCTCTGTTCTAAATAGTTATAGAAATGATTAAAGTTACTAAACGTTGGAGTGAAGAAATTAAATGTAAATAGTCTTACATAAGGAAATTATATATTTAATAAATAGACATTGAAGTTTATTTATTTTACCGAAAAGCTTGTATAAAGAAATTAAGCTGTCTTGTATAAAGAAATCAGTTGAATAGGTTGAATAATGTAGGCGAAATTATAATGTGCTATCGTATTTAATACTAATTTTTAGCTTAACACGTTGATTGCCACAGTGGAAACAGCCATCCCTTGTCAGACACAAAATAAGTATTGTTTTTATTATAAATCGCACAGAAAAAATATGTTTACGTATTCAGTCGTGTGTATGCCTTTCTTCGCAAGTGTTGCAATGTAAAATTTGCTTAAAGTATTGCCAAAATCGATAATTTTTTAATTATAGAAAATTTAAGTATCGATCGTCGGTGAACCCTATGACAGTCAACGTGTTAAATGCGGTTCCTTAAATTATTATCATTTTAAATAACAAATTATAGTATGGTAGTGTGCCTAACACTAATGTTTAGCTTAAGTATGATTTCTTCAATTATCAGTATTCGAAGAATTTTGATTTCAACGAGGTTCATCGTACTATAGGCAGTTTTCACATAACTTGCTCGTGTAATGATTACCAGTGTGTAGGTCAGGTTGAACAATTAGTGGGTAGTAACAGGGTAAACACTCTGTGTATTGCTATTATATATTCCCCTCAGTATTACACAATCTTAAGTGCTTTAAAACTTACCCCATGTAGTTGTACCCTTGTTGGTATATGATTAAAGTAATTCATAATTGTTTCCAGAGGATTACCTGTAACTTGCGACGTACACGATTTTGATCGCTTATTACCAGATTGCGGATGTTTATGCAAATATACGATTTTAGATATAGATGTTTCTTGTTTTCTTGTAGTTGATGAAGTAGACCTCCGACAATATTGTATTTTACGCTTTAAATGTTACAAAATGTATTTTTTTTACTTCATAACATGTATATCTTGCACATCTTTGAATATATTAAATTGCACAAGGATCTGTAGTCTGTTTATTACTTTCTCTGTTAACAAATACATTATTAACACTTTAACTATAGAAAAACTGGAATATCATAGAAAAATTAACTCTTAAAAAATGATAAAGAAAATTTCACAGAATCTGAAGAGCCCTTTTCGCCATTGTTGTTATTCATTTTTTGTTTAATAAGTTCATGCTACGCTGGTTTTGAACTTCTGTGACAATTACAGTCGTTTCATATTCAACGTTACTTTCTTCAAATTTATGTATTCCATAAAGAGTACATGCTTTCAGCTTCTACTTTCCGCATAAAAAGCTTTGTACAGGAGCTTCATGTAATTTATGGTACAACTTTATTAACGACCAAAGTTACATTCCGTGATAACAGACATTATTTAGATACATGTAGAATAAAGTTCTACCAACACTTGACATTTTCAACGTTTGACGTTGATGGTGGAAGCTATTTCGTGCTATCGATCTTCTTTCGAAAACGTCAAAGTCATTTCAGCTCGTAGAACCACAAAATGGTCGACAAAATGTTTCAATATATTGTATGAAAAAATTCGCAAACCAGTTTTAAAACATATTAGTTAGAAAAACAGTAGTAGGGTAAAAAAACAATTAAAACCGATGAAGTTACCCTGAGTGGTCTTCAAAAGTACTTAATATACATCTACTAAAAAATATTTTACTGTTTTTGGTTGATGCATATGAAATGTCAGATTGTATAGCAATAACGAGACTACCATCTTTTAGAAAAAATTTCCTGTTTTACAAAAATCAGAATCACTCGCTTCTATACATTTTTGCCAATAATTCTACTCCTAATAAATCCCATTTGAGAAATTCTGCATTTCCTAAATTGGTCAAATTAGATTAGATATAGTGACGTGCATAAATGACTGAACATTACATTTTTTTAGACATGCTATGTAGAAGCAAAATAATGTCGAGTTTTGAACGATATAAAATTAAGAAATAATTTATAGACAAAGCCTAAAATTAAGATGCATCCTACAGACAAACTCTAAAATTAAGAAATAACTTACAAAGGTAAAACCAAGATCTGTGATCCTCCCACCGATTTTCTAGGATTCTACAGCCTTTTTAATCTGTCTGCTTCCTCGGTGAATAATTACTATAATTTAAACAATAACAACGTACAAAAATTCATGAACGCGGTATAACCGTTTATGAATAAATCTGTAATGTTTCAGGAAGATATACTTTTAGTTTTTAAAAAAAAAATTCCTGAAGTGTACTCTCGAAACAGGCCGAGAAAGAAGAATATCCTCTTAACTTCAAACTTGAAGTAGACTCCTTGGCCGGAAACTTCCATACTTTCATACATATTTAAAACTCTATATATGGACTTACATTGACGGGGCGAAAGTTTCCGAACACTTCGGTTTCCTAAAAGTGCTTTAAATAAATCATAATAAATCCACGTTTATATAGAGTAGAACTTCGATTATCCGAAAATTGCTCATCTTGTGACAGTTACAGGCTAAAATTATCATTACTGACACTGTGCATTGAATTTTACACCATTCTGTGTTCTACATTCCAAAATAAAATTTTCATTTTCATACGAAATATATTATAAATATATTATAATAGTTACGATGTGAGTCAGCCTATTATTAATTGCTGTTCGGTTAATAGACGTCCTATAATATATTCTTAAAAATAGTAGAAAAAATTATAGATTTCAACTTTACACTTCTCTATCTTATTTAACCCATACTAATTGTCCTCTTGAATGAATCGACTGCTTGGAAATTTCTGCAACCTACTGTCTGTGTTAACGCGTTGAATGCCTTCAAATTCAATTTAATTAAATAGCTATATATCATTACACGATTCCGAGCAATTTTCATATTGTAACATTAATTTGGTAACATAAAAGCGCGACTGAATACCCGAATATCTTTTCCCCCCACGATTTATATTAAAAACAGTAAATCGTATTGTGTCTGAATAGATATGACTGTTTTCACTGCGGCATTAAATGTGTGAAACAAATTTCTTCGTTTCTACAAAAACGATTTTCTGAATATTTATAGGATAAAGTCGATTAAAAGTTGTGACAGAACTTGACGCCACCCTCTATTCGGACCTCGTTGTCTGCCGTTTCGCAGAAAATGAAAAATGTCCGTTGGCCCGCCAGGGAGGAAAGTGGAAAAAAATTGGGGTCACGCGTTGCGAAAAGGTCACGTAATCGACAGGGTGGCAGAGATATTTCTTCGCGGGGACATGCAACAGATACTCTCACCCTCTAAAATTATAGCTCTTTCTTGCCCCTTCATATATTTTTTTCTCCGCGTTGTTTTCTCGTTAACAGTGGCACATGGCGGAGCCAGCTGGCAGCCAGGAAATGAAACGGCGCACCGGTTCCGTGTGATTCACGGTCTCAAATATTCATGGTGGGACCCCGTGGGGGTAGCAGAGGGGGTCTCGAAAGAGAGGAATGTCGCGCTTATATCGGGTGGGGTCTTTAATTTTCGCCGCCACAGCGTTTCGTTCTGCTCGAGAAAATCCTCGGGGGATAATTAAAGGTACGCCGCTCAGCTGCCTATTATTCCCGAGGATTCTCGAAACCCGACACCCGACACTCGAAAAATCCCGCGATATTAATGTTTCGACCCCCTCGAACAATCGTTTTTCGTATCTGCGCGAGATCAACGCTCGCGACAGAATTCTTTTTTCGTTGGTACAGAGTTTTCTAATAAGGGCCTCAGGATGTTTTTTTTTTGTAATATAACACACTTTAATTTAAAATATTTCGGGTTTCCTCATTTCAACATTAGCCCCTTAAGATACAAATAAAATAGGCCTCGATGTGTGCTAAAAATATCATTTAATATAGCTCAACTTAAAGTTATGTAAGCTGTACAAGAAACAGAATATTTACATTCCTATATATCAAAAAACAAAGTTAATAGACAATATTAGTGAACAATAATTAAAAAGAATAACGTCTAAAATGACATACGAAACAAATGACGTCTTCCAGACGTCTTTGTATGTCAAGGAGTTAACTGTGATCGATTACAATTATGTGTGAAAAATAATATCGGCCAAATGGCGACCTGGAAATTGTTCCTTTTTAGGAAAGCACTCGCATCATACATTTTTCGTAACAAATTATTTATTTGTAACAATATTTCAGACACAACTCATGACGCAACCATTAATTATTAATTCCGCAGCGTTCCTACACAATCAAAAAATATTTGTCTGCCCATTCCGTTTCTCAAAGGCAATTTTCTGTTTCAACGCACTCGTTTCGAAAAATATAACAAGAAAACATGAAGATCTTGCAGATGATACCGGCCAAAAGGCCACTGCGGTACTTTTGGCAAGAAGCCACTCTGTTTTCAAAATTTCCGATGACATCTGCGCATAATTGCGGTTCAATCTCATCGATACTGCGCCAAATCTTGTTGTTGAGGCCGTGAATGGTTTGCGAATCGATGGTGTACACTTTACCTTTCACGCAGTTCCAAAGGTATTAATCCAACGACGTCACGTCGCATGATCTTGGGGAGCATTTGGCATAGCTGATTCGTGAGATAATTCTGCCCCTGAATTTCGATCGCAATAAATCGATCTATTAATAAATCACTTATAAAGAAGAATTACTGCGAAGGCTGCTGCTTCTTGGTCTCCAATCATTTTTGGGGGACATTTTATGTCGCGAAATCCACGTAGGGAAACACGGGTCTATGTTAAATATCTTAGTAATAATAGAAAGTAACGTGTACAGGGTAGATAACGTAACTTGATTACTATAACCTTTTTTGTTACAACTGGACCAATACAAATCCTTCTTTTTTAAACATCTTGGTTTACAGGGGCTCACAGGCTAATTGCAGTATATTTTTTATAGGTCATTTTTCTCAATGTTATCAAGGTTTCCCTTAGTTTTTTAAATGGAACCCTATATTTTTTTCTATATCCTCACAGGGCATTAAAAAAAACTAATTCAAAGACGTTACCACGTTGGCTGCCGCAGTGGAAACAGCCATCCCTTATCAGACAAAATATAAATTGCTGTTTTTATTATAAATCACAGAGGAAGAGAATGTTTAAGTATTCAATCGTGTACATGCCTTTATATATTAGTGTTGCCATGTAAGATTCGCACAGAGTATTGTCAAGATCAATAATTATTTTATTAACACGTTGACTGCCCAATACGAGTTAATAACCGTACCATTCCGATCATCTAATCTCGAGATATTTGCACCTGGTAGTAATTAAAATCTCATAAAGGTACACGTGGCACATCGATACATATTTCTGGATCCGAACGTAAACATAGCTTTACGTACTAACAATAAGCTTAATTACTGTCAGATGCAAATGTCTCCAGATTAAATGATCGAAACGGTAGGGTTATTAAGGAAACATCGACAGAAACTCTCACACGTGTAGCATTTTTTACACAAAAAAATACATTATCATTTGAATAAATAATTTGCTGTAAAATTGCTGCAAGGAAGCAACGAAATTTCGCAGTGGCTTCATTTCATTAACTCGGAACGTATTGCTCATGGCTGATCATCGTTATTCATTGTTTCTGATCAGCAGCGAACAATTCAAATTTCGATGGAATTCCGAGAAGCAGAATTTTTAATTAGCATTATTCATTGGCAGCCTCCGCGTAGTTTCCAACCCCTCATTAACTCGTATCGAGCGTATATCGCACGTTAATTAATACACCTCTGATAATTTCAGCGTCGATCGCGGTCGAATCAGTCCGTTAATTGAGGTACGAAATTGAAATTCATAATTTCAATCATCAATGAGTTACGAATGCACTACTCGATGCTCGTTCTTCTGGCTTCGTTAGACAATCTATTCCCACATGACGGCGACAAAGAAACGTCACATTCCTTGATGCAACCTGGATTCGATTGTTCATTATCCAGTGGTACGAACAACTTTCAAGAATTTGGAAGCCCAAAGAATGTTCCGCGCTCACCACACATCCTAATTAGATGTAGAAGAAGAGCAGCGGCGGTGAAACGTGAAACCTTGAAATCAGAGTCTTTTGTTATCTTCAAAGATTCAGTTTCGCCGGCGATGCCGGGGATCCCTTAACCCAATTTTGATATCAAATGGACGCCATCTGCAGTTCGACCAACTGCACGAATGAGCTCTCAGCCACGCACAAAGCCTGAATGGAAAAATGCGGGAAAACAATGCTGCGAAATGAGGACGTGTTCCCTTTCTGAAAGCTGAAGAGATAACAAGAATCGCCTGTACGGATTACGGGACGGAAATTCGGGCACAGAACCTCTCGTCCTCAGCTGACTGCTGTTCTGGACGATTTATCCTGATCGTGGGATCTTGTTTCCTGGTCCTAATACCAAATTAGCCCCCCTCCTAGAGAGACTAGGGATCAAGACGCAAGAACCACTGGATCTGTACTCAATTTCTTATAATCTCGGTTAAGACGACGAAACATGTCGTTGTTACTCAGTCTTAGACGACAAAGATAAATGTTGAGATTTCACCTGAATGCTAAAATGCAGAGAGTAGCTCAGGAATTCCATTTGTGGAAGGTAATCGATATGCGGTGGCATATTGATTATGAAATGCATCAATGTGTATGATTTGAGACGGCTATGAATGTTTCAGATATTGATTTTTGTAAACAAAAGCCCGTTAATCATGTGAAGGATGATAAACTGTTTCTTTTATTAAGAAATTGTAATGTTCACCGTGCTGCACACATTCATCCATTCGTGTGAAGTAATGTATCTATCATACGGATTCAAACGGTTAGTAAATATGCGATTTTAAAATAACCATCAAACCTGATTGAAGTATTCTCTGATCCTATTCATAAGCAGGCTGCGCGTATCAATCGAGGATCGACCAAAAAGAATCTTCAGATCGCTAAATACTGCCTAAAATATTCATTAAAATAATTAATCCTGGATATAGCTCTGCTATGCAGACACGAATGGATGAAAAAGTTATCGAAATGTGAAATATTCTTTAACCCTTTCACTAATAACGCAGACTATAGTGGTTTTTGGCAAAATCATACATGGCTATAATCACTGAGAGTAGAAAAATCGCTTAATCACCAAATTGCTTGTCAAGAGCAGTATTTGTTAAGTACTTTTCTAATTTAATTTATATTGGAAAAATATATCTACCGCCCGAATAGCTAGACGGTATTGTCCATTTTTCATCCGACGCTGGCATAATGAAGAAGTTAAATAGCTACCATGTTGCGAATATCTGACGAGATATCTCGTTTTGAAAAGGAAGAGTGGGAGGAGGATCGGAAACGGGATATCACGTGACTAGTACGCAATGTGTCAACACGTTCCGTGGCACAGTGGAAAAATCCATAACTAGTCAGACGCGCGAAACTAGCTTTTCAATTCCATAACGAGTCAGACACGCGAAACTAGCTCTTCAATTCAATAACGAGTCAGACACGTGGAAATGGCTTTTCAATTTCATAACGAGTCACATACTCGAAACCAGCCTTCCAATTCCGTAACAAGTTTGGCACGTGAAAACAGAGAATTTCCAACCAATTTCCAAAAGAGACTATAAATAAAAAATAACAGACGCTTCGCAGAAGCAGCCGACGGATGTGGCAGTTATCCATAAAGGTCATTTACTGTCATTTATGAGTGTATCATTATTTTCTATGGGGATGTTTGCCAGCACGTCCTCTCCAGATCTGAACGCTTCATGAATATTGTATTTGCGATAGTTCACAGAATCTGGAATACATGGATTGTCACGTCTGTCACTGAAAAACATTAGAACATTTAGAACTGATGCATCACTGATGGCTGACAATCGGTTTTCCTAATAGAAACACTCTGATATATGACAAATGACCATTTTCTCTGCAACCCACATAAAAATAAAGAGCAGCCAATCTGTGTGCTTTAGGTTCAAACATGTGCAACAGAATTATTATAGTCAACACAAAATTTGTCGATAACACTTCTAACAACACCATGCATCTCTTTGCTACTTGTTACTACGTTTAACACTGTATTAATACATTAAATCATTGAACTAACTGTAGTTCATTAACTACAATAGATTGCAGTGCCCTCTTCTAATAAGCGTCAGCGAAATTCATGGCTTCGTTAAAATTATTTCTTCACTGCGGTATTCAGACCGGACAACAATACTATTTCTTTTTTAATTCGAAATAATGATACCGTTCAGGGTACATGTATTTCGCGTCTTTGGTATGTTCATAATACATACTACTTCTAATCACATACATTAGTATCGCGTTTGCTGACCAGGATTTGCCTGGTTGACTGACCATCGCTATCGCCACCAGTTCTAAAATAAACAAACGTAAACAAGACTGACACGAATTCCCAAAAAGGTCGAAGTCCTTATCTGCCAATATTCTGTCATTTCGCTCGCCCCGACATCCAAACATGTTTATTTAGGACCTCGATATCAGGTATTTGTATCTCACTCGCATTTAGGGGAGAAGAAACATACTCTGGATCTCCTAGAACTCTACCTCCCTTGATAGCTGGCCAGATACAGTCCGAGCCACAGACAGCTAACGCGGCACCACTGTCTATAAATCTTCGTCATGTTCTCTTCTTATAAGGAAGGGTATTGGACCGTCCCCTCCCGATTGTGATGAAAGTTTGCAGGTTTGCAGAGTAGCCAAAAATAAGAGACACTTTTTTTTCCGCTGCGGATACTCAAGTTTATGGGGTGAAATCACCCCCGAGGCTATCTCGGAAACTATTAAAGATAAAAATATACTTCAAATTGCAAAGTTGTAATATTGTTTGTGTACAATAATTTGGTATAGAAGATTTTCAAAAATAGTTCATAGTTTTCGAGATAGCCTTGACGGTGCCAATATTCAGGGGGTGATTTCACATCTTAAACTTCAGTATCCGCAATTAAAAAAATATACGTGTCTCTTATTTTTGGTCATTCTAAAAACCTGCAAAACTTCATCAAAATCGGGAGGAGACGATCCAGTACCCTTCCCTGTTAGATAATTTATTTCCCTCAGTTTCTTTTTTCCATTGCTTTCTTTATCCATTCGATTCCTCGTCTATCCTCGTCCATTAGTTTCTCCATTCTCTCATCTTCCACCGTATATTCACATATTATCACAACATGCTGCCCAGTTTCTTCTGTATCACACATATTCTGCATTTCTGTTTCTCTTCATCCATCCAACGCCAGTTTGCTCACCACTCAGTTCCCATTACTATAATAATAATAACAATAATACATGTTTTATTCAGCCTCACAGCTAAGAATTGGATTTGGTTTACATTATCCTATTTTGTACAAAGTTAACTTATCCACGCATTCGATTCATTCACTCTCTCTCTTTCCCTCCCTCTCTCTGGTTCACACTCCGTCCTACTCTGCTAACAAACTACCCTATTTATTTATTGCACGAGTTCCCATTGCTATATAACTCTATTTGTTCGCAGGCTACACTCACGAGTCGTGGATCAACCACGAGGAGCCACCGAAATACGCGACCCTTCGTTCAGCGGCGGAGTTGGCCCGACCGGTCGTCCCATCTCCGCCTCCGCCAGCCGCTCCGCAGGAGCTGCCACCTGTGGTGGTGACCGGGTCCAGTTTGCACCAGCCGCATCCAGCCCCGGCGACAACGGCATCGTCGTCCGCGTCGCTGAGCCTGCCGCCCAGGAAGAGCCTCGCGATGTGTTTCACCAGCACCGGGACAGCGTTGTCGCTTCCACCGAAAAAGAAGGACATCTACAGGCCTTACAGCCTTCAGCCGACGTCGGAGATCCGCACGTCGGCCGAGGAGGACCTGTCCGCGGCTCAGGCTATCCTCGATCTGAGCGCATCACCCGCCGCACCCACGCACTCGGTGTTCATTCACACCTTGTCACCGCCTCCGCCTCCTCCGCCGCCGCCTCCGCAGCCAACGGCGTCCGGCGTCGCGACGCCGGGCCAGCTGCAGCCCGCACAGCTGCAATCGACCCAGCCCATCCCGGTGTCGGTGCTGGTGCCGGTGCCCAGCTCGCAGACCAGTCAGCTGCGACAACAGGAACAAACGCCCCAGCCGCAATCGCCGGACCCTGCAGAGGGCAACTCGAACAACTGCTCCAATGGCAGGGACGGGTGAGTATCGTGCATTGGATCGTCCGCGAACGCGGTGTTTCGCCATTCACGATGGGGCGTGTTTGATGGATGAATGACTGCGTAATTCGATGTTGTAATCTTGCTTTTGTGTACGATCGCTTGCTGGATGTTGATATGGTACGATCGGACGGTATCGATTGGTCGTTAACGTGTTGTTCAACCATTAGCGTCTGGATAAATGTTTGTCTCTTTTGTCGTGCGTGAACACGTTGCATGATAACGCCTGTTGCTGGGGTATACTTGATCGATTGTACTAATGGCTACCTGCGAGAGATGGCCCAGACCGAGTCGGTCCAATGGTGTTCCTGATCAGGACGTTATACACAAAGTTGTGTTTAACGATCAATAGTTTGTTAAATAAGTATGACGAAACAACTGTAACGGTTATCAAAAAGAATGGTGGTTTACTATGCGAAAGGTAAACACTTTTTTCACACGAGACACACTTAACTTTCTTGACACACAAGACATACTGAACTCTCATCTCCTAACGCTGTGCTCAGTTAGACATTTTCATGTCTTTGCAACGGTTTCAACTGTCATACTCATGTAGATGTTATCCAGCGACGATCAAAGGACACTATCTACTTAGGCACCTTACCACACCCACAAAATTTACCCCAACAGTACATGCAGAGCGTAATGAAGTTTCAGTAGCCCTACCACGTGTTCTATAAATCATTCTGAGCAAACAAGTTTTAATAAACTTATATCTCCAGATAAATTGAGACATCGAAGATTGCAGAAGTATCTTTCAGTGAAGTCTCAATTCATGGTCAGATTTTACACAATAGCAGTGCCTAAATATAAATGTGTATATCAAAATTATAGGACTTGCTTCTAAACTATTTGTAAGAAACTATTATACATCTCAAACTTTAAAAGATTACAAAGTTGCGATTAATCATAGGAGTTTAACCTTTACAAAATTTTTCAACACTCTCTGCAAGTGCCTCTATACTCTTAATAACACAAACTATAGAGAGAGTAATTGAATATGTAAGAAAACGTCAGGGATGAATTCAGCACTTAAAGTCGACGAAACAAGTTTCCATAACAGAGGTAGAAACTTATGAGAAAAGTTGTCTCCTACCTTATTCGCCCTTTGAACCCATTTAAATTGCTCATAAAACATTTCTCATACCGTCACATCCGGAGAAGGTAATCAGGGTGCCTGTTTCGCGTGGTACACCTGTACATTAGAACTCGTTTGCTTGGAATCATCCACAGCGTACCTAATCGAGCCACAGTCTCGAAACGGACCACCCGGTAACCCTTGAAAATCCTGTCAACCAGTTCTATCCACCAATTATCATTCTCCTGATCAACAGCGGCGCCAACGGCAGCAAGACGGTCGCCTACACGTACGAGGCGTTCTTCGTGTCCGACGGCCGTTCGAAGCGTCGCAGCAGCGGCAGCACGAGCGGTCCGGCGGTGCCCGACAAGGAGGCGGCCCAACCGGACAGGCCGAAGTTCACCTGCACGGAGTGCGGGAAGCAGTACGCGACATCCTCGAACCTGTCGCGGCACAAGCAGACTCACCGCAGCCTGGACTCCCAGTCGGCGAAGAAGTGCATCCACTGCGGGAAGGCGTACGTCAGCATGCCCGCGTTGGCGATGCACGTGCTCACCCACAAGCTGGCCCACAGCTGCGGCGTCTGCGGTAAGATGTTCTCGCGGCCTTGGCTGCTCCAAGGTCACCTGAGGAGCCACACGGGCGAGAAACCTTACGGCTGCGCCCACTGCGGCAAGGCGTTCGCCGATCGGTCGAACCTGCGCGCCCACATGCAAACCCACTCGGCAGACAAGAACTACGAGTGCTCGAGATGCCACAAGACGTTCGCCCTGAAGTCATACCTGAACAAACACCTGGAGTCCGCCTGTCTGCGGGACGACGAGGTGCCGCCGCCGCCGCAGCAACAGCAACAGCCGACTCAGCAGGGGAGCAACCACACGGCGCAGCATCAGCAGAGCAACAATCGCGGTTTGTAGCAGCGCTACGACCACGCGAAGAGCATCAGCGACGGGTGTCTGGATGTGCTCGCGGACCTGGCCACGAGGGAGAGCTAGCGGTCGTTCGATGAGGATTCAAATGAGGTTTGCCCGTAGGTTTTAAGTAGAAAAGTGCCAGTAGAGAGAGAAAGAAAGAAGGGGAGAAAGAGAGGGAGTATTTAGAGAGATATTAACGGTGGTAGAAGGACGAGGGGAGGAGATAGAAAGAGAGCGAACATGGTATCGGTTTCTTAAAATAATGTCTAACATTAATAAAAACGTCCAGTAATGTTAAGTCTTACAAAAAATGAGAGAAACGAAGGAAAATTTCCGAACAAAAGAGATACACGTCGAACGGTGACGTCCACAATGCAGTCTAGTCACTCTAGTCGATTATACCTATTACGATTATGATATTATATTATTATATTATATATATATATATATATATATATTATATTATTATATATAAATATATAGTATATTTACTAGCGCGAGTACGATTCTAGTCGCGAGCTCGTTACGGAGACACTATTTATTAAATACTTAGCTGCCTAAAGCGAAGAGACGGAGGAAGAGACGCTCTCCGTGGTAACAAAGACGCGAAGAACGCGGAGGATCCGTCGTGATTGCGGATTCGATACAATAACGAAGCTAAGCTCGATTTTAGGGACGAGTCAACGAGATTTCCGGCCTGCTTTCGATTCTTCCCCTTCTGAAACCCACCCCGAACCCTGCCACACCGTGTCCCCGGACACGCTAGACGCTTAACGCCCGCGTCGGGACGCCAGGCCGGGGCTGTCTCGCGGGGATCGTGTCCGATGTTCGATCGTCGAAACGCACAGACCCGTTCTACTCCCAGCGAAGTCGATTCTAGTTTTTATCAGATACTTCCGACGACGCGACACGAACGAAACCCGACGACCCACCCAAGCATGTTCCTTTTCGAAAATTCTATTCGACCAGGGGTCGACGGGGTCGACGGACGATCGATGTCCTTGACTTGACTCGGAGACGATGGCGCGGGTCAGCGCGTTTCGGTCGACGAAGAGATCCGCTGCACACAGCCGTAGCGTGTAAGGCGATCTTATGTACACCTTGAAAATATCGACTCTTCAGGGAGTTCATCGTTTCTCACCTGTGGACGGGGGAACGTTTCACGTCGGTCGACCGAACGAATTTTATTTGTAGTATGTCGGAAGGCTCCTCGAAGGTTAGCACAAAGTCGAAGAGCTGAAAGGTCGACGCAGTGTGGAATTTTGCCTTGTCCTTTTTACCTGTCGCGCAGAGTTGCGCGAGATTTGATAAACCGCCGCATTGTGTATGGAAAAGTAACAGAAGCATCCGGTTCAACGTGGGTGGCTTCGCGGGTGTGCGTTCGCGACAGGTTGCAATTCTTTTTGGTTCGATTTTTGTTGTCGCGTTACGCGGACGGCTGTGCGCAAGCTCCAGTGCAAAGAAAACTTCAGACACGTGCATACATACACACACATACGGACATAAACACGTAGAACAGTACACGTACACACGGTACACGTATATTTAGAGCAGATTCGAATAATAGATGCGTAACATTGTTATACACGATATTTTATAGAAGCGATATAACGAGTAAGGAAAAAAAAGTAATAATGACGACGCGTACGGTCAAAAAAGCAATGTTTCGACACAACGAATTATATAATTATACATATTAGAGGCGAACATCGAAGTTTAACGTGATTGAAATACGATGATTTGCTTCGGCACGAAACTTTTTTTCGATCGTCACGACCACGCTCTTCGGGCCTGCCTCTTTCGCGACTCGTGCTCGAGAAGTTTGCGCTTCGATCGGTCGGATTTTATCTGTCACGATTCCGCTGTTTCTCCATCTTTTTTCTTTCGAAGAAAAAGTAGCTTACTCGACTCTGGGTACAGACAAATTTTTGATAGTTTGAGGCTGTTAGCAGAGAATAATGATTAAGTATCCTGTTGCTGGGGATACCAAACGAAAAATTGTTAATGGCAGACGATTGAACTGAAGTATATTGGAAACGGTGTTCTGTATTGTTTAATACAAGAGATTAAACTGTTTTTTATAGTAAAAATAATTATAAAGTGTTTAGACCGATGGAGGACATTGTTTTGCAGTCAAAATGGAGGATATGTGTTTTCTTTGTATATGGTGTCTGGTTGCAGATTTATTCCCAGTTTATTGTACACTGAATCAACTTTTTTCCGTTTCTTTTTTAGGAAGAATTTGTACAGTTTGTTACTATTCTATAATTTCTGCACTGAATTTTAGTTAAAAAAATTTCTACACGAATTTCTGTTCTATAAAACTGTACAGCAATACATAATTACCTTTGCAGTATTTGCATTTGTTTTTAGACTTCTTGTCAGTTCAGCTTCTCTAAAACGTGTCCTTTTCTTATTGTAAATTCTTAACATTTAAGTCCTCAAGAGATTCAACTGTAGGGAAATAATTAACGTTAAATCGATTGCAATATAAAATATGCACTACAATTTTTTAAAAAGAATTAGAAGTAAACATACGTTCAGGAAAAAGCTGTAGTAATTTTCTCAGTACAAAAGAGGCTTTATTTATGAATATTCACTTGATTCACTTTCAATCAAACGAACCATTTTTATCAGAAAACTACATTATTCCTCCTGCTTCGATTTAATCGTAGCACATGCGCAGTATCCGCGTAAAACATGCTACCAACAGTGTATACAACTTATCCTCCGGAGCAGTAACAAGCACGAAATTGATCCTTCAGAGGCAGCTGCATCAAAGTAGAATGAAATTCAGAGACAACAGTTGATTAGACGGTGAGATCCGACAGAAAAATCCGACCTGCGTTTCACGTTCGACCGTTTGTACGTACGGTGTCTCGCGAAGCAGCGATTCACCGGCTTACCCTTTGCAAACGAAGAGAAAAGCGAAACGGAACCGGTCGCACGAGGGACAGAGAAGAGCGTGGACCGTAGCCAGCCCGACGTCGTGACGATCCGACGAGTCCTTTTGTAATAATTATTGCCGACAAATAATTAAACCGCGTTGCATGTACAGAGTAGCCGACCTCACCGCCAAAGTAAAGCATATAAAAATAAAAAACGAGAAAAAAAGAAGGAAGCGCGAAGAACGGATGAGAAGCGCGAGAGGTTCGCGCAGCGGGTCCTCTCGACGGGATCCATCGTGGATCCCTTTGGATCCGTCGCGGATCCCGCGACGGGACACGAGCAACGAATCCCAAGGCTCACCCCCTGTCCTTGGCGACGTTTCACGAGTTTTCCGCAGCATCGATCGCGCGACTCGTGTTGCGACTCGTCGCGTAACGAACGTAGAGCAATAAAGCCCTAAGCAATATTAATTAACGAAGTAAATTTATAGTCAGTCGGCTCGAGTAGCGCGTACAGAAGGAGCGAGATACATCGAAAACGAAGTGCACCGTTTGACGCGTGTTCGTTTTATTTATTGTACAGACGGACGAGCCCCGTCGCGAGAGGAGCGGATCGATCATGCGCCGATCCTCCTGAACATTTTTCGTCCCGAGTGATAAGACGGCGTCGATAAGAGATCCGCTCCTGTCCGACGGTTCGTCCACTTCGTTCGTAACGTCTCACCGACGCAACATTCCTTGCCTCCATAGCCAATCTATTGTTCTCCCGATTTACCGTCTGCATAGTATTTATTTTTTTGCGAACTGTTGTCAGTATTATTATTATTATTATGATTATTAGTGTTTGCGGCATCCTCGTACTTATTATTGTCAACGGTATTTATTATATTTATTATTATTATTATTATTATTATTGGCACGGTGTGTATTTATTTCTCCTTTATATTTATTCAACCCCCCCCCCCCCCCCGATCACCGTTCCGTTTCTCATTGTTGTCGTTACCATTGTTCACCGTTATCCTCGCCCGCCATTATTGTTATCATCGCGCCGATACAACGACTCGGTACAACGATCGGTGTCGCGACTGGAAAAAAAAAAAGAAGAAACGAGACGAGAGAAGAATAAAAAAAAAGGCGTCGCGCGAACAGCAACGAAGAATTATATTTTAAGGAACAAGCACGTGCAATTTCCGTTTTCCGTGATCGCAGGTGAAAACAAAAGGAATGCCGCATCCCGTGCTCGCGATAAGGTCTGCTTTATTAAGCCGGTCTCGCGTGTACAGTCGTTAAGTCGATATAATTGAACTTCCGGAACGTGGTAACGTACACGCATACATATACTCGAAGTAGCGTATATACCCGTAACGCATTCTTATACACGCGCGAATACACGTATACACACGTATGTACTCTACCAATGCGTAAACTGTAAATCGTAGTAGGAGCGAGAAAGGCGGCTTTAACGTGAACGCCTCGCAACGATTCTCTGGGCTTGACTTTCGGAAACACGAAGATTCTTCGTGATAAGCCATTTTGCAAATTTCTGGAACGGCTGCTAATTCGTTAAGAATTTTAATCCTTTCATTCATGAATTATTTGACGGCCACAAGGAAGGATCTGTATCTGTTTTTGAGAATATTTATAATATTTTAAAGGCGTTTAACCCTTTGACTGTGGATTACTGTGAAACGGGCGAACGCTGCGTGCGGCCAAGCTGCGGTAGCATGCAACGTGCCGTTGCACCAAACGCCTATAGGCGTCGACAGCACGCGGTGAGGGCACCGTCAAACACCTACAGCAATCAAACGGTTATCACCGAAAGGAATTGTCATGGACACCGATAGCATTTCATTTCGTAAGGCTGAGGCAATGCGCATTTTGGAAAATAGTTCTTTCGATCGTTTTTCTCCCTGTTCACTGGTTAGAGTCTTTATGGTCGCGAGGGGGGTTCAATTAAAATTGGTCGTCGATGGGAGAGAGGCGGATGCAAACGTTCGGATAGGAATGCATCGAGATCACAGTTCGTTACCGGGAATTGCACCGGTTCGTTAGGAAGTCTCACGGACAATTAAAGTATTTTAATTGACCGGCCACCGAGACCGTTTCCATGCCCGCCGTAACTTCACGGCGTTATTAACGACCGAACCGGACCGCACCCGTTCGCCATTCTGGATTCTCGAACTAATTAAGAGTTTTTCTTGCTGTCAAGCCCCTCCATCCTAACCTACGGTCTCTATTTTCCACTGTTTTCCCTTGCTTCATTAGAAGGAATAATTGTTTGCCCTTTTCGCGAACAGGACGCAGGTGACCCTCCTGTAACACGGTACAAAGATTGTTTATTTTTACTTGTTCAGATGTACGAGGTAACCAGGTGACGAGACTATCAGGTCATCAGTGATGTTGTTTTTAAGTATTACTTCATCAGACGTAAACAAATTAACGGGTGTAGGTACTTTTTATTTATCAAGATACTGAATATTAATTTTAGTGGCCTTGCTGAACTATTTCAACATTTCTATTATTTGAAGACAATTTATTTCAGGCTGATTTCAAGCAATTGGTAACATTGAATTTTTTTGTCAGCTAACAAGCTGTCGACTTACCTAAATAGGTGGTAGTTGGTAGCTACAACTACTTTCTAGTGGTGCAAACGCAATTATAATATTTTTTTACTAATATTGTGTATTATTTACAAAATTGTTAGCAGTAGGTCTTTAGAAAAATTCTAAACAAAGGAGATTCCTCATACTCCGCCATGTGTATAGTACAATTTTTACAAAACAATACCCAGATTGTATATTTATATTTACTTAACATACGTTTTATAAGACAGAGAATGACATTACTTATGCGATGACCTGATAGTATGTTACATGGAATTATGTTTGAACAGAGTACGTAGATAAAATAAATTAAACCTTTTCTGGGATGAATTTATTGCAGTTGGAAAAAATGTTTAATTTCACTTACTCGAATTTCGATAAACAAGGCTTGTGCGTCTGTTAACTCTATCGGTACAATTTATATAAAAGACGTTCAGTTGCTTAGCATAGTTCGTGCATCGACTGCATGTTATTAATTTTTCATTGTAGTCTCTGTACAGACTATGCAAAACAGATTACACCCGTCGCCTGTGTGTCGAATGCAGCTTAAAAGTACCAACAACGCGTTATAGTCCGCGTATCGATCGCTCTGATAGACTGAGTAACAGGTATTGATGTGTCTTCTAGGTTGCATCGACTATAAGTGAAAGTTGCTAATACGTTGTCTACAGCAACACTGACCGCGAATGCTAGAATGCTATAGTTGCTATCCGCACATCAAGAAATGCATTGTGTAATCGGGTACAAATACTGCATGACTATAAATTCTATTTTAAATTCATAGTTACCTTTTTCGGCGGCACAACCATTTAATTTTGAGTATCAAGCTTGAGGCAATGTTATTAGAACGCAATATTTTTAAATTCATGATCTCAGATGACAGTTTGATCGCTATAAATGGCCTAAGTTTGATCTAGTTTCATTATAATTGAATTAACATTTTCAACATTCCATATCTTTTAAATTCATAAACTCAGAGGTTGGAGCAGTGACTATAAATTGTGTTCTAGATTAATATTCAATTTTTTTTGAGATAGTATAATTTTAAATACTAATTGTACAGACCAAATTACCATTAAAATTTAATATTATTCAAATACATGATTCAGGGAACAGCTGGGTGACTATAAATTCGGCTTTAAATTACTATTACTAGTATCTGGAGTATGTCCTATTCAATTTTGAATAGCCGAGTTATCGATCGAAATAACATCCTCAAAATACAATATTTTTCAAACAAAGAAACTCAGAGACTAGCGCAGTGACTATTACTTTTGTTTTAAATTAATAATCATTTTTTAGGCCGCACTATAATTTTAAATATCCACTTTGAGGATCAAGCTAACATTAAAATTCGGTGTTGATGCAACACAATCCCAGTGGACAGGTCGACGACAATAAACTTTGTCCAAATTTGTCGCTTTCCTTTTTGCAGCACGACATATTCAGTTTCGAAAGCTCAGCATACCGATCGGATAAACATTCTCGAAATTCACCATCTATCAAATTCCCAAACTCAGAGGATAGTCAGCAGAATCCGTTAAAGCCGCAGCCTGTGAATCCGACGTTACTCAGAGGTGCTCAAAGAAGTGTGTACAAACCGTAGCCGAATCTTCGCTAAATTCAATAATATATTTATCGATAACGAGGGACGAGCGTGACGAATAACTAGCGATAGCAACCAAGAAACCTGCACGAATACTTCTCGATCGTTTCTGTAAATAGTCACCCGCTACGACGAAGCGGCGAAGCCCCGTCTCCAACGCGCAAGCTCCTCGGTCGGTCGACGGTCGAACATCGAAGGGAATCAATTTTCCTGGACGCTTCTAACGAGAATGTACATAAATAAGAAAAAACTGTAAATTAGGCGAGTCACGGGCGCACGTTCGAGTCGTAAATAAACGGTAGAGATCGATTTTACTGATCGAGGAGCTTCGCCGTTTCCGCTTCGGAAATTGCACCGCTCGCTTCTCGATCGCGGCGCGCGCCATGGAGCCGGAAGTGTCGCATCGAGCGACACGCACTTCCGATCGTACAGCGTGAACTCGAATTAGCGGCCCTAGAAGCTGGTTCTAGCCCTTACAAACAGTATTTTTTATATCGATCTCCGCCACGGAGCCACGCGAACGAAGGGAAACGTGTACATGCTTTTTGTCACGCCTGCGACTGGTCACGCTTCAATCTTCGAAACGCTTCGCGGATTTCCATGGAACGAAACGCGCGGTGCCCGCCGAATCAAAAGTCTCCGAAGCACTTCGAACGGAACTCCCGGAATCCGGACGCCTTCGTGAGATCGCTATTCTGGCAGACGTACTGACTGTTCTCCGCGTTCACCCCCTGCGTGACGAGGTTGGTCGTGCCACGTCGAAAGCTCGCGTACTTTAAACGATATATTCTGTACATACGTATCTAATCTACGTCTAACTTCACGTAACTTGTATAGAAAGCTTCCTAAGGTACACGTAAGAACACGTGCGTAGCTAGATCTATCGTATCGTAGCTGGTAGTCTTCTAATCTTCCTCTGACCGGCCGGCCGTTCGACACGGTCGGTCGTCTACTGATATCTTCTCGCTTAATATTTATGTCGGAGATATACTTGTATCTCTGGTCGCTGAAACGGCAACAGAATTTTTCCTGCTCCCCAGGATCGCAGTAGACCCTCTTACGACGCGAGAATGCGCCGCATGAATTTCGCATTAAACGAAATTTATATTATAAGAAACGTAAGGACTCGTTTCCTACGGAGAGAACAATTCTGACGACCAGAGGGATGAAAGTTGATAATGTCTGCGTTTATAGACTTCGATTTATCTATCGCGTTGTATGAGAATCTACTGTATTGTCCTATGGAAGAAACGGCAGCGACTCGATGGTCTTCATTGACCATTGACAGCTCATTTGCAAGGCATCTCCGAAGAGTCGACTCAGTCTGTTGCCGTTTTCAGCCTTCGTGTCTCCTCGACTGCTCGTGCTGTTACTTCTGCTCCTATTCTCGGGTGTCTGTGCACTTTCGCGAATTTCTGTCCGCGGCCATCCGAAGAGGATCCGCGTGAACCGATAAAATCGATCGAGCCGTTCGTTCGAAGCGTTACGATCGAGTGGCCGGTCGAGCCGCTCGCGACGCCGTCGTGCAACGAAGCTGTTTCGCGAGATACGGTCAGCAACGAAACGTCAGACGGACGGTTACGCGAGAACAACGTAACGTCTCTGTCCTCGATTATTTTTGTAAACGGTTTTCGAGCAATCAGCGCTGCAGGGGCGCGGAATTCGATTCAACGCGGCCGCCATTGCGGCCAACCGGAGGCAGCTCTCAACGCGCGATCGCGATTTCTCGACGGTTTAATGAAATTCTGCACCGCGCGCCGGCCTGTCCGTCATTTTCGCCGACGCAACGGGAAACTTTAATCGGATCTCGATGAACGGAAGTCCAATTAGGGACCGCAGTTTTCGGTGGCTGCGCCCGACGGTTGCGACGGAAACTTCGATAACACGAACCGTGATCGATTAACTCGCATTGAAAACGCGCCGCGGCGGCTCGACACGAGCTTTCTCGATTTTCGATACGAACCTCTGCGCGAACGACAGCTTCCTCTGGACCATTGGAACAACCGAACGTTCGGATCGCTGAAGGGAGGGTAACAAAGGGATCTCCCTTCGACGGTGAACCACCACGATCAAAGACTCTAAAATGCTTCGCTCTATCGCCACGACTATCGATTTCTCTAACATTTCGACCCTTCGAACGCTTTTTCACTATCTCTCAGCTCGTTGACTGTCATACGAATCATTTTGACTGGATTGCGGTTCTTTATGCGATTTAATGCACTCAAATACGTGGAGGATGCGCGTTTCTTTATGTGAGTGACAGAAAAATACACTTGACGACGTTAGAAGCATGAACCACAGTTTTGTAGGTGTTTCATTTTTGTTTAACTACTATAAAACCAAAAGTGTTGAACTTTCATCATGTATATTTGCGTAAACATCCGCGGTCTGTTAATGACACATCGAATTCGATTTGATTGAACACCTATATTTTCAGTAATTTTTCAATTTTACTTGGAATTTTATATTTCAATAACAATGTGAAATTGTTGGTGTGTCATTGAACAGTGAAGAGCTTAACCCTTTGTGGTCGAATGGCATAATACTGAAATCATTGTTACAATTAGCCAAAGCTGTCGAATAGCGCAGTGCTGTAGGACGATTAATTGTTCAGGATATAATTTGTGAACGAAAGCAGGTAATTAAGAGACAACCATAGTTGTCATCGTCGATATTCTAAATCTAAAGAAATATATATGGTTTGCATAGAAAAAAATTACAATCCAAGTGGTTGGTCGAGTTCAAAGTTTGACCGCAAAATGTTAAGAATCTTTACGACTTATTTAGAGAAAAAAAAGGATGTTATAATGTATAGTTTTGAGTACCACATATTTCATTATGGCAGTCAACGTGGTGACACTTAAACCACGGGACACGAAATTTTCCTTTTACAGGTAGAATAGTTTACGCATTCCCTGTGCTCGGAAGAGAGTTCGCCCCAAGATACAAAAAGAAAAAAACAATATTTAGAATTCTACACGAATGCTAGTAACTAATAAGCGAGGATTATCACACACCTGAATAGCCACAAAGGAAATCCAGACGAATAATTAATAAGGAATACAGTTGGGTAAGAATAGTCAAAGAATTAAATTATAAATCGCAATTATATTCATGATTTTAAACTGCTCGAAAACAGTTGATTCACCAGTGTTGAACACTTATCATTTTAACGAACACGATTGTACTTGTAAAGGAAAACCCACGTGTCCCGTCAGTTAAGTCCTAAGCATTCTCGATCTTCGCTTTCGGTCTTGATCTTTACTCAGAACTGTCTCTAACAGTTTCCAAAGGATAACGTAAAGGCGAGAACACATGTACGTTAAACAAAATATCCTGTCGTTAGACTGATACAACAACAAACACCGTGGGAACATTCGTTATTTCGTCGCTCGCTTTACTCGTCTATTGCGGAGACACCTAAATTAGATCTTACAAGGTCATTTCCTCGTCTACTTTAACCTTTCAGCTGTGGGCGATCTATAAAATGATCTCCACCGTTGCACTCACAGTTCTAAAGCAAAATATAATAAAAAAAAGTACTGTGCTGCTCAAATAATTGCGGAACCAAGACTCTGGATGATTTTCAACGATCTACTGAAATATAGGAAACGAAAGAAATACTGTACATACAATATTACAATATTTTTACCGAGTATCTGTCATGTATAGTAAGTATAGGTTTTAAAATACTTGAGACTTCATTCAGCCGTATCTCTTTTAACTATGTGATCCTCTAATTATTTTGAGCAGTCCATGAAGAATTTGATTAAAAACGACCATGTCACAAAATTATCTTTTGGACGAGATAGGAAAGGTAAATAAACCCTCCGGTTAGCCCAAGCTGTCCGGAGAAAAAGATGAGCCACCACAGTGGCTCACAATAATTGAAACGAATTCAGAATGCGAAATTGAATAAACGACTGAAAGAAATATACGAACAAGTGATGAAAGTTTGTAACGAAAATCACGATATCCTGTTAAAAAAGGGAGGTCCGTTTGCAGGCGTGGATGTGACCTTGAATCTGGTCCAGATGTCTCTGCAACATTTAGCGCGTTAAGGGTGGAGAAAACACAAAGAGGGGGAGAAAAGGGTTGAAACGAGCGTGGCTCGTGATTGAAATGCCGGAAGCGAGCGAAAAATGTCAGAAAAACCCTGCTGCATTTCATGGACGAGACTCTCGTTCCGATAGTGTCGTTCGTTGCAAGGGCGCGTCAGCGTTGCCAACCGTTCGACGATTTTCCAGACGGAAAATCGCCGCCCTGTCGCGTCGCGTTTTATAATCCTTCCAACGAGAGCCTTGAGAAATTTTTTAACTATTCGTTAGTTGCCTTAGCGTTAAGCGAAGAGAGAGTGGGAGAGGAGAAGGTTAGAAAAAACGAAGATTAAAGAGAAACGGTCCTCCGGTCCAATTTCAAGCGATCCCCCGCGCCAGCGTTTCTCAACTTGCAATCTTGAATAGGATATTACTTTGATTGATTTGGAATTTCGTCATGGATCGATATTTTTTGCTAAATAAGCGGAAAACACCGTGGCAGATGATCATTGCGGCATAAACAGATGCTTCGGCAATGCATTGGTTCGAGATTGGTTCATTAACAGGTACACTGTCAGCTGGTTCACACGTGGTTCAGAATAGTCGTTTTTGCCTGGTAGGAACCCGATAACAGCGTATCATTATATTCAAAGGAAAATTGACCTTGAAATGACCTCTGCGAAGGAGATAATAGAAATGGAATTTTCTTACTAATTATTCTACATAGAAAATGGAAAATTTTGTTCCTTTACCACCCCCAGAGTCATATGTTGCTGAGAACAGTTCTAACAGAGCGGCGTTGAATTCATTTATTCTTTCTTTTCATTCATTTTGTTCATCTTTTTTAGTTATTCATTTTTTATGGCTGCCGCTGTAACTTTTATCGTAATTTGCTATAATAAAATAAACAGGTTGACCTTACAATGAGCTTGAAAAGAGTGATAATAAAAATTTCATTTTTATATCATTAATTTCTACATATAAAATGGAAAACATTACTCTTATATAGTAATTTAATAAATCCAGTAGGTTCAGTATTATTTCAAATACCACTCATCTTGGTACACCTGGAGTAATTCATGGTATCAAAACACTATGAGTGTTCTCGAATGGAGGGTCCACAAACATCCATACGAAACTACCGACAAGGATTCACTAATAAAACAGTGCCGTATTAAACAATGTTTAAATAAACTCTCCATTGTATATTTCAAATTAGAAATTCACTTTTCAATAAGACTTTCAAAAAGGACATCTTCCTTTTACCATAATCCTGTGAAGAACTATTACTTGTACAACATTTCCATAACTCTTTTTCGTTTTCTTTCTTCTACTCAGAAAACACATTGGCCCAGTTTCATCGTTTAACCCTGGGACACCCCGTATAAATCCTACAGTAGACACATTAAATTGTTAACGGTTTCAAAAATCCAAAGCAGCAAAAAGCAACATTCATAATAAATATCGAAATTATTCCGAACCGCATGTGAGTCAGGGGAAAGTGTACGCGTTGACGAGCCACTGCTCGCGACGCCACTGGAACGGCCGCCATTTTGTCGAGCGACTGAAACGCGCGTCTAATGGAGCGGAGAGAATTCGTCGGTTGAACCGAAGACGAACTCTGCTAACTGTAGAACGGTAGCTGGTTCAATTACAGCGTAACTTAGTACACTATAATATATACGATATATTATTATACATAATATATTTTATATATTCGGACGAAACGGTAGCTTAAGAGGACCCGTAGCTTTCTGCCAACGTGACTTCCATAACGCGTAAGATGGAACACCCTGTACATTTGACGGCAAGCGTTTTCGGCAGGCTTCGTTAACGGGAGATCGATTATCGCGTGGAAAACGGAAGCAGCCGAGCTGGCCGTGTACCTTAGACTCCGTCGATGATAATAAGATGCGCTTAACAGTACGATGTCACTTAGTGAACGATGTGTTCAGAATCTAGTTCTAGCGTTAAGTAACGTACACACCAAAGTAACCACCTAAAGCGTGTTTCACACTGACCGATTCACGCATACTCAGCGCACCCTGTTTTCTCGCTGATCATTCATGGAATTTCGCCAATCTTTCACGATCGTGACGCTGGACCGTCGTCGTTGAAAATGCACCTGAGTGATATCACTTGGATTATTCAGACCTGGAGAGATTTATGCCGGGTCACATGACACCCACGCATCAAGTTTGACATACTTAAATAACTATTAATGGAATAAAAAGTGTTCTGTGAAATGATTGAATATTTACACGCTTATCGATACATGATATCGTTGTATTATAGATTATTAACACGTTGACTGCCATGGGGGTCACCGGTGACCGACGCATTGAATTTTATATAATAAAATAATTACTGGTTCTATTAACACTTTGAATGGAATTAATATTCTAATGAGAATGGGAGATCAATACTATACCATTGAATAGTTACATGCATGTTCTCGTTGTGATTTGTGTTTGAAATGAGACATTATAGTACGTCTGACCAGGTGTGGGAGTTTCCACTATGGCAGTCAACGTGTTAATACTTTGCAGTTGGATAGTTGGGGCCGAATCGATCTGGTGTGTGCACCGATTCAACATTGTCCTGTAATATACATAAATTTTGCTTTATCCTTATGAATTTTTAACTGTTTATAAAGAAATATATTCTTCATTCTCTTTAGTGAAAAATTATGCCTGGCATTTTTTTCTTGCACAGCATTTTACGAAATAAGTTAGAGCAAACAGTGTCAGTCGGGAATATTTCGGCTTCCTATCGAAAATTGTTGACATATACTTTATTAATACGGGTAATGTACGCAGAAAAATCAATTTGTGTTTCTCTGTTATTTAAATCAGCTCTCGAAACTAATTGTTTCATTTTATTTTGACCCAGTACATTTTATTCAGTTCTATCAATACTGGAAGCCTGCAAAGTTTCGAAACACCTTTGAACGTCACTGTGCAGATTAATGTGTTTCTTAATATCTGGAGCTTTATTAGCTGCTATTATTATGTAGTCAAAGGATTTCTATTATCTTCAGAAAACATTTATCTGCATCCTCGATAGTTGTATACGTCGAATGGTTGAAAGACTCGAGTAAAATCACCATATCCTCCAAATTCAACGGTGTTGTCAATATCAACCGCAGCAAACGTAGCTGCGAAGGCGCATGTTCAAGTTTTCTCTAAAGTTAGGGAAATACTTATATGGACATTCGAACTACCCTATCATTGCAAATAAAACAAACCCAAGTGTTAAAAGAAACAATTTACACCAGCATATTGTTGTTTATACACGAGATACGGAGCTCTCCATCAAGCGGTTCAACACCTCCTGCACATCTACCCCTGAAGAGATTGAACTCACTGCATGGAAATAAATATAACCGCATATCGAATCATATATTTCCGTGGCAGGCATAGCATTTCGCGAGTCCAATTATTTCTGTCGACCGTGGTGGGGGGATTTCAAAATTCCAGGTCAACCCGTGTCCCGCGTTTCTCGGGATGATTGAACCGCACGCGATTAATAAGACAAGGGTGCGGGGCTCGAGTAATCAGGGTGAATATCTGATGATTATCAGTGCAGACGAGCGTGAAGTTTCTTACGTGGCCGCAGGTGGAAACACGGAATTAGTTCCGTGGCAACGCAAGTCGGCTAGCTTGTTTCCATACCACTTATGCTACTCCGCTTCCGCTTCCGGCTCAGCCGATCCACCGACAGAAGCTTTCGGAACTGTAACATCGACATTAGGGAGACGTTCACGTTGCGTTTCGCTCGAAACTGTTTTCACTTCGGGCACGCTCGATGGAAATTACGCTCGCCGAGCCATGTGTGTCGTATCAGAATGTGTGACGAATTTCGTAACATGCTGTGCACCTTTTTTTTAGCAACGATACGCTTGACGTACGCGACGTGGCGCGATTAGGCGTTCTCGATTAATTCTGTCTGACTTTTGCGTGATGGAAATTTGAGTCACGAGAATTTGAATTTATTCATTGGCACGTTGACTGTTCACTTGATCTGCGGATGTAAAGAGATGCAAGCTTTTTTTAATTAATTATTTGGTATGTTAGAATGACGAGTTAACTCGTCTTGACCCGTTACTGCGTTGAGCTCCATTGATGACAGCAGTGATTTAATTTAATTAAATAATTATGTATTTTTATAATATTTCGGAATACATTACCAGTGTAGGGGCAATATGCAATACAATTTAATTTAATTAACTATCAATTCTCGTGAAATTCTAAAAAAAGTCGATATTGCTGTAATGTTAAAATTGTTCTGTTTCGTGATTTATATTAACACCTCATTAGCTGGGTCATAACGCTGAATATACGGAAAGGAAAAATAAATATAAATGAGCTACAAATTCATCATTTTAATAGGTAAATTAATTGTTTATGAAATTCGCATTTAACATAAGAAATAAATTTTTATTTAAATTCGTAAGAACGTTTTCGGTAACACCGACTGATAAATCAGAAGACAAAGAAATATGCAACATTCAGTCATGTACACGCGTGCCTACATCATTGTCACAATATTAAATTTCCTCAGAATATTGCCCCAATCAATAGTTATTTAATTAAATAAAATTCAAGGCGCCGGTCTTCGGTGATCCCATGGCAGTCAACGTGCTTGCTATGGAACAACCTAACCCGTGTCTGAGCATATACGGAATTTTTCACTTCTACTCCCATTGCCAGCGTGCTAATAAAAACATTCATAATATTGATCAAAAATATTCATATCACCCTGAAATCAAATTCTCCAATTCCCTCTGCAACTTCGAATCGCCCTAAATCAGAGCATCAAAACTTCTACCAAGCAGAACAAAATCGGTGCATTTTCAACGACGATCCAAGGTCACGGTGAAGCTTGACACCGAAAATTGCGAAAAATCGCTCGCTTAAATTCCTCCTCGCCGCCTACAAATCGTCCTCGATCAAACAATCCACCCATTACGCTGACGCGCATGCGTGGACACGAGTATCGAGGCACATCCTTTATCCTCCGACTTCGAAAGAAATAAACCACACACACACACACACACACATACACATAAAGAATGAACGAAAGAGAGAACACGCGAGAGTGGAAACAAAGGGAGCCCGTGCAGTTGCTGGATAGGCAAAGAACAATAGATTCTATTATATTTTATCGAGCGATGCAACGAAGCACAACGGTATAATTTTGAGGATAGTCGCGTAAAGATCCGATCGTTCACGCACACTCTTAATGCATAGACAAGTTAATATACACACGCGTACACTCTAGAAATATGTACATGATACGCGTAGCGAGTTAAACTCGACTATTAATCGCCAATTAACTCTCGACTGCCAACGCTCGGTCTCAGACGCCGATGCAACCGAAACTTGCTGACTGTGCCGGTAATTATGAAAGCGGCCTGAGTCATTACTTTGGAAAATTAAACTTTTCACTTAGTTTGTGTTATATCGATCCAAAGCACAGTAGTATCTCAAAAGGAAAAATAATGATTCGTGCCGCTCGCATAATCATCGGCGCAACCATCGAACTTCCTGTCCAGTGCTTGCATAGCAAGCGCGTGAAGAACCTCGATCAACGAAGGAGCATCATTGAGTTACGAGAAGGATCGGTCCATGAGACCGAGGTTGGTAGCAAATGTAAAACCATAGGTCTCAGAGACCAACGTTATCAAACGATGTCCTGTGAATCCACGCTACCAGCGGAGGGTTAACCCACCCCAACCATTTATCCACGTTTGTCCGCCGTTAGCGGAATCCTCTTTCCTTTCGGTCACATCGAATCCTAACGTTTCGTTCCCCGTTTTTCCCTGTACACTGTATATAAGAAGCGCGTAGAGCACGATGTAAAGAATTCGCCGTAGGTTTAACGATAGTAGCGATATTAAGGGCGACGAGAAACTTTAAACGCGTGTAAGTACTATTGTAAGTGTCTCATCGGGACGTCGGTACACTATAAAGTAAGTAATGTTATACTGGCGAGAACTGGGTTCCCAGTCGGGCCAATATTCGATAAATATCGGCGTGAACATCTAGCTCCTCTGTTACCCTTTCGAGATGCTCTTTCATTTTCGGTTTTCTTTCAGTCGGTTCGCGATCGCGCGATTATCGTAATCCTTTCCGCGGATGATCGGAGAAGTTCGTCTGGATCGCGACGTCGCTCGGATTCGTCGGTCGTGGATAATCTGTCTGTTTGCTTTTCCCTTGTCCCGTGCGGACGTGGCAAGAATTTCAGTGCGTTTCCCCGGTCTCGCTTGTCTCCGAAGACTGCGCGAAGAAACTGATGACACCGCGAAATTCTTCGGCGACGACGTGCCTCGGGTATCAAATTCAGTTAGCCATTTGCTTTTCATCGATCGAGGTCGCGTGGCTGTACCGTTTTGGAGGATTGTTTAGCAGTTGACGATTCCGGATTGGTGGAAAAGTAGTCAGATTTTTTGGCGTGAAGAGAAGTTGGGTTATCTTGGTGCAGTGTTCCACGGTTGGTTGGAAGAGCGTTCGAGCCTAAAAACTTCCAGCCAACCGAGATAGAGCAAAATTGTCATCGTCTGCTCGAGCTACGCTCTTTAATATTGTGCTCGAACTTGCAATACTTCGGCTGGCTGGAAGTTTTTGGACCCGAATGCTCTTCCAGCCAACCGTTGAACATTGTATCGCTGTTTTGTTTAAATTTTTCAAGGATACATGCACTGATGTGTACCTTTAGTTTTCCTTTAGTACCCTGGAAGGGTACCCATCTGTATCTTGAGGTACAACTGCACCCCATGAAAATTCGTATTATTTTTGTGAATATTTTATTAATTGAAAGAAAAGTACATTAACGCAGTATAATAAAAATATCAGCTTTAAAAAGTATGAACAAATTGAATAGACGATCGATTAATACAATTAGAGTATAAATTATAAATTGAAAGAGAGAAAGTCAACTACTTCGTCTTGCAGGGTTAATCAATTATTATTCATAAAAACATTACGTCTAATGGTCGAGTATGTGTATATTATTTTCGTTAAAGGTTTTAGAATCTTTTTTAATTTATCGTTTGATGCTACGTATAAATATGTTTGAAAAATTAAATAATCGTTTTCAATCTTAGAAAAATTTATCCGTAAAGAGGTTAATCACCCAAACATGATATCCTCTGATTACCGTAAACAGTAAGACGTCCACTAAAAGAACTTTTGGATCATTCGAAACTGTCCATCTTGCCACTATCTCAAATCGATACAGTAGGACCTCGATTATCCGAACAATGATCACCCTATGTAAGTCACAATCTAGAATTATCATCAATTACACCCTGTACCTAATTTTACACCATTCTGTATTTCATTGGGTAGATGTACCATTTATGGCCACTGCATCATTTGTGGCCACTGTTTTATTTATTCCGATACTGGCAATTAATGCTACTTTTGTACAGCAAGTATTGTATTATTTGTTCAACAATAATCATTTGTAATTAATTGAAAGCTATACTTCGTACTGTGGGTCTTTCGTATTACCAATTATACAAGTGGCCACAAATGGAAACATGGCGTTCCAAAAATTGTCATCCGGTGGCCACACCTGGTGCAAAAAGGTTTTGCATGATAATGTAATGATGTTTTAATCAATGTTCAACTTATAATGCTCTGATTTTCTGTATATTTTGGACTACACTGATATATTCTTCACTTTTGTGTACGTATTTTGTCTTAACTCATGTATCAGTGAATTGTACGGAAATTCTCCAAGTGGCCACAAATGGCACATCTACCCTACTCTAAAAAAGAATTATAATTTTTATAGTAAACGTAGTTACAGCGTGAGTCATTCTGTTCCTAATTGTAGTTCAGATAATAGAGTTTCTACTGTATGTCACAGTTGGTATAATCGAGATCTCATTGCACTACTTTTCCACCTATCCAATACTTCGGGCATGGTACGTCTTCGGGGGAGGTATTTGGTCTTCAGATATCAAATTGATGGAAGCTGAAAGCGATATCTAATCCTGATAGCGAGCATACAGGCTTCTGGATCGATCGGGGCTGATGCTAACTGTAATTGACGTCAAACACAATTAACGTCGATAACTCTAAATATCGAATACAACCGCATAATTCACGACTAGCGTCAAGTAGCGTTTCAATCGTGGTCGGTATCGGTTGCCATTAATATCGAGTGCAACGGCTATCGATTTGCCGATGATAATAGTAATCCGTATCGATCGCAATCAGCAACGGCCCCCTCCTGATATCAATCCCAATTTAGATCCATCAACCGATAATCACGGCAACTCGTATCAGTTATACGAAACGTCGATCGATGAATTGAAACGCAACACGTGAGGTCAGTTCAAGCTACGATTTTTCGTTAAACGAATTCAGTGTGACATAGTAGTAGCTCGATGGATCGAACTAATTGCAGGTCGAATTTTTTGGTTAATTGGCCGAGTACGTTGTCAAGCAACGAATGACGTTTATTTTATGGTGCAGTAAAATCTGTATTGTTCAAATGTTCTACTGCCAGGATATTCTACTATTCGACGGCTAATACGAATTTAGTGTGATTCGGTAGGACCTCGATTAATCGGATTAATTGGAGAACGGATTTTTTAGACGATCGAAATTTTCCGATATTTAAATGACTACATTTTCGAATAATAAAGGAGGTTTATTTGATAGTACAGTAAAATCTCTATTACTCGAATGAATGTAAACTATAGTACTACATTCCCCGTGGATTCGTACTTTTTATTCTAATAATTTAATTACTAGCCACTAATTTTCATACATTCTGGAAATTATTAATTTTGTAACGATGACATAAACGAATGGTAAATATTTTCCTTTTTTGTTACTGTTATACTTAACACGTTGATTGCCCAATACGAGTTATCTGGAAAATTTGAAATTGTTGCAAAATAAATTAAATAATTATGGATTTTGACAATATTCTCAGCGAATTTTACATTGCAATATTAACATAGAAAGGCATGTAAACGATTGAGTACTTAAACGTTTTCTTCCTCTGTGATTTAGAATCAAAACAGCTATTTATGTCGTGTCTGGTTAGAAACGGCTGTTTCCACTGTGGCAGCCAACGTGTTAAAACAGAATATTACTATGTGTCTGTCCACATGACATTTATATTCTTTTGTGACAATGAGAGTGTGCTTCAGTCTTATCGATTAACGGAGAAAAACTTTTAATTGTAAAGTACCAGTGAAACACAATGAGTATGACAATGAAGGTGCCTTAATAGCTTGAACCATGTATGGCATTGAAACAAAGGCTTGGATTGAAGTACATAATCGCTTATATTCTGTACAGCTGACTATGCTACTAAATTTATTCAGTTTAGCAGCAAAGAAATAATAGAACTCTCAAATTAAATAAAAAATAGTTTTTTTTATATTGTGATTTGATTTTTGTAGTCGCTGCTTGCATTTATTTTTTTGAAACATATTCCTGCATGGAATTCGGTGTCGAAATAAATTGTTTATAAAAAGATTTTTGTTCAAAATAAAAGATATATGAATATGGAGTATGTTACAATATTTTTAAATTTAGAAAGTCTCAGTTTTGTAGAACGATAAACACGAAGAATGTGAAAATGATACGAGATTTGTCTAATCTGAAAAATCATGTCTGTTTGTTAATTCGAATGTCAGAGGTTCTACTGTATTAGATTCCCGCAAAAGATTTTTCACACGCGTCGAATCAAATTGAAAATAATATCCCACAGTTTCAAATTTTTCTTAAACAAAATGGAAGAAAAATAAAGTAATGTGTTGTGAAATAGATTACGTTCTGTATAATAATGACTCGTCATATGTGTTTAAAATGTTTTATTTAAACTAGAGCCTTATGCAAAGGCGACAAATTTTTTGAATCAACTTGAATTGCACTGCTTTTAAGAAGAACAGGTCCAGATGTATGTTTCTTTTTTTACAGAATCACTCGCCTAAGAGAGTAATTTAATATATGAGAAGTATTTGAAGAATAGATTTGTCATTTAAAAACAATCAAATAGTTTCTGAGTTACAACAAGTTTTTACAGTAACCGATCAATTTTTAAACGAACCTGCATAACATCTAAATGTGTAAAAATTGTACGAAAATTCACAGGAAGACATTTAAAAGCTTCTACTGAAATGCAAATGACAGTTTGAGTACCAATTGAAAATAATAAACACATGCAAATTCTTAGATAAGAAAATTTGCTTTTATTCAGAAAGGAGGTTGAATCGAACATATATTAGTGTTTCTGCGAGTATTACTTTACAACCTGTATAAAGGTGCCTGAGTTTTCAGTATTGATCCATAGGTCAGAAAATTTTTCGATCAGAACGAGTTAACTCGTCCTTTATACAAATACGTCTTAATATGATCTTTAATACAGCTATAATATTATAACACAATTAAACACGGAGAGAATCACCAATAAACAAACAAGCAAACTACTTGAGAAGTATTATAATCCAATGGATCAATTTTGATATACGAAAATCGGTAAAACTATGACAAGTATAAATTTTACATATAAATTTCAACGTCAAAAGTGTAACTTTATGCATAACACGGGATTGATGGAAGAGTTTATGTAACATTCAACGATACCGTCACGAATAAACATCAACTATTCCCACGAAGTCGCGAAGCAAAAATACGCTCCCTTAAAATTACATTCTTCACGTAAACATTTATAAACAAGATTTATATTTACCTTCATTTATCGATTTTCCACGTAAATATAAAAATAATAAGGTGTACCTATGTAGTAGAAATGAAAATCAAATGAAGTATTGATTTCTGTTAGACGAACGTAATTATTAAATTTTCATGACGAGTTGACTCGGCTTTGTCTGTCTATGGATCTACAGATACGTTTCCAAGTGCAGCTCGATGAATTTTTATTAATATATAGAATATAAATTTTTCAATTAAACATGGCGCCAAATACCATAAAATAGTGACTTTGAGACTCCATATTTAATGACTGTTCCAGAAATTGAATGTTGTGTAACCTATATGTAACATAATCAATCTGCTTTACCCTGAAACTGATCCAATATTCGATCGTTTGAACAGTCAGTGTTCACATATTTAATGTTCGGATAATCGAGGTTCTATCTGATAAGTGAAACTGGGGAAACGTCACAAACTTTCACGTACCATAAATCTGTTAACCGGGACACGTTTCATCTCAAAGTACCGTTCCGGAAAAAAATAAATAACAAGTTAACACATCTTATCCATCATACTGTTAAGAAGTTCAACAACAAATATTCCGCGATAAATATGAACGGTTCTGACTTAGACATTCGGCAACAAATACAATACGAGACATTAAAAATTCTTTTCCATATCGTGGAGCCACGTTGAAATGACGACTTGACTCGTCTTGCCCGATTAACAGGCTACTCCTTAAATCCAATTAATTCCTTATCAAAATCCTCGTGATAAATAAATTTGAGAACATTTACAGACACTTTAAACCCTTTGAGTGTTCTGGACGCATATATGCGTTCTTCGAAGGTCCTCAGCATGGTCTGTGATCGTATATATACGTCTTACAATTTTGTTAGCTCTGTACACGACTCTAGGAAAATTTCCAGTATTCCAACTTCGGTAATCATGAGTTCATTCATTCTGTACAGTCTTTAAATTTATTCAAAAATTCCAGAACATAATCTGACAACAAGCATTCCGTTGAATCCTCTGAAGTATTCCGCACTCAAAGGTTTAAAGCTTCAACTCCATTTCGAAGGACAAATTCGCGATCGTTCGAACGTCGAGGACAATTCTGCTAACCGGTGCGCGTTCAAGCGCGTTGAAACACAACACCAAACAGCCTTAAGCAGAGCAAGGGAACCTGACGAACGATCCAATTAATCGCAAACTATACGAGGGACACTTCAGATGTTTCCATTATCGTTTGATCGTTGCGTTTCGCAATGAAACTGTCGCGCATCGATATACCGCTCGCTAGGGTGTTCTCAGACGAGCGCAAGGAAGAAAGAGAAAAATAAACGACACCATTGAAAGCCGTGTTTGGAAACTGTTGAGCTGCCCGTGACAACTGCGAGGCGGACATCAGTTTCGAGGATCATTATCGTCGCGTGGGAATCTTTCGCTCGTAGCCGCGTTACGGGGACGTTCGCACGCGAAATACCATAGCAATAACGCTGAAACGTGGAATTAAATGGCTGTTTATGTAACCGCATTTGTGTCGTCGATGTTTAGTGTTTGTGGAACAAGGAGATCTAAGGGACGATGGGAAGACAAGTATTATGTATTCAATTACGCTCGGTGTATTAACTGAATAGGGAAATAGGGAATGAAAAAAAAAAACGTGTCAATAATAATTTAAAGTACGGAACGTGAACACCATGTTCAGAAAAACAAATAAAAAACATAAGAAAACGACTGGACCATTCGGTTGATCGTCGACGCGACAGCCGACGATGTCGCTGCGGCGCGAGCTCAAGAAACAAACGAAACTGCGAACAAAAGTGATATCTTCGTTTCATCGAAGCTGCGTCTACGCTATGCAACGTAACGCGTTGTATAGCAGAGTTAAATAACATTTTTCAGGTTGTATAGCAAGTTGTATGCTATCCATCCAGTGTCGGAGAAGATAAAAAAAAGTTACAAAATATTGTTGTATGACATGTTGCCAGTCCAAACCAGTGTGACGCGGTTGTAAAGCATTTGTCATCTACTATACGTTGCTGCTACCAGAATTACATCCTCGACGTTTGACGCCATTATTAATAATGAGACATGAAATGTTATACAAATTTGTTACTGCTATATCAAAAGATATGAACTCGTAACAAGTTATGAAAACATGTTGACATCCGATTCTCGTTCGATCATCGAAGTTGAGCATGGTCACAGAACAGCGCTAGGATGGATGACTATCTTCGGTGCTTCTGTAATGCTGTTGATAATATGGTGATTCAGAACCAACTTAAAGTGGCCTACACACACTGAAACATGTGGTGACGCATCGACTCCTAGGTTTCATGATGCAGGTGGCAATGTGTGTAAGTTGGTATCAGTACATGAGAGTCGGAAGCAGCTTGCATCGATGCAGGAATCGATAGATAGTGAGCAAGGCCCGATTGTGATGCAGGTTTCAATGTGTAAGGCTGCGTTTACAGTGGCAGGTAACTGGTACAAGTAGCTAGCCTGGCTAGTCCACTTACCAATGTAAATACCTACTTGCTCCAAGGTTGGGGCCTAGCTAGCTGCTTGTACCAGTTACTTAGCAATGTAAACACCTACTTGCCTCGAGGTTTGGGTCTAGCTAGCTGCTTGTACCAGTTACCTAGCAATGTAAACACCTACTTGCTCCGAAGTTGCGGCCTGGCTAGTCCACTTACAAATTACTGGCATAAGTAACTGGTACAAGTTACGTTCCACTGAAAACACCCATTTGCCCGAGGCTGGGGTCTGGCCAGCTGGTACAAGTTACCAGTGTAAACATCCACTTGCCCAGAGGTTGGGGCTTGGCTAGCTTCTTGTACCAATTACCGGTACAAGTAACTCACCGATGCAGACGCAGCCTAAACATCGATGTCAATTACAGTTTGTTTCTGCCGAAACCTAGGAGTCGATGCATCACAACATGTTTCACTCTGTGTAGATCGCTTTTAACTGTAGGTACATCATCTAAATGATCCCAGCAGTCCATACTGCGTTACATACAGAGGAACAAACAAAACACGTTGTACAAGGAGGTTCTAAAACAATCGATGCTTTATAACACTGTTTCGTTGTATGGCGCAGACGCAGCTATATATGATTCGGCTCTGGTACGGGTCCGATGATCCAGAACCGATCGTGCATCCAGTCACCGCGAAAAGCAATACGTCTACGTTAGAGTAATTTTGTCGCGTGAATTATGCCCACGAGTATGTACGAATGTTCGAACAGTGCTTCGAGTGTGGCGCCCTCGATACGATCAATCGTATTCGATGATATCTGTTACGAGAGGAGCTTGTAACGTGAAACGATCGGTGCTCGAAACTTGCTCCGAGTACACAGGCAAACATGGTTATCCTTTGTGAGCCCCGAGGAAGCAGGCTAACTTCGTTCGATTACGTTGACTCTGGAACTTCGTGCTGCGCTTCAACGGTACAGGGTGGCTGATAAGTCTCTGCGCGCAGTTTAACGGAATGTTCCGTGGAGAAGAATGAGACGAAAATGTTGCGTACAGTGTTGAAAAGAGGATTCAGGAGTATAATTTCAAAGTTAAAAAAGTAAGGGGAGGATAGGGATGTTGGAAACATTCTTCCTTTGAATTAGAAATATTTTTTCCTCGAAAACACCAGAGCACGCAAATTGCATTTTAAAAATTATAATTTATTACAATCAGTTATTCGTTAAAATTTAAAGAATGTATAGCAGGAGGTGCAAAATTGGAATAAGCAGAGAAAACATAGGACAAGGAAGCTTGGAATTTTCCTTGATCATATTTAACCCCCTGTGTTCCCATTTTATTAGTCACCATGTATGCAGTGGCTAACTATTTCAGTGTCCCAGTACTCTGATGAATAAAGAACTTGTATTAAAACGTACAATTTGTCGGTATAATTTGTTGATTTAATTTTTATAAATTAGTGCAAGACTGTATCGTGATTTTCTGACACATGGGAAACAAATTTTATTATTAGAGACTTATTATAAGACAAGGGGGTAATTATCTTTCGATTCATTCATTTACTTGTTTGGCCTCGTTTTTGGGCCTCGTGTTAGCTAACTAAATGTATATGCAAACGTATCAGACACCCTGTATACATTAGATTCTACTAAATATTTACTATTGCAAATTTCAACGAACTTCAATAATCTCGACGTTTTGTCGCCAATTATATCTCAAATAAAAAATACACATCTTTACGATTTACCGTTTGAAGAAATTGCCATGACAGAATGTGCGGTGCTCATGCCTGTCTTACATAATAGCTCATTTGCCATGACAGCTTATCGGAGTGATAATTGAGAAAATACAAGGGAACCAGCTTATCTAGATAAAATAAAGTGCTCAAGGCGAATATAAGCCGCAAGGTTTCGAGCATTCGATTGCGTTGGAGTTACAAAACTATTTAAGCAATAACATTGTTAGCCCGTGTGATAATCGTTCGTAAAACGATTGCGGGTTGCCGTGTGACTCGTTACACGTGTGGCACCCGATAAGAAAAAGTAAAACAGAAATTCTAAGTGAAAATGCGCGTGCTCGACCGGCCATAGTTGCTCAAGAACAATGGAAACGAGTCAATAATGAGTCAATAACTTCGTAAGCGTCTCGTTAGTTTCATTGACGAACGCGGCGAGTCAATCGTTTGTAGTAGTGATATTCGATAAAAAGAAAAAAGGGGGAAGATGAAAAGAAACTAATAGTAATAATAAATTCTACTTAGAAGTCAATCTTTTTTCGGCCTCCATATCGATCACGCGCATTCTCAATCGGTCAAAATGATCGAGAAAAAGTGATCATCCAGGATATTGTTGCAGTAATCGATGAGTCGAATTCTCCCTTTCAGGTTATATACAGATATATAGGGTGTTTCTTAGCAGTGATCAGTTTGGGATACAAAAATAATAAAATGAGTTCCTCACTAACGATTTATTTTAGTTTCGAGTATTTAAGTAATTTATTTCACAATTATAGATAGCATAATGAATATCATTTAATTTCATATCGTATGAAATTCGTTCCAATTTTCCTGGATCTGTCACTGTATATAATCATACAAGAATTGTTGGAATACTCAAGAAATTATAACTAAAAAACAAGTTCAGGTTACACGTGTGTTTATATGAACATTTTTCATTATTTTTGTATTCCGAAGTATACACTGAAAGTGAGTACTGGTTACGTTTTAGGGGACACCCTGTATGCGCTGATGGGAGGGTTCGATTTCCCCCTGACGATCACTTTTCTCGTTTCTCGTGTTACGAGAATGTTCTCTGTACGACTCTCACTGTTCATTATACTTTCCACTTCGACTTGTATGCGTACGTCTAACATCAGTCGCAAATCTGCAAAAGCGTTCGCAATTAATAATTAATCTTCAAATGGGCCGCGTACGTGCGTAGACGTTGTGCAACTTTCAGAGTTTCCGGACGTGAGAAACTGAGTTTTAATTTATTTCAATGACATCTCACCCCTGAGATCGCATGAATTTGAAAGGGACGTTGAAACACGTTGAGTGACCTCGGGGTCATCGGTGTGAAAAATTTAATTTTTCATTAAATTCAAATTTAATTTAATTAAGTGTCCACGAATTCTTATAAAATTTTAAGTAGAATTGACACTTCCACGGCAGCGCATGTTGTACAATAAGTTGTCTTAGCCATTTTTGGAATGGTTTCGTTAAGTAATAAACATTCTACATTGTTCATTTTATACTGATTATTTAGAATTTTAATTTTATAAGTATTTGGCTATTTATGTTTTCCAATGACAGGCACGGTCATTGATATGGTCTACTGTGTATTATTCGAATGAATTAAGTCACGTGTATGCGACAGCAGTCATCAAAGCGTTAATATTGCAATAACAATGTAAGATAGTAACAGCATACTGTAAGGTGTCCGGCCAGGGATGACTCATTTCACTTACACGCTCAACGTGTTTCCTATCGTCTAAAGCTGGTTAAGACACGGATGTTTATGCCACTTAAATTCACAATCGTGAAACAGACTTATTTTGAAAAATTAGACGAAGAAAAGATATAATCTTGAAATCTTTGCAAGACGGAAAAATTGTTTCTCTTTAATGAATTCTGTTTTCTCAGCGGTTTTGAAGTATAACGGTACTTACGAATAAGAATGTCTATTTGTATGAACTGACGATTAGACTGCGGATGTTTATGAAGACATACATCCTTAAACTTTAATATTTTTTATATTAATGCAATTAAACAAAACTGTATTTTGTTCTGAGAATGTTTAAAAAATGTACCTCCTACTTTTTCCCGGTTCTAAATGGCCCCTTTTCAAATATTTGGGTGCGTTAAATTGCACGAACATCCGCAGTCTACTCGTGACTAAATTAATCAAGTAATTGACACCAGCGGCCGGAAGATGTTATTGATCCGCAGACTCTGAGTCATCACGTCCGGAAACAGGTGCGAAAACGTAACACGTAAGTCCTTTCGCTCGAAATTCTCCTGTCCGTCGCTGTGTACTCTTCTATTCCCTGTTTCGATTTCCATTCTCTGCGCACGAACCCATCGACCTTTATCAGTTTCTCTATTCTATCCTCTCGAGAACGCTGGCAAAATGGAGAGGAGAGAATGGGAAAGCTGTTGAAAGTCTGTGGAAGCGAAACTACTGCCTTGTGCTGCTATCCTTTCATTGTCTCGGCGCCTTTTCTTGGATCAGAATGAATCTGTTCAACGAAGTCCGTTCGATACCTCCTCGCCGAGGTGATAAGCGTGGGGTTCGATTCGATTCCATAGTGTTTCCACCTCTCGAAAATCGGTCGTCTGAAAAGAAGCTCGATCCTCGAGGCTGCAAGCTTCCTACGTCGAATGTAGCCGGGTTGCTAGTGCACGACTACTTCGTCTTGAGGCCTGAGGGCGGGGCTTACCGACACGCTCATGCACAGAAACAGTGACTGAAAGTGATTAAATTACATTCTTTAGATTACTTTAACATTGTGCAATGTTTGTTGGTTATACTGGTCTTCATAATAGACTATTATTATACGATACAGTCAGTGCATAAAAAAAGAAAAAGAAAAGGAAATATCAGTGAGTTACTAAAAATGATGACAACTGTGTATATTACGTGCAAGGCTCAGCAAGAAACACTCTTTTCAAGCCTGACCTATATACTGCTACGTATTGTAATATTAGTTTATATAAATTTATTATCAGTTTCCTGAACAAGCGCCGGGAGTAAAAATTGACGTATCTCATACAAGGTTCAATTAACGCGTTAAATAATGACTACTCATCACTGCAGTTGCATTTTTCTCTATAAACAAAAGAATAATCGGTAAAGGGCCTGCGTCAATAATAATGTCAACAGATGTCACTGAAGTCTGTATCGCGTTCTTAGGTCTCAAGACTACATGGTCGAGCAGTAAATACATCACTAGCGATGTTTACTGTTTTGCAATATCGTGAGAAAGAGGGAGAGAGGAAGAGCTTGAGAGAGAAAAATGGAGTGAAAGAAAGAGAGAGAGAGAGAGAGAAAGAGAGGAAGAGAGAGATGGGAACGGAGAAAAAAAGTGCCTATACAGCAGTAACAAAAAATTTATTCGTTTAGCGTGTACTAATGCGTTCCAACGAGTACGGACAGCGTCAATTACAGATTTTAAAGAAACTAGATGCAAAGGGAAAGCGAAAGGTGATAGAGGGACAACGACGAGCCAAACGAAAGCAATAACAAGCGACGAGATCCGAGATCACGAAACGCTTGAGAGTACCAATTAATTAACAACGACTACGACGTCGACGACGATAATGATTGCGAACTATGAGTATTATTATTACTGTTATTATTGATTGCGAACCGGAGCTAACCAACTGGTCGCCGTGGCTCGTCGGCCGAGTTTCGCGGCCGAGCCATTTTCGTCTGAAAAACAACCGAAGCAATAACGTAAAACAACCGAAGCAATAACATGAAACAACAATTTCACGGCTGTAAAATGGCTTCCAAAATTTGTGAAGCGCGCATAGAGCGTTCTGCCGACGACAATTAGAGAGATCTGCTTTCTGGGTGATTCTTTTATTTATTTGATGATTTGGCGTTTTAACTTGTTTGCTGTATGAAGCATAAGAATAGAAATATTAGTTACATAGTAATGGAGAGGAACGTGAATTGACATATGCAAGATACGAACTTCATCAGACATTTCTGTAATTACTTTTCTTTCTTAATATTCCTGCAACCGATTAAGTAGAATTTTTTTAAACTCAATGACCGGTGAAGTGTTAATTAAAAAATGGTTGAAATGAGTAAGAACTTGGGTCACTGAATAAATAAATACATAAATGTACTCTGTGTAGATGAACAGAAAATGTTTAATTCGTTCATTTATTTAAACGGGGCGAAACCCATGATGCACACGCAATAACTGTAAAAGATATGTAAATATGATTATAAGAATAAATAACAACAACGAAAAATTTTGAATAGTGTACCAAGTATCAGAAATGAAAGAAATATTGCTGTGCGTATCAGAATATGTTTAGTGATTATCTATTATTATGGAGCTTTTAAAATATTCGAGAAGTCATTAAGTTGTACAACATTTAATCACGTCATCCTCTAATTATTTTGAGAAAAATGTAGTTAATACGTTGACTGTCATAATGTATCAGCTAAAAACAACAGACCTTAGTATGAAATTAAATCTTTCGCTGTTTAGACGCAGCGATTTTCGGGCAAATCGAAATGTTCCATACTGCTAACAGCCAGTATATTGGCGCGAGTGTGCGATCTTTTTTAACACAAATTGTTTAAATGATAAAGCTGATTTTCTGCTGGTTCTCTGCTCACATTTGTTTTTCTAATAAGCACGAGACATGGGCATAGATTACACGTGTAAATTTAGAATTGAACCGAATTGAATTGTTTTTTTAATTACAGTTTTACGTTATAAGAATAATTTTAGAATTTAGAATTTAACTCGTCTCAGTTTCTTTATCATTTACAACTGAATGTCACTATAAACAGTCTCGTTTAATGTTTTATCATAAAGTTAAGATTAATAAAATAAACGAGTTGTCAATAATTAAAAACAATAAGAAATACTGAAGCAGTAAAATTTTGTGTGAAAAAACTGATCATGACAGCATGTCTAAGGGAGTTGTAAATATGAAATCAATTCAGCAGGTGTGTACTGATCAATTATGATACATTAAATCATGAAGAGGTTTATCAAAACTGTTAGTAATTCTTATATTTTGCCTCTGGGTTGATAAAATTTTATTAGAAAAATTTGCTACTAACATTTACGATCGATCAGAAGACTGTTGTTTATACAATTTTCGAAGACCTTTAACATCTAACTAAATTATCATGAAAATAATTTTTCGCATAAACATCCATGGTCTAGCGAACGAGTACATAATGATTGTCAACGCGTTAACGTTCTACAGGAATTTCCAAAGTTTCTAAATTATTATACAAAATGAATATAATCCAAAATTACACTTCTCTTAATCAATACTATTAAATTACTTTCATAATTTCCCTACCAGTTATATCAGACCTTACCAGGTACTCTTATTAATACTAAACACGATCAAATAAATAATAATTGAATCTGTTGCCCACATGCGGATGACACGGCGCTCAAAGTGTTAATCGTACACCTTCGGTTGAAAAATTTGAGGGTTACCGGAACGTTAATTGTCATTGGAGAACGCGGCACTTCCGGTCGACACTCTCGCGAACTCGAGGAACGAGCCACGGCGCGTTAGGGACGGATGTGATACACGGTGAACCTTAACCTTATCTCTAACGCAATATAGATATTGATAATGTACGCATTGTGATAGTACCCTCGTGGAAACGAAAACATAACCGCAAGCTGATCGAAACGAAAAAAAAAAACAAAAGTGGAACCGCCTAACAATAACGAAGAAGAAGAAGAAGAAAAAATAAAGAAGAAACCCTGCCTCCTCCGAAAAGTGCGACTGATATTTACAGGATATTGTTCCAATTGGATGCTCCCACGGAAGCCGGGGTATTCAAAAGCAATAAATTCGTAGGCGGTCGCGTGGCCTCGACGAGGGCCCCGCGGCCGATTAATAAATAAAATAAATAATAATAAACGCGCAGGAGAATATTACAGAAAAAAAGAAGCGAATGGGTCGACGAATTTTTAATCTTAATAAGTTTAATCGTAACAGGTACGACTTAGCAGGATCACACGTACACGAGACTCAGCCGCGGACACTCCATACAGACACACACATACACATACACACGTGCACACATAGAAAATAAGTATTCGCTACCCGATAAGAATAAATAAGCTAACCGAGGAATAATTTAGCGGACGAGTGAAAGGGAATGTGCGTGTTGTCTGCGAAGATAGAAATTATAGTCGTAACGAAACAGAGACATGTACACGTACACATAGACACGTGCATACACGGTGAGCCTAATAAACGATTTAGCAAGAGTTATTCTATAGAAAGGCGATAAAGAGAGGAGAGGAGACTAGCGATGGCTTTTATAAGATGAAGCAATACGATGTAACGCGACTAACGCGCACCACTGGTTACATTGATATACATAAATCTATTATACATAAATATATATATATTATATACATAAAAATACTATATATATATATATTATAACATTCGAACCGAAGTTCGAAGAAAATAGCGACGGTTCAACGAGCGAGTAGGACGCGCAGGAACCGTAGTGCTGCGCCGTGGAAAATCCACTGAATTAAAAAGGAGTGAAAGAGAGGAAGAGTGTGCGGGCGAATGCGCGTGTGAGCGAGAAAGAAAGAGTGTACAATGTAGAGAGAGAAAGAGAAAACGCGCGCGGGTGTATTCACGTTTTATAGATTTCAATTGAGAATCGCCGGAACGCGAAGTTAACTATATTTATACAAATGCGTTGCATTGCCGATGGACGTGACATCGAATCATGCCGCGCCGGCATTATTTACCATGTTTTGACGCTTCGATCATTGATTACCGTTACCATTGCTTTGGTCACCGCCGTGTATCGTGCCGCGTAACGATACCGAGGCGCACCTAATAACGGAACAACGATAGCTCGAACGATAGCTCGAATTTTTTCTATTGTCATTTTATCGTTTCGCAGCAATGATCGTGAACGCGATCGTGACGCGATCATCGCGAGCCGCGCGGTTCGTCGACCGACGGACAAGGATAACACCAGTTACATATATCTATTAACGAAATAACGAAAAAAAAAAAAGTAAATTATACCTTGCATGACTACGTAGGGCTATACTGCCGCCGAAGCAATACAAAGAGCAATATAGAGTTAAACGAAAAGGTAATTAAACGAAATTAAAGGTACTAAAGGTAAACGATATTAATAAATAAACTGAGAAGAGAATAAAAAAAAAATAACGCCGTAGGCACACTCACACGTGTCCCTTCACGCACACGCACACGCTCACGTACCACAGGACACACAAAGGCACACGCGCGAACACGATCACAAGGAACAGTAACACACACGACATACACACGACACGTGGACACTATTGTATGGTCATTAATTTATTCTGACCGTAGTGCTAATTGTACTTAGCAATTACGTAGATGACACTAATTGCCTAGGTCAACCGGTTCGTTCAAGGTTCCCGTTGTCGCGCATGCCGCCGACTGTCCCCCCGATATTCTTTCTTTATCGTTCCGCTCGTTTTTCGCGCCGAAAATCGGCGAGCACGCGCGGGGCCACGCGACGACAACGCCGGGGAACCCCGATCGAACGAATTTCGCCTAATAAAGGTAGTGATATAGAGTTATCGTAGAATCGCTAATGTATTTCACTCGGTGCCTGTGACAGCTAAGCTCGCTATCTGTTCAAGAACGGAACGATTGACAATACATTGTTGAGTAGAGAGTATTCGAACCTGTTCATCTTCCTTCGCGGCCTTGGAGACGCGCCTTTTTCATCCTTTCTTTACACCCGACGGCCCTCTCTATCTGTACTCGACTATACTTCTCGGACTTTCGAATTTCTTTCCAAAGAAGAGCAACCGCTCCCCTCGAGGCGGATCGCCCTCTGGTTTAACCGGTTGACGGTTCATTTGCTTCGAACACGTGAAATGTAAACGCTGTCGACCGAGAATATAACAATTCCGGAGGTTCTGTTGTTTCAAGAATTACCTGAAACGAGATCACCCGGATACGTATTCTCGATCGTGCAGCGATCGGTGATTCTGAAGGAATCCTTCCTGAGAGTCGCAATTTTAATCGGCAATTACAGACAGGTCAACCCGTTGAACGTGTCTGGAATCGATCTTCCGGGGAAGATGGATCACGGTACGAGCGTAATGAGGGCGTGACACTCTCGAGAGGATCGTTTTGCTTTCTATTTCTTCCTTCGAGACGGTTGAACGGTTTTCCATGTCGTCTCTTATCGGAAAAACGGACCGAGGCTTCACGACACGGCTGTTCACGGGTACCACCTGGAACACGTAGTATTAGCATGGTGTGAAAACGATAGTGACGCTAGATGAATTAGCTTTAAGCTTCTTTCTCGCTAAGAGGGAACCTATTATTATAAACGATATTTACATACATTTGTATTATTTGTAAACTAGCGCTAATACAAAACTCCAATTGTGCATCGACACGCGAAACAAAAAAAAGAACGAAAGAAAGAAAGAAAGGTATCCCATCCTGCCCTTTTCCCGGAAGGATGTGCAACGGATGATGGAAAAAGAAAAAGAAAGAGAAAGAAACAAACGAAACGGAAAAACACGCTCCCTCCCTGTTGTTGTTCCGCTCGAGGACTCGGACGGACGAATCTTTTTTGTAAAACCGGAACTTTCGTTTTCCTCTTCTTTTTCAGTCTGTAAATCTGCTCTGTAACACGTCTCGTCTGTATAATCTCTCTGTGTATCGGGCCTTTCCTCCAAACGAAGATGAAAAGATGATTAAAAAAAAAGATGGATGACGAAGAAAAAGAGAAAAAAAAAACGTGGAATAAGAGAACACGACTTTACCTATCCTGACATGCTTCTCATAGTGTTGGATGGTAACGTTACAAGACAAAAGGGAAAAAAACGTTAATTGAGCATTGTTATCTATGTAATACAACATAGGATGTTTTGTATTATATTTTCATAATAAATAGACACGTAGAAAAAGACGTATTAACCATACCTGTGTCATTTTTGTCTCTCTACCGCCACCACCTGAAAATTCGCCGGCTCACCGAGAATTTGTTCTTTTGCTTTTCGTTTCAAACTATATTTCTGTCTACACCAGTGCCTCGATCATTCGAAAATTGGTTATACCGTGGCAGTTAGAAAAATTATCATCAGTGACACTGCACCCTAAATTATACTTCGTTGTGTATTTTTCGCCTCTAAAATTAATTTATCATTGTCATGCGAAACATAGTTGGTAAAAACGAGTCTGTAAATACGTTGAATGCCGCGGTGAAGACAACCATACTTAGTCAGACACGACGCAATTTACTGTTTTTAACGCGTTGAATGCCACAGTGGAAACTGCCATACCTAGCCAGACATAGTGTAGTCTACTGTTTTAAATATAAATCGCGAAGAAGAAAAATATTTTATTATTTGTACGTATAGTACTTACTTTATGTTATTGTGATGATAATAATGATGTTAAAAATGGTATAAGAATTACTAGTTATGTAATGGAATAATATTTGAGACGTCAGTCACAGCTGACACCCACGGCAGTCAACGTGTTAATATAAATCGTAAAATTTAATCATGTTCTCGTGTTTTTACATTATTGTTACAATGTACAGTTTTACTCAGAATTATGTCACAATGAATAGTTACTGAAGTAACATTTTCACTGAGGCTCATAAATGAATGACACGTAGATTCAATTATTATTTATTGGACCATCTATAGTAGTAATAAATACACCTAATAACGTCTAATAGGAGCAGTATAAAAATTATTAAAATGATTTAAATTATTCATTAAAAAGAGTAAAATTTGTGGTTACAATGATTTGTATAAAAATTTAGAAAGTTTGTCATTTTCAGCTAATGCAGGATTGTTGACAATGTGTTAAATTAAATTTAATGTGACCGTGACGGCATTCAACGTGTTAATAATTATAGTTCGGATGACCGAGGTCTTACTGCATTCTTTTAATGGTAATTAACACGAATCTTCGTTAGTGGCCGATGTCGAATCTGAATTATTCAGGTAAACAAATAATCGTTTTACTTTCCTGCCTCTACCGGACGCAGTGGTAAAAATCGCATCTCCAAATTATAATTCCTGCAAAGATTACAAAAATTTATGTAACAGACTACAGCGTATCGTCTGAGTGATCAGAAAATCGGCCGCACGGAGAGAAATGTTGAAAATGGCAGCCTCCCTTAGGGGCTACTAGGAGGAATGATACAAAAATAAGGGAACCTTCCTTTCCGATGTCTTTTTGTACTTTCCTTTCGCCATTTGATTTAATTTTCGGCGGGAAACGTTTTATGAGCTCAAGCAATTTTACTATTACACCGTCACAGACAAAACGTTTCAGTTCATAAGTGCATTATGAAAGTTAACTTCGTTTTCAAAACCGCGCTTACGAATTCGCGTAACCTACTCGTCAGAATCGCATGAAATATTCAGCAGGATGAACTTGGAAAGTTCCTTCCCACTTCAACATCTGACGGCAGCTTTAACCGACAGACACCTTTGAGTGTAAGTACTGCTTTGACTTTATTATTACCCCGGGAAGTCGGCTCATTACCATTACCCCTGTAATTGTTGCCTCCTTATCAAGCGTACATTACTGGAGACGCAGATATAAAAGTTGTGTTTAATTACTCCTGGAATCATTACAAGCAAACAAAATTAAGTATTGATAATTATTTGAAATTGTTGTGAATGATGGTAACATTGCATGATTGAATCAGTATTAGTAGAAGTTATATGTCGCAAATTCTTTAACATCTACAAACTTAAGAGCTATCTTTCAGCTACGTGTGTTTTATTAAAAATGGAATGTACCGATAAGGCTGAGGATCTCATGCGAATAATACCTAGAGAACGAGGAAACCGAGTCAAGAGTATCCCGGGTGTGGTCAGTCGAATCGGTCCAGGTCAAGGAATTTCAGCTAGAGACACCTCGATGTCGAAGGACATCGATACGGTTGAAACCACATCGAGGTCAAGAAACTCCAGTTTGGGCAACCTCGAAGGCAAAGGACTAGACTTGGATCCATCTCTAGGTTAGAGGACTCATGCTGTGGCCACCTGGAGGCCAATGTATCCAAGTTGGGACCGCCTACAGACCGAAGGATGTGTGTTGGGTCCTCAGCGAAATCAAGAAACTCAGTTGGGCCACCTTCAAGGCAAAGAAATTGAGTTTGGACCATTTCGAGGTCAAGGAACCCAAGGTGGGAGCATTCGAAACCAAGAAATTCCAGTTTGGACCATCTCGAGGTTAACGAGCCCGAGTAGAGACCATCACGATGTCAGGGAACCGACTGGGGACCATTACGAGGTCAGAGTACTCGAATCGGGCCCATTTAGAGGCCAGATAACCTGAATTGGGATCATTTCGAGATTTTAAGGGCCATGCGAGAACCACCACAAGGTCATGGAACCCAAGTTCGCTCGAACTCAAATTTGCAGATCCCAAATTGATACTAGCTGGATATTTCAGAAACCAAGTCTGCACTACCCCAAGATCGAAGTAAAAGACCTAACTTAATCCGACTTGGAACCAAACGGAACCTAACCCAAGTTGGGAATACCTCGAGTTCCAAGGACACCGCCCATTCTGAGGAGTCCAACTCTTGGTCTCTCCACCCTCAGGTAGTTCCGATTTCATCCTTTCAATCTCAGGATGCTTTCAATTCGGGTGCTTCGATTTCAGAGTGGTCCCAACCTTTTTATTTTTTTACGTGAACGAAACCTTCAAAAGGCACTCCGAACCCGGGGGGTCCTGGGTAGTGTGGGATTCTTACTCACTAAAACCTCCACGGTGACCTATCCCCTGGGAACCAATCCTAACCTATCCTAAGGGAGAGCTCCGGGAACCCCGTAAGAACGCGACTCGGAGCCTTCGCAACGCCGAGGCGCAAAAGCGCCCCATCCTCGGGGGTCAGACGGACCCCCTTCATACCTCCAGGCGACGTTGCGTCGGTCACCCAGCAACGCCGCCTCCACGCCTGGAAGTGGTCCCAACCTGAGTGTCTCGACTTAGCCGATGTTCTCAGTTGGGTCTCGGGATCGTAAGATTTCACGTGGTTCCCCCAGTACACATTGATCTGAATATAATGACTGCGATACTATTTATAGCTGATTCCACAACACCAGACGCGATAAGAATCGACGAAATCTTATGCCCTTGAAATAATAACGATCGAAATACGGGTGACAGATTTTATCGCTTCGCGAAATATGAGCAGTCACGGTACGACCGCGATTTATTCAACTATTATACAATGGGTGGCTGAAAGGCGACAGGTAGAAGCTGAAGAAGTGGCGCGTACAGTCGGCGCACATGCAGCAGCGTCGGAGGCACGTATTATCTAATGGTTCGCGGCGGTTCGCTACAAGAGCCACTAAGGGAACCTATAGATCCGGTCACGTATTACCTCTTCCTTTACAATGTAACAACTTCGCTACCCTTTCCCGCTGGCTAAAAATAAAAGCTTGCACGTGTTGAATTTAAGGCGGGAACCGAGAGCCATGGTTCGATGAGATTCAAGTGAAACCCATCAATAGCGAGCCGTGTGTCATTGGTTAACACGCTGAACGCCGTGTCGGTCACAGGTGACGGACACCTCGATTTAGCCTCTTCAGGGATACTGACACAGATGTGTACGTTCAGTTTTTTTTTAAATCAAAATTATTCACAGTGAAAGAAACATATAGAATCTGGTGGAGAACAGAATCTCTCAACAGTAAAAACAAAAAACTTGTCGCATGGCAGCATAGATAATATTTTATTCTACTTGACAATCACTGATTTGAAAATATTGTAACAAATTCGTCCCTGAAGAGGTTAATTAAATAATTATTGAGTGTCACAAAATTCTGTGCAAACTTCATAGTGAAACAATAATTTAGGAACAGAACAATAAGACTGAGTACTCAAATCCGCTTTTTGTTTCCGGTTCATATATAAAATAGTAAATTATATCGTGTCTGATTAGGTATGACCGTTTCTACTGTGGCGTACAACGTGTGAACACGTTGCTTAAAATTCAATTTAATTAAATAATTGTTGAGTGTCAGAAAATTCCGTCTGCATTGATCATAACGGAATCTGTTTCTAACACTTTAATCTGTTAGCTGTGCAGCCCTATTTTAGAAATGTATACCTAATTTGTACTTTGAGTATATGCAGCTGTTGTAAAACTGAATTAAATTATAAGGAAATAGCAGGTAGTTTTTTTGAAAAATAAATAATTTATTGCTCAAATTCATTGATATTATTGAGAAAACTTAAACATTCATTATTAAAAAAAAACAAGGAAAATCAAATACATGGAAAAATTTTTTGTTTGTTTTTTTTTCTTATTTCGTTCTTGTCTCAAATATTCTAGAATGTCTGAAATTTACGAATATGTTTTAGTTTTCACTACAATTTTAATCTAAATAGCAAATAATAATTACTTTTATAAAGAGTATACTCGTCACACGCAGCTAACAGGTTAAACATGCTTTTTATTGTTTAGAACATTTGGTCAATGTTAAAGTTATCACATTTTACATGGAAAACGAAATCTGCATTGTCCACAGTGTAGACTAGTTGGTTTCAACACTGTTCAACCAGCGCCTTTTTGAATTTGTCTTTTCTTTCAATAATTATTGCCCTTACTTCCTGTTACAAGCACATGGCAGAGTTGCGTTTACTTCTCTGTAATATTGTTTTTGTTTACTAATTATAAATCATTCCCAAAGTGTTCATTTAACTGTTGTATGATTGATCTATTTTGCAGCAAAGATATAGAAGAATATATATAAATAAATGATTTGCCATAAATCTGTGTCTTCTTTTAATAACCTCAACAGTCAACTAAATATCTTATTTTCTTGTACTAATTAGCTAATATTGAACACACCTACGTCCGTGAATACACGCAGCAACAAACCTATATAATTTAAATAATGTTCATTATATAATTAAGGTTTGTCAAAACGGATAAGTGTTCTAAGACTTTTGAGCAACAGTGTACTCTCGCGTCCATGAGTGTAGGGACATTTATCAAATCTGACATAAATTATAATTCGAAAATTCATTGTTCTATTCCATACTTTCTACTACAAAGAAAATATACATTCTATATTATTTAATTAATGAAAATTGAAATTATTTATATATTGAATTATCTTTTCTTAGAATGGCCCTTTCGCTCTTTGGTTATACCTATAACGAATCTTAGCATTCTACCTATAAAGTCAACAATTCCTGGTAATGCAGTAGAACCTCGATTATCTGAACACTGATCATCCGGAAACTGATCATCCTATGCCAGTTTCAAGCTAGAATTATCATTAATGACACTATATACTTAATTGTTCACAACACTCTATTTCATATTTTAAAACAAAGTTATCATTTTTATGCGAAATATGGTTGCAACGTGAGTCATACCATTACTAATTATAATTCGGATAATCAAGGTCCTACCGTATTTTGTTCCATTCCAATTTAGAAGCAGTTCCACAAATCAGATTTTGATTTTATATAGACTTATCGTATTCTCCGGTTTACTTCATCCCATATTATCTCAATCAGGTTGAAGCCAGATGGTTGGCAGTGTATGATTCTTACTTCATCATTCTGTTGAAATCCTTCTAAATAATCCCCCCAGAATTTTGCAGCAATCTAAATAAGAACATCATACTTAAAATAGAAATGACACGTGTCCCAATATTTGTAGACGGCAGCGTGTGTATGTACAGAACCTAACCGTGAGGTGCGAAAATCATATCATACAGATAAGCCAAAAATGTGAAACAATATTTTTTCATACGATGTTTCATATCCGAGAAAGATACTTCGAATATTTCCTGAATACACGTGATTACTCTAGTAGTACGAACATCTGGTTAGCGTTGCTTAATCTACGATACGTGCCAACTCTAAATGTGCCTTTTATTTGAATGGTAACAAAGATAACACGATTTTATTTGAATACTCGATGCCAGATAACATGACGTTTTTCTCTGTGAGCGCGTGTCGTCTCTGTGTGTATGTCACGTATCTCCTGAAACGTCTATAGGGTGTCTCACTATTGTCCCTCGTTAAACACAAAACTGACTTACGTAGACGTGATCGATATGGGCGAATCGATCAGCAGACCCTTTGGAGGGTGGAAGCTTCTTATTTTACAATTCATGCGCTGCCTTGAATTTTCAGATTCTGACTGACATGACCTGCAGCTTCGTCAAGAGGATAGTTGACACGTTGAATGCCACAGTGAAACCTGCCATACCTAGTCAGACGCGATACAATGTCTTATTTTAATCCTAGAGCAGGGGTCGGCAACGCGGAGCTTTTCAAGGTGTTTTCGAGGTGCCGTTGCAAAAAGGAGATCGCGGAGGTTTTCGAGGCGCCTTTGCAGAAAATTTCTAACCCATAGAACAACTCTTACATTAAAATTATTAAAATTACCAGGCCATAGCTCCATTCGAAGCTTATAGTTATTCAAACTTCGATTTGAATTTATTCAATTTCAGATCATTGAGCATTGGTAGGTTTTTCCATGACATGGCCAAAGTGCCCTCTGTCATAAGCCAACCGTTCGAGGTGCCCTTTATAGTGAATAGGTTGCAGATCACTGCCCTAGACCGTTCTTCCCTTCGATCGTACACTTAAGGTCTTCGGGTCAAAAATGGCCCGAATGTATGGAACTCATATTTTCAGTTTCATAATACAATTTATGGATGAACCCTCATCCGTCCCTCATTTACTCAAACTAATTTGCCCAGTGGTGCCAAATTGACACAGTAGTCAAAAATTAATGTAATGAAAAGATAAATAGTTAGCAGCGATTCTGACACTGGTAGCTACGGTAATGTTTGCCAAGTTTCAGTTTATACTTTTATATTCGAAGTTTTTTGCACCTAAAAGTTTGCACGACGTTTTAAGGCCTCTTTAATTTAGGTCTATTATCAGCGGTCCACGGCACTCAAGCGTCGAAATTCCTTCAATTCAGTCACTGAATTCAGTCAATTATGTACAAATACAATTATGATTTATATAGCTAATGCTGTTATGAACGATTCAAGGAAGTTTGAGCTATTTTACGTCCACTAATGCGCAATTATACAGACCTACCTGTGTATGTACAGACATTATATTTAAACCATGAACAAATGTTTGAATAGAAGCAATAACAACGGCTCTGAAGATAAGATGTCTACACAGTTTGAATAGAAACCTGATCGCAAATATTTAGACACAAAATATTATGTCGCAGATCAGGCATCCTCACTAATTGAGCATGTTTTGTTAACAGGGGAAACCACTGTGACGGATTGAAAAAATCGAAATTTTTTTTCATCTTGTTTTAATGTTTGCGATTTCGAGAATGAGCCCTTAAAATATTACAGTGAAATTCGCAAAAATGAAGAAGTTACAGAAGTTTTAATCGATGCAGCGTAATGGTCAGAACTGAGACGCGAAAACTTTAAACATGTTTTTCTCGAAACCAAGTTTTTTGAACTGGGCGCATCAATAATTCAGCGAATTTTCATCCGATTTGCTTCAAATTTAGGACGATAGTTCCTCACAATATTTTCTTCCGTTGCATGTACGGACTTTTCGATTGGATAATTACTTCCTACATAATGGTAAAAGAAATGCTGAATTTTTCACGGATTTTCCACATTCTTCTTCAAAGACCCACTGTTTGGGAACAAATTATTTTTTCCGCAAATCCGTAAGTGCAACTGAAGCTATTGTCTCATAGTTCAAGAAAATCGCATGATTTTTCAGTTCAGCACTCGCAGTGGAAAATTACACGTCCGCTGGTTTTCCATAAATTTTTGGAGGCCTCTCACGCTGGTTACTACTATGACCACAATAATTAATATTTGTATGTCAAATTTTTAGAGAAAGTAGCTCAATAAATGTACTTTCTGACGGCATTAAAGATTGTTTAAAAAAAAATTTAATTTTGCTCCAAAAAAATCCCTGAGAATAGCCTTTATATTCAGCCGTCAACATGGTTTCCCCCCTTAACGCGAATAATGCAATGCTTCCACCCTGTTGATACAATGATGGACAGAAAGGAAAATTCAGAAATTAAATCTCCCATGATCGAAGTTTCCTTAATACTTCGGGTTCGCATAACTGAATCACTTGGGCAGTCGTTAACACGTTGTGACAACGCGCAACTGATTACAACGTGTTTCTCTGATAACACGGAATTATCAATTCGTTAATTATTACCGTGTTGATACACGTGTGGAAAGTGTACCAAATCTGTGAAGAATGTCAACGAAACGTGTCGTTGCCCCTGTTCCCCTTCTCTCGCGGAAGTCATTCGTATCATTCGTGATTACGCTCTGCCAAATTTACACGTTGAAATGTCATACAAATAAGGCGATTCGGCAAAATGAAAACGTCATTCTTCCGAGAACCTCGCAACGATGACTCTCGCGGCCATTTTCTGTTCTCTTCTGCTGGTGTGCTTCGCGCATTGCTTTCCATCTTCGAACACCCCGGTGGTCAAAACGAACAAAGGGCCCGTGGTTGGTAAGTTGCTGACCACGGTATGGCATTCGATGGAGTACTCCGCCTTCAAGGGCATCCCCTACGCGAAACCACCCTTGGGATCGCTCAGATTCAAGGTAAATCTTTTCTTCGTATCATGTCCACCCTTGCGAGAGGGTGTAACGAATTACGCTATCGGCTTCTGATGGATGATCATATCGGGTTGGTAACCGAATTCACCACCCTTAAAATTTGTAGAGTGAAAACGTTTATAGTAAAATTCTTGGAATAATATTTGTAGTCGAGTCATTTATATTTGAACGTAGTATGTTCTTTCGGCATAGTTCGGGTAATTTTTTGACTCGGTGGCAGCAGAGCTGAGGGACCCTCGAGGTGAAAAATTCGACAGACCGCGTAATAAATGAATAAATCGTAGAACGTCAGAGGCTTCAGGCAGGGAATCGAAATTTATATAAAAACTGTAATCATCATTTCGAACAGTTGTAAAGTAGTTGATGAATTTGTAAATTACCGAAGTGTTGGACCTGTTCGGTGAACAAAATTATTCTTCAGTGTAATTGATATTCAACGATCTTAAATCATCTTCGACTGTACTCTATTGGAAGATAAGTGAAAAAAACATATCATTTTGTTTAAAAAAAATAAAGTTGCAAAAAGACTATTGGCAGCAGAACATGTCCCCTTGAAGTCAAACAGCATTTACCCGAAGCATTTTATTCTATCACTAAAAGTAGATGAGTTACTCAGGTATAGTCTCTTCAACTGTCGGAGTAAAACTGGGCCTGAAGAAAACAGCTACTCTTTTCTATAATGATCACTTACCTTTGTGTTAGATGTCTTATAACATAATCGTGCAGTGTATTTCGTTTTTGAACAGAAGCCGCAATTCTGCGTTTTCGAGACACTCAATTTGCATGTACACTTAGGTTTCACTGAATTTATAATTCATTTGTATCGTTGCGCCTATAGCCCCCTGTTGAACCGGAACCATGGCAGTTGACAAAGACTACCATTAATGAGGCAAACATGTGTCTTCAGTCTGGAATCATAGGGACTCTTGGATCCGAAGATTGTCTGTACTTGAACGTGTATACACCAGAGGTAAACATTAATATTACTAAATTATTTATATGTTTTGATCGTCATCTTACTTTGCACATTCTGTCGATTGTTGTTACGATTACATGAATGGTTAGAATATTTCGACTAGTGCTTTCAAGATAATATCATTTTGAACGCGATTTCTAGTTAGGAATACAGGGTATCCGCGGTAAGCGTGGACAGGCCATTATTTCTTAACGTATTGGACGTACAACAAAATTGTTTATAAAAAAATTGCATGGTACAAGGGGGCACACTTTCTAACGAAGACGAACCTTTTTTTACATTACTATTTTCCGAGATATGAAGGTCAAGTTCGTTTGATTAAATGTACGTTCTTAGAATCCGAAATAGTAGAAAGTGATACTGTACCATGTATGAAGAAATGACATTGACCAGCCTAAACTGCGAGCCTGTACCGGAGGATGTCCTAAAAATAATTTAACAGCCGAAGTGTACGAATTCTTCGTGGTAGAAGCAATAGAAAAGTCTTTGCCATTTTACAAATTGAATGCAAACTAGTAAAGAACTTTTCGATGCGGTTTATCATGAAGAATATGCGCTTTTCGTTTTGTAAATCATTTTTGGGATACCCTGTGCGGTTGAACGTTGCACAAAATGACATCGGCTGCATTGAAACGTAAAATAATATTGCATTTTGTAAGAATTGGCTTTCGATTCTGATGTTCCCTCTGTGATTTGCTACAGACGAAATTCTCGGCTGATATGAAACTTAGGCCAGTCATGGTTTGGATATACGGCGGCGGCTTCTCCTCGGGATACAGCATATCGGCTGTCTATGGACCTGACTTCTTCTTGGAAGATGACGTTGTCTATGTCAGTCTTAACTATCGTCTCGGACCTCTCGGTGAGTAGCATTTTCGATTTTACGACACCGTAGAACGGTGATGCCCGTCGGAGCTGAGGCCTTCCCCCACTCTAGGCCCGTTCCCCTACTTACAGTTGCCTCCAGTCGCTCCTCGTTACCCCTCGACCCATCAGCGTCCCACATTACAGCCTGTATGAGGGGAATGGACCTCGAGTGGGGGAAGGCCTCAGCTTCGGTGGTCATAACAGTCATAGAACGTCCATTGTCTGAAATAATAGAGGAACGAAACATTTTGAATAAATTTCCTAAAGTGGGAGATTTGTCATGAAGATATAGAGGAAGTCCATTAGTTCGTGATACTGTAATTTATTATACTCTTACTGAAAATGAACAATAGTGATAAATAAGCAAACTCAGGTGTAGCTAAATTTCACAATTCTGACAGCAAAGATATTTGTACAAAATCTAATCGAGATCTTTGGATAAACTACCTAAAATGGAAAACCTGTCAGAAGAATATAGAGGAAGTCCATTAGTTCGTGATACTGTAATTTATTATACTCTTACTGAAAATGAACAATAGTGATAAATATGCAATCTCAGGTGTAGCTAACTTTCACAATTCTAACAGCAAAGATATTTCTATAAAATCTAATCGAGATCTTTGGATAAACTACCTAAAATGGAAAATCTGTCAGAAGAATATAGAGGAAGTCCATTAGTTCGTGATACTGTAATTTATTACACTCTTCCTGAAAATGATCAATTTTAAATATGAGCAATAGTGAAAATTAAGGAATTTCAGGTGTAGCTAAATATCAGAATTCTGACAGCAAACATATTTGTACAAAATCTACTCGAGACCTTTCGATAATAGACTTGCTAGCAATCGACGTTCCACCGTATATAATCCCACACACTGTTTTAAGAAAAGAAATTCAAGAGACAATGATCGTTAGGTTTCCTGTCACTGAACCACTCGGACGCTCTCGGCAACGCCGGTCTGAAAGATCAGAACCTGGCTCTGAAATGGGTACAGAAGAACATTGCTGCCTTCGGTGGTGATCCAAACCAAGTCACCATCTTCGGAGAAAGTGCTGGAGGTGCTTCGGTGGGCTACCACGTCTTGTCTGAGCAATCGAAAGGTATGTCAAATCGAATACACTATGCATGCTCGATAAAAGGGGCCTAGAAACGTATATCCTGTCGTCTGTACATCACACAACACTTGCCATTTCTGTCGAAAACGCGATATTCTGCTTGGATTACCGCAAAGATCTGCGAAACTTATTCAGTGTCGTTGTGAGAGAATATTGAAACAAAAATCGTGCCACTTGAATCTGATTGAGCAATCATGAGGTGTATCAGACCGAAATATACGACACACCTGTCCACGTGTCCTAACATGTATCAAGGACAGTGTACGTCAGAATTGGGTAAAATTTTATTTGGATTTGTAAACTTTTATTCGTCCCGAACGAATAAGTTTATAATTGAATATAGCGGTGAATATTTTTTATTTCAAAAGCCGTATCCAGTTTATTCACTAAACCCCCCTCGTCGTGCAAATCCTCTTTTGACACTTCTTCTTGGGTCAACCGCCAGGCTATGCCAGCCGCATTACTACTTTTTGTTGACCCAAACGTGGCCCACGTAACCCGACTTACCTGCGTTGAGAGGGGAACAAGATGTTTTTTTATTAATTTCTGCAATTCATTTCTGTGATGCAGGTCTGTTCCATCAAGCCATCAGCCAGAGTGGATCGCCATTGAGCCGATGGTCCTTCCGTACACCCGAGACGCTCGCCAAACGCGCATACGACCTTGCAAGTCAGCTTGGATTGAAGCCTGCCAACGACGATGAACTGTTGAAGAGTCTCCTCGCAACTCCTGCCACTGCAATGATAAAAGCAGCCTCTACTCTGGAGAAGTCGGAAACTTCAGTAAGTGTTCGATATAATTTCCATCAGAACCGAACGCCTTTTATTTGAAATGACAATAACAAAGAAGACGAGCGATCATTTAAGTCAGTGATGGCCACCGAAGCTACGGCCTTCCGCCACTCTGGGTCTGAGCCTCGTATTTTTAACACGTTGAACGCCACAGTGAAACCGGCCATACCTAATCAGACACCTTATAATTTACTGCTTTTTGTATAAGTCGTAAGGGAAGAAAAGATTTGAGTACTCAGTCGTGTTCTTCTGCTTCTACATCATTGTTTCAGTATGAAGTTTGCTCAGAATTTTGCGACAGTTAATAATTATTTGATTAAATTGAATTTGAGGTGTCGGTCACCGGTGACCGCCACCGTGTTCAACGTGTTAAGTTAATGCTGTAGCTGTTTGAAGAAAAATGTATTTCGATAGAGTCCAGTCTCGATATTCGAGGCAATATATTTACATGTCTTTCAACTCTTTTCCAAATTTTTAGCTCGATTTCCCGTTCGTTCCAACACTCGAAAATCCTTCGTTGGCGCCAGCGGAGGACATCTTCCTGTCGGAATGTCCCCTGCATAAATACCAAACCGGAAAGTACAACAAGGTGCCTATGATCATGGGCTTCAACAAGGACGAAGGACTCCTGTTCACATTATGTAAGCTGCTCGTCCCGTTTTTTAATAATGACAATATCGTCTTTATTGCACCATACTGTAGAGTTACAGTGAATTAAAAAAAAGAACAGAACAGAAACATAAATACAGTGGCTTGCGAAAATTCCAGGATAGCACATTTTGTGGTCTCACGTTGAAGAAGGTCGATTAAAATAGATTTTGCACGAAATCAGATTGAAACATAATTTAAAGACAAGATTCAATTGTTATATACGATCCTTCTCCGTATTTTTAGTGATACTCATGAATTCGAATTTATTACGAATTTTTCGAAGAACAGTTGCAAATGTAGCATCCGGAAAATTTAACACGTCACTGTGTCGTATCTACGTATTAATTATTAACACGTTGACTGCCGTGGGGGTCACCAGTGGCCGACACATCAAGTTTTATTTAATTAAATAATTACTAATTTTAATACAATTCTGAATAGAACTAATATTGTTATAAGGATAGAATTCGTATTGTAACATTAACTTATAAACATAAAAACGTGACTGAATACCCGAATACTTTCTTCCTTTACGATTTATATTGAAAGCAGTAAATTATATTACGTCTGATTAGATATGGCTGCTTTCACTGCAGAATTCAACGTGTTAATAATGATATGATTAACGATGATTGTAATTACGATGAATCGGCGAGGTTCGGCATGCATTGCTGTCATGAAAGCTGACAGTAATTAGGGGATAAGAAAGTCTATGATGTTACTCTAAAAAATTGCTGACTAGAATTTTTTTCGTTTTACAGTAGCAAGCATTGGTGAACAATTAATGTCTATGGCGTTGAACGGAGTAACTATGAGCAGTCCAATGCTCAACAAAATTATAAAAACAATGATGGATGATGAACAAGCTACCATCCAGAACACAACAGAGGTAATGGATACAATGCTCGAATCAGATGATAGCGGAATTTCTATATAAGATTTTATAGTTGCTAACCCGTTAATGGCCGTGTTGAAATTTTATTCAACTGAATTACTTGCAATTCTTATAAAATCTTGAACAGCATTAATATTTATCATTTGCTAAAATATTTGCTTCCTCCGCGTATGAACGTCCAAAAAAGGACACTGCAGGATGTTCCGTTTTAATATTTTCGCGCAAATATCTCCGAAACCATAAGTGATGCCGACAGTCTTTCAGACACAAGCCAAATGATTTCGAGCGAGGCATAATTTAGAGTTACGACTTTCTTTGTGGGTGGACACGCTGCGGGGATGTGATTGTTCATTGCGTTCAACATGGGAACAACAAACGCGAACATCCTCCTCAAAATCATTCAGCTTCTTCCTGAAACGTTTCTCAATGTTACTAATAGCTTCGCAGACAATCGCGTGGAGATATTAAAATCGGACACCGTGTATGTGTAGTATCTGACAATATAATGCCTGCTTCAAACACAAATCGGTAAGGAAAAAGAAACTTAAGTACTCGATCGTGCAGTCGTTGCCTTGCATTATTTTGACAATATTAATTCCATCAAAATTGTATTAGAATTAGACATCAACATCACGGCAGTTGTTGATGCGTTACACACCGAATCCGAAATTCTTCTCGCTCGTTGGCTAGGCATTTGTTCATTTGCACAGTGGTGCGCTTGTTACTTTGTGTACACTTACGTTTATTAGAATTACAATTGACAAGAGACAGATATGGTTGTCAGAGTGTCTACCGGAGTGTCTTGAATATTTAACAGCCTAGACGAGGCGTCACCGGTTAGGCAAGTCGGAGCTCTGACGACACAGACTAGTTCAGTTCAAAATTTTTAAAAATCGCCTGTCTAACATTTTCCAAAACCTGGTCACTCTGAAAACCATGATCTGGAAAGTCTGCACCCTAAGAGGTACGGCAGGGGCGCCAGGGTCAGGAGTTGCCAATCGCCAGGCTCATTGACCGCAGTCTTACAATTAGCATATGCTTATGACGTATCAATTGCTATTGAACGAAGGAACAAGGTTCCTAAGAACACGTTTCATTTCTAGACGCACGGAGATATTCGTACCAATAAATCTTCAGTCGCCCTTACTTCTTGGTCCTCGGTGAAAATGCTAACTCTATTGCTGTATTATGCTAAAACTCAGATTACCTACAAACATAGCGACGTTCTGGCGACGGTGTCATAAACACAAGCCTTCGAATGCCTTAACAGCAGTCAACGTGTTCAGAATATAATTTGATGCACATTTTCTCTTTGTTTGCAGTATATTACAAATGCAGACTTCGTCGCACCCACTGATCTCACTCAGAAGCTGATGGTTCAATCTAACGGGGACCTTCCCATTTACTATTACAATCTGACGTACGAATCGTGGTACCAGGTGCACAAAATATTCGACCCACTGATAAACGGTAATTTCTTGCATCCAGCGACGCGAGATTATTCTTTGTCGCTTATTGTTCGCGGCGTTTCGAGGATCGCAAGCTATTTCGGCTACATCGGGTCTAATCGTTTCAGGAACGGCTCACGGCGACGATTGCGGATACTTGTTCAACCTGATACCGTTGTTCGCTCCCATGGATCCGGAACATCCCTTCAACCAATTCCGCAGAAGCATGGTGTCCTTGTGGACGAACTTCGTGAAATACGGGTATGCAGGATTTAATGAAAATTGAAGTTTCAATTGAACCGGTGACTCGGAGAACGGTACAAGTCCAAAAATCACATGCTGAGATATTTGAACAAATAGTGTCACTCTTCGTGTATCATCAACACTATTGATTTTGTAGTGCTGTTCCAATGCGAACATGGTTATGCCAACGCGGATGAACGTTCATGCATGTCTAACTATGGTTAAACTTTGTTCATTCATTTTCAATAATTAAAATAAAACCATTGGACTTGTACTGTTTAAGAAATTTAAGAAATAACACAGTACTAAGAAACACATTTATTGACTTGCTTTAAGCATAATTAAAGTAGAAATTATTCCATGAAAAGTGATTATTAAACATATTGTTGAAACAAAACAAATCCATGACAGATACTGTTTTTACAGTCATTGTATCATTTTACACTACTGAAACACGAGTATAGGGTATTTTTTTTGCACTGTCTTTGGCCCCTACATATAATTTTATACATTTTACATTAAGTTATGAGATTGCTTGAAAATGGCTAATTTTGGACTTGTACTGTTCTTCGACTCACCGATTCAATTTAATTTCAAGATTCTGTATGTTTTTGAAAATTTGACATTTTCCATCTTTGGATTTGTACCAGGTAAATTTCTTTCAATCTCATACAGAAGCAGTTACAACCACGACCTTTTAAAAGACATTTTATACTTTGTATTCTTATTTCAATGATGCCGGAATATTTAAAGCATTTTTCAATTTATTCGTTAATCGTTGCACTGCAAATGTTTTTTGCAAATATACACGTTTCGATAGCAGAATTTTTTGTCCCTAACGTGTATGGGTGGAAAAATTGAACTCGACAAGACTGTATTCTATTCTACGCTTTAAATGTTACAACACTCTATTCCTTATTTCAGTCCACTCAAAAATACGCATATTTTATGTTTTTAAGTATGTTAAATTGCATAAATATCCGCGGTCCACTTATCATAGATAATGGCATTCAGCAAATCGTTGAAAAAACAACCAGTTTATCATGATTATTCTTTGACTCGTTACCCGAGTTATCTGCCGGCATAATAAACATGTGTTGTCCTTAGAATAATTGCGCACACGCGAGTTCCTGAACACGTTGAATGCTACAGTGAAAACGGCCATACATAATCAGACACGATATAATTGACTATTTTTTATATAAATCGTAAAGAAAAAAAAGATTTGTGTACTCAATGGTGTTCTTCTGTTCCTACATTATTGTCTCAGTATGAAGTCTGCTCAGCATTTTGCGACAATTGATAATTATTCAATTAAATTAAATTTGAGATGTCGGTCACCGGTGACCACCATGGCGTTCAACGTGTTAAATTTAGGTAACTTGAAGAGGTTATAATTAAATAATGCAATAAATACAAGAGGCTATGATACAGCTCGAATGATATACACTACCCTCCAAAAGTATCCGGACGCAAATATAGTTTTTTCGTTGGCTTCTTAAGTTCTTCTACAATTATTATGCTATTATTGAACAACATAAGCAGTATTTATTGACAAATAATGTTGACAAAATAGCTATAACGGAAGTTAAACAAAAACATACATACACATAGAAGTGTATGAAGGGATGACATTTATTAGGTTGAGTCATAAATAACTTTTCATTTATCTTCCTCAATTTATTCATGATTTATCAAAAGAAGATTCTTGTTGTTTCAGCAGCATGTCTACGGTTGAAGGGTGCCTACCTGCAAAATGAAGCAAAAATCAGTATCCCAGATAAATTTTTGACTGTTTAGAAAGAAAAGAATCTGTTATATGTTCGAAGTTATTTATGAATCAACCCAATAAGTGTTGACTCTATTTCAAGGGTTAATTTTCGTGCCTATGTTGATCAGATATTTCTTGTTCCTCGTTCCATGTATTGTATTCCACCAAACTCCTGAACCCTCCTTTTTTACACTCTGCACAAAGGGATTATATGGTAAAAACTGTAGCATCACGGATCGGGAACGAAGATTTTCTAATCGAATTTTCTTTACTCATTGAACACTTTAGGGAACTCTTTATTTCTCACATAACATGCTGTTTGGTCCTATGTGCAGAAACCCAACTCCAGTTGGCAAGACCGATTCCCTCGTCAACGTGGAATGGGTGCCTTCCGGATCCGGTCAGTTGCAACTGAACATCAACGTGCCATATTCGATGACCACCCCATCGCTCAGCAAAGACGCCGTGACTTTCGAAAAGTCGTTGCAGGCTGATTCGAAAAATCAGTGCAAAGCGTCCTAATTTTCATCCTCTGCGAATCATTTTCGACATTTCTTCATCAATTCACTTGACGAAGCCACGGCTATATAAAAATAAGTATTACTTATTGGTGTACAGCCGTGAATCATGTGTGACCAATTTCTGTGCCTTTTACGTGTGCTTTGGAGTCCAGTTTCAACCGTGAAAGGCTAAATGGTAAATGTAACCTTTCGACTATGGTTAATCCAGCAGAGAATTTCGAAATCATAAAATGATCCCGAAATTTTACTTCATTCTTTGCGGGAACAGGGTGTTCTGTTTCACACTGTTCCCTACGACATCGCAGATTTCAAAAGACACAGAGTTTCTATTCGAACAAAAGAACCATCACCCAGCAAGCTTTGTACTTGCGTGCAATGTAAATAATGAAGGAAAAGGAATAACTATGTACACTTGTACCGAGCCTTTATCACTGCATCATAATGATGCATTATGTGAAATAAATATTCCTTGTACAGTAATTGAAAGACTGCATGTTTACCCTCCTAGGGGTACTAGACTACTGTGGTCCCATATTTGTATAGAAAAAGGAAACAGGAATACAAAATATCTGAATCATTTAGGATTAATTAACGACCTCACTACCGTGCCCTTATCGCAGCTCTGATACAATGTTTTTCTAGGTGAGATTATTCTAGAAATCACACATGGGCATCATTTGATTAAAAAATTATTGAAATAATTTTCAAATAGATTTCTAAAATAAACATTTAATCAAATATTTTTGCAAATAACTTCTTCAAATAATCTTCATGTAAATAATTTCTCAAATACTTAAATGATTTATTTGAAAATAATGTATTCCCAAATAAATCATTTGCAAATAATGTATTTTCAAATATTTAAATAAATTATTTGGATTTGTTTCCATTATGTCAACTAATTTTTAAATATTATTTGCAAATAACGAATAAAACTGAATTTGAATAACCTTTTATTTAAAAACATTATCTTTTAGTTGCTACTCAAATAAAAACCGCCCATGTCTGCTAGAATTTTGTATTCAATGTGGATAATCGTATTCGTTGGTACTAAGAAGTGAACTTGGGGACGGTCACCAAAGCGTTCAACATGAAGGAATTTTTAACCAATCCAATTCAGTGACCGTCACCTACTCCACTCGACATTTTGAATATTTCTAATCAATCCGTGTTCTCTTGAACCAGCATACCCATCCCCTGAGCGTGTCGAGACTTCGACATGGTCGAAGTTCTTCAGAAGAGTTAATCTCAAAGTGTACCACCACGCAGACTCCACAAATAGCGATGAGTCTATCTGTTATAATAACAGTTAGGTACAATAGTCAGATAGGATTAGCTGGTGTGTGACGCGTGGAAGTCTGCCTTTCACGCTAACAGAGCGCATGAATCTGCTGTGAGATGGGGTATGCTACTCAGGGTAGACACGCGGATGGGTCAACACGTTCGCTACAATGTGCGTGTGACGGACAGATTCTCTTCTGAGGACCCGAAGTCACACATATGTGACAGCAATAATCTTTCATATTATAGCCACATGAATAAATGAAGTCTGTTCTGACAATTTACAGTATATTGTTAAAAAATACAAAAAACAAAGCACGTTCTGTGGTGGACGTTTTTCCCTCTCTGACCGTGGTAACGAACGTGTTAACTTATAAAAGGGTGCCGGAAGAAATATGTCATAAATTTATGAAATGGCCGAGCTCTGACCCTGTCCACCGGTCATCCTTAGGTGGACAGTGCACTTCTGATCACGTGTGCACAGACCACGTGTCCGGCCAACGTGGTTCACAAGCAATAAAGTCATAAAGTTCACTTGGTCTTGGAAAACATGTGACATTCTTGAAAACTTCTCCGTGCAATTTATTGCTGGTTGGCAAACAGCTGCAGGAGGCAAATGTTGATCGTTCGAACCTTCTCTAAACATTCTAACCAGACCCGGCGGCTTTATGAAGTTATTACTGCGTCGCAAGATTGTGCGATAATATACATTATGCGTTTGCGTGAAAACATGCGGCTGTTGAGAATAAAATTTATTTCGTCGCATGCCTGACTATTTAAACGACTTCGAGTGTGTAACGTGTCTTTAATTTGCACAGGCGTTAAAATGAATAATAGGAAACTCTTGCACCGAACACTCGATCGACCAAACATCGTTGATAATTAATTAAGTATTAGAATTAACGTGAGCTGTCACGTCGAACGGAAAACAATAATAATTAATGACACTGCAAGCCGACTCGTTCAAACTTAGACTATATATACATGTGTCGGTTAAAGAACAACGTCCAAGTCACGGTGTGTCGAGTATCAAGCTCACACGAAAATGGCGATCAGGATTTTCTTCGTGTTCGCCCTGCTGATAGCGGCGGTACTTGCTCAGGACTTCACGTCCGTTGTGCAGACGAATAAGGGTCCCGTCATTGGTAGTCACTTTTATACCATTTGGCATTCCTATAAATATTCTTCCTTCTTGGGCATACCCTTCGCAGAGCCACCAGTCGGGTCTCTGAGGTTTAAAGTGAGTACCATGGAGCCGAAGTTACGCAGTACTGCAACAAACGAAGTAGATATGTTACAGTAGAAAAGTGAAACTATTAATTGCATGCAACTGTTGGTAAATACAGGGTATACCATCTAACTTTATCACCTGAAATCTTTCCGCTCTGATTACACTTTCATAAAAATGTTTCCTACTTAACACTTTACCGACCGGTACCCTATTAATCGGCTTTTTGCCGCCAACGCTTGTCGACCGATAGCCTATTAATTGGCTTGCCATGGCAACCAATACTTTGGTATCTATTACTGAGATAGAAGTGTTAGATTATACTGTAAGCTCCCCATATTCTTACATAATTTTGAAAATTTTACCGTTCGCGATGAATAAAAATAGCGTATATAATAGCGATGTATCTGCGGCCGAGTGAGCGGTCGGAAGCGCGTAGTATGTTCAATCGCTACCGGTCGGTAAAGTGTTAAGTTGCATAGTTTTATGGGGCCAGTATGTAATAACAATAGTTTTATTCCGTTGTAAAGGGTTGAGGAGAAAAGAAGATTAACATGTTTAAAGTGAAAAGGGCACTCGAAACGCACTATTTGTTGCTGGTCTTTGCTAATTTATTTTAATAACTAACGGTCCAGCGAAAATATAACTACATCACGCAATGGAAACCACTCTTACGTGTCGCCGACGATGTTAATTCACAACTTATGTTTCTTATCTACACGGTTATCGTAGAGTCCTGTTGAACCTGATCCTTGGACGGATGTTTATAACGCCACTGACGAGGGCTCTCCTTGCCCGCAAAATCTCCTTTTCCGTACACTGGGGGCCGAAGATTGTTTGTACCTAAACGTCTACAGTCCTTTGGTACGTGTACCATTCTGTGGCTCCTGCGGAACGCGTACGCACACTCCAGAAATGTATAGTCGCTGGAAGAGACATCTTGTGAAACCGTAAACTAGATGGCCCGTCAAAGAAACACAATCTATGCATATGAAATCAGCAATCAAAAGATTGTCATATATATAAATTATGAATTACATAAGGCACCGTGTATGGCTGTACAGCTGTTCCTCTCTGCTGACACCGACGAGGATGCCATGGCCTAATTTGACACGGCCACTATTTTAATATTTCACTGTATCTCTTCTGCCGATAGCACTTTCTGTTCTGCTGCACGCTCGAATTTGATATCAGAATATATTTTATATTTTTTCCATCAGGTGGATTTCGAAAACATCACAGAGCTGTTGCCAGTAATGGTTTGGATATACGGTGGTGGTTTCACAACGGGAACCGCAAATCACAATATATACGCGCCTGACTTCTTCCTGGAACAAGACGTGCTCTTCGTTAGCATGAATTACCGTGTGGATGTTTTCGGTAATTAAAGCTATTCTTCTAACTTGTGAGCCTATGACACCTGAATTTTAAAGTTTGATGAGGGTGTTGCTTGAAAATGTAGTGCATGCTGGACCATATACTTTCAGGGGGGTTGTATTTGAATATTCCTGGTGCGATGGGAAATCAAGGTTTACAGGATCAAAATTTGGCTTTGCAATGGGTGCAGAAAAATATAGCTGCCTTTGGAGGCGACCCGAACCAAGTGACACTCTTCGGAGAAAGTGCTGGCAGTGTTTCCGTTGGATACCATATGATATCGCCACAGTCTCAGGGTACGAACATGTTCAAACTGATTATTTTATTCCATAGTTACTACTCTTTGAGACGGTGATGGCCACGGGGACCAGGCCCTACCCCAACTCTAGGTCCATTCCCCTCATACAGGGTGTGATCTGGGTCGACGATTAACCAAGGGAAAACGAGGAGCGAACTGGAGGGAACTGAAATGAGGGGAATGGCCCTAGAGTGGGAGAAGGCCGGATCTTTGGTGGCCATCACTGGTTTCAGGCTTTCGGTTGCATGCTGTAACAGGATCAGTGTGTCTCCAAACCCCAATTGTAACTATACAGGATGAGTCATGCAACAGACACGAGCTGCAGAACGAAACGATGATAGATGTAAAACTTTTTATCATCCTATGATGATTGCTTTCCTCACAAATGCAGTGATACACAAGAAACGAGCAGTTTTCTTTTTTGAATTTTAATCTTACATTTTTTTTACATGAATCGATTCTTCGGATCATTTTGAGAATCGTAATGTTAGGGTCACATGATTGTAAAATTAATACTTCACGAAATATTTGGAATTGTTCCGTTAGCATGTCTTTCATTCTAGAAGATGCTCAAACGTTTCATCGGCGCATGATGTAGATTTTCGCGTCGTTTAATTGCGGTTTACATACCATGTAGGAGAACTCTTCACAGTTTTTAATAATTAAACATAATTCGTTTCTGTCAGGATGTTCATCTTATGTCAATGAGCATTACTGTGAACGAAAAGTTTCGGAGAACTTCGGTAACTTCCGACCCGTATACGCGAATTAATCAGAATAAAGTTTCAAATTCCTACCATATTTAAATTCTAATAGTAAATAAATGTATTTCAGGAAGAAAAATTATTAAAAATATGGTTTCACGCGTTTAGTCATTCTAAGAACGTGAAAATACGATTGGATTGTGTCTTTGCGAATAACGAGTCTTTCTTTTAATTAATTTTCATACTACAGGTGGAAGAATATTCTTTTTAGCATCTTGCAAAGAATTTCAGAGTTCTGCTTTTGATGTTGGTCAGTATTACCTAGCATTCCAATAAACAGATCGGTAAGTTAATAAATCCATTAAATACAGTGGTCGTGTCACATTAAATAAGATTTCTTCTGCTTCCTTTTGTTGCACGAAAGCGCGATAAACTTTTGGAGAAACTTTCGGGTCGCTCTGATTCTACAGCATGATTTTTCGACCGATCAAGCGTGTTTGAAAAATCAGAAGCGGTGGCAGGTTCCCGCGTGTAGTGTATATAGGAATTATCGACAGCTGATGCATGCATTTTCTTTTACAGGTCTTTTCCAGAAAATCATTATGCAAAGCGGAGCACCCTTGTGTCCATGGGGATACAACACCCCACCCGATTCTATTGCGAATGCGTTTACACTTTGCGAACTTATGGGCAATTCTACTTTTCTTGCCACCGACTGTCTAAATTTCCTCCAGAATGCTGACGTGGAGGCTATTCTCAACGTGACTCAATACATGAGCCAATCGAGTAGTCTGGTACGTGTCGACAACTTTGTATGCTCAAGAATCTTTACAATAATCAAAGCTGAATACGTTTATCTTTAATTCATTTTCGTAAACTTCAGATCAGCTTTCCGTTCGTGCCGACCTCCGACAATGACTTTGTGACGGATTGTCCCATTGCGATGTTGCAATCTGGAAACTACTCCCATGTACCTGTCATGATCGGTTTCAATGAATACGAGTCCATTATATTTTATGCCAGTAAGTGTGAAACGTTTCCTTAATATTAGAATTTGCTTTTCACTCCGTGCCTGTCCAGTACTAGATCGATTTTTTATTAAAACGAACGATTCTGATGCCACTTCTGCTTCTTCCATGTATTCATTTAGCGGCTGACATAATACGTACGGAAGTGTATACCGCCTTGGTCACGTTATCCCATCTAAATCCGTCCTCCAGCACTGTCATCTTGAGTCTGGCCAACCAGCTGGCGAATGGCACAATCCGTAATCAAATAAATGTAAATCAATATCATCCTAACATATTTCAGTTTAGAAATATTTCTGTGTACTTCATAATTTTGCACACTTCACAGGTATCCTCGCTATATAATTTCTTCGCACCGATCGATCTAATGGAAAGGTACTTAGCTCAAAACTCTACCGTTTACTACTACCAGCTGTCGTACGACTCGATCTACGCCCTGCACAAACTATTAACGCCAGATCTAAACGGTAATTGATATCGGTGTTTTCGAGGAACATTTTTTGTACAGGGCGTCCCAATTTTTAGTGAAAAAAATTTAACAGGTACCAGAGGACGTCAAGCTGAACATGGCATATTCTGGCGCTTTTTTTCTATTTCGGCCACAGTTTTGAGATAGGCCAAAAAAAAATTTGTTTGGCAGTTTTCTTTAATATCTTAGCAACAGATTAATATTGTTTGACAATTCTTTTTTCTTGTATTCAGGATAAAAAGTACAACTTTCTTTTTCTGATGTCCACGGTCTATGATATTCAGAACATTTTATGTGATGAACTCTCAGTTAGAATTTACTTACGACATACAGTCAAATGACAACAAAATTTTGGAAGTTTCTCGAATTCGCAAAAATTTATTGATCAAAATAAAAAAAGTGCGCCAGCGTAAACCTTATTCAACTCGATGTCCTCAATCACCTGTTGAATTGTTTTCACTAAAAATTGGGACACCCTTAATAATGTGATTACCCGTTCTCTAGTTTGTGATATATTATTTCAGGCGCGTCTCACATTGACGATGTTGGTTACCTGTTCAACATTCCAGTCATATTCCCTATTTCCCCGGATCATTATATCAACCAGTTCCGCTACAAGATGGTATCCTATTGGGTCAACTTCGCGAAATACGGGTGAGCACGATATAATGTTACACGGACCGTGTTGATTAAATACAGTCTACTGTGATCAATTAATCATGAACATTTGCTGTTATTGCAATTATGTCGGTTTACATTTATGCTTCTCTCTCAGAAACCCTACGCCAGAAAATCAGACGTACAGCGAGGTAACCTGGGAGGCAGCAGGAACAACAGGCATGCAGATCGATATCAATCAGCCGAGTACGATGAACAGTCGTCTGCTGAACAGCGATCAAGTTAATTATGAGCAATTATATTACAACAACTTACCACTTGTCACTGGGTGCAAGAATTTCCAAACCACTGTTCCGGGTCCATTTTAATTGCAGCAAGTCCAACGATATTGCAATCGCAATTAACGATCATGTTCCTTACTGTTAGTTGTAAGATACGAATGTGCATATGTGAATACAGTACCATGTATATATATACATATTAAACGATTAAGTACGTAATTCCTTCCCTCCGAGTTGCGTGACAAATGCATGCGACACTTTTGAGTACGGTTACAATATATTGGGTCATCCCATAAGTACTGCGGTTCTTATCGGTACGTATAACTTTGCAAACGTTATCAGTACGGTTTTGGTGGCGGTGAATCATCGAATGATTCGTATGGAACTTTTAGGCTGATTCTTGAACAGGTATGATTGCATTTCGTCCAACGGCAACCCGTAAAACGTCTGCATCGAACCTTTCACGCAGTCTGACACGAAGTTCATCCTTAAGGCTGTACTTCATAACTCGAAAACCTTTGACACTGAATTACGTTACTCATTTGGCCGTCCAACTCACGCGTGTTTTTCGCTGCAGGGTATACGGTTTTAATCCATAAATGCAAATTACTCGTCCACTGTGTGTTGTATAAAACAATAGTTCAAAGAAGAAGTGAATGACTTCGAGGGAGCCTCCATCTGGTGTAAATAGTTGTTTTATAAATAGAATTGCATAATTTTTAATAAACTAGCCGATGAATCTCGTCATTCCCTCCACAAAAGTACCAGACCACTTATGGCGAAAAATGATTAGTTTCGAAGATATTTTGATTTCAGTATTGGGTAGTGGCATTAGTACTATTATACTATGAGCACGACGTATTAGACGTGACGCATATTAGCTACACCGAAATGGTATACTATGTTTCACTATTAAAATTAAAATATCTTTTAAACTAATAATGTTTCGACATAAATATCTCAATATAATTTTGTAGAAAAATTGAAAAAACCTTTTTCTTTATTTAGAAAACAAGGGAGGAAGGAAGTTAAACGAAAAGGTAAATAAAAAAAGCGATGATCACCCGACAAAGAGGAAACTAGACTTTTTTTACTTTTGCTGTTTATCAACTCTCATTATCAAATTTAAGAAAAACAATTTCGCTCCATTTTGTTAATTTACAGTTGAAAGGTAAGGGAAGCAAACAAGGAACGTTACTAAACGGATTTATTGAGAAAATCAATTCTGAATACTTGAGTCCATCAGTAAACAAACGAGGTTCAAGTAATTGAACTGTATTGTTTATAACATGAGGTTATACTCTAATTAAGCAGCAGGAGAAAAATAAGCATAGAAATAATTGTTTCACATTATTCTAATTTTGTTTTTCAAGCTGAACTCCGTAGAATAAAAATGGACGTTCCCTGTTTTTTCTCCGTACCCTTCATTTATACTACAAATCACTTTCTGTAAATTTGTCTTTCATCGAATCCAGCCTAAGTTACAGTAAAAAACACTTAGTGATCGGTACTGCACGACTCTCCCCTACTTCATACTTCGTCATCAATCTCAAACCACCGTGAGGCCGATTTTGATTACGAGCCACCGTATAACCATATCTAAATAATCGTTCACTCCTCCTCAACCAGTAGAATTCAATATAAAACAATTAGGAATTCTTTAAAAGAAATTTCGTATTTGAGAATTTTGGCTGAGACTTTCAGATTCAGAGTCACCGTACGCTGGTTTCGTTACGCAACAATTATAGGTGTCCGTACTGTGACTATCAGGGAGGTCAGTGTGACACGAGCTGTCACTTTTGAACTAAAACTTCAACATTATCGTTAATAATCAATCAAGCGCACCATCGCGCATCGTTTATGCAAAGCGCGCCGTTACTTTCAGAGGAAACTAATAATTTCTTCCACATAACAATCGCGAACACGGAGTCGCCGCACCGACTATATATACGCCGGTTGAAGAACAGCGTTCAAGTCGAGGTGTAACCAGGATCAGGCTCATACGAAAATGGCAACCAGAACTATCCTCGTATCCGTCTTGCTGATAGCAGCCGGCCACTGTCAGGACTTTACGTCCGTTGTGAAAACGGATAAGGGTCCCGTGGTTGGTAGACACTGGTATACCGTTTGGCATACCAAGAAATTTTCTTCCTTCTTGGGCATACCTTTCGCAAAGCCACCAGTCGGGTCTCTGAGGTTCAAGGTGAGTATCATTGAGCTAAAGTTCCTCGATGCCGCATCTATCGCTCGCGAACGAAGTAGATATGTTATAGGACGAGAGATTTTTAAAATGTGTGTGTGTTTGTTCGAAAGAGAAGAGGAAGTTAATTAATCCGTCGAGTGTTATCAGCATCTATAGGCTCTTGGCCAAGCCGTTCACCGTGTACCGTCGATGCTTATAGGCGTTCGGCGGAATGGCTCCCTCGAGCGTTCCACGGTAGGCTGGAAGTCCTCGACTCCAAATGCCCTTCCAGAAACCCGGGCAACACCGTAGTGAGCCATTGTGCTGAACGCCTATGTGCTAATGATGGGATCACGTTGTTGTATGGGGATGGTTGTCATCCCATTCTCTGGCGCAATAGTTACGAGCGTAGCTCCAGAAGGCGATGACAACTATCCCAATACAACAACATGATCCAATCACGGTCACTCTGACCGTTCAGTACATTAGCTAAAGAGCTTACATGTAACGGTCTGGTTAAAATAATTTTATCCTGTTTGAACATTTCGTTCGATTCTGAAGTCGTTATGATTGTTTTGTGCTTCCTTCTTGTACTCTCAAAAGACGGGAAATAGTCGACGACGACTGATAAACAGGCACGTTTCTAAACGATAAAGTGTTAATTCGAATCATTCACAGCTCAATCAACTACAAGTTGTTTCTGCAATGCATTCTTGAGGTGCTGTACTCGTGTGTACTTTTCATGAATCGAGTGACGTAGAAATAAATTAAAATATTGACACTAACGAGCCTTTCTCACACTGTGCCGCACCCGAATTTTGACAAACTACCGCGCTTCTATATACATGCCGCACTAGCGGCGCTGCAAAATCTGTTGAATGTGAAACGGCTCTTATGTGACCTCAACGATGTTAACTCAGAACTTACCTTCCGCATCTACACGCTTATCGTAGGATCCTGTTGAGTGTGCTCCTTGGACTGAAGTTTATAACGCTACCGATGAGGCACCGATCTGCGTCCAAAATCTCGGTGTCCATAAGCAGGGGCAGGAAGATTGTTTGTACCTTAACGTCCAGACACCTTTGGTAAGTGTAACATTCTATGCTTGCTGCCAATCGTCTAAGCACACTCCAGAAATGTATAGTCGCTGGAAGGATATTTTGTGAAGTCATAAACTAGCTGGCCCGTCAAAGAAACGCACGCTGATCAAATGTTGGCGGTATAGTATGTACGAAGTAGTGGTCACACCATTTTCGCCATTCATGTCTGAATGCATATTCATGTGAGATACGACGTACAGGAGAAAAAGCTGTGGACTGACATACGTGAAGAAGATGGGTCTCCCTGAAGCTCCGGAAAGCTGGCATCAATTAAACAATTTTTTATCCAACGCGTTCGCTCCATGAAACCCTATAAATTGCGTCTGAAACATTTTTCGTATCGTCACAACTGGAAAAATTAATTATGAAGGACACTCTGTGCATATGAAATCAGCAACAAATATTGCCATATGTATAAATTGTGACCATTAAATAAGGCACCGTGTATGGCTCTACAGCTGTTCCTGTCTGCTGGTACCGTCGAGGGCGCCATGGTCTAATTTGACACAGCCACTATTTTAATATTTCACTGTATCTCTTCTGCCGATAGCACTTTCTGTTGTGCTGAACGCTTGAATTTCATGTCAGAATATACTTTATATTTTTCCAATCAGGTGGATTTTGAAAACATCACAGCGCTGTTGCCAGTAATGGTTTGGGTATTCGGTGGAGGTTTCGTGTCGGGATACGCAAAGACCGATGTATACGATGGTCAATTCTTCGTAGAACAAAACGTGGTCTTCGTTAGCATGAATTACCGACTGGATGCTTTCGGTAATAAAAGCCATTCTTCTAATTTGCGAGCCTATGACACCTGGATCTTGAAGTTTGATGAGGATGTTGCTTGAAAATGTAGTGCATGTTCGACCATATATTTTCAGGGTGGTTGAATTTGAATATTCCTGGTGCGATGGGAAATCAAGGTTTAAAGGATCAAAATTTGGCTTTGCAATGGGTGCAGAAAAATATAGCTGCCTTTGGAGGCGACCCGAACCAAGTGACACTCTTCGGAGAAAGTGCTGGCAGTGTTTCCGTTGGACACCATATCATATCGCCACAGTCTCAAGGTACGAACATGTTCAAACTGATTATTTTATTCCATAGTTACTACTCTTTGAGACGGTGATGGTCACGGGGACCAGGCCCTACCCCCACTCCAGGTCCATTCCCCTCATACAGGATGTGATCTGGGTCGACGATTAACCAAGGGAAAACGGGGAGCGAACTGAAGGGAGATGAAATGAGGGGAATGGCCCTAGAGTGGGAGAAGACCGGAGCTTTGGTGGCCATCACTGGTTTCAGGCTTTCGGTTAGATGCTGTAATATGACCAGTGTGTTTCCAAACCCCAATTGTGACTACACAGGATGAGTCGTGCAACAGACACGAGCTGCAGAACGAAACGATGATAGATGTAAAACTTTTTATCATCCTATGATGATTGCTTTCCTCACAAATGCAGTGATACACAAGAAACGAGCAGTTTCCTTTTTTGAATTTTAATCTTACATTTTTTTTACATGAATCGATTCTTCGGATCATTTTGTGAATCGTACTGTTAGGGTCACATGATTGAAAAATAATACTTCACGAAATATTTGGAATTGTTCCGTTAGCATGTCGTTTATTCTAGAAGATGCTCAAACGTTTCATCGGCGCATGATGTAGATTTTTGCGTCGTTTAATTGCCGTTTACATACCATGTAGGAGAACTCTTCACAGTTTTCAATAATTTAACATAATACGTTTCTGTCAGGATGTTCATCTTATGTCATTGAGCATTACTGTGAGCGAAAAGTTTCGGACAACTTCGGTAACTTGCGACGCGTACACGCGAATTAATCAGAATAAAGTTTCAAACTCCTACCATTTTTAAATTCTAATAACAAATAAATGTATTTCAGGAAGAAAAATAATTAAAAATATTGTTTCACGCGTTCAGTAATTATAAGACCGTGAAAATGCGATTGAACTGAGAATGAGTCCTTCCGAATAACGAGTCATTCTTTTAGTTACTTTTCATACTGCTGGTGGAAGAATATTCTTTTATGCATCTTGCAAAGAATTTCAGAGTTCTGCTTTTGATGTTGGTCAGTATTACTTAGCATTCCAATAAACAGATCGGTAAGTTAATAAATCCATTAAACACAGTGGTCGTGTCACATTAGATAATATTTCTTCTGCTTTCTTTTGTTGCACGAAAGCGCGACAAACTTTTGAAGAAACTTTCGCGTCGCTCTGATTCTACAGCATGATTTTTCGACCGATCAAGCGCGTTTGAAAAATCAGAAGCTGTAGCAGGTTCCCGCCTGTAGTGTATATAGGAATCATCGACAGCTGATGTATGCATTATCTTTTACAGGCCTGTTCCAAAAAGCCATTATGCAGAGCGGAACACCCTTGTGTCCATGGGGATACAATACCCAATCCGATTCTAAGCAAGCTGGGTTTACGCTTTGCCGAAATTTGGGCAAGACTACTATCGTTGCCGCCGACTGTCTAAATTACCTCATGAATTTGACCCCAACTGAGATTCTTAACGCGACTCAATTTATGACTGATTTTGCTGGTAACGTATGTATCGGAGACTGCACGTTGAAGAGTCTTTACAATGACACTGTTGAACAAATTTTGACTTTTTTGGGTCTTCTGTAATGTCTAAAGTCTTTATAATGTTATAATGTTTGATATCATTTTGTTCGGGAAAGTCCACAGAATAATTTGGCGTAAAGAGCAACCGAATATCTATTGCCGTTAAAGCACAAAGCATCTTTGAAGTCGAATATTTGGATTTTCTTTTTTCTTTCATAATTCATTTTTTCGAAATCTCAGAGCGGTGGAAACAAACGGCTCGCGGACTCGCATTCAGCGCTCACAAATTGATAAGGGGCGAATAGTCAATATCAAAAGTCCAGATACGTGTCGAACAGTGTAATCAAAGCTGAAGGCGTCTACCTTCACTTCACTTTTGCAAACTTCAGATCCAGTTCCCATTCGCGCCGAGCATGGACAACGACTTTTTGCCGGATTGTCCCATTGGGATATTGCAATCTGGAAACTACTCCCACATACCCGTCTTGATGGGATTCAATTCAGAAGAGTCCATTCAGTTCTATCCCGGTAAGTGTGAAACGTTTTGTTAACATTACACCTCCTTTTCTTAAATCGCTGCATTAAAACTGTACCATACTTGGGCCGACGCTCGGCAAGAATCGAGGTGGGAAACGCTTCCACCGGCCCCCCTATTACGGGGTACTATTCCTTCTTCGGTAACAGAGCCACGTAGGTCTGTAAAAGTATAACAGGAAAGTAGGGAATACATCTCGCTGACAATGTAAGAAAATTGTCTGGAAATAACAAACCGTAAAAATGACACTTCGCGTAACCTAGTACACAGTGGCGTTCAGAATGTTTCGGTCTGCAAATTCTTTCTGAGCTACCTCGAAGGACGAAAACTGAAACTAATTTTCAGCAACTCGAGGTTGAAATATATTGCAAAGAAAGGGCCAAAGTGAGATCAGATTTTCGTGAGATATAAACGTTCGAATTATGAAAGTGAGCATCGGATACGACGATTCTGTTCAAAATAGTCAATGTACCATCCAGGCAGGAGATCTAACTCGGTATGTTTGTAACACTGAAAAGGGGACTACGAATCGTTGAAGGTACCATCTTGGCGATAAACAGTGTGCCAGCAGAAAGTAATAAAAACAGTTTATAAACATGCGTCCTGCCTGACTTCGTTTCTGAGCTACAGACGGTTTTGTGCTCCAACGGTTCTCTTTGCAAAGTGGGCCAATGTCACTGACTTCATTCAGCAATTTGCTACCGTGCCTTTATTGCATGACCCTCCTGACTATTTATGAATATTCTTCTCGTATTTTGTACATCGGTAAGTACTGCGGACTTGCGGATTCCTTTACACACACCTGTGAAAATATCACCGCTCTGTATAACCTTTGGAACGTAATATTTCAAACGATACTTGTGACGTACGTCCTACAATTTCAATGCAGCAATATCTACACAGAATATTGCTATTGTATAAAATATTGTCGAAATCAAAGAACTCGTAGACTCGCAGTTTCTTGGTTGCAGCGGAGGCAAGTAATATTTGTTGTTCAAGGTCACGCGCAGTTTCTCCGCTACATCAAACGCGTCCTTAAGTCAGTGCGTGCCATTTAGAGCCACGATGGCTCAGAGCCTTCCCCCACTGCGATACCGTTCCCCTTACGGGGCCGGCACACCGCATTAGGGGAGTGTGGACGGAGTGGGGGAAGGTTCTTGCAATAGCTCCCGGGACTACGTCCGACAGGCACTGACAAGTTTCACTTTGCTATCATCCCATTTCTCGCAACTATTTTGGTGACTTATCGCACGAACAAGTACATGAAGAATTGTAAATATGCCGATCGTGTACACCATAATGTACAATTAAGGAAGTGACCTTTGACGACCAATACTCCGTGCCTCTTCAGTAATAAATCGATTTCCGATTAAAACGTGCGATTCTCATGCCACTTCTGCTTCTTCCATGGATTCCATTCAGTGAACGACATAATACGTACGGAATTGTATGACGCGTCGATCGTATTATCCCATCAGATTTCGTTCATCGATATCACCCCGCTTCTGTCGCTGGGTGACAAGTTGTCAAATGCCACACTTTATAAACAAACACAGGTAAGTCAGTATCGTCTTAACATATTTGAGTTCCGAAATACTTCTGTGTGCTTCATAATTCTGCACATTTTACAGACTTCCTCGCTGCACGATTTCTTCGCACCGATCGATCTGATGGAAAGGTACTTGGCCAAACACGCCACCGTTTACTACTACAGACTGTCGGTTGACGAGCCGTATAATGTGCACAAAGCGTATCTCCCGGATTTAAATGGTAATCAATATCAGTGTTTTTATGGAACATATTTTGAATAATGTAATTACATGTCCTCTCATTGGAGATACATTGTTGCAGGCACGGCTCACGGTGACGATCTCGGTTACCTGTTCAACTATCCAATCCTATACCCTTACTCCCCGGATCATTATATCAACAGATTCCGCTACAAGCTAGTTTCCTACTGGGTCAACTTCGCGAAATACGGGTGAGCACGATATAATGTTACACGCAAAATCGATATACACCCGTAAGAACACGTTCCACGCTGCGTGGGTCACAGGCGACCAATGCACCACGCAGTTGGTCATGCGTGTTGGCACGAACTGTTCATACATGATTTTTAAAATTTGATTAAATTCGAACGCGTTAAACCATTGAATGTTTCTATATCAAACGATACGTACTACTTGTATAAATCCGTTTTCCTGTGCCTGACCAGCTACCAGCTAAATATCTCGCAATATTTTTTTTTACCTAGCTGGCAATATAACTCGTATGTGACCCTGTTTTTTCTAAGAAAAAATGCTGTTTCAATATAATTAGTGAAAGAAATTGTTCAAATTGGTTTCTATCACTCAACTGTCTTCTGAAGTGCATTTCGAATAAAACACTTAAAATAATAGGGAGTTATTGAAAAAAAAATTAAAAAAAATTAGGAGTCTAGATGGTTAAATACGGCCTATTATAATGAATTAATCATGAATATTCGATGATGTTGCAATTCGGACGGTTTACATTTATGCTTCTTTCTCAGAAACCCTACGCCAGAAGGTCAGACGTTCAGCGAGGCAACCTGGGAGGAAGCAGGAGAAACTGGCAAGCAGTTCGATATCAATCTGCAGAGTACAATACATGATCGTCTGCTGGACAGTGCTCAAATCTCTTATGAGAAGTCATATCGCAGCACCTTACCACTTGTCACTGGGTGCAAGAATTTCAATATCCTTGATCCGAGCCCGTTTTAATTGAAGCAAGTCCCACGATATTGCAACTGCAATTGACGATGTTCCTCAATTGTAAGCTAGAGGTGTGCAAACACGAATAGAGTAATATGCATGTATTAATGTTTAATCAATAGGTTACGGTTTTCTTTCTTTGTGAGTCATGTATCACGCGCATGCAATATTTTTAAATACACTTACAATATACTTGTTGTGCAATATTGAGTAATTTTTCCTTTGCAATCGTCACCTATCTCCATTGAGCCCTGATCCTAACCGGTTTGGATCATTTTCCGGACGCACTCCGGATTGTTTTGAAACTTTGCAGGTTTGTAGAGGACCTCAGTGGAAGTATCAGGAAATTTGTTGTTTGTGCTGTAATTCGGTTCTTCAGGATGAAAACACCCCTTAAAAGTTAATGTGTGTTTTCCTATTGTCTTGTATAACTTGAAAACTATAGTAGGAATAAAAAAGCTATTGCAATAAAAATTTAACGGCTTTTTATGCTCTATAAAACTGTGCAACGAATATTCCAACGCGCTTATTTTAAAAAATATTGTTCTTCTTATCAGGACAAAAAGGATGCAGAATTTCCTTACAAATATAAATGTCTGTATTAAACTCATCCGACGATACAGTAATTATATAGTTTTACCGATCCGTGTGTCCCGGACGCACGCCGTTGCACTTCGAACGATGCGTAATCAAGTATTTGCGAGCGTTTCTTGTATATTTTAATCGAACGATTTGAAATAAAGACATAAACAATCGCGTGAACGACCAAATTTATTCTATTATTGCTAAAAGTGTACACTTCGCCAACGTTTTACCAAACTTTATTACTCATAATCAGTGTACATACATATATGAATATGTTACAATTAGTATCGTAGAGTGCACCGAGTGCATCAGTTGAATATAACGTACATTGCACAGTGGGGTATTTGCACCGAAAAGCCGGCCAAAAGTCGATTTCATCAATTTTGCGTATGTCATACAATTTTTGTTGCCCGAGATAGTTGAATATATGAGGTATAATGTATCAGTATTTTTTTTTTTACTTGTGCACTAATGAAGCAGCGTGCTTCGTCCAAAGTCCAGAGATTTTATGCCACTCTTTTCTCTCTTAGCCATTTCCTGAAACATCGCTCGCTTATTAGCGATTTTCAAGGGGTTTAAGGAAATTATGTAAATTATTGCATTATGAAACCTTTTCAGGTAAGTATATACTACACTTCCGCACAGTTTTTACTTTTTCATCACATATTTTTGTATAGTTATTAATATTTGAAAATAATCAATAATTCAGTCATTTTCGTTACGATTATAAAATTTCATTATCGATTTTGTTATACTTCCGGGTGAGTCCCGATGCTCTTTCTAGTGTCATTGCATTTGGTAAAGGTTTGTGATCACAGTGCAAATAGAATTGGTTCCGAATTCGTCCGGATTAAAATTTTATAGCTAATTTAGTTAGAAATGGCCATCGAGAGTTGCAGCGTTTCACGTACGCCTGTATGTTCGCGATCGCCAGATTTTTTTCAAATCACGAATTGTCAGCTGAAATAACAGGGGTTGACATCCAATTAATACATAGATTCTAGGTAATATTAGAAACAATATCAAGTGCGATACAGAAAAGTTTGCAGCAAATGCCGCGGATCCAGCAGAGCTACATGTCCGATTGTAGCCGTGGCACCCGAAAATGCAGGCTTTCTTCAAATGGCTGTATCTTTGTTAAAAAACATCCTTTTTCGACGAGGTTTGACTTATCTTAAAGGTAAATGACCATACTTTTCAACAGTGTGCTGCAGCGTTCTTTGCCAACCGCCGTCTTTGTTCAGATCGCCAACGAATGACGATCGCGGTCGACTATCGATCGCGGCGCCCGTTCAAACGCAATATGCTTAAAATCTAAATATTACTATTCCTACATATACATACAGTGCGTTCCAGATCTCAACCGACAAACTTTGCCAACACGTTTGGGAGGTCGTTTTGAGCAAAAAATATTATATACACCATGTGTGTATGTGTCGATTCGTCTTCGTTTTCGAGATTTGAAAGGGGAAAGTAGTACAGTAGTGTCCACTTCAGCGTTCGGATTTTTGCCAGCTCAAGCGTGCGTCGCTATCCCCACCAATTCTTGGAAATACGACTTCGGAGTTAGTTACGAGCGTGCCGAATCACGTATGTATATACATTTGACCTTCGAGTCCGCGTTCGCACGTGCCGGGAATGAGCATATCACTCACACTCATCGCTTTTCCTTTCTTCGGTTGAATTCGCAGAAATCACCACCCCGAATAAGCGTCCGGATTCGGTCCCGACTGCGGACGCTAAAGTGGGCACTACTGTATAAACCGCAAGTAATCAGATGCATTCAAGTTGCTTCACTTTTGATGATAATCATTTATTTCAAACTATTTTTTACACTGATTTATACTGGTTGACACTGATTTACACAAATTGTTCAAAATGATCACCTCTGGTCTCTATAAACGCAAATAGGCGTGCTTCCATGGACCGCATCCACTGAATATTAGCAAGATCATTATCGACGGTAAAAGCAGTCTCTCTGATTTTTGCTATCAATTCATCGCGTGTATCAGGTTTTCCATCTGAATACACGCTCGATTTCATGCAACCCCGTACAAGAAAATCTAGCTCGTTTCAATGAGTACTGGAATAACGTCGTAACTCGACAGCTATCGGTATTTCTGTCTATATCTCTAAAAGAAGACGAATCGACCCATGGTGTATAGAATATTTTATGCTCTAAATGACCTCCCACACATGTTGGCAAAGTTTGTCGGTTGAGATCTGGAACACCCTGTACATAATATTCATACAATAATGGTCACACATACACACGTATCCACACGGGCAAGTACATTTTTGCGACTTTGTATCGTTTACCAAAGCGTTTATTTTCTATAGTTCGTATGCATTACAAAAACGGTACTGCTCAAAACAGTGTTCGAAACAGAGACACTTTCTACACCAGGCACGTCGCAACGGTGCAAGTTCTCCACACACTTCACAGTCAAATACAGAATAAGTTGTTTCTTCTAGTGTTTTGGAACCCTTAATTATTGCAATTTCTGGACGACTGAAGACTAATTAATATTATGTGTCAACTTTTTCTGATAGAGTTTTTTAAGCGGATCCGAAATTGTGAATACCATTATGCGCTACACCATGCATACTGATTATGAATAATAAGGTTTGATAAAACGTTGGCGAAGTGTACACTTTTAGCAATAATAGAATAAATATGGTCGTCCACGCGATTGTTTATGTCTTTATTTCAAATCGTTCGATTAAAATATACAAGAAACGCTCGCAAATACTTGATTACGCATCGTTCGAAGTGCAACGGCGTGCGTCCGGGACACACGGGTCGGTAAAATTATCGAATTACTGTATCGTCGGACGAGTTTAATACAGATACTTATATTTGTAATGAAATTCCGCATACTTCTTGTCCTGATAAGAAGAACAATATTTTTAAAATAAGCGTGTTGGAATTTTCGTGGCACAGTTTTATAGAGCATAAAAAGCCGTTAAAATTTACTCCAACAATTTTTTTATACCTACTATAGTTTTCAAGATATACATAGCAATACGAAAACACACATTGACTTTTAAGGGGTGTTTCACCCTGAAGAACCGAATTACAGCACAAACAACAAATTTCCTGATACTTCCACTGAGGTCCTCCACAAACCTGCAAAGTTTCAAAACAATCGGAATTTTCGGGTTACCGAACTTCCCTTGTTAGTTGTCAGATACAAGTGTGCATATGTGAATACAGAAACATGTATATATACATCTTAAATCATTAAATACGTTATTCTTTCCCTCCGAGTTGCGTCGCAAATGCATGCGATACTTTTGAGTACGGTTACAATATATTGAGTCATCCCATAAGTACTGCGGTTCTTATCGGTACGCATAACTTTGCAAACGTTATCAGTACGGTTTTGGTGGCGGTGAATCATCGAATGATTTGTATGGAACTTTTAGGCTGATTCTTGAACAGGTATGATTGCATTTCGTCCAACGGTAACCCGTAAAACGTCTGCATCGAACCTTTCACGCAGTCTGACACGAAGTTCATCCTTAAGGCTATACTTCTTAACTCGAAAATCTTTGACACTGGATTACGCTAAAAATTCGGCCGTGCAACTCACGCGTGTTTTTCGCTGCAGCGTATCCGGTTTTAATCTATAAATGCAAATTACTCGTTCACTGTGTGTTGTATAAAAAAATAGTTCAAAGAAGAAGTGAATGACTTCGAAGGAGCCACCATCTGGTGTAAGTAGTTGTTTTATAAATAGAATTGCATAATTTTTAATAAACTAGCCGATGAATCTCGTCATTCCCTCCACAAAAGTACCAGACCACTTATGGCGAAAAATGATTAGTTTCGAAGATATTTTGATTTCAGTATTGGGTAGTGGCATTAGTACTATTATACTATGAGCACGACGTATTAGACGTGACGCATATTAGCTACACCGAAATGGTATACTATGTTTCACTACTAAAATTAAAATATCTTTCAAACTAATAATGTTTCGACATAAATATCTTAATATAATTTTGTAGAAAAATTGAAAAAACCTTTTTCTTTATTTAGAAAACAAGAGAGGAAGGAAGTTAAACGAAAAGGTAAATAAAAAAAGCGATGATAACCCGACAAAGAGGAAACTAGACACGGATTAAGACCTCACTCGGCGTTTCACTTGCCGAGACATTTGTAGAAGATTGGCTGCAATGCATCAAATGTGAAGGTTGGACGCATCTGGAATACAAAGACCAAGACTCTGGTACTCATTTTGTTTGTGATGTTTGTAAATAGAAATTCTGAATAAAAGTCTTCTATTCCAACATATACAGGTCGTTTGACCAACATTACTAATCATTTAAACCTAATAGTCTACGAATCAAGACGATTTCTCATCCGCTACAAATTACAACTTTTCTTACTTTTGCAGTTTATCAACTCTCATTAAATTTATGTTTATCAAATTTAAGAAACACAATTTCGCTCCATTTTGTTAAGTTACAGTTGAAAGGTAAGCGAAACAAACGAGGAACGTTACTAAACAGATTTATTGAGAAAATCAATCCTGAATACTTCAGTCCATCAGTAAAGAGACAAGGTTCAAGTAATTGAACTGCATTGTTTATAACATGAGGTTATACTCTAATTAAGCAGCAGGAGAAAAATAAGCATAGAAATAATTGTTTCACATTATTTTTATTTTTATTTCAAGTTGAACACTGTAGAATAAAAATGGACGTTCCCTGTTTTTTCTCCGTACCCTTCATTTATACTACAAATCACTTTCTGTAAATTTGTCTTTCATCGAATCCAGCCTAAGTTACAGTAAAAAACACTTAGTGATCGGTACTGCACGACTCTCCCCTACTTCATACTTCGTCATCAATCTCAAACCACCGTGAGGCCGATTTTGATTACGAGCCACCGTATAACCATATCTAAATAATCGTTCACTCCTCCTCAACCACTAGAATTCAATATAAAACAATTAGGAATTCTTTAACAGAAATATGGTATTTGAGAATTTTGGCTAAGAACTTCAGATTCAGAATCACTGTACGTCGGTTTCGTTACGCAACAATTATAGGTGTCCGTACTGTGACTATCAATGACGTCAGTGTGACACATGCGGTCAATTTTGAACTAAAACATCAACATTATCGTTGATAATCAATGAAGCACTCCATGGCGCATCGTTTATGCAAAGCGCGCCGTTACTTTCAGAGGAAACTAATAATTTCTTCCACATAACAATCGCGAACACGGAGTCGCCGCACCGACTATATATACGCCCGTTGAAGAACAGCGTTCAAGTCGAGGTGTAACCAGGATCAGGCTCATACGAAAATGGCAACCAGAACTATCCTCGTATCCGTCTTGCTGATAGCAGCCGGCCACTGTCAGGACTTTACGTCCGTTGTGAAAACGGATAAGGGTCCCGTGGTTGGTAGACACTGGAATACCGTTTGGCATAGCAAGAAATTTTCGTCCTTCTTGGGCATACCTTTCGCAGAGCCACCAGTCGGGTCTCTGAGATTTAAAGTGAGTATCATTGAGCTAAAGTTACTCGATGCCGCATCTATCGCTCGCGAACGAAGTAGATATGTTACAGGACGTTGACGACAGATTTTTAAATGTGTGTGTGTTGGTTCGAAAGAAAAGAGGAAGTTAATTAATCCGTCGAGTGCTATCAGCATCTATAGGCTCTTGACCAAGCCGTTCACCGTGTACCGTCGATGCTTATAGGCGTTCGGCGGAATGGCTCCCTCGAGCGTTCCACGGTTGGCTGGAAGTCCTCGGGTTCAAATGTTCTTCCAGCCAACCGGGGAACGCTCCAGGCAGCCATTCCGCTGAGCGACCAATTGCTGATAGTTGTCATCGCATTGTCTGGCGCAATATTTACTAGCGTAGCTCCAGAAGGCGATGACAACTACCCCATTACAGCAACATGATCCAATCACGGTCACTCTGACCGTTCAGTACATTAGCTAAAGAGCTTACATGTAACGGCCTGGTTAAAATAATTTTATCCTGTTTGAACATTTCATTCGATTCTGAAGTCGTTCGCTACAATCAGCCGCATGGAGAGGGATGTTCGAATATTTACAGACACAGCAAGTTCAACTTCCTATTTACCTGGCAGAGCAAACTCTACACTACCTTTGGGTCATCTTACTTTTACCACTGACCACTATTTTATCGAGCTTATGATTGTTTTGTGCTTCCTTCTTGTACTCTCAAAAGACGGCAAAAGTCGACGACAACTGATAAATAGGCACGTTTCTAAACGATAAAGTGTTAATTCGAATCATTCACAGCTCAATCAACTACAAGTTGTTTCTGCAAAGCATTCTTGAACTGCTGTACTCGTGTGTACTTTTCATGAATCGAGTGACGTAGAAATAAATTAAAATATTGAAACTAACGAGCCTTTCTCACACTGTGCCGCACCCGAATTTTGACAAACTACCGCGCTTCTATATACATGCCGCACTAGCGGCGCTGCAAAATCTGTTGAATGTGAAACGGCTCTTATGTGACCTCAACGATGTTAACTCAGAACTTACGTTCCGCATCTACACGCTTATCGTAGGATCCTGTTGAGTGTGCTCCTTGGACTGAAGTTTATAACGCTACCGATGAGGCACCGATCTGCGTCCAAAATCTCGGTGTCCATAAGCAGGGGCAGGAAGATTGTTTGTACCTTAACGTCCAGACACCTTTGGTAAGTGTAACATTCTATGCTTGCTGCCAATCGTCTAAGCACACTCCAGAAATGTATAGTCGCTGGAAGGATATTTTGTGAAGTCATAAACTAGCTGGCCCGTCAAAGAAACGCACGCTGATCAAATGTTGGCGGTATAGTATGTACGAAGTAGTGGTCACACCATTTTCGCCATTCATGTCTGAATGCATATTCATGTGAGATACGACGTACAGGAGAAAAAGCTGTGGACTGACATACGTGAAGAAGATGGGTCTCCCTGAAGCTCCGGAAAGCTGGCATCAATTAAACAATTTTTTATCCAACGCGTTCGCTCCATGAAACCCTATAAATTGCGTCTGAAACATTTTTCGTATCGTCACAACTGGAAAATTAATTATGAAGGACACTCTGTGCATATGAAATCAGCAACAAATATTGCCATATGTATAAATTGTGACCATTAAATAAGGCACCGTGTATGGCTCTACAGCTGTTCCTGTCTGCTGGTACCGTCGAGGTCGCCATGGTCTAATTTGACACAGCCACTATTTTAATATTTCACTGTATCTTCTGCCGATAGCACTTTCTGTTCTGCTGCACGCTTGAACTCCATATCAGAATATATTTTATATTTTTACAATCAGGTGGATTTCGAAAACATCACAGAGCTGTTGCCAGTAATGGTTTGGATATTCGGTGGAGGTTTCACGTCGGGAACCTCAAGGACCGATGTATACGATGGTCAATTCTTCGTAGAACAAAACGTGCTCTTCGTTAGCATGAATTACCGTGTGGATGCTTTCGGTAATTAAAGACATTCTTCTAACTTGCGAGCCTATGACACCTGGATCTTGAAGTTTGATGAGGGTGTTGCTTGAAAATGTAGTGTATGCTGGATCATATATTTTCAGGTGGGCTGAATTTGAATATTTCTGGTGCGATGGGAAACCAAGGTTTAAAGGATCAAAATTTGGCTTTGCAATGGGTGCAGAAAAATATAGCTGCCTTTGGAGGCGACCCGAACCAAGTGACACTCTTCGGAGAAAGTGCTGGCAGTGCTTCCGTTGGATACCATATGATATCGCCAAAGTCTCAAGGTACGAACATGTTCAAAGTAATTATTCTATTCCACAGTTACTACTCTTTGAGACGGTGTCGACCACGGGAGCTGCGCCTTACCTCCACTCCAGGTCCATTCCCCTCATACAGGCTGTGATTTGTGACGACGATTGGCTGAGGGCGAACGAGGAGCGAAATGGGGGAACTGACATGAGGGGAATAGCCCTAGAGTGGGAGAAGGCCGGAGCTTTGGTGGCCATCACTGGTTTCAGGCTTTCGGTTGCATGCTGTAACAGGATCAGTGTGTCTTCAAACCACAACTGTAACTATACAGGATGAGTCGTGCAACAGACACGAGCTGCAGAACGAAACGTTGAAAGATGTAAAACTGTTTATCATACTATGACGATTGTTTTCTTCACAAATGCAGTGATACGCAAGAAAGGAGCAGTTTTCTTTTTTGAAGTTTAATCTCATATCTTTTTTACATGAATCGATTCTTCAGATCAGTTTGAGAATCGTAATGTTAGGGTCACATGATTGTAAAATTAATACTTCACGAAATATTTGGAATTGTTCCGTTAGCATGTCGTTTATTCTAGAATATGCTCAAACGTTTCATCGGCGCATGATGTAGATTTTCGCGTCGTTTAATTGCGGTTTACGTACCATGTAGGAGAACTCTCCACAGTTTTCAATAATTTAACATAATTCGTTTCTGTCAGGATGTTCATCTTATGTCAATGAGCATTACTGTGAGCGAAAAGTTCCGGACATCTTCGGTAACTTCCGACCCGTATACGCGAATTAATCAGAATAAAGTTTCAAATTCCTACCATATTTAAATACTAATAACAAATAAATGTATTTCAGGAAGAAAAATAATTAAAAATATTGTTTCACGCGTTTGGTCATTCTAAAAACGTGAAAATACGATTGGATTGTGTCTTTGCGAATAACGAGTCTTTCTTTTAATTAATTGTCATACTGCAGGTGGAAGAATATTCTTTTATGCATCTTGCAAAGAATTTCAGAGTTCTGCTTTTGATGTTGGTCAGTATTACCTAGCATTCCAATAAACAGATCGGTAAGTTAATAAATCCATTAAATACAGTGGTCGTGTCACATTAGATAATATTTCTTCTGCTTTCTTTTGTTGCACGAAAGCGCGACAAACTTTTGAAGAAACTTTCGCGTCGCTCTGATTCTACAGCATGATTTTTCGACCGATCAAGCGCGTTTGAAAAATCAGAAGCGGTGGCAGATTCCCGCCTGTAGTGTATATAGGAATTATCGACAGCTGATGCATGCATTTTCTTTTACAGGTCTTTTCCAGAAAGTCATTATGCAAAGCGGAGCACCCGTATGCCCATGGGCATACAAGACCCCATCCGACTCTAGTCAAACGGCGTTTACAGTTTGCCGAAATTTGGGCAAGACTACCGTCGATGCCGCCGACTGTCTAGATTACCTCATGAATTTGCCCGCCACTGAGATTCTTGCGGCGACTCAATTTATGAGTGATGGTATTGATAACGTATGTATCGAAGACTTTGCACGTTGAAGAGTCTTTACAACGACCCTGTTGTACAAATCTTGACTTTTTTCGGTCTTCTGTAATGTCTAAAGGCTTTATAATGTTATAATATACGATATCATTGTGTTCGGGAGGGTCCAAAGAATCATTTGGCGTATAGAGCAACCGAATATCTGTTGCTGTTAAAGCACAAAATATCTTTCAAGTCGAATATTTGGATTTCCTCTTTTTTTTAAATTCATTTTTTCGAAATCTGAGAGCGGTGCGAACAAATGGCTCCCAGACTCGTATCCAGCGCACACGAATTGATAAGAGCGGTGTAGTCAATATCAAAAGTCCAGATACGTGTCGAACAGTGTAATCAAAGCTGAAGGCGTCTATCTTCAATTCACGTCTGTAAATTTCAGATACGTTTCCCATTCGTGCCAGTCTTGGACAACGACTTTTTGCCGGATTGTCCCATTGGGATATTGCAATCTGGAAACTACTCCCACATACCCGTCTTGATGGGTTACAACTCAGAAGAGTCCATTCTATTCTATCCCGGTGAGTGTGAAACGTTTTGTTAATATTAAAATTCCTTTCCTTAAGTCGCTGCTTTAAAACTGTACCATACATGGGCCGACGCGACGCAAGGATCGAGCTGGGAAACCCTTTCACCGTTCCACCTATTACGGGGTACTATTCCTTCTTCGGTAGAGCCACGTAGGTCTGTAAAAGTATAACAGGAAAGTAGGGAATACATCTCGCTGACAATGTAAGAAAATTGTCTGGAAATAACAAACCGTAAAAATGACACTTCGCGTAACCTAGTACACAGTGGCGTTCAGAATGTTTCGGTTTGCAAATTCTTTCTGGGCTACCTCGGAGGACGAAAACTGAAACTAATTTTCAGCAACTCGAGGTTGCAATATATTGCAAAGAAAGGGCCAAAATGAGATCCGAATTTCGTGAGATATAAACGTTCGAATTACGAAAGTGAGCATCGGATACGACGATTCTGTTCAAAATGGTCAATGTACCATCCAGGCAGGAGATCTAACTCGGTATGTTTGTAACACTGAAAGGGGGACTACGAATCGTTAAAGGTACCATCTTGGCGATAAATAGTGTGCCAGCAGAAAGAAATAAAAACAGTTTATAAACATGCGTCCTGCCTGACTTCGTTTCTGAGCTACAGACGGTTTTGTGCTCCAACGGTTCTCTTTGCAAAGTGGGCCAATGTCACTGACTTCATTCAGCAATTTGCTACTGTGCCTTTATTGCATGATCCCCCTGACTATTTATGAATATTCTTCTCGTATCTTGTGCATCGGTAAATACTGCGGACTTGCGGATTCCTTTATACACTCCTGTGAAAATGTTACCGCCCTGTATAACCTTTGGAACGTAATATTTCAAACGATACTTGTGACGTACGTCCTACAATTTCAATGCAGCAATATCTACACAGAATATTGCTATTGTATAAAATATTGTCGAAATCAAAGAACTCGTAGACTCGCAGTTTCTTGGTTGCAGCGGAGGCAAGTAATATTTGTTGTTCAAGGTCACGCGCAGTTTCTCCGCTACATCAAACGCGTCCTTAAGTCAGTGCGTGCCATTTAGAGCCACGATGGCTCAGAGCCTTCCCCCACTGCGATACCGTTCCCCTTACGGGGCCGGCACACCGCATTAGGGGAGTGTGGACGGAGTGGGGGAAGGTTCTTGCAATAGCTCCCGGGACTACGTCCGACAGGCACTGACAAGTTTCACTTTGCTATCATCCCATTTCTCGCAACTATTTTGGTGACTTATCGCACGAACAAGTACATGAAGAATTGTAAATATGCCGATCGTGTACACCATAATGTACAATTAAGGAAGTGACCTTTGACGACCAATACTCCGTGCCTCTTCAGTAATAAATCGATTTCCGATTAAAACGTGCGATTCTCATGCCACTTCTGCTTCTTCCATGGATTCCATTCAGTGAACGACATAATACGTACGGAATTGTATGACACATCGGTCATATTATCCCATCAGATTCCGTTCGTCGATATCACCCAGCTTCTGGCGCTGGGTAACCAGTATTCAAATACCACACTTTATGGACAAATACAGGTAAATCAATATCATCCTAACATATTTGAGTTTCGAAATACTTCTGTGTCCTTCATAATTCTGCACACTTTACAGGCGTCCTCGCTGCACGATTTCTTCGCACCGATCGATCTGATGGAAAGGTACTTGGCCAAACACGCCACCGTTTACTACTACAGAATGTCGATTGACCAGGAGTATAATCTGCACAAAGCGTTAGTCCCGGATTTAAATGGTAATCAATATCGGTGTTTTTATGGGATATATTTTAATAATGTAATTGCACGTCCTCTAATTCGAGATACATTGTTTCAGGCACGGCTCACGCTGATGATCTCGGTTACATGTTCAACTTTCCAATCCTATACCCTTATTCCCCGGATCATTATATCAACAGATTCCGCTACAAGGTGGTTTCCTACTGGGTCAACTTCGCGAAATACGGGTGAGCACGATATAATGTTACACGCAGAATCGATATACACTCGTAACAACACGTTCAAGGCGACCAATGTACCACGCAGTTGGTTATGCGTGTTGTCACGAACTGTTCATACATGATTTTTAAAATTCGATTATATTCGAACGCGTTAAACCATTGAATGTTTCTAGTACGAACGATACGCACCTACAGTAGTGTCTGCATAAGCGTCCGGATTTTTGTCCACTTTAGCGTCCGCCGCTATCCCCACCAATTCTTGGAAATGAAGTCTTGAGTCTCCGCGTGAGCTTTAAATGGGACAGCTGTCATAACAATGTAACGTTTAACGCGGATCCGCTTTCGGCGAGTATCGCCACCGAATATCGCTATCTCACTCACACTCAATCCTTCCCTCTCTCTCAGTCGAATTCTCGGAATACACCAATCCCACATAAGCGTCCGCGCTTGGTCCCGATTGCGGACGTTTAAGCGGACACTACTGTACTTGTATAAATCCGTTTTCTTGTGTCTGACCAGCTACCACCCAAATATCTCACAATATTTCTTCTTGCCTAGACAAGCAATATTACACTTACATTATCCTGCTTTTTCCAAGGAATAATGCTATTTTCAATATAATTAGGAGGAGGAATTGTTCAAATTGGTTCCTATCAACCAACTGTTTTCTAAAGTATATTTCGAATAAAACACTTAAAATAATAGGGAGTTATTGACAAGAAAATTGAAAAAAATTATGAGTTCAAACGGTTGAAGCCAACCTATTATAATGAATTAACCATGGATATTCGATGATGTTGCAATTCGGACGGTTTACATTTATGCTTCTTTCTCAGAAACCCTACGCCAGAAGGTCAGACGTTCAGCGAGGCAACCTGGGAGGAAGCAGGAGAAACTGGCAGGCAGTTCGATATCAATCTGCAGAGTACAATGAATGATCGTCTGCTGGACAGCGTTCAAATCTCTTATGAGAAATCATATTACAACACCTTACCACTTGTCACTGGGTGCAAGAATTTCAATACCACTGATCTGAGTCCGTTTTAAATGCAGCAAGTCCCACGATATTGCAATTGCAATTGACGATGTTCCTCAATTGTAAGCTAGAAGTTTGCAAACACGAATAGAGTAATATGCATGTATTAATGTTTAATCAATAGGTTACGGTTTTCTTTCTTTGTGAGTCATGTATCACGCGCATGCAATATTTTTAAATACACTTACAATATACTTGTTGTGCAATATTGAGTAATTTTTCCTTTGCAATCGTCACCTATCTCCATTGAGCCCTGATCCTAACCGGTTTGGATCATTTTCCGGACGCACTCCGGATTGTTTTGAAACTTTGCAGGTTTGTAGAGGACCTCAGTGGAAGTATCAGGAAATTTGTTGTTTGTGCTGTAATTCGGTTCTTCAGGGTGAAACACCCCTTAAAAGTCAATGTGTGTTTTCGTATTGCTATGTATATCTTGAAAACTATAGTAGGTATAAAAAAATTGTTGGAGTAAATTTTAACGGCTTTTTATGCTCTATAAAACTGTGCAACGAAAATTCCATCACGCTTATTTTAAAAATATTGTTCTTCTTATCAGGACAAGAAGTATGCGGAATTTCATTACAAATATAAGTATCTGTATTAAACTCGTCCGACTATACAGTAATTCGATAATTTTACCGACCCGTGTGTCCCGGACGCACGCCGTTGCACTTCGAACGATGCGTAATCAAGTATTTGCGAGCGTTTCTTGTATATTTTAATCGAACGATTTGAAATAAAGACATAAACAATCGCGTGAACGACCAAATTTATTCTATTATTGCTAAAAGTGTACACTTCGCCAACGTTTTACCAAACTTTATTACTCATAATCAGTGTACATACATATATGAATATGTTACAATTAGTATCGTAGAGTGCACCGAGTGCATCAGTTGAATATAACGTACATTGCACAGTGGGGTATTTGCACCGAAAAGCCGGCCAAAAGTTGATTTCATCAATTTTGCGTAAGCCATACAGTTTTTGTTGCCCGAGATAGTTGAATATATGAGGTATAATGTATCAGTATTTTTTTTTTTACTTGTGCACTAATGAAGCAGCGTGCTTCGTCCAAAGTCCAGAGATTTTATGCCACTCTTTTCTCTCTTAGCCATTTCCTGAAACATCGCTCGCTTATTAGCGATTTTCAAGGGGTTTAAGGAAATTATGTAAATTCTTGCATTATGAAACCTTTTCAGGTAAGAATATACTACACTTCCGCACAGTTTTTACTTTTTCATCACATATTTTTGTATAGTTATTAATATTTGAAAATAATCAATAATTCAGTCATTTTCGTTACGATTATAAAATTTCATTATCGATTTTGTTATACTTCCGGGTGAGTCTCGATGCTCTTTCTAGTGTCATTGCATTTGGTAAAGGTTTGTGATCACAGTGCAAGAAGAATTGGTTCTCTGGGGTCGGAAAAGTATATCACGCTCGAGACTCATCGAATCGGACTGTTCGATTTGGACTGCCCTCCGTCGAGCTCGGTCTCGCGATGTCGTTATCGGAAGACCGCCCTTTTCCGAGAACCTCCTCGTCGGTGACGCGCGGTCCAGCATGTAAGCCCGGAAAACGATCCGGTCGCGACGAGACATCGCTCGCTGTTATCCGCCCGCCAAGCCAACCAAATAGATCGACCGGCGGTCTGATATTTATTCGTTCTCGTCGCTGTTCATCCGCTCGCCGATCCAAAAAGCGGATCGCTCGGAGGGCGGATACTCGATATGTGGCGACGCGATCGTTCCACGTACCGCCACATTGTTAAGTTTCAATTGAAGGGTAAGGGGAGCAAACAAGGATTGTTACAAAACAGATTTATTAAAAAATCAGTTTTGAATACTTTAGTCCATCCGTAAAAAGACGAGGTTCAAGTAATTGAACTGTATTGTTTATAACATGAGGTTATACTCTAATTAAGCAGCAGGAGAAAAATAAGCATAGAAATAATTGTTTCACATTACTCTAATTTTGTTTTTCAAGCTGAACACCGTAGAATATAAATGGACGTTCCCTGTTTTTTCTCCGTACCCTACATTTATACTACAAATCACTTTCTGTAAATTTGTCTTTCATCGAATCCAGCCTAAGTTACAGTAAAAAAAACTTAGTGATCGGTACTGCGCGACTCTCGCCTTCCTCATACATCGTCATCAATCTCAAACCACCGTGAGGCCGATTTTGATTACAAGCCACCGTATAACCATATCTAAATAATCATTCACTCCTCCTCAACCAGTAGAATTCAATATAAAACAATTAGGAATTCTTTAACAGAACTATGGTATTTGAGAATTTTGGCTAAGACTTTCAGATTCAGACTCACTGTACGCCGGTTTCGTTACGCAACAATTATAGGTGTCCGTACTGTGACTACCAGTGAGGTCAGTGAGACACAAGCGGTCAATTTTGTACTAAAACTTCAACATTATCGTTAATAATCTATTAAGCAGTCCATTACTTTTAGAGGAAACTAACAATTCTTTCCACTTAACAATCGCGAACACGGAGACGCCGCACCGACTATATATACGCCGGTTGAAGAACAGCGTTCAAGTCGAGGTGTAACCAGGATCAGGCTCACACGAAAATGGCAACCAGGACTTTCCTCGTAACCGTCTTGCTGATAGCAGCCGGCCACTGTCAGGACTTTACGTCCGTTGTGAAAACGGATAAGGGTCCCGTGGTTGGTAGACACTTGTATACCGTTTGGCATGGGAAGAAATTTTCTTCCTTCTCGGGCATACCTTTCGCAGAGCCACCAGTCGGGTCTCTGAGATTTAAAGTGAGTATCATTGAGCTAAAGTTCCTCGATGCCGCATCTATCGCTCGCGAACGAAGTAGATATGTTACAGGACGAGAGATTTTTAAAATGTGTGTGTGTGTTGGTTCGAAAGAGAAGAGGAAGTTAATTAATCCGTCGAGTGCTATCAGCATCTATAGGCTCTTGGCCAAGCCGTTCACCGTGTACCGTCGATGCTTATAGGCGTTCGGCGGAATGGCTCCCTCGAGCGTTCCACGGTAGGCTGGAAGTCCTCGACTCCAAATGCTCTTCCAGAAACCAGGGCAACACCGTAGTGAGCCATTGTGCTGAACGCCTATGTGCTAATGATGGGATCACGTTGTTGTATGGGGATGGTTGTCATCCCATTCTCTGGCGCAATAGTTACGAGCGTAGCTCCAGAAGGCGATGACAACTATCCCAATACAACAACATGATCCAATCACGGTCACTCTGACCGTTCAGTACATTAGCTAAAGAGCTTACATGTAACGGTCTGGTTAAAATAATTTTATCCTGTTTGAACATTTCGTTCGATTCTGAAGTCGTTTGCAACAATCACCCGCATGGAAAGGGATGATCGAATATTTACATACACAGCAAGATCAACTTTTACCACTGACCACTATTTTATCGAGCTTATGATTGTTTTGTGCTTCCTTCTTGTACTCTCAAAAGACGGGAAATAGTCGACGACGACTGATAAAGAGGCACGTTTCTAAACGATAAAGTGTTAATTCGAATCATTCACAGCTCAATCAACTACAAGTTGTTTCTGCAATGCATTCTTGAAGTGCTGTACTCGTGTGTACTTTTCATGAATCGAGTGACGTAGAAATAAATTAAAATATTGACACTAACGAGCCTTTCTCACACTGTGCCGCACCCGAATTTTGACAAACTACCGCGCTTCTATATACATGCCGCACTAGCGGCGCTGCAAAATCTGTTGAATGTGAAACGGCTCTTATGTGACCTCAACGATGTTAACTCAGAACTTACGTTCCGCATCTACACGCTTATCGTAGGATCCTGTTGAGTGTGCTCCTTGGACTGAAGTTTATAACGCTACCGATGAGGCACCGATCTGCGTCCAAAATCTCGGTGTCCATAAGCAGGGGCAGGAAGATTGTTTGTACCTTAACGTCCAGACACCTTTGGTAAGTGTAACATTCTATGCTTGCTGCCAATCGTCTAAGCACACTCCAGAAATGTATAGTCGCTGGAAGGATATTTTGTGAAGTCATAAACTAGCTGGCCCGTCAAAGAAACGCACGCTCAACAAATGTTGGCGGTATAGTATGTACAAAGTAGTGGTCACACCATTTTCGCCGTTAGTGTCTGAATGCATATTCATGTGAGATACGACGTACAGGAGAAAAAGCTGTGGACTTACATACGTGAAGAAGATGGGTCTCCCTGAAGCTCCGGAAAGCTGGCATCAATTAAACAATTTTTTATCCAACGCGTTCGCTCCATGAAACCCTATAAATTGCGTGTGAAACATTTTTCGTATCGTCAGAACAGGAAAAATTAATTATGAGGGACACTCTGTGCATATGAAATCAGCAACAAATATTGCCATATGTATAAATTGTAACCACTAAATAAGGCACCGTGTATGGCTCTACAGCTGTTCCTGTCTGCTGGTACCGTCGAGGTCGCCATGGTCTAATTTGACACAGCCACTATTTTAATATTTCACTGTATCTTCTGCCAATAGCACTTTCTGTTCTGCTGCACGCTTGAATTTCATATCAGAATATATTTTATATTTTTCCAATCAGGTGGATTTCGAAAACATCGCACAGCTGTTGCCAGTAATGGTTTGGATATACGGTGGAGGTTTCCTATCGGGAACCTCAAGGACCGATCTATACGATGGTCAATTCTTCGTAGGTGAAAACGTGCTCTTCGTTAGTATGAATTACCGTCTGGATGTTTTAGGTAAATAAAGCCATTCTTCTAACTTGCGAGCCTATGACACGCGGATCTTCAAGTTTGATGAGGGTCTTGCTTGAAAATGTAGTGTATGTTCGACCATATATTTTCAGGGGGGCTGAATTTGAATATTCCTGGTGCGATGGGAAACCAAGGTTTAAAGGATCAAAATTTGGCTTTGCAATGGGTGCAGAAAAATATAGCTGCCTTTGGAGGCGACCCGAAGCAAGTGACACTCTTCGGAGAAAGTGCTGGCAGTGCTTCCGTTGGATTCCAGTTGCTATCGCCAAAGTCTCAAGGTACGAACATGTTCAAAGTAATTATTCTATTCCACAGTTACTACTCTTTGAGACGGTGTCGACCACGGGAGCTGCGCCTTACCTGCACTCCAGGTCCATTCCCCTCATACAGGCTGTGATTTGTGACGACGATGAACCGAGGGCGAACGAGGAGCGAAATGGGGGAACTGACATGAGGGGAATGGCCCTAGAGTGGGAGAAGGCCGGAGCTTTGGTGGCCATCACTGGTTTCAGGCTTTCGGTTAGATGCTGTAATATGATCAGTGTGTCTCCAAACCCCAATTTTAACTATACAGGATGAGTCGTGCAACAGACACGAGCTGCAGAACGAAACGATGATAGATGTAAAACTGTTTATCATCCTATGATGATTGCTTTCCTCACAAATGCAGTGATGCACAAGAAACGAGCAGTTTTCTTTTTTGAAGTTTAATCTTATATCTTTTTTACATGAATCGATTCTTCAGATCAGTTTGAGAATCGTAATGTTAGGGTCACATGATTGTAAAATTAATACTTCACGAAATATTTGGAATTGTTCCGTTAGCATGTCGTTTATTCTAGAAGATGCTCAAACGTTTCATCGGCGCATGATGTAGATTTTCGCGTCGTTTAATTGTGGTGTACATACCATGTAGGAGAACTCTCCACAGTTTTCAATAATTTAACATAATTCGTTTCTGTCAGGATGTTCATCTTATGTCAATGAGCATTACTGTGAGCGAAAAGTTCCGGACATCTTCGGTAACTTGCGACGCGTACACGCGAATTAATCAGAATAAAGTTTCAAATTCCTACCATATTTAAATACTAATAACAAATAAATGTATTTCAGGAAGAAAAATAATTAAAAATATTGTTTCACGCGTTTAGTCATTCTAAGACCGTGAAAATACGATTGGATTGTGTCTTTGCGAATAACGAGTCTTTCTTTTAATTAATTGTCATACTGCAGGTGGAAGAATATTCTTTTATGCATCTTGCAAAGAATTTCAGAGTTCTGCTTTTGATGTTGGTCAGTATTACCTAGCATTCTAATAAACAGATCGGTAAGTTAATAAATCCATTAAATACAGTGGTCGTGTCACATTAGATAATATTTCTTCTGCTTTCTTTTGTTGCACGAAAGCGCGACAAACTTTTGAAGAAACTTTCGCGTCGCTCTGATTCTACAGCATGATTTTTCGACCGATCAAGCGTGTTTGAAAAATCAGAAGCGGTGGCAGATTCCCGCCTGTAGTGTATATAGGAATTATTGACAGCTGATGCATGCATTTTCTTTTACAGGCCTGTTCCAAAAAGTCATTATGCAGAGCGGATCACCCTTGTGTCCATGGGCATACAAGACCCCATCCGATTCTAAGCAAACTGGGCTTACGCTTTGCCGAAATTTGGGCAAGACTACTATCATTGCCGCCGACTGTCTAAATTACCTCATGAATTTGACACCAACTGAGATTTTTAACGCGACTCAATTTATGGTTGATGGAGTCGATAACGTATGTATCGAAGACTTTGCACATTGAAGAATCTTTAGAATGACACTGTTGAACAAATTTTGATTTTTTTTGATCTTCTGTAATGTCTAAAGTCTTTATAATGTTATAATGTTTGATATCATTTTGTTCGGGAAAGTCCACAGAATAATTTGGCGTAAAGAGCAACCGAATATCTATTGCCGTTAAAGCACAAAGCATCTTTGAAGTCGAATATTTGGATTTTCTTTTTTCTTTCATAATTCATTTTTTCGAAATCTGAGAGCGGTGGAAACAAACGGCTCGCGGACTCGCATTCAGCACTCACAAATTGATAAGGGGCGAATAGTCAATATCAAAAGTCCAGATACGTGTCGAACAGTGTAATCAAAGCTGAAGGCGTCTATCTTCAATTCACGTCTGTAAATTTCAGATCCACTTCCCATTCGTGCCGAGCATGGACAACGACTTTTTGCCGGATTGTCCCATTGGGATATTGCAATCTGGAAACTACTCCCACATACCCGTCTTGATGGGTTTCAATGCAGACGAGTCCCTTCTATTCTATGCCGGTGAGTGTGAAACGTTTTGTTAATATTAAAACTCCTTTTGTTAAATCGCTGCATTAAAACTGTATCATACTTGGGCCGACGCTCGGCAAGAATCGAGGTGGGAAACGCTTCCACCGGTCCACCTATTACGGGGTACTATTCCTTCTTCGGTAACAGAGCCACGTAGGTCTGTAAAAGTATAACAGGAAAGTAGGGAATACATCTCGCTGAGAATGTAAGAAAACTGTCTGGAAATAACAAACCGTAAAAATTACACTTCGCGTAACCAAGTACACAGTGGCGTTCAGAATGTTTTGGACTGCAAATTCTTTCTGGGCTACCTCGAAACACGAAAACTGGAGCTAGTTTTCAGCAACACGAGGTTGAAATATATTGCAATGAAAGGACTAAAGTGAGATCAGAATTTCGTGAGATATACACGTTCGAATTATGAAAGTGAGCATCGGATACGACGATTCTGTTCAAAATAGTCAATGTACCATCCAGGCAGGAGATCTAACTCGGTATGTTTGTAACACTGAAAGGGGGACTACGAATCGTTAAAGGTACCATCTTGGCGATAAACAGTGTGCCAGCAGAAAGTAATAAAAACAGTTTATAAACATGCGTCCTGCCTGACTTCGTTTCTGAGCTACAGACGGTTTTGTGCTCCAACGGTTCTCTTTGCAAAGTCGGCCAATGTCACTGACTTCATTCAGCAATTTGCTACCGTGCCTTTATTGCATGATCCTCCTGACTATTTATGAATATTCTTCTCGTATTTTGTGCATCGGTAAGTACTGCGGACTTGCGGATTCCTTTACACACACCTGTGAAAATATCACCGCCCTGTATAACCTTTGGAACGTAATATTTCAAACGATACTTGTGACGTACGTCCTACAATTTCAATGCAGCAATATCTACACAGAATATTACTATTGTATAAAATATTGTCGAAATCAAAGAACTCGTAGACTCGCAGTTTCTTGGTTGCAGCGGAGGCAAGTAATATTTGTTGTTCAAGGTCACGCGCAGTTTCTCCGCTGCACTAAACGCGTCCTTAAATCAGTGCGTGCCATTTAGAGCCACGAGGGCTCAGAGCCTTCCCCCACTGCGATACCGTTCCCCTTATGGGGCCGGCAAACCGCATTAGGGGAGTGTGGACGGAGTGGGGGAAGGTTCTTGCAATAGCTCCCGGGACTACGTCCGACAGGCACTGACAAGTTTCACTTTGCTATCATCCCATTTCTCGCAACTATTTTGGTGACTTATCGCACGAACAAGTACATGAAGAATTGTAAATATGCCGATCGTGTACACCATAATGTACAATTAAGGAAGTGACCTTTGACGACCAATACTCCGTGCCTCTTCAGTAATAAATCGATTTCCGATTAAAACGTGCGATTCTCATGCCACTTCTGCTTCTTCCATGGATTCCATTCAGTGAACGACATAATACGTACGGAATTGTATGACGCGACGATCGTATTATCCAATCAGATTCCGTTCCTCGATATCACCCCGCTTCTGTCGCTGGGTGACCAGTTGTCAAATGCCACACTTTATAAACAAATACACGTAAGTCAATATCGTCTTAACATATTTGAGTTTCGAAATACTTCTGTGTGCTTCATAATTCTGCACATTTTACAGGCGTCCTCGCTGCACGATTTCTTCGCACCGATCGATCTGATGGAAAGGTACTTGGCCAAACACGCCACCGTTTACTACTACAGACTGTCGGTTGACCAGCCGTATAATCTGCACAAAGCGCTTCTCCCGGATTTAAATGGTAATCAATATCGGTGTTTTTATGGGACATATTTTAATAATGTAATTACATGTACTCTAATTCGAGATACATTGTTTCAGGCACGAGTCACGCTGATGATCTCGGTTACATATTCAACTTTCCAATCCTATACCCTTATTCCCGGGATCATTATATCAACAGATTCCGCTACAAGCTAGTTTCCTACTGGGTCAACTTCGCGAAATACGGGTGAGCACGATATAATGTTACACGCAAAATCGATATACACCCGTAAGAACACGTTCCACGCTGCGTGGGTCACAGGCGACCAATGCACCACGCAGTTGGTTATGCGTGTTGTCACGAACTGTTCATACATGATTTTTAAAATTCGATTACATTCGATCGCGTTAAACCATTGAATGTTTTGTATTTCGAACGATACGCACTTCTTGTATAAATCCGTTTTCTTGTGTCTGACCAGCTTCCACCCAAATATCTCGCAATATTTCGTCTTACCTAGACAAGCAATACTACACGTACATTACCCTGCTTTTTTCAAGCGATAATGCTATTTTCAATATAATTAGTAAAAGAAATTGTTCAAATTGGTTCCTATCAACCAACTGTTTTCTAAAGTATATTACGAATAAAACACTTAAAATAATAGGGAGTTATTGACAAGAAAATTAAAAAAAATTAGGAGTTCAGACGGTTAAAGCCAACCTATTATAATGAATTAACCATGGATATTCGATGATGTTGCAATTCGGACGGTTTACATTTATGCTTCTTTCTCAGAAACCCTACGCCAGAAGGTCAGACGTTCAGCGAGGCAACCTGGGAGCAAGCAGGAGAAACTGGCAAGCAGTTCGATATCAATCTGCAGAGTACAATACATGATCGTCTGCTGGACAGTGCTCAAATCTCTTATGAGAAGTCATATCGCAGCACCTTACCACTTGTCACTGGGTGCAAGAATTTCAATATCCTTGATCCGAGCCCGTTTTAATTGCAGCAAGTCCCACGATTTTGCAATCGCAATTGACGATCATGTTCCTCAATTGTAAGCTAGAAGTGTGCAAACACGAATAGAGTAATATGCATGTATTAATGTTTAATCTATAGGTTGGGTTTTTCTTTCTTTGGGGGTCCTGTATCACGTTTAAATACACTTACAATATACTTGTTGTGCAATATTGAGTAATTTTTCCTTTGCATTCGTCACCTATCTCCGTTGAGCCCTGATGCTAACGCGTTTGCATCATTTCCGGGACGCACTCCTAGCCCATCACCATGTAAGCCCGATTCTAGTCCATTTCCTGACAGAAAAACCTTGTGGCCCAGTGGACACCATTTAAATGCACCTCGAAGGCACTCATATTTCGATCTCTATCGTTCTCTATCACCAATATTTCAGTCCCTATGAATCTTTGACGATTCAGAATCCGTCGCAACGGATACATCTGTCCTTCGCTGATGCGTTTTCCAAAATGCAGGACAATACAGCTGAAATTTGAGTACTTTTATTCAAAATTCAATACAAAACCGTACGATCTTAGGACAGCCAGAATTTCCGGCCGCTTGCTCGCATTCGTTCGATATGTAACAAGTGCACTGTATATAGTGTACATTGCAAGAAGCTCTTCAAATAAATTCAAATTAAACGTGTTCAGCGTATTTTTATTTAGTAGTTGCTAGTTTAAAACCCCTCCATTTCCCATTGAATGTCCTTCCGCGAAGAGACTGCAGTGAAACGAATCACAGAAATCATGAAAAGATTTAAGTTCGAAGGACAAGGAAACCTACGAAGGTTTCGCGAGCTTAATTTCCGGAAATTCCTGAAACTGTGTTGTCACATTCAAGTATCCGCGAAATTTTGTACCACCTCTTGCGATACCATGTTCTCCTGTTACGAATTTTGGAATTCTTCAGAATTTTTCTGAAAACTTCGCATCGGTATCAGGAGAACAGGATACCGTAAAAGGTGGCACGAAGTTTCACAGATTATGGGAAATGACGTCCCGATTCCAGGAAATTCCGCAAGTTACAATTATTCGGAGTTTCGTAATGAATTTAAACAAATTCGGGAATCTGTAACAGGCGAATATGATGCCAGAAGAGGTGGCACGGATGTTGTAGGTTCTTGGAAGTGACGTCACGATTACAAGAATTTCCGCAAATTAATTTCGCGGTTTTCTGCACGCAGTGCTGACTTCAGAACTTACAATTTTTCGGGTTTTCCTACGATTTAACTGTGTTCAAAGTGGAAATTACGTGAAGAGGAAAATTGGAACTTATAAACTAGGAAATATAAATACAGTTTGTATGATTCACTTTTGCTTATTTAAATAATCATTGGAAATTACAATAGTTTTCACCAAGTTTTCACAATTTATCGTAGCACAATAGGCTTAACCCCAATGCATATTTACTTAACCATCTAGACATCCTTTTTCTCTTTTTTTTTTACGAGAATTATTACAGAAACTTAAGAATATATGGAACTCATTAATAAAGTACAGTACGTAATATATGTCATTCGCAGAATATGTTAAAATAACATTTTATTTGTTATTACGCGGTCTACATACGTGAATGGGAACCTCCATGGGCGTCAGTAGCACACGGTGAACGGCTTTCATACCGCAGACAGCGCCATCTCTATCGAAAGCGCGGAATTAAGTTGCTGCCGCCCCGCCATCTTCTGTCACAATTCGGAACTACGCAACGACGTGCCGCTCTTAGCGCCTCTGGCGGATTTTTCTGTAAATAATCAGGTCATTGTCGCTAGATGACGCCACTTGGGATGCCGCAACATAGTTCCGACATATTGCCAGAGATGGCGCCAGCTGTTCCGCTGCTACTTAGTTCCGGGTTCCTTTGAGAGATGGCGCCACATACGACATCGAGCGGGTCAAACGCTGCGTGCGAACGGACTATGGTAGCACGTTGCAACCGATTGCAGCGAACGCCTATGGGCGTCAGGAGTACGTCGTGGGCGGTGTTGTTAAGCACCTGTAGATGACAGTGGCAACGGGTTAATACTGATCTTCATACCAAAAAATGAGCTCCTCGTATGTGTTAATTTGGACTTTCGGTGCAATCAAACCTTTGACATATTCGTTAAAGACAATATATGAATTAATGATGCAAAGTGTACAAAGAAATATACATTTAAAGAATAAGATGTCGTTGTTTTAATGTAGTTTCATTTTGTACCACTCTCCTCTGAAAACTACTATATTGTTCACAATGTACAATATTTTTTATCACATTTGGCCGTAAAGTACTACATTTCCCTCCAAAAAAAATGGGCAACCCTATCTGACGCAACTCTCTACGATCTAGAGCTTTTGGCGAAACGAAAGGAGATACGCCATTCTAACAAACACCAGCGTGTTCGATATGAAATCCTACTTAAGATAGATTATCGGCATCAAAATGAACCTGTTATGAACTGATAGAGCTGTCATGTAAAGCCAGGTCCAACCAATACCGTAGGATGTGTCATGAAAACGGCAACGGGGCTCTAGAGCCCCAGACCCGTGTGACACAAAAATACATTGGATGTGCGGTCTATTCTACATCTCGTCTGTGATGCTACCAATGCAATCGCCAAGTGGTGCCATCTACTATTGGAGAAATAACCAACAGGATCGTTTGAAAAATATAGGTTTTCCTTTGAATCAGTTCACAGGCATGCGTATTTCAGCGTTTCCTTAATATCGTAATACATGAGTTACTGAAAATACGGAAAGAACAGGGAATTGTATAATATAAGGAAAAAAGATCACGGTACATCAAACTTACTGCATTTTGTTTACATTGTATGACCAATGTCCGAGAATTTAAATTGATTTTTAGCTAACGTTAATGAACATTGACAAGAGGAGAGTATCGAGAGGTATGTGCATGAATTTGCTTCATTAAACTATTCGAAAATTTTTTTTATTTTATTGATATAAATTAACTTATTAATTATTAACTATCTTAAATTCTATGATTTTCGTCTCTCATAAAGCGTATTGTCTGACAACTTAGTCCTGAGATCTGAAGTTCTGACGTTAAATGTTACTAGAAAAATTCGCCCGGGGAATTCATCTGAGGAAAATCAGCGAGGGATCTGCTGAAAATTTGTCATCGTTCAATGAGTCCCGCCTTCGGGTCTCAGAACCGACCTACCAGACAATAGAAAGTGTCGTTGCATTCGCACGATGTCCTAATTAATAAATCTTAACTAAAGCGACAAAAAAGTAGTCGTCTATCACATGTACACGGTTTCTATGTACAAAAGTATGTACAGTACATTATTATCGCATTACGATAATGCCATGTCGAAATACGAAACAATCCTGAGAGAATAATTTTGCACGAGTTTAAATCACGATATACTTACACGATTGCCAACTGAACAATGTCATGATAATGTTTCGTCATAATAAATTAATGTTCAATGTCGTTGCTACCATAAATTTCACATACGTGCCCGTTATAGTAGAGGCAATAAACACCGGCCGTTCAAGGACACTCGAATAACTGCTTTAACTCGCCGCGGTGGATAGATTTTATTCATTTGTTTCTTTCACGGCTTCGCGCTCTTTTATCTCTGCGTTTAAACAACGAGGTAATCAATCGTGTGCAGATAGTTTATTACTCTTGGCTGGTCAATATTTCGTGCGTCTACCATAATTCACTGTGGCTACGGAATACTGTAACAACTCTCGCCCTCGTGCGATTTAATCGCCCGGCGTTTCCGTTCACGTTCCGCAGGGCATTAGTCGATCATTTTTAACGAGCAAATTGCCAGTTGACTGTCCGGTGCCATTCCAAAGGGTTTCGTACCATCCGGGGCTCTGTACTTGTTCACTTGGTAGGTTAGCATCGTTTCGTAGCCGAACACGTCCAAGCCGAGTTGCTGTAACATCGAACAAACAATAATGAGATTCGATTGTATTTACAGTAGTGGCTTTACTAAGAAAGAGCTGTTCTCCCTTATTGCGAAAGATTCATCCCCTCCACTCGTTCGAATCATCGGAACCAGCGTCCTCCATCGTTCTCAAAGCTAGATAATTTCTAGACGAATAAAATAGGGACATTGCTTTGAGACTGCCAGATCAATATCTTACGGTGTGTTCGAAAACTGTACCACTGACTCGTTCGTTGCGAATGGACCGATCTACTTTTTCGCAATAAACGAGTCACGGCTGTATTTTCTGCCACGGTGCGGTCTCGATTCCCTGAACCAACAAGGACGAATCGTTCATCGAATTACTTTCAATTCAGTTCAGGATTTCACGCTGGCGATTATAAACAAAGGCTATCGCGGTTAGCCGCGGTTCTTCCGCGGGAATTTCGAGGAGAATCCGGAAGTCGGTTTGCCCGCGCTGCGATATTCGACGCTTAGTTTCGCACGTTCGCGCTCAGTGGAGATTGGAAATCCCGACGATGCTCGACATAACATTAACGGCGAGGCTCGAATGCTGTTTCTCAGGTAATCCAATTTCCATGCTCTATCCGCAAAGTGGTCACGCAAAAGAAACGGTGCCGTCCGCGACGACCTCGTCAGAGGGTTGCACCCGGCGTTTCCATGAGATTGCGAGACTAATCGGGCCCGTTCGAGATTAAAAACGACCAACGATCATGTCTCTGCTTAACACGTTGATTACCACACTGTATAGGCTGAACACGACGCATCTTTCTACACTGTGATACGATATGAGAGTAATCTCAAATTTCTTTTATCAGCGATGGTAATAATTCTTTATACTTTTTTACTGGTTTTGTTAGACTTTTTTAAACATTTTAACCGGCACCGTTCGTAGTCAGATACATAACTGAATTTAACCCTTTGACTGCAGGCTACTTGAAAACGAGGCTAACGTTGCGTGCGGCCGTGCTGCAGTGGTATGCAGTGAGCCATTGCACCGAACGCCCATCGGCGTCAACAGTACACGGTGAGCGGCCTTGACCACCGTCTATACAGGGTGTACCACGTAACTGTCGCCACGATTTTTCAGCCACTTCCGATAATCTGACAAGAAAATGTTTGGAATAAAAGTCAATCAGCTTTCAATCGTCTACAAATTGCAAAATAAGAAATTTCCAAGAATTTGTCTTTTCGATAATAAGTCAAGGTCACCTTGACTTTTTTAAATGGCACTACGTATTTTTGACTCCATACTGTTGTAGCTGATGTTAAGACGAGTTCAACGACCTATTATACTATGACCTTGAAATCACCCTGAATCTTGAAATGTCGGCTTAATCAAGGGAAATGGTTTCGTTAAAAATTATTTTATTTCGATCAAATTACACATTTCAAAATGGTGAGCTTCAACAAGAAAAATTGTTAATCGTACGCACATTACAAAAGGAGCATAAACAGCGTACAGAAATAAACATACCTTGTGTACTGTTGCAGCATTTATTATAATTGAACGCAGAAAGGTACTGTAACACTACACAAGGTAGGCAGATCGTCTTAACATCAGTTATAACAGTATGAAGTCAAAATACGTAGTCATTTAAAAACAGTCAAGGTGACCTTGACATTTTATTGGGAAAAAAATTTTTTGGAAATTTCTTATATTGCAATTCGTAGTCGATTGAAAGCTGATTAACTTTATTCCAAACATTTCATTGTTAGATTATCGGAAATGCCTGAAAAATCGTGGCGACAGTTAAGTGGTACACCCTGTATGGTCAGATGGCAGTTAAAATGTTAAAGGTAAAAGATGCTTACCTGCGTGAGCGGACTGGTGTTCGTGGTGAAGACTCCAGCGTACCCTTTCCTCTTGGCCAACTGCAAACAATACTCCTCCATTTCTTTCATGATGATCACGTTCTCGGCTGCGTTCAGGTCACTGCTGGTCGTCATCATGAAGTTATGGATGATCTGACCCTTTCCCTTGGGCAATTTCCGCTCTCTGATCGGCGCCTCCAAGTATTCCAGGAAGTCGAAGATGACCGTCAGCTTCGAGTCTATTATGAGCTCCGGCTCGTCCCACAGGTCGAAGTTCAGGCATACGCCGATCGTTCGACCGTCTCGAGACGATTTCACCGCGAAGCTTAGGTTCTTCTCGACCAATGACTCCCAAACAATTTCCATCATTACACGGTAATCGTCTCTGGTAATGTCCGGTATCAACCACTGTTCCAGATCCGCTTTGCTGTAGAAGCTTTCCGTGATGATTCTGTAAAGAGAGGGACACATGTTCATTCGGTTTTATTTTAGAGACTGTACAGGGTGAGTCTGGTAACTGCTCTAGGTTATAGCTCTCTGCTAAGTGAAGATACAAAAAAATGGACGAAGACAGTTGGAGCCATGAATTCCAAATCGGCACAAGTCCATCAACCAACATTTGAAGAAAAACAATTTTCTTCTTTACTTTCTGTAATTATTCATTAATCGTTCAGATTTTTCTGCTGAACATTGTTTATGTATACAGGGGTTGGACAAGGTAATGGAAACACCTCCTATATTAAGAAAATTCTTTATTAATATCGTGTAGGACCACCGTTGCTGTCTAACAACTTGAATTCCTCGGGGAATGGAATGATGCAAATCCTGAATAATGTTTAATGGGGTATTATACCATTCTTCAAATACGATCGCAATGTGTACAACTTTATGGCTACTAATTTCAAGTACATAATACACGACTTGTAAGCAATGTTTCCATTGTTTTGTCCAACCCCTCTGTATATACTTCGTTGGTTACCAGATCTTCAGGATTAAATGCGCAAACTCCCGTGCAGTGGATCTACCGTATGTCTGTTACTATTGAACACGAAGGAATAAGACAACAAAGGCGCGTGCGAACCCCAGATTCTTAGAGATCCCGGAAATTGGACATCTTATAATATCTAATCACAATTACTTGCTAATGAGTGATTATAAAGACAGCTACTTCACTGATAAATATACAAATGCTTCTGAAAAGTAGCAAAGTCTCGGTGAACGTATCATGAATCTACTTCAAAACAGATTTCTACTTGTGCTATTATTTAAATAATATTATCGAAACGTCGAAGACGGAAGAACTGTATCAGTATAATTTTCTAGTCACACATACTCGATCGTGTCGTCCTTGTGTGAGTTGTCGAGCATTTCGAAGATGTGCTCCTCCTCGTTGAGTTCCGTCTCCAGAAGCACCTCATCCGTGCTGACCCTCATTCGTTCGAGCACCTCGGCCAGGTTTTTCGCCATGAGGAATTCCGTGATGCCTATCTCGTAACCTTGATCCCGGAGCTTCGTCACCGTGTAGATGGAGTTCAACGAATTCCCGCCGAGCTCGTAGAAGTTTGCATCGGGTGTGACGATGGTTCGACCGCCGCGACCGATCACGGACGCCACCGTAGGGAACAGCACCTTCGCCTTTTCGAGATTCTCGTTCGACACGCCGGTGTAATCGCAATTCATGTACTGATCGTTCTCTGCCGGAAAGAAGAGGAACGTTAAAATGAGAATGACACGCGAGAGGAAGATTCATAAGTTTTGCAGTTCGCGCTTTGATGGCCGCCGTTTTATACACAGGGTATTTCACTACCGCTGGTATATATTTTAAGGGATGATTCTGCAAACCAAAAGAGTTCAGAAAGTGTTTTACTATTTTGCAATCTGCTGTCACGTTTTCGAGATATAAGCGATTGAAAATTGGGTATCCGTCAGCTACTAGAAAGATGGACGGAGGCCATCGATCAAAATGACACATACATAATTGAGTAAACATATTTCTAAATTTCTGAATAAATGATTTTAACAAGAGTACAAAAACGGGAGGAATATACGTGACGACTCAATATTTGGACAGGTTCGTATTATCAGAAAAATGTGAAATATATTTCAAGTAAACTTTTCAATGTAACTTTGGCCACTGTTTTTGTCTCAGACGTATAAATAGCGTCGATAATCACCGATGAAGGTGATATTTAACCCCTTGCCATGATTTTTTTAGCAGCTATCTGCACTGAAGTTTATTGTTCGAGTGTTCTAAGAGTGAAATCCAGGAAGGATATTCATCAACATGTACAGATTGCTTTAGATGATCCTCTAAAGGTTAGTGGTGTTGTGACATACACTCTTCAAGAATTTATATTTGAGTGAAACTGATATTTATAATCTATGGATCATAATCTGCATCACGAGTGTGACTCGTTAATATAAGGCAAGGGGTTAACGTCAGCTAGTATAAATAAAAAGCCAATAGTTGAAGGTGGACGATAATTGGTCTTGCAATTTGAAGGCATTCGAGTGTGGTGACTCTGTGCGTGCCTAAGCTGCGTTTGTTTATTCTAAGGATCTTTGGGTGATTAGAATATCTGGTTTAGGTTCAGGAAGATGCGTTAAAAAAAGTTAACTGTGAGACAAGTTGAAAAGTCAACGCTATTATTGCCCAGCGAGGAGGGTGCATAGACAAATGAAATATTTAACAATTTTCGTGCATTTCTTGGTAAGATTTATAACATACTTCTATACGTCAATCACATGAATCGATGTCATAACATCGACTGCTGTTGACATTCAGCCAGGGAATCGACTACTTCAAATCGGCTTCGAACGGTCATAACTTACGAATTTACATAATATTACATAAATATTCAACAGTGCAGAACAAAGTCATATTTAAATTAAGCAAAATCAAAGATATGTATTTGAAATGATCATAGGACAAGTTATATCTTCTCCGATATCCTGCTTCCATATCTAAATTAAAATATACTGATATGAAAGCTTGGTGATGGATATTTGCATAAACGTCCATAGTCTATGCATAACTACGGACCAGTTCTCGAGATTTGTATAGTGATACATTAGCACGTGACAGGTTAATCTCTCGGGGCGTTTATACACAACCGTCGCACAGGGTTCATTCTATTTCTTTCAAGAAGTCAATAACTTATAGTCCATAACTAATCTTGACTGCGGATGTGTATTCAACTTAACATACCAAAATATTTGAGAAACGCACATTTAGAACCGTGACAAAATAAAGAGTTCACTTCTTAAACATTTACAAAACGAAACACAGTTCTGTCAAAGTTTCATTTACATAACAGCATTAACAGACAAAATATTCAGCTCCAAAAATGTATATTTGCATAAACATCCGCAGTCCACTTATCACTGTTCGTGTGCGTTAGTTTGTAGTAGCCTTAGAATTTAATGATAACACCGTACCGTTATTGAGATTAGATGATTCGTACTGCTTCAACAGGGCCTGACGATCCGTTTTTCCGTTTGTCAACAGAGGTATGTTGTCCACGACGATAATTTGCGGCAACATGTACAGAGGCAGAGTGGATTGAAGGAATGTCTCGATTTTATCAACGCAAGTGGACGAACCGCATACCATAGATACGAAAGCGAGCAACGCCTGAAAATTTAGAATATCCTGTTTAACACGTTGGCTGCCTCGATGAGAACCGTCATACCTAATTAGACACATTATAATTTGATATTTTCGCTGTAACTTATGAAGCGAGAAATCCTTTAACACTTTGACTGCCGTGGGGGTCATTCGTGAGACCTCAAATTTTCTGACAATAAGTAACTAATAATTTTTATACAATTTTAGGGTAACATTAATATTGTAATAACAGTATAAGTTGATACCTATGCGTTCAAAGAGTGAAATGTCATTTTCTTCCAGGGTTCATACTTAACACTGTATCTATCAACGATTAACGTGCACCTGTTTCATCGAAACGATCAAAATGACACGTTTTAGAAAAAAAAATGTAATGCAAGGAAACAATGTTTATTTATATTTTTCTTTAGCTCCATTCCGCGTCGATTCAAACTGAACATGATAGTCGTGAAAAATAAATCGTACATAGTACAATTGCAAACAAGTCATTTTGACCGCCTTGGTAGTTCTAATGTTAAAATAGGATATTATATCGTGTCTGCCTAGGTATGGCAGTTTTCACTGTGGCATACAACGTTTTAACGCGGTGACAGCATCAGTGAAAACAGCCATACCCAGTCAGACGTGGCATAAATTTCTCTTCTCCATATAAATCGTGAATGGAAAAAAAATGTTTAACCCTTTCACTGTTCAAATTATCATGATCGACTGGTAGGAGTGCATCTCTGCTGATTTCGGTTCACGTACAATGTTATTCCCTCATGCATTTACAAGATTCAAAATTTAAAGTAGCAAGTGGAAAACCTTTCTTCAAATTCTGTGGTTCAGAGTGTTTCACGTCTTCTCACTGTTTTTCAAAACGTTGAGCGCCACGTGTACCACCGGTAGCCCACGTACCAATTTTAATTTCGTTAAATAACTGATTACCCCAACGAAGTTTTAAGTTACATCTATGTTATAATGATACTACAAAATAAGATGTATATTATCAAATAAATAAATATTTATATATTCAACCATACATGTTAATAAAAATGTATTATCGCGTGTCTGACTAGTTGAGGAATTTTCCACTACGGCGCTGAACGTGTTAATATTGTTTATTGGTTTCTTTCGTTGATTATACTGTCGTAAGGAAACATTAAACGAAGCTATTTTATAAAAAACGTTGAGTTCGATTAAATTCTGAACTCACACGTATTGATAGAATGCGAATAAATAACAAAAGCTGGAAACAAATTTATTTGTGACGTGCACGACTAATTGTAAGCCAGTTTAGTGGCCGCTAGCACTCCTCTGTTTTAAGGCTTGCCCGAACGTCGTCCGGAATAAACAACGAAATAGTGAGTATTCAATATTATACATGCGTACCTATGTTACTGTTGCAATGTTAAATTTGCTCAGAATACAGTAAAAACCTATAGTTATTTAATTAAATAAAATTCTTCCTGCTGGTCACCGTTTACCCCCGCGGCAGTCAACGCGTCCGCTGTTTTATCGTATAGTTTGCATTGTACATTGATTGTTTATGGTAAATCTGTTTTTCGAGTTTCCAGGAGTTCACAGTGAACTTAGGCGAGTAAACAAGAAGTTCTGACCGTGCCACGTCCACAAGTCACACTTAAACGTATAAGCGTAACTTTGGAATTAACACTCTAAACTTTGGTCACAGTTCACGAGGCAAACAATCTGGAATTAATCTACAAATAAATTTAAATCTATAAAGGAAGTTTAATACACAGGATTAAACCGTGCCCGGATAATATATTTACAGTACCTGAGACAGTTCGCCGGGTTTATAACAAAGGACGACCACTTTGTCGACCCCGGGGGCTTTTGAAACTGCTTTCTCCACTTCCGTCAGATCCACACGGTGCCCTCTGATTTTTATCTGCGAGTCCACGCGTCCTTCGTACACGACCACGCCTTTCGATATTCTAGCGTAGTCGCCTGTACGATAAATCCTGCAGTATTCTATAATTTCGCAAACGGAACACAAAGCGTTAGTCAGGGAATTGCGACGACCCTGTGGAACAGTCGCGAAAAAGCACGTGCGGGAGAGTAAGTTTCGTTTATTGCGAAACAGTCGACGAGACATTTTGCACTTGTTCTCGCGGTTGGATACGGTTTCACAGCCGCGGCTGTCTATTAATCGAAATTCATACACTGATCGTTTTCTGCGAGAAAGAACTTCAGAATGCAAAATTCGAACATTTTAGGGTCAAGTTTAAAAGTTTCCACAGACAGTAGAGAAATATAGGAAATTCTGTTCAATTCCTTATTTCTGAGCCTCGGTTGAAAAAGGGCTGATGTCCAATGTTATTGCATTTGAGGTTTACACACCATTCACATAAAAATCATGAACATTAACATAGAAAACAGAGACACTGTCCTTCCACTGTTACTAGCAAAGTTAGATACATTCTCAGGAGGCAATTGTGTTATGTGCATTACAATAAAAAGGGCAAATGTACACCTTTTCACCAAAAACTTGCAAATTGGATATTAACCCTTTTCCTACCAAGGTACAGATTTATTGTCGCATAAGAATCATGAACGTTATCATAGAGATAGAGCCACTGGCTTTCCACTGTTACTAGCAAAGTTAGGTACATCTTCAAGAGGCTAACGTGTCATGTGTATTACAATAAAAAGGGCAAATGTACACCTCTTCACAAAAAACTTGCAAATTGGATATCAACCCTTTTCCTACAAAGGTACAGATTTACTGTCGCACAAATTGGCTACTACTGACTATTTCAACCAGCCGTGTCTTATAATTCATGCATTAACCGTTTGACTGTGACATATTTTCAATAAAGACCACCATACGTCCCTCGTATATTACCACAATTTTCAGTATTCCCTTGTAGTCACCTGTGCGATAAATCCCGGCGTACTTTATAATTTTACGAGCAGAAGACGAAGCGTTAGTCACGGAATCGCGAAGACGGTGCGGAACAATCGCGAGAAAAACGTGTGAGAGAGTAATAAACGCCGGTGTTCCGTTTATTGCGAAACAGTCGACGACACTTTTTTTCGCTTGTTCTCGCGGTCGGGGACCTATTCATTCCTAGCCGCGGCTATCTATTAATCACGTAATCAGACGTTCGCGGCTTGTCGTGTCGAGGATAAATAAATTTTCGCGGTGATTCACGGGACGATTCGCGGCGGCGCGTGTAAAAAAACGCGGGATTTCCACGGAGCGCGTAAATTGTTCCCAGGTGAAATAAGGCCACTCCCGAGCGTTATATTCTTAACGAGATTACGCGAGCGTCGTTTTCTTTCACCGAGGCTAAAGGAGGCCTTTTGAACCGTGCACAGGGCGCGAAGAAATTGTTGTCATTGCTTAAAGGGGTGATTTTTCACGTCGCCTTAGATGGACATTTGCAAAAATGTCGTTTCATTGATCGAGACACTGAAATTGAAGGTCAAATTTTTTAATTCTACACAGGGTGTCCGACAGGTTTCCGTACAAATTTTGTCAGTGTGTTTTACAGTTAACCCGACGCTGTGTGGAGGGCTGTGACATACTTCACAATTTAAAAAAATAATATTACAGTGTTCCACGGTTGGCTGGGACAGCGTTCAGGACCGAGAACTGTCAGCCAACCGTAGAACAATGTAATATTATTTTTTTAAATTGTTAGGTACGTCACACCCCACCACACAGTGTTCCACGGTTGGCTGCAAGATCATTCGGGACCGAGAACTTCCAGCCAACCGTGGTAGGACAAGTTGTCTTCGTCTTCTCGAGCTACGCTGGTAAATATTGTTCTCCACAAGGCGATGACAACTTGCCCTACTTCGGTGCTCTCCCAGCCAACCGTGGAACAGTGTACGTTCTTACTAAACATGCTCGATGCTGTTAGGTTTCAGTGCCTTCCTTCTATACCACGTCCTTTTGTTTCAGAGAGTTTTTACTGTTGCGTAGTTAAGGTTATAAAAGAAAAACAAACTTGCTTCTAAAAGGAGGTGGTTAACACTAGTTGGTACTGTTATTTTAAATTTTAAGTTTTTCAAATTTTTCGTTATTAACCCTTTGCGGACGGCAGACGCATATATGCGTTCAAAAAGATCGTTCACCGTGTGCTACGGGCCACCGCACTGGCCTAGGCACACGCGTTTCCTGTACGCTTTCAACCTATATATTTAGACGAATTATCATCTTTGCGTATTTCATTAAAATATATACGTGTCGTTACATATTTTGCAATTTTAAAGGACTAAAACAACCGAGCAATCGACATCAAACATATAATTATAATTAATAATTAAATTAAACACGTGTTCTACCACGGAAAATTTCAGCACATGCTGCACGATTTTTCCCGAAGCTTTCCGGCCTCAAAGGGTTAAATAGTGTAAGTATTTCTTGGATTCGAAAAATCACTTATATCATATAGTAATGTATTTCTAGTTAGTAAATGTAAATTTAAGGAACTATTATATGATTCTTCTTAAAATAACAACATCTGTATTTCTGCATTACATTTAAGAATAAAAAAGAATTTCTAATTAATTTGTGAAGACGTAAATTGCATATGAATAAATAAAAAATCGAATTGGTATTATATTAAAAGAGTATATATACAGAATTTAAATTATTAAAAAAATTGTGTGGGGTAGGTGAAACCCCACCACACAGTCGCTGGATTAAGCTACATGACTAATGACGTTTCGTTGCACACTTAAGCAGTTGAAATTAAATGGCGAGATTTGTACCTGGATCAATTGCGTGAGGGTTGTCCTGGAATTTGCGAGAATCGTTGTCGCGAATATACCCTGCTGCGAGGTTTCTTCCAGCCACTATTAGCTCACCGGTTTCTCCTTGCGGGACCAATCGCATGTCCTTGTTCACGATATAGACGATACAGTTATCCAACGGTTTCCCTACAACACACAATCAATTTTACATTAAATACTCATTATTTTGAATTCATAAATAATGATAAATTTATAAAAAAAAAATTTTTGCATCGAACGAATCTCCTTTTGAAATTTCTGTTTCAATGAAGAAGCGCAACTAACTGAGAGTCATTTGGAATTTAATCAGATTCCAAGCTAGCTAGATTGTTTCATCTTCACTGCCTTCGAACCTCGATCTTTCAATACACTTTTACGAAATTGCACTCAGTTTCTCGACTATCCACTGTAATATGACGTTGACAGAGGCTTCGTTTACCGATAGGAATTTTCTCCGCCGATTGCAGCTGATTTCGATTGCTCATCAGATGGTAGGTGACGTCGCCCATGATTTCTGTACTCCCATAGAAATTCGCCAGGATCTTGTTGCCGTTGTCGAACGTGGCGAAAAATTGGTCTGCCAATGAGACTGGCAAAGATTCTCCGGAACATACCCAAAGTTTCAACGAACTGAGTATGTTGTCCTTATTCTAAACAGTGGATCTTCCATTAGCATTGAAACTAATTGTAACTCATAAATTAAATGAACGTTGCGCAGACTTCTCAATTTAAAACGCGATTCTTATTGCGAATTTCAAGCTTCACTGACGAAATAACTGTATGTCAGCGTTGGCCACCGGAGCTGCGGTCTTCCCCCACTCTAGCGCCATTCCCCACGTTTCAGTTCGTCGCAGATCGCGGCGTGCATGAGGGGAACGGACCTAGAGTGGGGGAAGGCCGCAGCTCCGGTGGCCATCACTGCTCTATGCGTTCGATTGCGTTTTAGGTGACATTTGAAAGCAGACAGAAAAAAGGAAATAAATTTGCAATAGCTTTCAGAGTACTCAAAACTCAAAGTCAGGTAAATTCTTTTCATCGAATCATTTAAAAATGGAACTGTCGTTTGCAATCGATTTGTCGCGGCAATTCCACGAAGGGTGCGTGTTCGATTGCATTTCAGGTGACATTTCAAAGCATAAAGAAAAAGAAAAATCAATTTGCAATAGCTTTCCGAGTTCTTAGAACTCGAAGTCAGGTAAATTCTTTCCTTCGAATCGTTCAGAAATGAAAATGTCGTTTGCAATCGATTTGTCGCGGCAATTCCACTGCAAGTGGCTATTTTCTGAGGCAATATGGCTACCGTAGCCGGCGTAAAATGAGCGAAGTTGCTGTCAATAATTGCTATGTGTAATTGAAATAGATAAACGACAATTTAAGTGCCCGATGTCTGTGAATTGCGTGCTATAGTCATAAGTTGTGGTAATTACCCGCAAACTGAGATACATGAGCATAGAATGTAATAAAGACGGCACTAGAACCAATCGTTGAATCTGAAAGCAGAAAGAGACAGAGCGCTTATGTAACTTTAGACATAGGTGTAATTCATGGTGTTATTATATGTGGCACGAGTCATTAACGGTACGAGGCGTTCACCGGATATAATTATGTATAGGGCAACGGCATTGCCACTTAGGAAACACCGGTTCTTGTCGTGCATCAGGTTTCTTTCTTTTTTGTATCTCTCAAAGTTCCGTTCCTGATGGAATTCGAGTCTGGTTGCAAGCTAGCGCACACACGCTACCATGATCTGGTAAAAACTAGACAATTATAATTTTTAGCAAGGGAGAGTCAACTGCTCAACGTTTCCAAATTTGACGCCTTCTATCCCCATAAGGAAACATTTTCGAATCGTACGACCGCAAGCTTCAATTTTTCTCTAATATACCAAAAGAGTTTTACTTTTTCTCCAAAATTGTTTGTACCAGTCCGCGACTCCCACTTACGCAGGTACACGCGTGAAATGTACACTCCCGCTCATAAGTTATAGGACACCTACTAACATTTCATAAGGATCTAAACAAATTATTGGAGTCGTTAAGATATTTAACTATAAGCAGTCCTTCTCTGACTCAGTATCTTATTCCCTTGTCCGGCATACAATAGCTTCTAATGTTCGAAAACCGTATGAACTTTCTCGGTCACCTAACACAGGTATAGTAGATTCGTAGGAGTCGGTGATTTACCTTGTGATTGTCCAATATGTGCACGAATCGTTCCGGATCCCTGGTAACGTGTTTAGGGACGACGATCAGCGTGCGACCTTGCAGAAGCGGTCCCCAAATCTCAGACACGTGGTCGACAAAGGTCAAGGACGTCTTGAAGACGCAGCGCACCTCGTCCGGTGCGTACGGCAATTCGCGCCACTGCCATCGTAATCGATTCAACACCGTCGCGTGTGGTAAAAGTACTCCTTTGAGGCAACAGAAAATTATAATTTCATCTTATTTACGGAATCTTCATTTGTGCACGCGTGAACAAGCAATGTGAGGAGTCAGACAGAACGCGAACGTATCTGTAGGATATGGTAACTGAAATTGAGCGGGAAAGATACAAGAATGGATAAATACATGTATTAGAATAGAAGAGAAGAGAAGAGAAGTAAAATAGAATAGAAGAGAAACAGAATAGAATAGAATAGAAGAGAAGAGAAGTACAATAGAATGGAATTAGTAGGGAGCCATAATTGTTTGGATAAAAGAAGATTCAGATAATAGAATATCGTTCACTTTCGTCTTACTGAATATTGTATGAGTTATAGGGATTAATTATTATTTATAATCATTTGTTTCATCATCGACTCTTTGACTGTGGGCTAGTTGGAAACGAGGCGAACGCTCCGTGCGTCCGAGCTGCAGTAGTACGTAGTGAGCCATTGCATAGAACGCCTATGAGCGTCGTCAGCACACGGTGACGTTCGCATAGCATCAGGTTGAATCAAATAATTTCTTATTTAACACTAGATCTACCGACGACTAACGTGCACTGTTTCATGAAGCAATCAAAATGACACGTCTGAGAAAAAATACGTAATTCAAGGAAATAACGTTTATTTACATTTTTCTTTAGCTTTATTCGGCGTTAATTCAAAGTAAATATAATAGTCGTCAAAAGTAAATCGTACATAGTAAAATTGCTAACGAGTCATTTTGACTGCTTTGGTAGTTCTAGTGTCAATACTATTCTTCCTAAAGAATCAAATGATTCACCTAGACTATTAATTTGTATTCGTACCAGAAGGTAGTCATTCCAGAAACTCAAATATGCTATAGAAGTACCAACAAATTACCTTTTAATAAATTAACTAATTTTAATCTTTTCATTACGGCAGCGTCTGGTTAAATGTCGACTATACCGTACTTTTCTATGTAAAAAATAAAGTAAGATTTACTTAACAATTTTAATTTAATAAGTCATAACTCTCAGCAAGCATTTAGATGATTAAGCGACCATAGCCGGCGCTAATACCTCTAGGTATTTTCGTGGAGGACGATTATAGTCGACGATACTATCAAAACGGCTAACAAGACGAATCAGAATCCAATAACATAAGCGCGTCTTTTCTGTAATATTACGTGTGCAACTTGTTATAATTAAATATATATAAGTCGATAGAAATGTACTGAAAAATTTCTCAGATACGATAAATTTTCTTAGAATCGTTAGCATTTGCAAATTGGCAAATAGTTAAGCTGGCTTCTGCATAGAACTGGCTGTAACTGAAATGTGACGACGAGTCAGAATCGATATAAGACCGCACAGGGTTAATATCAGTTACTAGTACGAAGAAAATCCACGGTGCTTGTGGGATCACTTATCCTGTTTACGACGTATCAAGCTAGCGCAGGAGCATTTCGCGTCGCGCAGACTCTTCAGGATCAACAGCCCTTCTATCGTCTGCAAATTAATCGAAACGGGATGCCAGATTTCCAGTAGGAACTATTCAAATATTTGTCCGGTGTAATAACAGGAAATCCCGCGTTTTGCGTTAGGCATCCCTAATAAGTAATGAACGCCGAAGAAGTGGTAAAATTATTTACTCGAGAACTCAGGCTCAACCGTCGTTAACAGTGATCAAACCATGTAAACTGAATGATAAAAATTTTAATCGGTTCACCGTACATACGAGATTTCATTTTACGCAGATTCTACCGAGTAATTTGAAACTTCACCGACTTCCCTCGCCGTGGGAGCTGGCAAAGAGAATATCGCATGAGCTTGTGCAAATTCTTCCGACGGTGCGTAAGGGTTAATCAATTTTTCTCTTTTCCTTTAAGTATCTCATTAACCGATCCGACAGTTACAGGAACGACCGCAAAACTTCTTCCTTCTTGGAGAAACCGGTCGTGTAACCGGGTGAATGTTGCATGTTCCCTTGGCAGTTGGAAATTTTCTTAGTGGATAAACGCTTTCTGCGTATGAAGAGATTCGTGCTAACAGTGAAGAACAGAGTTTTGGTTGGGCTATCCAGTTCTGTGGAATTGCAGAAGTTCCTTCGCGATAATAAAAGAATGACGCTGGGTCAGTTTTTAATTTCCTCTAGAACCTATACGTTCTGACTTGCAGACGTAGTAGTGTGTTGTTTAGAGATATCGAGTTGGTTCAAAAAGTCTTCTTGTGTTTTTAAAGAAAACTCAAACACAAATGTTACATGTAAAATTATACTTTATTATAGAGTGTATCGGCTAATCCTTTTCACTATCTTCTGCCACCTTTCAGGCACCTTCGTTATACGTACGAAATCTAAGCCTCCAGGTTATGTGTGCATTTGTTAAAACAATACGAAGCGTTCCCACATGAAACGACATTACTAGTCATTATTTATTGACAAAAATAAGAAAGATTTTTTAACAATGCAACATCTTTCCCCGAGTTTGATGTTCAATTAGCCTACATGTGGGACTACCTGCAACGAAAGGTGATGTCTAGTCAGACTCGATATAGGACTCCATGAAGGGTTAAAGTATTCTATTTCACATGAAAGGAATGGTGGCAATCGATATACAGCAACAAAACATTATTACATAGTATTAATAAAATTTACTTAAGAAATTCAAGCAGGGCATATGATTTAAAATATTACAAACTAACGACTTTTCTGCATATAGAACTCAAAATATTGTTTTTTTGCCTTATTTCTTATAGCCGGGTGAATTCTCTTTCGAGAACGCGGGCGCCGAGGTTTGCCACCTAGCGGCTGTACGTGAACTATGCCCCCGTGGACGCCACGCCGACAAAAAGTAGTCCCATATTCTTTTATCTCGATATATTATTCATTCCGCAATGAACTATAGCCTATGACAGTTCGAAAAACGTAAAGAAGCTATTGTGAAAATTTCATAACAATCGGTTTAGTAGTTTTGGGGATTTTTGCGAACGTACACACAAACTCTGTCTCTTTACTATAATATTAAGATATATAGTATATAGATATATAGTAATAGTATAGCGAGAAGTCGGGAAGAACATTTGAAATCCACTACGAGAAAACAAGAAACAGTGACTGTTCTTACAACTAGTTGCATACCTTTTGGTGTACCCGTGCTTCCGGAAGTATAGAGCACGATGGCGGGTTTCTCAGGGTCACAATCGTTCTCCAGATCATCCTTTTCCTCTTGTTGAGTTTTCTTTACGAGTTCCTCGTACGTGACGATGGATGTTCCTTCATAGATCGACGCATCAGCTATAAAAATGGAATATTTTATTGCTAACCATTCTCGTTTACTCCTTATTCAGACGATTTAATGTGGACTCCATATTTGTTCTATATTTTCAGGAAGGAGACGCAGTAACGTCCGAAGTTGGACGCATAAGATGTAGTGACCATTATTTGACAGTTCTGACAACCCGGCCGCAGGCACTTGGTTGGCTGTCGGAGGTAGGGAAGGGTAGCAACTCCGGGTTGTCCTGTCCAGTCGGTTTTCCCATAAGAGTTCTGTCCTAACTCCGTGGGACTTGCCAGAGCGATTACTTTAGGTGGAAGCAGCTCAATTTTGAGGAATAAATAAACGTGGCTACATTACACAGAAAACCAGTATACATAACGTGTTGACTGCCACAGTGAAAACAGCCATACCTAATCAGACACTATATAATTTACTATTTTTTATATAAATCGTAAAGAAAAGAAAGATTTCAGCACTCAATCGTATTCTGTTCCTGCATTATTGTTTGATTGTCAGTATAAAATCGCTCAGAATTTTGTGACAATCGATAAATATTTCATTAAATTAAATTTGAGGTGGTTAAATTAACGGGGGTGGAATATAGGCAGTGCAAATTAGTTTGGAGATCAGCTGCTAGGTAACGCGAGTTAATTCAGGAGTTGGCCTTTAGTTGGTGCTGGTGAAGGTCCCCCACTCCTGAGGCTCTTCTGTTCTACTCTTGGGCCCAGTTCTAGCGGTGGTGGGGATAAAGGACAAGCGGCCCAAACGCCGGTCTCCGCCGTTAAAAAGTTTAATAAGCCGCAGGACGTCACACGGTGTTTGAAAAATACTGGCAGCTTCCCGTGGAAAATCCAGCGACTAAAAGAACGTATTCCTCGGATGACGTTAAGTCATCAATCCGCAGAGGCATCAAGGTCCAGCCGTTTGCCGTCGGAAGGAAATCGTTTTAGTGTGTACACGTCAAGGTGAATGTATATGAATCTGGTTCGATCGGTTTTTACGGGCAATTAACCTCGATACTTTTACGACTGTACTTTACAGCATGCTCTGTCAAGTTAAAGTTATTCAAGCAGCTAATACAACATGAAACGTGGAATAATCTAATAAATTATTGAGCGATTGAACGTGTCTCGTCGTATGTCAGCGTAACTTCACGGTTCAGTTCGGTACACGAAAATAACGGAAGCAGATGACACAAATATGCGTTTTAGTGTGTCGGCCAAAAAATAATGTCGGTATTTTCAGTGAGAAACATTAATAATTCTTAGTAAATATAAGGAACTTATTATACAACGTATCGACCATGCTGATCCACCATCTTTTGCAATCTCCCAGGCAGCTCAATAGTTCCATCCTCCCAGAACTTCCCAGCTAGTTTTGATAAAGAAATCTTGAAACGAAAACGGCCTTCTACTGCAGAAATCCGACGTTACATTTTGGCCGACCCAATATTTTAGTTCTCGAGATTAATTCTGTGCTAAATGCATCGGTGAACTCGTGCCTACGTCTTGAACACCCTATAGATGAGTATTCAAATGCGTACCTTACTTGCTCGTACCTGAGAAGCTGTCAGTTTAGGGGCGATGTGGTTCGCAGATGAAGAGGAGAAGGACAAGGGTTCACGGTTCTTACCTCCTTCCTCCACGATCACCATGAATGGCTTTGCCTCTTGCAGAACGTGTTTCAGCCTGGACATTGGGAATTCAGCATCCAGGGGCAAATACGCCATTCCTGCCTTTATTATGGCGAGCAATACGGTTGGCAGCCGGTGAGAAGGCTTCATACACACGGCCACAAACGATTGAGACGTGTGTTCCGGCTTTTCGCATTTCCGTAGAACTCGGGCCATCTGATTGGTCAGCTCGTCCATCTCGCTGTAGGAGAGCGCGTACTCTTTGCCATTGTCGTCTGTGTTTGAAAGGAAAAAAAAAAGTCGAACGTTTGTCACGCTGTCGTAGACACGCAGCGACTGGACACCTCAAGGTCACATCGGTTTTCTTAATTTCGTTGACACGTTCGGTGGCACAGTGAAAAGTTCCACACCTGGTCAGACATGCTGTAATATCCTGCTTCAAACATGATTCGCAGAGAAGACAAGGAGGTAACTATTGAGTTGCACAGTCTTGTCCTCCTAGTTTATTACAGTATTTAATGTAATTTAATTTAATTTATTACAGTATACGGGTACATCCCTTTTTTGTAGAGACAGGTAGTATACATAATACATGAAAAAGACTGTTACAGTATAGACTAACAACTCATTTTAAACATACTAGAGTAACAGTGAAAGGATAAATTAACGCAGTTTGAGTGTTCATAAAATGAGCTTGCGATCTGTAAATTTTGATTCTACTTAAAATTTTCATAAAATTAATAATTATTTAATTAAATAAAATTTGATGCGCTGGTTTCTGGTGACTCCATGACAGGCAACGTGTTAACTGTTTCTTACTACGCGTCCTGGCATACAAAGTTCACTTTCTTTCACTTTCATTTTAATTTTAAAAATGATATTTTAGACCGAACTTTGCATGTGTCTTGTTTTATAAACGACAAGTGACCTTGAAGTGTCCGTATTGTAGTAGGCGCTTGTTAACTGCTATCACAGTATTTATTGACGAATACTTAAACCTGTTAATCGAAGAAGACGATATAACATGTCATTTGACGATGTCTCTGAAGTAGGCAAGACACTTGTCTAATTTTGATTCATTTTTAACTACCAACAATGGGTACTCATGGACAAAGAGTGACCGAATCAACAGGTTAAATGGGAAGAGAGTTTTGTTAGTAAACTCCTGTCCCTGTGATCAGGATCACTATAAGTACCAACAATTTAATCTTGAGACCTGAAGGCGTAACATAGAAGGACCTTAGTACAATTGACAATGAATTACTGATACATTCTTGTTAGTGTGTATGCAGTAGTATTCTTTTGTTTCTTTGTAGCCTAAAATTCATCAAGAAAATGTGGTTGGATGTCTAGCTTTCTGTTAGTGTCTGTTTTAAAATAATCTATCTTTATCTATAGTCATACAGAAGCAATATTTATCTGCAACCATTTCCTGATCCAACGTTTGAATTTCGTACTGAGTATGAAAGGATATATCGGGAATAAGGCTATCCACGCTCTCCTAAATTTAATACTTCTCATACACAGGCTGATAAGAAGAAGGATCAAGACTCAGAGGGCAGATACTACTCATCGATCTGAAGAAAAATTGTGTATGAAACATGGGTTGGAGAATGAATATTATTGTACGGTACAAAATGTTTAGGAAATTGTTTACAATTCGAACAATATGTACCAGACATGTTTTATTCAGTTTGATGAGTGCCATCTACCTTGTTAGGTCAGACTACTTTTTCTTAAACGTCCTGTGTAAATTATTCTAAAATTATGCGAGCGTCATGGTCAACCTTCTGTCAGATTAGAGTCAAGCTCAGTACACCTTTTACTCCTCGATAAGCCTTCATGTAATTTGTCCTAATCTGTCAGCTTATAATTACACTGTGAATTTATATGCAATTTAACATGTAAAAATTGGCGACGAATACACAATTTATAGAGCGAGCGAACCAAAAGGTGTACTTTTAAACAATTCAACCGCAAAATGCAGTTCTGCCATACTCGCATTTCATCCGCTACACGGAGACAAAAACATTAAAGTCTAAAAGTGTATATTTGCATAAAAATCTTCAGTCTACTTATAAACGCGACTGTTAACCGAACAGATTGTTATAAATATACACAGTGTACCAATTATTGCCTGGAATAATGCAATGTTTATAGTGAAGGTTCGTCACACCTTAATGAGTTCCGCCTTCAGGCCTCAGGATTAAGCTGTCAGCCAATAACGGCGCACGGTCGTTGTTAATCAACATTCTCGCTATTTCACCGGGATACGTGGCTTTTTTTTCACATTTTGCTTTTTTTAATGCCGCAAGGAGAGTACCTTCATAGTAAACCGCCGGCTGATTGGAATAATTTGCCACTGCCTCGCTGAATAATTTATGAAGTAAATCCTTCTCCTTCGTGCTGCTCGTCTGACGGCCTTTTAAGACCGACTGCTGCGGAATAGTGCCCATCTGTGGGTTGAAATTATTTTCATCAATTTTTCTGATCGAATACCTGAATTCCGCGCGATCGTTCACAATCGGATTCAGTTCCACCGGTGCGGCTTGCAAGATTGCTAATGCTGCAGGGGTATACGCAAGAACGGTGCGCGCTGATTCATGATTTATGAGGAGTTTCGAATCCCAAGTGACAAATAAAGAGCTCAACGCGCCAGCCGTGAACAAGTTTTACGCGTTACTTCGTCGCCGGGAGATTGTTTCAAGCATGATACAAAACAAGAATTTCACGCCGTGGATTGTACGATCGCGGCGACGTTAATGTTAACACCTTGACGGCTTCAAGTGTTTTGAGGAAACTGGTTGCCATTGGAGACTTTTTTTACACAAGGTTTTAAATTCCAGACGTTCCACGCTGATCAAGATAATTACAGAATCGTATGCTGATATGATTTATTGTTTATTGAAGCGTCAGATACTATAAACGCTTCAGATATTACATACTATACTTTCATCGCTGATGCTTGACAGATTAATTCAAAACCGTTGAAACACCTGAGTTTCTAATAGTTTTGAGCAGTATACAGGGTGTTCAGAAAAAAAGGGTTTAAGACTTTAGGTGTTTATAGTACTCATCGAGTGGAGTAAAAAATGTCTAATCAACATAGTTGCTAAAGTAAATTCTTTCGATTTAAGATCAACTTTTATATTTAATATTATTTACGATTATTTAAAACAATAAACTCTTAGACCCTTTTTCCTGAATACCCTGTATGTTATTCTTTTTATACAAAGTATTTTACATTTTCATTCTGTAAATATTTGAGTATTTATCTTTGATCAGGGGTAGGTATTCTCGTTTATTTTTTATTTTGTGAATCTTACAGAAATAAGTGAAGTCGCACACACACTACCGTCCATCAGCATCAGGACACTTATCACATTTGAAATAAACATGAAAATGTTATGATGAATATTATAGCTCTCTTCTATATTTTGGACCACCAGGGTCATTTACGTATATTACTATATCCCAACACTCACTATGGAAATTAATTAAAAATCACATCCTATCTTTGTTGATACACCCAGCCATCTATGATTACTGCTTTCACGAATTTCGGTATTCTAGCTACTACTGCTTCCATAGTTAGATAAAACAGTTACTATACAAGCCTAACAAACAGAAATTGAGGCCGACTCTACAGCTTTAGTGCATTCAAAAAATGAAGCACCGAATAGTATCCCTACTGACACATTCGAAGTCTCAAAAATGACTTCGTTTAAGTATAAAAATCAGGTGAAACGTCACATATTCGACAAAAGTTACAAGTGTTATAATTAGACTGCGGGTATTTATTCAAATACACCCTTTCAGGCTACAATATTTCTTGTTTTAATGTACTTGAAGTCTCTCGAAATTATATCTTGTGCTTTAAATATTATGAAATGTGCTTTTTATTGCGTCTGCTTCGTAAATTTATATTCATCAGACGTTAGAGCATGTCAGATTGAACAAAGTTCCGCAGTCTAGTAATAATACCTATGAGCGGCAGTGTGCGTGACAGCGGCCATCAAGGTGTTAAGAACTTTGCCAAGAGTAATTGAGTCGATGGACTTTCCATTTAAGGATCATTTCCGTACTCTGATCCCCGTTATAAGCTAGATCCTTGCTCGTTCACGGAAACTGGAAAGATTTCGAGACACTCTATCAGCTACTATGTATGCTCCTTTTCAGGGAGTCGGTGAAAGCGAATCCGAATGGTGCTGCGGACCATTCACCGATTTCGTAATGCACCGAGTTAACAATCGAGTGCAACATTGAACAAGAGAAATTAATAACCACCGAACTCTGTGGAATAACTAACGGCGGAGGGTTGTGACATTCGAGCTATAAAAAATGCAACGTGCGAACTAAAATGTTTTATACGAAGTCAGGACTATAGCTGCAGGAGATTCTGAAAACGTTTTTCAAATTTCATACTCTCAACCCTTTGAACTCCTCGACATAAATTTTATGTACAGGTACTCCTATGTCGAGTCATACCTGACATTTTTAAATTGCCAGTTTAAATATGTATTATATTTCGTAATAATTTTTTTAACCACAAATATCAGATCTGAGCAAAGTTCCAATGCTATTTTCAATATAATTAGTAGAAAAAACTGTTTAAATTGGTACCTATCAACCAACTGTCTGTTGAAGTATATTTTAAATAAAACACTTAAAATAATACGGAGTTGTCGAAAAAGAAAATTTAAAAAATTAGGAGTTCAAAGGGTTAACTTCTGTTAGCAGTTAACACACTCGTTACCGTCTGTCCTACATGTGGCTCAGAACAATTTTATGGCTATTACCACCCGATACTTTTTGTTTCTTTTTAGCTTTTATTCCTTTGACTGCGGGCTACTTTGAAACGATGCGAACGCCGCGTGCGGCCGCGCTGGAATAGTATATATCGGCCATTGCACCGAACGCCTATGGGCGTTGGCAGTACACGATGAGCTGATTTGTCAAACGCTGATTGCAGTCAAAGGGTTAACTCTTGTCAATGTGTTTACATTATTATTTACAGTTATTTTGTTACAGTATAGTGTTGCATACAGCGTATTTTGAATAACTTGAAACAGTATTTAAGAATTGTTCTAATTCGTATGGAAGTGTAGGGAAGATGAGCGTTTTAAGTATTGCCCATTGGTATGTTAGCAAATTATAATTCTTCTTAATCGTTTACTCCTGTCGATATCATTCAATTGATCTGTACAATTATATTGTCATAATATAGTTTTGCATACAGCTGTTGCATATCGCGAATCACTCAAGATTCTATTTAAAGTTCTGTGGTTAAATGGCATAACCCGATATGTTGTGTGTAGACATATCAGGTTTTGCCGTCTAACCACAGAATTAAGGATTCAGAAAATTGTTTATAATTCGGAGAATACTGAGTGTTCCACCTGTGTGTATTAGACATTTTTTATTCAGTTTGATGAGTATCTTCTACCCTGTTAGATCTGAGGCATAGTGGACTTTTAATCCTTGATGACACTTCAGATAATTTGTTCTAATTTATTGCATACCTGGAATCGTTTAGGATTTTGTTTAAAAAATTATTCTGATTCACTCGTGAGTTCAGGAACATCGAGTGCCTTAATGATTATTCATAAGTATATTGTTAAACTGTAACATTTCTTTTTAAACTTTAACTCTTGTCACTGTTTAAATTATTATGTAAAATTATATTGTTACAATATAGTTGTGCATACAGTTGCTGTATATTTTGAATCATTCAAGTTTCTGTTGATAAATTATTCTGACTCATGCGTGAGTTCCAGAATACAGAGTGTCTTAAGTATTGTCCACAAATATGTTGTCAAACTATAAAATTCTTTTTTAGATCATAATTCTTGTCAATGTTTAAATTATTATGCAAAATTACGTTCTTGCAACATAGTTTTGCATACAGCTGTAGCGTATTTTGAATCGCTCAAGGTTCTGTTTATAAATTATTCTGATCCACATGTGAGTTCGGGGACGTTCAGCGTCTTAATGATTGCTCGTAAGTACCTTGTCAAATTATAATATCATAAAAAAGATGAATGCAAACGTCGTGCAATGAAATATCAGCCTTCGAATGATCTATTATGCATGTGTGCTAACTTCCTTCGGGGAATCGAGTGCATCTTTGTACAGGGTGGCCAGTTTGTTCCGGCCAAACTTGGTCGGTACATTCCATGGCAGTGGTTCTCAAATTTAGTTTGTCGCGGATCTCTTATACGATTTTCCAAAACTTGTTTTGGAAGGACAATTTATTCATATAATGAAATGTTAAAATAAAAAGCAGCCTTGTTTTTAATTGTTACAAATTTGTAATTGTTGTGAAAAAAGTGAATGCGAAGAATGTTGCTGCTTCTTGGACACCTGTAAATTTGATTAAAAGACACCTTATCTGTGTGGGTATAATAGGAAAGTTCTTAGAAACCCAGTTTCAATTGTGTATAAATAAGAAAAACGATTATATTAGATCAGCAACTAAGTTCACGACCTCCGAAATATTTTATATAAAAACATTCATATAAATCTTTGAACCAGTAATTTTTTATTAAAGTACTTTCCAACCGAATGATCTTTTGTTACAGTTGCAACTTATTCGATTCCTTTATAATCGTATTCAGTTAATTTTGAAGCGAAGGGACTCGAAAGGTTGCGAATTTCATTATCAACCTAATGTAAAGATAAATCGTTTAAAACTTTATTCAAAAGTTATAAGAAAAATGTGAAATACGAAGAGAATGGTAATGAGCATGCTTCGTCACTATGGTAGAACGTCGGAATAAATTAGCATGAATAGCTTACACAGACAAAAAAAAAACAAAAAAAAGCAGACTAAAAATAGACTAGATTAAAATATCGCTGCTCCATTTGTATTTCATATCATAGTAACCGCAAGCCCGTGCCCTTTCTGTTTCACATTTTTCTTATAACTTTTTACTAAATCGTCAAACGGCCCAACCTTATATGGTTTTTAAATAACTTCCAACACACAACTGATCTTTTTCTTCCCAAAAATTCAAATAATTCATCTGCACTACTGTTTTTGGCTTCATATTTGAGAAGGTGAGAATCCTTAAAACGTAGACATTCTGCAGAAGTAATAACAATCATCCTGTAAAATCATCAATAAATTTAAGAGGCAAATCAGAAGTTATTTATAAATCAACCCAATATAATATTTTTTCTTTCTTTTATCCACAGAATATACTGATGAAGTTTGGCTGGAAAACACTGGGACACCCTATACGTATAGTACTTCCTATCGATGGGTCGCATGAATGTTCAGCGATGGCACGTTGAAGAACTCATGGAGAAAAGCCCATTGGCGTGCAATGTTCAATTTAAATGGAGACCCTCGGTACCCTTATTCAAATGGAGATTGCAGATACGAAATACAAATGTGCTGGTCACTTGCATAACACAGTTTATTTTGTAACCGTTAGAAAGATACATTCTCGCGCCGCTTGTAGAAAATCTGGCTCCACTGCATGTACACTTACAATTGGAGTACTTTGTATGTGGATTGGCAGATAATTGGAATTTCTAATTTCAAATGCAGCGCTCGGTAGATAGGTTCATTTCACTTTAATGCCGTTTAAATATTAATTTAGTGCAACTGGAAATGTACAGTTTCTTTAATTAAATCAACATTGCACGCAACAAAGTTGGGTCTACTTTCGAATCTTGTTTGAAACGATTTACAAGTTACCAAAATGTTACGATAAGATACAATTTTTTTTTGAGAAAAAGAACTTTTTTCAGAATTTTGTTAACGCAGGTTTATTGCGCTTATTGTGTCATTAAACTTTTGTGTGAAATATTTTTTTCTATCTCTTGTACTGTAAGAGTTATACGCGAAAAAGTGGGAGTGCCTATTTGACTTTGAGGGTAGTTTCCACACCCTTAAAGGGCGCTTGGGTATGAATGGAACACACCGTTATTCTTGTCTTGGATCACTCTATAAACTCACGAGGTTTCATTCCAATTCGCGAGTCATCGTTCACAGTACTCCCCTGTTAGTATCTTTTTTAAAAATTCTAATGCATTAGAGACGCTTCTAACGACACAGTATTCATTCAAATGAATTATTCGAGCAGTTCAAATACAAATTGCATTGCGATTAGAGTGAGGGGTCAAAATGCGTTGTTCAAAACAATTAGAGGCTCAGGATTTTTAATAATTTTGGGCAATTTATAAAATATCAGCAGTGAAACAGAAATAATTTGTATCAAATATAATAATATTTTTATGGGATGTCTACTGAGTACAGTATTTGGAACTTTTACACCACTGGACATCTTAATGAACAATAAATCCTCTAATTGTTTTGAGCAGTGTACCACACTGTTTTTTAAGACTACTGAGAACTTAAAGGATTGTCAACAACGGTGTACAGCACACAATTTTATAGATTCCTGTGCACTGAAAACGAATCTATAAATCGTTTGTTTCCATCAACCTCGGTATTCGAAAACCTCAATTTTAAAAAGAATTCCAAATTTTCAACTTTGAAGACGTTTCATGCTTTAACAGCAATAGTTATTCAGTCGCTTCTCCCGCTAAATGATTCTATGAATCCTCTCGAACAATATAATATAAATTATTAACACAATATAAAGACTTAAATATGTTTAAAGAATGATCAGAGCGAAAGGGACACTCGAAACGCGTCTCCTTACTTCAAAAACTGAGGGTCTAGGAGAAAATCTGGCTACACGCGCACAGACAAATTGATAAAAAACGCACATTTAATGTTACAAGTCAAAAGAAGGTTTAAATTTGTTGAACAGTGTTCTTTCTTACAAGCACAAACGTCCCACTCAAGACATTGCTCCTATTCTTCAGTCCATAATCCTCTCAGAGATTCGCTCCACCTTGATGTGTCAGTTCACACTTAATTTAGACAACAATATGATAAAAAGCAACAGAGTTGCATGAGAAGAATCCTCAATAAGAAATGCAATTAGATTCCTAAAAGACACAAACCTGTACTGTCGAATCTAACCATATCAACAGAATTGAAATTCAGACCAAACTTCGTCGTTAAGGACCCAACGGTCGATAAGATGTTAAAGACCACATAAAAAGAAAGGAATCATCAACGAGGAGTCTTTCACCAACACTTTCGAACGATCACGCGATGGAAGTTCACATGCTACTCGAACGAGCCTGTGCGCTCGACGTTAAACGTTTCACGATGTACAGCAACGATTGCTCAACATTCGCTCACCTGAAAGCTGGTTCCTCACAGATTTTCGTCTCTACAACCTTCCTTCCAGTTCTCCGCGAAGAATCCGAATGGTCCACCGCGACAGGTCCACGTTTTCGTGTTTACGCCACCGTACACTCCGTTCGGAACAGTTGCGTCCAAGTGTCAGGTAACTTTCACTCGGCCGGGCACGTTTTCAGCGAACACACTGTGTACGTGGAATCTTTTCCGGTGATTCTTCGTCGTACGCTGCACTTTCCTCCGACGTAATCCTCTTTTCCGTCCAGAGTTTCCAACAACCGATCACAGATCACCCAGCTCCGTCCCACGAACTCCCTACAATCCTCCGCGCTCCTAATTCTCCACCCAAATTCTTTTCCGTGTGTTTCTTTCAATTTTTCTAATTATCACACCTCCGGGTCGCAATCGATCATCAAAGCGATCCAGCCGCTTCAGTCGCGTTCAGATCGAAGAGTTTATTCTCTAGAGCGCGTCAGGTGGATGGTCAGATGTCTTCGTCGCTCGATGATGCTGTGAGGGGCACGCTGCGTGTTTCCTCGGGTCGCAATCCGATGACCTTACGGTTCGGTCATCACCGGCCCGATTACTCAGTGAGAATGTCTCCTCCCGTTGACGTAGCATGTGCTTTTATATGGAACCGGTTACGAGGACCCTGAATTGTTCGTTATCCCCCATCCTGCCACCGCCATCGCTGCATCTTTTGTGCCGCCGTTGCTGTACAACGTGCTCGATCCCTTCAACGCTCGTCGTCCATCGACATCTCCACGCCGCTACGTCCATCATTTATTGTTCTTCTTTGCTGATAATTTCGACTTTCCGCCTCTCTTCGTGATCTTTTATTTTATGCACTTTCCTTCGATAGTGGGGACGAGGAGACTGGGGAGTCATTTCACTGAGCCTAACGCTGTACACCATTGCACAGCACAGAGTTTCACTAAAACTCTCCTTCATTTTAGCTACTGGTTATTATTCGCCAATTCTTTTCTAGCAAATTGGTTTAATTATTTAACCATTGGCTTGGTTGGAAAGGAATTTCGTTTTCTACATGTGTAAAATTGACGGCGTTTTTCAGTAATTCTTTTGTTTGAATTTGGAGGTAAAATAATTGTAGAAAGTGGAGAGGATTGCTACCTTTATTATCATTGATTAAGTTAATTGATAGAATGTAAAAATAATTGTTTTCTTTTTAATGTCAAACAACGAAACTTCCCAATATTTGTGCACATAGAAAGTAAACCCATTGAGCACGTTTTGAACTTTATTGAGTGTAATATTATTATACTTAAAACTCTCCTCCGTTTCACTTGATTTAAAACTGAAGTATGAGTTTCTTTTGACACGTGAAAATTCGACTATACAATGCAGATATTGTTGCAAAGAATGAACATCCGTGGTTCTCTGGATGCGAAACAACTTGAATAAAAATATATATTCTGTCAATGTGGGTTAATATTCCACTATCAAGTTTCGAAGAATTTTCTTTGTTTATAGCACAGTAGTTTCGTCGAAGAAACAGTTATAGACTTTCAACGAGAAATCTTGAGATTATCAATTCTGAAATAATCTGTGCACGAATATCTCCGACGCCTGTTCGAATCTGATACAGAGCAGACTGGAAACGGCGAACTCATTAGGTTCGAGCGCGAGGTCCACCGAATTCTCGGTCCAATATAATCCTTGAGCTCGTGCTTAATTATATGCCTACGCGTAATTTCACACTGGATGAAATAAATGGCAGAACGGCCTTAAGAAAATCAATGGATCGTAAAATGATTTTGCTTTCCCCTTCCATTAAACCACTATCACGTCCGCACGCTTACTCTGTGCACACAATATTGCAAAATGTTTTTAATGCCGGTGTGTACGAGACTTTGTTACGGCAAATTGCGCCGGCGAAACCAAAGGGATCCAAGGAGATATTTTTCATTAAATATTGGATTCTTGCGTAATTTCAAGGCGAGACAACAGGATAAGCGACATTGTTAACGCTTTACAATCGCCGGCTCTGATTTATTGGCCGCTGAAGACGTCTGATTGCGATCCCATCAATATTTATTTGAACGCAATGCGGTTCGTTGTTTAAACATCGATCAACGTATTCGATACGCGTCTGATAAACATTTTTAACCCTTTAACACGTTGAACGCCGCGTCGGTCACCGGTGACTGACACCTCAAATTTAATTTCGTTAAATAATTATCGTTTGTCGCAAAATTTTGAGCAAGCTTCATACTGAAACAATACTGTAGGAACAGAAGAACAGGATCAAGTACTGAAATGTTTGTTTTCTTTATGATTTATATAAAATATAGTCAATTATATCGTGTCTGATCAGGCATGGCCGTTTTCACTGTGGCGTTCAACGCGTTAAACACCTTTATCGATTTTATTCACAGGTACTCCTATGTGGAGTCATACTCGACATTTTTAAATTGCCAGGTTAAATATATATTATATTCCGCAATATTTCTTTTATAAGTAGATAAGCAGTATACAGTAGAGCCTCCCGTATTCGAACTGATAGGGAGACAAATGTGGCTGGATAACAGAATTTTCGGATAATAGAACAATCAATTTTTTTTTATATTAAACTTCATTTGTTCTGATAGAAATCGACGAAATTGAGACTTTGTTTCAATATTTAAGGATTCCATATTTTTTTCGCTACTAAATCACATAAGTTTTCATGAAATGGCTGTTTGTATAACAGAACATTCGGATAATAGGATATTCGGATAATGGAGGTTCGGATACGGGAGGCTTTACTGTATTTACAAATTCCACAAATATCAGATCTTAGAATGCTATTTTCAATATAATTGGTACAGAAAATTGTTTAAATTGATTCCTATCAACTAACTGTCTTTCGAAGTACATTTCAAATAAAACGCTTAAAACAATAGGGAGGTATCGACAAGAAAATTAAAACGAAATTCGGAGTTCAAAGGTTTAATATCGCTGTCTATGACTACATCATTGTTTATTTCAAACACGAAACAGCATGACGATTTTCCTGGTGACCTATTGAAACGAGGGCAGAATGTTTGAATAAATTACTCAGCGGGAAAATCTTAGGTTGCTCAGCAGTTCGCGCAGGTTTCTCAGATTCCCCGGGAGTCACTGTTTTCGCAGTTCTTTTTTTCTATTGCAAATTCACGACGCGCCATGCAGATTTCATAACGCATAGCTCAGCAATGTTTATCAACAGCTCCGACGTTTTCCTGTTAACGGGTATTTCCACATCGAACCAAAAATGTGAAGGAAAACGTACGCGAACTGAAACGCGGAGCACACGAACCGAATCGTTTGAAAATTGCCACACCGTTTCGGAAATTACTTTGATCGCGTTAGATAACATCGGGCTTATTGTTCGCTTGGCAACATGCCGAAAATAGAAGAAGTTTTAAAACAATTCTGGTACTTCCTCCGACGAGGAAGCTACGTGTTTATGCAGTATCGTTCATCGTTATCTTGACAGTGATCGCTATGTATTTCTTACAAGAAATATTTATTTCGTAAATATTAGATGAATCATAGATTATATGTACAGGGTAAGTTACCTAAGAGTGGAAGCAGAAATGAAACTGTTGATTATATCAAATAATACCCCCCTCGAAACCATTCAACTTTTGTCTAAAACATTTTTCGATATATGTATTGGAAGCTGAAATATTGTAGGGGCTCTTAATTATATCGAGAAACGGATCGGACAAAAGTTAAATGGTTCCGAGGGGATTAATATATATTTTAAATAAATAAATTCATTTTCTTTCCTACTTAATTTGGCAAGTTCGTATTGTTCCTACTTACGCAAGAGTATTCCTGCACGATTCTGTTTCTACATTAACACGTTCGCTGCCACGCAACTTTTATATGCTTTGCCCTGGGGGCCACAATAGGATTTTCAAAATTCTACGTATATTACTTTTTATAAAATATCATGTTTTAATCAAAATTGTTGAACCTTGAATAGCGCACTTTTTTATTTACGTTATTGAACATTTTTTAATCGATGATATACATCTGATTTTAATCATTCTAAAAAATGTAGTAGTGCCGGTCACGGGTGACCGCCGTGGCAACCAACGCGTTAACACAATTTCAATTTTTTCAAATTTCAATTACAATTTTAATTTGACCGCATAACTCCCAACCCTTATGAAATTTCAGTAACATTCACGCTAAAATGATAATAGAAATAGAAAGTGTAATATGACACAGATAAATAATTATACGATCGACCGCGTGTATTAATAAACAACCATTTTCGCGTGCCTGTCTAGTTACGGAATTTTCTACTGTACCGGGGAACGCGTTAAAAAATACCGCTGTTAGTTCAGAATGCAATAATAAGCTTGAAACCGGACACCCATTCCATCTAGTTGAAACAATGATGAACGGCAGCGTAATTCAGCTTACGGAAGACCTTACGGATGTTTATAAATTTAAGGTCAGTGCGTGCACCTGATTCAAAGGCGGTCTCAATTAGATCGTTTCGAGCAGCGAGACACAATTAAGTCAGTCTGGACGAGGTGCTCGTTAAAGCGTTCGCCGGGGTAACGGTATATAATAGGATGATTATCATCAAGCGCTGCTCCACGATCAATCCCGATTCCCCCGATCATCATTCTTTCTTTCTCTCCGTCCGTTTCAACTGAAACGCATCGAAAGTTACATCACACGCCCCGACGTAGATGAGGCCTGATCGACGATTCGTACGGCTATCCGTTTCAACGTGCCATCATCGTCATCGTCATCGTCGACGTCGCGCACTGGCCAATTTAAACGATCTAGGTGGACAATTTATTAAAGGAACGTATTCATGGATTTTTTGCTACTATATTTTTTTACACATTTCCACAGTTTTAATAAGTACTAGAAACACATAGTGACGGGATGAAATAATAAAAATAAAAAGAATGAAATAAGAAAAGAATAAGATAATAATGATATAAGGCTCTAATATTTTTTCTAGATTTTTACAGTTTTAATAAATAATGTAAACACGTACAGTCACTCACGAAAGTCTTCGTATACCCCATAAAAAGGCCATTTTGATTAAACTGAACAGTAACTTGATGTAATATCTTATTTATTTAGTAACATATGAGGCAATAATAACTATTTTATAATAAAATGTATTATTCTACCGAAATATTTGAACAAACAAGAAGAAAATAAATTATGTACATATCTCATAAAAGTGATCGTACATTCTATGCCAAGAAGACTAAAAGCTGTTTTAAAGTCGATAGGAGGCCCGACGAAATATTAATGTAGCCCGTAATCTCAAAAAATAAGACTGTACGAACACTTTCGTGAGATACATAATTCATTTTTTTTATTATCCGTTCAAATATTCCTATAGAATAGTACATTTCGTTATAAAATAGCTAATATTGTCCCACCTGTTAATAAACAAGTATGTTATCACACGAAATTATCGCTTATTTTAATCAAAATAGCCTTTTTATGGGGTGTACAAAGACTTCCGTGAGTGGCTGTAACTAACTGGTCAAACAACTTTTTGTCATAGAAACCTATACCAAGTTCATAAGTGAATGCAGCGTCACTTACCTTAGCAACCAAGATAATTATAATAAAATTAACACGTTGTACGCCACAGTGAACACGACCATATCTAATCAGACACGTTATAACATACTATTTCGTACATAAATCGTAAAGAAAAAGAAGATTTCAGTACTCAGTCGTGTTCTTCTGCTCCCACATTATTGTTTCAGTACAAAGCTCGCTCAGAATTTTGCGACAATCAATAATTATTTAAATTAAAAGAAATTAAATTTGAGGCATTTGACCGCCACGGCGTTCAGCGTGTTAACAAAGTGGAAAATAATTTTACTGACAACGTTAATAGAAATAATTTTCAATATAACGTAACTGGTGCTACAATCGATAACTATTTAATTAAATTAAACTTGAGGCGTCCGTCACCGGCGACCGCCACGGAGTCCAACGTGTTGAGAATTTAAATGATTTTCAATCATTCCCGGAACATTGATACAGAGTAGCTCGGCAAGCTGCGGTGGCATTCTGGACCGAGAATTGCAGCCTGGCGAGCTAGGACCAGTTTTCATCACCTTCTCGAGCCACGCTCCTGAATATTGCGCTCGAGAAGGCGATGAAAACTGATGCTGGCTCGCCAGGCTGCAGTTCTCGGTCCAGAATGCTACCGCAGCTTGCCGAGCTACTCCGTAGTTTTATTTTGTCCGCGTAAATTCTTCAAATTGGCCAGTGTGTGCGACAAGATCATCGTTATCGTCATCGCGATCGTGCGGCAGCCGACGATCGACATAATGATCGACGGAGCACGCGACCGAATCGGCCGCCTCGCTTTTTCCCGGGACGAAGGCAGCTGGCGTGCCGGACACCGCGGAGGAGAACGGTTTTCCAGCTTTCCTAATATTCGAACCATTTTACAACGTTTCCGAGAATACCTCCGCTCGTGACGTGTGTAAATTGCTTCTGGGTATCGGGCTCTTCTATGATGCAGTTTTCAATTAGCCGCATTTGCATATCCCGCGTGTACTGCTACCGCGCATGACACGTTGATATTTGCCGTGTCTAAGGACATCGAGAATGCGTCTAAAGGCGCATGTGCTACTGGGTTGGTGCATATGAAATTGATATCTGGTACAGGCAAGTTCAGCCCTGTGTAACCGGAATTTGTTTGCGTATGACGAAAACGATGCAACAAGTAAATGATAAAGATAAATGATACAGTTTATATCGCGGGATATAAACTTAAATAAATATAAAAGAAACGAACAGACTCCTTGGTGACTGTATAGTCGTGGAATATACTTGCACACAGTGCTAAATAAACGAAGTAAAACTTAAAAAATGTAGATATATGGATATGCGACTTCCCAGTCACATGGCGTTGCAGAGGGTTAAATACCTAAGTAACTTTTTTGTTTCTTTTTCGATTGTGTCTAATGAAGATATCTCTTGTGCGTGACCCAGCATCGACTGTTATGATCATTTTAGCTGGAGGACCTACAACAGTTTTAGATGGGTTCCAGAAGAATCACAGAAGCACTGAAGACCAACCATGGCTATCGTAGCTTAACTATAGATCTTTCCTAACGGTTAACTGAAACGTTTATGTTGTTATGGTGGAAGCAAGTGTCCTTTGACGGCATCAATGTTTCGAAAGTACCCTTTACAGTCCCTTCACTTGTGAATCGTTTATTCTTGTAAAAGTTATCAAGATTTTTTAATAATCGGTTGTAGAACGGCCCGGCGAACATGCTGGATGAGATAGAGTTTGAACATATAGCTGAGACAGAGCTATAGTAACTCATGCAGTGTTTGCGTTTTTGCTCTGGCGTTCTCATACAGAAGGAGCAGACCTTTCTAATTGATTGATACCGGCTGTATTTTTTTAATTTCTCATACATTGTTTGCTATTCGACACAGTTATTACTCAGCCGTTATGATTTCACCAGTTCATAACCGCATGGTTTGGAATAATGTTTCTCACACGCAATAGCTACTTCGGGCTAAAAGTGAATCGCACGTGTCCCACTCGTGGTCCGACCTTTTCACCTTCATAACGGCTTTACGTATTAAATAGACGCTTATGGCCCACGTAGTCGTCGATTAACTTCCCACCCAAGTAGTTAAAAAGCTACAATAAATAATTCCTTTTAGCGTGCTCCATATGGTAAGCGTGTTCCCTGGCAATGAGCAGCTCGTTTTAGAACCAATTGCGGAGGTTCACCCGCATTCAATCATGAAGATCCTCGTCTGTTGTCGTACAAACAACAATTGTTAGCAGTTGATGATACTGCATTACGTCCTTTAACCTTTTCAACTCCTAATTTGTTTTAATTTTCTTTTCAATAACTGCCTATTATTTCAAGCGTTTTATTTGAAATACACTTCAAAAGACAGTTGGTTGATAGGAGCCAATTAGGTACAAACAATCATGTACCTGAACGCTTCAGGGGCTTTTTGTGTTACACAAAGGGTCATGTACATGTAATGTTGCTTATCTAGGTAAACAAAAAATATTGCGAAATATAATACATATTTAAACTGGCAATTTAAAAATGTCGAGTGTGACTGGACATGGGAGTACCTGTGAATAAAATCGATGTCGAGTCACATTCAAGAGAGAAGCTCAAAGGGTTGAATGTTCCAACGAATATGCTTTTTATTTCCCTTGCGTTGAATTGCACAAACATCCGCAGGCTGATTATAAATCTCTACTTAAGTAGTAACAGCTCTGCATTGAGTGTGCTTGCCAAAAAAAATTGAAATTGCACGTGACAACAATATCAGTGAAGCTGGGAATGTTCTAAGCGCCTTCATCCACAACGAACGTCCTCTTTTTTTTCACAAAATCTCAATGGCAGGAGCGTTTCATTCGCTACAACGAAGTGGACGACCCTGCGTGTATAATTGTAATCTATAAGTATTTCACAGACTCAATCTTGCGTGGTGTTTACAACACCTAACCGTTTACCTTCGCATGAGTGTGTTTTATTTGCTCCCGCGTCCCGATCATTTGTGTCGGATCATAAATGTACAACGGCTGTTCCCTCGAACGCGTACGTATGCATGTATTGTGTGATACAGAAAATATAATTACTGCAATTACGGATAATATATTCATTCTGGTGTTTTTCCGCTCGTTTTCTTTTTTCTGTGACGCCTACGTTTCGTGTGCGTGCGCGTATGGTATTTGAGAGAACAGTTTGAAGAAAGCGGAAATCCCCGGCGCTCGACACTTTCCTGTTCGCTCACGGGACGTATTCTCCACTGACGTCACCTGTCTCACGTATTCCAGAACCAAAGAGGTCATTGGCTGTACGAATGACGCAGGAGGCACCCTTTATCCTTATGAGCAGACTGCGGATGATTTATGCAAATATACGTTTTTAAACTTCCATATGAAGCGTAAGGAGAGAAAACAGGGAACGTCCATTTTTATTCTACAGTGTTCAACTTGAAAGAAAAATTAAAATAATGTGAAACAATTATTTCTATGCTTATTTTTCTCCTGTTGCTTAATTAGAGTATAACCTCACGTTATAAACAATACAGTTCAATTATTTGAAGCTTGTCTCTTTACTGGTGGACTAAAATATTAAAAATGGATTTTCTCGGTAACTGTTTTGTAACATTCCTTGTTTGTTCCCCGTATCCTTTATATGAACTGTGTGGATGCAGTTAAATAAATGAAGCTCCAACAAGACTGCGTTTGCTCCGTGAAATGTGTAAAATGTCCTCATGATCTCCTGCTGCTTTAAAAATGCCTCTACAACAGATATGACGAGTCAACTCGTCGCTCTAAGAATTTCAGAAACTGTTTTCGTAGTTAGTTATGAGACGACTCTATATTTTGCATCTGTTTGGATTGTTTCAGAGGCAGAACCGTCCTCATTATATTCCGCTGTTTTAAAAATGTCTCTGCAATGGTTTCGACGAGTTAACTCGACGCATTAAGAACTCCAGAACATGCATTTCTAGTTACTTATGAGACGACCTTATATTGTGCATCCATTCGGATTGTTTCGTATGCAAAACCGTCCTCATGATCTCCCGCTGCTTTAAAAATGCTTCTACAATGGGCGTGACGAGTTAACTCGTCGCTTAAACAACTTCAGAAACTGCATTCGTAGTTACTTATTGGACGACTTCATATTTTGTCTCCGTTTTAGTTGTTTCAGGTATACGCCCATACTCATGATCTATCATTGTTTTAAAAATGCCTCTGGAATGGGCATGGCGAGTTAACTCGTCGCTTTAAGAATTTCAGAAACTGCTTTCGTAGATAGTTATGGGTCAACTCTATATTTTGCATCCGTTTGAACTGTTTCAGATGCAGGACGGCCCTCATGATCTCCCGCTGCTTTAAAAATGCCTCTACAATGGTTTCGACGAGTTAACTCGTTGCTTTAAGAACTTTTGAGAACTGCGTTCGTAGTTACTTGTGGGGAGACCTTACATTTCGCATCCGTCTGAACTGTTTCAGATGCAGGCCCGTACTCATGATCTACCGTTGTTTGGTTGCGGCAATCATGATCGTCGAGCGAGTATTTTGCGTGTTACATAACCTTGATTGAACGTCTGATTGGGTCAAGTGGTGAGAACAATAGTGCTATCTCTCGGTCTCTCCTCCTCGCTGGGCATAACCCTATTTTACAATCTTAATTTATCACATCCGCGGCAACTTTACCCCGCCGCTTTTACGTGCGCGCTTCCTCGTGCCGGAAGTGTCACTTTGACGTCTCGTTTCACCACGGATAATCTGGAAATTAAAAAAGAAACACCCAAGGACGTTTCCATCGGCCGCATTCTCCTCCTCCTTACGATAAACGTCCTTCCCACAGGCTGTTACAATTTTTACTCTGACATACGCACATTTCAATCAGAAATACTTTCTACTACTTTTTTTTTTATTTACGGGCCATCAGTGTATGAAATTGCCAATTATCTCATGATAAATAATAATTCCAGCGTGTTTCTTTCTTCACGAACGGCAGTCTTTACTAATGCCGGTTAATTATGCGCATAAATTATTCAGGATAGATGGTGTAAGCTCACAAATTACTGTGCTATCACTTCTCATTACGATCCCAGCTAGAGGATAATCTGAATTGAATTTCTTGTTCGTATCATACCTACGCAGTGTGCATGATGTCACGTTCATGATCCGCATATTAATATTTTTTTCCATCGTGATTTGTATTTAAGACGGGTTACTGTCTCGCGTCTGGCCAAGTATGGCTATTTTCACTGTGGCAGTGAAGATGAACGTTCTCAATTGGACCATCTGCTACCAATATCTAATTATTCGTCACAGGTACCATACCATAAAGAACTTCAAAACGTAAAATTCAAACCCATTTGTATAAAAACAAAGCAAATTAACAAAATACATAGAAACGTTTATACTTCTTGCTTTTCAAGTCGAAAGTTTTAGTTTGCAAAAGTGTGCTGGAGTTGCTGGCCGATTGTACATCAAAAACTGCTCTCAGTGTACAGGGTTAACGGGCAACAGAAAGTAATTTGACGAGGGGCAGAACACTCAAATCGTTTGAATATACTTTATTATATTCAATATTGAATAGCTATCGTACACCAGTATTCATCGTACGCATTTAGTGGTCGCTGCATACGCGAACGATTATTTATGCAGAAACCGCCGCAACAGTAAGCAATCTTTACACGCGAATGTAATATTCGTAATGAACCTAGGGGCAAGAGGAGAGTTAGCGCTTCTTCAACGTACCACGCAATGTTCATCCACGCTGTATCGTTAACAACGTTCCTATATTCTTCAACAATACGCAAAGGAGCATTACGGTACGAGTAATCGGTAGTCGAAGACACGTATCTACTTATGTACAGAACCGCGTACGGTTTGAACGTCCAGTCTGAAACCGCGAGAGTCTCGAAGAGAAGCCGACGTTCGCACCCGCGTCGGTTCCTTCGAGAATTCTCGCGATTTCCCGCAGAAAGATGCACTTCTCCCGAACAGTGTCGTCGCGTTTGCTTCAACGCATTCGCTTCCACGCGCCGCGACGCCAAAGACAATGGAACACGCTGTCGCGGCGTGGCCGTCAGATTTCGGCGGGAGCCTGTCGTACACTCGTTCGAATCGGAATAAAAGACGCAAGATCGAATGCAAGGGACGCGAGTCAGGTGGCTGACTCGCGGCAATTGTATTTGCTTCTTCTATTACAAGCAGGTTAAAGCAAGTACGAATCGGTTCTACATAGAGTCTCATTGTTCTCGGGTAGCGCGGTCACCGTGGAAGCGCGTTCGATTCGGTCAAGTCTGCGATCAGCTTGAATCGTGGCCACTGGACGTGTCGTGATCGGATCAGACGCTTTTCTCGGAAATCGTGCTCCTGATGCTCCTGTTGCTGTCTCTTCGCTGCAAGGTGCGAACGTGCCTCTGCGCGCGCACAGGTGGCTCCCGGTCGCTGCCCACTCTTCTCAGGCTGGTGTCCCGCTCGATGCGGGCGTTCTTCGGTGCGACCGGTCCACGAATGTTCGTGTACACCACGTACACCGCTAGGATGCCGACGACGAACATGGCCACTCCGACGCCGCTCACCGTACCAACCTGAAAATTCATTTTTTTTCTCTCTCAGTACGGTGGAATTCGAAGTTGATGCGTTGATGCTCGTGGAGGGTAAACCGCGCTACCAGTTAAAGGCTATAGCTGGACTGCGGATATTTATGCAATTTAACATTTCATGTCCTTGGAATATGTATTATATATTCAATTATGTAAAAGTAGCTGCGTGTCCCCGGTGTTGCTCGGGCTTTTGAGGGGGTGGACTTTAGGTGAATAAAGAAAATTTTGAGGATTCTTTAAATCCTCACTCGTTCAAATTTCACTTTACACATTCACTTCCCGTTTTTTTAACTAATACCTCTAAATCAATTTTAAAACCAGCCAGTAATTTTTTCTTTCTGTAAAAGGTCATAGTTATTTATTTTTTATTTTATTTTTAAAGGGGAATGTGTGAAGAATCAATTTTCTTCACATATTCCCCCTTAATATTATTGAAAATTATTGAGCTACTACAGAAATAATTACGTCGGCTTAAGTTAAGAGGGGGTGGGCATTAGGGGTTTTTCCAGGGTATCGAAAAATATTCATGCCAAATTCTGTGCGGATACGTTGAACGGTTTAGAACTCTTTACCTAACATACATACAAATTTGGACTTTTATATATGCACAGATATCTAAAAAGTACATTTTTTAAACATATGAAACGCAGAATATAGTTATATTAAAATTTAATATCTTCGATTATGTTAATATAAAAACTGTTCAAGTCTAAGAATGTATAGTTGCATAAGCATCCGCAGTCTAGTTATAACTGATTGTGAGCGTTTTATTGCGAAGGTGATACGAGTCACTCTTCTGGGGAAAATGAGTTCACACGTTGACTGCCATGGGGATTACCGGTGACTGGCATCTCAAATTTTATTCTATTAAATAACTAGTAATCTGTATACAATTTCCAACCTCATTATTATTATAACAATAATATAGAGTAAGTATAGTGGAACCTCGATCATCCGAACACGGCTCATACGAAAATTCATCTTCTTCTATGTTAATTATAAGGTGTAATTATTATTAGTGACATTGTATACTTCATTTTGTACCAGCGTGTATTTTTATATTCCAAGCCAACAGTGTCATTTTTCTGAGAAACCTAAGTACAATTTGAGGCATCTTGTTACTGATTACAGTTTGGATAATCGAGGTTCTACTGTACTGTACGTTCAAATGATAAAATATTTTTTGCCTTCGCGGTTTATATTTAAAACACAAGATTATTGCGTGTCTGACCAGGTATTGCCGTTTCCACTGTGGCATTCAACGTGTTAAAGGTGTTTGTGTTATAAAGGGGTATGGTGTTTTTATGTGGAAACGTTTTATCGTCAGTACCTCGCAAAATCCTTGATAGTGGGTTAGTAAGTGTTTGGATATTAACCGAAATTGGGAATATCTTTATTCTGTGAATTGCATAATTCTATATTTTTATCCAGAAATAATTTATTCTCACTACCTCTCAAAATTCTTGCTACTGGATCAACAGATTCGAATAATAACCGAAATTGTAAATATACACGTTTTTGAAAATACCGTAAGTCGACTTTGTAAACATTTTATTTTAGGTAGATTATATTAGACTGCGTTTACATGGGTAAGTTACTTGTACCAGTGACTGATCCAAATAGCTAGCCTGGCTAATCCACTTACGAGTTACTGGTACAAGTTACTGACCAATTCAAACTTCTGCTTGCCCCCAGCTTGGGGCCTGGCTATTTTACCAGTGTAAACGCCATAGGTTTCATTAGGGTACACATAATGACGAGTATGTCATAATCGGAGACATTAGTTGCATCTACAACTTATGTAGTACAAGAGAAGTTTGGTACGTCAAAACGTATCAGATCTACGAAATGTGCAGGCAAATTGGCAACGTTAAGTGTGGAGAAAGTATTATATGAAAAGTTCGAAACAAATTAAAATATCCGAGGATTTCTCCACGCAAACTCTAACAATAAGAGGCACAACACCGATGCATGCGTACTTTCTACACTATTGTACTGATAGTATATCGTGCTCATATAATATATTGTACAAATATCTTCTAGAATCGGCTGCTGAGATAACTCCCATCAGCTTTCTTCTTCCACCATGTTATTACAATTGTTATGACTGTCTAGTCAGGGGTCCTATAGTTTTAGGTGGACTCTGAACGTCCATGTGTCAACAGGAACACAGAAACATTGAAGATCATCATCAATCTTAGCTCTGATAGTGGCTATCGTAGCTTAACATCCGTGATCAGGCGAGATCCGGTGTTTCCTACGCGGTAACGCCGTTAACCACTATCAGTTTCCACTTTTCTGTGTATAATTTTCTCGCACGATTTCCTATTCTCTCTTCTTCTTTCTCATGTTCTCTTTCCTTGCCAGACACGACCCATTACTGTCTCTATTCCCAGAATATTACTGCACCGCTGGCGTTGTAACTTTGTTCACTTTTATACTTCTTTCTGTGTCATACACGCCTCATTAGCGCTCCTCATACTGCGTGCAATATCCTTGAACTGTGCACGCCCTAGCGCATTACAACTTTGTTTCGCTCTTACGTTTCTCTCCTTGTTGCACACGCTTTAATAGTCTCTCTCTACCATGTCTGCAAGGATAAATTTACATTGGTAAAGTGAGTAAGGATAGCAGCATAAGGCCTAATTTACATTGGTTGAGAAACCGGGAGAGTAAGTGAAGTTACCAGCAGAAATTCAGTTGGTGTACTGATGTAAAGGATTGGGCAAGCCATTGGTAGAGTACTAAAGCTGCCAGTTGGTAGAGCAGAGTGAGTTAACACTGTGATATAGTAACTCTACCATCAGCCCTCTCTCAACAGTTCATTTTTTACTTCAACGCGCGTTCTACGACATACTAGCGTTGTCTGAACAGGTTTGGTTCAGTAGAGTATAGCTATCTCGTAAAATATTACATGCGATCGGAGCGCTGATAGCTGCTCATTTTACCGTGCTCACGTCTGCATTATCCTGTGCACTATTCTATTTTTAATCAACGAAGTTGCAATGCACGCGCGCCAGCAATTTGCGAGGAATTATAGATATGAAAGAGGAAGCCAAGTGAGGCATGTCTGACAGGGAAAGAAACGCAGAGAAAAGTACGTAAAGACTGCAAACCGCGCAGGCGAGAAGTGTGCGTGAAAGAGAAAGATTAATGGGGGATGTTTGATAGGGAAGAGAAACGTAAGAAATTAGACAGGGTAAGAATTAATAATAAATAACATGAAACTGATGGGAGTGCCACCGTGTACCAGCAAACGAAAATTAGCAGTCGACGCTGCAAACCCGTAAACAAAGTAGCCCTCCGTAGGCAAACCGGGTCCTTTATGTTGAAGTATAATATTTTTACTGTTCTGGACTTTTAAGAAGTTTGATAAAATTCTGGGATACTCATCAAAGTCTCCAGTGCATTATACAATTGTTCGCTACGTCAAATGTATAAAACTTCTTTCAATAAAAATAAAAATTCGAAGGAAAACCCGGGAAGAATGGGAATTTTGCTTGAGCCGGCAACGACCCAGATTGTTTACTGGGGAATAGGAATATGTTCGTATTTTGCTCTTAACAGTCTGCGTGGCCTCGAAGCATCGATTTAATCCGTCTAGATAATAGGTTAGTACGTATCAGATCATCCCATTTGGTAAATATAATTAATTTCGAGTGTGAGAAATGTCATCATGCCATTCTTCCATTAAAATGACATCTTGTTAACAAAATTATTAGCAACAGGTCCCTGCAATGCTGATCCAAATTTCCATCGAATGAAAATTCACATTTACGGTACAATTTTTCCAAAACAAAATCGGATAATATATTCATATTATTTAGTGCATATTTTACAGCATAGGAAACGACATTGCTCATAAGATGGCCTGGTACCAATGTTGCTCACCCGGTTAGTACTCGAATGGATCGAAACCGCTTTATACTTCATTGTACACGAAATCGAACCCGTGCAAGAGAAAACGAGGCTTACGAAATTTCCGATCGACGCGGTGGAAAAGAAACGAGCGGTCTTGAAAACGATCGCGTCGATAAAAGTGAAAGTAGAGTTTCGGCAAAATGACTAACAGAACCGGTCAGCATATCCCCATTAAAAAGTACGCGTAGAAAAAGAGTTCTAACGTTTCGTGCAGTTTCTACGAACTCGACGTCAGTCAAATACCAGCTGTTTTTTCTGTCGATACGAATTTCGCACAGTTCGTTCGCTTCGAACGACCAGAAACGATTTACCGTGTCGGGTTCGCTGTGGCCGCCGGGCAACTTCGGAGCTGCCAGGAATCTGTCGGTAATGAACTGATTAGCGTTAAAAGAGAGTTTAACCACTGACCATGGTCCACCACTCGGTGTCGTCCATCTCAGAAACGAGAACCTGAGCGGCCTCGTCGTCGTCCTCGTGCAACAGCTTTATTTCCTTAGCCGTGGTGGCACAGCCTGTCCGTGTTCCTTTTTCCTTGGTTATCAGCTTCTTGAACACGCTCGGCACGTCGTCGTCGTCGCCGTCGTCGTCGTCGTCTTTGTCCTCATCGTCATCATCATCTTTTTCATCGCTTTCGTCACTGTCGTCCTCACCCCAATGCAATTTAGCTTTACCCTTCTGCACGGCTACCTTGCCGAGGACCTGCAGGTCATTGGCCTTCGTCTTCATCGATAGCTCGAGGGACATCGGTGCCGATTGCGAATCCTTCGCCAGGTCAGCCAGGACGGTCGTCAATACGTTGTTCCAATCGACGGGGTTCACCTGGCTCTTGCATTTCTTCTTTTTGCTAATAAAATCAGTTCGATCAGACGATCTGTCGGTTTCCTAACTTCTAGTCAGGTGAGAAGATTCGCAGGTCCGTCAGAAGATTTACAGGCGTGTTTTGTGGTCGATGCTTCATAGGAAGGTTAACACGTTCGCTACCAGCGTCACATGCAGTCAGTCTGATAAGTATTCGTACCCGGACTGTGTATAAAAGAAAGGAGGATGTTAAAAATGGCCGTTTTTGGCATCGCCTGGAAATGAAAAATTCATGCAGGACATTTAAGGGTGTCTCTCAAGGAACAGGAAATGTCTTGATCACTTTCCCGAAAAACAATGAGAAAGTTGTTAAAAATGAATCCAAACATGTGAATATGATAGCGATCAAATTCACCTAAGCGTTATATTTCGTCTTCCTTTTTTCGGATATTGAACCATTTTCAAAATAATTAATGAAAAAATCAGTTGATTAGTGAATTGAAGTTTGGAATCAAGCAAAGCCAAAGTACCGTAAAATCATTGTTACATGGGAACAACAATCAATAACGCGGTCACCGTTCTGCATCCGGAGACGAACATGTGTACTGATTGTAAGTTCCATAACTTAGTGGTATTCCGTTTAAAAATATGAATGATATAAAATACATACCTATATGCGCATATTTGAAGTAATTATCGGAATGTAATTAGCGGAAAAAATCTAAGTAGATAAAATAAATAAATCTAAGTAAATAAGGGGATATTATTATTGTATATTGTTATTATTATTGTTATTCATTTTTAACAGCTTTCCCATCGTTTTTCAGGAAAGTGATACGGACATTTTTTGTTCCTTGGGAGACACCCTTAAAGGTCCTGCATGATTTTCTAACATCCTCCTTTATAATTCTATAAACGAAATATTTTCGTTATTAATTGCTATATTCTGCTAAAATTTGGACGGAATAAATTTTATACCTGTGTAAAATTATAGTGAAAGAATTACTGGAAAATCTCAGACGCATCACTTAGATTGAACAAATTTCTTTGATAGAAAGTGAAGGTACGAATGCTTATGGGACTGACTGTAGGTGCGACAGCAATAATTTTTTTCATATTATAGTCACATGAACGAGTGCAGTTTGCACTGACAATTTTAAGAATATTGTGTAAAAATAGAAGTAACAAAGTACGGTACGTGGCGGATGTTTCTTTCCCTCGAGCCGTGGTAGCGAACGTGTTAAGGTAGGTCTTAACTTCATTTGTTTCTCAACCTTGTTAATCTGGGTTGTTTCTTGATTCAAAGCGCCCCTTGTGTGTGAATTTAACAACGAGTTAACACGTTGACTGCATCAGTGAAAACAGACATATCCGACCAGGCACATTATAATGTGCTGCTTTAAATGCAAATCACGTTGAAGAAAATATGTTATTACCTGATCACATAGTTATTACCTCATATTAGTCTAACGATATGAACTCTATTTAAAATTTTAGAAAATTTAGTAATTATTTAATGAAATAAAATTTCAGGCGCCGGTCATCGGTGACCCCCACGGCAGTCAACGCGTTAACTCGTCACGCACCGGCCATAAATGCAATAATGCTTCAATTTCTCTTCAATAAATAAATTAATAGAAAGATCCGTCGGTACAAGCATGTGGCATGACTTTTCGCTACAAAATATAACCTGTTTTACTGTGAAGCGTTTCTTGCCCCACTCGATAAAAACACTTCGAAACTGTGTAATTTCAGATTGCGAGAAACCTTCTGCGCCGACTCAACAATTTTAACCGATTGAACACGCCTGAAAATTGTATGACCAGACAAAGAATAGACACGTCGGTGGTAGCTGCAAGGAGAACGTTAAAATTACAATCTAGCTTTTGTAATGTTCTGTGGACGAACGAAAAGCTGAAATCGGTTTATTAACGACAGAGGACCATTGACGGAGGGACGCCGTTTAATCGGATTAATTAGCATACGGACAGAGGAAATGAAGTATTTGCTGCGCTTCGAAACCAGTGGTCACCATATCGCCTAATTAATCTAATTGCACCGCGTTCACGTCCGATTCTCTTACAACACAAACGGCGGAACGATAAAACGGTAATAAAGTCATTTCGAAGCGGAGCCGTTCCAGCGAATGTTTTATTACCGAACCCCCGCGTGCAAAATTACAGATTCCCTCGGCTGATGGTCTTCGATCGGAATTGGCGATTTCATTTGCAATGCGGATCTTGGGCCACCGCAATTACGTACACGCTTCTGCCTTTTTGTAACAAAGTACCCGCGCTTATGACTTCGCGGCAACTTTCTATGCACGAGTCGTTGATTAACGGGCGAGGGAAAAAAATCGCGGTGCTCACCAGAGTGTATCCAATGCCTTCGCGTAGACCTTTATGGCGTCCTCGAGCCACCTGACTTCCCTCAGCTCCTCCGCGTCGAACTTCCCAGCTCCGTCCTTGCTCGACCACCATTTCGATTTCTCGACCCTCGACTCCAATCCGGCGAATTCGTTCCTGATGCAAACGAACACGTCAAACGTTTTTGTTTTCCTCTGTCGTTCTCGTTGGCGCAAACGCCACTGCAACCCTTGTACCTCCTTTTTCACGTAACGTTCAGCGCGGGATGTTTGGGGTATACAGGGCGTTCCACGCAACGGGGACAAGCTGTATCTTTAACCCATAGACGCATACTTGTTTTCTAGATCGGCTTTGGAAACACACTTGTTTCTTAAAATGTTCCCTTGCTGCTGCAAGATGACTGCTATAGCCATCATGTGCCAACACATTAACAGAAATGTGACGACTATAGCCGTTATTTGCGGCAATGGGTTAAAACGGTTAGAGGTGGAAAAAAATGTCATGAGATAAAATTAAATGGTGTCGAAGGAAACATATTCTGGAATTAAGTTTATGCGTTTATATGGAATGATGCATCTGAAAAGTGTGATTGCTTCTTTTTTTAGAATGGAAGACTATACTTTTGGCTGCACCAGTAGATGTCACAAACGCGACTGCAACCCTTGTACCTCCATTTTTGCGTAACATTCAGCGCGGGATTGTCAGCAAAGGGGGCAAGCTGTACCTTTAAAACGGTTTGAGATGGAAAAAATGTTACGAGATAAAATGAAATGATCTTGAATGAAGCATGATTTGGAATTAAGTTTATGCGTTTATATGGAAAGATGCATCTGAAAAGTGAAATTGCACCATTTTTTTTTAATGGAAGACTATTTAATGCGGACTTTAGACTGCATCCATGGATGCAGTTGTTTACTGTTTCCAAAATGTATCGAGGTGACTTGAAACGATTAGTTAAGAAATTATTACAGTTGTAAGTTTCAACGGAGGACCATTCGAACATTTGCTATAGCGTAAATATCCAATGACATCTGCTGATACACCGAAGTAATCTAGCGAATTTCAAACTGTAATAACTTCTGAAGTAATAATTTTAAGGCATAAGTACTTTAGTACTCTTTTGTATAGAGTGAAAAAGTGCATCCATTGGCGCAGTCAAGAGTATAATCTTCCATTAAAATAAAAATGCAATCACACTTTTCAAATTCATCACTGTTGCATGTGAATGCATAAACTTAATTTCAGATCATGACAGATTCGACATCATTTAATTTTGTCTCGTGACACTTTTTCCTACCTCTAACCGTTTTAAAGATACAGCTTGTCCAGATGCGAAGAACAGCCTCTATTTCTCTGCATATAAAATTCTGAATATTATATTTTTTTTGTTTATATTTTGTAGCCAGGCGAATTCTCTTTCGAGCGCGCGGGCGGCGAGCTTTGCCACCTAGCGGCTGTGCGTGAACTACTCCCGTGGACGGCTCGCCGGCGTGCCGGCCAAAAGTAGTCCCATGTCTTTGTATCTCGATATATTATTTATTTCTCGATAAAATATAGCCTGTGACACTCCGGAAAATGTAAAGAAGCTATTGTGAAAATTTCATAACAATCGGCTCAGTAGTTTTTGAGGTCCTCGCGAACATACAAACAAACTCTCTCTCTTTATTGCGATAGTAACCTTTATACGCATTAATATATTCTTTTGTGCGTATTCTTATTATTCTCAATGCTCGTTGTGCCTTGCAAATGGAAATATATACTTTTTGTTATCTGCTGGTTGCATGCGGTACTATTGTCTGCTCGTGGTCAGCCGTGTGTACGGGCGATCCTGAACGATAACGCGTCCGTTGCAGGGGGATAACGTTAAAATTGCAAGAAGAAGCATTAGAACGCGTGTAGTTGCAATTGTAACGGTTATTACTCGGATGGTGGAACGACAGATATGTGTTAACGAACTCGCGGTTATCAGTTATAGACGTTCTCGCACGCAAATAACGGCAGCTGTATTACAAATGATATGACATGCAAAAGTTACTGACGTGGTAACATCGGTCATTCATGAATATTAACCGTTCTGCTCAGTGACTGTGTCATTTCAAGTTAATGGACGACGATAAAAAGTGATGAAACAGAACTTACGACTCACGTAACTCAGAACATGAAGTTACAACATTTATAATAAGGCTTAATTACAGCTGTCGGCCGTACGATCAGTATTGTAATTCTACGTTGGCTGTTTTGCATGTAACCCGTATTGTAACATTATTCATCATCTGCAGTAGGGTAGTGTCTTTATAATGCACTACCCTTCCAGTTCTTGTTCTGTCTACAAGTCTACAGTTTCACGGTTGGCTGAAATGCTTCTCGAAACGGCTAGCTGGAACGGAAAATGAATTTTCAATTCACTCTCACGCAGCTTCTCTCATTTCGTTAAGGTTCATTATTTTCAACGCCATCGTAGATATCCAGAAAAATTGCACGGAGAATTCTCACGGCAAGAATCAAAGCATTTCCGTAGGCGAAACAGTTGAATAGACGTATACTAGGTAGAAGAAACGCGCGTTAAAAGCAGCAGCGTTATCTAGAAAGACAACAAATTTTAATAAAGTTGCTACTTATGAAACAGCCCATGCAAAATTACAGTGTGATTCAGTGCACGTAAGCAATACATTATACACAACAAATTACGTGACACGCCTCGGCAACTTTTCAGTACGAAGCGGACATAATCACTCACGGTATCTTGATTTACGAGATACCATAAACATTCGTTGCAGAAACTTTCGCGCACACCCCCCGATCAAATCATACGCTTACATTATTGCGTGTAAACTTGGATACATAACAAACATAAAAATAAAAATAAAAACAAACGCCCGCGATGCGTGAACGATGAAGCGATATGTGTTGATCGTCGTGCGATATCCACGAGCAATCATATCCGGCGAATTGAAAAACGTTAAGTGAACAAGCATGTTGCTCTTTTGTATTTCCTTCGATTATGGGGAAAACCGATGACTCTGTTCTGTCGGTCGAGATTCTACACTGTCGAAGGCTTGCGGTAATATGCAGATTTAACGATTTTCTACCGTCACGCTCTCATTGATCGGGACTTTGTCTTCTTGCGTATTCTGAGAACACGTTTTTTGGTTTGCAAGAACCGTTCCGGTAGAAACCTCGCCTGATATGTAAAGCCTAGTCCACGCCCAGAAACAGTGTGGCTGAACAATGTACCTGAACGGTGCACAGAAGTGTTAAGAAAGAACATCCAAGTGTTTTTGAAAAGTTCATGAGATGTTTGTGGACAGTATCTCAACTATACAGAAGTAGAAACCTAGTTCAGACTAAGGTACGTTCTACCTGGACAGTGTACGAACAGTGTACGAAACTGACAGGAAAGAAAATCCAACTGTTTCTCAACAGTACACGAGATGTTTATGGATAGAGTACTCAACTGTGCAGAAATAGAAACTTAGTCCTGACTTAGGTACATTGTACCTGAACAGTGTACAAAGACTTTCGAAACTGTTAGAATATAAAATCCAAGTGTTCCTGGGCAGTATACAAAATGCTTCAGAACAGTACCTCAACTGTTCAGAAACAAAAGCCTAGCTCAGACTTAGAGACACTGTGCCTGAACAATGTACCTGAACAGTGTGAAACTGTTAAAGAGTACAACCCAAGTGTTTCTGGATAGTATCTCAACTGTTCAGAAACGGAAGCCTAGCCTAAATTTAGAGACATTGTGCCTGAACAATGTACCTGAACAATGTACCTGAACAGTGTACGAAACTGTTAAGAAGTACAGTCCAAGTGTTTCTGGACAGTATCTCAACTGTTCAGAAACAAAAGCCTAGCCTAAACTTAGAGACATTGTGCCTGAACAATGTACCTGAACAATGTACCTGAACAGTGTACGAAACTGTTAAGAAGTACAGTCCAAGTGTTTCTGAACAGTATCTCGACTATTCAGAAACAAAAGCCTCGCCCAGACTTAAAGACATTGTGCCTGAACAATGCACCTGAACAATGTACGAAATTGTTAAGAAGTACAATCATAACATGATAACACGACGATAACAAAAATACGATATAACGACTGACTGCTTTTTCGTTTGATACAGCGTAGAAACAAATTGACGATATTTACTGTTGATGCAGTTCCATTTTACAGTTTTGCCCGTTGTTTTGAATAGAGGATTGACATTCATGAAAAATTCAATATTAGATTACGAATTTTTTCCTGATTTTCTTTCACGTCAGTAAATGCACTAGGAATCCTTTGTATTAATTTTTAAACTGTATTAATTTTTGCCCGACAAACGTTTTCTTTTAAACTTCCTCGCAAGTAAAAATCCTGCGGCCTGATATCAGGTGATCCTAGGATCAAAAGAATTGTCCTTTCGTTATTGAAAGCAGACTGCGGATGTTTATGCAAATATTCATTTTGAGACATAAATATTATTTATTTTAATGTAGTTACCAAAATGAAACTCCGATAAAACTATATTTTCCGCCCGAAATGTTACAACATTTATTTCTTACTTTACTTACTGTGTGGAACGTGCATCTTCCACGTATTTAAATATGTTAAATTGCATAAAGATCCGCAGTGTAATTATAAATTTGTAACAAAGCATTTATACAATTTTCTTCTTATTTTGACTCGTAGAACGTGCTGGCACCGTTTGGCGGGAAAAAGCTAGCACGCACTGTAATGTACATAAATCTAAACTAGGCTTGAAAGTCGTGTTCCATCGAATGTTCCGTTTCCCCTGTCGTAACTGTGTTTCAAATTGCGTTGTTCTTGCGTGCACAGCGCTTTCAGTTTTTCACGTAGGAATAAAGACATTTATCACGTTACGCATCAGCAGCCCGAAACCTCTGATTCACCGACCCGTTCCGTTTCTTAAACAATTTTTTCCCCCGCTTTTCGCTTCCTGCGTCAGCTGCCCCTCGTTCATGAAACCGAGGGATTCAGCTGCACCGCGTTACGTATCTATATTTATGGTCGCAATTATGGTAACTGTGAACCTGTGAAGGCTTTCCTAAGCATCTTCGAGAAAATATCCTTCTTTGCATACGCGGTGACTCATGCTTCGATGGAGTAGATAAGCCTTCTATTGTCGCGACGACGCGATGGAAAATAGGTGTTGTATTAATAGGTCGTTGTTATGCAACGATCGATGTCTGGGGCGATGCAAAGATCGATTGTGTACGATAATCGCACGATAGATCCTTCGAGTTCAATTTTAGCTGAGTCTACAGTAGAGTCGTTGATAAATCGAACTCGATTGACTGCAGCTCGTGGGACAGTATAAGACGTTTGTTCTTGAACCGCTATCTTTCAGAGTTTAATAGCAAGCAAACTGTAAAAGCGCTATGCAGTACTTTGAAAGAAAATAATATGACTAAACCTAAACCTAAATCGAATTTATTGTACGAATTGAACACATTGACTGCTAAGGAGAGACCTATGAAAGGCATTACTAACTTCATTTTATTAACACTAACCGTACCAGGCCCGGTCAAATGACCGGTTTCAAAATTTAATTTAAAACTGTACATTCATTGTTATTTCTTTTGTTCATCTAACTTTATGTAAATTCTTATATTATCTGATTAATCAATTTCTCAATTTTTGTTTTTTTGTGCTACATTTTTTACTGAGGAAAATTCATCGCCTGGCTAGTTTATGATCGGTTACAGTAAGAATAGGTATATGTGATGTGCCGGTACGGTTAGTGTTAAGTAAATGTTAATTATTATAATAGTTACAGCGTCGTTAACATTGCAGTAATAGCGTAGGATAACAAATATACGATCGAATATTTTAATATTTTCTTCATGATTTAAATTACAAATAGCCAGTGATAAGGTGTCTGACCAGGTATGACAGTTTCCACTGTGCCATTCAACATGTTAGCACGTTGAAACGTCAACATATTAACGTGTTAATATGTTGAATGTCCCAGTGAAAACGGACATACATAGTCAGACAAATTGTAATGGCCGTTTTAAATATAATTTGAGAAAGAAAAAAACATTCACTACTGAAAGGTGTTACCTTGTACTATTATTACAATATCAGTATTGTTCAAAATTGCGTGAAAATTGCTAGATATTTGATTAAAATAAAATTCCAGGTGCCAGCGACAGGTGACCCCCACGGCATTCAACACATTAACACATTTGCAACCAGTGACGTGATAATACGTGTTTTAGTAAGTCGTGCTTCATCGCTGATGACGTAGTATTACGTCTTTTTGTAATTACAGGGGGTCAATGATATAATAGTAAAACACTATTTTGACTACACAGTCCTGTCTGTGACAACCGTTCTCATTAGTATTCGTCTCCACGTTATAATTTGTAGCTAGCTAATTTATTGCGATTTTAAATAACAGGTATGTATAATGCTTGCTCCTGTTTTAGTGGCAGTACGTAGCTGCAACCAGTTTTGAATTTAAATTAGCGGTTTACCGTATCTAAATAGGTGAGGGGCAACATTTATCCACTTATGTTCCTCTAACACCTTTTTCAACCTTCAATCGATTTTCCGTTTTCTGATATGATTTATGGAGTTGCAAATAGTTTACAGAACACATCTCAATTATTAATCCTGTTTAATAAATTTTCAATGCTTTGCAAAATTGCGGTTCAAACAGGTGTTTAACTTTTGAGGCGTAATTTCTCAGATTGCTTTGCACGAATGACGTGTCATCTTAATACAGTAATTTCTATACAGATTTCTGCTATTGTGTAAAAATCGAAATCGAAAACCTCAGGGACTTTTAGTTTCTTTACAAGATATTTTTTAATCTTCCATGTAGATACAATTAGATTGTATTTTTCACTAATAAATTAAATTCAACAACAAATTTGGTTGTATATTCTTCGGAACTGTACTATCTTTTAAAAATGACATGAATAAATATATGAAACAATAAATGAATTTTGAACTGTCAGGTATATTAGAAATGAGTTTTGTCTATGGTCTCATTTTAACCGCTCCAGAAATAACTACATATCGTACGTCTAATATTTTTTTCAATTCAAAGTTTATTAAAAAAATATAACACCTAATAATCCTCCATGCGAACAATATTTCTCTCAGAAGTTTCCACATTCATTCCAAAGTCCTTTGTTTAACCTCTTGCCTTATAATAATGAGTCACACTGGTGATGCACATTATTATCTATATCAGAGATAGCCATCCGGAGCAAGGCCTGGTTCCAGCGCACCCCCACTCGCCTCCTTTCAGTAACCCTCACTCAAAGGCTTCAATTCGTTAACGTTTGATAAAACCATATTTAAAAACAACAATACTTATGAGATCACCTGATATTTATGGTCGACGTTCAGATAAATCCGGAACCATAGACGATCCAACGTAATCGCGATCATAACTGAACGGACACCGTGGGTTATCTCTAAGCATCCGTGGGATAAGCCGTACAAATACGAATTCCGTGATCGACAGGAGACGATGGCGCGTCAGGATCTCAACGATCGCTGTTCCGCTTAATTTTATGATAAGGGTCCGGGCGAATCGGGGATTAAGGGGGTCGAAAACGGAAGGCGAACCCGTCGACGCCGTAACGATCGACGAAAGGACGATTTCACCGCAATCGGTCGGACCCGATGACCTTAGCGTCGCTCGGCGTCGTGGGCAGCAAGTGCGAAACGCAAAAACGTCACGAGAAAAGGCGTGTGGAAAACGGTAATACATGTCACGGCTTGCAGCTTTATCTGTCCCGCATGAAAAAAGCACCCGTCTACATACAGTGGCGTGCAAAGGTTTCCGAACAGTACATTTTATACGCTTGCTTTTGTTTATGATAAACAAACTGTGTGTTAACCTGACATTATGTGGAGAAATACGTCAAACGGGAGATACAGACGAAATGCATGATTCTTCTTTTCATTTTTTTAATGTGTACGTAAATCTGAATTTATTATGAATTGTTTAAAGCACTATTCGAAACATGAAGTGTCCAGTAACTTTTGCACGTCACTGTAAGCCTCTTGATTTACGAGAAAAATCAAGCTCGTTGCGAATGCGCAACGATTTAGTGCTGCCGATAAATTAACGTAATTATCATGTTAACTGTTGCAGTGAACACGGACCTACCTATCCAGACACGTTATTATCAGATTATTCTACATAAGTATGTAGCGCCACTTTTTGTCTTACAATATACTCGCTGAAGAAATAGGATTTTTTGTTATTCAACTTTGTTCGATAGAAATCTTAGGATGCGCCTGATCGTATGCGAGAGGTATGTTTCATTCTGAAATGTTCAGTGAGGAATATGGTAGCAAAGGTCTGTAGCTAACGATTTTGTTCATAAGATGCTACTTCGGTATAAAAGTCGTCACTTTCTGTAAACCTCTTTGCAGTTATTAACTGACAATTCTTTAGTCGGTAAATAGCTAAAAGTGTCCGAAGGTTTTTGCACGAGACTGTAGCTTCGAAGATGTTGCATCAGTGTAACCTTTAACGCTTTGAGTGACGCGTCACCCATATCTGGGTGACAGATAGATTCAATCAATATTTATGTGGTCATGTAAACTATTAAGAATATATCTAATCAGCTCTAATAGAAGCAGTAAGAAAATGATGAATGTTACCGGCGTTATTGATTAAAAAAGATAGAATTCGTAGTTACATTTATTTTGTATAAAAATTGAGAAAGTTTGCCATATTCAGTTAACGGAGTGTGGCACTCAAAGTGTTAAGACAGGGACTATTTCCAATTTAATGTTGTGCAGAATTTTGTAGAACTCAGTGGTTATTTCATTAACACTCTGACTGCATCACAAATTTATTTTAATCAAATAATTATTACTTCTTGTATCATTTTGAGGACGTTTATTGGAACTGTATCAATGTTGCTAATAAAGTAACACATACACCATCAAATGGTTAAATGCTCCTATCCTTTATAATTTATATTAAAAGTAGGATATCACGACGTGTCTGAACAGATATGGCAGTTTCCACTGTAACATTCACCGTGTTGATTAAACTTTGTAGCACCGGTGACTCTGAAGACACCTAACGTGTTAACGGAGAAAATGAGGAAGTCCAGATTAAGGCATCCGAATAGACAATTTGTCACTTCACACCATGTGTAGTTCACAGGTGTGCACGAGAAGACAATGGCGAGATAAGATTTCAAATTAATTAACAATGCAATTACCTGGAGTCTTCTAGGAGTAGAATGCTGTTCGTGGAATTCACGTGGTTCAGGTGTCCTTCGAGGCGCCCTTCGCTGACTACCAGCACGGTAGCATTCACGGGTTTGCTGAAGAATCCCTCTTCAGGTGCTCCGATATGCACGATATGCGACGTTAAGACTGTAAACAAATACAAACATGCACGAAGATCAGAGTTGATCCTCCAGTTTAACCCTTCGGGGACCTGTGTCGAGTCTGACGTCGCGTTTCGTCCCAGAAAGGCCAAAGGCGCCCTCAAACGATCAAACTTTTTCCTCTTTCATTTTTTTTCTAATACTTACCATCCACGAGAAAAACGCTTGCTAATAATAGTGTAAACACCCTGTATATTTTTATAATTATTGAACGTGTGAGGGACCAGATTGGCGTATTGAATTTGAGAGATTAATGAAGACCAAAATATATTTAGTATTGACGAAATATTTACAATAAGTATTGATCGTCTGAGGGCTATTATCGACAACACCTCTGTTAAGACATAGCAAAGAGTCGAGTTTAAATTTATGAAGCGGTTGTTCAAGGCTATTTTTGAGGGGCTAGATTCAACAGTTCTTTGAAACTCGTGCTACTAATGCGAAAATAATTTTGAAAGTCTTTTGAAGTGAATATACGAATTTCATTTAACAAATTCAGGCGAGAAAACGTTTTCCTTCTTAAAAGTCACCCCCTATTCCACACCCCTTCCGTCTTTACTTTTTGTCATCGATAATGCTAAAATAATAACTGCGTAAGCATTCTATTGATTAGACATCGTTGAATGCCAACTCGAAAATTAATATATTGTCAATAAATACTGAATGTGTGACGCAAATACAGTTACCAATAAGTATTGACAATATATATTAATAGTCTGAGGGCCCTCTAAATCGAACATTTCTTATACATTAATTCTGTATTTCATAGAAATACATTCCTATAAATCTGTGGTCAGATGGCATAACCTGATATGTCATACGCGGACGTATCACATTTTGCCATCTGACCACAGGAAAATTTCGTTGTGTCGTTTAGATTATGCTTAAATATTGAAACGCGTACAGACTATTCGATACTACCAAAAAACAGAACTTATACTGTCTGGCTGAAATGGAATAACGAAAACACCTCGGACCGCAAAGGGCTGTATCAGTGATGGCCACGGGAGCTTCAGCCTTCCCCACTCTAGGTCCGTTCCCCTCGTTTCAATTCCCTCCAGTTCACTCCACACCCCCCTCGTTCCATCGTCGTCACAGATCACAATCTATGTAAGGGGAATGACCGTGGAGTGGGGGAAGGCCGGAGCTCCCGTGGCCATCACTGGACTAGATCTACATATAAAGAAGGCTTTGTTAGCAACTCGGATTTCGGACTGGCGCAGAAATATTGCATGATTCCACCAATTCGAACAAAACAATGCTTTTAATGATAGAAGGGAAATCGACGGATTTACATGAACCACTGTTGAATTTCATGAAGCTCTTAATATGCAGGTTCTGTATCTCCCAACACTTTTCTTGCAATTCTCTTAACAAGCCTGATGCAATTCTCATCCATTATGGAGCAATTCTGACGCTTTTTTTTTTATTTAAGCAGACGGTTGCCTGTGGCGATTATAAAATGTTAGAGATTCCTGGAGGTCCGGACTTTCTAATTCTCCGACACAGATACTATTAATTAGACGCATGGATGTCTGTAGCGCTCCTAATGCAAAATCTCAGTAGGATAGAATTAAAAAAAAGAACGATGTGTACGATTCGGACACTTTCCGATTTAGAAACCTGCTGTACGTTCTCCAAACATGTGTTGGGAAGGCAGCGTACCAAGGCGGGTGTGTGTTGACGATAATGAGAAGTGCGTGACGATTTTTCCAAAATTTAGGCAAGGGGTTAACACGTTGTATGCCACAGTGAAAACCGCCATACCTAGTCAGACACGATATAATGTGCTATTTTAAGTCTAAATCCTGGAAGAAAAGAATATTTTACTCTTTGATCGCATAGGTATCGCCTAATACTCTTATTACAATAATAATGTTACCCAAAAATTTTACAAGAATTATTAGTTATTTAATGAAACAAAATTTGAGGTGCCGGGTGACCACCACGACAATCAACGTGTTCATTATACAACTGATTTTTACTGTATTTGGAGCAAATCTAACATTGCAAAGCTAATATATGGTTTACACAGAAAAGAGAAATTGATATCGCGTCTGACTGGTAATGGCTGTTTTCACTCTGGCAGTCAACGTGTTAACTCAGTTTGAAATTGCTATTCGGAATATAGAATAATACGAGGGCTCGAAAGGCTTATAATCAGGCTAGTGCCAAGTTTGTGATTCAGGAACCATCCTAATTTTTTACGAAGGTTCATCGAGGCTGAGTGAGTCAGATAGGGGATGAATATTTACCAAATTAAAATTAATGTATTTACTAAGCTGATAGTCTCTCGGCAGAGACACCCTAACATTTTTTTGCACAGAATGATGAACTAAAAAAAATCAAGACAAACTTTGTATCTCTGCTATGTCTCCAACCATAAAGGAACTATTGACACCCCATTGTGTCCCTCTCGAAACTGTTGAACATTTCTCGGTAACCTTTTTCGATATCGCTAACAATTTCGAAGATATTCGCGTGAATCGATACGAAAGGGACACCCTGTGTAATTATTTGTGGGATCGCAGGTATTTGTGGCCCTTCCAGCCGTCCATTCCGCAACAACCGGGTGATTGATTATCGCGGGAGCAGAGACAAAGCTCTGCATTAGTCTTATTGGCAAGAAGAGACAGTCGCTAATGATTATCGAGAAAATTCTTTACCGTCCTCGTCGCCGTCGTACACCAGAACACAGAGACCCTTCTGAATGGCAGCTATTGTCAGCTTTTTGGCGATGTTTTGCGCGTCGTCCTCGCCATCCTCGTCGGCATTCACCACCAGCGTGAACGATTTCCACTTCAGTTCCTCCACAACCTTTAGTGCTCCCTGAAAACAGACAATTGCATTCTACTCGGTTGGCAAGTTTCGAAAGCGAAAGTTTCATTACTTTCGCGGCTCAGGATTTTTGCTGATGACAAAGCTGAGGCCTAATGATTCTTTGCAACGACCAATAGAGCGTTTGTTTAGGTTGGGTCTGACAACAGCGTTTATCGGTGGAAATTGCTCTGAGCCACCTCTGACAAAGATGATTTTTAATCATGATTTTCAGTCACCTGTCACGTGACGGTATACTCGAATGCAGTTCAACACTTTGAGTGCCGCGTCACCCATATTTGGGTGACACAAAAATTCAATCATTATTTATTTGATCATGTACAGTATTCATGAATACATTTAACCCTGCTGTTCTCCTCGGGTCTGCATGACTCGAAATGAAATTTACGTTTCCATAGGTACTATGCTTCTAAATATTTCCTTTTAATATTCGACGTATATAAATTTTGCATTTACTTCTTTAGTATTTCACATTTCTTAAGGATAAATTATTTCAAAATTTATTTAAATACATTGTATATTAAATAGAAATATTTAGAATCATAGTACCTATGTAAACGTAATCTTTATTTCGGGTCATATGGACCCAGGGTTAGTAAGGCGTAATAGTAGCAGTAAAAAAATGATTCAAGTTATTGATATTATTGATTATAAAAGGTACAATTTTTAGTTATATTAATTCTGTGTAAAAATTTAGAAAGTATGTCATTTTCAGCTAGTGCAGCGTGGCACTCAATGTGTTAACACGTTCCGTGCCACAGTGGAAAATACCGTGTCTAGTCAGACTCTGTAAAATAAGTTTTATTAACTCTTTGACTGTTATCACCGTCTATAGGTGCTTGACAAATCGATTCACAGTGTACTGTCGATGCCTATAGGCGTTTGGATCAATGGCTCACTATGTACTACTGCAGTTCGGCCGCACGCAGCCTTCGACTCGTTTCCAAGTAGCTCGCAATCAAATGGTTAATGCGTATTATTAAACAAACAAATATTTATCTATTTGGTATTACACCTCTTGTTTATACAATCATTCTGACATAAATGTAATTGAAAAGTTCATAAGTAATTGTAGTTATTTAACCTCTTAGCTGTGGTGCCGATTTTTAAAAGTGTGTATCTACGTTGTCAAACACAGAGTATGTGCAGCTGCTGTAAAATTGAATTAAATTATAAGGGAATAGTACTTGTTTTCTTTTGAAAAATCAATAATTTTACTGTTTAAATTTATTTCTATTTAAATAACGAATGGTAATTATTTTTCTCGCATGACGCGTATACTCGTCATTCACAGCTAAGAAGTTAATGAAATTAAAACTGATTCCTGTACCAATGTGTTAATGCAAACTTAAAATAGCAACAATGTTAGCTTTCTTATTCCTCTACGTTTTGTTTTTAATATGTTTATTCCGCTTCTTGCCTTGACCTGTTACCATACAACAACCGTCTGGAAGTTAAAGGATCCACAGTGCAAAATTGTACAGAATTGGTACCGTTTCGTATTTGTAACATATACATTGTATTCTGCATCACGAGTGTGACTCGTTATCGCAAGACGAGGGGTTCAACTGAAAACAATCAGATTCTTATTATTTCGCGAATTATCGCAGAGAAATACAGTAGAACCTCGATTATCCGAACTGTAATTGGTAACAGGATGACCCACATTACAACTGTGTTTCGCATAGAAATGATCATTTTGGTTTAGAACATAAAAGAACAGGATGGAATAAAATTAAGTGGACAGTGTCATTGGTGATAATTTGAATTTGTAATTAACCTGGAAGAGGAATTTTTGGATAACCGATGTTCGAAGAATGGCTTAAGTGAATTCAGTCTACCGTTGTCGTCGCATGAAACAATTTGTATTTTCCTAATGAGAATCTAGGCTAGCACGATCGATCTTCTTTAACGATTTCAATGGCTTCCCAATCGATCATTTGATCGCCGTTGCAAATTACTTGGCTAGCCTTTCCAGACGTGTAAGTGGAACATTAGCTACAGATGAAACACAGCACAACATCGATCGTGTAACGCGATCAACCGTTAACTACAGTCGTCTCAATGAACGAATGCTAATTTATCATCATTCACCTTCTGTATCTGCCGTTACGGTCCTATTGGCATAATAACTAGATTGTATATGCGGCGAGTTGTCACGCACGATGTAATTGTCGGCCTAATGAACGTTCTGCGGAATTAATTGAAAGGAAACCGATTGGTCAGTACTTCGGTTAGCAAGTCGATCAGTAAATGAAGCTATAATATTATTTATCTTCATTATTCTTGTGAATATTCTTCATGTACACGTTTTTGTGTTGTTTCGAATGTCATTGTGTAGATCTGACAGGGTCCATTAACAATGTGTAATGTAAATTAATTGCCAGAACGTTATATAAATTTATATTGAAAGTAATGGTGCACGAAGAGGGTTGACGAGTACGGAATGTGAGTATAATTAGCGACGTAATAATATCCACTGCGACAATGAAATTAGAAATTCTAATTTGTCCATATTTTTTGTCTGGATCTGTAGTTTGCGTATACAAATTTTGAGGAAAATAATTCGACGGTTTACAAATAAAATGTGCAAAAATTCGTTACTTTTTAATACATTTTTTAAACGAATCAACTTTTCGACAATTTGCTTATACGGTAGCATTTGTTGTTTAAACAGACACTCTTTACATTCGAATTGTTTATCTACACCCAGTAGTTTCACGGATATTCGATAAAATGGCTTTTTCAACGTCAAATTTGAGGGTGGCTTTCACATCTTCAAAATGGATTTTTGATGATTCAAAAAAGAGGTATTGAATATTTATTTGAGTTCTGTATCATATCAAAATTGCATCGAAATCGGAGCATGACAACTGGGTGATGTCCCATGCAAGTGAGGTAGAAACAGTCATGCCAATGACTCATATAGTGTCAAGAAGTGGACTTGTGCTGTTTAGAAATTCATGAATGAAATTGATTTTTTTGTTTAACAATATTTTCAACGATTAATATTGCTGGCCGTTGCACGATGCACAAGCTATTGTTAATTATAAAATGACGAGGAAGAAGCACTTAAAATACTCTACTTGCTGTTTCATAGGAAATATCGTTCGTTCAAATGAATTTGGATAAGAAGATACTTGATATCAAACTTGGGCATTGCTTGACTAAAATTTTGTAAGAAATTGTTATTCAAACCATAAGTTATCATATTCGATCAGGAGTTATTTTCAGATACTAACGCATTGCGTCTTTACATTTTGATCTTATTTTGCATTTGAATAAATGCCTCATGGAGTCATTTTGCAGATAATTTTTGATAAATAAGCTCAATCCTTCTACATTAATTTACAAACATAAATCACAAAGTATTTGAAATGATTCATTATTTGGAATATTATATTTTATTCCGTATTTCAAATAATTTTCGCCCAAGTCTGTTCTCTACACATACAGGGTGTCCCATTTAAATCTTCTCACACAAGAATATATCGAAACTATTAGTGATATCGAAAAATATTTCTATCAAAAGCTGAATGACTTTGTAGAGAGCATAATGAGATATGAAGATTATTTTTATTTTTCTAAATGAAACTTTTTTATACATAAGTCGATGCAGCACTTCATTCTATGTAAAGAATCATTAAGGGTGCTCGTACCGACAAACTGTGAATTTCGAAAACATTTTGACTTGAATTTTTTAAGATAGTACTTGCAGATCTTGCAGAACGATAAACTTCTGTAACAGGCTAATCAGTGCGATTCTTTCTTTTATGTAAGTAAGTAGTATTAAGTAATGCCGTAAGTCTTTGTAATGCACTAATATTTACAATACTTCAATCTGAATAAAAAAGTATTAGGCTATTTGACTCGAAAAAGTGTTAGTTTAGGACTTATTTTGATTTGAATATTAATGAAATGTTAACGTTAACACGAAATATGTTCTAAACCACCGGTTTTTTAACATAAGCACCCTAATATTTTTTTATAGAGAACTGCATGCCCTGGAGACGGCTTGGTCCGCAATTTTTCTGCGTATAGAATTCAAAATATTTTTTTCCTTATATTTTCATCTTCAAATTCTCTTTCGAGCGCGTGGGCGCCGAGGTTTGCCACCTAGCGGCTGTGCGTGAACTACACCCCCGTGGACGTCGCGCCAATAAAAAATAGTCCCATGTCTTTTTATCTCGACATATAATTTATTTCACGATGAAACATAGCCTATAACACTCCGTAAAATGTAAAGAAGCTATTGTAAACATTTCGTAACAATCGGTTCAGTAGTTTTTGAGATTTTTCCAAGCAAACAAACAAACTCCATCTCTTTATTATAATGGTAAGGTGAAGAACTGCATCGATTGATATATAAAAAAATACATCCTTACGTTTAAAAAACCAAATATGATCTTCACATCTCCTCTACGACTCCACCCATGAAATAACTATCGACCTCACATTACGTCTGCTTCTAAAACCCTCAACTTTTGTCTGAAACGTTCCTCGATATCAGTAATTGCGTCGAGTGTATCGACGCGGAAAGATAGTAGCAGCACATCTCGCGTGTACGCGTTTCTACATTAGAAAGTTATTATCTTGTAAGGTAAATGCTACATGTTGATAAGCAATACTACTTGTAACTCTCGACCGTCGGATTTATACGTGCTTCTATTATGCTTGAAGGGTTCTATGCGATTGCATGTTCACCTGAACCAGATAAGAATCGGATTCCTTCACGAGGTGATGAAGATAAGGAGAATCGGATTCTCGTCGCACGATATGCGGCACTTTCAGCACCGACGTGATTTTATGCGCTGCTTCCGCATTTGTCGCGCTGTTTGGCCCTATAATTCCTGCGGAACAGTGACAGTTCAATGTAGAACGAGAAAAAAACTACAGAAAATTGCCAGAATCAAGGTTTTACAATTCCAATAGCAACCGCTTTTAATCCTTTCAGTACCGTGACCTTCGAAAATAAAAACGCTCAGCGTGTGCTGAATTTTTTTCACGGCGATGCACGCGTTCGATTAAACTTTTCATTACTGCAATGCACACAGCGTCAATTATTAAGGCATTTAGCTGTAAAACTGGAAAACACTCGACGAAATATATGAATTTTAATCGGACACTCTGACGTAATAATCCGTCCAAATATGTAGCTTTGTAGCGTACATTAAATACCTGCCCTCGAGCCAGTGTAGTGGCTCCAAGCACACTGTACACGATTTTTCGAAACACGTATGAGAGTTCACAGAGCTGAAAGGGTTAATGAACGTTCATTATAGGTAGTGAAAACTTAAGAATAGAATTTATTATAAATGTCTAAACAAATTTTACTGCTGATCCTTTGAATGAAGGGTGTGAAGTGGTTCAATCGACAGGAGGTGATTTTGGACTAAAAAGTAAAACAAAAAAGTAGAATAAAATTTGTTTCAAGCCTCATTTTCGAGAAAAGTAAATTTAAGAATTCGTCAGATACGGGTGAACTTAATTTAGTTGTATTCATTTTTTTACTGTGTTAATTGATTAAAATTGTATTATTTACTGTATTAAATTGATTATGTACTGAAAAACGAACACATGTGATTCACAACAATTGTAACGTAAGATCTCAAATGATTCAAAATACACAATGACTGTACGTAAAGGTATATACTCTACCAACGAAGTTTCCGAACACTTATACTTTTTTAATGAAAGAATTTTAATTCAAATTTTCATTAAACAATGAAAGCAACTTTTAGAATTAAACTTTCACTGTTCTGAATTTTAATTGAGGTGAAAATCTATTATAACAAGAAATGTTAGTGTAAATATTATTTCACCCGTTTATTACTTATTATAAAAACCTGAAAATGCGACTAATCGGAGTTCCTGTTAAAAACAGCTTCTTTCATTTTCTTTTGCGTATGAAACATTTTTCCAATTAATTTTTTTCAAGATATTCCTCCAAACATACTGTAAAATATTCCAGAGCTGTACTCTGGAGTTTAAACTTTTGAATAATAATCTGTTCAGATGATCCTGAACGAGATCGATAGGATTAGAAATTTAGTGATACAGTTGGCCATATTAAATAATTTTTCTTCTTACTTCGTTTGTTATACGAAATCACGATAACGTTTCGATGGTATAATTAACTCAATCAATATAAACATATACATAATACTTTAAAGGTATTAATATTGCGTCAAAAACAAAAAAAAGGAAACTGAATCACACAGAAGTAATATTAAAACTATCCTGAACCACATACGAACCAAATTTCAGTGAACGATCTAATTTCCACAAAAATGAAGCCATGAAGCCACTACCGTTACTTCTTTTCGTTCAGAATCATCTCCGTTTGCACAGATAGTTTCAGAGCACCCTGCATAAATTTTTCATCAGATCATACTCCGGGACGATGATTCTCCGATGTCAGTTTTCTGAGAGTCAGAAACACTGGTCCGTTCCGTTTCAGAATGATCAAAAACCCGATCGCGGTAACGGAAACGGGGAATTACGATTTATGCGTTCACCGCGTCACCACGAGAGACGGGGATCGGTATCAAAATTTCCTTGCCCCGGTTTATCCCGGAAAATCCTGTGATTCATGTTCAAAGTTGCTGGACAAACGTTTACCTAAGTAATAAGGCGGTTGCAAGCAGTTCGTGTCTGCCCCTACGAGAGCCTTCATCGTTGCCTTCAGAGCTCCGGCTACGCTGCCGCACGTGTCCGTAACAGTCAGTTCTGAAAAAAGTAGAAAGAAGTCTATGAAACACTGTAGATTTCTCGATTTCATGGCCAGGTAGACTATAATTGTTCAGTCGAGGTGCCAGGATGTAGGGAATGTCCATAATGAAATTCCTATACATTAGGTAGACTCGTAAGTAACTTCCGATTTGACTTCTCAAATTTGTTCAAGATTTATTACAGGATGATCACTGTTGCTTCTGCAGCATGTCTAGATTTTATAGATCCTTATCCTCAACCATAAAGCAATTATCAGCAGCATAGATGAACTGTTTGAATGGTTGCAACGAGAAAATCTGTTATGTATTGGAAGTTATGTACGACTCAACCTAATACATTGGCTAGAATGGCAGTCAGTTGTAGAGCTCAAGGACGCACTGCAGCATTTGAATTGTAATTTCAAAAGGACTCTGCTTACAACTTGTTCCGAATAATAGCAATTAACTACAAACGGTAGATTCAACATTTTCACGGTCTGGTAGATGCGAGATATGCTACTAGAACTAACTTGATCGGAGTTAGAGACGTCAGCTGCGACGTTGGCTACAGGTTACTGGTTAGATAGATAGATTTAAGGGCGTTCTCATTGCCCAATTGATTTTAATCGTTCCTAAAGAATCTTCCACGATCCAAGAGACTGTTCGTTCCGAAGTTTATGTCCGCGTTTCGCTAGAATGCCAAACTAACTTCATGAAAGCACCAGAACGGACGGTAGCAGTTGTACTGCGATTTCTGAAGGATACTGTTTCTAACTTGAATGAAATAGTAACCAAACATAGTAACAATTAACCAGGAATCGTAGGTTTAACGTCTCCGCGGATTAGCAGATACGAGTTGCTCTCCTTTCCGGTTTTCAAGCCTTTAGGAGTGGCTTTCTGTATTTCATTAGCATTGAAACTAATTTCCTCGGATTCCAGTTATGCAAATAGGACACAGTAACTATAAATCAGAGATTTGAAGCTTTTATCAACCGGAGCACGAGAATTGTTTCCAATTAAAACGTAAGCGATATTTTTAGAACATCCGTTCGAATGGTACGCTAGAGAACAGCTAACTTCATTGCATAATTCTGCTAAAGAGCAGAGCTTATGGCACGAGGCCCAAAATATTAACAAATAACTACAAATGGTACATTTGTTATGTCCATCTGGGGAATCTAAGTTTAAGCAGTGTCCCTTGGGAATTTCAGAATTCAACTACCGCTGCAGCTAACTACATGACGCCTTCAGGTGAGACAGTGGCTACAGCACACTGCTTATACCCTGTAGCCTGGAGTCATAGCAGTCGATTATAAATGATAAATCGAAGGCTTTCGTGGTTCTGTATCGAGTATTGCTCTCATTCGCGGCTTTGAAATGCAAGCAGTGTCCTTTAGGAACACAGGTGTTTCGTTATCGCTGCAGCTCACTTTAGGAGGGCTCGAGGACGCGTCAGTACCCTGATGAAGTTAACTGCAATGCTGAAGACTCAGATAGAAACAAATAATTAAAAATGATAGATTTGTAAGATAATAGGTCACGATATCCTTTATGAATATGTAAATGCTTTGCTAGCGTTGTGGCTATCTTCTTGGGGGCTCAAGAATGCACATACTCTCATTCAGCTAATTTTAATGCTTGGTAAAGAACACAGCTTGTCTCTTGAAGTCTCAAATAGTAGCGAATAACCAAAACTGTTAGGTTTGTGGAATAATAGACCACCATATCCTCTATGAATTATATGTCGATGCTTTGCTAGCATTGTGGTTAACTTCACGTGGATTCAGGAATGCACAGCAGCCCTGCCTTCGTGAAACTAACCACACTGCCGGCTGAAGATCACAGCTTATACCTTAAAACCTCTAATAGCGCCATTGAATCAAAAATAGTAGATTTGTAAAATGATACAGAGTTGTTCCTACTTTTATGAAGGCTGAGGGATGCACGTACCCTCTTTAAGCTACGTTTAATGCTCAATAAACAATACAGCTTACATTATTATTCCTGACTTCATGGGCGCTCAAGAATGCTTGTACCGTCACGGACCTAACTTGAACGCTAGCCAAAGAACGCTGCGTATACTTTGAAGCCCCAAATAGTGGCAGAGGACCAAAAATTATAGATTTGTAAAATGATAAAGAGTGACTCCCATTAGAGACTTCCTGGCGTGAGCAGTGTACGTTTGCAAATGTGTTTTAATATTTCTCAAGCATTATTCCTGACTTCAATGGGGCTCAAGGATGTATACACTCTTACGAAACTAACTTCAATGCTAACTAATGATTAAAATTGTATCTGAATATTTCTATAGCATTATGGTTGATTTCAGTGGGGCTCAAGGATGTATGCAGTCTCCTGAAGCTAACTTCAATGATGTAACTAAATATTGAAATTGTATCTGAATATTTCTCTGGCATTATTCTTGATTTCAGTGAGGCTCAAGGATGTACACACTGTTATGAAACTGACTTCAATGCTAGCTAAAGACTGAAACTGTCTTAGAATATTTCTCTAGCATTATTCCTCATTTCAGTGATGCTGAAGGATGCACATACTCTCATGAAGCTACGTTCAATGCTAACTAAAGAACATAATTTATCCCATGACGCCTGAAATAATAACAATGAACAGAAAATAGAGCGTTGTTCCAATTTGGGTCTATCTTGCTCAAACAACGTCCTTTTCAAATCGAACATGTTTATTCATCGTTGTTCCTAACTTCATACCCATACCCTTATGAAGCTAACTTTAACGCTGCGCAAGAGCACAACGTATACCCGGAAGCTTCGTGTAGCAACAAACCAAAACTGCTCCACAATTGACAGTCATCGTGAACACTGCGACCAACTCGAGCGATCTAATTAAATCACGACATAATCGAGCCCACTAGCGAAGGAGTCCGATTTTCCTTAACCCATTTGTGCTCAAGAAACTGGACCTGTTGCTTTAGAAGCATTTATTATTGAAAAGCTGCACGTGTAAAGTAAAGTACTGCTACAATACCAACGCAGATTCTGATGTCATCTCTCGTAAGAACATTCAATAAACATTCAACGCAATGACTACGTACAAGAAAATTGCCTACCGACCAATAGTTACAGTTGGCAGGTGAAAATGCGGGTGAGTGCAGTGGGCAAAAATGGGTTAAGGGGACTAGGCAGTCCAAAAATGCATTTTCTTTTTTATTGTGTTTTTCGAAAGTACTACCCTTCCCGAGTAAAATGCCGTTCGAATCATGCTAAAATTCGCAAAATTAAGGATTTGGCAGCCGAGGTGTTCGATCGCGAGGTATGCAGTAGTTATGGTCTTCCAAAACTTTAAACGCGTTTTTCTCGAAATCATATTTTCTCTTCGTTTTGCAGTGATTGTGAAAAAACGGAGGTTCGAATCGACTTGAAAAAAATTGAGAAAATGTACAACATGTCTAGTTAAGGCCTGAACCAACGCACAAGTCTGCAAAAACTCCCGTTTTGTCAAATAAAATATATAAAATAGCTTCTGTTTTAACGAAAAATCGCGTTTTTTTAACTTTAGTGCCGCCATATTTACAATTTTGATTTATTTTCGTGTTCAATAGGTTCAGTGCAGATTAGGGGCCTACAGAGTGCCAAATTCTCCAGAATACCGCATAGTTCAATTCTTTATGGCCAGGATCACTGCAAAACCGCAACGACTCCAGAAAAAGCGCCTATACATCAGTCGACTGTAAAACCATCATATACAAGTATATGTGATTCAAAAAAATATTTCTTTACCGTTTATGGTATTAATAAACATTACCTAGAAGTACTAGTCACAGTATGTATTCATTTACTTGCAATTAATTCTCAAAGTAAGTTACATTTTGATCAAATCTGACTGCCTAGTCCCCTTAACCCAAAAATCCCTCGTTTACCGATATCGTATCCGCCCGACTTGTTATTGTGAACCTCGGTGAGCAGTTTCGCGGCTTCGTACAGCAGGACACCCTTCGACGACAGCTTCCTGCAGGATGGGTCGTCGTGGATGCTTGTGAGCAGGGAGATCTGCGCCTGGCTTCCGCATTCCGTTCGTCCGCCGCAGGTGCACGCGCAGATGATACCGATAACGGCGAACAGCGTTCGCATATTGCCCATTACGACGACAGCCTCCTTCTCGTCCTCTCCTGTATCCTTCCCTGCTCTGCTCTCCGCGTTCCCGATTCTATCCCCGTTTCCGTTCGCCGGAAAAAATCCTCCAGAAACTCTCTGTACTCGAGCGCCGATACCGGTTGCAAGCTGATCGCGTTTTTTCTGCCTCGGCCGAGACGGGAATGTTAATTGCAGAGCAGCCGATTTTTCTCGGTTGCGCACGCGACCTTGCCGACTGGAATTCTTTTTTTTTTTCTCTCACTGAACTCTCTCACTGTGGCAGAGGCACGAGAAATGACACCGACCGGACACGGTGCGGTCGGTTCAAGGAGATCGCGGAACTCGGGACTCTCGTGCGGCAGACGGATTCGCCGACCCGGTCGTGTGGAGCAGTGGCCAGGTCCCTCGACGCTTCTCCTCGTACTGCGGACCTTGGTATTGAAAACCGGAAGCTTTATAGGGAAGCCAATGCGACATGTACCATGCGAATTTCTAGGGTTTCAGGCCCCATCGACCGTGCGGCAGGCGTTCTCAAGGCGACCTTGTTGCGTTGCAGCCGAGCCGACTGATTACGTCTCCCCGATCGATCCTGCTCTTTTTCCTTTTCAATTACCGTGCTTTGTCTTCTGCTTCGTTCCATCGACGTTTCGCTATTTTACATGTTCCGCTGCTTTTCGCGGGGCGACTCAAACCAGGCGTTAGAAAATTCTCTTGTGCAGCTCTGACAGAAGTTTGATTATCACGTCACTCATGAATGGGTGAAGCTTCAATTATTTACCTGACCACAACTAGTATTGGTAAAAATATTGAAAAAGGTCTGACAGCACGAGTGAAGAAGTAATGAGAATTACTAACACTATTCATGAATGGGCCATAATTTGAGATTACTTTCAAGCCTACAAGGCACAGCGTAGCAGTCAACGTATTAACCTCTTCAGGGACACTGGCACGTATGTGTACGTTTAGTTTTTTTTAAATTAAAATTATTCTCCGTGAAAAGAAATTAAAATCTGGTGGAGAACTATTCACAACAGAATCTCTCAACGACGAAAACAAAAAACTTGTCGTATGGCAGCATTGATAACATTTTATTCTACCTGACAATCACTGATTTGAAAATATTGTAAAAAGTTCGTCCCTGAAGAGGTTAACTGTTATAAGTATTTAAAAAGAGGACGCCCACAGACCACCTTAACTTCCTTCCAACTTCACAAACAGTTCTAAAAAAGAAGTAAATATTCAGTGCAGAAATCTATACAACACCCATGCATCGTGTGCGGAAGATTACTGAAGTACCTGAATAAGCGCACTACCCCAACGCCCATAGGCGTTCTCCGGCCAGGGCACTTTTCAGTGCCCGTAACATCTACAAATTTAATCTCAGGACTTTTTGTCTTAGTTCTCAGCCGTATAATTAGACCGTAAATTTTGTCACGTCACTCTGTACGGCCGCAGAATTTACCGAATCGAATTTATTCGCTGACACGAACGGCCGATCGTGATGGGATTAATCGTGGACTGTCCAGGGGAAATTGAGATTTATGGGAGGGCGGTGGTTCCTCGTGCTCGAATTTTTGTAACGTGAGAACCCCCTCTTAATCAAGCGTAAGCTCGTTAGCATAGCGTATTTACTGCGAGACTGTAAATCCTTGTTGCACAACCTTACCCTTGCATAACTACGCGATGACTGATTAAATGCATCATTGTTAGCGCGAAACGGTGGCTCGACGTCGAAGGAAACTTCGTATGTTCGTTCGTTCGTTTCTGCGAGGATCGAAACGTTGGATCGCTGACTATTCGGCCTTATGCGATCGCTGGATACAGACATTGAAATCAGACTTGCAAACGCGGCTGGAAACCGTAAATCGCGGATGGATAAACAACGGAGCACACCGAGGAGATAAATCGCGGCCGATTGATAATGCATGAGATCGGCGTGCCTCCACTTCCGTTATATCGCAATTCCTTCGAAAAATTTCATCATGTCGCATGGACGAGTTTGATATTTTCATATCAACAAGGTAGCACCTGATCTATTCCATTTTTTCGTACGGATATTTTTTTGCTAAGATTATGAATAATGATTAGAAAATAAATCGCATGGAGATAGAATTTCTCATGCAGATTTTAAGCGCTTGCGATTGCTTGAAAAATGATTTCTTGCAGAGTTTTCCGCGTTAGGTAGATGTATTTTCATGTCAGCAAGGTGACACCGGTTTTCCTATTCCTGTTTTTCACTTGGATATTTTTTGCTAATTGTAAGTTGACGAATAATAATTTGATTATAAATTGCATGTTCATAGAATTTTTTACGCAGCTTTCGAGTACTTACGATTGTTTGAAACATGATTTTTGATTGGTCATTTTGTAAAATTGGTAAATAATAGCCAGATGGCAGTATATAGAATTTTTAACACATTTTTAGTGAGACTATGATTGGCTGAAAAATTGTTCTTTGTTGAGATATTTTTCTCTTGTTGTTCTAATTCTTTCAATTGTTTTTTTAAGTTGATGCAGTACAATTTCAGAGTAGTATAGAAAATTTTTGACTCAGTCTTCCGGAATTCTTTGCTGTGTTTTCCTTTTTCCTCCCACTTTTTTCCTTCGATTCCTTTTTCGAAATTAATGAATGCTAAATTAACCCTAATGCGTTCTTCGGTTCGACTATACACTCAAGATTTTTGGATGAAAAATGCCCCGAATGTATGGAACTGATATTTTCACCTGTACAATATAATGAGAGGACCAAGGAAACCTGGAAATAGTCGCATGCTTTGTAATGTCATCATTGTGAAACTTTTTTTAATAAATGAAAACAGGATGGGTCAAAAAAGACTCGAAGATTACACTAGGGTTCAGGATAGCATGTAAAATTTTTGACGCAATTTTTGAGAGGCCATCATCATTCAACATTTGAAATTTGAAATTCTGCACTGACTTCTCCTTCTGTCGATTCTTTTTTAAAGGTAATAAATAATACTTTGAGAATATTATGTAGAATTTTTTACGCAGTTTTTGAGAGGCCGTCATTATCTGAAATTTTGTGTACGTGAATTCTTCGCTGAGGTTTCCTTCCTTCCCCTACTTCTTTTCATTTATCAATTTCTCTTTCAGTTAATGATTAATAATCCAAGGGTAGCACGTAGTATTTTTTATGCAATCTCTGAGAGGCCGTGATCGTTCGAAAAATGATCGAAGGAAAATGATTCGCGGCACGAATAGGTGGTCGTTAATGTATAGATGGAGAAGATGATTAGTTATAATTCACCTTGAGTTCTTTTCGCAGGCGTTTCATATAATGTATGCTTACGAGGTGTGTGCTTCTTAACTGAAATCCCTCAGGAATAAGAGATTTATTTATTTACGTAAGTAGAAGTTGCCGATGCGATGTCGTTGTTTCGCTCCCTCAATGCGGCGGCCGTGTTCTGCGTCGGTCGCGATGCAAATAATTTCATTGAAGTTAAACTCTGGACTGCAAATTCTCGAAATAGCAAATAGAGCGAGAATAGCGATTGGAGGATGAAAATATATCAGATCTGATGAAAGTTAGAATTTTTGTAACAATTTTTGTGATCAGCGTGCAACATATAAACCCAGACCATAAGCTTTTAATAAGAATAATAATAATAAAATGATTGTTTATTGAACCTTAACGATACACAAATACAGATTTACAGTAATATGATTACAGATGTTCCAGGGGCTTTCATAGCTCCGCTCGCCATTCGCGCTTAACACTAACATATATTTCTTTAAGGTATTCTGACAATAATTGTTATAATAATCTTAACATTTAAAATACTGGAAAAAATACAATAATAGAGACGATTGTAAAGAACAGACAATTCAGCAGAAATGGCTTCTGATACGACAGAAAGTAGGAAACAGATATTTCTGTAAAAGGCTGGACGTTAGCCAAATTGCAACATCGAAAACTTTCAAGGAGTTGAACTGTATACAACTGCCAAAAGTTTCTTGCCAAAGAGTCCTCTTTACGTTAAAAGTTAACGTAAATACACATTTAATGTGTATGGAATTTTTTTATATTGTTAGTTTCGCTGCGACATACCGACAGCAGAGATAAAATGTGAAATTTATTCTATAATGTATATTTTTATACAGATACAATGTAATTATAGTTTCACCAGAAACATTTCCTCAACCATCGTAATTTCTCTTTTAAATAATTTGCAAGAATACCTTTTTATCCTTTTTACTCTCTTATTACAAATTTTTTAAATTTCTACATCTCTTTGCAGATTGTTATTTTAAGCAAAATTAAACGTGCCTGTATGACTTGAATAACTTGAACAAGCTACTATATAAGGTACCAGTTTCGTTCAAGTAAAGTTGCAGGTGGCAGTAGAAATCAGCCAGGTATTAACTATACTCATTCGAAAAACTCTCGAAAGCTGGCGCCACCGTTTAGTACGCGACACGAAACCTAGAAATGTTTCATGGTACGAAGCTTTTATGTCGTATGTTTATTTATTTATACAATATCTATAATCTAAACATTTTATTTATTTATATAATATATAATATCTCAAATTCCATAAATGGAATGTATATGTTCCAACATATCGTTGAATTCAGAATTAAATATACATAATTTTTAGTTATTATAATGAAAGGGGTAAACTATAATATAAGGGTAGCAGCCCCCAATATTTTCGGAATTTTTTAATTTCTTTAAAAATCATTTTCACCAAATTTTTGTACATAAAAAACCATACGACTTTGCAATTTGTTTTATTTTTATCTTTAACACGTTGACTGCCGTGACGGTCACCCGTGTTCAGCGCCTCAAATTTTACTCAATTAAATAACTAGTAATATTTGTACAATTTTCAACGTTACTATTATTATAATAATAATACAAAGTAAGTACTATACGTTTAATTAATAAAATATTTTCTTTCCTTCACGAGTTATGTTTAAAACAGTAGATTATACCGTGTCTGACTAGGTATGGCAGTTTCCACTGTGGCATTCAACATGTTGATAATTTTCGAGATAGCCTCAGGGTGCCAATCTTCAGAGGGCGATTTCATCCCTTAAACTTGAGTATCCGCAGCTAAAAAAATACGTGTCTTTGATGTTTTGCTATTCTACAAACCTCTGCAAAGTTTCATCAAAATCTGTAGGGGACGATCCAATACCCTTCCTTGTCAGATACACCCCTATCCATTTTCCAAGTAAAAATCCAATCCTCCAAGAATCAAACCAACTAACCCATCAGCCAATCTTAAAAATGCAGCAAAATACTCCCTCCAGACATACCTTCTCCCCAGATCTAAATAATTAGACTCCCCTCTAACAAATTGACTGCAATTTTTCTCATCACGTGCATTTCAATATAGACAACCAACGCCTAACACATCAGTTCACTTATCAGACTGTTATCAGACTTATCATATCACTAAAGCGTTATACATGTATTTGTTATCACTGTTATTAGATGGGATATATTGATGAACAAACCTCGAACACATCGTTATCACAACAAACTGATTTTCATTAAATTGGAAACGAATATCACCTTCTCGATGTGAATCGCAACGAAAGGATGATGCATTCATCTTCGAAATGTCGAAATCTAAGGTTCTTCGAAGCAACAAGGGGTCCTATCATCATAATAGCGAACAGTGGCGGTCCCACGAAACAGATAATTCTATCAGCGCTATTCCGTTTGCTTCAAAGACGAATTGCTTTGGAAAAATCGAGTCAAAGGAAATACGAGCGACTAGGAGGGCAGGGTTGATGTATTTGCGTCATGGCGGGCATTGCTCGGGTTGGCCCGGGACCAACAATAACAGCGAAACTTTTAAAAGCGCGACCGGAGTCTTCCTCGAATCTCAAACATCTTCTCGGTGTTCACGAGGTGCGGATGAACGTTGTCTGTTTATCCATACATCTGTCCGATCCTCTGTAAATCCTTCAACGGCTCCGCCGTCATATCGCGACTGGATGTGCCCGCGGAATTTACGAGTAGCGAACACGTGCAACGCACGGTCAGCTTAGAAAACAAGTGTAGTTTTTTCTCTTTTTGGGAAGTAACTTTCTCTCTATGTCGATTTTTGGCTGTACAGAAGTTTGTCAACGACGTTGTCACCTAGGAAGCTCTGGCTGTCGTCAAAGGCTGTAGAGCATGGGTGTCCAACCGTTTGGCTCGCCTGGGCTGCACTGAGTGGAGAGGAATTGACTTAGGCCGCATATAAAATATATAATACAGTTAAAGTATACAAATAACAAAACTTCATCTGTTTTTTTATATTTTTTATTACTCTTTTAATATAATGTTAAAAAAGACTCCCCCTGAAAAAAAAGATTGTTAACGCCACGTGATGGATGGCCACCTTCTTACCATGCAACTTTTATTTGACAATTTTTTCTCTAGCTCCTACAGTTTGGAAGATATTCAAGTAATTTTTGCTGGTCCACCCCGTATAAACCCCCAAAGTCTTACACCCTTTTTTGTCACCCTCTAAACGTAAATAGTAGCTTGTAAGTCACTGAGAATTGGACAGGTTAAATACATTTCTAAGGATTTCATTTTTCTATTATTGTTATGTAGTATTTATTTGGCTAATTTTAAGTATTCTTGTAACACATCTTACGTTAGTTATAAGTTATCAATAAAGATTAAGAAAGAGTGTATGTAAAAATGATAAAAATTCTGCCTGGTTTTACAAACCACTGTGGGGATGTACAAATTTAAATAATTGTTTTGTTTATTTTGCACATGAAACACGGGATCGCAAACGTTTGTATACTTACGATAAACGATTTTGAAAAAACCCTGGCTTTCGTCCGATCGCTGAAGTTAAGCTACGCTAGGCAACGGTCAGCGCTGAGATGGGTGACCGTCTTCGGTACTTCTGTATTGCTGTTGCTCCTGAAACTGTGGGTCCTGTAGCTAAATGACTATAGCAGTTGATGCTGGGTTATACATACAGACAGAAGATTCATTTTAGAAGTCCTTTTGCTATTTGTTTTAGTCAGGGAGTCGAAAACGAAATAATTATGATTTCGTTCATGGGTACGGTCAAGAAGCTAACCATAATAGGATTACGGTTCCTCTCAACCGAAGTCCACAGAGAATTCGGTATGAATTTTGGGTAAAATTGAAATATACTGATGAATTTCGGTCTAAATATGCAGTAATTAAAACAGAAATTGACCTGTGAATTACAGTTAAACCGAAATGAATATTGGTCTGAATTATCGAAATTGAAAAGCAACAACAGAGGGAGCAAATGTTATTCTTTAATAAGATAAATGTTATTTAAACAATTACCTTGAATTATGGAGGTACGAATTTTTTAAAAATCATTTTTCTAGCCACGAACGAAGCTGTCGGTGCAGACCGGGTAAAATAATATTTAACGTTTCTCGAAAAATCGTAGAGTTGAGAAATCTCGAGTCTCAATTTTCATAAAATTTTAATTAATTATTGTGTGTATGCTAGCGAAAGAATTAGTATATAAAAATAAAATTTACACGGAAAATTTCCAAAATTACGTTCACCGGAACTCGTGAAAATTCACAGAGTTCGTAAAATTATCCTGGTGGTCGGTGGTCGCGAAATGTGGGTCACGGAAATTATGAAAATTCACAGAACTCGAGCATATTAACGGAGTCGGCGAGAAATCGTAATGATTTTTCATGTTCAATGTTCGGTTAGCGACGGTTCAGTGTGTCGGTGCGGGCCAAGAAAAATAATATTCCGCGTTTTTCGGAAAACCGTAGAAATAGCATGGGAGTTCGTATAAATCACTGTATGCGATTTCGTAGCGGACTCGTAAATCAAGTCGTCGATTTTAGGCGCGCCGCGGCTAGAAAAAACAGAGACCAAAGTGATAGCTACTGTTCAGAAAGTTGACAGTGAACGGCAGGTCTGTGTCAAGCAAGATGTTCCCGGCTCGTCCATATTTCTTTTTCTCTAGAACTCGATATAGTTCGCTTCGTATCTGAACGAAATATACAGCCAATCATTTCGGCTCTGTCAACCTTCACATCGCCGGAACGACGCGAATCAGTTCATAATTCCTCGTGAAGCGAAAAATATTTTTCTTCAAGCACAAAGTAACTTGTACTGTGCATAAATCTGCCGTTCGTCAAGCAGTGAAGTTTCACCCCTGATCATCAATATCCGTCGATGAAAAGAAGTACAAGTGAAATATTTTCGAACGCTTTACCTCTATGCCAAGTTTCATAAAAATCGGCTTGCGTCAATTGGGTGATGTTCTTTGTTAGTCAATAATACGTAGTTTTAGAATCGTGTTACAATAAGGAAGACAATTCAGGTCACGAATTCCACAGTTCCATTCAGTTTTCTTCAAAAAAATTCCCCATTGCGCCACGGCGTTAGAAGTGCAGGTTCGACCTGTCAGCCGGACAGGTTCAAGCTGTCCAGAACTGCTATAGACCTACCGCAGTCTGAGGATCTCCATTTGTCTTCCACGGACGTCGTGGAGTTAATTCGAAGATTAGAAGAGAGGATTCTAATGAAGAGTACATAAACTGAGACCTCATCGACTGAATCTCCTAAGAAGATGCCGAAAATTTCAGTCACAATGGGTTAATATTGTACGCGATCAAATAAATAGTTCTTGAGTCTAACAATAAGTGTGACCAATGCATGCGTCTGGATCTCGTAGAATGTTAACAAGTACTCGTGAGATGAAGACGATCGTTACTTTGTACATGCAATAAAACAGCGACGATCTTCATTGTTAAATTTTATTATCTTCCACGTGACTCTCAGACAGACAGGAGACGCGAGCAGTAGAAGAGGGAAAAGATATTCTTGGAATACTTTTATTACACACTTTCTCAGCGTGCCTTTAAATTCTGCTTTACGATTATTGGACTGAACGGAATAAATCGTTCTGTCATCGTGATATCCCGCTTCAATGAAATTGAATATTTCCAAAATGCTGATATTAATCGGGAATCCGTTTACCGGAAAATATGATGAACCGCTTGGAAACTGCAGCATATTGATCCTCCATGCAATTTATGATGTAGGTATCATTTTACGAAGCTTGTTCCAAGAATCCATTTGCCTAAATTTGAATTCTATTGTGCTGTTTAATTTTAGGGTCAGCTTTTATGCGGGCTTTCAGACTGTCCATTTTAAACCTGTAAAGAATAATACATTCATACACAGTTTATTAATTAATTGATTTTCAATGCTACTGGCATGTCTGTGTTTTTGTTTTTCTTTATTGTTAATCAATATTATAGTTAATATCTGTACAGAACAAGCATGAGCACATGTTGCCCTGCCGGTCGCTTGTTTTCAAATAATCTTCATCATGAAAAATTGTCTCTTCTTGTACATCTTTGTATTTAAAAGGTTTATCTTATTCCACCCCTTATCTCACCGCCATATTGGATTTTGACGAGCAAGTCACTTCAGCAAGTTTAATTCTTCATAGTATTGGAATATCATCCTTCATGTCAAACTCAATTATGATATTCCTTAATATTCCTTTCGGTAATATTTTCATCAAATAAAATAGTCCAAACGGACTGAGTCTTGCAAATAAATCAAATAATAACAATTTACGTTGCAGCTCCATTTCTCCTGAATTTACAATTTACAACGCAGCCTAAATGTCCCGTGCATTAAAGTCGTAAGATGGCCCTTTAACTCGAAGATAGCCCTCCATTTCCTTCCTGTGATAAATTTAGACAGCTTTAACGATACCAATTGGAAAATGATCGCAGTGAAAGTACCCGTGTGACTTCCAACGACGCTGCTGCACATGAATGGTCTACTGGAAAGTTTGAGACAATCTGTTTTAGACGCATCAGTGCATTTTGATGATCGTTGGGAACGCTTTCCTACTGGACACGGCTTATACTTGGAAGCCTCAAACAACTATAACTGTAATTATTGTATTATTTAGCACGTTGACTGCTCCATACAGGTTAACAGCGTGTTAATTAAATAATTTATTGATTTTGACAATATTCTCCTCGAATCTTATATTGCAAAATGCACATAAAAAGGCTCTATACGATTGAGCACATAAACATTTTCTTTCTCTGTGATTTACAATTAAAACAGCAACGTGTGTCGCGTCTGATTAAGAATGGCTGTTCCCACTGTGGCAGCCAACGTGTTAGTAATAAACTGAGTGCGCAAGGAACAATTCTGTTCGAACACATCTCACCTTCTCAAACAGAACAATTGAAACAGAAAACTTATAGTAAACCTGAAAATATTGAATTAGTGATGGAAGGGTTTAACCCTTCCCTTGGCACCCGGGTACAAATGTACACATCTTCGAACAACAAATTTGAGCAGATCCTGTTAAAATGCCGACAAATCCTTTCAGATTCTCATTATTGCGATCTTCCAACGTCGATTTATCTTTGCTGTATGCGAATCAATGGAAAAATTCGTAAAAACAGAGGCAAGTTTTAAATGTAGAAAACCAGATGGAAGATTATGCAGGGACAAGAGCAAGGAAGGAGATGGATTAGAAAATAGTAGATAGAAGAAAGGAATTAAGCAAGGAACAGGGAACAACAATGTACAGAAATTTTTATAAAATATCGGACTGTATTATAATTATTATAATTATGTACGTGTATATATTGACTATGTAGGCACAGCCACGTGCCAACCCCCCCTTTTCGAGGCCGAAAAGCAAGAAAATAAAGTTATCTATCTTTTAAACGTAGAAGAAGGAGAAAAAATTGGGTACCCACGTAAGGGTTAATCTGATCTTCGAGTTCCTGTCAGCATAGGGATAATTTTTACGGTAGCATCGATGGATGTAGGGGAAAATTGTTTGCCAATAGGTCGAGAAAGACATGTAGGCAGTGGCAAATTGAGACTGACTGGGCTGTACAATACGGAACGGGTCCTGATTCCCGGGAGAAATTCAGAAGCGGTGACAGATTCGAGGAACTCGCTGAACGGTACCTTTTCTCGGATCTCGCGTATCGTGAGATTCGTGAAAATAAATCACTCTGCCACTTCCGGGTCCCTTATCAATCAACTGGAAAAGGAAGCAATAATGACGATGGCGAATCAATTCGTCAATCTTGATAGATTCCCTGTCCCCCTGAATTCGTCGGGCTATTAAATAATACCTCTGTTAATAGTTGGTTTATGGAACGCATAGATAGACGTAAAATAATTGTCTTGTAAGTGTTAATAAAGGTTGATAAATGATGATTTTTATGCTGATTGCTGGATCAGAGGTTCTCGAGTGCCAAATGCGGACACTGGGACATGTTGCTTGGATCATCGAACACATAAATACTAAAATGTTTGATTTATTATGTTTGAATTTTAAACAATTATGTACAATATTAAATAAATGTGGATAGTATTAAGTGATTGACTTAGTGTCGTTAAAGGTTAACAAATAATAAATTTTGTAGTAATTGCTGGACCAGAGGTCCTCGAGACCAGATACGGTTGCCAAGATTTTTTTTTGAGACCATCACACACGTAAACACTAAGATCTTTTATTTATTAAATTTACAAATGTACAAATTTACAAATGTATAAATTTACAAATGTACAAGCATGTAAACAGGAACCTTACAATTAGATGCAAATAGGAAATGTACACAAATAAAGAAAATATTGAAATACAATCTGTATAACTTACAATTTTTCTAGATAATATATTCACTTACCATACATACTAAACAACTTAATCCACTACAAGAGAGTTTCACTGAACTTACAATTAGACACCTTACAAAAAAAGCTATATTAGACGACATGCAGAATTTGCAAAGCTACATATTTGAATAATAAGATAAAAAATGTGAGCCCTTTCTCTTCGATTAAAGAAAATGCACACACAAGAATAAACTACTGACATACAAACATGTTTACTTGCACATACACTCATAGTTCATTAATAACTTGCACTGCTGCAATGAAGACAATTGAAAAAAAAAATCGTTCATACCTCTGTGTAAGGCAAAACAAATTTTGGTGAAGTAAATGTGGCTCGAATATTTCTAAAAATTAAAATATTTTAAATTTAATATCTTTGTATCAATCAGAAAAATCTTTCAAACATTTTATGAAGATGCCAGTGCGAGTGTAAACGGAAGAGGTAAGGGAGAAGTCGGGAATTTATTTCAAATGAACACCTAGTCAATTAATCTTAATATTGCCACTTCACTGAACTCTGAATAATATCTGCAAGAGTTGCTCCATTTCCTGGCAAAATGGTGGCATACATCCAACAACCTGATCTCGCGAATGTCGTTTCTAAAAACTCATCTCTTACCACTGTACCCAGTTCCCAGGGAGATCTCGATGCTAGCACCGACGCTAAATAATTTTACAATCGCCCTGTATACCGAATTTCAAAAAAATCCTCAGAAACCATCGTCCCGCGACATCCTCATTTGCCTTTGCATCTGAAAACGTTGGTATTACATCAATTCGTACGTTCTGTGCTTTCAAATTCGAATTCTTTCACCCTTTGAGCCCTGAAAATTTCAAGACAAAGCGTACACCCTGTGCTGAAATTTTCCTCGTTAGAACACGTGTTAAATTGAATATTTCATTATAATAATCTGTATGATGTCGATTGTTCAGTTGTTTAAGATTACAAAACTGTAAATTGTGTAACAAAACACACATGTTTTAATAAAATAAGCTATGATGGAAATTCATCCGAATGGATAAATTTACAACGTATAATGAACATCTGTGTCTAGACCAGTGCGGTGACCCATAGCACACGGAGAACGATTTTTGGAACCAAAGGGTTAAAAGTACACTGAGGAAAGAAGAGAACAGCGAACGCGGAGATGTTAAAAAATGAAATAAAACGAAAATACCAGGTGGCGGAAGGATGGAGGAATTTTTTAAAAGGAAGAAAAGAGAATCTTCGTGTGAAATACGGTCACTACAGAGCTCTGTAAAGTTTCTCAATATTTTTATATGTCGAGCTCTTCAACAAACAACTGGAAGAGTCTGGTCATACTTTTTGATAGAAAGGGAGCAAGTAATGTTACCAGCCGAATAAGAAGTATAGGATCGAGGTCTGCTCGACGAGCGCTTCATTCAAAAACTTGAATGGAATACGAAAGTTAATAAATAGGAGCGTAACGGGATACCAGTCAGAAAACTTCAATTGGATTTGTGCAATATCTCTTGGTCGTGGGTGAAGTTACTTCGCAAGAAAATACATCCTTCCATCGTTGAATTGAAAATGAATTATGGTTTGTTTATTAATTCTTTGCGGGCGTAATTTTTAACATGAATGTCCCGTTGGTCGAAATTATTTTCGCTCACACACCAGGAGACGCAGGCTCAACCAATTACAATAGGACGTCGATTAGCCGAACTGTAATTAATAATAGAATAGCTCACACTGTAACTAGATATCGCATAATAATGATAATTTTAATTTAGAATGTTAAATATATGGTAGTACATAGTTAAATGCATATTGTTATTACTGATAATTTTAGCTCGTTAGCGGCATAAGTTGACCAATTTTTGGATGACTCGAGTTCGCATAATCGAGATTCCACTGTATTGTTGTATAAAACCCATCAAATTTACATCAAAATGCATTTGCGAATATTGAACTGAAAGAATACAAGGTGTAGCGTAATATGCACGTGGAATTTTCTTCAGACCTGGATTCAGAAGTACAAAATCATTTAATTTTTTTCTTGTAATAATAGTAATAATAGAAAATCATATAAATATATGTTTCAGATGTCACTTTTTCCAAATTACAGTAAAATTCGTTTTATAGAAGTTCGCACACAATTTTTGGATGACTCGAGTTCGGATAATCGAGGTTCCACTGTATTGCTGTATAAAACCCATAAAACTAGTTTTACTTAAATAAATTCTCGTATTTTGATAAGAGACAATATTTTTTATCATACTGTATTATAATATTATATTTCTCTTTATTTCTCTTTATTATAATAGTAAAATAAAGAAGTTTTATGGTTATTTGAGTTATGAAGGTATATTAACCCTCTAAACCCCTAATTATTTACTAATTATCTTTTCAATAACTCCCTCTTGTTTTAAGTGTTTTATTTGAAACGTACTTCAAAAGACAGTTGCTTGGTAGGAACCAAGCAGGTACAAACAATCATGTACCTGAACACTTCAAGGACTTTTTTATTACATAAAAGGGTCATATACACGTAATATTACTTATCTAGGTAAACAAAAAGTATTTCGAAATATAATACATACTTGAACTAGTAATCTAAAACTGTCAAGTGTGACTCGACATATGGGTACCCGTGAATAAAATCGATGTCGAGTCAAAGGAGTTCAAACGGTTAACAGCTTTGATTCGCGGTCTGATTATGAGGATTCGCAGTTATCCGATTTAATCGAACGCGACGTGCATGGGTCATCCGTGGCCTACGAGGCGCGGGACACGCTGAAAGGTGCGGCGACATGAAAGAAGCGACGGCGAGAGGATGTAATGCAAATCAGTGTTAATTAAAAGCGATGGATGGAATTACGTCAAGTGGCGTTTTCACGTGGCGGCATAAATTTTCAACAAGTTGCACTCCCAACGACATTAGTCCGCATTCATACGTTACGCGGCCTGTTGACAGAGTCATTTATAATCCGTGGCGTGCAAATGAATTGAAGCCCCAGTTCCTACGACCGACACCGCCGTGAATACGGATTATTGACGAGAAATCCTGGCAAACGAACCGTTCGAGATAAATTAATACGGCGTGCCTAGTAATTCAAAGGAACGACGCATGACCCGGACCTGAAAGATGCAATTTGCGTGCATAATCGCAAGATCCTCTTTTGTTCCACTCACGCATCCGTCAAGTGGAATTCAATAAGCACCGTTGAATGCATCGTCGAAAGAAGATTAATCGTATTTTGTTACCGAAAAATATATATGTTTTCATTTATAATAACGAGGTTACCCCGTCGACTGTGTGGTGGGAGAACATAGCTTGTGTGGTGGGGTGTCACATAGCCTAATCAATTTTTTGTTTAATTTAAATTCTCTATGACAATCTTCTAACACCGTTGCGATCACCGGTGACCGCACCTCAAATTTAATTTACTTAAATAATTATTGATTGTCGCAAAATTCTGAGCAAACTTCATACTGAAACAATAATGTAGAAACAGAAGAACATGACTGAGTAGTCAAATCTTTTCTGGCTTTACGATTTATATAAAGAATAGTAACTTATATCGTGTCTGACTCGGTATGGCTGTTTTCACTGTGGCGCTCGACGTGTTAGTACAATCAAATCTGACCTTTTTCATTCGTATTCAATTAATCTATGCACAAAGTTTCATTTGTAATTTTATTAATTTGTAAAAGTATAATATTGTATTGTCACATGTTTTAATTGATAATGGGAAATGGATCACCCTACAAGAAATGAAACGAATGAAATACATGAGACAGGTAAAACAAATAGACCAAACGAAACAAATAAAATTAAAGTAAATTAAGGGCAAGGGGAAAAAATAGGGAATGTCACAAAATAGCTTCATTGAAAAAATCAATTTTTTATACTTTAGGACATCAGCAAAGAAACAGGGTCCAATGAATGTAACTGTATTGTTCATGACATGAAGTTATACTCTAATTAGGCGACAGAAAAAAATGAGCGAAAATATAATTGTTTTACATTACTTTAGTTTTTCTTTCAAGTTGAACACTGCAGATTCAAAATGGGCATACCCTGTTCTTTCCCCTTACTCTTCAAGTAAGAACAGTCTCCAAATTTGTATATAGGTAACAAATAGAACAAACGAAACAGCCGAAATAAGTACGAGGAGTCCTTAAATGTTTACAAATGGAACAACCAGAACAGACGAGACAACCGAATCAGATGAGATTAAAATAAATAAGACAAGATCCTAAATTTTTAGTAAATCCACAATTCCAATTTTACTTTAACCATTAAGGAACGAAACATTTTAAAACTTCGAATTAAATGGTTCCCAAAATTTCTACCCCCTTATAGTAGATCGAGATCCAAGTGTTCTTATCAGTTCCATCAGCGATTTGACGAAAATTTATTCCGGACATAATATCCCCGTCCCTTTGTGCCAAAACGGTATGCGCAGAATTCTCGTCCACCTTCCTCCGGCATAGAGAAATTCTTCGCAGAGGATTATCCTGCGTTTATCCTGTTTCTTCCTTTAATATTATAAACGTCTTGACCTCGTCTAACGGTATTGTAACGAACCTATCTCACTGCACCGTGAACATCAAACTTCGAGTATAAAGTTCCGAGTGAATGCACGCCGAGTGCCGAGGAATTTAATTTCACGGCACGCGTGACGATAATGCTGTACACGTTTTCCACCGTTTTCCATCGATCCCGCTTTTCCAGTCTGTCCATTACGCGTCTTCGAAAAACGTAAAAAATTTACAGCATGAATAACCTGATATTAAAGAAGTCTCCCATTCAAAAACACTCTTTCGACAGCTTTCTCTCGACTGTAGGATGTTCAATAAGCATCAAAGGGGAAATTGATTTTTGGTATGATTACTATTGCGTAACGTGACCTGTTCGTCTTTGAACAAGATGTCAGCGGTACCTTGCACGCCTAATTAACACGTTGACTGCCACGCTGTATTCGTCGAAAATGGCCACCTTTCGAAATTTCTATACAAAGAAAATATAATCTCAAGTAAAATCTTTTTAATCAAGAATATCAAGAATATTCATAATTTTGTTATTGATACCATTAAACATTAGTAAACAAACTTATGTATATTAGAAATGATGAAATATATAATAATTGAATTTAAGGGTCACCCATATGTGGCTGACATGGCGGTCACAGTGTTAAGTTTGTGTGAGTCAGAGATGGCCACGGGAGCTCCGGTCTTCCCCTAATCTGAGTCCATTCCCCCAGTTTCAGTTCCCTCCATTTCGCTCCTCGTTGCCCCTTGGAATGGACCTAGAGTGGGGGAAGGTCTCAGCTCTTGTGGCCATCACTGTTTTAAATCTACGCTATTTTTCTAATTGTAAGGACAAAAATGTATAGTGTGCCGTTTAAAAACATAGAATTAATCATGAAATTTACGAAAGCCCTCCATCTAAAAAAAAAAGAATACTTACTGGAATGTTGTGGCTCCCTCGGAACCGTACAACTTTTGTAAATAAAGTTTTTTCATTTCTGTATAACTAACTGAAATATTCCAGGTTGTTAAAGTTATTGCTCCACCCTACATATGTTTAGACATGAATATTTTGTTGTTGTAATGTACCTGAAGAAATGAAAGCGATAACAGTGTATCTTTCTTCAAACGTCTAGAAAATATAATTTCTGTGTCACTCGTTTCACGAAATGAGTATCTTATATATATTTGAATATATTAAATAGCATAAACATTCGAAGTCTGTTTATACATAGTTTTAATTCGTTTCCAATGTTGGTGTAAACAATTTTTGTCTAAGAGTTTTCAACTGCTACGTGAAAAAGTGCTAATAGTATTAGTACTTTATTATACAATTGATCTGATTACTATAATGTAAAACATTATAAATTTTCTATATGATTTGTGCGAGCACTATACAGAAATTATTTTTAAGTATGGTCGCGGTGACGTTGAATATCCGAATCTTGAAAGCTTATTATGGAAAAGACACTGTATAAATTGATAGAGGAGGAACACTTTTGAGCTGTAAGATCCGTCGATAAGGTCAGATTAAGTTGAAGGCTCGTGGACAATGGATGGGATCCATTATGGACCGCAGGTCGCCTTAAAAAGCATCCTATGGTAACGTTCCGAGGAAAGTCTTTCACGTATAACATGATACTCTTGAAAACACGTTGCGATCCCCTTTCTCGGATTTTCCATTTTTAACCGTGAAGTCCGTTTCCTTTCAATTTACATCAAAATGCGCTTCCGAATACTGAACTGAAGAAACGTAAGATGTAACGTAACATGCATCTGGAATTTTCTTGAAACCTGAATCCAGATGTATAAGATTATTTAATTTATCTCGTATAATAATAATAATAATAATAGTAATAACAACAGAAAATCATATAAATGTATGTTTCAATTGACGTTTTTTCCTAGATGCAGCAACATTTTTTTATAGAAGTTTGCATTCTTTGATCTTCCTAGGAGGTATTCAAAATAGTTTTCTTTAACTTTAATGTAAGCCTGCTTCAGTCATGGCCACGGGAGCTCCGGCGTGCCCCCACTCTAGGTCCATTCCCCTCATATGGGCTGTGATATGGGACGACGATGGACCGAGGGGGAACGAAGAGCGAACTGAATTGAGGGGAATGGACCTAGAGTGGGGGAAGGCCGGAGCTCCCGTGGCCATCACTGGTCTACTTACTTATGAATGTGTTTTTATTGATTTTACCGTTCATTTAAGAATGCTAATCAAAGTTCATATAACTGTATATTCCATTTGACCTTATCTTCAAGTTACAGCGAAATTTGTTTTATAAGTGTTCGTATTTTTTATCTTCCTAAGAGCAGTTTAAAATGGCCATCTTTGACCTCTATATAAGCGTGTAAATTTCTTTCCATTGATTTTGTTGTTCTTCTAAAAATAATAGTACATAAATATATGCTCACATAAACGTATTTGTGATTTTACCATATTTCCCAACGATAGCACAATTTGTTTCATAGAAGTGTGTATTTATCTTCTTAGGAGCTGCTCAAAATGGCCGCCATCAATCTCGATACAAGCACGTAAGTGTCTGTTCATTGATCTCGTTGTTCTTCCAGTAAATTTAAGTGAAAAAAAGTTTCTCCATTAGACCTACTCACTGTCATTTTAAACGTAATCGCAAACTCCTGGCACGTAGTGCTCTTATCAACTGAATGAACTGAAATCATTCATGGAATGTCATGAGTCACTGTTTGCATACATACATACAGAGCACTGCACAAGGTTGTATATAAGATAATCAGTGTCATTTGTAAACGAATTAAACGTAATTAGGTACGCAAACTCGGTTCGTCAACTGAATAATTGGAACACAAGATTTTTTACAATTCAAGGTTTAAATTTATTATAATTCAATCGAACATATGAATGAATTATAAATTTTCGAAGAAAATTAGGAACTTTCTATTGCCTGGCGTAAAATTTTGAACAATGGATATACGACCTTTCAATAATAAACGATTCAATTTTCAAACAAATCGGGGTACGAAATATTTCGAATGTTCGGTTCAGATTACAGAAAGAATGCTCTTCCTAAGGCATACTACGATCTTTTTATACCTTAACAACGAGATATCTACGCTTATTTGGCATAAAAGATGAAGCAACGTTACTTATGGGGTGACCCGATATTACGACGTACCATAAACAACTGAACAAGAACCAATACGGTGGATCGTAGCACGAAATGATGTTTCGGAACGCTCATACGAGTTCATCTTCATCAAAGTGTTAAAAATATCACAATTAATACATGAACAGCTCAGAAGCCAAAATGATCAACTCCATAAAATGAAGAGCAGAGAAAAGTGATGATTAGACTGCGGATGTTTATGCTATTTAACATATCCAAATATATAAAAACCGCACGTACAAAACCGCGAAAAAATGAAAAGTACACACTTTAAATATTTACATAACAAAATATAATTGTGTAAAAGTACAGTTTCTAAAATTGAATTAACATGAAAAATATTGAGCACTAAAAATGTATGATTGCATAAGCATCCGCAGTCTAGTGATGATGTTACAAGCATCATTGATGAAATGCATACGTCATTACAATCATTGGTGAAACTTAGAAATTTACTAAAAGTAGAGTTGATCGATCTGGCTTCTGACTGGCTCATATAACTAAAAAAAAGCAACGAAAAACTCAGAGTACGATGTAATGAAAATTCGGGTAATGAAGTTGAGAAATTTACTAAAAATTGTACCGATCAGTTTGGCAACTAGATGACTCGTATAACTGAACGAAAACAACAAAGAACACAGAACATTCAATGAATAATGAAAATTCAAGGTCCCGTTAAAAAGGGACCGGTCAATTTTCAGCCTGTAGACAGTCGAAAACGGTGATATATGAAAAACTGCAAAAATCCCGAAAAATTACGTCGTGGTATCCGGCGAATCGTCGAGGTGCGCAACACGCAACGTGCCGGTGAACATCGAGGAGTATCGCCTCCATCTGAAAATGGTGAAATTGACAAAACGTTTCACGACGATCGCTCGAACAGAGTGGATTGTGAGAGGCAAATGGAATGTGCTTGGATTCCTAATACGGAATTCTATTTAACGTGTTCCATCGTCTTTTGTGCTCGGTCGCCACCTCGCGATACCGTGAAGGTAAAATTGTACATGGACAACGAGCGGACGATCGTTTCGAAACGCCGTGGAAGGCTCCGTCTTCCTCCCGCTCGACACGATTGCGAATACTTGAAATTCGACGCGGTGGAACGGAGAATTATAAAAATCTCTGACACCATCGTCGAAGCACTTGAAAATTCTTGTTGGATTTTAGTTCATGGGAGGACTAACAACAGAGAGCTGTTTGTTGTTCTAGTTTAAATACGTATCAGCTGTCAGTAGTTATTAACGACTTCATTGTATTACAGGATTTGATATTACCGTATTTTGCATCAGTCTGTTACATAAGGTAGCTAATTTTAAAAATAGTAATAGATTTCGAACATTTGAGAGATCCGCCAAAAAGGAGAACCGTTTGTCTGCCCGTTTCTTGTTTCAGTTTAGATACTTATCATCTGTCAGTGGTTATTAACAACTTTACTCTATTATACGAGTTGATGTTACTGTATAAGCTTACTTCAATTTCTTATATAATTTAAGTTAATTTTAAAAATAGTAATGAGTTCCTAATGTTTCTAGTAGTTCTGAGATCGTCTCTTTTAATCTCTTGTGGTATAATTGATAGATATAATTATATATTGAATTCATGACGAATACTGGTAAGTTTGAGCAGGTGTTTTATCTCGTTTTGGGGAAAATCGTAGGAGGAAAAACTGTTGAGCCATAGTGGGGATGGGTCCTTGGGCGGTAATGAATGGAGAGGGCAAGGGTTGAACATTTGCTTCTGCTATTTTATACACAATAAGTTAAATAACAATTATAATATGAATAATGACAATGGTGATGATTACAATAATGATAACAGAAGTAGCGGTGGTGGACATAGAGATAATCATAGGGGGAACATTTACAATAATAAGAAGAATAAGAATATTTATAATAATAATAACATTATCGAGGGAAGATAGAATATAATAATGACCTTGTAAACATCGGAAAAAATGTAATAGAATCATCTTGAAGGCCTCTCTGAACCATGTTATTCGAAGAAAAAACAATTTTAATCGGTCCACTGTGCACAGAATAATTTAATACGTTCGCCCTATACGAAGATTAAGATTTCAATTTTCGACCAACGGTTCTATTCGAAAATCGTTCAGCTGTACTATTTAGGAATTTTTCAGGCGTTTCGATAATCGTTTAATCGCATAAGGGAAGGGAAAAAACTATAACTGACAGAAAAAGTCATTCGCTCTATTCCGATAAGAATGATTGCCCCGCGAGAATATGGGTCAAAGGGGGAATGAAATTTGAAAGAAAACCTTTCCGCTCTGCTCCTTTCCTCTATTCGGACCCGCGGAGATCTATCGGATCGGCTAGAGTCGAAACTTTCAACGCCCAATCTTTTCCGCCATTTCACTATAATCCGCGGAACTTTTTCAATCGCGCCCACGCGCCACCGTGTACATAAACATCGCGTATTAAATCCTCCGTTCCATCTGCCCGTTCCGATATCGTTCTTCCCGTGTATAGAGACATTCTTCGCGAAACTCTCCGCCATTCGTCTCTATATTCGCGCGAAATCAACTTACCTCGCCGCTTCGATGAACACCGAATAACTGTTACAGGCTTTTAAATCATCCACTCTTCGCGAAAGTTTGCGTGCTTAATGTTCTGAAAGTTATAGATAGTTTTATTTAGAACGGTGAAGAGGTAGCCGCGGACTACAAATACACCCCCGTCTATAAATATTGGGACACTGACGGAAAAATAAGTAAACCTGAAATATTGTTAGTTAATTACTAGAATCTTTAAGAATTATTATATAGCTCTATACCTTAGACTATGAAGAATTGAAATCTTTAACCCTCTATGACGTCATCGCTGGCTTAGACTATAGAGAATTTGTATACTCAATATTACAATAGATATCTCACTAATTATGTGTAATAAAATTACACTTTCTTCTCGCCTATGCATGTATCCACCGCGTGTCTCGATCATTGCTTCAACCAATTTTGGCGTTCATTTTAATAATTCTTTTATTGTTTATTTGTTATTATTTGGTCCCATGCGTGTTGTACATGATTCCAAAAGACAGATTCAGATTTTGAGCAAACCTCTCGCATGTTTCAAACTAATTCATCCCATTTTTAATCAGTCAAATGCAGTAAATAGGAAAACTAATTATATAAATAGTAAATGTATGCGCCTGAACATATATTTTTGCTAGTATAATCTTATAAAACTGACGATGGTTCTGTAATCTGGATAAAATACACCTTTTGTGTGAGATCAGCAGGTGTCCTAATACTTGTGGGAGAGGGTGTAACTCATTGGTTGCGTTTTTCGCGGAGGTTTATCAGCTTAATTTTTTAAATATTATAAAAAGGAGAAATTGTAGTATACTCTCGTTTAGAAGATTGATGAGCAACACGCGGACCACCAATCACTTACTTGCGGCCCGCGGAAGATCTCTATACGATCTATTTTAACCAGCTGAAGTAAAAATTGTTTGTAGCTTTCAGTCGTATATTCATTTATTTTATTTAGATACATGTACACTGCCGTCCAAAAGTATATCGCTGAACTATCTTACAAATACAGCTCATTTTTATTAGCTTATCATGTTATTTTAAAGTATGTTATTATTAAACAACATAAGCAATATTTATTATCAAATATGAATGAGTAATCATGTTACATTGTGACGTTTAATTTAAATATATCATTTACATCCGTATAAAAGACACAGATTATATTTTCAATGAGCAATTGCTGCCAAATATTTTGTCAATTGTGTACATGTAATACAGCAACGCTTTGCATGAATAACCTTGAATTAACAAACAATAATCATAGAATATTGTGATACCAGATTGAAACAGATCATTTATTTTCATATAAAAGATGCAGACTTGTATTTTATTTAAAATTCAGTTGCGTTCAATTGTTAGTAGATATAAAGAAAGATCATGTGGCATTTCTAGAAACATGAGTAACAGTAAACCGCAGAAAAATTTGTTGGTTGCCTTATATGTTCATGCGACACTGTTTATTGAGAAACTTCTATAAAGTTATTCCTCGGTGATTGTTTCACCAATGTATCGTCATTCGAAGAAACTGAGGAGAAAATGTAATAAGTTATAATCGCAGCTATTGTATCGTTTCAATAATAATAATGTTTGTGTTCCTTAGGACGCGCAGGAATTTCTCTCTTGTTTCTGTTGCATTGAATTGCACATTCTTCTAGCAATCACAATTTCAAATAATTACAGAAAATGGTTCTGTGTGCTTGAAAAGAATTGTTAATAATAACTTTAATGATCAGTATAATGATACACCATGTTTCATTTATTAATGCAGAGTACCCTATTTAAATTATGTGAGTCATAATTAGGCTCACATAATTTAAAAATATACTCCTACAAACACATAGCAAATACCTAATTTTCAGTCGCTCATGTTTCGAAAATGAAACCGCAGATTGCAACATAAGAAACTAATTTTCAATTTGTTTTGGCATAAAGAATCTGCAGTTTCCGGGTTGTACAACCTTCTTGGATCGCCCTAAATATTTTCGTCTTTCCATTTTCTAGCTAAAAAGGCCATTATAAAATTCAGAAGTAATTACAAATCTTTATAATTTTACTCTTGCGACATAACAAAAGACAGACATGGTAAGTCTTCCCAGTTCAACTGGTTAAGAGGAGGATCTGACGACTTGCGTGGCAGTTTCCTATTTTGGCGAGAATAACAAAAGACCTGCATGGCACGTCTTTCCAGTCCAACCGATTTTAACTGATCTACCGCTAAATAAAATCACACGATATCCGTGATACGTCATTTCCAATGCGGAGCACGTCCTTCCAGTCGAACTGGTTAAGAGGAATATGTGATGACATGCGCGACAATTTCCAATTCTGGCAGGAATATAAAAGATATGCATAGTCCATCTTTCCAGTCCGACTGGTGTCATCCGAACTACTGCAAAGTAAAATCACAAGATTTGTGTGACACGTCATACCGAATTCTGGCTAGAGTAACAAAAGACGCGATTAACACGTGTTTCCAGTCCAACTGGTTCAGAAGACTATATGACGACGTGCATAGCAATTTCTAAGAAAAGGCGTGCATACTACATATTTCCAGTCCAGCTGATTTCAGCTGACCTGCTGCTAAGTGAAATCACACGCCGTCTGCGGCAGTGTCCAACTTTGGCAGGAATAGCAAAAAGCAAGCACGGTACACCTTTCCGGTCCAATTGTTGAAGAGGAGGATGTGGCCATGTACGCGGCAGTTTCCAATTCTGACAAAAATAATAAAAGACGTGCGCGGTACCTACGTTTTTCCAGTCCAACCGGTTAAGAAGAGAACGTGACCACGTGCGTGGCAGTTTCCTATTTTGGCAAAAATAACAAAATACGTGCACAGCATGTCTTCCCAGTCGAACTGACTATAACTGATCTACAGGTAACTAAAATCGCACGATATGCGCGACACGTCATTTCCAACGCATAGCACGTGTTACCAGTCCAACTGGTTAAGAGGAATACGTGAGGATGTGCGTAGCAATTTCTAACTTTGGGAGGAACAACAAAAGACGTGCATCTTTCTAGTCCAGCTGATTTTAACTGACCCGCTGCTAACAGTCAGTGAAATCACACGTCGTGCACGGAAGTTTCCAATTCAGACAAGAATAACAAAAAGCAAGTACAGCGCACCTTTCCAGGCCAACCGATGAAGAGGAGGATGTGGCTACGTACGTATCAGTTTCCAATTTTGACAAAAATAATAAAAGACGTGCATACTGCGTCTTTTCAGTCCAACTGGTCAAGAGGAGGATGTGACGACCTGCGCGACAGTTTTCAATTCTAACAAAAATAACAATGCACGTGTAAGTATAGTACATCTTTCCAACCCAACTGATTTCAGCTGATCGGCTGCCAAGTGAATGATTGCAGGTCCCCGGTCTTAGCGTCTGCAGTATAATTCTTCTTCAAGATATTCACAGTCGTGAAAGTGTGAAAACAGAGGACGTATTTGCGTCGTGGGCCTGGCAATGATACGATAGGCGAAAGGAGCGTTATCAGAGCCCGCGTAGTTTAGGGATCGAAGGAGTAAAAAAAAAGAGGACGGCGCATGCGCAGTGTAAGGCGGCAGGTTCGAGAATCGTGGCGGGCCGAGCGATTTTCATTCAGTTCACCGGCACTATTTGCCCGCCACGGTTCTCGTTGTTCCTCGCAATCTCCGGGCCTCCTTCTTGTCACGTGTCCGTCAGAATTCCTCGTGTCGCGAGCATTCGAGCCGATTTCCTCCTCGAAGCTATACGAGAGCGAAATCGAGACGATTCACCGGACCCGTGTCCTCGAAATCGACTCCCATGCGATTCTTCGGGGTCCCATCCCGCCGAAAGACGCGAACAAAGTTTGTGAAAACGTTCCTCGAACACTTCGGGACGAACTCGCGAAGGTCCCATGCGCTCCACGTGTTCGTTCGATTCTCTCGAGCTGAAAACCGCGGCTGTTCTCAAGAGAACAATTTTTCCGGAGGAAAATGAGTAACCGTGTAAAATTTCCGCGGCTCGTCGCGATGACGGAAAGGACCGACTGACGTGCTTTGTCGAACAAACGGCACTTCGATATGTCGATGGTAAATGAAACAGGGACGATAACCCTTTGATTGCGGACTAATTGGCAACGAGGCGAACGCTGCGTGCGGCTGAACTGCGGTTACACGCAGTGAGCCGTTGCACCGAACGCCCATCGGCGTCAACAGCACGCGGTGAGCGACTTTGTCACGCGATGGTAGCACGCAAAGGGTTAAATACCAGTGCGGTTAATTTGTTTTTTCAAAGATACGTGAAATGAGGATTTTTGGATATTGCAGAGTCGGAACGAGGACGTATTCGATCGAAACTATCGGGAAAAGTCAATTTTAGTTTTTCTTTTTAATGGAGCAGCGAAGTCGCGGAAAGGTAGGAAGGAAATGTAATTTCTCAGCGGAAATTAATGGAAGCTAGAGTGCGATTTTGAGGAAAGTGACGGAGCATCGCGTGAAGTTTAATTACACGATATAATTAATGAGGAAAAGGTGACCGGTCCTCTGAGATGTCCGGGGGATCGAAAAGCGTGGGCTGTCACCGGTACTCGATAAACGATCGTTTGCAAACAATAAAACGAATTTCGGAAGCGATTAAGTTTTCATTGTTTCGTCGATATATATTCGCTGTTCGATCAATTTGTTATTGTTTTACCTGTACAATGCCGCTCTCGCGGGATGCTGTAACTGGTTAATTGGTTTCGACGTTTTAGCATATCATGCGTATACGGTACGAGAACAAAAGTCTATATTCGCCCAATAAATTTGTATAAGTGCGGATCATTAATCGATCGGGTAATTTCAGCTCAAATTTGTACGTTTCGGGTGTGCTGAACAAACAGGGAACAAGATAGAATAAAATTAAATTTCAGGGATATTAGACATGAATCAGCAATATTAGTAGTGTTAATAGGGTTGTAGAATATATTATAATTATTAACATTCTGCGTTTGGAAATCGAGCCATTCTGCACATAAAATTTCATTCCAGCGCCTGAGAAAGCAGATAACACGTTGAGTGTCCAGGGAAAACAGCCATACCTAATCAGACACGATATAATTTACAATTTTTTATGTAAGTCTTAAGAAAAAAAAGATTTGAGTACTCAATCGTGTTGTTCTGTCCCTACAGTATTGTTTCAGTATTTTGAGAAGTCTTTCAACTTCAGTATTATTTCAGATGTTTGTTCAGAATTTGGTGACAATCAGTAATTATGTAATAAACTAAAATTTGAGGTGTCGGTCACCGGTGGCCCCCTCGTCATTCAATGTGTTAAAATAAAAAGTGAAAAAAATGCATTTGTTAATTTTCCTAAATATGAATGTATTTAATTTCTTATTTTATATTATCGTTGCATTCTCCCCCGTACCATACTATCATTAATAAATAATATGTGTTGACAGAATAATAAATTGTAATAAATTCACTGTTATCTTTACTTTTTAGTATGAAAATAATTTAGGAAAGTAATTTATGGAACAATTTATTATTATTATAAATATGATATCTTGTGAATCTTAATACAATACTAATATTTTGTTAATTGCATTAGGGGTAGCTGTGTGCAGACTGTTCTGTTTTCTTAGATTTAATTAATTAATGTTTCTTGCTAATCAATTTCGGAAAATCTTGTTACTTTTTCCATGTTTGTTAACGTTAAATAATAAATAATATACAGCTTATAAAATCACGGTGGTATACGTAAAGTTTTGCACGTGTCTGTATGTGCATCGCCGAGAAATTAGTTTCACTTTCCTATTTTATACATGGAACCACAATGAATAAAGTTCTGAAATAACAACAGAGTTTCTGAAACACATTTTCAATGATATTTGAAATTCTAAAAAGTTTCTTGACGAACAGTCGTGCCGTCTGGCTGAACAAAAAACTTTTTCATGAATACCTTCATTATATTTCATTGCAACAACTTGCTAGCAACAAATGAGGAAAACAAGGAACAATTAATGTCGCGTTCTTGTCGCTAATAACAAATTTTTGATCACATTTCTGATAGACACTTTAAACAAATTTGTAGAAAATTCCATAGATCACCCTATACATTTCAATCGAAAACAGGTAACTTATAACACGAATTAAAATCAAATTTTTCGTACAATGATTTCTAACAAATCCAGTCGAATTTTATAAAAACCAGCTTTAATGAAAACATGTCATATTGAAAAAATTAAATTTAACCTTCCTGATGAAAAATAATTAATTCATGAGGACGTTCTTTGCTTTAAAATCTGAATAAATGAAATGTCACTTCCTAACAATTTACAATAATTAATTAAGATCATAATGTACAATATTAGTAATTTCTTTGCCCGAAAAATTAGTATTGCCTCGTAGGTATCGACGTACTTTCCACGTGAAAATAAAAGAAACGCGTTACGATCAAAAATAGAAGTCAAAGAGTGTCTATTTCGAGGAGTGAAAATTGGTAAAGTGAGCTGGTCGCGTTAGGGCAGGTCGTTTCATGAACGCAATTCATGTCTCATCGACACGTTGCGATCGTATCGAATGAAACAGAATTAGCTTTCGAATAGATTTCGATAGCATAAGAGTTAATTGGTGTTAACTGACCGTGCCAAGGTAAATACTTGACCGGCTACGACCCACATACGGTGTTTATGAGAAGTAGACAGGATAGGCATACAAAGAGGACGGGGTGAAAATATTTATCTCCCGTGGATGTGTCTGTCACGCTCGCCCGACCAATGATTTGTTTATCGAAAACATTTTGCTATTTTCGTCGCGACCGTCTCGATGATTTACGCTATATCGGCCGCCCTACGATCTTTATATAGAGGGTGCGGCGAAATTCCTGGTACAACCGCGATGGGGGTGATTCTTCATGCAAAAGTGAATCGAAACTATGGAATAAATCTTTGTCGTGCGTAGCTTTGGTTTCGAGTAAAACGACTTTGACGCCTTAGGAAAAATGAAACAGCGAACGATCTTAGGAAAAATAAAATAAGGAATAATCATAGGAAAAATAAAATAAGGAATAATCTTAGGAAAAATAAAAAAAGGAATAATCATAGGAAAAAGAAAATAAGGAATAATCTTAGAAAAAATAAAATAAAGAATAATCATAGGAAAAATAAAATAAGGAATAATCTCAGGAAAAACAATATACAGAATAAGTTCAGGTAAAATAATATATGGAATGCTTGTGACGACTTTTTTCTTCAATTTGATAAACAGTATAATGGTCTGAAAGCTTGTGACTGTTTTTATGAAACACCCTATGTATGCAGGATAGATCATTACTAAGCAAAAGGTTGATCTTTTGAACATTGAACATCTTAGGCACCAATTGATAGCAGACTCTAAGCCAGAACAGGGTTGTGTTTAAAGCAGAAATATTTAAAATATCACTTTAAACAATGAGTGTAAATAAAATAATTTTTAATACAGAAAACAAAAACCCACAGAATATTTTTAATTTAACCATCCAAAGAATAAAACAGAAATATATTTTTTTATTGCGATTCTGATTTAAAATGGAATGTCATAGCGAGTCTGACTAGGTATGGCAGTTTTCACTGATGCATGGAGCATGCCAACGAGCACTCGTCCATAGATTTAAATAACAATGTTGCTAACAGTATTGCTTGATTGAACATAACACCTGAGGCGTTATGGAAATTGGGGTTGTCGTATCGGTATACAATTTTATTTGATTGCATAGCGAAGAGAATTTTGTATTTGTTTCGAAACAAAAATTTATAGGAAATTCTAGAGCATATAAATTTGATTAAAGCAGAGAAAATAAATTCTCTGTTTGAAATCTTACCTATTGTAGAAGCACTCAAAGTAGGACTCCGAAGGCCATTTTCAAAAGGGTTGTAAAAGTAATGTATATACAGGATCTTCAAAAAAAAAAGGATCCAAAACTCTTGGTACTAGTACTCACTAATTGGAGTGAAAGATGTCGAAAGGACAGATTTTAGGACCCTATGTTGATTAGACATTTACTTCACTCGGTGAGTACTATAAGCACCTAACATTTCAACCCTTTTTTTGTGTAACATCCTGTAGAATGTGTCATAAAGGGAGGCGTGTTAATTTGAACTAGTCTGACAACCGTCGATCCGTTTCTCCTTGCAGCTTACTGCACCAACGATAGGTTATTATATTCTCACTATAACTCTTGATAATATTTAGTTTATAGACAAGTTTCTTCTTCTAGACAATAAAAATCGAAAGTGCAAAATATACTTTTTTCATTCAAGAATATTGATTGTAATTACGAGCCAGGCTTATATCATTAGTGTAGAAATTATGTCCAGAAAATCAACATAAATGGCAAGGTTATGGAAAATGTGATGGACTCTTAAAATTATTTAATTTTGTCCTTTCAAATATCGCCTGAAAAATATAATAACTAGTATTATACTGTGGGATTATTTTATAGGATTTTTGTGAATGTGTATGTGTTGATTCCGAGTCAGAGCGGATGATGATTGTTAAACTGTGCTTTTAATGAATTCATTAGAAGCTCTAAAGTCTAGGGCACCACGGTACTCGTATATCAAATTACAGAACTTAGGAAGGATCAGTGCGAGGAAAAGTAGAATTGAAACTCGAAGATGGATAGACATGAAAAGTTGCTCACGCCAAATAAAATCAGAGTTTCAAACCACATTTTCAATTACATCACCTTTCACCTTTCGAACAAATTTAATGAAGCATCCCACCCACACACTTTATTTCCCCAACGTACACAATTCTGAAAGCTTTAATAGTTCCAAATGCAAACGATTTAACATTTTGACTGCCACATCACCCACATCTGAGAGACGCATACATTCAATCATTATTTGCATGGTCGTGTATGGTATTAATAAATATACCTAATAAGGTCTAACACAGGGCATCCCACGCAACTGGAACAAGTTGTATCTCTAAAATGGTTAAACATGGGATAACATGAAATAAGACAAAATTAAATGGTATCGAATGAAGCATATTCTGAAATTAAGTTTATGCATTTTTTTGCATCGGTGCATCTGAAAATTGCGATTGCACCATTTTTTTAAATGGAATTCTATGTTTTTGGCAACACTGGTCGATGCAATTTTTTATCCTCTGGAAAAAAGTACTAACAATAAGGTACTTGAGCCTTAAAACTATTAGTTCGAAAATTTGTTCGATTTGAAGTTTTAATGGAGGACCGTTCGAACATTTGTTCAACTGTGATAAATTTCAAACTGTTATAACTAGACTGCGGATGTGTATGCATTTTATTATATCCAAATTAGTGCATGATTGAGATTTAATAACTTACTATAATAAAAATTATATATTTCAAACATTCTGCAGTCTTGTTGAAGTTTTATTTATTCAACTACAATGATGTAGGAAATCTGGAAATCAGTACATAAAAATGTATATTTGCATAAACTTACAGTCTAGTAATAACTTTTGAAGTAATAGTTGTAAGGCATGAGTAGCTTAACACTTCTGTGTAGAGAGTTAAAATTGCATCGATTAGAGTATCCAAAAGTATAATGTTCCATATAAAAAACAATTACAATTGTACTTTTTAGATGCACGGATACATAAAAACGCATAAACTTAATCCCATGACATGCTTCATTCGATACCATTTAACTCTAATGCGGTCTTCTGTTCGTTTTTGACCCATCGTGTCTTTATTTATTTAAAAAACTTTCGCAATGCTGACATTATAATACATACGACTGACTAATTTCTAAGTTTTCTTAGTCCTCTCATTATATTATAAAGTTGAAAATATGAGTTCCATACATTCGGGGAATTTCTAATCCAAAAACATTGACTGTATAGTCGAACGGAAGAACGCACTAGTGTTAATTTTGTCTTATCACTGGACAGCTTATCTTTATACAAATGTACATTTTTAAAGTTAAATATTTTTTATATTAATGCAGTTATAAAAATGAAACATTAACAAAACTGTGCTTTGTTCTGTAAATGTTTAGAAAATGTATTTTTTAATTTTTTCACGGTTTGAAATGAACGGTTTTCTTTTTATATTTGGGTACATTAAATTGCATAAACTTCCACAGTCTACTTATGACGTTCTTCCCATCTCCACCCATTTTAAAGATACAGCTTATCCCAGTTGCGTGGGAGACCCCGTGGGCGCAGTAAACGAAGTCACGAGAGTTACCGATACTGATTAAAAAACCTAGAATTTACGATTGCATTCATTCCGTACAAACACTTAATGAATCTGCCGTGTTTAGCTACCGCAGCGTAGCGCTCAAACTGTTGACACACAGATTCGACCGACGTCCAACTGAAAACTGTTAAGCCCCCAGTCTGTCGACGTCGGCAGATCGAACGAAAAACCGAGTTCTGCTCGAGAAACGAGTCCTCGACTCGCAGTCGGTCGAAAGAGCAGGCAACCGATGGACTCGAATGTTCCGAAAGATCGAGGACCCCGTGGGTGGAAGTGATTATCCGGGACGTAAAGTGACGCTCTCGGAAGTGTCATCCGGAGGAAAGTAAACGAAGTGGGTGACGAAGAAGCAGTTTATAATGTCACTTAATACCGTCGCGTTAACGAAAGCCACGAAGTCAAAGGAGACCGTATCCGTAGCTACGGTGTTCCTTTTACGTTCCCCGATGGATTTTATCGGCGTGCCCCCGCGTGACCGGGAGTTCAGTGTCGTCTGCGAGGCTTCTTCAGCAATTCGTGTCGAGTCGAACGTGAAACTGCCCACGTAAGAAGCGGCGGAGATGCCCTCGACTCTCCTCGGAGACTGTGCAACCTTGTAAATATGTGATTTCGCCGAGTTCGAGACGGTGTGCACGAGTCTGACGTTCGAGCGCGGTCGAGACGCGGGGTGGAACTTCGGAGGGGTAGAGTGAACGCAGGATCGACTTGATGAAGAAACAGGAGATCGTGTGAGAGGGAAGGGGAAGGATAAGGAGATTAAGACGTTCCCCGGCGACGGTGACGAAAATGTTGTCCACGGTGTCCAGTGTCGATGTTGACTTCAATTCTTCCTACTATGCTACTGCCGCTGCGAACAACGGCCTCGATGGATTGGCGGGTACGTGGAACCGCGTTTCTTGTTATTATTGTTGTTACCATGTAGGAAAATGCGGAGCTGAATTGGGACATCAACGCGTTGACTGCCATGGTGGTCACCGGTGATCACCGCCCCAAATACTGTTTCATTGCGTATAAATTAATTTTGATTGACCGAATATCAAACGAAACACCCTGAAAGTTTCGAAAATATCTACTTCATATTTTCTTAGGAAAAAAATCCTGAGTCACCTTATTTTTAACGTCCTGAACCGGGCTCCCCCCTTAACCCGGCAGAAGTGTCGTTTATTTATGTCACGCTAGAGGTGTCCCGTGAGAATTTCTCTCACGTTGAGAGCTTTGTTTATTTCTCACCTTATTTGCTATTTTATTGACAAAATATACGCGTACATGTTATTGAGAACCTAGAGAAACACACTTTGAGAAATTGATTTATTAGAAGCAATAAATATATGAAGCATTCTGAACAAGCATGGGAGAAATTCTCACAAGTTCACCTCTCCAGGGTTAAATAACTATTGGTCTTGATAATATTCTGAGCAACATTATAACTAGGCTGTGGATATTTATGCATATTTACACTTTTCGAATTCAGTATTTTCTCTGTTAATGTAGCTAACGATGCCCCTCAAATGGTCAGGCAATGTACTTCTTATTTTCCTTGCATTATTAAGTGCGTATTTCCTACGTGTTTCGATATGTTAAATTGCATAAACACCCGCAGTCTAATTATAACGATAATGTAGGGACACATACGCGCGATTGAATACTTATGTACATATTTTGTTACGTTACTATTTATATTAAAAATAGTAATGTGTGTCGTGTCTGACCAGGACTGGCTGTTTTCGCTGTGGCAGTCAACGTGATAAAATAAATAAACGAATAAGTCAGAGAATACACAAGGTGGGGGCATTTAAATGGGAGAAAACGTTTTAACGTTACCAATTTCCCGCAAACCTCGTACAACTGTTGTATGACAGACTCCGGGATTCCAAGCGAGTTCTCCAGTGGTTTGGTGAACACGAGATCCCACCAATTTCCGCAAAACTTCACGGCCCAACAAACGATCGCCCGCGTGTCTCGTTTTCAGAACTTTGCACACCAGTCGAAATGTATCAAATCAATTTCTGGGCCTTTCAGAGGCGGCTCATTCCCTCGATCGATCACTCGTTCGCCTTCCTGTTTCAGCTGCATTGATTTCACCTTTGTATCGATAGGACATAATTATCCTAATCTGTCGCGGATCAATATTTCCTTAAATGCACCGCAAGAACACTTTAGTCGCTTCTAATCTTTCTTAGTTTGTCTCAAAGACAACATAGACTACAGTCTGTCGCACAAGGGGACAGATATGTATACAATTGTTTGTACAATTCATATTCTATACCTACCATAAACCAAGGAATGTTGCACTACCTGCGACTGGCAGTTTCATACGCACGAATCCATAAACTGATCATACTACTCTATTGATATTCTATTCAATTTTATGTACGAAATTATTTTATTCATTTCGGCACGGTAAATTAGATATCAAGCTTGTATTGAGGTATAGTGATTGCCTGTAGTCCTAAACAAGAACTGTATTCTGTGTAGAAAGAAATTATTCTCAGAATGAGTACAGCAGGATCTCAATGATCCGACTTGTAACTAGTAACGGGAAGATTCAAATTGTAATTAAGTTTCGTACAAAAATGATAATTATATGTATTTATAGTGATATAAAATTAAACACACAGTCTTGCTAATGATAATTTCACCTTTTATCTGATGAACAATTTTCCGACGAACCGGTGTTCGGATAATCCAGATTCTAGCGAATGATCAGTTTCGAAAATAGTTCTGACCAAGGTATGTAAATATTATTGTTTCAGTGATCGAGTCTAAGAATGCTACTGAGGATCTCTACATGCTGCCTGCTTACATTAGAACGACGTCTATGGTTGTATGCATAATAGTGATGGTGCTTGGCATAATTGGGAATCTTATGGTAAGTTTGAATATTCCTCTTCTGCATACATTGCAACATAAGAATTTCTAACGTCCAACGATAAGTCTAAGACTTCTGTCATTTCCCTCTCAAAAACGCGATTTTTTTGTTGGAAGGTCGCTCAAGGGTTCGCATACTTGCGTCGTTAAATTTGTTGTTTTCATGAGCTATCAGACCATGGCAACAAAAACATCTCAACCCTTTAAAAAACGTATCAGTGAGCTTGGTGTCCCGAAACAATGGCCAGCTTAGGCAGCTGCGTTGATCTCGAAAAATTCTTACACAAATATCACCTACTGTCGTTTAAAAAACGACTTCAAGCATCGCATGCTCCCATGCTAAAAAGAAGCCATTATAACGGCGCTTCGTCCCAGAAAATCTCATCGAGAAAAGCCAACTTGCCGAGTTGTACCACGGCGGTTTAAAGGCTCTGGCAACATTATTCCGACCGATCAAATTTAATGAAGCACCTGTGCCTGACACGCGTCATAAATCCTCTGTTCCAGGTGCCGTTGGTCGTTCTACGTGGCAAGGACATGCGAAACAGCACGAACATCTTCCTGGTAAACTTGAGCGTGGCCGACCTCTGCGTCCTCCTGATATGCACACCCACCATCCTCGTCGAGGTCAACTCCGGGCCGCAAATGTGGCCCTTAGGCGAACATATGTGTAAGTCACCACATCGTTACTTAACAGCACACTTGTTAACGCGAGCAGAGTTTGATTTATGACACGGTCAACGATGCAGAGGGTGTCCTATGCAGAACTTATCTTATTATCTGCATGTAGCCGAAATTCGAGGCACCGAACCTGGCCAAAAGAGTGCAAAGGTTTGATTCCTCATTTTCATCCTGGAAACTGGCGTGTTGTAACGCTGGAATTCATCAGGGTTAACTAGACAGTACTATCCACCGTTAAACCCAGAAAACCACCCCACGTAGCAACTTAAAGACACAAATTTTCAACGACTGTACTCTTGGGGTTTTAAAGCTCAAAATTATTGATTACCACCTGACAGCTTAATCTTAGATGGTGGACGGGTCAACGATGCACCGGGTGTCCTATACGGAACCTGTCTTATTATCTGCGTCTGGCTGAAATTTGAAGCACTGAAGTTGGACAAATGAGAGCAAAATGTTGATTCCTCGTTTCACCTCGGATACTGGCGTATTGTTACGCTGGAATTCCTCAGGGTTGACCAGACAGTTCTGTCCATCGTTGCACCGAGAAATCCTTTCCCTCTAGCAATTTACAGGCGCAAATTTTAAACAACTGTCCCCTTAGGGGTGCAAAGCAAAAGATTTACTCGATGTACGTCTCTAAGTTTTTGACTGCCACCTGCCAACTTAATATTAGGTGACACGAGCACAGCGCACGGTTTATGACACGGTCAACGATGCACCGGGTGTCCTATACGGAACCTGTCTTATTATCTACGTGTAGCCAAAATTCGAGGCACCGAACTTGGCCAAAAGAGTGTAAAGTTTTGATTCCAATTTTCATCCATTGTATCAAAATGATACAGACACAGGGAGAATTCTGTGACATTGCCAAAGTTCTATTCGCCGTTGAACCCAGAAATCCACTCCCTCCAGCAGCTTAATCCTTATTCCACTAATTGTAAGAGCGACTATGAGAAACCGTAATGAAGGATGGAGGAGACTGCATTAGTGTAATGATTTGATTTTTAATTAATCCTCATTACTGCAAAAGTATTCGGTTGGAACAGAACGCTGGCTTGCGTTTGTCAGCATTGCTGCCGGTTGGAGTGATAAGGGTTAATTTCCATAGTCAGACTTCTAATATACTGCACAATATTGAATATACATTTCCTTTCTGATATAAAGTATGTAACAGAGCAATGTCTGCTCGAATTCTCCAATGATTTCACAACTTTATCCAGATTTATTTCAAACCTGATAAATGTTCCGATACTGATGGACAGAGGTGTGTTTTGCCTACTGAGAATGTAGGAAAATGATCCAAAAAGCTCCATCCTAGCTGATTTTTAGACATCTGTATATTATCTTACGTAAAAGGAGCCTAACCTGACGAGCTGCTGTACTGAACTCTCCTTTCACGGCTCAGGGGTGGCGGTTGTTTTCTGGAAAATGTTTGTTCAGTGAAAGTGGGAAAACAAATTGAGTCAAAAAACGGTTGGTCATCCAGCAACTTTATACCTATCATCAGGCAGTGTTCTTCCCACTGTTGATCGTTCTATCAACCAACCAGCAACGGGCACAGATATTTACCCGGCTGTTTTATTATTCAACTATCTTTCAATAACCCATTCTTCAACGAACGGAATATGAAATACCGTGATGTTGTTCTCGCAAACAACGCGCCTGTGTACCCACGATACATCTCGAATATCGAAACGTACGAACATTCTCCACTGTGTATTTTCAATCGAACTTTCCCTGATGATTATGGGGATTTCTTTTTTATCTTAACACGCTGTTGACCGGAAACGTATCAGCTCCTCCTTTGTTGGCAGAACATTGTTGACCCCTGACGAGTTCATTCATATTTAGAGAAGCGTAACTGTTTAGGTCATCGAAAGCTGTTAGAGCTTTATCGCTCTGTGCCATACTGAAAAATTCCCTACGTAGCCAGGCACGTGAAAATTAATTTTTGTAAATACATAATGTTGATAATGCAAACGTTGAATTAACTTACGATGTATTAGGACAGAGAATTGGACAATTAGATGATTTCACGCACACGAAATTCCTTTTACGTCGTTAGCAACATTCCAAACAACCTAACGGTGCAAAACTTATGCTTGGCAAGGTGCGATCGGAACGGTAAAGCTGCTTTGATAGCTGAGAGCAGACATACTACCGAAAAGGGTTATGTTTGGACGTCCAGGCCTCTCAGGAAGGATCTGAGAGCCATCCGTAGCTGGACGACGTGGGACGACGCCAGGCGTCCTGAGCATCGGGAGCCTAACGTTGTACATATTTATTTATTAGTTCCCGATGCCTCGATGTATAGAAATTCCAAATTTCAGCGCACCTTCCATCTCATTGTCACCCCTGACACGCACTTTGAACCTTGGTGGTCCTCAGACACTCCACTACGTCTTCCGTTGCCCTTTCCTGGACACCTCGAGAGGGTGGAGAGTCAAAATGTAAAAACCAATCGGTTTAGAGTATTGAAGCATTCTCCACCCTCACGAAGTATCCGAGGTCTAGGAGAGGAAAATGCCGAAATCATAAAAGAAGCCACCAGGAGAGTTTCGGTTAATAGGTAAACGAACTTTTAGAATATCAGAACCTGTCACATCGTCAGCTTGTCACTTTCTCACTCATTAGTCACTGTAATAAGTGTTATCTGTATATATATATATATATATAAAAGTCAAAACTTGTGTGTATGTTCCGTAAAGGCTTCTACATCGATCAATTTATCCGTACCAAATTTGCCATGAATATTCTTCGACACTCTAGAAAAGATACTGTGGGGCTCCCCACCCCCCAACCACCCCCTCTTAACTTAAGAACCTAAACGGTTCTATTCCGTTCCATGTATCCGTACCAAATTTGGCATGAATATTCTTCGACAATCTAGGAAAAATACTGTACAAAGTAGAACCAGCCCTTATTCACATAAAGCCCGCCCCCTCAAAAGCCAAAGCAACGCCGGGCACACGCAGATATTCTTCAACCCCCTAAAAAATACTGTACAACGTACAACCAACCCTTATTCACCTAAAGCCCACCTCCTCAAAAGATCGAGCAACGCCAGCCACACGCAGCTAGTTATATAATAAATTATAGAGACGAAAATTTATGCAGTCTTTACTTATCACCCGATAAGTCGTCTCATCGGGTTATTTTCTCAAAATCGCACATTCGTAATTGCCCGTTTAAAAATTTAGCAGCCGCATGCTCTCGGAGCATTATTCAAAAATACAAAATTGCCGATCGTAAATGACAAATTAATTTTCGCTTCGTTCTGAATCCGCTTTTGTTCTGTAACACGGAAGAGTGACGGTCCGGGTAGGAGCGGTAATTTGGGGTGACGCGAACAGGCCAGTCACCGCCGTGTCGTGGTAATTAGGCTTGAAACTATGAAATATTCGAGGACTTTCAAAATCTCCGAACTATCGTATAGTTGTGCCAGAGTTGTAAACTATGCGAATGCTGTGCTCAACACCGATCAGCCGTTGCAATCTATGCTTCTGTTTGACGTTCACGATAAATCGGTTGAAGTTCGATGGAAGATGCGGTGTCTGAATCGAAATCGAGTTTATATTCCTGGAAGCGCCGGCACGGCCATAACAGCGTTAAATTTCGAAACGACAGCCAAAGCGCACTAACTACTTGTTCTTCGATCAGTAGGGGATCCCGAAGTCTATCTTTTGGGGGCAAAATGTGTCAAAGTACGTAAGTACGTTTTTGAACCTTCTTTTGCCAAATTTAAAATTTGCTTGTAACTTATATTTTAATATCTGTATCTGATACTATAACCTAAATAACTAAATTCACATTAATTACTTATACATTATCAAAAATCAGTAAATATACATTGACAACACATTAACCCTCTATTGTCCGAATTTTTTTCGTGGCTATAAAAAATTGATATTAGGTGAAACCAACAAGTATCAACCTCTAAATACAAATTAGGAATGAATTTATGAATTTTTTTTAATGATTTTCTTTTTTGTTACCAAGGAGACGTTATAAAACAAAATGTATACGTCTCATTGGGGCAAAGAATTGAGTTAGATCAACAAGATATCGATATATTGGTATGTAACTTCACAAGTCACACCGGGCTATAGAGGGTTAACCCTTTGCACTCGAAGTCTTTTTCATCTGACACACATAAGCTACAAATACAAGTGCAAGGAATCTCAACAGGGAGATTTCTTTCATTTTTAGTATAGTTGTTTCTGCAGCTTAATACTTATTCTAAAATGTGCATTCTAGAATACATGAAATTGAACATAATTTTTAAGTGATTATTTAAAATAGGAAATTCGAAATGTAAATATTATAGCGACTGAGAGACGCCACACGAGTGCGAAGGGTTAAGTATATACCTAAAAAGTTTGTCAGAACGTGGCATAATATTTTTATATTTTATTACTCTGTGGAGGGGCTATCACTCCTATCGCCTCCCTCTGCATCCGCCACTGTCTTTGATTAATTTTCTAGCGGCGAAACTTCGCACTGGCTTGCATTAACCGTTTAAGCCGAATTCGTATTCCATTTAAGTAGATGAGAGAATCCGCGCTATCCTTAATTTCCCTCGGCTTTGCACCGTTTCGCTGGACGACATCCAAGAAACCGTGTGACCGTTTGAAAGCGGCTCGCCATTACCAGCAGTGTGTACCTGTGTGTGTCAGTGGCGAAGAACAAACGAGTGTAGCCGGTGGAAGAAGCATAGCTCGGTCGTAAATTGGGCGGGATGACAAACCGAGAAGTTTTTCGAGCAAAGACAAAAACTGGAGGCTCTTGAAGATTTTCAAGGTGGTTCAGGGTTGTGGAAAACGTTCCAATTCGGAACCGTTGTCCTTTGACCCGATTACAAGGTACTTCTTTCGGAAGTCGTAATTTATTTGAAAGATATAAAGGACATGCAGGGTAGTACTCAATAAATGGAATAAACAATGGCTGGTAAACATGGATTGAAAAATTAATATTCTACGAATTGTAAACGATTTTCTGAATTTTTTTTGTCGACACAAAATTGTTTACACCTTGAATATTATTCATTTTTAGGACTTGTGGTGTAGTCAATACAAAATAAATCGAATAAACACTGGTTGGTAAACATGGATTGAAAAATTAATATTCTACGAATTGTAAACGATTTTCTGAATTTTTTTGTCGACTCAAAACTGTTTACACCTTGAATATTATTCATTTTTGGGACTTGTGGTGTAGCGAATACTCAGTAAATGGAATAAACAATGGCTGGTAAACATGGATTGAAAAATTAATATTCTACGAATTGTAAACGATTTTCTGAATATTTTTGTCGACACAAAATTGTTTACCCCTTGAATATTATTCATTTTTAGGACTTGTGGTGTAGTCAATACAAAATAAATCGAATAAACACTGGTTGGTAAACATGGATTGACAAATTAATATTCTACGAATTGTAAACGATTTTCTGAATTTTTTTGTCGACACAAAATTGTTTACCCCTTGAATATTATTCATTTTTAGGACTTGTGTTGTAGCGAATACAAAATAAATCGAATAAACACTGGTTGGTAAACATGGATTGAAAAATTAATATTCTACGAATTGTAAACGATTTTCTGAATTTTTTTGTCGACACAAAATTGTTTACCCCTTGAATATTATTCATTTTTAGGACTTGTGGTGTAGCGAATACTCAATAAATGGAATAAACATTGGGTGGTAAACATGGATTGAAAAATTAATATTCTACGAATTGTAAACGATTTTCTGAATATTTTTGTCAGTAAAAAATTGTTTATACCTTGCACATTATTCATTTCTTCAACCTTCGTTTGTTAGATATTTTTTCTTCAATTTTATGATCTCTATATGCACCCTATTAATTCTGGATACTCTGTTTAACACACTGTACAATAAAATTTTCTGGTAGAAAGTTGTTTTTAAACAAAATTGATTTTGTAAATTCATTGAATACATTTGGGTTCACCTAATTATCCAGTATTCATTATTCACATATTAATTAACGTTTCCAATTATTAATAATATCGTTAAAACTGTATGAGTGATTAGTACATGTCACTGTTTGTGCGTTACAAATTGCTGAAAATATTGACAGATTCAACATACTGATACGTTTCACTGTTGTTTTTTCCACAAATAGTTCGACTAATTGTGAGATGAAAATGTATGGGTCAATTGGAAATACGATATTGCCACCGTTAATGGGGAATGAGTGCTTAATAGAAGTAGAAGCAGCGAATAGTGGCCAGACGTGACTATCAGACTAACTGAAGCAAATTAACACGTTTGCTACCACGACTCGAGGAAGAAAAACGTACACCACAGACCATGCTTTGTGTTTTGTATTTTGCCACAATACTACAGATTTTCAGAGCAGTCTTCATTTGTTCATGTGGCTACAATATGAAAAATTATTGCTATCACATATGTGTGACGTTGGGCCCTCAGAAGAGAACCCATTCTTCACACATATATGACGCTGGTAGCAAACCTGTTAAACAATTTGTACTCAATTTTCTAATTCGATTTTCTTCAAACGGAAGCTTCCGGGAAAAAATGTTATTTCACATTTACAGTTTATTTATACATGAAGATTTTTTTTAATGGAATGCCATATATTTTTTTCCATATTATAGTAAGTAAAATACTTTGGAATAAAAACGAAGATTTGCGATACAAGGCCATTCAACGTAATGCAGGGTAAATTACGAAAAAAAACGTGTGGCAATATTGCGACTGTAGTTTGGATAGGGTGCCGGCGCTAGTGTGTGTGCCGACCTCTGGCCTTTTTTTCGTTTCTCTTCAAAGTAAACTACCCGAGGAAAAACATCTGCATAAATGAACGTCCGTACACTTTAACGTTTGTTCTGTCGAGCCGTTCGATCGAGTTTTCATAAATTTCGAGAGCACCTTGATACCGTGCAACACGGGATTTAATGAAGTTACTCTTGATTCAATAAATATTAATCGTGACAGGTATGCACCGACCTGCAATGCGACAGTCTCTGCAGCAACAGATTTTCGAGATTCTTCAGTGTTCGAAAAAACTGATTCGTTACTGCTCGAAGCGTTCACTAAGTACTGATAGAATTTTATTACCAAATTTTTGGTCTCATACTTTTATTATACACTACCACTCACGGAAGTATGGACACTGCATTAAAAAGTTTTAGAATTTAGATTTAAAAGTTCCTAATTTATTTTTGTTTGAATATTATTTAATTATTGTGGGTATAATTCGTTAACTTGTTTATAAAATGTAAAACTGACTGGAAGTAAAATTATTCTGTGTTAAATAATTTATGTGTTTATTTATTCTGTAATTCTCAAGTGTCCATACTTCCATAAGCGGTAATATACGTGTGTACGCACACTTCACAGACGAATTTATTAAAAACTCTTTAACACATGAATTATTTTTGTCCAGTTTAACTTAATATTTTCGTGTTACAAAAGTAATCGCCACTGCAACTTTGCTGCCTATGAAAATGAAATGAAATTAGAAATTATCTATAGATGGAAGAAGTGTATTGATACAGAATTTTATAATAAAACTAGCATGCCCTAAATGCGGCTTCACCTGCGATTTTTCTGCCTATAGAATTTGAAATATTACGTTTTTTTCCTTGCATCTTGTAGCGGGGTGAATTCTCTTTCGAGCGCACGGGCGCCGAAGTTTGCCACCTAGCGGCTGTGCGTGAACTATACCCACGTGGACAGCTCGCCAGCACGCCGACAACAAATAATCCCATGTTTTGTGCTCGATATATTATTTAATCCGCTATAAAATATAGGTCATGACACTCCAGAAACTGCAGAAAAGCTATTGTGAAAATTTCATAACAATCGCTTTAGAAGTTCTTGAGATTTTTGCGAACATACAAACAAACTCTGTCTCTTTATTAAAATAGTACGATTGTCATTACTGCACTGCGGATCTTTATACAATTTAACATACCCAAATATGTGCAAGATATACATACTATAAAGTAAGTGAAATAACAAATACATTTTGTAATATTCAAGGCATAATATACAATTTTGTAGAAGTTCTATTTATTCAACTGCGTTAAAAGAAAAAATACCGACACCTAAAATTGTACATTTGCATAAATATCCGCAATCCAGTTATTACTTATTAAAAGTCATACGTACTCATACTGCGAGAAAGCTGGATCTCCGATGTTTGCGTTGCGCTTTCGAATTTACTGTGTACGAAGTGGTGAAGCGATTAAAGCCGAATTAAGTTAGATCCAGCTTTTATCCAGAGTGCACCGTTATTCACGGGACAACCGCGGACTTCTTTCGAACGTTTCAGAAACTTTCTGACCTCGTTTTCCGGGCGAAAAACGAGGGACTTTTCAAGGAGCGTGTCATAAAGCCACGAATTACCGCACGACCAAACGTTCTCCACTCTTTCAAACTTTCATAACAAAAAGTTTATCTCTCGGCTCACCGTAGGTGAAGTTGTACAAATTTCAAAGTCATAAATCTCCTTTTTTTAACATAAAAATTCTATCTTTGGAATACGAAATGCGATTCGCTTGAAGCGTGCGAATCGTTGGATCTTTCAATGTGTTATTTAAATATTTTTATCTGCTTGCAACATGAAGGTAATGAGTCACACTTTTTTGAACAATTTTTTGGATACGGTATCTATGTTTATATTTATACACGTAGTTTTAATTTTTAATATTGAATTGTACAGGATGTTCCATCTGACTAGTATACTTTGAATATGTCCATTACTTTATAATATTATAATACTGTGATTGACTAAAATTCAAGATTTCAAGATTTCAAGGTCGTCGATACTTCTTAAATGACAATGTAAGAATATTCTTCTCGGTGTGATGCTATAGCTAACATCAGGACGATCTCAGTGATCTTGAACAGGATGACTTTCGAAGGACCCTGAGCATGATTATTCGTTCGAATTAATTTGAAGATTTTCGTTGAGATATAAAGACATTCAAAATATAAAAAAATTCATGAATATAGTACGAATACACATGAATGAATCTGCAAAATTTCATAAAGATATGTTGATCAGTGTTGTCAAAAAAAAATCCCAAAGTATACCCTTAAAACAGATCCAGAAAGGAGAATACTTCTTTAAAAAACAAAGCAGAAATGGTAAAATCTCATTTAAACTAAGAATTATCTTTCGATCAATATTACACGAAGGATCTTCATTTCCGGAGAACATGAAAGAAGATTCCACCGCCTTAAAACCTTCATGCGACGCAATAAGGCGACGACGTTGCGACGCTTTGCCGCTCGGCGGACGTTCATGGCGTTAATCTCAGAACGTACGGCGAAAATTTCACTTCCTGTCGTTCTAAGTTACACCGGAAACGGTCGTGGAGGAAATTTTCGTGTCGTGAGTGGATCACGAAGTTTCCACCGGATAAAGATTGCAGCAGATCGGCCTTGAACGCTTCTTACGTGGTCGCCTCGAACCTCCAGAAGTCCCTGGACTCCCCAGGGTGACGTTTCAGCGCCGAAGCCGGACCCGAGGGTTTCCCTCGTCATCGTAATGCGACCTCTCGCCATCTCCCTCGGATTTATGATAACGCGCCACCGTTTGCCGCTGATTTGATAAAGAGAGAGGCGAGCAGCCGATTTAAAGCACGTGGCTTGCACATCTCCGTGGAAGTCGCCACTTTGCATGACATCGATGCGCTCTGGCTGCACGAGTCGGGAAACGGGGAAGCGGAAAAATGGAGCAGAGCGGTCGTAACGTCGAAGAGTGTGTCTTAAGAATATTGAATGATGTAACATAGAATTCTGATGTGCTGAAAGCCACTGAAAAACAAGCAGTCAATCGCATTGAACTTACGGTACGGTCATACGGGGTGGTAACACTGATCAGAAGATCATGCCAAAATTCCAAGAGTTATAATGGACAAATGAGGCTGTTAGAAACCAAACTGATTAGCTTTAGGTTCTGTACGTTCCTCAGTTTCAGTACGAATGACATGGGAATATGTAACCGATTTTCATTACCTTTTTTTGGGTTGGCCAATAAGTAATGTCGGATTTTTCGGTAAGAAACCATACTAAGTTGCTGCGACTGGTTCTCAACGATGGATTTCGATATTCCTAACATTTCAGCAATCTCTCGTGCGGTACAACGTGGATTATTTTTAATTAGACTAGAGATTTGATCGTTATTAATCTCGATAGGTCTGCCAGAACGTTTATCATCGGTAATACTAAAATCTCCATCACGAAACTTTTTGAACCACTTTGCACCATTCTTTCATTCACGACACCACCACCATGCACATCAGAACCTTTTTTGCTGTTTGTACCGCATTTTTACATATGCGAAGATAGAAAGGCATAATTGCATGAAAATACATCTTCTCCTCGATCATGTTCAAATTAAAATAAACAGTAAAGAAATTTAACCAAACCTAATGAACTTTTTTTAAAATTCCACGTTAAAATCTCAGCTTTCAGATTATACGTGCGTTTTATAAGTTACAAATAGTCTTTTGTTTTAAAAACAGCAAAGAGGATCTCTTACGGAAAAGTCCGACATTACTTATTGGCGAACCCAATATTTTATGGAGTTGATCAGGTTGGTTTCTGAGGGGCTCGAATTGCGTCAGTCGCCAAAATATACTGTGAACGATGCAAGAAAAATTGAACAGAGTGGCGGAGAGAAAGGCGAGAAACGATATCATTGTGCTGCGCTGGTCGCCCCAATCCCCCGATGCAAATCCAATAGAAAATGTTTCTTTTGCTCTATTGTGAAGCATGAACTCCGAGAGAAACGTATTTTAACGTTGCAGGCTCTGGTACTATGCTGTACACAGTGGAGAACGTCGTTATTTACGGAATAACCAGATGCGATAGGCAACATCGTATCCCGAACATCTTAAAACGACAATAAATCGTCGAATCAGTGGAGACTGCATTTGACCCCGTGTTTCGAGTCGTCTCGTGTACAATCCCGACGAACATGGTATTATACTCTTCTTTTTTGCAGCAGAACAATGCGTCCCTGCAGCCGTGGCAGCGTTCTCTCGCTTCCTCGCTGGAAAAGCGGGGAACGATCGAACGAATGTAGAGAAAGAGGGTGATGGAATCAAGCGGCGAACAGTGAACATCGTGAAGGGTCCGTATGCTATGCGATTACCAACGGAGGGGTTACATTTTGGGAATGGCCACCGATGGGAATGGAATTTAGGTGTCTGGGGTTTATGAGGCGCGTACGGATCGCTTCGAGTTCGATATCCTTTCCCTGGAACATTTCACTGACGTTCCTCGCGCGCCTTTCCGACATTGAAAACTGGTCCACCCTTTAGATATTCCAGAGACGTCGAAGCCAGACCTTTCGACGAGAGTTTTTAGCCCTTCACGGTTCCGATTTGTTAAGGGACCCTCGGACGATCAATATATATTGTTAATATTTCAGTATTGTCAATATTATTGACAACGTGAGAGGCCAAATTGCCGTATTGTCAATATTTAAAATATCGATGAGCTGGTTTGATAAAAATCAAAATATTTTTAGTATTGGCAATAAGTATTGATCGTGTGAAGGGAGAGATTGACGTATTGTCAATATTTAAAATACCGATGTGTTGGTTCGATAAAAACTAAAACATTTTTAGTACTGACAAAAAGTGTTGATCGTCTGAGGGCTATCATTGACAATGCTCCTGTTAGGACATAGCAAAGAGGCGGATTTAAACTTACGACGCGGCCGTTGAAGGCAATTTTCGAAGGGCTGCATTCAACAGTTGTTCGTAACATGTGCTAGTCATGCGGAAGTAACTTGCATTTTCTGTCTGGATCGACTGGATTCAGTTTCAATTCAGCGTTCGTACTGTTCTTGTACCGTACCTTGCGCATCTACAAAATTATTTAAACGGCTGATGATGAAACTCATTGAAGGCGTACCATGTTGTAAGAATTGAAAAAAGGGAGCAACAGTGTGGTTCCTGTTAAAAACATTTGTAAGGTACATAGAGAAGGCATGTTCTGTAATACAAGAGCGTGTACGCCGTGTCCTGAAAAGAAACAATCTAATGTGCAAAATTTTTACATTGTTCGAAATTATATTTGAAATAGTATGACGCTGTTGATTAATAATGAATCCAATCTCCTACGTTGGCGATTATAGATAGCCTTTGAAAGAATTATATAGTAAGAGGTTAGCACGTTGAATGGCACAGTGAAAACTGTCATACCTAGTCAGACACGATATAATGTCCTATTTTAACACGTTCCCTGCAACGTGTACCGTTTTCGGTACACGCTTCAATTTTAATTTGATCGCATACCTATCAACGCTTATGAATCGACTGCGGATGTTTATGCAATTTAACATATTCACACAGTTGAAATGTGTACCTAAAATTGCATAAGAGAGCTAAAAAGTGAATATTTTAAGCGTACGAAGCACAAAATATAGTTACGTCAAAATTTAATTTCTACGATTATATTAACATAAGAATTGTTGAAATTTGAACATGTATATTTGTATAAACATCCGCAGTCTACTTATGAAATTTTGAGTAACATTCACGGTAAGTTGATAGTAGAAATAGAAAGTGTAATATGAAATAGATATATATTTGTACAATCAACCAGGTATATTAATAAATAGCCATTTTGTCATGTCTGTCTAGTGGCGGAATTTTCTACTGTGGCAGGAAATGTGTTAAGTATAAATTTTGGAAGAAAAGAATATGTTAATCTTTAAATACATGGGTATCACCTTCTACGATTATTGCAATATTAATGTTATCCCAAAATTTTATAAGAATTATTAGTTATTTACTGAAACAAAATTCGTCAACGTGTTAATAACTAAGGTACAATTTTTCGGATGTATGAAAGTAATATATATGTGAAGGGAAAAATACGTGGTACATGCATGATACTGTAAACTCCATTTTCCTTTGCGTCATTCTGCGATTTGTACTTTAGCCAGTACATTTACCGAATCCAATCTTCCACTGGATTTTCTACCCTCCTCGTCAGAATCCTTTAAAATCCCGTATATTCGGTGCTCCAATATTGCTTTTAGAACAAAGTGACAACAAGAAATGTTAATTTTATCGGCTCTAAGGGGAGTGGAATCACTGCTCCATAGTTGAGTGACGTAGGAATTCAGTTCATCTTCGGTTGTAATTTTAATTAATAGCAACAGTTCTGCGTTTCCAATTGTGTTTCTTTTCCTTGTTGCACTCTACGTGTCTGTAGAAGTTTACAAGGTGCGCCTGAGAAATAGGAAAATACTTCAGAAGTAAATTTAAGGTATACGAATAATTTAGGAATAATTTTTAATAATTAAGAAAAAGCAAGGCATTCTCGAACTGATTTCTAGTATCGCTGAAACCTGGGATCTCGATGAAAGAAACTTTCACATTTGATATAAAATTTTAGACTCCAAGATCATTTTGAAGGCACACTATTATGCATGTCTAAATGCACATTTATGTCAGCTGCAAAATACAGTAGAAAGAATATGTGTATTTGTATAAAAAACATAACTTAATAAATTATGTTAATAATATTGTACATTATTTATAGATGAACATTATACAGTTAATATAATTTATTACATTATTGAGATTAAATATATATGAATTAATGCATAAATTAATAGATTTAAATAGTAATATGCAATAAATAATGAGTGAATAATTCCCCCTCTTACAAATAATTATATAATTACTATAGAATTCAATATTTTGATTTTAATACAAATTATTTATATACTATTATTTTAATATTACAGTAATCATTTATTTTTTAAATTTAAAATTAAAATATATAGGCGAAACAGGATGAAATAGCATTTATAAAAAAAATTTCCTTTTCTCTTATTCACCCTTTGAAGCCATTTCAATTATGTATAAAAATTCTCTCCTCCCTGCATCAAAACGCACCAGTAACTGTACTGCTTTGTTCTCCAAAATTTAACAATATAATTTACCCAAATAATGAGTGGACTGCTATAAGAGTCTAATTTGAGTCTCTAACAGCATCTGAAATTCCGTTACCGTGAAATAAAATATGATCCCTGGTGGATCACGCGGAGCTTTCACGACTTCAGACCGTGAAACCCGAACACGAGACGGCGGAAACTTTTCCACGAAGTGTTCTCCCGGTAAATCGAGACAGAAGGCTGGCAGAAGTTCTCTTCCTCCACGAGAGACCAGGTTTTCCTTCGAGATCTCGAATGGCGATATGTCACCGCCTCTAGTGTTTTGAAAAAGGGACTGTGGGGAAGGAACAGCCTTTCGAATATTACTGACGAACAGTATCGAATTTCGAATTTATTAACCCTTAATTACTGACAATTTTTGGACGCTTATACGGACACTTTGACACTTTGACTGCGCTGTCACCCGTCTATGGGTGACACTGCTATTCAGTCAGTACTTATTTAATTATGTGTATCATTAACTCTAACACGCTGAAGGTTTTAGAAAGTTTAAGGTCAGCTTAAAGGAGGGTCATTCTGTGTCCAATTTTAGTTTTTCTGCTGGAAGTATGTTTATTTATACAGTAAAGTAACAAAACATCTAGGTACTTCTTACTGAACAAATAAAATATCAAAAACGTTTGTTTACAATCATTAAATAGAATATATTTCTGACACAAAACCAGACTACTGGCCTCCTAGATAAATTCTGCTTCAAAAAAAGTAACGTTTCGAATTCTGTGGACTTTTTTGGACCCTCCTTTAAGCGTCCTAAAAATTATAAAATTTACTAATATTATTGATTAAAAAGCGTATTATTTAAGCGTATGTTCATTCTGTACAAAAAGTGGCAAGTTTTGAATTTCCAACTAATACACGGTGGCAGTCAACGTGTTAACACACATTACTATTAAATATTTATAAAATTAATTCTGGCAGTAATTGTTCCATAGAAATGAGACGCGACATATATTAGAAATTTTTATTAGAAAATGTTTTTCAACAAATGAAAACGTGTATCATACTGATTGACTGTGTGTCGATCAGACCCCGTGTCATTAATCAGAGGTTATCATTTATCTTTTTATGTATTTATTATTAACGTCCATTCACTGTTCTTGCAGACACTTTTAGAGGTTCTTTCGTAAAGATACTATTTTTTGCTAAACGCATGCTTTTGTTCATCCTGTGAAGCTCCTGTTCTACGCCAGACTCGACTAAACGGATCCACTAACGCAATTCAAGTCGTCCTGATCCTCCGTCGAATCTCTTCTGACAAGTGCCGTCTCGATTTCTCTGTTGTATTTCAAAGCCATAGTAGATTCGACCCATTGAAATACCGTACATGTATGTAAATATAATTGCGGTTCCCTCGCTATACATAAAAGGGTGAGTGGCTGTTAAGCCTGGTTCACACCTGCATACTTTTCCCCGCAAACACTGAATGAAATTTATAAAAACTGTGCGAACACGGTATAAAAACTGTTGGCAAATAATCTTTTAGAAACGTTTAATGAAATGCCTACAAAAACATAACAATTGTTTTTACTATTTTAATTTATTTTCTGTGTATCCATGTATTGTCGAATTAATTCTACGAATCTTTTCTACCTTTTTCTCAATTGATTAATACTCCTTGCTAAAATTTATTGATCCTTAGGGTCTATAGTCATCAGTAGCCCGTTTGACCTGCTCCTGATTGGTAAATGTTCGGCCAGTTAAAAAGTTTCGCAATGATCTAAATAAATGAATATCTATTGGGACTACTTCAGAAGAATATAATGGGTGTGTGATAACACCTGTTGTCAAAACATCCTAATTGTTTGCTGGGTAATCATTGGAGTATGAGGCTTAGCGTTATCACGATGAAACAATAAAATGAAAAAATGATAATGAAATGCCTTTCCTGTTCACTAAATATCTGTCGTTTAATTCGAAGCAAGACATATGTAATTATTCTATAGAACCATTGCAAATTTCTGTGTAGGATAATAAATTTAATGAAACGAAGCTGGTAGTAGGTAATGCAGAAACCGTCAGAACTTTTGCACTCACCTATTACATTTGTTTTGTTTCTGCATGCAGGCAAATGCTCGTAAACATTTGTAGCATCTGAACAATAGTACGTAGATGTGGACCAGGCTTAAGCCGACAAACAACTTGAAGCAATTCCTGCAGTGAAACAGTGTTCCCTTTGAGCTGCTGTATTTAATGGCAGCTTTGGTTCCTTCTAAGACTGCATGTTTCGCAAGTTCTCCAGGAAGCAAGAAACGTACAGCTCTTTGAATTTACCAGGATGCGATGTTAATACATTAACTAATAGTTTGTCGAACTCGTATCTAACACAGTAAAGGATTTCTATTTACGTATATTTGTAATAAACATATGACAGAAGTAATGAAGTGGTCGCTCATTAATTAACACGTTGACTGCCACGCTATATACGCTAAACACAACACACTTTTCTATACAGACCATGATACAATGTGAAAGTAATCTTAAATTATACCCCTTTTAATCAATGACATTAATAATTCTTTATAGAGTTTTTACTGCATCTGTTAGACCTTTTTAAATATTTTTACTAGTACTATTCCTAGTCAGATAAATAACAACTGAACTTAAGTGTCACTCAGATATGGGTGACATGGAAGTCAAAGTGTTAAATATAACATTAAGACGCTTTAATAACAATTTAACGTTGCTTGGCGTCACATCCATAAGGTGGTATAGCGTGAACAAGCGACTTGTCAAAGATTAGTATAAAATATTGACAGCGGAATGTCGAATTCCAAATTCCCGTGCTGTCATGTTGGAACCTTTGTTATATTAATTGCACCGTGGATGTTTATGCAATTTAATATAACCAAATTGGTGGATGATGGGCGTTGAATAACTTACAAAAAAGGAATGAAACTTCAACAATGCTGCACTTGCTCCTATCTTGCTGGCGAAAAAAAAGTTACATAATTTACACATTTCAAGAAACGAGTGCAACATTGTTCATGTTTCATTCATTCAATTGCATCGGTACAGGAAATATTGAAGTCCAAAAATGTATACTTGCATACATATCCGCAGGCTAATAATAATGCTTCTGAAAATTGACAGACCCTCGGCGAACGCATTCTGAACATAATTCGAAACAGATTCCTGCGTTTGGAAGGTCCAACTACGTAACAATTAATTTACCGACAGCGAGTACGGAACACAAGTTTTGTTTAACTATTGCAATTATGGAGAATATCAGCAGAAGTGTGGCGGTGTTTCATTGTTGGCGGTGCGAACGTAACTGAAATTACTCGATGCATGACAGACAACATTGTTGAACGCATATTTCTTTCTTATAAATTTTTGTGCGCTCAATACGAATCTGCAAATCGTTTTTTCCATCATACTCATTTTTTGAGAAAATCAGTTTTAAAAAAGATGCAAATTTTCATCTTCAAAGATGTTTTGTGCTTTAACAGTAATAGTTATTCAGTTCCTTAATATAAATTATTATTACCTTATGAGGACTCAAACATGTTAAAAAAATGATCAATGTGAAAGGGACACCAGAAACGCGACAAGCTTTTCGGATAGTTTTCAATTTATTTTCAAAACTGAGGGTTTGAGAGAAAAATGTAACTACACCGTGCTGTAGAACAGAACCTGTTTTCATGGAAAGCACCAAGAAAAGCTACAGATCACGTTTTGTTTTCACTACAGAAACGAAATAGTTTGGGAAAACATGGGGCGCTGGCAGTGGTTCTCAACGCCAGCGGTCGCCTCTAAAATGATCCAGTAACAATATACTTAACTGAGTCTTTTAAAATTCAAATACAACCAACACAAATTCTTTTTTTAAATACCTTGGTTTAGAGATGCCTACAATATGTATTTGTCTTCTTGTCATCTGGAAGGTAGACAGAAAAAAACATAGGTCTCCATTTATCTAACTAAGGATGAACTGCTGAAATGCTACCTATGTATACGCAAGACGTATTTGCCGGACCTAAAATAAAACCTTGTACAGTGTTCCACGGTTGTCTGGACGAGCATTTGGGGTCTAGAACTTCCAGCCAAGCGAGGTAAGGCGTTAGCATCACCTTCTCGAGCACAATATTTACGAATGTAGCTCGAGAAGGTGATGACAACTTGCCCCACCTCGATTGGCTGGAAGTCCTCAATCGTAAATTCTCGTCCATACAACCGTGGAACACTGTACGTTGAACTTACTGACTCTCTTTCCCGGCGTACAACACATCGTGAGTTCTTCAGAATTTATCTCACAGGACACGGTGCACAACGGCTGTAACATCGAATTCAGGAAGCCTCCTCGAGATTTTCGAGAGCAACATTTCCGGAACAGAGCTCGTTTCGTTAATGCACGTCCGCTCCCGAAATTTGTCGCGCGCAATTCGAGGCTGACGATGAACAGAATCTCCTGGTTCTTAAGGAGAGCGGGCCAGACGCTGAACAGACGTTCAACCAGTCCGCGAGAGAGGAATTTCCTCGAATGAAGAGCGCCCCTGATCGTGCTTATAAATTGCCACGGAACAAAGCTTCCGTATAAATCAAAAAGCTCCATCGACAAGTCCCCCTGCCCGTTGCCAATTGAAATTTATCGAACTCGGCTGCGCGGGTTCCGCGGCAATAAAATAAGTTTTCGACGTTCGAATGATTTAATACGCGCACTGATACTTGTTAAAGCGACGTTTTAAAAGAAATGTTAAAAATCAGATATTCAATAAATCCATCATTCTCTTTTCTTTCATACTTGTTTACTCGCCGGTTCTACGTCGCTTGGCAACATTGGTTTCATTTAATTAAAAGATTATTACTTTGTGTGAAAGTTTGAAAAATATTAAACTGCAACAGAGTCGTAAAATATAAATCATACGTCTTTTACCTTATGGTTTATAGTAAAAATAGAAGATTGCAGTGTGACTGGGGAGGTATGACAGTTTCTACTGGTTCAGTTTTGACGTCACATCGACTGTCACGGTTACTGGCTATTGGAAGAAATAAATAATGCTGTTCAAGAATTTCATGTTTGTTGTGGAAGATAGTATACATACTTCTGGTGTTTTGTTTAATATTTACATTTGTAAAAATATTATAGAAATAAGTACAGCAACATTAAACCCTCCTTGGCGTCACACATCCGTGAGGTGTCACAGCGTGAAGAAGCGACTCTTCAAAGATTAGTATCAATACAATTGAAAGTGGAATGCCAAATAAGAGTTCGAAAAAAAAAATTCCGTGTTGCATGAAAGAAAATGACGCAAAGTTTCTCGGAGAGGAAAAAATGGTTTGGAAGTCGAAATTACTTTCGACCCCCAGCTGTTGTTCCTCGGATCTGTAAACCGTTTTCCTCGGTGGATAGCAGGCTGACGACATCATCGCGATGCCAATCGTTAGTGAAGTTCCTCGTAAAAGAAACAAACAGCAGATGCCGCTAACAAGGCGCGAAACGTCCGGGGAAAAATAAACGTGAACGTAATGACCGTCGGCGACATTTTATCGCTCGACTGGAATGAGTACACGGGAGGATATCAATCGAGCTTTCGTCACGTTTCCATCTTTGTATTTTTAAAAATAAAATTCTCCCCCGCCGTTTACAAACTCTACACTAATAGAGTTTAATCTACTCTGTCGTTTACGATCTTAAGTATCCATTAATTTTGATGTTCAGGCATTCAAATCTTCTGGCGCTTTGGTGTTTTGGTAGTTTAACGCTTTACTTTACTGCTTCGATACTCTACTTTAGTTTAGTGCCTGAGTGCTCTGATTTAGTAATTTAGTAGCTTAATACTTTGGTTTAGTAATTTAATAGCTTAATACTTCAGTTTAGAAATTTAATACCTTGATACTTTGGTTTAGTAATTTAATATCTTAGTGCTTCTGTTAGTAATTTAATAGCTTAGTGCTGTAGTTACTAATTCAGTACCTTAATACTTTGGTTTAGTAATTTAATACCTTAGTGCTTCAGTTTAGTAATTTAGTAGCTTAGTACTTTATTTTAGCAATTCATTAGCATAATACTTTAATTTAATGTTCTAGTGGTTTAATATTTTACATTACTACTTTAGTACTTTACTTTGGAACTTTAGTACTTCAATACTTTGCATTGGTACTTTAAGCCCGTACTTTAGTATTTTCGTATTTTAGTATTTGGATAATTTGGTACTTTGGAACTTTAGTACTTTGTCATTTTATCACTCGAGTACTTTGACACTTTGGTACTTTGTGAGTTTTACACTGTTACAGTTTGACACTCTGGTACTTTGGTACCTTGCAGTACTATTTTAGAACTTTACTCTAACACTTTCTGTACTAAACACTTCAGTATTTCAGTAAAAAAAACAGTGAAGTACTTTAGTGCAAGAATAATTTAGTGCTTTTGCACTTTATCCCTCGACTTCTGTACTTTATGTATTCACTTTAGTAAATTATCTATTCACTTTAATATTATATCTCTTGACTGCAGTGCTGTATCTATTCACTTCAATAACGTGATACACGAATAGTTTAGTACTTCAGTGCTTTAGGATTGTAGTATATTAGTACAAACAAAATAAACTTCTGCCGTGACATTTACAACTCCAATATACTCCACCAGTCCGATGTTAACTGTCCATAAATTAGCACGTTCACCGAGACTTCTCCAGGTCGTTTAAAAATAAAATCGTTTGCTTTAAATTAGGATTAGCAGATCTCTAACACACTTCACCATGTTTACTGCAGTTATTTATAACGATTCAAGCAAGGTAGCAATTGAGAGGGCCAACCGCAAGAAGCGTTAACTGTACAAGATATCGAAATTTGCCTGAGCATATTTTCTACATTGTTCATAGATCTTTAGGTGTAAATACAGTTGGTATGAATTAAATAACTGACACACTTACTGTCCTCTGACATACATACGATTACAAGAAAGTTTATAAATCAAATATTAAATGAGAGAAAATCTATATAACGCGCTCATTTGATCATTTTCATGAAGCTTTGACCATTTATACAAGAACTCTTAAACAATAAAAGTTTCCACAGTATCCCTTCTATAGAAATTATTCCACAACTCCTATTTCATAATTGCTTTGGTATTTAGCTTTTATCATTGATAAATATGTTCATTTACTTCTTTTACATGCGTTTTGTTTAAATGAATGAAATCGCACACACCTGACAGCGGCCGACAAAGTCTTAATTACTTCGACTTCGTCTCATTCATAAAACCGTTCCAGACGTTCGTCATCCCATCGCCAGGCATGAATATCGGTAAATCGTTTTTTCGCGAACGAAATGAAGACATATTTATTCCTGTCAGTTATTTATACTGCGCGGCGTTTCCTCGAGTAACGAGCAAGACATCCGCGAGCAAAAAAGTCGTACAGAGGTGAAAGCGAGGGTAATTTTCAGCAACTGCTCTCCATATCGAGAAGTTCGCAGTGGAATCGCGAAAATGTCTGGAGGAGAAAACACGATTCACGGGAAGCTACACGCGACGATAATGGTACCCCGTTAACGAGCATCGTTGTTCACCATATTGGTGTACCATTATTAATTCCATTAGCGACGTCGTCGCTGCCTTTTTTCGCCCGTTCTTTTCATTCTCTTTTCGTCGTCTATAAACTGCCCGTACGCCGACAGACAGCAATTACGTCGGGCTGTTTACCTTCCATCTTCTTCGCCGCAATTTACCGGTCGGAAAAATACAACTTCGCGTCTAAATAATGTTAACGCAATTTAATGAAGCAGCATGCTCTGAACGCGACTCAACCCGCAATTTTTCTGCGTATAGAATTCGAAATATTACGTTTTTTTCTTCTTTCGTCTTGTAGCTGGGCGAGTTCTCTTTCGAGCGCGCAGGTGCCACGGTTTGCCACCTAGCGGCTGTGCGTGAACTATGCCTCCGTGGACGGCTGGCTGGCACGCCGACAAAAAGTAGTTCCGTGATTTTTTATCTAGACATATTATTTATTTCGCGATGAAATATAGCCTGCGACACTTCAGAAAATGTAAAGATGCTATTGTGAAAATTTCATAAGAATCAGTGCAGCTGTTTTTCAGATTTTTGCGAACATAAAGAAACTCTGTCTCCTTATTATAATAGTAAGATCGATGCTCTTAAAGATAGGGTCAAGATACAGGGAACATTTATAAAATGGGATAGAGAGCTGTCATTTTACTTCGTTGAAACTGTCTTATATTTCTGTTGTGGTCTAGATTTGAACATATAATTTGAAAATATAATTTACTTAGTTAACAGTGATACAAGATTGGTGTTACGCGTTTATACTTCACGGAAATGTGAAGAGATGAGATGCAAACTGGGTCGAGATCGAATGAATTTTGGCTTCAGCGAAGGAAGGCGCTTCTCGTTCGTGTTTTAAGAATTTTATTATTGGTCCGTTTGAAGGAGGAAGAGATCCCCTTTTTAGGAAATGGAAATGTCTGCGTTGCAGAGTAAAACCCTGGCAATAGTTTATGATGGACAAGGCCCTTCAAGAATCTCTACGGTACGGTTTAAAGCAGAGGTGACCATCCGGAGCAAAGCCTGGCGGCGAGCTACCCCCACTCTGCGACCACTCCCCTCAAGTAGATTATAGTCTGGGAAAGAGGTTGAAAACTTCACTTGGAACGGAGCTGTACCCTAGCCCAGTTGCTAAAAATCCCCTGTATAGCAAGTGAAGTAAACAATATACTTCTAAACATTTAAATCGCGCTATACAGTTCTGCTAATGTTGCATCTCATCAGCTACACGAGAATTAAAAATATTGAAGTCTAAAAATGTAAAACGTATATTTCCATAAAAATCCGCAATCTACTCGTCACCTGCTCTACGTAGAATTAGATGTAATTGTGTTACGATGATTAGACATAACAACGAGCGCTACAAAAAACGCTGTCCTTAATTTTGATCCTAAATTGATTAACATCCTGAACGTTGATCTTCCACAATAAATTACCCTCGAATTTAATAAGGATGTACAAAATTAGCAACAATTGCTAAAAAACGCGTCGATGAACTGTTCAAGAAACTTGCTGACAGTATTGGCAAAATGACGGTCTATGAACTGCTAACAGCATAAGTGCATAATAGTGTCACCTCCATTATGAACGGCCACTTCGCAAAATTTTCGAGACAGAGAGGAAACAGAGACGGTGGCACGGAAACGATTGTTCCAATTTATAATGCGAAAACATGCTCCGACTTCGGCTTTTTGAAGTTCCACCAAAGTGGAAACAAACACCGAATGCTCCGGCCAGCGAGAAAGGAAAACGTGGCCACCGTGAAAGCTGTTTACACAGCAAACAACCCGTTGCACTTTAACGTCGTCGTCGTACCATCTTCTGTTTGTTTGTCCTTTTAATAGTTTACAGCTTTCGCCTCCAATAATTCGGTATATGTTTGCTCCTCTGAGCGTTACTGTCAGTTTCGGTGGGAGTAGAACAGGCGAACGTTCGAATTGTCGTCGAGGTACTCCGGAACCGATTAGTCATTCAACTGTTTTCCCTTTTCTTGCTTTATTTTACTCTTTCTTGGATTACAAAAATAGGTTACACTTGAAAGGAGAAATTATGGCAAGGTAACTGCCTCCTACCGATTTGAAAACTGCACTATGTGGTCTTCTTGTTAGAACTCACGACGGGACTCCGTACATATCACATGCTAATTAGCACGTTGACCGCCACAGTGAAAACGTCCATACTGGGTCAGACGTACTATAATATCCCATTTCAAACATAAATCACGAAGACAACAAATATGTAACTATTCAAATGCACAGTCTTGACCTTTTTTTCTTAATATATACTACATATATTAATTCTTTTCAAAATTTCAATATAATCAGTAATTATTCAATTAAATGAAATTCCATACGTCGGTCATCGGTGGCCATCACGGCAGTGAATGTGTTAAATTGACTATGTATTGAGATAATGGAATGTGGACTACAACTCAGAATAAGGCGTGGTAGCACAAGATGGTTGTATGCTAGCAATATAATTTATTGTACTGTTAAAGTTTGTTTAAATACTCTCAGGACTGTCTGTACGATTCTAAAAATCTGTTTTTACGTGTCTGGCCAGGCACGGGATTTTCCACTGTGTCACGGAACACTTTAACACGTTGGATGCCACAGTGAAAACAGCCACGCCTGGTCATGATATATTATTTTTAATGGAAATCCTAAAGGAAAAAATATTCGGGTACTCAGTCGTGTTTTTATGTCCCTGCATTAATGTTACAACGTGAAAATTCCTCAAGATTGTGTAATAATAAACAGTTGTTTATTTTAATTAAATTTGAAGTGCCGGTCATCGTTGACCCCCGCGGCATTCAACGTGTTAAATAGGAAATATTAACCTCTTGCACTCATGCTCAGAGAATTCTTTAATATCAACTACTACCTACGTCAAGACATTTTTGCTGTCCCCTTCCGAAAATTAAAAGTGCTGCTTTCCTAAAAAAAATTTATAAATCTTCATTATTTAATACTCACTCATTTACTTTAATAATTCAGTTCGCGTTGCAATAAATAATGCCTGAATTATTTTGTGCTACCTTCTTGTAAATTAAGTTTTTTTTTCTCTTCAACAAAAATTCATAATGCATACAATTTAAAATTTAATAATTTATTCTGATGATGCAGTTTGCGTTAAAATAGATAAAGCTAATAATTTTCGTAGTAATCTTCTAAATATTATAAATGCTGTTTTTCCAACAAAAATTCATAAACGCTTGTAATTCAAAATTGATTCATTTATGTCAATAATTCACTTTGAAATTGCCACTGTACTAAAAAGCACGCGGATTGGTGTTCGAATTCGTTTACTACATTACAAAATGTTTTTAAATACACGTGAAATAGGGACCTGTATTGAAAACATAATACTTACTGAATGAAACGTTGCAGATACTGTCGAAAAAATTTCGATTTTTAAAGTAACTCCGAATCAGAAATTGTCCAACGAAGGGGAGCTCGGGAATGCTCGGTAGGCGACCGTGGGTTTTCTGGGGTACTTCGCCGAGATCCGTCTAATTTTTCATCTTACCCCATTTCGAAGCATCCGGATATCTGTGACGGCGAGATACCCTCCCGGAATTTCAATCCTTACGAACAGACCAGATACCGATGGCCTTGCGTGGCAGCGGGCGAAAAAAGTTACAGGAAATTTACGATCCACTCGAAGGGTCCGATTTTTCGGGGGTGTCGTGACGTACACCTTGTCACAATTTAAACGAAGTCACCTCGTTCCGTCACGTATTTCTTTAAAACAAAAGAAATATTAGTAAAAAATGCCTACTGTAATGAATTTTCATAACCAGTCTGCGAATCTTTATGCAATTTAATATCAGGTTGTACCAAACGTTTCTTTTCGTAATTTGCATGCTTGGCAAATCATCTCGATCAGTATTTGTCCAGTACATTTTCCAGACATTAGGTAAATTGTTATATTTGTAGAAGATACCACGAAGACGGTATCTCCATTGAGACGTCTTTATTGGTAAGATCTATCAATCTGAGTTATGTGCTTCGCGTTGTAAATTTATTTGACTAGGTCTTCAAACTGTGTCCTATGCAGCCTTCGTGGGATGTATTGGTTGTATATATTGTTGACTAGCGGGTCAGTGTGTGTTTCAATCCTTCTTTTGCAGCTGCTACTTGCCTCAATCATTTCTTCTTGAATTTTAGTGATGTTTAGGTCCTTCATTATATCTTCGTTTGGGACATACCACGGAGTGTTCGCGATTGTGCGTGGGATAATAAATTTTTGGTTCTCAAGTTTGGCTATGTGACTTTTCGCTGCTGTACTCCATAGTGGTATTCCATATGTCCAGATAAGTTTTATTATGGTTTTATAGACTTGCAGTTTGTTTTCCATACTAAGTTGGCTTTTTACTTAACCCTTTCACACCAGAATTTTCTTTTAAGAGTAAAAAAAATATTTGATTACACATTTTAACTCAGTAGACTGTTTAGATATTTTGATATTTTGTTTAAAAAAAATGTTTATATGTCCCATAGTTTTGTAGATATTAAATGTGCACAGATGGGTACATTAGGACTCAAGTCTCGGATGACACCTAAGAGAGCACAAGTGAGAAAAGAAACATACGCAGTACTTTATAAGATTTAATAACAATGTATTAACACTTGAAACTGAAGAAGACACGTGGAAAATTGTACAGCTTTCAGGTTCCTACCGTTAGCTGCCACTGCACAGTACGTAATCAATGTTAGTCAATTCTGAATTCACCAGACCTACTAAAAGCATTCGAAACATGAACAAATTCAAATTTATAAGAAAAATATGTTCACGAATGTGTACAAACGGTTTGAATTTCCGAAACATTCATCCTCACCGAAATATCAGCGTAGAGACTTCAGTACACAAACGTGACCACCAGGTCTGAGAGGGTTAAGTAACTTCTATCGCTCATTCCTAGACCCAGCCAAAAACACATGGCCGGTTAGAATTATCTTTCAGCAATTATACCATAAAATGGTAATGAAGAGTACGGTGGTCCCAAACTTTTGGCAGGCAGCTTACATTCTGTCTCTTCAAGCAAACGACATACCACGCTATTTAGAATTCTGATTTTAACGTCGTGTGGCAGATTGACTTTGTAAACTATCAAGAGAAGACGCGCTCAGAGAGAATGCTGCAGAGCGTTGAGTTTTAAAGGGTCAGCTCGACGTAACTACTGAAAGTTACCGACTCACGCAGTGCATAGAACATGTTTGAGGATTTTAGGATTACAGTTTGAAAGTTCAAGCGCCGTGTAACGCGAACTTGAAGAGCGAGCGATGAGCCAGAGGATAACGCAACCACCAACAGGGGCGAAATTCAAGAAATTCGCCATTGGAGGTTATAGTAAAGCGGTAAACGTCTAACAGCTGCTACCGATCACAATAAATTACTCGAGTTGAACTGCTTGTCTACTTAAACGGGTGACAAATGAATCAACTGTTTACGTAATTAGTAAAAATCAAATTTAAATATAAGACAAATGTTAATATCTTCGCTAATCAACTCAAATCTCATGTGAAATTTTTCTCTCGCTTAAACAGATTTAACCCTTTGCACTCCAAGCATCTTCTGATACGATAGACCAGTAACTCCAACATAATTAATGTGATGATGCAACCAATATGGCTGCGAGCTGCTGCAAGCACATGTTAATTTTCAATGATTCGTATTCCAAGAAAACTTCGTCGAGATAAGATATTCACGCTTTACTTAGTTTTACGTATTAAGAAATATTTCATTTTTGACATGGTATATGTTTATTAACGCTAACCGTACCGGCACTTCACATATACCTATTCTTACCGTAACCTGCCATAAACAAGCCAGGCGACGAATTTTCCTCAGTAAAAAAAGTAGCAAAAAAAAACAAAAATAGAGAAATTGATTAACCAGATAATATAAGAATTTACATAAAATTAGATGAACAAAAGAAATAACAATGAATGTACAGTTTTAAATTAAATTTTGAAACCGGTCATTTGACCGGGCCTGGTACGGTTAGTGTTAAGATTACTTACTTTTGGAAAGATGTTTAACATATGGTTTGACTTGTATATTCTCCACATTATAAACAATCAACAAGTGCTAACTTCATTTCATAATGTAGGTCATTGTATACTGTAAAATCGTTCACCTTCTAATTTTACTAAAAAAGTTAGTAATTTGTCAGTGTACGGTGCCTTATAGACGGGAGTGTATATCATTTGGTTAAAGTTTACCGAAGTCGCGTGATTGTATTGAACTTTATAAATACGGCTTTTGATAAAGTTATAGCTGTCGAAACTTTCACTAATAAACGAACCATTCCATATGCAGCAATCCAATAAAATCCCCTTTATTCCTACCAAAACTTTTAAACGATCCATAACAAATTTCCGACAATATTTCCCATTCGAATAATACAGAAGTTATTAATAGTTACCGCACGCAGGCACGTTTGCTCCTACCCGTATTTTCACCTCACTCTCGAATTTCGATATTATTATTTCCCCTTTCAATCGTCCGCATATTTCCGAATCGATGTTCGCCGAAGCCTCGAACAGGAGCGCAGCGTCCGGGGGGACCGGGAAATCCGCGCGGAAATTCGCCGCAGAGATTCTCGAAATGCTTCGCGCGTTTCGAGTGATTTTCCCGCGGGGGAAAACCGCCGTTCGATTTTCCTTTCTTTTCGGGCAGATTCCCCGCGCGAAACGAACCGCCGAAGGGACGAAAGTTTCCCGGACGCGCGCGACAGTTTTTCGCGAAATTTCATTTGACCGAGAGACTCGGTGCGGGAGTTTCGCTCCGTTTTACTCAATACACGTGATCATGGCAAATGTGATCAACGAAACTTCTTTCTTTCCCTTCGATACCGGTGCAAATAATGTTTCGACAATCCGTTTTGGCCTCAATCAGCCCGCTCATTCTCTGGCCTATTTCTTTTCTGCGATTTTTAGGGGAAACTGAGGGGATTGATACAGTTTTGAGGGGAAAAATCGAGTGGACCGAAATGGGTAATATTTTGCTGATTTCGTTCCATGGTTGGATTCGTCTCTATGTTCTTAACCCTTTTAGGACGAAGAACCCGTGCGCAGTGTTCCACGGTTGGCTGGAAGAGCATTCGGGACCGAGAACCTCCAACCAACCGTGGAACACTGTAGTCACAGTGTTGTATCCAACTGCTCCACATCGCATTCGTTTCTCGATCGTACCATCGTTACTTAGATGTTTGCTCTCTCTCAAACATAACATATACAAACTCACAGAGTGGTCCACTACCTCCAGAAACCAAAAACCTGAATATTTCCTTGGATAGAAAGATATGAAAGTATGTTAGATACGTGGTTTGAACATTAGTTAACACGTTGACTGCCATACTGTGTAGACTGAGAACGACAGGTCTTTCTAGACTTTGGTACAATGTGAAAGTAATCTGAAATTATACTCTTTTAAACTAATAATATTAGTAATTATTTATAGCTCTTACTGGTTCTATTAGGTCTTCTTAAATATTTTACTGACGTGTTCGTGTTCAGATAAATAACGACTGAATGTAAGTGTCTCCCATATATGGGTGACATCGAAGTCAAACTGTTAAAAAGATACGACTAAAATACGATGTAAGAGAAAAAAAACAGAAAAAATACTTGGGTAAATAAACAGAGAATTTCAAAAGTTCTCGAGCTGTCAATTTTGCAGTCTAACAGTGAAACATTATGATGGAAACGAATTTGAAGCGAGTTCAAATAGAAAAACATGTCAGAGAGAAGATAAAGTTAGAGTCTATCATCCTTCGCCTCATTTTTAAGAATATTTATAAATCTCAATTTATTATGAATTGTTCAAACCGAAATTTTAAGGCTTCAAACAAATTGTTGAAAGAGTAAGAAAATTTTCAATTTTTTCAAAATTTTCTAGTAGGATCGTCCCTTGAAGTGAACATTATTTTTTCAAGATTTCATACTTTTATTATCATGGTATTGTATCTGGTGAGAGAACATAATTAAAAACGTGCATCAATATAAATAACATATAGATTACTGATGGATTTCCACGAGCTTTTCTGCGGTGAAAAAAACGTGTAAATCTTTCTCACTGGAGAGACATGTTTTACAACGCTAAAATCCGTCGCGTTCACCGCTAATCTGTTTGTTTGTTATTCAGTCACGTATACGTAGATAAATTGTGGCAGTGTTCTTTTTTTTTTTTTACAAAACTTCTCCATTCTCCTGTACAAAAATACATGTTTCCCGGGCAACGCAATAATCTCGCCTCGTTATCTTCGGAAAATGTTGACAAATCAAATGTAAATAAATGGTTTTCGGACATTATTTCTGGGTAAATTTGCATAATCTGCGTGTCACAGTGTTTTCTGTACCAACGACAGCTTTTAGGGAGTTCCAGGTTCGTTGGATTATTTTTATCAAGCTAACATTTCCGTGACTTCATGTTACATTATTAGTAAACCACTAACGGTTATGAATTTTGACATTATGTAAACTAAGAGAAATCAATTCTTCTCGCGTGTTTGAATTTGGTTGGTGAACTTCCGTGTTCAACCATCCCCATAAACGATGATAATCCACCACCAATGAATCGGACCTCCACAGCCAATCCATCGCCCAGGGGAAGTTTGGACAGATGTGCGCGCTGCATTCAAACAGTTGTACAGGGTGCGATGAAAGTTTGGCAACTTTTATGTAATAAAATATTTCTCATATAAATGCACGTTTCCTAATAGTATTCGTTATCGTTGGATCCGCTACTCAATTGTCTACTTAACGCTGGATAACTAAGCTTTCGTAAAAATGGCAATCGGAACATTTAAATCTCGTGATATCGGATGATCCGCTTACTAAATAAACTAATTACGCTTATTGATTTATTAATAAATTCAATACCAAATATAACTATTTGATATCATTTATCCTGTGTCTTTATAAGATAAGTATTTTTGTCATTAAATAAAAAAAATTCTATTATATTCGTGTTTTTAATCGACGTCGTCATTTTCACGAATACGTAGTAATAACGTTAGTCACATATAGCTTAATTATCTAGAGTTAATGCTGTACCAATGATGTGCATTTGTTTTATTTCAAGATGTCGAACAAACATGAAGAAACTGGTGCCCCCATAATATCCTTGCACGTATGAGGAGAACGTTCGGTTGACATAGTTCGTTTGCACGATGCCGAAAAATCCGTGGTTTTAAAAGCTACTCAATATTTCAACGAGCAAGGTCTGCGCTAAACCTCGCAAGTCTAATGGAGTCCTTAAAGCAAGATTTCGTAAAAGCATGGAACGAAATAAATGAAAATACGCTACGCGCGTCGGTGAACCAATTCCAAAAGCGTCTCAGATCCTGTATCAAAGCAAATGGCGGTTTCTTCGAAAAGGACCTTGTCTAAATAAAATTTTCCTTTTTTTCCAATGATGTTATTATTTTTTAGTACGTCTTAATAAAAATTTTGTTAGAAGACAGTCGCCTAAACAGTCGCCAAACTTCCATCGCACCCTGTATCTTCAAAATTATTCAGAATAATACCCATGATCATCTAAACTTTTTTTTTTATAATCACCCATGTTATCATCTTCCAAAATACTTTCCTCTCCGTCTGACTCACCCCGTACGAACGCTGTAAAATCGTGTTATTAATTTTTCGTGCTGGATCGAGCCGTTCGCTGCGAAACAGCTGTCGATGCGCGTTACGCTGGCAGATTATCGTTTCGCTGACAAACGATCTTCGATAAATACATACGAGCCGTGCATCGTCCCGTTTTTGTCGATATTGACGCGTCGTGTAACCTTTGTTCAAAAAAAATACAAAGTACATACGTGCGTGCAGTGCATCGTTGAGCGTTTCGATGCCATTACACCGTCGCATATGAATAGCGAAATTCCCGTGACACGGCGCATCGGGTGCGTCCATGCTGCGATATTAAATCGCTGAAAAAATCGTGTCAGGGAGGAAAAGAGCGGAGTTTATTTGATACACAGACGCAACAATCATTTCGCTGCGTACATCGGTGCATCGCGTTCTCTTTAAACGGTTTCAATTTCGTTTCAATGTTTCCTGGCCCGCTTCAAACGCAAACAAACGGATTCCCTGCCACCGGCTACGTTTGATGCTGTTTAATAGGATCCTTTCAGTTATCGTATCGCTTCAGGAAAAAGAATGATCGTTTTATCATACGACGTCGGAAGTACGGAATTTCGATGGATAGGAGAGTCGTGTGTTTACTTATTTTTCTTTATCTCCCTCTTGACGTCACATAGACTACAAATGGTTTTCAGCGACTTTAATGTTCAGTTATATTAGAATTGAGGGGTTCATAATAAATAACTCTTGTTAAAGTTTAAGATGACAATTAACTATAGATAATTGCAGATATAATTGAATCTTTCTATGTACATTTTTTAAAATTCGATACCAAGCAATAAAACTGTATCTAATTTTCCTCGATATAATGTTTATTCAGTTTTTACAGTTGGTATCGATAGGATATATCAAAAGATACTTTTGATGTTTTTTTGGGTCCCTTAACCCGAAGTTTGGGTTATCTACAACAGTTTAAACGCATAACTTAGTTTTACCCAAAATATGGAGATACGCCCTTCCAATAATAAAGGATTCAATTGCAGATAAGACCCACAACAATAGTTTAATATGATGAAAATTTTGTTAAAAAAACATTGAAATCTATTGAAGAAAAATTAAAAATGCGAGGGCTTTTTTGCTTTCCTGAAAAAAGATGAAAATTAATAAGGGTCGTTTTTGTTATCAACCCCTCAATTTTGCAGACAATTTAATTACCTGCATGAAGTAAAACACATTGTGGAGATAATTTCATTCTACTCTTTGCAAACGAATTCGAGACAGTTTACTAACACGTTTACTGTCATCGATGACCGACACCTCAAATTTTCTTTCAAGAAAGAACTAATAATTCTTACCAAATTTTGGAGTAATATTAATATTGTAATAATAGTATAAGATGATACCTGTGCTTTCAAAAAGTAGAATATTCTTTTCCTTCGCGATTTAGGTTTGAAATAGGATATTATATCGTGTCTGGCTAGGTATAGCGCTTTCCACTGTGGCACTCAATGTGTTAACTTACAAGTTAGTTTGTTATTACATATTCATCAGCATTAATGGAATGTTGTCTATAGTAGGGACGCAGAGATTAGGAGCCACACCCCTTGTAATTTTCTTAAATTTTTTTTTAGACTGGATACTACCAAATCCATTATTTTTCATGTTCATTATAATTTTTAAAATGATGTAGTACGGCGTTTAAGGGCAACATAAATGGTTTAAAAGAGGGACTCTTATTACTCAATCAATACTTTGACTGTCTCGCTTTATTAGCTGAAAATGACAAACTTTCTAAACTTTTATACAAAATGAATATAACTTCAAATTCTCCCTTTTTCTCTCATCATAATAATATGTAGAAACTTTCTTAATTTCTCATTGACTCTGTTAAATTTTATCAGATATATTTATTATGTTACACAGGACTAAGTGAATAATGATTCAATGTAGGTGTCACCCACATATGGGTGACGTAGCAGTCAAAGTGTTAACCCTTAAGTAGATTAATGGGGCCGCAGCGCGCCTGTGCAACTTCAAACTAATAATTGTTTAACACGTGTTGATATAATTATTTGAAGATTTATGTAATCCTCTATTATCTCATTATGCTTCTAATGCTGTAAGGAAAATTGATTTCTATTTATCTGTTCGGTGAAAATGAAACAATTACTAGTTTGAAGTTGCACAGGGTCGTTACGGCCCCAATAATCCACTTAAGGGTTAAAGAAACAACAGGAGTCCTCATGCGTTACTTTAATTATTCTACAGCAGAGTGTCATGAAAATATGTTTGTCGAATTTTGACAATGTCTTGGAACGAAGAACAGCTGAAGAAAAAATATATTTCCTTCGATTATTTCAAACTTCTTTCGTGCAGAAACTTCGCAAGTTTCAAGTACACAAAGCACAGTTTTGTAATTAAAATTACGTATCCATAGCGGCGGGGTGCCGAACAAATTTGTAATTTAATCGGAAGCGGAACTTTCGACTGTATCGTGTCGAGGTACGTGCGAGTATCGATTCAGCCAAAAACTTTGCCCATTCAAGGTGAGACTCTCGTGTGTGCACGGAAACTCGCTTTGAAACTACTTCTGCTCGAAGTGACGCGATAACAATGAGCTAATTCGTCTCGATTATACGGTGCAGCTTGACCGATCATTCCTCGACTGACGATGAGCAAACTTCGTTAAGAATCGAAGGAAAGTTCTTCGAGGCGTGTCTAACGTTTAGATTGAAAAGTGTTTCTACCGGAGTATCGACGCCAGCGTGCACGCCTCGCTGTTTTCGCTGAAAATATACTTTTATTGCAACCCTCCTAAAGTATAGAAAAGTGCACAAGTTTTTTATCTTCTTTGTTTCGCTTAAAAGAATCTTCCGCTTCAGGCTGAAGCGTCCAGTGAGAGAAAATTTGAATCTGTTGAGCATTACCGATTTTTTAATTAATTTTAGTTCTTGTATACGAAAGGGCTTGTTACTTTTATTGAAATTAATTAATGGAGAAATTAAACGACTCGTTTTATTGGAACTCATGAATTCTGATTTAGTATTTTTCGTGTTCGAAAAAACGACAACTCGTACTGAAATAATTAATTACTATTCTTTGTGCCTTAAAGCTGTTCGAACCTCCTGCATGAGTAATCGAGGTTCAACTATATAAAATTAGGACACAATATGAAAAATGAGGAGCCGCGAATCATTTAAAAAAGACAGGCAAGAAAATTGAGAAGCCGGACAGTGTTCTGCTGGAATGACAACTCGTAACAGAATAATTAATTACTCGAGCACAGAGAGGGAAGCTAGTCTCTGGGATTTTACAGAGACAAATGGTTAACCGCGCAAAACACCGGTGTGCAGCGTTCTCCGTTTGTCCTAGCCGGGCTGATGATATCGAGACTGCATTAAACTCGAGACCGTTTAAAATCATAGGGAAACAAACGAGTCATAGGAGGATAAACGCGAGGATATCGCTCGTTGTACAACATAATACCTGTATCCGCTCATCGATAACTATCTGCTTGCACAAATCCATCTTCGAGCTTTAATGACATCCCGTTGTATATCACGGTGACATTTACTAAGCTATTCGTTCAACGATAACGACATCCAGATTATTGTTTTGAGTCATGCACCTCCTTTGTGCTTTTCGCGTAAGTACTGCTTCGAATGTATCTGACGGATCAAATAAATTAAAGTAAACATAATATTTGTGAGTGGTTTGGTGTAGAATGTTTTCAGATACTTATAGAAAATCTTAACAATGTTAATTTATTCAGACTTCAGGTAAATTGAAATAAAAATAATATTTTTGATTGATTCGGTGTACGATGTTTCTAGATATTTGTAGCAATTCTTAACAACAGTGATTTATTCAGACCAGATCAATTAAAATAAAAATAATATTTGTAATTGAGTTGGTGTATGATGTTTGTAGATATTTATAGCAATTCTCAACAATATTAATTTATTCAGACTTCAGGTAAATTGAAATAAAAATAGTATTTGTGATTGATTTGGTGTATAATGTTTCTACATAAGTATAGTAAAACGTAACACTTTATTGAGACTAGATAAATTAAAATAAAAGTAATATTTGTGATTGATTTCAGTGAAAAATATCGTAACTAGTCAGACAAAGAAAAATCGAGTGTCATAATTGTACAGGGAGGATCGAAGTGCAATGTAAATATTAACCCTTTGCACTCGAAGGATTTTTCGTTATAGGGAAGTAGAAACTCGAACTTTTTTTGCTAAAAAGTCGATGAATTTTTTCACAACTAACATAAAAATAAATCATACATAAATGAACGGATAAAACTACTTTATTTCAAGCCTTTGTACTCGAGAGGCGGCTCTCGTTTAATATTAGGTCTTGTGTAATGTAAAAATTCAGGAAATATTGAAATAAAATAGTTGTATCCGTTAATTTATGTAAGATTTATTTGTATATTATTTGTAAACAATTTCATCAACTTTTTAGCACAAAAGCTTCGAGTTGTTGCTTCCCTATAGCAAAAATCCTTCGACTGCAAGGGGTCAATATTATAAAACCCATAATTATAATATTAATAATATTTTATAATAATATTTTTGTGTACTGGTATCTTCCTATACTTTTTGTAAAGATGAGCCAGAAATACCAAACAAATACCGATTTAATACCAGTTGTCTGTATTTCAGTATAAATCCTTGATCAGTACGTTCGGTGCCGCAGTGAAATATCCAATGACTAGTCAGACACGTTAAAATGGCTTTTTATTAATATACACTGCTGTCTATGAGTCTTAGAACACTTGCCACTTCTGTCAAAGATATCATATTTTACCTGGATTCCTGCGATGATTGGATGGAACTGTGACAAGAGAATAATCAAATAAAAATCATAGCCTCACCCAATCACACGGTTTAACTTCAATTCAGAAAACGTAGACTGAACTGGATCGAAAAATAGGTAATCCTGCCGAAAATGAAAATCAAATATCTGAAACCATTTGAAAAAGAAATGAGACAAAATATTGATTACTGCTAGAATGCCAAAACTGGTAGAAGCCTAATTTATATTGAAATAGAGTATTGTAATGTGTCTGTTGAATTATGCCAGTCTCCATTCTGGTATCGAAAGTACGCAATAATGTGCAATCAGCTAGCCTTCAGAATTTTTACCTAACATCCGCTTCACCTGGATAAGTCACCTGTTTGCGAAACTATTACCATCGTGTGACCAGGTGTCGCCAGGTGGACATATTCCGATCTACATAAACCGGATATACAAGGATTACAGATACAGTTAACCCAAATAGATAATGAAGAAGACAAGCGGGCTCTATCGCGTCTCTGGCTTCGCTATGTTGGTATAGTCGTTGGACAGGATATAATGGAGTCGTAAATTTCACGTGTCGCCAAACAAACATCTGTTTTAAGTATTTGAATCGCCGTTACAAAGGGTGACTCGAACACCATAACCTAAACCTCACGCAGGATCGTATGAAGTGTTCCTCAAATTCTATTTCCATTCATTCCACAGTTGGACATAATTGCACAGATTGATTCATTTAATCATACGTTTCCAACGTAGTAACCATACCCCTAAAATCCCTAGCTTCCTCAAAGTTCCAGTTTTCGCAGGAAACTATCGTCCTTGAACGTACCGCCGTTTCGTGGGACCGTTTAACAGCGAACGAGCCGGAAAAGAGAAAAAGTCCTGTCGAGCTTAAAGTGGCCAAGCATTAAATTCATTTTGTAGGTCAAGCTTTTACTTTCGCCGTTTAAGCTCGGTCCAACTAAACCTGAGGGGCCATTTCTAAAGAAGAGGCTACGTGTAACGATATGATTCCATTTGAAAATTGTCCAGCAAAATAACAAGGTCACCCTGTATAAAATCGTTCTATGAATTTTTCTTGAAGTGAACCTTTTAATATTTCAGTGACGGGCGGTTTCTGTGTCCTCGAGATTGTCTGCGTTAACGCAAATACGTAGTGTTCGATCACTTAGTCTTGAGATTTGAAGGTGGCGCGCATTGAGCGGTGTCTAAGCGTAACTATAGGTCATATATTTATTATTGATATCACACTTTCTTAAATGCTGCTCTGAGCTACGTGTAACTAATTCTTATGTTTTTTATTGGAAAATTATATTTACTGTCCGATTATTTAATCTGGAGATGTAAAGCCGGTGCTCATTAACCGATGACGAATCTTCACTGTAGGTAATACATTTATCTGATAAATACATTCATTATACATATATCACACTTATTAATACAACTGTATGCTGCATGTAATGGACCCTTGTGCATTCTTTATGTGAACTAATTCTCATTGTACGATAACTTAATCTTGTGAGATGGAGGCAATGTTTATTGGGCGGTGGCAGAAGTTCACAATAGGCGATACAATTATTATTAATATCACACTTTCTTGAATGCAGCTCTGAGTTACATATGACAAATGCTTGTGCTTCTTTATTGCAAAATGGAAAACGATATGTACAGACCGTCAACATAGTCCTGAAACGTGAAGGCGTGACATAGAGTACAACATTCCTCTGTTTAAAATATATTTTATGTGCCTGGATATGTTAAATTGCATAAACATTCGCAGTCTAGTTAGAATGAAATATTTAATTTAACGCACATTCCACGGTGGAAAATTATGATGCATGTTTTACATAAAAAATTAATACAAGTTTGGTTTGTGCCATGTATGACACGCCATGCGGTAGGGGGTTAACGAGTCCCGCCTCCTGGTCTCAAGACTAAGTCGTCGAGCGGTATCCAAATAATGTATTTGCGGGTGCCCGTAGCGCTCGAAAGTTCTCGAGATATCGAACTCGCTGTCCTATACCTGGCGGGCTCGATACGCGTGTTTACCATATTTATCGTTGCAGCGGTTCTTGAATATATTAAGATAATCAGACGGGGAATACAAAAGTTCCATATCGGGATTCCCCTGGTGTTGCAACTATGGCCCGACGCCAGCACAGACTTCCGTAATTGAACATAGTTCCCTCGATATTGCGCTTAGCTCGTGGCCGTCGCTGCGTGCCGTCAAATTATATGCCCCGATCGGGCGTAAATTATAAAACGTTATCACGAAAAACGAGAAAGAATCACGACGGTCCATGCTCTCAACGGAATTGCGTTTGCAAAAAGGTCGGGTCGCTAATTGAAGCGAACGCTCCAGCATCGTGCATCATCGTGGAAGTTTTTCATTATTTAATTAGTCGCACTTTTTATTAGTTTCATTCGACGGTCAGTTTTGAATCAGGACTGTTATAATTAATACTTAATACCCTGACCTCGTGGTCTGAATTAAGCGGGAAGTTTGAAACACACGACACCCTCGGTGTCCATCGATCATCCAGATTCAGAGAGAATTAAAAAAAACGTCTTTTTAATGTAAGCTTCTTACTTTTCAGACCATCATAACAGATGACCTTTGTAAAATTTAATAAACGACTTTTGTAACATTCTAATTTTTTCTCAACCAACGGATTCATATGTTCCTGAGTCTAGAAAAAACATTTTAACTCTTTGACTGCGGTGTATGTCCAAGACAAAGCATTCACAGTGTACGAGATAATCACGGCTGAGCAACAACGGCGCATTCTTTTTATTCATTTATTCTATGCACTTTCCGCTTTTGCCTGCGTGACAGCTTCATTTATTAATTATTTTCACCATTCCATTTATTCATTTATTATTTATTTTTATGCTGTCACTCAGCTTCTGAATTTCGTAAATTATTCGAAACAGACAATCAGTTCTCGAAGCCATCGTAGTGGCCGTTCGCATACAGGAAACTACCTTTCCAGGGCGTATATATACGCTTTTCACAGCCAAAGGGTTAAAGTCTGAATGGCCAAGTTAATGTCATAAAAGAGATTATAAAAATGAACAGGACGAAAACACATACATTGATAAACAGAAATAAAGGGAAAATATGTCGTAACGAGTAATAAACAAAATATATTGCATTTTATACAAAATATTAGGTCATTAATTCAAACCAACGCTCGTATTTTTGTTGAAAAAGTCACATTCTCGATTTTACCCCAATTTTGGTTACACCCTTCACACAATATTCACATTACTGCAAAATAAAATAAGACACGTTTTATTACAGCTGGCTGAATAGAAACTTCAGTTTCCATCTGAATTTCCACGTGCACCTAAATAATTGTTTACTAATGCAGTGAAGCCTCGATCATCCGAACCTTGGACATCCCAAACTTCCTCTTCTATTTTAATTAAAGGCTAAAATTGTCACTAGAGACATTATATGCTTAATTTTATTCCACCGTGTATATTTGCACTCTAAACAAAAAGTAGCATTTTGAGTCATCTTGTTACCAATTACAGTTCAGATAATGGAGGCCTACTGTACATACAGTGGCATACTAAAGTATTCGTACAGTGAGAATATTACAAAGGAGTTAATTGTAAATTGTAAATGAATAACTTTATTTGAATGAATTTTCTACAACATTTAAAGTAATATTCAACATAAACATATATACAAAAACAAACTTTATATTGCGTAATTTACTAATTAATTTTAACAAGTTACAATTACCTCTTTCATAATTTCCTCACTGTACAAATACGTTCGTCCGCCACTGTGCAAAAGTTAATTGACTTACTCAGTCCAAACTCAATTTGCATCTTCTGAGGCGATCCACTGGAAATAGCAGTCATTATTAATAGACACATTAGGAGCATCTTGAAACGTTTGAGGCGGGACGTTTAATCGTAAACGCCGTTTTCGCCCGACGATTTATGGTTTTGCCACTCGTACGGTTCGGTCAGCTTCATTCGATTCGCGTATCGATAGCCGCGGCCGAAAGCCACGAAATATCGTCGCGATTTACGACACGGCGACTTAGGTTCAGCGACGTTCGAACTGCAATACGTTTCCTCATGGCGTGCCGCAATATCGAATCTTTTCCCGATTAAAACCGCGATAAATACTAATCTCGACCCTCCTGTCAGAACTCCGTTCTCCGGGTCAAGTGAAATTTATGGACCAGTGTTTTCATTGCTCCTTTGACATGCTCTTCTAGGTCGAAAGAGACTCCAGTAATTCGTATGAAGAGACAATTTCATTCGAAATCTTGTGTGGAAAGGAGGTAACTTTATATGAAAAAATAAATCGAAATTGTAGAGTAAATTTTATTCGTAGTAAGCCTCGTTTTCGAGGAAAGTAATTTGAAAAATCTGTGGATTGCACGTAAAATATTGCAGGTGTCTTAAAATTAATAATATAAACGAAATCTGGTGAGATAACAAGAGGTAACTTTATATGAAAAAATAAATCGAAATTGTAGAGTAAATTTTATTCGTAGTAAGCCTCGTTTTCGAGGAAAGTAATTTGAAAAATCTGTGGATTGCACGTAAAATATTGCAAATGTCTTAAAATTAATAATATAAACGAAATCTGGTGAGATAACAAGAGGTAACTTTATATGAAAAAATAAATCGAAATTGTAGAGTTAATTTTATTCATAGTAAGCCTCGTTTTCGAGGAAAGTAATTTGAAAAATCTGCGGATTGCACGTAAAATATTGCAGGTGTCTTAAAATAAATAGTATAAACGAAATCTGGTGAGTCAAAGGGAGGTAAGTTTATATGATAAAGTAAATCGGAATTGTAGAATAAATTTTGTTTATAGGAAGCCTCGTTTTCGAGGAAAGTAATCAACTGATTCACAGAGGGTCTAACAAGAAATGCAATTTCTGTATAGAAACTGGATTATTAGGAAGTATACGGGACGACTCACTTAAGCTGACTCACTCTGCTTGTTTCTCGAAATGAAAGGAAGCACTTCAAATAAAAATTCCTCATACAGAAAGGAGAAGCCGATGACATGAACATTTCAGCGACGCAATTCTTCATCGTCTTCTTCTTTTTCAGCGAAATGCTATATTTTTGTGTTTCTCTGTTGAGATTTGGAAAGTTGCCCAAGAGTCGAGGCTTGTAAATAAGAGTATCAGTTCAACGAAAAATTCCCTTCCAATTTGTCACCAGAACCTATTTTTCAAACACAATTCATAAATTCTCTCTAATGTGTTCGATTTTATCATTCATCGCTTATAATACAAAATTCGAGGGCTTTAACTATTGGGTGTGTTGAATGTGACGCATTCTGTGGTTCCAGTTTACCGACCGATCCAATCGATTATTTATGCAATTAGCCACTGATTGCCTGATCAACGTTAAGTGATGTAGAATTGTTGTTGGATTGTGAAAAATCCTGAGACACGCTATACATTTGTTTCTATATATAAAGAATAATAATAAGTTATAATTTATGTTACATTTTGATATGATAATAACCCTAATACCGTGATTACCACAATCACAATTTTTCTAAATACGAAATTTTCTGTATTTTTAAAAAGAAATTGATAATTAACAGTGTCTTGGTTTAATATATCGTTACTTTAGATATTTTTCTGTTTCTTCTGATTTCTCCAAGAACTTTCTCAAAATGCTTTTGCCGAAGCTTCCGAAACTTGCGGTTGCGGCTTTAATTGAGAACTGATCAGAGAGTTGATTAAAGACGTCGCTAACATTGGGGAGGTTGTCGTGAATTGGGGTCTTTCTGTTGTCCTCTTATAGTAAATGAAACTCTGCGGTGATATTACGATTTCCTCTATAATTACCATAACCTGAAAGGAGAAACATTCCTCCGTTTTATGTCACGCTTATTAATACTTGGCTGCCCGTTAACGTGTAATTGTAATTACGAATTGAAATCATTAAAACTTTAACCAACCGCTGATGTTCATGCTACCTGGAATACCGTTTGTTCACTGGACTGTTCTTTTAATTAAAACGCGGCTTCGAAACGTGTAATTGAATAATAAATATTACAACATCCCACGGGAAATTTTGCAATATTGTTTGGGCATGAATTTTTTATTTTTTTTAAACACGGACGGATTTATGGGCAGAAATGATTTTCTTACATCGAATTTTTCAAAAGTTACATATTTTCGGAGTTGAAAACTATGATTTGACAATAAATATTTCAAAATTTTGCATGTTGTTTTAAAGTTTGAAAATTTAATAATGGACATTTTACTGAATGTTAGTTTATGTTTATTGTTCCTTGCAATACGGTTTCCCTCAATTTTTGTTTATTCATGTACTTGTTCTTCTCTTTTTGAATAATTTTACATCCTCTTTTATTATATTAATTTTACATCATATTCTGCATGTGTCTTCACGTTTCAAAATTTTTGTTTATATATCAAGATACATATTCCCGCTAATGGAATTCATTAAAATCAAAATGAAAATGTTTTTTCTGTTTCGATACAGAAATGGTATTATGGGAAAAGGCACCTTTGCTGTTTCAAGGTTCTCAAAATCCTCTGTCATGTATTAAAAAAATATATGTTCGTTAATTGAAATAAATTGCAATTGAAATTAGAATATTTCTGGTTATTAATACAAATCTTTCCATATGGGAGAAAGCAATTTCATTACATCAAATTTTACAACATACTCTCTCATGTACTAGCAAAAAAGCAAGTATACACCTGTTAATTAAAATAAATTACAATTAAAATGATTCTATCCGTTTCGAGACAGAAATGGAAATTATGGAAAAAAATAGTCTTACTGCATGAAATTCGTGAAAAGGTTTACAAGTTTTAAAAAATGCTCTCTACACATACAATTGATAAAAATCAATTAAAATTAACCCTTAACCACCGACACCCAGTTTTTGTAGTCTAATACGGACTCGGAGTGACTCCGATTAAAACATACTGTTACTAAATATTTATAAAATTAATACAACAATAATTGTTGTACGGAAATGGGGCGTAACATGTATTACAAACTTTTATTAGAAAATATTTCCCAGTCGTATAAGGAAGACTTTAAAAACGACAAAGAAGCGAACACTTCTTTTGTAATTTTGAATACATCTGTATCTGACTGTCAGACTGGCGTCAATAGTGAAAGATCAAAACGAAAATGATTCTTTCTCTTTCAATGCACGAATAACATTTTGAAAGAAAGAGACAGTTTTGTTGCATGAAATTCGCATCGAATTATTTGTTCTACCGCGTTGAGAGGAAACAAAGCTTACAAGATTAAAACAAGAAACGGATTGCTGAAGTCCTCGATCAATCCGGATGATCGATGGACACCGAAGGGTTTCGTAGGAACTGTGCTTCAAACTCCCCGCCCATAAATATCCCGAGCGGCGAAGAACGCGGAACGAGGCTAACAAATTGTACCTGCTGTCTGACACGGAAAACAATTTTCTTCTGGATCAGCCTTTACGTGGAACGAGCTACCTTCTCGTACTTTGCATTCAAATGGAAATTCCAACGTAACGACGTCTGCTACGAAACGTCTGCACTTTTTTTACTTGTTATCATTCTCTGTCCTTTTAACGCATTTTGGGACAAGCTGGGTAAATTGTTAGGGGCAATGAACGGAGCATCAGAAATATTAGTTGAAAAGACTGCGTTGTGTTGAAAGAAATAATATAACCGATCTCCTTCTTTCTAAAAATTGAAATAGTTTATCTTGACTACTGAGTTTCGCTTCATCTTTGCGAGTAGGGATCCCTAAGATGTAGACATGTTGCAGAAGCAACAATAATCATCCTTAATAAATCATCAATAACTATAAGACAAATCGGAAGGTATTTGTGACTCTACCATGTAATAGGTTTATTAACAAGCAGCGCGTGGTTAGGTAAAAATATATTGTGAATATAATAACGTGTCCAACAACAAAAACAATACAATATAAAAGTAACAGTCCTGACACAGGATTTGAGTGAAAAACTCAGATACACACCCGCAGCCAAACACATAAAACACACTTCAGAAAATTGTATAGCTTCACATGAAGGAACGAAAACATGAATGGAATGAACGAAGAATGACCCAAATGGTGGGTCACCCAATACGCGGGATGACTCATATGGTGGGTCACAGAACTATTGGGGATGACTCATATGGTGGATCACACAACTATTGAGATGGCTCATATGGTGCGTGTGCACTTTTTTAATTAAAAAAATACTCAATTCGAAAACTATTCACCTAAGGGCATATATTTATTAGAACATTTTTTATTAGACTCAATTACAATAGAAAATACGTGCTCAGGCGAATAACACTTCACAACGGGACACTTTCTGTATAGTATAATAAATATTAAATAATAAAATTAAATTGTACATGTATACATACCATACAATGCATAATCAAATTTTCTTCGTTTCATTAATAGTTATTTGTATCATTGAAATCACTCTGCCGGACATATCAAACTACTCGGCGGGCAGCGTGCAGCCCGTAAGCCTCATGTTGCGCATCCCTGGACTAGGCCGATATACATAATAGTTTTAAATACCGACAACAGTTAACTATGTTGATTAGACATTTTCTACGTTACTCTTCGCAAATATTACACCCTCTCGAAGCCTTGAAATTTCTTTCAACGCCCCCTGCATGTTTCCTATAACTTTTAAATGAAGCTTCAAAACGCGTATCTTTACATAAGATTTTTTCTTTGTTTCCACTCACACATACCAGCACAGTTTGATGGAAACATCTTTTAAACGCTAGTCGAGCTTTCAGTAAACACGATAATTACCGAAACAGATCGAACGATAATAAAAACCGATTGCTTCGATAGGAAAAAAAAGAATTACGTGCTCCACGTGCGTGAATCACTCTACAGCGATCAATAATGATTATCGAAACACAGAAAGCAATTACTCGGCCGAGTAATGCGCTGACGCTTTATACGGTGGATATTTCACGGACATAGCCGCGATTTTATTGTACGAAATTCAAATCCGTTCCGTTGCACGAAGGAGAAACGTCTGTCGAGGGCATAAAATAAATACGGTTCGATGTTCCGGGCTTCATTCGCGTGATGAAACGCGTTCGAAAAAAGCTGCGCAGCTTTGCAAATGCGCGGTGCGGCCTCTGACTCTCGCCGGAACGTTCTCCACAGCGAAGTTTTATTGCACGCCGTACTCCGGCAAAGAACAAAAGAATTCGCGGCATAGTCGAGCGATCTCGACGCGTAATAAAGCTCGACCTTTCGAAACTTTCGGAAACTTGAACGCAATAGATGACCCAGTGTATGAGTCGGGCAATGTCTCATCCTCTTAACAGATAACCCAGCATATGAGTCGGGCAACGTCTCACCCTCTTAACAGATGACCCAGCATATGAGTCGTGCAATGTCTCACCCTCTTAACCGATGACCCAACGTATGAGTCGTGCAATGTCTCACCCTCTCAGCCGATGACCCAGCATATGAGTCGTGCAATGTCTCACCCTCTTAACCGATGACCCAACGTATGAGTCGTGCAATGTCTCACCCTCTCAGCCGATGACCCAGCATATGAGTCGTGCAATGTCTCACCCTCTTAGCCTATGACCCAGCATATGAGTCGTGCAATGTCTCACCCTCTTAGCCTATGACCCAGCATATGAGTCGTGCAATGTCTCACCCTCTTAGCCTATGACCCAGCATATGAGTCGTGGAATGTCTCAGCATCTTAGCCCAGCATATCGGTCTTGCAGAAAGATTAGTATAATTAATCAGTTGTCAATGAATAATCGCAAAGGTCACATTATGAGGAAGACGAATTGTAGAATAAGGTCTATAAAAAATAAAATTGCTACGGTTTTAAGATCAAATTAAAAATGGATAATGCACAATCAAAATCTTCCACATATCAAAGTATAAATAGTGACGAAGAAATGGAAGACTTCATGTTAGAAAATAATCGAAAATGGAGGCAAAGAATAATTACACGCGATACTGATGACAGTGAAATAACTTTTTAGGACAATATGAATAGAAATTATGTAGAAACTGATAATGAAGATGGTGAAACAACATTCGATGAAATATAATATTAACTCGATTCTACAACTTTGAAAATTTTACATTTGAAGCCATTTTCCTGTAAAAATTCCTCTTTATTAATCCCATAAAGAAATTGATTATTTATGTCAACGAGACGTGCCTGAATATGCAATCAATACAGCTGTTAAATATATGTAATCATTCGATCATTGGGGTAGAACGTTTTACTCTGCTGAACATATCAAGTGTCCCAAAAACTACCTAAAGGGGTCCAATCGATCCTCCTGGTCAGACAGAGAAACACTTTCAAACGAAAAATCTGCACGATAATCTAGAATTCTTCTAACAGACAACTTAGAGTCTATCTGACGTTCGTGAAGCGTAGAAAAAATGCTGCAGGCTTTTAAGAATATCAAAAAGCCGCAATCAGTTTTCCAATCAGCGCCTGAATTCTCATAGCGCCACCCGGTTCATTCATTTTTTTTTTTTCGGACGCACCACGCCGCGTCGAGTTGGAAAATTCCCTAGGCGCGGGAACGTCAGACGAAATTTCCTTCGACGATTCGCGAACCACGAAATTTAAATGCAAATTTTCATATCGCCGCGTTTTACCGCTCCTATCTGAAAACTGCATTCGCCGGATGGTTTCTTTGAAGCGTCGCATCAGCCAGACGCGCTAAAAACAGATGAATCTAATTTCGAAACATGGGACGGACATTAGGAACATTTAACTCTTTGAATGTTACAGACTCAAGCGAGCGTTTGTCCAATTCATTAAAAAATTATCCTCTTTAAGCTGAGTACGCGTACCGATGATCCTGTATTTTGGTTAATAACGACAATAAACAATGTTTCTCTTGTTTCCTGTTGAGTTGATTGGTTTAAGCTGATCTAACCATTGACCAAATTCTTCAGAAGTTATTTGATTTTGTGTTCGATTCGTATACTAATGATACTGTCATTTCCTGTGTAAAGGGGTACATATGAGTAGAATGACAAAATTTAGGTGCAACTTCAGACGTGGATTAAAGACAATCTGTACATCAGAATGAAATGGGTTCTTTTATTCGAAAGGAACACTCTTCCACTACCTTTATGCAAAAGGTAAAAAATGAATCTGACTTTGTACTGGATAAGTATGCTTACTATCCTACGAGTATCTTAATAATAAAGGTAAACAAAATTTCATTTAATATTTCTTCGTTTGAATGATTTAACTTACCCTAACCAAATCATTAAACAATTTCCCCGAAAATATTCGTTTTCTGCTAGGTACCTATACTAATGATCCTGCAATTCTCTTATTAACGACAATAAACAAGATTTCACTCATCTCATGTTGATCCTATTGATTTAACGCAATCTAACCTATCCTCTGACCAATTTCTTCGAAAACCTATCTTTGTATTAGATACAAGTACTTATTATCTCGTAATTATCTGAGTACCAATGACAATCTGCGGATGCGAAAGCATCAAGCTTGCACCTAAAACGAACGTGTCACCCACAGAAAGCACGTAGCTCGAAAATGGCCTGAATTCAGAGGGTTCATGAGCCTGCATACCGAAAATCCCAGCTCAGCCCTGACGATCTCCCCGTTTCCCGGCAATTAACAGGAAAGACCCGCCGTCGATCGAGTGGTCGAAACAGAGAGAGAGAGGAGGCAAATCCTAATTTAATAAACGTCTTCGTCCCCCTAGCCTTTTATCCGTCTCGAGGAGTCCTTGAAGAGTTGGCTGGAGCAAGGCTAGGGCAAGGTGGTGTGGAAGGGCACAGGAACGTTCTTACGCAACACGCTCGATTCAGGCAAGGTGGTGGCACGACGGAGGACAAGGTTGATGGGGGCTGAAACGACTGGCTGAACTTCTATACCCCCTGCCAGGAATTACCGTTGCTCTTAGAGGCTGTACACCGCGCTGAAGCATTTAATGCTACGCCCGTCGTAACACCTTCTTGTCCTGCCGCTTTCCATCCAATTCTCTTGAACCTTCGTGGCAGGAAATACAATGGGAAAGGCGCCAGGATCTCCATCGACTTCTCTGACACGATGGAGAGCTAGACGGACCCGCGACGACCCCGTTTCGCGCCGATCTTGACACCGTTGCCTGCTTTTCTGCCCGGTCCGACTGTTTGTTCTTCAGATTTATCCGACATCGAGTGCTCTGGTCATTAGCTGCCCGTCCCCGTAGGGTTGGGGATGCCCCTGAACACCGCGGCTCGCTTGAACGTTGTTTGAAGAGCTGCAACAGGCTGGAGGGACTTTTAGTTTCTACAGGGTGGGTCGGTGGTCGGGACCGGGTTTCACTATCCTACGACTAGACTGCGTATAATTATGCAATTTAGCATACAAACATATTTCAAAAGGGCATATTTAAAAGCGGGGTAAAATAAAAAGTACATTCTTTAAAGATTTCCAGCACGAAATACTGTTTTCTCAAAATTTCATTTCCATGACTGCGTTAACATAAAAAATATTGCACTATAAAAATGTATATTTGCATAAACATCCGCAGTCTGCTTATGACTAAACTGTGGATGTTTAGCAAATGCATGTTTTTATAGAAAATAGGTAACAGATGGGACGTAGACAAAATATTTCTTTTGTCATTAGACGGTTCTAAAAATAATTTTTTTTTGCAGAGAAAATATTTGGTATATACTGCATACTTTGTGCATGTTGTATGCATATTTCTTCCATGTAGAATCACGTTCTAAGTCAAGCCACAAAACAATTTACAACTAAGTTATTACTAAATTTCTCGTGCGTCCTTTTCGTTTCCACGTCGCACGTACTCATGCATTTTCTGCGTAAATCTGTCTCGCTGCGAAACAAATGACCCATCACTGAAAATTGCGTGTATTTTGCATATTTTAATAGGTTATAATTGCATAAACGGTAAAATATGCAGAATACATGCAAAATGTGTGCAATTTTCATTGATGAATCATTTGCCTCGCAGCGAGTCATTTATATGGGGAAAAAGCATGAGTACAAATGACTTGGAAAACCACAAAGAAACACAACAGAGATATTTATAACTTATTTTTCTATCTGTCTGCGCACGTATCTGATAGAAGCAAAATTGTAATTGGAAAAAAGTAGCAATCTTACTGACGATTTTCCCGCACAAACAATTGAACAATTTCGATTCGGACCAACGATAATAAAAAATACGACGGTCCGCTTAAGCCGCACGATTTTATCAAATAGTGAGGGTAGCAAGTTCTACGACTGGAATCACAGTGTTCCTCTGGTTAACGAGAACTGATAAGAAGTTCATGGCGGAGGTTCCAGACAGCAAGATCTATGGTTGCAAATACCGGCAAATGCTGTCGTATTAGTGAGAGTAAATACGCGCGGAACTCACTCTGCGCCAGAAGATTACTCGATATCCTCGTTTTTGGGGGTCAATAAGATCTATGGCAGTTGTTAGCTCGCGCATGATCATAATGTTACACCTGCAGAGAGGAATCTGATCTTTAGAATGGTTAAATCTAACTTCCAAGGAATTTTGTCCGTGAAAATTTCTAGTATATCAGGTCCTGCAGGCAACTGGAAGAAACTTGTGGAATTTGGAGCAATTAAGTTTGAATTTGGTACAATTAAGCAGAAGATAGACGTGATTGGAACTCGCTTTCATGGTTCTCGATATTTCAGAATGGTGGAATTTTGTATTAAACGGTTTCTACCTCGAGGATATTTCATTTCGTTCAATGGTCCTTGCAATTTGAAATTTTTTCAGAATGACTTTTAATTATATTAAAACATTCCGTAAATAACAAGCATGTTCTATTGATTGTAACAGTTAACAATTATACCGCTTTACTTAATCATTAATGCATCCTGAATACAGGTAATGAGTAAACAGGTTATATCTCTTTTTGTAAGTTCAATAATCGCAAGGCAACTGTTTTAGTTTACAGTAAATATTGCAAACTGCGTTAATGCATCGTACAGAGAGCAGCTGGTTTGACAGGCGGAACTTCGCTAAATTCTCACGTTCCGCAACATTTTTACAACGATACCTTCACGAGGAACTCGACGACTTTACGACACACGTGGAGGTTTTATCTTTCGTTTTCCACTCGTGTTACTCCGATCTCCTCCGTAAGCAACTGCAAAAAAAAATACTTCCGCTTTAACCCCAGGATGTGTTTTACATACACGTATTTGCATATACATGAGTACAGTTTACATGCGATCCATGTGCTCCGAGCGAAAACAACGATGAGATAACGCTTGAAGAAACATTTGACGTCGAGACGCTTCTGTTCTCCCTTGTTATTCTTCCTAATAGTGTTAACACTTCATGATGGAAAGACAGTGCTATAGTTTTTACATGATTTCCCTATATTCCATGAGCGAAAACTATGTATTAGAATCATCAGGGATAGTTAAAAAAGGATCGGGAGTATGTGGGTCTGATGGTCTAAATTAGATCACCAGAAGTGGAGGAACTGAAAGCAGAATATCACGGGGTTTGAGGATTCAGATAAGGACCTCACGAGATTGAGGGGCTCAAACCAGGACCTCACGAGGTGTATGGACTCAAATAAGGACCTAGCGAGGCCAGGGTGCTCAAATCAGGACCTCACGGGGTCATGTGACTCAGGTCACAGCCTCTCAAAACCAGAGGACGCAAATCAGGAACTCATGGGGCCAAAAGGCTCGAATCAGGACTTCACGGGACCAAGAGGCTCAAATCAGGACATCACGAGATCGAAAGATTCAAGTCAGAGCCCCAAAGGGTCGTGGAACTCAAATCAGGTTCTCGTAGGATCTGAAGACTCGAATCGGGGCCTTACGGTGTCGAGGGTGTCAACACAAGGAACCACGAGGTCGAAGGAGTCAAGTCAGGACCTTACGAGGTGGACGGACTCGAATCAAAGCCTCACGGGATCATGGGACCCAAATCAAGGTCTCGTGAGGTCGATGCGCTCAAAAGTGAGGACCTCATGAGGCCCAAGAACTCAAGTCAGGATTACCTTGAGATTGAAGGACAAGAGTCGGGACAGTTTAGGTTTGTGGGACCTGCGTTCAGACCATGGCATGATCGAAGGACCTGAGTTCAGACCATTATAGTCAGGAAAACAGAAATGACCGATAGAAAAGATTTCCCCAGTAGTCTCTCACTTCATGACACGCATTTATCTCCCACTCTGACACCCTGGCCTGGCTTCGACTCTCGATATCTGGACCAACTCACTATTTTCGGCTTCTTTCATATCTGCTATCATCTTGCTTTTGTACACTTTATGTGGAAAGTTTCTGACTACCTTTTCTAGTTCCAATATGCTCAATCAACTAAAGATTCCTACGCTAACGAAACAACTGTCTGAAAGATCGCTCAACCCTATCAGCTCTATGAATCTTATGAATACTTTTTGTAAAAGACATACTTACATTCAATTTTCTGTCAGATCCGCATACATTGTTGGATTTTATTCTAACTTTACCAATACATTTCGAAGACCCTCATCTTAGTTCAGATACAATAAAATTTTGAGAACTACAATGTAGATAGTGCACTTTACACGTTAACGTTTCGTTTGCAAGCGTTCGAGTACCTCTGTGACTTCTGTTAAAGGCATGTTCATATTTAATTCTCTACCAATTGTGTATACATTGTAAGATCATCTTCTAGTTCTACTCGTGTATTATCAAGGCTCTCATCCTACTTTAGTTACAACAGTATTTTCAGAACTTGAGATTAAACTGTGCACTTAATTCGTTAACAACTTAGGTTGTAGCGTTTGAATACATTCGTGACTTCTGTAAAAGGCATATTCACACTCAGTTCCCTACCAATTCTGTATAAACTGTTCAATTTCCCTCTAGTTTTGTCCATACATTTCAAAGACTCTCGTCTTATGTTCCTTATAATAGTATTTCGAGAATTCGAGTTTGAACTTTATTTGTTAAGAATTCGGATTGTACGAGTACAGTAAAACATCGATTATCCGAACACCGGTCATCCTAAAATTGTTCATCCTATGTCAGTTGCAAGGTTAAATTATCATTAATGAAACTATGTACTTAATTTTATAACACTGTATGTTTGATACTCTAAAATAACATTATCATGTTTATGCGAAGTATAGTAAAAATTTGAGTCACCCTGTTACCGGATGCAGTTCGGATAATCGAGGTTCTACAGTACTTCCATAAGCTTGTACGTGTACCGTTTATAGGATTTCCCCTCTGGTGACGAACGATTAGCCACGACCTCTTCTGAAAACATTGAAATATGGATCACCGGGAGACACGGGAGAATAAAAGAATGCAATATCACAAGTTCACCAGTGCAGTTCTCGTAGAATCTCATATCGTCGAAGAAGAAGATCCTTTTATCATCCAATATTGTACGACGCTCTGGTCGTGGCAACATACCGGAACCCCTGTGTCATGATATCGGGGCTGAGTTAAGGTATGATTTCCGGTTCAGGGGGTTTCCATGGAAAATCCTGCGAGATCCGTGTTTCATTGATAAAGGCCGAGAGCCGGGATAATATATATTCCGAATCGCGGGTGCTGGCGCCGCAGATAATCGATCGTGAAAATAATCTTCTGCGTCGTTGACTGCTAACAGGCAACATTTTCCTCTGCCTCCCCTTAACCCCCACGCGTCATGCATTTTACGACCACCTACACGCATAAAAATTAGTGGCCGCTGGCTGTTCAGGTTTGTGAATTTATTGCTCAACCGAATGTAATCCAGTTATAGCTGTCAAACGTGAACGTCGAGGATTGCTTTTCTACTTCATCGCTGATTAATATTAACACATTGTATGCGGGATATCTTGCGTGCCCCAACCTACGTGGTGCGGGCAAATTTTGGACGATTTGTCTGCGTCGGAAAAAGATTTCAAAAAATCGCTCCGATTACTGATATACTGTGAATTGTCATTGATCTTTTTTAGTTGCTCACCGTAAACCGTTCCCTCGATGATATCTTACCATCACTAGACGTTACTGTATAAAATACTATTCTATGCAGATTAGAATAGGAAATACTAAATACTAAGTTATTAGCGACTTAAAGGACAACAATCTTATACAAAATAATATATTTAAATGTCTAATAGTATGTCGTAGTGTGATACCATTCAAAACATTTGCCTGCATGAAGCTGTATACAACAAAACTTACAAATGTAGCAGGTTTCGCTCCACTTCTTATGGGCCGCACACACTCGACATTGTCGTTCTGCTTTTTTTCTTCCCCCGTTGCTAACATTTGTCCTAATTTACGCTTCTTCGCATCCATGGATATGGCTTTCATTTTGAAACGTTTAGTTCGCTGGCAAATAGAGATACGCGTCAGCATTTCCACCGACGATATGTTGAAAACGTATTAGCACGTGTCCCGCAGACTACCGACAATACACGAAAAACGTACTACAATGTGTTAATTATAGTCGTTCATATCGTTGCATCCAGCCAGAAAGGAATTTGCACAAATAGGAAGCGACTGAACCGTAATTCCCTGAGCGTTCCTCCTGCGTAGGGAAATCAGGATGTGAGTATATAGATGTGTGTATGTTCTCGACGTGTGTGAGAAAGCGAAATTTTGGTTCTAAGACGGACTATAAAGTTTACGATAATATTTTTCTCGGAAACAATTTGACAAATTGTAGGAATGGAACATTTCATCCAATTCTACTTCTTCATTCCTTTTCCATTGTGTTGCGCGATGGAGGAGCTCCTCCAGCGTCTTAGATTATGGTCGTCGCACGCTTCTTTATGACCTTTTTACTGCCGTGTCGATTCCTTCCATCAAGGAAGTGACATTCATATCGACGTCTGAAATGTCACTTCCCCTTTATATTTCTTTATGTACTCCATAATTTTGTTACGTGCACTCATTCCATTGAGGTCTAAAAATTGTTTTCCTGTTCCTGAAAAGCTGCTCGATGTCCTTTTGTTTGTTCTGGATCATCGGTTTTATTTGAAGAATTGAATATCATAATTCACATTCAACTATTTCCTGGTCTACAGTTTAGGCTTTGTACGGAACATGTGTCATTATACGCATGTACGATTTCAGAATTAAAATATTGTTTTTAATGTAACGTTTGTGGCTTCTGGTCCCTAAAAGTGAAGTTATCATGCATAATTATATTCAATTATTAATTTCCACGGAAAAGACAATTTTCTTGTTCATTTTATTGCAAAGAAGTCGTACATCAAGAGGTCAAATCGTATAAAGAATAATTTGAATTAAATTATACGTCAAGGGGTTAAACAAACTTACCTTGCGTGTTTGACTCTTCCAGATGATCCTTAACCCTTTCGTTACTACAGGTGACTATAGTCACCGGTCAAAGCTTTTCTGCATACCTTGGTACCCCTAGGCTAATCGACATTCTTTTATTTAATCGTATTTCATATGTATTTGTTTACAATTCGATATATATTAACTTGAAATAACTTGAATAAAATACAATAGTTTGCATATTACAAGTTACAAACTCCGCCGTAGTGGAAGGGTAAAAAATGGCGACATCCCTGCGATAGTATGATAAAACCACAATTGCGGTGATCCTATTAATCAGTCTACACAGCAAGAATCGGAGAGGTCCATGCAAAAAAATTAAGTTGACTTGGAACCTCCTTGGCACCATCGCCTACAAACTGGCCAATGTCCACATAAAATATCCCACCTCGACCAGAATATTCCTTACATGAAAAGATTTCTCGTATCTCTTGTAATCTCGTAGATAACTCAATCGGTCAGCCGATAAGAATCACCCTTAGAAAGGTATTGATGCATGGAAACTCTTTTTTACGTTCACACGTTTTCACGGTCGTTGTCAAATTTCCCGTTGTCGAAAAATGCAGACGGTTCCGTGGCTTCGCTCGACTGGAAACCGTTCAACGATGAAGGGAGATTTTCTGTTACGAGCAACGAGGAGAAATGGCCGGCGCATCGCTGTTATCGCTAACGTTCATTCGAGTGGCTCGAACGGAAGAAATCTATGCCCTGGCTTCGAGCGTTCGTTCAGCCACTTTTCCGCCCGAGGAATCGCGATAATTTGTCGAAAATCTGGACACGTCGTGAAGTATGGTTCATTCGGAACAGCTACATGGATTGGGTTTACGATACGGACGTGACCTCTTCGACGCTTTCGGGATTAAGAGTTTCTCAGCTCTTTTACTTTCGGCGCGTCGTCGTGTTGCTCGTGTACCGGCTGAGAAACAAGCGGCTTCCAATTAACGCGCTGGAACTTTGGAATTTCTTCTTACGCCGAGATTATTGCGCTGTGAACTCGCGTGATCGACGAGGTTAGACTTTGGCGTTGCGAGGCGTTCCTCTTGAAACGCGTCAAATTAAGATTTTTTAAATTTTCTGAGAGCCTTGAAGAGTACACTAGCAGTTGGCGGCTGCAAAGCAAGGAGTTAAGGGAAGCAGAGAGTTTCATTTATTTAAGTACAGTAACTCTTTGAGTGCCATGTCACCCATATCTGGGTGACGTATAGATTTCGTCATTGATTATTTGATCATAAGTAGTATTAATAAATGTATCTAATAAGTTCTAGTAGAAGCAGTAAACAATGATGAATGTTATTGATATTATTGATAAAGAAAGATAGAACTTAATTATATTTATTTTGTATAAAAATTTTGAAAGTTTTGTAGTTTTCAGCAAATATAGCGTGAAATTCAAGTGTTAACATAGGAAACATGGAAGTTTAAAACTGTATATTTTCATAAACAATCGCAGTCTAGTTATAATATTCATGCATCCAAATTGCCTCACCATATTGTAAAAAAACTTCAAAAACGTATTGAATTGATGAAATTATTTTATTTTTGTTAGAATATGAAGGTTCATTATCTAATGAAAATAAACTTTACAACCAATCTAATTTCGTATAAAATAGAGTAAAAATGCAAATTACACTGTTCAAAAATAATACAGAAGTGTGATTGTATATCTTGAAAACAATTTTGTATTTTAAGAAGGTAGCTCCTATCTTCTTTGAGTATTTTTAAGTGCGCCAATATTTGAAGCGCTAAGTTATTTTATTTTTGTTAGAATATGAAGGTTCATTATCTAACGAAAATGAATTTTACAACCAATCTAACTTCGTACAAAATATAGTAAAAGTGCAAATTGCACTGCTCAGAAATAAAAGAAAAAAGTGTTATTATATATTTTGAAGACAGTTTTGTACTTTAACACTTTTACTGCCATGTCACCCATATGTGGGTGACAGTTACATTCAGTCATTACTTATTTGATTATTTTAGGTATTCATAGATATATTTACTAAGGTTTAATAGTACCAATAAAAGAATTGTGAATATTTCTAATATTCTTGATTAAAAAGATTTTAACTAAAGATTATATTCCCTTTGTATACAAGTTTAGAAAGTTTGCCATTTTCAACCAGTTCATCGTGGCAGTCAAAGTGTTAAGGTGGTAACTCCTATCCTCTTTGAGTATTTTCAAGTGCTGCATTCTTTAAAGCGCGAAGTTGATGGTTTTCACAGAATAGAAGAAGAGAAAGGGCCCTCGTTCTCGTTCATTCCGCGTTCCGTCCTTTAATTCGTCAAGGTCTGTCTAAGAAGCCGCGCAAAGTGAATGCTTAATGAAACTCGTAAACGACAACATTTGCATCGCTCGGTGGAATATTGATTCGGTGAATTTAAATAAGTGGTATCCACCTCCTTTCACGGGCGAGAGTGGCCGGACAACTATTTAAAACAATTAGAAACATCCGAGTCCGTTAAATACGACTCGAATCTAGAATGTTCTGAAAGTCATCACGCGTCTTGACTAGCCTCGAAAGCTTTGGACAGTTTTAGTTGCACCGGAAACAAGCTTCACCGCGAAATATCCTTATTAATATTCGCTAAAAATTTTAAAAGAGTATTTTCTGCGACAAAATTGTTCACAGTAAAGAAAATTAGATAACAGGTCAGAATACAAACCCATAAATAATATTCTATTTTCGTAGAAACGATAAAAAACTTCTGCTTCTAGTAGGTACTGTGTCTAGTTCTTAGGCTACTAAATTCACTATCTTCGACACATTTGCATTAAACCGTTCATTCAAATCTTTCAACTAATAAGTCTTCATTAACACGTTGTGTGACGCGGGGGTCACCGGTGACCAGCACTTCAGATTTAATTTAATTAAATAACTATTGATTGTGGCAAAATTCTGAGCAGACTCAACAGAAGAACACGATTGAGTACCCAAATCTTACGATTTATATAAAACATAGTAAATTATATCGTGTCTGATTAGCTATACCTGTTTCCACTGTGGTACTCAACGTGTTAACATTTTGACTGCCATGTCAGACGTGTATGGATTACACCTAAATTCAATCATTATTCATTTCATTGTATATAGTATTAATAAATCTAACTAACAAGGGTTAATAAATTAAAAAACCACATTATGAAAGTCACTAACATTATTAACACCTTGAACGTCACTGCGAAAACTGTCGTACCGGCTCAGACACATTATAATCTACTGTTTGAAATATGAATTGCCAAGACAAAAAATATTTTATTATATGAACATATTGTGTAAGGGCTAACGTAAATTATTGTTATGATAATAGTCCTGTTCAAAATTGTGTAAGAGTTACCAGTTATTAAATTAAATCAAATTTGTGGCGTCGATGGCCTGTGACTCTCATGGCAGTCAACGTGTTAAGTAAGAAGGCTATAGGTACTGGGCTGCACCCATTTTGTACAAAAATGTAAAAAGTTTGTCATTTTCAGCTGATACAGCGTTGCAATCAAATTCGAGTCGACGATCTTTTGCTACAGATCCGGTAATTTTTCGATTCCGTGACAATTCAGTTGAGTGAATTTTGACACAAAGAGACTCGCAAGGTTGCAAAAATGAGCAAGTGTCCTGTGACTTATGGAGGAGGGTGTGTAATTCCATTTAATAAAAACAAAGGTGATACTCATGTCTCCGTTATGTCTCCACCCGCAGAGAAACCATCACACCCCCTTAAGAATCATTGAACTTCACTCCGAAACGTTCTTCGATATCGCTGACAGTTCCGAAGACCTTTACATGGAAAGATTCAAACAGACCACCCTGTATAATCGACGCGATGAGGAACGTCTCGAAAGACACGACGAAATTTTTCATTCCGTTTGCTGGAGCCTGCCGACGACTCTCGTCGCCGAGAGGGAGCACAGTAATATCGAAATTGAATTCTTCTGGGGATGATCCTGTCTCCAGCTGCACCGGATCTTCTGAAAAATATGTACAACGTAGAACGGTGAACAGAAATCCGGAGAAACAAATGTTTCGAACGCGGAGTGGATTAATGCTTCGCAACGGCTCATAATTCTTCGCGGCTTATACGCCGAGGGAGAGGGAGTTTTTAGCGGCACTATTATTAAACACTTTCTTCCGATTCTTTCTTCTATAGATAGAATCCGGTAAGAAAACATCGCACGCATTATCTATTTCTATTAATAAATTTCTATGACGAAGAACACGGAAATAGAATTTCAATCAGTTGGAACTGACACGCGTCGCGGCCACCGAATTCGTACCAGACTATCCTAATTTTTCTTTTAACCCTTGTACACCTGGTTCGACGTCGTTCGCATTCCTACGCGGCCTGTGGAAAATTCTGAAGGAATCGATAATTACTTGTATTGGCAGGTTAAGACAGAGTGTCCTATTTTAACACGTTGACTACCCCAGTGGAAACTTCCATACCTGGTCAGACGCACTGTAATGTGTCAATAAAATATCAAAATTCTCATTAACACCTTCGCCACCATGGTCGATTCGAGAAAAACGTCCACCACAGACCGCGCTTTATTTTTATCAATTATCTCTGTCACGCATGTGTGACGTCGAGCTCTCAAAACAGAATCGACGCGGCACATATATGTGACGCTGGTAGCGAATGTGTTAGTCTATTATTGCAAATATTTCAAGAAGTACGCTGGATAGATGAAAATGCTTTTAGGGGTTACAGGAGATCGAGGGGGCGTCGTAAGATGCAGGTAGAATGTTGCTAGGTGGAGGCGTTAAAGGTCAGGCGAACGTCACGTACATTTTTTTGAATTTATCTATCATAAGTATTACTCTCTACCACTTTTATGCTATCAAACCGTGAGGACCTTTGTGCGTCCACCAAATTGGTCATTTCACGTGCACCAATCCAACATTTAATACGTTGAGTGCCACAGTGAAAGCAGCCGTACCTTATCAGACACAATGTAGTTTACTATTTCTTCCATAAATCGTAATGAAAAAGAGATTGGAGTACTCAATCGTGTTCTTCTGGTCCTGAATTATTGTTTCGATATGAAGTTTGCTCCGAATTTTGAGACAATCAATGTAATTAAATTAAATTTGAGGTGACGTCACTGGTGACCCCCACAGCCTTCAATGTATTAAATACTTAATTGTATATTCACGTTACTAAGCTATTATTACAATGTTAAATTTGTTCAAAATTTTGTTACATTCAATAGCTATTTAACTAAATTAAATTCGAGATGTTGGTCTCCGGTGACCTCCACGATGATCACCTACTTGTGAGTGTTTTAAAAATTAACCCTCGCACTACCGGGGAAGGGGGAAGGGGACACTTTGTGTTCTCCATATCATACTTTGTGTATTTATTTTGCTAATCAGTCCGGTGAAAATTCTGAAAAAAATAGTTATTGTTGAATATATTGAGCTTAAGCATATACGATATGACCTCGATTATCCGAACTGTAATTAATAACAGAATGACTCACACAGTAACTGTGTCTCGCATAAAATTAATAATTGTGCTTTAGAATATAAAATACACAGTGCTGTAAAACTAAATACACAATGTCAGTAATGATAATTTTAGCTTGTAACTGACATAAAATGACTAATTTCCGGATGATCGATGTCTGGATAACAGAAGTTCTACTGTACTTTATTGCGGACTAATTGAATGTTGCCGTTTCGCAGAATGTTTCCTATCATTCAAGCCGGCATTAACCCTTCGAACTCCTAATTTTTTTTTTGTAATTTTCTTTTCAATAATTCCCTATTATTTTAAGTGTTTTATTTGAAACATACTTCAGAAGACAGTTGGTTGATAGGAGCCAATTAGGTACAAACAATCATGTACCTGAACACTTCAAGGACTTTTTTGTTATAAAAAAGGGTCGTGCAGATGTAATATTGCTTATCTAGGTAAAAAAGAAAATATTGCGAAATATAATACATATTTAAACTGGCAATTTAAAAATGTCGAGTGTGACTGGACATGGGAGTACCTGTGAATAAAATCGATGTCGAGTCACACTCGACAAAGGGCTAAAGGGGTTAATTTGTGAGATACAATTATTTCTTGAAAGTGGGCACTAAATGCCCTCCGTTGGTAGTTCGAATTTCAGAAAATACTTTGGTAATGCGAGGGTTCAGAACTGGAGAGTCTTCGTGCCCCCGAACAAGATACTTTCTCGTGCGTAGCGAAAGAACGTTTACCGGGAAAGCGGTGTATTTTCCGGAAGGCAGGGAATGAGAGCAGGGAACGGAATGACTTCGTCGATCTTGCTGGTAGACGTGGAGTAAATGGGTGAAAGGTACACCGGGAAATAATAGTGTCCAGGGCGTCGTGGCCGTTTACTGCGACACCCTGATTGTCAGACAACCTTCCTTTCGGGTACCGTAAATCGAGAATCGTAAATCCCTTCCTTACGCCGGAACAACGAATTAACACTTGACTCTTGAAACGCCAAAGGTCTCTCCCTGAGGAGCAATGACAATTACGCGTCCGCTATTGCTGGCAGTAAAAACGCAAAATACGATCGTATCAGTTTGACGTCCGCAAATGTTCCATGGAAACTAGTCGTTTTCACTATTTTTGTAAGTCTTTGCTTGAGTAATGAAATATTATACGTTATTCGTTTTATATCGATTATTTCACGATTTTTATTTCGTGAGTACTTAGGTATTTCTTTCTGTTTCAAACATTTCTCCCTGAAGAGCAATGAAAATTTCGTGTTCGCAATCGCTGGCAGCAGAAAGTCCAAATACTATCTTATCGCTCAAAACTAGTTGCTTTGACTAGTTTTGCAACCCTTTAGTTGAGGAAAAGACATTCATTATAACGCTACAGTGAAAACAGCCGTACCTAACCAGACACCTCACGATACCAGTTACGTGACCGACATGTCACCAAACCAACTGAGGATTGATATAGTTAGTCTAATGCGTAGTTATTAAAAAATGTATTTCTTTTGTTTTCAGGCAAGGCAGTGCCGTTCGTGGAATTGACCGTGGCCCACGCGTCGGTTCTTACGATCCTGGCAATCAGCTTCGAACGGTACTATGCAATTTGCGAACCTTTACGAGCTGGGTGAGTAAAGAGACATTTTTAATGAAAATATAGAAGCTGGAATTTTATTGCGATTTTATTGCTATTTTCTTCTGTATCAAATCGAATGACAGCCTGGAGAATCTATCGTGAAATAGATTTACAATTCCTGTACGTGGTGTTATCTGACTGAGAGCGTTATCTAGGTGGTTCAGGAACTAAATACAAATATAATTAATTAATAACAACCTATCATATTATTCTTTATTGTCCTAGTTGTACGTGCGCGATCACTTTTAAGGGGGATTCTCGTGTAACAGCTCTAAGAACAAGTGATTTTTAATTAAATGTTCATGAGTCATTTTGGAGTGGCCACTTCTAAGTCTCGTCATAATTATCATTTCTTTCCTGATCATATTGTAGTTCGGTGTAGGTTGGTAAAAATCTTGTACTATACCGTGGATTTTTCTTCTTTTTGCCCTGACATCACAGAATCGCATAAAAAGTACCATACATTTCCAGAAACTTACTAACCTCTACTATAAAATCTAATTACCTGAACTGAATGTAAGATAATGTACCTATGTTTGTCGCTAATGACCTAGCAGTACATGGACGTAAAGCCTGGAGATAAAAAAAGAACAAGTGATTTTTATGAATTTTTCTTGAGAAAACTACAGCTAATATGGAAATAAACCGTCTTGGTATATAAGGAGACATTCTTAAATTACAAAAAAATATTTGTTTTTTGAACTTGTTACACGAGAATTCCCCCTTAATATTTATACAGTAAAGCCTAATTCAATAGACAATTTAAAAACTGTTAGAAACATTATTTCTATTGACACTCGTGTAAAATAAATAAATAGTTCAAATAACGTAATAAATAATTCAACTACTAAGAACGTGGATATTGTAGAATATTCAGTACAAAGACAATAATGGAGAATGCTTTGTTACTTAAAAATTCTTGCAAAAATCTTCAAAAATAATTATTATTCGCATAATATTAGCGGTTGTCAAAGTGTCAAGCACAAAAAGCATCCAGTTTTCAGAGTGATCGCCGTGAACCCCTTGAAACAACCCCATAAAAAAATCCGATAGTGTCTTCCGTCTGTCCTAGGATCGAGGGCTGGCCGACTGTTTGCTCAATTCAAACGCAACCGTTCATCAGTTTTAACTAACAATCAATGCCGACCGCGTGTGACACGTTGTCGATCCCCATGTCAGTCACGGATTTCGGCTTATCTTTTCGAATCCCGGTGATTTCTCTGTCGACTCCCCTCTCCCGACCCCTCGATCCGTTAACCACTTTTCCCGGTATTGCTGTAGGTTGCCGCGATTGGTATTAGTTCCATGTGTTTCTGCGCGACGATCCGCGATGTCAGTCACGATTTCGTGGAACGCCGTTTGCAAAACTTTATCATTCCTCCGTGCGACCGATCGATTTCTATTTTTCCAGGTACGTGTGCGCGGAGGTCGGTTTCGTATTTTTAATTAGATAAACAATTACCGACGGATTCGATAACTCTTTTCCCGGAATGATAGAAGCTTAGGAATTCCACTTTTGTCACAATTCGTATCTTTTGATTTGGAAGAAGTGTGTTATAATGGTTTCCACGTCATGATCTTGTTGAAAGTTTTTGGCAGTCAAGTAATATTGCAATGATAAGAATAAATGGTGATCTGTTGGAGAGAGGTCGGGTGAACATGGTGGATCAATTAGAGCAGGGATGGCCATCCGGAGCAAGGCCTGGCTCCGCCCTACCCCCACTCTGCGTTCATTCCTCACACATAATAATAAAGTTGAGATGTAATCTCTGGATCAGGGATGCACAGACTTGTGAATATTTATTTAACTTATATTTATCATATAATGAGAAGTAAATAAAGAATTTAATTTGATGGGTGACATTGCATTGATTTAACAATTGTTTTAATATTTAGTTCGATTTTTGTAGTACCCAAGCGCAAAGTTGATTCTAAATTTTCATTAGTCAAGCGGTTCCTATTTTTCGATTCCTTACTATTCATGACTGAAAAAGTTTGTTCACAGATACATGTTGACCCAAAGAGGCTTGCGCATTTTAATGCATTATCTAGCAACGATTTATAATTTTTTTTATCGACACAACGATAGAAGTTTCATAAATTGTCTTCATTAAATTTATTTCGCAGGTTCTCATCGTTTTGCATGTCGACGAGTTCAAGCTGTACTGATTCGCATGCGGCCCGCGGTCTGTGCATCCCTGCTGTAGATGATAAATGATTTTCCCTTCAAAAAATCAATTTCGTTTTGAAAAACGTTTCCTATCAATACCTGTAATTAGACATTAAAAATGATTTCCCCCTCGAAACGCCCCTTTCTGACAGTTCGAAATGAACAATTCCAGCAGTTGCCTGCTAAAGGCACACAGTCAAAATTTGTTCCGTACGTGACAGATCCATTTCTATTTTTCCAGGTACGTGTGCACGAAGGCAAGGGCGACGTTCCTCTGTCTGATGGCCTGGGTGACGGCGGCCCTCTGCACCAGGTGAGAGAAAATCAGATGAAAGTTCGACACGCCGGTACATTACACGGTCGCCTCACTCGCTTTTCTTCCAGTCGGCGAATGTCACGCATTTTTTTTTCATCCCACTTCTCTTCGTTCCTCGCCCACGTTCCTCCACTGTTTGCCTTCCTGCATGACCCTCATTGTTTCCGCGTGGGAGAAGCGCGGCAAATTGCGTTCCCTCGTAAACAGAAAGGGAATGGTCTTTTTTCCCCGTTTTTCCCCCGAGCGTCAGAGGTTTCGTATTTTCCAGCGTTCTCACGGAACCGCTGCGTTCTTCCGCAGAGCGAACAAAAGGGGTTCGAGTGTTGCGGTATGGTGGATGGGAAATTGAATGAGAATTGCTTGATGGTGGTTCGGGATTCATGGGGACTGTGGGTCCCTGGCTAACGGGCGGTTGCGGTTGATGATAACGTAACGTGGGGGTTACTAAAAAGTTGGCTGAATGGTGATGTGTATGATGTTTTGTGAACTGACCAGATAGAACAGCGGTCGTTGTCCAAATTTTCTTAACACTTTGATAGCCGTTGTCGCATATACGTGACTTCAGTCATTCGAATACCACGCATGAAAAATAAATAAATAAACTGATCAAAAATAAATAGCGAAGTACTCATAAAATACAAATCGTAAAGTAATGTATGCAAAAGGAATAATGTGGGAAGTTCTGTCCCTTATCCCAAGCCTTACAAAAGTGAACTGTGATAACCAATTTTCTTAAGAAATCTACGGCCGTCAAAGTATTAACACATTGCGCACCGGTTACGTAAAGTACGTCTTTTTGTATAATTTTATTGCATACTTTTATATTATTTTTGGGAATATCTTCAGTCTCCAGTTTGTTAACAAAATGTCAATAGTGAATACAATTGCTCATTATAATTAATTTCAAAGGGTGGACCAGTAACAATTACCACCGTAAATATCTTCCAAACTGTAGGAGCTAAAGAAAGAATTGTCACATACAAGTTGCACGATAAGAAAGGGGCCATCGTATGGCGTTAACCATTTTTTTCCAGGTGGAGTCTCTTCGGACTTCTGAAGGTCATCTTGGCTTTTTTAAATGTAATGATACGTTTCTTCATTTACCTTCTAATAGAGCGTTTTAAGGCGCGTACGATACGGGGGTGGTAATAGCACCCTGTTAGAAAGTAAATGTTTAATTTTGAATATTCTCATGGAAACTAATAAAAATGAACATTCGTTTATACGAATGGAAAGTACACTTCTGAAGCTTTAAGATGGCCATAGATACAGTATACTACTAAACAGCTGGAACGTGAATGTTTAGAACAAAGCGGTGACCAGTCGCCTTATTTTGATCAGCTTTTCAAAAATGTAACATTTGACAGTTTGACGGCCACTGCCACGCACATATGATTTTATTCATTTGAATAGCACCCATGTAAAATAAATAAATAAATGAACATAACTGTGACTGAGGACAAATAAATATTCAAATACTATTAAAGTGGAAACTGTACAATATTCAATATACAGGAAGTATTGCGAAATATCTCGTTATTTAAGGATTCTTGCATAAATAGCCAAAGATAATTAATATCTGCAAAACATTTACGGCTGTCAAAGTGTTAATATTTCAACGACGATATTCAAATTTTAATATATTAAGATTCTCACTATCTGGGATGCTAAAATTTTACACAAATGAATTTCTCAAAAAAATCAACACGTACTGTAAATTTGAAAAAAGTTCATCATATACTGGCGAATCTCGTGCGATTTTTCGTGGAATGCCTCGTGCGCGTATATTTCACGCGTGAATAATGAACCCCATTCGTCATTTTTTTTACAAGGCTGTACGTAACTTGCCTTTACGGGCGCGAGCGAAGCACTTAATTAAGCTCCACGACCTTTTTCCGTGGCACATTTTCGTGGAACGACCACATGAAGTTAATCGCTGAAACGGTACTGTCATTGGATGAGCACTAAATAATTTCCTCACCGTGGTAAACCCGCAGATTCAATGTTTAGAAAACGCTCTCCGGATGCTCGTGTAACGAGCTCATGCTTTTCCAACAGAGCACAAATCAACCGCGTTGGACAAGTTTTCTTCTATTTCTCTTTATAACAGTTTAAAATGACATCGAGGACAAAGTTGTTAGGGATGCAGCAGTGTAACGAGAGTACTTTACTGATTATTATTAATCAAGTACTTACACTGATTAAATTTGACGTAATAATTTATTAACGCGTTAAATGCCGTGGGGGACACCTCAAATTTAATTGAATTAAATAATTATTGATTGTCACGAAATTCTGAGCAAACTTCATACTGAAACAGTAATGTAGAAACAGAAGAACCCAATCGAGTATTCCAATCTTTTTTTTCTTTACGACTTATACAAAAAATTGTAAATTATATCATGTCTGATTAGGTATGGCTGTTTTCACTGTAGCACTCTCTGTTCGAAATGATAATGATTGTTTAACACGTTGACTGATGGACACATTAAATTTTATTTAAATAAATAATTATTAATTTTAATGCGGTCTTGAATCGAACTAATATCGTGATAAGAATAGAAGATCGTGCCTGTGAAATTTAATAGCTGTATAATTATTTCCTTCGGCATTTTTGCTTGAAATGGAATATTGTAGTATGTCTGGCTAGGTATGGGAGTTTCCACTGCGGCGATTAACGTGTTAATCCTGTCAATACCAAGCTTCTCTTTTAGGGAGGGTCTCAAACCGAAAAGGGTCCGATGGGTTCAATATTTTGAACAAGACAGAAAAAGGTTGTTTGCTGCTACTATGGTGTCACACTTCATGCACATTGGCTGGGGGTCTTTTGTTATGAGATAGGAATGAATCATGTTTGAATAATCAATCTTAGGACAGGAGATTACAGCTTGTTCTCTTCTTGTCAGAACTCTCTCTTCCTTATAGCGTTTATCTAATTTTTCTTCAGAATTCTTGACGCAGCTAGACTCTTTATCCATTATTCTTCCCACCTTATCTTTATATAACTTCATTGTACTTTAAGAAAAACAATATAGGCTGATTCACCTACCTCGACCACCACAAATTACTCGTAAACTGTTTGTTACATGGACAAAGTTTTCAAACAAAAGTTGTATGGTATCAAAGGGGGCATACAGTGTAGTAATTAGTTTTTTTAAATTTTGCTTTTTTATCAAGATATAAAGGTCACCTTGTGTTTTTTAAATGGCATGTGTGCCATTTGACTCCGCAATTCGAAAGATTATTGAACACTGAATAAAAAACTATTAAGGTATATGGGTTCAAAAACCAGTAATTACTGAGATATTCTTTAACACCTACACTGCCACGTCACCCATATGTGGATGACACCTAGATGAACTCATTATCTATTTGATTATGTATAACATAATAAATATATCCAATAAACTCTAACAGAATCGGTGAAAAATGATAAAAATTACTAATATTATTGATGAAAGCGGGTAGAATTTCAAGTTACTTTCAGTTTGTATAAAATTTTAGAAACTTTGCTATTTTCAGTTAATAAAGCGTGGCAGTCAAAGTGTTAAACGATTTTTAATGTATGTAATGCTCAAAGTGTTGTCCATTGCAATCAACACAAGTGCATAATCGATAAATGAGCACGAGTGATACACGTCCAATTGTTTCTTTCACTGAAGAATATCTCAGCTATTTCAAAGGGCAGAAATTTGTAGGCGCCCTGTATAATCCACGAACGTATCGTCGCAACGTTTTAAATTGAAAATTTCGGAATTTGAAACGGTCAGTGTTTGTCAAACGTCCTGCTCAAATTCTGGGAATGGCCCATGCCTGAAATTTCGAGGACGTCTCCACCGGGTGGAGGTTTATGAGTGTATTTTCGGCAAGCTGGAGGAAGGTAATGGTTCACCGAAATCGCTAAATGAACCATGTACCTTCCTCAAATAGTGGTACAGATTGCCATGTGACGTGTGGTCCTTTTTACGTGCAGAAGGTCCTTTATGACTTTGACAATAAATCCCCCAGGACGGAAAATCGATGTGAGTTGTTGAACTATAATATCAAACAGGACCCTAGAAGCCTCAGAAATATAAACATGACACCGTCCAACCCGAATTTTGTTTATAACAAAGTTACAATCTGTTGAACAGCGTTAACCACGTGGATTGGAATTTAATTGTCGACTATACGGACCAAAAGCGTCTATTTAACCCTTTGCACTTCAAGTATGCCTGCAGGCACTGACAATGTCAAGCTTTCCACTCCAAGTTTGCCTCTCAGACACTCTAACAAGAGTTTGTCAATTTTGTCTACTAATTTTTGTATACCATGTCAAAAATGAAATATTTCTTAACATGTAAAATTAAGTAAAGCGTAAATGTCTTATCTCGATGAAGTTTTCTTGAAATATGAATCATTGAAAATTAACATTTGCTAACAATAACTGGCAAACATATTGGTTGCACCATCACATTGGTTACATTGAAGTTGCTGGTCTATCGTATCAAAAGATGCTTGGAGTGCAAGGGGTTGATACGTAAAACCGTTATCAAAATGAAAAGGTCAAACCACGAGTGGGACATGTGCAATTCACTTTTAGCCCTAAGTAGCTATCATTTGTGACAGACGTTCTTACAACCCAAGTGGTTAAAAGAAACAGTTTCGATGAACGTACAGAATGGATCCTCAGTTCATTACAAAATAACATATGACATGCCCAACAACAAAATGTTCGGGTACAGCGCGAAAGGGAATTGAGATTTACCCTTTTTCTGTTGAAAAGAAATGGAGAATTATTCTTTTTACGGGCAAAAGTAGGAAGAACGTTGCGTTGAATAAGAATAAAAAATAACTGGAATCTTAAAGGGCAGCTGTTCCGCACAATTACAGTATATCTGGGGGGGGTTCACGGATTTCGTAAGACAATTGCAATCTTGGACCATATGTTACCAGCGCGTTCATCTTGCACACGGAAGGAACAGCTTCCCTTTGTGGAATTTGCGGGGAAATCCGGTCGTAAAAATCGATACCGGGCCAGCGACGACAAGAGAATCACGGTCACCCGCAAAACCTTAACGGTCCGTGAGTTATTTTCCGGAAAGTGTACGTTCACCTGGAAGAATCGTGGGATTATAAACGCAAGAGTAATGGAGACAGTGTAATTATCTTCGCGGAAGTGAAGAAATTAAAAGAATGATACCTGCAGATACGGTGAAGCGAATCTGCAGAGCCAGAAGCTGAGGCAGCCACCGTATAAGGAATTGGCGAAACCTGTTTTCAAACCGCAGTAAAAGAATTTAAAACAAGAATGATAAACGACGATATTTGAACCAAATGGAAGAACGCGTTGAACTTGACAGGTAAGAAAAAGCGAGCTATAGAGAAAATGGATTGATCATTAATAATTCCTTAAATTCCGTTTAATGTCTCATCGACTGCTGCGTTTGTTATTAATGGCGTAACAGAATTGAGAAGGAATGTTACGGAGCTGACGCACGCCGATTTTTATGGAATTTTGATATGATATACATCTCGAAAAAATATTAGACGCGTATTTTTTTGTATCGACCATCGTCCTCTTTGAAGGGGTGAAAACAGCCCTCGAAGTGGGGGGTGGAAAACCTATTTAGTAGTGTTTCTACAAAACTATTACAGACAGAAAAGAAAGTTTAAATGTAGAGTTTGTCTAGCTTTAGTGTCGAGTCTATGTTATAGACTATGCTATAAAGACTATGCTATAAAAAATTGATTCGTTTAAAAAATATGTTAAAACTTTACATTTTTTTGCAACTTTTTTTGGAAAAATGTTGATGAATTTTTATGAGAATTTGTACGTGTAAACTTTGGATCGATACCAAAAATACGGATAAATAGAAGTTTTTAATTTCAACATTGCAATAAATATTATTGTATGCGCAATGTAAGTATATTTTGTTCCTGATGAAACTTTATAGGTTCGTATGATCGAAGTCCCAGTACGTTTTCGTAGCATTTTAGGCAGTTACATTACTCTACGTCGGTGATGGCCACCGGAGCTGCGACCTTCCCCCACTCTAGACCAATTCCCCTCATATAGGCTGTGATTTGGAACGACGATGGACCGAGAGGGAACGAGAAGCGAACTGGAGGGGACTGAAAAGAGGGGAATGGACCTAGAGTGGGGGAAGGACGCAGCTCCGGTGGCCATCACTGCCCTACGTCTTGTTATTATATTTGGTAGATAGTTATTATATCTATAGGGTAGATATCGTCAGAATAATCGATTCAATGGATAATGGCTCAACATTAGAATAATCGATTCAACAGGTAATGGATCAAATATTAGAATAATCGATTCGCTGGATACTGGATCGAATGTTAGAACAATCGATTCCCAGGACACTGGATCAAATATTAGAATAATCGATTCGCTGGATGCCGAATCAAAAAAGCAAACAAGAAACAGCAGTCACGCGACAGAGAAGAGAAAAAGATACCGAAATGCTCGATCACGACACAATCCATCGATCGATCATGTGAACGCCACGGCGCATCACGGGCGCTAATTAATCTCATTAACGGCGTCACTTAATTGGAATTCGAACGTCGCAGGATTGTAAACAGTAACCGTAATTCAGCAACACCCTACATGAATGGAAGCACGTTCCAAGTGAAAGTAATTTATACATTTTCGTTCTTAGCCGTCGAAGGACATTCATTATGGAAAGCTGATTTCTGGACATATGAAAGAAAGAAAGAAAGATGGTCTTAATAGAAGCAAGGATGAAAGAAAAAGGACTCTTCTGAAATTACATCTGTATTCTCATGAATAAGCCTCCCGGATACAACTATCTCTTCTAGAACATTAAATAGAAACGCCGCGAGCAGGCACTTTGTGTAATTAAAAGTATCGACAAGGAACAAATGAATATCCCGGGAACGCAGAAATTTATGACACGATAAGAAATTCGCGCAGTTAACATTAGACCTACCAATGATTAACGTGCACCTATTTCATTGTAGCGATTAAACTGATGCGTTTTAGAAGAAATACCTAATTGAAGTAAATGATATTTATTTGTATTTTTCTTTAGCTTTGTTCAGTGTCGATTGAAAGTAAACAGAATAGTCGCCAAGAATAAATCGTACATGGTACGAGTTAACACGTTGACTGTTGCAGTGGAAACTCCCATACCTGGTCAGACACGCTACAATAGACCATTTCCACCACAAATCACAAAGGAGGAGAAATATGTAATTATTCAGTTGCACAGTTTTAACCTTCTATTTATATCACAATATTAATTCCGTTCAAAATCGTAATCAAATTAGTAATTACTTGATTAACCCATTTCTTCCCAACGTTGCGTATACGCAATTTCTAAGAAAATATTTTTTTTCCACCAAGTTGCTTCAGCAAGAAAAATTATTCTCACAGCCTTATTAGAAAATGTCTTGTGCTATACATCAATATTTCTTTCGTTGTATTTCCATTCTTGCTATTTGTTTTATCATTTTTTCAATATTACTCAAATATTTTCTTAAATATTGTGAAGATGCAACGTTGGGAAGAAATGGGTTAAATAAAATTTGATGCGCCGGTCATGGTGACACCCTCGGTAGTCAATGTGTTAATGCTATTTATAATCAAATAAATATTAACTATTTGCACTCTAAACAATTAGGCTATACATTGGTAGTCAACTCCAAGCTTTTTCTTAGATTTCTAAGTTACACAGAATGACCACGAAAAAATCTTGACAATTTGTTAGTTTATACGAATTCTTTTCAAACTCTAAAGTTGATATTCTACGAATTAGGATAAGAGTAGAATAAACATAGGAAAGTATAAACAGCCGATGACACTGATGAACGCACATAAACACTTTTATCTATAAATCATAAAATGTGGGCAGTACAGCTGGCCTTAGGAGTGCAAAAGGTTAATTAAATGTAAGTGTCACCCATACATGGATCACATGGCACTCAAAGTGTTAATGGCGATCGGTTTGACTGTCTCCTTCTCTGAAAATAAAATCGCCGCTCCTAAAATGTGATCACCGCCTATAAAACGATTCAGCACGCGAAAAACAACAAAGGGTCATCGAATCGCCAATTAAAGGAGGGTTAACGATGGTCGCGTTGCTTCATCCATATGCAGAGAATGCAAGAAGGGCGGTATTCATAAAACGAAGTGCGCGGTTCAGCAACCCCTGCGAGTTTCGTTCGAAAACAGCCAGCAGTCGATCCTCTGAGGGTGATTGACGCATTTAGGGCCTATAAATGAAACTACTAGCTCCTGTAGAAAAAAAATACAATGCTTCTCCTTCGAACCCTTAGGGTTTCGTTGCGAAAAGATAAACGTTTCGATTGTTTCAGGAGGGTGAGTTGAGATTACCCCTCGTATACTACAGAGAAAGACATTTTTTATCCGTTAGAGGGTCCTTTTATACGAATTTAAAGAACCTTCGAACCTGAAATTGAATAATTCGATCGTGAAGAAGCAGCTGGGACAAAATGAAAAGAGACTTACATTGATAACTATATTCTGAACGTTTCTTCAGATGTACACTGCCGTCCAGAAGTTTTGAGACACCTGCCATTTCTGTAAAAGAAATACGATACTTCACCTGTATCATTGTAAGAATTAGCAAAAAATTTTTGAATCAGTCAAAAAAGAGTAATAAAATAAAAATCATGCACTGGCTTTCTCAATGTCTCAGTTTGAAAATCATTATGAACACAGTGTCGTTTCTCCTGAATGGAAAAAATATAAATGAAGTAAGTAAATAGAGAAAAATAAAAATTCATTTAGAAGAATGAGCAATTGCACCTTGCAAGTGCATTGATGCATCTGCGAAACAAATTGTTTTTCAGCTCGTTAAACCATGTAAGATTTTCCTATTTCATGTTTTTCTAACTTCTTGTAGAATAGTTATAGCTTGGACCAGTCGCCAGACTCATCCAAAATATTTATTTACGTTTGTAAATTTGACGTAGTTTATTTGCACGCCTTAACATATTTTTATGTGTTTAACGCGTCGAATGCCGTGGAGATCACCCATGATCGTAACTTAAATTTAATTTAAATAAATAGTTCTGAACAAACTTCATACTGAAACAATAATGCCGGAACAGAAGAACACGATAGAGTACTCAAATCTTTTATTTTTTTTACGATTTATGAAAAAAAATAGTAAATTATATCGCGTCTAATTAGGTATAGCTGTTTTCACTGTGACACTCAACGTGTTAAACAACTGCAATGTATTCATAGTCAGTAACAACGATTCTTATAGTTCGCATAAAATTTTGGACGCCCTGGATAATCAATTGATCGGTACACATTTTATTTTGAGCTAAATCATAACTAGTTATTAATAAAACAGTTGGGTCTAAATCCCTCATATTGTTCATTAAAATTCAGAAGAAGAGTTTTATTTGAAATTTATTAAAACCTCTGTAATTACAAAAATTAAAAAAGAAATTTGGACAGAATTCTTAATGACAAAATCGAATTAAATAAGTTTAGAAAAACTTTGAAAATGAAACAAATTTTCTCACCGCTCTTCTTGTTCAAACTTTGAACTTACAGGGTCAGTGAGAGATTTGGTATCTCGCCTATACCATGATTTCGATCGAGTCTGAAGGTGTCGATTAACTTTATCAGCGGTCCGTTTGAAATATAGCAAACTTAGGATCGGAAGGGGAAAGAGAAATGATTCGATTTTTACGTGGTAACGTCTACACACACGCGGGATGGAGTCCTCTTTCTTTCACGTTCGAGTTCTGGACCAAGATAAATCGATATTTGCACCAGTAGAATAAAATTCTACTTGAATGGAATTATTATTTGATAAGAGAAATGACATGTTAGGGGAGAGATGGAATGAAAGGGACACGTACTGAACGGGACATTGCAATTGTCTGGAAGATGAAGGATCCTCCATAACAAAAGTAATGTTTGCTTCGTAGCAACACTAACGCATGCCCAACTACGCCGAACTGCAAGCTGCTGTCACTTCAATGATGCCAAAGATACACTGTTGAATTTTTTCGTGTTTCCAAGTAAAATTTTGAATGTTTTGGCAAAATGTTTTGTGAAGTGCTGTTACCATTAACTGATTAATTTATTACTGCATCTAGACAGATATTTATTCAGAAACGATAATGGGGTCACTCGTGACTGGTGCCTCTAGTGAATTTAATGGAACAACTATCTACTGTTGCAAATTTCTTAGTAACATTAATATTATAATGATAACACGTTGATGAATACAATTCTATTTAAAAATAAATTATTATTTGTTAAGAAAATTCACATGCTATTTCAAATAGTTAGTCATTATTTGTTATTCAAGTAAAAAATATCCATCTTTGGTTTGGACTGTATCGCAGACCGTCACCAGGTCACTGGTGACCAGCTGCAAAAATAACAACCATTAACTCCTGAAAATTGTTTAGGAACATTAATATTGTAATCACAATACATGGCAAGAAGCTCACAATCAGACATACGCTTCGATAAACCTTATCAATAGTCCGTTTGAAATATAGCAAAAGTAGAATCCTAGGGTGAAAGAGAAATGATTCGATTTTTACGTAACTCCACACACACGCACACGTACAAGTGGTGAAGTACTCTTTCTTTCACGTTCGAGTTCTCTCGGACCAAGACGACCGTGTATGTACATAGGATCCTAGGGCAAAAGCCAAGCTCCTGCGCGTGTCGTAAAAGGAACATTACCCGTAAACCACTTTTCTCGAAAAGCTTTACGCGTCGGTTACACTTTTCCCTCTCGTAGATCACCGGAGTCGGTTGTCAAGTTCAAAGACGACGTGGATCGTACTCGCTGGATTTATGGATGCTTAAAAGAAGGTCCAAAGGAGATCACTTTTCCGCCCAAAGAAAAAGTGTCGAAGCACTGAAGGAGATATTAGATTTTCGATGAAAAGACTCGGAGCTTCGAATATTTTCATTGACGGTCGAAGCTCGAGGCACTTGTGATGGACATTCATAACTTCTTTAGTAAAAATGATGATATTGACTCTGTAGCATCATATTTTTGCAACGATGACTCACACGGACATTAAAAGAGCTCAAAGGGTCCATGGAAGTGTAAAGATTTCGTGCATTTACACCCCAGCTCATAAATACGTGGCGGCACTTCACTCACTCGCCGGCAGAGGGATCAGCAGCGCACGACTTTCCCGCAAGTCCTCGACTTCCTTGCCATTCACATACAGGGTGTCTCAGCTTATCTGTTACAAACCGATATTTCCTAACTTATTAAAGATATAAAAAATATTTTATATGGAAGTTGCATGGTACGAGGGGGCACATCTTTTTCACATTATTATGTAAAAAGATATGAAGGTTAAGTTCGTCTTTTTAAATGGAACTATGTATTCTTGTTCGGATCATTTGATAGTGCTTTTTAAGACGAATTCACTAACCTCTAATGTATGCACCCAATTTTAATTAGTTTTCGAGATATTGCGCTTGCAAATTCACTGATACAGGGTGTCCGACCTAACTTTGCCCCCCTTAATTATTTTGTTATTTCTAAAGATACAAAAAATGCTTCGAGAAGAAACTATTGTACTCCAGGGGGAAAATTAGACTATGGGGGTTAAGGTCATCCCAGGGTCATATCTTCGATATAATACTAACAGTAACATTTTTTTAAATGGAACGAACTTTCCTTTTGTTTACCATAAGAAAAGTGGCATCGAAACGCATTCAACCGTGTATGACAACATTACCTTAAAATGATCTTGAGCTGAAAATCTATCGAGTAAATGATTGAGGTGGAAACTCACAGAGAATAAATTGTAGTAAGAAAACAACCGCCTCAATTAGATGATTTATTATTATTTTAATGTGTGTAAACAGTTTCAGGGTATTTGGTTTATGCAAAGAAATATACGCTTCCATTTGAAAGAATGGTGGAATGCACATGCATCGTTATACTTGTGACGAAAATATGGGCCTGAAAATGTAGTCCTCTTTGAACCATTCATCTTTTTCCACTAACATTCTTTTGTAATTGCAATCAAAAACGAGATATGACTTGTTCCAGTCGCATGGACCACCCTGTATAGAAAGCATCAATATACCAAGCTCTATAAGCGCGTAAGAGATCATTCAACTATCGGTGCATCGCTCGAGGATCTTCCTTTTGCGAGATAACCGTCCCAGCCTGGCATAACTACAGAAATTAGAATTAAATCTCCGTAGAAACGTGGAACGCGGAATGTGTGAAATGAAAATTATATTCCTGAGACGGCGGTGCCGGGAAAATGTAATTTTACAGATAAAGTAATCCCACTTTGACAACGGGGTCGTCAAAAGTAGAATGGAAGAAACATGGCGGAGAGAACGCGAGAGTATCGAGAAAAAAAAGAAATATTGTTACTAAAAGAAGAAAGGAATATCAGACTCTTGATAAAGAAGTAATAAGTACTTTGGATGTTGGAAGCAAACGAAAGCTTCTGATGCTGAAGATAAAGGCGGAAGGAAAATGCCGAGGGGTGAGGGTGTGTTCATCATGCACCATCTCAAACAACAGAAATTTCAATTATATTGCAAACTTCGTCTGAGTAGCACTTCTCTTGTAAAATTATTTTTATATCAGTATTATGCAACCTGTAAAGAATTTTAATTTAATATTTTCAAGGATACTGACACACAGGCATACACACATGATTACACAGAAATATAAATTTTTAAATTGGAATATCGTAATAAATATCATGAAGCCTGATGGCCACGCGCATGTACCTATACAGGGTGTTCAAAAAAAGGATCTATTACTGTAGGTGCATATTCACCGAACGGAGTAAAAAAATGTGTAATCAACACAGGTCCCAAAATCAATCCTTTCGATGTAAAATCAGCTTTTATATTTACGAGCGTTAGATAACGCAAGTGAGTCTAAAAAAAATAACCAAAAAGAAATAATATGGTGGACTTACGACAGCGAATAGAAAATTCTTGTCGTACAATACGAGACACGGAAGAAATATTTGAAAATGTACGTCGATTTATGATCCGCAGATGTGAGTTTTGTATTGAAATGGAAGGAAGACATATCGAAGATCTGTAAGAACTGTGAAGACAAAATTTTGTATTTATCATCGAAAGGATTGATTTCAGGACCTACAGGGGTTACACAAAATAATGGATGCATTACTTATAAGTCGTGTATTGTGTAATTGAGATTGGTATTATATCCCATTAAATATTATTCAGGATTTATATAATTTCATTGCCAGGAGAATTCAAGCTGTATTAGACGCTAATGGTGGTTCTACACGATATTAATAAAGAATTTTCTTAGTGTACGAGGTGTTTCCATTATTTTGATCAACCCCTGTGTGCTGATCAGATATTTTTTACTCCTCTCAGTGAATGCTATAAACACCTAAAGTCTGAGACCCTTTCTTTGAGCACCCTGTGCATATGCTTTCTTCAGTGATATTAAAATTTTTTAATTCAAGAAAGTACATAATTTCTCCAAACGTCAATCAATTTTTCCTTGAAGAAGTTAAAGTAAAATGCAAGTCCAAGGGAGAAATAATAATCAAGTTCGGATATAATAAGTTAATAAATGTCATTAGAGGTTACTGGATAAAGACCAAGAATTCCTAACGAGTTGAAGCTGATATCGAGTCACAGAAGCTTTAACGTGTTCTTGTAAATTAAGTACTTCGGGGAAGCTCGTTAATGGTGTTAATGGGACAGAAAATTCAACATTATATTCCGACGATGCGGTCGTCTGTTTATCGAGAGCACCATCTGAAATCGTAATCTTGGATTTTCGGTGTAGCAACGTTATTGATGGGGACAAAATACATAATCCGGGCCCATGGAATCCGTAGATTATGGGATTAAAGGGAGAATCTCAGAGTAGGCCGTGGAAAAATTTTGGCGTCCCTTCTCAAGGAACGTTACCATGAATTTCTGACTTTTCCATGATAGAACAATGTTGGAAAAACAAATTGTTTTCTTTTCGTCTGACTCTTTGTGTGAAACAATGTATGCTATGTAAAGTGTTTCACCAACGTAGAGAGGAATTTCTGATTTCTTTATGAAAGAAATAAACTGCAAACCCATATGGTTTTCTCCTTTTACTTTATTACGAAAAATAATATAAAATGTTTTAGCAATTTAAAGAGAAATTTCTGGTTTCTTTGTGAAAGAAGTAACCTGGAAAACCGAATTACTTTCGCCTCTCACATTTTTATGAAAAATAATATGAAACGTTTTAGCAATTTAAAGAGAAATTTCCGACTTTTTTTTTTAAAAAATGACCTAGAAAACAAATTGTTTTCTTTTTCTCATTTTTTTTTATGAAAAATATTCTACAATGCGTCGCCAACTTAGAGAAACATTTCTGACTTCTCCATGATAGAAGAAAGCTAAAACACCAAACTGTTTTGTGAAATAGAATGTACTATGTTTCACCAATTTAAAGAGAATTCTCTGACTTCTTTACGAGAGAAGGAAGCTGGAAGAGGAAATTATTTCTCCGTCTCAATTTTCATGGAAAACCATTTGCATAATATGCTGAGAGCGTCCAACGAAATCGCATATTATGTTCATAAGCGGTGAATCAGATGGGAAACGAATAAAACTTCGGACAGCTTTCATCCGATTTATTCATCGAAATTGAATTATTAACGTTCCTCCATCGAATTATGTCAGCAAAATTAAATTATACGCGGTTATTGAAAGTGCACAAACGCGCGATCGGAACATGAAAGAGTAAGGAGAAACAGTTTCCAATTTCTGCAATTGAATTGCTTATTGCAAAACGGTCGTGCAGTCGATCCACTCTCAAATCAAAATCATTTTATATCCCAAAAAAGAAGAAGAAAAGCTAGAGAAGATGTTTTGAACTGAATATTTAATTATAATAATGTATCTGATGTCATTTCCTTATGAACATTTTTATAAAAAAAATGACGGTTACAGCCGTCATTTGCCAGCACATCAACAAAAATCTGCCAGCTACAGCCTGATTTGCGGCAATGGATTAAAAATTCAAAATCATCGCGTTGAATACATTTCCTTTTTTTTAATTATAAATCACGTCAGTTACATCGTAATAAAAACTTAAAGTCACCGTCCACAGCAAACGGAAAACGAAGAAATCGAAATTCAAAGGACAGTTGCTAGCAGACGCGAAAAAAAGCTGTTGCTTTGCAAGGAAGCGTTCGCAAGCTGAATAAGCAAACCGTGTTCCTGTTTATTAAGCCCTGAAAGCAAGATAAATGTCTGACGGTGCATAATTTCGAGAGAACTTCCGTCAATGGAATTTCAAACGTTCCCAGACGGTTCTACGGTACAATACCATTGATGGATCACTATGTGAACCCTCTCGGTCTGATCTACGACGTAATATTACTACCGCCATTGACAGGATGACGTGTAGTTTCCTGAAAGTTCAACCACTCGCCTCTTTCGTCGGCCTGAAGCAACTCTTTCGCTTCAGGGTGCAGAGAATTTTATTGTAGAATATGGCGGAGAACAGAAAAATACTCCAGCATCTTAAATTTTTGCTTAAAAGATTTCAATTGCTTTTAACAAAATATTCATCGTTCGGATGTTATTCAGATTTATTACAAATTTGACAAGCGTCCTAATACTTACGGACGGGGGTGTGCGTTGATCGTCCTCAGAGGGTTAAAATATTTCAGTGATATCTGCAAACACGTAAGTGTCCAGATACTTTTGAACGGTAGAGTATGCAGTGGTGAACTAGGCTGTAGACTTTGACATGGGTTGTTTTTGTTATGAACCCCTCGATTGATTTAAAAATAGAAAATCTGTTGCATGCACACCGTGGAAAATTGCGTTAATTGCTCCTATCACGGAAGTGATTTCCCAAGGCAGAGATGCTTTCAGATGGAGCTTGCGAAACCCTTTTCAAATTCGTTTTAGACGCCGACAGGCGAGGATGGTTTGCCATCAGATTGTGGCTCTCCCACGCAGCGAAACAGAATACCCTGTTGCTCACTTCTTCGCCCGGGCGCTGTATACACGCCTTGGATCCGATCTTCGGGCGAAAAACGACGCCATGATATTGAATTTCCTACGGAGCTCGGTGTAACGCAATTTTCGATAATTGCAAGATCCGGTTTTCCTTGGCACATCGACGAAATTCTTGAAATTGTTCGCAACAGACGCAAGAGGTGGTGCGACGCTGACGTGCCTCAGTTTTTGCACACATTTCAGACTAATATAGAAAACAGCTCATTGTGTTGAATTTTCTACGAAACTCGGGGTAACTTAATTTTCAGTAATTGCAATATCCAGTTATTTTTGGAACGTGAACAATATTCTTGAAATTGTTAACAATAAATGTCAGAATTAATGCAGTGTAAAATTACCTCAGTTTTTGCTCAATGTTCCGCATGTTCCAGACTATCAAAAAAAACAGCTCATTGTGTTGAATTTTTTACGAAACTCGGGGTAACTTAATTTTCGATAATTGCAAGGGTCTGTTTTCTTTAGAACATGAACAATATTCCTGAAATTGTTCCCAACAAACGTCAGAATTAATGCAGTGTAAAATTACTTCAGATTTTTCTGAAGTTTCCACGTCCATAAGAAAAATGACGACAGCATACTTCATTTCCACGTAGCTCGGTGTAACTGAATTTTTTATAATTGCAGCATTCAGTTTTTCTTGGAACGTTGGAAAAATCTTTGAGATCGTTAACGGTAGAAGTCAGAATTAGTGCAGTGTAGAATTACCGCGGTTTTTGCTGAGGTTTCCTCGAATACGAGGAAAATGACGACACGATATTCAATTTTCTCCAGAGCTCGGTATAACGGAAGTTTAATAATTACAAGATATGATTTTTTTTGGAACGCCGAAAAAATTCTTGGTATCGTTCGTAGTGGACGTCGGATTAAATGCAGTGTAGAATTGCCGCAGTTTTTGTTGCAGCTTGCATATATTCAAACAAGATGACACAATGATGTTAAATTTATACAGAGATCCGAATAACATAATTTCGATAAATGCATAATCAAATTTTACTTGTACCATCGATGAAATTATTGAAATTGTTAAGAGCAGACGTCAGAATTAGTACAGTGAGTAATTACCGGAGTTTTTGCTGAATTTCCACATGTTTGAAAATAACAAGAACAACAACGCCATTCAGTTGAAGTACATACGAATTTCTGAAATTTTTTATATTATTATTTATAATATTAACACACTCCGACTGGATTCAAATAAAGCGAAAGTAATCACTAAAAATAAGACGCGCTAATCATTATGTCAAATTTTTAAAATTCATTTTTAACCAATGATAATTGATCAGAAAGGTAATCAATTCTATCTAAATAAATTAGGTAACTTGCTAATCATATTCAGTGGATTCTGTGTGCCATAAGTTGATTTATTTGCTAATGATTGAAATGTTGATGTTTTTCTAATAAAAACTGTTAATATTTTTCTAATAGTAATATCGAGTCTTCTACGAAGGCATAACAATTTTCGATTATTGAAAGATTCGGTTTCTTTTGTAACCTCGACGAAAATTCGGAAATCGTTCACTGTAGACGTCAAAATTTATGCGACGGAAAATTATATCAGCTGGAGTTTCGACGTGTCTGAGAAAAACGACGCTATGATATTAAATTTTCTACGAAGCTCGGTGTAACGCAATTTTCGATAATCGAAAAATCCGACTATCCCTGGGAGAACGACAATATTCTTGAAAATTGTTAACGTTAGATGTCTAAATTTAAACAATGAAAAATCGCCTCAGTTTTCGCTGAAGTTTCAATACATTTGAGGATGATGAATGGCGTGTGCGGTAACACGATGGCCGAACTCGAAGAAAAATGATTCCACAGGAAATTGAATGGTACTGAAACCCTATCCTGTACGAAACCTGCTCTGAATAATCTAAACAAAAGATTCACACTGGTTCTCTTCTCTAAAAAAATTCTGGACGTGACATACTTTCTAAAAAATACTCAGTGAGCCGTTCCAGGGTATCGCAAAAACTATTAATAACAATCTTTTAATAATAAAAAAGATGCATCGGTTATTAGGTATATTTGTTTTCTTAAATATAAATAATTTGCTAGATATCAAGATCACCTTGAGATTGATATTAAACGATATACAATGTAAGGGCAATTAAACCCTTTTAAAACTTTTGGAATAGTCAAAAATTGGAATATTATTACTAGACTGCGGATTTTCATGCAAAAAAAACAATATTCTTGTTTTAATGTAGTCGAAGAAATAGAATTTCTACAAACTTATATTTCATGCTGTAATTGTTGCAAAATGTATTTTTCATTTTACTTACTTTGTAGTGTGGACATTTTGCACATATTTGAATATGTTAAATTGCATAAAGATCCGCAGTCTAATCATTACAGATCAAACAGTATCACAGGTTTTATTTAATAGCTTTGCATTTAGCTACGTTAACCCTTTCATTACTGAATTTATTATGATCAACTGGTACGTCTGTGCTGAATTCATTTTACATTTTCAACGACAAATTCTTTCGAACATTTCACAATGTTAATATTAATGTTTCTAGGTTGAATTAAGTTTACCTTTATTTAATCGAAACTTTAAAAAGGCCAGTTCAAGATCAATTTCCAAATTGTATTATTTGCAAAATTTAATATTTTCTTATTGTTTTTAGTATTGTTCATTTCACCGACTTTAGTGTTCTAATGAGACATTAATCGAAGCCACTTATAATAAAGTCAAGCTGGAATAAATTCTAAAATTGTTGTAATGATACAAAACTGTATTTAACCCTTAAAAAAAAATCACGTTAACCTTAAAGGCTATCAAGGGTGAAATTTCAACGTGATTTTTTTTATGGTAACTTTTAAGGGTTGAGGCAAGGATAGATTAAATTAGGTGAAATTCTGAATTCACAGATATTAATCGCATACGCATGCGAGGCTGGTTTCTGGTAGGAAACGCGTTGAAAACAAGGCGAACGGTCACAGTCGCATTGTATCTATCAGCTGAATTTCTTTTCTCCATTAAAATCTGCATCAATTAGGCTTCAATGCATTATTCTCACCGGGCGAATTTCTTGAAGGACTTCCCAAAGATCGATTCGAAAACCGTCCCCGTTACGCTTCTCCTTCACCGGCTTCGGCTTCGCCTCCGCGGCAACCTCCGGGAGCATCAAAGCTCCTCATCATTGGACGTCGAATTGGCAAATCGATCAAATAACCGCTTGCAATTTCTCTGCTTCGCTCGGTATCTCGGGAGGAATTCTCCGATAATCAACATGGTCGCCAGAAATCCTTCGTCGGCCCTTCGAGTACCGAGTTACGTCCGCGTACAAAGCGTCGCTTCATCAACCAAGCTTCCTCGTGTGCTTAACGGTCCAGGTTCATTTGTCCGGAACGGTTCAAGGGTTAACTGCTTCTCGATACGTCGCTGAACAAAAAAAAACGATCCGACGTCGTCATCAAACGATTCTATCATCAACGTTTTGACTGTTCGCAGTCCCATAATCTGGGTCTCGCAGTACGGAGAGATGCGTTTGAAGGAGAACAAAAGCGATCAGGACTCGAAGAACGAGTCGATACCGGTCTGTCTGACCATGGCTGACAGCACAGCGACGATAGTCTTCTTCCTGCTTCTCGTCTTCTGCTTCTATCTAGTGCCGTTGCTGATTCTGCTGGTCCTCTACTCGTTCATCATCAAAAATCTGATGCCTGACCCGTCGAACAGCAACACCAGCGACTCGTACCACGCCAGGGCGAAGAAACACGTGATCACGATGCTGATGTCGGTGGTGATCAGCTTCTTCATCTGCCTGTCGCCCTACAGGATCGTCATCTTTTATATCATCGTCGCTCCGGCTGAACAGATCGCCTCTATCGATCCCGATACCTTCTTCAGCGTCATCAATTTCAGTAGGATCATGTTCTATATCCATAGCGCCGTTGACCCCGTGCTGTACAATCTGATGAGCAGCAAGTTCAGGAGAGGATTCCTGGGTCTGTGCAGGCTGACCGCGTGTAGGAACAGAAGACTGAAGGGATCGAGCGGTAAAAAGACGGACACCAGTGAACAGGAAGAGAATTTTGTGTGACCTTCCTTCGGGGGATTAGAAAGACCGGAAGCGTTATGGGTGTGATAGACTGATGATGAGGACGTACTCTTACCAGTGCTAGTTTGTATACAGTATTACATAGGTTAGGACATTTAGAAGCAAGACCTGAATGTCTTCATAGCTTCTTAAGATACGACGAAACTGTCCAGGAGAAAGTTGTAAGGTTCGAAGGAGCAAATAAAAAATTGTTTTCAAGGACATCCTTCTAAATTTCGTGAACATAGATGTCTTTTGTGGTAGGATAAATTCAAGGGTATAAACAGATCTCATGCTGTCTTTTTCCAATTACAGTTTTCGTTTATCAGAGACGTGTGCAAGCAAATAATAATAATAATCTTGTCACCGATCATCAACAGAGGAGTCTAAAAGCCAACCAATCGTAACAAATATACGAGGGTCCACTTAAAATATAATAACGTGCACGACATCCAAATCTGTCTTTAAACAAGTATTCTGAAGAAGAAATACGACCAAATAGTTCAATATTTCTTTCTTTCGTGATTTATATGTAAAACCAAATATTATACTATGTTTGTCTAAGAATGGCTGTTTCGTGCGAGTAGGTATGGCAATTTTCACTATGCTACTCCCAGTATAGAACTCTTTTAGACCCTAACACCTTGCCACGAACCTGCTCAACAATCCTATCCATCCAATTCACTTCGACCTAAAGAAAGATGTACGGAAATGATCTCAGTGAACGCGCATCCTCTGTTCACAGCCCCATGCTGCTGATGGTCAGCTACGAAGAGGAGGACGAGAACGGCACGTACATTCCGACCTGCAGCACCCAGGCGGACACCTACTGGACGATGTGGTTCGTGCTGATGACGATCATCCTCTTCTTCGTGATACCGCTGCTGATCCTGGTGGTTCTGTACACGGTGATAGCGAGGCACCTGATGGCGAACCCGACGATAAGCCGCGGCTCGTCGAACAACATGCTCAAGTATCGGAAACAGGTGATGATGATGCTTGGAACGGTCGTGCTGTGTTTCTTCCTGTGTCTGCTGCCGTTCAGAGCGATGACGTTGTTCATTCTCGTGGTCCCGCCGAAAGTGATCATCGACCTCGGTGTCGAGGGCTACTACAGCCTCCTGTACTTCTGCCGGGTGATGCTTTACCTGAACTCCGCCATCAACCCCATCCTGTACAATCTGATGTCGACCAAGTTCAGGGAAGGATTCCTGAAGCTGTGCGGCCTGGGACCAAACAAAAGGAAGAAGAAGAAGACGTCCGACAGGACTGGCACGTACACCACCGGCTCGACGAACTGCAGCAGCAATCACTCGGACTTCTGGAGGAGACACAGCAGCAACAAGAGCTGCAGCGTCAAGGTACCATGCAGCAACGCGTCCAGCGAAAAGCAAGTCAAAGTACCGCTTCAGACCACCGTTGTCACCGGGAGTATCGTTAGAAAGAAACAGGAGAGTTACGTCTGAAGAGACAATTTTTAGGACAATTGTGACTGACTGTGATCAATGAACCATTCCGCAAAACCGTAGCACAATATGGGTGCATTTCGTACTGCTGTGTAGATTGAACCGTCGCCATTGTTTCTTCTATGATATTAGGTCGGTTTATAATAAATATCGGGCTCTCGTGTGAAACTTTGAAACGACGCCAGCTTGGTCAAAATAAGAATTTGTCATTCGAAGATGAGAAACGTCTGAATTGGTAGACTTTTGATCACAGTATACGAGTTTCGTAGGTTCCAGTTTCAAAGTCGATGAATTCTTTGAGGACATTTTTGGCAGGTTTCTGATCTCGAAAGATTCTCCTCCTGCGAAAATTGGCTAGATATTTGAAAAAATGAGTCAGTAATAAGTACTTAAGTCTGACAGATACGGTGGAGGAGGTAGAGATTTTGTATCACGAGCGATCAAGTTTTAAAGAATCAAGTTTCTAACTAATTAATGCAAATTGCAATCGACGCAGGTTTTGAAGTACTTTTTGGATGTTGTACCTTCATTGGGACTGAACAATTTATAATAAACAATCACTGGCAAATTCCGCCACTATGTAGAAAATCTTCTGCTGGTAAAGAAACCCGACATTTGTTATGGAACAGCCTAATAATTGGAAGCAATGAATATATAATGCAGAGATAAATTGTCCACAGAATGAAAGTTACTGTTTTTCTTCAATATTGAGAAATAATGAGGAAACTTCTTGAATGCGTTGTTCATTCAGTGAACACCAGTTGGTAATGGGAATGATATCATCATCAGCAAATATTATTGACAATTCTGTGAAAGTATTTATTTCTGATAATTAGTAACTGAATGCAGTTATATTGAACAAGGTAGATATGTGATAAACATTTGGTAAATGCTGGAATGATATCAATACTATTAAATTACTTGTTTATTAACATGTGCATCCATACATGTATATACATACAACAATCAGAACCACAAACAATATACTTATGTATACTCAATAATGATTATGAGTACAAGAACTGCAATACAAAATTATAGTTATGTAAGGGCAGTATTGTATGAACTAACTACGCTAGTCTGTAATTTGCTTCTCTCCTTGCTTATCAAATTACTAGCTTGTAAAAAAGACTTTTCTAGAGAAACAGATGTTGTCCTAACAATACAAAAATATTCTTTGATAATTTTACTTAATATAAGATAGCTAAGAATTATTTGTTCAACAATGGATGCTGCTCCTTCATGCAACTTTCAATTTCCAATATCCTACTTGACATGTTGTCACTGTTACCATTTTTATTTTATTTCACTTCCATGTACAGAATAACTCTAAACAATCTTTTGAATTCTTCACTATCCTGTTCTATTTCTCTCAATTTCAAATATATAGATGCAGAATTGTACAATATAACTTTTACATAAGAAAAACAAGAAAAAGATATTTTCTTTCTTACTGTCTATTAAGTGAAATTCTTAAAGAATATATGTATAGAATTGTTAAAGAATAAGAATAAAAACTACTGTTTTACATAGTATACAATTCTTGTAGTTCCTGTCAAGCAGTTAAAAGAGTGTATAATTATTATTGAGTACTTGTCAGTAGTTTATAATTCACACTGACAAATCAACATGAATAACATCATGCACATATTAGTATCTGTACTAAATACCATTGTTAATGGCAATGGTATATCAATACAAACAGCATTTGTACTATTTTCACAAACAAACAACTTCTTTTCTCTGAGTTATCTATTCAACACCATCATTTTATACTATAAAAATATGTTGCTTGGATATTGCAAATAAATAACTGGATCATCCCCATCACTAACATCAGTCTGCACAGTACTGCGAAGGGCACGTTAGAATACCAAGCTGATGTATTTAGAATTTCGGCATCTGTGATTAAGTGGCCGTTTTACCGTGTAAGTATTATGACAAGAGGCGTAGATCGATGGCGGGCTGAGGTGTCTGTGAATGTTTCTAGCTTTAGGGGTTGAGAACTTGAAGGGTTTGTATTATAAACGATAGAGATCTCAGTCGTTAGCTTTAGTCTGCAGTTCGCGGTGTGACCTTCGCTCGTCTGAACGTTACACTGGCGCCACTGCGAACCGTACAAACGTCGTTGTGACTTTTACAATTGTTAAAGAGCATATAACGTGTAAACCGCCCCTATAGGTAGAAGTGAGTTCTGCGTCTTCGTAAATGTGTGTAGAGAACGGCATCGTAGACTTCATGTGAGACCTTTGAGTTCCTAGTCACGCTTGTGAACGCCAGCCGGGCCGGACGGCACCCGGACCTTCCTCTTCCTTTGTTATTAACCATGATTTTTCTGTTATTGCATTTTAGGGATCAGAGATCCGCTATCCCTCTGACGGCACCAACGATAGAACGCAACGACAGAAGCAACGCGATAGTGAGAGGAGAGATTTCAATTCCTGAGAATCGTACGTTTCGGAACGTGAACTAATCGAAAACCCTACCTGAACTTAGTTAACATCCTATAAGCAACGTTTGTCGATTCACGTTTCCACCTGGAAGCTACAAAATGCTGAATAAAGCATTCTTGAGCGGATACCAATGAAACCGTAACGAAAGGTTATTCGCTTTCCTTTCACAATATTATCGAAAATCATGTACGTCACAGTGATCATGTTGATTACAAATGTTTCCATCGATACGTGTAAACAATTCTCTCGTAAATATATATATATATAACGAAAAATCGAAGGACAATAAACGAACAAATTGAACGCTCTCCTCGCATTCAATTGACATGTAAAATAGATGTATTTTTTTAAAAGCCTGCATGTTTTTCGTTCGTTTTTATACGCTAGAAATATTGGAAAGAGGGTGAAGCTAGTCCGAAAGCTTTAGATAGTTATTTATTTGATTACAGTCGTAAGAGAACGTTCGGATGAATATTTCTGTTATTGCATTCGTGACGAATTATTAGAACTTTGTTGCTCATGATGTAGCAATAATAAAGAAGTTGCTTTAATTGTATATGAAATCATTCCAGTAGTGTTAAAAATGCATTGTATATCGTTCCTTTTCAGTCATTAACCCTTTGTGCTCGAAAACTTTTACATATAATATACATATTTTAGAAATACAAGCATAATTGACTTCAATAAGAGGATTTCTTTGGTTTCAAATGCGTTTCTTTCAATAATAGAATGCCTATTAAATATGTACACTGTAGAATTTATGCTACTGAACACACTTTTGAGGTACTTATATAAAATAAAAAATTCGAAACATATGGTGTCTCAAAGGCGCCATTCGAGTGCAAAGGGTTAAAATGATTTGAAGCGTGTCGGGCGCAGTCAAAGGAACGCCTGGTACGCATGTAAAGCAGGAATTTAATCGACGAAAATATATTGTTTATAACCTTCTCCATAAATGGAATGCAATTAATTAAACTGAACCTCGAGAGAATTGTAACCAATCGCGAATAAAAATTATGTGGACCGTGGTACGACGAATTGTCTCGCGCCATACGAACTCCGTTCGTTCCTAATCACCAGCAAAACATTTATTTCCAGTCACATATGAATCATAGCCGCTGCGGAGTTGTACGAAATATCTAGACAGAGACACTTTATTTTATTATGCAAGATGTATGTTCCTGTAAATATTTTGTAAAATAAACTATTAAATATTAACAATACTGTTCGCTCCGACGTTTGATTTTATGCTACAAGGAACTGTTTCTTACAATTAGTGGACTCTGTAGCTGTTTCCGCGATGTACTTCCACGTTGCAATATTTAGTAGACGAGACTAGCCGTGCTCTTGAGTCGTCGCTAGAAAAATAGTACCTGAACACCTTAGGAAAAATACTATCTAGGAAAACGTGTACAACGTGCGACGCATACAACCCCTTCCGAATCAAGGAACAAGTTACTAAAATTTGTAAATCCTATCAGACTAGTACGAGATGACTCCGGCTCATCTGAATCTTAGCGTCCGTATTTCGTGAATATTATATCGTGAGCTAATTTATCGGTTCTCACTACGTAAGAATAATCGTAGTATTGCTTTGACCTCATGAACTCGATCAACTCCTCCTTGCCGGCTTCGACGTGAGAGAATTCCACCGAAAGAGCCTGAAAGAGTATTTTAGAAAAATAATATAACGTGGACTTGACTGTATAATTGCCATTGTAATTATTATTTAAAGGCTAATGTACCTCTAGTATTTTAGAAAAATAATATAACGTGGATTCGACTGTATAATCGCTAGTGTAATTATTATTTAGGGGCTAATGTACCTCTATGTTTATCAAGTCGAATGGAATCGTTTTTAATACGTTCAGTTCGTTTCCTTCTACGTCGAGGCTGAAGTAATCAACGGTGGTCACGTTGAGCGCAGCCATAAGGTGCATAAATGGAAAGCATTGGACCAAAACATGATTGCCACTATGAGCCACGTCGGCAGAATTCGGCAACTCAGCATCCGTAGAATTCGGCTCGTGAAGACGTCCCACGTTTCTAGCCATCAAGAAGGAACTCTGGAAAATTAGACGATCGCAATACATTAACAGGATGTTTTGTAAATAGGAGTAAACATTGCAATTGCACACTCAAAGTAGTCGAAGCTGCATTAAGGATATTGATCATACTCATCATAGTTTCTGAGTTACGAAAGATATTCAATTAAATATTACAGGTACATCCATGCCATGATTATTTCGATCTCCCGACTTGAGCGCCTTATATTTAAAAAAACAGAAAACGCATTTGAATTTATGCAAACAACTATGACAGTGTATAGAAACTATGGTATGCATAATCTATGTTCAAACAACGTCTATGATTCTATACCAAAACTATGGTATGTGCGATCTATGTTCATACATTTTTGTACTTATTTTAGAGTGCATATTCAGCCCTAAAGCATTGACATATATTTATGAAATACACTGTACTTGTAACCCATCACATGTACAATTCAATATAAAAATTTCGTTTGTCAATTTTTGGTTTCTGTAGAGACACTACGAACTTTCTTACCACTGTGGGGTATGGTTGAATACCAAGGCACGTGGGTGTTAGAAAAGCTTTTCGGTTTTTTTGTAACATTAAGTGGAAGTTCATGGGATCCGCTTCCACCAGAAGACCAGTCCAACCGAGTTCTCGTTCCAAGACCAAAGTGTTGCTTCTTGTTTCGCCATCGTAAGCTCCACATTCCACGAAGAAGCCATTCTTCTACAGACAAAACTGGACATTAGTGACAATACTGAAGACACTTTATTATATATTTTTATGTAGTTTTCGGAATTGTATGTAATTTACATGCCAATGTGGCAAGCATACCTTGTCCTTGAGAATTTTCCGAATTTCGCTAGCTTGCCCCATGGACTGGTCCTCGATTTCGGGTTTTTCGAGATTGTATGGCAGATTCGGATTGTATGCCCAAACTATCCAATTTCGTCGAATCTCCGACATGTAACGACCCCAGTCCTTCGAACTCTCCGACAAGGTTTGCCCATTGTACCATTTAACACCTAAGAAAATAAGGATAATCGGTTGAAACGAAGAGTAATTAATTACAGGAATTCTTCAGACAAAACAAATAATATAACTGAATATTGAACGAAGCATCGTTTGAACAAAAAATTTAGCCTTGCAAGGGCCATCACCCAATTGACACACCATTTTTTATACAGTTTTAACATGATATTGATACAATGTATGTAGAGTAACTCACGAAATTGTTCAAATATTTTCATAATTACATTTCTTTCTCATTTCTAGTGCAACCAACTGCAAATTATTCAAGCGCAATTGAAATGTCATTTGTTAAAGATACCATATCCTTGCTTCAGATAACACTGTCTTGAAAAAGTGTTAAAGAGATGAATGTTGAAATAATATAAGCGTGTGATCAATTTCGTGAGTCGCTGTATGTACAGGATATTTTGTAATAGGTCGTAAATATTTCAGGGAGTGATTCTGCAAGCCAAAATAAGACGAAAATCAAGAATAACGAAATTGCGGTGTAGGCTTCATTATTTATTTATCGATGTTTAAAAATTCGGCTCTGGGACGCCTGTCGCACGGCAACCAGCCGTGCACGCGGCCGATCGGCCACGGTACGGTCAGTGGAGCTCAACTCACGACAAATTCTCCATGTAGAACGCGTACTTACCGACGTATCAGAAACTGACACTGTAACCCTTATCCGTCCCTCATTTTACCAACGCAATCTGTCCCTTGGTGTCGAATTGACACAGTAAACATGAATGTACTGAAAAGATGAATAGATAAATTTGCAAATTTCTTTATTGAAAATAGCAAACTGAAATTTCTGTACATTCAGGCATAAGATTTTTCAGATTGTTCACGAAAATACAACGAGGTATAAGGCATATTGCTTTTTTCACATTTATCGAATTCTTGTGAGAAAAATGTGTCAATTTGACAGAAGGGACGGATGAGGGTTAACCCGGGAGAGGTGACCTTGTGAGAATTTCTCTCACGCTTGTTGAGAATGCTTCATATCTTTATTACTTCTAATAAATCAGTTCCCCAAGAAGTGTTTCCCCAGGTTTCCAATAACGTGTACGCATACATCTTTGTCAATAAAACAGCAAATGAGATGAAAAATAAAGAAAAGTCGCAATGTGAGAGAAATTCTCACGGGATACCTCTAGAGCGACATAAATAAACGACACTTCTGTCGGGTTAATAAATAATATGTCATTTAAACGTATGTTCCTCTAATTATTTTGAACGGTGTAGTCTGTCCAGTCCTATACCTCCGTCTGTGATGTTATAAGCCGAAATATTCCACTCGGGCGAATTAATGTCCACAAAAGGAACAATAATATTATGTTAATGTTAATCTTCCGCGAAATCCTGCTGCGTCGGTGTTAATATTAATCTCGTATGAACGCTTGTCGCGGGATATGCGCTCACGTTCAATTTTCATAGAGACATTCAACAGGTACGCCAATTACATTTACAGACATCGTTCGATGCTAACAGGTTGTTCGTGCCGGCGGACGTCGACGTTTACATAAATAAATTTCATCTGCCTCGATTACGTGAGCAAACACTGAAAGCCGTTAGGGAGGTTCTGGTCTAAAAATGTCAAAAAATCGAATCACCGAAAGGGTTAATAATTTATTGGATCATTCCATAAGTCATCGCTTATTTTTCAGAAGATTTATTAAGAAATCAATTATACAAGCAAAGGAGTTAACCGTCTACAGAATGCCGTGACTTCTTACCGCTTAACACGTTGAACGCCACGGTGAAAACGGCCATACCTGGTCAGACACGACATAATTCACGATTTTTTATATAAATCGTAAAGAAAGTAAAGATTTGAGTGATCAATCGTGTTCTTCTGTTCCTACGTTATTGTTTCGGTATAAAGTTTGCTCTAAAGTTTGCGACAATCAATAATTATTTAATTAAATTCAATTTGAGGCATCGGTCACGGGTGATCGCCACGGCGTTCAACGTGTCAACACGTTCGCTACCAGGATCACATATGTGTGACGCGTCGATTCTGCTTGGAGAGCTCGACGTCACACATGCGTGACAGAGATAAGTGATCAAAATAAAGCGTGGTCTGTGGTGGACGTTTTTCTCGAATCGACCATGATAGCGAACGTGTTAACACTAACCGTACCGGCAATTCACATATACCTATTCTTACCGTAACCGGTCATAAACAAACCAGGCGATGAATTTTCCTCAGTAAAAAAAGAAGTAAAAAAACAAAAATTGAGAAATTGATTAATCAGATAATATAAGAATTTACATACAGTTAGATGAACAAAAGAAATAACAATGAATGTACAATTTTAAATTAAATTTTGAAACCGGTCATTTGACCGGGCCTGGTACAGTTAGTGTTAATGAGAGTTTTGACATTTTATTCACACATTATAGGGTGTCTGACCAGGTATGGGAGTTTCCACTGTGGTAGTCAACGCGTTAACCAAAGTGTTCTTGCCTGGTACTGTATACATTGTCACGTGTCTGTACACACAGATAATATAGTGCAATCGGTGATAAACCGTATAGAAAAATCACCCATAATCACATGTGGAAACACTATGATAAAGTATGTTACACACGATACGAGTTAAGGCATAAAGCACGAATCATTCGTTAAAATTAAAGTTTGTACATTGAAACGCTATGGTTAGACACAGACTACAGCGGTAATACGCGAAAACGGTGTTTAAGTGCAAGCGTGTCATTTTTTCAGGTGACAGGATAACTTTGAGGATTGCTACAAAAATATTCCAATCACGCGATATCGCGATGCTTCAGAATCGTAAATTGGTAACACCGCAAAGCTGCAATATTGAAAAACAACTGTAAATCACCTCGCAAGCATCAATCACACAGAAACTCGAAAGCAACGACCTTACATATCGGCACGTAAATAAAAGATGATCGATCGTCTGAACTCACCGTCGGTAAAGTTATACCATCTGTTCAAAACTGCAACAGCAGCAAACGAACGGTTATAAATAGTTTTGTAATAAAATCTCAAACTGTTCTAAGAGAGCTTGTATCGATAAGAATGTTGTCACGAGTCGACGAGACGTGACTCCATCGAAACTGTACAAACTGTATGTACATATATACAGGGTTTAGAAATAGGATTAAATCTTTGTGAGTGCATAGTTCTTGCAAAGAGGAACAATAAACACTTTGTGGACGTTGGTCCTAAAATTAACCCTTTAAGTATTAAGGGCGTTCATAATCAATATGTCTGTTGGTATAGCCCAGGCGGAAAACGCCTATGGGCGTTCTGTGAATATACGTCATAAATGCGCCGATCAACTTTCCGCACGAGAGTTAACACGTTTACAGTTCCATGAACCATATGTGGGTCAAGCCGATTTTTACTGATAAGTCCAGTAAATAAATAATGAATGAGTATGAATGTGCTGTATAATAGTCCACTGTAAGAGAGAACATAATGAATACATTTATTATGCATAGTAATAATTTAAACAATTGTTTTTTGTAAGAATCTCTTATTATTCCGTGTATGTGACGAGTAGATAGTGAAGGGGTTAAGATTTCGACGGAACCACTTTTGAAAAAGAACTATTAGTGCAGAAGTTTGTACGATAACCTTACGTCCTGTGTGGACAATTCGTAAGTACAGTAGCGTCCGCTAGTGGTCGCAGGCTTCAGACCCAATCATGAGAACTAGTACTAGGTGGTCTGGGAATTGCCCACTCTTATCTCTCTTCGGATCGTTCGCCTCTGGGCGTGACAAGGACGACAGTAAGACGTATTTAGAGCGAGTGTAATAGAATGAAATGTTACTTGTTAAATAACTCGAAAGAGATGCCCCGGTAGGGATGATACCGCGACCACTAACCGGGTCCTAGTGTATATTCTACGCGTATATTCGTTGAACGCCTATGGGCGTGTACCGCACAAGCTGTATTGTTACATCGAGCATTTTGAGGACCTATAATATTAACCGTTTAGCTATTACACGCCGCTATAGTGGCCTCCCGCTGGGTCATCTTTTGGGACGAAACGCTACTATAGTGGCTTCCCTCTAACAATGAGTATCTGCCCCTATAATAGGATATTTTCATAAAAAGGGTGTCGAAATCGACCAGTGCGCAAAGTCTCAACTAAATCGGTGGGACGAAGGTCGTGCACTCTCCTTATAAGTGACATTTTTCTAACGGAAAGCCACTATAGTGGCTCACTTGTTTATCTCGCGTTGAAAGCCGTGTATGTACATTATTTGTGTGACGTCGGAACGTCTTCATATGTTTCGACTCGCATTTGTTTTCTCAGAAGGCGCTTTAGCAATAGTATTACATAGATATGGCTAAATGCATAGTTGAAGTACAGCGGTACAGCCCCACGGCCAGCTCCTCCATAGCTAAAGGGTTAAAAGGATTCCTGTTAGTACTGCAACTGAGTAGGCCGTGATTCTAGATTAAAAAAAAGTAAAATGGAAATATGAAATACAATTTGTTGCGTGAGACTCCCTTTTCGAAGAAACTAAAATTTCTTTAAGTATGCACGTATGTTCATGCCAAATGTACTGAGGCACTTAGGCTCATCAGTCTTCCGCACGGGAGGTACGGAGACACGTGTACACTCAACGAACTGGGAACTTAACTCTTTCAAAAACGGAGCTTCCTACTCGGTTGTACTACTCATCCCCTTACACCCTATATATTGATCAATCACTTTTTACTCCCCTGTTAATTATTGTTGTTACAGTGGAAATGAAAAATTGTTAATTTACAATTCGTCAACCGCGCGTGTATTTGTTCGATCGGAGCAACGCTCGAGGATTTGAATCTTATTTCTCCTGTACGAGGAAAAATAATTATGTGATTAACCGTTTTCTCGCACGTGACAATATTCTGGTCGACACATTTTACGAAAGATCTACGTACCGTCCTGATGAACAGACTTCAGCAATTTCTCCATATACGTGTCATGTTCCACGTGGTTTTCGAACAGACTCGGCGCGTGGACTATTTGCCGAATCACTAGACAAACGATGCTCACGACGAATACGAAACCTGTCAACCCCTGCCATTTTCGACGCCAAAAAGACCTCCAAGTGTGCGCGTGGGTACCCTGACAGCACGGCTGCACGGTGAGCGAACACATTTTCAAAACGAAAAAAAGAGTAGAACAACAGGCAGCAACAGGTTGCCGTCGGCTTACACGTGGAGTGACGAGCAACCGATAAATGGGCCACGAAACTTCTACGCTAGAATGAATCCATTGCGTCACGCTTCGTGGATTTCCATATCTATAATGTTTCGACAACAGCTGAATATTCGTTACATCCAGTTACTGTATCGATTTCGGATTATCCAACGTTCGTAACCTATTTCGATTTCCTTTGCGATTCTCATCGTTCATACGATTTACACGGGGCGTTGCAGAATTATAGGTGTAAATAACTGTGCAGACTTGTAGGACGCGTTACGAGAAACGAAAAAGGTTTCCTGAAGTTGTATCAAGAAACGTACAATTCACGAGATATCGAATTTTATTTTGTAGACGTATAGCTCGACAACTTATTCATGCGTCTATTCGCCGCCTACCGAATCTCCTTGAGCCTTCAATCGCTCAGCTCATTAACTTCACCGCTATAAATTAAGTTGATTACATGGTACACAACGACGTAGGAGGTAAATATAAACAAACAGTGCTTGTATCAGACGAGTAATATAACCTCATATCGAATCATAAAATCGGTCATTCTCACTGTAACCTTGTATTCTATATATACACTGCACTTATAAATCGCGCACGCGTCACATTAATTATGTATGAAGTTCATACTATGAACCGTGTTTAAGAAACGATGGGATGAAACTAACGACAAGTTTCTGCACAAGGACTGCACAGCGCACGTGATCTCTGCTCATAGCAGCTCACTCCGGATGCACGAAACAAGTATGTTCTTACGTCAAACGGGCTATAATTGGTGCAACTGCAACACTTCGCGTGCAGACGCAGTGCATAAATTCAGTCCTAAATACAGCCAATAGTCACGAAATTGCGAAAGGTCGAAGGTTCAATCGTCCATTTCGATTCTACGTTTCATTCGTACTTGAAATGAACACCAAGAGAAGGGCCAAAACCGGAATAAACCCAACGGATGCACAACGGTACGGCTAGAGAGAGTATAAATACACCCGGCAACGTTTCGACAGCGAGTACTGATCGCGTTAGTTTGCTCATGCTCGAAGCGGTATCCTCTTCCTTAGTGTTTGCTGTGTAGCCACGCAACACGCACTGGTGTGCGTAAAAAAGTATGCAAGGGGACGTTCCATACGATACTATACATAGTATATCTTCACTCAAAATATTTGAGGAGGGGGAAACATGGAAAAATCTTCGTTTCCATACTAATGCGATAACAGTTTTTCCATGTAGTATCCTGCGGTAACGCATTTGGTTATGTACAGATAAATGTGATTTAAGCGATGGAACACTTCTGATTTGATAATCAGAAAAGAATTTAAAATTACAATTATCGACTTTTCAGATTCTGAGAGCGGACCACAGCAAGTGGCTCCATCTCTGACAGAATCCCGGAACTGAATAGCGAAATTCCCAGTAGCGCCATCTAACGAAACGGACCCGATTATTTACGGAAAAATCCGCGTGGGGCGCCTCGAGCGTCACGTCGTTGTTTAGTTCCGTATCCTGGCAGAAGATGGCACGGGTGACGCTTGATTGAGTTCATAAATTAATCTCGCTGGATGGTGCCACTTGGATTTTCGCAATTTAGTTCTGGCACAGAAGAGATATAGAATAGACTACTCATCCAATGCTTTTTTTTTGTATCACACGGCTCGCGGGTGCAAGGACCCCCTCACCATTTTCAAAAAGACATTTCAAAGCACCAGCACTCAGTGTACATAGTAAATTTAGGATGTGATAAGAAAATGAACTTCGAAACCGTTAGAAGCTGTCATCTGAAATCATGTTTGACATCAGGATGTTTAGAGTCGAAGATACAGAAAGCATTCACTATATTTATAAGCGTGAGTATTTCCGTTACGCGAATAAACAGGAAGATTATTAACACACCAACGAGAAAAATAATTTAAAAAATAAATTAACAATACACACGATGTCTCCTGACAAGCCACAGTAAAATGTATAATAAACATAATAAAATGCAACAGGTAAATGCAAAACAAAACGTCACCAGTCACTAAACATCACAGTCTTCTCACTAAAACACTTTAGAGCACCACTCCACTGTCCACCGGGTGTACCCACACTTTTGGTCACTAAAGTACACTGGTGGATGTCCACGGGGTGGTTGAAAAAATCGTTGGAGCGATAAATAACAATTGAGCGCTCGCACGGTAGACGTTAAATTTGTAACTGATAAGAAAATATGCTTAGTAGCTGCTGGCTGTCAAGTGTGACGCCGAAGTGCGCAGCGCATTGCGCGTCAACAGAGCGCTGCGCGGGGCTTCACTTGACTTCGGACCGCGCAACCGCTAACATCTTTTGACAGCTCACGCTTGTCCTATTACGTTTTCGCGTTTAATCATCTTCTAAACCATTTCTAATCAATATTCATCGCGTTCAATATTCACCGCTGCTCTCGTTTAACATTAATTCACTATTGTTTATTATTAATTAATACTATTTCATTGTTATTTAATTCGTGTTTTCATGACTTAACCCAACGGCTTTCCTGACCTTACCCGGTATACGTATTCGACTTCTTCATTTACATACCTGGTCTTCCGATACATTTAAACAATTTCGAAATTGGTAATAGTAACATATCTTACATAGAATTTCATGCTGAACACGCTAGTTTTCGTTAGACTGGCGTATCTCTTTTCGTGTCGCCAAAAACTCAAGAATTGTGGAGGGCTGCGTCAGACCGGTCTGGGCGGCCGATCGAGATATATCGATTCAGAATTTCTAGCTCGGAGTCCGGTGATTCGAAATTGATGAAAGTGATCTATCTTACGCAGAATTTCATGCTGAACACGCTGGTCTTCTGTCAGAAATGGCGCCAGTTGTTATATCCTTGAGCTCAATGGCGCTGTGGTCCATGCCACAGAACCTCGCATCATAGATGAGAATGCCCTCTTTCGTAGCGTCTGCATGATTGTAAATACACCCATTTGATCTGTCAAACATAACCTCAGAGAATGTCAAACCATTTTTATCGGAGAACATTAATTTTGATACGCATAATATGATCACATATAACAGACATGGAAATATCATAGTATATATTAATTTTGAATAAGAGCAACTGGCTGAGAGAAATATCAATCGTTGGAATATAATTTGACAGGTTAATCTGTCAACACAACCTCTCAGAAATGGCTCCACTTACAGATTTACTTTCCTGTAGCATAATTGGTAATATTCTAATATTAATTTTATATTATTTGATTCTACAAAACAAATGTGATGTCATTCTTTTTATTCAAATTTCAGAAAAAGATTCGAACGGTGATGTGTTGTGGACTTGGTCTTATCCTATGATTTCCGAGTCACAGAAGGCAATAGTTACAAGGAAATGTAATTTAGAACTCGAACATAATTCTCCACAAGTGTTTGTATTTTCTAGGAACAAGCAAAACTGGTTTTACATACACTGTAGCGAAGTATTTGATTCAGATAAATTACCAAAAGTAAGTTACATGTTCTTTACAAATTGAAATAATAAATTCTTGGAAACATACAAGGATTATCTTTGGAATAGGTAAAACAATTCGCATTGGTTCTGTTTGCTAAAGACTTTAATCCACGAAAATATGAAGTGCTTTCAAGAGTTCTTAGCAAAATGTATTGCAAGACTGGGAAACCCACAGAAATTTTACAATTGTACCTTTCTGTGTTTACAAAAGGATCATGTTCCACCCAAGAAAATGGGACGTTTGTTTCAGATGACTTTAATAGTCATCGTTTCACAGTAAACGCGAACATCAGAGAACTGATAAAAACTTTTGAATTAGAAACAATTTTAATATACACAGCTCTTCTTTTAAAGAAGAGAATAATAGTTTATCACCATAGTTTGGAGCAACTCCTGAAATGGGTTGGATTGTTCCCTGCATTGATGAAACATCGCAAAGTCACTGACAATTTATTTCCTTGGGTTGACCTGGTTGATGATGAGCTGACAGAAGTAAAGGTACATCAGTTGACGTATATGCTAAAATTGTGATTTGTAGGAAACTTTAAATGCATACATTTGTTTCAGAGACATTCATATTATGTTGCTGGATGTAGAAACAGTTCTATTTCATCAAGAACGGACCTATTTGACCTGCTTGTAAATATTCCTGCTAGAGAAATTACTGTTGCTTCGCATGCAAAAGGTAAAGAAAGCCATCATCAAAATTATCTAAGTCTCCTGAACATTTCATATTTGTAAACATGATTCTTCTTTCTAGAAAGTCTTACAATGACAAAAACTCACAAAGAAATAGCTCTATTCATGGTGCAATTGTGCGAGAACCAGATCTATGCAGAAGCCCAAATAATATCAGAAATAAATGACAAAACGAAAGATTTATTGAATCAACTAACATCCTTGGCTCTTGTCCAAGGACCTGATGGTAGAAAAATGGTTTCTGCCCAAACATTAAAGGAAAAAAATTTACCACCAGCTGTAGAAAATTTCTTAATTAATCTGGCTGTTGCAGAAAATTTGTTTCTACTGTAATCATGTACATTTTTGTAAATACGTTCTTCCAACCGAAAGACTACAAACAAATACAACAAATAATTAAGAGAACTAATAAACAACGAAGCAAAGATGTATAATTTTTTTTATAAATAGTATCATGCGCAATAAAAATAAAAACATTTAATAAAAATGCTCGTCTGACATATTCTCTTTTCATTCAAAAAGCGATTTTTAATCAATCCTTAAAAAAATTTGCTCCGATTCAAGAACCGTGTTATTGAAAATAAACCTTAAGGACATCCTAGCGCCAAGCCCACTCGCTGTCCTTATTCACGTAGAAATTATTATAATCGCGGCTGTGGGTTATCGCGAAATTGATAACGACCAATTTCGTATTTTTCCGAAGAGTTTCAAAGGTTGAGTCGATCGTTTCTGACGCGTTCGAAAAACCAAATTGCCTGATTTGACTCACATATTACGGGAAGCCATTTTACTGTAGTGGCCGCCTTTCATCCGGTACACGCGGTCGAGGTCCGTCGTGACAAACGTCGTGTCGCCAAAAAAGTGAATTCCAGATTTTCCACGTAGACTCAAGGGATTCCGCGATAGCGTATATGGTGTGAAATCAATTATATTCGTGCGAGAAAATGGCGCGATACGGACAGAGGCCCGAGAACGCTCTGAAAAGAGCGAACGGTACGTATATATTGCACGGTAACGAGATATGACATGGCCGATGGCTATTTAATCCAGACTCGAAAAACGCATTCACCGCGTTCACGTGAATTTTCGCTGACCCACGCCGACCAGCTCGTCCTCCTGCATTTTCTAACCTCGATTAATTGTCCCGATCAATTTTTCTACTTGTCGCGTTACGCTTCAGTCGTCTGCAGTCACGTCCGTCTGACTTTTTAAATATTAATTTTACCCGACCATATGCAACTGCTAATTACGCAAGCTTCGATGATAAAAGAATCCGCTGCTTTCTTGCAAGCGATAAATAATAACTCTTTGTACGTTCGAGCTTAAGCGAACGAAAAAAGTGATCGTTCGTAGTAAATACGTTTGTATTCTATGAATCTTTTGCTTTAACACAGGCAGATTTTGATTCATTTCGCAATGAAAGTTTCATGAAACTCGTTTAACCTACTATCATTGATGTGACTTTGGTAATACAGGTATATTATTTACCTTGTTATATAAAGTTAAGGAACTGTTTTATAGTCTAATACTGACAAATCAAGTAATTAAATGCGACTTTTGAAGTAGATAATATATCTTTACTTCATCTCTTCTCTTAACACACTGTTCAAATATTTATCTCCAGATCTGATCAGTTCGATTCACAATTCACCTTGCATATTCCTTTAATTGTTTTCCTTCAAACGCCTTCTGGTTAATCAATAACTGTTCTATCATCTCTTACAGTAATATTGTTTGAAGTCAGTTAATGTTATTTATAATGTTTCATCAGTGTTTAGTTTATTTTATAGTGCATTACAGTCACTTACTAGACATTTTTTTTCAACAGAATTCATCGAAGTAGGAAAACCAGCTCGAGCATTAGATACACTGCAAGAAGTCTTCCGCAATAAAAAATGGACGTACAATTGGTCGGAGTCGGTATTAGAACCTATAATGTTCAAATACCTAGACCTTTGTGTGGAATTGAAAAAGTCGCACATAGCAAAGGAGGGCCTATTTCAATATCGAAATATGTTCCAATCTGTGAACGTTGGAAGTTTAGAAAATGTAATAAGAGGGTATTTACGCATGGCGGAAGAAAAAACGAATCAGGCACGGAAACAAAGTCAACAAGCTGTCATAGACATAGATGATCTTGACAACTTGGCTACACCGGAAAGCATCTTGTTGTCCGCTGTCAGCGGAGAAGACGCACAAGATAGAAGCGATCGAACTATCCTAACACCTTGGGTGAAATTTTTATGGGAATCGTATTGTCAGTGCTTGGAATTGCTGAGAACCAACGCGCATGTAGAAACATTGTACCATGATATCGCACGTATGGCCTTCCAGTTTTGTCTTGAATACAACCGTAAGACTGAATTTCGTAAACTGTGTGAAAAACTGAGGAAACATCTAGAAGAAATTTGTAAATTGCCTGCACTCGTTTCTAATGTTTCTATGAACAGAGCTGAAACACAGCAACTGAATCTAGAAACACGACTGAATCAGCTTGATTCTGCAATTCAAATGGAGCTATGGCAGGAAGCTTTTAAGTCCTCCGAGGATGTACATGGCATGATGAACTTATCGAAGAAGCTTCCAGTACCAAAAACTATGGCTAATTATTACCAAAAATTGGCCATGGTTTTCTGGAAAGCAGGAAACTATTTGTTCCATGCTGCTGCGTTGTTTAAATTGCTGCAGCTGTCACGTGAAATGAAAAAGAACATGTCTCCGGAAGAACAGCAGAGAATGGGCAATCGCGTCTTGTTGGCTACGCTTTCAATCCCACTGCCATCTCTACATCCTGAATTTGATCGTTTTATTGAAACAGACAAGAGCCCGCTCGAAAAGGCTCAGAAGCTTGCAACGCTTTTAGGACTCACTCAACCACCAACGAGAGTTTCCTTGCTTAAAGATATCGTTCGTTTAAATATCGTAAACTTAGCATCTCCGCAGCTGCAAGAATTATACTCATGGCTGGAAGTTGAATTTCATCCACTGGAGCTGTGCAGTCGAGTAGATTCCGTTATTCAAACACTGCAGGCTGATGAGAATAGTCCTTTGGTTCAGTATGTTCCAGCCTTGCAAGATGTAACTCTTGTGCGTCTGGTTCATCAAATATCACAGGTCTATCAGACAATACAGTTTGCTAGGCTTTTGGAACTAGCCAAATTTACAACAGATTTCCACTTGGAACGTCTCTTAGTCGACTGTGTACGATACAACGATATGCAAATACGGATTAACCATGGTAAAAAATGTGTACATTTCGGAGTTGATCTCTCAGAAGCTCAGAGGGAAGATCATCCCGACGGCCCGGTTCTGCAGGCAATGCCTTCCGAACAAATTCGTTGTCAACTTGTAAATATGGCCACAGTATTACATCGTGCGATCAATGTCATTAATCCGAACAAGAAGAAAACGGAGCGTGAGAAGCTGCGTGGAGCCATGGTGAACCATTACCACGAAACCAAGATGAAGGAGCATCAAAGAATTCTGGGCAGGCACAAAATCATAGAAGAGAGAAAGGAATATATCGAACACATCAACACTGTCCGCGAAGAAGAGGAGATGCGAAGACTGGAAGAGCTACAACGACAGCAGATGTTGGCCGAACAGAAGAGGCTGGAACACGAGAGGGAAGAGCGAGAGAGGAAACGGCAGCAGAGTGAAATTCAACAGATCAAGGATCGTCATCTTAAAGAGAAAATGCAACAAATTTCACAAACTAGTCATGGCCAGAAAGTATTAAAGAAATTGGACGAGGACGAAATCAAGAAGTTGGACGCGGAGCAAATCGCGGCCCGCGAGGCCGAGGAGCTGCAGAAGGAGCGTCGGGAGATGCAGCAGAAGTTGAAGTCTCAGGAGAAGAAGATCGATTACCTGGAGCGTGCCAAACGCTTGGAAGAGATACCGTTGCTGGAGAAGGCGGTCGAGGAGAAGATGGAGTTGGCGAAACAGCGGTGGGAACAGCAGGAAGCCGAGCGAATCGCCGCGGCCATCGAGGAGAGACAGCAGGCTGTCGCGACTCGGGAACGCATGGCCAGAACGAAAGAGGATCACGATATTTTCTTAGCGAAGATTTTGGCGGAGCGTAAGAGTATTTATCTAGAGAAATTGAAGGAGTTCGAGAAGGTTCAGAGCGAGGAGAGAGCCAGCAGATTGTTGAAGCGCAAGATGGACCGCAAGGCTGACCGCCAAACAAAGTGGGAAAAGGAACGCGCCGAGGCCATCGAGAGAAGACGTCTCGAGGAAGTGCGAGTCAAGCAGGAAGAAGAGAAAAATCGTATGGAAGAAGAGAGATCCAAGAGGGAAGAGGAAGAGAGATCAAAGCGCGCTGAGGAAGACGCAAAGGAAGCTGAACGTTTGGCTAAGATCGAGAAACAGGCTGAGATCACCAGAGCCAGGGAAGCTGAAATTGAACGAAAGTTGGAGGAAGAGAGACAAAGAGACAAGGATGTGTCGGATACGTGGAGACGTGGTGTGGAACGCGGTGGGGAACGCGGTGGGGAACGCGGTGGGGAACGCGGTGTGGAACGCGGTGTGGAACGCCATCGTGTGCCAGAAAACAAACCAACACAATGTAATCATACTGCTTCATTGACACTATTATTTTACACTAGACTAAAGACTAATTTTCTCTTCTTTTTTTTAATTACAGTTGAAATGTCTTGGCGTCGCACCATCGATATGAAAGATGACGGTAACAAAGAGGACTCCAGTCGTTGGAGAAGACGCGATCCATCGGAAAAATGGCGAAAAGATGAAATGGACAAACCTCCGAAAGATGGTCGCGATGGTCGAGATGGTCGCGATGGTCGCGATGGTCTTGACAAATGGAGAAAGGATGACTACGTGAAGGATGATGCAAGGGACAGAGATAGAATAGATAAAGATCGTGGAATGGACGGGCGTCCGGTAAATATATTACGATAACAAAAAAATCTTTGAAGTAAATCATGGATAAACATGAAATATTTACAGATGCGTGATGGTCCGCGTGATGGTCTCCGCGATAGTCTGCGCGATGGTCTGCGTGATGGTCTGCGTGATGGTCCTCGTGATGGTCCTCGTGATGGTCTGCGTGATGGTCTGCGTGATGGTCTGCGTGATGGTCCTCGTGATGGTCCTCGTGATGGTCCTCGTGAGGGACCTCGTGATGGTCCACGCGATGGTCTGCGCGATGGTCCACGAGATGGTCCACGCGATTCGTTAGCAGATGGACCTCGTAACCGCGGCAGAATGTCCGACCGTCGTCCTTATCGCCGTGAGGATGCAGTGCGTAGCAGCAATCAAAACTGGCGCGACAAGACCACCGAATCGATACAAAATACTCCCCGAGATTTTCCGAAACGCGATGAAAAGTAAGTACGCGTTTTCGCTAAGGCTGTATGGACGTAGTACGAGTTGATCCGTTACGTGCTAACAGTATTGAAAATACTTTTTCAATCAACAGGCGAGAAGACCAGAAAGATGAGAGACTTCCACCTAAACACGACGAGAGAAGACGACCTCCGGAAGATGAAGGGTGGTCCCATGTGGGCCGGCGCTAAGATAGGACTCGGAAGCTACTTATAGAAGCAACGTTTATTATTCTTCAAGAACAGTGCATGACACGCAGTTAGACTTTCGCCTGTGACTAACGATGGGCCCAACTCTACTGTTTTGTGCACCGTTTCATTTCTCTCCGACATATTCTTAACGATAAAAGAAAGCACAAAGATGACCGATCGTTAGCCAATTCACGCGCGTTGCGTGAAAAACGTAACCATCCAACCGACGACGATGAGATTCAGTTTTTATGATTATTCGAAATCATTCAGCGATTTTCTAAATCGACCGCGATCGTTGCATACATGTGATTAAACTTGCGAAGATATCGAAGGCTCATACGGTACAACTCATGGAAAACAGTGCATCATGCGAAATATGAATCAATGTACAGAGCAGGAGGGGATGGTCAGTGTCAATGAACTGGATTGGTTAGGTTACCTAATGGCAGAGGTGAAAAGTCTCAAAAGAATCAATAAAGTTCTGTTGTATCCTAATTCTTACGTTAACCTTTTTTTGTTTTTAACAACCGGAATGTGTCGTGCGCGACACACTTGTCCTCTGTAAACGGAGGAGAAACGAAACAAAGAATCGAACGACCGTGTAAACTCGTATTGTTCCGCACACGTTCACGGCAGCGATTTTATCTTGTATGATACACATCAGTTTTTTGAGACGATCATAAGAGCCGAACCCTTTATTATGATATAAATGAAGAACCCATGCATCGTATCCATATTGTCTTTTTATTTGTTTTATTACATTTATGATATAGTTAATAATTAAGATACTGCGTAATAAATAAATCACTACAGAGTATCAAACTCCGTTTCTATTTACATCCTATGAAACTTAGTCGATAGAGGGTTCGTGAAACCGTAAATTGACTTGTCCTTTCGTTCACGCGAACTACACGCGGTGCACATGGATACAAAAAAAAAGAGAAAGAAAACTATAAACACGCCGTGCGCTAGAAAATAACGATTCTTTCACTAGCTCGTGTAAAAGGCAAAGACGCACGCCATCTTTTTTACGATTCTAATTTTTTATCGTACAGTGTAAAGTCAAACAAAAGTTCCTAGAATGAAAGATTTATTTAAACGTTGATGAAGTTTGTAAAAACGAGTATTCGAAGTACACGAAAGACAGGAGAACGATAAGAATAATTAGTTAATAAGTCGATTAACGAGAACCGAATGACGACGGTACACGAGGAATGCAGCACTGTTACGCCGGATCGAATCATAATCGCGGCGTAAACACGTTTATACGTCTAGAACGAAATTGTCGAATTTATTATCGAAAATTATAATCAAATTTTAGCAATACATAATATACACTTAGGAAATCGCATAATATTACAGCGTTCGTTCGTAACGTTCACTCTCGACGATATTAGCCGTTTACAAATTCAATAAAATGTTCGACTCGAAATTGCATTGTAATTTCATCGTTCAGCAGAAATCGTTGCGCTCCAACGCCCCCCTTTTTTGTTCGCTGCCGATTTTGCGAATGTTCGATCTCAATATCGTGCGACGGAATTTCTGTCCAGACTTTTCTGCGTTACAGAGAACGAAGCACATGCGGACAATCATGCGTTTGATAATTTAACAATGCCGTTGAACGCGTTTAGAGGAGCTGTGCCAACGAACATCTAGGAACTTCACAGAATACATTCGTGAACGACAGAAATATAGCAGCCCCCTTTTCGCTTAATCGATTTCCATCAACTCGACGTATTCGAGCACTGTTTAATTTCTGTAATGGATCCACATCGGAGTCGCCTTCGAAACCTTGCGACTCAATACAGCATTATTGCCGCGGCCGTCTTTTCTTCCAATGGGGGTATTGTTTCCAGCCGTTCGATCTTGTCTCGTCCTGAACCCCAACCGACCAACGCTATGCTGATTAAATGTACCACTCCAGCACATACAACAAGCCTGAAAGGAGAGCAGCAAATCAATTTCACAGTTGAAGAGATTTCAGGAAGAACAAAGAAGGTTTAACGCGTTGGCTCGCATGGAGATCAGTCCACTGATATCACAAATTTATGTTCATGAAATAATTCTTAACTCTCTAAAATTCTGAGAAACAACAGGTTCACTGACCCTTGACCTACATGTCGTTCAAGACCATTCTCAGGCTGACATCGTCTGATTTATGTTTGCCCCCCCTTTAGACCTAACTCACTAATATTAGTGTTTATACTTTGTTGTACATAGTGATAATATTATATAGATTTGCATATAGCGATTCTGTACTACGAATCATGTGAGGTTCTGCATTAAATGTGTTCTGAACCAGATGTGGTGGTATTTATTCTTATGAAATTCTGATCAGTGTTAATGTTAAAGTAACAGTAGAAACTCGAGACCGTACCATCAAATATTTCTACATTCTTTATTTTTATGAATGTGCATTTAAACAACTATAATATGTGTGACTAGGTTGGCAATTTTCACTGTGACACTGAATCTATTTTCGCCAGATTGATCAATTTTATCAATTCTTAATATGGACAATCCAAAACAGTTGCCTGTTCATAGTGCAGATACTTTTACCAAAAAGATTCTCAAAGATAAGACATATTTAGGGGCGTCTAGGTGTATGTGCACCTTAAATTGAATGACACTTTATGGAATTGAAGTAGAACGTGTATTGCTACCCCATGCACAATATCCTTGTCAGAAAGCATCATATTTTACAAAAAAGAAGATGAAAAGATTCACGGTAGCGGTTCTGTAGGTTTTGAACTTCCATGATGAAATGTGAAACTATTGAAGTCAGTCTAAGCTCTCGTATCGAATGGCTGGACCCTATCTGGAAGAGAATAAAAGGATCCTTTACCAAAATGAATAACCCAGCTCAGCGGAACCCTCGCTGGTCCACATATTGTCGATGTCCTCTTTTGGGAGCACGTTGAAGTACAGCTTCGTGTAATACTGCGCAAGCCAAGTACTGGTACTCGCAAGACACATTAGCACTAAAACAAACATTGATTAAGTGAATACTCCGTGTTCCTCTCGTTTGTGGTACACTTAGACTGGGGCAACACCAGGGGTTTTGGTACCGTCCGTTGCGATGGTTGTTTAATTGGAACGGTCGTCTTCACAGTGAACACACGAGCGTCGGTTTTTCTGCCTTGGGTAACCAAAAGAAATTGGAGAAAGCATGAATAAGTATGCTTTTTGTTACCCGACTTATAAGATATGATCATAAGTTCGGAAAACAGTAATAATAATAGTGAAATAATGCAAATACAGTCGAATTTCTCGAGCTCGAACCTCTATACGGTGTTCCACGGTTGACTCGAGCTATGCCCCTAAATATGCTCGAGAAGGCGATGACAACTTGGCCTACTTCGGTTGGCTGGAAGAGCATTTGGGACCGAGAACTTCCAGCCAACCGTGGAACACTGTATCGCTGAAACGTGTGTTCATAATGACGGACGTTGCTCGTGTGTGCACCCCAATATATCGTTCATTTGATGCCACAACGATACAACTAAAAATTCGCCATTTTTTAGTTATTGATATAGAAGTAACTGTTTTTGTTTGTAGTCTCTACTGTTAGAATGATATAACTGAAGTTCTAAAACTCACCACGAGTGGATGGTTGTTGAGGATAGAAGTTCTTATAAAATTGCAGTGATCCGAAACAATCAAACTCACTTTCCCTAAAATCGTTCTTTTTGAGTTCTGTCGTTGGTGAAATATAATCCTACAACGGACGTTACCAAAACGCTCGTATGGCTCCAGTCTAAGATGGTACGTATCACACATATATTCCAAAAGTGAAACAACTCAAAAAAGTACATTTTTCAGAAAAGGCGAGCTTATAAAAAAATTATTTACTGAACGAATAAAAAACTGTGAATAAATGTTAGACTCTAGGAAAGAGTGAACAAAGGTTATTTCCATAATTTTCGATTCTTAGCCCTTGAAAATCCCACCTTTTGAGCTGTGACGATCTTCCTGTCCTTTTAATTCACGCAGAAAAGTAAAAACAAATTATTATTATTAGTATTTTTATTAGTCAAATTTTTCCGATGAATAGAGATGCGTTTGCCTAATTGCTTCATGGCCGTAACTCAAAAATCACATTTTTTGAGTCGTGTCACTTTTGAAATACATATGCAATATGTGTTCGTGTATGTACTTCCATGTGACAAATATCCGCCTTTAAATGAGTACTATATTCTGGAGCAACGATTTTATACAGTAAGGACTCAAACAGGAATGAAGAAGAGGAAGAAACCTTGTTTCGTCGTTTTACTATTTGTTTATAAATTGTTTTTTTTTAATCCTTACGCGTTAAGATGTTTATGAAGTATACACCAGGATCAGAGAGGATTTTGGATCTTGGCGAAGTCGCTGTGTTCAAAACGGCGAGAAGTGCAGCGAGTCCCGCTGTAACAAGCGCAGCTGAAGTTGTCGTCAAGGTGCTGATCCAGAGTCCCCAGGACATCACCGTTGCATCCTGTCGGATCATTTGAGGCACTGAAACAAAGTATTATGATATTAGTAAGTACTCTCGAATATAATGGGCCTTCATGGCCCGGTGTTGTGAAACATATTGCAGAGACACAGAGAGTAAGCACTTCAAAGTGACTTCCCTTTTTTGATTTTGTGTACGTCCACTGTTTTCCCTTTTTATTTCAAGTTTCCAAATGATAGAAACTTCAGAATGGAGCTTCACGTTTGTTTAATTTTAGTGTGAACAAGTAATGACTATGAAGTGCCTATTTATAGTGTCTGTACTACAATTTTGACTGAGGTTTGATACTTCGGTATCGGTGAGTATTCAGACCCCTATACCTTGAAGCCTCAAACGGTGATAACTAGACTGTGGATGTTTATGTAAATATCCATGTACAAGGCTTAACACTTTGATGGCCGCTATCACGTACGCGTGACTTCATTCATTCGAATGACACTTACGTAGAACAAATAACCTGGCGTACCTATTATTGGTAAAAAGTAAATAACCAAGTACTCATAAATGAATATGATGGTACTCAACTCGAGTTTTGCAGAAATAGCCAACGACAACTAATTTTTGCTAGATATTTGCGGTCGTCAAAGGGTTCATATTTTTATCGAGGTAAAATTCAAGTGACGTATTCTTGAGAACGTAAAAGTAAAGAATAAGAAGATGAATAATTTAAAAAAATGAATGGCCGTTTCCATTGCAATTATCGTCCCGTGTACACAGGACGTTTGCTGTTAAATAAACTAAGACAAGTTCAGTGCTCCAAATTGACTCTACGATCTTACTCAGAACATCGAATCACTTGTTACTTCTCACGAAAAACAAAATTACTCGATCTCGTTCGTTGAAATTACAATACGCGACGGCGTTATTATGACCTTGTAATTAAGTTTTTTGCAAACCGGTGGTCAACGGTTCGATCGATACGCGAACGAGATTTTTTTCCTTTGAAGACCGACGCTCTCTTCGAGCAAACGGGAACGCGGAGCATTGACGTGCAAATTGAAATTATCGTAGCGCACAATGAATAATTAAACGCGCGGCAAATACTCCTGCTTTGACTAGCTCGAGTTATATTGCATCGCAAATAACGGACTGTTTAATTAGCCCGGGGCGAGGTTCTCAGCGAATTGCCAAGTTAACAACCCGCGTCCACGAAAGGACATCCCAGGAATTTCTCCGGAGGAACTCCGGCCCGAGTTTTGAGATCCGCTCGGAGAGCAACCGAGCTTGGATCAAACTTCTGTCGATGCAAGAACCCTCCCCGTAACCGCGACAAAAACAGGGGATTATTTCGAGAACAGACTGAGACGCAAAATTACACAAGCTCTTGCTGAAACATAATCAGTGGACTGCGGTTGTTCACGCCATTTAACACGTTCGCTACCAGCGTCACATACGTGTGACGCTTCGATTCTGTTTTTGAGACCTCGGCGTCACACATGCGTGACAGAGATTGGTCAAAATAAAGCGTGGTCGGTGTAGGAAATTTTTCTCCGATCGGTCATGGCAGCGAACGTGTTAATGAGAGTTTTGCCATTTTATTGACACACACTACCGGCCGTATATGTATATGGTGACGACTGTTTGTTTCTAGTAAATTACATACGTTCAGTATATCAAGTGAATTACGAATTTTTATTATTTTATGACTTTCGGTCAAAACATCTTGACAATTATTAAACAATTACGTTTCCTAGGCAGATGACGTACCTGTATTTACCCTTATATAAACTACCCTATTATAAAATTATACCCATATAAAAATTAGGAATTATAAAGTCAGAATTCAGTATTATAGCGTGTCTGACCAGGTATGGGAGTTTCCACTGTGGTACTCAACGTGTTAACACGTTCGCTGCCACGTGTACCGTTTTCGGTGCACGCATCAATTTTAATTCGATCACATAACTGCCAACCCTTATGAAATTTTGAGTAACATTCACATTAAAATGATAGTAGAAATAGTAAGTGTAATATCAAATAGCTAAATATTTGTACAACGTGTACTAATAAATAGCCATTTTCGCGTGTCTGTGTACTGACGGAATTTTCTACTGTGGCAGGGAACGTGTCAAAGACCAATGACACATTCAATGATAAGACCTGGTGATACAATTTCAGTTGAGAAGTATTGCGATCAACTGAACAGACTCCATGAAAATCCAGCACCGGCGAACAAGAAAGAGAATTGTATTCGACCATGGCAACGCCCTAGCCTATCATCAAGGACTCAGCAGAAATTGAGTGAACTAGGATAGGAAGTAATAAGTCATCTCCCATATGGTCTTGACTGTTTAGATCGTTAGAAATTTTTTTGTCAGGAAGAAGAACTCAAGGATGAACGAGTCATGGAGGCAGTGGGAGAATGTTTGAACAGGAAGAGCGAGATATTTTATGCGGAGGGGATAAACAAATTGCGAAATAAATGGGGCAAGGTAATCACTAACCGTAGTTACTACATACAAAATTAAATAACGGGAGAATCATTTAAACAAATTGGCTCGTTTCTCTTCGAAGAACAACAGAATTCTCTGATCAACCTAATATCATTCTGACTGCTATGGCCATTTATAGTTGGAGGATCTACAGCTTCAGGTGGGTTCTGAATCATCACGTGCCGAAAGCAACACGCAAACACTGAAAACGGTCACCGATCTCAGTTCTGACCGTGTGCAGAATAACTTCACTTCAGTCATCAGGTATCTTCTTCCTTTGCATACAATTCAGGCTGCTATTTAACCATGAGACCTACAGTTTCAGGTTGATTTTTACCCACTCCGTGTCAAAAGAAACACTGAAGACGGTCACCACCCGTCTTAGCGCTGACTATGCCCAGAGTAGCTTAACTTCGACGATCAGACAAGACTCAGCGTTTCTTCCCAGATTTTCTGTTCACAGGAGCAAGAGGACTGGAAAGCCGTGGAAAAGGAAAACACGGACAGTGGACTTTCGTTCGCGGCGAGAACTTTTCCAGGAAAAGGGATTTTAATATTCCCCGTGGTCAGCATCACGCAGTGTCGATGATACGAGTAGCCGAGCACGTGAAAGTCGACCACGAGGCACCATCGAGAATTTTTGCACACTCAGAAACCAGTTTCTACTCCTATTGTTACAACTGCCATAGGCCACGGACGGAATCTTTCTCCGGGGCCGCTTTTCTTTATGCCCGTACTCGCGTACGTGGGAGTCGCACCGTATACCCGTGGATTCTTTCTCTTTTCTTTTTTCTCTTTATTTTCGCAGACGAAATCCTGCAAAGAGATTACAAGCGTTTTCCTTTCCCAACGTTCTTGCGTTTTCTGTCGCACGTCCGGTAATCCCAGACTGCTGGATTATACCCGTATAATCGCGGTGAAATGTAACTTTATTAAAGGATCTGCTTGAGAAGCAGAACTCAGGATTTCAGAAAAATAAAGATGAATATATTATTCTGCCGGACATGCTTGAAGATTATTGCCAACCGTACGTTTTACCGTAATTGTACGATATTGTGAAAGCTCGTTCAGTGTTTGGGTGTCTTATGAAAGTTGTTTAACACGTTGACTGTCACAGTGGAAACAGTCGGCACTGGTCAGACGACGCATTGGGTTGAGTCATAAGTAACTTTCGATACATAATAAATATTATTCTTTCTAAAAATCAAATGGTCCGCCTAGACTGTTAATTTGTATTCATATTAATATCATATTTTTGCTGCAGAAGCTGCGAAAAATTATTCTTTAATCAATTTGAGAAGACAAATTGGAAGTTATTTATGAGTTCAATCAATTTCTCTGTTCTGTATAAATCGTGAAGGTGAAAAATGTTTGAATATTCAGTATTGTACATATATTAATACCTATATTAATACTCCAATGTTGAATTTACTCAGGATATAGTAAAAATGAATAGTTATTTAGTTAAATAAAATTTGAAACGTCGGTCCACGGTGACCCCCATCGCAGTCAACGTGTTAATCCTGCACGTCATCGAGTATCATTTGAGGGCTTAGGGGAAAGAACAAAAAATGTCACAAAACAGCTTCATTGAGAAAATAAATTGTTAATACTTTCGTGCGTCAGTATAGAAACAAGGTCCAATGAATGTAACCGTATTGTTCATGACATGAAGTTAAACTCTAATTAGGCGACAGAAAAAAAATGAGCAAACATATAATTCTTTTAAATAATATTATTTTAATCTTTTTTTCAAATTGAACACTGCAGAATAAGAATTTACATACCCTGTTCTTTCCTCTTACCCTTCATTTGAGAAATCGAAATAAAAAGCTTCTGGTAACACAAATCTACGTAAAAGTGTTCAAAGAACAGGGATTCGAGTCGGTTTTGCGATGTTTTGCATTGGAACTGTTGAGGAAAACATAGAAATAGTTACCCAGGTACCCGGTCGTCGACATAAGGGTTAAACTGCAAAAGAACCAGCTCTGTCATAGCTGCGTTTCACCAGCTACACGGCAATGAAAAACATTGAACTCTAAAAACGTGTATTCGCATGAAAAAACCGCGGTCTATTTATCACTGAACCCCTGGTAGCAGGATTCGCGTGCACGGAGGCGATTAACTTTTCCCTCGATTATCGGCGAACGATGTCAACAGGGGAATTAATAAGCGATTACACCGTTTCGATTGCGACACGCATGCCAATGGGCCAGCTCGTATCGCGCACAATGAAACGGAGGTCGTTATTGACCTCACGTTTTAAAGACCAGCCGTGTATCGTTGCGGAGGACGTATGCACGCGACACGCATGATCGTCCGTACGTGTTCTCGCGTGTCCCTTCGGCAACCTCAATGAAAGAGAAACGTTTTCTCATGACGCGTGCCAACTATCCCATTGTTCTTATCGGTGGAAAGACAGCTGAACTTGGGCGATCCGGCTTGCGCCTCTACACGCGAATCCGCTCCCAGAGCTAACGGATTTTCCTCGTGCTCGAACACGCGCGATGCAAAACGACGGTAATCAGGATTTTAACGCGTTCCAGACGGATCATCGATGATCATTCTGTTGGAGGACGGCGATGTTCACATACAAGAGGCAATGTCTAACGCGTGGAGCTCACGGGGGTATTCGCTTGTTTGGAGAACAAAAAATCGATTTTTTTTCCACGTATTAATTTTCTACGGTTCTTCTTGAAAAAGTCCGTGGAAGAATTTTTGAGAAATCTTCGAAAGCAGTGGAGTTATAAAGGTTTGAAGTCGAGCGCGCGCGTCTACCAAAGGGTCTAGCAAAAACTTTAAACGCGTTTTTCTCGAAACTACGTTTGGCCAAATCTCGTAGTGTGATTTGACTGAAACAAAGTGCATTCGATGAATGAAGGAATCCTTTATCGTCTTTAATAGAATTGGAAAAATCTAGTAACATTTTCTAAGTTTTTTGTTAGATCGAAGCTTAAAAAATTCGTATGAAAGTACACTTCTTCGTTTATCGCGTTGTCATATTTTTGTACGTTATCAGAAATGAATGATTCTAGCAGGAACGATAATGGAAACCTTCTTGAACATAAAAGTAACTTTGTTTCTCATTTCAAATTGACACGAAACACGCAATCGTACGCACAATCACTGAACGTCCGTTCCACCCGACCGAGATAAAAAACACTGTTACGTCAAAAGTATTGACTTTTTTTAAGCCAAACTTTTTACACATCATATCTAAAAGCTAATGAAAACACTGTAAAAAGATTGAAGTTATACAGTGTTTTTTTCTATTAAAAAAAAAATCACGAATGTTGCCCTGAAAAGCGAGTACCCCCTTAACACGTTGAACGCCGTGGCGGTCACCGGTGACCGACACCACAAATTTAATTTAATTAAATGATTATTGAATGTTACAAAATTCTGAGCAAACTTTATACTGCAACAATAATGTAGGAACAGAAGAACACGATTGAGTATTCAAATCTTCTTTTTCTTTACGATTTATGTACGAAATAGTATATTATATCGTGTCTGATTAGACATGGCCGTTTTCACTGTGGCGTTCAGCGCCGGGAACATGTTGGATCTTTTCACTTGCAGTTTTTCTTACGACAGTTTTCCTGGACGAAAAAGAAGGAGTATAGTTCGAGCAGAGTTTCCACAGCGTAAAGAGACAACCATGAGATACACGATATCGAGTGTTCGGTACTAGGTATAACTAGATAACTCGATTTTTAATGGTAAAGCTGGGTATCTCACAATTTAATTAATCGTAATTAATGAATGAGTCAAGTTATTATAAAAATTGTCTTTAGAGATCCATTATGGTCCCTTTAATAGTCGCGAAAAATAAATCGTAAATAGTGAAATTGCAGAGCAGTCATTTTGACTTCCTTGGTGGTTCTAGTGTTGAGTACGTACATCAAATTTGTAGATACTGAGATACGCCAGAATTAAAAAAAGTAATTGTAAAAATATTTGATCGATTTCATGAGTCACTTATGTGCTGGCCACCAGCCTATTGCTTCCGATATATAATTATAATTATAAGATAATTTATAGAATTATAAACTTATAAACTTATAAAATTATAAGATAATTTTCACGTCCCTCATTAGTCAGTGAATTTTTCACCTGGCAGGGATCGATATTCTCCGTTCTACCGTCAGTGGGTCAAACTTCTTGACCACGATTGCCATTGTCGTAGATTTTCCAATTTTAATTTGCTGTTTGATTTATACACGCTTGAAAGTTCAAAGAAATCCTATTAAAAGTTCAAGCTCTAAGGTCGACGGGGGAAAATCGTCAGAGTGCAACTCGAAAACCGTTGCTAAGGGGTATGGAAGTTCGAAAGAGAAATTGGTTCTGTGAATTGAATATTGACTACGAAACCCCTTGCAAAAAAGGTCGAAATTTCGAATGCGCTTTCCGTTCCAAGAAATATTTATCTTTCAAATTTCCAACTGATTTTTAGAAGGCGAGGTCGAAGAAATTGGGTCATACGTTTGAATATTTTCCTGGCGAATGTACACAGAAAAGTAGCGGGCATTTTTTCGAGTACATGTTGTGCACCTCTTTGAATTCTAAATATTTAAAAAAAACAAATGTACGCTGTATACTGAAATTTTCCACGGTAAAGCATGCGATAAACTGAATATTATTGAGAAGAAACAAATTTCTGTTTATGCAAAATGTGATTTTTATTGCAAATTTCAGGAGTGCGTTCCAGGGACTACTAGCGAGTAGTGCATAACGCTGGAGCTATTACAGCCGGTCCAATGACCGTTTTTAAAATTTTGAATAAAACTTCTGCATTCATTGTTATTGGTTTCGTCACTTGACTTCACGACTTTTCCTATAATATACATAGAATCAATTTTTGCTCGTATTAAATTGACAATAGTCAATCTGCACTCAATTGCAAAAAATATAACTTTTATATAAAAACCGGTCATTTCACTGATTCGGTCGAAATGGGATCATATAAATTGTCGGTAGGTTTAGTGATCAGTTACAATTTTGGATAGCAATAGTTACGGATTAAAAGAGAACATTATATTGTGTCTGACTAGGTATGACAATTTCCACTGTGACATTCAAGATGTTAACCCTTTGAACTCCTAATTTTTTTTAATTTTCTTTTCAATAACTCCCTATTATTTTAAGTGTTTTATTTGAAATGTACTTCAAAACACAGTTGGTTGATAAAAACCTATTTAAACAATTTTTTTACTAATTATATAGAAAATAGCATTGGAACTTTGCTAAGATCTGATATTTGTGGTAAAAAAAAAGCATTGCGAAGTATAATTCATATTTAATCTGACAATTTAAAAATGTTGAATGTGACTCGTTGCGGGAGTACCTGTGAATAAAATCGATGTCGAGTCACACTCGACAAAGGAGTCCAAAGGGTTAAGTTACAAATTTTGCATAGTAGTAGTTACGGGCTAAAATAGGACATTATACCGTGTCTGACCAGGTATGGCAGTTTCCACTGCGATATTCAACGTGTGAAGTATCGTATTTCTTAACAGAAATGGCAGGTGTCCTAAAACTTATGGACGGCAGTGTACATCGTTGCGCTCCACGTTGTAACAGTAGCAGGCTAGTTTTTGCGAAAACTATGCTGTAACCAAAGTGCGTAAACGGAACCGTTGCAACGTGTTATTCAAATGTTCGACGAGGCTCTGTACCCCGCATCCACGGCGAAGTCCACCTTGGAGGGTAAGATGCCACGAGGAACGGATGTTTTCGCTCGAGCGCTTTGAACGGCATTGTACACCGGTTATAGCACGATAACAGTTTCCTCTAGCAATAACGATTTCAGTATCAGGAAGACGAGACACGCGAGCATTGTAAACAGCCTCGTTACCGCGGGAGCTTCATTCGGCTAAGAAGCTGGAAAAAAATTCATTAGAGATAACGTAGAACCGTCCCCGCAGCTTCGGCGACCCGTCAGACTGCATAACAATTTGGAGATAACAGTTCATTCTGTTTGTCCGGACAGTATATGAAATTAAAAACAGTTTCTCTAGGGGAGCTAAATGAAATCGTTCGAGATGACGAAGAACCGTCTCTGCAGCCTCTGCGACCTGTCAGACTGCATAACAAGTTGGAGATAACAGTTCATTTTGTTTGTCCGGACAGTAGATGAAATTAAATACAGTTTCTCTAGAGGAGCTAAATGAAATCGTTAGAGATGATGAAGAATCATCTCTGCAGCTTCTGCGACCTGTCACACTGCATACAAATTTTGAAATAATAATGCAGCTTGTTTTTCTTGACAATATGTGAAATTGAAAAAATGTTTCACTGAGGAAGGTAGATTATATTCTTTAGAAATGACGGAGAACCGTCTCTGTAGCTTTTGCGATCCGTCAGACTGCATACCCATTTTGAGATAACAGTTCATTTTGTTTGTCCGGACAGTGTATGAAACTAAAAACAGTTTCTCTAGGGGAGCTAAATGAAATCGTTAGAGATGATGAAGAATCCTCTCTGCAGGTTCTGTGACTCGTCAGTCTGTGCAACAATTATGAAATGACATGAAATTTTATTACTTTCTGCAGTCATTTGAAATACCTATCGTATCAGCTATTTTTCTTATGTTTTGCTGCTGTTTACAGAGTACGTAATTAAAAATGTTGTGCTACAGGGGATGAGAAAGTTCATTACAGTTAACGCAAAACCTCTGCAGTTTCTGCGGCTCGTGAGACTGCACTATTTGAAAATAACACTTAAGTTTCATACTGTATCACATTTATTTTATCCTTATATTTCTATTATTTTTCTCCTTTTAGTTTATTTTACTTTAGGTATAAAGTACTAAATTTGTCACACTCGAATCGGTGGTAGGATGACTTTTTCCATAGAAGCGATGTTCTAATTGAAAGCACAATGCTTCAAACTTTTTAGTATATTCAATCCACTGACCTACCATCCACTTAGCAGTTGCAGTAACCAAGCAGCTAGGGACCCAGCATAGGACCCTCCAAATGCAATCCACTTACAATCAGTACTATTTGGTAATTTATAATTAGTATTTATCTTCTCTACAAAATAAGGTAAGTCTGCAAGTGCTTGTTGCGATTAAAGTGTATTTTATACATGTTATCTACAACTACCTGCCCTTAGTTAGTCTCAATCTGTAATAATTGTCACGCGTACTTTGAGTCCTGCGCCTGCAGGGATCTTATCCCAAGACGCTCAATAAACGTATAGGTCTTCATCCTAAGCGACTGCGTGTTATCTGTACGAACGTGTGTGTGTTAAAAGACAATTTCGGGTGTCGAGTGGATGGCAGAACGTGAGTTTTCCGTGACACATCGTGAGAGAAACATCTACTGAGAGACACAGTAGCATATAAAGAGCGAATTAACATTTATTACTAAAGTATATTGTTTTAAAAAGCAAAACTACCTCTAATCAATTAAAATCCCTACAAATATCTCTTCCTCAATTTTCTGATTTTCAGGAATCATTCCAAACACCCACGATTTCGACCTTCTCCTCATATTTGCAATTGACAATCTATAAAATAAAAGAGAGTGCTGCCGGTACAATGATCCATCCCAGCAAATGAACATGAATTCCGCCCAAAATTGCCAGCTGAAAGCTAATAACGAACACGAACGCTCGGGGTATTGTTTCCCGAGGATTTTACATTTCCATTGTCCGGAGTACACGTTCCCCGATAACGGAGAACAAAAATTATCGGATGGACGCGAAGCATCGGCGGAGGAACGTTGCCAGCCGCATATTTCTCGCTTAGCCTCGATTTCGTCACCGATAGAACGGTCCTGTCGGTCGAGCGGCAAACTCAAACGAAACTGATCCGATTCTGATTATCAAATAGGAAATTTATTGCGGATAGGCGCACGCGCCATTCTCCCGTTCACCATCGTCCACGGAAATCGCGCGTAGCTACAGTTATGCCGAATGAGATTCTCCGCCCTGGCGAACCATCCAGCGGGATTTATGGCTCTGGTATCGCGCCGGGTGCCTTGAGCATCCGGGAATCTTCCCCGAGATGATAACTCGTCGTCCACCCGAAATTAGTCCGAGTTACGCGGTCAGAACAATTATGTCCTCGATTTCTCTTGACAAAATTTGCGATACTCTCCTCCGTGATTGAACTCTAAGGACGTGTAAGAGGTATTGGTAGAAGAAAGTCAACATGTTGAGTGTCATAGTGAAGACATCTATTCTTACGGTAGAAGATCCAAGGTCATGGCTTTGCTTGAAAAGGGATATCCAGTTTTTAACGAGATATCTGTTCATGTCTATTGAAATCGATATCAATTTTTTAACGAGATATCTGTTCATGTCTATTGAAATCGATATCTATTTTCTGACGAGGTCTTCAATTTTTGTTACATCGTACCTTATTTGTCTTATTTGTTTTACCGTGAGACCCATGTATTCGGTATATGTAATTAGACTGCGGATCTTTATGCGATTTTACATACTCAAGCTCGAGGAGAGTGCACGTTTTATAGACCGAGTGAGTGAAAGAAAAAATTTACTTTTATACATTTAAACCGCAAAACTCAGATCTTCCATAGCTGCATTTCAACAGGTACATGGAAGTAAAACATACGGAAGACTAAAGAGGTATATTTGCATAAAAATCCGCGGTCTAGTTATAATGTTAATATAGGAAAAAGCGAAAAGCTGTGTTGAAGACATGCAAAAGACCTTGTGAGGTTTAATTATTGTTTTTGGTATACACAAACGCAATATAAATTGTTGTTTTTAATGTAAATGGTGCAGGCAGAAATGTTTAAGTACTCAATTGTATAAATAAGTTTCCGCATTATTATTGTAATGTTAAAATTGCACAGAAATTTGACAACTCAATAGTTGTTTAATTAAATAAAATTTTTGTCCGCGATTCGGCTTGTAATCAGTCACAAAATTACCAAAAGTATTCCAATTAGTTATAATTATTGTAACATATAAATGTCAATTCTATTTTTCTAGATTATCCAGCACTACAATCTGAGTGTTTAAGTTGAAACATCCCAAAAATTGCAACGAATGAACAAGAAAGAAAATGTTGTTTTAGCCATTCAGTACATAAAGAATATCATGCTGTTGAGTAAAATATAATTCTTTTTTAATATAGTATTTTACAACCTTCATATGCAGTGGTCGCTAATGACTGAACTGCGGATGTTTACGCAATTGAATACATCCAAATTGGTGCACGATGAATATTTAATAATATTAGCAAAATACAAATTGCATATTTTGAACATTTCAAGCTGAAAATGCAGGCTTGCTAAAGTTCCATTTATTTAACCTGTTAACTGAGGAAAACGTCAAGAGTCATCCTGTGAAAATTGCTCCGCCATAAGCAAGGCGCCCGTTAATTATTCTCACAGTAATTGCTGACAAATATTTAAACCAGTTGATCAAAGAAGACGACTTAACGTGTCATTTGAAAGTGCCCCTGCGATGGACAAGGAAATTTACCTCATATTTATTCATTTGTAACTACAAACAATAGGCACTGCTAATCAAAGATCGACCCGGTTAACAGGTTAACTGCATTAACGTAGGAAACATTGTAATAGGAAGTCTAAAAATAACCTTCCAGTTAATCAAGCCTTTGTACATAAATAATAAAAAAAAATGAGGCGTCACCGGTGACCCTCATGGCAGTCAACGTGTTAACAATACGAATCGGTTGTTCCTAAACTGATCGAATACTTCGATAAACCGAACCCAGAAACCGTCTGTAGACTTTACGTAACTCTGGCGGTACGTGGCTAACATCTTAACTCGCAAATTGCAAATTCTACGAACAACGAAGAATACTGGTGTTTTATGGTGGTATCGTGTGTGAAATACGAGCCCGCATATTAGATATTTTGAAATAATCGAACTCGCCTTGAATCCGAGACTTCAATGAAAATGTAGTCGTCATACTTGAATTCATAAATGGGACGCTGAAAAAGGTTGCCTGGGGACGTAGAATTCGATACGAACCACTTCTGTAGTGGTACACTCGAGTTGAGACTACCTCAGGGACTAGAAAGTGCAGACAGGACCACCTCAAGGTGGAGGAATCCAAGAGGAGACACCATAGAATTGAGGGACACAATTCGGCGCACCTCAGGATTGTGGAACTCCTGTCAGAATTCCGAAATCCTTCGGGTCTCTTGACACTGGGATGCTCCAGCGCTGAAACCCTAGACTCTGAAGAGTATCCAATTGGGATTGTTCGAATTCAAATCTCCTAGAGTGAGGTGTCCTGGTTCGATTTCCTTAATTCTGAAGGGCACCGATACATGTCTCGGAGCTCTGAGATGGACTGAACTCAGGTTCGTCAATCTTGAGGGACTCTTTGACTCCAGAGTAATTCGAACTCAAGTTCTTAGTCATTGAGATGGTCTAACTTCAATCCCCTCAAATCCAGAATGGTTCCAACTAAGCTTCCTAGACCTTCAAGTTCCTTAGACACTGAAGCGGTCTAACCACAATCTCCTCGATTCTAGAGTAGTTCGAAAGAAAGTTCACCGACCTCGAGAGGTTCCTAGACACTGAGATGTTCCAACTCCAATTCCCTGGATCCCAATATAGTTCGAACTCAGGTTCTCCGACCTTGAAAGAGCCACAGACACTGAAATGGTCTAACTCCAATACCGTCAACTCTGGAGTAGTTCGAACTAAACTTCCCCGACCTTGAAAGGTCCACAGACACTGAGGTGGGCTCCAATTCGTACAAACCCAGAATAGTCTGCCTCTGGTATTCAAAAGAGTGTACCCAAAAATTGTCTGCATGACAGTCTCAAGTGTCTTGATCTGTTTACTACTTTCACTTCTCTTTTATTCATGCTTAAATTACTACATTTGATTCTCGAGAAGAACTTATGGCAATGTAGCTTTCCTGAACTTTCATTACACTCCTTGTAACCACAAGAAACTCTCATTGCGGTACACCTGATTGTCACGAGCTAATACATGCTTCAACTTTCCTACCTGTATTCCTGAAGTAATTGTAAGAAGTGCAAAGGAATTTTATATTGATTGGCAGAAGGGGTACTTACCGTTGATATGGTAGGTCCTCCAACCGTAAGCGACATTTAATTCCTTCTTGCCTTGAAGCAAGCCGAAATGAACTCTTCCAGCGCTTTCCTGAGGGTTTGGCGTTCTCAGGGGTCTAGCCTCGACCCAGTGTTGCGTTACAAGGGCAGCGCAGACCAATCCTCCTCCAAGCAACGATAGGAAGAATGTAGCGAAGATCGTGCCCCTCCGGAACATCGACGTCATCCTTGGGTCACGCGATGTCGGCCCAGCCTTCGGGTAGTTCGAGATCACTGCGTTCAAGAGAAAGAACCGGCAAGTCATACAGGATGCACGCCTCGCATTCCATTCATTCTCACGACGAGGGCATCTAACTCATTCAAGAATGTTTACACTGTACGACAGGAAATATGTCGGTTCATTATGCTTTCTTTCTTATTAAATTCCAGCAATCCATAACTGGCTACGGTAATTGCACGTTACGCTAATAATACACCAATAGCAATTTGATACTGTTATACATACAGTGTGTTCGGTTTGACTGTATACACTTCGGTATTTCTGAACACATTCGAAATCAAGTCTTATCGTAAGACGATCCCCTGGAATCAGATTTTTACAGAAAATTATCATTTTCAGCATCTCTGTGTATATTTTGCAGTCCTGGCAATCTTGCTGCTGAAGAATACCACTTTTTACTTTAAATTCAGAGGAATATCAATTTTAATTTTTATATACTGTTTTTCTATTCTTTTACTTTTGTACGATCTTGTCTTTCAGACTGCTTTTTGAGTACTGATCGATAGTGTCCATTTCTTTACTTGATGGACATGGTGCGTCATGAGTTTCTGTGGATAGATAGTGCAGGACATACAAGGTGACTCGTCGGTTTCGAATGGGCTAAACTACTGAAGATCCAAATAGTGGTTTGTACAGGGTGTTCACATAAGGTTGTGCCAGATTGTACAGTCATGTAGTATTTTCAAAAACAAATTAAAAAGCTCTAATCAACATGAGACTTAAAACTAACCTTTTAAATGTTGTAGGTATTCAAAACCGCTCCATGTATTATTTCACTTCGTGTCGCGTCACCCATGTCTGGGTGACAGATAGATTTAATCATTTTTTATTTGATCGTGTAAGGTATTAAAAATATATCTAATCAGCTCTAATAGAAGCAGTAAAAAAATGATGAATGTTACTGACATTATTGACTAAAAAAGGTAGAATCCATGGTTGCATTCGTTTTGTATAAAAATTGAGGAACTCTGCCATTTTCAGATAATGGAGCGTGGCACTCAAAGTGTTAAACAAAAACTTGTTTGTATCATGTGTAGCCTTTTGAACCAAGCAATTTTTACACAAACCACTTTTTTGTATCTTGAAGAGCTCCAGAAATAACAAAATGTATATACTTAACCCGAGCACGCTGTACAGGGTGTCCCAAAATTAACTACGGATTTTAATGAAATCAGGTGAATTTACAAAAAACGACTTCGGTATATTATTACTGGTCTATTTTTATGCAATAAGAATATAACAAAACTCGGTGAAACCTCTACGTCATAAAACTAACACATAAAAATTATGTTCCAAAAAAAAAAAAAATTAGGAGTTCAAAGGGTTAAATATACTTTTTTATGCATGAAAATAAACCAGTAATAACACACTCAACTTATTTCTTTAAAATTCACTCGATTTCATTAGAACACGCAGTTAATTTCAGGACACCCTGTACGTGCTCATAAAATACAAGAAAAGGAACGCGCGAGGAATGGACAAGAGAAGCTAATACTGTTCTCGCGTATTTTTCACGGCAGAGTGGATACAAAATCTACCAGAGATCACCGACAGTAACTGTACGTTACTCGGATTGTTGTTACATCATCTTCTCGCCCGGCAAAGCGTCTTGATTATGATTAATATGATAATCGAACTTTGCCCGTTAAGTTTGCCAGCGATGGAAGATTAACACGTTGTAAAAGGAAATTTCTGTCGCTTCTCGGTCGAGCGAGCACGGACGAAGATTTCCATCATCGTTGCGTGTCGACATTTACGATCGGCCGACGGACGCGTGTAAAAATGTCGTTTTTTCCCCGTGGCCGGGTTGAGACGGTCGTCAGAATCCCGGGCGGCCGGTTTTTCCTTCGTCAAAATGCGAAACGTTCGGGGACCGTGAGCGTTTCTTATCCAAATACGAGATGTTTTCCCCGTCGAAATGACATCTCGTATTTGGCGAGCGTTCCTTTCTCCCGTGGCAGCGGTTTCTCTTTTTCAGCAAACCGACGCCAATTCTATACACGGGAACGAGGCGCGGGCATCTGTAGTCTACTTGACGACAGCAGCTATTTAAATTATGCCGCAGAAACTATGCCGCTTTCGCAACAATTATCCGGTCTGCTAGAAAAATACGCGGCCGTGAAAGCGCCTCGAAAGCGATTCTCTTAACGTGCCGACCACGTTTCCACCCCTTCGCACCCTTAACGCGACCTGCTCGACAGCGAAAGTGTATAGCAGCGGCAGCAGGTGTTCCAGAGTAGAGAATTCTTGTTAAATGATTATCAAAGCATTTTAATTGAAATTGCAGAGATGATCGTGTGACTTCTGGTTTATTTATCGTGCAGGGTGTCTCGAGTTGAGTACTGTTTTATGTACAGTTTTTCGATTATGGTAGAGGATATGAATAAGGGTTCTGTGTTTGATGTAGAATCTTGTTACAAAATTTGTTCAATATTTTCCTTTGAAAGATGCACCTTTTTACACTTAATATATTATTTTCATAACAAATACAAATCATGCGGTAAGGGGTTAAAATGCAACACGTTAAATATCTCGAAATAAAGAAAAATGGACTTACACCACTTTCAGTAAAAAGGGCTCATTGTATAGCTAACCCTTTCGCTGTTTAGTCCGACGTACGGGCAAGGCGGAAGTTAGTAAGGTGCTAATAGCCGTTATACTGGCTCAGAAATTCCATGTAGCCTATTTTGTAATAAGAATTCATTTTACTAACACATGCGAATTTAAAATTTCACCGATCTTAATTTCCTTTGCCAAAAATGTAGTTTATTTCTTTACTCTGTCATAAATAACTTCGAGCAAGGTCTCACTAGAAAACTACAATCGGTACAATAAACAAGCAACAATAGTACCAAAAGCAGCTAAAAAATATGAAGTATTATAGACAATAAAATTTGCAAAGGCGAACTCAATTCAACCTGAAGAATTAACATTGCAATTGTGAATTGCACACCGAAATTGTCGTTGAGAACGTGAAACGAATTCAGCGCGGACGCACCTCTCGATCATGATAAATGAAACAGTGAAAGGGTTAAAAACATCCAAAGAAATAACACAATGAAAAAATATTCCGTTTGGAAGGGAAAACGAGTTTTGAAATTCCGCAATGAACGTGTTAAGCGTCCATGAAACATCCTCGGCTTGCAGTGAAAGGATCAGTCTCCAACAACCGTTTACTGCTACAAAACCCATCACCAGCCTGCCAACATGCGTGCCTCCAAAACCGTAAAGAATCATGCCGATCCACCGAATGGATGAAATGTCATAAAACGAGCCGGTGACATACCTTGTCCCTGGTTCTCGACAAAGTGCACCTGGCTCAGACTCCTCGAGAACTCGCCCTGTTTGACCTTCTGCGAGAAGTCGGCGTTGCCGAGCTTCTTCGAGAACTTCACACGGCAGTTGCTCCGAGGTTTGCCTGGCCTGAGCAGAGACGACGGCCTCGGTCTCTTCGCGAACGTATACGGGATGGTGTACGGCTGTGCTACGTAAAAGTAAATCGGTCGGTAGTCTTCATGGAGATGCTGCACGAAGCCACCGTTCGCCGGGTAGCTGCTGTACACGCTCGGTGCTCCGTTGCTGTACGCGTACGAGCCCGTATAGTGGATACCGTACTGGTTCGCCGTTTTTCGTGACTTCCTGTCCAGCGTTTTGAAAGAAACCGCCCACGCCTTCCTCTAAACCAGCCCGTCGCTTCGACGAAATCGTCTGGCGAACGCTACAGCCACTGAGATGAGCTCTCTGAATTTTTTGAATTATTGATGTCTCGTCCCTTGGTTCTCCAACTTTTTCAATTAATGTTTCTGTCTTGGTATCTTCCGTATCAGACGCTTTCTTTTCTAGCGAATCGAAATGTGATTCCGCAGATTATTAATTTTGGTCGAATCGAGTCGATCGAATGCTTCGAACGTTCGAGAATAAAAGGAAATCCGTCGAGACCACGTGGAACGTGATTCTTCGGCAAGAATGTGTTTCAGCCCCGCAATTGAATCTTTCGTCCTACCATCTATCCCGGGAGGAAATTATTTTCGTGTGCTGCCGCCGCTGCTGCTGGGCTGTTTAAACGAGAAAATCGTCCCCTCTTCGCCACTTTTCCCGCTTAATTGTCAATTAGCCGTGAGCGCACACGTGTCTGGAAGTTTTCAGCTTAACTGCCGCGCTTCAAGTTAACTCGAAACACCATATTTGCATGTAAGAGCGAAGTGGTCGGCCCGTTCCCGTGTGTTTCTTTCGCGCTGTTTTGAATGAAAAAGGGGATCCTCCAGAGCTTCGGGTTCCCAGTGTTGTTTCATGAATATTCTTCCGCTGCTTTTACGTCATACTGAAAGCTCCCGGTTCTTTTCTCCCGTTCGTACCGGCGACCGCTGCTTGATCTTCGACTTTTCCACGGGACTGCTTAAATTAAAGCAAGCGACATCAATCAAAGAACTTTGATGGGTGTCTTTACAGGGTGTTGTCGAACTCGTTGAAAGAAAGAAGAATAATCGTGGAAAACTTGCACAGGGTGTTTCGTTTATCTTGAACACTTTGATGTCTTCGTTACTTTTGCGGATACACAAAAATGTGCGAAGAGGAAGTTTTTTTGTTTATTTATTTGTGTTGCATCAACTGCTGAAGATTATTCGCGATATACAACACAGTTTATACACATTACAGTTATTATATACATTTTACCATTGTTTAACCCTTTGAACCCCTTTGTCGAGTGTGACTCGATATGGATTTTATTCACAGGTACTCCTATGTCGAGTCACACTCAACATTTTTAAATTGCCAGTTTAACACGTTCCCTGCCACAGTAGAAAATTCCGTAACTAGACAGACACTCGAAAATGGCTATTTCTTACTACATGTGGCTGATTGTAGAAATATTTATCTACTTGATATTACACTTTCTATTTCTACTATCATTTTAACGTGAATGTTACTCAACTTTTCATAAGTGCTGGTAATTATGTGATCAAATTAAAATTGATGCGTGCACCGAAAACGGTACACGTGGCCGCGAACGTAGTACATTCATAATAATAGCAGCAATGATAAGAAAAACATACTGTTCGTTACATCAGATTTTACAGCAGGCTGACTGTTCTTTCAAACTGTTCAATAAATGTCTGTATGTGCGTTAGTTTTATTAACATTTCCTTCAAATCAGTAGCAGTTGTAGATCTAAGGTTTTCAAGTTTAGTACAACTGTATAGTAAATGCTTAGCTGTAATTTTCAACATTACATTCGTCGCACATTTTCAGAGATGATTTATCCACAACGTGTCCAGGACAAAGTTATTTGATTCAGAACGACGAATATTGTAATTTATGTTTCTTTTATCCTAAAGGTCATGGACGATTTTTTAATAGTAATGACATATGTTTATGATTCTATTATTGCAGCTGACAAAGGATAGATTTTAGACGTATTTGATAAGATTAACCATCAAATCACCTAGTGTGGAAAAATCACGATAGTTTGAAGGCAACTGTGAAATTGAACATTTTTTTATTTCTGTCCATAATGTTTATTCTACAAGAAATGTTTGAATTTCCATTAGCTTCGAAGCATTTTCTGTATCGGCAAAAGTATCGAAGATATTAAGGTGTTCAAGATAAACGAAACACCTTGTATACGCAAAGTATACGCAATACAATGCACTTTTCATAACAAATGCTGAAAATGTTGGTCATTCATTTGAATGCACGCTGCAGCAGATTTTGTCAGAGATTTTCGTACCGACCTGCAAATGCGTGAAATTTTTCTTATTTTCTGACAGACGTCTTCGACACATACAGTTGAACATTGTCGATAACGCTTGAATACGCTGAATATTTATGTGACCTGTCAAAAAATAGTTCGAAAGACTAAAATTTGGTGACCTGGAAAACTGTGATGTGGATTCACTGCTGGTAGACTGCTTAAAATAATTAGAGCATCAAATATTAAAATGACTTATTGTTTAGTAAAGTGTCGGATGCTACAAACGCTCCAAATATTACATGAAATAAATATAGAATGATACTGGTAAAATATAAGATATAGAATATATTTTTCACTACTGATACTTGACGTTCAAAACTACTAAAACACGTGAGCCTTTAATCATTTTTAGCAGTATACAATAAATGCATATTCAATAATAAGGGAAATCAGATAATTGACACACGCCGATTTTTATGGAATTTTCATATAATATACAAATTCGTACAACTCCCAAAAATATTCAATACGTGTTCCTTTTTATCAATAAAGATTCACGTTGAAGGTGTGAAAACAGTCCTGAAAGTTGGGGTTGAAAAAACTATTTTATCGAATATTTCGAAAACAATTATTCATAGACAGGGAATTAAAATTAATTTTCACCATTAACAAGGTGTAACGTAGTTTAATTGCCAGAACGTCGTCCAAATTTACGTCGAAATCAATCGTATACCCAATGACAGTTGACGAGTACGAAATGAGAGTATAATTCGTCACGTAAAATTCTAATTTACCCGTATTTTTTTGTCTAGATCTCTAGTCCGCGTATACAAATTTTAACGAAAATAGTTAAACGTTTTATAAAAAAAATCTTCAAAAAGAAGTTACCTTTTAATATTTTTCTTAAACAAATAAATTATTCGAAAATCTGCTTATACTGACAGATTCGATATTCAAAAGACACAATTTACACTTCAAACTCTCTGTCTACACCCAACAACTCTGAAGGCTCTTTCCACCCCTTCAGCATGGATGTTTGCCAATAAAAAAAATGATCAAATATCAAAATAGCCTCAAAATCGGCGTGTACGTATTAGTGATATCCCTTTTAAGACTTTAACTTTTTCCTATCAGCCTCCAAACTTTGTCCACGCGCTTCAACAACACCCTGTACAGTAGAATCGCAAGTTCGACTCGATCGATCCTCCGTACCTCGATATTTCCTTTTTCTGGCAAAAAAGTCCTATCGACGACGGTAAGTAAGTAGGTATTCGAGCGTGATTCCTCGTTCACGGTAAGGCGTAAAATTGCCGAAGACGAGGCGAGGCGGTTGGTTCTTCGATTCGCAATAAAGTGCAGAATCCGCGGTCAATGATCTGCACACGTACGCCGTTGAAATTGTGTCAGGGCATGTATATCCGTGCGTCTCGGTCGCTCTCGCCGGAAGTTATTGTGCCGGACGTCGAGCGATTTTGTATCTACGACGCTTCGGGATTCTTCGGAAGTAACGCTCCGTGTCCACCAGGTCTCTCGGTTGCGACGTCGCCGCGTGCTCTTTTCTTCCTCTCACCGTTTCACGTTGTGTCAACTGTAAACAATGCGAGGCACGTAAGTCGCCAGATCAAAAAGGAAATATACGTAGGACGGAACCATCAGCGAAATACTCGAAGGGAAAAGCTTTCCTTAAGGACGCCTTTACGTACGGCACGCCCGACTCCACGGGGTTATCCTACTGTGACCAGCCTGAGAAGTGGATGTCCTTCGGCCTCGACATGAGGAAGACGTAAAGATGCGATTCTTTTGATAATTCTGTTACGACTTCGTCTGTCTAATGAAATTCTAGGATTTTTTTATATTCTAATAGCGATTGCGCAAAACGTTCCAGATGGATATTCAAAACGGACACTTTTATGTGCAATTACAAAACTTAAGGATATTTTTAACAAAAATTCACCCTTTGCACTCCGTTAGGAGGACAGTCATAATATCTTTACCTAACCTGTTACTTCGGTAATCTTGAGTGCAAATTATTTAGTTTTTTTTTTAATGTAACATTCAGGTTTTATTTACATTGCAATAAAGGAGATTTACCGAAGAAATGAAAATAAATAAATTCATAAGCACTTGTAATTTTTTCCGTTCAAAACGAAATTTTTCCTTTCCAACGAGCTTCACTGCAAAAGTTTACCGGAGTTGCTGATAGGTAGTATCAAAAAATGTTCGGAGTACAAAGGGTTAAACATGTTTGCATCGACTTACAATTAGATACACATACAGTCAGTCCCATAAGTATTCGTACCCTTGCTGTCTATAAAAGATCTCTATAATTCTATACACGAAACATTTTCGTTATTAATTGCGAAATTTCGTTAAAATTTTCATACTTGTGTAAATTTATAGTAAAAGAATCCTTGGAAAACCTCAGACGCATCGCTTAGTTTGAACAAATTTCTCTGATAGACAGTGAAGGTACGAATACTCATGGGACTGACTGTATGCATATCGTTAAACATAAATTCTTAAAACATTGTCATCGTGTACCGATGGACCGCTTTCCCCGCATGTATTACCATCTATCAAATTCTCGCTGACATAATACCAATCGCATAATCGTCGCGCAGCAATTTACTCGGCCGACTCTGTAATTGCCTTTTCCTCCCGATGAAAAGGGAAACGTTTACCCCGAGCAGTTATTTATTCATAACCGTATCTCGAGTTACTCCATCCCGAGGTGGAAATACGAGCGGCGATTCTTTATCGTTGTCCATTAACATAACTGGTATTAATGTCAGTGGCGCTGCGTCAGGGTCTCGATTACGAAAATCGGCGCACCGATCATCGAGAATATCGCTTTCCAGTTTCAAGGCGGCCGTTCGGTTGTCCCGGCGCGATCGTCGGGGAATTTGTCGCGAAAATTAGCTCATCCTCGCTTCCGGTGTGTCTCGTCCGCCGCACGGGGACGGAGGAGCACTCAAGGCGGTTCGTAAAAAGCGAAGCGACAGCGTAACACGTGGACACGGTGCGAATGTAATATATTACGTGGCTGCGATTGCTGCCCCAGTTACGTCAAGAATGCTACTCGACGGCCTTATTCATGAATACCAGCCGTAAACTCATTTCGGCAGCATCGACGAATAACTCGGGGGACGGATGAAAAGGGCATTGAGCAATTCACGATGTACGCTTGAATACGTGTAAACCGGCTTAACGTTGCCTCCGGTAAATAGGTGAAGCGTTGCATATTTATAAACCGCGGCTTAAGGAGATTAGGCATTCGGTAAAAGCGTTATTGCGATACGAACGATTTCTGGTTGCGTCATTGTTTAATATTCAACGGCTCGCGTAACGCGGCTCCTCATAATTTATTGTTTGAAAGAACTAATTGGAAGAAGAGCAACAAGAAGCCGAGAGAAATCCGGCGTTTATGCAACAAACGGATTGCTTTACGGTTGATTTACAAACGCCGTACCTGCCAGGATGTTTACGAGGAAACTTGAAAATGTTCGGTATTAACGCGCACCGGCGGATCCGGTATCTCATGGCAAAGGCTATATTTCGTTGAGCGGTCGGTGTTACTTCAGGGTCAGGAAATTTAGGTCGTTCAAGGTCACTGAGCAATTACCCCCTATGTTTAGCTATCTCCTCGCTGCATGCAGCGTGAGAACGAATATAGGCGTGCAGAAGGAAAGTGGAAAACAGCGCCGCCGACAGAACCGATGAAAAGATTGAAAAATTATCAATTTTATGCGCACGCTGTCACTTTTGAACGAATTGAACGTTCGAAGAGATCGTTCGTGCGGAAGTTGGATGGCTTTATGAGAGATTTATTGCAAATTTCATTTGTTGGTCTGTTTAATGAGACTGTATGATTTCTTACATCGCAATAGCGATTATGCAAAACGTTCCATGTGGATATTCAAAATATTCCTTGAGGTATAGCGTTTAGAGTGGAGCACCTGCGCGTAGGTAGACGTTGCTGAAGTTCAAACGCGTATTTTCGGAAACTACATACGTTTTCCAAAACGGCGTGACACGAAATTTAAAACACACGATCAGGAAAACAGTAGTTCTCTTTAGACGGACGATTCTGTTTATAACATTTCTGGTTTTGAAATAGAAATTTTGTAGCGCAAAAATTTTGTCATCGGTTTTCAAAGGCACAAAGGAAACCCCCGTCAAAGTTGAGGGAGTGTAAAGAAATTTATAATAAGTTCGTCTTTCTGTTTCACAAAAACCAATATGGCGAAATATTGATATTTTTTATTCAATTTTAAACACAGAAAGCTCGAGATACGTACCAATAAACTACCGCGTATCAAAGGGATCGCATTTTTACTCTCTCCGCAGGCTAAGCCCGAAACGCATCCAGTTTTTATTCTGGTCACAGCAGGATAACCCTCAGACGGCGAAACAGAGCAAACAAATCAGATTTTGAAAGAAATTGTATGAGTAAAACAGTTCTGATGTGAAGTAATTGAACTATACAACTATACTTGTATATGTATGATACAAGGTTATATAACAGTACACAATCTGACAGAAACAGTAACAATAATATTCTTAACTAATGGAAATCCCAAACGCACCGATCTAACATTTGTCTCCACGAACGGTACAACATTTTTTCCAACAAATTTCTTTTAGACGTCCTCCGATTTTCGTAGCTCATCCAGTATACAGGATAAACCGCCTAACGAGACCACCTTACATTATTCTGTTGTTATTGGACTGATTCAAATTATTTCCTCGAATAACATGGTTCAGAGAGGCCTTCAAGATAACATTATTTTTTCTCTTATTCGCTTTTTTTCCTTGAAGCTTTCAAGGTCACCTTTAGTTATTTATAGATACACTTATAATTTTTTTTACGTTCATCTTTCAGCTGATATTAACGCTTTTAGTAGCTTACAAGTTTTCATGTATCGAAAAATATTTTCCAGAAATACCTTCGAAAATATGTATTTTTGAAGACATTTATTAAAATTAACATATTTTTCTTAAAAATAAAGATAACCACGCTTTTTTATATTTTATTGTAAAATGTACGTAGTTTTACATAAGGAAAAGAAGACAATTATTTTCCATAACTTAAAGCTCATAATGAATGGTGAAAACACAATTTTGAACAAAAAATGAAAAGTCGAAATATCGGCTCAAGATATTTCTCGGGAAAACCGCGGAGCCGATATATCGGCCCTGGGGTTCCAAGAGGGTTAAGACAAGTTCGACAAGCGTCATAAAATGTTTTATATTTTTTTATTTTGCTATACAGAAGGTCATATATAATTCAAATATCAATAATCACTAATACCAATCTATCAACACCGAAAAGTGTACGGAGGCGTAGCACGCGAGATATCCTACGTTAATAACACCACATAAAATTCCTTTCCGCTTGGATACTCTTTTTTACCGTTTACTTAATTCAGATGAAAAAAGAAAAATTTCAATCGGTCCAGTAACAACGGAGTAATGTACGATGGTCACGTTAGGCGGTTCCACCCTGTATATGACACGAATATTATCGTACGGAGCAACATACGTTACGTTTCTAATATTCTACGCGATATTCGGTCCCCTGACTTCATTCTCCAGAACCATACTGAAACGCGATCCTATAATCGCCTGGAGCAGTACGCTCAACTGCATTCCATGCTATCCTGCCACGTACATACATCAGATCGTTCGAATCTGCGGGAGCGAAGAAACCGCGTTTAAAATTGACCGTCGTTACCACGGTGAACCTCTGTTCAAACGTTATTCGGCTTTAATCACCGCTCTTACTTTCTGTCGCGGACAGGGATTGGAAAAAGGGTGAATGGAGGAAGACGAGGGGAAGACAGCCGTAGACAGTAAAGAGGAAAACGAGGAAAAAGGAATGAAAGGACAATGTTGACAGCAAAGAGAAATTAAAAAATGGAGAAATACGAGTGAACAAAAGGATACGGGGTGGAAAGGACGGGTAACGGCGGTGCGGGACAGAGACAGGGGTAAGAAGGGGGTGAGAACGAGAGATAAAGAGGGAACGATGCGTGCGTGCGTGTGGTTAATCTGACTTTGAAGAGAGACGGCGAGATGGAGAAAGAATGCAAGCGAGAGAGAGAGAGAGATGGGTGGCAAGGAGGTAGGAAAGAAAATACAGGAATGTACAGTACCGATCATAATTATTCGAACGGCAGCAAATCCTGACTCTGTTTCAATTTTATTACCTGAATTAAGATTGTTCCTATATTAGCACATTGACGTCAGGAAACGAGATATCTCGTTTTATACTAAAATCTCGTTCAGTATCTGCTTCATTTGCCATTTTGGTGCATCTTCTGTCAAGTATCATGCATCAAAAACGTTCTGATTCATGTAGTTTTACTTTATTCGCAATATCAATTAAAAATATAACTGTTCATAAAGAAAAATTAATTGTTTCATTGTAAACCCTAAGATATCTTCAAAATGCTAAAATGGCCCGACGGTGAGCATATTTTAATTGAAAAAGTAGCCGACAATGTGTTAACAGAATCTTTAATATGTATTTCTCTACTATTGTAAAACAAAGTAAAATAGAATTTTTTCCAGAGCTTCGGGTCAAGAGCACGAACTGCTGCACGTGCATTGTCTCTTGCTGTCATGAATTTGGGGACATGTCTGTTATACATGACATATTGGATCATGAGCAATTGTGGTACCCTGCGCAGACACTCATCTGACAGCATTATGTCCTAATAAAAGATGCAGTTTCTATAATAATTGAAATCATACTGTTTCAGAAAATGTTACGGCCGACACCTTCTGATAATATGAAAAACAATCATGTTATATTTCCTTCGTTTGGATCAAAATGGACAAGTGTCTTTGAAAGTGGGGCATGATGGGATCTTTACTGTTTGACGTACATAAATAAAATTCAAGCAATACAGTAGGACCTCGATTATCCGAACTGTAACAAATAAGAAAATGACTCACGTTGTAACTACATTTTGCATAATAAATGATCGTTTTATTTTAGACTATAAGATACGTAATGGTATAAAATTAAGTACGCGGTGCCACTAATAAGAAGTTTAGTTTATAGCTGAAACAGGATGACTAATCTTGAGGTGACCAGTGTTCGGATAATCGAAGTTCTACCGTACTATTTTTCTATATTCGAACTAACATAAACTACAATGGCTACTTGTCCCATCTCAGCCCCGTTATTTAATGAGGCGGTTCTACGTATTGCAGTAAGGAAGTAGGCATAAGCATCCGATGGAGCTGTTGGATGCTGATTATTTCAATTACACTTGCAGTGGAACTCCGTTTATATGAACTCCATTTATAGGAACTAAATTGTAGCAGTGCCTGGTTAACTGAACTCTAGCTGAGCTCTTATTATATGAACTGCCGCTTCTGCGTGAATCCACTTATATGAACGCATAACTATAGTAAATACACAGTTACAGTTACCCGAGACTATACCTTTCTTAGAATTAGAAAAAGTAAAGGATTAATTTATTAAGTATTGCGTAAGTATTATGCTCGCAAATTATTTTCCCTAGTTTTCAGGCTTTTAACATTACTATAAGTGCAGAGGAGAATGTTTCGCGAAATCCTCTTATACGAACATGAACTCCTATTAAATGAACGAAAAATCAGTCAGCGGTGGGAGATAGGTAGACTCCTATTATATGAACCACCTTGATTATGTGAACCAACTCGTCCCCCGACAAGTTCATATAAATGGAGCTTTACTGCATTACTTTTTCAGAGTCCTCATCTCATTTCGCGACTCCATCGTGCACCGCTCTTCTCTATTTACTTCCACGCCAATGAGAGAGTCGTTCGCCCGCTTATGAACGGTACTGTATCAGGGAGCAGAGAAGCGGGATGACGAGGTCGACCGAATGCCGTTAGACCGTGTCACGATGCGTGATAGCGTGGCTGCAGTTTCGCGTGAAACGTCATCACCTGGCAGGAATAAAGCAGCTGAACGAATTGCGGAGAAATAGAAACAGGGAATCGGGTTGACAAAAGAGAGAGCCGCCGACGATCCGAATCTGCTCGTGACGGTCTTCCAAGAGATGAAACGCATCCCAGAGTGTAATTCTATTGTGGCGTCGCCCACATGACCTCCATCCACATACCGCTTCGCCCGTTTTGATCGCTCCCCTGGAAGCGGACGAAACAAAAGCAAGAGGGATACGGGGGGAATAAATGATTCGTGAAAAAAGCATCATCTTGATTTTCTGACTACACTTTCTCCTGCTCGTTCGCAGCTTCTGCACGGCGTGTGTTAATTTGCGGTTAGCGTTGCACGATTCTGGCGAGGGACCATCGAGAGTAGGTGCATCCAGCACGAGTGTGTTTATAGACGAAATAACTAGAGCAAAGGAGAAAGTGCACGGGTTACGTTTTGAGAAATTGTTGATTCGATGGTACCTCGTTTGGACAAGAGAAACAACGATATTTTACTGTACGCTGAATTTTCTGAGGCAGAACAATGGAAAATCTACGTATAAAAATTTCATTACGTAAATGGAGGACACATATAGGATATACACGACTGAAAAGTTTTAATTAATCAGAAATCTAATAAAATACGTAATTTAACTGTACACTAAATTTAAATTCCTAACGTAATGAGATATGATAATTTTTAATGAATGTTTATTTAACGAATAAATTCATGATAAAATAATTCTAAAAATTAATATAAATGTTATAAAGAAATCTAAATCTAAAAATATTACTCAGTATAGTCTCCAATTAAAGTTGACTAATTATGTATTAATAAAATTTATTTGGTTGCATTTTGGCATCATTTACTTATTAATGATTAAAGATCCCGAAATGTTTTTTAAAATTAATAACATATCAAAATTATCGTCGAATAATTATTGAAATAACGGTTTATGATAGAACGCCCAACCTTGTTTTGCAGGTAACGGTTTCGCAGGACCTACCTTAAGAATGAAGCCGCAACGACGGAATTCTTGGGGAATACGAAAAACGGGAACGTTACAGGAAAAATGAAAACCATTTAATAACGATCTCCGTCGCGTTTTATTACACGCACGCAACGTATGCGCAGAATTTTCCCAACGGTACGACGTCCTACCTTTTTCAGCCCGGAGGATTTCTCTTTTTTGTCGCCGGAGATAACGATCTTGGGGTACGTAACGCTATTCTCTCTCTCCCGTACGATATCTCAAAATTCTTTTCCCTTCGAACTCGGATTGACTCGTCGTTACAACCGGTTCGGTTCGTGGATTTTTCTTTCCGCCTGACGCAATTCTTTCGACACACACACACACACACACACGGTCCGGCCATTTGCTCCGGGGCATCGGACAAAGATGCATCGTATCCGTGGACCAACGTGAAACTAGGACACGTAACCGTCCCCTACCACCTCGGCAGCACGGCTTGCTTATCCTGTCCTGACTCGACTCACGTAACACGACTTCGAGGATAATGAAGTCGCGGCCATTGGCTGATTCACGGCTCGCAATTCCTTGACGATTTCCAATTTACGCTCATGCACCGGGAACGTTCGACCCAGCCGGTTCTCCGATCGAACATTCCCTGACGAGCGATCTTCGAAGAATGTCAGCGGAGATGCTGCTGCACGCTTCCTTATCTCCGAGGCATGAACAAATATTATCTTTCTCCTTTGCGTTTTAGCGCACACTGAATAATGAATTTTAAGTGGGCCTTCGCGGTGCCAATGATGCTAACAGTACAGGAGAGGTCCGGTACCGTGGAGGCTGACGCTTTGACGAACAAATGTTTTTCTTCCATCTTCGATGCCATGAAATAACTGCGTTACGGTAACACGACACGGATGAGAATATTTTATTACTTTATCTTGATATTGAACGAGATTTCGTTGCTTGCACGTACACGATACGAACGTCTGTACAATGCAAGAGGATTTATTGTACGTATCGTATTGCTGTTAGGAGGCCTCATCACCTAAGCGAGTAAACGAATCTATTTCATCGATTTGACTACGGTAGAATCTCGATTACTCGAACATTGGTCATCCGAAAATTGGTTCTACGTCAGCTGCAAGTTAAAATTATCATTAGTGACACTGTATATACTTAATTTTGTACCACCGCGTATTTTAGATTCTAACATGAAATCATATTTACATGAAACATAGTTAGATTCCGAGTGATCTTGTAGCTAATTTCAGTTCGGATAATCGAGGTTCTACTGTATGTGAAAGAACACTTTTATCGTATAATAAATAATAAGTCAAGATGACCTTGATACCTAGAAACTCACCACCGTTGTTTATTATCATTAAACAATCATTGTGATTTTTACGATTATTGAAATATTGATTTATGATAAGTTAGGTGTCACACTATATATGAATGTATACTTAAAGAGCAATTTGTTTTTTTGCTGTGTCTATAGCAAACCGTTATACAGGAAAACACATTTTCCGCATTCCCGAAAATTGCACGATAAACGCTTCTTGATACGCACAATCCAATAAAAAAATCACGTGTCAATAATCCTTATATTCATTCCAAAATAAATTGTCAGACGTAAGCCATATTTTAGCCGACCAGTTCATGTGGCCCCTTGATTTAAGCCTTTCCGTTTCAGGACAACCGCCTCGCAAGGACCGAGAGAGCAGAGGAAGAGAAAGAAGTAGGCGTGCAAAAATGAGAGAAAGGCAGCGCATATAATAAGAAATGTAATTTCCTTACGGTTCCTCGGGAAATTATTGCATTATGAAATTTTTTTTTCTCACGACTTACTTCTGCCTTTGAAGCGCAGATCGTCCCGCCGCGATACGGGGAAATTCGATTAGAGGCAGCCTGACGGAAACTGCCGGTAATTTCGATCGAATTTCAACGATTTCGAGCGCGGCGGTTTCATCACACCTGAAACTGCCCGACGTTTGAATCCGCGTTACGATGCAACAATGACCTCATGAATAATTTAACACGTGCCATTGTCTCATCGGTATGTACTAATAACATCACGTCAGTTGTAGCGTGTCCGACACTGATTCATCATTTCATGAATGCATTTCGTCTTTATTTTCTGCCCGGTCACCCGTGGCCGGGTGTTTTCGAAAAACCGCCGCGACCGGATGCGTGCAATTTTTGTCCGTCCTTTAATGCACGACACGGCACTCGACATCTCCACGCGATCTCTGCAATTATTCGCGACTAAAGCGAACCCGATAGCGGCCGCAACAAATATTTCCTGCGAACCGACGACGTTTCAGCGGGTACAGAGACGTAAAAAACAGTTAATCTCATAAGAATAATACGATACAACCGTTGTAAAGCATTAAAAGCCTATTTCCAAGCGAAACACCGTTTCCCTACTTACAAAAACCCGAGAAACATAGATCTAACGAATTAGTAATTAAAATGAACTTCCGTTTCGTTCTGAGAAATTAGTGGCGGATTATGCTCGAATAATGTGCGATTAACCATGGGTTATTTCTGAAAAAGGATGTTTCATCGTCTTATGAATAATACGATGCTTAAGTAATCGGGATAATAGATCGTTGAAGAGCGTATCGTTGAACTCCTGAAAGGAAATAGAATGGAGGAGAGAGAGAGAGAGAAAAAAATTTGCCTGCATTGCTTTGGCATCGTTTGCGTCTCGTTCCGCTTCTCTCCCACGCCGCAAAGGTCCCCTCGTTTCTCGATTCAAACTTGAACCGAGTGACCTTCGGCATCCACGGCCAGAAAACCGATTCCTGGTAGAATCGATAGTATCTTTTGGTAACACAGCACTTTTTCGTTCACCGTACTGACACGACTGCGATGTAACTAGATTCCGTGAGTAACCGCGTCGGGACGTATCTCTGTACGTTCTGGAGCGTCTCTTGAACTGAATTTCTGACTGAGGCCCTGACTCTTTATGCCCACCTGGCCTCCGGCAGGTGTTACAGGTGGCACCACCTCTCGATCGTGTGCTGGCCCCTCTTTCTTTACCGGTCCCTTCCATGCAACGCGATCTGGGACTTACGAGCACTCCGCCTTAAAACGCGCAAGACATGTCGCTATAACAGGAGTTTCTTTTTAAATTTACTGCGCTATTGTCTTGTGAAAATAGATCGTGTCAAATTTTAACTTCGTAGCTCAAACGGGTTTTAAGGTATTAAATGTGAGAATTTTGCAGAGTCGTCCGAAATGGGTTGACATACAATTGAATATGTTTATAATAAACGTTTGATTTGTAATATGATGCTATAGTACGTCTTTCAGGCAACACTTGATCGCATAAAGGAAGGGAAAGATTAAGAACTGCTGCTTCACTGTTTTTCGTAACAAGTTTAATTACAAATAGTGTATATAATAAATTAGTAATTAGCTAGAAACCGCTTTTCCGCTTCACTGGATTTTACGAGTACTAAAAATGCGGGAGTTCCTCCACGAACTATAAATCTGTAATTTATTTCAATTTTATTACCCTTACAACGTTCGATGGTTGTGTCGTTTGCTATGTTTAATTTTTTTTGTTCTGATTTTAAAACATACCGTTCATCCTGCAATATTTGACCCAGAGAATGATTGACATTTACTTTGTGCACAGAACATTTATCTTTGCCCTCGAAATAGACATTTATATTTTGTAATGTGTAGCGATGCTGTGTGTCCCATTCAGGTGGCTCACTAAACAGCTGTTCCAATTGTTCTATTAGCCTGAATTAAAAAAAATCATTAAATAAATGTTCCTTAGTTTCATGAATAATAAAAAATACTTGTACAATTTAAGAACATACAGTGTATCCTCATGGAAATTTTGTATGAAATCCGTTTGATGTGTTTCCGGATACAAAATCATTACTGGCCAAATAAGTTTATTTTGCGTATCCAAGCGAACTCTACTTTGAGCTATTTGAGGTACTTGTGGTTCTAAGTCTTTTAAGTCTAGCTTCTTTTTTCCATGAACTAGTTCCAAGTTAATACCTTTACTTTTTATTATATTTACCAACTCATCTTCTTCCTTATCCAACTGCTTTTCCAATTTTTCTTGCTTCCTTCTGTCTCTTTTTAAGCGTTCCTACAAGCACAAACGTTAACAACTGCATTCAAAGAATTCCTTCACAAATTGTAATATAAATATATCTTACTCTTGCAGGCAGAGCTTGTGATTTTAAATTCAATATTGTTTTATCAGTCGGAGAATGATCAAGGAATTGATTGCACAGATCAATGCATTGATCATAGTCCTTAATATGAAAACAACAAGTGGCAGCTCTGCTCAAAGCTTTCGGATAGTCTGGTTTCAATTTTAGTGCATGTTTCGAATCATTTAAACTCGATCTGTAATTTTTTAACATGAAATGTGCAGCAGCCCTGTTATTATAAAGCTGAGCCATTAAGTCGGCATCTTTGCATTTTGTCCTTATACCTTCCGTGTAACTCAAAATAGCTAACCGATACTTCTTGTATTTATAGTTAAAAGTTCCATCCTCTTTATAGTTATTTGCCAATTCTACAAAAGAAATATAAATCAAACATTATACTTATACAATGAAAAATTTATACGAATTGATTTAAAATACTAAATATAAATGTTTATATGTGGTACATTAAAAGAAATGTAAGTAATATTAAATTAGTTCAAACCCTCAGGTGTGTTTTCATCCTCTCCATATTTGAGCTGCTGCAATCCTTCCATTAAAGGAGATAGTTCCTCTCCAGGCTCTGGCACTTTTTTCATAAAGAACGGATGCTTCTCCATTTCCTCTTCCCACCGATCTTCTGGCCATCCTTCCGTATAACTCTTTTTCTCCAAATTGTTTATATACTCATCCAATTCAGCATCTAATTTTGCAGCAAGCTCTAAACGTTCGTCATCGGTCCAGGTTTTTTTCTCGTCCATTTTTTCCATTGTCAAGCGATTTCGTAAATTGACAATTCACTCGCGATCGGCGAAAATATATTTATGAATATATTTATCGTCACCAATTATCACCGTACCAAAATTACTCCGTACAAAATACTCAATGAGTATTAAAGATACCTTGACTTAAACAACATAACCTCTACAACTTCATGCGATACCGAAAAATTAAGTTCGAGTAATTGATAAATGCATAGATAACTAATAAATACAACAACGGAATCCTAAAATACGTGTATCACTAATATAGTTAGCGTAAACACATCTGAGCCAATATAGTGGCGATTAGCAGAACATAACCTATAAAACACGTGATACACACACGCGTGTGTCAATTCTGATGTCCATGATAAATATTTACCGACGGAGTTTATTTCTCGGTTCGTTCCCACGATGGCGTTGTTTGTATTTTCATTACTGGTTAAGCGCTTCGAATTTTATATGAACTTGTTTACAGCACAACAGTCTTATTTTTGCATCGTCTGTAAATGTATCGTAAAAGAAAAACAGAGGGTACAGCAATATTAAATTCCATTTGGAATTGAAATATGCACGAAGCATTTATAATTCGTAAATTTATGTAAAGACCTGCACGACGTTCAGTGCAAACAGTATCCAAACATTTTAATAAGAATCAACAATAAAACATTCTGAAAGCACATTGGGGAAAATATATTATTCCCCGGACCGCTTGAGCACGACCATTAGCATTTTCGTACCTCCCAGTTTCCCTTCGGCGAAACTCTAATATAACGACATTACAGGATTTATTACCGAAAATACAATTCGTACTTTCGAATCGGTTCACATGGATCGAGAGGGAGGGGGTCGGGAAAAAAAAGCGAAGGGGCGGGTAATCCAACAATAAAATCCGTATTGAAAGTTAGGGATGAGAAAAGCCGAAGCGAAGACACGTCGATCGGGTAGGGGTGGCTGAGGTTCGGCCGTTTACGCAAACATTCGGCTTTTGGCCCCTTTGTGTTCGGCTGGGCAAGATGGCGCTCGGTGAAAGCTGGCCGACGATTGGTCGATGAGACCGCACCGCGAATCTCCCGAGAACAGTCGCTTCCACGGCCTCGTAGCGGGCGAGTTGCTGGTCCCTTTGGAAAAAAGGAAAACACGCTCTCTCGTCGCGGCGACGAGTGTAATGGCCACCGTGGGCCAGGGATAGCGGTTCCTTGAATTCCATCATCGAAACGCTCGTCGACAAACAACAACAACAACAACAACAACAACAAGATAATACACCCCGAGAAAGTTCATCGCCGTACGATCAGTGAAAATACGCGTGTGCCGGACTCTGCCGCTCGTACTGCCGAGAGTATCGTTCGATCGTGGCTTCCGAATAGCCCGGTGAAGAAAAGTGCGTGTACATCAGTGGATCAGTGTACTTAATGTGTGCCAGCCATTGTCGAGGGTGCATCGTACAGTGGTGCCGGTCAACGAATCGTCGACCACACTCGGATATATTGGTTGTTTCGTACGAACGCTGGGATTCTACCCTGTCGATACGGGACGGTCGCATCGGTGAGTAGAGCGTATAGAGTTAAATGCAGGAGCGGGATGTGTCGACGACCGTGCGTGCACACGCACACACGCGTCCTGTGTACATTTGTGGTCGTTTCTACCCTTCGATGCGTGGTGGTTGACCGTCGATGACTTCTCGTCCACCAGACGCACCCTGAACGTTTACACCGTGCGAAAACACGCCTTTGATCCTGTTGTCATCGTTACGCTCGTCACGCGGTTCTTTTTAAATATCTGCCTGAACGTTTTCCGAGCTTTCCTCGTTCTACGCGTTTCTCTCGCACGCACTCTCTCGAGGCTGTGTCCTTCCCACAGGGGAAAGGTCCATTTATTGTCATATGCAGGTAGTAATGAGAGTATGCGCGTTGCGAAGCACGATCAATTTCGGAAGATCTACCACAACGCTGCAAAAGATGTCGCGCCACCCTCTCCGCGGTGCTTTATTGTTGCTAAATGTTTGTCGGCCCGCGATTCGACGGTCCTTCGCGTTTTTCAGCCTCACCGCCGCCGCAGGCCGCATTTTCAGCGTTGTCGCCGCGACCGCGCGAATAAATGATAAACCACCGGTCCCTATGGCAACCGAAACGCTCGTTGATGAGTTTCTTTCGACTCTATGCGCGAGCACCAAGGTCGTTTCACCATTAGCCCTTATTCTGTCGCGAAGTGCGAGTGAGACGGGCGAACGCTCGTTTGTAAGGAGAAACGGACGAATCGACGGTGGACGTATCTTTTTGAGGGTGTACTTTGTGATTTTTTTTCGGGTGAAACTAGATGATGTGTCTTCGTGAACCTTTACAGATTTGTTCGTGTATACTTAGGCTACATTCGGGAATTTTTGTACATTGTTGTCGTTTGAAGTATATTAATTATTTATCGAAAAGTAGACAGGTTGAAAAATTCTCGATGTATTGGATGGCATAACAGTTGCCACTGAAGTCATACGAAATCAAAATTGATGCTAACGCCTGAACTATAGGAAACGTGGAAGAGTGATTTTTGACAAAATGGTATTAATCTGAAGAATGAACATCGATTTTTTATCTTCATACTACTCCAAAAATCGTAAATATTACTATCTTTACTTCTCTGTAGTTCAGGTGCTAGCGACACTCACACTAATTGAGAGTTTTTTTGAGTATTTCTCTCGAATTTGTTCAACCTGTTCCCAGGTGAATAATTACAACAGTTTAGATGAAAACAATGTACAAAAATTCACGAATGTAGTATAAACGTATATAAACAGATCTACAAAGTTTCATAAAGATGCGTCGTTTAGTTTTTTCAGAAATAAATGACCAAAAAGTACCCTCAAAACGGGTCGAGAAAGTAGAACACCCTCTTCGAGCACGATTTCTGCAGACTAGGACTTGGATTATTGAATTTTTCTGCAGTAGAATTATAGGGTGTTCATTTCTTTGGCGTCTAGAGCATTCAGTGTCTCCGAGTATGATCCTTTTTTCTAATTACCAGTTTAATTACACACTCGGTCAGTGGTATTCGTATACATTTCAACGTAAACGGTTTTCTTTTGCACCTTCTCCCTGAAACGTACGAATGCCCGTGTGTACAGGTATTCGAAGACAGTCGAGTGCTTACAAAATATTTGTACAGTCCCTGACTTATTATGTGTCTTTGCTATGGGCGGGCGTATTCTTTCCAAAAGTGCCTCCTCGACGGTATAATCTCGTTCGAGGGGTGAAAATAAATATTCGCCGCGGTGGGATGACCTGTTTACCGAGTTCAACGGTGATATTAAGGTATCGTGGAATAATGTAGGCGGTAACAGGTGTCTGGGTTGTTCTCCGCTCTTTTTGCAACGAAGGGAGAAAAAAAACACGTGCTTCGCCGTCTAAATCAAGCTGGCCCCGTATTAACGTCTGTTTACGACGATGTTTTTGTTCCGACGTGAACTGTTTATAAGTAAAACATCGTGCTAAACTGGGAGTAACGGTAAAATCATAGCACGGAGAGATCTGATCCTCTGCACGTACATACATACACACGCACATACATGGTCACTATAATGCACTCGCGACGAGGTAAAAGTGGAACGTCATAGAAGCGTATTTTATTAGAAAATTTCAACCGTGTGTAATATGGAATTTTATGAAAATACAGAGGGTTTCTAAAATCGACCAAACTGCCAATATATTTTACTATTTCTACTGGTAGAAAAATGTTGTACAGTCACAGGTCCGTTAAAACTTAGCGTTTGAGTTATGGCACTTTGAAGTTGCGCGTTAAGGTTAGATTTTATATTTGATGGTAACTTTTTGAGGAAGCTGTATTGAACGTATGTTTCTTGGAACTTTTTTATTCAGAATAGTATTCTCTATCAGGTATTCGGATAAATGATATTCTGTGTAATAAAATTTTACGAACACCCTCCATGCACGTAGGCTGGTTCGACTTAAGTTCATGTGTACTGGGTGACTGACATTCTTAAACGGAGCGTCTTTCAAAGTTATTTTATGACTTCTGTCATCGTGGCGTGTGTCTGACTTGACTGATGGCTGCAATACAATTTGCTTTTGGCAGTCCTTTCTGTTCAGACATGTTCTACAAAATAAACCAGCATGAAAATGTACGTAGCAGAATGCCTTACTAACAAAAAAACTAACTCAGTGGTTTAATTATACACAACACACCCTTTGCTCTCCATACTGCTCCCTGCAATGCTGCTAACTATATTTCATATCTGTAATTCTTTGAAAATCGAACGGACTGCAATGCAGAATTTTAAGAAACGAGTAACCAGTTCAGATTCCTGTTAGCAACACGTGGACCAGAGTCATCGTCACGAGTGTGGCTCGTTGTTACAAGGCGGAAGGGGTTATCGAAAACGACTGGAAATCGGCGAATGAAAAGACGAAAGCAGCTATCGATCGTTGTCGCGCGCGAAGCACTTTGTTCTTGTTGACGAAACGAGCTTCGAGATGACGATCCGAACGCGTTCGACGATCCTCTCGTAAAATTCTTCGGACGTTGATTGCCACGCACTCGTCGCCGTTTTATTATATTTCGAGCTCTCTTCGAGTTCCACCGTGGCAGCGCTTTGGTAGTCCTGTCTGTTAATCGGCCTATGATTTATGCATAGGCGCGATTAAAGCGGCGGCCCCCATTGATACGAGCAATAAATCTCTCGCGCGGCAGAGATTATTCGGTCGCTGAGCGTGGATTTCTCACGGCTGTCTTTCTCCACGAGTCTCTTCATCGTTTTAGGCTTAGCAATAGCGATGGACTAGCGATCACTTCGACTCGCTTCGAATAAATGTGCAATATTGCTCATAAAAGTATGGACATTTCAGAATTACAGAAAAATAAACGCATGTATTGCTTATCACTAAACTGCGAATATTTATGCAATTCAACATGTTCAAATACGTGTAAGGTGTACATGTTACAAAGTAAATAAAATAAAAATACACTTTGCAATGTTTAAAGCGTAAAATACAAATATGTCGAAGTTCCCTGTTTTCAACCACATTAAAACAACAAATATTGGTATCTAAAATTGTATATTTTCATGAACATCCGCAGTCTACTTACCACAAAATAATTTTATTTCCTGACAGTTTTACATTTTATAAACATAAAGTTAACAAATTATGCACAAAATAATTAAGTAATATTCAAAGAAGTATAAATTAGCAACCTTAAATCTATATTATAAAACTTTGTAATGGGGCGTCTATACTTCCATGAGCTGTAGTGTTTATCTGTATCTTGGTAGAAAAAGGGCCAATCTTTAGAATTGTTATAGCCGTTTTCCGCGTGCTGTCGACGCCCATAGGCGTTCAGCGCTCAAGCTGAATCTATATTGCTGCAGCTCGTCCGCACGCAGCGATCGTCTCGTTTCTAAGTAGCCCGCAGTCAAAGGGCTAATTGTATGCACAATATTTGGGACCGTCGAAGTGTTGACACTGGACTGATGCGTCGAGTGACGTAATATCTTTGTTTCATCGAGTCTGCACCTTGGCATTTGTTGGACCTCTAAACTTTATCTTTCGTAGCTTTTATATATTGATGCAGTTTTATATTGGGAGCGAAATCTTTGCAGGTAATTCTATAAATATATCTAGACGGTAAAAAGGCATCCTAGTGTTAAATCAGTGAATTGCTGTCCAACGAAGTTTGCGACATCGCATCGGGAAGATGCATGGAGTGTATCATAATTATAGGTCAAAAGTTAACTGGCTAATATAACACACAGCGACTGGGATTGGTTTTTTGTTATTCGGCGTTTTTACAAGCTGAACTCTTTGAACTATTAATAAGTTCTTCACAGTTTAACCTCATCAGGCTTACGAGCTCGCGTGGGTGTTCTGAAAACTCGTGCTCCGTGTGCTACGAGCCACTGTTCACTGTACGTTATGATCCTATGTTAATAGTTATATATTGTTACGTCTGCGTGTTTTGTGATATATTTATTCGGGTTCGCAACAAGGGAGTAGTTATTTTATTGTAAGGAAATATTCGGTCTAACGCGTGTTGCATTGGGAAAAATTAGTATACAGTACATTGCATACGTTTTTTTTCAGTCTCAGGACTGAAAGAGTTGGTATGTAAAGAATTTATTGGTGTCAGAACAAATATGTTTAAAGCAGCCTCCATTCATTTTGATGAATTAAATTGATAAATTTGTTATCGTGTGTATAAAATAAATACGATTAATCTGCGGTCCTATGTTTGTCAACATTTTTCTTTTATCAGTCCGTTCAATCTTGGTGTGCACCTCTATACGTTTAATCACACGCAGCGATGAAAGTTTTCCTAAAATATTCGCCAGTGTCACGCAGGTTTATATGCTTTCAAAAAGATTGTAGATAGATTCATATTAAAGTGAAGAAACTTTCTGGGAACTCTTGTCGAAAAATTTACTAGGAAAAACTATGTTCGGAGATACAGTAACTTCTTCGATGGCGCACTGATTTCGAAACAAAGGGCTGCTCACATATTGTTCACGCGGCTCGTTCCTGGATAACGTTAGCATTAGTTGCTATCCTCGTTAGTTACAGCTGTTTCGAACTAATAACTGCAGTATCCTCTCCGATGTTCTGGCTTGTTACGAACATGTACTTGCAAATGCAAACTGAATAAATTTGGAGTGCTCGTTCTCAGTTTCTGCCACTGCAGTGCAAACAGAATCTTTAAAGCAGCTTCGTGGGTAAAATCTGCGGTAAATTTGCTAATCTGTGAGCTAAGTAGTCGGTTAAATAATTACCCACAACCTATTAATTGTTATTGGTAATTTATTTTTACATGAAGATCTTGCTTGAAACACCGATTTTTCGTGGACGATTAATTTCTTAAAATTTATTAATGCATTCCGAGCCGCGTGGGTCGCATACGACCCATCGTGTATAGCAGCAAACGCTATACACTGTACATGTACGTAATTATGATAGAATTTACTTTACAAATAAAGCATAATAAGCCAGTAACAGCAATAACTGATAATAAAATATAACAATGATTACAATAAAACTTATACGGATATAGTCTCCCTAATATATTTATTACATTTTACTCAACTTCTCTTTGTAACGATCTGACGACACAATGCCTACGCGATGAGATGAAGTGAGGTGAATGACGTAAGCGCTGAGATGAGAAGGTAGGCTATCATTGAGATTCCATTACGTGACACAAAACGGCGAACAATTTAAATATTCATACTTTACTATATTTCTGCAATTTTCTATTTAACATCCCCGTACCATGGTCAGCCGCAGTTACTTAAACATCAAATGCAAAGGGTTTAACGTAACAGAAAATTAGAGCGCCTGATACACGCCATGAATTCGGACTGTGTTTATCAGCTTCGACCCGAGGACCGTGATCACGAGTCAGGTTCGATGTTACAAGGCCGAAGGGGTTCATATTTTTTTTCCCTCGAAGCGTGTCGAACAATAACAGTAATGGACTGTGCCGGCTGTTCGTTAGTGTCGTAAACGTCACGGGCGACGATAAAAATTTCTAACGAGACGCATAATGCGTTCGCTCGGTGAGCCGTTCGTTCGCTCAAAGGAGTCCATTGGCAGCGCGTTCGCTATACTTCGCGCGATAAATAAACACTGTGCGCACCCCGCGTCAGCTTCTAGCGCGGGAGGGGCGGCGGAGGGGGTACAGTCGTCGCTTAACGAGGGTAAAGAGCGGCGGGGTGGGGGGTGTGGCGTGAAAGAAATTCGTTACTCGAGCACGTCGAACCGCCGCGCGAGCCTCCGACTCCTCGAAATCGGACGATGTTTAATGAGACGTCAAGAATTTGATGCGAGTTTTCGAGGCGGTTGCATACACAACGGCCGGCCACGAACGCGGCGGTCTTTATAAAGACGGCCTTTATATTTGTCCGGTCGGAAATTCAGTGAGCAATGTGGCAACGTCGGAGGATCCTTCTGTTTCTTTCTCCCTCGATATTCGTCCGGCGCATCTTTTTCCACCGACCATCGGGGCCCATCGTGTTCCTTCTTCCCGTAGCGGAGTTTCTTCTACCTTTGCCACCACGCCACCACCTTACACCCCGACCACCGCCGCCGTACTCTTTTATTTTATTATTCGACCCGACCTCGGCGAGTTAGGCTGTTCTCTCTGGCCATGTACACGGTGACCCGAGAGAAAGTTACGCTGCGTTCCTGAATTTGGATAGGGTCGAGCATGCTGCTTCGTGTTTTGTACAGCGACGATGGGCTGATATATTTGAGGAGGGAAATAAAAATGTATGCAGAGGGTGTAAAGTATTTTGAGACTTTCAAATGAAATAATGAAGCATGGAGTACAAAATAAATACGTCTATGCTTTCTTAGTATACGCCTTTAATTGCTTTCCTCTCGAACGCAGCTTGTCATAAGTAATTCAAATTATGCTTATCAACTGTTATACTATCTTTTGCAGTGATATGCGAGGTTTCAAGGATGAATTCAGAATTTAAGTTGATTCAAATATGTGATGGATTTGATTTTATATCGGAGGTATAGCCGTTTTTGTTTCATAGAAGCATTTATTTATCTCGATATGCGCTCAAAATGATAAAATTATAGCTCAGTGTAGGTATATGAAACGTCTTGACAGTTTCTTAATTTTTTGACTAGTCTAGGTAGTGGTTACAGTTGAACTCATAGCCAGTACTTTGAATTCATAGAATATTATGAAATAATATTTATAGAATAGTGAAGAAGGTTGTACGTAAGGTATTGTGTATTATTTGTAAACAGTCGAATAGATTGACTCAATATCTCGCACTAATTATTGGGCTATAATTCATAAACAAGGCTAAATTGGATGTACGTTTACATGAATATGTTTTCTAGTTTTCATCCTTAAAGTGGGTCCCACATTTTTTTCGAGCAAGACAGAAATGAAGAAAAATCCTTCTCTGCTTTCATGTTTGCCATTTAAAGCACTCCATCGACGTTTAAATAAAGAATTAGATGATATTTTATATGTCGAACAAGAGACTACTCAAAATTTTATCTTTTTGGAGCGAAACATGTATTGGAGGCTGCAGGTTAACCGGATACGAATATTTCAATGGTCCCGTTTATAAATACTGAATAAGCTGTGTTCACGTCGACTGTTTTTTCAGCGTATAAATAACATCGTGTTTCGGCAACAAAATTGCAAAATACAATGGTAAATACAAAGTAGTGATTGTCGAAGCGATTACGTGGAAATCAGTTTTCAAAAACTCATATACCAATTCGACCGTCGCCCGTCATCGAATATTTCGTCAGCCTTTTTTGTTCTCGTCAATCGGTTATCGGAAAATTTGTTCACCCGGTGTTATGGATAATTGACATTCTCCATTCTGCTCACCCGTCGATAAGTACTGAAATCAGGCTCGTATCGATAGTTCATTTTCCGTTCAACCTCTTCAGGAACGGTGACACGTGTACAGTTACTGTATGTATCTTATAAAATTATATTGTCAATATATTTCTTGTGTCACAATTCATTATTTTTAATGGTATGATATACAGAATGATCAACTAGAAATCGAACATCAATTCTCTTTTAATTCTGACGGTACAAACTAATGTTTCAGTAATTAGTTACAACAGACGTTTATTGATCGTATTATTATACTCGGCTGAATGCATATTAAATTCCTCTGCAAGATACAGAAGAAGAAACTGTGCAATTTTCATTCGAACGAAATAAACTGTGCCGAATGTCGTGTAAAAGAAAATTTCTTATTGTATCGTTGACATTTTTTCAAATCGTCCAAATTATATCTGAAACAATTTTTCGCTATACGAAAAATAAGGTATTGAGTTGCTGCATAAGTTTCGTGTGCCAATAAAGACATGACAGAAGAGGTTAACAGATAGAAGTTACGCAGTAATGTAATACTTGGGCGTTTCTTGCTAGACACCCGGTACATAGTATTTGTTTACTTTATAGGTACAGTTACTCTCATAGATGACTGCACGGACATTCAGTCCTTTTCATTCAAATATAATTGACCACGGTATAAGCCCCAATGGTCACTTACAATTAGTTAATCCTGTGACTGCTAACAGCGCCTACATGCACCTGACATAGCCGCTCGTGTCGTACTGCTGACGCCTATGGGCGTTCGGTGCAATGGCTCAGTGCGTACTACTGCTATTCGGCCGCACGCCGCGCTCGCCTGCTTTCCAAACAACCCGCAGAGTTAATTTTTGAAAATGTTTCATTATGCTCGATTCGTATTGCTTCCTGAACAGCTTAAAACGAACCCTACCATGTACTGTAAAACCATTAACTTTGTATACGCTCTTATATTAATCCAAGGAAAGCCTCTAGGAACTCTCAAAGGAAAAATTTACCCCACAAAACTATTTTAAAAGATTCAATAAATTCTCCAACGCATCACTAATTCTAAAACCTCTGATCATACATTGTCCACGCATTGTCTCAGTTCAACAAATTCCTTCCCGAACAGCTTCGAACGAGCTCAGCTACGATCTACCGCCATAAAAGTATCAACTTCTTGACTCATCCTGTATACGCTCTCCTATCTTTCTTTCTCTCACGGTTTCCCTCCAACCACCTTCCCCTTTTCTCTTTCTCATGGAAGCTTCGCTACACGGCTAACGAAGAAACTGGAATCTCGTAGCTGGACACGAGAGTCCCCCCCCCCCCCATTTCTCCTCCTTTCTTTCTCCCCCCTTCGGCGTCTCTCTCGCTTCCGCTCGGGAACCGTGCGCGTGCAATTAGTTCGTTCCGACTTCGGCCACGTTTCCCTGCCATTTTCTATTTATCTTGGACGCGTTATCGATGCTCGAGCGGGAAGGCGCGCATATTAAAATTTTACGAGGCTCGCCAGGAATCCGGGAAGAGACCGCCGGGCGTCGAACGGCGCTAGAGGCGGGCGGCGGGGCGGGGGCGGGTTGGCGCTAGGGGTGGCGTGGGGGGAGACGGAGGGGAAATCGTATATACGCGCGGCAGAGGAAACTTTTCATAATGTAGGATGCTGGATCCGTTTAGAAATTTTTCAATCGTTCCCTCGGTATCGTGAACTTTGCATTCCTCGCAACGTGCACGGCTATTCCGTGCTCGTGCTCGGATCACCGCGGTGGAATAACGCCGACTTTTGCCTCGGCTAACCTCCCCCCCCCTCTACTTCGGCAACGCTGCGTTACCGTCGGAATATTTCCGTGTATTTGTACACGTTTTCTTAACTGGATGTTCCCACGCACCCGCTTACGAATTTTATCCGCGCGCTGTTAACCCCTTCGCCGCGGCTGCTATTTGGTCTGGGATATTTGTGTAATTTAATGTATTCCGTAGGGTAACAGCGATGCATATTTTGCAAAATACTGTCTTGTGGAGTTTTCGTTTTTCCGGTTGCAGTGTTTAATGTTTTTCGTTGTTGAATTTATTGTAAGGAATCCGGAGGTACGTCTGCGACGAATTTGTATTTCTTATGATGAAGATTCTCTATTATCATAACGTTCCTTATGTGTTATTTCTTTCAAGCTTTTTCTTATTGATTTTAATTTTTTAATGGAAGATTGAGCAATGCTGTTTGGTACGAAATGAAACTGTAAGCGACATGAGAATTAAGTTCTAAAGATTCATAACAGTAACTTAGTTCAGTTGCAATTTAAATTCAAGCGTAGCCAATACATAGATCGTGTGTTTATTTGTGAAAATAAACAGCTGCGTCTTAAAATAGGAAAATCATTAGAGTACTTCTCCGCACAGGTGACACGACGCGTCCGAGCCAAGGTAGAGGCTGTTAGCACCATGGTGTCTTTCGTCTTGCCTGTACTAAACAGCGAAGGGGTTAAAACAAAACACATTGAACTCTAAAAGTATGTATTTGCATAAACACTTGCAGTTTACTGTTAACCCTTTCACTACGGGCTGCCTGGGAATTAGGCGATCGCTGCGTGCGGTCCAACCGCCGTAGTATGTAGCGAAGCATTGCACCGAACGCCCATGGGCGTCGGCAGCACACGGTGAGCGACTTTCGGAGTCGCATCTCCACAAAGTGCTAGTCATCTATCCACAATGGTTACCTGCACACGATACAAGAGAGATATGATCAAAATTATTACTCAACGTAAGATCACTATAGTGGCGTATAGCATGTTAACATTCTTCTCAACCAGCTACAATATTTTTTATTATACAAAAAAAGTACCATTTCTGGGAGCACAGATAGGAAGTTTTTCTTCAGGATAATTTTTTAAAAGATTTCAAGCTCATCAGTGCCTACTTAACACTTTAACCATCATGTCATAACATTATTAATTAAGAAGAGTATATTTTCTGATTGTTTTCATGTTGTAAAAAGTCCTTTGGCCTACACGGTGTGGCAGTCAACATGTTAAATTGCTCCCTACGTTTGTATTTATATGACACAATGAAGAATGTCGGATACGAGCAACTAAAGTGATAGATAAAAGCCGCTATAGTGGCGCGGAGCACAGCAAAACGTTGATGTAATTACTTCCAATGTATAAGTAAGGTAAGAACTTATCGACGACAGAAGCAGCTGTTAACTGATGTATACGGCATCATACTTAACCTCTGAAGCATGAATTACGAACGGCATTGAATTAACCGTTTAACCAACTAATACGAGAGCGCGGTTTCATTACGGCGAACGGGAAATTTAAGATTCCCCGGTAGGATCTTAAAACCCATGGAACTCGTTTAAAACTTCGATCGTAACGTTTAATCAGACGTGCGTTGTATTTTTTACCGCCTCATTTTCATTTTCGTTTGCGCCGTTCGATAACGCGGCCGTGTAAGTCGCGTTTTAACATGTGCATGCGGACTTCGGGTCAATTTTTATCGAGCGCTCGAGCGATGAAAAAATATCTGCCGATGGTCGTACGAAACGATGACAAAAAATCGCAAATATTTTTATTGAAAGGGGTAAAGCAGCCATTCAGAAATCAATCACGTTCGCACGCGATTGTTTCGCGAACACAATGGGACGTGAGCCGCGAGATCGGCCGTGTTTTCACTGGGGGAACTCGGCATCAGATAAATGTTAATTAACATTCCGAAATTAGACATCGTACCGAGATTAACGCAATTCCGCAATAATCGATTAATCTCCCTCCCTCATATAATAATCAGTTGCTGATTATTCTCTTCAGGGATGCAGACACGTATGTGTACATACGTTCTTTTGTCTTTTCATTCAAATATTCCGAACCGTTCGTTTATTATTGATAACTTCAGTCGTTTATTGTAAAATAGTTGCAGTATGTCAACGCTTGAGCTGTGGACGCACGTACAAGAAAGCATTATCTTACTACCGTGGTCGTGGCAATCACCCGACTTATACCCAGTAGAAAAATTGTGGAGCATAGTAAAGGGAAACGTGTTGTTCCAGTTATATTAAACTATTCAGGAGACTCATCGCAACGCCCATCGTGTACTGCCGACGCCCATAGGCGTTCGACCCAATGTCTCATTATGTACTATCGCAGATCGGCCGCACGCTGCGTACGCCTCGTTTCCAAGTAGCCCTGAAAGGGTTAAAAAACGCACGAAAATACTGGTAACTGTAATTTACAATTGAAGAAGTGACTTTGAACCATCATAAAAACACTTCATACCTCTGCTGTACCTACGTCACACACGCATACATAGATTATTTTCTCAAAGATTTCTGAATTCTTCCAGTTCCTTGTTTTCTGTTTAGTTCCTTTGATTTTACCTTCAAAAAATTCTTCTCCAACCTAACTGAATACGATCTTGACGATCTGAACGCGTTCGATGTTTGTGTGCTCGTCGTTTTTGCCGTTCGACCCTTGGATATTCGCGTTCTGCAAGGTAATGCCGTTAAACCGTGGAAAGATGAGTCAGTATGGGGAAATGCGTGGTCGAGGGGTGAAAAAAAGTCGGAGCGGGTGCAGAGGTCCGACCTATCGTTTCTGGATTCTCACGGAGCCGTATCGGTTCCACTTAGTTCCTTCTGCCAGCAATTAGAAAACACGTAAACGAGTTTTCGGTACGTTAATCCTGAAGAGCGTAATTCCAGCGCGGTGTGTGCATCCCGGCTGGATCTCCCTTCTGCTGGATTACCCCGTGGACTTTCAACCTCACCTGCACACGCACAGGCAGACACACTCACCTGTGTACACGGTTTATCGAGTGGAGACCGGTCGTTAGAAGATCGAAACGTAGGAGAAGATATACACCGTCGATCAAAAGTATAGGACCACGCTTCACGTCTCGATACAGAGTAATAAGTAACCTTTGATTCTTTTAATATGGGGTTGTTCTATAAATTTGTTTGTAAAATTCATATTTTATTGAATAATATGGTACCGTTTCTTTCAGTGGCCTTCTACCATTTATTCGGTGATATCATAATTCTATTGACAATGAAGTTTACACTTTTGCGTGGCTCTAGATCAGAGGTGGCCATTCGGAGCCAGTTCTGGCTCCGACCTGCCCCCACTCTGTGTCTATTCCCCTCACTTACCTCGTTATCTGGGCATGACATCGAGAACGTCGGTAGTTCGATTTTTCAAGAAATAGTCACGTAATAAGGATGATTATTTTTTATGTACAACATCAGTTTTCATCCTGGAGCAAGGCTTAGCCCTGAATGGCCATCTCTGATCCAGATGATCAACGTTTTGTTCTTAGAAAAATTAATGGTTCAGAATCAACCTGAAACTGTAAGTAGATTCCCAGCTAAATGATCGCAGCAGTCGATGTTGGATTATACAGAAAGGAGACGCATGATCATCGAAGTTAAGCTACTCTAGGCTCGGTCAGCTCTAAGACAAGTGTCTATTTCCACAATTTCTGTGTTTCTGATCACACATGGTAGCTCGAAACGCACCTGAACCCGTAAGTCTCCCAGCTAAACAACAATAGTAGTCCAGACTATATTAGGTTGATCCGAAAATTCTGTCCATTCAACTCATTTCGCGTGTAAAACCCACATAGGAGCATAACAATCTCTGTACTTTACAAAACGTCACATTATCTCTTCCCTAAGGAAATATGTAAGAAAGTATTTCGCCTAAGTTAAGCTACTCTGAACACACTCAGCGTTGAGTGACCCTCTTTAGTGCTCCTGTGCTGCCGTTGCTACTTACTAGTTCAGACCCCAACGAAAACAATAGGTCTCCAGCTAAATGACCATAGCAGGGTCGCGGAGATAGAAGAAGAAAAATAAGACGCGATAACGCGGGTTCGTTGCACCAGATTCGAGCGAAGGCGGCGTTAAAGCGTTTCATCGCTGACGTGTCGCATAAACGCGCGAGCCACTGCGATCGATACGCATAAACGATCACACGAGCAGCAGCAGCAGCAGCAGCAGCTGGAGGAGTAGGAGGAGGAGGCGGAGGGACGACAGGGCCTTTTTCGCGTGTTGAAAAATCCATCGGATCTAGAGGCGGTCGACGGCGTTGTATTATGGAAATCAGTGGAATCGTAGTGCCGAGTATGCAAGACACGTGAATTAAACACGTAATACACCGACTCCGCAGTGCACCTGTCGCGCATGCAAATCACTTAAGCCGCTGAGCCTGCTTCTGCCCGGTTTCCGAGCTTTTTCGGCCCCGATGCATATCGCCGTTGTTGCACTCCCGTTTCTGTATGCGTTCACCCGATGCAACGCATCGAAACTTCCCTCGCACGCAATCCCATCCGTCTCTCTCATTCGTACTGCGTTCCGATGCATCCACCGTTGCACCGTCCTTGTTGCGTTCGAGATAATTTATCAGAGAATTCCTCGACGGTCGACCGTAATCATCGGTACACCCTGCAGAACTGTTTTCGAAACAGCTTCGCTTTTCTTTCGTTCCTCGTGCTGTACAAGACGGCTAGGATGATGGTATGATGGGATTAGGTGATTACCTGGGCCAAAGCGAAATGGAGCTCGAAGTCCCACGTGCGGTATGAAAGGGCGCATGAATACACTCCGTTACAATGCTCATAATATTTTCTGTTGAGCTTTATTGGGATGAGGAAATTCTGCCGGGTATAACGCACTGAAAAGCCACTGTACTTTAAACAATTATATGATTTAATTCTACGAGACTGCCTGTAGAACACGCGCACTGTACAATAGAACAGACTCGAGCGAGGGAGTGGATGAAATAACGTTCACGTGACCAGCGATCGGGTAATCGTTTCCAATCATTTTCAGATTTGTGTACTTCTGCGTTTTCAATTTTATGAATCGTTTGATTTTATTTGAGTCATTGTGTCTGTCCCAGTGGAAATAGTACAGCGGATTTTACGCGTAGCTAGTGGTTAGTAAAGCAGTGGGTTGGGTTGTGAACAGCTTCTAACGCATAGCAGATTTTTGTTATTCTATTATAGAAATTCAAGCAGTTTATTTTAGCTACTGATTGTTGCTTCATATTTGAAGGTGAGTTTCTAAAACGTAGACATGCTGCAGAAGCTACGGTAATCATCCTTTAATATGTCATCAATAAATTTAAGAAGACAAATCGGTAGTTATTTATGACGCAACCCAGTAGTTAATAATGAGATATTTATTGCACTGCGAGGAAAAGAAAATTGTGTAAACTGTAACTGAACCGTATAAACACTGTATTTATACTGCAAATATTTCTGTGTACATACAGCACCGGTTCTTCAGGCTTTCATAAGTCGGGTTGCTATAATGATCTGGCTAGAGGTTTTCGGGTGTAAGCCGCGTCCTTTCAGAGTTACGTACCGACAGCATTGCATTTAGCTTCATCAGTGGTCTGTGGACACATTGATTATCAGTACCAGGAAACCTCTATCAACGGAAAAAAATTATCTTAAACTGCTACAGTAGGTCAACAAAGTATTGGCGCACCCACTCTTCTGAGAATATCATGAAACATTGAAGTGATGTATTAATACCAAGTGTGTCCTTTAGCATCTTTTAAGCTACAGAAGTAGCTTTCTTTTGGGACTCTTAACCCTTTGCACTTCAAGCATCTTTCGATACGATGGACCAGCAACTCCAACATAACTAATGTGACGCTGCAACCGATATGATTGCGAGGTACTGCAAGCAATGTTAATTTTCAATGATTCATATTCCAGGAAAACTTCATCGATATAAGATATTTACTCTTTACTCAGTTTTACGTATTAAGAAATATTTCATGTTTGTCAAAATTGATAGATAAAATTGACAAATCAACGGAGTGCCTGAGAGGCATACTTGGAGTGGAACGCTTGACATTGTCAATGCCTGCTCGGAGTGCAAAGGGTTAATGATGTAGTGATAAATTACCGAAAATTTCCTAGTCAAAAGAGTAGTGGCTGTACCTAATTCCGCATCCTTTATTTCGGTGACCGTAGCGAGTCATCAACGATCTCCAGAGCCTAAAATTCATGTCGTAAGGCAGCCACGTCGGTAGCTCCTAATGCAATCGGAATTGAGCAACCGATGATTCACGGTTGCACGACGAAATACAAACAATGCTATCGGAATAACAACTCCCTCCATCCCTCGGCCACTCTCGAACTGGTATCTTGACCAAGTTATTTGCATACTCGTCTCGGCCGGAGAGCCGAAGGCGGAATTTACACTTGAAAGGCCGACCGAATTATCCGTCGGACAAATTTCTTCGAAAATTGTCTCGGTCCCATCGTTCCTGATGTTAATTTATGTGCGATGGGTGGTGCATCGTTATGCGGCTCGCGTACACACCCGCATGTGCTCCTGGACGCGAGCGGGCGTGACTTATTCACAAAAGACTGGATTAGTAGGCTTAGACGTAATTCCCTGGCAAATGTTCGGCCGGCAGCCTCGGGTTCATCGGGAGAATACAGGTTTTCGGAGGAGTTTTCACAGCTGCGGAGATGAAATTTCGAATTCAGAGCGTGTCCAATTCCGGTGTCCTGCATATTTAGAACGGCGTCTCGTGTCCTGCCACCGATATTTCCCTCCGGATCTTAATTAACGGTGCATTCAAGCCCCACGAAAATTTATTCAGCCGCCGTTATTCAGCCAAACTCTTTTGTTTATCGATCGTGTTTATGAAGTCGGTCCATTCAACCGGCAGCCACGGGCAACGTTCGCATTGCTTGCCTCTGGAACGAGGAAATATTCATAGGATTAAACGATAATAGCGGGATATCGCTTGACGTATTGTTATACTAATTAGATGTATACGTAATGGATTATTTTCTCAGACGGCTGTATGGTTAAGGTGGGTCAGCATGGAAATGGAATAGACGAGAATACAGTGGAGCGTCAATTATCCGAACCAATTGGGGCCGAGGTGGTTCGGAAAATCGAACAATTCGGATAATGAAACATGCATGCACTTACCCAGTTTATAACTATAGGAATTAAACCTAAAATTACTTGTTAAATACAACAGTACTACTGCTGTAATTTGAAATGCAGTGTATATTACGCAAGATATTAATTCATTTTTGAAGAAATGCTTTGAAGTAACAATATACATTTATTACATACATATGTAGATGTATCCTTTTACATAAATAAAAAAAACAAATATGTATGTACAAATATAGTAATTACATACGGTTAACGTTTAGAAAGTTTCTTTTTTAAAGTAATCTTTTATTATTTTTTTAACCATCGAAGATCGTCTTCTTCGAACTGGTGGGAATAGTGACGAAGCAACACTGATTCGGATAATTGATGCTCTACCGTATTTGAATGATGATCGTTTTGAGGCTTCGACTGCTTTGGTCATTGGCCAATAGAGTATTTGAATGATCGCAATGCTCAGTTCGTCCCTGTGAACAAAATTGAAAGTGCCAAATTGCTAATTACCCTGCCAGTCCTTTTTTCTTTCACAGCGTATTTTGTAATAGTCGAACCATGATCTTCATTGTATCGTGTTAAACAATTAAAACAGTTGCTGTTGGAATGGTAAAAACTGTTGTTTCCAATGAATGAAATATAATATGAAACTTGTTCGAAATCGATCATACGATTTACACAAGTTCTCTCGCTGCACAGCGCAGGTAGATAAACGTCTGCTAATCTCAGAGATTACATCGTCCTGTGGGTTTGGCATAAATGCGCCGAACAGCTCGCGCAATTTCGAGTATCTCGGTGGCGTCGTATTTTGTAGAAGGTCTTCGGTGTGAAGGTAATCTTGCTCGACAATAATAATAATAATAATTGTTTATTGAACCTTAAGAGTGTACATATACAAATTTTTACGCTCAGTCGAATTACAAATGTTTCAGGAGTATTCATAGCTCGAATCATCGTTCACGCTTAATATTAGGTTTAGGGACATTTCTTATATACCTATCTCTACGGACACGCGTCAAATTGACGCGTAAACGAGACCGCACATTTTCTTTAAAAAACAGCTCATTTGATTTAAAAACAATATATTATACACTATTAACTTATAAATGAAACTATGTGATATTATATATATATATATAAAATTTATAATATTTAACGTTATACAACATTACATTTATTCCGCACATTTGTGAAATTCGAAGTGCGTCAAAATGACGCGTCCCGTAAACCTAGTGTTAACCTGCCAGTGGTGGCACCGGGTCTCTGAGATTCACTTTTTGTGTTTATTTGCATTTCTTTTTATTTTCAAGCTAAATACATACCTACACTGAGCATTTTCAATGGGGAGGAGAGGAAAAAAAATTAATATTTAATTAGAAAAATGTTCTTAGAAACGAATCCAAGTCCTTGGGCCTCTCAGACCCGGCGCAACCACTGGGGGGTTAAACACCGACACGTGCTTTCTTATAGCACTCTACTCGCAATTGTTATAAAATCCTAAAATGAAAATACTGGAAAAAATAATAATAATGATTGTTTATTGATCCTTAGCAATATGTGTACACAGATTTACAATACCATAGTTCTGGATGTTTCAGGAGCTTTCGTAGCTCCGCTCGCCATACACTCTTAACACAAATATAAATTCTGAAAGTATTTCAACAATAATAATAAACTTAACATTTAAATACTGGAAAGAATACAGTAATACAAAAGAAGGAGTAACAGTGAGGTTCAGTGCTTGACGGTGGAAAAAGTATACGAAACGAGAAAGGAGCAGTAATTGAATATAATATGAAAGTTGTTCGATCGTGCGATTTACACAAGTTGATTCGCTTCGAAGCGGCGGCGGTAGATAAACGTTCGCTAATCTCGGAGATTACATCGTCCTATGGGTCCGGTATAAACGGGCGGAACAACTCGGTGCAACTGGGAATCTCTCGGTGTAGTCGTATTTTGTAGAAGGTTTTCGGTGTGGAGGTGATCTTGTTCGACATCCACTTACGTGATGTACGCGTCGTGGAAACCCACATTAAGTCGAGCCCCCACGTGCATTGTAACCCCCTTTACCTTTCCGCGAGGCTCTCATTTATTACGAGGAAAATTGCACGGTACGCGCTACTTCTCACGTGGAATTTATAACGACTCCACCGAGACCCTCTCGAAATAATTAAAGTATCTCGAGAGAGAGTGAGAGAGCGAGAGAGAGAGAGCGAGAGCACGGTCGGTGGAATCGCCGAAAAATAAAATGATCCGCGTAATCGGCGCGTGCTTTCCTACGAAGCGGCACGGCACGCAAAGAAATTCCGGCCCTCGGTTACGTTAATGGCTGAAACTTACCTCTGAAAATCCGTACGGACCCCTACGGTAATGCAGTTTCGTTTTAATCGAAGGAAAACCCTGTAACCGGGAACCGTGTAAAATTCCTATTCCGCTGGGAGGAGGAACGTATCTTTGTAATTGGAATTAATATTCCTGGGAAAGGAAAGGAGCTTTAATTTGGGTAATGATACGGCTTTGATGGGAGGGAGGTAATTTTTTAATCGCTCGAGCGGCGTGGTGCTGACAGCCACTGTAGTGACTCAGATCTTACGTCCGTACAAAGAGGCTCCTTAGGCAAAAAGGTATTTCTATGTTATCATTTTTTGTTTCTCTTAATTATTGTGTGATAGAAAACCGCCAACTGGGAAATAATATTATAATTAATTAACCCTGGATAACTAACTTTTCGTAAAAATGACGATCGGAACAGTTGAATCTCGTGATATAGGATGATCCGCTTACTAACTAATCTAATTATTTGCTTATTTATTTATTAATAAATTCAATACCAAATATAACTTTAATTTCATTTATCCTGTTTCTTTATAACATAAAATATTTGTGTTTTTAATTGACGTCGTCATTTTCACGGATGCTTAGTAATAACGTTACTCGCGCAATAACTTAGTTATCTAGCGTTAATCGAATCGGACTCAAACATACCATCAGACGTACAAAATAGGTAGTTCCACGAGCAACTGTAAATTTGTACAACAATTATACACGCTCGAGCGACGTCGAGATTTTTTCGAGCCATTTCGGCATTCACAATAGCGTGCCCTCCTGACGCGAGCTTTCGATGTTTGATGTATCATTCCGTTTCGACACGTTCAAGATGCTCGCGCGGTTTCGGAGGGAAACACCTATACAGGCCGGTGTAGAAAAATCCACAATGTGCTGCTGGCCTGCGTGTGCACGTGCACCCAGACGGCCGTTTTGCCTTCACCTGCCGTCCATTTGTCACATCCCAAATTGCATTACGCGGCACGTCGAATTCCTGTGTAAAACGGCCCTAAGTTGCCATTGACCGTGGCTGTCGCCGTTTAACGTGTCGGCGTTCCGCTTTACGTCTCTCTACATTTCGGAGTAATTTCTCTCTCCCTCTTTCTCCCTCTTTCTCCCTCTTTCTCTCTCCGTCCATGTGCCTTTCTCGCCATATGGTTTACGGCCCTACTGTGTTCATTCATAATGCACGCGACCCTAAAAGTGTGAGCGCGTTAAGCCATGTGTCGCGGTGAAACTCGGACACTGGCCTGAAAAGCCTGTCCATGAAAATGTTCGTTTGAAAATTTAAAAAACTTTTAGCCCCCTCGCTTACACCAGCTTCAGAAGTTACGGTAAAAACGTTCAGGCTAGATTGTTCAAGGGTACGTATCCGCTTTGTTGATTAGCTTTCTATTTTTTTTCACTTACAACCGAGGGGGTAAAAATCATAGTGGTGCGAGTCATGTAATCCTGCTTCTGAGAAACAAAAGGTTTCGTTAGACCGAGTGTACTTAAACTCCACGGATACATATACATTTTTAAAATTACGATTCGCCTTGTGTCTCGTTTGTTGACCTGTTTGCTCCTGGTATCGTCCATTTGTTCTTATAGAAAGAACATTTCACGCGTTGTACATTTGTTTAAATAGTTTTCATTTTTTAAATCGGAATGAAAGTAAAAAATAATGGACCTTGTACACTAGGACAATAAAGAGCATTTAACAAAGTTGAGAGGATGGGAGCTTGAGGTAGTCTCTGCGTCTCTGCAATAGTCGTCGTGGTTTCTTGCAAAAGTTACCCAACAATGTTATTAAGTCATATTGACATATTTAGCTTCATCGCAACTGAGTGCAAATATAACACATTCAGTAAATTGTAATAAAAATGGTAGATTTTAGGGAAAACTGCAGTCAAAGTGTTATAAATAAAAAATGGTGGAGTTGTGCCTCAGTCAATGAAACGACTCTGATCGTTCTAATTACCCTTTGCAATAATTCCCTGACGATCGTCGTCGACGGTGAGTTCTCTGTTTAAAAAACGCAGGCTTCGGATGTGGTGAAAATGCAACCACCGTTTCCTTAATCCCTCAGAGCTTACCCGATCGTTAAAACGTTGTCCGTTTTCGAATCGCAATACCGTTCATAATCCCATTGTACCTTGGAAAATGCAGCGAACTCATAATCCACCCGGAAAAGTGGATAAATAGCGCGGATCTCTTTTCCTCTCTCCTTCTCGCGACTCCATTGTATTTACAGATGGGTTCGCTAAAATTCACAGCGAATCTATCCGCGCCGAACAAAAGCGACGCGCTCCGTTTTCGCCCTTTATTTCTGCCGGCGGAATTTCCAAAGGAAACTAAAGGGAAAAACAGGAATACATAAAACATCAAGCGTCTCTATGTAAACGTTATCTCCGGTGTTTCCCGGACGAGCAGCCGGCGGGTCATAAGTTGGTGGAAAATGCTTGAAATCTGTGTCACGAGTTAAGAAGTAATCCTGCTGCCAAGGCTTAAAGGTAGCGAGCACGCTGAAAAGCGTTTTAGGCAAAAACGAAGTTAAGAGACAGTCTGGGTGCCGGGTAAAGCCGGCTCGAGATTATGTTGTCACGCGAGGCTCTTCCTGTCGACGCCGTAGACCCGACAAAAGGGACGACGACCGAACCCGGAGGCCGACGGAAAAATTTTTCGGACGCCGATCGCGTATTTCCACGGTTACCTGGCCGGTGAGATATCTTGAAAGGAAGAACAGGCCAGGCGGCCGGCATGCCGTGCAGGTAAGCGAAGCTAGAAAGGAAGCACGTTCTATTGTGATTGGCCCGGTCCCTGTCCATCCGCGGCATCTGCTTCTTCGGATGACCAGAAGTGGCTGGCATGCTTCTCCGGTGGTATCGAGGGTTCGATGGGAATTGGCAGAAAAGCGGTCGTCGGCTTCAGGATGGACTGGCTACCGTTCCACGACGCCATGATAGCAGCGGTTGCCTTCCTTCGTGGCGTTTCGTTAGCCACTTTTCGTAGAAAGTGTTTGGTCATCTTGCAAGCAATGCGGTTCTTTTTGGTACGTCTATCAGGTGAAAGTGAACAAGTATCTGTCGGTGTGAATCACACACTGAATTCTGCTATTAACAAGAGTACAAAAGCATTTAATCAGGTCTCTATACACTGACGCTATAAAGTATGTGGACACTTTCTTAACTGTAATAACTACCTGAAAGAAGTTATGAAATCGTTTGTCACTAAATTTTGAAATTGTCACTTTTCTTGCAGTTTCCCACAGAAAATGTCCTTCGTTCGATAGCATAAGTATTTGAAAACATATTTGAATACTTAAGTCTGTTCTTCTTGTACCCATCGTGCTCTCGCAACTGTTCAAAGAAAAATGATTTCGATAGAACGACGGAACAGTCTTATGCTCTTACCTGAAGTTCTCTCGCATTGAATCATGACTCTAAATGTTTATGTTAGTTTAAAGAAGATAGAGAATCACACTAAAGCAATTCAGTCATTGTGAAATGAAAGAAGAAATTCTTAGAAACCGTCCGCACGCAGCAGAATATAATGCAGCGTAGATACTCCGCATAAACATTTAATTATTTAAAGGATTTAAATAATTAAATTATTCAATACAATATTACTAGAGTATATTAAATATTCGTAACAGAATTTCGCAATAAACATCGTTTAAGAATAATACTTCATATCATATAACATTGGTTCATTAAAAATGGCAAGTGTCCACATACTTTTGAGCAGGAGTGTATGGGTTAATGCTAATGTTCGAAAGTCGTAAAACTTAACATTCCCTAGTTATTGTTAACATTAACTGCATCAAGCCATTAACGTAGGAATAAAGTATTATTTTCACTCGAACCCAACCCAACTCGACCATGTACTCTCTCTTTTTTATAGTGAAAGTGTTTTTTATAATAATAAATGAGATCTGACTTGTCGATAGCAAATCGTACCCCTAAAATATATAACACAACATAAAAGGTATGTACTCCGTAGGTAATTTTCATATTTCAAATGAAACTCATACTTTATCCAACAATTTTTAGTTAATGTGTACATTAACCAGTTAGTTGGAACATTATTTAGTTAAAGTATTGAATGCATTTTAATTTTTTAACTCTAACGGGAAGGTCCAGTTAACGTTGAATGTGTCGAATAGAGCCTTTGGACTAACTCTGGAACAGTCGCCATTGGATTTTGTTGAACAGCAACCCGTAAAACGACTTCATCTTTAAAACTGTAGTTTCTAGCTCGAAACGTCTTAAACTTCTACGTCATTAATGTCGTCAGACTCTTCATCAGCCACTATTGATAAGAAGAAGTTTATTAAAGTTACTTCTACCCGATTACTCAGTGAAGAAACGTTACAGTTTGTGTCAAATTCTACCATTCCACCTCCGTTAGGTACCTTGGCATTGTTTCGTCAGGCATTTCTGGCTGCAGCAGCGTGGCTCTTCCACGCCTCAACTCGCGATCAGATCCACCGTGCGAAGGTTCACGATTCAGGAATCTGCTCTTTCGGAGAACATTCACCACCACCGTCTGGATGACTAACTTGGAGTCTCTCCAGCTCATCCTAACGACCGTCACGATCCTCTCCACCGGCCTTTCGAACTCCCGTCTCCCAGCCTACGATCACCAAACAATCGTCGGGTCTAGCCGGTCGTCAGGAAGAACGGTTCTGCATGCGCCGTTCTATTAAATTCGTAACGACGCAACGTTGGCGGAGTGGAAATTTTCCACCGTCCGTCCACAATTATTCCGCTCGTTTCACAGAATACTCGGGGGAATAATTCATTTGCAAGGGTGACGGGGCCACGTGTCTCGAAGACACGCGGAGCGCGACGCGTCCGACTTCATTAGCCCCCGTGAGTTCCGGAGAAGGATTTCCAGGTGGCGTAGAACCCGGACGGACAGAGCTTCAATATTAATAACGTAATTGGCCCGATGCAGCGAAGTTGCTACAGTTCCCCGTGTTCCGCGCGTGCGTCGATAACGATTACGGATTCATGCGGCGATTGAGGAGCCCGGGAAAAGTCGCGGGCGAGAAACGATTGCACGGTCGACGACCATAAGGCCGACGCGGGGACCTCGTCGTCAAGACGATCGGACGATGGTAAACGCGAATGATACACCCGGCAACGTGACCAGACGCTGCATAGCCCCCCCCTGCCTTCTTCCACCGACCGAATGGAAGTTGGCTGGCGACCAAGAACCGACCGTATACATTCCGGGAGGAACGAGAGGAACGCGATATTAAGTAGAATGTATTAAGCAGAAGCAACGCGGAGTGCATTGAAATCGGAATGCGATTCATGGAGAGGCAGCGATTCCCTCGTAAAAATATCCTCGACGATAAACAGGCCGATGTACTCTATGCTGACTCCGCTAATCGATTTTCTTCCGCGCCAACTGCCGTCTTTGTGTGGGAATAATTAGGACGAGAGTACTCTCTGCACGTCGGAATGTGAATGATTTCTTCTATTTCTTTGAATGCCATTCAATTCTCTGATGTATACGATACAAATTAATTATCTCGTGAATGATATTGTGTAACGTCTATGGAGTATCATGTGGGTGGATAGGCGGTGATGTCGGGGAGTCTTGTTGGGGTCCGCTCGATTGGTTGAGATAGTGGGAATTTGTGAATTATTCTGGAGAGTGTGTTTATCACGGTATTGAAATATTTGAAATAATTACATAGGTACACATATCTTTATACCACCTTATGTGACAGAAAAATTCATTAGAATTAATATATTCTTCAAGATTTTTCTGCGAAATACTGAAGGTGCACTTTCCTGTGCTAACTGTGCCGGTCGATTTTCTTCTACCCTAATTGCTGCCTTTGTGCACGGGTAATTATGACTCTGTGCACGTTGGAAGGTGGCAGGTTTTCTTTATTTGAATGGTATCTAACTGTGTAATACAAATCATACAAATTAATTAGTTTATGAAGGGTATTGTATAACGTCCATTTTACGTTAAACAAGGTTGGTTGAAATAGTAGCAATTTGCGAATCGTTCTTGTAAATTGATCACGGATACGTGTACTCTTAAATACTACCTTACACAACAAAAATTAATAACAATTAATATATCCTTCAAAATATTCTTCAAGATGTTCCTGACAATTAGTTAAGGGATATACTCTTCGCTGACTGTGCCAATATATTTTCTTATATACCAACTTCTGCTTACCTGTAAGAATAATTGTATCGTGATTTTAGAAACAATTAACAAGAAATTTTTATTTCTTCTCCCACCAGTATCTAACTTTCAGAGCGATTCTCCAAGCGACAAGACAGTCGAAATCAGACTTCGCTTACTCTGTATTATATCCTATTTATCTAAACGAGGAACGACCTTCAGAGACCTAGTTTCCGTATCACTACGACAGTGCTTCGACTGTACTTCCCACGAACAGTCTGTTTCCCGTGTAAACGTTCGTTATCGCCGCCGAACTCTTATCAGTACCAAATACATCGATTCCATGAAACTGGGGTCATTGGTCCTTGGCCCTCGAGTACTAGAACTATGACACGTTCAAATTGAAAGTTTGACCCTCTGGAAACTACTACGATGGAACATCGATCATTCGAATGTCGATTAATCGAAATGTTGATTGCATGGAAGTCTATCATCGGAAAAATTTGGGTAGATTCTTTATAAATATTTATGCCAAATAATGTGAATTTTCATTATTATGCAACAGTGTTAAATTTCATGAAAAATTTATTTTTTCTTATGGTAAAGTACACTCTTTCGAACTTATAGTTTTATCTATTATTTAATGAATTTTATATTTTAGGTCCGTTAGACCGATTATAATTAAATTTGTTTATGGAAAATATTCGGTTCGCACGATAACGATTAAATGCTCTATGGTTTTCAGAGAACATTATTCAACAATAATACATCTTACTACAGTTTATACATTGTTGCAAACAATTCTGCTGATGATTCGTTTCATTTGTTTAAAATTGCTGATTTTTGGAATTGTTAAATTCTTTAACTGGTTTTGGAAGATTTTTACGTTCTGCACTTTGACTGCTAGATCACCCATGTACAATTCAATCACAGTTTATTTGGTCATAGTATTGACAGATTTATGTAGTCAGTGCCAATAGAACCAGAAAAAAATGGCGGAATTCACTAATATTAGCTCATTGTTCATTTTGTATTAAATTTTAGAAGGCTCGTTATTTTCAACTATTACAGAGGTACACAGACTGGACACCTCATGGTCACGTACTTCTGTTAACCTTACTAAACATTTAATATCATCAACAGTCATCACAGTTCTACTTCTCTCACGTACTAAACTACAATTTTCAAATCAGAGACCACCTAAACTCCCCACTGTGGATTCCTTGAATCAATTAAAAAATCCGTCTACATAGAGAAAGTATTTTGTCACTCCATTATCTCGGATGATCGACGTTCCACTGCCCCGCCAAACAAAACATTCCTCATCATAATCACCTGGCTCTTCAGTTTCTTTTGCGCAATCATCCCAAAGACCGAGCGAGTCGCACGGTAGTCGAAGTCATCGAAGTCACGGGGACACCGGTTGCCCGTCGGAGACAATCGAATGACGAACGTCATGGCTGGTGTCGTGACTCCACGGAATATCCCTTTGTTCACGAAACGGCGGTCACGATTGACGGCCAGAGTCCTGACATTTATCAAGACGTGATTTCGAGCGGCATTCCTAACGAATCAGAGGCTGATCGGATTGCGCGTAACAGTGATGGATGTGTTATCCTATCGATTCACCGGATTAGATGGAAATAATATAACGTTATCGTAGAGCCACCTAGGGGGCCCGGGCAGCTGGGCTTTACTATGCATGAGGGAAGTCGGATTCTATTCGATCCGTACCCTACCAGCACGCTAATGAGCATATAATGTGCATGGAATAGTGATCATTGCAGTGTGTAGTGTACGGTGATCGACTGGTGGTGGGTTCCACCATGGAATATACTCCCATCAATAAGCAGCGTTAACGCGTTGTCGACTGGTTGCTTTATGCGAAAACGCGTGTCACTGGCTGTTTTCGTAATTGAATGTTAGAATAATATTAATTTGTGTGCATGAAACTTGTTACGCGTCTTAGGCTGCGTTTACATTGGTAAGTTAACTGGTACAAGTAGCTAACCAGGCCCCAACCTCGGTGCAAGTGGGTGTTTACATTGGTAAGTTGCTTGTACCAGTAACTCGTAAGTGGACTAGCAAGGCTAGCTACTCGTACCTGTTACTGGTACAAGTAACTTATCAATGTAAACGCAGCCTTATACAGGGTGAGCCTGGTTACGCAATTGGGTTATGTCTAGTGATGGATATTCGATATTCTTTCTTACAAGTTTTCAAGTAATTCAATTATATTCGAGTTTCGTATTACCTTCGATAATTATTCGAAGTCGAAATTCCTGAAAATCTTTACATCCATTTCTCTCTCTGGAAAACTGAAAAGGACGAATTAGATTATTATGTACGTATTAATTCTGTTATAAAAAACATACACAATTTATTTATCAAGTAGTATATTAAGGTAGAGCGTTCGAACATCTTCAAAACTGCTACGCTGTGTTAGCTAAAAATAATACAGTTCTTATATATTTATACAGAAGGAACACAACCTCAAATTGTACACTTTTTAACACTAACTTGTTTCAAAATTTAATTTAAAACTGTACATTCATTGTTATTTCTTCTGTTCATCAAACTTTATGTAAATTCTTATATTATCTGATTAATCAATTTCTCAATTTTTGTTTTTTTGTGCTACTTTTTTTACTGAGGAAAATTCATCGCCTGGCTTGTTCATGATCGGTTACGGTAAGAATAGGTATATGTGAAGTGCCGGTAGGGTTAGTGTTAATCAATAATATTAGCAGGTTCCATAATTCTCTTACTGGTTCCATTCAATTTTGTTAGATATATTTAATAACACTATAAATGTCAAAATAAATAATGATTAATGATTTATAAAGCGTACGACTCATCAACAATTTGAAGTAAGCGTGAACGGTGAGCGGAGCTGTGAATGCCATTCGAACATCTGTAACAGGTTACGCAGAAGGAGGAAGAAGGGATAGAATTAGCATTTCGTCGAGGGTGAGGAAGTGAGGGCAAATGAAGATTTATTGTTACGAAATTCTCCGTACGTCTGGAAGCCAAATGTGCCCTTAGGGCCTTCTTCCTGTGTTCAATAGCGATTGACGCATCGTAAACCCACTCTGGAAGGTAGTGACCTTGAAGACAGGCAACTTCTGGCCCTAGCTACACAGGGTGTCCCAGGAAATGACCAAAAAGCTTTTCCAGCACGATGGTAGGTCATTTCGAATCAAAAAGGTCATGTACACTATGGATTTTGGGGCATTCGTTTTTGAGATAAGCGTTGTTTACACCGTTTGTTAAGTGTTTAGGGTGCTAGCTATTGAGGCTAGCTCGACTGCTTTTGGGCTGACAAAAAATTCAATGACACTCATCGGTTGAAATGAGCCTGAAATAATTGCCTTAATACAATAGAAATGTGGGGTTTTAACCCCCACAGAAATTTGTTGAAGGTGGAGTGAAAGAAGTGTTGAAGTAGCTGAACAAGGACACTAAAATTAACACTTTCACTGCTGAATATCATGATCGAGAGGTATATACGGCTGTGCTGAATTTGTTTCACATTTCCACCGATAAATTCTGTTTGATAATTCAATATTCCAATGTTCATTTTTCAGATTAAATTAAGTTTGCCACACTAAATTAAATTCAAACCCATTTTTTAAATTTCATTGTTCATAGTACCTAATATTTTCTTGCTGTTTCTAATACTATTTTTTGTTTATTTCGACGATTTTAGTTTCCCATTGAGACATTAATCTAAGCTGTTTACAGAAAACTAATGAAATAAAGTTACATTGAAAACCAAGATAGTTAAATACGGTGAAATTATAGATTTGTATGTTTTAATAAAATGAAACAACCAACAGAAACCTGAAACAACTTTATCCTTAATATTGTGCTTAGAACAGACTACACGGCTGAGCCAGTATAGCGGCTGTCAACACCTTAACACTTTGAGTGCCACGTCACCCATATTTGGGTGACACAAAAATTTCACTTACTATTTATTTTTATCAAATGATCATGTATAGTACTAATGCATACATTTAATAAGGTGCAATAGTAGCAGTAAAAAGAATCATCTTATCGATATTATTCATTGCAGAAGGTACAATTTTTAGTTACATTAATTTTCTATAAAAATTTAGAAAGTTTGTCGTTTCAGCTGGTACAACGTGGCACTCAAAGTATTAATATCTTCCGCCTTGGTCATACTTTTTACAATCCAAACAGCAAAAGAATTACCATACGATATCTCGATAATTAAAACCAACTCCAGCTATTAATCTGTTTGCATCAGACAAAGTCCTATTAAAATTCGACATTACTTACGAAATGACCTGATACATCCCAAGCGGCAGAATACACCCTATATTTCCAAGAGAAGATGATGAGTGTCCTAAGAGTTATGGACGATGGTAGACTCTCGAGTCTCGAGTCCATTTAGGGCATAGTATCGTTGGCTGAGGATGAGGCAAAGCCTTCGTCTCGCTCTCTCTTCAACGTCAATCCATTCCCTTGAAGCAGCATCAGCAGCAGCAGCAGCAGCAAGCAGCTTTGCCTTGTGCGCTTTGATCCTCGGTGTATATATCTCGTATGCATCGGAATCTTTCTGTGCAGACGCATCGTGGTGGCTGCTCGGCGTCTGAGAATCTCAAAGCACGGTATTGTAGCCGGGTAATAGTGTTTCGTCTTCGTATCACGGATACGTAGCTCAGTGTGTTTGATTCATGCGAATGGAGGCCGCGTTGATAGCTCGAAACGCGGGATTTGGTCACGCGCTGCGGCCTGGACGCGTACACTGTGTCGCATTTCGTTTGCATTTCGCAGAAAATTCAGTAACTGGTTGGAGACGTGGAGACTGCTATTATTGTTTATTTATAAAGCAACGGGATGACGAGGAGCACATAACGGGTAGATAAAATATTTTCTTATACGGAGGGAGGCATTTGATGTTCTAGCGTAGACACTCGTTTTCAATGTGATTTTTGGGAATTAAATTACAGGAAATGATCAAACCTAGTAAGCTGACGTTTTGTATATATATTTATAGATGTTTAAAGTAATAACACAAATTTTTATAAGACATTCTATTAAAAGTTGTAGGAGTTATAAATAGCTCAATCGGACGCATTGATAGCGTCCGTCTTAGTCACTGGAGAGAAACAAAAAAATTCCATTTTATTCTCCACGAATGTGGTTATCGTTCGATCTGAAATAAATAATGTAACAAAATTTGTCGAAGTGAGGGGGCCTTAAAAAATAAACTCTGATTTACGCTCAAAAGTTTTTATTTTTGAAAAATAGTAATTTTAAAGATATCAAGAAGTTGTTACGTCCAACGATACCTTGAAATGTACTCTATATGTGTGCAAAATTTCAAGTAGATCCGTCAAACTTTTAAAACAAGCCATCTAAATAACTTCAATATTCAGAGAAGAACAATTTACTGTCCTTAAGGTGCACATTGACGTCATTGACACGGTGTATCCTTTTTACCTGTATACTCCTCATTACACCACAACAGCGTGTCCTAGTTGAGAGTCAGGCTCCAAAGCACCGTATACAAATGTTGAATATCGCAAGGAATATCTATCGCATCCTGAAAAATTTCTTCAAGGTCCTCCAAGATAATCCACGAGACCAACCATTTTTTCGAATCAACGCGTCCGGTGTCCCCAGTCGGTGGATCGAAAGAAAAACGTCTACGCGGCAACGGAGAGGAGACACGCATCTGTGTACGTCAGATGGTTGGAGCAGAGGTTGCAGGCAGAGGCGGTGTTCGTCGGAATGTATTTCGATTGCATTCACGGTTATTTTTCTAGCCGTTAACCAGGATGGAATTTAATGATAAATGATAAAGCCGCGCCGAAAGAGACGACCCTCTCTCTCTGTGGAGGGTTCGAGGCAGCGAAGAAATATTACCGCGTTGAGTCACGTCTTGGGATCCTCGTCGAACGTTCGCCGCATAAAAGCCGGTCGAGCACGGTCGAGTAGCTGAGGTGAGCGCAAATGTCGAAGAGTCGAGGGGTAATGACTGAGAAAGGATGAATCGTACGTTCTCCGACGCGTTTCACGCGCCCGTAAAATACCAGCGACTCTCTCGAGCCCGCAGCTCGAAGAGGAGAGGAGGATCACAAAGAATCGCGTGTGCTACTCGATGGTTGCTCGAAAATCGATGCTTGTTGCGCAAGCACTTGCACTGAACCGCTTTCTCGTAGACCAGCGGATGAGAACTCGTGCTTGATGCGATGGAGACTTCTTTGATCGAAGATGATGGATTCGAGAAGGTTTCGAGACGAGAGGTATGAAGGTTACCGATAGCTACCTGAAATTCTATTTAATTTCATGTTTTTTTTATTTAGTCTCACGGGATATACAGCGTTCCACGGTTGGCTGGAAGGGCATTCAGGGCCGAGAACTTCCAGCCAACCGAGGTAGGGCAAGTTTATTATCGCCTTCTGGAGCTACGCTCGTAAATATTGTGCTCAAGGAGGCGAGGACAACTTGGCTTGCCTCGGTTTTCTGGAAGTTCTCAGCTCCAAATGCTCTTCCAGTCAACCGAGGAACATTGTATGTTTTGTTCAGGGTGGCGTCATGTAACTGGAATCTCTGTGATGACGTTTCGAAACTTGATTTAAATGAATGCTCTGTAGTTCGATATGGGCCAATCAACTGTTCATTCTTCAATGTTTCTCTATTATTTGTAGTTCTGAAGAATTAAAGGCGATAGTGAAGTTAGAGAACTACAAAGAGTCGTGTGTGTGATACCTGTAACTGTAAAATTCACTGTTCAATTTTTCTCTATTAGTCGAAGTTCTGAAGATTTCAAGGCTATAGTGGACTTAGAGGATCGCAAAGAGCCGTGTGTGTGGTACTCAATAGCTCGAAAATCGGTGCTTGTTTCGCAAACTATTGCACCGGACCATTTTCTCGTAGGCCAGCAAATGAGAACTCGTGTTTGATGCGATGGAGGTTTCTTTGATCGAAGATGACGGATTTGAGGAGGTTTTGTGACGAGTCCTGTGAGGGTCACCGACAACTACCTTAAATTCTATTTAATTTGATGTTCATTTATTTAGTTTCACAGGATAAACCCTTTATTCAGAACCACTTCAATAATTTACCAAAAAATGATTTAGATAAATGCTACGTAATTAGGAAGGGACCAACTATTGCGTTACTTCATTTTTTTCTGTTGCAGTTTCTGGACTTTCAAAGTCATCGTAGAATTTTGTAATCGAACATCTTATTCAAGTTTATACGTAAACTGAAAGTTTCAGCTGACAGTTTTTACTATGGTTCGTCCTATAATTTCTTGTGATTATAATTGTCCAGCATGTACACTGAACACCACTGGAAATTATCGATTTTTCCTATAAACATGTCAATTTATGTTTTTGTAGTTACTGTAACAGATACACTAAAGAGTATACCATTTTTTCGTCTGTATTTTTCATAAATTGAATATACACGAAGTGCTCTGATCTCAAGAGATTAATTTTTCAGAACGTTAAAAGTCCTGGAGAATCCGTTAAGCACTAAAAGTGAAGAATCGCATGAAGAAGTAAAATAACAATTGCATTCTTCCTGAAAGTTTCCCAGCGACTCTCGCAGTAATCATATTGTGTTCTCTGCTTGTTGAAACGTTAACGTAACTTCCGCCATTCCTTAAAAGGTTTTAACGTTTCGCGACTCGAGATTTTCCAGCTTTCCTCCACTTAGTCGTGCGATTTTGAAAAGTTTCGAAAACTGTTCCCTCGAAGAGCACAGAGAAACTCATTTCCAAACTCTACTTTCCTTATAGTAGTTATGCTCTTAATTTACAATCTGATCTATTGTGAGTACATACCTGCTGCCATGGTAACAAAATGTATTTTTACACGTTAAAATATTTTAATACTCGAGAGGAAATACAAAAATCCGTTTAATTTTCTTTTTTAACTTCGCACCAATTTCTTCAATCTATCTACTTCTCCGCTGAATAAGTACTATAATTTTCAGGATAACAACGTACAAAAATTCATGAATGCAGTATAAGTATACAAGAATAAATCTACAAAATTTCATAAAGATATGTTGTTTACCTTTTTAAAAAAAAATTCCCGAAGTATTCCCTCAAAGCAGGCTGTAAAAGAATACCCTGAACCCTTTGTTTCATTAACATTGTTTAATTTTATTTACTGCGGCAGAAACTAAGTTAGTGAAACAAACGAATAAAATAACATTTATAAGCATTCATCGATTTCCTGTTACAAAACAACATTTATAATTTTCAGAAATCACGCCACAGAAACATTTTAAAATTACAAATCGCTCGTGTTAAAAAATTCTCAGAGTGCAAGGGGAAAAGATTGGCAGACAAGTTCAGTAATTTCTTGCAGCGTCTGTTTTGCAGTATGCGTTCTCGCGTTGTTTTGAAGGAAACTCGGAAGATTCAGCAATTTTGCTTGTTTCGTTAAAAGTTTTTCGTGCAACTTTTCGAGTTGCGTTGAGTGAGTCTGCTGTTACGGTGTGGTCATCCCGGTAACAGTTCGAAACGAACAATTCCAGCTGTGGTCGAGCAGACACACTGAGAGCAATTAACACCCGCCTTGCTTATGGCGAAACAATTTTCGCTGGACGAGTTAACTCGTCTTCCCTAGTTAACGGGTTCAACCACTTTTGCGCCGTCCTTTCGCTTACAGCATCGTTCCGGGAGGCTCAACAAATTCTTCTGGCAGCTTTCGAAGTTTTAATTCCAAGTTACTATATATACTGGCAGAGCAAACACGATTTATGACATTAGACACAGGCAGTTTGATGCAACTCTGAACAAAGAGTTGAAATAACTTTTAAGAAACAATCTAAAGAATTTAACCCTTAAACTGTAACGCAAGCTAGTAGGTAGAAAACCTTTTCCCCCGCCTAAAAAAAGTTAAATTTTATGATAACCTTAAGTTCGAATGTTTAAAGATGTTATACGAATTTTTGTACATTTGTTTAAAAACTATTACCCATTGAAAACTACATCAGCCATGAAAGATCCACGTTTACACTCTGAGAGTAGCGTAAAAACGTTTACAGTTTAAGTGTTGATTTTTATACTGTCCAATTCTGTATAGAAAACAAAAAAACATCCTGTATCATTATTCGAAAAAAAAAAGACAACAGTTCAGGTGCTTTACAAGACACTTACCTTGATATTGTACATCAAGACATCATCTAATATATACGAATACAAATCAGAATAATTAACCTTATATATTCATACAAAACAAAGCAAGATTTATCTCAATTTTTGCACGTTCCCGTTTCGTGCAAAAAGTAATCGTTTGTCGCTAATTAGTCACCGCCCCGTTTCGCTCGTTCATGTAAATATTTTCGAAAGTAACGTCGATAAACGGGCTGCAATTCACCGGGCAAATTTACAATTACAATCAGATGGCTATTTAAAATTAATCGATTCGTCGACCGCAAGCTGCGCTTCGCAATGTTTCTGTTCTTTCTTCTTCTTTTTTTTTCCCTCTCTCGTAAACGTCAATTGTTCGCTGGACCGATAATGCGAGTTCTGAATGGACGTAATGAATGCGCGTGTCCAGCACGCTGATCGAAAACGCTCGTCAGTAATATTTATCCCCGTTTTCAGTGGAAAATTTACGTGTAATTGTAACACGCGCCGTTGCGTCGCGTTTGTTCTCCACTTTTCGTCCGTTCGGCGTGCTTTGTTGTCGTTGGCGGCGGAACGTGTTGCTTCAATGAACAACAGGCAATTGTTAGAAACGTTTGGATGTTGAAACGCCTCAAGGATGCGAATTAATTGAAGTATTTATTCAGGAGGACCACAGAGAAGCTGTGTGCCGAATGCAAAATAAAACGAGATCATTACGCGGTAACGAAGGGATGAAGTTCAATCGATAATCGTTTGTTTCGTATAGAATTCATGTTGCTCATTGTGTGTGAAATTATTGTGTAACATTAGTGTTGGAATACGGCGATATTCACACACAGCCACATACACACACACAGAGAGGATGAAGCGGGAAAGTGTTGGGTCTTTTGACCTGCAGGTTTTCCAGAACAGTTTCCAGGGACAAAAGCTGCATCCGTTGGGGTTATTAAATATGTAGAAGGACACAGATTTATGGAAAATCATTTATATATATTCCTCTATATTATTTACGACACGTTGCAGTCTTTTTGGCAATAAACGAATCTTTCTACTATAGAATTCTTGTGTTTTTGAGTCGAAAAACTCTTGTAATGCAACTTGGCAGTCTTCTTCTTCTTTTAAAGTAAACCCAGCATCGACTGCTGTGATCGTTTAGCCGGGGACCAACAGTTGTAGATGGGTTGCAGACCACCATACTGTAAAGAACACCATAGAATCTCTGCAGACGATCCGTGCATATCGTGGCTTAACTTCACTGATCGAACGAGAACCGGTTTCAACGTCTTCAACTTCATCGAGGGTTTTTGTAACGGACTTAGTCTGTAGAGATCGAAAAGTTTGGTACAGTAGATCCTCGACTGTCTGAACTCGGGTCATCCAAGAATTGCTCATTCTATACGAGTAAGGAGGTACAATTTTCATTAATAACAATATATACTTCATTTTCTACCATTTTATATGTCAGTTTCTAAAATACAATTACCATGTTTAGTAAAATCTAGTTACAGAGTGAGTCATTCTGTTAATCATTACAGTTCGGATAATCGAGGTCCCACTGTAGTTCGTAGGTGCAAGGTCTGGAGAACACGTGGTGCAAGGTAACAGTTTCCACCGAATGTCCAGTAATTTTTTTGATAATGAGTGGAAAAGGTTGTATGGTACTTAGCGTTGTCATGATAAAAGATGACGATTGTGATTAACCAGTGCTGGATGCTCAGTATTCAATTTTTCTTGCAGCCTTCCTAATTGCTGGCGAATGAGCGATACCTATATACTTGGTGCCCTTTCTATAGCCTACTCTTCGTGGTAATACAGATCAGCATCTATCGTTTAGTCAGGTGCAAGCAGTTCCTTCTAGCCTGCTCCTCGTGGCGATTGAGATCAGCATCTATCGTTTAGATAGGTGCAACCAGCTCCTTGTAGCCTACTCCTCTAAGCATTTTTATGTATTTAGTTAACTATATAGAGGAAAATACTCCCATTACATGTCAGTTGTGGAAAATACACAAACATTTTGGTCACCAAGTCGCCGACTGTTGCACTTGTTACTTAAATTGTTTACTAGGAACTTTTGCACACACCTAATATTATACACCTGGGTGATTCACGCAACTGTAACAAAACACATCTGTTTTTTGGTTGATGTTAGGAAAAAATGTTAGAAGAAAAAGATGAATGGTTCAAGGTGAACTACATATTTACATTCATTTTTTTTTCGCAGGTGCAATAATGCATGTGCATTTTGCAGTTGCACTATTTTCTTAAATGGAAACCTTCCGTTTTTTTTGCATACATCGACTCCTCCCGTCATTCTACGTAAAAAAGTATGGGAGTAACGTGGTCGAAAAATTATTAGTTCATGAGATATTTAAATTAATGTATCTATTAATCATACGCGAACTCTGCGTGCGGCCGAGTTGCAACAGCACACACTGAGCCATTGAATTGAACGCCCATGGGCGTCGTCAGTACACGGCGAACGGCTTTGTCAAGCGCCTGTAAACACCGATAGCAGTCAAAGGATTAAAAGATTCAACGGACGAAAAGTTACAGCGATCGCACAGACTGGACTTTATTTTTCGAAGCGTCCGCTGAAAATTTCCGTCAGTTTACCCGTCAAAGCTTTTCATTATTCGGAAGATATTGAAAGCTCTTTTGAACGGATTTTTAGTTATTCTTCTCGGAAGCTTGACAAGCCTGTTGTTTGTTTACCCTATAAAAACACGATGACAGAGTGATTGTGTTGTGTAACAAGGACTATAACTGTTCTCCATTGTTTTCTTTCATGCTGTCGCTGGGAGATGGAGGAATTTCAGCTGGAGCATAATTGAGGTATCTGAGTGGGTCGTGAACAGTATGTCAAGGGTTCTTGATGAACAATACTGCTACATAGTAATCGAAAAAATTGTGTAAGTAGTCCAGAATGATTTTTCGGTAAAAGCTGTGTTGGGTATATTGCATTAAGAAATGTAGTAAGGTATTGTTAGATTATTAAAATATTAATAAGAAGAATGTTGCTGCTTCCAGTAAATACTATTAACACTCTGAACGCCACACTATTTTACCTGTTAAAATGACAAACATTCTAAATTCTTATAGAAAATATATATAACTTCAAATCATAGCGTGTTTAATTAATAATATTAGTAACTTTCATAATCTTTTACTGGTTGTGCCAGACTTCATCCGATATACTTGTTGATACTTTCTATGATTAAATTTAATCGTCACCCACATATGGGTGACATGGCAGTCGAACCGTTAAAAGACACCTTGACTCAGACAACCTTCTGTAGGAAACACTGCCCTAAATCATTTTGGAAACCCTGTATACGCACAGGTAAAAGTTGAACATCGAAAGTTAAACACGCGAGAGTTAATGCGAGGTCCGCGGAGAGGAAGGACGAGTAAATTCGATTTCATCGAATCGCGTGGCTGAGTCATTCGACGATGACTGGCCTCGCTGCATTCTCCGATTCGTACAAAAGGCGCGGCGGCACAAGTGCACCTTCTTCTTCTTCTTCGTCTTCTTCTTCTTCTTCTTCGAGTCGAGTCGAGAGTGCAAATGTCGGGGAGTCGAAGGTAACGAGAAAGAGAAAAAAAAGGTACAGGAGAGAAGGTGGAGAACGAAGAAGAATCTCGGCCCTCTCACCGACAACGCCTCGATGCTCTCTCACTTCACGCGATACTTTGCAACAAGTTGTTATCATTGTCTATTTTTGGAGCATTTTTATAATAGCCAAGTTTTCATCCAGAAGTTCTAAACAAAGTTGTTCCTCGCATTTCACCACGTGCACGGTACAAGTTCTACAAAACAAGATCGGATAATATGTTTATACTTATTTAAGGTACACCCCCGTCGATAAGTGTTGGGACACTTATCAAATCTTATTATTATAATAAGGAGACAGAGTTTGTTTTTATGTTCGCAAAAATCTCAAAAACTTCTAAACCGATTGTTATGAAATTTTCACAATAGCTTCTTTACTTTCTCCGGAGTGTCGTAAGCTAATAATTTATCGTGAAATAAATAATATATCGAGATAAATAATATGAGTCTATTTTTTGTCGGTGAGTCGGAGAACCATAGGGGCATAGTTCACGCACAGCCGCTAGGTGGCAAACCGTGGCGCCCGCGCGCTCGAAAGAGAAGTCGTCCGGCTATAAAATAAAATTAAAAAAAGCAATATTCTGAATTCTACACGCAGAAAAGTCGCGAGCGAAGCAGTGTTCAGGGTATGCTAGTTTGAAGTACACATTCAATACTATATTACAAATTTCACTATGAAAACTAATTAAAAATCCAATCAGTATAGTAACACAGCCTCCTTGCTCCTTTATTACTGCTTTCACTAACTTTGGCATTCTAGTTGCGAGGTTCCCAATAAGTTTCTCATTCCTAGGGATATTATATTCTATCCCATTTCACTTGCAAGTAGTTTCACTATGCAGATTCCGATTTTCAACTGGTTTATCGTAATTTGCAACCCAGTTCATTGCAGACTTTCTCAGTTGGTTTCAATTGAGGAAATTGGGAAGGCTAGTCCATGATTTTTATTTTATTACTCTTTTGTAACTCTTTCAAATATTTCTTTGCAATCTTTTGGAATAATACAGATAAAGTATCGTATGTATTTCCTTAACAGAAATGTCAGGTGTCCTAAAACTAATGAACGGCAGTGTATGTTTTATAAGACAGGGAAAAACATTACTCATGGGATAACCTAATATACTCAACTGACCTGACAACTGAAACATTTCTACCATACTTGAAGATTGATAGACTCTGACATTTCTTATGGAGCAACGTAATAACATGACCGATCAATCGAGACAAGAACTGTTGGTGATAGAACGATAGAAACCTGTCTACAAGATAATTCAAAGCAGTTCCAAACAAAGTAGATCCCGCACAGTCCACCGCGTGCACAGTACAATATTTACAAAATGAAATCGAATGATACATTTCACATATGGTTTATAAGATCGAGGACGACGTCGCTTACGGAATGTCCTGATAGGATCAGATACCTATGGCCATGGAACTTCAAAAGCTCCGTGAATTTATAGCTGATGTTCGAGGTCCTCGCGTGTACCTGGCGACGAAAAAGCTTCCCTCGGGTCACGCGTTCCGAGTAATTGCTGGCATTCCGTGATGCCGATGTTGTTGCGTGTATCGAGTTGCTTGCGCAAGTTTAAAGGTCACTGGTACCTGACCTGAAAGCGCTGGCGTAATCAGAAGAGGATTTGCTTCACTCCGTAAGGAGGATCCGATTCATTCGAGCCTCGTTAAGAACGTACACTCCGTCCATCAAAAGTATAAAACCGTTTGCCTCGTTCTTACTTTCTATATGGCGACAGAGTCTCTGTCTGTATTCAAAGTGACTGTTCAGTAATTATTTCTTTTTTATCTTGGTTGTTTTTTACCGCGGGAGCGGTTCAGTAGAATGCAAACGCGGCCTTAACTCCTTCACGCACAATTTAATGGAGAGATTATTATACCATATTTCACAATAAAACACACTAGAAGTACACTATAAATAGTGCTTTTGAAAACTGACTCTGCATGTAATTACAGTGAACTCCCTCTTTAACCCATTGCCGCAAATGACGGCTGTAGCTGTCAGATTTTTGTTGATGTGCTGGCAAATGACGGCTATAGCAGTCATGTATATTTTTGTTAAAAAAGAACAAACTTACCAGGCGAAATTCCTGTACATGTTATCGTCATAATTGTTTGTAAAAAACTAATAGAAACCGTATTAATTAATCCTTATAAGCATTGTCTTTTCATCGAACTTCTTGTAGCAACAAAGGAACATTTAAAAAGAAAAAGTTTGTGTCTGAGGCCGATCTAGAAAAAAAAGAATGTGCGTCTATGGGTTAATCGGTCTTCGCTTCAACTTGTTAACTGGGAAAGCCGAGTGAACTCGTCCTGTGAAAATTACTCCGCCATAAGCAAGGTGTTAATTGTTCTCACAGTATTTGCTGAGAAATATTTAAACCAGTCTCTGTGATGGACAAGACAATTTACCTCACATTTATTCGTTCTTAAGTTTTGAGATTGTTTGAAAATTGCTAATTTTGGCCTTATACTGTTCTTCAACTCACCGATTCATTTGGAGTGTATATGGAGAAGGTGCTGTATCTGATCGCACCTGTAGAAAGGGGTTCGAACGATTTCGACGAGGGAATTATTTCTTGAAAGATGAAGAAAATTTTCGAGGCAGAGGAGCCGTCCAGCAACACGTGGAACCATTTTTTAATCGAAAAGATAAATTTTTATGAAAGTGGTATAATGAAGTTACCCGATAAATGGGAAAGAGTGGTCGAAGGAGACGGAGACTACGTTTTATCCTAAAAAAAAGATATAAACTGAAAAATATAAACCACGATTGTACGCATGAAAACAGCACGAACTTTCCGGACGATCTAATACAGTAGAGCCTCCCGTATTCGAATATCCTAATATTCGAACGTTTTGTTATCCAAACAGCCGTTTCGTGAAAACTTCTACGATTTAGCAGCTAAAAAAATATCGGATCCTTAAGCATTGAAACAAACTATCAAGTTTGTTGATTTCTATTTGAATAAATGAAGTTTAATATAAAAAAAAAGCGATTGTTCGATTATCTGAAAATTCTGTTATCCGGCCACATTTGTCTCCCTATCAGTTCGAATACGGGAGGATCTACCGTATTCATTCTTCCGACGTTTTCTTTTCTGTTTCAAATCATTTTCAGCCGACGCGGTTGCTTTATCGTTTCCAACGCGCGGCTGGTGAAAATTCAATTTGCCTTAAGCGGTTCCGGAGTTCCCGAAATCGTCGTGAACCAATATTTTGCACTTTCGGGAGATTTGTTCAAGTTCGCGGCGGCGAGCCAGGCGCGGAGTAGGTTCGGATGCCTGGAATTTTATTTACCTACCGGTATCGGGGAAACTTGTTAAGTAGGTTCCAGGAATTTAGATGCTTGGAATTTCATTTGGTTACCGATATCGATTAAACGCGGCGAACGGGCCACCGGAGTTCCGCGAAGTATGCGTGAAAAGTGTCCGTGTATTTTCCCGCTGCGATTCGGCCCGTTTCGATGGAAATTTTCGCCGAGTCGCTCGCAACTTCGTCGTCCCGCTCGAATCCGCACGTTCGAGAGCTCGAACAAATTTTTATTTCGGCAAATCCCCCGCCGATATCGAGACCGCTATTTTCCACGTTCTTTTGTATACTCTCCGACGGAGTACCAAAATGCTTTTACGTCCATTATCCGGGATTCGATGACCCGAGAGCGTTCGACGCGATCTCTTCAGTCGCGATTGTTACAAATCGCGCGATAGGAACATCGGAGACGATAGATGCTTCCAGTGAAGGGTACGGAGTATTTCAGACGTGTAAAAAGAGTCTGTCCAGGTTTTTTTTTACGAATTTATTGTTATAGCAGTAAAGTAGCTTACTTAACACATAAACCGTGTTTATTAATCGCTTTTACACAGTCTTGCCAACGAATAACAAGCTACTCAATGGTTGATTCAATAAACTTCCTACTTTTAGACTCAATAAATTGATTAAATGTATTTTCGACACTCTCTTAGTTAATGGCGTGCTTCTCTTTGATAAACTTGTCTGGGCTTTTAAGTAAGCAGAAATTCGTTGGAGATAGTCTGATGAATGAGGCTGGTGATAAAGAAGTTTTTCCTACGAGACTTCCTTTTCGAGAAAATTGAATTTCAAAAGTCGCTGAATACTTCCGCGCCTCTCGTGCGGAAGACCGGTCTGCGTATTTGGAAAGTACGCCGCCCGAACGCCCATGGGCGTTCTCCGCACAGGCCCTAGTAATACGTTTAGGCTGATGCATTTGAAAATAACTTTTTTCGTTTTCATGAGAGCCTCCCCACTGTCTCAATCAATGGCTCACACATACGTGACACGTGCTGGCAAATGTGTTAGAACACCCTGTATGTCAAGGGAAAAAGAGAATATTGACGAACGAATGTTCTTCACTATTGTGGCCAGCTATCGCACACTGTATTTTTGTTTCCATTGCTGTTGCTTTTGCTTCGGTCTTCTATCGGTTGTTTGCACGCGGTCGAGCTTGTACACACGATACCAAGAACGAACGACAAACGCGTTTTCCTTTCTGTCGTTCTCCTTCACCGTGAATTTTTCGTGGAAACTATTCGGTTGTTGCGCCGATTCTTGCGATTTTTGTATAAAATGTTTATTCACTAGTTTCACCCCCTAAATGTAAATACGCTGCTCCGCAAAATTAAAGGATCGCTAAAGTTTGATCGAAAAATCATCGATTTTCGAACTGTTGTAACGTCACTTTGGGTGACAAAAATACACAAATATTAGGTGTGAAACGATATTTTATTTTTCAAAGCAGTCGCATAATACCAACACAACACAGTGTTTTTGAATCCTGTTATAATAAACAAGAAAATTAGAAACTTTCCTCCGTATAATACAATCATAAAATGAGATGCAGCACGCAGTTCTACATTACAAGATTTATAATAATATCCAGGTTCCTTCCTGATCTTTAGGCAGCTGTTGACAACACGAACTATCACTAAATATTCTCAATAAACCCGATGGCATTTTAAAATTATTATAACGATACTAAACGTTTCTGGAAAGCGTTTCGTCTGGCACCCATTGATACATCTACCTAAATAGCTTTCGTGTAATTAGTGTTCATACCCGAGTTAATACGGGCGCGTGCATCACGATAATATAAAATAAAGCGGTGCCCGAGTTAACGCTGACTTACGCCTAATGGGGTTAAAAATTCTTGCACGAACGTCGAAAAATAACTAGTCTTCACAAAATATTAGCTGCCGTCCGAGTGTTAAATCGGACACACTATATACCTGCTGGTTAAGTTCTGTGGTCACCGTCCCCCTCAGCTCTCACTCTCTCTCTCTCTCTCTTTCCCTCTCTCTCCGTTTCTCTCTTTGTTCACCGCGTACCTGCGTTCTCGACGCAGTTACCAGGTTGCGTGAGAGAGCGGCATCGGCGGCCTCTTCGAATGAAAAACGAAATACGATTCTAGGAGTGACGGTGGTGATGCATTGTCGAGAGAGCCTCGTCAAGGTAACAGGAACTCCAGCACGGCAGGGCTTTACGTGAAATCCATAGACCTCGAGCGGTTCTCTAATGCTTTTGAGCGCACCTCCGCGCGGCCATGGCACAATGGGAACGAGCTTGTGCCACTGTTCTGAATCTCGAACGATATCAATCGTTCCACCGCTTCGAGCCGGCGTCGAAACGGAGAAAAAGCGGGCGAAACGAGGCGAATAACTCCTCGCCATCGGAGAACGCTGTTTTCGAAAGGATAATCAAATTGTTTCTCGTTTCGGAGCAATACTTTCAGCCCCCCGCACGCCATCGATGCATAGTTCTGTATTTTATTTCATGTTAGCCGGAAATTTCGAATGACAGAAATAATGGAGAACCACAGAGGGGGTAGGAGAATTGAGAAGTTCAACCGCTGTGTTAATTATTATTCCACCGAGGTAACTTTCGGTTCGTTTATTTCTTCTCTCTTTTTTCCAGTGGTAAGTTATCGATCGTTTTGTATTTGAAATTGAAAAGCAATTGTTTCTCGGTGAACGGTAACGAGAAACGACGGGACGCTGTTTCCATTTTCTATTGCGAAGTATAATTTGTTTTTCGTGTTGTACAGTGGGAAATGTGGACGTATCGAGGTGTACAGCCCGTTGATCAAGGAATAAGTTAGCAAGCTGCTCTTCTCTGCCTTGCTGGCGTACCGGGTGTCCCGTATAAATCGGTCCACACGAACATCTTTAAAACTGTACAGATATCGAGCAATATTTCAGACAAACGTTGAATGATTTCGAGAAGTAAATAATGTGGTATCAATTTTTTTATGTGTGATTCGAGTTTTTTTTATTACTTAATTTTTGTAATAGAACCATGTATCTTGCAATGCATTGATCAATGTTGCTTTTTATTCTGCATAAAAAAGTATTAAGGCATTTCTGCAAACAAATAATTCGCTTAGCCGATATTTAAATTTTAATGTTTTTATTTAATGGGAAATTGCAATATTCAAAAGTAACAGCTTTTCGACAGAACCGGCCTAATACTTCTTTAAAGAGACTGAAAAGTTGCTTCGATTATCACAAGTGCGTCACAAAAATTTATGGTCCTATCAAGGAAATAATATTTTCTGTGTTACCAGTCACGTGTAGTATTGTACAACATTCAGATCCATATATCTACGAATTTACTGAATTTTTTACACGAACACTAATTATTTTTTATGTACAATCAAGATCCGCATCGATCAGTGTATTAAAAAATATATTATGTCTGTGACCTTACTTTCTGTCCCTTTAATATTATTCGACTTTCCTCTAAAATATTCTTCGATATCCCTAACAATTTCAAGTACATTCACGTTAAATGGAACACCCTATATGAACAGCATCGAAATCGAATCGATGCTGGTTTCTGCTATCCCGGTTTGCTTGCTCGTCAAGCTTCCAATCCGAATCGCACAGAGAGAACATCAAAAGATATGGATACACAGAGTACGGCAAAATTCGTGGTACAACCGAAAAAGAGGCGATTTTACATGAAAAAATACATCGAAAATGTGGAATAAAATTTATTCATAGGATGCTCTGTTTTCGGGAGAAATAACTATGAAAATTCAGCTGGTACTTGTGTACATGATTATATTCAGATTTAATGGCTAAAGTTTCTATGTTTCCCGAAAACAAAGCATCCAGTAAACAAACTCTACCTTATATTTTGAATGTATTTTTTTATGAAAACTACCTCTTGTCTGTTGTATGAACAATTACGAAACATCCTGTATAATAACGAATATAAAGGAATTTTGTCAGAAGCTTCATTTCCATATGTCTGAAAAATAAAGAATTTTAAGAGCTTTGTTTATTAGAATGTTTTCGTTCATTTTCATACGTAGAATATGCTAACAAATTTTATGGCAGGACGTTGGAGTCACCCCTACACAGCTTTTGCAGAATTTGTTTTTTTTTTTTCAAAGCTGTATAGCATTTAACCTTTTGACTGCGGGCTACTTGGAAGCAAGTTGACCGCTGCATGCGGTCGAGCTGCAATAGCACGTAGCGAGCCATTGCATCGAACGCCTATGGGCGTCGACAGTACGCGGTGAACGGTTTTGTCAGGTGTCTATAGGCGACGATCGCAGTTGGAGTTAATTTGTGACCCTCCAATTCTTTTGAGCAGCGTATAAAATCCTCGGTGAAATTCGTGAAATCGTTAACAGACCACTGTCGGATGTCCAACCACTTTTGTCCATGACTATGTCCAACTCATCATCTACACTGGGTCGACTTGTCTACGCAAAACTTTCCAAATTGAACACTGCCTCCAAATGAACGCTACCCTTAGTCATCAAGGGCCGAGTTCAAGGCTGCTTACCCATACCCCTTCCCTTTCCCTAAAATATTATACATATGCCTAGGAATTAGCGACTCCAGACAGATTCTAGTGCAACGCCACAGCGTATAGCAGAATAAACCTCTTCCTCGATTTTAAAAGTGTTGTACTCGATTCCACGACTCGAAATCCAACACCACGTTCTGCGATCTACACGATCATTGATAGATAGGGTACACGAGAAACCGTGAAGAAATTGATCTCGTTACGAATACTTTTTACACTCGCCGTTCGTGGCTCCTTTTGAACGTTCGCCGAGGGAAACTCGCGGAAAAGCGTCGCAAATTTCAACGATCCATCTGGTTACGCGACACAGAACGACTTACGCGCACGTGTCACGAAACCAGAATCACTGGTAGCTAGGTTAACCAGAACAGGAGTAATTCTTTTCCTCTGTATAGCAGGGTGTAACGCGATCAACGGTAAACGCAGTGCTGCGTGTTTCTCTAACGTTTCGCCGGCTGTTTTTATCCGCGACGTATCTATGGCCGCGAAGTACGACACGTTGACGGTTGGATCTCTTGGAATCACGATTTTCAACGTTTCCACGTTCTACGACACGGTATGGCCGTACACGAGCTCTTCGAAATGAATGATCGAAGTCTCCGCGTGTACCTCACACGTCGAATTAACCTCTTCAAGGATACCGACACGTACGTGTACGTAATTCGTTTCTCTAATTCAATGGTTACAGACAAAAATATGACATCTAACGGCCATGTGCGTGTATATTATTCTTCTGACAGATCTTTAAATTTGGTTAATTCTTTACTCTTTATTTTGTAAATATGCATTTATGTCGAGTAAATATTACTGTTCCTAGCTTCAACAAATTTGTCTCTGAAGAGGCTAACTCCTCATGGAGCAGGAAGCAGAGACAAAAACAGTTGACTTGTTCTCGGAATTTTTCTGCACTATAGGATCTCTATAATTCCTATAGGATCTTGTGACCTCTTCGTGTGTCAAATGTTATGATATAGGACAAACGTTTCCATAAACATTTTGTATTATTTATGTGTGCTGAATCCACCACTGAAGCCGTGCCCACATATCATGATGCAGCCTGTGTACAAAGAAGAAGAAACTGTCCGCAGATGAAATCCTCCAGGCAAGGAGTTAAAACGAACAAACCAAACGCACGCCTGTGTCAATATCCCTGAAGAGGTTATCATCGGAGAGCAGACAGGAACACGGATATAGAGTCTCGGAAAGTGTATTATGAAGCGAAGGACCGTGCAGCTTTCGCTAAAGGGCACGACGGTGGTTGCCGGTGGTACGAAAGCGTCTAAAGGCTAGGCAAAGAACGGTCATGTACCGTGGCGAACTTCGATCATGCTTGAACGGGTGCCTTCCTTTGTTTAAAATCATCCCGTTTGCCCGCTCGTGGGATTATATCTGGTTGAGCGATCAAGCATCTGGGAATCATCTCTCGGAACAAACGCCTTGCCCCCGCCGTCGATGTGAATCTCTGCCTTTCTCCGCTAGACCGCCTTTCCCCTCCCGCGCCCCTCCACGCGGCACGGCCCGCCGCGGCCCCCTCCCTTCCCCTCCGTGCCCCTCCGCCGCCACGGACGGCCGCGTCGGGCCGAACACACGTGGAAAACGCTTTATCTTTGAGCGCATCCGATGGAATTCCACGCGGCCGGCTGATCTATGATCCATGACCGACGAACACCGTCCCGACAGAGGAAATCGTCCACGATTATTTTTAATTCCTTCCTCCGGAGGGGCTCGAGCGGCATGGTGCCTCGAAATCGACGGGTTCCGACGTTGTTTTCTGGATATACGACGGTGTAAGGAAATTTTAGTTGATCCAACGATTGTTAGGTGAACGACGTTGTCACGTAGGAAACACCAGGACTTGTCTGATGGTGGAAGTTAAGTTACTTTGGGTCGGTTAGGAGTGAGGTAGAGTGACCGGTTTCAGTGCTTTCGTGTTGTTGTTGATAGCTATAGCGTTTTGGAGAAATTCTGGAGTAGTATTGTTGAGTACGCTTGGCACGGTTGGAGATGATATGGGTGACTTAACCTGTTTAAAAGTGTAGGTTAAGTTAATGGTTAATATTCTATGATTGATAACGTGTATATCAGGTATTTTATTAATTTAAATTGTTATATGTTGTAATATTTGTATCATAATGAAACCTGTGACTAAAATACAGTATTTGAATTGGAGTAATCTAATGGAAGTTGATAAACATACTCTTTTTGAATCAGTACTTAATTCATGGGAATGGGTAAATAATAATACAGAAAACTGCAGAAATAATGATATTTGATAATAATAATAACTTTATACTGATGGAAGCAATGTGTATTTATTTATTTACTGCACAGTTTAAATATTTCAGCTGTTAATTTTTATGATCTTAAGAGGTTCGTTAGTTTGGAATAAGAAAACAGCCTTTCAGCTTGCACACACGCTGGAGGAAGAGTGTTATAAATACGTTTATGTGTTAGTGAATATTTCATGGGGGCATTAACGTCAACATATGAATAATCAAAATAATTAAGGATATCACTTTCTGCTGTAGATAAAAATATTTCAGCAGAATAACTGGAATCAATCATGAACCGTATAAATTGCCTCCGATAATTAATTTCACTATAAAGTTAATATCAACCGCAATTACTTCTGAAGATTAAATTTTGAATGTCACCGCTTTGTCAATTTATCAATCGAAAATAAAATTACTTTAAATAATCTTTACGTCTCTGGAGAACTGTAGAGAAATAAGGTAAATCTCCGAATGTAGTACATGCACGAAAAGCAAGTCTCTCAAGGTGATTTCCTCGTCAACGATACAGCTCTCTCTTTTTTTATCTTATTTTACAAAACGCTATAGCGAATATGCGACTGAAAGGGAAACAAATTGAAAATAGAAGATCGAATAACAAACCGGAAAGTTACTTTTCAAACAGAGATCGGCCTTGAGCGTCCTAATCGGAATATCTATACTATACTAATTTGTAACATTCTGAGCTACGAGATCGTTATCTCGAAACACACGCAGTTTTATGCTTTTCCATTGAGAGATTCCACGATCGTGATAAATCCGATCTGCGGTTATGGTAGCTAGAAAAAAGAGAAACAAGTTTCGTATCTCGTGGCAGGAATCTCGTAATCTGTCGAAGGGGCAGTTCATTAGCGATTCAATGACAGTGAGAAAAAGAGTTTTACGGTCGATATGCAAAGAAGAGGATTTAAAAATGGCGAATGGAACATGAATAATCGGTCCGTGACACAGATTCGTGTGTTTGCTTTGAAAAGCAATGAGTCCGTATTATCCGTGCACGATATGCGGCACGTACATCGGTGGCTGTTACTCCGGTTTACGGTAAGCTGAAACCGAACCTAACCTCTTCGTATTGCGTACACGCATCTTACGTATCGCTTGAAACAGGATATATTTACGTTTCTCCGTCGAACGGCAGACACTGTTTGTTTATTCAGCATTAAAAACGAGCCGAAGTGGCTCCTTCGGCTGTTGCTGTGTTTATAAACGCTGACAAGTTGAACACGCGTTTAACGGTTTTTTAAATTGGCGCGCTCCATGGTGTTTACAAGCATGTCACGAAAGAAGCATGAATTTTGGTAAATGCAGACGTCGCGGTGAAAGCGTGAAATTTGATAATTGCGCATGGTACGGTAAAAGCGTGGAATTCGGTAAATGTATACGTTTACTGGTACCAAGTATAGGTTAGGTGGGATCGAGCTTTCACGCGTACTATTCAATGATAATGAAGTGAACTTTTTTGTTAAGAAATACGCATGGGAAAATGTATTACTAAATAAATTCTGAAATCTAGATATTGCGAGAACATATTGTGATAGAATTGTATTGTTTTTATCCATGTGCACGAAAACGTGTTTAATGTATGCGATATGCCCCCTCAGAGTCTCTTCTTTCACCAGGTGAATTAGAGCAATTATAGCTGTGTTACAGTGAAGGTATGAAAATGTACTAATGAATTGTAAAGAAATGTATAAATCTACTCATGATTGTAGAAACAGTGTATACGAAAAATGAGTAAGTTTTTTTTTTACTGGCCAACGTATGTCCCCACTAACAAGCGTTTACAGAGTTATTGAAACCCTTCGATAAAAGAACACACACTTCATACAAATTCTTTGCTAGTAGCATATCTGATTAATAAATGGTTCATTAACTGAACTGCAGTTTGATGTTCCTTTAATTAGAAGATAAAAAACCGGACGACATTGCTCCACGGTTGGGTGGAAGAGCATTCGGGACCGAGAACTTCCAGCCAACCGAGGAACACTGTAACGTGTGTCATTTCAATTATTCCAATTTACATATTGTGTTAATATGTCAATGAACATGTTCTTATAAAATCTGTGAATAAAATTGATGTCGAGTCACACTCGACAAAAGAGTTCAGAGGGTTAATCAACTGTGGAAGACGAGTTAACTCGTCCTGTGAAGCTTGCTCCACCATAAGCAAGGCGCCTGTTAATTGTCTCACAGTATATGTTAACAAATATTTAAACCAGTTGATCGAAGAAGACCATTTAACGTGCCATTTAAAAAGGTGTTTCTGTGACATTTACCTCATATTTATTCATTTTTAACTACAAACAATAGGCACTCCTAAACAAGGGTTATTACTTTACATGATCAAATAAATAACGATTGAATCTATATGTCACCCAGATATGGGTGACATGGCACTCAAACTGGACTTTCACACGCATTACATTACATTTTAACGCAAGTAAACGAGCGACCTTGAAACAACCACCTTCGAAGCCCGCAGTGCAAGAATGACCGGTCCGTTGAGCGGATGTGTTTTGCTGAGAGGTTACCAAGGACAGGAAGTGAATAACGGCGGCGTTAAATCAGCGACGCGTAACATTTCATTAAGTTTAGACCGGTGAAATTTATTTGTTTGCGATCACGCGAGCGGCGAATAAAAGTGCAGAAGACTGGTAACACGATCCGCGAGCACGCGGTCGGACGTCTGTGTGTTCCACTTAACCGGGCGGCGTTTATGCGTCGGGCGGACAGCATGCCAACCGGCCAGTCACCTTAATTCACGTAATCGAGTAAGACTCGTTGCCGTAATCACGGAATTTTTTTATTTTCGCCCACGAGTTCCTCGAAAATCAAATTACCGTCGCGGCCCGCTGCAATTTCCATCGAATTCCCCGGGGAAAAAAATCGAAACGGCGTCGGTCCGCGCTCCGCTGCGTTTTCATCGGATTTTCCGACGAGAAAAAAAATTCCGTCCTCTCCGTCGTCGACGTATTTCCACGGGAGAGTTGTTGGAAATTGCTTGTTTAGTGGATATAGACAGGTCACCGTGAACACCGAATCGAAAGGGTGTTATTTACGAATACCTGTTCCGGAAGAGCTTCGGTGATTCCAGAAAACGAATTGCAACAAATATCGAGAGTAAATATTTGAGATTAAATCTTTCGATTTATGGTCGTAGGTCGTGGATTTTATTTTTATTATATATATATATTTTTTTTTTTAATTACACAAAAGGATCCCTTCGGATTGAAAATATACGTTACGTCAGTATTATAAATAAAAATTTTATAAACTTATTAGACTCTTCAGGGATAAATTGATTGAAACTAGGAAAAATAATATTTACTCAATATAAATTCATGTTTACAAAATCAGGAATAAAGAATTAACAAAATTTAAAGATCTGTAAGAAAAATAATATACACACGCATGGCCGTTAGATGTCATATTTTTGTCTATAACCATCGAATTAGAGAAACAAACTAAACGTACACATACGTGTCAGCACCCTTGAAGAGGTTAAAAATATAGATCATATTATAAGTAAATATACAGTATTTTTATATTATTTTAAATTGCGTTTACGTATTATCTTATGTAAACTACGAATACAGTGTTTATGTACAGGATGTTTCCCAATTAAATGAGCAAACTGTACTAATATGACCTATGATTAAAGTGTATGAAAGATGTTATGTAAACATACACGTTTCATTAAAAACAGATAGTGGAATATTAAATATAAATTAATGTAGCACCTTTTGAGCAAGGTTTGATGATATTTGGTAAATTCATTTATAGAGCTACGTTCATTGCATGAGATCGTTGACAATGATCAGTGTAGCGTTTAATAATTATTTATTATTGCTGTGTCATGTCGAAATGTCAGCCATTCCATTTATATCGACGTTACTGAGAAAATTGAATTTACTATCGTACGAACTTTATGTCAGTTTTGTTTCAGTTTAATGAAAGCGTTATTAAACCTTAGTTTATGTATTGAACGGTCTGGAACGGTAGACCGTATTTCCATTAGGAAGTTATGCACGAACATAAACATTTAAAACACAATTATTGTTTCAGCGTTGCCACAGCAATTTATACTTTGTTTCTGTCGTCACTGTGTCGATAGAACATTCACGAATCTATGCTCGTATAATTTTGTTTATTCATTCTTAATTATAAAACATTGCTACGGTTCGATCGTTTAATCGTGAAACACCCTGTATAGTAAATTTAAACTCTGCCGCTGCATTATTGATACTAGAGCTCGTAACATCGGAACGAAAAAAGTGAACTGGATCCTCTGGAGCAGTTAATGTGTCTGGCGAACCTATTTGCCAAATTATACATTCCGATAATTGGATCTGTGTGAGAGAATCTTGACGTTGCCGTATTAGGTGAAAATAATGAATGATTTCTGAGCCTTCCAAGTGGAAGGTTGAATAAGTGATAAGGGCTGAGGAGAAGAAACGTGTCCGTATTTGTCACGAGAGTAGCTTGCTATTATGAGACAAGGGGTTAAGAATCGATTGACACTTTTGTGTGTAACAGATGAACTAGAATCTGTTTTTTTATAAACAATTTCTCTCCCTGGATGTCGAGCTGATCTACTCTAGCCCCGTGGAAGTTGAATAGGTTCTCTAATTACACCAATTAATAGGATTTGTGGATATAGTCTATGAAATGGACATAGCAAATCTTCAAGAGACCATGAGAGATTCATTGGTATTACTCCGGAAGAGTTTCCATTCTTCTTCTCTGTATATAATCCAGCATCGACTGCTGTGGTCATTTAGCTTGCAGACCTACAGCTTTAAATGGGTTTCCAATCACCGTGTATCAACAGCAACACAAAAACACTGGAGACTCCCATCTTAGCACTGACAGGCCTAGAGCAGCTTATCTTCAGTGATCAGGTGTCTTTTACTTTGTATATTAGGTTGATCGGAAAGTTCTGTCGTCAGCTTCTGTCTGAATGTTTATTACCGTGTTCGAAATTTCCAGAAATCCCAGAAATCATTTTCATTGTCGAATCGTGGGTAATATAAACCCGAGGCAGTAGTTTCAGAATAGTCACTCCTTCTGGAAATGCGAACAGGAAACACACGCTATGAGAAACTGCACCTCCGTTATTACATTTTGTTCAAGTCCCAAATGGGGAAATGTATAATCCAACATTGACTTCTGCGGTTATTCAGCTTGGGGATCTACACCTTTAGGTGGGTTCCAAACCATCGAGCGTCAACAGAAACACAGAAACACTGAATACGCCCACGTATCTTAGCACTGACAGCCTTAGACTAGGTGAACTTCCATGAACAGGTTCCCTGTTCTTCGTATACAATTCAACTTCGACTTCGGTGATCATTTAGCCCTACTCCAAACGTCCATCAGATGACATTAGCAAAAACCCTGTACTTTCTGTTAAAACGCCTGACAAGGGGAGCGTCCAGAGTCATTACAATGGCCCGCGATCGGTTCACGGCGAATTAACACAATCTGTAATTCGCTGAACACGCGGATGGACCAGTCCCCGTGCCCCGTGAACCCGTAAAACGGCAACGCATCAACAGGCCAATTATAATTATTTTGATTCGGCATCACACGGTTGACGGGCCGGCTAAAGCCACTTAGTGCCTCCACGGGCCCCGCATTCGTTCACCGTTAATTGGATTTAAATCAATGCACACATTGCGAATAACATTTCGACCGGATGCTGCAATATGCGCCGGATATACCAGGGAATCGCGATTACCCGTACGATCGAGCGTGAGGATGGGATCTGCTTTACCGGCGCGTATATATATAATACATATTGTAAATTCATATAAATATATGTTTAAAGTGTACTTTTAATTTACACCCGTTAATTTATCCTAGAACGTGTATACATCTCTCTCTCTCTCTCTCTCTCTCTCTCTCTCTCTCTCTCTCTCTCGCGGTGCTTCCCGCCTATTTCTTCCATCCCTCCTTTCCTGCATTTTCCCTGGGATTTATACGCGCCCTTTTATCGGGCATAAATTATGCAGAAGTCGAACGTACGTGCCTGGATTCCGGAATGGAATATCAGGAAATAATCAAGAATGAATTATTTATTGGGTCGCGGGTCTGTGCCGTCGTCGAACCGAGAGAACACCACGGTAAAGAACCAGACGATGGTTCGATCGAATAGGCCAACTTGAGGGAAATAAGAACAGACCAAAGAAAAGCGTAATGGTAGAAGTGTGCCTGTGAGCGTGTGGGGTTGAAAGGGAAACGAGCGAAGAAGGTAACAAAGGTTGAGGTGAAAGTTCAGGTACATGAGTAGGCGTAAGTGTTAAAAACAAGTAAATGTAAATGAAATTTGTTGAACGATAAATAAATTAATTATACGATGAATAATAATAACTGTAGAAGCTGGGCTTATTAGTCGGAGCAAATACATAAATAGTATTTGCCACAAATGTTAACGGGTGTATATTTTCAAGGTGTTCCAATGATAGAGTTGACTGGCTGTTCGACAGTGAATCGATTGGTATAATTTCGAGAGTGTTCCTTTACTGTACAGAAATTGACAAGTGTGTCAATTGGTCCAAAATTATAGTCCTTGTGCATGTTTAGTCTACTGTCAAATGTGTAAACCCCTGGTCCTTCTTTTTAACTAGCCCCTTGGAGTAAACGCCTGTTTATACTCCGAAACAAATGAACTGATTACAACTTATTTTTCCAAAGATCAGATAGGACACACGATTATATGAACCTTTTTTATTATTCACGTGTGCTGACTCCACCACTGAAGTTATGCCCACATATTATGGTGCATCCTGTGTAGTTAACGCATTCGCTGTCAGCGCAAATTACGTCATTTCATTCGTATTGCCCCATGTGAAACGCTTTCCGTTAGAATACATTTAAAATACAACGAGTATGCTCGTGCTGGCAATCCTGAACACCCTGCCAACCACGAGTATGCAGCGAATGGGTTAAATTAGAACTGACATGTCGATCAGCAAGACCCATCATGACGGTGAACGTGTTAAGGGTTGGGCTGCTTGGTCCCAAGATTATCAGTAGAGCAAAGTTTTTCCGCAAGGAGCATAAACATTTCTTTCTTGATTCTGTCCGTTGCAAAAGACAGCAGAAAACGACGAACAAAATAGAAACAACGAAGAAGGGGCTAGATTAAAGATTGGAGGGCAAGATCGAAGAGGAAGGAGAGAGGGGAAATGATGTAGGAAGAGAAAGAAAAGGAGACAAAGAGAAGACGTTTACCGCTTATTACACGGCAATCTCTTCCTTTAAATCGCAACCTTTTCGCCGCTGCCTCGCTGATTTCATTCTCATTCCGCGAATTCCATTATTTGCAATTGCCCCGCGGTCCAGCGTGTACACGGTGCTCAGCGGGATAAACAAACTTTTCCCGTCTGTTCAGCAGATCGTTCTGAATGAAAAATGTCACATGCGTTATTGGTTTGTTTCATTTCGTTCTGGAGATATATTGGGTTGTTGAAAAAGTTTTTTCGTTTCTTGACATTAACACGTTGCGCCACAGTGAAAACAGCCGTGCCCGATCAGACACGATATAATTTACTGTTTTTTATGTAAATCGTAAAGAAAATCAAAGATTTGAGTATTCAATCGATTGAGTATTCAGTATGAACTTTGCTCAGAATTTTATGACAATCAATGATTATTTAATTAAATTAAATTTGATGTGGGGTGACCCTCACAGCATTCAATGTGTCAAAAAGAAGACAATAATATTTACATACCTACTATGAATTTATTTAATCGATAGCGATAAAGGTAGCGATCTTCTCCAATTCCTACAATTGCTTATCTCAAAATTCAGTAAAGGAATCAGTGAAAAACGCCGTCAACTTTACATATACGGAAGACGAAATTGCTTTCCCACCAACCCAATATTTTGTTTAGTCATATGCAAAGATACGTTTTGGGAGTTCAGTATATTTTATGGTAATATACTTTTCGATTTTCCCGAAGACAAATCATCGAAGGAAAGAAATGTATTCTTCTCCACTTTCAATTTGCATTTGTCCAAGGAATCGCCCGTGGGTTGATTGTATCACGATTTTATGCCTACCCCGTATATAACAGTCATATTTCCGTTCGTGTCACAGGATATTTTGAAGGAATCGGTATATTCGTCACTGTTAAGCAGCCTGCACACAGTGAAACATGTTTCGATGCACCCTTCTCGACTCCTAGGTTTCACGATGCAGGTTGCAGTGTGTGTCGGTTGGTATCGGCGTATCGGAGTCGGAAGTGGTTGCATCGGTAGAGGAATCGATAGCTGGTGTGCAAGGCCTGATTATGATGCAGCTTTCAACATATAGAACATGGCATCGATGTTGATTATGGTTTGATTCCGAAGAAACCTACCTGCATCGTGAAACTAGGAGTCGATGCGTGCGTCGCAACATGTTTCACTGTGTGTAGGCCGCTTTAACACTGTGACTGCCACACTCTATTGGTTCAAAATGACAAACTTTCTAAATTTCTATACAAAGGAAATATAATTACAAGTTAAAATCTATTCAATCAAGAATATTAGGAATACTTATACCTTTTTTATTGGTACCATTAAACTTTAGTAAATAAATTTATGAATACTCGAAATGATCAAATAAATAATGGTTGAATCGAAGTGTCACTCATGTATAAGTGACGTGGCAGTCAAAGTGTTAAAATATCTTGGATAGTTAATAGATAGTTTCCTAGTGGACTTTTTTCAGTGGAGTAAAATAGAATAATACTATTTTCCAACGAGAATGCATGAGTATATACAAGGTTAAGCTGTTAGGCCAGTGATGGCCACCGGAGCTACGGCCTTCCCCCACTCTAGGTCCATTCCCCTCGCTCCACCTCCCTCCAGTTCTCCTCGTGCCTCTTCGGTCAATCGTCGTCCCAGATCACAGTCTATATGAGGGGAACGGACCTAGAGTGAGGGAAGGCAGTAGCTCCGGTTTTCATCACTGTGTCAAGTAATATCAATTAAACATTGGACAATTTGATAGTTCATGTAGTCTAATTTTTAAAATCATTAACACGTGTGTTACGATCGTTCAATTCAAAAATTGTTCACCACAGACGATAACACATATTTAATAGTTTTATTAAATACAGTGTACAGCTTGAGTATGCACACATAAAATCCAAATAATATGTCACGCAGGACTAATGTTAGGATGATCGATGTTCGAATAATCGAGGTTCCACTGTACTGATAAAGTGGAATGATATGAATGCTCCTATTGACGTACATGTACATTCAGTATCCATGATACGCGTATCTCCATACACGTATCTCCGTGTGAAAGCGCTCTAAAACCGAATATTCCATTGTAATAACGCGTATGATGTCGATTGTTCAGTTGCTTCAGAGCTTTAAAATTGCAAAATTTTTAACGAAGCACATGTACGTTCATAACATGAGCTGAAGCGATGATTCATCCGAATACGTCGGATAACAGCGTACGTACAATAAACAGCTATGTCTGGACCAGCACGGGGTGACCCGTAGAACGTGGTGAACGATTTTTTGGAACGCATGCATGCGTTCGTCGTCCTCAAAGGGTTAATAAAAAGCTGTTTTCCCGTGTCCGACTGGTTGCGGAATTTTCCACCGCGGCGCTCAACGTGTTAAATGAATGAGCTCGCATACGCGCGATATCGCCAAACTGTTAACGAACTCTCGACTCTCGATTCCGTTGATCGTCGAAACGACCGTACATTTCAAAAGTCATCCCTTTGATATCGAACTGCGGAACTTTCGCGAAGTTTCGCAAATGTAAACGAGAATCTGACGGTCACTTTTGCCCGGGCGGCTCCCGCGAACCGGGGATTCTCGCTCTCTCTCCTCTCTCTCTCTTTATCTTTCTGTCTCTGTCTCTCTGTCACCTCGCTTTCAAACGAGTCTACACGGGAGGTTCGTTAACTTCCACTCTAATTTCGGAATAAAATATAACGAGCCGGCCGGCCAGCCGTGCCGACGACGAGCTTATCGATTCGCGGACCCGAAAGCAATATTCGAGGATTCCTCGAGGTATCCTGACGGATTTGCTTGGCCGCGAAAATTGATCGGCGATTTTGTTCGGCTTCCGACCGTGAAGCCGGCCCTCAGACATATTTCACGCGAAGGTCTTCTCTTCGTTCACCTTCTGAGCGCTTGTGTATACAGGGTGTCCCATGCGGCTGGACCAATCTACAGCTTTGAAACGGTGAAAGATAGACAGAAATTTTATTAAGTAAAATTGAACGGTTTCGAATGGTCCCGCGGTGCACGTGTCTGCTTTCGAAATGGATGCATTTCGAAGATTGCATGCTTACTTCTATTTTTTAACCCTTCTGGGCAACCTAGTGGGCAAGCAAAGGTATAAATAAGTTTGAAGCTTTGATATTTAAAATATTTTGCATACATTTTTATTTTGAAAACATAAATCGACGTAAAAGTGTTCCAAGAATGGGGATCCGGAGCGGCTTTGCGATATTTTCATAAGAACATTAAAAAATTGGTAGAGGGAATATCGAAATGGGCACCCGGTTGCACGCATAAGCGTTAAACAGGATTATATATTTTGTATATACCAATTGATGCTTTCTTAAAATTGTGTCCATTTCGTAGAAATACGCAGCGACTTCCGAGACACTCCGTACATAAATTCTCAGATTTCAGACTTTTAAAAATTTCTTGCACTTTATTTGCTGAATACCTCCGATTTCGATATTGCATAAACATAATGTTTCTGCAACTTTGATCAGCTCGAGCCGGAATACATCGATCCGCTCGGTTCCCGTTCTCCACGGTCGGTGATCACGATGATCGCGAACGATCAGGCTCCCCGGATCCGTCGGAGCCTGGAAATCCCGGCGAAGAATTCGGTTCGAATCCATTACAATAAACGGTGGAATTTCGCATGGAGAGATTTCGAAGAACATCGAATCACCGGCGCATTAAGAGCGCGCTCTCGTTACGCTTTACGGCGCGCTTTTCAAATTCCGTGCTGAACACGGACTTTTTTGCCCGGTTTTATAATCGGAAACGTAGAACGTTCCAGCGAGCCGTGAACGTGTAACAACGTTCGTCGAGCAGAAGTACCATTCGCCCGGCTGTACGGTGCACGTCGATCAATTTTATCGGTGACAAAGGAACACACGAATATTACAAAAAAAAAAAGAAGAAAAAAGGAGAATAAAGAGGAGAAATAGGGTAGAATAGTTACTTTATTATGTACAGTAAACCGAATAGGGGGACAAACCCATTCCGATAAGCGATTGTTCGGATAATAACCAAATTTGCGAATGTTACATAAAACAAATGGAAATAAAACAATTTCTAAATATGGGTCTATATTGCGTGAAAAAGGACATGTTAACCTTTGAAGGCTGTCGTGGGTGAAATTTCAAATAAAACACTTAAAATAATAGGGAGTTATTGAAAAGGAAATTAAAAAAAAATTAAGAATTCAAGGGGTTAAGTCGCATTTTGACAATTCAGCCCATTTTATTACTGTTTAGTTGGAAGTCTGTATCTGCTATAGTTGAGATAATAACAACGTACAAAAATTTATGAGCATAGTATGAATATTTACGAATAAATCTGCAAGGTTTCATAAAGATATGTTGTTTACTTTTTTAAATAAAAATTCGAAAAGAGGCTGAGAAAGAAGCTAACCCTCTTAACGTATTTAAATACAACTGAATAACTAAATTAAGTAGACCCACGGTGTACGCAACATTTCTTATTCAGAATGGCCTGTTGAGCACGTGAGAGAAGTTTAGAAGCAATTCTAACTTTAATTCGAAGAACATTCATCAAACAGAAATACCATTCGTTGGCAGCACGGTGCGCGGCGATCAATTTTATCAGTGACAAAGAAGCAAGCGGATGGAAACGGGAAAAACGGGGAACAGAGAAGAAAAAAAGAAGAGAAACAGAGAGGAGGAGAACCGAGAGCGAGTCGTTGCAATTATACGAAACAGCTCCGAAAGTTTCGTATTTCCTCAATTTTTCTCTGCTTACCGGGCGGAACACACAGTCTCGGCCGGGTGTATCGAGCAATCGATAATTTCAGCCGGTTCTCTTAATAAAAGAGGAAAATGAAAAAACTTCTCCACCGGGGTGGCCTTTCGCGCATCAAAAAACGCTCGGCCGTAACGACGCGGACGTGAGAAGAATTTTCATCTTCGTGAACGCGAACGGCACTCGGAAACAAGAAACGTGGCATAGTTTCGACCCGTCCTCGCACGTTCACGATAAATTTTCTGATTTAACTCCCGAGTCCGATTCACCTGCTTCCGATTCTCCCGGCGACACTCGCGGAAACGCCTTTAATGCACCCCTCGTTTTCCTATACACGAGAAATCCTTCGAGGACTACGCTTCACGGGATTCTGAGAGGTAAGCGAAATACCGGGGTGAAGGGAGGGCTGTCATTAATCTGAAACATTTAACATGTTCACTGCGGTACGTGACATATAAGGCCCCGTATCGTACCTTCGACCTGTGCGGCTTGTTTTTCATATCTCTGTTATTTGTCCACTATTTTCCAGTTGCTCTGTACCGCCAAATAGGAAAGTTCAGTACGGAGTATATTTGTCCTGTACCACTGAATAGGAAAGTCTAGTACGGAGTATATTTGTCCTGTACCACTAAACAGGAAAATCCTTAAAAAAAGGGACCGCAGTGTACCTGTCAACCCTCTATAACCGGAATTTATTCGCGTATGACGAAAATGATACATCAGATGAATGATAAAGTTTGTATCGCGAGATGTACGCATAATAACAAACGAGCAGGCTCCTTGGGGGCAGTACAGTCGTAGAATATACTTGTACACGGTGATAAATAAATGAAATAAGTCTTAAAAAATATCGATATGTAGATATGTTGGTATATAACTTCCAAGTCACATGGCCCTACAGAGGATTAACCTTTTAACCGAGTCGTTCTTTAATCAGGAGTGTCTATTGTTGAATTATTTACGCTTGAAGTCAAACATTTAAAAACGACGTGACTCATGGGATGACCTGATAGTTTGCTAAATTCCGGAAGATCAGTTCACCAATTTTTTTCAGTATTAATTAACGAAGCTCAAAGAGAGTCTCACAATCAGTGGCACGAAATTACCTGAGTTTCCCCTGGAAAGATTTTAGAATAATTTAGTAGATACGTTGCGTGGGTATAATATTATCACAAATGTTTGAGAGCAAACATCATGTCCTCTTTGATGTATATCATTGGAAATGATGATGAAAGGCACATATCGTTAGAGCAAACGATCTATCGCGCCTCTAATATTCTGCAGGGAAATTTCAAAACCGTGCTCCGTTTGAGAGGGAATCGATATGGTTTCCGTTTACGATGAAAATCAACAGCACCGAGCCGATTAAATGCATTACGGGAAAATATGAATTGATATCGAATCGTTTCTATTTTATTGAAATAGGAGAAAACACGGACGTTCTTGATAATCTGCAGAAATAATATGGCTCTGAAACTTTTCACTCGTAGAGCAACGTTTAGGATTTTCCTGAGGGATTTTCTCGCCTGTTTAAACATGACAAGGATGTTCGGGTCGTTCTGTTGATGCAGAGTTACCTACATTCGAGAGGTGAAAGACTCTACGTAGAGTGTCTTTAACTTCTCCGTCGTATGAGTTAAAGATGACAAACACTAGGAATTTTTGTACGATACAAAGGTAATCTGTAATTATTTATTTATGTTTTTACTGATTCTAATAGGTCTCATTCAGCCCTTCGCAAATCCGATAATTTTTTAATATGATTGACTAGCTGCGCCAAGATATTTCTGCGGTACCCTTCTGGAAACTGCAATAGATAATATTAATACAAAAAATAATAATAAAAGAGAAATAATTTAGAAGTAAGGGGACAGAAAACTTCATCCTCGCCTGTTTCAAAAATATTTTCTCTTATGCAGACTTGCATTGATTCAATGTCACTTGAAAGTAGTGTTTTGAGTTCGATTTTGGTCGCTCTTTCATCATACTGAAATAAAAATATGGTGTTTCATTTAAAAAAATACAAAGCAACCTTAAAATGATGTCTAGCACGCGCAACTTAAGGCATGAACAAGACTAGCACTGATATTTCCTGTTCGGTCGAATTTCTTCCGTTGAAAATCAGTAAATTTCTAAGCGCTACATCTCGATAACCGTTCAAAATCGGGTGCATACATTAAAGGTCAGTGAATTCATCTTGAAAATCATTATCAATAGATCTAAACAAAAATATATAGTTCCATTTAAAAAAACGAACTTGACCTTCATATCTCTTAAAATAACAACGTAAAAAAAAATTCGTCTTCGCCAAAAGATGTGCCTCCTCATGCCATGCAACTTTCATATTCAAACAATTCTTCCATCTTCAATAAGCTAGGAAATATGAGCCTGTAACAGATAAACTGAGACGCCCCGTATATATCTAAAGATTTTTGTGACGTCAGAGGAAAATCTGACGAAACCTCTCATCGTGGATCCCGCGCCTTGACAGTATCATCGATTCTTTCCAAAAACGTCTGGTAGCCCGTCAATTACCCATCTCCGTCTCCCGGAGCGGTTCCTCTTTCCGTTGTTATTCTTCCGGTGGGCAAAGTCGAGACGCGTTCCAGTTACGCGTTTCCGGTGTTCCGGTGACGGCGGGCACGGCCGTGTGTGCATGTACATCAAACTCCAGAGCCAAGAATAACCGGCGTAATCACGTGCCGCCACTTCTGGTAAAACAGTTTTAACTCGACCGGACTGAATGGAGACGACGCGGTCCCGTGTATTTACGCGCGGCCTTAACGTGGTGTGCGTGAACGCGCGCGCTGTGTGTCTCATGCCCAGCACGTGCGCGCGGCCGTTCATTGAACGCTGTATTTCAGCCGTGTAATGATTTACGTGAACCTCGGTCGTTCGGGTATTTTAAGACATGCGAGAAAACGCGAGGAATTCGTCCAGCAGGCGTGCGCATGTACGTACGGCTGGAAACGAGGCTTAAGGAAACCGTGCATCATCCTCCGTTCGAACCGGCCGAAATTTTTTCTGACTGCCGCGGTCGTTTAGCAGGGTGTCCACGGTTTTAGATGGGCTCCCAACCACCGTGACTGCTAATTTATGGCAGCTGCGAGGAGGCGAAAAATGATTTTTAACGACTGCCACGCCGTATTAGCCGAGAATGATGAACTCTCTGGGTTTTTATACGGAACGAATGCAACCTCGAATTGTATATACACATTTTAACCTTTTGAACTCCTCATTTTTTTTTCAATGTCCTCACTAAAATTTTCATTGAAATAGCAAATGATAATTACTTTTTCAACAAATAACACAACGAATTGGCACTTCTTTATGACGAGTATACTCGTTATACGCAGCTAGAAGGTTTAAATATGTATCTCTCATTTTGCTAAATTATTAAATATGCATCATTCACCGATTGAGAGTATTAGATTGCATGAAAATCCGCAGGCTGGTGATAACGGTGTTCAAATGATTTCGAGGGGTGCATGTGGTGGCAACAGTTCTTCCGTGAATGGAGATGTACTGAAGATATGAAGGTTTTCCCTTTTTTAATGCACTGATCGATGCATCTTTCTGGTCTAAATAAAAAAGAATCAACGACAAATTTCCCATTTTCGGTCCATTCGATCCGTGATACGTAAATTCAGTTATGAGAAATATTCCGTTCCTCCGTTATTTCAAATAATCGACGTTCCACCGTATGTTATTTCCACGTTCATCCTGCTGGAACCACAATTATTATTCCATTCGAAGTATTACCCGCTCGCGCGTGTTCACCTTTAATTTTCCCCCCTGGATCTCGTGATATTTCGTTGTATTAACGATCAAATATTTGATACGGAATTTGAAAAAATACAGAAACATTCCTCCTTTTCGTTGGAACACGTCCACGGGAAATTCCCAGCGATCCCGTCTGCGCGGCGCACGTAGCAATCAAGTCATCTAATATTTATAGTCCGTAGCATGTAAATTTCGTTCCCCCGCTCTCGAGGACCGCACGTTTAGAATTCATAGTTTATCATAGGCCACGGTGCACAGTATCTGGAGTTCCGATTTCCGATCAAGCACACGCGAGTTTAAAATGTGCATAGCCTGTGATGATCACGGTTCACATGCTTTCACGATTTTTCCGGAGATTATGATTTCAAGTACCTATGACCTATGGCACCGTAACTCGTGCCAACCGGGTATACACTGGCTAACCTCTCCGATGGCTACACTACAGTAACCATAATCTGTTCACTGAAGTGTCCATAGACCGTAGGCCGCAGTTTAGAACAATTGCTGGTTATACTATCTGCGATCTCTAATTCAAAGTATTTACAGTGCAGGCGATTCGAAGGTTTTACGGAGAACAGAGTCATCCACGCTATATCTTGGGACGTGCAATAAAAACGTGTAAAATCGATCATTGGAGACGGAATATTTGATCGTAGAAAATAATTTGAAAGGAATTTTTTGGGGAACGGTTTAAAATTACTAGAATCTTACTATGTGCTATAATAAAGAGACAGAGTTTGTTTGTATGTTCACAAAAATCTCAAAAGCTACTAAATCGATTGTTATGAAATTTTCACAATACCTTCTTTACATTTAAAAAGTCACTGGGTACATACCTTCTTAACTACCGTGCGGCGCATTGATTACCGTGCTTAATAACTACGTTACTGGAACGCTCATAGGCGTTCTCCGCACGCATCGTAATATTACGAGTGCTTGTGACAAATATTCTAAATTTTTATACGGAATAAATATAATATACAATTATTTTTAATAATTACATACACTACGTGACAACGAGTCACAGTCTACGGTTTACAACAAGACCGTACAGACTCTCTCTAATTGAAACTATTCACAGCGCAACCAATTCGAAAGTTCTCCACAGAAAAAAAAACCGTCGACGCCATATTTTGGAGCCTCCAATAAAAAAATATGGAATCAATCGTTGGAAACGGAATGTTCGATCGCAGAAAACGATTTGGACCGGACATTTGGGGAACGGTTTAAAACGGCCCGGGATACAATTGACGAACCGGGTTTCTCAACAGTTTAAGCAAAATTAGGATAATTGAGGTTTACAGTGGGGAAGATTTGCAACCTTTCTGGCGTTTCGCGGTTAGAGGATGACGCCAGCCGTGTAATTACCGGCGTCGAGCAATTTTCAATGTTTCCGTTGGCTCGTCGGTGGAAGAAGCGAAACGCATCACCCCGGGGGCTGATTCCTTGAAATTGATTCTCCCTGTTCGAGCCCACCATCTGTTCGCGGCATCCCCAAACGAAATAATCGAGGAGATTAAGGCTTTGCGAGACCGGGAGGTCGCGGCTGGTTCCTCCCTTTTCCAATAAAATCCGGCCACGTTTCCCTGTCGGTTATTCCGCAGCTCCGTCGGGATCCGCAAGACGTACCTGGCAGAACAAATTTCCTATTGCGTGAAGCGAGCGGTCCAGATTGCTTTCGAAATATGGATGATCCGCAGCCATTGGTTCCTTGACGAAATCCGTCGAAATCTCGTATTCAACTTCACGCTGCGTAATTAATAATTTTGTAACGAATACTGCGTAATTTGTCCAATTCACAGGGGTACATACCGAAGCGTCTACCTTCGATTTTGATGAAACTTCGTAGATCTATTAACCAGGTCAAAATAAGCGATGCGTATCTTTTTTTATCGGCTGAGCTGCAACTTCAAGGGGTGGTTTCATCCCTTGCACTGGCAGCTGGAGAATACTGTCTCAAAAAATATCATAGATACAAGAAAACTTCTTAAGGAAAAGTTTTATGATTTAGTAAGAATGAGTTACATAAGAATGGTACATAAATTTATTCCATTTTATTTTCACCGAAATAACAGCTTTCAGCTCTGATTATTCCGTCTCAAATTCAGGGCATCCTCTTAATTCAATCTTCCACATGACGAATGTCTATTTTATTCCAAGCATTTTGCAAAGCTGTCCAAAGGGCTTCCACACTTGTTGGTAAGGATTTGTGTACTTCATGTCCCAAACGGTACTATATCAACTCATATAGGGTTACAGGATTAATGAATTAGAGTATTCGTAAAAATTATTAGCAGATTCAAATATCTTGTTGAAGGCATTATCCAATAATATGTGTACCGATAATTATCACATTTTCCACTAAATTAAATAAAGTTGCGAAGAGACTCACTCATGATATCGAACGCTAATAAATAATACAAGTTGATTTTACACCGAAAGGATTGCTTTTGGGATCTATGTTGATCAGACATTTTTTTACTCCTCTCGGTGAGTACTATAAGTCCTTTAACCCTTTGAGTGCTATGGACGCATATATGCGTTCTAAAATATCATTCACCGTGTGCTACGAGTCACCGCACTGGTCCAGGCACAGCCGTTCACTGTGTGTTATAAACCTATGTCTTCGGATAAATTATCATCTCAGCTTATATTATTAAAATGTATATGTTTCGTTACATATTTCGCAGTTTTGGGAGCGTTAAAACGATTGAATAATCGATATTAACCATATTATTATAATGAAATACTCTGCATAACACGCGTTCTACCGTGGAAAACTTCAGCACATAACGCACGCTTTTTCTCGAAATTTTCACCACTCAAAGGGTTTTAAGCATCGGACCCTCTTTTTAACATCCTTTACACATGGGCATGCGATAGATCGCGCCGCGATGCATATCATCAACGATTCCATCCATTTATCCTTATCATAATAGCTGCATGTAATTAACGTTAACGTTCGCATACGCGTTGCAGCGGAGGGTCGGGTACGCGTGTCGGGTCGAGTGTTCGTCCATTATATATTCATTTAACGAAGACTGGAACTAATGCGAGGAGACAATGCAAATGCGAATCGCGCGGCGCACACACGCGTGGGAACGGTAATTGATTAAATTTACGATGAAATCCGTTTCCTCGTCGTCGGCGCGGGTCTTTCGCCTCGCCTCGCCTCGCCTCGTCTCGTCTCGCGCGAGATGCAGCCCGAAGAACAATGGCCGTGGCTGCGATTAAAATAAAACAAATCGAATTCACAGGCTTCGCGGTTGTATAAAGTTCGCGTGGAACTGACAAGCGTTCACAATGCTTCTTTTCACCGGCGAGCCTCTCTCTTCGCAATTCGCGCGTGAATCGGCGAATATAAATATCAGACACGCTCGATCGCGAAATATTCATCCTCTAAACGTACGAGATTATTCGAAGACACACTGAAGTAGTGAAATACAGTGTTCCACGGTTGGCTGGAAGAGCATTCTGGGCCGAGATCTTTCAGAGAACCGAGGTAGGGCCAGTTGTCGCCTTCTCGAGCTGCCTTCGTAAATATTCTCGTCGTAAATATTGTCAATATTTTTTTCCTTTTGTAACCTTAACTAAAAAATAGTCAAGACTCAGTAAAACAAAAGCACGTGGTATATAAGGAAGGTTCTGAAAACCAGCAGCGTCGAGCATGCTTAGTAAGAAAGTGCAGCGTTCCACGGTTAGCTGGAAGAGCATTCGGGACCAAGAACTTCCAGCCAACCAAGGTAGGGAAAGTTATCGTCTTCTCGAGCACAATATGAGGAATCCACTTTTGTGCAATTCTACTCGCACAATTTCGTTTGAAGAGGCAAATATTTTCGAAATATACAGGATGATTCTACCAACTGGGCCAGGCTATAGCTCCGTTCCAAGTGAAGTTAGAAAAAAATCGTAGAGGGAAATTTTGCACTGTTTAACAAGCTCTACAATCTGACTGTATGAATTCTTTCACAAGCGCATCGGCGCACTTGCACTTTTCTTTCAAATGGAACACTACGATTTTTCTCTTTCATAAATTGATTCCTTGTGTCATTCTGCGTATAAAAAGTATAAGAAGAAAGATATACAAAGAAGAAGAAGAATGCATAGAATTTTTACAATTTAGATAAAAATAGCAAGCTTGTGTACTATGTGCAGGGTGATAGATATTTTACTACCTAACCACAGCTAAAGTTGTTACGATTTTGATAAAGCTAGGAAATTTGTGTGTTACGTACAGTGTGATGGACATTTTCCGGATGTCTACCTTCTGCTCGGACAGGCCAATAAACGTGATCTCTCTATTTGAGGTGAAGTTTTTCAAATGTGAATGCATCCTCTGAGGACGGAGGACCCTTTGTGAATGGGCGGGAATCAGCAACAAATCGTTCCATGGTAGCGCTATAAAACGAGAGTTCGCGTAATTAATGCCTTTTCGGTAATCAATAGCATCGATGGAACCGGACGATACCGTCCAAAACTACTTTCGACCGACGTTATTCATTTCGAATCACTCCCCTCCGCGAAATCCAATTTCGTAAATGTTGCGCATTGCTCGAATTTTCCGGCTGGTAATCGAATGCGACGTTGGACCGTTGTCGTTTATCAGAAACTATGAAAATCGTCGAAATGAATCAAAACCCTTTGGACATCTTTTAATTTTAGACCGACAAACTTTTATACACGGTGAACCGATTGCGAATACCTTTTCAATTAACTATGAAACTGATTGCAAGAAAGGCAGATATTTTCTGAATGATTATTTCCAGGAATCGGTCGCTGTCGTTGGGTTAGGTTACACTGCGTTTGAAATATTGTATATGGAGTATTTGTTTATTAAATATGAGGTTCAGTTTAGCATGTGTTATACGATGGACAATTTCTATACGTATTCATTAATTTTTTGTTACACAACTATTAATACTTCAAATATCCACTTTCTAATCAGTATATCAATGGATTCTAATTAATTACTAATAAAAATACCAATTACAACATTGTTGTTGCATTAGTACAATTACCGATAACACAAAGTGTTATCTTTTTATTTTTAATTGGAGATTATACAACTCGTACATCAATACATTCTAATCAATTAACCATTGTTATGTTTTCACTTTTAATCTGAAGGAATAATAAACAAAATGGCGGTTATGACAGTTGAAAATTGATGAGCTTTCGAAATAAACAACAAAGTTAAACAAAACTGTAATTAGAAGTTTCTTGTAAGAGACAGTCTTACTTTAACTCACAACATCTGTTGATGTGAAAATACGAATTATCTGAAAAGGTGAATCTTCAAATTGCAAAGTGGTGTAAAAGACTCTTTTGACTGCTTTTGCTATATTTTTGGACAGCCTATATAACAAACAGCATGTGGGAAAGAAACCATGATGAAAGAACGTTTCGTGTCAAGAAGTTCTCCCTTCCTCCCTCCCTCCCTCCCTCCCTCCCTCCCTCCCTCCCTCCCTCTTTCTCTCTCTCTTTCTGTTACTATTGAAAAAAACTGAGTTTATCCTCGACCTATAAATCCGTTGCTTCGTATCGGTTTGCAATTTTCTAGAACGGCGTTCAAGATTACCTTCATGCACTTTTTCTGCATGAAGCGAACAAGTGTACTCTTGAGTAATGACTGATTTCGAATTCTTAACGGTTTATATAAAAAAGGACTATTAAATACTCAGAGCACTGTATTAAATGCTTCACTGCTGCAGATAAATTGCGTTGAAAGGTACAATAAAAACAAGAACCCCAAATAAAAAGAAAGATAACACATCGACAGAAATGAGAAATTGGTGGAGTCTCGAAGATGCAAAGTATCCAATTTTATTTTAAGGGGGTGCACCGCCCCGAGGCATTTAAAATAAGTAAAATTTGACAATTTTTTCCATAGGTAATTTCTGAATGGAAAGTTTAGATTTCTACAGAGGATATAAACGTAATTTTGAGCTTTATAATTCAATTTTCTAAAAGTAGAAATGTTAGAAAATGGCGGAATGTTACTAAAGGGTATATATGGAAATTTATTTAAATAAATAGACAGGCTTAAACAGGTATTGAATAATTACAAATCTGAAAAACGAACGTTATTCATTACACTTGTTACAAATAATATTATTTTGCGAATGTCACGAACTTATATAAAAAAAATATGTTGAGGGGTACATCTGTACCCCGCACGGGGTCCTATGAAGCTTAACCAACCACGTTCACCATAGCTGCCACCGTGTATCGAATCTCGCAAAGTATAACGCGATCGTGTCGCGGCCAGAATGCTTTCAAGCGAAACAATTTCCGAAGAAGCGTGTAACGTGCGTTCGCAGCAGAAATTCCCCGAAGCCGCGCCATAAGGTCGCGCTCGAAACGTCTGCCGCGGAAGCTTATTTTTTTTTTTTTCCCCTCCCCGTGTGTAGTGGCTCTCCAGCGGTGGGTTAGGGGTAATTGGCACCCTGGCGGAGTCGCCGGAATTGCCACGTTCGACTTTTCCCGGTTTCCGGAAGCTCTGACCGATGGTGGGCAACGTCTGACGAGGACACACCAGGCCTCCGCACTTAACCGCCTGCTTCGTTTCGTTGCACTCGACCGATGCGGCAACGCGGTTCTTTCCTTTCTTTTTTCCGCCTTTTTTCTCGTTTGAACCGGGTCGACGACTCTCCGCGTTCGTTCGATGAATGCTCGGCTTTTTCGATTGCTCACGCGCGAGACAATATCGCCGGCGAAGTCGCAAAAAATAGCTGAACCGGTGAAAAACAGATTTCGCCCGGTGTCGAACGGCGAAAGGGGTGGTGTGCCCCGACGGGCCAGCTTCATTTCTATACGCGTTCCTCTGTTTATGCGACGCGTTTTTCTTTTGTCTCCCCGATGCGATTGTTCTCCATCGAGCGCCATCGATTTACTGTTATCAATTCTGAATGGATCGAGCAGTGCTCGGAATGAAGAACGCCGCTGAAAATGGGTTTACCGATGGGAGAGCTAACGGATGCTTCGATTGGAAAGTTCGATGCTGGGACGTACAGGAGTTGTTCGCCGCGTGTGTGTGTGTTTTGGGGATTTTGGGAAGATTAAGTGATCGAGCGGTAATTTGGGCTTGGAGGTGATCAATTATAATTGGCGATGCTTTGTTTTAATTAATTGTTTGTCGAATATGTTTTATGAAACGTCGATTTTAGCGTATGGGTCAATTGGGTTTGTTTATATGGGATGAGTAGTCTGCGGATGTTTATGCATATATACGTTTTAATGAAACTATGATAAAATTATATTTTCCGCTTTAAATATTGCAAAATTTATTTCTTATTTGACTATTTCTAAAACAGTTCCAGATTACGAACCCAGTCGTTATAATTATTCCATATTATTAACTCAACTTAACCAAACCCAATAATTTCTACAACAGTATCAAATTGCTGATCAAACTCAACCCTTTGCATAATAATCTGACATTACTTTTAACTTCAGAATAACTGTCCACATGTTACTCGTATATCTCTGTCAACGCTTTATTTTAAGACTTTCAAACGAAATAATTAATTACAACGTATAACATAAATAATACATCTTTACTTCCCCTCTGCTCATAACGCAGTGTTCGATTATTTATATCCAGATCCAATCATTCTCATTCGCTACGATTCCAGTCGCACTTCAAGTAATTAAAATTATACTTATCAACTGGTTAATCAATAACTGTTTCACCATCTTCTTCTTCTTCTTCTTTAGTAGCCTAGCATGGATTGCGGTGATCATTTAGCCGGGGTACCAACAGTTTTAGGTGTGTTCCGAACCATCAATTTTACCATCTCTTACATTATGTATGTATTAAAATACGTTACAAATATATTCTGCAATGTTGTCGAGGAAAACTGTTTCAGAATTGAGACGTCCTGTACATCCCAGAACCAGGAACAAGGTCCTTAGCCCCCTGTCGTGCTTTCTAACCTTTTCTTCGAACACTCACATCTGTCTGCTCAACATCTTCCTTACCTTATGACATCCCTGCGTCTCCTCCACACACTTATACTTCCTTGCACACGTTTCAACTAGACTGCGGATGTTCATGCAAATGAGTGTCTATGCCTAATACTTCATATGTATCAGTAGGAACCCCTATGCCATCATCTCACAAAAACTCGTTAAAATTGAAGTCGGACAATTGGAGTCCTTCCCTTGTTATTGTAGTTAACACGTTAAACGCTACGTCGGTTCTTGGGGACCGACACTAAACTTTTCGTTTAGGCGGCGTCGGTCCCTGGGGACCGACAGTATCAAATTTAAAAAATAATACATCATGACTCATATAGTATTAAAAAATATGTTCACACTTTTTAGAAGATTTTCGTCCACCCTCACACAATTTCCCGATTATTCATTCTACAAATTACGAATATTCTCTCGTACAACGCAGTCCACGCTACCACTCGAATCTCTACTATCACTGCTCGAACTTCTAAATCTGAACCCAAACTCGAACGATCCAATCGCGTTTCGCCGGCGGCGGTCGTAACCGACGGGTTTTTACATGGACCCTCGTTCATTTCTGACCGATTAAACAGGGGTCGGTGAAAAGAGGCGGGGAAAAAAAATACTGACGAGCAGGATTGATGGAAATTGATCGAATGTACCAGTTTGCGGGAGACCAAAGAACCTGCAATTTTTTTTTTAACAGACTGAATCCAGCGGTATGGAACGAATGTAACGAATTCGAGTCGAATATTCGAGAGTATTTCCCTGTCGGCGGGCAGGCCAAAGGGTGCACAGCGAAATCGGATTGTCCAGAAAACGAACTGCATGACTGACGTGCACGTTATGAAAGGAGAAGATTAAACAACGCTGGATGGAAGCAAAAAGGTCTCGATTCGAAATAATGTTCGTCCGAGCGACGTCCCGTCGAAACATCTGTCAATCGGGGAGTTTCGCTTCACCCCCGGGCCGTGGCGTTAAAAGCGCGGCGCGCGCGAGGGTAGACGCGAGAAAAAGGAAGGAACGCGGCCGAATTTGATCGAACATCGTGCGGCGACGGGCGGACGAGGAAAAACGAATCGAAAAACCGCGAAACGAACGAGATCGTTAGCGTTTCGTCGTCGCGCGACAATCTATCCCCTAGCTAACAACGACGCTACCGAGCAACGATCGGACGCCACAGTTTTCCGCGGATTTCCCATTCGCCGCAGCAATTTCGTGCCGCGAGCGCTCGTGGAACTGCACGAACGGGAATAAAACAGAAATTTCTTTTTAGCGCGAAAAAACACTTGACCGACCCGAACGTGGAGCCAGTTTCCGCCTGCAGCTGATTCGATCGTTTCCTCGAACGTTATTGCTAGACTGCGGATGTTTATGCGATTATAACGTATCGATGGACCGCGGGTGTTTATGTAATTGAACGTACCGAAACAAGTGGATGGTACACTTTTAATGATGCAATGGAATTGAACATTTAACCCTTTGAACTACTAATTTCTTTTTTAATTTTCTTTTCAATAACTCCCTATATTATTTTAAGTGTTTTATTTGAAATATATTTCAGAAGACAGTTGGTTGATAGAAACCAATTAGGTGGAGACAATCATGTACCTGAGCACTTCAAGGACTTTCTTTTTGTTACAAAAAAGGGTCATAAGCATGTAATATTGTTTATCTAGATAAAAAAAGTATTGCAAAATGTAATACATATTTAAACTGGCAATTTAAAAATGTTGAGTGTGACTCGGTATACAGGAGTACATGTGAATAAAATCGATGTCGTGTCACTCGACAAAGGAGTTCAAAGGGTTAAGGGGGAACAAGAGGGTAACGGCCCGAAAAGTAAAAGTACTATTGGGAATTTATTAATAGAAAACTCCTTAATGAATGTTTTTGAAACTTTCAGGACTTTTTATTGGATATTTATAGTATAAGAAAAAGATTTTTTAAATTTATTTAAGGCAGATTTGTAAGCTGTACAAGACCAGTAACTTAGCGCTGCAAATAAATTTTCGTTGAGTAGTGGACAGTTTTCCGACCAAACGGTTCCTCTGAAATAAAAAAACCGAAAAGTTTTAGAAACTATATGCGGATGGCTATGGTACGGCGTAGGCGATTTTGAATATTTTGAAAAATAACAAAACGGCGGAGTTTTGAAGGGAATTGAAAGGGAAAAGTTTTGTTAAAAATTCAACCCCTCTCATTGAAAAAAAAATGGACAGAAACGACCAATCAAAAAAATCGTACGTCGTACGATAGCCATCCGCATATAGCTTTTAAAGCTTTTCGGTTTTTTATTTCAGATGAACCATTTGGTCGAAAAGCTGTCAACCAGTCAACGGAGATCTTTTTGCAGCGCTAAGTTACTGGTCTTGTACAGCTTATAAATCTGCCTTAAATGAATTTAAAAATTGTTTTTCTTATAATTTGAATATCCAATAAAAAGTCCTGAAAGTTTCAAAAAGATTCATTTAGTAGTTTTCCTTTAATAAATTACCGAAGGTACCTTCAATTTTAGGGCCGTTACTCTGTCGTCCCCCCTTAAAATCATAAATTTACAAAAAAATCTGCAGTCTGCTGATGTCGTATCAGAAGAGTGATCCCAGTAAGTGTCGATGAAAGCAGTTCATCAACATTCGATCGAATGAACCAGCTGCAGCAGCCTAACGCGTTGCGTGCGAGTAATCGCGATGGGAAGAGGCTTCGATATCACTGCTCGCGTTTATCTCTCCAAAGGGGTATTATTTATTCAGTCAATCTTGCGGAAGAACCGAGCCAGACGAGCGTCTCTTTTTTCACCATTGTCTCCATGAATGATTTATGAACGCGAAATACCGTTACCAGCTTCTTCGCGCGATTATTTTTTTCCCTCTTTTTCTGTGTGTTTCAAGTTCGTCCGTGAAAGTTTAAAAAGTTTCACGCCGTTTTGTATTTCCATAATGAAATCGCCCGATGGGGTTGCCAACCCCCGTCGTTTCGCCCGAACGAACGAACGAACGAACTGCAGCGGCGATAGCATTGCACAACGTATATTTGGAGTTCTAACATTCAGTAGGTGTTTCTTATAGACTTTCAAGCGCTGAAAAACGAATTTGTCTATCTATAGCATTGCACCACGCATATTTGGAATTGTAATATTCAGTTGGTGTTTCTTATAAATTTTTAAGCGTTGAAAAACGAATCTGTCTGTCTATAGCATTGTACAAGGCATATTTGGAGTTGTCACATTCAGTAGGCGTTTCTTATAAATTTTCAAGCGCTGAAAAACGAATTTGTCTATCTATAGCATTGCACCGCGCATATTTGGAGTTGTAATATTCAGTAGGTGTTTCTTATAGATTTTTAAGCGCTGAAAAACGAATCTGTCTGTCTATAGCATTGCACCACGCATATTTGGAGTTGTAACAGTCGGTAGGCGTTTCTTATAGACTTTTAAGCGCTGAAAAACGAATCTGTCTATCTAGGTGTTTCTTATAGATTTTTAAGTGCTGAAAAACGAATCTGTCTGACTATAGCATTGCACAACGCATATTTGGAGTTGTAACAGTCAGTAGGTGTTTCTCATAGATTTTTAAGCACTGAAAAGCGAATCTTTTAGGTATGCCGAAAAGTTCTGTCCGTTTAGCGCACATTTATTTCATTAAAGCTTCATATGAGGGAGACGGAATATTACGCGTTTACTTTTACAACGCTTATCTGTGGCCAACGGAAAATTCCAAATTTACTTCGTCTGTGCATTTTCTGGGAATCACTACAATTTCATGCTCTTGAGTTAAATTAAAAGTATTTTGTATGCGATGATGCCAATAAACTGAAATTGCTGATAATGGTGAGGATAAATAAAAAAACTTCATTAACCCATTGCCGTAAATGACGGCTATAGCCGTCAGATTTTTGTCGATGTGCTGGCAAAGGACGGCTATAGCAGTCATCTATCAACGAAGGAACATTTAAACAAAAAAAGTGTGTTTCCGAGGCCAGTCTAGAAAAAATAGTGTACGTTTATGGGTTAAAAAACGGACAGAACTTTTCGGCACACCTAATATAACCCGTTCGAAATTTTTTCTCTTATAACAAACGCGCTACCAAGGCAATCCCGCCATGTTTGAATCAAGAACCCACTCCCACAAGATACATGCGGGTAATTGAAGGAAACAATATTCCTCTCAGGCACCGCAGTAAATTCAAGAGGAAACCACAAACATAAAAAACGTTTTCGCTCAGTCTGTTAGACACTCCGTACCGGGTTCGTCTCGAGTATTCCGCGAAGATTGCTGCGTGCATAGACTTACATGAACTTTCAATTTTCTTACTTGCTTGCCACTGCTACAGCTGTCCTAGGGACAATCGTTTTTATTATACAGGGTGTTTCACCAGTCTTGGACTTAAAATATTTCTAAGGCATGTACCTTTCAAAACGGGTAAAAAGGAAAAAATCGATTTTTTGAAGTTGAGAAACGTGTACGACCCCTTAAAGCGTTAAACGGTATGCTAAACGCTATACTAAACTTTCCATTTAGGCGACGTCGGTCCCTGGAGACCGACAGTATCAAATTTAAAAAATAATACTTTATAATTCACATAATATTAAAAACTACGTTTACCCTTTTTTAATGGATTTTATTGAAACATTTTAAACAGAAACGAGGTTTTCCTTTACAAATATTACAAAAAGTTACAACTTTCTTGGCACAATTTCTACCTATTTTCCTCCCAAATTTGTTTCAATTGTCATTTTCTGTATTTACGCGTCGCCTAAATGGAAAGCAAAGCAAAATTACCTCCGCGCTTAACGTGTTACGGGTTAATACAAACGCAAGAAAAATTAGTCCACAGCATAGTCAAGTGTACGCATACTCAATGAATCTTCACCATCAATTTATTCAAAAATGAAGCATCGTACGAAAAAATGTCCCTCTACATCGTCGACTTATGTCCCCCAAAAAATAACCTTCCCGGCTGTACCACCAGTTTGGAAACATCCTGTACGTTCATTTGTAAGTAAACTTGTATAAAAAATCTGTATGTATCTCGCGTATCTTGTGATTGTGTCTTTGCGCTGCGGAGCCTCCGGCTTCTTTTTTATTCCTGAAAAGTGTCCTGGAAAATCTGCTGGACAAAACACTGAACGCGATCTCGCTGCTGTCTGTCTGCGGCCGCGTGCGAATACCATACCCCGACATGAGAAGATAGTTAAAATTCGTTGAACAGTGTAAACGAGGGGAGCATCGCGTCGCGGAACCGATTATAACGCGACTGGGGTCGTCCGTGGCCTGGAAAACGTAATAACGCCGTCACGTTTTTTTCTTCATCTTCGCGTGTTACGTCGCGCACGGAGAGGCTAAGTGGGTCGTTCCGGGGGCAAAAAGAAAGGGAAACGATTGCCCGCGCGCGCGTGTGCACGACCATAGGTAATCGTTCGCGTGAAAACCGGGAATTTACGATATATATCGAAGCTAATGGTGCTTAGAACACGGTCTGTTGCCGCAGATACTTTTACCTGCATTTTCCGCTCGCCTACCCGTCACCGCCGGCCACGTTGTCTCGGACAACACCTGTTGTTTCATTTTTTCCTTCGCGATCGCCCCCTGGTATGTATCGTCGTTTCCGTAACGACGCCAGACGTCCCGCCTCGTTTCTCCGGAGGAACGTGACTGCTACGGCTTTTTCGAAAATGTTTTCTCTGCCACTTTCGTGTTTTCTCCGGCTGTTCCGTGTGATTTCAGCTCCGCGGGGATGTCGACCCGCAAGGTGGCCGAGGCGTCCGGTCACTCACCGTGCTTGCAAAGCTGCGTTTATTCGGATCTTGTTTAGTTCGTGTTCGACATTCACAAATACTTGTCACGGTGTTCTTCAGTTTGTTGTACGAGTTTGTTTACTTATTTATTGGTGCCTCCTTAGAGCCTTGGGTTTGTGTAATGATCTCAGACATTATGACCGAACTGATGTAATCAATGCGTAATTTTGTTGACCCTCTATGCACGGAATTTTAATGGATACATTAAGTAAACGATAAAGATAAATGATAAAGTTTTAATCGAGAGATATTCTTATAATAATAAGCGAACAGACTCCTCGGTGGCAGTATAGTTGTAGAGTATAATCGTACACAGTGCTAAACAAACGAAATAAAACTTAAGACATATAGAAGTATAGATATATAGGTAACTTCCAAGTCACATGGTGTTATAGAGGGTTACTTTTGTGTATGACGTCGCTCAGTTGAGAGTGACTTCACTTCATTCTCATGTGAGCGTACTTTTTTAATGTGAATTTTAATGTGGCTGCTAGACCACATTTATTAGGTCATTCCATAAATAATGTCAGTTTTAACTGTCTCTGAATGCAAATAAATGAACGATAAAGAGGAGAATATAAAAAATACTGTGATGAGAATATAAAATAAAATATATAAATAATTCAAAACTAAATGTCAGGTTATCCCATAAATATTGCCGTTCGTTACCCTGCTGTATTAAATGACCACAAATATATTATTTAATTTTACGTCAAAGACTTTATTTACATACAAATTTTGGTATACAGTTTCATATTATTATCTAACTTGTACTTTGGGTGCTGATTGGTCCTCTGTCTCCGCCGTTGCGTCTTTGGTATATTTCTATCCTAAATCAACCTGTTTTATCCTCCCTTGCCGGTTGTCATTATAATTGAACAGACCATCTAAGTGTACGGTAGTTGAACCATGACTGTAAAAGATTTTATTTTTTCTGTATCTTGTTATTTAATAAGCCAGGATATAAACCTAAAAAATAGCCCTAAAATGGCAATCAACAAAAAGAGTTTTAATGTAGGATCCCTAGAGGTAGAACCACGATAAGCGAGTGAAAGATTTATTATCAAGTATAAACAACGATATGTAGCATGACATGGTACAAGGAAGAGGTAACCTATATCAAGGAACATAAACAAGCGAACAATGTTTATTCTCTTTGAACGATAAAACAGATATGAACAATTTATCAGCACCGCACGGTAATTAATTGCCTCAATAAAAAGTACCTCAAATCTACAGTTCCATCTTGTTAGCTCAGGGTCTCTTCCAACCCCGCTGTACAGCAGGTGCAGGACGAAATCCTCTCCCAAACTTTCTCTTCCCCTCTTTCTCCCTTTCTGCAGCCGTCAATGTTATCTATGAAAAATGTGTGCAGCGGTACGTGACGCACGGTATATCATTATTAACCCAAAACTTAGTTCGCCGTCTGTAATTGCTTACCTGCAACGGGGAATCCGGCACACGATCTTCCGTTAATCAGCAACCCGCATAGAACGTAATACCACGTTCCGCCACGATTCGTAAGCAGTTCAAAAACAAGATAATACCACAAGGATGTATGTTTCATCGCCGAATGCTCATTGGGTGATCGTTACATCGCTGGGCTTATCGATCCCCGACCTTACGGTTAATACTGTTTGAGGCTTCCGGGTGTAAGCCGTGTCCAGGAGGATAATATTCCCAACGTATCGCCAGCATTGCAGCTACCTTCATGCCAGAGGCTCGAGGATGTAGCAACACTGATGTGCGTCAGGATGTTCACTCGCTTTAAAGTATCCATGTTCATGTTCCGATTCACTGATCAGCTAATCAGTATTTGGTGCTGCAGATGGGATTAAGGTAATAACCGGTATCCCTGTTGATGGTAGGGTTATATGTTGTTTCTATTCTCTCACGTAGAATCAGCTCAATCGTACGATTTGTTAGGGAATACCTAAATATCTACTGTCTCTAGAGTCTAGATTCTAGACTCTAGACTGTAGACTCTAGACTCTAGACTCTAAGTGTAGACTCTAGTCTCTAGTCTCTAGTCTCTAGACTCTAGACTCTAGACTCTAGACTCTAGACTCTAAGTGTAGACTCTAGTCTCTAGACTCTAACCCGAATCCATGTTGATGTTAGGGTTATATGTTGTTTCTATTCTTTTTTCTTGTATTTTCGAGGGTACTAGCCCTTCATTTAGCTAAGATCTCGCTTCTGTCGACTCTTAAAACTCGTACATGAATCTGGATAGTGTACATCATAAAAATATATCAAACATGGAATATCTATTCTATATCTATGTGAAATAATTAGTTATGTAAACTGTCTCACTGTGTAGTTCTTTTGAAAACAAAATTTCACGAAGACATACAGTAATGAATCGAGTGTGGAAGTTGTAGGCATACCCGACGTTTGTTTTAATCAAGACGAATACCAAATACAACTCAAGATCGTGAACAAAATGTCAAGGATTTAAGGAAAATAATGTGTTTATAGAATACATCACAATAGGAAAATTAAATATTGTGACTACAAAGGAAGAATAGGCAGATCAGCCATTATCTTCTGTCGTTCGCTCTCATCTGACTGTAGGTGTTCTTCAACCATATCAAGATCGAATAAATACTTTAACAATAAATATCTCGTAACCTATGAAACGTCCACGTCTAAAACCATATATCAACAGCTTCGCTGTCTCAATATCTACCAGTGTGCGAAAGCTGATCGATAAACTTCCCTTGCACCGATAGATCTCTCCTCTTCCGACCTACCCTCCATCGCGCAGAGAGCAACCTGAAAAATGTTCACGCGAAACGTTACACTTTGCATGCTTTTCGTCCGAGCGTTTCCTCGAAGCGGCTCATTTTTCATGGCCGAACGGTCTCGCGTCCGACCGCTCTCACAAGCGCGTCTTTCATGGCGGGTGGAAAAAAATCGCGTCCACACAACACGGCCGAAAGAAAACATAAAAAGCCGGCGTTCGGCGATAAGATTTTCGTCCGGTCTACGCGGAGACAAACGGTTCGTTATTCCGGCGGGCGAAACGCGAGTAGAGAAGTTTACGGTTTTATGCGACGATAGGAGACGATAAAACTTGGGTCTGCAGAGGTTGCAGGGTGCAAGGGGAGGGCTCGAGTAGGTTCCTTTTTCGGAGAACTGTTTAACTCGAAACAGAGAGGCCTGCGGCGTGACCAGGGTGCATGCCTGCCTCTCTTTCCCCGGCTTCCGTGTGCCATTGCCTTTGTACGTAGAAAGGCTGCATACACGAGCGAACTGACCATCCCAGTCGTCGTATGCACGACCGACCTTTCCAGTCGGGGCCCTTTCATTGGACGGTTGCATTCTTGCTGGAAGCAACACGTGGCGGGTTGGCACCAGTGATTTTTGTCGTTTCCACGGACGCGGATGCATCGAAACGGGAGAACCCTGTCGGTGAAATCGAGCTGTCTGCTCGAGCAGCGAGAGCGCACTTCGATCGATCTGGTAAGGGACAAACCTATTATGATTGTCGTGACTCTTGTCTGCAAGCACACGCTTCCTCTGCAGTACATCTTGTGGCAAGGGTTTCATCTGCATTTTCAAAATACCAGTTCACGTAGAATCAGCTCAATGGTACCACTTGTTAGGGAAGAACATTCAAATATCTATGGTCTCTAGAGTCTAGACTCTAGATTCTAGACTTTAGATTCTAGACTCTAGATTCTAGACTTTAGATTCTAGACTCTAGTCTCTAATGTTTAGACTCTAGACTCCAATTGCAGACTCTAGTCTCTAGACTGTAATTGCAGACTCTAGTCTCTAGACTCTAATTGCAGACTCTAGTCTCTAGACTGTAATTGCAGACTCTAGTCTCTAGTCTCTAGGCTTTAGACTCTAGACTCTAGTCTCTAATTGTAGATTCTAGTCTTTAGACTCTAGACTCTAGAGACAGTATTTATTTGGGTGTTCCCTAACAGGTGGTACGATTTAGGTGAAATGGTATATCGAAAGTATAGATTAAACCCTTGTCATGAGATTTTTTACATCATTGCGTGTACCAGAGTTGACTATTTAACACATTCATAGTCATGGTGGTCATTGGTGTCTGACAGTGAACTTTTCGATTAAGCTGTGACGATCACCGATGCGCCATAGTCGATTAAGTACGTCATGCATCACATTTGTGTATTTCAGTACTATAACTCAATTCAGTACTTCGTTGTTCTTTTTAATACAAAATAAGCTCATCAAGATCAGTTGAAATCAGGCGAATGTCTCCATTTCTACGTTGAGGCAGTGCACGCTGGATAAGCGTCTCTCGTTCTGTCTACTTCAATACATACAGGGTGTCCCAGTCTTTTCTGGCCAATCTCTGTCAGCATATGCTTCGAGTATAAATAAGATAGAAATATTATATAAATATAGGTCGTTTGAAGCTTTATTAAAAAGTTATATCAGGAACACGAAATACGAAGGGAATAGTAACAGGCATATGGAGTAATGAAGTATTAGTTGCTTCTAGGAGTGCTTGGAGTATTATGATACTACTCACTAGGCTACTGTTTTTGAAACCGTGTACATGTTACAGAAGCAACACTAATAGTGCTTTAAGCTTAGCTTTTATCCTCAAACTGAACACCGATAAATTTACGACGACAAATTGGAAGTTCGTTACGACTCAACCCAATGCAGTTTAACCACCCACTCAGTCCGAACACACGTGACGGATTGATAGTCGCGCTCGATTTTCTCAAGAACGAACCCTCGTACGAGAACAATTCATTTTCCCTTATCGACTTAGTTTTGCACGGCGAATCGGCCCGCACGTTTCCCATCATACCATTATGAGCGATTATTCCGTGACGCAAGAGAAACGACGGCCGTAAACGAAAGGCAGTAACGCCGTTACGTGTTGAGGTTCTCGTTCGTGTGAAACGGGAGCACGTTTAAATGTTTCTCCCATCCTGGAACACGAAATTTACATAGAGTCGAACAACGAACCGGCCTTCTTCCATTCCAACCGTGTTTTCAGACCCACCGAAGGAGTTAAGGGAGAATTGAATTTTTCCTATTCAACGGGCTGGTTTCGTTTACACGGCAGCCGAGCATTTTTTTTAATCATCTTGGATGCATCGAGATATGTAAATGCTTTGACGTATCCTTGATGTGTTCGCGTTATTGTACGCCCTCTACCGGAGGTGTACCCTTTTTATATACAGCCAGCCCCGTCACGGTTTCCACGTTGAATTATGCGGGTGTAACGTGTTCATCGTTCAACGATCGAGCATTCGTTCACGTAGCTCGTTTATATTTAAATGAACCTTTCATTTTGTATGACGTACCTTCTTTTTTTTTTCCTCTGCTAGAACGGACCGTGGACACGTCGAATACAAAAGACTGGCACCGTGTTTGGGGTATTCTTACGCGATCAGAATATTTCATTTTTTATTCTACGTAGAACGTTCTTTCTTTTACTCGGTGAACATGGTCACTTGGTTGCTCCGACTCACTGGAATTATACTCACGTAAGTTACACGAGATGTACTCCCTTGATTTCGATTCGTTCGACTTGTACTGACTCGGATTAGAGTTATTCAGTTTGTACTCATCCGGATTATACTCACTCGATTTGTAATTATTTGGATTGTATTCATTCGATTTGTACTCATTTGGGTTATACTCACTCAGTTTGTAATCATTCGAATTATATTCACTCGATTGGTACTCACTCGAGTAGTATTCACTCGATTTATACTCATTCGATTGGTACACTTTCTACTTGCACTCCTTCAGCTTATACTCAGTCCATTTGTAATCATTCGACTTGTACTCATTCGATTTACTCTCATTCAATGTATATTCACTCGATTTGTAATTACTCTACCTCTACTCTCCCGACTTGAACTCATTCAATTAGTACTCTACTTGTGCTCATTCGGATTATACTCACTCGATTTGTACTCATTCGATTGTCATCAGTCGAATTTTCATCATTCTTATTTGATAAGTACTCGCTCGACGTATACCCATTCGATCAGTACTCTGCTTGACCTACTCACTCGACTGGTACTTACTCCATTGACGCTCACTCGACTGATTCTCACACGATTGGTAGTCAGTCGACTTTTACTCACTCGACTTGCACTCCCTTGAATCATACTCACTCTCCCATTCGCTCATACTCGCTCATCGGCACACACTCACGCTCATTCCTCGCTATCTCGCCTGTTCCCTCGTTCGAACCCAAAGAGCATCGTAAATAACCGCAGTAATTATCCTTGCCGCGAAGTTTTAACCGGTCGAAACGTAAAATATTTAAAACGTCGCCGCTGCTCCTGCTGCTTCGTGCTGTTATAAAACGACGCGGAGCTTATGCAAATTAACGATCGCTGAATTTTATGGCGGCTCGATTATTGTTAGTATATCATCCCTGGCGTTCGCGCAAAAACAACGAACCCGGGTTTACGGTGACGTTTGGTAGCGGCTCGGATGACAACGCCGCTGCAATTTCCTATGGAAATGATTCTCCGCGCTCTGCTCGACCTTTTTTTCTGTCTGCACTGAAAAATAAAACTGTAATTAATTTCTGCGTACTGTGGTCAAAATTCACAGACATGTTTTTAACAATGGACACTCAAACGAACGTGTGTTCGGGAAAACATGCTGTACTGCAACAGTAACATGTATTCCGGTTACCGTGTTTGCAGATAACAGTACAGTAGGACGTCGATTATCCGAACTGTGATCAATAACAGAATGTCTCACACTGTAACTGTGTTTCGCATAAAATTGATAATTGTATTTTAGAATATAAAATACACAATGTTAGTACTGATAATTTTGGCTTGTAACTGACATAAGATGACTAGTTTTCGGATGATCGGTGTCTGGGTAATCGAGGTTCTACTGAATTTCTGATCAAATAGCTTTTAGTGTTACACTCCGTTACTTTTTTCGCACACCGCGTGCTGTCGACGCCCATAGGCGTTCGGTGCAACGGCTTATCGTGTGCTACTGTAGCTCGGCCGCACACGGCGTTCTCTTCGTTTCCAAGTGGATCGCAATCAAAGGGTTAAATAAGTTACTATGTATTTATTAACCATTTGATCTCCTTTGTCGCGTGTGACTCGGCATCGATTTTATTCACAGGTACTCCTATGTCGAGTCACACTCGACGTTTTGAAATTGCCAGTTCAAATATGTATTATATTCCGCAATATTTTTGTTTACCTAGATAAGCAACATTACATGTATATGACCCTTTTTTGTAACAAAAAATGTCCTCAGGACACAAAAAAAGTGTTCAGGTACATGATTGTTTGTACCTAATTGTTTCCTATGAAGCAACTGTCGTCTGAAGTACATTTCAAATAAAACATTTATAATAATAGGGAGTTATTGAAAAGAAAATTAAAAAAAATTAGGAGTTCAAAGGGTTAAGTCCAGAATTATTTCGAAAATTCCGCTTCTAGATTTTAAAGATATCAATACCACCATCATCGTCACACCATCCATTAAGTTAATTATGCCCCTCGAAGAATTAAAAATCGATTCCTTTGTATCGTCTGTCTGTATTCTGATGCTTATCATTTACGTGGAAAAGAGTCCGTCGGAATTAGTCCCGTGAAGACAAAAAATCTGTTATCGCCGAATCTAACCGATATAATCTATACCACTGATCCCCCCCATCTACCTGCGATCGGTGTACTAATTTATTTCTCCCTACAAAACGGTGTTAACATCGCCGATGGTTTATTCCGAGCCCTCAGATATTAAATTCACAGGCATTTAACGTTCCTCGAATTTTTTAATTTTTCTGCATTATCGCGGTAAGATGTGGGGCTCGTTATAATTCATGCGATTAACGAGAGATTAGGAGAGTGGCGGACGTAAATTTTCGTCGGAACGTTCGGCACGAGCCCGGCGATGTTTATCGATTGTCCCGCTTGCATTTCATGAATTATTTATCGCGATCATACAGTCACGGCAATCGAATTTGATATTTTAATAAATTTTCATAAAGACGAGGCGCGGAGGAGCGTCTCGGCGCGTGATCGAAATGCAAAAAGCGTGTTTTAATTTATCGACGTGTGTGTGTGTGAGTGTGTCTCAATGTGTGTGCGGTGCGCATCTCTGCACACACACAGAGAGTTTGGTTGCCGGGATCCCGGGACACGGAGGAAAATCAAAGTTTCATTCGGGTCCCGGATCGAAGGTCGACGGCGCGGAAATGCTAACTTCGAAATAGTACGAAAAAGAGGATTCGTGGCCGAATGAAAATTTCAATCGGTACCGAGTAAACTAACGGTTGTTTAAAAACGACCCCGACGTTGTTTCGTGTCCAATAAAACGAAACCGGGGGGAACGAGACTTTTCGACGAGGAATTTCTATTTACGTTGTGTTCTTTCCGGCTGGTTCTCCTTCGACTCGGGATTTTGGGAAAGTTAGGTTAGTTTTGATGGATTGTTTGTTATCCAGGGAAAGACTGTTAACATTCTCACTGGTTTTAGTGCCTGTAGACAAAGCAGAGACTATAGAATTGCTGATAGTCACTGTATTGGCTCAAATGTGATGTGTCGTCTGTGCTAAGGACCACTTTAGTGGTAAATATGTTTTTTCCATTATAATTTCACTTTAAGCTGTTTTTGGGCTACACGAGCATGACAGAGAGCGTCCAACTGCTAACAGCCGTCACATTGGATCAAACGTGACGTGTTGGCTGTGCTAAGAACCACTTTAGTGGCGAAGATGTTTTTTTTAATTTCATTTTGCGCTGCTTTTGTTCAGATGATCAATACAGAGAGCTCCCAATTGTTAACAGCGTTTATATTGGCTCAGATATGTCGTGGCGTCTGCACTAAGAACCACTTTAGTGGCAAGGATGCTTTTCTTCATTAGAATTTCTGTTTGCGCCGTTTTTATTCTGTACGGGCACGGCAGAGACCACCTAAATGCTAACAGCCATTTTGCTGGGTCAAACCCGCCCTGGATAATTTTTCAAAATTTTGTTGCTCATATCAGCTTTACTCATAACCAGGTTACACATCTGCTTACCTGTACGTAATGTTATTTAAACTATAGTTTTACTGCATTAGAAATTCAAAAATGTAGAATTTAACTGAAACATTTTTTTTGGATGAATAATTTCAGCAAGGAAAATAAGAAATTTAGAGGAGAGATCTGTAATTTATTCCTTCAGCGTTTGGTTCAAAGGAGGATGCTAAAAGAATTCGTCGTCGGAAATCCGGGAGAAACTCAGCGCAGACGAACTAGTCGACCATGTCAAATTGAGCACTGGAAATTTATGAAAAATCCTCGGTTTTAGAAATTCTAAATCTGTGAGGAGTTTCTCGATTTACATTTCAAATATAGCCGTTTTAGGTGACTTCGTTAAGCTGTAGCCTTAATATCATTAAGTTAAATATGGAAATATGTATGTCTATTTCACACAGTTAGGCACGAACAGGGTGACCAACCTTATCTATTACAAATCGATATTTCCTAAGTCACTGAACATCTAAAAAAATGTTTTATATGGAAGTAGCATGGTACGAGAGAACACATTTTTTAGTAAAGACGAATCTTGTTTTACATTGGCATTTTGAGAGATATGAAGATGAAGCTCGTTTTTTTAAGTGAAACTGCATTTTCCTCCAGATCATTTGCTGGTTCTTGTCTGCTTCCCCGGTGAACAATTACTATGGTTTAACTGATAACAACGTACAAAAATTCATGAATGCAGCATAAATCTACAAATTTTCATAAACACACGTCGTTTCGTTTATCCATCAAAAATCGCCATAATATACCCTGAAAACGGGCCGAGAAAGGACAATAGCCGTCTAATGCACCGGTAGGGACATATCACGGTCGATCGTGTCCTCCATTGGCGTCGAATCGACCATCAGCCCCTCGTCCTTCTCCGCCGTCGACATCTTCGGACCTATTGGAAGCCGAGCAGCGTCCCGGCTGAGCAAGCATCCGTTCGACGAGGCCCACGCAGCCATTATCGGCGCATCAATTAAGGGCGAAAAATGTTAACGTGTCCCGAACGGACGGGAAAACGAAGTGCAAACAACGATAATTATTCTCCTGTAGCCGCATTCACGGCAGACGTCCAGGCGTCGTGACGCATGGCGGCATTGTTCTACCTACCGACGTCCAACAACAATACGTCTAGGATGACTAAGGCAACGGCCGCCGTCGTCGTCGTCGTCTATACTTTCACCTGTGTACGGTCGTTTGATATTCACGACGAGGCGCGCGGAGAAGTCGACGGGATAATTCGAGAAAAATGCACCGGTGAACGATGACGCATACCACGGACAATAGGAGGAGAGGAAGGATCCTGAAGATACTGCGACGTCGTGGCTAGATGTACCCAATGGGCCGCTAATTCGACGGTTTCGTTGTCATAGGATCGATCCTTATCCCGTCCGGATGACGTTTCGATTCATGATCGACATTCCTAAGGTCCGCTTGCTTATTTTGGACTGTTTAGAGAAGAACCTTGGCTGGACAAAGGCAGCCGGGTTCCCTGCGAAGGCCTCCGCGGTTCATCGAGAGGACAATATAAGGCAGAAAGTGGAGAATTTTGGTAGTCCGGGTGGAGAGGCGACCTTGAAAGGAGCAAGGTATTACGGGCGCTCTCGTGGGACGGTTGTTATCGAACAATTCTACTGTGTCTGACAGAAATTAATGTGCTGGAGCAGCTACGGCGAAGCTGTGAGTTACGCAGGCAAAGATGTTGCTCGAACTGCGGTCGTCCGGTTTTATTTGACTATTGAAACTGTGGAGGATGTAAGTGGGAGTGTAGTGGTGTGTAGGTGTTTGCTCGGTGATGGTTTGGATGTAACCGAAGTTTACTGGGACATGGAAAACAATCTTCGTCTGTGTGGGTAGGGTTGTCGTATGGTATTTAATATTAGTAGATTTGTTGTTGGTACCGGTGACAGAGTCACAAATTTGAGTTAATTAAATAATTAAAATTGGTTTTTAATTTTGAGTATTGAGAAGAGGCTTGTATATACTCATTCAGATTCTACTCACTCGACTTGTACTTATTCGAGTTGCGACTCACTTTACTTGTACTCATTTGAGTTGCTACTCACTCTACTTCCACTCACTCGGCTCAAATTTAAGTTAACTAAACACCTACGAATTGGCATACAATTTCGAGAACTGAGAAGACTAAAAACTCTACGATCAAGTTGTTAAATATTTTCCTCCTTCGCGATTTACATTAAAAACAGGTTGTTGAGCACCTTTTGCAGTATAACTGATGACGACCAATTGTACTGTCTCCAACGCAAACACTTAACTCGACCAGAGATGTTTGTGCAAATACACCTGTTCAGGCTTTCATATTCCCTATATTAATGCAGTTAGATAAACGAAACTTCAACAAGACTGCATCTGTTCCTTGAAACGTTCCATAATACGTAACTTTTATCTTGCCGAGTTATCAAATGTCCATCGCTCCCCAAATTGGATACATTAAATTGCACAAACATCCTCAGTCTACAGATAACACACTGGACACACTTGCGCTGACACGGCGAGTCACTTTCCGGTTTCATCCTCCCGATTATTAATAATACTTTTAAATATTCATCATAACTCCGATAATATCATTAATCTGACCCATACAAGCTCACCGTCCGCTTAATTCTCGCACAAACTTCATTCTGTCGTTCTAATGTATGCATTGAAACGCTCCGAACCGGAAATTCAACCTGACCCAACAAGAAAGCAGACAACAGCAAAGAATGAAAGATATCTCCGGATCTCTGTCGTGAAGCAACCTTGCCCACCCAATTCGACCTGCAGCGGCGCTCAAGGCTAAACCCCCGTAACCCCGGCGATAAAAAGAACCGAACAATTTTGACATCGTCCCGAATTCTGGGACGGTATAAAAACTGACTGTTCATCGCCGTGAAATTAATTCCATGGAGCGCCCGAACGGCAGGAATTCCAGAATGTCTTTTCTAACAGCGGTCGGCAAGAAATGCCTCCGAACGATCGTGATATGGCAAAATGTTTGAAATGACTCCTAACAAGGGAAGAAGGATCCCAACGGATTGTGTGTACACGCACGTGGAAAGGCGCGCAGCACAGCCGCGCGGATACACGCATGCCGTGTGCACACCTAAACAGCTGGAAACGCGGCTACCTTGATTGGACGATGATGCAAAGGTTTGAAAGGGACGCAAGAAGGGAGGACGAGGGGCCCGGGGAGACAGGGGACCGACTCGTTGGCTTTTAATTGCTCGCTTTTACTTTATTTCCTTTTGCAACTCAATGGTCCGGTCTACGGAGAGATCTACCGGGCTTTGATGGTCACGTATCGTTATTAGTGCCGATAGGCCCTCGTGTTCGGGACACTGAGTTCTCGTACAGAAACTGCCGCCACTCGATATGAAAAATCGTAGTCTCTGGAAATCAACGGGTCCAGGGTAGAAGAACGGAGGCTTTGAATATGCCGGGATATTATTCTTTTTTTTTTTACGTCTGCCGATTAATGGGGGGTCCCCGGCTCGAACCATCCGTCGAATTTTTCGACGAATTTTTTGAAGTTTCAAGCTGCCCATTTTGCGTCGGGTGTGCGCTGAGGTTCCGTTTCAGGTTATTCAGAACTAAGTAGTTTAACCTCCTCAAGGATGCTAACACGTATGTGTACGTTTAGTTTGTTTCTCCAATTCTGTGTATATTATTTTTCTTACTGATCTTTAAGTTTTGTTAATTCTTTATTCCATATTTTGTAAATACGAATTTGTATTGAGTAAATATTACTTTTCTTAGCTTGAACAAAGGGTCTGGTTGAATCAGAGGGTCAAAAGTTTCCTTAAATTAAATTGGATTTGCGATGGGTCATTCGATAGCTTATCAAAAAAGACCTATTTTTGCCAAGTTTCAACTTTGTACCTCGACTTGGGGGGGGTAATTGAGGGCAAAGATTGAAAATCACATTTTTGTCCAATTTCTCCTATACCATTGCATGAAAAATTTTGAAAAAATCAGAGATATTTCAGATATCGAGGTACATATTATGGAATTTTTTCAGATTTTTAAATTGAAAATCCAAGTTGTGAAAAAAACGTAAAGAAAGCAGAAAAATATCGGTTTTCTATTGAAGCAGTCGCGGAACTAGATTTATATTTTTACTGTGAGTTGATATTATTATTACTATTATCCAAAATTGTTTTCACATTTTTCGGTTTGGTGCGCTGTAGTTAAAAAAATTAAAAACCGATATTTTCGTCACTCGCAATAGTCAATGTATGAGCGCGAACACGTGTAGTTCTTCACTTTTACACCCTTGGTGTCTTTTTAAATTTGTTTAATAAACAATAATTATTATGCGCAGCAAGACGAAGTAAAAAAATTGTACAAGTGGTAGGAAAAAAATTTACTGGCTTGACATACAGATATCCCCAAATTAGTCTTATCTAAGAATAGGAACATGTTTTATATAGAAGAATTCGCTTCGTTTTTGTTTGGATCACAGCCGCTCATCAGTCTCTGTTTTTATTTAGGAACGTTAGAAAAAGAAGAATGAAAGTGAGAGAAAGAAATTGACGGATGAACCACTTGGAGCCGAGTGACGAGTCTGTCTCGTCGTAGTAATCTAATGGATGTCAATCTTCTATAATGTTGTGTAATAAACTAGAGCTACGTTGCTATCTATCAGTGTTAAGACCCCTGCAACTTTTCTGAAATCTGTCTTATTTTACCTGAATTTTATACTTCTGCTGTTTTGTATTGGATTAAGCACACCCTTAGATTTAATAATTCAGATTTACGATTAGAATTAATAATTCTTTATATAAGTAGGTAGATTAATAGTACAATAGATCAAATTAATTAAATGTATAAATGAACAAATTTGAAGTGTGTATATTATAAATTTGACAAGTGTCCTAACATTTATGGACGACAGTGTGTATGCTTTTTATTTGATCAAAGTATTTAATTTAAAAACTGAAATAAGTTGCTCGCCTTTCGACCACAATCTACACCCCCAAACGCAAGAATACTAACTCTCTGCGCTCGAATCTCAAGACACAGCCCGCAATCAACGAAACATTCCATTCGAGCAGCCGAAGAAAAGGTTAAAAAACCGTTTAAACGTCAAAGAAAATTAACCTATCAATTTAATTAAATCTGAAAGCACATCGATGCACCATATTAAAATGTCAGCTGTACTTTTCACAATCGAACCCTCTTTATTCCCTCACCGTGCTGTCGATACGTCGAATTTACCCCAGAGTGCAAAGGGTTGAATCGTATCCACGCGCAGAAATAATCTGAATCGAACTGCACGTCAAGGGGTTAATTATTTCGGTTCGTCGCCCTTGACGGGCGGCTCGCAATAACGCTGTTTAAACAGCAAATGATCGTACAATTATTTTTTCAATAAGAACTCAATTAAACTTATTCCGAATGCTCGTGGACGATCGGTAATCGATAGTACCGGCGGGATGAATAGGTATCCGCGACGGTCGTCGGGGGCTTGTCTCTCGCTTGAATTATATTAATTTCGAATGACAATGCTGAAGCGGTATAAGTACACACGCGTACACGTACAAGCAGACACACTCGCGCAGCCATCGAATGAAATAAACGGGATAGGATTTATTAAATTCATTAGACGAAAATCCGACGGGGAAACGGTCTGATTGAATCCTTATAATGTTGCGCGGGATCCGGCTTCCTGGATATGCTGAACCCGACACGGGAAATTGATGAAGAAAATTGGAAATCGTAAAAGAAACATAAATAATACGAGCCGAGTTTTAACGAGCGTCTCACTGTAAAATTTTGCGAATAATTGAAATCTTCTTTGATTGTTTGTAACGCTGATCATTCCCTCAGTTTGTCAACGTACAGTGGCGGACCAAAGTATTTGTACAGTGAGAATATTATAAAAGGGGTAATTGTAACTTGTAAATGAATAACTTTATTTCAATGAATTTTGTACATCATTTAAAGTAATATTCAAAATAAATGTGTATGAAAAAGGACAGTTTATATTCCGTAATTTACTAACTAATTTTAACAAGTTACAATTATCTCTTTTATAATCTCCTCACTGTACGAATACTTTCATTCGCCACTGTATACTTGTCCCCTGATGTCAAATTGGCACAATAGCAAAAAATTAATATGTATTAATCAATATGCATTTTTTAACAAATGTCGACCGATCGAGAGGCCTAGATCCACCCCTGAAATTCTAAAGAGTTAAAATAGGACATTATATCATGTCTGACCACGCACGGCACTTTCCACTCTGGCGTTCAACGTGTTAATGTACCAGAAAATTGTAAGATTGTCTGAAATTGTTTGAAAGTCACACGCATGTATCGGTTCGCTCCCATCGCTGGTCCGAAGGAGGATCGTGAGAGGGAAAAAGAGAGAGGCCGTCCCCGTGGAATCGATGAAAAACGAAAGAAAACGTAATCACGCGGGCCGCGGGGGGTTGATCGAGGGAAAGGGAAGGAACAGCGGGGTTCAAAGGTCAAGCTAGTCGCTTCTGCTGGCTGGGCGACGTTCTCCAGCGTTAATGCACCGAGAATATACATGGTAGGGATCGGTAGCAGCGTACCGTAAATCTCCCATGTAAATACACCGGCTGGGTTAGTGTCGTGGCAAACACGGGTTCGGTCCCTTAACTAAGCCGTCCCTCGAAAAGCGATTCTTGTCTGGGAACGATTTATTTATGGCAGTTCGATATTCTTCAACCGCGCGCTCCTCCTTTTTTCCCCGTTCGCTTTCTTCGTTCGTTACCGGATCAGGCTAACTAACGTGAACAGCAGCCGGGATCCGAGTTCGGAAATTTCATTCCGTTGGATCGGCCTCGATCTCTTTAATTAACGAGGATGGTGACCCTGCGTTTGATGGCTCACCCTCTGTCCAACTTTCAAGTCACCGTGTATCTGTATTTTTTAAATGTTCTTTCTTTTTTGGCTGACAGCAACATAGTGTCTTATTGTTATACCACTCCTTCATAGCTAGACTGCGGATGTTTATAGAAATATAAATTGTTAGAGTTCAATAATTATCATGCTAACACGTTGATTGCTACAAGGTACAGACTGAAAACGATACACGTGCTTAGAATACGACACAACATGAGAGTTGTCTCAAGCATAAGCTCCAATTATGCTCTTTTTAACCAACGATGTTGATAATTTTTTATAGTTCCGTGGTTGGGTCTGATGCACCCTTTTAAATATTTTTACCATTACTATTCGTAGTTACATGAATAAGAACTGAATTGAAGTGTCAGCCACATATGGGTGACACGGTAGTCAAAGTGTTAATACAGTTTCAGATCAATAAATATTCTGTTTTTTTAAATACCTTGGTAATATAGCTTTGCGATCTCCATGTCACGTCAAGCTTCTTTTTTGATACACGCGTATAAGCTGAACCTGTATTGACATTTTACACTATTTTTCCTGACCGGTGTTTTTAGAGATACTTAAAATTATTAATCAACATTTTTATATGTGCCTCTTGTTTAACGAAGTGTATTATTTCTAATTGCAGAAACAAATGGACAACTGTAGGAGCATCGAAACTAAGCTCCTCAAGGTCAATTCTTCTTCTTAAGCTCAAAACGTAAGTTCATTCGTAATTCTTTCCACCGTACAGTACTCACGCTAACTCTCAAAGTGACACGATAATCAGAGCGATAATTAGACTACGTTATGTTTCAACGTATTGAACTAATCTCTTCAAGAGTACTAACACGCATGTGAGCGTGAATTTTTATTAAATTCTACCCTTACACCGTAAACGTGGGTCAATCTCGTCCGGTGTGGTTCCAGAAGTTAGGTTGGGTGGCACTATATATTGACAATAATAATATACTCAAACAAATCATTTTTCAAATCTATTATTATAATATTTACTTCGAACGTTTAACACATTGACTGCCACGCTGCGTTTGCTGTAATTTGTAAATTTTCTACAGTTTTATACAAAATGAACATACGCTTAAATAATACACTTTTTAATGAATAATATTAGTAAATTTTAGTTTTTCTACTGGTTCCATCAGACCTGCTCAGATATATTTATCGATGCTACGCATGATCAAATAAGTAATGGCTCAATCGAAGTGTCACCCATACATGCATGACATAGCAATCGAAGTCTTAAGGAAGCTATATGAAATATTTCAGATTTTGTTAACACTTTGATGGCCGCTGCCACGTACCCGCGATTTCTATATTAACTTGAATGAAACGCTTGTAAAATATAAATAAATAAACATACCTATCTATCACTGATCACAAACAAACATTCAGGTACTGATAAAGTAGAAATTATAGAATATTCAATATAAAGATCATCATGTTAAATGTATTGTTATTTAAGGATTGTTGCAAAAATGCTCAAAGATAATTAGCATCTGCAAACTTTTTGCAGGCTCCAAAGTGTTAAGACTTCTAGCTACTGAAGGACGCGTAGGACATAAATGACCCACGTTTACGATTTGAAGGTACCAAAAACACGTCCAAGGGCTAATCATAGGAAAATTAAGGAATAAAAATATTATTCCTATTAAATACAAAGAAGATCGTGTCACTGTGGACCAGACATTCCTCAATTCTTTGACAACAAAACGAATCTCTTCCCATCTTAATAAATTCGTTCCTGAAGAGGTTGAACGAGAAACTTCAATTTGAATGTGCCCGGATTAATATCCGCGGTACGCTAATGGAAATAACTTAACGTGACCGAATGAATCACAGGCACGATCATATTCTGCCCCAGTTAATCGCGCAGACTCCGTACCAGCGGTATCTAATCAAATCTCTCTTCTTAAAATCTTAAACATCCTCATTCATTACCCTCTGATTCTCCGGATCAAGATCCTGATGAGACTGTAAAATCCTGATCTCATCATCGGGGTACGCATAATCTTGCCGGAACCCGTGGCGGCTGTGTTTCCTGTCTGAACTGATCCTTGCTGGGCTGAAAATTCGCGGTCATCGGTCGGATCGCGCAATCAGTCAGCCTCTTTGTTTTCCTGTTAGAAACGTCACTCTGGCGGAATAAAATAACGAGGCGGTTACATTAAACCCGGTCGGAGAATGGTTTGCTCTGTCTCTTTGACCCCGGAGACACTCGGGTGTCGTCAAAAGGCGGTCACGAAGATGAAAGGGGCTCGACCTTTTTTTTTTTGTCCCGTGTTTGTTTTTCAAAGTAGATCTTTCGCGCTCGTTCGCTCCTCGAGCGTCTTAATTTCCACCTGTTCCACGATTTTCCGGTTGCTCTCGTTCGCGAAATCGCGTCTGCTTCGAGAGGCTGCCTGCTCGTTCGAATTACGGCAGCACCTTGATTATTCGAACTGTAATTAGAAACAGGAAGGCTCAGTATTAACTATTAACATAACTACATTTTGCATGCGAATTTCAATTTTATGTTAGAGTGTAAAATACGCAGTGGTGTAATATTAAGTACACAGGATTACTGATGATTATTTTAACTTGTGATTGACGTAAGGTGACCGATTTTAGGATGATAGGAATTTGGATAATCGAGGTTCTACTGTACAGTGAAGCACCGTCTGTTAGGTCAGTCCATAAATAATGTCATTCCATGTCAGATAAAGTATATTTCAATCATTTGACAGCTATAGGCGCCTATAGGAGCTCGACATTTTATATATTAAGACTTATTATATTATTGACTTACTTTTTCACGTAGAATCACCACCTGCTCGGTTGTAGCCCGCAGGTAAATTGTTAAATAAGTACGAATAAATCTGTACTTTGGTAGAAATCGGGCCAGTGTCCAATTAGGAATATTTTGGTAACAGGTGCAGATTGTCCCTTTTTATTGTAGTGTCTGACTTTGCTTGTAATAGTGGAAGAACAGTGGCTCCTTTTTCTATGACAACGTTCATCATTTTGATGTGAATGATGCGTTCCAAATTGTAGATATGACTGAAGCAGAGGCAGCTCCATTGACCAAGAATAAATTCAAAATGGAGAATAAAATTTTTCGCTACGAGTTTTCGAGGTAACTGATTTTAAATATTTTACCTGAAGATAAAAGTGAGTTTGAATGAAATAGAGTATCTTTGTCCGTTCAATAAGCTCATTTCTCTTTATCCGTTATTCGTCGAATAAAGACAAACGAGTTATTCCATCCTTCGAAAGAGGTAAACGGGTTATTCGAACTTTTATTTACATAAAATCCATGCCCATCTCTGATTCTCTGTTCATTGTCGAAAGATTTGGACCAGCCAAGTGTTGGGAGGTGACCGTTGAAGGAGGTCGGTTACAATAATTTAGCAAATCTTGTATGTGGCACTTCACTCAATTTATTCAAAATTTACAACAAATATAAAAATCTTATTTGAACCTGTATTTAAATACAAACCTTCCAAACCTCTGGTCCACTGTACATCGTTAAACAGTGTAGACCAGTCAAGGATGGAGAGTAGCCCATTAGAGGAGCTGAATTCAGACAATTTAGTAAAACTTGTACATTTTACTTTACTCAATTTATTCAGAGTTTCCAATGAAGCGACAGATAAAGACAAAAATCTCCTTCAAAACTTAATTTAGATAAAAACCTCGCCTGTCTCTGGTCCTCTGTACACGGTTGAACACAATGGACCAGCTTAGGGTAGATGGTAGCTCGTTGGAAGAGTTGAATTCAGATAATTTAGTCAAACTTGTACATTGCACTTCACTCAATTTATTCAGAGTTTCCAATGAAGCTACAGATAAAGACAAAAATCTTATTCGAACCCTAATTTAGATAAAAACCTTACCCACGTCTGGTCCTCTGTACATTGTCGAACAGCATGGAACAGCCTAGGATGGAGAGTAGCCCGTGGAAGGAGTTGAATTCAGACAAATTAACCAAAACTTGTATATTTCACTTTAAACAATTTATTCAACATTTCCAATGCACATACAGACACGGACAAAAATCTCCTCCGATCCTTAATATAGACAATAACCTCGCCTGTCTCTGGTCCTCTGTACACGGTTGAACACAATGGACTAGCCTAGAATAGATGGTAGCTCGTTTGGGTAATCGATTTAAGCGTATAATTTAATTTATATTATCATGTACCAAAAGTTGAACAGTTTACTTTTCTCAGTTCATTCAAAATTTCGAATGAACATACAGACAAGGATAAAATCTCCTCCGATCCTTAATTTAGATAAAAAGCTCGCCTGTCTCTGGCCCTCTGTACACGGTCGGAAAGCGTGGACCGAGCGGAGCGTTCGCGGGGTTGGACGCGTTAAGATAATTTAGTGGCTGCCAACTTTATTAGGCGCGATTATATTAGGCCCGTACTCTGGCTGTGATTTATACAGTCGGTGGTCTTAAGCTCGAGCACGAATCACTGTACTCCACGCCATATGGCATGGAACGTGGTAAATCATTGCTCGTTAACCGCTCGGGTTCCTTAAGCTCGTTAGAAAGCGTAGCGCGGGACTTTTTAACCATGCAAAAATACACAGGCGAGGATGAAACAAAAAGGGGGGGGAAAAAAAAAAGTTTGGCTACCGATGCGACACAGTGTTTATATCGCGGCGGTTCCGAGGGATTCATCAGCGTGACGAGCATCGGGGAAAAAAGCGACTCGAATTTTTTTGCGAAATTCGTCAGCGTTACGGCTGCTCCAAATGCACGCTGAAACGCGATCGCGCGATTTATGCGCTTTAGAGACCTGCCATCCAGCTACTGATCGTTTCAATGTGTGTCCAACCCTTTGGGGTAACTCAGGGGATAAATGTTCGCCCTACCGGTGGTCCTAGACCGTCCGAGTGACACGATTTTAGTTCGTGTCAACACATTTCGCGCCGCATCTGCCAGCTACCACATTCAGGCTTCACCACTTGTGAAAATTCTTGTATTTCGATTAGGTCCTCGTCCCTTCCTTGACACATTCTTCTCACAGATTATTCTGTCGTGCGTGGGTGAATTTACCTGAGGCTGCTTGCCTTTTTTTTAACATAAAATAATATATTTTTATGCCTGAAAGTACAGAAGTTTTATCTCCTTGTTTCCGGTAAAAGAATTTGCAAGTTTAACTACTTATTTTTTTATTATGTTGATGTTTTACCATTGTGTCAATTTGTTACCGAGGGATAAGTTAAGTTGAGAAAATGGGGGACGAATGAGGATTAAAAGTACGCTTTAGAAAAATTGCTGTAATTAAAAAGTACACGATAATTTGGTATGTAATTTTACGAAAAATGTATGTTATGAAGTATTACGAATTACAATGTTTTATAAGACAATTGTACACCCTTGATGAGACAAGTTTAAATGAAATCAAGTAAAATGTGTTTATTACGAGCACTTCAAATGCTTTTCTGTATAATCATTTCGTACTTGCAACACAGTGACATAATTAGGTATTGTATAATGAGCAATTATATTCAGTACTGACATTCTGTTACTGATCTGGAGACTGAAGGTGTTCGTAAGAAATATTATAACTAGACTGCGGATGTTTATGCAATTTAACATATCCAAATTGGTGCACGATGCACATTAAATAGCACAGCAAATAAAAATTACATATTTTGAATATTTCAAGGAGCACATGCAGTGTTGAAGTCTTATTTATTTAACTGCATCAACATGGGGAATATGGAAGTCTAAAAATGTATATTTTCATAAACATCCACAGTCTAATTATAATGGTATATCTAATAAAACTGTACAAAAAGACGTATTTTTACGTCAGTGGCTCGAACTGTGTTAATTTGAATGGAAGAAAATTCTATTTTTAATTTCGATAAATTCTCATGGTAACAGACAAACCAGAGGTTATTTTATTAAAATTTAATTTTCTTACCGTTAGAGTTATCGTTTTTATTCTAACGTGGGGAGATCGCGATCTGGATGAGCGCTTCTTCTATTGGACTGAACTCATAATGCAGTGACTCGTGATTTTAATAAACAAATTCTACAATATTGAACCTTTGAATGTGGAATAGTTCAAAGCTCGACACCCTCTGTTGTCGCGATATTTGTAATCGCACCGTATACCATATTGTGTTCTGGACGTTTTGATTGAATTCGAAAACTAAAGCAGGACAAAATTAATGGAATGTCCAGTATTTTGATTTTATTTATTAATTTACTGGTTCCATTTTGCCTGTACCCAGGCGTTCGAATATTGTGGAATAAAAATGTTTTTTTTTACGCAAACATACATAGTCTATTTTTAATAACGAGTCACTCTCGTGGTAATAAATTTGGTCCGTACGTCACAATTGCAAATTCTACAGATTTTAAAAAATTCATTTCTAAAAATATTGTATAACGGCTCGTTCGTTTTTTTTTACAGAATTTCCTACAGAAAATTGCACACTCTGATGGGTGGTTTTCATTTACCATGGTATTTGAGTACTTAAATATTTCATTTCAATACACCCAATAATCAAATCGTAGGACAGAAATTGCTCTTTTGACTGCATTAGTGAATTTAGAATACAGAGCCTCGATTATTGGAGTCACAATGAGAAGTATAGGCTCATAAGTGCATTTATTTGCCATAAGAATCGACGATTTTATTAGACCAGACAATACAGAGTGTCTCAAAATTAATTGCGAATTTTACCGCTTTCATTGCCACAGTGAACATTGCCGTACCTAGTCAGACACATTATAAAATCCTTTTTTTTTTTAATATACGTTGCTAATAATAAAAATATTGACCTATACGATCATACACTTATCATTTTCTGCTATTACTTTGACATTGGCATCAATAGAAGCTTCATGAGAATTCATAATTACTGAAGTCAGCAATATTTGCAGCGCAGGCTCATTTAACCCGGTTAATGAAATCGGGAGAATTTAAAGAAACAAATGACTTTTGAACGACAGTGTATATTTAACAATAATCGGTGGAATCTTTATCACAAAACTATTTAACGCTATCAACGTGCGTTCCATCCAAAGCCCTGTAGGTTCCAAATCGATAGCTGGTCCGATGAGACACCGTATGAGTACGTATATAAGTAGAATGGCAAAGAGACTCTCCAAGAATGAATGTGTGGCTCGAGATGTCGAGATCACAGATCTGCGTACCATTCTTTGCATCAACGCATGAATCCAATCGATCAACAGATTGATAGTACTTAATTTAACCGAAGCGGCTCGAAATTAACAACGATCCGAACGGTGCACAAGGGCTAAACGCTGTGCAAAAGGGTTGTTGCATCCCATCGACGGATCGGCGCACGTCAGAGGAACGTTCTTGCCAACGATTGCTTATCAAACGGTGAAAACGACAAGCGACGATCAAACGAACGATGTCTTTTGTGCTCCCCTGTCTCTCTGTAATCGCGTTTCGAGTGCTTTCGAAAAGCTCTCTCGCGAACGCTGCCCGCGGAACGACAATTAATTACACAGAAAAAAAGGCAATTGAACCCGAACGCGGAGGAGAGCGCCGGGTGAAGCACCGATACCCTCGAAGTGCTCGGTGAAATCTCGGAATCGTGAAACGATCCTCTAATAAAGAGAAATTAATTTGTCGATGAGCCGGCCCGCCCCACCTCCGACTCTCTTCTTAACCGTCCGAATCTATAAAAGCCGTTCGTCTTTGAAATTCGAGGAGGGAAACGCCTCTTCTTCAGGATCGAGGGGTACGTTTGTACAAAACCTAACGACCTCCGCCACTCTCCGCTCTCATCTTTCTCCCCCCCCCTTTGTTTAATTCCAATTACACGGATTTGTTTGATGTCCCACCGCCCACGCGATCTGCCGCTCTTCGACGTCTTCTTCCATAGAGTCGAGTCTTAAGGCGCGTTTACGCCTGTGACGTATGTACTCGAGCGATCGATCGATGTCACCCGCGGCACGCACAGAGGGTTGTTTTTGGAAAGATTGATATTGGAGCGTAATTGGAAAGTACAGACGATACAATAACAGGACGTTCCTGGAGTTTGAAGGTTCAGACCTTCTCAGAAATATTTGCTCCAGTCATAAATCATTTCGGACACATAACAGATGTTTCTCTTTATAAACACTCGAGTACTGTTTACTCGGGCTACCGATTTTTGCTTCATGTTTCAGGGAACGAATCCCTAAAATGTAGACATGTGCAGAAGCAACGATAATCACCCTGTATAAGTCATCGATGAATTTAAGAAGATGAATCGAAAATTATTTGTATCTCATCCAATAGTTGCACAGGAGATCCTCATGGGTGATATTTCACCCACTTTTGCTCTTTTTCGAAATTAATTTTAGTGGTCCATTATGCTATGTTGCATTGAAAATTAGTTAAAATTGTTCAATTTATTAAACACTCAAAATAATTAGACGATTATATAGCGAAATGATTTATTGTTTATTGAAGTTTAATATATTATAGACGCTCCAAATCTTATATAGAATAAACATACAATAACAATGGCAAAACATAACAATATACAATTCATTTTCAAACCTTTGCAGTTGTATTTGCCTAAAGCATGGGTACACTACCGGTCAGAATTATTTTCCATTGAACGTAGACTAATTCTAAAAACTCCTGAAGTGAACAAATATTATTATATCTTTTTAACTGTGCATATATTGAAAAACAATAATATTTTTCTTAACTTAAATTTAAATCGTACAAACAGGCGGATATTGAGATATCGAAGCTATTGATACACGGTTTTAGGCGTAAACGGATCATAGTTTACGAGATACAGTAGAACCTCGATTACCCGAACTGTAATCAGTAACAAGATGCCTCACATTCTACCTATGTTTTTCACAAAAATGATACGTTTGGATTATAATATAAAAATACACGGTGGTACAAAATAAAGTACACAATGTCACTAACGATAATTCCACCTTATAATTAACATAGAAGAAGAATTTTCGGACGAGCCGCGTCCGGATAATCGAGGTTCCACTCTAATTAATGTTAAAATTTTGATAGGGTTTATCTATTCTACTGTAACAACTATTTTTAAGCAAAAGAGCATGAAGCCTAGCAAGTCGTCTAGGCGTTAGATGGCTACAGAGAATTTCTTTTTGCACTCAGAGAAACTTCAAACTACATTTCTTTTATAATTGCATAATTACCCATGTATCTAGTACGCGGTACTCACACACTCTCCTAAACTATGCACCGTCTACTCCTGAAACCATGCATCAACAGCTTCGGTTCCTCAATATCTACCGATATGCAAAATCTCATCGATCAACTCGCGCTAGCACCGATAGACCTCTCCTTGCAAGACCCCTAACCGCATTGTCCTCCTTTTTTACGCTATAATTTCGACTTGCTGCGTAACAAAGGGGTTAACAGCGATACTGCGTCTCGCGGGTTTCTCGCAAGTGTAGACGCAAGCTTTACCTTCAACAGCGTCGTGACGTGAACGGATGGTTATTTAATTGGTGGGGGTGGTTGAGAGGATGCGCTCTTTACTATCTCTCGCCGCAGCACTCGGCAACTTCTCTCTCTCTCTCTCTTTCGCACGTTTTTCCCCTCTTTCGCAAACGAGGACTAGAGAGGAGATCCGCGTGGATAGAACGGCGCGTATAATGAGCGGCGAAAGGAAGAGAATGTCGATTACAAATCTCGTCGATGCTGAATAATCGGGATCCTCCATTCCCTTTTCTCTCCGTCCTTCTCCCCCCGACGATCCACCGGCCGTCTGCACGTCTCTGTTCACCCGTGCGCTCGTTGAATGGAGGTAGCTTCTCGTCGATATTCACCTGCCCGATCGGTTGCATACCTTGGCCTATCCGGCCGTAGGCGGCTCGATTTTAATGGCAGAAGCAACGGACGCGTACAAAGCTTATGATTTCACGGGCTTTCAGAGGCTTCCACGCATATTTACGGCGGTCTGTTTTAGCGGTTTTCGCCGTGGCGCACGCGTTTTAAAGGGAGCTGTACAGGGTGTACCAGAAGCGATGACGTGAAAACTGGAAATTCTTCAGATTAGGAGAAATCGGGAAGTATTTTACCGACTTGCAATCTGACGACTCGTTTTCGAGATACTGGCAATCAACCCTGTTGCTACGAGGGGTGACTTATAGTCATCCGCGAAATTAACTGTACCAGAGTCGCTCAGAGGAAAATTTATTGATCATCAGAATTATCATTAGGCATTGTAGGTTCTTAAATTAAATTTTGAGTTTATACAGGGTGTCCCAGCCATCGCGGTACAACCGAGCAGGGGGTGATTCTGTCATGTTCGCAATCTTTGTGGACGCAGGATCATCTGTTTGATCAGGCCCAGGGGACTGAAACATGGCGCCTAGAAGTCAGTTGAATCGAATTAAGAGATTTTCAAATAACAATTCTGTTTAATTCAAATTTTATAGATTCTCCATTGTTACAGAATTTATTTCATTCCAATTTTTTTATATTACAATGTAAGTCAATAATTATATTTTAATTATACATACATTAAATGTATTTATAAGTACATTTATCCAGTCCAGTTCAATTGTATTCAGACTCCTGATTGTAAATACTTATACACTAGAAATTCGATTATCCAAACTGTAACTAGTAACAGGACGAATCGCATTGCAAATATATTTCATACAAAAATGATAATTTTATTTTAAAATTAGAAACACGCAGTGTTACTTTATTAAGCACACAGTATCACCAATGAGAATTTCAGCTTGTATCTGACACAGGATGAATTTTCAAACGAGTTTTCTCTAACGAGAAATCTCAAGTTCCACCGTATCTCGAAAACGGTGCCCCAGATCGCAGAATGGTAAAAGACTTTTCGGCTCCTTTCGGCTCGGAGAATGTACAGTTTCCACGGTGTCCATCGATCACGGGACACCCTGTGTAGCTGCGGTGGCATGGGATCGTAAAAAGCCGCATTATACGCGCGGCGGTGTGCGTTTAGCTTTCCGTTATTGCCCACGATTTACCTGTGCGTGCTACGCGAGCCGCTAATTAAAATGCCTCCATCGGGCTATTGTGTCACCTGTGCACACGGACGTTTCCAAAGCTGTCGTTGGAATCGTTGTTCGCGTACGATTGAAATTAATATCGCCGCTGCGAAGCGTGGCTCGGTTAAAAGTTCCGATCGATATGCACGCGAATCGACAAATTAATTTCTCGGCCGTCCCTTCGCGTGTTTCGCAAATTACAACGTTGTTTTCCTCGGCCGGTAGAACCCCCGCACGCCAGTCTTGCTAACAAGAAAATTTCCTTGGCATCCTCTGCTGCTTCCTGTCATCGAGCTTCTTTGTGATTATTCTGCAGAGATCAGGCACCTTTGTTTCGTTCACCCTTTGTCTTATGGTAACGAGTCATACCCGTGATACAGATTATGGTTCTAAGAGTTGTGTCAGAAAAGTAATGAGATTCATTTTTTTTTAGAAATAGCGTATTATGTTGTTCATCGAAGGGTGAGCAATTTTAACCCTTTGAACTCCCAATTTTTTCTTTATTTTTATTTTCAGTAACTCATTATTTTAAGCGTTTCATTTGATCCGTATCTTCCTGTTCTGCTTCTCCTCCTCGTTCTTTTTAACGCTTTAAGGTTTGTTGTTTGTAGATATGTTTATGTAAAGAAGTAGATACGTTGCACTCATTTACACTATGGTACTTAACCCTAGTGCGTTCTTCCGTTTGACTATACCCTCAAGGTTTTTGGATCAAAAATTCCCTGAGTTTGTGGAACTCATATTTTCAACTTTACAATATAATGAGAGGATTAACCCTTTGAGCTCCTAATATTTTTCAATTTTCTTTTCAATTACTCTCTATTATTTTAAGCGTTTTATTTGAAATGTACTGCAAAAGACAGTCGGTTGATAGGAACCAATTTACCGCGACATATAAACATGATAATAAATGAACAGACTCCTTGGTGACAGTATAAACGCAAACTGTAATTGTACACAGTGATAAATAAACGAAATAAGATTTAAAAAATATAGATACATAGACATATAGGTATGCAACTTTTCCAGGGCGTTATAGAGAGTTAACAAAGTTGGACATTCCACATGATGGCTGATCGAATGTTTAAAAATAACAACTTCTCAGCACATCGTCCAAAGCTGTACGCACCGGGTGAAACACAATCTTGAACATTTTCCTCTCGCCGCGATGCTCGCCCCTTCGTGTCAAATATTTCTTCACACATTTCCTCGTTGCACGGAGAACAATGGAGACATCCCAGGCTCCAATCCTCGGTGATATCCTGCAGAAAGGGGGCCTCCCTATTTCCCTAATTCCCCAGTTTCTGTTCATCCGCTTCAACTTCCATAATGCACACCTCCGGCCGGAGGGGTAGAGGATGCAGACGTAAGCTCGGAACAGTACGAAAGTGTGCCAGATGAAAAGGGTTAACAAGTTGGCCCGAAACAAATGAATTCGAAGCACCGAACGAACGTCGTTCCGATTTCCACGGCAGAAGAATGGACCGACCTCGACACGGAAAGAAGCCACGGCGGTGTACGTTCCTTTGCTCTCTCTCCCCCTCTCTCTCTCTCTCTCTCTCTCTCTCTCTATCTCTCTCAGTCTCTCTATCTTATTACAAGAACGCATCGAGAGATTCAGGAGAGGTAGCTGTACTCCTGCCGGCTTTGTACGGCCAGCTAATTATCATTCGTGCACGGTTCCAACGGTGAGCGCGCTAACGAGTCGCGTTCCACCGTAAATGGAATCACGGTATATCTGGTCGGTGTCGTGTGTGCTTTCCGCCGTAATTACCGAGATCATCCGTCCCGTCCGTGTGTTCACCGGCACCGTGTCTGTCGACGTCGAGCTTCTACGTGGGAATCGGAAAAATGATCCATCGAGCAGAATGAACGTCCCGAGTCGCGCGGTTGCTCGGACGCGTGCGATACGATGTAACGGTACGTACCTGCGGAGAGCCGGCTTATTATTACGCGACCCTGTTTATGCATGCGGAAGGAAATTGCATGAAAGATTCATCGCGTCTAGCTCTCCTAGTCCCTCCAGAATCTTTCCGCTTTTTTTCATTTCAACTTCGCTAAACAAATAGACGACCCGCCTCTTCCTCGGCTGGGAACTTCCAAGGCTTTTTACCTGTCCCGCGTTAATACGCTGGGCAAAGAGAAGAATCGGATGAGGATAGAGAGTGAGAGAGACGGCAGGCGGCTGAGAAAAATATTGTTTTTTTAATTCGATTTCATCCGAGTCTGCTCCAGGAGAACCGAAAACATGATTTTAAGGGAGATGGGTCTGTTTGCCGGACACTTCTCGCTCGCTGGAGGCATTACGCGCGAGAGATGGATCATCGAAGGTATGGAGGCTGATAATTCTGTATGCGGATTGATTTTGAGAGAACGTATTGTGGGAATTCGTGAAGAATATGGGAATCGAAGCTGAGTCTCTTGCGTTTGTTGACAGTACGTCTATTACCATAGAGCTAGTCCGGTGATATGTTACACGATTCCTCTTATTGTTGGGTCTGGAGGATCGACTCCACAGTATGAGCAGAACAGGTGTGAGTTTACAGAGTTAGAAGACTTGTGGAATGCTTAAAAGAATCAAAGCTTATGATGTTAAGGATCATGAGTTGAGGGATCCGGGATACTGACCTTCTGGAACCTAAGGCGGGTCAATGTTTGGGTCTAGGGACTCGGACTGGACCATGCCAGGTTTGGGAGACCCAAATCGAAGGATCATGAAGACTCAGAGGACCTAGGTTGGCTCATCCTGAGATTCAGAGCCGATTTGAACTGTTCTCAAGTTCAAGGGCCTGAGTTGGGTCACTCTGAGGTTGAGAACTACACCTTTGAACCATTTCAAGTTCGAGAACCTTAGGCCAAGTTGGTTCCATCAGGATTCCTCAAATATAAATTCTGTTTTACAAAGTTCAACTGTTTAACCGACAAGTCCAGGTTGGTTCGACTTGAGTTCTTCAGACTTCTTCCCAACGAACTGGTCTTGAGTTAGGTTCCTCGATATTTACTGCTTCTGAATCAGCGTCGACTCGTGTCTCATTATAATTTCTTGATTACACGCATATTCTTGCTCAAAGTCGCGCAAACGTCGCCTTTTCGTAGGTCATCAAACATATTTGTTATAGTCATCAACTTCGAATCGGAAAAAACATATATTTCCATTTATAAAAGTATCGATTTTTTTGCAGCCTTGAAAAATGTAACCTTGAGAGAAATTGTTTATCGATTTGCTCCGTTGAATCAAACAACTCGTTCCGGAGACATTTCGTGTATCTCCAGAAACAGTGGAGATATTTAAGGTGGTCAAGTTAAGTCGGACATGTTGTTGGGGTGGCTGCAAGTTGGGTCCATCGGAGTTTGAATGCTCCCAACTTGGCTTCCATGAGATTGCACCTACTGAACTACGATATTGCGATGGTTTCAATTAGGGTCCTTCGATATTTGAATTCCTCAAACTTGTCCCCCACGTGCTATAGCATCCTCTGATGCTGTTATATAGATTCCCATAACTCCACAACAACCGAAGCACATACCCTCAAGTTCAACCTGACCCTGACTCGAGTTCCTCGACCCTAAAATCTGTCTTCCTTCTCAGTTTAGCCTGTCCTTGACATCTGGTGACTTCCTGTTCATTTCTCACGGTTCTCACCTGATGCGGAAGCTTCGAAGAAATTCTCCTCCGCGATGGTTACTCTTCCGCTCGTATAATACGATAAATTGAAACGCGTGTGCGATCGATGCAGCGTTCGTTCCTTTCAGCCGTCGCGTTCTAAAGAACCGACAAAGATATTGTAGATAAACGCTGAAGACCGTCTTAAAACTCAATAAAGGGAATGAACAGGTAACAGGCTGGTTAAACGAAGAGAAAAAAAAGGTGAGCAAACTCCGCATCGCCCGGCGCATTCAATCGCGCGAAGGCAGGTGCTCGTCAGTCTGTCACGACTTAAGGGCTCTCTGAAAGGTTTCAGAAATTACATTTGTTCGTCATCGTACGCCTTTCCCTTCGTTTCTTCGCCTCAGACTGACCCTACCCACCTCGGATACATCGTACTCTCCTCCCTCTGCTCCTTTTTGTTTCGAAATTAAGCGAACGGACGTACACGCGGCCGTGGCCGTGGGTATGACGAAGCGTTCCAGCGGATAAAAGAGGATACACGCGGAGTAGTATTTTACAAAATTCAGTTGAAGCTTTTTTCATGTTTGCTGAGATAACAATTTTTCGACAGGAGCGTTCAAATAGTTTTTTATGGAGACTGTGGAGCTGCATCGATGAATTTATTGAAAAATACATGGTTCCATTCGTCGAACTCCTTCGAATATTCCTACTGTATTAGAAATAGTAGCAAATGCATTTTGAATACATTCCCAAAGCTGGCCTTCTGTTTCTATCATATTTTCATAAGCCTTTGATAGTAAATCTTTGAACGCTTGTAACTTTTCGATGAAGCATTTTCGTACGTAAGTTTGTATGAACTTTTTCCATCTACTTGGCCTCATTGACTCGTAGTATAAGTTTGGCCCCGACCTTTTTGCAATCCCTGTATATGGAGACTCGTAATAGCATGATCTATCAGCTGCAGAAGCTGATTAAAACCTAATACAACCACTTCGATAGCTTGACTTGTTAATGGGAGAGCACCCGTCTAGAAAGCGGAGGTCCCGGATTCGATTTCCGATCTGCTCCACCCAATTTTTTCTCCCTTACATAAAGCAGTTCGGAACGCCCTTTGTCGTTTCACGTCGATGCAACGGCGTCCCGTGTTTCTCGGTGAAATAATCGCCGGTCAGGCAACATTTATCGTTTGCAACAACGAGGGACACCGCCGGTGCCTTCACGGTAAGACCCTCGAAGCAGCAGAAATAATTCATTGCCGGATCGAGTATCGAATTGTGCTTCTCGCAGCGCTTCGCCGCTACCGCGTAACTTTTCTCCGTTCCCTTCGGCCGCATGCTCGATCATTATATAGTTTTCTACGTGGAACGAAGGGGAAACGGACGTCAGACCGCGGGGCCCCCGAAGAAATTAAAACTCTCTTTCCCCTCTTCTTTCCTCGCCGCCAGTTCCTCACGCCGTGCAGACGATACGTCGGAATTACCTCGAGCTCCGTTGCTCCTATCGCAGTTGTTGCACCGGCTGCTAGAGAGAGACAAACGGACACCCCGAAGACGCGGTACGTTCTTGTAAGTACGTGCAATACCTCACAGAAGTCTGAGGACGCTTGCCAGATTTTAGAGGAATGAGAATGTGGGATTTGGGGATTGCTGGAGAATTATCGGCACGGTGAACGGCGGATATGGAATAATAGAAAATTATATAATGTGCGGCGCGTTGTAGAAGGTAGACTGCTGGAAAAGGATAAACGGATACCCTGAAGAGGTGGTGTGTCCTTGGAAGTACATACACCAGTACCTCCGAGAAGTCTCAGGACGCTTGCCAGGTTTTAGAGGAATGAGAATGTGGGATTTCGGGATTGCTTTGAGAATTACCAGCACAGCGAATGGCGGATATTGAATAATAAAATATTGTATAGCGTTGGGGGTGTCACAGAAAATAGACAGCAATTTTGGAAAAATTTTAAATGACTTCCCGTTCAGGCCAACCACATTATCTATTAAACTTGTTGCTACGACTGATGCGGAAAGACAAATGGACACCCTGAAGAGCCTGTATGTTCTTGCGAATATATACAATACCTCTCGGAAGTCTCAGTACGCTTGGCGCAATTACTGGAGAATTTTCAGCACGGTGAAAGGCAGATATTAAATAATAAAAAATTGTATAATGTATGGTGTGTCACAGAAAGTTTACAGCTATTCTCGAAAGATTTTAAATGACTTCTCGTCGTCGGTTCACCGCAGTCCAACAAAATTACATAGAAAATGTCAGAAATACAGTAAACATTCATAAGTTAAATTAATGCATAATTTACACTTAAACAAAAGTTGTGCGCAGTTCTGAGTAATGCGATACAATCTCGCTGTCTCGCCCGGGACATTCACACATTTTTTCATTATTACAATTACTCTATTTTATTATTGTACAGCAGGAGATTGCAGCACGTTACACAGAACTGCGCACAATTATTATTTAAGTATAAATTATGCGTTATACATGTGTAGAGATTTCACAGAATAAAGGGAGTTGAATTTTTTAAAATAATAATAAAGTTTGAAAGTTACACTCTGTATACAAATATTACTAAAACTCTCGCTCTGCGAAGCATTCATACAAACAACACTCATGTTTCTATAATTATATTATATAGAATTGAATATATAAATATAGAAAAAAATATTTCTCGATTTAATTTTTTATTAATATTATTTATATTTTCAATAATATTTTATTAATATTATTTATATTTTCAATAATATTTTATTAATATTATTTATATTTTCAATAATATTAATAATCATCCTTAGAGCCCAGGAAGAGACGAAATGTTCGATTGTGTCCAATCGCATCCCTTTTTAACAAAACCCTCCACATACAAATTATGCATTAACCCTTTGGCATACACATAAAATGAATCTCGATGCATTCAAAAAATATTATCTAATATACCCTAACTTAACAGTTGTCTGAGCTTTGCAATGCCATAATAAACAAATGGCGTATCCCAAACGTCTTCGTATGTCAGGGGGTTAACGTAAATCATGAACGTCCACTGTATTTCAGAAATATTGTCTGTGCTGTCTTTCCTGACCACGGATACAGGACTTCCACTGTGCTTCCAGCCACCTGACCCAGTCCACCCGATTTTTTCTCCCTTACAACATAATCCTTTAAGAGAGCTTCTTACAGGGCGTACGGAAACTTTTGAACGATAATGTATGAGAGAGGCGGAGTAGGTGTCGAGGAAACAAGGACGGCGAAGGAGAAAGATGTTGGAGCAGGGGGTGGGGGACAGGAAGGAGGAAGAATCCCCCCGAGGAATTTAACGCACGGATGAAGCCATACCACCATGGATGGAGGGATATTCCTGCGTGTATGAGGACATATGTATACCTGTCTTTCTATATAACGCAAAGTAAATAAGGCTTTCCTTTTTCTCCGGATCCCATCCTTCTCCGGCGCTCTCAGTTCCTCTCGAACTTCTCTCGTTTCCTTCGTCATACACAGCCGCGCGCGTATGGGCGCCTCGGGCAGCTTTTGAAACTTTTAAGCGGATTTCGCCTCGGTCGGGGGCGAGGGGACGCGCGCTGCACGGCCGTCAATCTTTGCCTCGTGTAAAATTGGGCATTATTCCCGGTGTATTGTGAGGGGAAGCCGCGTGATTGGCTGCGTGGCGGCACGCGAATGCATCCACCAGGTGCACACGTGCGGTTCCTGCACGGGCAAGACGTACACCGTGGGCCGTAAATCGTCGTACAAGTGGGACGAGGGAGATTCCATGGCTCAACATAAGCCGAAAGGATAGAATAACATAGAAGAACGAAAAGTCGCATCATCGTGTATCTTCAAATATACTCTTTTATGCCTCTGATTGTCCTGTAGACTCCGTGCGTCAACGTTGCGCATACCTTCGTGAATGATGCGAAAACGGAAGCGTGTCTCCGAAGGATATGGATGAGCAAAGGACCAAAGGTCACTGCTGGCACAAAACACGCCCCCTGACTCGTCAGACTGTCCTATGGACTCCCTGCGTCATCGTTGCATACTTTAGTTCATTCATGATAAATATAGGGCAGTCAGGAAGGAATCAGGATTCAGTACAGACTCCGGTAGCACCGTTACTCTGTACATGCTCCTGGACCATTATTGTAATAAATTTATTATTTACAGAGGAGTGCCTAAGAGTAGCTATTTCTTCAAGGTATTCTCACTGCTGCGGCATAACAGTATGAGGCTGCATTTTCCAGGAAAATGAGCTTGAAAATCAATCGAGTACACCTGACTGATGCCTGGCGTTACTGATTTCACTGGAATGTTACCAGTACGCAGGAACTGATAGAAAAGATTAGTTTAGGGATTGGTAAACTAAAAACGAGATGTTAGGGCTAAATCCGTAACAGAGGACATAGCATCTCTATGTGGAAAATACAAAACAAGATTAAACGATCACCCTGGCGACCCAGCTACAAAGCTATATGCAGTAAATTTATCTAGAAGACTGCACGGAAAGCACCCCAATGACCTTCTTCTTCAGCAACGTACGTTGTAACTCTGTACAGATGATTTCTAATGAGAAATGCATCTACGTGACATTAACACACGACACTGTTAAAACAATTCACCGAATGTCCCTACTGAACAAATTGTAAACCATCTTGGAGTTAACCCTTATTGTGTAAACGTGGGTCTTTCATGTCCGATGGGTTTTTCACTGGGTAATAGTTTTTAAAAATCTGAAAAAATTCATATAGCATCTTCAAACATTCTAAATTAAGATTGTCACGAAAATTTAAACAGATAATTTCTTTAAACGTATTATATTGTAAATAGTATAAAGTAAAACACGTGAAGCGTAGTGAACTGGCCCCGACAGGAAAGACCCACGTTTACACATAAAGGGTTAATAATACAAAAAAAAACGCAGAAGACACCAGGTGACGTTTGTAAAAATTTAGTACAAAGAACACGGTAGCGTGTGCAAGTGGTAAATTCCAATAATTTTTAATGCAAAACATGATCTTCGAAAAATGAACATCTTGGAGTATTCTACTCCCTCGAAACTGGTTCCTCCATGTACACCCTGTAAAGAATAAGACCTGAACGCAGCCAACTCCGCACGTACCCGCTGAATTTTCAAAGCCGATTTCCTCGAAAGAGAGGCGTCACGTGACAAAAATTGATTCTACATTTTCGATGTCCTATTCCATGTAAATTCACATGCTTCTCGGTTCTACCACCGGTTACACCCTGTATACGGTAGGGGTTTGGTATCATCGAACGACTTAATGCCGCGAGCATTCTGCCGGTCGAGCTTCTCCGGATCTAAGCTCTCGACGGTGCTGTTACGCGGAAGAATGCACGGCATTATTTCGTTATTGTAGTATATAAGACGGTCTCGGGAGGTCCCCGACTGAATAATGGATCATGCGCGTTTCGAAAACACGATGAAAAACATAGTATGCCAGGCCACTGCGTGACCGGCATAACTTTGAAATTATTTGCTGTGGAAATAAGATGAAGAGTACGGAGAACGGACGAGTTGATTTTTTTTTCTCGGTCGCGGTTAAACGGTTCGACCCGCGATGTATTGAATTGAGTCTGCAGGATGTGTGAAAGATTGTGTTCCTGAGTATGTTTAATCGATGCGCCTGTGTGCAGGAAGATCTGTTTTGTTTGGGATTGTTTAAACGCGTGACCACTCGACGGTTGACCTAAGTTTGAGAGAAACTGCACTTTCTGTTCTAGCTAATTGTATTTTTTTTTCTCTGTGGAGACCTTTTACTTTTCACCCTAAGTGAGTTCCATGCATTATCGTATGGAATGACCTTGATCTCAGAAATTTAACGCGATGATATAACAATTGCTATTGATTTAGAGATATTAACGATGTGTAGGTAATTTAGATTGAAGTTGAGAAACTGGAGAGTTGTTTACGTTTTTCAAAAATGTATTAAATAAGATGTGAGTGTATATTAGCGACTGTTGCAGTTTCGTGTCTTGTCTGGACTTGTCTGAATGTACAAAAGACTTCATACATTTTTTGGATGCTGAGTGCGAGCGAATATAGCCACTTTCTGCTTCGGGTTGCTTGGAAAAACCCTAACTCTCGGCCCAGAGTATTGTCCTCTTCCAGTGTACCGTTTCATGAGCTTACGATCCATCAGTGGCTATTAACTCGGAAAAACTATCGATCTTCCAATTTCTCAGTATTACTAAAACAATTTCGTTGATACCATAAGCTCTATATAACAATTTGCTAAATCCCCGAGTATTATTCCGCCTGGCCGGGGCGCAACACTATGCATGCGCCCATATCACTCAGAGGGTTAATCTGACGTCCAAACGACCCCGTATCCTCCAAACAATTTCAACAAACGGAACAACAGCAAACTGAAACTCGACCGATCAAACGACCCTATAGAACAACCGTCCAACGTCCTCGAACAATCTCATCGTCTCTGCCATCCTCAACGGTCCTGGCCGGGTCTAGAAAATATCCAGGCTCTCCGTCGAAAAAAGGGCTCCCGTTTCACGCTGTTTTCCTCATTGTAGCTACGAGAGAAAGATCCTCGAGAACGTTCGTTTGTTTTCCCGCTGGCTTTGTCCGCTCTCGAGAAATTTATCGTCCGTATTCCCTTGTTTTTCGGTAAACTGCCGCCGGTACAAAGAGTCGCTGAAAGAGGGGAACAAAAAAAAAAAGGAGGGTAAACGAGGCGTTCGCGAGTGGCAACCGCGAGCGCCGCGAAATTTTTCCGTGCTTTCTTTCATCCCGGTGACCGTGCGCCCGTTCCCGGGGTTTTCACGCCTTCGCCTGGAATCGGATCCACGGAAAATCAAGGCCGTTCCGACCGAGTCGGACGCGGTCAATCGGACGGTCGATTTCCCGGCGATTCTGATCCTTTCTGAACCGGAAATCCAGCTCTGCCGTGGAATCGCGTACAATGGCCTCGCATACGCGTCGGCAAACACGTATGCGCACATAGAGAAAGAGACTTTGGTGCAGTGACATCGGAGACGGACGAAACTGGAAACAAAGCGAAGGATGAAAAGGATTCGAAGCAGGTGGAGGTGGAACGCGGATGTACCGGTACCGATAACACTCGACGTGCATCGATAATGCTAACCGGAGACGTTCAGATTAGGCTGCTCAAAGACGTAACTGCGGATTCTCATGCGATGTACATTTTTAACGCAGTCCCTGCCACAGTAGAACATTCCGTAACTAGACAGACATGTAAAAGTGGCTATTTATTAATACACTTGGTTGATTGTACAAATGTTTATCTGTTTGATATTACAGTTTCTATTTCTACTATCATTTTAACGAAAATGTTACTGAAAATTCCATAAGGGTTGGTGTAGTTATGTGAGCGAATTAAAATTGATGCGTGTACCGAAAACGGTACACGTGGCAGGGAACGCGTTAAACTTTAATATTTTTCATTCAACCCTAAATAACTAAGCTGTCTGTGAATAACGTTATTACTAAGAATTCGTGAAAATGACGACGTCGATTAGAAGCACGAATATAATTGAATTTTTTTTTACTTAACAACAAAAATATTCTATCTTATAAAGAAACAGGATAAATGAAGTTAGATAGTTATTTTTGGTATTGAATTTATTAGTAAATGAATAAGCAAATAATTGGTTTATTTAGTAAGCGGATCATCCGAAATCACGAGATTCAAGTGTTCCGATCGTCATTTTTACGAAAGCTTAGTTACCCAGGGTTAAATGTGGCAGGTGAAACGCAACTATGGCAGAACTGCATTTTGCGGTTGAAATTGTTTAAACATACATTTTTTGGAAGTATTATATAACTTGCATATGTTAAATTGCATACAGATCCGCAGTCTAGTTATAACTTTGTTTGGGATTTGATGTGTAATTTGTTTTATCCCCTTCGATACGAAGTGTGACTATAGTCATCTGCCATCGAGCAATCGGAGTGTGCGAAGAGCCATTAACGACACCCAACGAATATTTATCACATATTAATGAAACAATCAAATGTTGCTATGAGAAGCCTGTCAGAAGTATGACCTTAAAGGCCATTGACAGACGCTTTCATGTAATATAAAAAAATATGTGGCATTCCATTTATAAAATTAAAGGTCACCTTCGTTTCTCGAAGAATATTGCAGAGATAAAAAATTTACATACGCTATTATGTTGGTTATAAAAAACCGAAAAACTTTGTCCTCTTTCATTTTTTGCACATACTTACCATTTCCGTCATTCCACCCTGTATAACCATTTCTACCAACGTTACCCCACTGTTACAAAATCAACGACACCTGTTAAAAATACATCAAAAATGTTGCAATCACCCAATAAAAAATGCTTGTCAACGAACATGTTAAAAAAGAATATCGTTTATTTATTTATTCGGTGACAGCTTCGACCGCTACGACGTTCAGCTGTAACAAAATATGAAAATGCTTCCGCTGAAGCTCCGCAGTTCTCGCTGTGCCAGCGAACGGTGCTAACGATATCGCCGATAGGTTCCGGATTATCAATCACGCATCGATATGAACTCAACGATCCGTCCGAGCGTGTCTACGGTGGAACCACGTTCGAACGGACCGGGAGAGAATAAAACGGCGAAGACGAAGGATTGAGGGGTAGAGCTGGAAGCGGGTTCATCAGAGAAGTATGGGAGGAATGAAAGGGCTAGGGCTGGCGCGTGAAAGGAGGCGGAGGAAGACATCGAGAAGTGAAACTTCACGGCAGTCGAGGAAGCGGGAAGAAAAAGTTGGCGTTCGAAGGAAGAAAAGGAACGGCGGAAAGATAGAAGGAGAGATGGAAGCATTTCGAGTAGCGGCAACGACGGCATAGTACCTTGAATGCCTCAGCGCGCATCCCACAACAGTTTGCGAAAATTACTGCTGTCATTTGCCGTCGGCTTTGTTCTTCGACCGGCCGTGTTGGTTCGTCCGTGTGTACGTGTACACGTCCACGTGCATGCACGCGGAACATGCACACAGAGACACGTAGCTCTTGGTGCACACGCACATGGACGGAGCCGGTGGTATTATTGTGAGCGAGCATGCTCGAAGCAATTTCCGATCCACCTTCCTCGCTCTATCCTCTCCGTCCATTTCTCTTTACCTTCTGCCCGTCTCTCTTTCTCCTCCCGCCCCTCCACCTCTACCCGTCTCTCTTTCTCTCCACGCTTGTCTCCCGCTTCCACCGTGTCCATCCTATCTCCGCGTCTAACCCCTGAATGCATCCGCCCGGTGCACGTTCATCCCAATCGGTTGTATTTGCACTTAATTGCTTCTCGTAAGGTATTATTACGGCACGTTTAAAAGTACGCGCCAGTGCTTTGCATGGGAAATGAAAAGAGGGGTTTCATTGCTGTGCTTCCCTGGATATCGCCCCGACGAAACGGGGATAGACGTTCGGACGGTGTCCCGATGCGACTGGAGGATGAATGGACGGGTACACCGAGTCGTGGGCGATATTTTTTTGAAGCATGTTATTGACACAGAGCGATAGGGGTGGGTTTTTTATTTTGATTGACAGGGAGAGTCTGTTGGATTACGAAAGGTACTTGTAGGGAAATTTCAACGCGGAGGAAGGTTTATTTTTTGGGGTTTATGTACAGGGTGTTGAACAATGTTACGGCCAGACTTCAGGAACATTTGTACTCATCAGAAGAAACAAAAAGGTCTTCGTAAACATGAGTGCGGAAGTAATTAGTGTCAGAGTTAGAAGACGTTTTCAACTATGAGCTTGTAATAGAATGGCAGACTCTATTAAACATAAGTACAGAAATCATCAGTCTCGGAGTTCGAAGATGTTTTCAACTATGAGCCTGTAATAGAATAGCAGACTCTATTAAACATGAGTACAGAAATCATCAGTATCAGAGTTAGAAGACGTTTTCAACTATGAGCCTCTAATAGAATAACAGACTTTATAGCATGCCTATCTAATCGTAAGACTTATCGAGTGAGTCTTTATAATTTATCAGTTATTACAAAATTAGGCAGAGTAAACACAATACTGGCGCTGCGTGATCGTAGATGAACATATGATATCATTCAGCAGCCATAAACAATTTCTACTCAGACTTTATCTTATAATTTGAATAAGATACGCTGCATCAATTCAATCGTCGTCCGATTAAAATAAAATACAAACAACTTTCAAACTTCGTCCTGGATAGTCCATTGAAAAATCTCAGAGTGACCTTATCCTTTGAACGAAACTAAGGTCATCTACATTTCCTTATACAATGATTACTCGATCGAAATAGCTACAATTTTGTAAAGAACATTTTTTATTCTGTATGTCGTAAATTCCTCAAAAATCGTGCGAAGTGTTACAATGAACACCCGGTATATTAGGCCAGTGCGCATGCAATGATACCAGAAGTCACAGATATCAATTATAATTTATTCCGCAAATTTTACCATAATTTTACAATGAATAGATAATTAGCGCACGATTATCCGTTTTGGGTTCCCGCTTCAGTCTCCCGAATTGTCACTTAACGACTTCCCGTCACGTGACCGATCGCAGCAGTCGTAGTTTTCAAACGCGCCGGCGGAAAGGCTCGAATTTTCGCTCGAGCTGATAATTGCATCGTAATAGGAGCGAAATAGGATCAGGCAATTATTCAGAAATTGTAAGCGACGGGTCTCGCGATTTTATTTATCGAACGGACGGCCGTGTAATTTATGTATGCCCTGTAATTTACTTCGTTTACCAGAAGTAATTCGTTTCCATCGGCTGTTTTACGGCGAATCATGGCAATTAAATATTTGCGCCGGCAGACGCGCGGCGATGAGCCGGCGAGCCGGGCGGGCGAAAAACGCGCGCGCGACAGATTCGATTAAAATTTTGAAAATTGCGCGCCCGTTTCCGACCGTCCGCGTGAAATTACGTACGTCACGCCGGGCTGATTGACGAAATTTCGGCCCGTTGACGGGGAAACTGACAAACCGCGTTTCAACCTTGCCGTTCGCGACCGTATAACAAGTTCATTCGTGAAATAACTTTATATCGCGCTTTAAAAACGGATCGCTTGACCCTTTGAGCGGCGAAAATAGCGGAAAAAGCGTGTGCAGGCCGTGTGGAAATTTTCCGCGATGCATCACACGGTAAACCGACTATATCGTTATAGTGACGTATGTGAAGTCAATTGTTCGGTTGTTTCACAGTTTTGCAAAACTGTGAACTGTGTAAGAAAACAGATGTATTTTAGTAATTTATCATTTGTTTTTAGTATGTTATTTGGTGTACTATTCACTGTATTGTGTTTATTTAAAAAGTAGAGGGGTACAACTAATTGGTACGGTTACATTTTGAGCCCGGTGAAATTTTCGGAAAAAGCGCTGCGTGCTGGAATTTTCCTCTGATATTTATGGTATAGTTGTTTCAACGTTCTTGAACTGTAAAATATACAATGAAACATATAGTGTTCCACGGTTGGCTGGAAGAGCATTCAGTACCGGGAACTTCCAGCCAACCGAGCCAGGACAAGTTGTCATTGCCTTCTCGTGCTATGCTCGTAAATATTATGTATAAACTAATAAGACAAGGTGAGACATAATTCGTGTCTGGATCGGTGGCGGTGGCTCGTAGCACACGACGAACGATTTTTCAAATCAAATTTAAATGCAGTGTAGATTTTCTCCATCTTCTTCTTATGATACAAGCAGCTCTTCATTTTTAACTACAAGCAATGGACAAAGAATGAAATAAACTACATTTTAAGCAAAAGAAACTAAGTTCGGTGAAATTTTCAGTTCACATGTATTAATAAAACGAAACAAACAGCGAAAACTTGAAAAAATCTATCGTTAATGTGGTTCTCATTATAAAGTAGGGTATACGGAATGTCTGAGCCAGTATAGCGGCCATTAGCACCTTACTTCGGCCTTGCCCGTGCGTCGTACGGACTAAACAGCGAAAGGATTAACTATGGTACAACCCGCAGCAGGGTTACGATGCATGTTTCACGTCAAAAATTAATAAAAATTTGGTTTCTGCCATACACGACACACCATGCGGTAAAGGGGTTAAAAGTCCGTAGACGCGATTCAAGTGTTTTTAGGTTATTTCCCGGGAGTGGCCACGTTGGAGCATCGTGGCGATCGTTTCGGTGAATCGACGAGGCCAGCGAGCGTCGATGGATTTCCATAGATGGAAAATCGGGTTGATAATTTAGTGGATGAAAGCGTTGAGTTCCGGTTGACGCGTTTCGAACGCGTGCTGCGGGCGAGAAAGAAGAGGAAACGCGTCCGCGGACGCCGATGATGGCGGCATTGTATCGATTCTTCCATTACTCGTTGACTGATCTAACTCGATGGGCTCTCGCCATTCGTTAGTCGACGCAAGCTTCGCGATTAATTCCAATATTTCACTTGGCATCCTAGCCCCAATTAAAAGCTGTCGTCGCTGTTTTAACTGCGCCGTACGGCCCGCTGGAAATTCGTTTCAAGTGTCCCATTACAGCTTCCGTGGTACACACGGGGTGTCCATGAAATATTTCAACTAATTTCACCGTACTATTATTGGTATCGTCGAAACAGTGAATGCGGTGATTGAACGCTTCATTACTGTAGTATTCATAATATTAATTCTTAAGTTATTTCGGTATAATGAAATTGAAAATTGCACATAACAAAACGTATAGATTTTAATAAAATATCTTGATACAGTAATTCCTTCGCATATTCAAGTTTATAGCATACAATAAAAATATTTGGGTCTCGGGTCAGTAAAGTGGCTCGTAGCACATGATGAACGATTTTTCGAAACTCGTCCCCTAATTACTATTAATACATAAACTATATCGTAGCAATCTCTTAACATTAACGGACAATACATTATTACGTATAAAATAATCGATACTCAGAATACTTCACCGGTGTATAACTTAACCTCAATCTGCAACTTCAAAGAGCAATAACGCGCGAACGAAGCATTCTTGGCCCCATGTTTCTGCAACATTTTCTCACGAGTATACGTTGGTAAAATTCGGTCAAAGAGTTTAGGAGCACCCCGTGTGTATGTTTACACGCGCGTCAGTGCTACCAACACGCGGACGCACGATTACCCTCCTCTATACGCGTTTGAAATTACGAAGGTTATTTGTGCTTGTAGATTCACGCCAATTTGCGAACGCTGAAATGTCATACCTTAATTCGGTATCATCCTGAAGCGTTTCTTTGATGGAAACTGCGTCCTCAGCGCTGCTGCTAATGGGACGCCGAACGACCGATAAGGACGCTCGTGTTATCACTTGGAAAATGATCTTCGACGTCGTACGGTCGAAGCCTTCCAATGAAATGCGTCTGCATACGAATAAGTATCGGGGATATTAATTATTTGCACTTAGAATATTATGTTTATTTTCTTAATGATAATTATTATTGATCGATTGCAATTGTGAAGATTCTATAGGATGTTGCAGTGTTACATTGAAACATTGAATTGCCTTATGATATATTTCAATTTTTACCTGTCATTGTGGCGTTTATTTTAATTAAAATATACAGAATATTAGCTTTAGAATTTGATGCGTGGGGCGCATACGACCCACGCGACACGGAACGTGTTAACTTTGTTAACACAACGAGAAACTTTATAAATTTTATGCACAGCGAATATACCCTCAAATTATACGCTTCTTGATGTATAATATTAATAACTGTCCTCAATTTATACTCCATATACTTATTCGTACTGTACATGATGAAACAATGTTTGAATATAAGTGTCCCATATAACACCCATATACGTATGAGTGATATGACGAAGGGGTGAAATTATCCCTTAAAGTTGCAGCACATGCCGATAGAAGAATACGTGTCGCTTATTTTCACCCGCTTCATAAGTCTTCAGAAGTTTCATCAAAATCGGAAGTTGACACTTCTGTATGTGTCGTCTTTAGTATTTTCTTAGTTTTCAGAGATAAAGAAATTTATGAAGAAGCATATACCGGGTGACGCACTTAATATACTTATGATTTGTTAGAATTTTACGTATACTCTTTTAATATTTTACTTCACAAGCCATCCATCTAACATTTTTAATTTAAGCGCAACTGATGCCCTTACATTATACCTTTCGATATCGTCGATAATTATTTCACCGAGCGCCGATTGAATTTCAATATCCGACTGAATATTTTATTGGATCGCGGTAATTCGGACGAGGAATTTTAGCAAGGAACCCGCTCGGTTTCCCAACGGTGAAAAATCGATATTCCGATTTTCATGACAGCGCCGCCGGTACGGCAATAAACTGGGTCCACGCACCGTGGACGCAATTTTCGAAGAAAAGTGGGTTAAGCGCAGTTTCGCTGAAGTGGATCGACGGATTTGTTTAGTTTATCGCCGGCCGCGCGTACACGCGGCGACACGTGGGACAATAACAATCGCGGCCACCCGGACCGTAAAATCTCTCGAGTTATTATGTCACCGGTTATTACGGTCCCAACTTCTACGGTTTCAACGAGTTGTCACTCCATTCAACCGCGGGGAATAATCTTTTTCACGACCGCCGAGAGGAGAACGAGAAAAAGCGTGCGCAAACCCGCTGGAAAATTCGTCGAAGGCATACACTTGACCCGATCGCGTTGTTTTCCGTCTCGTTACCACTTTTACCGAGCACCTTCTACCCGCCGCCTTTATTCCCTGTACTCGTTAAACGTATCTCGTTGGAATTGAACCACGGTTCATCTCGACGAGCTCGTGAACGAGTGTCTCGGTGATAAGCTGCCTGAACGGTTGGGGTTTGTTTTACGTGCCATCGAAGCTGCTCGACCTTCTTTCCATTCGCACGAGTCGAGAGACCGAGTACAGTAGGTGACGAATATCGGCTGGTAACGTATTAACTGAAACGCGGTGCATTGTAATATCTATTTTTCCGTACGAATCGTTGAGATTTCTGAATTTTTCGTTGTTTGTTATTATTTTATGTTGCTAGCGTATAATAGAAATGTATATAGAGTGAAGCACGTACGTGAAATTTGAGTACTTTAATTGAATTCATTGGGATGTCGTGGAGGATGCTTCAGTTACAAAAAATTGGGGCTTTCGTACAATAATTTCGAGCAATTTATCAGATGTTAGTAACGAAGAAAATATTCCGTGTTTGATATTATATTATTTTCATTTAATATGTACTCTGTTTATTATTAATTTAAACATTATTATGATTAATACCGGTCTAATACCGGTATTTCTATATTATAATCTTCTTATAATAGTATGATCTCATAGACACACTCGTGAATACCGGTATTCAACAACACAGGTGCTCGAAAATACCCGTATTCGAAAACACAAATGTTCAAAAATATCAACTAGGCCTTGTAAGTATGTTCATACCCAGCAGACCAGTAGAATACTGGTATTAAGAAACACGTACGCGAAAATGCCTACATTCAAAAGTAAGAATATTAAAAAAACAGTAAAACATTGTATCAGTATGTTCATTCCAGAAAAACTTTAAAAATACTAATACAATACCTGTATTCGGTACCTCGCCAAAATACGAATATTCAAAATATCAATATTACATCATGTCAATACTTTTATACCAACAGATTCTTAAAAATACTAATGCAATACCTATATTCAGTACCTTGCCAAAATACAGATTCTTAAAAATACTAGTACAATACTGATATTCAAAAACACGTACACAAAAATAACAAGAAGTCATCGTATCAGTATCTTCGGGCCAGTAGAACCCTAAAAGTACCAGTACAATACCAGTATTCAAAAACACACACGAAAATGTCAGTAAAATATCATTGCAGTGTCCTCATCCCAACATACCCCCAACAGCACCACCAAAATATCGGTATTCTGCATTTCATCGGAAATGCCACTTTCAATACCATACGTACCCATGCTTTACAATCTTCCCTGCCATTGAACTCGGTTATTCGGTGATCTGATACCGTTCATCGACCGTTGACCAGAAAAATTATTCCTCTCGTTTGCTCTGGTCCGCATAGAAGTTTCGCGTTTGAGAGTTCCGCGGAGCCTGTCGGTGCGCTCGCCGTTCCTCGGTGAAAAGAAACAAAAACATTGTGCGTCGGATAAAAACACGGTTCTGTAGTTTCGGTGTTTGCCCGTGTTCGTAACGAAATCGAACGGGAAGAGTGCACTGTTACGCAGACAAAGAAGTCGGCTAATAACCGCAGCGCGGCGCCGATGTGAAAACTCGACCGTTCTCCCGCACGTTTCCACCGATACGGGACAATCACGTAAACGGTGAAACCGGTCGAGATGTGCTCTTCGTAAAACAGACGGAGATGTTTCGCCGATTCGCCTCGTACGCTCGACAAATTCGTATCTGCGGAACCGATGGAACCGTGCCCCCGACTCCGTTTCGATTAAAACGCCCCGTACCGATTTATAGATTTCATTAAAGCCATGGTGTTCGAATTTCATTTGAAATTTTCATTAAAACCGGGTAACATAGTATCGCTGTACGCTACCATTTACGAGAAACATTTTTAACCGATATTTGATATATAGCCACGCAGAGTATTTCCGTTATAATTCTTGGTATCATGTCGTGCTCCGTCTGCGAGTTCTGTCGTTGCGAACGGTCGATCGTGTCAGTTTCATCGTTTGTCGTGAAAATTTCTTTTGTATCTTGGCATTGAAAACTGGAAATTTAATTTATAGTTGATCTTGTGCGCTTGCTTTATTTGTAATTACACTGTAGTCCTGCATCAATATTATACAGGGTGTCTTGTCAGGTATCCTATTCTGACGAGTTTGAGAAAGGGATGTTTTTTGGACTTAAAATGTGAGAAAAGTAAAAATGCGATTCTTTATATACATATATTTATATATATTTGATAGTTTGTTGGAAAGTATCTGAAACTTTCTGTATTTAAAATTGAATTATAAAATATCGATCGATCGAAAATTGACGATAACAAAAATTGTAGAAGGTTTTCAGTCCAACATTTCTGAAGAAAATTTCATAGGGTCATATTGTTGAAAATTTCAAGCGTATCAATACATTTTTAGCCCGTTCAAAATTCAGAGTGAAAATTCTATGTCAGATCAGACACGTTACAATACCCTCTATTAAACATAAATCACGAAGCAAGCAAATATTTAAGTATGTAGTCATACAGGCGTTGCCTTGTGTTATTATGACAATATTAATTTTACTTCGAATTGTATGCGAGTCAGTAAATATTTAATTAAATAAAATTCGCCTTATATTATGTACAACAATATTGACTTCGAAGTTTATGAGAATTAGTAAATATTTAATAAAATAAAATTCCACGAGCGCAGACAGGAAAATATTTACTGTCGGTCGATCCTCAGCAAATTATACTCATTCAGGGTTGGCACGGTCCGCCCATGCACGACCTCAAAATAATTTGTTACCATTTTATTAGCTCATGCGAGTGTTCTACGGCAGAACTGAAGCCATCACAGGCTGTAGTGCAGAAACAATGGATGCGCAACACTGAAGAATAGCCGAGGGCGCGGTTCTCCACAGAACGCCAATCATAAGCACGAGTGGGTTGCGTCTGTGTGTACAAAACCCGGACATATCATGGTAACGACACGAAATAGTGAACACTCAAGGCCATTGAGATTCTTTCCCCGCCGTACTACACGGCTACTCCGCCATTCCGTTTCTCAAGGCTATGTAAATAAAGGAACGAACGAGAAAGATCATCCCCGAGTGACCTTGAACGTCCATTATTTCCTCCGTCTGCCGTGGAGAATGATTCATTGTCCATGGAAAGCGAGTGAGCCGCGTACATGTACTTTTCGAAATGGATCATCAAAATCTCCTCGTGTACTTTGAATATCGAATTAACTTCGTGCGAGCAGTTGAGATCGATGTTGAAAGAATTTATTTTCGTTTGAAAAATATATTCAGTAAAATGCGCGTATCGTGGACTTCTACTATATACAGGGTGGACTAGTCAAAATTACCACCTTAAATATCTTTCAAACCGTAGGAGCTAGAGAAACAATTGTCAAATAAAAGTTGCACGGTAAGAAGGGTGCCATCATATGGCGTTAACAATCACTGTACACCGCTAGAGTGAGTAGTCGAGATTGAGATTGAAAGAGTTGAGAATTCTTTACGTTTTGGTGGATGGGTATTAAACAAAATGTGTTTATTGTCGACTGTTACAGTGTTCGAGACAGCCTTGGGGGTGTCAATTTTCAGGGGCTGATTTCACCCCTTAAAATTGAGTATCCGCAGCTGAAAATGAAAACGTGTCTCTTATTTTTGGCTATTCTACAAACCTTCCAAATTTCATCGAAATCTGGAGGGGGCGGTCCAGTACCCTTCCTTGTCAGTATCAACAGAAAAATTCGGTTACGTCATAAACTCTGTCTAACAATTTTCTAACCCCTCTGGGATTATTTCAGCCAGTCCTGTCGCAAGCAGAGGGTTTGGAAAAAGCAGGGGAAAAAGACAATGGCGAGTTTCGTTGAAGAAAACGGGAGAATGACGTTGATGAAACGTTTCGCACCGGCGAACATGTAACGCGACCTCGACCGATCAAGATAAAGGTATTCGCGAGTCCGATAGCTGCATCATAGTCCTCTCGCGAGTATCGTCATTTCCTGCTATCCCGCATCTCTGCTCCCTTCTTCATCTATTCGAGCCTTATCTCATTGACAAGATAGTGGCCTCCGAAATCTCCCTCGAACCATTTTAATCAGAGCCTGCTGGTGATCGATGCGGATAGGCGGGATCGAAACCGGCTTCAGGTAATGCGCTCCTGTGTACAGGGTGTAAAAATAATGCTCGTGGCTTACAGGGGTGAATGTACACGTCACGTTCCAGGGAGATTTGTAACGAACGCTGCGGAATTAATTTTTACCTTGAAATTAAAGGTAAACATTTTTTTTTTTTCATTTCTTTAGAAACCGAGTTTTTTACAAATATGCTGAGCACGTAGTTATGGTTTTATTGTGTACATAAATATGTTACGCATCAATTCGAATTTGAATTTCTTCAGAGGCGAATTTCTTTAAGCTAGAACAGAGTCATTTAATGTTTTTTTAAATTGTTTATTGGCAGAATATCGGTATAACAAAACAAAAATCTTTTGAAAATTAATACTTAAGTTTACTGGCCTATTTATAAGTTTCTGTATGTCATATGATCGGTTTTGTATTTTGAAAATTTGTTATATAACCATTCTGTTCTTTTGGTTAGAAATAGCGTTGTGTTGCTTGTTGGTACAGTCTGATGTAACATCAAGAAATGTTGAATGTTTAATGTTTACAATTTATATTTGTATGGTACGAACTCATAGCTGTAGATGGTGTCTTAGGATAAGTGCTGCTTGAAAGAGCGTCTAAATTGTTGATTTTCTCAATGATTACCAGAGATGATATTTTTTTCTGTTTTTGATGAGAAATTATGTAATGTAAGAATTAAAATTTTTTAATTATTTTTAAGGGTTATTTCAAGATCACCTTATGTTGTTTTAATAGAATGGCATATACTTTTGTTAATGCCTCGTTAGATGAAAAGGGGTCATTCAACGGACCCCTGTTAAGTGATCTTGAGATAACTGAAGGTCAAGCAATTAACCTCTGAAGTTTACACGCGCGAAGGTGTCTCAAGATAAGTGCCCTCTGAAATAGCGTCTATACTATACAGTTTTTTTAATAGCGCCAGGGGACGTTTTTTTACTATTTTGGATGTAGAAGCAAGTGGTGTACAAAAATTAATGTAACCATTTTGAGGATATAAAAAAATAATATACTTACATCTGTCTCAGTATCCCTGAACAGAGTAACACTTGTTTCTCTTCAGAAGTTCCATTTAGAACTTTGTATCCTGCACACGAGTAAAACATGTAGCATGACCTTTAACACGTTGACTGTTGTAGAGCCACTGGTGACCAGCGCCTCAAATTTAATTTAATTAAATAATTATCGATCGTCACAAAATTCTGAGTAAACTTTAGACTGAAACAATAATGTAGGGACAGAAGAATACGACTGAGTATTCAAATCTTTTTTTCTTTACGATTTATATAAAAAATAGTAAATGATATCGTGTCTGACTGGGTATGGCCGTTTTCACTGTGGCGTTCAACGTGTTAATTTCAAGATCAAAGTAAATTTTGTTTCTATCTTACGTTGACACAGAGATTCACCTGGTTACCATTTACGTTTTGTACACCCTGTACATTCTCCTGTACCAAAACTGAATTTTATTTCCTTTAATTTATTTTACTAAGTCGGTAATTCAATTATCTCTTTTATCGCTTCGGAGCCAGTGATGAAAGAGTGAAACGTGAAAAAATATGCTAATGCATGGGACTACCGTCGAGGAATCGGAATGACTGATTAATTAAATTGGACAGAACCCGTTTCTCCTATTAACTAAATGGCCGCGCGTTTAAACGGGCACGATCTCTAAACACGAGAGAGATTCGTCGATCTGTTCTGCATCTATGAGACCACACCACCTGCGGTCAATTTTCATCAAATCCCCATCCGCGTGTATTCGCCTAATTAAAACAATTCCGTGCGTCAAACGTGAGATTACAAAGGAACCGACTTATCGGTCGATCATCCGGCGAATGTGCCGATCATCCGACTGAATTTTGTTAATGGATTAAACTCCCGATGCTGTACAGGTACAAACGTGATCACAAACAGCTACAGCGGCTTAATACTTCAGTTTAACACTTCGATAGCCCCTGTCAGGTATACGTAATTTTATATAAAGCAAATCGACATTTCAAGTGCTGTAGCACCTCGATTATTCGAACTGTAATTAGTAACAAGTTGACTCGCATTGTAACTATTAGATGGGCAACTAAATTCGCGATCATTCGAATTTCTTCGCCTCAAAATCCTCTCAACTCTGCTACCACGCAGTCAAAAAGTTACCAGAATTAAGCCGAAAGGACATTCAAAATTATAACGTGAATAATTTGAACAAGTAATTATTTCAAGAATTTTAATGAAGTGTCTCATGTAAACACTTTCGAGGGTCGTGAATTTAGTTGCCAACCCAGTATATTCCGCATACAAATTGTAATTTTCTATGGGAATGTACAATATATAATGGTTAAAATTACGTATACAGTATCATTGATGATATTTTTAACTTGCAATTAATACAAATGACCAATTTTAGGGATGATCACTGTTCAAATAATCAAGGTACCACTATAATAATAAAGTGGAAATTGCAGAATATTCAATACAAAGATAACAATATAATATGCTTGGATACTTAAGAATTCGTTCAAAAATGTGTACAAATAATTAGTGTTCGCAAAAGATTAGCGATCGTCAAAGTGTTAAACGCAGTATATTTTACTCTATTTGACATCCACGAAATTTTTAGTTTATTAAAACATTCGCCATTACATACTCCAAGCGACGCCAATTTTTCGAATTTCAAAACATCTTTGCAGGGGTATATTCTCAGATGTTCAAGCTGCCTGAAACTATAGACAACCAAATAGAGCAATATTCGTAATTATTTTTTTAGGTGTAAGGCCCCTTTGACCCTTTCGCTATGGTTGTATATTTTTCTAGTACAAAGAACAAAGTGAAATTTAAACAAAGAATACCGCCTAACAAGCAACTTAGTGATTACACGATTTTTCTTCTTTGATAGAGTATAATCTACGCTGATACCTATAGATCATTTCGTGAAGGACGACTGTAGTCGCTGTCAGTAGCGAAAGGATTAAGCCTACGCCCTGTACAGGATTGAATATTGACCAGCGAATGAAGTTCCTTCGATCCTCGCTGCATAATGTAGATGTTGCGTGTTGGATGGTTGCAAGTGTTCCCTACCTCCTACGAATTCCGGATAAAACTTTAATAGAGAAAACAATTATCTGAATTCCTGGAGGTAGATGGGCTTCCGTTCTCCTGGGATACGTCGTGGCTCTCCAACAATAATGACCCTCCGTGTAATGCAATTGGATGCACTCTGCCGGATATAATTTATCTCCGTTCGCCAACTCTCCAGCTGTTTACAGCTAATTTTTACCTATCGCCGCATCTTCTCCCCTGTTGTTGCAAATAATTTTCAAATCATGAAAATAAATTAATTTAACCATTCACATGTACACAGGACGCGTGGTACAACCGAGCGGAGGCTGATTCTGCGTGAAAAAATAAGTCAAGAATGTAGAATACTATTTTTTCATTTGAGGCTTTGATTTCGAGAAAATCTGTGATTTAACTGCGGGTTACTTGGAAACGAGGCGAACGCTGCGTGCGGACGAGTTGCAGTACTATGTAGCGAGCCGTTGCACAGAACGCCCATGGGCGTCGACAGTACACGGTGAGCGACTTTGTCAGTCGCCTATAGGTGGTGATAGCAGTCAAAGGGTTATTCTGGATTAATTATGTCGCGGTTGGACGGATCTCGATACAGACTGTATCTCGTTTACAAATTACATTAATATCGTGTGTAATTTTGATCCCTTATCAGTCTCTGTGTCTAGCTGCCTGCGGCAATGGAAAAGTGAAATGTAATATGAATGCAATCTAATACACACCGGTAATATTACCGCGGTCCGTGCGGAGAACGCCCATGGGCGTCCAAACATCGTACTTAATATATATGCTCATCGATTCCCCGCACGGGACGTAAGGAAGTAGTCAGTAAACTTTTAAACTTAATTTTCTCGAAAACAGAGCATCATGTGAAACAATTTTATTCTTTCTTTTCGACTCATTTTTACATGTAGAATGACCCTCTGCCCGGTTGCAGCGTCCTGCTGCACCCTGTGTAAATTAAAACATGCAAATCTAGAATTTTACAGCTGCGAGAACAAATTGATGAGACATATGTCAAGTACCATACAAGAGTTTCGGTATAAAATGTGTGTATATGTCTGTTCGGTTCTTGTTATCGGTGCATCGATGTTTATTTCACGGCTCTCGAAAGTTCTGGATAAACGAGCGCACGCATGTGTGCGCACATATCTGGCTTTATAAGCGAATGGCGCTTTATTTCGCATTTTATGTTCTAGTTGATCGCATTGTCGAGCAGTCGTGCGAACTCGACTCATTGCGTCCGCTTTTAATATTTTAATGCGGGAGTTCGCCAGCCCGCAGGCACGAGGAAACGATAATTGTTCTGAAAAAAAAACACGCAGTTAACAGTGACGAGGGTGTTATGGGAATTAATGAATGTACGCTACACACACTCCGTTGTGATATTACCATTACTTGTATTTTAAGCCGCCCAAACTGCGAGAATTATTGACGAATAGAATGGAAAATAATAAGTCAGATTTTCGTTTTTTTTTTTTAAACTGCAGAGTTGTAGTACGCATAAAAATAAACGATGTGCTCCCGTACATTCAACATCCCTGTTGAAATAATAAATGCACGCCACACTCTCCATTGTGTCATTATTATTGCATGCACAGGATGGACAATAATGGACCGAGTACTTTAAAATCAACTTTCCTCCTATTTTGAATATTAAAAAAATTGAACAGAATTGTATTATCTAAAGAAAGGGAATTTGTTTATCAAATGTCCGAAATGATTTTCTTGTTAAGATTGTGTTAGAGTGTTTATGGCAACGACCATTAGTTTAGTAAATAATTGAAACACATGAATCTTAAGCGATTCATTCTTCATTAAGATGTTAAATACTATTAAAAAAAGTCCAAATACTATGCACAGTATAAATTGATCGAAAACTACAATATTAACACTTTGACTGCCATGCTTTATTAACTGAAAATGGCAAACTTTCTAAATCTGCTATACAAAATCAATATAAACTTCAAATTCTACCCGGTTTCATCAATGGTATTAGTAACTTCCATAATTTCTCACTGATTCTGTTAAATTTCGTTAGATACATTCATTGTGATATACACGATCAAATGAGTAATGGTTTCATCTAAATGTCACCCATACATGGTGACATGGCAGTCAAAGTGTTAAAATAGAATAAAATAGAAAATATTCTTTACACCGCAGATATTTGATGGACTGATAAAATATATTGAAAACTCCAAACCCCTAATTCTTCCGAACAAAATACTTTTCACAGCTTTTCCAATAAGAAGCTTTCTTCCAATAGACGTTTCAATTACTCAACCCCTCACCCCATTCGATCTTTTCTCTGATAGCAGCGTCATTAAAACCGGTGCGCCTCAAATAATCGAATCGTAAATTCGTCCGAAAGGAGAGAAAGCTGAAAGGAACGGGTTCGAGGGGGTCACGTGTCGGGCCGTTTTAGGGAGGTGTGTAGAGGCGGCGAGTAATATCGCAGTGATTAGTTGGCATGTAGAACAATTATTGCAGAATTAAACCGGCCTCGAGGGAGGCGGAGGAGGCCGGCTTAGCGAATTACGCTGTGCTAGAAACGATTATTGCCGCATTAATTTCGTTTTATGCGCCTTGTTGCAGGTCCGAGGCGCGGAATAATTCGGAGCAACGACTTCCCTCGCTTCCTTCCACGAAAACGGCCTCCTATTATTAGGCCGCCGTTGAATACCAGACGACCGCAATAAGCAAGACCGCCGGCCTTTGGAAAAAATCAAGTAGGTACATATACATGTATACAGGGTGGACCGAAGTTTCTGGTTCAACCGAGAAACTCGTGATTCCACGGATCGAAGCACTGTTCTGCCTCACGCCGTTCAGAGACCCACGTATTGTGGCAAATGAAATTTCCTACCACTAGACTGTGGATGTTTATTCAATTTAACACATCAAGGTACATCAGATTTTGGGTTGAGTCGTAAATAACTTTTGGCTTGTCTTGTTAAGTTTATTAATTAATTTATTAAAAGATAATTTGTTGCTGCTTCTGGAGCATATTTTAGTTACTGTGGTGACTATCTTGTGGTATGAATACAAATTGATACTCTAGGTCAGTGTTTCCCAACCATTTTTGGATCATACCCTGCCTCAAGCATTTTGGTGCCTTCCTGACATAATTTATTTATTTATTTATTTATTTGTAAATTGTACGGGTATAAACCCAATGTGTACACATAAGTAAGAACTATAACAAAAATAGAAGAAATGAAGACAGTCACACAATGTAGTATTAAACAAAAAGGCAATTGTAAAGAAATTATAATAAAACATTATCTAAGCAGTGCGCAGTGCTAAGTGTAAATATTTTTTAAAGCTAGGAATAGAGCCACTGAAAAAATCAACCTTATCCGTAACTGTGTTGGCAGATTTTAATATACGAATAATTGGATCACTAGAACCATATTTAGTTTTTATGGTAGCATAATGAAATACATGACTTCTTCTAAGATACCTTGTGGGAGCATAAAAGTGAATAAGTTCTAATAATTGAGGACAGGAGATTTGAGCATGTATAATTTTGAATAAAAAAGATAGATTATAATAGTCAACCAAGTTCTGAAAAAGTATACTATAAATAACTGACTAATTAAAAGTTTCGTAGGCGTATTTGCAGAGTAATTTCTGACAGATATGCTTCTAATAGCAGTACCCCGAAAATATGTTAAATAAACAGAATTTAAAATAACGTATCTATAGAATGAATCTCATGAGTGACCGTGCTTTATATTTCCCCGCAGAAGTTTTCAAACCTAGTTGCAATTTTATTCGAAGCGATTACAGTCCAATATATCATCGGTGCTGTGTACAAATTTCACGCAAATTAAAAAACTTATTCGGGTGGCCTGTTTTAAATGCCTCACGCTTTCCGCAGACGTCTGCGTGAACGTTTCTCATTTTCTTTCCACAGTTTTCCCTGTGTGTGCTCCTTCGCAGTGTTCTTCTTCCTCATTCGCGTACCTGTCTCGCGTCAGTCTCGTTAATTCGCCCCTATCTAGAGGGAGACACTGCGCCGGCCGTTGGCCGACACCGAGATATTCCTGACGAATTTCTCTATTTCTGCGCCAGCCCCGGTACATAATGAACGAGAGAAAAATATTCGAGAGATCCCCGGTTCCTCCTGGGAATTATTAACGCGAGCCCCGACTCTGGCGACCGTAAATTGTTTAGACAGATATATTAATACTCTTAAACGCGCGTCTCCGTTCCCGTGCTCTTCGCGGCGAACAAAAATTCCTTGCGCGGAGCTTCTACGGGTTACCTAATTGTTGCGAGCCTGTTGTACGTTTGCTATGAATTAAGCTATTTTTCACGACGTTTCCTAGGCAAACTTCACAGCCGGATAAGATCTCATAAGATATTAGCTACCAGAGAGAATTAGAGACAATTTCTGCCCTCCTTCTTCCGTATCTTCCTGTTCTGCTTCTCCTCCTCGCTCTTTTTAACCCTTTCAGGTCTGACTTCTTTAGATGTGTTTATTTAAAAAAGAATGTAGATAGGTTGTACTTTTGCCTATGGATACAAACACAGCGACATAGTACTCTTTTACATTATAGTGCCTAACCCTAGTGTGTTCTTCCGTTTGACTATATCTTCAAGGTTTTGGATCAGAAATGCTCCGAATGTATGGAAATCATAATTTTTAACTTTATAATATAATGAGAGGACTGAGAAAACCTAGAAATAATCAGTCGCATGTATTATTATATAATGTCATCATTGCGACAGTTTTTTAACTCTCACCCGTCCCTCATTTTCCCAACTTAATTGGCCCCTTGGTCTCAAATTGACGCAATTGTAAAAAATTAATATAATGAAAAGATAAACAGTTAAATTTGCAAATTCTTTGATAGAAAATAAAAAAATGGTCTTTTAGAACATTTAGGCATGTTCAGATTGTTCGCATCGTTGACAAATAACAGAGCGATGTGCAAGGCATGCTGATTTTTTACGTACACCGAATTTTTATGAGAAAATGTGTGAAATTGACACAAGAGGGCGGATGAGGGTTAAATAAATGAAGACAGGATGGGTCAAGAATAGACCGAAAATCGCATTCTAGGGTTAATTTTAGGAATCAGGCTTACATGAGCTCTCGTACTTTATACTGTTGCTTTCTAGTCTTTATCGATGCTACTCTAGGCAGTCATTTGCTGAATGCAGAATCTTGGAAAGAGTAGGCTAGCAAAAACCGAGGTTCCCTTTCAGGTCTGTGGACTTCAATATATGGATTCAGTAAAAATGGTGCTGCCTGCGCTACGAGCCATCGCACTGGTTCGATCGCAGCTGTTTATTACACGCTATGACCCTGTATACCTGGATGGTTTTATTCCATCAAGGTATCCTATTAAAATCTATATGCTGTGTTAACTCGTTGACTACGGGGGTCACCGGTGACCGACACGTTGAATTTTATTTAATTAACCCATTTTTTTCGACGTAAATTCACTACTCGGGAAATGGCAGATTTGAGTAATATTCAGAAAATGATTAAAAAAATAACAATAATGGGAAAAATAGCGAAAAAAATATTGATGTATAATACAATAAATTCTCTAATGAGGCTGTGAGAATAATTTTTATTGGTGAAGAAACTTGGTGGGAAAAAAATATTTTCCTAGATGTTGCGTATACGCAACGTTGGGGAGAAATAGGTTAAATAATTACTAACTTTATTGCATTTTTAAATAGAGTTAATGTTGCGATAAGAATAGATGGCCAAGGCTATGCCATTGAATAGTTACATATTGTTGTTCTTCGTGATTCGTGTTTGAAGTGGAATATTATAGTATGTCTGACCAGGTATGGGAGTTTTCACTGTTGCATGTCGGGTGAGTAATTAGACGTGGCAGTGTTTCTTCCGACTTTTTCCGATTTATTCCGATTACAATTATCGAGGATGCATTGTTCTACGTCACACTCGGTCGTCTGATTACTGGCAAACGTCACGGAAGACAAAGTTACACAAAATGCGGTTTTAAGTAAAAAAGCTCCTGTTGCAGACTTTTGGTCACTTTAAATACCACTGTAGAGAAAAGTAAGCGACATGGATGATGAATCTTGACGACTGTACCCTTGATGACCAAAGGTAGAGATTGTTTGTTGAAATTGTGCTGTTTAGAAACCCTCAGGGTGAATGCTGAGTTCCTTCTCGAAAGCCTCTGGTCTGAAAGGGGTAAGCTTCTTTATTTGTCAATCGACCGTACGCTTGATCTTCCTTCTCTTGATCTCCCCTTCATTCTTTCCCTTCCTCCTCTTTGTCCTTTAAATCCCTCCACTTTTTCTCCCGTTCTCCGCCCTTTAAAATTTACAGGACTATGCAGATTCTCGGTCTTTCTAACCCTTTCGAGTCTATCGACCTCGCTATATAGGTTTCGAAAAAATCGTGTTCCGTGTGCTACGAGCCACCGTACTGGACCGAGCTCAAACGTTTATTGTTCGCTATAATCCTGTGTACTTGACCGAGTTCACTCCAACAGGGTGTGTTAATAAAATCTGTATATTGTATTAAGTAATTCACAGTTGCACAATACTGAAATAATTTAACGACTGATAGAACACATCTATTCAAGTATTTGGTATAACGTGTATTTCGCTGTACAAAAATCCAGCACACGACTGAACGTTTTTTCTCGAAAATCCCGCGTCTGAAAGGATCGAGCTTCTTTATTTGTCGATCGTTCGTACGCTTGATCTTCCTTCTCTTGATCTCCCTTTCATTCTCCCCCTTCCTTCCCTTTGTCCTTCAAATCCTTCCGCTCTTTCCGTCCTCTGAAATTCGCGGGGCCGTGCAAACCGCGTTGCAAGCGATAATGGCCGCGGTAAATAAGCAAGTGCAGGATAAATTACGGCCACCTTCCCCTGAACGGCTGCAGAGGCGCGGAGGGGGGCAGCTGGTGAAACCACTTAACAAATCCTGCGGATAAAGGGTTGCGCTCGGTCTGACAAAGCAGAACACTCGAAAAAAATATAATTAAATGCTTTATTCATAACTCTCTTTTCGCCCGGTCTTCTTGTTCGCAACTACCTCCCTTCCACCCCTCCCGGCCGCACCACCCCTGGACTGCCGTTCTCTTTTTTTTTTGTGTGTCGGTAGCACTCGCGGATGCAAATGAACGCGTAAAGCAATTGTTGAAGAACGCCCGCTGGAAACGCGACAAACGAGCGTCAGCGTTTACGTTATTACCGGGGCGAGACGCGGCCGAGGCGGGGGTTGAAATTTATCGAGAGATCGAAATTAAAGGGGTAGGCGGGCATTACTGTGTACTTCGGCTGAATGGTTTTTACCGTAGATCACTATCACCCTTCGTTTTGACCACATGTTTTGATACAGTTTTTTATTCACTATAAAAATAAATTCTTAGAGTCTAGAAGTTCATTCTATAGACAAGATTTATACAGAGTAACCCAGAAAGATGTACATAACGAATAAAAGTTCGTATTTGTTCTTATTACGTGTAGAATAGTAAGAATAATAATGATGAAGAACGTGGTTCAGAATACATTGCTGTTAGGAAATCTAACATATAACACTAAACCTACCGACAATTTATATGTACCTACTTCTACCGAACCGGTCAAATGTCCGGTCTCTAAATGAAAGTTATATTTTTTGTAATTGAGTGCAGGTAATAGTCAATTCAGTATGGGCAACGATGAACAAAATAACTGTTCGATAATACTAAAAAAAATATTAATTTTTTCCATTTTAATTATGAATAAATATAGAAATGAAAATTAATAATAGTCGTACAGCTCAGCCGTAGGGTCACTTAACCAGCTGTGATAGCTTTAGTGTTAATAAATCGCTTTATTACCTGTGAGCGATGTGAACAATCTTATGCCTGAATGTATATAAATTTCATTATTATATTTTCAATAATAGAATTCGCAAATTTAACTATTTATTTTTTCACTATATTAATTTTTTACTATTGTGTCAATTTGACACTGACGGACAAACTAAATTGGAAAATGAGGGACGGACGAGGGTTACAGTGAAATAAACGAAAGATCAATAAAATTGGCTACAGTTTTGTCGTATGAAATTCTATTTTCGAGAAAAACCCGTCTGTAAAAACAGTAGAGGATTAGATATCTCTGATAATCTGTTCAAGGTCATAAATCCACCCGCAAATTCACTAAAAATTCTGTAACATCTTCTCAAATTTTCATTACACCAAACTGCACCTCATATCGGTGTCTCCATCCATCGTGTACTCGTTATACCGTTCTTCGAGTGGGAAACGAAAAACTATCGCGACAAACGAGCGTCAACGTTCACGTTATTGCCGCGGTGAGACGCAGGTGCGGCAGGGGTTGAAATTTATCGAGGGATCGAAATCAGAGGGGCGGTAGCGGAGAGAGTGGACAGCCAATAACCACGCGTGGAGTCGTTAGGGTAGTTGGAGAAGACGGAGGGTGGGGGTAGAGGGAGAGAGAGATGCTGATGAATATCAGGGTTAACTATTCCAGCTCGTTGCAGTGGCACACGCTCTCCTGTTTCGAAGTTGCCCGTTGAAATTACGTTTTCGAGTCACTTCACCCGACGAGGTTTGCCTATGCATCGGCGGAAGAGGGGACTTTAGCCTCTATCGGCAGAATTTTTGCAATACACTTTTGAATAGCCGGCAATCGCTTGTGCTCGACCGAGCCGGGCCGGGCCGGGCCGGGCCGGTCCGGGGTTTTCATCGTGACAGAGACAAACGCGGCTGGGATGCGACGGAGATGAAAGAGAACCGGGCGAACGTGCGCAGCCAGGTTCCGATTAATGCGAATAATGAATCCCCTCGAGTGGTCGCATTATTCGAATTCGTGCTGCTCGAAGTTATAATTAGGGGAAACTCGGTTGATTCCGTGGCGCGGATAAGTTTGTGATAACTTGGATAAAGTTCGCTTTTGGAATTTCACCGGTGTATCTTCGTGCAAGCGAACGAGGGAGGCATTTTTGTTGGATGATATCTCAGAGAATTCCATGCGGCTTGTTATTTTCTGTTGGTGCACGGCGGTGTTAGGAGAGTGATCAGAATATTCTCTTTGATCGAAGTCATTAATTTTAGAAATTTAAAATTTATATCGCAACATATTCAGGGAAGTTTTTGTGGAGGGTTAAGAACGTGAGGATTGAACTTAACGATTTAGGTTAGTTTGCGTTATTATCTGTTTCCTTTTGAAAAGTAACTAAATCCAACACACCCTGTATTTACTCATACTTTATTTATTTGTTTAATTTCTTAATTGTTCTTATTAGAATACGTAATAGATTTGTTCAGATGTAGTAAAAGTTTTCTAAATGAAATAATATTTATGAAAATGATCATCACGGGACTATAAAAGGGGGCTACAAATTTGTAGAATTAAAATCATATTTCTGTGGATAAAATGAATATCTTTCCCATGCCATTAATGTGTATTTAACAGTTCTTTTTAAACAACCCCTATATATAAAATATGATAACTAAAATTATTAATCTAATATAACGAGGAAGGATACTAATAGAGTATCTATAACAACAAGAAAGCTACAACAATTGAAGGGTAAAGGGAAAGAACAGGGTTTGTTCATTTTTATTCTGCAGTGTTCACCTTGAAATAAAAATGAAAATAATGTGAAACAATTATATTTTCTCTCATTTGTTTTTCTGTCACCTAATCAGAGTAGTGTAACTTCATGTCATCAACAATACAGTTACATTTACTGGACTTTGTTTCTTTACTGACGCACTACAGTAATAAAAATTGAATTCTCAATGAAGCTGTTTTGTGACATTCCTTGTTTTTCCCTAACCCTTCAACTAACAAATTGAAATCCCAGATCTATAGTAAACGGACCAATAATAAATATACATACAGATTTATAATGTACAATGGACGACTGTGCCCGGGTCCAGTACGGTGACCCGTAGCACACGTCGAACGATCCATCATAACACAAACACGGGTTCACCGTCCTCAAAGTCAATTTATTAACATACTTTCTGTAGCGAGAGTGGCTGCATTAAAGTAATCGCCTTAAAATGTCAGGACCCTATAGTAAGGCGTCCCTCGTACCTGACACACTGGCAGCGTTGTAGCAGAGCGCAAGGTCTGCCGCGTCACCGGAAGAAAACACAGACCGACCCACTTAGGAGATAACGGACGACCCTAATGCCGGCAAAGCTGCGTGATAAAAAATCCAGGGTGTGTACGAAACCTTGCGCCGCCGTATCGTTCGATACTCCACTATTTTCCCCCGGAACAGCAAGAGGGGACCTGCTTGTTCCCGGTAATAATTATCACCCTGGCCTGTACGTGCTGCGTTGTCCAGCCAGGGAGACGAAGCGGGAAAAAGGAACGAGAGCGACGGAGAGAGAAAGGAAGAGACGAAACGAGAGCAACAGAGAGAGAGTGAGAGAGAAAGAAACGAGACACTGTACCAAACGAGAGCAACAGAGAGAGAAAAGAAGAAAGCAGCGCGGGGTAGGACACACGGAGCAACCCTGGTGTGTGTAGTCGCACGCGCCTCGGTATCGAACGAAAACGTCGGTGCAAGGAGGCAGGGGGTTGCAGGGGGTGTCGCGGAGTACAGACGGGAAAGAGATGGGTATACCGGGCGAGTCTGCCAGCGAAACTGGCGTGATTCCAATGAACGGGCGAAAAGAAGAGAGAAATAGAGGAGGGTACATGTCGCGACACAAAACGGGTCCAGTCATTCTCGAAATAGGCAGCTGGAATGTCGGTTCTCGGTAGTGAGAGCCGAGCCCTCTCCTCTCTGTCTCTCCTTGTCCTCCGTGTTGCCTTTCCTCTTCTTCTTCTTCTTCTTCGTCTTCTGCCTCCTTCTGGCTCCTTCTTGATTCCGTTCTTTATAATACAAGCGGAGGAAGGAAAAGGCCACCCATGTCTAGGCCACGATCTCGGAAGGCGATGAGCATGGCACAGCCAGTCGGCACAAAGGACCAGAACGACAAGCACGACGAGGCCCACCGAGAAAGATACCGATGGCATTTAATAGCTTACCTCGGGAACGTTTTAGATAATGACTGGGGTGGACCCCGAAGTGGCTCCTTTCGTTTGACTCCGCCGGTGCACCGCTCCCTCTCCTTCGCCGACGTGACGGCGGAACGAGACGGCTGCGGCCGAGAAAAACGAGTGGATGGATAGATGAAAAGGGAGAGCCAGCGACGCCGGAGGAGCGGAATGATTGATACAGTTCTTTTTTACGGTCGCTCGTAAAAAAATAGAACGCGAGCTGGAAAGGTAAAATTAATTGCGCGCCGGGGACATCGCCGCGCGCTCGAGGAGAGAAACAACCGGACCGAAGCACGTCCGGCTGAACCTTTGAGCTGTGGAAATTTTGGAAAAACCGTGCGCCGTGTGCCGAAATTCTTCGCGCTGGAACAACTGTACAGTCGGTCCCATAACAATTCGTACCCTCACTGTCTACCTCTTTGGGGCACAGGATTTTAAGACGAACAAAGACTCTAGTTGCACAGACTTCTGGCGTTGTTTCATGGCTTTCCATATTGAATCTGATGGGGAAAAAGTTTTAATTAAATTTACTATAACCGGAAATATCTGTGACAAAACGAAATCGTAGGGATATATTGTAAAACGCTGTGTTTCGAATTATCTTAATATTTCAAGGTGGGATGAAAAACATCCCCCTATGCATATTTCAGCACTAGAAAGGCGGGACACTTTTAATCCCACTATGCTCCAAAGAGCTATAAAAGAAATTTGTTCAAACCAAGTGAAGAGAATGCGTATGAGGTTTTCCAATCAATCTTTTACTACAACTTTAAACAAGTATAAAGTTTATTCCGTCGAAATTTAGCAATTAACAACGAAAATATTTCGTTTATAGAATTATAAACTTCTTTCACACACAGTAAGGGTACGAATACTTATGGGAGTGACTGTATATTTCAGTGTAATAATATGTGTGACGTCGATTATGTTGTTTAGTCGTTTCAGTGCTCCAAATTGCATAATATATAACGAAGCATCTGTATTTTAATAAACGGAGCTGAAGTGATAAGTCATCTCAATGTGTAGACTCAGCGTGCAATAAACAGTACGGTGGCCCGTAGCGGGTGCTGAACGATTTTTTGCAACGCGTATGTGCGTTCATCGTCCTCCAGGGGTTGAACTTTGCACCTCGTTCTTGAAACGCGAACGAATTTGACGAGGGCGCGCTGGAAAATGTGTAGATACCATGATATGCTTTTGCTTCTGGCAAGATGAAATTACTTGATGGCGAAGGAACTGTATGTACACTTTCTGAAAAAGTGCCGGCAGTTATGTAGACGGCTAACCTAAAGTTCTGTCTCTAAATTTGTTAGTACGTTCTGCAGGTAGACGAGTAAACAGGTTTAGATAAACATTCGTTTTAAAATTATTTTTATGGTGGTACAGTCACTTTTAGTTGCAGCTGTAGATTTGAAGCTGAAGAACGTATCAGAACACGACTTTTAAACTACAGAAAAGATCAGTACATTTACGTTTTCATACACAGTGGAAACTCGATTATTCGAACTGCCATTAACAACATGATTTAAAAATAATAAGTTTATTTTAAAATATAAAATGCGCGATGGCATGAAATTAAATACACAGCGTCACTGATGATAATTTTAGCTTGTAACCGACATAGAACGACGAATTTCCGAATGACCGCTGTTTGGAGAATCGAGGTTCTACTGTACCTATTAATGTGATAGTTCGTCTAAATAGCTCCAGAAATGGAATAACGGTAGAGGTAGATATACGTAATTAACTATTATGACAGAGGAACCATGTTCAGTGACCTTGAATGGCTGACATAGCTTCTCTCCGCTATAGCGCGGTATTGTTGGCTAAATTAACCCTTTACACTCGGAGTCTTCTGCATCCAATGTACATAACTTAGGCACGCAAGTGTAATTAAGTTTGACTCGAGGGTTTGTTTCAATTTGAATACAATCGGTTCGGTAATTGGACGTTCGTGAAAAGTGTACGATGCAAAATGTACGGAATAAAACGTCGTTTTCAGTCTCTTGCATAAAATAAGTAATTCGAAGTATAAATATTATGGCGCGTCAAAGGCGTCACTCGAGCGCATGGCGTTAATCCAGAAATGAACGAAGAAAATAAAAAGAAAGAAATTATGATGAGTCCTTTCGGTGCGGTGTTTCTGTCGCGGGAGATACGGGGGAGAATATAAAAACAAGATGGTGGAGAAAGTGCCCATCCGCGGCAATATCGGTATTTCATTTCGAGTAGTTTCTCCGCCGGCGTTCGTGAATTGGGCAGGCGAGCCGGAAAACTCGGCGAAGTGAGAAACATGGCGTTAAAAAAAAAAGGAGCAGAAAGAAGAGAGCGAGAGAACGTTGCGCAGGGAAATGTTTTTCGCATTCGTTTAAATTGAAACGCGGCGAAGCACTGTATCTGAATGGTAAAAGCACTGAGAACGTTCGGATTCACAATAGCGGCCTGCAAACTTGTTCCACGCGCGCGAGCTTCGTTTTTCCATTTTTTTCGTTTTTTTTTCAAAGCTGTCGAAGATTTATTGCACCTGCCTGTGTTCGTTTCGAATAAATGCTCATAATGCCTACCGATTTTCATTTCACTTTGTGTCATTACCATTATTCGTTAACGCAAGGGGCAGAAAGTGCAGTACATTTCAAGGCCTTTTCTACGAAGCATTCAGTATTATAGTTTCAGCAGTGGTAATGGCATTATTACATTCTATAGAAGAGCGTGGAGAAGTTATATTGCTGCGTACAATATGTTTATACGACACCCTTGCGTCACGTGCGGAGGATCGGTAAGCGTGATTGCTACGCACGTTACTCGAACGCCCATCGGCGTTTTCCGCACGGACAGCTGTAATATATTCAGCGGTTATGCACGCTTAAAGGGTTAATTTCAGGTCTTATGTCGACTAGACATTTTTCGTCTGTTTTTGAGAGTTCTATACATCTCTAAAATTGTGCACAACTTTTATGATCAAATGCTTATGCATTAACCCTCAATTGACATGTTGGGGCTCAGATCGCTGCTACATGTATGTATATTTTTCATTTCAATTTTATTCTAGTCGGTACATTGCAAATACATATTAAAAAGTATTTTGAGTTTTCTTGACTTTGCTATGATAGACAAAGAGATGAAGATTCGGGTCAGTTTGACCCGCACCATGTCACTTATGCGGCATCATACCACTTGAGGGTAATCATTTTAATTTGATTTCAATTATCAAAATTTCTATCAGTTGGATGTACGTGGTTAATAAAAATATTGAACAGGAATAGTACAGGATGTGATTCTTGAGAAACATTTAGACTGCTATAACTTGCACTCGTACAAGGTACTCATAATAGAAAAATATTTTATTTCTCTCTTCGCTCGAGGGGCACAGCTCGCTCGAACTCGATGTCCAATTGAGAATGAGACTGGTTGCGGCAGTTGCAACACTGACAAATTGCATTCGACAAGGACGCACGGCCAATAGCGTGTCTCTCGCGAATCTATCGCGAGCGACGTGTCGATGAATTAGTAAGGTCGTCTCTGAAGCTGCTGAAAAATTGTATTTACCGGTTAACGACGTGCATCCATTGGCGTGGAATCCGTGTCACTCGGTCCCGTCCGTCCTCCCCCTTTCGAACGTTCGTTTTATTTTTTACTTTTTTTTTTTTTCGTTCCACGGAATATCCAGGTACGCGCGGGCCGTCGAAACACACGTCGATCGACAGCTTTTCGAATGGAAACAATATTCCAGCACTCGATCGAGCGTTCTTTGTATTTACTGAACGACAGCTTCGTCCGAATATTTCATTATCTCTGGTTCGTACACGATACGTACGTGATACCGTGCTCGCAGACGTTACGGCGAGTCGTTCACTATTTCTGGCGTGAGCAGAAAAACGCGGTCGCATGAAAATTCAATGATAAACCGGTAACGCGATTTACGGGGAAAAACTGAACCGTCGCGGGGCCTCGAGTATCGAGTGCATCTAATCGAATATACTGGTGGCATGGCGTAACTCTCGTTACTAATCGGCAAGAACGTGGATACACGTGATTCGAAGTTTATAGCGGGCTGATAAAAAGAGTTATACCTCGCGATCGACCACAATGGGATTTATATGATTTGGCCGAGAGTACACCGCAAATCAGGAAAAAACATAGCAGTACGTGACCCACGAATAGCCGTTAATGCGCGACAGAAGAGAATTCGAAAGTGTTACGCGACGACTGGTGGGTTGCGAGTGCAGCAGTGGCTCGGTTATTGCGAAAAATATAGTTTATCCATTCAGGATACAACGAAATGATGGTTGTCGGTCGAATTTCACTTTTTCGAAAACAAAAGGACACTGGTCAGTATAATGTGTACGGAAAATAAAGGGTACATCGGTTCTTCTGCTATGAGTGCGGTTATTAAAGTCCTGCGTCGAATTAACTCGTCATACCGCGTGCAGAAACATTAATTGACGACTGATCTCGTATAGAGGTATCTTTAAAAGACGAGTTATATCGTCATGCTCACAGTAGAAACATTTTTAAGTGACGAGTTAACTCGTCGTGTTCTCTAGACGTATTTTTATATGACGAGTTAACTCATGCTCACTGTAGAGACATTTTTAAATGGCGAGTTAACTCGTCATACCACTGTGGATGAATTCTTAAGCTACGAACTACCTGGTCATGTTCACAGCAAACACCTTTGTGAATAACGAATTAACTCGTCGAGTCCATCGCAGAGGCATTTCTAATTTGTCGAGTTAACTCATTTTCCCGACTTAGCAGGTCAAAGACACGTCTGATTACTTTTACTTTTCCGTTGGTTCGCGCTGTAGAAGGCTACGGTAGCCGTCGTAACGTAATAATGCTGCTGAAGGTTCAGCTGTTTATGGGTATCCCGACGGAAGTTAACGCGACCATTTAAGTCAGTGGAAAGTGCAGACACGAGATCGTTAGCGTGAAACGTTCTGTACTGTTCCCGCGTTGACGTTAAAGAAATACGAGGCTTTGCCAACCAGCAGTCGGTAATTCCCTCCTTTTTTCCCTGTTTCTCACGCGGCACGGTTTAGATACACTTATGTCACCGGCTCTTTGCGCTATTACGCGAGCGTGTTATCCATTTATCGTGACATCGCCACGCGAGCGGAGCGAAAACGCCGGGAAACGCGTGTAACACGTAATCGGCGCGGACGATAACGTGACCTGTTATAATCCAACCGAGGGGGGATATGTTAATGGGGAGAAATCGTCCTTTCCCATTAGGTTAAACCGCAGGTATTCTCGGCTATTAAGGCGGAAAATTGCAGCGAAGCGAGGCAAAATTTTTTCTCCCCCTCCTAGGAACGTTCTCCAACTTTCCACCGCAACTGTGCCGCCCTTCGTCACGTAGACCCTTCTTTTCTTCCCGGCTCCTCTCCGCGCGGTGCTTAATCGGTATGTAATTGCAGACCGGAGTCCAATTTCACTTTGGGACCACGAACAGGAACCTGACATCTAATTCACTCCGAGCGTTCGTGTTTTTTGGTCGTGCCAGATAATTTTAGAACACCTACATCGAGATAGAAATGTATGGTTATGATCTCGTCATCGTGAAGCGGTGACAAATCTTCGGTAGGGATGAAACGTTCCCCTGATGAATGGTTGGCTGAACGAATATTATTTAGTGATAACTGTAGTTAAGTCTCTCTGTGTCACGCCCTCTGGTGACAAGACTAAGTTGTCGGACGGTATCAGCACATCTAAATATACTGATACAAACACCTCTGCGCATCTCTTAGATCATCTCAAACAATCTCTTAGATCATCTCTTAGATCGTTTAATATTTAACGCTTTGTAGTCTTCATCACCAAATTCAAGGGCAGTTTGTATGCGAAATGTACAACCTCACCAAATTCAACTGTATTATAATAATAATCCAACTTTATTACGCTACTTTCACATGTAATATTACAGAAAACATTAATCTTACAAGTATCAGTATGGCGAATAGACGATATTCAGCAAGCCGGTGATCTAAAACCTAACCTTAAACAAAACATAACTTAATTTAATTACCGACAAAAATATATAGGATAGAAAGTGGAAGACGAGAATAAGAAAGGTATCAGAAATAGTAGACAATCAAAGATACGGAGTAGAAATAATAAATGAATATACATTTTTACACTCCAATATTTCTTCTGCTAGTATGTTTGATGAAACGAAACGCTAACCAAACTATATTATGTCCTATAAATGTTTAAAAAATGTGCTTTCTATTTGCCAAGCGTTATTGAAACCGTACCTTCCACGTGTTTAGATATGTCAGATTGCACAAACATCCGCAGTCTAGCAGTGATATAGTATGAACAAATTTAGATTGCAACACGAGTTAGGACAGTACACGTTATGCAACGTATGAACTTGTTTGCACGAAATTATCTCACCATGTTGACATATCAGTTCCCCCACCGCTTCCACCTGCCCACCCGCGCGGCGTCCTCTCCTCCTCGGAAGAATTGAGTTACCAAAATTGCTGCCTTGAGGGAAGGTGCAATATTTCGCCGTATAATTCGCCGACGAGCCTGGTCGCGGATCACCCTTCGATATTATCTCCCCGCGACCGATACCATCAACCTGTGGAGGCATTCCACGTGGTGGACTAACGGGCGTGTGCACGAGCTGCATGCATAAACTTTCGTATTCGTACGCGTTGCCACCGAGTCGTGACACGTCGTGCAACGCTGAAATAACCCTCTGTTCTCTGTCGGGAGACTTTTCTGCAAACATTGTCCTTGTGTGTGCGCGCGCGCGCGTGTCGCACGTACTTACCCCGAGCAGACAACCGATAATTTGACGCACGCGAGCCCGAAGATTAGCATATTGCTTCTTGGACTCGAACAGTTTGCAGATTGTCACGTCCACAGTAACTTGAAGTTTGTTTTTGGAAAAAAAAGGATACGGACTGTCACCAGATGGTTCTGCGCTGACACGCTCTCCTTGCAGGTATTAACCTGTGGCGGGTGCGCTGCGGAGGAAATTGTGAAAAGAAAAGAAGGAGGAAAGAGGATAGGGCGTTTCGTCCGAGGCCTGCTAGTGGACTCGTCTGCAAGGCTACCTAGCAGGCCCGTGTCTTGGATAAGGAATGCTGAGGGTCAGGTCGTAGGTGTATATGTACAGGGGTGGGACAAAATAATGGAAACCCCTTGTACATTAAGATAAACCTTCATTAACCCTCTTAGTATCCCACAGCCGATACATCAGTTCCGCGATTTTCCTGAGGAATACCTTGAGCCGATATTTTAAATAAATAATTTTTTTCTGTTCCTTATGTAAAGCTACATACATTTTACAGTAAAATATAAAAAAGAGCATGAAGTTATCTTTATTTTTCAAAAAAATATATTAATTTTAATAAATGTCTTCAAAATTGCGTATTTTCCAAGGTATTTCTAGGCGGTACATGAAAACTTGTAAGGTATTAAAAGGGTTAATATCGAAATGGAAATGGAATCATACAAATCCTGAATAATGTTTAATGGGATATTATAGCATCCATCAAATACGATCGCAATGTGTACATCTTCACGGCTTCTAATCTCAACAGCACAATACACGATTTATAAGCAATGTTTTCATTATTTTGTCCAACCCCTGTACAAATCGCAGGATGGTCGAGGACTTGCGAGAAAGTCATGCGCTGCTGATCCCTCTGTTGGCGAGTGAGGGAACTTCCGCCGCAAACCCTTTCACTGTTGACACTATCATGGTCCACCATTAAATTTGTGCTGAATTCGGTTCACGTTTCCAACGACAAATTCGTTTAGACATTCTACAATTACAATTTTGAGTCTGTCATGCATCGTGCGAATTTCTCGCGTTGATCGCGGGGCAATTAAAAGAATGGCTCATTCCCGAAATCGGGGGAGTCTGTTGTTTCGTAGAAGTGGGTTCCAGTTCGAACGAAAATACCGGCGTACCCGTCGATAAAACGCCGCTGTTTGTTTTACTTAATCGCCTTGTGTACGAATGGTCGATTGAATTTCAGTGGGCGAACGAACGAACTCGTTCGCGGGGTGGAGCGTACCGGCAAAAAACATAAGGGAAACTATAAATACGGCGGCTGATGTTTTGTAGTTTAGTCCCGTGCGTGAGGTTAGCTTACGCTTTTTTCGTTCCGGTTCAGGAGCAGACAGGATGATCCCTCGTCGTGGGTCGAACAGGTCGCCAGATTTCATAGCGTCGAATGACGTAAGGCGGGAACGTAATTAGTTCGACCATAGAATCGTTTGTTTCGAAGGGATGTTTGATTGTTCACGAAGACAGAGCGCCCCCGCGATTGAAAGGGGTCGAGTTATTAACCGTGAACGCTGTTGCTTTAATGACATCGTCGACACCGTTTCATTCTCAAGGATCACTTGCTGAGGCGTAACGGTCTTCTTTTCCAGCAAAAATAGCTTGAATGCGAACGTGTAAATTCACGAGCGAACAAACGCAAGCCAGCAGAGGCACTCCAGGCGCAAGGGCAAGTGCTGTTTGTACGTTGCGTCGTGTTGCTAATATAAGCTACAATCGAGTACCATTTCAACCAGCTAACATTCAAGAGTATTATACTCTACGATACATCACTGTGATTATCTAGAACCTAATCCATAAACAGCACGTTTGTTCAATCTGTTCGATGCGTCTGCAATCTCTCTCCGCATACATACGCACACTATCTTTGCGCTTTATTAATTCACTCACGTGTTAACTACCTGATTGACTCACTTATTCACTCATTCATTAAATCGCTGTTTTATGTATCATTGGACCACTCACTTACTCCTTGACTGCTAATTGACTGATTGACTCGCTAACTTGTTAACTGATTTACTTACTGACTTATTAACTGCTTCGTGGACTCGGTGACTCATTAACCCTTAACCACTAACCCCAGGGTTTTGGACGCTAATACGGACACGGAATCTGTCAGACTTTGATTAAAACATGTTGTTATTAAATACTTATAAAATTGATATGACAGTGATTGTTATACAGAAGTGAGACATGTCATGTATTGCAAATTTTTATTAGAAAATGTTTCACAGTTACGTAAAGAAGACTTTAAAAATAACAAAGAAATGAAAACGTATCACACTGACTGACTCCGTGTCTGACTGAATCACTGACTCATTAAGGGTCTGCTTGACTCTCTGACTCATTAACAGACTAACCGACTCATTCGCTCACTCTCATTCCCTTCCATCTTTTTTACATTTATTATTTCCTTGATGAAATATTTTGCTCAACGAACTCCCGTTAACAAACATGATCGTTACCGCGCTGAAAAAGTTTGCAACGTAAATTTGGAAGCGGTTTCAAATAACGTTCGACGTGTTCGATATTGATTACCGATGGGAGGCTTAATATCGCGTCGACGATGAATAGAGCGGAGCTATTTTTGATACGTCTTCTTTTTTTTTAATCACCCGCTGTACGACACTCCCATCTGCCGCGCTGAATAATTCGAGAGGGAACAGAACGATTTTTTCGTACTCCGGATCGTGACGAGGCGAACGAAAATAGTAGGCTGCCGAGACAATAGCGCGTGACGACCTTAAGGTCAACGCACGGAATTTTATAAATCGCCTTAACGTCGATAGCGCGCCTACTCTGACTTCCTTCCCGCCGTTTCCACCCACCAATTTGTCTTCGTCCTTACGTACCATTTAATTGCCTCTTTGTTAATGCAAACGACATCCGAGTGTATTCGCGTCAGCCCTGAAACGCGACTTCTCTTTTTCGACGACGGACGAGCATTCATCGCGCCGCCATGTTTGAAAAATCGTACTTCCGCTATCCTCCGGTTCCAATCAAACGAAACGCAACGTTCCACGGAAATATTCCAGCAAACTCGAACTGAAAAAAATGTTCCGTTCCATGCTGGCCAGTTTCGCGGTTTCGCGTTGTTAAAAACAAATTTCTCATTTGTCCGTACGGAAAACACGTAACGCGGTCATGTTCACCGGCGTTCGAAACGAGCAAATCATACTGAACACGCGAAAGCGAAACAGAAAATGAAATCTCTCGAAAACATGATTATCGGTTTTCACGGAGATTAAAACCGAACAAAAAAACAGATGCACACACACACACTGTTGTGGCAGACATGAAAAACGTACGGTTGCGCCGGTGTGCGTTATCCGTTCAGGACTCGAACACAAGTATCCTCTCTGATGGGCGTTGGCGTCTGAGGGTGCAAAACTGTATACAAGATGAAGCGGCGCCGCTTTGTGCGTGCCTTCAGCTCGCTCCTACAATTAGACCAGCCCTCGTACTCATTTTGGTGTTCCCGTGTGTTCAGAGTATTCTTACCAGAGGGAAAGAGACAGGGAGAGGGAGAGAGCGAAAGGAAAGAGGAACACCGGCCGTGAGAGCGAAGTAAACGATGAGAAACGATTCCAAGAAAAAGGCAGACGTCTGGGCCTCGGAGACGCACCGTTTCGTCCATATCGCGACATACACTGTTCTGCCGGGATAATCTAACCTCACCTTCACAGAGTGCTCCGCAGTCTCTATGCCGATACTTCGATGACACTTCTTTTATTTATTGTTTTCAACTGTCGCGATAGTTGATCCTCTCGCTATTGAATTCGTCTCGGCGGACCAGTATGTCCGCGTTGAATTTATTTCCCGCCTCTGCTGAAGAATTTACCTGAACAGTCTGCAGTTATAAATTGTAAGTGTTCCATACTTTCTTCTGTCCTAACCTTTATTGAGCGAATTAAAAGTTTCTTTAACCCCCTATCGCTCGGTGTGACTTGGAAGTCACATACCAGTATGTATATCGACATCTTGTTGATCTAACTCAATTATTTACCGCAATGTGGCGTGTACATCTTGTTTTACAACATCTCCTTGGTAACGAAAAAGATTCTTCGTAGCGATTGTCAACTGTAACCTGAGATATAAAAAGAAAAATTCATAAATTCATTGTTACTTTGTATTTAGAGGTTGATATTTGTTGGATTCAAGTTACATACATTTTTTTATTGCCACGAACAAAATTTGGGCTATAGAGGGTTAACTCTGCTCTTTGAATATATTTTTTTATCGTAATACATTGAAAAAACTGTGTTTAGTAGAATAAAATATATGACAAAACAATGATGTTTCAGTAGGTATATCTCGGGTTCATCAGTACTATGGGGTATCTATTATTTAATTTGTTGGGTTTATTAGTCAGTTATCACTGATGTGGTTAGTACAGGCATGTATGAGCCAGTATAGTGATTCTTACAATTAGCATAACTGACGACATGCAGGAACCGATATAGCCTGAGCCAATATAGCGAGTCTTGGTGCAGTTGATATGATTCGCTTGAGTCAGTGTACTGGATCTTAGCATATTCGATACAACCCGCTTAAATCAATATAGTGACACTTAGCACAGTCGATGCGGTTGCTTTGAGCCAGTATAGTGACTCCTAGCGCTGCTGACAGGGTTCTCTCAATTTCCTCAAGCCATAGTGACTCTTCCCACAGTAAATATGGCTCGAAAGGGCCAATATATTTGCTCTTAGGACAATCGATATGACACATCCAAAGCAATATAGTAGCTTTTCACACTCAACGCGGCTTGTCTGAGCCAATATAGTAGCTCTAGGTACAAGCAAAATATCAAAGCATCACATCGCACTCAATACAGTGTCACGTACCATCTGTACTATATTTTACTAACTCCAAAATTATTTATCACGTTTGCAACGTCTAACAAGTTCCATGGCACGTGAGGCGATTATCCGAGCAGTAAAAGGGTTAAATTGATTTCAGTGTATCATAACGAGGCTTTTTTATCTATATTATAGACAGACAATGAGTACACGAAAATCGCGGGTCGTTATGCACGAAGCAATATTTATTCGTCAGATCGATACATTACGGGGATACGCTCAATCAGTAGAGTTTGCACACGACATTGTAAACATAGCCGGTCAATGAACGCCGGCTCGAATGCTTTTGCAGAATACTCGCGGTTAATTTGTCTGTTGGTTTGACTGAGGGAGCACAAACATCGAATTACCCACAATTACCCCGTCTTACTGACGTTCTGCCGAACAAAAAAACATTTCGACGTGTACCGGCTACCCACGTGGGTTCCGCGTTGCGTCACTCAGCAGCAGCCGTGTGAAACGCATACGAATAATATATTTTATTTCAAACGTAAATACAGCGGTATTTATGTACGGTATCGTTCGCAATTATTCGAACGACAGCAAATTTTAATTGTATTCCAATCATATAATTGCCTGCTTCATCAACGGCATTGTTTTGTAGCGAATGTGGTTTTTAATGTTCCTCTGCCAGGGCGACAGTTAAAAGTGTATGTGCTTAAAAGAACAGAATGTATTTATATAATGTTCCGTTTCAAAATTATTAATTACTGCATATAGACTTCTATTATAGTGGATTTTCTAACGGAATTATTGTTAATGAATAATTGAAATTGTGAGTGTTTTTATATTAATTAAATTATTTACCTGACAGCGTTGTGTTTTAATACCAAACGTAGTTCTTAGAATTATCGAAATCATGTTCTTTCAGTACCTCTTAAAATTGGTATCAGTTCTTTATTTCATAAAAATAAAAACTATTTTTGTAATGTTTCTCCGTTTGGATCATCATTAATATATGTAATCGTACATGTAGGTACTTCATGACATACGATTTTCAAACTGTGCACTACAAATGAAAAAATATTTCTCATCTTACTATTATAATAAAGAGATAGTGTTTGTTTGTATATTCGCAAAAATCTCAAAAACTACTAACCCGATTGTTATGAAATTTTCATAGTAGCTCCTTTACATTTTCCGGAGCGTCATAGGCTATATTTTATCGCGAAATAAATAATATATCGAAATAAAAGACATGGAACTATTTTTTGTCGGTATGCTGGCGAGCGGTCCATGGGGCATAGTTCACGCACAGCCGCTGGGTGGCGAACCTAGGCGCCCGTGCGCTCGAAAGAGAATTCGTTGGGCTACAAGATACAAGGAAAAAAAACAATATTCTGAATTCTATACGCAGAAAGTCGCCAGTGAAGCCATGTCCAGGGCTTGCTAGTATCTCATAAAGTCGTTCGAATACTTATGAACTTTACTGTACATAGTCTTTGTAATAGAATGGATGTTCCATGGAGCTTTGACACTGCTCACCATCCGTAATAAATATCCGCAAAACCTGCTCAATGAATCTACTTGCCGTGAGTATAAATAGTTATTAATATTTAGTGTAAAAGTACATACGTTTACTGTAAAAGAAATGTTTAAGAAGGACAGTAGCTTGTATCGCAGATAAAATACACGATGTCACTTTCAGAAACTTAGAAGAAGTATGTCGAGCATACGTGACATGAAATTTCGGAAATTAGAATGCCGTGCCGTTGACTACGTAGAACCTCCGAATGTCGAACGCACACGCATATAATTATACAATTCAGAAATTTAAATTATGTGGTCTCACCCCGAACGAATGTATTTTCCCGCGAACGCGATCCGTACACGTGAAATGAGAACGAGTATTGTTCGAAAACAATGCGTCAGCCGAATGAAAGTGGTATAGTTATGCGAGCGCGACCCCGATGCGTTGATATACGCCACGAATTTAATTGAAATATCACAAAAGCGCTCGGGCGCGTTTCGTCTAGCGACGGATAATTAAAAACGAGACAATGTTCCTACGTGCGGTTCATAAGCATTATTTCAACGAGAGCCGCACGACAGATAGCGTGTTTTGTCAGGGAAGTTTCTGATGATCGAACCGAAGAGCCCGTAGAAAGCAAAAGACGGCTGGAACTTTGCGTGGAAAGCGATTATTAATTCACCAACGGCGTCAGATGATATCAAACGAATTACAGTGTGGTCGGTGTAACGTGTCGAGTACATGCACCAGCGATTAATCCCTGATTGGTGCATTTTCTTCAATAATCAGGAGCTTATCCGTTATTAGTAGAACAAAACGATTTATTAAACTAGTACAGTATGTATAATATTAACGTCTGCTCAACTGGACGCCCGCGAAATTCGGTTGTTACACTCTTTTGACCGTTTTTTACCTTTTAACTCCTTACTGAATTTTTTGTTTTGACTGAGAAAAATATATCGAGTGTAATAAGGTGCTCCTTTTATGTGAAAAATGTTAAAAAAAATGTCGAGCTTTTTTTAAGCCTTTTAGTTTAAAAGGCGCTCACCGTGTACTGTCAACGCCCATGGGCGTTCAATGCAATGGCTCACTATGTACTACTGCAGTTCGACCGCACGCAGCGTTCACCTCTTTTCCAAGTAGCCCGCCGTTGACGGGTTAATGCAGATGTTTATTTAAAATATCACACTAACTAATCATTTTTCGACCACTTTACCCTAACACTTATTTACACAGGATGACGGGAGGGTTCGATTTATGTAAAAAAAAGCCTGCTTTGATAGCATATTTTCAATATTTTTTTAAAAAAAGAAACCTAAACTACATTATCTTCGTGAAATTTTGCAGATTTATTCTCGTACGTTTCTACTATATTCATACATATTTTGTTTTCATTGTTTTCCATTTTTTTTTTATTTCTTTCGAGTGAACGAACACGGTGTGCGTTGCCTGTGACCTTGAACGGCCTGAATTTCGTGGCCCAGATGTAGTCGCGTGACTTCCGCGGCTCCGCACGCCATCGTCACGGAGGCTGGCTACCTGGAGGGAATTGAAATCTTTTTTATCGACGCTTCTCGAAATTTCATGAGTTTCCAATGACTGCGGCGGATTGCCGTGTCGGGACTGTATTTCACCTAATTCCCGGGAGAAGAATTCGATTCGTTTCCCGACAGGTTCTATATTTGCTTTAAAACCGCCCCAACGATTTCTTCTATCGGCACGTCCCGATCGTTTTCACATAACCGTCACAGCGTGGTGAAAAATTCTTTCCGTGAAATCTATTAAAAATACTCGGCTTGAGAGAATTAAGGGATTGGATAGTTAAACAATTGGTCGTTTATATTGATGTCGGATACTCTGTGATGCCCACATGTTATGAATGTTTTTATTCTTCATATTTGAAGGATTGAGAACAATTCTATAGAACTTCTAATTGAACCCATGAATTCCCAAACAGCACAAATACACTTTTTAATACTGAATGAATTGTTGGTATGACTGTTTCCAGCTCACTCAGATCTATCCAGTGACATTTAAAACAACACAGAAACGTATCTGTAAACAATATTTGCAAGGAAAATCGACAAGATTAATGGAGGATTAAAGAAGATATTCGGAAGTATTGTTTTGTAAACGTGAAAAAGCGTTTCTACTTCATTTTTCACTGTAATTATACGATGGAAAGACCAACTAAAAAATTTAATGACATCGAAACAACGAAGTAGGAGAAATCCTTGAAACATCTTGTTCAGCCCGAGGGAATTGCCGTATTCGGTCCTATTGGACAGCCAGTATCGTACATAAACCCTAGAACCGTATTAATAATTCCAACACGAGTCAATTACGTCTAACTCGCAACACGTGATGCATTTACCGATCGTTATCTGTTTATTACGGTGTTGGACGTTTATACAGTACGATGGAACCGGATACTCAAATAAACAAAGTGTTTCATGACATCTTGACATACCTTTACAGGTGAATTTGTGAAATAATACAAAAAGTTCCTATGAATATACGCCCTATCTGACGTCGTTCGCGAGATGCAGAGGTTTCTGTATTTCTATGCACGGTGTCCCAATTTTTTCCGTTGAAACTTTGTCAATAGTATACTCTATGGATATTAATAAGGAAAAGAAATAATATCTATATCTTGGTAGAATAAAAGTCACTGTCTAACATTGTTGCATTTGAGTTTTAAAACCATGAACGCTATCGTAGAAAAAGGGCCACTGTCCTGCGACTGTTACAAGCAGTTAAATACATTCTCAAGTGGTCAATTTGTTATTTGTATTGCAATTAAAAGGACCAATGTGCACGATTTCCTAAAAAATTGCAAACTGGGCATTGGCCCCTTTTTTACCAAAATACAGATATAATGATAGATCGTTCGAAGCTTTATCAAAAAGTTATAAAAAAGTTGCGCGATACGGAGGGAAGGGTAACGAGCTTGCGGTTATAGATCAGCGATATCTACATCTAGCCTGTTTATGCGAGCCGTGTACTATTTGAGGTCGTTGGATGTGTTGAATGTAGCTTCTGCCAGATCTTCTGATTTCACTCCGCACTTTATTGCACCACATTGCTAACCATGAAGGTAGATCTCCTGATTTACGTTGCGCCAGTTTGTGCTGTAAATATGAGCATCTGACAGTAAATTCCAATAACTTAAAACCATTAACACGTTCAAATAAACGCAGTGAATTTTATCTTCATCAAGTCTATCCGCGAACACCTGCGTGTCGTGAAACACCGTGTAAATTGCGAATTTACAAGACGATAATGAAACCTGTCTGGACCTTCGGGACGTCACCCTGGGTGACATCAGCAGAAAGTCGCACAGCGAAGATGGAAACACACCGAGCAATCATCCTTACAAAAGAGAAGATTCGCTAACGTTAAATTGCAAGATTTAAAAGTCTCAAACGTATATGAAGAAATTATTTATTGTACAAAAATATATAAAGAAAGAATTACGGACTATCACAATTAGTTGGCTGCAGAAATTTATGAAACTCCCACCGAAAGGAGACTCAAAAGGGGGCATCTATCGGACCTAATTAGAGTGTAAACACAATAGGAACTAACTATGCTAAGATGTCATCCAGATGGAGTGTGTCATCTGCGTGTTAGATATTTCCTAAATGTTGCAACAACTTAGCAAGTGTCCATTTATGAAGAATAAATTGTAAAGAACCCTGGACTATAATTAGGTAACTGAAAATCTGTCGTTATCCCTTCTTGTCCAATTTTGAAAATGGTCAATGTCTCTAGAATCGTCTTTTATTTATCCGCTTCCAGCATCGAAAAGCTTGCTACTTGAGCGATCCACTGGTGTAGATACCCCAAAACAACTACAATTCGAGTTACCTAGTTACACTACGGAACCCACGACATGATTCCTAAATAAAAAACGTCTAAATCGTGACATAAAATCATTTAGTTCACGTTTCCAAGTAGAACGGTAAGCAAAACCGTTTCTCAGCGAATGTTTCGCGTTGAAACGCGCCACGGTATTGGCTCGAGGGAAAAATTCTCTCCTGCCCAGCGAAACAGGAAGTCGAAGAATGTTGGCGGGCGTGGTCAGGTGGCGCGGATCGGGTGAAAATTTCAGTAGCTAAGGAGCTTAATAAAGAAAGTTGTTGAAGTCCAGGGGGTTCGGTGTTTTGTCGCGCGGTTAAGTGGCGCGAAGAGGACACCGTCCGGGCGTTTGTCGATAGCGAGCTGGCCGGCGCGTCGTTACAGAAGAAATTCCACGGCGAAGCAGCCGGCTGGTTAGAATAAGGGCTCGCATTAACTTCTCTCCTAGCCAGCCCTGAGCATCCGAGGCTTAATGAAATTCTCCGTCTGCCGTGGAAGACTCCGTGAACGAGTTCGCGTCTTTATCGCGAAAACGGCCAAGGGAAGCTGCCAACTCCATTTAGGGGTTGCTATCATTGCCCGGTCCAGATATGCTGGCAGGTCGTTACGCTCGGAGCCAGTAAGCATTACGCTACACGAGTAAAGAGCGCGTTTCCTATGTTCCTCGTGCGCCCGCGCGCCATCTATCTTGCCCCGGGCGTTTGTACAAAGGTAATTCGACGATAAATATGCGGGGTGTTGGGCGGCGATCTTGAAAGGGCCTGCTATTTCGGACTCTTCTGCGGTGCGATTGTCATCGAACGGTTGAGGTGTTCATAGCCAGAACAACCCTTGTCAAAGTTTACGATGACAGGACGACTTCATGATTTAATTGGATGCAGTTCTTCCGTGATGTCATTACAGATAACACTCAGAGTAATTGTGTGATATGATGGAGATGTTGGTGAAAAGAAATTGGAATCCGCTAAACACTAAAGCCAAAGGTTTCAGCACAAGATATTAGAAATATGATAAGACATTTGTTTTGTCTGAAACCTTGGTGTCTGCATATTAACACTTTGAGTGCCACGCTCCATTAGCTGAAAATGTCAGACTTCCTCAGTTTTTATACGAAATGAATGTAATCATCAATTCTACCTTTTTTAATCAATAATATCAGCAACATGTATCATTATTTTATTGCTTCTATCAGAGCTGATTGAGTATATTTTTAATACCTTACATGATCAAATAAATAGTGATTGAATCTATCTGTCACCCAGATATGGGTGACGCGGCACTCAAAGTGTTAACAGGTCAGTGTATTTGGACCAAACTTTATCACTTGACTCCCGAGAGGCTACCGTAGCTCTTGGAAACTCCCATCCATTCTAGGGTAGATCAAATCTATATTGCAGCACAACATTTTTCTTGAAGCAGACTATCGATCATACAAAAAGGAAAAATCTACGAAATGCAACAGAAACTAAATCCATTCGGATATTAATGATAAGACAGTGTTGCATGTCGTTCACGCGTTCGTGATTGCCTAGAATCTCGTTCTGCCGTATCTGTCTGATGTCTAATCTTTCAGTCAATACGTTTCTCCATTTAGCTTCCTCCGTTTCGCCGTCTGGAATTGTCTCTGTGCAACAAATCGTTCGAACAAGATCCGGTGTCCCTCGTGGATTCTTGTTTGCGTTTCCCTGTCGATCGACGCCGCGCGATGTCGACGACAACACGCCAGTTATAACGCGGGGAGGATTACAAGCGATCGAACGGTAAATATGTAAAGCAGCCGTCGTTAACATTCATGGAATCGTCATTGCGATTTGTACCAGCTGACGGCCGTTTATAGACGTTTTATGCCACCCGTTAATCCATCTCCTCCTGTTCCACGCTTTGCTATCCGTTCGTCCATGAACGGGAGGAATACCGGCCGGCATTCCGGCGGTAACCGTTGCGAGAAAACAAATCACGCGTCATGTAGGTGGGAAATTCAACAGGTTGAGGAATAGAAGACCTTAGATATACCGGTCTGAAAATTCGCTGCTACGGAACACCGAAGTTTGACGCATTCCTCCGCGCTTTCGGCTCTATTTCACCAACGATAACGCTGTTACGACCTGTAGACTTTCAGTCAGGTTGGAGAATGTTAACCCTCATGGAACCGTGCTCTAAAAGTTACGTTAATCGTCACAGGACCGTGCTCTAAAAGTTACGTTAATCCTCATACGACCGTGCTCTAAAGGTTACGTTAATCCTCACAGGACCGTACTCTAAAGGTTACGTTAATCCTCATACGACCGTGCTCTAAAGGTTACGTTAATCCTCATACGACTGTGCTCTAAAGGTTACGTCAATCCTAATGGGACGGTGCTCTAAAAGTTACATTAACCCTCATAGGGCCGTGCTCTAAAAATTACGTTAACCGTCACAGAACTGTGCTCTAAAAGTTACGTTTTTGGGCATTTCTCGGCTAAAGAGTACGTATGTAAATTTATTAAAAGATGTAGACAAACCGCAACACTGGAAAGCAAATTTTATTCATTAAATTTATTATAAATAATTTTATTTTAAGTGTTTTAAAAAATATGTTGTGGGGTACACATGTACTGCGTACAGTTCCATGAGGGTTAAGCCAAGCGTTGAAATTGTATTGGTTTGGTCATATAGATTATTTTATACACTGATGGGACTATTGGGTTGAGTCATAAATACCTTCTGATTCGTCTTCTTAAATTTATTCATAATTTATTACAGGTTGTTTATTTTAGGAATTCGTACCTTCAAATGTGAAGCAGAATTCAGTAGCCCAGAGAAGCTATTCGATTATTTAAAAAGAATAAAGTCTGTTACGTGTTGGTAGTTATTTATGACCCGACTCAATAATCGGGGGGTCATACACTTAACCTGTTAACCGGATTAGAATACTTAATTTCATTACAAATTGTTCATCCTTCACATTTCAGACGTCTTTCAAAATTAGCTCTGAATCATAATTATAAAAAATTATATAATATTAACCCTTTGTAACGTCAAGTGACTTGAAAGTTACTTACCGATATATCCGTATTTTTTAAGTGTTATTTCATTTGTTTATCACTGCGACAGTACTGCCACCAAGCAGTCTACTCGTTTATTATTACGTTTATATCCCGTGATCAATCCCAGTCGTTCACCCGATGTATCATTTTCGTCATACGCGAAAAACATTCCAGTTACAGAGGGTTAATTTATTGCAGCAGTCGCGTCTTGGAACACAAAAAATAAAATTTCATTCGCAAGCTCGCAATAAATATACTCCGTCAAAGGTGCGTCTACGTTGCAGGTATATTAGAAAAAAAATGATTAAAATCTTAGTTAGTAATTTTAATAATGGTGCCAGATATTGCCTGTTGAAGGCACCGAACCGTCCGCTCCGCACCCTTTAGGCAGTACATCGTAAAATGAGAATTCCTGCTGCGTGGTAACTTCAAAAGCATATCCAACATGCTTGTCCGTTTCTACTTAACAGTTGCGAATGAATATACATATCTGAGAGGCGCCACTTCACGTGTTTCCCTTATTCCTTCAACCTCCTTTTTTGCTTCCACTCCGCTTTCGTTGCTCCGCTCTTCTTTCACCCATATCCCCCTTTCCCTCGCTTTTTTCCCCCGTGTTTCTCATATATTTCCTCCCTTTCTCAATCCTTCACTCCCCTGTGCCGTTTACACGTTTTTCTCTCCCTGCACACCGGCAGCGCATCATGTTTCTCTCCTCGTCCTTCAGCGCCCTCTTTTTTTCTCAACGGCCTGCCAATAAGTCTGCCTCCACGTCCTTCTGTCCGTCACTTTCTTTCACTCGTAAAGGGCCCCCTTTTTTTCATCCGATTCTCCAAACCCTGTCTTCTTTCGCATGATCTTTCAGCTCCGGTGACCCTGCAACGGGTTCGAACAGTCGGACGCCCCCGGGAGCGACTCCCACCGAGCCTTTCCAACCCGTTCGAGTAGCTCTCGTAACGTCGCTAATGCCTATTATATTAAACTCTCGCAGCGAAGGGAATATTGTAAAGGCTTTGTTAAGCGCGCACGCACAAAGCCAATTTGAAACGCTGTTTTAATCAAAAGTCGTCATAGTAACGGTCGACCGTGCGCGACGATTAAAGGTCCGTTCATATCCACAGACATTGACATTCCAAACGCGTTATGTGGCGGACAGGACATTTTTGATAGCATTCGTGTTGACAGACATTCAGTGCAGCGGACAGGACATTTTCGATTATGTAAAAATGGTGAAGCTGCTACGCGGTTGCACAGAGGATCGCCAAGATCGCGTCGCGACGTCAGGATGTTTATTGTTAAAAAATGTTTCGATATTTATCTGGTGAAGACTTGACCGTGGTTGCATTATTATTAGAGAGGAGGATCAGAAAAGAACGAAAGAAAAATAAGGAAAATGTATGTTCTGTAAACGATTCTATTAATTTTTCGTTATCGATTGTTGATACGCAGGTTTTTGTGAAACGAGTACTTCAAGGATCGTGTCTGTACGGTGTGAGATACGTGTTCGCACTAGACATTGTCCGTATGGCTACGTTACGCTCAGTATGAAAGCTCTCATTGATAAATGTATTAACTCATTCGAAGCCCACGACGCATCAGATGCGTCATTCAATATCTGTCCAAAATAGTGAACGATGCACCACGTGCCTTTGAGAAAGAAATTTATATAATAAGTTAATACTGCAACAGCTATTGGGGAGATAACGTCGTACCAAAGTAAAGTAACAGAAAGAATTGTATAAAAATTAAAATTAATATTACTTTCAAGTTAAAGTAAAAAGTAAGTACCCCACAACCAGGACCGTCGTGACTTCAAAATGTACATAGTGAAAAATAAAGTAAGTAAATCAGATTAGAAAAGTATTTTAACTCATCAAAGAATAAAACATGCTGCATTCGCCTCCTTTCCAAGGAGCACCCAGTCACAGGGTTAGAGTCACAATCAGAAAGATATCGCTCCAAGGACACTAACGTCCTACATTGCCCAACGAACTATATTCGGTCGTCATCACATTCAATGACTGCAGACATGAAGGGACCTTAAAGCCAGAAACGATCGGTGCAAAATATTTGTACCCCCTCCACTCTTCCCCTCGCACGCTTCTCGCCCCTCCAGGCCGGTCCACGGAGGACGGTGATTTACATGGGGCAATTAAGCAAAGGGGACGCACTCGAAGAGTCCTTCTCTTCTCGACAATGCCTCCTTCAGACGCATTTGAATAATTTTTAATACGTTTAAACGTATCTGCATACTTTCTGCGGAGTTAAATATTTATACGCTTTTTTCTCGACCCCTGGCCGGATCCCTTTTGTGGCCAGTGTTTTCGTTCGCGCGAGAACCCGTTTGTTCTCGCGGAGTGGCCACCCCGGGGACCTACGATTGTTCCTACGATGGTAATTAGAGGAAGCTCAGTTTGGTTGGAGACAAAACAAGTTCTGATACACAACGAGAATTTGTCAAACGGTTAGCCGAGTTAACGAGATTTCAGAAGTGAATTATATTTGAAGCCCTCTTCATGTTGCGTTGCGCCGTACTTTGTTTCTGTAACGTACTGTTACGGTGTACTTCGGTACGGGGACAATAGGCCAGTGCAAAGAAAGAAAGAAAAATTGTGTATACATATGTTGCAGCACATTGTGCACATTTATGTTAGTAGTAAATGTATATATTTACTAATTTTGCTAGTAAGTGTGTTAGAAGGTGAGACAGTTGGTGCTTCCACTGAGAGATGTGCACGGATTATTCTGATTTAGCAAAAGTGTGTATGAACAATATAAGATTAATGTATTCAAAGAATATTAATATTTTTGCAGTTTGATGGGCATTAGTTTATTGAATCTTAAAATGCTAAAGTGCATGCAGTTAAGTTGATAGACCACTTGGTAAGACGTGCATTACTTAATCTACCCTATAATTTTCTTCCCTTATTTCAGCTTAGCAAGCATTAAATTGCATGCAGTTTAATTAAGAACCCATTTGTTAACCAGATATGCAACTCGCAAAGAATTTAAATTAATTTTATGCTTTTAAAGAAGTGTTTTAAAGAGTGCATGCATTTACTAGTCAAAGTAAAAATGTTCATTTTTATAAGTAAATGTGTGAATTTCATATTTTTACTATAAACGTATATATTTACTATGATATGTATATGTATAATAATCGTGATGATAATTGATGGCACATTGATGATCAGAAACCCAACCTAACCTAACCTGGTGTAACATTACCCTATCTTACAAATTTTTACATCGATCCGGTCTGATTATTTTTAGCTATTTCTTGATTAACTCGCGTTAATGTGTCTTGATTATTCCGTGTACCGTGCCTGGCAGATATTCGTACAAAGTTTTTCAGAGCATTTTATATATACCTAAAAGTAAGATGAAAACGTCGGATAAATATGCTTTCAAACATCACCTTTAGAAAGTTCCAGCAACATGTTTAAAGATAAAATGCGAGGCTTCGCGTCAGTACTGAGGAAAGTCAGGTCGACCTTATTTGTGTTATCTATAAAGTTTTTACGCACAATTTACCGACAGCGTAACAAACACACCGTTGTTTATTCAATAAAATGGTTGTTGCATACGCTTCTGCATCCGAGCATATACAGGGTGAGGCATTTAAAACAGGCCACCTGAATAAGTCGCCTGCCTTTGGCGACAGAGAAAAATGCATCAGACCAATCTTGCTTGGTGTACTATGAATATGCAGAACATTACATTAGTCAAATGAATGTTAACCTCAAAAGAGAATTGTTCTCATTCCCAGACCTTACACTTCACTTCACATCTTCCACTATAAAGCATATAATGTCATTCATTATTTATTTACTATCATTATTTAGTTCCATCAATAATCTCAAACGAGTTTGAGTCATACCACACTATTTCTATCTTAAAACGCCTTATTATGAAGTAGGGTAAAGGAATATTTAATTTCATCTTAAAAAAATTGTTGATAATCCTCAAATGTCCTTAATCTTCTCATTTACACTGAGAACAATTTTATTAAGTGTTTCCACATAGTTATCAGGGACCAAATCTTATTTTAAATCTGTTTCTATCACTAAAAATATAATTATTCAGGTGGTCTATTTAACACTATAATGGCCACGTGTGTCAATTAACGTAATTTCCGTTTTTTATTATGCCTGTAGCTTGAAATCTTTTTGTACCCTTGAGCCATATTTTTCCAAACTTTTAGTATATCCATGAAATTTAATTGCATATGTTGATCACTGGGTACTTATCATCAAAACTATTGACTTCACCTAACACGAGGTTCAAGGAACATGGAACCGAGCGCAACCAACTATTTCTATTTAACTCTTCGCCCTTTGAAACACCGCAATATTTATATTTCAAATTTTCTGTATTGTACAAATGCCTAAAAATTCCGATCAGTTGCATAAACTCCGCAACGTACACAGTGCACAAGCATTCCACCACTGAAACAAAACAAACCCTCTTGTTGGAACCAATTATGTTCGCGTTCCTAAGTTATGCATATCAGATGTAAACTATTTCGTGCGTAAAAGGTTAATTGCACCCCACCGTGGATCCTTATTGAAACTCTTAACGCTTTGCGGAATCGACCGAGATCCCCCGTTGAAATTCAGTTTCCAAACCCGATATCAGGACGGTTAGCATAATGCCTGGGTGTTCCTGAGAAACGATCCTAGATTTTTATCGTGAGCACGCGCGCCCTAGCTAGCGTCGCTAGAACAATATCATCGAAAGCAAATTCATAGCTCGTGGGAAAGGAATGCTTGGGTGCCGTGCAACAAAGTGGGAGAAACGAAGAAGAAGAGAGACTAGAGAAGAAATCCTTAAGGATAAGGAAAAAGAAGAAGAAGAAGAAGAAGAAGAAGAAGAGGGAGAGGGAGAGGGAGACTAGAGAAGAAATCCGTAAGGATAAGAAAGAAGAAGAAGACGAAGAAACAGCGATGGCATCGTGCCAACGATCGATCGAGGACTATACAGACGTCGTGTGGCTTTCGGTTGAACATCGAAAAAGCAACTCGTAGGAAAAGCGCACATATCCGGGGTACACGTCCCGTGGACTGGTCGACGGGGTTAATAAAACCTGTCTACGCTCTGTATGCACTGCAGATCCAAAGTAAACGTACTATATGCCTCTGCTGCTGCGAGACAAGTTTCTTATCGACAGGCTCTCCCTTCCATCTCCTCCTCCCTCCTCCCGCCACCCCCTTTCACCTGTTCCCTTGGTCCCCTATCCTTTCTCGTTACTTCTCTTCGCATCTTCCTCGTGTCCTTTATTTTCTTTTTTCACCATAGCTCTCCGTCTCAGCTTTTCTTATTTTCGTTTTCCGTCCCCGTCCGCAGTCGCCCTCCGTTGCGCTCTGCAGCCTCACCCTGCACCCCTCGTCGTTTACTTTCGTCCCCTCGTTTGTCGTCTTGTTCTTTTTCTTTTTGTAGTTGCTTCTCTGCTTCGTTCCGAGGAGGACGCGACTGCAGGTCACCTGTTTTGGATGGCATTTTTTAGGACGGGTTTGTCTTGTATGCAGATTCTTACGCTGAAATTAGTGGACCTACTTTTCAAGCATTTTTGAGGGTCACGTTACTGGGTGGGTCAGTTTTAAATGTTGTACGGTCGCTGGAGGGGGACTTCAAGGTCACTTATCATTTTTTAGTCACACTACGGTGTAATTTACGTGAAGCTCCGTCTTGAAGGTGTTGTAGTTTCGATAATTAGAATGAATTTGAGAAATGACAGATATCGTTCGCAAGGACGTACAATAAAGGACACAGAAAATTAAAAGTGAGGAGTGACCTTGATTTGTCTAATCGCTACTGACTATCGCTATCCTAACGATATTGGATAACAAACTTCTACTGTGTGAGCAATCACAACTCATGTTGTTGAACTAACACTTTAACATGATCCTTCAATTATTTTGAGCAGTGTATTTAATCAATAGACTGCGAATATGTATGCAATTTAACATATCCATGTATATAAAATATATTGTCTGAAGGAAATTATAGAAATAAAATGTGTGAGCCAGGTACCGACGTACCCAAGTATTCTCCATGTTCCATTCGTTCATCCGTATTAAATATAACAATATTAAGGAATAAAAATGCATATTTGCATGAACTTCTGCAGTCTATTAATCAACGACAAAGTTGATTTCAAGAAATCGGTATTTATTCTCTCGTGAGAGAAGAATTGAGTTCTTTCTTCGTGAAAAATCCTCTTGTCAAAGAATCCTGGGGCCATAATCATCTGACCCAGTATCGCGTGTATGTCGATTCTCGAATCCTCTGACAATAGCATCCATGTTTATTGAGACATCGACTCGTAACATGTCACATGACTCACGCTGTGGAATAATTGTGTATACAGCATTACCATTGTGCACAATTTGATTGAAACCCATGACCTGTAGGACATCTAGTCTAGTCGGTAGCATTCTCTCTCTCTCTCTCTCTCTCTCTCTCTCTCTCTCTCTCTCTCGTTCTCTTCATTCCGTGGTATCCATGGCTTTCTGGAACGATCGGCTTTCGCATTAGAATATTAAAAAGCGAGCCGGGGAAGAAGAAGATCGGGGGGCGTAACTTCCTGCGTTCAGAAGAAAGGATGTACTTTAGTGCTCGTGCCCGGCGATAAGAAAAATATCAAGTTACATTAGGCGGCCATAAATTACCGTCGATCAGTCAGTGCTACGACTTGTATCATCGATTATACACTGGCGGCCCGGTAATGCGAGTTCGCCTGATCGCGGGTGTAATTAATAATTTCTTACGGACGATAGGTGCTTCGCAATCGTGTAATTTATTGAGGAGAAACTGCCGGCCTGTAACGATGAGATTTCAATTAACATTTTTACGCGCGGCTCTCGGCCACGCATAACGACGTTTCGACGTATATTATTTTATAATAAATGTGATTATAAATAGAGATTTCGTGATAAATAAAATAGTTTATATGGACCGCATGTACGCTGACGTTTACAAGTATCGGGGCACTCGTCAAACTTGAGGTAAATCTGAGAATATTATAACGTAACGCAATGAAAAAACATTTTTAAAGTAAAATGAAAATAATAAATTTTAAAGATTCTGGGACAAGTATTCAAAGAATGAAAATATTTTTGTACAGCTGTTCACTGTGTTTATGTTTTAAACTAAGTGTTACTACAAAAGATTCGAAGCTACTGTAAGCTAAGGTTAATTTATTATTGTGGAAAGAAAAATTTACAGTAGAACCTCGATTATTAAAAATCGATCGTCTTATATCAGTTATAAGTTAAAATTATCATTAGTGACTCTGTGTGTTTCATTTAGGCTACTATGTGTTTTACATTCTAAAATAAAATTATCATTTTTATGCGAAACGTAGTTGCAATATGAGGCGTCACGTTACTAATTGCAGTTCGGATAATCGAGGTGCTACTGCACCATGCAGTCCAGGTGCGTACTAGGCTATTCCTCTTACTTAGATTAGTAGGTATATACATTCTATGACGTCTGTAAAACGACAAAATCGCCTAGTGACGCATTTCTCAGAACGTATCCCCGTTGTTAAGCGACCCATGACAGTATTACCAGAAATATCATATTACATCACCGTCACTATGAATTTCCAAAAGCTCGAGATAGCAATCGAGTATTTCTGTGACGGTGTAGAAAAGATTTTTATACTAATTGTAATCGAATGTCTTCGTGACAGTAAAAGGGAGATTTTCATCGGGGAATAATGATGAAATAAAGATGAAGCCGATAACGCGTGAAAAGAGGGGCGTCGAAAGCGGACATTGCAAAATTCAGATGCGGTTAAGTCCGATTTACAATGCTTGAGCGCCGTGGGGATATCTTTAATTTAAAGCTTCATAAATTAGGCTCAGCTTGATTTAAATTTTCATGATTAAAGTTAACGTAAAACCGCCATTATACCTGAGGCAGAGATGTGTATACATGCGCCTGTACATATATATTCGAAAGTTTATGCTAAATTATGGCGGATAGGCAGAGCAGACGGAGGGAAGGTACACAGGGTGTCTCGCTTAAAACAGACCACCCAATGAACAGACGAAGTTTCAGATATCATTTGAATAGTTTCAAAGAATGTACACCTAATCCTGTTTTTACACGATAGATACGTTCCCGAAGAATACGCGTAAAAAAAAGAATAAAAAATAAAAAAATAAAAATAAAAATTCGCGTAAATAAGTCGTGTAAAAAGAGAATTAAATTCTTTTTCTAATTCGTGTTAAATCAAAATCGTGTAAAAACAGAATTGGGTCTATACGCATTAAGGAATATTTTTGTTCGATGTTTTTTTATATGAAAAAAATATATTGTTTTTTTCTTATATATTCTGGCTAACGCATGTAACAATTTCACCGTAAATTAACATCGAACTTCAAAATTCAAAATGAAATATGAAACTTGGTTTCATTCGAACAAATAAATTCTACTAAATAAAATTTCACCACCAGTAGAACTGAACTCCCGAAATATCGCGGTCAAATTTCTATTGTTTGGTTGGAAAACCGGAGCTCGTACTATTTCGAGCTGATTGTTTTTGGCTTTGCATTGAAACCCGAAATATTACGTTCGAACTCGTTAACCACGCCTGTTAGGCGCTTCTGAATGATGTATGAATATCCAAAGCTGGATTAGACCATAGAAATGAGTAAAAACTGAATACGTGAGGGAATGTAAATAAGTAATAATTGAAACCAAGGGAAAAGAACAAAGCATAACAAGTTGTTGTTCAACTATTGTTCTTGTACACACAGGGGACGGTTTTCATTAGAAGTGTGCCGCAGTCAAAGGGTTAAATTGCATGCCGTTTGCTATACTACGGACACCTTTGCATTTACTTTTACCCCACATGCAGTTTCCACGCACAATACATGTGTTTTTCCACACAGCTACATGTTATTTGTATTCAAAGAAACCACAAAATATAGAATATACTTTTATGTCATTATTTAAACAAGTAAAAAAGATGGGGTATGTCGTATCCTACCTGACACATCTTGGTACAAAATTTCAGCTAACAAACGTCAGGTTAAGCAGCTAATTAATAACTATCAAGTCTTCTGAAAGTCAAAAATCCCACAGTGAAAATTTGTAACCTTTTCATTACTAATGGCGCTTGGCAAAATTGTCATCGCTCGCTGTAAAAGCCTACAGGTGTTCGACAGAACTTCTCATCGTATGTTATCAACTGTTATAGACTCTCAGCACTTGTTGAAACATTTTTATTGAGAGTCTCTTTTCCTAAATAAATTAATTTGTACTTTTTAGTGCGTGGAAATGTCTTTTGTGTTCAGCATTGTTTGCTGCTATAACTTCGCCGCACATGGTGGGTAGTTTTACGTCAGAGTCACCGCAGCGAAAGGGTTAAAGAATTGGTACTCAAGTGGGATATATCCTGCGTCACGAGTGTGACTCGTTGTTGCGTGGTAAGGGATCAACCCTCATACGCCCTTCAGTTTCTCAACATAATTTGTCCCTTGGTGTCATATTGAGACAATGGTAAAAAGTCAACATAATGGAAAGATGTATTGTTAAATTTGTAAATTCTTTTATTGAAAATAAAAAATGGAAAAAGGGGTATGATTAAACTAACACAATTGGCCCTACTTAAAAAAAGATAAAATAATTACTTTTTATACCTACGCAGCCTGTATTAAAGAAAATATATCCTTTTTTTGAAAATTAATTTGGTTTCATTTTTTTGTAGCAATGAAAAGTGTCATAATGATAGAAGGGAAGAAAAATTAAATAAAAGTTTGTTACACTATGAGCAATTTAATCTTTACCTCATAAGCGGATGCAAATAAGAAACTGCTAAAAAATGCGCTGTGTATATAATAAACATAAATATATTTAAAAAAAGTGAGTTTTCTTGGTGAAATGGCGTTTAAGGGATGCTTCACGGCATTTCTTCTCCTTATTAATGAAAAGAATTCTAGCCGTCTTTGATTATAACTATAAAGATACATTCTGTATTTTCTAGAGATGGTCGAAAACATTGAAACAAAGGTACTCACTTTTGCTCCAAATAGGATCGATCTTCTGAGCTTAATTATACCCCTCCTTTCTGTTCGTTCAGCCATAAGATCGTTCAGATCGTTCACAAATAATTAATCGATGTGCAAGGCATACTGCTTTTATATTGTTTAATATAATATAGAAAATTAATATAATACAAACTGAAATTATACTCTTTTGAATCAATATTATTAGCGATATACTCACAATTTTCTTGTTTATCTAATTTAAGTTTCATGGTCTGAAATAAAAACTTATAATTTTCATGAACATAATAATTAATGTAAGATGGACTAAAATATGTTCGACTGTATTTCGTAGGTATTTCCTTCCTTCGGTTCTCTGTTACATTTGTCAGACTTTCGTGAGAAAAATGTGTGAAATCGACAGAAGGAACGGACGAGGGTGAAGTCGTCCACACGGAGAGGCGGCTGGAAGACCGTTCGAAAGTTTGCCTATCTATTTCACAGTCACCCTGTGTATACGCGCGGTGAAAATTTCGTGTTGGTGGCGGCGTAGCGTCCTCCAGAATGTCTCGGAGCGTAATTTTATATAATAGTGGGGAGAGAAGGCAGAAGAGTCCCGTTTCTAGCCCGTCTGTGCCTCGTCTTCAGCAGGTTTCTGACCCGAACCTGATCCGAAGTTGCCCCGAACTTGCCTCTCCTCGCCTCTATCCTCACCCGTCTCGCACCGGGTCCTCCTCGGCGTTCACCTTTTGCTGCGCGTCTTCCCGGCCAGTTAACTCAATTACCCGATACTCCGTAACGAAATATTTCCTGAAAATTATATCCTTCTTCCCCGAAATGCTCCGCGATCGAATTACACCCCGCCACCCCGCATTCTCCAATTTATTGTTTATTCACTTAGACACGGACTATGTAAAACATATAACAGCAAAGGTCTGTTGAATCTTCGTTTATTGACGTTGTTATTATAATTTATTAATGTTAAGGACAGAGTAATTTCATGTTTGTTCGAACTATCGAGACAACGTCACGTCCTCCTCGAAGTAATTTAGCTTTTGTTTCATATGCTTTTTGTCATTATCACTAATAGTTTCAACATCAACTTAGACACGGACTATATCATCTTTAGAATAAATATAATAGAAAGCGTCTGTTTATTCCTCTTTTGTTGACGTTGTTATTATAATTTATTAATGTTAAAGACAGAGTAATTTTAATTCTTGTTCGAACTATTGTCGCCAGGTTATGTTGTCATCAAAGTGATTTAATTTTTGCTCGATATGTTTTTTTGATATCACTAGTAGTTTCAGAGGTATTTTTTAAACGAATATTACTCTATTTTTATAGACATCGAAGGCGCGTGTGGACTGTAGAAACTTGGAGTTCACGGCTATTTAAATTAAAGCGGCTTTTGAAGTCTTAATTGCATGCTCGCGAGTGATTCTAAAGGCAATTACTTGATTATGAAACATGCAAATGCTTCTAAAGGTGCAGGTACACCATGAGATGTTTCATGAGATTTTTCGCTGACGAGACCAAAAATTCAGCGATAACTAAATGTGAATGCACATACAAAGTTTCATGAAAGGAAAACCTCATAAAATCGTGGATCTGCACCTTAAAAAATAGCAAAGTCTCAACGAACTTATCATAAACCTAATACCATTTAACTCTGTCACAATTATTACAATGAAATACAACATATTTCAGATTACATTAAATACATCACTAGACTACAGATTTTTATGCACCATACATTTTTAAACTTCGATATTTTTAATTTCCACGCAGTTGTGTGGAATGCGACTATGACAGATCTGCATTTTTCAGTTTAAATGCTTCAAAGTACTTTTTTTATATCACTTACTCTATGAAATGTGCATTTTGCAGGAGCCTGGACATGTAAAATTGCATAAAAATCCGCAGTCCATGCATCAGAAATAAATATACGCGGAGTACCTCTGTTTTACAGAACAGTTCTCAAACGTAAAACCCCATAATTTAAAAAGCTTGCTAGACGTCCAGCTGTCAGAATGCAATACAGCGAACAGAAAACTCGCAGGCTACGTAAACTCGTCGTTCCGCTCCAGCCACTTAATTTCATACCCAGCGTTGATCAAGCATTTTTCATTCCTCTTTGCACGAACTGTATGACCCGAGAACCTCAGACTTTATTTCTTAATATTCCGTATATAATTTTCCTGGTCTTTCAATCGTTGCAATGAGACGAAACGACGTGAACACGACGAGCTGCAAAGACGGTGAAAAGACGAGGGAAAGAGAGAGGGAGAGAGAGAGGGAGAAGGTTGGAGGGTATAAGAGCAGGTAGACCGGGAGCATAAAGGATTTTCGTGTCGGTGAAACGTTTTTCCGGCGTTTACGTTCTGACAGGTTCTCAGAAATTGCGAGCATGCCCCCCGCCCGTTGAATGGCGTGTATAAGGGGGAAGGTAATTCTGAAATAACGCGTTTTGAGTTTGGACGCGATAGGAGGGTATAATAGGAGTGCGAGTCGGCCTGATTCTCGTTCAACTTTCGACCAACTCCGAACGGGAGCCGGGTAAATCGAGGCTGGAATGGCATAATGTCGGTAGAAAAGAGCTGTTCGTTGCCGGGCCACGTATTCTGCCGCGTGAAACGTGTACGACGCTTTAATAAAATACACCGTGCCTCTGAAAAACATATAACTAAACGCAAAACCGGCTTTTATGCCCTTTTCCCTGCTAGAGCTTTCCCCGCCGCTGCCGCCGCCGCCGCCGCCGCCGCCGCGACGGCGTGTCGACGTTGTTTAAGTTCCGCGGTTTCACGAACCGCCGGCCAACTTTGCCAGACGACCCCGTTCTGACCCTTTCGCTACTAGAGCTGACTGCAGTGTGTGTATCAAAGGTGATAATACGTTTTTTTTTAATTTATTTATTGCGAGAACTCGGCAAGCGATGCAAATAAATTATTATGCGCAGAAACACAAAGCGAGAAATTATACAGCGGTGCAGAAAAGGTTTACTGGCCTGAACAGACAGGCATCTCTAAATTATAGTGTTATTTCAAAATTGGTACATGTTTTACATAAGAATATCTCCGCTTCGTATTTTTCATTTGAGGGTTGTTTTAGCCCTCTGTAACGCCATGTGACTTCGAATGTATGTCTTTTAAGTCTTGCTTCGCTTGTTTGTCACTGTTTACAATTATATTCTACGACTATACTGCCACTGAGGAGTCTGCTCGTATATTATTATCACGCTGCGGATGTTTATGCAATTTAACATATTGATATACTCGAAATATGTACACTCAATTACATGAAATAACTAAGAAATACGTTTTTTAAATATATGAAGCACAAAACATAGTTATGTCAAAATTTTATTTCTTCGTCTATATTAATCTAAAAATGTATATTTACATAAACATCCACGGTCTAATTATTATGTTTATATCCCGCGATACAAACTTTGCCATTCGTCTTTATCATTTACCTGCTGCATCATTTTCGTCATACGTAAAAAATTCCGGTTATGGAGGGGTAGAATTGTCAAGAAAAGAACAATGAACGTAGAGATAAAGAGACCTGAGGGATTCATTTTTATGAAGGAACTAAAGGTGACTATAGTCAGCCACAGCTGAGCGGTTCTTGTATCCTAAAGGCAGAGATGGCCAGCCGGAGCAAGGCCTGGCTCCGGGTGGCACGCGGTCAAAGGGTTAAATACCGCCAGTTTCAAAGTTTTAATAATTTCATTCCTCCGAGTGTCGAGGAATTTCTCCAAAAACTAACGCGGATATCTAGTGAATTTTGCAATTTATCGTTCACACTGTTAGCATGAAAACTGCAGTCGTAAAGCGGACTGATCATTTTAATTCAGAGGCAGGTGGATGCGCGTTTCATCTGATTGAAAGGAGAAATTTGATGAAGACACGCAGTGTCTCCTGCATCTCCCATTGGTGGGAAGTAACGAGAGACGCTGAACAAAGGAACCAGTAAGTAGGGCAAAATGTAAGTCAGTGACCTAGACCAGCGATTTTTAACCTTTTTTTATCTCACGGTACATATAAACTAATTACTAAAATTCTACGGCACACCAAAGAATATATTATATTTTCTCGTCGGTCTAACAAAAAAAGTATACATTTTTGACTGATTTACAAAAAGAAATAATACCTTCTCCCGTCTTTGCTCCAAAGTGGCAACAAAATAACTGTTTCTGCCACTATGCATTAAATAACATTTAACGATACGCTAAGAAAATTTTGTCCAACCTCCTTCTTGAAAAATCTTTTTAAAACCTCAGTTATTTATGATACTTTGTAATAGAAACACAATACTCAAAATTATTTAGACTAATAGTTATCTATTATTTCTCTCCGATTTATGTACATTTAATAAGATGTCTGACCTGGGCGTTGTTTTAGTGTATCAACTAAACTGTCATTTTTTCGTCGTTGATACACGATGGTTACTTGTAATCATCACTGCCAGACCACGTAAACTTGTATTAAAAAAACTTGGACACACCTGTGAACCTCTCGCGGTACATCAATGTGCCGTGACACTTCGGTTGAAAATCGCTGACTTAGACAGAGCGGATGAAAGGAATCTGTAGGAAGATGATAAATGTAGGAGTCGACTGGACCAGTTCAACGGCCTTACTTGTACTTCGCTGTAAACAGACTGTAAACAAACCTTGTGAGATAGCAGGTAAAGTTGTACGTGCAGGAGCAAGGACATATGATATGCTATTATAGATGGAACAGTTACAACTGCCCGACCAGGAGAATGATACTGCTAAGAAAAGGATGGAAGCAAAGAATTTAAACTTCATAGTTCAGCACTTCCAACTGAAATGATTAATTTCGACGATTAAGATAAATAAAAAACCTCTATTTTCTCAGTTCTTATTACGACTGCTGATGTTTCTGTAACTATCTATTTTCAGACTTCCATATTTCCTGCATCAATGCAGTTAATTGACAGGGTCTTCAACAAGACTGCATTTGCTCCCTGAAATGTCTAAAACATGTAATTTTCATTTTGCTAAATTATTAAACGTCCATCATTCACCAATTTGATTATATTAAATTGCATAAACGTCAGCGGTCTACTTATTACACACTATTCAACCACAGCAGGACCTCGATTATTCGAACCGAAATTAGTAATAGGGTGGATCACATTGTGACTATGTTTCGCGTAAAAGTGATAATTTCATTTTAAAATTAACCCTTCGACAGTTTATCCCGCGCGAAGCACTGGCAGACGCGTCCAAACTGTTTATTCTACCATAGATATCTAAGTTTGTTACTGTATATATGATTATCTTCTTCATTTCTTCTGGCTCTGTTCTATTCAGTCTAGTATGTAAAAAATATACATTTTTCTGATTGGAACTTGTAATTTTATTAGACTGTCAAAGGGTTAAGTGCACAGTGTCACTGATAATAATTGTAGCTTAAACCGACAATGGGTTACGTCCGTACGGGTCACATATTTCTTCAGTGCAAAGAAGAAAGTAAAATTCAAATACAAAATTCAATATAAAGAGCCATGGCGTCTAATGATAAATTAGGTGATCATGCGAGGTTTTCTCTGTTCGACTGTGGTCCCTACAGGCCAATTCCTGGAGAACGTCTATCGTCCTAGTATCCAAAGATCATTACGCAGTGAGCCACTACAGTCACCCTTAGTAGCGAAGGGGTTAGCCAATTTTATTAATTTTATCCTACAGGGTTTTCCTTAGAAGACGCGCATATGATAAATGCAAGAATCACTTCAACAATTCTCAAAGGGTTAAGGGAGCAAGTGGGATAGGTGCTGCGGCGGGCAGAAGCTCATCGTAACTTACCTCGTCCCAGTTTGAATACCAACCAACGTTTCCCGTCCTGGAGCTCCCGTTTCGCCGGGCGCCCTTCGGTGTAAACGATTTTGCGGAATCTTCGCAAACGTAAACAACTACACGGCGTACAAATGTTTGTTCTTGCTCGCTTATCCAACGGAGACGCAGCCCAGCGGCGACGAATCGATGTGAAACGACCCGCAAATGGTTTGTCGCGCCTTCCGCAGGGATTGCGGCTCTCGTAAAATGTGTCGCGAGCGAAATGGTCCTCGCGTTTCCGCGAAGATTTACGAGCCGTTCGATGATCGTTCGTTTCCACGGCTCGTGGCCCGCTGGAAAGGAACGGCACGGCCGCGTTTCGAAAAAACTGTCAGATTTACATTGAATGCACGACACACGGTGGACACGTTTTTCTTTCGAGAAAGGAGGGTTGTCCGGCTGGGCGTTCGCGCGCCGTTCAAACCCTCCGCCACGAGGGTCGTGTGTTCAAGACGAGGCGTTTCAGACGGTTAGCCGCTAAAGTCTCCTAAGGGTTTCCTCCGAAGCGGCTATCGCCTGCGAGATGTTGTTCGCCACAATTTCTACCCCCCATCAAAGCACCCGCGAAGAGCTGATCGACCTGGAAAACCCTGTCTTCAGCTTTGAAGAGTCACCGGAGAATTTGAGTCGACTATTTGGGAGGCTGCGAACTTCGTGTACCCCGCACGATGCGAGGCTATGCGAAACGCTGCGCAACAAGAACTGCATAGAGGTACAGTTGCCAGCTTTGAGACGCCTATCAAAGAGTTATCAGATGTCTTTGGCAACTTGGATTTTCAGAGGTGTGAAAGTGTCAACGGCGTTGATGAAACGAATATCGACTTTGAAGCGCGTATTTTCGCTACAGTCTTTCAACGTTCAATGACACCAGTGTGTATAGTTCAGATTTCTTGCCTTTCATGTCGGATGCTTTCATGAAATTTTCTCTGACACTCGTGCAGTGTTTCGTGCGGATCCGTCACTCCATGGCCCCTATGGCCCTGTAGCATCGCAGCCCTTTAATACTGTGATATTATGTCAGATTTCTGCAGAAATTTGTTCGGTTTATTCCGAGAGAACGCTGCATTTCGAATATATTTCTTTTATTTATGCTCTGATAGAGGCTCTTAAAATAAGTACAATGAACTCTACGGTTCAGAGACTTTCAAGATCATTAGAGGACAGTTACGAAGGCTCTCATAACTCGGCGACATTCACTGTAAATCAATACCATGTCCCGTCATGTCTGACGAGGTATGGCAGTTTTCACTGTGACAGTCTACGTGTTAACACGTTCCTTGCCACAGTAGAATATTCCGTAACTAGACAGACGCGCGAAAATGGCTATTTATTAGTACACGCGGTTGATTGTACACATATTTATTTATTTGAAATTAGATTCTATTTCTAGTATCATTTTCACGTGAATGTTACTCAAAATTTCATAAGGGTTGGCAGTTATGTGATCAAATTAAAATTGATGTATGTACCGAGAACGGTCACGTAGCAGGGAACGTATTGATGGAATCATATTATGTCATCTGAAAAGTTTCTAGCGTTTTCGTGATATCTCGCGTAAGAAAAAGCGCAATTAACTTTTCGTATGTTCTAATAGTGCACACACTCTTGAATAAATGAAATTTACCTCTACCCTTAGAACTAAACAAATACTTTATAGTAAATCCTATTAATCGAGTTCTGCACTTGCTGGCCCTCTGACCTGCATTTCTATTGCAGCCAATAATCATTTAATTAAAATCAATACTATTATAATTGAAGAATAAGATATAATAATTTTAAGAGAATTTTTACTTAACACGTTATCCGCGATACTGTACAGGCTGAAAACGATACACCTTTCTAGACTTTGATACAACACGAGAATAATCTGCAATGATGCACTTTTTAACCAATGATGTCAGTAATTCTTTACAAATTTTTACTGGTTCCGTTACACATTTTTAAATATTTTTGCTAGTACTATTTGCAATCACATAAATAACAACTGAATTTAAGTGTCACCCACGTATGGATGACATGGCAGTCATAGTGTTAAACGTTCAACTACAACCTGTAAGATCTCTTCTTACTGTAAACAACTGCAACTGTAGCACCTGTTCCTTTACTGCACGTCCGCTTCGAACTAAAGGAAATGAGTCTCGTTAGTATTGGCCATTGACCGCGGCTGTCGAGGCCTCGGATGAACAGTCGGTCTCGTTAGTATTTATAATAACAATAATAACGGAGGAAGAGACGAGGCGGCGCGAGAGAAAGCAGAAGCGGATGAAACCGTGAGAAAAAGAAGAAAGTATGTGCGTGAATACGCAACGCGGCGGCAGCCAGTTCACGCTAAAATTAGATTCACTTTATTTTCTTGATGTGCTTTTTAAGTGATACAATTACGTAGGAGCAAGCGTGTACAGCGTTATTGGCGCGTGCTCCGGCTGGAAACCGGTTAAACCGTATCAGCTTTCCGGCCATCGAATGAGATACCGACTTCCTGTTACGCGGATGTGGGTCACCGATTAACAAACATTACCGTAATCTTCATTCACTGAGTAAGTCCTGTTTTAAAAAATATCATTTAACATCCCTTCTTGTTGCTTTTGCCTGTACGGCGCCATTCAGGAGACGGAGAAATGGAAAGCGCTTTTACGCGAGCTGATGGAAAAAGGAGTTACTTAACAGTTTGCATCGTTGTAAGGGCATCATTCGGATCAGCATGAGATATGTTTCTGTGTGCTTTAACCCTTTGAGTTGAAATTACGAGTTTCATCCGCGGGAGTATCTACGGCCGTATTGGGTTTTGATGAGTTACGCCTGTCTAGGTATAGTTGACTGCATCGGAGCATCATAATTTGAAACCATCTTGTAGCAAGGATATATTTTAACTTGATTTACAATAACATGTATTTCTTTCTGTAATATATGTAACATCTTTATTGTTTCCTAAGACATCTAATGCATCTTAGGAAGACAGAGTCAGAGGAAATTTTAGTTGAAATTAGGAGTTTAGATCACGCGAGTGTATGTCGCAGTATTGGACTTTGATGAGCTACGCCTGCCTAGGTATGGTGTAGTTAACAGTATTGAAGCATCATAATTTGAAAACTATTTTATAGGTCTAATATACTTTGATTTTGCTTACAATAACATACCTTTTATTTTCCTGAGATGTAATTTAACGCTTCCACTATTTCCTAAATATGTTTGATGTACAGTCAGAATGATTCAGGATACAATTGAAGAACTGATAAGCAACAAAAATAAAATGTATAGGTTAGGGGGTGGTTCACGTGTTACTACAAGCAGAAATATGACATTTTGGTTTCTAACAATTAAAACAAAATTGAATAATCTAAATCTCCAGAATCCTCTGCTTTATTGAAGCGATGTCACAGGCTGCAGTAAATCATTCATCAGGCTGCATACTGCCCGCGGGCTATCTGTTGTGCATTCCTCATCCCTATAGAATGAACGAAACACTGGATTCTCCAATACTTATTACAAAATCTTATGACAAAATTTCGATTCTAAATATCTGTCCAAACTGGAAAAAAAAATGATAGATCTATTCTTTTCGTGGCAATCGATTTTAATCTCGGTGCTTGCTGCGGAATTAGTTTCAACCGTGAACCTCCAAAGTAAAACGGAAAAGTGTGTTTTCCGGAAACTTCTGCGCTCCGCTGCACGCCCCCAGCGCTCGCAATCGCGTGAATTATTTAGTCGGTACACTTCGTTAACAAACATGTCAGACAATATGGAGTCGAGGGAATCGAAATTCGAAATCCTCCGCTGTAACTTCACGCGATAAAACTTTGCCGGAGCGAACTCGCAGCGCGCGACGTGTTTCCTTCTATCGTTTCCACCCGCTGCTACTATACTCGAACTATCGAAAACGGCGGTATCGACTTTTCCGCCATCCTTCTCGCGAATATCGTGTTCCGCGAGGGCTAAGGATTCAGTCGATCGTTACTATCGGCGCATTACGATCTCGTTAGCTGAAGCCTACCAACTGTACCGACGACACGACGGCACAGTTCGCGTCTTATAGATTCGGCGAGGCGAAAGGAGTACACTCGAACGTCAATTATCCGAAATAATGAGAATAAAAGTATTCAATTTTGGAGAGTGTCTGACAATTAGAGTATTAATGTGGGTTAGGGGTATACAGAGTGAGACATCGTAACTCAGTACCTTAAATAAGATGATGAGTATGCTGATGTCCTATGGGTTCGGCCAGGCGAAAGGAGTACACTCGAACGTCAATTATCCGAAATAATGAGAATAAAAGTATTCAATTTTGGAGAGTTTCTGACAATTAGAGTATTAATGTGGGTTAGGGGTATACAGAGTGAGACATCGTAACTCAGTACCTTAAATAAGATGATGAGTATGCTGATGTCCTATGGGTTCGGCCAGGCGAAAGGAGTACACTCGAACGTCAATTATCCGAAATAATGAGAATAAAAGTATTCAATTTTGAAGAGTTTCTGACAATTAGAGTATTAATATGGGTTAGAGGTATACAGAGTGAGACATCGTAACTCAGTACCTTAAATAAGATGATGAGTATGCTGATGTCCTGTAGGTTCGGTGAGGCGAAAGGAGTACACTCGAACGTCAATTATCCGAAATAATGAGAATGAAAGTATTCAAGTTTGGAGAGTTTCTGACAATTACAGTATTAATGTGGGTTAGAGGTATACAGAGTGAGACATCGTAACTCAGTACCTTAAATAAGATGATGAGTATGCTGATGTCCTGTAGGTTCGGTGAGGCGAAAGGAGTACACTCGAACGTCAATTATCCGAAATAATGAGACTACAGATATGAAACTTTGATGAACTTCTAACAATTAGAGATTTAGTGTAAAATAGAAGTACATCCACTGTGACACCATATACACGTAGAACCTTCGAAAACTGTTTTAGTTTTGATGTTACAAAAAAATATCTCAGGAAAAGTACGTTTCGTTCAATGAAGGGGATCGAATAATTGAAGTTAATCTTTTGTTAGTCTCATGTTTTTAGGATTTCGGAGTTACCTTATTTTTTTAATGGAACATGGTATTATTTCATGTTACCTTGCAATTGATACAAAAACAAATGATCGACGACTTGTTAACCTTAGAAAAATACTAATTAGAGAACATTATCTTCCATGTGGACAGTTATACGACCATCAAGAATTTGCTTTTTAACACTTTACCAACCGCAAGCCTTTTTGCTATCAGCGATCGATTAATTTTGCACTTCAGCCTGCATAGTTCATTCGTTTCTATTCTGACCACACAAGTTTATCAACTGTTTAAGAAAAGTATATCCATGATTCCAGCAATACAATCCATGAGAAACGTTGAATCTTTATTTCAAAGTTGCAGCACCGGAACGAACCGGTCAGCCAATCTATTAACTTCTGATGATTGACCTCATATAAATCAAAATGCATAACTAATATTGAGTGTACAAGACCGCTGTTTGTCTACCAAGTCTATTTTTTAGCCCTTCGGAGTCTGAATTACTTAAACGACAAACAATACGAAAAATCCGAAATTTCGAAGAAACGATCGCACGATCGACGTTGCAGGGCAGCAAGTTGGTCGTCTCGATCAATATTTTCGTCGGCCTATAAATAAACGAAACGATTCGCCGTGACCCTCTTACGACTTTCCACGTGCGTAACGAGGCGCGTTAACGCCGACTTCACCAATCAGCGCTGAATTTTCACCGCGTAGGGAAAGCATGATTACGACACTCTTGACCCCGTCTCATCCCGAATGCCCGTGCCTCTTGATGACCGACTGAATTAAGGATACACGGACACGCACACGTCCGATAAGAATATTTCGACTTCCGTGTACCGAGTTCCTGCTCGTTGTCACGCGAGTGACCATGAAAGAATTCATAAACGTCGACTGTCAAGGCTGAAAACAAAGCTGTACCATACTGATGAACCTTTGCTATTTTCGAGGGCCTTCGTGTAGCCTTGTTAACAGACTACGCGTGTCTATGCAATTTAATATACCCAAATACAGAGATGATCATCCGGAGCAAGTCCTGGCTCCAGCGTACCCCCACTCTGCGTCTATTCCCCTCACAGAGGTTGTGGTCTGGGTAACAGGTAACCTTCTTATCTCATTAACCCTTCCCAATGGCATAACTATTGTTACTATACGCTGGCGCCCACTAAACTGTGCAATTTTTGTAGGAGACATTTTTATTCAATTTTAATTATAGTAGAAATATTTTAGGTGACAAAGTTAGGTGATATAATCTGTAGAAGCCGGTTCACTGTGGAACAACCGGTGAACTGTGTCGTTGGAACACCTTAAAAATATACAACGTTTTACAGTTTTGATAAATACCAAGTTGGTAGGCCAGCTTGTACAGCGAAGTTGAGAAAAATTCGAACGAAACTCTTGAAACGTCGCTGAGGAGTCCGCTCCCTGGCTGGTAGATTTTTACTAGACTGCATGGGAATTAATGGATCCCATAAATGGATAATAATCGTGAAACGAATTTATGGTGGTAATTAGATAAATGGACGAAACTCGTTCCGTCTGAAATATTCTCCCTCGTTTCAGTACTCCCCCCGTACTCCCCAGAAGGGATCGGCTACTCTAATATTATATTCCCTTCTCTGTAATTATGTATTTTCCTCTGTATCATCACTCGCGGCAAATATTGTCACAATTCGATTGTTTAATTTCGAAACACCCTGCACATTTCTAACGAGGGGAGGGTCAAAAGTGGAAACGTGCTTATTCGACGAATCGTTGCCCAAACTTCTGGTCTCGATGAGTGCTTCAAGAAACACTCCTATTCCAGTGGTACGTGCCTAATAATTCTTCAAGAAAAAATTAAGGTTCTTACGTGACACGCCCCTAGAATGGTTGGGGGCTGTTAAAACTTTGTGTCTATAACCGAGCCACCAATTTCCACATCGACGTTAAAAATTTATTATCTTCCTGTTGAAATATTTTCAAAGAAGATTCTACACCTATAATTTCTGAGATATTCAGTAAAATAGCTTTGTCAGCTCCAACTTGGAGGGCTGTTATCACTCCTCCGACGTGGATATTTACCGATAAGAAAAGACACATAGAAATCGACATATGTTGATTGGGGGATGTCCCTTATTAGAAACGCAAACACGATTGAAGGGTTCATAACAAAAACAACCCTTGTCAAAGTTTACGACGACAGCACAACTTCATGGTTTAATTGGTTACAGTCCTTCTGCGATACAATTACAAATAACACCCACAGCAATTGTGTAATGTGATGGATATTTTATTAAAAAAATGGATTACTATTGAGCAAAAATTAAAGATGCTGGAGTAATTTTTTGCTCTCCTGAAAAAGGACGAGAATTGACAAGGGTCGTTTTTCTTATGAACCTTTCAATTGATTTCAACAGGAGGGTTCATTTTATTGCAAGTGCACGTGTTTCAGTAGCAAAATGCTTGTAAAACGAGTACATTGCAGAATTTATGCAACTGAGCACAATTTTGAAGCATTTATGCGAAATTGAAAATTTGAAGTATGAATATTCCGATGCCTCAAAGGCGCCATTCGAGGGCAAAGGATTAATTTTATTACTCGGACGAGCATCGAGCCTGTACGCCGCGACGCCTTTGTTTTTTTAAAAGATGCGACTCCTGTCGTGGACTTCCCCCTTTCCTTCATTTCGCCCTCCCCTCTCCAATCTCATTCTCACGCCCCTCCGACCTCCCCTCCAGCGGCGCCGCAGCTAAAAGGAAAATAATTCGTTGTAAAAGCAAATGTGCCGTGAATTCATTAGGGTACAATTACAATGGCGCAGTTAATTACTTCCAGGTGTAATTAATTATCTCCACCTGGTTGTACGGCTCGACGACGACGCAGAAACAAAAGTATCAGAACCGCTCTTAATATTCCGTTCCGAGGAACACGAGTGTCGCAGTGAGATTGAAATATATCTTAATTGCGAGTGATTAATAGGCGTGAAACAGTAGCTTCTATGCGTCTGATTTAATATACTGCCACGCCGCGTTAGCTGAAACTGGCGAAAGGTTTAAATTTTTGTATCAAATCAATGAAACCTTAAATTATATCAATTCTTAATGAGGAATATCAGTAAGTTCTTTCATTTTCTTACAGATCCTGTTAGAACTTATTAGGTATACTAATTACAGATGGTCAAGTAAACAGTGATTGAATCTAACAAGTGTCACTCGCATTCGGGTGACGCGCATTTTCGTCTGTTAGACATCACTTTTTTACAATTGAACGTATTTTTATTTTTGTACATGTATTGTAAACACAAAATGGCCCACATAAAATGTTAATAGCTGCTTTTTAAGGAACTAGGAAAACCTTTTGTGTAATATTTTGTTGTTGGGGCTACTTTTATTACTGCTTATTTTATAAAACTGCAAGAGAAAGTTAAGGGCGGGATTCATTTTGTACTAAACACACAGTGTCAAAGCCTTTTCGATTTTGAGTCCCTGGCTAGAAGAAAGAAATACTTTCCTTCAACGTGATACCGGTACTTGAGAATATTATATGATATTAAACCGGTGTTCAAAAATTGAATACAATATATTTACCGGTATTCAAATGTATAATATGACGTAAGTACCGGTATTTGAAAATATTCCACAATGTAATACCCGTATTCGGAGATACGATATTACATCACATTGGTATTAAAAAAATATCTCACAACATTATAACAGTCCTTGAAGATGTAATGTGACACACTGCTATTCTCATTTCAGATCCAACCGAAAAAATACCGCTACAATACCGGTATTCTACGATTCGGTGAAATTCTCCGCTCGGAACAGCCGGTATACGCAGGAATTAATCCCCGAATCGAACGGAGTCGGAGCACGTGCCCTCTCGAACGTTGGAAACTAGGTAAATTTTTCACGGATTAATTAATAAACAATGCGCGGGAGAGCCATCGATATCGTTTCGCGATAATCGGTATCGTTAAGAGCGACGCGTCATTTCGGCGTGCCTCGCATATCACTTTGAAGTTGGTTTAATTAATCCATCCCGTCGAGTGATCTCTCGGCGGTCCGCAATTTCCATCCGTTTTGTAGTCATCTCCGACGTGTGAAGTATTTTCTTCTCTCTCACCTTTTCTCGCTGTCTTTCTCCTCTCTGTTTTTTTTTTTTCACGAGTATCGATCGTTGCCGGATACAATTTCGTCGCTCGACCGCGCGCAATTTCGTTAGAATGCACTTTTCACGGTACGATGGTCCGAAGCTTTCCTAATCCGTCTTATCTAATTAATCGTCGATCCGGGGTGCGGATTACTGTACGCCACCTGCCGATGAATCGCGTTCGATACGCAGACGTTATCGATCGATTTCTGACCCGCAAAATTCGTCCTTCGGCCTACACTCCCGCCCAGAAGTCACCGGACACTCGGTAAACTTAGGAGCTTGCCGATTTAAAATTTGAAATGACCTGCATTGTGAAACAAAGTTAGCAGTTATTAATTGTCTATAATGTAGAGAATATGTGATTCAAATCATATGTTACAGATCTTACCAGGAGTAAGTAATTAATCTTATATTTTCTTCGTATCGATGTATCCTTTTCGAGTGGATATAATCGCTCGAACTAATAGCAGCATTCTTTCTTTGACTTTGGGTAAAACTTCCAAAAAATGTGTACAGACTATCGTCTGACCGAGTCGGAGATGTTCTAGAAACATACTTACGTGCACGGAGTCTTGTTTTTTAAATATTTATATAAATTACACGTGTACAATATTAACTATTTGCGATCCGAGGTATTTTCGTTGTTTCGTTCCAGCCGGACGGTAGAAATTCTGTTCTTTTATAGTGTTGCATAATCTGCGTTTGTTTGGATATTTAAGCATAATCTAAACGATACAGCAACATATTTATAGCAGTATCTTCTTATGAAGCAAAGAATTAATGCATAAGAAACGATCCATTTAGCCTTTCTGGGTTGAGATGCGATGTCGAGTCAGACTCAGGACCGCAAAGGGTTAACATCGTATTCAAATATTATATTAACGTGAAATAGATAAATATAATAACATGAAATAATAAAATCAGGCTAGAAAATTCTGTCCACGTTCTAATAATCATTTTGCTGGACCTGAGCAAGGGTCCGGTGACTTATGAACGGCGGTGTACAACAGCGATACACTCGAGCCAAGATGTCGTTCGACGTCCCATTATTTCTCAGTCGATCATCGTTCCACGATGTTTCCCCGGGCTGGCCGGCAACTTTTTTCCAGCGATCTGCACGCAAAACTGGGCGTGGCTGGCACTGGGTAGCATAAAGTTCAACAAAGGTTCCGTGCGCAGGCCACGTCGACGTTATCTTTCGGTTCTTTTCCCTAGTTACACTTTAACCTACTACCGGTGCGAAACACGTCCGCACACGGCAACGCGGAGCCGTGTGCATCGCATAATTACCGCAACGAAACGTGTTTTCGACGATTTGTTCGGCCGCGGACCGGATAATTGGTAGCCGAGGACTTGAACACGAAACTTCTCGCGAGCAATCATCCTTCTAACGACACTGAATTATGTATACGTATACAGAGGCCGAACGACGGATGATCTGTCGAGGCTATCGGCGCAACGGAGGCCTAACTCACGATTTTAAGTGAATTAACATTTCAGCGTACACCACCTACTTACCATGCAGGGCGGCCTATTTTAACCTACACATGCTGATATTTTGAAAACCACGTTTAATTGACGAACCTACTTTTTGGGGGTTACAAACGAACGTCTACACACAGATAACGACGGATGGTCTGTCGAGGCTATCAGCGTAACAGTGGCCTAACTCATGATGTTAGGGGAATTCACATTTCAGCCTACACCGCCTACTATACAGAGTGGTCTGTTTTAATCTACATATGCTAATATTTTGAAAACTACGTTGAATGGCAGAACCTGTTTTTGGAGGGTTAAAAACGAACATATACAGGTAGATAACGACGGATGATCAGTCGAGGCTATTAGGGCAATAGTGGCCTAACGACGCCATGACACATAGTATATTTTTTTCTGCAAAATGACAGAGCGCAATGAGATGAATTTATCGACCTCATACGTTGCATGATTTCATTCGAAAATACAACGACAAAACGTAAATGAATATTCCATTTCACGAAGTAACATGAGCACCCCGCACTGATCGCTGCGAACCAATTTTGGAACATCCGATACATTCCAACACCTGTTGCAATGAAATCAAATTGTTCATTATATCTCAGAAAGAATTGAATTTTTAATCCATATTTACAAACATTTTTTTATTTACCGTACCATATATACCCGAAGTTAAATCCAGCAACTTTAGGAAGTCCTGTACATTCCGGTTATCAGGTCGCCAACAATATTGTGGCTTGCCTTGCGATCCTAGACGTCGCATCAGGTACGAGCTTTTACTATTGCACGTTGAAAATACAAAACGGAAAAATATTCTGAATTCCTTTTACAACGCTCCATGTCGATATAGACTGAAGTTATTCGGCTTGGAACGTCTGCGATATGAACGTTCCGTATTTCCCGCATCTACGAAATGCAGGAACAAAAATATTTTCTACGTCGCCCGATCGTTCGAAAGCGAATAAAAATCGCGATGCAAGGACCGTACAACGACAAACAACTGCCTGGACCAAGAGAACATAAAACGAGCCTGAATTTTATAGCCGTTGTCGAAAATTAACGGACATAAATATTCACTAGCGTCGCGACGATCGAAGACACCTGCTACATGATTGGAAAATATCAGGTTGATCCATGAGTAATGTCGTTCTCTACCTCACGGAGCAAGTGTTAAATAAATATAAATATACACCGCTTGATACGGGATTTTGAATAATTTTAGACAATTTATCAAATTGCAATGATACAATAATTTGTATGTAATATAATAATATTTTTATTGGATGTTTATTAAGTAAAGTATTCGGAGCTTTTATACCACTGGACACCTTAATGAACAATAAATCATTTAAGCGTGTGATCCTCTAATTCCTTCGAGCAGTATATTATCCGATTTTATTTCGTGAAATTTATACTGTGCATGCGGTGGAACGTGAGGGATCTACTTTCTATCTAATGAACTGTCTAATGAAAATGTAGATCACACCAGCAAAGATCTGTTGTTAACGATTTTGTATATAAGATGCAATTTTAATAGACAGATGTCGTAATTAGTTGTACTTACCAACTTCTGCCTATTTCTGTAGCTTTACAGCTTTTTAGCTGACAATAAATTCAATGATACTGCCCGGTTGAAATCAACCTGAAACGTCTTAAAACAATAAAAATTTAATATTCAGTGCCTTGATAATTAAAAGTGACTGCAGTCGTTAATTTGTTTATGTTTCGTTCGGTCATATTTAAGAATGAAAGTACTTACGGAATGACCTGATAATTTTACGATCTCACGCAGAACGCAAACGTTGAAGTCGGGCTCAAAGAACTTTTCTCTCCACTCACGCGGAAGGATATTAAATTCGAGATCAGCGTTTTGTTGAGACGTCAAACGAATTTCGTTCCCCATCCTCCGTAATTTTATATTTTCCCGGTGAGAAAAGTAATCCTCGTTCGATCCAGCTGAGCCGGCTCCATTAAGTTTTCTCCTCGCATTAATTCATATCTGAATTTATCTCTGTTGCGACGGGATGGAAAAACGAGCGAATGGGATAAGGGTGGAACACGTGGGGCGTTCGACCTAATTATCCGAGGTAAGATAATAGAGTGACTTCCATTACGAAGAAAATTTTGTCCTGCAGCATCTGTAAGGGAACATTTTTATTACGCCCCGGGGGATAATCCTGTATGCGGAAGAAGCTCGGCCTGTGGTGGTGTGCATTGCAAATACACGGTGTGTCTGAAAAGAAACCGCACTTTTTAACCCTTCGAACTCCTAATTTTTGTTTTTAATTTTCATTTCAATAACTCCCTATTATTTTGAGTGTCTTATTTGAAATGTACTTCGAAAGACAGCTGATCGGTAGGAGCCAATTAGGTACAAACAATCGTGTACCTGAACACTTCAAGGACTTTTTTGTTACAAAAATGGGTCACGTACATGTAATATTCCTTACGTAGGTGAAAAAAAAATATTGCGAAATATAATATATATTTAAACTGGCAATTTAAAAATGTCGAGTGTGACTCGTGAAAGGAGTTCAATGGATTAGATAAAAACAGAACTACAAGGGAAAATACGATTCAGAGAAATAAGAATGAAAATGCATGTGGTGAAAGATCTTTTCTGCCATGTCACCTGAATATGAGTAACATGTGGAACTGCCTACAATATTGAGTATACAGTTCTAAAGGTGACGAGGATTCAAGTGACGTTAGTGACGCGACAGTTGAAAATTAATACAAATATTGTTTTATATGGAAGACTACATAGATGTTGAATACGAGTAGATCAAAACGAAATTGTGACATGAATAAAGTACAGCGCAAATATCTATAATTTAGGGAAAGTAAAACGAAATTTTTAAAGACAAGAAATTGAATTTTTTGGAATAGAAAAAAGCTACAATTAAATTTGTAATAAATTTGAATGTTTCCCACGTCATTAGAAACTGCACACCTGATTTCGACCAACCGTTGAGGAATAATTGTTGAAATATACAGTGACTCATGAAATTGATCACACGATTATGTTATTTCAAGATTCTTCTCTTTAACACTTTTTTGAGGCAGTATTATTTGAAGCAAGAAAGACTCTAGAATTAAGAAAGAAAAGTAATCATGAAAACATTTGAACAATTTCGTGAGTCACTGTATGTGATTAAATATCTCAGCCTTCAGATGTTAGATGGTTGCTTTCAACACGGAAATTAAAGTTCGATTTCTTTTTCGACACACCGTGTATACGAGCGAACGGAGATGAGCTGGTTGAAAAAGGACCGCCGACCTGCGATATAAAGAGCATTAACTGTGAAATACTGGAGGACGACGATGAAGATGAAGGAGCACGGCGAAGATGAAATGATAATGAAAATGAAAATGGTTGTATCTCTATAAACATCGCGTCCGTGGAAGTTCCCGTTGTAAGAAGCAAGATTGCCAATTAAAAAGGGACCCGAATCCGTTTCGACGGAACGCTGCACGTTGTTTACCTGGGAGTTCGCAGTAGGAAAACATGATGTTCTAGCGTAATACTTACCTTGGATTCTCATAAAAAAGCTTCACTATAAACTTTCTACATGTACACACTGGAAAGATGGATTATATCTCAAATTAATACGTTGACTGCCGCAGTGAAAAAAGTCATCTTTAATCAGACGCAATATAAATTTCTCTTTTTTATATAATTCGTGAAGGAACAAAATGTTCAAATATTTAGTATTGTGATTAACTCGAAATTAACTCAGAATACAGTAAAGATGAATATTTATTTAATTAAATAAAATTTGAAGCGCCAGTCACCTGTGACTCCCATGGCAGTCAACGCGTTAAAAAAGATCAACCACGATGCAGCTTTAATTAACACATTGACTGTCATGGGAGTCACAGGTGACAGGCGCTTCAAATTTTATTTAATTAAATAAATATTCATTTTTACTACATTCTGAGCTGATTTAACATTGCAATACTAATATAGATACGTATGCGCCATATTGAATAGTTAAACATTTTTTTCCTTCGTAATTTGTATGGAAAAGTGTAATTTATATTGCGTCTGACCAGTGATAGTTGTTTTCACTGTGACAGACGACGTGTTCAATTTGTAGATCGCTGCACGTTTCGAAGATAATAGCTTTCGATCAGGAAATTATATCAGAAGTTTCTTTTGATGAATAATATACATCACTAGAAGCTAACTAGATTTACACATTGAAAAATGGACTACATTTAAAATTATTTAAAATTGCACCTTGATTGATTTTTCTTTAATTTGTAGACCGTTACTTGTTTTGAAGATTATAGCTGTTAATTAAGAAATGTACCGGAATTATCTTTTGATAAAAAATATGTATCCCTAGAAGCTGTTTAGATATACACATTGTAAAAATGGCTTATATTTAAAATTAATTAGAATTGCACCTTGATTGATTTTTTTGAAATTTGTAGATCGCTGCACCTGTCGAAAATTATAGCTTTTGATAAAAGAAAAGATATCAGAATGCAGTTATTGTAGGGACACAAACCACGCGCCGTTCAAGATCATTCCTCCAATTGTAAATTATAATAGACGCAGAATATTTATTATTTTTCATGTTCTTCCTAATATAATAAGTCGTTTAAATAGTTTAGAGAAATAGAACGACAGTAAAATTTGAATATTTGAATGACGAGGTAAGGACGTCGTTCGATATTCCTTCTCTCTGCTCTACAGCCTAAAAATGTAAATTGAAACACGGTGGAATTCTTGTATCCATGTGTGACTTGATGCAAAATCAATGCAAAGTGCTATTACATCGTGTCTGTATCGAAATGTCGACGATTTCGAGTGAAATACGACAGAATTCGAACGTTTAAGCACGAATCGATGTAAAATCGATTGAAACTTCTGTTTCATGCTAATCGTGCCCAAAATATGTATGATTAAGTGGAAAATATGGCAAGATCCAGGCATTTCTGCATGAATCGATTAAAAATCAGGTCAAATTGCTATCTGACACTGTATGCTTCGAGTATCGACTATTTCGCGTGAAATGCAAGGAATTCGAACGTTTCGACATGAATCGATGTAAAATCAATAGAGACTTCTGTTTCACGCTGATCATGCTAAAATATCGATAACTAACTGGGACATACGTTAACATTCAAGCATACCTGCATGAATCGATTAAAAATCAGTTAAAATTGCTATCTGATGCTTTATACATATTTCATACATCGACTATTTCGCATGAAATACATTAGAATTCAAACGTTCCAACACGAATCGGAGTGAAATCAATGAAAATTTTATTTTCAAGCTGTTTATATCGGAACATCACCGTGTAATTACCCTGTAAACAATATGAAAACGCGAGAAATTGTTCATACTATTAACACGTTGAACGCCGCGTTGGTCACCGGTGACCGACACCTCAAATTTAATTCAAGTAAATAATTATTGATTGTCACAAAATTCTGAGCAAACTTCATACTGAAACAATAATGCCGGAACAGAAGAACACGATTAAGTACTCAAATCTTTTTTTTCTTTACGATTTATGTAAGAAATAGTAAATTATATCGTGTCTGATTAGGCATGGCTGTTTTCACTGTGGCGCTCAACGTGTTAAATGATGCGGCCGGGGTAGATTTCAGCAAAAGAGCAAGATTCGACAAGAAAATTTCTGAGTAAAATAATAATACGTTTCCATAGCTGTATTATTTTAATTCGATCTTCATTATACTCATTTCGGTATTGAGCGTACTCCTTTAGAAACGAGATGATGGTGGATAACAGTAAGTCTACGATCCATTCCGAGAATTCTTGCCGGCGAACGATACGATCGTTCCGTGTGCATCCGCGCGTTGCGCGCTTCCATTCCGTTCAAACGAAATTCCCAAGGTGCTCGTGCATTAGGTACAAAACGACGAACGCGTGTAAACGCCCCGATATCACGAGAGAACAACCTGTTACGACTAACAAAGTAGAATCGGAAAATTTCTCTGTCCGTCTGTGCCTGCCTGCCTGGCTGCCTGCTCGCCTGCTCGGCTGCCTGCCCTCTGGAGGTCGAACGGAAGGAGGGAGGATCCGTCCCTCCGGCGATAATGCTTCCCCGGAGGACAAGCTAACTCGTAAAGGCGGATAATTGCACGTGAAAGTGAACGCTGCTAATCCCAGCGGTGCATCGGGCGAACCTGAATTCCTCGCGTGACTCGAGTCGCTGCAACCAGCTGGCTGCAAGTGCAGCACGTGCATTTGCCGTTCCCCGCTACGATGACACGATCGCTGGGAATATGTTACGTTTACGGCACGAGAACGTTATGTCAAGCCTCTGCACTTCGAAGATTTGTGCGTGACCGGTTGACAGTTTATTGTGGACGATACGCCGTTGATTTTACTGACTTTAGATTTATGCAGTCATAATCGTTTCTCGTATTCGTGAACCGATGTCGTGATTCTTGTTTCTCGCGTTTGTGTACTCTTATGCTCATACAGGTTTCTCGTATTCGTATACAAAAACACTCATACACGTTTCTCGTATTCGTATACTCAAATACGAATACACACTAATTACATTCGTATACTCATATGCTGATACACATTTTTCACGTTCGTGTGCTCATGAACTCATACACGTTTCTCATATTCGTACACCCAAATACATATACTTCTTCTTCTTTTGTACGTAACCCAACGTCGACTGCTATAACGACCCGGGAACCTACACTTTTAGGTGGGCTCCGAACCACCATAATATTTATGCTCATATACTTCTGTAGTCAGCGACACATTCGCTCGTGTACTCGTGCACTCACAAAATCAGGTCGATACTTGGGAGCGTAAAGAATTAAACAGTTTTCAAGCAGTGTGCCCGGCGAGTTTGGCGAAAAGTCGAAAAGAAAGTAGAACAAAAATACGGAATAAAAACTCACTGTATTTAAAAGTAGCACAATGGTTAGAACTGTAACTATTGAATTTTAAATACAATTCCTATTAAATGTCTCCTCAAAAAGCTGACATTGTATTCGAACATATTTAGCGCCGTTCGATTTGCTAAGTTTGAGAAGGTTGACAAACGTTGCTGACACAATACAATCTTCTGTTTCTTGTACAAATAACTAGTTATTGTTCTGTTTCTTCGAGGCGATTCAACGGTGACTATATTATCGCGTACCATAAAAGATGTCACTTGTTAAAATTCTTACTCCCAGCGGGAGTTCATTAAGGAATGTCCCAAATGCGTTTCGTCGTTCCAGCAATATAGCTACCCAACCGACGGATCGCCCCATTCCCAATTTACGGTAGAACCTCGACCATCCGAACAGCGGTCATCCGAAAATTAACCATTCTGTGTCAGTTTCAAATTCAAATTATAATCAGTGACATTGTGTACTTCATTTTATATTCTCAAATAAAATTACCATTCTTACACGAAACATAGCTAAAATGTCAGTAATCTTATTACCAATTCCAGTTCAGACGATGGAGGTTCCGCTGTATTGCAATATATGTACCCAAACGTTTCTTTTTCCTTCGAACAAGGCAGTCTTCAAGTACTTCCAGCATCGATAGACTCTATATAATAGTTCTGGGGATTGTCTTGTTTGAATCGGATTTTCTTACAGGATCGCCGAGTAAAAAGGTTATATTGGACGAGCTGCTCGGTTATATCGGGATAATCGCAGGTTCCGACATTACCCACCCGCCTTCGGAAACACGGGGATAAAAAGCACGTAATTCCTCTCGCGGTCCCGGAGCTTTTTCGTGTGCATATGTTGCAGGAGATAACACGGGGGCAAAATTTGTTTAAGAGATATCATTCTCGCTGGCTCGAATCCATTCCAACGGTATCTGCTCGTCCGTCGTGCCAAAATGCGTTCTTTCCAGGCCATTATTTTCCACGATATCGGCCTTTTTTTAACGGGAATTCGTCTTCTCGTGCAACCGCTCTGCTACCTTCGCGCGTTCTTTCTTGTTTTTTTTTTTCATTGGATATATACTGAATCTTGATTATCCGAACCGATTGCAGCACACTCGATTCGGACTACGTGTTATGTAACACTCAAGAGGTTCATTTTAAAGGTGAAGGTTAACCCTTACACCGTAAACGGTTTTTGAGTACCTTTAACCCTCAGACGGCGGAGATCGGGTCATTCGGGACCCAGTATTAGAATATTTTTCATTCAGTTGTGACTGTGATAATTGAGTCACAGCAATCCCCTCTTCTCCTGATCGTTGCCTTTTGCAGTAACAAGACATCTGCGCATCGAGAAAATGCGTTTTAGAAGCAGTATTTTGAATTGAATTTGAATTGATATTCGAACAAGAAACTTTTAACCTCTTGGACTCAAATGACGACTCTGACTCGTAGCAACCTAATGAACTTCGGTCTTCTATAATACTTTCTAATAAACCAGAGATATGTGCAGAAACATATTTTTCATTTTATTAAAATATTTAATTTAAGAACTGAGACTTGTTGTTTTCTTCTCAATCTCTGTTTATATTCGCAGCAGTAAGAAAATTAAGTCGTAACCATATGCAAAAATAACGCGAATTAACCCTTAACTACTATAGACGTTGAGACTTGCGCAACTACTATAGGAGGCCTCACAGACCGCTAATGTTTATTGCGTTATTACGTACGTACAAGTGCCGAATGAAGATCAAATCCCATTGTTCTTGCTTTGTACATTAATAATAGACCCAAGCCTGACTGAACATTAGACTCTGATTGAAAGGTACATGGCGTGAGATGATAAGTCATGCACGAAGGGAAATAGGGATGAATGAAAATTTGGAGCGGTCTCACAGACGTTCTGTAGTATATATGTACTCAAGGGTTAGCTTCTATGTCAAGGGGTCAAGGACCACCGGGTATCTATCAATTTAGATTTCAATTTATTTCGTTTCAATGATCGTGTTCACAATAAAATTAAAAGTCTTCGCGTTTTAATCAATCGTGCTACACTCTGTGGATCATCGACACATGCAGCGTTTGAACAATCCGTGTTCAGATGATCGAGCTTCCTCTCTACACAGTTCTTTTTTTTCCCAATAAGCTGGAATTAGTCTACCGCGAGGAATCGGGGTTTCGTCGAAGCGGAACGGTCGTGTTTTACGTACGAAAGTTCGCGGACGTAGATGCATAAATACTTCTGTATGTCGGTGAATTTTCGTGTTTGAAGAATACCACGCAGGTTTTCGTCTCGTCTCCAGTTTCTGCTTGCCTTCCGTCGTTCTTTCAGCCCTACGGCGTTGTCTCGCCGCCGTTTTTACCCGGGATATCCTGCTCAGTGCGCTAAACAGCCGGTTTGTTCGGTGTAAATGCTCTCGGATTCGGTTACACGAATTAATCGGTTCGTTACACCGGTCGCCGGCAGTCTCGCCTTTGTGTTTGATCGCCGAGCGACCCGTGAAACGAAATAAAACATTCGAACGAATATTTATTCGAATGTTTAACAATTTCCCCGCTGAATATTCGATCTGGCCCGCGGAAACGATTAAACCAGCTCGCGGGTCATTCGCGGATGCACGGTTGCCCGATTCGTCCATAGGTCAAGGGGCGAGTCGCTTGTGATAGCTGCGTATAAAAATTGAAAAGGGTATATGCGTAGAAGATAGTAATATATTAGAACTCCCGTATCCGCGGTTGACTACGGTACGAAAAAATAGAAAATTCCAGAAATATGGTGTAAGGATGTTGAGAAGGATGTTGAGAAGGATGAAATTCCAACAAACTCAAAATTGCGCGGGTATGATATACACCCGTCCCTCCATTTACGCGGTATTAATTTACGCGATCTCATTTTATGCGGTCAAAAAATATATTTTTCTATAATCTTTCATTGAATTTATTACATATCAGAGAGACGCAAATTCTTACTTGAACGTACTAATTACATAACTCTGATCTTGAGAAGGTTGATTGCCTTGAATTATAATACAGATTCTGACACCGAATAAAACTTATTTTGGTTTTCTGAAATATCATTATGTTCTTGTTAACCTATACGAAATAAATATTTTTATACCTTACACCGGTTTTTCTTATCAATGTTTTTTTTCGTACCAGCGGACTCTACGCGATTTTCATCCGCGTTAAAAAAAATCCACGTGGAACGGATAATCCGCGTAAATGGAGGGATGAGTGTATTCTGTACATGTTCCGTGTGAACATATTCCAATATGAGTGGAAGATGGAAATATAGTAAAATCCGCTGTTTCACATAACCACGGTTGACTACGGTTCGATAAACAGAAAGTTTCATAAATAAAACAGCACCGAGAATATTTGATTGAATGTGAACTTTTTGTTGTGGGAAGTATTTTCACAGGAAAGCATCGAGATATAAATCGCAGTGGTAATTATTTACGAGCCTTCCTTTCTCGATGGCAAAGATTTTATTCCCGTGAGAAATACATCTGCAATAAACCAGAAATGATATTTTCTCTTTTATTTCAAGAAGAGCTTTTCTATTTTCGTGTAAATAATTCCATATCACAAGAGAATTAGTAGAGTAACGTCAATGAAACGCATGAGATATTTTTTATACCATTTTATACTTCTAGGTATGGACTGATACCCATGTATAATTTTAACAACATAATCTACGCCTCTCATGTATATACTGCTTCTTTCTTCTCTTAGTGATAATACAATTATAAAATATTCTATGTGTAACATCGTTAACCCTCTGACTGATATCAGCGCTTGACGAAACCATTCACCGTACTGCAGACGCCCATGGGCGTTCAATGCAATGCCTCACCGTATGCTAGTGCATCTCAGCCGCACGCAGCGTTCACCCCGTCTCCATTAAATAGTGCAATCAAAAGACACGTGTCATATCTCGTCCAAAGTTTCAAATACACGACATCGAGTCGCGAGATATCTCGTCTGCGCATGCGAAGGGGTTAAAAACAATGAAATAAGTTAATAAAAACATTGTTTTTAAATGCTGAATCTATTCCGAAAGCGTCCCCACGTATCAAGTATACACCCTGCATAGATGTTTCATGACTAAGGAAGTGACCTTGAGCGATCCAAATTTTCTGCCTGCGCTCAGCTTGTCTTATTTTGCTCTAGCGGAACGGTCAAGCAGATTAGTGCTCGTCGCCTCAGATTTCCTCGAATCGCTTTCCCTCGGGCAATGAGCACGGCTAAACGATCCTCGTGCGTCGAACCGTGGCGGACCAGCTATTATTAATCGCGTATTATTATCTGTATCGACTTGAAATTAATCGAGGGTAGGTCTATCCTCTTCCTTCGTGGGTTTCGCCGGCGGACTATATGTGCGTGATGCACCGCCGACAAGTTCGGTCACGCGATCCGAACCGATCGACACGATCTCCGGGCGAAGAGAGAGGAAGAAGAACAGTGGAACGGAGAGAGCTGGAGAGAGTAAGGAAGAGACGCGGAAAGCTGGAGAGGCCAAGAAGTATATAGAGAGCTAGAGAGACCAACAGGGAAATATAGAGAGCTGGAGATAACAAGAGACAGTTATTGAATGTTAAGGGAAATAAGGAGGAAATACGGAGAGCTGGGGGAGCAAGAAAGAAATACGCAGAGTTGGAGATACCAAGAGAGAAATATATAGTGCTCTAGCAACCAAAAGAGAAATATAGAGTGCTCTAGCTATCAAAAAAAAATATAGAGAGCTCTAGCGACCAAGAGAGAAATAAATAGTGGTCTAGCGACCAAAATAGAAATATAGAGAGCTCTAACGACCAAAAGAGAAATATAGAAAGCTAAAAAGAGTAACAGAAAAATATTAAGACCTGAAAAGAACAGGAGAGTGATATAGACAGTTAGAGAGATCGAAAGACAAATGGTAGAGCTGGATAGGTCAAGGGAGAAATATAGATCTGGATAGATGAATAAAGATATATAGATCTGGATAGGCCAATAGAGAAAAATAATGAGTTGGACAAATCAAGGAAGAAATTTAGAGGTGGATAGATCAAGACGGAAATATGGAGTTAAGGGTATCAATAGAGAAATATAAAGAGTAAGGGAATCTAGAGTGAATTATAGAGTTGGGTAGGCCAAGAGAGAAATATAGAGCTGGGTAGGCCAAAAGAGAAATATAAAGATCTAGAGAGATCAGAAGAGAAATCTAGAGCTGAATCGATCAAGAGAGACACACAGTGAGCTGAGGATGCAAAAGAAAAAAGGAGAGAGAAGCTGGCTAAGCCAAGAGAGAAATATAGTGAGCTCTAAACACCAAGATAGAGATATAAAAAGCTCGAGAGACTACGACAAGAATACAGAAATCTGTAGAGACCAATGCATGCATACAGGATTCTGAAGAGAGTGAGAGAGGTACATAGCGAGTTGGAGAGAGCGAGAGAGAAATACAGAGAGCTAGATTGAGAGAGGGTGAATGAGCTTGGCAGCAAGTGGGCGGTCGAAGATGCGCAAACTAACAATCGCCGCCTGTGTTTGCCAAACTAAACCAGCTAGCTGCTAAATCACGACTGATAAGCCGTGGTGCACGCCGTAGGGCCGGTACGACGCACGCTTATCCTCGCGTTTCGAAAGAATCGATCATTCTTCGACTTTGAACTGCCAATATTTTTTGTCTCTGCTGTATATTATATGTACGTAGAAAGAAATATATCATTCTCCCAATAAATCACTTGGATATTAGAAATTTTACTATATCTTTTAAATGAATTTGGCAGCAAAAAGGGAAACACTTGTTTTATCAGTGAAGTATTATTACGTTTGATAATATTGCCTAGGGCAATATTTCTTCAAGCTACATAACCATGTCAATTGTGCTCGGCTTAATTAATTGTCGCGAAAACGTACATCGAATGTTGTTACACATTTTTTAAATACCGTTTACATTGTACGACAGTTCTGTTTCCCTACATTTTTGTTCCTGAATCACTATGGCAAAGACGGTGCTTGTGTTAATTTGCTTAGCTTTAATTTCCTTTTCAGTAAATTTTAATTAAAATCTGCGTTTAAAAAACACTGCTTTGATTCAAATTTGCTGCAGACGTAATTGTAAAAATTTATCAAATTTTACTTTGTTACTGGCGCTTGACATATTTCTCTGCAAAATCAGTAAATACGAGTAATTAACCATTCTCTGTGCATAAGTTGCGCGATTAATCCTTTGCACTCCTATAGGCGCCTGACAAAGTCGCTCACCGTGTACTGCCGACGCCTATAGGCGTTCTGTGCAATGGCTCACTGCGTACTACTGCAACTCGGCCGCACACAGCGTTCGCCTCGTTTCTGAGCAGCCCACAATCAAAATGTTAACACGTTGATTGTCACAGTAGAAACTTCCGTATCTGGTCAGACACGTTATACATCCTATTTCAGATACAAATCACAAAGAAAAAAATATGTAACCATTCAATTGCACGGTCGTGACCTATTCTTATTACAATATTAATTTTCTTCAAAACTTTAATAAAATTAGTAAGTATATAATTAAATAAAATTCGATGCGTCAGTCACCTCCATAGCAGTCAACGTGTTAATAATTATGATCGATTGGCTACGCCAGCACGTTTTCGTGTTTCCTTTCACAAAATTAAAACTGTTTTTCCAACCAAAATTTACAACCGCTGGTAATTTCAAATTTGTTTATTCAGTCAGTATTTGTTACTATAAATAACACTGTAATTTTGAATCTCGATGTCCTGGATTGGTACGTGTAAAAACAATGGTTGTCACACCAGTGAAGTCCAAGTGATTAAAATATACGGTCATCGGAACGATAGTTTTGAGCATCCATCTGGTATCCTTTATTCAACAAAATTTTATCGGAACGGTTCGTATGTGATTCTCGTAGATCAGGTTATTTTCAACGAAAAAAAAAACAGCGCAAACGGAAACGTTGGCTGTATAAATACCATTTCGTCACATCTTTATGTCGTTTCGAAATGTTTTCGACGGATCGGGAATTTTTTTTTTAACAGGCAGCGCGTGTAACTTCGTTCATTCGGTGTACAGCATGAAATAGAACATATATTTTTTTCAAAGCTCCGGCTGCTGCGATTTGGAATTTGTCGCACGACGGGGACGATCGAACCGATCGATCTCGAAATCGGATCATCGTGCGTGTTGTAAAAAAAGTTTCAGCCCATATAAGTTCTCCCTCGGTCCATCGGGACGGATTTGTCGAAATTTGATAGTTTCAATTAATTTTTTAAACGAAATACCGACCCCACAGCAATCTCGTGTAAGAATTTTTTCACTTCATCAGGGTTTATAAGTTGTAAGAAAAATTAAATCGATCTGACTAATTCGACATTTTAATGCTTGAAGCCATTTTTTATAACAATCGCGTTGGTAGGTAATATTCTACCATTTTTCTTCATACTGATCGACATCAACATTTAACCTGTTAGCTGTGTATACTCGTCATGAAGAAACGACAATTTTTTGTGCTATGACGAGTATACTCGTCATGCGAAAAGAAGTTACTACCATTTGCTCTTTAAATTAAAATTTTAGTGAAAACTAAAATATATTCGTAAATTTCAGACATTTTAGAATATTTTGAGACAAGAACGAAATAAGAAAAAGGCAACAAAATTTGTCCATGTATTTGATTTTCCTTGTTTTTTTTAATAATGAACGTTTAAGTTTTGTCAATAATATCAATGAATTTGAGCAATAAATTATTCATTTTTCAAAAAACCAGCTGCCTTTTCGTTATAATTTAATTCAATTTTACAGCAGCTGCGTATACTCTGTGTCTGACGAGTATACTCGTCATCGCTTCATTTTTGCGACACAACGTGGGTACACACTTTTAAAATGGGGCCACATAGCTAACTCGAAACTTATAAGTTTCACCTAAAGGACACCCATCAAGGTCATGACCTTTTATTAGGTTAATTTTGCATAAGGTCACTGCTCTTGCGCTGCTTTTACCTGTGCATTCATTAATCTCTTTTGTTTCCTTTCTTTGTTATTCCCGATACATATTTCAGTTTGGCGTTGAAAATATATTATTTCTCGAATCCGCGCGAACCTCCGATTCGCCATACAAAATTTAATTGCAAATCTTCTGTCCATCGATAATGCGTTCATTAATATCGTTGCTACCGTTTTTGCGCACCCAACAAATTTATCATAACTGACACTTAAATAAATTTCAATATTGCGAACGTAACGAGCTCGAGCTTGCTTTGTTCAAATTTATCGCCACTGCTGTCGTTACATGTTTCGAAGCCAAATATTAATTACAGTCTTCAATTTGCGCTTCGAATTTATGCGAACATCGGCAATTTCGAACCGACGCGCGGAAGGATGGATTGATGGACAATTTGGAAACGGGTGCTTTCCCGCGAAAAAGCTCTCACGAGGCCGCTGTTTTATATTCCAAGCGGGACGTTTTGTGTATAAGATTCCTGCGGCTCGAGATGAGAAGGCTTCGTCGTTTCTTGGCACTGTTAAATCATAATCAACAGGTGACGATACGAATCTGCTATTTAAACTGATCTGGGAAACTTTTCTTGTCCTTAAGCTCGGTTCTCAAGAGGCTGACCGAAGGGTCAGATCTTCGAACTTTATGAACGCAGGAATATACAGGGTACTCCTAAAAAGATTGTAGTTTATGGTTTATTTTTTCATTTGGAGTCGAACTTGATTTTATGTTCCAAATGATGCTGCTTTAAGAAAATTCTTTTCTTCTGCCCAATGGACTATAGTCTAAAGTGTTTTGCAGTTTTATTTACAATTTTTTTGGTTTACAATACGTCTTTATGTAAGGTTATAGTTCCTTTGGGCAGAGTGAGAAATGCCATCTTTTGGAGTGTTTGCAAAATTGTTTATATTATACAGTGTTCCACGGTTGGCTGGAAGAGCACTCGGAACCGAGAACTTCCAAACAACCGTGGAACACTGTATTGTATAAATATTTTTACTTACAACAAGACAAACAAATGTGTGAAGAAAACATTTGTCGATTCAAACAGAGAATTATTTTAATATTAAAATAGTTTCTTTAGTTTCCAAGGTCATTGACACTTTTGTGCAATAATGCATTTTTACTTTTATGTTGTTACATCTGACGAAAAATTGATTTGAAACATTCACGGTGTGATGATCTCCGAACGATCTTAAATGAAGATCAAACAGGATAGCTTGTGGAAAACAGGAAAATTGAAAATTTTTCATTTCAATCTAAAACGTGTGCGTGTTTCAAAAAGCATTCGAAATGCTTTTGAATATGATAAAAGGGATATTTTATTACATTTTCAATCAAGATTATAGGAATAACAATACGCGTACGCGGTATTGTGTATACTGGGTGCTTTATAATAAACTATACAAATGACGAGGTATGTCTGTATGCAAAAATATATATGATGTTCAGAATAAAATTCAGGTTGAAAATCTGTTTCTGTTTGTTCGTACTTATATTCGTGAATATTTTTGCATACACAAGTATCTGCTTTTCAATCGTACCGTTCGACACGGGACACCCTATATAGTTTGTACGATACACGGAACGTGATGTTTATCGACAACGTTTGCGATCCGTTTCTATGAAACACTCGGGATCTCCGATTTCTATTGTTTTCTCGTGTCACGGGTGACAGGCAGTAAAGTCAGGGTTTCTGTGTCGGTACTATTCGATTTCACGTCAAAGAAACGGTACGACAATTTTTGTCTCGCATAACTCTATATTAGTACGAATATCGAGACACGATACATTTTGCCGTTAGGCTACAACATTTTAGAAAATCTCAAGTTTCATAGAAATCAGATTTAAAGAATATTTCATCAGCACCATTTCTTTATTATATTTCAAACAGTGTCAATTGTAGTGCTCGACAAGTTAATCTTTAAACCTGAAAACATCACACAGTGGTCTATTCTCATTGCTAAATAGTAGTTTCTTGTTGCTCCCTAGCGAAAAATTCACCAGAAATATCGTTGCAAACAGGCACACAACCCGATCGAAGAAATTCCTTTATCATTTTCTACATTTTTTACAGCAGTCGGTATCGCTATTCCGTTTCACTGAAAATCAAGTATTTCAAATATTAAAAACTTCTTCTATTTTTGTTTATTATTATTGGGATTAATATATCGAATATATCCGGACGGTGTCTTTCTGAAAACAAGTCATACGCGGTGACATCAGCTCCGGTGGAAACTCGTCGCTGTGTAATGTCTGCCATCTTCGGGTCTCTAAATTCCCGAACAATATAATATCTTGACAAGTTCAGGACGAAAGTAGTATAATGTCAGAATTCGTCGAACCGTTTCAGAGCGACATAGCTCTTATCTTAACGTCGTTACGGTCGATGGCGTTCGACTAGTTTCAACTTCACGTAAATCACAGCACTACGAAACGAACTCCGCATTGAAATCTGTATTATCGACAGAGTCCCCTGCTCCCCATTGTTTATCAGGATAATCATTTTCCGCGCTTACACGTAATCGGGCGTAATCCATTCGGTGCGTTCATTAATCATCGATTACCGGCTGAAATCCCGCATTATGCACCGTTTTGTATACATTTTCCATAGATTTTCCTCGGTCGCGCAATTGTCGCGGCTATTTTGCTACTCGTCGCGATCCCGGAAAACGACAATCGGATCTATATTAAGGCCACCTTTAGAATCGTATAAATCATGCATCGCAATTATAATTAATAATTAATTAGTATTATTATTAGGTTTTCACGAGCTTCCTTAGCTCGGTATTCTGGCGATATATAGCGAACTGTTGTTATTATTATTATTATTATTATTTGATGAATTTTCGAACAAACCTTTGACAATATTACTGTACGTTTCTATAGGAAATGCAGGACGTGTTTCTAAAATCTTTCAACGAATTGTACCAGCATATTTGATCACTGTATTATAGAAAAGATTTATAACGGGTAGCCCAGAAAGATGTACATAATAAATGAACGTCGGTATTTGTACTTGCTACACATAGAATAGTAAGAATAATAATGAGGAACAGGCGAAGTTCAGAATATATTCTTGTCAGGAAATCCAACTTTAATACGCCGCTGTAAAGGAAAATAACTCGGAAATGAAACACATTCGAACCCACGTCTGCATAACATTTTTCCATTAGTATAAAATTGGTAAAATTTTGCCTCATATAATAATAACAGCAGTAATTGTACATTTGACTGTTGCTCTGTTATGGGATTAGAACGTAAACAGTCATAGTTGATTAATTATTAACAATTAATCGGAACAACCTCCTTGCTTATATGCTATTTTAACACTAAAGCTACGTCTACCAAATGGACGTTTTTAAACTATCGATTGAATATTCTGCAGTCATTGTTATCACTTTCATCACTTAACTTCACGACTTTTTCTATAATATACATGTAATCAATTTTTGCGTGCGCTAAATTGACTATTACCTGCACTCAATTGCAAGAAAAATAAACTTCATTTAAAGACCGGTCATTTGACCGGTTCGGTAGAAATAGGTTGACATAAATTGTTGGTAAGTTTAGTGTTAACAAGTTCCCTGCCACGCGTAACGTTTTCGGTACACGCATCAATTTGAATTTGATCACATAACTGCTAACCCTTATGAAATTTTGAGAAACATTCACGTTAGAATGATAGTAGAAATAGAAAATGTAGTATCAAATAGATAAATATTTCTACAGTTAACCACGTGTATTAATAAATAGCCATTTTTCCGTGTCTGTCCAGTTACGGAATGGACAGAACGGAAGTAAAGCATACTTGAATCTGTGTTTGTATACGTCTTTGTCGTCACCAACCGTAGAATGGGTCAAACTTTTAAGAACACCCCGTATATAGTTTTCAATTACTTCCAGTCAGAGAGAACATGCCGGCGGATTTTGGACAGTAACTACCTTTCCCGCATTTCTACATATTTATATCTTCGAGCCGTGAAGTAATGCGTGAAGTTCGCGCGAAGTTTGCGCGAAGTTTGCGCGAAGTTTGCGCGAAGTTTGCGCGAAGCAGGTTGTAGCAGGCGGAGAATCGTTAAGACGAAAATGACTGTAGCGTGGGGGAGCTTTGGGGTTGAATTCGTTTCGTGGAACATGATTCGCTATAATTGGAGAAAATCGACGGTCACTCCCGATCGAAACTGACTCATCCACGTATTCCATTTTATCTGCTCGAGCAATTTCCGGTTACACGCGTACCTTGGTAGCGTAAGCCGTCTACATTTGAACGGCTTCCGTGCAAGTAACACAACCGAAATTTAATACTCGACCACGCAGCCGGTGTGGCTCAATTTACGATCGATTGTTGACGTAAAATTACATTTTTAAAGCGGCTCTCGGATCCGTTGTGTCATCGACCAAGCCCTGAGTGGAACCTCTCTCTCTCCACCTACTTCGCTTCACCGTATTGGCTTACGTGTCTTATCTGTGTTCTCCGTACTCTATGGAAATGCTGTTTCAACGGGACCTAGATTTTCCGCGGCCTATTGAAACCCGTCTCGATCTTTAATTTCTCTGCTCTGTGACCCGTTTATAGCAATGATATCTCTCCCATTCGTCGCGGAAATTTTCTTTTTATTGATTCGAGCACGTACACGCTCGAACGTTGCTTCTTTCAGAAGGGCTCCCAGTTCCTGGTTCATCAAATGCCATCGAACGGAATTGCAGCTTATGCAAACCGGAAACGAACGACGTACTCGTGTTTTCCTGTTAACCCTTTGCGGTTGAGCGCGACCGTTCACGAAGTTCATCGCGTACAATAAAACGCGTGCACCTGACGGATATCAGAGTGATTTATTAACATGGTCCAGAGTTGTTTATCATGATTATGAATTTTATTACCGCCACGAGCGTTGCCGTGCTACGATAGCGACCCGCCTATTGCGAAAGATACGGATTCGCGTGGTGCACAAAATTTATCCCCACCGCTTCTTGAAATTTATCGAAGCATCATCCAAACACACTTTTTTTATTTCCGCACCTAGTCAATATTTAAACATTTAACGTCGCGAGTGTATACTCTGCCACACACCAGGTTCAAGCTGTTACATCGTCGTATTATGCAATTTATTGCATATTATATGACCAGTTAAAAAGATTGATGGCATTGGAAATTAAATATTTGAGCACAAACTTGTTTTAACGCATTTATAATTATATACCAGTTACTGCATTTTATTTGTAAGAATTATATGTAGGAAATTTAGCATTTCCATTAAAAATAAATGTACTGCATAGAATCTACTGTTTGTACGCTGTACCTATCGACTGTTCAGCGGTAGCTTCAACGGACAGCCACTATAATGACCACTCATGTTCAGAAATAGGTCTTTGGATGGCCACTATAATAAGGGGTTCTTACAAATAATTTAATTATTTGCACAATATATAAAAAACTGCTCATATTCAAACTATCTTCATCTATCTACTGTCTCCTTTATGGCTCTCCCTGTAAACACTGAAATTTTCGCAATAAACGAACCATTACCGAACACGACCATGAACGACTCGAAGAAAATTCTCGAATAGTGAATTTACTTGATTGTTCGTACATCGTGTAGCCGCATCAACCGAAAATCAAAGCAAATGAATTAACCAGGAACATTTTTCACAGGTGTTCGTAACCGCGCACGAAACAAGGGAGGCGGACGAAGAGGGTGTAGCAGCGGAACAGGCGAGCACACGTTCCGGGGAAATGAATGGACGCGGTCACCACGGGAGCATCCCATCCAGAAGGAACTCAGACTGATTCCAGACATTAAATGTACCCTCAGGAATTCAGGTTTCGGCCGAGGCTCTCGCGAATCTGGGATGGCTTCGAGCAATGATGATATCGGATCAAGCCCAGCGAACAAACACGCCGACGTTCTATCGTCCGTGAAAGTAGATAGGTTTTAAATCGAGTCTGCTCGGTACGAGGGAGCGCAACGCCGTTACCACGGCGAAATAATCCGAGGCTTATTGAATCCCGATGATACAATGGAAGTACACGAGGCGAAGCGGTAATAGTTCTCTCGTGGAGGTAACGAAATAGAAAAGGTCGAGTCGGAAGGTCAGGTATATCGCTGCGTGGCCGGTGGAGGAGCTCGCACGGGCTTTCCCTTCTCCGTTAATCTACGACCGCCGTTCACCCGACGCTTATCACCGAAACTCTCCGCGATAATGTAAATACGAGTGTCCGACGGAGGTGTACCGTGAGTCAGACCGGGTTCAGCAGGAATCCAATTGGTCGGTGAACGAAAGTAAATCGACCGCGAAACCGCTCCCAAAGATCAGGCCAGTGATACAGTTGCGCTACCAAAGGGAAATGCAACAGATGCCGACGGTGAACGCAGCCACGGCGCAAGAAGGATCCACGGGATACGTAGATCACCCCCTCGTACATTTAGGAATGTAATAGTTGAGTTAGAACACCGGCGGAGAGACTCCTCGAGGCTTGCCAAAGCAATATATCGAGAAGCAAGGTTAAAGGACGAGCGTAGGACAGAAACTAGGCATTCGTTAGAGAAGATACAGGAGGTCCTCACAAGTGTCCTTACGGTTGAGTGCACTCCTCGTCGTCGTGTCCGCGCCAGCTCTCATCTCCTCTCTCTGGGTTATGGAATGAACCGATGCTCGGTTGAACTTGCCAGCTGTTCGTGGTCCGGCTCACGCTATCAACCATCATCATGACCCCGACGGAGCGTCTGTCCCTGTCGACGCTGCTGCTGCTGTTCACCTTCTCGTTCGGATCCTGCGCGAGCGGCGATGGCGGACCCAACAACCAAATGTTCAACCTGGACAACACCCCGCTCGAGAAAAATCTGGCGGCGATATTCAACAAGGTGGCGCACAGTTCGGCGACGACGAAACGCAGCGTGCCCGCCTACGATGCTCAAGTATCGGCCAGTACGACCCTGTCGACGGTGCCCTCGCCCCTGACCACCACGACCACCACAACGACGACACCGTCGGTACCCTCTATTAGATACGCTGTTCCTCGGGCGACCGTTTCGCCAGCCTTTCGCGAACTACCCTCCTACGCTCCTCCCTCTCGTGCCCTTTTCACCCCGCCCCTTCCACCCGAGTACCTTCATCCGTTCGCGAACAAACCGACCCTGCGAGGGACCAACTCGGACGTTCATTCGGGCCTGAAGAGACCGGTACCGCCGCCGAGCGGCACCCCGGCTCACGAGAGGATACCGATCAGGCCCCCCGATCTTCAGGGTCCTTCTCAGCTTCCGGAGAGACACTCTCACTCCAGGAACAAGCCTCTGAACACTCCCAGCAAAGAGCAGAACGCGGTGGAGTCCAGCGAGGCGGACAGGAGGAACAACACCAACGACTTCGTACCTACTCTCCACTATCCCAGCATCTCCAGAATACTGTCGGGCAGCAACGGGAGGAAGCAGGCTATTCCGGACATACTTCTGAAGCCTTTGGCCACGAAAACCCCGCCGCAGAATGCGCCTGTTATCCCCACCACCGAAAAGATGACCACCGCGTCGACCGCAACGCCGAGGACGTCCAGCACTCCGGATTCCTCGAGGTCCGTCACGCAGCCGACGATCTTCAATCTGCCGAACACGAGGAGGCACGACGACGACGGTTACCACGGGCTGAGGAACGAGAACGGCTTCAAGACGGAGAACATCGAAATCGTGGACACGGAGAGGCTGCCGTATCCGCAACCGCAGCCCCCGGCTCCGCCGCCGAAGAGGCCGAGCGAGGGCGGCGATCGCATCGTGCCGCAGGTCGACACGCATCCGCTCGAGTCCACCTGGAGAATCGCCTGGTCCCTCCACGTCTACGTGGCGGCGATCATGTTCACCCTGATGGCTCTATACTCGATCTACAAGATCGTTCGTTTCAACGAAGCAACGAATCTACTGACGCAGTCGTACTTCCTGGCGGTTCATCTGCTGCTGACGACCGTCTGCACCCTAAGATGCTTTCATCTGTTCTACGACGCTTATAACTTAGGCCATTCACTGCCCGAGCCGTTGTCCCGAGTCCTCATGTACCTGCCAGCCCCGTTGCTCTCCACCGCGTTCGCGACTCTGGTGCTCTACCTGGCCCGTTGCTCGGAAGCTCCGTCGCTGAACAACAGGTTCCTCTCCCCGGCGGCCCTGGTGATGGTCTCGACGGTGCACATAGTGCTTTGCGTCTCCCTGCACGTGTCCACGCACGTGCTCGGCTACCAGGACGAGGCCAAGATACTGCCGCTGATCTGTCAGTGCATCTACATCATCATCTGCGTCACGTTGGGCCTGGGCTACATGTACGTGTACCGGGTGGTGCGTTCCCAGATACACGCGACGAGCAACAAGGCGGCGGGTGCGAATCACATGGTGGCCGCTGACCCTACCACGATGGCCCTGAGCACAGCCATAACCACCAGCATCGCCACCGCGCTGTTCTTCATCCTGATGGGCTTCGTCCAGCTGTACGGGATCTTCGGGAACGTCCAGGAACGACCCCTGTCTTACCCGTGGCTCTGGTGGGGATGGCAGTTCTCCGTCAGGCTCCTCGAACTGGCCGTGTGCGGTCTCCTCGCCTGGGTAGCCAGTTTATCCCAGTACCCGCTGCGGGAGAAGCAACTGCAACAGCACACCGTGCATTCCGGCTTCGCTCTGTTTCCTTGCGGTAGCTCGACCTCCACCGAGAATATGGACGACGTGCTTTACCCCGCTATCTGTAGCACCAACCAAGCGATTCAGAATTACACCATGAGAACCGGGAAACAGGTTTACGACGATAGCTTCCCGCTGAACACGCTGCCCGAGCATTTGAACATATCAGGTATCGACCGTGATCGAACGTTACGACCTAAATCAGCGTTTCCTCGTTGCCACTTTCTGAGCGTTCCCCCGGCTAGTTCCCTGATGTATACATGCAAGATACCAGATAGCGGAGAGAACGCCTGAAAGGCCGCGATATCTTCTTTGGAATATCGATTATTGGAACGCTCGGATGGTGCGTGTTTTGCGAAACACGAACTTCTGTAAGGGATAAAGTTGCACCGCTCGTGTTACACATTGTTCTCGTTCGTGATCTCGTAGAATGTTGAAAATGGTAAAATAGGTCAGCGGGAACAATGCGCCGTTATTCCAGTCATCTTGCTTCAAGAGCGGTCCAAAACGCTGACTCTCGGCATTAACGCGCCGCTGGAACTTTCAAGTTTTAGGTCATTGATTTCGGCTTGTTCGTTACGGAGCCGCTTCATTAAGAAAACCAAAGGAGAGTTCGTGAAGAACATTTTCAATTGATCGTATCTTCGGTATATGCAACTTTATCGTTTGCAGAGCTATCTTCTGCTGTAGAGACTCTTTCAGTTAGGCTGCCAAGGACACATCTTCTTCACTCTCATGCGTTGACTCGCGAACCCCTTGCCGTGCGATCTTTTTAACGATTTCGTACGATACAGTTTGTTGCTCCGGTCCTAGAGTGCCGTAATAAATAAGGAGCGTCTATCAGCGTGTATAGTTCGCTTTTAACAATCCTTCGAAGGTCAATTCGTGCTGTATTATTATTACATCTATATGCTGTATAAAAGTTAGACTCGCATTTGTAACGTGTCGATCATATCTTGTGTCACGAGTGTGACTCGTTATTGTACGGCAAGGTGTTCAGAATCAGAGGGTGACAAATAAACAAAGAAACAAAGTAACGAACTTATGAAGAAAGAATGTACATAATGCTGTATCATTTGTTAGAGAAACAAGGGTCCATCCTTCCATGTGTCCCGCCTTAAGTGTCCCTAGTGTGACGGGCGAAAAACGAAGCGATCTTTGGGAATTTTTTGGAAGAAAAGTAATAAACGTATGAATGTAATAGTTTGCTGCTGTATCAGACAATGTTTGAAGAATACGTAATAATTATTTAATGCGGAAATAATGAGTCTGTCCGAAGCTATAGGGATTCTGCCACCGCACCTAAAAAAATTTGTCCTCATGGCTGTCATAAAATCTGCCCTCAGAATTATCAGAATGAAACAAAATGAAAGGATTCTTAATCTGTATGAGTGTGGCTATAGCCGGTACTAGAATAAATGAAAACTAACGAAAAATTAAAAAATGGCAACGTCTGAAAGGAAAAGATTCGATTTTTGCAGAAAAAATGGCTTGTTTTTAAGTCGCAGAATTTGAATTTTGCAAATATTGACTCAGTTCTAGTACCGACGAGAACGAGATATCTACCGAAGGTGCCTGCCAAGGTTCACGTAAATCGGATGATTGTATTTTAAGATATAGTCGCAGCCATTTGAAAAAATATCGTTCTCAGAAAAACGCGTCCAAACTTTCACGCACCCTTTAAAATTCTATGAAAGGCTCCGTCTCAAAGCCTGTAGCATTGTCAATTTTTCTAATACGTCTGTAATACTTTGGCAGTACGTTTTTAAGATGTGAAACTAAGAAAATCTCAAGAAAAGAATTAGATTTTTTTAAATCGTCACACTAGGGAGACCCTTCAAGGGGTGTAACTAGAAAAACCGTGTTCTTGGCCGGTTGAGTGGAGGCGCCCACGCAGCAGCGGCTTTGCATAATCGCTCATTGGGTCAAAAAATATTGATTCAACCTTTTGTCCGGTGTGGAACGATATGCTAAGTTCGGTGTCGTTATTGCAGGTACTTTCGAGAGACATTCCATTCGCAAGTCAGGCACCATGGGTCATTTCCCGCACGAGGGTCGCGGCTCGTTAAACCGGCACGGTAATGGGATACAAACTCTGAGGAACTCGGAGAGCCGGGGCAGACACACGCCTGTACAGGGTCTGCACGAGCAAGCTCCAACGACGGGCTCGACGATGCTCGTCGCCGAGGACGGGTTCGTCAGGTTCCGGAGTCTTGGCGCCGAGGACGACGAGCTGTCCGACACGCCCAGCGTCGTCGGCACTCACGGAAGAGGAAGCTCTCTGGCCGGAAGCGTGAGATTCAACGCGAGGCACCCCACGCTACAGCATCAGCATCCTCATCCTCATCAGCATCAGCATCAGCATCAACACTCGCTTCAACACTCGCACCCGAGTCAGCATCAGGCTCATCATCAGCTGTACAACAATACGTAAAAGTATGCGATGGCTTCGACGTGATCCACGTAGAAATTTGTTCCCGTTGACTAAAAACGGTGAGTCGGAGAGGACGGGCGGAGATCTGGAGTCTGTTAAGGAAGATTCTGCTGGGGGTGTCGGTTTATTTGCAATGGGAAGCTATGACCTCGAGGAGCGCTTTTTTTTGGAGCGGTTGACGAGTCTGTGTAAATTCTGGAATATTCAGGGTTTCGAGAAATGATTATGAATGGTAAAATTTGGACGTTGATTGACTTCCTCTTTGTTTTTCTTAATTATAGACCTGGATAAAAAGAGGAACGAAACTTTTGCTGTAGGTTTAACAGTTTAGGCATAATGTTTTTTATTACAATATTCCTTAACACTGACTGCCACGCTGTATCAGCTGAAAATTATAAACTTTATACACTTTCATAGGGAATGAATGTTTCCTAAAATAATACACTTTTCAATCAGTAATATTAGCAACTTTCATAATTTTTCTGTTGGTTTCAATCGACCTGCTAACATATATTTACTAATGCTACACATGTTCAAATAAGTAAGGACCGAATCGAAATGTCACCCATATATGGGTGACGTGGCAGTTCAATTGTTAAGTAGGCTAGAATTCGAATCAAGGAACCTGGTTTTTAATCCTGAGAGCAGAAATTACACTTCTTCCTTTTCTGTTCCCTTTTTTCCTTGCCCGACCGTACGTCTCTTTATGCAGATCATTTTACAAGTTTTCAAATGACTTAATTTCACTATTTGAACAATTGTTGAACAAGTTATACAGGTATGAAAATTGAGAAAGCCGTTTGTGGCTGGGAAAATCAAATATATAGTATGACAATTTTAAAAAGAAACTGCAAAATAATACGGTATATGTTATAATGTATGAATACATTGTAAATAATAATTGTATAATGAATATAAAAAGCGCTGGTCCAGGTTGTAAGCTCTTCTTGGCAGAATCGTGAAGCAGTCTCTGCATAAAATATGCTAAGCGATAATCAGAAGCAGCTGAACCGTTTATTAATCCGAACGCTCATTCATTAATGTACTCTTTTCATAATTTTATAATGAACAATTTACAAGTTCACCCTGATTACTCTGCTCCTCGGTAGATCGTACCGGGCATGGCGATTATCAGTCGCGCGCTCGGTACAGTACTTCGCGGAGGATAAAATGTAATTCGGATAAAATGAAATTGACGGGAGGTGAATCGTTAGAAGTTAAGATTCCGGTGCTTGTTTCACCTTCCTTCAGAAGTTGATTATAAACTTTCCTTAGCACAGGTTAAAAAGTTCTCGTTTGAGCGTTAAAAGTAATTCAACGGGAACAATGAATTAGCGAGCGGTGGGTCTAGCTTGCTGGAAGATGGTAGGGATAGCCCGAGAAACCTTATAATCTTCTTATGGTAGGAGATAAGCGTATATCTGCTGATTTAAAATAATGAACTGCTCAAAACAGTTAAGGGATCAGGTTTCAGGATGATCTTCAGCAATCTACCAGTTATCTGAAATATTATAAGAAGAAATATTATACGTATTATATTAGAATGTTTTAACTGAATATCTATGTAAATCTTATGTATAGTGCTTAGAGCGTTGAGAGTATTTTATACCTCATTTAATTATGTGATCCTTTAATTATACTGAGAGAGTCAATAGAAATTGCCATCTAAAATACCGTCTACCCTACTGATGTTAAACAAAAATTGTTTAGTGAAATACACCGTACTCGGAGGATTTCATACGATGAACACAATTTTGCGGTCAGTGATGTTAAAATATTTAAATTGCACTACATATTTATTTTAGTAGACCTTCAACTGATTTGTTTCATGTGGAACCCTTCAGACACATTTTATTAAATAACTGTCTAACACCAACGAGTCAGAAGTTATTTTAGATGGCAGTTTCTAATGATTAGACTGCGGATCTTTATGCGATTTAACATATTTAAGTACCTGAAAGATGCGCATTTTACAAAGTCCATAAAATCAGAAGAATATACTTTCATCATTGTTCCATTTCGGTAACTACATTAATAATTGTTTAACATGTGTTGACATAATTAGTTGAAGATTTATGCAATCCTCTATTATCTCATTACGCTACTGATGCTGTAAGGAAAATTGATTTCTATTTTCTGCCTATTCGGTAAAAATTAATTATTAGTTTGAAGTTGCACAGGGTCGCTACGACACCAATAATCCACTCGAGGGCGAAATAAATAATATTTAAGTGTGAAAATGTTTATTTGCATAAACATCCGCAGTCTACTACTAACTCAGCCTGTGTTGATCGGTGTAACTATAACTTAAAGGATTCCAGTCTCAGTTATTTATTGTATTCCGTAATTTGTTTGCAGATGCAGTCATGATGGTCAGTGAGCTATAGGATGTTCCGGCTGTCGTAACCACGGTCTAAAACACGAAGAACTAATTTTATCTTATTCTATGTAAGATATGTCCTGTGTATAGATACCTACTTGCCAATTCGCAATTCTCCCGCTTCGCATCTTACGTCCGAGCCGACGAACCTTTGCCGTTAACGGTTGTCTCTATATTTATTCGAGGAGAGGTTCTCGATGAGCGAAGTAAAGTATACGGCGAACTCCGGTCAGAGTTCTTCTACCTGTTTAAACGTGGGTAGTTCAGGGTATCTCGAATCTTGACCTTATATTAGGCACTCGGTACTTATTAAGGGTTCATGTGATTAACGAACGAATTGTATCTCACGAAACCTATTAGGGGACAAGCTTTCTTTCGTTTCTCCTTCCTCGAGTAGTATGAAACTCGGCTGTGGAACGTATCGGTACAACACGTGATTTTTAATGCAACTTCCTTGTAGTTTATTTTGCGTTTCCGCCGGTAACCAGCTCCCTCGCTCCCAGAGACACGAGGTCCACGGTGGATGTTAGAATGATTTCACCGACACGGGACGCTCCATCGAGCCGATTCGATCCCTCTATCCCTGGCGCTCGTCGAGTCGTTCCGGAAACGTTGTACAAATTATTCCTCTACCCGCTGCAATCACCTGTTCGACCGGTACACGTCACCTTCCGCGAGATCACGCGCGCATTGCCGCGGCGAGCCGCTCCGTGATCTCGGCGGGAAGTATATTTTCTAACGAAAACTAGAGGAAACAAAAAAATGGAAAATTGTTCAACGTGGTCCAAATACGCGCGACTAGGAAATTCGCGGCACGGTTCGGCGAGACGTGGAATGTTTCGTCGGGCTGGGAGAAGAAGACGAAGAAGAAGAAGAAGAAGACTACGGCATTGTACAGTCGATAATTTATCACTCAGTCCAATTGTAAGATTTATTTAGCGGTTAAGGTTGGATTAAGATTCCCTATTACATGTTTAAGTTGCGTCGATGTATCCTCCGGCGAGAGGAGCCGCAGCGCGCGCTCGTTAGGCACGGTTATCAGCGATTTCCGTTTTAACGAAATCTCCACGCCGGTAGCAATATTCTATCGGCGTGTTCATCTCCACGCGTACGGAGAACTCGAAGGTTTTAACTTCGCACACAGGCCAGCATATTTCGTTCCCTCACCCACGCGTCCTTTACCTCCCCGGTCCTTCAATTATTTCGTTCACATTGTAACGTTTCTTTCCCAGAACCTAAGGTACAAAATGGTACTTTCTACCTTTCACTTCGTATATCGACATAGGTTTGTAAGCGGTCGCAGTGTATATGTTTATATGAACATTGTAAATAAGGTATACGGGCTCGTCGTGAGTAGATTTATCGTTGGCGATAGAATTCGTGCAGATTCTATCCTGATAATACAAGCACTCCCCGTACCGGGATTATCACGAGGTTGATACGTACGTACGCATGTACGCGAGACAAGTACACATGCATACGCGCACTCATACAACACACACACACACACACACACACACACACACACACACACAGTCACACGATGTACCATTCATTCAGTTGTGTAAATGCAAAACGACTCGTTTTTAATTTATGTCGAAAGCTGTATTTATTATGTGAAAACATTCCACAGCAAACGGTGATCAATGTGAATCGCGATCGATTTTGTGGGATTTTATTGCAATTTTAGATTAACACATAGCGCTGAAGAAAAAGAGGAACAAATGTAAATAAAAAGCTTTTTTTGCGAAATGTCTGTTACGCTTATTCTATTTCCATGGTACTCTGACGCTGATGCACGTCTCGGGATATTTGCAGGGTGTTGTTGAATCGCTGCTTCAGAATCTGCGGGCTGGTGGGACTCGCTGAAAGAAACAGAGAAGTATTAGCAGACTTATGTTTGAGAATGAACCGTTTCTGTAATACTGAATTTTATTTTGTGGGGACAAGCAAAATGTACGTGTTTTATAATGGTACGTGTAGCTTAATCAGTTAGTAAAAGGCAGAGTTTAATAACAAGTGGATAAGTCTGTGGTGGAGCCACACAATGGTTATCCAGATCAGCAGATTTGAATCCTTTGGAATCTTCCCTGTGAAGTAACATGAAATGTGTAATATGTTTATGTACTGTTGACGATATACATCAATTTAAACAATGTATCAGGTATACTTGCCCAAGAATGAGAATAAATCACACGTTTTTGAACCTGTATGAAATTTCATGAGTCTAAATAAAATTGCCCAAATGACAAATCAAAAAATACATTTTAAAAATTTGTTATAAAATGTACATTCTCTTACGTGTACTGTGTTACATGCAGTTTGCAAACTTATCTAAAGATTGGCGATGAGATTAAAATAAGAATAAAAATTAGGACTATTCTTTTCAATTAATTCTACCAGCCCTTCAGGTACATCTCTTATAATTCAGCAACGCCCTGTATGTTCCTATGTTCCACCTCCTAAAATGTGTTTAGGTTTCTAACTTTCACTACACGTACTATGCTTGTAAATAGATTTTCCTTATTCGAAAATTTGTTTATTAATTTACATTATTATTCGTCTGTAATTTGATGAGAGCCATCTCAGGCTCAGTAAAATCTTACAGATTCTCGAAGTCTGATGAAAATTACTTAGAAACTACCGAGTGTATAAAGAGAAAGAAAATGTCATGCATTATGATTTTACTTTTGAAGGGAAAACTCTTAATTTCCTGGATTCCGGTGAAAATTAGCTTAATTGCCGTGACCTGATTATTAATCAAACGGAGATGCTCGCAACGGGAAATATTACAGTCGAGGGCCGTTTATTTATATACTTCCCGTTTAATTCGTCGATTAACGTTTTAAATAAAAAGGATGGCTGTTCGTTTCCATTCCGCGTTGCAATATAAACAAAACAAACTTGTATAAAATCTTGAGTACGTCGAGCGTAATACAAATATAAAATTAATACTTTATACAATTTGCACAGTACGTTTTAATCAATATTAATAATAATACAATTTGTCTGATTAACTTTGGTTTCTTTAAATCATCATTGGAAATTACAGTGGATTTCAGCAAGTTTTTACAATTTATCGCAGCACAATTGGCTTAATCCTAATGTTCACTTAACGATCTAGACATTCCTAAACTAGCGTAATTTAAATATACGAAATGTGTTTATTATTTCTTAAACAATACCACAGAAACTGAAGAATATATAAGACTTATTAATAAAGTACAAAACGTAATATTTGTTACCTGAAGAATGTGATAACATAATATTTTATTTATTATTACACGGTTCATATACTTGGAAATGTGAACGCGCGAACGCCTATAGGCGTCAGTAGCACCTAGTGAACAGCTTTCCATGTCGCAGATAGCGCCATCTCTGAAACAGGCTCGGAACTAAGTAGCGACAGTGCAATTGGCGTCATCTTGAACAGAAGTACGGAACTAAGTTGCTGCCGCAGCGCCGTCTTCTGACACAATTCTGAACTAAACAACGACGCGCCGTTCGTGGCGCCCCTGGCGGATTTTTCTGTAAATAATCGAGTCCTTTTCGCTAGATGGCGCCACTTGGAATGTCGCGACTCAGTTCCGAGCTTTTGTCAGAAATGGCACCAATTGCACCGTCGCTACTTAGTTGCGGGCTTCTGTCAGAGATGGCGCCAGCTATCCCTTCGCTACTTAGTTCAGGGCTCTTCTTAGAGATGGCGCTATAGGCGATACGGAGTGCCGTTCACCGTGTGCTACAAACGCCTATTGGCGTTCGCGTGTTTGCTGTCCATTACCGGACGGGTCGAACGTTGCGTGCGGCCGGGCTGTGATAGCACGTAGCGAGCCATTGCCGCGAACGCCCATGGGCGTCTGCCGTGTATGGTATGCGGTCTTTTTATGCGCCTGTAGGTGACAGTGGCACAGGGTTAATGCTAATCAAGACGAATAATAGAATAGACCATTCTTCCAATATAGTTTTATGTCTCACGGATTTGGGGCTCTAGAGCCCTATTATCATTTTCGTGTCATGTCGTACCGTATCGGTTGGGACTGACTTTACATGACAGCGCTAACAGTCAATAATATGTTCATTTTGATGCCAGTAACCTATATTGAGCACGATTTCATGCCGAACACGCTGAATTTTGTTAGAATGGCGTATCTCTTTTGGTTTTGCCAAAAACTCAAGAATTGTAGAGGGCCGCATCGGACCAATCTGGACGGCCGATAGATATCTGTCGATTAGGAATTTCTAGCTCAGAGTCCAATGATTCGAAATTGATGAGAGTAACCTGTTTTATGCAGAATTTCATGCCGAACACGCTGGTTTTTGTTAGAATGGAGTATCTCTTTTCGTTTCGCCACAATCTCAAGAATTGTAGAGGGCTGCATCGGTACGTACAACCATGCCGGTCGGAATCCTTCGATTCAGCGAAAAATCGTAATATAGAACTGTTCCAGATCAATAGTGTTTTAAGCATTATATGTGTTAGAAGCAATAATATGTAAGATATTTTTGTAAGTATTCGTTGCGCTTGAAAATTGGGTATTCGTCTTCATCTGTTTGCTACATCTGATACATGAGACGCCCATTTCCTGTATTTACTACCTAACCATCCTCTATCCTTTGCCAGCTATAATTCCTAAAGTGACCGTTCAAAATTGTAGACCGCGCTAGAAAACCACTAGTTTTTAGCGTCGTCCGTATTTCAGATCGTGTGACACGAAATTCCATATGGTGATTAGTCTATTCCATATCTCGTCTACGGTGTGATTATGTATTCTGTCTTATCGACTGATGATTGTTAGAAATCCTCCATTGTATGCCCGTCACGTGGCTCCATCTACGAAAGAGACTTCAGCGTTTTGGCGCGCATTCCGTGGTCGTCCGTTAATTGATATATTTCGCGTTAATTAAGCATTTAACGACGAATTTTTATGTACTAAACATTAAGGGTATAGTAATAGCAATCTTCGCACAGTAACTTGATTAGTTTGTGTTAAATTATTTGTAATTAGCGTTATGAGAAAGAATTGTAGCGGATTTGAATTACCGTGTACCTTATCGTTTGAATTAGTACTAATATTTTTAAATGTATGTAAGGTAAATTTAAGATGTAAGTTTCGTAATATGTATATAGTCCTATGACTCCCTTCTTACAATTAGATTACTTTATTACTTCAGAAATGTACAATTAACTTATATGTAGGTTGTTACCAAACAAAAAGACACCAGTTATAATACTGACAGAGTATACAACTCTGCGTAAAACCATACGTTTGTAAATGTTTTCCGAGAATATTATTATTAAGATTATAATAAATGAAACGCATGGATATTGTTTGCTTACAATGTTGATGATCTATGTATTAAAAAAGTTTCTTGAAATGTTTTGTACCTCCTTGTCGACATTTTTGGTACGTCGGCCATATTGGTTCTCGAACGACCTTATCTTCCCACACGAACAGTATAGCAATGATTATAACTTTTAATATTTTTTTTAACTGTGAAATTTGAATGTCTGAGAACCATAACCTGTTAGACAATGGCGGAGTGATGCAATCGGAAACTTTTTAAACTAGGTCAAACGCTAACAACAGGAGCACTACAAAGAGAAGTACGCCAACATAAACAAAACACGTCAATAAATTAAACGAGTATAGTTTTTCTAAATAAATGTGATGGTTGTATCGATTAAATTAAAATTGCGTCAATTTCTGTAGCTAACGAAAGACAGAAGTGTTATTTACATTTCTAAAGACATACGATATAAAAAGTAAAAAACTGGTATGTATTAGTTGCATTTAACAACATCGTAACGTATTAATAAACATTTGACGTTTGATGTTATCTGTAATAAATCGTAATATTCAATTTCACGCTACGTCACCTATCGATAAAGTGTGAATACCTGATTACTAATTAACGATATTTGGTTCTTCCATGCTTGTACAGTTCGACACCTTAGTTTCAACAGCTGAAGGCGTGGCATAGGTAGAATTAATGATTTTAATACAGAGGCAACGAATTATTTAATTATGACTTATAAAAATTTATCAGGGGAATAGAGGCGAAGATTTGTTACTATTCAATGAGTTTCGCTAGTTTCGACACTAATTATAAGTTGTCGGACAGTATCATCTTACATGATTTGCCTAATGCTACTCGTTATCAACGTTAATGGTGGTAATATCATTTTGGTTGCCTATCTATTCATCTTTATGGAGAATTTCAAAGAACTTTACGAAAGCAAAAAATGAAAATAATATTTTTCTTTATTAAAAAATAATATTGAAATCTGATGTAGTATAGTAGCTATATTATTCTCAATATTTACAAATTTTAAAAAGTTATATTCGATTCATTTTCACCCAAATAATCATGAATTACAGTCCATTTTGCATAATCTGAGAACCTTCGAAGAAGGTACTATTTGTGCGTACCAATTAATCCTTTCGCTGCGATGACCTAACGTAAAACCACGGACTATGCGCGGCGAACTTACAGCAGCGAACAGTGCTGCACACAGGAGACTCTTCCACGTACCAACAAGTAAAATTTAATTTATTCAGAAAAAGGGATTATCCAAGAAACTTTAAAACGAGTACCGAGTAATTATAACAGTCTACAGCATACGATGGGCAGTTCTGTCAAACGCCCATAGGCGTCTGCATCATCCGATGACCAATTTCTCCAAGCACCGATAGCCGCCAACAGCGACAAAAGGGTTAACAGCGTTCACGAACATCCCGGTATCGTCACATTCGACCCTCGGTACTCCATAGAAATTTCACATTCGCATTTCGAGAGCGTAAAAATTCGAAAGTTGCGAACTTTCCGCATCTCGACAGGGTTACACGGCGTCGTGTAAGATGGCGGCAGGTACGGTTGCGGCGCAATCGAGTCGGCGATCGACACGGTTGTGCCATCCATGATGGCCGAGACAGTTTCCGAGATTTCGAGTACGGTGTCGTGAGTACGTGTCCCCTATAATTCGCGTCTAATCGCTGGTGTTTCTCGTCACAAGGAGAAAAGGATCCCGGAAAGAATGACAGACAGTCCAGCGGCACTCGTAAGTGTTGTCACTGTCTATTAGAGTTTCTAGAGCAAGCATCAGCGGATAGCCTGGATCCTCCGATAGGTTACCCCGACGAAAGTAAACGGGACGCATCACTAGGGCTTCCTAGGGACTTCACGTTCCGTAACGATCCGTTTGTTCGCCGTCACGATCGTCATGAATGTATTGTGATGGGTCACATAGCTCGATATCTCGGAAGTTTCTCGTCTCGAGCAATCGGTGGATGAGCATCTGAAAGAACTGATACGAAAGGGGACGTGTGCGGTTCACGTCTGATGTGCTGTAACGCGCAAACGCAGAACGGAGGTTCGTTGCCCGTTCCCGTTTGACGTCACTCCATGATAGTGGTTGTCACCTGTTTCTCTGGTGCTGACGTCACCGTGACATAACACACCAGCGAGCATCGTTCCGCCGACCTGCGGAGGACACTCTCTGTTTACTCTTAGGCCTGGTTAGCATTGCTAGAGCAAATGGGAGAGCGAGTAAGGCCAATAGCATGCGTCCGTCTGCTATAGTAGTGTAAACGATTGGACAAGTGGGTGGTAGGGTACTGAAGTCAGTGGTTGGTAAAGTAGAGTGGACAGAATAGTGGTAGAGTTACTCTATCACTGCTCCTTTTATTTTGCCGCGCGACGTACCGCCTGCTACAGCCTTGTGCGAAGAGATTTGGCTCAGCAGAGTATAGTTGTCGGGGAAAATGTTATGTGTGATGAGAGCTCCGATTGGTGGTCATTGTACCGTGTTCACTTCTGTCCTATACTGTCTATTATGCGGGTAAATGTCTTCAGTCAAGAATGGGATAGTAGAGTAATGCTGGGTTGGTGCACGGAGTAGAGTAAAAATGCTCTGGTGGGAGAAAGCTGGTGGTACAATTACTATACTATAGTGTTATCCCACTATACTGTGATATAGTTTACATTGGTAGAGTAAATGGGAGAGTACACTAGCGGGAGTATAGTACCGAGAAGAGATATAGCGAGGTCGTAATTTGCACCCCCACGTAGCGGAAGTGATTGATACTAACTGAAACTTGCCTGCTTACTGTTGGAGGTTCCAATTAATTTGTATATTGCCAACCGTCTCTATACCCACCTTCCTTTTTTCTTCGCGTTTCAATTCCTACTTACTCGAACTCTATCCAGTGTGCCTCGTGGGCCTTACGTGACAGAATTAACATGCCTCTAAAAACTTAACTTTCTCTAAAAACCACCACCTCCTTTCTCGTAGTACCCAACTCAAATTAGTGTTTCCTCACCCCTGCGATTCACGAAAGTCAATAGCATCGTTTCTTTAAATTCACCCCTCCGCCTAAGCTTACCTCTTCCGTCAGAATCAGTCGGAACCTCGCAAAGTTAAGTTTAACTTGAAAAAATAGAACTTCAAGTTTACAGGGTTAAAGTTGCGTAAGAGTTTTAGGAAATGGACGCAGTTTTCTATTAAACTGAGTTCGATTTCAAATCAGGACCCTAATGTTACTCTACTATCTCAATTTTGACGGAAGACCATTCACATGCAAATTGAAGACGGAATAGTAGACAGTGTAGGATAGAAGTTTACACGGCACAATGAATACCAATTCGCGCTCTGATCACACGTAGTGTTTTGCTCTACAACTATACTCCATTGAACCGAAGCTGTTCACACAAGACTAGAGCAGGCGGTATAGCGCGTAGTAAAGTAAAAAATACACTGGTGGAAGAAGCCGAATGGTACAGTTACTCTATCATAGTGGTATCTTACTATACTACGGTAGAGTTACTCTATCATAGTGTTATATTACTATACTATACCAACTACTACCTTTAGTATTCTGCCAACCACGTGTCCTATCATTTACATGAGTATAGTATCTAGAATTATGCTACTATCCTTACTCTCCCAGTTACTCTACTAATGTAAACTAGAGTATAGTATAGCGGGATAGCGCTATGGTATAGTAATTCTAACTCTAGCCTCCTCCCACCACTGCAACTTTTACTCTACCACGCCCTCTACTACCTACTATAGCCTTGTGTGAACAAGTTTGGTTTAGTAGAATATAGTTGTCGGATAAAACATTACTTGTGATCAGAGCACCGATTGGTGTTCATTTTTATACTACCTCGTGTACTATTCTATTTTCAATTTGCGTGTGAGCTGTTTTAAGGCAAAAATGGGATAGTAGAGTATGGCGGCAAGTTATTTGCGCTAGTATACTATCCCCTTTATTCTACCAATGTAAACTAGGTCTTACGTGACGCGCCATTGCGTCAGATTACTTATGCCGACGAAATTATGACACGAAGCTCACCAGGGATGTACATATATGTATGATTGTATCATGCGTTAATATATTTGTGTTGATTCGCAGGTTAATGTAAACGGCAGGTTCCTAGGTAATGATCGAGTTGTTTAGCTGTAAACATAAATATTATGTATAGATATTTATGGTTAGCCGTTCAAGGATAAAGGAAAACTTTCTGACCCTGACACAGTAGGGTGTGTTTACGAAGTTCATTCTAATTATATAGAGTAACTCAGGAAAGTAGGACGAACTATGGCTCTGTTTATGGGTAAAAGTATTCAGTGATTGATTAATTATATTTAATTGAAATTTAAATCCCGATTTTCCGTTGTGGATGATAATTGAATTTTCCATGGCTGATCGTTAATTTTAATTGTGTAATTGATATTTTCCAATTTATTCTTGCGTAATTATCTTGTACCACTCCCAATTATGATTTATGTAACAAGAGAACATAAGCAATGAGAATTTTTTTAAATTTACACCTGCATAAATATTTTACAATTTATTCTTGCGTAATTACCCCCTACCATTATCCTAGTCTCGATTTATGTAACAAACAAACATAAGCAATGTGAATGTTTTAGACTTTAGACCAGCGTAAATTTGTATCGTAATTATACAAAATATCGACGAACAATACGTACGTATGTTTTTTTGTTACTGCCTATAAACGGTTCTGAGGGTTGAAACACCCTTCTGAATAAACTGTTCAATCATACGTTTGGGAAACGAGTGACTTCAGAAGCTATTTTAAATTAATACCGAAACGAAAATTGCATTTGCCAATGAATTCGATTTAGCAAATTTTAGGAAGTTTAATAAGTTCCAACGAAGAAGAATTTCAATTAATAATTTGAAAAAATTAACGGACTAGAGAGATGTCATCCTATTGTTCAGATTATGAATATCTGCTTTCAGAAGAACTTTGTTCCTTCTGTTCATAAGTGAGTCGTCATTGCAGTGTATGAGTAGCTGGTCCCCTACCGCCTTATGTGGGTTGTAAATCACTATCACTTGCTAACAGTACTCGCAGCTACTTAGAGGTCTCTAAATATAACTAGAAAATTTGTTTTGCTTCTATTTACAGGAGAACTTTGTTCTGCTCAGAATTGTATTGCCATTGCCTAGTATGATGAGTAGTTGAACACCTACTGCTTTAGGTGGGCTCCGAAACATCAACAATTGCCGACAGCGCACATACACTGCCGCTCAAAAGTATGTGGACACTTTCTTAACTGTAATCACTACGCGAAAGAAGTTATGAAACTGTTAATCACTAAATTTTGAAATTCCCACATTTCTTGCAATTTTCCTTACAAAATATCCTTCGTTCGATAGCATAAGTATTCGAAAACACATTTGAACACTTAACTCTGTTCTTCTTCTACCCATCGTGCTCTGGCAAGTATTCAAAGAAACATGATTTCGATAGAACGACAGAACAGTCTTATGCTCTTACCTGAAGTTCTCTCGCATTGAATCATGATTCTAAATGTTTATATGAGTCTAATGGAGACAGAGAATCACACTGAAGCAATTCAGTCATCGTGAAATGAAAGAAGAAATCCTTAGAAACCGTCCGCACGCAACAGAATCTAATGCAGCGTAGACACCGCATAAACATTTAATTATTTAAACGATTTAAAGGAGTTAAATAATTAAATTATTGAATATAATAATACCAGAGTACATTAAGTAATCGTAATAGAATTTCGCAATAAACATCGTTTAACAATAATAATTTATGTCGGATAACATTGGTTCATTAAAAATGACAAGGGTCCACATACTTTTGAGCGGCAGTGTACATATTTAGAGGTATTCCCTTAACCACTTGTGTTCGAAATTAATCGACGACTACGTGGGCCATGAGCAAGTCTATTTAATACGTAAAACCATTATCAAAATGAAAAGGTCAGACCACGAGTGGAACACGTGCAATTCACTTTCAGCCCGAAGTAGCTATCACGTGTGAGAGACGTTATTCCAACCCAACTGGTTAATTCCCTCTATTTAAGGGAGCACCGACAGCTCTTCTTTTTTTGAATACAACCATCTACTGTTGTGGTTATAAACTGCCGTCACCTGCAGTTTTGATGGATCCAAACCACCATCTGCAAAGAACAACACAGAAGCACTGAACACGCTAACCCATCTTATCGCTGACCGTACCTAGAGTAGGGTGGTTAACGCCGCTAATCTGACGAGAGCTAATATTTTTATGATGGCGATAGATCACAGATGATGTGCATTGCTTAATTAGTCTGGTTATTTATCAGAAGAAGACACTTATAATAACAGGGATATGAAAACGTGATACGAGGGCCGGTGTTTCCTCCTACCAACACGGTTGACTTGAAAGTACAGTAGAACCTCGATCATCCGTACACTGATCATCCTAAAATGGGTCACCGTATGTTATTTACAAGTTAAAATTATCGCTAGTGGTACTGTGTACTTAATGTTGTACCATTATGTATTTTACATTCTCATACGAAATTAAAATTTGTGTACAGAATATAGTTAGAACGTGGGTCATGTTGCTACTAATTATAGTGCGTATAATGGAGGTCCTACTGTACTATATGCTTCTAAAGTTTGATCATTCTTTTCAGAATCACCATGTATGTACGCGTTTCGTAGTGAAAAGATAAAAAGAGTTGCTTCCCTGCATCCCCTGTCCCTTGAAATTAATAAAGCGTAGTTAGCACAAAAGTAAGAGGGTCCATTCGCGGACACTATTGGTCGAAATCGACACTCGAGAGTCGAACAGGTTTGGTGGCACGATGTCCGCCCTTTATATCGATTTTACGTTCGTACACCTGGGATAAATGGCGTACATACGATACCGCGTGAATAAATTTGAATTCATTAGACTATTATCCTCCCGGTTCGTATTGCGTCGTATGTGGCGAACAACGTGACACTTTTTTCTCCTCTTCCTAATGGTGTAGTTATTTCGAATTAGCTCGGACATTCTCGCCAGCGTGTTCATTTCTTAATCGATCGTTTCATCGTTAATTTCGCCGTTCGTATCAAGACGATTAAAGGTCCGTTCGTATCTTGCGACATCGAACGTGTCAGACACGAGATTTTCGGTAGTATTCACATTATCAGACATTTAGCGTGGCAGACCTTACGTTTTCGATGGCATGAAAGCAAAGAAGCTACTACGCACTTGCACAGAGGATCGTTTCAGGACGTTAGATCATTTATTGTTAACCCTACAGTCAGTTATGGCCACTGGAGCTGTGATTTACCCCCACTCTAGGTCCATTCCTCTCGTTTTAGTTCCCTGCAGTTCGCTCTTTGTTCCCCTCGGTCCATTGTTGTTCCAGATCACAGCCTATATGCGGGGAATGGACCTAGAGTGGGGGAAGGCTGCAGCTCCGGTGGCCGTCACTGGCCGCAGTGAACACGTGTACAGAAATCACATCAGTGAACACGTCAGCCCTGTTACCCCTTTCTCCTCAGTTCGGTTATCGTGTTCTCAGTTTTTATGTGGAAAATAATCATCAATACTCGGAGATATATTTTTTTTATTAACCCTTTCCACTCCAAGCATGCCTGTATAGTGTCGTAGGGAAAGGAAAGGAGCATCGATGACTAGCCATGACGAACTCTGCTCTCGATGACTAAGAAGGAGAAGGGTAGAAGTTGTTCCTAAAAAGCGTTCAATTTGGAAAACCTCGCGGAAACAGGGTGATTCAATCTAAACGTTGAGTTGGACATAGCAATTGATAAAGGTGGTTGATCATCCAACAGTACACACTTTTATGGACACGCTGTATTCTCCTCAAGAATGTCATGCTCGCACGGGCCGTAGCTGAAGCTACCTGCACGGCTATGTTACCTTAGATATGAAAGCTCTCATAGATAATGTATTGAAGAATATGTGTCGTGCCTGACACGCTCAGTGTCTGAAGATATGAATGGACCTTAATGCTTCCCTCGCCTGTTTGACTATCCTCGTTAAGATCAGTCAGCATTATTAGGCACGAAATAAGTTTCATCGTAGCCGCCAGCCTCGCCGATCTTTCGCGAGTCAAATAAAAGTCTGAAAGCGTTCCGTTGTCGATCGAAGCAGTTTTTGTTAATTAACGTTCGTTCAATTAACAGAAAGCGGAACCGGCAACTTCTCGAAGTCGAGTTTGAACGTTAATTGAAGCCAGCAGTACGGAACTTTCAGAGGAAGAAGGATAAAACTTGCTGAAAAATCAATTTTGAAAAAATGATAAAGTTTTAAAGTTCAAAAATTATTTCTGAAGACAGTATAAGGGATACCGAATTGATTTTTTTTTATTTGGAAGTATGTAGTTTAAGCTACTCGAAATATAATTTTTAACAGAATATAGTGAGAAATAAAATAATGATTGTTATGAGAGTGGAAACATTCATAACTTAAACTGGTTTGCAGTGGTGAATATTGTATACAGTGTGTTTGTTTAAAACAAAAGCCTGGAACATGTGCTTTAGATGTATGAATAATAAAAGTTTGCCTCGATCCACAATTAGTTTCCATTTTAATAATAAAAGTTTGCCTCGATCCACAATTAGTTTCCATTTTAATAATAAAATTTTCGATAATTGGGCTTCAATCACAAGTAACCCACAGTCAAAGAATTAATAATATCAAAAACAAAAAATGGGTTTCCTCAAAATTTTCAATTTCTATACCCTATCTAACCTGATCCTCGAATCCTAATTTTAATCCAAAATATTAAACACAGATGCGAAATCTTACGTACCTTCGAAACGTAAAAAAAAGTAATTTTTCAAAATTCTATTTACATGTTCCACCTAACAAGCGTCTGCAAAATTCACTTTAAACTTTGAAAGTATTAGGTTACCAGCCAAATTTGCAATCTTAAAATTCCCTCAACCCCGCTATCACGGAGTCAAGAAATCACCAGAACTATACCGAGAGAACATTCAAAATTCAAATGTGAATAATTTTAATAAAAAATTCCAGGGTCGCGAATATAGGTGGCACCCCAATAAATTCCTTTGTAGAAGGAACATGCGATCGATCGAGATATCATCGATACTGCTCGATGTAATATTTTTTACGTGACACGAGAAAATAATGGGCAGGTAAGACGAGACTCCGTAGTAATTAGTTTATTCGTCTGCGGATCGTTTGTTTTTCGAGCCGATCCGATCTAATATCCGTTTTATCCTGCAACGGAGAGAAGCCATTTCAATCCCGTAACGAGATAGGATCATGTACCGTGCATCGCATTGAATGGCTGCAATTGTGCAGCTGCAGTTCAGTAACGATTATTGGTGTAGGTACATGTATACCAATAATGTTAACGAGACACCTCGTATATCGTCGTTCACGCTCGTACACCCGTGCCACAACATTCGTGATTTCCCTCCATTACGATTCCTCCACGATCTTTTCCCTTTTTCTTCCTCTTCTTCTTCTTCCATCGTTTTCTGTATTCTTTTATTTCGATCCAAACCCTTCAGTGGTACGGACGTGCATATGAGTCCTTCAGAAGTGATTGTGGTGGACTATGGTCGAATACATGCGTCTTGATAATTTCTTAGGCTGTACAGGGCGTCTCAAAAGTAATTCAACCTTTGCACTCCAAGTATGCCTCTCAGACGCTCCCATGGTTTGTCAATTTTATCTACTAATTTTTGTATACCACGTCAAAAATGAAATATTTCTTAATACGTAAAACTAAGTGACACGTAAATATCGTATCTCGATGTAGTTTTCTTGGAATATGAATCATTGAAACTTAACATTTGCTTGCAGTAGCTCGCAACCATATCGATCGCATCATCGCATTAGTTATGTTGGAGTTGCTGGTCTATCGTATCAAAAGAAGCTTAGAGTGCAAAGAGTTAAAAAGCTAAAGATTGCGTATTTCTCATGATGAAATGATTTGAAGTATACCATAACTTTTTGAAATTTAAAAACTGCTTTTGGAGATATTAGCAATAAGAATTTACCATGGAGCTATGGTCTACAGGGGACCTACAGTTTTAAATAGGTTTTAAACCACCATGCGTCAACAGCAACGCAGAAACATTTACAACGATCATCCACCTTAGCGCTGATGATTCCCAGAGTAGCTTCTTCTTTTCCTTGTAACTCAGCGTGGGCTGCTATGGTCATTTAGTCAAAGGACGCTTCTTATTATGTGAGGGGAATTGACGCAGAGTGGGGGTAGAGTGGAGCCAACCGTTGCTCCGGATGGCCATGTCTGCTGTAAACAAACCGTGTGAGACGGCAGGTAAGGTTCTGTGTGTAAGTGCAAGTACACTCCCGTCCATAAATCATGGGCCACTTACTAATTTCAGCTTTGCGTTTAAATTAAAATTATTAAACACCCACTGTATCCAATCAAACGATTATTTACAGATTATTTACACCGAATACAACTTCTAAATGTGAAAATACATTGAAAATTATATATATCAAGTTTAAAATTTGCTCACTAATGTATGCTCCCCGTTTCGAGATGATAACTCGAAATAGCCTTGGCAGTCTTGCGGTCATTCTTTTCTGGTGTTTCTTCTTAAATTACTATCTAGAATCGCTGCAAATGTGTCTACAGATTCCAAAATCGAAACAAATGTCGCCCAAATTGAACGCATTGAAAAACTGGTCTCGAACCGTACTATAATTATTTCAGTTTCTTTCTTATATGAATTATAACGGAATACCAACTATATCATTAAAAATATGTTGTGCAGGCGTAAATGTTTTTAAGAGAATCGTTCGTATCGAAATAGGTAACCGAGTCTACTATATCATAATCCAGATTGATTCAGGAATGGCATGGTGTCCCATGACTTATGGACGGGGGTGTACGTATGATAGGTGACAATAGAAGAAACAGTAACGACAGTTTAACAAGGAGGACGATACGGCTAGCAGAAGGATGGAAACGGAGAATTCAAACTTCATAGATTAACGAAACGGGGTTTTCGATTTTGCTGCGAGCAATGTGTTTCATCATCGATGGCGAGGCCACGGTGTTCCGGCAAAATTACGGCCGACTTCCCATTGTTTGGACAGCAGAAATTTATGGTTACGAGGCTAGCTCGCGGTCATATTCCAATTCGCATGCCGAGATATTGATCTTAATTTGAATCTACTGGGCGGCGCCTTAATTCAGATCAATTGGCCCGCCAATTAATTCGCGAGTAACGACCAATCGGTCGTCATGGGAATAATTAGCTACACCATTAACGACTCTCTATGGGTTGACAAAAAAAAAAGAGTTAGATAAAAAAGTATATGTTGATGAAAGGAGTCCGACGCAAAGCATTGCGTTAGGTAGCCTTCGGAATAGGTTACCCTATGGACATAATGGAACGTGACTGTGACTGTTCACTCAAGTCATTAAGTATGACATTTAGTAGTGGAAGGATACTATTATGGTTACGCATTTATTAGTTTCATTGCAGATAATTAATAGCACACATTTGCTGGATTTTGTTAGTGTGCTCTAAATCGATCAGCAAGATCGTGGTCCAGAATAAAACGTGATTATGACTGTTCACTCAAATCATTAAGTATGATGACATTTAGTAGTCGCAGAATACTATCATGGTTACGAACTTATTAGTTTCATTCAAGATAATTAATAGATAAATTAATAGCCAACATCTGCTGGATTTTGTTAGTATGTTCTAAATCGATCAGGAAGATCGCGATCGACGCAATAGAACGTGATTATGACTGTTCAAACAAATCATTAAGCATGATAACATTTAGTAGTAGAAAATACTATTATGGTTACGAACTTGTTATTTCTATGTACGATAATGAGTGGATAAACTAATAGCTTACATTTGTTGGGGTTTGTTAATATGTATGATCTAGATCGATCAGGAAAAATCAGTATTTTATTATTTGGAAAACAAGATCTACTTAACTTCATTTTTACGAATGACACCTTGTATAGCGAGCATACAGTCTTTCTGTTTGTTTCATATTTTTTATTTTAAGAGTAATCTTGATTGGGTTGGCTGAATTTTATTTTACTTATGTACATATATACAGGGTGTTTCCTAACTGGTGATTCAATTTGAAAAAAGCATTATAGTGCCATGCCATGTGTTGTTTTCGAGAAAAATAATTTTGAGAATTCACTAGGTATGCGTGCAGATCTCATTGCAGACAATTTCTGTTCACATTTATGAATATTTTGGAGGACCCAATGTCGATGTTGCTAAATAAAATAATGTCTTTGTTCTTCAGGACTGTGAAACGATTTTTATAAAAAAAAGATAATCCAAAATTGAATTGTTATACCTTCAAATTCTATGCAAACAATAGAAAACATTTCTCCTATACATTTTTTGGTAATTGCAGTAGTGCAAGCATTATGTTAAATGGCATACTATTTTTTAAATGGCATGTATATTAGGACACTCTGAGTATAATTTTGATGTTTTTCTTTCTGTAAGTTATTGATTTTAACCGCTTTAATTGCCGTTCAATAAACACTCGGTATCATCGTTATTATTGAAAGAAGAATAAACAATTTTCCTGGCCGCGCGCGATACAGAAACTCTGATAGCACGGTAAAAAGCCCTTCGCGGTTGGACGATGGTTGAATTTTAAAAATTCCCTGATAACGCAAATTGCTGGAGATACCCAGCGAATCCCATTATGTAACGCGTGTAGCATTAGGGGAATTACAGGCTCGTAAATTGTTCGATAACGAGGAAATGGAAACTATAAACAAAAAAGCGTTTTGAATATCGTTGGTTCGCCGTAGCTGTCTGTTATAATCGAAATTTTTCCATCTGAATCTATGCAAAATGTCTCCAACAACATCACGACGAAGCACTTAGAAGTTACGAAACAATTTACTCGGTTTGTTTAATAAAAAGTTACAACTACGCAACAGGAAGGAGTTTCAGTCGATCGGTGTTTAAAAATAAATTTTATTTCTATCAGGTTGAGTTATAAATAACTTCGTCAGTTTATTGAATGATTTATTAAAGAATGATTGCTGTTGCTTCTGTAACACGTTTAAATTTGAGGCATGATTACCTTCTAATATATTAAGTCATCTCATAAATAATATTGTTTTTAAATGTAATCATATAAACAACTGCAGTTATTTTCAGTTATCAGGGTTCTGAGTATTAATTTTAGTGTTCTTGTTTAACACGTTGACTGTCGTGGGGGTCACCGGTGACCGTCACCTGAAATTTTTTTTAATTAAATAACCAGCAATAGTTGTGTAATTTTGGACAATACTGACATTGTAATAATAACATAAGGTAACACCTATATGTTTCAATATTAAATGCTTTTCTTCTTTCTCGAATTGTATTTAAAATAGGACATCACAGTCTGTCTGACTGGGTATGGCAGTTTCCACTGTAGCAACGTGTGAACTTCAACAGTTCGTTGATTCAGTCTTCAACAAATTTCTATTGTTACAAGCCAATCCATTTCAGGTTGATTTCAACCAATGACTATCATTCAATTTTACGTCACCTAAAAAGTCGTCGAGCTACTCAAATAAGCTCTTGGTAAGTACAACTAATTTTGAATGTTACAAATGCCATCATAACATTTTTTTCATTAAAATTTCATGTCATTTGTAAAATTCTTGGTAATATGTCTCTACTATGGTAATCCAAATGTTCGTTGAAAAATTGTAAACAAAGTATATCCTTCACATTCCACCATATGAAAAGTACAATTTTTACAAAACAAAATCGATTAATACATTTATATTTATTTAACGTATGTTTTATAAAATAGAAAACGACGTCACTTATGTTTTGACGTGATACAACCAAAATGAACACTTTGACAGCCGCAAATATGCTGAGAACACTAGTCATCACTTGCCATTTTATGCAAGATTCTTTAAATAAATAAAGTTCTATATTATTCGTTTTATATAGAATATTTTACAATGTTCATTTTATAAATGCTTGAGTGTTTATTTTTTATTAATGGTAGGTATGTTCATTTATTCGTTTTATATGAATGTTATGCAGATGTGTTAAAAAGTGTAGATAAGCAATTTGAATTTTTAGAAATAAAAAATCTGTGGCCTGTTGGAAGTTACTTACGCCTCGGCGTTATACTTTATTGTTTCGTTTTGCGGTTTTATAAATATTCAGCCGCTGGACACATCCTTACCGGTTTCTTTTCTTGATAGATCGAGAAATTTACGGGATTCTCGAGTCTTTTACACGCGAGCGTCGAAACGGTGGCACGGATATCGAGTTTCCTACGATCGACCATTATTTACGAGGATATAATTTTTGTTCCGGCGTGGGATTATAATCTATCGCCGCTTAAGCGATCCACGAAATCCGTGATTCCCCGGTTGGCAACCGTTCGCTAAATCGCGAAACTGCCGCTCGAATTGATTCTTGAATCATTTAGAAAAAGAAAAAAGAAAAAAGGAAGACAGCTGTGGAACGCTGAGTTAGTCACCGAACTTCTTTTAGCGAATCTCGGATCGGTTGCATATTTAAAAACATATTGTGTCATCGACCCTCGAGCTTGAAATAGAGCTCAGCGGTCACTTGAGCAGTTTGTGAGATTAGATATAAAATATAATATTATTCATTGGTAAATCGTTCAGGTGTTAACAATATTGTAGACGCGTGTGGAGAATCGTTTTTCTTTGTCGAAGAGAATCGTTTCTGAGGATTGCATTCAGTAAAAACACTTGAGGGTCTGCCGAAAATTTATGACGAATATTGAGCCGGTCTTCAGGTCCGTCATTGTCCAAATTCCTTGGCTTGTGACGTATTTAGGGTGACCAATTTTAATCTTAGATGGTCATCCGGAGCGACACCTGGCTCCGCCCTACCCCCACTCTATGTCCATTCCCCTCACGTAATAAAAAAGTTGAGATGTAATCTCTAGATCCGTCAGGGCCATCCGGAGCGCAGCCCCATTCCGGTCTACCCCCACTCTGCGTCCATTCTCCTCATGCAGGCTGTGATCTGTGACGACGATTGGCCGAGGGGGGACTGGAGGGAGCTGAAACGCAGGGAACGGCCCTAGAGTGGGGGATGCCGGAGCAAGCCTGCGCTCCGGATGGCCATGACGGCTCTAGATCAAACTGATGTCATGTATAAAAAAATAATTATTCTTGTTACGTCACAGTTTCTTGAAAAGTTACCGATGTTTTTGACGTCATACCCAGACGACAGTCTACGCGAGGAGAATGGACACAGAGTAGGGGTAGGCTGAAACCAGGCCTTGCTCCGGATGGCTATCTCTGACCTTAACGTTGCATTTTCTTGCAAGTGTCCTAATACTTATGAATGACACTGTATGCACATAAATGTACTGTGTAAGTAATTGAACTGAATATTAATTTGAACTATTTACAATATTAACACGTTGAGCGCCACAGTGAAAACAGCCACACCTAATCAGACATGATATCATTTACTATCCTTTGTATAAATCATAAAGAAAGAAAAGATTTGAGTACTGAATTGTGTTCTCCCGTCCCTACATTATTGTTTCGGTAGGAAGTTTTCTCAAAATTTTGCAACAACCAATTATTATTTAATTAAATTGAATTTGAGGTGTCGGTCATCGGTGACCGAGGCGGCGTTCAACGCGCTAATTACACACAGGTGAAAGTATTGTTTAGTTCTGCAAACAGACAGAATTTGTGTATATTTACTAAAATTCATGATGTCAAGTTTATGTATCAGGAATTCAATGTTTTTAATACGACAGTCTGAACTCTTTGGTTCTATAAATATAGGGTTGACTCATGCAAACATTTATGTTCGCCAGAATTGATCTTGTATCGCGAATATTATCTCGTAGGAAAGATCGACGCGTTACAATTCCAATATGATTCAATTACCATACAATTCCAGTTACTTAATTCGACGAAACCGCTTCACAATTTCATTTGCATAACCGGGTGCGTTATCTGCGTTGTAGGTTCCTGGTTGTAATGGCAATCATAATTTAACTCTTTCAGAGGCGACTGGCAGGTAAATTAGAAATCTTTCACAATACTGATGTGATTTCATACGGTTATAAAGTCAGAAAAAATTTTTCAAACTATTAGCTTGGACAAAAATTTGCTTTTATAAAACAGTAGTTAGGGCGATGACGAATTTATTCTGGAATTTCAACTTATCTTTTGTGTAGAATCTCCTTTCAGCAACAGCATCCTGTATATTATACATATACTGTTTTTAAATTGTTACCTTAGATAAAATTTACTTGTACTTATAAGCAATAGTTACAATAATGAATAAATTCCTTCTGTAAATTAATTTGTTTCATATAGAATCTCTTTCCGGGTTGAATAAACTCTTTTGCAACACCCTGTGTATATCTATTTTTAAACTGTTAACTCGGATCAAAATTTGTGTTTATAAAACAACAATCTAGAAAAGACTGCCTCTGTCGAGACACCCTATGTAAACCTACTAAACGAATTTACATGTCGCTTGAAACTTAAAATATACGTCACTGAAAATTGGACGTACTATGGATATTCAATTTCTTGCTTCAAAAAATTTCCGACAACATTTAGCAATCTTCTGAAAAGATTTACAATTTCTCTTTGTGAAAGTTCACCACGTCGCAGATCCAACATCCAACGTTCTCTCAAGACACTTTTAATAATGCAATGCAAATATAAGCAATTGAAAATCAAATAAATATTTCCAAAAAGGAAGAGATATTAATTTTGTAACACAGTGTGCAATGCACTAATAGCTGTCTACTCCGCTCGATATAACGCCGCAGCGATCGATCAGCAGGAAGATCACCTCTGTTCGATCACCTGTTGAAAACATCACCTACGCACGCATACACACTCCCACTTCGCATGTTTAGAGACAAAGGTTGTCGAACCGATAGTTTTTCGGCTAGTCAGCCGAGCCACTGCTCGAGGCAATGACCCAGTGACTTATAATGTCTGGTGCTGTAAACAAACGACACCTATGCTGCAGCATTCGACATACATACACACATTCGCACTTTCTTACTGACACACAATACATATGCTTCTTCTTCTTCGTGTGTAACCCAACATCGACTGCTACGATCATTTATCCGAGGACTTACAGTTTTAGGTGGGTACTGAACGACCATATTGCCAACAGCATCACAGAAGCACTAAAGACGGTCCATCCTAGTGCTGATCTGTAGTCAGAGTAGCTTAGGTTCAGAGATCAAAGGAAAACCAATTCCAATTTAATACAGCTTATTTAAAAATCAATAGCAAATCGGTGTACAAAAATATATACAGTAAGTATATACATTGGTGTACATGGTACATACAATGGCGTGGTTTTAAAAGTACCTGCCCTAATTAGGCACTACCTTAGCAGTGTGTTTGTGGTGATCTGATATACAGTGACGCTGTTGACGTTCTTAGGGAGCTTTTGAATCTCAATGATTTTCTATGTATTTTCGCCTGAAATAGTCTTTGAGTCTAGTTATGACTTTTTGGTAAAACATTATTGTTTGTCCTGGAGTCGTTTGATGTTCGACTATAGCTGATTGGATATCGCCTAGTCTGGTGCACCTTTCATGTTCTTTGAGATATTTGCTCACGCTCCTCTCAGTCTCTCCAATGTTTCACGCGCGTTTAATTTATTATTGAATAACAAAACAATTATATCTAAAGGAAGTATAACGTTAACGAAGATAAGCAAAATATAAAGTTGTACTATGACTATGTACACTGAAGTCTGGCAGAATACTCGAGGTGAACCCTCATCCAGAGTGTCTAACAGACTGAAACAACTGTATACCCTAGATCAAGCTAGGGAGGGAAAACGAAGTATAAAGTCGAAAGTCGAAGATCGAAGTGTGAAAGTGAATGTGGTAGTAGTTGCAGGGTTCGTACAGGTCTGGTTGCCAAATGTGCGGGCTGATGTTGAGCAGGCCTGCACGAAACCCTGAGAACCGAACATAGAATCGAAGATAGACAGGTCATAGTTAAAAAATTTAAAAAAGAAACAACGGAACAAGGGCACTCACATCATATTAATTATATATCGGTACTGGAATTTCACGTTCAGGTTCATTGATCACCAATCACGGGTGTTAATTGGTCAGTTGATCAATGAAAAATGGGAGAAGGGTGTTCCAGATGTCGTTAACTTGATATACAGTGTCCCTGTTGATGTTGTTAGGGTACTCTGACTCTCAAGCGTTTCTCTATATTTCCTTCGGGAATAATCTCTGGGTGTGTGTACTCGTCTCAACCGAAGATCATGCTCGAAGCGAAACGAAATGTAGATCCTATTCTCTTCACGCTCGTTAGACCGATCAGCCGGCTCGCCTAATTTATGCTTTCACTGTATCGCTTCCACCCACCATAAAGTCGTGCGTCGTGAGTGGTAGCAATCCGATACAAAACGGTATAGCGAGCAATTAAAGGGACTTCCGAGAAGCTCGCGTAGATTATGTTCGTTTGGTTAACGCTGAGGGGGAACCGGATACCTAGTATCTTCGTTTCATCCGAGAGAGAGACGAAGATTAGAAATTGCACTTAGTTTAGCCACGGCGAAAGATACCGCGTCGCCGTTCAAAGACAAATTGCGCGACCGGATTAGACGAATGTCCCTGAACCTCCGCTTCCGGTTCTCCGGGACTCGTTTCGAAACCAGTTCGATCCGTGGTAGCATTTTTCAACGGAGCTCGCGTCCGCGTGTTCGCTTCTCCTCTCCTAGATGGCGACACCATTATCGAATTCGCTACTTTTGCAACTTTTAGCTGTTCCTACCGCCTGCGCGGTATAAATTCAGAAATATTGGGTTGAGTCGTAAAGAATTTCCGATGCTTATCAGTTTTTATGTCTGTGAAAGCTCAAATGGTATACGGTAGCTTATCCAATTGATCACATGAATGCGTTATTTTAACTTTATTTTATTTAATATATTTTCGGGGTATCGCTGTTTGAAGCAAAGATACTATATTTGTAACAAATTACACTTTAAGTACGCATTTGAAATTTTTAGATTCTCAGTTATGCCAAAATTTAGAAGGAAAAATGATTATGGAAATATTTGGTCAATTGTATGAGTTGCTATACGTAGGCCATTGATTTTTGCTTCGTGGTAGAAAATAAGCGTTCTTGAAACCTGTACATGCTGCAGAAGCAACAATAATAGTTCTTTTATAAATTTAGGAAGATAAATCAATCGTACAAGCAATATGTGTACAGAGTGACTCATGAATTATTCTGAATTACGTATAATATTTTTTGGGGGAAATATTGTAGATAAAAGGAGTCGGTGTTACGAGCCACCATTGTGGATTTTCGAATTTTTATTCACCGTGATTTTCAGAGACAGAGAGTTCGAGATTGATTAACTCTTTGAGGACGATGAACTCATATGTACGTTCCGAAAAATCGTTCACCGTGTGCTACGGGTCACCGTACTGGTTCCGGCACAGTTGTTTAGTGTACATTTTAAATCTATGTATTCGAATCATCATGTCAGCGTGTCTTATTAAAATATATACGTTTCGTTACACACTCTGCAGTTCTGGAACGCTGAAATAACTGAACAACTTACATATTATATGAGTGTATTAGATTGGCAAGTAAATTGGAGGTTTTTCGAATTCACGCCATTCTTTACTCGTAGAATCGAAAATTTAGGAAAACTATGGCAAAAGGTTATTGATTCGAATGGAATACACTTTGATCGAAACTTGTTATTTGAAGGCTTTCTATAAACATTTTTATGTAAAAGGTTTTAAAAGTTACGAATTTAGTTGCCAATCTAATATACATACATATACCAATATCATACATATTATCGCAATTAAATATTCAATTTCACGAATGTTTTATCAAGAAAAATTTCAGCGCCCGGTGCACGCTTTTTCCAAAATTTTCAGGGTCCAAAGGACTGATCTATCGTTTAATTTCAGTTTCTTTAATTTGTTAATTGGAGACGACGTGTTAACTTTTGCATAGATATCCTGTGAATTTGTTATCGACCTTAGAACATCAACAAAAGATACGTTTCTTTCTCATTTTTATCCTGAAATTTATTATACCAGAACCATGAATCATTTTGTATTATCTGAAATATTTATTAACGTTATCGAATGAGGAAAATGATGTTCCAAAGCAATCGATGTAAAGCGTTTCGAGTGTCCATCGACAGGGATCGGTACAGAGTGAGGTCGATCGGCGAAAAAAAGCAATTTCATCGACGGTGTTTTCGATTAAAGTCTCCTCTATCGGGCGTGTAAATATTTTTCTCATTTAGCGTGTCGGTCTGTAACCAGTGTCTGCTGGATAATATTTACATCGGCGCGGCACAAAGTCCAATGAAATCATTACCCGAGACGTCTGTCCCTCTATTTGTCCGTGGCCGACTTTTTCGTCGGCTATTTCGCTGAATAACATCGTGTTTGCTTTCCTATGCGACCGCGTTCCCTATCTCACAAAAATACAGGGTGTCCAGTGAACTGGCGACGCGATCCAAAATGATGTGATTCTACATGATAACATACATCGAAAATATGTGTTAACACGTCACGAATTTGAACGACTCAACTAAAAACACCGAGCATCTGAAAATCACGTAATTTTAGAGCCCGCAAGATGGGCCCACTGTCAACATAATTGACGAAAATTCTCCATACCGGTGATCAGCGATCTCTCCAACAGAAACCAAGGAAAGTAGTCTGAGTTCCGAACGTATCCAAAGATTAGCAACCTTCCTGTCGAAGGTACGACGTTGAACGAAACGTATCGGCTTCGACGGCGGTTCGTTCCAGTTATAAATATTTATACAGATTAGTTACCGTTGCGGTCAGTGTTCCGAATTCAACGAAACACGAAATATATAAATGCGCGCGGGACTGTACGGTAGAAAGCCGACGAACGGAACACGGGTAGAAACGACGGTTATTCGGACGCCAATTATTCAGATTCCCAATTACACGGACGTTGATTCCCTGACTCTCAATTATTTGGACATGTAACCAGAAATTCCCGTACGCCAAATATGGAAACAGTTCTGCCCGAATAAGCGGACAACCGTGCCATTACCGATTTCTGCGGACTAACAACGACTAGCCAAATACTCTCAATATTCTACAGTTTATTTGTACGGGTTAGGTCTCCCCCGGCACAATCTCGCCGCGTGTCTCCTAATTTGATCAGGTGGATCCGCGTTCTATTATACATTACGAATCTCTGTGAGAGAGCCCCCTACATGCATAGCAATTCGAGACGCACTCAGGCTCGAGTGCCTCGACCTTTGCTTTCGTGAACAGGATGTATCAGGTTGACTGGTAAATATTATTCCAGGAATATAATTGTTTCTTAGCAGTCTTCTGATACACCAGGTTATAACGCCTACCAGGCGTTAGGTTCCTACGCAGAGTTGCTTTTTGCAAAACCACGCATACGTGAGATTCGTAATAATATAATCAATCAGCCTGCAAAATCTTTAACAAATTTTCTAGCCATCCAGGCGTCTCTAAATTGCTATGAGTGCTGTTAGCAATCCATGATGATTTGAAGTTGATCTAAGGCGGTAGGTTGACTGGTAAATACTATTCTGGAAATGTAATTGTTTCTTAGCATTTTTCTGACAAGGAAGCAGCCGAAGCGGACGTCGCAGATTTGAATACCTTGACTGCCACAGTGGAAACTCTCATACCTGGCCAGACACGCTACAATATGTCAATAAAATGTCAAGACTCTCATTGACACGTTCGCTACCATGGTCGATTCTAGAGAAACGTCCACCACAGACCACTCTTTGTTTTTATCAATAATCTCTGTCACACATGTGTGACGTCAAGCTCTCAAACAGAAGCGACGCGTCACGCATACATATATGTATGCGACGCTCGTAGCGAACGTCTTGAGCTTTGGTATCTCGATAGGTCAGGTTATTGTGCATGTCTCTATACTATATGGGATTGGACGTAGACGGTCAATAATTTAAGAGACATTTATTAAGATTAGTGTTTCGATACTATTTATCTAATTTACTGTAAGGGGTGCTGTCCTGTAGAAGAGCATGGAGCAGCCGGCAAGGCGTTAGGTTGCTACGCAGAGTTTCTTTTTGCAAAACCACGCATAGAGAGATTCGTAATAATATAATCAATCAACCTGCAAAATCTTTAACAAATTTTCCAGCCATCCAGGCATCTCTAAATTGTTATGAGTGCTGTTGGCAATCCATAATGATTTGAAGTTGATCCAAGGCGGCAGGTGTCCAGCTACTCATCGTGCTAGGCACTGACCATTCAATCATGAACAAACAAAGGTCTTGGGATAGTAGATGCTCATAAAAAACGAATTTCAACCCCTTGACTCGCGAGAAATATGGCTTATCGGTTGATCGACGAAGTTATGTTAAGTCAGGCACCCTCAGCGTTAAGATGAGTGACCGTCTTCAGTGTTTCTGCGTTGCTATTGACATACGGTGATCTGGAACCAACCTGAAACTGTAGGTCCTCCGACTGAGTGACCAATTGCAGTCGATGCTGTGTTACATACAAAGAAGAAGGACCAACAGCTCCTCAACTGAAAAACAATGAACATTAATAATTGATGAAAAGCGTGTGCTTCACCTAAATACTGGGTTGTTCGCCCATGTATATCTATCATTTTTCAAAATTACGCAGCAACAACCACCGAGCTCATGACACCTCAGTTGCTATCTACTTATAGAAACGAACAATCTTCGAGATTCTGGCTATCAATAAAACAATTTCATGCGTGTCATAAGCTCTGCATGATAATTTGCTAAATCCTTGAGGATTATTTCGCCTGGTTGGGTCGCAACACTCGATGTTATTACACGCGCGAGCATTCCGCCAGTGTCATCGCGCTGAGAATAGCCTGGTCGAGAATGAATCGTCTGTTCCAGACTGACATCATTTCACCGGATAGCTCATTCTCGGGTCAACCATGCCCGACTAAGGACCTAACAGCCAAAATTAATCGTATTCGCGGATTTTCCTGAATTTTTCGAAAATCCCTCCATAGAATATCGAACAGACTTTGGTGCAATGAACAGGTGGATAAAAATCGTTCTGTGGTTTCAAAGATCATTGAACTTGAACGTATTGGGTCATCCCATAAGTAATGCGGTTTTTCTGAAAGCTGAGTTCATAACAATGGTACTCATCACGGTCGTCACTTATCAGTTCGGTATACATACCACTGTAAGCAAGATCCTTTAGACAATGTTGTTCCAAAAGTACACAAGTGTAGACCGAATATTGCAGTTATTATAAACGTTTCAAATGAACGGGACGAAAGACCATATTCTGCATGGTATGTTACATGAGTTTAATAATGGAAATAGTGCAACTGTAGCAGTGAAAAACACATCTGAGGCATATGGACAAATTATTAGCGTAATCCAGCGTCGAAGATCGTCGAGTTAGGAAGTATAGTCTTAAAGATGAACTTCATACCAGGCAGCGTACAAAGCTCGATGCAGACGTTTCGCGGGTTAGCGTTGAACAAAATCCAATCATACCTGTTCAAGAATAAGCCTAAAAGTTCAATTCGACTCATTCTACGATTCAGCGTCACCAAAAGTGTATTAAAAAGATTTGCAAAGTTATGCGTACCGAATAGAACCGCATTACTTATGGGATGATCCAATATTTAATTTGTTTACTCATCTTAACCGTTCGAAAACAATAATTAATTGTGCGTGTCAGCCTCGTGTCGTTGTGTCACAGAACATTTAATAGGTTCATCGACAGAAGGAAAAAAACTGATCACGTAAACACGTGGAACGTCGCCGTTTGTTAGGCGAAATCAATTATCAACACGCAGAGGGATAATATCGCGGCGTGCGGCGTATAGTACACGAGCTAATGGAAACGCTGGTCTCGAGCCTCGAGATCTTTAGTCATGCCCCATGTGTTGCATGTAATACCGTGATACATCAGTATGGTGTCTAAGGAACAGTTGTACGCCGCTGCATGACACGCTGTTTTAGAAAAACTATCCAGCGAGCGTGTGGGCCGCGCGTTTGCATGAAACCGGCACGCAACATTTTCGAAATTTCACGCCACCGCCACGTGCTGCACGCGGCCACATGTGCTCGCCGAAAAAATTCGATTAATCCCGTCATTTCCTTCAGACGAATTCATTTTGTGACAACTCACTTACTGCCACGTCCTTGTCAGGCACAGGCATATTATGTTAATGGGGTGTTGAAGACGGTAGACATGGACCGATGTTTATTGCTTGCCTGTGTAGTAAACTTTTATTATACTACCTGGAAACACCTTCATGTAGACAACAAATAGGGAAGTCCTCCTATAAGGAAGTCCTAATCCTCAGTATTAGGTACAGCGAAGAAACTTATAGTAAAGATGTCGGTAGACAGAATGTATTTACGTCACTGTATAAAAGTGAATAAGGTGATTATCGTGGCAATGAATTTGTGAGAAGTTTCCGATCAGAAAATGAAGCTTATAGCAAGACCCAAAGTCTATAATATAGAGAAACCCTTGAGATTCTAAAATATAGCATCAACAGGGATACTGGATATGAATTCAACATCATTTGGAGCACTCTCTGCCCATTTTGTAATTGATCAGTTTCACAAAAATAGAGAAACTTCGCACACACATACACACGTCATTATCAATGCGTCTTCAGACCCCTGAAGAAGGAACGTCGGAGCGTAACTCAGCAAGGACTCGGCTTACACCTGGAAACCTCTATCAACTATCATCAGAGCTTTCATAGTATTTAACATTTCCATGTAAAATGAATCAGTTAAACGTTTGATCCTTTATAGCAGAGGTAAGTTGTGTTAGTTCAAGGACACTAAACAGCCTCCCTATATCATTTGAACACTAAAATTTAACCTGACTGTCATTCTATTTCTCGGAAGCTCTAACTCTTATGTGGGTACCCAATTTTTTCTACGTTGCATGGCATCTGGGCTACATTTGTACCCCAGATACATACACAAGTAAAAAGCAGTAATATCATTATTTAACTTTATTTCAATCGATGCGCCATGTAAGATATTATTCATTAGTTTAAATTAATAAAACAATATAATACACAACAACATTATACTCTTTGTAGTTCACTTAAACAATCATTCCTTTACCTCTTTCATTATCCATAAACCTAGACTCCTTCACATGGGTACAAATGCACCCTGAGTGCGAATAAGAATACATGTAAGTTTGGGGCATCTGTCCTTTAACATTTTTTAATTGATTTTCATACAGCAAAGATAAATCGACACAGAAAAATCCCACAATGGGGTTCTAAAAGGATTTATCAAAATTGTAACAGAATCTGTGTTAATGTTTTGCCCAAAAAGGTAAGTGGGTTCATTGGTACCCAGGCCCCCGTACAAGGGTTAATGTGCTGATTGTGTTTACTATGACTTATCCTTTTTTTTTACTGCGAACTACCTTATATACAGGTGGTTGCATTCATCTCAGGTGCCACCATTGCGTGGAGAAGAATATAAAATATAAAAACACCAAGGTGATCTTCATATCAGCCAAGCAACTCTGCCTACACAAGAAACGTTATCATCAGACAATAGACCTCCCTATAAAGTGTAATTTTCATTAAAAAACTATCCCCCTAACTGCTACGGTTTTCGAAATACACTACTCCACAAAATGAAAGAATCACTGAATTCTGACTAAAAAATTGTCGATTTTCGAACTGCTGTAACTTCGTGAAAAAAGATCGTGCGACGTTCTACCTGAGCTCGTTTTAAAGAGTGAGGCCTCTACTTTCGCATCCCTGAACCGAATTTTTTCAAAGACAAGTTTTCGGTGAAAATTTAGTGATCCTTTAATTTCGTGGAGTAGCGTAATTACCCTGTGAATAGTTGCTGGTGCACCGCGTATAAGTTCTGCCAGTTGACCCCATGATTGAGCAGTTGACCCAAATTGTTCATTTAGAAAATATTGCAACTATACGAGGAATGAGTAAAATGACCCGCACGCGTTTAGAACAATATCGAAAATATGCGTACCGCAAGTGTCACGCGAATGCAGAACGTACGCTTATTGTGACGTTCGCGAAACATGCGACGCGGACACAATAAAGTACTAACACAATGCGACATCCGGCGAAAAAAAAGGAACGCTCTAACGACACGGCGCTCTGTGTACACATATTTCCACGTGATTCACGCGACGTTTTTGCTGAATTTTATTTTAACCGACGCTGTTGGACGGAGCTGTGTCTTGTCATGCGTTTCGGTGTACACGCATTGTTTCCCGGGTATATCGTTCCTTTTTCCCGTTTTGTTTATTCCAGCGGTTAGTAAATACGCTCGTTTCAACCCCTCGAGATCGATGGCGTTCATTGTTTCAGAAAGAATCATTTTCTTGCTCCATGTTCGATTGTTGCAGCGGAGTATATCCGGACACGGCGTGGACCTAACATTATTATTAGGTTGTTGTGAGAGGAATGATGGATTCAAAGATGCCTTTTACCGTGTTACCATGGCAACAGTCGTCAGAGCCCGGGTTTATCTTAAAAATCGTGTAGAGTCACTTGGAGAGAGTGCCTCCTTGTACTCTGAAGCAAATAGAGTTAACGTTATGTAACACGATGACAGTCAAATGAGAAGTCACAGCAAGCATGTTCATACAGGGGAAAATTGTCAAAAACCTGTAATCCGGAAGCAGTTGGAGCTTATTAAGCTCCAGAGTGGAATCTCAAAGGGTGGGAAGAGTGGTAGCGGGCAAGAGGATCCGCAGCTATAAGCTAACTATAAGGGAATGTCCACATGCGTGTAGTTGAATTTTGCCAGAAGCACAGTCGGGGCTAAACATGTTAGAATCTTTCGATATAAGAAAATGACGGGTTTTTATACAATTTTCAGTAGCTTGGTGCGACCAATCAGCCCGCAGCGCATCACCCATCATCTAAATCGCACTAGTGTACCTTAGATGGTGGACTTTAGGCGGAAAACCTCAAAACGCGGCGGATTGACCGCTCGCAACATTGTTGAGGCGCGTTTACCTGAGATTTCTGGACGTAGTCGTCGACGTGATAAAAATTACAAGTATTATTTTAGTCTGGAATTATTATACCTGTCCAGAAATTTCCATTATGGGCCAGTGGGTATCATTGCGCCTCAACAATAAGTATTGTGTGTTTTCTGATTGGACTCCTGACGCGTACGGGGTGATGTCTATAGTGAAGTCTACTTTAATTTGTGTTTCTGTGTTCTACATGTCTATTGTAGCAAGAGTAGAAAATTGTTTACAAAATTCGGACGGCGAGTAATGTTGTTCTTTAGGGTCAACCATGCCCTCTTCGGTTGGGGCTAACGCACGCGGTGTCCAGGTGTGCGGGTTCTCCAGCAAGGCGCTCATAAAACGATTCAGTGTCCGTGTCGGCTAATCCATGCGTTCCGCAAATACAGTAGTGCCTAGTTAGTGGTCGCGGTGTCATCCCCACCAGGGCATTCCTTTCGGGCTATTTAACAAACAGCATTTCCTTCTATCTCACTCACTCTGAATGTATGTCACTGACGTCTCCATCCAGCCAGAGGCGAGGGAGCTAAAGAGAGATAAGACAGGCCTATTCTCCTGCTTGCCTCAATAGTTGTCGTGATCAGGTCCCAGTCCAGCGACCTCTATAACCCGGCACTACTGTAACTAATTTCTGCGACCCAGCAACCATGTTCAGTGAACACATTCTGTCAACCCGCGAGAGTTGTTTTCTCCTCTCTGAAAAACGTTTGTCCTGCAAACATCACGCGGAGAATCACCCCCGTATTCATGACAGTATTTTAACAGCCTGCATCAGAAATTCGGGTGCATCCTGTATTCACGAGAGCCGATGCTAGGAGCATGGGGAGAGGCGGACGGAGGAAAGAAGCGACGAAGATGAAGGGAAGATCGCTCCATTGCACAACGGCGACGCTCCACTTAGCATCTTCCTCGAAATAATTTGAAATATGCAAATACCATCGGCGCGTGCACGCGCGTGCTCGCGTGTACGTTGCGTGTGTGTCGGACGAAAGGAGGAGAGGACAAGACAACGTATATTCCAGTGGCTTACGGTTCAGTTCTCCCGGAGCCAATCTAACTTAACATGCAGATGCAGTACGTGGAATCGTGAACGGGAGACAGAGAGAGAGTGGGGGAGAGAGAGGATTGTGTGAGTCATTCGTGGCCATAATACCTTTTCCGTATGATCATTCACCGTTACTGCCTTTAATGTCTCCGGGATTCGAAGGGCTCCCCTTAAGACGAGACGTGATTTTAATGAACAAACCGTCCCGGCCTCAATAAAAATCATTCGCCGGCGAATTCTCCGCGGGAGGACTCCTATTATGTACACACAGCGAGAACAAACCTCGTTTCCGCGGCGGAAAGAGAAAAAAATGGGGAACGAGTTTTCTCAGGGAAACAAGATATCGGCCGATATTTCATAAATTCCTGAGCAACCTAATCGATCCCGACGCGGGGGCATCCTTGATTAAATTTACAAGACCGTGCAGCTTGCACCGTTAGAACCAATAGAATCTGAGCCTGCGAAAGGGCCAGGGCTAACCACCCCCTGCTGAATTCGGAAACACCTGGAGCTTGAAATTACAAGTAGTTTCAAATTTTATTTTGTAGAGGTGGATTAATGTATGATGTGTTCTATCTTCGACTTTGGTAATTTTATTGTTGCATCGATGGCAATAAAAACTTTTTATAATCTTCGCCAGAGTGAAGAGATGTCATCATGAGTGGGAGATATGCAATTTACTGTTGATGGAACGGTATTCCAAGACTAGTGGTCAGGTCTTTCAGGTTCTTCATGTTTCTTCTTTCCTGATGCTTTAATATTAAACGCGAGGTTCAATCGACTGTGATCTGTATAAAAGAAGGGAATCAGTCATGTAAAACTCAGTACCCGATTTGAAATATTGTTATAACTAGACTGTGGATCTTTGTGCAATTTAGTATGTTCAAATATGTGGAAGATGCCCATTTTTTTAAGCGAGTGACACAAAAGATATACTCGATGACGTTCAAGAGACAAAATACTGGGTACAAAACGATTGTGTCTCTTCCTGCGGAACCCAGCACGTATATCTTGCATGTCAGAAAATGTACTGAGTTGTTCGAACCGAATCTGAACACAAACGTGATGTACAACATGGGGGAGAGTCCCCAGTGTCGTCGGTAGAGGACTTTCCTTGAACACTGGTCCTTAGATGGAGGATGATCCAACGGCAGGCATTCTTTTCACGAACGAGCCAGCAGAGGACGCATTATTGAGTATCTAACAAATCTTGTAAGATTCGCTAGAAAATTGTATAAACAGATAAACGCATTATTAGAAAATGTAAAGACTATTTCCAGCATACAGAATAGACAGAGCATCTGCACAATGTACTAAGTCTCATGGACACTATCAAACAACTTGCAACATCTTTTGCCAGAGTCGATGTCAGCATCCCTGCAGATGCGCCTGAGAGTGAAGCCAGCAAGCTCAGCTTGTTTGCCACAGTTGATCTCAAAAAATGCCGCAGGTTGCTTGCTGGTACCCCCGAGGCTCCAGTTTCCAAAAAGCATTTAGCATCCAGGGGTGTCCCATTCCGTCGCGGCGTGTATGCGCATAGAAGGATGGTTGGAAGTTTAGGCGCCGGAGTCGGTAGCTGCAAAGTTTCGTTCAGAGGGCTTCCAGGATCTTTAAATCGGGACCACGTGCCGTAAACAAAGTGGATCGGTTTACAGAAACTCGGCGATGACGTTGTGCCACGAGGCTTCCACGTGAATCACGCGAGTCGCGATCGACGGTTGCGCAAGAATCTTCATCGCGGAGGCGTCGTGCGAAGCGTCTGGGGGGCGGTGAAAGGGGGCAGAAAAACAAAAACAAGGAGAAGAGGCTGGCGGACACGTCATCGAGGCGCGGCACACGTGAAACCGGGACACGCTGCATTTCTCCTCGTCATCCGTCCCGATTCCTATGATCGTCAGCAGTGGATTTAGGTTTAGGTGTTTCCCTTGGAGTCAGTCCAGAGGATGGTGTTTCAGTTGCATGACAGCGAAGTGCAACTTTATTGGCGGTGACGAATTTCTTTTTGATTAGTAATGTAAGAGATACGGAGGTCGAATAAATTTTTTTAAATGGAACTGTGTATCTTTTTTAACCCTCATCCGTTCCGTTTTCCCAACTTTAGTTGTTCCTCGGTGTTAAATTGACACGATGGCCAAAAAATAATTAAATTTGCGAATTGTTTTATTCGAGGTAAGAAAATGAAACTTCTGTGCATTCAGTAGATTCAGGCGTAAGTTCGTTCGCATCGTTCATAAATAAATTAATAAATTTAACAAGTTGTAATGCATACACCTTTTGTCAACCGGTGGTCGAGGTACCGAGTTTACAAATTTAGGGTTTAAAGGTTGCATCATGAAAATATGCACCACCTTATGAACTGACTGGATGTTTTAACGTGTCTGACTGTACAGTTGAAGAACCCTCATTTTTTTGGTCCTATATCGGTTCCAAAACTGTTCCAGAATCGACTCTCGTATCGATTTTACAGTAATTAAAATCAGTAAATATTACGGATGGAGATTATTGAATTTAAGCATACAATTTACAAAATCATTATGGAAGAAAAACAAAAATAGCAACATTATACATATTATTTTGTAACATGAAAAGTGTTCATGAGTATAAACGCTTTTGTTTAAACAATTAAAAATAATCGGCAAAAGAAATTTTTCTTATTTATTCTCGAAATTGACATCATAGCTGTTCTGAACCCCTGCAGGGTTCATGTCATTTTCTGCATAACTTCAAGTATTATTTCCCGCGAAAATCACGAATATACTCGGACATACAATTTGTATAACTCAAGAAATACTTAATTGTATATATATATAGATAAAATAGTGAATATCTATTAAATGTTCCTTACGTTACAATTCCGGTTTTATGTTTAAAAATCACTTTAGATACACGACTTATGCCTAGACTTTACGATAGAAATTTAAATAATACTAATTAAGCCAAAAGTAGACAGTTAATTTCATTGCGGCAGAATCTAAGATTTTAAAGAGCTGCTTACGCTGATTTAGGGGCTCAGGAATTACGGTATTTAATAAATATGAACCTAGGAATATGAAGAATAGAAGGTACAATATCATGTCTAACTCCTCCTGTATTTGAAAAAATGAATTTTGGCACAGTTTTCGGGTTTTTCAACCACTGTGCCCTGCTCTTATAACACGGATTCATATAACACGTAATTATCCTCTATGTTATACGGGGCTATACTGTATATGGGTGTTTTTTGCTCAGCCTGAAGTTTGAGTACCTCTTCAAGAGATTTGCAGTGTTCTTTAGAATATTAGATCCCGTTTCAATCCGTTGTTAAAGGGGTTTCATCCCTAATTTGGGGATCCTTCATTCGTACGACCGTTTCTCGTTGCTTTATCGCGTTATTCCTCGTAACCTTGTTTATCGGCCGCTTCATCGCGATCACTTTACGGGATGAGTAATATCGTAAACGTTCTTTTAGCATCCACATCCGGTACTCGGCGCTGATGAAGCGACTAGGATACATTCGTCCGGTTATGTCGCTGTTCGCAGGCTCTTCTGTGCAGACGTTCAAATATCACGATTCTCCTCAGAGATTATGTCTGATGTGTTTCTTCGCACTGTTCTGAAACGAAGCAGGTTGAAGCGAACACTCTCGAGTGTAATCACTTACAAGTAGAGAATATAAATGGATATTCTTTAATATTAGGATAGGACTTGATGTCCTTGGGTCTCTTTTCACGCGACGATTGGCCAGTCTTTCGTAGACGTAAACGAACTGCTGCTAATTTTCTGTTTTAAGTAGTGTAACGTTGTTTGGACTTCCAAACAATAAGCTGGGTGGCATGGAACGACGCTAGGCGTCCTGAACATCGTGAACCTGAAGTTGTATATAGTTATTTATTACTTCCCGATGCCTCGATGTCTAGAAATCTCAAATTTCAGAGCGCGTTCCATCTCAACCCTGACACGTTCATCGAACCTTGGTGGTCCTCAGGTACTCCTGGACGTCTTCCGTTACCCTTTCCTGGACACCTCGAGAGGGTGGAGAGTCAAAATGTAAAAACGAATGAGTATAGAGTATTGACGCATTCTCCACCCTCACGAAGTGTCCGAAGTCTAGGAGAGGCAATTCACAAATTCATAAAAGAAGCCACCAGACAGAAGTCAAGCAGAATTTTTAAAAATTTGTAAGGATGTCAAAACAGTCACCTTGTCACTTGTCAGTTAGTCACTGTACTAAGTGTTATTACATATAATAAATTTTGAAGATGAGAATTATACAGTTTTTACTAATTCACCTTACAAGTCGTCTCATCAAACGTGTTATACTGTCTCCAAGACAACTAAATGAGTTGGAGCCACTTTGAAAATGTGAGTTATGCAGTCGGAGAATATTACTGGTGGACTGGTTTATTTAACTGTTAAACGGTGGAGAATGAGTGGAAGGATGTTGTTTGTTGAGTGGACTGCTATGTTTGAGTACACAAGGAGTATTCTTCACCTTCGTAGGTGGCTGTTTCAGACAAATTTTAGAAATTTTGCAATTTTTATTGGCTGGTGGCATGTGTCATATTGGAAGAGAAGGTTACACAGCCCAAGAAGGACATCGGGACGTTCTAGCTAAGACGCCTCCTGGACGAACCTTCTTGGGCCCTCAGAGAGTGTCCTTATTTGTCCAGAACCGTCCAACCTATTGTTAATGTAAAATTCTCGAATATTGACATCATGCTCATCAGATGCACAGCAAAGTTTCCCTCTAATCAGTTCAGCGGTTCTAAACCTTATCACTAGTACCGACGTTCCTCGCTCGAACAAATAGACACAAATTTCGGTTTTCCTTTACATTTGACAGCTTCTTGCACCGTTTCTGCATCAATTCGATGTTCTCCGACCTGAGGACTCACAGAAGCTGCTCATCTCCACTCAACTTCACCGTCGAAACTTCAACAAGCCCGAAACGACGTTGTTTTGCTGTCGTTCAAACGATCTCGACCGGAGAAAAATCTCGCGACTTTCGCCGAAAACGCGAGACCGTTCCTCTTTTCGTCGCGTTCGCCCGCCTCGTTTCGCGCGACACGGTAAATAAAAATTTTCGCCGGCGCGATCAGCGCGTTAACCCGTGAGAGTTTCGTATTTGCGAATTCGCACGAACTCGTTACCGAACTTGTTTGCGCAACGAGTTCTCCAGCCGATCTTACCGGCGCGCGAGGAAACGGCGACGAAAATTCGTTGGAAAAAACGGTGTCTCGATGTTCCTTTGGCGTTGATTTAAGAACGAAGTCTATGGAATTATGTTGATACAGTGGAACCTCGATCATCCGAACACTGGTCATCCTATGCTAGTTTCAAGCTAGAATACCATCAGTGACATCGGATACCTAATTTTATACTGCGGTCTATTTTACCAGGGCTGTGGAGTCGGAGTCGGAGTCGGGAAGAATTTCTGATCACTGGAGTCGGAGTTGGGAGTCGGAAAAAAATATGCCGACTCCGACTCCATGTTAGTGTATTTTATAAAAATAGAAAATCTGCTCAAAATAATTGAAAGTGGTAATAAAATTAAATAAATACTAAAATAGGAGTTTGTATCGAATTGTATACTAAATATTAATAATTTAGTTATAAACATACATATACTTATTAGGTTGACAATTTTTTATAAATACAGGAGTCGGGGTCGGATTCGGAGTCGGAGTCGGAGGTTAAGAAAAAGGGGAGTCGGAGTCGGGAATTTTGACAGCCAACTCCGCAGCCCTGTACTTTATATTCTGAAATGTAAATTATTATTTTTACGAGAAGCATAGCTTCGATGTCATCTTGTTACTAATTATAGTTCAGATGAGTGATGGCCACAGGAGCTCCGATTTTTCCCCACTGTAGGTCCATTTCCCTCGTTTCAGTTCCCTCTAGTTCACTTCTCAGTAGCGCAGTGAAACGGAGCATCGAATAAATTTTTGACGAGGTTATCCCTTGCCTTACGAGTTCATTAATCGCCAAATGCGCCACAGTTAACTATTTAAGTCAGTGATGGCCACGGGAGCTTCAGCCTTCCTCCACTCCAGGTCCATTCCCCTCGTTTCGGTGCCCCCTAGTTCGCTCCTCCTTTCCCCTCAGTCCTTCGTCGTCCCAGATAATCACAGCCTGTACGAGGGGAATGGACCTAGAGTGGGGAAAGGCTTGAGCTCCCGTGACCATCACTGGTATGGGTAATTGAGATCCTACTTTACATTCACGATGATTTCTCATCTCATAAGTAAAGTCGTTCCAGATTTTATAAAGCATATATTATATCGCTGTTCCGGAAGAACAATAACGCAATCACAAAAGATCCATTTGTGATTATATGAATCTATAATACTTTATCTAATTTTTATATCTCTACTATTTTATATTAGATTAAGCACACCCTTAGCTTTAATAATCGTTATACAGGGTGTTGCGTGATGGATGGTACAACTGGGCGGAAAGTGAGTCTACATATAAAAATAAACCAAAAATATAAAACAAAATTTGTTATAAGAAGCTTAGTGTTTTTTTCTATATTATCGGGTTACTTTCACATGTAGAAGTATCCTCTGTCCGGTTATACCACATGTTTTGTGGCACCCTGATTAACAGTTTTATAGATTCAATTAATTAGAGATGTAGACAAACTTATTTTGTAGTCTCTGAATGTGTCAATGCGGACACTTAACAGTGCTTGATTTTTTGGACGTACTGAAGCTGTAGAGTCTTTGTCTCAGATTCTGCTAGTTAGGCTTCTATAAGTATATTATCTAACTATTGAAACACTAATAGCCAGAACGCTAAAATTAGGGCAGGCAGTAATCACAAAAGATAGGGTATGATTTTTAATTCATTTCCATAGTGAATATAGTGATGTAGCAATATACGTAGATGATCCTGTCGCCTAAACTGTAGAAGAGAAGAGTGTGTGTTCGAAATCTCCACTGATTTCATAACATTTTCAAGTTTATCTACAATTTCATAAGTAGCCTAATATTTATGGATAGCAGTGTATTCTGGAACATTGTCATGCATGAAAATAAAGTTTCCTTATAAACGATGAGCGTTATAATAGTTCCCAGCGGCAGCGTACGCGTCGTCGATGTTAAATTTATGCATTCCCATTACTCGGATGCTTTGAACCATGATTCAGAGTCTGTTATAGCGCACAGATGACTCGCGTCATTCTTAGTCACTATTACGCTATCTTTCCGTGTCATCACCGGCCTGCGTAATCGTGATTAACTTAACTCATAAAATGGAAACTGTATTAAGCTAATTTGCGTCTGTCGTTGTCGCTGCCAACCGGTTGCTGGAACTGGAGCTGATGGTTTCTGAGAAAACGATTGCACCAATTTTTTTTTATCCTTCTGAGAATGGTATACTTAGGTAAGAAATAGACAAATGTCTTCGATATTCATATCCTGTCCCTTGTAATTCATTATCTCATGATTTTTTTATTTCTGCATGTACCAAAGTTACCTGTACAAGGTGGTACATTACTGGTGGTGCACTAAAAAAAGGAACGATTATAAAAAAATAAATTACAATGAGTGTGCTGGAGTCCATGTAAAGAGGCAACTTGTAGTTTGAACACTTTTATTTAAAAGGAGATAATAATTTTCGATTTGTAGTAGCGATGGTCTCACGGTAGGATCTATGGAGAATTTAGGAGTGATTTCTTAAGAAATAATGAAGTTCATTGGGCTCAGATTTTGTAGAATTTGAAGTGGCTATACTTTAAAAGTCCTTAAGTTTTTCACTGCAAAATTTCTATTATATTTTTATATATGTTCTAAACCAAAAATATTATCAACAAAATCGCTTGACAGAAGAAAATTACTATTTTTCTAAATGTGTGGTTTAAATTTTAAGCGAGTTCGTCATTCGTAGACTGATATGTACACCGTTTTTTGAAAACAAAGTTTCGAGATCTACGCAAAGTTACATAAGTGTACTCTAAACGTTATATCTCGAAGAATTCTTTGAATATCCACATAGAACCTTTTGCATAGTAATTTTAACACTTCAAACTATTTTTTAAACCAATAAACAAATTTTCGATGTATTCCAAATTTTACAATAGGATCACCCCTCAGCTTTAAACAAATATTACTACCGTATATAATTCCCCAAAAATTCACCAAATACAATAATAATTGATTTATCACCAAACGCGTATGTCACATACAGTGACTCACGAAATTGATCGAATACTACCATGCCCTGGACACGGTTTTGCCGCAACTTTTCTGCATATAGAATTCAGAATACTGTTTTTTCTCCATCCATTTTGTAGCGGGCGAATTTTCTTTCGAGCGTGCGGGCGTTGAGGTGTGCCACCTAGCGGCTCTGCGTGAACTATGCCCTCGTGGACGGCACGCCAACAAAAAATAGTTCCATGTTTTTTATCTCGATTTATTATTTATTTCGTGATAAAATGCATGACACCCCATAAAATGTAAAGGAGCTATTGTAAAAATTTCATAACAATCGGTTCAGTAGTTTCTGAGATTTTTGCAAACTTACAAACTCTGTCTCTTTATTATAATATAGTAAGTCTTACATAATTACTTTCCTATGTTAATTCAGGCTCAACTGCCTAATTACAAATGTTTTAGGCATATTTCAAAACGTACTATATTACAGGTAATATAACCTTCTTCAAGTAACAATCTCCCTAAACAGTGTTAAATAACAAAAAATTGAAATAACGTATCCAGTTGATCAATTTCGTGAGTCACTGTATACTATTCAATCATTTAATTTCTCGAAAGACTGCGGCTGAAGCCAAATTTGTTGGTACATTCGTTAGAAAACTTTCACCGAGGAAATTTTCATTCAGCACATGGCTGAGGGCCAGGTGGCCTGCTCGAAGTTTCTGCTTTTCGAGCAAATGTCGATTGAGCCGTAGTGAAACGGTAGCTGCACGATGTTGATGTCGTAATCGGTGTTGACCAGAACGGCGTTGATCGTCGGTATGTGAAGCTTATTAGCGAGGTCATCTTCTTGGTATTGCCCCGTTATGGGATTCGTGTAAGCGCACCGTGTCTTCGCTAACACACAGGCCGTTGTGTTCACGAACAATTGTGCCAGTTTCACGTCCGTTATGTTGAAATTCGGGAACACTCTTATGGCCTCGCCCACGCATTCCCTTAGCTAAACAAATATTTCTGCTTTGAGAGTGACTCATTTCTATTTCGTGAACCGCATCGTTAGGAAGAAGGTTCAACTGTTAGGTTGATCGGAAAGTTTTGATGGATGTTACTGTACAGGATGGCTCAAAAAGGTAGTACAATTCAGAAACTGCAAATTTACCATGGCAAATCAAATCGAGATGTTCATAACTAGAGTGCGGGTGTTTATGCAATTTAATATATCGAAGCGTGTGAAAGATTGTAAGTGAAATCAGGAAGAGATATGGCTTGTCCCAGCTGCGTGGACCACCCTGTATGTCCTGCATCACTCTAAAAGTGAAACTATTATCGTTTCCTTCAGATAACTTATTTTTTTGTGTACCTTTTTAACAAAGGACTTATGTTTGTGTGACACATTCGTCTTACTTCTGGTACAAGCCGAAAAATATAGATAATAATAGTAGAATAATGAATAATAAATGTATCTAGAAGAGTTCGCTGGCTAATTGTAAGTTTGTACGGAACCCTGGCACGCCACATGTGACTGAATGGTTCTAAAAACAATTAACATTCTTTCGTCGGAGGTGACTAGTGCAAAGGGTTAATATAGTTATTTATTCACAGGCTTATTAATAAAAAAAAATATTAAATCAAAGCCTTGGAACCCAAGCAAGCGTCAAAGCGTTTAAAAAAGCAGTTTGCAAGCTCCCAGAAGTGTATACACAATTTATTTCACACGTGAAAGACATGTACTTACTAATATTTGTTCTCCAGTTTCTTGGAAATATTAAACATTATGTACAGAATTTTTATATATGTTTCTATGTACAGATGAGGTTGGAATCAAATTGGTTTAATTCTTGGGTCGAGGGGTTCTGCCCCAGGTCTCACAGTGTTTGAATCTGAATCCTGTTCCTTTATTACACAAATATTTCTCGGTATTTTCTTGTACAGGCTTAAATACAGGAAAGATGATTTGTTTAGAGTTGATCCGTTGGAGAGTGAGTACCTCGGCGCTACTCTTTGATTAAATCGTCTGGCGTCCTGTATGATATTTACAATCGCTTTTTGTTTACTATTCTATATACAGTGTCTCATACACAATGTATAAACAAATGTATATAAGAAGTTAGTTTATAACATTACAAAAAACAATGTATAAACTACAGTCGTAGGTTCATATTATATTATATTCTGAAAAATTGAAGTCAAATTCTGCAGGCTTACAGAGAAACAAGTGAATGAAATTTCTTACCAAATTGTCTTTATTCACTTGGCGAACGCACTCCAGGAATGTGCAATATATGGTCTTGGGATTTGCTCTGTTTGGATTACTGGTTGCATTCTGTCGCAAAAGTAAAATAAGTTTTATGATTGTCGTCCACCCAAATTGTTTAAACAGAATAAGGATACTCAAATTGACCTTCCTGTGTCAACCGTATAATAAAATAATTATCATTCGACATATTCTAACAGATTGCCAAAACTTTCAAAAATAATGAAAAAGTTATAATGTTCAAGAGGATTTACAGAGTAACTTATATTACATAAGTGGCATAATTCAGAGACTTCTAAATTATTTAACAATTTATACACTTTAGAAATAGCACCACTAGTAACAAAACGGAATTGGTGGTTACTGGTGACCATTTCAAAACAAACATTAAATTAATAATAATAGTAAGAATAGTTAAGTTACATTTTGTAAATAGTATTCTTACGCTCAAATATTGTTGACAGTGGTCATAGTCTGTGCCATTCAGATACATCTCGGCACAATTTGACATAGAAACCAGAAGAGGATATCCTAGGGGTTGGTTGGTAGCCTTGAAGAAGCATCCGTAGCACGCATCTCGAAGAACCATGTCTGATCCTTGCGATTCGTTGCACAATTGGTTTAGTAATTCAGGAATTCTCACACTGCAATCACACGGTCACAAATGAAATTTATTGCCTTGCGATATCCAGTAACCGGACTATAAATTATAACAGAAGTTACTGTTTAATAGTGCTCAGGGATCCGAACAGTTTGGACAAGCTCTCCTGCATCAGTGGCTCCACTAGATCGGTGCAACAAATCGCGAATAATATTATGATATTAAACACACGTAGTTTCACCATCGTTGTTGAATACTAAATGGTTATTTGAGAGTGATTCGATCGTGCCAGGTGCTTTATAGCACGGCCGAATCTGATAACGGAATTCAGGGACGTACCACTTCCGGTGAACGACGGTCATCTTCCGTACATTTCACAGAATTCCCAAATAATCAATTTCTATGAAAATTCTATTGTTGTTTCTACTGAAACATACACCGAGGAACATGCAATATAGCAAGGGACCCAGTTTTGTATTTTATCAGGAAGTTGTACAATTTTAGTGGTTTTAATTTTATGTGATGGCGTTAAAGCTGGTGAACATGGAAGTATAACAAAATTTGGTACTATAATGGATATTAAAAATGTTGTAAAATTGAAATGAACGATTAAAATACATTTTAGAATGCCTTAAAGACCGAGACAATTAAAATATTAAATTTCAAAGTGACAACATGACTTATTGTTAATCATACATTATAACATTCTATTTTTAATATAAATCTTGAAGATTTAGGAAAGTGTTTACCTGTCTGATCGTGTAATTATTACACAATTTATGTTGCTCAGCACTTTATAATATTGAGGCAGTCGATGTGTTGATAGCACCTTTATTATTTAAACAAATTTCAGCTACGACAATTTGTATTTAACTATTCTCAAAGACAATATGAAAGTAGAAGATCGATTGAGGCCTAAAAGCCTATACATATAAAATCGCGAACATAAAAAAAGAAGAATGTCTGACCATAATACTCCTATAGTTTATCGCGTCTGTTCACGACGGTCATATACTACTTCAAATGCGTAGCACTTTCATTTTGTACATTTTGTTTATTATCTATTATTTTCTCTAGTTTATTGCAAAGTATCGTGATGTCTGTCTTCATTTATTTGCAGTTTAAAAAATATTTTTTGTTGCTCCCATTGTCGCCTCTGTTCACCACAAAATTAAAAAAATTCTTCTCCTTTTTTATTCTCACTATGTATTTAAGTTCCTTGTAAAAAGAACGTATTATTATTCATGCAGAAAGCTATTGAACATCGACCGAAGTCACTTTAAAAAATATTTCTTGTTCGTCTCATTGTCGTCTCTGTCTATCACAAAATTAAAAAAAAATTGTTCTCCGTTTTTATTCTCACTATGTATTTAAGTTGCTTGTAAAGAGAACGTATTATTATTCATTCAGAAAGCTATTGAACATCGTCCGAACTCAATTTAAAAAATATTTCTTGTTCCTCTCATTGTCGTCTCTGTCTATCACAAAATTAAAAAAAAATTGTTCTCCGTTTTTATTCTCACTATGTACTTAAGTTTCATACAATAAAAGCGTCTTATTATTATTATTATTATTATCGTCTTTAAAACCCATCCGCGATTATCTCAATCCAATATTTTATTTAATTTTTCCGTTGCTGCCACCGTCCGCTCCCTGTCCATCAGGAAATTATTTCCCCGTCGTGTCGCCCTGAAACTCCGTGCACGGCCCTGGCCAACAAAAGCGACACACAGCAAAAGTGTAACGATTCTCATTACGCGTGTCCTCGAGCCGAACCGTGACAACGTTGTTCGGTGTCGTAGTTCCGGAAAAAATGGACCGTGAACATGGGGACGGGAGATCTGGAACGGTGACGAGCGACAACTCGATTGCAAAAGGAGGCGAAAATCGGCCAGATGAGATCTGTCCGCTTCCATTATTATAGCGATATATGTGTATATATATATATATGTATATACTTATATACGTGTGTGTCTCTTTCTCTTTGTGTGTGTGCGGGGGGAATTTCTGATGTCGTACTGGAAATGCAGTCGCATTCAACCTGCAGCTCGAGTCACCGAGAGACGCCATGCCGCATTTTTCCCTGACACGTGACATGGCGTGCAGAGACATGGATCAGTTTATTTATTTTCCACTCGAAGGCAAAAAGCTTTTCTTCCCGACCCCCCGCACACGTGTGCTCTTCAGTTTCGAAACAGAACAGTTGGACGACGCGGTTGGGAATATACAAGATGTCCAACATACTCTGAACTTTTCAAAGAAATTTAGATGAACACGTAAACGGAAGTGGTTCATTGGTTCTTTTGTCGAAAGGGATGAAACTGTCTAATCAGAGTTACAGGCTATCATATAGTCACTTGAATTTGATATGTGATGCACTTTTGGTATTGTTATCATTTATATGCGCAACCGGGTACCTGGGTACCCATTTCTATATTTCTATTAACAATTTTTTAATTTCCTTACGGAAATATCGTAAAATCATTCCGGATCCCCATTCTTTGGACACTTCTAGGTCGATTTATGTTTTAAAAATTAAAATTTATGCATCAAATTTTAAATATTGAAGCTTCAAACTTGTTTATACTTTTGGTTGCACACATAAGAGTTACATTTGCTATGGGGGTAATTATTTTGTTACATAGTAATGAATTAATTTGCGCATTCCAGGATGGGTACATGTTCTAAATATTTGTAATAGGCAGCACACGTGTCTTTTTAGACATAAGCCAGTTTATAAGAAAGAGAGAGAGATACACGTGGTCAACGGCAACGAACTACTACCTGATCTCGTATTGGTCGACGTTAGCTGTGACAAAGAGTGTAAAAAGAGACCGTAAGGCCCAAACAGTGAAGAGTTTTCATCTAGTCTCAGCTAGCTCCATGGTTGTGCCACTGGCAAAATTCAACTACACACCCATGGACATTCTCTGATAGTTAGATTATGTGGATCCTCTTGCCCGCTTCCACAGTTCTCACTCTTTGAAATTCCATTCTGGAGCTTGCTAAACTTCAACAGCTTCCAGGTTGCAAATTTTTGAAAATTTTTCCCTGCATAAACAAGCGTGATGTGACCTCTAATTTGACTATCAGCATGTTACATAAAGTTTAGTCTATTTATTTTAGAGTGTAACATTTACTCCAGCCGACTCTACAAGATTCTTAGGATAAACCCAGGCTCTGTTTGCTCAAAACAAAAACAAACAATGTAGTCTTTACTCAGCAGGGGTAGCGAGTGATTGTACTGTCACGGTGCATCCAGGGACTCTGTGTACCAGGAACACCACAACACAGAGATGGTCATGTGTTAACTCGAAGCAGTTCATCCAGGCACCCTGCGTACCAGGAACACTACACGGAGTAACAGGTCTGCTGCCTGTACCCACCTGAGCCCTACGTCCAGGACAAGAGTCACGAAAGCGAAACCTTTTGAACAACTGAAATTTAAATAGAGTTGAAAATATTTAATCCACAGTGAAATGGTTCAAATAAACTAGCCGATGATCGATGATGCTTCTAAGAGCATAAAGTTCGTAGGTGCAATCAATTGGATGATAGGAGGCAATCAGAAAATGCGGCGTCGCCGTGAAAAGATGCAACGTGACACCGTGGCCGCGTCGGAGGGCAATAAGTCGATTCACCGGCGCCAGACGACGTCATCGTCGAATATCTCGGATTACATAAACCCGAATAATCCCCGTGAGTCATTCTAATTCTGTTCCCATCGGGGTTGCACCCGTTTCCGTGTCTCTCCATCGCGACGCCTCACCTCTTTCCGAACGTGTCGCCCTGCTTCCCGACCGTCTGCCGTATAAATAGCGCCGGCACGTGTGTCGTCTCGAAACGCACACAGTGTGTGCCCCACATTTCTCTGCTCGAAATCAGACAACTTCGTGGAACCCCGTTGTTTTTTTTCGTCTCACTTACGGGGGTTGTTCCGAACGCTCGACACGGAAACACTTTTCTCTCCGCAGCTAAATCCGCCGAGAGCGAAGCTACTGAAAAATTGAGTCATATTACTGTTTTGAAATTAACAGATACGCAAAAAAATATAGGGGAAGTGTTACAACACACTCAAACCAGTTAGATGCAGAAGCGTCCGAAACACACATAAACAGAAGATGAAAAAGGAAACAACCCATTCACTTAACCATGTCATAATGAAAAGATTGTAAGATGACATCTCGCTGGGGATAGTCATCCGCGTTGTATTTAAGATAAACGCTACAAGAATTTACCAAATTTCCAGATGGACAAATTGTAAAGTTTATAATAAAGTATATAACAAAAATATTACTGTTTTAACCCTTTCACTGTTGACATCATGATCGGCCAGTACATCTGTGCTGAATTTGGTACACATGTGTAATAACAAATACTTTTAGATATTTTACAATTACAATTTTAAGTCTCTCATGTATTTAATTGAGTCTTTTAACACATTAACACGTTGAATGCCGTGGGGTCACCGGTTACCGGCACTTCAAATATATTTAATTAAATAACTATTTATTATTACACAAGCCTGAACAATTCTCACGTTGTAACATCAGTGTAGGGACATAAAGGCATGACTGAATACACGAATATTTTTCTTCTTTAGGATTTACATTAAAAATAGTATATTATATCGCGTCTGACCAGGTACGACTGTTTTCACTGTAGCTGTCAACCTGTTAGCTGTAAAAGTTGTACAAATATGTTTGTTTTAAATGCTGTTGTTTTGTACTTATGAAGTTTTCTTTTGTATATCAATTTAAGAAAAAAACTATGATTTACAAAAGAAAACGGAAATTTTTATGAAGCCCCAGTTAAGGATTTTTTTAACGATGAATGTAATATCAAACATTTTGTATTACCACACTTAATTCAAGTATACTGAATGACACATTGCTGTTATATGCAAAAGCGTACTCACTGCTACCAGCCTCTGTGCAACAAAAGCGTCAGTCCCCAAATGGGGTTTGTGGCAGGGAATAGGATAATATTTATTTGTTTCATTGATTATAGCTTCGCAATGAAACATTAAGCGAAGCTCTTTTATTAAAGAAATGTTAATTTACACGTTGCTACTTTACATTATGACGATATTGAACCAATCCATACATAAATGTCTATACATAATATCTGTGTTTGTTTTTTAAAAACTCAAATTGTTCATGCAACCAGTTAACTAGAACACAAGCATCTCTGAAACTTAGACACGATTCAGAAGCAACATTGTTTAATAAATCCTTGAATAAATTTTAAAAGATCAATATCAACATACTTGTAACCCAACCCAATAATATGAATGCTGATCAAAATTTTAAAGAATTAGTAGTTATTTAGTTAAATTAAATCTGACACACCGTATCAACCACATCATCAACCGTACGACATTCAGGAGCTTGAAGACGCTCCTGTGCTTCCAAAGTGTTCCTTCGAAAACTTTCTTATTTGATTTCCCCGTTGAACCGGCTCAAAGGGAAGCCAAACATTCGCGCGCACGAATCAGCGATCGCCCTTTGCGTTTCGTTAGGACAGGATTTAATTACCGGGTGACTCAAAGAAATCCATGATAGCGAGTCAGAGATTCTGCTACTGTGGACCGATTAAACGAACACGATCAGCCCCTTCTTCGGGGGGCGATGACAGCTGCATTTCGCTGTCAATCAGTGTCCTCTTCTCGTTTCCGTGGCCGGTCAATTAAGTGGACGGTAACTCAATCCTTGCCAGGATGTCCCCGCCACTTTATTTCGAGTCTCGCGAGAATAACGAGCCGTTGCTAACTCGATTTCGCCACCGATGTTTTTGCGCGCCTCGTTTATCCTCGATCGCGCGACTTACCGACGAAATTTCTCTCGAACTAACCGGACCTACGAAATTATACAGGGCGGCCAGATATGAAACGATCAAGCAGCGAGTTCTGTGAATAAACATAGGATAAAAGTGGTCCATAGACGTAGGACCAAAGAAAGTTCATACAGAATCTTGCATTTTAAGTGAACCTGTGAATCTGTGTGTACGTATAGAATTGTGTTGTTTAGGTTGATGCGATGGACTCAGGCATTTTGCGTAAGGGTGTGTTTATATGTGTACAGGAGTATTCATGTGTCCTAACACCGCGACTTGCAGTTAGTGATACAAAATAATTAGTTACAATGTTCATGCTAAGGCTACAGATTCTTTAAGATTTGTTCGCGTCATGTATGTACTCCATCGACTTAAGTAACTTTTAATACAACATTTCCAAACTCTTCAAAATTTTAGCATAGACTTTCAGGGATTAGAACTTCATCAGTTTCTGAATAGTAATTGATGTACCATGTACCATCGGTACCTCTATTGGAACACTCAGGTAATTTGCAAGGCTCTGAGACACGTGCAGCACCCCGGTGTTTGTATGCTATCCGTAGAACTGTTGTCCAAGATGATACGGAGGAGTTAGGCGTTTCGTGCAAGGGCAAGTGTATGATTGTACTGTGCAGAGCTGGAAAGACTAGCGAGACTGCACAGGAACAAGGGGGTAACTTCGCTTGCTTCACCTCGTCATACGGTGCTTATAATCCGATTAGTAGATGTGAGCGTTTCGGCCAATAAGGAAAATGCCTGTGCTCTGTTTTTATGATTGTGTTCGAATAGGTGGGCTTAATGATGCTTTAACCAATCAGTTCCTCATTCCTTTCTCATTCCTTCCGCACGCGAAGTTTCCAGGCTTGCACAGAACTTATATCGTGTCTGACTAGCGATGACTGTTTTCACTGTGTCAGTCAACGTTTCGGATCGGTGATGGCCACCGGAGCTGCGGCCTTCCCCCACTCTAGGTCCATTCCCCTTATACAGGGTGCCCCACCTTATCTGTTCCAAGCTCATATTTCCTAACTTATTGAAAATACAAAAAATGTTTTATATGGAATTTGCATGGTACGAGGGGCCACATCTTTTGGCGAAGACAAATTTTTTTTTACATTATTATTTTAAGAGATATGAAAGTCAAATTCGTTTTTTTTAAATGGAACTACTTATTTTTTTCAGATAATTTTATTTCTGAATGTAAAATAGAGTGGACCAAGAGTGGAAGAATGCTTTAGCTTCGGTAGTCATCACTTTGTTAGATGTTTAAACATCTACTCTTTATATTTGTTATGTTATTAAATGTATTCTATAGATTTGAACATGTTAAATTGCATGAACGTCCACCGTCTACTCAATGAACTAGTGTCAATAATAAAATACTCCATCCGGAAGACCAAAACAGCTCCTTGCGCCAACTCCCAACACTCTAAAGCCCGCTGCAGACTGACAGAAACGAAATCAAGGTAGCCTAAGAGTCCCTCAGAGAACGGAAAGGGAGCCCTTCTTCCTTTCGACCCTTTTTCATTGCACGATGTATCTTTAGGGATGCTATCACCACTGGATACTTTCCAATTACGACGACAAGATTTCGTGTAGGTCCGTTGATTGGCGCGAGCTACACCTTATTGGATTAGGGACTCAGCCAGCGGTCGAACAACAGGCTTATTTCTGATTAAGATTCTTAATTGGTCGTTCGAAGGGCGAAAAAGCCGGCGATAGTTACGATATCACCGGCAGGTTAGAAAGTGTATCGAAAACCGAAATTAGACGGTGCATAATTGAGAGACGCGGGCGGAAGCCAGCGAATAGATTGAATTTTTCGTAAACACGCTCAGCCGGGAAAGTTTCTCTGTCCTCTCGTTTCGGTCGGGTCCAAGTGCGGCCGAACGAAAGTAAGCGAGCTCCAGACGGATGTTATTTAAATATTACAGCGAATTATTAAGCGCGGCTAAACTTTGTTTTCCGCTTAATGAACCGCGCTGAATATTTCAGCGGCCGCGAAACGTTACGTCGGGACTTTAAACGAAATTATCGATGCAATCAGCCGATGAATCATTGATGCGGAGATTAAGTTAACGAACTTTACTGTTACTCTATTAATAGCGTCGCTACTACCCAAACATCGACTTGATTCGTAAATATCAGGGACTGCAGCAAGTTCGTGCGGTTTTCAAAGTTTGGAAACGGATGCGGTTTTTAATTAGATAAATAATTTACCGTTGGATTCAACAAATTTTTCCTGATGCGACGGAAGCTTGCAAATTCTACTTTTATCAAAGTTCGTATTTTTTTATTAGAAAATCTGTGTGGTGATGGTTTTTGCAACATGATCGTTTTGAAAGTATTTAGCAGTCGAATAATTTTGCAATGATAAAATTAATGGTAATCTATTGAAAATGAGTCAAGCGAATATCACTTTGACTGCTATGTCACCCATATATGGGTGATTCGACTCGATCATTATTCACTTAATCATGTGCAGCATTAATAAACATATCTAACAGGTCTAGTAGAACCAATAGAAAAAGTATGAAATCTATTAACATTCTTGGTTAAAAACCGTATTATTTTGAGGTGTATTCATTCTGTATACAAACGTACAAAGTTCGCAATTTTTAGTTAATACAGCGTGGCAGTCAAAGTGATGTTAGGGATGAATTAAAGTGTCCTAATCAAGTGCAGTAATTTTTTGCAGCGTCTGTTTTGGAGTATGCGGTCTCGCGTTGTTTCGAAGGACCACGACACCCTTGCGATTTGCTAATCCTGGTTATTTCATCAATAGTTTAATCTGCACCCTTTCGAATCGGGTTGAATATACACTGCCGTCCATAAGTCTTGGGACGGTTGCCATTTCTATGGCACAAATATTAATTTGTTTAACATTATACCGTAATACTTTTTTATGCAGAATATTCCAAAGAATCGATCCACGTAAACAAAAGTATGCATTTCCATTTAAATAAACAATGCATTTACAGTTTTCAGGTGCATCGTTGCACTTATAAAAAAACTGAACTCGTAGAAAAATAGACATTATTATATCATTCAACTTTTTCCTTTACAACTTTTTTGTATCTCCAACCAAACTCCAGTTATAAATCGTTCGAATTGCGCGACTCACCCCGTATAAACAGTGCACCGAGCGATCGAATCGAACGAATTATCGACACGTTCGTTAACATCGAGCCCAGTAATTACAAGGTAACACCATCGTTCAAGGTCCGCGTGTTTCGTTCGAGATTATTTTTTTCGCTCGATTCGTTTCCCTCCTCCGATTACCCGCTCTCATTAATTTCCACGCGTTTATGATTCGTTCTGCGTTACACGAGCTTTTCCGAGGCAGCGGCCCCGCTACCGAGGGCCCCGTCTCAATTATTTTCCCTCCTGCCGGAGCTTTCTCTTCTTCGATCCTTTCCTAGCTGTCTGATAAGTGCATTAGTTGAACCCGGAAATTGGTAGACATCCCGTGGCGTGTACGCGCATTAACCCCACCACCGTTTTTCCCTCTCCGTCGTTCGTTTTCGGGGTTGCTCGAAAAAGAAGTGGAAGCTCGGCGAACCGAAAGAGGAAATCCTCGTGCGGGTGTGTATCAACAAGACTTTAACCTGTTAACCGGAGAATACGCGTTAACGCGTTGACTGCCGTGGACATCATTCGTGATGGGCGTATCGAATTTTATTTAACTAACTAATTACTGTTTTTATTAAAATTTTGAGTAGAATTGAAGCATTTATTATTGCAAGGGCGTGTGTCTATAGTTTGGGGAAAATTAAGTCATGCGTTTGTCTAACTGTAGATGCCTAGCCAGAGAAAAAGCGTAGACTTGTGTGAATGTTAGAATAAGTGTTTATATTTTTTAGCATAGTCGAATAGTTTTCTTAGTTAAATATATTTTTATTTTTAAATTATACTTGCCCAGACTTGATTGAAAACGTCTTTCAATCCCACATAGGTTAGTTTGCATGTATTAACAATATCAAATAAGTTGTTCACATTTATATGGGACTTTTCGAGTATATTTACCATCCTTGAAGTGGGCCTCATACATTGCGTCATATTCTGTGTTGTCGTAGTTAAAAAATCGAACTGGCCAGCAACTTTCAACGAATACATCTAATCGATTTATAGCCATGTTAACAGGTCTAATTTCGTTAAGAGCAGTGGAGAGATAAATTTGTGATAAATTTCTGTGGTAGCCTGTAAATATTTCAGAGAATTTTTGGGGTCCGACCCCCATGGTCCACAACGCAAAGGGCGACACTAAACGAGTTTTCTCCTTTGGTTCGTGAAAAAGAAGGCTATACGGTCGTGTGTTCTGTCCCCTATCCTGTGGAAAACAAAATTGAGAACCCGCAGCGTGACTAAAGGCGACGAGGTTCCTAGTTTTCTGAGTCATCGAGGAGATTTCATTGCTTCGAAATGGTCACCGTGACGAAAGTCGAATCGTTTTCCATGAATACCGAAATACTGCAAAATCGTTTGGGCTGACGAAGCCACGCTTCAATCGTCACAATAGTACAAGCTGTCCAGTGTCCATGGACATTTAGGTCAGGGAGGTTTCATCTTCTCACTGATAGCCTTACTGGTGTCCTTACTGAGAATTCCACTAACAGTCCCCGGATGAAACGCTCCTTCCTCTTGCTTTTCTTTTCATCATTTCTTCCGTAGCCCAGCCGTCACAAGTGTTTGGTACCGAGCGTTAAGGACAGTGTAACCGAGTGATTTTTAAGAATAGATGCAAGGTTTAGGGTGAGAAAGAAAAAGAACCATTGAGGGTGAAATGCATCATGTGAGAGCGAATGGAAAGAGAGTTTAGTTCTTTGAGAGTTGGAAAAGAGTTAGTTGGTTGAGAGTTGAAAGCTACTTAGTTGATTAAGAGTTGAAAAGGAGTTAGTTGATTGAGAGTTGAAAAAAGGGTTATTTGGTTGAGAGTTGGAGTAGAGTTAGTTGGTTGGGAGTTAAAAAAAGAGTTATGTGGTTGAGACTTGGAAAAGAGTTACTTGGTTGAGACTTGGACATGAGTTACTTGGTTGAGAGTTGAAAACGAGTGAGTTGGTTGAAAGTTCGACAAGAGTTAGTTGGTTGAGAATTGAAAAAGGGTTAGAAAAGAGTGCAGACTCCAGAGTTTAGAGACAGAGTACAGAATCACAGCAAACGTCCAATGCAGCTTTATTTAGTGTAATTATCGTTATAATTAAGTATACATCGTCTAATTAAACGTAAACTGCCACTAATCAATCACAGTGTGCTCTATACTCCCGATCTGCTTTCCTCACAATACACATCCCACCGATATTGGGTTTGTATCAAATAAATTGTACGGTATAATTTTTGCTCGTGTCGAATGCGTGCGCTAAAAATTCACCGAGCGCATAAATATCAGCCACATCGATTGTTTTTCCCCCGAACGTACATATATCAGTTTATTGGCTACGCTGAACGCATATATGGGTACAACGCCCGCACAGGGTGAACAACCCTCTGAAAGTCAGAGATACAATAGTACAAACTTTTAAAGAGTTGCTACTCAATTGGTACTCGTATTTCTAACATATGGATCATATTCTGTTTCACGAGTGTGACTCGTTGTTGTAATACAAGGGGTTAAAATGTTTTCGAGCCTGTCTGATGAATCCTATGAGATCGCTATGGAACTCCTATATAATTCTATACACGCGCGGGAGATACAAACCAATCGAATCAAAATGCGAAACGTATATAGCCGAGTAAAGTGTGAGGGAAAATGAGGGGATGCGAGAGGGCTGCGACACAGAGGGGGTGTATATGCCATCGTGAATTCGATGGGATCGTTAAAATTAACGAGCGTATTCCAGCTCCTCGAAAATGTCGCGAACCTCTATTTTTCCTGAACGACGATTTCTCTGTCGAGTTTTTCCTAAAACCGTGCGGCGATCTCAGAGTTCGGAGTATCCAAAATGGCGACCATCTATCCTCGAGATCTGGTGATTTTTTTGCCATTCCAGATCTTTTCAAGGTAAATATGCAGTGACTGCCAAGTTCCTGGCGACAGAAATTGCTTTAGGTTTCACCCTTGGTACCCTGCAAATTTGTTAATGTTGCGTTGGCGAGAAATTTAATTTTAACCCTTTGCACTCCAAGCATCTTTTGATACGATAGACCAGAAACTCCAATATAACTGATGTGATGATGCAACCAACACGGTTGCGAGCTACTGCAAGCAAATGTTAATTTTCAATGATTCATATTCCATGAAAACTTCATCGATATATTTACGCTTTACTTAGTTTTACGTGTTAAGAAATATTTACTGTTTGACGTGGTATACAAAAATTTGTAGATGCAATTGACAAACCAACGGAGTGCCTGAGAGGCATACTTGGAGTGGAACGCTTGACATTGTCAGTGCCTGACAGGCATACTTGGAGTACAAAGGGTTAATTAGATAGTCTCGATCCGCAGGAATGTAAATTAATGCGTACGAGTCTCTTTGAAATAACAGATCTGTATTTGTCGTTGAACTTATGTAGAGTGGACCTCAATTATCTGAACACTGGTCTTCCAAAAATTAGTCATCATATATGAGTTAGAAGCTGAAGTTATCACTAATGACACTGTGTATATAATTTTATACCACTATGTATTTTATATTCTAGAATCAAATTATAATTTTCCAATAATTCGGATAATCGAGGTTCCACTGTATATTTTTTTAAATGTGTTTAGTTAGGAGGTACACTGAAGACTGGTGTCTTGATGAAGAATTTGTTGTGAGTTTGTTGATGCTGTCAGTGGTGGAGACGCGGATTGATTAACTTACAAACTCACTCTGCTATGAAGTGTAAAAAATATTTCATTGGTTATCACAGCACAACATTACATCTTACAACATCGAAGCAATCTAAACCGCGATGATCCACAACTCACTCCGAACACATCAACCCAATCATCCTCCACGATTTTAATTAATCAACCAGGAAATTGGTGTCGCTTCAAACTTCAGAAAAGCACTAATATATAAATCTTTGTGCTTTCCATATTGTGGTACATGTGAAAGCAACGCTACTTAACCCTTTGACTGCTATCGACGTTATAGTCGCTGCACAAACCACTCACCGCGCACTGTCGACGCCCATGGGCGTTCAGTGCAACGGCTCTCTATATAGTACAGCAACCCGTCCGCACGCAGCGTTCGCCTGGTTTCCAAGTAGCCCTCAGTCAAACGGTTAAAATGAACAGAGACGCGCGGGCATGAACGATCCGAAAAAGGCATAAAAATTCTCGAACGCATCGATTCACGTCACCGTGGCAGGGACATGAAGAAGCACGCGGTTTACAGCCGGCAGTAATCGTTAAAAGGACGTTTACAATGCGTAGAACGCGGCCGTTATGCGAATCTCTCGTACTCGTCAGAGACACGCCATATCGACGGAGGCATCCTGCGTGGATAACGATAACGCGATCCACGATTACACCCCCGAGACCGATCCCTTTCGCGTGGCCAACTGATTTTTATCAGCACGCGCGTTACCGGAGTCAATTTCTTCGAATACTTATCGACGCTAAGAGGGCGGACACTCTCGAAAGGCTAACGACCCAGAACGAGCTGGCTGGAATTAGGGTCGAAAATGATATCCACATATGTGCTCGCGCTCGAGTGTAGCAACGAATGTGGTCGCATTGGGAAAAGGGCGGCTATAATGTCCAGAGCATCGTTCATTTTCTGACACGATTATGGCACAGTTGGCCTTCCGGTTCCTTTGAATCTTCTAGGGTACCTCGTAGGGAGACGTTCGATCACGTCGAAGCTTCCATTACTGGGACACCGTTTGGTGTATTGGGAAATATAATTTGATTATTATCACAAATTAAGTGTTACGTACTATTATAGCGGAGATCAGGTATTTCAAGCTTAATTTTCTGTATGAATTTTGTCAAGTCTTCTTTACTTCAGCTTACTTATTACAATGTTGTTCTTTACTTCGTGTCCTGGCGAACGACGTCTATTATTTTTTATATTCATACCAATTTTTAAAGTATTAAGACCTTTAACACGTTGACTGTCATGGTGGTCACCGGTGACCGGTGGCTCAAATTTGATTTGTGCAATGTTCGTGATGACAGTATACAACTGGTTCAACAGCAAAACGGGTGTAACCCGCAAACAAGGTCAGATAGAACAATCTTTTTTTATTATTTATGTGTGCTGAATCCACCACTGAAATTATGCCCACATATTATGGTATGCCCTGTATAGAAAAGAGAAATTTATGTGCCGTCTGATCAGCGATGGCTCTTTTCACTGTGACAGTCAACGTATTAACCTGCAGATCTCTTAATCTTTAACAGAAAAGGATGATGTAACTTGTCATTTAAAAAATGTGCCCCTCGATGGATAAGACATGTTAACATTCGTCTTTCGTTGATTTACATACAAGTAATTAGTATTCTTGGAAAAAATGATCCAGTTTATAGGTTAACACGTGCGTTATTTTTTAATATGATTAGGTAAGTGACAAGTGACCTCGAAGAGCCTATTTTTGGCGTCTGTGTTACAGCACCTGTTCACGCGATTGGTGACTATCAATCAGCGGGACGGATGTTGTTGCGGAGACAGATTGAACTGGCACTTGAAGGCCACGCAAGCTCTTTCTCTTTCTTGAAGTTATCTGGCATCGATTGCTGCGGTTATTTAATCGAAGGATCTAAAGTTTTAGGTGGTTCGAATCACCATTCAATTGAAACATTCTGTAGTTAAGGGTGCATGTAATCGTTCACGCCTAGAAATCGAATTTGCTTTTATAGCTTTAGTTACGGTAATTAAAGTTATACACTTGTAAATTCAATTGAAATTCACTTTTTTCCTTTTATATTCATAATAGTTCTACAGTGAGTAGATTGCGGGTGTTTATGCAAATTAATATTTTTGAACTTCAATACTTTTTCTCTTAATGTAGTTGATGAAACGAAACGTTGGACAAACTGCATTATGTTCGAAGAATAAGCTCCTTATTTTTCTTGCGTTATTAAGTGTGCATCTTTTACGTGTTCCTAATAAAGATTTGGCTGTGCATGCGGTAGAGTATCAAAGATGTATATTATTTAAAATTATTCAATAAAAATTTGAGAATAACACAGCAGAGACCCGTAGCCAACAATGTAGTAAATTAGACGCAATTTTCGGTGAATAAACGTCATGTTGGCGTCTGAGTAACTGAAAACTTGTTGCACGTATCAGCTACTCCCTATTCAGGCGGCTCGACAAGTTTTGAATTGACAAACAATTCGATGATACCGATCCGTTGCGATAGACTTGAACTGGATTGTTTCAAGAGAAAACGATTAGAAGTTGGTGCGGGCAATCAAGAGTCTTCGAGATACATATTTCCTCTAGGTTCGCCGACTAAATTCGCCAAAGCTCGAAGAAGGACCGGGGAACTCGCTGAAGAGCTTGATGAGACTCTAAGTGCATAAAGAGGGTAAACACGATCTTCGCGCACCCTCGAAATCAAATGACGAAACTCGAGAGACGGCGAGAGAGAGAGAGAGAAAGAGAGATAAGGGTGAAAAGGGATGCTCCGGTCCCTTTTCGACGAAATATTCTCGATGACTCGTGCGAAAGTGGCGGCCCGAAGCGAAATGGTACTTCATCCTCTCCTCGATGGATCTTCCGAAAACATAACAGTAACTGTAACAATGGACGCGGAGGGGCCACGATTTCAGGTATCGTTTTTCCACGGACCGTTCCTCCTCGACCAATGGAAAACACGGTGCCGCGAAAATTTCTCTGACTCATCGACAGATGGCATTTTCGTCAAATTCAATTCCAACACCGAGCGAACGGGAAGCTGAATAAACTCGCCAAGGATCCGGCTAATGCAACCTCAGCCAGGTCAAATTCCCTTCAGACACAGGTTTCTGAACTGTAGAGCGGCTCGGGAGTAATATCATGTCATCCCATAAGTAATGTCGTTTTGAAATGACGTTCTTATTAATATAAAAATTGAATTAGAGTAATAAAGTAAGCTACGATGGCCATGAATCAGCGCTAAACACAAATTTATGTGTGTTTTATGTAAAATAACTTGTATTTCAGTTTTCATTGATTCTGCCGTCGATTCATGCAAAAATACGCAAATTTTTGCGAATCGCATCGTTCATTTTGATAAGAAGTAGCAGTTTTCATTGAATAATCGCCAATTTATGCTGAAATGCGCAAATGTTTGTTTATTTCATGTAAAACAGCTTACATTTCAGCAGGAATAGCGCGAAATAGCAGGTTTCCTTGATTTGGTCGCTGGTTCATGCTGAAATGTGCTAATTTTTGTTTATTTCATGTAAAACAGCTTATATTTCAGCAGGAATAGCGCGAAATAGCAGTTTTCATTAATTTAATTGCCGATTCATCCAAATGTACGCAAATTTTTGTGAATTTCATGCAAAATCGTTTATTGTTCACAGAAATTCTGTATAATAATATTGAAATTTCAAGAACTCGTATATTTTTCCCCATCATAACAACGATCACGTAATGTGCAGCTAGCCGATGACCTGCGATTCGCGTTGACCTAACTCGGTGATGGCCACCGGAGCTGCGGCCGTTCCCCACTCTAGGTCCAGTGCCCTCCTTTCAGTTCCCTCCTTGTTCCCGTTCGGTCCATCGTCGTCCTAGAGCACAGTCTACATGAGGGGAATGGACGTAGAGTGGGGGAAGGCCGCAGTTCCGGTGGCCATCACTGACCTAACTCTTTAGAATCTCACTAATTTATGACCTTTTACTACATCGAATGACCTCACGCGCCACATCATTGTACTCCTCTTAACAAACGCCATGATATTATGAATAAACCTGTACAGTATTCCATCTACAAAAAATAAATGAACCTTGCAATCTCCCTTACAATTCCATCTACAAAAAAACTATTCACCCCACACAATGTCTCTGTCCATACCAAACAACTCTCGTAACAACAATTTCTTGATATCTTCAACGGTCTACGAGATACTCCTACCTTTCCAGCGAAAAGAAACACCCCGTAGAAACGATTCGTCTTTGATTCGAAATAATCGCGTTTCCTCGCCCCGGAGGCACGAATAATACCAAGCAGCGGACGATCGTGCTTGAGGTAAATTTTACAGGATCCCACGTAGCAAGATGCTTTCAGCCGCGCTGTAACTCTTCTTCGTCGCCTCCATTTTCCGGATATTAAGGCGCAAACAGCCCTCTAAGCCGAAAAATTATTAGACCGGTTTCGCGATTCTTCACGCTCTCTTCTCCTTTATCTCTCTACTTTCCCGCGCGATGCTCGCAGGAACGTTAATAATCTACAAGGGCCGGCGGGGGCTAGGATAAGGGAGGAGAATACAAGGGCGTAATGTAATGCGATAAATAATAACGTTGACGGCGTGTAAAGTGCAGCCGGGCCCCGAATATCCGCGGCTTGCAACACTTTTGAATAATGCAGCCGCAATGTGACGGTGAATAGTGTCACGTTGTCGCGACCCGCGGAACGTCTGGCCGTGGGGTTAAAAGGGGGGAAAAAAATTTTTTTTTGGAAACCGGAAGGTCGTACCGGTCAACGGAGAAATTTTCAGAATTTCTGAACGGTGCCGTGCGAGCCGCCAGCTCGTTCCGTCACGCTCCTCGCTTAACGTTATAATTTCATTCGTGTCCACGATCGTAATAAGGGACGGGATTTCGACCTACCCCCTTTTCCCTCTGACAACCCTCGAACAATCTGGGAATTGAAGCTTCTGCTGCGTCGTGGAATAAGTTTTTAACGATTTCCGCGAGAATTCGTTCGTTCGCGCCGTGCGTTCTTCACATGTACAGTGGTACTGGGTTTGCAGAAAATTATAGTAAAATTGAGGGTGGTTCTTTGGGTTGAAATGAATCGAAAATGTAGAGTGGATTTTTTTTGTACGAGGCTTTGTTTTCGAAAAAATTGGATTTGAGGGTTTGTTTGGTACGTACTCAGTTGGGTATAGTGGAGGTACGCAGAGTGGGCAGTTCAAGGTCATTTACCCTACCCTGGTAATGTGACTTACTGTTATTGCACTGTATTTAATTTTTTGCTTTATTCATGTGTTTGTATCGTACATTGCTTCCACCTTATTTGTGTTTATATTTGTCCTGTAATTTAATGGCTGTGTAAATTGTGCAATGGAGACGTCTAATAGTACTATTAATAATATGAGCTTTCAGATTCTTGAAGTAGGAAAAGAAATTGTCTTGCGCACGAAAAATGGCCGTATTATGATTTAGTATAGCCGAAAGTAGTACAATGAAATTTTTTCATAGTCAAATTTCCTTCAGATTCCGATTTTCGAACTATGGAATAATTTACTTGTAATTATAAATTACTGAATATATTGTTATGGTTATATATTATGATTGTACAGTTAGTAACTCATTGAGTCACTATTATCGACATACCCTGTACACGAAACTGCTGCAGAATCAGAGTGAGGGCTTCTGAAAAATATTGATATCTCTACAATTTTGAAAATTATTTCAATATATTAAATGTGTAACTAAAGGGATAGGTTTATAATTATTAATTGAATTAAATGAATTAGATTCGTTATGTTGTACCGTGTATGTCATTTGTTCTTTGTAACTGTCCTTTTTTCATTCGATTATACAGTTACAAACTCGGCATTGAACCACGATTTTCAGTACGCCCTATATACAGGGTGATCCTGGAACAGTGTGATGTCTCTCGACAATTTTTTAGATAATTCGATATATGAAAAATTATTTAAATATATGGAATGCGTTACACAAAAGGTAGCAGAGGAATTGTTGAAAGCTCGTTTCACCGTCCAGCAATTATCCTGACGAGACGAAATGGTTACGTGTTCTCCAAGCGAATCGAAGAAATTAGCAATGGAGAACGCTTTGCAACGAGACCTGATTACCATTGCAAAAAAATCGAAACTTCCAACTGAACATGACGTTTCGCCGACCGTGCAATTTTCCTTGCGAATCTTTGATTAAGAAATATAGGAGGCTCGATGAAAACATTCGTCTTTGCACGAACGAGTTCTGGAATTATTTCAACTATTTCTGTTCTTCAGGGTAGTGTGCGTGCGCGTGTGTACGTGTGTTGCGGTATATCATTACTGTTAATGGTGCATTCGCTTGTTCGCGAATTTACATGTTACTTTTCAGCGGTAGATACTTCAATATCCTCATACAACTTCATAATAAGAACTCAATTATAGTAACGGATTTCTTCTACACCCAGTGCATAAATTAGCGAAAATTCGGGTCATCTATGACTGGAATCTAATTGTAAAATACTGTACATGCTTGAATTTGGAAAATCATGATAATTACGTGGTTAATTTGGGCCACCCTGTATTAGGAGCCATGCAACCTAATATGCCCCAGATTCTCAATTCATTACAGATTCCTCCCTATTGTGTAACTTATATGACTTAGTCCATTTTATTGCAATAAATTTGGTCACTTCTATACAACAAATGACTCAGTTAACACGTTCACTGCCATGATGGTCACCTGAGCTACAAATTTTAATTAAATATTTATTAATACTGATACAATTTTTTAGTAGGACTAATATTTTAACCATAATATAAGTTACATTTGTATGATTGAGCATTTAAGTACTTGTTTTCTATCGTGATTCGTATTTAAGACAGGTTATTGAATCGTGTCTGACCAGGTATAGCTATTTTCACTGTGGCAGTCAACGTATTAACAGGTTAAACACCTCACCCTGTTCACGATATTTAGCTAAAGGGGGTGCTTGGATACCTACATCAAATTCTACCCTTAATGACTAATGACCAATACCCTCATTTATTTAACTCGTAACTACTACTATCCAAAATTTTGCAACTTAAGTACCACTCGCCAGTGGTTCCAGGGACTCACCCCTGAAATTTGCAATAAGAAACGCATTTTGCAGAACCAAAAATTTATTTCTTCGTAATAACATTACATGAACTATATTAACGATAAAAGTAAAGGAAATATTATTAAAGGCATTTTGGACAAATTGAATTTTTGAAGTACTGGGTCCCTGGGCACGATAGTAGTAGTTACGGGTTAAGAAAGTTACTAACGTAAGTTTGGAAAAGATCTGACTCAGAATTCACGAACACTCATCTAAAATAACGAAAATTGAAGATAGATTTTTCTAAAAAATAGGTCATTATTTTTCAGCCGGAGGATTATATGACCTTGAACGGCCCAATCTGGCGGTGTCTATTGTAATAAAACGACAGAAAAAAAATCTGTATCGGTGATGCAGCTGTATGCAACGGTAGATGCACGCAGCTATAGCGTCGCGTGACCCGAGAACGGTTAAATCGCGGTAATTAGGGAGGAGGAGGAGGGAAAAAAAAGGATAGGCCAGGAACGAGGGAAATCAGGCGGAAACACGGCGTCACGGCATCACGACACGTGTCACGTCGACCACGTGCCTCGAAGGAAACACAGTCGGTTTTTGCCGCCCTTAACGAGTTCTCCGGCCGGAAGGAAATTTTTTTTTTTTTCTCCGACCACATCGACCGCTTAACCATTTGCATAAACCTCGATGCATGCGCGTGTCCCTATCATCGCGTTCTCCTCTCGAATAAAAAGTAATGCACCTTGGCTGTGGCTAATACCTTCTTGTGATTTTATTGTACTTCGTGCTATAGTTATCTTCGCTTCATTTCTTCGGCTGTGATATACTTGCAGGTGAACCGTCCGCTTGAGGCTGATTAACATCTTCAGGAATACTGACACTTACCATTTTTTTTATTTAACATTTAGATATGGAGTTTTAAAATTTATTCATGACATTTGTCAATTTGAAGAGCGAGATTTTATTGATTTATTTGTTAATGGATTAGATTTAGGTTTAGGCTTCTTACAGTTTAATATAGTGTTATAGTTTAGGATTATAGGTTCTCTTTTCTCGAACTATTACATGGTGTTATATGTTTTGCTGTTCTACCCTGAAAGACGGTGCTTCAAGAGTGTGTTTTATATTTTCCAACGAATTATGGTCTATTTTTTATTTTGGATAGTATTCACAAATTGAAAATGTCAGGCAAATTAGTGCATACATAATTACAGGAGGAAATTAATGTATAGGATATAAAAAATAGTATTCAAGATTATAGGGTAAATTATCAACTAGAAAATTGCTTAAAGCTGAAAGAATATTGTCTTCGCGATATTTGTTTATTAGACATTTTTTAGTTAGATTGTTGAATGCTATTTATCTTGCAAACCTTGAATACTTTTTTTTAACATTTTGTATATTAAAGGAAAGATATTATTGTACACAGATTCAAAGTGTAGAAGATTTACAAGTTAATTTTTAAATTGATCATCTAATAATTTAAGAAACTAAGTTTGAGGTGGGTGCAGCTTGTTAACATTCAGTCTGGCTGGTAGATTCCACTCTTCAGGGTTGAATTTATTACAGTTGGATAAAAATCATTTAATTTCAGCTGAATTTTTAGCAAGTGAGGGTTATGAATTCGCAACAAAATTTTGGCGAAAAATGAAACGAATTTTTTACTATGGAGAAGCTAAAGTCTGTAACGATAAGAGACACTTAAGTCTGCAATCATTCAATTCGAAAATGTTTGCTGATGGCGATAGATGGTATTAAAAATCTGTTAAAATTAAAATACATGTGTTTCTGTAGTTAATGAATTTTTACAAGAACAAAATATACCATTGTTTATAGCGTCGTATACTAATTCTAGAAAGTTAGAAAAAAATAACACTGCTCAGACCTAAATTTTCAACCCCTAATGTAGAGAGAAACTTCAAGGTTTCGGGAAAGGATTTACTTAAAAAAAAGTTTCTACTTAGAGTCAAATTTTAAATAAAAAAAGTATCATTAAAAAATATTAATTTTAAAGATAAATAGGATCAAAGTTTCACAATCAGACTTTGGCGCCCTCTGCCCCCACAAACGAACACTCGCGAATCGAATGACTTCAAACTTAATCTTTCTTACCGAAAAACCATGAGGCCTGTTTCATTTTTTCTCTAAAATTGTTGTATCAGTTCATGGACCTCCCTTATGAATCATTGTAATGCGAACATTCCTGAAGAGGTTAATCAACCCAACTCTATCCTGCTCTTCAAATATGTCTCCAAAAAAAACCACAAAAACTCAACGTCGAAAACCCAGAACACACAAAAACAACACCAGCTGCAGAAAAAACCCTAAACCCTACGATCTTAAAATGTAAGATGAACATAAACATCAAGCATCGAAGACCCATCCGATGGAGCAGCAGATTCGCGGACGGGCCGTGTCTTAATTGTTTTCTCTGGAGCTGCTAATGGAATATCGACGACCTGTAGCGATGGATAATGAGGAAAACAAACGGACCGGGGTGAAAACAAAGGGCCAAGCCCTTCAGGAGGATCCGGGATGGCGTTGCTGTCTCGCGAGAAAAATGGAGGGCGAATTTTCCCGCGCGCTCCTTCTTTCTCCCTTGACCCTTCCCCTCCAGTCGTTCGTTTTTCCTCTCCTTCTGCGGTCCAAAGGGCGGGAAAGGGTAACGCAGGGAGGATAGTACGCACTGGAGGGAGAGTACGAGAAGGCAGCAGGACGACGACGTCGACGACGACGACGACGACGACGGCGACGATCGACGGTATAGTAGGGGTAACACGGTGTGTCTCTGGTGGGGATGAAACGAATCAATACTTTTGCACTCAGGCTCCCTCGGGTTCAGGGCTGTGAAATTTTGGCGCGAACAGCACCCGCACAAGCGTACTGCGCCCGTTTCGTGTCCTCGATTTTTCACGCATAGCGCACCGGTCACGAGACACGACCTCTTCCCTCGAAAAGGAGCTTTACGAACTATGGTACAAAAATTGTAGCGGAAAAATTAAACAGATGTGATGGTTTATTGTAGAGAAGTTCGAGTTTCGAGTCATTGGATTCGGAAATGTTTGCTTGTGGAGACAGAGGACGACAGAGTCTGAAAATATGATTCAAGATACATCACGTTGAACGTCACAGTGAAAACAGCCATGCCTGGTCAGACACGATGTAATATATTATTTTTAATATAAATTCTAAAGAAAAATATATTCGGGTATTCTGTCGCGTTTTTATGTTCCTACCTTAATGTTACAACGTGAAAATTGCTCAGGATTTTGTGACAATAAATAGTTGTTTAATTAAATTAAATTTTAAGTGCCGGTCTCTGGCGACCCTCGTGGCATTCAAGGCATTTTAATTGACTAATATTTTTTATTCAGACTTCTTTCTTTATTTGTAACTTGACCATAAGTAGTTACTTTTTTCTTGTGACCCTGGAGTTTCACCCCATATTATGGGTTGAATCAGTGTAATTAACAATAATTTTGTTTCGCCTTTCTAGAATTTGTTTTTGATTTCCTAAACAATGGGTCCATTTTTTCTTTCAACGTTTATTAGTTACGGACATACACCTATTTCAGTTTTTATCGAGTGAGAGTAGTGAACTGGTATAATAATTTAAACGAAAAAATGAAACAGATCTGATGGTTTCTTGTAGAAGAGCTTGAGTTTGAAGCCATTCGACTTGAAAATGTTCGCTTAAGGAGATACAGGGCGTGGAACTCTGAAACTTTAATGCAAAATATCTTTAAAATCGATTAATATTTTTTAATGAAATTGTTCTTGTTACAAATCTGACAAATATGCTGCAATACATCGATATTATTATTACTAACTGAACAGTTTCCTTAGTGTATAATAATAATAACATTGACTTCACTGCACCACAGCTATGTTCTTTATTATGCACATACACATGTCTCAGTAAAAGTATCAACTTCAGTAAGAGTATACATTTAGTAGCATTAATTTAGAAATATTAGAAAAAAGTATGAAATAAAAATTACTATTTCTAATAAATGTATACAATTACTGTCAAATGTATTCGCATACTAAGTACTTCCATAAAAACACATTAAGCATATTAAGTCTTTGCGAATGACATACTTGGTTTGGTTGAGTGAGTTAGGTTGCATGCATTATTAAAGGACAGGACAATTAATAATTTCGTTGGAAAATGCATGCACTTGCTACTCTAATTACCTAACTCACCTAAATCAGCCTAACAAATGGTTAACAACATATGCGATCCGTAAAAAATTTATATCGAGTAGTGTTAATATTTATGATTTTTCTAAAATTCACTAGTACATGTATACATTTACTGATGTTGATACTTTTACTGTAACATGTACAACAATCGCAAAATGGCGAGTTTCAACGCACATTGCTCACATAACACCTAACCTTGAACTCTGTAATATGTTTACCTAAACGCAGCTTTACCATCATCCTATTTCTTCAAGCTGTTTAAACGATTTATCGCATTAACGAGCACATGAGAGATAGAAAGAGTGTATTGGTTATGTCTGCTATGATTTATAATCGAAACAGTGACCTTGAACGGCCAGTATCTCCTTCCTCTGGTGTACTTCCATGTTTACATGTTACAAGTGACGAGAAAAGAAATCGCTTTGATAATAATATAAATTAACAATTAATGAGAAGTGGATTTAAGTGATTTTATGCAGGAATCTGGTTGGTTATTGTTACGTCGGTTGGATTTTCGATGAAAGTTATAGTTAGGCGCGTGCGGTAGTTAGAAGCCGTATATTCTTGCGGGCAAGTTTACGCGCCGCGTAAATTTGGATTCGAGAAGATAATTGCTTATTAAGACTAGAACTACGCTGATGAAATTTAATGTTCTCCGGTTATCGAAGAAACTTGTCGTGCTTCGCCTTGAAAAGCTGATAGCCGGACGATGATAATGCGATCCTATCGCGATGAACATGTAACCGCACGGTTAACGCCATTATCAATTAGTATTACTTAACCCTTTGCATCAGTGGCATCTACTTACTCTAAACACCTGAGAAATTTAAGAGTGACTTGGGAAACATTGTTATTTATGAATGTATAATTTAATTTTATATTACTAGAGTTTATAATTATATTTTGATCCAAGACTTAATTTATATTTTAATAAATTATATTTCAGGAATTATTATAATTGTTGTATTATGAGATGGTGTGAATTCATTTAATATATGTAGAAGTCTGATTATTATAATTAATACGTTCATCGTTCTTAACAATTTGACGGTGACTGTCACGTATAAGTGACAGCATTTGCAAATAAATCAGAGTACACCTGCTACTGATCTTACTATCATAACAGAGAGACATATCTCAGTAATTACTGCTTTTTGAACCCATATACGTTAATAGTCTTTTACTCAGCGTTCAATACTCTTTCGAACTGCAAAATCAAGTGGTACACTCCATTTAAAGAACACAAAGTGACTTTAATATCTCGATAAAAAAGCAAAATTACAAGAAACTGATTACTATACTGTATGTCCCCTTCGATATCCTACAAGTTTAGTACGAAAACTTTTTTCATATAACAAACAGTTCACGAGTAATTTAAGGTGGTCGAGTTAGGTGAATCGTCCTGTATATAGAAGACTGATGGTTCTGATTATATGTTTGTATTTCACCTACCAAAAAATGAAAGGAAATGCGCTTTGCTTATGGGAGGACCTGGTACATAAATATCCGTGGTCAAACCGACTTTAAATGTTCCGGTGAGAGGGGTGGATCGTCACAGGGGTTCAACAAATCGAGAAGCAATCGAGAGTCCGCCGTCGTTCTCGCTGTTTTACTTCCTGTAAAAACGCGAAATCGTTCGGTGGTAATAGAGGCTTCGAAACGTTCGCTCACGGGGTAACAGTATCGTCGTGAGGGGTGTTAACGCGACCAACCCCATCGAAGAGCACGCCGAACGTGACTGGACCGTATGTTCGCTCGTAAAACTTAAGCAAAAATTGATGGGCCGCGAATCGCGCGGGTAATCGAATTTACAGTGACCCGTGTAAAGTCGACAGTAAAATGAACGAGATGGCGGAGGTTTTAGATCTAACGTTTAGCTATAGCGGAGGGAATGGCTCTTTCAAGGACACCGAACAATTCCTCTGCCATGTAATGATGATGTCTACTTTACTGCACCGTGTTTGTGCGGAGATCATACACTAATACAAGCAAGAGAAGAAAATATATAGTAAAAAGATATAAATTCTATTTTTAGAATTGATGAGATGAATAATGCACCAACATAATAGAAAAAAACTTGACATAAAAAAAAGTTGAAGGAAAAACCTAAAGAAAAATATATATAATATGTTTATATTATTATGTTACATAATACGTATATAGTATGTGTGTATTTTTCTTCTTCAGGTTATGTTTTTTTTTATTAGATTGTATTTTTTTAATTATAGTAGTTCGAGTTTAATCTCTTCAAAAATTGATTGAAACTGAAACAGATGATTTAATTTTATTTTGCTTATATTTATTAAGTCTGACAAAAATGTGCCTGTTTATAATAGTATAACGAGATTTCTTCTTTACTTAATGTGGATGTTTATAATGTTTATTTATTCACCATAAAGTTCGTTGTATCTTTATGAAATATACTTGGATTTAAAAAGAGAATTACGCGTGCACATATGTGTCACTAACCCTCGAGAGGTTAAGGGGTAAAACCACCCTTCATAGAGTTTGTTACCCCTGACGCTACAGTAGAAATCTTTTAAACGATTGTCATCCAGTTTTTCGGAAAAATAATATAGTAAGGAATCTTCTGTTTGCACTGCAAATTGGATCGTGTATACAATAAATATGAAAAATGGAGCATAGAAAAATAGGGGTATGAAAGCTCAATCTGTAAAATCGATGAAACTAACACTCTATACATTCTGTTACTTGTTTATTTGTTGATTTTTGTTAATAGACTAACGAACGCGCGTAATTGATTCTTTTGCACAGTAAAAAATTTCTCTCACTGTTTGAGACAAATTTTTTCACCGCTGTAAATATTAAATCGTTTTCCAAATAAAATAAAACCATACAAAACAAAATTTTGTTTCTTTTTTTCGAAATCGTCCGCTCGAGTACCATGTACGGTGACCCACGAAATTTACCACAACTTCCTGTAACTTCCTTTCCTCCCTTATTAGTTATACATAGAATGGCACGAGTAATCAATTTATGCAAAAAAATCGTAGTGTTCCATTTAAGAGAAAAGTGTAATTGCATTTTGCAAGTGTATCGACGCACTGCGTGGAAAAAGTCACAGAGTCGGACTATAGAGCTTGTTAAACAGTGCATAATTTTCCTCTATGATTTTTTTCTAACTTCAAGAATTATCCTGTATACACACTATTTCTAAAATCATGGACCAATCTTTATAAACATATTCTCGTCCACCAGTACTCATGAAAAGTGTCATGTAAATATAAGTCACCAATCGATTTGTTTACAACTTATTCTCTATTAGAGATTTACACCCAAGAAAATTGTTTGCGAAAATCTCTTTGATCAAAGCCACAGGCCTTGTAAGTTTTTCTGCACTAATCCTCATTCTGACCTTGTCAGGATAATACTCATCATGGGGTTCGAAACCAATCTGTACGATCTAGTACAGTGGGACCTCGATTATACGAACTGTAATTAGTAGACAGTGTATGTTTATGCAAATACAGATTTTAAGAGTTCAATATTTTTTACGTTAATGCAGTTATAGATATGAAAGTTTGAGAATACCGTATTCTGTTCTGTGAATGTTTAAAGAATGTATTTTTTATTTTTTCACGTCTGCAGTCTAGTAATTAGTAACAGGTTGACCTACATTGCAACTATATTTTGCATACAAATGGTTATTTTACTTTAGAATTTAAAATAATGGCGGCATGGAATTAAGTAGAGAGTGGTACTAATAATAATGTTAGCTTGTAACTGGTATAGCGTGACTACTTTCGGATGATCGGTGTTCGGATAATCGAACTTCTACTGTACTTTTTAAATAAATCCCCGTCCATAAGTCTAGGGCACTTGCGGCGAATGAAGATGACCTGAAATATTGTTAGTTAATTACTAAAGACTTTAAGAATTATTATCTAGTTTAATACCTTGGACTATCAAGAATTCGTGCATTCAATATTATAATAGAAATCTCACCAATTACGTGTAACAAAATGAAATTTTCTTGTCGCCTGTATATTCGCGTGTCTCTCGATCACTGCTTCAACCAATTTTGCCATTCATTAATTTTTTTTTTATCGTATTTGCTGTAACCTGGTCCATGCGTGTTGTAAATGATTCCATAAATCAGCTTCAGGTTTTGGGCTGACCCCTCGGATTTTCCGATGCTAATATTAGGTTGGCTAAAAAGTAGTGTCGTATTTCTGCAGTAGAAGGCCGTTTTTGTTTCAAGACTTTTTACCGAAGAAGATAGGAAGCTTTGGGAGGATGGCATTATGGCGCTGCCCACCAGATGGCAAAAGCTCGTGCATCAAAATGGTCAATATATTGCTTAATAAAGTTTCCTATATTTAAAAAGAATTATTAACATCCATCCCTCATTTTCTGAACTTAATTTGTCCCTTGGTATCAAATTGACACAATGATAAAAAATCAATATAATAAAAACATACATAGTTGCATTTGCAAATTCTTTTATTGAAAATAAGGAAATGAAATTTCTGTACACTCAGGTCAAAAATTGTTGACATCGTTCACAAATAATAAAGCGTAATAAAGCGACGTGCAAGGCATACTGCTTTTTTACATTTATCTCATTTTTGTGAGAAAAATGTGTCAAATTGACACAAGGGATGGATGAGGGTTAATATTTCTTCTGAAAATTCCCACATTACTTTTTGGTCAATCCGATACAGTATTATAAACCCAGAAAAAGTTCTATAATATATATCAAACACCACCTTTTGTGTGAGATCAGCAGGTGTCCCAATACTTAGTACGGTGGTGTACGTAGAATAAAACATCGCCTCTTATCAGTACCATTAAAATCTCATGAATCGAAACTGTTGTTTTGGAAATTGGCTCGGATTCGAGAGTACATGTTGAACTTGATCCCATCCCTGGACCCAGGCTGGTTTCGGAGGGCCGGGTCGCGGCAGGAAGTCACTACGGCACTGCGACAACCTCTCCGTCGGCGGAACGTATACGTGACGTAGTTTAGTGGGGATGGATGACGTCAGTGGTCGATACACACGGTTCTCCTCCTCGAGTACTACGCCACCCCCTCTGACACCCGTCCGCGGGACGGCCGAGGGGGTTGGTTTTCGCTCTGTGGCTGGTTTTCGAGGTGTTCGCCGTCTATTCTGCCGCAATACGAGTCCGTGAATGGCCCCAGCTACTTGCATTCCGCAATTTTCACGGGGAAGGTAGACTTCGTTATTACAGCTCGAGTGTCACTGAGGATGCCCGGCTGGGGGCGGCGGAAAAAGAGGAAACGTTTTTACGTAGCACCGCGGAGGACACGAAAATTGCGGGGAATTGTACGGGCTCCGTGCAACGGGATGAAATTAGTTCTGGTAATCGTAACCGTCGACTCTAACCCGGTTAACCGACCCGGCAGCATAGATTTAAGGCAAGAGATTTTTCCGCCGTGTTTTACCAGCGCGTTAACGAGTTCGACGCTTCTTTTCGACAGTTTCAAACACGCCACCGTATTCGTTAAACGACCGTCGAACGGTCGTGGCTCTCTCTCTCTCTCTTTCTTTTTTTTTTAGGGTGTCGCGTACGGTATGAGAAAAGGAGGAGATTAACGTGGAACGACGGTGGGAATGATGGAAACGTGTTATAACTTCCCGAGGGTGGGATTCTTCAGCACTTGCACTCTGAGAAATTTTTAATATGATTGACTGGGTACTCCGAGGTGTTCTTGAGGAGAGTCTCTGAATATTCAGAGTGTCGTTTTTCTAATAAACATTTATGAATGCTAATCATTTGGAAATTGTTCATTCATTTTGGTAATTAAGTTTGCGTTGAAATAAATAAAATTTCCATTCTATACCCCGTTGTCCTCCAATTTACGGTGAGATTAGGAAAAATGTATGTTGGGTCCTTCTGAATATTAAAAGCGTTGTATTTATATGTTCTCCATGGTATGGTGAATTTAGAAACAATGCATGTTGAGTTCTTCTGAACATTAAGGGTATTGTTTTTTTAACAAAAATTTATGAATACTGTCGATTTAAAATTTATTCATTTATTCTGTTAATTCAATTTATATCAAAGTAAATAAAATTTGAATTCTAAATCACAATGTCCTCCATTTTATAGTAACTGTAGAAACAATGTATGTGGAGCTCTTTTAAACATTAAGAATGTTGCTTTTCGAATAAAAATTTATGAGTATTAATAAATGTCCTCTATGTCATGGAAAATGTAAAACAATGCATATTGAGTTCTTCTGAATATTAAAAGTGTTGTTTCTTCAATAAAAATGTATAAATGCTAACAATTTGGAATTTCGTCATTTATTCTGTTAACTCAGTTTGCGTCACGATAAATTAAATTTGAATTCTAACTCCTGATGTCCTCTGTCTTATGGCGAATGTAGAAACGATGTATGTCGCGGTAACAACAACAGTGGAGTGCAAAGGGTTAATGAAACATGTCCTTACGGAAAGTTTGCAGCTCTGGAAGAGGTTCCGCGGATGTTTCGCGAAATTAGCGAAATAAGTGCGTATGCGGAGTTAGGTTGGTCTCTCCATGGATGTTCCGAGAAATTAGAGAAATAAAAATATGCACACAGTCAGGTTTCGTTGGTTATTCCATGCATGTTTCGAGAAATTACTGAAATAAAAACGTGAACGGAGTTACTTTGCGTTAGCTGTTTTAGGGATACTTTGTCCAGTTATGGAAATTCAACTAACTACTTCTAAAATCTTGAACCAAACTTTTTTATCTCATTATCCACTTATGGAAAATTTGATATAAATGTATGTAAGTCAACAAATTCTTCGTTTACAACTTATTCTCCGTTCGCGATTTATGTTCAGGGAAATGTTTGCAAACATTTCTTTGACCAAAGATTGGAGGCTCCTAAGTCTTTCTGGCCTATCCTCATTCTTATCCTGTCAGGGTAGTATTAGACAGTATTTATCAACATCAGTATGAATAATAGAATATGTTAATAGAAAGTAATGAAATATTTGACTAACATCCTGAATATTTCAGTGAACATCCATAGTCTAATGAAAATAATCGTTCATTTAGGAGAACGTAATTCCCTGCAAACATTTCTCGATAGTCTACACATGGAGTGACTTACGCACGCAGTTACTCGAACCATAAAAAATGCCATTAAACGTTTATTGACGCTTGCTCAAAACAATCACCTAATTACTCCGAGCGATGTGGCATGTGACCTCGTAAATTTCGGTCACCGTGGCTCCAGCTCTTCCCCCAAATTCGGGAAAAATATCGCTATCCAACGTTTCAGACGGCAATCTACGAATCCATTCGTCGAGATATCTGTAAGGACTAAATTGTTTAGGGTGTGATAAGTCGCAAACGATCTACGTACAAGGTGTCTGCAAATTACACGACTAAACTGCCCCTGTGTTCTCTATAAACCAACACAATACTAACTCTTTTAGTACCTTACAATTTTTCATGTACCGCCCAGAAGTACCTTTGGAAATATGCATTTTTGTATGTAGCTTTACATAAGGAAATGAAAAAAATTATTTTCCATAAATTAAAGCTTGTAATCAATGGTAAAAAAAATCTGAAAAAAAAATTAAAAGTCGGAATATCGGTTCAAAGTATTTCTCGGGAAAACCATGGATCGTATTGTATGATGTGCAACCTAGTAATAATTATCGATATTGACACGGTGACTGTCATTCTGTGTAACCTAGACTTCGATTCAACATGAAAGTACTCTGAAATCATGCTCTTTTTAAGTAATAATTCTAGTTAACATTTATAGTTCTTGCTGATTCTGCTGGATCTTTTTAAATATTTTACTAACAATATTTGTGTTCAGATAAATAACAACCGAATTTAAGTATCATCCATATACGTATGAGTAACATAGCGGTTAAAGGGTTAAGCCGAGTGGCCTTAATAAATAAACAAACACAATTCATACAAAGGTTATATAAATCTTTATCGTTTTTTGCAATGACTCACAATGTACTAATACAGTTTGACCGCACGCAGCATTCGTCTCGTTTCCAAGTAATCCACAATGAAAGGGTTAAATTATTTTAGTATTGCAGTTAATATTGTTTGAGTCACGCTGGGAAAATCCAACAAACCGGGTCATGAAATCTTCGAAACTCTATTTCAGTATTCTAGAAAATTCCGCAGTCTATTTATTTATTATTTAATTTTCATTTTTATTCTCACATCAGACCACACTGGCACGGTTTCATCGTTTCATTCGAGCCACCCCGTATACACAGACCCTCGAGGGCGTTCAAGCCCGACGCACAGGTCCTCGAGTGTCCCCGTAATTGGACATAAAATCTGTTTTCCATGATTGACCGGCTGTTATCGGTCGGCCCTCATCGCCACGCCGTGATAAAAGTTCAATTAATCGTGCCCGTAAAGGTTTTCGTAGCGTTTCTAATTTCATCCGGTCGAGTGTCCCAGTTTTTCGGCGGAAGGTCGAAGGTTGGAGGGCGCCTTTAACGAGGTCTTACCTCGACGACGACGACGTCTCTTTTCGCTCTTTTTCCACTCGTTCCCTCACATCGGCCTGGAAGATTTCGTTACCCCCGGAGTCCGGTAATTCGATGGTAACGACGGTAATCAAGAGTAACGATCGAACGATCGCTTCGAGGACGAGAAATAGGTGAATCGGTCGAGATCGCCTGGCGTCTTCATTCTGTTTCATCTACTAATTTTAAGTAACGAACGTTTATTCCAAGAGGCGTTCTCTCGCTTGGTGAAATTTCTTAAAACGTTTGACGGTTCGGATTTATCCTATGGTTAATTATAGTAAGTAGATACAGCAGAACCTCGATTATTCGGACCTCGATCATCTTAAAATTGAATATCTTATGTTAACCCTTTGAGGCCTGGAAATTTCGAGAAACAGCTTACACTATGTGCTGAATTTTTCCGCGGTAGAACGCGTGTTAAACTGAATATTTCGTTATAATAATGTGTAGGATGTTGATTATTCAATTGTTCTAGTGCTCCAAACCTAGAAATATGTAACGAAACATATACATACATTTTAATAGTAAAGATTGTGGTGGAGCACAGTGAACAGCTGTGTCTGGACCAGTACGGTGACTCGCAGCACACGGTGATCGATTTTTTGAAACGCATATGCGTTCATCACCCTCAAAGGGTAAATTACAAATTAAAATTATCATTAGTAGACGCAGATCTTTATGCAATTTAACACGCTGACTGCCACATTACGTAGGCTGAAAACGACACCCCATTCTAGACTTTGATTCAACATGAGGCGAATCTCAAATTATGTCATTTTTAATCAGTGATGTTAGTAAATCTTTACAGGCTTTCACTGATTCTGTTAGACGTTTTCAGATATTTTTACTAATATTAATTGTAGTCAGATAAATAGCAACAGAATTTAAGCGTCACCCGCATATGGGCGCCATGGCAGTTAAAGTGTTAATATACTCAAACATGTGCAAGGTGTATATGTTATAAAGTAGGTGAAATAAAAAGTACATTTTATAACATTTAAAGCGTAAAATACAATTTTGTCGAAGTTCCATTTCGTCAACTACATTAAAACAAAAAATATCGATACCTATAATTTTGTATTTGCATAAATATCCACAGTCTAATCATTAGTGATACTGTGTACTTAATTTCATATCACTGTGTACTTTAGATACTAAATACACACTGAGAATAAAAGCACAAAGAACACAGTCAGGTCAGCCTTAGTTTGTGCAAACCTTCGCAACTCAACATTCACCCACATACGTATAGAATCGCTGGGAGTGAAACAACCTTCTTTGTTTCACCCTGTACCCTAAGGTTACGTCCTGATCCACAGGCGACAGAATAATAAATTCTGTATGAGACACTAACATGTACAGTGGCAAAAAATTTAGCAGGTCCCTTGTTGTATTATTTATTTGGCAAGTAGAGATACATTAAACATGAACCTGAAAATGTACACATTGGGAACAAAAGTGCAAAGAACACAGTCAAGTTAGCCCTGGTCTGTGCAAACATCCACTATCCACCTAAGTGTGGAATCGTTGAGAGCTGAACAACCTTCTTCGTTTCCCCCTGTACCCAAAGGTTATGTCTTCATCCACAGGCGACAGAATAGTAAATTCTGTATGAGATAATAAAATGTGAGATGACGCAAGGTTTAACAGGCCCTCGGAATAAAATCAGGATGACCCCATAACTCCGGTCCATTATCCCGTGAGTTTGAATTTGAACAAGCCGAGGAGTCGGCGCGGAGGTGTAAATGGAATCCTCGTTAGGGAGTTTCGAAAACGTTCTGAAGCTTTAGTGTCCCCGTAGTCGAAGGTCGTTGGACCCTCTCGCTTTTTTTTTCTCAACCCTACATTTAGGGTCACGAAGATAGATGACCTACTGAGATTTCGGTGTCACCGTTCCGTGTCTCCGCTCGGCTTCCATCTTTCAGAAGTGTCATCCGCTTATCCAAAAGGGTCCACCCTTTAACGCCTCTTTCGAACGATCTTTCTGACTTTGACGCCTCGATAGGAGTCTCTTTTTCGGCGATCTGATCAGTTTCGGCCTTCGGACGCAGTTCCAGGCGCTGTCAGTGTCAGAGTTACGGCAGAGACCACCAGAATGGACCGTTTGAGGTCATAAAGTGGATCTACAGAATGATTTTTAACTAGCGATGGGACTGATTCAAGAGATATTTGTGGTTTATAAGGATTTCGATGCTGATGTGTCGTGACATCGATACGTATCAAAAGTTTGTGTAATTGCTATCGTCATTTGAGACTAATGCCTGCCGGAGATTATACCAATACTAGACTGCGAATGTTTATGCAATTTAATAAATAGTATAGCATCTAACATTTGCAAAACAAAATACAGTTTTGTCAAAGTTAAAAACCCTACAGGTCTAGAATAGATAATTAATGTAAGAACTTAACATAAAAATGGTCCAGAACCATGTCTAGTTCCATCGACACAGATTGTGTTAATACAAAAATATGTATTAAATTTAATTAATAATATCCATTTGAAAATTGTACAGTTGTAAAACGACCTAAGAACCTTACACGATCAGAATAGATGATTAATGAAAGGGCTTAACGTAAAAATGGTCCAGAAATATTTCTGGGTCAGTGAACAAGGAACATGTTATTACAAAAATTTATATCAAATTTAATTAATGATACCCATTTCAAAAGTGCAGAGTTCTGAAAAGAAGTGACTAACCTACATGACCAGGATAAATAATTAATCAAAGGGCTTAACGTAAGAATGGTCCGGGATTATTGCTGGGTCAGTGAACAGGGAACGTGTTAAGACAAAAATTTATATGAAATTTAATTCTGTATCTTGGTAGAAACAGGGCCGATGTCCAAAATTATACGTTTGGATTTTATACACCATTTACATCAAAATTATGAACGTTGACGTAGAAAAAAGGACCACTGTCCTCCCACTATTATAAACAAAGTTACATTTATAAAAACGGCCAACATGTACCTTTTTCCAAAAGACTGCAAACTGGGCATTGGCCCTTTTTTTTACCAAGGCATAGAATTAATAATATCCATTTCAAAAACGCCCATTCATAAAAAGATTTAAGAACCCCACTGCATCAGAATAGATGATTAATGAAAGGGCTGAACGTAAAAATGGTCCTGAAATATTCCTGGCTCAGTGAACAGGGAGCTTGTTAATACAAAAATTTATATCAAATTTAATCAATACCTAATATTCATTTAAAATGCGTACAGTTCTAAAAAGACCAGAGAACCCTATAGAGCCAAAATACATGAATAATGAAAGGGCTTAACGAGAAAATGGTCCTGAACAATACGTGTGTCTGTGTACAATGAAAGTGTTAAAACCCAGATTTACATGAAATTTAATTAATAGTGGCCATTTAAAAAGTGCGCAACTCTAAGAATACCTAAAAGTCTTACAGGATTATAACAGACGATCAACAAAAGGGATAGAGAAAAATCGCCCTGAAGCATACTGGGTCACTGTAGGGCGACCCGATACAAAATTTGTACAGTGAACGTACCAATGCCAAAAATTGATCTCAAATTGACTAAATATCACCAACTTGAAAAGCACACCCCTCTAACAACACCTAACAATCCCACAGTTACCAAAAGTCTCCAAAGACTTCATCGAGGTCTGCTCAAACAACAGAACAAATCTCACAAACCTACCACTCTGAAGCCAACAGAAACTCTCGCTGCAACCTTCTCGATCATCTGAAAAGATCCTGCGTTTCGGTTCACTTCCACGCGAGGAACGGCTGGGAATCGAGGAGAAAGGGAGAGACTATTAGCGGGGGGTTATTATGAGTACTCGAGAAGAAATGTAGCGACCATAAATTCGATGGGGTTTCGGTGTATTATTACCAACCCCGCCGGATCGTCGTATTCGTACAAATTATCGTATTGTCGACGGGTTAACTTGGTTATTGCAGTCTCGGATTGCCCGGGTCCTTCGTGGATCGTTTCGAAGGGCTGATCAGGGGAGTCAGAGATACTCCGGGGCTGCGGTGTGTTCGTGAGTGGCGAAAAATGATAGTGGCGCGGTAATGATCGTGCTTCTCGTCGGAAGAAAGGAAAATGAAATGCTGGTTGCAGCTAGAAGGGAAAGGAGAATGGATGGAGGCACCCATTGTGCTCTAGGACTGATTACCCTTCGAGCTCGTCTCGTTGTTATAGATTTACCGACACAACCGGAACACCCAGCACAAAGGCCGAACGTGTTAATTCGCCAGAGAAACGATAGATAATGGAACGGATGCACCGACGGGATTAAAGTAGATATTGGCCCGCTCCGAATGCTGTATCGATGTTACCAGACGCTCACAGATTAGACTGTTCAAGGTCATTTCCATGCCTGTGCCTCGACTGCTCCGTTTTTATCTTTAACAGCAAGACAGTGTGAGGCGTTTCTCAGTTAACTCCTTGTCTTACGATATTTCTAGCGATTTTGGACGGTAGAGCTTACCAGTTAAGTTCTGGGGTGTCTTGGCAAATGGAGGACGGCCCACGGCACGCATAATCTGATTTTGACAACCCATTGAAAGCCTAAGTTACACAGAAGCAACATAGGAAGACATATAGAAAGTTATGGTTTGAAGGTCCTAGAGCTTTGAAAATTAGAATGAAAGGGAAGATCAATGTACAGTGGGTGATCAAATTATTAGAGCTAAAACACGCGGGTGTCATGCGACGACTGATAGTACAGATACAAAATAACGTCCATGTGATCAATACTTCACAAAAAAAATCAAGAATTTAGTGTAACTAGGCTTTCATTTAGAAATTAATGTTTTAATGTAAAATTGTCAATTTCTGGAGGTGGCTCTAATAAGTGGATCACCCACTGTCCATATATCGTAAACAAAGTGAAGAATATTTAATGAAACGAAGAAAGGGATGTGACCTGAAGTATCCTGTCTCTGCGTCCCTAGAATAGACATCAGGAAATGACCTCGGACTGCATAATTCGAGTATTTCTACTGTAGCGCAGTAACCTTTCAAGAACTTGAATCCTCCGATAAGATGAATCTTAAGAAATTACAAATTATTCTTTAATAAATTTGACAGTTCTCTGCATGATCGATAGGATCAAGCGAAGGTAAGACAGGATCGACTCTCAGGGGGATGATCGAGATTCGTTGAATGGCAGTTCGTCGGGGGGGGTGCATCAGCTTGTCAGTCGGTTTTTTTTTCGGCGGTGGGACACGTGCGCGGTACGTGATTTATTTGAATGGGCAAATTTGTGTCTGATGAAAAGCCAGCGGGCCGCGAAGGGACGGCAAAGCCGAAATTATCATTCCGTGCGCGGGCAACTCTTTGAAGAAAGCGCAAGATACAAATAGCGAGCAGATTATGCAGCCACGTGGGCGCACGTGCCGCCGAGACTGCAACCCCATAAGCTTCGCGTGCCTTCGATCCGTCCGTGATAAATTTTTATTTAGCCACGATCCATTTGCATAACCACCCCCGAATCGAACTGGACGGCGTATCCTGTTGCAATCATTTAAAAAATCGATCGATCGCGAACGTATCTGCCGCGGACTTAGAACTAATTAGTCTGGCGATTCGAGATTGCATTCCCGTCTGCGGAAGTGGTTCAAGGGAGTATTGTTGTTTTGAGGAATTTAATTTAATAGGGATCTGAAAAAAGTTCTTCTGAGATGGCTCATTCGAAATAAAATAATAAACGCTTAATTGGTATGAGTGTGGCCCTTCTAGCGCTTGAACTACGAAAAACGAAAACAAAAGTGATTTCTGACACTATAGCATCAATCTGAAAAATGGACAACAATTTTTTATTAGTATATTTACCTTCAAACCATTCGAAAAATCGTAAATATTGATAAATTTAATATTCTGTAGTTGGACCTGTCAATTTTATACGTAATGGCCCTCTAGATACATCCTGTATAGTATAACAAATATTTTAGTGATTATGATGAAAAGTACAGTCTGTGTTGACAAAGCGAACGCTACTTTTTTTTTCTGCTACGCGTTAGAGAAATATCGTCTTTCGATTTAGGGTAGGGATCGATCACAATGGCACGCTCGACCGAGCACTACAATACCACGGGCCAAATCAGCCGGCATTAGTCCTAATCACTGTCATTCATAAGCAAATTTGATTTCCTTTCCAGCCACGGGGCATTCCTAATGTTTTCGACGTCCCCCTTTCACGCCTCATTTTCTCGCCATCCGCCCCAATTCTGTGCTAGCACAATTACCACCCCTCTTCTCCTTCGTCTTCTGACCTTGCACATATTCTCTCCATTCTCTTGCAATCTCCACCTGAAATCTCCCATCAAAAATGTGTATTCAGGAGTTTAATTCGGAATATGAGCTCCTTAATTGGCGGGCGACGTAAGTCCAAAAATTGAAGAAATGTGTTTATTATGAATATAGTGAATATTGAGAATTATTCTTTATTTATTGTATATTGTTTAGTTCCTAAATAAGTTTTTATCTAAGCTGAAGTATGTGCAAAATTATTGACACATGATTGGCATAAATACAATTACCATATTAGAAATGAAATTATCAGTGCAGTATATGCCTTCCTTGAACCTTTACATACAGCACTGATTTAATCAAACCTTCGCTAAACTCAATATTCATGAGCCTATTGAAGTGGCTCCAGTTACATGAGCCACCCTGTATACTCAATATCACAGTACATCAAGACTTTCAAGTGAAATAATTAATTACAACGTTTAGAATAAAGACAAGGTGTTTACTTTCTCACTTTTTGTTGTACACTATTCAACTATTTATCCAAATTCAATTATTCTCATTCATAACGGTTTCACTCGCACACTCGCACACTCGCACACTCTTTTAATTCCTTTTCTCCCAAACGCCGCCTGTCCTAATTAATTGAAGTTGTACTTTAATCAATAACTGTTTTACCACTTCTTACAGTTCCAAATGAACAGTTTATTAACCCTTCTAGTACCCCAGAGCCGATATATCGGCTCCGCGGGTTTCCCGAGAAATAACTTGAGCCGATATTTCGGCTTCTAATTTTTTTACCAAATTTTGTTTCACCGTCGATTACAAGCTTTAATTTATGGAAAATAATTTTTTCTTTTCCTTATGTAAAACTACATACATTTTACAATAAAATGCAATAAAAGCGCCATATTACCTTTATTTTTAAGAAAAATATGTGAATTTTAATAAATGAAATAAAAGGTATTTCTTGGCGGTACATGAAAACCTGTATGGCACTAAAAGGGTTAAATATCAATAAAACGGCAAAAAGAATTACCAACAACGGCTCGTACAAATCTCCTGATTCCTTCCAAATGCTCCTTCACGCAGAAACGGAGGTAATAGAAATTCTAAGCTCGCGCTAGTATTTACGACACCGAGGTGCACGCATTAGCGTCCAGGGGCCATATTTCACCTTTTTTTCTCGATCTCCTCGGTCGAATTTATTCGTGGCGGCCAAACAATGGGCCGACCTTTTTTTCGTTCGTTCGAAAGTGACGGATTTGAGGTTCCCCACGATATCGGATAAAGTGCGTGCGCGGGCAGATAAGAAAGGTGAAAGGGAGGGGCACGTGGCAGAGGATAAGCCGGAGACGAATGGGCCAGTCACGCAATTTCGCGTCAAACAGACCCCTGCACGCCCTTCAGACCCCTCCGTTCCACCGACGGCTACCTTACTGTGGTTCTTACCCTCTTCCCGCACCTGCAGCCCCCCATCAAAAACACACGGATCCTCTGCTGAAGGATTAGCCTCTTACTCATGTCCCGACCGACACCTCTGTAAACGTTTTCAGGAAGTCCGGCTGTATCGCAACACCGGACGCGGCAATTAACTAGACAGACAAGCATCTGCTTCCGGGTCAGACGTATGAGGTCTTTTTTGTGTTCGCTCGCGCGTCACCCTCTGTTTGTTGATTCGTTTGTGAAAATTTGGATGAAGCCGAGTGCAAACTGATGTAATAATAATTTGAGTTTGTTGGATCAGAAGTTTATTTACAGGCAGAACTCCCTTGTGGAACTGACAAACGTTGCCAGCGTGGTTGGATGGTCGTTCCAGGCAAAAAAGTTCATACACAGCATGGGTCGCTTCGGATTTGTTCCCAAGATAGTTGCACTTTGTTGCGCAAGGTTCCATAATGCAAACTCTTCGATTTCCATGTGATAATCCTTTGATTTACTGATATGACATCGTTTATTTCGTTGAGTATACTTGCATGGAAAGCTTTAAACAGGAGAACAGTTAATGTAGGTGATAACAGAAGCTGCAGGTAGTATTCGTCACGACATTGCTAATGTTCACTGATGCAGTCACTGCAGCAATGGGTCATGGTTTGTTTAGGGCACTATGGCGAACAGTTTGAACAATAGCTGTAGACAGGAGGACATTCTACTGAGTGCCAATGCAGTGATTATGCGGCAATGTGATTCCGCAAAGAAGAAAAATACTAGTGAGGTCTTGAAGGTGTTCAAGACTGATGCTCTTCCGACTGTTAGGTATGTGGGCTTATACTGGCAGCTTGCATAGGCGGAGAATATTTAATGGTTACTTGAACAACATAATTTATTGGCTAGAGCGATGTACCAGCATCCGGGAGTAGGTGAGGTAGCATGGATGGGATGTTGTCGTCTCTAGCACCTGGCCGACTAGAGGTACTATTATCGTATTTGATTTCTGTAATCTCCAAGGCGCTATTGAGTGTGTTTTTTATGAGACACCGGAAGTTCGTGACATCTTCTCCAGATGTGGCGTAGCTAATTAAAGAATTTAGATGCCAATGGTGTTTTTAAGTCTAGAATTTGAACGTGTAAAAATTATGGTTTGTCTTGACTTGGCTAAGTGTCTGCAAGATGTAACAATCACTTTTCCCTCTAATAGTTGTAACAAAATTAAAGATACTGAATGTCCGCGCTGGTTAAGGAATGAATTGCAACATGAAAGTCTAACGATTTTATCCCTCGTAGATTTTATTTTTCTACTCTTCGGAGAGTCCTCTAAAAATTGTCTATATCCTCAGAAATCTGTCTTAAGTATAAATACAGAAACCACACTTCTGAAAGAACTATAAAACAATCATATCCTTGCAACGTATAGCAAGAAATTCAATTTTTTCATTGGTTCAATGGTTCAGTTCATTCTGGCTACAAAAGGAGGCAATGAAACACCCCCGCAAATGATTGATTAAGATGTGTACATAAATTAACCGAAAGTAGGGTAAGAAACGGTACAAAGTAGTAAGATATTTCCATAAGTAGCTGGGTAATTAAGGGAACTCCTAAAATAAATCAAGATTATAAAACTTGAGGCCATCAGTATGACTTATGTAGCAAGGGGAGTCTGTAAACCCTCCCTCGAATCGTTGCCATAATTTCCCACACAGACCATCATCCTCTGAATGAATTAAATCTCAGACTCGATACGACTGTACATAAAATTCAGGTGCCCCGTTTCTTATTCCTGTTCGTTCTACCAACAGTGTCAGTTTGCAGACTGGTCGAAAGAATTAATCAGTCGTGGATCCATGTTTCCAAAAATGCATCACCAAAGCGCTTTAGTCACTTCGAAACTTTCTGAGTCTGCCTTAAGTTTGAAGAATCCGAATTTTATACTGTGCAGAGCTGAAAAAATGTCCACCGGGACGACGCAGGAGCAAATGGGGTACATACTTCGTTTACTCCACCTTGTCACATGGAACTGTATGATCCGATTAGTAGATGTGACCGTTTCGGCTAATAAGGAAAATGCGTGTACTCTGTTTACATGATTGTGTTCAACTAGGTGGGTCTATTCCACTATAACCAATTAGACTCCCATCCCTTTCGCTGGACTTCTTTCCAGCTCTGCACAGTACATATCGTTACGACCAGGAGTAACGTGTAACGTCCTATGAGTAAGCGATTTACTATTACATACCTTAAACCAACAGTAAAATTTGGCGGTAGAAACAAAACAATACACAATAGTTCCCAAACGCCCCCTTTGTTCCTTAACTTTCGTCAGAAAGCGTATACAGGAATTGAAAAGAGTTTGGGATCGAGCACTTTCGAGAAGAGTTCAGCTTGCGAAGCCATCTAGCGGCAGTCGAACAAACCGTCCAGCGCCTGAGAATCGAAGGGGCGCTCGTCTCGGACCCAAGACGCTAGGGTGACGCCACATTACTATGAGCCAAACATTTCACTCCCTACGACTGGCAATTTCATGTGTACACGGTTGAGAATCCTAGGCGATCCTCTAGGACTCCTTCCACTCATCTTCTAGCCACTAGCTTTCGGTTTTGAGAATTTGGCGCTCGTCTTGGACCCAAGTCGCCAGGGTGACATCACATTACTATGAACCAAGAAAACATGTCACTCTCTACGACTGGCAATTTCGTGTGTACACTTTCGAGCATCTTAGGCGATCCTCTAGGCCTCCCACCACTAGTCTTCTGGCCACTCGTTTTCGGTCTTAAGAATTCGGCGCGCAAGTGCAGTCAGGTGATTGGCTACTTCTCCTATACAGTTTCCGAGCAGAGGATCGCCCATGATGTTCGCCAGTGTGGCAACCCAATATTTCTTCGTACAACGCGGAAGACGGTCTTCCAATATTTCATCCACTCCAAAATTTCTATATTTAGCCGAGTTCCTCAGAAATCGGCGGGTACGACGTGATCGTAAACTGTTCGGACGTCGAGAAAAGCGAATCGTCCGACGAGCTGGCATCGATACGCGGGCCATAACGAAAATCGGAAGCCCAATCATACTCAAAGGCACGGGACGATAAAACACATTCGTTCCGGTGTTCGGAAATGAAACCGCCGGCGCATCAACACTTTTCCCCGGGTGTTTCTGATCGCGGAAAAGGGTTCGAAACGTCCCGGCGCGGTCGTGTGTCAATTTACCGGACAGTTTCGACTCGTAAACACGAATCTCCGGGTCCCGTAACTATATACCATCCTCGGCGGTTAGCCGCGTGTCACGTTGCAATAAAATTCGAACAATATCGTCGGGGCATCGATTTTCTCCCCGGCCGTTTCTCCAAGATGAGAACGCAGCCAGCGCCACTTTTACGATTGAAATTCATGCGAGCGGGCTGACAGAAATACGACGACCATGCACACCGTCTGCACTATGTCCGTTTTAAGCGTGAACGTTGTTTAAGATTATGTTCACCCTCGTTCATCCCTCATTTCCTCAACTTACTTTGTTCCTCGGTGTCAAATCGTCACAATAGTGAAAAGATAAATAGTTAAATTTACAAATTCTTTGATTTAAAATAGAAAAATGAAATTTCTGTACAGTCTGGCATAAGATTGTTCGCATGATTCATAAATAATAAAGCGATACGAAGACATACTGCTTTTCTAAAGCTAATCTAAAAACGTAAGGTCTACACCTTGGATCTATGTATATTCGAAGATATTATTCATGGTCTTCTTTGACGTCTTCATTGTTGTGGAGATTGCAAATGATCAGAGTGTCAAACTTATTCCTTTCATAGCCAGAGTATTTTTTTAAAGAATTTTTTGTTTATTTAACACGGTGACTACCACAGTAAAAATACCCATGCCTGTTCAGACATAATAAAATATACTATTTATAACATAAATCATGAAGGAAAAAATATTCGGGTATTCAGTCGCGTTTTTATATTCTTACATTAATGTTACGTGATGTTTACGTTCCGTGTAATTCAGTGATGGCCACGAGAGCTGCGTTCTTCCCCCACTCTAGGTTCATTCCCCTCATATGAGCTGTGCTCTGGGAGGACGATAGACTGAGGGGGAACTGATACGAGGGGAGTAGACCTAGAGTGGGGGAAAGCCGCAGCTTCGGTGGCCATCTCTGTGTAAGACAAGTTTATAAATTTTATATGTTAAATTTTTCAGCTTAAATGGATTAATATAATTATAATTATATGCATATATCTCCTATTTTTGGGCAAATTATCAGCGCCGACCCAACAGTCGAGGACAATTTCGTATTCCTTGAGAATCGCGCCAGTAACCACTATGAATAAAATCGTGGAAAACAGATATTGAGTCAGCACATGTCGTCGAATACTCACACCGTCGACCTAACAGGACTGTTTCGAAGGGGACGGCGGATTCTTCGTCTCCTCGGCGAGACTAAGTGTACAAAAATCGGATCAAACGTGGCGACACCGCGGTGTAACCGTGTCTGTTCCTCGCCCTTTTGTTCGAAGACGGAAGGCCTCTTTCGAAAATATTTCCGCTTCGCGTCACGGATTTTTATGTCTCCCCTCCGCGATGACGGCATGGAGTAACGAACCGTGGCTACTTCACGAGCTTCTTGCGTTCGAAGTGAGAAATTTCAGAAAATGGTTCCCAGAACATCGTCGTAAATTGTAGGCGAAATGGTCGAATTTATTGTGAGAACGTTACCACAATTTTTGGGGTGATTGAACGGTAAGATTCAAGATCTCTCATGTAATCCTTGTTTGTGGCATGCTTGAAATCACAAAGGTTCGAAGCAATAGTAAACTATGAACATTTTATATCGTTTGAAAGCTCTGAATTTTTGCTATTTTTTAATGCAAGTTTTTGTTCACTTTCACGGAACCGCACTTTCAACCCCTCACATCGCTACCCTTAGACTTGCAAGGAGAGCTACCGAAGCGGTAGTCTCAGATTATAATAAGCTCTTGCATGTTGATCGATCATGTTATTACGAATTTTCTTATATACGGTTTTGAATGTATACGGCCAATATTTTAACAAATATTGTCACAATAAATATGAATTTTTACATGCGTAAGTAGAGTGAATATTCAAAATATAAAATGCATAATATCACAACACGAACAGGTTTATTTCACGCATTAGGGAGGAGGTTTTCTTCTGGTAGTTTCGGACTTTTTTATTGAGGAAATTCTTCCTAGTTAAGGAAGAATTGTTCTACTGTACTTTGTCTGTTAACGACAACAGTATTACTTGGCCTGAACGGTGAGTTCAGTATGTATCGAAAACGGTACAAGTGACGTTAATGATACTCAAATTTCTCCATATCAATAAAACAGTTTCATCAGCATCATAAGTTCTGTACAATAATTTCCTAAATTTTTAAGGATCGTATCTCCTCCTTCAGTCTCAACAATATTATTATTATTATTCTAGCAAGGTCCAACAGCATGTCACGGTCAACGCAGCCTCTCCAGTTATTCCGGCGAATTATCGAGCAATAATAAACCGCGTTAATCGTTCGATCCCTTATCGGCTGGCGTATCGAGCCGACGTTACCAGCAATTACGATAGGTATCGTGGCTGGAGGTGATCGGTGACACGGTGAAAATCCTGCTTTTTCCGTCGCTACGTAGCAATAGCGCAGGACACATAAGCTCGATGGCTAGGTGTAGGTGCGTGCGGATTGCGTGACATCTCTGTCATGCGTTACGGGCCTGTGGGAATGCGGATGCCCGTGGTTTCCCGCTGACTTTCATATAACCCAGCCGAAATTAGCCTGTGCGTGGCGGGTCTGTCCGAAACAAATACACCGGTGAAATTTCAATTGTGTCTGAACCGATGGAATCTCTGGACGTGGCTGTTTTCCGAAGATCTCGATAACTGAGTCGGCCAACGGGACTTTAGAAGTCTGATGGTAGGATACTTTCGGATGGAGGGGATTAAGCGTTATGTTATGGCTTGTAGACCCTCAGAGGGTCCAAGGTAGGACCGACGTTAGCATAAATTGGTCTGATAGGTGAAAGTACAAGGAAAGTCAGTGACAATTGCCATCTGAGGTAACTCGTTATTTTTTGATTTTAGGAAAAAGTGTTCTGTATGTGGTACGTTGTATTCAGTGGGGTTTATCAGACGGAAGCATTTTACTGTGTTCATGGTCGTAAGTTTTTAGAAATGTTAAAGTGACTGTTACAGTCTATATCCCCTCGATAATGTTGTTATTATCATTGCTGTCAACAATGCTGTTATTATCATTGTCAGTTTTGCCTGTATTCTTTTCTGCGAAAGTTTAAAAAATGTACCTTTTAATTTGTTTGCAGTTTTAAATGTGTGCGTTTAAGATATTTAGGTATGTTAACCCTTTACCCTACGATTTTTCCAACGATTTTGTGCGACAAAGTTTCCTATTCCAGTCCTAGAGTGCCGTGATAAATGAGGAGCGTCTATCAGCACATGCAGTTCACTTTTAACAATCCTTAGAAAGTCAATTTGTGCTATAGTGCAAAACTGTAAAGAATTGGCACAAGAGTTGGACTCGTATTTGTAACGTATCAATCATATTCTGTGTCACGAGTGTGACTCGTTGTTGTACGGCAAGGGGTTAAATTGCATAAATATCCGCAGTCTACTGATCAGTCACCTTGTGCTCCATACTGCTGATCTGTGATCCTCACAATTCGCATCCTAGTAATATTGGGTTTATCCAGAATAAATCCTACATTACTAACTTATTGTTAATCTGAATAGGTACGAGCTCTACCTGGTATAACAACAAATTCATTAGTGACACAAGATTAGTTTACCGTGTTCCACGCGGTATTCTCCTGTTCACGCAAACAGATTATGTAAAAGGGCATATAAAATGATACTGTGTTGCACGCTGATGCACAAGCTATTTCTAGACATTCTCCACTGTAGCCAGTACATCTTTTTAAACGACTTTCTATCCAATTAAGCGTCGAAAACACAATTTCCCTGTTTATACGGTCGCCGCTGTATGAAACGATGCTCATGAAGCCATTCTTCGGAGCTCAACACACGCGAAACGATGTCCGTGTGAATGACAGGGTGCAGCGTGGAGCGGTGTTGTCAAATTTAGTTATATTACACGATTCAGCTGCCCTACCGCGGCAGATCTCGATCGCAATAATTCGGTAAGCTTCGAAATCCTCCCTTTCATGATGAAAAATCGTGTCAGAGCTCTGCGCGGAGGGTGCGGAAGACGGTGGCGCAGGATTAAGAAACCCCAGACCCCAGCGTTCGACAGATTTGCATAAACGCGGCGAAATTAGGGCAACCTCGGCCGAAGGCAAATTGTATTAAACCGACCTACCCTGGAAACCAAATGGGAATCGGTGTCCGATTTCTCTTGTTCGATACAACCGGCTGACTTCGAGGCGACCCTAACTCGCAGGATGACGAGATCTTCACAGCATTTTCGTATTCCTGGGGAGGTTTAGATGACGTTGGACAAACAGAACCTGATGTTATATTAGGTCATTCCATAAGTAATGCAGTTTTTCTTAGAGCTGTGTTTAAAACAATGGAACTCATCATGATAGTCATTTATCTGTTAGGTGTGTACAGGGTCAGTTAGGAAGATAGGAAAATACTTAGGGAGGCGATAGTAGGGGTCAATGTGAATAAAAGTTTAGATGAACATGGTTATTATTTAACATTAACTATCTTTTAAACTATTTACTGTCTGCGCTCAAAATCATATATAGGGTGATTCGTAATAATACGATCCATCGACATGCGAGATGTCATTAAAATCTGAAACGATCACTTGGGGAGCTTTCTTTGTCAGCATCCTTCTCCGCGTCAGCAAAATATCATTGGATGGGATGGAGAAGCCCTGGACGCATACTTTTGTAAACTTTTAGACCGAAGAAACTCAACCACCGTGGTAGAACAAACTTAACCACCGAGGTAGAATGAACTCAACCACCGTGGTAGAACAAACTCAACCATCGACATAGAACAAACTCATCCACCGTGGTAGAATAAACTCGACCACCGTAAGGGAACAAACTTGACCGGCTCACAGTACACTTCCATACTTTGATCGCGCCTCCAATTCTTTGTAGTCGTCTCCGCAAAGGATTCATAACCCACAACTGGAGACGTAGGATCAATATGACTCTGTTCATTTTGTTTTAAATCCTCCTACGTTGCATACACTCCGCACTGACTTGCCATTGCAAGCACCCTGAAGCTAGCACACTTTAAACGAGCTGAGGTCGTGCCTGACCATCATATTGACTCTATGTCACCAGTTATTGATAATTTAATTGAAGGGTCTGATTGATCCAACATCATCTGTTATGTTACAAAAGTTGCAGGTCACCAGTTAAAGGGTTACATGGTTGTGACGGTTGCGATGCGGAGAAAATTGTGAAAAGTAAAGAAGGAGAAAAAAAGAGGATGGAGTGTTTCGTCCTGGGTCTGCTAGTGGACTCGTCAGTAAAGCTACCTAGCAGGCCTATGCCTTAGACGCGGGATACTGAGAGTCAGGTCACAGGTGTATGTACACCTTCATATGTCCTCCACGCGTCCACATAGGAAAAACTTACTCACATCAGATAATGTGTCCCCTGAAACTATTTAACTTTTGTCTGAAACATTTTTTAGCATCATCAACAGTTTCGAAGATATTCGAGTGGGTCGAGTTAAATGGGTCACCCTGTATAGGAATCGTAGAACAGTCGAGGACTTGCGGGAAAGTCGTGCGCTGCTGATCCCTCTGCTGGCGAGATCGGGAAGTGCTACCACATGGTGGTCTTAGGGTATTAGTAACTACGCAAATGTTATCGTCATGTCCCTTAACACAAGGGCGTTTCTTCGAGCAACTCATTCTTAGTTAATTAGCATAATTAACCACGTATAAACGCCTACGAGGCCCAAAAGATTGTAAAATCTACCACGGGCCTTTATAGTGTCCGATGTTCTCAGTTCGATGCAACGACCCGGCTGACTTCGAGGCAACCCTAATATTCGGGGTGACGCGATCTTCACGGTATTTTCGTATTCCTGGGGCAATTTTCGGGGGGAGTTTTGATTTACGGTAATCGACGGCGCTGGTAGAATGCACGGTAGAACGGGTCATTTGAATTTCAACGATATATCGCGATGAATATGATTTCCACGAGCGGGAGGCGCTCCGGCTGTACGGCCCTAACAAAAACCTCTTCTCTCGTTACCGTAGAATTACTGTTTCTACGATGAAACTACGTCCCTGCGATGGTACTGCACAATTTTCTGCCAGCGAATCGATACCTCTAACCATATCAGCGCTTATGTGTGCGGCACGTTTCGCGCGGATGTGTACATCCAATTATTTCTTACGTTACCGGGGGGTTATTGTTACAACGGGATTGTTTACATTGGATGCTGCGTTCGTTCAGTTTTGTTTCAGAGGAAGCGTAATTTAGGTCTTTAGGAAACATCGGGCGATGTTTTTAGGAGCACATAAAATAATAAAAAATATTCAATACAATGCAAATTCGCTGAATAATTGTCTAAACGTAGTTCGATCAATAATCTGTATTATTTGAAGAAAAATACGAAGAAAATATCCTAACAGTTTATATTTTCTCAGTATTTCAAAATAAAACTATTCAATCGAAGAAAAATTCGCTAAATAACTGTCTGAACTTAGGTCGACCAATAATTTATATTATTCAAAGAAAAATACGAAGAAAACATCCCAGAGATTTATATCCTCTCAATGTTTCCAAAAAAAGAAAAAAATATTTAATCAAAGAAAAATTCGCTAAAAAACTATCTGAACACAGTTCGATGAACAATCTATATTATCCGTGGAAACCAGAGGGGAAACAAAAGAGGAGGGTACGGTGGATGGAGCTCGATCGGGACCAGAGCTTATGAAATGTCTCGGCCATCGAGGCGCACGTCTGTGGCCCATTATCTGGGCAATTAATCGACACAACGACAAGGCCAGAAAATTGGCGAACGATACTGGAAAAAGACGGCACGGGTAGGACGGGGCCGCAGGATCGTATCGTTTGGTTCGACGAAGGGAGAACGTAGGGTCTCCTCGAGTTCTTCGACGACTTCGAAGATTCGTATCTATCGGCCGCGACGCTCGGCTACGATGGAAACTCACCTAACTTGGACCATTAACAGGCCATAGGGTGAATCGTTATGGCGAATTCTCGATGGAACCACAACGCGCGTTATCCGCAACGGAAGTCCGTGCCGTTACCGCTCCGCCATCTTTCTCTGGTACCCTCCTTTTCCCGGTTCCTTCAGTTTCTACAAATTCCATTCGTGGCACCGACCCACTGACATCCATGGTATCGCATCCCTGGCACGTGTTCCGCTTAAAACTAACTACCCTTGGCAATACCGTCCCTTGGTTCCTTCACTTTTTGCTCCCCCCCCCCCCCCCCCCCCCCCCCCCCCTTTGCTCGATGAAGTCGACTTCGTGCTTTCTTTTACCGCTTCCTGCCCAGCCGAATTTACTGGAAACCGTTGCTTTCCGGTCCAGGCCGCTTCCTTGGCGAATTTTTGTCGCTAATTATGAGACCCCGAAGAGTTATCACTGTTGTGTTTATGGGAACGGAAAAATAAACACAGCCAATTGGACCGTACACTAATATCGTCCATAAGTTTTAGGACTTTTGCCATTTCTGGTAAAGAAATAAGATATTGCAAACATTTGCAAACAATATTTAACCCTGCCGTTCCCCTCGAGTCTGAATGACACGAAATGAACATTTCATTTCCATAGGTACTATGCTTTTAAATATTTCTTTTTAATTTTTAAACTGTAATTAATAGACCGCAGATGTTTATATACATGCATGCGATTTAACATTTCGAAACACGTAAAAAATGCACGTTTAATAACGCCAGGAAAATGAAAAGCATGTTTCTTGAATATTTAAAGAGCATAATGCAGTTTGAACAATATTTCGTTTCGTCAACAAGAAATAGAAAATGTGGGACCACAGCACACAGCATCTAACGCATGGCTCACGTAAACATAATAGAAAAGTTTCATTAACTGCATTAGCAGAACAAATTTTGAACTGTAAGAGTGTAAGTTTGCATAAACAACCGCAGTCCAGTAATAAGTAACAGGAAAACTGTTATTTCAGAATGTATAATACGCAGTGACATAAAGACAAGTACACAGTGTCGATGGTAATAATTTAAGCTTATAACTGACATAAGGCGCCCAATTGTCCGATAATGGAGGTTCCACCGTACTTGGAAACTCGGATACTTAGAAGGCTATAAGAAAAATGGTCTCTCTATGCTGGAACTATAATGAGCACCCATTTTGTCGGCTCTGCTTTGACGAAACAAGATCGTGCGAACGTTCTTTCCGCAGACAGAAACACGCAAAAGGTTTGTCGCGTTTGTGTGTTTTCCTGTGTTGCTCGAATGCTTTACAATGGTTTAATAAAAAAGTTTGCTCGACGATACGTGGCGAGTTATAAAGTCGCTCTGTATGGGCATGGGAGCGCACAGGACGACATTTAAAAATATATTGACTGACTTGCATCAATGATTCAGTACATTTGCGGTAATACGATCGCTATAGAACGTTACGACTGTCCCGAATCGTTAGCGTCTCATTAATTCTTCACCGATTACGATGAAGTGCGCGTTGAGTTACTTACTGGTTGTGTCGTGAGTAATCAAGCTCGTCTTCAGACTTTGATAGAGCAATAAATCTGGAAGGTATCCGTTCCGTGGAGAGTTTAGTATTATTGTTTGTTTACCATTTGACCGCTTCGTGCCACGATAGTAGCGTTTGTTTAACCCCTTGCGCTACAATGACGAGTTAGACTCGTCATGAGGTTTTAATGGCCAACTGCGCAGTGACGAACTATACTCGTCATGCAATTAAAAATGGTGCTTTATTGCAAAATTTTTCATAATTAAATGGAAGCGCAAGGGGGTAACACGTAATCATTTCTATCAAAATGGCTGAAAATTCCTAAAAAATTCCTAGATGATATTTTATTGCATATAAATTAATCTTTTTAATAATGAAATTTAAGAAATAAGAAACTTAGAGTGCTCTAGAACGTTTATGTCTTACATGTGTAGCGTGTTATTAATAATTCTTTACAGATTATGATGAAGTACACGTTGAGTTACTGAAACATGTCGTAAAAAATAAGGTTCGTCTTCAGACTTTGATAGAGCATTAAATCTGAAAGGTATCCGTTCCATGGAGAGTTTAATATTATTGTTTGTTTACCATTTGACTGTTTCGTGCCACTATAATGGCCACGCTCTAATAATTAATAGCTTCTATTAAAACTATCAGAAATATTTTTTCACTAATCGACTGTAAGTATATTTATTCACCACTTGCCTGAGACTGTTGTGGCTTGGTTTCAACAAATACTTGATTATAGTAAAATAATTAGAATTATTCTTCAGTAAGCCTTATTTCTGAAAAATAAATATTTCTACTAATTGTAAATATGTCAAAAAATATTTGGCTGTTATTCCATTGCTACGCGCCACTAAAATGACTCCCGTACCAGGTAAGTGTCTATCAGAATTATCAAAAATTAAAGTCATTTCATAAATAATAAACATAAATATATTTAAAAAGGTTAGTTTTCTTGTCGAAATGGCGTTCAATGCATACTTCACGTTATTTTTTACTATTATTTTGTACTCTACCTACAGATATATGTCCTGTAGTTTCCAGAAATAGTAAAAATCATTGAAACAAAAAGCACCCCTATTCGCTCCAGACTGGGGCCGATTTTCCGAGCTCAATAACGCCCCTCCTTTCCATTCAGAGAAAACCAATCTAACATAAATTCTTCCACACAAATGACAATTCTTCATAAAAATTCTGAAGATTCCAACTGGACTCTAGCAGATCCATCCAATCTTTTCGGGGTCTGTACCGTCGGACCACGACGGAGCTTCTCCTACGAGAAATCCGTGCCGTTCTCCGCAAGCACGGTTGTTCCCGGTAAAACAGGGAGCCGACGGAATGTCCATAGGATGATTATAAATACTTCGAACGATCATTGGTATCGGTGATTCGTAACGATTTTCTACGGCAACAGGAATGATTACGCGCGCTTCCGGTTATTACGATTCCGAGAACGAGAGGCGCATAAGCGTAACGTGTATAGCCGCGGTATGCAGTTTTGCAGTTGTGTGTGCATCTCTTCCAGGGGTTTCTGTGCAGGTCGACTTGGCAGGGCATAAAAGGGGTTCGCTGAGTCGCCATCCTGTCTGGGTCATCGCGTGCCTTCCATCAGACCTCTCTCTCTCTCTCCCTCCCCGTTCTCTCCTCTCTGTTGCTCCCCTTTTGCAGATTATGAGGCGACAGGGAAATAATACGACGCATTATTATCCTATCGGATTAGATGCCACCGATTCGACACCTTTCCAACTTAACTTTACGGCGTTGTCACTGGAACAGATTTCATTGTGCTGGATAATCTGATCTTGGGGATTGTTGCGTCGCCAACACGCTGGGAGCCGAATGTTCGAAGTCGACCGAAAATTGGGATGAAGCTTGTCCACCTAATCGATTTCCCGCGTGAACCACGCGAAATGTTCTTCTGCTTTTTATACAGGGCGTTCAAACAGCTGGATTGTATTTTTACGAAAGAGATAGGAGTCTCCTGACCAAGCCACTTCTCCAGTCATCCATGACGGAGAATAGTCGTTTATTGTCATACGGCACAACGATGTGAACACTAACTTAATATGCACAGGACAGAAAGAACTCAAGATTGATACAGTACAAAATTGTCACGATAGATATACAGGGTGTTAAAAAAAGTTGGAGTCAAATTTCAAGGATATGTATCACTCATCAAATGAAACAAAGTAGTCTTAATGAACATGGATCCAAATATCGTTAGTTACGAAGATTCAATTGGTTATAAAATAAAATGTTACCCCTGTCTTCAGCATGTGTTCGATATGACCGCTGCAGGAACATAGACGCTGTAATACCAGAGCGACACAGTACATTCTTCTTACCGTTGCTAAATTACAGAGTTTATCCACGACTACGTATTGTTGGTATTGTGTTTACATACTTTGCTTGACTCAACGACCTATTCGGTAGGATTTAGATAGAAACGCCATGGTCTGTTATTCAATTGAGTCTGTGATTCAATTGCTGGCTCAGAGTTGAAAACATCTTGTAACTCCGAAACTAATGATACTTTCACCCATGTTCATGAAGACTTTTTCGTCAGTTTTGATGAGTACTACACACCCCCTGACCTCTACCTTTTCGAACCCCATGTGTAACCATTTCTAACAATGTTATCCCACTGTTACAAAAGTAACGACGTCTGTTGGAATCGTATCAAAACTTTTGCAATCACCTTCAGTGGTCCTGTCAGAGTTGAAAACATGAGTCACGTAAAATGTTCTTTTTTTTCTTTATATACCTGTGGTCAACTGGAAAAGCCTGATATGTCACATGTGGACACCTGACCACAGATATAATCTAGCATTGACTGGTCATTTTGACAGGGAACATGCAGATTTAGGTGGGTTTAGAGCCACTATGTGTCAAGAGCAACGTAGAATCACTGAAAATTGGGATGAACCTTGGCTTCTTCCTCTTCTTCTTCTTCTTCTTCTTCTTTTTCTATGTACAGTGTGTGTTGTGTCGCCAACATGTACGGAGTTGGACGTTCAAATTCGACAATCTATGTTTTATTCATTTATTACATTTATTTGTAGATTGTCCGAATACAATTCCAATATACATAAATAGGTAAGAATTACAACAAAATAGAAAAATAAATACAGTCGCAGCAACATAATATAAAACATGAAATTGAGCATAAATGCAATTACAAATAATTGATAATTAAACGTTATCCATACAGTGCAGAGTGTCCTGTGTGAAGATTTTTTAAAGCAATGAATCGAACCACTGAAAAAATCAATCTTGTCTATAAATGTATTGGCTGATTCTAATATTCGATTAATTGGATCACTTGAATGTTCAGTACCAAAAAGAATCATAAAGTTAGAGATCACGAAGCAACCCGTTTCCTAAAGTCCTAAAAGTCTTGAAACGGCACTCAGCGACAATAAACCCACGCAGCCAACAGATGTAGCAGAGAAATTTAAAATTAGTATAAAATCAAGCACCAGGGTACTCTAATCTCTTTTGGAAAACATGGTCAACAGATCTGCAGGCTTTATTGCTTTATTACCTCCGCGCACTCCCAAACAAATCCGCAGGTGCACTAAATCTTCCTTATTCCGAAACACATAGTGCTCACGTACACCCTCATCCACTTTTCATGTAAAAATCCAATCCTCCAATGATGAAGCTACCTAACCTATCACAGAATCCCATGAATGCAGCAAAATGCATCATCCAAACATGTTCCCCTTTCCAAATCTAAATAAGTAGACCTTCTAAAAAATTGACAAAAAAGTAACCCCTCCGACATTAGTTTAGTTGTCATACTCTTGCATTGTATCAGTGAATAAAATTGTAAATAAGATCGATGAAAAGCTGAAGAATTTTCAATTATGTTCATTGTACATAAAAATTCGAAAAGGTGGCATTTGTATTCCATAATAAATCGCATTATATATTTAATCACGAGTAGTCTAAGCAGTACCTTTAAAATGGTGTAATACAAACAGTGTAGCATTATTAAAAGTATGACTAAAATTGATGAATAATTTTAAATTATGTTCATTTTATATATAAATTGGAGAATTTGGCTGCCTTGTGTAAATACAGTGTGCTGGTCAATATAGTCAAAGTGAAAACTGCCATACACCGTCAAACACATTATAGTACCCTTTTAATTAATTTAAAATACTCAACTGTTTTATCGTATAATTGTTACTTGATATAATTATTACAGTATTAATACATTGACTGTCGTAGGGGGTACCAATGACCGACACCGCAAATTTTATTTCATTAAATAATTAATAATTTTTATATAATTTTGGGAGAATATTTACGTTGCTATAATAGTATCAGAGGATACCTATGGGTTAAAAAAGTAAAATATTCTTTTCCTCCACGATTCACGTGTAAAATAGGGCATCATATGGTGTCTGACTATGTATGGCATTTTCCACTGTGGAAATCAACGTGTTAATACTATTTCAAATTTTGTCAGTATGAAGAATTACTTAATTAAATCAAATTCAACGTGATAATTATCGATCCATTTTTCTGGATTATCCAGCACGCAACTTTTGTCACACCAATTAGTAAATCGTTGAAATATTAACTCTGTCCGTAATTAAGAATTTCAACGTGTTAACACGTTGACTCTCATAGTAGTCACCGCTGTCCAGCGCCTCAAATTCTATTTAAATAAAGAACTATTGATTTTTACTATATTTTCAGCAAATTTAACATTACAATACTAATACACTACATAATGCCTTCATGCTTTAAATAGAAAAGAAAAATTTACGTAGTGTCTGACTAGCGACGGCTGTTTTCACTGCGCCAGCCAACGTGTTAACAGGTGAATCGATAATTCTCAAATCAAATATTCGTTCTACTATACATTTCAGGACAGCACTATCGACACACGAATAATTCGCTTTGATATTCACGTCGAGCATCATGAAATATGAAATTGCCACTTACCACGGATGGTGTAGACAACTCCAGAAGTATAGCAAGTATAAATAAAACAAAATCGTATAGAATCGTGTACGAATAATGTCAAGTACGTTCCAGCTCGTTGACAGCCGCTGTTTAATTAATTTTTCAACGTGGACACTGTGTTGATGGAAGTTCGGGGCCTTGAAACTGGATAAACGCTCCGTCGAAGATAGCTGCGATAAGTGCTTTCGGTGCATTATCATTGACGAACTCACCCACGCTGCCTGCTGTACAATAACGTTCGCAATCTTGCATCTAAATTATAGCAATTTATATTCGTTTTAATCGCGCCACCTCGGCCGCGCGTAATTACCGATGCGAGTCATGATAAGTCTTTTTTTTTATCGCACGTTCGATGATTTCTACGTACGTGCAAGTCCGTATCTTGTCAACCACGTGGAAATTAAAGCGCGATAAGGTTAAACGGTGATTATTATAATAGTAATTTGGAGACACAACTGAGTTACGAGTTTGTTAATTACGGTGAAAACGAAAGCTTAGCAGTCTCTAATTATTCGTTGTCTGACTGCAATTTTCTTACCGGATAAACTAGTATCGGTGGAATTGTACATTTTTGTAGTGCATTCAGTGAACAGTGGGTGTTTATGCAATCTTTGCGGCTTTGTGAAATTATATTTAAAAATAAAAGGTATATCCTTCACATTTGTAGAAGAGAAAGAAAAATTTATCGAAGCCTTGTTTCTTTATCTGGATGACAATATAAAGACATTACAAAATAAGAATGTATACTTGCATAAACATTTGCAGCCTAGTTATGGAAAATTTAAACAATTTGGTGTGATTTAAAAACAGATTTCTAATTATTAATTGTCTAAGCGCAAATTTCTCGAGAAATCATGTGGAAATTTTGAAGAATTCCCCTTCTTCATATCAGAATATTATTTTCTGAATACCTTAAATCGTTGACTGTTAGTGTGATCACCTGTGAGCGAAGTCATAAATTTTTTTAATTAAATAACTATAAGTACTGACAACATTTAGAGTGGAACGAATATTGTCACAATAATATAAATTACAATTGCACAATTGAATATTTAAATATTTTTTCCATCGTGATATGTGTTTAAAACAGGTTATTGCATTATGTGTACCTAGGTATGTATGTCTATTTTTACTGTGACAGTTTCACCACAGTGAAAACAGCCATACGTGGTCAGACACGTGTGTACACGTGTAAAACATAGTGGGTTCAGTACTACAACTAGATAACTCGAATTTTAGTGACAAAACTTGGTATTTCACAATGTAATTAATTATACCTAACTAATGAATAAGTTAAATTTTTATAATAATTGTTCGTAGAGATCTGTTACGGTATCTTTATGTAGATTTATTAATCAAATGTGCTGTACACTACATTGCTGCTGACAAATTGACCGATTACCGCGATTGTCTCAGAACAATAGATTCTCAATTACCTAATTATACTACTGGATCCATGATATACCTAATCATGTGTACGTGCTTCTATCCCGTTCGTATAATTATAAATTTCCTTCAAATTATGTACAAATCCATAATTTTTTAATTAAATTAAATGTATAAATGCCGGACACCCCTAACATTCACAACAGTCATTACATTCATATCCACGATATTATTTAATTACTATACCGTCACAACGAACTTCAAAAATTCTTGAAAACTCCCCCAGAAACGAAAAGAGCGTCGAAACAATATTTCTGTAAAAGTTTGAAAATTCTGTCGCCGGACAATGGGGAAGAATTTTTTCGTCGCACGTGTTACCCCTGCAAGGGTGTGTAAAACTCGAGAGAGAAAGAGAAGGAGAGGGCGAGAGAGAGAGAGTGGGTGCGGAGGAGAGATTTGAAACGAATTTTCCCGATAATTGAAAACACAGCTGGGGATTCGTGTAGGAGGAGTGCAGAGCCGGGAAAGTTCACGGGTCATCGGGAACGATCCGTCGTGTAACAGGCTAAAAGTTCAAAGTTCACCGTGCCGAACGAACTTGTCGGACACCGATGTGCCACGAATTTTCGAGTATCGCCGTCGGGAGAGCGCGGACCGGATACTTCTCGTATCCGGAAGCCGGAGAGAGAATCTGGATCGTGTTTTACGATCCATATCAATACGATTCGAGGACGAGGAAGAGGTACGAAAACCGTACGTCTGTCCGGGCCGATTGAATAATAAAACTTGGGAATATTTAGTTCCGTTACATCGTCTGCCTTTTATTTCTCCATCGAACCGTCCGCCCCTCCGGCGAAAACTTTTTCGACCGACGAATTTCGACGGTCGTTTTGATCTGCTTGAAGAACAAACAGTGAAACGTTGTTTTTTTGAAACACGATTTCTATAGAGGGTGACGTATTTAACCCTGTGACGGCTGTAGATATTTTGCAGACGTTATTTGCCGTGAGATTAAATTTACAAAAGGAAATATATTTTACAAATGAAACTGTCCGGGTTATACAGGATTCGATGAGCGTAATGGAAAAGCGTTTTATCTCTGAGCGTTACATTTTGGAAAGCTACTTGAGAGTCATTTTAACTCTCTACAACGCCATGTGACTTGGAAGTTACTTATCAGTATATCTATATACATATCTATATTTTTTTAAGTATTATTTCGTTTATTTCTCACTGTGTTCAGTTATATTCTACGACCATACTGCCACCAATGAGTCTGTTCGTTTATTATTATGTTCATATCCCGCGATACAAGCTTTATCATTTATCTTTATCATTTACTTGATGTATCATTCTCGTCATACGCAGAAAAATTCGGGTTATAGAGGGTTAAAGTGTTAATAAATTTGTTTGCTTACACTGAATGCTATTGTTGGTCCACTCCGTACCGCAACAGTTAGTTTTTCCGATTCTCGAAGAGCGAACGAGGACACCTGCCACTGAGCGACCAGGCCAAGGTGTGTCGTTCGTTCCACCCTGTCTTGACCCGTGCACGGGGTCTTCGGATCGCAACATTTCCGGCTGTGTACAAAATTCTGGATTCCGCCGGCTTTCGGCCGCGACGGCTTGGAACGGCCGCGTTTTAGAACGGCGTATGTGTGCGCGAAAAGCACAGCAAGCCTCGCTCCGCTCCTGAATGCGAGCCTTAATCTCACTGTGGGCGGTCGACGGTGCTTTAGTTACATCAAAGTGGCAGTAAGCCACGGAAAATTACAGCTATGGGGTTTCAAAGCCGAAACTGCTTCTATATTACTCCAAGGATTCGCTCGGCTCGTAAACTTTTGCGACAAGTCCTCCTCCTCCCCTCTCTGTCTCTCTTTCACTCACTCTCTCTCCCTGCGATCTCTCTTTTCCATCCTCACCGTAGAGCTGATCCGCCTTGTTTTCCGCGATACGCGGAATTATTGGAAACCAGCCATAAATACCGTCGAAGATTTGCAAATTCGCCGTGCACGCTTGAACTTCCGGCAGGATTCTCTCGTCTTAACGCTTTGACTTCGCGTGCTCGGCGGATTCAGGGAGATTGCGTCGTTCGAAATGATTCGGGGATTAGGTGGTCGAGTGACTTGTTCAGCTGTTCGTCGCGGTGGTGTTGTGAAATTTTGTGACGCGCTTGTTGCACTTTTGGGGGTTTTTTGTACCTCTCACGATTGGCGTGATTTTCAGATTTTTTTGGTACGATGCAGTCTGTTGTACGTATAAATTGTTGTAAATTTTAATCGAATGTAACAGCTGAATTTGGCGGATTTCGATAATTAATGCACCGTGGACCATGCGTAACGAAAAGAGAAACAGGACCATTCAAGGAGAGCGATTTAACAACAGGTAGTCTTTATTTCATTTCTAATTGTAAGAAAAAATTCCAAAGAAATTGATCTCAACTCTCACGATTATTCCACACTCGTTATGCGATTAGTCTCTCACGGACCACGTTTAACACAAGAAAGTCGACGATATACCAACCGATTCCTAGGTACCTAAATTTTGTTAATATTGAAAGTTAACTCTTTGATTACTATCAGCGCCCATAAATGGTTGACAGAGTCGTTCACTGTGTGCTGCCGACGCCCATAGGCGTTTGGTGCAATGGCTCACTCTGCATTACTGCAGCTCAGCCGCACGCAGCGTTCGCCTCATTTCCAAGCAACCCTCAGTCAAAGGTTTAGGAAATCGAAATATTTCGGTATTTGTGTGTCCAATGGCCAGACTTTAACGCCGTACTTATAGACGATTTTAAAAAATACTCATAGACTGTACAAATATGTTAGAAAATCATAAGTACGACAGATTCATATAAAAAGTTTCTGAAAAAATAATAATACCGCAGCAGTTACGAAACGTTTTCACGGGGTGGCGTAAAAGTGAGCGGAAAGGAGCAGTACGCAAGCACGCGATTCATGCCGCTTCATAAACCATAATTACTCTTGAAAAGCACGGAAACAATTTCCAATTAAAATGTCTGGACGCATTCGAAAGTTCTCCAATTTAACACGCTCGTTGAATATCACCGGGCGGAGAAAAGGTGGCAGTTGTGCGGCCTGGAACATTTTAACACCTACGCCCGGCAGGATCGCGTGGCTGTAAAACGGGTGATTCGTATTTCAATTACCGGCGAGCTTCGAGACGCTTCGAACGCGTGGAACAAAACTTCCGAGACTCTTGAAATATTGTTGCAATTTCAAAAATTTGTTATTTGAGATCGATGGACAGAATGACAGGTGTAAGAAAGTCGAACTTCGAGGCGTTTTGTTTTGGTAAACGAACATTCTTTTTTAAATATTTGTATTAGTATAAGAAAGTACCTATCTTTCACAAATTAAAAACAAAATAACTCGTAAAAATATGGTTTATTGTAGCTACAGTAATGAATGGCGTGGGAGACCTCCATCAATTTGATTGAAACGAACACACGTCTGGCGTTCCAACAGGAACTCTGAAGCAGAAAATTATAACATTCTCTTAAAATGTGAGACAACAGCTTCAGTTGCACGTATGGACTTTAAAAAGAAGATAATTTGTTACAAAATGGAGGAGTTTTGGAAAAGAAAAGTGTCGAAATCAGTAGAAAATTTATATTTCTTTTAATGTTGCGAAGAAACTAATTATCCAATCGAAAATTCCGTACCGGAAACTGAAGATCATTTTGCTAGGAGCTGCTATTAAAAATTTGAAACAAATCGGATGAGAATTAAGTGAGTTATCCATCCGCCCAGTTTGAAAAACATCGTTCCGTGCCGCAGTAGAAAATTCCGTGACTGGTCAGACACGCGACAATCGCTTTTTAGTAATACCTGTTGTTAAATATCCAAACATTTACATATTTGGTATTACATTGCTTATTTACACTATCACTTTAACGTGTATGTTACTAAAAAATTCATAGGGGTTCATGGTTCTCTGATGAAATTAAAATTGTTACGTGTATCGCTGGTGGCGCACGTGGCACGCAACGTGTTAACAATTTTTAAGAGTCTTGTCCTTATTTTTCAATGAACTAACTGAGAACTTTGAAGTATTCGCAATCAGAATATCTTAAATCTGTATGTAGACGAAAAATATAATTAGTCAGATAAACATATAGAAGACAGTCGATATTTTTATATATTTGTTGAAGAAGTTTTTTGGTTCACTAAAACGGATATCAGATGAAGGAATATTTTTTTTAAACTATGTATCGAGGGATATGGATACTGCTATATAGAATTAAAAGTCTAATATTTATTAAAGTAACAATTTCTTTGGGCAGATATACCATAGTATTGACAGATAATGTACAACAAAATATTTGAACGCATTTAGAAAACGGAATAGATTTCGAAAAGATGCATTGAACTTCCATAATCAGCAACAAGTTTTGAATTTAAATAAATCATTTTTCAATTTCCAATGGATATTAAAAGTCTTGAAAATCTTGTTGGACATTAAAACACTATATTTTATTATTCTTTGTAATATCAAGGTTCAACAGAGTGAACAACAAATTTTTCCACTATGTTAATATAATTCCACTGCTTTGATACAATTTCCTCTTAAATTATGTGAAATGTTACGGGTGCTTCAGAACTTACCAATCATTTCAATTTAATTTAATTAACTCATTAATCAGAATAGAGCCCTATATTACATACAATCTTGGAAACGCTATAAAAATATTTACATAAATATAGTTACACTAAAAATAACAATATGGAAACGATTAACAGTTTGCAATTAACAATAGTAGTAAAATAAATTCACAAAAGGGACAAAGAGACTTTTATCAAGGGTTAAAATGTTTCAAATACGAAAACACGATCAGGTGGATAGAATTCACTCCGGTAAATGGCACGATATCGAGTTTAGAGCTGTATTTAGCGATGGAAACTTGTTATCACGATTCTCCGCGGAATTGAACATCATACGCGTCGGAACGTCGATGTCCGGAAGGGATACCGTTCACCGGAAGTTATGTGGATATTAAATAAGGATCCATCATAACGATCGAACATCCATCCCTCGTCGAGTCACCCCCTGCGCCGTTTATATACTCCGAAAGCCATCTTTAAGCTGGGAAACAGATGGACTCGACAGATCAACCGGAAACCGATAGACTTGATCGAACAGCTGCGTGAAACGTCGTCGAACATCATCATTCCACGAACAGATTTTAATTTTAAAATCTCTCCACTTTGCAGAAGTTACTGTTTAACAAATTTAAATTTTGAAACGATGGAAGAGCTAGTGTAAGTTAGTTCATTCATTAGGTAGTACGGTTATCCAACGACCTAATAAAGATACATACTGTCACTAGCTCTTAAATCATTTCAGAATTATTAATATTTATTTTATCGATTAAAGTGAATAACTGTTGCTTTTCATTTTATTATTTTACCCTCGGTTACTTCTTCCCTGAACCACGTCCTGCTACACATCGCTCTTTATATTTATTAATAAACGTTGGAATTAGAAACTGTCGTTTTTAAACCTAATTACAAATACATTGATGTTGATGTAGAATCCGTAGAGGTCGAATAATTTAAACGTTTATTAATAAATATGCAGAGCGATGTGTAGCGTGACGTGGTGCAAGGAAGAGGTAAAAATAAAAATAATAAAACGAAGAACAATAGTTATTCATTTTAATCGATATAACAGATATTAATAATTTATCAGCGCCGCGTATCTGTAATTAATTTCTTTAATAATTAATTTACTTCTAATTATTGCGATACTGAGCATTAATTGTAGTGGCTTTCTTCTGCCACTTGAATAATTTGATGACTCTATTCTCAAAAAATGTTTACTATTCTTAACAATAAATTCACAGTGAATCCAACCTCAAAGTATTATTCAGATCTTGTTTTTTAACCACGTTAAAACGTAATTGCATTTCAGAGTATATTACAAATTATAGCAGACTCGCTCTTACTGTTTTTTATATTCGACACGAGTTCGATTTCTTTCGGCGAAAACGGCTGAATTAACGAAACAAGCGAAAGCTTTCGGCGGGCGTCACGCAAGAAACATTCGAACTTTTGTTCTCCACGAACCGGTCTCACGGAAAAAGAAGAATGGTGCGTGGAGGTTTTGCGGGGACAACGGCGAGAAAACTAAAGAGGGTGCTAAATTCAGCGAGCGAAAAAACGAGGAAGAGTTGAAACAGCCTTGAGGGTGAATCGAAACGAAAGCTCTGGCATGTGAAACTATCCGCTTGCAAGTTTTTTTATCGCGCCGATTGCTTGCCAATGCAATCTTCCTCTCCTTTTTTCTACGACTTCTTACTGCCTCAAGATTTTACGTTCTTTTTCGAGTGTACACTTCGTGGAGAACAAACGTCACGGTTGAAATTTTGAGTGATGTATATCGGGTGAGGCATTTAACACTGTGACGGCCGCAGATATTTTACAGACATTAACACGTTGAGTGCCACAGTGAAAACAGCCATACCCGATCTGACATGATTTAATTTACTATCTTTTATATAAATCGTAAAGAAAGAAAAGATTTGGTTACTCGGTCGTGTTCTTCTGTTCCTACATTATTGTTTCCGTATGGGGTTTCCTCAGATTTTTGTGAAAATCAATAATTATTTAATTAAATTGAAGTTAATTTCCTTACATCGAGTATTAGACGGTGCCTATTTTATAATATTTAAATATTTATTTGTCATCAGTAGACTGCGGATATTTATGCAATTTAATATATCCAAATTGGTACATCATGGATATTTAATAATTTAGATAAATAAAGATAGTATGTTTGAAATATTTCAAAGAGCGAATGGAGTCTTGTTGAAGTTTTATTTATTTAACTGTAATAACATAGGAACTATGGGTGTCTAAAAATGTATATTTGCATAAACTACCGCAGTCTAGTCATCAGTTACAGTTATGCTCATTTATTTACTTTACATGGGTGTTACTCGAATGAATGTAATCACGTGTGCCTGACAGCGATTGTCACAGTGTTAAAATACTGCAGGCAAACGTTTGACCTGAATGAGGTCGCTATCTGATGTGAATAGCTTTTGTAGGTGGAGACGTAAAGGACATACAAAGGTTAACTTTCAGCACAATTACAATAATAGCGACAAATTAGAGCAACAATTAGCTATTACATTTTGTTAGTGTTCGAAATGGTGACGTAATTAATTAATTAAATTTCAATTAGATTTATATCTTTATTTTTTACACATATCTTCATAACAAATAATTTTCGAACCGATCACGCTCTCCCTTGACACGCTGCGCGTCCACGTGCTGTCTTGTAGGAGCAGCAATTCTACGAGACAATTTTCAGAACAACAATGAAAGCAATTAGCGTTTGGAAAGAACTGGATCGATCCGGACGACATTCCCGCGATAATAAGCTCGAGTAATTCAGTCAATTAATTGATGCACCGCAACAGGAAGCCAGAACAGCAAAACTGTGTCGTGGAATTAGAATAGTGACGTGTGTGGACGGTTTGTCGAATAAGATCGTCAAGGTTTTTCCTGGAAAGCATGGAAAAATTCTATAGACGATGAAACTCTCAAATGCGATCAACAGATGCGTGTGCTAATTTTTAAATACCACCCGGAGAACATCTCTTCCATTTTTTCACTGATCACTACACTATGGATATTTATACTATTTAATATATGCAAATACGTGGGAGATGCACATTTACTGAAATGAATGACGCAGAAAATGCACTCGTCGACGTTAAGAGCACAAAGTACAGTTTCGTGAAATACAGTCTTAGCAAATGTATTGAACTCTAAAAATGTATATTTACATAAACATCCGTAATCTACTGATCAGATGAAGTATTGCAACGATAGTAACTATAGATCGTCATTGATCGATTACACCCGTGATGGCCACCGGAGCTGCGGCCTTCCCCCACACTAGGTCCATTCCCTTGATCCAACATGATAAATTGTCTGCACCGAAATCGTCATGAAAACGAAAACACTTATTATAAAATAGGCTACATGAAATGTCTGTGCCAGTATAGCGGATATTAGCACCTAACTACCCTCCGCCTTACCCGTACGTTGTACGTACTAAACAGCGAAAGGGTTGGGTTCGACACTCTGATCATTTGTAACCACCGCAACGATGAAGACGTTAAAGAAGATGATGAATAATATCTACGAATATATTTCCAAGGTATAGACCTCGCGTATTAGATTGCAGGGAGGTTCAGAAAGAAACGACCTCGTACCCGGCCTCTCCAGGCCAGTAAATAACGCGAAATTCTGTGGAAAGGGTCAGAACCGAGTCCGATACTTCACGGAAAATTATACGCGATACGCGAGCTGCAGGCGTCTATGCAATTTCCTCCGGAGGATCGATCCGGGGTGGCCGAAGAAAAGAAATTTCAAGCAGTCTGAAAGGCTTCCAGCGCAATCGGCAGCCCTTAAACGAGCTTGAAAGGGTGTCACGCGTGGGCATGCACGTGGGCGAGTAGTTGACGACCTACGGTAATCGCGTGGGCATTTTGCATCGAGGCTAGGCGAAGGCGTTTTAATGCGAACCCCGTGCAGCTGGCAATCGTCGTGGGTGTGCAATTTTCCGGTCTCCAGCTTGCGATGGACCTTCAGCTCTTTGTTTCGTTCCGTTCGTCACGGGAGAGTAGGTTACTTACCGTAATTGCAAACCTTCATTCACTTTGTGCTGTGCACAACTGTTGCAAATACCATTTCATGATCCCGCTGATAGTATTGTTACTTAACCCTTTACGTCCTGAATTACGTTATCATTATTTTCTTACCGCGAATTTTATTCTGAATATTTGAAAATTGTGTCAGATAGCACATGTTCTAAGTATAAATATTTTTTACAGTATCTTTTATTTATTTTTTTTTATTTTGCCTTGTAGAATCACTCCCTAAAATATTTATCGCCTGGTGTGAAATATCATGTGTAGAACTGTGTAGCGGGGCCAGTGGAGTTATGGGAAATGAGTGTCCCCATAGCGGAGTCAACGGAGTGCAAAGAGTTAGAAACTGGCAAGGTGTCCCATGACTCATGGACGGGGGTGTAGAAGTCCGTATAAACAGCAGCGTGCAGCGTAGCGACAATTTACTCTTCAAAATGATCCGAACCTTTCACCCAACATTCAAGAGTGATTTGAAACATCCATATCCTAATACATCGACCCGGACTTTCCTTATTTCCCGTAGTCGGGCGTCGAAAGTCCGGAAAATCCAATCGACGAGCAGGAGCCAGTTTTATACCGTTGTCGTCGACAAGCGACGGGGGTTGTTTCGGGGCGCACCGGAGGAAGGGGGTGACTTGAAGCAGCTTTACGAGAAACCGGCAGTCATGAGCGTAACTCTGAGCATTTTCCGCGTTTCTTACGTTCCGTGCAAAAGTCTGCCGGCCGCCAACGCTTGAAAGTACGACTTTAATCCACTAACAGCAATGGCGCAGTTCGTTTGCGTTTTCTTGATTTACAGCGGGCAGAACGTGCCGGTGGTCGGGGCGGCCGGGTTGTTCGGACCGCGGGGGTGGCTAACATCGACGAGGAAACGACGTAAAAGGAAAGAAAGCTGCGGTCTGACTGGCCAAGATTTAGATTTCGATATTTAAAGCCGGGACGCATGTTGGCTGCCTCGAGATCGGGTCTCTCTTGGAAATAAATTTTCTTGTCGGGGAAACGTACCGCTCGGGGACTCTTGGAGTTTGTAAAAAGCATTCACGACGGGTTCCTTGGTGTTTTTGCAGTTTATTCGAACGCGGATGCAGAAACGATAAATTTCTTTCACGATTTGTTTGGTGACTGCAGGATGAATTGATGCTTCTTTATTTGAGTATATAGGGCAAAATGTGAAGGTTCAATCGAATTACGTACTCGTTCATTTTCAGTATTTCCAATAATCGTACGGCTTTGTTGCGCCAAATTGTGGTAACCCTTTGAGGTCTGAAAATTTTTGGGAAAAATGTGCCCCATGTGCTGAAATTTTTCGCTGTGAAACAAGCGTTAAACTGAATACTTCATGGTAATAATATGTATGATGTCGATTGTTCAGTTAATTCAATGCAATAAAATTGCAGAGTATGCACCGAAACGTGTATATGATTTAATGAAATGAGCTGAGGGGATAATTTATCCGAATACGTAGGTTTAAAGCGTACAATAAAATGCTGGGCTTGGACCAGTACGGTGGCCCGTAGCACACGGTGAACGATTTTTTCGAACACATATGCGCGTTCATAGTCCTCAGAGGGTTAAGAATGACAGAAAAAAGAGCAGTCGGTGCAAATGATGAAATTCGTAGATGGGGCGAGACAAAACAGGTGTGCAATTTCATTTTAAATGTTTCAAAATTATGAACTTGTCTTATGTTTTTTAACGCTTTGAGTGCCCCGTTGCATTAGCTGAAAATTACAAAAATTCTAAATTTTTATACAAAATAAATATAACCATAAATTCTACTTGTTTTAATTTATAATATCAGTAACTCATTTTCTTACTGCTTCTGTTAGACTTTATTATTTACGTTTATTAATACTATATGCAGTCAAATAAATAATGATTGAATCTATGTGTCACCCAGATATGGGTGGCGTGTTAACTTTACATAAGAGTATAAGATCAGTAACTACAGGGTGTCCCACCTAAATCTGCCACCATTAATTCCTTTGTTATTTGTAAAGATACAAAAAAGTGCTTCGAGAGGAAGTTATTGCACTCGAGAGGGGAAATTGTACTATGGGGGTGAAGGTCACATTTTCTGAGATCTTACTAATATGTAGTAACATTTTTTTAAATGGAATGATGGAATGAGATGGAATCCATGTTTAGTAGGACTTTCTTTATCCATTTCGCGAGTACTATCTACCGTTAAAGTCCTCAATCTTTTTTTTAACACCCTGTATAGGTGCAGGATACCTAGGGCCCTGACTTTACCACTGTGTGGTAATCCTATAAAGTACCTAATAGAATTGTGGAAAACTCTGTTACGAGTAAGTGTCCTCCTTTATGCGTTGTTTTGTTGTTGCCCTTAACGTTCTGAAACCTTTTTTGTAACATCCTATACAATTACAAATTACACTGTTGGCAGCGTACTAACTTATTCGTTCGACCAGAGTAACCTGCACATAATACACCCAAAAGTGTCATCCTTTATGTGTCGTTACGTTTTTACCCTTAAGGCCCTGAAACCTGTTCTTTCATCACCTTGTGCAATTCTAAATAATACGTACACGCTGTTGGCAGTGTACTAACTTGTTCGTTCAACAACCCGCCTATCATGCATCCAAAAGAAAAGAATAAGAGAAGAACGTTATTTCGATGCGGAAGATCAAGAAACAAAAACGTGAGCTCGGTATCCACGGTCCGGGCGATCATAAAATCCTACGTGTTTCTGCATTTCTAAAGCATTATAGTTACGAACGAAGCAACGACGTCCAGGAGGACACGTTCGATAACCCCGGGTGACGTGAGAAAATGCCGTTAAGCGTTCCCGAACGCAAAAATCCCATCCGCTCGGCCCCTTTAATCCGTCAGACATTTATAGTCCCGCCTACAGGGTGGTCGCGAAATGGCGGCTGGTTTCGGGTCAAACGGAGTACGTGTACGGGGCAGGAGAAGGAGCAAAGAAATGCAGTAGTAAAGGGGAACGTTATGGAGACGCGTCCTGACATAAATCACCGTAGATTAACAATAAAAAATATATTACCCCGCGGAGGACCGGAGCCTTACCTCGCCGACGACACCACCTACGACCCTTTTATACTCGGTGAGGCTGAAATAGTAAACAGCCGGTTGTGTGCGTGTACGAGGCAGGGTATCGGTTCGCCATGGAGGGTCGACGAGCACGTACGGCCCGTAAAGGGGCCCGTAACGAGCCCGTGAACCCCATGGAATCTCTCGCTGCAACTTCACTCTGCAACCGGCCAGACGAATTACTATTACTTCTGTTTTTGGATCGACACGCGATTCTTTAGAGATTCTTCATGATCTTGAAGTAGCCCCTCTGTCTGGCTCATGGGGACGTAGGCTTCTGGATCACTTATACTTGATTAGACTATAGATTTTTTAGGAAATTGTTATGGGGGTATTTTCCTTTCTGAGGTCTGCTTTTGGAATTTGTTTTGAAAAAAAGAAACGACGTGACTTTATGAAACTTTGTAGGCTTGTTTATATAGGTTTGTGCTACATTCATGAATTTTTGTATATTGTTATCATGTGAAGTATAAGAATTATTCATCGGGGAAGTTAGAAAAATTCTTCTCGGATGAAAACAAAAATTCTTAATTATTATGTGTGGCTAGTGCCTGAACTATGAACCTGTACCTAGTAATGGTAGCTGTTTGTATTACGACCCTGCACTATAATAACTATTCGTGTGCAGGAGTATCTCCTAAATCATCCAGTACACTAGTTGTTCATAAATAATGCATAGCTCCCTGAAAGTTTACTATAGCGGCTATTCAGACACAGTAGCTCCTCAACGGTACACTATAATGGCTGTTCGTACACATGTTCCGCTTCACAGAAGTCTACTGCAGTGGCTATTGTCGTACAAGAATAGTTACACGACCATCCGCAATAGTGATTATTCGTACACAGTAACCACACGACAGCTTACTATAATGGTCATTCATGCATAGAAGCATTTCCTTAGAAGTCCACCAGAGTAACTGTTCGTATACAGGAACAACTCCACGATCACCTAATATAGTGACCACTCGTACGCCAGTAGTTCCACAACAGTCCACTAACGTGGCCATTCGTACACCGCTCCATGGTCGTACATGAAATTTCCTGAAACACACTTGCACAAAGAAACAGACTGGTCTGTACGTGATTGCCCTATTGTATACCATTGGATCTTTAATAATTAGCAAATGTCATTAAAATTGACTCTAAAAGACACTGATAAAATATTTGTACTTCTCCCAGGAACACCCTATACGTAATCACCAAAAAAATTCCTTTTATTAAAGTTGACGTACAATTTGTGATAAATCGCAGTATAATTCCATTGCTACAGATTTAAAAATTTAAGGCGTTAAAGAAGGAGCTGAAGAAATGTATCATGATCTCCAGCTGGGATCTGTCGCTTCTGTCGCCGGCCGGACTGTAGAAGGGAAATCTTCTTACGCAATCGGACTCCAGGTTTACTGGCACGGTCAGGCGAATTCTTGCAGCGAATTTTTTCGAGAAAGCTAACCCAGATCGGTATCGACGAGGTCACGCGAGGCTTCAAAGCGCAGTGTAGTCATTTTTTCGAGATGAGGGCACCGGTTCTCGTGGGAGTCGTGGCTCGCGCGGACCTAACCTAAAGCCCGGGCTACGGCAATGCTACGTGCTACGCCCACCCTCTCGCAATGCACATTGTTCCCGTTACTCGCCATTATCGCGGAAACCGTCTTTGTGTGCGGACGAAGGGCAAAAATGTCTTTCATCCCCGACGCCCGGATCCCTTTGGTCGCATAAATACTTGATCCCGTGAAAGAAATAGCTTGTATCGAATCCACCGGCTGCAGCTTTAATAAACATGAGCGACTCCATTGCTGTTGGCATCGACGTGCCACGAATCGGTCAGCATGTTTCGGGCATCGTGGATCCGATCGTGGAAGATTTGACACAGTTGGTCGTCAAAAGCGATATTGATGTCATCAGTTGGACTTGAACTATCAATCGAGTCTCGAGAGATGGGGATAGCAGCTGTAACAGTGATGACAGTGTTTTGTTTTCACTTGATAAGTGCAGAATCGATAAATGCAACTCTTAACACGTTGACTACCACTGTGGAAAGTCCCATACCTGGTCAGGCACACTATAATGTGTGAATACAATGTCAAAACTCCCAGTAACACGTTCGCTACCATGATCCATTCGAGAAAAATGTCCACCATAGACATAGCGAACGTGTTAATGTACTGTCGACGCCCATAGGTGTTTGGTGCAACGGCTTGCCATGTGTTCTGCAGTTTCGTCGCACACAGCGTTCACCTCGTTTCCAAGTAGCCTGCTGTCGAAGGATTAATAAGCAGTCCGTATTTTTGAGACTGGTATAATATTATCCAACGATAATTCACCATGTTTTTGTTTATAATTGACTTTGACGCTGTTGTTTTATAATTATGTACTATTCTTTTGATTACTAAAGGTCTGAGGTGAAATTCAACCGACACGTTGTTCATCGGACTGTAATAAACGTGGCCACTTTTGAAATAAAATGATGTGCAATATATTATTTCTGTTGGATACTTGTGAGTTTCGTAGGTGACAAATCAATTGATTAACGATATGACAGCTGTACTTTATTTGTTGCAAGTGGATTAATGTCTCACCCTACTTGAACAACGTGCTTCTATACACCTATGAAGTCGACATTACAGCATTTTCCTACTAATGACTTTATTTTGTTTCACTGTATTCGATGATCCAGGACAGAAATTTCTTATAGATTTTCATTAAAATTTATTTCAGACATTCAGAATATAAACAGAGACTACCCATAGTGCTTCAAACCTACAGACAATATAAAAATAACATTTACAAAGAGCTAAGGGCTACCTGGACCGTATATGCCCTCCCTTCTCTCGCCACCTGGACCATAGAAACCCCTCCAACGCTCCGACACCGATCCACGGGGCTAAGGTTCGTTAGAATCGATTAGGCGAGGGAGCATCTTGTGTGACCAGACTTCCCGGTACAGGTCATCTTTGAAAAATCATTCCAGGCGAATTCCATTTCCGGAAGGTCCGCGTGTTTCACGGGAAAGGGCTAAGAAGGGGGAAGAAACACGTAATCCAGGCTGGCACGGTAATAGACTGGAACTTAGGTGGAGTCTAAGGGCGTCGCTAGCGACGAAGCAATGTTACGAAATGGGGCAGTTTTACAGGCAGTAAAATGTTGATTGGAATCCAGCCGATCGTTTCTCTCGTCCTGGCAACCCTTCCACCCCTTCGGAACCCCCTGCACCCGCGTTTTCGTCCCCTCCGGTAACAACGTGGCCGGTTGCATTGCTTTTCCAATGCATACCAAGCGTGCGTATCCGTGTAATACGTAATACGCAACACGGTGCTGTTGCTTGGTAGCCAAGTAACGTAATCGAGGACTCGGGATAACCCTCGTGCACCTCTTAGGCTGCATATCGCAATGATGAGGATGAAAAGTCTGTAGATTCATCAGTCAGAAACGAGATTTCGTCAGAAGCTAGGCTACAGCAGTTGGAGATTGAAGAGGAAAACGAAAAGGGACAAGCGTCAAAACTTATTGCACTGTCCTCCGTATGTTTTAAGATGTTAGATTTAGGTTTATGGAGAAGCAAGGCATTTTCGTCAATAATACATAAATATATTTAACAGTTCTAACTTAACTAACAATTTTTATAATTCTCTTTTCTTTTATATACACGTGGCGGTAGCATAGCGCGGTTCGGACTATTGCGTCGCAGAATACTACCTAATTACTGGTAAGACAGGAAATCCCTTGCTACATGTAAGCGTTTAATGCGTGATGTCACTTCCTAATATCGATTTCGGTGTTAGATCATAGGGACCACCGGCGATCTCCCATTGTGGCGGTACTCCCTACACTATCAGAGGGACATCGGCGCAAGACGTTCTCACAAGTTCTCGTCTTACTTTCAATTTCTATACATACATCTTTTAACCCTTAAGGTGTTACACCACTGTGAACGCCTGAAAACGTAGGACAAATTTAGGAATTTTTTGTGGTTAAATGATAAATTGAATGGAAAATCGGTTTCAGTGCCTTTATGTTACATGTCTTCTGGTATACGAAACATATGGTGGGGGAAATTTCACCTCTGATAGCCTTTAAGGTTAACATGATTTTTTTTATGATAGTTTTTAAGGGTTAAGCTTTCTGTAGTTATCCCGTGTCTAAGGCACGGGTCTGCTAGGATAGCCTTACTGATGAGTCCAACTAGCAGACCCAGGACGAAACGCTCTCTGACCTCTTTCCTCCCTTTCTACCCTCTCTCCATTTCTCCTTCTTAGCAAAACGCTACATAATCTAACATAGGACGCCAGCAATTTCTGTTAACCCTTTGCCTACCGCTCCTAAACCCGCGACCCGCGGTTCAAAACTTTTTCTCAGTGTTGGATTTTGGTTATGCGGGTCCGACTGCTTTAAATGTTACATTTTCTGCTGAATCATGGCATATTATGACACAATACAATTTTAAGCGCATTTCCGGTGGAATTACGCGACGAAATTTGACATTTTAAGTATGAGGGAATCCCAAAGTCATGTTCACTGTATTGGACGTCGGTAGTCAAAGGGTTAAAGAAGTACGACACTTTACCTATATTATTGCAAGAATTTGTAAGAAGTATTTAAAGCAGGTACAAGAGAGTAATACAATAAATATTATAAACTGGCCCTTCCTAATCTCCCGACTTGACTCCAACTAAGGAAACGTGGAATGAACTGATTCCATAAAATGTAGCTAGGTACGTCGTCCTAGCTGATTTCTGACTACGGCTCGCTGCAATTTGCACTATCACGACCGGGACCCTTATTTCTGCATGACGCTGCAGCTGCGCCATGCTTGGGGGACCATCGTCTGTAATTAAAGCAGAGTACTGCCGGGCCACGTTTCAGAATTCCGGAGATTTCCTTTTTTGGATTGATGATCGGGGGATTTTGATTCCAGGGGGTGTTTGGAATATTCTGACGAGGGTTTGTTACGATCAGGGCGAGGGGTTTTTGAACGAATGGCTTCAAATATTGGCTGTGTGTGTGTGTGTATTACAAGGGCTGATCCAATTGACATACGTCGAATTTTATGTAATTTTGGTATGATATAGAACTCGAGAAAATATTCGACGCGTATTTTTTTATTGGCACACGTCCATATTGGAGGGTGAAAACAGCCCCTGAAATAGGGGTAAAAAAGCCGATTTGACGGTACAGTAGGACTTCGTTTATTCGAACTGGAATTAGTAACCAGATACCTCGCGCCATAACTATGTCTCTCATAAAAATGATAATTTTATTTTAGATTGTAAGACACATAGCGATATGAAATTAGGCACATACTGTCACGAACGATAATTTTTTCCTGTAACTGATACAAGTGACCAATTTTCCTATGACCGGTGTTTGGATAATCGAGGTTCTACTATATATCTCAGAAACTATTGGACCTAGAAAACAGGTTGAATGTCGCCAACCCCGAGGAGCTACACTCGTCAATAAATACATACTTCAACGGAGTAACAACCACGCCCTTTCACTTTTGAACCACTCACGTAAATTTAATTAGGCGTGCAGGGTACCGTTGATATCTTCTTCAAAGACGAACAGATCACGATCCGCAACCTCGAGATTTCAGCAATGGAATGAAAATTCGAGGGAGCAGCTGGGAGGGTAAAAGTGATCGATGAGCTTCGAGTTTCGAGATTCCTGCTGAATGAACGACGGTGTAAAAGGACATCCCACGGGGGTGGGTGGAGTCGGCAGGCTCGAATATGCTTCAGGATGAGTTCCCTGCTTGTAAATACGGTTTCGGGGTCGGAATCGCGTGACGGATGCGAGGACAGCTTGAGAAACGCGTTACAACGATAGCACGGGGACTCTTATTGTGTCCAGTCCATGGAATTTATTACGATACGTCATGGTCCGACACGAAGGACCCTAAAAAATCGCCAAGTGCTTCCGACAAGTTTCGGTGAACGACATTCCACCCCGGGAATTTATGAGAAAATTACATTTGCTAAGTCGAACGAATTACCATGTGACGTATGGTTCGTGTTCTGTTTTTTTCTTCTTCTATTGTTCCGTGTTACCCTTCTTTTTCTGCGGTTTGAAGAAATTGCTCCCTCGGGGGTGTATTATTCTACCGCAGTGTGTATTTGCGAAAAGACAGTCGAGATTAGTCAGTCCAGATAAGGAGTTGAGGTAAATAGTCGAGTTAGAACATCAGAGAAACAACCGAGTCGAATTAAAATAGCCGAGAAACAAGCAAGTCGAAAAGTTGAAGTCGTAGTAAACCGAGTATATTTCGAATAAACAACAACTAAATTTGAACCAGCTATTTCGATATTACATCCAACAGAGTAATGAGTTCGTAGTCCAAGCGAGCAAAGTTAGGCGAACCGACACGACTGTGCTACAATGTGTTATCAGAAGAGGAAAAGTGAAAATGTATTATTTATTCTAAACGTGGAGTTTAATTATTATATTTGAAAGTCTATAAATGTGAGTGATACGGTTACTAATTATAGTTTGAATAATCGAGATGTTACATTATCTAACAAAAGTAATTTTAACCAAGTCACGAACGTCATAATTAATTATTACCACAGAGGAGGTAAAGAATAGACCAATCTATCTTATGGAAACCAGCGTGTTCGGTATGAAATTCTGCTTAAATTAGGCTACTCTTATCAATTTCGAAATTGTTTAAATGTACCGGAAGGCCACGTAAGTAAACGAAGAAGTCGGATGTGTGTACGGGGTAAGGTCACGAAAACCACTAGGTCAAATGCCAAAATATCGAATAAGTGAAAAATAATTAAAATCGAGAAATGATTAAAAGTCAAAATAATTATTTAAATAAATCCCAAAATTGTTTAGATGTGCCGAAAGACCACGTATATTAAACGAAGAAGTCGAATACGTATACCGGGTAAGGTCAGGAAAGCCGTTGGGTTAAGTCACGAAAACACGAATTAATTAACAATGAAATAGTATTAATTAATAATGAACAATAGTGAATTAATGTTAAACGAGAGCTGTGGTGAATATTGAACGCGATGAATATTGATTAGAAATGGTTTAGAAGACGATTATGCGAGCTTTACGCGAGCTGTCAAAAGATGTTAGCGGTAGCGCGGTCCGAAGTCAAGTGAGGCCCCGCGCAAAGCTCAGGTGACGCGCAACGCGCTGCGCACTTCGGTGTCACACTTGACTACACTTGACAGCCAGCAGCTACTAAGCATATTTTCTTATCAGTTGAAAATCGAACGTTTACCGTGCGTGCGCTCAGGTGTTATTTATCGCTCCAACGATTTTTTCAACCATCCCGCGGACATCCACCAGTGCACTTTAGTGGCCAAAAGTGTGGATACACTCGGTGGACAGTGGAGTGGTGCTCTAAAGTGTTTTAGTGAGAAGACTGTGATGTTTAGTGACTGGTGAGGTTTTGATTTGCATTTACCTGTTGCATTTTATTGCGTTTATTATACATTTTACTGTGGCTTGTCAGGAGACATCGTGTGTAGTGTTAATTTATTTTTTAAATTATTTTTCTCGCCGGTGTATTGATAATTTTCCTGTTTTTTCGGGTATTCGAAATACTCACGCTTGTAAATATAGTGAATGTTTTCTGTATCTCCGACTCTAAACATCCTGATGTCAAACATGATTTCACATGACAGCTTCTAACGGTTTCGAAATTCTTTTTTACATCACATCAAAATTTACTATCTACGCACGGTGCTGGTGCTTTGAAGTGTCTTTTTGAAAATTATAAAGGGGTTCCACACCCCCGAGCCATGCGACACAAAAATATATTGGATGAATGATCTATTCTATACTTCGTCGATGTTATTACATTTGGAATTCTTCACTCTCAGTTGGTATGGTGACATATTGATCACGTAACTGTTATCGTAGGGTCACACATGACCCGGTGGAGTTTTGTAGGGATAGTCATGAGTATTTCTACTATAACTATCATTACGAATTGTATGGAATACACATGAAGAAGCAATGAAAATTTTCCAAAAACTTTAATATTATTATTAATTATGAAGAAAACAAAAATGCCTAGCAACCAAAAAATAAGCATTTGAAAAAGTAGCTGGTCATCTGTGACCCAACGGTACGAACTGAGGGTTGAAAATGTGAATCATCCTGTTACTAATTATAGTTTCGATATTCGAAGTCCTGCTGTATCTAATTCTAAGTAATTTGAACGAAATCACGAATTGTTCCCTCATTACTTTTCTCCCTTCTGCTTCGAGCGTCTGAAGTCCTTTTCACGCGGGAACGTGTCGGTTTACAGGTAGCGGCGGAGAGTAGGGGAATAGAAGGAGGGTGGGGAGAGGAGGGGAAGAAGAGGACCACAGGGCTAACGCGTTTGAATTTTCGCGAATTTACATGCGGTAACCCGTCCCGGCGTATCAAAGCAACGAACGAATCTAATTCGTAACGTTAGCCGACGAGATATGCGCAACGGCATCGTTTAGTTTAGCCCATTATACACTTCTCTCCGGATTCTGTTATGAGATTTATGGAGTCACTGTGCCGTGATGTTGATCGCCCGAAGAAAATTCGAATACCCGCTTCGTCGTCGTTCGTTCAACAATGAACCCCGCTTCCGTATCCTCATTTGAATTTCGTTTCACTATCCTAGCGCTGTGATATTGTTACACCCTGTGTGAGCTGTATAATGGTGAGTCACCGTGTTTCAGCACTTTGAATAATTGATTTTGTTCTGATCATTTAGAAGACCGTCTCGTGTGTATTAGAAGAATAGTTTCTTTGAAACATGATTAGTTTAGGTTATTTGAAGAATAGTTTCACTAAATTTGTCGATTAACTACTATATAATATAACAAGTATTAATAAATCGTATTCATTCCTTTCTTCCTCGCAATTAATGGATGATTCAAGGAATTTACACAAAGAATTGTCAATGTGGAACAACACGGGCTTATAGATTGAACAACTGGAAAAGTATATGCATAACTGACTGAAAAACAGCGTTAATTGAAATCTATAATAACTACTTAGAAAATATTAGGTTCATTCATAAATAACTTCCAGCATATACTATATTATTTATTCTCAAAAATTCAAACAGCTTATCTATGCAACTGACTTTACTTTCATATCAGAAAGTAAACAACCCTCAAACTTGGACATGCCACAGAAGTAACAGAAATAATTTTTAATGAATTACTCAACAAATTGAAAAAGACAAACTGGAACCTATTTCTAACTCGACTTAATCGTTTCCACGCTAACAAGAATAACAAGAATTTTGTAAGAAACGTTATAATATTGCTAGGACTTCTAGCACGTAAAATGTCTTTTGGTCTTTCAAGAGCGCGTGACTTCGTCGGTGACTCGTCACAGAACGACTGCCGTCGCCCTTTTCCGAAGCTGTGACGGTTCCTCAACGAAAACATAAACCGATCTCCTTTCGATAATGGTGGCGGGTCATCGGCTTCCCAGAATCAACGTCGCTGCGCAGCATTCGGCACGTGTCAGACCCTGAAGCTCCGCGTTAAAAAGAATGTGTCTTACAATTTCGTGTACATTGCCAAAATTCCTAAAAAATTCATGAAAAATATCAAAGATACCAGCGTATCAAACAGTATTCGTCTCACAGAACGCGGTCGGCTGATGGTGAGAGCTGTTTCGCTCAGAAAGACTTTAATAACACGTGGCAGGAGTTAATAGATAATGCGCGGGTTTTTCGAAATTTACGAGGTCGGCCGATACGGGAGAGGCGTGTATCGAGAGGCTCCGTAAATCATAATCGAAAACCGGGCAGCGATTCAGATATCTACTTTCAGTCGGTCGAGATCACACGAGATGTTCCCGTATAAAGTCACACGCACGCACCTCCACGCCGTGAGCCTTGTAATTTGCATAATACTCGCTCGCCATGTACCAGGAGGGAACGCGTCACGGCTTAAAGGCACTAAATTAAGATTTGCAACAATGTTGCGATGGTCGTTCGCCGGCGAAGGAAAGACAGAACGTCAGATAGAGAGAGAGAGAGAACGAGAGAAAAACATAAAACACGGCCTGTTACACGTACTGGCCATTTCCTGCGCGGCCAGGTGAAACCGAATATTACCCGCGTTTCTGCAGCTATCAATTATTTCTACGGTGTTTTTTGTCCTCTTCGCCCCATCGACATAACCTCGATGGACTTCCGAAAACGCGAGCGCAATGGAAAAGGAGAGGACGCGGACGAGCGAGAGGAATGAAAAATAAAATAAGGAAGCGAAGATACGCAACGAATTACAGTCGCTCCTCTTGATTTATACCTCCGCGAGAGAATTGAGATTAACGAGGTGCGCCGCGTTTCCTTGTAAGTAATTTCGCGCTTTGTATGTACTTTGTATTCGAGGCTTATCTCGTTCGAGACCTCGACCGAGTCGGATGATTGCGTTCACCGAGGGACACCACGGCGAAAATGTTTCTGCTCCTTTTGCCCGGCGAGAAAGGAAAGTTGTCGGGTGTCAGCGAGTTTGGGGACCCGAATGTGTAACAGGAAAAAAATTGTATATTTTTTATGGCATTTTTTTATGTAGGCCACATAATTTATCCGTATTTTTAATAGCGACACGTGTAGGTCAACACTTTGATCGTCATGTCACCCACATATGGGTAACACCTGAATTCAGTTACTATTTATTTGACTACCAGTAGTACTAGGAAAAATATTTAAAGGGGTCTAACAGAACCATGACAAAAATTATGAAGAACTGCTAAATCATCGATTAAAAAGAGCATAATTTGAGATTACTCTCGCGTTGTATCAGTCTAGAAATGTGTGTCGTTTTCAGCCTACACAGTGTGGAAGTCAATGTGTTAATATGTAATAATGGACAATGGAACTCAGGGAACCCAAAACGTCTGAATTATGTGAAATTGTATGAGAATATAGTATTATTTGGGGCAAGCATGAATTTTTGTCCAAACACCTTTGAGACACGCGAAGTCAACCCTTAATATTTAAAAGGTGAATCTGCACTAATGGCGAACAAAGTTGAGACATACAAGGGAGTTTAACAAATTCTGATAATAAATTCTGTTTTGTGAAACCATATCTTTTTAGACCTCCACGCACGCTCTTGTGTACTGCGATATTACTATTCAAATTTTATTAAACAATTTCTTTCTGTTTCTTATAGTTAAAGATTTTTGTGGGAATATAACTCCACATTCTCATAAAGTTTTATGTAAATCGGTGATTCTTTTGTAATCCCAAGTATAAGGCATTCGATAATTATTGTAAAAAGTGTAGGAACAATAACTCTAACTAACATCTACATCTTCATCAATGGAAATAGGAAAAATTGCATGCAAGTAATGTAGTGATTGCCACGGGAACTCCAGCTTTCCCCCACTCTGGGTTTATTCTCCTCGTTTCAGTTCCCTACAGTTCACTCATCTTTCCCCCTCGGCCCATCGCAATCACAGATCACAGCCTACGTAAGGGGAATGGAGTTAGAGTGGGGGAAGGCCACAGCTCCCGTGACCATCACCGAATTAATTCTTAATTCACGAACCCCCTATGATAAAATGTCCAAATTGAAACATTCTTTCTTGTTAACACGTTGAGTGCAGCAGTGAAAGCAGTCATACTTAACCAGACACGATCTAATCGACTACTTTTTATATAAATCGTAAAGAGAAGAAAGATTTGCGTACTCACAGGGGTCATAGGTGACGGGTATCTGAAATTTTCTTATATTAAGTACCTAATCATTTTCATAAAATTTTAGGATAATATCTATATGCTAATAATAGTATAAGGTAATACATATGCGTTCAAAAAGTGAAATATTCTTTTCCTTCACGATTTCTGTTTAAAATAGGACTTTATATCGTGTCTGACTAGGTATAGCAGGTTCCACTGTGGCATTTAACGTGTAAACTATTTTTTAAATACATTGTAAAGGAAAACAAGATTTGAGTACTCAATCATGTTCTTCTTTCCTACATTATTGTTTCAGTATGAAGTTTCCTCAGAATTTTGTGACAATCAATAATTACTGAATTAAATTAAATTTGCTATGCTGATTATTGTTGGCCCTCGCGCCATTCAACGTGTTAACAAACGTTTTCATATCAAATGGTTCCAGGGTGGCGAAATTAGGTGCCAACCCAATAATTTGTTAAAAAAACTTCGACGCGAGGCGTTGTCACGCATATTTCAGTACAGTAAAATCGCAGATTCAGTGTCTTGAGGAGGGCAATTATTTTCCGCGACTTTTCTCGTTGCCCGACTTCGATGCGATTGGAATTTTTCGCGAGACACGGGGGGCGGCGAGGAGGAAGAAAAAGAGACGCTGACTGGCATGTTCGAAGCAGTCGCGGATGTCCTTCTGGCAGCGACGATCAGATCGTAAAACTCAGTGTCGCGGTAATAACTATGGTAATAACTGGGCGCAATAACACGTAGCCATCAGCCAGGGCGAACGTTGTCGAACAAAGCGAGAGAGGAAGGAAACGAACGCAGAGGGAAACATGTCGGTTCCACGGTTTCGTCTTCTCGTCGCTCGCGTTTTCGCCTGGCTGCTTTCACGACCGCCGTCGAACGAAAAACGCGAATACCGTGGCCGAATTATGAATTGCGAACCAGATCGAACGGGTTCGCGATTTCTTCTTCTTCTTCTTTTGTACGTAAGCCGGAATCGGCTGATGAGATCATTCAGCCGGGGGACCTACTACAGTTTTAGGTGGCTACTGAACCACCGTATTGTCCACAGCATAATACAAGCACTGAAGCTGATCCGTGATCATCGTGCATTAACACTTCGAACTCCTTTGTCGAGTGTGATTCGACATCGATTTTATTCACAGGTACTCCTGACAATTTTAAATTGTCAGTTTAAATATGCATTTTATTTCGCAATATTTCGTTTTACCTACATAAGCAATATTACATGTATATAACCCTTTTTTGTAACAAAAAAGTCATTGAAATGTTCAGGTACACGATTGTTTGGATCTAATTGGTTCCTACTAATCAACTGTCTTTTGAAATATATTTCAAATGGAACACTTAAAATAATTGGGAGTTATTGAAAAGAAAATGAAAAAAAGATTAGGAGTTCAAAGGGGTAACTTCGGTTATCTTACGAGAACCGATGTTTGTTTTTTAAATTTATTGTCTAGATCAATACAATGCTATAATAAATTTGTTTGTGCGACAAACACCGCAATGAACTATCAGGCAGAAGAAAGATAATACTGCAAACTTAATAGCCTACTTGAAAGCTTTTCTAAGTTACATACTTATTAATAGGTAGGAAAAGAGTTTCACCTACATACATCTGTTTTGTTTTCATTTTCGATTACAATTATTTACACAGTCTCGATTATTTTTTTTTTCTTCGTTGTTCACAGATTTTCGTCAATAATCATTTCATGAATGTATCATCAGTCGAAAAAAATAACGACGAAATATATCAGTGGAGCGAGTTTCGTGGACTATGACGTTTCGAAATTGACGTGTAATTTTATTTAACTTTCCCATTTAATGATGGTTAAATAAATGTTTTCAGATGTCTTAGGACCTATGGATGCCTGCTACATACAAATTTTACGTTGCCACTTCGAGACGTGCCGCTTTGAAACAAGTGATTATATCCGTACGTCAGCTGCATAATGTCGCTGAACGTGTTTAACTCAGTGCCGCAAATGACGGCTACAGCTGTCGGGTTTTGGTTGATGTGCTGGCAAATGACGGCTATCGCAGTCGTCTTGTAGCAACAAAGAAATATTTAAAAAAAAAGTACGCGTCTATGGGTTAACAAGTACACTACCTATCAATGTCAATACACGCAACATTTCCAAATACTCATAACTCTTAAAGGATGAATTTTAAAACCTGCCTCAATCACACATTTTCGTTTCTCTTCGCCAGCATTAGATGCTCCCCAACCCTGAAACCGTTTTTTCAACGCTCCGTATAACAAAGAAAAACTAATCTTAAAAGTCAATAATCTTGAACAGCACGTCCTCTTCTTCCATTCAATTTCCAGCGGAATATCCGTCGCTCCTCCTGTAAAAAGTTTACTGTTATCTGCGCGAGGGGGTTGATCGAGAGGGTGGCTAGACTGCGCTCGTATTTAGCGGGAAAAATTGCTCACGTAGCAGCACGTGATCCCGGATAAGGTTATAATCAAGCAGTTCTACGGTCACCTCGACGCGTTTCCTCCGGTTAATTATAGCATGCGCATTATCGTCGGGATCTGTCCCGTCGATGCAGAACAGATGCAGTCGTATAAAACTCGAGCACCGCTCGTTCTCCGGCTGCCTCAATTTGTCTCTTGTTTGTTTTTCAGTTTAGAACCGGCACGGGGACGATACGATCTCGATCGACCGTAATCCAGAAATTAGAATAATCGTCCTCCACGACCAAAGTCGGGATAGATCAAATTTAGATTAGACGGAAATAATTAGGAATATGTTTCTGTATTTTTGATGGTATATTCAGACGGATTAACCGTATATTCGCTTGTGTATTTTACGGTAAGCCACTTTTTATGGCAGGCTTTATTACTCACGCTAATTTGCATATAAAAGAGTTTGCCACGGAGAAGCAGTTTAATCGCGAGCTTTCGTGAAGTGTTGAGACTTTGAATTACGCTTCTTTCCCGTGGAATGATGTTTGAGTACCGTTTCGAGTGTCTCTGCAGATGTTATTATAAATATTTGTGTGTACAGTAGTCATACTGTGTCAGTTACAAGATAAAATTCTCATTAATGACACTGTGCTTTGAATTCTGTGTCGCTGAGTATTTTATATTCTAAAATAAGATTATTATTTCAGTGTGACACGTATGTAGTTACAATGTGATCCATCCTGTTGCTAATTACAGTTTCGATAATCGAGGTCCGACTGTAATTGATTTTTCGAGGATCAGTGGTTAATTTAAATAAATAAGATTATGGTTTACTAGTTTCTTGAATTTGTTATTTTTCAGTGTCTTCTTCGCTCTGTGTGTGCTACCTTTTAAATTATATTAATGTTTGTTTCTACAACTGCATTAACGTAAAAAATATTGAATTTGCACAAACGTCCGCAGTCTAGTTAAAACTTTATCAATAATATTTTAATTTAAAGAGGGCGCCAGACGTGCACATATAACAGTACTCCTAAAGAGGTTAAGGAGTGCACGAATGAATAAAATCTGAAGTGTTTCAAATTGAAATTGAAATGTCTAGATATTCCGGAACACTGAAATGTTACAATGTCCCAAGTTCCGTACAGTCTATCTAATTTCCGGGTAATTGAAAGTCCAAGTGCTTCTATTCGGCGTCTGAATAATACTTGTTCGGAAACTGACCTCGTTTTAGGATTCGAGTTCTGATTTGCACCTCTCAGGTATAGGTATGGAACTTTATAAAAAAAACATTAAACTATAAATACGCAATTAAATATAATTTTCTGGATAATTACTCGAATTTCATTAATTCCTTTACGATGGACCGTAATTTTCTAATTTAATTCTAGAATTTATGCAAACTTCCACAAGCTTGCAAATTGTAATTTAAAATACCTGGCTTCACGTGTACTAAAATTATAACGTCAGAATGGAAACACAAAAATTATTCATCTCGAAAAAAGGTCAAGACTGCAGCATAAATTCATTTTTTACAGCAGGAAGGTTTCAGTATTTTTTACGTTTAATTAAAAAAAAAACTGAACTTAATAAGAAACACGTGACACAGTTTGTAACATGTAACTTTTCAGGTAGAATAACTTAAACCGTTGACTTCAACAGTGGAAACTGCTATTCCTAACCAGACACAGTATAGTATACTGTTTTAAATATAAATCTCAGAGGAATAAATTATTTTACTATTTCATCGTACAATCATTATTTTATACATTTATATATTTCGATGCTTCCACGTACTTTACTTTAGCGTCCTTTTCACACTGTGTTATGCACGGACTCAACTTTTTAACCTCATTCACAAACACACTAATCGCATCATCCGTAGCTCCCTTTCTATTTCTAATTTCATCAAATTTTACCCCTTTCACGCGAAATTTTACAAAAATTCTTTCTTCTGTATTCATTATGAATCACAGGTCTGAAAGTAATGATTCGAAAGCGAATAAAAACGATAACAAACATATATATTTCGTATACAAATAGAACAGTAACTGTACCGTTACGTCATTTTTTAAAAATTCACCCCTTTGCATAGAAGTACTCACCGACTCTCGAGACACCCTGTAAGCACAAGCACTATAAAAAAATCATCGAATCGTCCCATCCACCCAGTATATTCTCCATCTCCTCGAATTACTTCCGCAAAAGTATCGCGCGCCTCCGCCGCTTCTGAAACCGGCTGTACGTCGAATTGGCGCGCGGGCGAGGGGGCTGAAAAAAAAAATCGAAGAACCCGACGGTGGTGTCGCATCCGGAAGTGACTCGGTGATACAGAATATTAATGAAACTCCGGAGCGGGGACGTGCACGCGGTGTCTACTTTCATCCGGCCTTGCGTTCACGCACATGCTGCTCCGCGTACGGAGGAAGCGACCATAAAAAAAAGCGAGAGAGAGAGAGAGTGACAGAGAGAGAGGGGGGGAGGGAGAGAAAAAAAGAGAAAAACGCGCGCGACGGCCATTACTCTCGGTTCGAAGGAGTCGTCTGGCGTCGTCTAGCGGCCCGCTCGAGGCATTAACAAAGTAGGGCTCTGGCGTAAAAAGGGTGGGAAGATAAAACAGGTGAAACGCTAAAAAATGGGTCAGCCCTCTTCACCCCGCGCCCTGAAGCGCGCGTACGCGCTGGATCAGCTCGAACACTCGCGAAAGAACGTACGTTCCCTCCCTCTCTGTGCTTCGCGTGCTCCATACACAGCTGCTCCCCGCGCGTGTGCGTTTACGTGCGTGTGAGTGGTTGCGCAGGGGTGGTTGGAGAGTGGTGGAGGCGGAGACGGAGGCATGGGGGAGAGGGAGAAAGCGTGAGAGCAGTGGCGAAGAGAGAGGGTGAGTTTGGAGTTGAGTTGTCGGCGAATGAGGGCACTGAGGCTGGCGGCAGAGGGTGAGGCCAGACAGAGGCTATTGATCCACCAGGATCCACCTACCAACCCACGTTAGTGGGATAGGCTCGGTCTGAATCGTCGACCCACACACAGATACACACGCGAGTGTATAGAAGCGTCGTGAAAACGCTTCGAAGCAAAAAGTGTCCTCACGATCATTCTTACGCGCGACTATCCCCCCACCCCTACGTTACGAGAAAATTGTTTTTTTTTTTTTTGGAAGGGTTGTGAACGGGAGAATTTTTTGAATCGGCACACACACGCGCTCGTGCAGTGGTGTGAGGGGTTGAGTTACTACTATAGTTCGTGTCATTGTGTTGCGTTGCGTATACTGGGTGTGCCTTTAGATACTGCAGACATTGTTGCTGTTTTCAGGATTCGAGTAGATGTTTTGAAGATAATTTGAATGATTTTGGAGGATGACGAAGTTTTAGTGAGAAATGTTTTTGCCTGTGATTTGGTTTTTGTTGGAGAATATTTTATTTTATATTTTTAAATTGTTGTTATATGAAGAATTATTCTGGGTTTTGTTCTGTAAATCTATCGTTAATGGGATTTTTTATTTAGTTGGCTGAAATATTGTGACACCCTTTGGGGATGAATGCGCTATCAACAAATTGATAAATTGAGGCGTATAGTATTTTTATTTTTATTTGAATGAATTGCGATGTATGATGCGTACACACTGTTTCCATGATTCTCGATTTTATTCCTAGAAGTGGAGAATTTAAACCAACAATTCATAAGTATTATCTTAATGAAATATGAATTGAAGAAATTAGTAAACACTAATACAAGAGACATATTGGGGTTAATTAAATGTTTGTAAAAAATTCTTAACAAGTTTAATGAAAATTCATATACAATTATACAGATCCACGGATCCAAAAGTCTGTTTAGTTTTCTCTTTTCGTTTCAGGTATACAATTATGATTTTGGTGATGTGAAATTAAAATGAAATGTTAAACAGATTTTTAGACCTCACCTCATATATATTTTAGTGGACTATTTACATCAGGAACAAGTCGGTCAAATATGTAAAAAATTATACAAGTAACACATGGGGGGTAATTGAATCCCAGAAAAGAATTTCTACCTAAATGTACTATAAATTTATATAAAATAATAAAATAATACAACCGATCGATTTATTGTATTGTTTCACATCTAACAGCAATAAATTCACAAACTATATAAGTAACTATCCACGCATGAGGGTTAACTGAGTCTCAGAAAAGAATTTTTAACAAAATTTACTAAAAATTCATATAAAATCATACAGTTCATGCACACACCATGGTGCTCTACTTCCGTTAACACTAAATTACTTGAATATATAAAAAATACCGAAAAAACACGGGGGAGTTAATTAAATTACGGTAAAGAATATTTCAGACCTCCGAAACAAAGTGCGGAAGGGTGCGTAAGTATAAGGGGATGCCGAAATGTTTCGGGTAAGTTTTACGAGTTAGCCGCGGTAAAATGCCGCGGCCGGGTTACTCTATCCGTATGCTTAGGAACACCTGATATGCAAATTGAACACGCTACGCCTTTTTTTAACCCTGCCAGGCGAACGTCGCCTGTCTACCTGTAGATGTAATCTCCTTTTATGTACACAAATAAATTTATTTATCCGTATCAGGGCTGCGCGTCCGCGTGTCCGTGTGCACTCGTGTCTGTGGATTAAAAGGGAATGTGCTTGGATTACGTAACCTTTGATTTAAGAATGGGTCAAGGGCAGCCAGCACATACGGACCGTCGTCCTTCGTAAGGATGATCGTGATTAATATTACGGCAATTACTTCGGTGGGCGAGCTTACGAGAGGGTAGATTAGCTCCGCGATACAAATAACTGCGAGCTATAAATATTGCTTGCTTCAAGTAGCAACAAATGGGCGCTCTAAACAGTGTCTGACTATACGCTGCATGGTTCTACTTGTGATCTCTTTCACTTGTATTTTGTTCTTTGATTGTTTTTCGTGTAATTATAACTGCGATTGATTGGTGTTTCATAGGCTTTTAACATACAAATGTAGATATTATTAACTAAAATTGAGTGTTAAAAAATTTATATTGTTCAACCCGTTCTATTGGGTTAATTTTCGGATAACTTCAGAGGGGACCATAACATTCCTGTAATAACTTTTTCTAGAGGTGGAAGGTCTGGGGAGATCGCAAGGTCAATTTGATTTTTTCTACACGGCATGCTATACCTTTTTGTCCCTAATTTTCATTTCACGATTTCAATGATCCACACAAGGTCATTCGATGTTAAATAAAGGAAAAAAGCAACGATTCTTACGTCATAAAAGGTGCTTCAAACGATGTCCGTTTGCATCGACGCAACATTGCAGTTGTCGAACTGCTGAAGCCCCTATGCTTGTTATCGCTTCCGGATTGATTGCAGCTCATGCTGCAGTAATTCTTTGCTTCGTATCTTCCGGCATTGTCGGTTTTGTACAGCTGTATTTCCAAAATTATTGAGGACAATAACCCTGTTCATGTAAACTTTTTTTTACAAGGACCCATACTATCGTCTCTTAAAGTATTCCACTTTCCTCCTGACTCACCCTGAATTTTATTTAATCACATAATTACAAATTTTATTAAAATTTCAAACAGAATTGATATTGTAATAAAAATAGAAGGTCCAGACTGTGCAATGCAATAGTTACTTTTTGTTTCTTTGTGCTTTCTGTTTGAAATAGGATATTACAGTATGTCTGACCAGGTATGGGAGTTTTCACTGTGCCAGTCAACTTTTAATATGACATAGATGTTCTCTTTCCAACGCCTAGATTGCAAGCTCTAAATTATTTAAACCAACTCCTTTAACTGTTCCTCTCTGAATCACTTCTGTTCGCCTGATTGTATTCCAATTGCGCAGGGACAACTTTCAATTTGAGTAACACGTTCAATCACAGTCAGAGTAGAGTGAGAAGACAGGAGGAAGACAGACCGGCCGAAAGCGGAACAGGTTGTTCGAACAGAGTTTTCCTGGGCGAGGAAAAGGGTACGGTGTCGGCTAGACAGGCATTTTAAGAGGCAGCTGACCCGTTAGGAACGCCTAGAGAAAATTGAATCGGCTCCCGGGACAGTTATTTATGCAAAACAGCCGCTCTTTAGGCGATACACCGCAGCCAGCGGACCCGTATCCCGCAGGGTGCTCGTTACTCTACACAATAATGCGTGTGTGCGTGTGTGTGTCTGCATTCGTGTCAGCGTGTGTGCGGTACGGCTAAACGGCCGGCGGCTGTTATTTTTTCGTTCAACCAACGAGTAAAACTTGCCTCTCTCTGCGTTCGTCATGCAAATTTCATTTGAACACCTTAAGCGCGTCCGCCCCGGGAAAAACGCGGGAAACAATCGCATCGAAACTTGAACAAATTATGGGACTGTTTACGAATCTTCCGACCATACGCGGAGGATTAAAAATAGGTTGTCAGGATTTCCGAAGCACGTCATCTGAATTACATTCTTTCAACGGAGTGAAAATAATTAATGATGATTAGTAAGGTTGTTGAAACGGTGAGCCTGTCCACACGTTGACTGGCGCAGTGAAAACTGCCATACCTAGTCAGACACATTGTAATTTGTTGTTTTGAATATAAATTCTGAAGTAAAAAAATTGTTAACCATTCAGATGAATTAGATGATCCCATAAGTAGCGCAAATTTGCTTTCACATTTTTGGAAGGTGAAATAGAAAAAAATAATCGAAACCGTTAGTCTTTTATATATTTTCCCCCATTTTCTACAATCTTTCGCAATCTCTCTACCAATCTTTCTATGTCCGTTTTGTAAAAGTCCGTCTGCTTTGTAGCGAAGAAGTTTTCTAGATCATTTTTGAGACTATTATAGTCAAATGATAGTGACCCTTTTTTGTATGATAACTTTCGTGGTTTTCTTGTGAATGGTGCATAAAAATAAAATGCAGTAATTTTGGGCATTTGCCCTTTTTCTACCAAGGTACAGATTTATGACAAGCCTGCGGATGTTTATGCGAATATATATTTTCATTTTTAAATATTGTTGTATTCCAAAATATTATTATATAATAATAAAATATATATTCGCATAAACATCCGCTGGCTTGTCATACATCTGTACCTCGGTAGAAAAAGGGCAAATATATATATATATATATATATATATATATATATATATATATATTTATATATATATTCCAGAGCGAGACCTCTAAAAAAATTATATTATTCTGTAAAGATTTCAAGATTGTATCTTTTGTTTCGCTAACTTCTCAAAATGAGTCATTTTTGCATACATGAATATGCTAAGATACATAAATGTCCGCAGTCTATTTATGATTCAACCTAGTATATTGCTGATCAAAGTTATTTCTTTGCGTGTGTATTTATCTAATAACGTTCACAGAAAAACACACAGAGACTATAAAAATGAGCCGATATTTCAAATCGTAATAAAGGAACAATACTATTAACTCATGATAAGTTAACAAACCCCAAAAATCATGATACGCAAGCCTTTTATATAATATTGCTATTTATCTCTTAAATTGTTAATGTGTCGAAATGCCCTATAAACTACCTTTGTGTATTTATGACTCTGCCCATACGATTCAGCGGCTTTTCAATTTTCCCGCGAGATATTTTCACGGTCGAAGAAGGATCGATTTCAGCGTAATCTCATTCGTGACCGACGCGGGTACAAATAAACGTTATTGACGGACGCGATTAAAATCCTTGACACAATCGATCGTACAAATTATGCGTTAAGCGTGCAACGCTACGCTGCTTTACTAATTTCCCTATTAAATCGCGGCTATGCTCTCGCGCGCGCGCGCGCACTATGCACAGCCAGTCCCTTGTTTTATTACGTCCTTTGATAATATGATACGGTGTGCCCTAGTGTAAATTTTCGAAGGGCTAGTACGTTCACCTGTATGTATGTGTGTGTGTGCCATTAGTAAACGGTCGTAAATTTATAACACTTGTAAACGCAGACGGAAATAATGGTATCTCGTAGCTCGTTAACGGGCTCGCCTAACACGGTTACGTTGGCTGTGCTAAGTACAAAAACAGCTATGGAAATAAGTTATATTAATTATAATTTTATCATACAATTTCTGTTATGACTGTGGGGGCGAATGAAACGTCAGTGCGGATGGGCCTTTAATTTTAGATTTGGATGAACCTACCCATTGTTACTCTAGGAGTATAGCAAATGATTTAATAAATGGTTATTAACCCTGATTAAATTTTCTGTTAAATTAATTTTGTATTTATGACCAGACTGCAGATGTTTGTGCAATTTAATATATGCAAATTGGTGCATGATGGATATTTAATAACTTAAAATAAAAATTACATACTTTGAATATTTCAAGGAGCAAATTCAGTTTTGTTGAAGTTTCATTTATTTAATTGCATTAACATAGGAAATATGGAAGTCTAAGTATGGACATTTGCATAAACATCCGCAATCTATGTATGATATAAAATAAGATGAATTTTTCATCATTTTTAACGTTTTAATGTAAAGGGTGTTTCACTTGCAACTGAGTAGTTATTTATCTGTTTTACTTTTGGCAGTAGGTAAGTATGTTTCAGATATAATTTAAATAATTTTGAAGAACGTTTTGAGACCATATTGTTGGACACGGTTAGACGCATTTAATTCTTGATGCACCTTACAAAATAAATACATATTTATCTTCTCATAAAAAACTGATCTGAACTCTGAAACTAAAACAAAATGAACAATTTTTGGATGACTTCAGTTTGGATAATCGAGGATCTACTGTACTTATATCATACAATTGACTTACGCATTTATCAAGTATATATTATTTCCACCAGTATAACTCTTTAACTTCAGTAACCTGTTAATTTTAAAAACACCTTAAATCACACTACTATTCAGAAAAAGTAAAAAAAAAGTGATTATAATGAGGATAAATATAATCCCTCGAGACAACAGGTATAAAATAAATTCCTCCGCAGTAAACAATAATATTTTCAGAAACATTCAAACGGAAAGCCTGAAATATCTCGGAACGTCAACCAGGTGACATGTACCACTCTAAAAATAAACGACTCAATTATCATTTCACCTGCGAGCGCGCGAAGAATAAATTTCCACTGTCGTCGAGGAAACAGATAAAAGTTTTCATTAAACGCAAACATGGACGAATAAAGGGGAGGGTAAATATATCGCGGAGGGGAAGGAAAATCGAGAAGCAATAGCGTCGGGGGCATCCATTCACTCGTTTTCTTCAATTTAATTTTCCGGTCGCGGTCCTTTCGCGCTCCGGGGCCACGTCATAGTTGTAAAACATTTTATTGAACCGTTCGGGGGACGGCTGGAAATATTCGAAGCCTCGAATAATACTGTCTTCGACGGCGAAACGCAATTTATAGGGGCGAACGTAAAAAGTCGCGATGAATTCTAATAAGGCGATCCTCTTTCGTTTCTTCTTTCAGCCAGCCTGCGACACCGACTGTTATTCGATTAATTTTTACGCGGTACGTGCGTGGCATCGAACGAACGATCCTTACTTTTGTGTCTTCGAATGTTCCGCTCCATAAGAGTAATTATCCGTTGTCCATTTTTATTCTGTTTCAATCATGACTGAGGAAGATCGAAATTATATAGAGGAAGGGGTGGTAATATAGCCCCCTGGTAATTTTCATATTTATAACAAAGACATCTGGCGGCTCCTGGTGCCCGCTGTAGCACCTTGTAGCCAGAAACGAAGAAAAACATGTTTACCCTAAATATTGCATAGCTGTCGTTAATAATAAGCATTAATAACATAGCCTACAAAACGAAAGTTTTTTGTCTTCCCAAAAAGGATGTGTTTCTTGGAAGCTAAGGGAGTTGAAGTATTGTGTGCTGGTATATGTGTGACAAAAGGTACGTAGAATCGATATGCATAAGTAAGATCAGTTAATCTTTGATATTTTCAAAAATACTGTTCAAGTTTCCGAAAGTATGCCTGTTGATGTATTGGCCCCCCCATAATGGAGGATAATATGGCTCCCATATCAGCGAAAAGTATGAGCCCCGAAGCTCATCCTCTGATATTTGAAACGTGGAGATTCCTCATAAAGCTTCTGATAACACCGATGCAACATGCATATTTTGTGGCGGACGTTATTCCATGGACAAACGTGGCGAAATATGGATGAAATGCATAATATGTGCATTATGGGCATAAAGCGAATGCACATTGTGCGAAAAAAAAGAATATGCGTGCGACTTTTGTTTATGAACAATAGAATTTATTTTATTCATTTACTTTTGATCTCTAATGCAACCAAAGAGTTAGTTTTTATTATTTTTATCAGGGGGTCATGTTACCCTCAGTTTTGTAAAAATGCCTGAAATGACTTATTTTCATAAAACACGTTAAATTGAATTAAATTGTATTTCTTTTACTTCCATCTTTTGTCACAGGTAATCTTATTAGTTTACCTATGTTTAACTAAAAGTTTAAAGCAGTTCAAACTGTGAATCAGATTTTAGGAAGAAATGTAAACCTGGGGGCCATATTACCACCTCTTTCTCTAAACTGAACAACAGAAATGAAAAGCGAAAAGGAAAGGCATGTACAGCTGTACAAACTGTGTAACAGAAATGAATATTACAAAGAACAGTTACGTATACAGAGTATTCTAAATAGTTAGGTTCAACCTTCAGAGGAATATAGTATTCATCAAAAGAAACAAAAAAGTCTGAATGATCATGGGTCCAAGTATCACCAGTTTCAGAGGTACAAGATGTTTCCATTAGAGTATGGCGGTACTTTCCTCAGTCGTCATCAGAGGGATCAGCGGCGCACGACTCTCTCGCAAGTCCTCCTTCTCCCTTCTCTTCTTTTCTCCATTTCCTCCACAGGTGCATAAAACTCAAATGCGCTAATTTTGCACACTGATCCTCTTTCTACCAATGTACAGATTCAACACGTTGACTGGCACAGTGAAACCTAGCATACCTATTCAGACGCATCATAAAATGCTGTTTTGAATACAGATTGTTCATATTCTTTGATAAGATACGAAAGGATGTTACTTACACGACGACCTGACGAATTGACGAATTCCTCAAAAGGTACCCTATATCGCGGCAACCCTTCGTCGTGCCGCAGGAACGAAGAAATGTCTAAGAGCCCTTTCGGTGTCCTGTCGGGAAGTCTCGAGACCGTGCAACGAGTACAGAGAAATAAATAAATTGCGGAGGCGAGTTTCGAGAGAACGAGCAAAGAGAAGAAGTAGTCGGAGGGCGAATTGTGCAAGGGACAAAGGAAATGAGATATCCGCGAAAGGCGGAAAGGCGCGGATATAAACGTTATAAATTTATTTATGCAATACAACTCTCTCCGGTGCGCTCCGCTCGACCCGTTCGAATCACAATAGCGCGAAATTTAATTGGATCGTTTAGAGGCTGTGAGAGGGAGGCTACGATATCGGAATAAACCGTCGTTCATCCCTTCTTGCCCTAAAACTCTCCTCGTCCCGTGCCCTCGTCGGCGAAAAAACAAAAGGGATTCCATCGAGCTTTCCTCGAGCATGCGGTTCCTCTTAAACTTCTCGCTATCACGAGGACACTCGTGCCACCCTTTACTCTTCCATCGGAACTCGTCGCGATTTTATCATTCCGCGTTTCCTACGATAAAACAATTGGAATCGAGTGGGTATCTCTGTCCTCGTCCGCTTCGCACGGCCGCGAGGGAGCTGAAACGTTTTCTGTCCTTTTTCACCGCGATTCCATCCGTTCCCTTTGACGGTCGAAGTATCCGCTTTTATCGGTTGATAGTGTGTCGCGTAAGACGAATTAATTGTCCCCGTCGAGTGCGCGTCGCAATTAACTCGTTCGCGTCTCGATTTTATACGAATATTCCTGATTAAGATTCGAACGCGTCCGACGGCCCCGTCGGTCGTCCCGCGGGAATTTATTATTTCCAAAGGGAGAGAGGACTCTTTAATTGAATCGTTTCGAAGCCGATCGGAACGGGAGAGAGCGTAAAAGTTTATGCGCTCGGTCTACGATTGAAATGTACACGGTGGTAAGGAGATACGGGACTGACAAGGGACAGTTACTCCTTTCCACCGATCCGGTCAACGAAGTTTTGTCTTAGTGTTGGGTAGAAGATGGTTATGGTCGAAAGGAACATCTTTTAAAGTTATCAAGAAATTACAGTCATGAGTCGCTTAACGACGAGGATATGTTCTGAGAAGTACGTCGTTAGGCGATTTCGTCGTGTGAACGTCATAGAGTGTACTTTCGCAGACCTAGGTGGTGTAGAACTGTAGACTATTACACACCTACGCTGTATGGTATAGCCTACTAAACACCTACGCTGCACGGTACAGTCTACTAAACACCTACGCTGCACGGTACAGTCTACTAAATACCTACGCGGTACGAAATAGTCTTTTTTTTTTTTCTAAATTAAACTACCACTGAGTTGGCGTTCCTCAGGCTGAGTGTAAGGATTCCGCTGTTCGGTATTGCGTCTCACACCCGGCATTGGGTAGTGTATGGTACAGTCTACTACACAGTGAGGCTATGCGATATAACCTACCGTATACCTAGGATGTAGGTATAACCTATTGTTCTTAGACTATAGGACACAGTATATTGCGCCTGGGCTATGTGGTACAACCTACTGCACATCTAGATCATATGATATAGCTTACTACACACGCAGACTCTGTGGTATTTCCTACTACGCACTTCGCTATGTGGAATAACCGACTACACGCCTATTACTTGCTGCTCCTAGGCTGTATGGTATAGTCTAATACACAATAGACTGTATGGTGTAGTGTACTACACAGCTAAGCTATATGCTATAGCCGACTATACACTTAGGCTATGTTGTATTACCTACTGCTCCTAGGCTACATGGTATAGCCTACTACATACGTACACTGCCGGCGAAAAGTTTCTAATCCCTACCTACTTTTTCAAATAATTCTCTTAATACGAAGGATGGCTGCAAAAAAGTTGTTATAAAACATAAGAAAATATGTTATTCTTATTTTTTTTTAATAGAATATATCAATATCCCGTTTGAAATGTAAATCCATGGCGATTCATCTCTGTGTTTTGATTAATTCACACGTTTGTTACAAGTATTGAAGTGGTTGGAAACTTTTCGCCGGTAGTATACGTAGTTTGTATGGTATAGCCTTCTACACAATTGGGCTATATGGTATAGCCTACTACACACGTACATAGTCTGTATGGTATAGCCTTCTACAGAACTGGGCTACATGGTATAGTCTACTACACAACTGGGCTACATGGTATAGCCTACTACACAACTGGGCTACATGGTATAGCCTTCTACACAACTGGGCTATATGGTATAGCCTGCTACACGCCTAGCCTGTATATTATAGCCTACTACACAACTGGGCTATATGGTATAGCCTGCTACACGCCTAGCCTATATATTATAGCCTACTACACACTTTTCTTAGACTACAAATCTGTTCACCAGGTTACAGTACTGAATACTGCAAGCAATTGTAACACAATGGTAAGTATTTGTATATCTAAACATAGTAATGGTATAATACAAATATATTATAATCTTCTGGCATGAACGTCGTGTACGCGACAAAAGATTCTTTGCTGCAGATATAAAAGAAACTAGTACAGCGATGGGACAAGTGTAAAATTGTACCAGAGAAGTATGTCGAAAAGCAGGTAAATTGTCAGATTCATAGAACAAACCTAATAAAACAGCCGACTCTTTGGTAATTGAATGATCCTCGTAATTAGCGTTCGCAATACATTAACAGCCGTCAGTGTTAATAATCCTCCTGCGACTATGAAATCCCACGCTCTTATCATACATTTCCATCATCATCCTTCCACACAGACGTCTCTAAACGTCCCTCCCACACGCGTTCCCGACTCCACATTTCCCCCCAAAAAATCACTTCAACCCCCGAGACACGTCGCGAAATAATTCCCCCGCGGAGCGGACAAACGCTCGCGTGCCAGCCGTATTTTCCTTGTTCATCTTCGAGGAGCGTAATCGCTGGCAAAGTATCTCGAAACGGGCACAAAGGGGTGCCGCTTAAATCGTCCCCCCTGAAAAACGTTCCCTTTCATCCCCACCCGCGTGTCGGTTTATCTCATCGAAGCAACCCGCGGAATATTATTTCTGATATAATTCTCGGTGGCCGCGGAGAGGGTTGGTTTCTTCGAAACCCCTTTCTCGTCATTACAATTCGCTGTTCCTCCATCCACCGACCGCAGACTCCCTGTGTATCCCCGTTTCATTAATTTTATCTGCGCGTTTTACGAGCGGCATCCGCAGCCCGAAACAAATTAATTGCGCCACGCCACTCGAATTAATTGGCGAGTCCTTCTCCGTTGCGAAACTTTCCGTCGAGCCTATTCGCGATTTCTAACCGACTCTTTTCTCTCATCCCTCGTCCTCCCTGTAGCTCCGCGGCCGTTTCTGTTCCCGTTCGCCCCGTTCCGCTTCATTCTTCGAAAAACCGGCGGAATCTTCTCGTTCGAAACGTTCGCGCCCCCGAATGAATTTCTTTCGAAACATCCGGATCCCGCGAACTGAACGACGCGGTTCAACTTCCACAGAGGGCTTTTTTTTTTTTCGAGTCGCGACGATACGTTTCTGAAGTTCCCGCGTTTTGTTCCGACACCGACGGATCCGCTGAGGAACCCGCGGATTTTAATTGGTGGATTCGGGAGTAGGATACGGGGAACCGGTACCATCGAGCGTTGGGAGCACGGTTTGAAGAGGGCTCTCAATCGGTGAAAGAAATTGGGAAAGTTTTGGGGGAGTAGCGTATTTCTTTGTGAATTTTGAACGACTGTTCAGAGAGATTTCTGTTACGTCTGATGCGAAGGAGGCGAGTTTTGGCTGATGGTGGATGAAATTGTGTCTGGATTTAATGCGGAGTGTTTTGCAAGATCGTTTGAAGGAGTTGTTTTCAGATTGTTCGGGAATACTTGATAAGTTGAGGGGTATGCTGCTTTTCTCGGTCTGTTTTGTGGGTATATTTTGGGAATTCTTTTTGTCAAATTTAAGCAACGTATCTTTATGGAAGTTTGCAGATTTATTCATATACATTTATAGTACATTTATAAATTTTTGTACATTGTTATCGTCTGAACTATATTAATTATTCACCGGGGAAGTAGATAGATTGACAACACTGTTCTTGGATGGCTCGCATTATAACTGGCGTTGAAGTCATTTGAAATCAGAAACTGAAAAATGCTCGCAATTAGTGTGAGTGTGGCTCCTGTTCATACAACCAAATTGTGACGTATTTTTTCCACAAATAAAGATTAATAATTTTGTTTTAAATTGGGCTTAATGGGAAAAAGCAAGCTGCTATTGGAGAAATTTTAAAGCTCAGTTGAATTAAGCCGGACTGTGTTAGATTAGATTTGATAAGTTACTGTAGTATGCCAACGGTAATCGACAGTACAGTAAGCCGTTGGAAAACTGCAAGAACCAGGGAATAAAATTGAGTCAGGTTAAGTTTGAGTAAAATAAGTTGAAATAGATCGGATAAGGTTAAATTATTCAAGCATTTAAATAGTTATCTTCAGTATGTTGAAATAAATTACATTATGTTAGGTTATTCAAGTATTTCAATAGTGATCTTCTATAACCTAAAGCTTAAGTTAGAATTCAGCGTTATAAATTATAATTAAAAAGTATCGTAAGTCAAGGGATGACATTAAGTTAAGTTATGCTGAAATAAGTATCGATTGAATTAGATTAGCGTGTCTTTAGATTAATCATTCAGTTGTTACACTTTAACGTAAGCAGTTACTGTAAAATACCTTAAAGCAGAATTGACTTATGGTCACTTAGATTGTATTATATTATATGGTCACTCATACAGATATAAATTAAAAAAAGTCGTATAGCAAAGAGTTAGAACAGGTCAAGTTACTCCAACACTCGATCACTAAACTGCATCTCATATACTCATTGCATCGAATCATAAATCAAGAAGTTAAATTAACACTTTGACTGCGACGTAACCCCTATATAGGTGAAACTTAAATTCAATAATTATTTATTTGATCATGTATGGCATTAATAAATATACTTAACAAAGTTCAATAGAACCAGTGAACGATTATAAAAGTTACTAATATTATTGGTTAAAATGGGTTCAATTGCAGGATACATTCATTCCATATAAAAATGTAAAAAGTTTGTCATTCTCAGCTAATAATGCATGGTGGTCGAGGTGTTAAATTAGACTGCAGTTACCCAAGACACGTTGAACCCCTTCAGACTAAATTACTTCCCACAAACACCGAACATAATAATCTTCAACAGAGACAATCGCTGACAGAGTTCGCAGGCTAACGATCCACATCGACTCGGATCAATTCAAATTACCTTTCGTTGGTCCCAATCGAATTCGATCGGGGGCCCGAATCGAAAGAGCGGCTCCGCATCGCTTAATCCCCATCGTCCGCGCGAGAATCCGCCTTTAAAAACGTTTCTGCTAACGGCGACAGTGTGGCTCGACCTCGCGAGCGCAATAACCGGGCTGCGGCCTCGCTTTACATCTGGATTTACATGTAAACGCGCGTGAATCGCGGAAACTAGCTCGCAACTACCCCTTTCCACCCCCTCCGCCTCTTTGGTCCCCCTCGGGCCAAGTAAATTGGTAACTAAGTGGCAGGGTAATATCGGTAACAGTTTGCTGCGGGAGGTTGTTGCTGTTTGCGTTTGCTGGCATTGCATACACCGCCGGAAGTTCCTCTGAAAAGGAGGGACGGAGAGGGTGGGAGGGAGGTAGAGAAAGAGTTCGGTTGGTTGGGGAGGTAACGATGATCGTAAAACTCTTGGTTCGTTCGTTGGTACTTCCGGTTGCAAGTGAATGCGGTTCACGTGGCCGCTCGCGCGCTTATTGGGAATATACAATGCGGATCCACGGGAATTATCTCGAATTTTTTAATATCCTAACCCCCGGCTACTTTCCCTACATCTCCGCCGAGCTTCTCGGCCAATTTCATTTGTCTTCTTTCTCGTTCCACCGCGAGAGATAGTTTGCAATTTGTTTTCATTACCTGTTCCGCGAGCTCTTCTTTCGTTCGCCAACGAACTCGCCCGTATCTCTGTTCCGCGCGGTGTTTCCGTTTTATGCCTCTGTTCGTTCGTGCTCCGAGGAATCCGGTGATCCAGCGCCGCTTGGAAATGGAGCTTGAGGTCCGCGATGTTGGAGCGATGTCTTTAGAGCGGGATAAGAGTGATGTTATAAAGGATCGTGGCTGTTTCTTCGATGGAATGTTCGATTACAGCCTTTTGATGGAGTTTTGGTTAGATATAATTGTGGAGCTTAAAAGCATTCACTTTTATGATACAGATGCTTGCGGCTAAAGTCTCTCTAGACAAGAAAAACGTCTTGTATGTAATTAATGGTTCAAGCATTGCAGTGACTCCGAGATTGAGCACCTCAACTTTCTCATTTGAATTTTGTTAAGTACTCTGTACCTTGCATTCGCACGATGTTTATTATTTTTCACATTTATTGCAGTTTTCAAAACGTCACGGTCTTCAAAGTGGGACTCCACAGGTGTTACATTTTACTATGATTAATTATAATACACTGTCCAGTGAGGCGTTCAGCAAACTTCGCTCGTGTGCTCACCAGGTCTTCCTGAACAAAAAATGACATTCACTGTAGGTGTGTTTCGTTCTCTTCTGAGTCAGAGTGGACACAGTGCTGTAAAGTGTTGAAAGAAACTGTTAACCCTTGCTTAATGTGTGTTGAATGAAGGTGCCAACAGCGCCTTTAGGTGCTCTCCATTTACTAAAAACAAATGTTACAGTCATTGCAATCGTGACGGTTACTGTCGCCTCTGCGCCCCATAGAGGGAATTTCTTGCTCCCCTGTGCTCCGCAGTTAAAGGGTTAATACTGTTTGAGACTTCCGGGGGTAAGCTGTGTCCTGTAGGAAAATTCACCCAACGTTTCGCCAACTTTGCAGCTAGTTCCAGCTTGATACTGCTAGCACGTTGATATCCTATCTGTGCAGCCTCAGACCCCTGGTGCAGCTAGCTGCAATACTGGCGAAATATAAAATATAATGCTGGATTCATAGAAAAAATAGTCAATGATATCGCGTCTGATTGAGTATGGCTGTTTTCACTGTGGCGGTCAACGTGTTAACCCTCTCAGACCTGATGGTCTCATTTGCGTACATGAAGCTTCCACGCTGATATTTCGGTGAGGATGAATGTTTCGGAAATTCAAACCGTTTGTACACATACTTGAACATATTTTTCTTATAAATTTGAATTTTGCCACGTTCCCAAAGTTTTTAGTAGGTCTCGTGAATTCAGAATTGACTAACATTGATTACGTACCGTGCAGTGCCAGCTAACAGTAGGAACCTGAAAGCAGTACACTTTTCCACGTGTCTTCTTCAGTTTCAAGCGTTAATACATTATTATTAAATGTTATAAAGTACTGCGTATGTTTCTTCCCTCACTTGTGCTCTCTTAGATGTCATCCGATACTTGAGTCCTAATGTACACATGTGTGTACATTTAATATCTACAAAACTATGGGACATATAAACACTTTTTTTAAACAAAATATCTAAACAGTCTACTGACTTAAAATGTGTAATCAAATATTTGTTGTACTCTTGAAAATTCAGGTCTGAAAGGGTTAATATGACCAAGTGTCCGGTGACTTACGTACGGGGGTGTAAACAATGTATAGAACAGCAGCAGCGTTTGTTGTTACTAAATAAATACAGTTAACCACGAGTAACGGTTACAATCTGCAGCCGTGCACGTCATATCCGTAAACCGTTTAAACTCCCTATTAAGTCCGCGTTTACGCCGGTCTTCCCGACGTTAATCGTCCAATGCGTTACCGATACCGAAACACAGATGCTTTTTAATCCGGCTCTGGGTGTCTCGTACAGCGACGCTTAAGTACGTTTACACGGGCCTCGGCTAACCCCATTACCATCCACTGACGTGTCCAGAGGGATGCGAAAGCGAAATAAAGAGAGGAGAAAGTGGCCGTCGAAGGAGAAGGTCCGACGGTGTAAAAGCGGCTTCCTCCCGCGTGTAAGGTACGAGTGTAAGGCTCTTAAATGGTTATTGGATTGAGACCGTGCTCGAACGAGCGGGGAACTTACTCGACGATATCCTGTCGTGGTGGAGGCGTTTTCACGACCGTCGAGAGGGACGGAGACGGTCCGCGGCGAGAAGAAAGGGCCGGAGAGAGAAGGAGAGGCGGGAAGAGGAACGGGTTGCATCGCAGGCCACACACGTACCGTTGTAAATAGAGATAACGGAGAGAAGAAAGAGGAGAGGACACGATGATGCGGATATTCGTATGCTACGGTTGCGCTATACTCGACCACCGAGCACGCCTGTCTACCGTAGCCTGCAGTCTCCCTCGTCAGACGGCTAAGTTTTCTTAACACTTTATTGCGGACACTGTGCTCTCGCTGCCGGAGCAGTATGACGCATTCGGTCGCGTGAGACGTGATTAATTTTGGTTTGAGTTCAGGATAGCTGATGATATTGTCCTGGTGACAATTGGTGACAGCTTTTGTGTTGGAATTGAAAATGTAGGGCAGGTGTTTCGGATCGCGTAATTTTGCTCACTTGGACGACAAGAGAGCTAGGTTGTTGGCTACGGATGATCGATTATATTGGGTGACCGCGGTCTGTCACCTGATATGCTTTAACCATTGACGCGTTGGTGTGACAAACTCATTCGCAATCTTTTCTCTAAACATTTAGCGAGCATGTCGCCAATGTTCCAGAATTTTACTTCTATGAATAGCTTGCAGAGTCCTGCGACGAACAAAGAACACCCTTTCGCAGTCCATGAAGGTTCGTCCTGGAGCTATGGCAGGTACAGCGTCGAGATACCCTCTTCCTTGGAGTACTGTGTAACCTCAACTCGAATATTGGCATACCTGACCAATTAATTACCGATTAACAAATTCCATGCAAAGACTCCACCCACCACGATCGAACATATTTATAGCGATACGCAGATTGTCAGCTGGCTAACATGTGGTCACTACACTCACATCTTGATCAGCAGGATCAGTCATCAGTTTTGACAGACACTTTAAATTTAGGTGGCCACAGGACCATGGAGGCCAACGCTTGAGCCTATTCCAGGATTCATGGTGCTGTGTCTTCTGGGGATTCTATACAGCACTCGAACGTTAGGAGTTATAGTACATCTTTTCTCATAGCCGGTTTTACTTCCACCCCTTCGTATGTATATACACAACATCCCCAAAATTTTACAGAGCCGATGGTAGACAGACCCCCGAGCAAACCAGACAGAATTCAAACAACAGTCAACGCGAACATACCATCAGTTACCATAGTCTAAATCTAATGAACGTCGTGTACAGTTACTTCAGATGATACAGTTCTTCTTATCGTGCAAGGGAGTCACAACTTGTTGAATCATCATCTCACACCATCACATAAAGATCTGCGGGGATTTTAATTAATCGTCACAGAAGTTGGAGGCGTTTTACGCAGTCGACGAAGCATTGCGGATTCGCCATCCTGTGCACAGAATATTTGATGATTATTTCATCAGCTAGGGTCGCTGCATAATTGAATACACGATGTATGATCAGCCTGAATCGAAACTTCGCTGATCACCTGAACACACGTGAACGCGTCGCGCCATTAGCGTCGTCTTGCAGCCGCGAACGCATCTTTATCGGCATTTTAGCCGCGCGTTCGCGGGAAACTTTTAAGCGAATCATTAGGTGTCTGGTATCGTACGTTCTTCTTCCCCTTGTTCAGCGGCGTTCCTGCCGGTGAAATTGTTCGAAGTTAAGCAGCTCGTTCGTTAGAGTGCCGGATGAAAGTGTACGCGATGACCGTAATATTCGAACTTACGGAACGCGTGGAATTATGTCGCCGAGTTAATATCCCGCGGTCGTCCGTCCAACGCCTCGAGACAATGGCCCGAGGGTAAAAAGAAGCCCATTGTTATTCGAAAATTTGCTTTCCAGAAGCCCGGGGAATATTATTAATATTCATGATGGCCGCTGCGGACGAAGGATCGAACCCTTTCCGTCCTACACCCTCACACCCCTTTTTAAACACCGACGACAATGGGTTAAGTAGTGCATGTAAACATACTTAAGGGTGTCTGTACGGGAGAAAAAAAAACGGTGCACTGTAATTAGAGGCCATCCGTGTTAATGAGGTGTCACGAACACCTCCCAGCGAATTAATTATTTTATTTCTTCTCTTCTTTTCCGTGTAGACGAATTTTCTGGGCCATGAGGTTCGTTTGATCGTTTAAAGTGAGGGGTAATTGCAAAGTAATTTAATTTATTTGTTATTGTAGATTATTTTTAAGCTTCTATAATGACATGTGACTTGGAAGCTATATACGCATATACATTGCTCGTAATAATTAGAAGATCACACACTCAAATGATGTACTGTTCATTAAGGTGTTAAGTAATATTGAAGTTCTAAATATCGTGTGTATTAAACATTGGATCAAAATATTGGAATATTAGATACATAATATTGTCTTTATTAATTATGTTTGAGTAATTTATAGAAGTTATTGAAAATCTTGTGTCTCTAATTACGTTGAGCAGTATACTTATATTTTGTGAGTGTTATTTCGTTTGTTTACCACTGTATACCATTATATTCTACCGTTGTACCATCGTAATGATATTAAAGAGTCTTTCATTATTATGATTATATCCAAGGTTCAATGCTGTTAAGTAATTTTGTTCAAAAGCTGAGAAAAAATTGCTGAATTAAAGCATTTGCTCAGAATATCAATACCACCCCCTATCTTAGTTTTCTTGGAGAACAATTTTTCTCGGGTATAAAGGTTATTTGATTGTTTACAACAAGAGATAATAATAATACAATTCAACTGATATAATTTACTATTTTTTATTGCTGTAAATTCTTTGTTAATTGATTTTAAAATTGTGGTAAAAATATCAGTACCACCCCCTATATTATTTTCTTCTGTAATTTTCTTTGGGGAACAGTTTTTTTTATGACATTTAAGATTGCTAATATCAAGACATAATGGTAATACAATTCAACTTATACAGTTTACTATTTTCTTACTGTAAATTCTTTGTCAATCAATTTTGAAATTATTGTAAATGAAAAGTGTCAGTCCCAACCCCTACATTATTCTTTTCTGCGATTTTCTTTCAAGAACACTTTTCCGGAGTATCAAATTTATTTGGTCGCTTATAATAAGTAATTAACATGTTTACAAATTAATTTAAAAATTATGTTTACGCTATCATTACCAACCCTTAAATTTTTGTTACCTAATTTTCCCTGGAGAACAATTATTCTGTAGCATCATTTCTTTAATGACTCGCAACAAGGAATATTCTTAATGCAATGCAACACAGAATGTTGAACTATTTACTACAAAAATTCTTCTCTGAACTAATTTGAAGGGCGTGTTTCAAACACCAACCCCTAAATTCAATCCAAGTCCCTTTCTCTCCTACAGAACCGTGCAGTCTGCGGAATTTGCATAATACGAGCTCCGCCATAGTTTTATTAATTTCGTTACAGGTCCATGTTTGCAGTCCATTTGCGTAAACGTCGTTTCCACGGTGGCCCTTTTTTTCTTTAATGGAGTCGTCGGTGCGTACATGGAAACGTGCTTAACGCCTTGCGGAACAAGGAACAACGACGTCGAAGGGGGTTTAAGAGACATTTATTTCAATATCAACGACGTGTCCCGATCGTCTCGATTCTCCGATACGAGTTTAATTTCCGCGAACCACGTGATTTGTTGCGATACATCGAACGTGAAGTCACGCGCGTCTACGCGGTTATTTATTATACCGTTTTCCTTCTCTTTTTTACGCTCTCTCGCTCTCTTTCTCCCTCTCAGTCGTCGTCTTTAATTTTCCGCAGGATACTCGACGATATTGCGCGTAACTCACCGTGCCGAGGAAATGGTCGACATCTGTAACCGTATCCAAAATATACGTGTCCGATGGAATTCATATCCAAAATGCTTTCGTCGGGTTCAGAGGTGCACGGAACAGCAATATTTCATTTTGGAGAATTGCTTGACTATGTAACATTTTATACGATGGAGATGTAATTATTGTTCGATTTTAGGAACCCCGAAGATGATGATTTTTTTAATGTAAGACAATTTCTGTGTCTTGTATGAAGAACGAAATGTGTGATGTAATTTAATTTAGATGTGGAAAATACAGTCGAGTTGACGCTATGTTGCATTTATTTTTGTATTTAAAGTTGTACATATTTCTGTTTTTTTTTTATTATTAAATATTGCAGTCAGTCGTCGACTTCTGGCAAAACATAAAATTGTTCTTAATCTGTCAGAAGTTTAAAGGAAGTGATGGACAATTTAGGGGGTATTTTCTTCTATGCCCTAGGGGTAGGTGTTCTCTACTCTCGATCTGTTTTGAGGGTACATTCTGGGAATTTTTGTTGAAAAAACTAAGCAATATATCATTATGAAGCTTTGCAGATTTATTCAGACACATCTATACTACATTCATGAATTTTTGTACATTGTTATCATCTGAACTATAGTAATTATTCATGGGGATATAGACAGGTTGAAACAAGTAGTGGCATCTAATGTTGAATCGGACACATACATATTTACAATTACTGACGATTTAACTTCTATAAATGTTCGAATTTAATTTCCCTAAGAACGACAACAAACTAAAACGAAAAATACCTTAGAACAGGATCTCTATAATCAACCCTTGCCTTGCGATTTTTTTAATAGTTATCTGTACTGAAATTTATTATTCAAGTCCTCTAGGAACAAAATACAGAAAGAATATTTATCAACATGTACAATCTGCTTTCAATAATCTCTAAAAGTCGAGGGTGCTAATACAAAATTTTAAAATATTCATATTTCAGTGAAACTCATATTTGTAACATACAAACCATAATCTGCATCACGAGTGTGAGTCATTATTATAAGCCAAGAGGTTAATACTGATACCTCAATAACCACAAGCAACTGTAATTGTTAACTTATTTAACTTGATATAACATTTAAAAGCAACATTATTTATAGAATGACCTAATATTCTCCAACACGATGGAAATATCCACACGATTGGCCACATCGTTTTAATTCTTCACTAACGTGACACGCGACAGCATCGACGTTCGAATTGTTTACGAGGCTCCATCTCGAGATATCGATAGAATCCGTGTCTTGGCTTAACAATTACTGGATCGATAGCCGGCTGACGTTTAATTACCCCCCATCGAGAAGTCAAAGGTAATTGGATCGCAGTGAACTGTTATCTGGATGACGGTATTAATCGTGCGAACGACCGACGCTTTTTATCTATCGAGCACGCCTCGATGGTCCATTTTCGTGGACGCGTTTACAAATGCGAAATCGTGCTCGAGATAATGGTTAAATATAAACGCGTGGCCGGCAAAAATCGCTCGACGATTTCGATAATGCACCGGACTCGATATCGTGCATTTTTGGCAGAGCAATCGAACGCGAATAATGGCGAGCATTCGCGACAATCGACCGGAATTTATTTGTCGCCGATCGGTTCTTTTAAACGCTGGCAGATACGATAATTAACACTCGATCGACCGTCATTCGAGCCGGTCAGAAGCCAAACTGATCGACTCCGCAATTAGTAAATTTCTCAATTTCATTAACCCAGTACATGAATGTTTGAAATGTTACTATTTTGTTTTGTATTATCTCTATTTTTTCCAGTATTCTAAATGTTAAGCCATACACGATTAGAGAATAAAGCAGATATTTATAAATCTGAATTTACTACGATCTTTTCAAAGCAAAGTTGGAAGTCGTCCACAAACTTTTGCATGCTACTATGTAGGTATAACAAATTAGGTGAGCAACTAAGTTAGTAAGATTACACTAAATTGATTGACTTCTTATGAATAAACATTACGATGTATGCCTTAAATCGATTGATTTAATACACAAAGAATTAATTCACAAAATAAAGAAATATTCATACGAAAATATTACTGATAAGTCTAATCTTTATGTATTTTTTCTGTTGCAGGTCGAGGATGACTCGTCGCGGATGGAGAAGGTAGACAGAAGAATGAGTTTATATTAAAATTCATTTCAGGAGATTTTCGCCTTGGATTGAACAATATGGAAGACATTTATGAAATTATTTTTCGAATTAAGGGCTTTCTTAACATCCTACATATTTAAAAATCGAAATAATCATAAACGAACGAAATATCATGAGATTTAAACTGATATAGCAAATACCTAATACAGTAGAACTTCGATTAACCGGACATCTGAAACTTGAAGGGTGCATAACAAAACTACCCCCACCAATTTTTGTCTTTTTTCAGGGAAGTAAAAAAGTACTCCAGCATCTATAATTTTTGTTCAGCAGATTCAAATATTTTTTAATAAAATATTCATCATATCACGCAGTAGCGGTGATTGTCATCTAAAATTATATCGCAGAAGAACTGTATCCAATTAAATCATGAAATTCTAACGTTCTATAGTCATAATAAACAAGGGTTGTTTTTGTCACGAACCCTTCAATTGGTCATCATGTATCAGCCACAATCTAAAATTATCTAATATACAGCACTGTGTACGTTATATGCTCAAATTATCAATGTTATGCGAAACATAGTTGCAACATGAGCAATTCTGTTATTAATTACAGTTCGGTTAATCAAGGTCCTACTGTATAAAATATATTCCAATCGGATCTGAACAGGTCGAATCCTGTCCAATTCCTAAAAAATCCCTAAAAGAAGAGATAACACGTTATTTTTCCCTTCTGCGGTCCGATTTCTATGTATAGTAATCCGAACGAGTTTTCTCGGGGTGAGAGAAAGGCTCGCTTATTATACTGGTCGGAGGATGGTCTCTTCTTGTCCGTGGCCCCTATTTTTCGTTCCTTCTGACTCCTTCGTCACACGCGTGGCAATGTCTTCTGATTTCACCGACAGATCCTGCATCCAATTTCTGCCGAGGACCCCCCGCCATTTTCCTTTCCATCGACCATCAGGGATTTCTGGCAGAATTCAAACAAATCTTGTCCATCGGTAACCACGAAACGAATTTCTCGGACCTCGTCGATTTTCTGGCTTCGATTCGGCCACGGTCGATCGCTCGAACGTAACCGTACGGACAGAATGTTTTCTTCGACGTGATTTCTCGCAGGCCACTTCGAAAATGTTGCAAATTCGTTTCACTTTGTCTTGCGGCGCTGGCTGAGCTTTCGAGCTTCCTTTCACGCGTTGCGCGTTCTCGTTTCGTTATGTTTTCTCCTGACGATTGTTAGTATGTTTGTCAATGTTTCAATTGCATTGAATTGTATAAAGCAGTGTTTTACAAAGTGGTTTCCTCGAAATGAGGGGTGTTTTAATCAAGTTTAGTGGAGTCCAAGAAGCAGCAACGTTCTTCGCTTTAATCTTCTTTCTATTAGTTCTTTTCGGAGTAATTACGAATTTATAGCAATTAAAAACAGACTTGTTTTTTATTTTAATGTTTCATTTATTATATGAATAAATTCTCCCTCTGAAACAACTTTGGTTTCATTCAATGTCTTACTAAAATTAGGGTACCAGGGGTTGTTTGTAAAGTATAGGTATGGATTCTACGATTTTTGAAAAATCGTGTAAGGGTTTTACGACAAAATATAATAAGTTTGGGGATCACCAATACAGGGTATACCACGTAAAACAGGTGATATAATTATTTTCTCTAGCTATGAGGGTACGAGAAGCGTTTAGTACTAATCTAAATGGGTTTAAAAAGTGAATAAGATAGACGAAAAATTTTCTTATAAATGCCTCTTCCTTCCGTTTTTCTATCCCAGGTTACCCATGTTTTTTTTATATAAATGTACACATTAATTTCGAGTGCATGTTGTGGCTCACGTGAATGTGCAATTTGATGTACACAATAGTGTGACCGTAAACTGACTTTAGACTCTAAAATTTCAAGTTAAATGTAAAACTTTTCAGCGAGACTAGAAGTTAATATGACGGAACGAATAATCGGAGCTTGTGCTGACATTAAAGAACCGTGCAGTCTGTCATAATTTATTTATTGTTTCCCTGTTTGTTTAAAATTTTATTTAAAAAAAATTTGGAGTCACCCTATTTGTCGATTAAGAGGAAGAATTATTTTCTTATTAAATTTTCTTATTGAATTATCCATCTCACAGCAAAATATTAATTCACTTTTTCATTAAATCTGTGGTATTAACAAAAAATTGAAATTAATCGAATATCTTCAAATTCTTTGCAGCTAAGAAGCCATTCTTCTTAAATAATGGTATATATTACTTACGCCTCAGTTAAAATATCTTGAAAATAACTTATACCATGGCTCCATAATGTTTTAAATCGGGAACGCGTGTATTCGACTTGTCTTCCGGTTCCCTCGCGATTCGGCGATCCTTTTAAGGCAAATCAAGATAATTAAAGATACAGAGGCACCGATGCTGGGACGTCTTTTCTCGAAAGTCCATTCACTGGAAAGGAACGAGTCTTACGATCCGTTCGTTGACGTTCCAATCGAACACCGAACATCTCGACCAACTTTCAAACTCTTTCGATTGTCCCTTCATGTAATTCAAACCATTTCTCATTACACTTTCCAAACTGTTTTGTGTGAATTATTAATTAGAATTCAATTTGAACGATCATTTTTCTATATACACTTCAATTGCCTTTCAATTGGCTTTCCAAATTTTTTAGTAAACTAAAATTGATGATCATGAAATGGCCTTGACCCTCAGGTATACATACACAGAATTACTCTGCACAATTTACCCCCTGAGATCAAGTAACTTTTACTCGAAATATTAGGGTGGATCGGAAAATACTATCAGGTTTTTTTGTGGAAGATTATGAATTATGTTTCATTATAATACTTCCTCGAGGTATATAAATAATCTGCTCGACAGATGCAAGACGGTCGTACAAAACAATGGACCATACATAGGGGACTAAGAAATAAATGAGTTTTAATAATAACAAACAGAATTTCATTCTAAAAACCGACAGAATTTTCCCATCGACGTAATATTTTTTCTATAACTATAATTAAGAAAATTATTCGAGTGGCCCGTCCATATTTACCCGTAACGGTGGAATCAAAAGAAATAATAATAGTAATAGTTTAACGCGTGCATACTTCAGGACCAACAGACTAACAATTAAACCGTACAGGCTTTTGTTTAAAAGAAAATAATTTTCGGTTGGGACGATCGCGCGGGGTCGAGTGTCTGGCTCACGTCTACCTCTTAGTTTAAAATAAAAAAAAAATACACGGAGAATCTCGTTTACCGAGGGTAAGTCGTTCCATCTTTCTTCCAGTGTGGCGCGGAGGGGGTTGGGTAATTTTCTTAAACACAATTCTTGTTCCCGCGCGCTAGGAAACAGTCTTAAAGCACGAAGCTCAGCTTTATTGGACGACTTTCGGACGAACAGAGCGCGAAGTTTTCATGGCTGCGAGGGAAGTGTTGGCCTCGTAAAAATAAGTGTACTGCGAGAGAGCTGGTTTAACGGTGTCTTAAGCAGCGTTAAAAATTCCTCGAGCGCGTCGCAAATCGTGGACAGAAAATTTTCGAGGCGACAAAAAATATTGTACGCCGCGCCACGACGTTGCCGTGCAGCCTCCCCCTCGAAATTTATGCGGAAAAAGTATTATACACGGTGTTTCAATAATCGTGGTACAACCCAAAATGAGGGGACTCATCACGGACAAATAAGTCGAAAATATAAAATAGAATTTGTTCATACGAGGCTTTGTTTTTTAGAAAATCATTTTTAAATATTCTTCAGGTATGTCTGCACTTAATTAAAAACAAAATGACGCTTCTGTACGATGGTCCAATATAATTTAAAATAATATATTATCACGTTGAATAACACAGTGGAAACTGCCATACCCAGTCAGACACATTATAAACGTAATACTTCCCTTTTTCGAACAGATTTATGTTGAACTAATCTTTTGCACTTGGATTCTATAATAAGAATCTGTAGCTCAGCTAATAGTTAACCAGACTTTTTTAACCTACTTTCGGAACCGTTATCGTTGTTTAAGCGCACGCTTATTTGGGCTCTTATACACCGGCCATAACACAATTTAGTCTAAGTATACATACATCATGCTTATGTTTGAGTAATGTTAATGTTAAACTATTGTACTAAAGGGCTTGTCCCGTATATAAGCAAATAAATAAATAATCTACTGTTTTAAGTATAAATCGCGAAGGAAAAAATGTTTTATTATTTGAACGTATAGTATTTACTTTATATTATTATTATTATAATAATGATATTGAAAATTGTATAAGAATTGCTAGTTATTTAATGCGCCAGTCACCGGTGACCCCCATAGCAGTCATCATCATTAGAAAAAAAAAAATAGTTGCGTCTTTTTATTCTGGATACAATGAAAAAGAATTGTCAAAAAATATAAATTTGTTTCTGAGATATTCAAAGGTACGTAATTGCCAAAAAAGTGTTTTTTGGGCATAGCTCAAAAATATGGCTGAAATAAAAATATGCAACAGAGTAAACTTTGTTCATCACGACGTTCTCCATCGCCTGTTAAATTTTTTCACTAAAAATTGCCGTACCCTGCATAAATATTATGGGGCTTTTTATCAAATGATGTTCGCTTAAATATAGAGCGATGATCGACGAAGTAATTGAAACAAATTTGCCTGCCATTCACGGATAAATCGGTGAAACAGGTCCGAATAAAATTAGACATGAAAGGCTGGCCGTTGAAACGCGCGCGGCCATCTAAATATTCACCTCGTGTAAATAAATATCAATGGATGTTTATATTAACAACTAATCCATTTAATGTTATGCGCGACGGATAAAGCGCGATCGCGTTTCACGCAAATACGTTCAGCAAATCTTTCTGTTCGGTCGGACGGGCCGGCCTCGATGGAAACTGGCGCGGGCCGAGCTTTCGAACAGTATTTTCCATTGATCCGGTTCATGCGTTTCATTAAAACTCTCTTATGGCCAGCCCGTTGGAAACCGACCTTTCGATTCGTGCCCGCGCGATCGTGCAAATCGATTGAAATCGCTCCCGAAACGTTCTTGGTATCGAGCTTGGGAATCTCGATGATTTCATTCGAATAATCGTCGGTACTTCGTCTGTTTATTTCGAGATTTAACGGGGCTTTCGAAAATTATAGCGATGCAACTGTTTCGAGTTTGCTATATTTTATGAATTTTCTATCGTGGAGGGAATAATAATTTGACAGGTAGTTAAAAAATAATTGTTTGGATTAAATTAACCTTGCTATCGAATTGAGGTATATTAATGATTTCGTTTGAATGATTGTCGATATTTTGTTGGTTGTATTTCGATATATAACGGGGCTTTCGAAAATTATAGCACCGCAAGTGTTTTGAGTTTGTTTTATTTCATGAACTTTTTTAATGAAGGTAGCGATAATTTGAGCAGTTGCTAAGAAATAATTGTTCCGATTAAATTTACGGTTTAGGTTTTTTAATTATTTTAGAAAATGTATTGTATTTGATTGTTGGTTTAAGTAAAGCATTTGATAGTTTAAATAACAGAATTAAACTGTTAGTTTAATTCGATTGAAATTCTTTTCCGGCACGTTGAGTGCCGCAGTGAAAAGAACTGTACATAGCCAGACAAATTATAACCTCCCCTTTTTAATAGAAATAATGAAAAAAGAAGCAGTGAACTGCTCCCTCGTATACTTATGTTCTCATATTATTGTAAGAACATATGAATTTCTTAAAATTCTGTAAGTATCAATAATTACTAAATTAAATAAAATTTAATGTGCCGGTCTCTGGTACCGCCGGGCCAGTCAACATGTTAACTACTAATTTATAAAACTATAGTTTCAAGTGGGTTAGAATATTACGTTTAATATTAACACCTTGCCTATCATCGAGCCTCAGATTTGTTTTAATTAACATGTTCAATGCAATGGAGGCCATTGATGACCGCCGCTCCTGATATAACTTAATTAAACAAGTATTACGTCTTGTAAAATTCTGGATAGTTTAATAATGAAATAATAATATAAAATATATCCTATACAACCGACTAGTTAAAAACTATTTTTTTTTCGGAATTTATTTAAAAGCCGCGAAGTATAAAGAGTCTGACTAGGTATGTCCGTTTTCACTGCAGCACTCAACGAGTTAAATAAATATTCTTTCATGCAAAATTTTGAAGAAATTTAATACCGCAGCAAGAAAGTAGAAACATAAACACATGGTGTAATAATTACATAATTTATTCCTTCATAATTTACATTAAGTATGGCAAATTACAGTGTGTCTGGCTAGATATGGCTGTTTTCACTGTGGTATTTGATCTGTTAATATTTTGTGTGTCACAGTGGAAAATCCAGTAACTAGTCAGACATATCATTAAATCTTCAAGTTCAAGTTAAGAGCAACAAATTTTCAAGAAACTAAATATATTATGTCGTGAACTATTAGCTTTAAGGTCAATAAAGTTTAATACATTTTCATTCAGAATCTGATGTTCTTTAGAATTTTGCATAAATAATATAGCATTCCATTTAAAGAAACAAAGTCGACTTTCAAACCTCCGTAACAATCTCCACCTACAAAAAAAAAATTGATATTCATTGTAATATCCTAATGTAATAACCTAACCCGAGCCCTAAAAACCATACAACTTTTCAAGAATGTCAACGCATATCCAAAGTCAACAAATCTGGTATGTACAAATATTTATGTAACAAAATTAGAATCCTAGTACAGGCACTTCAAACCAGTATCACTTCTGATGCCTGCAAAATTTTGAAAAACGTTTCAAGCAAAAGTTACACAGTTTAGAAAGTACTATGTGAAAATATGAAAACTTACCCCATATTCCATTTAAAAAATTGAACTTTCTCCCCACTTCCCATACTTCGAGTGAGATTGGAGTTTTTTGTTTATACAACATAAAAGGCCCCTTCGTACGATGGCGTTTTAAAAATAAATCATCTCGATACCATTAACAGGTTCATAGATATCGGCTACGGTAAAACACCCTGTATACAAATCCTTCTAAAAGATAGCAAACTTTGAACGAACACAAAAACTGAATCCAAAACAGATTTCTGCTCACAGACGATGGTGCAGTCACACAGCGACAAATTCACCGCCATCGAGAACAGAACAGAACAGAACTCTTCGGCATTTTCCCTCAACTGTCAACTAAGTCCATGTTATTAGGCCCGTTGGAAGCGAACCTCGTCGCGGCCCTCATTCGAAATTCCCCAGACCACGAAGTGTCTTCTCTCAGCGGAGTACACGATTCATTTTCCACCCCCTTAGCGCGTAAGAAAGGGCAGGGTCCCGTGTACGAGGCTGGTTGTTGTGCACCAAGGTGTGCAGTCTCGTGGTCGACAACGGGTTCCCCGGAGGAGAAAGAAAAGGGAATTGGCCAGCGAGGCGGAAAGGGCTGGAAGGTACCATTAAAGTTCCACACGGTCTGCTCGGGCCGATTCTCGCATCCTCGCCGCTCTGATATCCATATGCAGTAGCCCGAGGAAATAAGCTTGCTCGTAAATAAGAAAAGTTCTTGCGTCTCTTCTCTTACGCCCCTCCACCTTTCCACCTTCACCCTCTTTCGATCTCTCTCCGCACTCTCGACGCGTGGCTTCCAAGATATCGAGTGATTTGTTGCGATTCCCTGCTCTCTCTCTTTTTTTTTTCGCGACGGAAGTACGTGGCTGCTCCACGAGGCACGATACACCGATTATTCCGCTTCCATTTCGACCCTGTAATGGCGGAGGGTTGACTCCCGACGTTTTCACCCGGGCTGGAATTTAGCTCGATGTACAGAGTGCAACTTAATACTCTGACAGCCGTACATACTTCCTGATGACTAGTTAGAGCGAGCACAGGACTCGGTTTATGCCACGGTTAACCATCAACTGGGGTGGTGGATTTGTGTCACATGGTGGTACGGTGTGGGTAAAACTCACCAGTCTGTCATAGCGAAATAGAAATAAAAATTGACAATGTTCTTCATCACGTATTTGCAATGTATTGGTGATAATAACAACAGTTAATCACCAAACTCATTGTATTGGACTGCGAGAACACAGAAGACACCAGAAACCAGCTCCAATACCTGACAGTATAAAAGAAATATTTAAAACAGAAGGAATCCTCGAGAAAGCCGTCGAACTTATCCGTGCAATAAACTTGTATCATGAAGTACAGAATAACCACCAACTATGGTCGCTAATAAAGATGTTGATGCGACTGTAAATTTAAAAGAAATGAGTGTTTTCACGCCAAGAAGTTAACTTCATCATTACGTAAGAAAGTTTTTAAAAATGGCTTAGGCAGGGAAAATGCGGAAGGCGTACAGGAAAGCATACAGGGTGTCTCATTTGAATCAATCCACGTAATTATCTCGCGAAATGTTGGTTATTCGAAAAAGTATTCCAAATAGAAATTACTCTGCTTCAGAAGGGGTATCTTAAGATGAACGCAAGTCTTGTCTAGGTGACGGTGCCTTCGAAATTTCAAGGTGACCTTTGTTTTTTTAAAGAGACCTACATATTTTCGTTCAGCTAGGCGTGTAGCCCATTTCGAGACGAATTTATTGGCCTGTAATATGTTGGTCTTTCAAGATCAGGAGAACAAGTATGTTCTCTTCAATAAGACCAACCCCAACATCCCAGAATAATTATTGACTTCACAATTCACCACTACAATCATTTATTAATAATGAAAAGTAACAGTTATTTTACTACATCATCAAAAATTACAAAAAGTTTGAAGACGTAGGACTGGTAGAAGGGGTGTCTTCGTTCACCCTGTTTTTCTTCAGGGTCTGTTGGAGTCTGGGAAAAGAAAACAGCTGATTGCCCCACTATGGAGTGCATAAGCGTTTATCTAAAAAACTCGTTTTCACATGTTAACCTCTTTTCACCAGAGCACGCCACATGTCGTGTCTGATCAGGTATAGCAGTTTCCACTGCGGTATTAAACGCGTTAAGGTTGTATCGGGGACCTAGAAGAAGGAACGAACGCCTATTTTATTATCGGCATCTGTTCGAGAAACTCGAAGCACCGAACTTGGCCAAAGGGAGCAGAATTTTTATCCCTTATACCACCCCGGGAACTGCCGTGTCATAAACGCCGGAATTCCTCAGGGTATACCAGAATCTGGATGTAATGGTTCAGAGGAACCCGAGAAGTAACGCAGACTTACAAGGAGAGCTCCCGAAGTGGTCGTCTCAGATTTTAATGAGCTCTTGCATGTTGATGGATCGTGTTATCACGAGTCTCCCTCTATAAAGTTTTGGGCGTAGATGGGCAATGGTTGAACGGATATTTAATGTTCAGCTTCCGTCAGGGTTTATCTGCTCTATTATAGCAACTGCTTTCGAGGAAAAGAGCGTGGAGATCAACAGCGTCATAGAAGCACTCAAGACGGTTGTCCTTCCTAGCGCTGATCCGTGACCATTGTAGCTTAACGATCAATTAATAAACCTGTTTTTTATTCAAACATACATTGATCCCAAATCAGTTGATTGTCCTTCGAAAAATACTTGGTGCAAATTTACGTGCTATAAACAAGTCCGTGGACGTGATCGAAGAGGTGTGATGGCGTATCAAAGTCAATAGGCATCACTCTGGGCACCTACTGCAACTAAGCTAAATAGTGAGACCCTGAACATCGTTTTTACAAATATTTTGCTAATTATTAGTTTTTGTATAAGTAAAGCTTGATACTTTCTGGTCGAAAATTCCACTGCTCTTTTGAATTTTGATACAAAGAGCTAGGCATTCCCTTTAAGAAACGCAAGGATACCTTGATATCTCGTAAACAAATAGGTTATTTAAAAAAATCGTTTGAGCATCATACGCCCCCTTCGATACCACGCAACTTTTATATAAAACACTTTTTTGTAGAGCACATACGTTAGAAGTTATTCAGGGTGGAGAAGGTATGTGACTCACCCGTGCACGAATCGCAGGAGGGCCGAGGACTTGCGGGAAAGTCGTGCGCTGTTGATCCCTCTACCGGCGAGAGCGTGAAGTACCGCCGCACCTCGAAAGTATTGCACCAACAGAGCATTTAACCCAAACTGCACACACACGAATTGTGTGATGCCACCAGCATCGTGTGACGAATGTCAAAGGACAATTGTGAACGATTGTTGTCAACTCTGACATACAGTGACTCACAAAATTTATCAAATATGTCCATAATTACTTTTCTTTCTCAATTTTGGTATAACTGAGAATCTACAAATTTGAAATACATACTTAAAGTGTCATTTGTTACAGATATAGTATCTTTGTTTCAAACAGCAATGCTTCGAAAATATAATAAGTAAAAGAAAGTTGAAACCACGCATTCATGTGACCAGTTTCGTGAGTTACCGCAAGTTCGCACGTTCTTCATATTTTATTATTGTAGTTATTTGCGGTAGAGCGATTTTCCGCCCTCCTTGTAATGAAAAATACGCAAAAGGACCTAGCTAGGTCATCATGAGTCTCCTTATCAATGGGATGTTTACTGCAAAATTATTAATTTGTGTTTCAAGCGGATCTTATAGCATGTTACCAGCACTGCTCGCGTGGGCACTCATAAATCGGCGCGCGTAAAGAGGGGTCGGCGGACAAACGCTATCCGTGCGAGGAGACGCGAATAAGCTTTTTGAAAATTACTAGAAACAGAGGAGAGCACGGATGAAATACAGCGACGCGTGAATCAATCTCACGCGCAACCATAACGCGACTGAGTAATCGCGGACAGCGACGCTTAAATTTCGTTCGACGGCAAGGTGTTGCTCGTACATCCAGAAAAACGTATACCATCGATTTATTCGATGCGTTTCATCATGGTGAACGATACTGCGCTTCCGATTACAGATTTTCGTCGACGGAACGCAGCGTGATTCAATTTGAAACGCTTAAATTTGATAACACTCTCGATTCTAAGATTTTGCATTTAGAACCTGGTAAAGTAGATTCTTGAGTGCGAACGACCAGTATAGTGGTTTTTGAACTGGTCGTTTGTTGAAATGAAAATGTTTTGCAAGTGAATCCTGAATTTTTAGCCTTCAAAACGTACCATCGAGTGAGATTACGTGGCTGCTGTTTATGTGAAACTTTAAATCAAATTTGTTTGCTATAAATAATTTCAGAATGTTAACTTTAATTTGAGTTGATATTCAATCTTTTTTCTTTTAATTTAAATTTATTAGCGAGGCCATAACTACTGTGAAATTAAAAAAATAGTTGTACAGTCAGTTATCAGTCGTTAGATCTTCTAACAATCCTGAAAAAAAATTCGCTTGAGGGAAAATTTCATTTACAATAATTTTTAGGAGTTATTGTAATAACTATTACATGGAATTCTACCATTGTATCAAAATTTGGTCGAAATAGGTGGCCTGCGATTACAATTATTTTTATTTAAAGTTATTGCTCAGGTTATAGTTACTATTAATTCAAGAAATAGCTAAACAGTCAGTGTTACCACTGGTCAGGTTTTTAACAATTTTAAGATAAATTTTGTTGCAGTGAAACCTCGCTCTGAACTGTAGAAACTGTAGACCATCGTACGAAAGATTTGCAGAAAATTGTATTAATCAACGGTAGAATTAATCTCTCACGGTTGCTACTTGTTTGTTAATTTGTTGATGAATGGTAGTTTTCACTTAGTTTCTGACGTACGCGTGGTCACTCGTGCCATCGTGTTCGGTTATTCATAATTTTCCTCTTAACTGTGCACTTGTCAAACTTTGCATCTGTGAAAATTTTGCAAAATTAATCGAGGATGCACGTGTTGGAGATGAAACCACGATATTTCGTTCTTTTCTTCTGTGTGTGTCCAAAACTTCTTGTTTGCATATTTCTCCAACTATACTGCGCACGTGTCGTGATTAAAAAATTGTAAACTCATTGCAAGAGGTATTCAATTTTTAAAAAATTATATAGTATACAGGGTGGATCATGCAACTGGAATAAGTCATACCTTTATTTTGCTTGCAATTATAAAAAAATGTTAACGGAGAAATAGAATGGTTCAAAGGGGACTACATTTTCAGAACTGTACTCCAACATTTTTCTAAATGCAAACGTATATTGTTTTGCATAAAATTAATGTTCTCGTCATTCTGCGTAAAAAAGTATTAGGGTAAAGTGGTCGAAAAATGATTAATCTCTAACAAACACTAATCCTGTTCTACTACTTTATTGCACAGAATAAATTTACATAAACTTTCTGTGCTATCGAAGAACTTCAATAAGACCGTGCGCAGTAAAACGGAGCATCGAATAAATTTTCGACGAGGTTACCCCTTGCCATACGATTTTATTAATCGCCAAATACGTCACAGTTAACTATTTAAGTCAGTGATGCCCACAGGAGCTTCAGCCTGCCCCCACTCTAGGTCCATTCCCCTCTTTTCAGTTCCCTCCAGTTCCCTCTTCGTCCCCCCTCCGTCCATCGTCGTCTCAGATCACAATCTATACGAGGGGAATGGACCTAGAGTGGGGGAAGGTCAGAGCTCCCATGGCCATCACTGATTTAAGTGTTTAAGTATTAGGTTGTCCCAAAATTTCATTTTGTTTTCTTACTAGATATTAAGCGTACAAAAATTCATGCACAGTGCAATATTACTGAAGCATCTATGATCCACATGTACGAAAATAGATGGAATAATTCGTGAACTTGATTAGCGAATCAGGGTGGACAGAACTTGCAGCAATGGGTCGCACCCATTTACAATTCGCAAGTTCGGCCCACAGCATGGGGTCAGTGGTGGTGGATGACCTGAACTTAAGGGTCTTGTGTTTATGACTTGACCCTTTAGATTTATATTGATGACTCTGCGTTTATGACGGGTTAGTTGTTTCAATGAGTTTATTACCAGTAAAAAGTATAATCGGATTATTGAATGGTTATTGAACATTGTTGACTGAGTGATTGGCGCTAGCAATTATGTGCATGCAGATGTGTCATTAACCCTCATCGTTTAGGAATTTTGAGATATTGTTCGGGAATTGAATAGCCTTCATCTATACCATTTTTCTCAAGTCTAATAAGTATATATAAGTATAATAAACGTGTACAAAAGCAAGTCTTTGCGCAGTTTATAAAATCCTGATTCCGTTGCGACGTAACAATACGAAGAAATTGCCCCGAATCGCTGTCTGTTCTTACCGCACGATATTTTCGTGAAAACGAACGTTCAACGGCACATTTGTCCGGATCGTGGGAAATCGTTCGAAAGATTGGAACGCGCTCGACACACACAGGTTGTACAGGTGGAAAACGATCGACCGATATTACGTGACGTGGAATTGATTCGCGAGATATCCACTAGCGATCGCCGAAATCAAACGTGGATATTACCATCGACGAAAAAAAGAAAAAAAAAACGAACGACAGAGCAAACGAAAGCGCAGCCAACGAAATCCATAATAAATCGAACCCTTTACGATTTTTTTTCCCCGGCTGTTTTTCCTCGATAAATCACTCGATCGTTCGTCACATGCCACGAACAAATTCAAATATTTGTTACGTTTATCGCGTGTCATTGCTGCCCTTTATTTACCCTCGTACGTTTTACGAAAGTCACCATACCCTCCCTCCTCTCACCCTTTCTCTCTCACTCTCTCTCTCTCTCTCTCTCTCTCTCTCTCTCTCTCTCTCTCTCTCTCTCTCTCTCTCTCTCTACCGTGCAAACGTTTGTAAATATTCCCCTGTTACAGGCGGTTTCGATGGTAACCTTTTACATCGAACGACCGGTGTGACGTTTCGCGAAAATGCCAGAAGTTTACAGTTTCATTTCCATCGATACAGGATTAACCAGGCAAAACCACCACCGCCGGCCATTTCGGTGTATAAGCCACCCCTTTCCCTTTGTACCTTCGACCGCAAACCGTTTCTTTCACGGTCGATTTCGATGATATTACCCGCTTTTAATTTGTCAACGCGCAATCACGAGCGTATAGGGTGGACCAGTAACTGTTAGCTTCTTACTTATTTTCAAAAATGTAACAGTTGGAAGAATATTTTTTTTAAATGGAGAGGTACACTTTTTCTTCTATACGTGATAACTCCTTCTGTGACGGGCACAGCCATCTGCATGTATAGTAGCTCATAAATGGACTGCGGATTTTTATGTAAATGCACATTCGTAGACTTCAGTACTTCTGATTTCCATGTAGCTGATGAAACGCAACTATGTTACAGCTGCATTTTGCGATTTAAATGTTTAAAAATACATTTTTCTTTACTTACTCTATAAAATGTGCATTCTTCGCAAATTTGAATGCCTTCCGTCGCACCAAAAACCGCAGTCTGCTGAGAACCTTACAGCAGAAGCGACGTTAAAATTGATTGAACACGTTGAATGCCGTGGGGGTCACCGGTGATCGGCTCCCTAAATTTAATTTAATTAAATAGTGTATTTATTGACAATAATGGAGTAACAGAAGAACACGATTGCGTACTCAAATCTGGATAATACTAAAATAAAGATAATCATCCCCTCACTTCCTACAGTTGCTTTACCTCCAAATTCAAGTAAAGGGATCACCGAGGAACGCCGTCAATTTTACATAGGCAGAAAATTAAATTACTTTCCCTCTGACTCAATAAAATAGCACAAATCTACAGAAAGTCCTTGAACATGTTTCGTGGCACCGATTGAACACTGCAAGGTAATAATTGCTAATTCTCCAGCTTGCCAGAATACGATCCAGTAAAAAAGGTGTTCGGTAGGTGATGGACGAGGAAGGTTCCGGGCGCGGAAGGCGCCAAAAGTTTTTTCCCGTGGAATTCCTTGGATCACACGCGGACGAGGATCCGGTGTCGACTTTTCGCGAGCTGCCACGGCAGAGCCATAAGTTTCGAGATTTGAGAGATACCGGTTTGGCCTCCGGTAAATCACCGACGATCATTCACCAGATCCCGCGGGATAAGAAGCGTGGAACGCATTCCCTCTGCCAACTTTCTATCCTCTCCTCCACCTCCTTATTCTTCCGCATTTTCCTTTGGCCTGCTCGACAAGGACGACCGCGTCCCCGAAGGATTCCATTAACGAAGTCAAAATGAACGTTTCGAGAATTCCAGTCAAAGAGGAATCCTCCTCGTAGGATTAACTCTTCGCTGCTATAGACGTTGAAACTTACGCGGCTACTATAGGAGGTCTCACAGACCGCTAATGTTTATTGCGTTTTTACGTACACACAACTGCCGAATAAAGATCAAATCCCTTTGTTCTTGCTTTGTACATTAATAATAAAGAGACCCAAGCCTGACTGAGCATTAGACTCTGATTGAAAGGTACATGGCGTGAGAAGATGATAAGTCATGCAGGAAGGGAAGTAGGGATGAATGAAAATGTGGAGCAATCTCACAGACGTTCTATAGTAGTTGAGGGTTGACAGGCCTGTCGCTTGTATCGGATCATGCAATTTTCTGTGGTACGAAGATGTGAAGCGTGCATCAAAATTGGATGAGGACATGTAGACAAGCTTCTGTAATTTCTGAAATTTACAGAATTTTTCTTGTTTCTTCTTTTGGAAGAAGAAATAGTTAGATAAACATCTCCAGAGGCTAGCAAATCGCTTGCTCGAACCGGAACGAAGAATTGTTTATAACTGAAAAAATATTATTTTTAGACTGATATTTCTTAAGACATTTTTCCTCTATTTAGTGAATACTAGCTACCCTTAAAGTTCTATACCCTCCTTTACCACCCTGTATTCGTTTTTTGCGCGTATTAGTAATATACATGTGAGAGTATATACGTACGCCTTTCGCAGCTGTATGTATGAGTTAACCAGTCAGTTTGAATGTTGTTTAATTGAGAAATCATGAAATGATCGCTCATGATCTGCTTGGAAGACCTCTCACGCGTCAAAACAGCAGAAATTTATTTAACCAGCTCCATAATTAAAAAAGACTGCAATTCTTAATTTCCTTACACCGATCGAGGTACTTTAAAACGAGACTACTTAGGGGATGATGCATAAAAACTCATCAGGGAGGCGTATCATTTGCACTGAAAATTTACTACAACTTAACCAGCCCCTTCATCAGGTGTCAGGATCATTCGGCACGGATTCTCGATTTCCCCGGAAAACGAAAGCTCCGCAAGTAAATTTCATTCCATATTTTCCCTTCGCCGTAGCCCGAAGAATCGCCACACCCTGTATATATAAAATAATCCCCAGAAATGGAGGGAATAAATCACTCGAATCGTGAGAGGCATTTCTGATCAGATAGAAGATAGGGGGGGTTGGAAACGGGATAAAAACCTTCTGTCTCCCTTTGGATCGCAAGGAACTTTGCTCTGTCCGTTTCGCCACCCTCCCTCTACACGCACCCCTGCCCGTCCGGCTTTTCAACCCACCCAACGTCCATCCTTCGCCCCTTTGTGCCCATTGGCAGCACTCCATTATTCGACCACGTCAATTACAGCCTCTGCGCCTAACGACTGAAGAATTCGACGAGACATACGCCCCCTTACGTTCCTGTCCGGCCGTTCAAGTATTCTCGTCGAGAGCACAGTTTATTGGGAATTGATAGGCGGAAGGGTTCCTTTCGATCCGTCAAGTCGAAATCCCGATTATGCTTCCCGATTCGTTCACCGTTCGTTTCATTCCGCGTCCTACGCTCGTTTCATTCTCCTCCAGAGCAAATATTTAGCCCCGAGATACTTTTTCTGATAAATGTTTGGACGTTGGGTTGTGGATGTTCGGTCCTACAGTGGCCTGGTTCTTCGAGCTATCAGGACATCAAGGAAATTAGTTCTTGGAGGTTTACGCTAATCTGATGGGATTCTTGCTGAGTACATCACGTAGCACGTCAGAATGTTAGGAAGGCTTGCGAATCTTGTTTGTTTGGGTTTGAGACTCTGGACAGTCGCTTTTATTCCAGCATGTTGAAGGGATGAATTATTGGTTCTACAGTAATATCGTGTAAGACTTTTTCGTTTGTCTCCTCTAGGTCTATAATTTGCAAGAGAAATCAAGTCGGATACTATTTTGTACAACAATGGCGAAATGTTGGTGACTAATACTTTAGGATTGATATTGTTTGATAACCCAAGTTTGAGGCTCGAAGGCGTCACATACAAAGAATTTGATAGATTCTTGCTACTATCAGGTTATCTCATACGTCCTGTTGATTTTTATCTTACAAAATATACGTTAAACAAACACAAGTGTATAATTAAGATTCATTCAACAGAGGTTTTAATGTACGACTGGTGGAATGTAGGAGCTATATTTTATTTGGAAATTGTTAATAATGTTTTAATTATAGTGGCTAAGGTCTGTATCAAACATGTTCAACTCGTCGCTCCCTGTCTGTTGTTTTCTTAACAAGCCTCCTAGTTTGCAGGAGTTAAAGAACTGTATTGAATAAGCAGTCAGAGCGATTGATGTAAATACTTTGCAGAAAGCAATGTAGAATGCACATGAATGCATTGACGAATGTGTTTAAAATAGTGGTGGTCATTTACCTAATGTTATTTTTAAAACTTAAGATTCTACAGTATGTAGCTTTACAGAAAATGAATTTCCCGTTTTGGGCAAGTCAATTTCGACTCTTGGCGCGTACTATCTACCCTTAAAGTTCTGAACCCTTTTTTTACCACACTGTATATCATTTTTGATGGATTGCTTGGGTAGCAGCGTTGGGTAGGAGCCTCGAGACTGTAAGGGTTGTGACGCGGTGACCATTCGCCTTATTCAGAATGAAATTATACCTGAGACTTTTGGAAAGCTGTTGTTGAAATTAAAAACATTGCATCCCATATTTGATTTATCATCGACGTGCTGATTTGACTGTTCAGAAATATCAGTTTACAGTTGCAGTGGCTATCACAGCGCTGCAACAGATTAAGAGGGTGCAGATAAGGATTGCCTTCATTATTCTTTTTTCCCACCTCCCCTGCTCCCTTCTGCTTTTCACCCTTACACTATTATCGTTGTCATCTCTGACACTGTTCCACGCGAACAGAAATTCCTGTCACGGTGTCTCTATAAAGAGAATTTTTTCGATTTTTAGCACGGGGTAGGATGAAAGGAAACAGCGCAGAAAAATTCTAGTTAGCCATAAACTGGCGAAACACGCAGATCGGTAAGAGTTTCTCGCGAAGTTGTACTTTACGAGTCTATAAACGAAAAATCTAATTTCCAAAACGTCTTTATGGCCGGTCCGTTGCGCCAGCGCGACGTGCGAATCGCCCCGCTGTGAATTCATTCTTCTTTCACGTAGCAAGATGATAACGAAGCTGCCCGATCGGCGTGGAAATGACGGAATCGTAAAATAAAATCGTGTGTCTCGATGGTCTTCGTTCGATGCACTATTTTCTGTGCACGAGACAAATTTTGTGACGACGCAGCAACGGTATCCGAAACTGGGGACAAATTTTGCAACGACTGCGTCGATATCACACAATTCACAGACGTCGATTTTGATGTAATTTTTATTCAAGGTGAGGCACGTAACGCTTCACAACTAAACATTATTGAAAATATTAGTAATATGACCAAATGTTGTTAAGAAAAATCGAAGTATTCTAGGGGGCACACTCTTCGGTATAATTTAATTTCTTGTACGTGAAGATGTCGAGGACACTTCGAGGTCCTCACCTATTCTTTTTAAATAGTACTGCATATTTTTTAATATACGTAAGTACAGTTCACCCTGAGACGAATTCAATGGACATAATCACTCAAGGAAAATCAAGCTCACAGGTAAAAAAAAAGCTTTTATATTTTTGCAATCACATTTATTCATAATATTCTAATGTTTCTTGCGTGCAATCGTTTGAGCAGGTGCTCGAAGTGCTGGCCTCCAATATGCAAACGTTTCTTAATTCGGTGACAAAATGACAATCGCACCTTATTCAACATTTTTGGTGTCAATGCAGCACAGGCTTCACGTATACTAATTTCTATGCCATCCTGCATGTTGGAGCAGACATCAGGCTTTGTTCCAGGTATCCCCAAAGGAAATAGCGAAGAGGAGTTAGACCTGCGACGGCGGTGGCCATGTCACTCGACTTTCACATCGATATAATTGCTTTTTCAACCCCAACTCTGAGGGTTGTTTTTACCCCTTCAACGTGGATATTTATTGATAAAAAAACACGTATTAAATATTTTTTCGAGTTCTACATCATATCAAAATTGCATAGAAATCAAATTGTGTCAATTCCGTGATATCTCTTTGCAAGTAAACAAATTCATAGCTGTGGCTCGTATGAATAGATACGTTTTGTTGAATGCGGCGCTTTCTCTGGGCCCAATTTGTCGACCGATCCAGTCGATTAGTTGTATAATTAGCCACTGATTGGGTGATTAGCACATCTGTCGTACTTTCCTGATTTATTGTCTTTTGTTCCTTCGCGCGAAGCGATATAATTGTGAATTGCGTTTTACGTTTTTGGCTGCGGGTGAGCATTTGAGATTTTCCTTGAAATCCTGTGTCGGGCCTATTAGTGTTTTGCAGTATTGTTTTTGTTGTTAGGCACCATATTGTATGCACAACATATCTTGCCCTAGCCACGTGCTGTTTGTTAATACGTTGACTGCCACAGTGGAAACATCAATCGCTGGTCAGACGCGACATAAAATCCTCTTTTCTGTATCAATCATAAAGGAGAAAAATGTTTAAGTATTCATTATTGTACATGCGTACCTACATTAGTGTTGCAATGTTAAATTTGCTCCGAATGTAGTAAAAATTATTACGTATTTAATTAAGGGTTCTCCCTAGTGTGACGGTTGAAAAACGAAGCGACCTTTGCGAATTTTTTTGCAGAAAAGTAATAAATATATGAATGTAATAGTTCGCTGCTATATCAGACAATGTTTCAAGAATACGTAATAATTATTTAGTGCAGAAATAATGATTCTGTCCAAAGCTATAGGGATTCTGCCACTGCACCTAAGAAAAATTTGTCTTCACGGCTGCCATAAAATCTGCCGTCAGAATTATCAGAATGAAAAGACAGAAAAGGATTTTTAATCTGTATGAGTGTGGCTGTAACCGGTACTATAATAAATTTAAAATAACGAAAAATTAAAAAATGACATCGTCTGAAAGGAAAAGTTTCGATTTTGCACAAAAAGTGGCTTGTTTTTTAAGTCGCAAAATTTGAATTTTCCAAATATTGACTCGGTTCTAGTACCGGCAAGAATGAGACATCTACCGAAGATGCCTGCGAAGTTTCACGTAAATCGGATGATTGGATTTTGAGATATCGTGACAGCCATTCGAAAAATATCGTTCTCAGAAAAACGCGTCCAAACTTTCACGTACCCTTTAAAATTCTATGAAATGCTCCGTTTCAAAGCCTGTAGCATTGCCAATTTTTCTAATACCTCTCTAATACTTTGGGCGTATGTTTTTAAGATGTAAAACTATAAGAAAATCTCAAAAAAACAGTTCGATTTTTTGAAATCGTCACACTAGGGAGACCCCTTAAATAGAACTTGGGTCACCGGTGGCCCCCACGGCATTCAACGCGTTAACAAACTTACAACGCGTTTTATGTCATTTCAAGGTCTGGCTATTCCGTACGCGCGCCACTAAAAATTCGCAGGGAAACAATCAAGCTTCGCGCTTGAAAATTCGCGATACTTCGAGTTTAACGGGTAGCTTCGAGCTTCAGAAGTACCGAGCTCGCCGAAGAACCGCGTGGTCGTTTATCGAAGCCGAAGGTAAAATTACACGAGCGCCGCTCGTAACGAGTTTCAGCCGTTCTCAAAGCACCGACGCGAGGGCGCGGATTGTTCGAAACAGGTAACACCCGTGCGAGTTGTCAAAGTGCGCGTTTACGCGTTCACACTTTGTAAAACGATTCGTGAGTCTTGTCGTTCGGTAAGAAGCATCGATAAAGGCCATAAAATTGCATGGCTGTTCACATAGATCCTGGATTTATTGTTGTTTTTATTATCAGAAATGTCGGACTCTTTTCATGTTGAAGGAATTAGTCTCGTTTTATTGCCAGCTGTAACGTTAGCACGGTAAAAATTTGTGACTTTGATTAAAAAAACGTGGCAGAACTTGACGTGGTTTGTTTTTTATGTAACAATATGCACACCACCTGTCGGAAGTTTGGAATCTCTGCGTGGATTAAGAGAAACGGGATCTTTTTAACACGTCGAACGCCACAGTGAAAAATGGCCACACCTCATCAGACACGATATAATTTACTTCTTTTTTATATAAACCGTAAAGAATAAAAAGATTTGAGTACTCAGTCGTATTCTTCTGTTTCTGCATTATTGTTTCAGTATGAAGCTCAGAATTTTGCGACAATCAATAATTATTTAATTTAATTAAATTTGACGCGTCGGTCACCGGTGACGGAACGCTCTTAAAATAAAATATATTCTTGTTAACATCTGGTATATTGATGATGGTTCGGTAGAACATTCATCAGGAAATGTCGTTATAGCAATTTTGTCGACGTTACTTGTTAATAAGTACTGCGTATGTTGTTCAATAACAGCACAATATTTGTAAAATAATATACGCACTAATAAAGAAAACTATATTCGTAAGATACTTCAGGGTTATCCGCAAACATGTAAATGTTCGGATACTTTTGAACGGTAGTTGTATATTGAGATCTCCCTGATCCTAGGGATGCGTGATAAGGAAGAAGGACAATTTTTCTAACATCCTGGTATTGTCTTACATCCATATTTCTATTATAAAAGTGGATTGGGTCTGACCCTTTATTCGTAATGCATAATGAAATTTTTGCATGTGGTCCTAATTCGATGGCCAGGGGCTGCAATTGGTAACCTTAAGGAACCGTAGCGTCCTTGTAAGTAATGTGGGATTACTATTATAAAGGAAGATCGTTATTTCAAATAATTCAGAACTTTCGGACTGACTCTCTTCGCTCGCTGCATTTTCAAACTCTTCTAAGGGCATTCCTGCATGCACACAGACACACATATATACACCAGATACATGCCACGATTTGGTCACAGGCTCCGACGCAGTCCCATCTCTCGATATCGATGTTCAGTCTACGCCGCGCCTAGACTCGCGCTCTGTTTATTACTCGACACTTAAGTTATTCGTTAACCTTTCTTCGCAAGTAATAGTGAATTGCCTCGGAGCACCCACCTTCGACGTCCGCATTCCAGTGACTCTTCTGTGGAAGATCAATCGGTGGGGCAGAGGTAACGTTGTCGTCAGAAGTGCAACGGCGTTTACGAGTAATTTTTTCTCCTCGTGGGGCGTCTTCGCGATACGTCGACCGGAGGAAGTTAATGGAAATGCCAGGAACATGGCGGCGCATACTAAACGACCTGACCCGGTCCCTTCGTCGATGACTTCCCTGAGTTTTCTACGCTTCCCTGACGATACCCTTCTCTCATAACTTCGTTCCGCGGCGAACCCATAAATTCACCGCGACAACGCATAAATCAGCGGTGCGTGCCCGAACGTACGCAGCCAGGTACGATCAGCATTCCGCTCGTGAGCAGACCTTCGATGTACCGAAGACGAAGAGTAAACACGATCAGCGTATGTACGTACAGCCTTCTCCCGACGTCGCGACGCGACGTCCAGAAAGGCCGAAGACAGTGCCACGATGCAGCGGCGGCTGTGCGTGTTCGATTGTGTTTCACCTCCGTGTCACGAACTGCGAAATTACTTCCGATGATTTATGCGACGGAGAGTATGGGTCTTCGGGCTTTATAAAATCGATCGGAGTACGTTAAATGATCAGAACTGCATCGTTAATTATAATTGGATTGCTCATTATTTCTGTTTTGCGTGCAAAGATGCACAGCGAGGTTTTCTTCCGATGCATCTACCCTTGAGCCTAGACTTTACGATAGGAATTTAAATACAGTAGAGCCTCCAGTATGCGAGCTAATAGGGAGACAAATGTGGCCGAATAACAGAATTTTTGGATAATAGAACAATCACTTTTTTTTATATTAAACTTCATTTAATCAAATAGAAACCAATAAAATTGACAGTTTGTTTCAGTATTTAGGGATGCCATATTCTTTTGGCTGATAAATCATGTAAATTTTCACGAAACGGTTGTTTGGATAACAGAATATTCGGGTAATAGAACGTTCGGATATTAGAATATTCGGATAATGGGGTTCGGATACCGGAGGTTCTACTGTAATACTAACTAAGCCAAAAATAAACAGTTAATTTCATTGCGAACCAAATTATATTTTCCTCTGACATTTTTCCATATCACTAAAAATTAACGACATATTTGAAGTGCTCAAGTTAGGTTCGACACCCTGTACAATATAATACCTTGTGATGAAAAAACCTGTAATGCTTAAAAATGTATGCGTGATTTCATTTTGATACAATGTAGACAAGTGCAAACGCAACAATAATTTTATAATAGTATATGAAAATAAATACAATCGGACCGTGTGGACAGAAGAGACGAGTGATCAATCGATAGCAAATAATTAAATAATATTTTTTTATTAGTAGAACTTGAATGGTAGGAGAATCGCGCACATAAATGTGAAGTAATCGAAAAAAAATGTTGAAAGAAGGGTGAAGAATGATTTTTCGTTACATTAGTTACGAAATGGAGCAGTCGATCGAGAGTACTCTCTTTCCCATCACGAAACACCATCAAATCACGTGAAACGTTATCGGGTACGTTCGTTACGATCTCGTCAGGGAAATCTATTAACGAGAGGGAAGCACGGAAAAATTTGCATTACACTCCACGCTCGAGTTCGCTTCAATTAATTTGCGTAAAAGCGACTGTCCACCTTTCAACCCTTCAAAAATCGTCCCCCTCGATGGTTCGTCAAACTGACGGTTCGTACCACTTGATCGGGCTTCTACTAACGAAAATTCATCAAATTCGAACGACTCGTGACCTCCAACGACTCTCTTCACCAAAATCTTTCTTTTTCGAACTTCGTGCGCGCCTCTGGTAGAGAAGTTCATTAGATTTGAAGTTGAAGAGTCTTCTGCAATTTTTGGAACTTCTGCCACCGGAAATTCATTTTATTCGAACCAGTTACAACTCGATACCTTTTTCAAAACTTTTTGAATAAGCAGTGGATAAAAATGTATTTGATTCAGACGAATCATCACGTCGTCGTCTACGTTTTCCAAAATCTTTTTTTTGTTCGAACTTCGTGTGTGCCTCTGGTAGAGAAGTTCATTAAATTTGTAGTTGAAGACTCTTTTCGAATTTCTGGAACTTCTGCCAACGGAAATTCGTTTTATTCGAACGAGTTGCAACTCGATTGTCTTTTCAAAACTTTTTGAGTGAGCAGTGAAGAAAACTTATTAAATTGGATGGACTCGTGAATTCAGTCTTCGTTCTCCAAAATTTGTTTTTTCAAACTTCGTGTGCCTCTGATAAAAATGTTCATTAAATTTCGAGTCGACGGCTCTTCTGGAATTTTGTGAACCTGTACCATCAAAAATTTATTTAATTCGAGCGAGTTGCAACTCGATGCCCTTTTAAAAAGCTTTTGAATGTGTAGTGAAAAATATTTATTTGACTGGAACGACTCATCACGTCATCGTCTTCGTTCTCCAAATTTTTTTTTTCAAATCTTCCTGTGCCCTATTGAAAAACAATTATCAGCTTCGACTAAATCATAATTGAAGCCTTTTTCGGAGAACTTTCATTAATTGAAATTTATTAAACTCGAATAAATTGTACTTCAACACCCTTCTTCAAAATTTCCCAAACCAATAGTGAAAAAAATTTATCAAATTGCAATAACTGGCGATCCAACCCTTCTCTAAAATCTTTTTGTTTAACTGTATGTGCATTCAGTAAAAAAGTCATCAGATTCAACGAACTCACAACTCAACCCTTATTTCAAAAAGCTCCTGGAGCATCCAGTAAAAAAAAATTCATCCAATTTTACTAACCTGTAACTCCATGCCCTGTGTCAGAACTTCTCGACCCGGTAACGCAAAATTTCACCAAATCCTCTCCTGCTTCTACTAAAAAGAAATTCACCGAATTCAAGCGAGTCACATCAGAACGCTCTTTTCGAAAACTTCTCGAACTTACATTACCAAAAATTCATAAAATTCAAGGAAATTGCAACCTGACGCGCTTTTTCAGCAACTTCTCGCGATAGCTGGAAGAATTCATCAAATTCGACGCTCTTTTTCCAAAGTTTCGCCAGAAGGGGAGGAAAGAGAAGAGGCTGATCGACCGGACATGCATCGTCGCGTATCCCAGATCGTCTCATCTGTTGTCTGATGGCCGGTACTTGAGAGAAGAAGCTCGAAATGATCGATGACCGGCCGATATTGGTAGCGACATATGGAGTAGCGTATCCGGCAGCTTGCTGCCATAATGGGCGACGCCGCAAGCTTTTTTTCCAGATATGTCACGCCTCTGATGTCACTTCGGCAAATTTCTACTTAACGACCCGCCTGTGTGAACATTCACCGTCCAATGAACCCACAAAACCAGCTTACAAAAATTAATAAACATGGAAACTCTTCTTCGCGCTACGATTTTTTAACAAACACAGCGGTTAGTGTTCAAACTGTCTTAGAATCTTCACAGGAGACTTAGGTGGTTAATAGAGTACAGGAAAACAGATAAAAAAGTGTCAATGAACATAGGTCTATAAGTTAATCGTTTTCGAGATATTCAGCTTCTTATCGTATCAGTCGTGGAACTTAGGTAGTAGCTATTATAGTCGGGGCAGCGAAAGAAGAGACTTGAACGAGGATACTACGCCAGGAGCTAAAACAATTACTGTATGACCTCTTTCCACTGTCTGCTTGAACTCACTTTATGAAACTAATGAAATATTTCCTAATTATCTATTTTATAAATATTGAAGACATTTATTATGCTGTGTAAAAATCTATTTTAGCTGTGAACATACTGCTATTCGAGTACCCGTCCATTAAGACATTTTACCTACTTCCATGAGTTCTATTTTCCATCGAAGATCTATGCTGATCTACATCTCTGTAACACCCCTTACGAAGCCATCGGCGCCTTCCAAGCACCCTGTATAATTGTTGATCCCTCCAGCGTCGGCAGATCGTAGCCATAAATTAGGAGGGGGCTTACAGAGATTTTTCGGGGTGGCATAAAGTCGTCGGATGTTGTAGAACATCCGTAAAGAGAGGAAGGGGGATGCATGGGCATCGGATGAAGTCGTAAAGCAGAACGAGGGTAAAAGTCGCGAGAGTCCATAACGTAGGATCGTCGTGTGTTGGAGAAGGTGTCGGAAACGACCCCGAAACGCGTCGTTTCCTTGCCGTGTCGTCGTTGCTCGTACACGCGAGACAGCCCATGCCATTTCTACACACACGCGCGCGCCCATGCACACATACGGGAGTGTGTGAAAATTCATGACACCCGGAGAAAGTTCGAGGGGGAGCAAGTAAATGGAAAAAATCCATTACGCGGTTTTATTCGGGACGACGATATCGAACCAGCGCCACTTTTTAATTATATTTCTGCCTATACGTGAACGCGCGAACCCCCGCGGGAACCGTTCCATGGGAATTTTTTATTTCCGTAACCGGAACCGTTCTCGGCGCAGAACGACGCCTCGTCCTCCATTTTGCATCGTTTACTCTATCTGATACGGCAAATCCAATTATATGGTCGGTTCGCGTGGTTGTTTTGAAATTTTAGGGAATTCCCGAACCAGCCCCTTCGGCGTCGGACTTCGCGCTTCGACGTCCAGCCGGAGGTCCGTCGCTCCGACGGTGCGCCGCCATCTTTGGAATTTTGTTTCGAGCACAGGGTTTGGAAGTGTTACGTCTGTCCGAATGAATTTTAATGATAGTAAGTGATTGTTGCAGCGATCTTGAGAACGTGATCGGTGATAAAATTAGGAGAAGAGGCAAAGTAAGGAAGAGGGGGTGTTATACAGGGTGTACCGCTTAAGGTGACCACCTTAAATTATATTTGTTCTTACTGGATCGATTGAGACTTTGTTTCCCCGTATAACATGCTTCAGAAAGGCCTTGAAGATTATATTACATCGTTTCTTATTGTTAGTCGCTATTTTCCGGAGTTTTCATGGTCACCTTCAGATTTTTATAAATAAACCTATCATTTTTCGCACTCGTCTTCTAGCTGATATTGAGAAGAGTTCGGCAGGTATTGAAAAGTGTAAGCAATACGAAAAATTGAACAGTACATCATTACTTGACGTCCTACGAACTATAAGAATAATCTAAAACAATTTTTAGAAAGAAAAGAAGAGGAAAGAACGTTCCATCTGGAGGTCTGCTAGTGGATGTGTCAGTAAGGCTACTTAGCAGGCCCGTGACGCGGTATAGCGATGGTTAGGTCGAAGGTGTATGTATAGGAATCATAGGACGGTCGAGTGCTTGCGAGAAACTCGTGCGTTGATGATCCCTCTGTTGGCGAGTGTGTGAAGTGCCGCCACAAAGCCAGGAAGTGGTTCGAATTACGTGCCTCGCCCTATACATAGAGATTCTAATTTAAATTATTTATCGATTACTGAGCCATTGAATGCCATAGTAGCATCAAATATTATACACAGTAAATATGAAATGAAGATACAATATGAACTCAAACAAAATATTCTTTTCATTCCTTATTATTTTACAGATTGTCCGAAATTATTAACAACCCTGACTTCCTGATAATGTTCAACGATGCATGAGTTGAGCGGCACCTCTTTTCGGCGCGTACAAACGGTTGCTCAACAAAAATAAATTTGCACAGTCTATTTGTTCGATAAATTCGAGCGATCTTGCGTGCGTAACAGGCCGAAACAAGGAAGCGGGAATCTATGGCAACAGGATAATGATTTAGCAGGGAATTCGCTTGGAAATGTAATACGTTGGAACGGACGAGCGCAGCGGAATATGATCTTTCACAGAGATCAAATATTTTCGTAATTAGCCGATCCGGCCGCCCCCCCCCCCCCCCCCCCCCCGCCGCCCCCCGCCCCTCGTTCGGTTGCAATTGATTTAATAAAGAGTCACCTTGCGTCCATTTCTGCGATCACGCGCAAATTGGATGGATGGTTATTGCGAAGCCCTGTGTTCGAGCTAGCGTTTTCGAAATACGATTCGGATATTAATAAAATAACTCCGATACGGTCGTTCCGGTGCGCTCGATCAAATTAATCAGAGGCCTATTGTATATCAGCCGCTTTGTCGGCCGGTGTAACGCACCGACAGTTTATTTGTTACATCCCGGCGACATTTTCAACGTGATTTCAGCAAGCGCGGAAACAATTCCACGGATTCGGAGCGGCTGTTAAAAGTTACAGATTAATTTGGGATGTACGAGGTGGTGGAAAAAGGTGAGGACGAACTCCAGTGACACGTACCGCTCATCGAAACAGAGAGCAAGTGTTTCTATGAACGTATCAGGTCATCCCATAAGTAATGTGGTTCTTTTTGATACGTAGAAACAATAGTACCAAAAGCAGTTAGGAAACATAAAGTATTATACACAATAAAATTTGCAAAGGCAAACTCAATTTAACCTGCAGAATTAACGTTGCAGTTGTGAATTTCACACAGAAATTGTCGTTGAGAATGTGAAACAAATTCAGCACAGGCGTACCTCTCGATCATAATAAATAAAACAGTGAAAGGGTTAACCTAATCGTCCATGGTGCTACGATCTTTCGTAACTTTTAGCAGTAGACCTGATAAGTACAATAAATCTCGCGTGGTGCTTTTTTTATTTGCCAGTTTAGAGTCGCATCAACAAGAAGGGTTATCGGCGACTGCTGGCTGGATTTAATTACACATCATGGGTAGGCGGTTGAAAAATGCAGAGTCAAGAGGGATGATTCAGCAGGGTCTTCCTGAACCGTCGAGAATTCCAATACTTTTGCAAAATGTTATCAGCGTGTCTTGGTACGATGTCGATGTTGTTGCTTCGGTGAGGTTGTCCTTAATGTTTGGATAGGTGCAATAAGCGAAATACTCGAGAGTTATTTCATTCACCCATCCCACCTCGTAACAGCAGATACTGTATCGTGTTATCGTTGCGATAAACCGCGTGACACTTGGAGGAACAAAATAATTAAATCCATTCACGAACACGAGGTATCGCCCGGTCACCGGGAAAGGACCTCGCGGTGGTCCTGGTGCACCGTTCGAAGTGATTCTTCCTTTCTCCCTCCATAGCCTCCCGCTTATGCATATATGTATGTATATTATGTGCCATGCATATATGCATGACCGGCGTACATACACGGAAGCATGTATGACCACATAGCACGCGCGTACATCCTCGATCCCCGTGGACGACGCTAGTTTACAAATTGCCAAACTTCTTAGGAGAAACGCCGTTGGAGGGGGAAGGGAGACGGTGAAAAGGATCGTAGGGGAAACGTTGACAGGACGAAGAAGCCGTGGAAGAGGAAAAGGAAGAGGCACTTGTTGTGCCGATCGAACATCCTGCGAATTCGTCGGAACACGTCGAACGAATTTCCCTTTTAAAATGCGCCGTGCACAGGGTGTTCCAGAAATAGGCGAGGAAAGTTCGAGAACGTGTCCTACCGATCCTGCGGACGAAGAAAGGTTACAATAATATGGGTACTATAACTCTTCCCTTTAGAGGTATAAGAAGTTTCTTTTTACAGGGGAGTTTTATGAGACTGCAGGTGATATGTGTGTAATTTTAAACATTATTATAATTGTTCTTCTTTGAGGAGTAAATGATGTGAGTATTCGCGATTGGACGAAACAGTGGCATGTTGCAATCATAAAATTAATAGAACCCTAAATTCTACAGTTTCTAATCAATAATATTAACCCTTAGAGGGTGAATATTATTAACCCTTAAAGGGTGAATATTAGGGGTGAAGTTTCGCCCAGGATAGCTTTTAAGGTTAACGTGATTTTTTTTTATGATAGCTTTTAAGGATTAATAGACCTCATTAGGTAATATGCATTAGCATTATAAAATAATGAGTAACTCTAAAAGTAAGCGTCACTCACACATGCGTGACATGGCGCTTAAATTGTTCACGAAGACATGATACGCCAGAAGGCATTGTAATCGTGAAAACATATTTACATAACGTTCAGAAGATCAACATAAGTGGTCAAACTGAAAAAGATATTTTCGGGGAGAATAGGTGGACGTTCTACCGGCGATGAGTCAATGCACTGATCCTGATGGTAACGTGATTTCATATCAATTAATGAAATGCTTATTACATGGGAATCGCAGAGCTTGCATCACAGGGCTCTATATAATAAAGTGCTCATATCTTGAGAACAAAGCCCGATCGACCCATGCTCCACATAAACGTTTCTGCTTAGAACGACCATCTGAACACGCTGACGTTTATTGGTTTCGTGACAGAACACCCTGTAGGATTTCAGGGATATTTTCTCGTAGCGGGTCGGATCCGCCTGAAATGAGGAACGTAGAGTTTATTGGATAAATTACAGGCCTCTCGACACAGGACATGCGATTGCTCGTTTCACGGAAAGGGGAAAAAAAGCTCGTGCCGTTCGTTCATAAATTCCTTCGCGTGTTTTTATTCGTCCGTACGCCTAAACAGAAAACGCCGTTTGCATGATAAAGGCGGGAACTCGCGACCGAGAGGTGCCCTGCCATCTAAAATTCATGTTCTCCCCGATCGATATTACAGATAACATCAGGAAATTGAAAATTACACCCCCATTCTTTTTTCTTCAGCGGGTGGGTTCCGTGAAGGGAAGGAAGGAAAGGAACACATAAAATGGTTGACGATGCGCCGTTTCGGAATGGCCAATTATGCCTTGCGATTATACAATTTGTAACACAAGACCGTGCACGCCATTTCTACAAAAAAAAGGTACTCTGGTGTACACGATTTTTATGTAGTTACGCTGTTGGACCTTGTTTCTTTGCTGATGCACTAAAGTATTAAATATTGATTTTCTCAATGAAGCTGTTTTGTGACGTCCCTTATGTTTCCCCCTTGCCCTGTATGTCAGTGCTGTCAGTCGAAAGGTATGGGCATTATCACCTGCTTCATATGCAGAAAAGGTGGAAACCATGCCAGGACATTGTCAAGCTGTAATCGCCAATGGAGAAGATTGGACTCATTGTCAAGTACTTAAAAGCGTAACGGTATTACAAATATAGTTTCGAACTATTTTCCAATTTTGTACATTGGATTGTTATTGTTTGTAGATACGGCGTACACGCTCTTGTGTTACAGACTGTACTTCGTTCGAGGTCAGTTTATTCCGCGAAACGATCCGTGTTTACGTTACGTGGCGCGATACAGCGAGGTACGTGCAATTAGCGAGGAATCATCTTGCCTTTTATAGTGTACTTTCCAACCGGGCGACACTCGATATCGTCCAATTATTTTAATCAACTCCGCAGCCCCGGAAAACATGCTCGACGATCCATTTTTCCGCCTCGTTTTTACAATACAACTTGACTCCGCCACCTGAAGTGTCCGCGCTGCTTTCAGAGCCGTCGTCCACTGCTATATTTAGAGAAAGATATGTTTGTTCGTTGGTCTGGTTAGTGAAAAAGGTTTCTTTTGTCTTAATGGTGTTTCTCTTTGGGAGGGTATAAGGAATTTCATTTTCTTTGTATCTTTTATTTTATCAATTATCCGGAGAGACTGACGTCACGTATATATGACGAACCAATTGTTAGGAGAGACCGATGTCACGTATGTGTTACAGCGCTGAATCTTCCAATTCCTTCCAAATAACAATTATGTTAATATTACATAATTAAAAAGTGACTTAAACTGTATGAATTAACATAAAATAAGAATTTGTAAAATTAACGGTGTTATGAGTCCTAAATTTGGCGTCAAACTAAGTAAAGTATTTCGTTAACTTGTAGATTTAAAGTCTATAGCGATCTATAGCGGTCCATAGAGGTCTATAGAGGTCTATAGAGGTCTATAGAGGTCTATAGAGGTCTATAGAAGTCTATAGAGGTCTATAGAGGTCTATAGAGGTCTATAGGGGTCTATAGAGGTCTGTAGAGATCTATAGAGGTCTATAGAGCTTTTACACTGGAAGTCTTTTAAACCGAATATACACTACCGACCAAAATTTTGGAATCACTTGCTGATTTCTACCAAAATCGAATACCCTGCTAAATTGTTTACTGTTCCATCGTTAATATACCAAATGTGAACAAGAATATAATTTATTTTAAAGGCGTTCATTTCTTATTAAAAATATCCTGCTTCTCTTAATTCACGCAGTGATTCCAAACTTTTTATCAGTACTGTATGTAACAAAGAAATGCAGGTGCAACTAGTTTAAATAAAATGATTTGTTTCAATAGTTGAATACTTTCACAAAACGTATATAGAATTCATTAAATTTTGAACACCGTGTGTAGATGTTAATCCAAAATAGAGAATTAAAAATATAATTATAGTGCCTGAAAGACACCATTTTCGTGCAAAGGGTCAAAAGTCATGCAAAGGGAGCACGTTAGGTGGCTCACCCTACATAAAAATGAGCCGAATCGTCGGTGACGCTAACCCCGCGACGCAAAAAATGAGAAAATTGCGAAACGATTCGAAACACGTGGCGCGTATTCGAATTTGATCGAACGGAAGAGCAGAACGAAAAAATAAAAACGGGGGAAATTGCTATCGCAAAAGCTGGACGCCGATTAACGGAAGGTCCCCGCCGCGTGTTTCGCCTAACCGATCGCGACGAAAACGCACGGTCGCATGATTCACGCGGACACCGAAACCCTTTGACAATCGCACCGGAATCAATCGCAAAATTGTTTCCCTCCCCCTACGGTCCGCTCGTTGAAAAAATATGTACTTGACGCGACAGAAATTAATTTCCCAAAAACTCTGCCGCCTCCACCGTTTCCATGCATCAGCTTCCAAATTTGATATCCGTTCTCGTTCAGTAAACTCTGTTTTTCCTTTATTTGTTTACGCAGGGGAGGAGAAAGGTAATTTAATAGATTACAGAGAAGATTAAAACGTTGACTTCTATAGTGAAAACAGCCCTCACTGGTCAGACTCAGTATGTATAAATTTCTCTTTTCTATATAAATTGTATAGGAAAAAGATGTTTAAGTATTCAGTATTGTGCATGCGTACCTACATTGGTGTTGGAATGTTAAATTTGCTCAGAATATAGCAAAAATTAATTTAATTGAATAAAATTTGAGACACCCCTGAACGGTGATCACCATAGCAGTCAATGTGTTAAAGGCGTGTCTGGTTATTGATTAATACTTTAATACATTGACCAACGCATGATTTATATTTAACAGTAGGACGAAGATTTTTTGCCACTGTAAAGCGGTGTTACTGAAAGCTACTGGATACTTTAGACCAATTGTTATCGAATAACAATATTATTTGTGACACGAATGAATAATGTTAGAGCCACGGTGAAATCGTAAGTTACGTACATGAAAAGACCACTTGAATTGTGGTAGACTGGTTTTATTTAACTATTAGACATGTGAGGAATGTAAGCAGAAGTGTAGTGGTGTTTAGATGTTAGCTCATTGAGAAAATAGGTACTCCTGGTGACAGAAATTAATTTTCCAAAATTCTGCCGCCTGTACCGTTTCTATGTATCAGCTTTCAAATTTGATGTCTGTTCCATTTCAGTAATTTCTATTTTCTTTTATTTACTTATTTTCTTTAGATAAAGAGATGAGTTAACATTCGAGAAAAGGGACACACAGGTTACGAAGGAAGAGTGCCATTCTACAGGGTGTCTCAAAAAGGTTGTAGTTTATTGTCCAATTGCTCTAAATTCAAAATACAAGAAGAATATTTATCATCATGTACAATTTCTTTCAAATAATCCTCTGCAAATCAAAGGTACTGTAATACAAACTTTTCAAGAATTCATATTTGCGTAAAACTCCTATGTACAACATATAGTCCGCAATCTGCATCACGAGTGTGACTCGTCGTTACGCGACACGGGGTTAATCACAATTAAAGAGCTCTCGCGTCGAACGGGCATCGAACGATGGCTAATAAGTGTCCGCTGGAATCGTCCTCCACTTAGAATAATTAAATACACGAAGGTTCGTGGCTTTCGAAAGCGGCGGCCATTAAGAAACCGATCGAGGTTGCCTGTCGTTTAACGAAGAATCGATTAGCCCGAGTGCTCGTTCCCGTTCGCAGGGACAGAAACTTCTTCGACGCGGAATCGAAGAATAATCCACTTGAAATATTTTCCTTTCCTCGCGACTCCATTATTGGACGGGGTGGTCTCGTGTCGGTAAAATCGAGACCTGCATTCCGGCTCATTTACGAGGAAGCCGGATGGAGGAACGCTGCGAGTCGACGGAGTTACGGAAGTCCGACGGTGTCTTCGGTGTAAGAGGAAAAGGCGGTCGAACTTCGATACTCCGGTCGTGAAACCTTCCTCCGAAGGTTCGAGAGACACTTTCGTCGAAGAACTTTCGAGAAAGTACGTTAGAAGGGTGGAGAGAGAGGGAGAGAGAGAGGGGGAGGGAGAGGGAGAGAGCGTGAGAGAGATGAGAAGAAGAAAGGATTCGTTCATCCGGTCGCGAATTCTTTTTCATTAAGAACAGATGCAGACCAGCCGCGATCGCGATTTCATTCACAAGTACTCGTTTACGAGCTTCCTCCGCATTCTCCTCTTCTTCTTCTTCTTCTACTTCTCTGTGCTCGTCCGGTTGCAACTTCGACAAAGTCAAGTTCACGCTCAGAGTCGTAAAAACTGGCTCCACCGCGCCGGATGTCGCGTGCAGGCGATTTTACGTCAGACGGATGTAACCGGCAAAAAATTGGATTTATCGTAGGTTAGACAGTTTTATTCAAGTTGAAGCTGAAGAGATGACGTTTCTATATTAATGGAATTGTAACGTTTGAACGATATGATAGACACACCTAAGTTAGACCTCCTAAGGTGACACACTTGTCTACGGTACCGATTTTTTTTACTTCAGTTTGAGAATATTATAGTGAATGTCTGATTGAAAGAGGAGAATAAATAAGGTACGGTACGATGTAGTAAAATTGATCGCATTAAGAAATAGTAAGTCAATTTGCAGACAGAGTTGTGGCACTGAATTCTCGAATCTGGATGTCTTCACTGTAGGATTATTATTATATAGGTTGAGTCGTCCAGTGAAAACTACCATACCTGATCAGACACATTACAAAGTGTTTTGTTGAAACAGATACGTTTTCAAATAAAAATGTATACAGTCCGAACCACCAACAGGTAAACATTCTCCATAGCTGTAACACTTTGCCTGCCATGTCATCCATATGCGGATAACACTTAAATTGAATTTATTATTTATTTGATCAAGCATAGCACAACAAATATATCTAATACAATCTAACAGAATCGGTGAAATATTATAAGAGTTACTAATTTTATTGATGAAATTAAAGGTAGAGTTTGAAGTTATATTCATTTTGTACAAAAATTTAGAAAGTTTGTTATTTTCAGCTAATAAAGCGTGACAGTCAAAGTTTAATAGTTGATTAAAATTAGTTTACTATAATTCAAATGATAATTCCGTCTACGTAACTCACAACTTCAACGTGGCTGTAACACATTCCTTTGCGTTATAGATGGTACAATTGTTTGATAACAATTGAAGGGTTCACAATAAAAACGACCCTTGTCAATTTCTGTCTTTTTTCTCAGGAGAGCAAAGTATTGTATAAAATTGGAGAATTTTTTGACGTTTGACGTTGAACTATGAATTACCTGGATTATTAAACTGTCAATTACCTGGATTTTTAAACTCATTGAATTCCTATAGATCTTGAATTGGCCGAACATTATGAACAACTAAAATCACCTGGACTTTTGAATTAACTAAATTTTTGACCTTTGTACTTTGTAAATTTCTTGTACCTCTGAATTATTGTGGACTTTAACTTTTGAAATCGTTGCACTTTGTCATTGCATTTTTGTGTAGAACAATTTATAATAAACATTCATTTCTGTTAGCAAAATAATTTATTTACTTTGCCATATATTGAGGCCCTAATTGATAGGGTGTCTACAGGGAGCGTCCGAATTACTCGATACCTTTAGAGATCGCCGCTCCAAAAATTGATCCTCCGTTTCGAGCGAGAATGTGGATCAAGGATCGCAATGGAATCTCCAGAAGGGCAAACGCGAATGGGATCACGAGATCCAGATTTCTGGGCCGAAGCGCGGAAAGGAAGAGGAAGCTCGAAACCGGAAACGAGCGCGAACGAGCCGGCGGTGTCACGTGACGAGCGTTTTGCTCGTTCGTCCGTGCATTTTCCCGTCAACTTTCCGTCATAAACCTCGGAAACGTCCCCCTCTTCTTTTTTTGTGCCCTTTCTCTTCCCCCCTGATTCTTCCCCTCGAAGCATGGACACGTTTTCGTTTCTTCGACGAGAACACAAAGCGAGGTGGTCCTTCCAGAATCCACCCTTCGATCTCGTCTAGATTGAATCGGGGGTGCCCCCGGGCCGAAAACGTGAATCGCATGGCTGATAGAAAAAAAATCAACGGCGAAACTGCACCCTCATCCTTTGTCACTCTGTCCCCATTTTTTGTCATTTTCGAACTTTTCGATTTTCTATGCTCCTTCCGATCGTAACGCGACTTGCATTAGATGCGTCAAATAGAATGTACACTGCCGTTCATAAGTATAAGTACAGTTATCAAATTTTATACAAACCTGAAAGTGTTATCAAATTGCTGGTGCATTCGAATACACACAGTTCTCTTCTATACGTTTTAGACCACCAGGTTTATGCATGTATGTTACTGTATTACAATATTCAGCATGGACATTAACCCTTTATGGGGCAGAAAGTAAAGACAAAAACAATTGACTTGTTCTTCGATTTTTTGTGCACTGTAGGATCCCTGTAATCCGGCGATGGTCACCGTAATTTTTGAAAAATAAACAATTTGAAATCTGTGGTCTCATCATGCGTCAAATTAGCTGGTAGACACGAATGTAGTGGTAGAATATTATAGCAAGAACTATGACAGCTATATTTTTTTAAATAAAGTGGTGCATTGTTGTATCACTATCCTATAAAGGGTTAAGGGGACTTGCTAGCGTGACGATCGAAAAATGAGGCGATCATTGGGAATTTTTTTAAAGAAATGTAATGAACATACGAATTTAAAACTTTGTAGCTTTATCAGGCAATGTTTGAAGAATACGTAGTAATTATTTGGTGCAAAAATAATGATTGTATCATTATTAACACTGTATAAAAGACAACCCTTCTCCCGAGTGCTAGGATTTCTAACAACGCAGCGCTCCGTTTCAAGGCCCGTAGAATTGTCAATTTTTCGAATTCACAGAACGAAAATTTACACCCACGACCACATTAAAAAACAAATAGTGCCAGCTAAAAAAAATGAAGGTCGCCTTGACGTGACCTTGTGTGCCACTTTCATATACCACCATATTTGAAAATTTTCTCTCAAATATTTTCTTCCATCTTCCAATCTGACAAACATGTTTAGACATCTTGATCCTCGTGACTTACCACATGTACAGGGTGTCTCGAAAGTCAGGACGAAATGTTCATCGCGGTCGATGACGTGACGCGAAATTACGTTTCGAAAAATGCCACGCGGCTCGTTGACGAACAATTCATGCCATTATTCCCGTTCGTCGCGAAATAACTATGAGGATGTTCATTCATGACAAACGGCCGTTCATTCAGAAAGGAACGACGCAGCCAGCGACCGGATACCAACTTCCTCGTGAATTTATCGAGTCCGCGATAAAATTAATCGTGAATGGACGGACAATCATGCTCGGCGCCACCTGATATCGTGACCACGCTGAAATCCCGTAATTGCGTATCCTCTTTTTCATTGTAGCGCTTCTATAATTACACTCGACAATGCGACAAGTTATACAGACGCTTGTTCGCTGAAATTAGTCGTCGTTTGGAAGCATCTTCCATGCTCATCGAGGGTACAATTATGATTATGTTATAGGATTATGAGATTGGACACTGGTGAATAATAACGATGGCAAAATTTATTAATACTCTTCAGGGACTGTCACTGGCAATCTCTTGTTGCATGCAACATAACCTTTCTCTCTCCACCAAATCTCAGCAAAAACTGTGCCTCCTCCTTCACATTGTCACCTACAAGGGAAGTGCACAGATTTCGGGTCACGTATTCAGTTGAGACTTTGCACACTGATAAATTTCGCCACCCTCTTTACGAAAATACCCCATCACAGGGTAAGATACTCAATATTTTTTCAGATATTCATGATTGAAGTTCTTATACTGCCTAGAAGTAGAGTTAGGAGAATAGACTTATACAATTAATAAAAATAAATTAGTAAGAATAAACTTGTAGTATTTTCCAAAATTATTCTACGTCAGTCGCACCCTGCGTTTATAATAGTTCTCGAGATATTCATGATTGAGGTTCTTATACTGCCTAGAAGTACAGTTAGAAGAATAAACTTATACAATTAATAAGAATAAATTAATAAAAATAACGTTGTAAAATGTTCCAAAATTAGTCTACGTCAGTCGCACCCTGCGTTTATCAAAATTGTCCGATCGTCGACCGCTGTGCCGGACCATGTGAACCCAGTTTGCCCTATGAACCCCATAATCGCCTACACAAAACACACTGCTCCATCGGAAGGTGTAAATCTTGCTACAAACATAATAAAAACTAATAATAAATCGTGACACGAAAATTCTGCTTGAAAACCATCTAAAAATAACCACACACGTGGCGGTTATAGTTAACCAGTTAAACATCGAAAAGTAGAACACACGTAGCAATATTCCAACGCTCTTCAACCCCATAATCGCCTACACAAAACACACTGCTCCATCGGAAGGTATCAGTCTTGCTCCAAACATACTAAAAAATAATAATAAATCGTAACACGAAAATTCTGCTCGAAAACCATCTAAAAATAACCACACACGTGGCGGTTATAGTTAACCCGTTAAACATCGAAAAGTAGAACACACGTAGCCATATTCGAACGCTCTTCCAGAGTACACTCTATAAAATTCCCTCTGGGAAGCTTAATTGTCCGTACAGAAGTCGAGGGGAATTAAATCGTATCGAGGATCTCGTTTTACCGCGTATGGTCGCATAGGTACGCGTCCACGAGGTACAATATTCCATCGTAAATGCTCTAGATTCTTTGCATGGGTGTGTAGGTGCGCCGGTGTATATATGTATGTACATACGTACGTACGTACGTACATACATACGCCTATAGAGAGAGAGAGAGAGAGAGAGAGAGAGAGGGAGAGGCAGGTACGTACGGGCAACCTGTTGCCGCGCAATTTTTACCGAGGGTTCCGCCTCGTCTACCGAAACTGACACCTTCCTGTAAATCATGCCCTCAACATGGACATGCATCTTCAGGAGCGCCGGGGCTGCTCCATTTGCGATGCGGAGTTATGGAAAAATTCTTCGATCCTGAGCCGCAACGAAAATGTTCAGCGCGCTTATCAAATATGTATGAAGAGATCGTTGTCGCCCTCCTTCTCGCGATTAATGCGAGCTGAGCTTCGAATCGACTGATCGGTTCTCGCGATTTAGACATCCTGCACAGACTGTAGCTACAGAATCCTGTGAATTGATGTGACCAGAGCGATTATTGGAGATTTTGGGGCTGATTTTTATGCAAGCAATACTAGTGGTAATTGGAGGGAGGACGAATTGTCAAAGGTATAAACAGTTGCTGATGCAACATTTGGGTTGAGAATTAGAAAATGTTTGATCAGATGGCGAAGGTATTTGCCAACGGGAGTCAGCTTCAGCCGCGCATCGAAGTTTATGCGGTAGTATTTTTAAGGGATGAGGCTAAATTGTTTCAACTGGCCTGGGAACCCGATTTAAATCCCATAGAAAATCTGTGGGGTATTTGTAAAGTTAGAGTACTTAAAATAGATTGCACCACTATTGTAAGAGTAAAATGATGCAAGCAGTAATTGAAGTGTGGTTTCGGGACCAGAAAATCTTGAAAACTTGACAAAAATTGATTGTGTCCATGCCGAATCGAGTTGAAAAACTCATGATATAAAAGGAGGACACATTTCTTATTAACACGTTGAGTGCCACAGTGAATACAGCCATACCTAATCAGACAATGTTTTCCAACCTCTTTTGGATCATGCCCCACCTCAACGCCTCAAAGATTTTGATACCACCCACCCCTCAGTATAATAGTCAAGCAAGTGCTGAAGAGTATAGCACAAATAGGTACTTCAAATAAAACAAATACCTGCTAGCATAAAAAACAATGCTGATACTTTGCCTATATCGGTGATGAGGGTGGCGAATGCAACATAATTTTCTAATTGCTCCCAAAATATTCAAAATCGCCCCCCTGTGGGGCGTATGCCCCACGTTGCGAAATACTGTTCTAGACTAAATATAAAAAGTTTGAAGATAAGGTGCGAAAAATAATTGAAAAAGATGTATAGTACATTTTGGATTTTATCAACGATAGAAACTTTAACTCTGTGCCGTTAAATTAATCGATTCACTGAAGTTTTATCACACCGGCGAGGTTAAATCACAAAGCTCCGTGATAAGTTTAGCACGCGGGTATCGCCGTTCCTCCGTTCGAAAATTAGATTCGACCATAATTAAAAGGCTACGGCCGTGTTAATTCGTTCGTTCTTATTATTCAGCCGTTTAAATCCCGCTTACGGCGAAGAAACCCTTCTTCGTCGTGTTACCGTGAATTAAAGGAGCTTCCACGGGGAGGGCCGGTTGGGTCAAATCCATTATTTGCCCTAAGTGAGTTATCACTGCCAGCTGAATTTCAGCAGCTTCGTGTCTTCCCAAAGTCGCACCGTGGGACTCATCACGTGACGAAAACGAGTAATTCCGTAACCCTGACTTCTCCTCGTTCATTTCCTTTCGACGAATTTATTCTGCGCCCCTCAACCGAAAATTCCAAGAAAATAATTTTGTTTAGTTCATGTATATTGTTAACTTGGACTGAATTGACGAATTTATTTGACACATAGAAGTCAGTGATAGAGTATTAATTTTTTAGCGAATCATTCTTCTGAGTCGGGCTTAAAATACATGAAATACCCAGAAATATTAAATTGTGTTAATTCAAATGGCACCGTTATGGATGAAGACAAGTCTGCTAACGAATTAACAACAATTAACAACAAATTAACTGTATTTACTTGGAGACAGAAAAAAGCGTAATTGTTATATATGACATAAAAGAAAGAAGTGTACATCGTCAATTTAAACTGGTTGATTTAAGAAGATACACTTATGTCAATTTTTATTAAGTGAGAGTCGTAAACTGATAAATAAAATTTTGGTGATAAAAATTAAATGAACTTATTGGTTTACTCTAGAGGGACTTATATTAGCAATCCTTTTCAATAATGTGCCAAATGAACAGCGAATATATTATACTAACACCGATATACCAATCATTATACCATCTAAAATTTACAGAATCAATGAAGATTCAATAAATATCACATCACGAGAGGGCCCAGCATGGTAATGAGAAAACAGACCGGCAGCATTGACGAAAATCGAAGGAGGTCGACCTACAATAATAGAATATAGGTCGAGTGCAGCGTCACGTGTTCCATCGTCACAAAACAGAGGAAACGTCATTCAAAAACACCTGAACGTCACTGACGACCCGACATTTTCCCCGCGAAATGCATCGCCCTGTAAAACGGGAAGCCTCTCGCGTCTGACGGATCTTTTTTCGATCCGCTGTTATTCTTGGACCAGCTGCAGCCAGCCACATCTTCCGTTCTTTTTATTTATTCACGCCTATCCGACGGATAACGATTACCTCACGGATCGGTCAAAGGTTCGACGAGCAACCGTAAAATTAGGTGAGTCGATAGGATGGTCTAAAAGTGTATTTTCTGTGGAAGCAAATTCGATTCCGCGCTATTCCTGTCCGCCTTCTGCATCGATAGATCGGACTCCACCGTTTCTGGGTTCACCCGTTTTCATTCAAGGCTCTTTGTGTAATTGAAGTTGTATAGTAAGGCAGATTTCAATGGTGACTTCAATGAATAAAATGTGGTCGATGTAGGTCAGAAGTATCGGTATGAAAGAAAGATGATGGAAGGGTTATTTCGTTGTAATTGGAGAAGTATTTGTGAATCGTTCATGAATATTCAGAAGTTGTAGTCTGAAATTGTGAATAATTCTCACGGTCTCGAGAGGAGCAGACTGAAAAAAATTAAGAAGTGAAGATGAATAATCTTTGTACGAAAACTTCATATAATAATTAAATCGCATAGAAAGGAGCCCAAAGAGAAAATACTCAGAAAGAATATTCTCCACGATGTTCAAGACCTGTTCAAGGCTAGAAAACATAAAGACAGCAAGAGATTAAGGTTAAAAGATGAAGACATTGAGTAATATACGTCAAATATCGGTACAGAATTCCTGCTAAGGGTTACTTAATTGTCTATAGCGATTAATGAAGGTTACTCAAACAACAGACCACATCAGCAACCTGAGAAAGTGATATATGTTCAAACAGAATTGTTTCACGCACTCTCGATTCATTACTAAATAACGAAGTAATTACTCCTGTAGCAAGAGCAACAATAACAAGGAAACAACAAAATATGAAATTCAAGCATGACTGTGTACGCTGAAGTGTAGCAGAATACTCCAGGTGTCTGGCAGACTGACCAAAACGGTATACAGTTTGTGGGTTTCATAGAGCTTTTCCAAAAGAGATGAAGCTGGAGATACGTACGTATACTAAAAAGGGAAGATCGAAGGGTGAAAATGAGGGTGATCCTAAGTGCACAGGTTCGTCCACGTCCGATTGCCAAATGTGCGAGGTGATGACCAGGCCACATCACAACGCCCATCCCTAAGTCGTAACCAACAGTCCTTTGCGTTGAAAGCAGCTGCAACCTCAATTGTTATCCAGCTGCGTTGTTCTAACTTCGTAAACGTGCTTTAGACCGCATTCACGCAACAACTATGTTTTACCTGCTCCGTATGCTACCTCTTTGTTCCAGAAAAATGATAAAGTAACGTCCAACACTCGAAATGCTTTCTCATACTCGATCGCCTAATCACCAGAGTGCGTCGCAGTCGTCTTCGCTGGTAGTTCTCGCATTGACATGTTCCGTGCCGCGTGGGTCGTATGCGCCCCACGCACCGAATTCGATTATTCTAAATAAACGGTAATATTCTTTATATTCCAAATAAAACGAACGGCACGATAATAGTACCAAATGAATGATATATCATAAGACGATTCAACGTTTGTGTTTTTAACGTTATGTATTTATTTATAGAAACTTATTTTCCCGCGTCTGACTAGTTATGGAATTTTTCACTGTGGCATGGAACGTGTTAATTACCAAAGTTTTAGAACAGAACGACATGCGTATGTAAAAGACGTGGAGACTACAGTGGAGCTTCGGTTATCCGAACACCGCTTCCTCATCCGAAATATCCTCCTCCAAGTTAATTACACATTACAATTATCACCAGTGACACTATGTACTTAATTTTACTCCATCGCGTATTTTTATGCTCTAAACCAAAATTATCATTTTTAGTCGAAACATAGTTGTAATGCGAGTCATCTTGTTACCGATTTCAGTTCAGATATTCGAGGTTCTACCGTACGTGTAAAGCTACTTCTATCTACTTGGGATCGACTAGTATAAATCTTTGTCTAAACACTGTACAATATTTAATTATTCATATAAAGACTGTATGTAGCAGGAAATGGCTTATGGGCCCAGTCAGGTCCAAAGCTTGACTTTTATTTAATGAAAAAAAAAATAGTTGCCACTACTATTCAATGAACTCTCATAGAACCGTGAGTTTGACAAGCACCCAGAAACCTACGGCAGAGATCCCATAGCTGAATGCTCCATATAAAACGTTCTCCACGGCGTTCGAAAGCGGTTGAAGGTCTTCAACCCAGCGAGAACAGGAGACAGAGAGTGTAGGTACCGTCTGCGGACGAGGTTTTGGTCAGTATGCCATAAAATGGAGGCATCCAGCTGGGTTCCCGGTGTTTATGCACGCGGCGCGCATTACCGCGGTGCAGTAAAGGCAGGGCAGAGCATAAAGCGAAGGCGCGTGCAATGATCAGCAAATGGAGCATCGACGATCGGCCGCGATAGAACCGCGGCGTAGTTTCTCCGCGGAGAAGAAGAAGAAGAAGAACAAGAAGGAGATACGTCGGATAAAATCGTCGAGTGTCACGTTTTACTGCCGCGTCGCCTTTATGCAGGCTACCCTTTATGCCTGGCTGCCGTGCCACCGACGGAAGAAAGAAGGATACTATTTCACGTAGTATTACGAGCCGTCGGGCATCTGCGAATGGCCATTCGCCTCGTTCGAGCTTCCTCTTCTGCGAATATCAAGCAGACAGTGTTTCCTTTTTAAACACCGTTTAAGACAATCCTCTTTCAAACCTCTCGGTTCGAGGTGCGGCTAGTTGGAATTTTGAATTTCATCTTGATATCGCTGCTGCTGGTTGTACTGTAGAGCTTTCTGCGATATGATGGATTGTTCTTATTTAGTTTTTGCTCGGTGTTTGTGTGCAGGGTGTTTTGAAAAATAGTCGCTAGAGTTTATTCAGATATTTTTGTTTAGGTGCTGGAATCTTCTTCGGTGATTTTGTGCCATTGAATGAGGTTATTGTAATGTGGAAATAAACTACATGACACTGTCAGCTGGAGTAACTGACAATTAGTTTGGATTGTTCTTTTTCTTTTTGTGGAATAAATAAGTGGAATTGCAGATTAATTTGTCAGAGATTGATTTAGGTTTGGTTAGACTAAGTTGTTTCTTTCTGAAATAAATAAATGATAATTTACTGATTGAGATTGCAAGTATAGGCTAATGACCACTACAGTCTACGTCATAAAACAACATGTCATGGCATAATTGAAGTAGCTAAGGTTGTGTTGGATTCAATTGGATTGGATCAGGTGACAAGTTCATCGAATAATATCCACAAATCCTCCAACATTCTTCTCTAAACAAGTAAGTTTTATCTAGACATTAGAATCTTCCTTCAATATTTCTTTCTTACCAATTGCAATTACCAACTTTCGTACTTTTATACAACCTTACAAAAATGCTAGTAAAAGTGGTAAGTAGAAAATGACACTGCCCCGTTTGTCCGATGCAAAAAGAAGGTTAGATGACGGGGAACTGCATGGTTAAGAATGACCACAGTCGCCAGTTCGAGAGTTGGGAAGGATAGATGGTTGTTCCTCGGTTTTACGATCCTGTCCAGAGGATCACTCTGTTGATCAGTCGTCAGGACGATCAGATTCTCCACACTGTCCAGGAAATTGCTGTACTTTTAGCGATTTTTGGTTACAAAGTAACGGATTGTAGAGGGCTGCATGCCAACTCGTCAATCTATTTTCATTCGTTTGATCTAGTGAAGACATGCGACGAATACTGATCAGCTGACTGTACGCTGTGCTGTTGACCGGTAAATTCTGCGTAGAATAAGCATGTTACATTGGTAAAAAGATTTATGTTACAAAATTATACATCATTATTGCTTCCATTTTCGTTTGAAGAGGTTAGACCAGTGTTTCCCAAACTTTTTTAGGCCATGCCCCACTTTAACATTTCTAAAATCTCCATGTCCCCCATAAATAATTTTAAACATAAAAATTTGATTTGTTCTTTTTAGTAATATAAATGATATAGCAAAGGGGGTAAAGTCATGTCGGGTCAATTCTCAAATTGCCCCCCTCCAACCATCGAATTGCCCCCCTGTGGGGCGTGCGCCCCACTTTGGGAAACACTGGGTTAGACGATGAAGCGAAAGCCTGCATGATTTTTCCAGAACAATAAAATATTTTGAAATTGCTAATGTGTATAACAGAAAACTGTAAAAGAAAATTTTGAAAGTTTTAAAAAATATTTATTAATCCTTTGCATTCGAAGTCTTTTACACCTAATATACATAAGCCAAAAATACAAATGTGACTAATCTTAACAAGAGGATTTCTTTGACTTTCAATACAATTGTTTCAGCAGATGAATACTTGCATCAATCATTAATTATTATCTAATATATTTTGTCCTTATTCATTCCTAATCATTCGAATAGCTCCCGTGGATGAATGTTCTAGTTTGAGGCAAAACTTGAGTTAGTTTCTCTGATATACTCACCTGATTTAGTCATAGAATACGTAAGCTCACTCGATGACGTTTCACTGTCTATTGAACAGCCCCACGGAGGAGTGACTGTTCACACAAACACAGTAAGGGTTGTTTTAAATGATTACTAAGTTACATCACGATCACGCGATCCGTTCTCGAGATACTCGAAATCGCAGGACACTTTCCAGACGGACCTCGTATTCCTTGGTAGTATGTATGTTGCCAAATGATAACACTATGCATTTAAGTTGTTAAGTTGTTGGCGTTGATCAGTGATGGCCACCGAAGCTGCGGTCTTCCCCCACTCTAGGTCCATTCTCCTCATGTAGACCGTGATCTGTGATGACAATGGACAGAGGGGAACGAGGAGGGAACTGAAACGAGGGGAATGGACCTAGAGTGGGGGTAAACCACAGCTCCAGTGGCCATCACTGGCGTTAATGACCGTTTATAAAGAACAATTCTACTCCTGAATCTTGAAACGCTCACAACTTTTTAATCAAGCATTTTTGGACATAGGATCGCATGAACTTTTTCATCTGCTCGATTCCATTGATACGCCATAAAAATTTACTCCCGACATTTACGGACACCCTGTACGCACATTCAGTGATACTCCCTTTCTTTCGACCCCCGCGAGCTACGATATAACTCTCCAATGAAAAACTTCGTAAAACGCACCCTCTCCTCTCCCTGACGCGTTCAAGATGTCTACAGGATATGTTTTCCTGTCTTTTTCTATTTTACAGCGAATGATATATCATAAATAGAAGGAACGTGACCGGCGTTAGGGGTATAAGAGGAGAGGCATCATCGAATACGTTCTTTTCTACGAGCCATCCGTCTGGGGGCATCCTCGTTTCGAGTGGGAACCGGAAATGGCGTATTCGAACGCCCGTACATTAGTTTTTATACGAAGTTAATGTGAAGTCGAACAATTTTTATTTTATGTACCTCCCTTTTTTAAGGGGTTATCCTACTGTGAGCAGCGTGAGAAATGAATGTCTTTTGGAATTAAAATACGAAGAACGTAAAAATGCGACATTTTTTATATTTTGAAGACTATTGGATTATTGGAGCGTATTTTAAGCTTCCTGTGTTCAAAATTGTATTCAAAATATCCATATTTGAACGAGATACAGAAATTCTCGTAAAACGCGTCTTTCCATGTAGGGGTGGATGGGGTACACGATTTCGCCACTTTGGTTTTCGTAAAACAGAAAAACGAATTTTTTGTATAAACTCTTTTGTATTCCCTACTTTTTGACGAAGGTTGATTTTGATTCTTTGAAAATTGACGATAACAAAAATTGCTGAAGCTTTTCACAATTCTACACTCCGAAATTTTTATTATATTTTTATATATTTCTCAACCATAAATATTATCAATAAAATCGTCCGTAAAAAGAAGATTATTGTTCTTCTGAACATATGTTTTAAATTTCAAGGCCATCCATCAATCGCAGCCTGAGATGTACTCCGTTTTGGAAAACGGTTTCAAAAAATACACGTTGGAAGATCAGCAACGTCTATCTACCTGCCGATGCATGAGTTCGCTGTAAACTCTATATCTCGAAGAATATTTCAAATATCCACATGAAGCCTTCTGCATAATAATTTTAAGACTTCAGACTATTTTTAAAAACAATACAAAAATTTTCGATTTCTTCAAAATTTTGCAGTAGAATAACCCGTTAAAACTGGACACACCGTTACATGGGCGACGGCGAAAAATTTGATGGTCTCGGGATTTAAAAGACGCAGTATAGTGAAATTTCATGGTGAGCATATGCACGGTTGATCGCCAGCGTCGTGAAAATGCTCGACGACCACCAAGGGGGACTTCTAAATTTTTCACGAGCCTCTAATGCACCGGAAGCCAGATGTTTACAGATGCCTGAAAGCTCGTCCATCGAGCCGCTGCCACTGGCTAATCGTGCTTGGCCCTGAAATCAAGTGTATCAGAAGTTGTGATCGCACCTCGGATCGTTTTCTTTTGAAATTTATATTATTGTACATAGTTAGCTCGCAACTATTTATGCAATTTAATACATGTAACTTCTTTAGAAAATTCCTCGCCGATTCGCCAGAGTTGGGTATTTCCCTGACCCTTGGACGCACGTAACTGTCAGCGTATGCCAGACAGAGACCCATTGATCAAAAGCAAAAACTCATTGATCAGTCATATTTGGAACGTATAATAGATTCGAAAAGGATTGCCGAAAGGTAACAAACAACATTCTAATCGTTGCAAAAACAATTTTAAAAACGCTACATCCATTAACATAACAGATGAACTTCAGCATTACAATATTGCCCTCTGTTCAATAGAACAGACCACCTCTGATCAGACTCATCCACTCTATCACTGCCCTACACTGTCAATGAACACACCAAAAAGTGCACCCCCTTAAGAAAGAAAATAATGATCACCGAGAATCGCCGGATACCCCAACCAGTTCAAAGATAAATCCACCGAAATCGTCGGGGGCATGTTCGTCCAGTGGACGAAGTAGCAGCCACGGTAAACACCCCGTGACCGTGCTCTTACAGTCAAAAATTACGACTGCGCTAATTAAACCTCTCTGGTCCAGGACGAGGAGAGAAGCCAAAGGGCTGGGAGTGACTTCTTTGGTAGTCGAAAAAGGCGACCGCTCGACATAGAGGGACCTTCGCATGGGTGCGCAAGATGTAAGCTCCGTCGCTCGGGGAGGAGAAGGAGCGGAGAGGAGCCGGGGGAGGGGGGCCAGGGTCGTGGCGTCGAGGGAATTTATCGTGAAAGAATTCGCAGTCATAACACGAGACTTAAGTCGACGGGAGCCGTGGAACGAGCGACGCTAGGCGTCTAAAGTTAGATCCCCCGGCCGGCTCTCTCTTTCTCTTTCCGACGCTGACGCGCGGAGTGGACGGCCGGTGGGTAGAAAAGAGGGCTGCAACGAACGCCGCGGACCCGACTGGCAGCTTTTAATCGCGGCAATTCATCTCGTCGGATCGACTAATTAAGTAGAATATGCAGCCATAACGTAACCGAACGTTGCCGCTACAACCGGTTGCCCGGTTGATCGATCGTGCCTAATGCACCGCATTCCTTCCAACACGGATCCCGCCAACCTGCGGGATCGTGTACGAACAACGTCGCCGCACAATCGGCACAGAGGTCGAGGATTTCCTTGGAATTTATCCTCGGCTTCATCTGCTCGATCGCCTGACACTTGGATACGCAGAGTGTGTTTATAGAGAGGTGGCTAACTGCTGGAGTATACAGTACCCGCGAAGGGGAACATGAAATGAGTTTTGGGGGTTTGATGGATTGGTCTGTTGCAGTTGAACCTGTTTGAGGCTTCCGTGTGTAAGGAGTCGCGTTTACACGATTGATAAATTGTAGCTGTTTTTCAGGAATTTTTTGCAAGAAAAGTAGCAGAGCTATCAGAATGAAACTTGGAACGTTTATTATGAATACTTTCAGCTGTGCGTACAATTTTTTCGGGCAAAATATAGTATTGTTTTTGTGTCAAGCGTGCCACATGTAGGGCATGGGGTACGGTTATACGCTCATAGCGACGTCAGTTTTTCGAATTTTAAAAAGTGCTTTTAGGGATATATTCTCAAGGGTTCAAGGTGGTTCACATATAGCCAAATTCATCATTTTCTTAGGTGGAAGGCCCCGTAAGCTGTATCCAAAAAGGAAACATTCCCAATGTTGCGCAAGCATTGCAGCTAACTTCATCAGGGGTTTGAGGACGCACTGGTACTGATTTGTGTCAGGATGTTGACTCTTTTTAAAGTACTCATGCTCAGGATTCCGGACCATTGATCAGCCAATCAGTTTTCAATTGGTCAGCTGCTCAGTTAATCGGTTTATTGGTCAACCCTGCTATCAATATTTGTGAGGAAGCACAGTTAGAAACTATACTTGACCATGTTAAAAACTCACTGAACTTCAGTGGTTTTAGCATAAACAAAATTGAAATCACTTATACTGTGTGCAACTGAATACTGACTCTTAGATGTAGTTAATACGACGTCAAAGAACTAACAGAAAAAAATTTATTCTGTATTGTTTATTTATTTTTTCGTATAGAATTACTCTTTGCTCATTAGCGCCACCCATCTAACATGCACAGTAATTCCTACGATAACATATCTTAACACGTTGACTGCCACGCAAGTTTTACATGTTTTTCCCTAGTGGCTACAATAGAATTTTCATAATTCTAAGTATAATACAGCGTAGTATTTAATTTTTGTAAGATATCACGTTTTACTAAAAATTTATAATTGTTGAACAGCGCACTGTTTATTTCACAATATTCTCTAGTTAAATACGTCGTTCCAAATTTTTTAATCGATGGTATTCATCTTATTTTAATCATTCTAAAAAATGTAGTAGCGCCGGTCACGGATGACCACCAGGACTCCATTGAGGGGACAAGCGCCGGTCACGGGTGACCACCGTGGCAGTCAACGTGTTAATATAAATCTTACAAAGTACCCCCATGCACAGCATGACTTATCTAATTCACTTAATTAAAAATCCAAAACACTGTACAAAAGCACCTATCCGTCTGTAATCTTCGAAAACCGCCCCGTCTGAGCCAGCCGACACGTACCACTCTGTCGGGGAAGATTTTAAATACCTCAAGATTAAATGAATATCGTCCAGCAGTCGTACAGCGGGGCGGAGAACATCCAGCCCGTTTCGGTATTAAAATATTTCCCTTTCAGCCATTAGAAAGATGAAATTCTTCTCCGCGGAAGCGAGAAATCGTGTGTCGTCCGCGCAGACGTCTCGCGTTCGCGGAATTTCCACAAAGCCGTCCGCCCGCAAATGGCAACAAAGGATTACACGCGTACATACATACATACATCCATACGTACGTGCATGCATCCAGGGACGCTTTGACGTCGCGTAGACGGCTTAGATTCGAACTTATTAAGCGGCGCCGTCAGCCGCAGGAAATTTATCTAGGCCAGGAAACAACAATTGGAGGCTCGTTGTAATTACACGTGTCCTCTCTCTCCCCTCCATCTTCCGCGGGGTTAGACGCGGATAGAGAAGGCCCGTCGCCTCGCGGAATTTCGCCTCTGTGCCGGTAATATTCGCGGAGAGTGACACAAGCCCGCGACGGCGACGAACTCCTCTCACCCGGGTGTCCTGATGCGGCGTGTGAAATCATCGTCTGGCCTCTCGAAGCGCGTCGTCGTCGTCGGGTCTGACAAAAGGAAACGCGCGAGAGTAACGGGAGACGTGAATCAGTGGCTGTAGACGGCGGACGGGTCATGAACCCACCGGCGAAAACCGCTTCGGAAACGTTTTTTCTTCGACGCCGAACGACGGACGCGGCAAGAAGACGAAGAGGAAGGAGCAGACAGAACGAGAGCTTCAGCGCGCTAGCAGACATTCTGCGAATGCTTGTCTGCTTTCTCGAACGATCTAACTTGCTGGCCATATGGTTTCTAGCGATTCCTTCGGAATGAGCCGTTAAGCGGCCTGCACACGGTGAACCATGCTGCGATGCATGCAAACACTCCTAGGTTCGATGCTACAGATAGGTTTCGGTAGAAATAAACTATTAGCTGCTTTTATATTGAATCAATTGTAGATCCATTTTAAATTGAAACGGTTCACCGCCATTTTGGTATTTTGATGTACAAACTTTAACATTCATAGGACACTGCATAACTTGGCAAAGTAGATGACGTATCCTAAGAAAACATTAGTAAACACGATGGTGCCCGACAAGCATCATACTAGACATGGCCATCCGGAGCGCAGCTCTGCTCCAGCCTTCCCCCACTCTAGGTCCGTTCCCTTCGTTTCGGTTCCCACCAGTTCCCCGTCGGTTCATCGTCGGCGCAGATCACAGCCTGTACGAGGAGAATGGACGCAGAGTGGGGGTAAGCCGGACTGGGGCGGCGCTCTGAATGGCCATGACTGTATTAGACCGTTTGCTAGGTCGCATATCGCAAAAGGGACAAAGGATGTCAGTTGTTCTTTGGCCTGGGAAGTTCTCCCTGATGCAGCCTATTCACCGGACCCAGCCCCATCTGATTGTCACCCATTTCGGTCGCTCCGACATTATTTCGCTGACACGCATTTTAAAACATTAGAAGAGGTGCAAGGAAGCATCGATTGACTTCATTGCATCAAAACCACTATCTTTTTTTCGAGAGGGAATACGCCAGTTGCCTGAAAGATGGAAGAAAGTCATAGAAAATAGTGGCGAATATTTCGAGAATCGAAAGGTGTGTGATTCTTTTTATAAATAAACTGCAAATTTATTTCAAAAGGCACCGAATTAATTTCTACGCATAATATAATCGGCATCGACGCCATGCCGTACACCAGGGGTCGGCAACGTGGGGCTCGCGGGCACCTAAGTGGCCGCCGCCCACCACTGTGCTAAATATCTTTATTTTACAAAAAATGTCTAACCCATAGACCAATTCTTACATTAAACTTACCAAGCCATAGTTCCGTTTGAAGCTTAGAGTTATTCAAACTTCAATCTGAATTCATGCAATTTCAGATCATTTAAGGTTGGTAGGTTTTTCTATAACACGGCCCAAGTGCCCTTTGTCATAAGCTAACCGTTCGAGGTGCCCTTTATAGTGAAAAGGTTGCGGATCACTGCTCTACACGTTGGTACCTGCATCAGAATCCTTGCTCTGCCCTTCGATTCCTGCATCGATGCAAGCCTCTGACTCCGATACGCCGATACCATTTTACACGCATTGCAGCCTCCAGAATGAATCTATGAGTCGATGCGTGCATTTCAACTTGTTTCACTGTGTGCAGGCCGCTTTACGCGTAACCAAACACGAGACGAGTGTCACATACACCGCAGGCCAGAAATTTTGGAATCACTGCGTGATTTAAGAGAAACAGGATTGTTGACGCTCGCTGGAGCAGCGTTCCTTCGCCGTGAGGCTAAAGCAGTAATTTAGTTTATGATTTGGCTAATTCAACTTTTCAACACCCTTATCCTGGAACCACCGTCACAACCCGAGCAGTATGGCATACGTATCGCCTACTTTGCATACGATGTGCAAGTGTTCGGATATTAATGATGGAGCAGTATATTTCGGGAAGTCTATTAGCGATGGCGTTGAACCGGTATAATAGTTTGATTTCCAAGTAATTTGATGTTCAAATACTCGATGAGATTTATTGACACGCATCGAAAGATTGTGCATTTGATATCGTTGTTTGAGATTGATACCTGTGAGAATGGTTACTGTTTGATATCAATACGGTGATAACAATGGTATCGACACAATCACATAATTAGACTGCGAATCTTTATGCAGTTGAACGTGTTCAAATACGTGAAAGATGCACATTCTACACAGTAAATAAAATGGAATATAAATTTTGTAACATTCAAAGTGGTAAATACAGTTTTATCATAGTTTTATTTCGGTGATTGCATTAAAATAAGTAGTACTTAAGTCTTAAAATGTATATTTGCATAAATATCCGCAACCTACATATAATCAATTTAAAAGAAATAATCATTTTAGAGTGAAACTTGTCTAATAAACATCAAAGTCATACATTAGTTAGCAAAATAAAGAAGGAGGACCTGATGAACGTGAACCTATCATACAGTAATTGAAATGTTTTAAACAAGGATACAAACATTGTAATCATTTGAATCTGATAAAAGTGTCTAATAAACTTCAGGGAGATTTGCTACTTAGCAAAATAAAGAAGGGGGACATGATGAACATGGAATTACTACACAGTGGTTGAAATCTTTAAAGTGAGAATATGACTATTATAAAGTGTAGAAAAATTCAGTTCTGAATTTAGATACTTCATTAGTTACACTTTAATGAGTACAGTTCTGGAAAGCAAGAAAAGTTTGGAACCAAGTCAAGATATATAAGTTTAAAAAAACAGGTTAGTGTATATTTTACAGGTTAGTACACAGAATCCTTAAGGTAGATGTTGCTAAATACAATAGCAACTAGGCAAGAATTTTCTAAACATAATAATAATAACAAGTACATTATTAGTCCACTTATACTACATAATGGCACATTAACAATCTGAATGTACTACAAGCCACAAATACCCATTCACCTAACGCAGAAGTACCGAAAACCATTCTTAATCCACCTTAAAAGAATTTCATTAATTCATTGACAATCTAACAAAAGTATACTACAAACTACAAATACCCATTCACCTAACCCAGAAGTGCTGAAGACCATTCTAAATTCACCTTAAAAGAATTTAATTAATTCATGAATTAATCTTCAATATTCAAAATTCAACAGCTGATCAACTTCCACGTAACCATAACACAGTTTTGATGTACACTATACAATTTAATTCAGATCAGAATTTATATATAAACATCCTGTGCCATGAATTTCCACCAGCGTGTCCCAAACTATTTCATCAAGATCGACGCTGTGGAAGAAAACGAATCCTCGAACACGTCACCCTATAACCCTCCGTCTCACCTAATGACCAGTTCTCAGTAACCCAGGGATCGGCGGAGGGCTATGAAAATTCAAGATTCTCGCTAGGCAGGAAACGAATCGCCGATGGGACGGTCCGATCGCTAATTCCTTCCGAGTTCTCGACTCCTCTCCCTCTCACACTCTCCAATCCATTCAACCGCCTCTTCTTCGACTTCTCCGCTTTCTTCACTTTTCTTCGCTATTTCTCCTTTCGAGCCACCCCCTCCCGTCCCCACCTTCACTCAGCTGCGTTGGTATTCAAAGACCTCATAACAGACTCCTCGCTCATTCTGTCTTTCACCCCTCCCACCTTATCTCTTCCTCCTTCTTCCACCTTTCTCCCATCCTTCCACCTGCGGGCTCGGGTCCTGACTCTCCTATTGACAAAGGTATGCCGGCCCTCCCACTTTTCACGGAAGAGAAACGAGACCGAGGAGGTGTAAAGGAGAAGAAGGCGGCGGGCTGGTAGCCGAGAGGGTGGATAACGAGAAGAGTAGGAAAGGCAGAAGGACGACAAAGAGGCCGACACAATGACTGGCCTTTTCTCGGCGAGGTTTGAATATATCGGCAGCTCGTGGAGGGGCATGAATTGGTAATAGAGGAAGTCGAGGTCTCAACCCCCACTCCTTTCCACCCTCCTTTCGCTCTGTCTCTTTCTTCGATGGTCTCTCAGTTATTTTCTAAGAGGTCGACCTGACTCCTATCTCTAGACAATTTCTGCCCCTTCCACTTCTCCGACGCATCTTCGAGCATCGTTTTCTTAGGATTGCGACTGACCGTGTCTCTCGATCAACCCTTTTGTCTGTAGGGCGTACAGGCAAGGAGGAAGGTATTAATTCTTTCACTGTAGACATTATCATGATCGGTACGTCGGTGCTGAATTCGTTGCACGTTTCCAACTGCAAATTCTTTTAGACTTTCTAGAATTAGAATTTTAACACTCTAATGCATTTACTTGATTCAGAATTTAACCCTTAGGTGGGCACCCAGGTACAAATGAGGGGGTGGAAGTTATAGCGGTGGGAATCAAGTTTTATAAGATACTGACTTGTGTGCATAGATACAATCTACACGTGTCTGGCCATTGAAAGAAAAAGTGGTTCCAACTACTTATAGTCAGACCTCATAGCAATATTCAATGCATTAACATGATTAACGTGTAACCGTAGAAGTTATTACAAACAGTCTAGTGAAACCTTTTGTTCCTCAAAATGAGGATTAATTGACTTGCACTATTATGACTTTTAGCCCCTCAACAAAGGACGACAAATTTTTGCAGTTCCTCTTAAATTTTGGCAAATTCTTTTCAGATCCCCGGATCTTATTGAGATCTTTCTACGCTGATTTATCTGTGCTGTATGAAAATAAATTAAAAATTTTTTAAATCTAGATACAGGAGAAAAAACGGGGTGCTAACACAAGGGTTAAAATAACAGATAGGAATTCCTTTTCCAAATTCTATTGTTTATAATATTCTATGTTTTCTTTTACTGCTTTTAATATTGTTTATTTGTCTGTTTTATTGATTATAGTTTCCCAATGAAACATTAAACGAAGCAATTTTATAAAAAACGTTGAATTTGATTAAATTCCACATTCACACGTATTAATAGAGTGCAACTAAACAGCAGAAACTGGAGGCACATTTTCTGTATGAATAGGTTCGTTAAAAGGGTGGAAGTTTGAGAACCCCTGATCCGCGTAGCCCGTCAAAGTCTTCGGCAAAGAAGCTACTCATTATCATAACACCGATCGCGCATTCGATCTGCCCCTTTTATCTAAGAATTTTAACGTTATGGAAATGAAATTTATGCACATCGAACCTTCGTCTGCCACCCCTTTACGGTTTTCCATGGTAGGCCTACGGGGGTGAAAGGTTCCAGGCTGTATTATGTGAGCAAAGAATCTTTGAAACTTCGGGGAACCTTTAAGAGACTAAAACTATGCGAGGTTGATTAATTGATTATTCCTGCGTGCACGTGCTCCGAGAAATATACTGTTGACTCATCAATAACTTCCGATTTGTCATCTTAAATTTATTAATGATCTCTAAGAGGATGATTGTTGTTGCTTCTACAGTGTGTTCAAGTTTTAGGAATGCTTATCTTCTGGTATGAAGCAAAACTCAGTGGCCTAGATAAACTATCTGAAGAAAACATCTATTATATTTTGGAAGTTATGTATGACTCAGCGTAATAAGTTGTCTAAGCCTCTGTATGTACCTCACACGCCGAATTAACCTTGTGTGTGTAGCTGAGATTCAGGTTGAGGTTGAGAGAGTTGAGAGCTGTTTTTACATTTGATAAATATACTCAGAACAATTTATGTATTGAGAATTTGTATAATCTCGTGTCTCATATGAATCTACTTATCATGCACCATGTTCTCCAAGATAAACTAAGAAGAACTCACAGATGCCTCACACTCAGAATTAACATCGTGTGAGGAGTTCTAAAATAAGTTGTTAGAGACGAAAATTGTTCGTACTGTTCTACGTTTATTTAGTAGAGTGAAGGGTGTATATACACTGCTTGTTTTTTGTCTGATTGAATATCTAATAGTGCCTGGTCTTTATAATCCTTTTGGATGCTAAATACGAGAGTGAATGTAATCACTTAGGGGCTACTTGGAAAAACCCTGCAAGTTTATTTCCTTGTCTAGCTAAGTCACGATGACTACAACTGGTAGGAATGCTAGGTGTTTGATCCAAGGGTTTCTAAATCTCTATCACTGCAGCTCAGCACTACTAAGTGTACAAAAATGCTGGATGTTTATAGACTTTTTGAATGCTAAACGGAAGTGAATGTATCTAATCACCGGTCAGTGTTGCTTGGAAAAATCCTGCGCGCTTAGGTTCTTCTCTAGTCAGCTCACGATGACCACAGTTGGCAGGAATGCTGCGTGCTGGGCCCAAGGGCTCAACATCTACTACCGTACCATTTTACGGGCTTATAGTGCGTCAGTTGCTATTAACTTGGAGAAATTAACGATGTTCCAGACTGTCCGTATCAATGAAACACTCTCATTTATATGATAAGCTCTGTACAATACTTTGCTGAATCCTTCAGAATTGTTCCACCTGCTTGGGTCTAAACAAATGTTGATTTGTTTCCTTGACTGCCGCGGTCATTGACCAAATTATTCAAGGAAAATATTTCTTTTGCGTGCCTTCATCGATGGTGAAATGGATACAGATGTATGTACTTAGGTGAACTGTGGCTTCTTTTACCCGATCGATGATGTCATCGTGTTACTCATCGTTCCTGACGACTAAGGTTGTTTTGTCTGGACCAGAGAGATGCGTTTACATCGACTCGATCAGAAGCCAAGGGAACTTTATATGAAATATATTTCCATGGGATGACGCACTTGGAATTCCGTTCTTTGAACCTATGTTCACAGTTTGCGTATTAACAGAGTCTTGAATAAAGAAGCCCTTATTAACCTCTTCAGGAACGAATTTATCGATACCGAAAGACAGTTACCTAACTTTTTTTGAATTTATATTTATTTAATACTCCTTCATGGCGATTAAACAGAAAATTGGAAAAATTCTTAACTTTGTGAGAAAGACAATGTGCACGTACGTGAACTTTGGGTCACTATTAAATTATCATAATGTCAATTTTGTATTTGTTAGCAATAATTGAATTTTAATAAACTGAACGTGCTTCAGCCCTGAGGAAGTTAAGAATTTATGTTTTTATTTAAAAATTTGGATTTCTTTTGCTGCAAAGAGTCTAGAGTTTCAATTTTTATTATAACGGTCAGCCAGTTCAAGTTTACAATTTTTAACCAATTTCCTCTATTATTAAATTTGTGCTCCTAAATATGGTAAGACAAAATTTTATTTTAGCACAGTAGCTTGACTTGCAACCTCAAAAGTAACATAGACGGTTGTTTCTTAATTTTATTAGCAATAAAGGTATCTTTTCAATTATAAAATAGCTTCGAAGAATGTAGAATAATTAAAATTCGTTGCTGAATAGGGAGTGTTAAAAAAAATAACGTCAGTATTCAGTGCCCAGGTAAGTAACATGCTACCTCAATTCTTACAGGAGCGAAATATCAACACGGTGAGCGTGTCAGATAATTGTTACTGTTCACGCGAGCACCCAGGAGTTAAAAACGACTATACAGAAATTACGAGGCTACCCGAAGTGAATCCTCAAGAGGAAGGAAGTCATATTTCTGACCTGACAATTCTATTTAAAATGATTCAGGAAACTACTTTTTGTTGCATGTTGTCAGTAATGAGTTTCAACACTTGTTGGAACTTATCCTTCATTTAGAGCAAATGAGATTGCTTTAGTTATCAGTATGCCAACATGTTCACGAAAGTAAGAACAAATTTGAAGAAAATATCAAATTATAGTTAATTTCGAATGGAATTTTTTTTTAACTATTATCATTTATCAGAGAGACAATCACCAGAATCTATAATTTAGTAAAAATCTTGGGTAGATCGTTATTTGGTTAAATTAGAGAAGTCTATCTCCTGTCTATTATCGATACACTGGTATTGATATAGTGTTGGTACTCTAACAAGAGTTCTAGTATTGGTATCATGTCTAGAATCTCAATTTCTTAATACTGATCTAATATCGATATCCTATTTGAAGGAATGGCCATGGTACCCTATCAGAAGATCTGGTATTGGTACTCCATCTAGGACACTAGATGCTGGTCTAGTTTTAATACCCTATTTGTAACAATACTATCGGTACTCTAACAGTGGGCCTAGTATTGGTACTTTGTTTGGGACCTTAGTGTTGGACTCATAACGGCTTCCTGTTTGAGGCTAAGGTACTGGTACTCTAATAGAGGGCATTGTAATTTTGTTTAGAACCTCGTACCGGTTCCCTGTTTGAGGCTACAACATTGGTACCCTAAGAGAGAATTTACTATTGATATCCTATGTAATTGTAAGACCCTATTACTAATCTACTATTGGTATCTTGATCAAGGCAAAAGTATTGTTACACTCACAGAGGATCTACTACTGTTATTCTATAGTGGACACTAATATTGGTCTACTGTCGCCTGGGATTCCAGAATTAGTATTCTGTCTGCGGCCCCAGTACTGATCTGATATTGGTGCCATGTCTGTAGCCCTATCATTAAGGTCTTTTCTAAGATGTTAGTATTGGTACCTTGTCTGTGTTCCTAATATTGGTGCCCTATCTGGAGCCCTACTATTAATGCTTTATCTATATTAGCATTGATACCTCGTTTGGAATCCTAGTATCATCATTCTATCCAAAGCCTAGTATTGATACCTTATCTATGGTGTTATGATTGTTACTCTATAGGGAACTCTAATATTGGTCCAGCATTGCCTGGGCCCTGGTATTAGTTCCTTGCCTGTGGCTCTAGTACTGATCTACTATTAGTTCCTTGCCTGTGGCTCTGGTACTGATCTACTATTAGTTGCTTGCCTGTGGCTCTAGTACTGATCCAGCATTACATAGTTGCTTGCCTATGGACCTATCATTACGATCCCACCTTCAGTCTTAATATTGGTACCGCATCTGTGCCCCAACATCGATACCCTATCCGTGACCCTAGTATTGACACCTCATTAAAAATTCCATTATTTACACTCTATCTACGACCTTGCTATAAACCACAAAAAGCCCCAACAGACAATTTAAACCATTCCAAAAAAAATTGCATCGTGTCAGCGATGAAAACAGTCCTGTAACACGACGTGTAACACTTTGTAAATGATCGAGTTTAACAAAACTGCGCACAGAGGGCCGGTACGTAGAGGAAACGCGAGAGCGCGCGGGACACGAGATCGGCAACAAGGATTCCGCAATTGAGTTTCGATTATCAAAGCCGGGCTTTCAGAGTCGCCCTTCATGAGTCAGCTTTTATCGCGTCAGCGTCCAGACGATCAAAATTTACCCCACTCCCGGCCCCCTCCCTAACGAAATTAATTAAAACGGACGAGCACTCGCTAGAATTGATACGGTAATATCTTTTCTCGTGCGCGGGGAAACCGAAGATCCGGCGGCGGGTGGGGATGAAGAGAACGTCAAAAGAAAATTTCATCGAGACACCGCGGTCAGCAGGAAGTGGTTCGCGTTTGCTTTCGGTAAGTGCCTGTTGAGAAGGGTAAACGGCCAAGAGGTAGGATCTGCCCGACGGGCGGCCAGGTGGGGGGTGGATTTGTTCCTGATTGCCTTCTCGCAGGAAATCGATGTCGGATTAAAGCTTCCCGATTCGCGAGCCGACCATTCGAACCTTTCTCCTGGATTTCGATCGCTTCGACGCGATTTAAGGCCCTCGAGGTCCTTTCTGACCACGTGGTTCGATTGTTTTTCGACTGCGTGGCAGTCGGCACCGATCACTCTTACTTTTGGACGTTTCGTTGGGCTGACTGTTGAAGTATCTTTAGGTGCAGATGGGACAAACTTTTCTGTAGGTATTGAGCTAAATTTTTGGAAGGATATAAGCTAAAGTATATATTATAAAATGAGATGTGTAGCACCGCTCAGAATTATTTGAACGACATGATTTTTGGAGTTTAGGCTATCCATGTAACTGATGGGAAATGCAAAATTGCCTATTTGTTTAATTCCTAGAATACATTCGTCTTCTTTCTACAGTATTAGTGTAATTATTTATGGTTTTAAAAAATTTCAATAGAAACTGTGACTCCAATTTTCAGTTTCTTTTAAAGAATTATACCTGCTTTTTAGAGGCGCAATTGGCAAGCGAACATGTTCTCACACCTTGATAATTTAATATATGTTCGTGTGCAAATCCAGGGACGGTATCACCTAACAATAAACAATCTACTCTGTTAGAATTTTTACAAAAATTCTTTCTGACTCTTTGAGGACGATGAATTCATATGTGCGTTCGGAAAAATTGGTCGCCGTGTGCTACGAGCCACCGTACTGGCTTGGTCACAGCCGTTTATTATACGCTATAAACTAATGTGTTTGGCCGATTTATCGCCATAGTGTGTCGTGTTAAAATATATATATTTCATTACATATTTTCCAGTTTTAAAACATGAAAATAATTCAATATTGCTGCAGTTAAATATTAAGTTCAACACGGGTTCTATCGCGAGAAATTTCAGCACACGGTGCACGTTTCCTCCAAATATTTCAATGCTTAAAGTGTTAAGCCAAAAATATCTGCACATAAAGAATTTTTCGTTCGCTCCCTTTATAGTCTATCGATAACTAATAGCTTCGAGTGGTCCATTAACGATCAGCAATGGCTACCATCGCTACATTTTCTCGAATCACCGTCATTTAACATGTTCAACGTGTGCTCGTTGCCAGAAATTTTAAGACCATCCCGCAGAGCTCCGCGTAGAGAAGATTACATTGCAAATCAGCGAGTAGAAAAATTTTCGGTTCGCGTTATAAATTTTCGGAAAATGAATTCCCCTGTTTCAGGCACAGCCTCTCGTATCTTTCTGTTTTTCAAAAGGTTCGGTCCGTGCCAAGAGGGAAGCCGAAAACGGCCGGAAAAACGTTCTTACCGGGAAACGTCCGGTTTTATTCGTTCCGCTACGGTCCGCGTAATAAAATTTCGTGGACGCGGGGCGACGATAAAGTTTCTTTTCTTAATTATCGCCGCTTCGTTAATTCCCGCGTCGTGGCTTCGAAATGCGAAGACGGTGTTCGTGCAAAAGAGAAAAAAAAACATCGGGCAAGCGAAGTATAAAGCGACAGTCAAGCTGGTGCACATGAAATGTTGATTTTTTATAGGGGGTAGAAAATATTCTTCTAGCTGCGACATTTTGTTTTTTGGAAGATCGAGTTTAAATATTCTTAGAGCACTTACGCACTTTTTTAACATTTTGACGACTACTGTATACGTAATTTTATTTATTTAGCTGGCATCCATGCAGAGCAAATAAATATTTTAAGTAATATAATAGACATTTTAAATAATATAATAAATATTCCAAATTATATAATAAATATTTCAAATCATATAATAAATATTTGAAATATTAACACGTTGAATGCCGTGGAGGTCACCGGTGACCAGCATCTCAAATTTAATTTAATTAAATAATTACTGACTGTCACAAAATTCTGAGCAAACTTCATACTGAAACAATAATGTAGGAAGAGAAGAACATGACTGAGTACTCAAATCTATTTTTTCTTTACAAATTATATATAAAATAGTAAATTATGCCGTGTCTGACTAGGTGTGGCTGCTTTCACTGCGGCACTAAACGTGTTAATAAAAATTGTAGAATATTCAACATGAATACAGTAATATAAAATGCTTAGTTACTTAATAATTCGTGCATAAATCTTAAAAAATAAGTAGTGTTTGCAAAATATTAACAGCCATCAAAATGTTAAAATATAAATTATTAATTGACATTCTGAAAGAATATAATGTTCGTATACAATGTTTATATAATTTTCCAAAAAATTGGAGGAGATTCGTTTTTGTTTCATTAATTGAGAAATTAATAATGACCTCCAGAAATATAGAGAATTTTATATTTATTTATATTCTATACATGTATAGAAAGTATTTCCTTGGGAGCATTTTATAAGACGCAAGAAGATTCTGGAGGCAAATTTTATTTGGATTATTGAACCATGCATGTTATTCAAGTAGAAAAGCAGAAGCTTTAGAATTTTCTTCTTTGACCGGCCATTTACATGTGAATGGAATGTAGAAATCAAAGCGAATGCAAGCGAAATAAAGTTTCAGGTAAAGCATAAAATTGCATGAAGATTTTCTTTTACCGCATACAAAACTAAAGATGAATATCTTATGCTTATTTATATTTTTGGATTGTTAAATAAATTTTAAAGTATTTGAAATATAGTATTACAGTTTGAGAGACATTAAATACTCCCACAGTTAATTAATTTGATCAATTCTTCATTTTACAAAATTAGTGCAAAAAAATCTATCTGAAATTCCTAAAATACTGCCATACATGAGAAATTCCTTTTTACTATCGTTTGTTACAGGTTCACATTAACTTTTCCATCGCGATTTGTATTTAAAACTGTAGATTATGATGTGTCTGACTGGGTATGGCAGTTTCCACTGTGGCATTCAACGTGTTAACCAATAAAAAAAAACGGGAAGCCAAATAAGATTTTCCAGTCTCGTCCATTTCACCCTTGACCGTGACCCCAATAACGGCGTTAAGAAATCCCGAAAAACGCGTGCGAAAAAGACACAGGTGTTCCCTCGGAAAAGAAAAAGGAAAACAAAAACAACCCAGGGGCCGAGTTTAATCAACTCTCGTGAGAAAGGTCGAAGTTCCCGCAGATTTCCCGACAAGATACAAACGGGTTCATCTTTTGTCTACTGAAGTCAGTAAAAAGGTCCAGTCTTAGGGTGTATCCACCCCGTCTCCATAGTCCTTCTGCATAACGAGAAACCTAGGATATACGGGCGTGGTCCACGCAACTGGAACAATGCATACCACTTTTTAAATATTTTTACTAGTATTATTTGTAGTCAGATGAATAACAACTGAACTTAAGCGTCACCCAAATATAAATGACATGGCGGTCAATCTGTTGAAATATCTCACAAACTAATCATTTTTCGAACACTTTACCCTAACACTTTCTTACGCATAATACCGACAGGGCATAGTCTATGCAGAAAAATATATACGTTTTCATGTGAAAAAGTAGTGGAACCGTAAAATGCACACGCGTTGTTACAAGTTCAAAAAAAATATCGTCCTGAGAATGTACTTCTTTTTGAACCATTCACCTTTTCCCTCTAACATTTTTTTCTAACTCCAATCAAAAAGGAGGTATTACTTATTCCAGTTGCGGGGACCACCCTGTATGTACGTTCGCCTAATTGCGCCTCCTTATCGAGACTTATGTCGCCGGAGGAAATTCCTGAAGATTTAACTAAGAGCACGTTCAAAAACAAAAAAGAAAGACGAGAAATTCTCCGAGCGTAGAGGAAGAGAGGTGGGGGAAAGAAAAAGAGAGGATGATGAAGGAGTTGCGAAAAGTCAGGGGAAAGGATGCAAAGAGGAAGAAGGGAGTCGCTTTACGGAATTAAGGGCCGAAGGACATAAAACCCTGAGCACTCGACTCTCCCCCCCTCTCTCTCTTCTCTCTCTTCTCTCCCTCTCTCTCCGTTTGCAGCCCTTCTTTCTGTGTACGCCCGCCGACAAAAGCACGAACCGCACTGGAAATGTCATTATACGCCCTCTGTCCCTCTCTCGCCCTCGTTTTCGTCCTTCGTCTTTTCTTTTTGAGAAGAATACGCGTTTTCGATCCCGAGTGCAGCCTGCACTCGTGCCGCACTCGCGTATGCACCGCGGCGGGGAAAAAAAAGCGCGCGTCGTTTCGAGATTGCTCTCGAGAAAGGAAGAGCAGCGAATAATCGAGCGATCCTTCCGGGTAAACTGTTTCTGAGCGGAAAACTCCTTTGGATGATACGAGACGCAGGATTTTCGGATTTTTTAGAATTCATGCGGGGCCGCGATGTTTGCAGAAGGGGAGTCTGCGTCTGGGAAGTTTAATTAAATCATATTGACGAGTGAATGTTTATTATTTTATCGATACGTGGCCAAATGGATAAACAGACTGCTTCTTCTGAGATTATTATAATATCCGCGCAATGGAGATTAGTTTGAACTCCTATACTCTTCGACCTCTCTCAGCACAGACCTCTAGAACGTTTAATCTTTTGCCATACGAGCTACATACTTAGGAACTCTGTGTTTCGTTACTTTTATTAGCCTTCAACTGATTGTCAAAAGCAAATTATATTGGCATTGTAACGTACATTTGCGTGTTTCACCAGAAAATTGTAGCGCTGATTATTAGAGAAATCGTAAGACAAGGGGTTAAAATACTATCTAATTTCTATTCATATCATTAACCTATTTAAGGATATTAACACGTATGTGTACGTTTAGTTTGTTTCTCTAATTCAATGGTTATAGGCAAAAATGTGACATCTAACGGCGATGCGTGTGTATATTATTTTTCTTACAGATCTTTAAATTTTGTTAATTCTTAATTCCTTGTGTTTTAAATATGAATTTATGTTCAGTAAATATTACTTTTCCCAGCTTGAACAAATTGGTCCCTGGAGAGGTTAATATCGTTCACCATTTTCCCAAAATTGCATTACTAAATTTTCCAACATCCTGAAGGTTTATTGTATCGATTCCGAGTGTTTCGAGGTCCAATTCGGAGGTATCGTGTATCGTTGCGGTCGGACTATACTTTGATAAATAAGGAAGGAACGTTCGGTAGCAGTTGAACGGTGAATGTTGCAAAAAATCCCCGAGGGTATAATCTTTCGGTGAAAACAGAGGTTATTATTAACGGTGGAAGGGTCGATCGATGAAATTACATTTCACGAGAAGAATGCAAGCCACGGTAATACGATAATCCGATTAACGACCTGTTACACGAGCGCACTTGAGGAACGTATCGTTTGTCTTCGCCGGGAAACTACCAATGTGCATCGTTATGTATCTATGGGAGCCTATGTACATCGACATAATGCTCCTGAAGTACTTACTGGTAATCGAGATGGTTTCGAAGCTTCCATGAAATTCATATATGTATGTATTACCATTCCCGATCAAGAACACGGCGAATCGCTGGTTATAATTGCTGCTCCAACCCTCGACTGCGAATTTAGGAGATTTCAATTCAACTGAATTTGATGAGTAGATATCGATGATGATGAGTAGAGGATGGGTTGTCCCGATTTTTTAGGCCAATTCATTTAACCCTAGTGCGTTTTTCCGTTTGACACAGAAGGTGTTTGAGTCAAAAATGGCCCACATGTATGGAGGTCATATTTTCAACTTTATAGTATAATGAGAGGACTAAGGAAACCTACAAAATAATCAGTCGCATGTATTATAGTGTCATCATAGCGAAAGTTTGTTAAATAAATGAAGATCTGTTGGGTTAAAAAAGATCCTAAGACCGCACTGGGGTTAAGAAATTTAAGGTGGAGATCCAAGATGAGATGTTTTATGTGATTTCCCTCTCACGAGACAAAAATTTCAGCGACATCCAAATGTAAATAGTAGAAACAGTCGTGAGGGATGAGATTTTGGAAAATATATCATGAAACTGCTTCATGAGAGTCCAGTTTCGTGAAACTAATGACTCACTGTGTAAACGTAAACAGTGACTCATCTCACACGAGACATTCAACTCACCAACAGCACGTGAGTTTTCTTGTTGTTTCGTGATATATTTATCTCGTGTGGGTTTATTTTATGGCAGTAAGTAAGATTTATATATGTTTATTGTTAATTTAATTATAAGTACCGCGTTGCATCGATTATATGTGTTTTGATGCCTCGTGCAAACAACAAAAAATACAATTCTGTTGAAACTTGATTGAGCGAGACAAAAGTTTCACATGAGACGATTAAATATTCGCATATTAATCGCGTATCCTTGGAGCAAAAATTTTCAGTTGGATATTTCAATCATTTATTTCGATTCATTTGAGTCATCGATCGTCCAATATTGTACAATTTTTTAATATCTAATTTAACCCAGCTGTTCTCCTCGGGTCTAAATGACCCTAAATAAAGATCACATTTTCATAGGTAATATGTTTTCAAATATTTGTTTTTAATATCCTATATATTTCAATAAATTTTGAAATAATTTTTTCTTAATAAATGTGAAATATTAAAGAAGCAATGCAGAATTTAGATACATTGAGTATTAAAAGGAAATATTTAGAAACGTAGAACCTATGGAAATGTAATCTTCATTTCGGGTCATATAGACCCGAGTAGAACAGCAGGATTAATATAATTCTACATGAATTAACAAATGAATTAATTTATTCGAAACTTTTATATTTATTTTTCACTTTATTGGTGCAATGAGTGATGTTATCACGACGAGGAATTATAGCAAAATGTATTTACAGGTTGAAATAATAGAAGCGAGAGGAAATAAATCGTAAATTCGTTAGAAATTATGCGAACCACGCCCTGTTTAGTCGAATCGCGGAACGAGTTAGCGCAACTCTCGGCCACTCCACCCGGCCATTATTTACCGAATGACAAATTAATCCCTAAACAAACGTAGCTTTTCGGAAACAACTCGATTCTACGCGTTATTGTGCAACAATTTTCGCATACGAAATTCCGTGTTCCCGAGTATAATCGAAATACAGTTCCCTGACACTTGCAGCAGGCTCTGAGTCACAAAAACTTCTCTCCACGTGGTAATACTAACTTCACCATTGAATTCAACAATTATTCTCCGATCCGTTTACTATAGCCAGTTTAATAAACAGAAATAACTCAATATTCGAGCCTTTTATCCGTAATTACTGAAATAAAAGAAAATTATAATAAGACGTATAATATAGCATACATACACCCCCGTCGTTAAGTATTAGGACACTTGTCAAATTTGTAATAAATCTGAATAAGATTATGAAATCACTGGAGAATTCGAAAAGACATTTTTCTATTCCATACTTTATATCGCAAAGGAAACATTTATTAATTTCTGTATCATAAATTTCATCATGGAAATTAATTAAAAATGAAAGCATTACACAAATACAACCCCCTCGATCGTTCATTATGGTTTTCATCGCCTTTAGCATTGTAGTTCTGAGTTTCTCAATAAGTTTTTCAACAAATGAGTTTCTCATTTCTGGTAATATTATATTTTGTTCCATTTCACTTGCAAGTGGTTTCACAAGACAGATTTTGATTTTGAAGTGATTTCTCGCATTTTTCGATCCTGTTCATTCCAGATTTTCTCAGTTGGGTTCACATGTGGAAACTGGGAAGGCAAGTGCATGATTTTTATTTTATTTCTTTCTTGTAATTGTTGTAAATATGTTTCATATTTCATGTTTCAAGCAAGACATTCTCGAAGAATAAATTTTCCGTGCAGGCTGAACGGGACCCCAATCATCCCTTAGATATCTACCTATTCATCTTATACCTACAAGTGATATTACCCTTCTAACCAAACCAATTACAACCCTCCAAAAAAAAACACATTTCCTGTGCAGCCAATGTGTATCCACCTAAATCATCCGCTAAGCTGAAAAAGAATTCCTTATCGCAAGAAATTATAAAATACGAAATTCTCGAAGAATGAATTTTCCGTGCAGGCTAAACAGGATCCCAATCATCCCTTAGATATCTACCTATTCATCTTATACCTACAAGTGATATTACCCTTCTAACCAAAACAATTACAACCCTCCAAAAAAAAAACACATTTCCTGTGCAGGCAATGTGCATCCACCTGAATCACCCGAGAAGCTGAAAAACAGTTCGCAACCGCAGCGAGGTTATAAAGCACGAAATTCTCGAAAGACGAATTTCCCGTGCAGGCTGAACGGGATCCCGGTTTCCCACGAGCTATTTCCCGGTGCATCGGACACACCCTGTATACACCGGCAGAGCTATCTTACGAGAAGTTTGCTGCGTGTATGCGTGGATGAGTTTTCCCGCGCGCGGCAACCGGCGTCGCTGCGCCATTGGTCGATCGAAGTTAGCGCGGGAGGCCGTTAGCCCGCGTGCACGCGGAGTGGGGGGCAGACGAGCGGAGGGGCGAGGCGCGTCGCGTTGGAGGGGGCTGACCACGAAAGGGGCGATAGGGGAGGGGCCGGCGGTGGGGAAGTGGAATAGTGGCGGGCGTAGTACGTTGCACGGGCATAGTATTACTACGCAGCGGCGAGATACTACGTAGTATTCGAGAGAGTGTAGCGCCCCGCGGGGTTGCGTCCATTGATCCCCAGCACACTCACTCCCTCTCTGTCCCCTCTCTCTCTCTCTCTCTCTCGCGCGATCTTTCTCCTCTCCCGCGTCTGCTCCCCCTCTCGTGATTTCTCTCTTTCACCAGCGAGCCTCTCGCCGCTTCAATCTCTTTTCCAGGGCTGGGCGTTATCGAAATAAAGTTTCATTCAAATAATTATTCGACATATTTTTTGTATGACGGTTGAAACTTATCCGAACCGAAATTAGTAACGTGATTATGCACGTTTTTAACTATGTTTCGTGTAGAAATGGTCATTTTGTTTTGGAATATAAAATAGGCGGTGGTGTAAAATTAAGGACAGAGTCGGACTGATGATAATTTTAGCTTGGAAGTAACATAGGATGACCAATTTTTGAATGACCGCTGTTTGGATGATTTAGGTTTTACTGTATTTTTAGGTCGATATTTCGTCGTGATATGGTTTATGTTTTTGAGAGACGAGGCGGATTTGTTTGGTTTTGGATGAGTTTTTACGTGAATTGTGGAGAAATGTTGTGTTACATTTTTGTATAGGTTATAGAAAATGATCGTGTGTGCCTTTACAATATGTATGGTTACTGAAACAATTTAGTAGAAGCATAAAATTAATATAAATTTTTTATCGACTGCATATTCGATTAGTAGTTCATTAAGTTTACTGCATGCAGTTTGACATTTTTCTTTTATTTAACACGTTCAATGCCACAGTAGAAACTGCCATACCTAGCCAGACACGTTATACTGTCCCGTTTATGATATAAATTGTCTAGGAAAAAATTATGTTACTGTTCGAACGGAAAGGTATCACCATATATTATGACTACAATATTAATATTATCCCCAAATTTTATAAAAATTATTAGTTATTTAATAAAATAAAATTAGGGGTGACCTCTACGACAGGCAACTGTTAAGACATTCTGTATCGCGTGGGTCGTATATGCCTCATACATTAAATTCTATAGCGCTAAATAAATGATAGTATTCTTTATATTTCTTTCTCTCTCTCTCTCTCTCTCTCTCTCTCTCTCTCTCTCTCCCTCCCTCTATCTATCTATCTATCTGTCTATCTATCTCTTTTTCTCTCTTTCTCTGTCTGTCGCACCCACGGCTGAGCAATACTGAGGTCTGCGCCTAAACCTCCCTAAGTGCCGTGCTATCCCCTTTTTTCGCTATAACCTGGACTTCCTACGAAACAATTACAGTAGAAACTCGATAGATGCAGTCTCGATACATACACGTGGACCTGGTGTGTTTCACTTTATCGACAACTAGTAGAAACAACATGAAGAATGAAAATTAAGAAACATTTGAAAGGGGAAGCGATAGCATCAGTTATATTCGAGATACATTACGTGCTGAGATTTCTCAAGCATCTGATTGGATGTATCAATAGTTGCATGAAGCTCCTTACTTGTACGATTTCTCAGCCGTACCGCATATATTTATATTTTTTTATACTGTCCACTTATCAGCTATGAAGCTTCAGCCCCAGAAGACCACCCTGAGAATTATAACAAGAAACAGAACACCCTATATTAGCCCCTAAAGATTGACTCTAGAATTCAGAAAAACTCTGCATGTCTTTGTTCTTCCCTGAGACATTCTGTCATGGGATTTCTCATCCATCTGATTAGATACCTTGATAGTTGCATCTATTCTAGATCCCATTTTCCTATAAGCATCCAGGTTCTACGGTATATATTTTACAATTTTTTATACTGCCCATACTATCAGCTGTGAAGCTTCACCTCCACAAGACCACCGTGAAAATTATGCCGGCAAATGGATCACCCTGTATTAGCTTCGAAAGTTTGTATCCAGAATTCAGCAACACTCTGGTCGTCTCTGTTCATCCCCGAGGCTCCTTCCTCTTTTTCTTCACAGCCGCAGAGGCTGTCTCCCTCTGTCGCGCTTACAGTCGGAGCAATACCGTCTTTGTCGACTAGTTTCCTCCCTCTGTGTCCCGTTTCTCGTTTCGTTTCCCCGTTTTCCCGGTTCGAGAGACGGCGTTCGATAGACGGCCGGGCCGGTTCGATACGTTCGGCTCGAATCACGCCGAGTCAGCCGAACTTTCGGCCCGATCCCGATTCCGATGGAAATCCCACCGAATGGAGATCAAAGGCGCGGCCCCGGAAAAACGGAGAGAAAGAAAACGCGACAGAGACGCTTCCCATCTTTTCTTTCGATATCCTCCGAGTGTTTTGTAATCCGAGTTGATAACGCGCCTCTACGTTCCGACTTACATGCGACAGAGTCTCCTCCGGTTCGTGCGACGGAATACCTCCGTAGATCCCCGGATGTGGACCTTCCTCGTCATCTTTGAACACCTTCCCAGGGCACTCGGGGGTCTTCTTCGGGATTCGATTTTAATTGAAGGCTTTGGGCGGACGTAGACTTCCTTCGAGCCGGGTTCGATTCGAATTAACCCTTTGCTTTGCGATAGGGTGGATAGAATGATGGTATCAGGTCTTCCTATGAGTAATGTGGTCTTTTTTGTATGGGTTTATTGAATGTACACAGATTATTAACTGCAGTTAGTTTTTATTACCATGATATTGAATATTTATTTTAGTATCCTTGTTGAACTATTTCAACAGTTCTGTGATTCTGTTTTCTAGAAATTTCTATCGTTTTAAAACAATTCTTTTCAGATTGATTTCAACCAATTAGTGTCATTTAATTTTTGTGAGTTAAAAAGCTGTCGAGCTACCGGAGTAAATAGTAGTTGGCAAGTATAACTAATTCCGAACGTAACAAATTGTTTTTGATAAATTCTACAAGAGTGTGTAGAAGATTGAGGATTTATAAGAAAATCAACTTTTAGAATATATAATATTACAAACTGAAAATACAAAGCCTGTTAATTTTACTAAAATTGAAGCCACGAGTTTTTGAATTATTCTTGATTTCTTTTAAATGACTGTGCGTATTATAATTAATTTGAACTATATTTTTTAATTGTCATAATTTTAATTTACTACGAGCATTTAAATGAAATTTTGCTATTTCCAGTCTTGCACTTCCTGAAAAAGTATTTTCAGGTTAAGAACCACCGATATGGATTATTCTTCGGCATATTTATGAACACATTCGAAACGTTTCTTTCTTACAGCATCATTGTAACAAAAGATGATAAGCTGGTTCGTATGAAAGTAACTCATAAATCATCATCATGAATGTAATTTAATTTACGAACAGCTTTCTGCAGGGAAGTGAACAATTTAATACAATAAATTGAGTTCTAATGAATGCTTTTAAACATGTCCATTAAACCCATCAGCCTAAAATGGAGCTATAATCATATATTTCGAATTACCCTTAACAGAAAAGCTTTTTTGAAATAAACGGTATAGTGTTTAATGGGAATTAACGTAACCTATTCTGAATGTGTATCTTTCCATTTAAGAAATTGAAAAGGGGGTTATAGCATCGAGTTACGGGTGAGTAAAAATGAAATCACATTTATGACGTTTAGTACCCTTTCCCCTATATGCTATCTTGGTCGATACAATAATTTGAAATGTTAATACCTTGATTACCAATGAAAGTAAAAAAAATGCCTTGGATATTAAAAAATTTTATATTATTATTCATAGGCAGAAGTTTTTTATTTACACCATGTTCTGCAATTCACAGATTAAAACAGGTAACATAAAATTCCTTGACCCGAAGTTTCACGCGGGCAATCTCACGATTTTCATACACATCATTCTTATTCTATGCTTGTACAATATTGTTCCTTATTCCAGTTTATAGAGCGATCTGATAGTCGTCTTTAGGATATAGCAAGCGCTCAACTGTGGGTGACTATAGTCGTCTTTAGGATATAGCAAGCGCTCAGCGGTCTCGCTATAATTACATTTATTAACGAAAGGGTTAACGTTCGCAGCTGTCAAGCGAAGTGTGGGTCGAGATTACCGAAACTCGACTTTTCCGACCGATAGCGCACCGTGGAAATTTTCGAATCGATCGCGAAACGACAACGAGACCTTTCGAATCAGCAGCGACCGATGCTCGCCTCGTAAAGTTCAAGGCGAGTTCGCATGCAAATACGTTTCGTTGCATTGGATACCACTCGGCTGCGTCAGCCTTTGAATTTATTATTCGACGAAAGAAGTTCGATCGATAACGAATTAGTGTTCTTCTCGTTCCTTGGCACGTTAGAGCTGCTGTATTATTCAATTAAGAAAGGTAATACATAGTCACTCTCAAACACTTATGGCTAAGGTTAGATTTTATAATAAAATGTATCGAAACTCCATTCTCAATATTATATACATTATTTGTGCATTCATAAATCTAGTCTTGCAGTTTGTGTCATAATCGTACTCGAAATGTGTTTAATAAGTACGCTACCTAAACGCCTATAGGCGGTCTACGCGCGAAGTGTAGTAACATTATTCATAGAAGTAATGGGACAATTAAACAATACTTAGTACAGGACCTGTGTATCAATATTTTATAATTTTTATTTCAGGAGCATAATTATTGACCATTTATGATCTTACTGTTCCGGACTTTTTTCTCTGGGGTGTTCTAAAAGCTGCAGTATATAAATAATATGTTTTTCGCAAGAAGAAGTGAATAAATTATGTCAAGATTAATATATCATTTTTATTACCCCGTTATTTCCGCGCCACCCTGTATGAAGCACCATTAACCCTCTATAACGCCACGTGAGTCGGAAGTTACATACATATATATCTATGTTTTTTTAGATCTTATTTCGTCTATTTATCACTGTGTAAAATTATATTCTATGACTGTACTGCTACTAAAGAGTCTGTCCGTTTATTATTATTTGTTCATATCCCGCGATACAACCTGACGTATCATTTTCGCCATACCTAAAAAAATTCCAGCTATAGAGGATTAAGTACCTATAACATTTGAAGAGATGATTTTAGAGACCTCTATTTAGTAGAACTTTTTCCTTAGTTCTGAGATGTACGTACGACTCAACTTAGAAATTCTTCTAACCAGCATACGGGTCAAAAATCACGTTGATGACATTCTGACGTCAGCGTGATTGTGATAATGTCGCATCGAGTGCGTAAGAATCGAACGTCGCGAGAGCGACGTTGTTTCCCCAGCGCGAAATTACAATGGTTTCCGGCGAATTAACCGGCGAGTAGAAGCTGTGCTTAATTGCCTTAGCGCTTTTTCAATGAGCCGTATCTGTGTCTCGGATGCCGCCGTGCAATAAGAACGAAAAAGGGTGGGGTGGGGCGGCGCGGCGGGGGGCGGCGGAGGCAGAAAGTTTTTGCCTTAAATTGCGATGACTTGTCTCCATTAAGGAAGGTATAAATTACAGGACTCTCGGCACGCCTGGTGTTGCCTCCCCGTTGCAGCATCCCCTTATCAACGTTGCCACGGCGATTTAAGTAACTAGCCCATTCACGTCGCTCCGAAACTTTTTAATTGCCGTTTTTTTTTCGCGCCACCCGCGCTCCATCGCCTCTCGATACGTGCACCTGGAGCGATCATCGAAAGCTGATGGAGATTAGGCCTGTCGAGTGATCGCATGACACTTGAAGGTATCGGAGAATGGAAATGAAAGCATATTCCGATCGTGAGTGGAAACGAAGAATTATTTGTTAGATAAAGAGGAGGCCATGCGTTGCCACAGTGAGAACTCTTATACCTGATCAGTAGACTGCGAGTCTTTATGCAATTTAACATATTGAAATACGTGAAACATGCACATTTTGTACAGTAAGTGAAATAAAAAATAAATTATGTAACATTTAAAGCGAAAAATATAGTTTTATCACAGTTTCATTTCGGTAACTACATTAAAATAAATCATATTTGAGCGTTGAACTGTATACTTGCATAAACATCCGCAGTATACTGATCAGGCATATACAGTGTTCCATGGTTGGCTGTAAGAGCGTTTGGGACCGAGAACTTCCAGCCAACCGAGGTAGAGCAAGTTGGTACCGCCTTCTGGAGGTACACTCGTAAATATTGTGCTCCAGAAGATGACAACTTGCCCTGCCTCGGTTTGCTGGGAGTTCTCCTTCCTGAATACTCTTATAGCCAACCGTGGAACACTGTAATATCCTGTTTCAATCATAAATTACCAAGAGAACAATACTCAACTCTTTGAAACCGATGAATATATTCGTTCTGAAAAATCATTTACTGTGTGCTACGGGCCACCGTATTGGATCAGGCAAAGGTTTTTATTGTACGCTGTGAATCTCTGTACATATTCTGGTGAATTGATCATGCATCTGCATGAGTTGTTAAAGTATACATATTTTGTTAAATGTTTTGCAGTTGTGCGAAACTGAAGTAACTTAACACTTGACCCTCCGAGTACAATGCATCCTATTCAACAATTTTTTTTCTAACATTAACGAAGATTGATTTGATCAATTGAGTACCTGTATGTAATAAAAACAATAATGTAAATTGTATTAGGTATGAATTTATCCGTAAACACAGAAGATTTACAGTTACATGGAATAGTTTTATACATTTATTAACCCTTTGCACTCGAATGGCGCCTTTGAAGCACCATAATATTTATGTTTCGAATTACCTATTTCGCATTAAGTGCATCTAGAATAAACTAAACCCTCTGGTTGAAGTGAGTTATGCTTACGTTTCTAAGTTATGTACGTATATTAGACACACAAGTTTTCGAGTGAGAAGGGTTAAATAATAATTAATTGAAACATCAGGTTATATTGTTTCACATATAATAATAAAACAGTCTAAGTTGTATTGTCCTTTCACCCTGCGCTTAGAAGCATATATAACAGTTTTATAGAATTATTAAACAAAAATTAATTAAAATGCCAGCTTATATTATTTAACATATAGTAGTAAGACAATCTAGGTAGCATTGTCCTTCCACCCTGTACTTAGAAACACGATGCCGCTTATTCATCCGCAAACACCTAACATTCAGACTTGAATCGCGCTCGGTACCCTGTCTAGCTCCCAGTCACTCCAATTTTCTTCCCGCAGAAAAGTTTAGCCGTTCGTGTTTGTTACGCAGCGTTTCGCCGTTCGACGGAGAAATCGATCTCGTGGAATCGAGTTTTGCAGGGTTGTTCCTCGGCTGCCGGGAACAGCCGCGTCGTGCATCGTGCGTCGGAGTTCTACGCGTCGCGTACACGCAGCTTGTGTGCACTGAAATGGAACCGCATCGGAAAGTAGCACGGCTGTGTTTACAAACAGTAAAGAGCCGAACAAGGGGGCGACGAAACGAGGAGGGGAAAAGCCCGTCGGGTTCTACGGCCTACGCACAACCGTATCGTTTCGTTGTCCCGTTGTTCCTCGTCCACGTCGCGAAACCCTTTCCGACCCGACTATCTGCAACGTCCAGGGTATACACTCCCGCTCCCTCCAGGGAATTACTTGTTCCCCTAAATTGTACATTATGGCGTCTTGAATGCTCCGCCAAAATCGATCTAGATCACGCCTTCTCAATAGAACAATTAACGATTGTCATTTATGACACTGCGATTCATATTTTAACCTTCCAGTGGTGAGATTGGTAGTGCATGATACGGAAACTCTGGCACCACTACGGTAAATAACTCTGGAAATATTAGTAGTTATATTTTCGGTGGATATTTTAGACGTTAACATGTCCTTTTCGAAAAAAGATAAGAAAAATATGACACCTTTTGCGGAGTTGTTTACCTCCATGTGACTGGTCCGTCTGTAAGTTCGTGTGTCACCTCTGGAGGATTGAGTGTGGAAGAACTGCATCATTCTACAGTGTAAATTTTACCACAGTGAAAACAGACACACCTAGTCAGACATTATATAATTTACTATTTTTAATATTTATATTTGCTTGTTAATTGCTACACTACTGTTTCGCCATATTTATAACAAAGCAGATCATTGCTAGGAGAACCGGTCAACAATTTGGTGGTTCAACGCGGTAGCTCTCGACTCATTCCATACCTAACAATATTCGTAAATGAAAAATTATCTTTCTTTAATAATGAAAGTGCCAGACATGAACTTTAAAATCACAGCAAGGCTTAACACAGTACAGAGTATCGCATCAGACATTTTATTGTTAACCATACCCAATTTCTTTGTCACTATCCCTATTTGAACGGTTCAGAAAATAAATTCATATAAAAGTTTGTAACTGTCGCCACTTGTTATTGAGTAATAACTGTTCTTGATTCAGAAATAGAAAGGTAGAAATAGATATTTCGTCATACATCCGCACATTGACTGCGCCTCTAAATCAATTTTATCTAATAACTGGTACCTATTGCGAAATTCTCAGACGATATGGCTGCAATAATAATGTTGAACAACGTCTGTATCGTAGAATAATTAAACATGTTCTTATTCATTGTGATTTATATTGAAAGCAGCGTGCTACAATGTGCCACAATCACGTATGGCTGTTTTTATCGTAGCTGTCGAACAGCTGTGCGTGTCCGTGCAGTTACGGAATGCTTCTACTTAATCAGTACTGATTCCTATCTGCTCACTGTACCCCAGTTCCGCAAGAAAACTCTGTGAACAGGCCTCGAGAAACTCAGGCGACATCTAAAGGTACACATAAATTGTCTGTGTAAACGAGATTATCACACCACATAGCTACACTAAAATTTCATTGTACACATTCATAAGTTAACACGTTGAGTGCCATGGGGTCACCGGTGACTGGCATCACAAATTTAATTACATTAAATAATTATTGATTGTCAGAATTGCGAGGAAACTACATACAGAAGAACACCACTGAGTACTCAAATCTTTTTTTTTTACGATTTATATAAAAAGTAGTAAATTATGCAATGTCTGATTAGGTATGGCTGTTTTCACTGTAGCACTCAACGTGTTAACTCCGACGCTGTGACAGTATTGAGTTTGATACTTACGAATTCTCATAAAATTTCAATATTTATATACTGAAGGAATAGTTTAATACTTTTTATAATAAACATATTGTCAACTATTGAAGGAGATATCCTATTTTGCACCGTGTAATTTTGTGCTCTTCGTATAAACATACAACAATAAATGATTATTCCTATGAAATTTTGAGTATCATTTATTGGACAATGATAGTGTAAAACAAAAACTACATTATCAAATAGATAAATATTTATATATTCCACGATATATGTTGACAGAAAACTATTTTCACGCGTCTGGCTAGTTGCGGGATTTTCTACTGCGGTACTGAACGTGCTAATCACCTCCAAATCTGAGGTGTTCCGACTAATTGTTTTTCTGATACCTATGTGCAATGATGAGGAAGCAAAAGTAACCTTTTCCCGCGTTCTAGAGTAACCTTGCACTGAATTACAACTGACTCTTTCTTTTTACGCACTCTGGGGAGCGCTCTTAGGTGATTGATCGCTGAATTACTAATTATGGTATTATTGTACAGATTCCCTGCCATACGCCTTAACAAGCTCAATGAGGCGAATGGTATTCGCCCTGTCGCACCTCTGAGGCAAAACAAACATTCGTTGAGAAAAAGTTATCGAATTCGACAGTGATTAATAGACTGCGAATGTTTATGCAAATATACATTTTTAGACTTCGATATTTCCTACGTTAATGTAGTTAAATAAATGAAACTTCAACAAAACTGAATTTACTCCTTGAAATGTTCAGACTATGTAATTTTTATTTTTTTAATGGATTAAATGTTCATTATTCAGAAATTTGGATACATTAACCTTTTAACCGGGGATGACGAGTTAACTCGTCATTGAAAAATGCTTCTGCAGCGTACATGACGAGTTAACTCGTCTCGAAACTTTAGAGATTACGCACCTGTTCTAAAAGTCAACGTATCATTCATTTTTTATTATCACTGTATTGGTACGATGTTTTAGCACTTTGTTTATCAGCGAAACAAAATAAATTAAAAGAAAAGTAATTAATTAATTTATTAGTTTCTAATTCGTGTCCGCACTGCTTCTTCTCCATGCAAACAAAGAATACTTTTCACTGAAATTAGTCGTTTATCCATCGAAGAGCGTCTGTTTTTGAGTTTCTTATGGTTATAATTGTACCCGACACAAAGTATGACATGTCACCTTCACTACGGGCATGTCGAGTTAACTCGTCATTACAAGTTTGTCACGACGCGTACAGAGTGCGCTTTTGGAAGATAAGCTCCCCGGTTAACAGGTTAAATTGCACAAACATCCGCAGTCCAGTGATTATTTATCTAATAAACGTCTAATCTTCAAAAACCGCACGATCTTTCTGGGTCACCTGATACTTACGCCCCGTGCACTACAGGGTGCGCATGTATTGGATCGCAGCGGCTAGGCAATCTGCGTAAAGCAGAATTTTTACGCGGCATGCTTTCGGGCACGACGCGTCGAAAAGTAATTCACCGTAAAATCGATAGTTTAACGCCGGTTCTGTCCGCGAAGTATCGTTGACCTCGGCTCACGGTTAATACACGCAGCCTCTCCTACCGTATGCACCCTCTTAACACCGCCGTCTCTGAATTATTAAATCGACTTATGGCGTTGCTCCGTTCACCTTTAAACGCGCAGCACACGGGAAACCAGTTTCCGCCATCGGCGGCAGGCTAATCTACCGATTTGTTACCGATGCCCGCCGACGCACCTGTGCTTCGAGTTACCCGCCGAAGAAATCGCACCCGGACACCATGATGAAGCGCGCACCCCCGTCGCCCCCGTCGACCTCTTACTTCCGCACTTATTCCAGGGGATTAAGAACGGCCGACGGTGAATTTTAATTTTCGCCCAGGCTCACGCGTTCGTATTACTTATCCCTGCCAATATCCGATCCGTCTGACTAATATCGACGCATTCCACTTCGCGACTAATCGACTCTCGCGTTCGTCTCACCGTGTGCAAGATAAGACAAATCTGAGACGTCGATAGAAATTTATCTGGGGATGTTTGAAATCAGGGGTGAAATTACGAGGGTCGTTCGATGAGCAGAGAGAAGAACGTCTGTTGTTTTAATATGCTTTGTTCGATTAATCTAACAATTTATCTATTTTTCGAGAGAATCGCCTGATACAATTATACAGGGTGAGTCATGTCACTTGTATACCCCAAATGTGTTTTTTTATAGTTTCTCTTATTTTGCAAAATAAATGGTTACTTTACGGACACCCTATATTGTTTTAAGTATAGCTGTTTGTCTCTTACTTACTGAATGACCCTCGTATACTGCGATTGATGTTATGTTCTGTTGGATTTGAAGAGAAATATGAATACAAGTTGCTGATTAGGTTAGGGAGTGCAGGGCGAGTCACCCTGAGAAACAGGACATTCGAGTATTTTTGGTAGTTTTATATAGACACGCGATAGAATCTGTCATTCTGTTACAGGCTGATAGTCGAAAACGTCCTGTAACTCCGAAATTCATGTTCATTAAGACTTCTGTTTATTTTGATAAATTCTGAATGCTCCTGAAGTTTGGTCGCAACTTTCAACCCCCCGTAGAGCTGTCTAGAGTCGACGGAAGCTCTAGGAAGCCGAATGGAGTCGATGAAACGTAACATTTGATCACTAAACACAGTTTAGCCGGTTATAATGAATTAGATCGTGGTTTCACATAGACTTCATAGAGTTCTATAGCTTTAAACTGGCTTTTCGTCGCCAGTACGAGCACGATAGAGCCGCTGAAATCTGATCAGCAGTTTATATTGGATTCGGTACGTTCTCTGGGTTAACGTCGTATTTTCTACAATTTAATTTGTTCTTTATTTTATTACCGCGAAATCGATAGCCGAACGCATCGAGGTTTGTGCAAGTATGCGCCTCGGCATCGTTTACACACATTGTCGCAAACACGGGGTGATTGTCCGTAGACCCTTTCTGTCAACCCTCCTGGACCATCTATCTGTCTGCCCTTTCATGTTCTATATTGCGAGCCCTCGGTGCGTACCCCCGATTCCTGACCTCTCGTCAACCTTCACGTGCATTCCCCTCTAATTTCGATATCGGAAGAATCGAATCTCCGCGAATATTAATAGGCCGGTTTTCACCACTCTCTGCCCGATTCAATTTACCAGGGAATAATAGAAAATGCTAATAAATATATTGGCCATGAATATATAAAGTCATCGCGTAAGTAACGTCGATTTAAAATGTGAATTCAAGCGTAAATAATGTAATTCAACGACTGCACTTATTTTTAACCCGGCAGTGCATACGGGAACTTCCGAAACATAAGTATCCACGTGGGGTGCTCATGGACCACCGATAAAAAATAACATTTGTTAACTACAATATTTAAGAATCTGTATGTTTTATGACTCTTTAATAGAAGTGAAACGGTATGGATCTAAAAAAACACTAATATTACTCGATACTATACAACGAAAAATATTAATAAGCAAATAATTTATAAACTAGTCATCAGTCATAAGATTTTCTAGGAGTAGGGGTCTACTGAACTCCCGGGTTAATTATTGATAGATTGAATATTATTAATAACTCGAGTATAAATTATTATTTAGTTTTTTTTTAATGTAAAATTCAGGTTTTATTTACATTAGAATAAAGGAGATTTACCAAAGAAATAAAAATAAATAAATTCATAAGCACTTGTAATTTATTCCTTTCAAAACAAGACTTAATTTTTCCAATGAGTTTCACTTTAAAAATGTGCCAGAGTTGCTGGTAGGTAGTATAAAAAAATGTTCGTAGTGCAAAGGGTTAGTATTTTGAATATTTTATATTTATCTCACAGCTGACAGGAAATACCACCTTAACACTTTGATGGGCGCTGTCACGTACAGGAGATTTCTATTAACCTGAATGAAACACTTGTAAAATAAATAAATAAACATGTCCATCACTGATGACAAATAAACATTCAGGTACTAATAAAGTGGAAATTATAGAATATTCAACATAAAGGGAATCACTTAAAATATTTTGTTACTTGCGGATCCTTGCAAAACTGCTGAAAGATACATAATTAGTATTTGAAAAATTTTTGCGGCCGTCAAAATGTTAACACATTGAACGCCACAGTGAAATCGGCCCTACCTAATCAGACACGATATAATTTACAATTTTTTATATAAATCGTAAAGGAAAAAAAGATTTGAGTACTCAGTCTTGCAGTTCTGTTCCTAAATTATTATTTCACTATGAAGTTTGCTCAGAATTTTGCGATCATCAATAATTATTCAGTTAAAGTAAAGTGGAGGTGTTCGCCAGAGTCTTCAACGTATTAATTTTTCCCATTTCTCTCACAAGCTGCTTTCGTCGCGCCTCTTCTCCTCTTTTTTTTTTATTTGCATCCATTTAGTTCCAGGAGTGCCCGGTATCCTTAACCGGCTTAGCTGACTGATGTAAGGTCTTTGCTGTTAACAGCTGCACGTGATAAGATAAATATGTATCGGGTTAAGCGTTGAAGGGAGGGAAATTTGCGAAAAACCTTCCAGTGTTGTCGCGCCTCTTCTCTCCGTCCGTCGAAGGAATTTATCCCGCGGATGTGGCCGCGTCCTGGAAGATTTCCCGCGCGCCGGAAAAGTCCGTCCGCTGGAAATTCCTGGCGCGATGCGGATAATCTGTAAAGAATCGCGAGAACCCGGGCTTTCGCCCGCTGGTGGATAAAAGTTTCGAACGTTGCCGGAGTGTTCTTCCGTGTTACAGAAACCAGATCCGGAAAGAGTTGTCCCGGCGGCTCTCGAGGAGGAAAGGAAAATGGCGGGGCGTTGAGAGATACCGTGTAAGACGCCCGTGCTGGAAATGTGGCGGGAAACCGCTAATTAACGGCATGTAGAAAATCAGGCGCGGAAGGGGGGGTGATGGGTGGGGGGGTGTTCGAGGGAAAAGTTCGCCCGTAAACGACGCGATTTATGAAAACGCCTCCTAATAACGCGAATGCAAAGTAACGCGAGCCGTTCGACGAAGTTTCGCAAAGCCAAACGAATAACCCCTATAAATATCGCGGAGATTCCGACACCGGGGAGAGCTTCGATTTATCGTTGCACGCGTGTCGACGACCCGCTCCTACTGCCGAGCTTTTAATCGTTCATCCTTTGTAAATTGATCAATCACGCCACTGCGACGAAATAAACTATCAGGTCGTCCCACAAGTAACGTTTCCTGGCTTGTAAAACGTACACCGCTGTCCGAAAGTTTAGAACACCCACTGAATTTGTATTCTACATTTAAATCTTTCACTTCCACGTCACCCACATAAGGGTGACACTTCAATTCAATAATTACTTATTTGATCATGCGCGGTGCTTATAAATATATCTAATTGTAAGCAGGTGTAATGGAAGCAATAGAAAGATTATGAAATTGACTAATATTACTGATTAAAAAGCGTCCTATTTTGGAGTATATTCATTCTGTATAAAAATGTAGAATGTTTCCAATTTTCAGCTAACACAGCGTGGCGCCTAAAGTGTTAATTGATAGAAAAAGTGGTTTCAACTACTTATAATAAGTCTTCATAGCAGTATTCAATGCGTTACGATCATTAACATATGACCGTGGAATTTGTTACAATCAATCTAATAAAACCTTTTGTTTCTCTAAATGAGGATTAGGTGACTTACACCGCTATCATTTTCAGCCCCTCATACTATAAAATTTAAAATATTGGGTGTGCCGAAAAGTTCTGTCTGTTTTTTAAGTATAGAAAGATAATATACGAAATTAAACTGTCGGATGTAATTTGAAACTGTTTTTCGTGCTACGTTAAGCGTTTCCGCTATTTCCGATGTCGATGAACATGGCCTATTACTAAATTAAATTATTAATTCATTAATAAAATAAATGTGCGCTATACGGACAGAACTTTCCGGCAGACCTAATATGAGTTCCATACATTCGGGTCATTTTTGGCCCAAAGACCTCCGGTGTGTACTCGAACGGAAGTACGCACTAGGGTTAATAATTCATCATACTTATCGTTCTCTGATATTATTTTCTCTGTTGCTAAATCTTCGCTAAATATCACGCAGAATATTCTTTAAAAAAACTCCGTTCCTTCCATGAATTCACGAAAAATATATCTATAGACGTTCGCGGAAGGGTGGAAGTATCAAGTATCGCTTTTATCGGGCTCGAACTCGTCGACGTGTGTTCGAGATTCACGAAGCTCAAAGTTTCTACAGCGATTCGCGCTCTCGAAGCAGTTCCCTATCGGAAATCCGGCTGAACTCATGATCCGCGCCCTTAATCGCGCCGGGAGCAGGAACAACGTTGTCTTCAAGAGGAACCATTGACTCGAGAACGCGAATAACATTCGAACGTATCGCGGCGAGAGCCGAACAAAAGGGTGAAAAGAGGAACGTACACAGAAGGACCACTTCGGGAGAACCTGCGCGTGTAAAAACTACTTGGAAAACGAGTTTACGACCCTCCGAGCCGCTATGTCCGTTTATGAGAATAGAATCGCGTTTACGGAATAATTTTAATATCGTCTGAGGAGATGCGAACCAGTTCTGGCGAACGTTCTGGCGGCTAAAATGTTTCAAGGACGAGAACCTTCGTGTATTCCTGATGTTACACACAGGGTGAGTCGATAGAAACAGGACGAATATTTTTGTTATTATTAGAAACAGAAAAAAAATACCTAGAGGACAAAGTTGAAAAATTCGTCTTCAAGATCAGCATGTAAGTCCTATTAAGGTAATCGATGTTTTTTTAAAAAGCAACCTATATTTTTATCTCTATATTCTTGTTCTTTGTGTGAAGGCAAACTTAAAGAGCTATAATACTATGTCCTTGATGTGATTTTCGCCCTTGATTGGAGATATTTACAGTCAAACATTGGATTATTATTGGTTGCATTGTTATGAATCAAACCAAGATGCTGCAGAATATATAATACATTTACCTCCGCATATGGAATGTTTGACTGCGAATATCTTCAGTCAAGGGCACATAAAGGACACGGTATTATATATCGTCGAATTCGTCATAATATAAAGAACAATAATATAGACATAAAAATGTAGAATGTTATTGAAAACAATATCGATGACCTTGATGTGACATTCATGGTGATCTCGAGGACGACCTTCTCTGCACGACCATGCGTGTCCCCTCGAGCACTATAACTTTATTTTTGTGTATTTTCTTCTCTTTCCAATACTAACAAAAATATTTGAGTGTCCTGTTTTTATTGACTCACCCCCTATACTCAAATTATGAATTTAAGGAAGTAAAGTCGTGAAATAATTGTAGAGGCCACAGAAAGTTGTGTATCGTCCATATGTTTTGTATATTTCTGTACTTACTTTTTGAAGACTGTTTTTGAATATTCTGGTTCTGTAGCTTGGTGTAACTTAAAACCAGATGTATACAATCTAGGTAGCTACCCTAGATAGAAGGTAGATTGTTTAATTAAATTATCTGGTACAGTTTATATTTACATCTCAACTAGACTTGACTTTGAGAATTGTAAATTCTGAATCTAACTCAGGTGTAATTCAGATTTAGCAAGATATAAGTTAAGATAAGTTTGATTTAGACATAACCTAACCCAGATCTAACGATCAGAATCAAAAAATATAACCCAGGAGTAAGTCAGATCTTTTAATTCATACATCCTGGGATTTTAGAATTTCAGTCTCTTAGGATTTAAGGATTGAGTCTCAACAGTTGCTACGCGCAGATAAAACATCTTCTGGTTCTTCAAGGATCTCCATTTATAATCATAAATGGATTATAATAGCCATAGCCTAAACGTAACCCGTCAATCTGGATCTAGATATAACCCAACCTAGATTTAACGACCTGAATCGTGAAGTGACATCGATAGTTAATTCAAAGATATCGGATAGATTTAACCTAACCCAACCTAGGTCAATTCTGGACATTATTTAGACATTCCCTTATTACCTAGCGCTAGCTTCACATCATCCATACTTCAGCTTAAAGATCCAAAAGGTCCAAGAAATTTGTTGTTACACCTAATCAACAGAATCACAAGATACAACCCTCATCTGAGCCAGAAGTAACTCAGATATAACCTAGGACAATCCCAGAGTAATACTGAACATTATTTAGGCATCCTCTGTTTTCCTACAATTAACTTCACATCGTCTATACATCAGTTTGAGAATCGAAATAATCTAAGAAACTGACTCTAACAGACTCCAATCTTAACCCAGACGTAGCCTTACACGTATATGTCTGACTTGTAAGCCAGACCTAATCCAGGAGTAACTTAAACCTAGCCTAGACATCACCTGATCCAACCCCGGACACAATTCAAACATTACCGCTTTACAAATAACTGCATCATTGCCACGCCAGTTTAAGAACTGCTACGAAACGCAGAAGAAAGGGAGCTAAACAGCTCAAATATGAACCACCAGCAACAACTTTAATCCCCGGCATCGTTTAACAAGCTCCAGTAAATCCAGGGTCCTCCGAACTCCCCGGTTTTCGCACGTTTCCACGGTGTTTCCCTGTCAGTCTCGGGGTCAGCCGAACGAAAGAACAAAGGAAGCCCAGAAAAGGACACAGTGTAGACAGGTGAAGGAAGGAAGGAAGGAAGCGGAGGCCCTAAGCCACATCGCAGACGTGCCTGTGGGAATAGAAAATCCCAGTGGAACGGGCCTACACACCCTAACCGTCGGCGTTTCATTTATGTCCAGGAGCGTAGACACCTTGTGGAGTCTGCAGGAGCTCCGCTATCAAACGAGGAGAGAATTCGAGAATCGAACAGAGACGGAGGGAAAACGAGAAAGGGAACGAGCCGGCGGAGAGAGAAAGAGAGGGAGAGAGAGAGAGTGGGAGAGGGAGAATGGCGCTAGAGAGGGAGAGAGATGAAAAATCGTCTGCGCGCAGGGGTTCCAGGGCGTTCACCCAAGGGTGGGTCCAGCTCCAGACACAACACTCACACCCCCTTTTTATGGGGTGGTAAAGTGCCCCTCTCTCCTTGCTCTCTCGCTGTGTCCCTTCTTCCTGCTCGCTCGTGCCTCTCCTCCTGCGCGTTTCAACCCCTACTTCATCCCCTCCACGCCGGCACAGGAGGGTGGAGTACGTGCGTTTACGTTGCGCCGTGCGTTATTTCGTTTCGTTGCGTGCCACACACAACATACAAAAGCTTTTTCTCTCTTCCTCCCACGACCCTTCCTTTTTTTCCCCTCCCTACACCCTGGCAGCCCTCTTTCTTGCTTTGCTTCCTCTATCTATGCCAGTCATTCTCTTCCTGATCTGCCGTGTCCGAACGTAGAAACCTTTCACGTGAAATGCTTGTTGCGATTTCGATGTACCGGGTGGCGTTGCTGAATCACGGCCACTTTACGGACTGAGAGAACGGACTGGAAGAAACAAAGAAGTTTTATGAGTAATCTGCTTGGGAATTAATCATTTCAGAGGCATTTCAGGGTTGAGATCGAGAGTTAGGTATTATGCAACTGCGTGTACTGTGTATCGACTGATGGACTTTTAATTGAATGCTTGTTTTCGGATGTTTTCTTAGAGAATTTTATGCGGATTCAAAATCAGAGGGCGACTGTTTGAATGATTTGATATTAGAATGTTTTGTAGGCACTTGACTGCTATAAATACGCTTTGAAAATTTAGATATTTGAATAAGAAAGTATTCGATAGGGTTGGATCTATTCGAATAATTTAATATGTGTCTATTTTTATAGGTATTCGAATGCTACAAATAAGGGTTGAATATCTTAATATCTGAATATTATTCGAATAAAAATGTATTCGTTTTGGCTGCGATTATTCAAATAATTTAATATTCGAATGTTTCATAAATGCTCTATTCCTACAAAGTAATTTCGGTTAGTCAGTATTCAAACATTATTATTCAAATAAAAAAGTATTATTGTGGTGAATATTAAGCGAGGACAAGTTACTTTAGAGACAAAATTAGCAAACTGCTATTTAAATATTCTAGCTGGTTTTCCTTCCGCTGAAACAGTCTTTTCTACAGATTGAAACATAGTGACTGGAGAAAAGCCGGAGAAACATGTTCATTAACTCCTGCGCTTATAATAATTAGTCACACTCGTGTTGCAGATTATGGTCTACATATATGTTATAAATCTATGTTTCACTCAAATATGAATACTAAAAAATTGTATATTACAGCCTCCTTCACTTTCAGAGGATTGTCTGAGCAAATTATACACGTTGATAAATATTCTTCCTGTATTTCGCCCTTATAGCACTTTATTAATGATAAATTTCAGTGCAGATTGCTATTGAAAAAATCGTAAGGCAAGAGGTGAATATCCAAACCTCTATTGTATAGAAGTTTATTGAATTTTACATAAAAATTGCTTTTGTTTCAGGTAAGAGCTGGACGATGCTATGGTCGAGTCAGCAAATTCATGGGAAAAAAGTTGGTAACGAAACAGCTTTAACACTTTGAGTGCCGAGCTGCACTGAACATAACAAACTTTCTTAACTTTTATCCAAAGTGAATATAACTATACATTCTACTTTTTTTTAATCAATAATATCAGTAACTCATGATTTTAATATTTTGACTGGCACGCTGTATTAGACAAGAATAAACAATTTTTTACGAAATGAACGTAACTTAAAGTTGTATCCTATTTAATCAATAATATCAGTCACATCCGGAAATTTTGATTGGTTCCATTAAACCTTACTAGTACTAAATAAATAAATTCAATATTTGTTGCTTTGATGTAGCTAAAGAATTAGAATTATTCACAGAATCGTATTTTATTCTTTAAATATTTAAAACGTAGAATTTTTGTTTGTTTACATTATTAAATGTTCATTCCTCAAATATTCGAATATACTAAATTGCATAAACATCCGTAGACTGGTTATTGGACAGATTAATTAATACTGTGAATGATAAAATAAATAATGACCGGACAGTGGAATTTTATTCAATTCAACATATCCAAACATCTGAACAATACACACTGAAGACCGTAAAGAAATAAAAAGTACTATTATTTAAACATTCACAGAACAAAATACTGTTTTATCGGTTTTATTTTTATAACAGCAAAAACACAAAAAAATATTGAATTTTAATCCTGGATAACTAACCTTTCGTAAAAATAACGATTAGAACATTTGAATCTCGTGACATCGGATGACCTGCTTACTAAATAAACTAATTATACTTAATACTTGCTTATTTATTTATCAATAAATTCAATACAAAATATAACTCTTTAATTTCATTTATCCTGATTCTTTATAAGATAAAATATTTTTGTTAAATAAAAAAAATTGAATTATATTCGTGTTTGTAATCGACGTCGTCATTTTCGTATAGTCGCATAAACATTTTCAGTCTAAGAATCTATGTGTCACCCAGATATGCGTGACGCGGCACTCAAAGTGCCAAAGGCGCGACTGACATAGAGAAAAAGACAGTGAAACGGGCGAGTTGGGAACCGCTGTAATTAAACACCGGCAAATCCAAAGCGGCGGCCCATTAAAATATCCCCTAACGAGTGCGGGGACCACCCCGTAACCACCCTGTCTGGCGCAACAATGACTCACGCGCACCCCCGTGACTTCTGCATCGTCGATCGTCGATCGTTCGCCACCTAGTCTCCGAACTGAAACATCGATTTCGTTTCACATGACAATTTTCGACTTTCCACTCTCCTCCCTCTTCATCCCCTTCTCTGTCCCTCTGTCTATCTCTCTATCTTCATCCCTCTCCCTATCCATTTCTCCCTCTCTCTTTCTCTCTCTTTCTCTCTCTGAGTGGATATATATCAGAAGTTTTCCGCGACGATATTACCGCGAGACGGAGGACCCGAATTACGCTGGAAACGTTTTATCCACGAAATTATTGTCCCTCGTTATCTCGAATTAGCGTGTTTTCGACTCGACGGAAGAAGAACGGGCGCGTTCCATTTTCGACGATGATAGAACAGTTTTTCGGCTTCCGGGGGTTGGAGTGGATGCGATTTCGTTCGTCCGCTCGATCACCGTCAACTGTTTTGTAATAATTTGACTGTGGATCCTCATGCGAATATACATTGTTCAATTTGATAGTGTTGGTTTTAATGTACGTAATTTCAAAAAAATTAAACATTGATAAAACTGTATTTTGTCTTTATAATGACGATGAGAGTATTTTTTGTGTTAAAAAATGACACATTTATTTATTAACAAAATATTTTCTGTGTTTGAAACTGGGCATCTTTCACATATTTTTATATACAGGGTGGACAGCAATGGAACGAACACTTTAACCCTTTTGTGAGCACCCAGGTTCAAATGTACCTGGGTATACATTTTTGGACAAAAAATTTGAGCAGTTCCCGGTATAATGTTGACAGATCCCTTTAGATTCCCGTTATTAGGATCTTTCTACATCGATTTATCTTTATCGTATGGAAATCGATTGAAAAATTTGTAAATATAGAGCGAAGAGAAAGAGTCGCGTGCCCACAAAAGGGTTAAAATCGAATAACTTTTTTGTGTGTGAATATAAAAAAGTATATACGGAATTGTATTGCAGCGGCATGTGTCAGGTGAAATTTTATACCGAGAAGCATCAGGTGTGGTGTGACGTACCCTATCTCTTTTAATTGTTTAAATAATAACATAAAAGCGTGTTCTATTTTCTCTTTATTCTCTGAACACAGTTAACATTTTTTTTTGTTCAGTTTATATCTATGATTCACTATGAAAAATTATAGAGACATTCGGTGTCGTACTATTACTTTACTTGAAACAGCGTGCATTTTAATTTCATTGGGGTATATGATACCCATCTGGCAGACACAGGGTTAATATTACGAGACTAGGAGACGAACTAATTACTAGTTCCTTTCTAATCGTTTCTCTGTGTAGTCCGTACGACGTACGGGCAGAACGGAAGATAGGGAAGCGCTAATAGCCACTATACTGACATAGATATGCCATGTCTCCTGTGCTATACAATAAGAACCGCATGAATGATAAATTTGTTTCTGATTTCTACAGTTTATCTGCATTCTGTTCATACGTCTGAATTTAGAATTTAATATAAAATAGTCTCGTTTAATGTTTCACTGGGGAACTGTAATCAGTAAAACAAACGGAAAAAAAATACTAAGTGCGGTAAGAAAATTTTAAATATTATAAACATCAAATTTAAAAAAATGTTTCGTATATGCTACTTTTAATTTTGGATCAAGCAAATGTATGGCAGACTTAAAATTGTACTGATATAATGTTTAAAAGAATTTACTGTTAGAAACGTGAAAGAGTTAAATACAGACTATATTATTATTGTTTTTACTTTCAATCACACTTTTTTCCATTGACCTCTATCATAGGGTGGTCCTAAAATTTCATCGAAGGCATAGAATCCAAGTTTCCGAAATTCCAGTGGCGTCCAAACGAGGCACGCGCGAAAACTCTAATCATCTTCGGTTCATCCCCATAAGTGGATCACAAAAGTGTCGCGAGCGAACGTTTAAACCGTCTTCTCTGTTTCCCTTCCCTGGCATATTTTTTTCTTCCTTGCGGCTCATTGTAACGGAGTACACACTCCAAACGAGTGCGTCACCCTCTTCCCTTCGTGTACACTTTTTTTTGCCTTCCATTTCAGTTTTTGTTCTCCCTTAAATGCCTCCTTTAACGCGCTTCAACCTGTTAGCTGCGAATCTCTTTTGTACCCTCGCCGCTGGCCTCTTTTTGGAGAATTTACGCTAGCGTCTTGTGATCTTCGGTGTTTAATCTACTTCTGATCATATTTGGTTGAGTTCCAAATGAGCTTCAGTTTGTCTTTTTACGGTGAAACAATTTTTTTTAATTTGCTTTTATTACATGGAAACATTACGAAAGATACAGCGAGGAACATTTGTAACAATATGAGTGATTATACTAACGTTTAGAATAGGAGTAGGATGCAGCAGACACTCCATATGGTCGGTGCTTGTTTAACACTAGATTTACCAACGATTAACGTGCACCTATTTCATCGAAGTGACCGAAATGATTTGGTTTAGAAAAAGTATATAATTCAAGGAAACAATGTTTATTTATATTTTTCTTTAGCTTTATTCAGCATTAATTCAAAGTAAATTGCAATAAAATTGCAAACCAGTCATTTTAAATGCCTTGGTAGATCTAGTGTTAAGAGTAACTAGCGTTGTGGTATTATTTATTTTTTTTCTTATAAAAAATTGACCTTCGAAAAGAATTTTTTTTTTAAATTATGTTAATGTAGGTTTGTAGCGCTAATTGTGCTATTAAACTTTTATTTGGAACACTTTTCTCTATCTATTGACTTGAAAAATTATACGCGAAAAAGTGGGACTGCCTATTTGAGTTTGGGGTTACTGTTCACACCCTTAAAGGACGATCGGGTACGAATGAGGCACATCGTTATTTTTGTCTTGACTCACTTTATAGAGCCACAAAGTTTCATTCCAATCGGTGAGTAAGGTTTTCCCTTGTTAGACTCTTTGTCCTGCACTAATTGTAAGATTCTCAAATCGATGAGAAAATTAAATTGAATTCTATGTTCAAAGACCATTATATTCGATTTAAAAAAAGATCTGTTGATGTCCTATTCTATTAAAAAATGAATGTGTCTCGTATCGGTTCAATTATTTGCCAATTTTCCCTTTCAAAATTACCAGAAAAATTCTGAACGGATCTTATGTTCTCAGAAAATGAGACTCAGACCTTGCCTTAAGTTTCCAGAAAACGCACTCTAGAAACTGTGCGAGCGTTAAGAATTTTGGAGAAAACCGTCTCCCCGCTCTCCATGAATTTCATTCCGTGAAACCAGCGTGTACACTGACAGACATTTTACATCACCCCATCTCCATAACAGCGCCGGCATCACAGATTGATAGGTCGAACGACAAGAAGAACGGTCGTAAACCACCAACGAAACTTTCATTCTCGCATAAAAAGTATCAGTCGGTGGAATGATGTCGGAACGAGGATCCTTGCGGGGACATTTCCGCGAGAAGTTGCCCGCAGGATCGTAAATCAACATTTAAACGGAACCAGGACGAAAGTTGCCGCAAACAAAGCGTTCGAAGGTATTATACGGCATTACCCCGCGCGTGTACTCGTCTATCCGCACACGCGCACACGCTCGCCCAACTGTAACAAAATACAAATAATCGACGGAGCCAAGAAACCAGGGGTCCTACGACTCGATATTTTATTGCGCCACTTTTACGAGCGACTCGTGAGACCACGGATATTTACCCGCACGGAATTCCGAAGGCATTTCCAACGCGACCTCCGCCGCACGAGACGCCAGTAGAATTCAGTTCCCGCGGATTAGGATCACGGGTGTGGTCAATCTGTCCCTAAACTCCCTGGAAGTATCGATGATGGAATATAAATGCACTGGCAGCTTGGTTAGACAGAATAATTCACCCAACCGGACGACCAGGAATATCTCCTAACCCTTTAAACTCCTATTTTTTTTTATTTTCGTTTCAATAACTCCCTATTATTTTAAGTGTTTTATTTGAATGTACTTCGAAAGACAGTTGGCTGATAGAAACGAATTAGGTGCAAACAATCATGTACCTGAACACTTCGAGGACTTTTTTCGTTACAAAAAAGGGTCATATACGTGTAATATTGCTTATCTAGGTAAAAAAAAAATATTGCGAGATACAATACATATTTAAAGTGGCAATTTAAAAATGTCGAGTCTGACTCGACATAGGAGTACCTGTGAATAAAATCGATGTCGAGTTACACTCGACAAAGGCGTTCGAAGGGTTAACCCTTTCAGTGCTGACTAAAATAAGGGAGTATTGAAAAAGAATACCTACTTTTTCAATGATTTGTATTGCTTGTATGATTTACATTAAAATTCAGTTTATTTATCCTAATCCAAAGTAAGTGTACAAAATATACTGTCCGGATACTGTTGCACGCCACTGTATGTGACAAACCTATGACTGCAGGGAGCATTGACAAATTTTTCAATTTTTCTTTTAATTTTCTCCTCGACTGATTTATAGGGGTTCGAGGATATGGGGGCCGCTTCCTAATTACCGGATGAGAAAGAATTACCGAGCCAGCTCCCCGAAGGCAACGTTACTGAAAAATAATGTATATTCATAACTCGACGCGTGGCATTTGCGCGTTCCCTGAGGATAAGCCTCCTACGAGACACCGTGTGCATTAGGTCTTATAAAAAAATATTACCGCCGAGAAACGCTCGGTTTACGCGTCGTTGTGTCCGTGGCACCGTTTCCGGCGTCCCCGACGAATTTCTCGTTAGAACCCCACCCCCGGATTATACTGCACGATCCACTCGTTCCTCCCGACAAGTATCACGGTCGAGAAACGGGGGATGGGGAGGTTTTATTTTTATGAACGAGTTCGACCAGGAAATTCTGCGATCTCCATGGATCTGCTATAGTTGTCTCATACAATCATTTAAAATTGCAGATATTTTAAAATATTTTACCATTTGGACGGCAGAATTTATTCTGTTATTTTAGGCGTATAATTCGGCTGATTAATAACCTCTGTTGCGTGCATCATGAAATTTATGCAATGAATAAATTGCGGATGTTTATGCAGTTTTACATATTAATTAAAGCATAAATGTATGAAAGCTTGTAAATGGGTGACCGCATAAATGTCCGTGGTTCAGTAATGATTATAATGATTTACAGTTATAATTTACAGGGTGAACCATTGGAAACTGGAAACTCGTACGCTTTGGGAAGAATGTTATAATCAAATTTGTAGAGGTCGAAGTAAAGGGTGTTAAAATATACAATTTTCCACAATTAATATGTGCAACGTACAAACTGTAGTCTGCAACACGAGTGTGTCTCGTTGTCATAAGACAAGGGTTTGAGACATCTGAAACTTCAGAATCCCCGAAACTCATCAAAAATTCCTATAATCCTGATTCACGCGAGTGACACAGGAGACACAGGGCGGGTCACGCTCGAATATTCGGTAACCGAGCGATTCTCGTTATTTTCCGTTCGTAGAACTCGCATGACCCGTCATTCTTGTTTTTCTGGTCCGCGAGCGGTAATTTGCTAGGGCATGATAAGCTGCTTAATTAGAACAGCGACAGATGGTGCTCGGGGAGGGGTGAATCGTTGGAGAAATTCGGTGAAACTTGTCGGTGAACCACCCTCAACCCCCTCGCGCCCCCTCTTCGCCGTCCCTCTCGAGTCTATCGTGGAACAACACGAAAACGTACTGAACCGTAACGAGCCGTAAGCAAAATGTAACGAGTTTCCAAATAACTCTCGTTATCCGGCCCTCCATCGAGCGCACGACCGTCCGAATTCTCGGGATGACCGAAAGCACCGGTTCATCAGCGTTCACCTACACTGTCGTCCATGAGTATTAGGACACTTGTCGAGTTTGAGATTAGTCTGAAAATGTTATGAAATCGTTGGAAGATTCGAATGCACACTGTTCTCTTCTATACAGGGTGATCAGAAAGGAGGGTGTAAGTATATTGTGTAGTAATATACGTAGATGACTCTGGTGGTCCAAAATACAGGTTTGTTTTCACATTTCAATACAAAACTCATATCTGTGGACCATAGATCGACATTTCGTACATTTCGTTGTCGTAAGTCCATCATATTATTTATTTATTTTGTTTTTTTTTAAAGTATATCGAACGCTCGTGCATATAAAAGTCGATTTTACATCGAAAGGGTGAATTTTAACCCTTTGAACTCCGATGTCGAGTCACACTCGATATTTTTAAATTGCCACTTTAAATATGTATTATATTTCGCAGTATCTTTTTTTACCTTGATAAGCAATATTATGTATATAACCCTTTTTGTAACAAAAAAAGTCCTTGAAGTGTTCAGGTACATCATTTATATCAACCAACTGTCTGTTGAAGTATATTTCAAATAAAACACTTAAAATAATAGGGAGTTATTGAAAAGAATATTAAAAAAAAGTAGGAGTTCATAGGGTTAAGACCTATGTTGATTAGATATTTCTTACACCTCTCAGTGAGTGCTATCATATACTATACTTATATACTATAAGCCTCAAATGCCTTAAACTCTCTGTTTTGGATCATCCTGTATTTTAGACTACAATGGATATTAATTAAAAATCATATAGTATCTTTCTTGATAGACCACTTCTCTCTATGATTATTGCTTTCACGAATTTTGGCATACTAACCGTCAGTGTTTCTACAGTTAGATAAAGTACTTATGTAAGCCTAATAAACAAGAATTGCGAGAAAGACTGTACAGCTTTGGTGCCTTTCAAAAATCAAGCACTGAAAAGTGTCCATACTGATATGGTCAAAGCGTACAAAATGATTTCGTCCATGTCTTTAATTAATTTAATCTATTAAACTGTTAATCTACGTATTTATATAATAAATTGGTAAACCTGAGGGTCTGCTCAACCTAATATGAAACTACAGAAGTGTAAGACACTCTTCAATAAACTGTAAAATATAAAAGAAATCCCATTTTGAATTTTCCCACTTTCCAGGCTGATCACAGTAGGATAACCCCTTAAACTCCGTCGTCTCGAAAACTTTCTCCAAAACTTCACATTTTTCGGACCGGAGGGTCAGAAAATTCTATTCTACCGAAAGGGTTGTTCCAGATAGTTTTTGTAGAAGTACGGTGTCCTTCAAAGTTGTTCTATCTCTTTTTTATACAAGGAGCTTTGCAATCTTCAATAATTGCTGAGGAGTCTGCCAAGTTGTTAGAAAAAATCGTTGAAGGTTTTAAGGAGGTGGTGAATTACATATTTTGATTTTATAGAGTGTCTGGTTTATGTCGATGGAAGTAGGTGTGCTTTGGAGAATTATGATGGTGTGTTTTGAAAAAATTGTACTTAATATAATACTTTCTTTGCAGAAGGGACGCTATTATTTTTACTATGTGTAAGTTACAATTTATTAATGTATTCTGTGATATTAGCAACGATGTAGAATGAAGGGGGAATGAAGTAATACTGTCCACCGTCAGTTTTTTCTACGAACGAGCTTCTTTTCCCAAGAGGTTTTTCACGAGCCGGTGCGTCTGTACCAAAGCGTTTAGTAAATAAAATGGAGTGTCAGAATATCAGAAAGAAAATAATATATGTTCACTGAACTGTGGTCTGCAAAAATACATATTTTTTCTATCATTAAAGGTTTCTGATATATATTTTTCATTTTGCAAATTTGTATGTGTGTATGTGTGCCTTATCTACTTGATTGTGCTAAACAAATTGTCTCTCTCTAATCACAGGGACTTGAATTGTTACTTTCGAAAACGTCCAGGTTGAAACATACTTATAAATGAATCAATAAGTATTGAGTTGATTGTTGAAATAGACGTGTCGTAGAAATGACGTGTTTTTCAAAAATGTATATCCTAATGGGGTTTGTATTTATAAAATGTCCATTGCAACCTAAGAGATATTTGCAATTAGATGTTCTTAGACAAGGTTAAGTTACATTAAGTTGGATTATATTGAATTGGATCAGACTGTGTTAGCTTAGGTAGTTTAAACAATATACAATTTCGTTAAAAATGAATATCCTATTTGGACTTATGCTTATAACACATCGATCATAGTCTACACCAAGTTCATGACTAGGCACTGCAAGGTAATATTGAGTTAGGTTGGATCAAATTGGATTAAGTTAGGTTCTACAAGAATTAATGTCCCAATGGAAGTAGTGTTTAGAATGCATCGAACATAATCTACACCGTGTTTATATTTAGTAATTTCAAGGCAAGATTGGGTCAGGTTCGGTTCAATCGAATTAAACTAGCTTAGATTGAGTTATACAAGATTTAATAGAGTTATGTAATAATTAATACCCTGTAGAACTTGCGTTCAGGACGCATCGACCATAATCTACACCGTGTATATGTCCAGTCTCTCTAAGTTCAGATTGCGTTAGGTTGGGTAAAATTTGATTAAGTTAGGTAGCTGGACTGTATTAAACTAGGGTCAACCGTGCCAAGTTCTTTAAAACAATTTACTAACTTATTAAGAGTTAATGTACTAACGGTACATATGTTTATGACGCATCTACCCTGATCTACATTTATTACGTTCCTGACTAAAAGTGGTTAAATGAAAAGTACAACGCTTATGATTATAATTCCAACAGAGCAAACTGACCGCTTCGACACAAAGGATACTGGTTCTGGTGAGCTATTTGATAACTCCAATTTATTACTAATTCATATGAAACTTCATACATGTTGTTCAAAATTGTATCCCCAGCTTCAAACGAAGTTGTCACTTACATTCGCCGCACGACCACATCTGACCACCTCGTGATCACTGACAGAAGTCCACCACACGGACACATGCAAACCGTTAAACACTCTCAACTGCAATCAACGATCATATATAAAACAGCAACAAATTCTAATAATCTCTGCGCCAGCAATCTCTCTTATGAAACCCATAATCGATCACCATATCTCGAACGTCAACTAGAGGATGTTAAATGAAAAGTACGACGCTGATAATTATGATTATTATTATAATTCTATCGATACAAGGGATACCTGCCTTGGTGAGCCATCTAGTAGCTCCAATTTCTTAATAATTCATATGAAACATTATATTTGTTGTTAAGAATTGTATCCTCAACTTCAAACTAAGTTGTCAATTACAGTAGCCACGTAACTACGTCTGACTATTGATGATCATTGACAATAGTCCACTACACGGACACGCGTCAACGCTCAAAGACTCAACTACGGTAGAGCCTCGATAATAATTCACGAGTCTCGTTCATTGCATTTTGTCCACAACTGATAGGAATGACAAAGACGACAGAAGATCAGAAAACAGTTGGAAAAGGAAGCAACCGTCTCTAATATTATGCTATGGACTTCTCATGCCTATGATCGGCCAGCTCGACGATTGCACGAACCACTGTGCTTACACGAATCCTCAGTCCCGTTTTCTGCAACTACCGAGGTTCCCCTGTATAATCACCGATCACATATAAAACCCCAACAAACTCTGACAATCTCTGCTCCATCAATCTCCGTTACGAAAGGGCCGATCGATCACCATTTCTCGGGCGTCACCTTAGAATCTCAGACCTCAGCAGCGGCAAGTTCCAAAAGACTGGTCTATATTTCACCGATTCTAAGCCACCCCCTAAAACGTCCCGCTGCCGCCGCTTCGACCGGTTCTCTTCTGCTGTTTCGCAGGGGTTGAGAATCGATCGAGCGCGATACACCGTCGAGAATCATGGGCCACCTTAGAGCGTACCGCTGGATTTATGAACAGCCGCGGACGATTTACATACGCCTTCGCATTTAGAATAGGTAAATTATAGCCGGGCCGGTCTCCGTTAAAGAGACGAGGCCCGTCTAGGTGTGCAAAGGGGTCACGAGAATGGAACTGCGGGCCAGCGTTAATCCGGTTGCTTTATTGCTAAGAGAATCCCTCCGGCGCCGCCTCGTTGTTTCCCCTCGCGCCACGAAAACGCATCACGAGTTGCGGCCGGAAGGGGTTAAGTTCGTTTTCACATAGTTCGACGACCGTAGTCCGGGGTCCAACTCCCTCCGGAACCACCCCCTAAACGTCACGTGTCTCACGAGCCGGTGCGTCTTCACCAAAGCATTCCGTGAATAAAATTGGATGTCAGAGTATTAAAGAGAAAATACAGGGTGCATCATAACAGGTGGAACCCATTTCAGGAGTGTACGGAAGACACAAAAGCAATGAAAAAATTCATATAAACACAGATAAATAGAGACCGATGGTGGCCATTTCGAGCACCTTCTATGGAGGTAAGCAGTTGCGAATTATCGAAACACAAAGATGGTTATAACTTTGAAACAAGGTCAAATAGGACACATTTTTATATGAACTTCTTTCATTGTTTTTGTGTCTCCTGTACACTTTTGAAATGGGTTCCACATGTTATGGTACATCCTGTATAATACAGGGTGGTCCCGTAGAATATAATGAATTTGAATCGTCCGTTATTTGTGATGGTGGCAAGTAATGGGGGAAAAATGCGTATCGTGGAATGTGGCTATCTTTGCAGTTTCCGATTTTGGGTCCGATGACCGTAGTCCAGGGTCCAATGGACCCTCTGGAACCACCCCCCGAACGTCACGTGTCTCACGAGCCGGTGCATCTTCGCCAAAGCATTCCGTGAATAAAATTGGACGTCAGAATATTAGAAAGAAAGTATAATACAGGGTGGTATAGGAAAGATGAACTTGAATCGCCTGTCATTTGTAATGGTGGCAAGTAATGGCGGAAAAATGCTCATTGTGGAATGTGGCTATCTTTGGAGTTTCTGGTTTTAAGTTCGAGAACCGTAGTCCAGAGACCAACGGACCCTCTGGAACCAGTCCCTAAATATTAGGCGTCTCTCCAACAGGTTCATCTTCACCAAAACATTCCCTAAATAAAATTTGATGTGAGAATATTACAAAGAAAATACAGGGTGGTCCCATAGGATATGATCTATCTATCCTAGATAGTTATCTTTGCAGTTTCTCATTTCAGCGTCCGCTAGGTCATATTGTCAAACTGGCTTTGCTGTGTATGTTTTGTAAATGTAAATGATTTGTTCAAGTACAGAGAAGATTTACACCTTCACACGTACAATTAATGTCCTAGTAGAACTTACATGTAGAACACGTCGACCATAATCTACTCCGTGTATATGACTGGTCACCGTAAGGCCAGATTGAGTTAGGTCGGGTTAAATTTGTTTATGTTAGGTGGTTGGGCTATATTAAACTAGGGTAAAACAATCTACTAACTTATTATGAATTAATATCTTAATGGGGAATGTGTTTATGAGACATGTACCATAGTCTATGCTACGTTTCTTGCTGGAAGAGTTTACATGAAAAGTACAACAGTGATAATTATAATATCAAGAGAACATACTAATCCTTTCAGTGTAAAGGATACTTGTTCTGGTGAGGTATGTGTCTGGGTGTTATTAAAATAAATTTTCTATTCTTTTTTTTTTCGGCCACTTTATCTAAGTTGACGTTATTTGAATAATAATGTATTTCGTAAATAAATTATTTTAATATCTGTTATTTTATTTGAAATTTAGATGCTTGTTATTTGATTTTACCAGGGATATAGAGATGTTTTTTTATCCTGCGTGGAACTTCCATTCCAAAACCACAGACTTCTGGGGATTTGTATCATTTTTTACCGCAATGTTTATACTGTAATTAACTGTTATTTGTGTATTTATTATTATTAATTGAAGTAATCAAATATTCGGCAAATAAATCATTTGGAAATAATTTATTTCTCAAATGAGATTTTGGAATTTATTTGCATACCCCCTTCTTTTCAAATAAACTTATTTGTTACTATATTTCGACTAATTGTGTGTCCTCTTCATTTCAAATGAAAAGTGCTCACCTCTGCTATCTAGTACAGTAGAACTTCGATTATTCGAAGACCTGTTATCCGAACATTGATCATCCTATGCCAGTTACAAGCTACAATTATCCCCTAAGGATGCTATATTCTTAATTCTACATCACTATATAGTCAATATTCTAAAACTAAATTATTATTTTCATGCAAAACATAGTTAAAATGTCAGTCACCCTGTTGCTACTCACAGTTCGGATAATCGAGGTCCTGCTGTACCTCCAATCTATTACTAATTCACATTACTTGGTAAAAATTGTATCCACACCTGCGAGGTAATTGTAAGCTGTCAATTACGGTCGCCAGGCGATCGCATCTGCCCACTTCGTGATCATCGACAACAGTCCACCACGCGGACACACGTAAACGTTTAAATTCTCTCAACTGTATGGGACTTATGTTTACAATACATCGATCCCAATCCAGTTGCTTTATTGCCACGAGAATCCCTCCGGCGCCACCTCGTTGTTTCCCCTCGCGCGACGAAAACGCATCAGGAGCTGCGGGCAAAAGGGGGTTAAGTTCGTTTCCACATAGTTCGACGACCGGAGTCAGGGTCCAACGGACCCTGGACTCCCTCTGGAACCACCCTCTCAACGTCACGAGTCTCACGACCCTCTCTCTTTCACCCTCTCTCGCTCCGTCCCCCCGGCTGACCGCTACGGAACGGCTTATTACGGCACTGGCATTATTACCGTGCCACGGCGCATTTCTCGAATGGAGATTCCGCGAATCGTCGGCGACGATTTCGAGATCCTGGACGGATTGCTCCGCGCCGCAATTCCGTGTACACCGGGGATCATAGTGAACTCGCTTATGGGGGCGAGTTCCTCGAACGCTGGAGGGTAACCCGGTTGAATCTTTAATCGATAGGCTCGATCGCCGCTGCCGGGGTCACTTATCCCCTCATCCATCGCTTGTGTCCATTTCAAGCATTTTTCGTACAAAAATGGAATTGATTTGGAAAAACAGTACGCCCTGCAGATCGTTTTATTGTTCGTCGACGATGCGAACAATCGTAGGCCTGAATGTACAGACATTTTATTTTTTTATTTACACTAAGAGAATTTGCAAATTCAACTGTTTATTGTAAGGGAGAAGAAATAGGATGGACTACACCGGAAATGGAAATCGAGACCTTCCGCATTCCGGGCGAGTACTGTCCCACTAACAAGGGAGGGTGTTGGATTGTCTCCTCCCGATTTTGATGAAATTTTGCAGGTTTGTAGAATAGTCAAAAATAAGATATACGTATTTTTTTAGCTGCAGAAACTGAAGTTTAAGGGGTGAATATCGCCCCCTGAAAATTGACACCCCCTAAGGCTACCTCGAAAACTAGTAAAGATAAAAATATACTTCAAATTGCAAAGTTGTATGATTTTTTTATGTACAATCATTTGGTAAAGATTTTCAAAAATAGTTAATAGTTTTTTAGATAGCCTTAGGGATCCTAATATTCAGAGGGTGATTTCATCCCCTAAACTTAAGTATCGCAGCTAAACAAGAAGTACGTGTCTCTTATTTTTGGCTATTCTACAAACCTGCAAAATTTTATCTAAATGAGGAGGGCACGGTCCAATACCCTTTCTTGTAACATATCCAACCCACTACCAATTTCAGCCCTCTAAATGCAACACATTGAACGGTTGCCGCCTACGTTATCTTTTTATTAAATTGATTTTTTAAGATTGTGTCAATTTGACAGCAAGGGATGAATTAGGTTGGGGGAATGAAAGACGGATGAGGGTACACTTTGATAGCCCTTGTCACGTGTACACGGCTTAACCCTTTTGGTACAGAGGAGTTCGGCTAAAAGTACCATAAATTTGCTCGATTTCTCCGTGGATTTTTCTTTCTTTATACTTTTTTCTATAGAATTGTTTAATTATATCTGATTCGTGGTAAAACACAATACTTTTGAAATTACCAGTGACTGGTATCACTTCCGATTTAGCATGCCCTTGAATAATTTATATCGAGACTAAAATAATTGTCGAATGAATTGAAGAACCGCAGGAATCAAGATACAAAAAATATTACTAACACAATGTACCCTGTGCAATCGTTTACAATTCTCTTTACTTTCAGCCCGCCATGTTCACCAGGCGGAGCATAAAACCGGCGAAAACAGTTATCATTACAAAGGCGCGTCGGGTGTGAAGCAAAGCGACACGGTCAGAAAGAGATTCATCACCGTTCGTTAGCCATGAACAACGATCATGGCTGGCAGCGTCTTTCAACGGTGTTAATCATTAACGAGACCGCGTGCGCGAATTCAGGGAGCCTTTACAGTCCCTTTCTCCGTAATCATTAATCAGCCGATCCTTGGTCCTCGTTATGACTCTGAGCCATCAATTAAAGCCCTCACGGTTACCGCTATTAATGCGGCAAGTTCGGGGGATGATGCACACGGTGTCTCCTAAAGATTGACTCATCGAAACACGGCTGGAGGGGTGTGAGAAGCGGGAGAAAAAAAAAACGACGAGGTGACTGTATACCTCTTAGTCATCCTGCGGAACGGGACAGGGGGTTGAAATTAAAGCGACGCGATTAATTAGCTTCCACGAAACGAGCAACCCTGACCGGTCGATTTAGAGCGGCGATATCGTGCGACACGAGACAAACATTCTATACCGGTGACTATGCCGGTACAATCAGCGTAATGAAATTATTATGTCAGCCATGAACGAGCCACCGAAACGCTTTGTAATAACGTTTTCGCTTGATTGCGTGTGCTCGTTTATTTACTGGAAGAAACTGTGATGAAACGCGGCCGCCGCGGGAATTAATAAATGTTCAGGTGATCCCGTAACTAATGGGGGTTTTCCGGGGACCGGATGATGAAGCGGTGAACGTGGAAAAAATGTACCTGCTACTCGTTGAGGGAATGTTTTGACGTACACCCCCGTCCATTAGTCACCGAACACGTATCACTTGTTAGTAAAATTAAGACGCGGAGGATTTTACATTATGCAATGAAGTTAGCACTTATTAAGTGTTTTTAACACGTTTACTGCCAACCGCGAGTAAGGGTGTTCAGGATTGCCAGCACGGGTGTTCTCGTTGTATTTTAATTGTATTCCAATGGAAAGCCTTTCTTTGGCTACAGACATACGTATGGCAGTGTGGAAAGCTTGAAAATAATAGCACAGACAAAATTTGTTAGAATACTTCAGCTTTTATTTAGAATTATTATTATTATATGACAAAATATGTAGCCTCACAAAGAAATAACGACAGTTAGATAAACGCAAACATTTAGAACAGAACTGGCAATACGAATGAAACCACATAATTTGCGCTGGCAGCGAATGCGTTAATCATAATTAACGTAAATCATATGTTAAAGATGTTACCAAAAATAATTATGTAATTAATTTTCTATTTTCTTCTCAGCAATATTCGGATAATCGAGGTCCTACTGTTGGTAAATAACGGTTCAGTGTCACAGAAATTTCAGAATGCTCAACTGTGTCTGGCTAGGCATGGCTGTTTTCACTGCGGCACCAATGGTCAACGTGTCAGTCTTTATTTCATCAAACAACTGATTACGCCTATGAAATTTTCAGTAGGTACCATTCACCTTACAATGATAATATAAAGTAAGAAGTATATTATCAAATATTTATATATTCGATTATATATGTGAATAAAAAGCTATTTTCACATGTCTGACTACTCGCAGAATGTTCCACTGCGGTACACACAGACTTCTCAAATTGAACGTTTCAACGCTCTTAACAATTCTGGCAGAATAAATAATGCTCAACAAGTAACAGCGGTTACAATATTCTTATACTTGTTTATTAACAATTCGACATTTACCAAACACACCGCAAATGTAACTATTTATTTATACAGCGGACATTAGACTGCAAAAGATCTCAATGTAACTACGATGTAAACGCTCCCATGTACCATGATTAAAAATCATATTTATCCTGCAGCTCGATTTAACTCGAAAGATCACGCTGAATCTCCCTCGAAGGGGTTGATAAACGTGTTCGAAGCACCCCCAAAAATTGTCTCAAACGCGCTCAGGATTGCCTCTCGTCGTTTGAGGGACGCTCCTCCGTCCTAACCCCCTTATCAGCGGGGGTGGAAGCGGGCCGGCCAGAAGATGACGGTTTTTCGGGAGTGGGCGAGGTAGGCGAAAGGTCGGTGGTGTTGCGTCGAGAGGCATTTATAAAGCGCTGGCGAACAAACGTCGCAATTAAAACAAAGCCTACGGCATTTGTGCAGTTCTCCGGCAACCCCCGCGGGAGCCAGCCGCGGCGGAGGGGTGGGTTTACACGGAGGAAACGAGACGAACGAGTGAAACAGCCGGGGTGGAAAAAACTGGCAACTTTTTTTTCGGGGTAACGACGATTATTCCGAGCCGCAATGGGACGATGGCGCAGCCACGGCGAGGGTGACAACCCCAACCGAGCGTGAACGACCGCTTTCTTCCTTTATCGTTGCTGCCAATCGAGTAATTAGATGCCAACGTCGAGAGACGAACACACGACAGACACCTCCGTTTTTATTCCCGCGTGATCCTTGCTCCATTCCACCGCCCACCCTCTAAGAGTCACGGTTTTCGAGGTAATTAGCGGATGGATTCGGGGGTGCGTGAATGAACGCGCGAGACACGTCGCGACGGATGCACTTTTTCACTTTTCACGGAATGTTTTCTTCTCTTTCTCCTTTCTTCCGCCCTTCCGTGTCAAAGCCTGTTTCCTTCGGTGCAGGGAAACACTTCCGCCGTGTATAGAAGGTGACCAGTTTTAATCTATGAATGCTAATGTTTCTGAAACTACGCAGAATTGAAAAACCTGATTTTGGCGGATTACATGTGATGGTGGGGACTCTGGTACTTGCGGATGTAAGTTCGTTAAGTGCAGGCATTCAGGTCCTTTCAAGGTCAGTTTGTTTTATAAATGACACATAGTATATTTTCTTTACATAATGTAAGATTGAAACACTTATAAAAATTCAATTAACCTTGAAAGGACATCAACGCTTGCACTTAGCGAACTTACACCTGCACGTGCCACTGTCCCCCTCCATCTCATTTAATCACTCAAAATCAGGTTTTTCAATTCACAGTAATTTCTGAAATATTAGCACTTATAAATTAAAATTGGTCACCCTGTATTCGACTTTGCAAAGACGATTCTCTATTCCGTCATGATTAATTAAAGCTCGATGGAAGGTTTGATGATGTGGTAAGGTGATAAATTTGAGAACCCTTTACTAACACCAGATTGAAGAATAATTCACTATATACCAAATCTGGTAAGAGCTTTAAAGAAGATCTCTGTGTTTGTCGTGTGTCGCTTGAGTGTTGGAGACGAAGTGGGTAGAGGATTGCTGGAAGCATACACATTATGTTTGAAGCAGGTGACCAAAGTCTATTTCCCACAACATACTAGTCACCTGAGGTATGAAAATAGGCAATCCTGCCTGTCCAAAATTTGAATACTTGATGTAACTTTATAGTTTTACAAAAATGCTTGAAAAAATTGAAAATAGTAACGCTGTTGTCATTTTTCTCACATTAATAATACGATAAACCATAACAGTACTTATTGCGATCTCACAAGTCAACCTGTCAAGTCTACTTCCCCGGTGAATAATTACTATATTTTCAACGATAACACTGTACAAGAATTCATGAATACAGCACAGATGTACATAAACAGATCTACAAAATTTCATAAAGATATCTTGACTAGTTCCTCCAAAAGAAATTACCAAAATATACCTTCGAAACAGGCCGATTAAGGAGAATACACTCTTAAGTAGAATACACTGTGCGTGTGTGTAATCACACGCGTGTGGTCTGGGTTACAGCGCTTTCGAGTTACAGCCCTTTTAGCGTTTCAACGTGCATTTACCTAGTTTCAAAGGTAATGCTGCAAATGACCACCTTTAGCTCGGATAACGAGCTTTAATGGGCCATCGTTATAGATTGACTGTTGCGTTGAAAACGTCCTATTCTCTTGGACGGTACATGCAACTATCCAATTACTCTTTCTGTACTCGCGGAAAGCGTTCGCCGGCTCGCGAAATAAGCTATAACCTCCCGAGACAATATAATTTCACAACGTCTGCACCTTCGGCGAACCGTTTGCGTTTGCCGCTGTGAAATTTATCATCGATGCGAATACTGCTTGTGTTTTAGTAGTTTTTGTGAATTGATATCAGCGTGTTTGCCTCTATTTGAGCCCTTTTACGTTCTTTTAGATATTATTATTATTAGACTCCAATGCTCATGCAATTTTCTATATTTACATGTATGTAGAATATACACCCCCGTCCATAAGTCACCGGACACTTGCTTATACACAATATTTTTTCAGTGCCTCAGGAATCGAGTTTAACTGATTAACACGAGTACAACATAATCAAAAAGGAAGATCGGCTTAAGAAATAGAAACTGAATTTGTAGGCAGCGATATGACCTTGAGCAGCTCACTCTATTCGTCCCTACTATACTCTGGATGTTTTGTGCAATAACTTAATCAGTAAAAGTCATCCAAATGACAGAAAAACGCCGAAGGTTCTTCATAAAATTCATATGTTTATCTACAAATAAAATGCAAAACACCATAACGAAATGAATAGTTTCGCGTCACATTGAATCGAGGTGGTGTGTGTGCATCCTAAAATCACAAGAAGAATCCTGAAAGTGGCCCATAGCTGGTCTTATCGCTTATCAAGCGCCGAACAACAGACTCTAAGCAAAATGCAAATGCTCCAGAGGATGGTGGCGGAAGTGAGATGGCAATTAGCAATGCAATTAAGGGGATCGCATAATTAGGAGAAAACAGGGGAAATTCCACGGCGGAGAGTTCGCCTTCGAGAACGATTATGACTGCACGCAAGGTCGACCATGCGGCAAATGTAAAATTAATAACTGGACCTACGTCTTCGCGCCCTTCGCCCCGCTCTGGGGATACCATGAAACCCCCACACCGTTCCGGCGGACCTGTAGACAAATATTTTCCTCGACCAACGAGATCCGATCATCCCTCGTATGAATATTTCAGGGAAATTAATATTGGCCGGCTGGATCGATCCTATGGTACGCGATAAATCGACTGTTTGATCCGATACGGCTTATGCGAACCGATCGGTAGGTTTTAAGGGCTGGTTCGCTGTGAAATTGTATTTTTTTGTAAGGATGAAAGGGGTTGTAACGATTGGAGACTCCATTTTGTTAGGATACTTCGAAAGGGATGATGCTACAATGTATTGTCCTGGAAACCAATTTTAAAGATATCCGTTGTCAACTTTTTATTAACTACTCTAAAAACTATGAATTATTCTACAATGTTAAGAACCCTAGGAAACGTGAAAATGGATTGATGAGCAGAGGCTGTGGGAAAATTTAAATAATTTTGTTGGCAATTTCACAAAGTTGAGATTTTAAGGGGTGGTTCATTGTGCAGTTGTATTTCTTTGGTACGGGTTAACGGGGGTGTAATTGAAGACTTCATTTTGTTAGGAAACTTAGGAATGAATTGACGCGTAGGAGCTGTGGGAAAATTTGAACAATTTTTGTGATAATTTGGCAAATTTGAGCAAGGGTTTTGAGTGCTTGCTCACTGTGAAATTATATTTTTACATAAAATCGAAAGCGTCGAAAATAAAAAAAAAGTAATAAAAATAGAAAAAACAGGGATATGAAATAATCAAAATGAAGGTGCACTTATAGTATAGTAACTATAACCATATGGAGCAAATTGTTGCAGTTCCTACTTCGGTAACCAGTGTTTCTAGAGACACAGGCAGGCCTCCCAGGAAAAACGTCAGTCTAAGAGTCACGTTAGAGTTCGTCCCTCTTAAAATTTCAGAACGAATTACGAACAGGAGAAAAGAACTGTAGTTAGAGTGAAAGTTTAATTCTGGGATAAAAGCCTAGTTGGAGTAACTAAAACAAATGGAGTGGATGTACCAACGCAGTAAAGTAGAATAAGAAAAGTTTAGTTAGAGTCGGACGCTAGTTATAGAGCAGACGAATCTAATAGAGTGAACAGAAACAACTTCAATTAGGAAATAAGGGTGATAGTACTATTTCAGCACAGAACCCTGGTGTGTTTAAACCATTTGCAACATAGACACCAGGGTGAAATACATAGTACACAAACATCAGGTTGAGACACACAGTGCAGGGTGATGAGTTGAAACATCGAGTTGAGACACGTAGTACTTACACACCAGAGTGAGACGTATAGCATGGACTCTCTAAGTGTTGACACAATATAGAGTCACCACGGTGAGACATATAGCATGGACCTTTAAGTGTTGCGCAATATAGAGTCACCACGGTGAGACATATAGCATGGACCCTTAAGTGTTGCACAATATAGAGTCACCACGGTGAGATGTATAGCATGCACTCACCAGGTTTTGACACGATATAGAGACACCAGGTTGAAACACACAATATAGAGGCACCAGATTGAGACACCAAGTTAAGGCAAATGGTATGTAGACCCCAAAGTGAGACACATAGTAAAGAAACATCAAGTTCCGACTCACTTTATGTGTATAATCACTATGAATCTCACTTCCAAGCTATTAGGGATAAAAGGATCGGGTTGACTTGTTCAGGAATCGAATCCAGGACCTTCTGCTTTCCGGATAGCACATAGACTTTCACTTCCTAAACGCAGGATACCAAAGCCGCAGCCGCCTACACAATATCAAATTACTTCAGAATCTTATAACACCAAGCAATCATTGAATTAAATTACATTTATGGCACATTGTCAAATCATCAGTGCACACTGAAGACAAGTAAACATCTCAATTCATAACCATGATCAGCGATACCCAGCGTCTGGTCAGAATTCCAATTCCACTCGAACGATCCTAGGACGTTTAGAGCAACAGGAAAGGAACAGGACGGCAATTAGATACCTCGATTATTGCTATCGCAGAATTTCATCTTCGCACGAACACATTGAATTACAGTAGAACCTCGGTTATCCACACACTGGTCAGTCGGAAGTTGATAAACCTATATCACTTATAAACTAAAATTCTCATTAATGGTGCTGTGTCCTTAATTCTGTACCACTGTATATTTTACACTCTAAAATTATTATTTTTATACGAAATTGTAAGGGAGAAAAAATCGGGTGGACTAGACGGGGAATCGAACCCGGAACCTTCAGCTTTGCGGGCGGGTGCTATCCACTAAGCCATCCAACCCGCTACCAATTCAATCCCCCTAAATTCAACACACACAACGGCTGCCGCCTACAAAATATAGTTACAATACGATCCATCCTGTTACTAATTACAGTTCAGATAATCGGGGTCCTACTGTAAGTGACATTTGCGGCTCAGATCACCGGTGGACACTGGATACAACTGAACGAGTCAATTTATAACCATGATCAACGATACCACACGGCTCTTCGGTATTCCAGTTTCACTCGAACGATCTTAGGACGTTTAGAGCAACAGCGGAGTAGGGGGAGGAGGGTGATTAGATAGCTCGATTATTGTTAGCGCAGAAATTTATCTTCGCATAAACACACGGATACGGGAGAGCAAACGTTTCCACCTGGATAGACGAGCAAAAGCCGCTTGTCTCCGGACGCGCGAGCGGCTATGTAGACGGGAATTACAGTTTAGAGTTCGACTAATGCCATTGGTGACAGAGTTCAGGTGATTAACTCGGCGATTCTAGGATCACGGGTGTCTCGTTACCGCGTGAAAGCAGAGAATAATGATTCGACCACCATTCGATCGGCGTATAGATCCTTGCGTTTCCAGCGTATTATGTTCCCGGGATTAGACGCATGCGAGAGCGTCGCCTTAATCGCGCGGAAGTCGATTCGTCCTCTAAACCTCCCGCGACATGATACGCAGAATCGAACCATGTCGATTCGTTGCCAGAAAATTAGTGATCAATTTGCAAATTAATTGATTAACGCGTTGACTGCCGCGGGGGTCACCGGCGACCGGCGTCGACCAGTTGATCCAACAAAATTCATGGAGAAATACGCAAATTCTGTTGAAATGACCCGATACGGAATCATCGAGCACGATATAGAAGAAAAATCGAGGGCACCGTCGAGATGATGGCTCCAGGGGGCTAACTGGAGCAGTAAGTCGAGAAATTTCACTGGCTGTTCGTTCGTGGAGATTAATTTAGGTGGCGCGATATCGGAGAAAGAACGAGGAAACTTAGGGGCCGAGATAAACATGCTAGATTATACCTGTTGCCCAGGATCCCCCTGTGACCACAAGCTCTCGCAGCCATAAATTCAGAAAACCTTCGGAGCCAGTATAAACTCTGATTTAGGACCTTTTCACGCTTCGACCCCTTGGCCCCGTACAAATCGGTTTAGCTCTCTATTACACCAACCCTTATTCTCTTTGCCCTTTGGTCGCTCTTCCGTGATCCTTAACGTCGTGATTTACATACCGCCGTCAATGAGCGTGCCTATCCATCCGGCTAAGTAATTTTGGATCCTTGAATGCCCATGGAAACCATCCTTCACCGCCGCGACTCGAGATTTCCTCGAGACACTGCACTATCTCTGGTGATTCCGTACACACGGAGAATTTATCAACGCAGTGTCAACCGTTGCTGGATTTATAGTCGGCCAGGCGCTGGGAACCGCATGCTTTTTGCAGATGGCCTGCGGAAGCATACGGTCGCGTGCAGACGTCAGTGGACGCTTCAACCCTTTCAGGCCCATGAATCGAAAACTGGAAATTAATAGTTCGGTTTCATTGAAGATGTATCTTTATGTATTAATAGTAACTACGAACAGTAAAATGTTTATGCCATTGTCAGATATTTTGGGTGGTTTCATCATTCAAGTATCATATAAAAATAATACTGTACCACTTTGTCCAAAAATACACGGTAGAGACTGCAGAATTAAAAATGATAGTAAATCGTGCCTAATAAACTGTCTCTGCCTGCAACGAATCACCAAACTGAAGTGGTGGTGGAGCTTCCACGACAATACTATTGCTGCAACTAGTGCTGAACACTGACAGAAGACTTCATTAATCAGTATGTGCTACAGGTTTCAGTCGAAGACCAATAAGCTGCAAAAGCAAGGGCAATGAAAAGACAGTCACCGGAGACCCCGAGGTAGTCAACGTGTTAGTTTGCAGATGTAAAAATAAAATAGAATAAAAATTGGTATCTTTATGATTTGTGTTAAGAACAGAGTATTATGGCGTGTCTGACTAAGCACGTTAGTTTCCACTGTAACATCCAATGTGGTAACGAACTATTCAATCTTATAATATTAGGCAATTTAAACTAAATGTAAATGATCAGTGTCAAACACTATTAGTGTTAGGCTACACAATTTTTGAACTATCTGAATAAATAATAGTTTGATAACTGCAAAAAGATTCCAAGCAAATTACAATATCGTTAATAGTACTAGCTATTAGAGTAGAACGCCTTCAGAGACACCAATCATTGGTACCTGGAACATATGCGATTAAAATGCTCTGATATAATAATCAAGAATAGAAAATTTGAATATTAAATATTAAAGAAACTTAATTTATTGATATTGATTGTTACATCTGTGGTTAGTGTGTTGATACCAAAAACACAATATAAGGTGACCACTAAATTGGAGATTTCCCTGATTTAGTTAATGAGACTCCATCGAAAGATTAGTTAATAAATTGTGATTATATACTATTCATTAAATTAAAAATAATGCCATCTAATTGCCATATGACCATAGCAACAAAAACTTAGAACAATCTACATATACACAGCAATAGAGTGCCAAAACAAATAAACGCCTGAGTATAAAAAAGAAAATATTATTCCTTGTTGAAAACTATTTGAATCCTGTAAGTTCAATGAGTAGTTCACCTTCTCCATCTTAGTATCAAAATAATCTGTATTTCTCAAACTGCTTCAAAATTGCATATAAATACTGTCATATAATGAGAGAGGTTTAACAAAAGCACAGTTATTATGAAATCTAACCAACAAATATTAACATTAATTTGTAAAAATATTAAGGAAAGGTTCCACGCGGTAGAAAGGCTTTTTCATTTATTTATCGGCACATCTCGGTGTACACAAACACCGGAGGCTTTCTTTGAAGCATCGCGATGGAACGAAAAATCTCGTCGTCTCGAACACAGGAGCCGTTAAACGAAATGGAAATCGTCTGGCGCTTGCACAGAAAACTTCCTCCGGGCGTTTTTTCCCTACGCCGAGGGTGGCGGCTTTGAAGAAAAAATTCTTCGGCAATCGGTTAGCCGTGAAGTGGAACTCTTTGTCTTCCGCCTCTCTTTGTCTTCGTTAACGCAAGGGGTAAACTTGAAAATTCAACGGACGGGCCGTAGCAGCAATTGTCGCGACCGAATATAAGACAGGTCGACGAGGTTCAAGGGTATGGTGGAAGGAAAGGGAAGGAAGGAAGGAAGGAAGGTCCATGGGGGTAAGATGCTCGGTATGGGGCCAGACAGACAGACGTACGGATAGGGGGTGCAGATGGAACCGAACACGTCTCTAGCGATGGCACTGACATCGTACGAACAGGACAACAGATTTCTTAGAATGTTGGGTTACGTTATTCTAGAAAGGACAACAGAATTTTTGAAAAAGATTGAGAGGGTTAGGTTATATAAAAAAATAATAAAATTCTTGAGAAGGTTGGATTATGTTATATAAAAAAATAATAAAATTCCTGAGTTGGTTGGATTATGTTATATAAAAAAATAATAAAATTCTTGCGAAGGTTGGATTATGTTATATAAAAAATAATAGAATTCTTGAGAAGCTTGGGATATGTTATATTAAAAATAATAAAATTCTTGCGAAGGTTGGATTATGTTATATAAAAAATAATAAAATTCTTGCGAAGGTTGGATTATGTTATATAAAAAATAATAAAATTCTTGAGAAGCTTGGGATATGTTATATAAAAAAATAATAAAATTCTTGAGAAGGTTGGATTATGTTATATAAAAAAATAATAAAATTCTTGTGAAGCTTGGGATAGGTTATATTAAAAATAATAAAATTCTTGAGGGGGATGGGTCAGGTTATACAAAAAATAATAACATTTTTCAGAAGGCTTCGTTAAGTTACATTGCATAAAGAAGCCAATAGAAATCTTAGGAAGGTTTGGTTATGTTAAATTGAGTTGTATATAAAATCCAATAGAATTATTGTGAAGGTTTGGATTGGTTTAGATAGATTGGGTTGACTAAGGAAGATAACAAAATTCTTAAGAAGGTTTGGTTGGGTCAGGATGCATACAAAAGTTAATAGAGTTATTGGAAAGGTTTGGTTAGGTTTAATAAGAAAGATAATAAAATTCTTAGGAACCCTTGGTTAAGGTAGGGTAGGCTGAGTTATGTTAAGAGAGTATGTTTGGTTAAATTGCATTAAGCTGTGTACAAAAAGACAACAACAGGACGAAACAACAGTTGACTATAGTCACAAAATCAATAATTTTTGAGATTAAAAAAACGAAATAAATGATAATATAAGTCCCTTAAAAATTCATAAATCTGCATTCAACAAAGCTTAATGTCAGCGAATAACAAAGCCTCAGCTACTTTACCCGTATCTCAATCTACACCTCAATCAGTTCAGATAACGGAAACCCTATTACAGTTGAAACTCCGTGCAATTCAACAAATTCGAGATTGATAAAACAATAAATACGAATCACTTGTAGATTCGCAAGAAAATTGAACGGAGTCCGCGAGAGGTTCGCAGCGATCGCTACGCATCAGCCTTTGGGAACGTCAGACGCCTGCGTCTGACTACTAAGGGATGAAACCCCTGTCTCTTCCCCTAACCACGTTCCCCTCTGTTACATGAAAGAAAACTACGAACTTCGTGCATATTCCTCTCGCCCTTTTCCCTTTTCACCTCTCCTTGTTCACCTCGTCGTTAACCACTCGAAGCGCAAAAATTGCAACGTTCAAGATAACTTCGTAACGTAGACCAGCCATCATTAGCTGGACCCAGCAAACGAGCCTACTTGGGATTCGATACGAGCTTCGACATCCCCTCGAGAAGTCCATTCTCCCTAGAATTCTTTCTTCCAAAGAGAAAGCAGCCAGTGAAGCATCTCGTGTTCCTGGAAACTTCGTAATTCGCCAAGATGTGAACTTCACAGGATGGCAGCTACAGGGTGTTCCGATAGGAAGCAACCGATTTGTATTTGTAGTAGAACGAGAAATAAAAGAAAAAGGTGGGATTTTTATACACGTATCAGACGGATAGATACATTCAGGCCACTCCACGCCACCACCCCGCACAAAAGAACACTGTCATCAACTCTCTGGTGAACAGAACGTTTAGCATCTGTGAAACAGGCCACATCTAAACGTAGCTAAGACATATCAAGGATGTGTCTAATCCGTAATTGTTTTACACGAAACGAAATTAAAAAAATAATCAATAGACTGCAACAACTTAAGCTAGCACACAATCGCAACGAAAGAAAACGCCTCAGCCTTCCTTCCCTATACATAGAGCACAACAGGTCCCGCTGGGAAAATACTGAAAAAGAACAACGTCAAAGCAATCTTCACAACAGAAACCAGGATTAGATACTTGGTAACCTCTCCCAAAGATGCTCTTCGACGTCTATCTTCATCAGGTGTCTGCAAGCTACCATGCTCGTGCGGTAAAATTTACAGAAAAACTGAGAGGAGCATGCACGCATGTCTCAAAGAACATAAGAGATGCGCCAGACTACGCTGCATCGGTCAACCTAATATCAACCGACTACAGGTCATACAAGACTGTTTGGTCAAACAAAGATCGTAGCACGACCCAAAGACTAGTTCCCAAGAAAATACAGAAAAACCCTTGAGATCCATAAACATCTTAACAACATCAACAGGGACACTGGATTCAACTCAGTGCCATCTGGAGCATCCTCCTCCCAGTCGTCATTGATCAGCTGACTAATTAACTCCTGCGATTGTTCATCAATGGACCATAACTTGAACGCGGTTCACTTAAATAGAGAAACTCCGCACACGCACGTCATTATCAGTGCATTTTCAGACCTTGTGAAGCTAGTTGCAATGCTGGCGACTCCTTTCGCAACTATCGTCATGGCAGCTCGAGCCGTGAAAGCCTCAAGCACCTCATTCGGTACACCCTCTACTACCAGGTTGAGTAGAACGTTCTTCAGGGATCCATCGAGGAACATCTGAATATCGGGCGGTAGAATGGATTTTCTGCGTGTGACGCGTGTCGCGTACGGAATAAAAGCAGAAAGATCAAGATGCGTGCGGAAGTATAATGGGTGTCGATGATGGAGAAGGCTGTTCTTGGTGCTCTTTGTCCGTCGGCTCGAATCGAGCGATATCTATGGCCGCCACTTAGTCTAGATGGCTGTTCCGCTTTGATTCCTTCTCCTTCGTCGTTAACGATGTCGTCCGTCGCGTAATATTCCGCCCTTTGACGCGTTCCTTAGGTATATTAGGCACCTTTTAGAAAACCTTGCTCTCTCTCCACCGGAGAGGGTCTCTTTGGCGGCGCGCCATCAGACACCTCAAAGGTGTCTGCCCGAACGGTCGACCGATTAAATCAATTTATTATCAGCTACTACCCTGAATACACTCGCGAATTTCGTTCACGTACTTCTGGTTCGACGAACGTGTCGCGATGGTTTTATTTTTCCTTTGAGGAAGACGCTCGTCGACTTCCATTCTAATTGTGGCGTTAGACAGTTGTACCCAACACCTCCAGAATTTGCGAAAGTGGTTCATTTTAGTTCGGTGGCTGAATTTGTAGTTTTCTCCATTTTTTAACGTAACATCAAATCAATTTTATTATCGTAAAGACTGAAGTATAAAGAAGATTGATTCGAGGGGAGGTTGCTATAATTAAAAACTGTTGTCTTCAGGATTTTAGTAGATGTTTCTATGAATAAGATTTGAAGCTCGTGAGCCATAGCAATGGTCAAATAACACACGAGTTACATATTTTTCAAGTTTATATATTTTCTAATTTACCTTGAAGTCGACCTTAGAAATTTCTGTATTAGAAAATTCTTCTTCGGGGATGCAATAGATGAAGAATGAATCATAATTTCAAGGTTACTATTTTAATCATGGACGGGGCTTAATGCTACACAGGGTGTCACAGGATAATTGCCGTTTCAGAAAGCGTCTAACCTATTAACCTTGTCGAGTAATGGTGGAAGACATATTTCATCTATATTTTTATTACAGAATCTGATGATATAAAGTTATTCAAGAAAAGCAACTTTATCCGATATTATTGAATTTGTCTCGATGCTATCTGCAATATCGAATAGGAGAATCATACGGTACCATTTAAAAAAGCGGAGAAGAAAAGAAGTGCTTTGCCAGTTATTAACGTTGCAATTTGTTGCCGATCGAGTGCTGACTAATTTTAGTTCGTAACAGTACTTAAAAAAACTTTTGAGCGGCAGTATGGTCCAGTGATAAGCAACCCGTGACCCGGGGGAGCTGTTTGTGCGACCCACTTCAGTCAGCTGCAGTGAAAAATTGTTAAGGACACTCTCACAGTGAAGATTAAGATCAGATTATATTTATTGTTAATTCACATTGCAGTTGCACACTGCAAATTTGTGTGACGTACGTATTTAATTACAAATAAACAATCTTTTTTGTGTGTGCAAATTGTGAATTGCTAAACAGTCGGCTCTCGAAGCAGGTGGGAGCTAAGAAATCGTCTGCATTCTTCAACTCTACGTTCGTTTATTTTATTTAAACGTATGTATGCATATCCGCTCTGTACATTAACAATTTTTAAAGTAACGAATCAGCTCTGTTCTTTTTCTGCTTGCGGCCCGTACGGATTACTGTGTCTTCAATATAGATCAGCTGCAGAGAAAGATCGCTCGTCACTGCTGCGGACACTTGATTCAGGCAACGGAAAATTTTCAGATTACTCACGGGACCTGACACCTGCGCATCTACAGAATTTTCAAACCCTTAATTCCAAGAAAGCTCGGGCTCGCGCGCGAAACCCGAGCGGATCGCTCGAACGGTCCACGGCGCGGCGGGGCGGAAAAAAATTCTCGTGGAAACTCTAGAAGGGACACGTACTTAATAACGTTCCCTACGTGACCCCGGTAATTACGAAAGGGAACAGAAGCCGTTTTCCAGGAACCCTTCTTTATTTCACGAAAAAGGTCCCCTCGCGCGCGCCATTCTTTCCTCTTCATTTCCATAGAACGAAGACCTTGGTCACCGGCGCGGCTCGCCGGTACGATGCGAAAAAGAAGACGGGTATTCCCCGTTCCTTTATTTTTCCACGGCCTCTCTTCGGATTCCGCTAGTAGCGCCAGACCAATAAATATCCTTAATTTCGGACGATGTGAAGTATATTCTCGGAATCCGTGGGCCCCGGGGCCCCGGGACAAAGAACGCAATCTGTTGAGCCCCGCGTTCCTCCCCGAACAGGAGAAAAAAGAATGAGGACTCTTCTTCATGGCCGTCGAAACGCAGAGTCAAAGGACTCGCGCGATCAGCTTCACGCCGGACACGTGGCGCGGACGATGTTCTGCGACCTTTCACAGATTTCCACGAATTTCGGGGCGGAGGGAAAACTTGTGCGGAATATAGAAGGAAATTCTACAGGATCATTCAGGAATGCAGTTACTCGTGAACGTATTCGAACGATTACAGTCCGAATTGTTGACAAACAAAGTGCACGGTTTAGACACAAGATTCCGAAATACAATTGCAGCTAAAATAAAATTTTAGTGTTGGGAATGTATGAGCAACGATAGAAAAAAATTCAATTCCAAGTTAGAGTACTCACGCGATCAACTCGAGCTGGGAAACGTGGCGCGGACGATGTTCTGCGACCTTTCACAGATTTCCACGAATTTCGGGGCCGAGGGAAAACTTGTGCGGAATATAGAAGGAAATTGTATAGGATCATTCAGGAATGCAGTTACTCGTGAACGTATTCGAACGCTTACAGTCCAAATTGTTGACAAATAAAGTGCACAGTTTAGACACAAGATTCTAAAATACTATTGTAGTTAAAATAAAATGTTAGTGTTGGAAATGTATGAGCAAGAGTAGTAAGAGATTGAATTCCGAGTTAGAGTACTCATGCATTCAATTTGAGGCCGGACACGGGATGCAGATGACGTTCGGCGGTCTTTCACAGATTTCCACGAAATTCGGCGCCGAAGGAAAACCTGTACGGAATATACAAGGAAATTCTATAGAGTGATTCAGGAATACAGTTGCGCATGAAAGTATTGGCACGCCTACCAACCCAAATTAGTGATTAATAGAGTGTACAGTTTAGATACAAGATTCTAAAATACTATTGTAGTTAACCCTAGTGCGTTCTTCCGTTCGAATATACACTCAAGGTTTTTGGATAAAAAATGCACCGAATGCATGGAACTCATATTTTCAACTTTATAATATAATGACAGGACCAAGGATGTCTAGAAATAGCCAGTCGCGTGTATTATAATATCACCATTCCGAGAGCTTTTTAACTAAATGTAGACGCGGTGTGTCAAGAAAGACCCGAATACCGCACTGAGGTTAAAGCACAATGTTAGTGTTGGATGTGTATGAGCAACAGTAGAAAAAAATGCAATTCTGAGTCAGAGTACTCACGCGGTCAACTTGAGGCGGACACGTGGCGAGGACGATGTACTGCGACCTTTCACAGATTTCCACGAATTTCGGTGCCGAGGGAAAACCTGTGCGGAATATAGTAGGAAATTCTACATGTGCTTCAGGAACAGGTGGTCAAACTTTAAAAGCATGTTGTACCGATCCTAAGGCCTGGTGCACATTGATAGAGCAAGACTAGTAGCGAAAATTCGTTTTACTATACTCGTGTGAGCGATTGAGCAAGCACCTGATAGAGTACTGAAGCTAGTATTTCACAAAGTAGAGTGGACAGACCCAGTTTGCACTGGTAGAGTAAATGGAGTGCTATGCCAGTGCAAGTAACTTTCCTTCTTACTCTACTATCCCATGTTCCAATAGGAAAGAATAACCAAATTATTATTTCCTTTCTGTGGTCTCTTTTGAGTAAATTTAAGGTTAGTTAGGAAACAGGAAGCAAAGCCATGAGCCTGGACCACGAAAATAGGAAAGATGTGTAAATATAGCAGTAGAATTTCCAGTACAAAATATTCTGTGGTGTATCAGGCTATCGTAATTCACTTCGGTTGAACGTAAGTACATCGGAATATTAACGAATTTGCAATCAATTGATAAAAACCAATAAAATTTTGACGTTTGCATAAAACAAAGGAAACAGCAGATCACGTGTTGCAATTGCATGCACCACATCAGATTGACCAAAACAGAGAAAAAATAATGTTCCGGCGAACTTATGGACTACATTACATATACGTAAATTAATTATATGGAAAAACAAATAGATGGTTCCATTTTAAAGATAGGTAGGTGACCCGGAACTCTACCTTAAAAATAATAATTATTAAAAATTTCTTTTTCATCGGCTCATGAGCTCCCTTGAAACTGTACAAACTCCACGAATTCATTTCCCTAAAAACCAATTATTCTATCGAATAGTCTAACCGTTTACGACAAACCACCGTGTATAAACTGCTTCTGCATGTTTTCGCATTGCGTCTGATCCGGTAGACTATTCTACTGGACGAGATGAAGCATCCAGAGGGAATTAGAGCAGCGTAACGCCGCGTATAATGGAACGAGCCACCGCGAACGAAGTGAAGCAATCGCGGCGTAGTTGCGCGACGCAGGAAAGAAAGAGACGAGAGAGAGAGAGAGAGAGAGAGAGAGAGAGAGAGAGAGAGAAAGAGAGTGATAGAGATCAAGATTACCTGAGCAGAGGTAAGAGAGGCTAGGACGCAGGTAAAGCGAGCAAACCGGGAGGGAAAAAGTTGGCCTGCACTAAGAATAGAGCGGGAACGTATACTGCCTAACTAGGCTATCTATTTCTAGCGGCTCGTTCGCCGCTTGTTTCGCCATTGCGACACGGAGAAGGACGGTGGAACAGACGTTCGAAGGTCTCTGACTCGCCTTCGTAGACGGAAATAAATCCTACTGCGACGTCTATGACGACTTGAACCTTCGATTCTCGAGCTATTATTATACGCGAGCGTCGCCATCATTCGCGGCCACGGGTCTTCGCAGACCGACCGGACTCGGACCTCATGAAGGCTGAAATTTTTGGGAAAACGTTGCACCCGAATTGGACGCTGCCAAATCCTTCTGTTCAATGTATTTTAATTCCCCGAATTCGACGCTTGGACATTCTTTTGTTCTGTGTAGTTTGACCACCTAATTTTGATGTCAAGAATCCTTGAATTTAGGGTGTTTTAACCCTTGAAGTTGGTTGCTTAGAAATCTTTGAAATTAGGGTATTTTAACATTCTAAGGGTGTTTGATTATTGGAAAGTATTTTAATGTTGGGTATTTTAACACTCATAATGCTTCGAAATCTTTTTGTTCTGTCTACTTTAATCACCAGATTTTGTTGTTATGAATCCTTGAATTTAGGGTATTTTAACCCTCGAAGTCGGTGCACAGAAATCCCTGAATTTAGGGTATTCTAACTCCCTAAGGTTGTTCCAGGATCACAAAACATCCTTTAATTTGAGGTACATTAAACCTCCGGAATTCGATGATTGAAAAATTCTTTAGCGCAGGGTATTTTAACACCCAGAATTTGGTGCTTTGAAATTCTTTTATCCAATACATCTTAACCCCCAAAATTTGCTGCTTAAAAATCCTTTTGCTTAATCTGTTATGATCACCACAGTTTGTTTCTAAGAATCCTCCAATTTAGGGTATTTTAACTCTCAGAATTCGATGCTTACAGATCTCTGAATTTCGGGTATTTTAACACCCCTAGAAAAATTCTTAACCTTAGTGCACTTCAACCCAAAAAATCTAACGATTCGAAATTCTTCTGCTTAGTGTATTTTAACCCTCAGAACTCAGTACCTACCATTATAAATTCTCCGATCAAGTGTCCTGTAATCTGCACGGTTCATCACATGGGAAACATTTTATTTAATATACATATTCCGAATCACACGTTGGCGCGTAGTTTATTCACTGACTTTGTCCTGGAAAGTTTTCTGCTACACGTGCACGGTTTCCGCTGCAACTTGCCGCCATTGTTGCGATCTCTGTATGGATGTAAAGTGAAGGTGTACCAAGGTTGTTTGCGCGAAGAGCTACGTTACAGTTATTCACGTTCGAGTAAGCTCACGGTAACTTCGCGTGCAGCCTGACCTTTCATGGAAAATACGCTACAGCAACTAGAATGAATTTATTCTAACGTTTTCATGCAGACTATTGCATTCAAGGAATCACCGGCATATTGCGTGCATCATTCATTTTAAACTACTATCAGTGACACGTGTTTGTTGTTTCGCGTGGAGGATTGTTTCCACGTGGACTGTATCATTCATTACTGTAACAGCTTTTAAATTATCTGTCCTTGTTTAGAATCTGAAGTAATTGACCTCCATATCTGACATTATAATCGCAATAACAGAAAAAAATGTTTTTTTTTTACAGAATATGTTTTGTTATCATTTATGAATAATTTTAACGAAATATGGAGCATTGACAACATTGAACCTTTTACTTTCCAAATTAGCTTAACACGTTCCGCGCCGCGTGGGTCGTATGCGCCCCACGAATTAAATTCAATTACTCGAAATAAATGCTAGTATTCTTTATATTTTGATTACAGAAAATGCCATAAAGATAATACACAATGGAAAGTATGTCACGAGATAATTCAGGGTTTGTGTTTTTAACGTTATGTACTTATAAAAACTTATTTTCATGTGCCAGACTATTCACAGCTCTTTTCACTGTGGCAGGGGACCTGTTAATTATAGTTAGGAAATGAATTTTTATAAAAGAATTATACAGAAGATTACAGTCTGTTTCGTGTCCCATTTATTGGCTTGTTTGTTTTTATTATTGACTATAATGGCTCATTGTTATCGTTCATTTCTTTGTTCGTGTAGAAGCAACACTTTAATTGTTACAAATGAGTTCAAAATAGTTACATTTATACGTTGATATATGTATTAGAAAAAGAGCTGTTAGTGCTATGTATATAGACGTCTGTAACTTGGTACAGAATTGTTTTCAGCGTATTTATTTTCAACCACGTCATTCGTCAGATCTGTTAACACGTTGACTGCCATAGTGTATACGCTGAAGACATCACTCTATAGACTTCGATGCAACTTGAAAATAATCTGAAATTATACTCTCTTTACTTAATAACGATACTCCAATAGAACCTCGATTATCTGAACTATAATTCGTAACAATATGGCTTACAGTGCAACTAAATTTCGCATAAAAATAATAAGTTTATTTAAGAATATAAAATACAGTGTAGTGGACAGTTAACACGTTGGCTGCCGTGGGGGTCACCGGTGACCGGCACGTTAAATTCTATTTAATTAAATAATTATTGATTTTGACAATATTCTGAGCGCATTTTATATTCAAACGCTAGCATAGAAAGACACGTACACGATTGAATACTTAAACACTTTCTTCCTCTGTGATTTATGATAAAAGCAGGAATTTATATTCTGTCTGATTAGAGATGGCTGCATCCACTGTGGCGGTCAACGTGTTAAGTGTGATTAATTGTAACTGACATAGAATGATTAATTCTACTGTAATTTATAGTGCTTGCTAATAATTGCGTTCACCTAATATTTTGTCAATCGATTTCTGCGTCACGCAGAAAGATTCCTTGAAGATTAGAAGATGCTTCTTAACCCTTCGATTGCTATCGGCGCCTGTGTGCACTTGACAATGCCACTCACCGCGTACTGTTGACGCCCATAGGCGTTCGACGAAAGAGCTCATTACGTACTACTGCAGCCCGGTCGCACGCAGCGTTCTCCTGGTTACAAAGTGGCCCACCGTCAAAGAGTTACGCATCAGGCAAGTTGTCGAAATTTCTGTAAGGTGTCCGCGGCGGGGACCAGCGTCGTGTACCGAAAGAAAGTCGACTGGAAATCGAGGGAAGAAGAGGAGAAAAAAAGTGAAAGGAGAGGTTGCAGCGTGGCGCATTCCTGCACGAATTTCATTCGAACTTCTTGCGTAATAACCTAACGCTTAGAGAATCCGACCGGAGAAGTTCCGTGGGATAAGAGGCGTTCAGAGATTTGCATGAACATAATAAATTTTTAACTTCCTGTTGCATTATTCAACGGCGGAGAGAAGGAAAAAAAAATAACATTATGAATCCCCGTGCACGGCCAGCGACCGTGACTCGAAAACGCTTTTAATACCGAGAGACCGGGATAAAAGAACCGAAAGAAATTTTAATCGCACTTAATTATGCGATTTGAGAAAACCGTTATGGACGGTCTAGTTTCAGGATATACAGGGTGTCCCGCGGCTGGTGATACAGTCGAGGGGAGGGAGATTTCAAATGGAGAAACTATTAGGTTATCCCAAAAATTCGTTTTCTAATTTACATGCTCGGCAAGTCACCTCGATCAGTATTTTGCCAGTAAGTCAGAGGAATTTTGGTAAGATGGCATCATGAAGCTTCCGGAGAGACGGAGGAAGGTGGTAGAACAGAATGAATCATACATGCTTCAATAATATAGTTCCGTTCATGAAATTTTGTACACTTAACCCTTTGTGCTCCAAATATGCCTCTCAGGCACTCCTGTGGTTTGTCAATTTTATCTACTAATTCTAGTATACCACGTCAAAAATAAAATATTTTTTAATATGTAAAACTAAGTAAAGCGTAAGTATCCCGATGAAGTTTTCTTGGAACATGAATCATTGAGACTTAACATTTGCTTGCAGTAGCTCGTAATCGTATCGGTTGCATTATCACATTAGTTATGTTGGATTTGCTGGTCTATCGTATCAAAAGATGCTTGGAGTGCAAAGGGTTAATATCTAGTTAAAAGAGTGGACATACTAGGGCACATCGGTACCAATGCGTCCTCAGACTTCTGACGAAACTAACTGCAATACTGACGAAACATTGCGACACATTGGGAACATCTTCCTACTGGACATGGCCTATACCCGGAAACCTTGAACAGTATTATCTATATAGCACCGCTGTCTTGAAATCGTTGTACCTTTGCTATTTCGCCGAATTCAGGCGTGAAATTGTAGGTACACATTTTCAAAATGTCATACTTTAACAAAGTTGTAATAAAAGAAATCAATTTTTTGACCCTCCAAATAGAAACGCCCCTTCAATGAATTCATCTAAATTAATTTCCGCCTGTGCCATAAATTCTTCAGGGCATAATTACCGGCTTCGAGGGTAAATTGTTGTGGAAAAAAGTTAATAAAAGGAAGTTCTTGGACTCTGGTAGATAAATTTTATTAACACGTTGAGCGCCGCAGTGGAAAATCCCAGAACTGATCAGACAGGCGAAAATAGTTTCTTGTTGCCGTGTATCGTTGAATATATAAATATTTATTTATTTGACGATATACTTCTTATTCTGTACTGCTACTGTAACGTGGATGTAACTCAAAATTTTGTTGGGGTGATCAGTTATTTCAGAAAATTGAAATTGGTACGTACGTCACCGGTGATGCACGTGGTCCTAACAAATTTCTATAATCATTCTTGTATCTTATATAGGCACTAGCCCGTACAATAATAATAATATTAAAACTGTTATCGAAATATGTTATTTCATACTATCATTGTATCATAGATGTTTATCAAATTTTCATCGGGGCAATTAGTTATTTGACGAAATAAAAATTGATTCGTGGGCCACCGGTGTCACACACGGCGGTCAACACATTATAAAAACACCTCATCTCACGGAACGGCAGAATTTTTTCCTGTAACCCTGGAACCCACTTTGGAAAACTCTCGGTGAATCATGTGATTTTTAGGAAGAATACCATAGGGTATCTACTATGCATCGAAGGTTATTCATGAGTCAACCTAATATTTCAAGAGCTGACGGTGAGTCATGCTTTCCTGGTGCGAATAAATGCTTTCTGAAGACTTCTTGAGGCGGTACCGTTGAACTCGCAAGGCCAACCAGACGTTCCGCGAATGCATTATGGCCGGTCGAGTTCCCGGGCACCCCAAATCCTAATAAAACCCCCATAGACCGGTGGAGAACACGTCGTGGCCCCCTTTATGCGCCGAAAATCTTTCCCATGGGCGATCGAGAATGCGTGTGCTCGCCGAATATCGTAAGCACGACACAAGGGGATGGACAGCGACTCATTCGTATTCGTACTTTGCTCTCCCAGGGCCGTAACTAGGCCACTTTCGTGTTTTCTTTGTATTTGTCCGGGGCTCCCCTCCTTCGTGAAAATACCCTCGTTTTGCTACCTCTCGAACTTATTGGGAGTTTTGAGACTTTCACGGGACAGTTTCATACAATTGATACGTTCATGGCGGAATTTAACAACTCATTCTCTCCCCCCAAACGGCAGACTTTTTTTATTATTTTCTTTGTATATCGTATCCGTGGTTCGAAAAAATTTTATAAAAAAAAGTTTCAGAAATACAGAAAACATTCACAATTTAAATTGATGCATAATTTAGATGTACAGTACATAAATTATCATGCACAATCTATACATAAACGAAAATTGTGTGCTGTTCTGAGTAGCGTCCTGCAATCTCGTGCTGCCTCGTCTGGATTATACTTTTTATTATTATAATTCTTCTATGTTATTATTAGTTGTTATTGTTAATGTCTTGTTGTGTCTAATTCATAAATTCAATTTTGTCATAGGTATGTAAAGCATGTACGGTATACATATATTCGTTACTACCGTAGGGCTTGTTCTTAAGCTAATATGGTAAATCTTAATAAATATTTATTGATTTTAATTATTTTTAAACAGTGGAGTTGACCAAAATCCAACAGTAACTGTTCAAGAATTAGCCCAGAAGATGAATTGGACTCATTCTAATTAATCACCGACAGTTATTTATTTTTACCTAATACACACACCAAAAAGAACCGCTATACTTATGGAATGTGCAAGGTACTAGCCCGTGACTAATACTTAATCTAAAACCAACCGAATCATACACCAACAGTTTTCCACATCACAAACCTTCTCTGCGCGTCAGTCTGTGACACATTTGTTTTGGCCCTTTTCTGTATTTCCTCCCTGCTTCGAGAAAGTCCGCATGAATCAGAAATCCCTTCAACGCGTTGACTGTCACAGCATAGAGGCTGAAAATGATACACTTTTCTAGACTTTGATACAGCATGAGAGTAATCTCAAATTATGCACTTTTTTGTCAACGATGTTAGCAATTCTTCATAGTTTCTTACTAAGTCTGTTAGACCTGTTTAGATATTTTTACTTGCATTATTCCTAGTTAGGTGAATACCAATTGAATTTAAGTGTCATCCACACATGGGTGACATTGCAGTCGAATTGTTAAAAACCTCTGGGTAGCCACATTGTACGAGTTCAGTGTGTTGCGTTAGCTCAGTATTGCATTAACTTTAACCGAACAAACTTGTGTTGAGTTTACAATTACCCTGTTAACCGGGCCGTTCTTAGATTAGGAATGCCTATTGTTTGTAGTTAAAAACGAATAAATATGACATAAATTGTCTTGTCCGTCACAGGGACACTTTCAAACGACACGTTAAATCGTCCTCTTCGATCAACTGGTTTAAATATTTCACAGCAAATACTATCAAAACAATTAACACTTTGAGTGCCACGTCACCCATATTCGGGGGACACAAAAATTCAATCATCAGTTATTTGGTCACGCATAGTATTAATGAATATATTTAGTAAGGTTTAATAGTAGCAGTAAAGATATTATGAAAGTTATTGATATTGTTGATTAAAAAAAGTCCAATTTATAATTATATTAATTTGGTATAAAAATTTAGGAAGTTTGTCATTTTCAGCTAGTGCAGCGTGACACTCAAAGTGTTAACGGGCGCCTTGCTTAGGGCGGAGCAATTTTCACAGGACGAGTTAGCTAGTCTTCCCCAGTTAACAGGTTAAACCTCTTCGTCAACATTTGGTGGTTCGAATGCTATCCTATGCAATCGCCAGTTCATTATAGATGACCTAATAAAATAAAATTCAGTACAGAAAGCAGAGGAAGATAGAGGAACGAGGGGGGATCCAGGAACGTAGAACAAAACGCGCGCGCGCGCGCGTTCAAAGTGAAAATCGAGACGCAGTAGCCGCAGCCGGTGTTTTTGTTCGGTTCAGCGGACCCGCGATTCGCATAACCAGAGAGGCGTGTGCGTGTCCTGTTGGGAAGTTTCGCATGCGTATTGGTGGGCCGTCTGGCCTCTGACCCTGAGCCTTCTTGGTAAAAGCCGCAGGTCGCTAAAATGGCAGCAGACTTCCTTTGAACCGGTGCAGTGTCGTTGGCCCGTCGGTGACAGAAGGTCGCAGGTGACGAGGATCGTGAAACCAGAACCGGTTGCTCGCACTCAACAAACCAACCTGCCTGCCCGTGTATGCCCGCCGCCGATCGAGAGCTTCCTTCGTCATCTCTTTCCGTGATCCTTCCTCCTTTTCCAATTACCGTTTTGCGGACCATTTCGCCGATCCTCCTTTCATCTCTCCACCGATGGCGGTTCTGATTGTACGATCACCGTTGTTCAGCCTCTGATGGATGAATGGCTAAACGCGCGATCAGGAGTGAAGAGATACTGAGGTGCAGACTTATGGAACTCTGGAATAATGTAGATCGAGACTCTAGCTTATGGTTAGACTGACATGAGGAAAAAGTATGCAAGATCGTCTGTAGAGTGATATCAGTAGACTGCGGATGTTCATGGAATTTAACATACTCAAATATCTGAAAGAGGCACATTTAAAACTGTGAAAGGATAAAAAGTATATTTTTTAAACATTCATGGAATGGAATACAGTTTTCACAAAGTTTCTGTTCTAGAACTGCGTTAACATAAAACATATTAAACTCTGAAAATGTAATAGTAACAGTTAATGGGTTGAGTCATAAAGAACTTCCGACACACAACAGACTTTTTTCTTTTTAAAAATTCAAATACATTACCTGGGTAACTAGTTTTTGCTTTATATTTGAAGGTGAGAATTCCCAAAACGTAGACATACTGCAGAAATAATAGTAATAATCATCCTATAATAAATTTACAATGACAAATCAGACGTTACTTATGACTCAACTCAGTGTATTTGATCTCTTGTCGAAGATTTATTTAGAATATTGCCGAATTAAATAATTATTAATTCGCATAAAATTCCGACTGTTGACAGTATTAAAATAATAGTAAATAATGACGAGTATACTATCATATAGTCCAATATTTCTATTCTAAACAATCATAATGTGTCTGATTACGTATGGCAATTTTCACTGAGGCAGTGAACGTATTAATACTAAACTGCGTCGTGTTTTCCCAACACATGGAGCAAATTTTTCATAGTGTGTCTGACTCGTTATGAGGCAAGGAGTCAGGCACACGAATACGAATCAATAGGAGTATGAGTATAAGTTAATTCCTTACCCATCCTAAACCAAAGTAACCTTGATTGAGTGTTTCTTTCTTTCTTCTATTTTAAGTATTTCATTCTTAACTCAATCTAATTCGATCTAACCTCCGTTGAGTTTATTTCTAAACCAATTTCATCCACTCTAATCCAATGCAAGCTTGGTTAAGTTATTTCTGCGTCCAATCTAATCCTATTTGATCTCACTCAACATTGATCGACGTCATTCCTAACCAAACCTAATCCTGATTAATTTCTCCTCTTTTTATTCCAACTTCAGTGAGACCTGAAGAAACGCAATAAAAATTCCTTTGAAAGAATTTCTAAGAACAGTCATAGTGTGTCTCAATCATTCTACACGAATGACCTTTTACGTTGCATTCATTCTTTACTCTTGGTGAAGTTATTTCTTCATCCAATCTAATCCTACTTAATCTAACTTAACATTGATCGACGTCATCCCTAACCCAACCTAATCCTGATTAACTTCTCTCTTCTTATTCCAGCTTCGGCGAGACTTGAAGAAGCGCAATAAAAATTCCTTTAAAAGAATTTCTAAGAACAGTCATAGCGTGTCTCAATCATTCTACACGACCTTTTACGTTACATCCATTCTTCACACTCGGTGAAGTTATTTCTTCATCCAATCTAATCCTACTTACTCTTACTTAACAGTGATCGACGTCATTTCTAACTTAACCTAATCCCGATTAATCGTACTCCTCTGTTTCCGACTTCAGTAAGAATTGAAGAAAGGCAATAAAAATTAATTACACTCTAAAATATTTCCTTTTAAAGAATCTCTAAGAACAGTCACAGTATCTTAATCATTCTACGCAAATGACTTTCTACGTCGCAAACCCTCTTCACACTTTCACAAAACTCTCTCAGTGGAGCATCTGGCCGCATGAGGATCAAAGAAGTCTAGCCGTTGAGCATTTTCGCGAAAAGTAGGTTCCCACCTGACCCAGTCTGTCAGATTTCAGGGTCGTCGCTGGTTCGAGGGTTCTTCTTCCACGTAAAGGCTTCGACCTTCGAAACGCAGCCACACGACACGCCCACCTTCGAGACGCCTTTCCTTTCTTTTTTCTTTTTGTTACTTTTCTTCGATAGCGTTTCGGAGAATCGATACGCTTCGTGCATCCGTCGAACTCATTATAAGTGCGCCGATGATCCTGTCGAAGTTCAAGGACGGGATCGCCTGATCGAGACGGCGAATACTTTCGAGGAACAGGGAAATGAGACGTTCTAGGGCCGGCGCGAGCCCTCTAATATGGCGAACGCTCGTTCGCCGGAATTCGATCGTAAATTACTCGTCGAATCGGTTAAATAATTAGGAATTTTACATTGAATTAACATGTTTTTTCATTTGAAATGGCACTACTATTCTGAAAAAATAAAGCATACGTAATATTTATCTTACCGACAAGGGACATCACCCGATTGGCACACGCTGATTTTGATGCAATTTTGATGTGACAGAGAACTCAAAACAATATTTGACATGTATTTTTATTATCGACAGACGTCCATATTGAAGGGATGAAAACAGCCCTTGGAGTTGGGGTAATATACTCTATATAACGGTGTACCTAAGGAACATTAGTCTTAGAAAAAAAGGATTAAATGTACGATTTGTCTACCTTTTAGTCCTGAATTCCGATGTATGATTAGTTTTTCGAAAAAGTTACTTGTTTAAAAAATATATTGAAAATTTAACATATTTTTGCAAATATTTCTGGTAAATTCTGGTTATTCCATTTTCATGAACTGTTGTGTACTTAAACTGTGGACCTTGGTCAAGAATACGGATAAATCAGAATTTTTAATTTCACTCATTATGAGCTGTAAATAAACGCTCCTAAGCAATGAATGACCCGGTTAACAAGCTAAAAATGAATAACAATTATAAAAAAATGTTAAACAGGTCATTTAGACCTCCTTGGTGGTTCTAATGTCAGGACTGTTAACAGACACGTTCCTTCGGACCCACGAAAACTGTACGAAAACGCGTTCGAGTATTATTATTCGCGTTCGTGGCTTAATCGACGTTGAACTGGTTTTCGCAGAATCTCGAGTAGGTACAATGTTGGTCGATATTAAAATTCATCGGATTCCCGAGTAATTCGATGCCCCGCTAAATAAATTAAGGATGCCGCTTTCATTAGCGGTATAATTTTATCGCCGACAATATTGCCTCCTCGAGCCAGGAACTTTTTCTCCATCCCCCTCCCTCCCTTCCTCTTTCTCTTTCTCTTTCTCTTTCTCCCTGTCTCTCTCTCGTTCTGTCTGTCGTAATACGCTATTGGTCTCCGTATTTTCGTCGATTTCACGTTCCACCGGTTTTACGAAAATGCAATCTCAGCGGCGACTTTGATCGCAGCGAAATCAAAGTACGATATTTGCATAAAATTGGCTGAGAATTTCATTTTCGGCCCCCGGTGCTACAAAGATTTCGCAGCTTTTTCAACGCGCGGCCGGTGCATTAATTATCGCGCCGATACCGTGCCACAAAGTTTCGACGGATCTTTCGGAAAATCTTTTGATCGCCGCCCTTCGACAATATTACGTGCACGGGAAATTTCTATCCACTACGATGTGTCATTTACGACAGCGAATTCAAACGAAGGGTAAGGAGACAAAACAGGGAACGTCCATTTTTATTCTACTTAAGTTTCTTTCGGTTAATATATTCGAATGAGATTTAAGTTCTGTCACACCTTGGAGTATATTCTCTCATACTATCGTTTGTTTTAGAAATCTCAATGTAAATTTCTAAAATGGATTGACCCAAAAATACAGACGACCAATTTGCGACGCGTCTCGTAAAATTCACGCGAATCGATATTTGTAAATTCGTACTGCCTGCTAGTAAAAATATAACAGTAGCACAATCACCAGAGAAGCCTAATTTGAGCTACTCTAGAATAATAAAGAATCCTTCGATCGGAAATGTTATCCTGAAGCTCGTATCGCTGGAACAATCGATAACAGAGTCGTCGACCAGTATGAAGGGAATCGATAGGACTAAAAGGCTGGCAATCAAAATACCATAACCCACCAAATCCATCAGAATTATTTCGCCTGCACGGATCGCAGCAATCACCTAGGGAAGCCTGATTCGAGTGACTCCGCAACAATAAAGAATCCTTTCAATCCGAAATGGTTACCCTAAAGTTCCTATCGCTGGAACAACCGATAACAGAGTCTTCGAGCAGCATGTAGGGGGCAAAATGGATAGAATCGATAGGACTAACAGGCTAGCAATTAAAATAGGGACAACCAATCCGCAACTCAACATCTTCTAAAATTCACCCCAATCGAAATTCTTAAATTCCCAATCGCAGATCGTACCAACGTCATAAGCTCTACATAAAAATCTACCAAATGCTTCAACCACCCAGAGAAGCCGAATACAAGGGACTCCACAACAATAAAGTATCCTTTCGATCCGAAATGATTATCCTGAAGCTCCTATAGCTGGAACAACCGATAACAGAGTCTATGGGCAGCATGTAGATGGTAGAACGAAGGGAATCGATAGGACTGAAAGGTCTGTAATCAAAATAGGGACAACGAATCCGCGACTTAAGATTTCTTCAAATTCACGCTAATCAAAATTCCTAAATTTAAGGTAGCAGCTCACAACAATATCATACGTTCTACTACATATACATAATAATCTACCAAATCCTTTAGTCGCAGCGATCACCTAGAAAAGCCTAATTCGAGGGACTCCGCAAAAATAAAGAATCCTTTCGATCCGAAATGATGATTCTGAAGCTCGTATCGCTGGAACAACCGACAACAGAGTCGTCGAACAGCATGTAGAAGGTAAAACGAAGGGAATGGATAGTATTAAAAGGCTGGTAATCAAAATAGGGACAACCAATCCTCGACTCAAAATCTTCTAAAATTCACCCGTATCGAAATTCCTAAATTCCTAATCGCAGATCGTACCAATGTCATAAGTTCTACTATATATAATAATCTACCAAGTTCTTCAGTCGCAGCACCCACCTAGGGAAGCCTAATTCGAGGGACGCCGCAAAAATAAAGAATCCTTTCGATCCGAAATGATTATCCTGAAGCTCGTATCGCTGGAACAACCGATAACAGAGTCGTCGGGCAGGTTGGAGGGGGTAAAACGGATGGAATCGATAGGACTAAAAGGCCGGTAATCCCACGATCATCGGGGAGGGATCGGGTGTGTGTCGCGTTCTACGGTGTAACAGCCGAACGGCGAGACGAGTCACACACGTGTGAATGACCGACGTGTGACCGGTGCTCGGTGGACGAGTCCAGACCAAAGGTTCGGGATTGCGGTAGGTCTGGAACGTAATGCAACACTCCGTGGCGAGAACGGCAGACAAAGCGCCAGAGACATACATGCACGCATGTTGTATGCCTTCTTATTGCGGCACCGGCCATTTTAATGGCCCTCCCAAGCCTATTTATACCCTTAATTGAATTTCCGTTGAAAACGCGACGGTTCAACCGTCCACGAAACGAACCGTCGACGAATACCCTCTTCGACGCTTCACCAGCCCACTCTTAATCTAACCTGGACCCCTTCTTTCTCTCTGATCTTTGCCGTGGAAACGGTACCCCATTTCGTACAGACTTCTTCCCTCTTTTTTTTTCGCCTCTCCCTCGCTCTCTTTCTCCCTCACTGACTGGGGAGATCTGTTTGAGAGTGCAACCGGAGCCCTGAGAATTCTTCCAGTCGGACGATCTATATATTTTTATGCTTTTCTGTTAGCGAGGATTCGTGCCTTTTGGAAGATTGATCGAACCCTTCACTGCGGAGCGTATACTGCGGAGGTGAACACTTTCTGTGGATGGAACAGTCTCTGGGATATTGAAAATCATAGTTTAAGACTTTTGAGAGGGATAATTACTCGTTGAATACCTGAATACAGTAGGACCTTGATTATCCGCATTGTAATTAGCAACAGGATGGATCACATTATAATTATATTTTGCATAAAGGTAATAATTTTGTTTGAAAGTGTAAAATACATACTGGTGTAAAATTAAGAACACAGTATCATTAATGAGAATTGTATCTTGTAACCGATATAGGATGACTAATTTTTGATTGATCAGTGTTCAGATAATCGAGGTTTTACTGTACCTAAGAAATATTTAAATTCGTAAATATTGGGTTGGTGAGAAAGTTTTTTCGTTGATTGATATTAAAAAGAAAACAATTTTTACGTACTATCAATTTATTTACTCAATGATGATCGTGGGTTCTCCAAATGATGTATATATTCCAGTATCCTTTTCAGTGAGAATTGATGTCTTTTAGGAGGTTCAATTATTTGTGACGATAATTGTCTTTGAAATTCAGAGATTAGATTGTTCGTAGCAGGCAATTTATTGGATTTGTCAGACTAGATTAGAATTTAAGAGTAATATAGATGTAAAGGTAAATGCCGAGGGAACTGATCTTATGAAGTCTGACCCTAAATCGCTGTTTCCCACGTGTTTAGGATAATCGATTCGTTCCAGGAGATCTATTCCGCTTTCCTAATGCCAACTGTTTCAGCACGTTACGATATTCGACATGGTTTTATCAAAAGTTCCTTCTCAGGGAACACTCACACGCGCACGACCTTACAATATTTTCTTATCTCTCGCTGAATAATCAGAAGAACCGACAATCCCTATCTCCCTGAGCTCTGCGAAATTAATTAAATAACTTCATGTTTAATGAAATTGTATATTGAGGATTATCTGTATTTTATGCGAGAATAATTGTTTCGTCGTGAATTTATTTGAAAAGGTTACGATAAATTCTGATTTACTAATATCCTCAGAAATGAGAGGCAGGATCACAGATAAAGGTATCTTCTCTGTGAGTTATTTTTTAATTTTATAACATGACCGCTGCTAATTTTCTACCTGTAAACTGAGATTTTTGGACAGCCAAATACCACGACAAGTCAAGCCGTGTAATTTTTATCATTTCAAAGACTGTGTCTAGAAATCCCAGTCTACAGGCTACAAATCAGCATTGCGCCTCAACAATAATGTTATTTCTCTAAAAATTACAATTACTTACACTTGTATTTTATACAGGCACTTGCCCGTGGCGATCACAGGTGCCCGACACCTCAAATTTAATTTAATTAAATAATTATTGATTGCCGAAAAATTCTGAGCAAACTGCATACTGAAATAATACTGTATGAACAGAAGAATACAACTGAGTACTCAAATCTTTTTTTTCTTTACAATTTATATGAAAAATAGTAGATTATATCGTGTCTGACTAGGTATGGCCGATTTCACTGTGGCGTTCAACGTGATAATAATAATATTAACACTAGAGTGGGGACCGATCATTAATGTTAAATATTTTAGTTATTGCTGAATCTTAAATGCTCGTTCTCACTCTAGCTGATTATTTTAGCCTAAGAAATAATATTTTTCATCGGCTGGCTAGACGAACCCAATCTATATTTTTTTATGTGCCTTGAACACGTAGTTGTACTGTGTGAAAATTGCTTTGAAAATGGTTTTATATCAGATTCCTCAAACTACAAAGGAAACCAAAATTGACAAAATGTCTGTTGATTTGTTTTAAAATTTTCCATTTGTCATATCTCAGACTCGTTAAATAAAGACACAATCAAAGTTATAAATAAAACAGAAATATACATTTATTTGCTTCAGAATATTTTTTTATTATACTTTTATTACATATTTATATATATATTCTTTTGGTCAACGAGTTATTACTCTATACATTAACTGCTACTACTAAAATTTCTCTATTTCAATCTGAAAAAAAGAATTCCTTCCGTTTAAACTTCAGTCGGTCTCCCAGACCGATGCGCCAAATGTTTACCAAATAATCTAGATGCCCACTCCAGGGTTACAATCTACATATTATCAAATGCTTACGACATAAACAGCAAAAAGTGACTACTAAAAAATGCTGCACCCCCGCGTATACTTTTCAATGTTTCAAAAACCCGAGGCCACCCCGTGGAACAGACAACCGCGTCCCAGAGAGAGTGGCGCGTAAATAACGTCTCAACAATAGCAGAACTCCGGGTGGTTGAGGAGCGGCGGCTTCCTCGCGGTGTATCGAGGACTCGGTGCGATCGATAACCGCGAAACACGCTCGCAGATACAACAGTCGAAACGAGCTCTCGATCCTGCGGTGGAACGACCGTTATCCGCGTTCCTGGAGGTCTGGGTTGCGCTCGGCCTTCGGTTTTCGAGCGTGGGACACGAACGTAGTACTACTACCACCACCACCACCACCGCCGCCGCCGCCGCCGCCGCCTCTACCAGCTCTTCCACGTCGGGTGAGAGTCCTTTGTTCGAAGAATGGACGCCATGAGAACCACGTGTCTGATTTCCCGCCAACTTGGCCGCCCACGGCGGGACCAGGGAAACGTGAGACGGAGAAAAAGGGTGCGACGCGAGCAGAGGACAGAGAGGGAGAATGAATGAGAAAAAGGGGGTCTCCTCGATACGAGCTAGCCGCTGGAGGGGCGGCGGCAGTGGAGGGGATGGAACGCGTGAGGAGAAGCGAAAAAGAGGATGAACGAGACGAAGGCGGAGGGATGAAGACGGAGAATGACATCGTCGTGGAGGGGGTGAGAGTAGTAGATTAACGTGGAACGTTTGTAGTCTCAGCGAAAGAAACGAATTCGATCCTTTTTTTTTTGTTTCTTAATTAACACGTTTCGCGGCGGTCGCGTAAATACCTTTTCCGTGTTATCGTTTACCGTCAGTCACGGGAAAGCACGTCTTTTGGTGCAGTTTTATTAAATACCGTTAGAATATTTCTGTGAATATCCTCCGCCTATGGTTCAGTAGCAAAATGGCAATACATAATACATTTTTACAATTCATAACTGCGTGTGATACATATGTAACGATTCATGATACGTCTCCAACGGTATACATCGCGATTTGACAATACCTAAACTTGAACAAGCGTTGTGTACAACAATTTTCAGATTATTCTCCCTTAAATCTGACAAACAGAATTATTATTATAATTTAACAGCGGTGATCATATACACTGCATGCACAAATACAACTCCTGAATCTATTATGCCTAACAAGCTAACAATAAGTTACTTCGCAGTGTCATCAGGTCTATTATAATTCCCTCGAAAGAATTGATTATAAATGCTATAAATCAATAAAAAAAATTCGATACCTATTAAATTAAGTCAAATACTAGATTTTACATTCTTGAAAATTTAAATAGCTTAACTAGGTAATCGACTTTACTTTCATCAGAAAGTAGACAGCCCTGAAGAATATGCTGCAGAAGTAACGGAAATCATGTTTCAATGAAATATCTAATAAACTGAAGAAGACAAAATGGAAGTCATTTGATCGATCTTGAGTCATCGTGGACCAGAGACGTTTCTTTTTTCAAGTTGGAGGTCTTCGCTGACGCTGAGACTAACTAAATGGATGAGGAGAGGAGACCTAACGTGCCTGACCGCGTGACTTCCCTTCTTCCGTTCCCTCCGACCTGGTACAACGTACTCTCGAGGTCCTCGTCTGCGTCGTCGAAGGGACCGAGACGTCGGATTCGAAACGAGTTCGCCGTCTATCGAGAACCTTCCCCACTTCTCCCCTCCACGCCTCTTCTTCTCTTTCTCTCGGACATAATAGGACGCTCCTCTCCGCGTGTGCGAGCGCTCGTGCGCGTGTGTTGAGTATTCCTATAGTTGGCTGATTCTTCAAAATCACGAGCGGGGAAAATTACGCCTGGCTTTTCCATTCGAGGCTCGTGAGCGCGTACCGTACGCTCCGAGGGATTTTTCAGAATGGTCTGTTGACTGGGTTTTTTTTTCTGGAGATTTCAGGGTGAACGTGAGTCTCTGTTAGGTTTCAGATTGATAGATGATTTTTGGGAAGATCGAGGTTTTAGAGGGTTAATTATTTATTGGAGTGTCGATTGAGTTTCGAACTTCTTCAGACAGGGATTAATTCATTTCTTTTATGCCGGAGAAAAGTAAATTTGTTGGAAGTGACTTAGGTCGGTGATCATGAACGTGGATGGTCAAACTCTGCTTGCAAACTTTGATGAACATTAATATTGCAATAATAATAGTAAATGCAAATTAAAAGATCGAATGAGAGTTTGCACGTGGAGATCACTGGTGATTGGGCCTCCAAATTTAATTTGTTTAAATAACTACTAATGTCTACGTTATTCTGAACAAAATATATATTGTTATAGTAATATGAAAACATTAGCACGTGATTCTGTAATTAAATATTTTTTCCTACATGATTTACGTCGATATATAAAAATAGGAAATTATAGCGCGTCTGACTAGGTATGGCTGTTTTCACTGTAACTGTTACCGCGATGATTGTAAGTTTAACCAAGCAGTTGCTAATTTTTCTACATTTCCGCGTAACTTTTAATAACGACGAGGATGTAATGAACGTGCTGTTAAATAATTACAAATTTTATGTACATGTGATGGTTGCTGTAAACAAAATATACTACGGTTTGCCGTACTAGATACGGAACTTTTTAATAATCTTGATTTGGAACCTACATCTGAGACTGTGGTATCATTTAAAAAAACCTGTAAAAGTTGGGGATTTTTAATAGCCAAAAATCGATTTACCAATCCATAATCAACGTCAAAAACTGTACGACAACTAAAAGTGAAACACCTTTTTATAGATACGTACATTCTTTTGACAAAAACTAAGCATTATCGAATAAACTTTTATCCAAATTTATTTATTTCTTATATTGTTCGGATATCGTGTATTTATTATCCGATTTTCCAGGAAAACAAACAGTATAATGTTTTCCTATTACATTATGAATTCCATTAAAAAAACCATAGATTTCTGGCAATGTTTATCGCCAAGTTTTATCGTTGCAATAGTTATCGAAGATGTTTATATTTTATTACATAATCGACGAATCATTATGTGTTACTTTATGCGTACTATAATTCTAAGCTGCAAAATATTTAACAAATAAGTGTATTACTCATGAAACAAGATGTTCAAATTTATTTTCATTCACCTTTATTTGCAACCAATTTCGCTAATTATTCATCACTGCACTACAACTCTTTACTGCATCCAAATATTCAGATACGTGAAAAATGCACACAACATAAAATACATAAATAAAAAAAATACACTACCCAACATTGAGAGCATAAAGCACAGCCTCGTCAAAATTCCAATTCCTCAACTACGTACAACCAAAAAACATTCTAAACACAAAACAACATCGTCAAAGTTCCAATCCTTCAACTGCTACATATAAACAAAAAAAAAATACTCAAACCTAAAAACGTTTATTTACATAAAAAATTCACAAATGTAAAAAAAAACATCCTTTCTCTACTACAGTCATTTCAACTGAAAACTAGCCTCAATTCCGATATGCAATCGAATTCTCTATTACTAAAAAGGTCTTAATAATCGACGAGCGCCACGCGCTGACGGAGCGTGCTTCGCGGCCAGCGATCTCGAAAGCTCATTCCCCTGACCATTTTCAAGAGAGGGACAGAGAGGCAGAGAGAAAGAAAGAGAGAGAGAGAGAGAGGGAGAGAGAAAGAGAGAGAGAGAGAGAGTGAGAGAGATGGGAGAGAGACGGAGACAGAGGATCCATGCTTTGTACTCGTGGTATCTGTACGGACTTCATCTACATCGAAAAGTCCCGACGGTGGGGACGAAGTTCGCGATACACGCCGTAGCCCCCGGTGTTCCCCGCCGAGCCTCCCTTTTCTGTCTGCGTGTGCAAGGGTCGAGGAAGGGGAACAGGGGAGGCAGAGGGGACCACTACAGACGTCGGGTTCAAATACCTCGGAGGGGCCGCGCCGCTCCTGGATTCCTACGGGCTAACCTGGAAAACTACCGGCCCGGATGACCTCGTGCCAACGCCATCACCCGATGCCAAAGGTCGTTCTACGTCGCTTATATACGCGATTCGTAATTTTGCGTAACCGGCCTACACGTCCCCTTTTACTTTCTTTGGGAACGTACAGGTCGTACGGATCGTTCGATATTAACCCTTTTGATGAGGTTTCTATTAGGAACGTAAATAGGAGAGTATGGTATACAGTATGGCATTCATCATCACAAAAAGAAAAAAACTTTTTTCTTCGTGTATTCAATTAACTCACTGTGTCCTTAATCGTGTTTTATTATTTTTTGGCGCTTTATTCTCAGTCAAAGGCTCCTTAATTTCAACAATAATTCTTGGATCTTTTTCAGAGTCTACGACACCATTATCAAGAACATCTTTTATTGCGTTTTCAAGCAATTTCGACTCACCCGTTGCATAATATTCAGGTGTGTTTTCGTGAATCCACAAGGATTCCGGTTCTAAACCAAGTCTAGTTCTCAGTTCTTCTGGTTCGTTTATCTCCTTAGATTAAACATTGTTTTTGAAAGGTGGTTCAACGCATAATAGCTCAATGAATACACAATTTTTGGACGATATAATGTCATTATGTAATACCAGTGATTGTCTACGTCGCTTAGGTACACATGTACACAATTTGTGATTTTGCGTACCCTTTTACTTTCTTCGGGAACATACAGGTCGTATCGATTGTTCGATATTAATCCTTTTAATGACGTTTCTATTAAGAACGTAAATAGATGAGTGTGGTATAGCGGGTGTTTTTAACACGTTCTCTGCCACGTGTACAGTTTTCAGTATACGCATCAATTTTAATTTGATCACATACAGTGATTCATGAAATTGATCACATATCTTCATAAATATTTTTCTTCCATCATTCAAGTGTAATAGACTAACTAAAAATTGTATGTGTGTGTTTAAAATATAATTTATTATAGACACTGTACCCTCGCTTCAAATAACAATACCTTCACGATGTGTTAAGGAAAAAAATTTTGGAATAATGCATTCGTTTGTCCAACTTCCTGACTCACTGTAACTACCAACCCTTATGAAATTTTGAGTAACGTTCACGTTAAAATGATAGTAGAACTAGAAAGTGTAATATCAAATAGGTCAATATTTCTACAATCAACGACGTGTATTAATAAATAGCCATTTTCATGCGTCTGTACAGCTACGGAATATTCTACTGTGGCAGGGAACGTGTTAAAAGATGGTGCAACGAATAAACAATTGTTGGACAATGTAAATGTCTTTATCTAATACTACAGGTTGTCTACGTCACTTAGGTACACATGTACGCAATTTGTGATTTTGCGTAACTGGTCTACACGTCCCCTTTTACTTTCTTTGGGAAGATACAGGTCTTATGGATTCTTCGATATGAACCCGTTTGATGAGATTTCTATTTGAGACGTAAATAGAAGAGTATGGTACATAGGGCGTCTTTGTAAGGTGGTTCTACGCATGTCAGTCTTGAGATATATTTACTGTGGTGAATAAACAATTTCTGTACAATGTAATGTCATTATATAATACTAAATGTTGTCTACGTTCCTGAGGTAGACGTATACGCTGTTTGTGATTTTGCGTAACCAGCCTACACGTCCCCTGTTAATTTCTTTGTGTAGATCGAGGTCGTTTGGATCGTTGGAAATTAACCCGTTTGATGACGTATTAGTCAGACACGTAAAGAGAAGAATATGGTACGAAGTGTGTTTTTGAAAGGTGATCCAATGCATATTAGGCTTGCGGTGTATCTGCTGTAGTGAATAAACAATTTTTGGACAATGTAATGTCATAACGTAATACTAAACGTTCGATATTAACCCTTCTAATGAGGTTTCAATCAGAAACGCAACTTAAGAAGTATGTCTGGGTTGGATTGGTCTACAGGATGTTTTCAAAGGGTGGTTCAACGCTATTTAGGCTTGTTCAATAATATTCAAATAATGTAACGCCATCACACAGCACTGAAGATTGTCTACGTCGCTTGTATTCAGACATACGCGATTCGTAATGTTGCATAATCGGCCTAGACGTCCCCTTTTACGTTCTTTCGGTAGACAGAGGCCGTCCGACATTAACCCTTTTGATGACGTTTCAATCAGGAACGTAAATAAAGAGGTGGAGCATACAGGGTGTTCTCAAAAGATGGTTCACGCTCGTTATGTAAAACTTGTAGCTACGCAGTCACACCAATAGTCAATCACAGCTTACAATTAGTCACAGTTTTCATTGAAGAAGGCGACAGCGCTCGGAAATTACCCATGCCAGATCATGCGCCAGCAACGCAGGTCAAGGGAAGTAGGCATTGGTTTATGAAGTTATGATACGTCAATTATTATTAGATTGGAGCAGCTATAGTCTTACATTGTAATTAACTACGCAAACTCCAATACCTTATAAATAACGAACACCTATATTCGTATTGCAAATGAAACAATGCAACTGACTGTGTTTGGTTTTCCGTTCCTTTGAGCATGATAAAATGTTTCAAGTGACTTCACACTGTTGTTAGCCATTAACAAAACAATGAATATTCTCCAATGAAGGTTTAAGTTTCTGCCAGAACTTGGTCACTTGGTGGAATGATTTTTAGAACTTTTAAGAATACCAGTTAGGACAGATTAACAATTGGGATCCTTGAGGCTTTCATGGTCCTGGTTGCTATAATGACTGCCCTGTGTTCTCAATGGCAATTGATGCATCAGGAACCTATGTGCCAATTTCCAAATTGAAAATATGCAAGTTGTACGCTTGCATCCCTTGTACGGTGGTCTGTACGGAGTACACAGACTCCTAGAAAATCCACCCCAATTCCTTATGGGTACTTTACACTTCCACCTTGGTACACTCCCTTCCTAAGAATATTTTAGAGACGGTGTGTATTTGTTACTTAAGGACAGTAGAGGTGGAATGATTTTTAGAACTTTTAAGAATACCAGTTAGGACAGATTAACAATTGGGATCCTTGAGGCTTTCATGGTCCTGGTTGCTATAATGATTGTTCCATGAGGTTTTCGGGTTTAAGCCGTGTCCTTGCGGAGTTACATGCTCTGACATTTCGCCAGCATTGCAGCTAGCTTCATCAGAGCCTAAGGACGCACTGATAAGACGAAACGTCTGAACATAACTCCGCAAGGACATGTCTTATACCCAAAAACCTCTCGCAGCTGTCATCATAGATTAAGAACTGCACCAAGGACTTATTATTATATGTCTGATGGAACTACCAGAGTTATTACTAGGCATCTTTATACAATTTAACACATTCATATACTCGAAATATGTGCATTCAATAACATAACCAAGCTAAAGAGTACATTTTTTAAGCACATGAAGCACAAAATACCGTTATGTCAAAATTCAATTTCTTCGGCTACATTAACCACTTGGGTTGGAATAACGTCTCTCACACGTGATAGCTACTTCGGGCTAAAAGTGAATTGCACGCGTCCCGCTCGTGGTTTGACCTTTTCACTTTGATAACTGTTTTACATATTAGGTAGACGCATAAGCGCTTATGCGTTATCAAAGTGAACTATTACGTATTAAGTAGACTGCCCACGTAGTTGTCGACCGAATTCCAACCCAAGTGGATAACAGCAGTAAAAAAGTTGTTACAGTAGGACCTCGATAGTCCAAACTATAATTAATAACTATGCATTGCACAGAAGTACAGAATTAAGAACACGGTATCATCAGGGAGAACTGCGGCTCGTAGCTGACGCAGGATGACCAATTTTCGTATGACCGGTGCTCGGAGAATCGACCGTCTACCGTATTTGCGAAGTCCAACAATGGGTGACCATTGAAGGTACCCACGGAGGAAAGACGCGAGGTAACATCGTCGAACAATCCGTTGGTAGCGCACCGGATTAGCCGGAAAGTGAACCAGAACGATCGAACGGTTCCAAGTCTTTGTTTGCCCCGGAGCCGGCTGGCAAAAAAACGCGTCTAGACGCGAGCAAGCTCGCGTTCGGGGGTTTATCCTGATCCGTCGATGCCGGGGGACCGGCAGTCAGTGAATGGCAACTACATTCTTGCCGGTTTACCAACACGCCCGTTTTATCGTTCTTCGCGGAATGCCGTTTTTTGTCGCCCCGCCGAACACGCGATACCCGCCCGACATTTTTACCCCGAAATTCCGCCCACCGGCTTGCCCCCGCCGCCCCTGCCCTCGCCGCCGACGCCGCTAATGGCTTATGAAACAAAGCCGACAGTTCTCGCTCCCGTGAATACGGAATTATTACGAAACCGTCATTCCGCTAAGTGCCGTTGTCCTTTCCATTGAATTCTACAGCCACGCTCCCAGCGTCCCATGAATCGTTCAGGAGAAACGTCACGCTACGGACTGGGGGTCTTCTGTGGGCTACCCTGCGAGGTACTTACCCGCGTGTCACATGTGTGTGACGCGCCGATTCGAAGGAAAGATCGATGTCACGTGTGTGACAGACTAGTGTACGAATTCCTTTGGAGTAATGTGCTTCTTCGAGTGTGATTCACCTTCGACTTGGGAGGTTGTTTAACTGGGGACCTGCAGATTTAGGTGTGTTTTGAAACGCTGATGTGTCTATGGTAATATAGGAGTACTCAAGACGGTCACTTATCTTAGCAGTGACTGGGTAAAAATTGGTAAAGAGTTTAAGATTAAATATCTTGTGAACTATAAACCGTCTAGGCCTAAAGCCTAGTCTGTCAATGCGTCTCAATGTCTATCAGTGTGCAGAAGCTCATCGATTGACTCATACTGCACCGATAGACCTCTCCTTGTTAGCTTCTTCTTCTTTCTATTTAACCCAGCACCGACTGTAATGATATTTAGTCGAGGAATCTACAGTTTTAGGTGAGTTCAGAATTACCATGTGTCAACAGCAACACAGACGCACTGAAGACAGCCCCCCCATCCTAGCATTGACACTGGCCAGAGTAGCTTAACTACGATGATCGGATGAGAGCTGGTCGAAATAATGTGATACGTTCGGAAATATGAGACGAGTTTCACACACGTGTGATGTTATCAGTTCACTTATGCATAATCAAAATGTACCTTGATCTGTCGGGAACGGTTTCCTGATTAAACGCTGATGGCGAATGTATTAATGAATCCATGTGTTTAGCATGTCATTCTGAAAACAAATTCTGTGTTCCTGTGTCCGCAATTTCCATAATAACTCTTCTTCCCCAATTCTGCCTCAACTAGCTAAAATACTTGAAAACGCCCTCGAAATAAAATTCATTCTCAAAAACAGAAATCAAAATAACATGTCCATTTGACCAATCTCCTGAGTCGCAGCCCACTAAAACCATTTTCTACCATAGAACCTAGATAAACAAAATTGAACGGATCCGTAGCATACCTAGCAAACAATATCAAACCAGAATCAGCTATCGAACACGTGGGAAAAGTCGAACATCTCAGACACCCCGCAGACCAAGCGGAATCCTCCAATTTCAGCAAACACAATGGACGTCATTCGAATTTTCTCCCCTTTCGCAGGTATTCCATCAGCTTCGGGTATTTACATTTAATTTTTTCACCCTGGTAATCGTTTAATGTATTCATAGGGTCGGCGAAAACGGAGGTTGAGTACCACATTCCCAGGTTCCCGCCAAGGAGATTCCTCCCGTCGGTTGTTGGCCCTCATTGTTTCCCGCCACGCTGCGCGCGCACATTCCTCCGTTGCCCCCACCACGCCCCTTTCGACACGACGATTGGCTGTCCTTCTCTGTCGCTTCCCCTCGCGCGGCCGCCCTACCACCGGCCAAATGGGGCAACAAACTTCCGACTAGGGCTTTCTTCGGGGACCTTGGACCCGATCGCGTGTGCGTAGCCCTCACGCAGACAGCCGCAGGTGTATGCACCATGGAAATTTACGTGGGCGTCGGTAGACGGGAATCCGAGGATTCTGCGACTTTTATTTGACCCTATCGGTGCAACAGTGGCCTGACCGTCAATTTTGGATGCATTGACATTTCAGCGCAAACTACGTCTTAAGTAGCAATACTTGGATTCTATAGCGTCTTGAGTAACCTTCTACAAACATTCACGAGATGGCAGCACGAAAACGTGTTTTTGCACTAACAATGAGAATTTTGTTGATATTTTAAAACGGTAATAGTTTCAACAGCCGTGATGTGAAAATAAATTATTTGGGGTCAGGTCACTGTTGCGCTGGTAGCTTCATTTATGCTCGATCCTCTTTACAGTAGAACCTTGATGGTTAAAGGGAAACGGGACTGAGAATTTGTGCAAACATCGAGGTTCGAGATGTTGAGGTAATCATATACGTGAGAAGACCCATCACCTAATATTAGCATATAAAGTTGACGTATACTATATCCCTGCTACAACCCAGACGATTGCTTCCCTTTCCAAATGTTTGATCTTCATTTGTCTCTACCGTTCCTACCAGATGTTGACAAAATGAAACGAATGAGACTCACGTACAAGTATCGAGGTGTCATCTATCGAGGTTGTACCGTGTTTGATTCGTTGGGTAACCGACGTCGATTGCTCTGATCATTAAATGCATTGTTGCCGGAAGAAGTCCGTACTGTAGAGACAAGATCATGTCATACAAAAATAGCTTCATAATTTAAAAATTTGTAGGTAAAATTATTTTTTTCCTTAAAAATTTGTCAATGTCGAGGACAAGAAAAACATAGCGGAGTAGCCGTATATTTGCTGTTATTTTTCAGCGTTTTATCATTCATTCGTTTCACTAATATACTAAATGATTTTCTTAAAGGGACAATATAAGATCAATAAACTGACCTTAGTTATTTATAATTTTCAATTCTCAAGTAACTATTCAGTTCTGAAATATGTCTATTCTAACGTAAGAACTTTGAATCAGATTAGTAATTGCTCAAAATGAACCCTAATTGCATCAACCACGAATATTTCCGACCGTCGAGAACTTTCACTGATGGATCTATTGGCTGCCAATGATTGATCGACAAAGGGACAAGCATGAGGGTCGTGGTGTATTTTTTTTCTAAAGTAAGGGACGAAGGGGAAGTCGAGGAAGACGGATGAGGGAAATTAGGCTGTTGACAATGTGGTCTTCCAGCAGGGCTATTGATACTCATCGTCAATGTGCCCTTTTACATCAATATTACTAGCACAAGTTGCATCCAAAACATTTTGTAGTTCTCTCTGAGGAAAAAGGATAATTTTTATTATTAGATTGTCATAAATAAATTTCAGTTTATCTTCTTAAATTGATTGGTGATTTATTAATGGATGATTATTGTTTCTTCTGCATGTCTACGTTTTAGGGATTCTTACCTTAAAATATAACAAAAAATCAGTAGTACAGATCAACAATTTGATTTTTACAACGAAAAAATTTGTTCTGTGTTGGAAGTAATTTATGACTGAAACCAATATAATTTTAAATTACGAATGCGTCGAATAATGTAGTGAAAACAGTCATATGTAGTCAGACATGGCACAACATCTTGTGTTGATCATAATTAATCAAGAAAACTAATCATTCCACTATTGTGCTCTTACACTGGGGCTTTTATTTTATTGCAACGGTGTGAAATTTTCTGAAAATTTAGTAGGTATCAAAATTAAATTTGAGGCGCCAGTCATTTATGAATTCCTACATGTTCATTATAATTCGGATGCTATCGAATATTATAGTAGCATAATGACTAAAACTAGAAATTAAAAATTCAATCTTTACATAAATTATCAAATTCATGCGAAGATTATGAATTGTTGAAAAGAATTAGAATCAAGATTAGAGAAAGTATCTGTGTTTGACTGATTCTTATCGTAAGCATAATCGGACATCGAATAATTGTTGTCATTTCAAAGTCATTCATTCATCTAATTGGTCGAAATCAACCTAAAATGAAGTATCTCAAAAGTAATCGACCAATTACTATTCAGTATCCTAATAACGAAAAATAACTGCAGTTGTTAATTTGTTTACGTTCGATAAAGCCATATTCAAAAACGACATTACGTATGAAACCCGACCGTACATCCAAACGCAAAGATCGGTACTCGAAGGGGAAACAACAACCACCGTACGATTACTCCGCGACGTTTCTGAATGAAAACTGCCGGTGGAGTTGCCAGACTACTGTGTCTCGACGTAAAAGATCTTCATTAAGCCGCGCTTTAATTAACGACGCTTGTTAGATCGCATAAACAAGCGATCGCGGGGTACGCGCGTGCGCGCTCGCTCGCTCGCTGGCTCTCGACGGTAAATTAAAAATTTCCATTCTACTGTCAAGTATGACGGGCGTAATTTAATATCGGTAGTAATTAAAGCGATCGACTGTGTGATTCATGAAGGACGACGACCTCTCTTTTATGCACGGAGTGGCGTGCGCGCGCGGGTGCGCGTCCGCCGCGCTCGCGCGTACACATTCACTCAGCATCTTTTTGAATGAGCCGGAGAGGCTCGTATTTCGGTGAGTGGTAGTAGTACAACGAGCCGTGTGAGAAACCCTACGAGAAACGAGACGCAAAAACGAAGCGAAAAAGCTGCTGCACGCCGAACAAAACCGGGCTAGAAGGGCAAGACGAGAAGGACAAAGGGTTAACAGGAGGTTAGAGACGGAAGATCCCTAATATCGATGGCGGTGTTTGGTCAAAGGGCCCCGTTTCATTCACCCGCGGCTGATCTACCGTGTTCTCCTCCGTTTCAAGGTCAAACTGGAACGTCGAAGGGTTGAACCCGGTTGCGATTTGGACTTGTCTACGGATGCAGCTTTGTCCGGAACATCGAACTCGTTTCGAAAGGAAAAACGTTCATATTGGCGAAACTGGTTATTGCTCGCACTCGGGTGACCTTGAGAATTTTTCTTACTTCGTCGTACTTGCCGCCTGAACGGTGAAACTTTTGTGCTGGATGTTTCTGTTCATCTTTAGGAGTAGCAGAGGGATATAAAGTGTTACTTTTGCGTGTTACCCTGAGTAGTCAAGGAATATTATAATTTATAAATATATTGTATTACTAAAAAATATTTGAAGTCTTCAGTGAGAATTGTCCTATCACCGCTATCCCCTGAACAATGTAACTTTTCTCTTAGATATTTCTTTCTATTTTCAAACCAAGCAGAAAGATTTTAAGCATGGTGTCTGATTTTGTGTAAACAATATAGCCGAGTATTACTGGTTTCTGTTAATTTATTGTAATAATGTCGAGTTATTTATTCTCCAACACATTGCCTCGTGCTATACGTTCGAAAATAATCATTATGACAATGGTTAATGTCACCCTTTGTGTCGGATTAACCTCTTGACGTACAATTTAATTCAGACATTATACTATATATTTAGTATATTTACTATAGGACTATAATGAGTGCATTTACTATAGTACTATAGTGCTATAATTAGTATGTTTACTACATTAGTACAGTGCTATAATTAGTATATTTACTATATTACTGTAGTACTATAGTTAGTATATTTACAATATTTACTACAATTATACTACTATATTTAATAAAACTATATTACCAGTATTATACAGATATTATATTCTACAATAAAATATCTACACTAAAAATACTGCTACTACTTATCGCAACAGAAACTGACCCTGCTTCTAATTGCTATAAAATTCCCACAAATGAAGTCCAGTAGTTCAAACGTTATGATGAATGCAGTCAGTCATTGTATACGTTTAGTATTAAGTAACTATCACGAAGCAAACCCGTCATTTGAGTCCAGGAGTTAAACATTCCTAGAACGCTCGTTCATAAAAATTCTGACTAAAATGAACGAAGGAAACTGTCGACGAGAAACGGTTTAAAAAGGAAAAATGGATTGACAGAGGGCTGGTAGAAGGTTAGAAACTGAAAATCCCTGGTATCGATGGCGGTGTGTGGTCAAAGGGCCCGGTTTCATTCACCCGAAGACGACCCAGCGCGCTCTCTTTCGTTTCAAGGGCAAAACGCGAGCGTGCCCGTTCAACTATAAATCCACGGAATTCTCTATAGGCAGCTTCTAAACTTCTTCTTCTTCTTCTTCTTCTTCTTCTTCTTCTTCTTCTTCTTCTTCTTCTTCGTCTTCGTCTTCTCCTCCCCTCTTCGCCGCGAATTGCATTATGCTAAATTGTTTGGCCCGGCGAAGAATTTTAATTAGGCGCGCTCTATAATGCGGCCAGCTTCACTTCGGCTCCTTTTCGGGATCGTTTTTCTGCTCGTAAAACGCGGCCGAAGGCATTTCGGCCGTCATCTTCCGATCGTTCCGATATGGATTTCGTGGAAACTTCGCCGGGCGAAGTCGAAGTTGAAGTTCCCCGAAGAATTCGACCGTCTGCCGGGGCTATAGCTGCCACTTCGCGATCGCAGGGAAGTTCAGCGGCCGGACCGACTGCAAGGGGAATGGTTTTCTTCTGATTATCGTGCATCACAATGGAAATTGAAATTCCCTTTGGTAATTACGATGATTTATCGGGGAGTCTTGTAATGAAGTTTTCAGTCGATTCTTCAGCGATTGAAAGTTCATTCGCACTGTTCCTTTTCTGGGCCGAGAAGTTCGATTTCTCATCTTTGAGTTTGTTATGACCTCAAACAATTTAATGACATAATTTTTTGTGTGAAATTTATCGGGTTATCCCATGAGTAACGTCGTTTTTACGTGCGACTTCAAGGGTGAATAATTCCACAATTGCGCTCATTTTTAGTGATCGATACATTGAACATTAATTTAGGTGTCTTCGTCCCTCTGCTTCAACAGTTGTTCAACTCGATTTGTAACAAATTTTTATAGTTTTAAAAGAATTCATTCTAATGTAATTTAAAACGTGATTAACTTTTAGAAACTGTCGAGCACCTTTTCGGTGTGATAATGTTACTCGAACGCCAACATAACATTTTTCCACCAAAAATTAATGCAGTCTTTAATAATTAGTTTCACTGGAGCCACCAGTATTTATCGATGCTACTTCTATATTAATCCTTAACACTAGATCCACCGACGATTAACGTGCAAAAATTACATAGGTAATTCGAGGAAACAATGTCTATTTATACCTTTCTTTATCTTTATTATATAAACCTTAGAAAGGGTATAGCTTAACTATATAAACTTTAATAAGGGTAAGCTTGATTATATTATCCTTACAAGGGTGAATTATAAGGTATTTTATCGTCTCTTCTATTGTAATGATAAATAAGTGGCTAGTTATTAATATTTTGCATCAGCCCAGTGCTGTCTAAATTTTTCGAATCCTCCTATATTACCTATGAAACTCTAAATCTTTCTACATATCTTCAACGACTTACATTTCTCCAAGATAACGACTGACAGATCCAAGATCCGTGACGTAGAATCACGATTATTATTTCTGCCGGCCGATATCCGGCCAGGGCGAGGATCTCCGTGATCGAGGGCTATCGTTTCATTCGTTACCTTAATCACGGAATCGCGTTAGAGGCACGGACCCCTAGAAACGGTCCCAGGTTTTATCCTCTCCTCGTTCTCGAGTGAACAGCCATCGTCGTCCAATTTTCGCCGACGACCATTAGGTTCCGGCGCTCGTTCGTCAAGGTCCGCAGTTCTCTCGCAATAAGAAATGAAGTGAGCCCGAAGAGCATTATAACGAGCTTCACGATGTCGCGCACGTATCGTCCCAACCCTCTTTCTTCACCCTACCGGCGACCTTGCGTTTTAAAAACTTCCAGTCCACCCTTGCTCACCGTTCTCCATCTCTCTCTCTCTCTCTCTCTCTCTCTATTCCTCTCTCTATTTATCTCCCTCTTTCTCCGCTCTCGTTCACGGCGAAACAGAGACGGAGGGCTGAGGAGAGAAAAAATTAAAGTTGCGACATGTACCGACCATCCATCTGCCACCCTCGGGCCACGAGTTAACGCAACATTATGTGCTCCTTATGGCACCGGCAAGTTAACGGGCTTTTCACTTTTGCACCACCGAAAATAGCGGTTTTTTTTTCAGGAATTTTTGTGTAAGACAGCTAGCAGAGATGTTGAAATGAAAATTGGAACGTTTGTTGTGTGTACTTTGAACTGTGTGTAGAATTTTTGGGGGGTACAATACGGGGTTCTTTTTGTGTCAAGTGTAGCGCATGGTAGCTGCAACTGTAGAAACTTCTACTATAGTACTTACAAAATATGTACGTTCGTGTGAAAAAACATAGGTGACCTTGAAGGAAGCATAAAATTTTCCTTCCATCTTATTCACCCTTTGAAATCGTTTAAATTATGTATGAAAAGTTTCTCATACCGTTGCAGCTTGAGAAGATAATTCGGTAGTTTGTTTCATCTGATCCACCGTGTATAATAATTAAGATAGGGTATTATCCATTTTGATTGAGAAATACCGAAGAATGACGGAATGGAGGTAAATCAAATTCACGCCTCGATTTTTCGCTCAAGAAATCGCAATTTCTGGAATTCTAAAGGAATAGTAATTTTTGGAATTTTAGGATTATGTAGGATGGTGTCCTACCTACATGCGTACTAAATATGTCTGCAAAAATTTCAGGAATATCCGATGAATAGCTTTCGAGAAGCCTTGCACACGCGTTTTGAAAAACTGCTTTTGAGAAAAACGCATTTACGTGGCCCATCCCTTTTAGACAACCGAAAAATAGCTGTTTTTTTGAGAATTTTTTACAAGAAATCTACCAGAGTTAATGAAATGAAATTTGGACAGTTGATGACTCGTACTTTGAACCACGCGTACAATTTTTTGTGTAACAAAATACAACATTATTTTTGTGTTAAGTGTAAGGGATGCAACCCTTGCACGATAAAAGAGGTTTCCTGTGTGCAGCGTACACTGAACGCTCACAGCACCGCCATTTTCTTGAATTTCAAAAAATCCTTTCAGGGATATATTCTCAAGGGTTCAAAGTGTCCAGAGAAAAACCAAGTATCGCCAAATTCATCATTTTCTTAAGTGACAGACCCCTTAATGCGATCATGCAGCGGTGAGACTCGAGGATTGCCTTTTTAACGAACCGCTAATCCACCGCCTGATTCGCTGGCTGGTGTCTTTCGAAATGAATGCGTCCGATGAATATTGATAATGCCAGCGACGGGGCGGAGATTACGCGATTATCCGGCGGATTAATTATTCGCCAACGCTACTGGTTTCTAACCGCCGCGGTGCTTTGATCTTCCGCCGTGGAAATTCGGGCGAGGGTGTTCACTTTCTTCTTGTTAATTCATATTGAATTTCGATTTTTATTTGATTATGCGTAACCGGGACCACTATGATAACTTCGCAAATATTGATTTCAGCGGACGTTGGTTCAGATCAGTGTTCCCTACAGTGGATTCCATGAGATGAGATGTCTGTTAATAAAATTTATTGGAGTGTAAGGAGCAGCAACATTCTTCCCATTAATCTTCTTTTTAGTGATTCCTTTTCACAGCATGTACAAATTTGTAACAATTAAAAACAGAATTGTTTTTTACATTAATGTTTCATTTACGTGAATAAATTCTCTCATTAAAACAATTTTTATTTCATATAATGTCGTCCTAAAATTAGGGTGGCAGGAGTTACTCGTGAAATACAGGTATGGATTCTGCGATTTTTTGAAAATTGTATAAGAGTTTTCCGATAAAATAAGTTTGGGAACCAGCGGTTTAGATGAATGTTGATTACAAGGGTCGTCTGAATACAAAATTAACGGTTTTGATAAAACTTTGGAAAAATATAGAGATATTTGTAACATGAATAATAGTACACTTCATTAGCAGTTTTATATCCATTTGCCTTCATAATGCAATTAAATAAATGAAACTTCAACAAGATTGAATTTATTCCTTGAAATCTTTAAAATATGTAATTTTTACTTTGCTAAATTATTGAATGTCCTTCTTTCATCAATTTGGATATAATAAATTGCGTAAACATCCGCAGTCTGGTAATTGCGAGTGTTCAGTTTAACTTAACACCATGATCTACTAATTCTCGTGTCTCATAATTCACTCTACATTCATTGAACGCGTTTTCTCAGCTGGGCCAATGACCTGATGATTTCTTCGCTTCTAATGTGTACATATTGGCGTTCAGCAATAATGATTAAACCAGCGAATTGTTCAATTCACGATCCACGTTTCCTGATGTATTCTGCTCACGTGAACTCTGATCAGCCTTTTAACCCCTTGAGGACGATGAACTGACATATGCGGTCCGAGGAATCATTCACCGTGTGCTATGGGCCACCACAATGGTCGAGGCAGACTTGTTTATTATATGCTTTAAAGTTGCATATTTAAATAAATTGTCACGTCAGCGTGATTTATTAAAATATGTACGTTTCGTTGCATATTTACTCAAACCACTTAATAATTGACAGCATACATATTATTATAATTAGCCTGTGGATATTTATCCAAATATACATATTTGGACTTCCATATTTCCTATGTTAATACAATTATATAAATAAAATTTCAAGAAGACTGCATTTGCTCCCTGCGCTGTTTCAAATATGTAATTTTTATTTTGCTATGTTATTAAACGGCCATCATTCATGAACATCCGCAGTCTAAGTATAATGATACACTTAGTATAACATCTTCTGCCACAAAAATTTGTAGCGCATGGTACACATTTTTAAAAATGTGTAATATCGTTCTTAAACGATTGTACTTATTTTTAATTGACGATACATTGAACATTAATTTTGGTATCCTTGTTCCACTACATAAACAGTTCTTCAACTCGATTTTCAACGACCTTCAATAGTTGTGATACAATACATTTTAAGTCAATTGCAACCGATGGGAATCATTCAATTGTTTGTCAAGTACAAAATTATCGTGTCACCTGGATAGGTAGCTGATACGTACAACAAGTTTTCAGTTACTCAAATACCAAAAATTCCATCCGATTTACAGTATTCCTGGTTACAGGTCTCTGCTACAGTAATCCACATTTTCCAAATTCCATTGCGTGCACAGTACAATTTTTCCAAAACAAAATCGAATAGTATTTTCATATTTACTTAACACATATTTTGAAAAATAGAGAACATCATTAACCAGGAGATGTAACAGTAACGCTGGAGGTACAAAAATTATTTCTGGATCATTCGACAGTCGAAACTCTCAGGTTTGGTCGATCGAACACGGTGTTACGCGATTTTTATTTATTCGCGAGCGACGAGTGCGTATTCACTCGCGAACACTGGATTTTCGCTGGAAATCCCGGTGCCAAACGGGATTAAAAACAACAACAGAAAAAATACACGCGCGCGGGCGCTGCGGAGGGGAGGAAAAACGTGAAAAATTCATAGACAGATTACACGCGGTCCCAGAACGAGATATTTTACAAGCGAGCCTCGAGTGTCCTCCTTCGCCTCGATGGACTTTGACGTTCCCATTTACCCCCCATTACACGCCTCGGTGTTTTTACATACGAACAAAAAAAATTATATTTAAACAATTCAGATGGACGAGAGTGGATTTTTATTGCGTTCGCGACGTGAACGATGCTGAAAACTTGTCGACGGTTGATGGACGGATTATGGTACTGAATTCTGTCGATGCTCCTCTTCAAAAACATTTTAATGTTTGTAGCATAAAATAATAAAGAATTATTGTTTGTAAATGTTTGTTTTTAGAGTCAAGTTGTTAACATACCGATGTACCTCTGCTCGCTGACTAACTGTTGTTTTTAATTTATTTATTCCCTGATCTCTGTTTGGTTTCTTTTTTAACTGTACACAAGATTGGTGTTGTGGCAATGAGTTTTATTTAATTAAAAAAATTACATTATATCAAATGAGAAATAAAGGCAGATTTTTAATACAAAATAAAGCTCTACAAAAAAGTGACTAACTTACTGTATCAACCTAATATTTTGGCTATATCTATTTAAACAAACATTAATGGGCGTATGTTTATAGATGCATTTTTACTCGTTTCTATTAATAGGATATATTGGCACATTTCGACCTTCTAAATTAACCCTTTGCTCTCCTAGTATGCCTGTCAGGTACTCCGTTGGTTTGTCCATTTTATCTGCCAATTTTTCAATACCATTTTATGTTGGAGTTGCTGGTCTATTGTATCAGAAGATGCTTGGAGTGGAAAGGGGTAATGTTCCAAACTGTAGGAGCATACAGAATTAAGTTGAGTCACAAATAACTTTCGATTCATCTTGTTACACTTATTAATTATTTAACAGATAATTCCTCGCTGCTTCTCTTCGTACAATATTCCGTCATACTTGTGCTGGAAATACTTCAGACACCGTGTACACTATCCTACTATTAAAATGAGCCACGTCGGATTTAGACGTGATTGATACGTCCGAATGATCCGACCAGTTCCTTTTTCTTTTAATATCCGGCGAATATCGGTACGCTTGTCAAACGGCAACGTAATTTTTCAACGTTACCTCTCGAGTAAATTAGCGAATTCTATTTGTCGAATCGAACGCAGCCGTTGTTCGTGATTTATTCCACGCGATTCTCCGTAACTTCGTAGAAGGAAATTATTTTTGACGCGTTGCAGCTTCACGCGAAGTGGCATCGTTCCATCTCTCGATCATTTATCATCGCGGGCCCGAAGCGTCCCTGCGAATCGGTGATCGATCGTCAGCGATCGATTCGGACAAGATGCCGTGCTTAAAATGGAACGGGCTGAATTCCTGTTTCTTGTCGAATTATACGCTTCTCGAGAGACACGCGCAGCTCGTCCCCTGGCTTTTTTAGTCTCGCTTTGCCGGTAAACAATTGAAATGGATTTCAATATATCGGAGCCGAACCTAACAAAATTTTATTAGTTTCAAGCGCTAATTCTGTATGTAGTATGACGAGTAATCATTTAATCGCTTTATTTTCACTCTGTTTCTACCATTTTTATAATATTGTATAGTTAGTTCGAACACATTTATTTTATATTAACACTCAAAAGCTACCATAAAAAAAATCACGTTAACCTTAAAGGCTATCAAGGGTGAAATTTCACTGATAGCCTTTAAGGGTTATATTTACAGGTAACATTTAAATTGTCGACCTTCCATTTGCTGTTGTATTTGACACATTATAGTTCTAATACAATGGCATACATCATTAATTTTTTTTATTAATTCTTCACGTGTTTACACTTTTTCGTTAATACAATGTCAAAGTTCATTATGCAGACAATTAACATAATGTGAACAACTGGAAAGGCGACAATTTGAAAATTACCTGCAAAATTGATATAAAATCAAAAGTAGAATAAAATAAATGCGTTAGAATCACTGTTTCATTGTAAGTATGCAAACACGTTTACTGCCGCAGTGAAAACAGCCATCCTTAGTCAGACGCGACATAAACTGCTATTTTTAATACGTTGATTGCCGTGGAAGTCATCGATGACCGGCGCACCAAATTTTCCTTCATTAAATAATTACTAATTTCATTAAAGTCTTGAATAGAATCAATATTGTAATAAGAATAAGAGGGCATGGCTGTGCAGTTGAATAGCTACATATTTTTTTTTCGTGATTTGTGTTTGATATGAATCATTATAGTATGTCTGATCACCTGCTCACCCATACCTATGGGAGTTTTCACTGTGGCAGTCAACGTGTTAATATAAATCATAAAGGATAAAAATATACAGTGACTCACCAATTTGTTCACGCCATTATGTCACTTCAATATTCTTCTATTTAACACTTTTTTAAGGCAGTGTTATTTGAAGCAAGAATATGTCATCTCTAATAAATAACATTTTAAATACGCTTGAAAATTTTGTAGTTGGTTGTTTGCACTGGAATTAAGACAGAAAATTGATTATGAAAATATTTGAACAATTTCGTGAGTCACTGTATAAGCACAATACCCTTTGAAGGATCACTAATGAGTGATACCTTCACGCACGCTCTACTAACACAGAACACATTTCCTAAGTGACCTAACAAAGACCAGTCTCAAATTTAAAATAATAAATAATAAGAAAAAATACACAATCACTTCACACAAACACCGATAGCAAAGACACAAAAATACCAGAAACAGCAGAGTGGATTTCAGTTCTAATACAATTAAATGGAACGAAAAATCTGTTGCGGGGAGGTATAGAGAGCATTAAACGGCGTGGTAAAGCGCGTAAGACGATAAGCAGCGTTTAAAAGTCGAGGACAGTGATTTATTCGGGACATGAGTTGTACGAGCGAACGGGACGAGGGACAAGGGACTGGAAGAGGAAAATCCACTTTTCCCGCTGCACACGAAATCCCTGTATCGTTGAGAATCATCTCTACGAATGTATATGTATATACATATGCACGCACAGACGCGAGTCCGTGCAGGCTGTACGAACGCTGACGGAAACAAGGATCAGACGTAAGTAGAAAATAAAGGAAACTCCGGTAGACGGAGGAAGGGATAGCTACGTATGTCCTTTCGAGTATGGATACGCGTTTGAAACCGATTCTCGAACGTTTCCCGGATATCTCGAGAGCTTCGACAAAGGAATAACTTTTCAGAGACAGAGGGAATTCGACTGGCGATTAATAATGGAGGAATAAAAGGGAACGAGAGTCCTCGTAGCTCGAAGCGAAAGGCTGTGCACTTGATCGAACTTAGCTGAACTTTCCTAGGTGCTTTATATTATATCCCTCGCGACGTTCTGTGGAAATTAAACGGTCGACGTTTGCGTAGCCTCGTGCGTTCCTGTTTGACGCGACAGCCACAGTGAAAACAGTCATCGTTGGTCGGACGCTATATAAATTTGTCTTTTGTGTGTAAATTTTAACGGAAAAAATGTTTAAGTGTTCAGTATTGTATATTAGTAGTTATACTAGTGTTGCAGTGGTAAATTTATTCAGAATGTAGTCAACGTTAATAGTTATTTAATTAAGTCGTGGCGCCGATCAGCGGTGACCACCAGTGAAAATTACCACAGCTAGTCAGACACATTATAGAATGCTGTTATGAATACGGATTGTTAAGAATAAAAATAGTGAACTATACGATCATTTTGTACAGTTATACTGACGCTGACATCAGTCACAATTTTATGAAAATTAATAATTATTTAATTGTGCCGGCTGACATGAGCCTGCGTGTAGTTAATTATTATATTTAACCGTTCGGTAAAATTTTAGATTTCTTAGTTTATTTAGTACAATCTTGGAATGATGCAAATATCAATAACTGTACATTTGAATAGATTGATATTCACTTATCGTTCCCTAACATCCGTTTTAAAGGCGCAGTTCGTCCCAGTTGTATAGAACATCCTGTGCATTATATAATTATTTAAAAACCTGGGTGAAATTAGCCAAATAAGATTTGCGAGAATAAAAATTAATATAATTAACCCTTCGGTACAGCTTCAGATTTATTATTGTCTTTATTTGATAGAATTTTGGAAAGTAATGCAAATATAAATAAATGTACATTTTAAAACAATTAATATTCGCTTTTTGAGGGGCGATTTGGTAAATACGCGATCGCGCAGGCAAATGAGACACGAAGATGTAAAATTAATGAATGTACAATATAACGTGATATTTGAACCTGGAACGGGTAATATCGAGATTAATTCAGTCGTTGGATCGTACACGTTAATCACCCCTTCTGACATAGCCATTGTCAATATTATCCTTGGCAGGTTCATTTTCATTTACACGATGACGGGCCCGCGCTTCTCGTTTTACATGTAAATACAACGGATAATATGATTTCCCTCGACTAGTTTCACCGCTGTGCCATTGACATTTTGTCATTTTAATTATGTTATTCGCTTATGAGCCACCGCGTGTCGCGACGGTTCGGTCAAAAGGAATATTTAGCTCTCGTGGACATTCAAATGAAAATCAAATCTTTGTCATCTCTCGTTTTTTGTACCTCCGATAACAGAACTTTATTAGATGAACTGTTATGTTAATAACATATAATAATGCTTAATTGTAAAAACTTATAATCGTGTAACCACCCATCGCCACGTGTCACCGACATACTATTGTCCACTGAAAAATTGTCCCGAATGCAAGGAGTTAACACGTTGACTACCACAGTGGAAACTTCCATACAAGGTCAGACACACTATAATATGTCAATAAAATTTCAAAACTCTCATTAACACATTCTCTACCATGGTCGATTCCAGAAAAACTTCCACCACAGAGCATGCTTTATTTTCATCAATTATCTCTGTCACACATGTGTGACGTTGAGCTCTCAAAACAGAATCGACGCGTCACACGTATGTGACACTGCTAGCGAACGTGTTGTATTTTGGATCACGAGTGTGACTCGTTATTGTACAGCATGAAGTTAAACGATGAAAAATTTCCTTCTAACATTCTCTTTTATTTGCCTTTAGAACAGATCTACTGCACCCTGGCCCGGATACTGATCTGCCCTTTCACACTAATCCAAAAAAATCACACGTAGAAAAAAAACAACAATATATCGTAAATAGTACATTCGAACAATTCCCAGCCCGTCGCTGAGAACTCGGTTCTCGTTGGACACTCGGCTATCGCAGGGAATCAGCCGAACGGCGACAGGAGACAAGAATTAGACGCAAGTGGAAAACGAAGAAGAAAATAAAGAGAAGGAAAGACTGAGCATGTGGGTGGGTCGGGGCTCGGAGGGAGGAAGATAGGGTAGAAGAAAGGCAAGGAGACGTGTACCAACACAGAGCAAAGGGTCGATCTATTCGAAAGGCAGTCCGCGAACGTGTCTCCAGGCTCCGGTGGACGTATCTCGAGGAGTTGGCTGAAGGGTGGCCACGACACAGCAGAAGAAGAAAGGGGTTGGTCGTCGAGATGAGGGTCGAGGAGGGGATGATAGACTCGGTTCTCGAAGCAGTTACCGATACGATGGCCGATGGGTGCAGCGGCGGCGGTATGGGCGGCTGGAGTGGGGGACCGAGGGACAGTTTTTTTCATTTTTATCGGAAGAAAAGAGTGGTTCCAAGGCTGTAATGGAGTCCAGGCACGTATCCGTCGTGCACACGCCAGCAGAGCCCGCGGCTTTTCCAGCCAGCCATCCCCCTTCAGATCCACCCTTACTTCCCTTGCTCTTTCGAACCCCCTCCAACGGCGCTGCAGCTTGACAGACCGACGTTAGATCCCCTTAGCTCGTGCACCGGCTACGCCAACAAGCTTTTACACCGGTCGATTCGCGTATGCCGAACGAAAATATACAGGACGCCTTGAAATTTGTGTTACCGACGGGATAGGGGCGTTTTATTAATGACATGCGCCAGCAGTCGTACGTTTCGGGATGAATCGATTACTGTAACTATGAACACTGCTGCTCCTCCCTCTTGTTCTCTCAGATGTAATCGACTGCTATGGTCATTTAGTAGGGAAGCTATAGTTTTAGGTGGGCGTTGAGACAACCAATGTATCAGCAACAATACAGCCGCGATGAAGACCACCGATAAACAAAAGACAGGGTACATAATATTGCACGAGCATCTTAATGGTCTAGTGATAGACACCTCTTAGATACGAGATCACAATACTTGAATTTGTAGTTAAGTAAACTAAATTATTATCCTATTTTGTACTTCATTTTACTTGGGGTACCTCAGTAGTTACCGAGGAATATTTTTTAATCTATCGACCGTCTACGTCCGAAACCATGCATAGAGATATTCGTAATAACATGATTTATCAACATGCAAAAGCTGATTAAAATGTGAGACGACCACTTTGGTAGCTTTCCTTGTCAGCATCGATCGGTATGGACTTAGTTGGGGGAGCCTGCAGTTTTAGATGCGTTTTGAGATGCTAATGTAAGAAATGGTAGGACAGTCGATAAGTACAATCTTAATTACTTAGGACAGGCGTTTGAAAGGAAAACAATTAAAGCAGAGTACGAGTGGAATCATAGCGAATAGGATTGATCAAAATCTAGATACAAATAGTTGAACAGTGTCTTCTGAGAAGGCGGAAAGTAAAGACATGTTACTTATTTTATATGTCGTAATGAATTATTTTGTTTGAAGGTACTAAAGTAATGCACGAACATTGTGATAGTGTCATGTGCAAGCTCATAGTGTCAGCAAGAACACAGAAAATCACTCGTTTCTGACAATCCTCCATCAGAGTCTCATGCGGTGTCTCGAAAGTCTTAGGGAAAAATTTGATTATTTTTTAAGCAAACTTAGCTTTCTATTAAACAGGAGGCGTATTTTACACAAAATTTCTCGTTCTTTCAGGTAACGTACGGCAAATTTTCATAGCAAAAATAGAAACTCTAAAAATACCAGACTTATGATGACTTCTCTAGCAGTTACTAACTAGGCAACTCCCAAGTTGCTCAATTAACACTTTGAGTGTCATGCCATTCATATATGGGTGACACTTATTAATATTTATTTGATCATGTATAGTGTTAGTAAATGTACCTAGCAAGGTCTAATATGACCAATAGAAAAATTATGAAAGTTACTGATAATATTGATCGAACAGAGTATAATTTGAAGTTATGTTCATGCGACAATTCACCAGCCACCATGACCATATCAAACACACAGTTACATTATTCTCTTCCAACGTTTTCTTTTCCCGACTTCCTCTATTTCAAGCCTTTTAACGACTTCCTGTCTATCCTTACTTATATGTCCTTTTCTCAGGATTTCGTGCAGGTCTGGTCAACGTCACTCGCACATTTGGCAACCAAGCTTCTAGGATCCCCTGCACTTACGACCACTTTCACTTTCACCCTTCGATGTTCGACTTTCCATCTCCACTCTATTCCTCCCCAGCTTCATCTCTTTGGAAAAAGCATTATAAATCCCAGAAACAGTATACCATTTTGCTCTGTCTGTTAGACACTCTCTATCAGCGTCCACCTCTAATATTCCGCATGACTTCAACGTACACGGTCATATAAAATTTATATTTTATGGTATATTTATTATTGTTACACTTGCTATAGGATAATCATTTATTTAGTAATAAATTGAGTACGCGTGAAAGAATTCTATACAATGTTTTATAACATGTTGAACGCCGTGGCGGTAACCGGTGACCGACACCTGAAATTCACTTTAATTAAATAATTATTGATTGTCGCGAAATTCTGAACAAACTTCATACTGAAACAATAATGTAGGAACAGAAAAACACGACTGACTACTCAAATCTTCTTTTTCTTCACGATTTATATAAAAAATAGTAAAGTATATCGTGTTCGATTAAGTATGGCCGTTTTCACAGTGACGTTCAACGTGATAACAGTTTATAAACTTTCTAACGTTCAGCTAATACAGCGTGGCACTCAGTCAATCTATCAATTCCAAATAAACTCAAATATATCAGAGCCTTATAAATCATCGCAGTCACAAGGAACGAAACAATTTACAATTAACAGTCTATAATCTCTGGAACCCCTGCGTTCGACCCGAAATGCTCTCGCGGAACAAGTTCCACCGTACCATCCGGTGGAATCAAAAGATCCAAGGGGTCCGACATAACACCTGTTTCCCCCGATTGTTGAATCGCGAACAAACACGGTATACTGCCGTGTCGACGGTTCCGATCCCTCGACGAGAGAGAAAAAAAAAAAGGAACTGCTACTCGTTTTCGATGAAATCGCGGATTTTCGTTGCGTCGGCGAGAGCCGTGGAGCGATGGCGGGTGTACACACATCGAACACGGCCGGGAGGGTGAATAAAAATGGTAGAAAAGAATGTGACGGGCGGGAGCATGAAACGCGTCGCGACGAGTACACGAGCTTATCCGTGAAGTGCATCGGTGGCTGGGTACTCGCGAACCGGTATAATAAGTGTCAAACGCACGGTGATTATGTGATGTACGAGCGCCGCGAGCTATGGCCGCTGTCTAATTACCGTTTCCCTCCCTCCAAGAACAATGCGAAGGAATTTAATCTGCCGCCGATTAATTGCCGGCGATACAACGAGAAAAGTGACACGGCTACGGTCACGTGCTCCGTGAAATCTCGAATTCACTATACCGTGACGTACATACGTACACTCATGTTCATAAGTCACCGGACACTTGATCATTTTCAGCAACATGATTTCAGCAAAAATTACAAAAATGATTATTAGAACGTGGATACAATTTTTTGGATTGATTTTATTATTTTCTGTTGTTATGTTCATCTGTTTTATGTTAATGTAATTACTGAATATGATATTAATACTATGCACGTATAATTTGAATAAATATTTACAAAACGAGACTGTACGCGTAATTATGTTTCTAATACATTTTCAACTCTGTCAGAAGATAGTTTATACACACTCTTTGTCTGCTTTGGAAGTTTTATTCAAAGGTAAAGAGAGACTTATGGAAGAAATTAAAAGAAGGTTGGAAAGAAATTGGTCCCGAAATATTATAACCTTTAATCGAAAGAACGCCGCAATTAGTCCAAGCGGTCATATCCGCCCGAGGCGGACACATCGATGAGGAGAAAATGTAAGATTAATTACTTATTTTTGGTAAAATCTCTAACATATGATTTCAATTACATATACTGTACATTATAAACAATTAACTAGTGCTAACTTTCTTTCATAATGTAGGTAATTTCATATTGTGATATCGTCCTCCTCTAATTCTACTAATTGTAAGTGTCCGGTGACTTATGGACGGGAGTGTACTTTGTTCACCGTGTACACGGTGTCTACAAAAGGTTGCGCCTAACTGAGGCACAATGTGATGCTCTTAAAGTAGAATGAAAAACGTTTGTTAGCGTGTAAGGTAAACTTCCATGTGTCACGCGCTACACTAATCGTGTGTGATTAGTGAGTTTGTTGTTAGAGCAGATAGAGCTCGTCGCTATCTGTTGAGTGGTCTACACGATGTTGATTTTCAGACTGGTTTTTTTGGAGAACTTGACTATGTTGAAGTCTCGTCACACTTGAGGGATGGGGATACTGGTTTAAGAGAACGCGTGAAGTGGTTAGAGTTTAAAATATCGACCAGAGTAGGTGACGGTCGCTGAATTTGCTTCGTTAAAAATTGTTCCATGATGAACACTTTATCACGAGTGTGACTCATTATTGTAAGGCTAGAGGTTAATTGACATAGGCCCTAAACTTACTGTAGTGGGTATGGAAAACCCCTATGGGCGTTTGGGTAACATACTTAATAAGCAAGCTTACTGATCTTCCGCGTTGAATAAATTTGTCACAATTATTCTGATGAGAAACTTATATACAATAATCTGTAAATATTGTTGTCGCGTTACACTGTTCTGTCACTGTGTTGGATGACCAACCATTTTCCAACTGAACTTGTTTTTTCATTATCACTAAACAAAACTATATGCAGAATACAATGCAACGTCGGGTCCATTGTCTCCTCTAGACTCACTCACGCATTCGTTAAACAACCAAACCATCAACAGTCTACATCTACGTGACTTCGAATCACTAGCTATTATTTTCAAACCAAACATCCGTCGAAGTGTCCAGCTTCGAGGTCCTTATTATCAATTACAGGAAAGCTAACCAGAGTCGTGCTAACTACCTTTGAACCGTCTAAAACACCTCAATTCTAACAGTCGGACCAGGTAAAAGACAATTAATCTTTCAAATGTACGCAGCAGCTATTTACTGTCCTCTGTTTGGGGATAGGAATTCGGTAGTGGGTCGGAAAGCTCAGTGGAAAAGCATTGGCCTGACAAACGTAAGGCCTAGTTTACATTGGTAGAGTAAATGGGAGGGTAAGTGAGGCTGGTAGTACAAATCCATTTACTGTACTCTTGCAAACGATTGTGCACATGGTTGGTAGAGCACTAAAGGTAGTAGTTGGTAGAGCAGAGTGGATAGCACTGTGATAGAGTGGCTTTACAGCTAGCCTTCTTCCATCATTGCATATTTTATTTTACTGGGCGCTCTATCACCTACTACTCTTGCGTGAATAGGTTCAGTTCCTTAGAGTGCAGTTATTAGGCCAAAAATTAGCATTGCGCCTCAACACTGGTCCATCCGACTATCTCTCCGTTACACAAATAAGGTATGTACTCTCTGTCCGATAAAATCGTATCACCCGGTTCCGTTATCTCCGATTATTCCTGTGTACCGACGTCACTCGTCCATGATATTTCTATTCCAGTGGGGAAAATGTCAATCGGGGATGTTCGGTTGAAAAGGACCGTGTCGCCGGCGTCAATCAACGGCGCCGAAATAAAATCGTAACGCGCGGCAAACGGTCATTCTGACGTTGAAGACTCGATTGATAGATACGCTGGATTATTTATCGGCTCGGGTTGTCGTGCCATTAGCGATCAGACACGATGTCGAATCGATACTGCCGATACCGGTTCGTACACCGTCATCCGGTAACAGAATGCATTACTGTTCTATTCTTATTTGACATAGCCAGGGGATTGTTGATACTTATAGAGCACAGAGTGATTATTTACTGGTACCTATAAAGTTGATTAATACCTAGAAGAGACACTGACACAGACATGTGACACCACCCAATTGAGGCACGTCGATTTTTATAGAATTTTGATATAATGTAGTATTCGAAAATATATTCTATACATGTTTTTTTTATATTGGTAAACATCCATGTTGAAGGGGTAAATTGAATACTTGAATTTGGGGTTGAGAAACCTATTTCGAAACTAATAGGTGTAGACAAAAAGTAATGAAAATTAATTGTCACCATTCAGGGGATGATTAACGATGTGTAATGTAATTTAATTGACAGAACATCATATAAATACATTGAAATCAATCGTATACCTAAAGAGGGTTGATGAGTACGCAATGTGACTATAGTTCGCAACGTAATTATAATATGTACTGTGATGGTAAAACTAAAAATTGTAATTTATCCATATTTTTGCCTGGGTCTGCAGTTTGTGTTTACCAATTTTGTTTTATTAAAAAAAACTACAAAAATGAGTTACTTTTTAATACATTTTTTAAACAAATAAGGTTTTCGAATATCTGCTTACGCAGTGAAATTTGTCATTTAAAAAGACACAATTTACATTCTGAATTTTTAGTTTACACCTAATAGTTTTCCCGATGTTTGATAGCAAAGCTTCTTCAACCCCCAATTGTGAAGGCTGATTTTACCCCTTCAACGTGAATATTTGCCGATAAGGAAAAACATGTATCGAATACTTTTCCGAATTCTACATTATATCAAAATTGCATCAGAATTAACGTGTGTTAATTGGGTGACATCCCCTGTAAGTACCACTAATTTATTTTCAATTTGTCCTAAAGTTAGAAATTGTTTAAATTTTCGCCAAATGGCATCTTTACCCTTCCTTGCTTTGCCTCCTATGGATTCAGTGGAAAATTAAAAACGGGAGCTAATGACGATTTTATTGGTCTCGAAATTCACAAAATTTTTAAAAAACACACGAAGGGATGAATGTAGTTAATTTTGAATGAACTCCTTAGGTCTCCCAAAATTTCTTTTGTGGTTGATTTATACATAATATTTCCTTATCTACGAAACAGTTAATTCTTTCCATTACTTGTTTTTACCGTTTCTTCTCATATTTTGATACTTAACTACCGCCTTACACGAGATCTTCAGCAATCTTTTAATTTACAATTAATTACACAGTGACCTACCGTATAAACAAACTAACCAACGTATAACATTTATCTGCTTAACACTTATCTAATTAATCCTCAACCGTACCACATTTTCCCAATAGAATTTACCCCCTGATGTCACATTGTCACAATGGTAAAAAACCCATATAATGAACAAATAAACAGTTAAATTTGCTTATTCTTTTATTGAAAATAATAAAATGAAACTTCTATACATCCAAGCACAAGAGTTTTCGCATCGTGCACAAATAATAAAGCGATGCGCAAGGCACACTGCTTTTTTACATTTATCGCATTTTTGCAAGAACAATGTGTGAAATTGACACAAAGGGACGGATGAGGGTTAAATCATGAAAATATTATTCGTTCGTCACATTCATTATGCTCATCTCCATCGTTTCGGGTATGAAAGTCGATAGGAGCTCGAGGCCGGCGAGCCGTTCGCCAAATTAATTCGTAGCCTTCGTTCGTGAGAGGAAACAAGCGGACAGGAAGATTTATCGGATCGTTAGAAGCAACGTGAGGTGTTAAGCATGCTCGCGATTCTTGTTGTCCGAACCACCGCGGCGGCGAAGGAAGCGGGCGCGGAGGGGGATTTGCCGAGGGCAATTAGAAAACACCGCTAGGCCAGAGATTTATGAATTACTCGATTACCCGTTGCCGCGAGCAACTGGAAGGATCAACGATTACTCTTCAAATGGCTTGTAAATAATTGTTTCTCCGGCTACTATGAATCTTAATACGCGGTCGGCGATTAGCCGGGAAGAGTAATTGGCTGGCTGGAGTTCCTTCTCCGCGCCGAGGTAAATAAAGCCTGTACACGCTGAAATTCCTCCGGGAAGATTGAACGAGGAGAACCGGGGGAAATCGTGGAAACGGAGAGGCTGTGCAACGGATCTTTCTATAGGAAACATGTTTCTATTCGAACGTCCTGACCGTATCTCTGGACGCTGATAAGGAGCCAGCGTGGCCGAAAGGAGGCGAAGAGAATGGATGGATTTAATTGGAAACAGAGGAGACACGGAGTCGGTGATCTGGTGCCTGATATCGAGACCAAGGGAAAATTGTGGCAATTATTGGATTACTTTATAGATTCTTGCGGATTTCTTAAGCTATTGGCTCTTTTTTAATACATTCTTTCCAGTAATCGAATTTAATTGTTTATACTCACAGGGGAGGGTATTGGGACCGTCCCCTCACGATTTTGATGAAACTTTACAGGTTCGTAGAGTAGCCAAAAATAAGAGACACGTACTTTTTTTTAGCTACGAATACTTAAGTTTAAGGGGTGGAATCACCCTCTGAAGATTGGCACCCTCGAGGCTATCTCGAAAACTGTTAAAGATAAAAATACAATGTTCCTAATTAAAGTTTGCATTTCTGTTTATCTCTTTACGAGATTCAGCGTCAGAAGATATGAGAAAATTTCACATCGCACGAACTCTATAACAGTACACACGTTTAGTGTGTATCCACCGTGCAGTAAAAATTTGACAGTCGCCGCAAGAATGTATCGCGAGAAGTATCCAGAGCGTCAAACGGCCATCACGGACATCCTTTCGCAAATTAGAGTGCAATTTTCGAGAACACGGTGCGCGCCGTTCGAATTCCTCGGGCGATCGCGTTCCGGTAAATCGGACGAAACTCGCGGCACAACAAACATTTTCATACGTTCTTAAACCGTGAACTTATCGCATGAAATTGGCGTAACGAGACCACGAGAGTAACGCCCGTTCCTCTTTCTCTCTGTTCGCTTGGTAATTGGTAGTTCTGCCGGTATCCGCACGCGTCTCAAGGTTTTTGAACTCCAAAAGAATCCGCTCGCGCGCACACAAACGCGCACAAACGTAGCGAGAAAGAGAACAGGAGAGAGGAAGAGAGAGACAGAGAGGGAGAGAGGATTAAGAAAAGGTGCACACTCTGCGACAGAGAACGAAGAAGAAGGTAGAGAGGGAAACAAGAGGAAACGAAAGTAGACGGAGAGATAAAAGGAGTCACGATAAAGATGTTTCGTTGCTTCCTTCTTACTTCCGTTCGACGGATACGTCTTCCGGTATTTTTTGAGAAAACAGCCGGTCGTATCGTGGACCCTTCGACTTTTCATCCCAACATGGACACCTGAAAAGGAGTCCTGGAAAATCATACGGGACGATGGTCCTTTGTGGTCCGAGGACGAATTCGCGAAATTTATTTGTCCCGTCACTTTCCAAATTATCGAGTTAATTTGTAGCTGCCATCGAATCGTTGCCTCCTTCTCACAAGGGAAATTTAAAGAAAATGTTTCGTTTTCAGATTGAGAGGCCAGAATGGAATCGGTTTTATTTAGAATTTTATACAGCTTATTCCATTTTAATGTTTCTATGCGAATATCTTTCAAACTATTAGTGCTATCGAAAAATATTTGGGATGAAAACTGTATGATTTTACGGAGGGCATAATGCGATTTCTATAGGCTTTTCTTGGAATTTGTTTATTACTGTTTCCTGTTTACAGGAATAAGTATCTCTTTTGCGCAAATAAACAAAGCAATTAGCTCTCGAAAATATACTACCTACAGGCATCTCTAAATAGGTTATATAGTTTATCGTATTTAACAAGAATGTTTTACATAATTGTACTTTTTGTTACAAATCAGCGTGAGTTCAAAAAACGGCATCGTTTACAGATGTTAGGAGAGGAACACATTGGGTTTAGAAGAAAAACCTATCAAACGCGTGGGGTTAGTAGTTTTCTTATGGATGGATACATACGTGAAAAATGAAGGCTTTAAAATTTTATATTCTCAAAAATTTCGAACCTTCGTGAGCACAATAAAATCCTAATTAAAAGAATCTTGATTATCAGCTGTGCAATGCCACACTGTGTAATGCCATGGTTAAGTTTCCACAAAGGTTCAGTCGTCTTCAAAACAAGTAACTAAATAAACCTGTATCATAAAATTTCTATAAGTCATTAAAAAGAAAACTTTTCAATTTTATATGCTCCAAAATTTTATGTCCTTCGTGAACACAAGAAGAAAAAAATTAAAAGAATTTTTATTCTCAGCTCTGCAATACCATGCTCTTCATTATTATACATTATCTCTAAACAAAAGTGTGTCATACATTTCTTCAAGTCATTAAAAAGAAAACTTTTCAATTTTATATTCTCAACAATTTTATCTCCTTCGTAAACACAATAAGAAAAAAAATTAAAAGAATTTTTATTCTCAGCTCTGCAATACCATGCTCTTCATTATTATACATTATCTCTAAACAAAAGTGTATCATACATTTCTTTAAGCCATTCAAAAGAAAACTTCTCAATTTTATATCGTAAAAAATTTCACGTCCCTCGCGAACACAATGAAACCCGAATTAAAAGAATTTTTATTCCCAGCTCTGCAACTCTTCGCTGCCTGTAGCCATGAATAATATTCTTCCCTACTAAACATTTTCGAGTCTTCGCGAGCGTCCAATCGTCCCCGCGATTTGCAATCGCCATTAAAAGTTAAAAAAACGCAGTCCCCGTGCGGAGGGGCGGTCGGTCGTTATTCGTCAGAAGCCGGAAAAATGAGTTTGCCCGAATTAATCGCAGTAAAAGCGGCCGCGTTAAGCATTCACTTAGCGACGTCGCAACATCCTCCCTCTCCTCCTCTCTCTCTCTCCTTTGTCTCACCCCCTTCTTCCACCCCGACAATTACGGTCCTTCAGTTTCCCTGTAATTCCGCGAACATCCATCGAATTTCCACGAGCGGCGCGAAAAACGACGAGGAAAAAGACAGGGGCGTCCGGAAATCGTCCGGCCAGAGCCAAGGAAACTTTTTCCTCTCTCTATCCACCCTTTGTCGGGGGACGGAGCTCCGTGCTAAACTTCGCGAGAAGTCGCTCCTCGTTCGTTCGTTTCACGACTAAGGGGGCATTCTAAGATTGAAATTAATTATTTCACGAAGCGGAGGACGGGCTACCGGCGAGCAGATGCCCGGAAAACGCCAGGTGCCACGGTGACACGACGATTTCGCCGCCGAATCGCGATTATCAAACGGCGACAATAGCGTTTCGAAGGGAACGATGGATTTCTAAAACGTTCGAGGAAGAGAGGAAACCGTCTTCTCTGGTTTCGTCGTTCGACTCTGTCGAGAGTATGGTGCCGGTAAATTGTTATTATGTTTTTCGTCGTTCGCGTAGAATATCTCGTTGTCGGAATGCGTAGAATATTCAGCAGCGTAGAATATTCGATTTTCAGTGGAATTTGTATTTGTTCGAAGCACTAAAGACGGTTAGCCATCTTAGCGCAGACTTTGACCAGAGTGGCTTAATTTCGACGATCATATGAGAACCAGTGTTTTTTTTCTTGTCCTTTTATACAGAGGGTGTTCCATCTGGAAATCGACAAACGTTGCCACTGGGTTCTGATGGTCACTCTAGGCAAAAAAATTCATGTATACCATGGATCGATTCGGATTCGTTCGCAAGATATGAGCACTTTGTTATACAAGGCACCATTAACCCATTCAGACCTACTGTCCCACATAGGGTGCTGCAAAATTAAATAAAAATGTACTGTCATACTTTGACTCTTCAATATGCATGAGCCTACTGAACCATATATGGGACGGGTGATCTCCAGCAACCCTGACATGAAATTTTTTTTTCGTATTTTGCAGATGATTTTAATCCCATTAAAAAGCAGAAATTCATAACATTTTTACAAAATTAGTTTCAGGTCTGAATGGGTTAATGCGAGCTCTCCGATTTCCATATAATAATCATTCGCTTTATCGATAAGGATTTCTGGGTCACGAAATTCCCTTATTAGTCACATAAACTCTGTATAAAATCGATTATTATAATCTACAATAAACAAGTGTATTAATATTAAATGAAACAGCACGTTTATCATTGAATAGCGACACAAGTAGGATTCTTAATAATTTATATAGAAACAGGATACAGGCAAACGTAGTATTGTTATTATTAGACTGCTGATGTTTATGAAATTTAATATATCCAAATTGGTGAATGATGGACATTTAATGACTTAGAAAAATAGAAATTACATATTTTAAATGTTTCAAAGAGCAAATGCAGTCTTCTTGAAGTTTCATTTATTTGATTGCATAAGCACTGGAAATATGGAAGTTTAAAAATGTACATTTGCATAAACATCCGCAGTCTAGTCATTATATAAAATAACAAGTGTACTATTGAATAATAAATCCCCCTCCATACGGAAGGTAAGAAAGTACCCAGTGAATTATATAAAAAAAAAGGATACAGACAAACGTGTTACTGTTATATAAAATAACAAGTGTACTACTGAATAATAAATCCCTCCCCGCAGGGAAGGTAAGAACCTATCCAGTGGACTTTTAAACTCAATTTTCCAAACAACGGAACCATGCACCAAAAAATATTACTCTACACTTTCATTTCCTTTTCATACCCAAAATCACCTCATACTCGGTTGCACTACTCATTCTGGCACACCCTATATTGTTTTCAGATCTTTTTCTTCTTTCCGATGCTCGATGCTTAACGGAGACACGCAGAATCAGGTACGGAAGGGAGTGAGAATGAGGGAGAAAGGGAGAGGGGGTCACCGGGATGAAAAATAATCACTCGATCGGGTCGAATTAAAGAGAATACACGGATCGAACATCGATCTCACTTTGGTTAGCAGCCGTGGCCAGCCGGCGGTAATTAATCAGGCCGCGCGGTGCACACCGGTAATTAGAGGTACCGATCGACGGGCAATTAATACGCCTCTTAACCGCGATCGCCGATCGATCATCGAAATGTTATTCCCGCAGCCGGTCAACCGGGGTGAGGGAAGAATGTCAGGGATGTAACGGTATCGGATTAGCGTGAATTAATCCCGCCGGTGTGTGTCCTTCCCTCTAAGGAGCGGGTCCATCCTATCTAGCTACTTTCATCAAGATTTATCGCGCCTGCACTCGCACAACGACCATTCGTTCCGTGGAAAATTATGGCGGGCGGTTCCTAAGCGTCGTCCACCTGTAGAAGGTTCTGTTCGACGCGGATGACTCGTGCGACTCGATGTTGAGTGTCTTGGCTCGTTTTGGTAAGATTCGATGAGAATATCTTGCGAAGGACATGACCCAATTGCCACACCCCGATTTTTATGCAGTTCTGATATGATGTACAGGATGTTCCAAAATTAAACGATCAATCTTTACCAGTGTTTTCTATGAGCAGAAATAACAAAAAATATTGTATGTACATAGATGCGCGAACATATACCTGTACAGTATATGCACTGCCGGCGAAAAGTTTCCGACCACTTCGATACTTGTAACAAACGTGTGAATTAATCAAAACGAGGAGATGAATCGCCATGGATTTATTTCAAATGGGATATTGATATATTCTATTAAAAAAAAAATAACAATAATATATTGCATTGCACAGTGTATATTAATAATAAATTTAAACTGTTTTACAGCAATCCCTTGTATTAAGAGAATTATTTGAAAAATTAGGCAGTGGTTATAACTGTAAGGGAAGTTTATAAACGTCTTCGTGTGTTTCGCATGTCTTGTGGTTGTGTTTGCACTGCGGAAGCTCCGCTCGTACTAACACAGCTCCTTTTTCCCGTGGAAAGTATCCTGGAAAAACTAAGGGTCAAGAGACTCGACACTTTCCCACTGCTACCTGTCCATGTGTGCTGCACACGTACCTCTGTGTGACCACTGTTGTATCCCAACATTTAATTTAACCCTTTGCACTCAGTTGGCTCCGCTATGGGGACACTAATAATATATTCCATAACTCCGTTGGCTCCGCTATGGGGATATTCGTAATTTGCATCACAGCCCAGCACGTCAAGAATGCACATTGGAAATTGCTTCTAAAGATACACACTTTAGAATTCTATCAAAATCGATGCAAATAATTTCATAAACATTTAGGGTTAGCAGTATAGCTTTCATAACCCATTATTGTTTCTTTGCAAATCAAAACTTATGGTTTTCAAAAATTGACACTAGAAAAGTATGTCGGGGTGGCAGGTCGATCGTATCAAAAAATCCTTCCAGTGCAAAGGGTTAGAATTTGTTAACCCGTAATTGCAGGTGTGGAAGTATTGTCACTTAAGCACAGACGTGCGGTCTTGTATAGCGCTGTGTTAATGTGCCAATTAACACCCTACAAAGACTTCTTGGATTCTGTTTCTAATATTCTCCATAATACAAATCTACAGTGGAATTCCTTTTGTATGAACTCCATTTACATGGGCTAAATTTTAGCAGTGCCCGGTTAACTGAACTCTAGCTGAGCTCTTCTTATATGAACTGCCGCTTCTGCGTGATTCCACTTATATGAACGCATAACTATAGTAAATACACAGTTACAGTTACCCGAGACTATACCTTTCTTAGAATTAGAAAAAGTAAAGGATTAATTTATTACGTATTGCGTAAGTATTATGCTCGCAAATTAATTTTCCTAGTTCCAAGGCTTTTAACATTACTATAAGTTCAGAGGAGAATGTTTCGCGAAATCCTCTTATATAAACGTGAACTCCTATTAAATGAACGAAAACTCAGTCAGTGGCGGGAGATAGGTAGACTCCTATTATATGAACCACCTGATTATGTGAACCAACTCGTCTCCCGACAGGCGCATATAGATCGAGTTCTACTGTATTATAATTATATTTGTACAGCGAGTTACTTTAAATTCGAGCTAATCATGTCTGTGTACAGGCGGGGTAAAACAAGTAGCTCTGTACCTTTGAAACGTCTCGCGGACAGCACGGCTGTGATTGCAGGTTAATTTCGATGGCGTCTTCGTACGACGTGATCTTGTCCTTGCAGCAGAGAGACCTTCCGGCGGCGCCGCTTTCGACGCAGTTCTTTCGGCGGCGTTCGCGCGGGCGCGTGGCCGGATGCTAATGAACCGAACGTGAGTCACGTTTGAAAACACAAAGGAAACGTAGAGGACACGCGGCCGAGATCCTCGACTCCTCGAGTTTGCAAATGATCCGCGACCGCCTTTTCGTCCGGCGGCCACGTGCAACGTTTTTCCGCCGTTACCGTTTATTCGCCTCGATTTCACTTTTCGACCGATGCGGCGTATTTCGCGACGACCTTTCCGAACGGCGGACACGCGTGCAACCGGATCGTCGTCGTTTCGAGGCGTTATGAAATCTTAGATAGAAAACTATCCGTCACCGACGAGCCTGCGGCTTTTAAAAGGTTTTCTTCGGATCAGGCGTGTCCGACCCGCAGCCCTGTGCAGTAACGTGGCCCCACGAGATCGTAAACTCTTAACATCATAAAAAAAATAATAAAAAATATAAAAAAATAAAGGAAGTTTTGTTTCGTATACACATTGCTATGTTGTATATTTTATATGCAGCCCGAGACAGTTCTTCTTCTCTCAATGTGGCCTAGGCAAGCCAAAAGGTTGGACACTCACGGTTTCGATGGGGGATCTGTTAACACGTTCCCTGCCACAGTAGAAAATTCCGTCAGTAGACAGACACGCGGAAATGGCTATTTATTAATACACGTGGTTGATTGTACAAATATTCATCTATTTTATATTACACTTTCTATTTCTACTATCAATTTACCGTGAATGTTACTCGAAATGTCATATAGGTTGGTAGTTGTTTGATGAAATTAAAATTGATGCGTGTACCGAAAATGGTACACGTGGCAGGGAACGTGTTAAGCTGGATACCGTGTTGCGGTATTCACAACCAGAAAATCCTCTGAAATATACTGAATACTAGGCCGTGTAAAATCATCTTATTCCCTGTCCATAAAATTAATTGCTCTCTAATCAATATACACCAAGCATCCCAGTGTCTGAAAACATTTGTATCCAGCGTTCTTGCTTTAATAATCCTCTAATAAGATCCTGAAGCTGTTAAGATTCCCGTAGCACAACACGAAGTATATTAAAACAATTCTATTGCACATGTTTTACTAATTTCTGTTCGCAAAGAAATCTTCCCTCTTATCAGATTGATCACGATTTACGAGACACGGCGGGTACAAGGCAAAAAGCAGCGCTGTAAACGATCCTTTTCCACGATAATCGTTCGCGTGACGACGTTCACGAGGGTCATTAAAAAACCGACGAAAAAAAAAGAATGCTCCGATGCGTGGCGTCCCGATGTACCGACAATTTCAACCGATTTCACGTTCAGCGGGAGTTCTCGGTTTCCCGCTGCTACAACGGCGTTTACGCATTTGCAGGTAATTTACCTGTTCAACGACAGGTAGGAGGCGCCGTGAGTTCCGTCAAGGACACGCGAGCACGCGGAATTTCATTAAGGATATCTGTATAGTTGAACTCAGAATTCACGACGATCGACTGTGACGAAGGTTGGGGTCTCGTGGGCCATCGGTGGACCACGACAAAATTTTTATTATGACCATCAGGGATTTGCATTATTAACCCCAGAACGGTTAACACGTTCCATGCCACAGTGAACAATTCCATAACTAGTCAGACGCGTGAAAACAAGTTTCTATAAATAAATACATAACGTTAAAAACACGAACATTGAATTGTCTTATGATATACCATTCATTTGGTACTATTATTGTGGCGTTCGTATTAATTGGAATACAAAGAATATGACCCTTTATTTAGAATAATGGAATTTGGTGCGTGGGGCGCATACGACCCACGCGGCGCGGAACGTGTTAAGGGTGGGTCGAAAAATGTCCACAGAATTAGAAACGTTAGTTTTTTTTTTAAAGAGGAATTTATATAGGAAGTTTGTACGGCAGGTACTTTTAAGTTAAATGTCTTTTTGTTTCAACGTTAATTTTCCTGTTTTTTATATTTTATTTTTTCAATAAGAAGTACCTACATGTTTTATGTTACTTTACTATATAAATAAGCATACTTCGAATAGTAAAAATAATTCTTCGTAGCACTTTCGCTTAGGTCGACACAAACTGACCCTCCCTTGAGCAGACCTTAAACCTTCTAAAACCGTAAGCGTCCTAGGGTTAAATGATCTACAGGGTGTTTCACCACTTGTATTACAAGTCGATATCTATGAAGCTATTAATGATATCGAGACGATTTTTTTTTCAAACGTCATCGCATGCAGGGACCTTTATAATATGTGAACAAAAAAAATGCAGTCCCACTCCAAGCGTGGGAAACGGAGGGTACCTTCAATTTTATTAATTGAATGTAGGGTCAATTTTTATATTTTGACACAGTTCTAATTAAACTGAGTAACGTATGCTTGAAACGTTTTTAAAAGTTTGCACGTATCAAAAGTTATAATGGTTTGAATTGTCTGTACTAGGATTCTAATTATGGTATATAAGTGTTTGTACATGTAACATTTGTTGGCCATAGCTATGTACTGACATTGCCATTCTGGCCATCTGCAATGTTCATTATTAAAAGCTTTGCAGTTATAAAATGTTATATACTAACTTCAGTTAATGTATTAATATCGCATTTGACACGGTTATCAGAACGTGGGTTGATAGTGACCCATGATAAAATTTCCATTCCGACTATCCGCGATTTTCATTCATCATCTCTGTAACTATAAAATGCGACATACTGTTATCAACTGACGTGCAATTAGCGCATTTCACAGAGTTATCACGACAGTCGTGCATCGATGTTCAAGGTGTCAGTCAGTATATCAATCTCTATTAAAAAAAAATACATCAACGGGTTAAAGCAGTGATGGCCACGGGAGATGCAGCCTTCCCCCACTCTAGGTCCATTCCCCTCTTCTCACGTCTCTCCAGTTCTCTTGTCGTTTCCCCTCGGTCCATCGTCGCTCCAGATCGCAGCCTATGCAAGGGGAATGGACCTGGAGAGGGGGAAGACCGCAGCTCCGGTGGCCATCACCGTGTAAAACGAACGAATTTCTTCGTAATCGAGCCACTTGGCCGATTTGCACGGAAATCCGCAGAAAATCGTGCTGCAACGGGCAGATATCATCAGAATCAACATCCCGTTTCGGAGACGGACGCGGCCCCTTTGATTCCGCGGGTACGTCGTTGCTTTCATTAATTTGAGAAACGGCCTCCAGAGATCCGTTCGACGATTTCCAGGGGACCGCTCTTTCACCGTTTACCTTTCCAGTATCCTTCCAATGAAATTAAACGAGATTGTTCGGCGACCGGGCCGTTGCTCGTTTAAATTGTCACGGATACCTGAACTCGTTCAAACGTCAGACTTCTTTTTTATGGTTGCTCTCTCGGTCGCCAGATTCGACGATCGAGTTCCCATCGTTTTCAGATGGCTCGTTGCGCGGAGATGCGGGAAACGTGGGACCAAAAAATACGTTCGTCACACTGGTAGATTCGACGCAACAGAAGAAACGGTTTAACACTTTGAGGAGCAGGGACAGAAATTCTGTGCCTGTGAAATGAACGATTGTGGGTCAGCGACACAGATTTGTGTTTTGGAGCTGTAAGATCTTAGGTAGGTCGCACACCAATGGTGCACGCATGCTGCAAATACATTGACAAACATTTAATGCTTCCATATATTTGGCTGAGGATACGCACATTGGACAAGCATTTGCGACGAGGCAACACGCGTACCACGTGTCAAAACAAAACAGGATTGATGGCGTTCATTCTTTGTGTCACGAAGCATGACACGTGCATACTGTTGGAGGCGCCAAGGCATCTGGTGAGCATCAGAACGATATGCAGTCCTCAGATCCTTGGTCCAACTAAATTCAACAGTAATTTGAAAGTGGTTTGGGACGTTAGATAATATCTTATGACATAGATCCATATAACAGGAAATATATCCCCCGCGTTACACGGCGGTCTACTGTACATTAGACTTCCAGACATACCCAAAAAGTCATAACTAGACTGCGGCTGTTTATGCAAATTCACAATTTTATATACCAATATTTGTTGTTTTAATATGTTTGAAGAAATAGAACATCGACAAAATCGTATTTTATGCATTAAATGTTACAAAATGTGCTTTCTATTTCTCTTACCTTATAACGTGTACATCTTGCACATATTTAAATATGTAAAATTCCACAAAGATCCGTCTACTCGTAACAACAAATTTTCGTTTGACCTAGCATTTTCATCCTCGACGATAATCTTATACTTCGGAAGCTCCCAAAAACAGCAACGTTCTGACGATTGCATCATAAACCCTAGACTTCAAATGCCTGGACACCAAGCGTCCTGATAGACCTCCGAGGGTCGAGGTACCTTTCGAAGATCTCCTATAACGGGAAAATCATGGTTCACGGATTTTTCTGACGAGTGTAGCGATTTGGAGGCGCGTGTCCAGCGGATGCAGAAGGTGCCACGTGCTCGATGGAAAACGTGAGGCAGGAAGTTCATTAGCACCGGCACGCGCCAATGGCCAGGGCCGTTGCACCGTACGAAGAAAAGAGACGCGGACCAAAGCATCGAGCCTCGTGGAAGAAAGAATTCTTTTCCGCCGTTTGCGGCACGTGACCGCCTTCAACGGGAATTCGCGCTCATCAAATTCCTTCGACGGGAAATATTACGCCGCCGTTCGCTTTTCCGTCCTCCTCTGACTCTCTCCGTCTCCGTCCCTCTTGACAGCTCTGCTGACCGCGGCCATGCGAAACAACGATTGCTATATAGGTCGATGAAACGTCGTCGATTCCATTTGTTTTTTTACTGTGCGATTATCTCAGCCTCTCGGAAGCCAAATTGATCGACTCTATAAAATGAAAAGTAGAGAACAGCGATGAACAGACCGATTAATCGAATAATCGTTGATTGTCGCAAAATTCAGAGCAAAGTTCATACTGAAACAATAATGTAGCAACAGAATAACACGACTGAACACTCAAATCTTTGTTTTCTTCACGATTTATTTAAAAAATAGTAACTTATATCGTGTCTGATTGGGTATGGCCGTTTTCACTGTGACGTTCAACGTGTTTTCGAGGTGTCGGTCACCGGTGACCATTACGGCGTTGAACGTGTTAACGCGTTGGCTGCCACAGTGGAATCAGCCATTCCTTGCCAGACAAGACATAAATTGCTGTTTTGATTGTAAATCACAGAGAAAGAAATTGTTTAAGTACTTAATCGTGTACATGTCTTTCTATGTGAATTTTGCAATGTAAAATTCCCTGTGAATATTGTCAAAATCAAGAATTATTTAATTAAATAGTTGACTACACGATACGAGTTAACTCGTAGTCGGCAGTCAGCGTGTTAATAAATGAATAGTCATGGTTAGTGTCAATCATCGATTGACCAGGTTCATAAGCAGCGTATCTTACAAATTTGTGTTGTACAACCTTTACTTGTTTTTAGGCTTGTTGTAACGCGGAGACCAGACAGTGGAAGCGAATTCCAAGTGAAATTATTAAATACAGTAATAGTCGGGGTGGCTAATACATTGCAATCATATTGTCAATTCTGTAATCATCATATTTTGAACCGAGAAGCGGGCGTATAAATAAATTCCGGAGATCGTTGAACCGTGACTAACCGTTTGAAAACGCGGGTTCTCGGTCGAACGATCGGTCGAGATGCGTTTCAATTCGACGATTAATCGCGATTGCGATATGCCACGCATCGACCTCGCACACCGTTCAACTCTTCCGTGCAGAACGGACACATGTTCGTCCACTTTTTTTTCGACATTCGATCTATCGTCACGCGACCCTCTCCGTGTTTCCGGAGAGAGGTCGATCGCCCAGAAGCGCGGTCCTCTTTTTCTTTCTTTTTTCTTCCTTTCCGCGCGCGTTTCGCGAGTCGAAAATAGAAAAGGATGAGCGCGATTAAAAGCGTACGCGAACGATGTCGGAAAGTTTTCGTAATCGGATCCGGACGCGATATTTCGCGGCGAGAGTTAAATTTAACGCGAGCCCGTTTCTCGATCGAGACGCGGGTCGATCGATGCTCGATCTTTTTCTTCGGACTTAGAAATAATAAGGCCTCTCTCAGGAAGGGTCTGAGGGCCCTGGCTGGGCGACACGGGAGGACGTCAGGCATCCTGAGCATAGGGAACCTAAAGTTGTGTATAGTTGCAGCCCCTGGCCGAAAAATTAGGGCCACTCACAGTTTTGAACATCTTTCGTGTTTTCGGTAGAGTTTAAAGGCCTGGACGTAATTTAATAATAATTCTAATTAACTACTAAAGTATACACGTACATATTACAGTAGAGCGTCAATTATCCGAACCTCGATTATCCGAACCAGTGTTGCATCGTCACTATCCCCACCAGTTCGAAGAAAAGACAGTCGATTGTTAAAAAAAAAATAAAAGATTACTTTAACAAATAAACTTTCTTAACATTAACCGCATGTAATTACTATGTATTGTGTATACATATTTGCTTCTTTTTTATTCACGTAAAAGGATATATCTACATACGTATGTAATATATGTATATTGTTACTTCAAAGCATTTCTTCAAAAATGAATTAATATTTTCCGTAATGTACACTGCATTTCAAAGTACAGCAGTATTATTCTTGTATTTAATAAGTAATTTTAGGTTTGATTTCTATAGTTATAAACTGGGTAAGTACATGCGTGTTTCATTATCCGAACAATTCGATTTTCCGAACCGCCTCGGTCCCAATTGGTTCGGATAATTGACGCTCTACTGTATATGTTTGTCACCCTGCAGGTCGTCTCATCACTTCTTCTGCTTTCAGGTGGAGGAGCGCGGGACCACAGAGGATTCGCCGGTCAAGGTAAGCCTTGAATGCATGGCAGAGAATACAGTAAACAGAAAATTGTTTATTAAGTCCGTCGATGCGACGTGCTTGCAAGAAAATGCGCTCGCTGCGGAGTTAACGAGACGCTGACGCGTGGAAAGCTCCACCGCTTATGACACACGTTTGCGTTTTCTTTTCTGTGAATTTTGTGATACCACTCATTGTCAGTTGACAGTGGTATCTCAAGTACAAAATGCAAAAAGAAAGCGTTCACTCTTCCAGGGTGTATACAGCACCGATCAAAAGTTGGGGTACACGTGCCAGGGAGGAAAATATTCCTAAACTTTTGCTGTTGTTGTAATTGTTAATGATTTATTTATTCTGAAATGCAAACTGCAGGGTCTACTATTTCACTATATCTTAATCCCTGAATATTTTTTCTACGATTTTACTGTTATTAGAATGCACGACTCTCCTTCAGGTGTAGTTAATATATTTTGTGGCAGCTAACACTGTTTACGATCCTTTATGATATGACAAGTCTGTGACATCGAGGATTAGTTCTGACCACTTTAAATTAATTTATGACATTGTACGAAGTAAATTATGTACCTGTTATCACCTACATATTGTGTACCTCTGGTGTGGGTTCGCTTAAAAGAGTTGACGAAAAGTCAGCGGGTTTATTTGTGAAGACACAGTATAAAGTTCACATTTAATCACATTTTTGTAGAAGATATGCCAATTGTTGCAATTTATTTTGATATGCCCACATATGTAAAAGAAGAGAAATGAAGCATTAACATTGCAACAACGGTAAAAATTTAAAAAAATTTCCTACAACATGCAGCTAAAAACTGTAATACAGTTTACAGATTTGATATGTCTTTCTAAAAATTGTGTAGCACTAAATTTAATGAAACAATAGTTACCGGATCGAATTTTCTTAGAGGTCCTCTTTTGAAACGTATAATACCGTTTACTGAATCTTTATGTCTCTTCAAATATTGTTTATCCCTAAATTAAATGAACCAAGTATCAGTTGATTGAATTTTTTTACGAGGTCATAACAGAAGGAAAACCTACAATATATATCTTAAAATTATAATAAAATACACAGATTCAATTTGTCTCTCTAAAAAATTGTTTATCCTTAAATTTAACGAAACAGAAGTCACTTGATTGAATTTTCTTACGAGATAATAACACAAGGAAACCCTACAATATGTGTCTCAAAACTATATTACAATTTACAGCCTCGATATATCTTCCAAGAAATTGTTTATCCTTAATTAAACGAAACAGCTGTCACCTGATTGAATTTTCTTATAAGATAATAACGCAAAGAAAACTTACAGTATGTATCTTAAAATTATAATAAAATACACAGATTCAATTTTTCTCTCTAAAAATTGTTTATCCTTAAGTTTAATGAAACAGGAGTCGACCGATCGAATTCTCCTGCGAGTTCGTAATATCAAGGAAAGTATAAATTCCGTACGGTCCGAAAGGCGACTTTCCACGGGCATAGTATCGATTTCCGTGCGAGGAAGTCCCTAAAAGTCCCCGCGTAAAAATATCTTCCGCAAACGACCCACTTTTCCCCCGTCGATGCGTCGAGATTGCGGTGCATCCGGGAATGCACCTCTTCCGCAATATCGTCGCCCGACCGATTTATATTAAATATCCGACTGTGCTCGATCTCCGTTACGAGGACCCGGCGAATGCAATTACAAGCACATCGATGCCGGAGAACTGGGGCAACCCCTAAGAGTGCCACTCTCACGGGGTGGAGGTTTGCCAAAGAACCAAGAGAAAGCTGGTACGAGCAAACGTGGCCAGCCACGGCTCTGAACGTTCCAGAAGAAGGTTTTTAAAGAAAAAGGGGGTTGATTCTCATGGACGTTTCAGAATACTATGTGAAGTAGAAATAGCAAGTCGCCCCATAAGTGACGTTGATTTTACAGTGCGTATCACAGGAGTGTGCGCCATGTTTATAAAAATAAACAATATAGCGAACGAAAATTTGTACATAGTTCGAAACTGTATCTAATATAGTATTGCGCTTTTAATTAATAATAAATCCGATCTCCTCCGTTGGCTATTATTCCATCGCTACGTCTTCAGATGCTTCTCAGCAATCTTTCTGTATATGAAACAGATAATGATTTAAATATCTATCGAATATGTTGTTTAAGTTGCATGTCTCTTTAATAATTATGGACTCCTACAGAATACTAACAAGTAATAAGTGTAAGACAATCTTATGTCCCTATAGTATACAAGGGAGTAGTCAAAGATTTTTCTTTTTCATTATTTCTATTAACACGTTGACTGACATGGGGGTGACCGGCACGTTAAAGTCTATTTAAGTAAATAATTATTGATTTGGACAATATTCTGAGTGAATCGTACATTGGAACAGTAATATAGAAAGGCATGTGTAAGATCTAATACTTAAAATTTTCTTTCTCTGTGATCTATAATAAAAACAGCAAATTATATCGTGTCTGATCAGGGATGGCTGTTTCCACTCTGGCTGTCAACGTGTTAACATGTCGAGTGTCTCGTGTACCATCGGTGGTCCACGTATAAATTTTAATTTACTCACCTAACTGATTACTCCTATGAAATTTTGAGTAACATTTATGTTACAGTGACAGTATAATATAAGTATATTATCAAATAAATAAATATCCATATGCAGTGGCGTGCAGAAGTTTCCAGACACTTCCATTTTCAACTGCGTTTTAAACAATTCATAATAAATTCAGGTTTATGAATATTCTTAAAAAAGAACGACAGGATCATAGATTGTGACCATGTCTTCTCTCTGACTTATTTTTCAATCTGATCTTGTTTCAAATTCGTTCAAATTATACTTTTCCAAGGGTAGACTGTAAAATTTACTGTCCGAAAACTTTTGCGCGCCACTGTATATTCAACGATAGACATTAACAAAAAACAATTTTCATTTGTCTGTCTAGTATTTTCCACTGCGCCACTCAACGTGTTAAATGCAGATGGTTATAACGCGTCTGACTACTTATGGCTGTTTTCACTGCGACGCTCAAACTGACGATTGCTTCGACAGAAGCCTAGATCACTAGATAAAATCCTTATCACTTACTTACCTTACCTCCCATTTCCTAAATATCGCAAGATTTAATCCTCCACGACGTTATTCGAACGCTCGATATTCCCAGGACACGATCCAGCGCGACGTTGGACCTGCGGAAGCTAAATCTACGGGAAATCTAAACATCGAAAGAGGTTATGGTCGTCGACGGATGCTCGTGACGCGTATTTCGGCACGGTGCAGCCTCCGTTGGAAAACAGGGCTCAGCACGGTTCTTACCACCCCCGGAGGCCTTCAATTACTGCAGGGACGTCGCGACACACCCCCGTCCACCCCCCGGCCTAGCGGGGCCCTGACGTAAAGTATGACGCGCGGAGTAATTTTAATTACGCGATGCAGCAGGCCTGAATTGTTGCTACCGGGAGCTTCAGACATATTGGACTAATTCACGTCATTCGGGCGACACTTATTAAACCCGGGAATGCCGTCAGCCTTAATCCTCGTAGAATGCAAGATGAGCTGCATGGGAAAACGGGATGAAGGGAGAAGGGAGAAGGGACGGGGCTAGGGGCGGGAAAAGGAGGAGCAAGGATGGAAACGCCGAGAGGACGTGATAATCTCTGAAGTCGTACTTTGGGGAAAGTCCTGAGGAACTTTCCACGCCAGGAGTCCTTCGGTTCTTCCGGCTCTACTTTCAAATAATAGAGCAGCCAGTCTCACTCTGAAGGGGATTGTTTTTTTCGGTGATTTTTTCTGTCTTGCTAGGTTCTGTTCTTCTTGATGATGGACTTTTATGGTCGACCAGAGGGGTGGAATTGGGGAGTGCTGGTGGAGGTTATTGCGTGTTTGAGTCTGGATTTTTGAATTAATGCATTTGGTTAGCTGAGCTTGTGAATTTTTACAGTTTACTGTCGCCTCGATTTTGTTTCTTTTTTTCTATATGCTCACGTACTGCTAATTGTAGGTTCAGGTTGCTAACGATGTTCTACCAGTACTCTAACGTTCGAACCTCGTTTAAAGTTTTAGACAGATTTGTAATTCAGGAATTCTTGCTTGGTCCTCTTCTTTTCTTCATTATATATGGTCCAGGTTTGCCCAATATGTTTGACCACGTTTCCAAACTTTCCAACATGTCCTGAATTTTTCTCGTTACCTTTTGGATTGAGAATTTGGTAATTCTGATCCCTTATTTTCATACTTATTTTTCTGCCTTCATTTAAGCGTGACTTAACGGGAACAAAGTGGCTGAAAAGAACAAAGCCTTCCAAGCTATACATAGAGTTTAAAAATATAAACAAATTATACCTCTGAAGGATTGCCAATGGGCGATACCTTCTCGCACGTCCTACCACCATAGATCTAATTCGCTAAATGACCTAACTAGGTCAGTGGCAAATTCAAGTAATAAGCTATTATAAAAAAAAAATTAAGTGCAACTGACTACAAATTTTATATGTGAATTTTATATTTGAAATATAATTTATTATAGACATTGTACCCTTGCTTCAAATAACAACACCTTGAATTTTTAAATAATGTACTCATTTGATCAATTTCGTGATTCACTGCATATAAATATACGTTTTCTGTCTTGAATACCGTGTTTATTCGAGGACGAGTAATTTGAAGGCAATCGGTAGAAACAGATATAGGTTAATGTTCGGCAGTTCTAGCGTTAAACGTCCCATCCTACGTAGCAGTGAAAATCGTACGAGGAGCGAATCGAAACCGAAATTGACCGAGGAAACATCGAAGGGTATGTGTGCACGTTCGAAGGGGGTTAACGAGTGACGCGGTGGCTACGGCACGGTAATTAATGAATAATTTACAGGTAATTGCGACGATTGTCGGGCATTAATGGAAATTCGCGTCTGCGCGGACGGGTAATATCGTCACGGCGGTCTGGTCAGCGTGTCACGTCACGGGACTTCAGACCGGTCCGTCACGCTTCGCGTAGACGCGATCGTTATACTAATTTAGGGCTAGCTGCTCATTAAAACTTAACGATAGCGCTCGTTATCCTCGCCCGATAACGACGTACGCGCCGATTATTATTCGTCGATTATGTCGTGCAACGTTTTATTTCGCCTTCGTTACCGCACCTACCCCAAAGCTGCGGTAATTATTATTGCGGAGCTTTTTCCCGCCGATCGGCCTCCTCAATATCGGTACAACCGACGATGGGTCTCCTCCGAAGCAACGTTACGGTTCTGGAGACCATGCTGACCCTTCAAGTGCTATGATCGTCCTCGCATGGTCATTGAATGAGCGCTGTGAGCGTTCTGAACGTGTTAAGGGACTGTTCTTTTTTCACGTGTTTTGGGAATTTTTTTTGGAAAAAGTAAGCAATGTATCTCTATTAAACTTTACGGATTTATTTGTATATATTTGTACTACGTTCCTGAATTTTTGGACGTTGTTATCATTTAAACTGTCGTAATTATTCATTGGAGTGGTGGACTGGCTGAAGAGACACTTTGCCTTCATTATTATTATTATTCAACTTTCATCGTTACCATTGTGAGATTTATTATAATTTATATTTTATCGCTTGCGTGTGCTGACGAGAGCACCTACGTTCATTTAATTCTGTAAATTCAGTTGTTGAAAATAATAATGTGGTAAAAATGTGCATCACGTCGTGTAATTAATAAAAATTGATGAATCTCGGTGAATATGAGCTGGAAAAATATTAAAATGTATGTTTCTTTTTAAACAATTAATTTAAATAGTCCATTATTTTTTAGAGTAACTAACCAGCAGTTACAGTCATACAAATCTACCATCAGTTCTCCAATAAATAAAATTTATATATTTCGCGCTGAAGTGTCTGGGTGTAAAAACATAGAAACGCGACATTTTAGAAATAGTCACGCTTTAAATGCTCCTCCAACTTCTGAGATTATTCGATCTGTTATTTTCCACTTCTAAAAATATTATAATAATACAGTAAAGGTGTGAGTAGACAATTAATTTTTCAATGACTAAAATTGACACACTTTACACTGAAGTATTGAAATATTGAAGCATAGAAACGCGCCTTCATACAAACGGTCTCGCTTTAAATACACGTCTAACTTCGGAGAATAATCGACCAGTTGTTTTCAACTACCAGAAACAATAATATAGTAAGACTGTAAGTAAACAATTAGTCTTCCAACGAATAAACTTTACACTGAACTATCCAGTCTTGGAAGCATAGAAACGCGCCATTACAGAAACAGTCTCGTTTTAAACACGCCTCTAGCTTCTGAGAATAACCGATCCGTTATTTTCAACTTCCAAAAAAAAAAACAATAACACACTGAAATTGTGGACCAGAACCACTTCCATTGACAAAAAATCGATAGACCTCGTTCAGCCTTGCGAATAGCACCGTGATTGATTTTTAGAGCACCCTGTACATCAGTGAGTCCCGTGAGAAACCCTTTGTTCGGAAAACGCAGCGGTTCGAGAAATCGCGCGAGCTATCGATGTCAATTAACGGGCAGCCCGGGTCGTTGATTCAAGTTATCAGTCTGGGTAATTAGTGATTAATTAAGGGATCGTCCCATCGGCGCGCGGTCAGGATGCTTCTTCGTCGTCGATGAATCGGCCACGCTAATTGGCTGTAGTTAGCTCGCGGACCACTCGATTCCTCCGGATATCGCCGCGAGTTTTGACAGATCGATCGAAAGAATCGAGAAATAATTGGACTTCTGCCGGCGATACGTGGAATTTTCGAATGTCGATCCGCACATGCACCGCCGTGGCCTCAGGTTTCCTTTGAGAATTTATTTTAAACGATTACCATCGTCAGCAGTCTCATGAATTAAACAAACTGTTCTTCCGGTTCCATAAATCGTGGTGTCCTCTGCGCGGACATAAAATTATTTTTTATTTAATTTAATTTGTCTTAATTAACGGATGTACACCCGTTCTGATACGAAAAGAAATAAATTGAGACGTACAGTCACGTCAGAGTTAAATTGCTGAAATTTATTAATAAACGGAAACAGAGGGAAAGTCTGTCGGGATAAGTGACAAATAGTAACTAGACTGCGGATGTTTATACAAATATACATTTTTAGAGTTCAATATTTTTTATGTTAATACATGTGCGTCATCACATTCTATGTGAGTGTTTAAAGCGTGTACTTCTTATTTTTCCACGGTTTTAAACGTGCGTTTGTCAGATATTTTGGTATGTTAACTGCATAAACATCCGCAGCCTAATAATAACATTGGTAAAAAAATATTCTAAGAAATCATATGTGGCGAGATTCCAAAGATACTGATCTTGAAGTCAGCGAGCAAACCAGAGAGAGAATCGACTCGATCACAGATTTTATTAACTGTGTCAGAAGTTCTTCAGGATGGATCGATGCCTAATCTACAAATGTAATTAAACACGTAAAAAAGTGTGTCTTGTACTGCTACGTCGTGGGACACTGAATTTGACTAAATTTAATTCCTCGAGCAGCTCGACCTGATAAAATTACGTCCTCCGCTCTGTTAGATGTCCTGGGAACCATCTAATTCACACGGTGTCCTAATTTCTCGCCTGAAGTGCTCGCCGTTTCTAATTGTAATCTCCCCATTTCTTCACCTGCCTCCATTAGCCATGAAAGCGTACAATTTTATGGATAAATTTTGATTTCTCGATATAACAGCGGGAGTCCCTTCGTGACGTCTCCTGCTGTTCCGGTCTGCCTTCGGATAGCGTTCGATCTAATTTAAACAACATTTGCGTCGATAACAGCGTGAGATTCGTTCCAGTGTCGAAGTAAGGTGTGCTGGAAAAAAAGACCGTTCCGGGATCCCTGATCCGGAACCTCAATTACCACCGATGACATCGAGGTTAGCCGTAATTCCCTTGGAGTCGAGTTTAATTGGCAACGGGGCGGTACCGTGAAGCTTGCAAATAACACCAGACACCATAACGCGATTCGTAAGATCCGTCGAAGATGTATTCACAGGGAGGGGAAGTGGAAACGGGCAAGTGCGGCTACCTCGAGGTAGACACTTCCTCGAGGAGTTAGGCACGCAAGTCTGCGCCTAACATCAGCCTTCAGACGCCGTTTCCGGAGGGAAGCCACCGACTTCCCTTCTTCTACGGCCACCTCGATCTTGTCCCCCTTTTCCTGTATGTACATGCATGGCTAAGTCCACCTTGCTGGCTATGTTTCACGAGTAGCCTAACGTTTGAACCTCGTCTCTGATGTTTTGTAGACGTTTCTAGGAATTCCTCTTATCGCGATCAGACTGTTTCCGCAAGTAACTGGACTTGTTCTTCTTGAGTTTCGTAAAGTTTCTATCACACCTGAATTTTTCTAGGTAGTTTTAGAGCTCTGGAGTTTTTACTTGGTCTTTTCCTTCTTTTTTTGTTTACCTGTATGGGTAGTACAGGTTTGCCAGCTGTGTTTGGCCATGTTCCGTAATATTTTGTCAAGTCTCAAATTTTTCTGATGATCACTCGGATCAAGGACTTTGTTGTTCTTCAGAATGCAGTTAGATCTTCTTCTTTAATTACTTCAATCTGATGTCTATTTTCCTGTACGATCGTCTGTTGAACCTCCTCTCTGATGTTTTGTGGACATTTTGAAGAATTTAATTCTGTTTTTATCGTCATCTAATATTTGGACTTGTTCTTCTTGTATTTTCGAACGTTTGATCCACATTTGAATTTTTTTAGACAGTTCTGTTCCAGCAAATATTTCTCAAGCTTTCAAACACACCAACGTCTTCTTATATTGAACCATTCAATTATTCACACTTGCCTTACAGTATGCAATCCACTGTATTATACTCTTTGTCATAACAAATAATTGGGTAACAGTTTGCTATTTTAAATTGAATATTCATTCACTCAGTGAACACCCGAATAAAAATTTACTTCTGAACATCTGAACATAGTGAACAAAAAAAAATTCTGAACTCAATCGATGCAGTTTCTTCCGAATGGCGTTTCCAGGAGAGTCGCAAACAAACGGCAGCCCTTCGGCGGAAATAACCGCAGAGTAACGCGTCGTAATGCGTCATAATGTATAATAATGCATCGTAACGTGGGCACACGGCGTAATGCACGAGTATGGCTGTCCCGCGAGTGCTTTTCTTTATTTCATCGCCGCCATTAAACGCGCTGTGATTTCCTACTGGCACCGACATAATCTAATTTCGCGGTGTGCTCATGCGATTATTGCCCGCGCGAAAAGGTCCCGGCGATATGTCAGCTTAATGGCCATTATTAGAACCGTACGATACACCAGCTCCCGCTACTCTAATCGTTGAAATCTCCGACACGGTCTTGTTGAATGTCCCGCCCATGGTAAAACGAACGCTTGCCATTAGTTTGCTATTTAATTGATTTTTACGTCGAAATAATGTTATATTACATGTTGCAAGAATTGTAGTTGAAGTGCCTGAATTTTTACTGCTTAATCCTTAGGCTATGCAGGAGTATATGTAAACCTTGAAGAAGTAGTTTCTTATGTGCTAACGGTCATTGCAGTGGCCTCGAGTACTGTTTGTTACTTGTAAACAGTGATGAATAAATTGTAGGATTGACGTAGAATATAAAATATAAAGTATAATAAAATAAATAATAAAATTAAAATAAAGTTCAACTTTAGAATGGCCATGATGTGATCATTGCATAATATGTTTTTTTTTAACATGATGTATGTAGATATAATAGTGTGTGACTAATTGTATACAGATAAAGATTTTAATTGTTTCGAAATTTTTGGTAGCTTTAAAGATCTTCCGAGGTTAAGTGTTATTCTCGAATTTTTTAATAAAGCACCTTGCAAGTGTGTACTCATGTTTGATCCCTGAAAATCCTCGAACGTGAAATAGAATTTTCTAATTATTTTAATAAACCATCAGAAATTTTTGATTGTATTTGATTCTTGACAATATTTCTATGCTAAATAGAATTTTTTATCTTTTTTAAGTAAATCACTTGACTGTGCTTTTATCTCATCCTTGACAAAAAGAATTTTAATATTTTCTTCAGTAAACCCTCTGATTGTATTTTTCCGGATTCTTCAGAATTTTCCAATGTTAAATGAAATTTTTAAATTTTTCAATGAACCATCTAATAATTCATATTTGTGGTTAGCTTCTGAAACCCCTTCAAGATCAAATAAAATTTTCTAATTTCTGTAGCAAATCTCTTGACAGTTTGTGCTCGAGTGCCCCTGAACATCCTCCAAAATCGAATAAAATTTTCCAATTTATTTAGCAAACGAAATGAACTGTGCATCACCGTTTGCTTACTTTTTCGCGAAGGGCGGATCGCTTGAAAATGCAGTTATTCGGAGTGAAGCAGGGATTTGTTTTCGATAAAATGGAATTTGCAATGCACGGACGAGTAGCTGGAGCGTTTCGAGAAACATCGAGGCATCGTTGGTCATTAAGGATGCTAATACGCGGAAAGTTCGCGTAAAGTATGGTAAGTAGAGTCGTTGAGATTATAGCGAGGTGCAGAAACGACGAGAGAGAGAGGCGGAGATAGAGGCCGTTGAGCTTTCTCTGGCTGTAACGACAAACAGCTTGGAATAATTTAACCCCTTGCACTTTGAGAATTTGTTAATATCATCGATCAGCGGCTTCAAGATATTTTTGTGTGCTCTGTTGAAAATTAGGAGCGTTATTTTTCCATGGAAAATTAAAGTGTCAGAACTATTGGGTTGAATATATAAATAAATAACTTCCGATACATAAATGTATGAACTTCAACAAAACTGCATTTGCTCCTTAAAATATTTAAAACGTGTAATTTTTTTTTTAATTATTACATGTGCATCATTCACCAGTTTGGATATATCAAATTGACTAGACATCCGCAGTCTAGGTATAATGAATAAAACTTAAATTTTTAATCTCAGTGCTCTCCATTTTGTGGTTTGCGTAGAAGCGACGTATGTCGACAACGCATAAAGGGTTAAATGTCTGCCAGGTAGGGACCAAACGCTCAAACCATGGTTAAATAGTGGTCGATAGTGTAATATTGAATGGGGAATTTGTGTGGTCGACATTTCTAATTCATTCGTGTGCGTACAGTCGAATTGATATCCAGTCTCATTCATTGACAACTGAAAATGAAAAACAGGAACTGTTTCGTGTAAATAATACTGTTAAATGAATCGATAATAGTAGATCTATGCAAAAGTTTTGATGCTATTTGTATAAATCGCATTTTTAATAAAATGATTAGTCTCTATTTGTTGAAGAAATATAGTGTCAAGTATATTTTTGTGTGTAATTTTACTTTCGAAAAATATGACACACTTCTGCAATAACCTAATAATATACTAAAATTATTTCTAAGTTTATTATTTAAATTTTTTTTTAGTTTCGATATATTTCACTGAATTTTTGTTTAAGAAAATATACATTATTACATCAATTATATGGTTTCAAAAAGATCATTGTTTAAAGAAAAATATTTTTATTATCGTTAGAGGCTTTCCTTTTTTATCAATATCTGACACTTTCTGAGTCAGGTTTAAATATCCACAACTAAAAACGGAAAAAATTTCATTATTTGTAATTTTTATAAACATATCATCAACATCCAATGTTCACATCAAATTCCAGTAGATTACGAACCAAAATTTTCATAATCAAAAACGCGCCGTGTCCACTCGTGCATGACTCATTCCCATCCTCCTTCACGAACGCTCAGTGTCCTTGAGAGGACACCAGCAACCCCTTAATTTCCACAACCTCGTATATATCTTCGCCTGTGCTTTCTACTGTACGAAAATTTATGGCACAGTACTCTATCCCTCTTTGAGTCTTACCACTTTGTGCATGAAAAAGGACTAACGCCCAACCAACGACACTTCCATCTAATTATTCTCTAAAATAGTCGTAGAAGCTAACATAATTATTAATCTCCTTGATTTAATTTCAATCAACCAAATTATTCGAAAAACGCTTGAAATCTCTCAACTGTACAAGCGTTCGAAATTCTCTGCGGACAGTTTGAACTCTCACCCCTCGGTTATCATCGATACAAGATTTTCCATTCGAATACCGAACACCTTCGACTATAGCAGCATGTTTAGAGCAGATTCTTGCGGATGCAGAGGGAATTTCACGGTGGACGAGAGGGTAATACCGTAAATCGGCATCCGTCGTCCGCCATCCCGGAAATTCGGTCCTCCGCTACACGCTCCGCGACCTTCCCGAATTCCTCCTCGCGCGGGAGATCCGCGCGGAGGGGCGGCCATACTGTAAAGAAGATCCGTCTGGTACAGTATATCGGAGGAACGTTTAGAGCAGCGATTACACGAACCTAGAGCCTCCCATGGGAATCGTTAGCTGGAGAGCTTTGTCCCCGTAATGTCGTTGTTGCTTCGAGCGTTTTCTCGAATCATGCTGAAGAGGACACGGTCGCGACGAGGGCGCTCGTCTCGATGAAACGCAAAGTGGAAGATTTGAATTTTAGGATTTGATTTGATGTGGATGGTTAGAATTTCGGGTTACTCCCAATGGAATTTTATTCTTTTCGTTCTAATTTTGGTAGCAGGACTATTGAGCCTAACCCTAAAATGTTTATTTTGTGATTATGGCTATTGAAATTATTGACGTTTTAAAATAGCAATACAATTCTTAGTGCAAACACACGTTTTTGTGTTTAGAACAACACAGAATACAAGTATTGGTCCGTAAGAATTGGTTTAGGGTGAAATGTCAATTCACCCAAAATTGTGAGTTAGCTCACTATTGCTGATACCCTCGATTGGTGTGTCATTTGCAGAATGTCAGGTTAAAATACTTCACACTATATGCCCATTGCATTGTTTGCAAACTTTCTATCATCTATTCGGTTGTAACAATTTTTGTCAATCATTTTAAAGATTTTATTTGATCTGGATGTTTGGAATTTTGTATTAAACCGAGTAGAATTTTATGGAAGGTCAGATTTTATTTTTGTTCCTCCCAATTGAGTTGACAGAGCAATTGGTGTTTCGGTTGATTCACAAATTTGAAAATTTGATTGTCAGCTCTTACAGGAAAAATAAAAAATTGATAAAATTCAGAAGTCTTTCAAAGAAGTAATATAAACGTGGCCATTAGGCGTTTTGCCTTTGTCAATAACACACTGCGTAAAATAGTTTGATTATCCAGATTTTCAATAGTTTTTAACAATCCCGCAAAAAACAGCAGTAATGACAATATTGTGTGTCTGTAATTATAGCATTTTTATTCGATGTTTATTGTGTACTGTTTTCGAAGCTCTCGTAGTATTTGAAACCTCCATGAGCAATTAATAATTTAACCATACAGTTCTCTAATTATTTTCAAAACTGTACCTAAAGTAAAAAACAAGAAACATACACATGTGTGCAAGCGTCTCTGAAGACCTTAAACCACCCTTGATGCTCCATAATTCAGCAGTACCACCTACTGTCAGCCTAACCTAATTTCTAAATCAACTAAAATTAACCAAGGATTCTCAAAATCAGAAAATCTCCAAGCAATCGAACAGAAGATAAAAACGTTATTCTGAACCAAACGTACCATCTCCCAAAAATAGAACGTCTCATTCTGCCTTGACAAAACCTTCGACAGGATCGAATCTCATTCATCATCAGCGAGCATATTCGCAATAGGATGTGAAAATTGGATGGACAGGGTGTTGGGCGAGTATCGTACAGTCGGTTCTATTAATATACCAGAAACATGTGCCATAAATTCTATTTCCACCCTCGTATCAGCCTTCAGAGGCAAGGACAATCGATCGACACCCTCCGCGTGCACGGCCCCGACACTTGGCGAATCTTTTTCAAATATTCATCCGTGACGTCGATTGGTCCCGTCTAATTCCGTGTTTCTTCTATTTTTATGGCCCCGCCACGTGGATTGAGCTTTCAATTTTCCACGTGGGCCGGCGGGCGACGCGACGGCTCGGCCCGGAGAAAATTGAAACGGCCGCGGGAAATTTGATCGCCGGTGATTTGGTTAAAACGCGCGAAAAATTATATGGAATCGAGTAAAAATTTATGGTCGTCGGTTCTCAGCGAACGACGGACACCGCGGAGAGTGAACAATGTGCGTTAAACGGACTCCATCGGGCGTTCCATTTTTACGAGCGTGTTTTATAGGATAACAGAAATTACCGTGTGAAATTATTATCCGGCTGGCCGGGCCACCGGAAATAAAGCTCGAGCTTTCGCGGCTTAGAATAATAGGGAATTCTAGATTTTACGAGCAGATAAACCGCTTTCGCCGCTGCTCGCCTAACTCCGTGAACGCTGATCAGAGGACTGCGGATACAAGCGATTCGCTCGGAATGGATTTTTACAAATTTCACAGCTGAATTCGTGGGACAAGTGTCAGCTGGAAATTTAAGTATAAACAGTATGGTTTCACTTGTTTCTGCTTGCATACAATTTGCAATTTAGCCTGAGGTCGCATGAGCGTTTTGGTAACGTCCATTGCGACGGAAGGAAGGAAGAGCAACTTTGATACTCCTTTTCCTTTTCCTCTTGTTAGGCCTGTGGAATTAGACGAGACCCCCCCCCCCCCCCCCCCTAATTGATACGTTGAATACTGCAGTGAAAACAGCCAATCCTGGTCAGACATGTTATAATTTACTGGTCAATGCAAATTATAATGGTAAAAAGAATCTATTATAACAATTATAGCTACTTGATTAATGTAGGAATAATACTTTGAATATATTAACATAGATTTGTTAATAGTTTTATCTATGATTAACTACGTTTATATTTTCATTATTTGTATGTTCTCTAAAATGATGTAGAATTCTTTGGTAATGAAGAAGATATTACGAACGACTCCTGGTAGTATCCAGAACAATACTGTAGTAGAACTCACGCACATAAATCAACCAAACCCCAACCTAATCCACCCAAACCGAGAAATGGCAGAGCGTCGTTAATGAGGCATATGATGTCTCAAGACAACAGCCGTCCGGCGGGTTCACCGAGCATGAGATCTTCTGACATCATCCGGCCTGAATGTGTTAATAGGTAATTGTTATAGTTCTAGAAGCTTCTCTGTTGACCTGGCCAAGTATCAACAGTTCGAGCATCCTCAAAAGCTGAGGCTCTAATCGCAATCTCTTCTCTCCAGGTTAATGTGTCCAGTATTTAAGAACATTCCTTAATTCTACAGAGCACACGTTGGCCTGAGAGGCCTATGCTATTACAAAAAAGAAGTTCAAGTTCTAAACATGTTATATGATCATTACATTTGCAGTCCTCTATTTTTACTAAAATACTTTGAACTGTTAATATTAATAAAAAATATATCTCAGAATTTTTATGATTATTTTCTACATGAAAATTGATAACGGAATAACCAAACTGAGGAGAAAGGGGTAACAGGCCTGACGTGTTCACTGTAGGGTTAATACTTTGAATATCACGCTTTGTTAGCTGAAAATGGCAAACTTTCTAAATTTGTATAGAAAATAAATTTGATAGATGAACTTCAATTTCTACCCGCTTTCATCAATAATACATACTAGTACTTTCCACCGTTTTTCATTGAGTCTGTTGGATTTTATTAGATACATTTATCATGCTATACGTGATCAAATATACAATGACTCAATTTAAGTGTCACTTACATATGGGTTTCATAGCAGTCATTACATAAAGTATTAACCCTCTGAACTCCTAAGTTTTTTTAATTTTCTTTCCAATAACTCCCCATTATTTTAAGTGTTTTATTTGAAATATACTTCAGGAGACAGTTGGTTGACAGGTACCAATTAGGTATAAACAATCATGTACCTGAACACTTCAAGGACTTCTTTTTTGTTACAAAAAAGGGTCATATATATGTAATACTGCTTACCTAGGTAAAACAAATATTACGAAATACAATACATATTTAAACTTGCAATTTAAAAATATGCAGTGTGACTCGACATAGGAGTACCGCTGAATAAAATCGATGTTGGAATCACGCTCCACAAAGGAGTTCAAAGGGTTAATAAAGGTTTCACATCAGTCGATGAGTATAAAATCAACTAGAAAACGTATTAACGGTGCATCTGACAGTTTTCCATGAACAACCAACCATTCTATGGTTCCTGTATCCGGTACCAGTGACGCAATTCTCTTCTTTAGCTGGAGCAAAGGCAAGAGGACACGCGGCGTCCGCGAAACCTAGCTGTATTTCTATCGAGCGCGCTGGGCTTCAATTAGCGAGAGTAACCGCTTATTTGCTCTTAATACTTGAGCAGTGCTCAATGATAGCCCCGATCACGGTCAATTTGTTGATGAATTTTCCTATAATGGACCGCGCCGTTAATTACACAATGCCACGCTCCACGGCTGAAAATGTTCACGGCGGGGACCAGCTTTCTGTTCGCCACCATACGGCCGACTGTTCGACGTTTAATTACTCCTGTGTGTGTGCGGGGGTGTGTTTGCTGTTAGGATGACGATTCGACACGGGACACCGCATTACAATGATTAAAATTGATTTTTGGAAACTGCATTTAGGTCAGATTCTGTTCTGCTATGGAGAACAAGAAGCGAATGTGCGAATATGTTGGGTTCAGTTTGAAGCACAGTGATCTGATTGTTCTAGAAATATCTAGATAAGCAGTGCGGATGTTTATGCAATTTAACATACCTGAATATTTGAAAAAGGCAATTTTAAGATCGGGAGAAAATGAAAAGTATATTTATTAAACATTTACAGAACGAAATACAGTTTGGTCAGACTTTCGTTTCTATAACTGCATGAACGTAAACAAAATTGAACTCTAAGTATGTATAATTGCATAAACATCCGCAGTCTGATCATAATAAACATCTGAAAAATGATGAAGCTTTAAACTGATTTTCCAATTTTTGCTTGTAATAATTTGAACCCACTGCATTGGCCTGTTACAGACTTTTAAATTTTTCAAGATTTTGTCACAATTTCTTATACGTACCTCCTAATGACATAAAACTCTGAAAGCAAATAATTACAATACATAGTGAAATGCAAGTGTTGTGTATGTATGGAGAGCCATTTCCTTGGCGGTAGTCGAATGTACTCGTTTAGCAAATAGCTGTAAATAAATAAGTTTTCAAAGACTCTTGTCCAATTACTCCATACGTAACAGCAACATAATTATTTATCGATTTAAGTGTATCTTATAGAAAGGAATTTATCGTAGTAAAGCATACATCGCTTAAAAGTTGAAACTATCTCATGTTCGTAGAACATGCCATAAAGTATTTTGACAAAAAATTTGACTGCGAGCTTTGCGTCTTCGAAGTCACAAGCGTGAAACGCAATAAGCAAGCCAGGGTATCCGCGTGTATATACCGTGTGTGATCGATTGAAATTCCTTTTCTCTTTTCGCTCTCTGTGTGTCGTGAAATTTTTGGAGAGGCTTCGACGAATGGAAACCGATATTATGAGCGGAATATTGAAGATCAGACGAGACGACCCCTTCGACGGACTTTGCCTTGCTAATTTTAACTCGATTTGAATTTCTTTGAACGAGTCGCCACCCCTTCCGGGTCCCCTCAAAGCCCGCCAAAACTTGTCGATGTACTTTGACTGAGAGCTCGAGTCCCTTCTTGGAATATCAAAACGATGGAAGGACGAGCACCGTGCATACTTACGGAAGAATCTTTTAAAAATAGGAGAAACTAAGCCTGTGGCCACACTGAGAAACTTGCGAGGGCTGACCTGAGGATTTACACAAAGTACAGCGACTCACGAAATTGGTCACATATTTTCATAATTATTTTTAGTCCTTCATTTAGAGTGCCACAGACTGACTACAAATTTTATGCGTGTGTTTGAAATGTTATTTATTGCAGACATTGTACCCCTGCTTCAAATAACGATACATTACAAAATGTTAAGGAAAAGAATTTTGAAATAATGCATTCATTTGATCAATTTCGTGGTTCACTGTATAGCACTCATTTTTCTGTAATATTATAAATAGATTAGCCCTTCTGTATACAAATATTATCTTGTGTGAAATATTGTCCACCTCCAATCGCTTTAGAGCACGCATCTGATTGTTCAAGGTCACAATTTCGAACACTTACAGAATAGCTAATAAATTTTTAAAATACCGAAATCGATTCTATCTGTTGCATGAACTAAATTATTTTACAGAATTGCACAACGCGAACATTTGACAATCACAGAAATTTCTTTCTGAGTCTCACCCTGTCTTTTTAAATAAATAATTAACTTAGGTTGATGGTTAATCAGTTCACTCTGTTTGGGCATACTTCAAATGAACTTTCTAAATTCCAAAATATTAACAGCAAAACTAAAGACAAGCTGACGTGTGCTAGCAGCGAGTGCCAACAGCCGACTGTAATTTTTAGGAAGAAATACAAAATGTAGCTTATAGATCGCTCAGTTATTTTATAGCTCACTATAAACTTTATCAACTGTTTTAAAATTCCTTTAAATTGGCCGATAGAGGATGATGAACAGTAGAAAGGTTTCAAAGAAATAATTTTCGCAATAAATTATAACAGTTAAGGTGCCTGATACTCTTGGCCAAGACCGTAGCTTCTGCGAGACGCTTTCTGAAGAAGAAATCTCTGAGAATCTAGATACGCTGAGTACAGAGATTGAGGAGCAGAAGTGTCCGTTCTCCAAGAACAATTTCTTCATTGTAGCGGATCACGTGGCCGAAGGAGAAGATGGTTCAAGAAGCGAGAGTCACGAGGCAAATCATTGTCACTTACGGGCCACGGAGGATGTTGTTATGTTTCTCGTGATTTGATCATTAGGACGCCACTCAAGCACTCAATTCATTAGCTCGTGTCGCGACTCGGTTTGATTCGCATCGCGACCAATGCACACACCGACGCAACGGCGCGGCGAGGGACGGAGGGGAGGGCAGGGAAGTCGGAGGGGAAGCGAGGTCAGCGGTGGTGAAAAGACAGACAACGAAGCGTCGTTCTGCCTAGCACCTCCTGGCACTAATGTTATCTATATTATCCGATTCTGACTTTTCAATTTCGTTCTTGGCGCCGTTACAGGCACCCGTAGATCAAATTAATTTCGAACATACGTGATTGGCTCGCGTTTCGTTCCAAGCGAATGAAAGATTTAGCAGATGGTGTGTTTCAGAATTGAACGTTCCGTTTTATGATGGTAGCATTTAACCTGGTGCGCGTAAGGAGGGTGAAACATACCCGAAGACGTATATCGGCGTTTTTTTTAAATTTGATTTGGTTAATGTCTTTTGTGAATTATATATAACGTTTGATTCTTATTAACGCGTTGACTGCCCACACTATATAGGCTGAACTGAGAGTAGTCACAAAATATACCATTTTCAATTAGTGATGTTAAAAATTCTTTATACTTTTTTCATGGTTCTGTTAGCTCTTTTTAGATAATTTGACTGATACAACTGACAACTCAATTTAAGTGTCACCCACATATGAGCGACGTGGCAGTCAAAGCGTTAAATATATAAATAAGAGAAAAGAAATGAAATGGATATACTTTTAGTTTTATTCATATTTATTCAAAACCATAACATTTTCTTAGCGAGTGTTGAAAAATTGCCGGAGTGTGATACAGGTAATGAAATCAGGTAGCGGTGTACTATAGATATTCTATAGTATGTCTAGCTGCTTATCCGAAGACAGTTCGAAAAATGTTCGGATGTTGCAACAAACTGGCGTACATGATACAGATTCAGGAAATTGAAGAGTAGGGTTATCTTGTGCCCGGAGATCAGCAAGGAATGAGATAATGAAGACAAGGATCAAGGATGATTAATTAATGTGGAATGTGGTTATTGATAATCGAAGGGAGAATTCGTAGTGTTTACTACTAGAGATTACTTTGTTGGGCTTAATCCTTAAAGGAAGGTGCAGGGTGTCTAAAACTGATACTCAACACGTTGAACGCCACAGTGAAAACGGCCATACCTATCCAGACACGATATAATTTACTATTCTGTGTATAAATCGTAAAGAACAAATGATTTGAATACTCAGTCGTGTTCTTCTGCCCCTACATTACTGTTTCAGTCTGAAGTTTACTCAGAATTGTGTAACAATCAATAATTATTAAATTAAATGAAATTTGAGGTGTCGGTCACCGGTGACCGCCACGGAGTTCAACGTGCTAAATATGATAATGTTCAGAACAATTTTAGATAATCCTAGTCTAAATTACGTCCTTGGTATATAACACGGTCAGTGCTCGTGGTCTCCACTACATCCAGCAACGATAACCAAAAGCTCTGCCAGCGGGTGCAGAAGCAACGAAGAAAGCCTTAGCCGTTTAACGCGTCGCGTCGTTCTAGATCGTTACATTTCGACGCGACCTAAGACGAAGGGGACAAGATAAGGTCCTCCTGGCGGCTTCACTTTCTCCACGGTTTGTTTGCTCGGATTCACTTCACCCGTGGGGACGTAGCCTCGAAAAATAAACGAGCTCGCGTGTTCGTCGCTAGATAGGTGGCCTCCTTGTCGCGTATCTCTCTCCCCCACCCTTGTCCACCCCCCTTCGCTCCCACTCCCCGTCTTTTTCGTTAGATTTATGCCGACGCCTCGTCCCCTTACGGTCCTCCTCTAATAAATATGCCCAGCTTTTATTGCGACTAGGAGAGACAGAGCCTCCGTTAAGGTACGTTTTCACGTGACAGCAGAAGTCATGGCGTTTGCTGTCATTGCGCCCTGACATTTTCTTGCGGATCTTTTCAGTTCAATGAAATTTAGTTGCTCCTAATCCTTTGCACTCGGGGACTTTTATATGCAGTGCGTATGACATAGAAACGCCGGTGAAACTGATTTCTATGAGAGGATTTGTTTTATTCTGAATTCACGCGTTTCCGTATTCGAGTGCTTATAAAAAGTGTATACTGTGGAGCTCATGAAAGTGGACACCACTTTTAGTCGTTTACACAAAATAGAATACTTGAGTCATAAATATTATGGCCCCAATGGCGTCACTAGAGTGCAAAGGGTTGAACATGGCAACGAGTGAAACAGTTCAGGCAGCTGTTAATGTGGTAGCGACGATACGACGATATCGTTAGGGAGTGCAACAGGAAAACATTATGACACGGTGCGGAACATTGATATTTTTATTTTAGTTTCAACTGGCAATCAGTCTATGATTTAGTATGACTAATGAGACACCCGGAGAATGTCAGTTTACGGTTTTTCCAACTTTTGCTTCTTCGGGGCTCAACAGCTCCCAACCGTTACAAGATAGTTTCCAAGGGGTCAAAGTCGCCAGGTAACGGTTCATAGGACATGTCGCGGATACTCTGATCTGGAGGAAATTCCGACTTGTTGCCAAACTTCCGTCCACCAGCGACTGCGGAACAAGCTTAGTCACCACCGATCCGAGGACATATCCCGCTATGGGGATACGCAAGGTTTAGTCATTTTGTGACACATCGGTCAATCGGAATGAGTTCAGCAGTCAGTCGGATTAGAACACTCGATAGAGTTAGATCAGAACACTCAAAACATTCGGATCAGACCGTTCGACACAGTTAGATAAAAATACTCAACAAAATAAGTCAGATCAGAACATTTGGAACAGTCAGATTGGAATACTCAGCAGAGTCAGTCGGAGCAGAACACTCGAAATAGCCAGATTAGAACACTCAGCAGAGTCAGTCAGATCAGATCATTCGAAACAGTCAGATTAAAATAGTCAGCAGAGTCAGGTAGAGTCGGAACAAGTTTAAATTCAGTATTTGTACAGCAAATCGAAGTTAGTTAGTGACGATCAGGTCTTTGGGTCGATCCACTGGTAACAGTTCTAAATAAACTGATTAGAAACCTACCATAATTAGTCCCTTATCAGTGGATGATCCTCCGATCCAGGCGACACCTTGTGCAACATTCAATTTCGCGGTGATTCACACAACCATGTACTACACAAATACAGTTTTCACCGCATACGCTACCTTACAAATGTCACCTGAAACTCTAAATAATTTCTAAATCCAATGAAATCCAACGTCATGGCACCCGGACTTCCAGTCTCCACGACGCCAAAAGTCATGACATTTCGTGGCATGGCGGTAAAAGTCGCGATTTACTGTCACGTGCAAACGCACCTTTAGAGGAAGGAGAGAGAGAGAGAGAAAGAGAGGGAATGGCGACAAGTGTGTACGCATTAACGGTGCGTGACTCTGGCGACACGCGATAAATGCAAATTCGGGGGAACCATCCGTGAAAATGGTACCACGTGGCGGCGACTGACACAACAGCCGTGGAAACGGAAAGGGAACGACGAAAACCTCTTCCCCTCCCTCCTCGCTTTCTGTCCACGGGAAACAATTGATCTTTGTTGCGTATTAAAATGCGGCTACCGCGTATTGTGTGCCCTAATTCTTGTCCCGCTAGGCCTCGTTAAATAATACGGATGTTTCGTGACGCGAGCCCGGCACGCAGCTGTCCCCCGCTATGAAACAAAGTGGAATGATCTAGTGCTTGTCAGACGGTCTTGTCCCTGTCTCTCGGTTTCATTTGAATTTTTTCCTGTCCGGTGTTTCGGACTAAATGTCGTTCGAAGTTGTAACTGTTTTTTTACCCCTTCCCTTATGATGTTTTTAGTAGCTACCTGCAGTGAAGTCTTTTGTTCGAGTGTCCTAAGGGTGAAATCTAAGAAGAATATTTATCAACATGTACAGGTTGCTTTGGATGATCCTCTAAAAGTTAGTGGCGTTGTAATATACAATTTTCAAGAATTTATATTTGAGCGAAGTTGATATTTATAGCCTATAGATCATAATCTGATCACGAGTGCGACTCGTTGTTGTAAGGCAAGGGGTTAATGAAATAGGTGGGTGGATGGCATTTTCTTCCTAATGTTGTATGATTAAATTAGCATCCACTACTGGGTCCTGAAATTGTTATATTATTATTCAAACTGAAGGAATATGCGTGTGGGAGACATGTTGTGAAATTGTTTTCCTTTTCTTGGTGTTTTGTGATTGAAATAGCACCGGCTCCTGGGTTCTGAAATTTTTTAATTATTATTCGAACTGAAGTAATAGGCGTGTCAAATGCATCTTGTCCTTGCCTCTCGTTTTCATTTGCTATATTTTCTTGTATAAATATTCTATTTACGTATAACTAACAATATAAACACAGAAGGAAGTAAATGTTTGCATGTGTGTATACAGTGGCGCGCAGAAGTTTCCGGACACTTCAACTTCCAATTGTGTTTCTAACAATTTATAGTAGATTCAGAGATATAAATATTATTAAACATAAGAAGAGGAATCATAGATTGCGAATATGTCTCCTCTCTGACTTGTTTTCCAATATGATCTCTCTTCAAATTCGTTTTGGTTATACTATTTTAAGGGGAGACTGTAAAATTTGCTGTCCAGAAACTTTTGCACGCCGTTGTACGTACGAACGTACTATATATTTCTCATTCAGGTACATTTGATACAGAGAACAGTTTTATTTTTTGCATAAGCTTTGGGACTCATCGCAGAGTATAATTTGAGCTGACTATCCTTATGGAGTGCTTTAACAACTCCAACTCTTGAACAACACGATGATTCCTGTAGTTGGGTCAAAATGACCTTACACCGGCCATGCAAGGGTGAAACGTCGATAGATCTACTGTTAATCATCACACAATTTTCCTCAAATTCACCAAGATCCGTAATACCGATCAGCCTGTTTGTTGCCTGCAGAAAATCGTCTGCACCCGGAACAATGCCAGTCGGTTTTCGATTAAACGTCTCAAAGAGTTCCCACGCACGCACGATACGTGCCCGCGAACAATGGGGGCGACCTAAACACAAGTTTTCAACGAGGAAGGCGGAATCGCGAGAAAGGGACGGTGGAAGACGACGAGAATAGAAGTTAAATCGCTTTACGCGTGTCGAAGCGTTTCCATTCGCGAGTTTCGTCGCGATCGCGCGCCTTTTACGCTTCCGTCATCCGGAGAAAGGGAGAACAGGAACGGAAGAAGGTGAAAAGGGAGATTAATGAGGTTACGTCGGCGACGAGGAAACCTAGACACCCACGGCTCCCTTTTCGTTTCACCACCGAGAACGTAGGAACACCGTAGAACAGACCGCGTAGGTCGCCGCGACAAATGTCACGCGTGCTGATTATGATCTCGTAAAATGGTAGAATACGCTATTCGATTACCATGAACGAGAGTTATAGCGTGTGCGTAGAATTTTCAGGTCTGATCACTGGAGAGACACATGGTTTCCGGATATGAAACGAGGGAACAGTATTTTAGTAGAATGAGTATGTCCGACTAAATAGCTGTATCTACTTAAAGGGCTATCCTAATGGAAAATTGTGAAAAATAGTTTCCTATTGTTTTAACAAATAGTTGGAAGGGTTGAAATTAATGTGCAAAAGGTCCCATGTGGATATTCGAAAGATTCTTCGAGATATAGCGTTTAGAGACGACTTATGTACCTAGGGGTAGGTAGACGCTGCTGAACTTTAAATACTTGTTTCCTAAAACGGTGTGCATGATTTCTCAGGCTACAATTGGCGGATTGCCTTGTAATTTAAAACACACGTTCAGGAAAACAGTACTTTTCTTTTGACGCACGATTTTGTTGATAACATATGTGACTTAGAAAATATATAAAAATATAACAGAAATTGTTGAACGTAAATTGTGAATAATTTCAGAAACTTGTTTTAGCATCAATTTTCAATGAGACAGAATCAATGTCTGTTAGAAATGAATCGTGCGATCAGGATAAAAATTGGGAATCTTGTTCCATGAAGTTTCTGGAGTAAGTGTTGAGACCACACTTAATTTTCCCACTTCAAGGGCAGATCCTTTAGGATCAATGTCCCTTTTCTTGAGAAACTAGGAATACGACGTCACTCGTAAATTCTCCCTTTCATGCCACTTATAAACAATTAATCCTATGACACCCCATCGTCGTATGCCTTGGTGTCACTGGCTAATGTTTGGTGTCCACCCATCATGCCATACTCTCGACATACAGACACAAAAGTGTCCTCAGAACAGTCCTCCCTTTGGAACTACGATTTCACCCCACCCTGTATACCAAAATTTCGATTAATTTTATCTTGCACAGACGCCACGCTTTTTAACACCCTGCAGACCACTGCATCCATCAACCAGTGCCGCTGCGGGAGGGAATAAATTGTATCGATTAAACGGGCGGAGGTTTTCGCGGCGAAGCGTAATCGAAAGTCGCGAAAGGGATGCTACTCACGAACCCGTTACTCTCGAGATTTGAGCGGGATCTGAGTTACGGGAGCGGGGACCGAAAAATGCTAATCAAGAAGCGAGACCGAGGAAACTCGATTCCGGGGGTTAGTTTGTTGGGGCTGGGGGAGTTAAATGAAACGTCGGCGGCGCGCAGACAACTGGTAACGAGATTCGTCGAAGTTTCCCCCAGAATTTGTTCGTATCCAAGGGCTCGGATTGTAACTTACAATTGTAAATTAGGAGAAACAGCTTCCGCTCATTTGCCGAGTGTGGATTCAGCCAAGGAAAACTACTGCTCCTTTCGTTGTTATCGACGATAATAAGGGGGATAAGAATTTTTTTTCGTTCGCCGGTTCTCTCGTTATAAAGCGATTCTCCGGCTTATTAGTATCAGCTTGATTCTTGAAGACGGAAGGAAAAAGGAAACCTCGATGAACTTCGGAACAGTTAAGGGTGATCCACTTGCTGCAACATCCTCGATAAGGGAGCATCGGAATTACCATTTGAGAAATACAAAACATAAGAAAAACGGAGGAAAGTGTAAGATACTATCAGGTTGGCTAGAAAGTTTTCCTTAAAGGAAATTCAAACAACAGTTTTATATACAGGGTGGACTGCTTAACCCCTTGGACTCAAGTGACGAGTCTGGCTCATCGTAGCAACCTAAGGAATTTCAAACTTCTATAATATTTTGTAATAAACTAGAGATATGTGCAAAAACATACTTCTCATTTTATTAAAATATTTAATTTAAGAAGTGTGACTTGTGGTTTTCTTCTCAATCTCTGTTTATATCGACGGGAGTAAGAAAATTAAGCCGTAACCATATGCAAAAATAACCTGAATTAAATCGTATGTCGGGGGGTTAAGGTGACCATCTTAAATTATTCTGTTGCTACTGGACCAATTGAAATTTTCTTTCCTCGAATAACATGGTTCAGAGAGGCCTTCAAGATGATTATATTACACTTTTATTGTCAGTTACTGTTTTTCCGTAGTTTTCAAGGACATCCTTAGGCTTTTATAAATAAATCCACAATTTTTGTACGCTCATTTTTTAGCTGATATTGAGACGAGTTCGACAAGCATCATAAAATATTTTGTTTGCTCTTCAATATATCGAGGACTTTGATCAGACTGGCACATTCTACTCGATATTTCACCTCATACGTTCATATTCTGATGAACCACACGCGGTAAAATATTCCCATAGGTCATTGTACGCACCTTAAGACGCTCTATTAGAAGTAAAGTAAGAAAACGTATATTTCTATTTAAAAAAACAATGACCTTCAGAAGTCCAAAGCGACTCCACCTGGTAATAGATTGTTAACTTCATATGATAGCCCCCTTCTTGTCGTGCAACTTGTGTTTGACAATTTTTTCTCCAGCTCGTACAGTTTGGAAAGTATTCAAGGTGGTAACTTTTACTGGTCCACCCTGTGTAGTGAAGCATGCACCGCGAAATGTGTTAACTTTGAGAAATTAACGATGTTCAGCTTCCTCCGTCCAATAAAACAATTTCACCCTCGTCACAATCCCTATACAATGATCTATTGAACCATCGAGGGTCATTTGTCCTGCTTGGATCGCAACGCTCGTGAAAAAACTGTCTTCAAAGGTGATAGTCATCAAGAGTTCACCGCAAACATCCGCGGCTTCTTCATCATCGAGTCGATCATCAACAAAGGGGAGAAGATCCTCGTTCGGGGGGCTTTTGAAGCAGCGAAACAAGAGACATACCTTTTGACAGAGTAAACGAGTTTACTCTGGTGCGTCCGTGGTACGTGTACGGACTGCTATCGCCGCTCTGAAGCGAGATAAGAGGGAATAGCGTTCTGGAACGGACCGACGAAACCGGGCGAACCTATGCAGTCGCGAGCAAACGATCAAGTATTTCCCGCGACGAGCGCGTCACTCGTCCTCGTACGTGAAAGAAATTCGATTCAATGGAAATTGAAGTAGCTAGACCGTTGAAATTCCCGCTGTGTAATGTCGAAGGAAGAATGAGAAACAGAGAGAGCGAGAGAGAGAGAGAAAGAGAGAAAGAGAGAAAGAGAGAGAGAGAGGGACTCTGTGAACGGAGCATAATAGAGAGTGACATGAATGGAATAAACTCATCGAGAGAGAGAGAGAGATAGAGAGGTAGAGCAATGATGACCTACTCGATAAGAAACTGGGTGGAATAATAACATTGTTACCCGTTGCACTTAGGGAATCTGTGAACATTGTCGGAAACTCGACACGTACGCAACTATGAACCATTTCGATATGGATCGGATTCAGGGTATCGAAAAGGAATCAGCTTTTCTGTAGACTAGTCAACGTTTATAAAAGGAAGTTACGATCGAGACGAGGGATTTTTGGGTGGAACTTAACTCTCGCACCATTTCACAGACACCGAGTGTGATGTCAGTTCTATGGGAATATAAAATTAGACACTGGTGCAGTAACAATATTGTTAGCCGTTGCACTTACAATTAGGGAATCTGTGAAAATCGTTGGAAACTTGACATGTGCGCAAACTATGGACCATTTCGATATGGATCGGATTCAGAATATTGAGAATTCAGAGTATCCAAATGGAGTCAAGCTTTTTTAGCCTAGTCAGCGTTTACAAAGGGAGGTTAGGATGAAGACGAGGGATTTTTGGGTGGAACCTCACACTGTTCACAAACCCCAAGCATGACATAACTTCTGTAGCAATATAAACTTAGACACTGGTTTAATAATAATATTGTTACTCGTTGCACTTAGGGCATCTGTGAACCTTGTCAGAAACTTGACATATACGCAAACTATCGACCATTTCGATTGTTACGGCCCTGCCTCCGCATCAGGGGTAAAGAGCAGGAGACCACCCGCAATTAGACCCAAGGTCCACTCGAGCCTAAGCAGACCACGGACAGGTTTCGACGGACAACGACACCTCGTCGTAAATCTGTCCAGTACAAATGCCTCAGGCCCTTACTCATCTCATTTTCTGTTTCTCTTTCTAAGTGACAGATTCTTTCTTCTTCGCTACAACCCCACCTGAACCTACTCTTACAGTTCTAATTTTCAAACTGTATCCGCATCCGGAAAAACGGCTACCAATCGGTTCATGCATCTTGGCCACTCAGATTTTGTGAAAAGGGAGTAACAGTTCACATCAATCGGTCAAAGTGTACTCATTTAGTCACATAGTACACATTCTGCAGTCACATAGTTCAGATCACATCGTACAGACACACATTATTTATACAGTCTATTTATCAATAATAAAACATATCCTATCAAGGATAAAAAATGTTTCCATCGAACGTTTATGTATGAACAGTGGATCGGATTTAGGGTATTGAAAACTCGAGATGGAATCAAGCTTTCTTTAGACTAGTCAACGTTTATAAGGAAAGGTTACGATCGAGACGAGAGGCTTTTGGATAGAACCTAGCTCTCGCATCATTCACGAACGTTGTCATGAACGATCATATACAATGGCTTTTGCGTCGAGTTATAACTTCAATAATTTTTGGAATTTCTCGTTCGATCAAGTAAAGCCAGATTCTCAAGACTCTAATTTATCGATTTCCGTTAAGATCGATTTTTTCGTACCAAGGTGGCGTTACTCTTTAAGGAGGTTTTTATCTAAGAAAATAATTAATTTGATCATATTTTTTTCCATTTTCGAATACTGCGAACCTTGAGAATATACTCCTGACAGGATTTTGAGGAATTCGAACAATTAGCGTAGCTATGAATTTTGTCTCATATTTTTTTATAGGACGTTTTGTTATTTTTCTTTGGTGTGCCAGGTCTCCTAATGCGTTAGACTAGATACTACAAAGGACCGTTGTAGATAGTAGAAGGTCATAAACAAATTCTCGACACGTGCGTGGATGGTACAAGAAACGATTGAGTTTAACCCAGATTTTACAATCAATGTTACTTTGGAAACTTGAAATTCTGAGGAATAAACGAAGTTAGAATAACCTCTTCTGTGGTCTGTGCAAAGTAGACCGTTTTCACTTAGATTCATTTCCAATCCTATTAATATTAGTAGAATAGCACAATCGATGCTTCAATCGACGTTCTCGAGCGGAAGAATACAAACGATAACAAATTTTTCATTGCTTCCTCTTTGTTTGATTTTCTTACGTTTTTCTTCGATTTTTGTCTGTTTTTACATTCCAAATTTGTTATTTCTTCGTTTTCGTTGTCAAGTAAAAGTATACATGTACAGAGTGTCTCACCAAATACCGACAACCTAATTACCTTTACTTTTATTGTTCGTGATTCGGAACAAAAAATGTTATAGACTTCATTGACATCGTTTCAAACGGCGATAAAAGTGCAATAAAAAAATGTTCAAAACATTTTATTTTTCTAACAAAACAGTGCGTCTTTTTGCTTACATTTTGTGTTCAAATGTCTTCTGAAACTACTTAAACTACATCTGAAACATTGCTTTATACTTCGTAGAATCAAAGAAATAATTAAGTGTTCCGTTTCCAGTGAGACTTCCTATATATTTATTTTTCTAACTTTTTGTTTTATGACGTCTTTATTTCACAATAAATCAGTACATGAAAAAGGGACGAAAAAAAAATATGAGTTACCACGACTGATACCAACTGTACTGCATAAAAGAACAAGTTTTGCAAAATGAATATAACGAAAAGGCCGAATAGAATTTCATTTGTATGTTCCCTCAAGAAATGTTAGAAAGAGGCATATATTTTATTATACTACCGTAAAAACTAAATATGTTTAAAGTGATCCAATGAGAATCGAATGTTAAAATCAGCCAATACAGTTACGGATAAAATTGATTTTTGCAGTGGTTCTATTCATTGTTCTAAAACATGCTTACACAGGTCACTGCGCACTGTTTAGGTAATGCTTCATTATAAATTCTTTGCGACTGCTTTTATGTTTTACTTTGATTTTTACTGTTTTACCTAATATTATGTTGTTGCGACTGTTTTTCTTATTTATTTTTCTATTTTGTTTCTGATCCTTACTTCTGTAAATATATTGGGTTTATACCCGTACAATCAACAAATAAATAAACAACATACCAAAACAACAGAAAAAAGGAGGAACACAATTCAACAGGGAATAGTAAAAAAATATGACGCGTTCGAAAGCAGAAAAGATAGAAAAACAATTTATCTTTATCTTCTTTGTTATTTCCGTTCGACCGCTGGCGTACTTCCGTAAATAAATCAGTCCAGCAAATCTGAGAGCATTTTTCCTGTTCGAACCGGCAGTTTTATGCGGTCTAAAATTTGAATTTCCAACGACCGTTTGAATTATGCGCGTTCCGCGACGAACTCGATTAATTACGCGCGAAAAAACGAGCGGAATCGGAAGGAAGAAGGGAGCGTTAGTTGTTAAAAGGCAGCGGAGGAAAAATCTCGAGGCACGCAGAGAGCGGGTATTAATTTAGCGTAGAGTACGCGAAGCCAGTAATCGCGAATGCGTATACACGGGCTTCCGGTTTCCGGCGGCGGCGAAGAAGGCGTTCAAGACGAAGAAGAAGAAGAAGAGGAACGGAGAGGGAAAGAGAGAGAAACAAAGTCGAGCGTCTCGCGTTGCGTCTGAACGGAAGTTGGTACCGCTTGGACAAGTTCGGGACCGTCCGTTAAACGCGATTCCTACTCGGTACTTCCGGTTTCCGGCTCGTTAGTCAGTCCAGTACCGTGCACCTCCGTCGTTCGTCATACTCGACATCTTTCTTCGCCCCCACGGAGGCTTCCTCTTCGTGATCATCGCGCGATCCTCGCGATTTCCGACCAGAGCCTTGCAGAGATCTAGCAAATACAAGTATGGCGGTTACTCGTTTAGTTTGAAAGAAGCAGGCTCGTATATTGCGAGAGATTCATCCTCACGATTTTTTGGAATTCTTTCAGGTTACCGAGTATCGGACATTTTCGAAAAAAGGCAATTGTTTGTCAGTATATGAAAAGGGAATATTAGAGTCTTGTCGAGATCTAGCAAATGGAAGTATGGCAGCTACTTTTCTGGAATTCTTTGAATCACTGAATTTTGGACGCCTTCGAAAAGGGCAATGGTTTGTTGGCGTATAAAATAGGAATATTACTTTTTGGTAATTGGAAGAGAATCTAGTTACCATCGAAAAATGGACAGATGTTCGAAAACTGCAAGAGTGACTCGTTTATTGCGAATCGACGGCGCAAATTGTTTTGCAATATACGAGTCAATACTGTAGAAAGTATCCGCATTTTAATTGAAGCTTTAATGAGGTTCGATAACAGAGCCTGTGAACCTCATCCTGTTTTTCATTTTATCTCATAGTTTCATCTGTCGTCTTTCCTCGTTCCTATTAAAAAATTAGTAGCAAAAATAATAGTAATTTATGATACAATTATCAGTGAAGTTTGAGGAAAGGAAGAAACACAAACATTGCCTTTAGACTCAAATATTTTTTTACATAATACTGTTCTAATTTATTTTTAAACTTTCTATAGAATTATATTGTTAAGTGTGCACCAATACATTTATGCATGTACAATTTGTTTACAGCATCGAAAAGGTTGTCTATTTTATTACTGATCGAGCCTAATTGTTGAAAGTAAAGTAAGAACAATTCTTCCCACGTCAGTTTCGAACTACTTTTCCATCCACAATGTCGAATTGTTATCTGCTTGTGTTTACATAAATAACCTTAGCCTTATGCTGGGCTTCACGAAGATATTTTAATCCAATTTGTAACTGGAGCACGTGTGATACCAACAACCATGACCTACAGCTTCACAAATACAAGAACATCTCGTCTACAATGTGTGACAAAAAACATGTTACGACAGCAACGATACAGAGTGTTGCAAAAATATTCAGAATTTACAAACTAAATATTCCAACTAAAGACAGAATAAAAAATGTCTAGTGCATCGAAAACCCAGTATTATCGTTATTATAATCAATTTTTGGAACATACAAATGTTTTCACCTTTGATAATATTCATTTTTCGACCCATGTTTATTACTAGACTGCAGGCGTTTATGCAAATGCATATTTTTATAGAAAATAGATGAAGACAGAAATTTGTTTTCTCATCAGACGGTTCTAAAAACAAATTTTTTATTTTGCACATTTTGAATACTGCATATTTTTTGCATATTGCGTGCACATTTCTCGCAAATTGTATGCATATTCGACTGATTGGCTACCACGTTCAGAATCAGACCATAAAATAATTGTATCTAAATATTGAACTCTAAAAGTGTAATAATTTTCTCGTGTTTCATTTTGGTTTTCCAAGTCACGTATACTCACGCACAACGCTTTTTGCATAAAAAAAAATTCGACCTTACGAAAAAGGCTTTTCAAAATTTTGTTAACTCACGTCTGTAGCGCTTATTGTACCACTAAACTTTTATTTGAAGCATTGTTCTCTGTCTCTTATACTATAAGAGTTACACGCGAAAAGGTGGAGTGCATATTTAACTTTGAGGTTACTTTTCATACCCTTAAAGGGCGATTTGGGCACGACTGAGACACACCATTATTGTTATCTTGAACCACTCTATAAACCCACAAAATTTCATTTCAATCGATGAGCCAGGGTTCGCGGTGTTCCGTTGCGAGTACTTTTTTCACACCCTGTACAGAGCATAAATAAAATTCTTGAAAATCGACCTATATGTTCCGGTGGCTGATCAAGGTGCAACTTAAAAATTCGATTGTACGTGTACGAGCATTATCCGCGTAATGCACACCCATCTGCCTCGACCATATTTTCTCTCATTATACTTACACCGGGGTAATACTTGTACCAGCGTGCACGGTCGGCTAACAAAAAATATGCACCGCGGAAAATAAGCGCTCGTATTACCGTGGCCGGGCAATTCGTTATCTTTCCCAACGTAAATTTCGCATGAGCCGTCCTGTAAAAATACCTTACTCGCGGATTACCTGCAAAAATAAACGGTTCGCTCGCAAAAACTCTGATTTAAATAAAAAAAAATATCGTTTAACACGTTAGAGGGCAGTCAGTGAAAAATTGATCATTCACCAATTTGCAGATGTTAAATTGGATAAACATCCGCCGTCTACCCACAAGTAGTGTCGTTTCGTATCTTATCTTAAAATTTTAAGTAATTAACTAACCAGCGATTTATATAACATTTTAAACAACAGTAATGTAAGGTAAATATTAGACGTTCGAATAATAAAATATTTCTTTCTTCGCGATTTATGTGTAGCATATATTATAGTGTGTCTGACTAGGTATGGCAGTTTTCACTGTAGCATTCAACGTGTTACAAAATTAATTTCATTATTACAAGGGAACGACAATAATGTTCAAAATGTATAGCTTCGTTTCAAAGATTGGGTTGATTCGTACACAACTTCCAATTTGTCTTTTTAAATTTATTGAAGTGTTTATTCATGAATGATTATTGTTTTTGCAGCATGTATAAGTTACTGAAATGCTTACCTTCTAATATGCGGGAGCATTCTGTAATCAGGATAAACTATTTAAATTTGTAAAAAATAAAAAGTCTATCTACATATATAACTATTATAAGAGATGGTGAAACAGTTATTGATTAAAGTATAATTTTAATTACTTAGGACAGGCGGTATTAGAGAGAAAAACTTATTAACACGTTGAATGTCACAGTGAAAACTGCCATACCTGGTCAGACACAATGTACTGTCCTATCTTAAGTATAAATCCTGGAAGAACCGAGTATGTTACTCTTTGAACACATTGGTATCATCTTATACTATTATTAGAATACTAATGTTATCTCAAAATGTTATAAGAATTATTAGTTATTCATTAAAACAATATTTGAGGTGTTGGCCACGGGTGAGCCCCATGGCAGTAAATGACAGAATCGTTATGAATGAGAACGATTAATTAAAGACGTATTATTTATTCTAAACATCGTAATTAATTATTTCAACTGAAAGTCTTAAACAATTTCAAGAGTAAAATTCGGGCTCAGTAATTGAACGCGTTAGTATTTATAATAAGAGCGTTTGCATCGAAAAGAATTACTTTTAGTGATTTAAAAAAAAACATGTCCCACGCGTCATTTTTTTTCTTCCGACGCCATTGTGCAGCCGATTAAAAAATGTACAGTAGTTGAATTCAAGTAAATTTTCAAAACAAAAGGGTTATAGACAACGTGTAATAAGAAGTGAGAATGTATAGAAGTATTATTTATTCTAAGCACCCTAACTAATTATTTCATTTGAAAATCTTTAAATATAGTCCCATTTTCTCCCAGAAAATTGTATCACGATTCAAAACGAACTGTGTGTCGTCAACAGGTGGACGGCGCCGGTCAGGACACTGTAAAAATTGAAAAGCATAGTTCGTACGAACGTTTCGTCGCGACACAGCGATTCCAGGCGAATTGCCGTCTAGTGTGTTCCATTTTTCGTCGACCTGTAGCTTGCTGTAACGCGCAGCAGTGTTTTTGAACGGGAATCATTTTTTCCCCCGTGAAGAGTAGCCCGCTGTCGTTACGGAACGTCGACGAACGTTTACTGCGAATAATCGGCGTATAAACCACGCACGGAATTGCTCAATTTGCATGATGTAGTAGTTCGATGGAAGTCGAGGATGATAAGCAACGCGTATATGCGTACGAAGGGAAGCATTAACCTGAGGCACGGTGAATTGGTCACCGGTGACTGATTCGACGTCGACCGAAGCTGCCCTGCTCGCATAATGTCCGACTTGTTTGCGTCGAAAGAGTTCTTCGTACCTCCGAGACTATACAAGGTGTCCGTTAAGGTACTCAACAAACTTTGCTCACGCGTTTAGCAGGTCATCCTGAACAGAAAATGTCATGTACACTATACTGCCCTCCTTAGCTCAATTGTCTTAACTAAAATTTCGAAACACCTGAGAAAAATGAGGTTTTGTCATTTGAAACCGTATGAAAATTAATTAGGACAAATAAATTAAACTGTTTCTAAACCCCTACAAAGCACGTAGGGTGTTCTGAGTTTTCTTAAAAGGTAAACAACATGTCGAACTCTAAATATTGCGAAATATCTTGAAAATGTAAAAATAGTAGATAGGACATTTTATCCAAGGAGGGCAGTATAGGTCTATAGTAGAACCTCGATTATTCCAACATCGAACACCTTAAAATTGGCCATTTTATATTAATTAAACGTTAAAATTATCATTAGTGATACTGTTTTTTTTTATTTCACACAACTATGTATTTTAGATTCCAACATAAAATTAAAATTTGAATGCGAAATATAGTTAGAACGTGAGTTTTCTCATTACTAACTACTAGGTTGCGAATGTTTATGCAAATATATATTTTCAGACTAAAATATGTTGGAAAAAGTAGCACCGAGCGTAGAGAATATTAAAATTATTTGAGAGATTCTCAAGTGAAACTACGGTCAGTGGCCGAAGCATTAGTGGCATGGAAGTTTCTGAAAAAATCGTAACGGAATATATTGAAGATTTAAGACCTCTTCAAGCACTAGAGATTGCTTAGAAAATTTTGAAAAAAAAACTGTAACACCAAACAATCGATGTGCAGTCAAATTTTCAATGCTTTGAAGAATATTCTCGAAATCTTGTTTGCTTGAACAAATTTTCCAAATGTCCAATATATAAAGCAATTCATACTTTAGCTTCTTGCTTTATAATAACGAGTCACCCTTATGACACAGAACATGATCGATATTTTACAGCACATTTAACTATCAGAAAATTGTTAAAAGCATATTGTATGTATTGATAATCACTGTTCCCATATCAGAGCATTCCAGGACTCGATTAGTGAACTATATCAGACGAAATCATTGAAAAAATCATAAGACAAGATAATTTATTCTACTAACCAAATCTCTATCTCATTCAGAATACGTTTTACTTAAAGAACACCGTAAATCGACTATGTATCGATTGTTAAATCCCAAAGGCTGGCAACGTACACTTTCATGTACCGTAAGGCGGCAAATCTGACGAGGTGCGTGCAAAGAGAGACACAAAAAATATTTACGCATCCTGTGAACGGTTCTTCCAGGTTTCTGAATGGCCATTGTCCGTAAGAACGAGAGCCGTGTAAACGAAGAACACACGCTTCGCACCATGTAAACACGGCTGTCGACCTGGAACAGCCTTGGGCCGAAAGGAAGGAAGAGTCATTTGTTAGCGCTTAGGCAACGAGCAGAACCACTAGCCAGAGCGAGACAGCGATACACCCCGTGCACGAGATGGAGAGAGACAGACCGAGGCACGATACGAACAAGTTGCTGCGATATCGCCTTCTCCGGCAACGAGCAGACCCGATTTAGTTTAATCTCCTTTGCCGTGGCGTGACGAGCTCGCAACCCGACTAATTGTTATTATTTTGCGTTGGACAAATTTCTTTCCGTCGTTTGGATGGATCAGAAGCCGTTCCACGAAGTTAGACATTACCTTTTGACCCCCTATTCTAACGCGTTTGTGTTCTATTAGGTTTGAAGGTTGAGAGGATTTTCAGAGAATTGGAATATTTATGGAATATGATATTTTTTCATAGGACAATTTTTAAGAACCATCGTAATTCGGAATGATCGTATTCTTGTATATAGAGTCAGGTATTCGAAGTGTCCTGAAGTATTATAATTATCACCATTTTACTGTAGAGTTGTAACCTTGCTGTTATGAAATTTTGAGGCAGGTAGAAAATTCATATCGATATACAGGGAGAATCCAAGAAACCGGCATTTAAAACCACTTCTGATTCGTTGATGTTAGACAAATTAATTTGAATTAAAATTAAAAACTAAAATATTTACTTTAAAAACTGAAATATGTTGAAGCCAAACTTCAGGAGCAAACAGCACTCATCAAAACAAACAACAAAATTTCAATAAACATAAGCCTGTAATAGAATAACAGACTCTATTGCTATTGAACCTACTTATGTTGTTATTTATTTTTGAAATTAGCATATCAAACATATATTGTAGACAGAGGTAATATTTTCCTGATGAAGACGTTTTGCAACTCCAAAAAGAATGGCTTTTGTATCTGTGTTTATTCACATTTTCTTGTTTGTTTTGATGGGTACTACATACTTCTGAAGTTTGGTCCCAACTTTTTAGAACACGTTATATACTGACAGGCGCAGGAAAATTAAATCGTATACATATGCATGAATAATCCAACTGGAATTATACTTCACGGAGTTAACACAGCGATGGCCACGGAAGCTGCAGCCTTCCTTCACTCTAGATTCATTCCCCTCGTTTCAGTCCCCTCCTTGTTCCCCTTCGGTCCACCGTCGTCCCAGATCGCAGCTTGTATGAGAGGAATGGACCTAGAGTGGGGGAAGGTCGTAACTCTGGTGGCCATCACTGGGTTAACACGTTGAATGCCACAGTGGTAACTGCCGTACCTAGACAGACACATTGTAATCTACTATTTTAACTGTAAACCCGACGTAAAAAAAATATTTTATTATTTGAACATATAGTACTTATTTTATATTATTATTATAATAATGACGATGTTGAAAATTGCATAAGAATTAGTAATTGTTTAATTGAATGAAATTTGATGCGCCTGTCACCAGTGACGCCCACGACAGTCAACGTGTTAATATAAATTCTGTTTTGACGGCAGAACGAACGCGTAGGAAAACGTGGTACCTGTTTTCGCGTGGTTTTTCCTCGGTCAATAAGGATTGCACGCGTTCGAGGACTTCGAGTTTCGCATTCGCGTGACATCGATGTCTGACTAACATGAAGCGACCGTCCCATTTCCGAGCGATTATGCAACGTTTGTTTACGGTGCGACGAGGCATCAACTGGTCGTGTGCTTCTGCTGCAATCCGATTGCATTTGCCTCGATGCACTCCGAGAATGAGACAGAGGGAGGGAGAAACGGGTCGTTCTCGTCGAGAGATGCACGTTCGTGGAAAGTCGAGAGAGATTTCCTCGCAATTTTTCCGCGATGATCGACCTTGGTGACGCTGGAAAATTGAACTGCCTCACCGAGGGAAAACGCAATTTTCACGCGATACAGATCTCTACGGAACTTGGCAGGAAATGATTTGCAAACGTTAAATATTGTTTGAAGAGATTCCCTGCTCGTCAGGAATATTATTGCAGATATCAGGTGCAGCGGACGCAGCAGAATGCGGCTCTGTAATTTTTAAGATGATTGTGTTTAGTTAAAGGTATAATGGAAATGGAAAAATATTATTGAGTTACTGTGGTATGCATTAGGTTTTGGTTATTCGAGGTTTCAATTTCGAGTTTAAAAATGTAAGGTGAACTTGCGTTTGTAAATATTTGTACGAATGAAAGGAATGGTTATACATTAGATCTTTATCATTTCATTGCAATATATTGTAATATTCAATTTTCAAATTTTCATCTTTCAAGCTATTTAGTTTTTATCTTACAAGTTGTTACACATTCAATTTTCATTCTTCACTCTCGAAAGTATTCAACTTCCGCTCTTCAAAGTATTCCATTTTGAATTTTCAGTTTTCACACTGCAAGGTATTCAATTTTCAATTTTCACTCTTCGAAATATTCAATTGTCAAATTTCACCCTTCAAGGTATTCAATTTTCATCATTCAAAGTATATCGAAGAAATTTAAGTCACGCCATTAAATATGATTTTTCTAGTTCTTCTGTATTTAAGTGTTATTTCAGAATTTGGACGCTCAAACATTAAATAGTAATAAATTATTGAATACAATCATTGTACCCTAAGCTACATGTTGTTCAATACTATTTTGACGCAATTTCCCCCTGATCCTGTTCTGTTTTCTTTTCTTAAGCTTTCAGTTTGTAACTAAAGGTAGTATTCACCATTCATTATACGTAATTATGTTATTCCATACAAATTTCCATGTAGCAATTACATATAATGACTCACTCGAGGATTTGCATCGAAACTCTTTCGACCCACATACGGATCGAGTGACAAAAAACTCATTCACATTCTACTACAACTCAGAGAGTATCTAGCACACGTAATATAACTTGCTACAACATAAATACATTACGAAAAATATTTGTTTCTAATTTAGCCAACATGTAATTAAGCTTTCATATTAAAGAATAAAAAATAAAACAATTTAAACGGTCCAATAGATAGTCAGACGAAACGACTGAAACTCGTACGAAATCTGTTAAATTTCCCGACTGTAGGTAAGTTATCTAATCCCGAAGAAAGGGCAGAACACAGAATTAGCACAAAAGGAAAACAGGGAAACGAGATGTTGCGAAGAACCGAAGTACGTCGGACAAGAAACGCGGTGGCGTTTCGTAGATAATATTTATCTTGAGCGTGTCAAACAGCAGAGATGGCGGAACACGGGGAAACGAGCTCCACCGCGATAAGCGGAAAATAATAGGAAACATGCATGCTTCCCCTGTGGAAAACTCCGTACGACGTGAGCACAAAGTTACATTAACGTTCAGAGATACCGTTTCAGACACGTTGCTGCGACGTCACGGGCATGTTTCTTATCTCCATGCCAATGCAACCGGAACGCCACAATATGTAATAACAATTGAACTGCAAATTAAAATTTCCAGATACATCGTGCTCGGTCTCCCGTCGCAACCCTCGAAATCGTGCAACTTTTACGATGGGGGGTAATCGAATGCAGTGATATTGAATAACAGAGAATTTCACCCTGTCGTCTACACAAATCAAAGCTAAAAGCGTATGCTATGAACGTAGATGAACGGAGAACGATTGTTAATAAACGTTGTTTAACGCGTTGAATGCTGTGGGGCTTCCCATTCACCGCCACGAATCTTTTTTTGTCTATTGCGATTTATATTAAAATAGTAAATGGTATTGTGTCTGATTAGGTATGGCTACTATGATTAGGTGGCAGTAACTAGTACTTAGGTGTTGACATTGGTAAGTAACTTGTACCAGTAACTCGTAAGTGGACTAGCCATTCTAGCTACTTGTACCAGTTACTCGTACAAATAACTTACCAATATAAACGCAGTCTCAGATACAAGCCAAAATTAGCATTACTGACGCTGTATGCCTAATTTCATGTCACTGTGTACTTCAGACTGTAAACTAAAATTATCATTTTTACATAGAACATTGTTAAAACGTGGATCATTCTATTATTAATTCGAATTCAGATAATCGAGGTCCTATTGTGCTCAATTCTATTCGCCATTCGCCAGAGAGTCTTCCATGCAGATTACCCAGCTCGCAGAGTCCTCGATAGACTCGCCGATAACACGTATTCCAGGAAGAAAGCTTCTCGATCATTTCGAGTTTCCTCGTATTCGTCTCGCAGGCGTAAAGAAAAGCAGGAAAGACAGGCTTCTGTCTGGTCCAGAGCGAAACGTGACCGGTCACCGATCGACCGAGATATCGCAGTCTCGGATCGGGATTTTCTTCGGGATCCCTGCTTCTTATCGCTGTCCATCTCCATCCGAAGCTTTTGAAGCATCGCAGGGTCCATCTCCATTCAACGAAACACGCAATACAGTTTCACCCCCAGCCTCGCACGGACTCTCACCCCCGCAGCCCCGTTTGGCCGGGAGAAATTGTGTGCGACCCGGTCGAAAACTACATAGAAAGTGACTTTTAGGATTTGCTATCGAGGCCGACCGACCGACCCTTCTTCTTCGGACGAATGCTTTGAAGGATCGCCCTGAAATCGCTGGACGTGCTCCGAGATTTATTTGGCCCGTCGGCGACCCGGAATTCCCTGATAACGTGCCTCCTGCCCGATCCGGAACAGACGTTTGTTTAATTAAATGGTCAAAGGACGTCCTGCGCCGGCCATGTTTTTGTTTTCGACTTTTTAGCTGGACTATCAGCGAAGAAACTTGGAAATACAGTGGAACATTGGTTATCTGAACAGTTGACATAGAAGAATTCATCGCGTGTCAGTTAGAACATAAACGTATGTATGATTAGTGACACTGTGTGTTTAATTCTTATGTGGGCAGTCAACTTTTTCTTCTCTCTGTATATTTAAAAGTTGCCTCTGTATTTAGAAATTTGTCAATCGATTTCATCAGTTCAAAGGATTTGTCGAGATTTTAACCGGAACTGATTAAATTTTTTGTTCGAAGATATATGCCCTGGTGCCCACATAAGAGTTAATTTTACACCACTGTGTATTTTACATTCTGAAATTAATATTATGATTTTTGTACGAAACATGGTTACAATGCGAGTCATCCTGTTACTAATTACGAATCGAATAATCGGGATTCTTTGAAAAGTTTGTGATGAACTCAGGTTCATAAATATCTTCACAAATGAGAGGCAGGAGCATAGATCTCGGTTTTATCTTCTCTGTATTTCTCAATCTTATAATATAAACGCGTGCCACCGGTGACCACGTACCTATTTTAATTTCATCAAACAACTGATTACCCCAACGAAATGTTGAGTCACATCTATGTTACAATAATAGTACAAAATAAGATGTATATTATCAAATAAATAAATATTTATATATTCAACGCTGCATGTTAATAAAAAGGTATTTTCGCGTGTCTGACTAGTTGCGGAATTTGCCTCTGCGACGCTGAACGTGTTAACATTAACATTACAATCTGAGACAGTTGAGTTCGGGAGCCCTCCTTGTGATTTCAACTACTGTCTGACAGATATCAGATGAAAATCAGTTATTTGCAATTCATAGAATTTAAAATGATCAGAAATATCGAAACGTCTTCGTTCGAACAAATTGGACCCCATTCGGAAACCACGACACGAGATTAATCGAGCTCTGTCGAACGTATCGGGGAGTATCCTCCTGGTCAGTATTCCTGATCCTTATCAGGCGTAATCGTAGCCACAGCTTCGATTCGAATCATCCAGGGAATCGGTGTTCATCTGGCCCTAAGCCCGTAAGATCCCTCGATTCCCGTCGAAATAATGGCCCATTCCACGTGACGCACCGTTCACCCCTTGTATCAACATTTCACGATTCCAATCTGAATTGAATCGACTGGCCCGTGCGACGAACGTCACCCTTAGAAAGCTCCGATAGCTCCTTTTTTTCCTATCCCCTTCCCGTTTTTTCTGCGATTTTTCCCTCGGACGCGGCACGGAAATCACGCGTTAATGGAAACCGCCGTAATCCCGTGGAAATGGGTGTATTCGTCCACGTGTGGGCTGATCACAGACATTTGGGAGCCTGAATGTATTTATAATGGTCGCGGTTGGTTTAAGTATCAGATTTTTCGTGGTGAAACCTCTTTCCGGCTTCTTCACGCTTGTGCATAACATGTAGCTTGGAATAATAATAATTTTATTTGTTATATTGTTAGGATTTGGAGACCCACTAGGCAATGCTACAATTTTTTGCAGTATGCAGTAGAATCTTGATTATCCGAGCTGCAATTAGTAACAGGATGGTTCACATTGGAACTACCTTTTGCACAAAAATAATCATTTCATTTCAGAATTTAAAATATGTATAGAATTAAGAACACAGTGTCGTTCATCGTGTAAGTGTTGATTATCAATTTCATGAGTAATTAAACAAACTTCCCGAAAATGGTACCCTTGCCTTGCACACATAAAATACACTGCTCCACAAAATTAAAGGATCACCAAATTTTGACCGAAGAATTGTTGATTTTCGAACTGCTGTAACTTCGTGAAAAAAAATCGTACAACATTCTACCTGGACTCATTTTAAAAGGCGAAGCCTCTACTTTTACACCCCTAAACTGAATTTTTCCAAATATCCCTTTATAGCATAAAATGGAGCAGAAAACTGAAGTCGCTCTTTTTTTAAAAACTTTCACAAATTCAAACGACTGAATAGAGTTTAAAAAAATTTTTTCGAGATTCTCTTCAAAATTACTTTATAATGGAAAGTCTCCCCTTTACAACGACTTCTAAAAAATTGATGTACGATTTTTTGTCGTCGTTTTATCGCGCTTTAAATGAAAAGTGTGTCGCCTGCGTTGGAATAATCCAAGGTACACCACGAAGAGGTTGCACGATCGGACTTGTACATCGTGTATAGTGTGTGTCTTTAATGTGAGTGTTTTGTGCGTATTTTGTGTGTTTAAAAACGAGTATTACCCCCTGGTTGCCTTGCCACTTCTTGGCATCGTTCGTGCATGTTGATGCATCGTTGCATTAACTCTTGGGGAATATTCTTCCAGTGTCTTTTCATTTAAAATGCGATAAAACGACGACAAGAAATCATACATCAATTTTTTAGCGGTCGTTGCAAAGGGGAGACTTTCCTTTATAAAGTCATTTTAAAACGAGTCTCGAAAAAAATTGTTTAAACCCCATACACTCGTCTGAATTCGTAAAATTTTTTTTTAAAAAAAAGCAACTTCAGCTTTCCGCTCCATTTTATACTGTAAAAGGATCTTCGAAAAAAAATTGAGTTCCTAAGTGTGAAAGTAGAGGCGTCGTCCTTTAGAATGAGCCCAGGTAGACTGTTGTACGATTTTTTTCCACGAAGTTACAGCAGTGCAGAGATCGACAATTTTTCGATCAAAATTTAGTGATCCTTCAATTTGGTGAAGTAGTATAATTTGTTACCATTCAAATAAATTAAAAAATGAAAATTACTTTGTAACGTATGTATGAAGCATTAAAACAGTTGAATAAGTCAGACACGCAAACACCATGCGAGCCAAAGGACAGTGCCCATTCCAGGCACCGAAGATTATGGAAATGAACTGAAGTATCCTCTAAAACAGCATCCAGTTTCAATAACATAATTGTACAATATCCTCCATGCAGATGAAAATTATCTGTCGGTCACGTGGCGACCGGAAACAATGGAAAGATTCTCGGGAGACCTTGCTCGGCCTCGCAGGCGTCAATGTACGATCGAAGATTGCGCTTGTCGGTTGGAAACCGGGCCTTTCGTGACCTCGCCAACCATACTGGACAACCGAGATACTACAAGCGGAGTGTTTCCCTCGCCGGCTGGAACACAATCTCCCTGCTTGTATCAAGCCCTCTTCCCTCCGATTCTAGGTAACGAGCTTTGATCTCGCGCTGGCCCTATCGGTTACTCGACACCTTTGTGTACCAGCCCTAGGGCCCTCGGAGAACCTGCAAACACCCCGGCTCGAGCAGCCTAAACCTCGCGAACGAACCCAACAAGCCTGTTTACATGAACGCCGGCTTGTTTGGACACGAAAAACCTTCGTACCCCGCGTACAAGCGTGTGTGTTGTTCATCGACAATGCAAACTGACTCTACCGTTGCCTGTCGATGTTTTTCCGTACCTTGAGAATGGGTATCTTCGATTATGGTGCGCCGCGGGAGGCTGAGAAGTTGGTTTTGGCCGGAAATGTAGGAGATGGATTCTCCTGGGTAATTGAGGTTAAATTATGGGGTAATTCTGTGGGGTAATTTTTACCCAAGTTGTTCCTTTCCGACTGTAATGGGTGTGCAACTGAAAATATTTGTATTGTTGTACAATTTTTTATTTGATCTGCTAAACATAGATTTGGTTTTTCTCTGAATACCTTGATATTTCTTTCCTACAAAAATCTTGGTATAAATATGACGTGTTTTCTTCTTGGCACTGCGGAATTAGAGGAGTTTCCCCTACTTCAGCGTCTGAATGCTGAGACCTGAAAAAGTGTCAAAAAGCTTGTTAGAGTGGCAAGGGAGCACTGACACATTTTCATTCTTAAGTGGTACTCTTTTGTTTCATACCAGACAAAGACTCAACAGGGAATCTATTACCTATAGTGACAATTTGTCACTACTTAATGAGATCTCCCTTCAGGCGTTCAGACTAATTTAAAGTTGCGGCATGATAGCGGTACTGCAGTGAACCACCTAATTATATTTTTTAGACACAACTGGCAATAGAAATTCATAATCATTATATGCAGTCTTTAGGGTTCTGTTGCCTAGCGTTGGGCAATAGTCTATTTTTCTTGAAAACTATATTTAATATCCTATTAGTTCAACTTCTGCAAAGACGTCCAAACACACGATGATTCACGAAAGTAATCAGATGTTTCTATAATTACATTTCTTCCTTAATTCTGCTGCAATTCACTACAAATATTGGAGGCATTTCTGAAATACAATTTGTTACAGATACCGCAGTTCTACTACAAACATCAATTCCATGAAAATATGTTAGATAAAAGAATATTAAAATGATGTTGTTTATTTGAACAAATCTCGTCAATCACCGTACAGCACTTTTGCTGTTTTAAATTCAATTGTTATTGCGGTACAATACGCACGATGTACATAATGCATTATTTATCTCACGATCAGATATTATCTAATCGCTCTAATTTAAACAGTTTCTCTACTTACTAACTGTAAGGTATGCTAAAACAGTCATTGATTAACCAGTCGATAAGTATAATTTTAATTACTCAGTACAGGCGGTATTTTAAAGAAAAACAATTAACCTTTGACTATGGACTACCTGAAAATGAGTCGAATTCTGCGTGCGGACTGGCTGCAGCAGTACACACTGAGCCATTGCACCAAACGCCTATGGGCGTCGGCAGTACACGGTGAGCGGCTTTATCATACGCCTGCAGTCGTTGTTATCAGTCAAAACATTAAGGAAATGTGTGAGTGGGACCGTAGTTAACTGGAATATTTGGATCTGGATATAAACAGTTAAAAATGTACTTTACACGTCGCAATTAATCATGTCGTTTGAAACTCTTAAACAACTCTGAACCCCCACTGTATAAACAAAATCGAAGCAAAAAGGAGATCAGTAGTTTCTAAACATTAATCAACTCGTCTGTGAAGAGTTCATATAGCTAGCCGGGATGTCGCTATTTGAGCGTTGCAAATGATCGGAGAAGCCAGTTGGCGCACGGAGGGTCACTAAAAAAGACGAATTCCCTAGATTCCGATCGGCAAACGGTGGGAGCGAACAGGATCGAGCCGGAATCGGTTTTAAATCCGAACCTCGCGTCGGTTAACCGTCGTTCGGTGGACGGTTAAAGGCGGAATCGTCGAAGGGCCGGTCTTCTCTCGGCTTCGCTCTCTTTCTCCCTCTTTCTCTCTCCCGCCGCCGTTGGAATCCCTAATTGAAACATTGCCCAAACCCGGTGGGGTCCAGCGCGAAGCGGCCTGTTCCAGGAATCGCGCGGCGAAAAAAAAAAGAAATTGCTGCCTTCGGACACAGAGGCCCTCGCGTTCCACTTCCTGTCTCTCTCTTTCTCCGGTTCTTGCCGGTGAAAAGGGATTGGGTCGTTGGTGGGCCCGAGAAAAACGGAGAAAAAGAGCGGAAGAGAAAGAGAAGAGAGGGGAATGCGGCCAGGAATGCGTCGCACCACACACAGCGCGCCTCCTTAAGCTCCGTTCACAGCCGCTCGGCTTTTGCAGCTTACTCTTGTTCGATACGATTGCAGGGTGAAATATTCGGACGCTTTCAGACGGTGGACAGCGTAGACATGAAATTTGTGAATTTGCTTGACTGAACTCACTGCTCGATGAGTGAGCGTGAATTTGTTTAATTAAACTCACTGTTTAAGGAGTGAGTGTGAATTTGTTTAATTGCACTGTTGGGGTGTTTTTGTAAAAGACGAATTGATTCATGTGTATAGACTCTGACTCAACTAATTATTATTGAAATTGTAGACACTTTCTGAACTTTTGACTGCAGATGTGAAGCCTATGAATTTATTTAACTGAACGATTGTTGGGGTGTCTTTTTTTTAACTGCATCCAGATACGTGGACCCGTAATTTTGTAGGGGCAGAAATGATATGAAGAGTATGAATTTATTTAATTGAACTACTATTGTTTTTTTTTAAATTAATTCAGGCATGTGGGTTCGTAATTTTCTAGCAGCAGAAATTAAGTATTTAAATCTTTTCTTTCTTCACGATTTACATAGAAAGTAGTAAATTATATCCTGTCTGATTATGTATGGCTGTTTTCACTGTAGCACTCAACGTGCATAATACGAAACTGCAGAAATTATGACTTTTTCTAATAAAGGATCTTTCTAAGATTCATGTAAAGTACATACTTTAAATTTGAAACGCGGTGAATCAAAGAAGAATTCTTGTGAGTCACCATACTTAATGAAGAAGATCTAGGATCTGTAGTAACGAAGCAGAAAGTATAGATTCTATCTAGACAGTGGTGCTCTTGATACTTATGTTGAAAATACATTACAATACATGAAAGCAGAACATAATCTCTGCACTTTCTATTCAAATTTTAAATTTATTAAAGTTTTCTCTGAGATAAAATTTCAAAAGGAGTCTCTTTCACCCCGACAACACTAGAACAACATTACAAAAGTTAACAATTACAATTGGGATTCATTCCCACACCCTGTATATTCTTTTGTCTTTGCACCGACCGATTAGCGTTTATGCCGATCATTACAGAATTTTTTAACCACTGAAAACTTCAATAATGATAATGAAATTCTTCGACTGCGGGCTACTTGAAAACGAGCCGAACGCTGCATGCGGTCGATCTGCAGTAGTACATAGCGAGCCATTGCACCAAACGCCTATGGGCGTTAACAGGTAGGTTCAGTCATTATTTATTTGTTCATGTAAAATATTAAAACTATACCTAATCAGCTCTAATAGCACCAGTAAAAAAATGATCAATGTTACTGATATTATTGATTAGAAAAGGTAGAATTCGTGGTTACATTCATTTTGTATAAAAATTGAGGATGTTTGCTATTTTCAGTTAATCAAGTGTGTATGAATATTTTAATTCAAAAGCTGTAGAATTGTTGATGACTAAAAGTAACGGTAAGTATTTATTTTGTTCGCATTGAATATTAGCTAGACAAGCGATATTATAATATTTATAGGATCACCCGATAGTACGGACCTAAGTTGGTTGGAGAATGAATGAAAGTCGCAGCAATGTCAAGCGAGGATGATCGACCGTTCGTTCGAAGGATCGAGGATCCTGAGCTCGATCATGAGGTCAACGTGTGCATGGAATCCGCCTGGCTGTTGGAAAAACAACACGGAATGCAAGAACGCGAGACAACGTGGGCGTTGCGGTGGTTCTCGCTCCTCGTCGGTCATTTCTCCTTAATCCTTTTGCCGTTTAATAAAATCACCATGTACAAACTTGTCTATACTGTGTACATAAAAGATTGAGCGACTAAACGATTTGAAACGATTTGTCTCGGTCTTGAGCGAGCAAACTGGTACTCTGTTGCGGTGTGATAGTACGTCATAGTCAGCCGAAGACTGATAGGATTAACCCGTTTCATTGGAATGGTCACAGGCAGTAAAAGATTTTTGTATAAATGGCTGACAGTAATATTCAGTTTGATAAATTGTATGATGGACGTTTTCTTACAAACATGTATGTACTGAAGCAATCGTGTTTCAAATAAAACTAACCCTCGAGGTGAGTAGAAAGGGGTAACCCAATTTAACTCCACGGCCTCAATAGTTTCATTGTCTCAAACAGTTAAAGTTCTTCAATTCCGTGTAATATAATTGTGTGCTAGAAGCATGTCATGAAGAAATTATGCTTTTTCAGTATCACGCATGGAAGAATAGGTGTTTACAGATAATTTAGCAATTTTTCATCTTCCATGTAGTACTATTAAATTTCTCAATTTGACTTAAATTTTTCTCCCAGTTAACATTCACCTTGGTATTTTGATAAGGTGCTCTGAATTTTTTGAATCATCATTACAAACGTAGAAATAAATCTCTACAGTTGATCTATTAATTTTTCAACTCGCATGTGGTACCTTTAAAACAATTCATTTCACTGAAATTATTTCTCTACATTTTCCTTCATTTCATTATCCTATCATAATGTAAATTAACCCACTATCATGCCATGCGAGTTGGAAGTTACTTACCTATATCTATATTTTGTAAGTAATTTCGATCGTTTATCACTGTGTACAAATATATTCTACCACTATACTGCCTCCAAGGAGTCTGTTCATTTATTATTATGTTTATATCCCGCGATCAATCTTTATCATTTACCTGACGTATCATTTTCGTCATACGCTAAAAAATTCGGGTTATACTGGATTAAATCCCAGCAATCACTAAAAAAAAAAAATGTAAAAACAATTATAAATTCTCTATTTAGTAACGTTTCTCCAGAATTACAGTTACTTCTTCTACTTCCTCTATATCCCCTCGCAATTCCTCCAACGCATTCAGTTCCTCATTCCATCCCGGTCTATTCCGCTTTATGTCTTCAACGGGCATCAGAAACTTAATTGTTCCACGAAACGATCGATCGATCGATAGCATTTCGTCTTCCCACGCACGGTGGCTGGAGTCTGTTAAAAATCCCGAGCAGCTTTCTCCGGCAATTTCTCTCTCTCGTAATCCTCGCCGCGGTCGTAACTGTAAGCTCCGCTCGAGCGGGAAGCTGGTTGAGAACCGTCGCGAGGCGGTGACGAAAAAAAAGTTCCTAGCATTGTTAGTACTTCCTTATTATGAGTGACCGGTAGTCGGCGGAGCGGCCGCTTTTGTGTATCACTTGAGGCGGCACGACTGCCTCTGAATAGCTCGCTAACACCCTGAAAACCGTCACGCCACACGGTCTCGAAGAAATCTCCCGATCTCATCACGCACCGCTGTCAATTTAGCTCCGCTTTAGGCTGAAACCAATGACCCGGACCCGTCCGCGTTCCCTCCTTCATCCTCGTTCGCCATCATTTTCCTACGGAACCTTGCGTGTTCCGTGCTAATTGTAAGACATTGAGTCCACAATACGTACACCACCGTCCATGAGCACGGTAGAGCCTCCCAGGTACGAAATAATAGGGAGGCAAACGTGGCCGGATAACAGAATTTTTGAATGATAGAACAATCAGTTTTTTTTATATTAAACTTCATTTATTCAAATAGAAATCAACAAAATTGACTGTTTCAATATTTAAGGATCCCATATTTTTTTGGCTGCAAAATCACAGAAGTTTTTACGAAACAGCGGGTTGGATAATAGAACGCTCGGATATTAGGATGTTCGGAGACTGGGGGTTCGGATATGGGAGGCTCTACTGTATTAGGATACCTGCCGGTTTCACACAAAAGATGTATTTGATCCAGATTATAGAAGTGTCGTTGGTTTTATTAGATTGTACTAGGAAAAACATATACTCAGGGACATACATTTAGTATTTATGTAAACAGTTTCCTCATTTACTGCATTTGATTAATTAAACTCCCTCATAATTTGAATTTGACTTGTGGAATCATTTACAACGCGCATGAGACCAGGCAACACCTGGTACAATAGAGAAACTATTAATTTGCTGCCACAGTGGAAACAGCCATTTCTAACCAGACACGTTATAAATTGCTGTTTTGATTGTAAATCACGGAGAAAGAAAATGTTTAAGTACTGAATCGTATACATGCGCTTCTATGTTAATCTTCCAATGTAAAATTCGCTGAGAATATTGTCGAAATTAATAATTATTTAATTAACACGTTGTCTGTCTAATACAAGTTAATGAAAACGAATGGCAAAATTGGTTATGGCAGTGATCGAGAGACGCAACGGATATATGTGTAGGCGAGAAGAACGTTCAATTGTATTACACAGTGGCATGCTCTGCACACGATTTCAACAAAATTTGGAATATTATGTTTTTTTCCCTTGCATCTTGTAGTTGTGCGAATTCTCTTTCGAGCGCGCGGGCGCCGAGGTTTGCCACCTAGCGGCTGTGCGTGAACTATGCCCCTGTAGACGACTCACCGGCACGCCGACAAAAAAAGAATCCCATGTTTCTTATATCGATATATTATTTATCTCGCGATATAATATAGCCTATGACACCCCGGAAAATGTAAAGAAGCTATTATGAAAATTTCATAACAATCGGCTTAGTAGTTTCTGAGATTTTTGCGAACATACAAACAAACTCCGTCTCTTTATCGTAATAGGAAGATTGTGGGTGTCCTTCTGATTCTTCCAATTGGTGTGAAGAGTTTCACATCCTTCAACGTTATGTGAATTTGTTGAGTGGACATTTACTATTTTTGAATAGACACTGCAGCATCCACGTTTGCAAATTTGCAAGAAGAGAAATTTGCGTGACTTCTCTTTGAAGACAACGGTGCACAAGCGCAATTAGTTGAAAGTAATAGTCGACTTTAACCCTTTGAAGATGACTGACACATATGTGTTTGAAAAAATCGTTCACCGTGTGCTACGGGTCACCGTACTGGCCAGGCACAGCTGTTCATTTCACGCTATAGACCTACACTACCGCTCAAAAGTACATACCCACCTCTGTATGTACATTTTCTTCGAGTCGAGTACTATCTATCCTGCAATTTACAGTGCATAGTGCAATTTGAAATTTCAGGGCCACTCTAAAATCTGTCATACAGAATACTTTCATTCAACAATTTCTTTTCTAACATCAACGAGTCAGAAGTTACTATAGATGACAATATCCAGTGACTCAGCCTGTACTCTATACGCATATTAAATATTTTCAATGTAAAATATCTTTGCAACTTATTTTCTTCTAGATTTACCAGAAAAAAGTTTCACTGAAGTAACTGACGCCATTGGCAGGACCTCTTCTTGTTAGCCTAGCAAGCTCAGCCAAAGTTACAGCGGTCCCATTTCGAGAAATTTATTGTCAGATGATTGGAAGGTTCGTGATCGATCAGCCGGGTCATTGTCCCTCGCAATTGATCCCATTGGATCCAGAGGCTTCAAAAACGACGTTCCTCAGGTCCTTCACGCACGTGTACAATGGCGAACAGGCGAAGGGTGATCGTTTGTTTGTCAGCCAGCCTCTCTGCCCGCATGTTACCAAAGTGGGTATCTATTAGATCGTGAGATAGCAGTGGCTACAATTTTACCAACTTTCACACGGAGTATTCCGACGCGGAGTACCCTGAAGTATTCCTTCCTGGAAAAATGCTAACCTCTCTAACATCGTGGCGTGTTTTCTGAATAGATAACGATCTTCTCACGGGGGGAAACACAATTGGTTCTAATTTTGATTGCCCGGCATGCGCCCTCTCTGTCATGTTAAAACTGAAATTTATCGCATCATGTACCTCGAAACGCTGTGTCACTGGGCTTCGTGATGCTCAAGCGCAACCCTGCAGACTTTCTTGGGCTGTTGTGCTCCATCGTAGAAAGTTTATCAACATTTTTAACAACTTCGTGACATTTAAAGGTGACTGGACACTGCTAGAAATGTTCAAACAGACTTCACCTATCGCTTCGTGCTTCGAAACATGCTGTTGGAACTTTGTAGCAAATTATTGAGGAACTAACTACATATTTCTTGAGAAAGTAGAATATATCCGTAACCAGTAGATCTGAAGTCAATAAAGGTTAATACTCTTTTATTCAGACTCTGATATTCTTTTGAAGTTTGGCGTAAAAAATATAACGTTCCATTTAGCACTTTGACTGCCATGTCACCCAAATGCAGTTTTTGTTTTTCTAACCACGAGCAGTATTAGTAAAAATATCTAAAAGGGTCTAACAGAGTCAGTGAAACGCTGTAAAAAATTACCAACACTAATGATTAAAAAGAGCAGAAATCAAGCTCATTTTCATGTTGCATAAAAATCTAAAAAGTTGTATCGTTTTCATGGCATACACTCTATGCAGTTATGCAGCTTTGCCATACAGCGTGGCATTCAACGTGTTAAGGGAACGATGTTGACCTTCAGATCTCTGAAACGCCTCCACCTACAAGAAAGCTTGATACGTTGTGTAATATCACTCTTGAAACCATGCAATTTTTCTATATAGCTTGGTTATGATACCAAGTGAGCATGTATCTCACTGAGATATTTACTGTTACTGTTTCGATTGGGTTTATCTGCTCTACTGTAAGAGCTGCTTTCAAGTAGAAGAGTTTGGAGCAGTCCTCTATGCGCTAGATTGCTGCGCAGTTTCTTTTGGCATAACATATCTTTGAAACCATTGAGGGTCTATGCCCAAAATTATATAGCATAGGGAAATTCATGATAACATGATCCATCAACTTGTAAAAGCTCATTAAAATCTGACACGACCATTTCAGTAGCTTTCCTCCTGTTTCGGTTTGTCGTATTTATCAGTCCAGTTCATTCTAGATTTACTCAATTGGGTTCAAATCTTATTTTATTTTAATATTATTGTATATAGGGAAATTCGTAACAACGTGATCCATCAACATGTAAAAGTTCATTAAAATCTGACACGACCACTTCAGCAGCTTTCCTTCTGATTCGGTTTGTCGTATTTCTCACTCCAGGTCATTCAAGATTTACTCAATTGGATTAAAATCTTATTTTATTCCGAATTTCATTTTATTACTCTCTTCTAACTGTTCTATATAATTTTAGCAGACTTTTACAGTAACATTGATAAAGTACCGTATTTCCTTATCAAACCTGGCAGCTGTTCTAACAAGCAACACTATTCAATTGATGATAAAATCGCACAGATTTTTTTATATACACCGAAAGTACATGTCACAAAGCACACGAAAATGTAAATTGAAAATGCTACCAAAGGCTGGTCTGGCCTTGAGAGATCAGCAAAGGCGGAAGGAAGAAAAGAACAAAAATTGAGGGAAAGAGAATGACAAAACCGTTTGTTCAAAATTAATTATCTTTATCGTGACCTTTGTGACATATACTTTCGATCTACATAGGGAAGTCTGTGCGATTTTATCATCAATCGAGTAGTGTTCCTTGTAAGACCCAGAGATGAGTGTACATGTATCTTCTTCAGCAACCGTGACACCAAATTCCTCGAAATTTCCTCGTCGACCGATACGAGGGTGTATACGGGCGTTCGATTGGCCCAGAATCAACGTTTCCCCGGAGGAGTCGCAGAATTTCCAGGAAAGCTCGCGACGCGTTTCCCACGCGCGAGCGTAGAAGCGGATCGCCCACGCGGAAGCGGTCGTCGAAGCGTCTCGGTTCGGTGGACGGTTCGGGTCGAACGGTAGATACGTAGTTCGTGTACCGGTACCCGGATGCATTAAGAATGCCGGTATAACGAAGAGAAGGGATAACGAGGAATAGAGCAGACACGCGAAAATTTCGCGTAGCCATTCATACGAAACCGATGAAGAACCCGCACACACGACACGCTCCACTCTTCGTCTGGTCCTTCTTTCGAACAATAACCAACGAGCTTATGCGTTCCGTTCTACAGACTGTTCGTCTTAAATTACACTGATTGGGTTAACATTCAGCTGGATATTTTCATACAGGTTCGATGAATTATTTGAATCATCATCACAAATGTAGAAATAGATCTTTACGGTTGATCTAGTAATTTTTCATCTCTTATGGCGATCGGATATCTTGCAGGGTGTACCGCATAGTCTGATCAGTGGAGTAGGAAGTTTATGCGAATATATCTTTTTAAACTTCCATATTTCCTATGTTAATGCAGGTAAGTAAACGGAACCTCAACAAGGCTGAATTTGCGCCTTGAAATATTTTAAATATGTAGTTTTTGTTTTGGTAAGTTATTAAATCGGCTTCGTTCGCGGATTTGGGTATATTAAATTGCATAAACATGTGCAGGTCAATAATTTTGATCAATTTCTCGCAGAAAAGATATGTGTAATTTAGAAAATACATGGTAATCTCTGTAAATATTTTTTTACATATCTATCGGCGTATTTTAGGTATCTATTGGACGAAATTTTTTGTGAAAATTGTCGTGGCGTTTGAGTAACATTCTCGCACTGGAAACTTCTACGTATCAGCTTACTGGTTGTTTAGGTCACTCGATGATTCTTTAGTTGACCATCAATTCAATGATTCCAATCGGCTTCAACAGACTTAAAATGAATTCTTTGAAATCGATAGAAATTTGTTGAAAATCGAGTGGAAGAACTGTTCAAGTAGTGGATCAAGGATACCAAAATTAGTGTTCAATCTACCAATAATTATAAATGAGTGCAATTGTTGAATTGTTTACGCTTGAAGTCTCATTAAAAATCGACGTTACTTTTGAGACGACCGGATAGAGGCTACTTCGGGGATAAATTGGGAACTTAAAAATAATGAGACAATTTATGTGAACGTATGTTCTGTATGACCTTCTTCAGCGCTGATTCTGAGAGGATGAAACAAGGTATTTCGGACGTTGTCGTAGCACAACTAATAATGAGCAATTGTACTATTTCTGACGGAACTGAATGCGTTACAGGCTCGTTTGGAATGGTGACTTGCTTAGAGACAGATTTGAGTTGTGGTAAATTGCTACTTATTTTAACTGTGGTGTAGATCGGCGATCTTGAAAGGAACCTGGTATTTCGGACGTTATGGAACCACATCTAATAACCAGCAATTGTACTATCTCTGACGTAACTGGTTGGGTTAGAGGCTCATTAGAAATGATGAGTTACGTAGAGAACGATTTAAATTGGAATAGGCTGGTATTTGTTTTAATTGTGAGGTAGAGCGGCGCTTCTTCAAAGCAATCGGATATTTTGTACTAGAACTGTAGATCAATTGTACCATCTGTAATATAAATTAACGTTCGATGATGAATGGTGTGGGTTTGCGGTTATAGGAAAATTTAAAAAAAGTGTACAAGGTGGCTTGAAATTCAAGGCAGAATTACGTAAACAACAATTCTGCTACTCGCAGTAAGTCAAGTTGATAGAATACATTCTTGAATGAAGATTTGTTGTCGAGGGAAACAAGTTTAAATATTAATGATGTCGGTATGCACTTGGTCTAAAATATTAAGAATGTTTAATTTGTAAGTAAGTATTTATTTAAAATTCAAGGGATTCAGCAGCGGAAAACCGAGGCTGTGCCATTGCTCTACTTCCAGCAGTTTCCTCAAGGTTTTCTCGAACTCTATTATATTTCATTGTGTAGATTCGATACGCATTCATTATTAATAATCTGCAGTGACCAATATATTGAACACACATTCGAAAAATAAACAGGTTTAAATATTCGATGATACGCTTGGAACATTAATATTGATCAGAATTTTATGTGAATCATAACGAAACTGTTTATAAACATTTTTAACTAACCTATAGTATAATTGATCTTACTCCTTGCTCATGTCTGATGTCTCCATCCTCTCAAAAAAATCCAATAATTATCAAATGTATCTCTTGAGCCATTTTCCAAAATCCTGAAATTTTCAAGACGCAGACAATCATTATAGATCTCACTCCTGGCATAAATGACTGTGAAGAATCTCCTTATGCAACCAGCATTCTCCAATCTAGCCAAACAACCTACTGCGAGCAATTCCCATAAAAATAATAAAAAATAAACACATAATTCCATCCTTGCCACGGAAACTCCAACGTTTCTAAATTCTTTCCTTCGCAATAACAAAAAAAAAATGCATAGAACCAAAATGGAAGTGGATCCACCCACCGTACACCTTCCACCCGAGCACACACACAGAGGACGCGGAACACGTGAAAATGTGAATGCGACACGTCGTTAGAGTGGCCACGTCCGTCCAAAGTCGCGTACTCGCGCGGCTCCATTCACGTTTTTAAAGGCCATTATAAAAGTGACAAGCCGGACGGAGTCATTCCTCGCGAGGAAGCGGAAGTCCGCCATTATGCAATGGAAACGTCAATTTCCGGTGGCATTGTCGCGACGATCCGTGGTTTCTCTCTTTCCATAGCCGACCCTCCCACTCGCGGCCGCTCGCCGCGCGCCGCGCCGCGCCGCGCCGCGCTCGTAACGCTCGGCGGAAAATATTTTCCCCGCTTGTTCGGCCCGCAGGATGCTCTCCCACGTTCGACGGAATCGCATTGCGAACGCGTTTGCTCATGCTGTAAACATCGGCCGAGTTTATCCCTACCACGGGAACCTACGCCTGAACGGTGCGCTCCTTTAGCCGTTTTAGACAGGCTGATCAGCTCCGCCTACGTTGGAGCGTGTTTTCGTTTCGATACACTCGATACGCTGGAATGAGGTTTGTTTCTGGAGTGATTTTATGGTGATCAGAGCATTGGAATTTGGGTGTCCGTTTTTTTGGAAATTAGGGCGATTCTGAGGTGGGTGAAGGTGGTGTTCATTTAGGTTAAGGTGGATTAGAGCTAGCTCAAGATTGCAATTGGAACACGGGAGTCTATGGCTCAGCAATACGCCATTAACCATTTTAGATAGGAAGATCAGCTCTGCCTACGTTGGAACGTGTTTTCGTTTCGATAGACTCGATATGCTGGAATGAGGTTTGTTTCTGGGGTGATTTTATGCTGATTAGAGCATTGGAATTTGATTGATTTTTTTATGGAAATTGGGGCGATTTTCAGGTGGGTCAAGGTGGGGTTAATTTAGGTTAAGGTGGATGGGTGCTAGTTGAAAAATAAAATGGGAACACAGGAGCCTGTAACTGAGCAATACGCCATTAACCATTTTAGATAGGACAATCAGCTCTGCCTGCGTTCCAACGTGTTTTCACTTCGGTCGACTCGATACGCTAGGATGAGGTTCGTTTTTGGAGTGATTTTATGTTGATTAAAGCATTGGAATTTGATTGATTCTTTTTATGGAAATTGGGTCGATTTTGTGGTGGGTCAAGGTTGGGTTAATTTAGGTTGAGGCGAATGGGAGCTTGTTCAAGAGTGCAATGAGAGCACAGGAGTCTATGGATTGGCAATACTCTTTTAGCCATTTTAGATAGGATAATCAAATCTGCCTGCATATGAATGAGTTTCAGTCGACTCGACATGCCATGATGAGCTTTGTTTTTGGAGTAGTTTTATGTTGTTTAGAGCATTGGAATTTGATTGATTTTTTTATGGAAATTGGGGCGATTTTCAGGTGGGTCAAGGTAGTGTTAATTTAGGTTAAGGTGAATGAGAGCTAGTTCGAGAGTGCAACGGGAACACGGGAGTCTATGGATTAGCAATACTCTTTTAACCATTTTAGATAGGCTAATCAGCTTTGCCTACATTTGAGCGTATTTTCGTTTCGGTCGACTCCATACGACAGGATGAGTTTCACTGATTCCAGAGTTAGATGCTTCACTGATTTTTTATGAAATCTTTGGAAAATTGGGTCGTCTGCGAACTAGGTCAAGGTAGTCTTAATTCAAATTAGTTTGAAAGGATTGCACACACAAGAATCTACGAATATGCCTTAAAGATGCTCCTTTGGGCATTTTAGACAGGATAATCAGCTCTGCCTACATTCGAACGTGTTTTCGCTTCAGTCGACTCGATACGCCACAAGTCCCCCTTTTCAAGGGGTTTGTTGTTGGTTATAGCATTGCAACTTGTTAAAGATTGATTACGAAATCTTTGGAGAATTTGATTGTTTTTGAGCTAGGTGAAAGTAGTCTTAATTTAGTTCAGGTTGAACGCAATGGGAACGCAACAACCTACGGATACTTAACCGATACTTAATGATTAACCGTTTTAGATAGGCTGATTAGCTTTGCCTATATTCGAACGAGTTTTCGTTTCACTCGACTTTCGTTTTCTGAGCAATTCTACGTTGTTTCGAAAACTGGAATCTGATTGATTTTTTAATCAGCCTTCGGTAAATCGGGTCATTTCCAAGCTGGGTCAGGATAGTTTTAATTTATCTAGTTTAGGTTGGATAGGAACTAGTTCGAGTGCAATGGGAAGACAGAAACCTACGGTAACGCCTCAACAATACTTCTTTTAGCATTTTGGACAGATTAATCAGCTCCGTCTATTATTCGAACGAGTTTTTGTTTCAGTCGACTTGATACGTCACGACGACTTCCACTTTTGGAGTAATTTTACGTTGATTCGAGAATTGGAAGCTGACTGGTTTTTTATGAAAATGGGGTCGATTTCGAGCTGGGTCAAGGCAGTCTTAATCTAGCGGAGGTTGGGCTGAAACTAGTTCAAGCGCAATGGAAAGATTTTTCATCGTATTACAGTTACTGTTCATTAGTTACAGATTAGTGTAGATCGTTACTAGTATTAGAATAATATTTTTAATAATATATTTTCTGCTACTGATTTTATTCAAGTCGAAAATCAGACGTTAGGATTTTGATTCGGTTTCACCCGTTGCATTCCAAGGGCCAACCTAGTTAACTTTTAGAGTTTTGTCATTTTACTCCGCAAGCCACCCGAGTGAGCAGAAGCAATAAATTGTATTAAATTCAAATATGAATTAATTAAGTGTATAAATGTGAGAATAAAACGAGTATGAAAATATGAATACATGAGTACATGAAAACGTGAGTATGTGAATATATGAAAATATGAGTACATGAGTACATGAGTACATGAAAACGTGAGTATGTGAATATATGAAAATATGAGTACATGACTACATGAAAACGTGAGTATGTGAATATATGAATATGTGAGCACATGAATATACGAGTATATGATCATACAAATTAATGAGTATATGAATCCGAGAGTATATGAGTATATGAACACAGGAATATATGTGAGTGTACAAGTAAACGAGTATAATATAACTACGTGACTACATGAATATGTAAGTATGTGAATATCTGAGTACGCGAATATGTGAGTACATGAGTATGTAAGTACACGAGTACATGCATATGTGAATACGTGAATATCTGAGTACGTGAGTATGAGAGTGCATGAGTATACGAATATATGAGTACACAAGTACGCGAGTGTACAGGGACGTAAGTATAAAAGTGTGTGAGTATACGATTACTTGAGTACACGAATATTCGAGTATTTGAATATCCGCGTGCATAAGCACACGCGTATATGAGTACGTGAGTGCATAAACATGAACATAAGACATACAAGAGGTTTCATAAAACCGCGAGCGAATGGACGCTGTAGCGTATAAAACAAAATACCAACATTCCATAGAAAATTCTAAAGTACAACGTGCAAAAATACCTGAAGCAAGCCTTACATCTCTTCCTTTCCCCTCTTCTTTCACTTGCCAAAATGCGTCCAATTCCTTTCATTTCAACAGAATGACCCTGTTACTCTAACTCCTCGGCAAAGTACACTCGGATCACGGAGAAATCGTGCTGGAGCCGTTCGAAAATCGTCCGGCTTAATTGCTCGGGCATCGTCGGCGATTTCACCGCGATTTCTCTGGTCCCCGCGGCCTTTGTCGTTTCTATCGCAAAAATCGATTGGGCCGGCATCCCTTGGTTCGTTGCACCGGCACCTTGCATTTGCCTATCTGGAAGTCGGCATCTTGCCCCGGCGATGCATTGTGCACCGGACCCCGAGCGCATTCGTGGGGACAAGGCTTTACCGCCATATTCACCGACACCGCAACGAGAAAACGATAATAATGGCGGTCGTGCCGCCCCCGTAGCCGGTTTATCGTTTGCCCCCATCGGTCCACCTTTCGTCAGACGTGCCCCGTGTTTGCGTAGGATTCCAGGATAATATCCTTCGATGCTTACCGATCCTACTTTCTCAACTGTCCTCCGAAGTTCCATGCAGCTGTCGATGATGTTTCTGTTCACTTTTCGAGGAGTCTGTGAATTAAGGGTTGATTTTTGTTTCTGTGCTAATCGATATTTTTCTATCCCTCAATCCTTCTATACTAGTCATTCCGTATTATCCTTAGAATTAATATAAATAGCAAATTAACTCGTTAAATTTTTGTACTCCAACAATTAGTGCTGCTGGCAATAGGTAAATTCTTATTAATAAACCATAATTTTTTCAAAAAGCTACTGCTCATGTATTTTTTAAGTATTAGGTCGTTGTGTCATGAATATTGTTTTTTCCGTACGTCTCACTTGTCTATTTTTATATCTATTTGCTAAGTTAAATTATAAGGACAGTCATAGCAATAATTGATCCACGTTTTTGCGTAGGATCCCAGGGTAATATACTCCGATAGTTGCCGAACCTACCTTCTTAACTGTTCTTCAAAATTGTTTGTGCAGCTGTCGATAATGTTTCTGTTGATTTTTCATGGTATATGCGAATCAAGGGTTAATTTTCCTTTCCTATTATTAAAGTATCAGGTTGCTGTATCATAAATAATAATGACAATCGTTGCGATCGTTGGTCTACCTTAAGTTAGATGTGCCTCCTGTTTGCCTAGGATTCCAGAATAATTACGATGCTCGCTGATCCTACCTTCTCAACTGTCCTTCGAAGTTCTATGCAGCTGTCGATAATGTTTCTATAGATTTGTTATGGTGTCTGCGAGTTAGGGGTTGATTTTTATTTCTATTATGAACCTTGAGAATAGTAAAAATAATAAATTTACTCTTTACATTGTTTTTTTTCCAATTATCAGTGCTGCTGACAACATTGTTGTCGTTTCTACAGTATGCCTCACTTGGTCTACTTTTTGAAGTTTAATAACAATAATAGTCATGCGATTATTCACCTATCTTTCATCAGACGCGCCTCCTGTTTGCATAGGATTTTGAACCACCCGTCGAAGTGTTGTGCAGCTGTCGATCGGCTGTTCCATGTTTCTGTAGATTTAGCATGGTGTCTGTGAAGTTAGTCTCGGTTCTTCTTTCTGGCCTGGCAAATATTTATTTGTTGGCCCTAAGAATTTTAAGGGTAGGATTAAGAACATTCAGTCTGCTGAGCCTACGTTCGTTTGCTTCTTTCTACTTTTGATATATGAGTGTATTATTCATTATTGTACGTCAGATGTACGGTATTTTTCATAAGTATTCGATCGGCTCTATCAGTTTCGGGAAAATACATACTATGTATATCTTTGGTACGAGAAATATTTATTCATACATAATGTATAATGAGATAGGATAACTTGAAAAACTGTTAATGTTAAATTATCCTCTAAGAACACAGTTTCCATGATTATAAAAGCTACATTCTATATTACAACGTAGAGTTGTCAGATTAATGTCTGTGTAGGGGAACAAAGTTGCTCATAGATATAACTTTTTTAATAATAAATACACTATTAGTCTAGAAATATTGTAGACTCTATTCATTGAAAAATAATATTACTAATTCAGAGGATAATAATAAAAGTAGAATAATGTTAGAACAGTATCCTAATACAATTGATGCAAATATATAAGGTGACTTGTAAGTAGCGATGCTGTTAAAATTTTTGTATTTAATTCGAAAAGAAATTTTCTCCCTAACAAAAATTTCAAACTATATACAGAAACAAATATTTTCTGTTTTTTCGTTTCCTAGTTGATACTGTGAGCATGAAAAATCAATTTGTGACTAATCTGTGAGGGCTGAAGATTCAAATACACTGGATCGTAATGGAGTAGAATTTAAAAGTATTATAAAATTTGGACATTTATGTTATCCATGAAACTGGCCTAACCAATTTCATGATTTTTATACTACATCTACGTCTACCATTCGTACAGAACCTACAGAATTAATGAAGCAGCATAGAACTTCGAAAATTTAAATTAATTCAATATAAAATATATTTAGATCGATGATAGACATTTACAGCTTGTTACACTTGTCTCGATGAAATATTACATTGGCGTTTGATGCTCGAAACTTCACAGTATAGCAGCAATAAAAAAAAGGGGGTTCCCTAACGCATCCAGTGGCACGCGGAACTCGAAGTTCTCGGTGTATTTGAAGAGCAGTAAAAAATTTACAACGCTGCATTCGGTTATGGAGGAACATCGAGGCTGCTGAATTCCATACAGTTTCATCTTCTTTCGCCCTTATTTTACGTCGATATCGAGGGAGAGTAAATATCATCGTAAAACATGAGATACAAGAAGGACTCGAAAATACTTTATTGTAGTACTTTTCTTGAAATTGTCTTGTTCATCGTTTTATACCGATTACTAGTTTTACGGAACATCGCTCGATTTACGGTGTGTTATAAATAAAAATATACCGACTGTTGATTAACTGATAATTAACATATTGTCATGTTGAATTTATTAAAATTAACAATCATAAGCTTAGAACGTTCTGTCAAAGTGAAATATTTACAAGTACTCTTTTAATTGTTTCCTGAGTGCTTCATTCACCCTTAAAATTATGTTTCCACGCTATAAAACATATAAACAAAAAAATATACCTACTGTTGCTTAAGTGATAATTGAAATATCGTCATGTTGATTTTACAAAAATTAGCAATCATACGTTTAGAGCATTCTTTGAAAATACAATATTTGCAAGCACTCTCTTAATTGTTACATGAGTTCTTCACTCGCCCCTAGAATTATATTTTCACGTCATGAAACATGTAAACATAGAAGAAACATACTTACTGTTGCTTAACTGGTAATTGTTTGTTAAACGGTCATGAGTTTAGAGCATTCTTTTGAAATAAATTATTTGCAAGTACTCTTTTAATTGTTTTCTGACATTGAGTGCTTCACTCACCCCTAAAATTATGTGTACACATCGTGAAACACCGTGTAGACTTCTACGAAGCGTTGCGTTTGGTGTTGAAACTTCAAAGTGTGTCACGATACGGCGACACTTCCATTTTACGAAAATTTCCTCGGCAAAATGAATGGCCAATAGCGAAGTGCACAAGTGGCACACAGGGGATCCACGTTTGGTCACCGATGATTCACTCAGCGTGGAACGTGCCATTCTCGCTCGCCATTTATGGCTTTCAGGACTTCATTTCGTTCCTATCCTACGATTCGATCGAATTTTAATACCGTGATTCACATAGCAGTTCGTCACGATTAACCACCAGCAGACTCGTTGATTCAACACCGTCGAAAATTTGTCCAGGTTCAATCAATTTAATTTTTTTTACACGTTATAATTGTGTTGAAAACGAACACATGGAATTCTCAGATGGACTGCCAATTATTTGTTGCATTTTCTAGAAATAAATTAAGGAGAAGAAACGATTAAACAATTATCTGTATTAATTCTGCTACTACTGTTTTTTTTCATTTTTGTTAAACCTTTAACTTAATACAAGTTTACATATAAAAAACGAGGTTCACTGGTGAATATTGTTACCACACATTTGGCCTCAAAACATGAAATAATATTGACAGATTAAGACTATTTGTTTACATAATATGTTTCTGATATTTCTGAAATTAAGAGGATGATGTTAAATGAGGAGTGAAGAAGAAACGAATATTTTTATTCAAAGATTTACAGTGAAATATCTTGACACATAAAAGCATACAATTTGTGAGACATGTATAACTAACATTAATATAAATTGAGTACTATTCTTACTACGTGCTAGTATGCACATGGCAGAGATAAATATTGAAAATATTAATTTTGCTTCCATTTAGAAACAGCTCATACCGAAAGAAACATTATTTTCTTTAGTACATTTGCCCTTCCTGTAAAAAAATAAAAATTTACAGAGTTTAATAAATACATGTTGTTCATTTTTTTTAAATTCCGGAAATATACTACCCTCAAAACAGGCCGAGAAATGAGAATACTCCCTTGAAACCTTAAAGGATAGTTTAACTGATACAAAGGGCATAATTAAAGTACTGTTCTCCAAATTATTTAACAGTCCATATACTGAATTAAGATTACCAATAAATAGCAACAAAATACAATTAGTGACCGCCAACGTCTCCATGTCGAACGGACCGATTTAAAATAAGTTTTATTTGATATAAACAGTATGAAAAATAACTAGACTGCGGATGTTTATGCAAATATACATTTTTAGACTTCCTTATTTCCTATGTTAACCCAATTAAATAAATGAAACTTCAACAAGACTGCATTTGCTCCTTGAGATGTTCAGAAAATCTCATTTTTATTCTGCAAAATTATTCAATGACCATCATTTACCAATTTGGATGTATTAAACTGCATAAACGTCAGCAGTCTAATAATAAACACATAAATAACGTAACACACGCAGAAGAATCGTCGGTACGGCTGGTACACGTGAATCGACAGCTGCCGTCGATATCTCCCTCCGCCGCCTTCTTTTTCCACTTCGCTTTTCCCTTTCTCCCTCTTATCTGACGCCGTGTGTGCGTTTTTTTTTCCGCCTCGGCCGGATGACGAATCCTCCGGAAGGGAAACGAAGCTTTGTGACAACAGCGAGATCGTTTTCGTGGCGCACCGTGTGGGATAGATCGTAGGATAGCGGGAACAACGAACGTCTGGTCCCCGGGCCAGACTGCATGAAAATTGGAAAGTTAGTGCGGGCTTGACCCCTCGTCGCGCCATATGGGAATCGGACGATTGCATCGGCGAGATGCTTGTCGATTATTTACGACCTGCACCTCGATCCTCTTCCGGTGGCTGATTAGGAACATAGAAAAATTCCTGGCTCTCCGTTGTCTCGAGAAAAGTCCTTCGCAGGATCTAGGGCAGCGTTTCCAAACGTTTGCGTCAATTCTGAATATTTTGGGAGCAATTAGAAAATTATGTTCCATTCGTCACCTTCATCAGCGATATAGTCAACAATCACCATTGTTTTTTATGCTAGCAGACGGTTTTTTTTTGTTTGACATACTTATTTACATTATACTATTTCAGAACTTGGTTGTCTATTATGTTGGGGGGCATCAAAATCTTTGAGGCGTTGAGGTAGGGCATGATCCAAAAAATGTTGGGAAACACTGATCTAGGGGAAGGTTTAAAGACTGCAGTCTGTAAAAATTAACCCCTTGACTTACGATTTTGTTTATTGCTAAATGCGTCGTAATTAAATATTTAAGTGATTCGAGGACAATCCTTTGTAGGCACCACAGGAAGCTTCAAAGTCTTCATTCTGTAAAAATTAACCCCTTGACTTACGATTTTGTTTATTGCAAAGTATGCCGTAATTAACTATTTAAGTGTTTCGATGCTTTCATAGATGAAGCATACACTAATATGTACAATTTACATATGATATTAAAGGACATAAGCTCTTTCAATAATAAACGCTTCAAATATGTGTTCATCTTCGTGAGTCTCTGTAAACATCAATTTTTCTATTACCTGATTGAAATTTACAGTACATTTCTATAACTTCTTACCTCCCATGTTACGTATAAGTACACAGCTCTACACCGTAGATGAAAAGAATAACCTTGACCGGTGTAAACCTATTTCGGTAATAGATAATCGTCGAATCTGTCTTCCTATATTCTAAATTGAACAATAGTGTTCTACACTTTGCGCCGTCACTTTTTAACCTTCCCACCCCAAAGCTCTTCAGATCTCAAGTCTCCTTAAACTCACCCGAAACGATTCTACCGAACATTTTACAGAGGATCACGGAGTCCCGTTCCACTCCGATTTTCCATCGGAAAAACAAGCAAATCTGTTGGATCCTCCGTCGAGATGTTGGCGGACGGTCCGTTCTATTCGCGGAGGGATTTGAACGGACGCGTATAAAGCGGCGAAGGGAGGGCATAAAAGGACCAGATCTCCTTAAGCATCGTCCAGACGAGAAAAGAACCGAGTAGATTTCCTCGCGAGTCCTCGAACACCGTCCAGCTTCTGCGTCTTTCCACCGTGAATCGATCGAGTCATTTATCATGTCGCATCATTGGCCAGCGAACATGTCTGGCCATCATAAAACCGTGTCCGCCAGCATTGCGGCCGACGGAGGATGTCGTAAACCGCGAAACAAACGCACGACACGGAAACGAGACGGATCGGACATTTCGAAATATTTCTCCGCGTCGATCAATATTTTATTCGCTTAATATAAAAGAGAGTTCTGTAATATTCCGCTATGGGGACATTCGCCACACGAATTCGGAACTTTCGCTCACGGTTTATGGTTGATCGCCGTTGGTTTCCACCGATGGTTCTTGAATCGTTGAGGCTGGTTCATGTTCAGGTATAGAGCAATGTACGAACAGTTCTGAGACTGTTCAGAAACATTTTCTTTTGTGTTCGAAAATATTTGGAGTTCGTTTCTAAACAGTTTGGACCTCTTCGGATACATTGCTCAGGCATCCTGTATCCAAACGTTTGGACCAGGCTTCTGCTTCTGAACAATTGCGATACCGTTTCGAAATATCTCGTATACTGTTCACAAAGATTTCAATTTTCTTTTTGGACAATTTTAGAAGTGCTGGTATACCGGTCAGGAATATTTCAATTTTGTTTCTAAACAGTGTGGAAACTGCTCGTATAATAGTTCGGACACAATGTATCTAAATGTGAATTAGACTTTATACTTGTAGTTTTTGAAGAGAAGAAATAGAGAATTATTGTGAATATAATTTTTTTATTGTAAATGGGGGTGGTTACACGTTATACTTACGCTCATACTGCAGATGTTCACGCACCTATACATTTTTATGTTTTCTTAATATTTTAATGTAAATAATGGAAGGAGATCTGGAGACTTTTTATGTTTAAAAAAGTGGCTCTAATTTTGTATATGTGGAAGATACATTACATTGCATGTACATGATGATGCAATAAAAATGTACTATTACCAATTTGTTTGCAAAATTCGACTTGATCCAGCTTCCAGAAAGAAAGCAGAACCTTAAAACGATTAACTTTCTTGTGTGTATATTTATCAATGCCATTTCAAAGTCATGAAGTTCAATTTCAAATAAAAGAACACGGTGCACATTCATTCGAATCGAACGATCGATTAGCGCAATTTTTCCTACAATTAAAATGTACACGATCTTCCAATCAGCCGGAGGGTTAAAAGACTGAAGAAACAGGAAGGAGTATCAGAAGTTTCAGGCGAGGATCGAGAGGCAACGAGGGTGAGTTCGATGATGGAACATCGCGAACCATTTATCGTGGGCTCGCGATGATAATGGACGGTTTAATGCTCGCGTTAGAACGTTTCGTGGATGCAAATGGGTTAATTACCCCGTGGAGACTTGTGCGTTCACTTAGGTGCGTGCGTGCATGCCTGCACGGCCGTTTGAGTAATTGCGATTTCACGAGGCGACGACACGCGTACACGGTTAATCGCGAAAGACACGAAATACGGCTAAACGGCTCGTTGACGGCTCCATTAAAACGTTTCGCCCATTGTTCGATCATTACGGACGTTTTTAATCGAACGAAGACACCATTAAGGAGGTATTATAGTTAGAGCGCTACACGCGTGGAGCAAGAAAATAAAAATACGTGTTTTCTGAAAAATACGAGGGCAATTTAAAAAGTTTGCGGCCTAACAATGAAAGCGTACATGTTTATGTTTTAAAGTACAGTAGAACCTCGATTATCCGAACGCGGGTCATCCAAAAATTAGTCATCCTATATGAGTAACGAGCTGAAGTTATCAGTAATAACGGCATGTAAAATAAAATTATTATTATTCTACGAAATTCAGGTAAAGGGTAAATCATTCTCTTGTTAACTACAGTTCGGATAATCGAGATCCTACTGTACTTTTATTTTACAATACCGTCTTCCTCGATTTCGATGCACTTCATCCAGAGATATTCCAGTGCATTCAACCCTTTGAGCCCTGAAAATTTAACGAAAAAGGGTGCACCGTGTATTGAAATTCTCTTCGGTAGAACACGAGTTAAAATTCATTTTTCCCTATAGTAATACGTATGATATCGATTGTTCAGTTTCTTTGATTCTCTAACACTGCAAAATATGTAACAAAACATATATTTTAATAGACTAAGCTGAGGTGATAATTCATCGGAAGGCATGGGTTTATAGCGACAATGCAGTCAGTGTGATGCATATATGCGTTCATCGTCTTGAAAGTACTACAGTTTTTTTAAATTAAATTTCGTACAATGTCTCACGAAATTACTCAAACGTTTCCATAATTACTTTTCTTTTTAATTCTTAATTCTGGTATAGCTGAGCATTTACAAATTTTAAAGGCATACTTAAAGTGAAATTTGTTACAGATACAGCACCTTTGCTGCATGTAACAACGCCCTAAAAATGTATGGAACAAAAGAAAGTTGACACAAAAAACACGCTCTTCTTTCCGCAGAAATATTATATGCTCGTTATATGTTATCGCGGCGTTAAACAACAGAAAACAGCAACGTCCGAACAACCTTGCTCGCACTAACAATGCCGTAAAAAAGCGTTAACAAACAAAAGAAGGTGAAAATAACGGCGCAATCTGATCTGCTGCGTGAGAAACCGTATATCAGTTTCTTTCCGACAGAGCCTTCGGTCTACTAGCCCATTTTCACTCGCTTAAAAATTCTTTCATTTCTCGACACAGGGAAATTTTCCCATGTGACTGAAGGTTCTGAGCGACTGAACGTGGACGAGCGGTGAATTTTCATAAATTTCAATCGCCGGAAACACGTCGGTGCGAATTAAAGCGCGGCCATGGCTCGAGGAGAAGCAGAGGCTGCTCCCGAGGGAATTTATGGTTTCGACGTTTCTCACACCGGTCACCGCAGACACCTCGCGCACCTGCGCAGGTACTCCGCCTGCACGCGAGATCCTCCAGCACGCGCGAATCTCTCGAAATTCATCAGGAGCTTTGGAGAATTTTAACACGTTGGCCGCCATGCTATGTAGACTGAAAACGTCACACCTTTCTAGATTTTGAAACAACGTGAGAATAATCTCAAATTATGCCCTTTTTGATGAATGATTTTAGGAATTCTTTATAGTTTCTTCACTGGTTCTGTTAGAGTTTTTCAGATATTTTGAATAATACTATTCACGTAGTCACATAAATAACTGAATTTAAGTGTCATCCGCATATGGGTGACGTGGCAATCAAAGTGTTAAATAATTATACGGAATATTTATTCAGTCATTCGAGCAGCGAAAACTGCATTATTTAATCGTCTTTTATTCATTATTTTTTTATGGTACAAATCCCGCAATATGCGTGTACGTAACGTGTGAAACCGTTATAAGATATGGCAAAACAGTTATTGTTTAACCAGTCGATAAGTATAATTTTAATTACGTATTGTTAATGTAGACGAAATCTGCGAGTGGAATCGTAGTGAACGAGAATAATTCGATCTAGATATAAATAGTTGAACAGTGTGCTATCAGAAGAGGAAAAGTAAAGAGGTATTCTTTATTTTATTCATCGTAATTCATTATTTCGCCTGAACGGGTTGTTTATATAAATATGCATTTACACAAGCATCCGTAGTCTGTACAGCACAAAAAAATGTAACATCTCGTGCATGCATTTCAAAAGCGAAGCAATTCACAGAAGCATGTTTCCCAGGAGCAGCGAGAAACTGTTTGTAACCTTACAAAAAAAATGATATACCGAACAAATAATATTGGCAAAAAGAGTAGACTCGAGGAAACAATGAACAAATGTTATTTCCCTGATTTTCGATTCTTAGCTCTTGAAAATCCCCCTTCTTGAGTTGTGACGATTTTTAAATACATGTGCGATATTACAAACCCCGGGTCGAAGCTGTTATCATTTAAAAAATTGGAATCAACGTGAAAAATAGATATTGTTCGCCAGGGTGTAAAGTACAGAGCACTTGACGCATACTAATAAAGCGGAAACTCTAAAGAGAGTATTCTAAAATGTTTCAGGATTTTTGCACAAATAGTCAAAGACAACTAATGTCTGTGTATGACCGTAAAAGTGTTAATAAACATACTCGGGGTTATTGAATAAAAACCGCGGAATCAGATGGGAGTTTCATTTGTCGCGTTACCTGTGATATATGGAGAGGAATGAAGCTGTGGAAAACTGTTATTAAACTTGTTTCTTATCGCGGCTCGTGTGAACCGGTTCGTCGTTACGATACCAGTTTGTACCGAGCTTCAGCTTCTATCAGTTTCTGCCTCACGTGCATTTAAATATGCGATTAGAAACTCGCTAAGGGCACGCATATAAGGGCAGAAACTTAATGTTCTAGATCCCATGGACACTGAACTGTTCTAACAATCATTTATTCTGGGTTTATTTGCTGGAGAAATGACGTACGTGTATTTATTTTGTTACGTATCGTGTTGGTAACCAACTTCGCGATCCTGGAACCTTTTGGTATGAAAACGTTTATTAAAATTGTTTGATTAATGTTTTATTAAACGTATTTACGTCTGAATTTTGAATGGTCTTTCTTTGTAGTTCTGGTAATTTTTTGACTCTGTGATAATAGAGCTGATGGAATTTTGAGGCAAGAGAATTCGAAAGATCGCGAATTTAGTTACCAACCTGATATATCGTCTTCGTCGACATAATAATAAGTATCTGACAGTAAAATCGGTCCATTCACCCTATTCTCTATTATTTTTGTTTCTTGTCTTATATGTATTATGTTATTATCTGATTATACTACATACTACAACAAAATCATCATAGTAATATTAATAAATATCTCAGAATGAAATTGAAACTGTAGAGACCAGACTGCATGTTTCTATAATCAGCACAGCTTTTAAAAATTATTCAGAATTATCTAACAGCAGTAATATAAACTTGTTAGTTAATTTTTAAAAGTAGTTACTCCCCTAATTATTAGGTAATTCGAAAAGTTCATAGCGTTTGTTCTTAAGCAAAACATCGCGAAAACGTTACGAACTTTTCCGATGACCTAATACTTTCTTAGCTACATCATCCTTTGAATCATCGATATTTCCTAAATCTCATCGACGTTGCTTCTACCCACATCCCACTGGTATCCTCCCACCATAATGAATCATCGGAATCACACCTCCGATTTCCCATTTTCAGTCGATTTTATCAGCTCTGCTGCATTCGCGAACTCTTCGAAATAAACTGTCATAGTTTCTATGTACTTGATATATCTTTTTATATAGTTTCATTTCATACGCCGTTGTTACCGGTTTCAGACGGTTGTTATTGGTTACATGATGTCTCCTGTGTCTCCTGTTGCCTCTGGGTGTCTTTCCTGATGCGTGTCTAATGTGCCTGTACTTGTGTCTTGTGTATGTCTATCGTTTAGCTCTGTATATCTCTATGCGTCTCTGGTGTGTCTTCTTTGAGAATTTTTATTCTATGCGAAAGATCAAATACCATAACAATGACTAATACTAATCTATCAACAATACTGGAAAGTACGATAGCGTAGCATTCGAAATATCCCCTGTTAACAAGGTCATGCAAAATTCTTTAAACTGGGATATTTCTTTTATCATTTCTACAGTTCGGGTAAACAAAAAAGAATATTCTGTGGTGCTTGCCAAACTCGTCTCAACATCTGGTAAAGGATGGATGTAAAAAATGATAGGTTCATCTATAAAAAAGTTGAAGGTGACTTTGGAAACTTCTAAAAAAAAATGGCGTGATAGAAAATGTTCTATAAACAGCTTAAAGTCCTCTTTGAACCATACTATGCAACACAAACAAAATTTCGATCGGTGCACTAGCAACAGAATACAGTGTTCCACGGTTGGCTGGGAGAGCATTCGAGATTGAGAACTTCCAGCTAACCGAGATAGGGCAAGTTGTCATCGCAAAGCGTAACTCAAGAAGGCGATGACAAGTTGTCCTACCTCGGTTGACTGGAAGATCATTCGGGACTGAGAACTTCCAGCCAACCGTGGAACACTGTAATCTAAGGTAATAACGTCAGGCACTGCACCCTATTTTTCCAGAAATCCCCGCAGGCCATTGATCACCTACGAAGAGACACTGTTTCTAAACCTCCTCGATTTCATCTTCTTTTAACCTATTCATCTTATTGTTAGCGTAACGAAGAAAAATGTCCGTGCAACATTGGCGCGGCGAGCTCGTTAACAGAAGTTCTTGCATCCTTTTTTGCGCTCTGCCCGATGGACTCCGGCGAAGGCCGTTCGGTTGGCCCACGGAGACACAGCCAGCGATTCCGGTTCGCTCGGAGTTTAACCGGAAATGCGAAAAAGCATGCTCGTGTACAAATAAGGCCGCGTTGCACACCTACACGGGCTCCCACATACACGGACGTCGACTTCCTCTCACGATCCGCGGATCCATGAATGGTTCGTGGGCTATCAATGGGCTTACGCTCTACCCACACGCGTTCGCCACGCTCTCACGAAATCCCAGCGCGAGTACACACGATGATGATGCTCGTCTTTCTTCTTTCTCACGACGAAGACAAGGTCGCGAGCGGATCGACGCTTTTCCACGGTGCGTTGAAGAGGCGCCCCGGTCCGGTGGGAAAATTTTCTGTGTCTTCGCCAGTGGGAATACGGTCTCCGTGAACTCGCGATCGTGGAAACTACGGATCGCTTTGCTGATTGAACGCGTCAGGGTAATGGCGCGTTCACCCCTTGCCTTTCGATCTTAACCCTTGTAGGTCAATTTATTTAAAAAAGAAAAGATAGAGAAACTATAACACTGAGAAGCAAATTTTATTCGTTACATTTGTTTCAAATAATTTTATATTGCGAATGTTCGGAAAAAAAAAGTTCTGAAGTTATGTCAGAAAATATGTTGTAGGGTCGCACGGTCCTATGCGGGTTAACATTAGTAATATTATTTAAGGGTATCTTGAAACAATAATCAAAGTTTTGAATTTTTATTTTCACCCTGACAATGGGTATTTTTATGTACAGAATATACTCTGTAATCAATGAGTAGTTTTGACTCCGTATTCTCAACTTTTATGAATAATATTATTTACAGAAGAAATCTCTCTTGTCATTGCATTTTCTTCAATTTTTTATTCCAAATTGCTATGTTAGATCTCGTAATAAATAAGCAAGCAGAATAATTACACAAATCAGTCCACGTCGATCATAACTAGAATTCGGTTTATCATTCATAATAATATTTGTAATGCAGAGTATGTTGTTAAGCATTATTCTTGAAGAGAAATCCTTCGTTTCGCTGTTTCAATCCTGACATCGTACCGACTCTGAGTCTCTGGAATTTATTATTGTCTCTGCATATAAAAATCATGTGTGTTTGGACAGACAGATATTCATATCTTTCGCAAGTTAACTTGTCAGTTTATTTATGTTAGCGTATGACAAAACTTTCATAGCCACCTACGTGTTATGGCCAGAGTGGGTGGTGAATGGAGGTTTGAGCTAGATAGAGTTCGGTGAAAATCCATGACGTAAGATTTTCAGTACACTTGCATTCTTAAGTCGAAGAATTTAACATTCATTAGCTGTGTAAGCTAATTGCACGTACATATTGATACAGATACGGTGTAATTGCAATTGGGGCAAATACTTTTTAATACGTTCAATGTCCACTCAGCATGCGCAAAAAAAAACAGAAATAAATAAAAATATTTTACAGTAAAGGGTTTCTTTTGATATTATGACAATATCGTGTAATACTTTTTTGTTTGTAATATACTGTTATATTATTTATTAAACTGCAGTCATTTATGCTAATATATATTTTTAGAGTTCAACAATTTTTATATTAATATAGTCGAAGAAATTAAATTTTGACATAAATATATTTTATGCTCCATATGCTTAGAAAATGTACTGTTTAATTACCTTATATAATTGGGCGTACATATTTCAAGTATATGAATATGTTACATAGCATAACATCCGCAGTTTAATTATTATTTATGTATTGTTGTGTGAAGTAAAAATCTAAGTAACAATTTGTCTAACCCAAAAGTCAACATTTTGACTGCAATTCCAAGCATGTATGACCGAAACATAGACCCAATTATTAATTATTTGATCAAGTATAGTATTAGTAAACATTTCTGATAAGGTGCCGCAGAACCACTAAAACTCTATGAAAATTTCTAGTTATTATCTTGGCGTACACAGCGTGACAGTGAACATATTAAAATGCCAAAAATCAATGACTATAAACAAATTTTAGAATTCTACAGACTCGTCTAGGTTCAATCAAATCGTACACACTTTTAAATCGTCTTCATTACACAGACTACACGAACATATAATTAAACCTACACATAAACAAATCTGTAAGTGTATAAAGGACCAGGTTCGGCAAGGAGTGTTACGAAACGCATTCCAGATTTTTTCCGAAAATTCCAATAATTATTTCTGCGCGAGATACGGCTTGATGGCGTTAAAGTGACGCGTGGAGCCGTCAGGCAAATTTTCAAGGAATGTTTTAAAGCGAAGCGGACTCGGCGAGTGCCGGACGGCCAATAAAACGGTCTGTTCCGGAGGCGAGGTCCGGAGACTTTTTTTCACCGCAGTCGAAACTCCATTATAAGCCACTTAATTTAATATTCTTGCTGCATAGTCATGAAGTTAAAGCGTTCCGTGAGACGGTAACTCAAGTAACTAAAGTAGTGGACAACTTTCCTCGGCTGGCGGCCCACGCGGATATTGCCCACGCGCTTCCGACTTATGTCCTCTTTTACTCGACTAACGCGAAACCATTTGCACACCGTGCTCTAACGACACGTTACGTCGCCTTCTCCTCCATTAGAATCTTATTTGTTAACACGGAACGCGTGGTTCTCCTTAATTGACAGCACGACGAGTGCATAAAACAGAAGAAGCGTTGGCCGAGGGACTTCTGAGACCGTTGGAAAGGATCGCGATGGCAGCACTTTCGAGAAAGGATACGCTGCCAGCCATCTGGCGGTGAAGCGTTGAAATCACCTCCCAGACGCGCAAGCACGCCTTCTTAAAAGTATAGTAACCCTTTAACTTGTAATAATTAGTCCCACTCGTGACAGAAATTGTAAGACATGTGTTGCAGACACGAATACCACACAAATTGGAATTTTTATGAAACTTTGTATCATAACGGGAACTGCTCAAATGTTTTGTCCGAAGATGAATGCCGACGTACATTTTATTCATTTGCTGCAACAATGATAAATCTCAAAATTTGCTGATTTATTTATACAAAAATAACTGTTTTTGTTTCTAGTTTCTACTGGTAGAATTATATAACTGAGCTTTTAAAACTCACCACGAGAGGACGGTTGTTGAGGACAGATATTCTTATAAAATTGCAATGATTCGAAACATTCAAACACGTTTTCCCTAAAATCGTTCTTTTTGAGTTGTATTGTTGTTGCAGCAAATGAGCGATTTGTACCCGGGTGCCCATATAGGGGTTAAACCCAATTTCTCCCAATTCGCAGAGCCTAGTCACAATTCTCCCTTGCAACTCTAATATTATTTATAAAATTGTATGCACACTTGCGTTATAACAAAGTGAAATTATTATCATTATACTAATATGGTAAGACAAACGACACCACCTATCTATCGCTAGATCCCAGGCAGATACGATCAAGAATTCCCGGCTGGATCGTCGAACAGGATTTTCATATCACCTTCCCGACTGGCCTATCGATCTCGATATTTTTAAACAATCCTCCGTTGATGTTACGAAGCGAATACAATTTATTAGACCGACCACAGGTTGCATATGTCCGGCGACAGCAGCAGCGTGGAGGAATGAGGATATATGAAGCGGCGCGGTAGAAGAAAGCTAGCATGGAGAGGATCGTGGGATATATCCTTCGGCTGACAGAGAGACGCAGCGAGGCACATGTGCCGGGAATTTTATTTGAAGGGATGAAAATTGCGATGTTTTAATCCGGACGTCGCGTATACACAAACGGACAGCGGCTTGAAGAGGGTAAGACAAGAATATTCCCCGGATACAGGGAAGGGGACACGTTAATGAATTCGGTTGCTCGAAAGAAATCCTTCGGTCTCGTGCCTCGAAACACCGCTGTTTTCGAATTACACTGCAGCAGGACCTCGATTATTCGAACTGTAATTAGTAGATTACTGGTGTTTATGCTAATGTACACTTTCAGATTTATACTTTTATTTGTTAATGCAGTTATAGAAATTAAACGTCGATAAAACTGTAAATGTTTAAAAAATGTACTTTATATTTTCTCACGGTTTTGAATGTACGTTTTCCAGATATTTGAGTATGCTAAATTGCATAAACACCCGCAGTCTACTGATTAGTAATAGTATGATTCAGAAATTCGAAGCACAACCGTTACTACTGAAACCTTCACCCTTGACGATCACTTAATTATGATTTGATTATAAAATCTGGGCCAAGCTGAAGCATAATGCTGCAGGAACTATCTGAACCAGTGATGACCACCCGAGCTGCGGCCTGCCCCACTCTAGATCCACTCCCCTCGTATGGAACTGTAAAGAACTGAAACGAGGGGAACGGACCTAGAGTGGGGGAAGGCCTCAGCCCCGGTGGCCATCACTGACCTAAGCTAACGATGATACAGCTGGTGAACGCACAACACGTCGTTGGTTTGAGAAATTTCGTTGAGATAACATACACTCTCATATCAAAAAGGTCGAGGACGCAGTCAATACAGTAGATAGAGATGTTTTAAGAATAATAATTGTAAAAATCCAAGAAAATCAACTGTTTTTTACCACTTAAAGCTATGGGGAAAGTACAGAAATTGGATAATCGGCCATTTATTTTCCACAAACATAATAGAATGTAAAATAAATATGTAGTAGTATAAAATGAAGTGTACAGTGTCACCAATGATAATTTTAGCTTGAAACTGACACATGATGACCAATTTGTTGAGGATCCGAGTTCAGGTAACCGAGGTTCTACTGCAGTTATTTATCCTTCGTTTATGAACTTTATTATATAGGGTGTCCCAATGAGAATGTCCAGCTCAAATGTCTCTGTCATTTTAAGCAGTAGAAGAAATGTTCCTGACAAGAGTTATATTGAATAGCATAAACATTAATTTTTTTAGATCGTTTTCCTTGAAGGTTATGATAAAAAGACCGCAGCATAGGATCTAAAATTAATCCTTTATTTGTTGCAAAGGGAATCGAGAATTTTAACAAAATAGAAAAATACGTGTAACAAATTTGTAACCATGAATATTCGGTTCCACAAATATTTAGAAGGTAGAATAGCAACCATTGCAATAGAAAGTCTTTAGTTCATTCCACTCGACTTTCTTCGACTTCCTTCATTTTCTAATCTAGAAAAACACGAGCATTCGATAAAATAAATTTATTGCATCCCAAGTGTCGAATTTAAGGTCATGTGCACATAAGAAAAAGATTAGTCAACTACAAATGTTCAATTCGAATGGAAAGACAGAGTGATGCGTCTACGAATCGATCAATTATGAGGAGAAAGAAACACGCAGCAGAGATTTAGAAATGATTAATTACTCTTCGATCGATTAAACGCAAAGTATGTAGTTCGGTGGAGTTAAAGTCGATCGTATAAAATTTCAGGTTACCTTTATACAAAAAGAAATATTCAAAGAACGATCAATTTCAAGGAAACGGAAAAATGCAGCGAAGATGCAGAAATGATTAATTACTCTCCGATCGATCAAACGCGAAACAGTTTAACGGAGTTAAAATAAATCATACAAAATTCGGGATTGTGCTCACATAAAAAAAAGATTAATCAACTGCAAATATTCAATTGGAATGAAAAGACAGAGTGATGCGTCGACGAATCGATCAATTACGAGAAGGAAGAAAAACGCAGCAGAGATTTAGAAACGATTAATTACGCTTAGATTGATCAAACGCGAAGTAGTTTGGCGAGCGTGATTAAATATTTTCGCGAGTGCGTTTGATGCCCGGCGTGCCTCAACAGCCGGATGATTAATGCGCGTTACGATTAATTATCAACTTTGTTGCAATTTATTCGCAGCCGACAGGCGCACGCCGTTGCACTTCCCTCCACGCTGCACTATCCGTGCTACTTCCTCTGGATTAAACTTCCATCATGCATCTATCATCCGCGATTAATATCTGTCAACACGGTTGCATTTCCTTCCACTCTGTCTGTCCCGATAAAGCTTCAACAATGTTCCCCCGGTTTTCCGCTACGATTAACGATCCTGTTTTATTTTTCGTATCGCGCGTTCAAGGAACATGAAATATACAAGGTGAGTCATTTGACTGGACCACCCCGAAATATTGGTAAACTGTTTGTTGTACAGGCTGTTTCGCCGTAGGTGTTACAAGAACCTATTGAGTTGGCGACCAAATTCGCGACCCTGGAAACTGTTTGGTATGATAACGTTTATTCAAATCGTTGGAATAATTTCTTGTTGAAGTTATTTACATTTAAATTGTGAGTGTTCTTTTGTCATAGTTCTGATAATTTTTTGCCTTACTGTGAGTGATAGTAGAGCTGAGGGAATTTTTAAGCAAAAATTTCGGAAGGTCGCCAATTTAGTTGCCAATCTAATATGAATGGCATCGAGATGATTTTTTTTTCAAACGTCATCGTATGAAGGGGTCTTTTATAGAATCTGAACATGGAAGCTATAGTCTCACTCCAAGCATGAGAAATGGAGGGTATCTTCAATTTTTTAAATGGAATATGGGGTACATTTTTATATGTTCGCGTAGTCCTTACTGAACTGAGCAACTTTTGCCTAAAACATTTTTTAAAATTTTGCAAGCATCAAACGTTATAACAATTTGATTTGTCAGTACTACGATTCTAATTGTGGCACATAAATATTTATATGTACGACATTTGTTGACATGGAGTTCGTAGATATTGGCTTGTAACACGTATGTTGAACCGCCCTATATATTAAACGTGCCAAACAAAAATCGCATGGTGTCAAGGTGGACACAGTAATCAGTGGACTGCGGATCTTTATGCAATTGGACATATCCAAGTTCGTGAATGCAGCTCGACCGTAATTGCATTCCATCAGCTGCATGGAAATGAAAAATATTGAAATCTAAAAATGTATATTTGCATAAAAATCCGCAGTCTGGTAATCAACCAAAACTGATGTTTCTTATAGTCGCTATTCTATTAACAGGTAAAGGTCATTTTGTCTTTTTTAAATAGAACACCCTGTATTTCACTGTGGAACTCAAATACAGCATAAAAATATTAACCGATGTTGCTCCGCGATTATTATTCCGTACGCGTGAGACAGTTCTCATTGGAAATGTCAGTCAAAGAGTTGATACAATTTTCCGATCGAACCAAAACGTGCGTTTACCCATAAATAAAGCTGTGGCAATAATTAGAGGCATGTTTGTTCGATTGATGAAATTTTGGCGGCGGGTTATTTTCAGTTATCTCGAAAACAGCTAAAGCTCGTTCGATCGGCGTTAGTAATAGGGGTGGAATGAAATCGAACGATATTAAACGACATAAAATTCTTTATTGTGTTCAATAACCGAGGCTGTGTTCGCTCGAGGGACCGAGGTTCCGGTACGGAACGATCGGGCGCTATGGGAAAAATCAGAAAGGACGAAAACATCGGCTACTTGGAACACATGTACAGGGTGTTCCAAGATAAGTGTCGTTTCAAATAATTCCTAAACTATAGATTTATTCCAACAATTATACAGGACGCGTTTTATATATTTTTAATATAGAGTTAAATGGTATGAGAACTAATTCTCTTAGATTCTTTTTTGAAAGTTATTTCTAGGTGAACCTATTTTTTCTATGGAGCGTTTGAATTGAGTTTTATTAATATATCAATAACCCAATTAGGTTAACATCGTCTTAGATAAAGAAGGATGAATACTTCTTATATTGAAGGATTATATTGAATCCTTCTTAGGTAAATGAAGGATGAATCCCTTATTATGTGACCCTGAGATAACTCAAGGTCAAACAATTGAGGTCTGAAGTGTACAAGATCGGTAGTGTCCCAAGATAAGTGCCATTTGAGTGTTCCTGCGGTTGCCATGCAATCCATGTGATACCATAAAATAATAATGTTTAAATAACGTAAAAATCGTTGTGTTACTCCTCCATTTAACGCGTTCACTGCGACGACCATGTAATACATGTAATAATAATGTTTTAATAACGTAAAAATCATTGTTTTACTCTTTCATTTCACGCTTTCGCTGCGTCGACCTTAGGTACTGATGGCGTCTATAGCTAGCATCTACGCGACGATCTGCAGATACCCAATTACGATATTAGTTTCTTTTAAATTTATTAATAATTACGATTTATTCAAAACATTGAATAAAAACTCAACAATTTGCATGAAGCGACAAAATATCAGATGTTACACTCTACTGGCTGTCAAGTTCTCTGTAACGAAAGGGTTAACGTCGAACGACCTTGTAATATAGGTTGTTGAACTCGTCTAAGCATCCATTCTTCTACCAGGTGCAGAAAAGTATAGCATGCCGTTTAAAAGAAACAGAATTGGCCCTGAAATCTCCGAAAACCCTCCACTCACAACAAATTAATTGCGGGTGTGTTGTGGCACCGTCGACGCCGTACAACTTTTCTGAATAAAGTCTTTTCATACGTCGAAAAATAATGAAGCTAATCAAGGTGATCAGAGTTATTGTCCAACCCTGTACATAAAATCGAAACGTCGATATCCCGTCGAACCGTCGATCCTCGTTTTAACAGCGTAAGCTGTCTAGCCGCGACACGGTCACGATTACCTTCAAAATGAATTTTCTCCGATAGAATTTTATCCCCTCGTTCCGCAGCTATTTTCCTCTCGATCCGTAAACATCCGACGTGCAGAGAAACCCTCCACGTCGAAATCTCGCGTTCCGCCGAATAAGCTAACGCTTTTTGCGCTCTGATGGGATCGAAGTCGCAGTCGAAAGCTCGACTCCGATTATTGTTATTCGAGTAAACACGGAGGAAAATCTGTTGCGCGGTTTTACTTTGGCTCGAGGTTTCTCCGGGTCTGTTTCATCCTTACAGACCTGAGGGATTTCAGAGAAATCTGTACGCCGTGTGCTGGAACACTGCACTATAATAACATATTTTTCTTTTTAATTTACGGTTGCATCAACATGTTAGTTATAAGCGACCATAGTTGGTGGTTATTCTATACTTCATGATGAAAGTTTATTCTACGGATAAGTTCGATGGCTTTCTTGAGGTTTTCTTCTGTTTGAAATATTTCTTTTATACTGTCAGGTATTTCGACCTGGTTTCTGGTGTCTTCCGCGTTCTTGCGGTACAATAAAATGTGTTTGGTGGTTAACTGTTGTTGGCAGGGTTCACAGTATGGTAGTATAGAATATTATATATGATGTTAATTGTTAAGTTATTTCAATATTGTGAAACTGCAACATGTGTTGGGACACATGTACATTTAAATGAGACAAGTTAATTAAGAATTCTTTCGAATATGACTTAATGATTCATAGCGTGCTAAATATTGAGTAGTAACATATATTCGTACTGTCTTTGTATTGTTTTCAAAATCATTTATTTATGAATTTAGAAATAAGTATAGTTAATTATGTATGTGCCATTTTGATCGATGACATTCTTCTGTATTTCTGGTAGCTGAAGGATTCTTCTCTCGCAGAATTCCTGGGACTTGTTAGTGAAAAACGAAAAAACAGGACGAATATATGTTACAAATCAATGCAATTATATCTGGACCGATATTGTGGTCCGTAGCACACATGGAACGATTCCTTAGAGCCCATTCGAGGATACATAGAACCGAAAGTAATAAGCGAATTAACCATATCATTGCGACAGCATCTGATCAAAAATCGACAATAGCGTACAATAGACCTCAAGCACTGGTCATTACAAAGGAGTAATACAGAACAATGCAACAACAATATCAAGGTACAACTCAAAGTACATTTTCCAGAGAGCATAAACGTAAACAACAAATAAAAGTATAACAATATAAATACATAAAGTAGGACAATCGTCTCTACGATTCTAGCGAAATATAGCAAACAATTGCAAAAGGAAAATGTAAATATCGTTTTAATGTCAGAACGTTCGTACCCGTGAGTTACAGTACAAACAACGAATAATCCCCTGCGGTGAAATAATAATTACATTGATCGTGTAATTAACATTCATTGTGCTCTGTCGAAAAGCGTGCTTTTAACTTCAAAGCAGTTTCACGTACTCCATTGTTACTTGGCCGTTCTATTATGCAGAACACCCATTGCGATCGTTTCAAACTGAAGGAAGGAACAAAAGAGGAGCCAGTGTTATTCGATTGTTATAAACACTCGTTTGTTGCAACGTATCACGCCGCAGAAAAATGATGCAGGTCTCAAAAAGATCGTTTCAAAAATTAATTCACCCCCTGGAAGGAACCCTCTAACGGTGAGCATTGCTGAAACGGCGGAGCAATTGGAAAATATTATCGTGGCCAGGCAATAAAATCGATCGACGCGCCTCATGGTTTTCCACAGGGGTTACTTTTCGAAAAGGGCAACCCCTAATTCGGAACAGGGGATTTTCTATGGTGCCCCCGGTAATTCGAATGACTTCTTGCGCCCTAGCGGTGGATCATGGGCTTGGCTCGTTAAGCAATAGAAGGAAAATTTAGGTGACACGATCGAGGGGCTGTGGAACCCGGCACCTGTCCACTTCTCGATCGAAATCGAACGACCAGGGAGACTCGAGGGGGTTGGAACGATCTCACGACACGGACAGATGTTATTTAACGACGATTTACGGGGGAAAGAGAAATCGAAACGAAGCAGTCGATTTGTAACGATTTTTGTAGGAATCGTTATAATCTTCTGTTGACGAGACAGCAGAATTAATTTTATTGCAAGCGTTACGTGGCAAATACAAGTTATAGCGTAAGAAGAGGGAAAGCAATGCACTTTGGGGTTAGACGCAGACCTCATACGGTCGAGGTGCACCATAAACCGCCCGAAAACACTCAAGAACATTCTTATAATTTATTTTTTGCAATTCTAGGATTCCTCGAGTGGGCGAGTTAAAATCATTGTAGGCACAATGCTAATTTTTAGCCTGCAAACTGAGGTTTCTGGACAGTCAACTACTACGACAAATCAAGACGTGGTGGGCGACTATAGTCACCCTTAGTAGCGAAAGGGTTAATCTTAAATTCCAGACCTCTTCATATGACCTTCTTTCATCCTTAGGAGCAGGAGAATACGCTTTCAAAGTTTGGTCTCCTATCTTCTGTCACCCTGTAGGTATACCAAATTTAAAAAATTTGGTAACTCGCCCCATGTACCATAAATTAGTATTATTCTACCACAGTACAGCGAAGAGACATTGAATCTGCATTGCGAAATATGGTCCAAACACGTTGAACGCCACAGTGAAAACAGCCATACCCAATCAGACACGACACCATTTACTATTTTTTATATAAATCGTAAAGAAGAAAACGATTTGAGTACTCACTCGTGTCCTTCTGTTCCTACATTGTTGCTTTAGTATGAAGTTTGCTCAGAATCTTGCGACACTCAATAATTATTTAATTAACACGTTGAATGCCACAATGGAAACTGCTACATCTAGTCGGACATATTATAATGTCCCGTTTTAAATATAAATCGAGAAGGAACGAAAACATTTACTATTGAAACGTACAGGCGTTACCCTACATTATTACTATAATGTCAGTATCGCCAAAAATTGCATAAGAACTGCTAGTCATTTAATTAAACAAAATTTCAGCTACTGGTTACAAATGATCACCTTGGCAGCCAACGTATTAACCTTTAACTACTATAGACGTTGAAACTTACGCAACTACTATAGGAGGTCTCACAGACCGCTAATGTTTATTGCGCTATTACGTACATACAGGTGCCGAATAAAGATCAAATCCAATTGTTCTTGCTTTGTACATTAATAACAAAGAGACCCAAAGCTGATTGAACATTAGATTCTACTTGAACGGTACATGGCGTGAGAAGATGATAAGTCATGCAGGAAGGGAAATAGGGATGAATGAAAATTTGGAGCGGTCTCACAGAGGTTCCATAGTAGTTAAGGGTTAAATTAAATTTGAGGTGTCAATCACCGGTGCACTCCACGGCGTTGAACGTGTTAAGAATTTTCGAAAAATCGTTCCGCAGAATACAGACTCACGAATAGAAGGGCTCCACACGAAGATGCTTGGTGGAGAAACAATGGATACATCGGACTTCATGAATTTATGAGTGGAAAGGCAAGGTTCGAGTTAGCGGGACCGGTAGGATCCGGATGATCGCAGGCGGAACGAAGCCAGAGCTGAACGGCATCTGGCGAAATTTCATGCATCAACGCGAGCCTGATTAATGTTTACGACACGACCGGGAAAGCGGACGACAGGTCGATTAGCTATCGCTTGGGCATGGAGTCGACGACAACCGGGGAAAGAAGGCCAGACGAACCGGCTAATTTATCGCAACGGAGCGTCTTTCGACGCTCGAACGACGCCGCACGGTTCCGCGTCGAGGATCCTCGTTCAACCTTGCGAAAAAACCGTTTTTTTTCGTCTTCTGTCCTCTTCCTCTCTGTTTGAATTTGTCGAATACCTTGCGCGGCGAAATTGCCAAAGGCTTGGATTGTTCGACGGTCTGCGGCGCAGTGGAAAATTCCGTGACTGGTCAGACACGCGAAGCTTATCATTCTACAGGGTGAGGCAGGCGACAGGCACCACTTCAACAGCTTTCTAATAAAGTTATGGAATGCGAATGTTTATGCAAGTATACTTTTTAAAAGTTAAACCTCTATAACCGGACTTTTCTCACGTATGACGAAAAGGGTACATCAGGTAAATGATAAAGATAAATGATAAAATTTCTATCGTGGTATATGAACATAAATGAATATAATAGTAAACGAACAAACTCCTTGGTCACAGAATATAATTGTACAGGAAATCTAGTGTTAAGGTTCCGGTTTTACCCCAATCTCTCTTGCTGACATGCAATAAAGTGCGTATGTATGTTTGTGTAAATGAAGTATCTTCAGACAAATCCACTAATTGTAAGGAGAAACTGGAAATAATTCGAACAGCAAGAGTTTAATACGTTGACTGCCACACTGAGTTAGCTGAAAATAGCAAACTTTCTAAATTCTTATACAATATGAATAAAACAACAAAGTATACCCCTTTTAGTTAATAATATTAGTATTTTTCACAATGTTTTTAATGCTTCTATCATACATTGTTCGGTATATTTATTCATACTATACATGATCAAATTAATGATGACTGAAACTGTCACCCACATATGGGTGACATGGCGGTCAAAGTGTTAATCCTTAACTACTATAGAACGTCTGTGAGACCGCTCCAAATTTTCATTCATCCCTATTTCCCATCCTAATGATCCAGTCAGAGTCTAATGTTCAATCAGGCTTGGGTCTCTTTATTATTAACGTACAAAGCAAGAACAATTGGATTTGATCTTTATTCGGCAGTGGTATGTACGTAATAACGCAATAAACATTAGCTGTCTGTGAGACCTCCTATAGTAGCTGCATAAGTCTCAACGTCTATAGTAATTAAAGGTTAACACGTTGTCTGCCAGGGTGGTCACTGGTAAACGGCAGCTGAAATTTCGTTTATTTAAATAACTAGCAATTCTTATGCAATTTTTGGCGATACTGACATTATAGTAATAATGTAACGTAACGTCTATACGTTTCAATAGTACATGTTTCTGTTCTTTCTCGATTGACCGCCGTTACAAAAGGGCAAGAATGAGTGTTTCCTAAAGTATAGAAGAAACTCTTAATTTCCATCGGACGAATTAGCGGTGGACTCGGCGGACAATGGAAACGGACGTTGAAAGTCAAGCCGGTTTCTAGATGAAAGAATCGCGCGTGCCAGTTCGGTCCGGTTATTTTTGGAGCAAGTCGACGAGAATAAATCCGATGGAATCCGGCTGGTAAATTAGGAGCAATTAAAGCGGCCGAGGGTCTGTCTCGTTCACGGCTTTTGTCCCCAAGATTCCGACTCGTTTTCAAGGCGCGACGGGATAACTCGCGGCACCGCGCGTTACCTAATGAACGCGGGAACCGGCCTCGTTCATGGAACCACGTTCCTCCTCTCTCGTTTCATATTTTCCCGGCGTTTTATTTTCGCGCGAAACTCCGCGACGGCTCGGCCGGAAGCTCGCGGGAACTCGAACAGGAAGGAAACTTGTTTCGACAGGAAGAAAACATCGAGAGTTTGATTATCCCGTGATTTCTGCGGTTCTATGCTATTCGACGTATCGGGTCATTTCGAAAGTGTTTGCGTATATTTATATGAATTTTAATACGTAACTACTACTATACCAAATTTGTATCTGAAGTATATACTATTAGTGAGTCCCTAGGACCCCCACTGCAATTTTCAATAAAAATCTTAACCCTTTGAACTCCTTTGTCGAGTGCGAATCGACATCGATTTTATTCAAAGGTACTCCTATGTCGAGACACACGCGACATTTTTAAATTGTCAGTTTAAATATGTATTATATTTCGCAATATTTTTTTACCACAAACATCAGATCTTAGCAAAGTTTCAATGCTGTTTTCAATATAATTAGGAAAAAAATTGTTTAAATTGGTTCCTATCAACTAACTGTCGTTTGAAGTACATTTGAAATAAAACACTTAAAATAATAGGGAGTTATTGAAAAGAAAATTAAAAAAGAAATTGGGAATTTAAAAGGTTAAGAATCGTAAAAAATTTGACATTGTATGTGTAAGTAACAGGGTACATATGGTATACCTCAGTATTCTATCAACGTGCGATCATGTTTGCTTTAATTTCTAATCAATTTCGAGACACAGTTTGATATAAATCAATCAATAAAACGCGGCAATGTTTAGTAGGAAGCAAGTATATTGTTTCAATAAAATTCTCAGTATATTCGATAATTTAGTCATTATTAGATTCTTGAAACAGTCGGACGAATCATTTCTACAGAAGCCAATGCTATAGTATTATAATATAATTAATATTCAGATATTTTATTTACTCTGATCCTTTAACACGAGTTTTCAACTCTATTATAACATAATTAATAGTCAGATAATATTTGATTTATTCTGATCCTTTGACACGAGCTTTCAACTCTATTACAATATAATTAATATCCAGATAATATTTTCTTTATTTTGGTTCTCTAGCACGAGTATGAAACTGTATTGTAGTATAATTCATCCTGAGATTATATTTCATTCATTTCAACCTTTTGACACGAATTTTCAATTCTATTAGAGTACAATTAATATTTGATTGTCTTTGATCCTTTGACAGGAGTCTTCAACTCTGTTACAATGTCTACAATGAATATTCAGACAATATTTTACTTACTTTGATCCCTTGACACGAGTTCCCAACTTTATTACAATAGAATGAATATTCAGATAACATTTGATTTATTTTGGTTCTTTGACACGAGTTTCCAACGCCGTGAACTTGACACACATTTCGTGGAAACTCGTGGCCGATAACCTTTGACGGTCGAGCACAGCAGATAACGAGGGAAAATAATTGAAAAACGAGCAGGCGGTTATCTCGAGGAAAAATTGCGCAGCACGTAAAGCCGCCGTTCGGAACGACCAGGAATTGCCTGTTATCTAATTGCTGTTTCTAATGTGCCCCTCGGTTATGTAATTCGATGCAACGTTGTTCGCGTGAAAAAAAAATGTCGCCTGATCCGACGAATACGTTGTGATCGCGTGATATTTACAATGCGTTGATCACGAACGAATTATTTATGGACCGCAGTGCACGACGTCATTCAGGATATTTACTATTCATTTCAAATATTTCAATCTTTCATTGAATAACAAACAATTTTTTATATCTTTTTTTCATTGTACAGGCATCACGTGTTTTCAGAATATTTTAGAGAGCACGAGGACTAATAATATCATTTTGTTTACTCATTTACGGGTTAACGCTATCGGAAGATGTTGAATATATAACTTAACACGTTGAATGCCGCGTGGTTCACCGGTGACCAGCATTTCAAAATTAATAATTAAATAATTACTGATTGTCAGAAAGTTCTGAGCAAACTTCATACTGAAACAATACTGTAGAAACAGCAGAACACGATTGAATATTAAAATCTTTTTTTTCTTTACGATCTGTATGAAAAATTGTAGATTATATCGTGTCTGACCAGATATGGATGTTTTCACTGTGGCACTCAAGCTCGTGTGAATTAATTACATTTATTATAATGTAATATAAATTACACATAATACTGTTTGATACGTTGACAACCATACTGTGTAGGTTGAACATGACAGACTTTCTAGACTTCGATACACCATGAAAGTAATCTGAGATTATACTCCTTTAATTAATAATATCAGTAATTATTTATAATTCTTTCTGGTTCTGTTAGATCTACTTAAATAATTTACTAATAGTATGTTCAGATAAATAACAACTGAATTTATGGCATTAAAATGGTATAAAATTAGGTACGCGGCGTTGACAATGATAATCAAATCATTTATTAATAAAAGGGCGTGTATACATTTTTTTAAATTGTACACTAGGGAATAAAAACTTCCCAACTTTCTTCGAATTAATATTTATTTGTTTTTTTCAATCGAAATCGATAGGAGATATTACGAGGCACTTTTGATGATTGTTTTGGGTCCCATAACCAGAAGTTTGGATTATCTATAACAGTTTATCTTCGATGGACATAACTTAATTTTCTCCAAAATACATACACACGCCCTTCCAATAGTAAACGATTTAATTTTTACCTTCTAAATGACATAAGATGGTCAATGTTCGGATGATCGAGGTTCTACTGTCTCTCAATTGCATCTTCGTCGAGTGTGTTTTGAGCTATTCAAGAGAAAGCCAATCTAATCTGCGCTTGCTAAGAATAGTTACAACGCATTATGATGCTTATGAAACGTTTGTACAGTAGTAAGTCATTAAGGCCGAGAGGAATTTTTGCGGAAGTGCGTGGGTGGCGAAACTGTTGCTAGACAACCTTGTTCCAAGTATATGCTAACGAACGCGTATAGTAATCGCACGATAATGGTCATGAAAACATAACAAGACTCATGGAGCTGTATTGTTCAATCTGCAATTCATAATTAAATGTAATGGAATAAAGTGAAACACTGGTTTAAATTTTTTCCATCCCTTACGGTGACAGAAAGCTTAACATCTAAGTATAATTACATAATATTTATGGCAAATGCAGAAATAGTACATTTTCACGTACAGTAACTCATGAAATTGATTAAATACTTCCGGAATTACAATTTTTCCTTTATTCTGGTGCAACTGATTGATTACCAGTTTCAGAGTATCAGCAATGCAATTTGTTACAAATATTGCAACCTCGATTCACGTAACAATACCCTGAAAAGGCGCTAAATAAAAGGAGGTTGAAATAATGTATACATTTGATCAATTTCGTTGGTTACTATACATGTACTTACGTTTATTCCTGCTTTCTTAATTCAAATATTGTTGACTGTAAAACAAGTACATTTTTCAAGTACTAATAAACTGGAAATTGTCGAATGTTCAATACAAATACAATAATATAAAACGCTCAGTTCCTTAAAAATTCTAGAAAAATTCTCCAAAAACAATTACTGTTCGCAAAAGATTAGCTGCAATCGATGTTACCAAAAAACTAACTTTTCATAAACTCCCCTTCATTTACAATCAAATTAAATTCATACCAAAACTAAATAAAATATCTCCCCCTCATAGTATAATCTTCTTTAACCCTTACAATTAGACGCGCATTTCTTTTTCTAGTTCGGCCTCAGAAACACATTTTTTTCTAATGTTCCTTTGTTGCTACAAAAAATGAGACGGAAAGACAATGCTCATAAGGGTTAATTAACACGATTTCTATTACTTCAAAAAGATAATTATGACGGTTATAGCGGTCATTATCGCCTGGTAAGTTTGTTGTTGTTTCTTTAGCAAAAATACGCATTACTGCTATAGCCGTCATTTGCGGCAATGGGTTAAACAAAACACCAAAAAGGAAATTCTGAACGCTCGAATCTCCCCACAAAACCTGAACAATTTCTAAGAAACCGCGGAATGAAAATAAAATGAATAATATGTAGAAGCACAGAATGAAAGGATTCAGCAGTATCAGCGAACGCCTCTTATCTAACCCACTTTCACGCGAAATTAATAATTACAAGCGGTATTTCTTCTATTCCCCCTATCTGTTCAGCTGGACGAAGAAAAGAACGTCGAGTATAATCAGCGAGTCGATTAATTACGCCGTTCGGAATTGCATCGGTCGTATCCTGTAGAGCGATTTATCGTGGCATAATGCTCGCTGCAACATCTGTATCAACGTTGTGGAACAGTGTCGAACGACTGTATCCGATCTCGTATAAATGTCATTGGAACGGTTCTCGCGATCGACCGCACACGGTGTCGCGCAGCATGGAAACGGTTGCTTTCTGTGTGGCCGCCTTTACTGTTATAATCGCCGCTCGTGATTGCATGTTATTGGTTCTTGATGCCTATTCGTGGCCGCATAAAATTACCCGCAACGAAAGCTTCACGTGACGCCTTAATCCGTTCCCTTGGATTTTCGTGCGAGCCTCCCCGCTTCTTGCCTCGTCACTGCTTCCTTGATTCGCCTTTCGGTCCTCTTTTTTTGCTTTTCTTTTTTAAATCGATGTCGGTGATTATTTCACGGGGCACAAAGAAGATTTAACGCCTTGCACTCCTCTGTCGAGCGTGCACTCGACGTCGATTTTATTCACAGGTACTCCTACGTCCAGGCACACTCGACACTTTTAAATTGCCAGTTTAAGTATGTATTACATTTCGTAAGATTTTGTTTTTTATCACAAATATCAGATCTTATTGTTAGCAAAGTTCCAATGCTATTTTCAATATGATTAGTAAAAAGAATTGTTTGAATTTGTTCCTATCAACCAGGAAACACTTTTGAAACACTTAAAATAATAGGGAGTTATTGAAAAGGAAATTAAAAAGAAATTACTCGATGGTTTGGTGATCTTGCAGTAATTAGCGTTATTTATTCGAGAGGGTCTTTTCACGGTTTTGTATTTGGACACTTTTTGGGTGAGTCATCGGTAGACTGAGGTGTTTTACGGAATTTGACACGTTGATGAATATGCTGCACTATCGTTCACTTGCAATACTGAATTCTCCTGCGAGCTCTCGCGTTGTTATGCAAGGATTTTCTTGGAGTTTGATCTAAACAGCGTTATCATCTACAGTGGTTGATCTCCCGCCGCGTGATTCGCCTTCAAGGTTGCAATCATTTGCACGGAATCTTAGGAACCATCTTTACAAATTTTCAGTAGTCTCTGTGGCAGAATTCTCCATTTGAAAGACGTAGAAAGTGCACTGACAAAGGTGCACTTTCTTACAGTACATGTTTGTGGGTCAAATTTCCAGAAGAAATGAATATTCTGAAAATACTGCCTTCATCTTATCTAGCATTCGACATTTGAAATTAGTATACGCACGAGTTACTTGCGATTTGTCGAAATTCCAAACAGGGTTGTAACCATTCAGGTAGAAACTAACTACAGAACTTTCCGATGAACCTAATACAATAGACACTCAATTATGCAAATCCCGATCACCCGGAAATTAGTCATCCTAAGTCACTTATAAGCTGGAGGTCTCATTAACTCTCATATGTAGGACTGTGCCCGAATATTCACGTCTCAAAATTTCCTAAAGATCCACGTGGCACATCGATACACACACTCGTATTCAAACATAAACATAGCTTTACGTACTAATTTTAATTACTGTCAGATACAAATATCTCGAGATTAAATGATAGGAACGGTAGGGTTATTAAAGTGGTTGTATTTGTCTTTTTATACTCTATAAGGGTGTTTCCTTTATCTCGCAAAAGTGGAATATCTCGTGGGGGACTGAACCTATCAAGAAAATGTTTCTACAAAAGTTGTTTGGTACGAAAGGGGACACTATATGATGCAAATTATTTTTTTGCAGGTCGTGTGGTGGGGGAAAAATTTCAAAGTCAAATTTATATTTTAAATGGAACTATATATTTCTTTTGTTCATAGTACGATTGCATTTGTTGAGAGGAATTCAACAAGGGATTCATTTAAAACAACCAAAGGAGACCTTGATAACTTTGAAGAAAAATGACCTACAAAAGATGTGCTGTAATCAGCCTATAAGCCCCCTCAAAACCAAGGTATTTAACCCTAGATAACTGAGCTATTACGTGAGTAATGTTATTATTAACCATTCGTGAAAATGATGTCAATTAAAAACACGAATACAATTCATTCTTTTTATTCAACAACAAAAATATTTAATCTCATAAAGAAACCGGATAAATGAAATTAAACAGTTACATTTGGTACTGAATTTATTAATAAATAAATAAGCAAATAATAAGCATAATTACATTATTTAGTAAACGGATCATCCGATGTCACGAGGTTCAAATGTACCGCTCGTCATGTTTAAGAAAGGTTACTTCTCCAGGGTTAAACAAAAAAGAATTTGTATTGATCCGGTGGTAACGAAGCTAATTAAGGTGATCAAATTACGTTCTCCATCCAGTCCACCTCAACGCATTTCACATATCCAACCGAACGTGCCATTTTTTACTCCGACAGTCAGCCTGTAAATAAATGAAGATCGCTATCCGGAGTCCCTGGGAGGATAAAAAAAATCCTCCGGGCGCGTGTTACTAAATTTCCACGACAACATAAATCGTACTTCCTTATTAATAATCCAGGCACGGTGAAGTCGCGACAGAAGGAAGTTTGTTGGAGAACAAAAAAGCGTTGTTTACCGTCTAACGATAAAAATTGCCCGCAGCCTTGGATGGATGCACGCGCGGACGATGATAGCGCCTCGGCCCGATCTGTTTTTCTCTCTGTCGCACGTTCGCACACACGTGCGTTACGTAATGGTGCGACGGCCGCGAGAGCTGGCATGAATGAATGAGTGATTCACGCGCGTGTGCACGGCCTCGTGTGTACACACCTCCCACGTGCACCGCTTCCCGCCAATCGATCTCGAAAAACACACCTCCGCCTCGCTCGACACCTCACATTCGCCCGCTTCTGCACCGATTTCATTGGAAGCTTCCTTTTTTTTTGTTTTAGTGTTTCCGGATTACCTTGTTCTAACAATAAGTGTAGAGAGACTCCTGTATCCGCAGTCGACCAAGATCTGAGAAAATTATATAGAAAATTCTAAGAATGCAGGAAACATTTATGACTGCGGATGTTTATGTAAATATACAATTTTAGGTATCGATATTTTTTGTTTTAACCCGTTGAGGATGATGGATATAAGCGTTCTAGAAAATCGTTCACCGTGTGCTACGGGTCTCATTGTATGTTTATGTATTCGAATGAATTATCATCACGGTTTATTTTAATATTCAATGAATATTTGAAAATATATGTCTTTAGGTGCATATGCTGCAATTTTGGAGCTCTGAAACAGCTATAACATTGATATTGTACAGATTATTATAACGAAATGTTCAGTTTAACACGTGTTTTGGCGAGGAAAATTTCAGCACATGGTGTATGAAAATTTATCGACGAATTTCTTGACAATAGACCGACCCTAGAACCTTAATTGCTTATTATCCACTAAATTAAGCAAGCTTCCCTTGCATCTCAAAAGCATCAGCATCTCAGCAGCCGGATCATAAACCCACGAGTCCAGTCAACCTGACAGTATCAATAAAACAATTTCATCCGTATCATAGATTCTGTATAACAATTGATTAAATCCTGGAGGATTATTTAGCCTGTCTGGGTCACGACATAACTGCATCCATTCATCTGCTGTTAAATTTCATTATAGAAAAAGGTACATTCGTCATCATGACAAGAAATCACTAGTCTGCGGACGTTTATGCGATTTAATACACCTAAACATTCGAAACACGCACACTCAAAACCGTGAAAAAATAAAAGGTATATTTTTAGCATTTATAGAACAAAATACAGTTTCATGAAACTTTCATTAGAGGGGGTAAAAATCATAGTGGTGTAAGTCACCTAATCCTCATTCAGAGAAACAAAAGATTTTATTAGACTGATTGTAATAATGATAATGATAATGATTGTTTATTGAACCATAACGATGTACATACACAGATTTACAATAATATGATTATAGATGTTCCAGGGGCTTTCATAGCTCCGCTCCCCATTCATGCTTAACACTAACATCAATTTCTTTAAGGTATCCTGACAATAATTGTTATAATAATCTTAACATTTAAAATACTGGAAAAAATACGATAATCCAAAAAAAAAAAACGGTAACATTCAACCGATTGTAATAAGTTCCACGGTCACAGCTTAATGATTGTAACGCATTGTATATCGCTATGACGTCTTATCATAAGCAGTTGAAACCACTTTTTCTTTCAATTAACAGCATGCATAAATTGTATCTATGCACTCGAGTAAACATCTGAAAAAAACTAGACTTTCACCCTCTTATTTCTATAACCGCATTAATACACAAAATATTGAGCGGTAAAACCGTATATTCGCGCAAACATCTTGTCCATTGATGTCTAAAATATGACGGTGCTCCATCATCCTGAAAACTCATGCTCCTCGAATCGCAGGAGGTTCATCGTCTGACGTCTCTCGTGATGGACGCATGGCATGTCTGTACGAGCGGGCTCATTGTAAAACAAACAAACAAAGCGAAAGCACGCGGTTTTCCCGTTGGAAATCGGAGCGTCACGGTCCGTTCTCACTGTGCGCGCCGGATAGAGCCATTGTGGGCCGTTTATGGTCGCGATGCCGATGCATTTAGAAAGTGGTTTATCCTGAACGATGGGGGCATGACTCAACCGTCCGTGTAAACGTCGTTAATGCCATTCTAGCCGACCACATCTAAAACAGATCGACTTTTTCAGGCCTGCGATTGCATAACGATCGATAATCGTGCGAAATGAATCGGCTTTGTTCGAGAATTATCGATCCATAATTCAAGGCGCAGCCTGTTAATTGGCTGGTCGCCTCTAGGCATCTCGAAACCGGCATCGTTAATCGGAAAAACGCGACCCCCCCTCCGCCCGTTCCCGCGGCGGATTTTCCAATCGTCTCGAGGCGTTTCAATTTCGCTGGCCGTCGTAAAAGTGATTTAAATCGGGAACAGGGAGAAGAAAACTATAAATCCGTTCTGCGTTGTGATTGGTCCCGGCTAAGGAGTTCGATGATATATTGGATCGAATAATGCCGATTAATTAGAACGATCGGGAAGTCGAGTTACGATTCAATCCCGCGTTGATTCCGACGAGGTTTATTAACTCGGACTTTTCGTTTTAAATTACACAGGACACTTTTTGCGGCCCTGTTCTAGGGATCGGATGCCTTGCAGGTTTCTTTGTAAGCGTATTTATTGCAGGATCCTGTCACGCATCGAAAGCAATTATTACGCACAACAAAACAGAAAATTGTATAGGTGGTACAAGAAAACTTACACGCCTGACATACAGGCGTCCCTAATTGCAAGTTACGGTCTTATCTCAAAATAGAAACATGCTTCGCATGAAATAATTAGCATCATCTTTTTCTGCAGCACAGCTGATTACAGGCCGCGGTTTTTTAGCAACGTCGGGAAAGGGACAATAATAGTGAGAACGCGCTTTTAGGAATGAACTAACAGGACGAAATATTAAGTTAATGGTAAATGGAGAACATGAACTTGATTTTATGAGAAGAAGAAGATCGTATCAGCTGCTGCCTATTGAGATGGCTGGAGAATTTTTTAGTTGAAATGAATTCTTTCAAAACTACAGAAATTTGTTAAACATCGAGTTGAAGACGTGTTCATCGACAACAGTTCTCCATTCAGGTCCAGATCTACAGGGTATCCCATTTAAATCGATCCCTGCGAATATCTATGCACATTTTACAAAGTAAGTAAAGTAAAAAATAAATTTTGAGACATTTGAAGCAAAGAATATAGTTTAATCATTGTTCCATTTCGGTCACTACATTTAAATAAATAATATTTAAGTCTCAAAATGTTTATTTGCATAAACATCCTCAGTCTAATTATTACAAATAAAAATTCCACCCTTCGATTCAGCCAAAATTCTCAATAAAAGTTCTAAAACTTCAAAACAGCTAGCTTTTCATGAAATGTTAAACGCGTCGAACAGATTCATGGAAGAAAAACTTTCATCCACGTTCTGCGAGGTGAACGTGGTCCAAAGTGACAGGACCGCGCGGGAAACGGGAAAACGTTAATTTCCCAGCAGCATTGCCAACAGCTTCCTCGAGATTTCACGTTGGAAACGCGCCGTCGCCGTGTTACGTCCTCCAATTAAGTGTAATCAACGATTACGAGACATCGAGCGTATTTAACCGGAGGCCGGCCGCCCGTTTCCGCATATGGGTGCTAAACATAACAAAAGGATCCCGCGATTGTAGAGCCTGTGGGATGCACGCCGGCCTCCCTATGAATTATGTATCAACCGGCACAATGCTAATTTCTTTCCTTTTTTTGAACCGGGACTTCTGGCAGAGTGATAGATGTTTCGTCGAATGTCGAACGACCGCCTGCTTGTCACCGTTATCGGTAATTTGGCTCTGATAATGCAATTAGAACAAGCTGAACGGTACCCTTGCATGTCCACCTGTCATACTGCGCACCCCTGACTGTGTTTTATGAAATTTTCTCGCAGTTTTCTCTTCATTCTCTCTTTCAGTTGTATTTCAGGAATAAAACTACGGTGACTCGTATTAACCCTTTGCGTTAATATTTTTATGGTGGCGCTACCAACTGGTCGAAGCAAGTTTATATTTAAAGTTATTTTCGCATATGATGATATACAAGTGGATATATAGATATTAAAAAGAAACTATTTTGAGACAAATATATTTTGTTCCGCGCTACTTAGAGTATGTAAAAATACAAAAAAATTAAGAAAGAACGTCAGAGAGTGTGCTGAATCAGCTCCTCGGTAAACAAGACTGATTATTAGAGTGCGGATGTTTATGCAATTTTAAATATTCGAATACCTCAGAAATGCACATTTAATAAAGTAGGATAAATAAAAAATACAAATTATAAAAACTGACAAGCCAAGCACACGTTTGTTGAAGTTCCAATTCTGTAATTGGATTAAAATAAAATATATCAACATTTGGAAGCCTATGTTTGCATAAACATCCGCAGTCTACTGATTACAAATTGCTTCTTCAATATACAAAAATGTACTGGATACTCAAATGTTAACAAAATGAAATTATTCTTTAAAGGTAAATTGCAAGATTTTTTTGGAAATGTTTAGAAAGGGATAGTAAAGAGTAATAAATATTATAATACCTCTTGATCCGATTGGAAAGGGTTAATATTCGTACACTACAGTGTACGAGATATTATCGCTGTATATGTTTGTTTATAGTAGTGTCAATGAGTTAATTGTTTTCTAATGTATTAAACTGAACATTGTAGTTGGCAAAACCATATACTTTATTTATTTAATGTTAATATTTTCTATAGTTCATGCGCCAGCCACACTTATAATAATTAAGAGTTTTTTTCAATTTTTCATTTCATATGACTTCAGTGATATTTATCGTGTTAGCCACCAAAGTAGAATCTTCTCAACTTCTCTACTTCCCCATTGAACAATTCCTATAATTTAAATGATAACAATGTACAAAAATTCATGAAAACAGTATAAACATACACGAATGAATCTACAAAGTTTCACAAAGATACGCTGTTTAATTTTTCCAAAAAAAAATTCTATAATACGCTGAGACAGGAGAATACCTCCTAACGCCATCAAGAAACAATGAACATGTTAATGATTAACGTTCAATCCATCAAATATTACAATTTTATTAAACTGTGCCGCCGTCTAAATTTGCATCTTGAACATTTCTATAGTTTAAGGGTAATTAAGGGTAATGGTATGAGATTCCAGACTGTTTGTGTGACTATATTTACAATGATCGCGTCAGCAGAAGCCACGTTCCCGTCGGTGACATTTATAGAAACGGCTGGACGTCGCGTGGTCGTGACAATAAATGCTCGTTAAATAGAACGATCTTGAAGAGGGGACGGGTCGAAGGCGTCATGGGAATTCTTGTTCCTAAACGAAGCGGCTCCGTTTGTCTATAATGACTCGTCAGCAAGGCCACGCTCATCTCCGGAAGCGGCTCCTGAGCTGTCCGTTGAAATACATTTATTTCAGGCTGAAAAATATGAAAGCAACTGCAAAAATTACAGTCCTTTCCTGCTAATGGCGCAGACTCTCTTCTATTTGTATTCGTCTAGTGTTAAGCAAAACAGACGATTTGATATGTAATTTCAAAATACCTGTGTGTTAGGCGAGGACAGCTAACCCTTTCCAATTCATTGTTAGCTATGAACTATAGACGCATCTAGACATTAAGTGTTCCAGTTAACAGGTTAAATGTTAAAATTCCTGTTTCTTTTAATTCAGACTCTCCACTCTGCATTTTCTAAATCGAGAAGCTCAGTTCCATATCTACAGGGTAGTCAAAAGAGGGCTCAAAACTGTGAGAGTAGGTAGTACTCGCCAAATGGAGCAGAAAAGTCGATGCGATGGGTCGGAAAGGACCCGAAGACCGCGTAGGGTTAATTTGCATTTCTTCAGTCTTCAAAGAATCGGGTCGGCTACCGAACTACCCTTCAGGTAAATAAGAGAAAGACTTCATCATCCGAAACTCGTTTGTCCACGCTTCACTCGCATAAGCGTGGGACCGTCGCACACGGTAAGAGAGCAAAATCTCCACGGGTCGGAGGAATGATTTTTCAATTTGTCGCCGGATTTCCACGTGGCGGGCGTTATTTTTACGAGGACGCCGGCGCCGGAGTTACATTAGAGTTGTTGTCGAGGCCACGGGCGGTCCGGAACTTAATTTTCGGACGTTGTCCGCGCCCCGGTGCCCGAAAGTGCCTCGTGAAAACGAACCGAAGGACTCCGTCGACCATGCTCCCGGGGGTCCTGAACGTCCAGCAGCGAACTATGCCACTCTACTCGCCCCGGATAATGAACGGACCAACCGGGTTTCCTCGCCTTCTGAACGAGCTGCTACGTTCGACTTTCTTTTTTCGACTCTGCCGGACTCGCCAACTGTTGATTCGTCGATCGATCAGTCTCCAATGGGAGGAAATCTGTTTGCAAGCACCTGTTGGGGTTAGTGGGATCAGGACATGAAAATTAAGGGCTGTTTCTTGCAGTTACGTTGGGAAAGGTTTGTGTTGATGTTTAGGTACTGCAGTTTGGGTATCCAGGAGGTTTAGATGTTTAGAGGTTAGACAAATATTGGCGTAAAAAGTTCCTAAGTATCTAACTTAAGAACATTGATGTCATCAATTGTTGATTCGTCGATCGATCAAGTTCGAATGTAAGGAAATCTGTTTGCAAGCACCTGTTGGGGGTTAGTGAGATTGGGTTATGATGATTCAGGCTTGTTTCTTGCAATTATGTTGGTAAAAGTTCATGTTAATATTTAGGTACTGCAGTTTGGATGTTCAGGAGATTTAGATGTCCAGAGTGTTGAGGATCACTAGCATTCTACATAAGGATTCTGTCTGGACACTCTTTACCGAGTATTGCATATTTTTCTAGCTTGGATACCCAAGGACTGTAGATATCTCCAACTGTAGTACTTCGAAATGATAGATGCATCTGTAGTATATTTAAATACTTCTGAACTTAAAAACCTCTGGACTTGGACACTAGTTGTTTTCAATTTACGTAATGGTAATTTAAGATTCAACATTTTCAGATTGCTTTTTTTTATTTTAATTATTAGATACAGCGAACTTTTCCATTTCCATTTTCTTCGGTTTAGGTACTCATAGACTTAAAAACCTCTGGACACTAATTATTTCCAGTTTAGGTACTTCAATTTTGGTCAGGATCTTCCTTCAAAGTTAATTTTACATTCCTAGATTGCATTCTTTGTTTCAATCGACAGATACAGCGAACTTTTCCATTTTCATTTTCTTCGATTCACGTGTATAGCAGTGTTTGTCTTCTTCCTCGTGCTCTTGTCCGCCCACGACATTCTGTTCGCATTTTTATGTTTCCAAGGTTGACAGACACTACTTTTCGCAATCGTCCAATTTATAGACGTGGATGTTTGCTCTGGCAGAAGGGCAGAGAAAAATGGCCGAACCGGTTCAGAATGTTAAAATTGTAACGTTGTGCTTGTTTATCAAGTTCTACTGAACTTGTTGATGAAATTAGAGAACAGTTCGAAGAACAGTATCATAAAACAGGATTTAGAGACCAGACAATTTGTGAATTATTGAACTAATTTAAGAGGACTGGACCTGTGCATGAGTCGTGCAGATCTGAACGGCCAAGAAAATCTGATGAAAGATTTGATGTAATTTCATTACACTTCGTGCCTTTCATCCTGCATGTTACTACATAAACCCGTTCTTGCACATTCTTCGTCAATGATACGGGCCTGAAAAGAAAATATAAAATATTAACCAACAAATATGAGAAGCAATTGGAAAATCTTACTATTATAATAAAGATACAGACTTTGTTTGTATGTTCGTAATAATCTCAGAAACTACTAAACCGATTGTTATGCCATTTTCACAATAGCTTCTTTACATTTTCCGGAGCGCCATAGGCTATATTTTCTCGCGAAATAAATAATATATCGAGATAAAAAGACATGGGACTACTTTTCGTCGGCGCGACGGCGTGACGTCCACGGGGGCATAGTTCACGCACAGCCGCTAGATGGCAGACCTCTGCGCCCGCGTGCTCGAAAGAGAATTCGCCCGGCTGCAAGATGCAAGGAAAAAAACAATATTCCGAATTCTATACGCAGAAAAGTCAAGGAGGAAGCTGCGTCCAGCGCATGCCAGTTATAAATATGTGAGTACTGTATACAAATGTGCATATAATTATGCTAATAGAACAATTATTTAGATTCTTTCGTATTTCTCCAAAATAGATGGTTACTCCAGGGACACCCCGTATTATTTCTGATAGAGCTGAGGTTACAAGAGTGATCCTTTTTACCCAATATTTATAAATGAGGAGAAGAAACGTTCTGTCCAAAATGTTGCAATGAAACAATAGAAAAAGGATGCACGTAATCGAGTATGCTCTCGGTTTATTCTCCCTTGCGAAATCTTCGAGAAGGCCGAGTCCGCAGCGCGAAAGTATTTAACCCGAAAGGGGTATTCGCATGAAGCAACGGATGCAGCCTTTGATTCCGACGATATTTACAGCGATGGTGCCGTTCTCGAGGTTTCACTGAACTAGTTTTCCACTGCGAGTGGTGCAAGGATGTGACACACATACCGAACGCGCGACAAACATACGTAAACAGAGAGAAATAAATGTTCATTAAGCACACAGAGAATTTCCTTCAAGCGTTTTCGACGTTCAGATTTCCAAATTCAGTGGTCCACTGAAACTGTTTGTTGGAACCATCGTTACTCGCTACGTTACTGTACCTTTCTTGATTGAGGAGGTATCGTCCTTCTGAGGCCTGTTTTGAGGAATTTTGGGATTTTTTTGTCTGTATTTTAAGTACAAAGAACATTCACTTTCAGGCAGATCTTACAACAGTAGGATAACCTCTTAATCCCCAACTGGCGTGGTAGATTTGAGTGACGTAAATGGTGCGGAACAAAGTGCCCTAAATCTTCATCATTTTTCTCTGTCATAGCGATGTAGAAATAAAAACACATAATATTTTTTACTATATATTTGCAGTGTATTGACTATAATAAAATATTTGTACATCAACGAATTATCTCTGCCATTATTAGACTGCGGATGTTTATGCAAATATACATTTCTGGAGTTCAATATTTTTTATGTTAATGCGGTCATAGAAATGAAACTTTGACAAAAATATATTTTGTTTCGTATATGTTTAAAAAAATGTACTTTTCTTTATTTCACGGTTTTAAATGTGCATTTTTCACATGTTTGGGTATGTTATATTGCATAATCATCCGTAGGCTAGTCATTATATAAAAAAAATGTTTAAAAATATTTCTGACAGAAAAATATATGTGTAGCGGCGATCTGACCCACAGCATACCAGTTGAGGGTTAATTGGACTGATTATCGGAAGATCGTTGACCACAGCGTATCGATCACTTCAATTCGAAAATATGATTCTACTTCTTTTCGATTCCTGTTAAATCTAAAGAAAGATTTTGAATATTTTTATTAAAGAAAGTCACTCTAATTTTAACATTTTAGGCTACCATCAGAGAACAGTAAAGGTTTCTGCAAACACGTATTTGTTGTCATTAATAATTTTTGTTACTAAGTAACTCGAGAAATGGAAATTTGACGATATCGTATTTAGTCCTCTCAAGATATAAAAAGTGTAACTTTTATTCTACGTACAATTAATTGACAAATTATGCGTCTTGAATTAGGGTTTACTTAAATCTCAGCTAGAGTTTACTTAAAGACTTGCAAAAATGGCTAACGACAATTAATTTTCGCTAAATATTTACTATCATCAAACTGTTAAAACCGAAAGTACTAAACTCTAAATATGTATATTTGCATAAGCATCCGCAGTCTAATCATCACCGTAAGAAACGTTGATCGCAGTCACGCGACTAAGGTATCATTCACATTCCATTTTAGCAAATTCCATGCAGAATAAACACGCCTGAAATTAGATAGAGGATCGACGGAGGGAACAGATTCGTCGTCGTCGACGGCGCCCACCAATAATACACGGTCGCCCGCTAAATCGGTGCTACCTGGCCCGAATAATGTCTCTAAAAATACGTGAACCCGGACGAAGTCGGAAGCTCGTCGGGTCGGACGCATGCCGACGGTGTCGACCGTCCTTTGACGACCCAACGTTTTCATGTTCGAATTTAAGACAAATTTATATTATCCGCATCCGACACGGAACTGTTCCGTACCTTTTATATTTCGACAGACCCGGGTGTTTGTACCATAAGATCGTCGGACTGTGGCATTCGATCAGTCAGTCAACAGAAAGCGATCCATAGACATATACTGTGTTCCACGGTTGGCTGGAACAGCATTAGGAACCAAGAACCGCCAGCCAACCGAGGTGGGGCAAGTTTTCATCGCCTTTTCAAACTCATAAATATTGTCCTCGAGAAGGCGATGACAACTTGCCCTGCCTGGGTTGGCTGACAGTTATTGGTCCCGAATGCTCTTCCAGCCAACCGTGGAACACTGTAACAGCACGTAAAAATGTTAAAAAGAAAATAGTAAAATAAATGTGAAAATGTCGGATGGCTGGACTGATGCCAGTACATGTCTGTGCTGATACGATGCGGCAAGTATAAACACGCACACTCTCGTCTACAAGTGTTAGGACACTTACCACGTTTGAAATAAATTAAAAAAAGCATATGAATTTATTACAGTCTTCGACAATGTACGATCCTATACATTCTGTATTAATTCGCAAGTCTCACAATGAGGATAACTTAAAAATGAAATACTCTTTTGGTTGGTTACCTGGAAATTTTTAAACAATTTCTGGTAATGAAACGTTGGTAACGTTTCACAACATTGTTGAATATTGTTCACGGGCGGGGGGTTGTATATATAATAAGGGCTAATATAACCAGGAAAAAATGATGAAAGTTTGTAACATTTTTTATTAGAAAGGATATAATGTGAGGTAATTTTCACTTTGTATAAAAATTAGAGAGTTCGTCATTTTTAGCTAACACAGTGTGGCAGTTAAAATGTTAACAACACAAACACATCAACCTACTATAATTCAAGTCTTTTTCCTTTTAACTGAAGAAAAGAAACAGTAGTGTAAAAGGTTTTCCAGGGTGTAATAATAGTTCCCTTTCGAGGCATCGATGTCTGGAAAGCAATGCTTCTTCGTGATCAATTAAATGCGCGATCGAGGAAAGCAAAGTAGAATCGCATTATACTCGCGATTCAACTGCCTCCTCGAGATGGAATTACTCGGACGTATAAATAATTCATACTTCCCGTTTCCTTACGTATCGATGCTTAATCGATTAATCGATATTCCCTGGTGTAATGGCTGAACAAAGAGAGTTTGTTTGCCGAAGACGCAGCTACTTTCCACGATTGAATTCGACTCGGTCCATCATCTATTTATAAATTCGTTCCGGGCGAAAGCTAATCGATATCCACGGTTAATGATTAATTTCGATAGATGGTCGCGCATCTACAGGGTGTGTCCGAAATCATGGTAGACCCCTGAGGGATGATTCACTTCGTTTTATTATTGATTCATCGTCCAAAAGTAAACCCAATCGTTATATTAACACGTTCGCACTTCCTGGAGATGTTCGACCCTATTTTGAGACCTGACGTCACACATATGTGACAGCAATAATTCTTCATATTATAGCCACATGAACAAATGAAGTCTGCTCTGAAAATCTGCAGTGCAATGTGCAAAAATACAAGAAACAGAAGCATAGTCTCTGGTGGATGTTTTTCCCCTTCGGGCCGTGGTAGCGAATGTGTTACCATCACGATCTCCTCTGTGTAGTTTTTTAATTTAAATTCGTAAAAAAGGAGCGCTCTAATTCGATTTTGATCGACTATTTGTACTGCCTAATAAATTCCTTGTTTAATGTTAACATAATTTACAGAATATTCATACAAACATTTTTAGCAGGCTCCGAGCTTTCAACTGATGCATCGTAAATGATATTCGATGGCACTTTCGTGTTATCAAACTGTGACGAAGTTTCTGTATCTACCAAATGGGTCATTTCGTATGCAACTGATTTTCGTATGCACGATGCACGCGCAGGTCAACGCGGAAGCTTCTAAAACCATAAAAATTACCTGTTCACTTTTGACACCACTTACTACACATGCAATAAATGTAATTAATACCACATCATAGCGCTTACATCATTCATTTCACTTCATCCCATCACGAAGGAAATGTGTTATCGCATCATTACGAGAAGAAGAAGAAGCTGGTGTACAATGTAATAAATATTTTAGAGAGACTAGGTTCACATAACTATTATTATTATAATTGTGTATCTTGATAGAAAGAAGGCCAATGTCCAAAATTATTGCATTTGAGTTTTGTGCACCATTCACGCAAAAGGATCACTGTCCTTCCACCACTCAAGCAAAGTTAACACTTTGACTCTTCGATTCAACCATTATTTATTTAATCATTTCTAGTATTCATAAATTTGTTGACTAAAGTTTAATGTTTCCAATAAAAAAGTTACGAGTGTTCCTAATATTCTTGATCAAAGAGATTTCAGCTTGCAATTATATTTCCTTCGTGTAGAAATTTAGAAAGATCGTCATTTTAAACCAACAGAGTACGGCAGTCAAAGTGTTAAATACATTCTCTAGAAGCCAATGTGTTATGTGTGTTACCTCTATTTTAATTTCACCGCGATTTCATACTCATTCCGCATAAGATCGTTGATCAGTGGTTCCTGTGTACGTTCGACTTGGCGGGCGTAAGAGCGTAATTCGCGAAAGGAAAGGCGGTCATTTGAAAACGATGCAACGGCATGCGATATTGATTTCTCTGTTGCCATTGTACCATCGCCACGGACAGCCCGCTATATTAGTAACCTTCCTTTCAGCTAGAGTAGCTTTTACCGCAGCGAAGTTTAATTTTAAACCGCCTCCTGTCGGCGACCACCGAGCCCTGTCATTATTATATCAATTCGCGTTATTATCGGGTCGCGTAGAAAGTTGCCGACGAAAGAAAGTATACTCGCACGGTGCATCGCCAAAGTGTTCTGAACCCTTTCGAATCGAAAGGACGATGCTGAAAAAAAAGTTTAAGTGACATAATATTATATAATGTTATTGTCAACGTATTTTTATTCTAATGGTAGAGTGTCAGCTTGAGGATGATGAGTGGCTAATTAGTCACTTCGTTACGACAAGGTTCATTTGAAAAATAGCGCATACAGTACCATAAATATTAGGACATTTGTCAAATTTGACATAAATTTGAAAATGTTGTGAATTCATTAACACGTTGAACGCCGTGGCGGTCACCTCAAATTTAATTTGATTAAATAATTATTGATTGTCGCATAATTCTGCGGAAACTTGATAGTGAAACAATAATGTAAGAACAGCAGAGCACGACTGAGTACTCAACTCTTTTTTTTCTTTACGATTTATATAAAAAATAGTCAATTACATCGTGTCTGATTACGTGTGACCGTTTTTATTGTGGCGTTCAACGTGTTAAAGGATTCGAATACAGACTGGTCTCTTTCATGTTTTAGATCATCAGGGTCATGTACATAGGTATATTACTACATCGCAATATGCACTATGATAAAGGCGCTTGATAAAGTCAGTCACCGTGTACTGTCGACGCCTATGGGCGTTGGATGCAATGGCTCATTATGTACCATTGCAGCTCAGCCGCACGCAGCGTTCGCCACGTTTCCAAGTAGCTCGCATTCGCAGTGTCAATTGTTATAAAAAATACAGTATCAACCGATATTAACCCAAAAATATTTCTACTATGTTTCATTCAATACTATTTTAAGTAACACAAGTGGAATTCTGTTACAAGTTAAAATCGTTGAATTGGAAGAGCAGTCAACGTTATTCTCATCGGGACCACCTTGTTATTCGCAGAAAACTAAAATGGTCCCATCAGGTGGACCCCTTCGAACGTAACCTATATTTCATTTTACATATTCTTCTCCAACGCCGACCGAGAAGTTATTTCAGACAGTTCCATCGGACTCGCCCCGTGTATGTCAGATTTAAATGTATTGTGTAGCGGCTCACAGGGAAATAAAGCTGAGGAGCGGAAGTTATTTACGAGCCAGCCGAATAGATCGGCTTAACTCGATCTGCAACTCGGCTGAAACTAGACCAACCGGAGAATCGATCGTTCCACTTTTCTGATAGCGGTGAACTGCGTAATAACTGCATTTAGATAACGCCACTCCACTCGAGGCGAAGGTTATTAGTTTATTAGAGAGCTTCCTAGAAGCTCGTCGTTCTTGGACACTTCAAGGTCGCGGTGCAGGTAACTTCAAAGGTTATCCTACTGTCAAATTTTGAAAGAATCGAAAACTTTTTTATTGTTCTGAAAAAAAGTTGAAAGTCTTACAATTAATGTGCATAAATGTGTATGGATATTCAAAAGATCCTTCGAAATATAGCGTTTAGAGTGGACTTATGTACTTGCGCACAGATAGACGTAGCTAATCTCTAAACGCGTATTTCTCGAAACTATATTCCCCAAAACGATGAACATTTCTCAGGCTACAATTGACGGATTGCCTTGAAATTTAAAACACTCGTTCGGAAGATCAGTAGTTTTCTTCTGACGGACGATTTTGTTGATAACATTTTTGGTTTACAAAATATATAATAATATAATAGAAGTTTTGGAGTGTAAACCTGTGGAGAAGTTGAAGAAATTGGTGTACCGACGATTCTTGAAGAAACAGAATAGACCTCCGTCAAAAGAGAGGGAGTATAATAGAGTTTATAAAAAAAATTCAGTCTTCTGTTTTATGAAAACCAAAATGGTTCACTCGTGCACCAAAAGATACGTCTTACGAGAATTGCTGTATCTCGTTGAAATATTGATATTTTTTAATACAATTTGAAGTACAAAAAGCTTAAGGCACGTTTTATCATATAGAATAATACATTTGTTAATTGATATGGCATCACATATTAATTCCCTCCTACAGGTTGATGCATGAGAAATGTCAAATTTCGGTTAATTAAGAATATTCATATTAAAAAAGAAGTAAATTCAACTTCTAACGTTTCTCAAGTTTACTAATACCTTTCAAATATTAATATAAACCCTGCCTATCAAATATATTATTTATTAAATATTAAATAATTCCATACCGCCATTAATTAAGGAACTAATTAAACAAACAATGAATAGTGTGAAACTATGAAGAGAAGAAGTATTTAAGAATGACAGGTTGGGTTTCGCAATTAACAGAATTCACGTTGGATCGATTCATTCATAAATTGCGCGCAGCACACAAAGTGCTTAAACTTCTGCGTCAAGTGCCTAAAGGTTAAGACATTATCTTAACTAGATCGTAATACGCTGATCATCGTCCTGGCTGAAGTGCCACGTAAATCCTAGGAAGGTGGTTGAAACATTTACGAGCTGGGTCAATACGTTTCGCAAACAATTTACAGCGAGCAATAAACTCGTGAAGCCTATAGACCTTGTTACCCCGAGGAAATTTCTGATCTTGTGCGTTGCTTGGTTCAGTATCCACTGTATAATTACATAAACAAAGTAGCTCCTGGTTAATTAGACGATATGATTTAATATCGAGGAAAATGTTATGTACGTTTAGGATAATTCTCTTTGTGATTTAAATATTTATTGAGAGTCATCAAGTGGAGGATTATTAGAAATTAATTTCATAACATAGTTAAATATTTCTGAAGATAAGATTGTACTTTGCAAGACTCGTTATTTGTTTGGAATTTAAAAAATAATTTTTAAGCAACCACTTCATTATCAGGAAGTAATTATAAAATGTAATATGAAGTTTATAGGGACATGTGTTGGTTCTGACGATGATCAATAAATATTTTAATGTTGCAGGATTTCATTTAGATTTTTGGTAGAATCAAAAAAGGTCTAATGGCGTTCAACTCGTGTTTGAACATTTCAGGATTTTTTTTATAATTTCAAGAATTCATTTTTGCTATAATTATGAAATTATTCACCCCCATTGACACAACTGCTCTTAAGTGGACGAAAATGAGGTTTACAAACCCTTATTCCCACGTATCAGCCAAAGCATATCTATCTTCATAATCGTTCTCTCAACTTTCTAACTAAAAAATGCATCAAATATCAAAATTACAAGACAATTAGTCAGAGGTTACGTCTGAAAATACCATGCTTAGGTACAATGTACTGATATAAGACACCAAAGACATTTAAGGAAGCAATGCATTCCAAGATTGATCCAAACAGCTGCAAAACCTAGACGTCTAACTTCTTACACAGCCCCAAACTATTACAAAAAACTATTACCTACACAATCTGTCCCAAAATGTACGAAAAACATCTGCTAGATGTTATCCACCTCCATTGACACAACTGCTCTGAACTGGTCCACAGTGAGGTTCATAAATCCTTTTTCCCACGAATCAATAAAAGCATATATGTATATCTCCATCATCATTTTCAAATTTCAGAAATTGCAAAACATAAACGGTTACCCCTCAAATACCATATTTACAATTACTTGCAATCATCAGATACAAGAAACCAAAGACATTAAACGTAATGCAATCCAAGATTGATCAAAGCAGCTGTGAAACCTACAAAATTAATTTCTAGCATACCCTCAGTCTATTCTAAGGGTGTACCTACACAATCTGTCCCAAAATTCGCGAAAAACATCTGCCGGGTCTCATCCACCTCCATTGACGCAACTGTCCCCAATTGCTCCACAGTGAGGTTCCCAAATCCATATTCCCACGAATCAGCCTCAGCCGATCCATCTCCGCGATGATCCCCAACTTCCTCGCCTAGAAATCGGGGATCCTCGACACGGGAGTTCGGTGGCTCGTGGTTGGTCAAGAAATATCGATAGCAGGGTCGATGCGTTGCGGCTGGTCGGTTTCTCGATCGTGGAAGCAGACTCGTTCCCGTGAGTTACGAGGGCACCGACCGTCTTATTCTTCCACCCTGTTTCCCGGGGTGCGAGAGCACGCGACTACCAGACGGCAGGTGTTCGAGATTGTTGCACCCGGCAGATGTTGTCCCGCCGTCCTAACCTTCTTTCTCGCGTTCCTCTCCTCCCCTTCTGTCTAGAGACCAGCCACCCGGTGCGTCGTTCCCTCTTTCTTCTTCGCCCGGCCTTTCTTCAAACACCAAAGAACAACGGTCCTCCCGGACAAACGAAGAAATTTTCGATGCCTCGTGCCCTGGCCCCCCATTCCAAGCTTCCTAACCCCTGCCTGGTCCTCGTACCTCGTTACAGACTCTAACATCGGGTTAGATGGCTGGTACCTGGATCAGTCGTTGCGTCTAAAATAGAAATTAAATGGTGGCTGTTATTGGCTGGTAATGGCTATGCTCTGAACAGATGTACAGGGTGTTGCATTAGCTAATGTGGGGAGTTGGAATGTTTAATTGTTTGAATGATTAATTGCAAACGTTTGATGATCATTAACTATGAGATGTACTTGCGTATTGAGTGTGTCGTTGGAACCCTGACGTTGGGTAACATTTGAGCAAACTGTCAGAATATGTAGCGCCTAGAAGAGGTATAGCGAATCTTACTATAAATCTTGGCCAAATTCTGGACAAGACAAATTATTCGAATTATTTTTATATCTTATTCTATAGTATATTTTTCAATTATTTTTTGTAGTTACAGAGCAAATGTGTTCCCCAAGATCTAAAGAAATATGTACCAATCAACTGTCCCAATCAACAAATAATTCTATGACTGTCACGTATATTCCACCGCACTTATACATTCTCGTTTTATTTCCTGAAGAGCCTACGTTTGCTATCTATTGTATTAACCTTGTCAAAGTGAACGCAAGTGTAATTTTGTGACCACGCACTCTTCTGTTACATTTACCGATGTCCTGTCGAGACAGTTCTTTGTGTACCAAAGAAAACGAACTTGATGTCCGGAGACAATCGTAGCGAGTCGAATCGTGCGACAATTGGAAACCGCAGACGACGTATCCCTTTTCCTTCAAGGTCGCAGTTGATGCTTGGCCACGCTCTTCTTGCGATACCGAGCAAGACTACTTCGGACGGTTCCTTCGATGCACTCTGATTCGTTTAATAAGCGTTACTGCTTGAACGTGCCACGTTTGGTACCTTTGAAGACATTGACCGATACAAAAACACCCTATTTCTTATGAATACTTTGATGTCCACAAAAAGCTAGATGTCTTGGTCGTTTTTGCAGGAGCCTTTCTGCTTGGACTTCTCATGTTTGGTATCTTTGAGAATCTTGACCGATGTAAGAACTTCCTTCATCTTATAAATACTTCGCGGAAAGTAGTTGCCGCACCCATGTTTGCAAGAGCTTTACTGCTTGGACGTTTCACGTTTGGTATCTTTGAGACGTTTGACCAGTACATGAAGCTCCGTCATCTTATTAATGCTTCGACGTCCTTAAATGTTTTAAGAAAATTAGTTCTCTTGGTCGTCTTTGCAAAGAGCCCTTCTGCTTGGACTTGTTATTTAAGTAATGAAACATTCCACGTTATTCGTTTTATGTCGATTATTTTATAATTAAAATTTTATAAATACTCAGGCATTAATTTTTTTCAGTTATGGGTACGCTCATTAATTTGTCTTGCATGCGTATCGATAAATGAATTAAATCACGTATACATGTTAGCAGCCATCGAATTCTTAACACATTGACTGATCCTTAACTGTAACCTGATTCATAATCATTGTTATCTAGAATTCTGCGACTATGTACAATAATTCAATAATAATAATAAGAATAGAAAACAAAATAAAAAGCTCACAAGAATATTATTAAAATTGTACTAAACTACATGTAGATCAGAGAACAGTGATGTTAATATTAATCCCTCAGGGAATGGATTTTCAGGCTCTTTCTGAAAACACAATTAACACGTTGACTGCCACAGTAAAAATTGCCATACCTAGTCAAACACATTATAAAACAGTATTCCGAATACGTATTGTTAAGTACAAGAACATTAAACTGAACGATCCTACACCTGTCATGTCCTACTGTTCGATTCTAAATTTTATGAGACATAATAATTATTTAATTCAGCAATATGTGATACGCCAGATCACCTAACCCTGCACGACAGTCGACCTGTTAACATAATACCCTATTAAAAATCATCCAAACAACGTATCTGAAAGAAAGTGAAACCGATCGAACCTTACCACAATCTGTCCCACGTTTTTATTTCTCTCATCGCTTCGTTGCTCCTTCTGATAGCTTCTACAATACTTACTAACAACATCAAACTATCCTCAAAGTATAATTCAATTCCAACGGAAGAATCTGATGCAGCCACCAACAAGAAAGAAGTTCTAAAGCGTTCCGAAAAGATCGACGAACATCCTCGATCTGGTCCCCCGTTCGTCTCGCGTTCTCCGGTGCACCGTTCTCCAAGACAGAAACCGGAAAAGTTTCCGCGGAGCAGTTCACTTCCGGGCAGGAGCGGCATTATTGCTCGTTTATGCGGAGCCGTTACATTTACGTAAATATGTCAATAGCCGTTCGCGAGCATATTTCTGTATGAACGACAATAATGGAATTTTTACGACGCCGCTGCTCGGTGAACGTTCGTGCCAGATACGAGGTAAACATATGTATGAATTGCCCATAAACGGTCGCTCCTCTTAATGCGGCTTCTTATACCGACGTTTCGAACGATTCGCTTTGTAACTTCCGTCGTTCGAACGTATCCACGCGCGTTCCTTTATGGCCGTTACGGAGATAATGCGTCATCGGCTCCCCACATCGCCGAGAAACCAGCTAGAGGATCGTCAATCTTCGGGGGCATTCTGCTACCATCTCGAACAAATAGACCAGACCTCGCTGAAAGATCGGGATCTGATTCGGGGTGTCACACCCCTCTTATACTCGCGTCTATAAATAAGGAAGTTCAGTGATAATTGCTGGGGGTTCGTCGATCGACTGGTTCTCTATGAATGGATTTGAGTAGATGTGAAATACTCTGGGTCCATGTTTCTAATACTGTGCGTATTAGTGATAGATCGTTTTAGGTATATGTGGACGAAAAACACGTTGAGGGTCGCCAATCTTTGGGAGCATTCCGGTACCATCTAGAATGAATAGACCAGATCTCACTGAAAGATCCAGATCTGGTTTAGGGGTTGCACTCCTGGTATACTTGCGTCTGTAAATAAGAACTTTCTTGATAATTGCTGGAGGTTCATGGATTGACTGGTCCTCGGTTTGGAATACGATACAATCAAGCTGAGCCTCTGCGAATGGATTTGAATAAATTGTAAAACTCTTTGGGACTCGGTACTGCTTCAGTGACAGTCCTTGGATGTTTGAGTTTCTACAGAATTTTAATAAATAAAAAAATGAAGAAAAGACTTAAAACCAACTCGAGGATATTTGGTTTTCTACAGAATTTTTGCAAAAGAAATAAGAACTGTGAGGCATTCACTGCCCGGTTTGGCACAGTTAATACTGTTTGAGACTTTCAGAAGGGAAATACTCCCAGCGTTTCGCCAGCATTGCAGTGGTCTGAGGATGCAGTATCAGTGCGTCCTGAATTGAATACTCTAAATCTTATTTCCATCGGTACTATTAAAGTAGAAGTGACCATACAACGGTATCAATAACCCTTGATCTGCACCATCAACAGAAACAGAGTAACCAAAAACAATCAATTGGTGCACTCTGAATATCAACACAAACAAGACCACCACCGCCTCTGCGTAGACCTAACAAATAAAACATTCGCTTCGACATGTGATGTTTAAAAAAGTTCAGACTGGAGCTACACAAGAAGCGACCTTGAAGAGCCCAATTTCCACGTTCCTACAATAATAATCTGCGGATCTCGCTAACAGAGAGCTTGGCAAGGTACCTGACGTCTGGTACCATCCTTAATTGACCGTTTCTGGTCGGCTCGACCATGCCAGATCGAAGTGAAAGGCTCGAACCGGGGAATCGTTAAAATCTCGGCCGCTTCTTCATCGAGGAACAAAAAAAGGAAGGGACTCGCGAGCGGTGAGGAGGCTCGACAAAGAGTAAGAGGAGACTTTTAAGGGGCACGCACACGAACGAACGGGCCACGTGCCAGGCAGGTGCAACCGTACCGAGAAGCTTTCCTCGACAACGCGTTTATCTCTTCCTCGTCTACTACGGCTCGCAGCCTCCTCCTCTTCTGCGTTGTTTGCTGCACGGACAAAAGCTAGACAAATAACGGCGGCTCCTTTTCGGCTGGAAGAAAATTAACGAGCTGAATCCGTGTGTCTATCAAAGACTAGGATCCTTTTATGGAGGGCGCTTCGCTAACGAACGAGCCTCTACCTGGTCCCTTCGAACTTTTTACCGGCAGCTATTCAGTCCTCGGATGGTTTGCAGCCTGTAAAAACCGAGGACCGCGTTTCTTTATCTTTCAGGTTAGCGGGTGATTCTTTAGAGGAGTCGATCGCAGTTTGACGGTTGTTCAAGGTGATCGAGTGGGCCAGAAAGTATGGAGATTCTTGGCAATTGGCAGAAATTGGCACGAAATTGCGGGAACGTTTAACGTGGGACGGGAGGCAGACTTCGTAATTTGTATTTTAGGTTAACCGCGACAAGGTGATGCAGCCAGATCGAAAAGAAAATTGAAGAAGATGCCTCATAGCAAGTTGAAGCTTATAACAGATACAGAAAAATGCTCGGTCTCGTGTTATCGGTACTTGAAGTTACTGCTAACCCTTTAGACGGAGTATACGTCAAGATACTTTTATCAGTTTTGTACATAAAAGTCAAAATTTGACAGCTATGACAATATGATAAGAAATATATGTCATTACTTTAAGAAAATATCAATGACCTTAAAGACTGAAAAAAAAATAACGTTGTTATGAAACATCATTAACCGATACCGCGCTTGTATTTTCCTCGTGACGGTATACTTTTTCTATCATTGTAACCAACGAGAAATTGATAAGGCATTTAATATTTCTACAGTTTCTTCATCTGTTTCGTGTGCACATTAAAAAACCAGCGTTGCATTTGTGTGACAGTTAGAAGATTCCACGAAATTTTAATAAAAATCACAAATTTACACTGAGAAAACAAGTTTGCTGATACATAAAACTGTTCAGCAAAGTATTCGGCCCTTTGAACTAAACAATTTCTTCCCAACACATTCGTGTTTTATCATAAAAATTGATGGAGATATTAACGTAAACGAGACAAACGAAACAACCTGTACATTCATTCAACCAGAAATTCCACTACAAACCAAGAAATAATCCCGAATAGCCTAATTTGAGCGTCTTTACAATAACTTGCATGGCCCAACTTAGCTCCCTGTAAACAATCTTTCCTTTAACTCTTTGACTGCTCTGTCAGCCATACATGTATATAGGTGACACCTAAATTCAGTCATTATTTATTTGATTACATACAGTATCAATAAATCTATCTACGAACGCTTAATAGATCCAACAAACAAATTATAAAAGTCACTAATATTATTGATACAAAACGGTTATAGCTTGAGACTGCATTCATCTTGTACAAAAATGTAGAAAGTCGGACATTTTTAACCAATACAGCGTGGCAGTCAAAGCGTTAAACAGAACTTCCTCCATCTCCAAGAAAAAATCAACCGCGTGACGAACTGCAGCAGACAAGTCCATGAACGCACGTCCTAAACCCTCCCAAACTTTCGTCACACCTTTCCAAAACACCGCGTATACCTACGACTACCTGAGGCTCCTCCTTTCAGGGCGCCTTCTAAAAAGTATAGACACCCTGTTAGTTCATCTTTCATTCACCTCCTGGTTCCCTTTTCACTTCCAAGAAATCCCGGTCGCGGGTGTGAAGGATAGAGAGGGACGGACGAACAACAAATAACAGGGAGGAGAAGGAGGGCACTTCCGGCCGGTGAAAGTCTAGATAATACCTGGCTTCGAGGCTAGACGCCGGTGAGACTGCGTCGCGGTGAATCTCCTCAGGTACGAGACACGCAGCCACGGCGAAGAGGTGAGGAGGCGGGGGCGGGGGAGAGGCAGGAGGAGAACGGCGGACGAAGGATAGAAAAGGCAGGATAGACGGTGGTGAAAGTGAAAGTGTAACGGCGAGGAAAAGATCTCGTGTCCTCCAGACGCTGTTACCTCCCACCAGGAAGACGTTTTACCAGCGTCTCGGTGAGAGGCGATCGGAATCGAGATCGAGGATCCTTCTTTGTGGTCGAGCATCGTGAAAGCAACCGGTGTGAACCGTCGAGGTCGTTTTATGGTTCGATTAACGCGACCGAATCCTGCGTCGAGCTTATGTAAGATTAAATATAAAATATTAGGTTCGTGCAAAAGTAACTGCGGTTTTTAACCATCAACTTTGAAGCGGTATGGTAGAGTCCCTCTTAACCCCCTATGGGAGCGGAGCTCTGGTTGGGTATGCGAATGGCCGGTTAATCCGAAAATATGTGCCAAGCATCATTTATAGCTTGCAAACAAAATAAAGTATATATGTATACATGTAATGTTTATCATTTGCATATAAAATGTAGATATGATTTATAATGACATAAAAATAATTGGATTACGATATTTGACTATAGAAACAGAACTCTTCGGTTAAAATCTTGATACTTTCAGGGTTCTGTCGCTGTATGAAGGCAGACAAAGACTGACTCCCTTCGTCGAAGAGGGTTGCACTCACAAGGAGAGCACAGAAAGTGGTTGTCTCAATTATACTGAACTCTTGTGTGTTGGTAGATCATGTTATTAGACCTTGTACAGGCCAAATAAACCTCTCCATCTGAATGCTGTTTCAGACGTTATACATGTGTGGACTAAATAGATCTTACATTCTCAAGTCAAATGCAGATTTCATATAGACAAGTAGACCTCACATTCTCAACGCTATTTCAAACGTCATATTTTCTTCCTATAGACAAATAGACCTCACATTCTCGGTTCTGATGCAGTCATATGGACCAAATGGAGCTAACTTCCACAACGCTATTTCAGACGTCACATAGACAAATAGACCTCATATTATCAATTCTAATGCAGTCCTCGCATAGACCAGATAGACTTAACCTTCTCAATACTATTTTAGACGTTATACAAAACTCGTATAGATAGGTAGACCTCACACTCTCAATTCTGATGCAGACCACGTATGGACCAACTAGATCTAACTTTCTCAATGCTATTTCAGACCTGACATAGACGTCCTATACGCAGACAAATAGACCTCACACTCTCAATTCTGATGCAGACGTCACATAGACAAATTCATATTCTCTCACATTCTCAAGTCTGATGCAGATCTCATGTAGACCAAATTGTCTTAACATAGTTTAGCACAAGGCTTTAGCTAATCCTTCTCAATTCTAATACTAATTTCACATAGACCAAACACTGTCTTAATTCTGTCACATTCCAGATGGCTCGAAAAAATTGTCACCAACATTATATCTCACCACAACAAAATAATTTGAATTCTAAATCTCCCGCCTAAATTACAACATACTGATCGATTCAGGGATTCAATGGACAAGTATTTCCTCAACAATCTCGTCGTGTCGATTTCCATTGTATAACATGAATATGCAGTGCAACGTTGAAAGTTTCGCGAGAAGGAAAAAAAGGAAAGATGAAAATGGACAAGGACGGAGGAACGTCCGCGTTACATTAGCGATTCGCTCGGCAGACGTCAGAAAATATTTCGAGATCGCGGAAGCACTTTCTAATCCGCAGCCGAGAAAGGCCGTCGGGATTAATAGAGCGTGATCGAAGGAAGGGATCTCCTTGCGGATCGATCGTTCGTCTTCGTCTGGCCAGGCCAGACAATGCGAATGCTGTTAGAAAACGGTCCAAAGATCTCTCGAACAGACTTCACCGACATATTTTACGCTCCGCGATCGTTGCCTCGAAACGTTTCTTCAGGATCATGCTTGAACTCGAAATATACAAATGTGTTTCCGAAACAACGCTTAGAAGTCTGTTCTATTTACCTTGAGAATGAAAAAGGCTATGTACAAATTTGTCTTACTTGGCTATGTACAAAATAAACACTTTTTGCTGATGTACAGTAGTGCAAGAATGTTTAATAAAATTTAATATATAAATAGTATTATTATTTTCTGTGCTGGCAGTTAATATAGCAATATTTTCTGTGAATAGGTATGGCAACTGCTAGCAATGTCTTTGACATGCTGGCTGCATATATAGGCTGAAAACGATTCACTTTTCTAGACACTGGTCCAACATAAGAGTAATCTCTAATTATGCCCATTTTAATTAATGATGTTAGTATTCCTTATAGTTAGACCTTTTTAGATATTTTTATTAGCCCCAGTCGGAGTCAGATAAATAATAACTAAATTTAGATATCAAATCGATGTCGAGTCACACTCGACAGAGGAGTTCAAAGGGTTAATAATATGTATTCTCACGGTGGAATTATAAATAATAGTAAATTCGTATCTTTCACCTTTTTCGACTTCTGTGTCGTGCCAAAAATTGCGTAAAAATCGGAGTGTGTCAATCGGATGGGGTCCCTTGTAATTCGAGGGAGTCGCGGGGACGGTGTTCGTGGGGTAGGAAAACAAAACTCTTACGGAAAATAAGTGTGGTCACGCGATAACACTCTTTCCTGCCGAGTCGTTTGCAAGATGTCGCAATTTCCGTTTCGCGACAGCTGTCCGTCGAGCTGTCGACGAAGACGCATCGCCTCGGGTTTCTTTTTCCACGGGGAAACCCTGCCAATTTCGCCACGGCCTCGACCCGTCGACCGCCGCATTACCCGCCCATTGTCGTCCAATTAAAAAGCCAAACATCCCCCGTGGTGGCTTTTTCACCCCCCCCTGACCCGATTGTGTCGAATTCCATTGCCCTGGCCGCCTTTGTTCCGTTCGCAGGTACCGAGAATTCGCAAGCTTCCTGGGAAACGAAAGTGTTTACTATGCAAACAGTCGACCTGTAAAAGCTGTGACTCGTTTGAAAGTTTCAGGGAAGGGGAGTAAGAGTGTTCTGAAGAGCTTGGAAAGAGTTTTGAAGATTTTTGTTGAAAATGGCCTGTGGAGCTGTGTCACGGTTTTAACCGTGGAAGATTATATAAACTATATGCTATGTTCTGCATAAAAATTGTAACTTTATTTTGGAATATAAAACACACAGGGGGATAGCATTAGGTGCGCAGTGGAACTAATGATAATTTGATGACTAATTTTTGGATTATCGATACGTATTCGGATAACCGTGGTCGTACTGCATCGAATTTCGAGGAGATACTTTTGTACATAGCCATTGGACTGCGGATATTTATGCAATTTAATACTGTTCAATTATGAGAATATACACAGCTTTTTTGTATCTTCGATAATGAAGTGTACACACTTAAACCAGACGCAAGTACTATGGACATACCACTCCAGCAGACATGATGAATCGCAGAAACAGAGCTTGTGTTGCTATCACGTCAGAAACAATTGAAAGAGCATTGCAATCCGTGAGTGCTCGTTTTAGGAAGTGTATCGCTGCCGATGGACACCACTTTAAGCATTTTATACCCTAAACAATAAGTACACATGTCATCCTAACCTTTTTTCTAACGTTGAAGGCCATCTCGAGGTCATAACTCAAACACGCTTCAATGTATTCTAGCATTCGCTGCAAGATGCAATACAAAGAATTATATATTTCTCTGCAAAAAAACACCGATGACCTTGGAAAATTTAAGAAGAAAAAATAACTAGAATATTATTTTCCTTGGACGTTGTTATTCCTTCGAAACCATTCAAACTGTGCTTTAAACATTTCTCATATCTAGACTGAGGATGTTTATGCAATTTAACACACCCAAATATCTGAGAAACGCACATTTAAAACCGTGAAAAAATAAGAAGTGCAGTTCCGTAATGTTTACAGAACAAAATACAGTTTTGTTAAAGTTTCATTTCTATAAATGCATCAACATAAAAAATATTAAACTCTAAACATGTATATTTGCATACACATCCGCAGTCTACTCATATCATTAAAAAAATGATAAACATTTAGGTATCCTCCTTATGCTGGGACATCCTGTATATTTTGTATACAAACGTAGAAAATTTCTCATTTCCAGCTAACACAGGTGGTAATCAAACCGTTATAAAACTACTGAATTGACCTCATGTTCAGGAACCCCCTTCAAATAACAATTGCAAAAATAATTAACAACAACGAACCTCTAGCTGGCGATTCACTTACGGCCTCAAAAAATGATCCAAGAAGATGAAACCGAGAGAACCCGATTTACGGTCGCATTTTCCATCAGGCTTCCAGAAAAATCGCTCGAACGACACAGTGTGCACGTAGTTTCGCGGTATGGCAATTGGCTGCGAACAGAAAAACGACGAAGCGATGCGCGTTCGATTATCATCGGAGGATGATCTCGATGATCGACGATCGAACGGATAAAGAGAGCATTACGGGCCATCGTCATCATCAACGTCGTCCCCGTCGTCGTCGTCCCCGTGGTCCCGGTTAAAAATCACCTGCAGGCGAAAAGTGAGAGCAGGAAACGCGTGTATCGTCGCGTGACGTAAAAGGCAGCGCGACGCTGAAATTTACTTTCCAAGGACTCGGATCGCGCGCGTCGTAAGACGCCTACGGGTCCGACTTCGAAAATGAATATTCATCCGCAAAACCCCGGCAACGAGCCACTCCGCCCCGATACAGACAAGATAACGTTCGATAACAGCTAATGGTTACGTGCCGGCCTGCCCCGGTGTAAAAAAGAAAGAAACGGCACCGACAGCCTTTTCTCCTCTTAACGAACCGCCCAGGAAACTCGTGTTACGACAGACCCTCGGTTATACTCCGTGCAGAAGATGCCGGAGTAATATCGAGGCTACTCGTCGGTATTATTCAATATTAGATCGTGTCCCGTAAAAATGTACAATAACAGAAACAAGGAAACAGCGACAGATTTCTTCGTCTTCTTTTTTGTACGTGCACCCCCGTCCGTAAGAACTAGGACACTCTTCAAGGTTGAAATAAATCGGAAAAAGGCTATGAAATCATGATGAGAATTTGACAATATTTTATGCTGAAAAGGTAATTGACATTCTTACATCGCAAATCTGATAATGAAAGTTATGTAAAAATTAAATACTCTCTTTGTTGGAATAGTCCGTTTGCTCTTTGATTTCAGCTTCAACAAATTTTGGCATTTGAACTGTAAATTTTTCAATAATCTCTGATAATATTTTGTTCCATTCCAAGTTACCAGTGGTACCATATATCTGATTTTGATTTTTGTGAAGAACTGGGAGAGACTGCATTGCTCTTTCAATGATTCCGGGTTTAATGTCAGCACAAGCTCTAATTATTTATTAATTGTCAGTCATATTAACTTCTAGTGTCGCTGGAGTCTGCGATCTCGATGAAAGAAAGTTTCACGTTTGATTTAAAATTTTAGAGTCCACGGTCAGTTTAAGATCATATTATAATGCACTATGTCTAAACACATATTCAAGTGAACTATAAAATACAGGAAAAAAATATGTGTATTCGAGTAGAAAAACATGGGAGACCCTGAAAAAAACCCAGAAAAAGTGGCATTTATAAACAATTTTTGTTCCACCTTATTCACCCTTTGAAACCACGTAAATTACGTATGAAATTTTTCTCGTACCGTCGTAGCTAGAGAAGATAATTAGGCGGCTTGTTTTATGTGCTTCCACCCTGTGTACAGACGTATAGTTTACAGAATACCTGCCATAATTGGGCTCTATGTTCACTTATGATAATACATTTGTGCACATACATCTCGAGTGCGTTTGTTTCACAGTCCGTAGCATAAGAATTATAGTTTTATATGAAAACATACATACACATGTATTATGTTTTGATTACAGAAAAAATATGCAGAAGAAAAACCTGCTTATCAGTAGATTATCTATACGAGCATCCAAGCCATTAATTTTGATGGTACATAGTCTTTGGCTTAGATTTTTAATTGCACAATTTAGTAATGACTCAATATTAACCCTTTCGGTGCTGACATCATCAGAATTCACCGGTGCGTCTGTGCTGAATAGCGCAGGCGACATGGCACGTCGAGTCCAGTACAGTGGCTATTAGCACAACAGTGTATTCCGCCTTGTCCGTACGTCGTACGAACTAAACATCAAAAGGGGTTAATAAGATCTACCGTTCATCCTACTCCATTTATTAAATACTATACTATATCCGTGGACCAGTTCAAGCATTCTTTCACCGAGAAATTCCCAATATTTTACGTCTCCTCTGGGCAACACGCGAGATCAAAGGACGCGACAGCTAACTAAAGATAAGATCAGGAATGACATCTTGCAAACGACTCCCTCGGTTAAAGGGATCGTCAGGATATATAAAGAACATCGCGTGACTTCGACCATTTCACGTGGGTCGCCGCACAGCCTCGATGATTTTCGTTTTTCCTCGTGTTCCTCTTCGAGGGTGGCAATGAATACGCTCGTACAGAACGTGCGGATGTTTTCAATGAAAACGATGCTGCGAAGTGGAAATAGATAATGGCGGATGACTCTACATTTATCTGTGGCTCGTCTATTTCGAAAGATGCAAAACGTTCGAGCAAAACGTCGGTCGTGTAGACGTAGAAAAATACTCTGGGAACATCAGGCGGTGAGGTAGAAATATTTATGCTGTCACGGTCGTTTCTACATTGAAATTGTTTGTGTATTCGGAGATTTGTGGTTGGAGAGCTGTCTGAGTATAACAGGAAAAAAAAGAAAAGAATATTATGTTAAGTATGTTAGGACACCTGAGTACCTCAATTGAAATACATATGAGACACAAAGATTCAACAAATTCCTATCCTGAATAATTAATATTTTAAAAATCATTCAGTGAGCCACGGTATAATCACAAGGGTAACAATGATAGAGACGGTGACTATGATAGTAAATAATATTAATGAAAATCGTAGGATATAGCAGACAGAGTGGGGCCTTCAGTAGTTGGAAGTCTGTCCGTCATTCGACTCGAGTCCTCCTTCATCCCAACTATAGTTTTTTGTTTATGGCGAATATACTCTTATAAATACTGTGTCATTACTGTTATTTAATTAAACGATCAAATAAAATCACCAGCCTTTGTCTGATCACTGGAGAGAAGTGACTATAGACAATACTGAGTGACCATTCTTCGAGGCTTCTGTTATTTGCAATTGATAGGTTGTAACCCACCTAAAACTCTGGGTGCCTGGCTAAAGTGACCATAGTAATCGATGCTGAGTTATACACAAAGAAACAGAAAGAAGTGCAGCTCTCATTCCTTTCCTGATGCTTTAACACCATAATTTATAAGAAGAACAAAGCAAAATAAATCACGCAAAACTCTGCACCTACTTTGAAATATTCTTACAACTTGAAGATACAAGAAATGTACAATTCATACTTACAGGTATACTGCAATAAACAAATTCTAAAAGAAACCCTACTTCTCCTCCAATCGTCACGGATAAGTTACTCTAGCCACAGCCACCGCTAAGATGGGTACTTCCGTGTTGCTGTTGACACACCATGATTGATAACCCGCCGAAAACTGTGGATTCCCAGCTAAAATAAGGACAGCAGTCGATGCTGCGTTCCACAGAAAGAAAACGAAATTCTAGACAATCCTGGTGTTGTTTCCTTTGTACTCAGAGATCCGTCTTCTCCCGGTGTCCGAACCTCCCCCCGGGTAGGGGCTCTCCGGAACAGTCTGACCTCTGAAAGGAAGAGTTCACGCGTCTGAGGGGCAGAGTTTGGCGAGAGCGGGTCGAAGGAAGGTGAAGCGTGAAGGATCCGAGGTCGGTTCGGGGACCGGTGCAAGGAGGCCCTTTATCCGGGGTTAAGAACCAGCCGACAGGAGGATCTTTGGAAGAAGGAGCGGCAGCTGGCTGAGGAGTCACGTGCATTGCGTGCGCGCCAACTGGGCTAGGTCGATGCACGCGGATGCACAAAGGGCCCGAGACCATGTCCGAGACGAACCACCTGCCGACAGATGTTGAGTCTAGCAGCCAAGATCCGACCCTTACGCATTATTCTCTCTTTCTCTTGCCTTCCCGCCAAGGAGCCTGATCGAGAGCTACCCGCGTGGACCTTTGTCCGCCGGTTCTCCTGCGAAAGTCGCTACGCAATAACCTCCACCTGCCCTGTGCACGACCTCCTCCGGATCACCTCGAATTTATTGACCCTGCTAGGCTCGATTTCCAACATAATGCGCGACGTTTTGCTGCGCTATTTAGCCCGATGCCTGTACGCGTAACGGCGGCCCTAACCGCAACAGACGCGCCACCGGATCGATACCGTGATTTAGGGGGATTTCGCGGAGGTTAGCAGACGGTGATTTCTGTTTACGGGGATTCACGGGGCTCTTCTTGGTGGTTATGGTAATTTATTGGTTAGGGGCGCGAGAGATGCTTGAGGTGCGCTTCAATCGGATGCTTGAGGATCGGTCGGTTTAAGGTTGTATGGGAACAACCGACAATGAGTTTTAATAGTGGAGCGAGTGCACGAGAATGTATGAATTTGAGATATTATTTATTTTGCAGGTAAGATGGTGTACGAGGGGTGATGGCATGATTAATGAATTTTTATGTATAGCACCGATCGCAGTGTCAAAATTTGAGTGAGGTACTTGCTTGGGATGTACAATAAGATATGAGAATTTTTTTATAAATTTGTATTACTATGTTTTTTAATGTATAACTGTTGTATAGCTGTATACTTATTTAACGGTAAATGGGCTTTCTAACACTTTGAGTGCCGCGTCACCCATACCTGGATGACAGATAGATACAATCACTATTTATTTAATCATGTAAAATATTGAAGATATACTTAATCAGCTCCGATAGAAGCGGTAAAAAAATGGTGGTTGTTATTGATATTATTGATTAAAAAAGGTAGAATTCTTGGTTACATTCATTTTGTATAAAAATTGAGGAAGTCTGCCATTTTCAGCTAATGGAGCGTGACACTCAAAATGTTAATTCCGTTCTTAAAGAACTTCAGCAGGAATTTTGTGAATTCAATTTTAGGTATGCGCGTCCTTCACTTATCTGACTGAAAGTGTTGTTCCAACAGAATTTTCCTCAATTTCAGAAATATTACATACAAACAATCTCAACAATATTCAGACACAAGCATGATTTTGACTTTTACACTCTCTATTTTAATTAAATATACAGTGACTATAAATGTATTATGTTTTATTACAATAGGACGATTCGAATCTTAAAATTCCAAAAACCACAATAAATTAAAAAGAAATTAAACATTAGTTTTTAGAAGAAAGACAGAATATTGATGTTGATTATATGAAAAAATATTTCCAACATTTGGACACGTTTACATTATGCTACTGAACGCACACCATACCCACAAAGTATTAACCCTCTATAACGCCACGTGACTTGGAAGTTACACACCTATACATTTATATTTTTTAAGCCTTATTTCGTTTATTTATCACGGTTTGCAATTACGTATGTATATTCCACGACCATACTGTCACCAAGGAGTCTGTCCATTTATTTATTATTATGTGTATATCCCGCGATACGAACTTTATCATTTATCTTTATCATTTACCTGTTGTATCATTTTCGTCATACGCCAAAAAATGCCGGTTGCACAGGGTTAAACTGTAATTAAAAACTTTGGCTTCATTCATATAGCGTCCGAGTATATTGATGAAGGATCAAATATCAAGAGTACAATATTCTCCTACAACAAATACACATTTCAGAAACACCCTATATTTACTAAACATCACAATCTACCAGATTAGAACATTTATTTCATTTAACTCTAACTTCGTCTGAAATTGACCCTCACAGCTCCAACGAAACAACTAGTAGAACGGTGCACAGGGGTTACAGGAGGCGGCAGATTGTAATGAACGAATATATCTGGGAACAGGCCATAACTGTATCAAGATACAACTATAATAACAAGCGGGCCTCTCGATCTGACCCCTGGCTAACAAAAGGAGATCGCAATAAAGGGCAAAAGGCTACCCGGTGGCCCGGGCGAAGGGCGAGGGGTGAATCAGAGCGTCGGACAGGCAACAAACACGGTGCTCGAACGCAAAAGCAAGAGGTTCCAGCGTTAATTCGGTGCACACGGCTGCGTCCGTGCGTAAATTCGCGAATTTACGTGGATTCCAGTTGGCAAAGCGGTTTGAAACACGCCGACAGCCGGCCAGAGCCGAATGAAGACAATTATTAGCGAATGCAGGAAACCCTGGACCGCCTTAATATCCGAAACGGGGCCAGTCTCGCCCAGCCGGGTCTCTAATATCACCCAGGCCTCGGCCGGAGATGCTAACTTGCATATTGCACCTCGGGTTAACCGCCAGCCTGGCATTACCCACTTTGCCTCGTTTATTACCGGACTCTCCTTCTCGTTGCCATTGATTATTACCGCGCGAACGCGTTCACAGCGATCACGATTACCCCTGCCATCGATTTAAGGCCCAATCGCGACCGATTAGACCCCGAACGATTCCATCGGGAACGAGGATAGACGCTGCCGCGGATCTGCCCACTTTCACGGGAACGCTCCTTTATTAATGGACATTATATCTGTCGGGGAAATTACACGTGTCCGTGGGCCCGATCCTTCGAGATCCACGTTCTGATAGATCCGCATCGTGATCCAAGGTTTTTCACTCGATCCGACGACTTCGAAGCTCTGGTTTCTATGTTTGTGTCTCGAGCACTGGAAAAGAGATTCTTCTAATTGATGAGATTCGTTGGAGATGCAGTCGAGTTGATAAAGTAGAGCTGGGTCGTGTGGGATTTGTGATGAGTAGAAGGGGGATGTGTAAATGTGAGATGATTTTGTTTATAGAAAATTGATACGATTGTAGAGAGTTTGATAACGTTTGAAGAATAGAATATCGTTTCACGAAATGACCAATAGAAGCTACAGTCACTCAAAGAAAAGAATTGTAATATCGTCTGATTTATCAGTAGGCGTCAGGCTTTTTAAATTAAATTTCCCATTCAAATTTCACTTTGTTTTTTGTACTAAAAAGATATGTTGTCTGTACAACTGTGCCGTGCTGTCGGGTTTTTGCCAGACGCTGCCATAGCGAAAGGATTAAGGGGCCTTTTATCTAAGAAAATTATGTATTTGGCAATATTTAATCTATTACATTTTCGAGTACCTTCAACTCTTAAGAACATTTCTCTGAAAGGATGTTTAGAAATTCGAAATATTGACGTCGCTATGAGTCAATTTATGAAACTGAACAAAATCCTACATATGAAAAACCCTTCTTACCATACAAAAGATACAACTGGTACAGTTGGCACAAAAACAGTACTGTACTTTGCCACCAAAAAAATGGTACGCATAGCTCAAAGTATGAACAACAAACGTCCCAAGTTTCATTTCAATATCTCTGATAGTATTCTTCCAAAAAATTCTCCAATAAAAATGATTTTTTGGTCGTCTAAAAGTGAAGAGCTCTTTACATATAAAATGTACGACAGAATGCATGACGTTAATTAATGAATCAGAGTGGTCAAAACTTCTGGTTACCGTATAGTATTATGGGTGGTGGGTGACCTGTGACTAAGGGTCTAACGTTTATGACTCGAGGAGATTTGGTCGCAGGTTTCTGTTGATGGCCATGGCTTTATGACAGGCTGGTCGTTTAAATGAGTTTATTAACGATGAAAAATATGATCGTATTAATGAATAAGTGATTGGTGCCAGCAATTAGGTGGATAGAGATGTGCCATAAACTCAAGTCGTTAATGGATTTAGAAGCATTGTTTGGGAAATGAACAGTGTTACCCAACTTCGACGGCTACGGTCATTTAGTTAGGGAACCTACAGTTTTAGATGGGTTCTGAACGGCTATATTAACAGCAACGCTGAACCACTGAAACAATCATTCATCTTAAAAGGGACATCATCCAATTGACACACGTTGATTTTTATGCAATTTTGGTACAAAACAACCCCAAAAGTGGTGTTTGACAAAGCTATTTTATCGAATATTTTGAAAACTACTAGATGTAAAAAAAACACGAATCAAATATTTGTTCGAATTCTGTTTCATATCAAAATTGCCTCAAAATCGGCATGATAGTCAGCCATCTTTACGTTATAAACTTAATTTAAGGTTTGTACTATATTTTACATCACTTTTACACTTCTGTTATGAGTCACAGTGATTACACCGTTTGATCAATTTCTACGTGTCAGGAAACAATACATACATGTAAGAAGAAAGAGTCTGTATTTCCCACGTGGTTGTTGATTTCATAAACATTAATTATTTTATTTTCACTTGAATATTTAAGACAGATACCAAAAAGTATTTTATAAGAGTATAAAAGAATGTTTGCATATTCTCCAGCAGGACGCTCCCATGTTTGAACACTATTCTCATCATCTACGGTCATTTTGTGTAATTTTTCTTTACTTTTTGTTTACATTTTTTGTAATTTTTGTATGTACTAAAAATACTGGGTCGAGTCATAAATAACTTCCGATGCTTAATGGATATTATTCTTTCTAAAAAATCAAATGGTTCGCCTAGACTATTAATTTGTATTCACACTGGAAGGTAGTCATCCCAGAGACTGAGATACGCCGCAGAAGCAATAAAAAGTAATTTTTCAATAAATTACCTAATAAATTTAACAAGAAAAATCAGAAGTTATGTATAAATCAATCCAATATTAAATTTTCTCAACATGTTTTTTTATCAAACATTCATTTTTCGCGAGCAGATAGCGAAACCACCGCCGTGTCGCCGTTCGTACACCCTGTTCAGATTGAAAAGGCGACCGACGCAGTTGAAAAAGTTATCTAAATTCCGGTATCGATAGCGATCAATTGGAAAGCATGGATCTACGGAAGCCAGATCGTCGAGGATCTGCGTTAAAGTCGAACGAGACGTTAATTCCTCGTTTGCGGTAGTTTATCGGGTGATCAGCAATAAAGCCGGGGTGGCTGGCCGGGCTCTATACCCGTATAGAGTACTCTATCCTCGTGCACAGTACTCTATACACCATGCTATCTATCGTGCTCTCCGTTCTCCGCCCAATGTCCGTTCAACCCTCTCAATGTCCCATTAATTTTTTAGCAATCGCGCACCGGATAAGTGAATACCGTCGGCTCGTTCCACGTTACTCTTATTGTTGGCTCTTTCGGTCTGGTTTCACGTCGACAAAGCGTGTCACCTGCAGCCGACATAAAAGTCACTATGTCGCAACGATGTAGAAGTTACCCCGCGATGAAACGATTAATAAAAACGTTTATTACGAGCAACTGGGCCGTTTCATGTCGGCCATAGAAGAAAGGCGACCAGGTTTAGATACGAGGAGTAAAATAAGTACAGAGGCTCACGAAGTTGATCAAATGTTTCTGTAATTACTTTCTTCCTTCACGCGACAACAACTGACTGACTACAATTTATGGAGGCATGCTTGAAACGTATTTTATTACTACATTGCGGATGTTTGTGTATTTCAACGTGTTCAGGAATGTAAAATAGAGTTATTTTGAGAAGTTAAAGAAATAAGAGGTACAATCTTTAAATCTTTACAAGATAAGACAATTTTTTTCTAGAGGTATCTGTTTTATGTACATTGGGATAGAACAATACTTAAGAATAAAAATATATATTTTGTACAAACATCCGCAGTTTATTTACAACAGATACGGTAGTCTTGTTGCAAATAACAATACCCTGTGCAATATTCAAATGAAAGATTTTTTAAATACTGTATACGTTTGATCAATTTCGTGAGTCACTGTATATGCACATACATATACAACAAATGAACTGAACTTTATGTAACATGAAAATAGTCAGTACTATAAATAACTGTGTATGTTGGTGTCTCGAGAGCATTTTAGCTGACAAAATGAAAAATCGACCTGAAATGAATTGTTTCAGATATTGATTTTTAATAAACAAGCGTAGCCATTTATGTTAGAGACGTCAAACTGTCAAGACGTATAAATAAAGGATATCATTTTATTAACCCTTAATGTGTAAATGTGTGTCTTTCGTGTCGGGGCTAGTTCGAGAGGTATGGGCTTTTCGCAAAACCAAAACAGAACTATTTGTGAAAATTTTTCTGATAATCTTAATTTAGAATGTTTGAAGATGCTCTATGAATTTTTTCAGATTTTTTTTAAAAACTTTTACCCATTGAAAAACCTATCGGACATGAAAGACCCACGTCTACGCATTAAGGGTACCGTAAATACGTTCACACAGAAAGGGTCAAGAGAATTATGATTTTATTCTGCCCTACATATGCAAAAATTATTCTTTTCTTTTTACTGTCTAAAAACGAAACAACTTTCCCACCGACCCAATACATTTTTCCATTTTGAATTTTTCATTTCACGATCGACAGGTAATTGCTTCGTTTCCACGCGACGGGGGGTAAGCCGTCGCGATTTCGCCCGCTCGGTCCCGTGATAGGCGGTCGTTGTAATATGCAGAAATAAAAAAAAAAACGTGGAACCGACCACACCGAAACGGTCGTAAAGTCGGTCGTAAAGGAAAAAGCGATGCTCGTGCATCGATCGAAGGGACGAACGCATAGGCGCGGCGTCGTTTTCGCCGGCCGTTGCAAGGGCGTTCATAAATATTTATTATCGCGAACGGGCCCGCGCGATTGTTTTTATTTTGCGTGGCCATCCGGCGTGACGGATCATTTGTCTCCTCGCCTCGCGTGAATTATAATTTTCCTTTAAAGCGGGAATCTCCTGGTCGATCGATCTTGCGGAACGGAGTCCGTCAGGAGAAACCGGGCCGAGCCTATTATTCGGTTCGTGATTAAAGACCGTCACCGCACTCGTGAAATCCGAAATATTTTCCCTTTACCGTTCCTCGCCCGCCTAATTATATCCCGTTAATCAATGTTTCGAGTCTTCTTTGCGGGAAACCGCGAACCGAAACGCAATCTGGACCACTGAACGGAAGATATCTGGTCATCCTTGGTGCTTTCGTTGGAGGAACACGCCTTGTGAATGGACTTTGAAACGAGTTATGATTTGGTTATTGTTTATTTCGATGGTTTAACTCCGTAGCTTGGTGGAAAAAGGACTAAAGTCCAATTTGCAATTTTTTGGGGAAGGTAAATATTGACCCGTTTTATTCTAATGCAATACACAACACATTGGTATTTTGAGAATGTAGAGTGGAGTATGTTACTTCGAACAGTTTTTATCAACAAAATCGGAATGCTACAACAAACGCGGAGGAATACTATCTGTCGCTCCTCCGATTCTCCCGCTTCTCTTTCGTCACCACGGTATCACTTCCGTGTGATTTTTTATGATCGTATGATTCCCACTAAGGAAACTTTGCTTCGACATCGATTTTATTCACAGGTATTTCTGTATCGAGTCACACGACATTATTAACACGTTGACTGCCACGGTGGAAACAGCCATACCTAATCAGACACGGTATAATTTACTATTTTTTATATAAATTGTAAAGAAGAAAAAGATTTGAGTACCCAATCGTGTTCTTCTGTTCCTACATTATTGTTTCAGTGTGAACTTCGCTCAGAATTTTGTGACAATCAATAATTATTTAATTAAATTGCCAGTTTAAATATGTATTATATTTCGCAATATTTTGTTTACCTAGATAAGGAATATTACATGTATATGACCCCTTTTTGTAATAAAACAAGTCCTTGAAGGGTTCAGGTACATGATTGTCTGTACCTAATTGGTTCCCATCAACCAACTGTCTTTCAAATAACACACTTAAAATAATAGAGAGTTATTGAAAAGGAAATTGATAAAAATTGGGAGTTCAAACGGTAAATATTGGAATGACCTGAGGTACACCTTCCCCTAGCATCGAAAGAGTGTTTTGAAGGGAAGCTGTAAAAATTGAAGGTTCATCGATCGATTGATCGGTCGAAGGAGGTGCGCATCGGTAGAACGGCGAACGGGGCCACAGAATCGAAGCGGCGAGAGAGAAAGAGGATGAAAGGGAGGAGAGAAGAGAGGAGAGAAAGGAAGGTGTAGTTTTACCGACCGCCTGCTGGCTTCCTGCGGCACACCGGGCCGCTTTCGGCAGGTGGCACTTTGCAACCTTTGTGCATCCTGCATTTACCTGCATGCGCTGCACTCACGCAACGCGGCTGGGATCGTGCCACGAACAGGTGCGAGAGCTGATTTTCGGGTTCTTTGACTCGTCCAAGAAAACATTGTCCCGCAAACGCACCGATCTCTGTGTTTACAATTTCTTTCCTTTACCGGGAATCGACCGAAAAAACTCGTCGATTCGATCGAGGAAGATTTCTGCGGAGTTCAACCCTTTCACTGCTGAAATTATCTTGATCGACAGCACAGTCTGCGCTGAATTCAGTTTACGTTTTCAAAATTTAAAGCAGCTGGTAAAAATCCATCTTTTTATATTGTTAGTTGTTTGTTCCATTCATTATTATGCCAACGATTCTCGAACGATTCAAGAGGCTAGAGACAATATTCGACGTGTTGATGAAATTAAGCCAACTTTCTGTGAACATGTTATCAGAAACTTCGAAAACAGAATGGTGGCCTGTTAAAAAAGCCGAGAAGGCCTTTCATACATAACTCCCTCATCTATACCTTGTATTGAAATAAAAAACTTTAGACATTTTTTGATAACTCTAGGTTTTATTTAAAAAAGAAATCGTACAGTTCCTATTGGGTCACTTCATATTATATGATTTACTTATGAGTAGACTGCAGATATTTATGCAATTTAACATATTCAAATTGGTACATTATGGACATTTAATAACCTAGCAAAATAAAAATGACATATTTTAAACATTTCAAGGAGCGAATGCAGTCTTGTTGAAGTTTCATTTATTTAATTGTATCAACCTGGAAATGCACACGTGGGGGTATACTAGACATCCACTTCTAGTAAAAATGATTGGTTTGATGACTAGTTTATAAGTTGTTTGCTTATCAATATGTTTTGTTGTATAGTATCGAGTACTGCTAATTTTTTTTTTTAAAATCTTTGCAGTTTCAGTTTTAGTAAAGAGTCATAAAACACAGATTTTTATATATCGCAGTCAATAAATATTACTTTTTATCGGGAGTCCATGAGCACCCCACGTGGATACTAATGTTTCAGAAGTTCACGCGTGCACTGCCGGGTTAACATAGAAAATATAGTGTGTAGTCTAAACATGTAGATTTCCATAAACATCCGCAGCCTGCTTATGAATTTTTCAAATATACGTGACTCAAATCGATGCACGTATACAGTTGTAATAAAACATTAATTTTCAAAATGGATTAAATCAATTTGCAATCATGAAAAATATAGCAACACAGAAGCGTTGAAACGATCACCCATCCCAGCGTTAACGGTGCTCAACGTAGCTGAACTTCCTGAAGAGAGATTAAAGATTTCCGTACGGTAGTCGGTAATTTTGCAGGTATTCGGGAGTTTAAGGGTTTCGTTTGCAGGGTTTCACCGGAGCTTGATGAATCCTTACTCCCATCGCTATCGTCGACCACCATCGATGCATCGAACGAGGTCGCGATTCGAGAGGAACGTTCGTTACGACTCGGCCTACAAATTTACGCGGACGAGGGTTTAATGTCTGTCGCGACTTCGATTACTTTTTCACCTGGACGATTCGCTTAATCGGCGTTTGCCCTATTAAACCTAGGACAACTGACCTCTCAATCAGTTTTATGCGTTCGAAGATTATTCTAAACCTGCCTCAATTTCCTGGATTACTATTTTGTGTTATAAACGACATAACTTATAGGATAACCTAATATCAATTTTAGAAACACTCCAGTGTTCAAGAATCTTCAGCAAGAAATTTATTAGTCGATTCTCTTTCTTATTTTATACTACTAAACGCTGTGCGAATACATCAGAGCTTGCAGGGGCCGTTTGCAGCTGTCCGCATGATACCCATTAGGCGATACAATTTTTTTAAAAATTGGTCAACGATAGAATCAAGGAACTGTTCAGCAATGCAGCAAGAATATTAAAATTAGTGTTCAGTATCTAGTTGAATAAAAATAACTGCAATTATTAATTCATGTATCCTTGAAGACATAAGATGACCTAATATAAATTTCAAAAACGCTCCACCGTCGAAAAAACTTACTATTCGATTTTTCTTCTCGTCCGGTGTCCAAATGATGCACAAATCCACCACAGCAGTTTTCAGAGACTGTTTTGCAGCTGTCCGTATCCCCGTTAGGCGAACGATACAGTTTTTTAGCGTCGATAATCGAGGTTCGCCTCGTGCCGTGGGTCAGGCACCTGCCGTGCCAGATTAAAACGCCTCTCGATGTTTAACGCTCGTTCGGATTTGTTTTGTTTCGTCTCTAATTACGAAGGTCGTGTGCCACGGAACAGGTGTTCCGCTCGATTTTTCAGGGTTTCTCGGGTTCTTTGACACAGACACTCACACGCGCGTACACAGGTTCGAAGAAAAACACTCCGCCTGCGACTCGAGACCTCCGGATCATCCCGAGGCTACGAGCTTTTTTTTTACCTGCCCAAAAGGAGCTGCCACCTGCCCACCATTCTCCCCCCCTGCAATCGAGCCGTTGACATTTTTCTAATGGTGATGATCAGAACGCGTGCTGCCCCGTACACCTGGCCACTTCCATAGAAACGCACCTTTCCATCTGGACTTCGTCCTAAGAACAGGCCTCTGGAAATTGTCCTTAAGTTGTTTGTAATTATTCTGAGAGGTATGGAATTATCCTGGTCGAACTGCGTGGTTAGTATTCATCAGGATGAAGAAAAATGTCGTGGCCTCTTCAGGAATAATGAAGCATAACTGCTGTGCCAGAAGCTTCCAGTGTTTTCATGTTTGTTTTACGTTTAAAGTTTATTGCGAATAGGAAATTTTGTTCATGATATATCAGGCTGAAAGTAATATTACTATTTATAATACGTAATTAACGTGAAATAAATATGAATATATTATTGAATTTTTTTAATAAATGTTGAAAATTCGGAAGAAAGGTGAGCGTACGTGTGTAGAATTCCTGAAGGGGGTAAACCAATTTATAAATACGAATTCCGAACATTCAACAAGAAGAGGAGACAGTGTCATGTACAACAAAAGATTTGAATACCAAAAGAAATGAGAAATAAAATTAAATGTCGTCTTTTTGAAGCAGAAGAAGGTTCCTTTCTTATATTCGTATTTATTAATACTAGCCAAAATGATTTAATCTCCAATTATACAATTACATTAATATGAATTCACAGCTATAAAATAGAGATTTATTAAAATTCAGTAAAAAATTAATAATAGACATCTGAGAACCCCTAAAATGGTGGCTTAACATTTATAAAAAAATTTGAGAGCCTCAAGAAGGAGATAAAACGGTTTTATATAAACCAAAAAATCTGTATACCAAATAGAAATGAGAAATAAAATAAATATCGTCTTTTTATTGCAGGAGAAGATTGTATTTTCAGATTCATATTTATTAATATTGGCAAAAATGATTTAATCTCCAATTATAAAATTACATTAACATGAATTCACAACGTACAAAATAGAAATTTATTAAAATTCAGTAAAAAAATAAAAGTCGACATCTGAGTATCCCTAAAAGAGTGGCTTAACATTTATAAAAAAAAGAATTTAAACTTCTCAACAAGATGAAACAGTGTCATGATAAAGGATAGACCTAAATACCAAGAAAAATTATTCTAAATGACCCTAGCAGTCGATATTGGATTACATAGGCGAAGAAAAAGGAGAAAAATTGAATATCGTGTTTTCGGAGTTGGAAGGTTGGCAAGAATCTTCAAGGCTCTCCCGGAATCCGTACACTCGACTTGTTGATGCAAATATTATTCGACCGCGATAATCGAGCAGCCACGTGCCCCGGAATCCGCACCTGCCGTCGCAGATTGAGATATTGCGGCGTTTATGCTCTTCTACGCTCCTCGAATTATCTTGTAAACCACGCTCCCTGGGTTGAGCTAGGTCGCAATTTTCGAGTATCCTCGACGATTGGCAGCAATCAGAAATCTGGACGAAAGAGCTGATGCTTCATTGATTTTGTTTCGACGAATGTCCTAGCAGCTGACTCTCCGTCCGTGTATATTAAATCGTCATTAGCATCGAGATCGACTCACGCACCTGTCTAGTTTACGCCTTAACGAGCAGCCTTCATAGTTGCTCGATTATGAACAGTCACGAACATGTTTGGGGTACTGCTGGACGAGTGTACTGGTTAATCGTAGAATTATTCTGGCATCGTGATTATTGCACTGCGGATTTTCATGCGATTTGGCGTATCCAAATATCTGGAAACAGCACACTAGAAATCGTGAAAAAAATTAACAGTACATTTTTTAAACATTCACAGAACAAAGTATCGTTTCATCAAAGTTTCATTTCTATAACAGCAATAACATAAGAAATATTGAACTACAAATATGTGTACCTGCATAAATTCTATAGTCTGGTGATTATCAAATAAATTGTATGGTAAATTGTGAGTTCGTAGAGTTAATAAATAATAATTGTTACAGGCAATAAATATTAATAAAACAGTAAAGTACGTCAATAATAATTGAAAATTCGTTTTTAACGGATGGTTATTATTCCATTTGACGATGTTATATAGCAGTTTGGAAATAAATCGACATTTATGTAGAAAAAAATTATTTTGAGAGTCTGTCGCAAAGTAGGGCTCAAGGTGATTTCTTATGAGAATACTTTAAATTAATGTGCGGAAGTTTTAATACTTTCTTGCGTGTTCCTTAGACTTTATTGTATCTTTTAATTTATTTAACATTGGATTGACAAGTTTGGTTGTTAATTTTAGGGTTATTGTGTACAATAAAAGGTTTAATTATTCGTTGACACGCTGATTGCCGCAGTGTATCAACCTAGAATCACCAACATTTCAGAGCTTGATATAAAAGGCACACAACTTTAAATTACACCGATAGCACTCAGTAATATTAATTATTATCATTATAGTACTTCTAATAATTCTATTAAACCTCTTAGCTGTGGTGGCGCTTTTTAAAAGTGTGTATCTACTTTGTCAAACACAGAGTATGTGCAGCTGCTGTAAAATTGAATTAAATTATAAGGAAACAGCACTTGTTTTCTTTTGAAAAATCAATAATTTCATTGTTTAAATTTCATTGTTTAAGAGGTTAAACCCTGGACGAAATATTAGCTAATACTCTTCTTGATCAGGTAAACGAAGTAGAATCTATGTGTCACCGATATACGTGTAAAATAGTAATTAATGTGTTAATAAATAAATAAAAAATCGTGTTTCAAAATAACGAATACTACGTCGAGATTATAAAATGTTTTTCTTAAATATTGAATATAAAATAAATTAGAGCTAAATGAATGAAGTTCTCCAATTACGATACGCGTCCATTAATGTGTGTACAGCCGCCTGATGTTTCTGTGTGAATCTTCTCGGTAATTAAATTGTTCGATCGTGTTCTGCACGCTTTCATCGAATTGAACGCAAGCTGCTTTTTGGATGAGAAACGTGCGAATCGGTGAAATTTGTCTACCACCTGACGGTGTAATTTCGTTTTATGGGTCGTTTTGGTGGTACGTGGAAAGTATCTCGATGTCCAGGTAATTACCCTGACTATGCTGAATTTCTTACAATTAGTGTTCAACGCTCTGCACCTGACAAGTTGTTCTGAAAAAAATTCTGTTACATACGGATGATTGATGTTGATGCAGCAACTTTGTTTACGTGCCTGACACAGTGACTGTGAACATGCTGCAAAAATAAGTAAAATTGACTTCAAATGAGCACGAGAAAGCAGCAAATTAATATCCAAAGATTTAATGTCTTATTTCTGATGACGATGGGTACCTTTGAATATTAAATATGTTACATGAATGACTTGTACTTATACTATATGATTTACTTAATAATTTTTCAAATACTTAGGTTGTCCCATAAGTAATGTCGTTTTTAAACGTAATTCTGAATAAATTATTTGTTTGCAGTTGATAAGTATAAGAAGGTTCGTAGAACGTGATGATTCTGTTATTCAAAGGTTATCATGGTATTTTTCTTACTAGAATTTTATCTAATTACCAAAATCCCAACAGAGATTTAGAGACCTCCGTCCAAGAGTATTAGGACATTTATCACATTTGTAAAAAATTTAAGTAACATTATGAGATTATTTGAGAATTCGAACAGATATTCTCTGTTCCATACTGTATCACAAAAGAAATGTGTATTTAATACTATATCACAAATCTGACCATGGAAGTTGATTAAAAATCAAATCGTTACACCAATACAGCCCCCTCGATCCTTCATTACGGTTTTCACCAATTTTGGCATTCCAGTTGTGAGCTGTTCATTCAGTTTCTCAACAAGTGAGTTTCTCATTAAGTTTCTCAACAAATGAGCTTCTCATTAAGTTTCTCAACAAGTGAGTTTCTCATTCAGTTTTTCAGCAAGTAAGTTCCTCATTAAGTTCCTCAACAAGAGAGCTTCTCATTAAGTGTCTCAACAGGTGAGTTTCTTATTCAGGTTTTCAACAAGTGTGGTTCTCATTAAGTTTCTCAACAAGTAAGTTTCTCATTAAGTTTCTCAAGAGGGGAGCTTCTTATTAAGTTACTCAACAAGAGAGTTTCTCATTGAGTTTCTCAACAAGTGAGTTTCTCATTAAATTTCTCAACGAGTGAGCTTCTCATTAAGTTTCTCAACAAGTGAGTTTCTTATTCAGGTTTTCAACAAGTGTGGTTCTCATTAAGTTTCTCAACAAGTAAGTTTCTCAAGAGGGGAGCTTCTCACTAAGTTACTGAACAAGAGAGTTTCTCATTGAGTTTCTCAACAAGTGAGTTTCTCATTAAATTTCTCAACGAGTGAGTTTCTCATAAAGTTTCCCAACATTTCACTTGCAAGTAGTTTTACAAGCCAGATTTTGATTTTGAGCTGCTTCGTCGCATTCTTCGATCCAGTTTATTCCAGATTTTCTCAATTAGATTCAAATCGCGCAGTCAAAACGGCTAGTGCATGATTTGTATTTTATTTCTCCCTTGTAGCTCTTTCAAATATTTGTTTCTAAATTGTCGCTCCAGAAATAAACTATTCATATTGGTCCATATGGAGTATGACGGTCGTCCGGTGTGAGCAACGCTTAACGGGGCCTTATTTCGTGTTCCTTCATATTCTTATTTTGATTTCGAACGGCCGACGTTGGATTAAGACCGACTCGAGCGCACAATTAAGTGGAGACGGGCAGGTGGCATATCCTGCGTCTTATATCGAAGCCGATGCTCCTCTGGCAGGGTTAAAGAGCTCTTAAAAGACCGGGCCCGATTATATGAGCCTTCGAGGATGCATCCTCGCGGAAAAAAAGTTCCACGGAACTTAACGAGACACGATACAACTACTGACGGCTCCTCGAGTCTCCCTGGTCTCTCCAGGACCGTCAACAAAAACGACTTTCTATTTATTATCGTTGGAATGTACAAATTAGGACGTTCAACGGATGCACGGTCGTCTGTTAGTCTTTATAGACGCAAGGATTCATTTTTGTTTATAGCGGGTGGCCCAATCTGTGCTCTGCAATAGCTGACGAAGACAAACATGGTATGAATGGAATTTATATCGTGCAAGAATTCGTAATACACTGTTCCTACTGATGCCATACTCGCATTCGATCTGCCTTGAACCGATGCGAGGATCGACGTTTACTATTGCAAGCACATCGACTTCGTTGCTCTCATGATACACTCTCAGAGGTTCAGATTTTTGTGTACTAAAGTATCGTCGTTTTACTACTTTATTTAACATCGAATGATCTCATATTATAGGCCATTGAAATCGTCTAAACATACGCTATTTTCCTAGAGACAAAAAAGTATAGCACGTCATTTAAAAAATAGAGTTGATCTTGAACCTTCCATCTACAAAAAATGATTATTGCTATGTTATAACTGAGCTGTCACAAATGAGTTCTTCTTCCTTGTCAGTACTTTCATACTCTTCTGAATCTTCTTATGATGTTTTTTAAATATCTCGTAATTGGAAGAGCATAGTGTCTCATATTTGGAACATCTGGGATTCCAAACAGAGTCAGATTAATCTGAGAATAACTTATTAATGCTTCATTTAAACGATAAAAGAATTAGTTGATAATAATAAGACTTTGAGCTAATGATGAAATGGATAAAATAACTTACCTTTCACACGCTGACACCATGCTATATAGGCTGGAAACGTCACACCTTTCTAGACTTTGACACAACATGAGGGTAATCTCAAATTATGCCCTTTTGATCAGTGATGTTAGGAATTCTTTACGGTACCTTTACTAGTTCTGTTAGAGCTTTATAGATATTTTGACTAATACTTTCCGTAGTCAGGTAAGTATCAACTGAATTTAGGTGTCACCCACGGTGACGTGGCGGTCAAACTGTTAATAGTGTACGGAGTTTCAATGTGCAGAACTTAAAAAAGCTATAAAGGATAAAAAACAAACTCAACGGTGTCGTTTCTAAACAATTGCTTTGGTGAGAATGCCAATCACACACAGGCGACACTGCCATGTGTTCTAATATTTCTGATGACTGCCATAACATTTCAATACTTCCTTATGGAAATACTACGAGGTCTCATATTAGGTGCATATCTTATTTTCAATACGCTTACTCTATGTAGCTGACTTCCAATCACATGGCGTTACAGAGGGTTGAAAATACGAAGCAGCGTGCAAAAAAACGTATTCGTTTCTAATCTCCGAAAACCGCTCCAGCTTTCTGGGACGCCTAATATAATCTGATCTCAGTGAGAAGACCTCGCATTTGGGTACCGCCGAAACACGTTCAATAAACAATGAACATTGTCGGATATTCTGTTGTATCGTCCCTGGCCGAAGGCAGGTGCAAACCTTGATTCGGCAGCTGCAGCCGCGTGAAAGAAGATTCCGTTCTTTCTTCGCCCTCTCGGATCCATAGAATCAAACGCGGCGAATCTTATTTTGCGGCTCGTATGCTCCTTTACAATTTCTGTAAATAAAAGATAACGCAATAGTCTTGTGGAAATCGGCCCTCCAAGAAAATTTCTATATTTCTGTATTTTCACGCGTTCTTGGAAATTTCTACGCGGTCAGATTCGAGGGAAAACTTCATTTTGTGGATGACAAAATTTGTAGAAAACTCTCCGGAATTCGGGTTCAAATTTGTGGTTCGATGAAGTTGATATTATTAGATAAAAATAAGTTTTTTAGGTTTTGTATGAAGTTTTGTTTTGAGTAAAATTAGTAGGCTTTGTTAGTAGAAAAAGGGTAGCATGATTTTTTTTGTATTAGGTGTACGTGTATAGTAGAAACTTGATTATCCGAACACTGGTCATCCTATGTTAGTTATAAGGTATGATTATTATTAATGACGGTATGTATTTAATTTTATAATAATATATAATGTCTTTTTGGTAGTGTAAAATAATAGTATCATTTTTACGCGAAACATGTACTAACGTATAGTCATCCTGTTAGTAGATACAATTCGGATAATCGAGGTACTGCTGTAAATATTGCCTTATCGTTGGCAATTGTGCTTCGTATACTTCAAAGACATACTTTTTAGTTCTCTTTTGTAATTGAATGTAATATATCAAGTATATGAATATGTTAAATGGCATGAACATCCGCAGTCCACTTATGAATTTAGCAATTATTCGTCGGTGTAATGTTTCAGTTTTAATGAAATGGCTGAAGCCACTATATTAATATGAAAAAAGGTTGATTCATTAACATCTAATGAAAATAATTATAATGAGTATAATTATAAATACTCGAGGAGACAAATATCAAATAAATTTCTCCATAGTAAACAACAGTGTTTTTAGATATACCCAAATGCAAAATAGAAAATTGCAAATAATTTGTTTAATAAAAAGCATTGTACAAAAACCCAGCACACCGACTTAATATTTACAGAAAAAGTTATACAAATGTCTTACAAAAAGAAACATGAGTTAATCCCAAAAGTATTCATAATTATCGAATAAAAAAACTATCAAGCACGAATACCTTCAGAGCACCACAGATTCCCATAAAATCATTCCCATCGATAATTTCAATTATTCACCATGGAAGAATCTCGCAACAAAGCGCTTTCCCGCCGACCCCATGAAACTTTTTCTGGAACGCGCGTTCACCGTGCGGAGAGGAGCAGTGAATCGTAGCCACCCTCGCAGTTTTCCACCATGGTGTCCCCATAAGACGTGACAGGTAAAGGTGATTAGCAGTCACGTGTACAGGCTCCGTGCTCGACACCATGGGCTTTGTTTATCGGCCTGCCTGCTCGGGCGGACTTAATAAATCGATCGAACGGATGGAGGGACATTTGGGTTACGTCGATTTTTTCTCTTTTTTCAAGGACGCGGCCGTAGGTTCGTGCCCGTGCAATTACAGCGTGACTCACGAAAAAATTAATGTTTGGACTCGAGTTAGGGTGGCCGAGGCGTTCCGGGGCAAACGGGAGTGTGATTAATCGAAGAAGGGACCCCCGTTACCCTCATCGTCGAAGGATTATATTTATAAAAAAGGGTAGGAATCATTAATCCCGCACGAGTGGGCCGGGGAGAAAAGCTTTTTTCTCTTATTTTTATGCCGTGCCACGGGGTAAAAATAAGATTCACGCGCGACAAGGCCCGTGGATAGATTTTGTGCCCGTCTTCAGGGATTATGGCGACTCGATATTGTTATAAATAACGAGCACGCTGCCGGATCACTTCCTGATCTCCTTTTTTCTCCGTGCTTACTACGTACTGCTGCTCTCAGAAGTCTATCCTTCTATAGTTGTACAGGCTATAAGTTTCATGTATTATACAGGGTGTTCTTATAGAAAATGACGCTAACTTAAAATGTAAACCGGATCGTCCTTTGATTGGGAGTGCCTATTGTTTGTAGTTAAAAATTAATAAATATGAGGTGAATTGTCTTAGCCATCACAGGGACACATTCAAATGACACGTTAAATCGTCTTCTTCGATCAACTGGTTTAAATATTTCTCAGCAAATACTGCGAAAACAATTAACAGGCGCCTTACTTATGGCAGAGCAATTTTCACAGGACGAGTTAACTCCTCTATCGTAGTTAGCAGGATAAAAAAGTTAACTCCCTGCCTTAGTATACCCGCCCTCACAAGGGACGTTTCGCAAATGGCCTCCGTTTTTGATGAAACCTTAGCATGATGTAGAACTCGACAAAATATTTGATACATATCTCTTTTTATTGGCAGTCCTCCATAATGAAAGAGTAAACCAGCCCTCAAATTTGGGGTTGCAAAGCATATTTTGTCGTTTACCTCGGAAACTCACGTTGTGAGTAATTGCTGTCAGATACAAATATCTCGAGCTCAAATAATCAGAACGGCAGGGCTATTAAGATTGTCGAATTTGCTTTTTACGCTTTATAACGATACAGAAAAGGAAATATGGAGTTCCATTTAAGAAACTGAAGATGACCTGGACAACTTACAAAAAATATACTGCAATTAGCTTGTATGCCCCTCTGAACCAAGTTATTTAAAAAAAAGGAAAACTGAATTTGTATTGGAAATAATTAAGGTGATCAGTTAATGTTGTCCACCCGGTATGCAATCAGACGAAGTCGAAGCGTGTCATCGACCGACGAAAACATCTGCCAGAGGAGGACTCGTGTTCCTGGGAAACTGCGGGCGTCCTTGTCAGGAGATTTAGGAAAATGACTTAGGAACCGAGGTCGATTCGAAGGCAGCCGATAATCGGGGCGATAAGAGCGATGTCGCAGGGACAACTGGGTCGGATCCGATCAACAGAACAATTTTTCATGGCGTTTACACGGTAATCGGAGCCGATGGGGCGGACGAATCGTTAAACTGCACCTAGCCGGGCCTCTCAGCGTGCACTTTCATGGGACGATGTCCTTATCTGTCGCCGATAAGTCGGAACGATGGATCTTCGGGCGGGTCTGATAAGAGAAATTATCGAGCGGAGGTTCGATGAATAACTCCGATTCGAGAGCAGCTGCTACCCTCGCTGGCGACTTCAAAAACTCGCAGCTGTGCACATTTGTCTATTTCATCTATTTGTCGGCAAACAGAAAAATAACGCATCCGGCCGACTGTTTGTGTTACGTCGGCCGGTGGCTCCCGCGTGTCTGGACAGACGAATATTTAACGAATTCGAAAAATTTATTGTCATAAAATGTAGATATTTGTTCTTCATTGGAATGACCGATGTGGAACGGTTGTAGTAATATAATTTTGTTGAAGACACTTTTCTAACTGATGTGAATTTGTTGGTGTATCGCTTGCTGCAATGCTGCTATGGTACAGACGTCGAAAGTAGGCGCTTCAAAGTCACTTGTCGTTTACTTAAACTAAAATGTAACATGCGTGGAGCACCAGTTTCAGAATTCGAATGACTGTGAAAAATGATAGATATCATTTAGTCACAAAGAACTTTTCTAACTGACTGTGTTAGTGTATCCCTTGCAGCAATGCTGCTATAGCACAGGCGCTAAAAGTAAGCACTGCAGGGCCACTGAAGTTTATTTAATCAAACAAAAACGTAACACGCGTAGAGCCTCAGGATATGTATAATTAAAGTAGTAAAATTAATCCTGAGAAACGTGTTAACTAAGAAATTATTAATATAGCTGACAAACCAGTCTACCAAAATTATTATAAAGGGTGAATATTTTGGCGAAGGATCAAAATAGCCAAATGGTGTTATTCGCCGCCAGAGGGGACTCGTTTTAAAATCTCCACAATTGATATAATAAAATAAACAGACGAAAACATGTCAGTCCGAAAATTATGCTGTACAAATTACCGTAAAGTGTTGATAAACCGATGAAAGATCAAGATAACCAAATTTCTGGCTGAAATCGCGTGGTTCTCGTCGCGTGACGAAACGTTTCGCGATCCCTCTTGTGGAGTCGTAAAATTTCATGGAAATGAAATTACTCCTCGGCGTTTCGCGAACGAACAAGATGAAAGAGTCGAAAGAAGACGGGTGTCTTACGAAACGCGAAAGAAACAATTATTGCCGCGCCATAACTCGCCGTAGGCATGCCAATTACGAGGCGCCAGTCGTTGCGATTGCGCCCACTTTTTACGGCCCTGCCGCAGCCTTGCATAACCTGCCTTCAACTTGCTTCCGTAATTCTTCTTCTAATCATACCCTCTTCTCTCTCCTTCTATTTTTCTGTTTGTCCCTAATTCCCTCTATTTCTCTATCCATCTCTCTCTATTTTTATCTCCATTTCTCTCTCTACCTCTCTACCTCTATTTTTCTGTTTGCTTCTAAATCCCTCTCTCCCCATCTCTCTCTATTTTTCTCTCTATCTCTCTGCTTCTGTTTTTCTGTTTGCCTCTAATTCCCTCTGTCTCTACCTCTCTCTATTTTTGTCCCTATTTTTCTCTCTATCTCCCTACTTCTATTTTTCTGTTTGCCTCTAATTCCCTCTATCCCTACCTCTCTCTATTTTTGTCTCTATTTCTCTCTCTATCTCTCTGTATTTTTGTCTTTATTTCTCTTCCCATGTCTCGCTGCTTTTGTCTCCGCCTCTCTCTATTTTAGTCTCTATTTTCCTCTGTTTCTCTCTTTCCATCATCATTCCATCTCTGTCCATTAGTTAGCTTCTCCTGCTCTCTCGACATCGATATTATAATCGTAAGGCAGGAAAAAAACAATGACTCGCAGAAAGAAGCAATTAGTCGAGATTACGAGAGCGCGACTGGTCTCCGTGCAGCGAACCAACAAAATCGTCCAATCGAATACAGTGTGGCCGAAAAGTCACTGCGTGTCTCTATGAAAAGGGATAAATTTAAAAAAAAAATGGCAATATGTAGTATGATTACTGGTCCATTTTTATGCGAAATGTACATTTAAATAGGAAAACAGGCACGAGTGTGAAAAGTCGCCTCGTCACTGAGCAACATGTGCTCGATTACGCTGTCATTCTCGATTTGACCCAGAAATTCTGCACACATTGCTGCTCAAATTGGTCAACTTTCTTCACGTAAATTGTACGGTAACTGAACGTGATAAGGCCTTTCCTTGAATATTGAATCCAAGGTTCTGTGAAGTACTGTCTTGCATATTAATTGATGTTTTTGGTTCCTCCTGAACGTTTCTGGTTCTGATTCGATGCTCTCACGTGCTCTCCTTCAGTGTCTTTTTTTTATTTTCTTACGTACGAAGTTACTTTGTGAAACTTATTCTCAAATGCACGAATCACATTATCTATAGGACTGGTCCCATAAAATCCTCTTGAGGAACTTTTCCTGGTTTTTTTAAAGCTTACTCCTTTCATGTGGAATTTTCCCACAAAAATTTGTTCTTGTTTATTCATTATGAATGACGTTTGAAAGGAATTATCAAAAAATGAATAAAAATTATATAAATAATTTTGAACTGTTACAAATATTAGTGTTTCATAAATCACTTACTTTTGTTTAAAAACGAAGCAGTAGTCGTGTCATTAAGTCATTTTTTAAAAATTCAACCCATTTCATAGAAATATGCAGTGACTTTTAGGACACCCTATATAGTCTAGAGAGGAGAGAGATCCACAAAAAAGTAATTAAATGGCGGGAATAATCGGTTCGATGGTCAAACGATCGATTCAGAGTTACTGAAGGGGTGACAAAGTCTGATGAGTTTCTCAGGCTCGTTTTTTTTTTGGAGAAATCAATGATGGCTTTTGCTTCGTCATTGATTGATCGATAGCTGTTTCTCAATGCAGTCGTAATCATTGCTTGACGAATTACTGTTAATCTTTGTAGTAGTTGAGATTTTCTAGGATCAACAAACTGTTCCTGAAATTTTTTGAACAGTTTTTAACATTAGAATAAATTCTATTGTAAAATGGTATATTTATACTTATCCGGTGCAACCATTCATTACTCTAAATTATAGTCTATATTTCACCATTTTCATACATAGTCATTCCAACAATTTGTTCCTTTCTGTGATTTTCTGAATGGAGTACAGTGTGATGGACTTTCAGGTTTTTGGAAAAAAGTGTTATAGTTTGAGGAACTTTTAGAGGAATAGTAGAATGTTTGTTGCATATTGTAGTTTGTTTACATTGTCCAAATACAAGTGTGAGGGATTCTGTATGTGAGAGTTCCTAAAAGGATTTAATCTGTTAAGTAGTCAGTGAGTTATACCTATATATGGTCAGACAGACCTGTGGCTATGAATTTGAAAAAGGTATTTCTCACCGCATGATTGACACTCTGAGAAATTTTTTCAACGTTTTCGTTTCGTTATAATAAATAACTTAACCTTGTTGGAATAGTAACCTTCGTTTATTATAAAGAAAATAGTAAATAGTAAATAATAAGTGTAACAGAATATTAAATTAAATAAAATATTTGAGTATACCCTTATTTTTCTGCAATGTTTATTCTCTTCAGGAACAAATTTAGTAACCTTCGAGAAAATTATATTTAATCGGTTCGAATTCATAAGTATTAAACAAAAATAAAAAATTGAAAATGACCAGTACTCTCTGGTGAAAATAATGTATAAATATATGCTCATAAAGCATTATTTCTTTGTTAATAATACTTGATTAAAAAATCCCTGAATTTCCACATACGTGTCAGTATCTTCAAAGAGGTTAAAAATATTTTATTTAAACATATTTAAATTTTCTAAATCGGAAGCTTGAGTTTCGAGATTGAACGCACCTGAAGTTACAACCATACCAGAAACAGCAGAATATAGCTCCAGAATCTATTTCTTAACTATTAATTATGTTATCGACTAATAGCTAAAAATAGATGTCTAATGTACAAACGTGACAAATCTGAAAAAACAATGACTTACAGTCTTAATGACAAAGATTCGGTGGAAGTTTCCAATCTGATCGCGTTAACCAGCCTGTATTGAAACCGCGTGATACAGCAATAATTAATAGATTGAGTACAAAGTGGCACAACATCGTGACAGTAAAGTAACGATGATTCATCGTACCGACCGAACTTTATCCGGCAAGTGTACTTGTTATTGCCTGACCAGCTGTTTATCACTTTCTATTTCAAAGTCTAAATCTACATGCGCAGAAGACTGTTTGTTTGGTCTCTAAACTTCACAGGCTTTAGAAAATGCGAGCACAGATTCAAAGACTATTTCAGGAAACGAAAATGATGGAAATATTATATAGAATTTTGTAAAATGACTATCTTGAGCATGATTAATGAAAGTATCTCTACTGCAAATGTACTGTCAGAAATGTTTATCACTTTGACTGCCATGTCACCCATATATAAATGACACTTAAATTCAGTTGTTATTTATCTGAACGCGAACACTATTAGTAAAATATTTAACATCAAACAGAACCAGCAAGAACTATAAATAATTGTTAATATTATTAATTGAAAAGAGTATAATTTCAGATTACATTCAGGTTCTATCGATGTATAGAAAGTCGTGTCGTTTTCAAGCTACACACAACGGCAGTCAACATGCTGACAGAAAATGAAAAATTTTTTTTCAATGATAAAAAATACGATCCAAATATTTACGAAGCATAAACTCTTCAAAAAATAATGAACAGGTCAGAAATTGTATAGGAGGTGAAGCTAATCTTGTCAATCAAAATATCAATACATGCAACACAAAAACATAATAAAATCATGAAATCTTTATCTCCAAAATGCTACTCCTCTAAAAATTCCTCAAACTGTAACATATTTTCTGAAGATTCCTAAAATTTCATCGCTCTGTGCTCCAATCAGAAAATCACAGAAAGATACCAATTATGTCCTCCAGACTCTGACGTGTCTTCATTAGCAATCCTAGCAATTTTCATCGATAATATCTGAACGATTCTCCTCGACGGCCTTGTCCGTCCTTCGAGCAATCGATACGGCCTGTATAGAAAAAGTAAAATCAGCTTGATCGACGGCTGGAATTAAAAAGTTCGCCTTGACACGGTTCTAACGTTCTACGCGCGAAGGGGGCGAACGGTACCAGGGAGACAGGATTCGTGAATGAAAATCACGGTGTGCAAGCGTGAGCGTATGAGATGTAATTAACAATGCAATTATCTAGTTAAAAAGTGCTCGAACAATACAGTTGACGATTGTTTCAGGATGAACTGACTTCTAACAGTTTAAGAGTGTTTCTTTTGTGATACAAAGGTTGCGTAGGCTGTGTAGAGACACACAGACAGCAAATTCCCAATTTTCAATCGCTTGTATCTTGTAAATGAAAGCGGAGATTGCAAAATAATACAAGACGTTTCTATTTCTTTTGCTACAGAGAATCTATAGTTTTTGGATTGTATAACATTTTTGGAACACCCTGTGTATGAGAAGTTCGTTAGTAATTTAGTTGTAGGGAGCTGGGTCTGCCACTGACTGAATATGGGGATCTCATTGTCAGTGCAGCATGGGTTTCGTGTGTTCTTTCTGTGATGGCAGGTTCCCAGTTGACAGTTTTATTTTTCCAGATACCAAGATAGCGATTTATAGATTTTCGAGATAAAGATTTCATGATTTTATTGGACCATTTGAGAGGGTGTTGCCTAGGTGGAGAGTAACGAAGGGGATTCTTTTATTTTTAGATTGTTTTATTTTTCCAGATACCAAGATAGAGATTTATAGATTTTCGAGATAAAGATTTCATGACTTTATTGGACCATTTGAGAGAGTGTTGCCTGGGTGCAGAGTGACGAAGGGGATTCTTTTTTTTCATGAGAGGATGACATTTTCGGGTTTGCTCGGATTTAATTGGAATTTCCAGTCTTGAAAAACGAGGTGAATTGATTGAGGTGGGATTGCTGGTAGCTGACGGCTTGATTTGGGGACCAGGAAGAGGAAAGAATAATAGTATCGTCTACATATACTGAGAGGGTGGATTTGAGAGAGCCCTGTTCCGAGTTGCATGGTCTTTTTATAGAAAAAACAAAAGGTAGTTGATAGCCAATCAGAATTAAGAAATATATTAGGGAAAGCCGCTGTGTTGCTGGTCAGTATAATTTGGAGTACCTCGGAGCAGCTCAGACCCAAGGGTTCCAGGGTGCAGACATTACGATATGAAACTCACTTTGATTGTTGAGTCAAAGAAGATAAATTCTGGACACATGGAAATGCTTGAATTTTCCTGTCGCGGTACAAGTCTATAAGCAACTTCATCACTATAACAGAACTACGAAATGGATCTCGAAAATATCGACGGATTCGTCTCTATCATAAGCTCCGTTTTTGGCCTTAACCCTGCAAGGTATCCGGGTCGTAAGTGTGAAACAAAGAAGTTTAATTTTTTTCTTCTAATTCTAAATTTCTTTTCTAATTGTATTAATTTATTATGTTCTTAATTTGTACTTATTTTTTCGATTTTTTCGGTATGTTTTTCAGTTACTTTGGTTAGTCTTATTTTCATTAGAATAGGGTTTACTTTTAGCCTAATGATATGTCTGTGATATGAAGCTGTTCCTTGTGATCTATCGCATATTGAGTAAAGTCGACTAAGAAAACAGCATTTACATTCATACCTCATGATTTATACACTAGGGTAATTATAAACCTACCAGTATGTACATGCTTGTATCGAACACATGAACTTCGAATTTTTTTGTGTTAATTTATCAAAAGGAATTGAAGGACGTAAGGATGCGAATGAGGTTGTAGCATTTTCTTACCTGCCTTATAATCATAAGTTAGGAAAAAAGTTAACAATGGTGGTGAAATAATTTAACTAACAGTAAGAAATAACAAAAATGTTTTGACTATTACAAAGATTGATATCAACAGCCGTTGTTTGATGTTACTTCTTGCTGCGAAAATCCAGAAAAGTAAGAAGCAGATGCTGACACTGATTATGAATCTCTATCAGAAAAATCATTATTTTGAGGAGCTGCACGTATTGTCTGTGGATTCCTTAGAGTTTCCAAAAGCTGCATAGTTTATACGCAGAATATAATTGTTTTATCCGTGTTTAAATTTCTGACAATAAGTAAAATTTTGTCCGTTCAATTTCGGAGCATCCTGTGTGTGCTCCGAAGAAGGAAAGCATCCTGCAAAAAAGAAAGGCCAGCATTTAACTGATTTTCCACGGCGGTTTGTCGGTTTTCCTTTGGCCGCGAACGCTGGCTAGGACGTTGCCGTATATGGTGCAATCGCAAAGTTTGCTGCGCAATTCGCCGGTGCATATGCACGGGATGCACGCGGCGATGCACCGCTACGCCACCGATAAAGATTGATGTCACGGGCCGACCATTCGATGATCTTGGCCCGGTTCCCACTGCACCGTCGCTCCCGACAACCTGAAAACCTCGCCAATTCCCAGGAAAGTTACTCTCCTCTTCCACGCGAGCCAGTCGTTTTTCCACCGGACATCCCTCGACCCTCGATTTTTCGACAATTTTCCACGGTCGAGACGTCGGGACGCTGTCGCTGTCCGATCGAGAGGGATCCTTTGAAATTTGCTTCGTGATTACGCTAATTGCGCGTCGCGTGGCTCGCATGCTATCAAGTCATTCTAGACCTAATGTCGTTGCCTATTTTACAAAACATGTGTTAAGTAAATATTAATATATACTCTGATTTTGTTTTGTGTAAACTGTAGTGTGTATGCCGTGGATTGTGAGGGATCTACTCTGTTTAGAATTTTTTTATGAGAATTTGGATTGTTGTAGCAAAGAGCTGTTGCTTAAGAGCATTGCAAATAAGATGTAGTTTTAGTGGAAAAATATCGTGAAGTCGTTTGTCATAGTCGAAATTTGATACATACTTACCAACTGTTACTTATTTTGGTAGGTCCACTGCTCTTTAGCTGACACAAAAATTCAATGATACTCATTCGTTGAAATCAACATGAAATTAATTGTAAAACTCTAGAAATTCGTTAATAGTGGAATCAAGTCACTGTTGAAGTACTTGAACAAGGACATTAATATAAATATTCAGTATCTTTATACTTAAATCATACACTACCGGTCAAAGTTTTGGATGCTCGTACTAGTGAGAAAAATATTCTTCAATTTTTACTCTTGTTCTACACAAAATATGCAAGGATTAAGATATGGTGACACATTATACCCTACAGTCTGTATTTAAGTATAGAATACAAATACACCGGGTGTACCGAAATAAATAAAGCATTGACATTAGAACAAGAGTAAAAATTTGAGAATATTTTTCTCAGTGTCACGTGTCCCCAAACTTTTTGCCAGCTAGTTCATTTAAAAATGACGTTACTTGTGGGATCACCCGACAGATTGTGTATTATCGTGTGTATAGTACGCGAAAAATTTAAGTGAACAGTGAAAATGTATCTTTATAAGCTGCCCTTTGTCTCCTACCTCATCCTAGACAGGACTCCAACACACCTAAACATAATTTGGTCCAACATCCAGCGATTCGTCAGAGTCCCTAAGCATCGAATCGATGTTCAGGACAAATTCTTTTGACAGACAGAGATTGAGTGTCACCTGAAAGCTTGTAGAGTCCCTCGAAATAAACGCCTCCCTATACTCTGGAACAATTTAACTGAATTTGATATAACCTGAAGATAGTCAATATTAGACGTCACAACCAGCTATGCTCATTTAGGATAGAATGTTCAAAGGCTGTGTCTACATTGACAAGTGACTGGTACACTTAGCTAGCCTGGCTAGTCCACTTACAACTTACTGGTACAAGTTACTTACCAATGTAAACACCTACTTGCCACTTGGGTCCTGGCTAGCTACCTGTACGAATTACTCATACAAGCAACTTACCAATGTAAACCCAGTCAGAAACCTGCGATCAGGGGCAGTTGGAGCTCATCAATCTCCAGAGTGGTATCGCGGAAGGTTGAAAAAAGGGGGATGCGAGAGGATCCACCGCCAAACCATGAATCGAAGAGCAGACCCATACGTATTCGAATGTTGCCAAACCCAGCCACAGGGCCAGTCGGAGCAGAATCAATGTCCAGGAAAATCTGTACGCGGAGCTTTTTGAACAGAGTCAATGGGACGTGAAAGGTTCAGAGCGTTGTCCTGAACGCGTGCTGACCGGCTCGCAGCGATTAGGTCATCGGATTCAGGCGTGAGAAAGCAATTGCGACGATTTAGATCGAACGGATGGGCAGACGAGCTGTTGGGAGCATTTCGGTACACTCGAATCTCGTCGGGTCGCCTCGATTGACCCCTTAACAGTCCCGTTAATTTATCGGCTATGACTTTGCTGCGCTCCTTTCGTACATCCCCGACACAGTGATCGAGCATGCGACATTAGATTGAACGCTAACGCTGCTCGATGTCAAACGATTTAGGCTCGTTAAACGGTTCATTCACTTTCTTCTGAGTATCCAGGGAACTTCGGTCCTGGGAGAAATGATATGGTCGAACGATTCGTTGCATCAGCCGAGGTTCGGTTTCTCGGCTGCCCGAGTGTTATTCCAATTAGTTAACCGGGTCACACGGTGGCTGTATCGTTCTATGCTTGGACCGACGAAAGAATCGACTTCAGAGATTTCGCTACCGCCCGTCCTGCTGATGGAGTCGATTCAAAACTGAACCTCCCACCTTTCCATGGGTTTTTCGTCGAACTTTGCAGATTTGTAGATCTATGCGGGTGTCATCGATCCCCTTTGTCAATTTTCACCTAAGTTCATGGGTGACGTGGATGAAAAAGTCGTTCTGTAAAAATTAAAAAAAGGTCATAACTTTTGAATGGTTGGAAACAGGTCAATGAAACGTAGATACATTGAAAAATAGCCGAAATTCAGATCCTTCATATCACTCAGTTGCTGCAGCAACAGCATTTATTTCTGTTTAATGTACGGTGATATGAGACATAGCTAATACGCGAATTCGCCTAATCTGAGACCCTTGTTGATCAGTTCCATTTGAAATTTGCTAAGGAGAAGTCGTCCACTGCCATGGATTTGATTGTACGTGTGAAATGCGGAGTTTCGTTATAAAAGCAGACTCGTTGTGCCAGAGGTGCTTCTGTGAGTCCTTCTCATAACACCGTTTTATTTGAAAGTGCATCTGATAGCTAGAAACATTCAGTGAAATAACAAAACTGAACATACGGATAACATGTAATTCACAAAATAAATATAATTAACCCTTTGTACGTAACTGGCTCTGCTGTGGCGACATACATTGTTTCTACACATACTAAACAATAAACAAGTTTGGGGTTTAGAATTTTTAAATTTTCAAGTTTTATTTATTGAAACCTGAATTAACTAAATGAATAAATTTTTAAGAATAAGCGAGTATAAATTTTTGATGCACAACCCTTTCAATCTCCAGGATCGTCACTTAATATTCAAAAATAATAAACAGTTCTATTAAAAAATTCTCAGAGTGTAGAGCGTTAGAATTTTTGATGGACAACCCGTTCAATTTCCAGGAGCGACACTTAATACTCAAAAATAATAAACAGTTCTATTAGAAAGTTCTCATAGTGCAAAGGGTTAGAATTTTTGATGGGCAACCCGCTCAATTTCCAGGAGCGACACTTAATATTCAAAAATAATAAACAGTGGTATTAAAAAATTCTCAGAGTGCAAAGGGTTAGAACCATTTGTTCAATGTTGACTGTTTCAGGTCTTAGAAATCCGTAACAAGCATTTCTTCAGCCGCTATCAGTTTAACACACGTGTTCCCGCGCGAACACGGCGCGGAGGTGTCAGTAAAAGTGTATCCTTTAGCGCACAGGTGTGCCTGTCGCTGTTAATTAATGCTAATAAGGATAACGAGTGCCGGTTACTTTGTAATTCGACGACGGTTTAGCGGCGCGAAAACCGTTATCCGGACTTACCTAAAGGATTTCATCTTTCTTTGTTTTCTTTCCCAGCTGTTCCGCGGTAGGGACGACGAACCGGACGAGATCTAACCAGAACAAAAGAGCCGTTAATCTTGACGATTTACAGTGTATCAGCATTTCTGTTCCTCCCACAGCATTTTACGATGCACCGTCGTGAAGGCCGTGAAATTCTGCGTGGAACGCACTTACTGTTCCGAGGGAAGCGATGTTTTTCGGGATCGTGATGAATCTTTAATTGGTTGGGCCGGGAGACACCTGGTGAAGGAGTGGTAGAAACATTGGGAAGAACGAAAATACCATTAGAAAGAACGTGAAGCTTTATATAAGATACACACATTATTTTTTGAGATAATGCAACGTTTCTTTTCTGGAAAATTATTAAACTCTAATCGGTGGACTCGCGAGGTACCAAGGGGGACTTTATGAAGATGCTATCGTAATTCTAAACTTTGCAGTTTAAGCTATATCATGTTAATACGTTGACGACCACAGTGGAAACTCCCATACCTGTTCAGACACGCTATAATATGCCAATAAAATGTCAAAACTCTCATTAACACGTTCGCTACCATGGTCGATTCGAGAAAAACGTCCACCACAGACCACGCTTTATTTTTATCAATCATCTTTGTCACACATGTGTGACGTCGAGCTCTCAAAACAGAATCGACGCGGCACATATATGTGACGCTGGTAGCGAACGTGTTAAAAACCTTTAGGTTCTGGGTAGAATACACTTACTGTTTCCGGAGAATTGTTATTTTTCGGAAGAATAATGCAATCTTTAATCGGTTGGATTGGGAGATATTTGGTGAAGGATTGTCAGAAAAGTTGGCATAAATTTTTAACGCTTCTGTTAACACTAACCGTACCAGGCCCGGTCAAATGACCGGATTCAAAATTTAATTTAAAACTATACATTCATTGTTATTTCTTTTGTTCATCTAACTTTATGTAAATTCTTATATTATCTGATTAATCAATTTCTCAATTTTTGTTTTTTTTGCTACTTTTTTTACGGAGGAAAATTCATCGCCTGGCTTGTTTATGACCGGTTACGGTAAGAATAGGTATATGTGAAGTGCCGGTACGGTTAGTGTTAAAGATATGATGTTTCATACTATACCATTGTAAAGGGCAGGAAATTTTGTATAAGACACATTCCTCACTTTTCAGTAAGTGAAGTTGAAGCTACTTTAGGCGTGTGTACTATAACACCCATCCCGTTAGGGTTCACCAGCGTCCAATCGAAACTGACAAATTCCTTGTACTTATTATTTATTGTAAATAAATGTTAAGGCCTGTATTAACATTATTGTAACGTTTTTCAGGTACGATGTCAAACGATTCGCTGAGTACACGTATCGGCCGTGAATCAGATCTCACCGAATCAAAATTACCCTGCAGCTCGAGTAGCGATTGAGATCGACGAGGTATGAATGTGTAAGATCTTTACGTTTTCTTATTATATTTTCATTATATTCATAGCCCCTTAATATTATCGTTGTATTTATATTTCCTTAGTCGTTTATTTGTGTTATATTTGTAATGTAAGTGTGAACGTCCATGAAGTATGCGTGTTGCTGAGCATGAAGGCGATTTTATGTTGAATCACCAGGGAGACGAACGTGCTAAAAAGGAGAGTCACCTTTGAGCAAAGGAACGAGCAGAAACAATATTTTTTTTCATGTAGAAACATTGAGGAATTAATAGTCGAGTTAACAGTTATCTATAGGATATTATTATAATTAAATAATTTTTTTTACAGAGGAATAAAATTAATTTTAATAAATTCCGCGAATTTACCGCGCCAAGGCTAGTAATTTCTATCGAAGCAACAAATCCGGAAGGGGTTAAGCTTTCAGGAAAATTCCCGTCGTACCGTGTCCACGATTGGCTCGCATTCCTTTCTGTTCCACGTCAATCGATCGTCAACTATACCGAAACGTTGACGTAAGAATCTAATGCATATTAATCGGCCCTGGGTCATACGCACGTCTTGTTTTTCTCATGTAACGCAATAACAATATTAACCTCGTCGTTATGACAGCGCCCGGTAAAAATTCGACGATACAGTACGGTTGTACATTATATAGGGTGTCCACGGTAAGTGTGGATAGTCCATTATTTCCTAACGTATTGAAGATAGAAAAAAATATGGTGCACCGAAAATAAAGGTGTGCATAGATCGCTGCATTTCGAGTATGCCCTCAAGAATTGAGGCCACTATCAGTTGCCACGGAGATCACGCAGAATATTAAAATTGTCGTGTTCCTTTAATGAAATTCGGAAACAGAGATGTCGGGCATTTTATCAATAACCATACCGTTACATTTTATATTATATTATACAAGCAAAGACTATAAATAAGCTCCTAAAGATGAAATTTGTAGAAAATATTGAGTGCCCCTAATGGAGTGTCAGGGTACTGCAGCACCTATGGAAATGTAATCTTCATTTCGCATCGTATGGTCAATGACTAACGAAATTGTGCAAATATTTTCATAATTACTTTTCTCCCTTAATTCTACTTCCGCCAATCAACTACAAATTTTTCAAGCGAATTTCAAATGTTATTTGCTTAGAGGTACCACGTCTTTTCTTCAGATAACAATACCCTGAAAAGATGTCAAATAGAAGAATATTGAAATAACACAATCATGTGATCAATTTCGTGAGTCACCGTAGACCCGAGGAGAACAGCAGGGTTTAGTATACGATTCTCTAATTATTTTAAGCAGTGTATCACGTAACATAGTACAGTTTGATTTCGTAGGACGCGTGTCTCATAAACACTCGATAGATCGTCGACGAAACGATCCACGCGGGAATGTTAAGCCCGAATAGAGCGAAATATTATTCGATTCGCACCTGTTCGAAGGAAAGCAGGCCGTCAAAACGTTTTCAATTCCTCGAGACGAGCGTCACGCGCCGCATTCCGTGTCACGTCACACGTTGACACCGCTACTTTGCCATCGGTTTTTAATCGGATCGAGTTGACATTCCTCCGGCTGACGAACAATGACGGTCTGAATTCGAGCGTGTGTGCAACAGATTCTCGATTCACTCTTTGCGGCTCTTGTTTCGGTTCACTTGCATACAGGGTGACACGCAATATACTGACCCTGCTGACTTATACAGCGTGGGTCATCTGATATTATCATCGTGATTTACGTCAGGGATGGCCACTGGAGCTGCGGCCTTCCCCCACTCCAGGTCCATTCCCCTCATATAGACTGTAATTTGTGACGATTGGTCAAGGGGGAACGAGGAGCGAACTGGAGGGAACCGAAAGGAGGGGAATGGACCTAGAGTGGGGGAAGGCCGCAGCTCTGATGGCCATCACTGCTATAAAGCTTCATCCAAACTGGAGCCAGACCATTCGCTTTATCTGTGGTAAAACGAACTCGTGTAAAAAAATTGTAATAAAACGATTCTTCGTCAGAACATTGATAGTCTGATTATTGCCCAGTGTAATCGCCAGTCCATTAGAGACACATTTAACACGTTCACTATCATAATGAAAAATACAACTGGTACAGCACATTCTGATACCCGTTTCTTCCGTACATTATAAAGGGTGTCCAATTTTATTATTTCTGCGAGGAATATTATATGAAGACGACGCGGTGAGGTACTTAAGCTCTCGTTAAACATAATTTCTAATTACATCGTCCTGAAGCCACCTAATTAGGGAACTATGTTCCGTAAAGGACACATTTAACGAGCAGTTTAACCGCATCTGCTATTCCGCCTGATCACTGCCATTCATCGCGAACAATTCCCGCCATCGCAATTACCCCGTCACTTGGCGACCGGTTAATTGAAAATGTACTTAAAATTCGAGGCGATAATGATCTGAACATTACCCAGCTTTATAATACAGGATGAGTCACGCAATCGGGATGGTCTGTAGCTGGTTTTCAGCTGATGATAGAGGAAACAGTTGCGTGGTATAATAATGTGTATGCTTCTCTGAATTTGCCTTCCTCGTAAGCGCAACGATGCACCTGAAAAGTGCAGTTGCATTTTTCCTTTTAACCCTTTGACTGCTGGCTACTTGGAAACGAGGCGAACGCTGCGTGCGGACGAGCTTCAATAGTACACAACGAGCCATTGCGCCAAACGCCTATGGGCGTCGACAGTACACGGTGAGCGGCCTATAATCGCAGATTGCAATCAAAGGGTTAATGGAACTACATATCTCTTTTTATATAAATCGATTCTTCTGTATGTTCTGCACACCAAAGTACTAGAGTACAATATTGGAAAAATACGCAAAATTGAGATTAATAAAAAATTGATCTAGATTTAGCATACATTAACACGTTAAGTGCCGCAGTGGAAAATCCCATAACTAGTCAGACACATGCAAATATTTTTCGAGTAACATGTATCGTTGAATATATAAATTTTTATTTATTTGGTAGTATATTTCTTATTTTATACTATTATTGTACCATACATGTTACTAAAATTTTCATAGGGGTAATTAGTTATTTGACGAAATTAAAATTTATACGTGGACCACCAATGGTACACTCGGCGCTTAATGTGCTAAAGACGCGGTAACTAGATCAATTGCAAATTCTTAAATAAAATTAATACACTCTAGACAGAGTAAAGAAAAAATTCATCGAAACGGTCGACAAAGGGAAAACCATAGAGCAGATACTCCGAGAAATTCGCGAAAATAATGGAAAACAGCGGATGCTCGAAGCATGTGTAGAGATAAAAGAAAAGTTGATCCACAGGTTGTCTCGCCTAAATATCTCTTTCAGTTGCAACGATACAACAAATATTTTATTTCACTATCATCCTCACCCGTCGTTGCTAAAACCTGCGACGTCCAAGGAAATAAATTTCATATTTAATTTTAATTTTAGGAGTCAAAGGTCACTTCAAGGCCACGTCATTATACATCTCTGAACGAATTGTAATACCAGCTCCAATATACAATGGAAAAAAATATTCACTCTTAGAAAACAAATATCCGTGATCTGAAAAACTCCGAAAAAAAATCACCTTGGGACAAAAATATTCGTCGCAGCGTATTCGTCCTTCGATACCATTCAAATCTCATATAAAACATTTGTTGTATCTTCACAACTGAAGGTGATATTTAAGTGGCTACATTTAGGTGGGACGCCCTGTACATTTAGCGTCCATTAACGCATTCGCTGCCAGCGTAAATTATGTGATTTCATTCGTATTACCAGTTCTGTTTTAAGTATTTATGTTTATCTAAGTGCCGTTATTTGTTTGTGAGTATACATATTTTGTCATATATAATTGTCTGCATGTATAGAAGTTGAATTTTTCTAATAAATTTTGTCTGCAGTAGCATAGGGCAAGTGCCCCTAATGTCACCTACGACGTAATATCGCCTACCCGTAATATTTTGAAAAAAAAGTGTCGACAGGAATCGGCAACGGACCGAAGTTGCAGCCAAACATGTATAAAGAGACATATTTGATTGACAGCGTTACAAATAATGTCTCCTTTGTTTGAGACTAATTTGATATAAAAACGTCTCTTACCTATCACTTGAGTGCGATTTGAAATTTCGTAGGCGATATTAGGTGCACTTACCCTACGAGTGTACTCGTGGTTGGCAGCGAATGGGTTAAAACCGCGATAACCGGAACAACTAACTCAATCTTAAAAAAAGATTAATTCGCTCGCGAAAGGGTTAAGAAGAAATTCACCCGAACGATAGACGAACTCGCAGTCGCGGACTGGAAAGTCGAAGAAATCCGCGAAAATAATGGAAAACGGCGGATGCTGGGAGCGTGCAGTCGGACGGAAGGAAGGTCGAGCCGCGAATTAATTAAAGGTAGAATTTATCAGAAACGATATAGAGGGCAAGCGTGGGCCAAAGGCGCAATTATCGTTAACGTTCAGCTCCTTTACGAGCCGTCAGCTCGTAAGTTACGAGTCGTAAATGTAAATGCGAGATTTGTAAAACGGCGCACAGCTGCCCTGTCCGCCGTGGGTTATTAGCGCGGTTCGGCATAGTACAGCGTGTACCGGTGGTCGTAATTAGAGGTGGTAAATTATTATTGCCACGGCATATCGTATTCCCTCTGCGAGCGAAATCGTTACTCATTTTCGTCCCTGTTCTTTCGTTTTATTTTTTCTTTTCTTTTTTCGCCCCGTTTAATAATCCCGATCGATCGCGTTTTTCCAGGTAATATCGAACGTTTCACGGGCCTCGCCGCGGCACAAAGGAGCTGCGAAATTACCGGCCACCGTGTAGCGTAAATTGGATTCCGCCTGTGTTTACTCTCGCGGAGCTTCCACCGTTCCTCTCCGTTCCTTTCTGCACGCAGAAAAAGCTGGCCGTCGCGTTCTCGCCGACGCGGACGCGTCGAACGCATTTCGATGAACCCACGGGAGAAGGGGTAAGGACTTGGCGAAAATCGAACCGGGTGATTGCAGTCATTATCGGCAAAGAAACCGTGCGGTTCGTTGCGATAACGAACCGATCGGGAATAAGAATGAGCCGAGAGCCTAGAATCTAGAGAATCGGATACGATTTTTCCGATTTGCTTGGACGGCTTTCTAACGAGGGCGGGTCCGTTGTGCAAACACAATCGTGTGGCGTAGAGTTGAGAAGGAACGTGACCGAAAAGATAGAGCTTATTCAAACGTGACCTTTCAGCGTAGTTTGGAGAAGAAATTTTAGTTTAGAGAGCACGGGTTGGAGAACAAATGTTAGTTTGGAGAAGTAACGTTGAAGAAATTCGTCCGCTGTTTACTCTGCTCTAAAGGCATTTGGTGCGCTTGCGTGACGAACTGGTGCGTTTTTTGTGGAAGACTATAGCAGAACGTAAGAATGGTTCGAACACTAAATTTCACTGTTTGAGTTAAGATTGCATTTGTTAGTACTAGAAGGATCAAGATTACATTTTGTAATACTTGAAGAATCGAGATTGTATTTGTTACTACTAGAACCACCTGAATTGTATTTTTTGACACTAGTAGGACTGCAACTGCACTTTTCTGACACCAGGAGGGCCAGTATTGCATTTGTTCACACCACACGGACAAAGATTTTCCATGTTTTCTCTACAAACACCAAGATTACATTTGTCAAAGCTAGGAGAACCAACATTACATTCATTAAAACTAGAAAGGCCATAATTGCATTTGTCAGTACTAATAGAATCAAAATTACACTTTGTAATACCAGAAGGATCGAGATCATATTTGCTGCCATTAGAAGCAAGGCGGCTTCAAAAATCTCCTGACAACCCCAAAGGACGAACGTACAGGGTTGCACGCTGAATAACGAATTCCCGTCGCGTAATCGCGGGCTGATTTTCGCCGGCGTGAAATTAATTAACCGGAAGATAAATGTCGCTGGGTAATGCGAGCAGCGGGTGGTGTATCGCGACAGATTTAATCGTGATTTATTAAGAGGGCGATCGGTGTTATAGAGTTTTCTGGTCCACGGGGCCCTCACGCGTGTTGATTGTAATCGTAATGCACGCGGTTATTGTTGCCTCTCCTGTTGCTGAAGAGGGAGCAAGATTAATGAGCCGAGCATTAGGAGCCGCTATATCGACGCGACGTTTCTTTTCGTTTTTCTTTTCGTCGGTCGCCTCGCACGCGAACGATTTATCACTTTTAATTGGACGCGAGCCCCGTAACTTCCCTCCGGAACGCGACGAAATTTCGTTCGTCCCGAAAACGGGCCGTTCGATCGTTCTAGGAATAATCGAACCTCGAAATGCTGCGAAGGACACGGAACCCGGTGACGCGAGGTTGCAACAAGTTGCATCGCCCCGACGTCGACCGCATGGACCCAAACGACGAGTCCGGCTCGTAACAGTGGCCTGATGAATTTCAATGTCCTGGATGATGCTGTCCCGTAACGTCTAGCATTTTCGAAAGCGTTGATTGAAGCGAGTTTGAAAAATCAGATCAGGAGAAAGTGGATAATATGGATATGGTGGCAGTGATGAAAGTGACATAATAGCAGCTACTAGAAAGCGCGTCGGACGTTTACCCAGCGACTGGTCTACGGATCTTTACGCAAATATATATTTGTATGCTTAAATAGAAAAGGTAGACCCCGAAAAAATAGTCATCTTGCAAAGTTTTCCTAGATTACATCTTTCATTTCGCTAGCTTCTCATAATGAGCCTGTTTTAGATGCTCGGTTATGCTAAAATGCACAAACATCCGCAGTCATGGACCCGCTAGTACTACTTAAGAATTAAGTTATAAATTTTGGATAGTAGTAGTTACGGGTTAAAAATCTTACCAAGAGGTAAGAAACCATTTATATTCGCTTTTCGTCGAAGTATCCGCCACGTTTCTTTGTTCTTCAACCCTTTTAGTCCCGACCCAAAAACTTGAACCTGATCGAAAAATATCGAGTTAAACTGATGTAGTTCGGTAAACTTTGAGGACAAAATTATAAAAATTTAGTTTTAAATAATAATTAACGGCAGACATATAAAAGAGTTCTGAACTACTAAACGCACCCAACAAGTTAAGTCTTGTCATTTTCACGCTCACACGCATAGTGATTCATCCACAACGATATATCGTCGTTGGAACTTTTCGCAAGTGTAGCCAATGACTATATATCCTTATTCGCCACTAAAAGGGTTAAAACCGCAGGAGTCCTAAGACTTTTGAGCGGGGGTGTATCCGAGGGTGACAATCTGCAGTATATTGTACAGAAATACAAGAAACAAAGCATGACCTGTGGTGGACGTTTTGGTCCAACCCACCGTGATGGCGAACGTATGAAAAATTCCAAGAATCGGGAAGGGGTAGAAATTTGGCAGAAATTCGCTCTGGAGGTTGGTAGCATCGAAGACGCAGAAGCGTGTCCGCGTAATTGGCGTCCGTCTGGCCGGAAAAATTTAATTATGTCGACGTCGCCGTAACGATGGGAACGCGGTTACGGGCGGACAGTAAAACTTTCCACGGCTTCCAATTACGATACACTAATACTGGGGGCGGGAGGGCAGGAGCTTTTCTAATAGAGCGGCGAGAAATTGAATTTTATGCCGGGGCAAACGCGATATCCGACGCGATCCGTGTGCCGTTGGATAGTTTCGAAAGTTCGCGGGCTACACCGCAGGACCATCTGGATAAACACGATCGGTGAACATCGGCCCACCAAGATCCTCGATAATTGTTTACCTAGCCGGGATTCAATTAAAAACTCTTCGGCTGGGAAACAATTCGCCGGCTTCGATCGCGGCTGGTCGGAAATATTTTCGTATCGACAAATGCGGACGAGTTCGTCCGTCGGGTGATCCCATAAGGGACGTCGTTTTTTAAATGTAACTTCACGCGTGAATAGTTCAACGATTGCAGTCATTTTTAAGCTTTTAACTGCGGCACACGATTTATGAAAAATGTCCGCTGCGTGCGGGATAATAATAGCTGAGCAACAATGGTCGATTTCGCTTATTCATTTATTTTATTACGCTTTGTTTCTTGTTTTTGCAGACTTCTTATTTGTTATGTATTTTTAGCATCTCATTTGTCCATTTATTATTTATTTTTATACTGTAACTCTGCTTTGGAGTTTTTTATGTTATTCTGAAATGACAACCAGTTTTCGAAGCCATTGCAGTGGCCGATCGCACATAAAAGATGCGCTTCTTTATTTTTACTAAAATACTTTGAACTATTAACATTGATAAAAAAAGTATATCTCCGAATATTGATGATTATTTTTCATATGGAAACTTATAACATAATAACCAAACTGAGGAGAAAGGAGTGACAGGCCTGACACGTGCACTGATGTCATTTATGTAATCATGTTCTCTGTAGGGCTACATAGTAGATTCTGGTGTTAGAGTCTGTGTGACCGAATTCGAAGCTAAATAGTGCTGTGGTGTATGCTTACAATACAAATCTAAAAAAATAAGTAACCCTTCTCGATGGAACAATTCCATAAATATATATACAACTAAGCTGCTATAAAATCCAGAAACCACAGGTAACTCTGTCTACGGCTGTATACACGAAGACATGCATATCGCTTTTCCAAAAGAACAATGACACAATCGCAAAAGAGTCACACTTCATTAGGTGAAGAAAACGAATCTTAACTAGTCATATCTGTAATTAAACAATTAGCAAATGCTTGTTGACATTGGGAACAGAGCAACTGTTACCATCTCTTGGTTACTTTTCAGTAGTATTAGTAAAAGATTAGATATTTCTGAGCCCAGTAAATAAAGTGCCCGATTGTGCAATTGTCATTGTTCCGCCGAAACATCGATGCGAAAACATCAAGTCGATTCGAACGATCCACTCAACTTTCCAGCTGCCCGGCTCTATGCCCTTGTTTGCAACGAACAAACCCACTCGGTATTCGATGCTGAACACGATCAAAATTCTAATGAACTCGTTAACGCGGTACGTCACGATTCCATTGATAGCCGCGGCCGTGCAACGTTCCGAGATCGTCATTCGACACATAGTTCCCAGCTCTAGACGCTTCTGTTCGCCGAGCATCGTGGCAGAGGTTCTAACGGGGAAACTTGGACGTGCGGAATTTCACGTAGGGACGACGATTGCATATGCCGTACCGAAAACTCGTAATATCCGAGTTGTTTACGTGCAAGCCGGCCGATGGTAGAGGAAACTCCTCGTGCTCTAGATTCAGCGGCTGGTGGCACCGGTGACTTGCGTCACGTAACTCATCTACTACGTCGTTGTAACGGTAACCCGTATGGCGAACATGCTCGCGTATCTTTTTGCGTAGCTGCACACGCGCGCCTCGGCCAGTGTTGCAGGAAATTTCGCAAATTCGCTCGATACACAGCGCCGGAGTAAAAGAAGTTACGCGAAAGTACGCGATCGAGGAACAACGGAAACCAGCGGCATCGTGCTGCACGAACAATGTTTAACCCTTTTACGCCCTTTGCATTCGAATGGCCTCTTCGTGGATGTTATTTACATTTAGAATATTCTAGTTGGTGTAAATAGTTCTGAATTATGCTCACAAGGGAACACCCTGAACCCTTACTCACCGATTGGAATGAAGCTTTGTAGGTTTATAGAGTGATTCGAGACAAGAATATCGGTATGTTTCATTCATGACCAATCGCCTTTTATCCCGGCAGAAGTATCGTTTATTTATGTCCCGCTAGAGGTTTATTTTTCACCTTATTTGCGGTTTTATTGACAAAGATGTATGCGTAAGTACATGTTATTGAGAACATAGGGAAACACTTTTTAGGGAATTGATTTATTAGAAGTAATAAAGATATGAAGCATTCTTAACAAGCGTGAGAGAAATTCTCAAAAGGTCACCTCCCCCGGGTTAGGGGGTGAAAAGTAACCTTAAGGTCAAATAGGCGCTCCACTTTTTCATGTATAACTTTTAAAGTACAAAAGATAAAGCAAAATGATTGAAACAAAAGATTAATGGCACAATAAGCGAAAGGTTCTTTATCTTAAACAAATATTTTCCCTCGCAGAAGAAAAACTTCTTTTACAATTTTGTTAACGCGCGTTTGCAGCGTTTATTGTGCCATTAAACTTATAATTGGAAACATGTTTCTCTATCGCCTGTACTTTAAAAGTTATATGAGAAGAAATTGGGAGTGCCTATTTATGTAAATTAAATTTTAATCAGAACTGGAGCATTTTATTAAAACAATTATGGTAGCAATATATTTAAACTTTGTTTCATTTTTGGAATGTATTAATATGAGAGCTTTCTAAAAATTTCCCTAAATTACTAAAAGCTACCCAAGCAAAGTTCAACTTAGTACTCTGGACACTAAGTTGTTAGAAATGTAGCCTTTTTCTCTCTTTTATGAGGGAAGAGAACATGCGCCTCTTCTTTCTCTTTTTCCTACTTCCTGTTGCTGGAATGTGATCAAGAAAATGTCACATCAAATATGCCACCCATCTCTAAAATAACGAAGTATACTCTGGCTTATTTGCCCTGCAGGTCCTTGAAGGGTTGAAAATGAGACCAAATGAATGATGTCTGTTATAAAAGTCCTTATCGATTTCAGCCATTCCGTGGTATTATCAAAAACATTATGGTTTCGATGCTTCGAGGATTCTACCTTCGTATTGTGTAACCGTAGCACCCTGTAGAACACTGCATTTGCGTCGCATGCTCGAAATTGCATTCTATGATTTTGCATTTGTGTTGTATAATTGTATTGCCTTGTATAACTCTACATTTGTTTGTGTAATCGTATTGCTCTGCGTGAATCTACAACTGTGTTGTATAATTGTATTGTATTGTGCAATACTGTATTCGTCTCTTCTGAATGTATTGTATTATATAATTGTTCATCTGCGTCATATCGTGCAATTGTATGTACATTTACGTTATATTGTAGAGTTGCATATTTGTATTGTATTTTACAATCGTTAGTTCGCATCATGTTGTATAATTGTATATTCATCTTGTACGATAGGTGTACTGGTACATTGTTATTGCATTGCCTTGTACAGCTTTCCATGCGTAGTGTATAATCGTATTGTCTAAATCTACATTTCTGTTGTATAACACCATGTTTGTTTTGCATAAATTATTATTATATAATTGTACATTTACATCACATTGTGCAACTGTACATTCGCGTTGTATTGAATAATACTGTGTTTGGTTTATATAAATGTGTTGTATAATGTAGTTGTCATTTGCATCATATCGTGCAATTCTACATTTGTATTGTATAGTACGATTGTACAGGTAGATCGTCTTGTACAGGTGCAAGCTTGTATTGTATTTCACAATTGCACGTTTGCATCGAATTGCACGGATGCACGATTATTGTACAATTCACAAATAATTCTGATTTACGTCAAACGGAGCGTAGCGATTCTGATATTTCGAAACCAATTACTGAGTCGATAAACACGTTGACACGTTGCAATTAAAAACTGAGATATTTCCAGTAGAAAATGAAATATAAGACAGGAGGTACACGTGGTTGATGCTATTATCGCGTGAAATGTCACAGCTATCTCTGTCGCAGCTCCGTGCGGTGCAGTCGCATAAGGTTATGCAAATGAATTATGTAAAGTCAATGAAAACGTAGATCTTGATATTCAGTATTTCTTGAGATCCTCATTGTTTCGAAACGAAGCTGTCCTGGAAGCTCCATAATTTGATTTTAACATTACATCCTTTTAAAATCTCTACCGAACCAGAAGAACTAAATGGTCCAATAATAAATCATCCGATCATGTTACCAGTAGTAACCATCAGCAATAAAGTAGCCATGAGTTTTCCATAAGGGAACATCTGTGCTTCCTTATTATACAGGGTGAGTTGGGAGGAGAGGGAAATATTTTGTGAAGCGATAGTATTGGGAGGGTCACTGTAAAAAAAAGTTCAGATGAACGTGGTTATTATTTTCAATAATTTCAGAGATACATCTGTTTGAATGTAGCGCGAGCACATCTGTCCAAACTTTCACTGAGCGATTGCTTCCAAGGTCTCCGGACTTCACTCCGTTAGATTATACTTTATGGGGGTGGCTGAAGACTTTACCAAACAAAGCCGAATACACGAGAATAATCGATTGCTCGCATTCCGGAAACAGCTAGTCGGATAAAAGAACGGCAAGCTGCACTCATTGTCAGAGAAATGGCACGCAATCTTACGATACGAGTTGCAGAGCGAAATGACACGCAATCTTGGGACACGAGTTGCAAAGCGTATTGACGTTCACGGTTCAGTTTTCGACCATTCATTGCGTACGTAAGACTGCGTTTACATTGGCAAGTTACTTGAACCAGTAACTCGTAAGTGGACCAGCCAGGCTAGCTTGTACCAGTTACTGGTAAGTGCAAGTAACTTACCAATGTAAGCGCAGCCTAACACATGTATTATTCATTATTATTGTACTTTTGCAACAAAATTCAAACAGCTGTTTCTGATATCTGCAGTTTCTTGTTTTTTAGGGGTCGAAAACTACTTTTAAGAGATTCGAGTCTTTCGAACTACAAAATACTTGCAAGTATATTCTCGAATCATACAGATACTCGTCGTGGAGTTCGAAACCAACGAGTGTATATAATCTGAGTACTTTGCAGATACTTGAGACATCACTTCTTACTTGTTCTTCGAATGAAAATTTCATGTTGACTATCTTACGTTCACTGAATGAGGAACTTACTGATACTGAGAGACGTCAAAAGTCTAACAATGTTATTTACTATCAGCTATTTGTTTACATCCGAAGTATTGACACCTGTGAGCATATGTAGCTTCATAATGAGAGTAATAGGATGAACAAAGCCAAATATCTCAGGAATGGTAAGTTTCAGGACAAATGAACCTTAGTACTTTTATACTCAGAATTCGCTGTTCTATCGAAATCCAGCCTGCAAAATTGGACACTCCATTTAAAAAAGCAAACTTGACCTCTAGATCTGCTCTACACCTCCACCTATAAAGAAACTATTCATACTATATTATGTATTTCTTCATATCCTACAACTTTTATAAATAACATTTTCATCTATTATTTGAAATAACGATGTTATTCCAAGTGGACAAAGTTGGTGGGACACCCTGTACATATTGTACTTCTCATAATAAAACCTTAAATTAAATTCAATTTATGGCTATCTTAATATTATCGAAATGTCGAATCACCGATAACACGTCGATATTATCGATATTTATCGACAACAGCGACTCTGTATCGCGGCTGAAATCAGTGAACATCTTCGCACACGTACGGAAGATATGAAGAAATTCCAAATCATTCTGTATCAGCGTCTGGAGCATCAGTTTCCCGCTGAACGGCCCGCGTCGGCCACGTGGTGTCCAGACGGAAGGATGACACCTATCGGAGAGATAATCTCTGCGGCAGACATCACCGGCAGCCTGAACGAGTAAATTTTCAGCTGAGTCCTCACGTAAGTACGTACATGCGCCCTTGAAGCGATATACCGCCGTTGAAAAAGCAACAGACACAGCAGGAAAGAGCTGGAGGAACCACGTGTCCCGTCTAGACGAGATTGCAAGAAGCCTGTGGTCACGCTTGAGGTTGGATTCGCCTTCGTTCCTCGGGAACCGCTTTTCCACCTCCTCTTCGTCGGTTCGGATGACATCGACGTCTGTCGAGCATCATTGCCACCCTGTAACACGAGAGCACAGGCCTCGCGTACCAACAGCCGCCACCGCTTTCAGGCGCAGCCGATTTTTCTGCCAATAACGTGGGAGATTCCTCGTGGACGTCTCCGATCGGACGATAGAACCGTCTGATTGTGAGACCTCGTCGATGAAGATGTTGATATCTGCCGCGACCTTCTGGGAAACGGCCGTCGAAAGAATTGATGAATGGGACCCGAGGGAACTAATGGTCCCTTGGGAATCTTAGGTTGTTAGGTAACGAGGGATGCGTGGGTTTAGACGTGAAGTCATGCTGAAGTTTTTAGTGGTGAGATCTGGGACAACGGAGTTTCTTAACGGTTCAAGTTTGGGCGGGAATGTGGTCAAAGTATTTTCTTTTTTCGAAGTGGTAATTAATGGTGAGGTTTTTGTACGTGGTTCATGTTTGGGACCTTCTTTAGGGTGTTTAGGAGTTTAAATTGTTTTTATGGTTCTTGAGATGATGCGAGTATGTTCAAAGTGCAATAACACTTACTGCTTGAGAATTTTGGAATATTGTTAGTGAATGAAATTTTATCAGATTATACAGGGTGTTAAAAAGGAAAGTACATATCACTGTTTCGGAGGGACGTAATCGCAAAAGGGGTACTTTTCAGGAGGTGAAGAAAACGAATTTTAATTAGTCGTACTCATCAAACTGAAGAAGAAAGTGTAAAAAATTTAAGTGGAAAAATCAATATTGTTAGAGTTATAAAGGTACTTTGCAATGGCCGCACATCATGATAGGGTGAACGGATTTTAGTAATAGAAACGCAAAATAATATGAAAGTGTCATTCAAATGCAGCAAAACTTACATATGTGCTGCTTACTCACACTAACTCTCTCAAAACACAAAAATAAATGTAAAAATCTGCAATAACAGCGAGTCGAAAATACACCCCCATACGTAAAACAGTCCCACTACGGCGTTATATGGAAAAATATAGATTTGACGTGTCACATATAATTCGAATACTAATACAGAACGTACGTGTCGAAAAGATTTCGAAAAGGACGATCTGGAATATCACCCACAGTTCTATTGCTCAAATGTCAAAAAGGCCACGAAAGGGTTAACAAGTAGCGTCGACAACTCATTGCTCTGAACATTGAATTGTAGTTCAGAAAAATACAATTTGCCTGACAAAAATTGAAAATCGTTTGAGGGGCACAGAAAGTGTCCCTTTGAACTCCTAATTTTTGTTTAATTTTCCTTTCCATAACTCCCTATTATTTTAAGTGTTTTATTTGAAATGTACTTCAAAAGACGGTTGCTTGCTAGGAACCAATTAAATACAAACAATCATGTACCTTAACTATTGAAGGACTTTCTTTGTTACAGAAAAGGATCATATACATGTAATATTGCTTATCTAGGTAAACAAAATATTGCAAAATATAATACATATTTAAACTGGCAATTTAAAAATGTCGTGTGTGTCTCGACACAGGAGTACCTGTGAATAAAATCGATGTCGAGTCACACCCGAGAAAGGAATCCAAAGGGTTAATCCGTATAATGGAGGTTCTACTGTACTTTTCTTTAACGCCAAAGAATGTATCCCTCTCACCAAAGAGCCCATGGAAACGATCTCTTTAAACCGATAAACGGAAGCTCATTTCGGGCCCGTTTCCATGGCCGTTAAAATAAGGGACCCGCGTTTCGAGGCCCCTATTTCTGGCCAGCAAAAAGAGCAACCTACGAGCGGTGAATCCATTCTGAAAAAGCGGATGACTGGTCAGAAGAGCCGTCTAGTAATTCGAAGCCCACGGGAGGCGGTGAATCACGAAGTCGGCGCCTAAATTTCTGAAAGGGCACTTAAACCTTGAACAAGGTGCTTCCACGTGTGAACACTACGTCGGAATGCGCACGTAGATCCAAGCAAACGATGACTCTCCCCCGAAAACGTTCCAGTTTCCTTCTTACCTTGAATCTTTGGTCACGTAGAGATCGCTTCTTCATAGTCACGCGTGCCTTTCGGCACGTTTCGTGTGTACGTAGCTTTACAGTGCATCATTTCGCGTGACATCGTTGAATGATTTTATTGTTTATTGTTCTCCAGACATAGACTTTATTAGGTGTCTTTCAGAACAGCTATCATTAGTCTGCGGGTGTTTACGCAATTATAATTAGTCAAAGTATGCAGAGTATACGCAATCTTCACTGATGGATAGACTGCGGATCTTTATGCAGTTTGACATATCGAAGTTCGTGAGGAATGCAGATTTTATCTCACAATCATCTCGCAATTTCTATTTAAAATTTCAGGGTCGTCAATTTTACAGTTGGAGCGCAGAAAGTAGACTCTTCAAGGTCACTTCTCATTTACTTAGTCGGACTAAAATATGATACATGAGCGTACCACGTTGAAGGTCTCATTATTTTGAAAACTCGAGTGAATGTGAAGAATAATAGAATTAATAGGTTCAGACGAATAATAGAGGGATCTTGAGAAAATTAAGAAAAAGTGACCTTGAGGTATCTAATCTCTGCGCATGTACTATAATTTCATGAATAAGAGTCAGAGATTCAGTGGAAATCTAAGTATTCAAACTACACTGCATTAAATTCAACAAAGTGTTCAATTATGACTAGACTGCGGATGTTTTTGCAAGTATACATTTTAAGACTTAAATATTATCCATTTTAATATAGCTACCGAAATAAAGCTATGATGAAACTATATTCTCTGCTTTAAATGTTACAACTTTAATTTTTTATTTTATTTACTGCGTGGAATGTGCATTTTTCACGCATTTAAATATGCTAAATTTATTTACAAATGAGAGAAAAAAAACAAAAATTGACAAGGGTAGTGTTTGTTATTAACCCTCCAATTCTATCCGCTATTTCCACGATAAAAAAACAGTGAAATACTTGGATCATCAAAGGTAACACTCCTAAACAATCCCCCTCCCTCCATAAACATGCATTTTCACCAATTTCCAAGAAAAATCCGTCTGAAACCGTAAGGTCTGTTTACAGAGCCAGTTCGCGTTTCCCAAAGTTCCATTCACATAGCAAACAATTGTAGATTAGGCGAAAACGAGAGAGAAAAAGAATGGAGGTGTAAAAAGATGAATGGAGGGTGCGTTTTCTGTCGGTTCACGTTCGGACGCTTAATGAGGAGCAGAAGTCCTAGGAGCCGGCGGTACTTCTATCCCAAAGGTAAACAGGACGATTCGTGGAACTCGAAAACAGGTAAACAGGATCCTAAATCATTCTGCTGGCCGGCATTCGGCCATATCGTTATCGCGTGATCGCGAAGGGACGTCTCTCCGCCCTTTTCAATCGTCCCTCAATAACGAACCGCAAGACCCGCCATTGTTCTCCGTTTTCGCCGGGTTTTTTCCTTGGAAAAATTTGTTACAATAGAACCACGAAGCATTGGCCTTTCAAGGGCACTTCTTCGATCGCATTGGGTCGAGCCATAAATAACATCCTACGTATAATAGATTTTTTATTCTTAAACATTGAAATAGTTTGAGGTGGAAAGTCTGGCTACTATTTTGCATTTTTTGGTGTTGCATAATAAAGCTGAAAACGGAGATCTACCAGATTAGGAGCATCCACTGCTTTTGTGAACTCGGTGTGAAAATAGTATTGTGTAAATTTTTGTGCTTTCAGGGTACTGTTAAGGGCATTGCTATTAATATGTCAATTTTACTGACGACGTCCAATTTGAGCCATTAAAGTCATAACATCGCCTGTAAATTCATTTACGATTTTTCACAGGGTGTCCCAAGGATCACGGTACTATCGAGGAAGGGATTACAACAAGTCTTCCGCGAGAAAATAAGTGAAAAGCATAGAATACAATTGTTTATACAAAGCTTCGTTATCTCTGAAAATTAAGCTCCAAATATTCTTCAAGCATGCATGCGCTTTTAACAATAAAATGACATTTTCTGAGCGATATCATGATCCTGTTTAATTCAAAATAATATTTTAGGTTTCGAAAAGGTGCTTCTTCTCATCAATTATACATTATTAAATATATCGACCACGTTGTGAATAAATTTTAAGAGGTTAAAATGTTTTTTTGGTTAAAGTAGTAGATAAATACAGTAGAACCTCAAACAGCCCAACACCGATTATCCGGAAATTTGTCACTATATGTCAATTACAAGCTGGATATATCATTAATGACACTCAGTACTTAATTTTGCACTACTCTGTGCTTTATATTCCAAAAGAAACATGTCATTCTTATACGAAATTTACTTGCAATGCGAGTCATACTGTTATGAATTATAGTTCAGATAATCGAGGTCCTACCGTATCATGAACATGACAATGGAGGTGTCTGATCATCTTGAAGCATTGATGGTACTTAATACTCAACTCGTACAATTTACAAAGTGACTAAAAAGCTGTACAGCTCTTAAATGAAACAAGAAGTAGTTTCTTTATATTATATTTTCATGTTTGTTGTCGACGAAAATACGATAATGACCATGAAGGTACAGAACATTCTTCGAGAAAACAATAATAGAATCTCATTATCCGACCAATTACCTCTCCCTACTGAATCAAGCATTATACGTTCTACCGTAACTTAAAATCGATGCCAAACGAAAGAAACAGCGGAACCTCTATCAAACCTCCCACCAGCTTCAAGCATCACCTTCGTTTCCGAAAAAAAAGAGCCCGAACAAAAAGAATCTCGCGTAATCTAACAAATTACCAGATCACCGAATCCCTTTCATCATCGTTTCTCAGCTGGCAAAAAACAGGTACCGTAAGACGCATTCCATTAGGAGAACACGTTCCTCCTCGGGGGGGGGGGGGGGGGGGGGGGGAGAAGACGCAAACAAGAATCGAGTGGAAAGCCCGGGGAAAAAACACCGAACGTCCAGAGGAAAACAGACGTACGGAAACGCGTAGAGGTGCGCGAGAAGGTGAAAGAGGGGAAGAGAGGAGAGAAAAAGGGATCCTGAGATTCCGTGGTCGGCTCTCGGATTCCTTTGTTTGGCCTACAGACGGATAAGAAACGACGTGCTAGCAGGCCGACAGAGTCTCTCCGTCGGTTGGTGGTCTCTCGCGAATGGTATGCGAGTGGAGGGGAGGCAAAGGGGTCAGTTGGAGGGGGTGAGGCCCAAACGGTTCTCGGCCGGGCGGCGCGTGGTGGGGATAAACCGTGGGGGTCTTGTGAATGAATCTACCTGCTCCGTTCCCTCGTTGGCGGCGCTTTTGGTCTGCACTCCGATTTCAAAGTGGAATTCCTCTGTCTCCCTGTTTTCCCATTTCGTCTGCGCGCTTTCTCATTCTCCGCCGCCCCGGACTTCGTAGAATCACGTCGTAAAGATGATCGAAAGCGAAGATGGGCCCCAGGGAAAGAGACGGAGAGATTGCGTGGGCTGAACGTGTGAACCTGCTCCCACCGAGCCCACTCGCATTCCTTGCTCGATGTTTTTATTTTTCTCCCCTTAGACTGCGTTTTAAGTTATCGATTTTTAAGATGATTTTCTTCGTTCTTTGGTGGCTGGGTTTTTTGGCAATGGTTACAGGTTTTAGAGAAGTGTTAGAATTGTTTTCGATAGGGAACGAAGCAATAGAAGTGTTATAGATTAAAGAACGACTGCTTTATGTAGATATATCAGCTCTTTTAACCCTTTGCCCTCAAGCGGCGCCTATGAGGCGTCACACTGCTTGTGTTTCGAATTCTCTGTTTTATATAAATGGTTAAAAATGGTGTTCAAGTTTATAAATTCTACGATATTCGCATTGTATAAGTATTCGAAGACAGAAACAAGTGCATATGGAATAAAATTAACCTTCCTATTGAAGTCATTCTAGGTTACGTATAATACATGTAAAACAATTCGAGTGCAAAGGGTTAATACTTAAGATCGTTATTAAAGATTTTTACTACGTTGACTGTCAAGTCGAGTTGTACGTGCTGACGCTTGATTTTTGTCTTTATAAAATTATTTCTTTTGGCAAATACCAGTGTTATCTAGCGATATTTGATCAATCGTCTGAAATTATTAAAAATCCTGATCCTCTGATTCTTTTGAGTAGTATATCTGCACCTTCGTAGAAACAGGGCCAATGTCCAAAATTATAGCATTTGAGTATTGTGCACCATTCACATCATAATCAAGAACCTTATTACCGAAAAAAGGGCCATTGCCCCTCCACTATTACAAGCAAAGTCACATACATTCTCAAGAGGCCAATATGTTATGTGTATTACAATAAAAAGCTCAATATGCACCTTTCCCAAAAAGATGCAAATTGGACATTGGCCCTTTTTCTACCAAGGCACAGAGATGTTTCTACTATTCGTCGCTGGGCAGAATTTCAAGAAGATTCCCACGATCACGTCGCACCGTGTCACGGCCGGCACGAAAACTCGCAGAATCGAATTCCCGGTGCATTCCCGCACACGTGCGCAACGGCCGTGTGGGTGGTTTTCATTTGGCTGGGTGCAAACGGAACTTTCACCGGTCCAAAGTTTATAGTTCGAGCTTTGGAGACCGTTCCCAATTACGTAACCCGTTGAGCGGGCCATTTCTCGCTCGAAAATGATTCCCCGTGTATACGGGGCATTAAAAATGAGTTACGACGTGTAGCTTCTTCCTCGCCCGGATAAATGTTGCAAGGCTTAACCTCTTGCGAACGAGGCTAATTATTAATCGCTCGAAGACCTCCCTGCCTCTCGCGGACCCCCTGCGTGCCGTGCCTCAGTTCGTTTCGACAAACAGAACAATGAGAATGGAAATACCCCGTAAACATCCGTAATGAACGAATGAGTAAGAAATTTCGCTCGAACGTTCGCGACACAGCCATAAAAATGTGGTTCGGTCGGAGTGAAAAGTTAGTGAGAGTCTGAGAAATTGAATAAGGTAATGAGTTTGAAAAATAAATCATTTTCATGAGCGTGAGATGTAAATGAACCCTCCGCAGTCTGACGGCGAAATGGAATATCGATATGTAATTCGTCGACTCCAGTATGGACGACCACATCCGAAATCAACGCTATAACTCATTCTAACATTCGCTCATCAAATCTGAGCCACTGCACATCCTAAGCTACTTCTTTCCTTAATGGAAAATCGCAAAAGTAGTTCCAATTCCCAAATCTGGCGAAGATCACAAATTGACCGGCAATTATAGACCAATTAGCCTCCTACCAATCCTGTCAAAGCTATTTGAAGTAATCATCAACATCAATATGTAATTTATAAATGACATTGTGGACTCACAAACGAAATAGGGTTTACCAAATGTTGATATATGAGCGTGTAACTTCCAAGTCACATTGTAGAATCACAAACGATATTCGTGGCATGAATCTTGCGCTAAATATGGAAGGGCTGGGATATTCACATGTCAAAATTGTATTCATTAAATTAATATAACCATCTTGCCCCAGTATGTTCACCGTCTTACCCAATGGTCGGGTGAAATAGCGAATTTACTCACAAATTCGTTTTTAATTTTATACCAAAGATAACTGTAAAATTATTCATTTTTAAAATATACATGTATATATTTTTGTTGCTAAAACACGAAAGATTGTTATGGTAAGATACTACTTTTTTTTTCGTATCAGAAATAAACAAGTTACACTTATCTTCGCTTAGTATCACCATCTTACCCCGATCTCCCCTATACAACCTCCAAATCGCATTATAGAGTCACAAAGAAAATAAGACTTAAAAAATATGTATACACATGCACATAACTTCCAAATCACATTATAGAGTCACAAACCGAATACGACTTAAAAAATATGTATACATATGCACATAACTTCCAAGTCATATTACGGAGTCACAAATGAAATAAGATTTAAAACTATATCTGGATACATGGTGGTATAAATTCCGGGTGACAAAGGAAGGAGAATTTGAAAAATGCAGATGCATGGGTACGTAGCTCTCGAGTCACATTATGGAGGGTTAACAAGCGACGTTCCCCCGAATTTTCTCACCGTGATTCGTATTTATCAGCGTTCATCAACCGCGCCCACTTAATTCGGCCTCTCCACCTACACCTGTCGGGGCACCCAGCTCGTTCCAACTGGAATTCTTTTTCGCCCCCTCCACCGGGGCCGACAGAATTCTCGGTATTCGGTTGTACAGGTGATCAAGAACGAAAGCCGGGCGTCCGTCAAAGAGACTGCGTGGGCCGTGGCCGTTGGGAACGTGTGAACGGAGCCACGCAAAGATTACAGAAGACACCTGTTGGTGTCCTCGTAAATCTGGCCATGGTAAACGCTTCCCTTCCGCTGTCATCGTATCGCACGCCCGTTATTTTTACCCCTCGATTATCCGTTTCACCTTGTTTTCCTCCTTTCTCGCCATCTGTCTCCTCTTTTTTCGCGAAACGCCGCTCGTCTATTTTTGTAACTTGCATCGCAGGCGTCAGAGATTAACCTCCTCAAGGATATTACTGCATGCAGATGAAACTGGAATTTTGCTACGTCACTTAGAGCGTGGAAGCTTGGACCGATAGTCTTATTTACAGACCCCTGATGGGCTTTGTTTAAAAAATAATGCAGCTCGTGTTCATTGACTGTGAGCTATCTAGGTTGGGGGTGTCTCGTCCGCTGTCATAAAACTGACATTTCTGACGTTAGTGTAATGAGCATGTTGTTTTAACTTCTGCCGTCGTTTAGAGTATAACGTTTTGGGACAGATAGACTGGTTTTCAGATCCAGAGCGTCTCCTGTTTAAACAGTAATTAACTTTGTAGTGATTGACTCTGGATCGGCCAGGTCATTGTACAATTGCTACGTTATTCTAACTTCACCTATCGTTCGAAGCATGCAATTTTGCGACAGATAAACCTATTTTCAAACTGCTTCTGTTTAAAAAAGAATTAAATTCTTATTTATCGTCGGTGAACTCCCCAGGTTGCGCGCTGTTACGCCCAGCCCCATAACACTGAACTTTTTGTCGTTGCTATAACCGTTGGGGCATTCTAACCTTATTCAACGTAATGACCATGAAATTCTACATAAAGTATACGCTTCATTCAGAAGGCAGTAACGTTTCCTTTTTTGTTTTATAATCGAACTTTAAACCTTCAATCATTTCACTAATCAGACCGCTCCGATCTTTCATCTTGAATTTTCTTTCATCCTCACGATTCACAGTTATTTATAGGAGTCACCGGTAAATAAAACAACAGGTTTTGTTCCTACGAACGGTCTACGCTCGGAGGATGCTGCATTTGTAGCTACTAAATACTCCGAGCAATCTTTATTATTATGGCTGCTGATTGCCGGTTGAGAATCTATTTGCCAGATCTAAATGGTTATGTGTCTTCGCCAGGAGGATATGTATCTTCGGGCTATAGCAACATTGTAACGAGCCGTTCCAAGTGGCTCGATAAGCCTGTCTGTGAGTGGTTGTTTAATTTAATGTTGTCTTCTTCGAAGTTCCCTCGGCAGATTCACTTAACAGTTTCATCGCAGCTCTTGCAATGAAATCCTTCAAACTTGAACTATTGAACTATTGACTATGTGAACCGTATTTTTTCTCCGTTTAACACTTTGTGTGCCAGGCCACCCATATCTGGGGGACACATAGATTCAATCATTATTTATTTGACTGCATACAGTATTTATAAACGTACGCAATAAAGTCTGATAGAAGCAGTAAAAAAATGACAAGAGTTACTTATATTGTTCATTAAAAAAAGTAGAATTTATGGTTATATTCATTTTGTATAAAAATTTAGAAATTGTATCAGTTTTAGCACTCAAAGTGTTACAATGTCAGGATCCGTCGATTTTATAGTTACAGCACAGAAAGTAGACTCCTCGACGTCACTTATCATTTGCTTAATCACACTAAAATACGATGGATGCGGTGTCACTTGCAAAGTTTTAGTATTTGGAAAATTGGAATGAATAATAGCATAGGGAACTTGAGAAAATTAGGAGTGTGAAGTGACCTCGACGTGACCAATCTCTGCGTTTCTACGATAGTGAGTGCGGAGAATTTAACGATTGTCTCTCAGGAGTCTTCTGTTAAGTGTTGTACCCTCATTACCATGAGAATTGTACTGTAACAAACTTCCTTTTCTACCAAGAAAATAGCCCTTCTTTTCTAATTGCACGTACAGGGTGCTCCAGGAGTAAGCAGACAAAATTTTATTTTTTACTTTTGGTACGATCTTGAACATATGATTCGAATCATATACTCTCTACATTATAAACAATTAATAAGTGCTAACTTTATTTAACAGTGTGTCATTTCGTACTATAAAATCGCCCACCTCCTAATTTTACTAATTGTAAGTGTCCGAGTGACTTATGGACAGAAGTACACGTTCCTTCGTCGCAACGGACGACACTATAACGCTCGCGTGGCCTCAGCCTAATCCGTCCTTCCCGGTTAACCGGTTAAAATTTCAGGGTCGATCAAGGGTAGGACTTGACGATCGTCTTTCACGAGTTTTCTACGGTGTGTCGTATCCTCATTTTCACGAGAATTTTGCGTCAGCAGACGCATAATCGGTCGAGATGCCCGGCGCACATGCAGCAGCGTCGTTCGCATTTCCGGTGAAAAAACAAGGAATCCACGAGAAGGAAACGTCGCCGTTTGTTTGCGCGCCGCTCGAAACGCGACCCCCGTGAAAAAAAATGCAAATCGACCGACGGAAAGACGACAGTTTTTCTTCGTCCGAGCAAGAAACGTTTGGTAACCGACTATCCTCCTTCTCTCTCTCATCCTCTCTCACTCTCTCTCTCTCTCCGTCTCTTTCTGTCTCCCTGCCTCTGTTTTCTGCTGCTCGACCTAATCTCCATTTTCCAGCGTCACCGGTGTGTCCTTTTCAAGATCGTGAATTATGGACCGGCACGAAAAGCTGCTATGTACACACCGACGGACCTAACTAAATGGTAATCGACGACGATTTATCTTCGGGCTCGATCCCGCCTATCCTGCTCTCTCAACCTCTCTCCGCCTTTCTCTTTCTCTCTCTCTCTCTCTCTCCCTTCCTCTGTGTGCGAGTGTATGTGCGTTCGGTGGTTCTACGTCACAGTTCGATCCGTGTAAGAGGCACCTGCCACTTGTTGAACCTTGTTTTTCTCGTGAAAAACAGAAAAGTTCCTGTCCCGTGGAGAAACGACCGCGCTCGGTTATTTGTAGGTGATACCTCGCTTCACGAATCGAAATTTTTGGTCAGGTTTTTGGTGTTTCCGTTTTTTGAGGCTCTGTTGCGGAAGAAGGATGTTGTTTGGGCGATCGCGGTTTGATGTAGAGCTTTGTGTAATTTTTGTTAGATTGGAACTGTGTTGGGTTCTGTAAGAGAGTTCTGTAGAATTGTTTATAATTTTGGGTTGTACTGAAGTTTGTTGAAAGCTGTTGATTCTTGCACTAGCATTTCAATAATACTTTGAAAGTGGCCTGTTCAGTGTGTTCGAAGATGTTAAACTTCAGATCAGGTTCAGAACTGTTAAAGTTTAAGTTAAGTTCAAGTTTCTTAAGCTCAGTTCAAGTATAGTTCAAATTCAAGTTTTTTTAGGTTGGGTCCAAATTCAGTTCAAGTTTGTTGAAAGTCAGCTCTAGCTTGTATCTGGTCGAATCCAGTCTCAGTTCAAGTATGTTCAAATGTGTTCCGAGTTACAGTCTATTTAAGTTCAATTTTAGGTCTCGTGTCTTCGAATTTAATTAAAGTTTAGGTCAGTTCAAGTTCAAGTTCAGTTCAAGTTCCTTAAAACTCAGTTAAAGCTTGTTCACACCCAATTCAATGTCATGCCTTTTTAAATTTAATTCTATTTCCCATGTATTAAAACTTTGGTCCAATTTGAAGTCTTTTCACATACAGTTCAAGTTTTCGTGACTTTAACTTCAACTCAAGTTCAGGTCTGTTGATGTTCGAGTCAAGTTCAAGTCAATTTCAGTTAACTTCAGCAGCAGTTACCTTGCGATCCCAGTTTTCAACCTGTCTACTTCCTCGATAAATAACTACTATAATTTACACGACAACAATGAACAAAAATTCATGAATGTACTATAAATATGTACGAATAAATCTGCAAAGATTCACAAAGATACGTCGCTTAATTTTTCCCCAAAAAATACCAAGGTATACTTTCAAAACAGTTCGAGAAAGGAGAATACTCTTTTAAAGAATCGTAGAAAAGAATAATATAAAAAGAGACATCCTATCGCACGAAGGTGTTCGACAGCAGAGGGATGTTCGACAAGGACCGAGCAGGGGGATGTTCGCGAACACGAGGACGGGGTAATTCGCAGTCGAGGCTGGAAGTCCGTGAACGTGGTAGCAATTATCGGGAATTAAACGTCCGGGAGTTCCGTTGGACGAGTGTCCTGGTTGATGCTGTTTCCTCCGGCGTCGGGGAAGAAATTTTAATAAGACCCCTCGAGCTCGCTTAATAAGATCCCGAGTTCTCGGAAGATCGTTAAAATACCTCGAAGGAAACTTTTCACCGGCTCGTTTGATATTGATTAATATCGTTCAGCTACCAGTGATCGTGCCTCGACGATTGCCAATTTACCGAAAAAATAAAACGCCTCGACTGTGCACCCCCGCCCTCTCGCGATTTCATTTAACGAAGTTCATCCATGTGTACAACACTTGCAATTTTATTTGTATGTTAAGTACGTAGAAAAGTTGTGGACATTTTATGTCAGTAGACTGATGTACGACCTTTATGCAATTTGATACATTCAAATACACAAAAGATATACTGAAGATGCACGCTGTGAGTGACACCGAAAATATGCTCGACGACGTTGAAAACGCAAAATATAGTTTTCTCGACCTTTCATTTCTTTAACTACAGTCAAATCAAAAGTATTGAACTCTAATATTGTATATTTACATAAACATTCGCAGTCCATATATCTGTAATTTTTATTAATATTGTTTTTTGTTGTAAGCAAAATTTGCAAAAAAAATGTTTAATATATTTTTTAAACGAATGAATTTTTTACAGAACCTGTTTACATAGATAAATGTAGCATTTAAAGATATGTAAGTCGTACATTTAAATATTTTCTTTACAGCGAATAGTTTCCGAGACAAACAACCAAATATGCAAGTCAAATTTGTAGACTGTTTTCATTCTTTGCAACACAACAGTTTTTAATATTTTGTGTGACCTCCGTGGCTATTGACAGTGGCCTCAATTCTCGAGGACATACTTCAAATGCAGCGATCTATGCACTCCTTTATTACCAGTGCACCGGCCACGCTTCCTGAATATTTTGTATAAAGACACCTTCAGTAGGATTGGATCTTTGGTAAACTAGGTGTTTTAGGGTGAACCATATATTTTCAACCGGGTTTAAATCGGGAGAATAGCCGGGCCAAGAAAAGCAGAGATACTTTGTTTTAGCACACAGAATTCAGCAATGAAATTATTTCACATACACGAGACTCACTTCATCTCGTTAGCAACATTCCAAACAACCTAATGGTGCAAACTTATACTTGCCAAACTTGACATAATCTTAATATTTTAAATCGAATCGTTTGAAATAGCCCTTGGTGTATTATAGGATGAGAAAACCAAGAGTTTCGGAAAAGTATGCTGCCGCTCAAAAGTATGTAGACACTTTCTTAATTGTAATAACTACCTGAAAGAAGTTGTTTTCCCGCTTTTCTTGAAAATACCCTTACAGATTATTCTTCGTTTGATAGCATAGCTATTTGAGAACGCATTTGAATACTTAACTCTGTTCTTCTTGTACCCATCGTGCTCTCGCAAGTGTTCAAACAGAAATAATTTCAATAGAACGACAGGACAGTCCTATGCTCTTACCTGAAGTTCTCTCGCATTGAATCATGATTCTAAATATTTATAGTAGTCTAAAGGAGACAGAGAATCACACTACAGCAATTCAGTCATCGTGAAATGAAAGAAGAAATCCTTAGAAACCGTCCGCACGCAACAGAATATAATACAGTGTAGACACCGCACAAAGTTTTAATTATTCAAAATATTTAAGTAATTAAATTACTCAATATAATAATACTAGAGTACATTAAATATTCGTAATAAACTTTCACAATAAACATCGTTTAACAGTAACAATTTATATCATGCAACATTGGTTCATTAAAAATGGCAAGTGTCAACATACGTTTGATCATTGACATTTGATCTATCGGTACAGGACGCTTCAGATACCCGGGTGCCCCGGTTGCACAACAACCGTGAACATTTTGGTTGGCCACATAAGGGTTAACCCTGAACAAATCCATTGACTCCGCTGTTACAGCAATTTCTCCTCCCATCTGGCTCCGAGCGGGCAAGAAAAGGAGTTCCGTGTTTGCCAGCCGTTTCGAATACCAAATTTCTCGCGGGTCACGCGGCGAATAGCGAAAGAAGGGAATAATTCGGGCAACGGCACGCGCCCGTGGCGTGACAAATGATTCGAGGCATCGAGTTCACGCACGACCGGGCAAAACGCTCGCCCGCTTTGGCGAAACGACTCCCAGGCCCCATAGAACGGGTCCATGGCTCGTGCTCCGTCTATTTCTTTGTTTTTGTTTATCGAGCAAACGGTGGCGCGTCGATACCGCGTAGCAAAGATTCGAGGAAGCCGCGTCGATTTTTCACGCGCTCCGTTAGCCCGTGTCGCCCGTCGCGAGAAACAATATTTTCCGAAACGGCCGCATAAACCGACCATAAATTTCCTCCGCCGCCTGCCACCTCCTCGAGCACCGTATTACGCTCCTTGAACCGGTCTCGCGGAAATATGAATGCTCCCAGAGAGCGATTTCCCTCAAAGCTGCGCCGAGCCTTGACTAATTTATATTTTCCAGTCCCTCAGAGATACCGCCAGTCCCTCCGGATATGAATTTTGTGTAATTTTATTCTGCGGTGTTTTGTAGTTGATAATGGAGATCTTTCGCGAGTTTCATTTTTGTACCGTCTCCAGTCTGTTCATGCGGGTGACTCGAAGCGACGAGTAAGCTCTTTTTCACTGGAAAGTCGCTGCTGTCAGTTCATCTGTTATTGTACTGTAACTTTTATGTAAAGGGTGGTTAAAGGTTGCATAAAGTGAGCGACACGATTTTATCTGATTATGTAGCAGTCTTTTCTAACTAAATAATTCAATATTCTAATGATATGTATTCAGAGAATCTCATGAATCTTTGAGCGGTGAGTCTTGCTTCGATATTTCCGACGTGTCTTCTACGAAGTATAAATCTATTTAAACAGCTCTATAACCTAACGTGTCTTTATTACTGCTTCGGGAGTTCTAAAATGTCGTTTATAGGTCTCGAAGTCCACTTAAGTAGCACTATATTCTGATGTTGTACATGCAGACAGTTCCATAAATTCTTAGTGTCACTCCAAAAACCACAAAGTGTCTTTTAGAAAACACGAATCCGCTTTAATAGCTCTATGTTCTGATGGATAGTTTGATAGTCCCTTGACTCCATAGTCTTACTTTAAGAATTTCAAATTGAGCGCTTTAACGATTCTCCAGTGGCCTTTACAAAAGTTGAGTCTACCAAAATGGTTGCATGTCGTGATGATACTGATGGTGTATAGTCTGATGGTTCTATGAGTTTATTATACTTCTACTGATTTTATACACGTATCAAATATTTTATTGAGTTCTATATCACATTGAAACTCCATAAAGATCGGTATGTGTGAATTGGTGTACTACACCAACATACTGTAATCGATATACGGTGTATATCAATCGGTGGAGTACACAGTGTATGACGTGATGGTGTATCGTGTGATGGTTCCATGGGTCTGCTATACTTCTACTGATCTTATACTCGTATTAAATATTTTATTGAGTTCTAGATTACATTGAAACTCCATAAAGGTCGGTATGTGTCGGTAATCGGTGGAGTATACAGTGTAGTTTATATACCTTGTTAGTACCGTTCTAATAATTATGGTCGTTAGTACACGCGTATTCCGACAATCTTAGGAGCCTTTACTCTTATCTTGACGCATCCTAACAGCTGAAGTCCACTAAACCACCTTGTATCCTCGTAACGCGTATTTGGATAATCTGGCCAGTTTCTTTACGATCTGAATAGAGAACCGGTTGTGCAAATAGAACGAGGAAAATCGGCTATCTGGAGGAAATTTCAAAACACGTTGTCAGCCATGCTGTACTCGTAAAAGCGCCGAGGGTATGGCTCTTCAGCGTCCCTTCTACGTGCGTAAACTGCCGTATCGCCGCTTAGCCTTCGTTCCATCGTCTAAACAACTGTTTTACTTGAAACGTAGGCGCGAGTTATGTGGCCCCCAACAGAGTCCCTTCGTAAAGGCATGTCCTTACGCTGCTGACAGACTGACGGACTCGTTTGGTCGTTTTCTGCGTGCAATATCTCGACATGGCCGTGCTCGTAACCTCCCAGCGTTATCGCAGTCTAACACGGACTGATAAAACTGCCGCCAGGTGTGTCGAAATTGTACGCGGAGGTCCTAGATTTTCAGTTTATGGCGCTGCAGCGAGATATGGTGCAGTGGACGCAAGAAGGGGTGAACGTTCAAGGTCACTGCAGCTACCCCCACTCGAACGCTTGGCTATGGGTTCACCGTATGGGAATTATGGTGGTTATTATGTTCAATATTCAGGAGACGGATGACCGAGGCTTGCAATAAGCAATCTGGTTTTGATTGTTGTAGGATGTTGTTATTATCCTAGCGTTTGTTTAATTAGATGATGTGTTAGAGTGAATTATAATACGTTAGAGTGAATTTAAATACGTTCAGGTTTTTAAATTTTATTTTTAACTTCTTCTTAAGGATTAAGGACCTCTTTCATGTATATTATTTTTCTCAGATGTTCTTGAACTTTTTTCAGTGTTCTCTCCTTTATTTAGTAGATTTCGATTTATACTGAATGCACACTACTGGACAAAAGTTTCGAATCACTACGTGAAGTAGGACAAACAGGATGTTTTTAAGAAGAGAAGAGATAAACACCCTTAAAATAAACGTTTCTAAAATTGAGTATATTCTTGGTAACATCTGGTATATTGATGATGGATCAGTACAAAATTTAGCAGGGCATTCGATTTTGGTAGAAATCGGCGAGCGATTCCAAACTTTTGGCCGGTAGTGTATCTATAATACCTGAAGAGGATAATGTATAAAATTATGTAATAATGTCTGAAGATTTGGAAGTAGCTTTTGGAGACGTTAAATGAAAAATTTGTTTCTGTCAGTTACAAAGAAATTATATCAAACAATTTTGTGTATGTACATGGAGTTATGTATTGAGGTACATTAACAACGATTGTAGTAAGGTCATTAACCTTTTCTGTTTTCTCCCCTTCCTTTTGATTCTTAATCTGTATCCAAGGCTCATGCAATAAAGACGTATTATTATTATTATTATTTTGTGGCTATTAAAATAAAGAGCGAGCCGAAAGAAAACTTAATGTCACAGTGGAGGGGGTGATAGTAATAATTTGGAGGTCAGTACATGAATATTGTTGAAAAGGCAGCTTTTAGAGTGAAACCTGAAGATCAAGTAATAACTCTTAACGCAGACTCGATGATTAGGCCATAAAGACCGTATTATCGAGTTATTCGAAAGGAACGAAAAGTTCTGGCGAAGGAAGAAATTTCTCGTGATATAATCGAGGATTATAAAACGTGGAACTTTCGTAGTTCATCGTTCCCGTTATTAACGAAGAACTTTCGAACGACACTATATAAAACGTGTCGAACTAGTTCCACGGGAATTCCTGGCAAACTGCCTCGAAATATGAACTGCTACTCGTTTGGGGACCGTCGTGATCGCTGGCACTTGGAAACTGCCCTAAATTCAATCAACGCCCGATAGCATCGATCTCCGGCGGCTATAATTAAAAATTCATAGTCACATGAAGAAATGCACTAAAAATGAAAGATGGATCCAATTAACTTACTTCGAACGCCATTCTTTATTAGAACACTTGCATAACCCCTTCAAGGATGCTGACGAACACGTGTGTGCTACAGTGAAAGCATAAGATTCAGTAATCGTATACACTATTTTAATGTAGCGCATACAAACAGCACAATCTGAAAATTGTACACAACTAACATAACTACAAAATTGTACACAGAAGACATAACTTCAGAATTTCTAAGAATATCAAACATTTTGCAATGTCAAAATGAGACAGACACGGTTTAAGGTATTTTCAAGAAATCTTATACTTTCTACCAACCTAGTCCAACACAAGACAATTGATAAATTAAAACAACAAGCGCGTATGTTTGCTTACTCTGTAACACAGAGATGGCCATCCGGAGCAAAGCCTGGGTCCACTTTACCCCCACTCTGTGTCCATTCCCCTCACGGAGGTTGTGGTCCGGGTATGACGTCGAAAACATCGGTAATTGTCGATGAGTACTATTTCTCAAGAAACTGTGACGTAATAAGAATAATTATTTGTTGATACACATGTATGACATCAGTTTTATTTAGGGATTAAATCTCTACTTTCTTATCACGTGAGGGGAATGGACGGAGAGTGGGGGTAGGTTGGAGCCAGACCTTGCTCCGGATGGCCATCACTGGTATAAAGCGTGGAGCATTGTCTGTTCAAATCCTCCAATAATTTCATAACCTTCCTTAGAATTCTCTCAAATTTGATAAGTACCCTAATACTTATGGACAGGGGTGTAGAACTGATTTTCTTTCGAATATTCGTAAAATCGCCGCAAAAGAGGTCGGAGAAGAAAATCTGCGGTAATGTTTACCTTCCTTGATTCGACCGGTGAAGGTTTCCTCTCCTCGACAGTCCAATTTATGTAACGCTCCGTTACATAAATACAGACCGCAGGGAACGCGTAAACACGCGGAGGATTGTAAACAAAAGTTTGTGGGTCGAGCCAGTTCTTAATACATTCGAAGTGGAAAGTGCGGTCACTTATTTATCCACTCGATGTTTACGGCGATATGTTTGACAAGCAACGGCCGCGCGGCCGGCTGTTTAATTCGTTTTGGAGGTCGTAATGAGACGGGCAAACAACAGCCATTGAAATATGATTCGTTTCACCGAAATCGAGGACGATCCTGAAGTTTTGCCAAGTAACCGTGACAAAAAATGACCGGTGTCGGTTCTCTGCAAATGCAACGAGCCTTCAATTACCCTGGAAGACAGTTAATTTCGTCATTTTTGTGTTTTATACGTTTCACATGAAATGCCTTGTTTATTTGATTGTTATAGTGTGTATTTAATGATATTCGATCGTTATTGCTTGAATGTAGATTTTCATGTGAGTACAAGGTGTTGAACATCGATATTTTTACTTCTTTCACCTCTTCTGGAATATATTTGTATATTATCTTTCTCAGGGGCTTCTAACTTTTACTTAATTCTTTGTATTTCCATTAATGGTTTTGAATTTATATTCAGCAAGTATAATCTTTATTAATCTTCAATAAATTTGTTCTTGAAAAGGATGTTTAAAAGGATTACAGAGAAAGAAAACTTGTATATATCGATTAATGTACCCTAAAATATGAGTGTATCGCTTGTCGAGCGATAATGTGATCGCAACATCGCTCATCGCATGATGCAGACCTCTATAGGCGTTCAACAAAATTGCTCATAATATTACATCATTTGTTACACGCATTCAGTGTTCGTTTTAAAATTTGTTGGAGACTCCTTTCTCCTAAATAAATTTATTTTTACTTTTTAGTGCCTGGAAAAGTCTCAGGTGTGCAGCATTATACGCTGCTCTAATTGTAAGTTGACCGCACACTATACTTACAATTAGTTTTACATCAGAGTCTAGGGCACCAATAATTTTAAGTTCGAATATAGAAGAATTTTAAACAATCACGAACTAATAATGCTACCATGAATAGTTTCGCCATAACACTGTCGAATGTTTCTTCTCTTTCACATAATCTCCTCCTCAGCATATTCACCTGGCGAACAGGATGTTTATATATAAATTCGAGCTTAGGAGAATTTTCAACAACCGCAGAGTGGTAAAAATATTATAAATGGTTTTGCCATGAGACGATCAAATAATGCGTTTCTTCCCTTTCTCATGGCCTTCTCCGCACGATACTCGCCTGGCGAACAGGATGTTTTTCTTTAAGCTTCGAACATAGGAAAATTTTGAACAATCATAAAATAATAAAAATATCATCAATAGTTTCGTAATAACACCGTCGGACGTTCCTTCTCTTTCTCATGGCCTCCCCGGAATATTCACCTGGCGAACAGGATGCAGGAAAACTTCTATCACTGAAGCGTAACTGTACCCACCGCAAATGACGATTATTCCTACTGCGGGCTTCCACCGAATCGTCAAATCGTAAACGTTGTTTACAGGATGTGACGTAACGAGAATGCCATTATTCCTCGTGATATTAGCAGTTACCTACGTCCCCCTGTGGCCCCACCCCACCACCGCGACTTTACCGCATTCCCTCTCGTTCTACCTCTTTTCTTTCGGAGTCGGCACGTTTCTTCTTCGGTTTTCCGCTCCCTCCTCCGGTGATTCGCGGCAGGATGCATCGGCCTGTCAACGGCTAACGGTATTAAACGCACGCCGTTGCAGTCAAAGAAAGAGAAAAAGAGAGGAGGAAAGGAGCACGGGGAAGAAAAAGGAGGGACGATGAAGCTTCCTGCTTCTTTCCGCAATTTCCGCGTCGGAATCGCGGCTGATTATCATTCCTCAGGCCGACAATGAGAGGAAAATAATTAAGCGACGGACGATAATTAAGTGCTGAAACGTGTATTCCGGACTGAGGCTCGTTTCCTTCATCGACCGTGCTCGAATACGATTATACTCTTTTTTTTTCCTTCTGGACTCTGGGTCAACCCTGTTACGCGGATAGGCGCTAGCCAAACTGTGTCGCACTGTTTTTGACAAACAGTTTCGAATCACCGACATCTGGAGTCTTTAGGTCGAAAGCTGTACTCAAGTAGCCAACTTGAGAATCAGTCACCTATGATAAAGAAAATCCATGTGAAGGTACTTCTGGGGCAGAGCGCTTCTTTCGATCTGGAACCTTCGGTGTTGCGAGTGCGACGTTAATGAAGTCTTCTGAGTTTGTGTCATTTTCTAATTGCGTGAATAAACTATTCTACACTTGGCAAAAGTCAGTATTCTTCTGATTCCGATTCCGTTATATGTTGGAATCTCGTGTATTCCCCCGTGATGTATATCCAGCTTCGTAACAACCCTTTGCGGACGGACCAGTTGGAAGCTGACAATGAGTGAGCGCTCTGTGGAGTAGGTTCCCTAGCATGATTGAATCACTTTCTCTAGTACTGACTGACACGAACGAAATGACTTTCTGAACGGTGGAGACTGATTTGTCGAAAGAAAGGCAATGGAGCTACTCTGCTAACTCTAGAAGCATCAACTTTGTCCTCCTGGGATATTTCTGTCAGCTGCAACAATATGGAAAAATTTTGTATAGTACTTATATGGCATGGAAGATACCTAATGTGTCGCAATTATTTCTTATGTGACTGGAGGCGTAAAGAAGATTTGAAGGCCAACTTCAAGTAATCTTTTACTTTTAATGCAGTAGCTGTTGCTCATCGTCGGACGACTTCAGCAAGCTGTCATTAAAGGTTTTCACAACAGACTTCCGACAGTAGACACTTTGTTGAGAGAAACTCGTGTAGATTCATCAGAGACACATCTGACAATGATTCAGACAGTCTTGTTATTCAGTGTTTTGTAAACAGCTGGTGATTCATGAAAATGTGGCGATAAGACGGATCCAATGCATACCTGTGACTTTGAAGCGAGTGGATGATCAGGTACTCTGTGGAAGGTATTGAAGTGTATCAAAAAATTATCTTCTCGACTATAAATGTTTGTAACTAGATGATGAAACGGGACTTTTGGTATCAGGGTAAAACAGGAGTTCTCCGGATCTTGTTTAGACGACGTTAGTCTGTTTTTTGTGGATGGAAATGGAATACTGACAGTTCATGGTGGTTCGAAATTTACCTAAAACTGTAGGCCCCCAGAATTACCTGGACTGTAGCAGCACATGCTAAATTACACCTCCTGTTTACCTAAGTTAACGTCAACAGCAGCAGCATGTGTACTCCTTGCTTCATGATTCTTTGGTGATAGACCATTCGACTTTGCTCTATGAATTATTCTGTCGAAAAACAAGGGGCAGAAAACACAGAGAAGTTTTTAGAAACCCATAATATTGTATTTGGTATAGCCATTGAAGTGACCTGGCAGAGTGATTAGTATTTGACGCCAATACCATGGCAATAGTCGAACTTCTTCCTTCAGGCATATACTCACTGTAGCATTCACAAAGTAAGAAGAAGGAAAAGTTGTGACATGCAGAATGAATGACCTTCAGAGGCCTAATTGGAGCGTCTTCACTGTAGCATTGTGGCGGCTTTCCACGTACCCGCGATATAAACATCGGTACGTGGGAACTGCGACGAGTTCCGGTGGATCACACGCGCCGCAAGGATGACGAAATCCTCGGCGTGTGGACCCACTATCGATTACGCGGAACTCGGGCAGATTAAGCCGAAAAGATAATCGTCTAACCGAGAGAAGCGATTGAGAGTGCGGGAGATTTCATTCGGTTTCCCAGCCTCGAGGTGAGAAGGATCGCGCGATTCGCCGAGCGCAAATCTCATGTAAATAGTTTAGTTTAAATATATATATATATCGTAGTAATAGTTTGACTGTTAGTTTTATTCACACATGAAGCACCGAAAGCATCAACGAAACTAATTGTGTCATTGCTAGAGGATATTACAAATAGACTTTAATTCTCAGTCGCCAGGTGTTTAAGTCAAACTTTGTAATGGAATGCGTGTGCAATGATGAATAATCGTTTTAGAAAATGAATGCCCGAAGAAAGTCATCGGTCAAACGAATTGAATGATTAACAGGGGTCTATCTATCTAACAGTGTGCTGATGATAGATCGAACAGTACGTTAGAATGGACATCTGGTCTTCAGGTTTTATTAATAATGTTCAGCCATTATGGTTCGTAATAGCTATTCAGGAGAGAATGCTAATTAAAACTTTGCTTCAGTCGAGCTCAGTGTATCAGAAGCGATTACATCATTGTTTCGCTTACTCATTCATTATGACTCAAATTAAATTCAAATAGTTCGGTAAATTATAGCTTCTTTGGTATATTCAGATCTAGGGTTAGGCTAGAATCTTCTACTTTCTGCTCTAATTCGTACATGTATTAAACATTATAGAGGAACAATTTTATTTTGTAAAAGGAATATATGTTCTCCAGGATGCAAAATATAATTCGTTATTTATTGAACATTACATTTATTTACTTTTACCTGGTATAGGAGGATCTGCATTATTCGAACTATAATTAGAGACAGGGTGACTCATGTTGTAATTATGTTTCGCATAAACATGGTAATTTTATTTTAGAATGTAAAATACCCAGTGCTGTGAAATTGGGTGCACAGTGTCACTGATAATAATTTTAGCTTGTAAAAGACGTAGGATGATCAAGTTTCAAAGTACCTCTTGTATTCTACTATATTCACAGCATCTTTGTGTTTCAAGAACATCTTCTTCAAAGATATCAGTACATATGTGCCATGTGTGCATTTAGGTTTTTTTAAATCCATGTATTGTTAATATACTATAATATTAAAGTGATAATAAAGAACTCTGAACATTCATTAGTTGTAACTCATCCCTGAAGAGATTAAATCATCTGTTTCTCTTGTACATATATAGACCCACATATTTCATTTCCTGCAATTCTCATTATCATATCAATACTAACATAATTAGAAACAAAGCACTGTTTTTTTTTGTCTAAACGAGAAAGCTGTTCAAAACACTCTAGAAGGATCATTAATAGAACATGAAACATACAAAGAACAAGATGAATTATTACTCCTCACATTTATGTGTCTCATAATCAGCATTGAACACAATAAGCTTTATTCCACATAATAACAGTTTTCCAAAAATGCATGAATTTTCCAAACAATACCACCCAACACAGTCGACCCGAAATAACTCCAGGTCAACCCAGAAACCCCACCAGAGAAAGCATCGCCCTTTTAACCATGTTCCGAAGAAACAGATCTCAACATATTTCGAAGAAACGGAACTCCACGGGGATGCAGGTGAAAACGCGTGAAACGCAATTTTCATTTAAATCCTTTCCGTCGCCGTGGAAGAGAGGTCGTTTCCCAGGAGACTTCTGTTCCCTGAAGTAACCTTTCCTCGCATAAAAGAAGTCAGAAGCTACCCTCTGCCGTAACGAGGATACCGTAGCCGTTATCTCAGGGTGGGAAGGGAGTTCGAGCCTAAAACAACAACTCATTTTCAGTCGATAATTTACAGTCGTCCTGCAGCACAGGACTCGTCCTGAATTTCCAAAGCGATGTTCCTGGAAGGTCGCCATTAGTCGATCCTTTGTGTCAATAGATTAGAAAAGAGCACCGCCTCCGCCATCGCTTTCTTCCGCTCGTGTTACTTCACCCCTCAGTTTTTCCTTTCTTCGTCCCCGCTCTTTTTCTCACAGCCAGGATTATCCTGGCGGCGTGTTTTTTCCTTTCCTCGCCCGGTTGGAATTTTCTCATTGTCCTTGCTCGTGGAAAAGAGGAGAGATACGGAGGATAAACGATGATTCTTAAGAAAAGGATCCACGAGGATTAGCGGCCGCACGATGTTAATCGTAAGGAATCCACTTAACTCGCGAGGATTTCCGCTCGGGGAAATGAACAGCCGCGGCGCGGCATCTTACGCGGAAATTTGCGCTTTCTTTGTCCGAGTCGCGGTTATTGAAAAGCCTGCGAACCATGCCACCCGATGATCGTTGTCGCGCTTTTTCGTTTTGGTCTGAATTTGCGAAATCCTGCGAGAAACGCTGTGGAAAATTGATATCGCGCTTGGTGGAAAGTAATTAATATGGTTTTTGTTTAATTTGTTGAAAGCCTTATACTGATCTCGGTTGGAAGAAGAATAAACTGTATAGAAGATGATTGTTCTTAGAAGAGATTGGGGTAGTATTGGTAACTCTTTCTATAGTCAACAGTTTATAAGAAAAAACTGGCTTGTCAACTGTTTCACCAAAAAGAAAGGAAAGAAAATTGTCTGCAGGACCCGGATGACAAACACGAGGCAGGAAAGGTCGGGAAACGTATGCAGCATGCGAAATTTGTAAAAATATGTACATATTTGGTGGACATGATGAATCCTCCACTGAACTTATGCGCACATAAAGTTACTTTAAAATATAATATGATAAACTGAGTGAATTTACTAAATTTCAATGGAACATGACATAATGGACTACTAACATTAATTTAATGGTTAAGCGAAAGTGGGTGAAATATCACCCATGAGTATCTTTTGTGTAACTATTATTTCTTTTGTTTACTCTGCGTGAATCCTTCCAGAACCACTCTGAAAAATTGATGTTACGCTCGCCAAAAAACAAAGAATGTTTTTTAATTTTTTAATCCCGAGTACAACGAGAATTTTAGGTCATCGCGCAAGTATCGTCGTTTTTAAATAAAACACCAAGCGAAAGTAGGTTTAGAGTTGCAGTTATTTTTAATTATAGTGATGCTGAACATGTTAGAGTCCTCCTTCTATTATCTAACAGTTCTTCAATTTAATTTTGAACGAGCTTTTATTGGTTTATGATTATTCGTTTCGGTTGCTCTGTGAAAATTCTTCCATAAAAAGTCAGGAAAAATGATACTACGCCCATGAAAAAATACTGAATAATTTTTACTTAATTTTTTATTTTGAAAGACGATATCTGTTCGCATTATTTTGTAAGTGTATAATAATTTAGCTTCGAATATGTGTAATATTTTGCAGCATCTTATTCAAATTGAAATACCGGATTTTTGTTTATAGAATTTTTTTACTACATTTCAGCCCCTTCCGCAATCAGCTTCCTGACAATGAGCGAAATTAGATTTTTCTGGAACAACCCTTTACCTGAAATCAAACTAATTGCGTCTGAAGCAGTAAATGTAAATGTAAAAGACTGACCACTGTAATAGCTTCTGCTTAACTATTAAAAGCGATTACTGTAGAAGCCTCCCGTCCACAATAACTTCAAAGTATATACATTTCATACTGTCGGGTTACTGGAGCGGGAATAAATGTTTAAAGCGAATATAAACGTAAGGATTCTCGGTTCGCTTCGCTTCGTAAGAGCCAGGAGACGGAAATCGAATACTGCTGTACAATGCACTGTACAGGATGTCTCCAAAGTGCTGCTACAAAACTTGTTGGCGAATTCCACAGGTGACAATCAGCCTGGAGGTTCTAATAAACATGAGTCTTGAAACTATTTGTCCCTAAACGACGTGCAAATGAAGATTGTAACGAGATTCCTTTATACAGGATGTTCCAAGGTAAGTGGTGCTTGAAAACAGGGTCTAGAATTTTGATTTTTTTAAATAATAGTAGAGTACATACTATTTTCTGTTTTTAATGTGGGATCTAATGGTATAAAAATTAAATTCTTTAAATTGTTTTTTACAGTTCATTTCAAGGACAACTTGTATTTTTTTAAATGAAACGATATACCTTTTCGCTAAAATTTTCTTACATAAACAAAACAAATTCATAAACCTCGCACTATATCAGCCTACATTAGAATAACTGAATGTTAAATGATTGAAGATTGCATACGAATGTATGTCCCAATCTAACAATAAGTGACATTTCGAAACTGCGCCTCAATTATTAATATTTTTTACAATAGCAAATGACAAGTCTTTTCTGTTTTTGACGTATAATCAAATGATATATACATTGAATGTTTTAATTGCCTTTAAAAGCCATTTCAAAGTCAACTTGTTTCTTCTTAATGCGTTGATAAACTTTTTTACTGATATTATATTAGATAGGAAAGGTGAATTATTACAATGCGGAATGTTATGTTAAATAATTGGGTTTTAAAGCTGACGCAGTCACGGTGCCTTATTCATCATTTACATACTACGGATGTTTGTGCAAATACAGCTTTTAAGATTTAAACGTTATTTATTTTAATGTAGTTACTGAAATGAAACTATAATAAAACTATATTTTCCGCTCCAAGTGTTACAAAATTTATTTCTGATTTTATCTACTACGTAGAATGTGCATCTTTCACGTATTCAAATATGTTCAATTGCACAAACATCCGCTGTCTAATAATTTATACAGGATGCTCCATAATTGGCGGTACAACGGGAAATGAAGCAATTCTAAGCGAAAAAATACACCGAGAATGTGCAATAAAATCAGTTCACAGAAATTGAAAATTCACTAGGTAAATTCACTAATTATATTCAGACTCAGCAGATGAATTTTCAAAGTCATTTTTCTTCAAAACATTTTCAATATATTCAATACATTCTTTTACATATAATCACCTTCTTGTAGTGTCAACTATGGAACGTCCTGTACATCTAAAAAATAAACAATTTTAATCTTAACGTCTACCAGAAGCTTTTCCCTCATTTTTCACCAACTGTGGAACATCCTGTACATCTAAGAAATAAACAATTTTAATCTCCACGTCTACCAGAAGCTTTTCCCTCATTTTTCACCAACTATGGAACATCCTGTACATCTAAGAAATGAACAATTTTAATCTCCACGTTTACCAGAAGCTTTTCCCTCATTTTTCACCAACTATGGAACATCCTGTACATCTAAAAAATAAACAAGTTTAATCTCCACGTTTACCAGAACCTTTTCCCTCATTTTTCACCAACTATGGAACATCCTGTACATCTAAGAAATAAACAATTTTAATCTCCACGTTTACCAGACGCTTTTCCCTCATTTTTCACCAACTATGGAACATCCTGTACATCTAAGAAATAAACAGTCTTAATCTCCACGCCTACTGGAAGGTTTTCCCTCATTTTCACCCACAGAATTCGTTGAGAATTTCCGGCACAGGACTTTGGAGCGCGCCAATGCTCCGTTACAATCGCGGAATGACCGTGCGAAGTATAATTTACATTAGGCACAGCGTGAACCAGTTTGTTTTCGAGTTTCTTGCCGGCGCCTGCGACGCGACGAAACTCCTCCGATTTTTACGAGCTCCTTTGTTCGCTCGCTTTAATTGTCAGGTACCGAGCGTTTTACGACCCCCTCGCTTCCCCCCTCTGTCTCTGTTTCACTCTGTTGTTTCGAGGCTGTTGAATATGTACCGGTTTTTCTTGCGCGCGAGCGAGTAATTGGGGACAGAAGTGCGGTTGTAAGTTGTTTTCCACCGAGGAGATAATTGTTTCAGAAATTATTTCCAGCACTGTAACGACGCTGTAACAACGTTGTACAATTTTCAGTAATAGGCGCTGATAATAGACCCTGATCAACCCCCTGAGCACTGAAATTTTTGAAAAAGAATGTAGCACACTGTGCTCGAGTTTTTTGAGGTAGAAGGCACGTTAAATGGACTGTTTTATCATACTGATGTGAATGACGTGGATTTATTTTCAGTATGTTGTAACAATGTTGTACAATTTTCAGTGATAGACGCCGACCAACCCTCCGAGCACCGGAATTTTTAAAAAAAATACCTTCACTGTGTGCTGGAATTTTTCGAGGCAGAATGGAAGTTAAATTGAATGTTTTATTACAGTGACGTGCGTGACATAAATTGTTTAGTTGTTTCATGGCTCTGATACTGCAAAATATGCAGGGTCAGCCACGCAATTGGGTTATATCTCGACTTTGGTTGGAGTTAGAAAAAAGCCGTAGAGGAAAAAGTTGAATGGCATTAGAAGGTCCACTTTCCTACGACTTCACTTTTTTTACGACAGCAACGATGCACCTAAAAAGTACAAATGCACTTTTTTTTTAAACAGAACTGTATATTTCTTTTTACGTAGACGGATTGTTCGAAATATTGTACGTAAAACCTATTAGGGTACAATGTTAAAGAAATCAATACTTCGTGAGATATTTCAGGTTTTCGATTAACAGTAACAGCCTACCTACGACGAACTTATTGTGGCAGTTTTGGAACATACAGTACAACACCATGGCCGCCACGTTCTATTGATTTAACTTCTCTTGACTTCTTTTTATGGGGTTACCTCGAGGATAAAGAGTACTCGCGTCCATTTGTTTCTGTGGAACGCTTCAAAGAACGAATTAGATTACATTGTTCAGACATAAACAGTGATGATATTAATTCTGTTACGAAGGACATAAAGAAACGAGTTATGAAGTGCATAAGACTTATAAAAAGTTTGAAATGTCTCATGAATTGGTAATTTTTTTAACGTTGTACTCTAATATTTCTTTACAGAGAACGTTCCGAAGAATTGATCTACGTAAAAAAGTGTACAGTTCTATTTAAATAAATAGTGCATTTGCATTTTTTAGGTGCATCGTTGCACTTATTAAGAAGGTGAAGTCGTAGAAAAATAGAACTTCCTACACCATTCAACATTTTCCTATCCCTACTCAAACTCAAAATACACCCCACTCCAATTGCATGGCTCACCCTGTATAATGAAGCACATACAGGGCGCTCTTGAACTATAACTGCAGACTCTACAGGCTACTGTAACTTATTGAAAACAAAGCAAGTCTTGACGGATGTATGTATGGAAACGAGCCGTTACAGAAACCCTGAATTTGATTTCCTAGGAATAAACAAGTGTGAACAGAGTGCTTTACTTAATTTCACTGTCACTCCAAATATCATCTGAAAGTTTCACAACCTACTATTTATCGAAAATGCGTCTATCGAAGCACTTAAACCTATCACAGAATAATTTAGTACCGTTCACTGAATGTTTAATTTTGAGAAATGAATGGACTATTCATCACCGTATGCACAATCAACGCAGGCCAGTGGTTCTCAAATTGATTTTGTCGCGGAACCCTTATACGATTTTCCAAAAATCTCAATTTATTAACCACGTGGGTTGGAATAACGTCTATTACACGTGATAGCTACTTCGTGATAAGAGTGAATTGCACGTGGCCTACTCGTGGTCTGACCTTTTCACTTTGATAACGATTTTACTTATTAAATAGACACTTATAGCACACATAGTCGTCGATTAAATTCCAACCCGAGTGGGTAAGACATTAGATGAAACAAAAATTGTTTTAGTGAGAGAAGTTATTCATATTGAAAGAGGCATATAATAAACTATACATGAAAATAAAAAACAACTCTGTTTTTAATTGTTGTAAAATAAAATTAATAAAAAGGAGACTAATGCGAAGAACGTTGCTGCTTCTTGGACTCCAGGAAGTTTGATTGAAAAGCATCTTATCTTATGGGACCCCAGAATTTTTTCACAAAACCGACTTTGGGAAACGCTGGCGCGGACGATCGCAATTGCATCGACCGACCGACTTTTTTTCACCTATATCCGTGTCGCGAGTGAAAATAAAACGCGAGTACCGCAAAAACAATATCGAGATCTATGCTCGGTGATAAGGAAAGGTCTATCCGGTTAGGTACACGCGATCACGGACGTCAGCCAGCACGTCATTGGTTCTGAACGTGTCAAGCTGTCACGCGGACCATTGGTGAATGGTAAATAAAAGAGAATGTTCATTACGGATCGAGGGAACCGGCTCAACAACACCTGTTGAACTGTTGCCCGATTTTTATTTTCTTTTTGGCCATCTCGAAAAGAATATCGATCGTGTTACAGTAGAACCTCGATCATCCAAAAATTGATCATTCTATGTCAACTGCAGGCTAAAATTATTATTAGTGACACTGTGTACTTAATTGTATACCGCCGTGTATTTTATATTGTTAAATAAAATTGTCTATCTCACATGAAATATAATTAAAATGTGAGTAATCTTGTTACTAATTCCAGTTCGGATAATCAAGGTTTTCCTGTGCTTCAAATAATATGAATGAGGAAGGTGAAAAATGAAAACTGGAAATTAAGTAGCTGTAGATAGAGTGGTCAAAGTTTCTGAACACTTTACATTACTAATTATACTTGAAACGATTCATAATAAATTCTTAGTAAATTTAGATGTATAAATAAGTCGCTCAGTTATAGTAAATTTCTCTATTTCATTAACCAAGTACATGAATACTTATAACGTTATCACTTTTCTCTAATTTTCATTTCATGGAGATGATCACTTTGGCTTCCGAGCGGCTTAAATATCCTTAAAAAAGGAGGATCACACATTCCAAGTTCTCTCTTTAATTAATTTTTAAAATTCATTTGAATTATCTTACTTCAAAGTAGGACCAGAAAATTAACCGGTGGGTCATTATTGCCGCTGTGTATTGAGAAGCGACCCATTCTAAATCGAAACGAGCAATTATTGAGAATTACCTCTTAATTAACCCGGGGCTTCATCCGTCCATTGAAGGAAATAATCGCGTGAAAATAGTATGGTTCACGCAATTTCCACGAAAGAAGTAATAAATAGAATCCTATTAAAAGATAAACGGCTACGGTTTATGGTTCTCTGGAAGTAATCCTCTCTTCCCTGAGTTCTCGTTAATTTTTTACATTAATTCAATAGTTCCGCTGATCATCCGTCGGTGAACCCTGCGTCATTCTGTTCTCAGGAAAGTGAATATTAAAATATGTACAAGGAAACGGAGGATACACGGTTTAATAACACGCGTGATGCGGTCTGTTACAATGTCTACTGTATATACAGGGTGTTTCACCTAACTTTAGCACCTGAAGTACAAGTAATGTTCTGTTTAATCTCCGATTCTTGAGAACGCTAATAGAAACAAAGCCATGTTGATGAACAAGTCGAAGATGAAACAGAACATGTGCTATGGCACCGAAATTATACAGAAAACTTTGTTTCTACGACCTTTGGTGACTTTGAAATTAGTCTTGCAGGTCATTGAATTTCTTTCTGAAATAGCTATCATGTACAAATAAATAAAATATAGCATACCGTTTGAAAAAACAAAGTTGATCTTCTTATCTCATTAATCCTTCCCAAACGAATTAAATTATTATTACTATACAATGGTCCCCACAAAACTATGCAACTTTCGTTGGAAACATTTTTATAAAATTTTAATTGCAGCAGAAATATTTCAGGTGATGGAGATAGGTGCAACACCCCCTGTTTAAAGGGTGAGCCACGCAATTGGCAGGGTTATATTTTGAGTTTGGTTGGAGATAGAAAAATGTTGTAGAGGAACAAGTTCAATGATATAAAAAGGTTTATTTTCTTATGGAGTCACTTTTCTCATAAGGGCGACGATTCACCTGAAAAATGCAAATGAATTATTTGTTTAAATAGAACTGCATACTTTTTTTTAAGGAATATCTCAGGAATGGTTGATTTCTTTACCATTGTATCCTAATACTTTTATACGCAGAATATTTCGAAGAATCGTTCTACGTATAAGGAAATATACAGTCCCATTTAAAAGAAAAGTGCATTTGCATTTACCAGGCACATCGTTGCACTGATGAAAATAATAAAGTCGTAAGAAAATACACCTTGCAATACTGTTAAACTTTTTCCTTCACAACTTTTTTCTATCTCTTACCAAACTCGAGATATAACCCAACTCAATTGCGTGGATCACCCTGTGTAGATACTGACGTATTCAACCCTCTGTAGACAATTTGGGTCGCTGGCGGCACCAACGAAGTTCCCCTCAAATTTTTATTTTTATTGAATAAAGGTTTAAAAATTTCACGCAACGGACGAGTATATAGTATAATAGAGGCTCTGATGAGTATCTCGAAATTTTTTCAGATTTTCTGAAAGCCTAGAACAGTAAACAAAATAGTCTTGAACATAAACGACCCACATTGCCTATGGAGGATTAAATTTGAAATAGAATATCATTATTATTCTTATAGTTATTTTAGGTTATCGGTTGACGTACAAAAAGATCAATATACCATGCTGACATCGATGCCAAGTCATCGCGAATTAACCTGCTAATTGTTATCACGGCTACGATAAGCAGTCGAGCCCTCGTTCGGCTATTTCGTATTCCTTTCCTTCTGGTTATCAGTCGATATCTCGAAACCGGCGCCACGGCAATTAACGTTGCAGCGAACGCAACGCGCAATTATGGACGCGGATAAAATATCCTGGAACGAAGGAACCCGCGACGAGATCCGCCGACCGATCCTCACATTTTATTTTCTCGTCTTCCTGGCTACTGTTCGGAGTTTTTGTTTCATTCTCCACGCAATTAGGCTCCTGGAAAACGTTTTAAGATTCTCAGCTATGCTATGCGATTAGTGCGTGATTCGCGCGCTCGTAAATTTTGTTTACGTATCACAGGAACGTGGGTTATCGAGTCTGAGATAGTGGCACCGTGAAGAAAATATTTTTCGTTCTGCTATCTGAATGTTTTGGGAATTGATGGTGATTATGATTTCGAATGGAGCTTTTTAGAGCCGTTTTTTTGTCATGTTGCATCTGTAAGGAATACTGGTATCGTTATGTTGGATCAGGTCATAAATAGCTTTCAACGTGTAATAGATTTTGTAAAATTAATTATTAATCCTCATCCGTCCCTCGTGTCAATTTCACATATTTTTCTCAAAAAATGTCATAAATATAAAAAAGCAGTACGACTTGCACACGGCTTTATTATTTGTGAACGATGCGAACGACCTTATGCCTGAATATACTGAATGTACAGAAATTCCATTTTTTATTTTAACCTCTTGACATGCAATGACGTCTGGCAGACGTCATTTGTTTCGTATATCATTTGAAACCCGTCATGGCCATCCGGAGCGCAGCTCCACTCCGGCCTACCCCCACTCTGCGTCTATTCCCCTCGTACAGGCTATGATCTGGGACGACGATGGACCAAGGGGGAACTGGAGGGAACTGAAACGAAGAGAACGGACCTAGAGTGGGGGAAGGCCGGAGTAGTGCTGAGCTCCGGATGACCATGACGGTTTTAAACGTCTCCGAGACGCCAAGAATTATACGCTTATTGTCTTAAAATGTTCCATACTCTACAGGACTATTATGTTATTTATTAATTTGTTACTTAATTATTGTTCATTAATATTGTCTGTTAACATGGTTTTATGATATTTAGCAATGTAAATATTCTGTTTCTTGTACAGCTTACATAACTTTAAGTTGAGCTATATAATATGATATTTTTAGCACACATCGAATCCTATTTTATTTGTATGTTAAGTGATTAAATAAAAGAATTTGCAGATTTAACTATTTACCTTTCCCTTCTGTTGCCTTTTTACCATTCTGTCTTTTTAACACCAAGGAACAATTTCAGTTGGGAAAAAGAGGGGCGGATGAAAATATATTTATAAAAAATACATAGTTAACAAATAATCCTAACATTTCTGCACATAATTTGACTTTGTTTTCTCTCTTTCTTCGTTCACCTGAATAAATTAGGCACGCGGTAGCAGAGAAACGGGGTTATGTTAATTCGTGCGCGCAACCCAGCTGTCTTTTTCCTGTTAGACAATAAACGCGATTGTTTCCTCGAAATTCGTATCACGAGGAAAAAAATAGCGAGCGCCGGCTGATACATATTCATGCATTTTCTTCAGCCGCGAATATAAACATGCGCACGCACGGAATTTACGGCACGAGGAAAAGCTGCTGGCCGCTTTTGTAATTAGCGAAAAGCATTCCCACTCCACCTTTTTTTTTTATCGTATCTTTCGCTCTTGTCAACGATTCGTCCCTCCTCCCTCGCTTTGTTCGAATTCATTACGCTCCGCGTAAATACAGTGTCCCCAAATTAACTGCATATTCTAATGCAATCTGGTGAATTTTTAAAAAATGACTTCACTATATTATTACTGGTTCATTCTCAGGCAAAGAGAAATATATTTAACAAAAGTCGGTGAAAACTTTCTGTCACAAAACTATTTAACACTGTAACGCCACGTGACTTGGAAGTTACATACCTATATATTTATATTTTTTAACTTTTATTTCGTTTATTTATCACTGTGTACAATTATATTCTACAACTATACTGCCACTAAGGTTAATAGGTTATGCCTGTTAAGTCTGAATGTGCAGAAGTTTTATTTTTTTATTTTCAATAAAAGAATTTGCAAAGTTAACTATTTATCTTGTCATTATAATGCTTTTTTATTATTGTGACGATTTGACCCCAAGGGATAAATTAAATTGGGAAATGAGGGAGGGGTGAGGATTAAATTGCATAAACATCCGCAGTCTATTTAGGATTCATGATCTGTGTCAGAGGTACTTTGAAATTTTTAATCAGCGTCGAACCGTGAAGAAGGAAAATTTGCAAGTGTCAATTTCCTGGAGCTGATAAATATTCCCGGGCCGAGGAACGCTTCCGTGAAGGAAATGCGGTTCCACGATGTTTTCCGTTGTTTCGATTCGGAGGATGTTTGACGCAGCAGGATCTCCTGGAAAATTCTCTGTTAGTCTTTAGTATTCCTTGTTTGATCACGGTAGATCGTAATGGATCACGCGGGCGTTCCTGTGCCTAGAATATTTTTTTTCGAAGGAAATTCTCGTTACTACGTTTATTTTTATACAATTTTCTCAAATTATTCATCTTATTATAAGTAGAAAAATATTAAAAGTACTTTTTATTCATAGTTCACTTAATAACTTATTAGTGTGAATATTTATTTGTCATTAGTAGACTGCGGATTTTTATGCAATTTAACGTACCTAAATCTCTGGAAAACACATTTAAAATCATGAAATAATAAAAAGTACATTTCTTAAATATTCACAAAACAAAATACAGTTTTATCAGAGTTTCGTTTCTATGACAGCGATAACATATAAAGTATTGAACCTTAAAATCCCCAGTCCGGTCCTCAAGGACAGTTATACTCATTTACTTATTTTACATGTTATTATTGGAATGAATAAAATCACGAGTGCGTGACAGTGGTCGTCAAATTGTTAAAAATGAACAATTTTCCTTGGTATTTTTATTAAGGGGTAACACCACCCTAAAAGTTCGAAAAAATCAAGTTTTTTCAGAAATTGATAGATTAGAGTCTTGAGAATATGGTTTAATTAGGACTCTCCATTTATTTCACACAAAGTTATTTTCTTTTATTCATTATCGACTTTCTTCAATGAATTTTATAAGATTTTAATGTACAACATGATTTCATTTGTTTCACCACGTATGAATATTTAAAAATTTGATTCGATTAAATTCTTTTTATCTTCTGTCTTTACGTCGCATCTACTTCAAGGTCATCAGCTACGAATTTAGCTTGATTTTCTTCTACAATAAAGTAGTTAGATCTTATAGTAGAGGTTGGTATGTTTTAGATAATGTAGGCTATTTTTTATGTGATCCTGTGACGTCAGGGTCGTGTCTGGCCCTAACTTGTAATTCGATAGAATTTTCGTTAACGAACTGTACGCTTGAAATTTAATACACAAATAAATAGTGATCGTGCAGGAAAGTTCTGAATGTTGCCCCGAATACAGTCTCCGTGATTCAGACATCCTTTACGCACGCGTTCAGTTTTCACACGTAGATGCATAAACGTAACAGGCATGCCAACGCCTTCATGGCTTGTTTTATGCGGGTATTTTAAAGGTTGCGCGATGTTTTAGCACGGGACGTGACTCCGGATAACATGGACCAGAATTCCTTTAACACGTTGCACCTCCCTTAAATTTCCAGCCTGTACCAACGAATTTCCATTGGAAAATCAAACAACCTAACAACAGAAGTATTAATTCAAATATATTCGTGCTTATTTCACATTGTAATGTAATCAAAGTTGTTATCCAGAGTTAGCGAATGATCATAACGACTGAAAAGACGGAATATTTCGTGTCCCGCAGGTAATGTGTCAAGATCAGATTATATCCTTCTGAAAACCATGTAAGATTCGTCTTATACATGTATGCAGGATGTGTGAGATGCGAGCGTTTCACGATACTGACGTGAACTCTGTCAGACGCCGTGAAGTGAGTGCGTGTGTGTGTATGTGTGTGTAAATGCGTGTGTTCATGATATAATTTTCGGCGAGAAAAAGAATCGCGAGATTCCAGCGGAAATTCGATGTCAGAGATGCGTACGAGGATATCAGAGAATGCGTAAATTGTGTAAAAGACTGTAGTTAAAATTGTTGGTGATTATAACAAAATACAGAGTTTATTATAAAAAGTGTGTGTCTTAACTCTACCGGCCACTGATCCGTAGTTAAGATATATAAAATCCTACATACATATACGTTTCGCTACAGCAAAGAACAAACGAGTCATTCAGATGTCCTGTTTCAGATGTCCCACCCTGCACAGTGATTTCCAACAGCCATAAAGATTGTAACGACGCACACGTTGTCTGTGCGACCTTTCCATTAAAATTCACCCAGCGAAAGATCCTCTCCAGCGTCGCGTTTCGCTGTGCGACGACTAAGATCAGCCAGATAGCGGATTAATCCGCGTGTATTCATCCGCTCGGCGTATGCACGGTACGGCGGACGGGGCTTTGAAAAAGCGTGGCTTTACGATCGTTCCCGGGGAATTCTCTGAATGAAAGCCCGACGACCGCGGACGGCGTCGCGACGCGCCTTCGCCCTTTCATTCTCCGGCCGTGACGAGTCGCGGCGCGTTTTGCGGGACGCGATAAGCGCGCGCGCACCTGCTTGATAACAGGCGCAGAATGTACGCTGACCGGATTTCTCGTCCCGTTGGAATTTCCCTGGCTCCGCAGATCCGCAGATACACGTTTCCTCTTGGGAACAGACGGCCGCGGTTTACGCTTGTCCGTTTTCCAACTGTGGACCCTAATTTTAGCCCGACTCGCAGATAGCAAATTTCTCAATGATATTTTGCGCGTTCGCTGCGGTTTTGAGAAAGTTCGTTGTATGCTCCGCGGGCAGGATGTGGTGAAGTCGTTAAGTTTTCGAGCGATTGATTCGACGTACAGGGTGTTCGATTTTAATCTATTATTGCAAATATTTCGAAAAGATCGCAGGGTAGAAAAGAAAATGCTTTTGGGGGGTTAGAGGAGAGAGGACACTGTAAGATGTAGGCAGGATGTTGCTAGATGGATCTGTTCAGATCTGGCGAAGATGACATATAGTTTCTTAAATGGTATCATTATGTAATTTTTAACGCTTTAAAAAGTATTAAGCTACTTATGTCAAGGAACCAGCAGTTTAGAGGGTATTTTAATTTCAATATTGCGAAGTGGTACTATGTAATACGCATACTTACACCTACGTTTTCTGGGACGACAGGTGGCGTTTCTTTCTACAAAATGATAGAGGGTAATTGTAATAATAATAATAATGATTGTTTATCGATCCTTAACACTATATATACACAGAATTACAATAATATGATTCCAGATGTTCCAGGGGCTTTCATAGCTCCGCTAGTCGTTCACTCTTAACACTAACATAAATTCCTTAAAGTATTTTGACAATAATAATAAACTTAACATTTAAAGTACTGGAAAAAATACAATATAAAAAAGACAGTAACATTGAAAAAATAAACAGTGAAATTGGATAGAGGGTAATGAGACAAATTCAACCATAGCATTTCATGTGTGACTATATTCAAAGTATGTCAAACAGGTTATACTACGAATTTCGATACACACTGTATTGTCGAATTAACTCTCATCCGTCCCCCACTTTTCCAACTTAATCTGTCCCTTTGCATTAAATTAACACATTGGCAAAAAATCAATATAATAAAAACATAAATGGTTAAATTTGTAAATTCTTTTATTGAAAATAAAAAAAATTAAATTTCTGTAAATTCAGGCATAAGCTTGTTCGCATGGTTCACGAATAATAAAGCAATGTACAAGGCATCATACTCGTTTACATTTATCTCATTATTGTGAGAGAGATGTGTCAAATTAACACAAGGGACAGAGGGTTACGCGATCATTCGTTTATCCAGTCAGAGGTTCTCATGCAGGTCCCATTAAGAGGGAATCTATTGTACTGTTTATGGGGTGACCAGATAGTTCGCATAGAAAAAAAACGGGAGAAAGAAGCAGCGACGAAAGAATCTCGAGATCGTTTACCCCGTGCAGCCAGACCAGTGGCAAACTAGTTCCGTGGAACAAGAAGGAAAATAGAAAAAGACCTAGACGAGAGCCAGAGACGGTGTTTCCTGTCTACTCGGTAGGATCGGAGGACCTTGAAAGGCACGCGCGGAATCCGGCTCTCTCGAGTTTCCTGCTCTCGCGAAACGATAGAGAGGCCTCGCGATTAGCCGCCATTTCGAATCGACCTAGCTTAGCCACTCGTTAAAGTCTCGCGCTCGAAATAACTCCGCGAGATTCCTTCACGCTCGCGGTTGCGTAACCGGACGATGAAATCGACTTGCCAGCCGTGTTATCGGGCGATCTGCAGGTGATTTTCGCGAATCTACGAAAGAATCGCGAAATATCTGATCGAGAGACCCCGTTTTCCCGAATGGAATTCGAGAGTGGATTAGAGACGCGCCAGCTGGCCCCATCTGGGATCCTTTATAGGAATGTTTGAGAATTTTATTTCTCGGAGATATTGTTTTTGTTCTGGCATGGATGAGGACTCGGAGATGCTTTTACTGTGAACATGGTTTAATGTCTTCAGAGAGGAATTTAGTAATACGTTGACTGCAACGCCATTTTTGCTGAAGATTGTACTTTGTAAATTTTTAAACGAAATGAATGTTACTTCAAATTGAAACTCTGTTTGGTTAATAGTACTGATAACTTTCATAATTTGTTCTACTGGCTCTGTTAGATCTTCTTAGATATATTTATTAATACTGTGCATGAATCTGACACTCGCATATGGGTGACATGGCAATCGATCTGTTAAACTTGGAAAAGCCATGGTAAATTCATGGTTATGAAACAGGAAAGTGGACACTGAGCACACAGAACTTTCTGAGGAAAATAGTGTACATATCTATGCGATCATAGGACTTTGAATTTTTATTATACTTTCGTCAATTTTAGATGAATTCCTCTCTTGAAATACGAATTTATTAAACATAGAAAAATTTACTTGCTGTTAAATAAAAATTCATAGCTATGAACTGAATGAAAAAACAAGGTCCTGAAAAAATAGTGTAAATGTACGTGATAATATTCATTATACCTTCATCCATAATAATTGAATTAACCTATTCAGGGACGAGTTTAATCAATTTGAAGGAAATGATTTATATTCATTTTTCTCCAACTATATGTATTTTATAGCTATTCATATTTATTAAACAATTTCGAAATATCTGAGCAAAATAATGTAAGTTACACGTCACATCTGTTGTAGCCAACAGATGTTATATATTTATAAAATATTTATTAATTGAACAAGAAACTACACGCACACACGTGAGCTTCTCAGAAGCTAAACTGATCAACTCCATAAAATAAGAAATTACAGAAAATTAATTATGTATTGCAGTGTTTTTCGCATACTAACATATAAACTAACGGATACTTACAGAATGTGTGGTTGGTCAGTTTAATCTGTCTGCTATCGACATCTATAGGCGTTTGACGAAGTCGCTCACCGTGTACTGTCGACGCCTATAGGCGTCCGTTGCAATGGCTCGCTACGTACCACCGCATCTCGGCCGCACGCAGTGTTCGCCTCGTCTCCAAATAGCCCGCAGAGTTAATAATTTGTACATTTTCAAAGGAATGCGCGATGCGCAGAAGAGAAAAGGCGATCGTGGCTCGGTACAAATTTGTCGAGTCGTTCTGTATGGTGTAGTCAATCTGAAATATGTAAATAAATATTTAATGAACAGAAGGAAGTTTAAGACGTTCGTTGTAGACGATTAACTCGATGAAGCATCGGCTAATGGCAAACAATCGAGTGTTTGCAGAAGATCGTCATCCACGTGCTAACACACGGCCCGATTCGCAACGTCAGCGTACGTTTATAAAACGTCGTATTGTTTGTTTGCAAGAGATCTCGAGAGATTAAGAGATCTTCGTCATAGGCGACGACTTTTAAGAAGCCTCTTAAACTACGTCATCGTGCAAACATTCTCCGGAGTAGAGAACGCTACGGTGATGTCAATTGGAATGTTCTACGTTCCTTCAAAACATCTGTTAAATGATTGCGATATGGAATAAGTTTCTCAGTTTTTTCTTGCATACATTCTTCTTCTTTCATTCATACGCTGTACGTTTCAGAATTCGATACACGTGACGAGTTTGAGTGATTTTAATGTTTAGTTATTATTAGAGTGTGGATTTTTATGCGATTATACGCTTTTAATGTCAATATTTTATGTTCTGTTCCATATAATTGAAATAGAATTCCACTAAAAATTTAGTGTATCTTTTAAGAATTTCAGAAATATGTAATAAAGCAACTGATAGCTTGTTAGTAATTTTAATAGCCATTCATGATCATTCTACTATCAGTGTCAATATTTTTTATATTTTATTGCAAGTAAATACAGCTGCAACAAAAATTTGTTGTGCCTCTAAAGGATTTCAAAAATGTATAATAAAATATTAGAAGGCTCGTTGCAATGTTAATACTGAAGTGTGAATTTCTATGCAATTGTAGATTTATGTGTGTCGACACGTTTTACATGTTCTTGTAGGTAAGTAGAATTGCAATAAAAATTTGTCCTGCCTTCAAAGAATTGAAAAAATGTAGTTTGTGTATCTCTAATTTTACAGAATGTGTATCTTTCACAAATACACATATATTAAATTAAACAAACACTATCAATTCATTTATAACACACGTAAAACTCACGAAGAGATTAGCCTGCAGCGTACATTTTCTTTACAGTCAAAACTTTTTCCCAGACTTGCAAACTTAAGCTCAACCAATTTGAAAGTTTGTAACATTCGAAGACCTTCAAACTTTCAAATCTTGATAAATATTACCAATGTAGATTACATCGTTCACCATATTTTTAATTAATTAATTTAGTTTCTCTCAAGACGCTCAAGAAACGTGAAAATAATGAAACTGAACTAAAAATCTTCAAGCATTATAAAACGCCAGTGCTACGAAAAATTACAAAAAATTCGAACATCTGTAATTTTCCTCCCCATACGAATGTGTACCTGAACATAATCGATCAGCGACATGTGTTCAGCCGCCCGGTTGCTTCTCCATTTAAATAATTCCTCGTCCCCCTAATATGCTTCGCAAATAATCGTTCTGCCCTACAAAAGGGAAGATTTACGTTCCGGAATAATTGAATACCTGTCGGGAATTATTCTGCCGATCATCGAGTTAACGAGGAGAACGCTCCCCAAAAAGAAATCCAAAAATATTCACCGTGGCACGCGACACGGCCATAAACGTATCAATGGCCGAAAATATGGATCACCCTGACGCATCTGTCGCGAATTAGGACGAAACAACAGATTTATCCCCATCACTCCGCGTCGGTAATAATCCTTGAAACATGGCGCACGGTCACGTTAATCTCTTAGGATGAAATTGCGTCAGTTCACGAAGAAACATTAAGATATATGAATCGTGGACAGGAAGTACATTGCCGGTCAAAAGTTGGGGATCATTGACTATATTCGTACTTTACGACAGAATGCTACAAGAAATATTTACCGTTTGTATATCTTCGATGTTGTTTATGTTTATTAGGCTGTTTTCAGTAATACAATACTGTTTTCTTCGACACGTGTTCCATGTTCAAGTTTTTTGACCTTCGAAGTTAGCAGCAGGTTTGTAACAAACATGTGTGATTTATTAATGTTATCTACATAATATGAAAAAAAAAAAATTGTATTAATTATAATCAAATAGTGTTTGATCCCTAACTTTTGAGCGGCAGTGTAGTCGAGGAAAAATGTACATGTAGAACACGTGGAAATGAAAAAGTAGAGTCGAGAAGGTTGTTCGCTAATGGAGGAAGTTCGATAGAATAGTAAACGAAGGGTTCTAATGACCCTTGATGACCAATTTATTTATTCAGAAGGTCGCAGGACATTTGCTGTCTATTAAGGAAGAAATAGTTATTTTGGTTCCAGATAGAAGTAGGTAAATTGGAGTATCGATCTAATGAACCAGTATCGTAAGTGCTATAATTGAGCTGTGGAAGATTATTAATGAAGGTACTAAAAGTAGCTACTGGTGTTTCGATCTACGCTAACATGGGATGTCCACGAACTGATACAATACATTTAGGGACAAAATGAAACGAATTTTTTGGTTTATTATAGAAAAGCTTAAGTTTAAAGTCATTCAATTTGTAAATGTTCATTTATGAAGATAGACAGCGTCAAAGTCTGAAACATTCATCGTCAATATTTTTATTATTATTTCTAATTAATTCTACGCATACCTGAAAAATAGTCGAGCATGCTTTTCTACCGAATTAAGTCCTATATGAACAAATTATATTTTAAATTTTAGCATTTCTTTTCCATGAGGAATCAGCTGCCTTTCCATTGTACCGCGATTACTGGAACACCCTGTATAATTCAAAGCAGTGAAATTTCTTTTGTCAGACTGTAATAACTTCCTGCCTGAAGATGCTAACGAGAAACCCACATGGTACTATGAAGCTCATGAAAGCTCAAGAATCAAGATGAACCGCTGAAAATTCGAGAAACATAAAAAAGTTTTCACATGAAGAAATTCTAAAATCTAGTCGCAGGAGTTTCACGGAGAAAAACCGTCAGTCTCGGATGAAGAGGAACATTAATTAGACCGTTCATAATTCTGAACTGAGGGCCAGGTGTCCTTTTATCGCTCGCCAGGCACTCGCCGCGACCGGAATTTTCAAAAACGCACGCACACGAGACGAAAGGGCAAGGCGTTTTAAAATAATTCCAGCTCGCAATTACCGAGAGGAAGAGGGCAAAAATGTAACGAACCCCCTGATCCCCGTAACTCGATTACCACCCGCCTTTGGAAAATCTTGTCGGGGTTCATTATCCGAGTGCCGCCCCGACACAGCAGTTCACTGCCTCTCCGTTTCTTTCTGTACACGTACAGGGTGTCTCTGAACGAAAGGACACTATAATCCACAAATTGCAGTTTTAATCCCATATAGAACAGAAAGTAAAGACGTAGAATTGACCTGTTCCTCGAATTTCTGTGCACTATAGGATCCCTATTATCCGTGATAATAAAAATTTGAAATCTGTAACCTCATCATGCGTTTAGCGTGGTGGTCGGCACGAACCTAGTGGTAGAATATTATACCAGGAACTATGGTAGCTATATTCGTTTAATTGAAGTGGGGCATTATTGTACTAAAACCTGCAAAGGGTTAATTATCCCTTTACCTTACGACTTCTTCAACAGCTGTCTGAACCGAAGTCACTGTACTTTCATTTATTAGTTTATAATAAAAATATATAAAAGAACAATAGATACAAAAAGAAAGGATGAACATACAAACAGGTGGAAGACGTTGGGTCTTACATGATCAACCTTAATCTGCCCTTTCAGTTTTCCTCTACCATAGCCAGTTGATTCCAACACAAGATATATAGAAATAATTAAGCTAATTTTTGAAACGATTGTACAGTTTCATGAGTCACTGTACCATCATCTATTAGTTAATCCCTTGCCGTATGATTTTTTCTAAGGCTATCTGCAATGATGTTTATTGTTCAAGTTAAGGGTGAAATACAGGATGAATGTTTATCAACATGTACAGTTTGCTTTAGGTAATCCTCTGAAAGTGAAGGGTGCTGCAATACAAAATTTGTAAGAATTCATGTTTGAAGGAAATTCGTACTTATGATCATTATAAGTTCATTAAGATCGTTACATGATGTATAGACCGTAATAAGCAGATCATGCTACATCACGAGTGTGACTCGTTATTATACTGTAAAGAGGTTACAAACTGTTTCGTGATCCAGTGAACGTTTGTGAATTTTAAAAAAATTCATCGCGTTAAGCAGCTTTTATTTAATATTGTGCTTCTCGTTACATCGTAAGGTTACTTTGCAGACACTCTGTACAGTAAAGGGACATCGATATACTTCACAGAATTTCCATCCTCCCGCGCACCTAATTCTGCTATTTTTACCTTAACATCTTCCGTGGAAAGATCGTTCTCCGTTCGAGCTGAAATGAAATCAAACGACGCGTACCATTTTCCTCTGTGCGTCGTTGGAATTTCTGCTGAATGGCTATTTTAACGTACCCTCCACAGTTCCAGTACTTTTCTCCCTTTTACACTATGCACTTATATTTTTAACTTTATTATGTCGCTGAAAATATCACGAAAACTTGTGAAAGTGTTACAACAGCCCTTAAATAATTTGCCACTTATTGATGAATATTCAAGGGTACGAATAAGAAAATTTCTGTTCGTGATCGATAGTGTACAATTATATTCTACGACTGTACAACCACCAATGAGTCTGTTCGTGTATTATTATGTTTAAATCCCTCGATACAAACTTTATCATTTACCTGATGTATCATTTTCGTCATACGCAAAAAAATTCCGGTTATAGAGGGTTAACTGTGTTTAATCTTCTCGTATGAAATAATTTAACGTTGCCTCATCAAAGAACACGATGATCGAGGAACAAATATGAATTCTGAGCAGACGAGATACACCATGGAGCAGACGTCATGATGGTCGAAGAGAAGAAGGGAAAACGATGCGTGAAGAAAAGGAGGGTGCGAGACAGAGGGTGGAGGAAGACAAGGGTACTTTTTGAAACGTGTGGCAAGGTATTCGCATGGAGGTCGTGCAATTATATGGCAGTGATTAAGGTCGTGGCATTTCGTGAGAGGCCATTAAGGAAAGTTTGAATAATCTGCACGCGGTAAAGATTTACCGAGTGTGTTGCGTTACGCCGCAATTCGTTATCGCGCGCCGACACTCGTTTTATTTTTCCTCTTCATTTCCTTACCGTCGGCCAGCGAACCAGGGGAACGCGTGTTTGTCTGTATTTTAATAAGCATCGGTCGCCATTTTCGTATCAGGGCAGGACCTCGATCATCCGAAGTACAATTAGCGATCGTTCGACTCGCAGTGTAACTACGTTTAGCACAAAAATTATAATTTTGTTTTAGAATGTAAAGTGGTTGGCAGTTTAAAATTAGATACACGGTGCCGTTAATGGTGATTTTAATTTGTAATTGACGAAACATGATCAATTTTCAAATGACCGGTGTTTGAATAAACGAGGTTCTGCTGTATTTTCAAATTTTAATATTCGACACTTCCTTTGGGTGTTATGTTCAACTATTGCCTGATATTTTTGGACTGATTTCGTCCTTTTCTGAAGGGACTTACTATTAATCCTGTAGAAGATTTAATTCTTTGTTTATGTTTTTATATTGAACGAGAAAAATGTACGTTCCTTTGTATCCCAGAAATATTAGTCGCTTTTTCCGAGTTGTTTTCAAATTGTAGTTTTCAACAATTTCTTTCGAGTCATATTTACGCAGGGTCACAATGTTTTTGTACTGATTACAATTTTTTAAGAAGAATTACTTAAGGATAACTTCTGTCTAAGTTTTTATGTTAAACGAGGAAAATGTACGTTTGTTTGTATTTCAAAAATATTAGTCCCCTTTTCCGTGTTGTTTTCCAATTTTATTATTCGACAGTTTCCTGAAATTCATATTCAAAGCACAGCACACGAATGGCACGAACGCTGAATATAAACTGAATCAAAATGGCCCAGACGGAGCACATAGTAGAGAATTCATAAACACATGCAATATAAACGAAATGTATTTGTTAACACTCCGACGGCCGCAAATATATTGTGGAAACTAGTTACCCTTGGGCTATTTATGCAATAATTCTTAAATAACGAAACTCTCCATATTATTCCTCTTATAGAGATTATTCTACAAATTCTATTTTATAAGTTCTTGGGTATTTTGTTTTATAAATGACATGATTATTTATTTATTTTACATGTATCCTGTTTAATTGAATGAAATCACATACACGCGACAGCAGCGGTCAAATCCGTCACCATAGGATGCACCAGCTATTTTCTTCTTCTAAATTTTTTAACATTTAATTCCTTAACCCTTTGAACTCCTACTTTTTTCAATTTTCTTTTCAATAACTCCCTCTAATTTTAAGTGTTTCATTTGAAATGTACTTCAGAAGGCAGTTGGTTGATTCGTTGGTAGGTTCAATTTCACGTGAGAATGTAAAATACAAAAATTAAGTACACAGAGCATCGCTATTAATAATCTTAACTTCCAATTAACGCAAGATGATCAATTTCAAAATGATCGGCGTTCGAATAATCGAGGGTCTACTGTACCTATAAAATGCTCGATCGGTCGAAGTCAGAAGTTCGACAGAACGAAAGAAACGGCATGCGAACGATCTTCCATCCGTCGATGCGGAAATTTTCCGTAGACCCAGTAAGTGGTAGCCAAATATCGGAACGGTGGGCCGAGTGTACACAGGGCGCCGTAGAATTAAAGAGCGGGCCGCGTTGGGTCGGGTAGACGACCGCACGAATTCCTTCGACACGACAAAGTGGCGTAATCAGTCCCTTAAACGGACCCAAAAAAGCACCGAGTCAATATTGAAGCAACCTCGTTCCCCGACTTCTCTCTATCAGCCTCCGTGTTTAATCAGACCGACGCTTAATCGTCACGCTTCCCTTCCTTTCCGTTTGTTTTTCATTTAAACGGACGACATGCTCTCCGAGTGTATCTTCTTTCAGATAACTTCATCGATCTTCTACCTTTTACACGTTCTACGCCCAGACCACTTTGCGAGCCTCTGCGTTCACGCCGCGTGGCCCATCGATGTCCCACGCAGACGAACGTAACTCTGCGTCAGAACTATGGGACACTTGTGATTAGTCTGCTGATTTTTATGCAATTGAATATTTTCAAATTGGTGAATGATACGTATTTAATAATATAGCAAAATGGAAAGTAGATGTTTTAAATATTTAGAGGAGCAAATGCATTCTTGTCGAAGATCCATTTAGTTAAGTGCATTAGCACAGGAAATGTGGATGTCTAAAAATGTATATTTTCATAAACATCCGCTGTCTACTTATGATATTCGTGAATATTCGAAAGTCCAATTTTAACACGTTCACTCCAACACTATACAGGATGTCCTAGTTTTTTCGCCAAACGTTATCAGTACATTCTATGGGTATAAATAAGAAAACAATGTTATATAAACATAGGTCATTTGCAGCTTTATTAAAAAGTTGCTTTCTCTTTTTAAATTTTACAAATTCAAACGACTCTACGGAGATTAAAAAATATTTTTCGCGATTCGTTTTAAAATGACTTTATAAGGGAAATCTCCTCTTTACAACGACCTCTAAAAAACTGATGTACGATTTTTTGTCGCCGTTTTATCGCACTTTCGCAAATCGACAATTTTTCGGTCAAAATTTAGTAATCGTTTAATTTTGTGGAGTAGTGTATTTTTGTTACCTACTGTATGTTTCGTATAAAAATAAAGCAATAATCACTAAGTGATTTTGTACGAACTCACTCCATTTCATAGAAATACGCGACTATTGGGACGCCGTGTATTTTTTCAACGACTCCCAGGAAGGAAGTCGATCGACGGAACGGCAGAAATCTCGGAAAAATTACCCGATTCCGAGGTTCGGAGAGTCCACGAAGAAACGCGGAGGCACGGCGTCTCGATCGATCCGAAAATTGCGAGATTTCGTCGGTGCGAGGGTAATTTGCAGCGCGATACAGTAATTTCGCGCCATTAGGGGGCTGGCAGCGGCGTATTTCAGCGAGGAACTCGCGCGGCACCATGCAAACTGATCGAATGTCAGGGGTGGTTTCTGGAACGCGGTTCGTTTCGATTCTCGGATTTGTCGGATGATACAATTCCAAGGATTCACCGTTCGAACGCAAGAAAACCTGATTTTCTTTCTATTCTTGCGATTTCTTTTCCGTTCCACGCGTACACTGCCGCTCAAAAGTATGTGGACCCTTGTCATTTTTAATAAACCAACGTTATCCGATGTAAATTATTATTGTTGAACGATGTTTACCGCTAAATTCTATTACGAATATTCAATGTACTCAGGTATTATTACATTGAATAATTTAATTATTTAAATCCTTTGAATCGTTTAAGTAAGTAAATGTTTATGCGGTGTGTCTACGCTGCATTAGATTCTGTTGCGTGCAGACGGTTTCTAACGATTTCTTCTTTCATTTCACGATGACTGAGTCGCTTTAGCGTGATTCTCCGTCTTCTTTAGACTACTATAAACATTTAGAATCATGATTCAATGCGAGAGAACTTCAGGTAAGAGCACAAGACTGTTCTGTCGTTCTATCGAAATCATTTTTGTTTGAATACATGCGAGAGCACGGTGGGTACAAGAAGAACAGAGTTAAGTATTCAAATGTGTTTTCGAATACTTATGCTATCGAACGAAGGATATTTTGTAAGGAAAATTGCAAGAAATGTGGGAATTTCAAAATTTAGTGATTAACAGTTTCATAACTTCTTTCAGGTAGTTATTACAGTTAAGAAAGTGTCCACATACTTTTGAGCGGCTATTGTAAGATACAGGGTGTCCCAAAACTAACTGCGTATTTGAACCTGTTAGTTGTATAGCCCTCTTTTAAAAGTGTTTACCTACTGTTTTCACTGCGGCATTCAGCGTGTTAACTTGTTAACCGGGGAGCTCATTTCCCAAAAGCGCACTCTGTACGCATCGTGACAAACTTACAAAGACGAGTTAACTCGTCATGCCCGTAGTAAATGCAACATGTCATGACTTGTGTCTGGTACAATTATAACCATAAGAAACTCAAGAACAGACGCTATTTGACGGATAAACGAATAATTTCAGTAAAATATATTCTTTATATGCATGGAGAAGAAGTGCAGAAACAAATTACAAACTAACAAATTAATTCATTAATTTTTTTGTTTCGCCGATAAACAAAGTGCTGAAACATCGTACCAATACAGTGATAATAAAAAGTGAATGATATGTTAACTTTTAGTACATGTGCGTAATCTCTAATGTTGCGAGACGAGTTAACTCGTCATGCGCGCTGCAGAAGCACTTTTCAACGACGAGTTAACTCGTCATCCCCGTTTAAAAGGTTAATTTGACAGTTTAAAATAAAGAAGAATATCGTCGTTCGACGTCTCTTTATTTCGACAATCGAAGTTCGCGGCGTCGTTTGAGCCTAATCTCCGCGAAATTTATAACGCGATTTATTGAATTCCAGCGCGATCATCATCGATATCGAGACGGCGCTGACGCATGTGTTAACTTTATCCTGAGATTATCCACGCTCCTAACTTTTTTCCTGCGTCATCGAGCGCTGTTTGTTTTCCTCTTTTTTCTCCGTTCGCGAAAAATACAATGTGCGTAGTAGAACCGTATCAGCGATTATGTTCTGAGAACGAGTCAGAGTCGTGGAGTCGGTTTTTCCTGGATTCTTCTTTGACTATTGCAGCCTAGTTTAGTTCTAGAACGCTCGAAGCTTCCAGAGCTAACAACAGTGAATTTTTAAATCTCTGTTTGAAATATCAGATTTAATTCGACGGACCAAGTTAAGAATTTTCACTGGAACTTAAGAATGGCTATTCTTCGTGCACTGACAAGCTGTAAAGAAAGTGTCGTTCATTTCTTGTCTGCAGACTGTTAAACATCGTTCGCGCCGCGATAGCTATCCCTCAGGGTTTAACTTTCAATAGAAGTTTAATTAAAATTCAACTTTATTCAAGCAAACTTCATCTTTAATACTTTAAGCTCTGTGCCATTCAAACGTCTCTCTGCCCTTTGTCTTCGCTCAGTCACTTTAGAATATTAAAATTATGAAGTAACGATCTAAGAGAAATGTACAAACACCGGCATCGTCAGCGTGATAATAATGATTTTAGTTTGATTTTCAGAAAATAGGCGCTTCAAGGTCACCCGTCGTTTTCTGAATTATGCTCAAATGTATCACGTGCGAGGAAGATCTACTTTGATGGTCTTATTACTTTGAAAATTGGAGTGAATGTGGAAAATAACAGACACTGTTTACAGAGATGCAAAGTAAGGAACATTTGACAAGATTAACCCCTTGGACCGAAATGATGAGTCTGGCTCGTCATAGTAACCTAATACCAAAGTATGCAATGACGAGATGTAGTCGTCATGACGCTTGAGATACTAGATTTCTCTTGGGGAGATTTTATAATAATTATAAACAGAGTCAGTTTCTGTTGCGATGCTCAAGTGGAAGCAGTGTTTTCGAGTGTATTAGATTGTGAAACATAGCACCGTAGTGTCTAACATGTCCGACAAGGAGAGATCCCGAGGTGTAACGCTGATTTTTTGAGGACCCTTGCACAGTGGCAGAGCTTGAAAAAGTGAAAATGCTGCGAGAATCTTTCTTTATGAAAGTAATGAAATTTGTGTTGTTTGGTGAGTTTGAAGAATCAGATCAGGAGGAAGTGGACAATGTGAATTCAAGTAGAGGTGACAATGAGGTAGACAGTGATGAAAGTGACATAATAGCAACTACTAGGAAACGCGTAAGTCTAATTAGCGACGATGTCGAACCTTCTATCACAAATGAGTTATCAGAAGAATGGATTTGAAGGAACGAAAAAAAATGATACCTATTTAACAAAATTTTTGAGTTTTGTGAAAGTTTTGTAGGTAGAAAAAACATTTGACAGCAATACTAGATCAGTTCCATCTTTTACTCGATTTGAGAACAGAAAGAACATGATTGAATACTCAGATCTTTTTTCTTTACGATTTATGTAAAAAATAGTAAATTATGTCGTGTCTGGTTAGGTATGGCCGATTTCACTGTAGCACTCAACGTGTTGATGAACAGCTATTTTCACGTGTCTGACTAGTTGCGGGATTTTCCACTGTGGTGCTGAACGTGTTAACACTTTGACTGCCGTGTCTCCCATGTACATCCTCCTGAAATCATTCAAGAATTCGAAGATACATTGTCCTATTGCATACTTCATACAACGAGGAAAATGTACATTCAATATTCCATCAGAAATAACACCACAGAAATTAATTAAAAATCAAATTTTGTTTTCGTTGATATAGCCCACCTGCTTCCTAATTACAAGTTCTACCAATTTTACCGTTCTTCCTGTGAGTTTCTAACTAATTTCTGATAATAATATCTCCCATTCCTAATTGCAAGTGATTCCAGAAGCCAGATGTTGATTTTGGGCAAATTTCTTGTATTTAGGGGTCCATTCCATCCCTCGTTTTCTCCATTGAGTTCAAACCGAATGATTGCAAGGTCCATTACATAATTTTGATGTAATTATTCTCCTGCCACAGTCCTCAATGATTTCTGAAGACTATTGTAAGAATCTTGGGACAATATTGTATTTTCAAAAGAAATATCAGGCGTCCCAAGACTTATGAACAGGAGTAAACACATAGGTGGTTCTTAAATTCAGGTGTCATTTACCTGAACACAAATACTAATAGTAAAACAGTTAAAGAGATGTGACAGAACCAGCAAGGGCTATAAATAATTACCAACATCATTAATTAAAAAAAGCACAACTTCAGATTATTTTGATGTCGTATCGGAGTCTAGAAAGTCCTTCAGCCTATTCATCCACAGTGTGGTATTCAACTTGTCAAAAGCCTCCCAGTTGACCTGAACGAATGTCAACAATTTTTATAATCTACCAAAGCTACGTACGGAAACGACGTTAATTACAGAACGACCTGATACATACTGAAAGGTTTTGAAAAATTCAAGATAGCACATGCGCTTCGAGAATGTAAATTGCTCGTCTGGGAGCACCTTAGCAGCGTGTCGAAATCTGGAAACGGCGGGACGGACGATAACAACGACGATATTTGCGTGCATCGTCAGCTGTCTCTGGACGAAAATCTGCCGTTTCACCGTGCTAGCATAAAAGGCGCCACGGCGCGCGCGGCTGATAACGGATCGTACGCGTGGGAAGCTCGGTGATAACGTCGCGCTTATTGCACGTGCTCTCCACGGCCGTGATGCAACCTGTGCGTGCATCCAACCAGCGAACGTATTGTACATGTGCGCAGATACGACGTTTCGTTTTTGACGTAACTGGCGCCGTGTCGCGGGTCTTGTCCCTTGTTACCTGCCCACACGATGTCATTCTAATACGAGTCCGTGATTATCGGCCGCACGCGATGACTTGGGACATGTCACCGTCGATTTTCTAGCGATCTTTGCATAAGTTCAGTCGGTTCGATTAGGGAAATTGTTCGTGTACGTCAGTGATGGCAATCGGAGCTGCGGCCTTCCCCCACTCTAAGTCCATTCCCCTCATATAGGAGGGGCCTGGATGGGACTGAAACGAGGGGAATGGACCTAGAGTGGGGGAAGGCCGTAGCTCCTGTGGCCATCACTGCTCTGACTGGAACAAAACTAAAATAGTCCTCAAAATAAGAGCTTTTGGTGGAGGCAAATTGTTTCTAAATTGTCTTCTTGCAAAATATAAATATCGTATGGTACCTTAAATGCAAATATTGTTTAAAAAGGAACGATGGACTTACAGAATTTGTTGTATAGTCTACATCATACTAATCGAATATTATGAATATCTAAATATTTGATCAGTGCACAAAGTATTTGAATATATCCAATCATTCGAAGAATTCTTGCTGAGTGTTTGAATCATTACAGTGTTCATGTAATACACATACTAATATTTTCTCCTAATTACGTGCACACTACCCTTAACCCATTGACTGCCAACCTTTTTTTCTTCGAAAATTTTTATGTAGTATTTCTATCATAAATTTAAATACGCAGGATCCCAAAATGGGGCTCATAACAGTGATTGGGTTAATGTACTGGGCAAATATTTTCCTTCCTACCCTCAGGTACATATTTTCTAAAGAAACTTTAAGTTTATGTCGCTACCATGAGTCTTTTAAACATGAAATGCACTTTTGCTCCAATTATTTCTAGCTCGTCTCTTGTCAAGGATACGACCGCTACAATGCATTGGAAACGCTGAAAGTTGCAGAGATTTCTATTGAAAAGCGTCCTGCAGTGTGTGTTCTTCGCGATGAAGGCTTTTCCATAGGAGATGTTGCAAATAAACTGAAGATACCGAGGAGCAGTGTGTGGAATATTGTCAAGAAGAAAGGCAGTGTTGTGAATAGGAAGAGGTCTGGAAGAAGGAAATGTACTTCACAAAAGGAAGACAGGGTGTATCTAAAGGATCAGTGACTGCAGTAGTCGAAGCTTTAGAATACAATAACAGCAACAAAAGATACTTCAGGGTTGAAAATAGAAAAACAAGAGAGTGAAGCTTTGCGTGGAACGTCTTTATTATTCTGAAAAGAATGCCTTCAGTGCAAAATTTGCCTTTCAGAATACACTTGCTGATGAGTCTCAAAAATAGTATCTACTGCATCAACAATGCAATGTTTAAAGAAGAACAATCAATGTAACACGTTCTTTACCAACCAGATTTCAAGTGACTATCATTTTCAGGCCACATGTACCATGTTATAGAGTGATCAATCTATAAAAATGATCTATTTCGTGGTTTTCTGTGAGGTAGAAATTTATTTATTATTAGAATGAACACATAAGGTATTAAATGCGCAATATAACAAAGCAAATGAGTCTATTTCACGCATGAGTGACAGAAACAATTATTTCAGTGTACTGTATCCGTTAATGGCAAGAATATCGCTTGGCCTGAACGGAAAGTTCAATGTACATGTACTGAAAACGGTACACGCGGCGGGGAACGTGTTAAAGAACATGATGTATAGTCTGTCATACTGTTCGAGCATGCATTGTTATCGTATACTGCAGAATACAGTTATCCTATTCTGTAGAATACAACGGCAACAAAAGCTACTCCACAGCTGAAAATACAAAAACAAGAGCGCAAAGCTCCGCATGAAATATTTTTACAATTCTTAAAAAAATGTTTACACCGTCGAATTTTCCTTTCTCTTCGAAGGTGATTTTCAAAAGACACTCGCTGAAGGCTCTAAAAAATTTCCACGACCCCCTCCCTCGCCCGCGGTGCAGCGACGTTAGGTTAAAATCGCGTACGTGCGTCAGATCCCCGTGAAATTCACTCGACCCGTTCAGGCGTCTCATGCGTATGCATGCACGGGCAATTCAGCATTTTAATCGCGATTTCCCGGCCGGCGACGAAATCGCGATCAAAGAACCAGTACGTGATCGCGAGGAATGTCCCTCGCTTTGAAATCTGTTAATTCCTCGAACCGCGTGGCCGTTCCTTCGACGCTCGCCACGCTGACACGCTTTCCACTCGGTCGCTTCGACGAACGAATTATCATTTCGCGCTCGAAAGAATTCCAATGGACGTACCATCGCTTTCCAGTCACTCATTTCGACCGACGAACTGTCATTTTTGCACTCGACGGAGTTTCGGGTGACACCCGCGCGACGCTCCGTCGGTCGACTCTCCGAAACGACGAATTCTTTGCTTCGTTCGCCCGCGAAGTATCTTTTTTGTCTTTTTTATTAGAGTTTACTCAAGCCTGCTGTAGGTTTATACAGCTATGCATAATTTGGTATACGTAAGTTTACGATGCAGTACAACAAACAGGTACTAAAGAACCCCTTACGGTTTTTAAAAGACGTCAACTTTCTACAATTAATCTGACTGCAATATACAAATGGTCAATTATGAATCAATCTGTAGTACAAACTAGTACGCTATACAGGGTGTATCATAACATGCGGAATCCACTTCAGGACTGGACAGGAGACACAAAACAAATCGAAAAAGTTCATTTTTTTTAAACAAAATATCGTCTAAACAGTCTACTGAGTTAAAATGTGTAATCAAATATTCTTTTTACTCTTAAAAGAAAATTCTGGTCTGAAAGGGTTAAGCGTTCTAGGGTTAATATTAAGTGGCGGGACGTGTGTACGATGTTTTAATTTTTCAATAAACGTTTGGCTTTGAGAGTCGTATATAGGGCATCCCCAAAAGATATAACTTAGGTATTGGATTTCGTTGTTGCAATCACATTTTGACTCTTTTATGATGCCCATTAGTGACAATGAAGGTGCAAGGTTACAGTGGTCGGTTCTGCAGCGATTAATCGTGACTGTGACTTTTCTTGATAGGTTTTTGTTACAGAACCATATTTTATTATCACTGTCACTGGAATAACTTAGCATGAATTCTTTGGAATTGGAATAACTCCGCATAGCAGTTGGAATTATTCTTTACCTTTCTTCAAGCTCCGATTTTCATTGCGTTTTCCGGTATTCGAAATAGCATTGTGTTTATACTGTTCCCGAAAATCCGTGTATAGAATTAGTATATCTTTGTTTGGTTCAGACAATGCGGTGTTGTTAGCTGTACCGGCTGCTTCTTCATTGCGTTGAATGCCTATGTGTGATGGAATCCAGAAATCCAGATTAATGAGCGAAATATTTGTAGGGCGTTATGGAGTTTGGTGAATGTTCTGGTTGAAACAGAGGATTATAGAGGCATCCCCCGAATAATATGTCGCAAATATCATGAAATGCAAAGCACAGAATATGATGTTATTTACAAGGTTTTTTCAATCAATCCTTGAAAGCAGATGTTCAATTTTGTATGAATCTGGAATTTCGTATTGCACGGTTTTTAACAAAACGAAACGCAATCTCGAAAATTCTACGAATCCAAAGTCTCGAAATACACGAAATCAATTAACCGTGTTATTCAATGATTACCTGTGTTTGTGAATGATGTTCACCAATGATTAATATGTTCGAAATGGAGACATTAAGGATTTAATTTAATCTCTTCATCGATACTGACACACGTGTGTGTGTATTTAGTTTCTTTTTTTCATTCAAATATTTCTGACAAAAATATATTTTAAAAAACATAATACTATCAATATTTTTACATTGAGTATGTAACTTGACGAAGAATATTTTAAAATATTAAATTTCTTACTGCACAATTGAACTGCTTAAATACTATGTAATACTTTGCTTCTTTCAGCAGAGTATTATTGACATTTTCATTTCCACCGCCTGTTCCCTAGAACGTTTCTCCATTTTAACGCAATTTGTTGTACCAGAATTAATGCAGAATTTTCGGTCGAATTATATTGAATCGTAAATCCCGTCCGCCTTCTACTTGGTTCGAGTCTAAACGGAAGCTCGAATGAAACGCGTTTTCATCCGTCGACCTTCATGGTCGAAGTAATTTGTGTAGACGATTTAATATTCATCAATCACGCAACATGTGCCACCGGTAGAATTCGAAACTAACGAGTTCTAATTCCAACCGAGTTTCGTTCCTTTTAATCCCTCTCCATTCACCTCCAATTATTTATTCGATCTGTAATGAAAATTTGATCTTACATAATTTTCGCTCTTTTTTTTATGCAATGACTGCGAGAATTCGATAACAGGTCTTTCACTTTTTTCTGACGTCAAAGGTGGAGACAATCGATGGGACAAAGTTCCAGTTCTGACGTCCGTATAATTTAATATTCATAATTCCCATGAACTTCTGAAGTCACTCGAACAATGTTACTAGTACCATTCATTTAATCAGGGACTATCGCATGGTATCTCGTGCACGTGAATATTCATCGATACTCAGTCACGTGAATTTGAAAGTATTTAAAATGGTGAGACGAGGACTTTAAACAAATTTGAATATTCTATTCTTGGACGCGAGATACCGAGTCTGCCTCGATTTGAAGAGCGCATCATTTTTGGCAGTCGAGAAATACCTGCTTGTAATAATTACTGGACTATATACACTTATTGTTAGAGAATTCATTATTTTCTTACATTAGACACACATTAGTTCCTGCCGTACTTCAGGAGTGAAAACAAAAATAAAATTATTTAAAAATCAGGTCTCTCCATTAGTTGGACACATACACTGCCTGAAATAATTACTGGGTTATATACACTTATTGTTAAAGAATTTATTATTTTCTTACATTAGAAACAGAGCAGTTCCTGTCATTTTTCAAGAGTGAATAAAATCAAAATTATTTAAAAATCAGATCTCCCAATTATTTTGAGAAATACCCTGCTCGAAATAATTAACAGATTATATACAATTATTGTTAAAGAATTTATTATAATTTTATTTTAGTGACGCGGTAGTTCCTGTCATTCTTCAGAAGTGAAAAAAAAATAAAATCATTTGAGAATCAGATCTCCAAATTAATTTGAGCTGTCTATCTATTTTTTTTTCTGGCTTTCTACTAAAGATATTCGGATTAATCAATTTTTACGTTGTATTAACCGAAGCAAACTCGCAGCAGGTTAGCTGTTTTGGTAAATACTAATAAACGCAAACTCGATTTCCTCCGCCACGGAAACCAGCGTCTAACAATACAAATACAACTTGTACTGTGCCTGAGAAACTGCTGATATCTGCGAAGATGAACAGAGAAGATACTCCGGAACTTCCAATAAGTCCAAGTGGATCAAACTCGATCGTGGCATTGCAATACGATATTCAACGTAGAACATGAGCACAAATTATGTGTTGATATCTTCAACGCGGTTGTTGCGGGATAGAGACTCAGAAAATACAACCTCAACAAGCATGTCTACAGAAGATTCACCAGAAACGCTAATAAATGCATAAATTCAGTTGGAACATTAAAACAGAGGATCTCTTTAAGTAAACAAATCGAAATATTAAAATATTTTTTAATCTGGGTTAGTTTTAATTACAGTGTTTTTTTATGAAATTTCCCTTTACACAATTATGTGCAGGTATATAAAACCTATTATAGTCTTCTAGAAATAGCTATTCTTATTCTACCAGGTACTCTGTTCTATTACTGTTAGAGTTATAAAGATCAATTTTGTATAGACCAACAGGTGTATATGATAATATGAACTCTGTCCAAAATATATTCCTTGAAAACTCTAAGAAGCGTTGTCTTGAGAAGAATCTTTCCGTTACATCTCATCTATACTTTGAAACCATTCAGATTGTACCTGAACAAATTTTGTATACTCTTAAAATTAACACAGGTGATTAGACATTCAGTTGCTGATGAGTAGACTGCCGATGTTTATACAGACACAAATTTTTAAATGTCTATATTTCCTATGTTGGTTCAATTAAATAAATGACATTTCAGCAAGACTCATTTGCTTTTTGAAATGTTTAAAAATATATAATTTTTATTTGGTTAAGTTACTAAATGTTCATCAATCACCAATCTGGATATATTAACCTGCCTAAACATCCGCGGTCGACTGATGAGCTATCTTACAAATTAAATTCAATTATACAATTGTACTTTTCGAAAACAGAATCCAAAAAAGAAGCAGTATCCTCAAACAGGAGCCACGAAGCCATAAAAATATATCTGAAAAAATTCTGTGCACCACTAAAAGTAACAGGAGTAGTTAGATATTCAGTTGTTGATGAGCCATCCCACACATTAAATTCAATTACACAATTATACCTTTCATACACAGAATCCAAGAGACGAACGGTATCCTCGAACAGTATCCTCGGAGCCATATCAGAGCTCCAATGAACGCGAATCGAAAGTGGTCTTTGGGGATGTGTCTCGATTCGACGTAAACGAGAGATTAATTGATCCCTGGGAGGCAAGGATATCGACAAAGTAGAGGATCGTGTCCGATCGAAATTCGGGGCTTCCTTTTGTAGCCGTCCAGGTAGGAGGCCTTGGGTATCGATGTTCAACAGGTGGTTCACGATTGTCATCACACATGTGCGGATTAACCACCTCCGACCCTCTCTCTCTCTCACTCTCTGCTTCCTTCCTGTGCGCGAGTGTGAGCGTGCAGGTGGTACGCAGACGAACGCAGGTCTATTTGTCAGGCACACGTGAGGTATATCGGTGTACAAGGAAGCGAGAGAGCTTACCGCGACGATGGGTCGGTCGAGAAGGTGAGCATATGTAAGGTTCAGAATGTAAGTGCATTGAAGAGGTCCTTGCCTTTTCGCCCCGTCATTGGACACCAGTTGCACGGAGCTCCGGTTCAGTCAACCGCTCGAAAGCACCGACCTAAGATCGCGGGATAAAGCGGAAACCGTTCGGGGATGCGCCAGACCCTCCTCGAGCAATTGCCTCTGTTCTGGCTGCTTGCGGAGATACCTTTGCATATCTGCCACGTGGCTTCGAATTCTCCCGCACTGTTCCAACAAGGATAGCTCCTGGAGTGGATGTCTCAGATTTTAATGAGTTGCACGTTGATAGATCATGTTGTTACGAATCTCCCTATACAGGGCTTTGGGCGTGGATGAAGAATAGTTTAAAGATATTCATTGTTAAAGTTCAAGGAGGATTTATCTATTCTACTGCAATAGCTGCTTTCAAGCAGAAGAGCTTGGGGTGTAACTGTGATCAATATTTGGTACTCCGATGAGACAGTACTCATAGATAACTCTAAAACGTAGCCAATGAGTCCTTGCTTGACCTGTTTGCGAAGCTACTTTTGTATATTTGCCACGTGGCTTCGAATTCTCACGCGCTGTTCCAACAGGGGTAGCCCTTGAAGTGGTTGTCTCAGATTTGAATGAGTTGCATATGGATACGAATCTCCCTATACATAGTTCTGGGCGTAGACAGTCAATAGTTTGAAGACATTTAATCTTAAAGTTCTGACAGAGTTTAGCTACTCTACCGCAATAGCTGCCTTCCAGTAAAGTAGCGTGGAGTGTAACTGTGATCAATATTGGGTACTCCGATGACACAGCAGTCATAGCTAATTCTCAAACATAGCCATGCAACCATCACACATGAGCAATTTGGACTGAAAATCAATACCAATAGAACCAAATATGTGATTATTAGTAAGCCACACCAGTTTCAAGACAATGGCATAGTGGTGGTGCAGTATTGGAGAGGGTCGATACACTTGTATATCTCGGTAGTAATACAATGAACCTCTGGGTTTCAACTGTTGAAATCAAAATTTGGGTATAAAGAGCCTGAACAACTTTTATAAGAATGAAAAACGTTTTATGTAGCCATGAGCTAAATCTGAAACTTTGAATGAGTGCTGCACTGCTGCTTCCCTGCACTTCTCAGCCCTGTTGTATGAAGGCTTGGATACTCACCTAAGCAATGTTTAAACGTCTGGAAGCCTTTGAGATGTGGGTCTATAGGCGGTTGTTAAAAATATGCTAGGTGGATAAGATTAGCAACAACAACGTCCTTACCCTATAAACAAAAATCCAGAAATCTTCTAGATCCAGCCTCTGATTGCCTAGGTGTAGCTTCTAATTTTGGTGTAGCTGCACCGAAACAAGAAAAATGCAACAGACAACTTTTGTATCAAAGTACAGACGCGTGGAACAACTTTGACAGTCTGCGCTTTAAGTCGTACAACCGAACTCTCAATGCATATTTTCTAATTTTCTGTTACTGTTAATTTATTACTCGTAACCAAATTAAGTTCGAAGCAACAGCGAAATTCCTTTGAGTCCTGTGTTAAAATTACCCTGAACCATACACACCTCGAAAGACAATGTTGATTGTTATCAATTCAATAAGATACGTTTCATTTGTCTCATAGTTAATTAAATTGGTGATTAATCGTCGCTGGTGATGATTGCTAAGGGTTTATCGTACAGAAGGCAGTCTGATGACTGCTCGTTTGGGACGACGAGTTGAAATTGCCCACTTTGTCAGGACAATACGGAATATTGTATGAAGATGACGCGGTGAGGTACTTAAATTCTCGTTAAACTTCATTTCTAATTACATCGTCCTTAAGCCACCTAATTAGGGAACTATGTTCCATAAAGGACACATTTAACGAGCAGTTTAACCGCATCTGCTATTCTAGCTGATCACTGTCATTCATCGCGAACAATTCCCGCCATCGCAATTACCTCGTCACTTGGCCGACTGGTTGATTGGTTAATTGAAAGTGTACTTCGAATTCGAGGCGATAATCGCTCGAACATTGACCAGCTCTAGAATATACCATATTTCGATATTCTTATAAATAAAATTAGTTAGAATTATCATTGCAAAATGGGGAGCATACATACATAGATGAGAAAATTTAAAGCTCTGTATCTGCAATTGTCAATATACTTTAACATTTACAAATTGTATTCAGCATAAATAATCAGTAAATAATCGTTTGATTTAATATCCCCGCTGTTTAAGAGTTTTAATTTAAATATAAAGCTAAAATTAGTAAATGTCTCATGACTTATGAACGGGGCTGTATTTTCCAAACATAAACAACCCTCAGCCTCGATCTCAGCTACAGTAGAACCTCGATTATCCGAACTGCAATTAGTAACAACATAACTCACATTCCAGCTATGCTTCCCATAAAAATAATAATTTTATTTTATTAGGTTGTCATAAATAATTTCCGGAACATAACAGATTTTTTCTTTATAAAACTTCAAATAGTTTATCTGTGCTACGGATTTTTGCTTCATAGTTGAGGGTGAGGATCCCTAAAACGTGGATATGCTGCACAAGCAACAGTGATCATCCTGTAATAAATCATGAACAAATTAAAGAAGTCAAATCGGATGTCATTTACGACTCTATCTAATAGAATATAAAATGTACGTAATAATATTAAATTAAATACATAGAGTCACTAATAACAATTTTATCTTGCAACTGATACAAGATAACCAATTTCCGGATGATCCACATTATGATAATCGCTCTGCTATACAGACGCAAGGTTAATTCCTCGTACACGAGTGACTTCGATAATTTATTTCGTGGAGTACGTGTACGCAACCGCGGCCTAATCGAACGTCGCGTCAGAAGTGAGTTAAGGGTCGTGGAAGACGGTGTCGCGGGCAATCGGGTCGTGGCGGAGAACAAGGAGAAAAAATGGACGGAGTGGAACCGGAAGGGGAAAAACGTTGATCAGTCGGCGTGGATCGGACGTAGCCGGGTTGAGCACTCTCCGCGGAAAATGGGAATATCCGGTGAGCAACGGACCGAGTGGCCCGGTAATTGTGAGGCAGTTTCCTCCTTGGTGAACGTCGTCGTCACGGAAAAACGATGCTCCACCCGGTAATCGATTTCAATTAGCGAAACTGCCGCGCCCCAAGGACATTCCTTCCAAGTGCACCCAGAGAGTCACCGATCGCCCTTTAACCCCATCCACCTTCGTTCGTCGATTTTAATTGGCAAAATTCCCGAAATGCCTCGACCCTGCTCGGAACTGCGCCCCACCACACGAAAATCTTCGTGGAATCGAAAGCAATCAGGGACCTTTTTTTATAATGCCTCTATTGTAGCTAAAATATCGATATACAGGGTTGTCCACGCAACTGGAACTAAATATACCTCTTTCCTGATTGTGATTAGAAGAAAATCTTGGAGGAAGAATGTGAGTGGTTCAAAGAGGACTATATTTTCGGGACCATATTTTTTTCGTTTTGTCTTTTACGTTAAATGCACTTGGATATCTTGTTTATGCGATTAACATGTATACAAAGTTTACATGTCGATCACTGAAAGCAAAGAGAAGTATTTATTTTTTTTCATTGAAGAGTATGGGGTGATCTGATTTTTAAAAAATTTGAAATAAATTGAAATTAGAAAAGCTTAATTCCTATTACTGATAACGATGAATAATCTTGAATACCAAATATAATTTTCTAGCTTTAACGAAACCTTAATTTTGAAAGTAGCTTAAATCACTTCACTGGTACGAAAAAGGGTTCATTTCTCAACATCTCTAGACAAATAATTATAATGAGTATAATTTGATGTACTCCAGATAATAAATATAAAATAAATTCTTCCATACTAAGCAACAGTATTTATTTTTCAGAACATTAAAATGCAAAATCTTAAATATTTCAAAATCACAGAAAAGTGACTTATATCACTCGTCTTACATACAACAATTTAATTCAGTATTAACATTTTGCTACTGAAGTGGAAACCTTAGACATTCGCAAAAATATTAGAATGGTATCCAATAATTTATTTTTAGATAGATTTATTCCTTTCCATGCAATAAAACATATTGTTACGTGACCTCGAAATGGTTCGAAATGAAGGTTAAAAATTTCGAGAGGTCTCGAACGATGTCAAAGGTTTTCGACCACCAATGGCTACGACGGCAGAAGAATTAGCAGATCAATCCACTGAACAGGTGAATAAATCTGAACCGAAGTTAGGGTTGACCCACATGATCGCGGTGTTCGTGCGACAAGCGGGCAGTTTCGCAGCCACTTAATTGCAGGGGGTAAGAAAACCGACTGGCAACTGTGCCGTAACCGCAAATCAAGCGGCAGTTGTCGAGCTTGCAAAAGTCCGTCGAGTTATCGAGCTTCGAAGTCTGACCACGAACGGGGGGTTCCGTCGGTCGATTCACCTTAAAAAGAGGAGAAGGAATTCTTGCACAGCGTTCTTTGATCCGTCGACCGCGTCGAATCGTCCGCAACGTTTCCACGTTCGAGGAAGTCATTCGACAAATTTCGTCGAATCAGATAACGTCGATACACTGCAAGCTGCTTATTTATTATTTTTTAGGAAATATGTCGTGCTGAGCATTCTTTTTTGTATTTGCGGACTCTTTCGATACTTTGATGAAGACATTTATTTCGTGAAAACTAGTTGCCTTGGTCATTTCACTATGAGCTTAATTAAGTAACGTAGTAGTTTACGTTCTCGTTTTATATTGATTGTTTTACAATTTTAATTTTGTGAGTATTTGACTATTTATTTATTTTCAGTGACGTGTATGCCAATTATTTGAATCGCGTATATGTGACAGCGACCATCAAAGTATCCAAACTAATCCTTTCATTGCTGAAGATGACATAATCGACCGATACGTCTGTGCTGAATTTATTTTTCATTCCACGAAAGAATTCCTTCAGACCTTCTGCAATTGTAACTTTAAGTTTTGTATGCTTTTATTTAAATTAAGGTCTGTAGCAGATTCAAATTTGATTAATTCTAATATTACATATTTTCTTATTATTGTTATTTGTTTTACTGATTATAGTTTTCTAGTAAAATATGAAATAGAACTATGCCCGATAACGAAATTAGATTAAATGTAGAAATTGTTTTGGTAAAATGAAACTATAGTTGAGACAAAAAAAAAGTGAATTCATCTGTAACTCAAAATTCACATACAACCGATAGATGAGTATCGTGTTTATTCATCAAGCGGAAAAAAGCAGTGAAATCTCAAAATCGAAGAACCACTGTAGCGGCTCTTAGCTCAGACGACACGACACATTGTCGCTGGTGCATACACATATCTCGTTGCCTTTGATTCGTGTGGGAAACAGATTTTATTATCAACTCGACAATATCATCTTTGAAAAGAAAAATACCTTTGACTATTATGATTATTATCTTTCGTACAACTATAATTAACGTGTGCTATAGTACAGCCGTTGAAAGTAGGCCTTTCAAAATCGTTTCTCCTACTTAATTTACCAAGTGTTACCGTTGAATGGCCAATATTATCGCAGTAAGCGAAGTTTTTTGTACAATTACAAAAAAATATTCACCATTTATTATTTTATTGCAGGCTATAAAGCAAAATAAAGAAAGAGAAACGAAATAAAATAAAAATAAAAGGAAGCAGTAAAAATATTTTCTCCGCGATGTTTTTAGCTGACGATATTTGAAATCGCATGTTTTGAGTTTCACGAAGCAGATAAATCGTCGCCAGTGATTCGAGCCGCGAGGATTTTTATCGTGTTGCAATTATGAGCAACTGTTGCTTACAAACATGGATCTCTTTGAAGTTGAAACGACGAAAGGTCGGCGATTCCCCGGTCGTTTTATTAAAACTGACAGATAATTAGGTAATTTGTAAGTTATCTCGCTGGCGCTGCTGTATTTTTAAAAAAAGAACAGGAAGATAATTAAATTAATGGAAGTTTTATGTAACGACTGTGAAATTGTAACGTTGCAAAATCACGTTTTCAGGTTAAATGTCGCTTTTAACGAGTAATTAAGTAATCCGCGCCTGTTCCTATTTGTTGCACGCGAGAGAGATGGAAAATTGTTTTTCTGCCGTCTGTTTATTTTTACGTTTCACTCTATAATCTCTCGGACATAATTACTCCGGCCTGTCGTGATATAATGTTTCGAATTGTTGCAAGCTGATGTACTTTCTTTTCACTTTTCAACTTTTTGTAAGCGATTGCAAATTATAATAATAAATGGACCGAATCTTCTCTGTCATTCACCTCTATCGGAACAAATTTATTGGAATGAATTAATTAAAAACATTATATAATTGTTTTTTTCAAATATATTTGTTCAGTATGGATTTATAGATGTGAAAGAAAAGTTTCAAAAAAATTTCACATATCTCTTGGAGATGTAGACAAGTGCTACATCTTTGTCCATTGTAGTTGCATTTAAATTAAAAAAGAAAGGTGATTGTTCTCACACATATTTTGTTTAATTGTTAGTTCCTTTTTGTCAAAATATAATTGCAACGTATCTATGTATTATTGTACTCAAACATTTCTGGCGTTTTGTCAATTTCTTCTTTTTGTTACATAACTTTGAATTCGCACTGAATGTACAGAGTGTCCCACCAGAAATCGAACACCTAATTCTCCTTCATTTTTTATTATAGGTAAATATGTTTAAAATGTTATTTAAATGGCTCCAGTGGACGTTTTAAGGTCCTATTATTATACATGGTCAAATGCATTTACTTACTAATGCAATTTATAAGAGGAAACTAATATGTATTTTATATTAAGAAATATCATTCAGCTTAAAAAATTAAAGCATAAATATTGTGATGTAAAAATTTGTTTCTCTTACTTTTTATCTTTGAAGTTATTCAAGCTATATCAAGAACACTTCATTGTATCATGAAAAAAAGGTCTTCCAAAAATACTTATACATTTGATCCCTTTTGGAGCAATCTGTATATAACTTAAAAGGAGAGTCCAATCATTTTTTTCAGCTTCCACAAGAGTTAAAATAAACAAAGATTGGACAATCTTAACGAAAACAAGAGTAGACCTAAATAATAAATTATATCACTTCTTGAGTACCTCTGTGGACTCTGCTGAAACACCCTATACTTAACGAAAAACATTGACAGAAAAACAGTTAACGAAAGCAAAATCACACCTAATGACAGCGTCATTTGTCAAATGCTTACATGACGTAAAATCAATTTCGGCGGAGTTTCGAAATTGCGAGCAGTTTTCTGAATGTTCGCGAGCCGAGCCTATTACCAGGCCTTGGAAAAGCTCTTCAGGATGGCAATTACCGGACGAGTTTATCGCGAGGCACGCTAAGCGGAAGATTTTCACCCGGGGCGGTGTCTGTTCAAAGGGGAAACGCGGTGCAGGCCGGGAAAGGGTGAAAAAAAAAACACGCAGGGGGATAAGAAACAGACGTTCCCTTTGTTTAGCAAGGAACGCTTTGTTCTTGCCCGAGGCGGCCACCGGAGAGGGTGGCGTTGTTTAATTTTTAGCACGCGAGCTTGCGACCGCATTTCGAGCTTAAAAGCCGCCGTTTTCTTCCGCGCTTGTAAACCGCTTGCACGCGACTCTGATCCCTGAATTATTAACATTTCAACGAAAATCGCTGTAATCGCTACTCTGCGGATGTTTATGCAATTTAACATAATCGTATAGGTACTTGAAGTGTGTGCATACAACTACATAACAGAAATAAAAAGTACGTATCTTTAGCATGTCAAGCACAAAATAAGCTCGAAATATCTAACAGTACAAAAGAAATATTCACAACGGAAGGAAACGTCAAGAAAGCCGTCAAACTTATCCGTGCACTAAAATTGTATCATGAACTATACAATGGCCACCAACTATGGTCGCTAATGACCAAGATGTTGATGCGACCTTAAATTGAAAAATAAAGAAATGAAAAAAGAACTGTTGGAATTTAATTTACTGGACTATGCTAATATAAAAATGGTTAAACTCTAAAAATGCATATTTGCATAAACATCCACTGACTAGTAATGACACCGTTCGTGCTGTGTAAGTACTTGATAATACAGGGTGTTTTCCATTTAAATGATCGAACTGTACCAGTATATTCTATAAGAGAGAGTCAGTGAAAAATCTTACATGAATAGATGGTCATAAACGCTTCATTCAAACGTTCTGAGAGAAATATTAAGTGTACAGTATTGTAGATATATTAAAATTAGGTTCTTCAAGGTCGTTTCTTTTTCATTTAAATGCGACTGTGAGAAAAAAATATGATGCAAGCATGTGCTTATAAACATTTTATTAGAAAGCTACGAGGAAAACGTTCAGTTTAAGTTACACACGGGACACTGAAACTATTCGTTTCAAAGTCGCGTTCCTCCTGTTTAAATTGTCGAGCTGTACCAGTATATTATATAAGAGAAAATGACTGAAAAATATTATGTAAACAAATGCTCATAAACGTTTGATTAAAAAGTTACAAGAAAAACGCTAAATATAAGTTACTGTGGGAACGCTAAGACTAGCCTCTTTAAGGTCAGGACTTTCCTGTTTAAATTGTCGAGCTGTACCAATATACATTATAAGTGAAACTGAGTGGAAAATGTTACAGAAACAGATCCTCATAAACGCTTTATTAAAAAGTTACGAGGCAAATATTAAATATAAATTACTGTAGGGATATTTAAATTAAATAGGCTCTTCGAGGTCGTTCTCCTTCCTCATTTTAATGTTACTATGAAATTTCATATTAATTGTAATGATGAATTGTCTTTGATTTATGAAAGACATTTGATTTACAGATCAAAATCCTATTTTTAATGCTGAAGTTCGTGTCATTCAGCATTTCGAGCTGAATAAAACTGTGAAAGCGTAAATTTGTAATTCTGACTGAAAGAACAGAGGAAGAAAGAAGATGTACGATATCAAACATGATTACTAAATATTATAAACAGATAAATCAGGTCTATACCCTATTTTCGGTTCTAAAATTCATGTCATCCGGCATTCCGGACTAAGAAAATCTCCAAACGCGTGAATCTGTAATTCAGAGTGGAAGAACGTCGAGAAAAAAGACGTACGGTATCGAGGATGATGTAAGGCCGTCATAATGTGGCCGAAAAGGAATGGTTGTTGCTCTCGTTGCTGGTACGCGGATGTCAAAGTGCGCACGGAATGTTCCATGTCTCGCGTGTGGGTTCAAGACCTGACCTCTTCCCCTTCTCGTAACATTCCGTAGTTTTTCTTACGCCGACCAGACGTAAACAAGTCGGTACAACGCGTTAATGATTTTCAGTGCACGTTGTTTTATCGTGGCGCGTCGGCTTTCCTGGAACGATTCGCTCCACGCCATTCCAGGTGAGCGACGCCAAAATAACTGTCCTTAGCTTCCTCGTTCCATGCAGGTGACACGATCTACAGGAATGCTCCTCGACGTGCCACGGAATATGTACGCACCGGTGATGTTCGAAGTTCTTGAAGGAAATGGCTGAATGATCGATGAAACGGAAGGATTCTAGCGTTGCTTTCTGGCTTTGGTTTGTTGGTTTGGGATACTAGTTTGTAAGGAGGATTTTCTTGGAGTTTTATAGGGTTTATTGGGTGATGAATTGGAGAATGTTAGGTTTGGATTCTTGAGGTCGTAATTGTTTAAGATACGTAGAATTCTACTGCAAGTTGTATGGATTTTGTTTATTCTATTTGTGTATAGTTCTACATTTGGTACTATTAGTACTTGTAGTTTAGAAGGAAAATTGAAGGAAGTATACTTGGGTTTAATTTAGGTGAATAACTGAGGAAGATAAAGATTGATATGAAGTGTTGGAAAAATAGAGGAAAGTCAACGTTCTTCACTAAATTAAACACAATAGACATTGCTTTGAGTTAGATAACGAAATGAAGAAAACTAACTTTGGTCTGAATTGTGTCAGAAATTGAAAAAAAATTATCTCTGATTTAGTTTACGTAAATACATTCTAGAAAACTGACCTTGGTATGGATACGATAGAAAATTGAAGGAACTGGATATTAGTCTATATTACGGAGAAAATAGATGAGGATTTAAATTAAATGGAAAATTAAACATAATAGATCTTCCTGTGGATTAAGTGGAAAACTGGAGAAAATCAAACGTGTTTTGGGTTAAGTGAAAAATCGAAGCCAATTGTTCTTGGTTTGCGTTACATTAAAAATTGAAGAAAATAAAAGTTTGCTCTAAAGTAGATGGAAAATTGAAAACAATTAATCTTGTTGTGGGTTAAGTGAAAAGTTGAAGGAAATAAATCTTCACCTGATTAGAAAGGAAACTCAAGAAAACTGATCTTGATCTGGTTAAGGTAGAAAATTGAAGAAAATAAACATTACTTTGGATCACGAAGGAAACAGGCACGTGATTAATTGAAGATAATAAATTTGAAGGGGAAAAATTTTACATTCGGTTCGGTGGAAAATGAATGAAAACAGACCTTCCTCAGATGTAAGTAAAAAATTGCAGAAAATCTACCTTGTCCTGTACTGGATGATCAATTCAAGAAATTCAACTCTTACCTAGATTACGTTTAGAACTGAGGAAAATATTCGGGCTCAACAGATTCGATTTTATTTAATATTTTACATCTAAAACCACCCCTCGGTCGATGTAAATTATTCTGCGCTCCTCAAGGATTAACCGTTTCAATAAACTTCTCAAACAATTCGTGCGAATTGAAAACATGTAAAAACACGAGTTGCACGCGTAACGACAAACAACTCCCAAAGCCTATCTATATCGTTATCAAACATTTACATTTCGAAGATTTAATTCTTCGGCACAAAATCCCGGTATTCGAAAGCACATTTTAAAAAACAGCGAGTACACAAGCACTCTCGAGCAGTTCAACAAACAGTCGGCTAACCGAACGCTCGGTGTAATTAACGTGAAAAAAAAGAGTAGTCGTAAAAATTGCGTCAGAACTATCCAACGATTAAACCTTTAACCTCGGTTCACTTATCAAACATCTGAACTCGAAACACACAAAAACTCAGTCACGCAACCGAACGAGGCTTTTTAAGAAATAAAAAGTACAGAACAATAGTCTACGGTAAATTGCTATTTAATTACATCGTCATTTACGACCGTGCTATTACGTAATTTCTTAACTCCCGTTCACGGTTCCTCTCTGTACAGGCCGTTGCAAAAAGCGTCGTCAACGCTTTGGCGTATTCAAAGGTAATGATTCGTTGCATGCCCCTTAACTTTTATGGCAGCATTAACCCGTAACTACTGCTATCCAAAATTTGTAACTTAACCCTTAACTACTACAGACGTTGAAACTTACGCAACTACTATACGAGGTCTCACAGATCGCTAATGCTTATTGCGTTATTACGTCCATACAAGTGCCGAATAAAGATCAAATTGCTACCTAATTGGTTCCTATCAATCAACTGTCTTTTGAAGTACACTTCAAATAAAACACTTAAAATAATAGGGAGTTATTGAAAAGAAAATTAGAAAAAAATTAGGAGTTCAAAGGGTTAACGTTATTAAGAAGAAATAAATTTTTGTTTATGCAAAATGAGACTTTTATTGCTAACTTCAGGAGTGGGTCCCAGGGACATGTCAGTAGTACTTAACCCTTAACTACTATGGAACGTCTGTGAGACCGCTCCAAATTTTCCTTCATCTCTATTTCCCTTTCTGCATGACTTATCATCTTCTCACGCCATGTACCTTTCAATCATAGTCTAATGTTCAATCAGGCTTGGGTCTCTTTATCATTAACGTACAAAGCAAGAACAATTGGATTTGATCTTTATTCGGCACTTGTATGTACGTAATAACGCAATAAACATTAGCGGCCTGTGAGACCTTCTATAGTAGCTGCGTAAATTTCAACATCTGCAGTAATTAAGGGTTAATTTAACCCTCGCACTACCAACGTATTTTGTATAAGTCGAACTACCAATGGTGGGCCATTTAGTGCATGCCTTCAAAAAATAATTATATCTGGCAACTTAATGCCGGATTGAATGATAAGAAACATTCTGCGAAATCGCAATATTGAAATTACTCCGCAATAAAGTACATGCTTCAGCTCAACATATTCAACTATATATATTTTTTTCAGAATTTTCACCGGACTGATTAGCAAAATAAATGAACAAAGTATCCCCCCTTGGTAGAGCGGGGGTTAATATCGTATTAACGCCAGTGGTCGACACATCAAACACAACGTCTAAAAGAACTAATGTTATGTAATCGATGTTCCATATTCTTATCGATCCACCCTGTATATAAATTGTCTGAAATTATCAACACTAGAACTACCAAGGCAGTCAAAATGACTGGTTTGCAATTGTACTATGTACGATTTATTTCTGACAACTCTTATCTTTGCGTTGAATTGACGCTGAACGAAGCTCAAGAAAAATATAAACAAACATTGTTTCCTTGAATCACGTATTTTTTTTAAAGCGCGTCATGTTGATCGCTTCGATGCAGCAGGTGCGCGTTAAGCATTGGCAGGTCTAGTGTTAAAAATGTTGAGGCTCTAATTCTTTTCACCGATGTAGCACTAAATTGATGAAGTTTTGCAATTCCTATAAGTGGCAGGATACTCTCTCGACCAACTCGGTAGCTCACGCCAAAGTTTCGGGCAACCTCTCTCAAGCACCTCATTCGGTATCACTGCATCTTTCCGAGAGTATGTCGAACGGAACGGCTGGAAAGCAGAATTCCTCGGGACACGCAAAGCTTACGATTATTTCCATCGATGGTCGTTTCGGGGGGCGTTCACGGTAATCGCCGAGGAAACAAAGCATCGAAGGGAAATAATAACGCTGGACGAGTCGCGTCCCGCGCAGGAGGGGGTGGAGCCTCGAAAATCCGCGTTAAAAGTTCCCCGACGAACGCACCCGGCAATAAAAACTTTTTCCAGCGGAATTCGTTGGACTTTCGAGCGAGCGGCCGCGAGCCGAGTCGTAAAATTCGCGAGGACGCGGCCCGTGGGGAAAGGCAGCCGTGAAAGTGCGAATCTCTCGATAAAGAACTCTCCGGAGAGGAGAATTAGTATCGAGTCGCGTTCCCTGTCGCCACGAATTCCCCTGACTCGATAATTGTCGCACTTTATGGACCACCGAGCCTTCCAGGGCCCCGTGTTATCGCAGCCGCCGCGCGGAATTTCGCGGTGAACGCTCCGCGTGATCGTTTCGCTTGCGTGTGGCGAATTTTTTTTTATTTCGCCAGGCTGTGAAGACACCTTGTCGGATGTTGAATGAAAATTTATGTAATTTTTAACGAATTTGTCTCGGTTTGTATGGTCGTTTTGGGGGGGAGACTTTCGAGCTGGCGTTGAAGCGATTGGGACATTTTCTCGGATTTTGAATTTAATTTCAATTTGATGTAATTATAATAATAATAATTAAGTGAAGTAGTTCGCTCTTGTCAGAAATTAAGTTTTCAGCAAGTTTTACTAGACGCCTCCAGGATCTGTTTGTGTGAATTATTGATGTAATAACTGTAACTATTGCATCGTCTAATTCATATTATATGAACAGCGACCTTTCGAACATTCAAAAATTGTATGTATGAAATTTACAGGACGTTCTCTAAGCTGCCGAAAATTGTTGGAGATCGACTTAGAAGGAGTGTGCACGAACTTCGGGTCACCGATTTAGTTGAGACGTTGCCCCCTGATATATTTATTCAATGTCCATCCACTACATTCACTGGATATGCTACCCTCTGATCACCATTTGTTTCAGTCTCTAAAAACACTCCTTAAATTCGAGAAATCGATAGAGTAGAGACGCGCTAAGGCCAGTTGGAAGAGTTCTTTGTTCAGGAACGTTTATATCGCTTTCAATTGACGAAGATCTAGAAATCTCCAAGAGCAAGGTATCAGTGGCTTAAGGACGATTATTAATCGAATTATATACGGGGTCACGGTATAATCGTGGATGCAAATTTATTACCCTTCCCCGATAGCCCGACGAATTCTGCATTTGCAATTTGTATCCATATTAATGAATCACCGATACGTCGTTGAAAATTAAAATAAGCTCTCGTTTCCACTGTTTTATCGCGCGACACAATCGGCCACCGTTGATAACCGTATTTATCACGGTGTTTAATCGCCGATCCTCCTCGTCAAAAATTCATCTGCTCCCGACGACCGTGTTCTTTTTTTTTTTTTTTTTGTATGTGCGTTTCGTGCAAGGAAATATATCGAGCCCCGGTGATTTTCATATTTTTTCATTCATCGAAACGATACGCGGTGCGTTAACGATCCCATTAACTCGCTTTAATTAACATTTCCCGCTCGAAAATCACCGACGTCGCATTTATCTCGTTTTTGAGGGACAGAGGCTGCAATTTACTCGATTCGACATTTGTTTTTATGATTGAGTTCTTATGTTTTTATAGCGCTATTTCAGAAACGACGAAAGATGCCTTTCAGTGTTATTATTGTTCATTAATAAACAGGAAATTCTCTTTTTATGTATGTGAAACTCGGGTAATTGCGCAGTAATGTTCATATGACTGTTATCCAAGCTGTTCCTGTTCAACTGTAACGGGTGTACAGCAATAATTGTATTGCAATACATTTTTTTATTTGATCTGCTAAACAGAGGTTCGGTCTATCTCTATATACTTTGATATTCCATTCCTATAAAAATCTTATATGCATAAATATGACACGTTTTCTTTTTAGTACCGCGGAGTTAGCCAAGTTTCCCTTACAAGTGGAAAAAATAAAATGTATAATACAAAAACCAGTATTTTAACATATAAAACCATTTACTTTCTGCAGTTTTTTATTTAAACTTTTATCTCTGTTCAATAATTGCATATTCCTTGATTCCACCAAATTCCCCACAGTTTTCTAATGGATGAAGACGTAGCGGAGATTTGAACATCACCTTCCTGTTTTTTTTTCAAATAGTGCCATGTAATTTTGTATACATTAACCCTTTTAGTACCTTACAAGTTCTCATGTACCGCCCAGAAACACCTTGAAAATATGTATTTTTGGAGACATTTAGTAAAATTAACATATTTTTATATAAGGAAAAGAAACAAATTATTTTCCATAAATTAAAGCTTGTAATCAACGGTGAAAAAACAAATTTGGGAAAAGTGAAAACTCGAAATATCGGCTCTGGGGTACTAAGAGGGTTAATTTATTAGAGCGTTTATCCTGAAAAATCATTAGTTTTGTAAATATTTTAATTTTAAATACAATAATAGCCTGGGCCGATAGAAGAGGATGCTATCCAGGAAATCGAAAGCAGAAGGGAAGCATTTTTAAAAGATATTGGCCACAATGGGATTTTCTTGACCGTGTTCGGGGGAACCGACGTTAAACATGTCTACGTACGGTAAGAAACACAATCTTCGCGGCCACGGGACCGATAAACGAAATAAAATATTGGAAAAGTCCATGCATATCGAGTATAGTGGTGCAAACTTGATTCCACGGATAGTCCTCCCGGTTCGCTGCACCTAAAACGAATCCGTCCCTTTCCAGCGGGCTCCTAACCTCGTTTCTTTCGATTCTCCAGGAAATTTTCGTGGCCCTGCACCGACCGATCCATCGATCGTCCCTTCGAATTGATCGGATTTCCTCCAACCGCTGCTGATTCTGCGACAGAACTCGCCAGTTTGTCCATGAATGTTTTATCTGTTTTCCATTTTCGTTGAGCATCAACAAATGTTCAGCAGTTTCTGTATTTTTGCAGCACATTGTGGATATAAGCCTGTCTGCACTCACGGCCGCTTTTCGTTGCATCAGACAGGCTAAAATAGGGGTTGAAAGTTACAGAATTATTAGAGGGTAATATTTTGAATATTTTTAAGCAATATGGCATTTTTGTTTTCCATATTTTTCTAAGCGGAAGCATTAGGGTGGTTTCAAGGACACTCGGATTTTTTTTAGAGACCAATATAGTAGAATAGAGTAGGACTTAATTATTTTCAGACTCATAGCCATGAAACAGGACTTGGTTTCCAAAAAATCCTTACAATTAGTTACTATGTTCCGTAGTCCTGAACTAGGGAAGAATAAACATATCAATATTTATGATTTTTAGAATAGTTTCAAGGTCAAAATATTAGTAACAAATCGATGTTCATTCTTCAGATTGATGTCATTTTGTCAAAAAACACTCATACCAATTTAGAGCTTTTTTTAAGTTTCTGATTTCTGATGACTTTAGTGACAGTTATCGTGCGAGCGACCCCGAAGAATTTTGTCAACCTGTCTACTTCCCTGGTGAATAATTACTATACTTTACACGATAACACTGTACAAAAATTCATACATGTAGTATAAATACATACAATTAAATCATCAAAGTTTCATGAAGACATACTGTTTACTTTTGTTCCAAAAAAAATTCGAAAGTATAACCCCCTTAAGTACACGAATTCCTGAAAAATACTTCAACGAATCCTGACGAGAACCAATTTTATTCCATATTTCTACATTTTCAGTGCACGAAGATCCAAGGCTGACAATGAGTCACACCATAAGCACATGTAACAATCGAATAACCTAACTCCTAAAAGTAACTGATAAAGCGTGTGCAAAGCTAAAGAAGCGAAGCGGTACACCATGAATAGATAAAAGAAATTTCATTGCGAGTCCACCGCAGTCAAATGGGTCAAGAAGTGACCTTGAGCGGCCTAGCGTCCGCGCGCCTACTCTAGTAACGTCGCGCACGCTCTCGACGCTTAAAATCCCTGTCAACGGCACGACGAGTAATCTCGTCGCGGGGAGCTCGGCGCCGTTTGCTCGAGGAAGTCCGGTCGACGGAGCAAGTAAGTAGGTGTAGTTTCCAGTTTTTATTGCACCGTTGTTGACACGAACAGATAGTTTTCTTTGATTAATAGCAGCAACAGAAACGAGCGTGCGTTCGTCGAAAATGCACGTGTGTCTCCCCGGGGCGATACGTTATCTATGTATATGCACAGACATTCCCCTGGCTGATAAGATTACGATAATGTTCCGTGTTTTGTTTATATAATGGAAAACCGCCGCGCGAGCGTTCTTACGATTTGTATTCGTTCCCGCATAACTGCATAATGTCACTTTCTATAGGCATTTCTACTTTCACTTCGCGCCGTTGTTGCTGTTTACAACACGCCGCGCGCTACTCCAGTTTCCGTGCAGAATTTCACCGGTTTCCAATCGCTCGCCACCGAAACCGACCTCCCGCGATCGTCCGCGGATTTCACCAATTTCTAGAGTTAATTAGTGAACGATCCGTCGGGAGGTTCACGCTTCGACTATCGGGGATCGTCGAGAAAGCGGTGGATCATCGTCAACGTGATCTCTATTCCTCGAAATGTGAAACGAGACTCGCCGTAGCATAAAATATATTGTTTACTGTTTACTGTTTACCGGTTAAATTTAGGTGTTACCAGTTCATTCTGCCACTTATGACCAGTTACAACATTCTAAGTAAAAGTACCAGCTTTTTATTCACTGTATTAGTAAAATCACTGTTATCGCCTTTTTAATTAATTATTAAACTATTTTTCATTCTGGACAGATCGAATCAGGATAAAAACGAGCGAATTATTGTCGAAATGCAGAATTAAATGATTTTCGATCTGTGAGCTGTGATAGTAAATAGCCTGTTAACAGACTTTCGATAGGTACAGTGTTAAGGAGTGTTAAGATAATAATCTGTGTTACGAAATCTTTGATTTCAGAGTTCACTGGCCGGAAAAATTCCATCCTCTGAGAACTATCAAACAGAAATGAAAAACACCAGGCAACTCCAAAAAAAAGGGGTCGGTGGCCTTCGTATCGCCTCGTAAAATCGTCCCCACGGTAAACACGGAAAATATTCTGTGGATATTCTAAAAATAGAAAAGCTAGAAGGTGATAAGCTTGGGTGGGATAACACAGTGTACAGGGTGTCCCACAGATAAATGCACTATCAGTAAAAAGAAGAAGAAATGTTATGTAAACATAGCTCCAAAAGTGGTTTGTCGTAAATTATACCAACTATTATTAATTATTATCATTTAAAATTATAATATATTTTACGTTATGACGACAATATTGAATATGAAGGAAGCAATAGCAACAGGTTCAGTGTTTAGGTTACGCTTAGTACTTGTAACACTTAAATGGTGTATGAAGTACTTTTCACATCGCCAGAACGGTAGCAGATACAGTAGATCCTCCATTATCCGAACATCGGACATTCAGAAATAAATTATTCTATGCCAGAAGCAAGCTAATGTTTGCATCAGTGACACCGCGTGTCTAATTGTACATCGCTGTATATTTCAGATTTTAAAATAAAACAATCATTTTCATATGAAACACAGGTAAAACGCGGACCATTCTGTCACTGACTCTAACTCGGATAATCGAGGTCCCGCTGTAATTAGGTGGCCAGTTTGAAGTCGGACACTCTGTATAGTAAAAGATCGCTTGGAATAGCCGGTCATCAACACGGCAGGGCCGATGATAGCGCGACGCGCGATGCAAATTAGCCGGATAACGCCCAATTGTATGCAAATACGATCGGATTCTGACAGCGACGCCCGATCCGATTCCCTACGATCCGAATGAACTTGGAACCGGATGTCGAACTCGCAAGCCCGACTTATCGTTATCGAAAACTCGCGACTCGACCTACACGCCTGCCTAGTCCCTCCACAACGGCGTATCCTGCGTGTGTACGCCCTCGTATCGGAGTTGGAGCACAGCTGGCTGCTCACCGCACCGAAATCGAGAAACAGTTCTTGGTTTCGTGTTCGGCAACTTCGAGGAAATTTGAAGTACCCTGCCAGGGAGAGAGAGAGTTGCATGGTCCTGATCGATTGCTTGGAAACGTCGATTGCAATTCTGGGTGGAGGTGTTTTAACTTTAGCTGCACTCTGCAGGAACGCGCGATGTCGATGGCGGTGAACGTACACCCCCGTTCATAAGTGGCAGGACACTTGTCGAATTGGAAAGAAATTGGAAATTGGTTATAAAATTCTTGGAGGATTCAAACACACGTTGCTGAGTGTTTATATCGTCCATATCTTACACCACAATGGAAATATGTATATTCAATATTATGTCATGAATTTTACTGTAGAAATGAACCCTTTGAGCCCTGAAAATTTCGAGAAAAAGCGTGCACCGTGTGCTGAATTTTTCCACGTCGGAACAACGTGTTTATATTGAATATTTAATTATAATAATGTCTATGATGTTCTTTGTTCAGTTGTTCAGTACTCTATAATTGGAAAGTATGTAACGAAATATGTGTATCTTAATAAAATGAGCTGAGACGATAATTCATTTGAATTATAGCATATAATAAACAGCTGTGCCTGAACCAATACAGTGACCCGTAGCACACAGTGTCTAGGCCTTAACAAGTGGCATCAGTGAATATTATGGCACAGAATCATAATAACTCAGATCACCAAAGGATTCTGTTGTCACAGAACCAATATCAAGGGGAGATTTTTCTTAAAATAGAGGATTCTCCATATTGAATAAAATAAATACAAGGCACCTGCTATATCACTTTGAAACATCGTTAAGTCACTTCTCCACAGACTCAAACTACCAGATAATTTTCTGTTTGTACGAAGCGTTGCGTCAGAAGAAGATCTACGTAGAGTCTACAAAATGGAGACCTTCTGAAGCATCCTGCAGGGCTGGCAACCTGGACGTATATGTACATCCTCAGCAACGAAACCGCGATACTTAGAAACGTCCTTGCCATAGCAATCGCCCACGAGACAACCTACTCGACGATCTTATTGTTTTGCGATAGCCTTTCAACCTTCTACGGTCTGCCCATTGCTTGTTTCTACGCCTTTCTGTTTTTTATTTTGCTAGTTCCTTCTATACACCATGAAATAACAATGGATCCATTTTTTTTCTGAGTCGGCTTTATTATACAAAAATGCACTAGATTGTTTCGTAGAAGGATAATATATGTAAGTAAAATTTGTTCACTTTAATAAAATGAAATTATAAATTTAATAAAGCGTATGAAATTTATTATCGAAATATTAAATTTCTATAAAAATAGTCACTTATTATTTGTTATACAATCTTTTTATTTTTAGAATTTAAATATTGAGTTGAAAAAATGAAAGGAAACATTTGTGATTGTTACTCTGTCTCTTTCTTAACCACAGCGGTACCAAAAGTTTTCAGGTAAACAATAATTGCATTATGTCTGCCTAAAGATATACCATGTTGAATGTCGTTCTCTCGAAGATGAAGTCTCGCATAACAAAATTGTATTCTACATTTTGGATGTACGCAGCTGTTCAAAATTGCCACTTAAGGCGCGCACAAGGGCTGCAAATCAGTAAATTTGTAAAAAATGTATCTCAAAAACCAGTTGACAAAAGGTGTACACATTAAAGGTTACTGACTTCGTTTTAAAACGTACTACCAAGTGATCTGAAAAAATATATATAGTTCAATTTAAAAAAGCGAGTTTGACCTTCGTATCTCTTAAAACGATAATCTAAAAGAAATTCGTCTTCGACAGTAAATTTGCCACCTCATACCCTGCAACTTTTATATAAACAATCTTTTCGTATCTCCAATGCATTAGGAAATAACAAACTGTATACACTCTATACGAACACCCTGTACATGCAATTCGCCTGAACGGAGACACGGAGGATTTTTGCTATATAGCAGAACTCGTGGAAACGAACTATGTCTCCGACCCCCGGTGTCCGTCTATTTACATAATTACGGGCTTGCACAATTTTCTTGTCGTAACTCATTTTTCATGGCATTTAGAGCCGGAATTACACGGCACCGGCGACCGGTCGGCTAGATTATTTTATAATGGACGACGCCGCCATAAGCGCCGCTTGAACTCGCTGCAACCCGAGATATATCTCCAGAGGACAACCTGGAAATTGTTTGATTTTCTTCGTACCTGAGCTTCGATGTTTTCCTTCGCGTACACAGTCGCTGACCACGTGGTCAACGAGGGAGAATTTACTATTTATTGAAGCAATACCGACGGTATTTATTCTTGATTCTCAAGGGACGCTGCGGAAGCTGAAGATCGAAGAGGAAGGGGTGGTAATTTTTTACTGTTTTCTTTGGTGCGATCGATCGGTTGTGTTTGGTCGAAAATTTAGTATGTATTAAGGCAAGTCGTATGGAGCTTACCGTTTTCTTGAAAAACGGTATAGTGATTGAACATGGAGGAGGAACGCTACTGTGTCTAAGAATCCGAGGAGAAGGGGTGAACATTTTTCATTGCTCTGTTTGGTGTAATCGATTGGCTGAGATCGTTAAAAAATGTATTATTTACTAAGATGAGTCAGATATTGTTCATTGTCTTTCTTGAGGGTCCGTATAGTGGTTGAACATGGAGAAGGAACATCATGGTGGTTGGAGATTGAAGAAAAGGGGTGGAAATTTTTTACTGTTTCATTTGGTGCAATCGGTTGGCTGAGATTGTTCAAAAATTTATTATTTATTAACACACATCATGCAGTATCTGTTTTTCCCTTCGAGGAACAGTATAGTGAATCTTCATTGGAGCAGAGTACCACAGTTGTTGAGTATTGAAGAAAATGTTTAAAAATTTTCACTGCTCTATTTAATGCAACCAATCTGCCGAGTTTGTTTAAAAATTTATTATTTATTAACACAAATCATATTGAGTCTATCTTGTTTTTCTGTAAGAGACGCTATAGTGAATGCACATGAAGAATTGTTTCTGTGCCATGTGCTTTTATTATAATATCGTTGCGACGTATTTATTTTACTCCATGTTTAATTGGAAAACAAACTTTGGACAACTTCACCCTCCATCTCTGTCCATTTCAAAATCTGCGACTCATTCTATCTTTTCGACGCAGTAGTTCACGGAATGCCGAATATCTCTAAATGGCGTCATCGAGCAGCTATCAGTGATATCGTCGATGCGATTTTCAATCGATAACCCAACGCATCGACACTCCATTTTGCGTCGATACCTTGACATTCTAGCCTTGATAATGCGTACATCCAGAACGTGTTGCGTTTCAAGTTTCCTCGAAGTTTCTCACACGTGACACAAAGTATACTCAAATATTAATTATACAAATTATCGTGGCTCTTATTTTCTATAATTTTTGTTAGCAATACAGCAAAATATTCGAACAGAGGCTGCAAAAAAATAGAGAGAATAGGATTCGTTGAATTAGAAGGGAAATTGCATTCGATACAATCGACTGTGAGCTTCATGTTAAAATAAATTGGTATAATTTACAAAAGAGTTAATAAAAATTTTAGTTAAATCAAATATAAATAACAAAACTTATAGTGACTTTAATTTATTGTAAATTCTGTTATTAGCATCGCAAAATATTGGAAGAAGTATTGCTGAATATACACGGAACAGGATTCGTCAATTAGAAATTGAATTACTTCCGGTACGATAAATTGTGAAACCTGAATTGCAATTAATTTCTCCAATTCCCAAATGAATTAGCAATAATTTGAATAGACAGTATAGAAGTTTCTATCACTTAAAGACTCGTAAAAATGTCCAACAGCAAGTTATTATATGATACTTGTTGCCTTCGAAGTGTTGTAATAAACTTGTACTGTGACTTATTCAAATTTGAATGTATGAATACTTAAAATTACTCGTCCAATCAAACAGAATTCACAGTGAAGGTAAATACAAGAACTTGATGGTTCTGAGAAGGCTCCATGTACCTTAAATTTTGTTTCACAGATCTAGAATAATAAGAATATAATTGTTTATTAAACCTTAACTGTATACATATACAGTTTCACAGTGTATATTTATAAGGGTGATAATTATTAGGGTTTTTCATATACTACCCTACCATTATACGAACTCGTGATACGACAGCTGCTACTGACTTGGAAGAATTCTGAATGTTAAAATTTCTATGTATCGGTAAAACAAATTCATCCGTATCATAAGGTCTGTATAATAATCAGCTAAATCCTTGAGACGGATTTTTCCTCCTTATGACACAAGAGTTGGTTACCCGAAGGACTGTAGTATTCTTGCATTAGGTTGATCGGATAATATTGTCGGGTTTTCCAAACCCGTTTCAGACATAAACTGATTTTGATTACTTATTTGCCTGTGTAATAAACTATTTTTATACTGCCCGGAAACACCTTTATATGGACAATGAATAAATAAATCCTTCGATTTTCAACATTAATTAGAACGAAGAAATTCACAAGCAAAGATGTCGGTAGACAGAGTGCATTTAGGTCACTGCACACCTTTCGAATTTCAAATAGTAAATAATATAATAGTCGGTCCTTGATATTCATTGCCCAATTCTCAAATGAGTTGGTAAAACTTTGAGTAGGATCTTGGCATCGAAACTCGTGAAACGATCGAGTTCATTGAAATCGATTTTCTGTTTAGGCTACTGTTACGAGCCCTATGCGTGGACCGAACGGATACGATGTTCCATTTGAATAATTATACGCTTCCACGTACCAGTTCACCGATGTAATGCTGCTGAATTCCAGTTGTAACGTTATGTAACAAGCGTCAATCGGTTCTGCTTTTCTGAATTTCATTATGCAGGAATGTTGCGTAGCAGAAGCATGGCCAACTTCGGCTCTGAATACATTTGCATGGATTATCGTGGTATTCGTTTCTAATTACTTAATTACCACGATTCATAAATTACACGTTCTATCGGCTCTCCGCGATGCTATCCGCATGTAGATATAACATAAATTTTAGAAACTTTGCTAATCAACACCTTATACACTGTACTCTACCATGCTCTCTACGTAGCACATTCTACTTCACTATGTGATTATACTATGTTATAATGTGTAGGCACTACCGCACTACGTCCTATAATTATTTGACCGATTCTGCTTAGTGTAATGTATATTGATTACATGAAATGGTTTTAAATTGTTATTTTTTTAATACGCTTGGCGTGACAGTGAACAATTCCGCATCTAGTCAGACAAGCGAGAATGGGTTTTAATCAGACCTAGGCAAATGTTGTTTCAAATAATAGGCCTAATTTCACTAAAGTAACAGACTGTGTTGTGTAACCAGTTATTTCTATTGAAAATCGAATAAGAAGTAACACAGAATTAAATAACTATAAGAATAAATTATTTTGAACATAATAAATAAATCGATTATTTCAAACAAATGCTTTTTAATTCTTGTTCGAAATACTTTATGAAATAGATATTCTACTTGCAGCATAGATTATTTCTCAATCTGAAAAATGATTTAAAAAATACATTACTTAAAAATTTTCCAAAACCTCCAGGTTTGGTTTTAATATATGCAGCTCGTTTGCAACATAAATATTTAATTGTGTGGTAATATATTTCTTACTTTATATGATCATTATGATATAAAATTTATAATCAAATTTCAAAGAGATCTTTCAAAAGGAATACTACTCTAAAACAAACATCATTTGTCACATAAAAATGAGGACATTCCCGAAATCGACAATTGTCCCGAAATCGACTTTCTACAACACTTTAAACCCTTCTAAACAATCGACAAAATCTTCCGCGCGGTAAACGTCCAAATGCGTTCAGGTACTTACAACGTCACCATATAGCTGTAAAAATTTTCCGCATGAGATGTCCGTACTATATAAATCTAACCACTGGAAACATTCAAAACCACACGTGCCTGTTGAACAATTTTATGAATGATTTCTCAGACGCTCTACGATCGTCGTTGCGTGCCTAAAATATTTCTTACGTGTAACTGGAACGGCAAAAATGGGGTTCGGAGAAATTCCGTCGTGGCATCTGCCGTGACGATAGTAATCGAAACGGTAATCACGATGCAGTAACACGGTCGGCATAAATAATGAAAATCCATTGACGCTCGTCGCCTGACAGCGTCATGAACCCGTTCGTCCTTGGGCCATCGTACAACGTCACCGAAACCGACGACACGAAGAGATCATTTCGACCTCACGTGGAAGGAAAAGAAATTGTCGATCGAGTGCACTCCATGATTTAAATTTGGCATAAATCTGCATCGATTCTCGCGGATTTCCTGTGTCGGCCTGGCCAATTGACGTTTGTTGCTGAGAATGTTCAGCTTGTTTGTTCGGGGACAGCGATTCTGACGTCAGCATTGCGCTCGAAATACAGCGTGGGTCTGGATGGCATGCACAAGGCAAAATTAGATCGGCTATACATAAATTTGGAAATTTTTAATATTAGTTGACGGTGCTGATTTTGATTTTAAGCGTAACAGAATATAATTTTCAATTTTTTAATGTTTTTAAGGCGGTTGACTGATTATTATTAATACCTTTGACTGAGAATGGTTGATTTTGTTTTATAGTGAATTTTGTGGATGTCAGACAAGTCAAGAGTATACCTAGATGTAATTTTTAAAGTAAATTTCTAATTTTTTAATAAGCTAATTTTCTACTGTATTAATGATATTTTGTACGAAAAATGTTAATATAAATGTTAAATAAAAATAGAGAATTGAGTAGATATCAGGTGGGTCAAGAATATAATTAGAAAATGTAATTTTTATAAATCACTCTTCATTTGTGGAATACTCCCTTTTAGAGTAAATTTATAATTTTCTACTCTATTTTTAATATTGTATACTAATAATTTTCGTATAAATTTTAAATAAAAATAGAGAACACACATAGAGGTAATTTTTATTTTGTTAGTATAGATACATTTCTGGCACGCATAAATAAAGTCATTTTACATTGTTTAGCGCGTCCAGAGTTTGTTTTTGTGCGGCAACAGCGAATTCCTTAGATCTCCGATTTGGCTAATCACAGGTAACACGGAATCCCGACTTTGAACGCGCAAAACAAAGCTCGCGTCAGCTCTTTCGATAAGGATCGAACAGCTGCGACCGATAAACTCGATCAACAACGTTTCGAGAGGGAACCTTTAATTGCACCGATACGATAACGCGCTCTAACAACGCGTAATAGTAACCGGAAATCACGTGAAATAACATGGAGTAGAATCAGAAGTCTGACGTAAATAATCCTCTTCAAATCATCATTTTTTTCTCGGAGACACCTGATTGGGAGTACGTTGATTGGACAAACCAACGTTCAGAAATATTTTTCAACTTCATCTATGCCTTTTTGTGACTATAATTGTAAGAACCTCATTTAATTTAGGGACACTCTAATGGGGCGGCTGAAGGTCCCTTTTGCGTTTGAATAGCCAAAATTAAACTGTACAATATCCAATTCTGTAATAAAATATTAATGTTACTCGCCTTAATAAACGCCTCAAAAGTATTGATAATATTTGAAACAATTTATGAACAGATGTACAGTGTTATGAAGAAATTCCTTTCTAATTAGAAGACTGTGGATGTCATGCAATTTAACAAGTTGAATGTCACAGTGGAAACAGACCCATCTAGTCAGACCCGTTATAACGTCCTGTTTTAAATATAAATCGAGGAGGAAAAAGAAATATCTACCATTGAAACGTACAGGCGTTACCTTACATTATTACTACAGTATCAGTATCACCCGAAATCACATAAAAATTGCTAGTTATTGAATTAAACAAAATTTCAGCTGCTGGTCACTGGTGACCCACACGACAGTCAACGTGTTAATATATTCAAATTGACGAATAATGGACATTTAATAACTTATCGTTACTAAAATAAAAATTACTTTAAACATGTTAAAGGCAAGTCTAGTCTCATTGAAGTTTTATTTATTTAACTGCATTAACATAGGTAATATGGAAGTCTGAAAATGTATGTTTGCATGAACAAGCGCAGTCCACTAATTAGCTGACTGAAAATGTGTTTGGTGAACGTGAACACGGCGATGGAAACACTTTAATCCATCGCTTGTGGACGGTGTATCGGGCAAAGTGCAACGGCGATCCACGAACAATAAAGATCTTATCGTATTGATCCCGACACGTCACTTTTCGTGACGATCGTGGCTAACGATATCTCGCAGATAACGCGGTTTGTTGTTCTATTAGCTGATGTATTATCGGAGGCTTCGAGCATGACCAGCGCGTCGAAATTAATTTCATCGACACGTTTCTCGTCACCTCTGGTAAAACGTTTACACTGCATCATTTTTATACATATATTTTTTTTAAATAAATACACTATTCACAAAAAGTTATTATTAGACTCATATTTTTATGCAAATATACATTTTTAGACTACTATATTTTTTTAATTTTTATGTAGCTAATTAAACGCAAGTATGGTAGCACTGTATTTTCCGGTTTAAATGTTGAAAAGTACATTTTTTTATTTTACTTACTGCACGAAATGTGTATTCTTCACGAACCTGGATGTGTTTAATTGTATAAAGATCGACAGTATAGTTATTATAATATTTCAATAACTTATCAAGTATCGAAGTTTTCGAACAGCATGCGCACCATGTGCTGAGATTTTCCACGGTGGAACATGCGTTAGTTTGAATTGTAAGGTGTATAATGTTTGTTAAGTTATTTCAGTATAACGGTTAATACTGTTTGAGTTTGTAGGTTTCTAGCGTAGGTGTGCGCAGTGGTCCGTAGCACACAGTGACCGATTTTTCCAATTATATACGTACATACATTCATTAGCCTCAAAGGATCAAGGAGACTATAAACGTGTTTTGCTTATCCCTACTTTATTATTATACTTTAATGACACTGTAAAATTAGTTTTATTGAGCATAAAGTAGTATGTTAATAGTGTATTATTAAAACTAGAGCAGCTTTTATGTTTACATCATTGAGACGAACGTAAAAAACGTAATACAAACAAGTAAATCAATTAAGGGCTGACAAGCCACTGCAGTGGCACTTCGTTTGCAACCCCTAGCGTGCAGCCACCATAGTGATACCGTGTTTAATATTTCCACTTATCACCCTATAAAATGTAATAAATCGATCAGAAACATAACTTACTCCATCACAAATTACTATTACACATTTTCATGAATAAAAACAACAAATTTTAATCGACACATACGATAAATCTTCTGCACCGAGCTAATAATAAGAAGAATGTTAGAATAAGTCAAACGTGACATAACCTCAGCTAAATAAAATCTGAATACAGGTACACCGATTAAACAGTAATCACGAGTATTTATCATCGTGAAATCGGTCTTCGGGCAACGAACAGTGTACAAAATGGCGGTGAACGTGCACGGTGTCAGATTCGAGGTAGAAATCGCCGTAGCGTCTATCCCGGAACGGGGACGATTTGTCCGCGGGCTGCGATTTACGGTATCCTGGAATTCATTGATCGGAAATACCGAGTTGTAGTTGTCGATGAATCGACTGGGAACCGGTTTCGATGCAGCATGATTTATGGTTCCGAAATAATCGTTAGATCTCCCTTGGATCCTCCGTCTCCTTCTTCCCTCCTTATAAACACCATCGTTTGTTCATCGTCCACGGTTATCAGCTGCATCGTATCACTGATTTATCCTTCGGTTCACCCAATTCTTTTAAGAACTACTCATTGATCGTAATAAATTGGACAACTCAGAGACGGTGCTAAACTTGTGAGCCTAATCTATCATCTGGACTGGAGTTTATATTCGTCTGTTGGTAACAATCGGTTTCTGATGTTCTTAAAATTCTTATTGTGGCGATCCACGATGAGATATTCTATGAGACTTTGCTTTCATGAGAGGAGAATTTTATTCTCCATTTTCGATTTACTTTTGCACGTAGAATCACCCCCTAGCCGGTGGTACTGCGTTTGCGGGACACGCTGTATATACATACATGTATTTACATTTATTTGTTGCTACGATTTTTGTCTCACGATAGCAAAATCTTATGAAATATCTTATCCTAGGTCTCCACCCTTAGAATTGACTGTTATGTTTGTTAACCCATTCGGACCTGAAACAAATTTTGTCAAAATTTTATGAATTTCTGTTTTTTAATGGGATTAAGGAGGGTTGAAAATCATCTGAAAAATAGAAAAAAAAATTTCATGTAAGGGTTGCTGAGTATCATCCGTCTCATATATGGTACAGTAGGCTCCTTCATATTCAAAACTCAAAGTATGACAATTCCTTTTTATTTAATTTTACCGTACCGTAAGTGGGGCGGTAGATTTAAATGGGTTAATGAAATTGCAGCATGTTCCTCTTGGACTTCCAACTGGAAAGAGTTAATACAGGTATAAACAATGGTCTCAGCCGAAACATGTTTAGTCTCATAAGGATTTTAACATTCAATTCTGCATTTTATCACTTTTTAAAGTTTGAATAAATTTACTAAATTATCTGTTATGTTAACAATTTTAGATAATGTCCCTTTTTGTTACCTAATAACATTTTATGCACAATTAAATAGTATGAAGTTTTTATTTAAACTAGCCAGAAAGTGAATTCTTAAGAACTTGAATTCAAAGTTCAAATGTCATTAACTCTTATTATTAGACTGCGGACGTTTACGCAAATATACATTTGTAGAATTCAATATTTTTTACGTGATTGCAGTTGTGCAAATGAAACTTTAAGAAGGCTGTGTGTTGTTCCGTAGATATTTCAAAAATGTACTTTTTATTTTTTAACAGTATTAAATGTGCGTTTTTCAGATATCTGGGTTAAATTGCATAAACATTCGCAGTCTACTTATTATATTATTATATTGAAAGTGTGCATACTTTTTAATGTTTTGTATACCTGGAATATATCAAATTCATGAAAATGAGTAGCCCAATAATTAATGACAGTAAAAAGAAGAGCGTTGCAAAGCTTTTCAGTTGTATCACAGCAAAACCTCCATCCATTATTTTTACCTTGTTGCAGATTTGAGGCCGCGTGCTCATTGTTCTCCCTTCTTTCTCCTCCGCGCGATTAATTTTTCGAAAGAGCGACGCTTCCGTTTTCGACCGCACGAGCAATTATTCCGTTCACATTGTGGCTAATGAAATACGTAATTATTCATCAGCAAGATGCCGATGATAAACGCGCGGTTATTGTTGCGTCATCCGGCATTGTTGCGACGGGGACAAAAAGATCCAGCGCGGAATTCGCGATTCACCGTTTCGCGCGCCGAAAATCATCGTAAATTATCGCGGCAATTATATCCGTGCTTCCGAAAACGAGAGAAAAAAAAGAAACGTCGAGTAATTGCGGGTATAAATAACCTCGTTTGCATAATGCACGAATTTGCAATTTTGTCGATTCGTTTGGACAGTTTTTTTTTATCGTCGATTCAAATGTATTCCGGGCCACGAGCATCGCGGATTTCGTCGAGCAGATAACGATGGAAACAACGAAGGAATTTATGATTCGCTCGATCTTTTTACGAAATTCTCTGTCCAGACTATTTTTGACAAAATCGATAACGGTAGAATTAATCTGGAGTGCAGATTAGGCGGAGATGTTCCTCGATTGTTGTATTATTAACATGTCCAGGGTCGAATTTATTAGAATCGAAAATTAATCATTTAATTTTCAATGTGAGTCCACTAATTGTAAGGTAGCCAAGTCACTACTGATTTTATCTTCGTAAATACGGGACACTGAACGGCCACCACCTACATGCGTACTATAGAAACGCCAGGTTGAGACATGTAGTATTGAAACACTAGGTAGCAACACAACATTGAGACGTCAGGTTCAGACGCTCACAAGTGTGGGAACGCAAGATTGAAACACCAAATTGAGGCACATAGCATAGAGGCATCAGGTTGAGACACATAGTACGCAGTTACTAGTTTCAGACACATAGAAAGACCAGATTGAGACACACAATATAGATACAGCACAGTGAGACACATTGCGACATTAGGTTGAAACATACATCATAGAGACACTAGATTGAAGCAGCAAGTTGAGGCACATAGTATATAGACAACGGGGTTCAGACATACAGTATAGAAACACCCGGTTCAGACACACAGTGTAAAGAGGCAAGATTGATGTACCAAGTTGAGGCACGAAGTACATAGACACCAGGTTGAGATACACATGGGATTACTACGTTCAGACACATAGGGATATCAAGGAGAAACATACAATGTAGAAGCACCAGATTGAAACAACAGGTTGAAACACAAAATATAGGGGCACCAAGTTGAAAGACAAAATATAGAGGTACCAAATTGAAACATAAAATATAGAGGCACCAAGTTGAAACACAAAATATAGGGGCACCAGGTTAAAAGACAACATATAGAGGCACCAGATTGAAACACAAAATATAGAGACACCAGATTGAAACACAAAATATAGAGGCACCAGATTGAAACGCAAAATATAGAGGCACCAAGTTGAAACACAAAATATAGGGGCACAGGGTTGAAAGGCAAAATATAGAGGCACCAGATTGAAACACAAAATATAGAGGCACCAGATTGAAACGCAAAATATAGAGGCACCAAGTTGAAACACAAAATATAGAGACACCAGATTGAAACACAAAATATAGAGGCACCAGATTGAAACGCAAAATATAGAGGCACCAAGTTGAAACACAAAATATAGGGGCACAGGGTTGAAGGACAAAATATAGAGGCACCAGATTGAAACACAAAATATAGAGGCACCAGATTGAAACACAAAATATAGAGGCACCAGGTTGAAGGACAAAATATAGAGGCACCAGATTGAAACACAAAATATAGAGGCACCAGGTTGAAACACAAAATATAGAGGCACCAGGTTGAAATACAAAATATAGGGGCACCAGATTGAGACACGTAGAGACTTCAGATTAAAACATCAGTTTAACGCATGTAGTACATAGATACCAATTCGAGACACATAGTGAAGAATCACCAGATAGAGACACATGATGTACAAGAATTATTTACAGGACACCAAATTGTCTGTCGTCTACAATCTTTTTCATCAGAACACATCTCCTCAGCATCGAATAAGGTCCATCCAGGATCGAACGGTTCTCAAATTCCAAAGAACGCAAGGAATCGAACGAACCGGGCGAGGAAGATCGTTGAAACGTCGAAATCACGCGGACCTTGAGGAGGTCGTGAACTCGGGGAATCGCACATTGTTCCAGCAGGACGGGATGACGTAATTCATAAATATTCGCCGACAATTGGCGTCCTCCGGATTCTCTCGCCCCCTCCGCTGTCTGGGAAGCGCTTAAGAGATTAAACCGGACGGTTCAAAGTTCTTGTCTCCCGTGTAAACACTTTAATGGATGCCAGAGGAACGGGCGTGCACCTGTTGCTTCTCCAGCCCAGCACAGCCGAAAAATATTTCGACCTCGACGTTACGCCGGCGGCCGACCTCCTAGCTTTTTGCTCCTTCCATTCGGCCCATTAATAAAATTCGCGAACCCGTGACCGCGATTCCGCTCGCGAAAACGGGAACATCGATCTTCCGCCTGATCTCTGCTGTGATTTAGAAGAGTAACAGGTCTGGTGAAGTTGCACTCGCGAAGACCGGTACTGGATAATACACAGGGTGTCGAGTGAGGTATTCAACAAACTCCCACGCGTTGAGCAGGTCATTCTGAACAAAAAATGGCATGTACGCTGTAGGTCTGCTTCGTTGCGTTATCCAGACAGGCATTCTTTATGCTAGCTTCAGGAGACACGGTAGCTGAGTATCCATCACCATACCCCGATCGTACAGTTCCTTCCCTCTCTACTTTCCAAAATGTCTTTCGAATTTCGAGCGAAACAGGTTCTTTTCCATGATCAAATGTGGAGCGCCAGAAAAGTTAGAGTTCTCGTGATACGGTAATAAGCAAAATACCAGATGATTTTACTGATAACTTCTATACGAACTGCGCCATAGTCAGATTCAGCAGAAAAGAACAAATAATGCTTGACAGACTAATAATTTGGCACACTAAGGCAAACATAACTACATTCTAAAGACTCCAACTCAACCATACTGTGAACCGAGCCAACAAAAGTTAACCACCAAACACATTCTGTTGGACTGCAAGAGCACAAAGCACACTACGAACCAGTTGGAAATATCAAACAATATTAAAGAGAAATTTGAAACAGAAGAAATTCTCAAGACAGCTGCCGAACTTATCCGTCTAATAAACCTTTAGTGTGAAGTATACAATAAGCACCAACTATGGTCGTTAACACGTTGACTACCACAGTGGAAACTCCCATACCTGGTCAGACACGATATAACATGTGAATAAAATGTTAAAACTCTCATTAACACGTTCGCTACCATGGTCGATTCGAGGAAAACGTCCACCACAGACCACGCTTTATTTTTATCAATTATCTCTGTCACTCATGCGTGACGTCGAGCTCTCAAAACAGAATCGACGCGTCACACGTATGTGACACTGGCAGCGAACGTGTTAATAACCAAGATGTAGATGCGATCTTAAATTATATACATAAAAAATAGAAGAGAATCCACGAATAAGCGTGCGGAGAATATCAGCAGCAACTGACATTCCAAAGATAGCAGTGGTCAAATCGTTTTCATCCGTACCGTCCCATTTTTGTTTCTGGAGCGACACGATGTCAAAGGTTTACTTATTTCCGCTTCTCTAATTTTCTCCAATTTTATGACGGTCGGTTTCGCTTCTCGCGGTCCTCTTTCACCACGTTTCCCCGAAACACGTGAATTTTCGAGGGTCCATCTATTTCTGGCCCATTGAACGGCGACCTCTTCGCGTTTTCACCTCGCTATTTTCGGGGTACCCCCGGCGGATATCGATCGGCCGGTTTATAGAGACGCGTGCATACGTTTCGGGATATTTTGGCGCGCCTCGAGTGTGCCTGAAATATTTGGAAGCTTTAAACGACCGATAGCCGGGGCTGTCGAAAATGTTTAACGAGGCATTTGCGCCTGCCTCCTGTTTGAATAGCGTGCCGTTCGGTATTTAAACTTATCTCCCCAGCTCGAACCGTCCGATATTTGTCGATCTTCGTCCTGCGCCGCCTGTCCGACTAAACGGTGATAAATTTGTCCACTTTATCGCGTGAAATCTCGAAGAAGACTTTCCTGGAGCCTGTCGATATCGAACCAACGGTGTAAATGTTTGGAATGTTAATTACAGTGGAAGCTCCATTACCCAAATTAAAATTGGTAAAAGGGTAACTCAGATTGCGACCGTGTTTTGCATAAAAATTATAATTTTATTTTGGAATATAAATGTTGCTAATGATAATGTTACGTTCCAACTCACGTATGATTAATTCATTTTTGGATGACCGGTGTTCGGATAATCGAGACCTTACTGTAGTTTAGATTCTGTTAGACGTTTTCAAATATTTTTACTAACACTCTTCGTAGTCAGGTAAGTAATAACTGAATTTAAGTGTTATCCATATATGGGTGATATAGCACTCAAAGTGTTAAGACAGGCCACCTGAAAAAGTCATCCACTTTTAGTGATAGAGCAAAATGCTTCAGTCAAATGTTGTTTGATTTTATGTGAAACATATTTTGATGTCAATAGTTTTTTGTAGGGGGAAGCCTAAAACACACGAATATGGCGTAACATCTAGATTAGATAGTACTGTGTTAGATAAATAGACTTCCGGTGATTTAGCTCTTAAAGAATGCACACGTGCCATTGAAGAAATCCTGATCGTTTCGATATTGATTTAATAAATTCCTCGAACTTGATATCAGCTTTCTTATTTATTTCATTGGAAGCATTAATCTCAGTCGGAAGTGTACGAAATAATCCTTTTAGGAATTAATACTCGCAAAAAGTGGTTGCGTTCGCGGATGCACGTCTCGATCAAGTTACGAAAAAGGAAAGTATTAAAAATGATGGTCCTCTTGAAGACGCGCCTCGAATCCATTTACACAGAGACATCAATCAATTTTTTCTGCCTTCTTAAAGTACGAGTTTCTTTAGTGTCGTGTTTGCTCTCTTCTTGCTAGTTTTATTCACCTTCGTCCGCTTCTTCCGGCAAATAAACCTTGGTCAAAGGTGTCGCAGGCTCTTGAATTTCCTTGCAATCGGGCTGAACCATCGATTTCTCGAATTATTTTATTACAGAAAATATTGTACACAGCTCAGAAATTTTCCATGTATCCTGAGCGATAGTCAAAGATTTTTCCAAGTACTCAGAGGATGAAAGCGCCCTCTCGTATCCATTTTGCGGTGTTTTTGAGTATGAAATTATATCTAAATTCTGACAGTTACGCTAAGTCGTCGATTGGTCAAATTATTGTACTAAATTTGTACTACGCTGCTCCAGAAGTTTCTCTCTACCCTGAAGAATAGTAACGGAATGTATCCAAATTCTCAGACCAATGCTATGATGCTGATAATAATTTATTATCAGCTCGTCCTTAGATCCTGGCGAAGCTAGCTGCAGTGCTGACGAAAAGTTGAAATATAACTCCGCAAGGACACAGCTTGCACCCCAAAACCTATCGCAATTACAATCATAGCAACCTGGGCCGTGAAAGCCTCAAGGATCTCCAAGTGTTATTTAGATTGCAAAATGTTAACGGGTTATCTGTTGATCACGGAATATTCCATTTATTATTATTCTATGAAAGTACAGTAACATATAAACGAGAATATTAACAATATTAATATTAACAATGACTGAGTATGAATAAGAAACATTCAGTAAGTCATCATAAAGATTGTAGACCTTAGCAGCCGTCTACTTCTGTCAGTAAGGTTGAGAGACATTCGCCACAGATCAATTACTTATATACTAAACTAAATTTTCAAGCTTCCAACATCTTTATCAGACTATTCTAGAATATTTGATCTACTCTCAAGCATATTTTACGTATTTTACCAAAAATCTCTGCCCATGCGAACGTTGTGACCGTAATCTCGACGTCCAGGTGCATCCATTTTCTTCAGTGAGGTTAAGAGCAATTGTCCATTTAATAGATCAAATTTTCAAACTTCTAACATTTTTATCAGACTATTCTAGAATATTTGATCTACACTCCAGCACAGTCGGCATATTTTTCCAAAGTCTCTGAACACGTAAATACTCTGACCATAATATCGTCGCCCAGGTGCATCCATTTTCTTCAGTGAGCTTAAGATAAATTGCTCATTCAACGGACCGAACTTTTAAATTTCTAAAATTTTTATTAGACTGTTCTAGAATATTTGATCTACCCTCAGGCACAGTCATGGTATTTTTCCAAAGTCTCCGTCCATGCAAATGCTCTGACCGTAATCTCGACGACCAGGTGCGTCCACTTTCTTTCTAGCCTCGGGTAAACATTTGACGACGGTGCTGCTGGCTATGAAATTATTTCCGCGAGGTTTTTCCAGACGCACGAGGAAGGTGATCGAAAGGTACGACAGAGCTTGGTTATCGATCACGCGACACGTGTCAGTCTAGACAGATTGACACGGTAACCTATCGGTTAGCCAATAATAGTGAAACCTTAGCGAGACGAGGCGACGTGTCCCACAGCTTGTAGCACACCTCAGCTATGCTAAATCCCGTGGACCGCTAATCTGTCAAGTCGATACCTAATTTCCGCTAAGAAATCGCCCCGAGCGAAATTTTCCCTTTCGTATGCGTTTTTATCGGCGTGTACTCTGTAACTACAGTAGGCTCTATATTGGCTTGAGTCGCGAGTATCTTCCGTTTTGTCTTCAAGATTTATTACTGTTTTAATATTGTTGCTTCTACAGCATGTTTACGTTTTAGGGACTCCTATCTTCAAATATGATGCAACAATCAGTAGCCCAGATTAATTATTTGAATTTTTAGTAACAAAAGTCTGCTGTGTTGGTCGTGAAATATTTGTGACTCAACCTGATAACAGCAACCTACGGTGAACCTGGTCTATGCATGGTTTTTGGTATTATCATTTTGCAGGTAGTCAGTGTGGCAGTTGGTACTTTGAAATAATTGGAGCGAAACAGTTGATGTACAGGAAAATTTGTGGTACGTCCGAGAAGGGGTTGATTTCTCGTGGAAAAATTAATTGAAATTGTGGAATAATCTACGCGTCACCCACGTATGAATGACGTAGCAGTCAACATGTTAATACAATATTTAATTTATATATTTAATTTACTGATTTTTAGGGAAATCACTTGAAAAATCTCTTTCCTGAGCAAGATTGCTTTGGGCGTTATTTTATGTAAAATATATTTTTGAAAATAATTATGTTGAGCTGGGCAAACAATGGTAAACTTGTGATCTATGAAGAATAAAATTCTTACAACTCAACTGATGCCACGTTCAAAATAAATATATTTACTATCCGACTTAATATCCAAACTTCTATGAGTCCAATTTTGAGGAGATCACAAGTATTCACAATAAACAATTTCTACTAAAAAATTGTGTACCTATTTATAACTGAACGAGCTTTGACTCATTCATTCTAAAAAATAAATTTATTCCACATTCAAACTAAGGAACACACATACATATAACAGTGATCTAATGTTCACGACATATAACAGACTACTTAGAAGAAATTCGTCGATTCATCGCTGCCGTACGTACATGACATCGATCACCCCTCGGATTCGATGCGTCACACATACACGTGCCACGTGGTGGAGAACGTGTTAAGGGATTCACAGTGAAATGGCGTAACACCGACGTTACGAGTACATTAGCTGTTTATAAACTGTCGCTAAATAATTACAGTCACGCGTCGCTTGACGATAAGGTTACGTTCTGAGAACTGCGTCATTAGACGACTTCGTCGTTGTGCTAACATCATAGAGTGTACTCATGCAAACCTAGATGGTGTAGCCTACTATACACCTAGACTATTTGGTGAGGTCTACTATACTCTTAGGGTATATGATATAGTTTACGACACAACTCTGTACATATATGGTACAGCCTACTACACACCTAGACTATATGGTATAGACTGCCACGCACGTAGTGTGTATGAGACAGCCTACTACGCACTTAGATTGTTGCTATAGCCTACTACACACCTGGGGTATACAATGTAGTCGACGACACAGCTAGACTATATGATATAGCTTACTACGCACCTAGACTATGTGGTACAGCTTATTACACCCCTAGGATGTATGGTATAGCCTGATACACACCTAGGCTATTATTGGACTGGAGTACGTTAGACATCGATATAAACCCCGTTCCATATCTGCAGGACGCTTTTCCTCGAAGATTCTCAAGGGTCATAAACATTTTCTCCTCGCTCAAGTCCACATCCTTTTCACCGACACCCTAAAAGCGATTAATAAACAAACCAAAATCACGGTAGCTCTCGTCCAGCGAACTTCTCCTTTTTTTTCATACTAAGTTCTGTACGTTGAATCCTCGAGAATTCGACACTGAATGGTATAGTCTATTGCTCCTAGACTGCATGATGCAGCCTACAGCTCCTAGGCTACAAAACTGTACAGCATGTTACTGTACTGAACACTGTAGCCAATTATAACACAATGGCAAGTACTTGTGTACCTAAACATGCTTAAATATGGACAAGTTATAATCTTCCGGGTCCACCGTCCCATATGCATCATCGTTGACCGATCAGATAGCGCGTGGACTGTCGTTGGGGTCACCGCTGACCGACGCATTGGATTGCATTCAATTAAATAATTACTAACATCGTTAAAATTTGGACTAGAATTAATATCGTAATAAGAATAAAGGGTCCGGACTCTACAATTCAATAGTTACATATTTCTTTTTCGTGATTTGTCTTTGAAATGGGACATTCATGGTGTGTCTGGCCAGGTATGGGAGTTTTCACTGGGCATGTTAACGCGTTAAAGTTATGCGGCGCATGATTGCACAGCAATAGGTGTACAGGGCATAGGTGAAATTTGATTGGTAGAAGAAGAAGAATGAAAGGTGTGCTGCGACTGGTTTCGGTTGGAAATGATGGTGGTGGGTTGTGTGTCGGTGGTGTGGGCCCACTGGTTGAAATTCGAGCGCCTCCGGCTGCTGCGGTTCATTCATCATCCCGCTCACCGGAATCCACATAACTGGAACACCTTTCATCCATCACGTCTCCGAGCCAGCCAGACGGCTTCATCCGATTATCCTGATCCGCGGGCCACCATCTTTATTTCGACCGTGTCCAAGCCGCTTTCTCGTTATTAACCCCTCCGGAGCCAATTTATTTCAACGGGACACCTCGTGCTTCCGGTACTCGTTGCAGGTCTGCCCGTACGCGTCCGATTCTGCGCTGAATCCTACAGTATTTTGACGGACCGCTTGTCTGGGTATCCCCTTTCAAACATACACGGGCTGTTTCTGAAGTAGCGATCGAAAAATATGTCCTCAGATGCTTCGTTTTTGGACTATAGGTTTTCACACTTTGATTCCCATGTCAGTCATACATACAGGGTGTACCGCGTAACTGTCGCCACGATTTTTCAGGCACTTTCGATACTCTGACGAACAAAATGTTTGGAATAAAAGTTAATCAGCTTTCAATCGGCTACAAATTGCAATATTAGAAATTTCCAATAAATGTTTTTTTTAAGTGACCCTACATATTTTTGACTTCATATTGTTGTAGCTGATGTTAAGGCGAGTTCAGTAACCTACTATACTACACAGTCACGTGGTGCAGCCTGGAATGAGTCGTTCAGAAAGCAAACTGGTCAGCTCCATAAACTGAAGAGTAGAGAAAAGTGATGATGTTACAAACATTCATGTACTCGGGTAATGAAGTTGAGAAATTTACTAAAAGTCAAGTTGATCTGAAGCTTGGCTTCTGTGGAGCTCATATGAGTGACACTTAAATTCAGTTGTGTTTCTGAACAAGAATACTGCTACTAAAATATTTCAGATGATTTAATAGAACCAGCAAGAACTGTATAATATAAATAATTACTAACTTTATTAATTGAAAAGAGTACAATGTCAGAATGTCTTGTCCTTTTCAGCCTACACAATAGTACAGCTAACGCGTTACGAGCGAAATTAGAAATTTGAAGGTAGAAAACCTTGAATAGTTGACTGCAGTCAAGTGGTACTTGTCGGGTATCGTAAAATTTACTTTTTGAATTGACTATTTCGTTTAGATGCGTAAAAATATTGGTCAGTTTCATAAATTCTACAATGTACAATCTTCTGCAAGCATCTAACTACCAAAATGACTGTATTTAAAATAGGGGTAACCTTCTTGCTAGAATTAGTTATACTTGCGTCTTAGGCTTGTGTGTGTATATTAGGTGTAAAAGACGGTGAGGACAGAGGGCTTAAAGAATTTCGAAGTTGAAGATTTGAAAATTCTTACGTTCTTATAATTAAAAAAATAAAAGTTTCAAGACTTGAAGTGTTGATATTAAATAAGCAAATGAGAAGTAGAGAAATACGGAAATAGTCGAAGGCCTGAACAAGAGTGCTCGCTCACTAAAACAAGTCTCCCGTTTTAAATTTACATAACCGTCTCGGGCATGCCGCTAGAATTTTTGAACACTTCCACAATACCATACAAGAATCATGCAATGATAAATCTTACGCAACCTACATTAATCACCGATAAAACAAATTCGCCATTAAAATCGTTGCGTTTCCTGCCACCGTTTTCTTCGCTATCCCGTTGCTCTCTCAGAAAGCCGAACTTTTTCACGCGGAAGGGGTTCAAGTTACTTCTGCCTCGTCTCGATTTAATCCATTTTCGCGATCGGTATCATAATCGAGGCGGACGATAAAATCGCCGTAACCGAAGCATTAGTCAGTCGACAAATTACAATGGTCTCAAAAAACGGCGACGCTTTCACCCGGGCTCGCGTGTATAAATTACAAAATATCGTCTATTTTCTGCGCGATCGCGGGGACGAATAAATCCGTCGGATCAGATAGAGCCGGGAGACAATTAATTTTGCTTGCAATCGGATCTACCCGACACATCGACGACTCGTTTCTCCCGAGAAACTATTTGCATAAGAGAAACACTTCACCGTTTGCGAAAGACAACGCTCGCCGACACAGATAATCCGTGTTCGTGTCGCATTTCTAAAACGATCAAAAAATCCTGCTCGTTCGAAAGTTTTGCCGCGAAAGCGGTTCAACGGCTAATTGTAGGCAGACTTTTCGTACTTTCGATTGATTTAAATAACGTTCTCTTTATTCTCTAATGGTTCTAATGTGAGCGAATTCGATGTCTGTTGCGCGCGGAACACGCCATTTTACGGAAAGAAAAAAGGAAAATACGGTAGATTACCCTAACGCTGGTCATCCGGAAGTCGATCATTCTATGTCAGCTGCAGCCTAAAATTCTCATTAATGACCCTGCGTTCTTAATCCTCTACCATTGTGTATTTTACATTCTAAAATCAAATGATTATTCGTATGCAAAACATGGTCACAATGTGATCCACTCTGTTACTAATACAGTTCGGATAATCGAGGTCCTACCGTATATTCAATTGCTTAAAATAATAACAGGTTTGTGCCATCATTTTACACATGGTGTACAATTTGTCTGCGACACCAAGAGCGACATTTTTAGCAGTTTGTAAATACAGTGGACCCCCGTACAACGCGAGGAATGCATTCCTCGTTATAGGAACCGCGTGGGCTATGTATGGACTGTAAGTATGGCGCCTAATTTCTGACCGAGGCCTGAGTGTGACGCGACGTTTACAAAATCGAGTATTAGTTGCTTCTAGGTGAGCCATGAGTATTATGATACCTTCAACGACTTCAGATAGTAAACACTGTTAGCGTAAACAGATTAGATGTAAATATCTCTGATCTATTGATCCCACTTAGTATCATAATAACCGTAAGCTTGTTACCCTTCCCGTCATGTTCCGTGTTTTTGTTATACCTTTTTAATGAAGCTTCAAACGGCTTACCTTTACATAACATTTTTTTCTTATGTATACCTATGAAATATACTGACAAAATTTGGCCCAAAAAAGCTGGAACACCTGTATATGTTTGTAGTTGCTACCATTATTTTACTGCGGGTAAAGTAGGTATGATAAGTCATTCAAATCCATCCTTAGACTAGGAGCTGTTGTAAATATACATATAAGGAAGCAGACAGAATGTACTTATGTGTGTATGTGTGTGTGTGTCGTGAGCGACCCCACATGGGCGATATAACTGGTCCTTAGATTAAGAGATCTTACTGTAGAATAAAGAATTAAGGAAAGGAAATTAGAGGGTCCTAAATACAGGGTGCACCAGTGAAGTAGGAAATTTTGAAAAAGTAATTATTAAATCAACTTATATTTTAACATAAATTTGTTCATATATTTTTGTTGGACGTAATATGCCATTTTATTTTTTTAAAAATAACACTTGACACGTTCTACCACCATTAATTCAAGGGTAAAACGCAAGTGGGTGAAACATCACCCATGAGTATCTTTACTGTGACTGCTTCCGAGGAGCGCGCGACTGTTGAAACGAGAAACGCAACTGATCGCGGAAAATCCGTCGAGATGAATCGGAAACACGAACCGCTGCGTTTTCTTTCGACGAATTACCGTTCCACGAAAATCGGCCGATCGCTTTGCGAGTTGGCCGAGACTTTTCGAAGGTTTACGCAATCCCGCGTCCGCGGGCAATTTTTTCCGAGAAACTGTTCGCGAGGAAACGCGCCATGGCGGTGATTTACGAAAGCCGGACAGGTAAACATACACACGCCGTGCGCTGGTGTGGAATCAATTTTTAGACAGCCTTTCGTTCCGACTTCGAGAGCTCGATAATACGACGCAGAACGGGTCGCTCTGTGATCCTCGAAAGAATTGTATTTTTCGACGAACTCTGATCTGCTGTACCGGGTATTTCGAAAAGATTGTGCACTCCGAAAACCGCAGTAGTAGTTTTCCAGTGGTGAAAGAAATCGGAAAATTATTTACCATTTTGCAATGTGTGACTGACTGTACGAGCTCTCCACGATCTCTTGACAAAATACCTAAAGCGAATGAGCTACTATAGTGACGTCTCGTCCTACCCCATCTTTTCGCAGGAAGCCACTATAGTATAATAGCCAAAGGATTAATAAGAGTCAGTAAGTTCATTGGAAATTAAATGTTTTATTAGAGAGTTATTAAACGTTGTATTGCCCTTTTGGGTCAACTTTGGGCAATTGATCTGACTTTAAACATCTGCATAAAAAAACAACATTGTAATAGTCGATTTTCAATACAGTTTAACCCATTAGCAAAGGCTGATCCGGAGGCAGACCTCTCTGCCGCAGAATGTAATAAAAAATAATTATATTAACTGTTTTATTAAAAATAGTGAAGCAGTTCTCGCCCATACCATGTAAAATATGCTCCAGGCGATATTAAAAAAGTTAAACAAACTCCTGGTTATCACGAACTATCTAGAAACAATCGTTTAATGGACAGCCACTATAGTAGCGTATAGTAGCCAGAGGGTTAGAATGGGTCAGTAAATGTCATGGATAATGTTTTAGTAACAATTTATTTAATGTCCAACTGCTTTTGTAGGTCAACTTTAGGCAATTGATGTGATTTTATACACCTATATGTATAAAAAAAGCAAAATTGCAATAGTCACCTTTCAACACAGTTTAATCCATTAGCTACAGCTGATTTAGAGGCAGAACTCTACCACTGCACAAACTTCTGGTTATCACGAGCTATCCAGAATCTCTCAACAAAATCCGTGAAACACATGAGGCATTATACCGGTGTTTCGTCCTGACCTAAGCAATCGTTTAATATGTTGGCTGCCGCGCCGTATAAATTAAAACGACCCACTTTTTAGAGTTTAATACAAAACCGATATAATTTCAAATTATACCGATTTTACTTAACAATATTAGCAAGTTGTACAGACTTTTCACTGATTGTATTAAACGTTGTTCAAAACATTTATTAACGCTACCTGTGATCACGTAAATAAACATTGAATGCACGCGTCACTCTATATGGGTGGCAGTGTAATCGAAAGCCACTATAGTGGCCCGTAGTAACCTAAGGGCTGGTAAGACTCCGCAAGTTTCATAAATAATATAAAGTTTTAATAAAAATCTATTGAAAATCGAATAGCCTGATTCGACTGAACGGTATGCAACAAACACCTACATACATGTGTACATAAAACAATAAAATTGCAACAGTCGACTTTCAATGCAGTTCTAATACTGACCTAACAGGAACTATAATCGTTGTATTTCTAACATTCGTCAAGGAGCTGCGTCGTAGATCCGAGAATGCTCGAGTGAATCGCTTCCCGAAAACCGCGAATACGAAATCCTAGCCTTCCTCGAACTATCGTAAAAGCGTTTATAACATGTGACTGCGCCTTATTATCCACCCACGCGTGCTCTCACCGAAAATACATCCCCGGTCGTTCTTTAACGCGAATTTGCGCCGCGTAGCGTCTCTCGAATGGCGTCGCGACGCTTACCTCGTATTTCTTGCACTCACGAACCACCATCCAAATATCGGCAGTATTATTACTTTTCACCGATTGTTCAATCAGTTGATGTCAACAGTTAATGGATTTTAACATTTGCCACGGTCTACAGACTCGGCAGTTTCTCTGTATAATTAGTACAGGATCAATTTATTGCAATTTCAAACGACAGGTAGTTGCAATTAGGCGTTTTAAAATAAACTGTGTACATATCGTCTTCTTTTTAACCTTTTCACTGCTATCGACGTCTATAGCGTTTGCTCAATGTGTACTGCTGCAGTTCGGCCGCACGCAGCGTTCGACTCGTTTCCAAATAGCTTGTAATCAACGGTTAATAGTCCTTCACGGTACTATTTCTTCATCGAAACATATGCGTTCTGTGTATGATTGAATAGTGCGGGAAATGAGTTGCACTGAAATACGTTTTAATAGTATGCATTGAATTTTCGAACGGATTCAGTGTTACCTGAAACACTTGACGTATGAGATGTCTTCAGAGATCGTTCAGAATGTTTTAAGGGGCCTGGAACATGTAATCACATGCATTTTACGAGAAGTCAAGAGCAACTAAGATGAGAAATATTATTAACCCTTTCGCTGTGTAATCCGTACGACGTACGGACGAGGCGGAAGTTATTAACGTGCTAATAGCCACTATACTGGACGTTCCTTTTAGCCATACTAAGAAACCACAGTAATGATAAAGCTGTTTCAGGTTTCTGTTGCGTATTTCCATTTCATTAATAGATGTGCATTTCAAATTTCAGCGAACTTCATTTTCTTTGTCTTAAATATAGTTTCATTCCAGTGAAACAATTTTAGGATTTACCCCAGCTTAACTGTATAGCTTAGAGTCTTACTTTATTGTAAATAGTTACGATTCGAAAACTAATGATATTTTGTTTTGTTATTTTGAATGTCATTGGATAGATCTGAATGAGCTGAATACAGACGTATGAATAACTCATACAGTATCAAAAAGTAGACCTGTGCCATTTTAAAGTTCATGACTTCGCAGTCAATTAGTCATCATCTGAAATTTTCACCTTCAAAATAATCATCAACACATGGAAATGAAAAGAACAAAATTCACTTCCTAAAAGAAAACGCATTTATTAGTTCAACTCCGAAGATCCTGTTTGCGAGTCCAACGATTTAAATTTAAACACCTGGCCATCATCTTGCGTTCTCTGTTTCAGGAGGTGGCAGAGGCAGGAGGCGATCCCAGCGTCGCGTGTAATTCCACGATGGTAAGTAAAAGCCTGGAATATTTCATTTCTACGCCGGTTACGCGTTCCAGGGCTTTTCTTTCCGAGAAAACGAGGGAATATCGAACGAAGAAACGGGTCCGTGGGCAAGACAAAGGGGTGAAAGCATGTCTGGGGTCACGTTTGCCCGACCCGGGCGCCCTTATTTATGCCGCCCGACGCCCGAGCGTCGATGGTGAAAAACGCGGCTGCTACAAAAACGCGAAATGAGCGTACGTGCCGGCGTGAAGACGAATTCCCGGCGATAGGACAACAGACAACGGATATCGTCCTCCCTGAGACACTCACTGCTATTCGGAGAGTCGCTGCGAAACGATGAGTACCGGTACTCAGGGGTATTTTTCGTTTTTTTTGGGGTGGGACATCTGGAAATCGGAATATTGTGAAATTAGTATGATACGATCAATGTAGCAGTATTTGGTCGGGGCTGTGACAAATATTTTTAAGTGGCAGTTACATCGAAATACAGTATAGAGTACTGGTACTCTAACGATATTTGTCGGTTACTTTCCAGACAATCTTTTGAAAACCAAAATATGAGGACATTAATAGATTACAATTAATTCAGCAGTATTTCTTCTGCGTTGCCAATCCTGTTTTCAGGTACGAGTTGTATTGAAATGCAGAGAGTACTAGTATTGTAGCGGTATTACCTCGGTAAGTTTCGGATAATTCTTCTAGATATCAAAATTTGAGGATGTTAATGCAATACGATTACGTTAGTAATATTTGTTCAGTAGTGTGAAGTATATATCCAAGTGGGAGTAATATAGAAACTCCGAGTACCTGTATTATGCCGGTATTTGTCGGTTTCCCTCATCTGTACACTCTAAGAGCTAAATGATGGCGATTATTAATTAGGCGGACCCTCTTCGGTATTGTGATAGATATTTGCACCATGGACTTATACTAAAATTTCAAGTACAGGTATTATAATGGTATTTTAGAGTTTCTTTCCAATAATTCTTCCAGAAACCTAAATATAAATATATATTGTTACGTCGTTATTAATTTAACGATAGTAGGTTCACGCAAGGATTATACTGAAAGGCAGAATACTGGTATCATTGAGATATTTCTCCACTTTATTCAGGTAACCTACCTAAAAATCGAAATATGAGAAATAGAAACAAAACAGAATGTATTGTTACCAGAGAATTATAGCGTACAAGATTATATTGGAACGCACAATATTCAAATTGAATCACTGATAACGAAGCTTACACTAACTACGGGTATTATAATAATAACCGTGCAATGTATTTAAACCATACTTACACAAAATTAAACGAAGATAATCGAGAGTTAATACTTCCTTTTCAATACAATCGAAAATAGGCCATTAGTTAGCGTTTAAACTCAAATTTCCTTCAAATTATTTTTTTAACGCACCTATTTTTAAAGATGCATTTATGATATCTCGTATCCGTGTTGCTTTACAGAAGAAATTGGCTAATATCAGGAACGACACGCTACGCAGGAAGTTATTTTAAAATATTCTCCATTATCGCAATGAGTTTTTCTTAATTATAGCAACGAACTGAGTACACGAAGTGAAAAAGTATATAAATCGTTCGATAACCCGCGTTCGTGAAATCGCTTATCGCGACTTGTTTTGTAAACAAGCGTAATCGCGTGCAAGCTTTCACGAAAGCCGAAGGTCATGTTTCCGTTTCCTGTTAACAGTCACCATTGATAAAATCCGTGAATCGGGTGATTCACCTCGGATAAATCCAGCATCAAAACATTCCTCCGCATGATGCAGATACGACGATCGAGATCGATCGACACAGAAATTGGGATTATTAATATTCCAAGAATTTCGAATGGACACAATCGCTTTATAATAACATTGCGAAATCTTTTTACAACCGTGACCTCGGTTACTGAAAAATTTTATCGCGATGATGGATGTAAAAATAATTTTATGTTTTGTCAAGATTCCTGGATAGAACCGAGGTAAACTTTCATGTGTCATACTAAACACTGATGTATAAAACATGAGTACGAAGTAAGCTTCTGGTTGGATTGTAAAGACTGGCAATAAATATTTTTGACACATTCGCGACATTTTGCTTCTACGTTCTGTAACACGTTGAATGCCACAGTGAAAACAGCCATACCTGATCAGACACGATGTAATTTACTATTTTTTATATAAATCGCAAAGAAAAAACAAATTTAAGTACTCAATCGTGTTCCCCTGTTCCTACAATATTGTTTTAATGTGATATCTTACAACTTTTCAACAAAGTTTTCAATAAAATTTTCGGACATAAGTTTATATGAACTTTCTTCATCTACTTGGCTTCATTAACACGTAGTATAAGTTTGGCCCCGACCTTTTTGGGCACCCTGGATGCATCGTTCCACCTGAAAAAAATGTAGTTCTCTTTGTACCATTCACCTTCTTCCTCTAACATCTAATTGCAATCAGAGAAGAGGTACGATTTGTTCCGGTTGCGTGGACCACCCCGTATAGAAAAATCCGGAAGAATCAGCGCAGCGACCCGATGGAAAGCTCCATCGTGTAACGTGTAGGGGATTGTCCGTGTGCGTGCGTCTGTGCATACACGCGAGGGAGACAGAGAGAGAAATGGGCGCGTAGAATGGCTTGCATCCCGACAAATGGCGTTCCCGTTGAAGAAAGCTCGATACAGGTGTCTGCGTCTCGCATAAAGACGTTCTCCTCGCCCGCGTCTTCCATAACCCCGTTGTTGCTTCATCCGACAAAAGGCATTGTTCTCGCGAAGCGGCGCAACCGAATAATTGCCTTATCGACGTCGGCGCAACTTTCCTGAATTGCGTACTTGTTGCACCGGCTCCCTTCACGGTTTCGTGCACAAGCCCTGCAACTTCTCCTTTCAGCCACGTGGAACCGCGATACGTTTCTCGTATTTCAACCCCCTGCGCGCGGTGCGTTTTGCAAACCTTCCTGCTCCTCGCCCGCCGCATCCCCCCACGCACACACGCTCCCGCGTGCACAGGGTGATCCCGAGGCACGTTGCGGATTTTACGGCCAACTTGCCGAGCAAAATGGTGGAGCGATATACGGCGACTCACGAAATTGATCATGTATTTCTACTTGTAACGAATCGAGTACAAATTTTGGAGGCGTGCTTGAAATGTAGCTTGTCAAAGATAATGTAGCCGTACTTCGAATAACCATACCCTAAAGAAGTGTTCAATGATACAATTTTATTATAACGTGTTCATATTATCAATTTCATGTATCACTGTATATAGCTGCAAAATTTATCGTATGTTTCCATAGATACTGCTTTTCCTTCATTCAAGTAGATTGAGCACAAATTTTGGAGGCGTGTTTGAAATGTAGCTTGTCAAAGATAATGTAGCCGTACTTCGAATAACCATACCCTAAAGAAGTCATCGGTAAAACAATTTTGATATGACGTGTTCGTATGATAAATTTCATGAATCACTGTATACAGTTGACAAAATTGATCGTATATTTCCGTAGATACTCCCTTTCCTCCATTCAAGTAGATTGAGTACAAATTTTGGAGGCGTGTTTGAAATATAATTTCTTACGGGTTACATTAACTATACTTCAAATAACAATATCCTAAGGAAGTGTTCAATTTGAAGTAGTTCATTTGATCAATTTCATGAGTCCCTGGATATAGTTGTTTAATGTAATGCAACAGAGGCTGATTGTGAGATGCGTAGTACTATAACTTCTTACTTATTTTGTTAGGGTATATTGTATGAAAAGGGGGAATATTATTTTATAAGTAACAATATACATGACAATGGCAAAATGCATTGTATGAATAAATGAAAGGTCGATAACTTGAACAATACCTGTAAACGTAATGAAAATTGGCCACATTTTAAAAAGGACAAAATAAGTCTTGTTTATACCTGCAGAATCTGTATTTAAGAAATTACACATTCTTCTTTAAAAAATGAACTTGGTTTAATTTTTACACAATAATGAAAAGTGGCATAATGATTGAAGGAAAGAAAGTTCTGTTACCTTATGAATACAGTGCTTTAGCAATTTAATTTTTTAATATGTTGCGCTTTAGCCCTTACCTCGTATGTAGATACAAATAAGAAACTGCTAAAAGAATGCGCACTGCATCAAATAAACATAAATATGTTCAAAAACTGAATTTTCTTGGTGAAGTGGCGTTTAAGATATACTTTACGGTATTTTTACCTTATAAATGACAAGAATTCTAGTTATCTCTGATTCTAACTATAAATATATGCCCTGTAGTTTCTAAAAATGATGAAAAATATTCAAACAAAAAGTACTTATTTTTGCTCCAACCTGGGACCGATTTTTTTACCTTAACACGTTGAGTGCCGTGGGGGTCACCGGTGACCGACACTACAAATTTTCTTTTATTAAATAACCAATAATTTTCATACAATTTTGGAATAATAGTATAAGGCGATACCTATGCGTTCATAAAGTAAAATATTCTTTTCCTTCACGATTTCTGTAGGACAGTAGGGCATTGCGCCGTGTCTGACCAGGCATGGCAGTTTCCACTGTGGCGTTCAACGTGTCAATGGTACCCCTCCTTTCGCATAAAATCAAAAATAGAATAAGCTAAATGCGTTCGAATAATTCTTTCACTACAAGTATACGTAGTGCATTATTTTCAATCTAATTGACTAAGGAAACGAAACAGACCTACGGTGTACATTCCGCTGCACACGTGGGCGAAGTTTGTTGAATACCTCACCGGACACCCTGTACACACGGATAGACGGACGAGCAAGCAACGTCGGGGAGCGGAAAACTAGAAAATAGGATTCGACCGGCATGACACGATGTTATACCCTTTGCTCGGTGTCCTATCCACGCAAACGAACGGAACTGTGTGGCTTCGGGCTTGCAAGCGTCCCTTTTCGTCGATCGCGGCCGCGTAGCTTTTGAACCGGTCCGAGCGTCGGTACGGGGCACGGAAAAAGGGTCAGGCAAATCGGCTTTTATTAACCCCTCTTCGCGACCCGGTGTTTGCTCGCCGCCCAAGAGTTTTGTCCCTTCGATCGATGCTATTTGTTCTAGCTTGATTGTGGCTAGCGACGGACTCGAGGCGCTCTTTGAACGCGGCAGAATGCTTTTGCGAACGCGCGGGAACGTTTGTTTGACTCGACGTCTGGGCCGGTTGGAAGTTTCGGGAATTTTCGCCGGCTCGATGGGGATTCGAACTTTCGACACTTGGAAGTTTGTTAATTTTTTAAGGTTCGATGTACGCTACCGTTCAGGAGTATATGGATACCTAGTGGATTCAGATAAATAGCGTATTAACGCTGTAATTGTATAACTATTATTAATTTGGTTTTCGCTACTATGTGTCTGATGGAATAGCCTTCCTTGGCTAACATTATGATAGCAACACGTTTTTCTGTCAAGAATTCCTTTCCTGGAGTCATGGCTGTGATCATTGCCACAGTGAAACTAAAACTACAGAGTTGCCCGGCAGTGTGAAATAGCATTCGGGACCGAGAATTTTCAGCCTGCCGGGCTAGGACAAGCTGTCACCGCTTCCTGTAAATATTGTGCTCGAGAAGGTTCGACGTCTGGGCTAGTTGAAAGTTTACTGGAATTTTTTACAGGTCGAGGGGTTCCTATTTACGAGTCTTGGTAATTTAATATTTTTTTGTGGACCGATGTATAATGTTTGGAAGAATTATAATACTGACAATCAACGGAGGTGAAGTCATCCTTCATAAAGGAAAATATTTATGGTTCCAGATATCAGAATAAAAAGTATTAGCAAAGAACTGTCTACCTTTGTTCTATGAACTCTGTGGGATTTTTGTTTTGTTACAACTCAGTATTTTTGATGAGGTATACTTTTTATTTCCTTCGTTTCACTTATGAACCACCCTGTCTATAACATTAAAACTACCCGTCCTGTCGTTTAAATATTAATTTTACTTTGATCCAATTTTTTTAAAGAATTTATTACGATTTCTCGTGAACTTGCAAGATAAAATATGAAATATCAATTAATGCAATTGATCGTGAAAAAAAAAATTCGCGTGGCCGTGTAAAATTGAACACGACGTCCGGCTGCGAATTATACAGTGTACTCTATGAAAATGAGAAATGTAGTTTGCCAAATGGAAATCGCGGCGAATTTATGGCGCCATGAAATTCGAATTACTCTCGCGGCTGGTTTGTTTAATACGCCGCGAAACTTCTCGTTACAGCTTCAACGTTCTCATATATAAACGTCGATCCAATAAACGTGTGTTCCTGATAAATTATTAAGCAGATTAGCAGGAGTTTTCAACTTTCCCCCGCGAAGAACGGTCCGCGCATAAAGCTTTTGTCTCGTAAAATTTTATTATGCCCATCACTTTTCATTGCACGCACATTTGTACGCTAATTTTGGACGAAAGTCTGCATAGAAATGATTGTTTTAAGTGCACAGTGTGTCATAAATTTGTTCACGGTTTTAATTTCGACGTGTTGATTTGATTGCACTTTCCCCATTGTCAGGCCTGCGGACCTTTATGCGATTTAACATATCCAACTTCGTGAAGAATGCACGTGTTATGGAGTAGATGAAACAAAAAATGTACTTTTAAACATTTCAAGCCTAAAATGCAATTCTCATAATTGCGTTTCATCGGATATGTGGAAATCAATAATATTGAAATCTGAAAATTTATATTTGCATAATAATCCACAGTTTACGGATTGCATTGAATAATATACGTTCAAATTTTATTGTTATCTTATTATAATCGAAAGGATTCTTTTCATTCATTTAACTCAAAATTTTCAGAGGGGTAGTTGAGTAACAAACTCGTTGGTTCTTTGTTCTTTTTATAGTTTTTCCAGTTTCTCTGGTTTATCAGTAGCTTTCCATAAGAAAATAGTCGACGGTTATGGATATCGCAATTTTAAATAATTAATTGTGTTTTTTTTTTATAAAGTAAGAGTATAAAACCAGTTTCTATAAATTTAATAGAAAAAAATTAAATTGTCACTTTAGGAGAGATTATTCAATAAATATAATAATACATATCAATGTAGCAACATATAAGCATGTGCAGTGGCAGACGAAAGTATTCGTCCACTGAGAAAGTCACAAAAGAGATAATTGTAACTTGTTAAAATTAGTTAATAAATTATAGAATATAAACTTTATTTCGTTATATATGTTTATGCTGAATATTACTTTAAATGTAGTACAAAATTCATTGAAATAAACTTATTCATTTACAAGTTACAATTATCTCTTCTATAATATCCTCACTGTACGAATACTTCCGTCCGCCATTGTATATACAAAATATTAATTTTATAAAATTGAATAAATATCACACTCTGGAACAAATCAAACTGTACGAAAAAGAGCATTCACAAGAAACAAATACTGTCGGTGTAAATGTAGCCACACAATTAAGGATCGAGGAGTCGGAAAGGATGGTGGAAAGAAGGGGCGGGTGTAAGAAAAGAGGAGAAGCAGCGGGAGGGGTGGTAACGTCTGCGGGTGTAAGTTATCTGCAACATGCAGGCGGCACGCGCGAGTTTGCTCGTGTAAATCGTCTGGTTTACCTTTTCGTCGGTGTTTCTTTTCGAAGGGCCGTGGGCGTCGGGCCCGGTTCAGCGGAGGGCAGAACGGGTACGTGCAAACAAAGATACGTGACATAAGTGCAACACCGCTGAGACCGTAATAACCTTTGCTGCTATCCCTTTCGAGGCGAGCCACGGAAACGTGGCAGGAATCATTGACTTGTTGCTCTCCTTTTCAAAAATTCCACGCCGGGGCATATTTTTTTAACTAAACCCCGCCACTAACGCGAAAAGCACGTTTTCGTTTCTCTTCTGAAAGATGGAATCAGTACTTTTGGCCATGTACACAATTTTGAAGTAGAGGTTTTCGATTTATTTATGCGACGCACGCCGTGGTGTAATGAGATGGGAGGAATTTTGCTCACTCAGTGGACTATGAAAATGATGAATAGTGCAGAGGAAAAGTAGAGAACGATTCAAGGTGAGACTAAGTGCATGTAAAAGAGTAACATAAATAAAAATAAGATTGAATGGTTGGAGAATATTGCATGGACAGCTCTAACCCAGGAAGGTTAGTTTTGCTCAGTTCACCATGAACTATTGAATAGTGCAGAGAAAAAATAACGATAGATGCAACGTAGACTAACTGCAAGTAAAAGAGTAATATAAATAAAAAAATAAGACCGAATAGATGGAGAATACTCTGCAGACAGCTCTAATCCAGGAAGATTAGTTTTGCTCATTGTCGGTTCATAACAAAAATATTGAATAGTATAGGGAAAGAATAACGAAAGATACAACGCGAGGCTATGTAGCATAAGTAAAAGAATAATATAAATAAAAATACAATTGCATGGATAGAGAATATTATACAGCAGCTTTAACCCTGGAAGGGTAGTCATTCCTTCTCGAATGTGAAAGGTATTTTGGGGTACAGCTATACTCCATGAAAATTCGCATTAATTATTATGAATATTTTATTAATTAAAAACAAAAATACTCTGATACAATGTAATGCAAATATAAGCTTTAAAGGAAATAAGAAGAAATTAAAAGATAATCAGCTAATACAGTTAGAGAAAAAATTAGAAATTAGAAGAGAGAAATTCTGTACCTTGAAAAATTATTTTTTATTATATTAACTAATAGATTTAAAAAGACAAATCAGTTCAGGTTAGATTTACCAAGTTATTTATGACTCAACCCAATACACGTGTGGGTAAAAATCATAGTGGTGTAAGTCATCTAATCCTTATTTTGAGAAACAAAAGGTTTCATTAGACTGATTGTAATAAATTCCACGGTCACATGTTAATGATGGCAACGCATTGAATATTGCTACGAGGTCTTATTATAAGTAGTTGAAACCTCTTTTTCTTTCAATTAACAGGCATGTATACGTTGCATCTATGCACGCAAGTCAGTGTCTTAAAAAATCTGATTTAATCTACTATGACTGTTACCCCCTCATATTAAAGTTCTTGCGCTCGCCTAAAGTCTTCTGCAATCAATTAAAATACTTCTAACGAATTCCCTGACGAAACAAATATCCACCGCGTCGCCATATAAATGATGAACAAAAGTAACTCAATATTCAGACGTAATTAAACTTGTCCCTGAAAATAAGAATAAACCGGCACTTTCCCTACAAAAGCTCATTATGTCCCGTCCCCATCAAATGTACCGGCTCCAATCAAGGTCGAAATGATACAGCACAGTTAGTATTCGAATCAGAGTCGCAGTTGGAGTTGTTTCTTGGAATTTCATCCCCTGTCACAGGTGACAGAATCTTCGTCGCAGAGTCGCTTGTGTTCTACGCGATTACGTTCCGAAATTACACAACCGAACCCCGTCGATTCTGGAAAACGGTTCGCGACGCATTTCAACCCCGTTTATGTCGTATTGTTTTCAATACCGTGGGACGATGTACGTTCTTCTTGATCGCCAAGGTCGCCACTCTCCGCGACAGTCGATCTTCACGCATTAACGTCTATTTATAGCGGTAATAAGTAGAATTCTTTATGTAACTCAACTAACGGAACTTTTTGCACCGGACCCGACCTACTTCTCTTCTTCTACGTCGATCGAACACCGCTGATTTTGGCCGATCCTTGGACGAAGTTCCGCGAACGCTGCGTTCCTCGCGTTCCTGTCGCTCTGTTCACGTTACAGGTAAAAAGGTTTGAGAATTTAGAGTGCAGGAGATTCGATAGTGAAAGCAGATGGTTCACGTGGGCCTCGAAGTGTAATCTTTCTACAGTGTATAGAATTTTTTGGAATACAAACAATGGTAAATGTAATGGGGCTAGAGTATTTAAGAGAGAAGGTTCGCGAGTGACAGAAGAAGGTAGACGTATGTAGGTTGGTGAGTTGATCAGAATTGTGTTGTTCTTTAAAATGAAAACAATTCGTTAAGACGTTTTTTGTGGACCAGGTAGATCTACCCCTCTGGCTTCGTTGCCAGATTGATTAACTGGTTTACCCGTCCTACCTAAACGGGAAGATCTACCCCTCTGTTTAAAAATGTTTAAAATCTATAAACATCTATTAATATTCACCATATATGACTTAAAGGCATATAAAAATAGAATAATAAAAAAACCTGCTGTTTGAGGGAAAAATGGGTTTTAAAATTCCGCGATGAACATGTTAAAATATAAAGACTATAAGGATGCAAGTGTTTCGTTTAACACGTTCCTTGCCACAGTGGAAAATTCCATAACTAGACAGACACGCGAAAATAGCTATTTATTAATAGAGATGGTTGACTGTGCAAATATTTATCTATTTGATGTTACACTTTCTATTGCTAGTATCATTTTAACGTGAATGTTACTTAACATTTCATAAGGGTTGACAGTTATCTGATCAAATTAAAATTGACGAGTGTACCGAAAACGGTACACGCGGCAGGGAACGTGTTAAAAATGTTCGAGAATTTAAAGTGTAGGGGGTTTGACAGTACCATCGGAGGGCAGCCATGGTCCAAAAGTGTAGTTCCCTCGAAACATACAAAAATAAAGAAATACTAATAATTTATAGTATTAGTACTGGAGGGGCACTAAGCAGATTTAACAAAAAAATTTGTGCCTAAGTTTTGGGATATTTGGTATTCATCGAAATACACAAAAAAAAGTTTTAGAAGACTCATTAGAATAACAAACGCATGAGAAGTTATAAATACGGTGATTACCCTTGAATTGCTAATATTTCGTGTTACAGCCAGATTCGACGTCACTATGGCACATCATTATTCTCTAATGATTGTAAACATTCACACTGCGATGGTTCGATATAAGTAAATGTAACATAAACTTCTATAATGAAAACATTTGTGTATTAATTTACAAATTGTTGGGCAATGGTAAAGTTTCGAATTTTTACATATAATTATTTATACTTGATTACATTGTTAGTGCGTATGCAATTTTCTAAAGTCAATTATTTAAATAAATAAAATTGTGCACTACCTAGAAACATCAGTGGCAGCTGACTATAGCAGAGAAGCTTAGTGCCTAGTAAATATTTCATAATATATATTGTGTAAAAGCTACTTGAGAAGTGTTTACAAAATTGTTGAAGGGTTTAAATCGATCAAACATGAAATACGTTCTAAAACAACAAACATTGCTAGCAGGAAATATATAAAAGGATACTCTAATAGATGTACTGACAATGAGTGTCTCATATTTGATTCAACGCTGACACAAAATAAAAATCTCACAATGTAAACATACAAAGCAACAATTAAATTGAAACAAATATACTTCCATAGTACACTCAGACATTATCCGTACCGTGCAGATAAAATCCAATAAAGCCAGAAATTTGATGATTCTTCCCCTTTCTTCCAGCGAAATAGCCTCCGGTATTCGAAAAGCTTACCGTATCTCCTCCATCTACCGCATTTACCGCAGTATCGCGAAATAGAATCCGCGGAACCGAAATCCCCGAAGTTCATGCATAATGCATCGTCCGTTTCTTGTTGTGCCGCCGATTATTTATTTCCCGAATCCTTGGCGGTGTTTATAAAATAATAAAACGCGACGGATGGCCAGGCGGGGCGGAGCGCGCCGGTGAATAATTAAAACGGGTTTTGTCGTGTCCACCGTCAATATTGTATCTTTGATTATTCATCGTTGCCCGCGCAAGTATGTCAGCCGTTTCCGTGATTGAAGCGTGTAACAGCCGTGGAGGAAACCACCGATGTATTCTCCAGTCATTGGATTATGCTAATGCCCCGTTCACGTCGTACACACGATCAATTCGGACTTTTACCGGCCAGACAGTCTGTCTCTCCCATCGTTTCGCCTTGAAATTACGCTCAAACCGAATCGTTTCCCCCGAAGAAACGACGAAAACTCCTCCACTGCGTGAAACAATGTCTATTCCACGACTCATCGATCGTCTTGTTTTATTCTCTGGAACCTTCCCGGATGAAAGGAACAACCTCTTCAGGGATATTGTCGTATGCAGCAGTTCATAAAATTGAGTGTACCCTGTATACATGTGTGTAGAAACTATCGGTTCGTGAGTAATGTCGTTTCCTATTTTATGAAACATACTGTAACACTTTGACTGCCACGTCACCTATATTTGGGTGGCACAAAAATTCAATAAATATTTGTCATGCATAGTATTAATGAATATATTTAATAAGGCTTAATAGTAGCAGCAAAAAAATTATGAAAGTTATTGACATTATTGATTAAAAGTAGTACAATTTATAGTTATATTAATTTTGTATGCAAATTTAGGCAGTTTGTCATTTTCAGCTAGCTGCAGCGTGGCACTCAAAGTGTTAACATATTTAAACAATTGAATCGTTTATTTCAAGCTACAATAAATTCGTCCCGGGAAAGATCAGTGTTATTGTATCAGAATGTGGCAACGAGAAACAGGAGGCTATCTCTTTGTTTTTCCGTTGCAAAGCTCCCTTTTTTTTTTCGTTTCTCATTCGTGTATCTGATCGAAGAAAACACACAGGCTGTCGCAGAATCTTCGATGGAAATTCAAGCAGGTTGAATGACTGTGCTATGTCACTTTGCAGACAAGGTGACGCATCATGCGGGAAGGTGCAAACATTCAGTGGTAGTAAACCGTATTCATCGATTCCAACAGTTTTCCTTTGTAAAAAAAAATCCATAATTTTATTCGCATTTATTAACTCTGATTTTCTCAAATCATCGATTCCTCGGGTTCATTAGTATTCTATTTTCTATTTTTCCAAATATCCCATGTGTAAATACAGATTTACTTCCCTTTTTCCAAATTACTGTCGTCCGATGACTGAAGCTTCAGATCCTGACGTGAGACTAATTAAGCAGTGACAGATTTTCAGTACATGTTATGCACTCTCGGACAAATTTTTAGCTGCTTTGAAGTTCTACTCGAAAACAAGAATGTGTCAGTAATTATAGTAAAATCACTATAGTAAAATCATCCCCATTCACGCATTCGTGTTTTAAGCTTGAGTTATCGGGCAATGGTTTTGTTTTCATCAGTTCTAGGTTAGGTCTAGATTTGGTTGAGTTAGGTGAACTTAAACAAGTTTCAGATTGGATTTCCTTACATTAGATTCAGTTTGGTTTACGTTAAGTTTGGCCAGGTTTAGTTTCATTAGGTTTAGGTTGAGGCACGTCAACTTACATCAGGTTTAAGTTGGCACAGAATAAGTTTGATGAGGTTGAGGTTCAGCTACGTTAAATTAGATCACATTTAAGTTGAGTCTGACTGGATTACATTACACTGTATCAGACTTAGGTTGAGACACTTTAAACTAGAACAGATTTAGGTGGGCTTAGATTATATTAGATCAGGTTTACGTTGAAGTACTTTAACTTATATCAGATTTAGTTTGGAATAAATTAACACAGATCAAATTTAAGATCGATCTGAGTCTCAGTTTAGTCTGAGATAATTCTAGTTTTAATTTAAGTTTGAACTGCATGGTATCTATCATACTTTCATTAACTAATTCCCCTTTTATACAAAATTTATACGCCTTTTTCTCATCATTCACCACCACATTCCTCCGTTAACCATATAGCATTAATTCTGGCCCCTCCCTTTATTAGTTCCTCAAGCAATGACATTAAGCAATGATTAAGCTCTCGTTAAAAAGAGACTGATAACTATTATAATCGACGGTGGAAATACCAGAAACTTCCTGAACGTAGCCGAGATATTTTTTTCCCGTGAACGGCCTGACGCGGAACGATAGCTGTTCGAGGGGCGTCTATCAGTTTGCATCGGAGGAAATTGAGGAGCATAACAATCCTGGAGGAAATCGCAGAGACATCCGCTGTGGCCGAGTTTTACGAGGGCTATTAAGTTATGCAAACGATCGACGTTTGTCGTGCTCGGTCGATCCACTCTTTCGACTATTATCGATAGCCGGATAACGTAAATTTTCGATGAGACACCGTCTCTCTCCGTCCAAACTCATCCCAACCTTTCGTTTGCTGTCATATTAATCACGTTATAAACGAAAAGTCTCTTATCATCGAACAATCCTGACCAATTGATAACGTCCTTTACACACTTAAGACTGCTATCAAAGATTTATAATGAAACAAAATATTGTGCATCTTACACTAAGTACTTTCATTCAACGTTTACAGTGTGTACTATTTAGGAAATTCATATTTTTTAATAGTCTAATGAATAATAAATTTAATACGTTCACTGGTGACACGCACATTCAATTCGCTTTTAATCAAGTAATAATTAATCCTCTTCATGTAATTAATCCTAAGTTTAATCCTCTCTAATTCCTCGCTGAATAATTACTATAATTTAAATGATAACAATGTACAAAAATTCATGAATATACCATAAGTATGTATGAATAAATCTTCATAGTTTCATGTGGACATGTTGCTTAGTTTTTTCAACAGAAAAAGTTCCAAAATGTATCCTCAAAACAGGCCAATAAAGGAGAATATCCCCATGACGTATAAAACATGACGTATCTCAATGTGTACCACATACGGTATTTTTCATGTTGGCACTCAATGTATTCAATTAAATTTCTATCGACGTATCAATTTTCAATCTCGTCTGACCCATAATGAATTAAAATCGATGTACGATTGACGGAAGCAGCGATTATTCCGACGTTAATTCCCATGAAAACAGCGTGATAGATGAATCGACGGCAATTAGGCCCGCAGATGTTAATCGATCGTCGACAGCTTCAAGGAGAATCGATCGTAATCTCTTCCTCGATCCTTCATTCATTTTTCTTGTTCTTTCTCGACCGAACGGGACGTTATCGCGGAACACGATTGATTGCGCGAACGCGCTCTGACTTTTCACAATCACGAGACGCTGGAGCGTTAAGGATATAGATCACCTAAAAATTTTTTTCTTGAGTTAATTAGTGGATAAAACATTGGATTTTTTTTAGGGAATGTTGCGCAACATGTGAACTTTATTTTCACACATATTTATTATTTAACATTACAAAATGACAGAGTTATGCAACATTGTGTAACGCCATCTCTGGCAGGACCTCGTCAGCTGGCATTCAACACTAACAATAAGAACAACTGGAAGAAAAAATGAAAAACTCTTGTGCTAACTTAAACAAAAATAGATGCTCTTCAATGTAGCTCACGACTTTTTAATAATCTTGAAAAATAAGGAAATGGTGGCTTTTTAAAGGTTTTTTTCACACAAAAAAAATTACCTTTGAAAATTTATAAAAATTCAACAAATAAAGATATCAAAAAAAAATCTTAAGCTACATTGTAGGTAATTTTATAAGGAATAATTCTTTGGGTAACTTGTTAATTCAGTGATGGCCACGGGAGCTCCGGCCTTCCCCCACTCTAGGTCCATTCCTCTCATACAGTCTGCGATCTGGGACGAGGATTGACCGAAGGGGGGCGAGGAGCGAACTGGAGGCAACTGAAACAAGGGGAATGGACCTAAAGTGGGGGAAGGATGCAGCTCTGGTGGCCATCACTGTCTTAATTATTCTAAAACAGCAATAATAATAAAAATAGCAATGTTCTACGACCCCGTCACGAAGGTTTTCTGTTGCACTCTCTAACAAGAAAGACTGCTGGAAATGGGGATGGAAGGGAAAGGAGAACCTGAAATCCTGGACCCGTTGAGCAAACTCGATAACGTCGATTCCCTTAAGTGTAAAATTAAAATCACTCGGCGTGCCAATATTGGCTCGCCCCGATGGATCTCGCTGGTGAAAAACTTATAATTCCAGGGGAACCGCGTCTCTGAGAACTGTTGCTCTTCGTCTGTTTTCCTTTCGCCTTTTGTTCGGTTTTCTTGATCACGATAGCGATCCCCCTCTTCAAGGTCCTGAAAAGAATCGCCGGAATTCTTTTACGTTATAATTTTAAGAGATGCAAAGTTCAATTTCGCTTTTTTAAGTGGAACTATACAGGGCGTTCCATTATAACCTTCCCACGCAATTATCTCCCAAAGAATTTGTTGTTAAAAAAAATGTTTCAAACAGAACTTACTCTGTTTCAAAAGGGACATCTTGGTATGGGCACAAATGTTGTCTAGGTGAAAGTGTCTCTGAGATTCCAGAATGACATTTTGTTTTTAAATAGAGCTACAGTGGAAGCTCGATAGTTGCACGAAAAGGGGGTTGAAAATGTGTGCAAGCACAGAGATTCATGCAACTAACGAGGTAACCAGTCAGTTACGAGAAGACTGATTGTAAAATCCGCGTTTCGCCTTCAACCGTCGCTTTTCATTTTGTTTATTCGTAACTAAACGAACATCCTCACTATGTGTTAGAATGCAACAGACGAGAATCGCTTGCAAGTATCGAGAGTACAACTATAGAATTCATCGACCTATAATGTGGTCCTTCAATGCCATTCAAAGTGATTTGCCGTCGTTTAAATTCTCCCTTCGTTGAATCGCACAAACACTCCTAATTGGATCTTTTGTGTCTTTACGAGTCGTAGGTCGCGTCGCTGTAACGTTTTCTTTTACAACTTTTTCGTTACTTTTTTTAAAGACACACAATACATTTCCGTTGACACCACCGAGAATATCAATACATAACTAAGGTCAGCAAATATGATACGTACAAGTATTTATGTTCCACAGTCAGAATGCTAGCACTGAAAATCCAAATCGTTATAACTGTAGATACATGCAGAATTTTGAGAAACGTTTCAAGTAACAGTTACTCAGTTTAGCAAGGACTATGTGAACATATAAAAATTTACCCCACATTCCATTAAATAGGTTGAAGTTGCTCTCCGTTTCCCAGGACTGGCGTGGGACTGCATTCTTTTTGCTTACATAGTATAAAAGTCATCAGTAAAAAAATTATCTCGATACCATTAATACGTTCGTAGATATAGGCTTGTAACACGTATGGCGAAACACCTTGATCATAGTTTAACCTTGTGCTGCAGTGCCAGTTGTTGCAAAAATACCAAACGAATGTATGAAAAATGTTCGATTTTATTAAAATTAAATTATTTAGAAAGACGCATCGTGTTAGATACATAGCAAGTACAACATCCGTATCGATTTTTTTATTATCGCTGAAAGCAACATAAAATATCTCTACCCGGACCCAAACGATGAACGTATTGAGATTTCCTGTATCCACAGCTACTTTTTGCGGACAAGCCCTGCGATGTGTCTGTTTAAAAATATTTATAAAAACAATTTGCATGTGCCTGTCGAATTAGCCGCGACCTCCGCAGGGTTAATTATCTTTAACAGAGTGCGTGTAGTACGAGTACAGGATTGACTCGGAGAATTAAAAAGCAAGTCCGAGGCTATCCAGTTTACGAGGTACCGGGTGGAAAGACGCGAAGGGGTTAACGAAGCCCCTGCAGAGTGAGAGGCATCGACGGGGTTAATGAACGGTGCATCGAAGGGCGTGAAACCGGAAGCGGAGGCGTAAACAAAAATTCCCTTTTCTCCGGTCCCCGAACACGGTGCGGCGCGGAGGATAATGGAAGCTTCTTCCACTGGCTGGCAACACGGGATAAAATAATTCCAGCTCCATCAGGAAGCTAATCTCAGGAGGGTTAATCAGCGACGGCCCTGCGTCGCTGACTTTCGAGCCGGTAAACTTATTCCGCAGGCGTGCCAACTTCAAAAAGAAGGAGGCGTCTGTGTAATTATCGGGACCGGACGTTTCTCGGACTCTCCCGGGACACGGAGGACGAGAAGGAGCAACCCTATCGCCGACGAAGGGGACGAATTCGATTCTTGTCTTCGACCGGAGGAGACCTAACGAAATTCCATCCCCCTGAAAAGGGGATCCTATGCTCGCCTTTTTCCTAGGAGAATAATTTATGGAGCTTCGGGGTGGCGGAAAAAGTTCCGAACGTAAATCGAGGAGGAAAATTCGTGTCGCTATGGCTGATAACGAGACGCTCAGCGAGTGGAGGGAATAGATAAAGGGGAGGATGTTTGTGTAATCTTCGACGAACGATTCCTCTTGGTCAGGAGCTCGGATCGTTGATTAGGGGAAGCTTCTTGGTTAGAAGAAGTTCGAGCTGTTTGTTTATGGAGCAGAGTGGACCAGGGCTTATTAACGCTTTGTGTGCCACGTCATCCACATCTGGCTGGCACACAGGCTCGATCATTATTTATCTGATCACGTGTAATATTAATTTCTCGCTGGTGAAAAACTTATAATTCCAGGGAAACTGGAATATGCACATGTAATACGGTCTAATGGAAACAGTAAAAAAGTGATGAAGGTTACTGATATTATTGACTGAAAAAGGTAGATTTCATGGTTATAGTGAGTTTGTATACAAATTTAGAAAGTTTGCCATTTTCAGCTAAAGTAGCGTAGCACTCGAAGTGTTAAATAAAAAAGTGAAGCTTGTTATCTGCAAGATTAAATAATTATAAACATGAAATTTAATCGATAGGATTGCAGTATGGCAGGAGAATTCTTGGAAGTCTTCCTCTTTCGTTTGACGAAATTTGGAGCTTTGGTATAAGTCTCAGACTTTCGATATTAAATAATTTTGTATCTTAAAATGCACAAATTTGAGTTCGCGGTGAAAATATAATTTCATTTTAATCTCAAATTTGAAATTGTAACGACTCCTTTAAAAATTACATGAGGGAAAAGTAGTAATAATAAATATTGACTCTGATCGATGATGAAGTACCTTATGAAATCGAGGAAGAATAGGACAAATTGATATCAGAATCTATAAGAAGAAATTATATAATACCATCGGCTACATTTTTCATCTCGTTTCATCTGCAACAAATTCTTGCACTTCAATTTCAACGGACTGACAATGAGACGTAATATCATGTTGGAGGAATTCTTACTATTCCAAGTATCATCCAAGAAGCCTTCGTGAGTCATCTGATTGATTACAATCGTAGAGGAAAAAAAAAGACGCGATGAGAAGAGTAAGGCGCCTATTGAATCTTCAACAATTTATTTGTCTTGGTCAGGAATCTGATATGTTGATCACTGATACTCAACGATTGTTTAAAAAAATGTTATGCCCCTGATATTAAAAATATTCATCAAATTCTTCAGCAGACGCTTCAGAAAAATTATTATGTCACAATTCAAATGCTTGAGCATTTAATTCTACTAATTTGTCCAATTGGAAGGACTTTAATTCCTCTGATTTTCAGGTTTCCATTTCAAACATTGTAAGAAATATTATAAACTGATACTGTTAGAAAATATAGTCAGAGAATACTCAATTATAACGATTTTGTTGTCTGATGAGTCATTCAACTGAAATCGTATTCACCACCTGGACCTTGTAGTTACTTAATTTATAGTGACTATATAGATATTATAGGTTACTTAATTTTTAATATTTATGAGTATTTTTGGTTTTAACCTGTTAGCTGTGTATGACGAACATACTCGTCATGCGAAAAAAGTAATTACCATTTGCTATTTAAATTAAAATTTTAGTGAAAACTAAAGCATATTCGTAAAATTCAGACATTTTAGAATATTTTGAGACAACAAATTTTTTTCCATGCGTTCGATTTTCCTTGTTTTTTTCTTAATAATGAAGGATCAAGTTTTGTCAATAATATCAACAAATTTGAGCAATAAATTATTCATTTTTAATTCAATTTTACAGCACCTGCATATACTCTGTGTTTGACGAGTATACTCGTCATCTCTTCATTTTTGCGACATAATGTAGGTATCCACTTTTAAAATAGGGCTGCACAGGTAACAGTTTAAAATACGTGTTATATCAACAGTAGGGAACTATTAGGAATTTAATTGATTTGAGATATTAGTCACTCTTCGATCCACCCGAAAAGAAACCATCGACTTTACCTGTTTAACGTCCTATCGCCCCCTTAAAACACCATTGATCTCAAAGTGTCAAGGAACACGAATGAAGGTCCAAGATTTAGGTCTCTCGTTTCAGGACAGGAAGCGTCCTCGTCGCGAAAATTGTAGGAAAACCTCTGGCTCCGTTCGATCGGGATCGCGGAAACGGCGCGGCGGGAGGGGGGGAAAAGGATGGAAACGATGTGAAAAAAGGAAGGCGCCTGTTGAGTGTCGGAGCATGCAGGCGACGTCGATGTTTATTTCATTGCGAACATTATACGTTCACCGAAACGATTACATCAGCGCGGAAATTATTGTTTCCGATTCGAAAACGTACTACGCAGCATCGTACGGAATCGCGTAACAGAATTCTTGCGTTCCACAAGAAATTCTGTTTCGTAAGAGGCGTTTCCGCTTCGCAGCCTGTCCTTGCCAGCTATTTCGACGATCGATCCTTTCGATACTCAATGTCGGGAACTTTTTTTTTCCCGCTCTCGCCAACTGCACACCGATCGATCTTGTGCTTATGCAAACTGGTACTTTTGCGATTTTCTGTTGAATATTTTTTTTTATTTACGGTTAGCCCTTAATGCGTAAACGAGGGTCTTCCCCATCGAGGCTAGTTCGAGAGGTACGGCTTTCTCGTAAACTTAAAATAAAAAATAAAATAAAATTATTTGTCAAAATTTCTGTGATAATCTTAATTAGTAATGTTTGAAGGTGCTGTATGAATTTTTTCAAATTTTCTTAAGAACCATTACTCGCTCGCTTCAGAATAAGGGAAAGAAAACATGATTTTCAAGCATTTCAACCCTAAACTACAGTTCTACTGTAGTTGCGCTTTTATTAACTATGGGGAAATCAAAAGTATAGAAGACTAAACGTATATATTTGTATAAAAATCCGCAGGCTAGTAATGAGTATTTTAAGTACTGATGAAGTGGAATTTGTAGATTATTCAGTGTAAAAGCAATGATGTAAAATACTCAGTCACTTAAGAATTTTTGCAAAAATGTCTCCAAATAATTAGTGTTCGTAAAATTTTTGCTGTCGTCAGTGTTAAAATGTTGACCTTCACACCGAATAGTCTGAGTCAGTGTACCAAACTGTGTGTTTGAGTGATCCCGTTAGGGGTGAAGATGGGTTTGCTAACGGATCAACAGTGATTAGCAACAAATTAATTGGTTATATTTGAACACTGAGGAAAAATGACATGTAAGAGACAAATGTACGTGGTCAATGTTTACTAGCTTCACGTACAACATCAGATCGAGAAGAAGATCTCTATATTTGGCAAACTTACACGTAGAGTATGGAAATATTGTACGTACTGACAATTTACATAATCCAGTACAAACATTGTCAGTTGAAGTAATTATACTTCTCACAGAATTCTGACTAAAGTCAATATTAAAATAACAGTGAAAAATGATAAGTGTGTGATCGCAAAATTCAATATTTGGGGACTTTGTCCATCAAACACACCATCAACACTTTGAGGACTGGTGTGTTTTGCTCGAAACTTCGCGTTACTCCCAAAATATTTTGCGATATACATGAAATAATAGAGATCACTGAACATAACTATATTACATGCATGTACTGTACGCCTAAAACAATATCAGCTTTTAACAGTTCCGTAAATACACATGGTGTTCCGCAAGATAATTAAATGACTTATTTTTCACGGCACACCCAGTATACTGTGCAAGCACTGAGAGAAATGCAAATAGATTCTAGAACTAATTTCAAGTTCAAATGCTCTATCGATATACACGGTGTCTCGCAAGATAATTAGGTGGCCTGTCTTACGTGGTACACCCTTATACCGAGGGTGCGCTAGAAGAAATGCAAACAGATTCTAAAACTAATTTTAATTACAAAATGCTCTGTTAATATACACGATGTTCCATAAGATAACTAGGTTTCCTGTTTTACGGGGTATACCCTGTATAATCTGTGAGTATTGGCAGAAGTGCAAACAGATTCTAGGGCCAATTTCAAGTACAACATGAGCTGTTAATATACGCAGTATTCCATCATATAACTAGGTGGCCCGTCTTACGCGGTACCCCCTGTATACCGAGTGAGTATTGCTAGAAAAGCAAATAGATTCCACATAGAGCTAATTTCAAGTTCAAAATGCTCTGTTAATATACACGGTGTCTCATCGGGTAACTAGGTGGCCTGACTTACGTGGTACGCCTTGTACACCGTGCGAGTACTGCAAGAAAAGCAAACAGACTCTATGTATATGGAATAACTTTCATGTTCAAAATACTCTCCTAATGTACACGGTGTCTCGTGAGATAAACGGGTGACCTGTCTTGCGCGGTACACGATGTAGAAAGCGAGAGCGAAGGGTTTGCAGAGATTTTCGCGGCGGCCGCGCGTTCACGGAAAAATGATGAGGAGCGGGGCCGAACCAGCCGGAAAAATAAACACGCGAGGTTTACGCGGATTTGGTGAAACACGGGCCGGTCGGCTCGGCTTCCTGAAGATAATGTACACACGCGAAACGAGGTCAACTGTTTGCGCATAAGACCGAATGGAAATGGGCACGCGGCCGTGCTGAATGACACGCGCCGCGTGTCAAGGCTCTCCCGCGTCGTTTCGCGCACGCCACGCTTCGCCAGCTTAATTAAACCGCCTTTTAATTGCACCTTGTGTTATCGTAATGGACGCCGGTGTATCAGATTACAACTGAAAACGTGGCCGTTCCTACAAAAATCAATCTAAAACGGGGACTGTAATTGTTCCGTGCTGGACTTCGTTTATTCGGTTACTTTTCTGAACAGGTACACATCGTTATGGTACGGGCATGAAGGGTTGTTTATTTAAAGCCATAATATGCTATAAGAACCACTATAAGGATAATAATCCATGCGCTTGTTGATGTGATATGTCATATAAATATTTAGTTTCGAAAAATGGAATGTAAAATGTTAGGAGGGTAATTACTTTTCTCGGTTCATTTCGAGGGTATGTCTGCCAATTTTTTTTAAAAAAGGCTGAACCGCATCTCTTTATGAAACTTTATAGGTTTATTGGTACATATCAGTACTAGCTTTATGAATTTTTGTAGACTGTTATCATTTAAACTATAGCAGTTATTTATCACGGTAGCAGACAGGTTGAAATAATTCATCAGGGACGTAGTTACTGAAATTGAAAAGATTGATTGAATATTTCTCCCAATTGTATGTACACAATGTGAATTCGCAGCTATTAAATGAAAAACGGAAAATTCAGACTGTTCAGAAATATTTGTTCACCGTTATATCGTTTACATCGTTGTCAGCAATATTTCATCCGAAAAATATATTAAATGTACACATATGGGCAAGCATGCCTGAAAAATTTCTGTAATTAAATAATATGGCAACGAAACTGTTCATTGAACTTTAACGGTTAATATTACTATCTATACCGTATTGCTATATACTATTATACTACTGTACATATATTACTATATTATTACATCACAATGTACTATTACACCTGTAGATAATACTATACCACTTTGTACCACAATACCACTACATAGAATTAGGCCATTGCATACTACTATACTATCATATAATACTATACTACTAAACAACTATACTATTATATACTGCTATAATACTACACAGCTATAATATAATATAGTGTTATACTACTAAACATCTATACTCTTATATGCTGCTATACTACTAAACAACTATACTATTATAATACTGCTATAATACTACACAGCTATAATATAATATAGTGTTATACTACTAAACATCTATACTCTTATATGCTGCTATACTGCTAAACAACTATACTATAATATACTGCTATACTAGTAAACAATTATACTATTGTATACTGCTATAAAAAAATTGCATCTGCTGTTAAATATACCCCCCAAAATAGTATAACTTTGTCCTAAGATATTTTTACATACGATCATTAGTAACGGAGATATTTAGGTGTTTCCGCTTAAATGCTCCATCCTGTAGCTCTAGAACACCATTCCACACATTCTCCATAGTTTAACAGTTAAATAAATGAGTCCTCCACAGTTCAAGAACTATTATCTGACTGCGTGTCTCATCATTTCTACATGGCTCTAACACATTAGTTTTCGTTAGAAATAGTTCAATTGTTATTAAAGAATTGTACTATTGAACGTCCAAAGTATATAGTTTCTCTCAAAAAATGCGTTGAACGATATTCATCGAGCGACCGAGTGCCCAAAAGGGACAATTAATGTGAAAACGATTAATAATGGATGCAGAGGGGTGGGGGGAGGTGAGAGCAGGTGGCCGTCGTGAAAATAAGAAAGAATCGCGTTGAAATGCGAGCACGGGTCGGCGATACGGTTATCTAGCCCTTCCAGTTCAGAAATCTGGCGAAAGCAACGGCGTATGGCCAACTTCCTGAAGATAATGCACGCGGCGCAGGTGAAATAAGGTCGATTATTCGCACGCGAGCGAAGTGAACCGGCGTGCAGTGTTTTCAGTGACACGCATGTCGCGTTTCGAGTCACATTCGCCGAACCACCCCATCGGCTTTCTGCGTACAGTTCAACCAGTTCGCGTGTCGGCCGAACGAAAACGTCCATTGTATTTACGCAACGCACGGGGGTCGACTCGAATTTCATGGTGGCCGATGGAACGATACGGCGATCAGATTTGTTTGGGAACGTGGGGTGTGTCCGTCTCGCGTTGTTACGTGAAATGTTCAGACTAGCTTGCAAGTTGATCGAAAGAAACATTTTTGTTTTTTTTTTTTTTCGAAAAGAATTATGTTTTAGGTCGTTCCATGGGTAATGTTCTTTAATACAGGGTGTCACAGTAATTGTATAATTACCGAGAAGCAGGTGATTCCTCGTATAGAAGTATTAGGTTGGTAACTAAATTCGCGAACCTTTGAATTTTTCCGCGACAAAAAATCAGAAAAGTGTGTCAAAAGGACATTCAAAATTCAAATGTGAATAACTTGAATCAAGAATTATTTTCAGAATTTTAATAAACGCTTTCATACGAAAGCTTTCGAAGGTCGCGAATTTAGTTGACAAATGAATAAATCGAAATTATGGAATAAAGTTTTTGGATTCGATGCTCTGTTTTTTGGACTTTTCATTTTGAATGTTTCAGAGCACATAGATCATGGCTAACATTTTGTTAATTAGGTGCGATTCTATTGGAAATATATTATCAACGTATCAACTACATTCTACCTATTTAGGTGGCTCGACAAGTTTATGGTCGACAAAAAATGCAATGATATTGATCTGCAGAAATCGATTTAATTAATTATTTTAGAATAATACAAATTTGTTGAAGATAGAATGAAGAAACTATTTCAACCGGTGATGGCCATTGGAGCTGCGGCCTTTCCCCACTCTAGGTCCATTTCCCTCGTTTCAATTCTCCCCAATTCGCTCTTCACCCCCCTCGGTCCATCGTCGTCCTAGATCACAGCTTACATTAGGGGAATGGACCTAGAGTGGGGGAAGGCCGCAGCTCCGGTGGCGATCAGTGAATTAAACGATGGAACAAGGACATCAATAATTAACGATCAAAATGTAAATAACTGAAGGTAGCTGTATATCTGCAAGATGACCTAATATCAGATTGTCAATTTTTATGCAAATATTTATTTGCAAGCTTTAAATTTTTTCTGCTGTAATGTAGATACGAAAATGCAATTTTAACGCAAGCATATTTCGTTCTACTTACAATCAGAGTAAAACAATTTTGTTTTCATTTCACATATTTCGCATAGTAGGTATGCCTTTTGTACTTGGATGCGATAAATCGTATAATAATCATTATTATGTGTTTTACGGTAATAGCAGGTAATTATTTGCGCATCAAGCGCCACGCTGAATATTTTCTATAATACGAGGAAAATCGAACAATAATAATTGCTACGATTTCCTGTTGCGATGCCTTGATGTAGCCTTGTTAACTGATTCGATGATCGGACAGATTACGAAGCAATTCGAAACTGAAAATTTTGTAATGCCACATGATTGTTGAAATTACAGTCCCTGGGACGACGGAGTAATAACATATAGTTATCGAACGATTATGTAAAATTTGAAATTCTTGCTGGCGCCGGGGTGTTAGGTAAGCTCTAATCGCCGACAAACCTCCAGGTGAATGTTTATTGTTCGTGATTGTTGCATGAAGTTACGTTTCTATGAAATACCACAAACAGTTTCTGAATGCTTGCAATTTTTTTTATAATCTTCGTAGAAACGCGTAAATAACTTAAAAGTTGCAATTTTAATCTCCGTCAGAAATGCAGATATGTTCTTATACATATGTGTATGTTCAATGTTATTTTAATATAAATATTGTTAACGAGGCCAAAAAATGTGTATATTATTACTTCTTAGAAACTTGTGAATTGTTTATTTGATACTGATGGAGTTCGTACTGTTGTAACATATAAAACTGATCGAAAAATATTGTCAGGTCTAATTGTTAAAAATTGTCAAGTTTCTTTTATTATTTTGTGACAGGTATAAATAACCTGTCTGGTAAATTGTAGATAGAGAAAACTGATGACAGTATACAGGAAATTGAACAGTAAATTGGTTTTTATAACTGACAGATTGACGTTTTATTAAAAAATCCGACAAAATTTGTCCATCATCCTGATAAAATAGAACTGAAATAAAATGACAACATAAAATAAAATTGAAGAGAAACGAATTCATTCTTTTCACCTATAATAAATTCGCCCTTTAAGATGTTGGAAGTTCTCTGTACGTGAACGATGCCACACTCGATGCATAATTTGCTCAATAGAATTAATTGTTTAAAAAATACTGTATCTGTTTTATTAAATAAAATGTTCATTGACCTGTTCAGAAAAATCACAGTACAAATTAATCCTTTATTATTGAAAGGGCGTATGTCCATTTTTTTTAAATTTGACACCAGGCAATAAAAACTACCTAATTTTCTTCGAAATAATATTTATTCGGTTTTTTCAATCAGAATCGATAGGAGATATCAAAAGACACTTTTGATGTTCTTTTGGCTCCCATAACCCGAAGATTGGCTTACCTACAACAGTTTAAACGCATAATTTAATTTTCCCCAAAATATGGACATACGCTCTTTCAGTAATAAACGATTCAAATGTGTTCTATCTACACTGTACGTATTTATACCATCGGATATATTGGAAAAGGAAACATTTGAAAGCGCAAAAAAATAGAAGGTACATTTTTAAAACATTTGCAGAACAAAATACAGTTTTGTCAAAGTTCCATTTCTATGCCATCTTAACATAAAAAATATTGGATTCACAAAAGCAAAATTTGTAGTCCAGTTATATCGTTTGGTAGATTGAAATGTGAAACTCAGGAGGACACCTAGACAGATTTCCTTCTGGTTGTTTATCAGCCGGCGCAGAGCGAGAGAGAAGCTATAAATAAAGAGCGTAACGCGACGCGGGAAACCGAAAAAAGGTCGTCGACTCGCTGAACGTCCGCCGGTGTTCATTCATATTTATAGCGATGAATGAAAACTCCGTAGTGAGTAGTTTTGACCGACAGGAAAGTCCGCTCGTTTTTCCTTGTGGCCGCCACGCGAAACCGAAACTATTGTCCGCAACTCGCTGGAAAATACGCCACCGCCCTCCGCCCTCGCGGAGAACGAAACGTTCAACGCTGCGACGAATTTTACGAGTTTCAGAGCTCCGACGTACGGAACTGATCGACGAGGAGAACCGGGAAACCGGAGAATTTTCATAAAACAAGAGCAATTTTTTGTCCGACGCTGAGAATTCGAGAGAACGGGCGCGGACGGTCTGAAAATTTGGAGACTGGATGCGAGATTGAAATTCGGGGAACTGGAAGATTGAATGCGATTGAAAATTAAGACATTGAACGGCGCAGTGAAAACTGATATATCTAGTCAGACACGATCTCTGATTCGATTTCACTGAATAACTATTATTCTCATGTAATTCCAGAAAAGCATCAAGATTATAATTTAGACGATTAGGTAGTTAAAAAATAGTTCGCTTCACGATTTATATTAAGAGCAGGAAATTTTGGAGTGTCTGGCTAGGTATGACTGTTTCCACTGTGGCACTCGACGTGTTAAATATAAATTAGGAAGAAAAGGTATATCTAATTATTTATTAAAGATGTAGTGAAATTTTCGTGTTATGCAGAATTTTCTAATTTTCTAATACTGACATATAGAATAATAATGTCTTTATTGCACTCAACTTGTATAAAAATTGCGAATCAAAAGATGAGAGAAAAGAAAAGACATCAGTGAATGAAATAAGTACAATATCTGTAAAGATAATTTTGTTTAATTCAAATATTATTAACGAAGACCCGATGACTCAATGCTCATGTACTTAAATATGCACTGCTTTCTACAGTGATTTTAAACATCTTACAATTCTTTCTTCCGTTTCACTTAATACCAGTGAATTCAGGTTTGAATAAATATTATTCACAAGTTACAATGTTATCAAATCATTTTTTCGAAGCTAATTGAATTCATCCCTGAAGAGCATAAATTGAATTTGAATCTCAAAATGATTAATAACGCACGAATAATTGAAAACTTGAAGCCTACAATATTAAAAAGAAATCGGGGTTACCCATGACCGGTATCTTTAATTTTACTTAATTAAATAATTAACAATTCTTATACAATTTCGAACAGCATTATTATTATAACTATAATATTAGGTAACAACTATGTGTTCCAAATTATCGAATATTTTTTCCTTCGCGATTTATGCTTAAAGCAGTACATTACACTATGTCTGACTAGGTATGGCAGTTTCCACTGTGGCATTCAACGTGTTAAGAATAAAAATATATATCTGCATAAACATCCGCAAGTTAATTATCGGTCACGGTTACTTTATCAATATCAGTAAAAAGTACAGTCAACAATCAGATAAAAAGCAAAGTATAGCCCGTCCGACTAACCATGTCTTTTTTCCCTGACTGCGTCGAGCGTGTTAAAAATCTCTTTGGAAGGCGCCGTGCGTTCGCGAATGGAACAGAACGTTTTCGAAAAAGGAGAACACAGGACTTCGGAGGATTGAAGCTCGCGTTTAATCAAACTATGGCGTCGAGTCTGGCCAAAACGCGGGTCCTTTGGGTTCGACTTGTTCCCTGTCGTCGGCGTGACGGCCCGTTTCCTCTGGGGGCATTTCCGATTGACGTTTTTCCGCTGGCCCCTTCGCTTCTCCTCCTTCTCGGCCGTTCACCGGCGAAATAAGATTACCCGTGAGCGACGATCAATGCGACCGAATACGTGACCGAATACTGCAGCCTGTTTTCGATTTTGCCTGTCCCGTCGCCGACTAATGCGCTCTTCCTACGTGCCCTGGAGTTCGTTAAGACAACGGAGACCCGTTCGAACAGGCAACCGATCGCCATGTTTGTTAGGGCAGTTCACGTGTCTTCCACTTAATAGGAGTTTCGACGAGAAACATTTTATCTTGACTTTATATTTAATTTTATAGACAACTTCCTGTCTTAACACCCGGAAGCCTCAAACAATATTATTTTGGGCCTTGTGGCGTTTGCACGTGACTGTCAATGAATTATACGAAATTTCACAATTATTGCCATTGTTATTTACTCCTATGGACGTCGATCTACTGATGAAATATCGATGGAAAATAATCGTTGTATGCTTGGTTCCATTCTTATGAAACAACAATGAATAATTTTTTGACCGTTCTTTTCTTTTTTGTACTGAATATAATCACCCCTTTGGGTAAACATTGTTTCTCAATATGATTCGATGATATACTTGGTTGGTTTTTATTTTAACCACAATAGACCTGTTTTCAACGGTGCCTTAAAATACAGCACAGTTTTGACCGTGTTTAAACACGTTTTTTGTTGATGCTTATGTTAGGTAGAAATTTTGTGTATCGCCGGGATACGTACAAATTTTACTGCAGGAAATCTTATTGCTGTTGCTCGATTGTTTGTTGCTTTAAAGAAAATTAGTGAGTGTGTAGCGGGGAAATAATTATGCGGTATTAAAAGATTTTTAGTTTCGAATTGCTTGGTAATCTAATCATCGAATTATATGCAAGACGATACGAAAACTTCATAACAAGTAATCTTGGTAATTGTTATTTAAAAATTTCCTTGTTTTCTGGGGAATTACTGAATATGATGTTTGATGCAAAGATCATCGTGTGGTGTTAAACAATTTTGAGTTTGAAATTGCTCAATTATTTAATCGATCTTAGACTCAATCAGGATACCAAAGGTTCATAATAGAAATTATTTTAGATATTATCGCTGCATCTTCTATTTTTGTAGAAAATATTCAGCTTGACATCGGATGCAGAAACATGTAGCATTAAATAATTTTCAGCTTGAAATTGCTTAGTTATTTAATCGACCATAAAATTACTAACCCAATCGGAATATTCGACGTTCATAATAAAAATGATTACTTATAAGATTGTTTCAATCTCTTTAATTTATAGACAATCAGCGAGCCTGGTATTCGATGTAAAAATAATTACGTCCTACACAGAAATTTTCAATTTTAAATTACTTGATAATTTAACCGATCATCGAATCAGTTACCCAATCAGAATATTCGAAGTTCATAAGAAAAATTGTTCTTCATATAATTGTTTCAATCCCTATAATTTATAAACAATCAATAAACCCGACGTTTGACGTGAAAATAATCACGTCCTGCATAAAAATTCTCAGCTTTAAATTGCTCAATAATTTGACCGATCATCGAATTGGTTATCGAATCAGAATATTCGAAGTTCACAATAAAAATGATTATTCGTATAATCGTTCAATTTTCTTTCTTTCATAGAGAACATCGAACGCAGCATCTGAAGCGAACGCAATCATGCGGCGGCAAACAAGCTCGAGCTTGAAATTGCTTGGTCATTTGATCGATCGCCGAATGACCCAAACAGAATGTTAAAAGTGCTCAATAGAAATAATAGTCGATGTCGTTGTTCCATTTCCTTTGTCCCGTTGAATGCGAGGGAACGTAAGAACGAACGTCTGCTTTCCACGTGGCGTTCGACGAAAAAGAAAGCCTTTGACGTCCCTCCGAAAGTATTCGTTCGCTGGCAAGGCAAAACAGTTACGTGACACAGTTACGTAATTAGGATTTGTCGGTAACATTGTTATTGTTCGCGTAAACACAGAGCAGCATGCAAAAGGCTGTCGTCGTTGAACGTATAATGGAGACTCGAAGCAAATTTTCCGACGCCATACGTTTTCAATTATATCATACGGTAGAACGTTAGCTTCGCTTTAAAATTAACGTCATACGTCGTACGTTTCTGTATTGTTTTTCGAACCGGATAGTTATCTACGTAAATTAATTTTAGGACACTCCTGGCTCCATTTTCTTCTGAAGTAAAATAATGTGAAAACAAATTCCTGGGTTTTTATAATATTTACATACTAATAATTATGCTAGAGTAATATATATTAATAATTATGCTTTTCTTAAAAACAACAAATGTATACATATTAACCCTCATCCGTCCCTTATTTTCCCAACTTAATTTGTCCCTTGGTGTCACATTGACACAATGGTAAGAAATCAGTATAATGAACAGATAAATAAGTACATATACAAATTCTTTTATCGAAAATAAAAGAAATGAAATTTCTCTACACTCGTTTACAAATAAGAAAGGGATGTGCAAGGCACTTTGCTTTTTTATATTTAACGCATTTCTCTGAGAAGAACGTGTCAAATTGACACAAGGGACGGATGAGGGTTGAATTTGCATGTATTAACGCTTTGAGTGCCACGCTGTAGTAGCTGAACATAACAAAGTTTCCAGATTGTTGTCAAATATATTGTAAACGCTATGTCTGGGAGAATGTTTTCAATATCCACGTGGGATCTTTTCTACATTAATGTTAAAACTTCCAAATTCAGGCAGACACAAATGAACGCAGTGCCTGAATGTTACGTGAGTCGCTCGGAATGCAAACTGATCAACTTCATAAAATGAAAAGTAGAGAAAAGTGATGATGTTACAAACATTCATGCAGTTGGGTAATGAATCATTACGAATGAGAAATTCGGTATAAAAGGTATAAGGTAAGGACGTTGAAGACACAAAACTTTACGAAATATTTCACTTTTTACACCATTACTGTGTTAGCGTTGAATCATCCCCCTTCTTACCGTGTAACTTTTATTTTGCAATTTTCTCTCTAGCTTCTACAGTTTGGAAGATATCTAACACATTGACTGCCACGGTGGTCACCCGTGAACGGCGTTACTACATTTTTTAGAATGATTAAAATAAGATGAGTATCATCGATTAAAAAATTTTGAACTACGTAAATAACTAGAGAAGATTGTGAAATAAAAAGTGCGCTGTTCAACAATTAAAAGTTTTTACTAAAACATAATGTTTTATAAAAATTAACCCTTTGAACTCGATTTGTTTTCAATGTTGTTGCGCGTCAACTTGTATTTATTTTAAATCAAATTAAGTAAATTAATGTACAACGGTAAAATTTAATGTTTTTTATTTACTTATTATATCTTTTTTAAACAAAATTTATAATGTCATCTCCAGCATGACATGCGAGTTCTATGACAAATAAGTATTGTCATCTCCAGCATGACATACGAGTTCAAAGGGTTAAATACTACGCTGTACTTACTATACTTAGAATTATGAAAATTGCGTTGTCGACCCAGGGCAAAGCATATAAAACTTGCGTGGCAGTTAACGTGTTAAGGTGATAATTTTTACTGGTCCACCCTGTATAAATATTTCTAACAATGTTATCCTGCTGTTACAAAAGCAACGACACCCGTTAAAAATGTATCAACGCTTTAAAAGTCACCCAATATTGGGTCTAATTATTTAGGTGTCCTGAAGGATTGAATTCTGACTGTCGAGGGATTTCAAAAGGAATTCCGCGGTACTTTCACAACGGTCGTCCGTACCTGCATCCAGGATATCTGCAGTATCATTCACATATAAATAGCGGACCCTGTGGAATTTCCTGTGCGTCAGCCGTGTTATTTACATCGGCGCCAATCAGATGCAACCGCCTTTCTTCCGAGAAGTCTACGCCATAATGCGCCAACTTGTGTATCTCCATCGCAACCGACGCGTCTCGCGGCGAACGTGTAAACGTTTTATTATTAATGGAAAGACCGTCGAGACGTGTCTGTGATTCCCTGCAACAACTGTCGCAAATAATATCCTTCGACCGGGGTCGAAGTGATTTCGACCTTACGCCGCTTCCTGGTTGCCTTCGATTGATCGATGGTACCTGATCAGACGTAATGGAGATAGAATCTTCTGTAATTGAAGATGTACGCGATCAGAATTCGATATTTTTGGGATGAAGCGCTTCGAGTTGCAAGTGATTTTATTTTATGTCTTGTTAATTTTTTATTTCTAACAGGTACAGGATATATAATGTTTCTTTGAAAATAATCTTAAAGAATGTTGTACATAGCAGAAATTCCCTTCTATTTTCGGGTGTATCCCAAAATTATAGCTATTGAACGTATTTTTATTTGTATCAGATATAAGGCATATAAATGTCCCATTAAAAAGAATCAGTACGGTCTTGGAACCATAAAGAATGTTGTATATAGCAAAAATTCCCTTCTATTATCGGATGTACACCAGAGTTATAGCTATTGAATGTATTATTTCATTTCTTTTTATATAGAAGTGATTTCAACCTTATGGTGCTTCCTCGTTACCTCTGACTGATTGATTGATGGCACCTGATCAGACGTAATAGAGATAGATCTTCTGTAATTGAAGATATAAGCAAATAAGGTTCGATATTTCGTGGGATGAAATATTTTGAGTTGCAACAGATTTTATTGTTACATAATACACTATCTGTTAACACTGGAAGGACCGCGTACTTTTTATGACTTTTAATATATCGATGTAATCTATATTGGCAGTGAATTCCACAGAGGGTGCAGCTAAGTATGTGGAGAACACTCCACGCATGGATTCAGCGCTGAATGTTATATGTAGCTGACATCAAGGCGAATACAACATATAAAAATAAACCTCCACATAACCTACAGTCTGAAAATCTTCTCTATCATTGTACCTGAGTACTCGAACTGTCCAACGCTTCTGTTAGATATTTTTTCGTATCATCAGTGGTTGAAGAGATATTTAGGATGCTCAAGGGAAGTAGTATACCCTGTGTATAGGCTTCATTACAGGTAATATATTCATTATAGGTATTAAATAAAATATTGAAACTTTCATTGAAATACATTAAATAATTTGATCGATATTAACCCCTCGACTCATAGCAACGAGGCACACTCGTGACATAGATGCTCCACATGTTAGAAAAACAGACTCAGGCTTGCACTAATTTACAAGAACTAAGGTGAAGGAAGCTTTTGTAGCTGTCAAAGGATAGTTAAAGGCAAACAGCACGTTTCGGTGATATTCGTTATTTTTCAAAGCACTCGAACACTCGAGCAGTTATCTGCAGCGCGCTCGGCGTGTAATAAAATCGTAAAACACGGCATTAACATCAGAGTGTACTAAAATTATATAAATAAACTCCGTTCAGGCTCCACTCTGGGATCAGAAGCTCTCAGAGCGGACCAACCGATCCATTTTCCTCATTAGCGGGGATATCGTTTACTATCCACGATTATTTCTCGGACGCAGCAGTTTGAAACGCATAATTTTCGCGGACCGTCGGGAGAACCGGATGCGCGGGCCGCGAATTCAGATGTCTGGCCTCGTAAAACCGTGATTCCATGGCCGCGATCGCGACTCGGAATCACAGAAAAAAGGTCCAATTAAGTAAAAGTAGCAATACGCTCGGCGAGGCTAACGACGCGCCTGTAAAACTGTAGCAATTAAAAGCGAATATTCAAAGGCGACGGGTTTCCGTTAGCTCGTTGTATTATTTATACGCTCCGGGGGAATCACGCGTTTTTCCAACCGCCCGCCTCCGTCGGCGCGTGACTTTTCTATCGAACGGGGGCCGTTCGATCATCGGCCATCGACGACGTTCGTGTCCTCGTTCGCCCGAAGAATTCCCGCCATCTCGTCACCGTTCGTTTCTTTCCAACGGTTGCCACCCTCGAAATCCCGCGCGATCAACGAAATCGGATTCTGGAATTTTTCAAATTTCCGCGACAAGGGGTCAGTTCTCTTGAGCCGTTTAACTTTGCTGTTGTTTAACATCGAATAACCGTGTATTAGGTAACCAAGAAAGTTCGTGCCGTTTTCATCAGAAGGGATAAATGATGCAAGAAGTAGATTCAATAATATTTTATTCAGAAAAGTCGGCTTCTATTACCTTTTTCCGACGATCTAATTGCTTCTCCATTCCCTCTTTATAAAAGTTGTCCGTTCACATAAAAACAAAACGTTTCAACACCGATAAACGGCACGAACTTTTTTGGTTACCTGATATCATGGGTCGCTGAAATCATCTAAATATATGTTATTCTTCTAAGAACAAAAATGTAAGGCATGTCGTTTAAAATAATAGAGTTGACCTTGAAATCTACGAAGACCCTCCGTCTGCGACGGTGATGGCCAGCGGAGCTGCGGCCTTCCCTCACTCTAGGTCAATTCCCCTCACACAGGCTGTGACCTAGGACGTCGATGGACCGAGAGGGAACTGAAACGAGGGGAATGGACTTAGAGTGGGGGGAGGCCGCTGTATGGATGACGATGCTTAGAGAACGAGTGATTCAGTGTTTCCGGTGTGGGAAACGGAAAATATTTACCGTGTACAGTCGTTCAGGGATGGTACATTACACTTAATTTATAAATTCAACTTTATCATAGGTTGGGTAACAAATAACGGTGACAGAAATTGGCAACGGACTGAAGTTGTAGCCAAACATGTATAAAGAGACATATTTGATTGACAGCGTTACAAAATAATGTCTCCATTGTTTGAGACTAATTTGATATAAAAATATCTCTCACCCATTGCTTGAGAACGATTTGAAATTTGGTAGGCGATATTAGGTACACTTACCCTGTATACAGCATGCACAGTAGACATACAAGATGAGGAATCTAAAATAGGCTACCTGAATAACTCATGTAATTTTGGCGATAGATAAAAGTGCAGCAGACCATTCTTACTTGGTTTCAAGGGAGACATAATCTGATACCAATAGATTTTTTGTAGGTTGAGCTGAAGAGGAGATGCGAAGGTCACCTTCTGATAGAGCGTTTCAGGACGCGTACGATGACCTATGATTAAAGGCCATTCAAGGTCAAAGCTAAGGACACAACAGTATTCGTGAAAGTTGTCGTCGACTATGTTCAGCGGTATCGAGACCAGACAACGTCATTGGTCGTTGTCAAGCCTGGAGTGTGATACATACGCACGAGGATAAATGCGAATAGAGTGGTACACAGAACGAAACATTGCGAAACGCGTTACGATTGGCGAGCATTAAACGTCGTCCGTGTCGGTGTCGGCGTCGGCGTCGGCGGCGAGCTTGAAACAGCCGTTGGCAATGAATCCGCCGGCGTTGATAGTCGCTTATGTCACGGTGAAAGCTAAACGGGTCAAAAGGCATAATTAATGTTAACGTAGCGGCGTTTATGGGACGAGCGTTAGGTTCGAACGTGACAAGCGATTTTAATGCCATTCCTCGGAGACGATGCAACCGAACCGATCGAATGCGCTTTGTTCCAGCGGCTTCTCGTTTGCATTCCTCCGGCTCCTGCGCCGAGAAAGTCTATTTCTGGGAGCCATAGGCGACTCGGTACCCTAAGAGTTCCATACGTCTTTCGTTGGAATTCGATGATACACGACGATCAACTCGCAGTTCAAAATTGATCTGCCGATTTTGACTCGAGTGGCCTGAAAATTGTTCCGACATAGCCGAGGCGTCCGTAAATTGCTCTCACAGTGTTCGCTGAGGAATATTTATACCTGTCAGTCGAAGATAATGATTTAACTCGTTTGAAAATGTCTCTGAGATGGGTAAGACTTACCTCATTTTTATTCATTTTTAATTATTGACAGCAGGTTGTTCTAGAATTTTTTGGGCGGCTGATACCCTAGGTCCTAATATCTATATTTCTGAAAAACATGCCTACCTGTTGATGCTCGCATTGGCGATGTCAAACGCTGTCATAAAGCTGATAGCCAGCCTAAAACACAAAACCTAATTTATCAACGGTTTTCTGCACATGTACTATATATTATTACTATATTGCACCCTCTAATATAATCGACACCCTCTCGGAGCCCAAGAAGGTTCGTTCAAGAGATACCGCAGGTACAGCGCTCCGTACCTTCTTCCTTGGGACCGTGTACCATCTCCTCGAATGTTGGCACATCTCACCACCCAATTATCGATTAACAAACTTTGTATAACAACTCCATCCACCATAACCTACCATATTTACAGAGGAACACAGATTTTAAAATCACTCACACATGCACCCAGATCATACTCTCACATACTCACATCATGATCATCATACTCAGATCTTGATCATCATACGTGCGTTCAATCATTCACACTTCAATCTACCAGTTCTGTACCAAATTATAATGTATATACATCTACTCAAAAACAGTGCAGCGTGGCTCGAACACATTAAGTTGTCTTAGAGATAGTGTAACATTTACAACGTTGCGCTATAACGCATATCAGAGCATTTAGTGAAGTGACACTTCTGGGTGCTCAAAACTACCCTTTGACTTCATATTTTTCCCTCACGGAACACCGATAAACTCATTCGTACGAAGCACACGCGATGCAACGAAACTGTACCAGCTGCCTCGTCGTGCAAAAGCGTGGAGAATCGTCGATAGAAGATCAATCTGATTCTCCTCCATCGGCAGTAGCCTCATTTCCGTGCTGATAACTCGTTTCAAGCAGAAGCAGCGGCGTTTCGTAACGATCGCACGAAAACGCAGCCACGTTCGAGAGGTTAGGGTGGATTACGCAAATGCTCGTGTTCCGTCAGCTCGAAACGATCCTCGAATCGCATCGACCACCGATACTCCGATTACCGTTCCCCGTTTTTGCAGACGAGGAACGGTCGTCACGGTTATCCAACGGACCACGATATTACGCCAGTGCGATATTACGCGATCCCCGGATGAAGGGAAATACTTTCGCCCATATTTCACGTACGTCGCGATAGGTGTGCCGTGACTATTCAACGGTGACAGCCACGATAATCGGGACACCTTTGAGAAAGCCCGACTGATAACACGGACGATATCGTACCGGCCGCACACGAATCTTTCGTAAGCACGCCGCCACGGAATCGACTGTGAATTGCACTTTGTGTACGATAAATCAATGGATTGTTGTCTACGAAAGCACGCGAATACTCTTAAATAATATTGGGTACCCGGAAAAGGTCCTGCGATTTTTCTGTCAGCGATACAGTCGAACCGAATGTTTTGTAGCAATTCGAAAATCTACGGCGCAGGGTTTGTATCTGTGGAAGGGTTTATACATTTAGTTGATACATATAGCTGCGTGCAAAATATGCTGACAGTACATTTTGTACTCTGACTTTTGCTTATGATAAATAAACTGAGTTTTACCCTGACATTATGTTGAAAAATAGGTCAAACAGAAGGTAAAGGTGGAATGCATGATCCTCCTTTTCATTTTTTTAATGTGTACGTAAATCTAAATTTATTATGAATCGTTTGAAGCATGATTGGACGTATGAGGTGTCCGGAAACTTTTGCACGCTACTGTACTCTTTGTATCTCTCATTTGTTTTCATATTCCATGGTCTATACAAGCGTTAACCCGTTGACTGCCACAGTGAAAACTACCATACATGGTCAGACACACTGTTACATTCCATTTCAAACACATATCACGAAGGGAAAGAAGTAACTATTCGATTGCACCGACTTGGCCTTTTGTTCTTATTGCAATATTAATTCTACTCAAAATTTTAGTAAAATTATTAATCATTTAGTTAAATAATATTTGAAACGTCGGTCACCGGTGACCCCCACGGCAGTAAACATGTCAGAGACGGTGAGCGAAGGGTTAAAAATTCGTGCTTTCTTACTTTATGAATTTAACACTAGAACTACCAAGGCAGTCAAAATGACTGGTTTGCAATTTTATTATGTACGATTTATTTTTAACGACTATTATGTTTGCTTTGAATCGACGCTCCATACAGTTAAAGAGAAATCTAAACAAACATTGTTTCCTTAAATTACGTATTATTTCTAAACCGTGCCATTTTGATCGCTTTCATAAAATGGGTGCACGTTAATCGTCGGTAGATCCAGTGTTAAATTTGGGGATACAGTGGCAAGATGCATTTGTAGTGTTTGTGGGAAAGGTTCTGATAGTGAAGGGGCAGCACAAAAATGGTTCTAATGATTTAAGGAGAGCAACGAATTTATAGACGTCAAGGTCCTCTCAGCTGGCGGTTTCAAACTATTTCCATAAGGCCGGGTCAACGGTCTCACCTGTCACGTTGTTTGGACTTTTTTGTGCCTCGCCGGTTCTAGCTTGGCTTTTTTTTTATGGTACCTGGATTTCTGGCCGCTACAAATCTTACACATCTAATTTGCTCTCGGGCAAAGATCCGGGCCATCAGCTAGCTGATTATAAACCTGAATTACCGGCTTCTTTTTTTATTAACTCCACGAATCTTTAGAATTTGTTCAGTAAGGACATTCGGTAAATTGTTTTAACAGTGTTGTGTGTTAATATCACGCAGATGTGTTTCTCATTAGAAATCATCTATACAGGGTTACAGCGTATGTTGTTGAAGAAGAAGGTCGTTGGGATGCTTTCTGTGCTGTCTTCTACGTTAGGTAGGTCGCTAGGGTGATCATTTAATATTCTTTTGTATCTTCCCCATAGGCGTGCTATTTCTTCTGTTACGGATTTAACCTTAACCCTCATTCGTCCCTGGTGCCAGTTTGGCACATTTTTCTCACAAAAATGCGATAAGAAAGCAATATACCTTGCACATCGTTTTATTATTTGTGAACGGTGTGCGAACTCTTATGCCCGAATGAACAGAAATTCCTTTTCTTTATTTTCAATAAAAGAATTTGCAAGCTCAACTATTTATCTTTTCATTATACTGATCTTGTGCCATTGTGTCAATTTAATACGAAGGAACAAGTTAAGTTGGAAAAATGAGGGACGGATGAGGGTTAAGATCTCTTCGTATTTCGTCATTACGCACATACCATGGTGCATCGTCTACACTCCTAAGTATGATGGATTGCAATGCTTCTGACTTAGTTATATGGCTTTGCATTTAAATGATAAGTTTATCATTATCGTCAAAATACTTTAAGAATTTATATCAGTGTTAAGAGTGCATGCTGAGCGGAGCTACGAAAGCCCCTGGAACATCCAGAACTATATTATTGTAAATCTGTGTACACATATCGCTGAGGATCAATAAACAATCACTACATGGCTTTTAGCTGCCATGCCCTGCAATTCGATTCCGTGTGTCCAAATTCGTTTAATTATTATTGAAGTAGAACGTAGACGTGGAACTGTCGCGTAGATTCGTCAACGACAGAACGCAGCAGAAGTTCGAAGCACGAATTGCGATCGTCGAGTCTAAAAACGAACTCTGTTGCGGATCGATGGCCGCGTGAACTTCAGTCACGCTTTTATCCATTTGTTTTTCTTTCTTCTTCTTTTTTTTCTCTCCCTTTTCGCTGCCTCTGTGCGGCAGCGTAACGAGCGCCGTGGCTGTTGACATTCACTCCGCTCCGTTTCAGTTTCGTTTCGACAACAATGACTTAGAGACTGCGAGTGCCGGTTGCGTAATCACGGATCCCAGCTGCGCCGATAATCCCGCGTTCCTCGCGTTCGTCGAACGATATCGGCGCCGATGCAGTTGCATCAGGATGCACCGAGCTCGGGAGCTTGCGTAACCGCGGCCTCAAATCGTCCCTCACACGAACCGCCGTCATTCTTCTTCTTCGCTCTATGGAGCCCATCGCCGACCGCTATGGTCGTTCCGTCGGGGGATCTACGGTTTTAGGTGGGTTCTGACTCGCTGTCTGTCTGTATAGCAACACAGACGCACCGAAGGCGGTCGCTCATCTCACTGACCGTGTCCAGAGCAGCCTAAGTTCGGCCAGAGGACTATGGGCGGTATTTCTTTTCCTTTCTGTGTAACGCGGCATCTGTTACACCACTGCCATATTCTGTGGAAACAATTCTGTTACTGACTTTAGGGTTCTACTCAACCTAACCAGTGAGACACTTGCAAGTTTTGTCAAGTGCATGATATTTTATCTAATTTTTATACGTCTGCTGTTTTGTGTTAGATCAATCCCACCATTGGCTTTAACTCGCCGGAAGTGTCGTTTGTTTATGTTTGTTAACAACACATAAATTATCGTAAGAATGGAAACTCGTGTACGATTCTCCAGCGTACGTTCGAATCATCCTCCCGGCCCGTTAGGAAAAAATACATAGCAGACGCGTCGCCTTCCGACAATCTTCGAATTCGAAACGTACGAAGAAAAACAGCGGTTCTGGGAAACCCGTGTCGCCCAGATAACGTTCGTAAATATTTTCAACGACACGGGTCCTTGGACGGACGGCGTCGGCTTACATCATCGCGATCGACGATCGAGATCGAGGCTCCGGTATCGACGGATAAACTCTCGCGCCGGCTAGCTAGATAAACGTAAATGGATCGTTTCGAAAGAACGTTGTCCGGTTGTTCCTAATATCGATTGTCGTAATAACGTTACACGGTTCACGAGATAAGATTTCCGGGTGCGGGGGAAGCTTAAAAAGCTGATACCGATAGCGTCGATAGCTTTCACCTGGTTTATCGGGACCCACCGGCCCGCGCCGGACCGATCGTCGTCGGTATGCCCGCGATTTGACCAATATTACACGACGCCGCGTAACTATACGGCCCGAGGCGATTCCCGAAGCTTAAATGAGAAATTCTTGTCCACCGTCGAGCATTCTCCTCGAAACAACATGGCGGACGTCCGCGTCCGGTTTTATTATTTTGCTGATCGCCGTCGGGAACTGGCAGTCACGAACTCGCGAGCCGTTGATAGCCTCGAACAGCCGGGGACCTATACAGTGACAAGTTAACAATTCAATTGTTTAGTTAACATCGGATGTATGATTTAACCCTGATGTTCTCCCGGGGTCTGTATGACCCGAAGTGAAGAATACGTTTCTATAATATTTCTTTTTACAATTTTTCGTTTGCTTCTTTGGTATTTAACATTTCTTAAGAATAACTATTCTAAAATTCATTTAAATACATTGAATATTGAAATAAAATATTTAGAAACATAGTACCTATGGAAACGTAATCTTCATTTCGGGTGATAGAGGCCCGAGGAGAACAGCAGGGTTAAAAGAAATTACGAAGGGCGTGGAAATTTTGTTTTTCTGTAGAGAATAGAATTTTGTTCTGTCCAAAATCTGGGGACCAAGCAGCCGAGTTCCTAACCCTTTGACTGCTATAAGTGATTGATAAAACCGAGATTCGTGTACTGTCGATGCTCATGGGCGTTCGGTATAATGTCGAAGCGTTAAACAAAAAGGCAATGAATCCTGTGCATCGCTGGCTCATAAGTTCGACCGCTAAAGCTTTTCCTTTCTCTCGAGAATTTTCTAGATTTTTCGATTCGCGTACTATTTTGTGCGACTATAAAAAAAATCGGTACGAAGACAGACAGAGTGTAGCTACGTGATACTCACACACTCTGAGATTGTTATTACATAAGTTATCCTGATATGCATTTATTTATAATTCAATAAATTTAATTCAATAATAATTATTTATTTACACCTACAATGTTTCCAATGTTAGAAATATTCTAAGCTCTTGAAATCTTTCCTTAGCCGTCTATTACTTGTTTAACAGCGTGATACTTTCGTAACATGAAGACAGGAAATGCTATTAGCTTGTAAGTGATTTATGTACAGAATGTTAACACATTGTCAACCGCACGATTTACACTTTACTGGGTCACCCAGTGCCTTCGTTTAAACTCGTATAACGTTCTCAATACAGCGATTAATAATAAAAATATTAGAATTCAAAGTCATGTATTAAAATTGAATACGTTGATCGCCGCGTCGGTCAGCGGTGACCGACTCCTCAAATGTAATTTAATCATATAATTATTGATTGTTGCAAAATTCTGAGTAAACTTCATACTGAAATAATAATGTAGGAACGGAAGAACACGATTGAGTGCTCAAATATTTTTTTCTTTACGATTTATATAAAAAATAGTCAATTATATCCTGTCTGATCAATTATGGCTGTTTTCACTGTGGCACTCAACGTGTTGATGTTACATGTGTTGTTCTGTGTCCAATTCGAGAGCATAATGTAATACCACGTAAAACTGGAGATATTCCCACATAGTTGACAGTGTGTTAATTGATAAAAGAATATAATAACGTAGAAAAATTGCAATGAAAAATCGAGATAAATAAAAAAAGAAACCAAAATGACAGAGGAGACAATAATAAGAGGTTGCTATCATGACTTGAGTTACTATGAGTTACTATGATGACGACCCTTTCTTACTCTATGTTCAATTACATTTCATTAAAAAACATAAGAAATCAATCGAGTCACAGAATAAACGTTTTGCAAAATTCCGCCATAAAATGCTAACGTATTTATGTATAACGTGTAATAATTATCTGAACAATTCTGATGCTACGGTAGACGATGTTTGACTTTGAAAAAGTTTGCTTCCTTTTTCTCGGTGAAATGTTCAAACGTTCGAAATCGAGTTTCAAAGCTTTTGCGACTCGTGCCTCCGTGCAGTGATCGAGTCACGGGGATTCAATCGAACCATGATCAATAGGCTCGGATCAATAGGCTGCGTTTACGCGACGTTACGTCACCGTGGCCGTCCTTTAACGAACCGAACTCTCTGCACTTTGATCGACACGAGTCATGAATTATACGAAGAACGCAGTTACGTCCCCATTTCGCATTCTGTTGGAACAACGTTGTTAAGCTAGCCACCGCTCAGAGACCAGGCCACTTATCACTACTTTCCCTTTTTAACGATAACGTGCCTACGGTTATTTCCGTCCCCTTTGAAACACTGCGAAACACTTTTGCTTTAAGTGTGTGCTTTTTAACTTCCATTGCCGTCGGTCCGATCGTAGGTAATACAAAGTTGTCTCTGAGTGTTTAGCACGTTGAATGCTTTGGGGGTAACCCGTGACAGACGCCTCTCTAATTTAATGAAACAATTATTGATTGTCACAAAATTCTGAGCAAACTTCGGACTGAAACGATAATGTAGGAACAGAAGAACACGATTGGGTTCTCAAATCTCTTTTTTCTTTAGGATTTATATGAAAAATAGTAAATTGTATCGTGTCTGATTAGATATGGCTGTTGGCGCTGTGGCAATCAACGCGTTAACATTGGTAAAAATGTTACAAGGCACTGTTATTTAAGGAAATAAATTTTGCAGCGTCGGTGGCCCTCGCAGCAGGCAGCGTGTTAATTTGCATGTGAAGTTTTATTATCTGTACTGAAGATTCGTCACTGTCGAATTCAATCTAATTTTAACTCTGAAGCTTGAATCATCCCGCAATATACATAAATGCTTTGATTCTTCTCCTAAGTATAGAGACAATGACAGAGCTTATTCATGTTTCTCTAAACCGTGTTCATGACTGTTCGCGGAACTGGATGACCAATGTGCGATTCTCTGGATCGTCTGAAACCACATGAACGACGATGACCTAATCGTAAACAGTTCCTATCATCACGCGAGCACGCCTCATCCACGCGGCTGTCGCCGAGAGAATAATGAAAACGGCGAAACTGAGAGTCGCGGAACATGATTGTCCGATAGACGGCTAATAAAATAGACTCGATAACAGAAACGGCTTCCCGGTGGCTATTTTTAGCACGTCTCGCTGCCATACTCTTCTGCGGGTGCTTCGCCAAGGAAACGGTCGTTTTCTGAAGACCTTCTGTGAATTTTGATAGGCGTACCTGTCATCGAGTCGAGTTATATCGAAGATATTTGCATTTATTAATGATGTTTCTTTCATTACACGACAGGCGCTCTATGTTTCTGAATAATCGGCCCACTCTTAAATTTAGGAATATAGGCAATAAAGATTCTAATGCCCAACATTTAATATTGAAAGCGTCGATACTTCCAGAATATTTTTAATGGAATTTTATTGTCATTTAGAAAGGCTAATGTTATTATGCAAATTTTGGCATGGTATACGAGTCACAGTGAAAACTGCCGTACCTAGTCAGACATATTACAAATTGCTGTGTTTAATACAAATCATAAAGGAACATAATTTGAAACTATTTGGTTGTATAATTTGTGCTTTATATTATTGTTTTGGTATTTAGGTTCCTCAGAATTTTATACAAACTAGCATTGTACTTGTACATTATTATACAAGATCTGTTTTTATCATACACATATTTCAACTTCATTTGTATTCGTATACAACATGCTTGTTCGTACTTTATTACAGACGTTGTTATTAATTAAATTGCATCAGTATAGCCAGTTACTAGTCGCCTGCACAGCACTCAAAGTATTAACCTACCTGCTATTAGAAATTTTGACTGGATAAATGGGATATTCTTAGGATATGAAACAGAGCATTATATGCCCACAAAACTGCCACAGTGAAAACTGCCATACGTGGTCAGACGCGTTATAAAATACTCTTTTTAAATACAATGCTCTTTAGAATTAATATACTGAACTATAAGATCGTGTACTTGCTGTTTTGTACCACTGTTTTAAAATTTATGTTAGTTGGAACTAGAAAAAAAAATTTGTAACAAATACCATGGCACTGAAGGTTTCGAAAATCATTCAATTTCAAGTACCTTCAGCTACAAACACATATGGCTGGCTATTTGAATTTGAATTTGAAGTTGGGATAGGAACATAACTCTTAAAGACCGTTGCGGAAATTTTATCCGAAGGGAACCTTTTTTGAGATTTCTTTAATTTAACAGTAACTATTATATTTCGCCAGGCGCTCTATAAAATCCCAAAAGAAAATTTATTTAACTATTTATTCGTATACTCGTTACTTTATATTATTATTACAATATTAATTCTATTCAAAATTTATCAAAGTTAGTATTTATTTAAATAAATAAAAATTTGATGCCGGTGACAGTGACCACCATAACAGTCAACACATTAAGGCCTAAAGGTGCTCCCAATTTTCAGAATTTTTCAAGCTTATCAACAAGCTGAGACCTTGAGTAATATTAATAGTAATTTAAATACCAAAAAACTGAGAATTATTGAGTTAAATTTAAAGTAATACGCTGTTATCGTTGACTACCATAACCATGAACGTATTAAGAGTTAAAGGTGTTCATATTTTCCAGAATCCTTCAAACTGATCAATAAGCATCAATCTCGAGGAATCTTCATATTAAATCAGTTACAAAAAACATTGAAAATTATTCAGATAACTTCAAATTGATACAAGGTTACCGATAACGAACAGAAAATTCAGAATTATTTAGTCAAATTCATATAAATTTACTACGTCTGGTATCCACCATAACATTCAACGGATTGAAGATTAAACGTGCTCCTAATTTGCATAGCAATGTAAATACAAAAATAAAATTGAGAATTATTTAATTAACTTTAATCTGACGCGCCGTCACCTGTGACAACCCTAACAATCAACCTGTCAAGAGTTAATTTTGTCCAAATTGTCCAGAATTCCTCAAGCTTATCAAGAAACGTCAACCTCGAATAACCTCCCCAACTAAAATTTAATGTCCAGAGTGAGATCGCAAGATCCTCGAGTACCTGTACTCGCGTGCAGGTACGGCGGCATTGCGGGGCGACCTCTAGGCTGACGAGGCGCGTCGCGTCGCGTCGCGTCGCTCCGAATCGGCCAGTAAAAACATGGAAGTAGGCCAGATAGTCGGCGAACCAGGGCCCCCGTCTAGATATTGCGACGCAATAACTCACCGTAAACTTTCGACACGCGGGGACAATTTGCGCCGGCCGCTTCGTTCTCCGCCTTTGTTACGCGGACCGTTCTCTCTTCTCTCCTCCTCCCCCCTCGACCGCCATCGTATTCTCTTTCTCCCCCTTTGGTTCCTCACGGAGGCTACGAAGCCGCGAAAGTACGGTGCCGTCGCTTTCCACCGCGAAACTACGTCTTCCAGGGGGACCGACCTCTTCCGGGTACCATCTGATTCTGCGAAAAAAGCATCCGATTTGAAGAAATTATGGTTGGGTTGATTGTTATTGTTATTATTTATTTCAGTTCTCTCGGCTGTTGGGGTACTGATCTAGTTTTAGATAAATCATATTGTCAGTGTTTCTATTGTCTTAGGAATGATCAGGCTGTGGTATATGTTTTCAAGACGTTGATTGTTACAGTGAAAATTTTGTGTACAGATTATTATTAACCCTCATCCGTCCCATGTGTTAATTTGACTGATTTTTCTGAAAAAAAGCAGTATGCTTTGCATGTCGTTTTATTATTTGTGAATGGCCCGAACAATATGAACAATCTAATGCCTGAATGTATAGATGTTTCATTTTTTTGTTTTCAATAAGAGAATTTGCAAATCGTATTGATTTTGTACCATTGTGTCAACATAAAGCCGAGGGACAAATTAAATTGGGAAAGTGAGGGATGGATGAGGGTTAACACGTACGCTGCCACGGTCCGAGGGGGGAAAAGATCCGCCATGAACCATGCTTTGCTTTTATATTTTTGCACAATATACTGCAGATTTTCAGATCAGGCTTCATCTAATCACATGGCTGTAATATGAAAAATTATTACTGTCACGTATGTGTGACGTCGAGCCCTCGGAAGAGCATCTCTGCGTCGCACATATGTATCTGTTAAGAATAAAAATATTCAACTATATGATTGTATACTTGCCATTTTCTATGATTATTTTGACACTGATAAAACTCACAATGTTATGCGAATTAATAATTATTTAATTCACTGGTTTCGTCACGAAGATTCACATAACCCCGCGTGTTAACAGTCAACGTGTTAACATGACTGCTCTCTGTGCATCTTGATGTATCTTTGCGTTGAGATGCGTGTTGAAGGAGTTTGGTATGAATTCTGTCGCTGATTGATAATAAACGTTATCATACAGGGTGGCACAATAACATTGATCACCTTAATTATCTCCGTCATTTTTACAAATATGAAAAAAGCTTGTTCAAAGAAGTTGTACGATATCGAGGGAGTCATAACACAGCAGTAATAATTTTTTCGTAGGTCACTGATGACCACCAGAGCTGCGGCCTTGAGTCACAGCTCCGATGGCCATCACTGTCGTAAGTGGAGGATCTTCTTAGATTTCAAGTTCAACTCTATTCGTTTAAACGACATGCTTTGCATTTCTACCCCAGGAGAATAGCAAATGGTCAAACAATTTCAATGACCTATAATACATAGCTATCCAATATTAAAAAAAGATTAAAATGACAAATCTTACGTCATAAGATGTGCCCCCCAGGTGATATCCTTTTACGTCGACACAACACTGCAGTCGTCGAACTGCTGAAGCCCCTGCACTCCTCATCACTTCCGGATTGATTCCATCACGTGCTGCAGAGATCCTTTCCTTCATGTCTTCTGACGTCAGCTTTTCTTGGTACACAGCGGTGTTACGCCTGGCGAACGAACTGGCCACGAAATTGGCTCACCACGTCGTATCCATCGATTTGGGAACATCCTACTGGGCGAAGATCTCCAGAAGACATGAAGCAATGGATCATTGCAGCGTTTGGTAGAATTTCGTGTCCTTGCTATTATAAAAGTTAATTGTAACGTGACATACTGGGCATGGGAAGTCTCCACTCCAACACCAAATCTCGACAGATTTCACAGTTTATGTTTCTGATGGCATTATAAGTCTTATCAAGTGTATTGTTAAGACACTTGAAAGCTAGTGCGATTCTAAGGTGCATAGGTCATATGCATATGGTCTTTTCCCTATTATTCTCCCGAGACGTTCAGAGCGAAATATCGATTCGATACGCGAATAAATCGATTTGAAACCAGCTCAGAGTTTCGTGGGACCAGGCGTTAGATTTCATGTTCCACGTGCGATCATTTCGATATTCGAGGGGTTAAGAACTATCGAACGTTCTATTGTGAACATGCACGCTCCGCTGGGCAAGAGAAAGTCACGGAGAATTTTTGGTGCACGGTTTCTTTCTCGCGCGTGGGAGGGAAACTGCACGAGATCGTTGTCGATCGACTAGCAATCTCTCATTGCAACTCGGTAAATAATTAGCGAATACTCATCCTCTGAAATACTGATCATCGGATCCGTCTATGAATTCGAGATGTTTCGTTGTATTCATCATTTTTATTCCTTAACGCGTTGACTGCCACGGGGTCACCGGTGACAGGCACCTCACATTTAATTTAATTAAGCAACTATGGATTCTTACATAATTCGAAGGAACTTTAACATTACACGAACAGTTTAGAAGCGTGTGTAGACGATTAGACACTTGAGTACTCTTTGACGCTGTAATTTCTATTCAAAACAGCAAATAATATGGCGTCTGACCAAGTGCGGCTGTTTTCACTGCGGCGTTAAACGTGTCGACGTAGAAGTAAAAACGGCCATTCGTGGTCAGACAGAGAACAAATTACTGTTTTTAACATAAAATGTAACGAGAAAAAAATATTTAAGTATTCAATCATACATGTGTTTTTCTACATTATCACTGCAATGTTTAATTTGCTCAGACTTTGATCAAAGTTAATAGTTATTTTATTGAATAAAATTTGACCCTCCAGTCATCATGATGACACCCAATGGCGGTCAACGTGTTAACACTTTGATGGCCACTGTCACACATGCGCAATTTTACTCATTTAAATAACACCCATGTAGAATAAATAAATGAGCATAACTGTGACTGATGACAAATATTAAAATATTAATAAACTAGAAACTGTGTAATATTGAATGTAAACAAAGTGTTGTAAAGTATTTCGTTACTTAAGGATTTTTCCACAAATTGGCGAAGACAATTAATGACTGCGAAATCCACTGCTCAGAAGAATTAGAAAGTTACATGTTAAACGACATAAAGCTCTGAAATGCTTCAAATACTGCAAAAGCTGTACATATCATACAAGAAACATTCAGTAAAAATATTGTAATATTACGTATACAACATTTCTGTCATTCCTAATTAGGTAGGTAAGTAGATTGTTAAAAATGATCTAGAAGTCTGAACCTGCAATTCTTTTGAATAGTATATTTACGGTCGGCAGTGTTAATAAAGAATTTATAAAAAAATGAGCACGAACGTACGAACTAACATTAGCAAAGAAACTTTAAAAATTCCTATTTTATTTCTATAAATCTTCTACGTTCTATTCTACATCCGGCCGAATCTTCAGAATTCAAGGGAGCCAGAAGAACCAAGCCAATGAAAATCACAGTACATCAAACTTTCAGAATTCCTACGTTTTTTCAATAATTCTTCTGCGTTCTATTCTCCGTCCGGCCGAATCTTCAGAATTCGAGGGAGCCGGAGGATTCAGAAACTTGTTGCGCAAACGTGGCCAATGAAAATCACAGTATATCAAAGTTTTCCGGCGGTTCTTTGTCATCGTGAAATCCGAGACGGTTCGAGTTAATTAAATTTAATTGATCATCGGCTTGGCGCCACGAGGTGGCCGCGTATCAAAGGGAGTCGAGCGGCTGCCAAGACGCGTCGTTAATCTGTTCCCTGACCGCGTAAGAATGCGCCAGCTACCAGCTTGGCCCATCCATTTTTCCGCGTGTTAACGGGAACGGTTCGAGGAAAATCGAACAGCTCGAACGCTCCTCGAAACTCTCGGAAACTCGCCATAACCAATCGTTCAAACGCCGATTTTCCGGCTGCGAGGAAAATCTGCGAAATATTCGCTGCGAACGTTTAGGTAAATGTATATTTCCGTTATTAACACATTACCCACCGGTTCGTTCTGTAGTTGCTACAACTTCTAAATAAAAATACGACGATTCTTATTTCCTGTACCACTGTTATCGCTTACTAAATAATTGCTGAACTATTTCGGCCATTACAGAAACGAATGAATTATTGACGACTAAATATTAATAGACTTACGGTAGGTAAAGTGTCAACACGTTGACTGTCACAGTGAAAACTCCCATACCTGACCAGACATACTATAATATCCGATATCAAATATTAATCAGGAAGAAAAGAATATGTAACTATTCAAGTGGACAGTCTTGGCCTTCTATTCTTGTTACAATATTGATTCTATTTAAAATTTTTATGAAATCGGTGATTATTTAATTAAATAAAACTCCATGCATCGGTCACCGGTGACCGCAGCGGCAGTAAACGTGTTAAATATTTGTACGTTTCAATATAGGTGAAAAGAACGTGATCTGCAGACGATTTTTGTTTTGACTTGTAAAAAATTGTAATTTCATGTTCATTCTTTGTTATATGTAAATTAGCTAATAATATCAATTATCAGGCCGTTCCGTAAGTAATATCCTTTTTAAATATGATTTCATGAAACGTAAACAAAGTAACGTCCGCAGTTATTTCTAACACGTTGATGTCACAGTGAAAACAGCCACCCCTAGTCAGACAGGATATAATATACTGTTTTCAATATTGATCGTAAAGAAAGAAAAGATTTCAGTGTTCAGTCGTGTTCTCGTGTTCCTACATTATAGTTACAATATTAAGTTTGATCAGAATTGTGTAATCATGAATAATTATTTAATTAAATTAAATTTGCGGTGTAGTCCACCGGTGACCCCATGGAATTCAACGTGTTAATTATCAAGGTATAGAATATTAATCTCAGTGTTCTTGTTCAACCACTTCAGCAGTTCTTTGATTCCATCTGTAACAAATTCCTATTGTTTTAAAATAAATTCATTTCAGGTTGATTTCAACCAATTAGTGATACGATTCAATAAATAGAACTTTGATAGAATTGTACTTTGTGCTTCAAATGTTACAAATGTATTTTTTATTTCATTTAATATACAATATGTATGTACATTAGATATTTGAATATGTTTAATCACATACAGGTCTACAGGCTGTTTGCAATTTGAAAAATCCATTCTAAAGGTGAATAGTTGAAGTACATCCTGAAATGCCACCCTTTGACATCACTCCAAGGGTGTGATCAACTCTAAATTTTTTTATTACGACAATTCGCTGGAAAATCCGCGACACGAGGAAAACCGAGCAACGTCTTCACGAATTGCATAACGTGTCCGCCAGTTGCGGAAAATTGCGTGACACTTGCAATGAAAAACAATCAGCTCCCTTCTGTCATGAAATGTCAAATTATTACAACGATTTCCACGAAAGTTTAACAAAGTAAGGAAATACCTTACTGGCACTAACACTTTGAACGCCATGTCATCCATACATAAGTAACAATCAAATTCAATTAATATTTATGTGATCATGCATAGTATCAATAAATGTATCTAATAAAATCTGATATAACCAATAGAGATATTATTAAAGTTTCTAATAGTATTACTTAGAAAGAGTACCTATAATTTGAAATTATATTCATTTTCTACCACAATTTAGAAACTTTGCTATGTTCAGTTAATACTGCATGATGACCAACGCGTTTATTATTTTAAATTACACCATATCATGACATTTCATTTTTAATTAAGGCCATGCATGCCTGAGGAATATTTAATATTGATTTTCCACAAATCAAAGCCTCGTATACATAAACTTTATTATATATTTTCGATTCATTTTTTCAAAATGAATCATCTCCCCTTCGGCTGTATCATGCTTACCGAGACACCCTGTATAACGATTATCTAAATCCTCGAAGATTATTTCGCCTGCTTGGCTCGCAGCACTTGCATTTCGTTCAATTCGCAACAGGAATCTCACTCCCGCATTCTCACTGCGCATCAGGATTTATGTAATCCAATTCACCTGTTAATGGCGCGATTTTTTCTCTGAGAAGCTGCAAAATGCAATTGACACGTGCGAAGAACGGGTGACGTTAAAACACAGCGACCTGACGATTCGACGAATTCCCAGCGCGTCGCCAGGTGCTAATTGCCGGCGACACTGTTCTTCTGCGCAGTCTTTTTCGCACCGATTCCTTTTGCATTCCCCTGTAAATCCAGCGAAAGCCATAAGCTTCCCGCTATAAAGATCCCATAAACTCCAGCCGAGAGAAAGAGTCTGGAACGACGTTAGACGGATCGTTGAGGTATGCAAAGCACGGATCACTCCGGACGACAGTGTGGCCGAAAAGAGAAACAGTCTGAACTTCCAAATCCTTGGCGCCGTTTGTATTATACAGGGTGTGTCATCGAAAGAATATAAAGTGAGGTTACATGGGGTGATTCAGGAGGAGATACATGTACATACATTTGGATGTTTCGAGGAAAAAGACAGTTATTGTTGGGATGAACAATGCAGATGAACTTATTTATCGATCGTTCTGTTTCTTAGTTTATAAAATATACGCGTTGTGTCGCTGATGCAAAAATGATAGGCTTTTGTTTTATACGAAGGTATCCAAAATCCTTGGATCTTCCATTTCTTCTCCAGATGATTGTAGAGAACGCATATATTGGCATGGTAGTGGATCATCTAAATTATAGAGCGTACGAGAAAAATTGTAATTGTATTCAAATACAAGCGAAAGTGCATATTGCTTGAAGCAATTAGAAGACCAGGTTTCTGGATTATTTTTAACAGGATACCGAATGATGAGCCTGGGTGATTCATGATGATTCTGTATAAAGAGATTTTATATCGAAAAAAATTATGATTTATCAACATATGTTTCAGTGGGACTTGTGTGAATCTTCACAATAGACATTTCACTTGATGTCTTTTCTAATATCTTGTATGCTCTATGAGTCACTTTTGAACTGCAAAATTGCCCTTATAAATTTTAATCGTCCGAGCTTTGAAACTTAAAATAAATCGTGCATCATATGTTGAAATATTTCATTATCGTAACATGTATAATATCAACTGTTAAATTACTTACAGTGTTATAAAACTGCAACATGTTTACCGAAATATGTATACTTTAATCAACCAACTGACGTAATCGTTCATTCAAATACATAGGATCATAGCGTGCAATAGCCAGCTGCGTCCGGACCAATATGGTGGTCCATAGCACACGATGACCGTTCTTTTTCTAAGCTAATACAGGTAGATATCTTCTCCTAAATATTTGTAGATATCTTCATCTGACAGGCACAAAGAAGCTTCAAACCTGAATCACTGAAAATCAAACAAAATATCATCTCTTCCTTTTATTTTGTTTATACACAGCATTATTAAATCATTGAAACGTATGACGTAAGAAGCTGGTACACATTATCTTATTAATCTCTACGACATCCACTCAAAGTAATTTTTAAACAGGTATAAAGACAGACGCAGCGTTGTATTAGTTGCAACACGTGTCTGACAATAGACCATCCGCTTTCCCTGGCGCTCTGTCGCGCGAGTCAATCATACAGTACTCTATGTTGTAACTTTTGACACGACTATTATTTTCAACCCAAACAAACATCTTATCTCATACATATGTTTGTCTGTCCACGCCAGATGTCAATTGTCTGCAATTATACAGGCAGCGCAGCAAAAGAAAAAGTCAAAGTTGTTGGTCAAGCGCAACGGGTTAAGGTTTCTACACATCCACGCGGATACAAATGTCAGGCGCATAAACAAAATGTTTATGCAGCTAAATCGCTATTCTTCTATCCCGTACTTCTCTGCACTGCATATTCATCATTTTTAGCACGATTATTAACCCATTGCGATCACTGTTCGAATAAGTGACCGAAGATAGGTCTTCACTGGCTCAATGTTACTGTTTCCATCGTAGCGGTTTAAAACCCTCATAAACTTATAGGTCTCTTAGCTAAATGGCGATATTAACCAATGTTGGATTATATTAGGTGAGCCGAAAAGTTCTGACCGCTTTTTGAGTAAAAAAAAATAATATATGAACCCAAGCTGTCGGATGTGATCTGAAATTGTTTGTCGGGCTACATTAAGCCTTTCCGCTATCTCTGATGTTGACAAACATAGCCTGTTACGAAATTAAATTATTAATTTATTAATAAAATAAATGTGCGCTGCACGAACAGAACTTTTCGGCAGACCTAATACAGAGAAGAAAGTCAAGAAAGCACTGACCCTCGCCCAATCTTCCAATTTACCATGGTTAGCGTTAATATGAGTAACCTGTTTTCCTATTCCTCTACTACCATTGACACCAAAGTAACTCAAAACCCACCTGAACTTATAGACCCCCATCTACACGACCCTCTATCAAAGATGCTGCATTCCAAATAATAAATACAAAAAAGAAGACCATGTCTTGTCTGAACGTCCTGTAGACAGCAAAGAGGTAGCTTATGTAATACGAACAGAACATTTCGGCAGACCTAATACAAAGAAGAAAGTCAAGAAGGCACTGACTCTCGCCCAGTCTTCCAATTTACCATAGTTAGCGCGAAGATGAGTAACCATCCCACTATTTCTGCCCTACTATGCACACCAAAGTAACTCAGAACCCACTTGAACTTGTAGACCCCCATCCAAACGACCCTCTATCAACGATGCTGCGTCCCAAAGAACAGATACAAAAAAGAAGACCGTGTCTTGTATGAACGTCCTGTAGACAGCAAAGAGGTAGTTTATGTAATACGGTAGGCATAGGTGTCAGCGTGTGCGAACACGGTCACACGCGCACCGACACGCTCCGCTCCGACCAGAGCGTCGCGGTCTCGCGCACGAGAACTGCGCCGCGACCTACTTGTCTAGGCCACTGTGTCTGCGTTTCTATATGCAGCCTTATGTTTTGTGTGAAATTCGCGTCCGCCGCGCGATGCGGAATCGCTCGTTCGTTCGCTGGTTCGCCTGGTTGCTCGCTCCAGCCCGCGCACTTTCCTGCCAGATTCCTTCGAATCGCCGGTCCTCGACGAGGCGGATACGACCCGACAACGTATATCCTCCTCGTACGCTTTAACGTACGGTCTATCCGCCGGGTTTCCGTGGCAAACTCTGCCGCCGGGTTCTGCGGCTTGGAATAACACGAAAATTTCGTAGAAACATAGGTAGGTCCATGAATGGCTTGCCGGAACGCAACCGGCTTGCGATTTTTATGCGGGTGAGACATGCGAACACTTGCACGAAGTGCGTCTGTGAAGTTTTAGGACTAGGTTAATAGAAAATTAAATTCTTAAGGAAACAACTTTATTACTCCGTGGCCTTCAACTTATGTACTTTCTTAAATCTGTTGGGCTGAGAACAGGATAGGTTAATTAAATTTGTGCGAGTGGTTCGAAAGTAGGAGGATGAAGCTGCTACTCCGTTGAAATACACCCCCCGTCCATAAGGGTTAGGACACTCATCGAGTTTCAAATTAATCTGTGAAAGGGCATGAAGTAGGTGGAGGATTCAAAGGCACATTGCTCCATTCCATAATTTATACCACAAAGAAAATATAGCTACATTCAATATCATATCACAAATGTCAACTTGAACATTAATTAAAGTAATGAGATTTTCTTTCCGTTGATACAGTCCGCTTCTGTTTCTTAATAATATAATTTACATCCATCAATTTTGGTATTCCAGCTGTGAGTGTTTAAATAGTTTCTGGTAATATTTGATCTCGTTCCTGTGACAAGTAATTCCAGTAGTCCGATTTCGATTTTGAATAAGTTTATCATATTCTTCGGTCGATTTCATCCCTTATTTTCTCAGATGGGTTCTCGCCGGGTGATTGGGAGACCAAATCTATGATTTTTATTTCATTACTCTCTTAGGATAGCTCTGAAAAATTCCTGCAGGCATGTGCAGAGATTCAGAAAAAATATTGTATTTTCAACAGAAATAGAATAGCAAGTGTCCTAAGACGTAGGAACGGTGGTGTATGTATTTATTGGCAGTGTTGTTCCTTGAGGTTAACGACCCAGAGTAGCAGAGTAACGTTACAGGTAAAAGTGATGTGTAGACTGCGAATATTTATGCAGTTTAACATACCTAAATATCTGAGAAACTCACATTTAAAACCGTGAAAAAATAAAATGGTACTATGGAAGTCTGAAAATGTATATTAAATAAAATATGGAAGTCTAAAAATGTATATTTGCATAAACTTCCGTAGTCTAGCGATATATATCTATTATTTCAAATGGTTTGTTATTACGATCTTAAATATTAATAACAACATAACTAACATTGCTCGTCAAGTAAAATTTTCTAAGATTATTTTAAACAAATGTCGTGTATATATTTACCCTTGAATTGATCACAAACTTATTATCATTCGAATATTTATGGTCGTTAGCATTCATATGCAACATTTGCCGCGAACATAAATAACATTAGACTAAATAAAGCATCACGTAGCTCGAAAAAGCTCTCGAGTTACAGGAGAGCAAGGGTGACGAGCTTCAGTGATAATACTGAAAGGACTTCATAATTATTAAAAGGCTGGAATCTGGATATTGAAGGGGTAGAAGTTCGTGGTACAGAAAAATCGAGTTACGAGTTTCTGGTAAGCTCAAAGGCTTGTTTCCAATGGCTCCAGGCTGCCCGCTTATTTGGAATGCCTTCGTCGTTCGTCAGTCAGGAATTCCAAGAGTTCTCTCCGTTAATCAGGGCGAAAGGGTGTCACTGCGACGATCGAGCAAAAGTTTCTTCGAGTGTTTCGTTTAAACGCAAAGAGAGGCTGACTTCGAGCTACCGATGCATCCTTCGTGAACAGTAACACAATTTATACTTTCAATTAATTGATGAGTAAAGTATTTTTATATCGGATTTAGAACGTATGTACCCTCAAATCTGAAGAAAATATTAACCCATTCCCTGCCATCAGCCCCACTTGGGGATCCGCGTATTTAACATTATTAATATCGTTGAAAGGCAACTAAAATCTATGGAATTACATAAAAATTCTGGACAGAAAGAAATTGGCAATTAATGGGTTATTAAATGATTTCAACCATTTGTTATTGATTTGTTTACTCATATACATTCCACGACTTAGTATACATGCATACTATAATATGTTTACGTCTAAAAGTCGGAAGTACTGAAATGCTAATATGTACTTTCAACCCTTTTTTATTTGGTTTATCTATATATACTGCACTACACTAAGATGTATTAATAAAACATAAACTAATACAGAGCAGGTTAGCGGCAAGATGATACGGGTTTCCTCCTGAACAACCCTGACTCGACTCATTGCATTTTGTTTACCACTGGTTTCATATAATTAACCTTCTAACGTATATAACATAATACAGTAAGTCCTTGGTTATTCCAACTACAATTAGCAATAAAATAACTCACATTGTAACTATGTTTCAATGTGTTTTCATCTGTAAAAGACGTAGTAATATAAAATTAGATACACAGTGTCGCTAATGATAATTTTAGCTTGCAACGGACTTAGGATGAGCAATTTTTAGATCACCGATGTTTGGATAATCAAGGCTCTACTATATTATTATTTGTTAACATGCATATACAATACTTCACTGTAGAATATAAAATAAAACAAGGAAGCGTTCAAAAATAACCCCCACATACAGTCACAAAATTGAAACTCCCAATAGAAACCCCAGAAAAGAAATAATCCACGCCGGAGTAAATCTACACAAAGCGAACTATAAGAACAAACTGTAGAATAATCGGTCTACACCGTCGTGAGAAGATCTCGACCCGACGGATCGCGTCGTGACAGGCCAGTCTCCGTTTTGAAAGTAAATTACACTTAAACATCCTGTCTATCGAAATCCTTCGCGTCTGGTTGGACATCTACCCTCCGCCGAGCGGCCAGAATGTTCTGTATAAATATTTATTCATCGAGATCGAGGGATCGATGGGCAGGAACGATTTCGTCGCACGAAACCGGCGAAAGAAGTTCGGTGACCGGGTCAGCGGTTGTAAAACGCGATAACCTGGTTGCGGAGCGTTTCATTAGCGAAGGATTTACGATTCGATCGTTCGCGAGGATCTCGCGGACCGTTGGAATTCTCGTCGAAGCTCGAAGAGGAGAGACGGGGCCGGAAGACACCGCGTTCCGATCGCGTGGTCTTCCTTTGTTCGAGCCCCGTGGCCTAAACAACAATTAACTACAGTTACGAGGACGCCGGATCCCCGGGAATCTGGAACGCGACTGTAAAAAGCAAAGTAAGCGGTTGTTTCTCCTCTGCTTTTCTTCATCCTCCTCTCTCTTTCCCTCTCCCGCGAGTTCCGCAGTCGACTACAGCCTGCACGCTCGTGACCGTCGCGCGGAGTGGGAGCGGAGAAGGACGAACGAGGAAAATTGAAGAAGAACCCGAAGGAAAATCGCGCGGGAACGCGATCGAGAGAAACCGCAGGAAACGTTGCGAGAAGAATTCGGTTTTACCTGACGAGGAAATTTAGGTGACCTCTTCAGACGCGCCGACAACTCTGTACACTCCCGTTCAGAAGTGTGGGGACACTTGCTGTTTCTGTTCGAAATACGATACTTTTCCAAGATTCAAACGTCTGTAAAAATCACTGAGGACAGTTGCCAAAACATAGTTGAATAAAAATCATGCACCGACCCTTCCAATCATTTTTGCGAACATATAAACAAACTCTGTCTCTTTATTATAATAGTAAGGTTCGCCCAAAATTAAATCTGCGCTCTAGAATCGCTTGCAACAGGAACAGGACAATATATTGTCAAGACCTATCAGGTTGAGTCTCAAATAATTTCCGATTTGTCATTCTACATTTATTGATGGTTTATTAAAGGAAGATCGTTGTTATTTTTGCAGCATGTCAACGTTTTAGGGATTCCTACCTGTAAACAGGAAACAAAAATCAACAGCCCAGATCAATTATTTGACTGTTTAGAATAAAAAAAAATCTATTATGTGTTGGAAGTTAATTATGACTCAACCTAATATTCAGAAACAGCCAGAATGCCAAAAGCACATGCTTCGTGCTCTATAATAGTTACCCAATCCTTCATTATCAGCTTCTAAAATTAAATTTTCCACCAGACAGTCGATTACCATTGTTGAAGCCAAGGGTTCGCTTTGAAATTTTTAACTTGTCATAAACCCCGGCCCTTTAGACGCAGAAACCATTTTCTCCATGGCGGAGAAGCCTCCCCCATCAGACACATTCAACCAATCAGCAAGTTTACAAGAATTCGGCGAAGAATCCGTCTAGAAAGAAGGACGCTACTTCCTTTACTGCAAAAAATTAATTACATTACATCCACCGTCTAGAAAACGGCTTAGCACGCTCCAGTACACGAAGTTTCATTTAATCGCATAACTCATCACCTACATGACATAGACATAATTACGTTACAATAATTACACGTAGCAACAAACGACAAAGAAATCACGAATCTAAAAACGTTCACAGTTTTCATGAAATCATCATGCGTAGAATACGTATTTTGTTTCTTTCTAACAATAATAATAAAACGACACAAAGATGCAGTGGAAAATTTTATTTATATACAACGTTTATTTTTAACAATTTGAAGTTATACTTAACCCATAATCACAGACGTTTCAGAGGTTTAGAGCTGCCAGTTTTACAACGCCTATGTATAAACATAATTAGCTCTGATTTAAAGTAACTCTCTATATGAATACAATTATAATACATTTGTACCATGGAGAAAATTAGAAACAGAATCAAAGTCTTCATAGGGTGTTAATTGGCACACTAATACAGCAGTATTCGACTGCTGCAATTTCTGTGCTTAAGCGACTTACTTCCACGTCTGTAATTACTCGTTAACAATGTTTTGTGATAGCTAAAGCAGCTAATATAGTTTTTTGAATCTATTTTGTCTATATGTCGAGCAAATACCATGTCGATACAAAAACTACCGCGAGTAGTTCATCGAGATGGGTTCGTTTCGAACTGCAATCCGAACCTATCCTCCATGAAATCTATAAATTCTTTGTTTTCCCCTTTCCTTCAATCTAGCTTAACCCCTTGCCTTACAATAACGAGTCACACTCGTGATACAAAATATGATTCATATGTCACAAATACGAGTGCCACTTTAGTACCAATTCGTTAAAAGTCTGCACAATGGGACCTTCGACTTTCAGAGAGTCCTTACAAGCGAATTGTGTGTGCTGACAGTTATCGTTCGTTTATCAAGGCACTCGAAGAGTCGAATCGTAATCTTCATCATTCGAAATTGTTAGAAAAATCCGGCAAGGGGTTAAAACCTCCACTTACTATTATCGGAATCTACCCATACTATTCTTCGCGTAATTCTTCAAACATTTCGGACGCCTTGGGTCTGCACGCGAGTGAATTAGTCAGAAAGCAGCATTTAATATCTTCCATACTGCTATTCGGTGAAACGAAAACTGTAACGATCAGTGTCCGCTGTCCATAAACAAAGATGGCCAATATTCATACGTATGCAGATGTGGACAAAAAACGTAACGCACCATCGCCTAACGGATTTCCGAGGTAGGTCGTGCCAAAAAACCTATCCCACGTTAAAAATCTCCACTGACCGTAGTAAACCGATCGTTCGGTCGGAGCGGCCAACGTTCAAACTCTCACCGATGCCGGCCGGTCGCTGTGATTAAAAACGCAACAATGACGGCCGATTCGGGATCGAAAAGGGAGTATAGGTGGGCGAGGAAGGTTCGACCCTCGTGTTCCGGTGTCTGGTGAGTGGGTCGAGTGCACAGAGCGTTGGTCACGACCCGGTCCGCGAGGCCGCGCTTAGGGACAGTGGGTCAAGTAGGTCGTTCCCGCAACGCTCAGACAGGCGCGCGCTGAGGTTACGTAACCCCGTCGGAGGGAGAAAGTCTACCCCCTCCTCCCCGCCCCGATCTACCTACCCCCTCTCCCCCCGCCGCCCCCCTCTGGCCTCCTGCGCCCGTGTGTCCGCGTCCTCGAGAACCGTTTTCCCACCTCCACGCATCTGCAACTCGGACTGTTTACAAACAAATCCTCCCACCTTTCGTGATCGTTTCGCCGACAGCGCCGCCTGGGATCGACCATCGTCGACCTGGTGCGGACGAGAGAGGCGGCGGCGGCGGCGGCGGCGGCGGCGGCGGCGGTGAGCCTAGTGCGGCTGCTGGAGCCTCCACGTCGGACTGCATTGCGCAAAATTGCAGCACACGGCCTGAAGAAAGCCTAGCTTCTGGAGGAATCCCCCTACCACCGAACGGCTCCTCTTCTAGACTGTCCCTCGTTCCCGTAGCTTCTGCGGCGAACGGCTCGCTGGAGCATAATTTCGTCTGCACAAGGTGTCCAGTCTTCGGAGACGTCGTTCAGGGGTTTGAACGTGTGGCGAATAAAAGTTATTTGGTATCAAGATTGGTAGGACACACAGGTAGATGTATGATAGGAGTTAATTTGTTTTAGGGGTTGAATTCGAGGAGGCTGTGTTCTCTTAAATAGTTACAGTTCAGGAAAGAAATTAACAGGGATGGTACAGGTCAGAATTAGTAACGAATCAATCGTGTTCGATGCGTGGAGATCCTTAAATATTATGTGAATTAGTGGACAATACTTTAAAATGTTTAATGAGGAATTGGATTTTTGGGGTTTGTTGTGTGATGTCGTAGTACATGCATTGAAGGGTTAGATATAGGTGAGCTCATTTTACTTCAGTAAGTACAGTTGTTGCTGTTTCTATTGGAATTCAAACGTTCAGATGAGAGTACCCTGTCTGTATAATGTGATCATAGGATAAGTATTAAAATGCAAATAAGAAAAACATTTTATTTCCTTGTATTTGAAATTTTGTGGTATATTATTATTGTAATCGTTTAAGGAACCACACGTAGCTGGGTCCTTTATTTTAATTATAATTCTAATCTTAACTACTTATAAGTTGGAAACTGTACTTTGTAAGACTTATGTTTGTATGACATTTTTTCTTGTTTGATGTCCTAGATTCATCGCTTAAAGCATTCCCATCTAATTAAGGATCACCTCGTATAATACAGAAAATGTCCCTCGCATTAACGGAGGCTCCTGTCACTCCTCGGATCTATGCCATAGGGATTTTTAGAGCAAAACGTTGACATTCCTCCGTGGCTACATGCTGACAGTTCCGACACCGCTTGGTTGTCAGCTGTGACCTCTGGGATAGAGTTAATCCGCTATAGCCGAGACATCGACGACTATCATTATTTGATTTAACACCTCGTCTAATGTACAACCATTACCATTTTCATGTCCAATGCTCTATCTTGCTCATGATTCATTGATATCGACTATTCAGGACACTTAGACAACTGGAGACACCTGTCCCGGAGATGTCTCGGTTACTGTCTCGTTGAGTACACCTGGCTGGAATACCTCCAGGTATTCTGCTGCTCTAGATACTACGGAGAGAGGAAATTCCCCGTGATAGTTGCTGGAGATTGTAGACGGCCACTTGACGTCATTAAATCGTGAATGGGTACGATGGAAGACGTTCATTTAGTTCCTTGGACGCCCGAGATTCTCTATAATTATTAAGGTATATTGGGTTCTAGTTAAAATTCTTATAAATGAACACGAGATGAACTTCAAGAAATTTCAAATGCAGGAAATAGTTATAAAATTGCTACAATAATTGTAGAATATTGGATTGTACTTAAAATCGTTATAAATAAATAACAGATGAATGTCTAAAGTTTTCAGTGCAAGAAACAATAACAAAATTGTTACAAAAGGTACCTGCTCTTACTTCTTCGATATGTTTATACACACTCTCTAGAGGCCAATATGTTACTTATATTACAATAAAAAGGACCAATGTGCACCCTTTCCCTTAAAATTGCAAATTGAATATTGACCTTTTTTTCTACCAAACTACAGAACTATTCTCTGTAATATTCTTGCGCATAAGATGATATCGTGACGAATAAAAATGAAATTCACCCAAAGATGACGAGTGTCCACCTACTCTTCAGCGGTAACATGCGCAGTTAATGCCGAAAGAAAGGCGTTCCGCGTAAAAAGGAGAAACTTCTGCGGCGACGTGCGCAGTGTACTTTCTTTCGGCACGTTTTCCGTATGAAAACACGGAAAGAAGAAGTTGAATCACCGTGCGAAGCCTTCTAACTCGAACCATGTCCACATGGCGGAGTATCCGGTAAACAATGACACGGTTCGGTTTACGTAATCCCGACGCGCAGTTCTGTCCCTCTGGCCGATGCGCTGTGATGTGTCTGCACACACACACACACACACACACACACACACACACAGACGACAGGCAGGAACAAAAATTAGAGAACGCGTTCGAGTGTGACCCATTTGATCCATTTGATCGGAGCGCACTCGTGCAATTCGGGTCGCTACGGTCGACCACTGCACTCGACCCACTCGACACCCGAACGAGCCACATCCGGTCCCGCTGCTACGAATCCTTAAATAAACCGTCCGTAAACCTGCTGAACGTTTAAAATTTAAAAAAAACACTCTGGGTGTAGCCTGTAACGTGAGCGCAGTGTGGAGAGATTGAGCAGGTGGCGAGACGGGCTAACACGTTCATAGAAACGATGGTCACCGGTGACCGTCGCCTCAAACTTTGCTTAACACTTTCAGCACCGTGACGGTCACCGGTGACCATAATTTCTGCCACGCTGTACAGGCTGAAAACGACACACCTTTCCATACTTTGATGCAGCATGGGAGTAATCTCAAATTATGCCCTTTATAAACAATGATTAAAGTTAGTAATCCTTTGTAGTATTTACTGGTTCTGTTAGACCTTTTTAACACGTTTGCTGCCACAGTGGAAACAGCCATTCCTAATCAGACGCGCAATTGATTGTAAATCATACAGAAAGAAAATGTTTAAGTACTTAATCGTATTCATGTCTCTCTATGTTCAGTTATCAATGTAAAATTCCCTGAGAATATTGTCGAAATCAATAATTATTTAATTATCACGTTGACCACCCAATACGGGTTAACTCGTAGTCGGCAGTCAACGTGTGAAATACTTTGATTAGCACTATTCGCAGTCAGTTAAATAACTGTGGATTTATATAATGGTAGTCAAAGTATTAAGTCAGTGATGGCCACGGGAGCTCCGGCTTTTCCCCACTCTAGCTCCATCCCCCTCGTACAGGCTGTGATCTGTGACGACGATAGGCCGAGGGGGACGAAGAGCGAACTGGAGGGAACTAAAACGAGGGGAATGGACCTAGAGTGGGGGAAGGCCGGAGCTCTCGTGGCAATCACTGTATTAAACTTTCTCTATCAAGACAAAGAAGCTGTAAAATCTTTTAGTATACCGAATGTTCCCAATTATAGAAACTTCTTATCATCTCCGAAGATGACCAGAATATCTTTCCAAGAATATATTGCATGGGACAAACGGTAAATGAATTTCTGCCGCGCGCGCGTTTCGCTTTTGGGAATTAGGAAATGTTCCTCGGAGGAGTTGCGAAATTTTGAGAAGTGACTCATTCTCCATCGATGAACGAGCGCATTCTCGTTTGGAAACGGGTCGCCACGAGCGACTACTGCACTCGACCCACTCGAGAGAAAGAGAGAGACCGGACACGACTCGTTCCGGTCTCGATGTTAGTAATCCGTAAATAGACGGAGGTCGTTGCCAAACTGCCGCTAGTAGATTATAGACGGTACTCCCGACAAGCGACTAGAAACGAAAATAGTCGGATAGTAATTATCTACCCTATGATTTACATCCTCAATTTTCCCTCCGCTTCGAAACTCGAGGAACTGGTTCGCTGAGTTTCCTCCAACCGTTCGGAAATTTTCTATTGTAATTAATTAAGATCAGTGAAAGATGCTTTTGTGTTTCAAGTGGGTTTGCGGACGCTTACTTTGGTAGTAAATTTACGGAACGACCATGGGCGTTCTCAGCACAGATTTAAGATTATACTGGATATTTACGGGTTTATGTTATTACTATTTTATTTGATTACAAAACAACAATACAATCTACGACACTTTCAGTGCACCAGTAAACAAATAGTAACAAAAGAACGTCTCAGTCAGGTGAATTGTGCAACACATTGATAGTTCAAGAACGTGTTCTTATTTATAAGTACAATGCGGATGTTTATGCAAATATACATTTTCAGAGTTCAATAATTTTTATGTTAATATGGTAGAAAACCTTAAATTTTTACATAACTGCATTTTGTGCCTCGTATGGTTAAAAAGTTTAATTTTTAGTTATCCTGCATAATTAAATGTACATATTTCAAGTATATGAATGTGTGAAATTGCATAAACATCGGCTGTCTATTTATAAGTAATAGGATATGTTCTCAACACTTTCCCTCAGTAAGATTGCTATGTTATTGTGAATATTTATTATTTACTAGCTCTAGTTTCGTTAGACATTTTTCATGTTTAGGCTTGTTTAAACCTTTCTCAAAGTATCTGCTACATTTTCTTCTGTGGGTACCTATTTAAAATATGAGAGTCTACACAGATGATAGTTTAATAAATAAGAAATATTCATAACATTATTACGAGAGTATAATTGTATTTAAACCGAATTTAGCAGAAAATTTCTAAAGAACTTGAAGAGTTACTTAGAATAAATTAGATTTACGACGAATTTAATATAAATAGCACTGAAATTGATTAGAGTCGACTAGAATATGCGTGTCTATATACATCTGTACTAATCGAATGAACAGAAAACACTGATAGCAGTATTACAAAGCTATAATGCGTTCAAAATGGATTCAACTGAAGATTTCTGGAGAACCCGTTGGTTAAATGTACTTGGCCGTTGATGGTGGAAGCGTAAATTTCATTTTATTCGATTTCTTAGCAACGGGCGACCCATTTCAGACGGTATATCCACAAAAATAGACGCGGTGCATTGCCAAATTCGTTGGTATACATCTCTCGAGCAAAGTTCGCGGATACTCTCGAGGATGATTCGTTTTGGAAGTCGTCTTCCGCTGCTCATGGAACGCTCTCCAAATAACGTCGCTATTCTTGCATTCCAAATGTGTTCAGTTTTTAAATACATTTCAAAAACGTAAATATAAAAAGAACAGTTTCATCTTCAACGTATTCACCAACGATCGTAAATGTTGTATGTGTATATACATATGTATGGTTTTACAATCTCACAACGAGCGGCACTCGTGTGTGGCGCGGAGACTCTAGCGCCTCTTATGAATATTTGTTATAATGAACAAAAAACGGAAGAGCGTCTGACGTCATATTCTACTACACATGCATCCGCCACGTGTTTTTCGTGCAAGCAACGCGTCCATGCCAATTATTGGACTATTTTTCGTCTGTGTTTTTCTGTATTCTTTAATAAACTTCTTATTAATAAGGATGAACCATTACAACAGTAAACAATCAATTCTTCCAGGTATCTCGGTATAAATAATAATCTCTCGTAAATTTGTTGTTGAAAAGGAAGGTGATACTTAGAACTATATTTATTAATCTTTCTTAGAAGTCCCTCAAAAACATAGCTGTGCAAATTTCTACAAACTTCTCAATTTTAGTATTCGAGCAATAATGTAATACATAATTTATTTTCTCTGTTTTCTATTTTATGGAGCCAATCAGTTTGGCTTCTGAGAAACTCAAACAGGGCATCTAACTGTTTTCTGTAGAAGCTTATTTACTGGAAAGATTATTGTGTGTTTAAAAATATAACAAGAGAAAACTGTTATGTAAATATTTTACATTTTACATTTGAAAATATTACCCGTTTATATTGATACGCACTTATTAATGTAGTATTGAATTTATCGTGCACAATATTTTCTGAACTTTATTAAGTTCAATCTAAACTTTTTTCAATTTATTCTACATATTTCTATACTGAAAAATCATCCTTTCACAGCAATCACAAATCAAATTTGATGGTACAAGATCAGGTAATAAAGATCCAAAGGTGTATGATAGTAAAACCTACCGTTAAAGTTTTACGTGTATCTAACCACTTTAGTAAATAAATAACACTAGGTCATTCCATGCCAAATCGATCACCTTTTGACGTCTACGTCAGGGATTTTATTCAAAATGAAATATGTAATGCCTGTGAAATTAGTGGGGGTTTACGTCATCATTTTGCTGGTCCCGAATTTGTTTAAAAAATACTGACATTTGAATTTTGAATTTTTGCCTATTTTCGCGAAAACAGGCTGTACTTATAAATTTTTATCTCGGAAACTATTTGTCGGACAGAGTTCATTTTCTTTTTTTTAATCTAGAAAGTCTGCCCCATTGTAATAATTTCTTCTAATTGAAAAATTAATTTTGTAACATTAGAAATTCCAAGCTAATTCTTATTTTGTAAACTTCTCCTTGAAGGCGACGTGTTTTTAAATAAAAAGAAAACGTGACCATATTCCTTGGTATTTTTTAATGTTAAAATACAAAACAGATTCCTCGGTGCAGTGTATAATTTCTTCGAACATCTCACTACAGTTTTCTAACGATTCGTTCCTTACGGCACATTAGTAGAATATAATCGCCTTATTGTTCCCGGTGGATCATTCTAGCTGTCAGGCATCCTCTATATCTCTGAAATTTGACCCAAACTGTTCCTAATAGTTCGTCTATTTAACATAATGCATTACTTCAAACGAATTTGCAGTTGCCAAAAGTCCGGGGGTCGGTGGTCCGGGATTAAATCGTGTGGAAATTCGTATTCTAGGGATAATCAGCATAATCGGGCGAATTCGTTCGCTTCGGGGTCGGAATAATTTGCCAGGAATAGTAGTCGCGTCCGACAGACACAGCCATGTTGGTCTGATCATTTCGAGACTGACCTACTGCCCTTAACGCCGCGCACTCATGACGCGATTCGCCTCGGGGCTGAAGGCGCACGACAAAATAACTGTGGCAATGAAACTGACGAAATTACCTGCAATCCTGATGGTACGTCGATAGACAATCGAAGACTTTAATTCCAGAACGGCACATTTTGTGGAAAACAGTTCCTTTTATTTATCTTCTTAAATTCTCCATTATTATTATAGACATTGGGTGACTATGGTCGTATTTAGGATACGACGAGCGTTCGACGTTGGGTGACTACAGTCACCTTTAGTAACAAAAGGGTTAAGGAAACAGAGTGTTGGCAGAAACGTGATACTTTGTCTGCTCTAATTTAATACAAAACAAACAGTGTGCAGCGGTTAGATAAATATTTCTATCATCAACTACAAGTATTTATAAATATTTTCGCATGTCTGACCAGTTACAGAATTTTCCACTGCGGCACAGAATTTCTAAAGAAAATTTTAGAGCTCCAAGTTCTCCGAGCCTTGAAACATTGCAACGAATTGGAATTTTGCCATTTTCACGAAACGCTTCTTCTGTTTTCAAGGAAGTGGATACTTTGTTCTGGATAATACACGACTACAGAGAAACAGATTGTACAACTCTACGAAATGTCTAAATTGTATAGGATTACTCGCAGAAAAGCGTTTACAACTCGCAGATGCTATAATGAGAAAATGACTAAACAGAAGTTGCACGCATCCTACACGTTAACACGTGTACTTCTGTACACATCGTTTGTTTTTAAATCCATTAGGCTTCTCAATTGTAACTAAAACTGCAAAGATGACCGAGCGAATTGCAAAGAAAACATGTTGTATTGACACTATCAGTTCTGTGAAATAATTCTTTCGAAGCTCTTGTGTACCGTGATCTTCCTCGCCATTGTGAAAATATCACGGCTACCTTACACGCCTAATTAAATTTGTGTGAGTGATTGAATCATTCGACACGAGGATTGCTCAACCAAGAAGCTGAGGTGTTCGTACGTAGCAATATGCTTGGACTATTTTTTAAAGAGATTTCTACGGACACTTATACTAAAATTCGTGGCTGCTGGTAGCCAATCAGAGTTCAGAATGGATGGAAAGGTATCTTATGTCTGAAAAAGCTAAATTTTGCCCTTGACAGACCACCATACACTTACCAAAACCTTTTTCGATCGTAATCATGGTTTCAGCATGTGTGTATGAGTTTCATTAACAGCCAAGCATTGTCCAGCTGAATTAAAATATGAAATCTCATCACATCCGCCATACTCACCAGACCTTCCCCTAACAAATTATTATCTCTTCCGCCATTTACAGCTGTTTCTAAAAAATAAAATATTCCGTACTCGAGTAGCAGTAATCGTAGCATTTGAAGAATTTATCATATCGAGGAACATTAATTTGTATGAAAATGTAATATAACAGTTGGTATTGCACTGAGAAAAACCATGAATGCTAATGGTACTGTTTTCATTCAAATTTACTGAAGTTCATTGTTTTGAAAATACATAATTTTCATTTCGATCCACAAAAATGGCACCTTCATGTAGTATAATCTAATAATTAATGTCAAGGTTACTGATAATTTTCAAACATAGTAGAAAGTTGTCTGTATCGCGAATTCAGCATAGTCGTGGTACCTATTACTATGTTTTGGCCGTGACAGAAATCTCTGATCTCCGGAGCGTTTGTTCAGAACAAAGAAAAGATGGTCGGAAAAATTGAAGAGCGAATGGCTGTATTTATATAATATATTACAGCACAATATCTGGCCGGCGAAACATGATGTGAAACTTCGTACGTGTTACGTCAGGAATGAAAGTAGTCCCGTGAAATGTCATACTCTTGCTAACGAACATTAACGGTTGTTAAGAACGTTAAATATCTTCTGCAGTGACTCGAAATCCTGTTTCCAGAAATCAGGGTAACCTACAAATTTTTGTCTGCTGGATATTCGTTTTAACCAGCTCCGAATTGTCCGATTGTTGTTACTGTCCAATTGTTTAATTTATACTCTACTGCATATTAACCTTTTCTAGAACACTGACACACACATTTACGATAGACTAATTAATTGTAGAAAGTATGAAAATCCCGACGATCCTTAATGGTGTTAGTTAAATTTAATTGTCTCTATTTCAGGCGTGGAGAACAAGAAATTAATAAAAAAATACGTCACAATAGAGAAAAGCGACTCTGAGGGGTGAACTATAAATTTTCAGTAAAGTCAATTCTATAGGGATTAAAGAATGCGATATTAATGTAATTGCAGCATTTTACATTTACATTTTGTGTTTTTGTAAAATTTCACTTTGTGACTATTACGGCCACTGTGACAGCTTCTCAGTGAATGATCGTGTAGAACGACACGCCACTATATTGACTTATCTGTTTCACATCCTGTGTTCAGGTCCTGTAGGTACCTCGCGCACACGAATTGTTCTGTAGTGTATTTTGCCACAATAAAAATTGTACTCATAATTGAAAATACAAATAACAAACCTTCCAAGTTTCATTTCAATAACTCTGGTAGTTTTCTCGCCAAAAATGTCCGAAAACAGCTACTTTTCGACTGTCTAAAAACGTAAGGCCCCTTAATAGCTGAGCATACTGTAGTTTGAAATTAAAGTCTCTCAATGCTTTAGACTATTAACAATGCCCGTCGGTATACATAATTTATTTTTTACAATTACTTAGAACCGAAAGAAACAGCCGAGCTGGTAACGTTAAAATTAGAGAAAGTAGTAGCGATGTCACAAAAAACAAACTTCTTCTTCTACATACTGGCCAGCATTACCTACAATCATTTACCTAACTCAGCCCACAGGTTTGGGTAGGTTCGGTACGGCCATCAGAAAACTCAGCGACGGAGGATGAAGATAATTTCCCGGTTTGCTGGTAATCCGTCTTCCGGTCCGTGAACAACGTTACACAACGTAACGAACGTAATGGCGGAACGGAAGCCACGTTCCTGGGAAGTCACGTGCCACGCTGGTCCTACGACCTCGCTCCGATACTTCTCACGATCATACGGAAGTCCAATCCTTCCACTCGCGGAACTGTTTACACTCGTTCGAATACCTTTGGATGGTCGCTGGTTCACCTTGACCCGGGTCAGCTAGACGACATGGAACGAACCGCTCGACTCTCGCCTCTTCGCCGTGATCTCCTTTGTTGCCGCGTTTCTGGATCGCATTCTGGATCGCGACAATGCGTGTGATAGGCGCCGGTGAACGTTCACACGATCGTTTCTGCACTCTGATGTACAGGGCGCAGCAAAATTCCTGGTGTCAACGGTATCGCGACGTAGGAAACGCTGGCTTCCCTTCTGATCAGCGAGATTGACCCCAGTGCGATCTTCAGGTCGTTTTCGACCCACCTGGTTCTAGTTTTCTTTGAAACTCTCGTTGTTGAAGAAGTGGAATGAAAGTAGTATCAATATGCTTGTTTCTGTTCCCTTGACATTGTGTCAGAAGCTTATTGTCTGGGGTCATACGGTGTGCTGATAACAAAAATTGTTACACGTGATGTCTGGGGGTCTCTTTTTGGCACAGGCAAACAACAGAAATCAATCATGGTCAAATCTTACAAATAGAGGCCTTCGGATGATCAGTGAAGTTATGTCATGTTGGTCATGGTCAATGCTGGGATGGGTGACTGTGTTACTCTTTCTGGTGGTTTGGAAATCAGCTGAAACTTTATGTTTTGTGAGTAAATGACCATAGAGTTGATCTTAGGTTATTAAAAGTTTAAGCTATTTCTGTTTTTTTTGTAGCTCTTAACTTTTCTGAATACCTCTAAATTAATCTACATACTTATGTTGTTGCATATGTGGACTTGCGTATGCGAATTGTGTACACATATTGATCCAGTCAGGGTTGTATGATAAAATTCTTCTGATTAACATGTGGAGTAGGGGACATTAAGAATATTAAATATAGATCATACATGAGATATTAATATTCCACAGAGTTTTATAAGGATTAGCAGTTTCAACAAGTTGATTTAATTAAATTTGAGACGTTGGTTTTCGATGACTCCCACGAAACTCACGGTCAGCCTGTTAATACAATTAATTTTCACTCCAACTTGGGAAACTCTTCCAACCCTACAAGTGGAAAATATAGAACAAAGTAAAACTACAAACACCATACTAATCTCTGTCTATGTTCCTCTCTACCCGATCTTCCACCGCTCTAAGAACTCGCATTTAGCTCGAGCTTTGCTTCAAAAGCACCTCTAAAACTAGGCCAGCTAAGGTCAACCAACACACTCATCCAACGGTATTATAGCAGGCTGCCGTTGAACGAGCATAGATACTCTGTGTCTAATCAACAATTCTGATCGAAATGAAACGAAAATAGCTGACAGTTATTATAAATCGATACTAACCAAACAGTAAATGCTTTACTGTTGAAAACTTATTTATAACTGGATTAATATTGATTATTCGACATTTTTTATTCGGTGTGTCGAGTATTACGTATCCTATAATTAATAGCGCATGGTACGATTTAAAAACTGCAAAGACTCTGTGAAATCATGAAAAATTACAGTTTTTTATTATATGGGACCCAGCAAATACAATATATTTTATTTATCAATTTTTCTCTAACATTAACGAATCAAAAGTTATTTTAGATGCAAAAACATTCTCAAGTTGGTAACGACCAAACATAAAGAAATGACGACGCTTTACACCAAACAAAAAATACAGACCTCTATTTTCATCCAGTACATTCTAACGTCTACAGAAAACATATCCATATTCTTTTCTTTATTGTGCAGTAGACTAGCAATTAGACAGGATAATATTCAAATTACCAACTTTCGACGAAAAGGTTTCATTGTAAACTTGACAGAAGTTCGTTTTCACAGAGCTACGACAATACTAAGCTCATACAGTGTGGTTACCTGGGTTTTTAAGGGATCTCTGATTCATCCAGAGTTTCTTGAAGCGTGGAGAAAATACAGAAAAGGGCCAGAACAGGTGAGTCACTGGCGGACGTGCAGAGAAAGTTTGTAATGTGGAAAAGTGTTGGTGTATGATTCAGTCGGTCCTAAATAAAGTGTTAGTGAGAAGGCTGGTACATTACAACTGTATTAAACTTATTCATTTGTCCTCGAAGTCATACGTTTGTCACTCGCAACAATAATAACTATTCCAAACCTCTCAGAAACTTAAATCAGTATAACAAGGTAGACGTAAAAACTTTCGAACATTCCCGTTCGAAGATCACGCGTCCTCGACAGGGGATAAAGCAAAAAACAATAACGCCTGATAATAGGAAATTTCCCCATTCAGGGGAGGAGGCCAGGTTGTTCAGGTTGTTGCTTCCCGCGACGAACAAAGGCGTGACTTCATTCATTATGGCGATGCTCGCGTGTTTACGTTTCCTATTTAGCCGGGACTTATTTATAAAGGCTGTCGAAGGCGCGTGGGTGGGTACGGTATTCGCCTAGTCGCTCGTGAATAGCAAAACACGAGCAGAGACCCGGTGAATGTCGCTGGAAGTGTCTTCTCGATGACACATCGGCACGAATAACTGGCCGATTTAAAAGCGGATGGTTAATTGTTACCGCTCTGACCGTAATTGCTCCTCCTCGCTAATAATAGAGACACCGCGCTGACTCGAAACATGCTTCTCCGATGATTCATCGGGATTTTTGTTTATTGTTTACGAGCTAGCTGGCTAGAACGAGTACATTCTACTGAACCTCGTTAATCGTACGCTGAACCTAACTGAACATTCCAGTACCTGGGCAAGGTGTCTTTTGATGGAAGAGAATTCTCTGTATGATAAATAATGATAACTTGTGGAGTGGAAGGACTTATATAAGAAGAAGGTTGAAGCTTCTTTGGTTTTTAATTCGACGGGTGCGAGAATTATTAATTTTGTTGGAAATTGACAAAGAATATCAATCCTTGAGGTTGATGGAGTATATGGAATTGTATTATAATAAATAGGAAATTGTGTGGCGTTGATGGGATGGGTTATGGTAAGACACATTCACTTTGAATTTTGAACCATTAAGGTGTAGTAAAAATTGTATACTTTAAGACATGTTTGATTTAATTAAAAAGTTCCTAATTCTTATGAAATTCTGATGAATATTAACATTGTAAAATAAAAAATACGATGGGATAAATTAATATTTTTTTCATCGTTATTTGTAGTGAAAACAGGACGCTATAGTGTGTCTGACTAAAAATGCCAGTTTCCACTGAAGCATTCAAGATTATTATGGGGAAGCACGCGAATAAACGACAGAAGAAGTAGGTTGTGTATAATAATTTTTTTCAAAGAAAGTGATAAATATTATTGAAATTATTTCATTTCATTTATAATTATGTACTTTGAATTATTCAAAATATGATTTTCTGTCATGAAAGCAGACCCATTCACAAGAGTAAATACTCAAATATAAAAAATGCAGTATCTCTTAAAATCGATCAAACACTTCTATAATTACTTCCCTTTTTAATTCAGATGCAACTGAGTAAGTATAAGTTTTGAAAAATAATTAACTACATATATTGTAACCTTCCATCAAACTATAGTAACCCGAAAAAGTGTCAAACAAAAGACAACTGAAATAATGTATTCGTTTGGTCAGTTTCCTGAATCAATCAAAATAAATTAGTCTCGATCCAGAATTTCCAATTTGTTCAGAATTCGACTCACTCACTCCCCTATAATGAAACCTCCACAATCACCCCTATCGATTCCAAACAAAATAAATTTCTTCAACTGCGGAACCAACAAATCAGCGCCGTGACACTTTCGAACGACCAGCCCGTAGAAACAGGAGTGCAAAGGTGTGACAGGTAAACAGCCTCCGTTAATTACCGGGTCACACGTCGGCGTTCCCTCTTCTAAATCTAAGCGTGGGTTATTGCGAGTGGCGTCTATTAATAGGCGTTTTTATCAGTGGCCATTGTGAACGGGTCGGCGGTCGTAAACACAAGGCGGCACCGTATTTATAGCTCGCGTGGCACAGGTGTCCCCGCGTACCTGGCCGCGGACTTAAAGGTGCGTGCACACGCGCCGTCATCTTGTAAACAACCGCCGTGGGAGCACAGCTGATTCGCATTCCGACAGCCTCTGTGGGTCATCGACTAAGCCGCGTGCCAGATTTTATACAACTTTAACCCTCGCAGGACCGTGCGGGGTACAGGTGTACCCCACAACATATTTTAACTCTCACCCGTCCCTCGTTTTCCCAACTTCATTTGCCCCTTCGTGTCAAATTGACGCAACGGTAAAAAAAACACTTTAATGAAAAGATAAATAGTTAAATGTTCAAACTCTTGTAATAAAAATAAAGCAATAAAATTTCTGTAAATTCAGTACATTCAAGCATAAGATTGTTCGCATCGTTTAGAAATAATTATGGACTGTGCAAGGCATACTGCTTTTTCACTTTTATCGCATTTTTGTGAGAATAATGTGTCAAATTGACACGAGGGACGGATGAGGGTCAACATTTGTAACGTTATATGGGAAGGTATCCCATAAAGTCGTGTCTGCCTTTCGATGTCACGTTTTCGCGTTACTTTCGCTACCTGATGTTATCACAGGTATACAGTACATTTGTTATGTTATGTGGGGTGACGGAATCCCCCAAAATCGTGTCCGCTTTACGACGTCACGTTTGGTTCGTCTTAGAACGACGTAGTTCCGTCTGTACAGAGGCACTGCTGGGTAAGGGTGTCTTTTGTTTCCGTTTATTAATTATCCAAATTCTTGCACTATTTTTTGTTTCAGTTGTGTCATATTCTCAACACCCTCTTTGTATACCTGCTGTTTGGTATGCCCTCATAAGATACAGTCAGAAGTTGTAACATCTCATCAAATGTAATATCATAATCAAAATCTCTGATTATGACGAGAGGTTCGTTGCTAGATCAACCGAACTTCAACCCTTACTTCTCACCAGTAGAAGATGCTTGACACAGAAGACTATGCGATAACCCAATAACGAAAAATGAAACTTCTACTTTTTACATTTTCATTTTCATGAAATTAATTTGAATGGATCTCTGACATTCTTTCAATTAATATTATATTAAACACAACTTCGTTTGCATAATTCTCAGTTACACGTCCAGGATACTCAGGCGCAGATGGAACGAAATTAAACAGAAATCTATGTAGGAATATTCACGACTTACTTCATTATCAGTCAGGAAGATACAACGCGCTTTTCCTCAGATAAACAAATAGGGTCCGCGAAAATCGCGGGTTCCCGCGCACCTGTACGCACCTGTCGAGGTCGTAAACAAACGCGGGATGGGAACGCGCCGCTGATTCGCATTCCTCTCGCGCCTCTGTCTGCGTTTATTACGACCGACCACCGGAAGGACAGGCTCCAAGCAACGTTTCTTTATCGAGTCTACATACGCACGCACTGTGGCCAGCGATCGGCCTTCCACAGCCACTAAAACTCTTGACACTTGGCATCAACATCAATAACATCACCGGACATTTACGGTGAACGCCGGAAGCGCGCAGTTTTTAACCCTTTGCACTCGAATACCCAGCTATAATCGACGTAACAGTTCATTCGAACAGCTGAAGAGGTAGTTAAACAAATTTTGAAGTACCCATCAATCTTCCAAAAATGTTGCAATGGCCCCTGCGTTGTCTAATCGTTTGCTCCTCAAAGATTCACTCGTGACCCAAGCAAGGGGAATAACCTTCAAGGGTTTAGCCAATTCTTATACAGAGCTTATGATACGGATGAAATTGTTTTATCGATGCAGAGAAACTTGAACATTGTTCATTTTGCCAAGACCATAGCAACTGACGTAGCCTAAGCTCGTTAACACGTTGACTGCGATGACAGTCACCGGTGACTGGCTCGTTCAATTTTATTTAATAAAATTATTACTGCTTCTGACAGTATTCTAAACGAACTTTACTTTGCAACCCTATCATGGAGACTCGCGTATACGATTGAATACTTAAACATTTTTTTTCATTTGCGACTTATAATAAAAGCAGCGATTCATATTGTGTCTGATTCGAGGAGGGCTGTTTCCACTGTGACAGTCAACGTGTTTGATCGTATGGTAGCAGATGAGGAACTTTTTGACTGGGTATCTATGATTCTCTCTGACCGAGGATATCGTGGTCTTACAAGACACGCAGATAGGGTTCTGCCAGGTAAAACTGAGTTATGATAACTTAGCATTTTTTTTAAACAAATCCAGGCGGGACACTGTATTGCAACAGTCGCCAACGTACGGAACAGTGTTGAGGCACAATGTTGGATCTAGCACCCGAGTCAGCGTGTCCTGGATAGACAAGGAGCTAAGAAAAGGTCTATGAAGATCGAAACAAGCAGTGTAAGACAGAATTTCTTGCGTTTCTAGCCAGCTACCGTATCCACTGCGCCACAGTCAGTCCTCTGACATCGCTGCTTCCGCGATTCTTCTTACTTTAGGTCTGGAGGTCCTGATCATTCAATATATTTGTTAAAAATTCCTAAACAATTCTCGAATTTTTCAATCTCAATCTCAACTGTAATTAACAATCGGTTAATTCAGCGTGCGAGGTGCACGCAAAGGCTTCCATCATTTATTTCGCGGGGTACGTGTACGCAATAGAATCCAGAAATATATTTTTCTCAGACGTTTGACGGTTACCGGTTCTCTTCGCATCTAAAACCATTGTTTCGCCGTTACGGGGAGAGTCGAGCAGTTTCTAACGACGTCTGGTCCAAGGTTGCGCAAAAGCGACAGCGTAATACACGGACGGGCACGAGGCGTCGCGTGACTTGCTGAAAAAGGGATGGGACACTCGACGGTTTTATTATCGCAACTATGCGTAGACGCGCAATAGGCGAGGATGAGCACGCGTTCACGTTCACCAGATAAACCGTAATTGCGCGAATATAAATGGATGCTATTGTTATCGCATGATACGCGTCGCTGGATAGTAAATCCCGCGGCATCTGATACCCGATACACGCGCTTTGAAGAAACGAAAAGAATAGTAATTGAAATGGCTGATTTACAGTGAGTAATCGCTACAATGTAACGCTTTTCTGTGATACGAATGATAGTGTATTAACTCTGCACTCGAAACAGTCCTCTGCAGCGCCGTTATTTTCTTTTTCTTTATCAAAATAAATTGAAATGATAACATTGGTATTTGAACGACAATGTTGCAACGATACTATTCTGTGCATTATAATATTAACACTTCTCACTCGAAACGCTCCGCTACAGCGCCATACTAGTTTCGTTTGTTATTAAAAATGAAAATGAAATTGGAATATCATTCTTTCAACGACACCGTTGTAATGATGCTGTTCTAAATATTGAAACATTGTTATCTAAAAATTATAATTGTGAAACCACCTATCACCACAGAATTATTTCATTGCCGGTTATTAACATATTATTGTCCACTGAAAAAAATTTTCTCGAGTGCAAAGGGTTAACTACAGTACAAACTCGATTATACGAACACCTGCCATCCGAAAATTGAAAATTATCCCATGTGTACAAGCTGAAGTAATCATTAGCGACACTATGTAATTCATTTCACAGCATCGAATATTTTACATTCTAAAATAAAATGAACAATTTTATGCGAAGCATGCTTACAATGTGAGTGAACGTGTTACCAATTGTAGTCCGGATAATCAAGGTCTTCCTGTATCTGAAAATGTTGAATTCTTTAAACACCTCGTACAATAGAGTTAACTATTTCAATTCATTTTGGTCCATAGTTTATTCGATTATTTATCAATTCTTCGTTACCTGAATTCCTCTGCAATGTCTTCCAACTGAACCCTCTGTAAAGGAACTGTTTTTCCTCACGAAAAAGTTATACGATAAACAAATAGTAGGTAACAATCGCGAGATGTAAATTAAAAGAGCCTTGTTTTAAAAGTCGAGAAAACAGCAGACTTGCGGAAAACTTATGGTCAGTCAACACGTTCGTTTTAAAAATTAAAGCACGAAAATATGTATAAAATAGGGCCTCGTTTATTCGAATTGTAATTAATAATAGGATGGCTCACATTATGGCTACGTTTCGCATAAAACTTATAATTTTACTTTAATATGTGAAATACATTATAGTATAAAATTAAGTACACAGTGTCACCGATAATATTAACTTGTAACTGACGTAAGATGACCAATTTTCGGATAATCGAGGTCCTACTGTGGTAGGGAAGCGATTGATTGATTATACCTTTGAAACTGTTCAAACCATATTCAAAACATTTATCCATATCAGTAATTATAAAATAAATGTCCAAGGTACTGTCCTCTTCACTCCACCGATGTAAACCAGGCCTCACTGCCTCTATTAGACCTACACCAAAAATAGTTACTCACATATTTCCTGATCGATTAAACAATGCAGTTTATAGTTAAATGCACATGTCGCCTGTACATGGCTGAGACGGGGGCCAACGCGATGAAGACTGTCAGGTCGACGAGTGTTGAACCTTTCCACGGTGACGTAATCTCCAAATCACATGAATAGAGAATGATGATGATTTCTGGTGAAACTATAAAGATACTCTATTGACAAAGGGATATAGTTTCTGATGAAACGAGCAGTTCAACGGTGATATTGTCGTGATGCGTAGAAAGACGAGGAGAAGCACGCAGAAGGAGTCACGATCACGCGGCGTGCACGCTATCGTCGGCGAACCGAGTGTCTGGAACGATGGAAGCAATAACCAGAACAACAACAACAACGGGAGCAACTTCCTCATGGCGCGTGGCACAGAGAGATACAGAGAGAGAGAGAGGGAGAGAGAGGGAAATAGTGACCGGTCGAAAGTCCAAAAGCAGAGAGGTCCGACGATTTCCGGATGAGCAAAGCCCACTTTCCACGAAACGACAATCACGATTATCGACGTCCAATATTTGATTTTCTCGCCGCGCGGAAAGTGCGCATTTCGTCGCGGATTCCGTGAAAGGCTCTTGTTGAACGTACGTGTAACCGGCGATTCGAAGTTAAGTGTTATAGGATGATTGGAGAATTGTAGGATTAAATGTGAGCCGCTCAGAAGCCAAATTGACCGACTCCGTAAAGTGAAAAGTAGAAAAAAGCGATGGTGTTGCAAACATTCATGTACTCGGGTAATGATAGTGAGAAATTGACTAAAAGTGGAGTTGATCTGTTTGGCTTTTGAGCGGCTCATGCACTGGATGGCTCAGAAATTGAATACTTGATTATACATGGTGCTTTAAACATTGAAAGCATGTATGTACAGGGTAGAAGAAGGATTCGAAACTTAACTATACAAGATGAGTTCAAAAGTGGAGCCTTAACTATAGAAGATGGTTGCAAAATTGAAAGCTCAGCTATACAAGATAGTTATAAGAATCACAGCTAACTTGTTTAAAATTATTTTAAAGTTGAAGTCTCAAAAACTGAATGCTCGACTATAAATGATGGTTTAAACATTGAAAGCATATCTGTACTGGATAGATAAAGAATTCGAAACTTATCTATATAAGGCGAGTCCAAAATTGGAGTATTAAATACCTGTACAAGTTGGTTGCAACCATGAAAGCTCAATTATACAAGATAGTTATAAGAATCACGGCCAAATTTTATAAAAGTTGAAGGCTCAACTATACATGATGGCTCCAAAATTGAGTGCTCGACTATAAATGATGGTTCAAACATTTGAAGCATATCTGTGCAAGGTCGACGAATAATCCTAAACGTGACTATACAAGACCAGTTCAAAATTGGTGTCTTAATTGTACAAGATGGTTGACAACAAACCATACCCGTGCAAAGCATACCTGAAACCTTTGATTGCATCCAAATTGTAGTATATTCCGCAAATTACTCCGAGAGTTATATAAATATGAAATGACTGTCTTTCGAAATTGCACATTATTATACAATAGTCTCATTTGATATCGTTCGTATCTAATAGCGAAGTTTAGCGGAATTACCTAGCCATTTAGCTGGCCATGGTTAACGAATAATGGCACGAATTATGGTACTTGGACATTAGGTAACAATAACACATTCCGTGCTGAACAAAACGATCTTACGAAGCTTAAGACGATTCTGATTAATAGAACAGGAGATTATACAGGTTGTCCCACCACAAATCAAACACCTAAGTATGTATTTAATATTATTCTTATTATCTACTGCAATGGGTGTCGATTTATTCGGCCCACCACAGCGTTTATATTATTTTTCCTGATACAAAATTTTTCAAAGGTTGAATAGTTTCAAAGATACAATCAACCGATTGCTTCCTTACTACAATAGAACTTCGATTATTTATCCGAATGCCGATCATCCTAAACTTGGTCATCTTGCGTCAGTTACAAGTTACAATTATTACCAATTAATAAAATTATCATGTTTATATGAAACAGCTTAACGATACCCCTCTTTAGAAAAAATGGCAATTCTTGTACGCCCTAGCCTTGGGCAGATTTTTTGAAGATCAATGAACGATCTTCTCGGCGCAAAGCTGAACTGTCATATTATTATCTTGATTCAGCAGCTAATTAAATTAACAAAAATATTCCGAGGAATCTGCGTACAAATATGAACGATTTTGCATGCAATACGCACAAGCTTGCGTAAATTAGATTGAATCAACAGCTAAATAAATGAAGGTTCCTATTTCGAGGTATCTTGGTGCAACATCTGCGACTTTGAATAAAATACGAATTACCTTGAATTACTAAATTAAAGTAACTGTGCTCCTATCCATGGCATCCAACAAACAACAGTATTATAACAAAGAATGCACATATTTTTGCTCTTACATCTGGTAGCAGATATTTATTAAACCAAATATAATAATTCTGCAAACATCCGTTAATATTCCTTGCATGTATTTAATACATTCTTTCGCGTAGTGAACAATGAAATGGACAATCGGGTCTTCAGTTTCTATTGTTATAGTATAAATATTGATTGGACATTGATCGATGGATCTGTCGAAACCCTCTTTCCACGCGATTTCCCTTTTTGACGCGAGCAGTGCGTGTGCATATGACGAACGACGCGAAACGCGCGGTACATTCTTCGAAAATACCAGCGATTTCTCACGCTTCTTCTCGGCAAACTAATGACACGGACGCTTCGGGCTATTATCTGTCATGCAGCATACGTGACAGCGTGGTATACCTGCGAAAATGCGTCGAAATCTTCCGGCTGACACGCAGTTACGTTCCTTTGTACGTTTGCTGCGTTCCGCTGCGCGTTTGTTTATTTATTCCGTCGCTACGGGCCAGTTCAGTGTGACGCAGAAAAAGTGTCGGCTTAAGGGGTGGAAATAAACAGGAAAAAAAAGGAGAAATTCATAGAGTACGTGTGATTAACCCTGAAAGATTAAAGGCTTAAATCAGACGTGAAAGGTGCAGCTGTGCCCCATGTAAATTCGCATTAATTTTCGTGAATATTTTATTATTAACACGTGGCCATCGTAGGGGGTCACCGGTGTCCGACATCTCACATTTAATTTAATTAATTAATTATAAATTCTGATATAATTCTAAGGAACGTTAACATTACATTAACAAACGGCCAGGTATGGCTGTTTTCACTGCGGCATTCGACGTGTTAAAAAACAAAAACACAGTAATGCAATATAATACAGATATAAGCTTTAAAGAAATAAGAAGAAATTATATAGATAATCAATTAATACAATTAGAGTAGAAATTATAAATGGGAAACGCAACTTCTTCGTTCTGGTGGGGGTACACTGGTACCCCTGGTACCCCTGCAGGGTTAAACAACTGAACAGATCGAAAAATTAGGTTTTTGTACGACAGCAGTCACTTTATTTTTCTAACTACTGTATCTGAATAATTAGTATATAAACTTTCACCGAAACTGAGATGGCTGTGTTTGAAATTGAAGCTCCACTAATGTTCGTACCCTAGAGATGTCTTGCAACATCAGTAGGTCTATCTACTATTCTATTCTACTATTCTTTCGTTTACGAAATAACGAATTCTTCTTAATACTTTCTATATGCTCCTTCTTTAAATTTCATGGATTAACTACATGAAAAATTCATTTCTGTTTTATATCAGTTTAGAAAAAAGTTTTCACGGTTTACGTTAGAAAATAACGAATTTTTCATAACACTCGTTTTTTTTTCACTTTTGGACTTACGTCACTCAACCAATGAGCTCGTACATCGCACAAACGCAGTCTTTGACTCCCATAAAAACAAAAGTGACTGAACTGTGGATCATCGTACGTGACAAGGTATTACATAACGTTGTTTTCGATGCAAAGTTTCCCGTGGATGGTTCTTCGGGAGCAATTTTGCATCTCGAACGACAGAAGAAACGTTGTCGGAGGGTGTCGAACCGATTTCGAGTCGATTCAAAGAAACATAACTCTCGAGGAAGAATGATCACCGCGCGAGAGGTTATTACACAGCCGAAAAGAATGCCGTAAAATTCTATGGGGGTAAAAGAAAAATTCCGGCGACGAGGTGTTTACGCGGTGGCTATAAAAGACCCTCGATAGAGAGGTTTTATCCTCATCGTGGCCAGCTAAAGATCGACTGCCACACTTTACGACTCTATTTCGACTCGCTTCCAAAGACAAAACTTCGGGGTGGCTTCTGAATTCGAATTTTTCTAACTTTATATTTATTAATATATTGAATAGGTATGGGAAGCTATAAAACAACACTTTTGGACGTCTGGCGAATTCGAATTGTTACTTACTCTGTATTTATTATGATATTGAATCGATTTGGAAAGCTATAGAATTCTTCGTTTTTAATTTTTGGACAAAACTTTCGAACGACTGCCGAATGTGAACTTTTAGTATCTCTATATTTTTTAACACGTTAAGAGGGATTTAAAAAGCTAATAACTTTTTGTTTCTAATTTCTGGTATATGAACTTCAAATTGTGGAATTTTTATTCTACGAAGTGTAAAAAATGTTGTCGTAAACTTCCACTACTTGCAGTCTGAGAAGTTCTGGCGATTTATCACTTTTTGAATATTATCTGAATTTTGATTGTAAATTGTGAATTACGTCACAACGTATACCATGACTAAAGTGTGCATCACAACGTCAGTTTTCTTAAAACGAAATTCATGTTGTATTAAAAGTATTCTAGAAACAGCGATACTTTCGATTTTAGGTACATCTAATACCAGGAACATCGTGAATCGCTATCGATGGCCAATCAGTTCTCGTTGATCCCGATAACCAATCACTTTTTAACGCGCTGCGGTTATGGCAGCATTCCTATCCCTAATTAGAAAGTGAAAACATGAACTCTATAGCACGCGATGCAAATACTTTCCAGTCGTTCAAAACGGATGAACTCTGAGAGGAATCTTTAACTAAGACACTAATGTTTCCTAATCTACAGAAGACAAATCAGGTCGTATAAACTATAACGCAATACTAAGGCTAAGAGACTAGTATAACTGTCTATTACAAAACAGAACATAATAACTAAGCTTTGCATGACATTATGGTAATCTAAAAAAGATAGATATGTTTTTCTGAGAAGCTTGTATCAATCTTGTTTCAAATTAAACTACTATAAGATAAATTTAGTAATCAAGCCTTTTTTGTTAAGCACTATGCAATAATTTCGAATAAGTTCATCGAAAGGTTATGGTGGCTCCCACGTGCGCAGAGAGTTGAATATTTAGCAAATCCCAATTTGCAAACCCAAGAAAAGCTGTTTATTTGTAATTAAAATACTTCCGTCACACAAATTTGCAGTGTGCAGCTGCAATGTGATGGCGGAGGTTCCAACGCAACTGGAAAGCTTCACGAGAACATGCAGCACTCGGATACTTTAGACCAGTGATGGCCACGAAAGCTCCGACCTAACCCCATTCTAGGTCCATTCCCCTCCTTTCAGTTCCCTTCAGTTCGCTTCTTGTTCCTTCTCTGCCTATTGTCGTCCCAGATCACAGCCTATATGAAGGGAATGGACCTGGAGTGGGGGAAGGCCGCAGCTCCTGTGGCCATCACTGCTTTAGATCATACCGTAAAGCTTTTTCAAGGGCCCTGGCCCTCATAAATTACTGTCAGGGCCTTACTCTGCAACGCAGAGCTTGTGAATGTAACTTTTCCATTTCCTAAAAAAGGGATCTCTTTCTCCTTCGAACGGACCAGTATTAAAATTGTAAAAACACAAACGAGAAAGCCCTTCCCTTCGTCGAAGCCAGAATTCCTTCAGTCTCAACTCAAATAAATAAATTGTAGTCTGTTAATCACAGATTAGAGTAAAATCTGGACCACAACAATGATTTAGGAATATTTATAATCTTATCAGTCCTTATTTCGATTACGTGTAGTTCATTTGCTGAGACAACTAATCAACAATTTGATGGTTCGACACAGTGCCTCTGAACCCATTATCTCAACGAGAAAAAGAATGTTCACTCTCCTTAAAGGTTACTTCATTTAACAGATTTGAATTCGAAGCAACCGATGCTCATCCTACACTTCCATTTCAGCAACAAAAGTGTAGGATGAAGATCAGACTGGTTCATGTGCACACAGATCTGACTTAACGAGTCTCCTCTCACGATTACCTAACGAGCTTCGTCTTACGAGATGTTTCTAAACTGTCAAAGAAACACACTCACGCGATTGACGTTCCTTTATTCATCGTACCTGTAATCAATTCCTCGGACGTAACATAATGCATCGAAGAGGAATGGAACTGCGCAATAAATGACAGGAGTTATTGAACAGCAGGTAGATCATGCGACAACTTGTGTCTCAATGTTGGAACTCGGAAAACAGGCTCGTCCAAACAATTTTGCATGAAGAAGCGTACAATTCCTATGCAGTGTTTGAGTACGTAGATGACGGAGGAAAAATACAAGATTTTGTTCGTTTTTTACTGTGCAATTCATGTGATTTTATCGCATAGGTTCAGTCTGTAATATACTACACTCCAGTGGTCCCCAAACTTATTTTATCACGATCGAAAATCACGGAACCCCTAGCTATATTTTACGAACAAATCCTGCCAGGTTAATTTTAATAAGACATTAAGTGAAACAAGAATTGTTTTAGTTTATTGATCAGTGTAGTTCTTCATTCTTTATAAGAAAGTATTAAGGTATTCGTGCTGAAAACCAATTAGTTAATAGATATTTTAATTTTCTATAAAATTACTGCGGGCTCGAGATGCGGAATAATTTAAATAAAAATATCTCCTAAGCTGTCAGTTTTTCGGTACAAATACCTTAATACTGTCATATAGAGTATGAAGAGCTGCATTGACCAATGTATAAAAAAATATATGGTTCCATTTAAAAAAACGAAGATGACTTTCTTATCTCCGTTATGCCTCTACCTATGAAAAAATTATTAACGCTATATTATGACCCTTCTAAATCATTCAACATTTATTTGAAATGTTTTCCGACATCTTCAACAGTTTCGGAGATATTCTCGTGGAAATAGGGCACTGACAGAATTGTGCAAGCTCGTGTTGACCAGCGCTTTATTTTATATTATCATGCACGCGCTCGTGTAAACTCGGCCATGAAAAACAATTACACGAAAGTTATTTAAATGTACATATCTATTCGTGACGGTCGAACGGCTCGTCAGGAATGTTCACTTTCGTCTTGTCTGCGGCGCAATAATAGTCTCATAACGCTATCGGGTCTAGTTAAAAATCTTTAAAAAAATTTCCACCGTTCAACAGCTGCCTTCTGCTATTATTATAAATCCTGTAATGTAGGATTCTCCCGAAACTTTCAGGGATCAAGAGGTTAAGAGGTTAATATCTGCCGTTCACACTGCTGACCCTTCTGCAATTCCTAAATCCCACACAGTTCTCCAACAGACACACCCAATCTTACACGAGGTGTTTTCGATTCGCTACGGCGACGGATCTCCCGATTCACGTGTCTCAAAAAACCGTATCAACGATGGCTTCTTATATTCGTGCCTCAAGATCACTGTCACATGGTACAAAGCGTGACAGCGTGCACGGTTTAACCGTTTAATTGTCTTAACCGTTGGATCGCGGTGCACGTAACGCAGGCCAGAGTCCAGGACGCGTTTCGAACGCGTTTCGAGCGCGTTCTGCCAACCGTACCGAGAATCGCGAAAGAATGTTCGCTAGGGAGGAGCTTCCTCGAACCATATGAAAGCATCTCCATCCATGAATGTCACGTTTCTACGTAGAAACCACGTGTGACGATGTTTCAATTCTTCAGTGCGATATCAGGCGTTCGCGTGAGACCATCTGAACAGATTTTATAAGAATGTATTAACCGAGCGATGTTTTGGCTTCAGGAATACATAGTTGACAGCTAGCAGAGGTTTTCGAAAGTGATAGAAATATTAGAATTGTATTAAGTTCTTTTAAGTTGTTAATTTGTTTAACATGCTTATATAAATGTACCAGGATATTCCATAAGCAATGTTTTAAACGTAAAGGTTATCATAAGTGAAATTTCAGCCCTGATAGCGTTTAAAGTTAACACGATTTTTGTTATGATAGCTTTTAAGGGTTAATGAAACCTCTTTTATTTGTAATTTGACCTCTTTCTCGTGACCTTGAAGTGTCGCCCCATATTAGGGGCAGAGAATTAAGGTCTGTTTTTTAAAATATGTTTCATATTGTTACGTTTATATATTTTTATGCAAGTATTATGGAAACTCAACCTATAAAAAGAACAAAAAGGAGGTTATGGCTCGACCACCAAAGTTAAGCTCCTAGGGCCACAGATCAGCGCTAGAATGGGTGACCAGCTTTAGAGATTCTGTGATGCTGTTGACGACATGGTGGAACACACCTAAAACTATAGGTCCCTAGTCTAACTGACCATAACAATACATTCTCGATTACTTCCAATAAAGAAGAGCAAGAAATCGGTGTTACAGACTCCCAGCAGCCTGCTGCCATAAACCAAACCCAACTTAGTAGCTTCTGCCGCATTTCGAACTCGCTAATAACTTCAGCACTTTTCAAGCAGTTTTCCAGGAATCACGGAGAGCTCCGATTTCCCACCAAACAACGTTGAGACGATTCGCGCAGATAAAGGTTCGCGGGAAAGAAAAATCGCCGAGAGTAGGGAGGAAACCGTGGTATCAATCGACGATGCATCGGCGTCCTCTCGTTGTTCCCGGAAGCTTATCTGCCTAACGGCGATTGGTCGATGCCACGAACGTGCGTAACGTGCGAAACGAGTTTGCACCTTTTGCACGCGGTTCTTCCCCGGTCGCCGGAGAATTCCAGGTAATCGGCCGGCCGCGAATCGCAAAGTCCACGTCGAGGAAACGGTTCGGCTACGCGGAATCCTCTCGATCGATAGGAACCGGAGGGCTCTTTATTTGTTCGACGGATAAGAATGGTGTCAACTGCGCCATTTGCCTAACGAACGGTGACTTTCTTTGGGAAACACGTTGTTGAAATTCTTTTTTTATTATTCTTATGTGATTATAAAGTGTGTGGACTTTCTAGAAAGCTATACCAAGGAAATATTGGGTTGACGAGTTCGTTGACAGGTTTTTCAATGAACATATAATTAAGTTTAAGTGAAACTTGTCACGCTTATGATACTATGTCAAACACGATACAACAGATTCACTCGATCTGCGCATAATTACGTCAAACACAAACGCCTCGGCTAACACCATAGAGGACGCACTGATACCTACATAGAGAGTCCTCACATATTTCTAAGATTCGTGCCGTTTTTCTAATATTTTGAAACGGTTGACCTTGCATAGAAAAATTAAGCGATCAACTGTGTATTCTCCTACATTCGTCAGAATGGTAATTCATTATTCCATTATTTTTTATTATTTCTCAGAGAAGTTGGATAGCGTTTGGAGCGTGGCATGACGCTCATCAAAATTGTTGTGTTCGACGGGTACAACATTTTTTTCGGGTATTTTTTCAACACTAAAATCTCTCCCGTAAGCATTCTAATCGTTTTTTCAACTTTGCACTCATAATGCTGTATTTTTTCTGGGACACCCTATATGTATATCGTGTCCTCTTGCTTCTTCCAAGTACTTTCGCGAGTGACTGTATATTTAACCCCTAAATGCATAATTTCTTCAAAGATAATAGAGTATTTTGAAATTACCAATTTATATGCCGTAAAACTATAGAAAAGTGATTTAAGAAATCCACCTCGCTCTTATATAATTTTGTAGAAATATATTTGTTGATATTTCTTTATTTTCCTTCGCAACATGTATACGTTGTTCATGTGGCGTTTGAATAGCAACACCACGCATTTAAGGGTGAGTAAATAAATTCGCCCTTCAAGAGGTTGATCAGCCGCGAATAAACAACCATACATACAGAGCTTTCTCGCGCTATTGTTAACCCATTCTAACAAATATAACAATTAATCCAAAACTGCACGCACCTGCTTGATGTCCGCAGCAGACGTCGCTGGTCAATCTGTTACAATAGCAACAATTGCTCGATTTCTATTGAAATTTGACGACTGTGACGGCGAGACACAGCTGTCGAGGGCAAGAGAGTCCTTGCTGCGCAAAAGGTAGCTTGTTTGGTAATAACGTGGTCTATTTCCGACGCTGACCGTACGCTTTCGCTCGAAACTTGGCTCGACATCATCGTATCGATGACAGGGCGGCACGTGTACGGGTTCGACACTTTGACTGATCTGTCGGCTGTTTGCTAGCAAATTTCTGGACGGAGACAACAGCGTCTGGGAATATATCTCGTGCGATGAGAAAACATTTTCTACCTTGAACTCAATCGTTGATGAATGGGCCGCTTGTCAATAACAGGCTGATACGTACAAGAAATGAAATCGAAGATAATTTGCTGACTGTACAATTATGAACGTTGGTGGACCTATAGTCATTTCGTTCTGTTGCGACTCCGTCAAATGAATGGCACACGAATTTGTTTAAATACTTAGTATATTGTTACAGTAATTCAGTGTAGAAGAGAATTTCACAGATGCTATATAACAGTGCAACGTCATAATATCGAGTGTAGGAGTGATGCTGTGGAGAAAGGGTTCTGATGGAGGTCCTATGACTTAGGATACGTAATACATATACACGGCACTTTCGTATTTAAATCAAGTGTGAAGAAAAAAAGTATTTTTGTAAGTTGTTGACGATCGAGCACTGATTATTTTTTGTCACACTATCGGAAGTGTCATAAATCGTGGCGACCATTTCACTTAACATCCTCTATGTAACTTTCAAAATATTTAAATATTGTATTCAGTGTAAATAATCAGTAAATAATCCTCTGATTTAATATGACAGGTGTTTAGTAGTTTCAATTTCAATGTAAAGCTAAAATTAGTAACTGTCCCATCACTTATGGACGAGGGTGTACTTCCCTAATAAATTCCATTAAACAACCACAACAGATCCTGAACTTATACACAGCCCTTCATCAGTTTATCGTGCACTGGCAATTTACATTCACTGATTCTTTACTGGGACAGATTCCAAACGATCAACGACATCGTCCAGAAAGGAAACGGTTGGGTTTTCTCGCGCAATGCCAAACATGTTAAACAAGATTGCGCAACGTTCCTCGAAAACACTCTGTACCAACGTGGCCGTGTCTCTGTGCGACGAACGCTGGCCTCATACTTATTTTCCCCGCGATGCCTGTGTTACTCATCCGACGGTGGGCGTCGTGGAATGCGACAACGTGGAACGTCCAGCCTGTAATCGCTTCTAATAACCGATCTCTCGGCGTTACGTTCGCGTTTTCCAAGGCGGCACATCATCGGCTCCGCGGCGAGCCATTTCTTCGATGCCGCGTTCTTGACCTAGACGAATCGAGAACGCGAAAAACACGCAACGCGTGCTGACTGTGCTCACACTATGACACACATACTCCCGTTTCTGTCGACGCTAGAGCATTCCACCATTCGAACTATCGATCCTTCGTATAAATGCCTCATTGTGTTTGCGTTTTTATCATCGTGTGCCGTGGATTGCTGGGATTAATGCTCGAGCTGGTCAATGGGTCAATTGTAGAGCTCGCTATAAAGGAGGGTGGAACTGCATGTTACAGTAGGACCTCGGTTATTCGAACACCGGTCCACCAAAAATTGATGATCATGTATGAGCTAGAAGCTAAAATTATCATTGGTAACAGTACCTACCTAATTTGACACCACTATGTATTTTATATTCTAAAATAAAATTATAATTTTTATGCAAAATACAGTTACAATGTGAGTCGGTTCGTTACCAATTTATAGTTCGGATAATAGAGGTTCCACTGTATTAATAAATTAATGAAATTAATTCTCATTTAATTGCCCTAAAAGCATTCTCTAGAGCAGTGTTTCCTAGAAGGGGCTTCGCGAGATGTGGTGTCTTTAGATCAAATTTACTGGAGTCCGAGAAGCAGCAAAATTCTTCCCATTGATCTTCTTCTTATTCATTGCTTTCATAACAATTAACCCTCATTCGTCCCTAATTTTGCCATCCTAATTTGTCTCTTGGTGTCGAATTGACTAAATGATAAAAAGGTAAATAGTTAAGTCTGCAAATTCATTTACTGAAAACAAAAAAATGAAATTTCTATATATCCAGTACATGCTAGCATAAGATTGTTCGTATCGATCGCAAATAATAAAATGAAGTGCAAGGCATAGTGCCTTCTTAAATTTATCGCATTTTTTGTGAGAAAAATGTGTCAAGTCGGGCTAAAAACACAATCGTTTTTTATTCTAATATTTAATTTTTTACATGTATTTGTAGGTGAATAAATTCTCTCTGTAAAACAATATTTCTTTTATTTAATGTCTCATTAAAATTAGAGTCGCAGGTGTTCTCTGTAAAATATAGGTATTGTGTTTGGGAGCATTGACATAACACCAAAGCAGAAGTTACTATAAAAAGATCCTGTTACCATTGGAACGTGGGTAGGCCGAGACGCCTTTGGCCTCTCGGAGAGTCTGCAGAAAAATCGTGGAAGGCGGTTAGGCCGTTTTTGGAGCGATTCTCTTATTATAGACACGGTCTGGATGGATCCGGCGTATTTTTGGCGGTCCCATTGACTCGCGGACGCTTTAGTCATGCGGCTTGGTACGGTGCCCAGCGCGTGTTTGCGCAATAACGGAACGTGAAATGTCAGAGTACCTTCCGAGAGCGCGGGAAAAAGCGAGTACGCCTACGGATTCGCCAAAAAGCTCGATATCTATGAGATTTCGACGCCACGTCCGCTGTAAATATTGATTCCAGTCTCGGCAAACCGCTCGGAACGCAAACTTTTCGCGTTGACGTAACGCCGTCGCGATTTTTCGCCGACTCGATTTCGGAATTTCATCGTTCCGCTTCCAAGGAAATTCCGATCGCGTGGGTAATAGAAATGAATCGCTTGTTGCACGCGAATCTGAACTAACTCCTGAAAATGCACGTTTATCGTGTGAAATCGTATTCAAGCCCATCTGGACGTATGAAAGACTGTTATGGGAGACAGCTGCTAATTGTAAGTCACATCACTAGCCAAAAGTTTAGGTACATCTACTGTGTTTGTACTCTACGCTTAAATACAAACTGCAGGGTCCAATATTTGGCTAGCCTGATAAATATTCTGAAATTTTTACTCTTGTTGCAATGTTAATGCCTTTTTTCACTTGTTTTACATGTGTGGACACGAAAAATGTCAAAATAAATTATAATAATTGGGATATCTTCTACAGAAATGTTATACAGGGTGTTTAAAGGAGGGGTGTAAGACTTTGGGGGCTTGTAGTACTCACCGAGAGAAGTAAAACCACCTTTCTTCCTTATGAGTATTTTACACAATTTTATTGAAAAAACATACAAACAGAGAAGTTACAAAAATTAGTATCAAGAATGTGAAAATTTTTATTTTTGATCGAGTGCAGGATTTTTCAAAAACGGAGCTTCGTATGAACAAATTTTATTCCATTTCTTCGACTTATTTTTTCATGAGGAGTCACCTCCTTCTCGTTTCTACTATGATTACTGCGACACCCTATAAGTAGACCATTTTTGTGAAGCAAAATTCTGCTTAGAAAGTTAGAGAAATGGTTCCAGTTGTGAAGTTATTAGAAAATTCAAAGCTATTTTAAAATCGTTGTAAAATATATCACATCCTCGGTTAATATTCTTTAAGTATACAGAGTAATACTTAACGTAATTAAACTGTATCGTTTAATGAAATTTCAGTTTCATTCTATTCGACTGTTGGGGAAATATAAAACCCCAGTAAAATGTTGGAAACTCGTTAAAAAGTTAGATCATCATTCGTAATTATCTATAAATCGACACTTTCATATTCCTTCTTTTAATTACTTCATTCATTTCCAAGGATAGTGGTCGTCAAACGATATATCCTTTCGAACAAAAGTCAACTATTATCCGTGCACGAAAACTTCCATATAACATACTATACATTGTGTGCACTGGCTCCAATCCTCCGTTTCTCTAGCCATGTTTTAACAATTCAGGAGCCGCATGTAACATAAATCAGTGAGTACCACTGTGACTGATAATAAATAAATATTCAAGCGCTAATCAAATAGAAAGTGTATAAATTCAACGTGCAGGAAGTGCTGTAAAATGTTTCGTTACGTAAGAATTTGCACAATTGCCATGGACAATTAATACCGGCAAAATATTTTCGACCCTCAAAGTGTGAACCCTTTGAACTCCTAACTTTTTTCTAATTTTCTTTTCAAAAACTCCCTATTATTTTAAGCGTTTTATTTGAAATGTATAATTTTTTTTACTAATTATATTGAAAGTAGTATTTTCTGTTACCAAAAAAGGGTCATATACATGTAATACTGCTTACCTAGGTAAAAAAAAATATTGCAAAATATAATACATATTTAAACTGGAAATTTAAAAATGTCGAGTATGACTAGACACAGGACTACCTGTGAATAAAATCGATGTCGAGTCACACTCGACAAAGGAGTTCAAAGGGTTAACAGCACCCAACGTGTATGATTATGATTATCTCCAAACGTACCCACATCGAAAAATCGAAATTTCCCTGTTTCGCAGCTGAATAGTATTGCAGACGCGATATGGAGGAAGGTTGTTTTTGCTGAAGCGAATATGCCTGCTGAATCGAACGCTTCCGAAGCGAGCTAAACGCTTCCGCAACCAGCTTCCTCCCCGTCAAAGTGAACTCTTCCGTACGGAGTGCCATCGTGTCGCTAAAATGAATGCTTCCGCAGCGAATCAAACACTTCCTCGCTGAACCGAACGGCTTCGCTGCTGTTTTCATTGATATTTCAACGAATGTCGCGTTCCCAGCGAATATCTTCGCATCGAACGCCCACGTAGACACACAGGATGGTGTAGAATCAAACGATACCTATTAACTTCAAGGGCTGTTTTCACCCCCTCGGTGTGGACGATTGCCGATAAGAAAAAATATGTATGGAATATTTTTTCGAGGTCTATAACGTGTCAAAATTGTATCAAAATCGGTGTGTGTCAATCGGGTAATGTCCCTTGCTAGGATAACATGATCTGTGTATTGACACTTTTTTATTTTTATTTCAGTAACATAATTGTTGAATATTTATGATCTTTTTCTCTGGGCTGTTCTAAAAAATGCAGTGTATTAATTGTATGTTTTTCACGGAAGAAACGAATAAATTATGTCAACATTAATATATCAGTTTATTGTCCCGTTACTTCTGCATCATCCTGTACACTGCCATTCATATGTAGGAGGACACTTGCACCTTTTATCCAATCTTTGATATTTTACCTGATTTCTATACTTCTGCTCTCTTGTATTAGAGTACTGATAAAAACATATTATTTATGTGAACTGTTTTTCTTGTTTTGACCCATAGAACTGATACCCAAATTTTTGCCCAATCTTTTTGAAACATCCTGTATATCTCTATTTTCTGAAACGATATGGCGTAATTTTTCTGTACTAAATATAGTCCATCTCATTGCGAATTGTTATTGTATTTTTCTTATATTAGTTAACAAATAAGACAATCCCCTTTCCCCAATGTAGCAAAACAAAACATTCTCGTACGATAATCTCATTTCGAGAAGAATCATTTTGAGAATTTAAAAGCAAAGCATCGTGTAGAAAAATTTTATTTTAAATTTTCGATGTGTAGTTTGTTCATATAATGTCCCCTCCTTGTGGTTTGTACAAATTACGAAGCGTCCTGTATTTCTGTCAAGCTGAACGCCTGTACGACAAAGCAAATTTGGGTGAACTAGTTTTTATTACTCTAAATGCATTGTTGTTTGAAATAGAAGGTATTATTGTATCCCAATTGGTGGATACTGTAAAAGAAAATTGGAAAATTCCTTCAGAATTGTTCTAGGTCAGTTTACAGGGACTTTCAACCGATTGCTCACAATCAACGCCGGTCTCGTTAATCGAAAGCAACAAGATAAGGAAGCGTTTCCATCATTTCCCGCCGACTGTCCGCTTTTGTTCAAACTATGTCATCAATTACTTACGACGCAGTAGCTGTCCATTATTTTTTCAATTGGAGGCTCGAGCCAAACCGGGCGATCGCCAGAAAGGAAACGTATAACGAGGAATGTTAATTACCAGCGTTAGAAGGAACAAAAAGACTCTCTAAAAAGGACAAAGGTCTCTAATTAACTCTTTCGTTCTCATATCTCGTTAAGTGGAATAATTTCCAACAAAACCTCCAGGGCAGTGTGTACACGAAAAATTGGAACTACGTGGTCTGATCTAAAAGCAATGAGATTATACAGGTTGTGCCAGATTTTCCCGCCACAGGGTGTCAGCACATTCTATGAGTAAAAATATGAAAAATAACTGTTATACAAACTCAAGCTTATAAATGCTTTGTTACAAAGTTACAAGAAAAATAGGGAATAAGAATGATTAAATGGGCATTACCCTGAAGAATGGATAAGTCGAGGAGGACCAATTCTTTGGCTCCAAGATGGGCGGGGGCTTTCAAAGAGACACTTTACCGAGGAAGAATTAGTACAAAGAAGTCATAATGTATTGATGCAGTCATAAAAAATTCGTAATGCAATAGACTCCATTTTTCAACGACGTCAATCCTGTATTCATAAGAAGGAACATAACTCCCAAATGGAACTACAGTAAATATCACCAATTTGTTTCCACGCTGCATCGAATAAAAATTAGTCAGCTATCATTTCGTATTTTTATTATGACATTCTAATAAAGCATTTATTTATTTTTTTCTTATTTTTCGTTCGTAGAACCAGCTGGCACCGTTTGGCGGGAAAAACCTGGAACAACCTGTATTTCTGAAAATCTGTCTGTGTTACATTTTTAAGATCAAATGTGATCTTCAAAGTATTGGGTCGAGCCATAAATAACTTTCGATTTGTCTTGTTGAATCCATTAGGTAATTTATTAACAGATAATTTTTTGTTGCTTCTGCAGCATATCTGAGTTTGAAGGATGATTACCTTCTGATAAGAATACGAATTAATAGTGATTTATGAGCAAATATGAATGGAATATTAGATTTAAGCGGAAGGAATTAATCAAGAGTTTGAATAATTTAATGGATAAATAATCTCATTAAAACAGTTATCTTAGAGCAGTGGTTCCCAAACTTATTTCATCAGGATAACCTTATACGATTTTTCAAAAATATCAGAACTCATAGCTATATTTTACGAACAACCCCTGCCATCCTAATTTTAATAAAACATTAAATGAAACAAAAACTGTTTTAGACGGAGAATTTATTCATATAAAAAAAACCTTATAATCATCCTGAAACCGGTCATTTTATATAAACTACAAGTTAAAACTATCATTAGCGATACTGCGCACTTAATTTTCTACAACCATGTATTTTACATTGTAACATAAAATTAGAATTTGTATGCGAGATATAGTTAGATTGTGAGTCATCTGATTATTAATTACAGTTCAGATAATCGAGGTCCTACTGTATATTCAAATTAGTGCATGATTGATGTTTAATAACTTAGCAAAATAAAAATGATATATTTTCAACATTACAAGGAGCAAGTGCAGTCTTGTCAAAGTTTCGCTTACTTAACTTTATTAATACAGGAAATATGGTAGTCTGAAAACGTATATTCGCATAAACACCCGCGGGCTGCTCATCACTTTTGGAACAGACTTTGTACAGAAAAAATGTCATGATGAAAGGGTTTTCGCCGTTTCAACCGGTTGACAATGAGTTCCGAAATTCTCGAGGAGACCGGAAACGTTCGGGTGTCGAAGGGCCGAGCGGAAATTGTAAAACCGAGCCAGCTGGCTTTCGACGCGATAACAGCGTGCATACGTGTTATCGTTCACGGTGGTCGTCGTTGAACGGAGTTCGTTACGGCTGATAAAAGGCTCGCGATCGTGTAAACTCGTCGCGTTTCATTCATGGAAACGGCGACGTGGGATCAACGCTTTTTTTATTTCCAGCGGAAGACCAATATCGCTTGATAACCGAAGTCAAGCAACCAGCGTTCACCGCTGTGCACGAGTATCAGGGCACTTGGTATTTCTACAGGGTGTTCACATATTTTTCTGCGCAAACTGTGGCAGCATATTCTGCAGATATGAACAGGGAAACATAGTTATATAAAAGACAATGTAAATGCTTTGTTACGAAATTATAAAGAAATATTTAGCACTGCATGAAGTAGGTAACAACTGAATAAAATTCATCATTTTTTCATTGATAATTGATATTATTAACAGAGGCGTGATCTGATTGAAGATGTGAAATATTGAATTCCTGTTTGAATTATGGGATACGCTGTGAAATATTGAATTTTTTACTGAATAATGGGATATACTGTACAATATTGAATTTTTTACTAGATGATGGGAGGCATTGTTAAATATTGTAAAATATTGAATTTGTTACTGATAAAATACATGATCCTCAAATTTTTCTCGGTAGTGTAGATTAGAGTGTCCATGAAAATATGTTATTTTATTTAATCGTACTATTCTGCTATTTCTAACTTGTGCATTCTAATAAACTATGCATGTGCTAAAACATAAATCGAAAGGTATTTTTATTTGGAATACAATGATACATTTTTCATTTATCTACGTTCTCTGTTTCCAATTTACTTTTTTTTCTGAATGAACGTCGAGATGATTGAGATTTCAGTACTTTTTATACTTTTCAACATTAAAAAATGTGCAGAGTTGAGCTCGTGGGAGTAGTCCAAAGTACAGTAATTCTGAGTTCTGAACATCCTACTTCTAAAACCATTCGATTTTTCATATTTCATTAATAAACAATTAATTGAAAATATACACAGAGCATCATCGTACTCCATATGAAGACAGCTCCTAAATCTATATTACCATATTGTAATAATTGCTGCAAAATGTGTATACACACATTGTTTTGTCTCTTCCTTATTAGAATAATTCTATTAGAGTTCATTGTATGATCTCCAAGAAGAAAAAAAATGTCATTTTCCTTGTTAATTTTAAATGTAAATAACAAAACCGAATGTCTTCAAAGATACTTCTTCAGTAACATAACGAAACTCCAGTAGAATACTACAAATGAAAATGAAAGCAACACTATTCCTGTTGTATATCTGACAAGTGCGAAGTCCATCCCCTATTCACGTTCACGTCGCACGAGTGGCCTTGAACAGCCTAAATTTCAAGGATCGTCTAAGTACACTCTAGCATTGGACGATCTGCAGAAGCTGTTTACATCGGACAATGATTTCCTTGATGTCTGCGGAAGTACGGCGCGCGCGATGTAAACAGTGAATAACGCGTTGCGTGACTCATGCGATGATTTCTCGATGATTTAATCGTGTTGACGGATCGGCTAGGGCGTGCTCGATGCGTGGTTACTGAATGGAGCGAGAACCGTCTGACGAACGCGTATCGTCATCGTTCTCACGAAAACGCGTAGGTGTATCCGCCGCAGTCATAGGAACTAAAAAAAAGAATGATTAACACTTTCTTGCGTTGGAGCTCTTCAGCCTAGGTTAGTTCGTAGAGCTAAGAGGATAATACAATAAACGATCTAGCTATAGGTATACATTTGTACCGACAGTCTCTCATAAATACTGTCAGAAGCGAGATCAGTAAATGGCAACAATTTATTTTTTTTAAATTTCTTTATTGCAAGACCCCGTTACATACAAAAAAATATAAATTTTATACGCGACAAAAAGTTATACAAGAAGTACAGAAAAACTTACTGGCCTGACATACAATCATCTCTAAGATATAATCTTATTTCAAAATAGGAACATGTTTTACATAGACTCATTCGCTTCGTCTTATTTGGGTTCACGGTTGATCATCAGTCTCGGTTTCCTTATTTGGAAACGTCAGGAAAGGAACAATGAATGTGAGAAAAAAACTTGTGGACGCACTCACAATAATTTATATGTTAAGCTGCGTTTGCATTGGTAACTTGCTTGTACCAGTAACTGGTAGCCTGGCTATCCGCTTGGTAGGTACTGGTACGAGTTACTTATCAATGTAAACACTTACCTACACTGAGGTTGGGGTCTAGTTACTTGTACCAGTTACTGTGGTAATGCAAACGCACCCTTGTACAGGGTGATTCTGGCAACTGGACCAGGTTATAGCCCTGTACCATGTGAAGTTAGAAACAAATTGTAGAAGAAAATTTTACATTGTATTTTATTTACTTAAAATTCAAGTAATCACATTACTAACGCTCTTGATACTATTTATAAACGTAAACAGAATAGCCTATTATTAACAGACTCTGTTAAATACAAACATAATAAATCTACCAGTATTCTTGGTTTATAAAATTCCGTGAAGTTGCAAATGTCAGCCGTTCGTGGCACTACACAGTTTTCTGTGAACACGAACGTCGGTTGGAGTGAATGAAGGCATTTTATGGTTACGCTAATAGTACGAAGGACGTTCAACAAAACAAGTACTTTTACGTGAACGATGCGTGTTACTTAACCATGACTGTGTTATTCTTCCGTTTCGAGCCGTGTGTAGGTTCACAGAGTTTTTCATTGAGAACAATGAGGGAAGAATAACAACCGTAGCACAATAAATAATCTAACATCTGAAACGAGGTTGGGAATCACGGTGACATCTTACGGAGAATTTGTTTGTTTTTTTCGTAAACTAAAGATAATCGTTGCTAATCGCTTCGATGATTATCGGTGTCGACGCTTGTTGTTTGCAAAGCTGTTGGAATTTTATCGAATCATGCATTCCAGGAAACTCTTCAAATTGAACTATGTTTTTCCGCGCGCTCGAAAGTCCACGATCGCTTAACACGAGTGTTTTATTTATTCGCATTCCAATTGTAAATTCCTTCTTTTTTAATCTCTGCATTCTTCTCTGTGTAATAACAACACTCTATGCACATATTTCGTTTTGGTAAACATACAGATTTGCCGATTTTCCAGTTCTGCTAAAATATTTATTGACCGCCTGGAACGAAAACACGTAATTAATTCGGTTTCTTTTAGAGATCACCAGACAAATCATGATGTTATCAAATGGTAATCAATTTCTTAACACTTTGACAGCCACGTTGTAGTAGCGGAAAATTTCAAACTTTCTAGATGTTTATAGGAAATGAATATATCCAAAAATAATGGGCTTTTTAATCAATGATATTAGTAAATTTCATAGCCTTTCTATTGGTTCCATTAGACTTCCTTGTATGTATATATTTATTAATACTACACACGATCAAATAAGTAATTATTCAATTGTAATGTCACCCATATATGGGTGACATGGCAGTCAAAGTGTTAATAGGGTGTAAAGTAATACACTATTTTTAAAAGACACATTGTTGGATTCCGAATCGTGGAATCGAGTACAACCCTTTTAAAATCGAAAAAGAGGTTTATTCTGATATACATTATGGCGTTGCACAATTATCTGACTGAATTCACAAATTCCTAGGCAGATATATAATATCATAGGAAAAGGGAAGAGGTATGGATGACCAGCCTTGAACTCGGCCCTTGATAACTAAGGGCAGCGTTCGCTCGAAGACAGCGTTCGGTCTGGAAAGTTTCGCATAAACAAATTGACTCACAATCAGTGTAAACAATGAATTAGACATAGTCATAGAGAAAAGTGGTTGGTCATCCAACAGCATAAAGTGGTTTCATATTTCTGTTACAGCTTTTACTAAAGCATTTATGGACTCTTTGTTGTACAACATTTTAGTCCTATTTTTAGCAATAAAACGCAACTGGTAAAGTTTATACGGAAACCAGTGGGATATTGCTGGTTTCTGTCCGCTCGAATATGCAGAAATACTCTAACTACGCAGACTTTTGTTGAATGTAACCAATCACAAGGCTGGATTACTGGGACAACCCCTCGGTGCTTATCTCTTTGTCAGTGCAGAACACACCTGACCTGTGTTCTGGACCCGAGATGTCCTTAATCTCCATTATTGCGTCTCGACACAGAATATGATCCCTGTTATTGCTAAATGGAGAAGCTCGAACAGGAAAACACAGGCAACGACCTAAGCAGTCGTAGCTGTGGTCGCAACAACAAAGTACTGTATTCTCTCACGGTGCACGATCAAAGGGACGTAAACGGCGGACAGAGGTACAAAAGGACGAAACAAATCGTTCGCGATCGAACCGGAGGTTCACGCTGAGGAAAAGCGGAACAGCCAGCGAACCAGACAATCGGCCGGTGTGACGCGCGAAAAGAAAAGCCGCGAGTACGCGGCGTTCTATTTATATAACGCGCGTACACGCCGATCTACATAAATAGCCGTGGCTATTATGCAATCCCTGACGAGCGCAGACACCAGCAGGCCTCTTGTGCAATTCGCGGCCTAACGATCTGCGCGAAAACGTACCGCGAAAGTTTATCATCCCGATCATCTGCGCACGGTTTGTCATCGTCCACCTCGAAGAATATTGCTTGAGATGATGTTAGAGGAGGCAAAAAGAGACAAGATGAGGATTAGGACAGGGTAAAGAGTAGTTGGATATGAGGAAGAAATAAAGAAGAGAAAAGAGAGGGGGATAGTTAACCCTCAACCATCCCCTATTTCTCTAACTTAATTTGTCCCTTGGTAGCAAATTGATACAATGAAAAGAAAAACGGTTAATGCAGATTCTTTTTTTATCGATGATTCTTGTCGATCTTCGAACTCGATCATCTGCATATGGTTTGTTATCGTCCACCTCGAACAATATTACTTGGGATAGCATCAGAGGAGGAGAAAAGAAACAAGATTAGGAGTAGGACAAGGCAAAGTGCAGTTAGGCATGAAGCAGGAAGGGAGAGAGATAGTTAATCCTTTTGGTATGGCTGATTTAGACGCACAGTTCTATTGTTGTACACACAGCTCTACTGCAGAATCGAGTAAACAAATGCATAATAATGTAAACTATTTTATTAAAAATGATTAAGTTGCTCTGGTCCATATCGTAGAAATACTCTTTGAACGATATTAAAGAAGTTAAACAAACTGTTGGTTAGCACGAGCTGTCCACAATCTCTTAACGCAATCCGTGAAACAAATGAGCCATTATAGTGGCGTCTCGTTCTAAACGATCGGTTAGCGGAAAGCCACTACAGTGGCGCGTAGTAGCCAAAGGGTTAAATAAATCATAAGACAGAAAGAAGAGGGATTGTTGTATATCAACAATCATGACCTACGTAGAGGTTTTATATTGGTTTTATGTTTTTTATAACCCTCCTGCGAACTTTTACAAATAATAGTTAAGTAATAAAGCGTTATTCCTGATTTTTTCGTGGGTACCACTCAAAGGGTTGTTTGCAAAAACCACTCTCAAAGAATAAATTATTTTGTTCTACCCTTAATGATCGACTTACAGTTCCGAAAAATATGTACGGAGTATAGCTAATATGTACCTATTATCTTTTTTTGAATCATTCAAATATTTTAAGTAGTTATTGAGAAAAAAAATGGTAAAATTTAGGGTTGTTATCCCCACGTCACCCTTACAGAAGAGTGTAGAGATTTTTAATTACTCAAGGTGGTTCTCCAGGCAAAGAACATTATTTACTGAAAATAAACAGTAAAATTGGTGATATAGCACTTCTCCCCATGTCCACCCTTGCTATGTAGGTCCTTTGTGAGTCGCATGTATGCAACCATAGTCCATGCTGATTACTTTTCGAGAACGCCATAGCACCAGAAAGGTTAGGGAATAATCATATAAAAATTTTAAGTCACTTCGTAAACAATCGTTGAAAATTGTCAATATTAAAATTAAAACTTCTTATACAGTGACTCACGAAATAGATCAAATGAACATGTCATTTCAAAATTCTGTCATACGACAATTCCTCGGAATGCTGTTATTTCAAGCAAGGGTACAATATTTGTAAAAAAATAAATTTCAAATACGCCTCCAAAATTTTCAGCGAGTCAAGTGTAATCGAAAAAAGGAACAGAAATATTTGTAATAATATTTGATCAGTTTCAGGAATCACTATATACTTTCTGAGTGGAACTTTCCCTTCAAATACTGTTACAGTCGGAAAAAAATACGTCAGGAGGATTACAGTTTCCAGATGTGAAATTTTTTCCCCGAGTCTCTTACGTTTCTTTATCCATAATTTCATAGTGGGTGGTCAAGAGGGTCTTCGGGGTGGCTGTACCCTAAACGGCAGCCATTTGAAACGTGAAACCCACGCAGAGGATATCTGTCACCGGTCAGTGTGGCTTAATTAATAGTCAGAACAGCCTACTCCATCGAAAGATTTGGGTTCTAGGTCTGCTATAGCAATCGGATCGGTCTGCCCTTTTTCCTCAACTTCCCAGAAACGGGATTCACCCTCCAACTTGTATCCGCAGCAAAAAATAGTGTAGCTTCTCACGGTGGTCGAAGGGTAGGCGCCACTCGTTCGAAAGATTAGGACTGGCTGGAATATATCTGTCAGCCTGCCAAATAACTCAATCAATTAAATCTATCTCGCCGTAAAAGCCAATGATTTACGTTCGAAATATGCTCCAATAAACGGAGCAACACAAAATATACGCGGTGTCCCTGTAATCGTGGTACCGTAAGAAAAGAAGTTGAAAATATAGAATGAAATTTGTGCATGTGAGGCTTTGTGTTTTAGAAAGTGAAGCTGAAATATTCTTCAGGTATTCGTGCACTTAATAAAAAAATAAAATATCGTTTGTGTATATACGGTATATCTCAAAATGACACGAAGTTTTGATAAGGTATTTGCATGGTATTTCTTCAGTACCTCACTTATTCATATTATGTATGTACGTATATGCTATTTGTTCAATTATACATTCTTGAATACATGGATCTTGGTGCGGACAAATTTTTATTTAACAAAATATTGAACGAACTCATAATAAAGTGTTTCTAACCCTCTTTGCCAAGCATCAACCCACGTGATTCTGATCTAGAAGATCACATTGAAGCTGCAGTTTACGTTGAAAATAATTAAAATCATTTCTAGTTAAGAGTCAATACCATACGCGCTCCTAATACAATATAAAAAAAAACAATTTATTGTTCATTAAGTGTACACGTACTCGACAATATTCTAAGTCGATTTTTTCAAAAACTTTATTCTATAATCCTACCTTCAGAATTTTTCTCTACTTCATTCTGCCCTCCTGGGTTGTACTACGATTACTGGGACACCCTTATATTCTAAGACTTGTAATCAATTCAAAGGAAATATTTCTACACCCCTTCAGAAGTCTAATATTTTAGGATATCCCTAATTCTACTTTCAAAATTCCATTGTTCAGTCCAACAAATAGTCTTAGAAATTTACTTTTGCATGGTGAAAGCTTCGAATGCTTATTCCCTAATCCTAATCCAACCTTTATAAATATCGTTAACTCGGGTTAAGGGTGGCTGCGGCAGTCCAGAGAGTAAGCTACAATTGTTTTATGCATTTATTACAGCAGGCTGGAAAGCTGATTGTCTGAAGGTTTAGGAACTCTGAGGGAACCACTAAGGCGTAAACGGGCACGGTACTCGAGCAATTAACTCGAGGACACTCTGGAGGACCTTTCGACGAAGTTCATTGTCAAAAAGAGGACCTACCGGATTTTTCGGCCGCTCGCCCGCCGACAATGGGTCTTTGTAACCCATCCGACACGCCGCTTACCTCTTACAAGATAAATATTTTTACCCGGCTGCTGTTTGTTTGGTCTAAATTTAGAATCGTATCGCGATATCCCGAGAACGATATGCGGTTCGGTGAAAGAAACACGTGGGAGTATTTTTGGCAACGGTTTTCGTTTGCATTCGACGTAGAGATAACGGAGAGGAAATCAGCGATGACGATTTCGCGGTTATCGGCTTGTGCGGTCGTTCGCAGCCGGAAATGACGTGTCAAACGTCTTTTTCATTTCATTCTTATTTTTGCAACTTTTTGACGCTATTAGGTCGAATGTATTCGAAATGATATTTTGTGTAGAATTTATTTTGAATTTTAGGAAAGTTCAAAGCAGTACTACTTTGAAAAGAAGAATAGTTCCATTATATGATCAAAAAATATATTATTGCATTAAAGAATGCAGGTTGACGTTGAAGTAACCTTTGTAACATTAAATTCTACATCAAAAATAGGAAAAACACATCCTGTAGCATTATTAAAAAAACAACAATAGTTTAGGCGTCAATTCAAGTTGCACTTGGTTTGTTTAACAAACTTTTTCCAGTAAACGAATTTAAGTGTAGCAAGTAAACCCATTAAATGCATTTTGAGTTTTATCGAGGATGGTAAGAAGCGTCGAATGCTTCATGGAACAACCATTCATGCATAGATACGTTTGTATAGATACTGATGTATTTCAGCTGGAAATAAAATATTATTATTATTACTATCATAAACGGCGCTTATCTTGAGACATCTTGTACACGCTAACATACTCAACTACATAAAATATCATATTGCTAGAACATCCAGACTAGGCTGCTCCAGATCACATACTTGTCTGCAAGACATTTTCCCTGTTATGCTGGATAATACCAACATAATAATACCGTTCAAAAAAAACGAAACCAGTCGACTTGGTGACATGAACAATTAAAACTGACCATAAAAATATGTGTAAATAACACTGGGACCACTGGGTTACACCTTAACAAGAGCGAATTAAATATAACAGAGTAAGTACTAAACGAGTCAAGTTCGGGTGTAATAATTATTTTAAAAAAATTGCATTATGTCCTGTTCATTTTCATGTTTCATTCATAAATTTATTTTTATGGTGCAAAAATAAAAAAATGGAACTTAGTCGAAGCAATGACGTTGACCGATCAAATCTGGACATCATAGTGTAAGGAAACGATCAATAATCGATTTATTACAAATTTTATAAACACTTTCGCATCGATCAACAGTACGGCCACGCAGAATAAATTTTCGCGCACCTGTTGGGTATCAATAATTGTTACGACCTTGCAACAAATTGGCGTAACATCGGGGTAGCAGGGATATTTTAGCGGCGAACGAGGTTTGATAAATCGTGGCGGTCCATCCAAGTGCCCCGATCGAATTTGTCGAACGAACGACTCGCTTAAGCAACCCAAATTGGACGAACTATCGTGTCGGTCCATCGATTCGCACCGGTTAACCTAACCGCGTGACACCGGATGCAGTGTACTTCGCGTTCGAAGAAGTTCCAGAGCATGGCTGGACTTCAAAGAGACCAGGAAAATTGTCTTCTTCGCTGCCGAGTGGCCCTCGACGTTTCTCGAGCATTCCTATCTGCTCTTTGACCACTTTCTTGGAAATTTCTTTCCGTTTTCCTGCTCCGAGGAGAAATCCTTCGACTCTGATTCTTGTGAAAATTCTTGTAAATATTTAATAATAATAATAGAATTGGAAATAATAGAAAGCATACATTATAGCACATACAGGGTGCGTTCAAAATTGTGATACAACTAGAACATTATAGTTCAGCTTTGTTCTTCCTCACTTGGAATTTGCATCCACTATTTGGCCTTCACATTATGAGAACCGTAAAAAACAACTTCTAAGATACGTTGTTTATAAACTTGAACAATCGATGATTACCTTGGTTTTCGAAAGAATTGAATTTGAATTTAATTTTGTCGAGTACGGGTTCTATAATTAAACGTAGTATAATAACGAGTTTAGATAGTGAAATGAACTATTTGGTTAATTTATAAATTATTGCAAATATCGACATCGTATATTCGCTCCAGCATTTTTAAAAAACTATGCTATGGACGAACAAGTGACTCTGACAGACCTAATCTGTGTGTCTTTGCTATAGTAGAAATATTCTTTCGAGGAATCTAGTTCTGTTTGTCTATAGTAATGTTTTCAAGTTAGAAATTTATCTTCATTCTTGCTTACAAATCATAGCAGTTTGTTCGACGGTTAATCGAATTCTTGGTTCAATTATACATGCGACAGGTTTCCTCTCAACCTCTAACCTCTTCGATGCTGACGGTACTCTTGTATACTACTCGAATCACCATAATGACCATTCGAAGCGGGGTGGTGAGTGTGATTTAAAAGTGTCGCGTCGAATTTATGATACGGAAATTGAATTGACGATGAGAACCTAGCGAATTGCTGTTATTGTCAGGGAACAGCGTTAATCCTTTCAGCCTCCATGTTTCATGTATCATGGAAAAGAGACTAAACATTTTGAGAAATGCAATAATTGTAAATAATGTATACACAAATCTAATTTTGCAATACCGGTCCGTAGTAGTGCCTTTATCGTTTTTATCCAAGTCGTTTCTTTCAACTCTGATGGATGTACAACTGAAAATATTTATGTTGCAAACATTTATTTAATCTGCTGAACAAAGGTTTGGTCTGTCACTGCATACCTTGATATTCCTTTCCTGTAAAAACATCATTTTGGGTTACTACGTACCATCAACGGAGTAAACTTTGATATACGACTAGCTACCCCCACTATTTTCGTCATTTTTTAATTTTTTAGAAAATCATCTTCACCAAATTATTGAATATGAAAAACCGTACAACTTTGCAATTTAAAGTAAATTTCTATCTCTAATAGTTTTCGAGATTTCCTCAGGGGTGCCAGTTTACAGAGGGCGATTTCACCTCTTGAAAAATTCACATTCACCCCTTACGTCGGTACGAGCTTCATATTGACGTAGTACGAAGCTTATTATGCTACAAATTTCTTGAGAATTTCTTCGAATCTCAATAATTGAGTTAGTAACCCGCTGCACTATTTTTTCACGAAAACCCTCTCCTGCAACCCAAATCTTCTATTTACAGTACCTAAATAGTGAATTTTATAGTCGACCTGTGGACGACATTTGTTTCTTATTTCTACTGGTAGAATATGCCCCCACAATTTATCAGAAAAAACCTGGTCACCCTGTATATTTGCATACATATCCGCAGTCTAATCAGTATAATAATCCAGTCCATGAAATCCTCAAGGATCTCATTGCAAACATCATCGTTTTCTTTTTTAACCCATTAACTTTTGGCTACTCAGAAACTGGGCGTACGCTGCGTGCGGCCAATCTGCAGAAGTACATAGTGAGCCATTGCACCGAACGCCCATAGGCGTCGACAGTACACGCTGAGCGACTTTATCAAGCACCCACAGACACCAGTAGCAGTCAAAGGGTTAAAATCCTTCGGGTTTGCGAATAAAGTGGACGTGACCCTGATCACTCTTTACTGCGCCCTCATCAAACTTCTCGAGGACAAATTCACGACGCGAGAGCATCATAATTAGCCTCCGAGGATTTACGCGTCGCTTTTCCGTCGTTCAATTTGCCGTTCGAAGGACAAACTCGCGAGAAGACCTTTCTCTGACCGCTTATCTCAGCGGGTCCATCTGGAATCGCACTTTTAATTAGCGAGACCAAAAGGGCCGCCGCCGTGAACTCTACCTTTTAATCAGGGACACGCGTAATTACGGGCAGAGATCGTATCGAGAACGTGCGTCCGTCCGATTCAATCGGACGTCGATATGCGAGTCGATTCGCGCCTGAAGTCCTTCGATCTCAGTCTATGAAACGCCCTAACCCTGGTCGCTGGTTAAACGATTTTTTAGTTAGGCTAATACGAGAGCGCCTGATCGATTTTATCGCGTGCATCGTGGCCATTAGTAAATATGTTTTATTGTTTTTTAGTTTGGTAGATGTGAGTTAGCGATGGGTTTAACACTTTGAGTCCGATCGTGGTAGCGTTACCATTATGGTAATAATACTGTGCATGCTCGACTGTGTTTGATATTTTATTATAGATAATTATCTCACTTTTATATAGGAACAAGGTTATTGTTTTACCAGACATGAAGAGATGTGCGCCATGTATATACTGTGTATAAAAACTGCGACTGTTCCTAATAATAGTCACTAAAAAGAGTATAGTTTGAGGTAATATTCATTTTCTATAACAATTTAGAAACTTTGTTATGTTCAGCTAAAACAGCGTGGTACTCAAAGTGATACTGCGGTGAGTATGCAAATGTAGATTTTTGGAGTTCAGTATGTTTCGTGTGGATACAGTTACAGAAATGAAACCTTATCAATACTATTGGGTTGAGTTATAAACAACTTCCTACAGATATCAGATTTTTCTTCTAAAAATTGCAATAGTTTATCTGATTTACTGGTTTTTGTTTCATATTTGAAGGTAAGAGTCCCTAAAACATAGACATGCTGCAGAGGTAACAATAATCTTTCTTTAACCCTTATGTGGACACCCGAGTGCAAGTCTCCCAGGTCACACATTTTCGAACAAAACAGTTCAGCAATTCCTGTTGAAGTGCCTCTGGAAATCCTTTCAGATCCCCATTATTGGGATCTTCCTACGTCGATTTATCTTTGCTGTATGCAAATAGATTAAAAAATGTTTAAATATAGTGTCAATTTTTAAATATAGGGAGTGCAGAAAACGTCGGGTGCCCACATAAGGACCAGTGAGTCATTAATAAATTTAAGAAGACAAATCGGAAGTAATTGATGACTCAACCCAACATATTTGGTCCCTCAAATTTTTGAAGACACATTTTCTATTGTTCAAACGTTACTAACTCTACATCCACCAAGTGAGTATTCGGTTATGTTACATTGCATTAACATCCGCAGTGTAATCATAACCCTGCGAAGTTGGAGCCGAAAATATGCGCAACCACCCAGAAGGAGAAACGTTAGCATAAACAATATTTCATCCAGTAACAAAATTAGGTAGCACAGTACTCCTGTACTTCGTTGAAGGGGCTCCCTTGCGAGCCCTGAACAATCTCCCTTAATTTACGTGAAACGAAGACGGGCGCCACGGAGCAAACAAGAAACGTAAATACACTTTTGGCCCGTGGAGTGGATGGTCGGAAGAAGCGATCCTCTTCTATTTTGAAAACGTGATCCTAGCCTAAAGTCTGTCGAGGCTGCGGCCGGGGTCAAGGGGACCGGCGCGTTGATCCCGGAAAGTGTGGGCCCGCTTCCGGTTCGAGTAAAACCGTCTACGGGTCGAACGAGTCGCCGACAGATTTAGAAACTCGTTATAAACACGCGCGCGTAAATTTAGAGGCATGCTGAGCCGTGCTTATCGACTGCAACTCTCGAGAGTCGCTTGTTTACGAGCCATCCAGCCCTCTAGCCCCTCTATCGGCTAGGGATGTTTCCACGCGCGTGGAAACCATCACTTCCGAAATGATCATTCGGTTTTTTTCGGGATTTCAGACACACGCCACTCTATCGTGGCTTCCGTCGTTTTCACCTCATTCCGGCTGAGTTTCCCGTAGAGTCGTCGACGTCTTTAAAAAGATTCACTTTGGGTACTGTCTACCCCAAACTTCAAGCTGTGGTGGGTTGATAGTGGATTGGAACGGTTCAATTTGTGTGCAGGGTCGTAAGATTTGTTTTTAGACCAGATTGCAGGCGGAAGTTCAAAGATTCAGATGATGCGACGACATTCAAGTTACGCGAAGGTAGTAAATAGTAGTTCAAGGTCATTTGAAGCTTGTAGGAGTATCCTGCTTTTTCGAGATTGTAAACACGCGCCACTCTATCGTAGATTCCGTCGTTTTCACCTCATTCCGGCTGAGTTTCCCGTAGAGTCGTCGACGTCTTTAAAAAGATTCACTTTGGGTACTGTCTATCCCAAACTTCAGGCTGTGGGAGGTTCATAGTGGTTTGGAACAGTTCAATTTGTGCGCAGGATCGTAAGATTTGTTTTCAGACTGGATTAGAGTTAGAAGTTCAATAATTCACGTGATCTGACGTCATTGAGTGCTGGTTTAAGTTATTTGAAGGTTACACGAACGTGGTAAATAGTAGTTCAAGGTCATTTGAAGATTGTGAGAGTGTCACAGGCGGAGGTTCTAGGTTATTTGACGCTAACATCATCCGAACGTCACACACACACACTCTGAAATTTGACGTTCAAGTAGAGGTTCAAGATTATTTGACAGTTTCATAAAGTTTCAAAGGTATTTGAGAATCAAAAGAAAATTTCCAGCTTAGGGTCAAGGGCATTTGAACATCATACTAAGGTTGATGGTAGAGATTCAAGGTTATTCAACAGTCATATGGAAGCCGTAAGAGGTACGAAACTATTTAAGAGTCAAACGAAGATTGACTGTAAGCACAGGTTCAAGGTCGCCTGTACGTCACACGGATACTAAAATTTGAAATGGTTTATTTGAACGTCATACGAGGATTAGAAAGCTTCACTTTATTCCTTGTAACAAGCGTTTACTGTGCCAAAAAGAAGAATACCAATATTTACAAGTAGTGCAATAAACTTACACTACAGACAGTGAAACAAAAGAATTAAAAAAAAATTAAACTAGTCCATGGGACTCTATGACTAGACCATGGGAAACCAAAATGGCTATGAGTATTGCACTTATTGCTATAGTTTAATATTTAATGCTAAGTCTAACCCCGTACACTATGAAATCATAGTATACACTGACTTTAATTTGACTTGTTACAAACAAGTAGTTAGTAGTTCTCCTGTTAGTATTTACTATAAATGAATAGTACTTATTGTCAGTAGTTCTCTTATAAATATTTCTTTGCTGTGAAGGAACTACCTATGACTACCGAAAGTTCAAAACCTTCACTAAATCTTAGCCACAATGCTGTGCAAAGTCTCACCGATTTCCACAGGGACATTTTTCACGACTACGTCAACAGCCAGTGAAAAACGCGTACTTTCCTTGTAATTCATTTGTTTTTCGACCTTCCACTCTATTTTCCCCGTGGCCGCATACGTTGAAAATATTTGTTATGGGACAGTTCACCGAAAAGTGACAAATAGTTGAGTCAGTTCGCGTCGAAATACTCGATGAGTAATAAGGAAATTTGTTGTTTGGTACGGGTGCTTCTCCGACTCGATGTTGACTCAATATCGTGGAAACACGTTGATCGTATCGGCCACGCTGTTATGTGTTATCCTGACCGCCACGTTGTTTCCAAGTTTCCTTTGTTTATGTCGCAAAGAAGTTGCGAAGGTTGTGGAAGTTCCCAGTGAAAGCGAAGTTCCTCAGCATCGGTCAAGTGGAACCGCGACTTAACTATTCTAATTATGTAACCACGCTCAAGGAATTCTATTGTATATCATACCTGTGCGAAATAATCCGATTATACACGGTGACGCGGAAATCGTAACACGGCCGGAAGTGGGGTGCTTCTACGTGGAGAAAATAAATAAAAAATTTCGTACGAAATTTTGTAGACTGATTTGTTTTTGAAACATCAATTTTGGGAATTCGTTAGATATTCGTACGACTGAATACGACTTCGTCATCGTGACACTCACAATCAGTCACTGATTGTTTCTGTCCGTGTTACTGTTTATAGACATTGACAAGCGTTTCCTTTTGCGATAAGTGTGTTTATAAATATTGTATATCCGGTTGTTACCTAAATTCTGGGCCTTTCGATTTCCTTTGCTTCAAAATTCTTTCAATTCCGTTGGAACGAAATCGAAGCTACATCAGTCAAACATTGTTATTTTAAGAATTTTAATGAGTGGCTTCACGTACAAATTTCCAAGGCTGCAAATTAGCTGCCGAGCTAACAATAGCTCTTCAGACCTCGTTGGATTGTAAATCGAACAACATCAGAGCAAACCGATTGAGAATCAGAAATTTTAATGTTATAATTGGAGCGTGCACGTTCATGCAAATACGACCTGTTCAGATATGGAAATAGGCTGCATATCAAGTATTCCGCAAGTATATAGGATGTGTGCAATATTGAGTTAGCAGATCGCAAGGTTGATAAGGTAAAAAGTCGAGCATCGCCATGATATTAAGCTCGAGCCTGAAGAGTGCTGTATCATTGTTGTCATTCGCGTTCCTTAAGATTGTTTGAAAATATATGTACACGTCCAACGTCAATGATAACTTAGCCTGTGATAAGATACAGTTGATGCTTATCTACACAGATATGATTATTATGCAACAGTTTAATGACGAAACTGTGTCTGCCAGATGAGTGTGCTAAATTCGCATTAAACATCTCAGGAAAATGTAGAACAAACACGGTTAAGTACTGTACAAAGACAGTATTTTATATTTTAGTATACGCACAGTAAAATCATGAAGTTCAGGAACTGTATATGCTTGCTGGCAAGTGTATAAAAGTATAGAATAAAAATGAACAAGTTTACTTTTACCGGTAAATTTGCACACCTACCGAAACAACGGTAAAAGCATAAAATTGATACAAGACATTGTGAATTCGTATTTGATACTTTCATGTTTAATTCGATGGAATATAATCTGTTTCAAATTATCAAACGATTATCATTGTAAAACTGTTGGATGACAGGTCTTATTTCAGTCTGTAGTCGTGGCATAGTTATTTTATCTCTTATCTTCTATAAATGCACTTGAATACACTTTCCTGTTCCCAATTGTAGACTTTCTCAGAAGATCGTGTGTTAACTTTTTCATGATTAAAAATGATGGCCGTTCACGCCCACCCCCAGCACGCAACTGGTTTAATTTATAGCTTTAAAACGATAGAAGGTAGAAAAAAATTTCATGATGCAAAATCAAATGGTTTCGAATGGTGCATCGGGTGGTGCGTGTGTCTCCACCGGAAGTGGCGACGTTTCAAAGATTTAAAGGTCACCCCTATTTTTTCAAACGGGATTATTTTCTTTTTTATACACCAGTTGACGCGATTTTGTATTCGCAAATTGATTAGTTTCAAAGATATTTTAACTTCTGTTTTTCTAAGTAGCTCATTGTGCGCGATCTTTCAGTCAAAACTGAAGATAAATGACCGCAGAAGTCGACGCCAAATTATGTACAAAGATGATAATAAAAACAATTGAATAATCACTAATTAAAAATTAGGAAACAACAATATTCAAACAGTACAATTTCCAAACAAATTTTGAGTGACTCTTTCGAACCTTAGATGAAGAAAAAGAATACGAAACTAAAAGTTACAATTTTAGATTATCCAAGAGAATTTACCAATGAAAATGCGAAATTTACCCCTTGCCTTACGATCTTTCCTCTGATTTCTTGCGATAAAGTTCACTATTGAAGTCTTCGAGTATCCTGGCGAATAAAGAGCGTCCATCAACGCATACAATTTGCTTTTAACAGTCTTCTGCAAGCCAAATATGCTGTAGTGCAATATTTTAAACCTTTCGGGACGGAGCAAATGTACTGTAGTGCAATACTTTAGTGCAATATTTAAACCTTTTCGGGACAGAGTACCGCGGCACTGAATTCTCTATATGGTCGTCCAAAAGATGTAACCTTTTAATTCTAATCTAATGAAATCAATTCAAAAGTAACAACTACCAAAACTGTTTCGCTTTTCGTAAACGTATAATAACATTTAACAATAGCTATTAAACGACGAAAACGAAATAAGGATGCATATGTTACCGACCACATACACCCCCGCTTAAAAGTCTTAAGACAGTTGTCACGTTTGCATTCAAGTCTGAAAAAAGCGACGTAATTGTTGAAAGATGTGAAGGAATGTTACCTTATCTGAAACTTAATTTGTAAAAGAAAGTATTGTGTGCTGGTATGTTACAAATCTTACCAAAAAGTAAAAGACTATTTACATTTTTCTTCCATCGAAGTATCAGTCACATTTCTTTATTCTTTAAAACCGCAGGTGTCCTAAGACCTTTAAACGGGGGTGTAAATCTTACGCAGAATGCGCATATACAAGAGTAATCCACACAGATCTTATTCACAAGACACTCATATGCGTCTCTCGTACCAAAAGTGTACAATTGGTACACAACCGATTGTGAGATTGATATTTGTAACATATTAATCACATTTCGTGTCACGACTGGGACTCGTTATTGCAAGACGAGGGGTTCATTCAGCAGAGGCGTGCCGATCGCTCGGGTCGAATCCAACCCCGAAAGGGTGAAAATGGGACACCCTGTGCACGGATGACACTCACCATTCGGAGTCGGACCGTCACCCACTCCGCTCGAAGGTTTAAAAATGGCGTTGCTGCACGCGGTACGAATTCAGAAAATTTCCAAAGAAGCAAGCGGACCGCTTGATCCTATTGTGCGGCAGCTGTTTATCTATCTGGGTTGTTCCGCGGCGCGCTATTTTCGTTCCCTCTTTTCTCTCCTCTCCTCTCTCTCTCTCTCGCTCTCTGTTCCCTTTTTTTTTCCATGAATGATCCGCGAGCTTGCAGAATGGCGGCGCGGAAAAGTGGGACGACGAAACTGTGTCATGCTCGCGAGCGTTCTCCGTAGTTGAATAGCGCGCGCGCGAGAGCTCATGCAGCTCTCGCAATGGAATCGTAAATTCCGTCGAGCCTTTCCATCTGACGCCGCCGTGCTAGCGGTTACGCGATTTATCGAACGATATTAACACAGTTACTTTTCACCTGGAACCCGCCCTCCATCTGTGATCGTTCGTTAATTACTCGATTAATCAACGGAGGACGCGTGTCCCGGGACCGAACGATCAGTTCCCGCTCGGTTCTCCCCTTTACACATGGAACAATCTGTTCACTTTGAGTTCGAGCAGAAACTCAAACTTCTGTCTAAAATCACCCATAAACTTGTAGTGTGGTAACGTCGATTATTTATGATCACGTACTGTTACCATAGCATTGAATCGGTGAGTTGAAGAACAGTACAACTCCAAAATTAGCCATTTTCAAGCAATTTCGAAGCTGAATGTAAAATACATAGAACTATGTATTGAGACCAAGAACAGTGCCAAAGAAGTACCCTGTACCCTTGTTAAGTTGTATCACTAGTAGATATAATTATTTCCAATTAGTATGCCCTGAACACGACTTCATCCCCGATTTTTCTGCGTATAGAATTCAGAATATTGTTTTGTTTTTGTTATACTACTTTACAGTCGGGCGAAGTCTCTTTCGAGCGCCGGGCCGCCGAGATTTGCCACCTAGCGGCTGTGCGTGAACTATTGTCTCCATGGACGGCACTCCGACTAAAATAGTCCTCTGTTATTTAACTCGATATATTATTTACTTCGTGATAAAATATAGCCTGTGACACTCCGGAAAATGTATAGAAGCTATTGTGAAAATTTCATAAAGAAAGATGTTTGCGTACGTACAAAGAAACTCTGTCTTTTTATTATAATAGTAAGATGTATCTTTGGGCACAGAACTGTTTCTTTCTCCCGTGTGTATTCAACGACTCCGTTCGCCTGACCCCCAAAACGTATTGTCAGCTGATTTTTAAACTTCTTCGTTAAAACCAGGTCAACGGCCTGCCTATCATGCTGTTTACACTTTTTTAACTTAGGCTTCTTCGCGCCACGGTCAGCCTTCACCGATTTTAGCTTGGTTTTTTGTATATCGAGCAATGGCTTCTAGCCTCTACATATCATTGCCTCGATTCTCCGTTCTTTACATCGACCTTCCACCCGAAATTGTTACAAGCTATTTAATTTCGACACAAGGATCAGATTCTTACAGAAACTTGTACGAGAAACACGCATCAGCTCTTGTACAGTCTTATTACGATAGGAATAAATGTAGATACAGTTAATTTGCAATTTTTCTTGTCTCCTCTATCGAGCAATTACCTCGACCAAACTTAACTGTTCGCACGCAATTAATGTTGCGTGTGAAGTAAGCCTAACAGAAAGTTGTCTTTCTAAAATTCATTTTTAAGATTTGGCTTACTCGTCAAGATCCGTGTTCCAGGTAGCCAACAAACTATACAAATAATAAACAATACAATACCGAGGATATCAACCGGAGTTGTTAAGTAATATGTAATTTTGACGGGTACCTGTAGTCACCTTCAGTATACAGCATGCACTCAACCTTGGGTGACTATAGACATTCAACAAAATAGACTTTTACATTCGCTAAAAATTATTCCAACACGACAGGACACGGTATAAATATCCTCGAAGCATCCGTGAATAATAAGGAAATTCCCTCTGTAGAATGTCCACCTTTTTGTCCTTTTTCACCAAGTCGAGGGTTTCAGGTAAACAGCCTATTATTTCAGCCGTGCCCTAATACATATTTACCAGAAACGTCTGCCGTTTGAATTTCTTTAGGTAGAAAATTTCAATATGGCGAATTCAGTTCAGCACGTATAAATTGTTGTTGCGTAGGTTGGCCGATGGGTCGATCCGTTCGCGATCTACCAGCGAATTCTGCGGTATTTATGTGGCGTGTTTCGATTCTTCGATCAGATTCGAGGTCGCGGTCGCGAACGGCCACGATTTCCCGGGAAATCGGAGACCTCTTCGACCGATATTGCCTAATAATCTTTTATCGTCCGCGGAGACCGGCTGCATCCACCGCTTTTTATCGGGCATTGTAAAAAAAGCTGTAAACACCGCCGCGCCGTTCGCCGATCTTCTTTTACGGCTTACATCAATCTTTTCGAATTTATTTTTTTTTCAACAATTACACCGCGACCGTATACGATCCCGTTGCTATCTCGATTTCTGGTTCTCTCGGTTGGGAAATTTAAGAGACACTGACTGCCGAGAATTCGAAATCGGAAGCAGTTTAAGTGACGTACAGGGTGTACCGCGTGAAACAGGACGCTTGAATTATTTTCTCCAGGTGTGACGGTACGAGGAGCGTTTTGTAGATTGCTCAAATGGTTTGAAAGGGTGAATAAGGTAAAAGAAAAATTTTCTTATAAATAGCATTATTTTTTTCAAGATTACTAATTGTAGATTTAAAAATTCGCTGACTACACATGTACTGAATTGGTTGTACTAATTTTGTTATTGTATTGACATCACATTACTGATTGCACTAAATTGAATCTGTATGATTATATGCTGGAAAAAAATCATACAAGCCTTCGAGTAATTGAAATTTCAACATTGCTTTCAAGTAAGTGACATTTCATGATTTTCTTACAAGTAGAGTACAAATTTCTATGCAACAACATTGAGATTTTCAACAACTTGCACATTGAGGTAAATTATTAAAATCACGCAGGATCAATTAAATGCAGTCAATAATAAAATACTGTATTGTATATTGTGCTGAGACCGCCCATGGAAGTTCGAACATCGTACTAAATAAATACGTTCATCGATCTTCCGTACGGGAAGTAAGGAAGTATTCAACAAATTTTTAAACTTGGTTTTCTCAACAACAGAGCCTGGTACAAAAAAATGCTTTCTATATTTTCGTTTCCATTTTTTATATAGAATCACCTCATGCTCGGTTGAAATACTCTTCGACGAGCCGGTGACGAAATATAGCATTTCAGAGAGTCTTATGTCGAGTTGTCGGTGTTATTCGAGAGTCGACCGAGGATTTTAAGCGGGCCACGTCTTTGTAATAACCGGCTGTCGGCCAATTAAGCAAATCGAAACGTAATTTGCGGGCCGCGGAAGGATGAGCCGCCGATTCCACCTCTGTCTGATTTAATCACTCCGCGATGATCATTTTAATTACGCCGATACGTTCGCTCGATTGCTTTTAATGAACTGTATGAATAGAAGCCGGCGGGCTTCATTAATATTTTTGCATCCGCGTCTGGGAATAGAAAGCGAGCGCAATCGATCGGACCGGGCCGTGTGCGTTTCTGCTCGAACGTATCGCGATCGAGAATCGATTTTACGTAAGTCTCCGTCGATATGACGCCTCTATCCCGGAGAGCACCGAATTTTTTCGGTACAGTAAATGAACCTATTCGCGAATATGCAATGAACGAAATTGTACGAAATGGGGTGTTTTATTGATATCCATGGAAAATTTCTATTAAGTACGATAGAGATGTTAATGCCCGGATCAGTCGAATACCCGAGTACCCAGGAAATACCCGTAAAGATGGTAATTGTACAGGTATGCTTATAGCAGGTCTGACCGTTATTAAAAGAAACTTTTTTTTTAATTTAAGGTCGCATCAACATCTTGGTTATTAGCGACCATAGTTGGCGGTTATTCTGTACTTCGTGATACAAGTTTATTGTACGGACAGGTTCGACGGCTTTCTTGGGGTTTCCTTTCGTTTTAAATATTTCTTTTATACAGTTAGATATTTGTAGCGGGTGTCTTCTGTGTTCTTGCAATCCAGTAAAATGTGTTTGGTGATTAACTGTTGTTGGCAAGGTTCACAGTATGGTGGGGTTGCTTTGTTTAGAATGTAACCATGTGTAGCCTTATTCAAATAATTATTCAAATAGAACTTTTATTTTATTTATTATTTGCTCTGGTACCTTATCTTGATATTATTTGTGTAATAATGTATTTGACAAATGAATTATTTTAAGTTTTTAACTTCAATGTTTCGTGCTTTAATACTTATTCAGCAGCTGTTTTACACAAAATGATTCTATAAAATCTCCCGAATAAAATCATATAAATTATCATCACATTATGATGACTTAGACATGTTTAAACAATGATCAAAGTGAAAATAACACCCGAAACGCACTAATTTTTCCAAAATCAGACTATAAGTACTCTTCACCATTAATTCCAACAGTTTCTTATTTTTCCCTTACTATTTTCTGCAGAAAGTAATACAAAGGTCATCTCATCAGGAATATTCCTCGCGTATCGACGCCTGGGTCCAAAAAAGGAAGTCCTCGAATACTTTACATCGCCCCCCGACAAGTGTCACGAAACGTCATCGTCGACGATCATCGTGTCCATTAATCGAGCTCGGTTCCTTTCATGCTCCCGCGCTCAGCGATCTTTTTTACATTTCGATACGACGTGTCCGAAACGATCGAGCGTACCGTTAGATTTTGTCGAGTAACGAGTGGTCCCTTCAGATAAATATCTCGACAGGGCGGATCGATCATTGCGCACTATTAGCGCGGACCTTTAACTGCCTTTCTAATAGCTCCGGCGGTGGCGAAGAAAAAAAGGCGGCGAGGGACGAGTTTTAATGGGAGCTCGGGTAATTTCTTTTTGGACAATGACGAGGAACGATGGAACGCACGTGCGTGAACAGCCGCGGCGTTCGTGTGTTGTTTTGAAAGTCGAACCGCCAGGACGGAATTCACTTTCGCTGCGTCGGTTCGCACGCTCGCCGCCCTCTTTTTGTCAACCGTCTCTCGATCTCGATCTCGATCTCGATCCGCGGCCGCCGCGTTTCGAGAGGCCCGCCGAGAACGTTTCTTTCGGGGAAAGCTGCGTGGAAATGGAGCGATCGAGGACTTTTCTGCGTTTCTATGTCACCGATTCACTCAGAGACAGCGAAGGGGCGATGCAGAATTTAATAATATTGTTGTGTGCTGGGTAAGCGAACGAGAGACAGAATCAGCCACACGTGTATACAGGGGGAGTCACGCAATCGGAACGATTTATAACTGGAGTTTGGTTTGAGATAGACAACAGTTGTAGAGAAAAAAGTTGAATGGTATAAGAACGTCTATTTTTCTGTAAGCTCAGTTTGTTAATACGTGCAACGATGCGCCTAAATAACGCGAATGCATTGTTTTTTTAAATGGAAATGTATATTTTTTTACGTGGATCGATTCTGCAGAACATTCTGCATAAAGAAGTATTAGGGCACGATTTTAAAAAAATCTTTATTTTGAGAGATATTTCAAGTTTTGCAATGTACAGTATGGAGCTGCGGCCTTCCCCCACTCTAGCCCCATTCCCCTCACATAGACTGTAATCTAGGATGACGATGGACTGCGGGTGAACGAGGAGCGAACTGTAGGAAAGTAAAACGAGGAGAATGGACCTAAAGTGGGGGAAGGCCGCAGCTCTGGTGACCATCCCTGGTGCAGACGATAAGTTGTACATAGCAATTAAATACAAGGGTTCAGAACTTTAAGGGTAGATAGTACTCGCGAAATGACAGAAATAATTCCAATAAACATGGATCAAAGTTATAAACAATTTCTCGTTTCGGTTAAAGCATGCAACTCTGCGGTACGAACATGCGAAACGTGTGTCGGAATAGGACAAGGACGCACAGAAAGCTTTCTGTAAACTTTAGAATTTTTACAGAATTCTTCGGAGGCAAGCAATTCGGTCGATCCTAAATATTAACCAGGAAGGCAGGCAGTACCTACAGTTATTTTTGCTCAAAGAATGCTCTTAACCACATATGCACGGTATAATGCGAAGACTATAAAAGGAACTTTCCAAGTTTCACTGTCCCAAGTTTCCTCAGAGGATTCGAAACGGTTCCGTCGGTTTTCCCCCGCGAAACTGGCGACGCCGGGTCGGCGTTGGATCGACGAGAGCCGATGTTTCCGATCCGACGGAGTCAATTACACTCGAATGATGTCATAGCCATTATTAGTGGTGCAATTCCACGGAATGTCGGTCACTAAGTTATGAAACTGCAAGAATCTATTCGCCGGCACGCGGTTCGCTGTATGTGGTACACTTTCTCCCGGGCAAAGATAAATATCTTGCGTGTGTCTTCTGTTCCCTTTAAAACCGAGCGACTATTTGCCAACTCGATCGTTCGAAATCGAAACTCGAACAGCTGGGAGAGAGAGAGAGGGTGTAGAGAGCAATTGGTATCCGGATCATGCATCGACAAAGGATTTTCACGGAAATCGCGACGAATCCACCGACCGATTCTCTCCCCTGCTCTCCAGTTTCCCTCGCTCTCTCTCCCGTGCGCCGATTACGCGAACGTGATTTATCGGAATATTCGCGTGAGTTTTTTTCCCTGGTTTATTTTCGTTGGAAGATTAACGTCGAGGAACGTCTATGCTCGCGATAAAATGTGGCAATTCGAGCGTTATTTATTCCCCGAATATTTGAAGCGCCTCGATAAAGAGACCTGTGCCCGGTGATACCGGCATTTTCATTGACATCGCGAGCTCGTGAATCATCTTCCGACTATTTTTTATTGTTATTCACTGAGACTACCTTTCTCCTCGGTGCATTTTAAGCAAGACGTGTTGCAAACGTATGTTTTGTATTCTTCGTTTTGCTTTTATTGTACCGTTTCCTTCTTTTTAGGTATCATAAGTTTTTACCCTTGCTTCTTTGTTCTTATAAACAGAGATCATTTTAGACAATTTAATAACAACTTAGAGGTTTTTCATTTCTTCAGGGATACCGGCATATATTTGTATACTTACTTTCTTCTTTTTAATGCAAGTATTTGTGACAAAGATTTCTACAGGATGACCCGGTGACCGTATAGAAAAGTAAGAGGAAATTGTAGAACAAAATTTATTCATCTGAGGCGTCGTCTTTTAAAAGATCGAGCTGAAATTATTAGTTAAATATATGTATGTGGTAACACTTTTTTGAAGCAGCCTGTATTTCTAAAAAATTTCTGAATTTCTTGAAGTTTTGATGATATTTAGTAAATACATTTTTTGTATCTCCAATACGTTAGGAAATAATGGACTGTCCACACTTACGGCGGACACCCTGTATAATAGTTTTTGCAATTCTGATTAATTCATCCCAGAAGAGATTAAACACTGGAGCGTTTCATTATATAGATTTGATTGAATTGTGTCCATCATCGATTTTTGCTTGAATCCATCGATGTCCTCAAGATACAGGAAGCGTAAACAACCGAGGAATCTAAGAAAGGCTGCCGGAAGACATTGCCATCGATCCCGATCGCGTAGGTACGAGACTGCGCAGTAGATCAAACACGAAACCCGGCATTTTGACACGCGCTCTGCGGTGAAATTAATGATCCGAACAAAGAGTACCATGGAATACCGCAAAGTGTTCCCGAGAGACCTCAATCCTATTACCAGGGATATTGAATCCGCAATCTTCCAGATTTCCATCGGAATTATTCTATTTAAACCTAGCGCGTACCGTTCCGCGCCATTTTTCAACCATAACATCATATTTTTACGAATTAACAGCTATATTATCTTCAATATCATACAAAACAAAAATACTCACAGTCATCTGTTTAACCCATAGACGCGCAATCTTTTGTCTAGAACGGCTTCTGAAACACACTCTTTTTTTTTAAATGTTCCTTTGACTGCTATAGTCATCATTTGCCAGCACATCAATAAAAATTTGACGGCTATAGCCGTCATTTGCGGCAATAGGTTAGTAAATAACCCTCTATTATTTTCTGAAAGTAGTAAATAAAAGTTCGCTTGATATCTTTAAAAATAAACTGCTTCTTCCGCTTCATAACCGTTAGCTATTATAATGATCTACACAAAATTGCATACGCGTACCATACAAAAGAATTAAAAAACACAATAGAATAAATAGAAACGATCTTTCAACGCGTTGACTGCCATGGCGGTCACCGGTGACCGGCGCCTCAAATTCTATTTAATTAAATAACTGTTGATCTTTACTACATTCTGAGCAAATTTAACATTGCAACGTAAATATAGGTACGCATGTGCAATTCTGAATACTTCAACATTTCCTTTTTTCACGGTTTATGTAGAAAAGAGAAATTGATGCGGTGTCTGACTAACGATGGCTGTTTTCACTGTGGCAGTCAACGTATTAAATATGTCTTCAAACCAGCAGAACAAAATTACCTTCGGTATCATACAAAGCAAAAATATTCACATTCATCAGTTTGATAAATAACTCTCTATTATTTGTCAACAAGATAAATCGCACGAGAAAGTGTTCAGTAAAATTACACATCGTATCCTTGACAACAATCCCTTTCTTTTCGCTCGAAAGCGAGTGCGAACGATTCCGCGAATCGGTCGGCAATAAATTATTCATCGAACGATACGTATATGTTGTCGATGGAAGTGCAAGAAAAAAAAAAAATCGAAGAAACACCGATCGTAGACCTTCGTTTCTTGCCGGTTTCGAGCGTCGACTTTGAGATCCGCGCAGAAAACGTTTGCGGAAATCCGCGGGGCCTTGTCGAGCTGTTGCCGCGAGTCCCGCAAGGCCGTTTAAACGTTGGAATTCGGGCCAGTCGTTTCTCTAGAAAGGAGCACGCCGCTCGAACCTGACGAAATAAAAACGTTCTTCTCTTCCCTGCGCTCTCGGTTCTGTTTGTTTTTCGCGCGAATTTCGCGTCCGCCTCTCGATCACGGACTCCCCGCCAGCGGAGGAAATTCAGAGCTGCTTCGATCGGTCTGAAAATTGAGTTTGGATATTTTTATGTTCATGGCTTTGGATGCCTGGATTAGATCTATCATGGTCTCTTGATTCGGAGCAAATATTGCTTATATGTGGATAATATTAATGTCGGTTTAAAAGCTGCTTCGATAGGTCTGAAAAGTGACTTTGGATATCAGGATTGGATCTAACATGGTCTCCTGTTTCAGAAGAATTATTTTTTAGTGCGTGGATAATAGGAGGTCATCCTATGAGTAATGTTTCTTTTAAACTACTTCGATCGGTCTGAAAGGTCACTGTGGATGTCTTCATATTTATGACTCTGGATTAGATCTGTCGTGGTCTCATGTTGCAGAACAATTCTTTTTTTAGTGTATAAATAGTAGTAGGTCATCTCGTGAGTAATATCGTTCTTAAATCTGTTTCGATCAGTCTGAGAACTGACTCTGGATATCCATGACTTTGGATGTCTGCATGAGATCTACCATGGTCTCCTGTTCCAGAGCAGTTATTTTGTAATCTGTGGATAATATTGGGTGATCCCATAAGTTATGTCGTTTTTAAACTACTTCGACCTGTCTGAAAACAGATTCTGGATATTTCGTATCCATGATTTTGGATTTTTGGATTAAATCCGCCGTGGTCTCATGTTTCAGAACAATTTTTTCTCAGTGTATGGATAGTATTAGGTCATTCCACAAGTAATGTCGTTTTTAAACCCAATTTCAAATAAATTAACTAACTTCTAATCATCATGATTTTGATCATTAATTAGACTTCGAGGACACTTCCACATGAAAAATTCTAAAGCTTTCTATCACGACGCCAGAAATATCTAACGCACGCGGTTTGAAATTTTCAAACGCCCCCAAGACTTGTTCAATTGACTTCAAACCGTGTAAACCGAGGATTTTGAATTTTTCACGCATGACACAATGCATTCCGCAAGAATTCCTTGTACAATTTTGCTCTAAATTATGGTACTTAGTTGCAATTAACCCATTAAACGCCGGAACTGCTTTTAGAGTGCAGTACATAATGTGAATTTTTTGACATATCAGTGAGATTAGCCTGGGAGAAGAAAACGACCAAGTTAACGTTAAAGTTGACATAAGAGAAAGTATTCGAACAGCAAACACGTTCACATTTAAAATACATATAAATTACATCGTGTGAGAAACAGCTTTATAAAGTACCATGCAATGTGTAGAAGACGCATTTAAAGATAAAATGTATAAACATGATTGAAATTGGACCATACATACCATAAAACAAAATCACAAAAAATACCAGACGCCATATAAAAACTATAATCATATCAATAATGAAAATAAAGATAAATATTCTCTGACAACTGAAGTTCGGGGCTAAAGGTATATTTACTATACATTCATTACATTCTTCAACACATGTTTGTACTTACAATATTCAATAGACGTTTCTGCAAATCGTTTGTTTCAAACACTCTTAGTTTTTGAAATGCTTTTTTCTTTAAAAATTGCATTATGTAAGTTTCTCTCTGCTTTCGTTCAATAAATCAAATAAAAAAATTTAATCTCTTTGATAAACCCTGCCAGGTGCACCTGAGAGCATAGAAAATAGAAAATATGTTCAAAAACTAATATAATCTTATTACAATAAACAGAAACTCTAAGTGCTCCACATACGTCACCACACCAGTGCGTCATTTTTATTCACCACACCAATGCAGGGTTAGACGTTGACTATTATAGAGGCTTCTGTGAGTCGGTGCATCAAAACATTGCAATATTAAAATAATAATAAAAACTGATGAAGTATACGATCGTATAGTTCAATATTTTTATTATGAATAACCTGTATTCATAAAAGCATTTCGTAATGTGTCTGGCTGTGTGTGGCAGTTTCCACTGACCCATTTAACACGTTGAACGCCACAGTGAAAACAGCCATACCTAACCAGACACGATATAATTTACTATTTTTTTATATAAATCGTGAAGAAAAAAAAGATTTGAATACTCAATCGTGTTCTTCTGTTCCTACATTATCGTTTCAGTATGAAATTTCCTCAGAATTTGGTGACAATCAATTATCATTTAATTAAATTAAATTTGAGGTGCCAGTCACCAGTGACCCCCACGGCATTCAACGTGTCCAAAATCTAAATCGCTGAAACCGTCCAATCTGGACTCATCGCGGGCGAAACGATCATCGGACAGAGAGGTAGAGAATTCGCTCGAACTTGCACCGGTCTGTTCGATCGTCCATGAAAGGTGGAGGGTCGGTTACGATATCGACGAGAAGAAGAAAGTACAGGCCGTCAGGCAGTGTACACACATAAATACGCCCATGCATTAAATTAATTCCCGAGGCGGCTGGGCATGTACGTGCTCGCAAAGGCCATTGTGCCACTCCAGGATTCCGACGTGAGTCACACTCGGACCTGGTCTGTCCGAAGCACAGCGTACTCGCTCGCCTAATCGAGATCACGCTGACTCAGAAAACCGAGCCAGCCTTTCCGACCGCCTAATAAAGTGGGTTTAGGCCGTGCGTATGTGCGCATGGGGTCCTTGTCCAGACGACACGTGAACCGTAAAAGGAACCGTGTGTCGGTCAAAAAATCTTCTCTTGCATTTTGATGGACGAGGTCACCGTTCGAACGGTTCACATTGGACCTCTGATTGCAGAGATGTTGTCTGCTAATTTAACCGCTCCAGTGCTGTGGACGTATACGAAAACGTATGACACAAGTGCCACGTCAACTTGTATTCTCATTGTCAGTATGAATTCGTGTAGTTTACGCTGAAATTTTGAAGATTTTTATAATTGGCATGATGGTAGTTGGCTGTAGAGTCGAGTTCCTTTGTGGTCGTCGCTGATCTGTTATTAAACGGTATTGTTATTGTTAATCGAAGTGTCAGGTGTCTCCACGACCTCGAAACTTCCTTTCACGCATCCCGAACCCATATCGGATACCATGGACTCAACAGTCACACAAATTTGAAATAAAATATATTATGACCAACAAGGTGAGTGCAAGACCTTCGGACCGACTTGGACTAAACGTTGCACAATTATAAGGGACCCCAGAAGTATTTTAATAATTTTATGTAGACATAGCCAGCACTTCTCTAACGTAAAAGAGAAATTCAGGTCCAAAGATTTTTTAATGTCTACTTAACTATTTGAATATGAATGGAACTCACAATTCAGTATAGCACAGTGGAAGGGTGAGTGGCTTCACAGGTTGTGGGTTTAAGTCTCATATCTCTCGTTATAAGACGTTCTTATGTCCATCTTGGGGTGCCCAAAAAGTAATGTCGGAATTTTCGGTAAGAAACATTAACAATTCTTTTTATAGGATACGGTACAATAATGTATCCCTTTATTTATAAAAAAATATAGCTGCCACAGTTCTTGGTACAATATTCTACCACTATGTTCGTGTCTACCAGCACATTTGACGCATGATGCGATCACTGAATTCAAATCTTTTATTTTACAAGGATTATAGTGATCCTACAGTGCACAATAATTCGAAGAACAAGTCTGCCCTTATACGAATAGCCTTGTCAAGCAACTATAGATGCTGACAGCGGTCGAAGGGTTAATTTTAATCAACGGTCCAAGGTGTGCATCATCGATCCAAGCGCAGGTCTGCAGAAGTTCATAGTTCCTTTCCCACTGTTTTAGGGTGTTATGCCTTTGTTTCTTCGAGTTAAGTCGGTCATGGTTGTTCCTCAGAAGGTTCGCGTGTGAACCTCCAGAAATTCTAATCTTGACACCGAGACCTTTTCGAACAATGTGCCTCGCGTTGATCGCGATCTAACGTCAGAACGATCACCTGGGAACCTCCGCAAAGGACCTTCCACGCGATTCCAGTGACCTCTTTTTCGAATCTTCGTGGACATCCGCGTTGAGGAATATTACCACTGCTAGTCAGTGTCAAAAGTAATTTTATCGATCCATAAATCAACATATTCTGATTGCTATTATCACCTAGTCAACGGATCAAAAGCTTTCCTTTTATAGGTGCAGCAGTTCATTCAGATGTAGATTGCTTCTTTTTCATTTTCTATCGTCAATTAGTAGCCTGAAAACATTAGTGTACAGTGATGTTGTATTTTATAATTTGGTATATGATAAGTATTTGAACACTCCAGTATATTAAGGAGAGTTATTATAGTCAGCTGTGTCTATACGACTATGTGGAAAAAACATAGTGATGTATTTAAAAAATTAAGGTGAGTCTGTGATCTAATGAGCTATGAGAATTTTTTATAACTTTGGCAATACTAAATTCAGTTTTAAGTATTGTTAGTGGCATTATCGAGGCAGTTTCCATTGGCCCATGCTGTAATACATGAATTCTTGTGTATTTCGTGCAAAAACGCTGATATTTCGATAGAAGTAGCGAGAAATTGTAGTTTTCATTGATTTAGACCTCGATTCCTGCTGAAATACGAAAATTCACGCGTATTCCATGCAAAATCGATGATACTTCGATAGAAATAGCGAGAAATAGCAGTTTTCATGGATTTAATAGTCAATTCATACTGAAATACGTAAATTCGTGCATGTTACATGCTAAAACTCTGGAATTTCTAATAAATTAACCAAAACGCTATAAATTCGTTATAACTCCGACAATATTAATTTTTGACCCATGTTTGTTAGGACATTTTTCCTCCATTTTGCGATTACCGACTACCCTTGAAATCCTGAACCCTCTGTTTTAAACACCCTGTACAAATACGAGAGACACAAACTTAAGCGATATGTTTCAACTTCAAATTCGTCCCTGAAGACTCCGAGTAAACGTGTCCGTACTCAGCTACCCTCGATTACCCTAATTAACGAATCCTCCGGTGAGTTGGCCAGCGAGCCGAATACACAGGACCACGAAATTGGTTCCCCTAATCGATAGGTGAGTCAGGGAGGTAAGTTCAGCCAGGGGTCGATCGTGTCGACGTGCATGGGGTCACCAAATCCTTGCGCGTCGGTCCGAGCCGGCTTGTTCGCCATAAAAGGACACGAAACAGCCGAAACCCGTGTGACTCCGTCGAGATATTCTTATGACGAGCGAAACCGCTTCTTATGGCCGTGATACACGGAACGATCCCTCCTCGATGATCCTGTCGATCTTTCGCCGATTTTCCTGTGAAGCAACAAACCGATCGCACGCTTCGATTCGAATATTTTCTTTCCTCCTCGCGATTACAGGACACCGATTCAAGGGGAGCAATTTTCACGCGTTCACAAGAGGCATCGCGAGTTTGGTTCTCCAGAAGCAGCATCGTTTGGTACCGGAAGCAGCGAGAATTGATTTCGAGAAATTACCGATTCGATGGAATCCGTACGAACGTAGACTTTCGGGCGATCGTAATTTTCGGTCGTGAAAATCGCGAAACGATCGAGATCGGGTAAAATTCGGAGAGGCTACATTGATCGTTAACACACTTCCTGCTTTTGGGAGAAGCTATCATGGTACTTCACTCGTTAACTCCGCTACTGTGTGTCCGATAGATCTCTCTTCATTTAATACTTTGATGGCCATTGTCACGCATACGTGATATTATTCATTCGAGCAACACCTATGTAAAGAAAAATATAATAAATATTTCGAGTACTAATACAGTGGAAATTGTAGAATATTCAATATAAAGACTATAATGTAAAATACTTAATTACTTAATCCTCATAGGACCGTGGTCCAAAACTTACGTTAAAGACCGTGCGGGGTACAGAATTACCCCATTTCATTTCTGTGCATTTCTGGGCTAAAAAGTATGTATGTAAATTTATTGAAATAAATAGACATAGACTTACACTAGTATCAAATAATTATAACACTAAGAAGCAAATTCTATTTATTATACTTATTGCAAACAGTTTTATTTTGCGAATGTTATGAAGTTATGTCAAAAACATATGTTGCGGGGTACACTTATATTCCACACGGTTCTACGATGATTAAGTATTCTTCTAAAAATGTTCAAAAATGATTAGTGTTCACAAAATATTAACAGTTGTCAAAGTGATAAGACTGAGACATTATATTCAATACTGATAATGAGTAAACAGTGTACCTTTTTTAACATTTTTTTAAAGTTATTCAAAGTTTTTATAAAAATTCACTAACTTTGAATACTGAAACGCAAGTAGACAGAACCAACTAATGTATATATAATTCTTAGAATTTTAAAAACATAATGGGATTTCCCTCGTTTGTGCATTCCTGATGTAAACAATAAATATCTGCTGTCACATGCATGATTAGAGTAATGCCAATGTGGCGTCATCAGCCATTATAGTATTAAAAGAAGTTAAGCACGTTATACTCTGCCATTCCACTGTAGGAGTTAGAGAGTGTTAAAGATGTACCCTTTGCTTTGACCCGGCTGAGGGTCTGCACTGCAGACTTTAACACGTTAAGTATCACAGTGAAAGCAGCCATATTTAATCAGACACGATATAATTTACTATTTTTTATATAAATCGTAAAGAAAAAAAAGATTTGAGTACTCAATCGTGTTCTTCTGTTCGTACATTATTGTTTCAGTGTGAAGTTTGCTCAGCATTCTGTGAGAATCAATAATTATTTAATTAAATTTACTTTGAGGTACCGATCACCGACAACCCCCATAGCATTCAACGTGTTGGAAGTGATCATTTTCTTCCTATTCTTCTTATATAAGAATTATCGTGGATACACGGAACGCGTCGGAATTTCTTGAATCATTGGCAAGTACACTGGCATCCATAAGTATTGGAACACTTGCAACTATTGTCGAATATGTGATATTTAAAATGATTTTTATACTTCTGCTGGTTTATATTAGATTAAGCACACCTTTAACTTTATTAACTCGTTATACACGTGGGTAAATTAACAGTTTAGTAGAACAAATTAATTATAAATGTAAACGAAGTAATTTTATGGTCTTCGAATGTGTCAGTATCGAAAGTGACCTAACTCATATGTATTTCGTTTCGAGATACTTTAACGTTTTTGGTTTAATCCACGACTACTCTGCAAAAGTGCTTCCATATTTTTCTAATGTTACGTCAATGTATCACAAAATAAGTGATACGCACCCGATGCAACACAAAATAAATGATAAATAATCAATGCATCACGAAATAAGTGATGAACAATCGATGGAACACAAAATACGTGATAAATTCAATTCTTTTAGATTTTGTATTCACAATTAGACCACTTTCATAATCACTAGCATACATATAAGTATTTTTTCTAACTGTAGAAACGCTAATAGCTGAAATGTCAAAATTAGTGAAAGCACTAACCATAGACCGAGTAGGAGGTGTCAACAAAGACAAGATATAATTTTTAATTAATTTCCATAGTCAATATTGTGATACAGTAATGTACGTACATGATCCTGATAGTCTAAACTACAAAGACAGCAGTGTGTATGTAGATTCTTCAACGAGTTCATAACATTTACAGTTTTATCTCAAATTTGATGAGTGTCGTAATACTTATGGACGGCAGTGTATATACCGGCGTATGCACCGGTGCAAGTATTTACCTCGTCACGTAGAGTGGCCTAATCGCGAAGAAGACGAGCGTGTACGCGCTGTTGCGCAGATCCTAGACCAAGCTGAACGGAATTCCGCTTCTGGAATTGCGGAACGTCTCGGCCGTTTCATTCAAGCCGTGCCATAAAAACTGCTTGAAAAATACTAAAACAAATCGTTGGTTTCTCATGTAGAACATCCGTGAAATTGATTAACACGTTGACTGCCATGCTGATTCTTGGTATATCCATTTCGATTTAACTGCGTAACTCGCAATTATGTTTGCAATTATAAAATTCTGTGTAAATTCGTATGTTACAGTAACGATATACAATACCAAGTGTATCATTGAATAATGATTAGACTGCGGATATTTATGCGATTTAAGAAATTCAAATGTGTGCAAATGTACATGTTACACAGTGAGTGAAATAAAAAATTCATTTTTTTAAATTTAAAGCATAAAATACAACTTCATGCGCGTCAGTATCTTTGCAGATGATAATTTTTTTCGTTATAAATAGTATGTTATTCAAAGAGCAAAAAATACATTTGAGTCAAAGAAAGGTATTGAGCAAAATAAAGAGATACTTCCTCAGAAAATGTAGGAAATTATTGAAACAATAAAACATTATGCAAATCTCAGTAGATATTCAGGGCACCACCATAATTTAGGGTACCTTCTTCCAATATTTAATTGGTAAACTCGGTTAGAAAAATTTGATGACCATTGATCCATGACATAAACACGACCTTATAAATATGTACATAGCCAGCAGTCATAAAAGTTCAGTATCAGTGTGTCTTCTAACACCTGAGGAAGCTACGAGATGGAAGTCCAGAACAACATTGGGATATTCATCCTATTGGACACTTCACTCATGAGATTCCAGCTTCTGTAAGCCTCAAAAGTACTATCAGAAATAAACTACAAATGTTTATGCAATTTGACTTATTTACATTTGCAAATAATATTTATTTGTTATTACATTTAGTATATTTTTAAAAGACAGCAGAAACTTCAATTACGTCTCTGTTTCCTTATAACGTCATACAAAAATGTACAATTTTATATTTAATTGATTTTTCCTCTATCGCACAGTATACGTTTAAACAATCTATGCTGCATGTTGTACGTTAATTTTCTAATTCCCTTTTATTATGATATTAATATTACCTCTGCATATCTCCTACCTCCGCACAGTCTTACATGACAATCTTCACTCTTTGTTAATTATACTATAGGATTTTACTTCGCTAACTAAACAAAGACGCTCAAACTAATTATAAAACACTCTGCATGTACCAGTTCAGCAACCTTCTGCTCCATATCGGCACAATCAGAATTCCCTCCCATTTTCCAGCTCGAAACCAGCTTCGTCCAACTATTCATCCCATCTTATGCTCCCTATCGAAAGGCACAACGGTCCCATGCACCGCGGACATGAAACGATGCATCTGGAAATTCTTCTTAGGCCCGTAAGATTACCCGCTACCGATTTCCGTTTTTATTCGAGTTCGTTAAGGATCGTGGGCGAACCGCGCGAAAACGACGTCGTCTAGAGGGTTTTAACGAGCCTTGATTACCCGTTCGGTATCCGTCCAAAGTGGATCGCTAACGTCCAGAGCACCTGACTCGAAGTTGCTCGGTGTCACGACACCATCGTCCACCGATCAACGTGAACGGGCTCGCATTCCATCGCCGATCTCCGTCCGCGTTACCTTTAAGGCCCATTCCGCTGAATATTCAACCGACCGGATGCCTCGTTCCCTGTTAAACAGACCGGCATCATCGCGAAACCGAGAGTCTCCCTGGGAAATAATAACCGTTCTCTCATACCAGCTGGAACATCGCGATAACAACACTCCTTGAATTGAATTTCGATACTTGGATTACTGTTCTAGGTTAGCTTGTTTGGGTAAAAGTTACTTAAAAGAGTAGTTCAATGTTATATTCTAACAGGTCTCATTGGTACATATGTAGTAACTGTTCTCTCAGACCAGCCGGAACATTCTGATAATAACAGTCGTTGAATTGAATTTCGATACTTGGATTACTGTTCTAGGTTAGGTTGTTTAGGTGAAAGTTATTTAAAAGAGTAGTTTAATGGCATACTCTAACAGTTCTCACTGGTATATAGTAACTGTTCTCTCAGACCAGCTGGAACATCGCAATAACAACCCTCCTTGAATTGAATTTCAATACTTGGATTACTGTTCTAGGTTAGGTTGCTTAGGTAAAAGATATTTAAAAGAGTAGTTCCATGTCATACTCCAACAGGTCTCATTGATAAGGAATAACCGTTCTCTCAGACCATCCAGAACATCCTGATAGTAACAATCGTTGAACTGAATTTCGATACTTGGATTACTGTTCTAGGTTATGTTGTTTAAGTAGAAATGATTGAAAAGATTATACTCAAATATATCGTTGCATCGTCAAATTGAGAGCATCGTTAAGAAACAATGACCGTTCACTAAGACCATCCAGAATATTGCAAGAATTGTATTCGTTGAAACAAATTTCAATAATTGGATAACTGGTCTAGGTTATGTTGTTTCATTGAATAAATCCATCTACCAGTTCACGAGACTCGAGACCCCCCAAACGAGCCATTAATTAAACGAATAATCTCTCTGTCGAAATTACACGGTTGATAATAATTCATTACAATTTTCGTCTTATTATACTATTTTCTTTACAGAGCATTCTTTCCAAAGACCCCGTTCATTGCATTCACGCTTGCAGACAATCAATTTATATTCTAACACGTACAATTTTCTACAACGACTTCAATTCGATCGGCCAGTACCCGAGATTCGGGACCCTCGAAACGAGCGATTAATTGAACGATTAATCTCTCCGTCGAAATTAGCCAGTTAATCGAGGAATATAAAGTTCACGGTGAATCGGGGGAACGTTAACGATTCCAGCGGGGTACCGGACCCGTTTCTTCTCTTCGGTGGTCCGGCACCGCGGGGCCCTGTTACGAAGAGAAAGGGCGAGCCGAGCGAGGAAGAGAAAGAAGCGTGAGAACAAAACGAGAAAAACGGACGTCCCGGAGAAAACGTCCTACGCAACAACGTCGAGCGGCGTTAGAACAAAAAGCTGCGGAATGAAACGTGTACGAAAGAACGATTGATAAGGCGTGGATGGCAGAAGGGCCTGGTCAAAGAGAACAATACGCAGTGAAGACGAGGTAGGTAGGAATCAAGGAGCGTGAATCATCGGAACGTCAAACTGGCCGGAAGCGTGGAATACGAGAACATCTAGATACGAAACGGAACGAAGATTGAAACGAAACGCCATGGGGGTTGGAACTTCGCGAAGTGCATTTGTATAGGCGAAGATAAGCGAAGACGGGAACGAAAAATATAAAAGGGAAGAAGACGAGAAGATGGAGATGAAGAAAATGAAGAGTACAAAGCGCGGAGGAAGAAGAGGACGCTTGGAATGCAAAGAGGCGAAGAAGAAGGGAACGTTGGAAACCGGACGGTTGGAAAAGGGCGGAGAAGAGAGGAGGGGCGGAGACGAAGGGCGAAGAAGGATAAGGGCCCAGAGGGGCGGTTGTTTGGCGGGTGAGCGTGCTAAGAATACCGAGGAGGAGAGAAACGGCCGAGAAGAATGTAAAAGACAATGGAATGTGTCGCGTCGCGCATGCGTGGCTCCGTGGAATGCGGCCCCGTAACGGCACATCCGTTAGCCACGGTGTCTGCCACGAAACGCGGGGCCTTATTGCGCGCATTGGCCTCGCGCTCTTTCGTTTCCTCCACGCTCCGGGCCCTATAGCTTTTCCGCTATGCCCACCGAATCGCGAATACCCCTCCCGTCGTGTACAGGCCGTTCCAGATTTTCCCGGACAATCTGTACTGGTATGTTCTACGAATAGATCATATTGGGTCGATGCATAAATACGTGATGCTTTCTTAGGTGAAGTATTTTTCACAACAAGAATTGCACTTTGATTATGTGTAACACACTGTTTTATAGCTTTTATTTTTGTCTATCGAAACCACCGTTTGGTTGCTTATTTGAGTTAATGATACCAGGTACTGAAGGCCAAAATTGTGGAGTTCCAAGCTGAAACAGACAAATTTGCGACATATTGTTTCTTTGTGAGGTTAACCGAGGATCCAGAGCTGCAGATGCTGTCTAAAATATTTGAGCCGCTTATGGAGAAGATTTTATGTTGTAAGAAGAACCTGAAATCGGCAATTTTGAGTTGAAAACTAATGCAAGCTGATGATTTATTATTCTGAATAATGGTCGACGATATTTAATTGAACGACTGTCTGATAATCTGTTTGCAAAATAGTTATTCAAACGTAAACATGACATTTTTTCACCAAAAATTACGTCTAATTTACAAATAATTAAATTCTATCACGTGCACAGTCAATAAGAACAATATGTGATGGAATATGTGTTTGAACAGTTACCCGATTATATTAAAAGATCCTCGAAGTGCAAAAGGATATAATACGTATGAGCATGTATAATATACTCATAAATAATTTCTTCAAAAATTATACTAAAATAAAATCCACAGACAACATTTTCGACAAGGTTTACAGAAGTGTCTTCTCTGAGTTGGGTCGTTCATTTAAAAAGTGGCAGGGGTCAATGTCACCGAAGAAGCGACATGGAGAAAACTGTATTTTGTTCTTTAAATATTCAAAAAAATATATTTTTTGTTTCACTTGCATATTTTACGTGCTTGGAAGAACATCAGTAGGAATACAGGTTATTACCTTGACCATATCTGGAGCAATCTCCGCTCCCTTTTTTTAACTGATCATTGACCAATCATAAACTGATTGGCTGATCGATGATCCAGAACATGAACATGTGTGCTTCAAAAAGAATGATCATTCTGACACACATCAGTATATGAAGTGACGCATATCCCTTCATCTTCAGACCTCTGATGCAGCCAGCTTCAACCTTGGCGAAACGTTGGCATGTTTTCCTTCTGGACACGGTTAACACCTGACGCCTCAAACAGTATCAACAGCAACAACTCTCAACCTCAGCTGCCTACAGTAAATAAATTCATCATGTGTGTCATACATAGCGGACTTCCATCATTCATTTCCAAGAGAACGTGCACCGTCAGCCTGCGGCTCTTCATAAGCAATAACGATCCACCTGTATCGGTGCAATTAATCGTGGAAAAATGAGCGTATGCAAAACGGAGATCGTAGATCGCGATCGAAAGCGCGGCGAGACGCCCGGCGTCTCCTGGTCACGCGAAATCGCGAAACTATTCGCGATAAATGAATTATGCGCGCCGATGCTATCTGTCGGTATAAATATCGGCGGTTTTATCGCCGACAGCCTCGACGTTCCGCGGCAAGCCAATTAGCGTGGATATTTCAGTGTTTAGTGTCGGTTAATCGGCGATAATAATGACAACGTTTATTGTCAATCAATTAGCAGGGATACGTGCGCGCCTGGTCGGCCTGTGCGCGCATGAAGGAAACACAAGGACAAAGTGTCGTCCGTGCAGAACCGAAAGCTCTTCCGTGTTCCAGCCGTGCGGACATTTCTCGAGCTGTTCCTTTACTAGCTTCGCTTGTACCAAGAATCTTCTGTTGGTTTTATATTGTTTGAAGTCAAGCAGCGCGTCGTATCCAGGAGATGAAGATGAGATGAGCATGAAGTATGAGGAGACTTCGCTCCTCGGAGCTACAGGTTTGATGCCCGGATGGAGTGACTGAAAGGTCCTTTATTCTGACGTAATTGGAACGTGTGAATAAAGGATAGCGTGGATGGTTGATTTTGAAAGGAACCGGATGTTTTGGATGTTGTCTTGGTACGTTGTTATGGAGCAATTGTGCTGTGTGTAACAGAAATTAATTGTGGCAACGACGTTGCCGCGTAGGAAATATCGGCTCTCGCATTGGCATGTTGTCTTCCTGACTTCTTGCACCTGATAAAATTGTTCAGCTACTTGTGATTGGTAACAAATAGAACGCAGAATTGTGTAAACCTTTGTGCAAATTGAAAAGCAATGCGTAACTTCGAGATGCCTGCTTGGCAGGTCGTAAGTTTCTTTATACTTCATTATTGCACTGCTTTACTTAATTGAATAATTAATAAACAAATTAAAAGAACACCTGTTCTCATTTGATCAGCGGAGTTAAGTTACGCTTTGTCTTATAAGATGGGTGACCGTCTCTAATGCGCCTATGTCATTGTTGACATTCTTAATGCATTTGAATAGTGAGTTTACTGAAATACTTTGTTAATGATAATAATAAAGAACTTTTAGAAAACTAAATAAAGATATTTAGGAATCATGGAAAGTTGTGGATAAAAAGCAACTGGATCTTGGAATTGCCTGTAAAAGCAGATAATAATAATTTTGTCTTTATTCCATTAACTTCTACTTAAAAATTGTAAAACAATTCTTTTGTAGTATTATCTCATAAATTCAAAAGTTTAAGCAGTATTTCAAATGGTACTTGCTCGGGACATCTTCTATAACGAAAGATTTAAAAACAACAAAAAAGCTACGAAGGAATTGCAGCAGATCACCATAAATACAGTAGAGCCTCCCGTATCCGATCCCCATTATCCGAAGATCCTAATATTCGAGCGTTCTATTATCCGAATGCTCTATTATCCAAACAGCCCTTTCGTAAAAATTTATGTGATTTAGCCGCCAAAAAAATATGGAATCCTTAAATATTGAAACAAACTGTCAATTTTGTTGCTTGCTATTTCAATAAATGAAGGTTAATACAAAGTGATTGTTCTATTATCCGAAAATTCTGTTATCCTGCCACATTTGTTTCCCTATTAGTTCGGATACGGGAGGCTCTACTGTATTAGCAATCATTATAACCGATATGAACAATTAAATCGGCTACATGATCCACGATGATCCATATTCTCGTTCAAGTACCAACAAAAATGGCTAATGTAGATGTTAAGGTGTTAATAAAACTATAAAATAGAGAAACAAAAAATATTTCAACAGCAAACTGTTACATACTGTAGTCTTTTACTCAAGACCTCAGCTGTTAGCAAAGAAAGCAGACTGCGCTGTTTCTCCGGTTCACAATCACGCTATTTGTCTCGACTCTCCAGTTGTATATTCCAGCGTTCTCCATGAAACAGCAAGTGGTGCACAGTTGACAGAGCTGTCACCGTTACTTCAAAGCGAGCCGGGTACACGTCGCTTCGTTTACCTCCGCGCCGTCAAAAAGGTTAATAACCTCGAATTTTTCATTTCTTCGGCTTCCACTTCTTCTTCGTGTGCCCTCCCGAGGCCTGGCTCGATCGGTCCCGCTCCTTCGCCTCGGCCGGACGAAGCGGCCAGGAAGATCCTTGAATTTCGCGAGCTTTTTCTCGATCTCGTAAAGCGGTCGAGATAATGAAATCGTGTCGTATTTGCCCGCTCGTGGCCCGGGGACAGCTTTGAGGTAACAGTTTCCTCGAAAAGCGCCGTAAACAGGCTAAAATGTGGTCGCGGACATGCAGCGAATGGTAATGGCCGAACTAACGGTGGAATTCCTGGAAACGCTCGCTACTTTCAAGACCTAACGCCGCGTTCTCACAGAACTACCTTGCCCTTTTCCACCGGCCGATTATGGTACCCCCTTCGTCCTCGAATATGTTTCCGTTTTCCAGCACCCCCTCCACGGCCGGTTAACTTCTTCGAGAAGTCGTTTGGCTCGCCCTTATCACCGATCCTGTTCGTCTTATCTGCGACCGTCGTACTGTTTTCCTCGCAAATTAGAATCTTGATCGCCCTCCGTGTTAACGAGCCTCGAATTAAAGGGCGAGTGTTTATTTTCACCGTTCATTTAAGGGGTGGGAGTTTAAATAAGTCGTGGAGAGGCGAGTCTTTGGAAAGAGATTTCGAGGTTTCGCTAGTTAGACCCTTTGACGTTGAGAACTCTTTGGATTTTTTCTTGAGAGTCCTAGTTTCGATTAAAAGAATATCTAAGGTTGAGCAATGCACTTATAATCCTGATTGAAGTACAGAGTAAACAGGTGAATCGTTTTTCCAACTGAAATAAATTCACTTCTGATTAGATTAATAAGGTCATACAAAACTAGAGAAAGGGTAATATAGAAATGGTAACTTTATTGTTACTCTCAGAGATAAATTTATTTCAGCTAGAAAAACGATTCAATTTTTTTCAACTATATTTAATCAAGTATGAACTTATTGATATTAAGCAAAAACATTTGAAAGAAAGTTCACGAATCTCTGAAGAATGTAATACATACATACTATGGCCATTAAACGTTAGCTTTGTCGACGCGTACGTGTTTGTATCCTTGAAAAGTTTAATATTTACATGGTACAAGGTTTTGAATAATTGAGTCGTTTATTATTGAAAGGGAGTATGTCCATATTGTAAAATTTTACAGCAGGCAATAAAAACTTCCTAATTTTCTTCCTGGACATATGAACCCTTTCATCAACAAATAATATTTTCAACTGCCCCAAACCTTGTATAGAAGTTAGGAACGAGCCCTTTTAACTCTAAACAGGGCTAGGCATCTACAGTTAGAAAAACGCATAACTTAATTTTCCCAAAATGTGAACAGACGCCCCTTCAATAATAAACGATTCAATTAAAAGTCAGTCGATTGAATTAAATTGAACTACTTGGAAAGTAATAATGTTTCCAGCATAAAACTAATACAAGTATGAACGTAATTAACATTTCAACAAGTTCAATGTCACGTATTTTTAAATGATTTTTTCGTCAAACATGAAATAGTTTCGACTCTCGTGAGAGGGTGAGAAAAAAAGACAAGGTCCGACAACGTCGATCACTATTATCCCCCGAGCGAGGTCGTTCGACGGAAACTTAGGTTCCGCGGGGGAGAAGAAACGCGACGGCTTCGATTTATCTTTCGTTCGGACGCTCCATCTCGTTAACGGGAACTTTTGGCACCGCCATTAAATTCCAGCGAAACCCTTCCGACGAGGGAAACTCCGACAATCGGGAATTTTAAACCGTGGAAAAGTTTCCGGGTTTCCCACCGCGGCCGAACCGCGTGAAACGTCGATCCTTGCCGAGTTTCTTATTCTTCGACCATTGAAACGTTTCGTTCTATTCTTTCTAAGTTGATAGGGGATGCTATGGTCGGGTTAGTGGAGTTTCATTTGCCTCCTGCTGGGAATAGAAACTTTTTGATATGGAAATAGGGCATTCGGTCTTATTAGTCTATTTAGGAAGTCACAGGATTTTCAAACAATTTATGTTATAGCATGTTCAGTGTCTGTTGGTCCGCACATGTATATTTCGAAACAAATGTAAAGAGGAGTTTCAAGCGGTTTTGGCAACTGTTACATGCAAAACAATTGAATGTTCAGAATTTTCAATAATTTTGTACAAACTGATTAGATGAACGAAATATTGTTTACATAATATTATAACAATTTCATGAAATGTCTAATGCATACAATATTTAGATCTTTTGTAGTATTACCTGATAAAAAGTTGTGGAAGTGGAGGGACGTTCATCTCCATACATTAATCTCAATTTCATCCAAAAATGACCCATCCAGACCATAGACCTTGCAACCATGGTTTTAACAATAGGAACAGTAATATTCTGTAAAATTAATTAAACGGGTACAATTTAGAAATTAACGAAATGTGGTGGTCTGAAATTAAATAAAAAATAATTATTTTACATTATATTTTCAGTTTTTTTATCGAAAGCTATTCTTCAGTATTCTTCTTCGAGCATAGAATAAGTAATATGAAGAAAACGCGCAATACATTATCCGAATTTTCTTTTAGTCGAACATACATGCCTCCCTGGTAATTCGAATATTGTACATTATACTGTGTATGTTTTATAAAATCAACAACGACATTACTTGTGGGATAACCCGATATCTCTATTTTCCTCGTGGAAACCTTTTTTCCGTCAATTACACAAAACTTCAACGCAAAACGTCTAAAATGACTCAACTTCTCGTCAATTTTCCTCGAATTTATACAATAACTCAATATTTTCCATTTTCCTCGTATAATTCTTATTCCAATCAATTATACGAAATTTCAACGCAAAACGTTCAGAGTGTCTCAATTTCTGGACAGTCATCTCCCAATTTATGCGATAACCCAATATTTTCCTTGTGTAATTCTGTTTTCTGCCAATTAAACGAGATTTCAATGCATGACGTCCAGAATGTCTCAAGCTCTGGTCAATTTTCCTCGAATTTATGAAACAACTGAGTATTTTCCATTTTCCTCGTATAATTCTTATTTCCGTCAATTAAACGAGATTTCAACGCAAAACATTCAGAGTGTCTCAACTTCTGGACAATCTTCTCCCAATTTATGCGATAACCCAATATTTTCCGTGTGTATTTCTGTTTTCCGTCAATTATACGAAATTTCCACGCGAATCGTCCAGAACGTCTCAAGTTCCGGGCAATTTTCCTCGATGCACGGTCGATCGATGATTTCGCAAATTCGCGACGGACGAGGTCGGAGAGAAAAGTCAATTCGCAGGGCTCCGTTCAGGGTCATTGAGTTCTGGTCCATAGGAAGCGGGAGCATTGTTCGAAGGCTTCCGTTCTGTTCGTGGATGGTTCACGTGTGCCAAGGTTGCCGGTAATTCAGCGAGAAACTGCGATGCAATAAAAAAAATTTACGTTCGTCTCGAGACTCCAGAGCGGAGCGCGTTCCCTTCCGGTTACGTTTTTGTAACAGTGTATTTGCCGGACGGGCGAGTCTCGGGGAAAGCTTAAAAGCGGCAATGGAGGATGATTTAAGGAAATCGCCAGCCGGAAGCTGAAACCCTTTTATGAGAGCTTGATCTCCTATTCTAGTACTATGGTAACGTGATTCTGCTTGCTCGTAATCTTCTCGACGAAATAGATGCTACCCCTTAATCGATAATTAACTCTCTGCAGTTCATGCCAGCAAATGGAGGACATCGAGAATTGGAATTTTATTTATTGTAATACGTAGTGAAAAGCATTAATTTCAATTTTTAGAGTAGCCAGTCGGTAGTATTAAAATCATAATGGTGAAAACGTATTTTATTCAGTCACGTGCATGTATTTCTACATTATTATTGCAATGATAAATTTGCTCAAAATTTTGTTGAAATCAGTAGTTATTTGACTGCACGACATTTCGGGACCGGTTATGGCAGTCAACGTGTTAATTATCTAAAGTATACTTATCTGGAGAAATTTCTGATATAAGAAGCATTATTTTCAGATCTTTCCGATATGAAAACAATCTTCTCGAAATTACATTTCAGTGTCTTAACCTCTTCATGAGTACCGGTACATATGTGTAGATTTCAATTTTTTTAATCCACATATCGTTAACAAAGATACGTGTATTAAATAAACACACATGTGTGTCTCACCTTTCTAAGAAATTTCTGATCTTATTTTTATGTAGTAGTTATCAACTCATGAACAAATTTAAATCTTCTCCTTGGCCTTGGTGTATTCGTCCTTCGAGAGGTTAACTAAAGCATCAAATTATTGAAGAAGGAAAGTATATATTTGTATGAACATTTGCAGTCTAGCAATTAAATTCAGATTTTATAAAGGGCACAGTTTTATGTCCAATAAAAGTGCTTTTATACTCCCTGAAAGCGTTTGACTCTTGAATATTTCAATGTGAACTCTGACATTCAATCTCTCTACGTTCAGATTCTCACGAACAATAGGCATCATTGATCCAAATATTTCCTACATTCTGTGAAATCACACAATTTCAATGAATTAAACGCTTTCATGAAATCTATTTAAAGCTTTCGAACTTGTTCAAACTCAACGTACTCGAACACAAAATTAATAGACTACCGCCATTTCTTATACACTCTACATAAACTAGATACACCCAATTAACTTCAACTAATCACGGTAAATAGGAACTGTTATTAAACTACTCAAAAACAAAAGATTCGCTCAACGAAATTCTCATCGTTGCATAAACACAAATTAAGATGCAGAATTCATCCTGAATAGCGAATGGAAATAAGAACAAAAATAACAAAAATTTAATTCTTTTCGTCAAGACGTTCAAATATTTCCTAAAAAAATTGTAGCACGTTTTCCGGTCGTTTCACTATTAAAAATCCGTCGTCGTACATAGACAGACGTTCCACCGCCCCTGAAATTCAGGAATGACAAATATCGGAGGGCTGGAATCGCGTTAAACGAAGTATGCAAACGAAATTGGCGTGCATCGGGACAAAGAAGATTCTAGTGGCCGCGACGAACGGAAACAGAAGAATGCGAGGAGGAAAAGAAGAAGGGGTCCAGAACAGGTGCCAGGATTCTACCCGTTGATGCACGTAAATAACAACGTCTGGTCTCATACCATAAAACAAACATACACTCCATACCAACAAACCGAAGGAATTCTCGAATTCTTACGTAAGCTCGAAACGCCTTGATAGAGTGTTAATGGCGATAAAAAATTTATCCTTAAAAGAGACAGTCTTTGCAAACTATCGAAGGATAAACACAGTTGAGCAATCTTGCGAATAGGAGTGTGTTCAATCGTAGGTATTAACATTTTAGGCGTTGAATCAAGAAGAAGTATTAATTTATACTTAAAACAAGGCGCATTTTGTCAAATAAGAGTATAGAGACGAGATGTATTCTGAAAAACAAACATTATTAATTTATTATTGAGAACTAATTCTGAAGCAACGAGACTTTAAATCAATTATACAGGGTTGGATTGTTAAAAAAAAAAATTCCAGAATTACAAGGAAGATAATATGTATAAAACAGAATAAAAAGACTTTAGTGAACAAATATCAAAGCGTCAAGATTGTTCGAGTAATAAAGAATGTTTTCCATAATTTTTCCAACATGACTAACTTTCTTATGTCAACATAATGAATCATTACGATGCGAATTTCACGTTCCTGAAACTCTAACAAGTATGAGAAGTATTTTCGACCGAACGTAACATGAAGAGATTAATTTATATATTTAGGAGTACTGATCGAAGTACAACTCTTCTGGGTGTCGATGAAGAATTTTGAAGATTTTATTGCGGTCTTACTGTTGCTAGTTGATGAAGTTCCTTGTCCTCAGGTAGACTTTTGAGCTTCAGGTTGGTACCATCTAATTTTTTATTTTTTAACGTTGTTCTTTCGAACTAGATGTTCCTGAAGATTTTTGAAGTCTCTATTCAGGTTTTCCTGTTACTGGTTAATAGGAAGTGTGGATCAACAGCATGTAGGTTTTCATTTTTAATACTGGTCCCTCGAACTAGATGTTGCCGACGATTTTTGACGTCTCCATTCTGGTTTAATTATTATTTATTAATAGGAAGTTTAGATGGATTGCATCTGCATTTCCTTGTTTCATACTAGTTTCTCGAACTAGACGTTGCTGAAGATTTTTGAAGTCTCTATTCAGGTTCTACTATTCGTGGTTAACAGGAAGTCCAAATTGACAGCATGTACTTTCTGATTTTTCATACTGGTCCCTCGACCTAGACGTTGTTAAAAAATTCTGAACTTTTTATTCAGGTGTTGCTGTTGATTAGGTGGAAAATCCCTTAGATGAATTTTTGAAGTCTATATTGATACCAGCTACTTTTTCATTTTTAGTACTTCGAATTAGGCGTTGTTAAATAATTCTGGAGTCTTCATTCAGGTCTTACAGTTGATGGTCCATACGGATGCTGGTCCCTAAGTGAATTTTTAAACTTTAGACGAATACCATCTAGTTTTGCATTCTTTAGCCCTCACCGACCCCTTGTGTCAATTTGACACATCACTTTATTATTTGTGAACGATGCGAATAATCTAAACAACCATATGCTTGAATGTACAGAAATTTCATCCTTTTATTTTCAATAAAAGAATTTGCAAAATTTGACTATTTATCTTTCCATTATATTGACTCTTTACCATTCTGTCAGTTTGACACTAAGGAACAAATTAAGTTGGAAAAGTGAAGGACGGATGAAGGTCAATGCTGGTCCCTCGAATTAGACATTCGTAAAGAATTCTAAAGTCCCTGTTCAAATTTTACTATTACCGGTAAATAGGAATTGTAAACTAAATTCTTAAAGTCCAAATTGACACTATCTGCTCCTTCATCTCGTAATGTAAATCCCTCGAATTAGCAGTCTCTCATCAAATCAATCGCTCCTCGTCAAATTATCCAGTGGTACCCGGCCGGTCTAGCCAATCCGTGAACAATAAACCCTCGAATCAATTGTACCTGGAAACGGGTTGAGTGTCGAGGAGTTCGCGAAATAGATTCATCCTGATCGAGCGAGGAGGAAAGTCGCGTCGCGCTGGCGGCGAGCGGAAACTCAAGAATGCGGAGAGCGAAATAAAAGGACTCTAAGTCCAAAGGAGGATGCTGAGAGGGATGAGACCGCGAGCGAGCGAGCGGCAGGAGGATGAACAGAGTCGGACATCGTGAAGGACGGGACAGATAGAGAGAGAGAGAGAGAGAGAGAGAGAGAGAGAGAGAGAGAGAGAGAGAGAGAGAGAGAAAGGGATGACGACCGCGACGACGACAACACAACCGAACAAGGAGAAGAAGACGAAGGAGAGAAGGAACGAGAGAAAGCACACCAACGGAGAGCGAGAGAAAGAAGAAGAGGGAGAAAGAGAAAGAGAGAGAGAAGGAAGATGGCCTAAGGTAGCGAGAGTGGAATACTGGAATGCGCTCCCAGAGGCCATTTCAGTTCGATGTCCTCCGTTCGTTCTCCTGTCTTGCCCACTCTACGACCCACCATCTTTTCCTCTTTCTTCTTCTTCTTCTTCCCGTGCTTTTCTGTACCATCACACGGTCCACTCTTCTTCGTGTTCCCGTGGTTCCTCCGTGGGACACAGCATCTTTCACCTAGGGCACGATCCTTGCCCATTAATCCTTCCGGCCTATCGGTCTTTCGCGACTTTGCAACGACACCGCCTGGTGTGACCTGAAAAATTTCGGACATGATCCACCGAGATCACGGGAATCACCGATCCCTCGACGGATGATCCTCGATTTTTATTCCCGGACCGCTGGTCGGAAGTTTTTCCTGGGATTCCTGCGGTCCCGGGATGAGAAAAGAGGATGTCGAGTGTTTGAGAGGTTCTCCGGAGAGGTTTATTTGATTCTCAGGTGATAGCAGAAGCGGAATTTCAGAATGGTACCGTGTGTTGAGTACCCAATTGGCTAATGGAATGCCACAGTGGAAACTGCCGTACCTGGTCAGACAAATGTTTGAAATATAAATCATGGAACAAATTATTATTTTACTCTTTGAACGCGTAGGTATCACCTAATATTATTGTTACAATATTAGTATAATCCCAAAATTGTGCAGGAGTTGTTAGTTATTTAATGAAATAAAATTTTACAGTGAACGTTTTAATGAATAATGGCATCATATTTCTATATAATTACGTTTCTTCTCCATTCTGGTGAAAATGATTAGCTACAAGTCTTGGAGTAAGTTAGGTGTATTTTAAACGCAATTTGTTACGGATAGCAATGTTCTGAAAAAGTATGGAATAATGTATTTATTTGATCAGTCTCGTGAAATTGATTAGAGCGGAGCAAATTTAATTTTGCTTCTTTTGCTTCTTTTTCAGTTATATTTACTTCAAACAATAGGATTTAGAAAACTATAATGTTAGTTTATTAGGTGATCCGAATAGTTCGTAGTCGATGGTCCTATTATTATTTTAACAATAAAAGTTATATTCAGATCCTCTATGGAAAATTGAAAATGAACCTTGACGAACATTTGCGACAGACAAAATGATTCATCTTTCTCAGAAGCACTTCCAAGTGTAAGGACACAGAAATTAGGCACCTCAAGGTCACTTCACACTCTTAATTTCATCAAACGCTTTATACTCTGCTACCATATTTAATATTCATCTGAATTTTCAAAAAGATAACATCTTCAAAGTAGCAATCCACACGTGCTATATTGTAGTGCGATTAAGCGATTACGAAGTGACCTTGAAATGCCTATACTCTCAATGTCGATACTACTACATAATTACTTTCCTAAAATACACCAACGAACTATTCAGCCTGCAATGTACTAAACGTATCAAATGGTTCACATTCCACAGAAGAATTTGGGTAAACAGAGTCTAGGCACTTCAAGGTCACTCCACTCTCCCGATTTCATCAAATGCTCTGTACTTTGCTAACATATTTCCTATTAATCCCAATTTTCAAAATGATAAGATCTTCAAGGTAGCAATCCACATGCGCTACATTCTGGTGCGATTCAGTGACCTTGAAGCGCCTACTCTCGAGGTGCATACCATAATTATTTTCCCAGAATACACTAACCAACCGCTCGGTCTAGGTACTAAAAGAATTGAGTCACTGCTTCTTCACCGAACGAATAATAATTAGCGTATCGAGTTTGCTCAGCAGATTATTTCCCCGGGTAGCTGTTTTTCTCTATTCCGTGGCTATTTTTGAGCGGTTCGACAGGAATTTCGAAAGCAGACGGAACGCGTGCGTGTCCGATTATGAATAGACCGGTCGAAAAATATCGATGATAAATATTTCATGACGCCGCGGTATCTTCGCGGTTATCTGGGACCACGTTCTGCATTCTACGCTCGCCGGATGGGAGCGTGGTCTTTCAGGCTGACCTTTCCAGGTATTTCCACCGCCGTTCCAACTGCAATCAGAAAAATCTGAAATATGCGAACGCCGGCGAGCGTATCGGCGTTAACGCTCGAGCATCGTACATTCTAAATATACACAAGCTCTGCTACATAATGGTAAACGCGGGAATACGTAAACGTTTCTCGGCCGTCGAAATTCCAATTTGCGTCGTCAGGACGAACACGGGTCGCCCGTCCTCCCTCCCCGACCATAATTGACCAACGAGGATAATTAACGGAGGAAATTAAATGCAAACACTTGCCGTCAGATGCTCATTATGCTTCGTTTCGATGTGCACCCAAGGACTGCCGATCGACGTGATTCCCGTTGCGCGAAGTTTAACTGAGACATTTGTGGACAACGGGACATGTCTGAGGGGCTCTTTGTGCTTTTTGTACATACGATATGACGTTTTGCGTGCTTCGTTAGAAGCTAATAGGGGCCTATAGGAAAGCCTGGTTAATGTTCAAGCTTCATTCGGGTTCAAGATGCAATAATCTTTTAAATAAAGAGTTTAACGTCGCATCAGCTGCACGTAGGTGGTTATTAGCGATGACGCTATGGGATGAAGATTCTATGGGGAATTAGATTTTGATATCAAGCATTGAGTCTCTTCGGAAGGAGAATACTCTTAATATTTGCCCTTCATAATTCATATTTTCATCAGAGTTTGTTTAATTTGAAATTTAGAACGTGGCTCGGTATACTTAGGACAGTTTAAAGGTAGGTGCTTCACAGTTATTTGATAGTATACATTACAAATTGGGGGGATTTAGATAGTAGGTATGAATGCGTAAGCCTCGTGTGGCCTATTCTGAGTGAGACTAATACTATTTATACTTTCCGATCCAGATTTGTAGTCCTTATGTTTTTCAATCTTTATTTAACTCTCTCATCGTGGATTATATATTTTCAGCTTCAATATGGTTTTTCCGTTAGAATAATTATTAAATAACTCAGGAAATGAACTTGCAAAATTATAATATTCTCCAGACGTTGTCTGCAAGAGAATAGATTGGGACACTCCGATTCCACTGGTGTTTCAAACTGGCTTTACGTGTTCTAACATTGACACAAGAAATTATTATATTATGTGAGACATGTCATATTCAAGAACATGTTCTCAACAACTGTCCTCTGGTGGTGAGTTACAGAAACTCAGTTCTACCAGTAAAAAGTAAAAACTACAAGTTAAAGCTGTTCTTTTTATACCAATAACCCCAACTGGCAAATTTTGCGTGGTGTCATTGTTGCAGCGAATGAGCGATATGTGTCCCGTTAGTATCAAAAGGGTTAGAAGCTGTCTGACTTGTCAGCATCAGCCTGCAGCGTTGCTGCTAGAGGGTCAGCTGCTCGAATGTTAGGCAAATGCAATTTCCTACACAGACAACCATAGTACAGCTTACAGTAGCTCGCAGAATCGAATAGCACACAAGCTTTGTACCTCGCGAAATCCAACAGTACGCATCAGTTTTCACGGAGTCGGCCGGGAAGGATCGTCTGTTAGGCGTTAACGCGGCAATTAGGCGAGCAGTGGACGTGAAATGGCGTAGGGGCCATTCTCACGCCTTCGATTGATAATCTGAATCGGTGTAATCGGACGTACGGTGTGATCGACGCCCAGTGGAATCGCCTGGCACCGAGTTTCCCTAGCGGAGGATCGTCGCTTTATCGTCCGCGACACGTGTCACCAGGCACACGCACGCTTTATTCGTCCCTCGGTCTACCTTATCTCACAGGGATATTGTTACTAGCGTCGCGAATCGTACCAAGCCGTGTGCGCCTGTGTCTCCACGTGTGTCCCGCGCTAGCTGCTGTCAGCAACCAGCGATAAACGCGAACATTCCGGCCTCGACAGCCGATCCGACGCTTTGGAACCGACTCGATCCTTCCTTCTGCTTCGAGAATGCCATTTCAATTTTGCGCGATCCTCGTGCTCGTTGTCGGGACGTTCTCTTTAAGACCGGAGGAATTTCAGTTTGAACTTCTGAAGTTCGGATTCGGCCTACCGGGTGGTGAAGAATTCTGAAGATTTCTATTGAGGTCTGCTTCTATTTGATGAAGTTCCTTGTACTTAGGTAGAGTCCTGATCGACATGTGCATTCTCGGTTTTTAATGCTCGTTCTTTGAACTAGACGTTGCTGAAGAATTATGAAGCCTCTACTCAGGCTTTACTGTTGATGGTTCATAGGGAACCATCTTTGTGTGAAGTTTTCAAGTCTTAATTGACATCTACCTTTGTATTTTTTAATGCTCGTTCTTTGGACTAGGCGTTGCTGAAGAATCCTGAAGTTTATTGCTGATGGTTGATGGAGACTATTTTCCTTAGGAAGAATTTTGAAGTCTGGATTGATACCATGTGTTTATTCATTTTTTAACGCTGGTTTTATCAATGCTGCTCTATTCATGTTGTTGGTGGTTCATAGATAGCCTCGCCCCTGGGGGAATTTTTGAAGTCTTGATTGACACCATCTACTCTTACATTGTTTAACGCTGGTCCCTCGAACTACACATTGATAGAGGATTCTGAAGCCTCCATTCAGGACTTACCGTTGATGGTTCATAAAAATTCTTATCCTTAGGTAAATTCTTAAAGACTAGCTTAACTCCATCTACCGATCTCTCGAACTAGAGTGACCACGTAATTGATCAAGTGAATCCGTCTTTTCAAGTACCTTTTGTTTAACACTATTTTAGGACATTGTACTTCAAAGCGAGGTTACAGTATTTGTAAGAAATTACCTTTATGATATGCCTCGAAAAATTTGTAGTTGACCTGGTTCACGCCTAATTTAAAAGAAATGTAATTATGGAACTATTCGATACATTTTTTGAGTCACTGTAAATTTTTCTGGAGAATACCGAAGTCCTTCTTCATGTCTTACTGCTGCTGGTTGATCGAGATTGTTGTCCCTGGATTGATTTCTATAGCTTTGATTGACGTCATCTAATTTTTTATTTTTTTTTAACTCTGGTCCCTCGAACTAAATGTTGCTGAAGAATTTTGAAGTCTCCATTCAGGCCTAACTATTGCTGGTCGATACACTCTGTTATTTCTGTGTAGATATTTGAGGTCTCGATCGACACCACATACCGTTGAATTTTTTTTAACAGCTCCACTAACTAAAATTGATAAATTCCGAGTGTGAACCATAAAGACTATCAGCGTTATCTTTATGGTTACCCACGTTTACGACAGGACGTGACGAAATGTCTATTTTTAAGCATTCAGGTCTATAAGTGTCAAATGCTTAATCTTCCATGGTAATTAACGTGGAACGTTGTGAACTTTCATACGGAATTCACGCTGCTCTGAAACTGCCATAATAAAGCGGCGAAATTGACGCAATGAGGGATCTCGTCATGGTCTTACCCGGTTTTACAACTGCGTTATTTAAAATATATTGTTAAACTATATAAATCATGAACAAATCCATAATACCTTTAGAACTATGTAGTACCTGAAAATACCTTGTACCTTGATTTGAAATATTTATATTAATCAGTATTATGTCGAGATTCGTTTAACAAATAATTATGCTTGAAGTATATTATCAAACTATAAAAATCGTGAACGAATCATAGTATTTCTGGAATTGTACAGTACCTAAATATGCTTCGTACATTCATTCAAAATATTCATATTGTGTACTATTAAATTACAGCAATCGTAAACAGATACATACTATCTCTATTGGTGGTCCAGAACACACCTAAAGCTACTGCAGGTCCTCTGATGAAATAACCACAGCAATCGATGCCGAGTTATATAAAAATAATAATAATAGTATCACTAAAACCGATCAGTACCTGAACATACCTTGTATTATAATTTTAAGTATACATATTGTTAACTATCACGAGGACGTTCATAAAAATTTCTAATAGTAAATTCATCTTCAGAACCGCACACTAGAATAAATCATTCTTTTTTTGGTATGTACCATATGATCAATAATCTCCAAATTTTGTTGTATAAAATCAGGAACAGTGTATACACCTCCAGATTGATTAACCAACCTTCATGAATGAATCCTTCAATGACACCGATCAATAAAAGATCAAAAGAGTCCCACGTTGCTATGTTTTCCTGCGTATAATGTATTCCACCAACATAACCGTACGATCACCGTATTCTTCGCGAACGATGAGTTGACGTAACTGTACCGTTTCTACCGCGTCATCGCTGACATTTTTACATGAAGAAATTAGGGAAATCCCGGCCCGTATGGAACGCACACACTCGTGTGTATTCTTTGGAGAAAGTTTCATCGAGTTTCTACTCTGTAAGATAGACAAATTGACTCTTACGAAGGTTCGAACCTTTTGGAATGAGGGAGTACCTCTAGGGCTCAGATTTCGGTGTAGGCACAGAAGAAAATTAATCTGTAATCCGAGATCCGTCAGATACATTTATAAAGATATTTGTCATTGATAAAAATATCTGCTATTATTCACTCTTAATTTGAAAATTTATGGGTACCCATAAATCGGTATTATTTCTCTATGAGCTTGTAAATAATTAGAAGACAGATGGAGACACTTCTGATCTTCAGATAGATGACTTACAATTAGAGTCAAGTATCTACTATTTCGAAATGAAAAGGAGCAGGATGAACTTGCCGTAGGTCTTCGTTAACGGTAGAAAGACTATGTGAGTCGGTTCTTGCAATTTCCGTTGAATATAAGTAGAAATCTTTGGACCTTAGAGGCTTAGATTTTGTGACGATTAATGTGTCAGTGAAATACGCAGGATGTCCCATTTAATTTGACCACCTTGAATATCCTCTATCCTTGAAGATACAAAGTAATGGTAAATGTTATGATCGGCAGCAAATTGTTCACAAGGTCGTCTCATTCAAGACTCCAAGGTCATCGATGTTTCTTTAGAAAACGGGGATTTTTATTTTTCTCGATGCAATATTGTAGCTAACATCGAGACGACTCCAATAGTCTCTAGTGAGCCGCTTTTGTATGACCTTGTGCAAGAGTATGCGTTCAAATAAATCGGAGCTTTTGAAATTCTCAATCTCAAATTAATTTTCTTCCAAATAAAAACGTTCAGACCTCTAATACTTTCGAATTGAAGCCACACGCTGAATTCTTCCTGACGATTCAGGCCAGTCCGTGTATAGGCGAATCATTCTCGTGTGCTTGCTTCGATAGAAAGCAGAGAAATATTAGTGTGTAATACGGTGAAATGCGTGGGTCCGATTACGATAAAACCGTGTCGAGGAGGTAATTAGGAACAGTCACCGGTATTCTTCGTGAGGCTGCTTGTTTACAGGGAAAACTGGTTGCAACGGTGATAAAATATGGATAAGGATTACGTAAAGGACTTTACCGTGTTCCACGGTACCGCGAATGCTTCATCAGCTTACGTTTCTCGCGAAAATACAAGAATGTACAATGAGTATACACAGGGTGCTCCTAAAAATCTCTCGTCAAACTTTACCTGTATATTCTACTGTTGTTACTGACGAAAAAAAATATTAATAATTGTTAAAATACAATTCGCTGACATCCAACGTGCTGATCAATTAAAACGACGTTGAAAGCTTGTAATTCTCTGACTTGGAACTTCAACCTGTCAGCTGTGATGACGAGTATACTCGTCATGCGAAAAAAGTAACTGCCACTTGCTATTTGAATTAAAGTTTTAGTGAAAAATAAACATATTCGTAAATTTCAGGCATTTCAGAATATTTTGAGACAAGAATGAAATTAGAAAAAAAATTGTTTCCATGTTTTTGATTTTACTTGTTTTTTCAATGATCAATGTTTAACTTTTGTCAGTAATATAAATGAATTTGAGCAATAAATTATTCATTTTTTAAAAAAAAACCACTGCCATTTCGTTATGATTTAATTCAATTTTACAACAGCTGCATGTACTCTGCGCTTGACGAGTATATTCGTCATCTCTTCATTTCTGTGACGCACCATAGGTACACACTTTCAAAATAGGGCTACACAGCTGACAGGTTGAAGCCTCATAACTGAAACACACACCATTTGCATAACGTTAATAAACATAAAATTATCTATGTTAATTCGAAAGAAACAAAAACACGGAACGCTCGTCGAAAATATCTGAATAGACTAAAGAGAAGAAAAAGGAAGGAAGAATCATGAGTATCGTGGAACAAATTGATGGAGTGCCGTTGACAGTGACTCCACTGACCTTGGCGAATTTCTAGCACTTCCTCGTCAGCATGATTTTTCATTCGGCTAATTGCGCAAAACGGTTTTCTAAACTGTCGCTGGCGTTCGTTGTTTGCATAAATCTTCATTCGAATGGTAATCGATGCGTGGTTTAACGCGTTTCTTCACGCCGTAATGAATCGCCGGCATCGCGGAACGTTCTCCCCATTACACGTGCACGTGATTCCCTGGAATTTCCGCGTCACGGTTCGATTCGAATCGAAGTCGATTCGGTGATTCGAAACATCCACCCACACCTCGATCGAGCCTCTCGCCGATTAATCGAGCTTCCTCGTTCTTCGGCGTCTTCTTGCACGTAAATGTTCAAATTCTATTATCAGCCGGCTTATTTACTTCTGTTTCACCGCTCACTCGCCATAGGAATTTAATTACTTTGTTTACACGTTCAGTGCCGCAGTGGAAACTCCTATACCCGGTCAGACACATTATGATCTACCGTTTTAACACTTTGACGACCGCAAAATGTTTGCAGATACTGATTATCTTTCAGCATTTTTACAACAATCCTTAAGTAACAAAACATTTTACATGAGTCTCTTTATATTGAATATTCTATAATGTCTGCTTTATTAGTACCTGAATGTTTATTTGTCATCAGTGATGGGTATGTTTATTCGCTTATATTTTACAGGTGTTCCATTCAAAGTAACAGAAATCACGTGTACGTGACAGCGGCCATCAGAGTGTTAAGTATAAATCGAGAACGAAAAAGATATTTTATTATTTGAACGTGTAGTGCTTACTGTGTATTATTATTATAACAATGAAAATGCTGAAAATTGTACAAGAATCACAGTTATTTAATGGAATAAAATCTGAGGCGCCGGTCACCGGTGACGAACTCCACAGCAGTCAACGTGTTAACTGATGAATGGAATAGCGAACATAAACAAGTGTATTACAAATGTTTTTTCATAAATTTTTTGCGGTACAATATAGAAGATGTGTTGCCAATAGCTGAAGAGAAAAATTAATTTTAATATACAGTTTATCACAGATGTAGTACGCACAGAAGTATTCAGCCAGCGATGGAGGACACTTGGAAACAGAAGAAAAATTATGTACAGAAAATAAATTAACATATAGTTGGATAGTCTAGACTTTTAACAATTGTTTTGTGTCAACCTGGCATTGATTTAATTCGTGGTGTTCGGATAATCGAAGTTTGACTGCATTAATGTTAGCGAAATATTTTTTACTTAAGAGTTTGTTAACTACTGTGTATCCTGTCAGTCCGAATAATTTTTTAAATAACCAACGTGGCCTGCAAATTTTTACAGATGCATTTCTTACTCATTGTTAATATTCGTTTCTGAGTCAATATTCGCTATTCTCGTGTAAGTCTCAAGATCCGTATTAAAACTATAAAATTCTGTATTAAACTTATATTATAATTGTTACTTATAAAACAATTGCATCGTTGCTTGTAAAACAAGCAAGTGAGTAAGCTGGTCTATTTTATGAAAAGGTTCCTACTACTGTTAACACCTTCATGATTAATTTATTTTAATTAAATAGCATACGTGTCAAAGATAAATAACAAACATTCAGATACACATACAAATTAACATTGTAAAATAATCGACATACACACACTAACATAAAATCGTTAGACAAATTGTTAAGTCGAAGAGACACTTAGACAGCAGTGCCAATCGGACCATAGTCGAAAAAAATACGTCATACATTAGGGGCTGGTCCACGTGGTCACCGTAACCATAATTTCGTACGTGACTCCGTTGAGCAGAGTATCCTAATTTCCCCTGGAAATAGTTTCACGCTTCAAGGCTCGATGTCTTCGTTCATTGACGCAACGGATCGTTCTGAACGCTCGAAATTAGAATTCTATGCCATCCGTGGGAAGGATGGACGACAGCGTGAAACTTGAACAGTTTGGCATCTCGGTCAGGTACCCTGTACAACAGCTGATACCTGTGACCTTCGATGCTGACGAAGGTAGCAAAAAATGAAGGAAACGATGGCGAGATATCGATAAATTCAACGCGATAGCCTGATAACCAGCGTAGCTATTAGCACTGCTAACGAACCACTCCTGGGGATCAAGGTTGTCTGCTGCTCCAAGGTTGACGTGATTCCAGCATCCAGTGCATCGATAGGCATTTGTCTCGAAGTGTAACAGAGACAAGGACTAGACCATGGTCGCCGAAGGCTCGTTAAAGGAGCCAGAAGCTACGGAAATCAGAGTGGCTTAGGCTGATCGGAAATACCTGAAACCTAGCCGATTGCGTTAGAGATGCAAGCTCTGTGGATTCTGGATTAACCTGGTCCTACTCTTTGGGTCAATTGGAATTAAGATCAGTCTAGTTATTTATTATTAGACTGCGGATTTTCATGCAAATATACATCTTCAAACTTCTGCATTCCCTACGTTAGTGCAATTAAGCAAGTGACGCGTCAACATGACAGCAGTTGCTCCTTGAAATGTTGAAAATACAAATAAGTTACTAAATGTCCAGTATGTACCTACTTCAATATGTTGAATTGCATAAACATCCTCGGTTTATTTATTGTATTATTTATTCGTTTCTGTTAACACTTTGAGTGTTTCAGTCTTAGCTAACATCTTCGAAATTATTAGTGGTATTGAAAAAAGTTTTAGATAGGAGTTGAATGATTTTGAGGGGAGCATGAAGTGGTGATAAATACTTTTGTCATGGGAGAAGTGAACACTTTGATGACCACTAATATTTTACAAACATCAACCTCTTTTTAGACATTCTTCTAGGAATTCTCAAGTAGTCATCTCACATCATTGCCGTTGCAGTGAATATTCTACAGTTTCCACTCTATCAGAACCTAAAACATTCATTATATTATTAAAAATATCTAGTTTCTTGACACAGGTATTATCCGACTGAATAAAATGACGTACATACGCGTAACAGGAGCCATCAAAGTTTCAAGACATGCTTCTTTTTTCGATCCAACGCCAATGTACCTGGAAGAAACTTCTAACGTACAGGACGGTGTTCGACGGTGTTTGATTCTATTCTAAAATCCCGGTGAAAATTCCAGAACGTTCCGGAATAACAAACGACGTCGATGACGGAACTCGTCGCGCAGGCAAATCGATCGGGCCGGTGGCATTCGATCGGAGAACCGTGGAGACACGCACGTAATCGCGGTCCGACTCGCATAATTTATTTACCGTTCCGATAGCCGGACGATCGTTTAGCTCGAAAGGGATTACGTATTCGACCAGTTGTTGCGCGCCTCTAACAACATTCGGATCCGCGTTGAATTCGCGCGCACCGGCTCTCTAGAATTCAACGATTTATTGCCGTCGAGATCGGGAGAAGCGATTCCGGCTGGCTCCTCGCGTGGTTGAAATTTTATGGTCATTCACGCGGTATTTATAGCTCGCGGGACCAGAATTATAGTACGAAAGATTACGTTAATATTAATAGCGTTCTAGCGAAGCGAACCGCCACGGTTCTTGCGACAGAACCGTTCGGTTAGCCGATCGTTTTCTGTGTGCCTCCGCCGAACGACCGACCCGGGAGACACCGTCGAGGAAGTAGAAATTTCGAAAGCGGATGATCGCCGTTCGATATCGATAATTGCCGCGATTCCTCGCGGACTGATCGACCCGAGGCCGCATGGGGGACTCCTAGACCTGCTTCTTGTCGAGCATTTTATTCCGAACGCCGTTGCTGCGGACTTTCCCACTTTTTGGCATCTTTTTATTCTTCGGACTCCTCGGTTCAGCCTCGCCTATTTAGGAGAGTTCTGTTCGATTAGCATATATTCCTGTTTTTGAGGCTGATACACTGTAGAATGCAATTAGTATGTAAATAAAACGTGAAATATAAATAGACTGTCGTTCGTCTTTCGACGAGGATAATTTTAATAATGAATTTTTTTTTAAAACCTGTATGTACTGTTGTTCACGAGTAGCAGGATACTTTGAACTTTTGTCGAATGTGTGGTATTTTACCTGATTTTTACCATTTTTTAGGTAGTCCTGCGCTTTGTGTTCAAACTGAAGAGATGAACCTTGAAACACATTTGTCTTGAAAACAAAGCATCGTATCAGGAAATGAGTGCATGGGTTTTGTTCGATTAGCATATATTCCTGTTTTGGAGACAGATACACTGTAGAATGCAATTAGTATGTAAATAAAATGTGAGATATAAATAGACTGTCGTTCGTCTTCAGACGAGGATAATTTTAATATTGAACTCTTTTCGAAGTCTGTTAATACTTGATACTTTTCCGATGATGCGAAGATGACCAAATATATACTTATGGACGGTAGCGTATATTAGGACCTTGTCACATTCTGTCTCCTCCCCGATAATATAATTAATATTATTATTATTAACATTGTAAAAGCTCCTACTCTTAGTACCACCATGGCCACCACATCTACTTCTATTATTATCATTGTAACCATCACTATTGGCCCTACTATTAATCATTATTTTTTAACAGTTGTATATAAAATAGCAGAAGCCCATGTTCAACCCCTGTCCTCCACACTCATTATGTTTAAGGGCCCGTTCCCACTGCGGCTCAAATGTTCTCTCTCCTTGATGTTTTTCCGAGTCTTCCCAAGACGGAATAAACGTCAGTCTTTCCTTCACTATCTCCCTGTTCAAATTAACCAGTTTTGTCAATAAAATCATTAAATCGAGACAACGATCATCATTTATCAATTTCACTTCTCCAACCGGGACTAGGAACCAAATCACTTTTCGAACTATTTGATATACACAAATAGAAATTTTCTTCAATATAAAAATTTGTTAAATATATTTTAAGTATGTTGATGGTCGGGGCAAATGCTGGCACTTTTTGGGTGACAGGAGGACATTTAGGCTTACAGTGGCGTGCAGAAGTTTCCGGACACTTCATATTTCCAATCGTGCTTTAAACAATTCATAATAAATTTAGATTTACGTTCACATTAAAAAATGAAAAGGAGGATCATGCATTACATCTTTGTCTTCTGTTTGACCTATTTTGCAACATAATGTCTGGTTAAAACACAGTTTATTTATCATGAACAAAAGTAAGGGTACAAAATGTACTGTCCGGAAACTATTGCACGCCACCGTAGCTTTAGCTCTATCAGTATGTACGAGTATTTGTTGGAGTAACAAAAATAGATATAGGTCCATCAAATATACTACAAGAAAATTAAGACTGTGGATAAGAATCCCCGGTTGTAGGAAGCTACTGGTTACTGTAAGGACACCCGATGATGTCCTCAGCGCGACTAATTTTCTATCAGAATGGTCTGCATTCACTTTTATGACATGTTGCTTATAATATATCAACAAATTTTAATTATTGGTGTGTTTACACAGACTATGTCACATTTCTCAAGTCTCAGGCCTTAGCCTCATAGCACAGAACACGCCTGTAAGTGTCCTGCCATCGCTTTTGAAGCGTCCTGCATCGTCAGAGATAGGTTTCGCAATAAAATCATTATATCATTACATGGAAACGATCATCATTTATCAACCTCATTTCTCCGACCGGGACAAGGACTCGTATCACTTTCTCGGAAAACCCATACCTTGCAAGCAACGGACCATCACAGACCTCTTTAGTTTCGAAGCGCAGACCGCACCTGAAACGTTCTGCCAGCACCTTTGAATCATCTTGTATCGTCGGAGATTCGGTGTAAATTTGCGAACGCTTTGATGATCGGCGGCTGCTTCGATAACGCTGTTAATGACCGTGCTGGCCATTAGCCTGCCACCATCAAGGTCAATGAATAATCAGCTGTTACCAGGTAGCACCTGCGTGAGAACCCGCGGTCGCGAGGCTTCTTTAAATAACCAGAACTCGCGTATACGCACGGGAGTGGTCTGAACTGTCCCGGTCAAAAGCGCTTCCACTCGGAACAGGTACATTCCACACGGTCGTTCGAACAGGTACATTCCGTTGCAACCGTGATTAATCGCGACCAGACCGTGCAACAGACTCCTCGCTACCGCCTCGTGTAATTTACGAACGTTTATTAAGGGGAAGAATATTTTAATACGTCTACCTGTTGCGTCCGGGCCCGTCCGACGTATCGGGGCGAGCTTTTTTTCTGGCCAGATCCTTTTCGACTAATTAACGCGCGTTTATCGATGTGTAAAGTTCAACTTCCCTCGAGGCCTCCAGAATTTTTTCGGTGCTTTCTGATCTGTTTCTTCCTGGCAGGACGTTTTGGTTTGTTTAGGGACACGAGTCATGATGTATTTGCTCCAGTGCACGGCTGTTTGGTTGGGAATGATGTCAGCGAGGATTGGAATTTCTTACTCAGGCCGTCCGGTCGAGGTATGGGTTTAAATTGAATATTGTTTGTTGTAGTATTTTTTGTGGGGACTTATAGGCAGATCAGACTGTGGACGTCTTCGTTGTTTTAGATTAGCACTTTGACTGAGTGAATGTATTAATACAAAAATTATGAAAGTTAATGAGAATATTGATGATTCTAGATCTTAGAGGTAAAGAGAAAGTTAAGACAGTGGAACTCGGGCATACATAAATAAACAATGCCTTCGATAATATTACAATGAGACAAAATAGAATTGTTAATTATTATCATACATACAAAAGTTCATATGTTATGGCAGAGCCTGGCACAATTTAATCTTTTGACTGTAAGTCTCTGACAGAGGCGCTCGTCGTGTACTGTCGACGCCCATAGGCGTTTGGTGCATTGGCTCTCTACATAGTACTGCTGTTCGGCCGCACGCAGCGTTCGTCTCGTTTCCAAGCAGTCCGTGTTACAAAACGAGTGAAATAAAAAATATAGTTTGCAACATTTAAAGCATAAAATACAGTTTTGTCTAACAATTCCATTTCTTCAATTACATTAGAACAAAGTACAATATATATTTACATAAATATCCGCAATGATCACAGCCAGACTCACAGAACCGCCTCATTTATACGAATTTGTTATCCTATGTTAGCAAACAATCATTTTTAATTGCTCTCTGTGTTTGATTCTTTTGGAACGTGAGTACACGATTAGCCGAGAATTCTCATGTAACCAACTCGGAGTTTCTAATTCCATTTCGCGAAAATACGCACGGAGGATGACTTCCTAGCTCGAGTGTAGCAAGCAGAAGTTTCTCGAATCTTCCTATTCATTGGGACACGCTTTGTTCGTCCTTCATTTCCTCTTTGACGGATGCACACGCGTTCTCCGCTTAGGAGATCCCGGTATTTCCTTTGTTAAACATACGTCTTTGAAGTTTAGTTCGAAGCTTTTGTCGACGGCGTTGTAATTACTATACAAAGTATATGCATGTAGGAAAGTCTACGATTAAATTCTATTGTTCACCCGTGTTTCGATTATTTTCATCGTTGCTTCCAGGTACATCGACGTTACGGTATGTATTATGGATCAAACTTTCGACTGGATCGATCGATTATTCTGCTCGAAGTTCTGCAGACAATTGTAGGAATGTAGAATCTCTGATGTACGATCAGTTGTTATTCGAATGTTCTACTGTCCCAATGTTCTATCATTCGAATATTCTATTATTCAAATGTTCTGCTGTACCAATGTTCTACTATTCAAATGTTCTATTATTCGAACGTTCTACTGTCCGAATGTTCTACTATACAAATGTTCTATTATTCGAACGTTCTACTGTCCGAATGTTCTACTAATCGAACGTTCTATTATCTGAATGTTCTACTAATCGAACGTTTTATTATCTGAATGTTCTACTATTTGAACGTTCTATTATCTGTACGTTCTACTATTCTAACGTTCTATTATCTGTACGTTCTACTATTCGAACATTCTATTATCTGAATGTGCTACTATTCGAACGTTCTGTTATCCGAATATTGATGCGTACAAAGATGCATACAAGTCCATGGTAACTATTTTGACTAAATAAAATACAAGAAACAAAAAATTACTTATTTCAACTTCTCCACTCAAAATGGCAATTCCATATGCACCAACCCAGTGGCGCATTACTATGCAAATGCACTGTAAACTGTAACATTGAATATATTAATATTACGCGTGCATGGATTTGTGGCAGTCGAAATGAGCTCTGTTTACAACGCTTCAAATTTCGTACCAATAAAGTATAAAGAATAAAAAAAAGTATGAAGTATAAAGAACTCTAAAGTAATAGAGAAATATAATGAAGCTGACAATAAAGATATCTCTCTGAGTCAATAAAGACTATAAAGATGTCTAAAAATCTCAAACCATGGCATAGAAACAAGTGCTTAGATAAAAGTACGAAAATAATTGTATTCTAGGCAACTGAATGCGCTATTATAGAAACGCAAAGGGTAGATACTTCAAGGTCACACCCCTCTCTTAATTTTTTAAATGCTATTCACTTTGCAACCCAGCATACGATGTCCATTATGAAAAATAATTTTAATTCAACTTTCAAAATAATGCAACCTTCAAATACGAATTTTGTATTTGTTATACTTTAATTTGAATATGTAGATAAGTCGTGTCCTTGGAGTGTCATTTACAATACCTGGACTATAGTTTTGTGCAATTTGCCAACAAAAAATGTAGAATTCTTAAATTACACACAAAATACTTTATTTTACTATGTAGTTTTCTCTTGAAATGTTGAACGATGGATGAGAAGAAAATTAAAATTCCATTATTCAAACGATTATGTATCCCTACCAATTAGGATATCGGAGGCTCTACGGTACTTACATTCTTCGAAATCTTTCTTTATCATTTTGCAAGATTGTTGAAACGTTAGCACAATTATCGAGAAAACTATGTACCGCAAATGGTGGAAAGGTAGCTTTTAACAAAAATACCAAACAACGGAATGATTTTGAACGTTTCACCCAGCTGGACGTTTAAACCGTTTGATGTATCTTTAACGACGCGCAATATATTTCAGTAAATGCTTGTAAATTTCACGTGGCTTCTCGACGGGACATTTCAATATTTTTAGCAACATTGTTGGCTCTGCAGGGTCCATGGTGGACATCGATTGCATAACCGCTGTTAAAACGTCTCTCTCCCTCTCGCATTCCCGAACGCTCTCGGCTTTCACTATGAATTTAGATACTTCGCATTCTTCGTCAACTTAATAATACGTCCGCTGGGCAAACAGCCTCGCGTTACCTGGTAATCGCAGACATCAATTTTTAACGCATAATTCACGGAGAAACCTGTCGTTTTCCTAGCAGCAACGCGGGGAGGGGGTTCGTGAATTGATGTCAATCGAACGAGGAAAAAGCTTCGATTTTTTTAGGCTGTTCATTCTTAAAAGAATATTGGGAATTCTTCGGTGCAACGATCTTGACGAAATTTTATAGGAGAATACAGTACTCCATATCGTACATGTATTTCAAGTGACACAACTAAAAAAAAGTGCGTTTTTCAGGAAAAAAGAAAGTACTGTGAGGTTGCAAACAAATTATTTACTAATAAAATAATATTGGTAAATAAGGGAGCCTCTAGGAAATAATGAACGAATGTTATTTCCGTAATTTTCGATTCTTGGCCCTTGGAAATCCTCTTTTTTTGAGTTGTGACGATTTTGAGGTTCTTCCAATTCACACAGGGAAATAAAAAACAATCATTATTATTTTTCTTAGTAAAATTTTGTTGGGTGTGTTTACCCAACTGCTATATGGCCGTAACTAAAAAATCACAGTTTTCTACTTGTGTCACTTTTGAAATATATGTGCGATATGAGAATTTGATTTTAAAATTGGCGTAAGACAGTTTTTCGAAAAAAAAATAACTTAAATCTGTTTTGGTTACAAATAGATATGATTTATGTATCTAGGAACAATTTATTGTTAATACCTTTGAAAATCCTTGCTATTAAATCAATAGAAGTTTAGACATGGACAGGAGTTTCAAATATATTTATTTTGAAAGTTGCATAAGTCGATTTTGCAAAAAATGTTATATTAGATAGATTATGTCATGTGGCAGAATTTTAAATTTTCGAAGATTTAATAACACGAGTCAGGTTAGATTTAGTTCAGGCGCACAGTGCAGTGGTTTGGTTGGAAATGATGTCATCAAGGCTTGGAATTTTTTAATTAAGCTGTGATGTCGAGCTGTGAGGTTAAATTGAATATTGTCGTTTATTATAGTATTTTCTATGTGAATTTATAGGCCCATCAGAGTCAGCGTATTCAGCTGTATAGAATATTAATGTCCTTAAGAGACGGCAGTGTCTCTTTAAATCCGCTGTTCTATTAGAGTACGGGACATTTAATGTCTCTCATGCTGCAAGTACATACGAGATTTAAAATAATGAAGTATTGGAAATAATATGATGAAAATAATGAAACAGTTACTATAACTAACAACATGGAACTTGTTAGGATATCACGAAAATTTATTACCTCTTCGGCTATAGGTGTCTACGAACAACCGGCATATACGAAGATAGGATTATGTTGCGTATGTAATAAAAATTATTACAAAAATGAAATTTAAAAATCCAATTTATCCAGACATTCGCTGTTATCTTACGTATCTTACGTATATAATTTTATATGAAAATATACTAACATTTTACCAGAAGAACTTGCAAAATATTACAGTTTTTAAAATACTGTTTAAACAAATGAACTTTCAGAAAAATCGCTTACATAGCAGAATGCATAATTAAAAAATGCACAATTTGAAAAAAAAGTAGCTATCCTACGTCCAATAGTTTTCGAGATATTCGATAAAATATGGTTCTTAGCCTCCACTTTGAGGGCTGATTTCACCCCTTCAACGTGAACCATTATAAAGATACCAACCCCGTGCATTAGATTTTCGAACTGCTACAAGAGATTCGGTTAGAGTTCATCGTTGACAGAAATACCGCACGAACATTTTCCGAGACCTAATAACAGCAAAAATGCAGTTAACGACCAAAGAAAGGCGCTGGATACGGGGATCACGTGTCGCAACAACAAATCACCAAGAAAGCATCATTTCCTGCGGACCCTGTCCACACGATGATCGAACGATCTCGACAAAGAAGAATGCGGGTTTTCTGTCGTTGGACGACATTTCCAAAAGGGTGCGTCCGTGAATCGATCGATCGTTCAAGGGCAGCGGAGCAACCGAGGGGGATGATTACTTCCTTACGACGACGATGCTTGTTTCCCGATCACTGGTTACCTTCCTTCCTCTTCCGTAACTGTCAACGAGATTACCCGGCGAATATTGTTGCACCCCGTCGATCGACGCGGGGCCAAGCAAATTGGCCAAAAAATCGCGTCCTCGTACGAAAGAGCCGGCAGAATGGGGGATGACGTAGCTGCATTCGCTGAATGCCCTCCCATTACTTCTCTGTTCACGTGAAACGTCACGACGAATTCGTGGGAACTTCCGCCTGGATGACCGAAGAATTTTTTCATGGGATTTCCAGAATTTTTCAGATGGATTTATTGTCATTGGTCTGTCCATTACGCGACAGGGGCGAGGGTGGAAATAATTACATTTCTTGAACGCTGTGGAAATTCCAGAATGGTGTTTTCAGAAATTTTAACGGTGGCGTCACTGGTGAGTGGAACAAATTTAATTCAATTGAATAATTACAGTAAGACCTTGATTGTATGAACTATGATTAGTGATAAGAAGGCTCACATTGCAACTATGTTTCATATAAAACTGATCATTTTATCTTAGTATCTAGAATATGTATTGATGTAGAATTGGGTACACAGTGTCAATAACCCTGGAGTGGTCGCGTGGATGACAACCATCATCCATTGTAATTTTTAGAATTAAACTTACAATATTTATATTCCTTTTGCTTCGAATATTACTCTGGTATCTGTTAAGATTTTTACAAAGGGGAAATAATAAACAACGTTCAATTTTTATTAAACAGCTCGGCTTCTTAACCTCACACCATTGTTATAAAGATGACAACTGACATCCACGCGATCGCTCCAGGGTTAATGATAATTTCAGCTTGTAAGTGACACAGGGTGACCCAGACTTTGAGATTTCATTTCCCAACTATGGAAGATTTCCAATGTTCGACTGCGAATATCTCCGGTCAAGATCACACGAAGGACATACTATCTAAATCGTTGAATTTGTCTTTACATAAAGAACAATATAGACATAAAAATATAGGGTGCCATTTAAAAAAACATCGATAGCCTCAACGCGACCTTCATGGTGGTCTTGAGAATGAATTTCTTTGAACGACTATACGTACCCCCTCGAAGCCTGCAACTTTTTCTTCAAGCATTTTCTTCTATTTCTAATAATACCAAGCACATTCGAGTGTCCTGTTTTTATTGATTCACCCTGTATGTATATTGAAGTTGCATAAACATCTACATGGTAACAACTACATGATAAAACGATTAAATATCTTGTTCTTTCATGATTTATGTTCGAAACAGAATGTTACAAGATATCTGACTACCTCCACTCGCCCATGCATCGGTAATAATTTTTCTAAAATTATTAATCATAAGAGACATACGTTATTTAAACCGTTGTCATGATCGAATGTGACTCGCAACAGGATTTAATATTCGCTCTGGCACATCGAAGAAAAAAAGTCTAAGGAATTGAAGTATATCGAGAGGAATATTTCTCAGAGGATCGGCTCCATTCTTCAACGTCCAGGAGGCGAGGGACGAAAAAAGGAGCAACTTTTAATCTACTTGGCCGTTCGCGAAATATCTCCAGGCGAAATCGGCTTAGTATCCGGAGATACTCGAAACGACGGTAACGCAGCGATAGCCGGCCTGCCAAAAGATTCGTCCGTTTCCTTTTTTCTCTCGCTCTCTCCATCCTTCCCTCTTTTCGTTCTCTTTACACGGAATGCATTATTGCGTCCAGGAAGGAGACTGTTAGAGGGAAGTCGACGTCGTCGTCGTCGTGGTGGAGGGTGGAGGAGAGTTACGAGGGTTCTGGAAAGTCCATCCGCTTAAAATCGCGGGCTCGACACTGCCAAGTTGCCAACTTATCGGCGGCCCACCTTTTTATTCCCGCGAAATGACACCTTTGTGCAAGCACCGTCCAACATCCATAAATTCCGGCTCCCGCTCGCCAGCCTTTCCACTTTCTTCCCCCTTATGTAATTGGCTGTGCCGTTGCCAATTCTATTATTACTAAATATGTACGTTTTATTACCGGCGCCCGTTCGCCGGTTCCATTTCGACCGCCGCCACATCGAACCGTCTCCGGGCCAACCCACGAATTCGGTTACCGAATTCAACCCATCAGATACAAACTCGACGTTACTGCGCCACCCTGTGACTTCTTTCTGTGGGAAACGGGACGACGTGTGCTTTCACGGGGAACGATGGCTTTTTATGGGTGCTTTTAATTGTATTTTACGCGAAGGACATTAAGAGACGAGTTATAATCACTGTTTGGAATATACGGAGTGGTGAAATAAGGGCTGAGGATTATAATCTGTTAAGCGGGGAAGACGAGTTAAGTCGACATTTAAAAATACCTGTGGAGTGGACATGACGATATAACTCGAGATGCGACTTAATTAATTATAATTGTATGGAATGAATCGATGTATCATTTATTTTTCGGGCTCATTACAGTGGACCATGACTTACGATACTTTTCATTTCCCTTTGTTCATATCGATGAAATCGAACTTCAAGCAACAATCGCGACGTAGTAATTTATTTATTAAAGACAAAGTAAAGCTTCATTGCATTTGTTGATGGCGTGACGAGTTAACTCGTTTTTAACTGCATGCACAAGGGGTGCTTTCAGTCAGGAAAGAAGTTAGTTAATAGGCTAAGGGTAGATAGTACTTGCGTAGTGGAGGGAAAGTCTTAATAAACGTGGGACAAAAATTAATATTGTCGGAGATATAAACAATTCTTAGCATTTCGATTAATTTATTATACATATCAGAGATTTTGCATGAATTTGCGTATTTCAGCAGGAATCAATGGAAACTGCCTGAATAAAGCCACTAACAATAATGGTCAACATCTCGATGATTGAAAATGAATGTAAATGTTGATTTATTTATGTTTAAAGAAGCCTCTGAAGACGACATTAATTATTACTTAAATTTTTTATCCATTATCATTTAAAATTCATTTAAATTATCCTGTCTAAAAGTCAGCTGACAAATTGTCTCATTCGGAGCTTTAGCAATGTCTTCTCCGAAGAGATTACTTAAAACTCCAATAACACTGTTGAGATTTTTTTCTCTGAAACAAACCAGCGTGAAGGTATAGAGAGTGGACTAGTTTGTTACTAAAAAAAATTAACAAAGTGATTTAATTGTACACAACACACCACTCTTCATGTTACTTCCCTCAATACTGCCAAACAGCTATATTTTATATCTTTAATAAACACAATTGTTAAGGCGTCTCATATTGGGTTGAGTCATAACCAGACTGCGGATGTTTATGCAAATATACGTTTTTAGAGCTCAACAGATTATATACTAATGCAGTTCTAGAAGTGACACTTTATCAAAACTGTATTTTCCTCTGTAATTGTTAAAAAACTGTATTTTTTATTTTTTTCACGGTTCTAATGAGCGTCTAGTCACAAGTAATTTCCAACACATAATACATTTTATATTTTTTAAAAATTGAAATAATCAATCCGGGTGACAGACTGTTGGCGTCATACCAGAAGTCGAGCATCTCCGTAGCTTATACATGCTGCAAAAGCAACAGCGATCATCCTTGAATAAATGCTCGAAAATATTGAAGAAGACAAATCGGAAGTTATTTAGGACTCGACCCAATATTTGCAGAAAGTGTCCGCGACAGGCTCGGAAAGCAAAACCAGATCGTCCACAGAACCGTGGGGCCGGCTCTGAATCAGGCTCGTGGAACGCCTCTCGAAAACCTCTTATCAGCTGGTCTAAAAAAGTGCAATCGTGAGAGGCGGTGTGGCGTGAGAGGAGGAGATCGTTCCGGGGAGGAGGTCAACGGACAGAATGATTCATGCATCTGTCTCGGAGAGCTGTGAGAGACCGTCCGGTTCTGGAACGGCGTTCGAACGCTGTCGATTGTCCAAAGTGGACGTCGCTGCAGCAAAGAACAGCAACACGAGTCGACTATGCATCCTCGCATTCCTCTCTCACGCTGCGCCAGCCGGCCCACACACAACTATCAAACATTAGAGGGAACCCCGACGGCCACCGAGCTCGCTCGTATAAGGCCCGTCTCGCCTCCGTTGGGCCCCTCTCTCTCCCTTCGGACCGCTCTCTCTCCCCTCCCTCCCCGTCGACCCCCCTCGTGAGCTTCCATTCGACCGTGTGTGCGTGAAGACACGCGCGACCCTGCACGTGCACGATAGACCGCCGAAGCTGCCCTCCGCGGTCCGAACACGCCTCGTCTCTCTTTCTCTCTGTGTTCCGAGAAGTCGACCACGAGGAAAGTGCCAACTCGGTTGCACGAGCCGGTGCTGCATTGTTGCTGAGACACTCGAATGCGGATTCCTCTGCACACAGCTTTGAGTTTGCTCCATTAGAATATCATGATGCTCCGTTCGGACGGGGGACATCGGAGTAAGCAGGGAGCACGTTGTTGCAACTCGCCCGCCGTCCTTGTCAGAGATACACTTGCATTTTTCTCTTTCGAAGTTTCACTTTCTCGACTTTCTCTTTTGCAAGTTCTTTAACTACTTCCGGTGTATTCTTACTTCTGTGCTTTTTTCCGCGGGGACCCGTGCACTGTCTATCCCAGACGTATTCTTGTTGCGTTGAAAGGTTAGAGAGATTTTGGGTTCTAATTTTAGATGTTTCACCCTGTACACATGGTGACTTATTTTAATATTCCCAGGAGATTATCTTTAGGAGTGTAAGTGACATTGAAAAATACTTCAGATAAGAGCTGAATGATTCTGAGGGGGACAAAGTGTGGTGCAATAGTTTCTTAGGCAAATGGAGGCGTAGTGGAGGTGCAAAGGTCACCTTAGTTTTTTTTAAATGGAACCATATATTATATTTCTTGGTACAAAGTAAAAGATATTGAACTCTTTGCGACAAAACACTGTTGCTTGAGGAAATATTTTAATTTTAATGTTCCTGCGTCAGAGCCACCATATTATACAAAATAAAAATTAAAATATTTGCTAATGTTACATTTAAAAATTCCTTAATTGCAATAACATGTTGACCACCATAGATGTCACTTAAAGGGACAATAAACTGAATAATTCTTCAATTTTATATATTTCCAAAATTCCACATAAACTTTTATATCATAGACGGTGTAAAATAAAAAATATACCCTTGAATAATGAAAGATTTAACACTGTTGATGACCTATATAGCAAGAAGGCTGCTTTAATTTTTCTGTATGACTTGCCAAGGCTAATCAAGGCCATATGTCTACCTACAAATTGACTTACCATTCCGTAATACATTCGTAGTTTTTCAAGTAACTTATTAGTCATTCTTATTCAATACTACATCCATTTTTACGCTTTCGAAATAAAATGTAGCTATATTGTACCCAAGAAAATCTCCCTGAGAGGCCTAATTTCAGTGTCTCTGCGATAGAATATCGTATCCATAATAACAACCAAAAACAGAGTACAACTTTTACACAAACGTTCGGTGCAGCATCCTTTGGTGATTGCACGAATCGATCATACGACAGGCCACGGTAAGAAGAGAGTTCCTTTGTTGTAGCTCTCGTTACAGCTGAACATCGTCATCTCTTGATGAGCTACGATAGGCGTTCTGAACCTCCAATTTAATGACAGTAAACCAACAGATCTGTTTCATTTATTCGCGAAAATTTCTGTATCCTTTCGTACACCTCCCTCGGGGGAGACCTGATTACAGCGTCTCTATAACAGACTATGGTATCCATAATAACAACCAGAAAGAAAATTGAACTTCTACGCAGACGTCCAGTGCAGCATCCTCCGGTCACTCCGCACCGATCGATCAGAAAACGAGATCGTAGACGACGGTCCGCCGTAAGAAGAGTGTACCTCTGTTACAGCTCTAGTTGCAGTTGAACATCGTTATCTCTTGGTGAGCTAAGATGGGCGTCCTGAACTCCCAATTTCATGGTCCCGGTTCTCATCAGCGTGAAATGCATCTCGCATTTACCGATTCGTTATCGTTGTCGGGAGGACGGGATCCAAACGCCGCGGCGTCTCGACACCAAAGGGAGAGAGGATCGATCGGCAGAACGTCGAGTCATCGAATGATTTACAAGTTCTGAACTGCAACTTTGTTGCCACGTCGATGTTTCGTGTTCGGGAGAGGGAGAGAGGGGAGGAGAAGGGATCATAAGGCGTGCAACAAATTCAACATCCGTTCGACGCTCATTAAAATTCCATTTCGTGGGCCAGCAGGTCCGGGGGATCGAGGTGGGAAGGCTCGATCTCGAATCGATATCGTTCCCGCGAAGAATTCCGGCGGAACCGCGCGATAATTCGATCGTTCCCGCGAGCCTGTTAATTAACGTTTTCATTGGAATGTCCCCGGACAGTCACGCCGCCCGTGGAGAAACAGTTACCTGGACCTTGGGACTCCGATCGATGCTCTATCGATTGTTGCCTCGTTGCTCCTTCTAACGATTCAATCGACCGCTCGATACAGGAGCGAGGTCGAACGTTCCAGCGAGAAACAGTTAACGGACCTTCGGAGTTTCCCGATGATCCTCTGTTCGCGGAAAGGAACCACTTACCTGCTCGCTGCCGACTGTACGGTCCGTCCAAGTCCCGATGCGAGCGTCTTTTTTAAACTGTTTGTGCACCGTCTGCTGGCGAACATGGTCTTCACAAAGGTAGATATGTTGGCAAAGTCTGATCAATATTTCTGTTGCCTGTACTGACTGTTGGATAATAGTCTTCAAATTTTCCTAACACCGCTTTCATATACATGCTGTTAACCCTTTGCACTCCATGCAATTAAGCTATACGTTGGTAGTCAACTCCAAGGAGTTTATCCTTAGATATCTAAGTTACACAAAATGACGGCGAAAAAATCTTGGCAATTTGTTAAATTATACGACTCCTTTTCACACTTTAAATTTTTAATTTTTCAAATTTTAAAGTTTATATACTACGAATTAGGATAAGAGTAGAATAAACACAGGAAAGTAATAAACGCCTGATGCCATTGATGAACGAACGCATGTAAACACTTTTATCTATAAATGATAAAATGTGGGCAGTTACTCTGGCCGTAGGAGTAGCATGCTTCTAAGTGCCTGGGCAGTACAGCTGGCCCTAGGAGTGCAAAACGTTAAAACAGGTTGGGGTCAAACTTGAGGGGTATGTAGTACTCATTAAAACAAAGAAGAAAGTCTGAATGAACATGGGTCCAAGTATCATTAGTTTTGGAGGTACAAGGTGTTATTCTTCAGTTTCCTTTTATATTATTTAATAATTACCTAATTATCAGGGTTTATTCTTACACAAATTCCGGAAAGACGAATAGGCATTTAATGTACGGTAAAGCAAGTGGCAATGCTAGACAAGCGGCACGCCTGTATCAAAAAGCCTTTTCGAACCGTAGGCATCCTACCAGTCAAATGTTGAGTACCATCCATCAACATATTTTATAACTAATGGAAACCCTGAATCGTGCTAGTGTTTTCGGGTAGTTGGCTCGATTTTGAGATGGTAGTGTAAGCACTGAAGTCGATGAAAGGGCACCACGTGTACACTCGAGTCAATGAACTCATCGTTTCCTTTGATTACTGTGGCCTAATTCGTAAAGAATTCGTTCTAAAGGGGGCAGACTGTTTACAACAGCTTTAATTTGGGTGTTGTGCAACATTTGTGGGCTCCTATGCGTCGTGTTCTTCCTCAATATCCTGAAAAAGATAGTCGAAACAAGTAGTCGAATTTTTGGCGTCTGAAGGCAATGCGGTACTTCACTACCCATTGTATTCGCCCGATTTGGCTCCGGCTGACTATTTCGTATTTCCCAAAGTAGAATTGAAGTTGAAGTCACTCGTTTCGACGATATTTCTACTATCTAAAAGTCTTCGGACGACTGTATAAACGAGATACCAGCGGAAGCTTACCAGAAGTGCTTCGAAAAATTTTATGACCGCTGTAAACTCTATATCGACACTCAAGGAGTTCATTTTGAAAGGGAAGCAAGGAAATTTGATTTGTAATTTGGCCAGTCGCGTTGGAACTTGGACAGACTGTGTATAGGTATTGCGTACCGTGATCTTCGTCGTGTGCATGAAGATATCATTGGTATCTCGCACGCCTAATTAAATTCGTGCGAGTGGTTGATTTGACACGAGGTTGTTGAATCGAGAAATCTAGGCGTTCGTGCGTAGTTTTATGCTGGAACTGATGTTAGAGAGGTCTTCCGCGAATACTTAGCTCCGGGTAGCCAATCCGTTCAGAAGGCTGGAGATACTTTGGACGTTATGTGAGGTTGGCTGGATAGCAGTAATTAACTATTGAGTGGCTCATAGATATAACATTGCTTTTATGTTTCCAATTTGAAAAATGCCAACGAGCGTTATCACTTTTCCGTTTTCCTCGCAGCTGTACCAGTTACCTTTAGCCATTTCTGCAAGAATTTTTAAGTAACAAAAGATTCGACAATATCCTTCTTACATAAAATAACTTTCATTTCGTTAGTACTTAGATATTTATATTTTATCAATGATAGTTATTAATTTATTTGTGGTACATGCGTTTTATTTATACCAATGCCATTATTTACACGTGGTAGCTGTGATCAAACTGTTAGCATGGTCAATAGCGTAAGATTCACAAGTGTAAGAGATCGTAAAACAGTTATTCATTAACCAGTCAATAAATATAATTCTAATTGCATACAATCAGTACGGTCAGAGTTTCATACGAAAACAATTAAAAGAGCGTATGAGTGGAGTCGTAACGAATGGAAATGACTGGATATGAATATAAATAGTTGAACAGTGCGTTCTGAGAGGAGAGAAAGTAAAGACGTATTATTCATTTCATAAGTCGTAATTCGTTATTTTATTTCGCGTGAAAGTCTTGAACAGGCTAACAACTCACTTGAAATTCTTTCTACACGCCAGTCCAACCGAAACCGAGATTGACCCGACCACATAAAAAGTCCCAAACGTTTCGTCCAGCCATGGAGTCGTCCACCGAATCTCCTAATTGCCCCAGGCGGTATAATTCCGCGGCAGAAGGGAAATTCGTGGCGGAAGGTAACGAGCAAGGGCAAGAACACGAGTTACGCACGTAAACGAGGTCCAAACAGTCGGACTAATGGACTGGCTAGGGGAAAATAACACCGTGGTACTGGCTGTGTCCATCCGAATTCCATTTAACCCGTTAAAGCAGGGTGGGTCGTATATGTCACACTCGAAATTTTCATTTATTTTTATTGTAATATCTTGTATCTTATAAAGCTCAGTCTTTTATTATATCAGGAAAGAGACGTTGAGAGAATATAGTCCTGACGAAACGGCATTCAATTTGTTTATTAATTATTCAATTAAACGGAGCAGTACAATGAGAAAGTATAGAGAAACTTTTGGCCTGCCAAGCAGGCATCTCAAAGCTACACACATTATTTTTTTTCAATTTGTACGAGTTTGAATTTGCAGTCGTAAGTTTTAATACAAACGACTAAAATGTGTGAGTGCGGTTATAGTAGCGTACTGTACGAAATTCTTCGAGCACGTTGACTGCGAGTATAATAAAATGAGGTCTTTGATCGCAAGGAAAAGACATTTGCAGCTTGTGAAAAATGTGCAGGTACACTTTGCCTGAAGAAGGCCAGAACTTGTTTCAAAGTGTTCCGTGTATCATAAGTAGACCGCAGATTATTATGCAAATATATATTTTTAGACTTGAATATTTTTGTTTACCCTGTAGCTGATGAAACGCAACTATGGAAGAATTGCAATTTGTAGTTGAAATGTTAAAAAATACATTCTTTGCTTGACTTGCTGTATAAAATGTGCATTTTTCACGAACTTGAATATCATATCATCAATCTAATCATAAGGAATTGTTCGTAGTAAAAATTACAGTTATTGTACGATGAGGATTACAGTAATTGCCACATGTGGCACACTATATTTTTTTCCATAAATAAAGGTTTCAATGATACCAACAATTATTTTAATATTTCTCCATAAAGGGAGCCCCTTCCTACACTTGAAGTATTTTTTTCAGTAAAAACAGAGAAATCATGCAGCGAAGGGGTTAACTAGCAGAGGGAAGGTAAATAATCCGTTATGCATCCGCAGTTCCACGTGGTTTCTTTTGTTTCGCATACGGGTGGTATCACGAAAACTGGTCGACCTGGTTCGCCAGTCAGTCGGCTAACTGCAATGGGCTACGAGGCCATTGACCGTGCCGACATTATTTAACTAATGAATCGGGCTACGGGCCACGACAGCCTACCCCATCCGCAGCCAGCTGACGTTGCTTAATGCCTTCACGATCGACGAGAAATTGCGAGTCTCTTCCCCTCTGCGTAGACCAAATCCGGATCACCTATTATATCCCCGTGACTCTCCCTTTTTCGACTCCTCGGTGCGGGGCAAACGAAACCGTCCCTTCGCTGCACTTTTGGGTGCTAAATCGTTCTGTTTCAGATTTTTTGGATTCGCGAGGATTCAAAGTGCCGAAGTTTATTTTAAAATCGGAGAACGAGCTAGAAGAGAGCTAGAGTGGTTCTACTTCGTTATCTGTTGTCTTTTGGGGTGTCGGTGGTGAGATCGTGGATTCGAGTGAGGAGAAAATGTTTATAGCTTTGAGGATCTTCGTTTGGCAGATATGAAACGGACATCGTCCAGATATTCAGCGTACTCCAATAGATCTTCTGAAGTTTTGGCGCTGAATCTGAAATTTTATCCCTTCAACGGGGAAAGAGTTTATGTAAGATGATGATTCAGTCATGGGTTTATGGTACGATCGTCAAGATGACGGTGTTTTTGAGGAATTATGGAAACATGGCAGACGAATAAGAAGTTAAGTTGCTGGAGGTTGGTCCGATGTCAGGAAATTCATCAAGTTTCTGTGTACCCACTTATATCTTGGCCAGCCGTTAGGTATAAAAAAGTGTCCGTCCACAACGTCTGTTACCACTTGCTACTATTTTTGTTCCGGCCACACAGGGTGCTTCTACATAGCGTTGTTCCGTATCGAAAGTGTTAAAAACCATGTTGTACTCATTTAGATACCCACTTTCATTTTCTAAATCAAGAAGCTTAGTTCTATTCCTATATCGAATGTAATCCCTGTTACTTGGAAAGTGGAATAATTGATTGAAAATAAGATTTGAAATCTGGTGAAAATGCTTGGACATCCGCTTGCTACCGAGTTGAAGCAACTGCGAATTCAAGACTGATCTTTTCTTTCGTGTGCAAACTCAACGAAGCTAGACTTTTCGTTATGATACGGAGTGCGTTGCGTTTGTAAAAATGACGACTTGCAAGCGTCACGATGCCATTAGTGTCCAAAGGAAATTAGCACTTTTGATTGGCCACCCTCAGGGTACGGAAATTCACATGGACTGGCAACGTGGCTTCCACCCTTACGCTCTGACAAGTTGTGAGTCAGGTAGACAGGATGAAACCCGGGTTGTCAAAACATCGTCCACACGGTGATGAAATTTCGCGAGTACAAGAGCGTGGGGCAGTCGACAAGGCGCTGGGTTGCTACGCAGTCTTTCCTTTTGCATTAAATATCTTTTCCACTATTCACCGTTTACACCTAAAACCATATACAGAGGGAGTCGTAACAACATGATCTATCAATGTACAAAAACTCATTACAACCCGAGACGTCCGCCTCGGTGGCTTTCCTTGTTAGTTCGTCATGTACTAGCCTCCTGACAACTACTTTATCTAAGACCAATTGAATCATACACCAACATTTTTCCACCTAGCAAACTTTCTCCGCACGTCAGCCGGTGACTCATTCGTTTTGACCCTTTTCTGTATTTCCCCTAACTTCAAGAAACTCCGAATGAATCAGAAATCCCTTTGAAAATCTAGGTAACCACATTCTACGAGTTCAGTGTGCTGCGTTAGCTCAGTATCGCAGTAGCTCTGTTAGAACAATCTTGTGTTAAATTAACAATAAAACCTCCTCGACAGAACTTGAAATCTGAATATTATCCTGTGTAATCGCCAGTCCATTACAAGTTGAACAAATTCTGAAGGTATCCAACTACACATACACTTCTAGTAAACGCGTCGATCGTTTCTGACTGACAATGAAACACCATTAAGACCAATTAAAAAACTCCTGGAGGCTCATTGAAGTCCCTCTGAACCTCAAAGTGCTCGTAACTTTTCCAGCTGACTTACTGACTGTCTCAGCAACACCGTCCACCATGGCCGATTCCTTTACACCCTAACCGTCTGTCTTATCGTCCACTCCATACTCCGTTGTTCTCCAGGCGAAAATTGAATTCTACGTCGCGGCGCTGGACTATTATCGTGACCCGTAAGTTCTCTGGTTCGACTACCAGAATCCCGGAGACACACGGCGAGAAAGTGGGCGGTTTATTGTCACGTTCGAGACAACGCGATTCGAGTAAGTCAGCTTGCGGACAGGGACGAAAGAGGGACGGCTGAATGAGCGCACGAACGCCTCCGCTGATTTTCTGATCGGATTCCGATGGAGGAAGAGGAAGAGGAGGTCTTTGACTCCTCTGGTCGGGGCAGACTCAGTCTGGAGGCTGGTTGATCTAAATACCGAGTAGATACGATCACGACTTCGAGATCCTACGCACTCCTTCTATCCGGTTGCTCGTACGCATGTCTCGGGTCTCTCTGTCCGACTGTGTGTGTTCGTTGAGATAGACAGTGGTACCTGGAATCGACGATCAACGTCGTTGATAAACGAAACGCCTCGGATCCCTGATGCAACACGTCGACGATGCATTTAGCACTCTCGAAGCGTTAAAACCCGATCGGCGAACGCCTCGGGAAAGTTGGACGGTCGGAGATCCTTTCTACGTCCTCTCGAACGGTCTGCTCGCTGTATGGAAGGCCTTTTGTTCTTTCCAGGGCGTCTGGTCATCTTAGACTCCAGATCGGTATCGAAGAATTCGGTGAAACTTTGAATCTTCGCGACTATTGTAGCAGCGGAGAGGTTAAGCGCTTCGAGGTCAGTCGGCCCCCTTAATCTTGACAGGTGTTTCTTGCTTCGTGTCCTGCCGAATGATGTCTATTGTTTGTCACGCTTAGTCCAATTTTCAGGATGATAAGTCCTTCAGAGTGGCTCCTGAGATGTGCTACGTTTTAGTGCGATCGAGTAAATGTCAAGTGACCTTGAAGTACTTTCAGCTTCTAGCATAGATTGACATTGGGGTAGGTTTGGCGGCAGAAAGGCGTACTGAATCTCATGCATTCACTTTTTACTCCAATGATCGAATGACAAAGTGCAACTCAAAAGACCAAAGTCGAAACCTCATTCAGGGTCGTATCAAGCATTCCAAATTCTGGTCCCATTGGTTCCACTGATGGTTTTACACAGATGTTTGTTCAGAATATTTTGAAAACAATTCTACAGCTACATGGTTTATTTAAGACTCATTATTTTTAAAATACTATGCAGGGCGTGTCGGGATGAATGATACAACCGAGTGAGTGGCGATTCCAGGTCGTTTAGCCCTTTCCGTTGACACAATATACTGTAAATAATTCACTTGATTGGAGTATGAACGAAGCGGTATCGAAGTTCCATTTAAAGCAACTACCTTTTCGATCACAAAATTTCTCAAGCAAAGAAACTTGAAAAACGAAGCACCGAGCGTCATTCGGAGGCATTCGATCAATGTAGATTATTGTAGGGACACCGAAAGCAGGCGGTATGAATGAAGCGGTATCGAAGTTCCATCAAGAGTGACCCTTTTCGACCACAAAATTTCTCAGGCGAACAAACTGGAAGGACGAAGCACCGAGCGTCATTCAAAAGTATTCGATCAAAGTAGACTATAGTACAGACGTCGAAAATAGGCAGTATGACTGCAGCAGTATTGTGGATTTATTTGACATAAACCCAAAAGTGATGGGATGTGTATTATTATGCAGAAAGCAGGTTGGGAATATAGAGCACTGGGTGATTGATTAGTGACAGTTTAGTTCTGATTATACTAACTATACTCTGACTTTGTACTCTGTACTCTGACTCTGTACTCTGTACGCTATTCTGTGTACTCTATTCTCTGTACACTGACTCTGACTCTGTGGTCTGTACTCTATACTCTATACTCTATACTCTTTACCAACTTTTATCCTACTAACTCTCTTTTTCTTTTTTCTGTAGCTTATTTGCCTGTAGAAGCATATGATTCAAAGACTCTTGGAAGTCCTTGCTGCCAACTTCTCTGACACACATAAAGTTGATAAGTGGCATAGCTATTTTTGGCACAACTAATGTGAAATCTTACAGACATCAAACTTTCAAAGAACCCTGGACTCAGCCGACCGACTCTCTTCCAATTCGCTCTCACACGATACCTTTCACCGCCAATCGCTCTTTCCCTTCTTCACCCCAAACATTCCATCCATACCTAAAAGACACTCCGGTCATTTTCGCCCCACGATCATTTTCTTCCGCCACACGATCCTCGCTGCTCCGACCCAAACACTCTCCATTCACACCTCAGCCTCTCGAACTTCATCGCATTCTTCGGTCACGCTGCTCATACAAGTCCAAACATTCTTCGCGCCATCTCGTCCCGATCATACTCCGTCACACCCAATTAAGATACCCGCGTATCCGACGGTATCGAAGCTCCATCAAGAGCGGACCTTTTCGAGCAGAAGATTACTCAGGCGAGCAGCCCGGGAAGACGAAGCACCGAGCGTCATTCGAAAGTATTCGATCAAGAGCAAAAGGAGCTGGTAAAACGATGTACCGGTGCAGAAACTGTCGTATCTTATCCGCGAGCGAGACGCAACACGAAAACGTAATCGTCCCCGGAATAAAAGCAGGAAGCTCTCGGACGATACGCAGGCCCGAGAGACCGTGTCAGGCCTGTCTTCGGGGCTTCCTTTCACCGACGAACTTGTTCCCGGTCGATCGGAGATCAAACTCGAATGGAACCTCCCCTTAACCCCGAACCTGGAACGGGAAAGGCGTGAACGCCTAATCGACCTGGAATCATCTCGAAACCGCTAACTGAACCGTCTCCTTCAAGGCTGCTCCGAACGAAGAATCACAATATGCTGCATGCACAGGTCCCGTAATGCCAGGATCGAGTGCACAGGCTCTAGGGTAAAAGGAACGTCGCTACAAATTGTAGAATTGTTATTCGATTGTTACTATTGTTAACCCTTTGCATTCCAAGCATCTTTTGATACGATGGACCAGCAACTCCAACATAACTGATGCGATGATGCGACCAATATGGCTGCGAGCTACTGCCAGCAATTGTTAATTTTCAATGATTAATATTCCAAAAAAACCATCGAGATAAGATATTTACGCTTTGCTTGATTATGTCACGTTCTGACATGTTATACAAAAATTAGTACATGAAATTGACAAACTCTTGTTAGGGTGCCTGAGAGGCATACTTGGAGTGCAAAGGCTTAATCCTTGAAGAACTGACAATTCTGAGATAACAACACGGTGAGCTGAAATTTTCTGCCGTAGTTAAACCGCTAAATTTCAGTGGAATAATTTAAGATTTTCGAACGAAATGATTAACTACGACGTATAAAATAAATAATACGTCTTTACTTTTTCTCTTCGCAGAACCTTGAACTGACCTTGAGTTGAAAATTTCTCTGGGCGTGCCACAGAGAGCTATGCGAGCATTTGTGTACTCATGTGTTGTACTCATAAGTATTTCTGCCCAAGGTCATGTTGTTATACACGGTTGAATGCGTTTCGATGTCACCTTTCTCATGACGAACAAAAAGATAGGTATATCCATTTAAGAAAATGTCACTATTAGTAAAGTCTCGAAGGAAATGACCTTCACCGCTATCTCCTTCAAATGCAATAACTTCCTCCCGAGGCACGTTTTTGTATCTGGACAAATAACAAAATAATTGAAGGCAGCAGAGTCAGGTGGGGCACACGGTGACTAACACCATGTTCTGCAGTGTTCCGCCTAAAAGGAAAATAAAACGAACAGTTTTTCTAAAAAATGTATACTGTTTTCTTCTCTTATTAGTTATAAAATATCCTCTCTATAACATCGTCAAATAGTGCAATGAAAAACGGGCGAGATATCTCGTCCAAAGTACCAAATAAACGACACCAAGTCGCCAGGTATCTCGTCCAAAGTGCCAAATAAACGACACCAAGTCGCAAGGTATCTCGTCCAAAGAGTCGAGCGGGTTAATAAAATCGTAAGCCGACGAGTTAATTCGCGTTACAGATAGGACGATCGGTGGATAACAGTCAGGGCACTATCCAATATCACTCGATCCTCTTCCACGGTCGTCGCTGAACGGACGTCTAATCGACGTGGAATCGGTGACAAAACGATGCTCCGGATCGAGCGGAAGCTGATCGACGACGCAGCTCCGTTGTCAGGTGACTTTCTAGAGGCTTTCTCGGTACCATTCGCAGCAGGAAAAGATCGTCGTGGAAAGTAGCGGCGGCGGGGTCACCAAGAAAGATGAGGAACACGCACGCGGCCGTGTAACTCCGTCGAATCTTTTCGTCCCTGGTGAACGGTCACTTTCACGAAGCTCTCTCGCGCGACGAAAGCTCCGGCCGTTCGAACGGTCCCGTTCTCCTCCGCGACGTTTCTTCTCGCCGCGATGGGAATTTTTCTTCTGCGCCGGTGAAAACATTGTTCGCGATCGCTCTTCCGCGAGAAATCAGCGTCACTGCGTTCTCTTCTCGTTCGGTTCGGCGTGTCGCTGTCCGAGGAGGAACGCACTTTGGAATTCCTTCGTTCAAAGGGAGGGTCAGACTTTCGAGCTGCACGAGGACCATGGATGAAGCCTCTCGATTCGGTGGGAGAAGATCCATGATAGGAACTTCGAGAGTACACCGTCGATTCTTTGGGAAATACAGGTTAACCCTTCGTATCTGCAGTTTCATTCAACACGTTGAACACCGCATTCCCATTATCCATATCTGGGTTAATAATAAAAACTCAGAGAAGTGTGAGCAGCGTAGAAGCGAAACTCTTCAGCTCCACTTTTAGTTAATTTCTCAATTTCACTACCCGAGTACATGAATGTTTGTAATATCATCGCTAGACTGCGGATGTTTGCGCAAATATACATTTCTAAACTTCCATATTTCCTATGTGAATGCAGTTAAATAAATAAAACCTCAACAGGACAGCATTTGCTCCTTGAAATGTTCAAAATATGTAATTTTTATTTTGCTAAGTCATTAAATATTCATCATGCACCAATTTGAATATATTAAATTGCATAAAGAACCGCAGTTTAATCATCCCTTCTTTACTTTCTATTTTATGGAGTCGATCAGTTTGGCTTCTGGCGGCTCCTGTAGCAGTGCTTATAAACACCACGTCACCCATATCTGGGTTAATGGTAACAACACACAGAGCCATGTGTGTATAACAGTGATTATAAGTCATTTATTCGTAAGAAAATTATATAATATTACAGTCGTTTTGTATGGTATTCTTTGAAGCAATTTAAACAAAGTTGCGGCGTTTTATGACAGGTGCTTATAAAGTAAATTGTACCTATGTATAGTGTTCGCTGCTGTTCGCTGTTGCAGGTATCGCCGGGGGGTTTGGAACCCATCCCCCGCGGATATAGGCGTACTGCTGTATGTTCAAGCATTTCGTCAAGAATCATTTGTTAGCAGGATTGTAGGCTGACAGGTTCTGTACCGCAGTGACAACCAGGGATGTAACTCTGATCTGAATAGGATGCGGTTCTCTAATATGCAGGGTAACTCGCCTAATCCGATGGTCGATGTTCTGTAACGCCGTGGGTAGCCCGGTTAACCTGCTATCTAGCGAGTTATACGGCGAGTAGTGCTGTGAAGCATAATACTTTGATATTTTGAGCTTCATTGGAATATACAGGGTGCCCTGAAAAGGTTGTACAATCCTAAAACTGCAGATTCTCCATGTCAAAATAAGTCGAAAGGTCCTTTACCATTTTGCAATCTGTGGCTTCATATTCAAGCTATAAGCGATTGAAAATTTCTGAAAATAAATACATATACACATAACTATGTTTTATGCAAATTATAAATTTATTTAATATGATAAATAACAAATACATACACAACGACGTTATATATAAATAATAATGACAAACTAGTAACTGTAAACTAACAAAATCCGTTTGTTCTTATAAACATTATGTCATCTAATACATCGGCATTTAATCGGGATCAGTAATTATTTAATATAAATTTCAAACCATAAAATAACCTCACTACGACTACTTGAGTAGTTGACATAGTGTGCACAATTCTCAAAAATTAGTATTTTATACATTTTGTCAACACTTGAAAACGTACATACTCCTATTAATGCCTAGAATGTGACAAAGTGCATTTAGTGATTGCATTATGACGAATTCATTCATGAAGGCAATGAAATGATAAGAAAACCACATTCTGTTTGTAAGAAAACATGTAAGAAAATGAAGTGACATAAGAACTATCGCCTTCTACAGATCGAAAGAAAAACTGAACATACCTGATCTGAACCTAATTCAAAGGTGAATAATATGAAAACTGAATGGAAGGCAGTGTTAAATGTGACTCGAGCAAATTATCAATCGAGTCAACGCATTGGAGCGGTAAAGGCGTGCTGATAATTGAACAGGATGTTAAGTCAGCGCCTCCGGACATACTAAAACGAAAATTTACAACGGCGGTTTGCGTCTAACCGCAATCGCGGCTTTCCTATACTAATAAGAGAGAGCCAGGTGAAGAGACGTCCATGCTACGTCGATTCCACGACGTTTCTTTTATTAGAGAACAGAAACCCAGTTTGATTGTGAAAATTCCGCGACACGCGACAGATCCCTCTAACTTTGATCACTACATTGGTGAAAAATCTAGGTTAAACTGGGTTGTTTCTATTTTTTAGGATAGTGATTTCGTCGAATACGGTGCTTTTCCAAATTATGTGTATACACGTTAGAAATTTAAATTACATTAACAGCATACACTAGTTTTTATTTTTTTGAATATGTATAAAATGTAGAGAATTGATGATTGATAGATGAAATTTTAATTCTTCATATCTGAAGCATGAACGTCATCCCTTCCTGAAACACCCTGTTCCATTTTAACCCCAAGTGTTTACGTACTATTCTTTTTGTTACTATTATTACTCTACATTATTCTTATAAACAAGCTGCTGCACAATTGATTGCTCAGAACTACCTGTAACATTTATTTTTTGCCTTGTTTATGAGCTTAACGCATTATTGTCTGCTCATGCTACATATTATTATACACTACTATTTTTGCACAGTCAGTCTGTCGTGCTATCCTAGCACGATCTCCGCTTTTTGTTGTGCTTCTGTACACAATAAAGTTTAAAATAGCATGTGTATGCATAATAACTTCATAATTCCTCGGTCATATTATGCAGTTGTATGCACTTACACAAAAAGTGGCGTAAGAAAGACAGCATGAATAAACATAGTGGCTCACGAAATTATCAAACGAATACGCTACTTTGAATTTAATGTACTTAACAGTTTTTTAGAATATTGTTCATTGCACAAAAGGTACAATATTTATACCAAATTGCGTTTCAGATACCCCTCCAAAACTTGTACTGTTAGACAATTGCATAAGAACTAACCTTTTGCGGTCCAAACGTGTTCCTCAGGCGCGAGTCAGCATAGGCATACACATAAATACAGTGATGAGCAGAAGTGTAAACACGCAATGCCAGTTTCACAATGTAATGATGATACTGGAAATTTGTACAGAAGATAATAGTTCAATGTGCATGTATACTGAAAATCTACGAAGTATTTACAAAAAGTAGGTGTGTGATATAATGTTCACAGTTTTGCTTGCTTGGTTAACCCTCTGACTGCTATTGGCGTCTATAGGCACTTGAAAAAGCTCACCGCGTGCTATCGACGCCCATAGGCGTTCGGTGCAATGGCTAATTACGCACTGCTACACCTCGGCCGCACGCAGCGTTCGCCTAATTTCCAAGTAGCCCACAGTCAAACGGTTAAAATGATAAAAATAATGGAAAGCACATCTTTTAATCAGTCAGAGAAGAAAAAATAGTATTCTTAGAGATCTAGTTCTTCGACTGTATGAATAGAGAAAGTACTGCGATATAAAAATGCACAATTCGCATAAACATCCGCAGTCTAAAGATTGCAGAAACTTCATTTCTACGTCGAAACGAACTTTGTAACGAACTGAACATTCTCGTATTTCGAGTTCCCTTCGCCATAAAAGGTTGTACGCAGTCAGGTTCGCTTCTTTGGGCCGGATTGGACTTCGTTTGCCCGGATCAACAAACTTCGTCGGCGCGGCACACCGATCCAGCGCGGGCAGCTCTGAATTCAATTTTTTCTTCCGCGTTGCATCTGATCTAGTCTGTCTGAATAAAGCGTGACGTCGTCGCTGAAGAAACAGAGATTAAGTTGGAGCACGGTGATCGAGCATGAAGCTTGGCCACGATTTGTGCGAAACTCGATAGCGAGCAGTTCGCACGATCCACGAAACTGGATCGGATGTGTATGAATCCGTGAGGAAACAACGAACAACCGTTCCTCGACACACGGACAGGGGACACAGAGAGAGAGAGAGAGAGAGATCGATCTTATCGAATCGATACGGATCACGGATTGCTATCAGTCAATTGGTTATTGGAACACACTTTTGGAAAACGTCATCGTTTTTTGGCTGAACTTCTAATTGAGCTGGCTATTGGAACGCACTTTAGTAAAATCGTTTTTTGCTAAATTTGGAATTGTACAGAAAATTCAAGTAATTATTAGGTTGAGTCTCAAATAATTTCCGATTTGTCATTCTACATTTATTGATGGTTTATTAAAGGAAGATCGTTGTTATTTTTGCAGCATGTCAACGTTTTAGGGATTCCTACCTGTAAACAGGAAACAAAAATCAACAGCCCAGATAAATTATTTGACTGTTTAGAATAAAAAAAAATCTATTATGTGTTGGAAGTTAATTATGACTCAACCTAATACAAACAGAATCGAAGAACCTCATTATGATCCTTTCTGGTTTTATACATTCTTGCCAATAATTCTGCAGCCGATAAATCCCTCGTTGTTTCAGAATTCTCGTTTCTCAATTAAAGAAACTGAGAAATATTCGAAGATTTAAATCTTTTATTTCTGACGATGTTGAAATATGTTGCGTGATTTACTTATTAATTTAAGAAGTACACGTTATTTAAATGTGTATAACTGTTTAGTATGAATAACATGTAAATTTTGGAAATAACTCAAGTCATTTTACTATTATACTATGAAAGAAGTAGTAAACATCGTAAACATCTGTAGAAAAATAATTATAACATGGATAATTAGACGTACTCCAGACGACAAATATACATAACATAAATTTCTCATAACGAACAATCATATTTTTAGAAATATTCAAATGCAAAATCTTAAATATCTCAAAGTAGCGAAAGAGTCACTTATACATTCACGCAGCGAATAACCGCTGCAGTTGGAGCAGAAAGTCCAATAATAATAATAATAATAGGATTGTCGAAATACACGTACATCACACCTCAAAAAGCAGCAATATTAAACACATGCTGTATAGTTCGCAACTTTCCCCAATTAGCTATGGACAGTCAGCCTATGATCGATCAGCCCCAATCAGACCAAAACTAGGATTACACTTGACACTCTCCCATATGTTTCTATAATGCTACCAGGTCTTGCCCGAGAGACAAAGGATTAGGAGCATAATAATAATAATGCACTCACGCATTGCCACATTCTCTCTCATAACCAAACCAGATTCATACATTACCAACGCACACTCCTACATTCTCCCATAGACATTGCAGTGTGTCTGATTAGGTGCAGAATCGTCCGTCCTAGCTGGGCACGTGCTGATCCGCCTATGTTCACAGAAATCCCATACGGAGTCTTCCCAGCTAAATAAATCGCACGTAAGATGGATCCACCGGCTGAATCCCGTCCCCATTGTCAAAATTTTCATTGTTCCCGGTGATTCGCAAAAGTATCGCGAATAAACAACACCGATAAATCTTCCTCCGACCCGGGCCCCCTTTAATTACGCGTTTCTGGGCAAACACAGCCTGACTCACCGCTCATTCCCAAAACGAACAATCTGATCCGACCGCCCCGTCATCCCGGACGACTTCTTTCGCTAAGTCCGATTGGATCCGAGAAAATCCGTCACGAAGCGATCGAAAGAACCGTTCCTGGAAGTCGTCCCGACCGTTTCCTTCGTTCATAACCGGTGACGCATAAGTTGCTGGAAGATACGCCGTGTGATTCACTGGATCATCCCCTGAACGTGTGCGCAAGCTTCCTGAGGAGGGGCTGACCTTCGTCGGTGATCAGAGAACAGGGCGTTAAGGCCACTGACAGAGATCGGGTTTATGATGCAGACATGACTTGTTATTTTTGAGATTATTCAAGATTTGCTCGCGTCATGTTGGGACTCCATTAACTCGAGTAACTTATGATACAATGTTTCCCAATTTGTTAAAATAGCGGTACAGAGTTTGGAGGATCGGAAGTCCCTCATGCTAGGGAGTGCTGCAGGGAAACTTTATGACATGGTTGCAGAATATTGCTATTTTTAATGTACAGCAGTACAGCACCTGTTGAAGGATTCGAATGCTTGGGTTTATGATGCCATCAGCAGAACGTCGATATGTTCTAGAGTCCTCTGAAATGTAACAGAATATAAACATAAAATTACCATTTACGCTGAGAACGAGAAAGTAATGTTAAATGAAGATGTACTGTGCCGAATTTGAGCACAAACGTGTTCATAGGGTCTTCTTCCGAACTCAATGGCAATTTATGAATCATAAACTGATTCTGAAGCGTGCAGTCAGTGATCCTGATGACTGGCAACTCATGACCCTTTGGCCACTGTCATACCTATGGGGTGTAGACCTTCCAGATCATGCGTGTCCGGGTGACTGAAATTTGCATAATGGAGAATAGACACTTTCTGCCAATCTTGAATTGACTCTGCCTACGTTATTTTGGTCACTGATTTGCCCAACTAGTGACGTTTCGGCTATCAAGTATTTAAAACACTCTCTTGGGCACTCTTTGTCAATGTAAACTCCCTTGTCAAATGTAATCACAGTAATAGTGGGTGTACATAAGCTATTGAGGACACCTTTGTGTAAATTATTAAACAACCAATCCAGCTGTTAAGAACAAATTTTGAATTCGTTGGACAGCGCGTTGGCACTTGTAAATTGGCAAAATTCCGCAGGTGGCGAGGGAAACCTGCGGTGGCTCCATCTAAGCGCTCGCTATACTCGGAATGAATCTACAACCTTAAAATGAACCCAGAGGAATTTGTGTTTGGTCCAGAATGCTTGAAATTTGGATTAGAATGTTTGCAAAAGGTCAAATTATATAGATCACGAGGGAAACCTGAAATGATACTTATTACCCAAATTCCCTAGAAACAGTGTTATTCTACGGACACTGAAAGTAGGACGTTCAAGGTCGTTTCTCCAAATCCCACACTGAAAATGTTGTCATTGCCAGAGTTAGAATGACAGTAAAATCATTTGAAATGATCTTGAAAGGTCTACTTCCACTGCCTCTACAATAGTACTTCAAAACCTCCATGTAGGATTGAAATATTTTGCAAAAATGTCGCTGCGAATATTATAGTGATATCATTTTCTCTCTGCGATCCTCCAATCCTCTTTGACCTCGTATTATAATTTATTTTTCTCCTTCATGACGAATAGCCTGCAGCATGATATCTGCACGTTCTGCGGCCATTCAAAAGTTTTTCCCTGTCAAACAAATGAATCTCTAAATTCGTGTAACATGCCAAGGAATAACCGAGGAGGAGCAGCAACACGGTGGAGTGAATTGTGCGTCGCTATCTGCGGCTTTTCAGCTGCTCCGTGCTCGCATTATTGTTCGCGATCGCGAATGGACACGTTGACCCGAGCTGAAAAGAAACTGGAAAACGGGATAAAGGGGCGGCGAAAAGGAAACGGGGTGAAAGGGGAGCCGGAGTGAAAGGAAGGAAAAAGTGGTCGAAGAATACGAGGGTGAGAGAGGAGAAAAAGGCTGTTTCGACCCCTTGCGCTGACGAGGGTGCCGAAAACATTGCTACGGCGAATCGAATTTTAATATGGTCGTACCAAGAAATTCATTGGTCCCGCCGTGTAAAATTGAAAGCTATTCGAATTTTAAAGAGTGGATGGTTCAAACAAGGGAGACACGAAATTGGACAAAATTATTAAGCTGAGTCATAAATAACTTCCGATATGTAATAGATTTTTTATTCAGAAGAATTTGAATAGTTTAACTATGCAACTGGTCTTAATTTCACATGAGAAAGTAAATTGCCCTGAAACTTAGACATGCTACAAAAGTAACAGAAATTATTTTTTAACCCATAGACGTACTCATTTTTTTCTAGATCCGCCTTAGAAATACACTTTTTCTTTTTAAATGTTCCTTTGTTGCTACAAGATGACTGCTATAGCCGTCATTTGGCAGCACATCAACAAAAATCTGACGGCTGTAGCCGTCATTTGCGGCAATGGGTTAATGAACAATTTAATCAATTGAAGAAGACAAACTGGAAGTTATTTATGAGTCAACCTAATATTAGAAAATATATTTCTAATAATCTTCTGTTTTATTAAATTTACTGTTACTCCCCCCTTACAGTTATTTAACGTATGTTGTATAACGTAGAAAACAATATTGCTTATGGGCTGACCCGATGGTAATATCATCTGTCGAGTGTACTATCTACCAAGTAAGCAGTTGTGCATTATACATACTAATAGTCACATTAATGGAGAACAGCGACGGTCACCGGTGGCCGACGGCGTAGACGGGGGGTTCACAATTGACACTATTGACCGTCTACACCCCAAACCACAGGGGGATTCGTAATAACATGATCTATCAACATGCAAGAGCTCATTAACGTCTGAGACTATCACTCCGGGAGTTCTCCTTCTCGGTATCAGACACTGGTAACCATACAAAAGCTGCTGAAGGCATTGAAATAACCTTGAACTTCAGCCATACAACGAAAACAATTGCACAGCATCTGCAAAGCCAAGCAACGTTCATCCGAACCATTCCTTTCCATCACGAAAATTAAAAAAGCCATTTGGCAGGTCTGTTTTAAACGCCCCACCCTGTGTATTTGAGAAGCCACAGGAGATGAGGTAGTTTTTCGGTGTATCGACGAGGGGTTGGTCCTTGCTCTTAACATGCTGACGCGGGTGGATGCTCGAGTTCTATGTGCGCGTAGGCGAATTTCATACGGCCACGTCTGCGTGTGTGTGCGTACGAGTGCGTAGAAGGGCGTAAACACGTATATTGTATCGTCTGGGACGAAACATGGAATAACCATCCCCCGGATATGATGGGTGTACGGCGATTCTTCCTTTTTTCACCGGGCCAGACTGCAGTCAGAAGCCGCTTTTCATGGAAGATCGCAATCTTTTGGTGTTCCCATAGGGTCCATAGAATTTCTCAGACAGACGAATCGGAGGAGGTCGGGACGATTTATGTGTCGTGCACAGGCATCGGGTGCACGCTTTATGGGCTGCGTCGCATTGTGTCCCGCGGATTGTTAATTTGTCAGCTTTGCCGTTCGACCGGCATCTCCATTTTTATCGCCCTCGATTGGACCCTCCAGGAAGTTGCGGGAAGATTATGGGTGTAATAGCTGAAAGTATCGAACTGAGGATTTGGAATGGGAAAATTGTGGTGCAACCAGAGCAGCTGTGATTCCGCGTGCGAAAGTAAATTGAATATGTGGCGTAGAATTTTCTGATACAAGCTGTGACATTGTTTATGGAAAGCTACTTCCACTTTAGGGAGCAATTATCTTTGTTTGAGTATTAGGTGAGTTACAAAAACTACTGCAGGTCAATATCTCTTAACGCTTTGAGTGCCACGCTGTACTGGCTGAACATGACAAAGTTTCTAAATTTTTATCAAAAATGAATATAACCTTAACTTAAACTCCTTTTAATCAGTAGTTTTAGTAGCTATCATAATTTTTGTATTGGTTCTGTTAGACCTTACTAGATAGATTTATTAATGGTATACGCGATCAAATAAATAATAATAATTCATACATGGATGACATAGCACTCAAAATGTTAAATGAAATGAGACATCGTAGAATATCTCTGCTTCTTTTATGATTTCAAGGAGCACGCTGTGGTATTTGAAATTTCGTTAGATACAGTTGGTTCTTAGATCTCAAGGTTACTCTAATTTTTTAAACAAGACACTACATTTATCCATAGTCGTGTAGCACATGCAATAGCGAGTAAAAGAGTGTCAATTGTATGATCCTGGAGTGACATTCTTCAGTATTCCGATGTTCCTGTTGACATATGGTGGTTCTGAAGTCACCTAAAACTTTAACTCTCCCGTCTAAGGAAACATAAAGCAGAACTTCACCCGTATCATAATCTCTGTACAATGATTCGCTAAATCTGTCTCAGAGTAGCCTGTAAATCCCGATAATCCTAATTATCTACCCACAGCAATCTACGCTAGGTTACATACAAATAAAAGAGAAGAAACACTTAGCAGAAGCTGCACTAGGGTACCACATACCTTCAGAGGACAAACGTTTCTCCATCCATTGGCTTTGGATCAGATCCAACTCCAATCAGAAACCGTTACGACTGGTGTTGCTTGTCTGAAAGAAGCTGGCCATCATATCCATAACCACTAAATCTCGATAATCCCAATTATCTCCTCAAACTCTTCAGAACCAAAAGAGAGGCAAACAGAGATCGCATCCGATTTGTTCATCTACTGGCTTTCGATCGAACGCAATACTAATTAGAAACCGTTACGATTGGTGTTGCTTGTCTGCAGGAAGCTGACCATCATATCCATAACCTGTAAATCCCGATAATCCTAATTATCTCCTCAAAAGCTAGAGAACCAGAGGAAAGGCAGAGATCGCGTTCGATTTGTTCATCCACTGGCTTTCGATCGAACCTAATTCTAATTAGAAACCGTTACGATTGGCGTTGCTTGTCCGAAAGAAGCTGACCATCATACCCGCGACCACTAACTCGCGATAATCCTAACTATCTCCTCAAACCCTGGAAAACCAAAAGAAAGGCAAATAGAGATCGATTCCGACTTGTTCATCCGTTAGCTTTCGATCGAACCCAATTCTAATCAGAGACCGTTAGGATTAATGTCGCTTGTCCGAAAGAAGCTGACCATCATACCCACTACCGCTAAATCGCGATAATCCTAACCATCTCCTGAAAGCGTGGAGAACCGAAGGAAAGGCGAACAGAGATCGCGTCGGATGTTCTAGAAATTCCATCGGTCGCAGGTGCATCGGTAGGCTCGTGGCCAGGTTCGAGTAGAGGGAGAAACGTCTGAAGAAGCGGCAGAAGACGAAGACGCGGGCGAAGACGGGACAGGAGTTCGCAGAGCGTGCTCGAGGTCGTTTCGTTGGACTGCGTTACGGATGCATAGGCGTCGAGGCTGGAGGTTCGATAAAAAGAGAGGAAACGGTGACGGAGAGAGGAGAGACGAACGGCGGAGCGATGGAACGGAGACGGTGGAAAACGCGAGTTGCAGGATGCTAAAGAAGGCTAGCTCGAGCTAGCGACCTTCTAAGGCCGCGTCGAGCGAATGCTCGCCACTCTCTTCGCCTTTTTTCTCTCCTTCCTACGTGTCTCGTCTCCTCTCTCGTCGCCCACTCTCCTCGGCCAGACGTTTCTTCTTACCTCGTTCACGATGAAAGGCATCGAACACGGAAAGCTCCGATCCTCCGCGCTCCGTTTACAACGAAAGCTCCGTCCCCGTGCGTATGTACGCGCTCGGGGATACCTTCTTCTCCTCATTCTTCGCGATACCCTTTTTTATAACACTCTGCACGGATGCTGCGCTTTTTTTTTTTGGATCTTTGTGAACCGTCGGGGAAGAAGTGGAGCCTGTGTCGGCAGGCGATGACCCGAATTCGAGTCGTGGGAATCGTGTACTTGACATTCTGACGTGATTTCGCCGGTATTGAATATATTTCACGTTTCCATAGACAAATTCTTTTTGACATGTCGTTATTGCAATGTTAAGTTTACCAAGTTGAATTAAGTTTTCCTTCTTACACTGCAAATTGTAAAGGAGCAAGTTTAAAATTGTTTCTGAACTTGTATTTTGTGTGATATTTCATATTTTTATTACTGTTTCCAGTGTTGTCTACTGATTTATTTCTCTGATTTTAGTTTTCTAATGAGCAGACTGCGGATGTCTGGGCAACTACAGATTTTTATTTCTTAATATTTTTACATTGAATACGGATAAACAAGTGGGATACGGAGAATAATTAGGTCTGCTCTGAGCAGATATCAGACATACATATTTTATTTATATTATTTGCTTCAGATAACATGTTTTACGTACCTGGATATCTTAAATGGCATAAACATCCGCAGCCTACTAATGAGATACTGATCGAAGCTACTCATAATAAAACAGAACTATAAACTGTACAGTTAGGCTGACCTTGAAATAAAACTATATTTAAGACAAAGAAAATTAAATTCGAAGGGGTTAAGTAATGAACGTATACAAGGGATAAATCAGCCCCCTCGTCACTGACGTAAAATAAATACAGAAGTACTTGAAAAATGAACAGACTAAAATATGCAATATATAAAGAATAATGTAAAACATTCTGTTGCTTAAATATTGCAGAAAATAAGCAATGATAACAACTTCTGGTAGATATTCGCAGCTGTTAAAGTGTTAATAGAAAACTTGCACTTTATGGTATGCTTTGCAGTAATGTATTCTTGCACTACTCAAAGGGGATTGCATGTGTGGACACACTCGACACTGTTAACGCGTCATAAATTCAGCCTGCATATTTTGTAATATGTTTATTCAAATTTTGCGTTCAACGTAAATGATCTATTATAAAATAAGTTCCAACCGTCATGTTTATGTATTGATTGTAAACAAAAGAACGAGCATTACATTTAATTGCGACGTTTAAGTAATAAACCTAAATATAACAATATTTAAGTTTTTTAGAATGGTTTGGAGGTAAAAACATTATAAAATATCGATGTTCATTCTTAAGATTGATGTCATTCTGTCAATGAAAATCAAATCGTGAAACGAAAATCATATTTTTTGTCTTCCATGGTTAAAAGTTCAAGTTCCATTGTTACGAAGTTTCTTCAGTTTTTTCAACAAAAATTCTCCAAATGTACCCTCGAAACAGGCTGATAAGGGCAGATACACAATTATAAAATATCCTATGCGTAGGATCGTTAAACAGTGCAATGAGAAGACACGCGAGATATCTCGTCCGCAGAATCGAACGGGTTAAGGCCGAAAGAGGATCGACGGTCGATCGATCGTCGTCTAACAAAATCGCCTACGGTTATTTTCGTTGGATCGGAGGCTGTCGGAATCCGGGGAAAGAATCGAGGCACGCTGGGAATTAAATTCAACCTTGTTCGCAGTCGACGATACTCGTGGCGATCGATAATGACGGTAATAAAGTTTCTAAGTCAATGGTCACCGAGAAAAGTGGCGCATAGGCGCCCGTAGGCCAGATCGACGCGAAATTGAGATTGAATCGGCCGGGAACGGGGAAATTACAACGTCTGCACGTGAAAACGGCCGTTTCGCCGACGAAAAGGTCAATTTAACGCCGTTTTCGATCATTCAAGCGACTCGTTGCTCTTCTCGATCCGCCGCGAATTTATTAAACCGCAGTCTTAATAACAAACAAAATTGTAGAACACTTCTGGCATTGAAGGGTAAGGGGAAAATCAGGGAATGTCCATTTTTAGTAATTTTATGGTGTATAACGAATTATATTGATGGCAACTGGATCTACGGAACTGTCGAATCATGAAGGGTTACATAGCAGAAATGTCTACTTAAAAAAATGTAAAACAGTTATTTTTTGTCTGATGCCTAATTAGAATATAAACTTCATGTTGTGCACAATACAGGTAAATTCATTGAACCTTGTTTCTTTACTGGTGGACTAAAGTATTAAAAATTGTATTTCTCCGTAAAGATATTTTGTGACATTCCTTGTTTTCCCCCTTACCCTTCATTTGAGTTTCCATTTTGGAGAAGATTAAGTTTAATGAGTCTGTCTTTCTTTTTGCTCACTGACCACCAGAATTATGAGTTCACCCCATGAATATTTTTAGATTTTTTCCCAGACCGTTAATTTTTAATGTAAACTGAAAAATATCCATAAAAAGTGGTGCGTGTCGGGGGTCCTTTTCACTTTGATCATTGTTTATATGTGAACGAACCCTTATAAAGTAATAATAATTTACATCATTTTCTTCAGGAGAGTTGTTCTCGATCAAAAGCGCCCCTTGTGCGTGCAATTAAAAACGACCTAACTCGTCGCATCTTCAATAAATACAATAACACTGCACTTCGTCTTTAATAAATAATCTAAGTGTTGTTTTTGTTTATATCTCTAAGTTACGGCACTACTTCAAAATAAGAACATGTTTTACATAAACGAATATTGCGCTTTATCTTTTTCCATATCACGCATGAGCATCAGTCACGTTTGTTTTAACAATGTCAGGAAAACAACAATAAGCGTAGACATAAAAAAATTCTGACGCACGCACTTTAACGAGGAAAATAACGAAATGAATATTACATTAATGATAAATAAACAACAAACAAATTTGTCTTTGACATCCTTGAGGCTTTTACGGGCCGATTTGTTATGATGATAGTCACCAGAGAATTTCAGGTGTAAGCCGTGTAGTTGCGCAATTATGTTCCAACGTTTCATTTACAATGTTTTAAATTGTATTATGTATAATCTGTAAAATAATTGTCAATATTTTATTATGCCTCTGTTTTAGTTGGACATTACTGAACATAATCATTTCGCAACGATAATGTATTCTCTATAGAAAGTTGGATCAATGGAACAAAGACTGTAAATTACCTGGCAATTGTTGCTGATAGTTCATTGGAGTGAACAAAAGGAAATGAAAAATACCAGAAAACACAGTCCACTGGTACTGAGAGTAAAAAATAAATGGTATATCGCCTCTTCCCATACAAGTACAGTTATTAAAGCTCTACGACGAGTTAACTCGTCACGCCCACTCCAGAGGCATTCCTGAATAACGAATTGACTCGTCTTCTCCGGTTAACAGGTGAAATTGATTTTTCCCAAAATTGAGGAGAATAAAAAGAAAACGATTTCTTGTAATAAATATGTATAATAAATGCCTGCTGGATCTTGAGAATGAAAATACGCGTTGAACATTGTGTTCGATGACAATGATCGAGGAATAATAATAGGCCGAACAGGGAATTTCGTTCGCGTTATCGGCGAGCACGGATACGTTTCTTGAAAGTCGTGGAAGCGAATAAAAATGCATCCGCGTTGCAATCACCTTTCACACCGGTTCACCTTGTACGTCCAACGTAACGGAATATTATTAAACGATCATTCCTGGAATGCTTCGTGCCGCCGCTAATCTTTTGCCGATAAAGCCGTGTTAATTCTAATTACGCGTGCATTTCGTTGCGATACGCTTACTTTTACTTTCAAACTTTTCTATGCCGATCGAATACGCTCGCATTGTTGCCGCCTTTGTTCCGCTCGGAATCTCTGCTCTCTGACAACCGATTTCTATATCCTGACGTCTAGACTGCGGATCTTTATGCGATTCAACGTATCCAAGTTCGCGAAGAATGCACATTTTGTAGAGTGAGTTAAACGAAATATGTATTTTCAACCCTTAGACTGCGGGCTGCTTGGAGACGAACGCTCCGTGCGGCTAAGTTGCGGGCGTACGTAATGAGCCGTTGCGCCAAACGCCCATAGGCGTTGACAGCACACGGTGAGCAGGTTTGTCAAGTGCCTATAGGCACATAGTAGCCTGAGGGTTAAATGTTTAAACCCCAAAGTGCAATGCTGTCATAGCTGCGTTTCATCAGCTATGTAGAAGTGAAGAATGTTGAAGTCCAAAGTAGCATATTTGCGTAAAAATCTGCAGTGTACTGATGTTTAATGTATTTCTAGCCTTCGATAGCAAATATTTTACAGGAAGGCTTAAGATGTTTGATCATGAATTTTTATGTTTGTACGCTTTGCCTTTCGATGAGTTTAGGGGAGGCCGAGAAAGTGGGTCGGGTTAAACAATTTTTTTAAGACGGTATAAATAATATTGGAAGAATTTTTATTAGAGTGGATGAACGAATAATACGATGGTCGTTATGAGAGCGGAACCGTTTATTGCGAAAAAGGATTCGCGATGGTCAATATTATATGCAGCTGATTTATTTAAAAAGAAAATAGTAAAATAAAACATATGCCTCGAGCCAGAAGTTTCTTTTGCATTATTAATTTAATTTATGAAGTTGATGTGTAGATGGAGGATGTTTATGCAGATATACATCATTCCACTTCAGTGGGTTTTTGTTTCAATGTAGTCGGAAGAATGGAACTGCGACTGAACTATATTTTGTGCTTTAAATGTTAAAAATATATGTTTTCTTTCAGTTCTTCTCGAATGGCTCGCACGATCATTGCCCTTGAAGTCGTCTGAAATCAAAAACTCTTAATTAGCATGAGTGTAAACGAATTAACCTTGCATATCATGATCGAAATGAATTTTGCAACAATTTTGTTTTCACAAATTTCTATCGAACGTGACGTAAATTTTCAGCTCTGACAGTCCTGGCCACTACATTTGTTTAATCCCTGCAGAAGTAATAATAATTAAATTTATTTGTTGAAACTTCGTCTATAAAAATATTCACTGGCTATTTAGGTTATAATGCAGTTATTTGTTTAAATATTTAAATATTGAGTTTATGGATGAATGGTGGGGTTGAATCTTTCGCGATAAACGAATCACGACCGTTCTGTACACAGTAAATAATAAATAAAAATGTTACAGTTCTCAATATTTTCTATTTCATTATTAACACGTTGAGTGCTACAGTGAAAACAGCCATACCTAATCAGACACGATATAATTTACTACTTTTTATATAAATGATAAAGAACTAAACGATTTGAGATTCTTCTGTTCCTGCATTATTATTTCAGTATGAAATTTACTCAGAATTTTGTGACAATCAAGAATTATTTAATTAAATTAACGCAACGTGTTAATATTTACTAAATTGTCTAAAATTGTTGAAAATCGTGATCCTTAATTGTTTCGAGCAACATATTAAAACTAATCAATATTCCAGGCTGAAGGAGTTCATAAATTTATCGAAAGGATTCGTGAAATTCCCCGAAGAAGATTAACACGGAGGTTCGTGAAATTTTTAGCAGCCCTAGAAGTAAAAAAAGTCGATCAGGTTACGATACGACCGGAAAACTCGTATCAACGGTCCCATTAACGCTTTATTTCGGGCGTAAATTTGGGAACTGCCGTTAAGAATTTTATTCCGATCGTAACCGCGTCGTCTTATATTTCATTATTATATCATCGCCTCGCGTTTTACTATCGTCATCGAGAATCGGTTTATCAGTCGCGAAATACTCCGCCCGTTACGTGGGCCGATAAAAAGAAATCTTAACAACTAATTAGCAGCGTTTTCGTGATGTCTCGCGTAAGAAAAAATGCTATGAACTCTTCAGATGACTCAATATTATATAAACAAGTAATTTTATGTGATGTTTTTTTATTTAATTCTATCTGTTCCACATTATTGTTTACCTTGTCCAGCCCACTAGCTGATATACTAACTTTTTCAGGGAGAAATTTGTTACAGATAAAAAAATAACTTGATTTTCGTTGAATTATATTAAACGTGAAGAAATGACTAAAAAAAAATTCAAAATTCTCTGAGAAAAAATACTTGTATGTATGCGGTTATAAGATCACATAGTATTTGCTACTGTTATGTCAACAATATTCTAATACAAAAAACTGAACATGTACGTAAATGCCAGTATCTCTGCAGAGGTTCATCATTTTCAACTTTTTTTCTTCTGGAACAAATAATTTGTTACACATTCAATTTTTGCAGGGATGAATTTATTGATGATGGACAAAATTACTTAATTCTTCTTTTAATTTTATTTGTGCAATATATGTTCATAGCTGTTAGACGGAATAAGAAACATTGAACAAATACCGAAATATTTATTCACTGTAGTATTCTGTATATCGTTCTGAACAATATTTAAATATAAAACGACTAAATGAGAAATGTCTGCCAGTATCCCTACAGAGGTTAATCTCGTTTAGCCATTTTAGTCCGCAAATGGTACTATTATCATACCATTTAAATCACTCGAGACACACGGCACCATTTTTACTATCAACATGAATTTTTCATTACAGCCTCTATACTTCTGCGATCACGGAAGATTGATTTTCCAAATAAGGCACCACTTGTAATTTACGAGCAAACTTTCTGACTAAATTGGTGCACAATCAGCTCGCTCTTGCGTCTATAAATCTCCTTATCGGAGCTTAATCATCTTCAAATTTCTTTTCTCCTCCAAGAAAATAATTCCTTCGTTGCGTTTAATCTTATTTAACCGTTTCACTGTTCAAATGGTGCCATTAGCGGGGTATTTAAATCACCCGGGACACGTGGTACCACTCGTCGAAGTCCAAGGAAATTTTTCATCGCAAGTCTCTGTGCTTCGGCGATCACGGAAGATTGATTTTTCCAAATAAGGCGGTATTTGTAAATTACCGGCGAGCTTGTTGACTGAATCGGCGCGGAAACGGCGCGGTTTTGCCGCCATAAATCTCGTTGTCGACGATCAAAAGTCCCAGTTCGAAAATCGAGCGTTAACAGAGGGTACCTCGTTAGAAGATCGCATGGTTCGCAACAGGATCGACGTGTTACCGGATCGAAACCGTTTATTATTGAATGCCTCCGACGATCGAAAGGTTTCCTTCAAGATTTCAGCGTGCATACGCGAGTTTCTCTCTCGAGGATAGAAGCTTTCTCTTTGGTGAACGCCGAAAGGGTGGCCTGGTAACTGCGATCCTATCGACGAATCGGACGATGTTGCACCGGTGAACTGATATAGTTATTGCTCAACCCGTTAGCATCTTTGTTACTTCACAATACCACATTCCGGTGGTACTCTTTCACTGAATAATAAATGGAGAACGATCGGACGTACGTCCATTATGGAGCTGTTCTCCAACATCAGCCCCTTCCATGTTGGAAACGTTCTGTAACTGAAACTTCTATCATGATTTTTCTGGGTAGAGTTCTGTATTAACTCTTGTAAATTCTATAATGAGTTGTTTACTGTCAATCGTTATTATTGGAATTTTTGTAAAGTGCTGAGAGAATTGACTATCACAGTGGACAATACAGTGCCCATTTTGAAACACCTTTTTCTGTATAATTGTTACGAAGCTTAAACTTGTAATCCTTACGTTAAATTCGAAAATTATTCAGTGGCATGCTTGCTATTTTATGTTATTACAGTAACATGATCAGTTAGACAAAAGTTTAGGATTATATACAATTTTATGATAGAATTATTTGGAGGAATTTAGGCTTGAATGGCAGACGGAGCCACAAATTTCATTCAATGGAACAACTATTGATTTTTACTATATTCTGAGCAAATTTACCATTGCAACAGTAATATAGGAACGCATTTACAATACTGAATAGTCAAACATTTTTTTTCCTTTATGATTTATGTAGAAAAGAAAAATTTATGTCGCGTCTGGCCAGAGATTACTGTTTTCACTGTGGCAATGAACGTGTTAACAGGATAAAAAAATATAAATTATAGGAATTGTAATAATTAAAATACCGCGGATTTTATTTATTATAAAATAATCCATACATAGAGTGTTTCACTACATAATAGAAAATTGTGTAAGCTTCTGATCCTACATTCCGTGTCAAATTCCAAAATGGAGTCTCACTCGATGCATCGTAGGAGTAGCACGTGCCTTTGGATCCTGAATTCAATATCACAGTTCCTCCTACCTGTTGAAGTGCATCCTTCAGGATCCTGCAGCGTTCTGTCTAAGCTTACGGTCTTGAAATTGCCGTTAAACTCCCCGGTTTCTATCGAAAGGAATGTGTTCTTCAAGAAAACATCTAAGAAATTTGTCTGCACATTTCTCGTTCTACGCACAAGTATTTTGTACGTTCTCTGCCCTCGTTTTTGGTCCACTATCACCATGTTCAATGATGACTATGTTCCAAACCCAACTCGCTTAAATAATAATAATAATAATACAGTTTCCGTGCCAAAAGTATTTTTCCTTCTCAAGCAGAGATTCAGAGAATTTATTTGACAATTTCTGACATCACGCAAAAGTATTTCTCGCGTTATCTGTCCTCATTTCTGGTCCACTATCACCACGTTCAATGATGACTATGTTCCAAACCCAACTCGCTTAAATAATAATAATAATAATAATACAGTTTCCGTGCCAAAAGTATTTTTCCTTCTCAAGCAGAGATTCAGAGAATTTATTTGACAATTTCTGACATCACGCAAAAGTATTTCTCGCGTTATCTGTCCTCATTTCTGGTCCACTATCACCACGTTCAATGATGACTATGTTCCAAACCCAACTCGCTTAAATAATAATAATAATAATAATACAGTTTCCGTGCCAAAAGTATTTTTCCTTCTCAAGCAGAGATTCAGAGAATTTATTTGACAATTTCTGAGATCACACAAAAGTATTTCTCGCGTTATCTGTCCCCATTTTTGATCCACTATCGCCACGGTCATCGGCAACTATATTTCAAAAGCAACACGCCGAAATAATAATAATAATTCTTTCTAACTGTTACTTCGCGAATAAAAGAAAGAAAGATTAGTCAACGCAAGAAAATGAACCCATTTAATTCTCTGTCGCGAAAAATGGCGCTTCTGTCGCAATATCAGCGCGGAAGGTGCAAGATCGAGTCTATTTAATAAGCATCAAAGTTGCCGAGCAGCAATTCAGTAACGCTATTACCATCATTACCGATTAATGACTCAATTGGCGGAAAGTATGTGTTTACTAGGTTTCCCCATGGCGCGCCGTGGAATCGTCGACTTTTGTCCGAAGAATTTCGTGCTTTTACGACCGTAATTACCGATTAACGACACTGAAATCTCTGAATAACTTGCGCTTCACCCGCGGCCATCTCTAATAGACGGTTCACGTCGAGAGGAACGTCGATTTTCACGCGGACGAGCCAATCTCGCCGTCCTCTCTCCCTCATTACTTCCCATGTCTCGCAAATTTCTGCCAAAGATTTTCTAATGCTCTCTGACGCTCACCCTACGGCGGATTCCAATTGTTAGGTCACTCCACGAGTTATGTCGTTTGGAAACAGGACTCCCTCGAACGTAAGCAAACTAACAACTGCAGTTATTTTTCATTATATTCATTTCAGTGATCTTGTTTGACTACTTGGACTAAACGTGCAAACGATCGAGCATTTTTGTGTATTCATTTTTGTACATTCAACAAATCCAAGCAACACGAGACTATAACAGTTACTAACACACACACACACTTTGTTCAATATACATATTGTGTCACTGTGCGTCAACAGCAATACGAAACCACAGAAAAAGGTAACCAATTTTAGCGTTGACCCTGCCCAACGTGACTTAACTACAGCGATCAGGCGAGAGCTGGAATTTTCTCGAACCAACACCTTGACAATATTTACAAAACGTAGAGAACTCTCAACTCTTCAGCTACTTACACAAGGTTAATTGTTCTTCAATCATGGATAAACTTCGTACTTGCGAGGGACATTAACCAATCGACACACGCCAATTTTTATTCAGGAGAACTCGAAAATGTATTCGACACGTAGTTTTTTTATCAGCAATCGGGCACATTGAAGGGGTGAACACAGCCCTTGTTTTAGGGTCTACAAACTTGCTTGACGATATATCTCAGAAACTATTGGTCCCAGTAAAGACTTCAATCACAGAGCAACGCCTTCAATTCCCGAAAAGGAGTGCGAGGACCTAGGTAAGACAGCACAAAATACCCAAGAATGAACACGTTCCCTGCCACAGTAGAAAATTCCGTATCTAGACAGACACGCGAAAATGCCATGGGGTCACCGGTGACCGGCACATTAAATTCTATTTAATTAACTAATTATTGATTTTGACAATATTTTGAGCGAATTTTACATTGAAACACTAACAAAGAGATGCACGTAGACGATTTAATACTCAAACATTTTTTTCCTCTGTGATTTATAATAAAAATAGCAATTTATATTGTCTGATTAGGGATGATTGTTTCCACCGTGGCAGTCAACGTGTTAATACACGTGGTTGACTGTGCAAATATTTATCTATTTGACAATACACTTTCTATTTCCACTATCATTTTAATGTGAATGTTACTCAAAATTTCATGAGGGTAGGTAGTTATGTGATCAAATTAAAATTGATGCGTGTACCGAAAACGGTACACGTGGCAGGGAACCTGTTAACGGTGCACTCAAAGAGGAGACCTAGTCAGCGTAGAGACATTTTGGTAGCATCATCGCCATAAAGTACAGACGGCTCAGCCACGGCAGATGCTCGCAAGCGATAAACTAAGACAATCAGTCAGAAGAGTTTCCAACGATCACCGAAAGAGTTGTTGAAAATCAAGTACCTGGTTGTGTACTTACACGCGGACAATCATGGAGAACCGGTGGAACGTCGTCCTCGAGGAACAATCCACGCTATTCGTGTCAATTAGCAGGCGGGCAGGTGCGCGCGTACTCGCGAGCGTGAAAAAGCGCGCGTCGGGTCGCACTAATTGCGCGTCTGACGTAATAACGCGTTCGGTCGACGTTTTTCAAGGAATCGAGGTCGTCGCGAGATCGCGAAAGCGTTTTCGACTCTAGATCCCGCGGCAGCCACTCGAGCGTGTAACGCGATATCCCAACGAGCACAGGCTGCGCGTTTCGAGGTTTCTGCTGATCCTCCGCATTCGTCCGTGCCCCTGCAACGCAATATTCTAATTGCTGGAACGCGGAAGCGATACGATTCTCGCTTACGCCGGTCTCTCATCGCACCTCAATCGAATTTCCCGCCCGTCGGTGGTCCGTGTCCCTCGGTACCACCTGGACGGTTCAACCGTGTTCAACCTGTCAATTTTTGTGAGATGAAACGATTTATATTTTGATATGTATATCGTATTATGTTAGTGTTATATTTTTGAGAAACGATGTAATACAGTAGAGTGGTGCGTTGCTTGACGGCGGGGATACGTTCTGAGGAATGTGTCGTTAGGTAAGTTTGTCGTGTGGATGCTTTAGAGTTTATTTACAATTGGATAAACCTAGATGGTATAGCCTCTTGCACACCTAGGCTGCGTGATGTAGCATACTGCACGCTAAGGCTATATGGTGTAGCCTACTGCACGCCTGGGCTATATGGTGTAGCCTACTGCACGCCTGGGCTATGTGGTGTAGCCTACTGCACGCCTGGGCTATGTGGTGTAGCCTACTGCACGCATGGGCAATATGGTGTAGCCTACTGCACCCCTAGGCTATATGGTGCACCTTACTACACACCTGGATTATATGGTATAGCCTATTACATACCTAGGCACTTCAAATGTTCCGTGATGCTCGCCAATTTTTGTAAAATAAAATGATTTATATTTTGTTATTGACACTGTATTACGTCAGTGTTATATTTTTGAGGAGTGCTGTGATACGGTACAGTCATACGTTGCTCAGTAACGGGGATACATTATGAGAAACGTCGTTGTGTGATTTTGTTGTGTGAACGTTATAGAGTGTACTTAAACAGGCCTAGATGGTATACACCCCTAGATTGCATGGTAGTTTGGTGCATAAGCATTGTGCATAGCACGGTGTGTAGCCTGCTGCACACTTAGGCTGTATGGTGTAGCTTACGATTTTCTTGGATTGTAAAAAGCTGCATGGAGTCTTGCGTTATCACGATGAAAGATGACGCCTTTACGGTTAGCTGGACGCTTAGATTTCAATTTTTCTTTCAGCCATTCCAATTGTTGGCGAACGAGCGGCAGCTACATACCTGGCACCCTTTTATAGTCAACTCCTCGAATCATTTTCGCCATCTGTTATTGCGCTCATTACTTCAGTTTTTTACTTGGATTTCGCGTCATGAAAAACTGGTAGAACTTTGCAGTAAAGTGGCCTAATGGAAAAATATGGCCTAATATTAGGATGGTAGGAAATAAATGACCGATTATCCAATTTCTTTAATATCCCATGGCATTTAAGTAGTCAAGAACAGTTGTATGCTCTACCCCAAGTTTCAGCGCGTACTCACGAGATGATCCTCCTGAATTTTCCTCGATTGTTGTTCTTAAACCATTCCTATCTACTGTTAGTTTGCATCCTCGGCCTTCTTCGAACGAAACTTCCCAAACCAACGACATGTTGCCCATTCATCAGCTGTACCATTGCCCCAAGTTTTCTGTACGTACATTTCACGTGACTTCTACAGCATTATGCCCCAGTTTAAACTCATGAAACAACGCTATTCCTAAATCGCAGTTGCTCGCATTCGAAAAGAATGTACGAACTGAAGTTTCCACAAACGATCTAACAAATTAACCCTATATTCCACAGACCAGTTCTTCTAACCATATAGAAACAATTGCAGTAAAACAACAACTGTCGCATTAACACGGTAGACTCGGCATCTTTAAGTCGACCATTTATTTCCCACCGACCTAACACAGAGAGGGAAGAATGAAGAAGAATGAACGCCTAATACGATCATAGACAGAGAAGTGAATTTCAGTAGGAGGCTCCGGCACGCTCGACCGTGTGTTCCTGGAAGATCTTCAGAGCGTCTGAAGATCATCGGTCGTCGAATTCATTTACGGCGTCCTTGTTCGGTAACCGAAGGAATGGTTAAGAGGATCCTCGCGTGTCCTGGCAACAGCCGCTCCTACCTAGTCGGCATTCCCGGGATACCAAGCGTTTTCTTCGCTTTTGCTTGCAGCGAAACCGTGGCTCTCGCGTGTGGGGGCACGCCGATGACGAAAGTGCACGCGAGATATGCACCAAACCGCATCCTCCGATCCTTCCAACCCCTTGACGCCTCTCTCTCATCCGTCGCGGCCGGAGTTTTCCGACGATGATTGCCGACGATAAATCACCGTCGCGCGTACACACGTTTTTTTCCCCGGGAAATTCCTTCGAGTCGCTTGGAATTAGCCGATCCAGACGATAGAACCGCTGATGGATCTGTTCGATGTTCCTCCGTCGTGTACTTCTTGTTTTCGCTATAAATTCGCGTTAGGACGCGGCTGAGGATGATATTATGAGGATGATCGAGGTTCGCCCGAGTTTTATCGACGGGTTTATATGTTTACGTGGGACATACAGGATGAGTCACATAACTTTCCACTTTGAATAACTTCTAAGGTGTGTGTTCTACAGAAAAGTGTTTTATATAGAAGTTGCAAGGTATCGAAGGGAACATATGATGCTAAAACGGTTTCTTTAAATGACCTATTTGTTTCCGAGATATTAAGGTGACCTGGAATATTTTAAATTGGACGTGTACCTTTTTGTTAAAATTTAATGCTTTTAGAAGAGCAGTGGATTTTCTATAAAAAACTATTCAGCTTAGTTTGTCCTAAAATTCTGACTGGTCTCAATGTTAAAATAATAGCAGACAATGATAAGTATACTGTTGTATATTTCAATGTTTTTATTCTTAACGATCTGTACTTAATACAGCGTTTTATAACGCGTCCGCTCAGGCATGGAAATTTTCACTGTGTCGGTCAACGTGTTAATATATTTGATTCAAAACGTAATTCACTCTCAACTCCCTGAACTCAGTCTCAAGTACTCACACAAGATTAATTCGGCGCGGGAGAAACGCACAGACACTTCGATCATCTATTTCACAGAGTACGTGTACGCGACAGAGGGAGTGTTCTCGATAAAAATGGAGACGAAAGAACAAATATCGCGTTAGAGGAATCAGAGAATCGGTAGGTTGGAATAGAGTAAACTGAAAGGGTCTTAGGTCGGCAATAGTAGATATTTCGCGAATGCAGTTTCGATGCGACCATTTTGAGAGATCGTATTTGTGATGTGTGTACCGTAAAGGGGGTCGTTACCGGGGCTGTTCGGATGCTGCACGCGCAGCAATACTCTGCTGAAACAGCGATGTTTCGTCAGAACAGAACCCATACCTCGTTACATCGCCGATATTATTTTTCTGGTTCGCTTACACGATTCTTTTCTCCTCACGTCCCGTCCCGTCCTCGAACAAAATATACCTTGCATTTTGATACCTCCGCCGGCCTCTCCAGCTGGCTCAACGACCTTCACCGTCGTCACAAACGAATCAAATTTGTAGAAAAATTCAAGAAGGAGCTACGTTGAATTTTAATGTCACCGAGTGACGCTAGAAATACTTGATAACGGTCACAGCAATCTCTTTGCTTATTCGCTGAGATGAACTGTACCAATGATAAGACCAATCTTACATTGTTTCCAGGGGGCATAATCTGATCTTAACCCTCATCCGTTCCTCGTGTCAACTTGACACATGTTTCTCACAAAAATGCAGTAAGTATAAAAAAGCAGAATGTCTTGCACATCGTTTTATTACTTGTCAACAATGCGGACAATCTGAACAATCTTATACCTGAATGTACAGAAATTTCATTTCCTCATTTTCATAAAAGAATTTGCAAATTTAACTATTTATCTTTTCATTATATTGATTCTTTTACATTGTGTCAATATGATACCAAGGGACAAATTAAGTTGGAAAAGTGAGGGGCGGATGAGGGTTAATAGTGTTTTTGTAGGTGGAGGCGCAGAAGAGTTATAAAGGATAACTTTGCCCTTTTACTTTCCTTCTAGTAGAACTGTTTAAGAGACGTACAAATTATATGGTTTCATTTAAAAAACTCAAGGTGACCATCGCTTCACTAAGAAAAAAAGTGTTTTCAAAATTTTTATTATCCTCATATGTTGTCCACTCAACATAGATAAATCTGGTTAATAACTTCTTTTATTACGCTGTTGCAAATTGCTGAAAAATCGTGCGGAACGTTACAGTAAACACCTCGTATAGTATAGACGCAGGTAAGCCTGATCGAACGAGGACCAATTTAAATTTCACAAGGAATCTTCTATGTTGACACGTGACGTATCGTCAGATCCACAAGTTCATGGCAGATAATTTAGTCTACATTGTACATTGCAGTGACACGAAACATGACTGGCCACGATTTCGAACAATTGTACACACTTTTTGCTTTCGGTGTCACGCAACAACGCGAACGTAACCTGCTTATTAAGAGTTTCGTAACCAATGACGTATCCGCGTCTTTGCATAAGCTGAGGCTGGCGCCTTTGACACGCTGCTTGCTTTTTTTCATGCTGCTCTATCCGTGTGCGAGCGGTACGTGTTGACAAATAAATGTGTCTTCGAGCGTTCGTTTTTTCCTGTAGCGTGCAGCCAGCAGAACGCTGCGAGACATGCAACTGGGAACAATTGCAAATAATGCGAAGCCTGTCGGTAAAACCGCAGAACTGAAAAGTTACAAGTACTAATACACATCATAAGTACTGACACCGAAACTGCTAATCATACGTTTACTTATAGTCGATAACGTCCGATCAAATGAACGAGGTCACGATAGAAAGAGCGTTCTCCAGTTTCAGAGCTGAGAAGAACAGTGCGAGTGGTATTAACACTTCGACTGCCATGTCACCCATGTACGGATGACGCTTACATTCAGTTGTCATTTACCTAAACGCGACTGCTGTTAGTAAAATATTTAAGACCTAACAGAACCGGCATGAATTATAAATAATTGCTAACATTATCAATTAAGCAGACTATAATTTTAAATTACTTTCATGTTGTATGGAAGTCTAGAAACTCTTCCCAGTTTTCAGCCTGCACGCTATGGCAGTCGACGTATTAAATGACAGGACTATCCATACACCCCATATAATTTCTTTCCCAGCTGAGATGTTTCTTCAGTTTCAAAACGAAAGTACCGGATGAGTTTCACTGAATCTGACTTTATAGGTGTCTGAAATGAAGAGTTCGCGAATCCTCCGGTTTCTCGATGGCCGCGCAGAAAATCCCAAGGTCGATTCGCGGATGACGTTACACTTGATCGGACATTTAAACGCGTTTCGTCTTCTTCTTCTTCTTCTCGCGTGTCCGATTCCATCGGTATTTTCTCGCAGGCGTGTCCCATCGCGATCACCGGGCTGGAGAACTCGCTCGGTTTCGCCTTCCATCGTACATACGTCTCTCCTTCGAATTCCTTCGCCGTTTTCGCTGCGAAGTCACACGATACCGTGCGCGTGGCGGACATTCGATCGACCATATTGGATTCGCGCGATGCGATTCGCCGCCGTTTCTTCCGCCCGTTCGGACTATTACGCAGATAGAACACGTTTCACTTGCGATCGGACTATTTCGAGCATCCTACACCGGGGCCTGCTGCTTCATTCGATGGAAAAGTACGGTGTTCCAGCTACGACGACGATAAATTGGGAATATCAGCGCAACAGAGGGCTGACCCAGGATTTTGGGTGAATCGACATTTCAGCCTAAACCACCTCTTGTGCAGGATGTTCCATCTGATTCTACCATCCCTAATTATTTTGTTATTTGTAAAGATACAGAAATATGTTTTGAGGGGAAGTTATTGTACTCCAAGAGGAAAAGTAGACTATGAGGATGAAAGTCATATGTAACGAGTTTTTACGGATAGTAACATTTTTTTAAATGGAATGACCTGTTTTTGTTTGCCATGAGAAAGGTGGAATTGAAACGCATTCGATCATGTATAACAACATGATCTTGAAATGAGTTTCAGCTGAAAATTTTCTGAGTTAATGATTGAGATAGCAGCTCACGAAGAATGAATTGTAATCAGAAAGTTACCACCTTCATCACATGATTTTTTATTATTATTTTAATGTAAGTACGCATACGCCTTTGATGTCTTATTCCTTCATTTTTAATAGTAGTAGACTCAGTAGTAGACTCAGTAGTAGACTAGTAGTGGACTAGTCGTAGTAGACTCAGTAGTAGAGTAGTAGTGAACTAATACTAGTAGACTAGTAGTGAACTAGTAGTAATAGGCTCAGTAGTAGACTAGTAGTAGACTAGCAGTAGTAAACTCTGTATTAGACTAGCAGTAGCAAACTCAGTAGTAGACTAGTGATAGTAAGCTCAGTAGTGGCTTAGTAATAGTAAGCTCAATAGTAGACTAGTAATAGTAAGCTCAGTAGTGGCTTAGTAATAGTAAGCTCAGTAGTAGACTTCTTTCGTCATAGCAGTATCCTTAAGCTAGACCAAAACACTATACTCAGTGACCCTAGTGTACACCCTTGGACCCAGAACACTCATCATATACCTGAAATATACGCACCAAAGATGGTTGGGAGATGCAAGTAAGATAGATTGGAAAATAACAAGTATCTAGCCTGCAACATTATGTTCACTGATTCTCTAACAACGTCACGCCTGCTTAGATAAATTTCATATTGAAGAGGCTCAACAGGATCAGCTCAGATCAGGAAGTATAGATAGAAACACAAGAAGAAATTGCACGCACGCAGAGAGACACGCAACGTTTATTATCTACTCTCGAATATTGTTAATCCGTATCACTGAATCGCAGTGTTGGGGCACGCGCACGCTCTTGTGCACTCATGCACTTTATGTTCAAACTGAACGAATGAACTTTCAAAGACACGTTTCTCGAAATCAAAGCATCGTATGAACAAATTTTATTCAACACTTTACATGTACATGATACACCTGACTCCATCGGATCAGGCTGGACAACACTGTCCTACAAACAAACACTCGTCTCAATCGACAGTCCAAGTTCGATCATGCTCACCATGAACTGCTTTGTGAGTCTGTTCTCATTGAAAAGCACTTCAATCCCCGTGGTGATCTCCTTCTCTCGGTTTCAATGAATCGAAACTGACAACCAGAGGGTTGATGAGCAGTCAGGCAAAGGTCGAAGCGCAGTTTTGGGGAACAGACGGTCGAGGATGAGGATTATGGGAGAATTTTCAATGGAAATCGAAGCTGTGCAAATAATTATCAACAGGGCCCGCATCTGTTCTACGGTGATGCTCGCACGGAATGCCTGGCGGGCCTTTTGCGGCATTCCCGGACAGTTATTCGAGGCCAACGTTCGAGCAGGTCCCTGAACGTCGCGTTTCCACCAGAAGGAGCCCTCTTTCACCTTCTCTCGCTCAATTTCCACGCGCATCCTTCGCAGAAATGCGTTTTCCTCTTTCGCGAGCCAGCCATGCAATCATCGCGCGTGGCGATCAAATTCAACCGATGAAAAAACGACTGTTAGTTCGGTTAACATGAGAAAGGTGAGTCAAAATTCAAAGTAACGATTCTGTTCGAAAGATAATGGAGTCTCCAGGATTCGTTTTACTTTCGAGCTGAATTTTCGACCGCGAAACCGCAGGCCTGGTTATCATTGACAAGGACGCTGTCACGCGATGTAGAGGGTGATCCAAAAGATAATGTAAATGGTGTATATGTGCATGTGCGATCAGATGCACGTTGATGGGATAATTTAAATTTTAAATTGAGTTATAAGAAGGTTATAAATAATTGTGAGGATGTTTAGCATTTTCTATGGGACATGTGCTATAGGAATGGCAATTTCAAGCGTTCAGTTGTATGAAAATAGCATTTTCAAGCGTTTGACAATTAGAATTGACAATCTCAGGGAACTAAATAGAAATGACCATTTGAAGTGTTCAAGTAATTAGAAATGCTCACCGATTTAGAAATTGCAGCTCACAGTGACGAACTGATTTGAAATGATCATTTCACAAGATGTTCAACTTCAAGTATTCATCTGACTAGAAATGAAAATTCCAAATGCTCAACTAATTCTAAGTGCTAGTTTCAAGCGACCAAGTAATTATGAATGACCATTTGAAATATACACCAGCTTAGAAATGACAATTTCAAGTGTTAAAGTAAGTAGTAATGATAACTTCAAGTGTCCCAGCAACTAAAAATGTACAACGAGTTAGAAATTACTGCTTGATTAGAAATGACGATATCACGAGATGTTCAACTGATTATAAATGGCAACTTCAAGCGTTCATCTGACCAAAAATGACAATTTCAAGCGGTCATCTAATTATAAATACTAATCCCAACTGACCAATTAATCAGAAATGTCCATTTAAAATTTCCAAGTAATTAGAAATGACAGTTTCAAGCGTCCGACTTCTTCACCATCTAGTCAGACACTGTTATCGACAGAAACATTGTAACAAAAATGTACATCTACTTCAGAAACAAACATATCAGCGATGGTTAAACACTTTAAAATTTCTAGAAAGCTATCGGCTGTCCTCTGAGAAATTACGAGTACAATACTAACATCCAGGTTTCCGATTGGAAAAAGCATACTTCCACTCCTTTCATTGAGTTTTTCTATGAAAGGATCTCGTTGCAAAATAATCTGACAGATCGAAGAACAATCTAATATTCATGCTTCCACTGAAATCACCCTGCATGGAGGGTGAGATACCCTGACGAACTCGGTGAAAGAATCGGTGGGCCGTCGTCGGGAAGATTCCGCGAGAGGGAATAGCAGTTTCCCAGTGTGCGGAAGAGGCTGGCATATTAAAACATGGAACCGTCGCGTATTTCTGCTCGCAGCATCGGTAACAGTCGATAAAAGTCCTATATATCGGTCTAATGCACGGCGTATCGAGAGCCGGCTCTATAACGCCGCCATGGGGAAAAGCCAAAGGATGTCGGGATGGATAGATATTACCCGAAGAATCCCGTATTCCCGGATAAAGATTCCGACCGGGGACGCAATTTGAAGGCTCGCGAGCGTCGCTGAAAGACGATTTTCAAACTACCCTGTCCGACGTCGTATTAAACTTCCTCGAAATCCTTGATCAAACATGCTCTTCGATTTATCCAGATATGCATGTATGCACATCGCGATCCTTATCTTCCTTTTTCCATCCACGTGCCTCGTTCGTAAGTCTCTTACGTCCCACGAACGATCCGTTTCATCCCCTCCCGTCTTCGGCGCGGTTAAATTAACCCTTCGAGCTTCGTGAGCTCGTTGCACAGCACGACGACTGAGATTTTATATGAAAAAACAAAAATGCGGTTCTGTTTTTATGAAAGTGCTTTTAAATTCGTTAATGACTCGGTTTATCAGACATCTCTATCTGCTTAATTGCTAGCCCCGACCACTTAATGACTGAATAAATCGAACGTTTTATGGTACAATTTGTGCTATCGTAAATTTTTTAATTGCATACTGTTTTATATAATCTTACTTCATTTCGAACAGTGGCGCGCTTGCGTTTATTTCTTTTTGTGACGAATTTTAGTCAGATGAGCAAATAAGGAGACCGAAACGAATTGATAAGTATGCTGTTAAGAAGCCAAACTGATTAACTCCACTTTTAGTAAATTTCTCAGTTTCATTACCAGAGTACATGAATGTTTGTAACACCATTACCTTTATTTTTTTTTCATTTTATGGAGCTGATCAATTTGGTTTCTGCGCGGCACAAATGGAGAAAATTATTTGTATCAAACATATACTCTGTTCTGAAGGAAAAGGGTAGCTTTTACTATATTTACCTTGAATGACGCGATGGATTCCCCGAAGAGATTAATATTGTTAGAGAATTGTTTAGCCAAGTTCGACAATCTAGTGATAACGTCAATATGTCCGAATCGGGAGGTATATAGTGGAAGCTTGAACGTAGGAAGACGTCTGATCTTCTTTTAAGTGCATTGGCATTAATTTTCTCAAGGATCTGTGAACAGTGTGTACATCCGTTAGGTATTTTGTAAAAGTAAATCAAGTCAAAGGCTATCCTCCTGTTTTCTGAGCTCGCAATGTTCAGTAAACGCTTACTAAATGAAGAGTCACGGTTAGTTGCAGTCATCGGTTAACCAAGTTTATAAGCAGCGTATCTTAGAAATTTGTGCTGCACAGCTTCTAGTTGTTTTCTACGGTTGTTGTAGCGTGGAGACCACATAGTGGATGCAAATCCCAAGCGTGCAAGGACGAAGCTGTCATAAAATCTTCTGAGAGTGTTGATTTGCCTGAAGTCAGAAGAATATTGAACTCTAGAAACGTGCATCTGCATAAGCATTCGCAGTCTACATATATCGCTGACAAAACTGAACTCTACGAACGATTACGAAACGCTCGGAAGGCACACGAGTGCAAAAACAAGTTGCAATCTTGAAATTTGCGATGCCCGAGCGATTTCACTGATACTCGCAGCAGCTGCGACCGCTGAGGCGTCAGGAAGATTTGGAAATCGGTGCTCGGAGTCTCGGGTCGGCAGAAACTCGTTCTGAATGATATTTAGAATTCTCGAAACCGCCGAGAATCCGTGTCGAACGAGAAAATCCGTTGGTAATAGAACATTCGAAGGAGCACAGGTGCGACAGGTGTCCCCGTCACGCTCATTCGCGACAATTTATCGGTCCCGCAAGAAGATCGTTGCTCCATAACGCCGCAAAACCTGAAGAACTCAACGCTCGCGATACGAAACAGCTCGCACGCACTTGGAAACGGCGTTATAAACACATCTGACCGTTTTTCTATGGAATCCGAGTTGGTCTTTCAGGACGTTCGTCAGCCTACTCGCGATCTTCCGCGTCAGATGTTGCTCTTTACGGCCTTGAAGATTTCAATCCTTCAGCGTGGACGCTGAGTCTATTTTTTGTTTTTTTTCTATTTTATGCCGCATCAATTTCTAAGTTGGGTTATTAGTGATTCACGTGGGACATTACCCAGTTGATACACGCCTATTTTGATGCAATTTTGATATCATCTGAGCCGCTCAGAAGCCAAATTGATCAACTGCATAAAATAAAAAATAGAGAAAAGTGATGATGCTATAAACATTCATGTACTTGGGTAAAGAAATTGAGGAATTTGCTAAAAGTGAAGTTGATCAGCTTGGCTGCTGAGTGGCTCATATAGAACTCGAAACAATATTTATAAACATCCATGTTGAAGAGGTGAAAACAGCTCTCAAAATTGGGGTTGGAAAAGCTATTTTATCGGATATTTTGGAAAATATTTAGTGTGGGCGAAAAATTCAAAATGCTAAAAATTCATCTCGATTTTGACAATTTAAGGACCCATTAAAAATATGTGATACATAATTTAATTGCCAGAATACCATATAAATTTACATCAAAACTAATCGTACACCCAAAGAGGCTCGGGGTGTATGAAATCTGTATATAATTCGAAACATAGTCATATCTACTGTGACGATATATTTTCATGAATATGTATAATTTATATGCATGTATAACTTTAATGAAAATAATTCAACGTCCTGTAAAAAAATTACAAAAATTAGTTAATTTTTAATACATTTTGTAAAGAAATGAATTTTCCAAAAATCTGCTTGCACAGTGAAATTTATCATTAAAGAGACACACTTTAAATTCTGTTTATAGTACAATTTATACCTGGTGTGATTCAGCGATCTTTGACAGCATCATCTTTAAATGACCTCAAACACGAAAAATTTATTTAAAATAGACAAAAATACATAATTTATATTCATCAACTGCAATATATTTTCAATATCGTTTTCCATGTTACAAGTTCAGGCGCTACCAATAACAACAAAAATAATTGTCCCGCCATCGAGCTTCCTGTTTGCAGAAGGAACTCAGTCATTGGAAATTTCCAGGAAACCGACAAACGTCGACTATGACGCGATCGGAATTTACTCGGGTCCGAGAGCCACATCCGGTCTGTGAGAGCGTTTCTGCGCCCAGCTCCTTTCAGACAACCAACGCCAACCGCAACGGTTTCTGATTAGACGAACGGGTCCGGTCGAAAGCCATTGGACGGACAAATGTTTGTTCTCTGATGGCACGCGATACCCTGGTGCATCTTCTATTAGGTTTTTCATCCTTTTCTGCTTTGTATGTGATCCAGTATCGACAGCTGTGGGTAGATAATTAGGATTATCTGGATTTAGAGGCTGCTGTGAGACAAGAGGACTAGATGATCCTCAAAGTTTCAGTGAATTATTGTACAGAGTTTATAGTATGGGTACGGTTCTTGTTTATGGTCCTGTAGTCGGAGGACCTACAGTTTTAGGTGGACCAATTTCGACACAGAAATGTTGAAGACGTTCCTCATCTCAGCTCACGACCTATCTCAGAGCTGATCACACCCGGAGTACCCCAACTTCGGTGATAGGACGTTAGCCGGTGTTTCCTAGGCGGCGACGTCGTCGACTGCAAGCTTTTTCCTATGCAGCTGAAGGACAGGAGGCTGAAGTGCGTTAAACCCGACGCGGCGGCTGATGGCGACGTTAAACGCGGCAGAATGAAATGTTGCCATTTGACGCCGCTGTTACCGCTTTTTACGCGATATTCTCTTCTTCTCCGGCTTGTTTTGCTGCTCGAACCCGCCTCTTCTGCTTGTCGGTCGCTGTACAGTTAGAGCGCGCGTGTCGCCGCTGTTTTTACAGAGAGCGACGGGATGCTGATTTTCTGCGGACCAACGATCCAGCGATCAGCCTGTTTTTCGAATGACTCTCATCTATTAGACTGTTGCGTTGTCAAGGTTTTTCTAGGTTTGGAAATCTCTGGAGGTCGTGACTTCGAGGGTTAATTTTTCATTGAAATATGAAGCGTTTGGTTCGAGATTTATGCAGGTGATTCGGTTATTGCGACAAATTCGGCACGTACATTCGCGATAAATGAATCACTGTGCCGATTACTAGACGTCTGATCTGACTGTAAGGACAGCAGTTGGAAGAAGGGGGATCGAATGTGGGGAAGACGTAGGATAGTGAATTAAATTTTTGTTATACTTCAAAAACTGTTTATCTCTGGACCTGTTGTTGTTCAAGCTTTCTGTATGTTTAACTAAATAATATGCATGGCCAAAGCTGGAATCATTACGTTTTCAACATTCTGTATATTTGAACACCTGTTACGTTGAAATGAATTTTTTCTCTATGTATGTATTTTTCTTAGCTGCGAACGCTCAAGTTTAAGAGGTGAAATCACCCCCTGAAAATTGACACCCCTATTAGCTATCTCGAAAACTATTAAAGATAAAAATATATTTCAAATTGCAAAGTTGAATGGTTTTTTATATACAATAATTTGGCAAAGAAGATTTTTAAAAATAGTTGATAGTTTTCGAGATAGCCTTGGGGGTGCCAATATTCAAGGGGTGATTTCACCCCTTAAACTTGAGTATCCGCAGCTAAAACAAATACGTGTCTTTCATTGTTGGCTATTCTACAGACCTGCAAAATTTCATCAAAATCGAGAGGGGACGGTCCAATACCCTTCCTCGTTAGTTCAGTTCACAAACAACTTCATCGTGGAAGAAAATGACCGATAGAGACGACAAGAGAAGCCCCTTGGTTTTCTTTTATCGAAACCTTATCCGTAAATATTTCCTCGACGGTCGAGCCTCGGCTTCTCCCCGCTTTTGTCCGCGCGAAATCCGTGCGCGTTCCGCTCGCGGACGATCACGGAAATCGCCGCAGCGAAGCCTTTAAGTCAAACTTTTCTTTTATTGAAACCTCACCCGCTGTATCGTCGCGCAAATATCTTGCCGTGAAAGAGATTCCGCTGGCTTCCTCTGGATTTGTCCAGTTCGATCGGACGAAGCATGAAATTGTTGAACTCTAAAGATATATATGTATTTGTATAAACATTCGCAGTCCGATGGTAACTCTCAGAGAAAGGTAGTCTAATGACTACTCTAATGTAACTGATAATAGATCAAACATACTTCTTCGTTTTTAACCCACTGACTTATGATAACGAGTCACACTCATGCTTGAGATTATAGTCTGGACGTTGTAAATATGAGTGTCACTCGAGCATGAATTGTTAGAAATTTTATATTACAACAGTCTTCACTTTCAGACAGTAGTCTGAAGCAAATTGTGCATGTCCATGAATATTCAACAGAGTCAGATAGTTGTTGAAGAAATCGTAAGGCAAGGGGTTGAATGCTGTGTCCATCCCTGAAGTGTTACCTCGTATTAAACCACCCCTGTATCTGGTTGCTCAAAAGAAATACTTCTTCCTCGAACACTTCAACTGTGTCGTTCAAACTATCATCTATATTTTAAAGGAAGCACCCTGTACAGTAGACAGAGTCTAAACGAGCTCCTTTCTTCAAGCCATGACCTTGAGAACATGAAAAATCTCGCCTCGCACCTCGACGACGCAATTGACGGCGGAATGTCAGGAAAAAGTAAGCCTCCGGATGATCGAAGAAACGCAACGCTAGCTGAACGACTGATTTACACCTTCGAAGATTGCGCGTCGTCTTATCTGTCACAGATGTTGTTATCTATCTCCATTTACGGCGCTAATTACACGCGAGCTGCCGTGCACTTTAGATTTTAAGGTTGTACCGTTCGGTGAGTCGCGAAATCGAAGCGCAATTAGGCATAATGGACGAGTTGCTCAAAGGAGGAACAGCCGTTTCCTCGAGAGCCTTCCATTTTGCGCTCACGCCTCGAGACGCGTCCATTTTTATCCATTTTTATGAAATAAACGATAAATAAGGGGGACTCGAGACTAAGTGCTCGAGAGCCTTTATCAAGATACAGCGAAATGCTCGATCATCTCTGGAAAGGTAATCCCAGAAGCGTGCGACGTGTGCTCGATACGCCAACAACGATAATAATAGTAATACTGTTAGACGATTATATTGTTAACAGGACAGTAATCGCGCAGCCAATACCGTAGAATGGTTCAGGGAAGCCTATAGGCGGTCTGACCTTATATGGTGTTAATTAGCTCTCTCTGCTTATGAGACGTAAGACAGAGCCTGGCTGGACCTAACCTAAAGCTCTAGAATCGCAGCTGTAGCCCTCAGGCTAAAGATTGTATTTTTACTCGAACATTGTTTCTGAATTTAACTGAAGTGTTTATTAATCTTCTATGAGGCTCGGATCGTTTTTTGAAAACAACTTTAGGGGTGGACCTAACACAGACGAGGAACAATTGAGAGTTATGTTTCAGCGAACGCGAAATTCTTGACGGTTATACTCCCTCTCTTTTTAGGGATGTTTCTTTGAAAATTTACGATATAGAAAATTTTTGAAGATTTTCACAGTTCTTCACTTGTAAAAATTTTTATTATATCTTTATATATTTTTATTTAATTATTAAAGTCAATTATAGTCTGACAATGCCTACCTACGCCTAGCTATATAAATGCACTCTAAACGCTATATCTCGAACAATCTTTTAAATATCCACATGCGACCTTCTGCACACTAATTTTAACACTTCAAACACTACTTTTTAAAACAACAACAAAAATTCTCCATTTCTTCACAATGTTACGCTAGAATAACCCCTAAAGGGTAGCATCTAATAATAATAGCAGCAGCTGGTACACTGACAGAGAGAGAGAGAGAGTTATCAAATGAATAACACACAGTAACGACGAATTCTCAAAGAACGGGAGTGCAGAACGACCTTAGGCGACGCTAATTAACTCTGTGTCTCTTTATCCGCGTAATTGCGCGACCGCGGGCATTCGCCATAAAATGACACGGCCAATAACTGAAAGACTATATCAAACGACCGTAAAGATTCGCGGCACGGTGAGCAAAGGATCCCATAAATGTATGTGTGCGATGGCGCGGAACAAATGGCGAGATATTTCAACGCAATAACGGGAAACAACGAGCATACGCGTCCCGGTCGACAGGAATGATCGATTTCCTCGTTTTTTAAACGAAAAAAAATAAACGCTCGACACGTCGCTGTTCGATCGACTCGCCGACGGAGATACGACCGCACGGAGGATGATGGAATTCGGTCCGCTTTATCGTGAGACATCCTTCGATACACCAAAAACCACGTTTCAACGATTATCGAACGGTTTCGAAATTCACTTCCGACGGAAGCGAACGGAAACTCGGCCGAATCTGGAGAAACTCGGGACGTCAAAGAGTCCCCGAACAATCCGTCGCGAATTGTCACGGATTCACGACGAAGCATGGTCAGCATGATTTCTATGCGGAAGCCGCTGAAATTCTGCACTGATTTTCCTCCTTTCAGCCGGTGAGGGTTTTGCGAATTTTATTCGTTTCCGGATGATTGAACCCGCTTATACTGGAGTTACGATCTTGAATATTCTGTACGCAGATGGTCCGAACAGGTTTATTTCTATAGCGAAATATTAAATCTTACCTGGTCAGACACGTGGTCAGGGGTTTCTTAACACGTTGACTGCAGCGGAGGTCACCGTTGTACGGCGCCCCAAATTTTATTCATTTAGTAACTAGTAATTCTTACACAATTTTCAACGTCATTATTATTATAATAATAATATGAAGTAAGTGCTATACGTTCAAATAATAAAATATTTTTTTTCCTTCGCGATTTGTATTTAAAACGGTACATTATAATGTGTCTGACTGGGTGTGGCAGTTTCCACTGTGGCATTCAAGGTGCTAACCTGTTAACCGGGTGATTTCTCGACGAAAAGCGCCTTTTGTACTAGAGATTAAAAATGAGGTAATTCGACGCGCAATAAATGCAATAACGCTTTCATTTGTTGCTAATAAATAAATTAATACGAGACGATTGTTGCTTGGGGTTCATTGATACAAACAGAAATGAAAAATATTGGATGATATAGTCCACTCTAATGAGAGTGGAAAATTAATGGTACATCGACTCTTCCCATACAAGTATAGTTATTAAAGTTCTGCGACGACTTAACTTGTCATGCCCGCTGTAGCAATACTTTTGAATGACGAGTTAACTCATCTTCCTCAGTTAATAGATTAATCTCTTCAAGGATAGTAACATATGCGTCTATAGACGTTTGCTATTTGTTTCAAATATTATAGTCGGAGATAATAACGCCTATTGGGTGAACGTCGAAGCAACCACTTCAAGTTCACTTCTCATTCACTGAATAAAGTGAAACGAATTTCTTCAACCCCTCTACTTCCTCGGTGAATAACTACTGTAGTTTAAACGATAACAGTGTGTAAAAATTCATAAACATACATTGTTTACTTTCTCCAAGAATAAAAATTCCAGAGTATACCCTGAAGAGAGAGCAAGAAAGGAGAATGCCCTGAAGTCGAACACACCGTACGTTACATGCATAAACAACCATGCTCTAATCATAACCCATCTCCAGCTTCAGATCGATGAACCCGATGCTCGGGACGAGCGTGCTAATCGCGGATACCGTTCGCAATTTCGAGACCGACGAAAGATCGGTTAACAATGAGGACGTGCTCGCGCGCACGCGATAATTAACTGAGAAACCAGGCGAAAGTCGGGAAAGCGCGTGGCGATCCATCTTGCATGTTCAACAGGTATCCAGATAAATTCCAGCCGGAGAATCGAGAACCCTCGAGGTATGTTTGCACAGCCGACCGGCAGGAAATGTTTGGATGCCTAATGTGTCGTTACGTTGGTACACCCGTGTGCAACGTTGTACGCGTACAAGCGTTACGTGTCGCGATTGTTATGCCACCTTACATCGAGACGCGAATTCCTATGCCGCTGATATCCACACGGGGAAGAAATTCTTCCACAGTAAGGATTGTATGCCGTGGTCCGTAAATTGCGCGGAACTGCCTGAACGTATTAATTAGCAGTGGCCTTTCACCCCCCCTCCGCCACGTGTCCTTGTTTATACCGTTGACGTTCCTCTTCGTTGTTTCCTCGAGGTACCTGCAGTTTTTATTTGTTTGTTTATTAACCCTTTGCACCCCGCTGGCTCCGCTACGGGGACACTCGTCATTTGCATCACAGCCCACCATGTCAAGAATGCATATTGGAAATTGCTCCTAAGGGTACTTTAGATTTCTATGAAAATCAAAGTAAATAAATTCATAAACATTTATGATTCTTTCTTTTCAAATCGGAACTTACGGTTTTTAAAAGTTTATAGTACGAAAGTGTGCTGGAGTTTCTGGTCGATCGTATCAAAAAATGCTTGGAGTGCAAAGGGTTGATATCACAACCTGGACAGGCACACGAATGAGATGCATTTACAGTGTATTGTAAGGGAGAAAGAAGTGGGTGGACTAGATCGGGAATCGAAACCGGGACCTTCCGCTTTCCGGGTGGGTGTATCCTGCTAACCTAGCCAACCCACTACCAATTCCATCCCCCTGAACGGAACACACTAAACGGCTGCCGCCTACAGCTCGGTAACCCCTTGCGTGTCCAATAAAATTATAAAAAATCATTTAATACGCGTCTATTCTTTTCATAAATTAGTTGGGTAATTCATTGTAAGGTAAAAGAAGCAATAAAGAGTAATGAAAAAACTAAGTTCAGAACTATGTACGTAATATTCATGTCAACCGATAACAATCACGAACTGAACACATATGGGGTGAATAATTTTATAGAGAAATATTAGGATATTAATTTCCTTCCGTACTCCAAACACTGTCACGTTTTACAAATTCTTTTTTCCAATAATTTTAGCTACGCTATTTTCACGCGAGCGATTATTCAGGTTCCTCGGCATCGCTCGAGCTACCCGAAGAATATTCCGGAGCCGTAAGGAGATCAGGTGCAGAAGCAACGGAAGTGTCGTCTATCACGGAATTCCTGGTCGATCGTACGTTGAAATATCTTCGGGAGGATTTTCCTTCTCAATTTTATAGGCGTCTTAGGCCACATCCTCGGTATCGATAGGTAATGTTACACGTTCGACACGATGTTCCCGCGAGCACGTACGATATTACTTCTGCCAGCGTGGCGAGATAACAACGCGGTGGCGTTTTCCCTTCTTTCCATGCATCGACGGAAAGAAAAGCGGGTACAGTGGCCGTCTGAGGAATCTCCGATCCGCGAATTTTCCGCATTCCGGAGTCCGTTCCGGGCCAGTGTCGAAGCCTCCCGCTGGAATTCCGACGAATCTTCGACGATACTGGCAGCTAAGTGGTTAAATTAAAGCCACCGACGTGTCCTCGCGAGTTCCTGAAGTCGAGAAATCCGCCGACACGTCGACGCGGCTTTTTCGACTCAAAAGGGTTTTTCGTGGATCGATGGAATGCAGCTGAACACGAAAATACTGTGATATTTAGAACACGCTTTTTATCTAACTCGAAACTTCTCTAATGCCCAGCCAGATGAAGACAACTTCATTAAGAAGACAGTATCAAATTGAATCTAGCTTAAATTCAGATTAGAATGTAATGAAACCTAAACTATGTCTATGTAAGCGACAAAGTAAAGATAATTTGAGTCTATTTTAAAGTTAAAGTATGCTTGGCAGTATCAAACTTGACTTCAGAAGGTACGAATAGTCAGTATCAAATTAGACCTCGCTATATCTAATCCGAAGTTAGAACTTCAGTAGGTCTCTTCTAAGGATAGACAATATTAAGCTGGACGTTAGTAGGTTCAGTCCACGAATAGTCAGTATCAAATTAGACTTCAGTACGTCTAATCTAAAGTTAGGCGGTATCAAACTGAACTTCGGTGGGTTTAATATAAGGATAGACAGTATTGAACTGGACCGCAGTAGCTCTAATCCAAGGTTAGACGGTATTAAACTGAACCCCGGCAGATCTAATCCACGAATAGTCAGTATGAATCTAGACCACAGTACGTCTAATCCAAAGTTAGTCAGTATGAAACTGAACTTCAGTACGTGTAATCTAAGGATGAACAGTATCAACGTGGATCTTCGAATCGAAGACGTAACTTCAATGCACCTCAGTGTGAATTTAGGCCTAATTTAAATCCATCTGATTGTTAGACTAAATTTAATTATAGTATACTCTAAAAGCAACCTAGGTTTAACCCAAAATCGTGTCAGCTTCAGTCTGGACTTACAAATATACCATATGCGAAGCTATACCATATACATGTCTAACTCAGTGTCAATCTAGATTGAACTTAAATTAACTGTAGAACCAAAATAGATTCCATCCAAATCTGTCTCATTATGAAACGGAACCTAACTCGAATATATCTTACTGAGAATTTACACCTAATTCAATTCGATCTTATTGTCAAGCTAGACTTCATACAAGGCTACCCTGAAGCAAACTAACAAACAGTCTAGCAGTGTTAGGATTAGACTGGACATAACTCGAATATACTCCCATATGAAGCTAGATATAATTCTTAAGTGTCTACATTGAAGCTAATCTCTCTAATTCATATTCTGTTTACGTTAGACAGAATACAACATTAAAGGTAATTCCATCTAGAATTTATCTGAACGTCTAACCCTGGGTGGAACTGGAGAAATCCTATACTTTCACTTTGATCTTTCAAGTTCAAGGTCATCTCAAGGTGATAACTTTGTTGTATGCTATTGAAATCCTCCTTACAACAGCAATAAAACCGTGGACAAAAGAATATTAAACTTTTAAAAGTAATAATTTCAATTATTCGATGTGCCCTACGAAACAAAACATCGACCTCTTAATACATATTCCTGAAACATCAAAATTAAGGATGCTACTTAAAACGTTGTGTTTAGTAATTCTAGACAAACTATATGGGCGGTCAAGCGTATAAATTCCGTGATAGAACCGTCCAATCCTCCTGCAACAGTAATGACAGTAAAACGAACATCGAACGTACGCCAACCTCCGTGCAGAAGGATGAAGCGAGAACGCTGACAGGTCTTTGGTATCTGGGATGCAAAGTGATCGTAATCCCGGTGAATCCAAGGAAGATCCACTTCTGTCGGATGATTAGTGTGGCTGGTTGATGTTGCTGGTATCGGCTGCCGAACAGAGTGAGTGTACCTCGAGCGCCGCTATATTTACCTTCGGAAAAGTCAGTTTGCCAAGTCGAGTAAGGTGTCGCGAGTACAGCAGCCGGTGTACCGAGAGCGCCGGATAAATCCGGTTCGACGCCAGAAGACGACACGGCATAAACATAGACGAGACAAACGTCGAAAAGCGTTGTTCACAATGGCATACTGACCGACACACCTCAACCCTATCATGCGCATTGATGATAAACAATTTTCCATGTTGATACGATTTAATCCTCTTTCACATTTCCGTGTACTCTGCAGCTACAAGAACGGCTGATTTCAGTTGTTCATATACACAGAGATCGCAGAACGCAGAATGAATAGAGGAGAACGTCGAGGTAACTAATCAGACACATAAGGAATAGTAACTTATAATTAGACTGAAAATGTACGCTTTACAAAATAAATAAAATAAAAATAAATGTTGCAATGTTTAAAGGATTGTATACAATTTTGTCGAAGTTCTATTTCTTCAACTATGTATGTACATTAAAACGAGAAATATTGATATCTTTTTAGATTTGTATATTTGCATAAACATCCTCAGTCTACTTATAATATATCTCTGTTAGGGCTGACTGCTGCTTTCCCATTTGTTGCATACTCGATTGCTCTTACATTTTCGTTTTGTCTATACTATCTCTACCTGTCGTTGATAAAATGCAATAAGCCATTGTACTAAGCATATCACTGTGCATGATTCCAACTTGTACGCAGCTCTTCGCTGTGCAGAGCGAACAGGGCTGACAAATTCGATTGGAGCTTGATTCTAAACGGAGAAGCAAACTATAAATATAGAATAAAATTTACTCCGCTTGAGGGAAATGGAGATTGACAATTTTTCATGTGGAAACATCCTTGTCGTAGGATTTCACCGTCTATAGTTTGCTGACACAAACGTTTGACATCACAGAGATGTCGTTTAAGGCAAGGAGTTGATCTGATCGCGAGGAACGCCGAACCTATAGGACAGTCGCGTCCAACTCCAAGCTACCACTGTTTAATCTATTTCTTACCCTAATCGCGCTTTCGATATTAACCTTCTCGGTGAAATCGCGGCGTGAGAAAGAGAAATTGCCCGTCAGAGAAGTTCGGTGACTTTAAAGCAATTTCACGCGACGCTTTCTCAATTATACATGAAAAATAGAAGATAAGAAGAAGTGTAAGAATATCTTCGACGCCAAACGATAAACAAACTGTTGCTCTTTCTCAATGAAACTAAAGTAACAATTGCTCGAATATAACCAGCTAAGATAACCCAACCAGTAGACGTCACTAATAACCAAGTGCAGCAGTTGGTACAACGTAAAGCAATTAATTAATCAACAATTCTCCTCGTTTCTTCATTCAGAAGAATTATAGTATCTTTCTATTTGGAGCTATGCAAATTGTGACGATGACGTATGGTTGTTGAATGAACTGGACGAATTTTACATGTCAGGTAGCTAGCCTAACCCAGTGAATAGACGTCACTAATAACCAAGTGCAGCAGTTGATACAACGTAAAGCAATTAATCAACAATTCTCCTCGTTTCTTCATTCAGAAGAATTAGAGTATCTTTCCATTTGTAGTTGTGCAAATTGTGACGCAGGAGTATGGTTGTTGAATGAATTGGAGGAATTGTACACGCAAGATAGCTAGCCTATCCCAACCAATAGACGTCGCTAATAATCAAGTGCAGCAGTTGATACAACGAAAAACAATTAATCAACAACAATTCACCTCGTTTTTTTTCATTCAGAAGAGTCATGGTGTCTTTCTGCCTGGAGTTATGGAGACTGTGACGAGGAATATGATTGCTGGATGAATCGGAGGAGTTTCATGGATGAGATAGGTTTTTCTTCGTTGACCAGCTCGTGTGAATGGGACTTAACGTATTCGTGTGGCCGGTGGGGGAAAAAGAGTAAAGATAGTATCACGGGTACATCTCTCGAGTTAGTCTCGCGGTGCTAAGAGAGTTAGGTCGGTTATTTCCGTCATCTCTCTCGAGGTTCACGACCTGCAGCCTGAACGCTGTGCCCTGACGTAATACGCTCTCTCGACGTGGCCAGGTGAACGCGTGGACAGGAAAAACGGAAGCTAACTCGGTCGTCCTTCTTGGATTCCGATGAAATTATTGATGCTCCCATTGAAAAAGGTCAGCAGCTTAACCCGTTAACTGAAAAAGACGAGTTGACTCGTCCTGTGAGCATTAACCTACAATGGGTAAGACGCTTGTTAATGACTCTCAGAGTATTAATTGGCGAATATTTAAACTTGTTATGGGAGAAACAACTCGACATGTCATTCGAAAGTGTTCCTGGGATGAGCTTGACGACTTGTCTAATTTTTATTTATTTCGAAGTTTAAACAATAGGTGCATATAGAGAAAGATTGAATAATATCTATAAACGCTATAAATTTAATGCATGGTTGATTGGTGACTAGCATCAGCCCAACCTGATTGAAGCTTTCAAGAGTCTGTGACGGGATAATTTTTATAATGAAGCTTGATTTTTATAAAGATTGGACATTAAAAACCAATATAGTGAGATTAATGAGAAATTAGAAATTTGCAGTCACTAATTTTTAGCCAGTAATCTGTAATCATAAGATTGGAGATTACTTTGGTATTTATTACAGCTACTGATGCACAGAGATTAAAAAAATCGGTCATGAATTTTAGAGATGAATCCGCGTTTTGTTTGATAGAAATTTATAAAAAAAGCCCAGCCATCAAATTCCTTCTAATCCAATCTAACTTAGACTACCCTCTCTGTTTGGTTCTCACCAGAACGGCAACCCCCACCTCTCTGAACCGTCCAGCAAAGTCTATTTCTTCAGGAAGCTAGAGCCTAATTACAGTCTAATCCAATTTACAATTAGCCTAACCTAACCATTCAAAAGCTTCTTTCTACGGCGAAACAATTTCAATAAACCCAATAAATCTGATAATTGACTGTTAACCCCCACGGTGAATCCAACCTAACTCGATCCAATCTTTCAAGCCTCTTTCACGCCGGAATAACTTCTGCAATCCCGATAAATCCGATGTATAGTCGATCGACCCTCGCGGTGTCGACATATTAAACAAAAATTATTGAATATCGCCGTGACAGCAGGTGTTCCACGTGCACGACGGCGGCAACAAGACGGCAACTCTGTTTAATGAACAGTCTGCGTTATTCGTGTCGGTGCGTTTAATTCGGCCTGAAATTGCCGCGTTACGCTGCAAAATCGATTCTTTCCGGGTGCAACAAAGTCAAGGAGTCTCGCCGAGGATCGGGATTAATTAACAATTTCGCAGAGGATCGGCCGAAGATGCAGCGCAGGCGGTCGTAATAAAAAATGACCGGCGTTTTACCGCGAATCATGGCTGTATTGCCGCCCGAAAGCTTTGACACGTTCCGCGGATTCGCGAGCTGCCCTCCTCCTTTCTTCTTTCGTCGCGGCGTAATTAAATTGCGCGCCAGGCGATCGACGGTGAATCGAGAGCAAAACGTTTCACCGCAAACGTTCCTCGAAAAAACAGGATGCGAACAACGGGCTCGAACACGGGACTTAAAAGGCCTGCAATTTAAACAAATCGTCGGGAGACATGCAAATTGTACTGCTTGATGGAATCTTTTGAAACACTGCTCTTTTGGACACCGGTTATTCGAATGCAAATAATTAGTGATTTTTTACGGATGAACAAATTCAGCTTGTTAACACCCGTGGTGGATCATTCAATCTTTTGGTCCTTGTTGCAGTGGACGCGTGGTGTGACGACTGATTGAACTAAATTTAACAATCACTCGAAGGAACACTCTTATATTAACCCGTGCACTACCAAGGTATGGACATTTAGTGCCTATCTGCAAGAAATATTTATATCTGGCAAAGTAATGCCGGAATGAATAATAAAAAACATTCAATTACTCTGCAATAAAGTATATGCTTGGGCTTAATATAGTTAATAATAACTATTTTTTTCAGAATTTTGATTCGACTGATTAGCAAAATAAATACACAAAGTATAATATGGTGAACACAAAGTATCCCCTCCTTGGTGGTGCAAGGATTAACCCTCCACTGCTAACGTGGATTCACCAGGACATTGTTACCAACGTTGGTCTCTGAGACCTATATTTTTAGAGGGGAAGTTTTGGTACTAACTCGGGCTCATGGACCAACTCTGCTCATAAATCAACAATGTCCACTCGTTGATCGAAGTTGTTCTCTCACTTAATATGCAAGCATTAGGCAGGGAGGTTTCGGGACGCGTGGGTCATGCACCTAATTCGTCGATAGTTAGCAAGCTTCGGTTACATCGGTGTCCTAGACCGAGCGTTAATAATGGAGGGCTAAGGGATAACAGTTTAAAATTCACCCTGTGTTTTATTCTTACTGTACAGTTATTATGTTGTAATTACCTGCTAGGACGATTACAAGTAAAAAAGTACGTCTTCGCAAATAAATTTACCCTATCATACAATGCAATTTTTGTGTAAACAATTTTTTTAACCCTTAGGAGGATTATAGCGGTCCTGTGCAACTTCAAACTAATAAGTAGACTGCGGATGTTTATGCAATTTAGTATATTCAACTTGGTGAATGATGGACATTTAAGAATTTAATAAAATAGAAATTCTATATTTTAAACATTTGAAGGATCAAATGCTGTCTCGATGAAACTTTATTTATTTAACTCCACTAACATGGGAAATATGGAAGTCTACAAATGTATATTTGCATAAACATCCGCAGTCTACTAATAAGTGTTTAACATGTGTTGATATAATTATTTGAAGATTTATGTGATCCTCTATTATCTCATTATGCTTCTAATGCTGTAAGGAAAACTGATTTCTATTTATATATTCGGTAAAAGTTAAACGATCATTAGTTTGAAGTTGCACAGGGCCGCTACGGCACCAATAATCCACTTAAGGATTAAATAATGGACTGTCCACGCGGATATACTGTACATTTTCCTGTACCTCTGTTATCGTCACACTCGCTATAGGGACACTTCTTTTATTATTTAGTAATAAAGTGATTGCGCGTGAAAGAATTCTGTACGAGCACGTCTCACCTCAACAAAATTTCCGTGTTTCCTGTGGGTGGAACATCGATATTCGCGGAACGATAGTTCTGGCAGCGTGCATCATAATCGCACGCTTCCGCCCACGGAAAAGCTGACGTCCATTAAAGACCAACGCGGCCCGATAATCATTTTCACGGGCGGATCCGCATGATTCGACGTCGGTCCGACGTCGCCACTTTCGTCACGGGAATTTCGTGTCGTCATGAACCGCGTCGAACTGTTATGAGACCACGCTCTTCCGCGCAGCCAAAAACAACCAGCTGGTCTTACAAGGAGAGGTCTATCGGTGCAGCGCGTGCTAATCGATCAGCTTTTGCACGCTGGTGGATATTGAGACATCGAAGCTATCGATACATGGTTTTAGGCGTAGGCGGTTTACGGTGCACGAGGTACACTCATCCCTCCATTTACGCGGATTGTCCGTTCCACGTGGATTTTTTTTAACGCGGATGAAAATCGCGTAAATAGAGTCTGCTGGCACGAAAAACAAATATTGATAAGAAAAACCGGTATAAGTTGTACAAACATTTATTTCGTATAGGTTAACAAAAACATGATGATATTTCAGAAAACCAAAATAAGTTTTATTCGGTGTCAGAATCTGTACTATAATTCAAAGCGATCAACCTTCTCGAGGTCAGAGTTATGTAATTAGTACGTTTAAGTAAGAATTTGCGTCTCTCTGATATGTAATAAATTCAATGAACGATTATAGAAAAACATATTTTCTGACCGCGTAAAATGAGATCGCGCAAATTAATACCGCGTATAAAAAGCACCGCGCAAATAGAGGGATAATTTACCGCGTAAAAAGAAACTCGCGCAAAAAAAGTACCGCGTAAATGGAGGGATGGGTGTATTTAATGTTAACACTTTCAGTGCCACGCTCCATTAGCTGAGAATGGCAAACTTCCTTAGTTTTTATACAAAATGAATCTTCTCCTTCTAAATATTTTTTGCATAGGACGCACTGAGTAACCGGTGCAGCCTGTAGCAACTTTTCTTTATCCCTGAGTGATATAGAATGCGACCAGCTGATAGGCTCAAACGTTTTTGGAGTGTCCTTCGGTACACATACGTTAAACACATCGAAATGACGATGAAAAATCGGTTAATTTACAATTAGTCAGAGTAATTTACAAACGAGAGTTTCACGTTGCGTTACTATAGTCGCCTTTAGTATGCAACGAGCGTTCGACGTTGGGTAACTCTAGTCACTTTTAGTATACAACGAACGTTCGACATTGGATGACTATAGTCACCCTTAACGATCTTATAACATGTGACTTGGATGTTACATACCCACATATCTATATATGTACCTTTTCTAAGTCTAACTTCGTTTATCGATCCCTGTGTACGATTATATTCTACGACTATACCGCCACCAAGGAGTTTGTTCGTTTATTATTATGTTTATACCCTACGATACATACTTTATCATTTACCCGATGTATAACTTTCGTCATACCCCCAAAATGTTCGGTTACGGAGGGTTAACCCTTTGCACTCGAAGTCTTTTTCACCTGATATACATAAGCTACAAATATAAATCTAAGAAATCTTAACAGGAAGATTTCTTTTGTTTCCAGTACAGTTGCTCCTATAGTTGAATACTTGCATAAAACGTGCATTGTAGAATACGTGAAATTGAACATAATTTTTAGGTGTTTATTTGAAATAGGAAATTTGAAACGTGAATATTATGGCGACTGAGAGTCGCCACTCGAGTGCAAAGGGTTAATATACAGCGAGCGTTCGACGTTGCCCGACCATAGTCACCCTTAATATACGAGCCGTCCACATTGCGTGACCGCAGTCACCCAAGACCAGGCTACGAGCGAGTCACTGTAGCCACCTTCATCAACGAAAGGGTTAAATCCGTCCTCCTAGCAGCGGCGTAACGGAACGTCAGATCCGGCCAATGAATCGAACAAAAGAACGAACGTCTGTGCACACAGTTCGTTCGCCCGCGAACGATCGCGTCGCGTCGCGTCGCGGCGCACCGCTCTCGTAAACATTTATGGCTCTCCTCTCTTTTTTCCTCCGCCTATTGTTCCGACGGTCTCATTGTTGCGCGAAAGAGCTACTAGTTGAACGTGGATTAGCGTCTGGTCGTACTCGTTTCCGACGATTACGCTGAATTTAATTTCTATGCGCGGCGCGGAGGGACGAGGGGAGAGGGTGGAGGCCTTGAGCGACACAATGACGCGTGCAATACGCGGGCTCTCCCATTCAGAGGGAAAATAATTGTTTGACGCGCGTCGAATCGCCGGTGAATTACGAGCGGGATAAATGGCGGAGCACGAAAGACGTTTCACGACGTCGTTCGCCGGTTGTGACGTCGAGCTTTTCCAACGAAAAACCCGGCCGCTCTGCTGCGTATTTAACCGGAGCCGAGCTGACGCGATCAGTTGGACGAAATTCGAATTTCGACGATATACATATAGATCGTCCTACGTCACCGGCCGCGCGTTGTAAACAGACCGGTTTGGGCTCGATCCAAAAACGACGGGTCTATCGGTGCGAAAAGTTAGTTTCGTTTTCGACATTGAGAGGGTAGACATATAGGGTGAGTTTGAAATGAATTCGATTCGAGGAGAATTTTATTCGAGTGTATTCGGAAATGCTTTATTTTCGGGATCTTTTGGTCGGACGAGAATTTATTTAGACGGGATTTGGTATTGTAATATATCATATTACAGGGATTTATGCTATTAGTCAACTGACACGTTGTTTCAGTGTTCTTTTATTGAACGCTTTCTCAGAGCATTGTTTGACATGAGGTTATAATATCTGTCAGAAATTATATTTCGTGTACAGTGAAATGTTTGATCGATTTGGTGAGTCATACAGTTAAGAACCAAAAGAAAGGAAAGTAATTTTGGTATCAATTACAAAATGAAATTCAGAAAAGTGTTTGGGTACTTATTGATATACTTTAGATTAATATAATGAAATAAATTATAATACTCTCTCGCGTACTCGTTATTATTGTGTAAAATAAAGGTCCAATTATCTGTTAATGAATAAATATACAAACAAAAGATAATAAAATGGTACCTTTAAATGTTTCAATATTAAATAAATGAAGTTTTCTAATTGCGATAAGTGGCCGCACACTTTTGTCACTAATTATTCCTGCTTAGAAAATCTATTAGTTTTAAAATTAGCTAATAATTAATTCTGCTATTAAAGAATATATTGAATGAAATGCAAAATAGAGCACAATAGTGGTCTGTATGAAAATTCATTTGGCTAAACTTCAGAAAAGTGTGTGAACACTCTATGGATATTTAAACTTGTTTTTCTCGGAAACAGGGCTTCTTTCGAAAAAAAATTATTGTTTCAATTTGACTCATTTTGAGGTCTAGAACCGTCGCTTGCTCGATAATGCCATAAGTTTCGGTCTATTCTATATAATTTCCTAACATATTAGGTTAAATACTTACCACGTATATTTCTAACACGTTGAATGCCGCAGTGAAAACAGTCATAGCTGGTCAGACATAATATAATTTACTATTTTTAATATAAATCGTAAAGAAAAGAAATATTCGAGTATCCAGTCTCGTTTTTATGTTCTTCAATTAATGTTGCAATATGAAAGTTGCTCAGAATTGTGAAATAATAAATAATTATTTAATTATATTGAATTTGAAGTGCCTGTCATCGGCGACCCCCGCGGCACTTAATGTGTTAAACTTGTTTTTTTCGAAATCATTTAAAGAAGCTTCATTAAAAGAAAATGTATTCTATCAGTTTAATTTATTTTGAGATACAGAATCGTCACTTACTCGATGCTACTATAAATTTTCACCCTCCTCGTATATTATATTCTTTTACCCTGTCCGAATACTTTGATGAATACTTTTTATTCACCGCGCAGTTGTTTATCATAACTTCTAGAGATTTCTATGCGTAGATTCGATGAATGTTCTCAATAACGTCAAACGAGCTTGTACGATCTCAATAAGACCTATTAACCTTTATTGTTAACACAAAGAAACTAATCGCAGAGCATGAATCATGAATCTTCCGAAACTCCTCGCAAACTCTAGGCCTGGAAAAAGCTTACACAAGCTTGTACCGATGTACAACCGAGAAAGGGAAAAGTCTACAAGACAAAGTACATAAAAAATATAAAATACAATTCTTCAATACAACGCTTTGTTCTCGAAAAAAAATACTTTGAAAATTGACTAGGTACGCGTGCACTCGATTATGTCCAGACTTAACGGATCTCATTATAGATCTCTGTTTACGTTTGTAAGTCACTTTAAACCCATTGTATATCGTGACGATATACGAAAAATTAATTTGGAGACTAAAAACACAGAACAGATTAGACAGTGTTCAAGAAATTTAGTAGAAAGAACACACCTTGGGCATGTAACAAATGGCTAACATTTCCAACAGTCTTTAGTTGATCAAATCAAGTTTTTCAGAAGTAAACCCACTGTCTTATGCTGTAACCTACACGTTCGATCCTCCAAACTGTCAGTGTTTACAAGCGTGAACAGAAATTGTCTGCAATGAAACCGTATGTAATCAAGTACACGTGTATGTATCTACTGAATTTTCAGTCATTTCAAAATTTATTCGATATATTCCATATGTCTTTTCATGTACAGTCTGTAACACAAGCGCTGCTACGTCATGTCGACCAAAACATACAATCTAATGCACAACATTTTTACATTTTTATTTTTAAAATTTTTACGTAGTGTGAAATACTATTACGCTCTTACTTAATACTGAATAAAAAAAAAAATGATACTTATTCGTTGTAGTAGCCATCATTTTCCCTTATGAGTATTTTACACAATTTTGGCATTCTTGATATTAATTTTTGTAACCTTTCTATTTGTACGTTTCTCCGACAAAATTGTGTAAAATAGTAAATTCTTTAGTTTAGTAAAAATTATAATTAACACTTACCTTCAGGGAAGGTAAATATTAAGAAAACTGAATTTTCAAATTCTTCTTTTGTATTACATTTTTGTAACAGATATTCCACTTATTGTAATTTATTTTGGCATTGTTTGTGTCTACCTATGTAAAACAAAGAAGTAAAAATTCAAGAATATTTTTTCACTACTGAAATATTAGACCTTGCAGTTTGTATTTAAGTGTAGAATCCAGATGAAATCAAAAACGAAATGAATCCAGTAGGTGTACCAAAACTTTTGACTGGTAGTATAATATAACATATTCGAAAGATGTGGTTACCATACCTGTTTCATATGCAAAAAATGTGGTAGAAAGCTTGTCAAGGAGATTGATGGAGTAGATTGAATTAATTATTAAATAAGAGAATTTTCATGATTAAGTAAAAACGTCTCTTTCTCGATTGTGTCAACAGTTACGACACACCCTGTACATCTCGAAAGGGGAGCATTTCTGAAAACACGATAGCATAACCCAATTTCATCCTTAAGACGACTAGAGCAAGCTCCTAAAGTTCGCCCGCCTATTTCAGACTCATTCTATATATTTATGACGGAAAACGGAGATCCTGAAGAATGACCCGCAGCAGGCAACGTAGCATAACTTGCCGATTCCTTCGATCAGCGAGGAGACTCATTTCGGTAAGTTGCGAGCGTTATGGGGGTGGAATGAAGTTCGAAGAAGGTTCTTAGATGCGTTTGGCGGAATTGTCGAACGAGGCGACTTCGATACGGGCAATTGATTCCGCTTTAATAGCCTGTTCTTGGCGTTTCCCTCATTTCTTCGCGTCCCCTGGCATGACGTACCGTAGAAATATCTCTCTCTGCAGTTGGCAATTGGCCCAGTTGCTAATGCACATCCGCGAACGAATTACGCGTGTCTTTTCTTCGCGTGACGGTGCGCCAGTGACGCAACCGCTCGGTCCCACAGACCCCTAACTCGAAACAATGAGACAGATTCATGCTCCGTTCCACTGAACATCGACTGTAGTGTACGAGCTTTCGACATTTTTTTTTTTTTTGATAGTTCGTAAGATTGTAACGCGTGGAATCAATTTAGTGCGAGTGGTTATTATAAAACTTTTATGAACGATGTGTATTGTGTTAGAACTGGATGTGATCTGTACGATTGTCTAATTTGAACTGTGATCTGTCTGTACTCTAAACACGATTGGTTGAGCCCTTTTTCTTGAGGTGGATTGAGCTGTTGGTGAATTGTTTAGCGGAGACAGGTACGACTGGAGAATTTTTTTAAGTAAATATTCCCTTTAGGAGTAAATATAGGCGGAATTGTGATGATGAGAAAGGAGAAATTGGAGTAAGAATGTTTATGCGAAGAAAGCTGCGAAGGACAGGGTAAAAGCCTGAGTCGCTTGAACTGGACAGATCTACGACGGAGTTTAGTTGTCCGTCGAAATCTATCGGTAGTCTGTTTAGGTCCAGGTAGCAATCTTAGGCTCTATTGTGCATGGTCTTCCGCATTTTACTCTGGTGTAGAGGCAGAACTGTAGCCATCGCTATTTGATCTCCACATCATTAGAGGGGTATAGATGACTGTTTTGCTATTTTGAGATATTTAAGGTTTTGCGTTTTAATATTTCTAAAAATATTATTCCTTACTGCGAAGTTTATTTTATGTTTGATGTTTCGAGTGCTTATAATTGTCACAAGTTGCATTCTGATGTGTTTTTCTCATCAGAAGTTATAGCCTCTGATGTGTTTAGTAAAATCCGCAATTCAACCCCTTCAACCCCCGTACTTGTTCCTCCAATGCAAAATTTAATACCAGAAAACAATGATCGACGCCAAAATCTACAGGTATGCAATTTAATCCCAAAGAAATTGTTTTCAGAAGAGTCTATACATAATCTGAAAATGGTCCTTTCACTATTTTCTGCCACAGTCCTTTGCCATCGTATCTACCGCAACTTTCAACGCAATTAAAACATTGCAAACACGTTATCAATGGTTGATTTCCACGCTGGATACTCCATTCACTGTGTCACGAATTCTAAGAATTATTTTTAGTTCGCCGATCACGGTATCGGTCGCTATCGAGCTCGATCAGTTTACTTTTCGCAACCGCGACAAAAAATCTAACGTGACGAGCATAGAAAACAAACTGTGCGGATCAAACGAGGGTAAACATCCGTGTTTCCTATCAAACAAGCAACATTCACCGAGACTCCTGCGTAAACTTCGCGGAATCGAGTTATCGAAGATTTTCGATCGAACAGTCGTACTGTTTGTTTTAGCAGGAAGGCGTCGATCAGTGGAGAACTGTTTCAGTAGATTCGCTAGAACTATCTGTTGACGCTGGCCAAGGTCAATAGAGAAGCTTCTACAACCTAGAAAATCACCCGTTAATCCGTGTGTTACCTTGTCCGAATATCGCTATACATTCTTCGTGTACAGAACGGAGGCGTAAATTCCGCTGGCGTCTGTGTCGCGATATTGGAAGAGGACGCTGCATCAACTTAACCCCTTCACTGTTGAAATTATCATGATTGACCGGTATGTCTGTGCTGAATTGGATTCACGTTTTAAACGATAAATTCTTTAAGACATTCTACAATTACAATTTCAAGCCTCTCGTGCAGCCAACAGTGCAAGGTTCCATTTGAAAAAAGGGTGCAACTGCACTTTTCAAGTGCATAAAAATGCATAAACTTAATTCCAGAATATGCTCCATTCGATACTATTCAATTTTCTCTTAGGACATTTTTTTCCATTTCTCACCACTTTAACCCTCTACCGCAGAGGTGGAGTCTCAGAGACTCCGCTGCTTCCATCTTTCTTGTTCTCTTCCATTCTGTTTATAACTCAGCATTTGTATTTCGTATTCAGTTTTCCTGTTTTGTATATGATAATACATACCATATAACAGTATATTTTGTTATTCATACTTACTGATAAACTTCTTACAATAAACGTAGAACTACAATGTTGATCGATATATATTCCCTTTAACGAAAAGGCTACGAGTTTCATTAATGTTAGTTAAAATGAAATTAATACAACGGACCACTCTATTCTGTGATGTTTATTAGAAAAATGTATAATTAAGGTAAATCAGTGTGAAGAATTGTCAGAAATGTTCTATATTTATGTATAAATTAACTGGAAGTTCAGGAGTCTCGTAAACTCAACCTCGGGCTTTATGAACAAGTACGGAGTCTCTTTTAGTAGAGGGTTAAGCTTTTAGCTGTGGTGCCGCTTTTTAGAAGTGTGTATCTACGTTGTGTCGCTAGAACGACGAGATGGCGAGTATACTCGTCAAACACAGAGTATGTGCAGCTGCTGTAAAATTGACTTAAATTATAAGGAAATAGCACCTGTTTTTTTTTCAAAAAAATCAATAATTTTATTGTTTAAATAACAGATGGCAATTACTTTTCTCGCACGACGAGTATACTCGTCATTCACAGCTAAGAGGTTAAAGATACAGCTCGTCCCAGTTGCGTGGAACATCCTGTATCTTACAGATAGTGCAACTGCAATGGGCAGTCGTGCCACCTGATCGTCGAAAAAACCGCCTTTTTCTATAAGATCGCCGGTCAACGGTATCGTTTATCAGCTAGGCCTATCTGCGGGCAAATATTGGCGATACCGTGACATTTCTCGTTATTCTTGGAAATGACCTCGTGCACGGGAACGGGTTGATCGATGTTGTGGCGCCGCAAAGAAGCCCGAAAGCAACGAGAAAGCAGCCCTCTTGTTGGCCCATCGCCCGATCGCTAATGTACGTCGACGAATAAGTCACGCGCGTGTCGTTTCTTCACGTGACGACGCGCCGTCTGACGTCACGTCATCAGCCACGTCTTCCTTCCAAAGCGAACAAATGCCTTCGGACGTCGTTCCTCTCGCATATACAGGATGAGCCATTTAAGACAGGCATTCGGAGCACGCATCGATGTTCAGGGTCACCGTTTCGAACACCCGAAAGATAGCTTACAATTAGAAATTTCTAAATTACCCAAGTGTTCGATTTTTTATTGTAATTGACTTTGAGTGTCCTCGAGGAACCTTCAACTACAGGCCATTGCACGCGTTTTGACATACTCTATCGGAAGATAAGTAAAAATTAAACTTGACCCGTGGTCCTTTACGCCCCCGCTTACGAGAACACTACCGACATCAGACTACGTCCACGTTGAAGTCAAACAAAATTTGTCTGAAACGTTTTCTTCTGTCGCAAAAAGTAGACGCGTTATTCAGGTGGTCTTAAGTGCCTCACACTGTGCATAGGATGTTTAAAAAAGAATGGAGTGGAGTTCCACAGACATGTATTTTCTGTATTTCTTATCTTATACTGTCATGATATCTCTCAATCTGAAGTGCAATTTCCGATTGTACTGTTTTATCAAATTTATTAATTGACGCACGGGCATGAAGTGCGTCACTCGAAGTCCCTCTATGTGCGCACCTTTGGTCACTCGTTGTCTGCACGCTTCCAAAGGGTAGCCTAATTCCTTCCAGACTCTATCGAGCATATCCGATGCGACGACCCCCACAGCACTAGTGATCCTTTCCTGGAAACCCTGAAGGGATCAGGGCGTTAGAGGTGCGTGGGCTGTCTTCCACGAACCCCAGTGAAAGGAGTTACATAGCGTTGGGTATGGAGACTGAGGTTGAAAATATAACGTAAACGGAAGTCACGTCACGTTGTCAGGACAGATTTAGTTTCTTCCTCCTTGGTCGCCATTTTCCGCGTCCGCGACGTTGAGCGGGCATATAGAAAAAAATTGGACAGCTGATTAATGAATAAACTGCGGATCTTTACGCAATGTAACATGTTTAAACACGTAGAATATGCACATTCTGCGCAGTTAGTAAAGTAAGAAGTGAATTTTGTAACATTTAAAGCGGAAGATATAGTTCTGTCATAGTTTCATTTAACCCTTAAGTGGATTATAGGGACTGTAGCGGCCACTTGCCACTTCAAACTAATAATTCTTTAACGTATGTTGATATAACTATTTGAAAATTTATGCGATCCTCTATTACCCCACTATGCTTCTAATGCTGTAAGGAAAATTGATTTCTATTTATCCATTCGGTAAAAATTAAACAATTGTTAGTTTGAAGTTGCACGGGGCCGCTACGGCCCCAATAATATGCTTAAGGGTTAAAAATGAAATCCTGAACTGTATATTGGCATCAACATCTGCAGTCCGCTGATGAGCCAGTGCATGCATCGCATTTCTTCACCGAAAGCTGACAGAGTTACACGTCTGTGAACCTTCGGTCTTTCATGAACCTGTAGAACCCTGTAGAACCCCCGGGAGATCTGTATCTACATTTCCGTCCCATTCGAGAAATTCCACGTCCCGTCGCACGGTCCCCTGTCACGCGATCCCCTCGCGATTATTAGCTTGCATCATCCGTTCGCCAATTAAACGTACACGATTACGTTTCGTGGTCGAACGCCGCGTGTTTTGGCCGTCGATGACCAGTCGATCTTGTGATCAACGATTTGACGACGTTTGTTGCGTCGCCAACACGCACGGAATCGATCCTTTCAACCCGACAGTCTACGCACTCCGTCCCGCAGGTGGAGTCATAAACCGCCGCCATGGGTCTGTCATGCCGCAGGGAGAGAAAACGCAAGAAGCTGAGATGCAATTTGTCTGTTTATTACAAACGGTCCGAATAACGTACAGAAATGTTCTAACAACGTTGAGGCTGGCGCCAGAGCGCAGCGATTACCGACTGCGGTCGCGAAGTTGTTGGGTTTTCATGCTAGTTTTGGACAAAGAGGCGCTCAAGTTAGCGGTCGGAGAGTATCAGTTGGTTCTGCGTCATCCTGTGTCTCATCCTAGGCGTCTGAGTTATCTGGAGAAAGTCTAGTTAGTTCTGAGTCAGTCATACGGCGTCTGAGTTATCTAGAGGTACTCTGTACCCTAATAGGACGATGTACTGTCCATGCTATTCCTGGAGAAAAAGCTGCCGAAATTTCTGGCAATTCCTTTTGCGTTCAATAGAGCTGGTGATGCGGTGTCTGGGTTATCTAGAGTTAGCCTGTATCCTAACAGGACCATGCACTGTCTACGCTATTCCTGGAAAAAACGCCAGAAGTGTAGCAACCCCTTGTACGTTCAAATGAGCCAGTGATGTGGCGTCTGGGTTATCTAGAGGTAAGCTGTATCCTAATAGGATGATGTACCGTCTAAGCTATTCCCGGAGAAAAGACACCGAAAGTTCTAGCAACTCCTTTTACGTACAATTGAGTCAGTGATGCGGCCTCTAGGTTGTCTAGAGGTAATCTATATCCTAATAGGATGATGTACCGTCTAAGCTATTCCCGGGGAAAAGACACCGAAATTTCTAGCAACTCCTTTTGCGTTGAAATGAGTCAATGACATTCCGTTTTCCTTGCGTCAACGCCATAGCCTACCGCACTGAAATCTGCCTAAACCAGTCACGCTGCAACCGCCACACAGCACACTTCGATCACGAATAAACACAAGTTTCCCGCCAACTCTGTGCGTGATTCATTTCCAACCTGGCTCTAGCGCATTAAAGTGTATTAGAGATAGCACAGCAGTGCGTCACCGCTATACTACGAGAGCGCCGAGGGAATTTCGATAATTCAAGATAGGCGCTCAATAACATTGTACGTGGTTTAGTTTCGTTTGCACAGTGTCGTTCTTAAATGATTGGAAATAGAAGAAAGTCGTTCATATAAAATTGATTGGTTCAAAGAAGCATGCGTGATTACAGAAAGAAATTTGTATTCTGATTATTAGTTTCTGAAATGTGAAGGTCATTCGTGATCCTTTTTTGAATTCTTAATTGTATAATTCTTAAAAGATGTATATGTATATTTCTAATATAATCAACAAAAGAATATTATTTTTATATTCATGTTTTCAATTATTTGGTGGGTGCGCTTGAAGAAACCTCAGCTATACAAAATGTTTCATTTGTCTGTAAAACAGTAATTATTTTACTGACTAGGACAAACATTGACATGATCTGTAAACAATGTAAATTTAAATTTGAATGAAACTTACGATAGTGGAACTCATGGACCATATGTGGCCATCCATTGTACATACAATACTCGGGCAAAGTCTGATCACATACTGTCTGACAACGAATGGAACAATATCACTTATTAATCTCCTACTACTGTAAGGACTCTTTGAAGAAAAATAGATCCATGTCTGAATTATTGTGTCTGCAATGATTGAATTCAAACTGAATTGCCATAAAATTTTGAATTGTTTTATTTTTTTGACCCGAGTATACAATTCTAGTCTAGAAAATTTATAATTTACTAAACGATTATAATGTTCTCTGAAACTACTTTAGTCGATTCAATATAGTGAAAATGGCCACACGTAGTCAGACACGTTATAATAACCTGTGTTAGATATTGTTGAAACTTCATTTTATAATAAAACACTTAAGTTGTATACAAAATTTTAACAATAATCTTATAACATGTTAAGTGTGTACTGATTATCGATTAAATAATAACAAGAGAATATCACAATCAGCAGTATCTTTCAATTACATTAGTACCTGTTAATGACACGTTCTTATTGATAATTAAATATTCACATCATCAACAAATATAAATCACGAAGGGAAAAATGTACTCCTCAAAATAATTATAGGGTCGAGGTTTTCAATAAATTTTTTAAGTCTATGAATTCTGAGCAGTGAAAAAAAATATTAAACGTCTAATAATATAAACTTTTTTCCACGTTTATTATAATATTATACATGATAATTCTACCTTTCATAGCACAACGAAACATAATTTGGCTTCAGAGTGAAGATTGCCACATAGGTTAACTAATAGTTCAATAATCACAGGATGAAATGAACGAATTGTTTTTCACCTTCATGAGAAACAAACAATTCAACTATGGTGACCCTTTAATTATTACCACAATATCAACAAGAATGAATAACAGTCATATTTAATCGAATTGCCCCGATAGAACACGTACGGGTCACTTTGTTCGCATCGTGCGATATTCACTCGGAAGCACAGTTGTATTTCGTTCTGTCGAGTCGGTGTATCACTCGGGCAATCTGAAACTTCGCATGATTAATGGACACTCAAACAAAAAATAACATCGAAGTATACTTCGCGCGTCCACCTGTTCGTTTCTCACACCCAGCTATTTTTCGAAATGTTTATAAATGAGAATGGATCGTTGGATTTGTCACGTGTCCCCTCGGTTTAGCGTGACAAACAAAAAAACAAGAAAAAGAGCAACAGATTACAGGCCGGTAGAAAAACGGATCGCAAAACGAACTATTGCGTTTTCTGAGCGTCACGCGCCGCGTAGTCGTAAACTTCGTCGTTCCGCGATATCGTCGATCGATCCATCGGTGATTACACGGAACACACCGATATACCGCGCTAATCGTCCGTACGATCGGGAAAAAAGAGACACTGGCATCGACGTTACACGAGGAAGACTTTTAATCGCGAAACTAAGATGCCAGATTACGTAACGACAGCTGATAACCCCGACGTCCGCGGTAAATACCTGTCCCCCGAGTTAATGAACACCCGGGACAGCATCTTCCATGAAACTTCTTTCCCAGGATACTCTTCATCTTCCAGTACGTCTCACCGTCCGTGTTTGACACGCATTCTCTGGCAATTTTTAATCAATACTTGGAAGCTTTTCGTGCTTGACGGCGCAGAGACGTCAGGGGTGAATCGGAGATTCTAAACGTGCAGAAATTAACCCTTAACTACTATGGAACGTCTGTGAGACTGCTCCAAATTTTTATTCCTCTATTCCTCATATTATTAATGTACGAAGCAGGAACAATTGAATTTGATCTTTATTTGGCAGCTGTATGTACGTAATAACGCAATAAACATTAGCGGTCTGTGAGACCTCCTATAGTAGTTGCGCCAGTTTCAATGTCCATAGTAGTTAAGGGTTAAAGGACCTCATACGGGGTGCGTATAGACTCTCAAGAAGCATTACTTTTCGAATTTTTTCACATGTGCGGCTTCTGTTTGTCGAGAATCCTTTTCTAATTTAACCTTAGTACGGTCTTCGAGTCTTTTCTGACCCCTCCCGTGTTCATTTATTTAAAAACTTTCGTAATGACGACATTGTAGTACATGCGACCGGTTATTTCTACGTTCCTTAGTCCTCTCATTATATCATAAAGTTGAAAATGTGAGTTCCATACATTCGGGGTGTTTTTGACTCAAAGACCGTGAGTGCATAGCCGAACGGAAGAACACACCGGGGTTGAAGATGTCTGACTGCAGCTTGTACGAAAAATTAGAAGAAATATGTCTGGTTTGTGAACGATGCTTGACACCAAAGTCTATGAGCGTGGAAGAGTTGTAAAAGTCTGTTTCTAAATAACAGAGCGATATATCGTCTTCATGATCCAAAGAAACGATTTCAAAATGAAAATACGACGTGGTCTGGAACTTTTGCACACAGTCGTGAAACCTGAACGGACATAAAGTGACGTTCTATTATACTAAAAGATCGTCCGACTATGTTCTTTCAGGGCGCCAGAGTACTAATAGTTTGCTTTGGGTAAACAGTAAAAACAGTACAAGTACAAAGTACTGACGTAAGGTTACGATGTTGACGTAAGAGAAAGAGTCGTTCGGTTTCATTAGTTCGGATCAAGAGTTGTACACGTGCGCGCGTTCATTCGGAAATGAACAAAAAGCAGCAATGGTCTCGCAGGTGTAAACGCGTGCAGCTGTGTTTTTCAGCTGAACCGAGTATCCATATACATAATACGATCAACGATCGTGCGTTCTGCCACGTATTTATCCGCATTACATACTAATCGAGCCCTTTATTTCGAAACTGGCGTAAGTGACTTATCCAGAAAAAAATTAGTTAAAGCTATTTTGGTTACAAATAGGTGTGATACAGTCTATTGACGATAGCCCTCCAAATTGCTATCGGATCAATACAAATTTAGACATCAATCAGAATTGTAAATATATTTTTTTTTTAAAGTGACATACACTACCCCTCATATAAGTATGGACACTTGGAAATTATAGAAGAAATAAACATATAAATTGCTTAACGCGTGAAACGCCATGGCGGTCACCGGTGACCGACACCTCAAATTTAATTTAATTAAATAATTATTGATCGTTGCAAAATTCTGTGCAAACTTCATACCGAAATAATAATGTAGGGACAGAATAACACGTCTGAGTTCTCAAATCTTTGTCTCCTTTACGATTTATGTAAAAAACAGTAAATTATATCATGTCTGACTAGGTGTGGTCGTTTTCACTGTGGCGTTCAATGTGTTGACACAAAATAATTTTATTTCCAGTCAGTGTTACTTTTTTGAACAGAAAGTTAACGAATTCTGCGCACAATAATTAACCCTTTGAGAACGATGAACGCATATGTACGTTCCAGAAAATCGTTCACCGTGTGCTACGGGTCACCGTACTGGCTCAGGCACAGCTGTTTATTGTACCCTATAAATCCATGTCTTCGGATGAATTGTCACCTCCATGCATGTGTTAACATATCGAAAAGTATTTTGTCTGTAGTAAGTATACACAGTCGGAAGATTCTGGACTCCATGTGTAAACATCGAGGAGTATAAATAATTTGGCGTGCATCGCGTAAAATTGTTGGATGTGTCGGATTGTTTAATCACGATTTTAAGCAGCTCGTGTAAATGCAGGATGGTCGATTAACATCTAAACCCGTGTGGATCGATCGTTCGAACGGCTCGACCTCGTTAAACACCGATTACCGAGTCTTTCGTAAATTTTCCATTGACGTTTCAGATTTGCGAGCGCAGATGCAGTCCTTGAAACGTTTCGTTAATAAGTTTTATCGCTCGACGAACTTCTGCGGTCGACTCGGCGCGTAAACACCTTTTTCAAAAAGGTTAGTGAATTCTTCATAAAACGCACTATCAGATGATCTGAAAAAGTTGAAAAAGCGAACTTGACCTTCATATCTCTTAAAATAATAATGTAAATTAAAATTCGTCTTCAGCAATGAATTTGCCCCATACAACTGTTTTTGTTTAATCTCCAATATGTGAGGAAATAATGGACTGTATCTACTTAGCTTGGAGACCCTATTTACACCCTGAAGAAGTATCCTGTTTATTTATAATCGTTTATTGAGAACTGTATACAATTACCAAAAAAACTGTGTTCAGCACGTTGAGCGCCACAGTGAAAACAGCCATACCCGGTCAGACATGTCACAGTTTACTGTTTTTAATTTAAATCGCAAAAGAAAAATATATTTAATTATTCAATCGTGTTTTAGTATCCCTATATGACCGTTGCAGTGTGAAGTTTGCTGAGAATTCTGTCACAATCAATAGTTATTCAATTTAATTAAATGTGAGGTGCCTATATCCTAAGAGAGATATTTAGGTGCCCTGCTTGTCGTTACTCACCCTGTATGTTGCACTGACAAGGAAGGGTATTGGCCTTGGTATTGAATTTTGATGAAACTCTGCAGGTTTGCAGAATAGCCAAATATAACAGACACGTATTTTTTTAGCTGCTGATACTGAAGTTTCTTGCTGTTGTAAGAAAGAAAGCAAACTGTACAAACTGTAAGTGAACTATAAATGTTTTTATGTATATCCTGTATCTTCTGGTTGTGTCTCCGAGCTATGGAGGCTCTGCTCAGACTGACACACCCCCTTGTTCTTCCAGGAAAAATGTCCTGAAAAACTGCAGATCAAGAGACCACTGCTACTGGTTTATATGTGCTGTATACGCACCTCTGTGCAACATCCTTGTACTCCAAGAATTTCTATTAATTACCGGTATGATTGAATAGCACGAGCATGACTTTAATCTATCGGGAGCAGGGTCGTTCGGTGTGTGTTCAGGATGCGTTATTTGACATCGTGTTCGCCTTTCGACGTCAAGGAAATGCATAATTTATAGGACACGGTGACATGTTCCTCCGAATTCATAGGAGGAGCGGATAGGAGAAGCAATTCGTAGATTTGCCAAACGTTTGCCCGGGGTAAACGGGAATATAGTGTTCAGCAACCCCTCTGATGGCCGAATATCAAGCCTCGTGTCGACCGCACGTGTGTTCCCTCGGCATAAAGCGTACGATACGTAAACGCGCGTGCTACGCGAGCTTGCCTTCCTGCCAGATATTGCTAGAAAATGGAGAACGCCCCGCCACCCTCTGCGATACCGTAAAACCAGTCGAAAGATCCACGCCGGTTCCTTGAATTATTCAATTCTTCGCTGCGTCGGTTAGACCTTGTCAGAAATTGTTGCGTGGATGTTCACTTTTAAACGGACCAGAGAGCGGTGTTATGAGGTATCTTATTTTTTGGTGTATGCGGCAAATAGGAACTGAATTTTGGGTAATTCGCGTTACATCAAAGGGTTTACACAAAAGGGTGTCTTAAACTATAGAAATTTTTTTTTTTTTAATTCGTCATTGTAAATAGTGAATGGTCATTGAAGTCGAGGCCTCAACAAGGTCCTCCAGAACTGTGGGACGTCTTGCTCCTAAACCGTTGGTGTGACATAAAATACAATGCCAGATTATTAAAGAGCACGCAATTTTCAGGAGGACCTCGTCTTTAATCTGTAATGATTATAAAAAGAAACAATTTCTGGCAAATTGGCGACGCTTCGTGTTTAAAATCATTTTTACCCCATTTTCTTCTTTCTCTTCGACACCTTCAAAAAACACAAATTTTCGAAAATTTCGAAATGTTACAGGTCAGTCTCCTGATGAAAAGTATATTCTTAAAAATAATAAGAGTTTCAATTGAGTCGATTAATAGCTTTTCGAAATGTTTACCCCACCAGTTTGAGAAACATTGTTTCAAGAAAAACACGTTCAAAGTTTCACGCAGCCGTTTGCACCCTTGCATTGGTCGCCACTAAGTTGTCCATAAGTTGGGAAATTTTTCGAATATCCAAAAATCGTGTTAAACGCGTCTTCTGGAGAGGTTAAAGATTAGAAAACTAAAACAGCAAAAAATCAATGTTTTTAAATTTGAAGACCGAAACATCCCCTTAAATTTCGAGAAGTGGACAATCGTTTCTTCCTGTTACAGATCTCCCCGCTATTCCCGTTCCGTGTCGCAGACGTAAGGTTAATAATTCGCGAGCAAAAAGGACGGCAGAGTACGGCAGAGTCTGGGTCGAATTTAGCCGAGTGGACAAGTTTCTTGGCAGCGTGAAAATTTCCCTTAATTACCTCGCAACGAAACGATTGTCGCGGTGGTTCTATTAAAAGCGGGCCGGCGACGAAAATTAATTCTAATACGCGAAAACGGCGGAGACCCGATTATATTTAGCTCGTCAAACGGAAACCGCCGGAAATAGAGCAGCCGTCGTCCTCCCGCTTTGTCATCCGTCGCGCGATCGTGTGCAACCGACCGACGATACGCTCGTATCCTCTTGAAAAGAAAAAAAAAAAGAAGAGAAACAAAAATAAAAGAAACTAGACCACGAGAAAACGTTTTCGATGTATCGTTCGACTGTATTCTCGACGACGATTTTTCTACGCCGGATCGAGGGTAGTCCTTTTCACGGCGCTTCTGCACGTCTTCTTACGTTCGCGATCGAAATAGAACATGTCGCCTCTCTTTCCACATTTCACGCGTTACACAACGAGCATCGTGAAAATAGAGACCCGCTGACCGTGACGACTATGTGACTGTACTCGATGATTGCAACAGTTCTCGCGAGGTATTCCGTTGTTGAAGACGAGTTAACTCGTCGCGACAGTTCGGTGGTTGGATCTAGCTCCTATTGGCAGAGCAAAGAGGATAGTGTGTTATACCAGCGCAAGTAACTTGCCTGCATACCGTACTATCTTATTTTTGGCTTAAGACAGTTTACAGGCAAACTAAAAATAGTGTACTATATAAAATAGTACAGAGGATGGTACAGAAGTGAACAGGGTACAAAGAAACATCAATCGGCGCAAAATGGTTTGCTCGACAGCTATATTCTGCTGAACCAAACCTGTTCGCAAACGACTAGTAGACTAAAAAATGGAGTGCTGGAAGAAGGCTGGTGATATTTACTATACTACGGTGCTATCCTGCTATATTGTACCAATTACTAGCATCAGTACTCTACCAACCACTTGACCGATCGTTTACACGAACACAGTTAACGGATTTGTGCTACCAGCGTGAATCAGTCAATCTTATTTATCTTCTCAAAAAGTTATTGAAGTATTCAAGGAGTTGAAATGAAAGGAAATATTGATACATTGATTGGCATGAAAATGATAGGTTACCGGCCCACCAAATTGAATTGAACTAAATAACTCTGAATCATAAGTGAAAGTGCAGAAGTGAAATTTTACTCGTTTATGATATCGATTTTGTGTACATCACTCTTCATAATTGGCTTTAAACTTCTGAGTAATATGAGCGTTGCATTAATAATACAAATTGAACGATATTACCGAGGCAAGAGTTGGTTCGGGACCAAAACAGTTGTATTATGTCTCGAGGCCATTAAAAGAAAACATTTATAACACACCTTTTTCGTCATTACCAATAGCCAAACACTGTTTAAAAATATTAATTCCGCCGTGTACATCAAGTACAAGCAATAAATTAGACTCTCTGCTCTACACCACAGCTTTTGAACTCTTGAAGCAAGGAAAGGACCATAAACAGACCCCAACCATACGATCAAATTTCACGCGAGACACCACGCGATTTAATATCAAAAACAAGACGACGTAAACAAATTTGTCATCATTGCCAATAACAGAACGCTGTCTAAAAATATTAATTCCGCCCAGTGCATCGACTACAAACGATAAATCAGACACTCCGTTCAACTCCATTGCTTTCCAGCTCTCGAAGCAAGAAGAGGACTATAAACAGACCCCAACCATATGATCAAATTTCACGCGGTTTAGTATCAAAAGCAAAAGGACGTAAGTAAATTTTTCATCATTACCAAGAACACAATACCGCGTAAAAATATTAATTCCGCCCTGTGCATCAACTACAAACGATAAATTAGACTCTCCGCTCAACTCCATTGCTTTCCAGCTCTCGAAGGAAGGAAAGGACCATAAACAGACCCCAACCATATGATCAAATTTCACGCGGTTTAGTATCGAAAGCAAAAGGACGCAAGAAAATTGAACATTGATATTAGCGAGACAAGAGTCGGTTCGCGGGCGAAGCAGTCGTATTATAGTCTCTCGGGGCGGCCATTGTCTGGATCTCTCGTATATCAAGCGGCCGGCGACCAAGCCCTTCTAATAGAGACGAGAGAGCCGTGTGTCTGAATTGTCGTCGAAGCCGTGCCGATCGACTCGGCGAAATTTAGTACGGCGTAGGTTCCGGCGATACACGCGTTTTAAGCGTCCGTTATCCATCGGGGGCCATTTAGGTTCGCCTCGAAAGAAATTTATAGGGAGGCGTAGTGTGCAGGGAATAACTTCCAGGAACAAGAGGTCGATCGAACTTCCGCGATACTATCGAACGCGTGTTTATACGTGGGCGCGGGCTCGCCCTTGGATCGCTATGATAACGCGTTATCAGGCCGTCAGAGGCGGCCGGGCGGGGGTGAGTCCGCCTCGAACAATGGCCCCGTGATTAATTGTGCTTCGAAAAGTAGCAGAAAGTTCCGAAATGATGGATGTTCCGAATGCATTAAATACCAAAGGGGATCCGTGCTCCTTGGTATCCGCTTCCGGTGTTCCATGTATATTATTGCTACACAAAGCGACCGGAGGATCGTCGAGTTCCGCGGAGGGGGTGAAAAATTCTCTGCTCCAACGTGACGTTGGGATATTTTTCGAACTTTCTTGATGACTCGACGACTTTCACCGGGCCGTTGATTGCCTCTTCAATTGGCCCCGATGTTGCTGGAATCCGGCTAAATAGTTCGACTCCGTTGGAGCACAGTTTCGAGATCTAACTGGGTTTCAACAGAAAACTGAGTTTGTTTTCTTATACTGTTACTCGAGTCTAACCCTTACTCTGGACCAGTCTTTTCCTAAATGGGTTAGGTGAAAAAGTTCTGGCGTTCCACGAGATAAGGTGTCTTTTAATCAAATTTATTGGAGTTCAAAAATCGTTATTATTAATTTTTGTTCACAATTACACATTTATGACAACCGAAGACAGTTGTTTCTTATTTCAATGTTCCACTTATTATGATTTTTTATATAATTAAATTCTCTCTCTAAGACAGTTTTTGTTTCAAATAATGCCTCGTTAAAATTAGATTAAAAAAGATTTTTAAGGATTCGTATAAGGGTTCCGTGATAAAACAAGTTTAGGAGCCACTGCTCTAGACTTAGGCTAATGGATGAGAAGAATTCAAGTTGAAGTTGACTTTACAAGGTTCAGAGTTTAATTCTTACGTAGGAGATGATGTAGAAGAAGACATGAATTTAAAGAAACGAAGCTATTAGTTTTCGCCAATTGCAGGGGTGAAGGAATCAAGCTTTGGTTAGTTACTGCGAGAATAGAGGTGGTGGTATTTTTTAGAGAAACTTGAGTTTCTAGAGGGAGGTTATTTACGTGACGTAAGGCCCTCGGGGCCCACCGCCTCATCCGCATTGTCGGATAGCCCATCGTATCCTCCCTACAATCAGTATATTTTTGTGAAGACTTCAGAAATGCACTCTGAAAATTTTCTATCCACAAGCGATGTACAGAAACACAACCAAATCAGTCACGGTCCTCAAGGTCTTTTTCAACGCCTCTTGCAATAGGGATAAAATCTGCCCTGCTAAGAACCTTTTTCTATAGCATCCCTGTGGCGGTGTACCGTTAACCCTCTATAATCGGAATTTTCTTGCCTCTAACGAAAATGATAGCTCAGGTAAATGATAAAGCTTGCATCGTGGGATATAAATATAATAATAAACGGACAGGCTCCTAAATAGCAGTATGGTCGTGGAATATAGTTTAATACTGTGATAAATAAACGAAATGAGACTTAAAAATATAGATACATAGTTAAGTAACTTTCAAGTCACATGGCGTTATAGAGGGTTAACATTCCAAAGTTACTGTGTCATCCATGTATGGGTGACATGGCAGTCAAAGTGTTGAATTCTTGTGCACTCATTTCGCGGGATCGCAACAGCATGTTTTCAAACAACGGATGATAGAAGACAGATTGGGTAGATATTGAAGCGTGAGGACTGAAGAAAGGTGTCTATAGAGAAAGTTGACAATATACAGATCATTTGGAACCCACAGCAGAAAAATAATTGCGCCGAGGAGGCGCGCTGATGAAACGCCGGCGAAACGCTCGAGATACGTCGCGCGGATGGGGCGAACCTCTCCTGCGAGAAATCGCAATCTTCGTTTGCGGCTTCAGTACGGCAATTTGGAACCCATTAGTCAATTTGCACGGCAATTTCGCGACCGAACCGACGGACAAACGCGGATATCAATTTTAGAAGACACGCTTAGAACGCTCCTCTCTACAGGACTTTATATTCGATGATAATTTCATATTTGACCTCATTCGCCGAATTTTTTTCACACGTGGCTGGTTTCGGTGCGTCCGCTTCGAAGGCTGTTTTCGAAAGTTGAAGTGCTTCTGTCGTTTTCTTCGCAAGTTCATTTTTCAGGAAAAGCGGAAAGCTGTCCGTGAGCTTACAAAAAAATTGTTTACCACAAAAATAATATTAGTAAAAAGAGTAGATTCTAGGTGACAATACACAAATGTTATTTCCGTATTTTTCGATTCTTAGCCCTTGAAAATTCTCCCTTTTTGAGTTGTGACGATTTTGATGTTCTTTTAATTCACACAGGAGGATACAAAAAATTATTATTATTGTTAGTAAAATTTTTACGATGAATAGAGGTGTGTTTACCCAACTGCTTCATGGTCGTAACTCAAAAATCACATTTGTTAAGTTGTGTCACTTTTGAAATACATGTGCGATGTGTTAACACATTACCGTCCGGTGACATAAAAATATAGTTTTTGTTGACTGCTCGTAAAATGCCGGAGACATATAAATATGGTTTTAAACAGTGTGCATTAAATGCCGGCAGCCTATAAACATGTGTTACAATATACATGCTAAAAATGATATTTCTTATCGATTAGACCGAATTAATTATAAAATATTTACTATATAAAAAGTCTTCACATCAAATTTCATAAAAAGATATTGGATATTTTAAAAGATATAACTATTTTTGTAAAGTGCTGCAACATACGTAGTCGAAAACCTTAAAATATGCCGTCTGCACGCATCAGTTTTCACGCAAACAGCCCGGACCGTATTGTGTTAAAATGCAAAACTTTAAATATCTCAAAGTGAAGAAAAGCGGACTTGTATCACATTCAATAAAAACGGCTTATTTATGTCGCTACTTTCGTCCTGCACTTACTAAATACTGAGATACGTGCGCAATTCGGATATTTGTCGATTGCACCTCGTACATACGCTGTTTCGGAATGACGTCTTGCGGAAGGAAAACGCGAGCGTGCACGACGTTGCGAGCGATCCTCATCTTCGTCGTAAATTCGTGCACGTTATCGAGCTAAAAGGGGATTTCATTTGGTGGTCATTCCTTATCGTCCCGTGGCTGTGCCGCGAACGTAAATATTTTCTTCCGGATGCCGGCAGGCCCGCGTTTCGAAATCGGACGTGCTCGCCGATGTTTACACGGGAAATCGAACGAACCCCGAAGAAACACGGTTTTCACCGCTAAGTCGACGACCGACTTTGACCTCGCCGTCAATGGAGTTCCTTGGTTTATTTTCGATCAACGTTAGAGCACGATAAGAATCGCCGATAGTGCGAGACGCCGTGTTATCGTCACGGAATTCGTGAACGCGTGTTATCCGAACCTTGCTGGATTTAACTCTTCCGCTACTGACGTCGACCGGAGTCCTATGCGAGGCTACCTAGGGGTACCAGTGCGGACTATAGTGGTCTTTGGTAATATCATTTACGGCTAGTAGTGTCAGTTATGATCTCTCAGAGAAGAAAACTCGGTTATCCGCCAAATTGTTTCTTAACCCTTTGAATTCCTTCGTCGAGTGTGACTCGACATCGGTTTTATTCGCAGGTACTCCTATGTTAAGTCACGCTAGACAATTTTAAATTGCCAGTTTAAATATGTATTATATTTCGCAATATTTTTTTTCCCACAAATATCAGATCTTAGCAAAATTCCAATGCTATTTTCAATATAATTAGTAAAGAAAATTGTTTGAATTGGTTCCAATCAACCAACTGTCTTTTGAAGTACATTTCAAATAAAACGCTTAAAATAGTAGGCAGTTATTGAAAAGAAAATTAAAAAAAAATTGAGAATTCAAAGGGTTAACGCAGCCGGCGGTTCTGAGGTGAGAGGCTTAGCTCGATGTCGAAATACAGTTTCCAAAAATTGATAGCTCGATGCCGTAAGATTCTGGCATTAACACGCAGGCGAATAAATGCGTGGGGGGCGTGGTTCTGCGAAGACGGTGTTATCAAACCTAACCGGGATCCAGGTCGTCCGTGTAATTATGGATATCAGCGTACATCGTATGAATTCTCATTGTTATTTAAACCTCCAGCGGCTCGAAATAACGTCGACAAATACGTTGCACGTGAACAAACACTTTCGGGCTACAAGGAAAAGATCTTCTTACAATGCACCATCATTGTCGATTATATTCTTTCGTTCGAGGGAAAGAACGTTTATCATTCCGTACATTCCGCGAGAATTCGATCGTGCGAATTCGACACAGCCTCACCTTCTACGTGGAATCTGTGCGAGAAAAATCGGCGACCAAAAGATGTATCGCAACACCGCGATTTTAAGCGAATCAGTCGTGTCGTAAATCCGACTCCGTAAATCAGAGATGGTCATCTGGAGCGACGCCTGGCTCCGCCCTACCCCCACTCTATGTCCATTCCCCTCACGTAATAAGAAAGTTGAGGTGTAATCTCTGGATGAAGCTGATGTCTTCTATTAAAAAATAATTACTTTTATTACGTCACTGTTTCTTGAGAAACCGTATTTACTGCCAGCTACCGATGTTTTCGACATCATACCCGGACCATAATCTATGTCAGGGGAATGGACGCAGAGTGGGGGTAGACTGGAATCAGGCCTTGCTCCACATGGCCATCTCTGCCGTAAAATAATTACGACGGTAATTGAACGACACGCCGGACTTCAAATTAGTGAGGCCCAGCTGGTTTTAATTTGGATGCCGAGTTGTTTGGACAGCCGGATGACCAACCACTTTTATCATTTGCTATGTGCAACTTATATGCACTGAGTCAGCCTGTTTTCGCGAGATATTCCAAATAGAACGCTTTTTACAAACGAACTCTGTCTTTAGTCATCGAGGTTCAGAGTTCGCCTACGTTAGTCATTCATACCCCTTTCCTTTCCCTAACAGTAATATATGTATATCCACACAGGAATTCACGAAGCGGACCAGATTCTTCCTTCTTCTTGCGATTTTGATACGTCAATGCTTCTTATACAGCTTATCGCGTTGCATCTTCAGAAGTTGTAATCCTTGAACCATTAAGGAACAGTTACCGAGATATATATACATGTATTTATACATGCATCTGATTCGGCTGCTTGTTCTCTTACCGGGCACACTACAGGACACCTGATGTTATCCAAAGACGGTGACAAAGAACGGTGTGAGAGTTGAACCTTCGTCAAACTCAGAACATTAGTCTAAATGTGAGTGGCTCGATGAGAGTTGTAATTTTCGAATAATGCTTTTCGAAATTGTAAGATTAACGATGGATGGTCGTTTTGAGAAACATGCTAGAGTTCTTAAATAATAATATGTATATATATTGCGATATATGCCCGTTACAGGAATGCCGCGTCGCTGCCCAAAATCCTTGGCTTGCGACGCATCTGTTGGGGGTCTACGAGCGACACCCCCAATGGCGATGACAGACGATGCTTTCCAGACGACCTGAGCGCCACAACTTCTTACAAAACAGTGATTTTGTAATCAATTCTGAACGTTAGGCCGACATGTTCTGTAAATTCGAGACACCGGAGCCAACGATCCTCTCGAGATATGAATCAAAACGAAGGAATTAGCTGATAAACAAAAGAGCGACAGAACTTGGACGCACGGATGCACCCGTCCAAAGTGACGTCTTTGAGAAACGGTCGAACAAAGAACACGCAAAAACCAGTTGGAAAGCACTCGAAAATACATTTATGTTTCGCGAGCATTTACCTCTTTGTAGTTTTTTCCTTACGATTCCGTGTTTATTAACCTCGATCGGTGTGTTCGCGTTCGCCAAAAATAGATCACAGTTGTGTCAACTCTCTGCCTCCTGATCTCGATCATGCGACTTCGATTGTGGAAACGCGTGCCGATTACTTTGCCGAAAGGACTCACGGATGCGAAACGATGATAAGATTCGACGTTGTACGTCGGTTTTGTGCTTCAAACGATACGAATCCGCGCTCCTGTATCAGGAATTGTTTACTTCGTCAGGGCTATTGTGTGGCAAGGACCGTTCTACTATTATAGTTTGAGTAGGAAAATCGATCAGAAAGTTTATTTTTTCGAAGGGAAACGAGTGAATTTTTTTAAACGATACCTCTATTATTTAATCTTGAATGTACTGCCTATTATTACAGACGTCCTTCCCCTATCTATGTGACAGTTTGTTGATCAACCTCTGCATAAAATGTCTGGCTTGTACTGTCCAAATATTTTTTCAGCGCCTTGGTCACTTGTTTATCGTTGAATTTGTTTCTGATGAAAAGTTTTTTGACGACCAAACGGGTGGTGATCGGACGGTGCAAGGTCAGGACTATATGGAGGATGACTTATTGCTTACCGTCCTAGTTCAGTGTACTTCTGCTGATTCCTTAACGATGCATGAGTAGAACTCCCTACTCGCCAGGGCTGGACGTTTTTCTTTCATTTTTTCACTGAGTCTGTTCGGTTGATCGCAGCACTTCTCAGCTGTGATTGTGTCGTCAGGTTGCAGCAGCTCATAATGTATTGGTCCTTCAATATCCCACCAAATACAGAGCATTCGCTTCTACTAATAAAGGTGGTGATTTGGATCCAGAAGTGGTTGATCGTCCAGGTTGACAGTGAGCTCGTTTCCTCTCCATATTATTATATGTCATCCATTTCTCGTAACCAGTTACAAATCTGTCGAAGAAAGACTGTACACGATGACGAAAATGCAGCGACGATGCATTTCTAATCCGATCTGCCGACTTCTGATCTGTGAGATCACGCGGTAACCATCTGGAGAGGTTCATAATGAATCCAAGTCGATGAATATGCTCGACTATCATTGGCTGTCCTGCATCCAGTTCTTCTGCTCTCAGACCTATAGTCTATATAAAATTTTTTATTCAGGATGTCCTGCTGAACACATGGACGAATTTTGTAGATCATATTCTGTGTCACGAGTGTGACTCGTTATTGCAAGGCAAGCGGTTAAAGGTGGAAGCTTGTCATCGTTTGAGGTCTGAATCAAGACAACAGGTTCAACCGATCAAACGATATGATCGCCGACGCGGTGCTGGCCAAATAGCAACTGGAGAGCGCAGAAAAGACGCAGAGCTGGCGCAAAGGTGGTGGAGGCTTTAAATGTACGGGAACGGTAGGTTTAACGAGGCTCGTCTCTTTTATTGCCAGCTGATTGCACGATGCGTGTTTCGGCTCCGAGCTGGCGCGATGGATTCGTAAACGAGGACGCCAGCAGGAAAAAAATGTATTTTTACCGAGGCTGATTGAAAAAAGAAAACGCGCAGTTTTTATCCGCGCCGCGAAAACACCGGTGTAAAACTGTTTTCAGCGAAACGATCGGAGACGTTGCTGCGGAATCCTTCGAAAAATCATCGGCACATCTTCTAATTGGTACACTTTCCTCCGAATACACCCTGTAGAATGCCCCAACGAGGAAAGTGAAGTTGATCTTAACACTTTCGGTCCCCAGATTTGTGAAAACAAACATTCGTCAGGTGCTGAAATTATTATTGAAAGAATTATTATTGTAATACGTATGACGTCGATTGTTAAGTTATTTCAGTGTTGTCAAACTGCAAAATATTTGACAATACGTGCAGGCTTTAAGAAGACACTCTGACGTAATAATTTGTCCAAATACACAGGTTCACAGAGTAGAATAAACATCCATTCTCAGAACAGCATAGTTACCTTTACATAGCTAGTCACCATACAAGCTAGTTACCTTTTCGATATTGTTAATTTTAACGTACTCGCACTTATATAAATTGCCCTACACAATTTCTAATAATAGCAATAAATTGCAAGGCAGAAAAAAATTCCGGAATCTTCTCCATCTGACGTGCGTTTCCACTAAACTATCGAATTCTTCTCCCTAAACGCAGGACACTGAACGACTCCAAAATAAATACATAATAATTACACTGTGCATGTTTATGCAAATATACAATTTCAGATATCAATATCTTTTGTTCCAATGGAGTTGAGAAAATAGAACTTCGACAAAATTGTATTTTCTGCATTAAATGTTACAAAATGTATTTTTTATTTTATTGCCTTTGTAACATGTACATTTTGCACACATCTGTATATGTTAAATTGCACAAAGATCCACAGTCTAATAATAATAATATTTAACCGCAGAAGATACCAATGTCGAATTGTATTTTATACTTTAAATGTTACAAAATGTATTTTTTATTTTATTGCCTTTGTAACATGTACATTTTGCACACATCTGTATATGTTAAATTGCACAAAGATCCACAGTCTAATAATAATAATATTTAACCGCAGAAGATACCAATGTCGAATTGTATTTTATACTTTAAATGTTACAAAATGTATGTTTTATTTTACTTACTTTGTAACACGTACATTTTGCACATATTCGAACATGCTACATTGCATAAAGATCTGTAGTCTGATAATACTATTTAACCGAAGAAGATACCAATGTCGATTTGAAGACTCCATTCTTTAGTGACGCCATGTATCTTAACTTATTGATCGTACCGGAAGCTCCTCTATCAAAAGTCTTGACTAATCTTTGTAGCATGGTTCGTTATTATCTCAAAAATTGCAATACTGTTACCTGCTTGTTGGGTGTAGCAATCACTGCCAGATACCCTGTAGAGGTCCAACGTCTCACGCGCGGCAACCTGATGTATCTCTGTACGTCCATGTGAATGAAGTCTATTTTCCAAGCTTATCGACGATTTCGTGCAAACAGCCGGGATATTTGTCAACTCGGTTCGTGCAAACTCGAGCACACCGGAGATACGGGGGTTGTTTCGCAAATTACGCGATTTCGCGGCTCGATGGCGTTCCTTCGCGCGTCTCTATTCCCGGAAGAACGGGGAGCACCGACGGCAATTTCACTCGTACGAAACGAGGCGACGGAGAAACACGAGTCTCAGGACAGAGACAGGCAGACACAAAGAGAATCGCGAAATAGGTTAAGGTCTACACGGTTGGTGAAAAATATTTTGCAAGCGACCGAGTACCGCGAAACGAGCCAAAGTCACCAGTGAAATGAGACGGCCGGTGGTCAGACGAACGAAAGCTCGGACCAACTGCATCGTCGGGGGCGTAAATATTTTGCTTAAGAGAAGAATACTTCAATGTGTTGACAGCCGTGGAGCTGACTGGCGCCTAAAATTTTATTTAACTAAATAACTGGTGCTTGTACAATTGTAGATTTCGGCGCAAATCTGGTCATCTCCGTTTCTGGGAATTTGTAGATTAGAACGTACTCTACTGATAGAAAAGGTATCGTTTGGTGAAGCAAACAGTTTTTCCACACCTTGGAAATAGCTGTCCTTGCATTATTTTCAATATTTTTTTATACAATTCATACAATTTTCAAGTTGCAGGACAAACCTTCCAATATAAAGATGTTTACTTCTAAACAAACTTTACTTTCATTACAAAAAGACGCATAGTTTTCAGCCTGCTGGGTGTATCTCGCCCGTAACACGTTGACAGCCACAGTGAAACCAGCCATTCCTAGTCAGGCACAACATAACTTGTCTTTTCAATACAGATCACTCAGACAAACAGTGATTACGTATTAAATCGTGTACATCGCTTTCTACGCCAGTGTCGCAATATGAAAATTGCTCAGAATATTGTCAAAAGCAGTAGTCATGTAATGAAAGAAAGTTTACCGTCCCGGTCAGCGGTGACTCCCATGGCAGTCATCGTGTTAAGCGGACAGACACGCAGACTGTCCCGTTGATCGTGATAACCTGAAGCATTACCCAAAAAACACCGAATCTTACCCAAAACACGAATCGAGTATACACGAGCCATTTAAACATTCCCAGAAGCCGATGAAGAGGCTTTTGAAGAAATGAATCTCTGAAGACAGACAGGAACGTTAGGATATCATTGCTGTTGCTTCACCCGTCGAGCAAACATTCGAAAACGACTTCTTTCTTCGACGAGGCAATCTCGTATGCGATTGCATGGTATTATCGTAATTGCACGTCATTACACGGGCGGCGTGGTAAACACCAATTTGTCTCTGGCCATTCAATTAGTCAGCGAACGTTTCGAGCGTTTTCACGCGGAACCGTGACCCGAGTCGAGAGGTCGGATCTTCTCGAGGCCCGGACGATCGACCTGGTACATCTCCGTCTGTGCAATTGCCGCGCACACACGCGCCAAGTGAAAAAAGAGTAAGAACATGTTTGTCTGGTTAGGCGCGCAAATATTTTTCAGACGTGCACACGCTCGCGAACGGTTACGTCAGAGGAATCCGCGAGCGTCGTAAACGCGATTCCGTGAATGTAAACACGCCTTCCTATTTTTCCTTCGACTAATCTACGCGCGCAACGAGTTTGCCCGCCGAGCGCGCCAGCTCATTTATAGCTGTCTTTTACGGCCGCTTTTACGAGCACCGTCACCGACGCACATCCATCCGCCGAAATTATTCTATGAAACAAATAAAAACCGTTTCGCCATTTTTAACCCCTTCCCCTCCCCGCGCGATTTTTCGCATGACTGCGCGCGCGCGCCACGGTTCGCCGTTTCATTTATGCGTCGGATGCTGGAGTACGCTGGACATCTGGACAATGTGAACTCCGTCCATGGCTGCGAGACGCTTACCTCGGAGGCTCGCAAAGCCACAAACATTCTCTCGCCAGTGAAGTTCACGTGTTTACCAACGACACTGTAAAAGAGAATAGAAAACGAGGCAGTGCCGGTGTAGCTTTCTCTGTTTTTTCAAATAAAGTTCTGTGGAATAAAGATGTTAAAAAGTAGGCTGAGTGTATTTTGTACCGTATTTTGCCATGCAGGGTGGTATTCTATGGGTTTTGAGGTTTATCGGGCGCCAGCTCTGCTATGTCTGTGTTAATAGACTTGGAACTCCTGCTTCAACACTTCAGGATCATTAGAAGGGTAGACCGTCCCTTTCGGGAAGCGACCCAGTTAGCCTGGAATACTATGTGAGGATCGATTGCTGTGACACCATTTTTTTTCTTAATAAATGAAAAATTTGAAGATGGACGGTCTGCACAAATTGAACGTCGCGAAGATAATGTTTGTTATTTGGCCGTGCGAGTACACTGTTGGTTGACCAACCTTTTATCAATGTCGGATTAACTCAGCATTTACTCTGAGTCAGAATATTTTTCTGGAGCCTTCCAAAGAGCACACTTTCTACAAAGAAACTCTACTTTTAGTCATCAAGGGTAAAAGCTCTACCCTTGGTCAACACTTCCCTTTCCTTTCCCTGCAATGGTATTTAAGGCGACTAAAAAATTTATGATAACAGCTTTTTGACTTAAAATCTCATTGTGTAACTTCGTTTCTCGACAGGTTTACTAGTAATTAATCAACGAAGCGTAATGTATTAGCCGTCCGACTACTAGTCGGTTTTAGGACCAACTGAATCATACACCAACAATTTTCCACGTCACCAACTTTCTCTGCACAACCTGTGACTCATTTGTTTTGGCCTTTTCTACATTTTCTCCCTGCTTCAAGAAGTTCCGGATGAATCGGAAGTCTCTTTAAAAACCTAGGTAACGGCATTGTACGAGTTCAGTGTGTTGCGTTAGCTCAGTATTGTGGTAGCTCTGCTAGAACGAGCTTGTGCCAAGTTTAAAATAAAACCTCTTCGCCAAAACTTGGTATTTTGAATATTATCCTGGGTAATCGCCAGTTTATTATAGGAGTGCAACATAGTATGATACATCCTCGAGAGCTGTAATCTTCTTTTGTACGTAACTCAACATCGACTGCTATGATCATTTAGCCCGGGGATCTATAGTTTTAAGTAGATTCCAGACAACTATATTGTCAACAGCATCACAGAAGCACTGAAGACGGCCGTCCATTCTATGTAGAGCTAATTCGTAGCCATCATAGCTTAACACGTTGAACGCCACGGTGGTCACCGGTGACCGACACCTCAAATTCAATTTAATTTAATAATTATTGATTATCGCAACACGCTGAGCAAACTTCATACTGAAACAATAATATAGGAACAGAAGAACACGACTGAGTACTCAAATCTGTTTTTTCTTTACGATTTATATAAAAAAAATCAATTATATAGTGTCTGATTGGGTATGGTCGTTTTCACTGTGGCGTTCAACGTGTTAACTTAAGAATCAAAACTAGGAATAAACGTTTATACGCTGAACCCGGTGTGCAAATTCTTATTAGGCATATAACAACATTTTTCCTGGAGTATGTCGTTTGTTTGTTTGTCACGAGCTACGATTCTCCATAATCTTTGATGTGGCTCACGCGCCTAAAGAGGAGAGCTAGCTTCTTGATTGTCATAAGATCCTCGGTATGTCGAGGAACAATTTGCACAAGAAATCTCTATTTCTATTGAATCAGGAGTCTTTTATTCAAAAATAAAAATAGACTGCAATGCGTCAGTCCATGGTAACTACATAAAAATAGGTTAATTATACAATTTATTACATGTGAAACCTAACCAGAACTCAATTTATCATCATTAACCCGGTCTGAAGCGAGTTAACCTGCTCTCTGTAACTCATCAAGAACATGGTTCACTGGTTACTACGGGTTTCTGTACCGTAACCAAGGTTAAGCGGGTTTTTAACCGGGTTAAGGAGCAGTTAGAATCCCCGGAATGCTTCGAATGTTTAGTTTAGACTACAGAAAGAATGCTCTTTCAAGGATACGTTATGAAGTTTGAATAGATTCATCACATAAACAGGATATCCATCACAAGAAGAATGGAACGAAATGTGGACTGCAACTAAAAGAACCAAAATTCACAGCATAGCACAGGACTTTCATCAACCAATACCAACAGAATTACGCAATACGAACAGAAAAGAAGGTACTGCATTGTTTTGACTCAACATTGCACACGAATAGCTAATAAAGAAAACAGATCCACCTTACTGCAACTATTGCCACAGCCAAATAACAATCTGTCACCTGCTTTATGAGTGCAGAAGATTTGAAGTTTAAAGGCGAAAAGACGAAATAAAACCAGACACTGCTCCCGCATCACAGAACCACACAAGAAATATAATCAACCCATCAGAGACGAAGTGATTTTAAGCTCTCCTTTCCATATGGCCGATAGGTTTCTGATCATACAGAAATAGTTTGCTGTAGCTTTTAACTCAACGAATTATAATTTGGAGATGCAACTTTCACCGCTGCGTTTAGTATAGACAGGAAAACCAACTGATTACTCTTTTACCTGAATAATTTACGTTCGACATCGGCCACTAGCGAAGATTCATAAGTCGGTACAGTATATCGACACCATCCTCGAAGGTTCCCCTAAAAGACACTGTGCTTTAAAGTCTAACCATATCACCACAACTAAAATTGAGAACAAACTTCGTCGCTAAGGACCCAGCAGTCGATGTAACGTTAAAAACCGCAACAAAGAAAATCTATGTTTATTTGACATAGAAAACGAAGCAACATTACCTAAGGGATAACCTGAGACCGCTCCGTCATCCAAAATACCCAATTCCTTTCAAAGTACCCACTCTGTACATCGGTCACGATGAAATTCCGATATTTTCCATAATACTACGAACAAACGAACTGAATAATAAACGATGTGTACGCCGTTACGACAGAATCACGATCTGGTATCAACGATAGCCTTTGACTCGAGGTTCTCCAAACTTTTCCAGAGCGTCGAGGCCGTTCGGGTTCGAGTGTTTACGAGTGTAAAAAACGATTGTGGCCGGTCGGTTGATAAGGTTGTCGAAGCCTGGTCGTGGATCGTGCGTCGATCGGTAATCAGTCGTGCTTCACAGGTGGCTCGGTCGCGTATTAATCTTCAGTGACGTAGACGCGTCTCTCTCTGTGTCTGTCTCTGTTCGCGGTATCGTTTCGACCGCTCATTATCGGTGAGCACATAGGGAGGTGGATGACGCAGGTTGGCGCACGTGCTCTCGACCGGGGAAAAACAGCTCGGCGAAAGGACGAGGCATCAGGAAAAATATTTTTTTCCTCGGCCAACGGGGTCTGCATGTCAGACACGACGCGAATTTCAACCTCGCGCGGCGCGTCGTCATCGGTCGGGACAAACAAACACGCGTATCGTTTTATCGCGAGGATTACACGCCGCCGTGTCGACTGGAAAACTTTGACTCCCGGTTTTTCGGAGTGTTCCTGTTTTTTGCGTGTGAAACGGAGCCGCGGCATGGTGGGAACGAGGCTGAGTCTCGGGGAACGCGACATGGAGCGGCGCATGGAATGCTTCGGACGGAAGGTAATCTAATCGGCGGAGAAACGAACGGTGAAATGGAAGGTCAACGGGTTATCCGGTTGCACGTGAACTGGAGGTGCAATTATCGAAATTTCGTTCGGTCTTGACTGGACTACAGCGCCGCGGCGTATAGACAACCGATGTGTTGTTTGCGATTCGATTGATTCGAACCAGCGCTGTTACGATGATAACGCGTCGTTGACTCCTTCTCATTGCCAAGTAGTATTTTTTTGGTTTGCGTCAGCCGAAAGTTCGTTAGGGAAATGTACTGTCTATAGTGAAGATTTGTCAGCCTTATTGACTCTCGTTTTCGAGTCCCAAGAGTGAGTCGTAGGGTAATAAAGTTTAATTATTTGTTTATCGAACATGTAGGACAAATCCTGTAGGTAGAAACAAATATTTTTACAATAAAACAGTGATTGATAAACAAGTAAACAACATATCTTAATGAAACATGAGATTTATTCATATGCATGTATACTACATTCATTAATTTTTGTACATTGTTATCATCTAAACTATAGTCAGTATTAACCGAGGAAGTAGGCGGATTGGAAAAATTGGGTCGCATCATAACTGCCTGTGAAGTCTTCTCAAATCAAAAACTCAAAGAAACTCTTAAATAGTATGATATTATATAAATATATAAACACTTACAATTTTTAGAGTGGTTTAAATATCAAAATATCATTCATTCTTCAGATTGATGTCATTTTGCCAAAAATCATTTTTTTCGCTGTCCATAGTTCAGACACTAGCAACGCTCATACTTAATAAGAGTTTCTTCAGTTCTTCATTTCAAATAACTTCAGTGACAATTTTTATGTATTTTTGCAACATCTCTTACGTTCCTGGTGAATAATTATATCAGGTTAGATGACAATACTGTTCAAAAATTCATAAGTATTGTACAAACATATATAAATAAATCTGCAGAGTTTCATGAAGATATATTGTTTACCTTTTCCGAAAAAAATTCCCAAAGTATACCCCGAGAACAGGCCGAGAAAGGAGAACAAAGGCAACCCCCCTTAAGACAATTCGGTCGCTTTCGGATTCAAAGCGTGGCCAATGGGAATCGTCGGAACTCGGAAGATGTGGGTTTTCATCGAGTTAGCAAACGACGTTCCGTCAGCGAATACAAATCAGGTCACCCCGTGTGCAAGCACACCCACGCGAAATCTCTTCCGTTGTTGTACCTGTCCGTAGGACGTCCCGGAAGTCGAACCAACGAACAGGCCACCCACGATCGATCAAAGATTCTCCGCTGAAACAATAAGTCGCCGTATTGACACATCGTGAATTTTCTATTCGAAAACGGACCTCCATGTACAGGGTGTTTCCGTCATGAAACCGAGGAACGATACCAGCGCTTCTGAATGACTATTCTAGGCAAAAAAGTTCATATACACTATGGATCGATTCAGCTACATACCCAAGATATGAACACTTTGTTTGTAGAAGACCCCATGATCGTCGATTTCCATGCAATAATCAATTGATTCATTCAGTGATGGCCACCAGAGCTGCGGTCTTCTCCCACTCTAGGCCCATTCCCCTCGCTTCAGTTCTCTCCTATATGAGGAGTATGGACCTAGAGTGGGGGAAGGCCGCAGCTCCGATGGCCATCACTGGATTCATTGATACGAAATCATATCACCATTGCAATCACTGCATCGACACTCACAACATTATCAGTAGAATCCTTTCTGACTGCATCCAGTGAACATTAGCAATGCCATGACCTGCAGCTTCTGTTATCGCCTGTGCTAACTGTTCTCCTGCTTCTGGCTTTCCATGCGAGTACACTAAAATATCTGAATGATTTCATATCAATAAATCAAATGATTATTACATGGAAGTGGGAGACCTGGCACCATGGGGCCCTGTTCAACAAGGTGCTCATAACTTGAGAACGAGGCCGAATCGATTGACAATGCGTATGAACTTTTCTGCCAAGAATGATCATTCGAACACCTTGGTTAGAACGTCGTTAGAAAACGGTGACCTGTTCTCCATTCTTCTTTCGTCACGTTCAATTTGTTTACACGAACGATTACGTCGCTTCCGAACGGCATAGACGAAACTGCTTCATCATTGTGAAACGAAACGCGATTGCAATACTCCTTTCTTGATACTGTAGACAGTGTGTGTCGTGAGCTGACGTGCTTTATCAGGGGATTTCGAGTTGATTTTTGAGCGGGAGATTTCTCACGAACGCGTTCGTCATTTCGAATGCGGTAAATGTTTGGTTGTAATTTATGAAACCTCTGTTGGGATCCGGTTTTGTAATACGGTAGAATCTCGATTATCTAAACACGCCTTATGTCATTTACAAGTTAAAATTAATTTGAGTGGACATTGATGATGCTAGAAACAATGTTTTACACATTGTTTGTCGTGGGCGACAGCGGTAGCGCCTCAAATTTTATTGAATTAAGTAACTGTTAACACTTTATGGTTGGAAAGGTGTCAAACAACGTGTTGTTTGGACCTGTACAAGATTGTTGTTTGGAACTGTACAGGTGTTATGAAATGTGCAAATTTTGTATTATTCTCGTAAATATTCGACTACTTATAAAAGACGATATACTTTGTTGATTTTAGTAAAAAATTATAATTTAAATGTTGTCCTAATCCGACGTGTATCAACACTTCTACCGCAAAGGGTTGACCCTTAGAAAATTCTGATCAAATTTAACATTGCAACAATGGTGTAGAGATACAAGTATATGAGTGAATACCTAAATATTTTTTGCCTCCATGATAAATGCATAATAAAAACAGTAAATTATATTATTATTGACTAAGTACGGCTGTTTCCACAGTGGCAGGCAACATGTTGACATTTTGACTGCCACGCTGAATTATGTGTGTGAAAATGACAAACCTTCTAAATTTTTATACAAAATGAATATGATCAGGAATTATACCTCCTTTATGCAGAATATTAGTAACGTTTATCATTTTCCTGCTGCTTCTGTTAAACCTTATTCGGTACATTTATTAATAATAAATACATAATAATTTATTGTGCGTTGCATAATATAAATTTAGACCTACAGAATTCGAAATTTTACATATCACAACCTAATATATAAAAATTTTTAAACACGGTTATCAGACTCGAATTTTGTTTCTCTACGTTCCTCATTCAAAACTGAACTTAAAGAGGTCCTAAGCTGCTTCACAGGACCACCTTAATCTATTAACATCCTTCGTAAACGAGAGGTTTGCTAAAGGCAGCCTGGATTCGTGTCTAAAGCGCGCGCGAGGTGAAAAGGAAAAGTAACGAGGTCGCGATAAACGGATACAAGTTTAATTTACTAATTACCCTTAATCTGATCGCGTTAATCATTCGCTGGGCTATTAACATGTCACGAGCACGTGAGCCTCGAGGCTCTGGCCCATTACACGCTGCCAAAATCCGCTTGGCAGACCAACAACCGTCGAGTGCCATTGAGACGACGACGGGGTTGGATGGTCGAATCGACACGATCGAAATCGCGACAGTTTCGTCGCGACATTCTGTGTTTCGTCGTTTTTCGACCTTCTCCTCCTCGAGTACTCGCGAAAGTTCGATATTTATCGAGGGTGCACGGTGTTCGATAAAAGGACCAGCTTCAGCGATAATACACATCGATAAACTCGCGGCGATACATTCACCTGACGGTTTTATTGGGTGTATACAAAAGTAATAGATGTCACTGTTTAGAATGTTATTATAAGAAGTTTGTTGTCTTTTATTATATGGTAGAAAAATTAAATTTAAGTACTCAGTTGCTTTGTTTTCTTTTATTATTGTAGAGAAAATGCAGCCATTCAAGAAGAATCCTTCTATTGAAAATTATAATAGACACTATTTCTAGATTTATCATTTTTCATGTGCTTGTTAGCGTGAACAGTTGTTTAAACATTTACGAGAAATGGAGTCGTAGAAAAGTTAAATTTAAGTAGTCAGATAGGTATGGAGACGAGACTGTTCAATGGCCTTGAACTGCCGGTGTTATTTGGGTCTACTAGACCGGTCAGGGGTACATGCCCACCCGCAAATTTGTCTCATATTGACAGCTTTAATCTTCAATTTCATTCTTGTAATACATCGCATTTATTGGTGCAAGGAAAAGGTGTACGATAAACTAGGAAATGACCTTAAATGGTCTACTTTCTTTCTCTCTGTAATAATAGTACGTTCTTTCATCGATAGCGATATGCGATTATTCCTTATCATTGATAAAATTAAGTGTCTCAGGTTATTGACAATGTTACTCGATACATTGCTTTTTCTCTTTAGAAAAGAACGAATCGAAACAAAACACTTTAAATCCACTGCTATTATTAAATGCAACTTCTACGAGCCCACAAATCGTCTCTCTAGACCTCTAGATCAATAATTTTATCATCCACAGACCACAACATTTATCCAAACGGTAGCTACCAGTTGTAGAAGATCACAGACGTAAATTTATTTAATAGCTACCGTCCTTCACTCCAAAACTGTTAAAAAATTATTCATTAACAACGATTAGATCAGATTCTTTCTGAACGATGTCCGAAAACCTAGTTTAAAAATTCAATTAATACGATAGCAACAAATTCAAGTGTAGTTTACGTTCAACGTGACTTTTATCTCTATCAAATCTCTCAAACCAAATTTGAAATATTCACTCACAATTATTTTTTGTTAACAAAAAACTAAATTCTAACTATTTACCCCCGCGATTGGACTGCTATCGTCGTTATTTAATATCGATACACACTTCGATTCGTTTTATCAGAGATGGCTATCTGGAGCAACGCCTGGCTTCGCCACAGCCCCACTCCGCGTCAATTCCCCTCACGTAATAAGAAAGTTGAGATGTAATCTCTGGATGAAACTGGTGTCATATATAAAAAATAATTACTCTTATTACGTCACTACTTCCTGGAAAACCGTATTTACCGATAATTATGGGTGTTTTCGACGTCATACCCAGACCACAACCTGCGTGAGGGGAATGGACGCAGAGTGGGGGTAGGCAGGAGCTACGCCTTGCTCCGGATGGCCATCTCTGCGTTACATGAAGACGATTTTTACTTTCGTGTACACTTAATACTTGTCAACAGTTTTGAATTTTGAACACAGAGATTCGAGTGCCATGAGTTTCAGCTACAAGTGGATGTCAGTGCGAAGCAGGTGAAGCTTCCGCGGGTTTGTTCAGATTTGTGAACGACACGAGTCGTTCGGAACGTGGCGACGATTTATTTCTTACACGGCCCTGGCATTAATTTCAGAGACGCCCCCACGAATTTTGAAGTCCCTAGAGGCGGTGGCGCCGATCGTTTCACTCGTTGTGTAATAGCATCGTAAATAATCAGCACGTTCTAAACGCTATTATTAGCGGGAATAACGACTGATCGTTTGTTCGGCACGACGATTTTATGAATTATTGGAAACGTATTCATCGGGCGGACTGATTTTCCCGCGCCTTCGCACGATTCACTCTAAAGTGACTTCTGATGAGCCTCGCGTCGAGAATTATTATTAAATTGCGATACATAATCATTCAAACGTAATAAAATTAGTTTAAAATCAGGTCACTGTCGATATTAGGGTGAACAAGTGTGCGTATTACCAGATATTAGGCCTATAACACAAGATCATTGACTTGACTGGAAATTAATGAAAAATCGATATTTCGAAGATTTTTATAAACGTTTTTATATAAAATGTTTCGAAAGTCGCGACCTTAGCTACTAACCTAATGTTGCAGTGACTCCAAGCACCAAAAGAATTAATTTACACTTTAACAAAGTGTGTAAAAATGCAGTAAAATAAAATATAAATTGCTCAAAACAATTAGGGGATCGTTCTGTATAATTTTGCACTGAAACGTAAGAAATTTAAGGAGTCTTATGTTTCTAGAATTGTAATAATTTTATTCAGTATTTTAAGTCCGCATAGTATGTGGACATTTTAAAGTGTTTGGCATAATAATTATAAAACTAAAAATAAAAATATCGACTTTATTCGACCAAAACATGCTAAACAATAAATCATTTAAACATCCGACCACCTAATTCTTTTGAATAATGCAATCAATAGTAATCTCAATGCTCAAGGTATAAAAACAAATAAAAATTCCCTGAAACTTTTAAGTTTATTTTATCAATGATACAGTTTCCACTATAATTAATAACTTTAATTGTCTACCTGTATGCTACAATCAGTTAATTAGTAGTATCTCTTCGATTGTACCCCTAACGCGCTCCTTTAGGGGGTGCGACGACACCTGGACAAGTTTCAGCTGACAAAGGTTTGGCAAAAGTGCGGAATTTCCACCAGGTCTAAAATGTGTCTTGTGTACCTATACCTAACGGTCTGCTTCCTGGACCCTCCGGAAATCCGGGGTTTATGACACGTCTATACGCTATTGAGAACACCTACCCCTGGCCTTCAGAATCTTAGCGCGTTCCAGTATTTCGGATTAAAATAAACTTAAAAGGTTTCCTCAACAATAGCAAGCCTGACGATCGTGTCATAAAATGATCCGAGTAACTTGAGCAACGATTGCTTTTACACCTGGCCGCTCCAACCTGTAACGCGAGGGTGACTAATCGTAAGGAAACTGAATGCTGAAGTGTATAATGTTTTATTGAACCGAGTCAGACATTCTCAGAACGTACTGCCCGCTGAATTCTGTTCTTGCTTTCTTTTTTTCAATCTTCCCCGGAGTCGGAATAAAAATCTGCTGTTCGTAGGGAAAAATCCCCTCGCATAAAGAAATTTGAAAAAGAAGTTTGACATGATTTAGTACTTGAGAAGTTTGATTTTTTGTGAAGACACGGTGATTTAGTTCGGAACTAGTTCTGTTCTTGATGTACGATTTGTGGCTACTTATACCATTTTTTTATGCCAATCCCGAGAGAGTCAGCTGGAAATGACCAAAAAAACTACTTTTCCTCCACCCCAGGAGAAATTGCAAGGGATTGATCGAAAACCAGAAGTCTTCCTAGGGTTACTCCACGGACGACGCTGATGAAGCTTCCAGAAGTCGTTGCAGATGTGTTCATTACGACTATTGTATCGATACATTGAAATATGAATTATAAATGGACTTTGCGCACGTGCAGATTTTTTCGTTAGGCTGTTTACTCTTGCCGGCAACTCGCAACGTTGTTTGTTCCTCGGTTAAAAACAACACGTCGGGCGCTATATCTTTCCTCTCTGTGGTAGACTGCATAAACACGCGGATGGCAAATCTCGACGCGATTAAGCCACCGATAAACACAGTGTATTTTTGTCGTTCGCGCCTAAACACGAATTTAATGGATCTTCATCGGTCGTCGAGCTTTTTTCCTTTAAACGAAGGCCATACTGTCACGGACACACCATCCGCGACGGGAAAATTTCATCTAGGGACTTCCTAAGAACTTGTATATTTACATAGTATTGCACCACTTACAATGATAATACCTTGTTGTTGTGTAAAATACTTTTGATCGCTTTCAGTAGAAATGTAAAATAAATTCATGTTATCGTTAGACTTTTTAATGTATCCAAGTTGGTGAATGATGGATATTTAATAACTTACAATTAGCAAAGTACGAATGACATACTTTAAATATTTCAAGGAGCCGATGCAGTCTTGTTGAACTTTCATTAATCAACTGCTTTAACATAGAAAATATAGAGGTCTGAGATTGTATATTTGTATGAACTCTGCAGTCTATTAATCTTTAACATTCTATTGTTCTCTAATCTGGTCTTCATGTCACCAGGGCTTTGACGATATGAGTGAGAATTTATATCATCTTCCGTCACAAATTAATGTGCCGGTAGCTAGTTGACTCTGATGCCGTGTTGATTGACGAGGATTCTTCGTAATAAATTGTATAAGTTGATTGATTCAATGACTGACTAATATACACGTGGAATTTTATCGAGAGTTGTATCCTCTGTGTGTTCGTTACAGTTTTGTTCTTGGAGCACACAGGGCTCCAAAAACGGAGGCATATACCTGCGACACCTCCTGGACGAACCTTCTCAGGCCACGAAGGGGTGTCCTTTGTTCTTCGCAGGACTGTTCAGGCTATTGTTACAAAATAACTTCCTCGAATATTAGCGGAATGCCCACCAGGTGTGCAACAAATTGTTCGAGAGTTAAATTGTATACAATAAACGGTGTCCAAATTGATTGGTTAATTTGGGTGGTCCTCAGAACGCGAGCGTAGACATCAGCTAATAAGCTACCAGGCCAAGGTGTATCGTTGCGACGTGTTTTGACCTGAACTCAGGTCTTCAATCCGCAATACCCCTTCAGGCCGTGTACAGCCCTTTTCAAAGACTTTAGGACAGACATCATATTTGCATTCAAGTCTGAAAAAACGGAGTAATCATTGAAAGATGTAAAGGAATGTTACCTCTAGACTGCGGATGTTCACGCAATTTAACATATCGCAACACGTGAAAGAAGCGTTTTCAATAATGTATGGAAAATAAAAAGCATATTTTTTGAACGTTCAAAGAACATAATACAGTTTGGTCCATGTATCATTTCTTTAACTACACTAACAGAAAAGATGTTGGAGTGCAAAAATATATATTTGCATAGACATCCGCAGTGTACTGTTGCCTTATTCCAAACTTTATACGTTAAAGAAAGTATTCTGAGTTGTATCCGCCACGTTTCTTTATTTTTTAACCCATTCGCTGCTACGGACGGCTGTACTCGCCTACCCCGACACAATCCATGGATACTAAAGGCGACGCTATAGTCGCCCCCCGTGAAATGACCTATAAATGCTACAATCGCTCAAAGAAAGAAAATTTCAATCAAAATCATGATCACCTGGCATATTAACTGCAACGTAGGTAAGCAAACAAACAGAAAACAACAACCTCAAAATGTCATTCTAATGGGGATTGGCATTAGCATGATAATAAATCTGAAATGATAAAAAAATTGATCAAATGTCGAATAAGACAAATTGTAAAGAACACGAGGAAGCAAAAAAAGCTGATATATCTTCAGTCGTCATGGTTATTTAAATAGAATATTGCTCTTAAATTTCATTTTGTTCTTTGTACTGGACAAATAAATAGCTCCGCACGACCGTGTTGTCGATTTTTGAGCGGACGCTGCCATAAGGAAAGGGTTATACCCGCATATGTCCTAAGACTTGTTTGTGATTCAAGTCGATCGTACCGGTAGCTCAGCTGCAGTTCATCCGCATGGTCGATCCCGTGTCTCGATCGTTCGTTGTTATCTAGGAAATAAAGAAGGATCGGTAACCTCGTTCCCCGTCGCTCGGAGATAAGGAGGCGCGTTCGCATCCAAACACGGTCAGACGATTCGCAGACGTTATATATTTATAGTGATCAGCGGCCGTTGGTCGTTCACGTGAACCTTATCGGGCGATCGCGTGGCCGAAGTTCGACGTCGGGGATTAATTAGAAGGCAGCGTGATTTCTGAAATTCCATCGCGAGCGTAATCGGTCCCCGGCTCCGGCTCCGTCGCCGCTTGAATGAGGTTCGAAGATCGATTCTCGACCGCGAAATGATTCACGCGGCCCACGCGATTCACTGTGCCGCTGTAACTGAACCGGCCGGTCGTAAACAACCGATAAATACGGTACGAATTCCCTGTTTTTCTATTTTTCTCTTGTATTTATTGGCCCGAGCCGCGCATTATCGGTCACAGCCTTCGATCCTCTCTCCTTCTTGTCCGCATTGTTCTCTCCCACGCTGCTCTCCTTTTCCCAATCGCGTTTCTTCCGTCAGCGCGTTCGTTCGCCGTCCGGTTTCTCCGCGATTAATCTCTCCGCCGCGCCATGTGTTTTTTCCATTCATGCGAACGGCCGACCGGGAACAGGAAAATTACCGCGACGGAGAAACGGTTCGTAGAAGCGAATCGTCGGGGAAAAACGGCCGGCTGATTTCGGTAAGATACAGCAACCGGGCGTCTACGAAAACACTCAAACAATAACATGTGTACAGGGGGTTCAAAAAAGTTGGAGTCAGACTTGAGAGGTATCAGTACGTAGGTATTCGTTAAAACAAAGAAAAAAGTCTTAATGAACATAAGTCCAAGTATCATTAGTTTGGGAGTTACAAGATGTTATTCTTCAGTTTACCTTTGTATTATTTAATAATTATGGTTCATTCTTACAGAAACTAGTATGTATTGTATTAGTATGTACAGAAGGTATGCAAATTACGAAAAGAATTTTTGGGACAACCTAATACTTTATAACTAATGGAAACATCTTGTAACTCCAAAAATAATGATGAATTCTACCCATGTTCATTAACACTTCTTTGTTTGTTTTGATGAGTGCTACATACCCCTAAAGTTTGACTTTAACTCTTTTCTACAGGCTGTACAATATTTATATTTTGAATATACAGGGTGAACCGTGGGAACCTGTCGATTTTCAAAATGAAATTTAGAATACGAAGTATAACTTGAATATTTATTTCTTGTTACATAACAATAGCAAACAGATCGTCATTCGAGTACATTACATCATCTGGCTTATTTTGTAAATTGCATATCTGACAATGTCTGACATTTATCCTACGCTGCTACAGTCTGCCACGCAAGTTTCGCATCCCCTCTTGCACCATGTTGTTTGGTACGACTGTAATTTCTTCCTGTATAGTGGCCCTGAGTTCGTTAATGTTCCTAGGTTTCTTAACATCTCCCATGTCTCATCCTTAACATCTTTGTGTGCCGAGCCGTAGTCACGATGCGAAACCAGCGTGACAGACTAGAGCAGTGTAGAATAAATGGCGGAAGACATTTGACAGATGTGCTGTTTACAAAGTAAGTGAGATGATGTAATGTACTCGAACGACGTTCTATTTGCTATTGCTGTTAGACTGAGTCATAAATAACTTCCTGTTTGTCTTCTTCAATTTATTGGTGATTTATTAAAGGGTGACTATTGTTACTTCTGCAGAATTTTTATCTCTTAGGGACTCTTACCTTCCAGTATGAAGCAGACTAGCCCAGATAAACAATTTAGGGTTTCAGAAAGAAAAAGTTTGTTTGGCCGGAAGTTACTTATGACTCAACCCAATATATAACAAGAAATTAATATTTAAGTTATGTTCGATATTGTTAAGTTCATATTAAAATCGTCAGGTTCCCACGGCTCACGCTGTGTATCCACTTTACTCCAAATGCTCCTTAGCTTGCAACGCATCTGTTGATGATGACTTACGAGCGACACCCCCAATGGCGATGACAGACGCCCTCCAAACGACGGAGCGTCGAATTTTCTTACATTTTGTCCCGTCGGTCCAGGAAAATTTGAGCTTTTCATTCGAAATGTTGATCATCCGTTTGGTTTTCCGCTGTTTGGTTCACGTTACGGTGTTTTGTACTCGTCGTGGACTAAAGACCCTTCAGCAGGTCAAAAGCAGGCCGTACGGCCATAATGTTAAGCCCACCTTGACCCGGACGGTCATTAGCGGATGGTCCTAATTACTTCATTACTACAGTGTGCCATATGGAACGGATGTCATCAAGGTTTAGGAAATTTTGATTCTTGAAAACGGGATGGGCAGGGAATTTCCACAATTTAGGGATTATTTAGACGACTTGCTGAGCAACGACCCTACACCGCTGAAATTACAAGTTTCACACCGAATCTTGGTGCATCCTCCCAACGAATCATCAATTGGTAACACAAGCTACTAATAATGGCCTAAAGATGCCGATCCGCGATGAGATATTTCTTCAGACTTTCCTCTCATAAGACAAAAATCTTTACATTTAGTTATTGCTGAGATTTTTGTCTCATGAGAAGAAAATCTCATGAAACATCTCAACGTCGATCTCCACCTTTGCAAACTACTGGGTTGGTGCGAAAGTAATGTCGGTTTTTATTCGTGCTTTACACACGCAAAACCGACAGTACTTTCCCACCAACCCAATAGAAAATACAAACTAACAAACTAAAAGAATACAACTAATTTCGAGTGTGACAAACGCCATCATATTTTTCCACTGAAACTACATCTTGCTTACAAAATTGTTGGCAACAGGTTTTTGCTTTGATAATCCAAATCTTCAGATTTCACCGTATACACAGTACAATTTTTACAAAACAACATGGGATAATACATTTATATCTGTATAACATACGTTTTATAAGGCACTGTACATTACTCATGAGATGACCCAATATTAATAAAACACGCTATATGTAATAAAAATCGACGATTTTCCAGTACGAAGCATCGTTTAAAAACAAGCTCGAATCGCTACAACCTCTCGGTACATCAATCCTCTTTTTTCCCCGACACCATCGAAACAAGTCGATGCGAATTTGTTCGTTCTCGACCGATCGAACCGTAAAATGGCCGAACCGGTGGGCGACGTCGCTCCCGCGGGACAATAAGGGAGCACCAATTAACTCGATATTCGAGAGGAACGATTAAAAGTGCGTTCATGGGGGGTCGATTTATAAATTAACGCTGGCAGCTGGATTTATTTGCGCCAGATAGGCGCGCGCGCGCGCGATCGCGTTCGGGTCACGTTGTACTCTCTCTTTCTCTGAACTCCGTTTCGTTCCTTCTGTTCTCCCGTTCGTTCCTTGTTGTTTTTTTTATTTATTTATTCTACGCCGAGCGTACAATGCAATCGATAAAACGCCGGTCGAGCGTTTATCGCCGGTGCACCTCGTAACGCACTGTCGAGTGCGACCGATTTCGCTCGAATTCCCGGCTAATTAGTCACGTAAGCGCTAGATCCTGCAATCGGCCGATCGGTCTGGAATTTCAGCGATCAGATCTGACGCGATCGCGAACACGTCGATCCCCCGTTGCTGGCTCCCCTGTCGATCGGGATCGATAAAACGTTTCTCGAATCACTCTCACGAAGGGAAGTCGCGGTCGGTGCCAACGATTTTTCTTTCTACGTGATCGAGCTTAGAATGCGGAGTGATCTAGAATTGATCGGTTTCAATTTTAGTATGTGCAGCAAACTGAGGAAAAAGTTTCAATAAATGTAGGCCGAACGGTCAATAGTTTATGAGTTACAAAGGAAAATTTGATCTTGTCATAAGGGTGGACGAATATATAGGATGTTATACAAGTACTGAACAAATTAGACAGAAATGTTTCAGTCAGTAGGGATCGAACTGTTAATAGATGTCCAGATGTCATGGAAAATTTAATTTTGCAAGAGGGATGAAATATACGGGGTCTTTTAGGATTGATGATTTTGACTGTGAGCACGTATAGCATTCGACAAACTAAGCAGAAAAATTTCAGTAGACACAGTTCGAAAAATAATTTATGTGATCTAAAGAAAAATTTGATTTCCTCATAAGGGTGATCAAATATCCACAATTGAGAAGTTCCAAAATTGAGAATCTTAACTTGAGCAGATTAATTCATAGAAACCTAACAAATTGAAGATACAAGTGTGAGTTTTATAAGTTGGTAAAATCTCATTTATTATCAATCTCAGTTGTGAACAATAAAAGTTGATAATAATGAACAATCAGTCCTTTTTTCTCTGAAAGTGAACTCACCCGATTCCGAATTTCAAGCTCAAAGCCATGTCTGAAACTTGGGGGCTCAAAAATCACTTTCGTAATCGCCAGTCCGTCATATGTGGTCGCTTTAATCCTGAAATCCTGCCAGGATTCTCTAGGGTTAAGTATCTTCTCGAGATCAGGACTGACACTGAGCCAGTCTTCTACTAACGGATGTTGACGGTCGCCCTGGTGAACATAGACAACTCTAAATCCTTTAAAAATATTTAATTAATCTTTCACATCGTTTAAAATACACGAATTAATTTATGAGCAATTTGATACCTATTTGGAAAGGATACTGCCAATATTCGAGAATATTTGTAAGCAATAACTAAGATAGATCTGTAACGAATGAAGGACACCTCCATTTCAAGAAGATTCGTCTTCTTTCTTATGCTGAATACTCGGTTTTTTTATATTCACGCATACTTCCAATCAGTGAGTAATTAATTAAATTTTTCAATTTCACATAAACCACACATATCAAGGTGAGACTGTAAGTTACGTCTTCCTGAAGCGGCCATGGCTATATGTATCTTCTTTCTCACTAAAGAGTCCTATCCCCTGATGGAGCAGTGACTATGTTTACAGAAAACCATAAAATGCAACTAAATACGCAAAAGTAAGAAATAAGTAGACCTTTGGTACGATGGCGATGTCCACCAAATTTCTTTTACAAACTTAGCCAAACCAATTGTGCTACGGGAGCACCCAAAAACTTGTGATTGCTCTAACATGGAGAGCTCTCTGACAATGAGTGGTCGTCCTAAATTTTAATGAGCTCTTGCATGTTGGTAGATCATGTTATTATAAATCTTCCTATATACATATGATTTAGTGCATAACAACAGTTCAAAAGATATTTAATGTTATAGCTCCGATACGGTTTATGTACTCTACATTAGCACCCGCTTTCAAGTACAAGATCGCAGAGCAGTCAGCTAGGCACTATTTAGGTTGCAACACAGAGTTTCTTGTTGCATCGAATATCTTTCAAACTATTAACCGTCCACGCACAAAACCATGTATAGGAAGGTTCGTAATAACATGGTCCATCAACATGCGAGAGCTCATTAAAATCTGAGACGACCATTTTGGGAGCTCTGCATGTCAACTTCTCCGTGAGAACACGTGAATCTCCGCATCGCTTCGCAAGCTCGCCAGGCGAGAAGCCGCAATTAATCGGGAAATAAGGGCGGAATGAATATCAAATTGAAATTCGCCAACGTCGATGGAACGCTGCTGCCCCCTTCGGGTATTCTTATTTCACGCGGAAATTACAAGGCTGCAGGCCGGAACGAGCCGTGCAACATTGTGTGCAGCCTTATTAAGAGTGAGAGACCGGTGAGAAAATAAATAGGGGAATTTGCATCTCATTGAAAGCCAGATTCGTGGAAATTAGAGTAATTTCAAGCGTGCTGGATATCGTAACCGGCCGTCCCGGCCGTCTCGACTGCCTTTAATAATAGGTATTTAATGCTCTCTCTCTCGCGGGGCTTTTCATCGGAACGATGAAACTTCGACTCTCAACGAGTTATTATTCCTTAACCCTTAACCGATACTCTCCTCCTGTATCGTTTCGCTATTAATTATAATTGTTTCCCGGATCGCGAGCAACTTTGTTGCCCCTCAACTCCCGTTTTTTTTTTCATTTTTAATCGGATTAATGATACTTCTTCGTCGATACCGTGCTCGAGGCTTGGAACAATAGATCGCTCGAGGGTGTGAGTGCGCACCGCGGAGAGATACTTCACCGATTTCCAGGAAAAAGAACGACTACGAAGTCCTCCGTTGCAGTCTTATATGGCGTTAGCACAAAACCGTAATCAGGGTAGCCGAGTTTGATCTAACTCACTGTTTCCCAAAGTGGCTTCCGCGAAATAAACTGTATTTTAATTAAATTTACTTGGGTCTAATTGTAAGAAGCAGCAACAATCTTCGCATTGACCTTCTGCTTATTAATTTTTTAATAAGATTAGCGGTTTAACCAGAGCTTTCACTAAGATTAGAGATGCGTGTCGATGGTCTCAGCAAGTACAAGTTATTAAAAATAGCAATTGTGGGTTACTAAAAATTTAACATGTTTTCTCCTTAAAACTCTACACTCCGAGGAAGATAAGGGATGCAATGAAATAGACACTGGGAATGAAAGCAGCTTAATGATTAGCAGAATCATACTACTTGCAGGAAATAAGAAATTAAAGTAGACAGGCACTGGGTCTACAGGCTAATATAAGACCGGTCATCGAAAAGAGTAATGTTTTTGGTAGCTGAGAACTAAAAGAAGATCGAGCATTCAACAATAATTTTTTCCATTATCCAGAGAAACTTTATTACCCCATACGTTCTTCTTTTTAATATTTACCTTTTTGAGAACAATGAACCCATATGTGAGTTCTGAAAAATTGTTCACCATATGCTACGTGCCACCATACTGGTCCGGGTGCTTACCGTCCGCTATCAACCTATTCGAGCGATTTATTATAGTTTTCAATTCTGAAACACTGAAACGACTGAACAATTAATATCACGTATACAGGGGGTCCCAATATTTTTCAATCAAACTTCGTCCGTATATTCTGTGGGTATAAATAAAAAGAAATGTTATATAAAGATACGTCGTATAACGCGAAAGAAACGGTAACGGGCTTGCGGTTACTATGATACAAAGTAGGAATAGATCATCAGCTATATTTACATCTAATCCGTTTATGCGAGCTGTGTTTGCTGTCTGAGGTCGTTGAAGGTATCATAATACTGCTAGCACTCCTAGAAGCAATTAATACTCTACTGTGTATCATAGTACCCGCAAGCCCGTTACTATTCCCTTCGTATTTCGTGTTGTTGTTATCACCTTTTAATAAAGCATCAAACGACCTATTTTTATAGAATATTTTTTTCTTATGTATACCCATAGAATATACTGACACAGTTTGGTCAGACAAAACTGGGACACTCTGTATAACTATATTAAAATATTCGATTTATTTTATCATTATAACATTAACCCTAATCCATCCCCTGTGTCAATTTGACAGATTTCTCTCATATCGCTTTACTATTTATAAACTATTAAACTTTACTATTTTGTAATTTTAATAAAATAATTCACAAATTTAGCTACTTATCTTTTCATTATAATGATTTTTTACCATTGCGTCGATTTGACACCAAAGAACAAATTAAATTAGGAAAATGAGGGATGGGTGAGGGTTAAACCTGTCTTATATTTAATTTATTGTATGGAAACGATAGATAAAAGCAGATGTATGAGAACGCGGCCTGAAGAGATTCTTCGTCGATTTCGAGGCAAAAGTTCAGGTTCGGAGGCTCTGGTTGCAGTCTGGAACGATTGAAATCATTGTCTGGGTCGACGTCGGCCGGGGGCGCTCCTTTATTTGCCGGCTCGTGCATTCATTAATTAGCCGATCATTTATTTAGCCGAACCGGACTGTTTTTCTTTCGTTCGATCCAACAAAGGCGAGGTGGCCGTCTATACGATCGCTTTATCGCGTATCATTATGACACGCGCCTCGAGTGACACTGAAATCGTGCTTCTTCGTCTTCAGGACAACGTTACGCGCAAGAAAGTCGCGATGCACCGTTTCTACGCTAACCACTCGCATAATAATCGTCTGGTCAACGAATGATTAATCGCTCGGCCGTCAGCGTGGCACACGCGCCGGCAATCTACTCCAAGACAAAGAGTACCTGCGTTGCTCGTCTAATTTCACCTGAGTACCGTGAAACAATTTTGACGTTAGCTATTGTAACGGATTTGTTATCGTATGCGCGATGCATTGTGTGTATGTTACAGTAACAGCATGAAATCTGAAATTGTGTGTATTCACTATTGTAGGGTCGCAGAAACTAGGAACCTCAAGGTCACGTTCTCTTTTTAATTTTGTTAAATATTCTTTAGTGGACGTTCTGGCATATGATGACTATTATTTTTCACTTGCATTTTAAGTTTTAAAATTGTAAGACCTTCAGTGCGAAACTGTACAACAAGAAGTAACCTTGAAGTGCCTACTTTCGGTGGTCGTGCTGTAGTAAATGTATACACTTACTAATTGTACCAGTAAAATCGTTAAGGGACAAGGACAGTGTATGGCCTCACTGTAGTAGGAACACAAAAATTAGGTACTCAAGGTCACTCAGGTGGAATTCATTGGAGGAAAGGAAAGAATATTGCACAAGAAGGTCGCGACCTTGACAAGAGCTTGTTACGTTGAACCAGCCGCAGGTCCTGATGAATATAAACAAATATAAGAATATCAGCCTGTATTTCACTATTACTATAAAAATAGCTTTAATTCTTTCTCCACTGCACGATAGTATAATCCCTAACCGCTACATGATCATTTAGGACGACGCGCCACTATAATGGCTCCTGTGTACCACAGCATCCGTGGAAGGATTGTGGATAGCTCTACCTAACCAACAGTAACTCTAATTTTTCTTTATATTTAAATGGAACATGTAGACGATATGAAGGAGAAATGATTTACTATTTTTTATAAAATTCTTCGTATCACCGTTCTATAGGGTGTCCGTCGTAAGTGTGGGCAATCCATTATTTCCTAACGTATTCGAGATTCAAAAAAATTGTTTATATGAAAATTGCATGATAGAAGGGGGCACATTTTTTAACCAAGACGAATTTTTTTTTACATAATTATTTTTTGAGATATGAAGGTCAAGTTCGTTTTTTAAATGGAACTATATATTTTTCTTCGGGTCACACCATGCTTCTGAAGACGAATTTACTGACCCTAAACAACTTTTTTGTATCTCCAATATATTAGGGAATAATGGACTGTCCACACTTACGGCAGACACCCTATATATTATTTTGTGATACAGCGACTGTGTCCAGTGCCTAGATCACCCATAGTCAGGGGCTCAAACATTAAAATATCCAAATCGTCGGATCGATTTCATCTCTTTTTCAAATTTTAGATTTCGACAAAACAAAAACGTCTTATGCGATATTTTGTTGTTTTCGATAATCCGTGTCTGAAAATGACCCGTTTGTACCAGAGGTTCAGCCAGGTCCTGCAGAGTTACTGTAACCGGTAGACTCGAAAGTTTTCCACGCTAACGAGACTCCAAACCGTAGAACGAAACCAGAGTGTAGTCTCGGTGACTATGGAAAAGAAGTTAGCAACGTTTCAGTTTCAATCGTCGCATCGAGTTTCAATTTCTTGCTGGGAACGAAAGGCAACAAATTAATTTTTCCTGCGGCCGGTCGGGTTGATGTTTCGCCCGGCAAGAACCGAGTGGAACAAGAACTGCGGCCATTCTTCGGCGATTAGTCACTCGTGACCGATTTTCCAGTGGTTTTCTGGCACCGACGCTATACCCACGGCAAGATGCGCTGTACGTGTGCCCGTTTATACACCGGGTGTGCTAAATACACTGTACCCACCGCTTCCGCGTCGAACGACGCCATTGCTATGCGCTAGTCACGGCCTCGTTTCGTTTACCCCTTATTTGTAATCTACATTCTACGTCCATTAATTTTGAATCGGCAAAAACGTAATCTACTTCTCACAATTTGTGTGTACGTGTGTGTGTGTTAAAAAGACTACAAAGCACGTTACGAGAAATAGAACACTAAATATTTGCCAGAACGTAAGAAAAATTACCCTGTTCCGGCGTAGACGCATGCTACATAAGAATTCTTCTTTAAAGTCACCGTGATGATCATGACAAGGTCATCGATGTTTCTTTAAGTGGCCCGGTATATTCTTTATTTAATGTCGTTATTGTTGATATTGAGGTGAGTTCAGTGACCTATAATATCATGAACTTCTGATAAGCTTGAACTTAGAAATTCAAGGACTAGTAATAGAAACTTTAATGTGAAAGATTCGTTTATTTGAATTAATTTGAACACTCGAAATGATATTCTTCAAGTTTGATACATTCATTTAACCATTCAGTAATAGCTGAAATTGTTATTCTTTAATTACTTAGTTAGCAGTGATTTGATCTCGCGAATTTCGAGCAGCACGCGTAAGCAGAAAGTGAGCATCGATGCAAACTTTCTGCACTATGCAAACAAGGACGCACGTGTCGCAACTTTTCCAATTACATTTATATGTTTGTACAATTGTGTCTCTTTATTGCCCCTGTTCGGGCACGTGGAACCGATGATAAATACAAGCTGGCTATATTAACGGCTAAAACTATATATTATACAATACCATGAGGAGTTTCGCGGACAATCGTAAATTCTACAATTCCGAATTGCACGTAACACGAATAAAAGTGTCTCATCATGCTTTCAGCTACCAGCGAAACGATATTCCCTTTCTCGATAGCCATGAAATCAAATTTTTCGATTGTATCGATGCCAGCCTCTTCGCAAATAGTGATATGTAAATTTATATTTTTCAATTCAAATATCGTCGACAAAGATACAAACGTATCGATCAATAAATATTCAACACGGCAGTCTCTAACGAGAAAAAGAAAAATCTCGTTGTATAATTCACGGATATTATATTGAATATACAGGGTGCCCCAATTGTCACTACCTTTTTCGTGAAATAAGGGGTATTTTTTAAAAATGTCGCATTTAAGAACAAAAGGAGGACTGCTTGAATGTTGAGCATTGCTTTGGTCTCGAAAATTTTGAGCTGGTTCGTTATGATATTTCGAGCTTTCTTTATTTAGAAGTTGATAAGATATATCATGTCACCAGCTCTGGTAGTCCACCAAATTACATGCTTAATCCAGTAAAAAACAAATGTATTGGGTATAATAAGTGTATTAGGCGTTTATAGAATGAAATGAGGTAGATATGATAACACAATTTTTTTATTTGTTAATGTACCTAACAATTGTGTGTAACAGGTGTTGCAAAATGGGTAGAAAAAGAAGTTTTAACAGCTAGAACGCCTCAAGAGATCTTGAATAAATATCCTGAAGCAGAAATTAAAAATTCTATTGATATACTATAAATTGTCTATAATAACTAAAATGATGTAGAATGTAATAATTAACACTTCAAAGCCAAATTCGTTCAGCATTCTTTATATGTTGCTTAATTATGTACGTATATTAACGTGAACAAACTAGTCTCATTTAAATTCCACATATTTCACAAGGTTAATAGTGACTTCTAGGAAACCCTGTACAGGCTAAGTCGCCTAAGTTGACTACCTTAAATTACTTACGAAATTTGTGTTGTATGCAAAAATGCTTCAATCGAAGGTCACATGATATCGTACAGTGCGATAGTCAATTTTTGCTACCTTGCTTTTTTATCGAAATATAAAAGTCAGCTTGTATTTCCTTAATGGAACTACCGATATTTCGCTTTAAGAATCGAAAAGTATCAAAATCTGAGTAAAAAAGTATTAGAATATATGAAATTAAAAGTGAACAATAACTAAAGTGTTCTTAAAATTATTTTAATGTTAATTCTATACGGAACTGCGTCGGAAAATTTTGTGTTGAATCATGTTTGAAAAATAAATAATAATTTCATATTTTTAGCAAATCTTCATTGACTCACTTTACAGTGTTACGTAACAAATTTGAAAACAAACTCAATATTTATGTAGGAAAAAATATTGCGGTATAGTCTACTACAGAATAAGGTTCGCGAAACTATTCAAACACTTATTAACATGTTTTAGATTAATACAAAAAAAATACATTTTAATGCTGCGTTGGATGTCCCTCAGCTCTTATGGAACATTTTGATCTAATTGATACTATCTTCACAACTTTGGTCGTAACTTTTATCATTACTCTATAAAATAAAGTCTCTGACTAGACGGGTAATCAATTAAATAAACCAAATTGAGTAATAATACATATATACCATTCTAAATCAAATAAATAAAGTTCTGCAATTTCAATAAATGGTCGCATACTCTGTCGAGCAACCCTAACAAAAAGAAGAAACTACTTTTTCATCCCATCATTCAGTCTCCAGCTTCGCTACAATGCGTCCCTGAAGACATTAATCCGGGACCTTTGGAAGTCAGACAGACGCGGGCCAAAATTCGCAACAAAGTTGCAAACTCACGGCGGTATCACGTTCGAGGCACTCGGCCGAGAAGGGAACTTTGTTCTCTTGTTATTTCGGAGGAAAATCGAGACGGTGGCGATGACTCGAACGGGCAAACAATGATTCGACTATTCGGAACGGCGCGTATATTTCAGTATTCGGCGGCCTTCGGCGTCGCTCGACGAAGAGAAAGGGAGAAGTGGAGGGGAAAAAGGGGAGCAAGGATTTGTTTTCATTGACATACCAGAGCGGAGCGGCACGTTTCGCAAAAATCTATTTTCGCGCGCTAATTATGCGGCAGCGACGAAGACGACGAGGCCTCGTCGTCGTCGTCGTCGTCGACGTCGTCGTCTTCTTCTTCTTCTTGCTGCGCGTGCCCGCGTTTTTCCCGCCATTTTCCTTCTCCCGGTCGTTTGTTTACACGGTGATCAGCCGCTCTGGAGCAACGATCAGCGATAATAACCGAGAAGTTCGATGACTGCGCGACATGTTCAATGGAAACCTCCCAACGGGATAAAAGGTTTTTTTAGGTCATTCCTCGAGACGGTCGAGACAACTCCTTCGTTCCTCTTTCTTCTTGTTTACCGTGCTCGATCCGACCCGAGCGAGATGTATTTTTAAAAAGCCGTCGAACGATAAACACTTGAGCAATTCGTGTTTGCCTACTTGTCGACTGCCAAATATTTTTGCATTTTCTGTTTGGTAACTGCGTCGGTGCGAGCTGTTCCACGTGACTGGCCGGAGGTGTGTCTTTAACTTCTTCGAGAATCGTTTTACTTCAATCGAAGCAAATGCAATAATTTTGTTTCGTTTATCTGTGTTGAATATAATGTAATTATTACAGCTGTCAGACGCGTGATGAGATTTCTCTTTCTTTTGTAGTCTATGATGTTCCTTATGTTGTTGACAACAGTTTCTAAATTTGAGGAAATTTCATATTTATGTATTACTTTTGTTTGCGTTTATTCTAAATTTAAATATTGTCGAAAAAGATATAGTGCTGCATGGCAACTTAGATATGTTTTCAACAATGTGTAATGTTTTTCAAGTTTTTGTGTGTTATATTAGGTCGCTTGAATAATATTGACCGGTTTCATGTGAAAGATTATCAACAATGTTTTACTACTCACATTGTATAAATAAACTGATAAAAGATGGAAAACAGTAATAGAAAAACATATGGATGACTACCGAGGCTATATCGGGACAAGCAGTAGAACCGGTAGGCGATGATTCTAAATCAAAAAACGGAATAAGAACGTAGACAAATTTTTTTTGTATGATGCTTCGTTTTCGGAAAAAAATAAATTTAAAAAACTACTGACTACACATATACTTAAATTTGTTGTATTCATTTTTTACTGTATTAATTAATTAATATTTTATTGTTGACTTCACTTAATTGATTTTGTATGGTTATGACAAATAACATTCATATGTTAATACACTAATTAGTGAAAATTTCTTCACTGTGTCGTACATCTGTATATTTTTGCTCGACGCTTCAAAACATCATGAGATGGCGCTATAGGAAGGACCAAAGCTTTCACTGCTTAAAAACTTATGTGATTCAATCTTTCAACACAGAATCACGTAAAATCAATTTAATACAGTACAAATTAAATTATATAATAAAAAAATTAATACACAAGATTTAAGTATACATGTACCCAATAAATTTTTAAACTTACTTAATTCGAAAACATGTTTGATTTGCTTTTCCATGTAGTATAGTGCTCATATGCCTGGTACATACACAGTAGATTAAGAAATGTTCTATGAATTGCTTGTACAACATAATTTACATATGAATTTATGAAGTACACGCTATTTCAACCGATACAAAGTCTTCAGTTTTAAGAAAATGTGAATTCTGAAAATGCCTTTAGTCAATCCACTTCTATGAAAAAAAGTTGATTCGTTAACATTTGTAGAAACACAATAATTAAGTACTCGAGACAACAAATAGTAAATACATTGCTCCGCGATAAGCAATAACATTATTACATACATTAGAACGGAAAACTATAAATATCTCCTAACAGCAAGAGTATCTTGTACCACTGTCAAGATAAAGGACTCACATCAGGCTTTCTCTTGTACGATTAGAGGAATTCATTGTGTCGAATGATTACGTGCGCGCCACGAGCGGAATATTTTTTGCTTGTCGATAAGGAACGCGCAAGGTGGATAAGAGGGTGAGTAATAGAACCGGTGGATGGACTGAGATTAGAATGAAAATATTTCTATTTAGTTACGGATGACGAACGGCCGACTCCCGAGGCGGCAACGACGATACGCTAACTGTGCAATTATTCATTTAAAGAAACGATAATGCCGCGTCGATTCGCGGAAGAGTCAACAACTGCGAAACGCTTGGACTTTGTCGTTCCGTTGTGTCCGATCTCGCATGGTGAGACAGCGTAAACAAGATATCAACGGTCGAACGTCGGACAACAACGTTGTTAAATGGACCAGTGACGGATATTAATCGCGTTGTTCGCGCGAACCGACGACGATGTTCCGTCGTTTCGACACGCGAATAAATTGACCGACATTCGCGAAAACGGACCACCCATCTCGATACTGCATCCTTGTCGAGATGCTTATTCGCATATGAATTACTGCGAGCTTTAACCCTTTGACTCCCATCGAAGCTTGACAAAGCTGCTCACAGTGTACTGCCGACGCCAATGGGCGTTCGGTGCTACTACTCTATGTAGTATTGCAGTTCGACCGCACGCGACATTCTCCTCGTTTACAAATAGCCTGTAGGTAAAGGGTTAACTCTTTCAACCCTGAGACATTCGACAAGAACGTACACTTGTGCTCAAATTTCGTGACGTAAAACACGATTAAATAGAATGCTTTGTTATTTTCTTCTATATTAGTTTGTTATTAAGTTATTTCAATATTTAGAATTGCAATATATTTGACGAAGCAAATGCATTTTAATAGGACACGTAGACTTAATAATGTAGAATTATTAACATGGGATCATAGCGTAGAATAAACAGCAGCGCCAATATTGTGGCTCGTAGTATACACTGCACGAGTTTTCGAAACTCACCAATGTGACTACCCAAGACTGAAATGATTAACACGAATACCTAGGTGGATACTGTTTCTTGTTACATTGAGAATATATAGTTTTCTGAATCTGGACAATCGAAAAAAACGGCTGCAAATTGTATAATATTCCGGTAAAGTACAAATTAATAATAACAGTATACGTTTTTATTGCATTTGTTACCCAAATTAGTTATGCTGTGAAACATAATATAAAATAATACTGTAAAGCATTTAAAATATACGTTGAATTAAATAAAAAAAGTTAAACAAATCGTTGGTTAGCACGAGTTATCCACAGTCTCAACGTAAGCCGCAAAACAAATAAACCGCATAGTTACACGTCTTAATTGATCATTTACCAGGAAACCACTATGGTACCGTATCGTCCTAAACAATCACAGAACAAGAATTATTGTAGTGCGTCGTACACATAGAGATTTTCCATTCTCAAACGAAAAAAGAGAACACAAAAGAAATTACGGCGGTGTGCTATTCTAAACCTAACCTAAGGAAAAACAAGATGATCATAAAAAGAACGTAAAAAAGAGAAGAAAGAGAAGTTTTTTCCTTTTTTTTCAATAAAACAATGAGAAAACAACGAAGTAACATAAAGAAAAGTTATTATAGACAAATAAAGACGCCGCGCGCTCGGAACAGCAGAAGGAAGTTAAGGAACCGACCGCAAGGGGCAAAGAATTGTTATAGATGGCAGCAAAGTGCAAGCGCCGTACGAAGCGTCAGATGACGTTCCATCAGCCTATCTTCAACCATTCAACAGTCGTGAGTTTACTTCAATTTTCGCCGAATAGCCCTTACATCCATCCTTATCCCGCCCTCTGTTGAGCTAGGGAAGAATTATCGACGGATATCGATGACGCCCATAGAAATCTACGAATGTTCAAGATTTGAAAACATCCATGACGAAGGAACTTCATCGATTTTTAATCAACTTCGTAGAAGCTTCCTGATTTTGTTTCGAGTTCATAATTAGTCGAGACACATCGCTATCAGGATTTAAATTTTACGCAGACAGACTTCGCCAGGTAAATATTACCTCAGCGCTAACAAATTAAACTCATGTGCCGTCACCTTGGTGATCGAACTCGCTGGGTGTTAATTTCGGAAATTGTTCGACTAGCAACGAAATCGTTAAAACATTTGAGTATATGGCAAAACACGAAATTTCAACGAATCCATGAATTCCGTGAAAAAGTTTTTTTTCCGTGAGGAAGATCGACGCTGTTTTTTTATTTCCCGTGGAACAATATCATCGTCGATCCGATATTTGCTTTTATCGGTGTGATACGTCTCGATTTTCTGTTCGGCGCCGCGCAGCACCGTTACACAATTCTGTCGTACAATATTAGTTGTGCGATTTGTAGATACGCGTAGCTGCGTGCGTACACACACTCGACAGCCAAACGATGTGCTGCATTCTTCAGATTACGCATGAACTACTTTTACAAGTGAACGAGATAATATTTTTATCGGCCCGTTGCGTGCTCGATCGTATCGCCGCCCATTGTGATCGAGATTATCGCCCGATCCTTTCAATATCGACAGTCAACAAACACCGGTTGAAAACATTTGAAATCTGTCAGTCATTCAATTCGTACGTTACATAATGAAAGATTTTAAAAATACAAAAGAACAAAACAATCTTTACGTACTGGGTACAATAGAAATGAAAAAGATACAGAGATGTCATTTAATTGCGCTGCATCCCAACTCTTTCAGCTCTGTACATTTCATTCTAAACAAAGTCTAACTTCATATTTCTCTGTTTCGATGGTAACACAATGATCCTAAACATAACCTAATCTACAATTTCATTATACTTGACAATAACTTAACGAAACAACAGCGTCATTTCTTTCGACCACCGAAATTGCTAAACATCTACCGTCGGTGGTTCAGCCTCCACTTAAAGTAGGCTCTCAAAAAAAAAACATCGAAAAGCAACAGACTGTCCAAAACTTCGGGGGGCTCGGTGAACGACGAGTACGTCTTTAAAAGGACGCATGTTCGAGTGGAGAGACGAGGGAATGCTAAGTGGCAGGTCAAAGAAGAAGAGTCCCGAGCTACTGAGGAAGGCGTTGTACGGGAGAACCGACCGGATGCAACGCCAGAATGGGAATGCAAGGGTCCGCGCGCGCGAGAGTCCGTTACTCGCGTCGGGTATTTCCCAGAACGCGACTATAAACAAACAAACACACGGAGAGAGGGATAGAGAGAGAGAGAGACAAGGCAATGCGCGCGTGTGATCCGTGCCCTCCCTTCCAAGGCAACAGCATTTCATCGTAGGCGGGGAGGGGGAACGAGAATACTGGCGCCGTCGGTTGAGTAACCCCCACTAGGGCGCCGCGCATGCGCATCGCATGGGATTCCCCAGTCTTCCCCCACCGGCGCTCTCCCCACCGCAGACAGCTCCCACTTTGTCGCTACTCGAACGGCGGTCAAATTCGCACGTAAAGTCGCCTCCGTACGCGACGATGACAAACTATCTGCAGTGTTTACTGTCGATGCTATTGCACCGATTTTAGCTGAATCGAATTTATTAACGATTTTTCAAATGCTTTTCTGCTGGAAATGTTTCGACACTGTCGCATACCATGCATTCTGTCTTCCTCAACACGTTGTCGGCACGAATGATTGATGTTATTGTAGTTGTACAGACGGAATGTGTACTATTAATTACCCAATTGCGGATGATACGGACGTTTAAGGCACTAGGTGTTCAATATATGGTCAAATGTAAATCGAATGTCAATATAATGCAACGTATTTCTTAGACTTTCTTAGGAAATGGGTATAATTTCGAATTATAATGGATTTTGTCTTATTTATAATTCTGTTAGTATGCTACTCATCGAGGTTACAGACCTGTGCTGTACCTCCATCGCAACTTCAACGATCGCATAAAGCTTCCTTTTCAAGAAAATGACGTATGCGTGTGCTCACAGTCAGCTAAGCCATGCTTTCAGTAATGACATTCTCGACAGTTATTATCTTTCTCTGCAAGATGCACGGGAATTTTTAAATCATACCCTGATTCTAGACTCTGCGTGACGACCAACCGACATCCAATTATTCAACAAGATAATCCAACGCATTCCTTACGCACATAGCGCCTCCGACATCGAGACTCTTCGAACCAAAAGAGCGAGCAGAATCGCGTTATCCGAGCGTCTTCTGTTTCTCGTCCCGCGTGTCGTTGGAAAAAGGAAAAACTCTGCGGGGACGAGAAGAGAAAGACACACCGTGGAAGGTGTCTCGATGCTTTCATTGCAATTTTCGCACTTGACCGCAGGGGTAAGCGTGCTTTACGATTCGCGGTAAGATTACCATCGACGCGGTGGAGGTATCTCTACCCCTGCGTTACCCCCACCATCGTTCCCGGATGCGGGACCGGGCGCGTGGTGGGGGAAGGTCGCGTCGGTGGGGACGAGGGTGAAGAGTGGGGAGGCTTGCCGCCAACGAGTGGCTGGTGGTGGGGAGAAAGCGCGGGTTAGCAGCCGGGACACGGCAGCCGTAGAATTCAGTAAGCGAACGGCTCTCATCGGCCACGAACGTGTTTTTCGTTCTTCGGTTCCCGCGCATGCATATATACATTGTATATATGTACCCGAGACTGACCCGAAAGAAACATAATCGAGACGCTGTCGGAGATTCGCAACGCGATCGTAACAACAATAACAACAACAACATCGTACAGCCGCGTGACGCATATTCCGGTTCCATGTCGGCAGTTTAACAAAAACGAAGCAAAAAATATCATAGTTCCTCGGTTTTTTCGACAATATCACCGATTTTTCTCTTCTTCTTCTGGTTCATCTGGTTTTTCGTTTCCCGCAACTGTGGCTTTAATCATTCAAACTGGATTCCAACAAGCAGTACGTGTTGCGATTACATCGCGGCTACCGGAGGCTTAAGAAGTTATTCAAGGTAAGAAGAGAGACGACCCGTGTATTGTCGTCGTATCGACGAAATTCTCGTATAAACGAACTGTGTGCTCCGCGTTCGGCGGAGATAGGAGAGGTGCGTGTGATCGAGTGTGACCAAATAGAAGCGGAGTTATGCTCTAGAGTGCTCGTTCTCGCGGAAACGAGAGGGAAACTTAGAAACTCGCTGTTTACGCTACGATTGCGAGGCGACGCTCGATAAACTCGAGCGTTCTTCCTCGTCTCCGGTGAAAATCCGTCTCACCAACTATCTCTCGATCGGAACATCCAAAAATCTTTCGAAAAGATTCGCGAGTGTTAACGTCGTACCGAAAAGACGCGCCCATTCAGTGATCATTCGGAAATTAAATTTCATCGAGTCTCTCGTTGTCTTCTCGATATTGTTCGTTCGACAGACAGAATCTCGATCTGTTAGGCGGGAAACGTTAGGGTCGAAACATCAGACCACACAGGATGCGACGATTTTTCAGAGCAGAATCTCGACTCGATCGACGCGCCGAATGGAATTTCATAAAATCCGTAAAATCGAGAAACGGTGATTTTTCTACTCGCGAGATCAGGTTAACACCGCGATGAATAATTCACGCGGCTTCGGATTTAAATAAATTCGCCCGGTAGCGAACCGCGCACGGGCATCGTTCGTGATCTCGCCGTTGAAAAGTTGTTTACGTTCAGTTTTGAAACGCTCGGAATATATCCCGAACAGATTCGAAATTTCGATATTCAGCGATGCTGCTATTAACCCGTGAAACGCGCGTTCGCGATGGACGAGAGCGAAATTCCTTCCGATCTCGTGTCGGTGTGCGATGCCGTCGGTCCAGAAAAGCGGGGCACGGTCGATAGCCTCTCCGGGTGGGTAATCGAGATTCATTTGTAAGCGTACGTCGAAGCATCTCGATGTCGAAGTATCTCGCGCTCGATGAAAGGTGACTATCGACTAAACAGCGCCGCGTCGCGATAATAACTCGAGCGCGCGCGCGTGTACATAGTAATCGCGTCGTCGTCTTCGCCGTATACGTTGTTTGTATGCACGTACGTGTGGTGGTTTTCGGTAACGCGAGCAAATGGAAAGTCGCGAGGTCGAGAGAGCCGATACACGTGAACCACGAATGATCGCGAAATTCACAGCGTTTCTAGTGGCCGTCGAAAAACATGTTTGGATCTCGACCGCGCGGGCTTGTTGTTTATGCGATACGATAGGAAAGCAAACAGTTTACGGTCCCGGAGTTCGATCTGTGTCTCGAATCAGCTTATCTCCGCGGCACTCGAAAAACGGCTTCGGACGTCGGTTAATGACTTCGGGTATTTTTTTTTCGAGACCAGGTTTAATTAGTTGGAACTCTCGTGTCCCCCCTCGTATATCGGTAATGCTCGATACTCCCTGGCATAGATATATCCCCCGTGCGCTGATAGGCGAAAGAAGCGTGTTTACAATTTTATGTTGTTTTTTGTAAGTTTGTGCAATAGCTTCCGTGTCATTTGCAAACAGCCTTGAAGTTACGTAGAGCTAAGTCTTCGATGACGTTTGTATGTAAAAACATAGATCCTTGCTTTGAACCTTTCTGCACAGCTTGAATGCTTTCTAGATGGACAGTAATGCTATACAATGAATTTGAAACGTTTCTGTCCAAAATATTTCCCTGACTAACACGCAGTCGAACATGTTATTGGAGAACGACTGTTGCTTTCTTTCGATCTTGGCGCACCTCTTTCAACCGAATGCACCTACCCTCCCACAGTTTTGAATCATGATATTTTTTAAATATACCGCTAGAAGGAATTAGATGATCCTGTAGTTGAACTACATACCCTGTACGGTGAAAGCTGTGCATAGTGCACATTCTAGTGATTTAGTGAACATATTGTAGTATCTTACCTTCAATATTTTTGTTTATTTCAATATTTGGTAAACATCATGTTTTATGAGTTTTCGTACTTTATAAAAATACTTGTACGTAGTGATGTGTTCGAAAGTGACAATGAAACATCACGAGTGATACAGATTTATACACATTTGTATTCTAAAAAAAAACAATAGATTTCTAAATTAAAAATACTGAAACGTTTGAAAATTATTCATAAGCCGGATGTTTTGATCGCATCGAACAGTGTAATAGCATCAGCGATTAACTCCAGAACATTGTGCTTCGGAGTAGCTTTGAAAACGTGATTTGAAGCTGTTTGGCAGCGCGTACGCCGTAGTATACAGCACGTATATAACTAACATATAATCGCTTTGACATCGAACGAGACACGAAGCGTGTCAGGTGCACGGGATCGGGCATTGTTTCGAGGAAAATCGGCCTTTTATTAGTCCCTGAAGCGGGTAGCTCGCGCGTCGTGTGTTCCAATTTAGCCGCGCGCGCTCGCCCCAGCGCGACACGTTTCTCAGCGTCTGCGAATGCAAAACATCTCATTCACGGGCAAAAGTGCTGGTCGCCTGCGCCAATAGGCGTAGTCCCTTCTGGTAGCCGGCAAAAAGCCCGAAGGAGAAGGGGTATACGCGATCGTTGCTCCTCTCCTTCTCTCTCTTTCGTGTTGCTCGTCTTTCCTGCGCCCCGCTTCGCTCGCCGCCGCGACTGTATGCGCGCGAGGGAAAGGAGAAGTGCCGCGTACCATCGGCAGAGGGCAGCACCGGACAGCCTTCACGAAAAACATAAGCCCGCGAGACAGAGACGGAGATAGACACGGGAGGCGGCAAGATGGAGGGAGTAGGCGCGCGAGACGAGCAAGGCTAAAATTAGAATGTCCGTTGGAATGCTGCTGGGTTTGTATGTACAGGGTGATTCAGCGATCGAGACGAGGAAAGAAATATAGAAAGTCAGAGAAAGACGCGAGACAGAGTTTAACGGACGCGAACTTGCTCGTTTTTAGGAGGTTCGGTGAGACTGAGAATCCGGCGGGTGGCGCGCAGGGACTTCCGGTGAATTTCCCTGCGGTAAGGGCCTTTCCGCCGGAAACCGACCGATCGCTGATCTTCGACAGATTTCTCTGTTCTCAGAACATTATCAATGTCATTCTAACGCTGTGTAGAAAAATTCCGTCTGTTTATCTAAATTTGCAAACTGCTTAAAATAATGACATTATTTGTACTCGAGACAATTTTTCAGTAGAAAACCTCATATTAGTAACGTGCACTGATATACTTGATTCTATACCACTAGGTTTCTACAACAGTATCGTTGAAACAACATGACATGGCGCCGCAGCGGAGCCAATCGAGTGCAAAGGGTTAAATGATGTACGACTCAATGACATTTCTACGTATATACCAGAGACTCAATTTTCTTTAATCGTCATTGCAAGACAACTTATTCACGAAACAGATATAAACACGTATAGATACAATGGTACAAAGACGATTAGTACCAACCAGTAACGCCCGCACATTGTTTGTACCCCAGTACATTCGCCCCGTGCATCTGATTTCGGTCGAAGCACTCTAGAATTCCGTTGCATGGACAGAACAACGCGACGTGGGCCCGACGAACAGAAATAGACACGTGGAAGGATTCGACGAATTAATGAAGGAAATCGAGGCGACGCCGTAGGGAGGGGTAGAAATCGCGGACAGACGGGACACGCAGGAGAGAACAGGAAAGATTTATATTTAGAACGATGAAAACGCAAGTCGGCAAGGCCCTTTGGCTTTCTTTCATCCTCTTTGGAGAGCTTTCCTCGTTCTTCCCAGGCTGCGAGGCGGGCGGGCCCCACGCCGTCAACCATCCGTGTCAGGACGTCGACCTCGTCGAGCATTTGCCCGAGAGAGGCTTTCGCTTTGCCCCGCTAGTTTATTTATTTGCTTATCTATTCCTTAGTCCCTTGACTCTCTCTCTCTCTCTCTCTCTCTCTCTCTCTCTCTCTCTCTCTCTCTCTCTCTCTCTCTCTCTCTCTCTCTCCCCGCTGTGTATCCTTGTTCGTTGCACGGGAGAACCAGAGAGCAGCGTCGATCGCTAGATGTCAACGAGAAGTTTCTCTCTCGGCCAGAGGGGACTCGGATAATCGATATACCGACTAACGTCCCACCAGACGACCTCGCAATTTGCTTAGATCGTAGATATATACCGTGTAACGTAATACGTTTCAAACGATTCAGCAATAAGTTCGATGCTGTAAAACAGTCGGGTAAATTCGTAGAACGTCGACGTAGGTCTGTCCAGATGTTTCTATTGACCGTTCAAAGTCACAGGATAGTAATTTCACTGCCACATTTGTTTAAATTTAACTTTGCTATGTAGGTGATCTGTCATATAAACAAGCGCATGAGAAATTGTATAGCAGCTGGTTAATATATCTGGAGGAACTATAATACATTTCACTCACAATCTTTTACATCTAATGCAGAGGCTTTGTTTTATTTCAAATGCACTTTTTTCGCCTGAACACAATTGTGAGACTTTTATACAAAATAGAAAATTTGAAACATAAATATTATGGTGCCTCAAAAGTAGCTTACTCTAATGCAATAGCTAGTAGACCGCGTCATTAAAATTGGTTACAACTTTTCATTTCGAAGCGGAAAGTCCGTAAGCAGCAGGTTCAAATCAACGGCCCTAGTTCAGCCTCCGGGTCTCAGTCGCCACGAATTTAACAGTTGGCCGAACCATCTGAATGTCCACTTGTCTACCATGTACTCCGCATCTCTTTCCCCTCGGTACATGATCATCGTCGGGGAATGTTCGCGAAATTAGGCCGTCGTTGCGTATTTATTGCTCCCATCTGTCCGGTTCCACTTCAGCGTCTCATTTTCGTTGGCCCGAAGACGTCATCGCCGCTCTTCAGCGGAACCGTTCGATATCAAGGGAACGTTTCTCGCGACCCTCGAACGAAATTTTCAAGCTTGTTTGGAGAGGCCCGGTCAAAGACCGCCGAAAGAGAGAGAAAGAAAGAAAGAACGAAAGAACGAAAGAGGGGAGCATTTCGTTGGATCATCCGGATTCTCTTGTTCGAGGATGAGAACTTGTTCCTTTCTTTTGTGAGGAATTCGACGGAAGTATACAATGGCGGCGGAGGAAGGAAGCAGCGAAAGGGGCATACGATCGTCTTTCGAACCGGAAATCGTTTAAGAATCAGGGCTCCTCCTGTGCGTGATCCCTTTTCTTCGCGCACCCCTCCGGTCTCATTGAGCCGCGCCGCTGCAAAAGTGCCCGATCGTGTCTGCGATTCGTTGACCCTCGGCAGGTAGAAGCAAAGACATCTGTTGCGAACGTCCCCGCGGGCCAATTACGCCGTACGGAACGGTATTCTTCGAACCGTCTTCCATTAGGGAAGCTCCGGGCATAAATATGTAAGGAGCCTTCGGTTTGCGAGAGGAAATCATTTCCAATTACAACACGACCCTCGAGCACAGAAGCTCTGTCTCCGTCCCGTTTGTTATGCTCGAAGGTCGAGACATGCCGATCTCGCAAATATTTGTCGTGCAACCGTTTCTTTCGCGGTCGAACGATCCCTTTGTGCCCGTTCGACGAAGAAACTGCCATCGATATTCGCATTTTGTTATCTGCTTGCACCGACGTCGCGAAGCTTCTCGTTCCACTTCGGCCTGGCTGAATCGAGGCCAATTACTCGTGGTCCAGCAATTTCTCGGTCCAGACGTATCGTTTGGGTCATCGAGAACGATGAACCCAGATTTTCGATACAATGCCTTCGTTTCATGAACAAAACTCGATCTAATCGTCCTGACCTGCGGCACGTGTCTGCTCGCCTTGCGTCACTTCCGCCACCTGATTTTCTGCTACCGTTCGCGGATGAGAGTTAAATACGAGTCCGCGTCTGCTTTGTTGTCTCAAGGAAGATGACTTCTCAGAAATCGTCTTGTTACCGTACCAAACATAATATGATACAGAGAGTACCAGAACATGGTGCATGCTTTCCTCAGATGTTTTACATTCTAGAGCTACTCGATCTCTATTGGAGCCATTACATGTAAAAGAAATAGTGTTGTGGCGGTGTTGTTAATGAAGTTGTTAATGTTTTTGTTGCAGCGTGTGGCGAACCAGGCGCTTACCGTTTCGCCACAGCCGGCAGTAACGGTGGAGGGGCCGGTGTCCAAAATGTCTCCACCAACGAACGACGTGACCAACGGTGTGGTTGTGCCACCAAACACCCTGGCGCCACGGGTTTCGCCTACCGCGAACCCCGTCCTTACCACCATCAACCCACCGACGCATAAACGGACTCCCAAAGACTTTATCTTTGGCAAGGTGATCGGCGAGGGAAGCTTCTCCACCGTAAGTATATTACCCGATTATCATCTCGATCAGACAATTAAGAAGATCCTAGTTGGACCGAGCGTGAACAGTTTTCATGATGCTTCAGCAATTCTCAAGTTGTCGTCTGAAAAATGCTCAAGTTTTGGTCTAAAAAGAGCTCCGTGTCCGTCACGGTCCAAGCGTCCAATGCAAATAAATCTAAATGTAAGTGTATATTTTTGGCAACCAGGTTTACCTCGCCAAGGACATCCACACCAGCAAGGAGTACGCGATCAAGGTGTGCGACAAGCGTCACATCGTGAAGGAGATGAAGACCGAGTACGTGAAGCGTGAGAAGGAGGTGCTGAACATGCTCGCGGGCGCGAAACACTCGTTCGTGCGCCTGTTCTGCACGTTCCAAGACGTGGAAAGACTCTACTTCGTCCTGTCCTATGCAAAGAACGGCGAGCTCCTGCCCTACATCAACAAGGTTGGCTCCTTCGACATCGAGTGCACCAAGTTCTACTCGGCCGAGATCCTCCGTGGCCTCGAGTACCTTCACGGTCTCGGGATCATCCACAGGGATCTCAAGCCGGAAAACATATTGTTGGACGAGAAGATGCACGTGCTGATCACCGACTTCGGTAGCGCGAAGATCCTGAAGGACCCGGAGACGGTGTTGACGCACACCACCACGGACGACCCGCAGCAGCAGCAGCAACAACAACAGCAGCAGCAGCAACAATACCGACGTGAACGAAGGTATTCCTTCGTTGGAACCGCCCAATACGTGTCGCCGGAGCTCCTGACCGACAAAACCGCGAGCAGAGCATCCGATCTCTGGGCCCTCGGCTGTATAGTCTACCAGATGGTCGCTGGCCTGCCGCCGTTCCGCTCCAGGAGCGACTACATGATATTCCAGAAGATCCTGAAGCTCGAGTACGAGATACCTGACGGTTTCTGCGAGCTGGCGAGGTCCCTCGTCAGCCAGCTGCTGGTGCTCGAGCCCACGGAGAGATTAGGCGCCCAGGATGAACACGGCGCCGGATATCCCAGCATCAGAGCGCATCCGTTCTTCAAGGGCGTCGATTTCGAGACCCTCCACGAGCAGACACCACCACCGATCTACCCCTACCTGCCCGGCACGTCCGAGCACGAGGAGCTCAGGTCGCAGTACAGGGTTCCCGATCACCTGGAACCGGGCCTCGACGACAAACAGCTGACGAGGCTCCTTGGACTGGGCATCGGCGAAGATGACGAAGTCGCCTCCGCGGAACGCGCGAAACCCGCGCAGCCAGTCTCCGAAGACGAGAAACCGAGGAGAAGGACGACGATCAGTGCGGACGGTAACATCGCTGACCTGACGCCGGAGGAGACGAAGAGCCGGCTGGAGAAGCAACGCGCCTCACCGTGGGACGGTTTCGTCGAGGGTAACCTGATACTCAAGCAAGGATACGTCAACAAGAGGAAAGGCCTCTTCGCCAGACGAAGAATGCTCTTGCTTACCACTGGACCACATCTATACTACGTCGATCCTGTGAACATGGTGCTCAAGGGCGAGATACCCTGGAGCCCTGCGCTCAGGGTCGAACCGAAGAGCTTCAAGATCTTCTTCGTCCACACGGTAAGCTTCCATCTTACTCTCCTCTTGTTTTTTGGACTCGTTGAAAACAACTTGTTTACCGCGGTCGAAAATAACGAACCTTGGCCCGCTTGCGAGAGAGAGAGGCATGGTCCAAGCCTCCTCGAAGGTTGCTGTTCAGCGTCATAACGCGTGTTTTTCTTTGTTCTTACAGCCAAACCGAACATACTATCTCGAAGATCCCGAAGGATTCGCATTGGAGTGGTGCAGAGCGATCGAGAACATGCGAGTCCACTATTACGGCCTGCAGGAGTCCACCGCTTAAACACAGAAGACTGAAGAGAGAATTTATAGTCGGATACAGGATGATGGGAGAGTACTTCGTCGATGATGGTAACGTTGTCCGCGAGGTGCGATCATCGGAATAATAGACTCGTTCGTGGCCAGAGGAGGCGATTAATAATAGACAGTTTATTAGCGTAACTCGTCATTAGGAGAAGAATCTAGGATAAGTTAGCATTTCTAGCGCGTTCGGAGCGTTCTGTACAGCTTTAGGACAAATTTTCTAGGTAAAAATTCAGAGTGTGTGTATAAAGTACTTCGCTCTCTCCGAGGAACAGTGACGGAGGAGGCGAAGAGAGAGGGAGAGAGAGAGAGAGAGAAACAGACAAGACCGTGCAGTTACCAGTTCACCAGTTGCGTTTTGCTATTTATTATCGAGTACGAAGGACCTTGAAGACGAGGCTGCACGCGATGGAATAGCGAAATTTTTAGTCAAGGTTTTAGCTGTGTATACAGCAACGTGACGTGACGTGACGTGACGTGCCGTGATGTGGAGGTCGCCTGGTCATCCCTCGAAAAAGGATAATAATGATACCACAATTCGAGATAATCGGGACGACACGGTCAAAATTCCCAAGTGACTCAAAACTGTATAAAAACAACACAAAAGTGAGCAAGCAACGATTGACGAGAGACAAAAGAGCCTTCGACTCGAAAACAGGGGAATGGATTTACACGAGAAGGACGCGTTTTGGGGAAAGCGAACCAGGCGCACGTCGAGCATCCGATGGCACGATAGCAATTTCGTTCCAAATATAGCCAAAATTACATAGCGAATCGATGAGAGTTTTTAGAGGCGTGGATCGATGGACTGTTCTGCCCTCGATGCACCGCGTATCTAGGTCGTCAATTTACTATAGTCGAAGTTAACCAAAAAGAAAAAAAATGTAACAACCACGAAAAATGCATTGGAGGACAACGAAGACGCTTCGCGCAGCTTTAATGAACCGTTTTACGTTGCCTGAAGAGGGCGCCTGAGGAACTGTTGCGCGTTGTTCCTGAAGCTCCCTCGGTCTCTTCGACTGTACACAGTATTCTTCTCGTTGTTGTTCGTTGTCCCTTCATCCTCCCTGGTACTTGTAAATACTAGCGCGATATTTGAACGAAGAGATCAGGCTTCGTAACGCGTACACACATTACTATATCGATTGTATAAATAGTTCTATTATATCGTGTAAGTACAAAAGAGAATCGTTGTCCGACCACGGCGTTTTTCTTTTTCTTCTCGTGTGTTTTTCTTAGTCGATTTTTCGTCTTGTCGCCGACCTGGCCCTCGCGGACACTGTGCGTAGCCGGGAACTAGAAGGACAGAGTGTGTATAGTAGCCTGTTCCTTCGAAAGAAGAAGGTAACGTTCGCTGTACAAACATAGGCGTGAGAGAGAGAGAGAGAGAAAATTCGCAGAAGCGGTGGAGGTTGAGGAAGAAAACGAAAATCTTCCTTGCGAAAGACTTGACACTTGAACCGTGACCCTATTCAGTTAAGTAGATAGAATCGTTTGAGAGAAGAACCCGGGTAGCTTTAAGAGGAGTAGTACCCCGTTTAGATATGCGAGATCACACGACAAACACCACCACGTACACAGACACACGGAATTCACGTTTCAGACTATATTTATCATCGTTATCGTTCTCTCATTGACTCTCCTAATTTCTTAGTATTTAGTAACGCTACGACGGTCATCGTTAACGTTGTTATATTCAACTATGTTGAAGTAATGGAGTTCGCTTGCCACATCGGCGATCGTGGTTAAGCCGGTTAGATTATTGTTTGCGGATTGCTCTATGATCCAGGTTAGTGGCATTGCTGTCTGGTTGGTCAACCGGTTCCAGCGCGCTACGAGTTGTCTATAAATTACGTTCCAATCTAAGTCCCCATTTAGGGTACATTTGCGCGAAGTGGTGACATACGTGCTCATTGACCACGTCCTCAACAGAAACGTTTCACCCAGCATACTTTGGAATTGGTTCAGTCTCCTTTGGATTCATGCTGGTGTGATATTAACATCTTTCTTTAAACACACGAGATATGTAAAAACTGCTGTCGCAGGTGACCGTGCAAGCCTCTTGGATTGCCACGCTCTCCCTTCGCAGTACCCTAAGATGGTGTCGTTATTCAACTATGTTCACCGACACAAGTATTTGTCCCCCCTTTCGTTATAGAGCTGTCCACTCATTTCAGCGACTCGTCGTTACCTTTTTTTTCCCCTTTTCTTTTTTTTTTGTTTCATGTCCGCGATCCCCTTAATTTATTATCACACCGTTGTATTCGTCCTGCGTTATTTATTTTTTACCGCGTTTAAGCCTCGTACACACAGACTTAGTACTACAACTACCGCTACCACCACTGCGACTATTACTAGTACTACTACTACTACTACCACTACCACTACCACTACCACTACCACTACTACTACTACTACTACTACTACTACCGCTATTACTATACTACTATTACTATTACTCTATTTACTATTAGCACTGTTGCGTTGGCATGCGTGTACGTACGCGCACGTATACATGCGTACGTCGCTGCTTACGCACACGTATGCCCTATAATTATATTTACTATCGTCATTAGGCGTAACTATAACTCTGTAAATAATACTGCCGGGTTTGATTGATCCGTCGAAACGCTATCCGTCCGTCTCGAGCATGATCCGGTCGCAGCCGAAAACTTGTATGATACTACCTGTATATTATAGATAAATATTCTATATATATTATATATGAAGAAGTATATGTATATGTATATATATATATATATATATACATGTAGATACATACATATATATGTATATATGTATACACGCATACACATATTTATGACTTGTGAATAGTAGTTAGGGAAAATCTCGTGTATAAAACGTTCGTGTAGGTTTTTAGATCGAACACGCGCCTTAGGTTTAACAATTTCGTTCGTTCATGTTACCTTGCCGCTGCGACCGGATCGTGCTGACTTTGATCGCTGTACGTTCACCGTGTAAAGACTTTAAGCCCTCCAGGCTCCTCCTCGCGGTGCTTAGGAGACTTAAACAGGGTATTCGGGGTTCAGGGCACGGCCGGAGATGGTTCGATCGTGGTGGTTCCGTGGCCGCGGGAGTATGCCCGAAAAAATGGTGACCCGTCCGCGGGTTGGCATTGTCCTCGCGCCCAGTGGCTTTCCAAAATGACCGCTTTTGGCGTGCCACGCACGGTGCTTGCGGGCGAAAACGCGGCCCAGAACCTCGACGACCACCGTTCTCCCCGTCTCTGTCCCTTCAACTAGTGAGAATTTAATCGCGAGGAGGAGCTCTCGACACAGTTGTTGCAACCCTCCCCCTGATTCCGGTTCCCTCTAACGCGGGGGATAGCGTTTCGATGGCACGCGTTAGGTGAGTGACGCGATCTTTCTGTCGAGAGGAAGCTCACGTCGACGACGAAATCTCTGGAGCGTTCAGGTTCCTCCTCGGTCGAGAGAGGAGACGCTCTGTTTAATATAGTTCCTTACAACGTCGACGATCGCTTCGGTTCTCCGGTGAAAGAACGCGTAGGAAGACGCTGCTCGATGACTCCGTCTCGGGTCATCGATGACCAGCGAACTTTCCACTGCGCGAACTTTGCAGGTTCTACGTTTTATGCAGGCGTTGCAAATTTTCAAGTGGAAAATTTCCTGAGCCGACGACCCGAGGGGTGGGTTCCGCATCTCGCGCGTTTATTATATTATAGAAAAATTATGGTTCTCTAGCGTTTTTTGGAGAGCACACCCGTACCTTCGAGATGCACCCTTCGACCCCTCGGTCCACGCTCGACTCTTTGTATCATAGCTCAGAAGTTAACTTTAGCCGAAGTCTCTATATATATAAATATATATATAGCGTGTTTGTTGAAAGATGTGCGCTCGACGAAGTAGCTAATTTAATTTATACGCTCGACTTTTACTTAAACAAGAGCGAGAACCATTGTAAAAAAACGAAGAAGATGAAAATAACGCGAGAACATTCAGAGATACGCTATAAAACGCAAGCAATAAACAACAGGGCCTTGCGATTCATTCGAATGCCTATGGCGTGATGAGAGGACTATTCGAAAAACTATTAATTGCAGTATTACTAAATGTATACAGACTTGAAAGGTACACACTTACACACCTACACACAGGCTCACGTTATACACACCGATTATACTTCACATCGGATAAGAAGACTCTTGTAAATAGTTAGCACGTAATTGATATTATATAGGCGACAAAACCTATTACTATTAACATCAAATTTATTTATAGTAAATTTTCCGAAATATCGTACGTCTCTGTGTTGTCTATCGACCACCACCAACCTTCCTATCCTGCAATCCAAGTCGTAAGCGCAATCGAACGATCTATAGTTAACTATTTATTTTTGTTGCACTTTAATAGATATGGTTCCATGGAACCATATTTGCGTTTCTATTATCTATTTGATCAATTTATTTGGGTGACAATTAAATGGAGTTTCACTGTAATTGAATGTAGTTCATTTAATTACAAGTATATAGAGAATTGAGTATTTTTAAAACTACAATCTTATACATCATGCATTAGATATAGCACAAGATGCTTGACTTCTAACATTGCTTCTTTCTGCTAATTAGCTTCACAAATCTATTCTATTCAACGAGACGAGTCAGTAGCTGTAAACAAAACATTCGCGTGCTAAGCACGGGAGAGACGCAGCGGCTTTACTTATTGGTTGACAAACGACACTCAATTGTTGATGTTCAGGAACGGTTTGTATGATTTCGTAAAACGTGTCAAGATATTGTAGTCTGCATCTTTGCTCGCTCCTCGTGTTCTGTGTATTCTTTATTTGTATTTATATTCGTATCGAAGTACAATAACATTTCTGTGACGATTATGGCCAGTTCGGGAATCTTGCCTGTCCCGCCTAAATGTCGTCACGTGCATTGGTTTACAGCTGATCGTTTACAACTGATTCGACTGGATGAACGTACTTTAGTTCATTTAACGCTAATCCTTATTTCATAAGGGAATTTACTAAATTTCGCTAGAACTTAGGAAATCACAGAATAAACAAAAGCATCTAAACGTTTAGATAAATCATTCATTATTTCCTCCAAATTTTTATGATCGCTATCACCCCTGCATTAATTGAAGATAGTCTTTTTACTGCTACTTAGGTGTGTCAACAAATGTTTTTTTAGATCTGGCGTGTTTTTTGGGATGAAAGGACATTTGTGACATTTCAATGGAGTCTTCAAATACTCTGCACTGTCTTCTGATTTCAATTTTTTAAGCTCGCCTTTCTCACGCAATTGATTGCAAATATCTGTAATTAATACAAGTGTTAATGTCACATTTTAAAGTTGCTTTCAGATAACATATTGTTACTGTAAACTTGCCTGCTGAAGGTAAAAAGAATGGAGTTGTAAATGAGTTCCAATGGCACTTTGTTTTCAGACAAGGACTATTAAAGTCTGAACTTATCACATGCAAATGCAGCCTGTGCATACTTGGTACAGCATGATATCCAATGCTATAATAAATATTTACGTTAGTATTGCAATTTAAATACCATATATTACAAAAATTTGACCATATTGTGAATACGTACAGAAATTCAGAATCTTTGTGTTCATTTGCTAAATCTTCAGCAACCTTTGCCATGTAGAACAGTAAATCTTCATTTTCTTTTTTTACATGCCACAAAGAAGGTATGTCTGCTTTTGGTAAAACCAAATAATGATACTGGGCCTTTGGATATTTGTCTTTAATAACAACCACTTTATCATCCTCTTTTACTTTAAGCTCAGGATCTTCCATAGAAACCAACAAACCGGTTGTCCAATGATGTTTCTTTGGTGCTGTTGCATCGTTTGATAACAATTTCGGTTTGCGTTCCATTGTTTCTATTAGTGAGTTGCTGTGTTTCCTAATAATATTGACTATCTGTTAAAACATATAGTTATACAGTAAAACCAATATTGGCAATCCACCGGTTTTATAAATAGAACAGAGTAATGCTGTATAGAGCAAAATACTAAAAATATAGAATCTTTATTTCATTAAAACGCTGATGTAATTACATTTAGAATGTTTGTTTTTAAAAAATATGATACGCATTCATCGAAAATACTTACATTTGATCGAACAAATTTTACGCTAGCGAAAATTATTCTACAAACATCTTCAAGGTTATGTTTGCGGAAAATTGTTATTGTTAAACGAGAGTTATGGTTAAAGATAGGAAGATCGATTAATTTGTACTTGAAGCAACTTTATAAACGCACAATTGATACCACGCATTTTTTATGTTTTTTTACCTATAATTTTGCTCCTAATTTTTAAACTAATAACCAGAAGGAGTTTGACATTTGTGTATGGATCAACCGCTCCGGGTTCTTGCACTGCGCATGCGTTTCATCATATTCTTTGACTGTCGTCTAAGCATTGACCTTTGCCTTCTATGTGTTTTAGGCAACAGACAGATCTATCCTCCACTGTTACGTTTTGCAAATTGTATTCTCTGAAGAATGTGTTAAAATTATATTTTATTTATTATTAACCCTTCGACAGCGGTCTATGTGCTTGGAATCGAGACAAACACGCGAACGCCTATGGGCGGCAGTCGCACACGGTGAACGGCCATCCATATCGCAGGTAGCGCCATCTCTGTTAAAAGCCTGGAACTAAGTAGCGGAGGGCACTTGACGCCACCTCTATGAGGAGGCCAGAACTGAGTAGCGGAGAGACACTTAGCGCCATCTCTGACAGAAACGCGGAACAAAGTTGTGGTTCCAACGCCATCTCCTGTGACAATTCGGATCTGAACAACGACATGCCGCTCGTGGCGCCCCTCGCGGATTTTTCTGTAAATAATCGGGTCTGTTCGTCAGAGATGACGTCACTTGCGGCAACCAGTTTGCGGGCTTTTGTCAGAGATGGCACCAGTTGCACCGCCTCTTAGTTCCGGGCTTCTATCAGGGATGGCGCCACGTATAGTATAGGGCGGGTCGAACGCTGTATGCTGCCGGGCTATGGTAGCACGTAGAGTGCCATTGCAGCGAACGCCTATAGGCGTTAGCAGTGCGTGGTGAGCAGTTTTGTCAAGCGTCTGCAGGTGACAGGTGCAAAGGGTTAATTCTAATCACGGACGAGGTACAGAATAGAAGCTAGTATTAAATACAAAACAGTTTTCGGTTATGAATATTATGAAACCTAATAAGCGCTCTGGATTAAAAGTCATTGACATACTAAATGCATAGCGCATTGCCATAGCTGAATTTGAATTAGATATTCCGAATCTCCCTAAAAATAAATAATATTGCAATTAATATTTTAATTGTCAAACAGACCCGAATGAGCGAGTGTATATGATGTATGTATGTGTATATGACGCAGAGTGGGAGTAGGCCGCAGTGGGGCTGTGCTCCGGATGGTCATCACTGGACTAGACACTTTTACTCCTTATTAATAAATCAAATGTTTATTTAGATAATTATTCGAATGGGTTAAGGTCAGTTCAGGGGCAAAAGAAACGAACGGCTTGTCGAATAACTTTAGATTTATTTATTTACTCAAATGGAAGGCAATCGATAAATTTGCAACAAATAAAAATAAATAACACTCTCTCTAGCAATAATTACGTGATCGTTACTTAAACGTACATCATTACAATAAATTCATAGATACTTAACAAAACTTATACCTTTTTTATATCCTTTCGCATGCTCATACAAAATATGTGTGATTGTATGTGTGTGTGTGTGGTTCTGTCCGCGCGTGCGCGACTTATTGTTTCGCATTTTTTTTTTTCGTTTCTTTGTTGTTTCTCAAAGTGCGGGTCGCACTTCTATAGCGTGGTTACATTTTCACGAAACCACTAAACACGGACGAGCGTCCAGTTTCGAAAAATTCACCTAATCGCTTGCATCTTTTTTTTTTTATCGTTTGCTTGTACATATATGTGTATATATATACACGTATTTTTTTTCGTTCAAAACGCGCAACCCTCCGATACACTCTCACACGCTCGATTATTACAAACGAATTTATTATTACACTTTCACGCGTCTCACGACAGACTACCAGATTCGCACAGCCTGACAAATCAATCAATCGATCATCGATAGATATGATTCGAAGAAGGTGAATTATTACAATAATTAATTACAAAGGATTGCCAAGCAACGAGACTTGCTGCGACACGTTACAAAGAGAAAACGAGAGACAGAGGAAAGAAATAGAAGAGGAAGGAAGAAAAACGAGCGATCGTACCGCCGTATGCCGTTGAATCATGGATTTGCTTGTTCGCCGTTCATTCGTTATAATTTTGATTGACAGACCCAATCGGCAGTTAATTAGAACAGTGCTGAGCACATGTAAAAGCTTTTACAACCTCTGCTGTTCTTTGTTACGCTCTATTATTAAAAGCCAGAAACCTATAGTAGAGACACCAGATACTGCTTACTCAAGGTCATCCCCCACTACTCCTGATTAACGTCAGGCATAATACAGTATATCACCGTCTAAAGTAACAGATAAATCCATAAATTCCAAAATATCATACGTACGCTATTAATTTTCATTTCTCTGATTACTGGAGTCTTTCTTATAGGAACCCTATTTTCATACTTTGTGTCAACTTCGTATAATACGTAATTCATGAAACGCAAAACATGTCCCCATGTTACAAACTGTTCTACTTTTGCGATTTCACAAGGACCTTTAATTTTCCCTGAATCCTGTGTCTCTTTTCCTTTCATTGCAAAGATATGGAGTGATCTGTCGCTGAGTGACCTTGAACAGTCAGTATCACGTGGCCCAACTATATCTCCTTGCTGGACAATCATTAACCCTTCGACTGCGGTCTGCTTGCAACCGAGTCGAACGCTGCGCGCGGGTGAGCTGCAGTAGCACGCAATGAGCCATTGCGCCGAACGCCCATGGGCGTCGGCAGTACACGGTGACCGACTCTGTCAAGCGCCTATAGACACCAATCGCAGTCAAAGGGTTAATAAAGTGAACCTCCTAAAAAAAGTTCATGAACAGCACTATCCTAAATTCTCTCGAGTGAACCAGCTCTCCTTCGCACACGGCCGGTACTCTCGACTCTCTAGCTCGCGTATGATACAATATTTTACAAACACGATAAAAACTCTTTATTGTCATGGCAACGGGGGGATGGTACACGATTCGTACGACGAAGCGATACGCGGCTGGCAAGGGAATTTTTGGCACGATTCTCTAAACCCCGATCACGCACCATGTTCCCATGTTTCTCTTCTGTCGAGTTGGGAGTAAATGCAGAGTTAGTAGCGTGGTTGCGAAGCGATTGCTCAAAGATCAAATCGAAGGGGAGAACCGAGGGGTATCGATGTCGATCTAAATGCAAGGGTACGAAATGGATCTCGTCGAACGTTGCTCAGCTTTTGACCTTGATCTTTTACTATGTTTCTTAAAAGACAGAGTTCTGTGCCTCTGTCTGTCGGAATCACTGCTGCAGAGACGTCCATATTCGGTGCTCAAAGTCGTACGTCTGGAAGTTTCGAGTTTTCATTTTTGGTCTAATGTAGCAATGTTTACGTGTTCTGCTTCACTTCTATAGTGCACACATTTAATCTATATTGATACTGGAGAGAGAACCTTGACGTCCAATAGCCAGGTGTACATTGTTTTTCTTAGAAATTTCAGAATTTTTTGATTTGCAAATATTGAGTTGAGCCATTAATAACTTCCCATTTGTCCTGTTAAATTTATTACTTAATTTATTAAAACATACTCTTCTGCCGCTTCTGCAGCATATCTGAGTTTCAGGGATGATTATCTAATATGAATACAAATTTCTCAAACAAAGGTCTAGGTGAACCATTTGATTTTTTAAAAAGAAAAAATATCTGTTATGTATAGGAAGTTATTTCTGACTCAACCTAATATAATTCTAGAAAACTGAATTATTTTTAAAGTCAAAAGACCCTAAAGAAGACCTTGTACCGCAGACGTATAACCTTCAGCGACCCAATTTGACAGTCTCTGCCACAGTAAGCGTGTTAATCGTGCACTGGGTGAGAAAGTGGTTAGTTTCGCCTGGGAACAGCCGCGAATCGGGAAAAATACACACTTCTACCGAGGAACATGGTGTCTCGAGGCCCACGGGATGTTTCTTCTATAGCGCGTGAACGTTTGGAATGTTGCATGCTTTTGCTGCTCCTTTGTGCGACATGGGATGAACGATGACTGTACGATTTCGCTTGCCAAGTGCCACTTTCCATCGTGAAAACAAGGGACCACGCCTAATCTAACCGAATCGGGAGTAAAAGCCTCCCCGCACCGTGCAGTCCTCGCTTAAAATTCGAAGAAAATTCGTTTCCACGGATAAAACAGCGTTACACTTAGAACAATATTCATTAAAATCGTTTTGAAGAATGCTGCGACGGTGCAGGGATGCTTCGCGATTCGTTTACAATCGATCGTTTCCGAGGATCCATAGATCTACCGGGGGTTTGATTAGCACCATCGCTGATTACCAAACTGCGACTGTTTATGCAGTTTAACATATCCATCTTGTGTAATATATTCTCATTTTGAGAAGTGACCACAGTGAAAGGTATGGAAATCTTTGGAAAACAGAAAAGAATTATTTTTGAAGCTCCATTTCTTGATCCGTACAAAACATGTGAATAGTAGAAAACGAAAATGTATGTTTGCATAAACATTCACAGTTCACCGACTGATACGTTGATACCGTTTCCACGCACTCATACTTTCATGCAGATACATACTTTCTTTCCTTCGATACCGATCCAGGCAGTGCGATCCTTTATCAATACATCAATCCACGAAGCTAATTTTTCTGTTACAAATATGCTAGACGCGATTTTCTTCCGCCATTATTTGTTGAGTACTTTCTATTCAACTTATATGAAATACAACCAAATTTTATTTGTCACTTTCTTATACATGAATCGAAATAACTGCATTCAAATGATCGACTTGATTCGAACGCTATATTAAAACAGAAGCAGTTTTGCTTCTGAGGATTTTGAAAAACTAATTTTCTTGCACAGCGGATTCACAGAAAAGCGCGTCGCGCGTAGCTTCGTTCAGTTGTTGCATGTTTGGATACATGGAATGTCACAAAAACAACAAAAAGAATCTCGAAGGGGGCTGGGGGAGAGAGAAAAGAAAGAGGAGAACCGCACGGTAGCCTGGATGGTCGGTACACTTCGATTAATCGCAGTCATTCCGTGATTATGCGATTACTGTTTCGAATACGTATAACGTGTAACCTCTAACATCACATGCTCTGGCTTGGAAAAATTATAGTTAGCCGTACGGGAAAGCCGTCTCCAATTCATTTGTTTTTTGTTCTTCGCAACAGTGATCTCATAGATATGCTCGTCGACAAAAATTGAGAATGAAAGGAAGTCAGCATGTTCTGTAATTAAAAAGAAGAAAAGGATGCTGTGCAAACATGTAGATGTAAATACTTTGCTAGAAAATTATAATAAAAATATGATCTGTGAAGAACTGTTCTTATATGGAACAGGGTAAGAATAGTTCAATGATAGTTGTTCAATGTTGATGCAGATGTATTAGCTACTGGACATAAAAGTCTAAACAAAGAATTAATAATGTATTCATTAAAATAAAACAGAATTACATTGGCAAAACTGGCCAACACTTTGAAATGGTACAGCATACAACACTGTGTGCTTAATGAAAGTTTCCTTGATTGCAGTGCAAACAGTTTAGATAAATATAATAGTATAGAACTACCTTTAAATCGTATCACACTAATTTATATTTTATCTTCCTCTTATAATTGTTGAATAAAATAAAGTCTCATAAGATCTATGTTCACACAACATGTTTACTTATTTCTATTCATAGAACATGCTGACATAGTTTGATACAACCTGGGACAGTCTATGCATCACCCAATAATGCAGACACATCAAGGCTGTTCAAAGTACTATACAAGCGGATAAAAATCATGTATCGATTCAAGAGTGACTATTCTGTTCCTAAATCTTTGTCGACAAACATACTCTTACAATCGTCACGTTGTTATCAAATTCCCACAGATGTATCATGCAATCACATTGCAATCGAATGTGTCTGTTCTTCGGTATTGGAGAGGGGGGAAGATAGGTAGAAGCGTACGAGGAAAGACCAGATTTTCCCCGATATTCCTGCCGTAACACACACGCTATTCGCAGTTATTAAAAGTCAAGCAACACACGAGTGGATAGTAAAAACTAGCTAAAACCGTCGCAGGGAGATTCTTTGGAGAATTTTGAAGACACCATCGTTGTATTGTTTTCGGTCGCGAGACGCGTACGTTCGTTCTAAAACGCCGTTGGCTGGCTACTGACCGAAGAAGACCGGAAGTGCACGTGCGCCGTGCAACGAAACTCCTCCGATCGCTTCGTGTGCTCGCCGAGGAGCAACTTTCCTCTCTTCGGGATCGTGCGCCCTCTTCTTCTCGACTCACCTACGAATTTCGATCGTGAAAATTGTACAGCTACTTCGACGTTCCAGTTCTCGTAAGTACGTTCTTGAAGAAAACGCGTCGGAGGCAAGCATCCGCGAAACGATTCGTAAAAATGCACCGAACAGTCACAGACTAATCACAACACTCGCGTACCACTCGCAGACCAGTCATTTCTGCGTTTTCAAGGTCATTCGTGTCCTGGTTAAGTACACAAAGCCGAGCACCACGGGGAAAGCCCGTGCCAGGTCGCCAGGTCGATCGTATCTCAGGTCAACGACAGGTCGGAGGATATCCTGAAGTCGGAGTCCTCTATGTTGAAGAGATCGAAAGGATCCTGGCTGCTGGCCAACAGCGGGTCGTACATGTCTGTTCCCGATGACAGACTCGTCGGCGGCGCTGGCTGATGATTCGACATCGTCGTGGAAGCCGTTGGAGGAGACTGAGGCATCAGGGAGTCCAGCCAATCGGGATCGTCCATGTCCATTGGCATGTCTCCTATATCCATCAGCTCCTGCTGCGCCCCCATTCTGACGCCAAGGTCGCACTCCAGTTGGCCAAAGTCCATCGTGTCCAGGGTCTCTAGATCCAACCCTAGCTCCTGGAATAAGAAAAGGACAAACTTATTGACAATACATCTGAGCAACTGACGAACCTTGGATTCGGTTGGATCGTACGCTCACCCTAAGGTCCAAGTTAGCGTTGTCAGAAGACGTGACTTCTTGAGGGGGTTGAGGATCGGGTGACGACTGCTGAGCCGACTGAGGACTCAGAAGCATGGCTGCGTCCAGTTCAGCTTCGGACGTGAGCAGATCGGTGGTGAAGGACGAGATCTCCTCCTGCTGCTGCAGCTGTTGCAGTGCGGAGGGCAGCTGAATGGAGAAGGTCGCCAAGGGCAAAGGAGGCGGTGGCGGCGGTGCTGGGGCTGGAGAACTCACGCAATCGCTCTGGGAAACCTCCATCGCTATGGGGCTGATCGGACTGATTGGACTAGCAGCGGTGAACACCAGCGAATGAGTTTGACTGTCGGCTGGCGCGGTGAACACGAGGTTCTGTTGCATCTGTCTGCTGGGAGTCGTTGGAGTCGCTGGATCCTGTGCAGCGCTGGGCGGTAACTCGCCATTTTTTATCAGGATCTCCAACACGTCGTCCACTACCTGGCTCTTGATGTGGCTCTTCTGGACAGGCTCGATTTTCACCTGAACACCGGACAATAACGATAGAGGAATTTCTATCTTGTACTGGAAGAAAACCATAAAAAGAAAAAGTTAAGATTCTCACTTTTAGAAGTTTTGCAGCTTCGTCGTATTGAGGCGGAGGCGGCTTGACATCCTCAGAATTGACAGTCTGCTGCTGTTGATGTTGTTGGTGCTGTTGAGCGTGCGCCTGCGCCACCAGAGCACCGAGCAACGAACCATTCAGCTTGGCAGGCTTGGCCAAATTTAGAACAATAGCGGTGGGTATCTGCACGGTAGCACTGTTCTTCACCTGGTTCTTTTTATTGTTAATTGCGGTAAGAGTCGAAGAATCCAAAACGGCGGCGTTGTTGGGCTGTGCCTGCAAGAACGCAGCAAGACTGGCCTTTGCGTTCAGCTGCTGGAAGGTTGCATGTTGCTGCTGCTGCTGCTGCTGCTGAGACTGCTGTTGATTCTGTTGCTGCTGCTGCTGTTGCTGCTGCTGCTGCTGTTGTTGCAGATGCTGTAGCTGTTGCAAGTGCAACGCCAACTGCTGTTGCTGCATCTTGTTCTGTATGTGTTGCTGGAGCACCAGTTTTTCAGCGTGAACAGTAGTGGGCTGGGTCTGACGGATTTGCTGCAGCTGCTGCTGCGACTTGTACAGCTCACGCTGCAGCTCCTCTATCCGCTTTCTCTGCTCTTTGATTATGTCGTCGCCTGAAACACGGACTACGTCGTGAAAACACCCACGTGTGTTGTGTTCCAAAAACATTTGTCTAAACGTTTTAACGCTTCAACGTTCAGAGAACACATTTTGTAATGATGAAACGAGGTAGATAGGGTACCTAGCGGACTGGATGGATAATCGTGTTCGCTGCCATGCGGAGAATCCAGTCGGGGACTGTTAGGTTCGTCCTTCACGGCGGAGCCAGGACTCTTGGCATGGGAGCTGGACTCGTCGGATGTCACAGGTCCTGGAGTGTCCATCAGTATGTGACCCATGTGCGTCACGTGCGGCCCATTCGAGCTGGACGTCGAATTATTGCTGGACGACTCCGTGAAAGGCTTTAATCTTTCGATCAGCTGAGGCTTCGACCCAGACACCGGCAAGTTTCGACGTTTCAGCTCCACTTTGAGATCGCTTACTGAAAGGACATCGTGTAATTTGGTTAGCCAGATTCATTAGTCTGTTGCTTTGGAACCTTCTTAAAACTATAGGTCCTCTAACTGATTACCAGGCCATAGCAGTTATTGCTGTGCTATGTACAGAAGAAGACGAAGAAGAGTCGTTACTTTTTACAGAAACTCACCTTTCATGTCCTCCAGCTTGCCCAAGGGCCTCAATGGGGGCTGCTCCGAGGGGTTGTTCGAGGAGTTCGATGGCGCAGGACTCGGAGCGTTCACGCTGCTACCGCTGATACTTCCGGCGTCGCTAGCGCCGCTGCTGTTCAAGGACAATGGCTTCTGCGCCGCCGGTAGTATGATCTGGGGGTACTGTACACGAAGAAACAAGATTGAGCAACCACCAAACGCTTCACACTTTCGTTCCAACTATGTTAATCGCGTCAGACAGATGTTTGAATTGGTTGACAGCAAACTTTGATCTGACACGAACGCTGAATCATTCCAGGGACTACTGTTTTTAGTGTTCATAAACTATGAAACAAGCGGCTGAATTATGTATGGACCGGATTTTTCGTACTGACATTATATTTGCACGGACACGTCGTAAATTTAGACGCAATAACGTAATCGCTATGCAAATTATCAGGAGAAAGTCAGCTAACGAGACACGTCCGGTAGAGATTCGCTAACGACCAAGGAAAGTGAACGCAATACGACATTTCTATTTGCCTAACGTCTATTTGCTTTCTTCGCTCGTGGACACTCTTATCGAAGTGAACGGTACCTTGTGCTGCCATTCGAGCTGCCACTGGAGGAACAGTTGCTGTTGCTGAAGCAGCAACTCGTAGCTCGTCTCGCCGGGAGGCGCAGAACCGAGGCCGGAAGTCGTGGACGAGACGGACGTCTTCTGCGCGTTTGGCGGGCCCTGGAACAATAAATTACTCACTATTATCGTCGTCCCGAAAGTTATTGCATTCTACAGCCTATAGTCGAACCGGCGAAAGGAGGAACTTGAGACCAGTTAGGTGTCCTGTTGAGAAGAAATTTTTATTCGCTCAGCTTCTTGACTAATGCTTTCAACGATCAGATTTTTAGTGATAGAGTTGTTAAGTAAGAATTCTACACCAATACACTTTTCTTAGTAAGTATGTACATTTATTGCATAAATAATAAAATCCAGATGAGGTGAACATCCACATTAATAAAATCGTAGCGTTTCTAAGACCTTGCATGAAAAAGTTCCCGATACTTCCCTGACAGTGTTCAAGACAGAGTGATGTCTCTTTCTTGAGTAACTTCTTTCACCGGCGTGACTATAGTCAAAAGACGGAGAACAATGTCTTATCAAGCGCTTTGAGAGTTTTCACATTCCTCGTGAGACAATCTGATGCTTGAAGGTCTGAAATGCTTCGTTTGGAGAAGAATGCGAGGCATTCTCGTTCTGAACGCAAAAATCGAGTTAGCTCGAAGAGGATGGAGCGGAGGATGCACGAGTGATAAATGATACATCAAGATGTTTTCTGCGCCCTCATTTGCACGCCCATTCCCAGCTCGCTTTCACGCCATATCCCGAATGTTTTGGGAGCGTGGCCGGGCCCCTGGCACCTATCGCTTCCTCCTGGACCCTCTGGGCCCCTCTGGCACCTATCCGTTCCCCGTGGGCCCCCTCGGACCCTTGGATTCGCCGCTCCCTGGCTTCCTCGCTCTTAGGTGCAATTAGCGCTCGAATTACTCAGAGCTAACGAGGTGGGCCCTGGGCCCTTCGAGAGATCGCGAGAGTTAATCACCCGATACGATCTCTTTCGAGCTTCTCTCTTTCGTGACGGAGGGAGAGGGACGGAGAGGAGCTTCCTCGCGAGCTACGGGAGCTGAGATTTACCAGCCAGTTTTTACTTTGCCTTCTTCTGCTCTTCTCCCCCGCCATCCTGCTCCTTTTTTTTCTCCGCTCAGTCCTCGTCCACTTTCTTTTCTCCTGTTTGTCCTCTTTTTTTTTGCTCCCGCGATATTCTTTTGTTCGTCTTGTTTTCTCTTTGTCCCTGCTCGGTTTCGTCTTCTTCCCTGGCTGTCTTTTTGTTTCAGGTCTTTTCGTATCTTATGAATTCTGTGATGCATCGTTGTGTTGGGGGAGTAAGTGGTACACGGTGACGATTGTGTGTGCCGTTTTCATGATGCTTATAAGTCGGATTTGAACGTAAACTTTGGGACACCCGGTAAATTTCGCCCGAAGAATCTGCACCTTGCGAGGATAAAATGTTGCGAATGACAGGGCAGAGTATAAATGGAAACGAGAGTGAAAGTAGCAGGAATTGTCCCTTATTTCCTCGTTTCGATCCTGATGTATCGTTAAACCAATCGTAAATAGCTGTATTCCAATTCAATTAGGCGTACAATATTTCAGTACGTGACAATTTTAGGGTAGTACCTTGCATACACACGTTTGTACGCTTACATTTTTTAAAATTCAAATATTATTGGCAAAAATAGGCCAAATGGCCACGTAAGTCTTTATTTTTTTCATACGTTTCTGAAACTTCTTCAGTGTTTTCTTTTTCAGGCAATAGTTACAAACTTATACTGAACAAATATAATTTTTGTTCTGGTCACTAAATTTCACATAAACCTTGAAGCAATTATGGAATCATTGTCTGATGTAACAAATTTTACTTTGTATGATATTTTATGCACGGTGTACCCAAAACAGCGAACACTATAGCAGAGATAAGTAATATTGGGCCGTTCATGGCCATTAAACAATTTCCTACTTTTACTATCACTGAATTTCATCCGAATTATTTAGACAACGTATCGCATTAACAAGCATATGTAAAATTATAAATTTGATGATGATGCACACTATAATTTACAATCAAAGAAGCGACCTTCTGATGTCTTACTTTGGTTTGATTAATGACATTTTGCATTTCTTTCGTACAGATGTACACTTGTACCACTTTTGCAGTTCACACTCTTCTCACGCCAAATGGCCTTCAATAAACCTCATCTTTTAATTTAATTCTGCACCAGATAAATCAAACTACACACTGGTCCAACGGGTGCTAGGTGTACATCTTAGAAAAAGTAACACAACATTCAAAAAGTATAATACACACAGAAGTATGCAATGCAAATTAACTGGGCTGTTTCTCACAGACTCCAAACTACTGTCTTCACGCTTGAAAATACCCAGTATAATAAATAAAAAAAGAAACACTCAAGTGTCCTAACGCTGTTATACGGCAATGCATGTGACTGGATCGGTTCCATCAGCATGCACCGTACGATCAAGATCAAAAGAAGGTTGCAACTTACTTTGTACTCGTGAAACTTGATGGTACGGGTTTTCGGTTGGCTCTTGGTCTTCGACTTCTTCCTGTTCTTATCCTTGCCCGGCGCGTCGCTCCTCTGACACGTGGACGCAGCTATCGGGCTCGGTTGCGGCCTCGGGGTAATGGCGGCCGGTGGTGGTGCCGGGGGCGACGCTATCGAGATATTGGAAAGGGGGCTTAAGCTGGACGTGGTGGAGCCCAAGGACATCGGACTGGGCGCCGGCGCCAGTGGAAGGAGGGTCGTCGATGGACCGTTCGTCTGACTCGCCTGTTAACAGAGATCGTTGCTTTTTTTCACCATGGAATCCTCGATTAATCAGCCTACACCGGCTGGTCACCAATTTATGACCTCCACTTAACGTCCAACGTAAATCTATTTTTGCCCCGGTCTCTGACGTTTCTTCTGAGCCGCGTGTCTTTAATATCGGCATTCCCTGAATGTCCCGCTTTTTTTCCGTTCCAGGACACTTCTGTCGCCTATTTGTCAAGGCTACGCTCGAGAGTTATACGATCCCGAAGGCTCACCTGAGTGGAGGCATGCTGTTGGCCGTGTTGAGCCTGCTGCTGAGACTGTTGCTGCTGCTGCTGCTGCTGCTGGGAGCCGACCACGGTGTTGCATAATTCGGCGAACGTTTGTATCGTCGACTCGCTGGACGCTTGCTGGAAGACCGGTGACGTTGAAGAAACGACCACGGCACCGCCGGTCGTTGGAATACTAAGTGACACCGTGACGATCCCCGCGGAGGCTGCAGCGGTTTCCAAAACGTCCGACCTGGACTCCAGCTGCGGCGACGGGGCACCCTCGGAGCTCTGAGAGTCGTCCTCGAAGGTGATGTAGTGGTCAGGGTGCTGCGGTTTCGTTACTTGGCCCTCGCAGGTGGCCTTGAAGGGAATGTGGCCCTCTGAAAGCGAGTTATAACAAATATTTCAGTAACGGAAGAATTTCGAACGGTTTTCGACGTCTCTGCCTCATTGTTCACGGGAGTGAGTCGCGTTCCGGCTGATGCGCGAGGCTTATCGATCAAGATCGTGAGATGATACATGGACTGACCTTTGACCGCCCTCTCAATGGGCTCCTCCGTGTGGAGAATATTCTTCTGGATGAGCTCGAGCGGACCGGGTCGATGACTGAGCTGATCGTTCAGCTGGTCAGCTAACCTGGCCTTCTTCAGCTTGCGCTGCCTTTCGGCCAGGCTTGGATCCACGTGACCCACATCCTCGAGGATGTGCTGTCTCACCAGCTCCTCCCGACCTGGTCTCTGTTGGATTTTCGCCTTCAGCAGGTCGCCGGTTTTCGCACGCTCTAACTGCTTGCGTTGCTCGTGGAACGCTGGCGGTGTCTTCAAGGCTGTAACAAGTAGATTGTTGTTGTTTTTAGTTCCTCTGCAGGGTGTACAGTAGCAAATATTTTTTATTAGTTGTAATTCAACAGAATCAGCGGCTGTGGGTGGCTACCATTGAAAATTGTCCGCAGGGTGGTACTATAATAACTGAAGCGACAATGATTGATTTCTTCTACTGATTCACTTTGATGTCGTATATCAGTTTATTTTAGGAAACACTTGGTTCGTTATTTATTCTTCGGGTTTCTGAAAAATCTCTTTTGGACTAAGACCAATTGGAACCTGAATTTTCGTACATTCTTCACAGTCAGGTAAATCTTAAACATAGTCTTGCCAGACATTTTGCATTTCAAGTCATTATACCCTGAAAGGGAAGCGTTTCTGAACTCACATTTAGACTGTGGATGCTTGTGCAATTTAACATACCCAAATGTTTGGAAAACGTACATTTAAACCCGTGAAAACATAAAAAGTTAATTTCTTAAACATTCACAGAACAAAATACAGTTCTCTTAAAATTTCATTTTTATAGCTGCATCAACGTAAAAAATATTGAATTCTGAAAATGTATATTTGCATAAACATCCACAGTTTACTCATATTCATATAATCCATTTTCATTCTTTCACGGTGAGTTGACTACACCACCTATTTCAGACTGAGTCTGTACGAGCCTTTTATTTTAAGAGTAGCATAAGTCACTTTTTTGCTATTCTGAGATATTTCAGGTTTGGCATTTTAATGTTTCCAAAAATATTATTGCTTTCTATGAAGACACTTATTTGTTTCATAACAGATAAGATTATATTTATACGTAACCGATACAGCTTTAAATAATTTTTCCAGGGAAGTGACTTGTATCACTTTCAAAATAAGGGACTCATGTGAAGCTAAAATTAGCAAAACAAAATTCTTCAGAGAGAAACGCTTCAAAGTTCGACTAAACTTCTTAGGCTGATCGAAAATCAGCTTGTTATTAACAGTAATTTATTTTTTAATTATCACTTTCATAGATGTGTTGGTACGAATGGTACAGCCGGACAAAAAATGATTCTAACTGACTTACACCACATTGAAAATAAACGCATCGTGCACGAAGACAAAATCATCTTCGTCTTACGTTTGCAATTTAAAATTCCATCCGAAATACGAACGCCAAGAGAACTTCAACTTCGGTGGGGAGAGAGAACGCGACGACGAAGAAAGAAAGCGTGTCGCCACTTTCATCGAGCTTTCTTCGCGAGAGCGTCGATGAAGAGTCGGGGGCGAAGTCGAAAGGGCAGCCAATGTGTCTAATAAAAGAACGTGAAACGTTTGAAAAAGCGTGCTACGAAGCTTTTAGGGTGTCGCGGGACGCATGCTGCACGCATCAATTTCCGGGATGATGATGATGGGCCTCAAAGGCTCCTCCGCGTGGCGCCATTTTGGTGTCAACGTCAAACGGCCTCCTCGCTCGCATTCCTCACCACCATTAAGTTCCCCGAATAAATGATCCCCGAAGCGTTTTCACGACGTGCCCGCCGCTCCACTATTTCCGGCGCGCAGACGGCGGCCGCTTCATTACACGGAATAAAAGCTCCCCTCGTACCACCTACGGCGAACCGCCACGGAAACGTGGAAACGCGGCCTAACAGCGCCAACTCTCCCGACTCCCGTTCGATCAATTTCTCTTGAAATATCTGGATTTCGCGATCGCGCGGGGATCATCGATATTTTCGTTCCATTCAGGAAGTCATTGCGTACAGTGATTCACGAAATTGATGGAATATTCTTAGAACTGCACCGCTCTGCCATTAACCGAGTCTATTCTTTGGGCGAGATATCTCGCGGCTCCATGTCGTTTATTTGCTACTTCGGGCGAGATGTCTAGCGTGTCTTTTGTTTGCACTATTTAACAATGCTATACATAGGATATTTTGCAAAGAATGATCCTTTGATCTCGTCATCCAAAGCCAAACTCTCCGTAGCAACCTAGCGCCTAGCCAGTTGCTCCGCGCTCTTGTACTTGGAAGCATCTCCTACAGCGGAGCGGATAAAACCATTCGAAATTTTAACTGTAAATATTTTTTAATAGAGAGATTTGTGATAATATGATCTATCGGCATGCAAGGGCTCATTAAAATCTGAAACGACGAGTTCGGGAGCGCTATTGTAAGCTACCCAACCTAATACCGATTTTCTCTCCTTCTTAACGCAGGACACTGAATATCCTACCGTCTACATTTCCTATGCAGGGTCATTCTTATAGGATTACCAATAAAGTTATCGCAGGCATTGAAAGAGGTACGAAAAATTGTTCACATAGGAAATATTCTGTTCGAATGGGAACGTTCTAGGGGAGACACGATCGGTTTGTAGATGGAGGCCCTAAGGAGATTTTAAGTCATCTTCGATGTTTTAAGTGGATCCACGCAATTTTTCTACACCGGCTGATAGTGTATTTTAAGATAAGTTCAACGACCTGTGGACCAATATTATGCTCCCTTTTTAAAATCATTCAACATTTGTCTGAAATATTTTTCGATATCTGTAATATCGCTTCTCATTTGATCACCGAAGTTAAGCTACGATGGCCACGGATCGGCGCTAGAATGGGTGATCGTCTTTAATGCTTCTGTGATGCTGTTGGCAATACAGTGATTCGGAACACACTTAAAACTGTAAGTCTTCTGGCTGAATGATCATAGCAGTCGATGCTGGATTACGTACAGAGGGGAAGGAGAAGATATCTCTAAAAATTACTAAGACATTCACAATGAAAATTAACCCTTTGCACTCCAAGCAGTCTGTCAGGTACAGACAATAGCAAGCGTTCCACTCCAAGTATGCCTCTCAGTTGGTTCGTCAATTCTATCTATTAATTCTTGTATACCATGTCAAAAATGAAATATTTCTCAATACATCAAACTAACGAAATAAATTCATAAATATTTATAATTATTTCTTTTCAAATCAAAACTTATGGTTTTCAAAAATTTACACTACAAAAGTATGTTAGAGTTGCTGGTCGATCGTATCAAAAAATGCTTGGAGTGTAAAGGATTAAAGGAGCCATTCTATGTAGACAATCTATGTATACAGGTAAACCTATAGATATATCTAGGTATATAAACTTTTGTCCGCTACTGTCTATGGTTTAGAAATTCGTAATGACATGGTCTATCAACATGCAAGAGCTCAATAAAATCTGATAATGAGACAACCACTTTGGGAGCTCTGCCTGCCGGCTCGATCGGTGCAACGGCGGAGGAAATGACGGATGCAGAGATCTCTGAACGGGCGACGGAGGCAGTTCGCTTTTCAAGGAGCAGAAAAGACAGGGAGCGGCGGATTCGCGTAGGAAAGGCTAAAATTAAACGGGCGATTCGAGTCAATTAGGCCTTTCTAACGCGGCGGCGAGTGGCTCGCGCGGCTTTTGTCTCACCCACGCGTCCTGTGTGTTAGCGAAACGCCGCACGCCGGTGTATCGATCGGTCCCGTGTATTTTGCGCCACGGCCAGCTGTGACCTAATTGTCTAGTTTCTATCGAGACGAGGCATAAATCTTGCCGTTCACGATCGAACGTGAACGCTAGAACGTCCCGGTGCGCTCCTGCACCGCGATCGTAAAAATAAATGATGCCTATATCCAGCTTGGAGAACGTTTCCTACGATTCTCGTTTCGAACTACGTACACCGTGCGAGCTATCGTTCCCTTGTCTTTATACAAAAATTCCTTTGAGGCTGTAGCTTATCAGTGCTTCCTGTCTGTGGTTATTTGTAACGACTGGTCTGAATTTTTCGTTGGATTCTGTTTAAAGATAGGGTTGGGTTTCGGGTTATCCTACTGTGATCAGCCTGACAAGTGGATTCTCTTTGGGATTAAAATGCGGTGAAGGTATGAATGCGATTCTTTTGATATTTGGTTGTTTATTAGAATGTGTCTTAAGCTTGCTGTGTTTCAAATTGTATGTAAATATATTAATAGTTGATTGAGATACCGCGATTATCGTAAAACGTGTCTTTCCCGGTACAGGTGGATGGTGTGTCTTTTATACTCCCTCCCTTTTAACGGAAGTTTATTTTGTCTCTTTGAACATTGATTATAAAAACGTTTTAATAAGAGTCACATGGTACGGTTCATACAGCATTACAAGGTCTCTTCTAAATTATACAATATTCGTTCAAATCAATTTTTTTAAAATAAACTTCCATCGAAGTGCTCCCAGTTGTATGGTCCATCCTGAGCATAACATCATCTTAATAACTTTGACTCGGTCTTGTCGAAATAAAATTTGCTAACGTTGCAAGATTCTTCACCATCGCATGATGACAAGGCAGCGATTAAATATTTAAGAATGGGTGGATACACAGGAACAGTTCAGCCCTTAAAAGAAGACAATCGATTGGGAATACTGGTTTTTCACTAGCTGCTAAGGAGTCGAAGAACATGGATACTAGAGAACATTCACAGGAACACGGCTGCAGATGGTTCTCCAGTACTTGAAGCTTTTCCGGACATCTAACCCAACCTAACCCACGTGTCTAAGGCAGAGGTCTGCCGGTTGTCTTACCGATGAGCCCACCTAGCAGGTCCAGGATGAAACGCCTAACCCCTTCCGTCTCCTTTCTCTTTTTTGCACAGTGCAAAAACAAGATGACGTCAAGAAGAAAAAAATGCTTCCATCTACAAATCTTTTCTTTCAACATGTTCTTCTCGACGAAATCAAATGTCCAGGTTGGTCGATCATCATCATCGAACCTAAACGGGCTGCACATTCTCCAATCACTATAAAGCCACCTAACATTCTCGTTTTACGATTCTAGTGTTTCGCCAATTGTCCATAGCAATCGACGAGCACGCTGATGGCTCCCTTAAATCATTCGCAATCGGATGACATCTCGTTGATCCTCGTGTCGTAATCGTGATTTCGGATTTATGGTCCGTCGAATCGTCCTTGAGTGCGTCGTTAGGTTCGCCAGCAATAAACGTCGCGGTTCGTTGGATGGTGCTCAAGTTTTCGAGAATGAAACTGACAGCCTGACAGCTTTGCAAGCAACGACCGACAAGCAGGAAAAATTGCTGGATCGGCTACGTTTGTATCATGATTAGAAAAAGTGTTAACTGCAGGTAGTCTGATTAAATTCTTTTATTTCACATGTAGCAATTTGCAACAATTTAGAGCAGACATTGACAACCATATTAAAAAATTCCATCATATCATACAATCCTGATCATCGACACCATCAGGGATAAAAAGATTGTTACTACAGCATTACTAAAATATTAAACATGCTCGGCATTTAATAAAGATTATGAATTACTCGATTAAACAAATTTCTATATACCAGTGTCACTCAACACATTAATATCAAACAAATGAAAGAAACTCATGAGGACTAAATAGTCGCGAGTATAGAGCTTTTATCAACTCATGTAATATCAAACTTATTTTAAATGCATATAAAATATTATCCGATTTTGTTTTGTAAAAACTGCACTGTGTATGTAGTGGAATCCGAGGGATGTACCTTGTTTCGAATTTTTCCATAATATTTTTACTATATTCGACAAGTTTTAAAACAGCAAATTCCTGGATCTCACCGTTGAATTCTATTTAATATTTTTCGTTTTTGTTCATTCACGCTACTATACTCGACGTTAATTAACAATAACAAAGATGCAATAGACAATAAAGACGTGACGATAATAATTAAATATGACAAATAAAAATTGTGTCCATGTTTGTCTGTGAGACACCCTGCATAACCTTGACATTAATTTTGAAATCTACGTGAAATGACTTGTCTTGAAACAATAGACATTTATTGAAGACGGGATCAGAGAACTGTGGAAGCAGTTGGGAAAGAATAATAAAGTTAATATATTATTAGATGAAGTAATATTTAAAAACGACGGAATTTATGGGACGACCTGATACGTGAATCGTCGGGGCTGATTTCAAAGTAGCTTGTTAAGCGCCGGATTTAGAATCCGAGCTGTTCCATTGTGGACGAGACGCTGCGAATCCGCGTGGGCGTGATCCAGCGTATTGTATAATAACCGGGCGTCCGGAAAATTTCGTTGATTACGCAATCGTTTCCGCTGTAACCCTCGAACACGAATTCTTTCGTACCGAATATTTTTTATTCGATTTTTAAGACAATTCAAATGGATCAGAATATCCAAAAAATGACGAATTGACTTTTCTTTCATATGGGGTGAGTTTGAAATTCTCACCGAATTTGCAGGCGTTAAAATTTACAAAGTAGCTCCGATTAATGTATCAGGTTGATCGACAAATTTTGTCCAATTTTCTGAATAAAATTTCAATTTCTTATTAATAAAACTAATTTACGTTTTAATTTCTTCCATATTGTTCACGATTTTCTATGACTGTACTTTGTCTGTCAGATAGCTTATCTATGCTTCTCAAATAAATAATGTTAAGAAGTACTTGTTAGCTTAATTTTTATAAACTAGTTCATGCATCATGTTTTTTTGAAACTTGCAAGGGAAACTACCCAAATGGTCGTCTCAGATTTTAATGAGCTTTTTGCATGGTGGTAGATTATGTTATTACAAATCTCCCTATAGTCTTGGGCATAGACAGTCAATAACTCAAACGATATTTAATGTTAATATTGCTGTGGAAAAAGGATATTTCACGTGCATCAATCTCATACATTTCCTCGGTAACCATTTTGTTAGCATTTTCCTCGTCGAAAAAAAGAGATTCACGCGTGATTCGTGGAAACACGTTTGCCGAAACTCAGGGCAGCGCAGCAACGCGAAATTAATCGCGCGTCGTAAACAGATTTACAACATCATCGCGAGCTGCTTCTCCGAAAAAACCATTACATCGGTCCCGTGTGCGATATCTTCGGCTCTTGGGAGCTGTAAACGAATGAACCCCATGGAACGAAAGTATATGCAACGAATCGTGAAAAACAGAGTCGACGTGAAGGTTGTTGAACGTCGTGTAAAATTTAAAAGCATTCCTGTTGATCTTCGGACACTTCGGTGAACGTAGAGCTCTTCCAGGTCATTCTAGCAATTTATGTGTTTATTAACATCTGTATTGTGGTTATTGTTGAGGCGCCATGACACAGTTTACTCCATAATAACACTGTTACGACCTAGGCAGGCGAAATAGTCCTCAAGGATTTAGGAAGTTATTGCGTAGAGCTTATTATGAGGAGTAAATTGTTTTATTAATACTGAGAGACTCGAACATCGTTAATCTCTCTAATTCAATAGAAACTGACGTATCATATGCTCATAAAACGGTACTGTAGTAAATAAAGAGCCTTTGGACTCAGCATTCCGCCTCTTGCCAAACCGCATCTGCGTATCCTGGCTAGAGCTCTAGCTACAAGGAGCTAGGGTTTTTCCAAGTAACCCTGACCAGTGATTGACGCGCCTAGTATAAAATATGTCTGTAGATATTGAGCATTTTTGTATGTAGGAAGACACCGAAATAACTATGATTATTGCTTATTATAGAAAACCACGGACAAGTCTCGTCTCTAACAAGTCACCCTATAATTTCTCAGCATACATATTTCTGCACACACAATTCGATTTTAATGATCCTCTGAAAGTGTCATAGTGCAAACTTTTAAATAACTGGTACTCAAGTTCATCTAGTATTTGTAACGCATTGAATCAAATTCTGAATCACGAGTGTGACTCGTTATTGTAAGGCAAGGGGTTAACGACAACAGGGTGTTCCAAAAGGAGTTTATGCGGTAGCTTGTGTCTCTGATGAAATTATTCGTGTGCTATATGATTTCAATCGATTCTCGATATTTTCTGGGAAAGCGATCCGTATTATATCAGGTTGATTCACGAAACAATTTCTAATTTATCGTTTCACATTTATTAGATAATTTTTGGCTCTTCTACAGTACGAGTGTCAGGGACGCTATCCTCTGACATAAAGCATAAATCAACAGCCTGGATGAGCCAGTTGACTTTACAGACAGAAAACCAGACGCTATCTATCAAAAGTTAACAACCTCGTCCTATTATACTGAAATGAAACAAGTGAAAGAATAAAGCACACGGAAACAGAGAGAAAAAAATATCAGAGGCTCATCCGTAAACGCTACTATCAAACCTACCCCAAATTGAGCCTCACGAATGACCCCAAGCTGAACTAAAAAATTTTCCAGTATTCTAGAGACAAGAAACTCCGTGACAGCGAACGTTCGGGTAAAAAGGATGACACACTGCGGGACAATTAAGCGAGCACGACAATTCGAGGTAGTTTAGGATGTCTCTGATGCGGCAGTTGCTTCCTTTATAGGAGGTTCGTCGAGCCATCACGGGTAATCGCTAGGTAATTAAGTTGTAAGTGGATTAATCGAGCGTGGCCGTGGACGAAAAAACCGGCATCCGCTGACGAACTCGTTAAATCTAACTCGTCGACCGAATAAATTTGTCCTAGCACGATCAGGATCGTTCCCTTCGCTTTTACTGGCCACTAAATACCAAGTTCGTCGCGTTTTTCTCCTCTTTGTCGGCTTTTATTGCACTACGCTTTCTCTCTCTCTCCCTCCCTCTCTCTCTCTCTCTCTCTCTCTCTCTCTCTCTCTTTCTCTCTTTCTTTCAGGCTACTGCTCTTTCGACTCTTTAGCCGCGAGATGATTTTACGCCGAGGCCTAATTGAATTTACGTTTAACGAGTGCTCCTTTTTCGAATCTCTCGATCTTTACGACCGTCACTTCGTCACTTAGTTGCCGTTTTCCAACGAGGGAACAGCTTCCGACACGCGGACGCTTTTAGACACGAAAACGGTGTCCGATGTCGTTAACAGAAGTGTCGAAACGGAGCACGGAGTTCCGATACACTGGATATCTCGTTAAATCGCTCGTTTCGATTAAATTACCCGGGAGTTCTCCATTTTTTCGACGCTCGAGCGGATTAGAATCGACGTTCGTTAGAGTAAATCTGTCGACCGTGTAACTGACAGAGGATAACACGAGCAAAGCTCAGGACAACCGAGTTTCCAACGATGAGGTTTATTTGAAAATTGGAATTTCCATTCAAATAGCGTGTTTCAATGTGTCGTCGTATGCATGGCAATTTTTACTGTGGCAGTTAACTTGTTAAAGAAAAACACGATGTCTTGGATTAGCTGTGTCTCTAAAATTAGCGTCAGCGATCTTTAACCCTTTGCTTTATGATTTTTCTCTCGTTTTTGTATAATAAAGTTCACTATTCTTTAACTATCTCATCTCGTAACTCTGAAAGTCAAATGTGTTGTAGTGAAAAATTTTAACGAATTGATACACAAGGGGAACCACTACATATTAATATCATATCAATCATATTCTGTGTCACGAGTGTGACTCGTTGTTATAAAGCAAGTGGTTAAATAATCGTTAAATTATTTCGAATTACACACCAGTCTGTAATAATCTGAGTGTGCGCTGATAAAGTAGGAATATTAACATGACTTAAGAATTGAAAATGAGCTAGAATAAATCAGAGTTAGCCTAAAAATTGTTCTAAACGACATAAGTGCTCGAGGAGAGTATTAAGACGCCTTAACACCGTTGACTTAATAAGTGTTAACTAAATCGAATACCATATTTTGTCTAAAGAAATTTGTATCACGTAAAACACACATCCAAATTATGCTCTTTATACTCATAAAATTACTTTTTATTAATGTATAATGATAATGATACTTACGTGGCATGATACCTTGCGCAACCAGCTGATTGATCGGTCGCCTCAGCATAAGCTTCACCTTCAACGCTGCAACAAAAAGAAGAAACATTCCCTTTACAATACCGTCTCCGTTTTCTCCACATGATAATTTAAAATAATTCGCATTAATTTCATTTGAGACACGTTTACAAAGCAAAAAATAAACGACATCGAGGCTCGAGATGTCTCGCCACCGGTGGCCCACGTTCCAATTTTAATTTCGTCAAACAATTGATTGCCTCAACGAAATTTTAAGTTGGATCTATATTACAATGATAGTAGAAAATAATAGGTACATTATGAAATAAATAAATATGTATATATTCAACGATAAACGTTAATAAACAGGTATTTTCGAGTGTCTGACTAGTTGCAGGATTTTCCACTGCGGCGCTTAACGCGCTAATAAATTACTGTAAGTAGGTGAACACTATCTTCGTCAGTTTTACCAAAGAATATATTCATCATCACTTAACTGCGGATATCTGTGCAATTTGATGTATCCAAATTGATACACGATGGACATTTGATAACTTAGCAAAATAAAAATGACATATTCTGAAGATTTCCAGCAGCAGATGCAGTCTTCTTAAAATTTCATTCATTTAACTGCATTAACACAGAAAATATGGAAGTCTAAAATTGTATATTTGCATAAACATCGGCAGTCTCATCATAGCCATCGCTAGTAACCAAGCAGTTGACTTGACGTTAAACAATCATTAAAAAAAAGAAAACAACCGCGAACAGTATCTCCAAGCCTGAGGCTGTTCCTCGAACGAAGTGCACTCTTAAAAATTACATTTTCACAGTTGGGGTGGTTCTGCTTCCGCAGAATTTCCACGGAACCGCATCGACAGCCGCAGAATCTCACTCGAGGTTCTATAAAAATCGCCGGAGGCTGATCAAAGTTCACGTCATCCCCGGAGGATTTCTCGGTAGACGATATTTTCTTTCCGCATGCCGAATAAGCTGTTCCATATGGCGAGATTCTGTCGGTGGGGTCGACAGAAAAAAAAAAAATAACACACGGAAGGATGGAAAAAGCGCGTCCCTTCTTTCCACCGGCTGGTTAATTGGACCAACCGCACGCGTTGCGGTTTCCTCAATTTTTGGGCCTGATAATTAAACACCGACACGCGACGCGCGACCACATAAATTACTCGACTCTTTCATTTTATTATCGCCTCCCGCCAATGTTACCAGGCTTAACGGTATTTTCGTAACAGTGTCGCCGATGTTTTTCTTCTCGATCCTACCTGTATCTCACCTGCTACCTGAAAAGTTTATCTCGAACGTGTCTCGCCGCTCGGCCCGCTCTTAAATGGCATGCGGTCCGTACGGAGAATCGGTTTAATTTTCGATGAAATCCGTCTCTCGATGCGGTACAAGGGACATGTGTTTTTTACTTGTCGGTTTATTCGAACATTTCGGGGGTGAGGGCGATGTTGGTTGACTTGAGAAATTATTCATATCGATTATTAATAGAAAATTATTTAAATACGTTAATTTTTAATTTGGTTAATTTGATTATTATGTTAATTCTCCTTCATTGTTCGAGTTTAATAGTTTGCGGTCGGATGTCGAGATGTAATCGATATAATATTTCATTGCAGCAGTTGAATTTAGAATATAATGACTAGATTTACTAAACAAATGAAATGCTAACAAATGAACACATTAACGTGGTCAGCTCAAAATAATACATTTTCAACAACTTAGTCATAGATTTAGGCCGACGCTATGTTAATTTGATTATCATTGTTAATTTTCCTTGATACTATCGAATCCATACGTCCAGATAACTGAAAAATCATTGGCCTTTCTGTATGTGAAATCTTCAGATTGACACGAACGAGTGATAAATTTTCCATTTTAACCTAGTCCGACAAATTTAAAAATAATTCTTTAAAACTAGAAGAACGAACGATTTTTCAACACTTAGACATATCTATAAATTCACCTACATAAATGTATAGATGTAATCGACACACTAAAAGTCACAAAAAGTGAACCTCAAATATCCAAAAGATTTCAAGGTACAGACACAATAAAGAAACAGAAATTGCGTTAATTGACACTTATTATCCTCCTAGTATCAACGCATTCGCTACCATCTATCAGTTGGAAAACCGTCTGAATCTACTCCGGGAAAAACTGTAAAAAAGAAAGAAATCCAAAGTGACTGGACAGAGGGTCACGTCCCCCAGCGAGAATCTCTCGGATCACGACGTCAGACGGCGGATTTCTCGAATCCTGGCGAGTCCGGGGGCCTAATTAAGGGCCCGTTGGCTCCGTGAGTCCGAAAGTTTCGAGGGGAGGGGGTCCGCGAGAGGGTGGTTCGCAGATCAAAGGTCGACGGGGAGCACACGGAGCGCCCCGTGGATCGCCGGGGCCCCAGCTACAAATTAACACACAAAGGGCCCCCGGTTATAAATACGCGGAGGACGCGCGGGCCAGATTGCATAAATTGGCCGGCGTAAGAGGAACAAAACCGCGCCACGGCCGCGCAATCTGAATTCAAAGCAGCCACGTCCCGGAGAAAAATGTCTACCCCTCTTTCGGTTTATTGGCCGCTCTCCCGGCCAGTTGGGGATCCCTCGCGGCCAGTTTTTTCGTCGATCCACCGCCAATGTGACTTCGATGTACTTGCCGTGGAATAATCGACCGTTTACGGCCTCTCCGTGCCGTCTTTTCTTCCCTTTCCCCCTTTGTCCGATGATAGAACCGCCGCGGCGGCAATTGTTGCTCGATTTTTAATCTACCTGCTACCGCCCGATTCTTAACCCTTTCACCGGGGATCCAACCAGCTTTCGTACGTTACTCTTCTCAGGGAATGCGCAAGGTGTGCTATGTTTCATTCTTTTTCCTTTCATTCGGTGAAACCCCCTGTGTTAGGTTTTGAGTAAATCATGCTGCAGAGTGTTAGTGGTTTCTATTGGTTTATTTCAAACCGCTGATGGTTTACACAAAGAGTGTGGAAAAGCTATGCTTACGAAGCACACGCGATGGAAGCTTTCTGTAGGCCGAGTGAGAAATAATAAAACAACCCGAAGAGGTGACGTCACCTGAACCGATGCTGTCTAACGATAGTTGTTCACTCGGTATTATAGATTAGAATATCGATTTGTTTCATTCTACAACACCCTCTGTCTGAGGCTGACCGCGGCCCGAAAAAATTACATAGGAAATTCCAGAAATACAGTGAACATTCCTAATTTGAGTTAATGCATAAATGATACTTAAAATTTGTGGGCAGTTCTGAGTAACATGACTGAATCTCGTTCCGCCCGGGACGTTAACTAGCTTACTGTCCAGCATATCCAGGCTGTATACTATATTACTATCTGTTTAAGCAATTTTGTGCTATGTTTACGATGCGGTCACAGGAATGCTATTTTTGAGGGGGCGTTGACGAAGAAGAAGCGCGAGTACAGTGCAATAAATATATTACAGAGAGGGGGAGAGCACATTCGCATATTTTCTATTATTACAATTGTTCTATTTTATTATTAATTTTCGTTGTTAATGTCTTATTGTTCCTAATTTATAAATTAAACTGTATCATAGGTATGTACAGCATGCACAGTATACATATATAGTGTTTGCTACTCTCCACGGTAGGGGTTGGAACTTACCCCTACGGATACGGGGGTCCTACTGTAATTATTACAATTGAGTTGAACTCATATAGCACTTACCCTATCATATTTTATATACTTCTGTTGGGGTGTAGCCCAGTGTAATTTACGCATAATATTCTGATAGTAAGTTTCAAATATTCATGTCACTAATTTGTAAGAATAGTGGAATACAGACCATAATTTACAACATTAATTAAAAATTAATAATTTGTTATAATACTAACGCTTGAGTAAATTCTTTCCTGAGTAACTGTACATTCCTATTCTACTATATTTTTATATTTCATTAAAAATAGATAAATCTCGGGAACAATTTTTGTATCTCATAAAGATTTCAGAAGTACATTTTTGATTTCGTTAATTTCTTAGATTGAGCCTAATTTGAGCCTATATATGCCAAATTGTACAAACATTCACAGACCACCGATTTATTTAGCTGAACGAATATATAGTTATATTACCTACTGCAACGGATCAAAGATCATGAAAATATGGAGCGTAGAAATATGGAGAAACGTATGGTGGGCGATCGAATCCAAATTTGACTTATTTGAATCTCGAATACAGATGTTCATTCATCAAGCAACTCATGAAAAAGTACTTCCTGATCCCTAACTTTTGAGCAGCAGTGTACATCCATAACACTGAAAGGATCAATCTTAGAAAACCTGCTTGCAGAGCTCTGATCGCGTTGTCCAAGGAGTTCAATGCTCAGAAGTGGAATTTTAATTTCAGAGGAAATGTGCCTGTCCAAATTAATTAAGCGACAACCGAAATAATGCGATTGCGGTTTTCTCATCGTGCACTTACGGCGAGGGAAGATGAAACGCGATACCGAATTAGAAACAACTCTGCCCATATAACGATACAAGAAACGTTGGCTCAGTATTTGGCGCTGTGTATTTTGGCACTTGCGTCTAGTAGCCGTTTTGGTCGTTACCATTTGTCTTCTGTGGACCATGATACACCTTCAGGTCCGTCCCAGTTCTTCGTTTTCCGTATACCCTTTTTTTTGTCGATCTTCCACCGAATCGAAAATTATTTATAGCGACTCCTCGTTCGCCATCGGGTCGAAATTATGCTTGGAGTCGTCCTAAGGTGTCAATAATTGTTTTAAAGTATTGTTATTTTAAATGTATGAGAGTTTATTTTATTTGAAATCGTCGAGATCTTGAGTGTCTTTTATGGCAGGTCATCTAGAGTTCTGAGGGAATATTTTGCTGAATTTTCTAGTCGAAATTCTTTGGCAATCTTTGGTAGTGCTTCACTACTGGAAATTAGAAACTATTATTCTTTGAAATTTTACGAGGACTTCGGTGAATTTCTGGGATAGTGAAATCGTTCAGATTTTGACTGTTTTTCAAGGTACGCCATTATCCAGAACTCTACAGGAGTTTTTGGCTGAATTCTCTAGACGAAATTATTATATTATCATTTGAAATTTAGGAAAATTTTCGTAAATTTATGAAGCATCAAAATCGTTCAGATTTCGAGAGTTTCTCAAAGCACGCGATCGTTTAGAATTCTACGGTAAATTTTGGTTAAATCATTGTTCGAAATTTCACTGTATTTTTAGAGTACCAAAACCATTAAGAACTTGAGAATTTGTTCAAGGTTTGCGATCGTCAAGAATTTCAAGTGAATTTTTGGTTGAATTCTCTAGTCGAGATTGTTACATTATAATTCTAAATTCAAGAAAATTTCAATAAATCCTTAGAATAAAGAAATCGTACGGGTCTCGGGTATTTTTCAAGGCACGCGATCGGCCAGAATTCCAAGTGAATATTTCGGCTGAATTCGCTAGTCCAGATTGTTACATTGTAATTCAAAATTCACCAAAATTTCAATAAATCCTTAGAATAAAGAAATCGTCCGGGTTTCGAGAATTTTTCAAGGCACGCGATCGGCCGGAATTCCAAGTGAATATTTCAGCTGAATTCGCTAGTCCAGATTGTTATATTGTAATTCTAAATTCACCAAAATTTCAGTAAACCCTAGAATAAAGAAATCGTCCGGGTCTCGGGTATTTTTCAAGGCACGCGATCGGCCGGAATTCCAAGTGAATTTTTCGGCTGAATTCGCTAGTCGAAAGGCCTCGTGGAACGCGCTATGCGAATATCTCGACCACCGAGAGAAATATGCAATCGCGCGCATAGTTACGCGCGTTCCGCGCGCGATTCTCCGCGTCGATACCGAAAGGATACGATCGAGAATGCTCGTTAGGCGATAGGATTATCGCGATTCGACTGTTTATTTCACCACCAGCTTTCTTCTTTATCAACGCTGCTCCTTAATTACGCATCCTCTCGCGACTATAAATTTGTACACAGGACTACGGTGCGTGTTCACGTTGATCGGTTAATAAGTTCTGAAACTCGAGACTGTAAACTTTATTACGCGAGATTCGTTTTTACGATAAGACTCGAATCTTTCTGTACGAGAAATCTGAAGATCAACATGAACGAGTGAGAAATCCTCCATTTTAACAAGTTGATTGTTACAGTGAAAATTACCGTACCTAGTCACGTTATACAATAGTTCTTTAACACTTTATTAGCTGAAAATGGCAAGCTTCCTAAATTTTTATACACAATGAATATTACTTCAAATTCTATCCGGTTTTATCAATAATATTAATAAATTCCATCATATTTCACTGATTCTGTCCTTGCATGGCAGTCAAAATGTTAACGCTAGAAAAACGTAGATTTTTCAGCACATAGACTATATACAGTAAAAGTGACCAAAAATGCAGTTCAAACATTCAGAAGAAATCGAAAGAAAAGAAATAACCGAAGACTGAAGGAAAAAAGCAAGAAATATCACAAACCAGCTCCATTGAAAAAATCAATCTTTAACCCTTCAGTCCACCAGTAAAGAAACAAGGTTCAATGAATCTAACTGTACTATTCGCAACATTAAAATTAAACTCTAACTGGTCATCAGAAAAAAGAATAATCACTAAAAATAATTGTCTTCCACTATTTTAATTTGTCCCAAATTGAACACTGCAGAAGAAACCTTCTTCTACAATTGTTCTCCAAAAATCGCTAAATAATCCATGGCAAGCCGTTCTCGGGATGTCTTCGGCCCGACAGGGTTTCGAAGCAACAGGAAAAAATGTCTGAAATATCGCGAGAGGTCATCAGGAGGAGTCAGAAAGCGTAGGGCAGGCAATTCCTCAGGGAAGACGGACGTTAACGAGCGGATCGACGAGGCGGAGGTGGACGGACGATATCCTGGACGAAAGGCGGTGTGACGGTGCGCGTGCATAGTTGTCTCATGTACCCGGTGGCCCGTCAGCTCGCGACTCGGTGGCTCGTGTCGGGGCGGCGGCACGCGGATTCCACCCGTGTTTCGCATTTCTCGGAGATTTCATCGTTGTTTCGTTCCCGCGACGAAGAATGGCTGGATAGCGGTGCTGGCCGGGACCAGGTGTCATGGACTTTTTCCGTGAGAACAATGCTCGACGGAGAGGGTGCGCTACGTTTCAGCTCGCTAGAGAAATTGTTCGTATTTTTTGCTCCCGAATTCTTCTCTGTAAAGTTATTTCATTTGCGGTGGGATTTTTAGAGCGATATCAGGTTGCCGAGTCGTCGATTCCAACTGGAGGAGACTGTGATCGGATGGAGCGCTTCTGGGATCAAAGGTAGCTTAAAAAGTTTGGTACCGATGAGTATACATCTGTGACTTGGTAGAGAAAGGGCCAATGTTCAGTTTGCAATTTTTTGGAAGAAGGTTCACGTTGGTCTCTTGAGATCTCCGCCAATCTTCTCATTGGTCTCCGTATCTAACTTTGCTTGTAATAGTGGAAGGACAGTGACGCTTTTTCTATCAACGTACAGGAATAAATCCTAAATAAAACGATTTTGTAAGTTAAAATTTCGGTGTCATGCGATTGACTTCGTTTCTTTTGCAAATTGCGGATTTTGACGAAGCAAAGAAAAAGCTGTAACTGATATTAAAATATTAATGTTGCTCAGAGTTTTGTAGAAAGTAAATTGAACACGAGGTCACCAGCGACCCCCATGGCAATAGACGCCTTAAAGTACTTCGATCATCCAGTCGATCCGGAATTTATGTTCCACGAATTGAATACTCAGACTCGGTTCGAACGCAACTTTCGAAAAGTTCGATCGAAGGCGCTGTCTGTTTTCGTCTGTTTCGGGAATTCGATGAAATGCCCGCAGAACATCGGCGGAACGAATTCTTACGAGGATTCGAACGTGAATGCGCGTGGAGAACGCTCGTCAGGGTGGAGAACACGGTGAACTTTTATTGCGATTACCGTCGAAAATTTTACTGGAATCGTAAAGGACAAAATTTACGTTACGAGTTCGCTACAGTATCGGTCGTGAAACCTTGAAGATCCCTGGCACCATCGGTACCAGCGTCCGTGTCAAGAAGGATGCGCCATGAACGAGGTTCGTTCTCATGGAAGGGTGTCTTCGTTGATCTTCAGTCGTATACAGAACAATTAAATAACAGTAGATTGAAAAGAAAATAAGATATTTCAGTTTTTCAGTTAAATATTTTAAGAAAATGAAGAGTATGCTTTTGCATATAGTTCTAGTTTATTACGAATCGTTACAGCTCTATCATTAAAATAAATCTGGTTACCACGGACGACACACCAGAGCCAGTATATGTAGTGGCTGTTAGCAGTCAGGTACTTTGCCTTTCGCCCGAGGGTTGCTTGAACTAAACCGTGAAAGCGTTAATATTTAATTAATCGATGAATCGATCTACTCTTCGATGACTGATAGTCCCAATAGAGGCCTGGTCTCAAAAAGTTACTTTTGAGATTACTGAAGTAGGTGATCAACACAGGTGATGTCTCATGTTACTCACAAGGGACGTCACCCAATTGACACACACCGATACTTATGGAATTTTTATATAATATAGAAACAACTCGTATCGAATATTTTTCCGAGTTCTATATCATATCAAAATTGCATAAAAATCGGTACGTGTCAACGATCATCCCTTGCCAGTCATTCATTTTTTCTGCCACGACTGAAAAAAACTCTTTTCAGTTTCGATTCGAAGAAACTATACCCGGCAACATCGAGTTCCAACGATACGTGTGATCTTAACAAAAAAATTGGGACGCCGTGTGCGACGGTTCGAATTAATTTGAAGACAGAAGGTTTTGAGTTCGATCGACAGCTGTCGTGAGATCGAGTCGAGCAGCGTAATTACTCTTAACCGCTCTAATTTACGTCCGGTAATGACTCGCTTAACGATTGTAATCTTCTCTCCCTCCTTTCGTTCGATACGACATATTTGTACGATCCTGTTCCGAGCTTCTGATACGTTTCATGGACGTTACTGTACTTTTCAATTTCCAGCGTTTCCATGTGGAAATCGTTCGATCCGTCACTGGCTATAATTGACGCTGTCGATTATTGAGAAATAGTATACTCACGGTGCAAACGGAACGTTGATGGCGTGCAAAGTCATTCGTGCCAATTATTAGAAATAAAAGTGTCTCTAAAGGGAAGCAGAAATGGAAAATTATTTCTTTTCATGGTTGTCAATTCTTTTTTTTTTTAATTGATGGATTAAAGTTAGATCGATGGTATTTACAGTGAGTAGCGATGGCGACGATTGAGAGTGATTTATTATCAGTAGCCTGCGGATTTCTATGCAAATATATAATTTTAGACTTCAATATTCTTCATTTAACACGTTGAATGCCGCGGGGGTCACCGATGGCCGGCACTTCAAATTCAATTTAATTAAATAACTATGCATACGATTAGATGCTTAAACAGTCTTTTCCTCTGTAATTTATATTAACACGTTGACTGCCAAGCAGAGTTATGTCAGTCGGCAGAATTAAATATTTCCGAATTAAATAACCATTAATTTTCATAAAATTCCGACCGATGACAGTATCAAAACAATAGTAGAAAATGATAAATACACTTTCGTATATTTCAATATTTTGATTCTTAACAGTCTGTATTAAAAAAAGCATTGTATTCTGTGTCTGGATGGGTACGTCTGTTTTCACTGTGGCATTAGTGGTCTTACTGTGACCAGCCTGAAAAGTGGTTGTTCTTTTAAAATAGAAGCAGCATCATGATAGAATAATAAAACTGAAGAATTTATTGTACATTAATTTTAAGACTCTAAACTATTTTTTAAAACAATACAAAAATTGTCAGTGGGCTAATCTCTTACGAGAGGGATGTGATCCTGAGCTACCAACTCTCTGCACCCTTACAGTAATTGCAGAATGAGACCTACTCTCGTTGCTCATTCCGTAGTTTTCATACAAAAGTCATACTATAACTATTCCGAGAATTTCCAAAATGATCAAGTTCGATGCGTTCGATAATTTACGATAACACGACTGTCGACAAGGGAATCGCAGCGCATCGGGAGGGACCATCACGATCGAATCTGCGTTTCAGTCGATCATTTGCCGGATAATTCAGCTAGCTAAATAAACACGGTCAGTTTATTTACAACGTCCGGCGGAACGATCGGCCATCGAAGCGCGATGGCGTAAACGGCCGGGGGATTCACTTGGCAGGAATGCGAATTTGCATTCTATGCGTTGCGTAAATGCTTATGGAGTGTAGCTCCCGTAACTTCGAGCATCCTCGAACCACCGTGAACCGCGCGATTAACACTGCAAACGAGACTTCTCGGCGAAAGAAATTCACGAAGATCGGCCATTTCTCGACTGCCTACAGGTGTTACCGTCGCACGAATTTTATAATTTCATTTTTTATTCATGCAATTGGAAGGCGATAGTCTACTCTTCTAATGATCCCAAAGCGGCGGAGAAGGGTTTTTTCCAAGAGAAGATTAAAAGGTTAGGAACTTTTCGCAGTGTTTAACACCCCCGACACCTGCCGATTTAGGCAAGAGCTTGAGTGGTTTACTAACAAATAAATATTTCAAGCATAGTAGAACCTCGATTATCGGAACACAGGACATCCAAAAAGTAGTGATGCTATGTCAGTTACAAGTTATAATTATTGCTAGTACCAGTGTGTACTTCATTCTGTACCACTGTGTATTTTAAATTCTGAAATCAAATAACCACTTTTATGCGAAACGTAGTTGCAATGTGAATTAAGATATTACTAATTACAATTTGGATAATCGAGGTCCTACTGTACTAATAAAATGCAAATTGGAGAATATTCGATACAAGGTCAATGATGTAAAATGTTTAGTTAAGAATTCTTGCAAGAATGTCCAAAAATAATTACTGTTTGCAAAATATTGACAGCTGCCAAAGTGTTAAAAGAGCATCGAACTATACTCGCTGTCTAAAAACGTATTAAGTAATGTGAAGTCAAACGTGAATAATTACTAACAATAAGATATTCTGAAAATACTTTTTAGTGCAAATGAAGCTCAAAATGTCCTTACTTCCACTGAACGGAATTTTTTTTCTATTTCATTTCTTACATTGCACTTCATTTCTTTCATTTCATTCATTTGAGTCACACACACATGTAAAACAAATAAAAGAACATACTCATCAACGATAAAAAATAAATATCCAAGTACAAATTAAAATTCTAAAATAATCGACATAAACAGAATACAATTCTTAGGCTACCACTTAAAGCTCTGCAAAAATGGCCCACAGCAACCAGTTTTCGCAAAACATTTGTCAATGTGTTAATCTGTTACGACTGTGCAAATATGTCGCAATAAAATCGCTATTACTATCATCATTGAATCATCGGAGCCTGACTGGAGCCGGGTCCAACCCTAAAGCAGTTCTATCAGCTCTTGCTGACGTAACGCGAGCACGTGGCCGTTTCGAAACGGTTCACCAGTGGGGGAAAAACTTCGGAGCTCTCGAAGAGATCGCTGACGAAGCGGTGTCGTTGGTTTTACGACTCGCCGGGTCCTTGCACGGTTGTTTTACGACGGGACACCGGCGAATAAATCAAACCAGCCAGGAATTCTAAGCACGGCGTTAAAGTGTTAAGGAGTTCCGGAAGAGGCCGGATTTCTTCGTCGATCCCATAAATATCGTTCGTTCGTGAAATCGTCGCTCCCGTCCTGACCCCGATCCTCGAACGATTTCGTCGTACAAATCGTTCCACGGGACTTTTCGCGGGAAACACGAAAAACCACCGACAGTTTTACGGCCCGTCGAAACGCTACGGAATTTCACGGGGGAGACACGGGCCGCTGGAGTGGCTGGAATTCCGTGGAACGGGCCCCGATGACGTCGAGATGACATATCGAGCGCTCGGAAATTTTTACAGTACACTGTCTGAGTATTTTCATATTTGTTCTTCAAGAAAGATTTGAGGTGGTTCAAAATTCAAGTTGGAGTATTTGGAGGTTGTGGAGGACAACGAACTGATTTATCAAGTCCTCCCCTATTTTGTAAAACATATGTTAAATAAATATTAATATATTATTAAATACTGTTTTGTAGAAATTGTACTGTGCATTAGGTGGAATGTGAGGGATGTTTATCTCTGGAACACCCTGTATAGGTTTGGTTTGTTTAATTGAGTGGTCAACAACAGTAGACTCGACTGTCAATGTATCCATCAATGTATGTCATCTATGCATGCATGATGCGCTGAATCATTGTGTACTTGATAATGAATATTGTCAATAAATATATCTAATAAGATCTAATTTTTTTTACAAATATAATTTTGTTTTAAATATTCTCAGTCGAAACAGCATTGCAGTCAAAGTATTCAAATAAAATATCACACGCAGTAGTATAATAATAACAGTCCAAACTGCGATCCTTCTTGCATCCATCAGTACAATTAAGGGGGTAAAAATCACAGTGGTGTAAGTCACCTAATCCTCATTCTCAGAAACAAAAGGTTTCATTAGACCGATTGTAATAAATTCCACGATCACACGTTGATGATCCTAATCCATTGAATATTGCTATGAGGTCTCATCATAAGTAGCTGTAACCACTTTTTCTTTCAATTAACAAACATGTATAGATTGTATCTACGCACGCAGGTCAATATCGTAAAAACTGGACTTACACCACTATGACTTTCACCCCCTCAATTGTAACGGTGATAAAGAAACGAAATACGACTTAAAAAATATAGATATATTAGTAAGTAACTTCCAAATCGCATGACGTTACAGAGGGTTAAAGAAATATTGCAGTAGGAATTTTTCTTAAAAAATAATAATTCGCGTTAGATGTAAAATGAAAGGACAGAAGGAGGCCACGCATTTCCTGTACACCGCGGTGACGGAAGTCGGAGCGCCCGAGGAGAAACAGAAAAGAGGGGCGGCACGTGAACGCGCGGCACAAGGCACACTTAAGTTGGCCAGAATCGTGGGGGTGATCCAATAATACGGCAGCTTTGGGTATAAATAAAGCCTCTAGACCCGGAGAAGTCTTGTCCCTTCTCTCGTCATAGTTCCTCCGATCTTTCCGTCGTTTCACGCTTCTTCTTCCTCCTCTGCTCGTTCTCCCGTTTTAGTGCCCGTTCCTAGCCAAACAGACTTCGTTCGCCCGAGATAGAGAAAACGGGACACGATGTCTAAATCTGAACCGTGATAAATCGAATCTTATTCGGAATATTATCTACTGAGTGTTTCTCAAACAAGAAACTTCAGTATACAGGGTGGTACAGTAGTAGAGTGCGGGAGTTGAAGGGTAGACAGTACTCGCGAAACGGAAAACAGAAGTTCTAATAAAGATCGATCGAAAAATTAATATTGTCAGAGTTATAAAGAATTCTTCGTTTTGGTTAACCCAGGCACACTTTACATTATAAAACTTGAAATATCTCTCGAAATATTGATTTTTTTGACATTATACTCTAATACTTTTTTATGCAGAATGTTCCGGAGAATCGAACCACGTAAAAGAAATATGCAGTTCTATTTAAAAAAACAATGCACTTGCACTTTTTAGCCGCACCGTTGCAAGGGCGCGGTTGTTATTTGGTACCGATATCGTGTGCTTAAAACATTGTGTATTTGTCACAGTGTTTGCGATTTCGTTTATGACAGCATTTACAGTAGTGTTTGTTTTAAAGTATCCAAGTTGAAAAGCGTTAAATAAATTTTGTACTTCCTACACCTATGTATAGAACCGTTAAGACGTTCACTGCCATGTTGGTCACCGGTGACCGACGCATGGAATTTTATTTAATTAAATAAATAGTGATTTTATTAAAATTTTAAATAAGATTAATACTTTAATAAGAATAGAAGGTCAAAAGTGTACAGTTGAGCAGTTACATACTTTTGTTCTTCGTGATTTGTGTTTGAGATGGTATATTATAGTATGTCTAACCAGGTATGGGAGTTTTCACTGTGCCAATCAATGTGTTAACCCTCTATAACCAGAATGTTCATACGTATGACGAAAATGATAAAGACAAATGATAAAATTTGTATCGCGGTATATAAACATACATAAATATAATAATAAACGAGTAGACTCCTTGGTGACAGCATGGTGGTAGAACATAATTGTACACAGCGATAAATAAAGGAAATGAGACTTAACAAATGTCGATACATAGGTATGTAACTTCCAAGTCACATGGCGTTATAGAGGGTTAAGTACTGCAATGAAAAGACACAGGATATATATCGTCCAAAGCGTCAAATAAACGACATCGAGTCGCGAGATATCTCGTCGAAAGAATCGAATACGTTAAAGTCCTCAACCCTTTCTTTAACACCCTGCGTATGAAGCTGTTTTTGCAAAAACGTGTCCGCTTGGGTAAGGGGCGCGTGAAGATCGGAAGATGTTACAACGGAGGGCTCTGATTCATCACGGCGAGACGGAGGAACGCGATTTCGTTCACGATCGACCGAACGCCACGGATTTCCACCCTTTCGATCGTAAATAAGTCCACGGAACAATCTCGCGCAAGTGATCGCTCGAAAAAGAGGATCGGCCGTTTCTCTCGCGGGCCATTCGTCAGATCGCTCGTAACTCGACTGGCAAAACGAAAATAATCCGTCGCGGTGGAATTCGCAACATGGTTTCGTGAGTTATCGCGCGGAAAAATAACGAGACCTCCCAGCGATCTTGCCCCGTTCCCTCGGACCGCTGCGGAATCGTTCAATAATTGGTTCGTTCTGCTGCCATCTGTCAAATCACTCAGAAGTTTTCTGTTTTATTCATAAAATACGCGAATAAAAAAGCATTTTAGTATTCAAATTTAATGGAATATAAATTAATTGTGCATGCGTACAGCAGATATAAAGAAAGAGGGGTGCATAACTACCGACATACAGTGGATGATCAAATTATTAGAGCCACCTGCATAAATTGACGATATTACTAGTATTGATATCTGTAAATTGCAAATACACACTTGGCAACATTGTAGGCAACATTATCTGTCGTATGGACGTTATTTTATATCAGTACTGTCAGTCGCCAGTTGATGACCGCGTGTTATGGCTCTAATAATTTGATCACCCGTTGTCATTAAATTGTCTGCCGCAGGTTCTATTTAATTTAAAAGATGACCTATTTTCGAGGGCTTTAGATTGGAACCACCCCATAAGGGATCGTATTGAATTTTTAAAATTTTTTAAACATAGTGAAATTGATCACAGAACTTACTGTTATTGCTATTTTGTTAACAGTTTCGACTGCTTGGGTCATTGGCTTATCACAGACGTTACTAGATCATTTATAAATCCTTGTTACGAAATGAACATAAGAAACATTTTATTATTTAATAGAACATTCGTAAGATAATATCGTGAAGCGTATACCAAATTGTATACACATCAGCGAGTCCGAACCCATTGAAATAAATAAACAAGCAATCCATCAACTCTAGAATTCGCAACATGGTTTCGTGAATTATCGCGTGGAAAAATAACGAGGCCCCCCATCGACCGTTTTCTAAGATAACCGCAGGAACGGTCGATAATCATCTAATCCTGGTGTCCAAAATAAAAAAAGGAAAACACGGGATAATCTCGATGCACGTGTGCAGTCTTTGAAGAGGTTCCGGAGAATTATGGTCGCGGAGCAAGGAGGCTTCGGAAAATTCACCGCTACACGGCCTGTGCCTCTGTTCCGCGACGTGTATGATTTACGCGGCAATGAAAAATCCGAGTAAAAACAGCCGCGTTTGTTTAGAAAATAATCGATGGAATGCTCGACGCGTGTCGGGACAGGTGAACGCTTTCAAAGCCAATTACGCATCCCTCGGTTTTTCTACGCTTCGATTAATCGACACGCTTCACCGGGAATAATATATCTTCCTAATGGACGGTAATCGCCAACCCGTGCGCGTTGAATGTGGAAGTGTTAGACTGTTTCACGTCACGGATGATGGCAACGTCTTAACACCTTGCGATGAGAATCTATAGTTCTGCTATTGGTTTGCCAGGTCATCCCATAAGCAGTGTCGTTTTCTGTCTTGTAAAACATACTTTAAATAAGTATGAAGGTATTATTCGATTTTATGTAATACAGATTTGATTGTGCAGGTGGTGGAATGTCAGAGATGGAGGTATATTGTTTTGAATTTTTTAATACAAATTTGGACTACCATAGCAGAGACAATATTAAAAAATTTTAAATTTATTTTTAAGAATTTCGTAAATTGGACGCATATTTTGGTGAAAAATGCCATGCTCCGTTTGAGGAACTGAAAACTTGTAAGTGCATATCAGGTACTACCTACTCAGGTGACTCAATGATTTTATAGCTGACAATTTCTTAGTTAAAATTAATTGTTATAAAACTGTAGAAATTTGTTGAAAACCGAGTTGAAGAACTATTAAATTAGTGGGACGAGGATACCAAAATTAATGTTCGATGTATCGATAATTAAAAATGAGTGTAATTGTTGAATTATTTACGCTTGAAGACACATTTAAAAACGACGTTACTTAAGGGATGACCTGATAAAATCTAGAAGTTCTTTAACGATAAAATGTCTGATGAAAAAGAACTTCCAATTCGAATTCAAATTGCAAACAAAATTATTTACTTCTTCAAGGTAACATACGCTCGTTAGAAAATAATTTTTAGTCGAACAAAATAATTTATTTTATCCACAATCAGTTTAAAATAACTCGATGGGCTTGAAGAGTATCTTGAAGAGTATTTGTGACGATGGAAATCGATGCAGCGGATTGTTTTAGCACCGCGCGCGCGGCTTCATTAGAATTCGTGACAGCTCATCGTGAATTTAATTTATTGACGGCTAAATTTTTCAGATACGCATTTCCCGCCATTGTTCGTCGTCCTGCGCATATAACAATTGCGTCAAACATTGAACTGACTTCTCACAGAATCATGAATATTCTTTTATCATACTTTATCTGATTATTCTTATAAGTATATCGTGAAAATTTCTTTCATTCGGAGGAGGCTCGAAAATTTAAACCTAGAAAAACTTTTTTTTCTTCATATTGTAAAACAATGTGAACATGGAAAGCTTGGTGTGACAAGGAAAAAAATTATTTAATTTCGCAATAACTAATTATTTAATAGGTACGAGTTCTTTAGGTCAATTTTCTTAATTTATAAAAATTTCTATGCTGTAATCAGGATGAAATAAAATGACGTAGACTGAAATACGATGGACACAGAGTCACGGTGCAACGTCGTAAAGAGTCAACTCACTGTTCCAAGCGATTAGAGAACCATTTATTCCATAGACTTTATTGCTCACTAAAGTGTCCAAGCTGGACATAAAGTGAACATATTACTATAATAACTTGTTGAACACTGTGTGCGTGATTAGTGACCAACAGCATTCAATAAAACTGAATTCACTGGAATATGATGAGGATAATCTTTAATTTCACCTTTTTTGGAGTTGTCCAAAAATTCTAAAATTAATTTCACTTGTAAATTATTAGCTATTAATTTTCCATCCATTAACAGAGTATTTCAGAACATTTCCTGGTCCATCGTTAATGTACCAGATGTTAACAATAATATCTTTTATTTTTAGAGTGTTTATTTTAACCCTTCGAGTACTGAAAGTTTTGAAAAAAAAAAGCGTGGACCTCGTGCTGAAATTTTTCGCGGTGGATCACGTGTTAAACAGAATATTCCGTCATAACAATATATACAGTACATTGTCGATTGTTCGGTTGTGTTAGTGCTTCAAACCTGCAAAATATGTTAACGAAGCACATGTATAGGTGTTTTCATAAAACAAGCTGAGGTGACAATTCAATCGAAGTCATAGGTTTATACTGTACAATAAACATCTGTGCCAGGACCAGTATAGTGGACCGTAGCACAGGGTGAACAATTTTTTCGAACGCACATATGCGTCCATCTTTCTCAAAGGGTTAAACTCGTCCATGTTTCCTTAAAAAGATCATGTTTCCCTTAATTCGCGCAGTGACTCCACCAGATTTTATCAAAAAAATATATTTTATTTTAAGAGCGTTTATTTTGAAGGAGTTCATTTTTCCAAAATAAGATCCTGTTTCCCTTGATTCACGCGGTGAGTCCAAACTTTCGTCCGGCAGCGCATATCGTATGCATCATGACGTCCAGGGAAATAAACATAGCAAGAAAATCGAGCAGGAACTGAACGACGCCTCTCTTTTTCCTTCGGTAGGCGTCTCGGCGGTCCAGTTCGCCGCGTTTCATTTCCCTATCGCGTACAACTTTCATCGTCCACGGTTCAGCGATAGCAACGGGGAAACACGGTGGCCGATAAACGATAATAAATAACATCCTATGGTCCCGGTTATGTCCGACCGTTTCACCGTAGGATATCTGAACCCGATGCCAGGAGAATTGATGATGCCTCGCAGGAACCTATGGAGAGACTTCTCCTAAACCCCGTTACCAGATAATCCGTCTGAATGCAAACACGCCTGGTATCTCGAACAACCAGCACGGTTGCAATAAAAGCAATCCGGAAGCACGTGTCGATGGTCCAGCTACCAGCAATCTGGGGAAAACGCCCCTGCTGTAGAAACAGTCGAAGCGTGGACCGTAAATCATCTTTGGACAAAGGACGATGCTACCGCTAGATAATGGAGGATGGTAGAAAATGGTCAACATCTGGGTAGCTCCGGCTCCTTAAATATTGATAAGGCATTCTACGGGTCCTAAGGAATCGTAAAAGTACAATTATTTATCAGCCATATGATGGGGAAGTTATAAAAAATGCGGATGAAGTGGAAGATGCGCAGAGCGAAAAATTGGATATCCTTCAAAGGATCATAACTTCAAAACGAATGGATGAAATGCAACAGTTCGAACGCAATTTTGTAGATAAAGGTCGATATTTATATCGTACGTAAAGAAAGTTTCATAAATATTAATTAACAACCATAGAACACGATAAATTAAGATAATGGATAATAACGCATTTGATCCATGAAATATGTTTCTAATTATACCATAATTTGTAAAACAAAATGTGAAGTACTGAATGTAAAGAATAGTTATGTTTCGTTGTCCTCTTCTTCGAATGGAGCAAATGTCTGTGGAGAGCAAATGCCCATAAGTATGAGAATACTTCCTATTTCTGTCGGAAGGGTGACATTTCATTCAGATTACCGCAAAATTCTGGAAAAATTGTTCAGAAGAGTGTCAAGAGAATAATGAAACAAAAATAGTGCAGAAACCCTCCCACTTATCTGACTCGACCCCAATTGGGATAATATGGAATGCACTGAAAAAATATAACAGATCTGTCCAAAATCAAAACCTGATTTGTGGAACCATTTGGACCTTGGAATGGAACAAAATATTACCAGAAATTATTGATAAATTTACAGCTAGAACGCCAAGATTTCTTGAAGCTAAACCAAGAGGCGAGGGGGCTGTACCAACGACAAGAGTAATCCTTTCATGGAGACCATCAAAGACAGAAACATTATTACTAAAATTGCTATTACTAAAACATTAAAAATACACAGCATTTAATCAAAATCCCCAGTTACTCTATCAAACAAATTTCGATGCCCCAGTGTCACTCAATATATGAATACCAGACAAGTGACGCAAACGCGTCAGGAGCAAATAGTCGCGAGCATAGAGCGCCCGGAAGCCTCTGTTATCAAGTACAGCTCGATGACAACGCAGGCCAGAGGGCAATTAATCTTATTGTTAGCCCACGCCCACGGTTCTCCCTGTTGTTCAGCGTGTTCACCGTTTAAGCACGATCTCACGATACCGGGCGAAATCGGTTTGTGGGTGAGTTCTAGCGGTGTGCGCTGTGCCTTTGTGTGCATTAGCGGGTACGTGAGCTTCGGCGCTCCGCCTACCGGGTACGCCTTCTAATCGACGTACGCACTTGCTTCGTTTCGCAACGCTTTCCTCCTTCTTCGAGGCTAAACCCGGCTACACACGCTCCGGTAGACCTGTCAGTATTTAACCCTTTCATTGCTGAATTTAGCATGACCGATTGGCACGCCTGTGCTGAACTTATATCACGATTCCAACGATCAAGTCTTTCAGACATTTCAGAATGCTTTCAATAATCTTCAGTTTTCTAAGTTAAATCAAGTTTGTCCCTATATACTTCAAACTGTAAATGAGTAAGTTTAAAATTCTTTCTCAAATTTTTATTTTTCATATTATTTTATATTTTGTTACTGTTCTCAGTACAGTTTGTTTGTTCATTCCACTGATTTTAGGTTTCTAATGAGACACTAATCCAAGCTGTTTACAGTAAAATAAAAGTATAAGCTGTACAGTTGAGCTGGGGTAAATCCTTCGATTGCTCCAATTAAATGAAACTATATGTAACCCTAGTGCGTTCTTCCGTACGACTATACACTCCAGGTATTTGAGACAAAAATGCTCCGAATGTATGGAACTCATATTTTAAATTTTATAGGTAATATAATGAGAGGACTAAGGAAACCTAGAAATAATCAGTCGCATGTATTATAACGTCATCATTGCGAAAGTGTGTTAAGTAAATGAAGACGCGATGGGTGAAAAAAGACCTGAAGACCGCACTAGGGTTGAGACAAGGAAAATTAAATTACGTGGAATTTTAAATTTTCAATGTATCAATAAAATAGAAGTAAGCAACAGAAATCTGAAACAGCATTATCATTACTCTGGTTTTTAGTGTAGGATGCGCCGGTTTGCCTGCTCAGGCGTATCGAATGATTTGCATCCGCTTCAGTCGCCTGTGCAGGTCGAAATAACTGCACAGTTTCATCATGCACGCATTTCGGTGGACCTGGCAGGTCTACCGGAACGTGTGTAGCCAGCTTAACGAGCGACTTTGCCTGCTCGATCACCGGCTAACTTCGCGTTCTACCCTCTTGCACCCGGGAAAAGTCATACCGTTCCGCCAGCGCTGTTTTTCCTTGCGCTGCACCCCGGTTCACGCAGCGTGGAATGGTAAATGAATAGCGTTTATGCTAACGCACCGAGGAACTGCAGTTCGGGGGTTCGAGGGGAGATACGATGCTTAGATTGCAGAGATCTTGATAGGAAGTGAGTATCTTGGAAGCCATGAATTCTAAAACTGCACAAGTCCACCAACCAACTTTTTGAGACATACAGTTTTTTTTTGTTCATCTTTTGCAGTTCTCCATCAATGCGTTTGATTTTTCGTGGGAATATTGTTTCTATATACACTTTTGTGATGTTTCGAATGTCATTTGAATGTTTGGATAGATCTGATTAGGGATATCATCTAATTGAGACACGTTGATTTTAATGCAATTTTGATGTAATGTTTCAGCCCTTAAAGTTGGGGTTGAAAAGGCTATTTTATCGAATACCTCGGAATGCATTAGGTGACGTGGAGGCAGTCATACCAATAACTCTTATAGTGTCATAAAGTGGAGTTGTGCTGTATTGGAATTCAGGGCATCAATCGTTATCGAACAATCTCTGACACAAATTTATGTGTTGGAGCTACATTGCAATCGTGAGTCACTATGGAACTCATGTAATTAGATATAACGTATTCGTTTGATTAATTTTGTGGAACACAGTAATTTCATACGGAGTTTGGAAGATGTATTGTCTGTTTGCTCTGATTTCGTTTCTGACTTTCTAAGGATGTTTCACCGCGAACGGTAGCGTTTGACTTTCTGCAGCTGAAGTGGAAAGGTAAACGGGAAGCGCGTGTGCAAACAAATCAAAAAAGTCTTGGTTCTTTCTTATACTTTAAGAGATTTTTTTGCAGCAAAGTATTGCGCAGAATGAAGTCACTTTAACTCTTTATAGGATATTCATACAATAATGTACAAAAATATAGCTGCCATAGTTCTTGGAAAATATTCTACCACTAGATTCGTGTCTATCACTACATTTAACGCAGGATATCACAGATTCCAAATTTTTTATTTTTCAAGGATTATAGGGATCCTATAGTGCACAAAAATTCAAAGAACAAGTCAATTGGTTTTGTCTTTATTTTCTGGGTTACAAAGAGTTAACATATTTGCAAAGTCTGCAATTTTTCTAAAAGGATCTTTGAATTGATCAGCTAAAGAAAAATATGAAAACTTCCACAAAGCAATTCATCGATTCCAAAAATTCAGTTTCTTAAAGCTAGCGTATATTCACCAATAAATTATTCGGAGAGGTATATTAATGCCAATCAGGATTGCTTTGATTAAAAAATGCAGTGTTTCAATTAATCACTGAGGAATCCCAATGTCGTATCTACCAATCAAACAGAATATTACATAACAAAAACACTACCATTGCTAACAGAATATTAAAGAAAAGCCCCTCTCTCAAACACTATCAACCAACAAAACCCCTCAGCCACTCTGCAACCATCCCCAAACACCCAGCGATCCCCACAAAAATACATTATCTCACAATCCACCATGGATCATCAAAGACTCAATTAAAAGAACCATCAACGAGAGACGCTCATTGCGCAGAAAACAACCATGAAAAATCCCTCGATCGCGAAACGTCTCAGACTTCCCCTCTCGCGGTCGCAAAAAAACGCAGCAAGACCGTGCCATGCGCCGGATCAGCGGAAAGAAGAAGCAAAAGAAGGCATGAAGAGAAGAGTGGGAGAAAAAGAACAGGCGAAAAGAAGAAGAAAGCAGAAGAAGTCGAGCGGAAAGGAACGAGCGGTCCGTCGGGCCATACCGTTCCAAGTGGAAAAGGAAACGAACGAGAGGAGGACACCCGCCGATTGATATAACGCCACGATTTGCGTAATATACGCTCCATCGTAAAGCTCTCGGTGATTTATCCCGGTAAATAAATAGATTTCGGTGTTGTTAACCCCATTTCGTGTGGCTGACACGCGCCGATACCGTGCGTGCACGCTCGCACGCTCGCACGCACGCGTGTGGTGCAACGTCCTGTGGGTCGTGGGAGGAGCTGGATTAAAAATACTGGAGGCTGGAATACTGCTCTGCACGAGAAAAAAGGCGGTCGAGAGGAAAAAAAATACACTCGACCGTGGCAGGGGTGTGCGCGAGGGAGAATCAGTGATATTTCAGAATTTCGGGGAGAATTTACGAGCGACAGACGTCGCGGATGACTCGAATCCACGAAAACGCGCGCGGCCTCGGATCATCTCGATTTGACACCCTTAATTGCGCCCTCCGCGAAACAACGGATTAACGGGGGGCTTTTTCCGGAACCGCTGACGTTTATGCGGCTGTTTACAAACGATCGGTAGTAATTGGCCGCTTTGCAGCGAAGCTTTCGGTGCTTTGAGCCGGTTATGAGGTGAAATTCGGGTCGATGGAGAGTGCAATACGGTTCGCTGGAAAATGGGGAGTTTTATTGCCGCGGGGAGGATTTATGAGGTCCTTGGGTTGATGCTCTTCCTGCTCGGGGGTTTGGGTATTATTCTTATAAATTGAAGGGTGAGGAACACTTTGGAATAAGATATGGTGTTTATTTTGGGTCGGTGGGAAAGTTGTTTTATTTTTCGAAAATTGATGGCGTTTTTCAGTAATCCCTTTATCTGAATTTGGAGGTAAGCGATTGTAGGAAGTGAAAGGATCACTATCTTTATCATTATTGATTAAATAGATAGTATGTCAAAATTATCGTTTCCATTTTAATGTTAAAAAACGATCAACTTTCTCACCATCCCAATAGATTGCAAGTATAACCTCGAACGATTTATTAAACAGGGTGTCCCACATAAACCAGGTCACCTAAGTGACGTCTGTACTTGCAGTGGTACAAACAATATGCCGTATATAATTTGAACGGTTTTAAAATTCGAATATATTGTAAAACATATATTTCCCCGAGCTTTTAAAGTTGCTACCAGCATAATTATTCAATCATATATTATAATACTTGTCGTGGTGTCACAACTATAGAAGATAAAATCAGGTAGCCTGTTTTAAGTGAGAAACCCTGTACGGTTATAACAAAAATATTAACACTGTGATTGACACTATCATAACTGGATGCAATTTCACAGGGTTGTATAATATTCGTAGGGCGATTAGAACATCAGCGTGTCTAAATTAAACGGACGTACAGCTGGGTGAAAAATATGGTTACCCCTCGTCGCAAGGGCGATATATATTTATACACTGCAGATTCAGAAAATGTGTGCCGTATATTTTTGCATGATTGCATACATAACATCTAAACACCAAACAAATTGTGTATATAAAACTGTAAATATAATTATATTATAAATATTGTATTATATTGTGACTGTAATTATATTGTAAATGTAATTATAAAGCCAAGAAAGTTCATTATCGTCTTCCATTTTTATGAAAAGTAACAAAAGAGATCCTTGGAAGGAATTTAGAGATAGGAAGGTTGTTTCCATGAATTTCAAAAATGCTTTCTGAGGTAGAAGAATTCTGACTTGGAAAGATCGTGGATGAATCCCTCGTTCCATAGCAGTTAAGGTATTCAGAATACGTCTACGCAACGTTTACTATAAATCATCACCGGTGCAATTAAGGAATGTTGGTGAGCTTCATTTGTCACTGTTTTCTTAGCCTTCCTGTTTTAACTGAACAAGCAAATTACTCCACGGTTATAAATACCTTTGCTTCCCTCCTTTTCTTTGAGACACGTAAACCGAACGTCTGCTTATTCACCGGTCTATGATACTTATTTATTTGAGTTGTTTATAAGCTGATAGATTCGAGAAATAACATTTCAAACACGTGGCGCGGAGAGATTTGAAACAATTCTTGCTCGATGGAGCATTTTAAAAACATGTTAAATTACGTAAAAAAAAGTATCTTCTGTTGGCCACGACAGACCTCAACAGTCCTCTGCTGGGAAAATAAATTAATAACAAAAAGATTGAGCGCAGATTGTTCAGTGCCTAAGGACACGTGGTGTGACCAATTTCACCAATTTTCTGGGTTCCAAGGATTAACGAATTAGGATAGACAAATCTTGCAGCTATGGGTCGTGCCCGTTTATAATTCGCACGCTGTCAGGGGTAGTGGATGACCGGGGTCTAAGGGGCTGGTGTTTATGACTCTAAAGCGGTTTGGTCGCAGGTTTAAGTCGATGACCGTGGGTTTATGACAGGTTAATTGTTTTAATGAGTTTATGGCAGGCAAAAGTATAATCGGATTATTGAACGAGTAATTAGCGCTAGTAGTTACATGGATAAAGATGGGTCATAGTCTTAATTTCATTCGCGGATTTGGAAATATTATTTGGGAACTGCACAGATTTCGTCCAATAAAGTCTACGATTCAAACTCTGGAGTGCCCAGATAAATGATAAGCGTCTATCAATACACAGAATTCATTATTAACAATCTTCTAAAATCTAAAACGTTATAACACGAAGTTTTAACGCTTCGACTGTCCTGTCACGCATACGTTGGTGACACTTGCAATTAGATTGAATCATTTGATCATGAATAGCATAATAAAATCTAAGACAATGGCTCAAAAATGATGAAAATTGTTAATACTATTGATGAAAGCGAGTAGAATTTGAAGTTACATTCAGTCTCTACAAAAATTTAGAAAGTTTGCCATTTTCAGCTAATTCAGTGTGGCAGTCAACGTTGAACCCCTTGAACTCCAAATTTTTTTCTAATTTTCTTTTCAATAACTCCCTATCATTTTAAGTGTTTCATTTGACATGTACTTCAAAAGACAATTGATTGATGGGAACCAATTAGGTACAAACAATCGTATACCTGAACACTTCAAGGACTTTTTTCGTTACAAAAAAAGGGTTATACACATGTAATATTGCTTATCTAGGTAAGAAAAATATTGCGAAATATAGTACATATTTAAACTGGCAAATTTAAAAATGTCGAGTCGCACTCGACATAGGAGTACCTGTGAGTCACACGCGGCAAAGAAGTTCAAAGGGTTAAAGAATTGGAGTATCATACCCTGTATCACGAGATGGTCTCGTCAAAAGGCAATCAGTTGAAAAGAATGAATCTGTTCACTAATACTAATCTTGGTCCAATATCGAGACGGAGGATCTCCTTGTTCCAAGTTAGCCCGATCGTCGGCAAGACATGCCTAACCCCGGTTACCTGTGTTATGGTAATTGCTACACGTGTAAGCCGGCCGACGTCGGTGTCCGGGCCCTCATTGGCATTGTTTCAAGCGTATTGTCGTTTCGAACTATCGTGTCGGTAAATCAACGTTTTTACGCCCGATGCAGCTGCCGTTATCGGGTGCCGCTGGCCGCACATGCGGCGAAAGTTGGCCCGAACGCATATTAATCGACGAATCCAAGGAAAGCCTCGTGTAGCCATACGTTAGCGGGACGCGAACAAATGTGGACGACAGGCACGTTTTCACTTCGGTAATTAGCCGATTATCGATCACTATTCCACTCTTACGACTGTTCTGCCCGCGGTATGACACAGCTAGAAGAGATACAGCGGTCGTAAAAACTGCGGGAGTCCCACGGTTTACAACTTTGCGGTTTTGGAACGAGAGGTTTGACACTTTTTTTGGGAGAGGGTTTCAGACCTCACAAGGAGAGCTCCCGGAGTGGCGATCTCAGATATTAAACCTTATCACTCTGTGGACGTAATAAGAGTAAAATGCGAAGACTCTGGTAGCAGTGTTGTCGGTTGGAGGCTGGCAAGTTTGGTAGCATTGCTGTTGAAGTGATAAGGGTTAATGTGCTCTTGCATGTTGGTAGATCATGTTGTTAGGGATCTCTCTATAAAGGGTGTCCAGCCATCGGGGTATAATCGGGCAAGGGTCGATTCTACTTGAAAACATAAGTCGAAAATATAAAATAAATTTTTTCATGTGATGCTGTCACTTATCATACTGTGTGCCGTCACAAATGGCGGGCGATTTAAATTCATCATATCCTGTGAGACCATTGTATTATCGTTTCATTGCACTTAAAAGCCTCTGACAAACAATATTTTTTCCCCCCGAAAGCGAGTTGAGAATGAATATTGTCGGTCTTGCAACAGATTCTCAGATGAGATCATTTTATTCTTATACAATCGTCTTGAAAAAAGAAAAAACAGGGTAGGATAGAAGAGACACAATGCGGTCGTTCAAAAATACACCGAGCGAAGACACCGAAATCTGTCGAGGTCGATAAAAACGAGATTCACGGTTGTATCCTTCATCCTAAATGAGTGAATCATCCCCGAGCGAAATGGGAACGGTCTTGTTTACTCGCTCCTCTCTGATTCGGTCGAGATTCCGCCATCGCGAGGCGATTCTCTCTCGCATGCGGCGTCCACCTCTGAATCATCCGGCCATAAAGAAAACGAAAGAGAAGCCTCGAATTTATATATTTTGCGGTTACGTCAAACCGAAACGCGAGGTTCCACCTTAATTATGCTGGAAAGGCTTCCAGCGAAGCCGAGGAAAACACGGATCATAAAAGCGTCTTTGTATGCATCGTATATACACCCACGTGCCTACTTAAACTCTCCTCTCCTCTCTTCTCCTCTCCCGCAGAAAACGTGGATGCTGGCTGCTAGCCCTCCAGGTGAAACTGTTTCCTGTGTCGCAAGCCGCGTTTCTCGCTTCGAAACCTCTCCCTCTCTCTCACTCCGTCTTTTTCTCCTTTCTCTTTCCGTTTTCTCGTTTTTGTCCCCCTCGCGAGCATCTTCAGGGTATACGTAATTTGTATTTATCGCATCTCAGCACTGCAACCCGTTTTTCCCTCTTTTTCCGCTGCATTCTCCCGAGGTTGCGTAATTTACTTATTTCAACCCCTTGATAGAGCATCGAACGTAACGGAGCATGGTTATAAAATGTTTCAATGGTTGAAGAGATGTCTTGCATAATCTGTTTGTTATGCTTGGGATCTGTGCATCTGGATTGCTATTGTAAATAACGCCTAGTGGAGTGGGAGTTAAATGGTTAAATTTATGTAGAATGTAATTAGGTGGGGTCAATTCAAATTGACATAGAAGTTGGGTCAATTGACGAAAGACTGCCACGAGAACTGATTTTTTATTTATTTTTACAAAACCTCGAAAGACTGCTTATGTTTATTAATATAATAAGTCAGACATACATACAGGGTGCGCCAAAATTCATGGTATACATATCTAAAAAGGGGATGATTCTTTATACATATGAATAGGGGTCGAATTTATAGAATACATTTGTTTCATTTGAGAGTTCGTTTTCGAGAAAAACAACATACGTTTAATAAATATAAATATATTATTCAATTTGATCGAACCAAGATTTCACTGTACATAAAATAGAACATTCCCGTTTGAATTTTCCAATGAAAAACAAATTATCATTGCCGAGACTTCTAGGCAGCAATTTTGATTGAAATTAATAAAATCACGCGTACGTGACAGCGGGTTTCAAAGTGTTAACATCGTCCAATGGAGTTAAGCACCCGTGGCCATAATCTGGTAAGAATTTCGAAGAAAATTTAATTAGCCGTGTTTTGTTGGGCTCGTGAGATTTTCCCTTGCGACACAAAACGATTTCTCTCGCCGTTCAGCCCGGTGCCGAGCGTCTTCTTTCTCTCTGGCGGCGCGGTCATATATCTGGCCAGCGTGGGCGGCCCACGTGGGTTTGACAGCTAAGCCCACGGAAACTGGTTACACCCACAAGCACAGGTCGGAGAAGAAGAGGCACACGCCAGGTAGGCGACGCTCACGATCTTCCCTCGATGTGGACACGTGGCCCACAGACCGCCACGTGACCGCTTTTAACGACTCTATACGCCATCACCGATTTATGGAATTCCTTCTTCCGTCTGATCCCTCCGGAGATACACGGAATTCCACGCGGGGGAGTAGTCAAGAAGCTATCAAAAGCTAATCGTCCCGATGGTCGATTTCTTTGGACCGTTCCGTGTACACACTGCTTCGAACCTGGCCCTCCTGCAGCTCGATTGGTCAATATTGAATCTCCAGAACTTCGAGTGCCGAGGAAAGAGGTTTGTGACCTTAACGCTTTGACTGCCATGTCGCTCATACGTACAGGTCACACTTAAATTGGGTTGTTGTTTATCTGAACACGAATGCTATTAGACAAATGTTTAAGAAGATTTAACAGATCCAGCAAGAACTATAAATAACTAGTAACGTTATTAATTAAATAGAGTATAATTTCACACTACTTTCATGTTGTATCGGTGCCTACAGAAGATTCCAGTCATCATGTTTTGCAGGGTTTATAGACTATTTACTAAAGCAAAATATACACATTTTGCAGGACTATCTTATGTAGGTCCAGACAGTGTACCAAACGGCACCAAACTTTTCAATTGCAAACAGTTCATATACAAAAATATACAATTGCGTATGAATCCACAGTTTACTATAACATCAACCTAGGTCCTTCCATGCCAAACAGTCTCTATTCAGATCCTTTGAACCCTGATACTCCCACTTTCAATCCTTCGAGTTCTCCGTGGTTGCATCCAGCATCCCTAGAGTCATAACTCATTCCATCTCGGAGCTCACAATTTTCAAACGAACTTCCAACTCACCGGAGACGCACAAAGCGAATGGTCTCGCATCTTTAAGGTTAAACGAATCATTTTTTATATTACCTGTGCCAGGTAGCCTCGAACGCTTTAAACTGCAACGATAACCTATCATTTATCGTTTTCCTTCATCTAACGCTCATATTCGCGCGAATTATACGGTGTCCCGTAATAAACTAACCGTCTCACAGCCCCCACCTCTGTTCAGCTCGACTTTATTGTCCCATATAACTTTACTGTTCCCCGTATATTGAAAGATCTGGTTCCGCGGCGAACTTGAAATTACACGCTCGTTTATCTACCTAATAAAGGAGACTAATATTTTCGTTACGTTACGCAGGCGATAAAGTCGTCCCTGCAACGACCTTCGCTCGTCTGAAACCCTCTCCGACGATTATCTTCCGGCTAACGATCCTGGTCAAAGGGCAACGATCGACCGGTTCACCTAGAACTCGCTTAGACTCCATATAAAGTATAGATTTATGGACAGAATCGAGTTTATCGTTCTGAGAATCCTACCGCCGGAAGATGTAAGGACTTCTTCAAAGACGTGCCTTTTTTACGGTTAATAGGAAACCTGAAGGGAACATGAAAGAGTTCTTGATGGTTCACGCGTTAGTTTTATGTACATTTGTATCAATGCGGTTGCAAACGACTGCAACTTTGTTTTTAAGCCTTTCAATTTTGAGACTTACGAGAAAAACGTTCGCTGTGTGCTGAAATTTTCTACGGTAGAACACGCGGTAGACTGAATATTTCTTTATGTAATAACTGTGTACAATAACGATTGCTATTTCAGTACTGCCAAACTGCGGATTATTTAACACGTTGACTGCCATGGCGGTCACCGGTGACCGTCGCCGCAAATACTACTTCACTAAATAATTATTTATCTTGGCAATATTCTGAGGAAATTTAACATTGTAACAATAATGTGGGTACACACGCACATGATCGAATACTTATATATTTTTCCCGTTACGATTTATATTAAAAATAGCAATTTATGTTGTGTCTGACCAAGAAAGGATGTTTCCACTGTGGCTCCAGTACTCCAGTATCTTTAATTTTTGTTTAATGGATTTCAATTTTTTTAACAAAATATTACCATGTTACACAATCGCTGTGGATATTATCTGTCACAATATCGCAGAGGAATTGTACCCAATTAAATCATGAACTTGTGTAGTTGCGTTGGCATCGTAAACTTTGGCAAGGGTTGTTTCTGTTATGTACTCCTCAATTGTCAAATACGTTATTAACAACATTCTCGTATTTCTTCTTCGTTTTCCAAGTGACAGATATTCATGCATTTTTCATGTACGTTCATCACATTGCGAAACAAATGATTCCTCAATGAAGATTGCGTATATTGTGCATACTTTGCTAAGTTATAACCGCATAAACATTCGTACTCTAGTAACAAGCTATCGAATAAAACATTTTGCAACAATACCTTCCCCTTTTATAAATACTTAATTCGGAGAAACGAGGTGTACACAAAAACAGTGTTTTCATCTGCCGCACACCTAGAACCGAAGGAAGCAATGTGGCAACGCTTCTCACACGACAGAAATCAAAATCCCGTAAATCATCCTCGTTTCCACGGAAATCACAATGGCTGTCGATTGAGAAAGCCACCGTTCGGTTACGCGATCCAAAAGAGAAAAAAAAAAAGTGGCAGCGTTGGCAGTGGCCGCGTGGGCAAGCTGGCGTGTCTGATAAACATAAAGGAGGCAGAACCTCAGTTTTTTCCACCCCCTCTCCACGGCGTTTCGGCTTCAGCCAACCCCCACGGACCCCTCGTCCATCGTGCCACCGCGTCGAGCACACCTTCGCGGACAATTAATTTACCTCACGGCGTAGCCCGGAGTCGCACGAGCTACTACACAGGTAGCTCCAGTCCAGAAATGGAGTTGGTTTCGCCGGTTAAGATACGATCGTGTACGTACGAGCACACATCCGAGAGAGCAGCAGCAGCGTTGAGAAAAACGCCATAACTCCGAGTCGTATATGGCGGCAATGCACAGGTGCATGCCACCGTGCGTCCACCCCGCTTTTCCCTTCGCCGACCGCCCCTCCTCCCGTGGCCGATCGCCCCTCTTCTGACCCCACCAAAGACCCGATCGCGACGCGCGCGTAGAATGTCAATTGTTTCGCTCTGCCCTCTCTCTTTCTCTCCTCACCCCTCTGCACCCTGTCCTCGGCACCACTCTTTTCTCCATGGTGTTCAGGGCCTTCGAGCAACGTCGATGATGATCGATCGTCGTGAAAGTGGCTTTTTTATTGTTTTGGAGAATTGGGAAGTTTGAGGGTGGATATTTAGGGGTTTCAGGGGGTATAACAGGGTTTCGTTGCTAATTCTGACTGTAGACATCCAAAGGTGACCGTAGTCAGCCGTCAGAATTTCGTATTAGTTGAGCATAGCTAAGCATGTCCTTAGGCTAACCATTGTTTTGTTGAATTATTTTGGCAACTATGTAAATAATGGTAGACAATCAGTAGCAGGGGAACGGTCCGTTCATATTTATAGACGCTGAACGTGTCAGAAGCGTACTGTGGCAGACACATTTTCGATAGTACCTAATTATAGTGACAGACACTTGGCGTGGCAGACCTCACATTTTCGATAATATCAAAAGAGAGAAGCTACTGCCGCTGGTACACAGGATTATCTGGTGAAGTTAAGTTTGTTGAAACTGGGGGAGTGATTTTGGTCTTCAAGGTGTTGAAATATTAGAGCTTGAGGTCTAGAGTCTAACAAAATTGTCTAACAATATTGAGATTTTAGAGCTCGAAATCTAGAATATGGGATATAATTGGGTACGTGACTAATCTTCAAGGTTTTGGTCAGAGCTTGAAAACTAGAAATCTTGTTGAAGTTCGAGGAGCAGCTGGACTCTAAAATTTTAGAATTCTAGAGCTTGAGGTCTACAGTAGGGGGTGCAGAACGTTTGTTGAAATTTTGTAAATGGCTAATCATTAAAGTTTTGACCAAACTCTAAAAACTAGAGAACCTACTGAAGTTCAAGGAGCAGCTGTGCTCTATTTTGAATTCTAGAGCTCGAAATTTAGAACATGGAACATAGAATAGTTGTTGAAATTAGGTAAGTGACTGATTTTCAAGATTTTGGCCAGACCCTCACATGAATAGAACTTATTGAAGTTCGAGGAGCAGCTGTGCTCTAAAATTTTGGAATTCTGCAGTTCGAAATCTGAAGTATAGGATTCGAAAAACCTTTGAATTCACCCTGCGCAAACAGTGCCAATGCTCTCTCACGTCTTTCAGAATTTATCCGTCTGCAAGGTGTCGCAACGCTTCACAGACAGACGCTTTTGTACAATGCTCGTATTTTAATCCGCAAGCAGAAACAAATAATAAATAAATAAGACATACGTCGCACAGGTGCGTCGTATGGAAATGAAACTCGTCGATTTACGCGTCTCCTCTCGGTTGCCAAGTAACTTCACCGTAACATCCAACTTCAAGCTTTCGACAGTCCTAAATACAGTCCAATACTCAACTTTACCACGCTCTCAAACATCTTAGACTTTCTGATCGTTCCTCTATGTCTTTCTTTAAACATCCTCTGATGTTTCTGTCGAGTCACCCTAAATTACCCTACCCCTCATAACCTGTTTGAACCACGTATAGGGTGATTTAGGATTTAATAAATAATTAAATATTTGTAAGATTAAGTTTTAATGTTTATTGAACGTCTACAGTTATAACTAAGAGTTATTTGTTAGTGTGACTGCTTTAAGATTTTGAAATGAGCCACCCAAAAGCCAAATTGATCAAACATTCACGTACTCGGGTACTGAAGTTGAGAAATTTACTAAAAGCGGAGTCGACCAGTTCAGCTTCTGAGTGGCTCAAACTATCCCACGTGGAAGTGCCTTGATTTGAGAATGTCAAAATTTTCGTAGCTACGGCGTTGAGATGTCAATCATCAGTACTGAACTAACTTTATCGTAGACTTGAGTCAAGACGGACAACTGCTGGGCGCACTGTTTCATGAGATTACATATATGTCAATTGCTATTGAGTCGATGCAGCTGAATTGTTACATTTGCTTAAAATATAGAATTCTCCAATATCTAAAATATAGCAAACACCTGCGAGCGTAATGTAAACTCAAAGTGCTTGAATGCTTCGTTTTAAATCTTGTTTTTGGATTACCGAGCTGCGACATAGCCGGTTGCCAAAGTCGACTGGTAACGAGGCGGTAAAAAATAATTAGTATGTCCGTGGACTGGGTGCTTCTAGAAATAGACCGGTCCGTATAATCATCCACTGATTCCGAGACCGCTTTGGAAACCTGCCGGATAAATCCAAGTGATACCACAACACAGTGAGCGCGCGCGTGGATTCGCGAGATAAGAGCTCGTAACAGGGGATTACTCGAGGAGAGTACACGAAGAGGTGGAATCGCATGCTCGGGTGTCCTGATCGTCGCGTTTATTAGTTAATGACCCGGATAACGATCGCTTGTTAGCGGAGACGCTGATCCGCGATGTTCGAATGCCATAACCCCTCGATTATGATCGAGTAAATTACCCTCTCTGCTCGGTGATCATCCATTGCTGTTCGAGGTTTTTACTGTGGATCGACACGCTGCTAATAACGAAGGTGGTAATAATTATGACGTCTCTGTTAAGGGGACCGTACACAGCGAAGAAGTGGTTACAAGGTTGCTGTAAGACGTGTACAGTTCGAGGTGGTGTACATGGTTTCAGATAGCAACTATGAAACAGATTCTGGATTCAAAGACTTGTTGTCTAACTCAACACCATCTGAAGTACATAAAATGCATGAAAATTGAACACATATAGGATTGTTTTAGGTTCTACAGCTAAGGACTCTGGAACCTATTAAACTCTTTCAAGAGCAATCAATAATCTAACCTAAAACTTAACCCCGCCACAGGGTTGGGTACTTGAAACAGTTAAAGTAGATAGAAACCCACAGATCCAAGAACCTTAAAACCTTTCAATACCTTCCAAGACCAATCAATAGTCTACCCTAAAGTCTAAATCAACCATGTTTGAATCACACAAAGCGTGTAAAAATTCTACAAAAATAGCATTGCTTTAAACAGAAACCCACAAACAGATGTTGCATCTAGGGACACTGAAACTTCTCAATACCTTTGAAAAGTGAGCAATGAATCTAACTTAAAACTAATGAGGTGAATGGGTGCGTAATGGTCAACTCCGATTTTGCGTTACACGCTCAATTTATTTATAATTAATATAACAAAATAAGAAACAAGTAATTGTCAATGTCGCACGGTCGTATACGTGGTGTGTCGCAAGAGGTTCTGCCCGTGCCGAAAAGTTGCTGGTCTTTTTATGGTGTTCGAGAGAAAGAAGATAGAAAAGGAAAAACGGAAAAAGAAGAGAGATAGAAAATGGAAAGAAAATGGGAAAGTTCGCGCGCGGGTCCGCCCGGGTCTGGTCGCCAAATGTGCAACGTTGACGCTGACCAGGCGCGAGCGGGCCTTGAGAAAAAAGTTGAAGAAAGGATAGGCCGGAAGCATTTAGAGAAGAGAAAGTTAGAGAGGGTAATATTTCGATCTTTCACGGCAGGGATGTGGTAGCAGTGCCGTAACTGCTACACTAACAATAAACCCACTCTGAACTCCTGTTTAGAGTGCATGAAATGCCTAAAAATCCAACAATCGGACCAATCAATAATCATAATCCCTGAAACTTTATCAAACGATTCAAAGTTCCCTAAAGTCCGTCACTGATCTCCATTCCATCAGAAACTGGTCCCAAGCTAACCCGATCACCTGACTGCAGCAGAACACCAATCTCCTTTTAAAATGAGCCATCCCACAGCTGTAACAATGTCAGCCTCCAGAAGACGTTCGAGTCGTGGCATTCGACAACGAGGAGGAGGAATATCTGAGCGTTTAGGCGCGGAAAGAAGCGGAGGATCCGCGGACAAGTCGCTTCATCGCTTCCTCCGAAGGTGTAACTCGAGAGGCAACGAAAGACACGCGTGTCTTGCACACGATCCTCTTTCCTTCTCTCTCTGTCTCTCCTTTCTCTCTTTCTCTCTCTCTCTCTCTCTCTCTCTCTCGTCCTCTCTGCTGGCTTTCTCTGCGACTCGGTCCCGGCACGCGGTGAGAGTTGAATTTATGAATGAACGAAGCGAAGGGCGAGCGTGGGCGAGCCCACGCGCTTTATCATAATCGGGACCTCCAGCCTAGTCACGCCTGCCATAACTGCCTAGGCATAGAGCAAGGTTGCTTCGAATGAATGAAACCTCGCGGCCCATTCACCGCGGATTATGAAATCACCCTTCCGCGTCCTCAAGGGACAACACCTTCTGCTATTACGATCTGTTCCAACGTTTAATCACACCGTGCATCGTCCAGGGACAGATAAAGGATGGGCAATAGGGACCATAATTACTGGAACCATACTAAGTTTACGTCCAATTCAAAGGCAAATGTATACACGAAACTTGTGTAAACTTGGCAAGCAATGTTAAATATGTTATCATATGACTGTTCAATATTTAAGATTATGATAGGAAACCATTTGAAATAATAAATATATTTCACAGTTATTAGAATGATGATTGTTCATGATAGATATGGGCATAGTATAAATGTCTGTAGAAATTAAAATGATATTTTACTTGGTTTACTGCAATGTTTTGTAAAAATTGTTTAAATGAATTTCAAAAGGATAATGAATAAACGACTCGAACTCAACTGAAAAAATATGATAAGTACCCCAAAAATCGAAATTTAACTTGTGGAATTACTTAAAACGTGAATAGGATACAATATTACCAGATATTACTGAAAAACTCACAATTAGAATGGTAAGACTGCTTGGAGCTGTCATCAAGGATCGAAAGGGCTGTATCAATCAAAAGATCAAATGCTATTTACTTTGCATCCTATCGTACGAAGTCCAATATGTTTTACTTTGATTCTAATTGTAAGTTTGAGAATGGTAAGATCTCAAAGACCAACTTCACATAGGTTAAATTTTAGTCTGAATAGACAGACGAAAAGTAACTTTGAAGTGTCTACAACGATATAATTTATTGCAACGCTGAAGCGTGTACAAACACTATCATGACTGACTGTCAATATACTTGAAGAGAATTAAATCATCACATTTCAATTTTAATAAATTCATCCCTGAAGAGGTCGATTGGCCAGATGATCCTACCTCTTCTTAGATATTTGAGACCCACGATACACCTGGAGAAGTGTCGTGAATGAACGAAGGGCACGCGTGGGTTGCTACAACCTACCACAGGATTTGCTGATGAAATCGAAGCTACCGATTCGCGAGGGCACCGTTTTCCAACGCTCGATCGTTGTAGATGAATGAAATCGTCCGCCATTCAAGAATCAGTCGCGTCGCCTGCCGAAACACGTCCCTTTTCACTGTGACGGGTTTCTCAACGATTCCTCGGCAAAAATGTGGCGATGAACAGCAACAGGTTGCATCAGGCTCGAAACTGCATAAAACCCGATGCATTTGAATATCCACGTGGGCGTTCGGCAATCAACGAGTCTAATTTCGCGTCGAAGGTCGGATCGCCATTCTTCGAATCGAATTATCGATTGCACCATCCAGCGAAATCGGTGTAATTTGATTAAACAGGTCTTCCACATGAGAGGAATTTCTGAGACCCGTTTTTTTATTTTTATGTGCGCGACGGGATGGAGAAAAAAGGAAGGACTATAATGTAGGGAAGCTTATTGTTCATAAAAAGCAGAGTAAAAGCTTTGAACGAATGTAGGTCTGAAAATAATGTTTTTCGGATTTATGAAATATTTTTTACACTGAAATGTTTACCTTCATTTAGAGAAAAAAGCCTGTTGTTCAAATATTCAAGAATTTAGCCACAGGTATAGTCGGTTATCTTAGAATATATTTTATCAGAGAACATACTAAAGTCATCAAAGAAGGAAGGATCAAAGAGCGATTTTAACCCGTTGTGCTCTGAAACGTTCGAACAAAACCGTGCATCATGAGCTAAAATTTCCTGCTTACTTAAATAAAATAATATTTACAGAAATATGTATACTTTAATAATTAATTTAACTCATATAATAAACCGTTCGTGTGTCAATATTCATATCGTGCACTGAACAGTTGCGTCCGGGCCAATATAATGTCCCGTAGCACACTAAGAACAATTTTCCTGAAATCATTTATATGTTCATCAGGTTGAAAGCATTAATGATTGAATAAGATTGCTGAAAATACTGCTCAACATCTCCATAATAAGCAGTAATCGTAATTTCTAATTGATTCACAGTTTTAATAGTTTTAAAGGTGACATTACAACCTAATACAATATTTAATAACAACGAAGAATCACGTTCACACGAAGAAAGGACAGAAAATACAGTCAACATTTCCACTATAAAAGTAATCATAGTTGCTAATTGATGCATAGTTTTAGTAGTTCCAAAAGCGACGTTACTTACGGTACAACCTAACACAATAATTAATAAACAACCGAGAATCGTGCGAAGGAGGGAATTCTGTTCCCCGCGTTCGTCAGTCAGCCTGACAGCTTAACACGAAGAAAGGACGAGGATGAATAATCCATGGAGCGGCCGGAGACAATGTGCGCGTCCCACACAGGAATTTCAGGTGTTTCGACTAACGAGCGATTTGCATGAAACAACGAGGACGGCCGGCCACGAAACAACCGGGACGAACCAGTTTCGAATCGGTCCGGAATACATTCGTAAACTGGACGTTCTGGCTCCCTCGTTCGTTCGTTCGTTCCTCGTTCCTCATTCTCGATACGGCCGAGCGAAAATACGCTAATTACGGTTAGCTGCTTCTGTTGCTTACGACCCTTCCGAACATTCCATTACGCGAACTCTCCCTCGAAACGTTTAGGGCCGTTCCGTAATTACCCTGATCGCTCCTCGATGCGATCTTATTCGTAGCCGGGTCGTTCCAGAAGCCGGAACAATTTTGTTTCGTCTCGAGAACCGAACGACACTGTATTTAGATAATTTTTCTTTCTCATGGATATTTTGTCATTTTTTTAAAATACATTACGCTACTTATTTGTTGAAATAGAAAATATGTTTTTAATACTCTGTGCATGACATTTTGTACAGCCCATAATATCGTTCAATTTTTATTGTTTAAGAGATCTATGTGAAAGTATAGAATCGTTTCTTATACATTAAGGGTAGATTTCACCCCTTTCAAGAGCGATTGGATCGTCTGCAATTCGAATAATCGAAATATTGTACATTCCAGTTATTAAAACTTAAATATTCAAATATACAGGGTGTACCATTATAACCTGCCCACGCAATTATTTCCCGAAGTATTTGTTGTTTAAGAAAATGTTTCAAACAGGACTTACTCTGTTGGGACACCCTGCATGACGCCCTTGATAACGATAATAAAGTAATAAATAAATGTACAAAAATTCGAGACACAGTTATACTTCTCAAATTCCACTAGACTATGTATCAGTGATACTCAAATTAACATAGAAATCACACAGAACATCGAAAAATTAAAAATCTGAAGAAATCTTATATTTTCCAATCCAATGAGTACTAAACACCCTAACGATTAACAAACACCTCTTCACAGTCTTCGGACGTTCTCCAAGGCGTGTCGAAACAATTCCGCAGACGTCTCTGAAGAATTGAACAGGATCGCAGTAAACCGTAAGAATGATTTATTCTCTCGCGTACAGCCCGTTGCATACTTAACAATGAGTTAAGGATTTTTTATCCCGGGTTCGCGGGTAATTAGACGTTGCGCTGATTTTCCTCAAGGTTTCCCGCGAGCGAGAGGGCAGCTTTCAAGGAACGCGTCTATCGTCGGCAATTATCGTATGCACCGGCAGGTGGATGGAAACGCGGAAAGAAAACGCTCGAAAAAGCGGAGCGAACGCACGATGCGTTTCCTCGGCTGCGGAAACCGCGCGAAACGTTCTGTCACGCGTTTAATTCGCTCGCTGCCCCCCCACCTCGGTCATGAATAATCGCGCCACGGAAATATAATTAGCTTTTTTCTCTCTTTTTAACGATGCCACTTAGAATGCACTGTGAAATGCAGCTGTCAGAGTTCGCGGAACGTCATATTTCCACGTGGTAGCGGCGAGATTCACGTTTTTGCATCAGTTCCTCTCGCGAGCTGCTTCCGGTTCCCTGGAGAACCTTGGAAATCGACTTTTCATTCTGTTTGCTGTTATTGCTAACTGTGTCTATTGAAAATAAAGAATTCTTTGGATTTCTTCTTATACTCATATGTTTATAATTAATTAAGTTTGTAATTTTTTGAGATTCGTTGCTTGTTCACTGAGGGAGGCTCAAATTTACATGGTCAATCAAGCTAATATACGCAAGTTCATGCTTATTGTTTCCAAATTGCTGATATTTGCACCAATAGACACAATGAAATAAAAAATATGTTAATGTTTATTATACTTCTTGAAGAAATTAGGTTGTCGTAAAGTTGATTATTAGACTGTGGATTTTTATGCAAACATACATTTTCAGACTTCAATATTTTCAATTTCCATGTAGCTGATGAAACGCAACTATAGTAGGACTGCATTTTGCAGTTCGAACGTTTAAAAGCACATTTTTTATTTCACTTTCTCTATAAAATGTGCATTCTTCACAAACTTGAGATAAAGATCCACAGTCTACTGATTATATAGCCGAGTTCAGCGTTAAAAAAATAGGCGAACCATACATTTAAACTTTTTTTCTAGGACCAATAGTTTTTTAGGTATACCGTCAAATAGATTCTTCGATCGCAACTTAAAGAGTATAACATGTTTATATAATAAGAAAATAGAAAGAAAACATACAGGAACAAATAAAATATCCACAAACACGAGAGTAAACATTGTAACTTCCACGTTTCTACCTAAAAACTCTAAAAACAGTTCAGTAGTCCAGTCTTACTATCAACCACAGAACAGAGACAAACCTGTCTGAAGTATTTTTCCTTCTACTCTCTCAGCCATAATGACCATCATCATGTGTACCGATTAACAAACAATTACCACAGTCACCAGAATAATCCGTACCGAGTATGACAGTACTCAACCCTTTATTAACAAAATAATAAAAATTACCTTTATCGCGTTTGATTCGTCTACAAATGGCGCACATTCTGCGCCCGCAGTGCTGCCTCTCGGGCTTCTGTTCGGTGTCCAAGGTAACCATGGTTCACAGTGATCGGTATACAGATTGTTCACGCGAGAACACGCGCGTGTATATTACTATACGTTCGAGGATTCACTGACGAGTTCCAATCATGGCGATTCGTCGATGGTCCGCGAAATCTGTTCGACAGTTCGCGGCCACGGGCTTGTCACGCGGGTTTCACGCGCTATCACAGCTGATCCCGTTTCTCCAGTGACTAGACGGAATCCTTTTGTCTCGATAACGATGTCGTCGTCGAACATAAATTTCCTCTGCTTCGTTCTTCTCCGGTTCTGACGCTCCAACGATCGGCGGGCCCTGCAATTCCACGATTTTATCGACTCCGAGCGTCGACGGTCGCGACGAAACCCTCGACCATCGACCCTCCGTACTGCAAATTTTCGAGAAGTCGAAAGCTCGCAGTACTCGGTCCGCGCGGGCAGTCTGCTCTTCGATGTTTTTTTGTTCCTCTCTTCGTTTCCGTTCCCTCTGCCGGAGCTCGTTTCACGAATCGTCGCGACGGTTACGTTCTCAAACCTTAATTAATCGTCAACATTTAAACAATCGCCCGTTGTGACATAACACTTTCACTCTGGCTCCCCCTTAATTGCGACTCGAGGTGGTTCGCTTTGAATTTCACGCGCGTTTTCACTTCGTCCACCTCCGAAAGTACACTCCAGAATTCATTTCACCTTTAACGAGATAAAACGCCTGGCCATCCTCTGACTAAGAGGATCGAACTGACCAGCAGCGTGAGCTGATGCGTCGCGAAGCTTCGTGGAGTCGATTCGTTAATATAGCCGTGTCGTCAGCTTGCTGCGTTTCAAAGTATGTACTCGAACTATGGCCTAACGACTTATTGTTAGACTTTAAGTGCGAAGACGTGACACGGGGGGATTTTCTAGTGAGAATGGCTTGCTGTATGATAAGGAGGGTTACGACCCGTACGAGTGCTTTTTGGGTGAAATGGAGCTTTACACTTTCACAGGGAATATCTCGTAAAAGCTAGTTGTTGTTGCGGACATTGCAGTTTGCTTCAGTCGAAACATTGAATGTCATGTCATCCATATGTGGATGACACTTAAATTCAGTTGGTACTTATCTGATGAATAAACAGGCCTAACAGAACCATTACAAAATTACAGAGAATTACTAACATCGTTGACTAAAAAGGGCATAATTAGAGATTACTCTCGTGTTGTACCCGAGTCTAGGAAGGTGTGTCGTTTTTAGCCTATACTGCGTGGCAGTCAACGTGTTAATTATACTCTGAAAAGTGTTAAATAAAAGAATCTGGGAACAGCGTGTTCATTTGATCAATTTCGTGAGTCACCTCCCCTTGAGAAACAATCTCGTCGGTCAATAGTATTATTTTGGAATCAGACAAAAATTTATCAGAAGACTGCATCATCAACGGTAAAGATTTGTCAAGTCTGTAATTAATAAGTCCTCCTTCGAATTTGAAGAATAAGCTTTCAGACGATACAATGAATGCTTCAAAGTATCATTCCATCTAATTTTAATTAACTCTTTGCACTCGCAATTCGAGCCATACTTTTTAATTATTTTTAACTAAATTTGTGACGTTTTGAATCTCTTCGTCTCAAAAATCACTCAATTTGATTGTCACGGAATCAAAACATTACCAGAATTGTAGCAAAAGATCATCGATTCGCATAGATATTACTTGAATCAAAAATAATTAATCGAAAGAGTCTAATAAACGTTTTTATGTAAAGTGTTTCGAAGATCGTGGATTTAGTTGATGACCTAATAATTAATTTTATTTCGAATGCAACGTTATCCTTACGTTTCACAATTGAATAACTTTTCTTTTATCATCAAGATTTAGAACAAAATACTGAATTTAGTACAGAGTGCAAAGGGTTAATAATTATTCTGATCGATTTTGAAAATATTAAAAACTATGTTTGAACGAGTATGAAAAATTTGGTAAACAGACGTCGACCGAAATTTTCGTCTCGTCCGTCTTCCGAGACGTTCTCGACTGCATGGCACCAGGGACCAAGTGGTCACGGCTAATTAAGCTTAATTCAATTTAATTAATCCTCGATCTCTGGCCCGTCGGGCAATTAGCGGGAAGAATCGGTCCGCCTAATCGTCTCAAATTAATAGAGTTCGGGGTGGTAGCTCTGCTCCTTTCTTTCATGCTCTCGTTCGCTCGCCATCTACTTTTTTTTCTTCGCCTCTCGTTCGTTCTGCGAACGCGTGGGCGCGAAATTACGGTGAATTATCGACGGACCGGGAAACAGCCGTAACTTTCGTGTAACTTTCGAAAACGTGAGAGGCAGGCTCGCCCGGCGGCCCGACCATTCAGAAAAATCGAAATGGCCAACGGTGAAAGTACCGCAAAAAATCTTTCTAGAAAATCTGTACGATTTTCTCGAGACTGAAAATCTCTCAGAATGTTACAACTTTTTGACAAGTTGGGTTTGCGGTGGAAGATATTGGAAGATCATCTACTTGACTATTATTTTAAAATGTTTTAGTCACTCCAGGGTCGACGACACTAAAGTTGGGCAAACAAGGCTTAATCTTTTTTAACTCTACAAGAATTCATCGTTATTATATAAAAATTAATAAATTGAGGCATTCACTCTAAGAAGTTGGCTTTGATTTTTTCATTATATTTCTATTTGTAGTAGACCATTATATTATTACCTTATAAGCATTCAATTTTAAGTTTATTAATGAATGTATTACACGTGGCTGGTTGGACTATATTCAAAATAGAATGTTACAATGTGACTAGGTATGGCAATTTCCACTGTCCCGGTCAACGTGTTAAACAACGAAAATATATACAGTTCTGCAACAATTTCAGGAAACTCAATTGTTCAAGTGTGTTTTAAAGACTCTGTAATTAATCTAATTGTAAGTGTATAAACAATGCAAAAATGCAGACGAAGATTCATAAATTCCGAAATAACCTTCTCTCTAACAAATTTTACAGTTTTATGTCACTTAAAATTTATTCTAATTTCCTTGAATCAGTGTAAGAGTAACAAACCAAACGTTCGCAAATTTGTACATACCACTGTATATACATAAACATCCGAATCTACTTATCAACCCCTACAATTTATTATTCCTATGCACTAAATGAACATTGTCCCTCTTATTACACGCACAATAATAACAAATAGACTGTAGATGCTTATGCAATTGAACGCATGCAGGTATATAAAATATATCGTCGGACGCAAATAATATAAATAAAATGTGTAAGTCTGATATCTGCTCAAAAGAGACCCAATTATTCTGCATGTCCCATTGATTTACCTCTATTAAATGTAAAAGTATTAAAGAATAAAAATCTATATTTGCATAAACTTCCGCGGTCTAATGATAAATCATGAAATAACGAAACAGCAAGTGTTCCGTTTCGAGGGAGATTCGAACTGGTTTCGAAGCGCGCGAGCGGAGACACGAACGCCCGCAAAAGCGATGCTTCGAGCGCGACACGGACGAAGAACAAGAATAAGAAGAAGAAAACGAGGAAAAGTTTCGCCACCGGATGTTGCTTTTCGTCAACACGGTTTAATAACGATCACCGAAAGAGCATTAAAACGCTGAAGCAGGCTGGAAGCGACAGTGAAAGTTAACAAAACACGGCTGGTACGTTCTCGAGAGATCGCGCACCCACGCGGGATCGTTTAATTAACACCGAAAATTATTAAAACCCTCGATTCGAGAGATCCTCTGCGCACTAAATAAGCGCCCACGTGATCGCGGGTTTTTCATCATCGTTCGCGCAGCTTTTTAATTATTCGAGATCTTCGTCGCCCACTAGATCGCATATTTTTCCGTTTACGCGCGATTGTTTATGCGAACCCTGCTTCTATTCCGACGGTTTCGCAAGTTCTCGCAAGATCTTCGATCAGCGTGCGATGAAGTATATTATATCGCCTCTGAAAATCGTCAAAATGAAAATTTTCGACGCCCACGAAACGACTCTGGACGCCTGCGATTTGTATGTTAATTGCTTCGAAAGTTTCTAATATTCTACATTTTATTTCGCGGATTTTTAATTGGCGCATTGATGGCGAAATGTTGAAATGTTCATTGTTTATGAATTTTTGAGGACGTACAGCGGTGAGCAGAAATTTCTAGACACTACTTATTCCACATAGTTTGATTTCGCAGAAAGAAACTTAAACTTGAGGAAGAATTTTTAACAACGTGAGTTCTACACGTTTGTTTGTTTAATTAAAATATTAGTGACAAGTATATAACACACAGGATGTGGCCTAATAGTATTAACCTTCTGAGATATTTTCTCCAATTCTTTGTTTTTATGTAACAGCTATAAATTCATATGGAATAAACGCATATAAAAGCTGTGAATTTTTATGTAATTTCACACATTTATACGCCGACACTTTCACATATTAACATGATTAAGGAACTGGAACTGCGACAATTCTATTTGCCTATTAAAAATTCATAAACTACACATTTTTTATTTCGCCTGTTCTCCAAATGTACAGAGTGGCACCGAGTCGACTGACACATTTGAAAGTGTCACAAACAATTGAATTCAAAATAGAACAAATAATTAAAACCACTTGTAAATTGAATAAAATATGCCATTTATTCCCAAATACTCACAAATCTATTTCTTGAAAATTACATCAGATATCCAATATTTTGAGCGAATTCAGATTTTACGCATGTCAGTTGACTCGTCATCCTGTAGACATGTTAAATCGCATAAAAATCCGCAGTTCAGAAATGATAAATGTTGAGTTTATTCAAATATTGGCGCCTTCCTTCATCATGTCATTATGAACAATGGATTACGAGATGCAGTGGCTCATTCGACTAGCTTATTTGATTTATTAATTCTGCGTGAGTCAATCGTAGATTCTGTTGAGTGTACAGTCTGTAAGTACATGTTTTCTTTTTGTTTAAAACACAAGATCAATTCACGCATATTTAATACTTTGACTGTCACGCCAAATTAGCTGAAAATGGCAATGTTTCTAAATTTGTATACAAAATGAATATAACTACAAATTATACCTTGTTTAATCAATAATATTAGCAACTTTCATAATTTTGTACTGCTTCTATTAGAGATTATTCGGTATATTTATTAATACTTTACACGATCAAATAAATGATCGAATCTATGTGTCACTCAGGCATGGATGACATGACAGTCAAAGTGTTAAATAATCTCGAACATTCCAGTTTTTATTATGCACACCATTTTGTGTAGAATATTGTATAAATATATCCCACAATTTATTATTTTCTTCTTCTCAAATTATATACCATCTGCTCTACAAGCTCTAATAATAATAAAAAAATAAATTCCCTCCAAGTTTAATAAATTCCACCCCGAGGTGGTTAATGTTTCCCCCGTTCATTGTCGGTAATGGTAATTCACTGAGCAAACGTTTCTAATTTTAACACGGTGCTCGATATCACGGTAATTTCCTAACACGCGCTTCAAGGAACTGGATTCCGCGTTTCAGTCAATTTTTACCCCGCGAACGATCTCATTAACGTTCGTTCGAGTATCACTTTGCGGTGTAGCGCGGCGCTCGGCTTGTTATTAGCCGCCATTATCGCGTTATCGGCCGATTATGCAATCGCAATCAGTTCTGCCGGATTATTCGTACACGATCGCCGGTAATCACTGTTATAATTCTCGGCCGGGGCGCACGGGGTGGGGGCTGGAAAGAGAGCTCTCTCGTTCGTTAAAGAACGTCCTTCGCCTGCACATCGGGAGATCTCGATTTCGTGCAAATCGTTCGGGTCTCGATTTTCAACCTACTTATCGCGCGCGTCGTTATTAAACCGGCGGCCAAAGGGAATTCGATCCGGCGTCCATTAATCCGCGACGCTTTTCTGCCGTTTACAACGCCCCGCTTAATTAACCGTGGCCGGGTTAACAGGGTAATTTGTCATTTTAATGATTTATCGGGTTACGAAATCAACGCAAGGTGGCCCGTGAACAACCTATCGTTTTTTACCCCCTCCCTCGTGACGCAACCGAACGTTTCACCCCTTCGCCCTGTTTTCGAATAGATTACGGCACATTAACAACCCTTTGGAGTTATCAGGACATTCCTTAAGTAATGTCGTTTATAAATGTGACTTCAACAAATGTAGATAAATTAAGAACTACAGTTATTTTTATTTATCAAGATACTGAATATTAATTTTAACGATCTTGTTCAACTACTTCAACAGTTCTTTGATTCCATCTGTAGCAATTAGTATCACTGAAATTTTATCAGCTAATAAATTGACGAGCTACTAAAATAGATAGCAGTTGGTAAGTACAACTAATTTCGAGTGTGATAAGAATACAGTACTCAGTATCTTAATAATTAAAAATAATTTCATTTGTAATTTATGTCCATTTTATGAAGTCATATTTAAAAACGACATTGCTTATAGATAACCTGATAAATAAATATACAAGCTTCAGAATCAAACAAGTTACAATAGGATCTCAATTATCCGAACTGTATCTAGTAACAGGATGACTCAAATTGTTACTATGTTTCGCACAACAATGACAATTTTATTTTAGAATATCAAGTACTTATGTAGTGTTATAAAATAAAGTGCACAGTATCATTACTGATAATTTTACCGACGTTAGAATAATCGAGGCTGTACTGTATTCCCAAATTTCCCTTCCTCCACCCACCAACAAGTATGAATTAACTTCATAAGCTCTGAAATTAAGCCTTTACGCTCTGAAAATTTTGTAGAAAAGAGCGTACACTGTGTGCTAAAATTTTTCACGCTAGAACACGCGTTAAACTGAATATTTCTCTATAACAATACTATAACATATAGACATCATCTGATCAGTTCTCTTAGTGCTCAAAAATACAAAACATATAACGAAACACATATATTTTACTGAAACAAGGTGAAATGATATGTCATCCGCAGAGATAGGTGCCCGGACCGCTACACTGACCTGCAGCACACGGTGAACGATTTTTTCGAACGCACACACGCATTCACCGCCCCGAAGGGGTTGAAAAAACAGGCCAAACAAAAAACCGCATAAATTTTGCGCGAACCCGGCAGATCGATCTGAAAAGTCTGCTCACAATTAGTTACGATGCACAGAAAAAAAATCGTTATCGAGCATCGTAATGGCGGTGGGCTGATAAGAGGCGGGCTCGGCCCGAAGTTCGCGAGGAAAGGAAAAAAGAGCAAAGGGGTTTGCGAAAGAGAAATCACGGGAACGGGGAGAGGAATCGGTTTGGCCCCTCCCACGAGGTTCCCTGGCCTCGACACGCATTTCCAAAGACTCTTTTCGTCGTCACGGACCCATCAGCCCCCGAGTACCGTCGATTCTTATCTGATCGTGCCGATCTTCTCATGATCTTTCACTATACGGCTGGCCCTCGCGTACGAATTTATTTCGCGCTGGCCCCGTCCGTCGAACGAAAACGGAACGCGCGGCCGATCGTTCCCCGATACCCCGCCACTCTATGCGACGTGAGTTTCGATCTTATCGATCGACAACTGACAATCAACGATTCACGATTTCACGAAACTCCGTCGAACGCCACCGGGACCATCGTCGACCCCTCTTTTACGACTCAATAACGGAGAACCGTGAGCGAAGTTCGTGGAGAAAATCTCAAGATTTTTATTATGTAATTCCTTGTACGCTGCTCAAAATAAATAGAGGCTCAGGATTTTTAAAGATTTTAGAGGATTTGTCAACTAGCGATGAGAGTAAAATAATTTGTGTCTGATGTGATAATTGGACTGCGGATGTTCATGCAATTTAAGATACAGTGGAATTATCATTAGTGACATTGTGTACCTTATTTTGTACCATCGTGTATTTTTATATTCTAAAGTAAAAGTATGATTTTTGTGAGAAATATTGGTACAATGTGAGGCGTCTTGTTACTGATTACGGTTCGGACAATCGAGGTTCTACTGTACATAAAATTTAACGATAACGGACGGGATTATTATTAAAAAATCCGACAATATTTTCCGATCAACATAATATACGAATTAACGCTTTGATGGCCGCTGTCACACATGTGTATCTGATTTTATTAATTCGAATAACACGCATGAAAAACAAGCAAATGAGTGTAATTGTCACTGATCAAAAATAGATAACCAAGTACTCATAAAGTATTAGTTGTAAAATAGTCGATGCAGAAGGAATAATGTAAAAAGTTGTGTAACTTAACTAAGGCATTGGAAGAATGAACAATGACAACTAGTTTTTCCAAAACTTTTGCACTCGTCAAGGTGTTAAGAAACGAAATCGAGAAATAGAAGCTTCAAGTGTTGACTCTTGATGACAGGTGTCACGTACAGGTGATTTCATACATTCGAACAGTAGCCATGTCAATAGTAGTGATAACTAATGCGTCACCCCATAAATAATGTCGTTTATAAATGTGAATTTCACCGTAACTAAATTAACAATTACAGTTATTTTAAATTATCGATGTATTGAACATTAATTATAGTGTCATCGTTCTATCACTTAAACAATGTTTTGATTGCATCTTCAACAAATTTCTGTTGTTTTAAGACAATTCATTTGGAATTGAATGAAGACAATTGATTAAGTAAAATTGAATAATATATTTATTTATGTACGTTGTATAATATAGAGAACGATATTACTTATGGGATCACCTGATAAATTGCAATGTTTATGCAGACACACACTTTTGTTTTGAAGTATTCTTGTACTGTAATAATTTTGGACTCCCGTCTTAAAAAAGATTTCGCGTTTATATTATTTATTCAGTTTCTTGAATTTGTGAAACTGCACAAATGCTCACAGTATACTGATGAAATACGAACACCCAAGTATTTATAAAGTGACAATTGTGTAATATTCAATGCAAAAAGAATAATGCAGACTATTTTCGATTCTTACGAAAATGTCAAACGACATGTGTTTTTCACGAAATATTTCCTACTGTCAAAGAGTTAAATATATAAAATACGGAATGAACAATATTCGGGCTTCCACGTTTGTTTTAAATTCGCTGGATTTTCATTCTCCGTCAGAGACCACCAGGCACGACAGAAATTCAGAATTTATTTGATCACACATTTTCACTTTTTCTCTACGACAAACTCCACGAGGAACCATAGATCACAACAAACATTCATTTAGGATACACATAATTCTTGAAATTCCAGAAACTCGAGGACGTGGCAACCTCGACGCCGTTTTAGATCGAGAAACTCAAAATAAATATTACGTCCTAACCAAATATTTCATCCATGAAAAGACTGACCGTATGGCAGACACTCCTGTCCACCAAATAAAATCTAAAAGCCCTATGAATTGAATCGTATCTCTGTGCAGTCAATTGAAGTGCTGTCAAGAGTCAGTTTAGAGTCAGTGTCAGTTTATATCTGTCACCAGTAGTCACAATTTTCATTTACGAAAGCGTCAGAATTTCTACTTCTATATTTTCTAATAGAGTCACTCACAAAAGTGATCAAACAATTTCATACTTATTCTTCTTTCTCAATTCTAGTGGAACAAACTGCAAGTTCTATAGAAGTACATTGCAAGGAATTATGTAAATCAAAGGCAATAATTATAATTTATTGAAACAATTTCACAGAATACTGTGTATAAATTGATATCTACATATTGAAATACATGTCAATAAACATTCCAGATTGTTTCAGAGTTAAAATCTAATTTCTACCAGACACTGTGATCTTAATTTAACTGTCATGTCACCCATATGTGGGTTTAGGTTGAAGTAAATTATTATCCTAATGAGTCCACTGCAATGAATTATCCAACTTAAACACAATCATTATAGTATATTGAAACATCTTTACCGAACACTGTATATCAATTTATATCTACACATTGGAACACATGTCAGCAAAAAATAAAGTTTCAGAGTCAAAATCTAATTTATATCAGATACTGCAATTTTACTTTAACACTCCGACTGACATGTCACCCATACGAGGGTGACACTTAAACTGAATCAATATTTACTTGATCATATATACCATAATAAATGTACTCCTCGAAATAATTACAAGATTACACACTTAATTGATTTATTGTTCATGAAGATCTCTAGTGGCATAAAAGCTCCAAATACTGTACACACTAAACATCTAATGAAGATATCATTATACTAGATACAAATTATTTTGTTTCATTGCTGATATTTGACAGATTACCAAAAATTATTGAAAATCCTGAGCCTTTACCCGTGTTTAGCAGTGCATATCTAACGAAATTTGTCAGAATCAACGAAAAATGATGAAAGTTATTAATATTATCAATAGCATTATGTAGAATTAGAAGATTTTGTATAAAACAGAAAATAGAAATTGAACATCTAGTGTAAAAATTTAAAAACGTTGCCATATTCTACATAGTATGTCTAACAACATTTAACAGACTCAGTGAAAACTGATTAAAAGTCACTAATAACATTAATCAAATTGTATAGAATTTGAAGTTACATTCACGTTCGATAAAAATTTTAAAAATTCATCTTTCTCAGCTAGTAAAGCGAGGCAGTCAAACCGTGCAACGACATTGCTCTAAAAAGTGTGAAACGAAAGAAGAATCGAAACAACACCTGTCCCTAGCTCCAAAAAGCATGATCGCGCGGGGTCACGTGAGCCGTCGAATTTTCATTGCAATCACGTTGCCGCGGGTTGAAAGAGGATCGAAAATTCGTCGGCTGGCAGGCAGGAAGTGGCTTCGAATCGCCTTCGATTACGTCGGGGAGAGGTATAACGGTGGGCAGAAAGCCGGCGAAGTCATAAGCCGTCGCGAACGAACGTGTTTGCGAAACGAGGTAGATCGAATCCCGATCGCGATTCAATTAATATCGGTGGCCGGTGCTTGATTTAATTATCAGATTCTGCCGGCCAGATAGGAATCGCTTCATTAACCAGCGCCACGTGTTCGATCCCCGTGTGTCTCGTCATCGTCGCCCCGGACCGCGTTATTTATCGAACTGTCTTCCGCCGTAAATTCCTCTCCGACCACTCGTTAGCAGCTCCGATCCGCTCGAACTATCGTCGACCGACACACGAAATTTTTGGCTGCTCCGAAACGGCCGACACTCGGTCCTGCCGTCAAATTTTGGGCGTCCAGAACGATTCGGTTTAAATATACTCGGCAATAAATAATTTTGGACTATGTGTGAAATGTCAGCAGAGTTTTTAGAATATTTATGAAACCTGATACTGTAATAAATAATAGGTCACTTAAGTGTGTGATTCTTCAATCATTCTGTGCAGGGTAATTATTTAAGAGATATTCACTTAGAGAAGTATGAATGTATAGGGTGAGCTCGAGGTAATGTCAGGAAATTTGTGAATATATTCTGCTGCACAAAATTACGAAAAAGTTTTGATAGACAACTGTTGGTTGTGACACGAATTATGTGCGATATTTTAAAATTGACACAGGAAGTAAAATAAGCGTCAGTAATGTTGTGAACATTTTTCTTTGATCTTTTATAGATTGTCAATAAATAAACGTGAGATGCAAGGCACTTCGAAAGTAATGTGTGGAAAGACTTTAATGAAAAGTATATTTGAAACATCATACGATTTTGACACGTTTGCTATCAGCGTCATATATGTGTGACACGTCGATTCTGTTTTGAAAGTCCAATATCACATATGTGACAGCAATAACTTTTCACTTTTTAGTCACACGACCAAACAAAGTCCGCTCGAAGTTTAATTCGCATTAACTAATTATTACTTAATTATTATTTTTCAACAAATAACCTATTAATTTTTTTTAAAATCGACAATTTTAAGACAATATTTTTCACACAGCTCAAAGTCACATATTTTTGACATGTTGCGAAACATGCTCATTATTCCTGTTTACCATATTATATGCACATATGTATAAGTGCAAATTTGCAGTATATTGTGCAAAAATACAAAAAACCCCATAAGCTGGCTTTTTTCCAAGCCACCACAGTAGCGAATGTGTCAAGAATCATGTTTATTAGAACTTTTTCGTATCATGCGAAGTATAGAATGCACCGACAAATTTTTTGACAGGACTTCAGGCTCACCCTACATATAAACCAAGAATTAGAAACTTCATTTAAAGTTCGAATGAAAAACCGTCACACTCATACAACAAATCTCTGATAGAGCACTAAAACTCTGAACCAACTCAATTTCGACGAATCGAATCATCGTCACAGACAAATTGAAACCCGTCCCAAATGAACTTCACTGTACTTCATCGGCAGAATTGAATTTTTCGTTTTCCACTGAGGGTCGCGTGAGACACGGAAGTACGGATGACCGAGGCGCACGCACCCTTTAATTATCCCGGGTCATTAGCCCGTCGTTGGTCGAGCACCACGCGAATCCTCCGTGCAGAACGCGACAGGCCAGCCCGGAGCTTTTTACCGAGTTTACACGGGCTTTAATACGCGTTTTTTTTACCGTTCACTGACGTGGACGTCGTAAAAATGCCCGCCGCGTGGAGCCACTCGAACCTCGCGTCCACTTCATCTGTTCGCGCCGCTGAACAGGCCCTAATCTCTCCGCGTTCAACCTGACATTTGCATACGTCACTGTCAACGAACGCGTACAGCCCCTCCCACGTTACGGCACACAAATTTCCCGTGTGCGTTCGACGGGACACTCGAGCAGAGGCGCACAGAACACGAAGAGCAGACTATCCTGCGTCTCGCGAGAACGACAGGATGATGATGCACACCATTCAGTTTGATCCGCGAAGAGGATCCGGAGCGTGCCAGCAGGAGCATGTTAGGCTAGGCCTCGTCACCGAGGATCGCATCGGGCACACATGACGGACGCACAAGCCACAACTGCACGTATCTCAGGGACCACCACCCGTTCGTGGTATCATCCACCGCGGAACACTTCGATTCTACCGTGTCAGGTTGTCAGCGACGCGGATCCTAGGGATCCCTGAGGATTCGTCGTGACACATGCCACCGTTGCGGCGGCTACTATCGCGCACTATAAATACACACACTGCGGAGCACGCACGTGGTCCAGTCCTCGAAACTCCGTCGTCCGGCGATTCTACGCCGCGACGATCGTTCGCGAGGGTGTCGACGACGAGAGGAGTGAGAAAAAACACAAAAAAAGGGGGTGAAAGACGAAGAGGGACAGCAGAAAAGGGGAAGAGAGCGAGGCGGAGAGAGGGAGGGAGAAAGCACGCGCTTCCTGGGAGAGAGAGTGCCCGGTCTCTCGGCTCGTCTCTGACTGGTGTTGTGTTCGCCGCTCACGAGAGAGCACAGCACGGCCTGTGGGCCACGTGACACGGTCCCCTGCAGGAGGTAGGACCGCTTAGCGTCTCTCTACCCCACCGTGTGTGCTGCGTGTATGCGTCGGCGCGCGTGTTTATGCGATTCGCGCGCGCGTGTGGGCCGCATTACGGCCCGCGGACTCGGAGACTGGCCTGCACGCGAAAACCCTTCCTACAGGAATAGTCGCCGCATACCGAAACCTTTCGTTTAGATCGGATTTTCGGTTACTCGACATCTCAAGCGTATCTGGAGCTTTGCAATTTTGACAAGTGACACTCCGTTATGCCCAGTTCATGCTTTTTATCTGGATTAATATTGTACTAAATAAATGGAGGAGTAAGTGTTTGGGCCATTTTATCCTGTAATTCATTTATGCATGACTTAAAGAGAATATTGGTCGTTAGATGATTACGTATCTGCGTATTATTTATAAGATACTGAAAAATACTAAGACTGTTTTGTATTGTGTATGTTTGTATAATTATTACATGATTGTGAATCCAAATTATGACCTGTCGCCTCTATGCAAAAACGTTCTCACAGGAAAAGTCTGCACGTAGGAAATCCTTCTGTTTTGATCGAGATTTCGTAATTCTATTGTCGGAGCAGGGTTCAAGACCTTAGGCTTGTCTGAATCTTTGCCTCTTTGACAAGTGACACCCTGCTATGCCCAGTTTTTTTCTTTCTATTCTTTTTCGATGAAGTTCTTACAATTAGATAATTTTTAACGGTCTACCAAGCGTCACTTGACCGGTCAAAGACACACTTTTCTCGTTCTGTAGAGTGATGAGGCAATGTTGCGGTCGGGACCATCGCGTTTTGAAGGAGAGCCAGCTTAAGCTATAGTGAATGATGAGTATAGTGAATATTCAAATATTAATGAAATATGACGTTAAATGGTATAAGTTTTTTCTAGCAGATGGAGTCGCTGATAAGTTGTCTAACTTCTTAAAAAAAGTAATGAGTGCGTTGGAGCCTGCTTAATTACTGGAGAGTTTTATTTCGTTTTGTAACAAATTATTTGGTGGTTTATTACTTATTTTAAAGAGAATGATAAAGCAGTGTCAGTATCGACAAATCTACTAATGAAGAGCTTTATTTTAACAGAGTCTGTTGAGCCCTGTTTCTACAACAGATCTTGCTGAACAATACTGAATACCTATACGGTACAGATAACATACTTTTCTGTAACACAGCAAATTGTATTTATTCTATGAACAATAATAACTTTCAACTATGGCCATGTGAGTGCAGCAATGATATCGATGGATGTCCATTATAGTGGCCGTTCGCACACGAGCATAATTCCGTAGATGTCCACCATACTGGGCAGTAGCAAAAGGGTTAAACAAAAGATTTTTCCACAGTTTTAGGCGAGTTCCGAATTACCATCTGTCAACAGCATCACAGAAGCACTGAAGGTAGTCACTCATCCCAGCGCTGATCCATGGCCATCGTAGCTTAACTTCGGTGATCAAGTGATTTTTCATCACTGTCTCATTAATTAATCCTTCAAACTAACTTCAGGCAAAAATTAAATAAACGTGTTCAAATACACTTCACACTAAAAAAATAAAAAAACGTTTTCTAATGTTACTCTGGTTAGTTACGACTAGATCAGAACTTCTGTGTGTATCAGTATTCTTGAAGTGTTGAAATAATAGTATGCAACACAACGCAGTTTAAAATACAATTTAATTGTCACATAGGCTAGAGCACATTTTACGTATAGCTACACAGTTCACGATCATATCAAAAGACTAAACTAACAAAAAACTACAAGACAAAGATTTCGAAAGAACGAAAATACAACCACCGCGGGTGCATCCAGTGCACTCGATCCATGCTATGCTTAGGCAAGAAACTTCCTATATACATACATCAGCATTCCTAAAGCACTGAAACAATGTTATGCAATCGTTACATAGGCTACAGCGCATTGTACCTCTGCACCACAGTCCACGATCATATCAAAATACTGAATTAATAAAAACTAGAAGGTACAAATTTCGAGAGAAGAAATACAGCCACCGTCGGTGCATCCAGTGCACTCGGTGCATAGGCGGATCGCGGAGAACCGTGAAGACTTCGGCCGGTGGAGAGGGCAGGGAGGTGGAGGGGGTAAGTCGAGTGGGAGGACTGGGCCCGCGGGCCCCGTTCCACGTTTCACGCGGAGTGGGGAGAGTTTCTCCGTCTCCTCGGGGCCTCTCGCTCCCTCCAAGCGGGGAGGGAGAGAAAAGACAGGGGTGGGGCAGCCTACGACCCCGCCAGGCGCGTGCCCCGAGTCAACTCGTGCGCTCTACCGCGCACGATTGATAACGAGCCGTACCGCGGTGCTTTACCGCTGTGAATTTTTTGGCTGCCACCGTGCACAGCTCATTTCTTCATCACGGTAGCTCTTGTCCCCTGTTTTCGTCACCCTCCCAACGCTCTCGAGCCTTGACCGACTCGACGATTACGTAAAAACTGGTGTCGCTTCGGGAGACGACGAATCGAAGTAAACAAGGAGATTCGAACGAACGGTGGACACTGCAGATTTTTGATTCTTTAGTGGGTGAATGATGATTGAGTGTGGCTATCGGCGATGCTGTTGGACTGATATGTATATTCAGTTTTATGGAATTTCAAATTAGGTTTATAACACTGCTCTTATCGTTTGTATTGCACCGTCCTGTTTTATTCTTGACAGATTGCGGATCAGTTTTATTGCTATACAAGGGAGCAGTTATAAATAGTTGTTTTTAAATGATAACAATGAACACATGGGAATTCTCGTGATCCATCTCAAACGTTAATACGTTTTTAAGATTGGTGCAGTGAAGACTTGCTATTCCTGTTATTATAATACACAATAAATATTACTGAAACCGATCTGAACTTTGCATTCAAATAATTATTTCAAAGTAACTTGTATTCTGTCGTATCAGTTTGGTTTCCTTCTGAAATTTCTCATATTCTACAATAATGAAGAAGATTAAGAGCAAAATTGACACTACCAATATTAACCTGTTCATTGCTCTTGACACCTACTGATGCTTAGCAAAATCGTTTTAAAATATCTTGAAGATTCTTTTTACCTAAATCAATTAATTTATAGCAGTTTTATATCAGAGTGACCGCAACGAAAGGGTCAACATTGGAAAATACTAAACACAAGTAGAACTGGTGCCTAACGATCAGACATGTTAACCAATTTGCAGTAATCTTCCTAAATCGAGTTTCTTGGAAACGGAGCTTCATAGAAGAGACTTCAGTTCACGTTTTCGATCTACGTTTGCACCAAGAGAGTCAGTGATACTCACTACGTATCAAAATAGTTTGAAAGTTCCCGAAACTTTCACAAAACAATACAAATTTTACAAATATTCCGCAGTTTCGTTATACGCTCACAGTTTCTCAACTCTCGTGGCTAGCAATGCGCGAAACATATGAGATCAGAGTTCAGAAGTTAGGATGACGCCCTTCTGGCCGTTCGGGCCCAGGAACGTAGGCGAAGCCGGACGTTGTTTCGGCAACCGTCGAAAGCATCGTCCACGTAGGCGGTAGCGAGCAATTCCGAAATCGACTTTTCGATTTACAAAACACACCGGTGGGCGAGCTGGGCCCGATCGACCACGGTCCCTCGCCAACACACGTGTATCTGGGGCCCCCACCCCGGCGCCAACTTATCACGGACGAATCGGTTGCGTGGGCGAGCACTTCCGGTCGAACGATCCTGCCTCGATCATCGAGCATCCGTGAACCTTACACCCCACTTTTTCCGCAGACATTCTAGTTGAAATCATTAATTCCTCATTTACGTGGAAGATTGAGTCTTTGGGTCCGTCTGGAGTATCTCCAGTTGGGCCCAGACAGCTTCGTGCCATCGAATGCTTTATATATCGACTTGATTATGGTGGATGCATCGAATACGGAACGTTCAAGATTACTTATTCGATTGTAAATTATAGTAAGCGGAATCATTGTATTCGAGTTGCTGCATCAAACCAAACGGCGACTGATGGTCGTTTCTCGAAAGCAAAGGGTTAAGTCGTTGTTTGTCTTCTATTTATAAAATTATAAGAACGGTGCAGTTGGTTTTGTTGCACATCACATTGTTTTTCATGCATTCGACTCGTCCTGCGGACGATTCACGCGGTTCTCCAAGCTTCGTAGGACGGAACAGATGACCGTTTAAGATTCCGTGGCCGTTTCGCGGAAGTCCGAACTTCCTCGAGGGCTTTCGGGTGTCCCCTTCGCCCCCCGTTTCATCGGGTAATCCAATCACGCGCCGTGTTTCTCCTCGCTTTCGTGTACTTTTTTACAGCTCGTGTTCAACGCCGGATAATCGTTCGTTCGCGACACCGTTCGAGGGGCCCCCGGCACGTTCAACGAGCCACGGATTTATGAATCTCGTTTACGAGCCGCCCTGAAAGCGACCGAAAGCTTTCCTTCCGGTTAAAAAGTCGCGATGCACTATTTATACGACCATTAGCCCACGGATCTCCATCGTTTCGGCTTCTATAAATACCTGGTCGCGCGATGCACTGCTCTCGAGGACTATCGAAGAGGCTGCCTCTCGTCTCGGCCCCGTCCAACTTCGAACGGAGGAAGCTGCGTTATCGAAACCGAAAGCTTCTTCTATTGATAGTCCACGTTTTTGCTAAATCCACCGAGGAGGACGCAGGCTCAACATTCAGAGAATGAGTCTCCAAAGCTCTGGGGATAATGGTCCGTCACGTTTTATACGGTTGGAGGAGCTTTTTTAAGCAGCTTTATATAGGTCCAGCAGAGTGACAACGGGAGTAATATTTTTAGTAATTTATAGCATAGACAGACACGAAGAACGTGTACAAAGCTGTTGTATTATGGAGTCTGTTAATCCTGCAACGTGTAAGTACTATAGACCACTCAGTCGGGTTTATTTATTCTACATAATAAATCTGTACATATACTCGGAAGAATTATGACCTCGGCAGGTCCTATTCAAATATACATGCTTTGTCACATATTTTACAATTTCTAGAGCACTGAAACAACTTAACAATTGACACCATACACATATACTATTATAATGAAATATTGAGTAGTTTTACCATGAAAAATTCCAGCAAACAGTGCACGCGACTTCCCCAAAAGTTTCAGTGCTCAAACGGTTAAAATTCAATAATAAATTGTAATAAAACGTAAAGAGTGCTAACAACCTCACAGTGATAATCAGTGTTTATTAAGAAAACATTCCAAGTTCTTGTGAACGTAACAGCACGAACAGTCGACTCGCTTTCGCACAATGCAATTCGTAATGCAACACGATCCACGGAGTCTCTTAATCCCGTCTCACGGAGAAATTCGTCAGCGATGATGCAAAGGCGAAAAGACACAGGGACACGCCTAAATACGCCTGTTGTTTTCGAAGGTGCGAAAATCTCGTCAAGGATAAAGTTGACGACCAGAGAGGCTCTGGAGACCACGGGAATATCGACAAGGTCTCGCGAGGTTCACACCGTGTGTCAACAATGTTTGCGCATCGGCGCTAGCATTGCAGTTAGCTTAATTAGAGATACTACGATGCCGCTACTGTACGACAAATGAGTCGCTTCAAACAGAGGAAGTTGCAGCGCCGATCAACCGGCGGCGTGTAAACAAATTTAGAGACCTCGAAACGCTGGGACAATGTTGCACAGTTCGAAGAAATTTCTTCGATGACGCGAAAGGGATTTTTCTGAAGGCCCCCTTCAGCGTTGCAGGGTCGTTCGAATGATTTACAGACGCGATACTACCTGTTTTTATATCCTAGCTGGTTGTAAAAGCGAAATCCAACTTACTGATCACACGCAGCACGATATTTTTAATTGTACTGCTTTTATGATCGCGAAGAGAAAGAAGAGAAACGTTTTGGAATCGAGCTGGGATGATCGAAGTGGCGTGTTATTTCCGCCTGGCAAACACGTTTTATGGTCACAAAAATAATATAGAAAAATATGAGTGTTGTAAACAATTCATTTCACAGATTTCTATGCTTTTAGGAAGCAATAATATTAATTCTTAATATTTTAATATCATGTAATATACAGTCACTCACGAAATTGGTCAAACGAATACGGTATTTCAAGATTCTTTTACTTGAAACTTTCACAGGGTATTGTTATTTGCAGCAAGGCTACTGTATCTATGACGAAATACATTTCAAGTACTTATTGAGTTAGTTGTAGTTGCGTGAAGGAAGAAAAGCAATTATAGAAATATTTGATCAATTTCGTGAGTCACTGTATACACACATAAATTATTTGTTATGCATTTTATAACATAAATAATAAACAATTTTTATTAAAATTGTAAGCATATGTACGTACATACAAATAATCGTTAATAGATCAATTCATAAATAATTACATATTTATAGATCGTACGACTAACTAACACGTACTTAAATATTCTTTCAAAATAAAATCACTAATTCATATCTTATCTTTATACGTAATAAATAATTCTATTCCACAATTGAAATGATTTGATATTTCCAATCTCTCTGGACTCCATTGACAATCGATAGTCATCACGAGCGAAATAATTTACAATCATTTTATATCCACCAGGGACAAAGAAATAAAGTAGAAAAATTGTCGAAAAGAATGAAAAAATAAAAGAGGACGCGTAGAAGGCGGACGAGGCCCGTGTCTTCGACCGGAAATACGCGTGAATCTGCGGAATGGTAAATCGACACGTGAACGGGGCCTTATTGACAGCCGGTTCGTCGCGGTGGATTAAGGAAATAGGACTTAGGCAACGTTCTCGTTGACAAATCGTTCCGATTGTCGTATCGCTGCTGTTATCCGCTTATCTCACGGGCCCGAACCGTGGGACTGATCGGTGCAACGACGACCATAACGTCTAACGATGCCGTCCCCGGTTCCGACTCACGCTAATCCTGCCTCCAGTCGATTCTTAAGTCCTACCTGTTGAAAATCCGATGACACTTCGAGAGCTGGAACGAAGCCGAACGGACATCCTCGTTCGGGTTCGAACAGCATCGGGATTTTGAAATAAATCGATCGACGTCCGGGATTTGACTTGTGTTTCTAGAAATGTCGTTTTTTTTAGGCGAAAGGGGCTCGATCGGACGAGAGGTTCCGAGAACTGTGTTACTTGGAATCGAAGTCGCAGCAGCCTCCAGTGTAGATACAGTGTGTCCCAATATATGTGACTTTGGAATAGTAGTTGAACCGTAGTAGCCTCTCGATTACTTAAATATTGATCACTTGAAAATAGGTCATTTTATGTCAGTTACAAGGTCAAATTATCATTAGTAGTAATGTGTACCCACTGTGGATTTTACATTATAAAATAGAATTATCATTTTTATGCGAAACATGATTAGAAGATGAGATATCTTGTTACTGATTGTAATTCGGATAATCCACGTCCTACTGTATTAATTTTTTGAAATAACGAGAGAAGACATGTTAGATCTGATTCTGATGTAGTGAAAGTTTTATAAAGGTCACATTACTATTTTTGAATAATGACACAGGGTATAATTTTCAAATTTTTCATACAGAACCGAATGGTCGAAAAATAAAATTTTTGTCACAGAGTTAAACTCTGTCACTTGGGATGGAAGTCGCAGCAGGCTCAAATAGAAGTACAGGGTGTTTATTTTGGGGCACCCTATACGTAGAAAATAAAAAGAATACTACTAATATTTATAAATATTTATGTATACAATATTCATAAAATAACGCAGAGACTTAGAGTATTAAGAACATTAAAATACTCTGAAAGTTGTGCACGATATCGCGTAGGAAACTATGATGTACTGAAAGTGATTTCAACGCTCGCACAAGAGATGTAGCATGAACGTCGCGGAACGGTAATCTGCAGATACACTGTCCACAATGCACTTTATAGTCTTTACCAGACTCTTCGTGTAATTGCAAAATTGTAAGTACTAAAATGAAGAATTAATTGTGCTTCTGAAAGGATTTAAAAAACTACTATAATAAACCGTTTCCTGCCCTATGCTTATATATCTTTTTTTCATTTTTACTCGTATGCCCTGTGTCATTATTCAAAAATACAGTAGTTCAATCGCCATTTCGAAAGGCCAATTATATCGGTGCTTCATTTATCTCAAGGTCACATGATAGGCAGTCGTTGATAATTTACTTTCCGAGCACTTCGCATAATATTCAGAGTTTTATACGCATTTCATACTTTATAGAAAAAGAAATGGTTCAAGCAAACGATCTTCTAAATGTTCTGCATAAAATGTATTTCTAGACATTTAGTGGCTGAATTTTTAAATCTTATAATACACTCGTTTTACATTTTGCAAATTTAAATAAATGACTGAGTAGAACTGTCCGTCATTTATGAATAATCGCGAAGTACATCGGGTTAAATGATTATCGATGACGACGAAGCGAACCGCAGGCGGTTTTTCTGCGATCTTCCATGCTCGATCCGGTCGAGGCCGTTCTATTAATTTTCTAACGCTATTAGAGGCTAGGATAGCTTCTTACTCGACGATCATTACCGCGTGTTGGGAATGTTAACGAATGCTTCGCACCGTGGTTTTGTCCCGCGAATGTTGGCAATTTTCGCTGCTCTTGCTCCCCGCTAGCGATGCCTATCTCTAGCTAATCGATCTTCTCTTTTAAAGTATTTCGAACTCTATATCGATCTCAAGTACGTTAACCTCTGGTCTTAGAATAACGAGTAACCTTTATTAAACGAAATCGTTAGGCAAGGGGTTGAAATGAAATTAAAACAGATTTTCTTGGACAATAAGTGACCAGCAGATTGTTGACACCATGACTCCAGGACTTTTCAGGCTTTCTCTGAACTCGAACAATTTTGGAAATCCTTTAAGAGCATCGCTATTCAAATTTCTTAGCTTCTAGTAGTATTCAGAGCGATTCAAATTTTTTTTCGACGTTTTAGATTGAGTCGTAAATAACTTTTGACAAATAACAGTTTCTGCGTTTGTCAAAATTCAAATAGTTTATATAGGCATGATTTTTATTTCATACTGAAAGGCAAGCATTCAACAACAACAATCAATTCAGTAAGAACAATTGTCTTTTAATGGATCATCGATAAATTTAGGAAGACCAGTCAGAAGTTATTTATGGCTCAATCCAATATATCCATAAGAAGCTGAAATATTTTGATTCCTATGACTACATAGCGCAGTGACAGGTCTCAGTAATTAAGAATACAGCAGGGATGGAATTATCCGAACAGCAATTAGCAACGCGATGACTCACATTGCATCTATGTTTCGCAGAAAAATGATATTTTTATTTTAGAATGCAAAATACACAGTGGTATAAAATGAAGTAGACTGTGTCACAAATAATAATTTTTGCTTGCAACTGACATGTGATGATAAATTTTATGAAAACCGATGGCTGAGTTAGTATCGAGCCAAACAAACTTATATTGAGAGCACAAAAACAAGTAGCAACTAAATTATTGACTAAACCTAAGAAACTAGACATAATAATAATAATAAATAAATCAAACTGTCGTTTTCGTAGAGACTATCGTTCAACTGATTTCTAAAGAGCGATTTCTATAAACTCACAGTGATATATTTTTCAAAAAAGGAGACTGCAAATAACTCTCCCAGTTAGAAAAAAAATTCTGCTTCTTCGTAGATTCCACGGATTCCGCAGTAGCTAGGTCGCGTTTTCAATCGTCGAGAATATAAAAGGCGACCGAAATCGATCCGCGGCTCACAGAGAGACGGCGTGCAATTAACTATAATTTGTATTAGCGAGCAGTCGCGTAATTCGTTGGTATTTTTAACGCGCCGGCACGTCATAACGTCGACGCTCGCAATGACAATGATCCTAGAGGCAGGAGCGGTCGCGATTAATTGCGTTTAATTTGCTCGACCGGGATTTTTACAAGAAATTCGCGTGAAATACGCCGGTGAACGTCTGGAATATTTCCTGACGAGCAATAATTCAGCAACCGTTGAAAGGCCGGAGGAAAAAGTGTTTCGCGACCGAGTGAACGTACCGCGAGGATATTTTTCTTTTTCGTCTCGATCTGGCGACAATGCGTCGACTGTTCCACCGATTAGATCGCAATTTGCTTCGTTATTTTCTTTCGCGAGACTCTAACGCGCTGCTTGGAAACAGTCGATTGAATTTAGTCGATGCATTTGTTTCTGGGAACAATAGTGTCGGCTGATCAACTCTAACCCTCGTAGGACCGTGTGGGGTACAGCCACAACATATTTTTAGAAAAAATAGAATTAGTTGTAGTTGTGGATGTGTATACAATTTAACATATCCAAATACATAAAATATATTGTCTGAAGCAAATGATATAAATAAAATGTGTATGCCAGATTTCTGCTCAAAACGGTCCCAATTATTCTCCATATCCTATTTGTTTATCTGTATTGAATGTACAAATACTGAGAAATAAAAATCTATATTTGTATAAAATTCCGCAGTCTAGTAATGAATAAAATTTGCTATTCAGTATTGTAAATATTTAATACTGGTTAAAGTCTACAAGTCTGCTTATTTAAATAATTTATTTAGAGATACTTTAGCCCAGAAATGCTCAAAAAATAAATAGGATAATTCTGTACCCCGCACGGTCTATAACATAAATTTTAGAGCACGGTCATGCAGATTTTTGGAAGAATCTGACTTTTTTTAAATTAATTTCTAGGAACAATAGTACCAGCTAACTTTAAAGCAAGATTTTTTAAACGGTCTGACTTTTTTTAAATTTCTTGTCTAGGAACAATAGCGTTGGGTAATTTATTGTTAGAGCTAGCCAGCTAACCCAACCTTACAGTGTATCACTCGTATATGACAATATTAGCACCTCGAAACAATACAGTAGATGCTGTTGAAAATATATTTGCGTATATCATTCAAATGAAAGTTGAGCGGCGCGTATATGTATACATGAACTCACTCAGGACATTGACCTTCATAACACACATCAAGGTCATTGAAATCGGCGAGGTAGATCCTATTCTATATAATAACCAATATTATTTCATATTCTCCTTCTTATAGAGAATAGTTTAGGGCTCCCATTTTATAAATACTTGGATATTTGTTTTTTATTAGTGAGATGCATGTTCATTCGTTATACGCTCATCACATTTAACACGTTGAGCGCCACAGTGAAAACAGCCACACCTAGTCAGACACGATATAATTTACTATTTTTTATATAAATCGTCAAGAAAAAAAATACTTGAGTACTCAATCGTGTTCTTCTGTTCCTACATTATTGTTCAATATAAAATTTCCTCAGAATTTTGTGTCAATCAATAATTACTTAATTAAATTAAACTTGAGGTGTCGGTCACCGGTGACCTCCACGGCATTCAACGTTTAAAGTATAATGAAATCACATCAAAGCGGCCGTCAAAGTGTTAAGTCAGTGAAAAAATCTGGTGAAGCAGTGCAGGACAATATTTTCGATTCGGTTTGAAGTGATCTAGGATAATGTGGGGTCAGCCGGGACACCAGAAGTCCTCTCCATTCGCGATCGATCGAAAGGAGTCGAGATGGAAGCGTGTTTCGAGGGCAGAGAGTAAAAACGCCGTTTCTCACGGCGTCACCGAAATTTTCTCAACAAACACTTGACCGATTTTTCAGAGGCAGGTTTCCGTGTCGCGATAAGGATCGCAGCGCTGCATCGTAGATCGTCTGAAGTGGCCTGTAAACAGACCCGGTCTAGACTATAATCCTCGATCGTGGGTGCTTGCACGGATACGCGCGACAGGAATTCCAAACAGGCCCGTCTCGAAAAAACCGCTACCGTTTCTCAATATTCATCTTTCGTCCAACGGTGCTCCCTCACACGTGCACAAACCAACTGGAATCTTTTCCACTCGTTGGAACTTGCCTTCTTTTCAAGCTGAATTAACCTGTTAACTGGGGAAGACTGCTAGCAGGGCGCCTGTTAATTGTTCAAACAGTATTTGCTGACAAATATTTAAACCAGTTGATCGAAGGAAACGATTTGACGTGTCAATTGAAAGCGTCTCTGGGATGGACAAGACAATTTACCTCATATTTATTCGTTTTTAACTACAACCAATAGGTACTCCCAATGGAAGATGCACCTGGCTAACAGGTTAACACTTTGAGTGCCGAGGCACCCATATCTGGGTGACACATAGATGCAATCATTCTTTATTTGATCATGTAAAATAATACCTAAAAATATACCTAGTCAGCTCTAATAGAAGCAGTAAACAAATTATGAACGTTATTGATATTATTGATTAAAAAGGTAGAATTCATGGTTACATTCATTTTGTATAAAAATTGAGGGAGTTTGTCATTTTCAGCTAATGGAGCGTGGCACTCAAAGTGCTAACAAGTATCGCATAAGCGTGACATCGTTGAGTCTAGCAATTCCTTCAAAACAGCATGTTACTCATTCGGGTACATTAGAGACCCTCCTAATGTGACCACCTTGAATTATTCTGCTGTCACTGGACCGATTGAAATTCTTTTTCCTCGGATACATTAAAGTTGTACAACACCGTCCATAAATATTAGAACACATTCAACTTTTGTCGAGTACGTGATATTTTCGATGCTCCAAAGCACTTTATTTTGAAACGTCTGGATGATTTTTACGTTCGTCTTCTGGGTACAGTCCCAAAGCTGAAGTGAGTCCAGTTACGAACTGGTAAAAAATGTTTTGCCAAAAAGAGAAACTTTTAAGGTACCTTATGTTTAAAATAAAAAATCTACAAGAATTTCTGCAGCTACTACAGCACTGGTAGTTTCTTTTCACTTTCTCTATGAACCCTTTGGCATACAAATCAAATGAAACTCGATGCGCTCGAAAAATATTATTTAATATATCTCAACTTAACAATTATGTAACCTTTACAATGACATAATAAACAAATGACGTGTCCCGGACATCTGTGTACGCCAAGGGGTTAAGCACTTGACACGGTCTAAAAAATATAAAATTTGAACCGTCCCATCAGAGTAGCCGAGGAGTAGCCATCCTCTAAACGAAAGACTCCCGAAAATCGTTCGAAACCGCTTCTCCGGCCGGCCATCGAAAACGAAAGCGTGCAGAATCCACGCAATCCACCGACCGACGACCTTCTCCCTGCTCTCGAAGATTTACATTGTTCCGCCGCACTAATTTACACTTTTTCGCCCGTCGCGTATCGTTTCGGTGTCGCGGAGGGTCGTTCCCGGCGTGGCGTAGGAATTAAGAGCGGCGCGAACGGGTCGTAAAATAATTTTCGTGCCGCCGGAGAACAAGGCGTTGCGTAAACCGCAACCGAATCGCGTTCGCTTTGACCGGACACGGACGGTACAGGAGGACGGAGAGGCTCGCGGTTCGGCGAGCGATCGAACACCGTAGCACCACTTAAAATTCCTCGATGATAAAACCGTCTTTATCGGCAATATATTTGGCGGTTGAATGGCGGCGAACGAACGCGACCGGGTGAGTAACAGTAGTGCAATAAAAGCTGCCGTACAGTCCGACGTCTCCAATAAACTGTGTCGAACTTCATCCTCTCCGTCGCTCCCGCGCTCTTTTCTTCTTTTCTTTATTGGGCAATTAAAGCTCGCAGGGCCGACGGTGACGCGACATTATAACACGGGGCACCGTTTCGAACAGCTGTTACGACACGGAACGACGACGCGTTACGTTACGCGGGCCAATTACGCCCACGCGGCCATTATGATGTTCTTTATCATTGAGAAAGAATACATCCAGCGTGACAATGCCTCCGCGAGACGTCGACAGTTCATAAATCGCGCGAGGTTCAACGCCGGACGATTTGTCACGCCGCCTTAAAACGATCCGTCGCTCGAACCCGATCGCTCGTCCTCTCGAGGAAATTGCGTTAATTGAGAGTTCGGTCGTCTTTGGTAGCATGGAGAACGGCGTGCGACGGTGTGGTCACGTTTATCGGACCTGACAGAGAATCGTTGTGCTGTTTAACCTCTTGTCTTGTAGCAACGAGTCACTCTCGCGGTGAGATTTATGCTATGCGCAAAAGACGCCGCAGTTTGGTATTGGTTCATGAAAATTCTGATAAGAGTAGCTTCTTTGGTTGTGAAAGGATTGCTAAAGGCAAGCTGTACTTTTTGATGTACGGTTTTCATTTATCAAAACACTGAACTACTTAAGCATAGTGCACTTGTCGATTAAAGAAATCGCAAGGCAAGGGGTTAAGGGGTTATCCTGCTGTAACATTTTCAAAAATCGAAAACTCTTTTATTGTTTTAAAATATATTGTGAAGTCTTACAAGCATTAGCGTGCAAAAGCTTAGAGTTATCGTTCGACGTACGATTATTTAAACATTTTGGATGGTGATTGAGGAAGGAAATATTGAAGTTAAAAAGCATAAATTCAAAAAAATTCACACATAATAAAAGTGCGTTGTTTTTCCTTCAATAAAAATATTCTAAGGTTTTATTTTTTAACATCCTACACATAGGAGGATATTTTTTGAAACAGAGACCTTCATGTTTGACAGCAGAGGGATTTTCCCTTCCAAACTGTCCGTGGAAACTTTCAGAAATGTTCTTTCTGAACAGGATGGCGATCAGATGGAAGAAAGTGGAGCGTAGATCGTGTGCTTGACGACCCACATACGGTATGAAAGAATGTTTGGCTTTACGCTTCGGTTAGGCTAACAATAGATCTCCCTCATGCACCATTTACTCCCAAGCTTCTGCACGAGCTTCGTTCACGAAGCTTTTGTCGTTTAAAGGAACAGAAATGCTCTATGTGTGTACAGAAGAAACTCCTACGTTCCTTTTAATTCTTTTTAGGAATACCCCCATTCAGCTCCCTTGTTTTAACCACGCAATTATTATTCTTGCTTTATTATTTTTACATTGTTCCAATTGAAACTCATTTTTTGTATTTAAAATCGTTTCAAGGTCATCATGTTATAGGTCAACTCGTTTTGATGTCGACTAGAACGTCACTTTATGAGAAACTGATGTCAATATGCAAAAAATGACGATAATCCTGAAATGACAGTCAAAATGACCTTGGATGGATTTTTTTTACATCACCAGGCGTATGTGCTGAAACCATATAAACTTTTAGCAATTGTTTCTTACAAATAGTTTCAATAGCAGCGGAAATAATTTAGATGTTCAACTTAACTGACAATGAGACACCCTGTATACGTAGAATAATTTCAAAAGGCACCGACAGAATAATAATGAAGTTAAATAACGATAATTAACGACTCGCTTCTCTTAGAACTATCGATTCGCGACTCTCGGTATGCGACCAACGACTGACCACTCTTAACTCTTGCAACGAGATCTCCTACCTAAATTTATTATTCACGTATCTCATCCCGATTGTTTGAATCCCTCTACCGCAGAATTTCTTCAGACGGTACCATTGGCGAGCGGCGCCACTCCTTCATATATTTTATAGGTTAGTATAAGATAAGCGTGAAACATAAAATATATAATCAACGCCAAACTTGAATTCAAGAAATCGGTATTTATTCTCTTGCAACTCTCGATTTGCTAGCTGCAAGAAGACTGTCTTTACTCTGTGAAAAGTCCTCTTGCCAAAGTGTCCTGGGCCATCAACCAGGCCCCTCTAAATTTATAGCAACGTCTTGAAGCGGTCACGTCACTCAGACCCTCTCAAGTATCCCGATTTTCAAATTTTCTTACATTAAGCACAGTGTTTCGTTTGAAAAAGACAAAACTGTAAGGGAGGAAAAATTGAGTGGCTTAGACTGAGAATCGAACTCGGGATTTTCCGCTTTCCAGGTGGGTGCTATTCCACTAATGAGAGGGCGCGAGATGCGCCACCGCCACTTCAATAACAAAAGTTTAACGCTTGACACTTTGACGACCGCTGTCACGTACACGTGATTTTATTCATTCGAATAACCTTCGTGTAAAACAAATGTACATTTAAAATAATATAATAAATATTTCAAGCACTAATAAGGTGGAAATTGTAGAATATTCAATAGATAGAGAATAATGTAAAATGTCTAGTCGTTTAAGAATTCATGCAAAAATGTCGGCAATTGATTAGTATTTGCAAAATATTAGCGGCTGTTAAAGTGTTAAGGTATGTAAGGACCTCCTGAAACTTTAATATCAATCATCTCAACGACCAGCGATAGTTGGCACCCGCCCTTGTGGGTTTGGGGCAGGATCCACCTGAACTCCTCTCCTGCAAAAGCGCATCAACATCCAAGAGCCTCATCTCGCGCCCGCTCCTCGCAAGCCATCCAACCCACTATCAGTTGCATCTCTCTAAACGCAACACACTAAACGGCTACCGCCTACAAAACCGACCCAATATTTTCCCTCAACGACCGAAAATCAAGGCGACGAAGCTGCCGTTCGCAGAAAGCGGTGAGCTCTTTGCATCTCTCAGCGCGATCTCTTCATCGCATCAGCTGTGCACCGGCAGCAACGTAGCTCTCCGGGGCAGCGGATGATCGAATCGGGACGATAGCATTGCGAGAGAGCGCGGACACGAGAGTGGGAGTATTTTTCCTCGGGTTCCTTTACATCCCGTTGCTACAGATTCCACGAGCGAGTCCAAGCTATAACCGCGATAAATTACGAGGGTGGAAGGCCGAAAGGGATCTCCGGAAGGGGCACGGGCAACAGTATCCGCAAGGTGGAGGACGAGGAGGTGGTTGTTCGAGATGAAACGACGAGAAGGCGAGTAAAAAGGACGGAGGAGGAAAAAAAAAGGAACGACGGGTGCAGCAGCAGCAGCAGCAGCAGCTCGCTTTGCACACAATTTCCACGTGGTCGTCGGCGGTATCTTTGCGCGAAAATAAAGTGTCGTTGCCGGCTCGCGCACGCGCAGTCCGCGAAACGGAAAAGAGGCAACGAAAACGAAGGGAGGGAAAGGGAAGGAATGGTAGTGAGGCCCTTATTAACATTTCTCCGGGATTCGAGGCGAGATTAAATTGACAGCAAGGATTTGCGAGTCGTTTGTTACCGGCTACCCTCCTCGCATCTTTCTCTTTCTTTCTACAGCTCGGGGCCTCTTTCTTCGACTGCTTCCACGTCGGATTTGTTTGCCGCTACAAAAGCCGATTCCCCGTCTCTTTTCGCCCTGATCGCATGCTCCTTCCTCGGAGAGACTCGATCCGATCGTGTTTCTCCGCTTCGATCTCTCTTTTCATCGTTGATTTTGCGGTTCTTCGTAATTATTGGCGGCGACGATCTTTGCACTGATTGTCCTCGGTTGGTAAATGTGTTTGTTGAAGAATCTGTACCTTGCTTGTTTATTTCACGCAGCGGATTGTTCCTTGTGTTCGGGTTTTCCAAAGAATGTTTCGTAATTCGTTAACGACTTGGGTTTGTTACACACCTCTGTCTACCTAATTGCTGGTACGAACCACTTATTCATTTATTCGATCACACTTTTCAGTGTCAATAGATTGGTTTAAATAACTAATCTGTCAAACCTCCGACCAAATTTATTTGTAAATGCTAGACTCTAACAAGGAGGGGTCTGTCTAGATTACACACGGGTAGACATTGGTAGAGATTAAGATAGCTACTTATATATGATTTTAGGGTAGACGGTTTATAGTTTACGAGATATTTAAGAGTTTCAATACGATTCAAAATCTATTCTACTGTAACGGGTGCTTTGAAGCAGGGGAGCATGATGCAGTCTGCTAGATGCTAGGAGGTTGTTACGGAGAGTTTCTTTTTAATTCTTTATTTGATTACGAATTACATCAGGAAATATTTGTGATCCCGTTTAATAAATCCAGTCGAAGCTATGAAAATTGTTTGAATTGTTGAATAAAAACGGTACAATATGAAGCTATATTTATTTTGTAATTCAAGACTAATAAGCGTATCGTCTTTTGTTAATGCAGCGTTGCTATCAGCTTGTTAAATGAGTGAACTCTCCTTGCTCAAAGAAAGTGATTTTCAACAAAATGGCATCAATCTGAAGAACATCGATTTTTTACTAGTATTATCAATGCAGTTGCACCGATGGATCCTTCACTTCTAATTTTATTTTATGAAAATATTTAGTAACTCAACTTCGTAAAATATGTATTTTTCACTCTCCTGTAAACACTAAATAAATATACGCAGTTGAATGACGAAGAATGACAGATCGACGGCGGGGGTTAACCAGAGAGGAGTGAATTAGATCAACGAGGAAGCTCTTTCGATCGAGCAGTAAATCTGCAAAGACGTATCAAGAACGTTCTAGCCTCGTGGACGTTGAAAACAAATCCGCGTCGACCGTGGAAAACTCCCGAGCCGCCATGCCACGATGGAAATCACGCGATTTGCATAAATTAGTCGTTGGCGTAATGATTCCGCTCGGCGTGGTTCTCCGCGGTGCGTCTAATGCGTGTACCTAGCCGGAAACGATACTCTTTCATAGCATTTAAAAAGCATCCTACCTACCGCGATGCTGCAGTCACGATAAATTACGATGTTGCGAAATAAACACATTAAATTAACATTTCAAAATATCTATCATATCTTTTGATGTATTTTAATTATAAAAAACGACAAGTGCTTATGAATTTATTTATTTTTATTTCTTTGGTAAATCTCCTTTATTGTAACGTAAATAAAACCTGACTTTTACATTAAAAAAAATTAAATAATAATTTGCACTCAAGATTACCGAAGTAACAGGTTAAGTATATATATACATTGTGCATGTTCTCCTAGCGGAGCCAACGAAGTTATGAAATACATATGTTATGAATGTCCCAAAGGGTTGAAAAGCCGTTTCCTATTCTAGTTAGAGTTACAATCCCTGAACTCAGCGCTAAGATGGGTGATCGTCTTCAGTGCCTCTGCGTTGCTTTTGCTTTCAATGCGGTACCCATCTAAAATTATTGGTCCTGCCATAAATGACAAAATCGGTCGACACAGTGTGGCATACAAAGAATAATAGTCACTTAACGCTCTGCGCACGTGAATTCGAGGGCCAAGGTTCGATCAATCGCGACAATACGTGGTCGCGAGTCACGATATCTCGAGCAACGTTGTTGGATCGGGTGCCAGCGGAATGCTGGTAAGTACATATTCGTGTTCGGCCGTCGGCATAGCGCGAGCAAACGCATTTCTCGCGATAGAGACGAGAAAGAAGTAAAAGGAAACAGGATCGAGAGGGAAATCGAGTGGAGCGTCCGAGATCGATCCGGCGATCGTTTTAATTACCATTACGCATCTGCTCGTATTAACGCGACTCGATCGAAGCCCCTTTTCCATCGCCGCCCCGTGAATTTAACGACGTGTCTGAATTGAGATAATGTGCTCCATGCTGCCGTCGAGCGACAGAATGTATACGAAAGGTGTGAAGAGATGTGTACATTATAGCCTGTAGAAGAATATAAGGATGACTGGAGAATCGTTCGATGATTGTCTGTAGGGTTTACTGTAGCTGGTCTATTTTGCAGACGAGATTTAATAACTCAGATAAGCATAAAATTATGAACAAATTAACATTGTTTTATCGCATTGTCAACATGAAAATTTAGAGTACGATGGCTGGACAGGATGTTGCCAATATTTGGGAAATATTTAGGTAAGGCAAGCAGCAGTCCTGCTACGGACAAAAAGACAACTCTCAGTCAGATAAGGAAGTCAACTTCTTGAATTTTGGAACACCTAGTTAATCAATTGTAAAATCTTTAAGTTTTTTCGTTATATTTTTATTACATTTGCATTTTCTTATTTGTGTTTGTAACGTAAGTATGAATATATGAAGCATGCGTGTCGTTGAGCATGCAGGCGATGGAAGGCGATTTTGTTTCGTATCACTAGTTGCAAGAAAATGGGTGTGTTAGATACGACAATTACCTTTGAGAAACGGAACAAACAGGAAACTTATTTCTTGACCGCGCAGAAACGTAGTGGATTTTTATAAATAAATAATTTGTTGAAAAAAGTGTGTAACGTGAAGCGTTTTCTTATACAATACTTAGCAATCACTTCTGGATTATAACATTGAATTATGCGTACATGTCACATAGAATAGTACACGCCCTTCTACTACTACTAAACTTAGATATGATTTTAAAAATGCAATCAATTGCAACGTTCGATGGTACGAATTTCCTGACAGAAAATTTTGGAAACTCATCAGCCGTTAACGACACGTTCCCTTCCTATCGAATTCGTCTTTCATTGTCACTATCGACGTCGATTCATTTTCTCCGACTCGAAACACGCTTTGTATCGCTACACTTATTCTCGTATTCACGTTGAGTGCTCAAGTGTTCCTTAATCACTGCCTTCTCATTAGTAGGCGTCAAAGGCACCGACCACGCGGCGAAAGCAGAATCCTTCTCTCTCTCTGTCTCTCTTTCCGTCGCTTCAGACAGACCCTTTAAACTTCGATTATGCCTTTTTCTCGCGAGCTGCGAACTGGGCCGCGATGAAAGGCCGATTTTTTCGAATTTAATGAACCGTACCAGACGCTCTGAATTCTGGGCCGACGAAAAGGAACAGCATCGGTGTGACCTCGTAATTTTTTTTCATCAATCGGAAGTTCAGCTGCTAAAGATACATAAGCACATCTCACACCATATCGATCATCAGTGATTCACCCATTCGGTTCGATTCAATCGTGTAACTGATTATCCTCACCAAATTCTGAACAGAATTCATATTATTGGTACGAATGAGACTGAGATTCGGATAAAATTGAACAATAACTCCTAACAATATTTAATAGTCTGCATTATTCTCCTATTTGCATTAATATCTATAGCAGAATCATCGACTACCCCTATCATCGAAATTAACACAAAAATACATGTATCTAGAAAAACACATTTTACGTGTCTGACTATATATGGTATTTTTCACTGGCGCCCACGTACAGGGCGAGACACCCAACGTACCCACAATCGGTATGCATAACTTTTAAATAATCCGTTCACTGATGTGCGTTAATATTAACACAATGACCTACTCCATTAATCAACGAGGAAACAGCAATCTGAATTAACCCTAAATTAACTGTAATGCATGCTCGCAGAACTCGTTCTTCTACATTCTTTGTCGTTGTGGGTGGATTATATAGTATATTCCACAAAAAAATAGTCCAGCGCCGTTAGATCTGGTGAACGAGATGATCACAGAAACTCTCACTCCGTATTAAACCTCCCTCATAAAATGTCATAGTGGAAACTGGCCGCAACAAAATGTAAAATACGCAATGCCACTTTCAGATCCTGCTTTACGATTTCGAGGCGCATCAAGAATTTCAGCAGGAACCTCACGGCTGATCCACGCTTCGCCTAATATTAACTTCAGCTAGGAGTCACGTTCGAACTCCTCCACGTGCTGCAACGTTGTCCCTCAAAAGTTACGGTGCTCGGAAGAGCCGGGGCAGACGCACAAACAACGTTGAATTACGAGAGGCGATATCTCGGGAGCGTGTAACGATCGTGGAACACGGGTGCCCGGGAATATCAAAGCGGTTACAATTGTTGCAATAATTCCGTGCCGGTTTAAATCAACCCCGAATTCTGGGTTGAACGTCGCCCGGACGCCGGCCGCTGTCCTCTGATCGCGAACGGAGAGCGAAAGTCTCGTTTCGCTCGCTTTCTGGCCCCGATGGATTACGCGGCCGAACGGAACTATTCCGAGAACTATTCTAAGTCGGTCCACTACGTTGCCGTCTTATTAATGCGACCGACTCCTTCTTCCGTGCCTTTGCACGTTTCTGTTTCGAGCAACCGTCGTCTAACAGCTGCAACCGAGACACGTTGCTACGTGACAGAGCACCATACAGACTCGAATACCCGACACGATGCATCCCGGAGTCGTTCATCAATCTTTGCAACAGAGTCAGATTCACACTGACAGTCTGCGAGACGTTACAAACTGTCTTCATTAAAGTCCGCTTCGATTAGTTTTGGGAGTTCTGCTTGCTGGACGACTACAATAGACTCGGTAGACTTGGTGATAGTTTCATAGTGTTATACGGGGGGTGACTGTGTAGCACGACTGCTACGGAGGTCCCTGGGGACTTTAATTTAATTGAATTAGATCAGTGGAGAGTTCAATCAACTTTGGGTCTTCTGGATGCTGAGCACTGGGTGCTTACTACTGTAAGCTTGGTAGATCTGCTGATTCTGTTCTACCTGGTTATATGGGGTGTATCAGCTTAATACGACTGCCGTCGAGGACACTGACGACTTTAGTTTGATTGAATTAGATCAGTAATTGTTTCGATCGATTTTGAGACTTCTGGTTGCTGGACGACTAGTATAGACTTGGTAGAATTGCTGATGCTGTTCTATCTTGTTATATAGGGTGTGTCAGTTTAACATACTGACTGATGACTAATCAAAATGAATTAGATGACTAACAATTCCTGTAAAATTTTCAGCTGAATGAACTCTTTGTTTCTTCAAGTGAATCTTGAAGAAGTGTCAGCTACATGGAAACTGTCAAAGTAATATAATCTCTAGATAACGTTAATTTGAATTTCTATAGTTTTGGTGGTACAGATGGCCTCATACGTCGTTATTCTTTGTATTTGATATTGTTTGCATGGTAAAACATTAGGTTGTTGTTGATAGTGCAAACATATTTAAACCGTCAGAATGTAATAATAATTTCTATTATTTTATTCTGAAGCGTCTATGGAATCATTTCTTTAATAAATCTAGCCAAAGAGACCATAATCGATCTCTGAGAACAATTTTTATAAAAATTCCGCTCATTAATTAGATATAATAAATGAAATCGCGATACCTAGTTTACCACTATAATCCGCGTTATCTAGTCGCAGTACCGAACACACGATTTGATAACGTGTCCGACTAGGTACGGAATTATTCACTGTGCCAGGCAACGTGTTAATCGACGCAAAGTGACCGCGAAGCTCCGCGATTTATACTCTGCTCCGAAAGGCATTACGATCGAGCTTCCATTAATTTCGCGGCTTTTTTCGTCGCTGAAACGCCGCGGCCGGATCTCTTAATCTCCGCGGAGAATTCAATTACCGGGACCCGCGATCGATATCTCGATATGACGATCAAATAAAGTCGACATTCCGCGAGTTACTGCGATCGTTAGTCGCCCGGTATGCGGAATATGACTTAATGTTTCATTAAATACGCGATCTTATTAGGATTCGAACGATACGCGCGTTTGGAATACGATTTTCTGTCAACGGCGGGGGGGAAAAAAAGACTTCGATATGTACCGGCCGAGTAATCGAAGAGAACATCGTCTTCGATATAAATAGTGAAGCGTTTCATAACTGGAATCATCGAGGTTTCCATCGTTATTGACTTCATAATCGATACCGATGCTTATACAAACGAGTCCATAGAATCGCCAAGTAGATTAGCCTGAAAAAGATACCGTCACATGTCGGCCAGTAATATTTCATTCATAATGCATCAGTTGCGAGATATTTCGCTTATAACTCATGTATGAACGTTTCTCGTCATTTACTTATGCAGTATGTGGATTTCTTTGAGACGAACCAACGCATAGGAATATTATTCCATTTTGTCCCTAAGATTTTGGAAATTTTCCAAATTATTCGACAATTGCTTGAGGTCAATAAATATGGAGAAAATTAATTACCGATACGCGGCCCTGATAAATTGTCAGTAGCTATTTTATCGATTAATGTAAATTGACTATTGTTTTTATGTTTATGTAGTTCTATCTTGGTTATCATCTCATCGTTCTTTATATTTGTTAACAAACGTTGAAATGTACTTCTTCTACAATTTGTGCTTTCACTCGCTTATTATGGTTCGATCTCTATAGATCCTACAGCAACAATAAGGAATGAGAATTGTGTTATAAAACGGGGTTGAATTCAACTAAATAATTCTTAAATTTTACAAATGGCAACGCTATACATTTTAAGGGTTAACTTGAAACAGGTATGCTCTTACATTTTAACCTTCCGCACTCGAAGACTTTTACAGCTGGCATACGTAATCTAGAAACTCAAGTGTAACTGATTTTAACAGGAGAGTTTATATTTTTAATATAGTTGATTAAGTAACAGAGTGCTTGTAAAATTTGCACATGTGTAGAATTTATACCACTGAACGTTACTTTTAATAATTTACGCAATATAGAAAATTTGAAACAAAGATTAGGGAGCCTGAAATCTGTCGCTCGAGTACAAAGGGTTAATTCTTTACCTTGCTAGAAAAAGGGCCAAAGATCAATTTGCAATTTTTTGGAAGAATATGCACATTGGCCGTTTTTATTGTAACATACACAACACACATGCTTCTTGAGAATGTATCTAAACACTGCTTGCAACAGTGAAAGCACAGTGTCCCTTCTATCTACGACAACGTCCACGATTTTTACGTGAATGGCGCATAAAACTCAAATGCAACAATTTCAGACATTGCCCCTTTTTCTACCAACGTACAACCTCCAACACCTTCAGAATTCCAAACAGCTGCACGTCCATATAATAAACTCCGGGCGATCGACCGTGTCCGTTTTTCCGTGTATTCGAGCACGACACCGTGTGCCATAACTTCGAACGCATAATCCGCGTCTCAAGGTCCCTCGAGCCGCTTCCCGGCCGAAGAATATATTCAACGGTCGCGGACCGCGTTAATTGCTCGTTAATTACCCTTTATCGAGGATCAAGGCGCGTGCAACACACGCGTGCACGCGTGTAACTCGGTTATTCGGCAATTACACCGATAAGCCTGGCGTTGTTGCAGCCGAGGCGAAGGCACGGTCGCGGATCGAGGCAGAAATCTAATTGATCCCCGGATACCTTGGATTTTTTTTTCACTGATCCAACAGTCGCGCGCGGCGCACACAGAACGTGTTCATTCGAGTGGCGAACGTTAACGAAGAGCTTATTTACCGTGCGCCAAGCGCACGGCATTCATTCTCTCGCTATCGCGATACTTCTGGCACCGGAGCAATTGGCCAGCTGCCAATCGACCGCTACCCTCGATACACGCTGTCGAACTTCCCGAACCTGCCTATCTGAACCCCGAATCCGGGAATCGGAGTCCGTGGAACCGTCCGACCAACGCTTGCCTCTTCTGGCCTCGATTCCTGAAAGGGTTTCGTGAGAGACACGGGCGATCCTGGAATTGCTTTATAATTTGCTGAATTGTAAGGGCTATCAGAGAATTTGAGGACACCGATTTCGGTGAGATTTTATAAAATGGTGGTATCGCTTATGTAGATTGTTATGGTAAAATTACAGGAGCTAACTTTTGATTCATTCTTGAGGAACCACGTGTTACCCAGTTTGATGTGTAGCTGCAGATAGTTGTACGTTGTAAATAACATTTCTCATATTTCATTAGAGTAATTAGGTCTGTTAAACGTTATTCTGGAAATAGTAGTGATAGTAATGCAATAGAGTAGGATGTCTGAAATCCTTCGAATTGGCTGCCGCTTCCACTAATTTTATTCCCTGTATTAATTGCTCTGTTGTGTGTTATTCCTAATTTGCATTTAATGTTGAAGCAATGCAAGCGTATTATTATTACCATATTTCTTTGTATCTCAACTATTTTAGATGTACAGCCACGCCCAGCTTCAGGGGATACCATACACCGGGCGTTCCAAAAACGTTGTACAATCCAAAAATTGTAGATTCTCCATACGAAAACAAGTCGAAAAGTCCAGTACTATTTTACAACCTGGGGTTTCGTTTTCGAGATATAAACGATTGAAAACTGAATATTCGCTGTATGTGCGTGCGCATTTTTTCGCGTTTTAGTGATACTAATCGGTTACAGTGCACTTAAAATGAATTGTTACAAAACCATATAAATTTGTCAAAAATCAAGTTGAAGAACTGTTAAAACAATAAAACAAAGATAGCAAAATTAATCTTCAACGTATCGATAATTAAAAACGAGCGCAATTGTTGAATCATTCACATTCATTGACTGAAGTCAAAATTTAATAACGACGTTACTCGTGGAACCCGATGAAATTCAAATCAGTGCATCAGGGCTCGTCATTGGCTGAAGAATCGCAATTTCATCCAAAACCGACAGAAATAATTCCTGAACTTAGAAGCGCAGCATTGCAGGGACGAGGGTTCGAGTCGGAGGATGCACTCGGTAAACAATTTAAATTAATGCCGCTCTTAATGGGCCTTACGTGTTTCATGTGTTTTCCCCGCTTTTGCCGTATTTATGGCTCGGTGCTCCGAGAGACTGCGACGACGGTCTATTACGAAAAATGAAACTGTCCACCGCGAAACGGAACTCGTTCTCCGTGCAACGACGTTGTTAAACCGCAAAAAGAAAGAAGAAAACCGAAAAAAGGCATCGAGGCGACGCGGAGAAAGAAAGGAAAAAGTCTCGAGCAACGTATTATAGCGGAACTTAATTACACCGTCGAGAGTTACCTTCCGCCGAAGATTTATCGCGCACTCCCGAAATAATATTGGAAAAAATCCGGCAAAATTGCACACTTTCACCGAACGGTCGCGATATTATCGTTTGTTTGTAACTTCCTTATACGAGCACCGTCCTTGCGTACGACGCGCGATAAACTATTAATGTCAATTGCAAGCTGGCTACGCTGATTCTCAACACGGCGACCGCAACATCCTCCGCGCCGGAAGTCGCTGAAACCGCTTGCTACACAGCACAGATTTTTTCGAGGTATTTTTCGGAGACTGGTGACGCTGTGATTCGTGTCATATTTGTTATGGCGCTGGTATTTCAGAACAGCAGCCGAAGCAAACTCTTGTGGCCCGAAGTTTTAATTAGAGTAGTCTGAGGAAAATCATTGTCAGACTGCGGATGTTCATGCAATTTAATATATCTAAATAGGTTGTATGATGGATATTTAATGACTCTGCTAAGTAAAAATCACATATTTTGAAGACTTCAAGGAGCAGGATGCAGGTTTTGTTGAAGTTTTGTTTATTTAACCCTGTATAACGTCATGTGAATTGGAAGTCACTTACCTATGTATCTATACTTTTAATACGGTGAACGCCACAGTGAAAACGGCCATACCTAGTCAGACACGACATAATTTACTATTTTTTATATAAATCGTAAAGAAAAAAGAGATTTGAGTATTCAGTCGTGTTCTTCTGTGTCTACATCATCGTTTCAGTATGAAGTTTGCTCCGAATTTTGCGGCAATCAATAATTATTTAATTAATTTAAATTTGAGGTGTCGGTCACCGGTGTCTGCCACGGCGTTCAACGTGTTAAGTCTTATTTCGTTTATTTATCACTGTGCAATAATAATAATTTGTTTATTAAAATTATTTACATTTGAATTGTGAACGTTCTTTCATTATAGTTCTGGTAATTTTTTAACCCCGTAATAGCAAAGTTAAGGGAATTTCAGACCAACCTAATAAAATATTAAAAAACTTCTCCATTCAAAACGGAAATTTCATATGCACCAACCCAATATATGATCTGTGTAATGACATGTAAACTGCAGTGGAATACTGGTCGTTCCACCGAAATCTCATGAAATTCTCGCAGCATTCGCATGTCGGTCAAGGTCGCCGACACGATCCTACTATCGAAGGAAGTTTACCGCGGGCTTTTCGTTAGTCACACTTCGACTCAAGGAAAGTGACCTATTCATCTTTCACAGAACGTCGAGTGCAAGCATCCTGACCTCGATTTGCATCGCGGCTCTGAAAGAGAAGACTGAGAGAGAGAGAGCGAGAGAGAGAAAGAGACAGAGAGGGAGAGGGTTTGAACGTATGTAGTCACGTTGCGCCGAGCGAATCAACCGAGGACAATAAATTCCCATTAAACAACACCACACGCTATTACCCGTGAGTGAAAAGAAATTTCTAACCGATTATCCTACCGATCGTTGCACCTTGAACATCGTAACATCGGTATAGTTTATCCGTTCTCTGACACCGAGTTCCAGGTTTACCGCTTATCAGTTTGTCTGAGACTGTATGATGCAATAATTAATACATCGACAGGTTAGAATACTGAAAATTTGCAGCTACTTTTAGGTGTACTGATTTTTGTTTTCATTTTCAATAGAATGTTTATTTATTCCATTCAGTAGTAAAAGTGTCTATTGTATAAAGAACATGGGTAACTAAGAAAATTGGATGTTATCAAAGAGAACAATTTTCGAATGTAAGTCCATAAAGATTTTATGTTTCATTTAATATTGCAAATAAAACTTTTGCGATAGCCATTTTTTGTACAATGCAGAGTTTGTTAAGTTGGTCGAAATATTTAAAGGGTGGGCTATTTCTTCAACCGACTGTGAGTATTCAAATTCAAGTCACAATTTTACCACTGCAGAACGATTTTCTTCACCAAAAATTACTTTTCTGATGCCTTGCTCCTGATAACAGTAGCAGTGTAATATTTCTATAATGTAAAAAATTGGTCGAGTGATGGAAATATCCAAAAGATAGGCTATTTCCACGATTGAATAAACTTTAAAGTCACCAAGTCCTTAGTTTTACGTTCTATAGGGTGATTCCATTTGCTAAAAAAAGCTCTTCTTAATATCTTGCCTTTGTTAACATTAATAATTTTATATTCTTCTAGCGTCCAGAAATATTAGGTTGGTTGGAAAATAATGTAGGGTTTTCCAGACAAAAGACATAAACTGATTTTTAGTACTTATTTGCCTGCGTAGTAAACTTTTATCATACTACCTGGAAACACCCTCATATGGACAATAGAAAAGTCCTACAATCTTCAGCATAGGTTACAATGAAGAAATTCACAAACAAAGATGTCGGTAGACAGCGCACTTACTTCACTAATACAATTTTTGGGATTGCTATGTTTCCTAAAATGTAGCAAATTCAAGTGGTCGAAATATCTGAGGGATGCACTGTTTCTTCAGCTGAATATGTTTCAGCATCACCAAGTCACAATTTTACTATTACAGAATGATCCTTTCCCCTGCAAACTCCACCATATCTTGCCTCCATCAACGATAACCTAATATACCCAACATCTGCATGTAAAACGTTTGCCCCAGCATTGTTTCTACAACGCAGACGGTTAGTCGAGTCGGTGGGAGTATTCGAAAGGGATGCGGTTTCGCCGGCTGACGTTAACAGTTTCAAAGTTTCGAGTCCACTTTAAGTTTCATCTCGAGCTCTCGGTAGTCCCTTATCTGAGCGCACCTACGTGTACACCCATCCGCCTATCTGTTTATCTGCCGACCGTGGAAGAATCATCGGCATGCGTTTCTACAGCGGTTAGGATGCGTGCAGACACAATGTAAAGTCGCGATAGCGGTCATGTTACGCGGTCCTAGCGTCTCGTGCTCTCTTAACGTGCTTCCAGACCGTGCATGTTAAGTCCATGCCCTCCGACAGACACCCCACCACACATTGATCCTGATACAGTTCGTATTGCAAGCCACGGAAGCATCAACGGTAGACAGACAATAGAGAGAATGCGCTACGATGTTGCACAAATACAGGGTTGCGTAGAGCCTACTGACATGTCTACTGGGTTGAGTCATAAATAACTTCCAACACATAATAGGTTGTTTCTTTTTAATAAATCAACTAGTCTATCTGGGCTACTTAGTTATGTTCCATATTTGCAGGTAGGAAAAATGTAGACATAATAAAATGGTCATAGATGGTTCAACGATCCATTGCAACTGAGTCTGTTAAAATGGCAATGTCTCCTCTTTCCATTGTCACCCCTCACGACTACTCTACGTCTTCAAGGGCTAAGTGAATTTTTTAATTGATTAATCTAAACATTTCTGTAAGTCAACTGGGTGCCACCCTGTGTAACCAAAAATCGGTCGCTAAAGACAATTTCGAATGTAGCATTGCAAGGAACGTATAGGTTGTTTCTGAGAATCGTGATGCATATGGAATTGAAGGCTTTGCAAGCAACAATAGGTAGATAACAGGGAAAATTTGGTACAATATTGCACTAACATCATCAGTTGCTGAAGAAAATTTCGAATGTAGAGATTCAAGAAACATTTATGGCATAATTGTTTCTTGAACTTATACATGACTTTGCAGAGCCCAAGGAGTATAGAATCCAACCTGAGTAAACTATCTTAAAAATCTCTTCAGAAATGATTCGGTATTAAAATTGACGGTAAGCTGACGCTTCGAAAGTTCAAAACAATTAAGATCGATTCAATTTGAATGTACTAGCATCGACCAAATCTTTACCATTCGAAATAATATACAAAGTCTCTTCGGAATCTACTTTTCGCAAAATCATATAGCAAAGGAAAACAATAGAACGGATAGTGTAAGTGAGAAGAAAGGCGGAATCGGCGCGTGAAAAGATTCGGAGCGCATCGAACGATTAGCATTTCAAATGATATAGGAAGACTATTCATCATCTACTTTTCGCAAAATCATATCAATCCACTTTGAATGAGCAAGAAAACCGATAGAAACGATAGCGTAGAAGAAAAGGGGCTTACTTTTCGGAAAATCAAATCGATCCGCTCGAAACGAGCAAAGAAAAACGCTGAATAATAGAATGTGAAGGGTAAGAAAGGCGGAATTAGCGCGTGAAAAGGAGTACTCGTAGCGCATCGGCATAGAGCACGCACGGGCGCATGCGCTATTGCCCCGGGGGGCTACCGGATCGGCGCATGCGCCCACGCCTTACGGCCGGGCACACACAGAGCGGCCCGCGGAATAAATGCGTGTTTATCGCGGCGGTGGCGGTGGCGGCACCGCTTTTGATGCCGGCAGCTCGTGCTGCTTCTTCTCTTCTTCCTCTCTTTCTCCTTCTCTTTCTCTTTCTCTTTCTCCGGGGCCGGCTGTTCCCTCGCAGATGGGCCCGTCCGATTTACATAAGGCCGTGCTCTCCACTCACACTGCCTCTCGGTGGCCTCTCTTCTTATTAAGCGCGTGCGCGCTCGATCCTCTCACGCACACGCGTATCCTTTATTAAGGGCGCAGCGCACGAGCGGGGACACAGAAGCGCCGCGCATGCCTTGTTGCGCTAACAATACGACCGCCCACGTACGAGATATCTCGTTTTATTATTATCCCTCTGTCCACTCTCTCTCTCTCTTTCTCTCTTTCTCTCTTTCTTTCTCTTTCTCTTTCTCTTTCTCTTTCTCCTTTTCTTTGGCTTTTCTTCTTCGCTCTACGCTATGCGCCTTGGATACCCTTCTTCCTCGTACTCTCCCGCTGCCCCTTCATCCAAGCTGCTGTTGCTCCTTCTATCTTCTCTTTCTGCTACGGTGCTGTGACTTTTGCGCTTCGTGTCCTGCTTGGAGAGGGATAGAGCAGACCGTGGGTAGAGAATGTCCTAGGTTTTGCGAAGCAGGTTGACCTTTCGTTTGATGAGGACTCGGCTTTTGGGATGTTTAATATTGTGAACTTGGTTTTTAATTCGGAGGATTGTATAGGAGATCGGTAGAGCAGATTTCTTGAAGGGGAGATTGATCTTTTAGGCGTGGGACATTTTAACACGTTCTCTGTCACAGTAGAAGCAGTCATCCCCGATCAGACGCAACACAAGTCGCTGTTTTTATTACAAGTTACAGAGGAAAATATGTTTCAGTATTGAATCATGCGTGTGCCTCTCTATGTTAGCGTCGCAATGTAAAGTTCGTTTAGAATATTGTTAACATCAAGAATTATTTAATTACTGAAAATTTAACATGCAGGTCACGGATGAACCCCATGGTAGTCTACGTGTTAATGGAAAATGCATGTTCAGAGTTTATATAAATTAGGTAGCATCGAGATGCGCCGAAACGCACTTGCGAGGATGCGTGTTATTATCTTTTTTGAAAACATTGTGTGATCGTTATCAACAATAAGTGTGAACGTCGAGAGCGGTTTGGATATTTTTCTTTTATATTGTTTGTAGTAAATTAAGGACTTCGTTTCGCTCAATCGTCCGCATTGAATGGCCGCGACTGTACATTTCTGATCTCGTCAAGTTTTACCAAGCCACTGCATTGCTGTCTACCTGAATGATCCAAATAATTAAGAATACAAGAGGATCCACACAATATTCCTACAAAATTATATTTTGTTTCTTCTTTGATTTTATTATAACGAACAGATGGTTTACCGTCTCCACTAACATTTTACTTTCATATGATAGTAACGAAACCTAGGTCCTGCTGTATTCGAATTTTCTCTCATTCGAACAATCGTGTCTCCTTGTTATTCGAGTATCAAAGGCTCTACTGTACTTTCGTGGAAAGCTGACGGAACACCGGAAAGAACGAAGAGAAAAGGACCAGCCGAGTTCTTTTTCGCCTACGCTCTTGGGTCCCTGTTGGGACCAATATATAACGCGCACGCGCTTGCGCTCAAAATGGCCACAAGTTACGAGGAAGGGACCACCTGCGTCAAATCGTATTATACGAGAAACGATACATAATCGCGCGGGCAAACTGGCGTGGCCGTGTACATACCTCGCCTCATAAAGTCGTACCTACGACGATGTTCACCAGAATCTTTTTGTCTGTTCGTCCATTGTTCCGCCACGTCGTCGAATCCTCCTCTATTTGCTGCTACCAGCCTGTCGTTAATATCTGCTATATATAGTCTTTATATGGATATCAGTGGAACACGTGAATGCTGCACTCCAGTTGCGCCACCCTCGCGGTTGTTACTTTTTAAATCGATTTTATTGTTATTTAATTCGAGTAGAAGGTGATACCGTCTTCACACGGATTCCGGTTCAATTAGGGGTTCAGTTTTATTATTTGTTTAGGGTTATGGGGTACACCAGTTGTGTAAAGATGTGGATACCAAAACACCCCAAATGTTTTTACTCTAAATAAGGGGAGGAATTTACAGAAAAAAATGACGTTCTATAGATTTAATTTTGTGCTCTGAATAGTTATTATATCATAACGTTTTGTTTCTAAGCGAATTCTTTCAGCTTCAATTTTTCTACCCTTCCATATTTTCAGCTTTCAGTAATTCAAGGATTTAATTTTGTTAATTTATTTTGATTTACAGAATAAACGTTTTGTGTGCAAGTATGGTACCAAAACACTTCAAATGTATTTACTCTAACCAAACGAAACAGTTTACAAAAAAAGATACGTTCCAGCCTAGGTTCGAAATTCAGGTTTAATTTTATACCGAGAGCAATTAATTTTTCACAATATTTCTTTTCTAAGCGTATCCTCCCAGCCCCATTTTTCTACGCTTCCATTTTCTCAGCCGCGCCATTCGCATCCCAAACGGTACAAAGAGCGATTTTAAACGGTACTATAATGAATCGAGGGCTATTCATCGGGCCCGCGTGGCAAGTGCGAGAGAAAAGAAATCGAAACGACCACCGGGGGGGACAGGAATTATAAATCGAAGGTCAACTCGCCGGAGAACCCCTCGTCGTCGATTCTTCGGGTATTCTTAAGGTAGCCACGCGATTTTTCACGCCCCCTAAAAATCAAACCAGACCAACAAGAGGAGGATAACATAACTCACGAGTGCACACGTGACTCATCTCGAGGTTCGACCTCTCGCGACTAGGATGAAACAAGAAGCGACGGCTGGTGGGAGGAGCGGAGAGAAAGAAAGTAAGAAAAATATCGTCTCTGGATATCGCCGGTGTGTCACGTCGAGCCCACTTTGTGGACACCAAGAGCGGCGCTGTCAGTGCGTGAAAGTTCGGAACAAAGATAAATTTGTACCGGTGTACGGTTCCCCGCCCCTTGTTCGCTCGGTTACCACATCCATGTCCCACCTCTTTCTCCCTTCTGCGTGCTTCCACGAGATGTTTGGTTATCCATAAAAATGTCCGTGGAGTGTTGCGAGAGGCCAGCGACAAGTCGAGCGATTTAGTAGAACACCGAGATCCACCTACGAGCGTCGTTGCTTCTAGCGGATGATATTTGTGACGACACGCTCGGCTGATGCTTCGGATGTTCATGGTAAAAAGTGTTGAAATTCGAGAGTGGTAATTTATAAATCTGGGAATTCGAGGGTGGAAAGTTACAAATTTGCTGTCAAACCACTCGAGATTGGAAATTTGTTCTAGAATCTCTCAAGGTTGGAAATTTCCTCTCAAACCTTATAAGGTTGGAAAATCGAGAAAATTATGAGCAGTAGTAATTTTATAAAGAAATGTCATCTGAGCTTAGTAAACCTTGATATATTATCAGAAATTTATTAATCGTTTTAAAATGTCAGTACACAGAAATATTTTTCAATTTATATTTTAATATACCATGTATTTTTCTCTACAGACTTTATTTTTTTTCATTTCATCTGTTCCTCTTTTCACTTTTATATTTTTTTTATTACTTGGTATTGATGTACATCTTCTCTTTATTTGCCTTTTATTCCCTCTACTAATTTTTTAATTGTAATATCATTAATTTTAAGTTGCGCATTAATTAAAAGATTCTCTAATGTTTGTGCTAATGTAGTTCCAAACACTAGGAAGTTCGAAAATGACAGAACTCGAACATTTAAAAATTCAAACATTATCCGATTTGAAAGTTTTCAAATTCGAACATTAGGCAACGCGACAGTGAAATGAATCTAACTAACGAAGTCAATCTACGACGCTGACAGCTCGAAACAGGCAAACGAAGACTCACCGCGCCATAAAAGTCAATCTAAAACGATCTCTGCCAACAAACGTATCGATTACAAATATCATTGACACTACGAATCTCTAACCCCATTCTTCTATTCTTCTATCGTGAAGGCGGCGTCGGCTGAGATCCAGCCGAGAAAAGAACACAAAAAGAATTCGCGGAGGGGCCTACAAAGGCATCGCGAGCATTGTCACTGACAGAACAGAAAGCTGGTATACTGACGCCACTATCATAACGTACGAGCAACATATCGCATGACAAGAGAGGCCCCGGGAACACAGAGCCCCGCTGCTGACCCCTCTGACCCCCGCTGTTTTTGTGCCGGTGCCTGTCCAAGTCGGACCTTTGGGTCCTGGTCCCAAACTGCGAAACATGCCGACACGGTACCGTACCACCCTAAGGCCCCTCACGAAAAGGTCCGTGCTGAACTTCGGACGTGAAACACGATATTCACCGTTCTGGCCCACCAACTACCATTTCCCCACTGTCAGACTCTTGTGCTCCTTCTGCAACGATTTTAGTGGCATCGAGAACCACCGTGACACGGTAGCTCTCCACCTGAGTTGCTTTTGCTGAAGTGGATGAAAGTAGAAGCCTGTCGACGTTACAGACGGTTACACCGGGCCCATAGTGAAAATAATATCGCATTGGTTGAAAAGTTCTCTCGTTTTGTTAATAGGAGACATTAACAATGATGTGACACTTTATTCAAGCAAAATATAGCTACCACAGTCTTTGGTATAATATTTTGCAACTGGGTTCGCGTCTACCATCACACTTGAGGCATGATGAGGTCACAGATTTTAAATCTTTGTATTTTTTAAGGATTATAGAGATTTTATAGTGCAGAAAAATAAGAACAAATGAACTGTTTGTTTTTTTTTTCTGCCCTATAAAGGGTTGACGCTTTGACTCCTACGTCAACATTTGACTGACACTAGGAGGTTCCTGCGGGACCACGTGTTTATTGTGTCAAAACGAGTGATAAAAATATTTACAAGTAGTACAATAAACTTGAACGCACAAACAGTATAGCAAAAGAATAAAGAAAAGCTCTGACAATAGAGCACGTGTAATCTGAACACCTGCAGGGCCACATCGGCTACATAAGGTTTTAGTTTCTGCTAGGAATAAGTTCCAGGTTGTTTCAAGAAACTGGAAATATTATATAGAATATTTTGTTATAATGTTGATGATTTAAGGCACTTTTCGACTTTAATAGCCTGGGGTCAATATCAGTGAAGGTATGATAAAGATTGAGTGTAACGCATGTTCTCGCATGGCAGAAACTTTCATGGAAAGTGTCGTGGCAGTGAACCTTCTGATTTGTTTTTTGAAATACCTACGTGATCTACAGGTTGATAGTTCAACCAACGTTCCAAAAGAATGTGACGACGTCAATATTACCTAGTGATGGGATTGAGACTTGTTTCGTTTGAGGTGCAACTTTCATTAGAACGAGAACAAACATATTTTCCAGATGTAAGATTGCCAGTTTGAACATCATCTTTAGAATACATTGGCATACCATTAATATGCAGACTCTGGCAGATCCTATGCGAAGTAGGCATTACGTATACCATACTGCTCGGGTTGTGTGTGGTTTGCGGACATAGGTGTCCAAAAACTAGGCCAGCCTAAAACACCGATCTCAATTCTATTGAGCATCTTTAGGGCGAACTGAAGCTACATGCTCATCTAGATCATCCAAGGAACAAAGCTGAACTTGTGGCTGAGTTAAAGATTGAGTGAAACTAAAAATACTGCTACTTATGACAAGTGCAGCTCCCCAGTGTACACTTTGGCATTAGGGTACTGTGACGAGCCAGACTAGTCATTTGAGTCCAAGGGGTTAACCGCTTGTTCTCTGACTTCTTTCTCCACATCCCCCCAGTTGGTCGGTCCTATACCTATGTATCTGATAGACGTTTCTTGCTGGGCGATCTAAACCACCCAAATCTCCGATCCATCAAACCGCACCACCGTCCAAATCGTCTCACCTGGGCAACGAGGCTAGGATTTACGGGTGTTCGAGGTGTGGTTGTCGGTAGCGGCAATAAGTAACGGCAATTACGCGGCAACGAGGGCGGTTTCGGTGGTGGTGTTCACAGTTGGCGCATGCGCGTACGCTCCGTGTGCCGCGCGGTGGCGGCGCGTTCGGTATTTAAATTAACCGATCGATCCAGCCGTGTTCACCTCGCACATTATGCAAATGCCGTGAAAACACGTAAAAGTTTTCTGCAAAACCAATTACGCCGACGCGACATCGGCTGGCCCGAAGTTAATTGCGAATTTTTTCGCCGTCCAGTCATTACCTTCCCCCCCGACCCCATCCCCCCTCTCCCGCCGCCTGTAATCAGAGAGAAGGAGGGCGAGGAGGGGGTGGGCCGAGCGGCGGGCGGAGGGGAGAGGGAAACGGTCTTTTGCAATTCTGGTTGGCCGAAGTATCGGGCACGAGCCATCATTCTTAAAGGCCGAAATCGATCCGGCGACGTAAATTGTCAGTGTTTAAAGTCACGGTACGCGGTACGAGAGTTACGGCGTATTCGCGAGTTAAGCGACATTTTGTCCAATGATGTTCATTAGTAGGGAAACGTTCATGCTTTACGAGCTAATGGACTCGCCCGCCGTTCGCTCGAGACGCTTCACTCCGCTCGGCCGACCGACCGAAATTGCCGGAATAATTGTTTACGACGTGCGACTGTTCCCGTGTAATTATACATGATTTTCATTAATCTCAATTATCGCCTCCCTGCGTCGAAAGACGAATCATCGGAGCTATTAGGAGGACGGTCGAACGCGTTCGAACACCTTGCAGTTACAATATTTTACAATAAATGTCAGGAAAATGTGTTTGAACAGGTTCACCACTGTAGGATTTATAGCAAATTCAGTTAAAGTACGGTGGAGGGTCTGATATTCGACTTAACCCTTTTTCGTAGGGTTTGTCATATCGGTGGCCGCCAGAGTTGACCATTCAACCCCTTGCCTTACGATTTAGCGCTTTGACTGCCACGGTGTATGAGCTGAAAATTGTAAACCTTCTTCTTTTTAATACAGAATGAATATAACCCAAAGTGATACACGAATTTATGCGTATTTCATGTAAAAACGCTATATAATTCAGCAGATATAGCGTGAAGTAGCAGTCTTCATTGATTTAGTCGCTGATTCATGCTAAAATACGCAAATTTATGCATATTTCGGTCAAAATCACTTATATTTCGGCAGAAATACCAATTTTCATTGATTCAGTCGCCGATTTATGCTGAAATACGAAAATTAATGCGTATTTCATGCAAAAGCGAATATATTTCACGAGTCTCGCACGATATTATAAGACAAGGGGTAATTGTTAAGTTAGAACAGTGCACGCTAGCGTCAAATTTAATCGTTTTCCGCGCTTTCGTGCTACCGATTTTATCACCAATATCATATCATCAATATTTTCGATAGCATTCAATTGTCACGATTAACGTGCTTCATCCTGTAAGTAATGTCCATGATAAGGACATCAAAAGCATTGGACAATATCTTGACAATTAAAAGTAACTGTAATCATTAATTTATTTATATGCACGGTCATGTATGAAAACAACATTGTTTATGAGATGACCTAACACTATTATACCAAGTTTAATTGAACATAATATAGACCTCTCCTAGATAAGCTACGCTGTAGCTAGTCACTCTACTATGGAATCCACAATATAATTATTTATTGTTACACTTTTTCATACAATTGTATTCGCCTACAGAATAAATCCCTTCCATGCTAAATGATACTCGGAGCTGTTTGTGGTTTCCGTGAAAATAACTGGGTCAATGACACGCGTAATCTGTTAGCGTGCAGCTCCAATTATTTATGCGGAGGCCGCGGGATAGGAAGACAGTAATCGGTTAGAGAGAAACGGGAGGAACAGTGGCGAAGGGAGAAGGAACTAACCGCATTATTCATTCGGACAATTTGTCGGTTGCACCGCGTTACCAACGATGAGATATAACACTCGCGTTATCGCTTATATCGACGATTATGCATGCCCTTTTCCGGGTGCAATGAGATTCAGCACATCAGGGATAAATACCTTTTTGCTTAAATCGCTTCCTCGCTCGTTTCTTCCTCCCAGCGTTCTTTTTGTTTCGCTGCAACCTCTGCTCGAGAACCGTGGAACCAACGAGACTCATTTAAGTTCAATGTTACGTTCTACAACGTTCAGTGTTTTTGCATTTTTAGCATAATAGTATTCCTAAAAACTGAAGGAATCCCCGTTTAGCATTACTTGAGCATTTCAATCTCTTCAGGGTTTTTTATTTTTTTATTTTATTGAAATATCAAAAATAACTTTTTATACACATTTTTGTGCGACAAAAAACAAAACTGAATGTGAAAGATTTCTTTCAGATTTGTAGCCTGCCTAACAAGCGTCTCGAAGTGTTTTTTATTCCGCTTTTTTATTGACTCTGCTTATTAAAATATCAAAAAATAATCAGTGCTTAAACATGGAAGGTCACAGAATTGATCTAAAACACTGCATGCTCTATGAATGTCAAGAACGGTAGTAATGCAAACGCAGCCACGAAAGCATTATGCAATTATGAAATTAGAGGAGTATGTTGCACCATCAGGCTACCACTCGTTGTTAGCTCTACAAAATTCTTTGAGTGAGAAAAAATTGAACAACGATCTCGTCAATAACGTGTTATCAGAATTCTTCTGTCAAAAAGGTGATCATTCTTTTGCATCCGAAATTCTCAAGCTGTCGATTAAATGGAGACGAGCTGTAGAAAATAATGTCTAATATGTTGTTAATTAAATAAATTCTTTTTCAAAGTTAAATAAATTTTAATTCTATCTAAAATTACGACAGAAGTCACTATTCTACTACGCACGTCTAACATCTGCGATAGAACGTGGGCACTATTAGAGTCGCACGACGATTCTTCGTGCAGACTTCAGAAAGTGTACCTAACCGCGTGACGAAGCGCAACGATCCATCAATTTCCACGGTCGGACAAATTTCCCGTAGATTCCTCTCGTCGCACGACCGGCCATCGTGTTCTCCGTGGCGTACAATTAGGAGCCGAGTGAAAGAGGAGTTTGCTACGGCCTCGAAGGATACGTTGTCTGTGGCTTTTGAAGGAGTTCATTCGCGTCGGTCGTTTGTCACTCGGGTTCAGCTATTTAAACGTCAGGATCGGCGACAAGTGTCGACAGAATGGCTTCACCTAAGTCAGCCTTGATACATTTCGCCCACGCGGCCATCGGAGAACGGCTTTTCCATCTTCCGCGTCTCGTACACCTACGTGGCTCACCTCGTCAAGGACGCCACAGCCCCATCATTATACCGCGTGGACACGCGTTGCCAACCGTAAACCTTTCCTCCTGGTAAACATCCTCCTCCGCGAGTTCTCGTTTCTCGAATCGACGCGAAATCGATCCTCCTGCGATGCTGGAGAAACGGTATTCTTCTTCGCGTTGGAATTCTTCGGTTCTGTCTTTTGGTGATCTTTAGATGAGTGGCACTTAATGAAGCTGCGGAGGACCACAATTCATTGTGTATGTACAGAAATTTCTAATGTTTCTCACTTGTTAGGTTAACAAATAGAGAAGATTTCAGGATGAGTTCTAGATGGAATTAGACCAATTTTATGGAGAACTTAGACACTGTATAAGGTATTTTATATATAGAGGACTGTGTTGTTCTCTTCAGGTAAACATATGTGTGCGATTCAGTTTCTTATGAATGTAAATATTGTTCAGTAAAGGTTCAAGCATCAATCGTTCTTGGAGATTTTTAAATAATTTTAAACTTTTTATTATTCTATTCTTATTAAATAGAAGTCACCTTGGCTGCTACAGTAAAAAATACACTATCAGGTGTAACAGATGTTACTCCTTTTTCTAAATAAATTGTTAAGAATCTTAACTTTGTCACCTTTGAACCAGTTCAGTTTTTGATAAATTGGTTCAGTGATTCTTTGGTTTAATCCTCTATTTTTCTTCTAATAGGCGTGAATTCATATTGAATAAGTACAGTTGATCAAAAAATTGATTGCACTTTTTCTGAAGCGTTATGCCATGCTGCTTTGAGATCGAAACATACTTTGCTGTCGAACGTATTTGCTATCGAAGTCTTCTCTTCTTCATCTTCGACAAACCCAACTTTTCCTGTATAGTGTGGTAACACACGATGAAAAGTGAACACTGTACACCAGACGAAGATCTTCATCACGGCTGAACGCTGGTCAACCTACATAATCTGCTCGAAACAGGCTTTTCATTAAAAAAAAATTATGCATACCGTGTGGTGGACATAAAACCGAATTATTCATCACAGCCTCTTAAGAACTGGAGAAACAATAGCAGCTACTATACAATTTCTAACTGGACCCGCAGAGACGAGGTCCGATCCCGTTTTGCAGGATCGTTTGAACGCTGAGGCGCCTTTTGAAATTGCTCCGGCTGCCACAACAAAACCCCGTCGTTCCACCTTTCACTCTCGTCAGCGCAATTACAATTCCGGTGCGGCTAATAGGTGCGTGACACCGGGACCACGGTACGGATCGCAATGGCCGACAGAAATCGCGTGTCTCCTTTCAAAGGACGCAGGCTGCAACGAGGCCGCCGTAACGAAGAAAGAAGAAAATAAAAAAAGCTTCTTCGAAATTTTCCTCGACGCGATTCGTCGACTCGAAAACGCGTTAACTCGAGAAAGAGAGGCAGGGAGAGAGGCGTGGGACGCGACGCGGCCTGCAGCCATTTGCGTGGGCTAAAACAATTCTCAGTTAATTAAGATAATCGCTTGTTTATGACGCCATGCTTTATCTGTCGTCGTTCGGTGAAATTCGTTCGTGAAAGCGACCCTCGTTTCGACCGCCATTTTCCTCGCTATAATCGGGTTCCTCCATCGTGGCACGGCTGTAAAAGCTTTCAAGGAGCGAATTGGGTGTACGGTGAAAATCAGGGTAATTGATAGCGATGTCAGAGTATTAATTACTAATTACTTGGTTGCTTCGGTGCTCGTAACGCAAATTCATTCCACCCACGCTCCAGTTACAACGAGCGAAATATGTAAATACGAATTGACCTCTTCCGGATGTTAATGAAGCCAAATTTAGTCGGAGAACATAAATTTTGGGGAATATTGAATTTCTGAGTGATTTTAGAAATTAGTTGTTTACTCAGATATTCATTTTAAATGTAGTCTTTGTTAATTTATTTCTACTGATGTTTACCAGGGAGAACTTGCCCAGTATACTTTCAATATATAAATTCGTTGCTCAAGTAGATGAGAAAGTGATCTATGGATATATGTTCAAAAAGAAGAAATAAACAAAATAATTCAGAAATAATTTCAGAAACTAATATTTTAATTAATTTATACATTTTTATAATGAAAATTATATTGATAACTGTCAAACATATAGTAAGACACTTGATGTTATGAATTGTAGAATAAAGAGGCTATTAAAAAAAAATATTCAGGATACGCAGAGTAAGTAGTATTGATCAAACTGAATAATACATGTCCAGTAACTACAGGTCGAAAAGTTAATAATGTTCGAGCTGTAACCAGAAAACTGAGGATCTCTATAGGAAGAAAATCATTTATCATTCAGACAATATTAATTTTTCAGCGTAATTTTACTAAACATTTTTGATTTTGTGTATTGACTATTATCTATCTTGCAAATTCTGAACGCTACTCCTTTAACAGCAATAATCATAATATGTAATATAATAATTATTCAAATATACAGATTGTTGTAAAAAAGTATTTAAGGTAAATAGTACTGACCAAACTGAATAAAAAATGTCCAGTAAACGAAGATGGAAAAATTAATATTGTTCAAACTGTATTAAAAAAGTTTTGCATAATTCAAATAACAGATATTAATTTTCCAACCTATTTTTAATAAATATTAGAAATCTAAATATATATTTTTATTTGTCACCCGATAGCTTAATTTTTCAAATATATTTTCTTAAATTGCTATCTAATAACTATATGTTAGTCGACTGTTAACATAACCGAGAGATACAGGTATCTCTATATTAAGTTCAAGGAAGAGAAACAAGCAAATTGCTTGGATATCTCGGATGATTATGTGTAGCCAAGTTTCCCAATGGTTTTTACTGCTGTTGAGCAATTTTCATTCGTATGCATATTTGACCGTGCATGTAACGTTGGGTCACGTTCGGGAACGCCAGTATCCCAGGATTACGATGAGAACGTAATTACGACGTACGAAGGCGTGTCAATGGGAACCTAAAAAGCCCCATGCAACATAGAGAACGACTTGGCTCGCGATTACGAGCCGAGTGACATTTAACGAGTCTTCAGAAAACCATAATTCATCATTCGTGTACGGAAACTTCATATGTTTCGCCCTTATTATGCTAAAGTTTAATTATTAGTTCCAGAGGCTGCGTTCGATGTCAAAGGCAATTAAAGAAATTTTATGGAGAACTCAGACGCTATACAGGATGTTCCACATAAAACAGGCCACCTCGATATGTTCTTTAGTTGTAACAGTATAAAAAAAGTTTTATACGTAATTTGAACGATTTTAAGACGTTCCGTACCAATGGTACATACAATAATTTTAATTTGTTCAATTAACTATAAACCTTTACGATGCTTCGAGTGATCATTGCGTTATAATGATAGTATGAATAAGATGTGGAATATCAAATGCATAAATATTTGTATATTTAAGTAGATATATTAATTAGAAGCAGTTTTCAGGTGTCTGACCGGTTACGGAATTTTCCACTGTGATACGAAATGTGTTGGCAGGCAGATATTTCGTAAAAAAATTTTTCCAAGCTTCCAAGGTTACTAATTTTTTGTTCTTCTGTATAAGTGCATACTCGTTTTCCTTGTATATCACAGCTGACATTAATATGCATTGCTTTTTATCATGAACAACACTAATCCTTCCCAAAATTTTTAAGTTACCTCTGGTATAACATTACACTACCTGGATTAAGCAAACAGTAAAAAAGCACTTTAATACAAGAATTAGAAATACCAGTGAAACATCTTTCACATCTGAAATTAAATATCAACATATGGAAAAATAAAAATCGAGTTACCTAAGAAGCAGACACAAAAAATATTATAATACCAAGCCAATGTGTTAAATTATTTTTTCCTACCTTAATAAACGTACCCATGAACAGGTTAAAAAACTCTGAAACTCTATCTCCCTCACCGCTACAGTGTAAACAAGATCTATACCATAACCCAACCTCGCGTGCGGACAATTCACAAGCATACGCATCAGCCCTGTGCACCAAACGCCAATGGGCGTTCTCCGCACGGGACCACAGCGGTTCACCAAATCCGCAAAAATCATGAATGAAATCGTTCGATTGCGAGATTCTTCGTTCGAATGGAGTCGACTGGACGAGGAAACACCGGAAGATCGCGAAGAATTCATTTTGGAAGAGTCGATTGCGACACGTCGTTACGCTCGGGAGCGTGTTCAATCGCGTAGGAAGCTGTTTGTCCCGCAGTGAAACGTTTCTCTGGTTTCTTTCTCGAAAAACGGCGCCTCGGAGGGATCGTAACGATCCAGAAAACGGCCGCGAGACGATCGTTTCTCGCCGATCATAATCGGCCGGCATAATTAAACGCGACTTTCGAGAGGACCGCGGCGGGTTGCGCAAGCCCCAGCGTGAAATTCAACGACCGCGATTAATGGTAATTCATGATCGGGTTAAGGCTGAGATTAAAGGCTGGTATTACGGGTAAATCGACCTTAACGAATTCGATTCAATATCGTCCACGTTTCACGGGGTCTCGAGCATCTCCCATGGCAGGTGTTCGCCCGCGACCGACGTTTTTCTTTGATAACGGAAGTTGCTCGAACGATGCTCAAAACTCCTTCGAGTCTTATGGACTCGCAAGGATGAGTCACGGGAGGCTATAAATAAATTTAATAGGTAAATAAATTTTTATCGCAGATTTCACAGTAACCTGAATGATCTGAAATTGATAATAATATTTATTTCTGGGATAATCCCCTCGGTATGCAAAAATATAAAAAAGCAAATACAATAGGGCGGATATAATCACGCATGTATTAAAGGTATAATATATTAGGTCATTGCACAGTGTCGTTTTTAGTGCAGCTTTCAAGCATAAATAAATTGATAATGAGAGTTACTTTGCGTTGAGGAGGGTTTGAATTTACAAAAGTCTATAGTGCCTGTTTTTAACACGTGGATTTACACAGTGGAAACAGCCATACCTGATCAGACAACATATAAATTGTCATATATAAAGGGAGGGTCATTTCGTGTCCACATAAGTGAAAGTGCTAAAAATTTAATTTTTTTGGTTCCAATGTTTACTTATATAGTAAAATAATATAAAATATCAAAAATATGAAAATGGACATTAAAACAAAAAGACATTTAACTTAAAAAAACTAATGTTTCGAATTCTGTGGACATTTTTTTAACCCTCCCTTAAGCGTCCTAGGGTTAATATACGTGGTTGATTTTACAAATATTTATCGATCTGTAATATTATCTGAATGTTACTCAAAATTTCATAAGAGTTTGCAGTTATGTAATCAAATTAAAATAGATGCAGGGAACCTGTTAATCATTTGTATAAGCAAATTTCGATTTCGTCGGTCTGTGGAACCAGAAACGAGTCTAAGAAAATTAAAGAGTCAACATCCGGTAATTTTGAGGCCTGAAAAAAGCTATTCAGAGTAATTCTTTATTCTACCTAACAAACAAAAAATTATTTAAAGACAGAATCCTGAAGTTACCAAAGCAGAAAATAATTCAAAGTAACTGTGAATACATTATTTAATGAAATACAAGTATTGTACCAAAATTGTACCTTGAAATGTTCACTGAATTTCGCTGCAAACTTATCGAACCACTCGGTGATTGAGTCATACGCAAGAGATTCGGCGCACGGCACAGACACCGTGCAATTTCGAAGAATAACAAAGTCGAACAATGAACAGAGGTTTCGAGAGTTCGTTAGGGCTGGAAAAAAAGTGTTTCCAGAGGTGGTGGATCGGCACGCGAGGATATTAGCTGACGAAAATTGCCGGATCGGTGTCGGACGAAAGGCGAGAGGCAGCTTATATTCACAGCGGGCGACCGCTCGTACCGGGTGGTCGACTATACTGGGTCACTGGGTCTAATTAGGTAATTAGCAATTTGTATCTCGCCTCAATCAAAGCCCTTCCCCCTTGCGCAATAATCGGACCGTTCTCGAGGTTACCGACGTTCGCGGAGTCCTTTGTTCGTTTTCTCGCTACAGCAATTTCTATACGTGCTCTGCTTGCCCTGCCTATTGTTCACGAACTGTCATTGTTTTCCTTAATTTTTGGACCCAAAGCGCTTTGCACCTGATACACTGTACAATATATAAGATTGTATTGAAAGCGTGAAGGATTTTAACAAGAGGGTTTATTTCATTTTCAATCTTTATTACGGTTGTTATAACAGCTGAACATTTTTAAAAAGCGTGAAACTGTGGAATTTAAAAAACTTGAATATAATGTTTAATCACTCATGTATAAATAGGCAATATGCAATATAAATGTCGTGACGTCTCAATCAGAGATGGCCATCCGAAGCGATGCTTGGCACCGTCCTACCCCCTCTTTGCGTCCATTCCCCTCACTTCGCAAGAAAGTAGAAACGTAATTTCAAGATAAAACTGATGTCATGTACAACAAAATAATTATTCTTATTACATAAGTGTTTCTTGAGAAACCGTGACTTACTAATAATCACCAATGTTTTCGATGTCATACGCAGACCACAACCTACGTGAGGGGAATGGACGCAGAGTGGGGGTAGGAGTGGTTGGCCATCTTTTATTTAGGTAATAATAAATGTAACCGTAAAATTATCTAGGTCTGTGGTACACGTCCAATTATTTCGGAAAGGTATGCTAAATTTAGTTAAATTCGTTCATTAGGATATGTTATACATGTTTCGAAGGCTGAAGAATAAGTTAATACACTCCTAAACATTGGAGCAGATTTACCAATTTGTATCGTCTTATTTTATACTCCTACGACATTAAATTCAATCTGATTAAATCTATTAATATATTTATAATATGCACTACCGATCCTCATATTACAAAAGGTATCGTAGTTGAAATTAAGACACTGGGTGTCCAGCATTTAGTCAAGCGTAAATCGCGCGATTCGCAATGTGTGTTACCCTATAAAATTCATTAACACCCCTCAGAAGCTCCTTTCTCGAGAAAGCAACACCATCTGGACGCGCATCAAAATGTCCGTACTGACGATTTACCGATTGACACCGTGGCGGGGTAATGGCGGAACACGAGAAAGCGGCCACGGACAGGATGAAAAGTAGAAGAATAAAATGCTCGGGCACGTTGAAAGCGACGGAGCGGATCGTTGCTGGAGCAATTACGACACCGAGGGGCCGGGGTAATTACTTTCGGTGCTGGTTTCCCGCTGGCGACGACGAAAACGTCGAAGACGATCGCGTCGATGACGTTCACCACCGTACCGGTCGTTCTCGACGGGGTCGCAGCGATTAATCGCGAAAAATCCAACGCTTGTATGCGCGCTTATAAGCGTGTGTGCGCGCGAGTGTGTCCCAGGCAAATTGGGCGTACTTTATGTCACGCGGCGTAATTTACGCGTCGTTCGCCGCCTTTTCGCCGCGAGGTAATGAAATGGTAATAACAACGTTGCGATTCGGGGACGGAGCCTCGGGCCCACCGGCCATCATTACGACGCTAATGTGGGAAATTCTGCAGGCCCCGGGACACGACCGGCTGCGTTTACCTTATGCACCAGCTTTCTGGAGCGGCACGATTTCGACGAATCGCGAAAAAATCGACAGACACCGGCCAGACGGAGGGAATGGCCCCGTTGCCGCGCGAAGTTGCAGTAGAATTTTCTTGCGGTATGGAAAAAGCGGAAGTCTTCTGGTATTTTAACCACTTCAGCTACGCAGGGCGTAAATATAAAGTGTTCCGTATACTGGTGCTATAACTCAGAAGGAGCTGTTTATAAATGAACGTATTCTTTGAAAATGTAGAGTAAAATTGTACCATACGATGCTTTGTTTTCGAGAGGAATGACTTTGGAAATTCAGGTGCACTTTATTACCTCCAGATCTCATTGGAGACAAGGATTCTGTATTTCATGTTAAAAACTGTTGGAAATGTTGCCCATTTTGTTCCATGTATAACTCTTCTTTGTGTACTAAATATCTATTAATCTTTCTAATATGTTCTGCGTTTTTCATATCTCAAGTGTTAAACTAATTTTTTTCTCAATTACTCTGTATCGGTAACATTGTCAGAACATGTAATACAATGGTTTTATTGTAACCTTCAAAGCGTAGAGATTATCTATAGTGAGATATGTTGAGTCTGGACATGATCTGGTACACCTCTACTGAATTTTCAACATCATTTTTTTCCAAGCAGCGTAAAACAAAATTTTATGTCATATATTCAATGTATTCATTCACGTAGAATTATTTCTCTGTCGGTTGTACTGCCAGTTACAGGACACCCTGTATACCCTCTTTAAAAGTAGCAAGTCATTTACACAAGGCGTATATATACGTCCTCTAAAAGTGGACGCCCAGTTACGGATAGCATATAGGGTGTGTGATTGTTTAGAAAAGTAGATTCAGTTTTAAGTGCATAGAATATTTACTGATACAGACATTTAAACATTCTGTTTCCTAAGAGTAATCTTATATTATATAAAAACACAAGAGGCTAGTTCTATAAAACAATACAGAATTTCTACAAAAATAGAAGAAACTCCTTTGATCGATAGCTTGTAACATCAGTTTCATCTATTTATACCTAGACCAGGTGCTTATCCGTCTAACCCACATACATTTCTCTGAACATGGAGCTCCTGGAAAGAAGTCTGAAAACGTTTCGCGTCACCGGGAGCTGGTACAAAGTCTGCCAGCGATCGAACGCCAATAGAAACTTCATAATTGGCTATTTATACGTTCCTTCAACGGTGCACGGTGACCAAGGATCCCCCAGACGATCCATAATCACGGTTTCCCTTGTTCTGGACGCGGAAGAGTCTCGATCACGGACACGCGTTCCCAGGAAATAATCCGCGCGCGAAACAAAAGCCACCGATCCGTGCGCAATTAATTCCTCGAAGTCGTTCCATTCGACCATCGAACTTCCCTTTCAGCCATTACAGATCTTCCAGATAAAATCGACGTAATGCCTTCAGCGAAGAAATTGACCGGTTCCACGCGCGTTCTACAAGCGGACAGACCGCATGCCAGAAGCTTTCGACGTACGAGCGACGCGAGTAATCTCGATGAAAATGTCTCGAAATCGATATTCAAAGGGATCGAACGCGTGTACCAGCCGCAGAGAGAGATCCCCGTGATGAATCGGGATCGTTTCGAGGAGCGTGTACGAGAGTAGGAGGGAATTTTTCAACTTCGATCGCGAATTCCACGCGGCACCTCGCCGCGTTCCTCGAGATCCGTTTAAAGGTCACCGTGCATCACAGGGATTCTTCTTGCGAAACGAGGATAAAATGCGTGTCTTACGAGATCCATGAGCGACGATTTACGAGCCATCAACGAAACTGACCGACACCGGCGTGTTTCTCTGCCTCCGATCGATTGAACCGTTCGAGACGACGATTGAATCGGGCCTGAGAGAGTTGTGGGAATTTTTTTATCATTTTTTAGACGGCGAACCTCTCTGCGGGGAAAATTTGAGACTTCAAATTGGATTTTGGGAGATCTTCTCTGGGTTCGTGTGAGGATCTGTTTACTGGAAATTTGAGGGAAGAAGAAAGTTGAACTAGAGGATCATGGCCAATCTTGCAGGGTGTATGCAAGGTTTTATAAATATATTAAAAATTGTAGAAAACAAATTGTTTGAAAGAAGGGTAAATGTTACAATTTTCTGGTAATTCACTTTTTAGCACATCCATCTGTAAAAATTTGGAAATTCTTAAAAAACCGTACGAATTAATTCAGAGTTATTTAAATTGAAAACGAAAGACAAATATTTATTTTAATTTAATGGTGTAAATTCTTTTTAATGCATGGGCACCGTCTGCTTTACACTTGCTAAGATACTCGACTACAAACTACTGGATCTATCCCAGTAGTTGACAATATGTTGATAAACAAAAGTATTTTTAACTACTTCACGTCCACGGACGAGATATCTCGCGAATTGATTTTTACCTATCGGACTCTTTCTTCGAGATATCTCACGTGTCTTTTCGTTGCACTATTTAACGATACTATACACATGATATTTCACAATTATGTATTATCAATAAGAGGAGACCACCGAACATTACCAGGTGCGGTTCGTAATATTTGTTTCATTATAAAACGTGTTCCATGACATTTTGAGAACAAATAACTAATGAAACCACGCTACAAAAAAATTGTCAGTTCCTCAGGGGTGACTTTGAGAAATGTCCCGCACTGACTGCGTTCAGATGACTGTTTCCACATAAACGTACAATCATCCGGCTGCTCGCGACTCGTGACGTTCGACGTCGATAGAAATAATGGAGATCCTTGTCGAAGATGACTCCGCGCGGCGCGGCGCGGCGCGTCAGAAAGGATAAGAAGTCTCGTTACGGTGGGAAATGATATTTCCAGGTAGGCTAGAGCAGGTCGTCAGGTGTTCGCGGAGCTACGATAACGTCTAATAACAAGGTGGATGGATGGAAGGCGACAGGGTGGAGGAAAAGAGACAAGGAGAGGAAAAGAGAGGGAGAAGGCCACCGTGCGGCTGGGATCGGACCAGGTGGCCGACCGATTTGCAGCCGACCACAATGACGCGTGGGCCGTGGAATTGTCCGGCCTTTTTGCCTTCGACTATATCGTCGCGATGACGAAACGACCCGTGAGAGACTTCTGCGAGACTAGGACGCTGAAATTGCTACGCCTTCTAACGCTGACGTCTCTTTCTTCAGCGCGAGACTAGTTTTTCGTGAACCGGCTGCAACGGCGTAAGGGTAGAGGGTCTTCGATGTCAACGTGGCATCGGGTCACCTCATAAGTAACGTCGTTTCGAAGATTAATTTTGGTTACCTTCTTCCGCTACTTTAATAGCTCTTCAACTTGATTTTTAACCCTTTCGCTCCTAAGGCTGCGTTTACAATGGTAAGTTACTTGTCCCGGTAACTAAAGCAAGGCGTTTATAGTGAACGATCTACAACGTCAGAGGACATGATAGACAGAATAATTAGAGCTTGTGCTGCTATTGATTCTGAAGCAACCGGAAGAACATTGTAAGCTTTTATTACTCGTTTCATTCGAGGGACACTATTTAGGTGGAACATCTTGTATTGCAAAAGAATGTGTGTTTTGTTGTATGATGGTATTGTTAACACTAAACCACCGACAATTTATATATACCTCTCTCTACCCAACCGTTCAAATGTTCGGTCTTTACACGTTGAGTGCCACAGTGAATACAGCCATACCTAATCAGACACGATATAATTTACTATTCTTTATATAAATCGTAAAGCAAAAAAAGATTCAAGTACACAATCGTGTTCTTCTGTTCCTAGATTATTGTTTTACTATGAAGTTCGCTTAGAATTTTGTGACAATCAATAATTATTTAATTAAATTAAATTTGAGGTGCCGGTCACCTCCACGGCATTCAACGTGTTAAACAAAAGTTATATTTTTTGCAATTGGGTCCAGGTAATAGACAATTTAGTATGAGTCAAAATTGATTACATGTATATTATAGGAAAAGTCGTGAGTCCAGTGACGAAAGCGATAAAAATGAACGTAGAATTTTTAATCAGAAGTTTAACCCTCATCGTCCCCCGTGTCAATTCGACACATTTTCTTCACACAAATGTGACAAATGTAAAACAGCAATATGCCTTGCACATTATTTTATTATTTGTGAATGATGCGAAAAATCTTATGCTTGAATGTACAGAAATTTCATTCTTCTATTTTCATCGAAAGAATTTGCAAGTTTAACTATTTATCCTTCCATTAGATTGATTTTTTACCATTGTACCAAGTTGACACCGAGGGCCAAATTAAGTTAGGAAAATGAGGGACGGAAGAGGGTTAGAAACGGTCACTTGACCAGCCATGGCAGCTTCAGCGTAAAAATTTCTGCAGAAAAAGGGTTTTCCAGTTCACGGTAATAAATTAAAGGTATCATTATAGAAGTAACTGTCTAAAAATAAAAGCGAGTGGAACGCAAGAAGGTTTCCAATGAGAGGAAGCTCCGAAGGATCCCCGAAGGTAAAAGTGTCGTTTCAGTTTCGCCATGGAGCCTCGAGTCAGCCTCGTATCCGAGCACGAACGGTCGCGGAAGGAAGAAGACGATGTCCCGTTTAATTCGCCGCGCGTGCCCGAGACACCGGCTACAAACGATCCTAAGCGTCGGTTAACGTTAACACTCGGTCACCGGAGTTCTTTGGCTCAGGGGACACCCTTTCTGTCTCTCTTCCGACCACTCGGCTCGCTCGACACCGGGACAGCCTTGAATACCAACGATCGTCACTTCCTTCCTCCCGTCAATGTTCTCCGTCGCACCGGCTACTGAATTTCAATTCAACGCCTCGTTTCGATGCACGAATTCCTCCCGCTTGTCTGTACGCGATGTTCCGGCGGCAGACGTCTTTTTGCGCGATTCGTATGAATTTTTCGATGTTTCCGACTCAAGGAAACGTGTTTACATTCGACATGTTCGATGTCGGGTTGGAGAGAAAGAGCGAAGGAAGAATGGATGTCTTTTGAGGTTACTTTCTTTGTTGTTTGTTGAACACTGTTCGTTACTGCAGATGTTTATGCGAGTATACATTTTTGGAGTAGAATATTTTCGGCTTTAATGTAGTTGAGAAATAGAACATCGTCGAAATTATATGTTGTGCTTTAAATATTATGCAATGTACTTTTCATGTCATTCGATTTATTTGCATCCGCCAGACATTTGAATATGTCGAATCGTATAAAGTTCCGCAGTCTGTTCATTATTATCTATCAATTTTAATCAAGATTTCAAAAGCCGTTGAAGGAAGTTTCGAGTGATAACTCCAACCAGTAGATTCCCCTCGTGCGTGTCAGACACACGTAGTATACTCAATATCGCATGAAGAAATCTGTCAGAATGTTAAACTATAAATCATAAAGCAAAAAGTTGTTAAACTGCTCTCAAATTAAATCTGAAATATCAGGTCATCTCATAAGCAATGTCGTCCCTTATCTTATGAAATATGTCTTAAATAAATGTGAATGTATTACCCGACTTTGTTTCGTAAAAATGGTATTGTGCGTGTGGTGGAACGCGATGAATCTACTTTGGAATTTTCAGAGCTCATCATACAGTATAAATACTTTTAGCGACGTACAGTGAATTCATATGCGAGGAGAAATGGATCCTATGTGGTCAGACGCGTCACGAAATCAATGCTCTTTAACCTATTCTTTGTTCCCTAAACTTTTAAGCATTGATTATTTTATGCGTGTGTTTGTTTGATACGTTTAGTCAATCTAACAATAAACAATTTCTACTTGAAACTGTTTGTCAACGAGGCACGCGTGTAAATAGTTACAGTGCTTAAGAAGATATGAATCGAATGCGTCCTATTTTCTCATAGCCTACAGTTTTCATTTTTTCGGTAAAGAACAATTAATTTACGATTAAAGGGTAACAGATTCTATACTGCCAGATATCAAATTTTCGAAACTGATTCTCTCAAAACTAAGCCTTGAACCTAAAAATTGTATTTATTTCAATTTTCAACTTATTTTTACAGGTACAATCATCCCCTAGTCGGTAGCACCGCGTCAACAGGACACCCGGTATACTCTACATTTTACATTACCTTTACACATTGTAATATAATTTCAGTTATAAACAGGAAAAACATTACACGCGCCAGCTGATCAAATCCCAGCGCGAGTGGTTAACACGTTGAGCGCCACAGTGAAAACAGCCATCTCTGATCAGACACGATATAATTGACTATTTTTCATATAAATCGTAAAGAAAACAAAAATGTGAGTACTCCATCGTGTTCTTCTGTTCCTACAATATTGTCTCAATATGAAGCCTGTTCAGAATTTTGCGACAATGAATAATTAATGTTATATAATTAAATGAAATTTGCGGTGTCGGTCATCGGTGACTGACGCGGCGTTCAACGTGTTCGGCTGAACCGGAGATGGTACAGTCGCCAAACCCGACGATGCTACGAACTGGCGACGGGGACTATCTTCAGAGCTGAACAGCTCGATTGTCGGTGGATTGGCACGTGGCTGGTCGTCGTCGGGCCATTATAAAACACCGTGTTACGTGCGTGGGCGGCGCGCGTAAGCATCGCTAGGTGTGCGTCCCTTTTTTTTCCTGCTCTTTTTCTTTTTCTTTTTTCGCGCTCTCTCGCGCGCCGCCACGAGCGCAGCCGCGACGAAGGATTTTTAACGGTGACGAAGCGTACGCGTACGCGTGCACCAATGTATGTACGTACAGGCGATTTCAATGCGATACTTTCAGCCCGCGATTCGACATATCTCGATCCGGTTCGCCCACGGGGAACCCGGGGCACGTCGATGTGTGTATGAATATGCAACGATAACGCGCGCGATTTATTTATAAGTATGACGCGGAGATCGATCCCTCGAGGAGGCAGGCGTGAAAAATCGGCATAATATTATCAAAATGCGATGTTACGAAACGATGGAAAGCGGCGCTCCGGTCGATCGCGCGGAGTTGCACGCGCGGGCAGCCGGTTCGGCGCGTGCTGCGCCGATCGAGCGGCTCTGTGCACACGGCGGAACACTCTGACGAACGCTAGCTATTTTTCGACGTTTCTGAAAGAATTCTTGTCACGCTCCCGACGACGCTACATATAGGAATTTTATAGCAGAGCCGAATTTTATTTAAGATCTGAGAGTAAAAGGCATCTGAGTTAATTGTTATTTGTATTTTTTTTACTGGATTTCTTGTTTTTCATACTTTAGAGCTACTTTTTTTGGGCGCATGACGGTCCCAGTGACGATTTTCTTGCTAGGGCCACCAACGGCTGCACGTAATATATGCATGTCGTGTGCCACGGGAGGCGTACATCGCGAACGTGTTAAGGGCCCATTCACTTAAAAAATTTAATGAACTTGGACATATTTAATTTTTTACATTCTCGGGCATTTTGAACTCTTGAGAATACAACACTGAAACAATTTTTTGAAGTTCGAAGAACTGATGTTGCTAGGAACCTTTAAGCGAATGACTCTGCACAGAGGGTGAAACACTTAACACTCTGACGGACACTAATTATTTCTCGAAATTTTTTCAAGAATCTTTAAGAGGCTATTCACTGTCATGAATTTGGACATATTTGATTTTTTACATCTTCGGCACCTTGAACTCTTGAGGATATAGGTAACACTAAAATGATTTTTTGAAATTCGAAGAATTGAAGTTCCTACGAGCGTCGAATCGAAACATCACTGTACACACGGTAGAACGCTTAACATTCTGACGGACACTAATTATTTTTGTACACTTTTACTAGAATTCTTAGGGGGACACTGACATTAAAAAAAATGATGAATTTGGTAATATTTGTTTTTTTACATTTTCAGGCAGCATGAATCTGTGAAAATATACTTTTTGAAATTCGAAAAATTGGTGTAGCTATGTTCGTTTAACCCAACTAAGTCTGCAATAAATTTCCTCTTTTACACAGTGCCATAAACTCACAAAATTTTCCCTGAATTATTCCTATTTCAAATTCAATCTGCAATAGCCTGACGTAATCTCTATTCCAACCGCACGACTCGCATATTTAAATAATTCCAGATCGTTCGCAATGAGTTTCCTGTTCCACACAGTGCAATAAACTCTCAAAATTTCCATTGAATTCATTTTCCGCCAATCCGTTCGCAATATCCTGGCGTAATTTCTATTCGAATCCTGCAGCTTGTATACCGAAAGAACACAGATCATCTACAACGAGTTTCCTTTTTCAAACGATCCATCCACACCCCGTGCCCCTTCTCGACGCAACGAACAGTAAAAAGACTGGTACGGGATGTTAATAAGCGGTTCACCGTGTACAGAGCGGAACGCTGGCGTCGTGTGTCCGCGTGCGATTTTTCTTCCCCCGCGTTTTTGTCACGGTTACACACTATCGTATGAATTGTGGACCAGTCCCGCGCGATTGGTTATCTGCGGTGCTCGCGCCGTAACGTTCTGTCCGCGTTCCGATTTAATTCGAGAGTACACGCGCGCGACACGCGATAAATTAGATAGAACGTAAACGAGATTGTCGGAACTATTCTCGATCCGCGAAATCGATCGACGCGTTATTTATAACCGACACGTGTGGGATTATGAAGCGGAGTCTCTCCTCGTAAACCGGCGGGGCTTATCTTCCTCGCGACACGTTTCCGTTTCCGTCATTTTTTCCCTCCTTTCTGTCTGCGATCCGGCGAACGTTCCAAGGTCGAAAAATCCATGTCGCTTTCAGCCGATCCGAACGGACGCTGCTGCGAGCAACGATAAGTTCGATCGGGAGTGTCGAAGGGTGTCGAGAACGCCGAGATTCAACGCGTTCAGCCTTCGACGGACGCGTCCCGTAAATCATCGACACGCAGAAATTTCGTTGGCGAAAAGAAGGAAGCGTCAGCGAGATTCTCTGCGTCCCGGTTGCATATGTTTCTGGAGACTCGAACGCGTGGGACGCGCGAGCGCTCGACCACGCGTTCAAGTCTCCGCCGGATCGTTCGATAATTCGCCCAAAGAGTCCTCTCTCGACTTTGTAAGCCATCAATCTATTTTCTTCTTTGTTATCAGGCTTTTTTGCACTGTTAACACGTTGAGAGTCGTGGTGTTTTGGTTGAAACTCGGCGTTGGTATTGGCACATCCTACGATATAGAGTACCGGGTAAATGATTTTTTTTTAATATACTTAAATGATTGACATTGCATTAATTAAGTAGTTCATAGAGGACAGGATGAAAAATAGATTATATTAACAAATATGTCAAATTTTATCATAAAATATATGTTTTGAAATAATAAAGAAAAATGTGAGGGACAAAAGTATTCGGACAATACTTAAATATTAAGAAGACTATAAAATAAATGAACGTTGATATAATTTAACGATACAAAACTACAAGGTCGCTTAGACATCGATCACGTAGTAAGTTTAATTAAGAGGTTGCCCCAAAATTTGTGTCACAATAATCAAAGCTAGAGGCTGTTGTTTGGAGGAAAAAAAATGAAATAAGTTTATGTATCATTCTTATTAATTGTTATCCAAGAACGTGTATAAACTATAGTACCAATAATATATTAAATAAATAGTATAATAAATCTATTTAACTGTATCAATTCCTTTATGATTTTAGTGCAACCTTTGCATTGTACGATTAAACTTTTGAACGGTAGTGTATATACATTGTATATGCACATATACACTCCCGTCCATAAGTCACCAGACACTTGCTCAAATGAAGCAGAGCGACTGTTAGAACGTAGGCACAATTTTTGGCTTGATCTTATTGTTTCATGGTGTTATATTTATCTATTTTACGTTAATATAATACCTGAATATGATATCAATAACATGCACCTGTAAGTTAAATAAATATTTAAAAAACAAGACTGTACGCGTAAGTATGTTTCTAATACATCTCCAATACGGACAGACGATAGTCTGTACACACTTTTCATTAGCTTTGGAAATGTTGTCCATGAAAGAAATCAGTTGCGAAACATTAAAACCTTTAATTGAAAGAATGCCGCTGTTAGTTCAAGCGGTCAATAGTTAAAAAGAAAATATAGGATTAATTATTTGTTTTGGTAAGATCTCTAACATATGATTTGAATTACACATTCTCTGCATTATAAACAATTAACAAGTGCTAATTCTATCCCATAGTGTAGGTCACTTCATATCGTAAAATCGTCCACCTCCTAATTTGACGAACTATAAGTGTTCGGTGACTCATGGACGGGAGTGTATATTTACATTTAGTTGATGAGATTTTAATCTCATGAGATATCTCATCGTGGAACGCCACCTTCACGGAACAACCTGATATATACGCAAACAAAGGAATCCTCGTAGACGGTACCATGAACTTCTCCTTACCCTGTAGAACCACAGCTCTTTCTGCGTCGTGGAAAACTGTCGACGCGGCTTTTCATTTAATTAATCTCGCCGTTCGCCCTCGAAAAACGCGAGCGCGTAGAAAAACGTCGTTTTTCGTGTCGCCTCGCGGTAATTGGACGCCGATGGATTTTTCAAAGGCAACGGGAGAACCCGGCCATATAATTAAGTCCGGTAAAGGCATACCGGGGGAAGCGGGTCGCCATCGACTTTTAGCGCTTAGAGGAAAAAGCGCGAATGCATGGAACGTGGCGATTCCTTTCGAATCGAGCCGACCGTACGAAACCGCGGGACGCAGCCTAGAAGAAGCGGCGACCCGAAGACGTCGTCAGCTTCGACACTCGCCACGGTGTTCCAAATCTTTTTTACTCGTAGCTGAAGGGAACCCGAGTTTCGGTTGGGGTGTTCTGTCGATTTACATTGGAGAAAATCGTGACGTTCAACGCGTTCATGCGATTTGAAAATGACCTTATCAATCCCTTGCCTTGCAACAACGAGTCACAATATGCGTCCGGTTCACTCGATGCTTTGCCAAAATGTTCTTCAATATTTTTATTAAGGAAGCATCTGTGGATTTTGCGATAATGTAGGTATGCAGTTCTTCTTTAATCCAATTTTTATCCTGAACTTTGGGAACAAAAATAATGTTACTTCTTCACCTGTTTAATATGGCCACACTTAATAATATTTTTCTTAATCCATAGATACTTTCCTGGGGAAATTAATCTCTTACGTATCCAACCCGGGACTGTCACGGGCTGACACGACGCACGCACATTGCGTTGTAATGGAATATTGTGAACAGTAGAACCACGATTATCCGAACTGAAATTAGTAACAAGATTACTGTGTAAAAATGATAATTTTATTTTAGAATATAAAATACGCGATGGTATAAAATTAAGTACACAGTGTCACCAATGATAACTTTAGCTTGTAAGTGACATAGGATGACCAACATTCGGATGATCGCTGTCCGGATAATCAAGGTTCTACGGCACTACATAGTTCTGAACTTAGTTTTTCCAGTTTCATAAATTATTTCATTTAATTTATTTCAGTATACGGGAAAAACCCTTTTTTGTACAATAATTGAAAGTGTAGAGACAGGTAGTATACATAACACATGAAAAAGACTGTTACAGCATAGACTAACCAATTATTTACATTTCATTAAAAAAACCGGAGAAAGAAAAGAGATGGAAAACGGAAAGAAAATGGGAAAGTTTGGTCGCGGATCCGGTCGCCAAATGTGCAACGTTGAAGTTGACCAAACACGAGCGGACCTTGAGAAAAACGTTGAAGGAACGATAAGTCGGAAGAATTTGGAAAAGAGAAAGTTACTGAAGGAAAAACTGCTCGAATTTTCGCGACAGGGATGTGGTGGCAGTGACGTAACCGGCACAGTAGAATTCCCTGCAACCACGTAAAATCCCTGCATGCGTTCGGTGAAACGGAACACCGTCGAGGTCGTCGAGAGCTCGAAGGTTCTCGAGCAAGGAAGGTGGACCGTCTTTCGTTAGGAAACCTCGAAGGTATCTGGTCGTTTAAATCGCGGCCCGGCCAATTAGCCGGCCATTACGAAATTCGTTTCTCCGTCGATGAAAATGTGTCTCCGCGGCGAGTTTCCCTCGGCCGACTCGGGTGAGGCCGGCCACAAAAACGAGCTCTCGATCGGAGATTTTTATAATGGAAAACGAGGCAGTCGCGTGGGACGTTTCATTAATGAAGATGTCTCATTAAGCGGTGTTCGAGGTTATCGGCTCCCGGCCGCTGGAAACGAGGCCTTCGGCTCGAACAGGCCGCATAATTCTGACATAATTTTCCATTACGAAACGTCGTCCGCGTCGTAACGAGTGTACACTGCCGCTCAAAAGTTTCGGTGCATCCCTTCAGAGGCTTTTGTGACGATTAGGCTGTTAAGAAACGATCCTACAGCGTACGGTACCTATGCTTGTTTATGAAGAAGGTGCAATCATTCTCGCTTGGAGACGTCTCTCTTTGGATAGGACTGGATATATTATAAAAATTGACGTATTTTTATAATATAAAACTGTTGGTTGGTGATGATTGTATAAATATCAAACCTTCGTAAACATTGTTTGAACAAAAGAGAAGACAACGGTGCGTTTAAAATAATTACATAGTCATCGTAATTGTGAGAAAAATCGAAGCGATCGAAGAGGTTATATTTAGCTATCTTTTGTATTTAAATGATTAAGAGCGGTCTGCTTTGTTGATACCATTTTGAGTAATTGTTAGTGTATCGTGAGCTGTTGTGAAAAAACAATGAGGAAGATTTTGTGACAGAAGTTTAGGTGGACGTAATGGTTAAAGATCGAAAGCTTCAAGGAATCCGGTCGTTGAGATTTTATTACTCGATCTGAACAATGAAAGATCTAGATTTAAAATATTTCGTGATCGAATCATTTTTCGTCCACATTACTCCAATACTTTTTTACACAGAATAGCGAGAGGGTTCAGTGTATGCAAACAAAATATACATATTCTATTTAAAAGACTATTCAATTGTTAAATGTCCACGCATCGTTGCACCCGCAAAAAATATATGGCCCTACAAACATATTAGGTTGAGTCATAAGTAACTTCTGATTTGTTTTGTTAAATATATCAGTTAAGTTATTAACAAATAATTTTGTGTTACTTCTGCAGCGTATCTCAGTTTCAAGGATGATTATCTTCTAATAGGAATTCAAGTTAATAGTTTTGGTGAACCATTTGATCTTTTTGGAAGAAGAATATTTTTTATGTATCGGAAGTTATTTACGACTCAATCCAATACAATACGTTCAACGAGTCCAGTCAGTAGCTGCAAACAAATGCACGCGGACGGCATTTAGGCGGAACAGGGGCGTGTTCTCAGCCTTCTGATATTGTAACACTTTCCGTCGCGATATGAATATGAATGTAAATAACGCAATAAGCAGAACAAGTTTTAAGCAATCAATACCTTTTTATTCTGAATTTGATTCAGAAGCGAGCAAACGATGCAGACTGTAATAATGATTTGACGCTTTTTACGAAATAATACAGATCGACCCTGAACGTCAACAACTGACTAGCGTTTGCTAGCCAATAATTGGAGCCGTCTCTTCCGTGCTTACAAGGAGAGCTACCGAAGTGGTCGACTAAAATTTTAATAAGCTCTTGTATGTTAATAGATCATGCTGTTACGAATTTCCCTCTATATGGTTTTGGGCGTAGACGCTCAATAGTTAAGAAGATGTTTAATGCAAACAGAAACTCTGCATAGCAAGCGCCTAACCCACTGCTCCACGCGTTTCTATTTGACAGCAGCTGTTACAGTACGGTAGATAAACCTTATCGGAACTTTAACAATAACCCTTCGCACTCAAACTCTTTTACATCCAATATACAGTACATAGAAACGTAAACGTGAGTGACGTCAATAAGAGGGATTATTGTATCCTAAGTGCCCTTGTTTCAGTAGCAGAATGATTGTAAAATGTGTACACTGTAGAATTAATGCAACTGAACATAATTTGTAGCCATTTATACAGAATAGAAAATTGGAAAGATACATATGGTGTCTCAAAGGCGCCATCGGAGTGAAAAGGGTTAAATATCTTCTAAACTATCGTCCATCTATGTCCAATACCATATACAAGAAGATTCGTAATAACATGATCTATCAATATGCGCGAGTGGTCATTAAAATCTGAGACGCCCACTTCAGTACCTTCCCTTGTCAGCACGGAACGTTTTGTTTGCAGCTACTAACTCGAATGGAACGGAATATAGCACCCTTTGAATCATTCAACTTTTTCCTTTAACATTTGTTTCTGTTATAATTGCCCTGAGAAAAGAGCTACGACTTGTAACAGTTGCAAGGACCACCCTGCCGCTCTGTATACAGTCTAAACGACGCAAACAAATCTGAAGCGCTTTAAAGAAACTTTTGAGAGTCACTGTATTTTCATTCGTTGTCTTGTATTTGGTTAATTATCCTCGGTTATTAAGCCGAGAGTCGGTGGCCACGCGAGTAGCAGGCCGAACAAGAAACGGTACGGTACCCTGGTCGTTTCCACCGGTTTCGAGAGACTGTTAAGGGAATTTTCGAATACCGGTGTGCCCCGTTCGATTCCGCGTGCAACAGGCGTCGGGGAATCCGGGCGCCGGGGCCCCGGCTCGCGAAACCCTGAGGAATCCTGTTTTTAAAGGGACCCGCCGCCGATGGAACGTGTTCTCCACGGCTGGGAACGCTGAAATTATTACGTCGTCCAGGCCACGAGGTTTGGCAAGTGTGATCATCGAACCCGAGCCACCGATTCGCAGCGAACATCACGTCCACTGGGAATATCGCAACGGAAAATTTCTTCATCTATTGGGTTCGTTGCAGAGTGTTATCGTCGAAGTCGAACCACCGATGCTTCTTGAGTCTCGCGTCCGTTGCATTGGAAGGTTTCTTTTCCCATTAGGTTCGTTGGGAATATTGCTCCTTTTGCGCACACTGGCACGTTTGCTACCAGCTCGCATATGTGTGTCGCGCTGATTCTGTGTTGAGAGCTCGACGTCAGACATGCGTGGCAGTGACAATCTTTCATTTTATAGTCACACGAACGAATAAAGTCTGCTGTGAACTTAACAGATAAGCTTGCTGACAAATGAATACATAGCTGGCGTGTTTGATCTGGGGTAGGCTGATTAATTCAAAGTACAGTAGTAAACAAACAGGGTTGCGCTCTGTTGTAAATGTTTTAAAAACATAAGATCGTATTAACTAATGTTTGATTTTCAATATGTAATCTATTCATTTTTTCTTAAATCAACGCATCAGGTATGTGTCTTGTATGATGTACAAGGAAAATATTTTTTACACCGCTCTGTGTCATATATCTGTGACACGTTGGGAAATATGCGATACATGTTTGCATTTCCTGGAACCTGTTCATTCTTTTTCTATTTACATGATTTTTTATAGACCGGAACGGATGGTAATGCGATGGTCGATGTGAGGAGAGTATGGAGGGTGAGTAAGAATTTTCCAGCTAAACTAAATTAATTTCTGTATGGTTTGCAGAGCACCATGAGGTTTAGCGCTATCCTGATGAAAGATGACTCCCTTTTGATTCACCAGTGCTGGTCCTTCGATCGGTCCAATTGGTAACAATAACGGTTTATTAATTGGAGCTTGCATTTTTAACTATCATGTCCACCTAACTCAGTCACAAAATCTTCCTCATTATTTTTTCACAGCTCAAAATACTAAGAATTATTGCGACTGACATGAATAAGAAACAAAAGACAGCTTAAATGTAATCTATTTCGTCTCTCCGATTTTTTTAGTCTCATTCCTCTGCACATAAGACACAGACACAATTGAATTAAAAAAAAACTACCCAAATTCATTAAATTCGATACGATCAATTGCAGTGATAAGATAATCATCCTCAAACACACCATAAATATCGTAATAAATCCAAAATTTCCTCAGCTCGTTAGATCTGAAATCCCAACAACGACACCGTACGCCTCTGGCCTCGGTTGCAACACGAGGATCTACGAAATCACCCTGTAGAAGCTGGTATCGCGGCACGAAGCCCGAGAACGGCCGAGTAAATTTTATCGAAGGATTCCGTGTGCCCACACGGTCGATCGAGGTTCGAATCGACCTTAAATTACTCCGGTCGAAGTCGTCTGCGAACTTTTGAGTCACACCCGGCCTGCTGTCCGGATAATGCTGCTCGCGACAGAGATAACTTAGAGCGGAGAAGAAAGGGGACAGGTATTCGTGTGAAACACGAGGCTCAAACGAAGAGAAACAGAGAGAGAGGAAGGGAGAATGAGAGAAAGGGAGAGAGAGAGAGAGAGAGAGAGTGAGGGATATTCACGAGTAAAGTCTCAAATCGGCCCGCACCCTTCTGCCAGCAGAATTTACGATTGTCCACGCGAAAGCGTAGGTAATCGTCGATGATATCACCGTTATAAATAGGCACGCCTCCTGTCTCTCGTATATTTATACTCGCACACAGAGATGGCCGCCATACTGTGCACCTACCTGTCCGCACGAATATTCGCTCTCTCCGCCGCGGAGCGGGTATTACTCTCTCAGGAGAACGCAATCCTGACCGCCTGCGTGTGCCACGCACACGCACAGGTGGTCGTCGTCCGGCTACACGTTGCTTGTCTCGGAAACAGTGACGTCGGAATTACGGGGGCAGCCTCGAACACGGCCCACCACACAGCCTTTTCACGCGGGAAACCCGCTTATGGAGCCTCATGCCCCGCGTTCTGGGCATTCTAGTCCACGTGGATATCAACACCGACGAGATTATCCATGGTGGAGATGCTGGAGATAAGCGTTCGCTGATGGCGAGGATGACGGAGACAGGTGGATAGAAGAATTGGGAAATATATAGAACTATGAACGTTTAAATCTTAACGCTTTGACAGCCGCAAATATTTTGCAGGCGTTAATTGTCTTTGACTATTTATGCAAGAATATTTAAATAATGGAGCATTTTACAATATTATACCCCGCGTTCTGGGTATTCTGTACCCGAGAATATCAACGCCGACGAGATTATCCATGGTCGAGATGCTGGAGATAAGCGTTCGCTGATGGCGAGGATGAAGGAGACAGGTGGATAGAAGAATTGAGAAATACGTTGAAATATGAACGTTTAAATCTTAACGCTTTGACAGCTGCAAATATTTTGCAGACATTAACCCTTTCACTGCTGAATTTATCACGATCGAAAGGTACGGCTGTACTGATTTTGTTTCGCGTTTCCAACGATAATTTCTGTTTGGCAGTTCGCAACTGTAATGTTAATTTTCCAGGTTGAATGGAGTTCATCTTCGCAAATTTTATTGTTCATAATGCTTCATATTTTATTGCTGTTCTTAGTACTATTCTTTCCTCATTTTGGTTACACCATGAGTTGTGGGCTACCGAGACACAATATCGCTATAAAATGCCATTTTACCAGAAACAAAACAATATCCACAATTGCAAGCTTTGAGAATCCTTTCATTCGCTACTTTAGATGTCTCAAGAAAATAATATCGAGGTTACTGCCGATAGATACACGACAGTGACGATTTTTTTGGAAAAGTAGCTGGCGAAATAAAATTACATGTTACATTTTTTATTAATTCATTCACGAGGACTCGAATTGCGGCTTACCAAGAGACAGTGTCACTCTGAAATGCGATATTACAACAATCAATCAAGCATCCATGATTGCAAGCTTCGAAAACCCTTTCAGCCGCTGCTTTGGATGTCTCAAAAAAACAACGTCGATTCTGCCGCCGACAGGTATACGCCAGTGTCGACCACAAGTACACGCACGCACACGTCGTCGTTCCGGTAAAAAGTAATTGCAGAAAAAGGCGACCGATAAACGCGACAAAATGACGAGTTCTAAAGAGAGCCAGCCGGTGGTCCCGGGGATCTTTAACGAGCCTCGCGGAATCGATGTGTCCGCGAGTGATCGACCAACGGAATTCGTCGTACGAACAAACGTACCGCTGCCCACGAATTTATGCGATCGATCGCGTGCTGCGTGTACGAACCGGTAAAAACTCATCGTCGGTGCTTTTGCCCGAGGTGAAATCAATTTTCGACCCAACAACATTTTGTTGCAACGCGTCGTGGACCGGAGAAGAACGGGGCGTTGCGTGTACGAGGACCGTTCGAAAGCGCCGCGATGAATTATCGCCGGTTCCTCGGTGTGTATTGTTGTTTCACGGTGTTGCTCTACCAGATGTTAGCGCATCGAAGACTTCGTAAATATGGATATTAACAGAAATCGACTTATGCGAATACAGTATAGCTTAAAGGAGGCCATATAATGCACTGTTTAATTTTTGTGTATCGCTTGTAATTTTCAAGATTTTATAGAAACACTCTATGTACATAGTGACTCACAAGGAATTGCTATCCAACAGAACTTCTGACGCTTGATGTTGGAAAAAATTGTTCAATAAAATACGTTGTATTTGGAGGGCCTCGTAGAACTTCTAATAGTTGTCTGGCGAGAGGAAAATCTCACGAAACGTCTCACTCACATTTATATTTGTGTCACGAGGGGGAAGTCTCATTGTGGATCTATACATTTACGCAGGAGGAACGAAAATACTGTAATAAAATTTCTACTTATTAAACACCCCATGTGGCTGTATGCAAAGCTGTAACTGAGTCTAGATCAGCCATAATAAATGTCTGATAATAATTTTCCCTCGTTCACTGGCATGACATCGATTTAAAAATAAATGAACGTAATTCCTGTCACAGAAAAATATTCAGCCCCCGAATATTGTTTCTCGCGTAACTGCATCGGTTTCTCGCAAACAAACAGTGCAAAAATTAAAAATCACCTGTAAATTGAAATTTCTCTGCTCTCGAAATAATCGAATGGGTAAAACCTTGACGTCGCAGCAATCGTGTGACGAAACGAAACAGGCAATCGAATCGGGAAGTCATCGACGACGATAAGGGGACCAGATTTCAGGGAAAACGCGCTCGAACATCGCCCGGCCGGTCGAGAAAGCAGAAAGAACGGTAACGAGCGGAATGATTACACGGTCGTCGAGGGTAATGACGAGGATGAACATCGAAAGAGTATCTTCTCCCGATGATAGGCGTCCTCGGCGTGGATAACTGCAACGGGCGAGCTGCACGCAACGCGGTTACACCTCGATCGATCGTCTCGCATAATAACCGATACCTTCGATCGGAAGCGAGCGTCGAACCGTTATCCGTTTTCATCGTTTATTCCGGACGTCGAGACCGACACTTCCTCCTCCGCGCGCGCTGGAAGTCAATGTCGAGATCGATCGATCGATCGAACGTTCAGCGGCCGTCGGACGTGCCTGCTATGCAACGGGAAGATTCCATTTATTTGTTCGCCTCGATGGAAACCGGATTAAACCCTCCCGCGTGACGAATCGTTCGGTTTAAACGGCCCCTGAGCATTTCTCAGGCCCCGACGTGCCGCCTCGGGATTCCTCGCGAAGCTGAAAGGCTTCGATATTGTTCGGAGGGTGAGTCGGTAAATATTTCCGTGGGGCGACGAACATGTGGGGTTTATCAAATAAATCGAGCAGATATTAATTTGGTTTATATGAGATATTGATTTTGGTAGAAAAGACTTTGAAGTTTTGTCGAGTATACGTGAGTCGGACTGGCAGGTTTTACATAGTTGGGAGTAGATTGATGTTTGTGTTTTCTGTTTATACGAAAGGCTGTCAGATGGTTTGCATTTGATAGCGATCATACTTTTGAACAACTGAAAGTAGGTCATTTAACATTTTCAATGAGTTGTGTATTACAAATTTCATGACTGAGTTCCATAACCGCCATTTGCTCGGACATTTTATAAACACCGGTATATGTACAGTGTATATAGCACCCTCATAAATATTGAAATTAGAAAAAATAGGTTTGGACGAATGTTACGTATACGGGGTGTTCTATTTAAAAACTAAACCGGTCCCTGAATTTCTAGAAACTGCGAATGATACAAAATAATTGAACAGTGCATAATATGGTCCTTCTCGAATTATCCAACGTTTATATAATCAAATTATTGCTACAATCAATATTCATGGAGTTGTCAAAGTTGCTCTAGTTACATTCTCCACACTGCGTACGTGTACGTATTTGCATTCATGTATATTTTTCTTTTCCGTTGATCTGCAAATGTTTCTTTACACATACATATATTCCATTTAACTAAGTCATCAATAATATGAAAGACTCGCTTGCATTAAATGTGGCTCAGAACTGAAACGGATTAAAAAACACTTCCTACCAGCAACATTGCAGTTCCTAGAATGCAGTTTCCATAGAATTCAACTGTCTCCGCGATTATATAATTGGTGAAAATTAGTCACCATGGCCGTTTCATAGCGATTATATTACACTTTTAAATTCATAGGTGCCTGGGACCTTTTTAAATGCCCAACCTAATAAAATCCTATGGCATCGTGTTAACTTATTAATCATTACTTTATACCGTACTCTGTGGTACAGATCCGCAGTGCTGTAAAAAAATGTTCGAATAATAATTTTCTTAGAGCCACTCTAAAGAAAGGACAATTAAAATAAACTGGAAGCGACATCAGTTTGAAAAATAAGCTGAACGCAAGGGAAAGCTATAACGTTCGATCCTTCCCTCTTGCATACGAATCTTCCGCAGAAATGATCGACCGTCCATCGATCCCGATACTCGGTATTCCGTACGGTCAAAAACGCGATGGAGAAAAACGGTGCGGACGCATCGGGACGATCCTCGACTCCCTGTCAAGGTTCAGAGTCACAGAAAGTCACGAATCGCGTCGGTCGGGCAAGAACGGTCGGGTTGCTCGTCGAAGGGTCATAAAGCGCGACGACAAGGGCAGGCAGGCTAGCAAAAAGGGAGCAATAAAATGTAAATGTACTCACATTCCTTGTTGCGATCCATGGCGTGTTGAAGCGGCGAGTCGTCGACCTCCGCCTTCGGCGGCGACTGATTACCCTCGGCCATTTCTGGGCCCGATCCTGGAACACCCGCGGTCTTCCTTCCTGCCACGTCCGCCGCTTTATCCTGCTGCGGCGATGGCTTCGTCCCTTTCTTACCGTTTCCAGCGTCCCTGCAGGTCCAACGAGCAAAACGTCCCGTTTTCTGAATTAATCTTTCATACGTCGCTACTTCGGGAGAAACAAGGGGACCGGCAAAACGAGTGTCAATCGGTCCACCCCTCCGTTTTTGCCGCGGATCAAGGAATGACGGATCAATCGACACTCCATCGGCCTCCGGACGTTTTCATCAGAAACACGAAAACCATGATCTCTCCCCACGACAACGCGAGCGACTGACCTGTTCCTTCGACCGGCAAGAAACCTTCCTTCGATTATTAGCTTTTCGATTCGGACCCCTTGGAACTTAGATACCACCGGTTACATTGTTTTTATAATACCAGCGGCGAGGACATTTTTCTTGCGGGATGGTCTATTTTGGGAGGGAGCGTGCGCGTGTGGAAGGGTGGGTTGGCATCAGGCTGAATCCATTTGCCACAGAACAATGCAAAAACAATAGATGATTGTGCTATATGTCTATATTGGCTTTTTTTGTGAAGTCCGCTATGCAGTCGAACACCTTCCTACTGTCAACGAGAAATAGAGATTTTAAATCTGGCGCGAATTTGATCCCTATAACGGTTAATGTCTCGATCATTTCCTTTGAAAGTGCAGAGTTAAGATTTAAGTCTCCAATAGACTCACCATCACAATTACAGGCTGGAGAGCTCCTGATTTCGATTTTAAAGAAATGAAAGGCAAAGCACCCATGGTTCAATTTTAGTTAGGAAATATTGGAAGGGCGTAGAGGGTTGTTTGGGGTGTCTGCGGGTCTGATTTGTATATGTTTATTTTGAATCGTTTGTCTTATTGGTAACCCTTTCGTAAGGGTACGTACTGTATGCGGCAAACTGATAGCTATACTGCGGATTTTTCTGCAAATACAAATTTTTAGACTTCGATATTTTTGATTTCTTTGCAGCTCATGAAACGCTACTGTAACAGTACTACATTTTGCAGTTTAAATGTTTAAAAGTAAATTTTTTTCTTGTAGCTGCGAACAAAGCTGTATAGGGAAGACATTTCCACGCAGTAAAATGTAAAAATTAATTTATTTAAGACAAAAGGCTCTCCAAGAAATCTTAAAAGCAATACTGAGTTCATATAAAACCTATAGCATACGAAGAGCTATTTTGTTTAACGCTTATAGGCGTACGCAGCATGCCATGAGCGATTTTGCCGAGAGTAAATAGGCGCCGAAAGTAATGAAAGGGTTAAAAATTAAACCTCGTATGAAAATAGTTTATTCTGCAATTTCGACTTATTTTTAACGCGAAACCACCTCGTGCCCGTCTGTACCATCTTTTTCGCAGCCCTCTGTACAAAATAATTTTTGACTGGTTGAGTAAAAACAATTCAACCCTATTCGAGCAGTATTGCAAATTGTCCACGGAGACCAATGCACCATGTAAAGCAGCCGTAACTAATCTAAATGTAAATTCATAATTTTAAAAAATGAATTCAGTACAACAACGTTATCTGTACAGGTTTAAAATTTATCGAGCGATTCAGCGGTCCAAAGCAAGAAAACCTGCAACCGGATGAAATTAATATTCAAAAGACTCAATTACAATCACGTTCGCGAGAATTCTTTATCGCCATTACACGGTACCACTTTCAAGCTTTCAACGTTATCCCGATAAAAACGGAGGTGTATCCATATATTTGCTGTATTTTAATTAATTATTAATTTGTAGATTTTCTCGTCGAATGTAAATGCGTGAATGGCTTTTTTAAGGTACAGTTCGACGTTGTTATTCGCGTTCAAGTCATTACTGACCCACTGACGTGAGACGTTCAGTGCAAGCTTCAATTTGAACTTGACTTTTACGCCACGAGTACAAAAGTGAAAATAAAATACATATTAGTGATCAATGATTGTAAACAGAAATAATGCTCTAACATTATATGTAATATTTCAGAGAATGTTATATCTGCAATACATTCGTGGTCTGGAGAAGCTACATGAATAATGGAACTGAATATGCACAGACAGTAAAAGCTTTAAAAATATTTTTCTAATTAATTTTACTATAAAGTACATCCCCCATCACAGTATACAACTTTTGTTTCAAACATTTTTTCATGTAACAAACAGTTTACAAATACTTTAAACTGGTCCAGTTAAATGAGACCCGCTTTTTCAAATAACACTATTATACCAAAGCTGTCCGGGTCTGACCAAGAATGATTAAAAAAAAAAGGTGAATCCGTCGATGATCAGGAGATCAAGAAACACGGCGTGAAGCGGGGGTTAACACCTACAGGCCACCACGTAACGTTAATAAACCCCCTGTGAAGGGCCGGCGAAACGGTCGGCAGTTTCTCAGATTATTTCTATTAAGTAGTCGATGACTGGCTGGCAGCGATAAACGGTCGTTTATTACGTTAGTACGTTATTACTACGACGGTGGTTAGATTTCCACCGGGGCTGGTTCTCATGGGCCGATCGAGGCGCAATTTAGTGTCGCGACGCGGCGCGTAATCGTCGCGAGAGAATATAAACGCTCCGTAACGACCGGCTTCCTATCCGCACGGTGACGATCGCCGATCTTCTCGAAACTTTCGCCACGCTCGAAACGCTTTATCGAGGCCAGTCGTATAATTTTATCTGAACTTTCCGCGGCTTATCTTCCGCCTGACATTTTATTCGATCGCGTGTTCGCCGACTCGCGGAGCGGCCCGATTTTCGCGGATCCTCCGGGACACCCTCTTAAGCGTTCCACGAAACGAACGTTCGCACCGCTCCTTATCGTTGCCGTGAATCATCGCGAGGGATACCAGGTTTCCGGGATTTGACCATTTTTTTCGCTGGACCTCGGCCACCGTGTAAATAACACTTAATAAAGGACCGGACAACGCGCTCGAACCAGTGCAACAGAGTTGCTGCTGCTTTCGAAACTGCCTCTGGGTACTTGCCGCTTGATAAGGTTTAATTGGACACTTTCGTGTCGTGGCGGTTGGTATTTTGAGGGAGTTGTGGACAGAATAAGGTGTAGGTGGATAACGAATGGATTAAGCATGATTCTGCAATTTATTATGTCCAAATTGGTGCATGCAGGGTATTCAGCAACTTAGGAAAATAAAAATGACGTATTTTGCAGATTTCAAGGAGCAAGCGCAGTCTTGTCGAGGTTTCATTTATTTAACTGCATTAACATAGGAAATAATGAAGTCTAAAAACGTATATTTGCATGAACATCTGCAGTCTAATAATGAGCTTTAAAGATAAATTGTGATGAACCATAGAATTAACCTTCAAAGGGTTACCCATCGTTTCCCGAACGTGAAAGGTACCCCATGAACATTTGTATCAATTTCCATGAATATTGTACTGTTAAGAAACAAAAATACACTAACGCAATATAATACAAATATAAGCTTTAAAAAATAAGAACAACTTAAAAGGATAATCAATTTATACGATTAGAACAGAAATTAGAAAAGAAAAATTCTGCAAAAATCTTACTTCATCTTTTCGTTAGGGTACAATTGTACCCCGGGTAGCCTTGCAGGAACAATTGTCAGGATAAGTTATGATGAACCATCAAATTAAGAACGTCGAACACTTTTTGCATGACTATTCTTCTATGTAAGGATCCATGCTCAGGAGACGCGATGACAACAAATGGGGTTGAAAAGGGGAAGCTGTAACACTTTGAGCGCCATGTCGTCCATAGAGCGACACTTAAATTCAATGAATATTTATTTAATCATGTATAGTATCAATAAATGTATCTAGTATAACGAATAGGAGAATTAGATAGTCACTAATAATATTGATTAAGAAGAGTATATTTTGGGAGTACATTTATTTTCTATAAAAATGTAAAAACTACACTATGCATAGCGCGTGTAACGCGGCACTCAACGTGTTAAAAAGCGATGGATCCGAAACTCTTGGGAGAAAAGGCCACCCGATTCTCCACTTTTTATTTTCGAAATTAAATAGACGATTACGCCACACGATCCTCTGTTTTAGGTTATATTGCATTTATCTTAATCGCGTTGATCGCGAGACAGGCATGAAAATACGGCGCTTCGTTTCAAGAAAATTACTGTGACCTTAAAATGTCCTTGCCGCTTTCACGTACCAGCGAGCAATTATCTGCGCGCGATGTCATCCTTCGTATCGAATATAACTTTTACTCGAAACCGTTGCCCGAGTGCACGAAAATTATTCGATTCGAACAAAAAAACATCCAAGGCGTCGTTATTAATTCTTTCGAAGGCCTCCCGAGGATCAGTCGCTCGATAACGTTGACACATTTATCAAACATTTCTGTTATTGCATCCGATAATGAATATTAAATAATCACCTCTCGTCTTTCGATTCGCGTCTGGCCTCTTTCCTGTCTCTCTCCTTGTCCTTCAAGCTATCCGCTTTCTTCGCCTTGGACTTCGACTTCGCGTCACCTTTGGCGACCTTGTGCTCAAGGACGGTGCTAGAGTCGGCAGCCACGGTGCCCTCGGTGTTCAACTGTGCACCGGAAGTGCTGGACGAAGAGGAGGTCGAGGCTCGGGTGTTCGTGTAGTCCTGCACCAGGTCACCTCGTTATCCGGGGATTCGATCAAGGACGTTCGAAGGTGAGACAGCTTACCTTAAACCACTCCGGGTATATCGCGCTGATGGTGTCCAGAAGATCCTGATCGAGCTGAATCCTCCAGAACGGGGAGCCGCTGTCCAACCTGTGGCCAGACTCTGAAACAACATCAGGCACACCGTTAACCAATCAATTATTATTGTTGGAATTATGAATTGAATTCTGAAATGGTGTGGTCCGCACACAATACACAGATTGGCCGATCTACTGGGTCATTATCAAGGTGACGGTCACAAAATACATAAGCTCACTCAACGTCGTTTTGATTGTCGATTGAGTAGCCTCACAGAAGAGTGACTTTTCACACATACACAGTAAGGTTTCTTTTAAATAACTGCTAAGTTGCATCAAGATCACGCGATCCGTTCTCCAGGCACTCAAAATGGCTGGATACTTTCTTACATGCTGCTTAACTTTTTTAACCAAATTCCCAAACAGGCCCAGAAAGGGAAATACTCCCTTCAATCGTACCGAAGCCATTAGTACGGTACATTTCGATTACAAACACGCAATTTCGACTAAAACCATCTGTCGAGAGTTTCATTAACAAATCTGTCATTCATTTGCAAGAACCGAGCATGATATAATAAAACATGCGCCTGAGAGAGTTGGTTTTTCATGGATGAATGATCACGGTCCGGCGACCTCATCGATCAGAAGTCGAATACGCAGCAGCGATCAAATATAGGATTTAGAGTGTGCAAGCGTACGACCCACCGCGCGAAGGCTGACCGGTTGGGCCCTTAGGAGTCATTCCCACCGCATAAGGGCTAATGGTACCCCGACGACCAATAGCCCGAAGGCGTATCAAAACCTCGCGGAATGTCGGCTGGCCGTTTCTTTCGTGGATTCCGCGGGATTCCCTGCCTAATTTAAACGTTCGTCCCCGCCGCCGCCGCCGGCTGCGGATCACCTCTGGACACGGAGCAGACGAAGGACGAGAAATCTGTTGGCGGGGCCCGAGGGGACGGAGGATGGGACACCTCGTTACGACGACATTCTACGGGCCCAGACGCGTGCCCTGCCTTCGTGATCGGGACTCGACCAGACGAACATCGCGGGAAAAAGGAGGAAGAGAGATCCCCGGGGACTTTCGGTGGACTCTTTACCGACAGAAAACACGCCTCGCCAAAGGACGCTGATCTCGACTCTGAAAGTAGCAGCGGAAAAACACTGTTTTCGCGGTGGCTCGTTCGTTAACCCATTTTTGCCCAAGAAACTGGCCCTGTTGCTTCGGAGGAATTTATTATTGAAAAGCTGCACATATCAAGTCAAATTCTACTGTAATACCGATGCAGATTCTGATGTCATCTCTCGTGGGAACATTCGATAAGCATTCCACGTAATGACTGCATTCGCGAAAATTTTCTACCGACCGATAGACAGAACTGGCAGGCGAAAATGTGGATGCATGGTAGGTGGAAGAGATATAGCGCGCTCGTGAAATCGGTTGCGCTTAAGTTTTTACATGTTTCGGGCGTCAGAACAAGCGAATTGACAGATGCATCGGCAGTTAAGAGCATGGTATCTACAGTTTCTTGTTCTCCAGGATTCGAGCAGTACTTTAAAAGATTCGATTCTTTCAAACGACAAAGTACTTACAAGTACATTCTCGAACCCTACAGATACTCGTCCCGGGGTTCGAAACCAACTTGTATAATCCGAGTACTTTGCGAATACATAAAATGAAACATCACTTCTTATGAGTAGCATTCGAATCCCATGGAGTGAAACTTTTGTATTGAAATTGACTTGGATTCGTGAGTACATATTGAACTTGATCCCATCCCTACAGTTAAGGGACTCGGGCTTCGCTCAGGGCCGCTCATGTAGACGTGTGACCCAAGTATTCACTAAGTAGTATCGTTTTTTTGCGTTGACCCTACAATAGTATGCTGCAGCGATCCTGGGTGTCGCTGCGTCGAAGACTCAACTGAGTACAGTGGGCAAAAATGGGTTAAACGCGCTACACACGGAAAGGATCCGCGCTGCTCCTACAGGGCGGCATGAAAATGAGGATATTACGAGTTTGGAAGGCTAATTGTGAAAATATTTTGAAGCCTCGTGTGGTTTTTTACATGTTAGCCTAAGCGCACCAAGCTACGCGCCGACCTGCAGCAACCATGCCAGGTCGAAGGGCCGAAGCGGAAAAATCCATGAAGCCGGACGTCAGGCAATTTTCATGACCGCTGATTGGTCGCAAGCTAGCAACCAAAAGGTGCATAAATTGTGCACACCTACTACAACATTCTTTGCATCGGAGTAATCGTCAGTTTCTATATTTTCAACCACCCAAACAATTTTAATTAGGCGTGTGAAGTACCGCTGACATTACGTTCAGACGCGAACGGATCACGGTACGCAACACGGGGTGTTTGTTGAGGTTTGTTGGGTTGTTTTGTGGATTCAAACATTTTTAACACTTTTAATGTTATATGGGAGGGTATCCCCCAAAGTCGTGTCCGATTTTTGATGTCACGTTCTTGCGTTACCTTCGCTACTTGAGGTTATCGCAGGTGTACAGTATATTTGTAGTGTTATACGGGATAGGAGTATTCTGCAAAATCGTGTCCACCTTATGATGTCACGTTTGGTTCGTCTTACAAGGAAAGCTCCCCAAGTGGTCGTTTCAGATTTTCATAAGCTTTGCCATGTTGGTAGATCATGTTATTACGAATCCCCCTATACATGGTTTCGAGAGTAGACAGTCGATAGTTTAAAAGATGTTTGATGTTAAAGTTTTGATAAGGTTTGTTTACTGTACTCTATGAGGTGTTTTTGAGTATAAGAGTGTAGAGTAGTCAGGAAAGCATTGTTAGAACGACCGAGTCTGTGCAGAGGTACTGCTGGGTAAGGGTGTGTTTCTTCTAACAATTTCACTTGGTTGGGATCTGTTTCTCGTCTAGTACTAACAATAAGTATCATATGACCACAGTATCTAATAGTATTTGACAAACGAATACTTTTTCTTCGCAACAATACAATCCTTACGCCTTCAGCTCCTTCACTTGCGTACAGCATGCACAGTCACTCACATTCGATACATTTTGCATACTTGTAAAGGACGTGAACATTCGCACCAGTTCACACTTGCAAAACTGCAAAAATTATAATCTGTGTACAATAAAAATGTATTATTAATGTAATATCCAAGAAAAACTTTTGATTGTCAGCAGTGAAATTATCAAAATTATCTTCAAGTGAATCTACAAATTGGTTTTGTTCGAAACTTCCTCGAATATAATTTACGTCAGCCACTTCCGTCACGAATTAAACGTCACCGATCAATAAACCGCGCGATTCAGGATTCGTTTTTTCCCAGGGAAACTAGTCGATCTTCCCGCGGGAAACCAGTCCAGACTTATTCGGATGATGTATAAGGAATGATGGGTAACATCTTTATTAGCATTCGATGAGGAAGACCCAAGTCGTGTATCTTTATATTACCGTAATTACTCTGCCAGGACTTTGGTTGGCTGGGAAACTAGTCAGGAATATTGCCGTATTTGCATTCCCACCATTAACGCGAGAAGCTTCTAGATGAAGGGAACATAAAAGTAAAAGGTGGTGAAATATATATACATTTATGTTATTCATTTCTTTAAAAATCGCTCAAATAGTTTAACGTTATTCGAGCCCATCAAACTTCCAAGTTTCAAGTTTCTTTTTCTTATGTCTTCTTATTTATTTATTATATCCTCTATATAATATTTTACTTGCAATTAGTTTAAAAGAGTGCTGCTTTTATTACTGCAGTCTTTTGTTAATATTCTTACTCCTGCTCTTGTCCTAACAATCTGAATTTTATTTTGAAGTCCAGATTTACGTGCAATCTATAAAAACGTTCGGTCTTCAATTAGCATCGTGCTGAACACTTCACCATTGTAATAATGATTTTTGTGCATGAGATACCCTTGGTATACTTGTTCGACTTATGACGTAACAAAGTAGATACAATAATAATTGTGTTTGACAAGTAAACTCCTGACTAAAATTCAGAAAGAAATCCATACAAGTGATTCCAAAACATTCTGAGTCCACTTGTAAATAGTAACAATAAACCATCCTATCAAACATAAATAATCTGCTGATCAGTCAATCATCGAACTTTATTTTATCAGTCCTCATGAATTGCGGTTGTGGAGGAAGACGTTCAGACACCTTGCAGGCAGAAGCCTGCCAACACTGTCAAAGCCATGTTGATGTTGTCAGTTAAATTTGCAAAACAAATGGTTTAAATTGTGGTAGACAATTTTATTTAACTATTAAAAACTATGAAGAATGTAAGCTGAAATAGTCCCACGTGACCACTTAAAGGAAGCCACTACAGTAGCGCATAGTAGCCAAAATGGTGGGAGTGCGCGACAGTCCCCGAGCAGCGAACTCTCAACGATACTGTTACATTTTATTTACATAATAATGAATTTTATTATTAATATGGATGCTAAGCGTTGCTAGTAGTCACTAAAGTAGTAGATAAAGTGATATTGCACTGTAAGGGAACTGTATCTTATCGTTATGTCTTTGCTCTACAGAAGCTCCGCTCGGACTGACGCTGCTCCTCCTTGTTCAGGAAAAGTGTCATAGGAAACCTGCAGACCAAGAAACACTTTCCCGCTACTATTTGTCTGCGTGTGCTCTACAATACCTGTGCGCGAATACCACTGCATTCCAATAGAAACAATTCTGTGGTATCATTTCGAATTTTTCTGACGAACGACCTGTTAGACTGCGACAAAATAAGAGCACCCAGGCCAGGTCCCTCGTTTTTCGTCCGATCGATCCAGGAACTCTACAGAGACGTGCTCTATATCATTTCCTATCGGCGCTAGCAGGCCGTCGGCATTATGGGACGGTTTTTATACCGTCAGCAAGAGATTCCGAGGCACGGGTGGACGGGTGTCCCGTAAACGACAGCATGCACAGCGTTTAACTAATGTGTCGGACCGGTTGGGATCGCATTGATCAGCCCCGGGACTAGATTTATGTCGACGAATGATTCACGGCGTGATTTACAGCGGATTGTCCGGCGTGTGCATACTGATTGACCATTTATTCCGTTCTCCCTCGGCCCACTAATCACTTATTGGGTGAAGGTGAAATCTTGCCTTTTTACCTCCCCTCCTCCCTTCCTCCCTGCTGCCTCTCTGTTCGCCAAAAGCGACCTGTTTCCGTTTGAACTGACCACCCTGAAGCGACCATCCGCGTCGAGACACTTCCTGGTGATTACACCAGCCCTGGAACATCTTTTCCTCGCTGATTGCTACACGCAGTATCGTTGTAATTGCCCGCCGCTTCTCTTTTTCTCCAGATATACACGCAGAAATTGGATATTTACGAGAAACCGATGCAATTACGCGCAAAATCTCGCGCCGATACTCTGTCGACGGAATTTCTCTCCGCGTTGGGAGCTTCGTTCATTTTTGTAAAATCAGAGAAACCCTGGCGAACGGGGGAAAATTGCCATGAAATCTTTGCTACGGCTGACCTAGGCCCGGAGCTCCAGTCTTGCCACAGGTACATGGAGCGTTCAATGAGGGTGTACCAATTTTATCACAGAATTCTCTTTCATCAGTCGTAATGTTTCAGTTTTTACCGCATAATCCTGCTACGTGTGTACACTGATTTTCCATAGGACGAAGTTTTTTAATGTTCAGTTTAATCTGTGAACTGGGTCATTCTCTGTCTAGGAGCATCTATTGTTTGTAGATGCTTGAAAATTAATAAAAATGAGGTAAGTTGAGTTGGCCATCGCAGAGACATTTTGAAGTGTCACTTTGAATCGTCTGCTTTGATTAACAGAGCAATTAACAGGCGACTTGCTTATGGCGATCCCATGTTCACAAGGCAAGGTAACTCATCTTCCCCATTTCAAGCAGCCCTTGTCTCAGACACGCTATATATACTCATTTATTGATATTTCTGTCACTTTGTAAATACGCGTCTGTTCACAACTCCGGTATAATAAAGTCAATAAAAAGATATTCTGTAGAGAATTAACAAAACTTGAATCAACCTTCGGTAATCTCCAATTTACAAGCTCTCAATCGATACCATCAAACAGATGAGCCACTATAGTGATCTGTCGTTTGAAACGATCTCTTGGAAAGTACTACAGCGATGCATAGCAGCTGAAGGGTTAAATTATGAAACGAGAGCCACCAGTGAAACAATAACAAAGATTCTGTGGATGGGAACAAACTTCCTGTTACCAACAGTCTACAACCTTCCAATTCCAATCTGCAGATGAGCCACTATAGTGATCTTTCGATCCAAACGATCGCCTAGAAGTAACTACAGCGACGCATAGTGGCTGAAGGGTTAAATTATCGAAGGAAAGGAACCAAGGAAACAATGACAAAGTTTTAGTCGATGCAAACAAACTTCCTGTTACCTACACCCTGCAACCTCCCAATTCAAACCTCCAGAAGAACCACCATATTGACTTTTAGTCCCAAATGATCGCTAAGAAGCGACTACAGCGACGCAGTGTAGCTAAAGGGTTAAATTATGGAACGAGAGGCACCACGGAAACAATAACAAAGGTTCGGTGGATGGAAACCTCAACCCCCTCGCAGAAGATATTCCCTGGAAGATCCCGAATGCGAAATGCATTCCTTGGAAGCGGCCACGGCCCGTCGAAATTCGAGCAAATAAATCTCGCGCTTCCCTCCACCTCCTCCTTTTCCATCCTCATACCCTCTTCGACTCTCTCGCCGCCGTTCTCGTCTTCTTCTTCTTCTTCTTCTTCCTCTCCTTCTTCTTCTCGCTCGTGATCCTTCGATCTTCGATCCACCTGCACACTGACGCGGCCCGTCCGCGGAACATGCTCCGCACTATACGTACACGTGTACAAGTCCACACCAGTCCGATCGCTCCTTTATACAGGGTGACTGACTTGCCTTCCAGTCGACCGTACTTTGAAGATTTCGACGAACATGACAGAGGAGGTTTTATTTTATTCAGCGCGGGTTTCTGGATTTATCTTCATAGTTTTGGAATATTTTTATGCGGATATAGGGTCATCGAGGCAATGCACGAGTCTCGTGCTGTCATTGTACAAATATCAATGTAACAGGGTAAGGAATTAGACTTACAAGTTAGTATTAAATATTAAAAGTAGTATTGAGTGCAATTTTTATAGGCGTGGTTTAGGCTAAGCGTGTTGTAGTGTTAGCGCCTGTAATCTAAGTTTAATTGTTCTTGTTTTTGTTATATTGTTTGGGCGTTTAAGTTTATTGTATTGACTGTAAATATTGTACTTTTATTTTGGTATTATGAAGGCTTGTTATAAAACCAAATAGGTGTCGTCAGTTTATTAACACTGTTACTGCTAACATTATGCTATAGGTGAGGAAATGAGCTCGAGCGGACAGATTTGAGTGTCCCCACTATATATCAACTATTGACCCCATTGCACTCATAGTATTAATTAAGAAGTATATCAACAAATAAATAAATATTTGTATCCTCACAAATGCATGTTTACAAAAATCTGTTTTCGCGTGTCTGACTAGATACGGGGTGTTCTACTGTCAGAGACGTTTACCCTCCCATAAACTACATTTTGTTTAGAAGAAATTTAATTCAGCATACGCAATTACTTTATTCAAACCCAGGTTTAATAGTACGATTATTTATAAGGAAGTATAGACACTAGAATGAATTCAAGACAGAAAAAGAACGAAAATAAATCAGATAGTCAGCTTAAAAATTATTTCTGAATTGTCCAGAAACAATTTTTAAACTGACTATCTGATTTATTTTTATTTATAAATATAGGACTATATTAGGTAAATATGGCTGATCTGTTTTTATTATCCAGTGCTTCATCAATAACAACGGAAAAACTTATTCCCGCCACATTTCAGTTTTCACTTAAAACTTTTAACAACCTTTCAAATCATTTATACTTACACAGACCATACTGACACGAGAGTCTAGTGATAGAATTCACTTCGAAGAAAATTTTATGATTTTCTGGTACTTTAGAAAAATTAACGATGATTAAGTTTTGTCGTGTCAATAAAATAGTTTCATTCGTGTCACACTCTGTGTAATAATTTACTAAATCTTTGAGGATTATTTCGCTTGCTGGGGTGATAACATTATACTCGAATGCTCCTGCTTGAATATTTGTACTTGAATGTGTGTATTCATACTTGACCGTGCCCATTTGTACTTGAATACATGTATTTACACTTAACTTGCCTTTACGTTTGAAGACGTGCACTCACACTTCGATATTCATGCTTGAATACGTGCACTTGTACTTGAATAAGTACACTTATGCTTGAATGTTCGTTCTTATACTTGACCACCTGCATTTCAACTTCAGTACGTAATTGTATGTTTGAATATGTGTACTCGTACTTGCTGTGCCCATTTGCACTTGAATACATGTATTTACATTCAAATTGCCTGTATGCTTGAGTACGTGCACTCACACTTGAATCTTTATACTTGAATACGCACACTTGTACTTGTACAAGTACACTTATACTTCGAAGTTCCACCTTGTACTTGAACAAATGCATTTCAACTTAAGTACGTGCTTGTATATTTGAATCCAGGAACTTGAACTTGATTATTCCTACTTGAATACATGCACCTGTTCTTATTCAATCAGACACATGCACATATACTGACGCTCGAACGTTCTCACTCATACTTGAATACGAGTACTCCCACTTGAAAACCCATACTACCACTTCGCCTGAACATCGCCTTAGTAAATCACGACGGAACGTCTAAAAACGTGGAAAATGAGCATGCGTCGCGAGAAACACCCTGTACAGGTACACGTGGACAGGTATAGAAGAGAGGGCACGTGTGCGTGACGGCGTGTGCATGTGGCAGCACGTGCGTGTTCGCCCTTGCGCTCTGAGTCACTCCTCGTCAGGGCCTGTGCTCGGTAGCCGCGAAAAACTGCACGCTGCACTTCGGGAATGTCGTTGGCATGTACAGGGTGTTCCCCTTTGCTCGCCAGGCCGACAAGAACGGCAAAGGTTCGCCTTCGGGATTTCTCTTCCCCCTTTCTTCTCTCCTTTTTTCCGATGCTCCCCTGCCTTTCGGAGAACCGGCCGTCCGAGAGGACTCTTCCTACTGATCATCGACCGGATCGCTCCTCGGGAAACTCGTTCGCGGAAAAGCTGCTTTTTCGACGTCACGTAAACCTCGTCTCCCCCCCGGCAATAATCAAAATTTTATTTAAATTTTTCTGTTTCAATAATTTTGTGTACACTGCCGTCCATGAGTTTTAGAACACTTGCCATTTCTGTTAAAACAATTACAAGGGAGTAATAAGATAAAAATCATGAACTGGTCTCCCCTGTCTCCCCACTGGAACCCAATTGAGAAAATCTGATACGAATTGGATAGAAGAATGAGATAAACTAGCTGAAAATCAAAATCTGCCTTGTGAAACCACTTGCAAGTGAAATGGGACAAACTATAATGTTATCAGGACTGAGAACCTTATTCAGAAACTCACAACTAGAATGTCAGGTGAATAATTACTACAGTTTAGATGATAACCATGTACAAAAATTCATGAATGCAGCATATATGTATATGAATAATTCTACAAAGTTTCATAATGATATGTTGCAAACTTTTCTTAACAAAAATTCCTAAAATATTCTCTTTAAATAGAGCGAGAAAGAAGAATACTCCCTCGATTCTACACCAAACAGATTAATTTGCTGCTTCGCTAAGGCAATCGTGTTCACTTTGTGAGGTCCGCGTACGCAAATTGCCGGCGCTGGCAAAGAAAATCTCTCGGTCAATTTCCGGAATTAATCGTGGTAATTTCCAAAATTGCCCGGGGAGAGAACCGGCTCGTCTTCGACGCATCGATGACTTATTGCCCGAGCGACTCGTCTCCTCTTGCTCGTTTTTCCGCTCTCGTCGAGAGATTATTTAGCACTCCATTTGTCGGCGGCATTGCCGGATTATAGAGCGTCGGGATCGACCCAGTTGCGATCGAGATACATATCTTCTCTCTCTTTCTCGTCACGGTGTTCGACAGCCTCCGCCGTACGACGTGCCAGCGCTTTTCGATGCTGCAGACACTTGCGATTCTCAGAAAAGAAATTTTTTAGGCAATAATTAAATTACGAACAAGGTGTGCAGGTACTTTTCGAAATGAAACGAAGCAGAAGTACCCGGTATTTAAAGGATTAATTATTTTACAAGTTCATAATATCGATAATACTGGGTGCGTCACCTGATATTATCATCTTGATTTACGTCAATATTATTGTCTGTAGAGGAAAATTGGTCTCAAGTCAAATTGTTGCACAAATTTAACCTCAATCTATACCAGTGGTTTCCTAACTTATTTTTTCGCAGAACCCTTGTACGATTGACCAGAAATCGCGAAATTCGTAACTATATTTTCTGGATAACCCCTGTCACCCTGAGTTTAATAACACATTAAATGATACAAAAATTGTTTTAGAGAGAGAATTTATTATACAAAAATATATAATAAATGAAACATTAAAGTAAAAAAAAAATATATATTAACCCTCATCCGTCCCTTGTATCAGTTTGTCACACTTTTCTTACAAGCATGCGATAAATGTAAAAAAAAGAGTGCGCCTTGTACATCGATTTACTACGTTTTATTATTTGTGAAGGAAGCGAACAATCTTATGCCTGAATGCATTGAAATTTCCTTTTTTATTTTCAATAAAGGAATTTACAAATTTAACTATTTATCTTTTCAGTATATTGATTTCTTATCATTGTATCAGTTTAACGCCAAGGGACAAATTAAGTTGGAGAAATGAGAGACGGACGAGGGTTAAGTTATCATAAATTTGTAATCGATTTTTTCTCAATTTCAAGTTCTAATTGAAATCTACACGATTATGGTTATAATCAGCGCACAGATCGTTTAATATAACGGCAAACAAGCTTTTGTGCTGGATAAAACTTGGCACCGTACACCAAACCGACTCCCGCTGGCTTCTGTTTACTCGAACGTGTATCGCGGTTCTACCTGGAAACTCGTTTACGTTTCTACTAGGCGGCTTCTACGCGTCAGGATCGCGTTTACGGTTCGCAAGGTCTGGTATTTATACTCGACAAAGACTCCATGCTACTGCCTCGTCCCGATTCTACGGGCCACTCTTCGATATTCGTCGAGAAACTCGAAATTTCAAGATTTATTCAGTATCACTCAATGATATCACTTTGAATCAGGTACTTTAATGAGCAAAATCAAAGATTCTTTAATATGAGAAGGTTATTCTGAATTTTTTACAAAATTATACAATTATTAATTATTTATAAAATTATACAATTAACCTGATGGATAGATTTTTCTTTTTGCCATAATATATTCGTGTTTTGTGGTTTACTAAGCGTAATGTTCAAAACATATTAAAAAACAGCCAAGAAAGTTAGATTTTACTAATAGTACAATTAGACAATTTCTATAAGAGAGACACAAATTAGGCTGCTCAGGTTATTTTCCTGTCTAACTTACTTTAAGACGTTGACTGTCGAAGAAATCATTGACGACTGGCACCTCACATGTAATTTAATTAAATAACTATAGATATTTACATTATTCTCAGCAAATGTAACAATACACGAATAACATAGAAGCACGCGTACACGATTAGATAATTAAATACTCTTTTCCTTTCTAATTTATATCAAAAACAGCAAATTGTAGTGTGTCTGGCCAGGTATTACCGTTTTCACTTATATGTGCAACGTGTTACGAATGCCATAATGAACATGTGATTGAAGCAGAAGGAGAAATAGACTACACAGCAAGGTAAGACAAATTTAAAATCATTTTAAAATATTGAAGTCAATTTGCAGACAGAGCTTGAATGACGTAATCTGGCGTTTCTGCTACAAGTGTACTAGACATTATCACTCCGTGACCTATTATGTCCCCAATAACAAGTCATACCTGTAAACATTTCAAATATATCATAATTATACAAAATACAGGTGCATCATACTCCCAAGTAGTTCACGAATTAGGAAATACTGTTTGGGAACTGAACACACCCTGTGCAGACGAAGGATCAGCTTCGTCTCGTCTATGGAAGCCATCGAAATCGTGATTTAACGTAATCTCACGGTAGAAAAGGCGAGGAGGAGAAGAAGGTACGAAACAGAGGAAAGGAGGAGCCGCGCTGACAATAGGCCATGCTTTGCCGCTCATTAGAGAAGAGGTCATAGGTCGGCTGGAACCGGCGCTTTGTTCCTGTAACTCACGTACAAACAATGTCCACGCACGAGGATCCCCTTTTGCTGCTCTCTCCGGCGCTATACAACGTTGCAGGATCGTGTTCGATCCTTTGTCGAAAAGTCAGCGGCGTTAATGAACCGACGGCGCTTTTATCGAGCTCGACGGCGCGGCGGTGGGCGTAGTCGAGCCTCCCAAATCGAGTGCAGAGTATGCAACGGGATCGACGCGAGGCAACAAATTCGCTTCCGGGTTCCGTAATCCGTGATGATTCACGATCTGCTTTCGAATTCTTTCGATTTTTCTTCTTGTTTTACCTTCGAGCGTTACGCCGCATTTACTGCCAGCTCATCAGCGACGAACTCAGCTTAATTTTCATGAGGCGGCGATCAACATTGAGGTAGCTAGTGTAGCAGAAGTTGGTGCGTTTTGGATAAAGTAGGGTACTTTTTATGCGATCCTGTGATGTCAGGGCTGTGTCTGGACTTAACTGATACTTCTGTCTTTGAGTTTGGAACCAGGCGCCCTCGTACAGTACATGGTTTATCGAAATTTCGTGGTTGCAAAGGTTACAGAAAGGTGGTAACGCTTTTTTTTTATTAAATGTTCATGGGTCATTTGAGAGTGACTGCTTCTATGTATGTTTGTTCATAACTATCTTTTCTTTTCTGCTCATGTAGTTCGGTATTGGGTGGTAGAAGTCTTCTATTATGTCGTGGATTTTCGACCTAGAAACCTGTAGATCAAGAGACCCAACACTTTCTCGTTGCTACTTGTCTGTGTGTGAACGTCGTTGCATTCCAACAAAAACCATAGAAACTGCAACGATCACGAAGTTTGCCAACAAGCAGTGCCAACAAGTCTGCTAAGAATCTAGGGTTAAAAGATAGAAGGTTTGTTCGAACACCTGGCTGAAGAACAGGTCAACAGCAGATGAAGAGCAGGTCAAGACACCCAACACTTTTCAGCTGCTGCTTGTTTGTGTGTACTATATAACATCAGTAGATGAACATCGATGTATTCCAACAACAACCGTAAAAATTTAAACCATCACGAAGTCTGCCATCAAACAGTGTTAACAAGTCTGTCAAGGACCTAGGGTGAAAAGGTTCTAGGATCCGTTCCTACGAGTGAAAATTATAGAAACCTCAACTATCACGAAAATCGCCATCGAGCAGTAGCAGTGTCCACAAGTCTGTCAAGGACCTAGGGTTAAACAGACAGAAGGTCCGTTTCTACAACTGAAAACCATAGAAACTTTACAGTTAACGAAGTTAGTCATGAAGCAGTGTCAACGAGTCTGTCGAGAACCCAGGGTTAAAAGACAGGAGAACCGTTGGAACACCCGGTACGACCCACCCACGGTCTACGAGGAGGATCTTTCGCGAGTTCAGGAGCGTTCCGTAGGAAATGGGTCCCGGTACCATTGATCCAGCGCCATATTTCTCTCGCCGGACTTTATTGAGGAAGCACGAAGGGCAGAGGGAGGGGCCAGCGGGGAAGTATTGAATTCATCGGTACGCATTGTCGACAAGATATACGAAGCTGGGGGTTACGGGTTAAGTGGAGGCTGTACCTCCGGTAAATAAGTCTCCCTGTTACCCGTGTAGATGTGTGTTGTCTTGGCCCTTACGTGTCTGGAAAGTGCACGCTGCCGGGCCGAGCATAGGCCAGCCACGCTTTCACGGGGCAATTTATAATCGTACCGGGTTCAATGGAACCCGTGTGGGACGGCTGAGAACAAAGGGACACCCTGTGGAAGCTAGGTGGTTACTCCAACCACCTCCGCATGCGGCTCGGTTAATCGATGATTAGTCGGGTCGCTCTTCAGCTCTTACGCTGACGAGATTCGGTTGTGGAAGAAGCTTCTACTACGTGCTGATGTTAGACGTTGGAATCCTGACGCAGAGAAGCAAGATATTGGCTATTGGGAGACACAGACTTGGCTACAGAGGAAAAATGTTAGAACCATAGAAGCTGTGACATTTTCTGGGTGCTCTGACTCTGAAGCTGGGGTGCTGCAGCTCTGAAAGAAGCTTCTACTTCGTGACGATGCTTTAAGTTGACATCGTGATGCAGAAATGCAATATGTTAGTCAAATTGAACTTGCTGAACTTGGCTAAAGTGGATATTTTAGGAAATGTAGAAGCTGAGACACATTCTTGGATGCTGTGAGTTTGATGTCGATGTATTTCGCCCACAAAGAAGCTTTCACTTCTTGTTGCTACTAAATGTAGAACTCATGATGCGGTGAAGTAAGATTTAGGCTACTGGGATACACAGAACTGGTTAGACAGGAAAAATATTAAAAATATAGAAGCTGAGATTCTTTTTGGCTGCTGTAGGACTGAAGTTGATGTGTTTCAGCTCTAAAAGAAGCTTCTACTTAGTGATAATACTAAATGTTGAAATTGTAACGCAGAATGCAGGATGTTAGCTACTGAAATACATACAGTTAATTAGAGAGACTGTCTATTAACAAATTTTCTCAAATATTGTCATACCTCTCTATTTAAGAAATAATCTACCAATTTTAAATTTTCTATGAAAACGCCAACTAAAAAGCTGAAGACTGTCTCTCATATATCGAGCAACTCTAGTTACGTTCGAACCCCAACATTTATACTTACATTCTCCCTAATCTCAGTTGCAGAATAGAACCAGTCTACAACGATTCAAGTGATCCTGTCCGCTAATTCTAACATATTACTCAGCGTTAGATACAGTTGAATCGTTATCAAACAATCGTTCGATACACCCGATTCCTTTCAAGATCGCCGCTCTACAAACACCGTGTACCGAAGCTACCGATTCGCCGTCGAGCCGCTTCTACCGATTTCTATTTTTTTCTTCAGGAGATGGATCTGCAGGGTCGTGGGCGGAACATTATGTAGCTGACGAAAGAGAGCCGCGGATCGATTTGCCTGAATCATCGTCGAACAGTCGATCCAACCAGCTCGCAGTTGGATCACCGTGTCTTTTTCTTCGTCTCGATCCACCTGGATCACGATCCACCGTGGGCGGAACGTCGTGAAGCCGACGAAAGAACGCGAATCGATTCGATTGAATCATCCTGCGAGCTTCGGAGCTACCGGCTTCGCAGATTCCGCCTTCGCGGCGAACTTTCGAATCCACGAGGACCCGAGAACTTCCTCGTCGCGTCCGATTTCGGGGATTTTCTTATTGCTCGTCGCTGATTCTGAGTTACGAACGATTTTCAGCGATTTTACGAGCACCGTCGCGGCAAAGTAATTGGAAATGTCGAACAAACGGATCCGCTCTTTTTATGCTGCACGCCGCGCGATTAATTTCGCCGGACGAACGCAAACACCACGGAACCACCGAGCTGCGATTTCACCGTCCCCTGCGGAATCCGGACGATAAATCGTTCGTGCAAGTTTGAACGCGAGTCCGCCTGCTAATGGCCCAGCCGCTTGCCACCTAACTGTACTCCTTCGAACGATACTGCAAACTTTGACGATTATTAATTTTTTACTGTTTGAATTTCTGTTTCTTTTGCAGAAGTAGATCGCTGAAATCTGCATGGAACTCTATCGATGCTAACGGAGTTAAATGACATTCCAAAATTGTTATTATTATCCCTTTTTCTGGAGATTTAGTATACACCATAGATGATTCCCACATACAGGATTTATTTGATATTTTGATACGAATTTTATAATTTACTTTATCTAAGAGGTACATAACAATCACTGACACACGACTGAAATACAAATAATTACACTGTATGTAACTTATGATACTTTAATTGCTACTGACTTTCAGAAATAAACAGCGTTCCAGATTTAGGGTGAACATTAACTCACACTTAGCACCAAAACGGTCTATAAATGCTGATATGATTCCACATGTAAAAATACACGAAAATGTAGAACAAAATCTGTTCATAGGAATCTTAGTTTCCGAGAAAATTGAATTCAAAGATTCAATGGTTACGAGTGCAACTATTTTTCAACTTAATGGACTCGCATTAAACTGTTATGTTGATAAACAGTGGCAATGTTGCATTTCGCCTTCAGTCCTACTTTCTGTTTCGTCTACTGTTAGTCTGTTTCTATCAGTCAAGCAATCAGGATGGCTTCCTACAGCAACTGCGAATATATAGACATGTTGTTAGTGCTGGGAGTTTGTGGTGGAAACGCTATGGCAGCAACTGACTGTTACAAGCAACGATTTCCCAATCGTCATCCAGACAGACGGGTGATACGCAGAACGGATCGAAAATCTGAGTGTCACTCATCACAGCTGAGTGTGGTTCCTCTGTGGAAACTTTTTAGAAATTTGGAGCAACTGTTTTTGAAATCTCTAATAATGATCCTAAAACAAGTATGACAAGTACCAGAACTATTTGTCATTACATGGACCCCAAATGCACCCGTACTCAATTCTCCAAGTCCAGGTACTCGAAGAACTCGATCATCTATCGTGATTAAGCTTCCGGGACCGGCTGCTCCAGCATCCTGCTAACGATGATCAATTTTTGATCAAAGTGCAAGCGCTGCAAAGTGTTCCAGGCATTCGGACATCCGTAAATCAGAAAGCTGGACGATCCACGGGTTTGCCGAAGAGGTCGAAGGATACGGTAGCGAGTTATTAGCGAATCGCTGCGAGGCTGTTCGTCATCTCACGGTTGGCTAGCCATAAGCTCGCCTCTACCGACACGCGACCCACACGCGGCTCTCTCCTTCCCCTTTTCCGTTCTCTAGCTCTATCTCTGCCCTCTCTTTCCGTCTCTCTCCGTCTCCCTGGCCGCGGTTTCTTCACGAGCAGAGACACACCGTAAGGGAATAAGACGGAAATAAGATACGACACAGCTGATACGCCTTCGTGCGCCGATTACGCGCTAGGTGTACGCCTGAGATCGACGATGATGTCATTTCCAACTATAAACCGACGCCAAGTGCAACGAGCCACCATTTTATTGCGGATGATAAGGCTGTCGTTATCGGTTTTTTCGTTGTTCCTCTTTTGCACCTCCTTCTTTTTTTTCGACGAGGATCGACGTCGATGATTCTTCCACCTCGGATAGCATTTTTTTCGACAGACCGTACGTGGGAATTATTTATTTCTACGGCGCGATAAATACTTATTTTGGACACGACGGAATAATGGTAAGGATTTTTCGGTTGCCTGCGCACGGGACGTGTGAATTTATCGAGACGATGGAGGCTCAAGGGTACCATGAATGTTCGTAAAATGGACATGTTCCTCTTGTAATTGAATTTCGTTATTGCTGATTGACCATCGTCCGCGTCACGCCGAAGTAACTTACTAACCATTTCGATGCAATGAAGGATATTTTTGGTCGGTAGGTACCTTCGTTTCATATATGACAATTGTACGGGAGGGTTTCAAAGTCGCGGGGCTTGAAGAAGTTACGATCTTCGGTAACCATAAGGGAATTAGATTATTATGGATCGTTGGATTCAGCGGCCTCTTGGCCGCCCTAAGTTCTTCGGCACGTAGCTATTTTGTTATCGAGTTACTGCAGTTTTCCGTTATACGAGTATCGCATAAATGATTAATGCAACTGGTAAATATTAATTTAGTAAACGTATTCTACTCGAGAAAATTCGAGACAAGGATCATAAATATTAGAAATGAAGAGGATACTGTGCGTAACATAACATTTTCATTCGATATTTACTATGAACAGTATTTAGAACTTTTATAATATTTCGATCTTTCGTGTTAATAAAATTTTGTTTTGTAACACTGAAACTATTCATCAATTGACTTCATATATATTATTATAACGAAGTATTCAATGTTGAGTTCCACCGCGAAAAATTTCAGAACTCGAAGCGTTAAAAATAATAACCAATATCTCTATAATAAAATGACTGTAATTACTGGTTTATTTTTGTTTAGAAGTCGGTTTGAAAACTACATTACTTACAGAATCACTTAATATTCCTGTTTCTGTAAAAATGTGCACCAATGAACTCGATATTATTATTATCTATCCTCTTCAATCAAATGAAATACTGAAGGATGCACACGGACAACGCTGCAACGTTGCCGCGAAATTTGTTGTGAAATCACAAAATTCGAAGGATTCGCGGTGTATCAGAGCAATCGATACACGCAACATTCGCAAATTAGGCTTCTTAGGTTATTTTCTCGCGTATGTTACTAATTATAAATTAAGCCCCTTGAATTTAATTAAATAACTATGGATTCTTAGGCAAATTAACTTTACACGAATAGTATATAAGCACATGTATACGATTAGATACTTGAATACTCTTTTCCTTTCTAATTCACATTAAAAACAGCAAATTGTAGCGTGTCTGGCCACGTATGACTGTTTTCACTGCGCCATTCAACCTGTTACGAATGCAAACCGTGCGCAGATGAACGAACAGCTTCGTCTCGTCTATAGCATCCCAGAACATGGCAGCGAAATTTGTTGAAAAATCCGAAAATTCGAAGGATTCGCGGTGTATCGGAGCAGTCGTGTCGTTCGAGCGGTCGATACACGCAACATTCGAGTTTCGTGCAGCCACGTACGTGGATGTCGTGGACGTCGTAACAGAGAGCCGGTGAAAGTCTCGGGCCAGGATGATTGATGTCGCGGGCGCAGCTCGCTCCGCTCGGACAAACCTCCCTTCACTTCATCGTTCCTTCGAATTCCTTGTTTTATCGGACAAGGGCCGTAGAAATTTCTAACGGTCGATAGCGTGGATTTTTTTCGCCCGCGGATCGGTTCGTGAGAAATGTCGTTGGGAATGCCGATCGGACCGACGTTCGACAGCCGCCTCCGGGATATTAATAATCGCCGCCGCGGACGGTGAAAAAATCGCGGCCTGCCCGCGCTCGCGTGCGACTATGTTGAATATTTTCACGATAGCTGACCGACGAACAGCTGTTCAAAGCCCCCGACTGGACACGGTGACAAGAATGTTGCTCCGGGGGGATTGGACACTCGAAAGCTCGTTCCCGAGCCACCTGAGTATCCTGTTCCGGGTCTCGCTATGCAAATGTTTGGACTGTTCTATCAGGCCATCCTGTAAGTCACGTCGTTTTTATATGTCACTTATAAATTAACACGTTGAACGCCACGGTGGCCACCGGTGACCGACGCCTCAAATTTCATTTAATTGACTAATTATTGATTATCGCAAAACGCTGAGCAAACTTCGTACCGAAACGATAATATAGGAACAGAAGAACACGACTGAGTACTCAAATCTGATTTTTCTTTACGATTTATATGAAAAAAAAAAATCAATTATGTAGTGTCTGATTGGGTATGGCCGTTTTCACTGTGGCGTTCAACGTGTTAATAATTGCTGTTATTTCTAGTTGTCGAGATGCTGAATATTGATTTTACTGTCCTTTTATACAGTACCAGTGAATCTTTTCTTCCACTCAACCTCTTTTTTCTGACTGAACTAAGGAAAGAGTAGAAGAGAGTGTGCGAGGGGAAAGGAATTTTGTATGATCTTATTAACGGGGGATATCTCGCATAGCTAACGTACACTTTCCAAAGTTGTTGATAGATTAGTATTAGTCATTATTGATACTTGACTGATATGTGATTTTAAAAAATACGATAAATATTTTATGATGCTTGTCGGGCTCGTTTCAAAATCAACTAAAAGACGACCATAAACGATTATAGATTCATCTACAAAAAATTGAAGATGATCTAAAAACACTTCGGAAGAATGAGACTAGCAATAAGAAAAAATGTAGTATAGCTATCTTAAAGGCCTCTCCGAACCATATCGGTTAAAGAAAAAAATGTCGATCCTTCCAGTAACGATAGAATAATTTAAGATGATCACGTTCAACGGTTCATCTTGTAGAGAAAACAAGAAATCCATCATGACGAATTCACCCACCTGTATAAAGATAGCCAATTATTTTTTAAATTCAGGCTACGTTAAAACGAAAGGGTGAATTATCGAGCAGGCTGAAGAAAGAGGATCCAGATCGTCGAGGATTCATCAAGGATTCGCGTTGACCCGTTTTCTTCACGTTTCCAGGAAACCGAAACACCACGATTCCCCGTGCATTCCTAAACTTTCTTCTATGGTCCCACCGGGGCCATCCGAATAGAGGGCGATTTCCTTTTCTTTCGTCACGGTGGTTGGATCTATAGACGAGTGGGGCGGGGAGTTGCAGGGTTTCGTGGAAACGCGGGGCAGAAAGAACCGTCACGTTCGATTTTAACGACGAAACCAAAGGATACGCTGGAATTATTAATTAGCCAGTTCTTACGCGGCCGGACGATCCTCGGGGATATAACATTAGCAATTTCATTCCTCGACCTTCCAGGATTCGCATCGATATCGATTATTTAACGAACTTCTTATCGGCCCGCCGGACGCTTTCATATCGGGCCGCGGGACAGTGGTTTTGCTGGATCCTTCTATTTAATTAGCTCCTCCAGATCGTTCGATGATTGTCCTGGGACAGAGCTTCTTCACTGGGAAGTCAAGAACGTTGCCACGAAGGATGTCGGAGCATCGATTATTCGGTTGCAGCTTCATTCGTTTCAGTTCTCATGAGGAAAAGTGTCTGTTCCTAGAGATCAGTTTCTACTTATGCTGCGTTTACATTGATAAGTAACTGGTACCAGTAGGTAGGCAGGCCCCAATCTCTGGGCAAGTAGGTGTTTGCATTGGTAAGTCCCAATACCAGTTATTGGCGCAAGTAACTTACCAATGTAAACGCAGCCTTTGACTCTGAAGACTTACGATCAACCCCTTCAGAGGGAATAGTTTTTGACATTTGAAAGTAAAATATTCTCCACGGCGTATTTAATCATCTCGACTATCCTTTGTCCATGTTTCTGTTCATATCGCCAGTTGGTAATCGTCAACGCTTCTCGATCTTGCTCGATTCCATGGAAGCTTGAACCAACTGCTGGAGCATGTACTCAGTGTTCGCAACATTTCCCTTTACTTCAAAGAGGTAGGTTACGAATCTATCTCGAGACTATGTTTGGAGAAACATTGGTACTCTTGCCTGGAAAATGAAATGTGACGAAGGTAACGTTGATCCACCTTGGTGGCCTTTTTAAACATTTAGCGCTTCGACATTCGTCCCCAGACCTAGGGAAAAATCACCTGAAAACTCTAGGCAAGGCGCTGATACGCTTGGAGTCAAACGCTCTACTCGAACAATTTCTTTTTAAAATTTATATTATGTCAAACAACGATCAATTACAAATATAAATTGTTTATGACTCAGACACTGTTCATTATATTTTATGCTCCTATATTTAGAGAATAGGCAGCAAGTACAGGGCGAAGCAGTACGAATTATGTTTAATATCTGTGGAACGGTAGGTGTTCGAAAAAAATGTATTCAACTTACAGGTTGGGTTGTTTCGAAAATACGAAGGTTACTTCCATTTGTTTAAATGAAATGTTACATTAAGTCCTGCAGCTTCAATGATATTACAGGTGATAATTTTTATTGATCCACCTTGTACATAGCGAATACACCACTCAATTAAAATAAGGAACGTGCATTCAATATAAATTAGCTGTGTAAATTATTTTCGATGACTCCGTTATGGTTCATAACATTCTTAACGCATTTCATAACAATATTTAAATAAAAATATACGACTGTGTCGATATCTCTGAAGAAATTAAATCTTCTTTGCAGCATCCTTACAAATTCACCAACCTGCAATACTTTCTTACCTACGAAAGTCGATTTCAGGTAAATGATTGATATGGATGTATCACAGAATCGGCAAGTCATCGATCGATCGTTGAGATGTCTCGAAATCGAGGGAAACTGTTGCGAGAAACTGATGGGAGCACAGCTGGGCCACGCGTGGGCCCGCACACGCATAACCTATCACGCCTCCTCGAGTGACGTCACACCTGGCTATATCCAAGATGCTCCCAGAGAGGGGCAGAAAAAAGGTCTCGATGAAGGAGGGAAAAAAGGAGTGACCCGAACCGGTCCACGCCGGGTCAACAGCACACACGCCACCCCCGTAGGACCCATCGTGCAACGGCCTGACGAGCATCTAACGGGTGTTTCTTCAACGATTTGGGACGCTGCTCTTCCCACTTCCACGTTCGAGTCGAACGTTCCATGGAAGCTGTATAAATCTTAAAAAAGTTCGACTTTTGCGGGATCTCGAGTGACCTACAAGTCATTGTTAAGCGTCGATTTTAGAAGTATCAGGGCATCTCATAAGCAATGTCGTCTTCTACCCTATAAAACATACTTTAAATAAGTATACTTAAACAGACTCTCAATATTGATCTTGTCTGTACAGTAGGGACATCTTGTGACACCACATCGATGGACACTCTCTCTGGCACCTTTTATTGTTAGTCGTCTACACTGCACCTTTTGTACTAAAGTTTTAAACACCTGTGCGATACACTTGATTGATTATATTAATACAAAACAGTGTGTAAGTTATTCCATCGCCAAAGATGTAACAGTGAATTAATATTTAAATATGTCATGTTTTATAAATATCCGTATGTACTAATAAGGTTCTAACATCGCTCTAGAGCAGTGTTTCCCAAACTTTTTTAGGCCATGCCCCACTTTAACATTTCTAAAATCTCCATGTCCCCCATACATAATTTTAAACATAAAAATTTGATTTGTTCTTTTTAGTAATATAAATGATATAGCAAAGGGTGTAAAGTCATGTCGGGTCAATTCTCAAATTGCCCCCCTCCAACCATCGAATTACCCCCCTGTGGGGCGTACGCCCCACTTTGGGAAACACTGCTCTAGAGCAAACACTGATGTTCTTCAAGAAACACCTAATAATAAGTTTCTTAAATTATCAGGTTGGATAAGCTCGACAGAGTTTCTAGATAAGAATGAAACAGTGTCCATACCTCATCTAGAAGACGAAGACGCTAACAGCATTGTATTAACACGTTCATTGCGGAATTTCACAGCACATTTTCCCCCAATAGGGTAGACTTCTTTCACTGCTTTATTTATAAATAATTTTTTCCTATACATTTTTAAGGCATGCACGCTGAATATTATTACAGCTTCATTGGTTTGAAATATTTTTTAGTAGGGGGGTAGATCTACTCATTCATCTAGGCCGAGCAGAACAATTAGGCGACCCGCCGGACGGAGCCGGATGGGGTAGATCTACCCGGTTCGCAATGAACTGGTTAATAACAGTGTTTCAATTACTCCACCGTCAAAGACTGAACGGTACGTTAATATTCAAATACGTAAATTAAATAAACATCCGTATGCGCTATTAAGGTTCTAACATCGCTCTGGAACAAACTCTGAGGTTCTGCAAGTAGCATCTAAATACTTGAAATTATCAGGTTCGATAAGCTTAACGGAGTTTCCAGATAAGAATGAAACAGTGTCCACGGTTGGTCCAGAAGACGAAGACGCGAACAGGGTCCACAAACCGCGTTGTCAACGATTATGCGCCAGTTAAATAAGGCATTACGCGATGCGTTATCTGGCGAACGACGCTATTGGTCGTCGCGATTGTCCCGGGAGGAAATTAGGTTCGATCGGTATCGTTATCGTGAGGCGAGGCAGCTTCCCTGGGAGCTAGCAGCTTGTAATTGGAATCATCGATGTCCAGATAGTCGGGAATTATTTAAATTAAAATGCAAATTGGATCATCGGGAACTACCGGTTGTTGCCGCTACCAGTGTTATGCTTCGATAGTGATTCAGAGCACCGGTTGGGAGAACCTCGGAGAGGAGTAGTTTATTAGCGGCATTTATAACGAAACTTGGAACCGGATTAACGGATCTGACGGTGGATTATGGTTGGAGGAGGCGGAATAGTCATAGAAAAGTTGATTGGTTTCAGTGGCTTTGGACTTTGGACATCACAGAAGTATTCAAACTTCTTATTAGTACGTTTTCTGGACCATGATTCATATTTGATTCTGGACGACTTTGACGTTGATCCTGTTAGATTATTTTGTGCTCCTGTATTTAATTTATGTTTTGATTTTAAATTACTACACACAGTTGTATTAGGATGTACAGAGTTGAGTCTTTTCCTTAACCCTCTGCTATCCGAACTACTTTCGACTATTTTTCGGCGCATGTTTGCCATGAGATTCTATAGGAAGCAGTTCTTGCACTTACATAAAAGGGCCACGTGGTATCTGTGCCCAGAAAACGTTTGGACCACAAAAGGTTAATTTCAACTTTGTATGTTTTATCATGGGTTAACTATAAAGCGACAATATACGTCCAGGTCTACAGGGATGATCTACAGGATACCTTCTTGAAGAAGGTACACTTCACTTTTGACATTTTCTGAAATGTGTTGATTAGTTGAGAAATTGCTGACCATCTGGACAGGATATCGCCAATATTCGAAAATACTGAATATTTATTTATATTGAAACATAGAAATACTAAAGCTCCTAAAATCATATTCATATAAACATCCATAGTCTACAAGTTTGATAGATGTTCTGTATCGGTACCACAACTTTCCAAGATGGAACATTTTGGAATTTTTTAAATACTCGGCTCTCTAAATACATGGGAGCCACCAATGCATCTTCTAAACTGTAGGAAAAATAGAAATATCTAGTATGTTCTATGTATGTGTATGTGTGAAAAGTCTGGACATATCTAGAGGTATGCACAATAATTTTCTGTAATAGAAATTTCGAGACCTATACCGAATTCAAGAAATTGCAAGTGTTCTGCCAGTCAATCTTTCCTGCATCGTAACAACGATTGCAGCGAAACATATTTTATCCAAAAAACCCTTTTCCTTCTCTACAAAATAAACTGTAATTCCCATTAAAACAAGTGCGTTGAACTGCACGATACTACACCCTCCACACCCAGCAGAAAATTCCAGAAAACTCAAGTCGTTTCGCGGAATGAAAAAGCTCCGGGGAACCGGAAGAGTCGAATGGCAGAAACTTCCCCGACGACTCAGAAATTCCCGATTTTACAGCCGGGGAACGCGTTCGTTTCCCCGTTGGCTCGCGTTCGATTGCACGTTGCGAATGATGAACGCGGGGATAGAGTGGCGGGAAGGCAGTAAAAGCGCAGTCCACCGTGGGGTATCCGGGAATAATTTGCTACCGGCTCTCGTTCGCCACGTCCTTTTCATTAAAACTTCCGAAACGCCGCTAATGCTCGCAATTATTATCTCGTAGTCCGTGGCGGAGATAATTGAACGGGCCCGGAGTTCGAGAAATGGTCTCCGGGGCTGGAACGGAAGGCGGACCGGGTGGAAATATGAAGAAGAGGGACGAGGGAACGGTGGAACCGGCGCCGCGGCGCGCGAGATGATGAACGGCCCTACGACGATTCGCTAATAACCTGCTATCAGTGGCGTAAAACGGTTTTTGCCTCCGCGCGATACGACAGCGAGGATATTCGCACGATTTCCGCGCATACCAGCCGCAATTACGCGGAAACACGCGCCGGAGAAACGGCTGACCGATCGAGTTTGCCGGCCAGCCGACGACCTGCCCGCGAAAAAGAACACACGGTCGATCCTCTAATGATCCGCGACCGGATCAGAAGTTCTCACGGATTTTCCGTGCGGAGCCACCGCCGACGGACGACGGGTTATCGATTTTATTGACTTCGGTGCGAAGGAGTCCGCAGACCGGTCAGCAGTTTATCAACTTTATCCGCACGACATGGGAAAATAATGAAATAGCGTGTTGCGCACCGTGTTCTTCATCAAGTACCTTACACTCGGACGTAATGTCGTATGAGTTGTTTAGCTGAGAGCTGAGAGTTTGATAGGTGGCTCTTTTTTGAATAATAAGGGGGTTGAGGTTAATGATAGGGAATTTAATCGATTTATGGTATCGCTCATTTTCTGCAACGACACAACTCAAAAAGAAGGATTTTAGGGAAACCGAGCTTGAATCGTTCGAATCGCTGCAATTTTATAAGAAAATGTGTCCTCGACAATCATCTTCTCGTGGTGAGCTTTAGAAGATCAGTTATATCGTTCTATCGGTAGAAACTACAAACAAAAACAATTATTTCTATGCTAATAACTTAAAAGTGGCAAGTCTTTGGTTATGTCGATGTTGCAGCAAATGAGTAATATGATCAGTTAATACCCAAACACCAGTTGCAAACATCTTTCAACCAGGTTAGTTGGAAACCCCTCCACTGCAGATCACGCTGCAATTTTAATAGTTCCATTAAATACAATGTATTTCTTTATTATACACACTTAAAATGACACATGACACTCATCTCATACTTCCGTAGTACTTGTAACTTATTTTGAAGGAATTGGTAGATTCTTTGCTTCTATACACATGTATATGACTTCGGTCTCTCTTGAAAATTGGTGCGCCACGCATGTACATATGAGACGTGGTAGCAAATGTATTACTTCAGCATATTCAATGAGTATTACTATTTCATCACAGATTTCAGACTTCTTGGCATTCATTTTGCTTTCTAATAATGTGCTGCTGAACGTTATGGATAATGATACTGGACTACACAATTTAGGTTACTTCAAAGAAATCCAAGGGTTTGAATTTTAGTGACTTCAAGGGCCACGTTACATGACATTTTGATGACAAAATATCACGTAACATTACAAATTATGTACACTTACTTATTCCTTCAAAATAAAATTCAACATTCCTGAAGTGGTTTATTTCCGCAGAAATATTCATTAAGGCTTTTGAGTAACTTAAACAATCTGTATCTGCTAGTACAGTTTGTTTATATAATTTCACAATATTCCGCCTATTTGAACCCTTGCTCCTGAATCAAACTACCACCATAAGATATAAAAATTCATGGTTCACGGGATAAATGCTTTTGCACAACCGAAAAACTTGGATAACACCCGGAGAGCCCACGTAACACTTTCTAGAGTTAATAACACGTCTTCACGAGCACAGAACACATTATACACACTGTAAATGACACAAATTATTTATTACATGTAAAGATTCGCGCTGAGCGTGCGCGTACGTGTCTCCTCGCGTCGTATCATTTTTACTGGGTTGGCTAATTATTTATTGCGCGTAAAGGTGCCAGAGAAAATCGGTCGCGAAAAGTCCTTCGAAGTTCCTGGATACATCAAGGAGCCTGCGGTCCTTTCCACCGTCTCGAAATTTACAGCCACGTTGATTACCTCGTAAGTTACACCCACGAGACACGGGAATCCTGGTGGCTTTTTACGGCCGCCAGTCGTACAATTAGGCGCTTATTTTTAACAGCTCCGAATACACACCGAAAACGAAATAAATCGTTTCGGGCTGAACATAAAAAATCTCGATGCCCTTGAGCCCGAATGTGGGCGGTGAAAATATTATTCTACGTACATTTTGAGCTCTCATTTTGTCGTTTTTCGCGAATTCTTGTGACACTGATTGACAGAAGTGAGCGAAGATGGTATATTGGATCGAATCATAAGTAACTTCCGATTTGTCTTTTGAAATTCATTGATGATTCATTAAAGGATGGTCATCGATGCTTCTGCAGCATGACTATGTTTTAGGGATTCTTACCTACACATGTGAAGCAAAACTCAGTAGACTGGATGAACTATTTGAGTTTGTAGAAAGAAAAAGTCTGTTGTGTGCCGCAAGTTCTTTATGACACAACACAATAAAATGGTCAAATGTCAAATAGTTTACCGAATTGAATTCTTTAGGTTTTCTATAGTATCTCAGCAAATTCAGGATTCAAAATAGAGTATAAACTGAATAATCTAAGTATACTACTATGAATATTCAGAGACTCTAAGAAAAGTATCGTTTGTAATTATTAATACATAATATAACATTCAACCATCTGCCATTTTTTTCACGCAGAAAATTGTAAAGTTACAAACTAACAGCGTAAGCGTGTACTAAATTCAATATACGTATACTACATTAATTTTCTCACTGCATTAATTATTTACTCCTGTATTCATGACTGCAGTGGATTAATGTACAGTATAATTATAATAATCAGTCCTTATATCAATATGCAAGTTGTTGAAAAGCTTCTCACTGTTGTCGCAAGAAATCATTAATTGCTTGAAAGCTTGTGTGACACTGCCTTTTAGTACATCCAAAACCACATACAGGGAGATTCGTAAGAACATGACCTGTCAACATAAAAAACCTCATTAAAATCTGAGATGACTGCTTTGCAAGCTCTCCTCGCAAGTGTACACTGTTCTACCGTCCTCGGCATCTCTTAAAAAGAATCGTCGATGCAGAAAATCGAAAGGTCCGCCGCACGGGGCCAAGAAATCGTGATACACTTCTCTCGACGACAAAATGACAAAGAAGAAAAGAGGAGAAAAGAGGAGAATGGCGGAGAAGGGGTTCGCGATTCCGGATTTTCGAGGAAGACGGACGTCTCAATCGGCGATGGCGAACGTCCACGGTGGTCGACAATGGCGACCAATCGCATATATATCGCTGGTGTTCACGCCTGCTAATCACCCTGGGTTCAGACCTCGTACAAGGGTGATTAATGGATCGAGGCCATGTCTACGGGTACCGCGGGACAAACTTACGAGCGAACCTACCGCAGCCCTATATCAATCCTGATTTCCTGAGGCTGCTTTCACAAAGGAGCCCTTCTTCTTCCTCCTCCTTCTCCTCCTCCTCCTCCTCCTCCTCCTCCTTTTCCCTGCGCCTGCATGCCAGATTCCTACGGTACGATACAATGAAGAAGCATGCGTCTTATCCTGTCCCGATTATTCCTTCTGTTGCCCCGGCTCCGACTCAAATTATGGTGAAATCTACATGGGAAATGCGAGACCGTCCACTATTCTCCTCGACGTCACGTTATTTATGCGTTTCATGGAAAATGTGACGGGGATTTTAGTGTCTTTTACAGAATGGAGTCTCTCGTCGATTGTTTGTGTTCAGAATTTTTGTACTGGAGAGTATTTGTGAGGGGGAGTTGATATCGTTCGAAATAAGTAATGCAGTTTGTACATACAATGAGAATATTATTTTTAACGCGTTTAGTGACGCAGTGGAAACAGCCATACCTAGCCAGACATATTAGAATTTACTGTTATTAATATAAATCGTAAAGGAGAAATTGTTCGAGTATTCAATCATGCTCTTGTGCTTTTGTATTATTATTACAACGTGAAAATTGCTCAAAAGTATTAGATAGTAAATAGTTATTCAATGGAATTAAATTTGAGGCGCCAGTCACCGGTGACCCCTATGGCATGCAACGTATTAGTAAATGCATTGTATCGTCCTACTCCACAATCGCAATTAATACGAACTGATTAGACCTGGTTGAATGATTGATTGTTGAAACGATTATTTATCCTTCATAGGATATGCAATGTTTGAATGTTTGATGTGAACTGTAATATTGTCCGAGTTGAACTGTTTTACTCCCCTTTTTCTAAATGTGACTGGTTGAACCATTTCGTCGGGGTAGTTCGACCTACTGCTGCAACGTTTCATGGAGGCGGATACAATTTGGAAATTTAGCTTTATATCCCACAATTCCCACTTTTACTTCGATAATCGTGATTCCATTTATTTTATATTGTTCTTGTTCTTAAATTTATTCAAAAAGTCCAGAGTATAATATGGCAGTAAGTATTTCATTTACAGTAGGTGTTTACCTATGACGTCACCCGTTAAGAGGTATATACCACAAGAATTATAAAAGCATAAACTTCTTTTCGAATCATACGTAGACCTGAGTAAACCAGCAAGCTTAAATGTAAATACCCCATCCACAACAATAACAATAAGATATTCAAAGTGGCAGTATTTTTTTTGTTCTCGAAAATGAAATTTGTAAAAATCTGAATACGGTAGAATCTCGATATTCCGAACACCGGTCATCCTATGTCACTTAAAAACTAAAATTCTTATTAGCAGCACTGTGTACTTACTTTCATACCACCATGTATCTTACACTCTAAAATAAACTGATCATTTTTATGCGATATACAGTTACAACGTGAGTCGATCAGGAACTTATTACAGCTCTTATAATCGAGTTCCCGCAGCACTTATTTCCTCAGAAATGAACAACTCGTTGTCGAGGTTGCAAGAGAAAAATCGAGCGAAGCGTCGAAGAAAATATTTCATTCCTCGCACGGTGTCCGGACGGTGGTCAGCTTCTGACAAGAACGTAATACGGGGGTGCATTACGCGGAATAGCTCGGATACCAGGCTCCCAGAAAAATATGGCGCCTGGTAGCGGGGAATCCGAAGGATTCTCGGTGAAATATCCACAGAATGTACGACGGGGAAGGGTCGACGTACGATTTCTCACGGTCGTATCTCGATTAGTTTGAAACGTGACTAACACGGCGCCGTTCAATTTCCAAGTGCCAACGGAGTGGCCACGCGACTCGCCGACACACTGTGTGCAAGACGCTATGCAAACAGAGGATACGAGTCCGTGGAATCATTAATGAGAAAAAATTATGGTCCGAGACTGTTGACTGCTTTGGAAGAAACAGCGGAGGTAAATAGAAGAAATTATATAAACTACAGAGAAAGAGACAAGCTTCCATTTTTACATAGTCTGAAAGTTAGAACAGTACATGCTATCGTTTATAACTGAGGGGGTAAAATCATTTAATCCTCATTTAGACAAATAAAAGGTTTTATTAGACTGTAATAAATTCAACGGTCACATGTTAATGATTATATCGCATTGAATATTGCTATGCGGTCTTATTATAAGTAGTTGAAACCACTTTTTCTTTCAATGAACACTGTATAGATTGTATCTATGCACGCTAGTCAACGTCTTAAAAAACTTGACTCTCACCACTATGGCTTTCACCCCTTCAATCATTCGATCGATAGCAAATGCTAACACTATTTCGATTTTAATATTATATTCCGAATTAACGATTTGTGATCGAAAGTGTGGTGACGTAAATAAAAGAGATTTGGAGCTTCGACTTTTGTCAAGAAGAGGGAATGCATAAACAACAGAGAAAGAGAAAAGATTTCAGTTTTACGTAGCCTGAAAATTAGAATAATACATATTGTTTATAATTATTCAATCGATAGCAAATGCTAACCCTGTTTCAGTGTTAGTATTACACTCTGAATTAACCCCCTGCGATCAGAATTTGGTGTCGAACGATCTGGTACATAAACCTACACGAGAATGTCCTGCAATACAGTAGAACCTCGATTATCCGAATTGTAATTGGTAACAAGATAACAATCATTGTAACTATATCTTGCATAAAAATGATACTTCTGGTTCAGACTATAAAACTACACGATGAAATAAAATTAAGCACACAGTGTCACTAATGATAATTTTACTTTGTAATAAACACAGAAGAGGAATTTTCGGATAACCAGTGTTCGGATAATCGAGATTCCACTGTATACATAAATTTTCCTCTATCCTCTTGAACTGTCGAAGTTATAGAAATTTTCGAAAATAAAATAAAAAACTTACAAGTAAATAAAATAACTCACTAAAAATAATAAAAGGAACACATGGTTAACGGTTAAGTATAGAAAATTGTCGTTTTTTATTAATAGAATTAAAATATTCCGTGGCGTGCAAACGATCAGCTTTCACAATCAGCTCGAAGCCATCGCTAGAGAAAGCGATTGTAAAAAAATCGTCGAAGTCGATGTTGGACGAGACTATCGAAGCTGAGCCTCGTCGAGCTGTAAGATCGGCAGAGGCACGTCGAGATTCAGGAATATCGCGGCAAGATAAACAATCTCTCCCACGCCTGGATCGTCGATCGATGCTAATGAAGGACCACTCGAGCTGGTTTCTCCGATACTAAAGTCCAATTCACACTATACGTAACGTCACCTCCGCGTTGAAGTTTCTCTGCATTCACAATTTCCATTCGATTTCGGTTCCGTTGCGTAAATAAATAAATACGCTTCAGAGTCGATTAAGGAGCCCTTCATGACAATGCCACTCGATAAAGAATGCAAATTTTTTATTTTTCAAAATGGTCAATGTGCACCTTTTTCCCAAAAATTGCAAATTGGACATTGGGTCTTTTTCTACCGAGGTACAGATATACAGGATGGTTCACCTAACTCGACAACTTCAAATTACTCGTGAACTATTTGTTATATGGAAAAAGTTTTCAAACAAAAGTTGTGTGATATCAAAGGGGAAGAAGCTTTTTTAATCGAAATAAGGTCACATTGTGTTTTTTAAGTGGAATGTGTACCATTCGACTCCACAGTTCGAAAGAGAATTGAAGACATAGTAAAAAAAACAATTAAGGTACATGGATTTAAAAACCAGTCATTACTGAGGTATTCTTCAGTGAAAGAAACACTTGAACGTGTATCACTCGCGCTCATTGATCGATTACGCAACTGTGTTGATTGTAATGGACAACACTTTGAGCATTACTTACATTAAAAATCGTTTAAAGAATATCTCAGTAATTACTAGCATTATTGTTGGTAAATAGCAGTTTCACGTTGCCTACACATTCACCAGAGAAATGTATCAGACTATACTGAAAATTTCTGATCGCTTAACCCCTTGCCTTATGATTTTTTTAATAGCTATCTGCACTGAAGTTTATTGTTCAAGTGTGTCTAAGGGTGAAATCTAGGAAGAATATTTATCAACATAAATAGGTTGCTTTAGATAATCCTCTAAAAGTTAGGGGTGTTGTAACATGGAATTTTGAAAAATCGATATTTGAGTGAAACTAATATTTACAATACATAGATCATAATCTGCATCACGAGTGTCACTCGTTATTATAAGGCAAGGGATTAATCAATCCGCTGTCAGATACCAAGCTTGAGTTGTTAAACGATATCCATCCACATAAGAATATTTAAACGCGACTGTGAATGTACGTACAGTGTGAACGGAACTTAACGTTCCACGATTTTCTGAACATAGAGATTTCCGTGAGCGGTTGCGTGCGAGAGGACGCGTGCTACGGTCCAGAAAAGTGGGATTTTTTACGGTGAACGTGGGCGTAGGCTAATAGCCTGACGCTTATTAATGGGCCTAGAGGAACGTCTCCGTAATCCGCCACCAAAACCGTATTTTATGGCTCGATCGGACACCGACTCTCTGAGCAGTTCGGTAGAAATAAAACTTCGATGCTCTTCAAACTTTTCTAGGAAGAGTAATAATTAAATTTTCCACCTAAACACGCGATCCGATGTACAAAATTCCAGTACAAGAAACAGGATCTTACGGTTTTATTAATCACCTGGTGCGCTATAATTAACTATTTAAATGTACCTGTGTTCTCATAAATAAAGAGCATGCATTAAAACATACGATTTGCCTTTAACAATTGATGTGACAGTCAAAGGAGCTTCTTTTAGTTAAATTTTTATAAATCGGTACAAGACTGAGTCAGATTTTTTAAACACATGCAACGTAATCTTTGCCACGAGTATGGCTCGTTGTTATAAGGCAAGGGGTTAACCAGAGAATCTCAGAGCTGATGCCTTAACGCAAATTCATGCTAAGTCGAAACCGTGTTCAGGCTCTCCATAAAAAATGTGGACCGGTCCAGCGTCACCGGCACAATGAAGCAACATGTTCGCGGGTTGGAGCGCAAAAAACTTAGTATTCCCTCGCAGAGGCACCGATGGTACAATATCACGGCGCTTCCACGAAACGGAGCATCTCGCAGTCGTAATATTAAGTCGTCAGGGTACACCTACGCCTCTGATGCGCGGAATATCACGGACAGACAGCGGGCGAAAGGCAGAGAGAGACGGGAGAAACGTGAATTCACGTAGGTGAACCGTGCACGCACGCACGCATGCACGCACTCACCGTGGAAAATGCAAACGCGATAAATCTTCGTTCAGTGTACGCGACGCATAATTAGCTCGGCCCGTTTCGTTTCGAGCTTCTTCTCTTTGCGTTCTCCAGAAGAGGCGCCTGCGCGTCCAGACGCGTCACGCAACGCCAGAAAAATAATTAAGGTCGATATCGTGAAAAACCGCGACCACGCAATCGCGAATAAATCATTTCGCCGGCGAACCAGTTCGACCCGGCTGCCGCACCGGCTTCGAGGGTTAATGCGACCGCTTCGGAGACAATTCGATCGGATCTGCTCCCTTTTCGCCGGGATTTAACGGTACCCGGCCACACCGGCCAACAGGTTGCCACGGTTCCAGTATCGAGACGCGTTAATGCATTGTTGATGAGCCTCGTTAATGTTGCGGCGCAACGCGAAAGAGGAAACGGTGGAGGCTGTGTGATACATTTCTCGAGGGAATATTCTGTATTGGGCAGATATAGCGCGTATACCAAAACTGGGCACCTCAAAGCCAGCTTATAAGCGATGATGTTCCCTATTGGGTAAAAGATTGACCCAGTGACGGACACTGGAGCTCTGGCCTTCCCCCACTCTAGGTTCACTCCCCTCATATAGACTGTGATTTGTGACGACGATGGACCGTGGGGGAACGAGAAGGGAACTGAAACGAGGGGAATGGACCTAGAGTGGGGGTAAACCACAACTCCGGTGCCCATCACTGGATTAACCCGATGGTAATGATTACTGCAGATGGTAACTATTTTCATTAGATAAAATAGCAAAGACACAAAAATAAATCCTCATTTGAATTTCCCTATTCAAAACGATAATTCCATATGCACCAACCCAGTAATATTAGGTGAGTCATAAATAATATCCTCCGCATAACGGACTTTTTTCTGTCTGAAAATTCCAATAATTCTTATTTAAAAGTAAGAATCCTCAAAGTGTATCATCCTGTAATAAATCATCAAGAAATTTAAGAAGACTGTTAGCAGATGTAGATTAATTTGCTTATCGATCAACCACTGATCGTTCTTATTCTTACAAGGGACATTATGCAAATGTTAATCGCCGATCTTAACGAAATTTTTGTGGGTAGTAGTTCTCAACAAAATATTTGACCCATATTTTTTTATATCGGCAATCGTCAATATCTAGGGGATGAAAACAGCCCTGGAACCCATCTCAGAAACTATTGGTCCTAGAAAAACAGTTTCCTAATTTGTAAAACATACACGTTGCGTCACTCATGCAAAAAATGACAGTGTTTTGTTTTATACGGAGATGTCCGTATCCTTCGATCTTTTCCTTCTTCCCAAAATAGCCGTAAGGAACGCATGTACGCTATGTAACCTATAGAAATATAACATAAAAAGCAGATGACGTATGTCACTTAAAACCCAATGCTCTAACAAAGACAATTCGAAAGTTACTTATGACTACACCCAATATTATTGGCTTGGTACATAGGAAATTATCATTTTGAATTCAAGTTCGAATGAATTCTGCTTCGATCTCGCCACTTTCTACTTCATTTCCCACAAATTCATCGCTTTCGATACATCCGGCTGTCGAAAGCGATGTTTAGCGCATAGCAAATTTTTTTTCGTTTACCAGGCATTACAGTTTCCATCGTGACACCGGTGGTGTTAAAATTACTATCACAAGGAAAAAGTAGGTGAACACGTATCGCGGCGAAGAATGTACACACGGTGGACATCGTGCAGCAAGGAAACGCCTGGTGGCCGAGTGCAAACGCGCAAAATGCAATTGGCACAAACCGCAACGCGAGCCTCGGCGTCTTTGCATCCCTGAAATCCGATATAGTTCCCGAGATTAAAGCGGACGCGATCTAACGCAATCCTGCCGGCAATGTCAGGAATTACGGTAATGCGCGATGCGAAGCAGAGCCGTCCGAAAGAGCTACCTCTGAGTCAATATACTTTCAACGATCCACCGGATTTTTTTCACACCTCTAACGAGAACACCCGCAACGCAGAGTTAGTTCAAACAAATGAACGCGCTCCGCTGATTTCGGAGCAAATAGAAGCTCCGATTTAATATTTCGCGAAACAATAACATTGGGAACTTGTATCTGTTCGATGTAGAAATACAGAGAAGTGTGCCGTAAAATTAGTGTTTTAGTAGAATAGTGGTTGAGCGGATTCGTAAACAGCATACGTCACAGTGAAATTTGCCATATCTAGTCAGACGAATCATAGAACGCTTTTTAATATAGATTCTTAAGATATTCGTAGCCGTGACGCGGTAGTACGTCTTTTTATAAATTCTAGCTAATTACCGTTGACGTGGTAGTACGTTTTTTTATAAACTGTCTCTGATTGCCGTTGACGCGATATGTCTTCTTAAAATGTATACCTGGATGACGCTGACGCGGTGTCACGTCTTTTTATATTTTAAATGCGAATTAATCGAAATCAGGTTGAACGGAGTTGAAATTTATTTTAATCTGAAAGTCAAAGGAATTTGTTTACGTATTTTCGGCACAGAATACGAAAAGAACATTGACATCAGAATTAGAAATTATTTAATTCGATATTTAAGTCAGCGTGACAGTCACCTTGTTGAAAAACAAATAGTAGAATTAATTAAAACAAAAAATTAAATGTAACAGTATAATAACATATTAACTTCTTCAAGGATGAATTTATTATAACTGACGAACCAGGTGTAAATTTCCTTATTCAATTATATTTCCTCAATGCTACTAAATAAAAATTTGTAAAAGTTTAAAAATGCCTGAGAATAATGATACAAGGTGGGACAATACGTTTACAAGATCGTTTTAGCAAGCGATGGAATCAATCTGGAAGTGATAAGACGTATACGAGCTTCAGTAGTCTGGCGACTGTAGTGTTGCGTCGACACCGACGCACACCACTTCGAACACCTCTCATAACGCATGAATCGTTAATTTATTCCTTTATTTAACGTAGAATCACCTTGCATTATAGGTCGTCCAAAAATAAAGTTGACCTTGAAATCTTCGAAGACCCTCCACCTACAAAAAAATTATTACTGGAATGTTATGCTCCCCTCGGTACCATACAACTTTTGTAATATTCCACATATTCCAGGTGGTCAAAATTATTAACCCACCCTGTATACATATAGCTAATAATATTAGAAATTAAGAAAAAATAAATGCACGCAGATACATTAGTCTCTTCCGAGAGTTTAATAAAAATTTCACAAACAACGCTATTCAATTTGATCGATAAGGCGTTGAAGCATAACCATTTGATGTCACCGTAAATTAAAAGTATAATAGAAATATGTATGATACATAGTATCTGACACTCCTACAAGAAAGCCGTGAATAATGGCCGTTCATATTATCGATCCATCGAGTTCGATCTCCAGTGTAAGCAGTAGCAGGCTGGCTGACTTAAATTGGTTCACACGGTTCAGGCAGTCACCACTTACGGACTTAACCTTTGTTATCTTCATCGGTGAACCTATCTGGTGTGACAAGTGATGCCGGGTTTCTCGCTACCATGATCGTAATGATACTACCGGTACAGACACACCTCCTATCCGCTGTTACTCATATTCGGTGATGTCGACATTTAGTCCGAAACGAGAAGAGCCTGATTCGACCTTATTTTCGGCCTGATGAACCTCGACGGATTCTCAGAATATCCTCACCGTGAGAACAGAAGTTTTACTAACAATGAGATACGATGGCCAGGTTTCCTTGATGCTGTATGACACAATAAAAATCATAATTTTTTAATAATAACGTATTCTTCTATGAGAAAACATCTCACGTCTCACTTTTTTCTTAACATATCATTCATTTAAAAGGAAATATCCCAGTCCCAGCTACTAACATAATTATTGATTCTACAACGTTTCTATGCAATAAAAAATATGTTTTCTTCTTAGATTTTTCTCTTTTTCAACACAGTCGTCTCTCTAGTAGGGCCTCGATTATCCGAATTCAGATCATCCAAAAATTAGTCATCGTGTCTGAGGTAGAAGATAACATTATCATTAGTCACACTATGTATCTAATTTTAGAGCACCACGCATTTTATATTTTAAAATAAAATTATTATCTTTATGCGAAACGTAGGTACAATGTAAATTATGCTGTTACCGAACATTTTAAGGAGCAAATGCAGCGTTGTTGAAATTTCATTTATTTAACTGCAATAACATGTGAAATATTGAAGTCTAAAAATGTGTGTTTGCATAAAAAATTGCAGTCCACTAATAACAAAACATTCGACATCATTGGTCGACATCTATTTAATTGATGTTACAGTAATTATCTCGTCAGAAGTTCCAAGTTGTCAGCTCGAAACGAAATTAGAGCACAATTTACGAATCTCTCGATCGAGAATGAAAAATGAACGTCCACGGTGGTTACGAGAAATTGAAATGAAATTCAAAGACGGATAACCCACTTAGATAGCAGCCAATCAAAAGAATCGGTCGAGTATCAAATGTTTATTCTCGAGGACGGGCTACGCGTGTAGATTGAGCTGTCACGATGCAGATTACATTTGTCATAAGACATAACCGTAGCCATAATCTATGATCGTGGCCGCTCGAAACAAATCGTACCACGATGTTACACCGTCCTGCCACTTATTTAGGCGTGGTTCACACCTACTCGAATCGCATGATCTTCTCCGGCCTATGAATGCTACGTGCCCACACGCTCGTGTTGCATTTCAATTAATTACGGTGGAGCATCGAGGACCCGGTGTCGATTAATTAGTTCGACTGATTGATAACAGCCCTCAAGTCCTGGATGGGGTCTACACTATGAACTTCTAGGTTATTTAATAAACAATTCATCTTGGAAGCGGTAGATTAATTAGTAGATTGTCAAATACACGAAAATGGAAACTTGAGAAATTTTTGTGACGTGTTTTTAATTTTTTTTATTTTAAATCAATTTTAGTTAATACTGAGCTATAGTGGAGATATAAGTTCATTTTAATAAATAGTCAGATGAATTACTTTTGGTGACTACTGAATTGTTATGCTGAGTTGGTGCACTGAGTTGAACTACTTTCAATAGACTGTTATATAAATGTAATACATTAATAAACAGCTATTATATCGATTTGAATTAATTTTACTAAATACTGAGTTGTTATACTCGCAATGAGTAGAATTAATTTTAATAAACACTCAGTTAACATACCCAGTCGAATTAATTTTAATTGCTACTGAATTGTAATACCGACTTGAATTAATTTGAATAAAGACTACATTGTTGCACAGACTTGAATTAAATTGAATGAATACCAACTTCTTATACGTAGTTGAATTAACTATAACATCTTCAGGGACAAATTTATTAAAGCTAGAAGCGAATGATTTAATTTTCTTCGATTACATACCTACAGTATGAATTCATAACTATTAAACAAAAAATATAAAATTTCTATTACTAGCTATATACTGATCTATCATATATTGTTCGTTATATCTTCATCAGTAACATTAAAATTTCAGACAATTAAACATACACTTACCTACATGCCAGTATACTCAAACAGGTTATTAAAGACCGAGTTATATATTCATACTTATTAAAGACAATAAACTATTCTTACAATTAATCAACTACGCTCCATTTTTGCAATAAAAATGTACCGATGATCCAAATTAATTAAAACCTGCTGCTCACAACTGAAATACATCCACAGTCTCCTCCTCATCCGCTGTTAAACCCCGCTAAAATAACTATGAACGTGCAATTAAATTCTAATTCGATCTCGCCACTTTCTACTCCATTTCCCACAAATTCATCGCTTTCGATCTACCCAGCTTTCGAAAGCGATTTTTTGCGCAATTGCTCGTTTGAAATCTCTCGTGTGCCCGTGGTCAGCCGTCGATCGGCTGTCAATCAAATCGCGGGACGATTAAAGGTCGATCAGCCGGAGAGGACGATTGTGGACGAGGCTTAAGCGCCGACGGACGAGCGGACGTGTTGCAAGAACATTCTTTCTGCTCGGTTGCAAACACGCTGATTATGCGGTGACATCTAAACGCGTCCTCCGTGGAGTCACGCGAATCGTTCTCGTATCTCGATGTTGATTCAAGAAGGCGGCTTTTCAACGGACACTCCCTGATAGAGGAAAATCGCTTCCGTTTATGCGAACCGCTCCGAGGAATCTCGATGCTACAGTACCCTGCCACTTTATTATGGACAGCTTCAATTTTAACCTCTTCAGGGACAAATTTGTTGAAGCTAGGGAAAGTAATATTTACTCAATAGAAATTTATATTTACAAAATACGGAATAAAGGAATAATAAAATTTAAACGTCTGCAAGAAAAATAATATACACACACATGGCTATTAGATGTCACATTTTTGTCTATAACCAATGTTACTGTCTTTTTTAATATTATATTTTTTCCAGTATTTTAAATGTTAAGTTTATTATTATTGTCAAAACACTTTAAGAAATTTATGTTAGTGTTCAGAGTGAACGGCGAGCGGAGCTATAAAAGCCCCTGGAACATCTAGAATCATATTATTGTAAAACTGTGTATATATACTCTTAAGGATTAATAAACAATCATTATGATTATTATTATTTGTCTGCAACCATTGAATTAGAGAAACAAACTAAACGTACACACACGTGTCAGTATCCTTGAAGAGGTTAAACGTTCGCTGTATTCTCAGCAATATATTCGGGGTATGTCAAGTTTGTTAAATATAAGCTTTGCATCCTTAGAGTCTTTGAAATGTTGCTAAAGACATGAAGTGAGTTTCGTGTACGTGAAATCAATTTATTGTTGAATTCTGTGTTCTAAAGCAAAGTATCTCTGTTTATCCTTCTCCAATGATTGCATAACCTTGTGCGGATTTATTTCATATTTGATAAGTGTCCTAATACTTATGGAGGAGGCTGTAGGTTCAATAAATATAAACATATCGGCCGGTGTTATTTTGTAACAATTAATCAATTTAACCTTCACTTTCCTTTCCGAAATACAATCAATGATAAAAAGAAAATCAACTTCTTACGTCTCTCGCTCTTACTAAAATACTTGAAACTTTATAACGATACTCAACAATGTGTAAATAATTCGATACCGCCGACAGTAAATCTGAAAAAATGTTATGAAAAATTTACTTTCGATTTATGTGACAGAAAGATGAAGTGCAGATGTAAGCTGTCACAAGCTTCTTACGAACTATACATAATAGTAAGGGGAGACGTGTTTCGTGGTCACAGAGGTAGTGATGATAATACAGTTAAAAGACACGTACGAGCAATAAATAATAATAAGAATGATAATGATACTTTAATCGGTTTATATCACGATACGAGCGAGCACAGGTCGATTATTCATCGATCGATCGAGACGGAGTATCGAGTTCACGGCACGCAGCCATTAATCTTCGGCCACGATTAATAGTAATTTGCGGAAGTTCGAACGAAGCGTGGAAGTACATACAATGATGTCACGCGGGGATGATTAAGATAGTGCTCTTCGAGTTCGACGAGCCATCGAACCATGAATGCAGAGTCTTAAATTGAACCTCAGGCTCGATGACTTTGAACGCTGAGAAATTTCATTCGTTACAGCAGATTATAGCAATAATAAAAAAATGTCGAAGAAAGTATTGAGCTCTAGACAGCAGATAGTAATCAAGAAACTTCACAGAAACGAAGTCATGAATTCCAAAACGGCACAAGTCCACCAACCACCATTTTGAGAAAAACAGTTCCTTTTCGTTTATCTTCGTTAATTCCCCATTAACCTTTTTGATCTTTCTTGTGAATACTATTTATACATACATTTTTGTGTTGTTTTGAATGTCATTGGATAGATCTGGCAATGAATACGCTGGAAATAATCACACGAGTAACTCATATGATGTCAAAAAGTGGACTCGTGCTGCTTCCGGATTCATGGTATCGAATGCCTAATAGACGTGAGGCAATGAATGATTTTTTCAACAGAAAATTGTTTATAATTTGGACAATATTGAGAGTCCTCAGGCTTTTACATCCAGGGTTGCCGTGACGATAGTTGCCAGAGGTTACTGGGTGTAAACCGTGTCCTTGAAACATTATGTTCGGCAGTGTTTTTTAATTAACCTGACCAATTAACACCTGTGGTTGCTGATCAATGAACTAGAACACGAACACAGTTCGCTTAAATAGACGAAGAATTAATTCTAGAATCCTTATTTATTAAAACTTTTTTCCTGGTTCCAAGGTGTAGAATACGCCTGACAATTACTTGACACGACTTTTCAATCACTGTGTACATACTCAATGATCTATCCACAGATTGAAAAATTGAATTAAAATGAAGACATTAACGAATCGACTATAAAAAGTATGCTGAGAGATGAAATCACCTGTTCGATAACGAAAAAAAAGCACTCTTGCAACATTCGACAACACGTTGTCGCGAAACGCTGTATGAAGCTGCCCCGGAGCGAGAACGAAACGACTTATCGCAAAAAGCACTGCCACGTAACAAATTGCCGCGAGAAAAAGGACCAATCGATGGGGAGCAAAAAATAGGCAAAATCGAGTCTCGTTAGCGGCTCGTTAGCAACCACGATAACGCTGTTCCACGGTTGCGAAAGGAGATCCTAGGCCGCGGATAAGCGAGCGGACAAACCGGAGCACCGAGTTATTTCCAGGAGATGCATCACCAAAAAATGATATTCAGAGACATGATCGATTTTTTAACATCCACGTTCGTTTTTGAGATTTTATATCGGTAGACAGTCTTTCTGATGCATGGTGACGGTCTCGGAGTCCAATGAAATAAAATAAAAAATTAACAAGTCTTCTAGGATTCATTTGCCGCCTAGTGACTTTTCTTCTGATGATTAATTTTTTATTATTCACGCTCGTGTTTGAGATTTTCCATGGGTAGACAGTAATAAAGTTCATTGACATATAATATTGAAATAAAATAAAATATTAATAAGTCTTCGAAGATTTATTTGTCATCTAGTGAGTTTTTTTCTAATGGTCAATCTTTTACCATTCACGTTTGTTGTTACCAAGACGTACAGAGTAGATAGTCCTGAATAAATTGACTAAAAAATGTTTATTAAACATAAGTTGAAAAGTGAATACTGACTGAGTTACAAACAATTGTCTCAACACATAATTGTTTATAGTTTGAGTAATATTCATATTCCAACCTATATCAAATGGAATTTTTGTATACAATTTGATGAGCGCTATTTACCGTACTGAGTTAAAGGACTTATATTATAAGTCCCTTTTCGTTAACACTCTGTAAAGAATGTCTCATCTAATCCTGTTCTAGGGTTGCGGGAGATTTACATGATTCCCCTCTGATCGGAGTAAAAATTCGTGACAAAAATTTGGAGGCAGTTTTCGCGTCGGACGGTGGCAAATTACGTCGACCGATTTCACGGCGGCCACCTCTTAAATGTCGGTCGTCAACTGACAGGCTAACGATCACGTGGCCGAATTGATGACTACCGTTACCTTAATCACAGGTCGGCAATCGCGGCTAACAAGTTAAGGATCAGGCCTGTGTAGTCGCGTGTTGTAACTACACGGGGCCATCGATCAGTCGACGTTCCTCGACCTCCACTGATCCTCCAGACTCTTCGCGTTCCGTCATATAACACTTTCGAGCTTTTGCCATTGTCGTTAATTCGTTCAGATACCACTTGATTCAACATCCATTCTTCAGAAATATTCGATTTACCAAACTGATGTTCAACGTCGATGCTACAGATATATTGTATTCACAAAACTGACAACCTACATCATTACTGTAGAAATATTCAATTCACAAAACTGGTGTTCAACGTCGATACTACAGAAATATTCTATTCACGAAGCTGATGTTGAATGCCGATCCTACAGAAATATTGTATTCACAAAATTGACAACCTACATTATTACTGTAGAAATATTCAATTCACAAAACTGATGCTCAACGTCGATACTAGAGAAATATTCTATTCATAAAGCTGATGTTGAACGCCGATCCTACAGAAATATTGTGTTCACAAAACCGGCATTCTACATCATTACTGTAGAAATATTCAAGTCACAAAACTGGTGTTCAACGTCGATACTAGAGAAATATTCTATTCACAAAGCTAATGTTGAACGCCGATCCTACAGAAATATTGTGTTCACAAAACCGGCAGTCTACATCATTACTGTAGAAATATTCAATTCACAAAACTGATGCTCAACGTCGATACTAGAGAAATATTCTATTCACAAAGCTGATGTTGAACGCCGATCCTACAGAAATATTGTGTTCACAAAACCGGCAGTCTACATCATTACTGTAGAAATATTCAAGTCACAAAACTGGTGTTCAACGTCGATACTAGAGAAATATTCTATTCACAAAGCTAATGTTGAACGCCGATCCTACAGAAATATTGTGTTCACAAAACTGGCAGTCTACATCATTACTGTAGAAATATTCAATTCACAAACTGATGTTCAACGTCGATGCTACAGAAATATTGAATTCACAGAATTGATAGTCAACATCAATACTACAGCTTCGGAATCCCTCTAAAAATGTTGTAGGTCTCTACAATAAAATTGTAAACATGTCGATATGAAATGAATAAGGTAGAATGTTAAGTTACTTAACAAACTTTTGCAAAATCTTTGCGGCTGTCAAAGTGTGAACGTTACACGATGCACAATGTTACCAGACGTCCGTTTCTACTTATACTGTATTTAACTCCTTACCTTACAAAACGAATCACACTCGTGACGCAAAGTATGATCCTTATGTTGCAAATTCGACTCCCACTTGGGCCTAGTTTCTTTAAAAGTTTACACCATGGGACCTTTGACTTTGAAAGGGTTGTTCAAAACGAATTGTATATATGGTTGATAGACGCTCTCCATTAATCAGTGCATTCTGGATGTTGAATAGTAAATTATATCACACGAAATCGTTAGAAAAATCGTATAGCAAAACGTTGAAATCTTCTTTAATCAAGAGGTTTAATGAACAGTTGAAAATAGACTCTAAATAGAGTGTACTTCATTCGTAACTGGTTCAACAGTTGAAAATAGATCCTAGATAGAGTCTAACTCATTTGTGATTGGACCACCAGTTGAAAATAGGCACTAACTAGAGTCTAACTCATTCGTAACTGGTTCAACAGTTGAAAACAGACACTAAATAGAGTCTAACTCACTCGTTTCTAGTCGAACAGACATCTAACGACCTTTGGCCTAGCGAACCATCGAAAAGACCAAAGTGTAAAAAATTCATGTCAAAGTAGAAAAAAGCAAGCAGGCCTTCAATTTCCTAGACTACGAAGTATCCTGAAGTCGCTAAAAACGAGACACCCGTTGCATAGGTAATGTGGTCGTTAACACATCTCGTTTCGAAGGATTACGAGGCGCATGTATCGGCGAGTTGCGTATTACGCTCTTCCAGTCGCGTTTGTCCGACGTGATCGGCGCAAACGAGGAGATGTTCCTGTCGGATCGAGCGTTTATCTCCGATCTGTCGATCGTCCCTCCACGTACCTCCCATCCTCTCTCTTTCTTTCTTTCTCTTTCTTTCTCTGCGTTCGCTCCTTTGCGGCAAATAGCTGCGCCGGACGCTCCCGCCTCGAAATTTCGCTTTCCGTCACTTTCGAAAATAATGGACGACTTCGGCCAAGCAGGTTGTAATTGGTAAGTATGATGGTCGCGGCCTAATGACCCCTCATGATGTCCCGCGCATCTTGGCCTGGTCAGTCATTAGCGAACCGTCTTAATTATTTCATTGCTTCTGCGTACCAGGTGGTGCCGATGTCCTCAAGGCTCGAGAAGTTTGGACAGGGCCTGGGAAGTGTTACAATTTGGGAACTTTTCAGGTGATCGATCAACATTCTCTCCGTTGAGAATAATCAGCAGAATTCAGACATTTGTGTACTTTTTCAGATTCTTTGTTTAGTACGTAGTATTTTATTGAATTAATTTGATTCGCCGAACAAATTAAATCATGTTTCCACATTTTAATAAATTCATTCCTGGAGTAGTTACATAAGATACATAATACAGAATACTCCGAAATTCTTGATACCAAGAAAACATTGAATATACAGGGTGAGGCAACAACTTGGTCTACCTTAAATATTGCCATTATTTGTAATAATATGAAAAAATACTGTATACAGAGTTTACATGGCACGAAGGGGGACATGTAGTGATGAAAATATTTGTTGCGTGGGTGGACGCATAGAGGAGATTTCAAGGTCGTTTCTACTTTTTTAAAAGGGGATGCTGTATTTTTTTATCGCTGTGTGATAGCCGGTGTTGAAACGATTTCAGCAAGTTATTATTAAAGGTCATTCAGAAATCATCATAAAATTATATTATTACAATAATACCGCCTTAAATAATTCCGTACAAATAACGGAAGTATTGAAGGTGGACAAAGTTATTACCCCACCCTGTATATCTATAAGTTAGTCGAAATCATAGAATACATTTCTTTTTAAGGGAACTGTTATTTCAAGAACAAATATACTGGAGTTTAGAGGAGTAATAGTAGACTAAACTGTCTGAAAAAATTAATTTCTCCACAAAGTTTCCTTAACAAGTCACTGATCCAGATACTAAACGAATTATTTTCAAAAAGAAAAGCTTCTTTGAAAAATATATATTCTGACATAAAATCACCCCCTTCTTGGTAGCCCCATGAATTTCGATCCACCCTATACAGTTCCGCAACATCCATCCACAAAGAAGGTCCTCGCAAGAACTGACTTAATGAATAATACCAATATCGAGTTAATAAACCAATAAAACCAAGCAGTTGGTGGACTAATCAAACGAAAGATGGACGGCGGTAGTGATGAAACAAAAGAAATTTCGTCACCGCCGGTTATTAATTCGAGATACAGGCTTTTTCTGATGCCGCCGGTCGCATGCCATAAATATGACAGCCATAAAATTCGACCGGTCACGTTCCACGGTTTTTCGTGCAACATGGTTCAGAGTACACTCCGCGACAATACTATAAGACACCTAATGCAACGGTCGGAAGCCTTACAAGAAACAGTGTCTTTTTCGTCGTGTGCAGTTTTATTGTTTATTCCGAGTAATGGTAGCAGGTGGTGATGTTAGGAGAAATATCTAATGAATAATTCCAAGGAATAAAATGGTGTATATCAGTCAACCGAGCATGCACCAAAGAACTTCTCAGGAAAAATTTTGTTAGCGCACTCAATCTTACAATATAAAGATTTAGACGATTATTTAACGCACTCGCTGCCAGCGCAAATTGTGCGATTTCATTCGTATTGCCAGTTCTGTTTTAAGTGTTTGTGTTTGTCTAAGTGCCGTTATTCTTTGTGAGTACATGTATTTTGTCATGTATAATTGTTTGCATGTATAAACTTTGAATTTTTCTAATAAATTTTGTCTGTAGCCAAAAAAGACTTTCCAATGTGAAACGCTTTCCATTAGAATACATTTCAAATACAACGAGTATACTCGTGTAGACAATCCTGAACACCCTCCTGTACAGTATTATCGTGGTTGGCAGCGAATGGGTTATAGAATAAATTATTTCGAAATTCAGAGGACGCAAACACCGCATTCAAAGAATTTTTAAGTTCGAGAACCGTTGATCTCTACAATAATGAAATAATGAATAAGTTGATCGTCGGGAAAGGTGTAAAGAATCATATGGAAATGACTTCGATTAAATACGTCATATTTTGAAAAAGCTACATAGTCTTGAAGGTTCTATTTTAGAAAACGACGTTTCATATGCACCAACCTGATACTACATAATAAATAAAAGAAAATTCTGAGTGTGCCACATACATGTGACCTATCATGCTGTAGGGGGTTAAATACCGTGCCGATGCTACCACGGTCAGACCGAAAGTGTGAAAGCCTCCGCTCGAATGCTCTTCAGGGTGTTCGAACGGTAATTTCTGCTGAGATTGGACGGTGGCCACGAAAACGCGGACGAGAGCAGATCCATCAATCGATCGGCCGATCGTATCGATTCACTCGTCGAGGCGCGTATGTACCTACTTACCAAAGTATCGAGATTCCTGTCTTCTCGACCACCGGACGCGATTCTCGACGTTCTTTCTCTCGCGGACACCAGCGCGAGAACGACCCGGTCATCCGGATTACGCGAGCATACTTTCCCACGGCTTTTTCACCGCGCCACGCTTTTTCCGATCGTCTCCGATGCGACGATGATACGATCTCTGTGTTACGTGATTTCTGCTGAAACGATGCGTCTAAATTCCTGAGACTCGCCGCTGCGCCCCGAGGATCGAGCCACGCTGCAGGAAGACTTCTTGCGAGGATGCTTCAGAAAATTTTGTTGCGTTCGTGCACTCTGAGAGAGAGAGAGATTGTCGAAGTACGAAGCGTGTTCGTAAAAGATTGTAGGTTTTAGAAAAGCTTCTTCTCGGCACCACGCTGTGGCAACAGATGCTTTCTATCAGAAAAGTAAGGATAGTTTCTCCAAGTTTGTAAGTAAACCTCACAAAGACTGCATATGTACAGCCTTTGTGACCCTCTCGCAGTTGAGTTGCAACTAGTGCTTGTTACATGTTTCTCCACACATTAGTCACCTCGTGGAAAGAAAAAGGAATGGGTACGTTCTTTTATGGACACGCTGTATATTGAGGGTTGTCCTCGTCGAGAGGCTGAGATTGTCTGAAGCTTTAGTAGTATGTTCAATTGAACGACTTACACCGTTTCTGTTATAAATTAGTGAATCAGAGCCGCACTGAAGACTGAGTTACGTCCAGGCAGGTTGATAGACCTGGAGTTGCTGAATTTTGGTTTATTTAGTACGAGTGGTACAATGGTATGGTTCTATGGAATGACTATTATTGGTTGAAGTGTGTCTGTCGGTAGTTGTAGGGTGATTGCTAAGAATGGGTACTTTACATTTCGTCTCTGGTTAGCTTTTCTTGACGAGGAAGTTTGAATTCGTGTTTTGGTGAAGGTAGCAGAAATCAGTCGTTGATTCCTGAAATTTTGGGTCTTTTCGATTTTAGGAATCGATCGCCATGGTGGCTCGTTGATCGTCCAAGGGTGGTACTTTAACCTTTTACAATAAAATATAAAATAATTTCGCGAAGTACCGCGTCTCCTGTCTATTTAGGCTTGTGAAGCAAGTAAGTGTCTATGTGTACCTGCCACGCTGAATTAAGCTCGTGTAAGTAAGAGAGCCGCGAGACTTTCACAGCCCGGTTTGTGACAGGTAATGAAGTTTCAGGCTTTCGGTCAATTAAAAAAAATGATCGGTTGACCAATTAAAATTTGATCGGTTGATCAACGATCCGGAACATGAACATGGTGTTAAGTATACGGCGGTCTTGTGGATCACCGCGGACTTGATATCACACAAGGTGCCGTCTGATTCGAAGGACCACCCATTCATGTAGGAAAAAATAAGGCTGTATACCGCTAACCACGTTATTTACAACTTGTTACAGCGCAGCAATAAGTTCATAAAGCCAAACACTACTGCAACAGTGGGCAGATTCTAATTCGAATGTTTAGGGAAGGTTCAAGCGGTTAACAACTGTCTCCTTGCATCACAAATTCATTGCAATGGCATATGTTTTCCGTCACCCTTCCAAATTGAGTAAATTTGTAAATTAGTCAATCCGCGTATCCACCCTCAGCAGGATACCCAACCTAACAGTAGCATCAGACTGAGCAGCAACGAGTCAGTCGTCAGCATTCCATCCTAAGTAAACACATCTAAACAAATATGCTCAACTTCAGTCACAAGTGCAAACTTGTTATTATTTTAAAGAGGCTCATATGCATTAATTTATGTTTCCTGACACCAGGACCTGATTGTCGCCAGCTTACGTCAATCCGCTATATGAATTCTAAGCCTATAGTTATTTTGAACAGTAATTGCCTCTGTTCCAATCAGACTGATTGTTGTATCCTGTTTCTTGTTGACTGATTAAACGACCGAACCCCGTACACTTTTGGCGACAGGGTAAAATTTCTGCCTGACCCTTTGGGAATGCGATCATGTGACACGTCTGGTAGCAATTAAGACCCGGAGAAGCGGAAGTTGGAAGAACCATAAACTCACCTTCTTCGAGTGACTTATTGCTCATCCTAAAACACGAGCTGACGACCAGTTAAACCTACATTAAAAATAGCAATGTTCTGCGACTGTATCATAAAGTTTCTCTGTTGCGCTGCTCAACATGTGGGTACTTTAAAGATAAAATATTTTTCTGCTGGACACCGCTATCACCAGGAAGCCTCAAACAGTATTAACTGTAATTATTGCTCTTTGTCAATAATAATTTTGAGATTCCGGATTGGAGAAATCTCAGAAGTGCTATCAATTCAGTCGTCATTCAAATTGAACTAAAATTGAATAGACAACTGGACTGTCCACAAAGGTGGTTTAGCTTCCAATTCAGTTCAAACGTCTGTTAAACCTAATCTGTTGATGTGTCCTTAAGAAATCAATTACGTTCTCTTTATAAAAGGAGGGTATAAAATAGTAACGATCCAGGAAGAACCTAGTAGGCATTCATGACAGAAATGTACCCATGTTGGTTCGGTGCCTAGCACAGAAATATGCCTACTGTTACAGTAGTATTCGGATCTGCTTGAATATACAAAAATGATCTATCTCTATACACTTTTTGGGTGATAAGCGCGGGTGAATATAAACAATCACAGTTAAAAATTACTTGGAAAACTCCTGAAAATATACTTCCTGCTCTAACCAGGCTATGGTGACCTGGGTTGGTGAGAATCAGAGGTGCTGAGTTCTAGGGTTCCTCATTTACTATAGTACTCTTTTACGAGCTTGTGGTATGTCTGTTGATCTAGAATGGTAGAGATAGAATAACCCTTGGGCCCAGAAACTACACGAAGATTCAAATGAATACTACAAACACAGACTTCTAGAACCTCGACATACCATATTACATTTGTATGAGACAACCGGGATATCTTCCAATCGAAGCACAGATCGTACGCGACAGATTTAAGATTTGAGCATCGTAGTATTTGAAAGAAAGACACAAACCGATTCACCGGCCAGCTGAACACCAGGCTGAAGAATAACAGTTGAACACCGAGCTTCTTTCCCGCGAGTTTGCGCTGGCGGGGAGTCGCGATTAATTCGCGGCCGCCGGCTAATTAAATCCCCGTAAGCGGGTGGTTGCGTTCACGTTGATGGATCAGCGAGGTGGATCGGCGATCTGTAGCATAACGAACAGAACCGGTGATCTTTTATACATCGTGGGTCGCGCAAGAATTCGTGTTTTGTCGTTTGCAGGGATAACTACGGCGGACGAAAAGGAAGAAAGGGGTCGCGAGCGGATCGACGCCCCGTTCGGATGAATATGAAGCCATAGATTATTCGTTTGCGCTCATCAATCTGCACCTTTTTTCGTGCAACAGCGGGGACGTGATCGGACGTTCCGTCAGCCCCCGATCCGCCAGGAACCGGCGATATTAACCCATTAACGTTTATAAATCGTCGCCGATGGAGCGTGAGTCGCCTGCAGAGAGCGTTTCGCGGCGCGCATTTCCAATGCCGAATATCACGTGGCCAAGACGAAGACAGCGAGAAAAACAATGGACGAAGAAGCCGGGAGAGAGACGGAGAGAGACAGAGAGAGGAGCAGAGAGACCGGGCACGTAAGAAGGTGGAAGAGAACGCGTCACGTCTGCGGAACCGCTGCGGAAATGCCGGCTCGTGACTCCATCGACATCACGTGCCACGGTACCGTCAGTCCAGACACCATTATTTCCATTTCGACTTCTCCCTTCCATCATTTCGACTTTCTATTTTCTCCGGACTGTCTCCTGAAAATTGTATAGCAGTTCTAGCGCTGGACCTTGCAGTGGATTTGAGAAATCGCAGCGATGTGGATTCAATCTGGTGAATGGGGAAGACGAGTTACCTCGTCCTGTGAAAACTGTTCTGTCACAAGGTTGTTAATTGCTCTCATTGTGTCTGTTGTTGGATATTTAAACCTGTTAATGGCAGACGATTTAACATGTCATTTGAAAATGTGTCTGGAATGGGCTAAAGTCGCCACATTTTTATTCAGTTTTAATTAAAAAATAATAGATGCTCCTAGGCAAAGAATGACCCAGCTAACACGCTGACTGCTACAGTGAAAAGTGCCATAGTTAGTCAGACGCATTATGAAATCGTTAAGAATACAAATTTTCAACTATATGATCGTATACTTGTCAATTATTACTATTAGTTTTACACTGCAATCAGTCGGAATTTCATGAGAATGATTCATTATTTAATTCGGCAACAGTTATTCCGGCTCATACAATCCTGCGTGGCAGCCAACGTGTTAATAGTATATTGATGGACCTCGTGTGTCAATCGATTCAAATTAATTTTTATTGCGTTTGTAATTTGTAACTTTTCGGATTTTTTTAGTCTTGCATTTGGGATTTTCAACATATCGATGGAATTTATATTGACAGTGAAATTTATGTAGGTCGTTTACAGTGACTCACGAAGTCGATCAAACGTTTATATGTTCGAACTTTGAAGCAATGATATAATATTTATAACAAATTATATTTCAACTATGCCTTTAAAAATTGTCAATTCTTTGCAGCAAAATTAACGGAGGTAAGTAATTGTGTTATACAGGTAAATAAAAATCTTTGGCCTCTGAAAATTGGTTGACATTACTTTATTTCATAATAATTAATATAAATTTCTGTGGATTGAAATAAACAAAAATAACTACAAATCGTGTAAAATAATAGTAGCATACAAAACTGACAGATTTATTTTTCTACTATTTCTGGCGTAAGTGTTAGTAACTTGTTTAATAACTTGTCAATAAATTGCACTTTCATCTCACGGCCTTATTCCGCCTCCTGTAGCCTTAAGGAAAATTGAAAACTAGAAATGATAACGATCAGGAAGATCTACAAATGTTCAAAATTAGACAAAAATTCAGTAGCGATCGTCGATTTTGGATAATGCCTGTTAGTCGAAATATAAGTTACCACTTGTATGCCTTCGTTCGCTATTGAATAATGATCGTCGAAAGAATTTAAAAGGCACGCGAGGAATTCAAGAAACAGCTTGGGAACTACTGAACGCTTTAGGGGATCTCCTAATCGATCGAAAGTCGCTCATCCATATAATTACGGTGTTTCTCACTTTCTACCGTGCGTTTCTTTCTTTTTCACGCCGGGCTGCCCGTGTTAGAAATAATTGTCGGTTGTCGGGAGATTCACCTCTGCTGACCCGTCAGTTATGTATCTTTCTGGATAATAATTGTCCGAAGTAATTCATTTTACTTGACAAATTGATAGTAATCGAACTATCATTTCAGAATCCATCAATTCTCATCTTTCAAGAGTTCTCTTATAAGTTTAGCTAGAATTCTCGTTATTTATCATTGAATTCCATGGAAAATTCCATTTTTTAAATGGCAAAATTACTCTCGGCGTTCCAGTGTTTCAGTTTATTGTTATAAATATTTCAGAGTAGAGAAATACAGTGGAACGTCGATTATCTGAACGCAGTCTTGTATGCAAACGAATATTAGGCAATAATCTGATTGGATCTGGAAAACAGTTAAAAATAACTTTTTATATTGTAGAAAGTATTTATTCTAAAACAGTTTTATTAAAGTATTCTTATTTTTAAAACAATATTATGAGTTAATCCTCTTGATTTTTTAAATATTTTACAGCGGGATTAGAATGTTTAATCGCAGAAAATGTTAACTTTTTAAAAAACAAAAATTGTATATAAATTTAATCTACTTTTCTTAATAAATTTATTATACAATACTCCAACAGCATAAAACCTATTTCAGGTATGTTATAAATTAGTACTTTATTTACGTATAACATAGATTATAATAAATGTAATAATACACATAATGAATTTGAACATGTCGAATTGCTTAAACATCTACAATCCGATAATCACTGTTCTCGACCGATATAAGCCTGCCAATAAAATTCTAGTGAACCCTATTTTGAAAAATAATTGCAAGACGTAATTAGCCTCCCTCACAGACGAACAAGAGAAAGATCATTAAGGGTCGAAGGGGAGCAGAATAAAAACCGAAGAATCACGTTGCTTGGCCTCGGAGTTAGCACTCGGCGCTTAATAACAGGACGAGTCACGATCGATCGGATAGACGAATTTCCGTAGCGGCCTGGTGATTAATTATCACGCGGATTAATTAGTGGATCCGATGAGCGACAGCTCGTCGAGTGCCAAGAGGACTCTGCACGACCGGCTACCTAACATCTTCCCGCTGATGTTATTAATTGATCACGGACAGCTGCTAATTGTGCATCTATCGCGGCTGAAAACGATCCTCGTGCACGCGCGTTTTCGGTGATTTACGAGTGACCCGCGGGATTTCACCTAACCTCCATGATTTGGCTCTCAGAGGTTATACACCGCTGTTCAAAAGTCTCGGGTCACTGCCCGACCACGTGCTTTCTTACGTTCAAAAGTTTCTGACCTTCTGAAATTTGGCTAATGTAATTCTGACAATTCTGTGTCATTGTAACTTCAACAATATTTCGATCACTTCATTAGAATTTTAATATGATTCTTTGTACACGAAGTATTACCTCTGTATCAGATTTTACTGAAATCGGAGATATCAAAGAGGGTGGCTCTTTTTTTCAAACATTTATACAGTCTCCAGTGCTCCTATAGTTGAGCTAAGTTCTTTCTATTAATAAATTCGAATTAGAAGAGTACTGTGTTGTACATTCTTCAAAAACAGCGGAATTATTTCAATACATACGAATCAACAATGAACGTTTAACTTAGCACGTTGAATGCCGCGGGGGTCACCGATGGTCTGCACTTCAAATTTAATTTAATTAAACAAATATTTATTATTATTCAATTTTGAGGAATCTTCACATTGTGACATTAATGTAGGAGTATAAAAACACGGCTGAATCTCCGAATATTTTTCTTCTTTACGATTTATATTAAAAACAGTACATTATAAACTGTCTGACTAGATACGGTTGTTTTCACTGTGTCAACACGTTGACTGCCACAGGCACCGGCGATCACCGCCTCAAATTTAATTTAATTAAATAACTATGAATATTTATTATATTCTGCACAAATTTAGCATTATTACACTAATATAAGAACACGTGTGCAATACCGAATACCTAAGCATTGTTTTCCTTTGCGGTTTATAGAGAAAAGAAAATATTTATGTCGCGTCTGACCGGTGACGGCTGTTTTCACTGTGCCATCCAGCGTGTCAATAATATCGGTTCAAATTCCGAAATGTCGTGTGACCAGAAACTTTTGGACGTCAGTGTATATCGTCCTCTCTCTTTCCCCCGTGGTACCGTTTTCTACGCTTGATTGCGAGTGACAGGTGAGACGCGGAGCCGATTGGACAGGTGTCCTGGGACGAGCCGAGCTTGCCAAGCGCATAGATACGCCGGCCGATAAGAAAAATGAATGCCGTGAAAATCGTTTGATCGTGAGAAACTGACACGTTAGCGCACAAGGAAGCGGGAAGCTGAGGACATTGATAGCTACGTTGAGACGCTGAGAGGATTTTACATGTATTAATCATGTACTGATAGGTTGTGATAGAAGGTGTCCATATGATTTCTATGATTCATCGGTTTTTGAAGTTTCGCGCTTGGAATTTGAAGAAATATTAGAATTGAATGCTTTCAAAGAGAATTTATAGTTTATAATATCAGCTACAATTAGAAATAGTTAGACTGCAGATGTTTATGAAAGTTAATGAGCATAAATATGTTTGTTTTATTAATCTCCTTCTTATACCTAATATATAATTTATTCTTACAAATATATGACATATACTGTAGCTAATGAACACTGTACTTCAATATAAAAAAAACAAGGTTAGTGAACATGGATTTACGATCCACGAGATGTTTTATTTAGTTAAACATCGTATAACTTGCAAACGAATAATATTCAGGTATATGTTTAGTAGGCTTTCTTTACTGATTTCACCCTAATGTTTGAAACTTTTTCGTACACATTGTAGACTGATTCTAATACAAATTTGTTCTCTTATATAAAATGTAGTACACTCGTGTCAGTGGTTATCATTATCTAAGCTTCTTCTATTATTATACAGATGCACTGAAATTAGACAAGCAGGACAGACTATATGTACAAAAAAAGAAGATATAAACAAATTTTTAGACAGTACATTCTGTAGCCTTACCTTTAAGAAGTGTAATGAAGAATTTTAAGCAACATTAGTTTAAAACATAGCTCACACACAAGTTAAACGTAAAGTTCACCACCCCTCCTATTATTTCTAAGAATATTTACAAATCTGAATTTATTATAAACTGTTTAAAAAACTGTTGGAATAGCAAGTGTCCGAAAACATTTGCACGCCACTATAATTGCGTAAAGCGCAAGGTTCATAGACACAGGGTGTTATAAAACCTAACCTGTGTAAGGATTAAAAAAAAACGGGCGGCTGCTTTTTCACTAACAATAAGCTACCAACCCCCTACCGCTCTACCTCTTCCTGAACGCACTAGACGTAGAACACTAAGTAGCTACCGCCTACACCTCTACATACCCAGCTTGGAAATTCTTAAACACCGTGCAAACAATACAACAGGTGTCCCAGGTAAAAGTGACTCCACTTCAATCTTCATTCCAATAAAATAATTCCCAATCCTCGCTGAGCCTTCTGCTCTCCAATTCATCCCGCAACAATGAGTGTACTTTTACATTGTTTCCACGCCACTATCACACAAAAATATCCACGGATCCAAGAGCGAGGCGAAAGAAGGTCCCAGCTGATAAGTCGAGTGAAATTACAAAGTAACGAAGAAGTCGGAGCGCATAATGGCGCAGGGCGGTTTTCGTAGCAGCAACCGATCCTCGGTAACGAGTAACGGTCGGCGTGTAACGTTGCTCTTAAAGATAATGAGAGGTGTGATTGATCGTAAAGGTAATGACCATCGAAGCACCGTCGGCCCAACGTTCCTCTTGTCCCGGGGAAAAATAAAGAAAAGAAAGGGAAGCACTGGTCTGGACAGCGTCCGATTTCCAAAACTCCGCGGGAGGTGCTCCCGTTACTCGGTTTTATTTCGTCGGAGCGGAGACGATAAAAACGCACCGTGGAGGAAGCGACATTGTTTATATCCCCGTCCAACCCTTCGGAATTCATGGCGAGAGGAAAAGGCAGGTCGCGTAATATTTAACAGACTCTGATGAGCCAATTATTGCGGGGGGTATACCATTAATGAGCGACCGAATAAAAAGATACCCGCGTACGACCAGGGGCCGACCATTCGCGGTGATAAATAAACGAACGAACGAAATGGGCCCGGGGACAGCGTGTCGCTAACTTTTTTCCAAGCTTTGCGACGTTTCTTGCTGCCGGATGCTGGTGAAACGAGGCGCATCCGACAGAAAACGGGCTTCTTTCACCTACCGGTTGCTGTTGATGTTTGGACATGAGTTTCCGATTCTTAGGTACAATGCTTTCATTGCATTTTTTATTTAAAATTGAGCAAATGTTGTAACTGCTTTAGAATATCTACGCGCTAGGTATACCTAAGGTATACTTAAGCCAGTACTGCACTTGGTACAGCTTTTTTATACCTACTTGAGTTGTTTACCTAGTATGACTGTTATACTTGATCCAGCCACTATGCTTGGTCCAGCTACTCGTAGCTGGTTCAGCTTCTTGTACCTGGTTCAGCTACAACACATGACCCAGATGCAATATCTCGCCCTGCTACCATACCTCAACAGGTTAATATGTTTGTTTCAGCTACTTATTTCTGGTTCAGTTACTACATGTAGTGTGATTACTAGACGCGGTACAGCCACTATGTCTGGTCCAGCTATTCGTACCTGGTTCTCCTACTTTACCTGATCCAGTTACTATAACTGATCTAGCTACTATACTTATATACTATCTAGTTACTATACTTGATCCAGCACTGTACTTGGCGCTGCTTCTTATACAGGTATAAGCAGAGTTCAGCTGCAACACCTGGTCCAGCTAGTATACCTGATCCAGTCACCGTGTCCGATCTAGCTACTATACCTAGTCCAGCTACCGTGCCTGTTTCAATTACTATACTTGGCCTAGTTGTCATACCTGATGAAGCTACTTGTACCTGATCCACCTACTTGTACCTGGTCCACTTACTGTGCCTGAGACGGTTACTATACATCTTTAATTCATTGAACTTTTGATCTAGATTGTGAACTTGGTCGTAGGTTTTATATAGGCTACGAAGGTCTTCCTTTACACAATAAAGTTATCATTTCATCGATTGCCATGGACGGAACTGCAGAGTCGGGAGAGACAGCAGCTTCGAAAAACTGAAAGTCGGTTGATTAGTAACGTAATCAAAACGATCAGGAGCTCAAGATGTTCAATAATTTTGGATAACCTACCCCTAATATCAGTAATGAAATGGAGTGTTCTGTATACAATATTATAATATTTAAAATCGTTAAAGTATGTGATGATTTAATCATTTGGAGCAAGATATTCGTCTGACCATTGATGACATTATCTTCTAAAAAATTCTAAACACAAATCGGTGCAGTCTTAGCTGCACTATCGAAAATCTACAAATTAACGCTAACATACATCTTTTTATATCGCATGTAATCATGAGTAAGTATATAGTGTCTCCTCACATAAGTATAAACAATTGTAATTGACAACTGTAGCAACTGTATCGGACACAGGAGAATATAACTAAACTCTTTAGTATATTCTACACGAATTTATCGTCCGAATAAATGGTAAACAATCAGATTTTTTCTGCATATCTTCAAGGTCATTTGAAGGCCACCTAAAGTACTATAAAAACAAAGATACATCACTACTTCAACATGATGAAAGCATACAGAAATATAAATTGAGTAAACTCAGTTTGAGTGACCTTGAAGTACTTCAAGGGCACAAAACAGCAGAAGTGGTCACTTCGCATCTACAATGTTCCTTCAAGAATTCATAATAATTTCAGATTTATACATATCCTTAAAAGTGATTCGCAGGATCGTAAGCTACAATTTTATATCGTCTTAAACTTATTTCCCAATCCGATATCGGTTACGATTCAATTTAATTATCCTTCTTCACAGGAAGGCTAAACGATCCAGGACACATCCACGCAATCAAACCTCGCACAGTTATTGAACGCAACTGCAACCCATTACAGCATAATCGACTAATCGCAAAAATGTAGAACAAGAAACGGAAGGGAGACCTGATCTCCTTGCATCGGAGGCGGGCCCAACTTTCAAATGTTGTTGTATAAAGCAACGAAACGTTTTAACAACCGTGTTCAATTAACACGTTTTTCTCCGTGTCTCTCCCCGATGCGCCGTGTAATTAGAAGGAAGACAAGTCCGGAGAAATCTCTTTCACGTGCGACCGTTCCGTTCGAGAATCATTTCTACTAATGAACAGGTAGAATTATTCTTCCCGTCTCACCGGTTCGAGCCGCTCGAGTGTCGATAATGACCGTGAATGGTAGAAACGATCGCGCGACTCGCAGGGACGATTAGGCGAACAGAAAAAAGGGACGACGGCGGTTTCGTTTGAAGATCATCGAAGCCACGGTTAACGGGCGTTATTTATCGGACGTTCGAATACTAAGTGGCGGAGTTGCGCAAGAAGCTGAAGAGATATCTGGAGCGGAGATCGAGATCGACGGAAGTCCGAACGATAATCGGAATCAATTTGCTCCGCCTTTAGTTATTCACGCTTCTCCTTTCTTCTTCTCTTCATTCTTCTGCAGGCTAGTCGGGTGAAAACTGGAATAAATTACACGTCGACAGGTTCATTAGAGTCATTGTGAAAAATGTGACATGACGAATCGTGTTTTCAGGTTTGTTGGGTGAACATTTTTGCATGTTCTTTGGGGATCTAGAAACTCGGTTTGATCTACGTATTGCTGGAGTATTTAGGTCTAGGTAGAATGCAAAATGGGACTTCATATTTAGTGATACACGTTATAGAATGAGACGTTAGGCTATCAACATCAATTAGTACACTGGACCGAATAAATCATGATCAAATGCTTCCATTATCTCACACCTTCACAAATTCATGAACTATTTAAAGTAAACTAATATTAGAAAAGTCTCATTAAAATGTTTTCCATGATTCACTTTCAATATTCCTAAATGACGAACTCTAAGATTCTCCACATTTTAAATTGATAAGCTAAATAAACTTAATCAACCAAATCGAAGTATGATCAAAGGCTCCAATCGTTTCAAACCTTCACAAAATCTAAGATTCTTCATACTCTAAATTTATAAGCTAAATGAACTTAAGTAACCTAACCAAAGTATAACCAGAGTCTCCATTCACGTCAAACCTTCTCAAATCCCACAACTCCTCACGCTCGAAATTCCTAACCCAACCTAACTAAAACATATAACGAAACTTAACCAAACAAATTTAACTAAAGATTGAACAAACTCTCCAAATTCTTAAAGAAACCTAATTAAAGCATGAACAAGGTGTCCAATCGCTTCAAACCTATCTAAAGTAGGAACAAAGTCTCCAATCGCTTCAAACCTCCCTAAATCCCAAAAACCTCCATGTTCAAGATTCCTAAGCTACACAAATTTAACTACCACGAATCCCAAGAACCTCCACATTCAAAATTCCCTTCAACAAGTCCAAACGCATCAGGAACACTAAAAGCAATTCAATCATCCGGTACATCGGAAGCAGGCAATCAACATCCGAAACAATCGTGCAAATAATAATGGAGTACGTTCCTCGGTGTAATAACGGTATTATTTCGTGGAGCAGCAATTCCCTACGAACTTATTCAATCTTCGAGAACTCGTTACCCGGGAGATCCGCGAGGAAAAAGACGGCTGTACTCCGCGAAGGGATAAAGGATTTCAAGGTGGAAAAGAGGGATCGTTCGCGAAAGAAGGTTAGGCCGGTAGCGAAACGTTGGGGTTGATGCAAAGCGCAAAGGGAGGATAAGTAGAAGGCAGAGTCGCTGACTATAACGTAGGTGATTTCAGCAGAATTCATGGTTGCTTGATTACAAGTAATAAACCGAGCGTTAGGACAAGATTTATGAGCATCTCCGGGCACCTATAGTCCCTGATCGCCACCCTGGGGCCTCGTTTCTGTTCTTCTTTTATCTCTTCCACTCGAACCGACCCCCCTACTCCCTTCTTTCACGATCTCGAATCGTATTCGAGATCCGACACTCGGATCCTTGAACTCGTCAAACTTTTGGTTCGCCATGAAGCGTTTTAGGTTTCTGAACTTTGGTTTGGCTACAATTGTGATGCAGAGCCAGCAAGAGATGAATTAACGTGCTGAGATAAAAAATATGTAAAGATCGTTAATCTTAAAGATAGGGTAGAAATTGTGATCTATGGCATTCTATAGAGTGTTCTAATTTTAATTCAGAACATTTGTGTTTTTATATCATGAATTACTAGTTCCTGTAAGTCTTCTTGGATCAAAGGGATACATCGACAGATTAGCTACGATTAACACACGTCCGAACTGAAGTGAGGATTTCTATATTCATACACTTTCTGGCAACGTATATTTTGTTATCTGTTTGTTATTGTTACAACTGTTATAGGAATAATCGTTTTTGTTGTATGAACTCATCTCATCCCTGAATATATTTATATTTATTTTACACTAGCATGCCCTGTATGCGACTTAGCCGGCGATTTTTCTGCGTATAGAATTCGAAATGTTACGTTTTTATTCCTTGCATTTTGTAGCCGGGCGAATTCTCTTTCGAGCGCACGGATGCCGAGCTTTGCCACCTAGCGGCTGTGCGTGAACTATGCCCCCGCGGACGGCTCGACGGCACGCCGACGTAAAATAGTTCCACGGTTATTATCTCCACATATTATTTATTTCGCGATAAAATATAGCCTATGACACTCTGCAAAATGTATAGAAGCTATTGTGAACGTTTCATAACAATCGGTTAAGTAGTTTTCAAGATTTTTGCGAACTTACAAACAAACTCTGTCTCCTTATTATAATAGTAAGATTATATTTTATAAGATAGGGAACGACGTTACTTATGGGATAACCTGATAGTAAAACAAAACCTATCTGAAACAACCGAGCGTGTCCAAAGGAATCTGGATCAGCCATCTCACGGTATCAAACCCCCTGAACCTCTGAAGAGGCAACCCACCCCATGCGCCGTTTATCGAATCCACCGAAGCGGTGCGGTGGAAAGCGAAATTTTTCCGTACCGTTGCACACGGATTCGTCATTAGTTTATCTGGCGGGGTTCTCAGGAGCGAGGGCGTATCGAACGGTATGCCGATAGCGATTATTCTTCGAGACTATGGCGGTCTCGATACTCCCGACACGCCGTACGTTATCGAGCCGTATACCTTCTCGCTCGTTAGCGCATGAGAAACCGATAAATCGCGCGGGGGCCTCGGCGATCGCCGGGGAATTTTCGGCGCGACTCTCGCGACTATTTATTTATGCAAACGAGCCGAGCTACTCGCGCTTATTTACAACGGTAATAACAATTTCGAGGCCCGAAAGGCGCCTGGGTGGCCACAGACCGACGCCGGAGAGGAGTAAGTCGTGCACGCAACGATGTTGTAAATTGACGCGTTTACCGATAAACCGGCGTGTTGTGAATGAACTGCGAATTAATCGGAGACGGGCCCGCCGGCTATGACACCGTAAACGACCGAGGAATGTGTTTTATTCAAATTACGGTACCGGTAGCCGGTGATCAACCGGCTATCTTTATCAGCCGATCGGCCGAGATCACCGTGATCCACGGAAAATTATATGTCGCGTGAGAATTTCTGAAAAACACACTCGGATCGTACGAGGTGATGGACGACCGTTTGGATGCTCACGGGATTAAATTAAGCCAGTGAAATTGCTTCATTCGATCGAGTGCTCTGGATTTTCGACCGTAGGATGGTGAAACGTTGATTCGGTGACGAAATGAATTTGAGTGTCCGAGCCTAGAGTGGTGATTTGAATTCGTGCCACATGAACGGTCTCCTGGACCAAACGAGTTCTAATCCGTATTTTATTGTGCGGCATGCGGACGCTTTAGGTGACACCGGAGTAAATAATTTTAGAAATATTAGAATTATATTTTTATTGTGTATTTTATGAGATAAACATGTCCTAACTGGAAAATGTACACAAAATAAAGAATGTCAGGAGGTACTAATTTATTTGTATGTCACTGGTTGGTTTGTGAGATCGTGCGTTGCCACTGGAGGGTTAAATACGTTGAGCGACACAGTGAAAATGGCTGTGCATGGTCGGACGTACTTTAACTTGTTTTTCTTGCACGAAGAGATCTGTCAGTGCAGCGAGTGTTAATCAGTGAGCTTTTGCAAACTGGTAAACATTTCAATATCGAAGCTACCGATGTGTGGTTTTAGGCATAGACGGTTCATAGTTTACGAGATATTCAATGTTAATGCTTTTACCTTTTTGATATGGTTGAGCGAAACACCTACAGTCAGATGACAGCGCCTCGCAGATGATAAAGTTCATGCGTTCAGTTTTTTGGAAGTCCAAATGTATTATATGCATTTTTCTGAATTAGAACTCAATGTATCGCACAATGCGTTTTCGACACCACTTGATCAAAGAATGTATTCCATAATGAATCTATGAGTTGTTTCAAATGGATCGCAACACTAAACTTGTCAGGACATTTTGGTAGAAGTCAGCAAGTGATTCCAAACTTCTGGCCGGTGGTGGATATTATTAAAAATGTTTCACATTTCTAGTATTATGGGCATTAACGCTCCAGTGGTGGCACCCTCTTTTGTACCGGCAGGGGTGGCACCGGGTCTCTCAGACCCAGCGTTGCTTTTATTGATTTCTTTTGTGTTTACTGGCATTTATTTTTAGTTTCAAGGTAGATATATATATCTTCACTGAACAATTTCAATGAGGAGAGAACAAAAAATTAATATTTAATTAGAAAAATGAAAACACTGCAAAAACGAATTCGAGTCCTTGGGCAGCTCAGACCCGACATCACCACTTGTGGGATGAAGACGTAATTAGTGCCAAGAAATAATTTAAATCATTTCTATTTAAGCATCGATATCATACAAACACTTAATATAACATAACAAACCAACATATTGTTAATCAAGTGCATACGTACTCAACAATATTCAATGACGATTTTCTCAAAAGCAAACTATCATATCCAAAAACTTTATACTACAATTTCGATGTAATTTTTATATGAGGAATAAGCTTCTTCTCGGTTGTATCACGATTACTGGGACACCACTTACAGCGTTCGATCGATGTTATTTCGAGATAGGTAGGTGATACGTGTTCGGATATACCTTTGCATGTCTCCGCGCATTTACAGGTTCATTTCGGGGCGACCAGGCCCACCGAAACGTTCGTATTTACGCGTGGATGAATGGCGATGCTTCGGGAAACGTGAGGCGCATATTTAGCCGGCCGATTACCACCAGGAAGTTCTGGGCCCTTGGGTGGTCGTGGCCGAGCACAGGGCTCGAAATACTGATAAACGCTTGGAAACGAACCTTTATGAATCGGTAAAAATCTCCGACCTTCGAGATTTAATTGTTTCTTTTATTGGATGCCACATTTTGGGGATTTATAGATCCAAGCTCTGTGCAATCTGCATAGTTCAGGTGTTTATTAAACCATAGACGCACCTTTTTTTTCTAGATCGGCCTCAGAAACACATTTCTTTTTAAATGTCCCTTTGTTGGTACAAGATGACTGCTATAGCCGTCATATGCCGGCGCATCAACAAAAATCTGACGGCTATAGCCGTCATTTCTGGCAGTGGGTTAAGAAGTATCATCACCCTGATGATGAGTATTGAATAAATAATCGAGTCCTGGTGTTCTATATATATTAATTCTAAAATGTAATTCCACGAGGCGAAGATCTGCAGGTTGAAATGACTGTTTTCTAAAACTGCGGTCGCACAATGCCTTATTCTCACACAACATAACACAAAACTTGTTAGACCAAGATACATTCCTATCTACACTAGAAAAATTAAATCAACAACAAATCAATAAAAGTTTCAATATTCATACATTCATGAAAACAATTCCAGACTCTTATCAGCATCAGTACACCTGAAGAGGCTAAATTAATCACCAAAAAAAAAATATAAATTATCTATTACATTCATATTTACCACAGATCAGTGAACACCTGACAAATTGGAAGCTGCCTTACCTGAAACAGAAACAAACGAAACGTTACACGAATGAAAGGCTTGACATTTGATATTTATAAATGAACAGTTTCTATCTCAAGACTGCAGTATGAAAACATCTGCCTCCTTAGTGTCAATTTTAGTGCGATTTCACGTGAAATGGCTCTTTTATACGCAGACGATTCGAGCAGAGTCGTTGCTCCGAGGCGTGAAGGATCACCGTGTTTTCAAAGCGTGGAAAGATAGTGATTTGCTGATCGGTGGAACAAACGCAGCCCTCGTAATAGGGGGTAAGCTGGCGAACGTTGTTTGGCCTCCGTGAAAAGATCGATAGCTATCGATGCATAATTTCACGGCTGAATGATATTGTGTTCTCGGTCGTAATCATCGATTCGCGTACCTCTTCTAAGAGAAATCCACGTTTTCTTCCCTCGACGACCTGCAGGTCCTCGGTTTCGCAACGCGATCGTTTCGATCGAGTCAAGGTTTCTGCATTTCCGACGACGACAACTCTTACTTTTAATATTCGACGAATATACATATGTTCGTTAAAAAAATTTATTTACGACGCCCCATGAAATTCAAGCAAGAATTAATGCCTTTAATCGTGCCGTGGCTCACGAACGCGCTGCCTTTCGTTAATAATATTAATAATTATGTTGATTTTATCGCAGAAATATTTTGTGGTGACGATAGATTAATGTACATGTACACTATAATGTACGCTACCGGCCAGAAGTTTGCGTACATGTGCCTGTGAGACAAATATTCTTAAATTCTGACCCTTCTTGTAGTTTTAATGTTTTATTTCTCTTTATATGATGTTTTATTTATTGGAATAATTTCTATAAAAATGTTATATAGACGTCCCACGTAACCACCTTTTTTCTTTATGAGTATTTTACACAATTTTGGCAGTCTTGATAGTAATTTTTGCAATTTTAATGTTTGTATGTTTTTTCGACTATTGTATAAAAGCTCTCATGAGTGTTTTTTTTTGCTTGGACATATATATAGTATAGGAGAATGGACGAGTTTCAATAAATATTGATGTCATAAAACCTACCCCTAATTTAATTTATATTAAGTCATTCCGTAACTAATATCATTTTTACATGTGACTTCGAAAGCAAATGAATTAACAATTGCTGGCATTTTTATTTGTCGAGACATTAACCACAGTCGTTAATCTATTCGTTCGACAACATAAATGGATCTTTGACTCCACCCTCAACAAATTTTTATTGTCTCAAGACAATTTGTTTCGAGTTGACTTTAGTATCACTGAATTTTGATCAAATAAAAAACTGTAGGTCCACGTGATAGGATAGCAGATCGCAAGTGCAACAACAGATGCAATGATTATGTTGCGTAAACGTTGATATGATATTTTCTCATTAAAATAGTATTTAGTTAACAGAATTGTCAGCTACACGTCTTTCTTACGATAATTTAATTCTTATGGAAAAATAGAAAATATTGTACACCTACCACACTCCACCATGTGCACAGTAAAATCTTTACTAAATAATATTGAAGGGCATATTTATATTTATTTAATATATATTATCTAAGGTAGAAAACATTATTTATAGGATAACCTGATAATAATCCAAAATTTTGGTCGATTGTAAAAATTTACAAATAGATCTATATCCAAATACATGAAAAAATAAAAAATACAGTTCTTTAACATTTACAGAATAAAATACAGTTCTGTTAAACTTTCATTTCTATAACTGCATTGACATAAGGAAAATGTATATATGCATAAACATCCACAGTCTATTTATGAGATTGTAAGGTCTACGATATTAGAAAGTTGAAATGAAAACTGCTGTAGATTTTTAACGAGCTTCAGTAGAATGGAATGAATGAAATAACATTAAGAGTGAGAGATATTTTAAAGAGCATGTCGACTAAAAAATATCGATGCCCGAGACGAGCTTGATTATATCCTCTTAACTGACGTAAGCCTCGGTGGATCGCGAAAACGATGACCAGCCTCGATGCTGTTCGCTCGTAAATGCATCATCGAGAAGTTTTTACACGCGCGATGCAACATGCCCTCGTAATCCGCGATAAAAATGTTCGCAAGAACTCGACGACCTGAAACTGGAAGACACTAGCTTCTAAGAAGTCCTTTTAACCAACGTAGGAGACAAACTTGAAAAAAACGTTGAAGAGAACAAATTAAATTGTTGAAGTTGCTCGTGCCATTGTCATTACTCCTGTGCAAGAACATAATGGACAGCAATAAGTGTTGAGGTTGATAAAAGGCGACACACAGATTTATGGCAAATCGCTTCTTTATACAGGGTGTACCACGTAACTGTCGCCACAATTTTTCAGGCACTTCCGATGATTTAACAAAAAAATGTTTGGAATAAACGTTAAGAAATTTCCAAAAAATTGTGTTTTTCGATAAAAACTCGAGGTCACCTTAGGTTTATCGAAAAAAACAATTTTTTGGAAATGTCTTATATTGCAGTTTGTAGCCGATTGAAAGCTCATTAACTTGTACTCCAAGCATTTTTTTGTCAGATTATCGGAAGTGTCTAAAAAATCGTGACGACAGTTACGTGCTACACCCTGTATGTATTTACGATGTCTAATTAAAACGCTTGTGCAGCTATAATTTTAACATTATCGATGAAAAAAACAAAGAAGAGAAGAGCATGGGCTAGAGAGTGGCTTTTAAGATGAAAAACGTTTTCTCTCGTATATTTGTTAAATGAAGTTCATATATCGTGTACCCCAAAAGATTTTCAAAATTATTTTCGCATGATTAACACGTGTTTCAAAGAACTCTTGAATCTCGCCCCTGAAAATAGCCTTCAACGACAGCATCGTAAATTTAAAACCGACTCTGCTATTTCCTAACAGAGGTATTGTCAACAATAGCCTTCAGACAATCGATATTGTCAATATTTCGTCAGTGTTAAAAATATTTTGGTTTTCATCAAACCACCTCATGAATATTTTAAATATTTACAACATGTCAATCTGTTCTCTCACACATACAATAATACTGATAATATACAGAGGCGGACGAAAGTATTCGTACAGTGAGGATATTATAAAAGACATAATTGTAACTTCTAAATGAATAACTTTATTTCAAAGAATTTTCTATAAAATTTAAAGTAATATTCAACATAAATATATATAAAAAAAAATAAAGTTAATATTCCATAATTTACCAATTTTAACAAGTTACAATTATCTCTTTTATAATTTTATTAACGTTATTATTTATAATTTTATTAACGTTATTATTATTATTTTTATAATTTTATTAACGTTATCATTGTACTTTCGACCGCCTCTGTATATTGTTCGTTTGACGGTCCCCTCACGTTCCACATTTTTGTTATAAATTTTTCCTAAATCGTTTGCAGACCTGCGTGTACATAAAATTCTTTTCTTATTTCTACACATAAAACTGCTGAAGTTTGATCATCTAACTTTGGAACAGCCTGTACACGCCTTTCGCAGCCAAAGGATCAATGCGAACGAGCGTCATCGGGTTGATCAAAATTCGTCCGTGGAGGATTTGTCGCGATCGGAGGTGGAATGCACGCGGAGAATCGTCTTCATGGTTGTCGGTGAAACAGCACGAGGGTGCGTTGCGTAAGACTGGCGCCAGGCCGTAATGCCGCGGGGCCCAGGGAATGACTCACCGGCCACGAAGAACACTGGCCGTGGCTGACCCACCTATCGCGCAACCGAGGGCCCGTCCAAGGTGCCTCGGAGACAGTTTGTGAGAGTGACTTGTTCGTCAGGACGATACGCACCGTATGGCTGACCCATTTTTTCACTCCAACGTCGTCGCTGCTGCTCCCCGTTCTTATCTCTCGCCTCTGGAAGGCCTCGCGCGAATAATCGCGTTGCAACTTTCTTCGTCCTCGCGTGCAACCCGGCATCGACCGCTCCGGTCACTCAGCCGGAGGACCTACGGCTTCGGGTGGGCCCTGCGACGCCGACCCAACCACTGAAGACGGTCAACCATCTTGATCCTGCCCAGAGTAGCTTCCCTTTGAGGATAGTCAGCGTTTTCACACCGTGGGCCGTACAGAATTGTCCGACAGTCTGAAATAGCATTCGAGACCGAGAATTTTCAGCCTGCCGAGCTAGAACAAGTTGTCATCACCTCCTCCAGCACGATATTTACAGTAGGTGATGACTAGACTGCGGATGTTTATGCAGTTTAATACATTCAATTTGGTGAACAATGGACATTTAATAACTTAACGAAATAAAAGTTACATATACTGAACATTTCAAGGTGCAAATGCAGTCTTATTGAAGTTTCATTTATTTAATCGCATTAACCTAGGAAGTATGAAAATCTAAAAATGTATATTTGCATAAACATCCGCAGTCTGGTGATGACAATTTGTCCTAGCCCGGCAGGCTGAAAGTTCTCGGTTCCGAACGCTGTTTCAGACTACCGGGCGGTTCTGTATATTATGGTACAAGTGGGACGAAAATAAGGCGAAATTGTTTCGAAAAACATTTTCCAGAAAAGTGAGTTTGATAGTCGATCGAGTACGCGCGCGATTGACTGATTTCTGGGGTTATTGGTTGCACTAGAAACAGCTACTATGGTTGTTTCTGTGTACTATACAATGTTAGACCTTGTTTACTATCCGGATTATCGCTCGTACATCATTTGATTTATTTTGAGCCATAGAATCTCCTTCACTCCACTTGTACCACGATTTAAGGACCAGAGTGTATGTATAGTTGTGGTTATATTCCTTTTGTATAAACATTTATAAACTTTGACAGTTTCAGGTAATTCAGTGTAGCGATGATTAAACGAAAGACTCAGAAGGTGTGAAAGATACCAAATCACAGTATTAATAAAAAAGAGATTGCGTCAGTGGATACACGTGGTCCTTCCACTGCTGACATTCACATCTCGTGTTATGAAATAACGATAAAAATATGTCCAATCGCTTTTTCTGATTCCACTGAACTCTACAATATCCACCAGGCCAATAAAATAAAAGCAAGCTTGTTGAGGATGAATAATGCAGAATGCTGTAGGCGTTATTTCTCTTGTAATTGTAGCAATTGGATTAGACCGCCTTTCATTCGATTGTTCCAGCATGCCTTTCTTTCCTTCTACATGCGTTCGTAACCTTTCGATTCTCCAGCTCGCTTTTTTTTTAAATTGTTTAGTGAAATATCAAGATGTAACAAAAATACTGGGGCGATAAACAACACAACACATTATTTATAAATATACGCGATAAATTGAATGGCCTACTTAAAGGATTCTCTAAGAATCAGTCATATTTCATTGCAATTTTGGGTACCTACGATGATTTTATATGAACATATCGTGGGTTCGGCACTATACCTAGATAACTCGTGGATTCAGTGTTATAATTAATTAATAAGTTAAATTTTTATGAAAACTGTCCTTAGGGATCCACTATGGACTTTTTAACTAGATTCATTATACAAATATGATGTACAATACATTGCAAATAACCAATAAACCAGTAAACGTGGTTATCTCAAAACAGCAAATTTTCAGTTATCTAGTTGTACCACTAGACCTACGATACACAGTGACTCACGAAATTGTTCACAAATTTCCATAATTACTTTCCTTCCTTAATTCTAACACCACCAACCAACTGCAAATGTTTCAAGTGCAATCGAAATGTTGTCTGCTAAAGACACCATATCCTCGCTTAAAATAAAACAGTCTTAAAAAAGTGTTACATAGAAGAATGTTGAGTTACACTGTATTTGTTTGAGTTTCAGATCACACATGCCTGAAAATACTGTTATTTTAACCACACCAGACGCGTATGTAATGCAGAAGCCTGACGGAGCAATCCTCGCTTTTCTCGCCACGTGCTCTTCACTTTCACACATCTCGCTCGCATGTACTCTCCGAAATGAACCGCTGACATGCAAAAAAGCTCGAGGAAAAGTATCATTCTCGATTGTAACGCGGCGGCGGGAAAGTTTCCACGGGCCCCGTTAGGTGAAATTCCGTGGATTGCGTAACGGCGCGGGCGAAAAGAAATCGGCGCGGGGCCAGAACTAATAAAAGGGCGGCGGGGACGATCAGCACAGAAGCCGAAAACGCCGACGGGGGGCTTTATTACGGCCGGGCAGGATATAAAACTCCGAGTTACAAGGCTGCGCTGGCAAAACAGCCACGGAGCCGGTCCACCGCGACCAGATCGCGACCGGCTGGCTACTTTCTTTCTCGGTCGCGGCATCACGACCGGCCTGACCTAAATGATCGCCGAATGCTCGTTCCAGCTACGCTTTTATACCAAACGCTCACCGTGCTCCGCGATCTTTTGTTTCTCTTACACGTTCGAACGCATTTCAAGTCTAAACGCTGGATACCGTCAACGCATTGGCGATCATTAAAGCTTTGATAACATTTGCTGTTGCAACGGAGATTTTAGTGATACACGATTATCGTGGAATCTGCAACAATCTACTTTTTCGAACGTTCATTTCAAGTCTAAACGCTGGATACCGTCAACGCATTGGCGATCATTAAAGCTTTGGTAACATTTGTTGTTACAACGGAGATTTTAGTGATACACGATTATCGTGGAATCTGCAACAATCTACTTTTTCGAACGTTCATTTCAAGTCTAAACGCTGGATACCGTCAAAGCATTGGCGATCATTAAAGCTTTGGTAACATTTGTTGTTACAACGGAGATTTTAGTGATACTCTATTATCGTGGAATCTGCAACAACCTACATTTTTGAACGTTCATTTCAAGTCTAAACGCTGGATACCGCCAACGCATTGGCGATCATTAAAGCTTTGATAACATTTGCTGTTGCAACGGAGATTTTAGTGATACACTATTATCGTGGAATCTGCATGAATCTACATTTTCGAACGTTCACTTCAAGTCTAAACGCTGGATACCGTCAACGCATTGGCGATCATTAAAGCTTTGACAACATTTACTGTTGCAACGGAGATTTTAGTGATACAAGATTATCGTGGAATCTGCAACAATCAACATTTTCGAACGTTCATTTCAAGTCAAAACGCGGAAGAGATATTGTTGGCGCATTGACGATCGTTAAACCTTGCTGATTTTTCCTGTGTCGATAGCGATTTAGTGATGCACGATTACGGTAGAATATGCAATAATCTGCACACTCGAACGCGTATCAGTCCAAGTCAAAACACTGACTGGATGGTGTTGACACACACGCGATTGCTAAAGCTTTGCTAATATTATCTGTGTCAACGGCGATTTTAGTGATACACGATTATTATGGAATATGCAGTAAACTGCAGGTTCGAACGCGTACCATTTGAACCAAAGAGATATTATTAAGACAGTGATGATCGATTAAGCTTCGTTAATTTGTACTGTGTCAAAGGCGGTTTTAGTGATATACAATTACTGTAGAACGCGAGCAATTACCTCCTACACGGTTGAACGTGTCATTTCAAATCAAATTGATATTCTATTCGACATCGAACCAATATTAATAATTCGATATTCGACATAGAAATGCCGAAACTTGACAAGGGCTAATTAGTTAGAGAGCAAAGCGAAAATTTACCCTGGTGTAGTCAGTGTGAAACAGATACACTGTTTAAAAAGTATAATCTTCAAAATTCGAATGTAGACACATATTGCTCGACAGCTCCAGCTTGGGATCTAAAACCGTGACATTCAAAAAGTTTACTACACTGATGAAGAATCACTGATAAAATTGTCTACCGATGAGCTGCAACATACAGCTACTCCCAAATGGGGCGTACGCTGTTTAAAAAGTATAATCATCTCGGAAATTCGAATAGAGACAAATGTTGCCTGACGACTCAAGCTTGGGCCAGGTTACTGATAAGTCTTGTCATTGAACAGTATTATTTTACTTCGCATCACTTAAAAATTCATCAGGGAAACGTATCATGAAAATTTGTTACCGTTTAATTAATCTCGCCATCAAGGTACAAAGCTTGAGTTGCCAGGCAACAACACTGTACATTTCCTAAATCTCACAAACATGTTTCGTAACGATGCAAGTGTTGTCCATGACCCAACTCAATCACAGCAGCAGCTGCAAAAATTCAGATTTACTGTAGACGTGCATACCATCGAACGTAATTCTCTGACGAGTCAAACTTCCAGAAAAACGTAAGCACGACAGAGATGCAGGGAAGAGAATTACGGTAACGTGACTTCGAACTGCATAAGCCGGTAATGATACTTCAGAAGTTCCTTCAGAAGAACCTTCGAAGTAACGGAGAGGCAAAGATTCCTGTTCAGCTAATGATTGGTTTAATTGCATGTCCCTGCGCATAAAGTACGGGCTTCTTCTACAGTGATCTCTCTAGAACGGAAGGACTGGCGATATCGTTTGACCTTTTTGCAGACTGATATCACAAAATAGTGTACATAATTGAATTGACTAATTACAGTAATTTGTAAGATATTTATGTTTCAATCCCCTGAGATCTACTTCGCTTGATTTTGGATTTAACATCTTATACTGAAATCAAATTGATACGATTTTCTTATTAAGTACATTTATTTAATACAAATTCGTAGTTATTATGCAACAAATTGGAAGCATTCAGAAGTTTCTGAAAATAATAACAGGCATATGCACGATCCTTAGGTGTTAAGATTCCTTGTCAACAATATTTGCATTTAATACGTTCACCGTCACTGTTGATCACTCTTAATGTCTAAAACACATAATTGTTTACACGTCCAAAATTATGCCTAAATAAAGTAATAGTAGAAAGGCTTGTAATATTGCAAAGTCGTCTCTTCAGTGCACAGAGTAGAAATAAAATGGTTCCATCCGTAAATTTGTGTATGATTTATATGTATGTTGGGTCTAAAAAATTTCATCAACATTTTATCGAAAAAGGTTCGAGTTGCTACTTCCCTATAGCGAAAAAACCTTCGACTATAAAGTGTCAATATTTACTGTATTTTTACATTATGCAAGACCCACTCTTGATTGAGAGTCACCTCTCGAGTGTAAAGGATCTGTGTTTATAAAACAGTCATTTGTTAATCACCATTCGAGTTGCTGCATTGAACGAAATGGCAACCGAGAGTCACTTCTCGAATGCCAAAGGTGAAAATGAAATGATTTAAAACTGTAGAAATTATTTAAAAATCGAGTTGAAAAACTGTGAAAGTACTGAAAGAAGAATACGAAAAATAATCTTTAATCAGTCGATAATTAAAAATGAGAGCAATTATTCGATTACTCACGCTTCAAGTCACATTTAAAAACATCAGTCATGGAACGACCCGATAATTTTCCATGCAGATTCATGGGGCGCTCGATTTTCCTCGATCGAAAGCTCATCCTCGACGAAATTGAAAGCATCCTGATAATGGATCGCGCGTGTTCAGGGCTCTCTTAGAGAAACACGAACGCGATAATATTAATCACGGTTCCTCCTCGCGGAACGATGGATTATTACGGCGGAGGAGTAATCTACTAGCACGCATGCGCGATCGATCATTCTCCGGCGCTCGGTAATGCCATTGTCGAGCATGACTAATTGCCAGAGTGACCGAGTACCACGCTTGCCAATTGTAATTAACCGTCCCCGGAGGATTCGTCCCTTCGAGGGACGGCCGGAAGATCGAGGCTCGGGTCGAAGAAAAATCACGAATTCTCGCTCGACCTCTCGCAATCACGGATCATCGAGGGTCGACGGTGAATTTCCATCGCGAATCGGATTTGCACGCTCGAATTTCCAATCTCTTCCACGTAATTCACGGAATTTATCGCCGCGTTCAGTTTGTGCAACGGTATCCCCGTACGAGTGTATTCGAATCGAAATTACGTCGGGAGTGGAATTAATGCGGCCGGTATCAGCATTCCGATCGAATGTCCGTGGAGAAGGATGTGGGGGATGTTTCATAACGCGAGACACGATTCGCTGGACTGTAATGAAACTGGCGAGAGGAATCAGGCTACTGTTTTGCATATTTCAGCGATTTTTGTAACTTTGTAACTACACTGCAATCCACAAGTATCAGCATACTTGCAAATTTTGTCGAATATGTGATATTTTACCCAATTCTTATACTTCGACTGTTTTATATTAGATTGAGCACACCCGTAGTTTTAAACCTTTTAGTGCGTTAGAAGCTTTCATGTACCGCCCAGAAATACCTTGGAAAATATGCACTTCTGAAGACATTTATTAAAATTAACATATTTTTCTTAAAAATAAAGATACGTTTATCACGAATTTGATAAGTGTCCTAATACTTATAGAGAGCAATGTATACCTATTTCCAGCGGAGGGGTTAGAATGTCGTCGTTGCAGTTGGTTTTTTAACTGATCTGAATTTACAATCTTCCTTCTCTTTTATACACATTTTCGAAGCTGCGAATTTACACAATTTACCAATCATAGCTTCGTTACAGTTGCTGTCAGACGCAGGCCGAGGCAGGCAGGCGCTGGACGCATCGATTTCCTGTTTTAATTGAATCGATGAGTCGAAGAACGGTACAAGTCCAAAATTGGCCATTTCCATTCTCAAACCTAAATATAAAATGTATAGAATTACATGTTGGGTCCAAAAACAGTGCAGAAAAAGTACCCTATACTCGCGTTTCAGTGGTCCCTTCAATTTAATGACGGTAGAAACAGTATCTGAAAGGGATTTGTATTGTTTCAACAATCTTATTAACAATCACTTTTCCTGGAATAATTTCTACTTCAATTATGTTTAAAGCAAGTTGATAAATGTTTTTTTACTACTGTATTATATTTTACACATCCTGGCTAAAAAGTGGCTTGAGTTGAAAAGCAGTACAAGTCGAATCGCTTTATTTTAATTATTGAAAATTAATGAACAACGTTTAACCATAATTAGACATATATGATCGTTCATCTGGGTCAGCATACCTGTATTTAAATTGGAACAACGCTATAAAATCAATGGCGTTGATGATATACGAAAAGTGACACTATTTTTCCAAATATCTTAAAACGTGGTTTTTGTACTTGTACCGTTCTTCAACTATCCGATTCAATTAAAACTTCCGATCTCTAATACCTAAAAAATAACAAACATCTACGCTCATAAGCTCAAGGAGATAATGGTATTTGCCTTTCCACGCTTCCGAGGCACGACAAGCTCCTCAAAAAGAAAAAACATCCCCTAAGGTTGGCATACGAAGGTGATTACCCCGGTCGGCACGGCGGCACGCGCGTCGATAGCTCGTAGAAACTCCGTGACCCTAGGAAGTCGCGCGCGTGACGGGCAAAAGGCTACCAAAGGTCTCGAGCGAGCATCTCCGGGGTGTCGTTAGAGGAAAGGTGATCGATAGTCGAGATGACGCGAGTCGCGCGTCGCGTAGGCGATGCCCGACAGCGGAGAGAGAGAATCCTCGCAAGAAGCGTCCCCTTTAATTAGCGTATAATACGCGGGTGACGCGGCGTGACTAACCGATGGATCGTGCGTCGAAAGTACCGGTGCTAACGAATACAACGGCATGGTTGGCACCGATGCACGCCGACACGGAAAATTACAAAAATCGATGATTGGCGAGAGGCCGCTCGATCGTCGTCCGTGGCCGCTCGGGTAGCCGGGCAAAAACTAACAAACGAGTTCCTCCTCTGCTACACGCGGCCGGCTCTGCCTCCTCTTCCACTCTCAACGATTCGTAAGCGATCCTCGTAGCGACCGTTCGACGCCGCCGGCCAGAACCACTCGAAAATACAGCACAACCCGGTGGAACCATCGACCTTCCCATCGTAAACTCTCTTCCGGGCTCGCCGATAACGATCCGCCGCGTCTGTTCCAGTTCAGACGGGCTCGGAACAGAATTGTCTCACGTCCGCTCGACGTGTTGGTAAATAATAAAATATCCCCATCGCAAGTGTAACAGTTGTTAGATATCTCCAGAATGTTTCCAATTAAGCTTGCAAAGCCAAGGCGTGTTCCGAGGTCCCCACAAATGGAATCAGTGACGGTCCTCGAGGATCTATCAGACCCATGCCTCTCCAAAGGAAACTCTGTACCCTCTTTAAGAGATGGATGGTTCTTCCTATGCTTTTTGACGACCGATTTTCCTCAGACCTCGAGCGCAGCACATTTTCCTGCATCTTATTCATTAAGCGACGATTATAAAACAAAGTAACTATTTATTAAATAAGTTTCATTTATGTTTCAATGGGATCCCAACAGAGTAACCAGGTTGTTGTGTGCCGGGTGATAAACACAGAGTGCCTAGGAGACTGAGAAAAACGGTACAGTGTTTCAGGGTTTTATAGCGGTTTTTTGACAGAGATGAAGATAAAGAGGGATAGATGGGTGTGGAGTGGAAATTAGAAATTCGTAAGCGATCTTTGCAGCGACCGTTCGACGCCGCCGGCCAGAGCCACTCGAAAATACAGCACAACCCGGTACCATCGACCTTTCCATCGTAAACCCTCTTCCGGGTTCACCGATAAGGATACGCTGCGCCTGTTGCAGTTAACCCTCCACAGGATGTTCAAAAAGAGGATTCAGGACTTTAAGTGCAGATAGTGTAGGATTTATTTAGAATAAACCTCATGTCAGTGGGATGTGATTGCGAGGAAAGCAGATTAACGGTGCGAAGCACAAGGTGCCTGATTAGTGGCAGTTTAATTGAACTATATGTATAGCCTGTATCATTTTAATGAATCCACGCAATTATCTCTCGAAATATTCGTTGCTGGAAAAAATATTTCAAATAGAACTTACTCTGTTTCGAAGGGGACATCTTATGGTGGACACAAGCCTTGTTTAGGTGGAAAAGCCTCCGAAATTTCAAGGTGACCTTCGTTTTTTTAACTGGAACTATATGTTTTCGTTCGGCTACTCGTGTAGCCCATTTCACGACGAATTCATTGACCTATGATGTATTGGTCTTTGAAGGCCATTCAAGATCGACCTTAGCCCTCAGTCTTTAATCACGAGTCAATGCAGTCGGCGTCACGAATTTCAGAAATTCACAATCAGTGACCAGCTTGTTTCGAAGAGCCCCTTATCCTATCGACCCTCGTGAATCATGGTCCAAAGAGACCCGGTCCTCCAAATAATCATCCTCTACCAGTTCATCCCCCGTAAATTAATTTATCGCGAGGACACGATCGAGTCTCCATCCAAGCCGCACTTATTCATGTACAGAAGCTTTCTTCAGCTTCGTGAAAATTTCTCGAGGATCGTCGAGAATCGTTTGGCAGTCGCAGAGGATTAATCTTTTTAATCTGGACGTATCTCGGTACATAGTGGTTGAGGATGCGACGTGTACGGTTCGCCGACAGTTTTTCTGCGGAGCGGTTTCGTTCGGTATACGCCTTCGCGCGACGAGGAGGGACGGAAGACATGAGCCGAGCGGTCGATTTACTGGCCGACAGGAGCAACAGGAACCCAGCAAGGGAGAAAACTCCTGGAGGTTATTGTACCGATTGATTTTGTTGCCGGGAACTTTCTTCTGCCGGCGAGCGGCGCCTTTAGAAAATCTTGGAATCTTTTACTCGATCGCCAGACAATAAGACTTCATCCTAACTACATAGGGAGTTTTTTCTTTCAAACCTCAAAGCGTCTTTTCTACGGTATTTTTCTATAGACGCGCTGAAATTCATGGTGACGTCGGGAAGGAGATGGCTATACGCTTCTAAGGGTGAAATTATTGAAATATATTAACCCTTTTGGGATGAATGCCGATGAATGAGAGCGGCATGGCTAACAAGGAGAGGTTTATCGGTGTGGAATGAGTTAATCGATGAGCTCTTGCACACTGGTAGATATTGAGACACCGAAGCTATTGATGTAGTCTTAGGTGTAGATGGTTTACAAGACATTTAGGGTTAGTTTCGATAGTGTTTAACAGCAGTAGTGTAACAACTGATTTAAAGTGAAAGAGCATAGGGCAGTCGATTAGGCGCTAGGTTAAAATTCCAGGAGGAAAATGAGAAAAGGCATGATAAATTGACAGACGAAAAAGCTGTCAGAAAAATTGTTAAAGTGTAGAAAACATGTACTTCATATTGTAAAGACGTGGCAGATGGAGAACACACGAGAAGGAATATCTAAATTCAGATGAAAAAGATACTGTTCTTCAGGGACCTCAGCAAGAAAAGAAACACTCAGAGGCTACTGTCCCATCATAACAAATAAAATTGGCGATTTAACAAATTACATAAAAAATAGCAAATATGTCTACAATGTACAGTATTTGTTACGAATTGTGCTGAATATAGGTTCGAAATTACCACATAAACATTTAATATCGCTTGCAATAAAAAGTCTGAAACTGGCTACCAGGGAATTTCTAAATTTTTACTTCCACTGCAATCACTAAAACGCAATTTGCACCTAAATACTTCCTGCATAATAATATAGTTAATAATTTAAGTAACGTATAGCGAAACGAGTTGAGCACACATCGTTCGTGGGACATCGAAACCCTCAGAGGCCAGTGTCCCACCATAACAAATAAAACTGACAAATTAGTAAATTCCATCAACCGCAGCACATATAAGTCCAACGTATAGTACTTTTTATAAATTGTGTTGCATATAGATTCGAAATTACCACGTTAACAATTTCTATCGCACGCAATAAAATAACTGAAACAGGCTACCAGCGAATTTCTACACTTTTACACTTACTCTAACTACTGAAACATAATCTCCGCTCAAATAACCCCTCTGTAATAATACAGTTCATAATTTAAGCAACGCACGGCGAAACGAGTCAAACACGCGTCGTTCATGGGACATTCGAAAACATTTTATCGGCCGGTCCCGTGGTTTTTTACAGAATCCCGACCGGGCATCATATATTTTCATAATTTCCTCCATGCTATGAATTAGATAGAAACCGCGATTGCAGGTATCTAATGGAAAGTCCAGTTCGCCAGATCCATTAGAAGATAACGCTTCAAGTATTTTCGTCGATAACTCAGCTACCTGGTTACGTTGCCGCGCGTTCGATTTTCAGTGCATTCGATCACCGAATTAGAGAAACTATAGCCTGTCGGTATAAATCTTGCCGATAAGATACGCCTGGAACGAAACGACTCGCCGTTCGGAAGGATTTTAGAACACCATAGGAACGCTGGTGCGTCGACGTTGAGTAATTTCGAAATTTTACGAGCTACGAATACAAGTGGCAGAGAATTAAGGGGACAGAGAGTTGGCGTTCTATGAAAGAGTGTTAAAAACGTAATTGTGATTAGGAGAAATAGAATTCTATGAATGTACTTCATTATGGCTTTACTGATAGTACGTAGTTCGTCTATAGTGAAGATCTGTATTATTAGTAAACTGGATGTTTATGCAAATATACATTCTTAGACAAAAATACAAAACTGTATTTTGTTCAAGGAATGTTTGAAAAAAGTACTTTTTACTTTTTCGCATTTTTAAATGAGCGTTTTTCAGATATTTGGATATGTTAAATTTTATAAACACTCGCTGTCTAATTATTCGGCTATTCAAGGTCATAACTCCGTTTGCAAATTGATTCATCATTTTTTCAGAATATTTTCAATTTTTATGGAATCGTACTACAGCTTGTTTGATTTCCTCTTTCAGTCGAATATTTATTGTTATCATTCCTGAACTAAAAGAAATGTTATGTCAGTGTTAGTGAATCCTCAGACCCCTGATGAAGCTAGCTGCAATGCTGCAAAATGTTGGAAGCATTTTCCTACTGGACACGGCTTACACCCGAAAGCCTCAAACAGTATTATCTGTAAATGTTATATCATAGACAAGGAAATGACGTTGAGAGGCTCGATTTCTGTAGCCCTAGTCTAGGTAAGTGATACAAGCGTGTGCTAACACGGATAAGTTCAATGGCATCTCTGAAAACTTAGGAAAGTTTAATCGATTATCATTGACGATGCTGTTCGAGCAGGATGTGAACTGGTCCAGTTCAGAATATTTGCAACCTAACGATCCAAAAGAATATGAAAAATAAAGTTGACAGGTTTACCATGACCAGACAAGGGCGGGAAATTTAATATCACTGAAGTGGCCTTCGCACGGTCTATTCAGACTGCAAAATTAGAAAATCAGTACATACTAATAATTAAGTACCATAGAAAACTCTTTAAGAGACATGACATACAGTTTCCATAAATTATTCATTATTCATAAATTAATACAGCTGTTCCTGAAGGCTTCCAGCGCAGGCGTCCAGTCTAGGCTACTTTGACGAAACCAATTGAACTATAATACTTATTATATTCATATTTCGGCAGTTACTATTAACGAATGAAGTACATATAAAATAAATTGGTCGGCACTATAAAGTTCGAAGACATATATATATGAGTCCACCGCAATGGTCACTATGCTGTGGGCAGAACTAGCAAATTGTAAGTGTGCGTGACCCATGGCTGCAAGTTTTGTCCATTCTGGTTTGCTCGTTAAGATCACAGCCTTTTCCATCCATTTCATATTTAACACTCTGAGTGACGCGTCTCCCATATCTGGGTGACAGATAGATTCAATCATTCTTTGTTTGATCATGTAAAATATTGAAAATATATCTAATCAGCTCTAATTGAAGCAGTAAAAAATGATGAATGTTAGTGATATTATTGATTAAAAAAGGCAGAATTCATTGTTACATTCATTTTGTACAAAAATGAAGGAAGTTTGCCATTTTCAGCAAAGTGTTAAAAAGATTCCTCTCATTAAATTGTAATATTATTATTCCCTTCTTCAGACAATACCAAACTTTGTACATTTGTCGATTCTACTGACTTCGTTTACATTAAATTAATTCTCGTTACTCATCTTGCATTTACTTATTACAGACCCCACGCAACCTGCGTAGTTGTACTTTACTAATTTACACCACCTCGAACAAATATCATTAATTGAAAAACCTCTTTTCACGGTGTTCGGACGAGAAACACCGTCCGTAAAGAGCGCAAACACAAAACGAAGTGACACGATGTGCTCACAGAACCGCCGTTCGATGCGACGTCACGGAGTGAACTTTCAGACAAGTTTCTGAAGCGACACCCGTTAGATGGGATCTGGACGAGTATCGGTCGTCGATCCTCGGTGTCCCTGGCTCGTAAATTCAGAGGGGGTAGGCACTCGGTTAGAAAGCAACCGGTAAAGGGGAGTAGGTCTTTTTCTGCACGCATAACGACGAGGTACAGGGTCTGTTCTATCGAGTTTCACTTGCAAATCGATGCCTAAACTCCTGCGGACGTCTTCGTGGCGTACGCCGTCCTCGAGAGCAACCCGTCCGCGTCCTCGTGTTTCATCTCGTGCCTCGACGTTCGTTACGCCGTTGCCCACGGCTCTTCTCCGTCCGCTTCCACGATGCTTTACTGCCCTTCGTGGTCTTTTGATGTATCCCTTCGCTTCGTACACCCCGTGGACGCTTTTTTCCCCGGCGCTTTCGCCGCTTCTCGATTTACTGCGCGCCTCGCCTCGCCTCGCCTCGCCGCGCCGGCTCGCCGCGCAAGAAAAACGGGAATGCTCGCGGAATACTCGAGGCCGGGATATCGATTGATTCATTTCACGGGTTCCCTTCGACCCGAGATCGATCGTGGGACAACCGAGACTCTTCTCGCCGCGGGAGCCCGCGAAATTGTCCGGCTTTTTAGAATTCTTTCCGTCCTTCGCTGCTCCGGCCTGATGGACGCTCCGTTCGTCGTCGTCGGGTTCATCGAAGACGCACATCGCCGATCATAATTGTTTGAACGATACCAAGTTTGTGTCTGGTGGATTGTGTACATTTTTCAGTATGCGTGATATACAATATGTGTGTAGATTACATGTAAATTTTACTGAATGTAGAGGTCTTCTTATTGACATGAAATCGTGCGACGATGTATACTTCTTTCTGTCGTATCATGTACAAGAGTTACGTCGTTTTAGGGTTCCAATAAATTAAGTTGATCTTTTATTAATTTCTGTTAATCCGTTGGTAGACATGTTTTCAGCCATAACGGGATCACTCAAACTAAGAGTCTCGAACAGTCTCAATAAAAATTTTATTTGAGAAGCAATGTTGAATATGTTATCATGTTATAATTTAATATGTAAGATCATAATAACAAAACATTTGTACTAATACATATGCTTCGCAGTAACTATAACGATGATGTTTCTCGATGGGTCGAAGCTTTACGAACAGTACTGTATATGATTGTGAACTTCGAAAGGGGAATCGCAGACATTGTTTTTAATATCTACGGTTCCTCTTGATGTCTGAGAGCAGATGCAAACAGCATGACTTTAAAATTTGGGAAATTGAGTCCCATGAGATCGCCTAAATGAAGCATGCATTCCTATGTTCCTACAATTTTAATAGTGTATTTTTTTCTGAGGTTATACGAGTTGTTTATTCAGGTACCTGCACAACAATTGACATTAAAGTACTCTAGATATTGCCAATGGATTGCTAATTACATTATAAAATCACTGTCGATACTGCAAGTGTCGACTGTTTTTAAAAACCCAAGTACTTCTGGACTCCTTTGCAGCAGAATGTGATCATCTTATCAGGTGAAATATTAATAGATAATTTTTGCAAAGATCGTTCAGGCTTCTGTTTTTCACTACTTCAAACCTCTTTCTTTTCTTCAAACCTGTTAGCTATCAACACTACCGAGGGGGAGTAAACATTGGGCTCACTGCAAGAGCACGATTCTTTAGTTAATAATAAATGGAAGACGTTATCTCGCCAGGAGGAGATTCGAGACGACCGCATCACGCTACTTTACAGTTATAAAATAAAGTATTGTATCTTACAATTAGTGTTCATTGGTAATCGTGAACAAGCTACCAAAAAAACCCGTTCCCAGACCCGTAACAAACTTAAAAAGGCCCGGATAATTTACTTAACAATTGGTCCAACACGTATCGCGACAACACGAGCGACCAGAGTCCAATCGTTTCTCTCGCGTGTTCGATATCAGCTCCCCTGTCGCGGTCTCTAATTTGCTTATCAGTCGGAAGGAAAGCGTCTGAAGGTTGCCGCCGGCGAAAAAGCGTCGCCGCGAATTAATAAGGCCTCCTCGACGCCTTGGATAAGATACGATTGTGGTACACAGCCAGGTATAAGCTGAAAGTGCAACGACACTTCGCCATCTACTGTCCTGCGAGCTTTGCAGTGTGTCCATTGTTAACGCTCCTGTAGGTCAACACGGTAGCTGCTGGTCAGGAAAGCTCCTCCATGTTATAGTAATTACTCAGCGCTGGTTGCACTAATTTGTCACTGCGAACGTTTCAAAGAGCCGTGATGAAGTTTCGAGTGCTATTGTTTAACCTGTTAACTGGGGAAAACGATTTAACTCGTCCTGTGAAAATTGCTCCGCTATAATCAAGGCGCCTGTTAATTGTTCTCACAGCATTTGCTGATGAATATTTAATCTAGTTGATCGAAGAAGACGATTTAACGTGTCAGTTGAAAGTATCCTTGTGATGGACAAGATAATTTCCCTTATATTTATTCGTTCTTAAATACAAACAATAGGCACTCCTAATTACAGAATGACTCGGTGAATTAATTAATTGTTGACTGACTGACTACTCGATATCGATCGGTATTTATTATCACACATACGTAAGTACAAGTACATGTATCTAGAGGTCTCTGTTCGTGATGTCTCACTGCTATTCGGTGGTGAGACTTGTGCTGGACAACAGGGATGCTTCCAGAATTCTAAAAACTACCCTTAAATTTTTAACACCGCTTATTATATGCAATTTAATTTTCAAGCGACTTGCTGTACATCTGATGAGCATGTCGCCTATGTTTGAGAATATTTTCATTAATAGCGTCGACAGTGCTGTGGCTAACAAAGAACACCCTCCCTCAGGTGTTGATGAGCTAGCACGTTGTAAGACGAAGCAAACTAGCACAGAAAATAGAGACAGCGTTCGTCTAAAGAAGGAACGGCCTTGTAAAGCCCAGATCTGATGTCCTAACTCTATCATCCCACAATTGTTGATTATTTAAAGAGTACCTGATGCTCCATGAGGAAGATCTGGTGTCCAAGAATGCTAGCACAGAGAGACAGAGCGTTCCACTAGACAAACAAAAACGTTGAAAAGCCTAGATTCGTTGTCCCAACTCTATCATATCGCAATTGTTGATAATTTAAAGATTATTATACGATTATTTACTCGACGTTCCACGAGGAAGATCTGGTGTCCAGGAAAGCTAGCACATAGAGACAGAGCGTTCAACTGGACAAACAACAACCTTGAAAAGCCTAGATTCGTTGTCCCAACTCTATCATACCGCAATTGTTGATAATTTAAAGATTATTATACGATTATTTACTCGACGTTCCACGAGGAAGATCTGGTGTCCAAGGAAGCTAGCACATAGAGACAGAGCGTTCGACTGGACAAACAACAACCTTGAAAAACCTAGATTCGCTGTCCCAACTCTATCATCCCCAAATGTCGATTATTTCAAGAGTAGCCGATGTTCCATGAGGAAGATCTGGTGGCGAAGAAAGCGAGCACAGAGAGAGAGCATGAGAAAAGTAACGACATTGGTCGGACTCCCCGGAGGGCAACCGAGCCACCTCGTGTATCGGTACGCGAGGACGAGGAACGAGTCATCGAGGTAGCCGATTCCTGGTAGGGCCGGACAAGACGTGCCTCGAGAGACAACTAACCGGCAGTGCTATGCCGTCTGGACCAGCTCCTCCTCGATATGACGCTTTGTCCCTTGTTTCGTCCTCTCTCTTTCTCTCTCTGTCTCTCTCCGTCCGATCCATCGGCTCGCAGCAGACTGGCAGGCAGCTACGCTGTCAGAAAAAGATGATCCTCCGTTGCACGTGCAGATAGCAAATCACGGCAACCTTGCTCGACTCGGTCGGCTATCGGGGAACTGTTCGCGCGATCTCGCGAAAATGAACGCTCGTGTCGACGCTCGTCCAGGTCAACGCGGATCTCGGACAGCTCTTATGTTCGTACGGTTAGGTTTTACAGGACTGCGGTGGAATAGGTAATTCAGTTAACGCGTCGTCAGAAGGGAGATGCCACTAATTGGTCTGACACGTTTTATGATATTCTTGTTAAATTGTGTTGGCATTGGAATTTTAACGATGTGGGCAATTTTGTGGGTGTTAATTGTTGTTTGCTGCAATTGTAGTTGATGCGTAGGTCACTGGCGACTTAATTGAATAACTATTGTTTTCATGTACTTCTGAAAAAACATTAAGAATCCAATAATAATATAAAATACAATTTAGACGATCACATAATTAAAAAATAGTTTGCTTCATGATTTGTGTTAAAAAGAGCAGATTATAGTGCGTCTGACTAGGTACGGCAGCTTTCACTTAAAGCGTCCATAACCGATTTTAGTTTTCTATTCTATTTCTCTAAATAACAGTCTATTTTTGCAATACTCTGCCACAGCACTTTCCTGTAATTTAAAAAATGATTATTATCTTCTGTCTGATGAAAAATGTTTTCTTTTAAGCACGTACTCTTAGAAATAAAAATATGGAGTATCCTATGATGTAGTTGTATTTATCTATTATTATTTTTGTACCGAAATCGATTGAAATTTTATCAGAATTAATAATATATTCTTTTTATAGGATGAACCGTTTCTATGTCAAATTAATACAGTTGATAGAGTGCTAAAATATTTTATAACACATATTTTCTTAGAAATTAGATCGCATTTAGTTATTTGAAGTACGGCGATGCGTAACGACTTGTTTATCACTGTACAATATTTGTGCGCATAAATGAAGGGGGTGGTTTGCCAAAAAAATGTATATTACCGACTATAATAATAGCAAAGTTGCACACTCTAGTAATTACATTACACGGACCACATGTAACGTTAATTTCTTGTTAGAATCATTTATTTCGACAATATTTAGACGACAGTCAAAATGTGAGCCCCTTGCTGCCTGTCACTGGAATTTATTATCCAAGTGCTGTAAGGGGAGATGCAGGAAGAATATTTGTGGACACGTACACTATGCTTCAAATAATTCTCTGAAAGTCAAAGGTCCTGCAATATAAAATTTTTATCAATCCACATTCAAATGGAATACATATTTACAACGCACAGGCCATAATCTGCAACACGAGTGTGGCTCGTTATAAGGGGTTAATAAGCTCTCCTATAAAGAAAGTATGTCATCCCGCAAAATCAGGTCCCCCTATGAAAACACCATCTACTAAGAACAATCTTCATTTACGATTCCTCGCTTTCAAACACATCCATCATCTTGCAACTACATCAGAACCGTAGGCGAAGCGACACGAACGCAGAGATTGCGTGACATTTCGCTGGAAAAGCTCGTCCCGTATCGTGAATCCATTTCGTAAGTCCCAAAGAAGAAATCGTTTAGGTACGATCACGGAGCGGATACGCGGCATTAGGCCCCCTCGATAATAGGCGTCTCTGGGAGCGGTTAGGTATCTACGATGACAGGTAGATCCGCTAATCGTTTGATACGACGCCATTACGGGCGACTGTCTGTCACCCTCGTTTGCTCGCTGACGAAACCGACTATGATAGCCGTAATCGCTTCTAACTGCTTGATGGCCGGTAAATGGATGATAATTGTGCTGGAGTGGCTCGCCGGGAGACAACCTTACAGGTGCTTCGTCATTCGTCGACGTCATGGACAAGCTTCTACTTCTTCCAGCCGGAGAGAGAGATCAGCCGAGGAAGCGGAAGACTCGCGTGCCTTTCGCACGGTCCTCCTACCTGGCGCCATTTCGGATTTTTTCGACGTTCAAGCATCATCTGTCACGATGATCGTCAGATTAAACCGCGGAGGTCCTAGAATTTCAGTTGTCACGAGTGCGAAGTAGAAATATTCCGTGTGGAACACTGCCGTCAAGAATCTAACTGTTGGGCTGAGTCATAAATAATATGCGAAATGTTTTGTTAAATTTATTTACAGGTAATTTTTTGCTGTTTCTGCAGGGACGATTATCGTTTAATATGAATACAAGTTAATAGTCTAGGTGAATCATTTTATTTTTTATTTTCTAGGGAGAATAATATTTATTACGTATCGGAAGTCATTTATGACTCAAGCTAATATATACGACTGTAGTAGGGACACGAAATATTGGCCATTCAAGGTTACTTTTCCGATCGTACATTGTAGACATATGTATATTTTTCATACGTTTGTTAATATGACAAGTCATCGACATAGTTTTGGAAGTTGACACGTTGACAGCCGTGGGGTCACCAGAGACTAGACCCTCAAATTTGATTTAATTAAATAACTATCGATTTTTATTAAATTCTGAGCAAATTTACAATTGAAACACTAATATAGGAACGCATATGCAATACTGAATGCTTAAACATTTTTTGCTTTTACGATTTATATAGGAAAGGGGAATTCATAGTGTGTCTGACTAGCGATGACTATTTTCACTGTGGCGTTCAACGTTTTAAATATGATGGATATGGCAGAGAGACTGTCCTGTAACTTTGAACATCCACTACTACCACTCTTTACTATAAATCGATAAACTCATGAAATACACAGCATTCATAAACATCAAGGCGTTCTTGATTACCTAAAAAACCTAAGACTTACAACATTTTAAGTTCTACCATTCGACAATACCCAACCTAAAGTAATTACATAAGAACAAAGTTATACCCTGTATATTATCCATACATTCTTCAATAACGACACAATAATAGTAATAACAATAATAATCAAATTTGGTGGTTTGGAACCCACTCAGAACTGTAGGTCCCCCGGCTATATTATAATGCACGTATAAATGATCGTAGCAGTCGGGACTGGGTTACTTGCAAGAAAGAAGAAGAAAAATGATCGAATCCTCAAAAACCAACACCGCAACCTAACACTGCCCACCCATTTCTCCCAATGCAAGAAAGAAGAAGCAAAATGATCGAATCCTCGAAAACCAACACCGCAACCTAACACTGCCCACCCATTTCTCCCAACTCCAAGAAATCACAGAATCCTCAAGTTGAAAGATTCTAACCCTAGTTACCCCCCTAGACTCCGGCAGACCGAAAACGCTGACCGGGCCGACAGGGCGTAGAATATTCCGGCCGGTCGGCTGATCTGTCAGCTGATCGCGCCAACGTATTTTTGTCAGCAGCTTCTTGCCGAGGGGGCCCTTTCCTCTGGTTGCACCACGAAGAAGCTTGGCCCCGCGTGTGTAGGTAAACGCGAGCGAAGCAGGAGGAAGGTTTTGCCCCTGGAGGAGGCAGAACCGTTCTTCTCCCGGTCCCCGTGTCGCGTTCGTCTCTCTTTTTCCGTCGGTCGGTGGCCAATGAATGCCGATCCACTGATGCGTCGTCGGCTGGTTTGACGAGGCCTGATGGATGCCCCTGGAATCCCGGGACTCCGGCCACGCAACGAGCAAAATCGCGGTTTAAATCGGCAACACGTGCGGTTAGATATTCCACGGGACCCGATACAAACGATCGCCGCCCCTATTGTGTGTATCGGGAATACACCTAACCGTTTCGATATAGCTGGAAATGCCGAGCGCTGCCGGAGCTGAAACCGATATCACTCGTCGTCGATCCGCCAGGACCTGGATTCCTGTCAAGACTGGTTCCCCCTGCACGCCGGGAATGCTGCTGCTCGCCTCGCTCTCGTGGAAACTGTACGCGACAACTCCTGCCATTTCGATGACGAACTTGCCACGTTTTCAAACTCAAGCTCCGTCGATTCTATCCTAAATTAACGCACTGACGATCGCAGGACTTTCGTGGACATTGGTCTAACTGCTGGATGCCCAGCGGCTTAACTTGAACTGCCATATCTTCTTTAATGTGGTTGATAAATGATATAATATGTAGAAATTATATTTATTGTGTCTATCTGTTAGAAATATGTCACAGTACATGTTTGTCCTGGTATCAATGCATCTTTCATGGTTTAAGCGGAGCAGTTGGGTGTTTGGCGCGATTTAGACAGTCACTCCACAGTATCGAGAGCGTCGCAGTGTAAGTATATGTTGAGGAAGTGTGTTTGAAAGATAGACATTATCTCTGTTTCAAATTAACTATGATGTTATTCAAAAACTCGTCACTATCTAAATGTTTTCACGAGTTTACTGTAATCTAATTTATTGCTGTATGCTCGTGTCAAGAGTACAAAATGACACGGTACAAAATGGTAGATCTACCCCAATAGGTGGCAACGTGTTAAGTTAACGTCTGGTGAAGTTCAATCTCGATTAAACCACTATGTTCCATTGTTTATTATAGGAAATTATTTCATTATTTCTCTGGTGTCACTCACTTTCATGCTCTGATAAGAAGATTGTGATGACCGAAGACTGTCTTAGCCTAGACAGTTTTATACGCAATTATTTGTTTCTACTGTATATTGTACCTGACAATGTGCGCATTGTTAACTTGACAGTATCAGACATGCCTAACAGCGTGGCCTTAAAATAATCTTGGACTCTTAAAATTTTCAATCAAATCTGAAACTTTCTGTCATCGAGAACCCAGGTTTCAGCGACACTGGAAGTCGCTAGAGCTTGCGATGACATTGAACCCGAATCCACTGAAAGTATATTTTATTGTAACAAATTAGACGAGAAGCGACCTTGATGCACCTACTTACGATGCCTATCGCTTGAACAGCTTGTACCCGCAACTTATCAACACCTTGCATTGCAACTCGATTATGATTTATGTAAATTCTCTGCTCCTTGTAAATACTAGCCTATCGATCCTAAAAGCTGCTTCCTGAATTCTAATGATAGATATAATAATTCTAATAATACATCCGCGTTGATCTTCGAATACACATCAGGATGAGATGACCAGTGTAAAAACGATTCGTTTCTAATTAAGACGAGATGGTTCATGTTCTGGGTAGCAGTATTAAAAACAACTCTAATTATCACACATTTCAAGGAAGTACGAAGCAAACGCGAGTCCGTAGCGTGACATCGGTGTCCGTGCAAACAGCGACTTCTATTTTCGTCCTTTCGTTCCGGTGTGCGGTAACGGAATGAGGAATGAGGCCAATTAAGCAGTATATCATTAGCGGCGACGCGTCCGCGACAACGTTCGTTTTCCTACCATCTAAATCATCCACGGTTTCTCTACAGCTGGCTAAAATCATCGAAGACCTACTCCCTTGATGCCTCGCACAGCAAATCGACCAGCGAAATCCTGGACCGTGTTCCTTTTCGGTTCTCAACGTTCCGGTGACAGGCAGGGGCTACACGAGCTAACGAAAAAGCGATTTTAATTATGTACGGAATAATTTTTATTTTCAATTACTAATATATGGCGTTTGAGGTACATTTAAAAAAAGAAATAAAAAAAGATTGCGTGTTCTATAGTAATTTATAATAACAAATGTTTCATGCTTTATCCAGCCCTGACTTACCCCTGGACTTTAATGATCGGACGTTTATAACATTCCGAGAAACATTCGATTCTAATTAAGTGTCCTATTTTAGAAATTTTGTATCGTTTTCGTTTTTGGACTTAGAGTGGTCTGTAAGCAATAAAATTCTAAATCATCCCACTGTTTAGCAAGCCTTATCTAAAACCAACTTCCTAAAAGTGTTTCAACGCAAAGACAGCGCAAATTCGAGGAAAACAATTGATTTTAAATGTTCCAAGAACCTAAAGGTGTTTGTTTGATCTGTGCATAGTAGCTGGAAAAAATACAGATAGTTGGGTCAAGATTCATTAAGTATTATAAGCATGGTACATGAAATGTATAAGATGGTTGGATCAAGCAGTACCAAAAAATGAAGAAACAGTTGGGTTATGTCAAAACATAGCAACATGGCACACAATAAATACAAAATGGTCGGGTTGGATTCAACTAAAAAATATCAAAACAGCATGGTGGGCGAGGTAGTTTCAAAAAACGACAAACTGATGCATAGGATATACAAGATGACTGGGTTAGCTTCTACAGTAATATGAAAAAATGGCGTACGGACGGTACAAGATAGTTAGGCTGTGCCAAAAAATGGAAAAACAGTGCACAGAATGCGCAAGACGGTTGGAACGAATTTGACCAAGAAATAGAAAAATATTTCATGGAATGTTCAAGATGGTTGGCAAAGAAATCGCACGCGAGGATCGAACAGCTCCCTGTGGCGAGATTAGTGTAGCACCCAAGTAGGCCCATTAAGGCAGCCGAACGAAGATTTGTCTAAACGATCCGTCCGAATTAATATGCGATCCCGTATCTCTCATCCACGGCTCGCTGTCCACGGTAATATTAAAGCGTTCGTCGTTATCATTAAGCCGGTAGCCAAGAAAAATCGCCTAACCCGATCCGGGAATAATTCATCTGTCACTACTTTAAAATGGAACATTAGTGGCGTGATTATTATGGGGCTGCGCAGGTGCGCGCCTATTAAGCATCGCCGGACGAAAACGAATCGCACGAATAAATCTATCGTAAATAATTCAACGGAGAAACCGTTCCAAAGGAGCTCTTTACATGATCGAGGGCCATTATTGTCGTTAGAATCTCGAGCTCGTGCCTCGACCTTTGAACTCGTTAGCTATCGATCCAGACACGATTCTATGCTCGTCAGACAGGCTTCTCGCGGCTTTCTGTTTGCTGAGTTCGGTCGATGATTGATTTTTTACAATGGTACAGGGTGTCTCTAAAAGGCTGTCACAAAATTTGCAAATTTATGCTATCACCGTTTCAACAGGCCTGGGGTCAAGAGCTGTCTACTTTTTAGATACAGTCAACTTAAGACGTTTACATATCTCCTTTCGGTTCTTAAATCAGTTAGGGTTTAATATTAAATCAATCCGAATCACAGGTGGGTCAATGAACGTGCAACGTTACAGCCTGACACCGCTTTAGGTACAACCTGTACAATTTCAGGAAACCATCGTTAGAGGGACAACACGCTTCGCGGTTCGAACGTGACTGACTCCAAACCAGGTTCTTGTCAGCGCAATGACACCACCGACAAGTAGATAGTTTCAGATACAATGGAGAATAGTTTGAATCCCTGTCCTCTTCAACATCTTTCACCGCAGACCTCCGAAACGTTTACTAACCTTTCGCCATACAGTAATGATCCTCGCTCGGTTCTTCCATAAAAGCTACATACTTGGGTACTCTGCATTATACTTCCATTAACCTTCGAACGATGGTCAAAATCAAATTCTACAGATATTGTTGTAACACACGCTCGAGCGGTTGACCAGAAAATTATGGAACGCCTCGTTAGAAAAATGGTAAGGCAAGGAGTTAATTATCCAGTAAAAAACAAGAGGGAGGACTCCGCGCAAGGGACAGGTCTATTCCCGAGGGATGGCCGGCAAGAAGACCCGTCGGAATGGCGAACCGTGGTACGATATTGTAAACGAATCGTCGTGCAAAGGGAGAGATCGAAGAAGAAGAACAGGTGGACGTTAGAGCGTCGGCCGTTACCTCCCCGTTTCCGGGAAGCTGTGCAGAGAAAAGCCAGGTAAGCTAGCTAGGTATATAGTAGGTAAAGCAAAGGTGCTCGCGCGAGCTAAAGCGGCAGAGCAACCCAAACGACCGACAATATAGCCGGAGTGAGCACCGATAGAAAAAGGGGGAGGCAAAGAGGAACGATCTTCCACGTTTCCAAGTCGCGTTATTATCGCTGATCACGTAGCTACTTAGAAGCGGCTGTTCTCTCTTCTGACTTTTATACCGTAGGCATCTCTACCGGGCAAGGTAGCCAGCCTGGTTTTACTCGTTCGTTCGTTCCTTCAGCTACCTCTCTCTTCCCTCCCTTTCTCCTCTGATTCTTATTCCTCCTCCCTTCTTCGGCCGCCGCTGCTGTTGCTCTTCTTCTTCTTCTTCTTCTATTTCTTCCTCCTCCACCTCCTTCTCCTTCTCCTTCTCCTCCGTCTCTCTGGATCTCGCTGGTTCTCATTCCACCCAAGCGAAGCTTTGTAGGTATTTGTGCCTCGTTGCAGACGAGCAGGCCAGACAGCGCTGCGCCTTCCAGAGCTTCCGAGAATCCGAGAGCTCGAGAAGAAAGGAGAAAAGCGGCGCAGAGAGCGCGAGGGAAGGGTGACTAGACGGTGGGAACCTTTCCCGGCAGCATCAAGCTAACCCGACACGTCGGCTATCGGCTGGTCTTGTTTTGACGCCGACTCGAGGTGCATCGACCTCAAAGGTCGTCGTGCCATCCACGGAAAACCGTGCGCACCGCTTCCGTTACCCTCGCAAGAAAAATACACCTTCCGCCACGTGTGCCGACACCTGCTCCGGCTCTATGGGAACCTACCGGCTGCCTTCGGGATCCACGGCTTTTGGAGGAGCAACGACTTCGGTTGGCTTCTTCTGCGATCATGGAATTCTGATCGAACGATGGCAGATGGGTAATCTATACTGCTATTATAAAGAGCTTGTGTGTTTCATTGTTTGCATCCGGCGGTCCTAGAAAGCACTGAACCGATTTTGATGGAACTTTCACTGATCTCTGGATTGTCGTATGCAGACTGCGGATGTTTATGCAAATATGCATTTTTAGACTTACATATTTCCTATGTTAATACAGTTAAATAAATGAAACTTCAACAAGACTGCGTTTGTTCCTTGAAATGTTCCAAATATGAATTTTTATTTTGCTAATTTACTAAATGTCTATTATGCACCAACTTGGGTATTTTAAACTCTATAAATATCCGCTGTCTAATCAGACGCTATCTATCATTCAGCCATCTCATTGTCGTTAGAAAAAAAATGCATCATCGAATAAAATTATCTTTGCATCGTCATTGTGGCGCTCCGGAGTCCCTCGGTTCGCGTGCGAGCAGACAATGCTATCAGATTGTATACTTATCACTATGAATTAATTTCTATCGAATTTCTAATCTGAGACGCCAGAGCAACGCCGCGTAATACTGGTAGTATGTAATATACCACACAGGTGACCCCGTGCCTAGTTCAATCTAATCTCTTCAGGAATGAATTTATTATATTCAATACAATTATTCTACGTCTCTCTTCAATTATACTAGGCATTTCATAGTTAAACGATTAATCCAGGCCAACATGTCCGACGTTTTCTACCCGTGGAGCTACCCGGACTTCAACCTTCTTGGCCCAACGCACTAGTTCCTCCAACAAGAATTCCAAGAATCCATTTCCACATCAATTCAGCTCCAACCGGACACTGTCCTGCCTCTAAAGTATTCAAACGCTTTCTGCAAAATACTGGACACCTCGAAGAAATTGCTTCACGTCCCCATAGATCCTGGCCACGGTTCGTTCGATCTTTTCCGGCTTCCAAAGGCGCTAACTGAATCGCGCGCACCGATAAACATCACGCGAGGGACACCCATCGAGGAACTATTCTCCGGCTGATCAACCTGGCTAGAGTTTACAGTTACACTTAAATTACACGCGCATGGATGCAATTATTTTCTGAAACAGTAACGCATAGCTTCTGTTCTCCGGGTGACTTTTATTCACGGAGAGAGAGTGAGAGAGAGAGTCTCTTCCCGGTGGGAGAGAAGACGCGAGCCTGGACTAGGCACAATAACTATCAAGAGGAGCTTATTGTCCTTCCTTCAGGGATGCCGGTGAGGCCAGCAGAGGGGTATGGCCCATTGTTGAAGACGTACGCGTGTACGTCCGGCAATACGCAGCCGCCTTCTCTCTCGCCGCTCAAGATCTATCGTTGGAATTTGCGTATGTAGATTAACTCCCCTGCCAGGGGCCTATTGTTCCCCGAAGAAAGAGGCGAGGAACGGCCTCTCCTCTCTCGGTATCTCCTGAGGTATACGCCCGCTCGTTAAAAGGTGACTTCGCTGCTACAGAAAGATGCCGGTGATGAGGAACGCGAGGAGAGAGCTACCGCTCTTCAGCTTCTTCGACCATATGACACCAGGGCTGCTGATGAATATGGGAGGAACTGGGCTTGTTCATCGATTTTTATTCTTTTAAATTCTTTGTATCGGTGTCTTGATTCGCATGGCCACTCGTCGCTTTGTCAATTGTGTTCTTGAGGAGCAACATAAAGTTTTTAATGTTCTCCAGGTCATAGCTTGAAGACACAAACCCGATTCTGCCTACTATACAGGGTGGTTCGTTTGAAATATTGTTGCTAGTTTGGAGGATACAATAAAAGTGTTCGAGAAAGAAATATTCCTCTTGAGGAAGCAAATACAGGTTGCGGTTTAATATGTGGGTACACTTCACGGATGAATTCTGCGTTTAACCCCTTGTCTTACGAATTTTTCAACAGCTATCGCGTTGAAGTTTCTTGTTCCTGTGTTATTACTTTGCATTTGAGAGGAAGACAATTAACACGCTGACTGCCACAGTGAGAAGTGCCATACTTATTGTTAGTCAATAGAATATTCAGTCAAACTAACCCTTAAGTGGAACGGGTCAAAATGCCGCTCCACCAGTTAAAAAAAAAAATGAAATACATTTTCAATAAATAATTTGATGTATTTATAAGTGAAATAGTTTCTACAAAAAACATTTCTTCCTTGTTGAAAAATATATGTGGGAACAGTTATATATTGGTTTCGTTCTTATTCATAATTTTCCCTCCTGTCTAAAGCATTCTAAGAAAACAAGATCGTTTTGACCCCCACGGTACCAGTTATGCAACATATTTTCACCATACCAGTTAAGGGTTAAAATTCTTTTTTTGAGTATGTCTCAATATTAGGCAATGGCAAGCGTATCGTTCTGAGCGAACAAATGCGCCTATACCCCACAGTGACAGTTTTTGCTAATTGCAAGCGTATACATCCTCCCACAGTACAGTAAGGGTTAATTATTTCTTCCAACAGTCTTGAAATATCATCCGAGGCGTAAGTTGGACACAGACGGTTCCACAAGTTTCCATGATGCATCCACGGAACACCAGAAATCGAAGTCAGCCGTTCGTCTGGACAAAGGCAGTTCGGTGGATCGAAAGGTAACGTCTTGGGGCAAAAAAGATCGAAGACTAAAATACAGTGGCAATTACTCGGGCATCGACATGCCGAGGACCAATTAAAGGCCGAGAAACGATCGACCGGGGACATCCTCGCGACCCGTGAAATCTAATGCGAACGAACTCCGCAGGTACTCTCTCTTTCTCTCTTCTCTCTCTCTCTCTCTCTCTCTCTCTCTCTCTCTCTCCGGGAGAGGAGTGCGTGTGCGTTGCTCGGCCGGCGTGCGTGTCCGGGTTCGTAATAAAAAAATTGACGACATCGCCACCGCGCCGACGACACGACGGCTCCCCGCCGACCAATAGCTATTGATCAGCGGCTCTCTTCTGCCTCTGGAAACCACGCAACAGATCCAGCAATTCGAGGAGGAAACCCTTTTAAGATGCTCGCCATTTATTCTGCCCTCCTCCTCCAGCGATTCTTATTTCTTCCGATCCCACGCTGGTCTACATTTTGCTGGATGAATATCTGTGCTGGGTTGAGTGGCTTTCGGAGTAAAAGATTCAGAAATACTGAGATGGGGCTGTAGAATTTTAGGAAGCTGTTGTCGCGGTACATGTTATATGGTTCGAATGTGACGGATTTCAAAGCTAGAGCGTTGGATTTAGCATGGTAGCACCATTAATGAATAGGGAGTTTTAAATGCACTCAGCTATTTGGTCATTCTGTATTCTTCAACACCTCTCCCTACAAAACTCCAATGGGTTTATTATTTATGATCTGGAAACCTTACAACAGATCCTGTGATACGAGGATGGAATAACCTTTTAAGCTGCTCACCATTCACTTTGTCTTCCTCGTTCAACAATTCTTATTTCTTCTGATCTAACGCTGGTCTACAGTTTGTTGTATGAATAACAGTGAAGGTTTCAGTGGGTTTTACAGTAAAAAAGATTCGGAAATACTGAAGTATGTTGGATAATTTTAGGAACCTATTGTTGTGAGAATGACACGTTCTGTGGTTCGACATTCACAAGTACAGAGTATTAGATGGAAGAAATTAATTGAGCCTCCTATATTCTTCAATATCTCTCGCTATAAATCTGCAATGGGTTTATTACTTATGTTCTAGAACCCTTGCAACAGATCCTACAATTCGAGTAGGAAACCCTTTTAAGATTTAAGAAACCCTGGTCTATAGTCTGCTGTATGAATATCTCTGGAGGTTTGAGTAGCTTTCAAAAGGGCCACAGTGATTGCCTCAGTTTCGTAAATAGACTAGGTAGATACTATTGAACTATTTTTATGTCCTGTCATATTGTATTACGGTTCAGATTTCTATTATAACTTTGTAACGAAGCAGTTGTTGGCACGCAAACATTGGGAACAGTTGACATACTTTACATAATTTCAGAAAGCTGTTGTGATAAAAGTGACACGCCTGTGGTTCGAATGTGACAGATTTTAAAGTTGGAACTTTGTATTCAGCATGCTGACAGCATTGATCGGGAGAGACTTTCAGATGTATCAAACTTTTGTTTTGACCAGGCTGATCCACATTTTCTTACACGAATACCAGGAACAGTCTGAGTAACTTTCAAAAGACTACAGTGATTGCCTTGGCTTCACAAATAGGACAGATAAATTTTACTGGCCTATCCTTACGTTAGATCGTACTGATTTATAGCTCAGATTTAAATTATAACTTTCGAACAAATCATTCATAGACACATGTTTATATACAATCTTTGCTTCACTTCTAATCACAGAACATTCTGTAAAAAATTCAGAGACACTGAAATACGTTCCATGATTTCAGGAAACTATTGTTATGCGAATAACACGTAGTATACTTTGAACGTGACGAACTTCGCAGCTGGACCGCGGTATTTATTTATATCACACATTCAGATCCAAGGAAGCGTTCAGCTGATGCCACCGATGGGGTAGGCTATCTATGATAAAGCAGTATCATCTGTTTTTAGGAAGAGTCTCGGTTGTTTCGAAGCGAAAGAGACTGGGGAATGAAGGCAGCAGGAAGGTACGAGGAACATTCGGTTCGATACGGTAGACGAGAATTCCTGGGACGTTAAAGCATCGTTCAAGGGACCCACCTTGAAGCGGACGATCTCTTGGACAGTAATCGAGACAGTCGGCGGTAAACGACGCAGAACAACGCTCGGGATAACAAACGAGCCGAGAGTAACTATTGCCACCTGTGCTGACCTACGACTCTCAATAGTGGAACACCTAGAACCGTTTGTCGTCCCATAACTTACGATCGGTGTGTCACTGGGAATTGATACGTGAGATTGCGTCTGACTTCATTCGATCCTCAATCGCCTGCACCATACATTTATCCACCATCTTCAATGCTTGGCCTTTGATGGAATATGTTTAGGAGCATCTGGAAAGATATTTGCTGAACGAAGTGGCAGGTAATAGAATTTTTCTTAGAGAGTTTATGTTTTTATATACAGTAGAACTTCGATGATTTGGGAACTTCATCGAGTCTTTGGATAACAGTGAATGAACAATTAAATTTCAGAACGGGAGAAATATTACTGAGCATCCAATATGTATATATTGATATATGTATGTACTTACTAGGTGTCTAATGTATATAGTGCTTAGGACTTTCAAAGTGTTTAATACTTTACTAAACGGTAAATCGTTTAACTATTTAATATATTACTTATTGTGAGTAATGTATTTAAGTGCACAATGCGGGTGAGTTAAAATGTCACTTAATTACACCAAAATGAGTTAATACTTTGAGAACTGGTGCGTTTTGCTGAAACCTTCGAGTTAGACCTGATATATTTAGCAATATAATGTAACATAATATGTGCAGGCTCAAATAAAAGCATAATTTTTTAAACTAAAATTTATTCGCCTTGTAATTCGGTGAAGCACAAATTTATGTCTCTGATCCTTAATCATTGGTAACAGAGGTGCATTAATTGCGTCTCCAGCCCTCAAAGTTTTAAAATATCAACATGAGTTCACCCATACAATGTCTATATTCATAACAAAATTTTTATTAACATTTTAAAAATTGACTACAAGTTTTCACACAAATATGAAGCTTAGAACTTTCCTGCAACACCCACAGCTGTGTTCCTAAGTGTGGAGGATACAGTTATGGAGGACAGGTAAGGATTTCATCTGTACTCCATCTCCTATTACCCTAATCTAATGTTCTTTCAAATATAGGCCGTACGACTGATAATCGTATGCAAATTCTACCATGATTCGACAGGTCGAAGAAAAGCACGTTGAACTCGGTTCAACCGTGATCGAGAGTTCTTTGAACGATTTACGATTTCCTGACTAGACGAAACGGAGCGATTATCGTTTTCAGTCGGTGAAACGTTGCGATTAGGTCTGGTGGAGGAGACAATCGTGAGAACGTTAATTCAATTACCAACGATTTAGTCGAGGACTAAGGCTATCTGCGATTGCATCACCTGTTTAGATCCCCTGGACGAATCTATGCAATGTTACTCTCATTAACATCTTCAAGGATGAATCTATCAAAAACAGACGAAAATGATATCTGTTCAACATGAATTAATATTTATTGCATGAAAAAATAAAAATCTGAAAAATTTAGACCGTTAGGCGTAATCTGTCTAATAACAAATTGGCTACTGACATTAACTTAATGAGTGGTCCACCTCAGACCACGCTAATTTTATTAAATATAATACAATATATCTTTTGATTATGTATAGTAAAGTGTATTGAAAGTGCCAATTGAGTATCCGAAAGAACATTATTTGTAATCTTTGCTATTTCGATTTCTGACAGTTCATACGCCTGGATAAAGTTTTACCAATGTTGAGGTAGCACTAACAATAAATTGTTATGTATTGCTGATGCAGAAGTCTGCGCAACACCTGATCATAGCTCTCATTTGCGACAGTTGCAATCCTTTTATTCGTTTTGCTTCGTAAGTGACTTCGTACTACGTCAATTAACCTTGTGTGATAGACGATTCTCTTTGTTCGTTTTGATTCCATTTAAAAATACTGATAAGCTTCAAAGGGCCTCACCCTCAAACATACAACGAAAACAATTACAGTGTATAGAGTCTCCAATATACCAAGCAACTTTCATCTGAAACATTTTTCTCTACCACGAAAATTAAAAAATGTACTTGCTATCGCGCGATCCATCCCAGAAGAATGTTTTCACCCTGTCTACTTTCCTTATGAATAATTACTATAGTTCAGAAGCTAACAATCTACAAAAATTCATGAAAGTAGTATAAACGTGTGTGAACAAATCCGTAAAGTTTTATAAAGATATATTGTTTAGTTTTTTCAACAAAAATTCCCAAAGTATACCCTTGCAGGCTGAGAAAGGAGGATGCTCCGTTAACCCAGGGTCTGTCAGGTGAAATTTTGTACTGTGAAGTATAAGGTAGGGTGTGTCACACCCCATCTGTTCTAATCGTTTAAATAACAATATAAAATCATATTCTATATTTTGTATATTCTTCGAACGCAAATAACATTTACATAGTTGTCTAGAAAAATGCATGTATGTCTACAAAATGCTCTGGCTTTAAAAGTAAATGCAAAGGTATCCGTGATACAGCGAACGGAATGCAATTTAATTTCATTGGAGTACGTGCCAGCCCACCTGAAGCCGAGTTAAAAAGAAACCTACTTCATTCATTCCTAACGAACCAGCGTGTCGGATGAAAGACTTCTTTGCCCGAGAATATCAGACTCGTTTAGAAACTGTTTACACTGGAAACAGCAGACGCTGCGTCGCCATATACGCGAATAATGCGATTTGAATGGGGGCTGAAAACGTTTCGCTCGACCGCTGAGAAATATCCAGTTTTCACAGAGGCACGATAATTATCGCGTGCGATGAAAAACCGACGCATTGTGCCGGTGAACGTGCAGCGAACAGGGGGCGAAAAGCGTACGAAAGAAAGCAAAAAAAAAAGGGAAAAAGGAACGAATCCCGTGGAAGCGGACACGCGTGCGTGGGAATGCGTTTCCATTAAATCGGACGATTTCTTGCGACTCGAAATCGAACATAAAGCACGGTTAACGATTCTCGGTCAGGATGTCGGGGACTTTCTAGGATGCTTCCTCCATCATCGATCTTCATGAAGCGAACACGGTGACGCGAAAGGTGTCCACCGCTTGATTTATGAATATTTTTACACGAATGCTCGGCGAGATTCGATGTTCCCCTGGAATTCGTGGAAAGAGGACATCTTTCGATGGTGATTCAGTGAATCATTGTAGCGGACTCAGGATGACGCGAAGGGAACGGTGAATTTTAGATGAAAGAAGAAATTGAAATTTTCATAGGGTCAAGGACTCATTTTTGTAATTGCGACGAGTATAGTGTATGGAAGTTTGATGACCTGTGTTTCGTAAATTTAATGAGTTGATTGAGAACACCCTTTCATCCACTTACGATATTTTGAAGTCTGATAAATATAATGCAGCAAGTTTAATTTTAGTTTTGCTTACAGCTAGTTTGCTGAACTTCAAAACTGTATCATCGATCGAAAGTGTTATTTCTTAACCGGAAACGAGAAATCTTGTTTTCAATCGCGTACGCTATTTCTTGATTATTTTCCAGATGCCCAATAAAGAATATATAAGTAATAGTTATATTATAGATAAGTAAGAATCCTTTCTGCATCTCTCGACAAATGATTGTACGAACATTCAGACTACGTTAGTCAAAGTGATATCCCCATCAGAAAATTTGTACTTCATTAATCTTCAATTCTAATTACAGCAGGACCCGGACTATCCGAACTGTAACTGGTAAAAGAACGGACCACATTGTAACTACGGTAGAACCTCGATTATCCATACACCAGTCACTCGAAAATTAATCATCCTATTTCGGTTGCAACCTAAATTATCACTAATGACACTGTACACTAAATTCTACATCCCTACATACTCTATATTCTAAAATAAAATTATCTTTATGCAAAACATAGTTACATAGTGAGTCATTCTGTTGCTACTTACAGTTCGGATAATCGAGGTCCTACTGCATGTTTCACAAAAGAATAAGAATATTATTATAAAATATAAAAAGACAGACTGGTGGAGAATTAAGAACACCGTGTCATCAATGAGAATTTCAGCTCGTAAGTGACTTAGGGTGACCAGCATTCGCATAATCCCGGTTCTATAATACTGTACACTATATCTTACACTCGCTGGTCTCCCGCGTCCCTTGCAATTGTGTCATTGAGCAACGTCAGAACCGCAGAACACCAGGAACCTCCGCGACCGCAAGATCCGATCGTTCGGAGGCAAAAACCGGAGGGATTCTACAATTATAATCTTGTCACTTGGCGAAGTTAGACCGAACCACCGAGCAGTTCGGAATAAAAAGCTCGCGGAGAAGAGGAGAACGAGAAGACGAGCGGACTGTCAAGCTGGACGAGCCGGAGGAGGAAGGGGAGGTGGAGACACGAGGAGTTGTTTGTGTTGATCACGATGCAACACATCGCGTGGAGACACATCTGGCCGCGTGGGAAGATCGCGCTCCCATTCCCCGTCGGCCACGGAGAACCACACACCGAGTGTTGACGCGCAACAACAACCACTGGCCTCTAACTGAGATTTCTGGTCATTAGAACAACACGACGCAGATACCACAAAACAGGAACTGTGATGTTTGTCACTTTGACGACTGTGTTCCGGAAATATCAGGTGAACGCAGTTCAATGGCGCTGCGTCGCAAAACAGCCCCTGGCGAAAAAATTAGGGCCACGCAGAATTTTCAACATCTTTCGTGTTTTTAGTCAAATTTAAAGGCCTGAACGGAATTTAATTACGTATTTTCTGTTTCTATTTCATAATTCTGCCTTATTAGATATCTGTGCGTGGACGGAGATCCCAGTACACGTACACGCAGGATGGAGCAACGTGTCATAGAGCCGAATCCGTCGGAGAATTACTCTCATTACAGAAAATCCCCGTACTCCCATGTCCCGGCAACTCTACCGATATGAATCCAATTGAGAATGTCTGGAGTTTACTGAAAACACTTGTATATACATCTCCAGTCACCACACTAGCTGATTTGAAGAAAAAGATTCGGGGTATTTGGCAAAATCAGCGAAAAATAAGGGACATTAATAAGGACGAAGCAAAGCGGGGAAACAAAATTATTAATATGTGTGTGTGTACTTTAGTAGTTAATACAAATTATTATTAAATTCCGTTCAGGCCTTTAAATTTTACTAAAAGCACGAAAGATGTTCAAAATTGTGAGTGGCCCTAATTTTTTGGCCAGGGGCTGTGCAATCAGAGTCCTCCGGCCAAAGCGTACCTGGGCCTATCAGCCAATCGAGTACAACTTATTATACCTGGAAGACATATAGCGAGATCGTGATAGCGGAAGTAACTGACACTGTCTGACACATTTGTCTAAAATACTATATTGATTGCTATACACCCTACTACTACTCATAACCCTCCAAAAGTTTGTTGGAAGCAGAACTTAACTTTTTCTGATACAGCAGTCAGTCAGGAACTCTGTTTAGATACGTCACCCGGCCCTGACTGAGATTCAGGTAACCTCATCTCCCCCCAAAAAATGCTGAACTTGTTATTTTGAAACTGCAAATCTGTAAACTGTGGAGCTCCCGCAGTTTTTACGACCTCGCTGTATCTCCTCCGGGTACAGCACAAAGGACACCGCCCTTTGCATTTTGATGCAATTTTAGTACGACACAGAGCTCGAAATATTATTATTATTAATGTACATCATAAATCCTTAACTCTTTACCTACCGGAGGCTTATTAATAGACTTTGCAGTGTCTGCAATTGTCAAACAGAAATCAATTCGTTTGCTTCGTTGTCAATAATTCATTCCGATGTACCCTGGTCAAAATAATTGATTAATTATTCAAAGAGAGATTGCAATAATTCGAGAAATATTGTGAAAGAGAAACACGGTAGAACCTCGACAATCCGAACATCCGTTTTCCAAAAATTGGTCATCTTATATCAGTTACAAGCTACATTTATCATTAGTAACGCTGTATACTCAATTCTGCATCGCTATATATTTTATATTCTAAAATAAAATTATTATTTTTATGGATATCATTGTTACAGTGGTCATTTCGTTGCTACTCACAATTCGGGTAATCGAGGTCCTACCGTATATATTTCTTTCAAAGTTCCAGCAACTCCTCAGCGTCGGAACGAGCAGGCAGGCAATACGTTAGCATTTGAAAAGCCCAGAATTCCAGAAGCGACGGAGGTGTGCCTTCAGGACCTTCTCGCCTCGTTATTTCCACCGTGTCGGAACAACGTTGCATATAGTCCTCCGGTATCGTCTATTAATCACCCGGGAGAATTCTTCAGCGTATCGACGGCTACGGAGAAATGCCGTGGCGGTATCGTACGGTTGTCGATACAAAGGACACGTAAGAGAGAATAAAGATCAAAGCGAGTGGCGCATCTGCATTCCCGGTGGTTATAAGGTCGGTTACTGTGCACGCAGGTGTCTCTAATTGGTTATTTATAAGCGATCCTTAACCCGTCGCTGATTTACTGACCGTTTACAACGAACGGCTCGCCGCACGCGATAGGTTTTGCGCGAGCCAATTACAATCGATCGATGCCACGTAATCTTAGTCATCGGCCAGGTGAATCGAGCGACCGTGTGGATATCGAGCACACCGTGATCCGCGCGAAGAAACGCGCTGTCCTCGCTGACAAGGTCGACTTCGAAGATTTTGAAACCTCCGCAGACCGGCGGTCTTGAAACGACCCGGGTTTTTCGGGCGCTCCCTGTAATTTTATTGTTATCGAGTACAGTAGCTCCCTGTATAACACGGGGGATACGTTCCGTGTTGAATGAGTCACACAGGTTTTACAAATATTACTGTGGTATCGCCTACAGCATAGGCAAGGGATTTTGAAACGACCCGGGTGTTGCAGCGTCACAGCGTCGACGGGTATGTTTCGCGACGATAGAATGACGCTGCCTTCGAACTGGGTTGTAAGTCCAGTGAAGCCTTTCGAAAATGCGAATAGAGTGGACTGTATAGGTAGAATGTATCTACACAACGTGTCGAGAAAGAATGTATTACCGATACCAGTATTCCAAATACAAATGTATCGTTGTGTAGTGCGAAAGTGTAATGAGAATGTTCCAACGTGTAATAGCAACGAACGAATCTATCTATGGTTTCAGGTATGCTTAATTTATACTGTTTTTGGTTGATGGTATGCGACCAATCAGCGTGCGGGAAATTCGGCAGCGTCGAAGCGCTGCTTTGTGGGTTTTTCCCACCTTGGCCCTTCGACCTGGCTCGGGTGCTGCAGGTCGGCGCGTACGCTGGTATGAGGACAAAATTGCACACCGTATTAAACATGAATGTTCGGATTTTACAGTAAAGACGCAACACCGGGTATTTCGGTTGTTCTCCACTATTTTATTGTTATCGAGCACGACAGACCGCTGTACAACACGGAGGATACGTTGCGTGCTGAACGGGTCACATACAGTGACCCACGAAATTGATCACACGAATATGTCACTTGAACATTCTTCTATTTTACACATTTTGAGGATATCGATATCTGAAGCAAGGATGTGGTGTCTCTAACAAAGAACATTTCAAATTCGTTTGAAAAATTTGTACTTGGGTGGGTGCACTGAAATTAAGGAAAAAGAGTAATTATGAAAGTATTTGAACAATTTCGTGAGTCACTGTAGGTTTTATCAATATTCCTGTAGCAGTGTCTACAGCATAGCCAGGGGATTTTGAACCGACCCGGGTATTTCGGTTGTTCTCCACAATTTTATTGTTGTCGAGTACGGCAGACCCCTGTATAATATGGAGGATACGTTTCGTGTTGGACGAGTCACATGGGTTTTACAAATATTCCTATGGTATGTCTACAGCATAGAGAGGGGACTTTCAAAAAAACCGGGTATTTTGGACGCTCCCAACAATTTTTATCAAGTACAGCAAACCCCGGAACAACACGGAGGACACGTTGTACGAGTTGCATAGGTTATACAGATACTCCTGTAGCAATGTCTAGACTCTGGCGCATAGCCTGGGGTTTGGGAGCAGAGTGTACAGCGTGGTTACCCTAAACCAAGGGTTTTAGTGGGTAGGCCGAGTACGGTTGTAGGTTTACCGGAGAGTCCTATACTGCTGCTGCCACAGGACCATTGGCGTGCATAAATTCGCATTTCCCCTCCTTCTTCCAAAAGAAGGTTATAGAAATATGGATTCTGTGACTTCATCGCAATCGATTCTTCTGGCATCAGCTTTGTTTACTTCTTTTCCGCTGTACAATCTCCTAATGACCTCTTATGGTCGCAAATTCATTTCCACTAATAATATATGTGTAAATCGTATTCAGGGAGATTAGGCAACGAGTCGCCTATGAGGACGTGGCTAAATATGAGGGCTGTGAAGTCGTTTGGATCAGGGAACAAAGGTACTAGAGTTAATATACCACAATTATTATAGCGCTGAACTGTTCGTATGTAAATAGTTCGTTACCCATCGTCTTGAGCAAGTGGTTTTTTAAAGACTCAACTACAACCTCCCGGAGGCAGCCAAAACGCGGAGCTCGAGGAGGACAGAGGTGCTGGTTAATGTTTTCGTCGCTGCACAGCTGCTGCAGTTTGGATTTATATTCTTCTGAATTAAGGAAGGCTTGAGTTTCAGTAATTTCATTTCCTGCTCCTACAAATTAGTAGCATTGTCTGCGTACATGTTCTTGTTGTTGGAAAAGAATATGACCGTCTCGAAGTTGCCGCGGCTGCGTGAGCGAGATTTACAACCTCGCAGAATTCAGGTTCGAATCGCAACGGAAGGGACGATGCGGACTGCGTCGGAAGGATTATTTCGCCTACTTGATCCTTCGAGTCTCCTTCTTTGCTCTAATCCCCGGATGCTAATTGAATCGAAGTCTCGTTATTCCTCGACGGTGGCGAGCTCGACGCGGCGGCTAGCAGATCGGTGAACAGTTCGCTTTATTACCCGATACAATTTGTCCCGGTCGGCTTTATTTATCATCGCGCGGACGCTTCCGAGAACCGGTGCAGCTCGATAAGTCACGTGCGAAGAAAAAAGGCGAAAACGAAGAGAAAGAAAGCGGCGAGAAGAAGTTGGAAGGGGGTTGCGAAGGCGGCCAGTCGGTTTAATTTACACCGTCCATGATTTATCCCCGCGGCACCGTCACTTCCGTCTCCGATTCACCCGTCCCTTTGCTCTCATCCCCACCAACCCGGCAACCTGCATTCTTTTTTTCCGTCGTTTTCGGAGCCGAGTTTTCGGGAGAGCCGCGGCTTTTTGATTTACGATCGGAAAGAGAGGCCAGGCAGGAAATGGAGAGCAACGGGCTGAAGAGAAAAAGGGGAGGCTTGTCGTTTATTTCCAGTCACTTTCGACAGTCGCCTCGTTACTACGCTGAATTTACGGCTGATTCGATGCACAGGGTGTTTCCGAAATCGATGGATAAACTACGAATCGGGCAAGGTGTACGTTCAGTTTTTGACAGTTTTACAACGCGTGTGTTACTTTTCACTTTCATTATAATTTTTAAAATGACCTGAGGTAAGACCTTCAGAGTAGAGCTTCGCATGTGTCTTGTTTCAGTGTCTGTGTAAACGAGAAGCGACCTTCAACTGCCTACTTTCGATGTCTGTACTATAACAGTCTGTGTTCTACTAACTTTCCTACCGACTCAAAATGAATGCTGCAGGTAACAGATTTACTCTTTGGAAGTTATAGTGATGTACACAACGTGGGAGAATGACACATTGGGTTTCATGTACGGTTTTCACTGCTCAGAATTGTATAGTATAACTTCAATTATACAGGAAATGAAGATTTCGTTATTGGCAGGGTATCCCTAAGTTAAAAGATCAAATGGTGTCAGCTTGAGCTATAAATGAATACAGAATTAAAATATTGTGTAAACTTTGGTTCATAAAAGTTTCATTTAAATGTTATTAATTCTAAATGAATACTTCTGCAAAAACTTTCGACCAAAGCTTTCCGGGCCCTATGTGTATATAACATTATAATCTTATTTATATTCACAGAACACACTGAAACAATTTTATCGATTAACATAACAATCTACAGAGTTTCCTCAAACTACAGAGTTTCCATAAAATTAACGCTTCAATGGCCGCAGATGCCTCACGAAATTTAGTTGTCGCTGGCCATTTTTGCAAGACTCTATTTGAGGTCCGATATATTCTACGGTATTCCTTTTATGTCCACTATTTTGCCGAATATTATTCAATTATTGTGTCATTTTAACTTTGTAAGTAAGCACTTGATTATTTACTGTTTATCACTGATAGGCACACCTAGTTATATGTGTTACACAAGTGTATTTCAAATGAATGGAACCAAGTGTACGTGACAGCGGCCATCAATCTCTTCAGGAATGAATTCATTAGGGTTGGAGATAAATTCTATTACTGTAACATGAAATTGAAGTTATTCAACCAAAAATAAGGAACTAAAAATACTCTGACAAGGAGAGCCCGGTGATTCCAAAATTCATATTGTTTTAGCAATTAATTGTAGACTTACAATTTTAAGCGACACCGCCTATTAACAATACATAATCAGACCAGCTCAACCAAATACTTTGCACTCATCCCTTATCGAAGTAACTCGGTATTTACTCCACCGGTCCAACGATAAGGGTATCGACGAGATCGCATTGGCAACAGTATGAAGCATCAGAAGGACTGCAAAAAAAAAAGAAGAGTAGAAGCTCGAATGTGTAGGGCGAATAATTTAAAAGCGCCGGATAAGAGGACGAGCCTCGATTTCGCCTTATTTCGGAGATGAAATCGGTCTCAAGCGTTCACGGTGCCAGAAAGATTGACTTTATCTCGTGGCAGACCGATGTTCCTGCGGCTGGCCGTCCAATGGGCCCGGACGATGGGCCTCCCTTTAAATCCGACAGGAATTACCAACGAGGGCACAATATGTCGGGCTCCATTAAAATTCGGACGATGCAAATAAAAGTTTTCGAGGCAAGGACCGACGCTTTGACAGCGCGAATCTGCCGCTGCGAATTGCTTTATGTACTTGCTCGTTGATATGACAGCGTGCGCGGCCGCATGTAACCCTTTTGCGTGTATTATTCGAGCCCCCGGTAGAATTAATGGCCCGTTCGCGAATTTATCGTTGGCTGCGAGCTGATCGATACGAGTTCGATCAAGTGTTCGCGATTAAGTGACCCCTCAGGTAGCATCCTCCGAGTGGTTCCATCATTGACACTCTGACGTCTGCAAATATGTAGTGTCCAAGAAAGTTTATGTGGTTTTTCCAGACAATCGATTTATTATTTTACCTGTAGCTACCAAAAATTGCATAAAAGAAGAAAGACAATTGTAAAATATCAGCTGGTTCGAGAACCTAGTTCTACAACGGAGGTCTGTTCAAATTCTGAATTAAATAAATTCTAACCCTTTCACTGCGGACTACAGAATTCCACGGTTGGCTGGAAGAGCATTCAGGACCGAGGACTTCCAGCTAACCGAGGTAAGGCAAGTTGTCATCGCTTTCTCGAGCTACGTTTGTAAGTATTGTGCTTGAGAAAGCGATGACAACTTGCCCCACCTCGGCTGGCTGGCAGTCCTCGGTCCTGAATGCTCTTTCAGCCAGCCGTGGTGCTCTTACGCCACTTTGACCGACTTTAACAGAAACGAAACATACCGTTTACACGGTCGCTTTAATTTCCACTTTGATCCACCGCAGTAAACACGAATTTTCGTTAAACAAACTTCCAATTGAGGCCTCGAAGCCGTGTAATAAAAGGTCCCCGAAAGTCCCCATTTAACGAAGAATTCTTAGCGCACACCATCCGCGAATTTCAGGGTCACTTATCTCGAGGTATAATCCAGGGATTAAACGCTACCATTTTACGAAACTCCAATTTCCTCGCGCTGGTCGCGTATACTTTCGACAATACCATTTTTCCGTGAACGGGCGAAACATTTTCGAATACCACGAGGCCATCGTTTACCTTTATGTCCCGAATAATGAAGTTAATTACAGGTGGAGCCGGTGTATCGTGCAGACTTCTTAGAACCCATGCACGCTGTAATTTTCGTCTTAAACATGATGGCAGGGTGCGGATAATGATATATCATTGACGCGTGTCCAGGGATCGTACTACATCGAGGTGGCCCCGAAACAATGGATTATAAAATCAATGTTGCCATAAGATATCGCCACGGTCTCCGTATTGTAGCCACCTCGGTGTCCTAGCCGCGATTGTTCGTGAAATTGGTGTCAAATGAAGCTGTAAAAAAGTTTTCACACCCTTAAATGGGCACCCTGCATTTTAGGGGACGCGTAGCTCGATAATGGCGCCTGAATTGCAATTAAGTGTAACTGATTGATGGACCAACTAATGCAGTAGAATTTTTAATATGAAAATTATTTCTTCGTCGATATTGTACATAACCCTGCGTTTATTCTTTTATTTTAGTGTCTTATGATTGATAAGGGACGCGCGTTCTGTACGTTTATAATTGTTATCCCATCTTGATTAAATTATTTCTATGTTAGGTTGCATTATTTATTTGTAAATATATTTTGGCAATGTTCAGGAGAACCAGTATCAAACTACGAACATGATAAATAAGATTTGTTGACAGCAGTAGAATATGATTAATGTTTCCAGTGTTAAAGACTACCTCGTGTAGAATTTAAGTTGTAACTTACAAGACAGACCGTATGTCAAGTAAGACTGTATTTTGTTCTGCATATGTTTAAAAATGTACTTTTTACTTTATCACGATTTTACATGAGTGTTTTTCACATATCTGGGTATGTTAAATTGCATAAACATCCGCAGTCCACTTGTATATTACAATTTTCATTCCACGTGTACAGTATGCAATATTTAGAGCGGTTATAGACACTGACACATTAATAAAGAGTTATTCATTGAATTACATAATCCTCCAATTATTTTCCGTCGGATATTTACGGCCGTTAAAGTGACAACTAACGCCTCGCGTTAAAACGAATTTGCAACCGATTTCCCAAAGCACGAGCGGCCGTTAAATCGTTAACGATAATGAATATCGATCGTGTCAGAAATTTTCGAGCGAGCAGCCACGGTGTTCCGGCTGCGAAAATCATTTCTCCGCGACAAAAACCGTTTCTCGGTCCATTCATTTCCTTGACGAATGATCTCGAAACACGTATTACGAATTCAATTACGATTTGCAGAATTACCCGTGCAAATGAGCGAGGTCGCCGCGCTTCGCCGGTTCGGCCGGCCGCGTTTCGTTTCGGCCCGGCTGTTAATTCATTTCGCAGAAGATTTACGATCTCATCTGTTACGTTCGATCGCGGCGTATCAATATTCATGCAGGGGAATAGAATGCGAACGATCGACGATCGATAACGGTGTCCATGGCCAACGAAAAGTTATCTTGTCTTCGGATCGTCATCCGCAGAGGCCCCGTCCGCACTGGTAAACCACTTGCGATATTTACCGCGCTGGACTTCCTTAAAAACATTTCAGCCTGCAGCAAACGTACACTTAAAATAATTAACGCTTCAAAATTATGAAGAGAAAAATAGGCGAAACAGTAGCGATGAGTCTGGCTACGTGCGATCCGTTTCTCCTCGCACGTGGATTAACACGTTTAATGCCACAGTGAAAACTGCCGTACCCAGTCAGACACGACATACTGTCCTGTTCTAAACACGTTGAACGTCGTGACGGTCACCGGTGACCGGCGCCTCAAATTTAATTTAATTATGTAATTATTGATTTTCGCACAATTCTGAGCAAACTTCATACTGAAACAATAATGTAGAAACAGGAGAACACGATTGAAAACTCAAATCTTTTTTTTTCTTTATGACTTGTATAAAAGTCTGCCATAGCAAATTATATTGCCTTTGATCGGGTATGACTGTTTTCACTGTGGCGTGCAGCGTATTAAAAGCATTTCAGCCTGCAACAAACATACATTTAAAATAATCAACGCTCAAAAATTCCGAAAAGAAAAATAGGTGAAACAGTATCGATTCCATGCTGAGTCTTGCTACAGGCGATCTATTTCTCCTCGCACGTGGATTAACGCGTTTAATACGACAGTGAAAACTGCCGTACCCTGTCAGACACAATATATTGTCCTGTTCTTAATATAAATCGTGGAGGAAAAGATTATTCTACTCTTTGAACGCATTGGTATCACCTTATATTATCATTTCAATATTATTATTATCGCAAAATTTTATAAGAATTATTAGTTGATTAATAAAATGAAATTTAAGGCGTGGGTCACCAGTGGCGCTACGGCAGTCAACGTGATAACTGGACGTCAGTGGAAATATTTAAACCGTAAGCTAAGGTCTGAAGATAGACTTCGTAGTATTTGGTGAAGTCATAGATAACTTCTAATTTGCCTTGTTAAATTTATTAAAAAATAATTCTTTGCTGCTTCTGCAGCATATCTGAGTTTTCGGGGTGACTACCTTCTAGTTTGAATACAAATTAATAATCTAGGTGAGCCATTTGATTTTTTTAGGAAGAATAATATTCATTATGTATCTGAAGTTATTTATGGCTCGACCCAGTATACTGTATACTTTACTATCTCTGGTCGAACTTAATGTTCCAGAACCGATTTGACAGAATCGTGAGTTACGTGGTGAACCGTATGAGTTCGGTTTAATGTTTATTTGAATATCTGTTACAGGCGGAATGGAGAGTAGTGAAATGTTTTTGCTAGCAATGTCGAGGCGTAACTGTTGACTTTATAGTCTGGCAAAATCATAGTGGATTATTCAGGGTAGAGTTTCTTCAGCTAGAAGTAGTTGCTAATTGGTTGGAACGACGTTGAAAAATTCAGGAAGTCGAGTTCCTGGGGATACTCATAAGAAATATCACATGCACGACACCTGGGTGCACCTGGGATGACCTTCTCTGACTGACCAAGGATTGCTTCTCTGTCCGTGGCAAAACTGCCATGTGCTTTATCTACAAATTTCCTAAAATACAGGTGACATCCTGTCCACCCCTTGCAAATTAAATTGGCTGTACTGTAGATGCATCTGAGATGACCTGACTGACCAAAGGATGGTCCCTAGTCCCTAACAGAACTGCCATGTGTTTTGTCTATAAATTTCTCAAAATACAGGTGACATCCTGTCCAACACTTGAAAATTAAATTGGCTCTACTGGGGATGTATCTTGGGTTACCTGACTGACCAAAGGTTCCCCCTCTGTCCGTAGCGGAACTGTCATTTGCTTTATATACAAATTTCCCAAAATACAGTAGTCACCTTGTGAAACTCTTGCAAATTAAATTGGCTGTACTGTGGATGCATCTTTGATGACCTGACTGACCAGGGGTTGCCTCTCTGTACTGTAACAGGACTACTACTTGTTAGTCTACAAATTTCCCAAAATATTGTCAAAAGAATTCCTAAAAATTCCCGAAATATAATCGTAAAGTACACCGTACGGTAAAATAACCGACGCGGCTTGAGCGAGCGGCAGCAGTTGCGATCGAAGACGGTTGGTCAGCCTGCCTCGAACTTCGATACCGATGTTCGAGACCTCTAAATGGGTCTCGAGAGATACAGCCGCACGACGGAGCAGAAAAAACTCTTGTCCCGACGATAAATTATAAACTTTAATGGTAACGATCGTTTGAATTGCAGATGCGATCGGTCTGAGCGGACTGTAAACATTTATGCGAATATACGGTATCCAAATATGTGAAATACTTCTGTACAACATCGCAAGACCAAATGCATTTTTCTTCGTGTCCTGTTTTGTATTTGCAACGGAGACAAAAGGTTTGGAAGAAGTTTTTAATGAGAATATTGCACGAGTGAGTCGCTGTAGACAGCTTATTCTATCGCGATTCAACTTGTGATTTTTGTTGTTACTTTGTTAGTTATAATTGCACGTAGGAAAGTCACGGTGAGTGATGGACTATCCGTACTCAACCATTTGAGTTCCCAGAGGATCTTCAAAAACGTAAGCTACAGTGTTACGCAACCCTGCATTGTTATTGTTAGTGTTTATTCGCGCAGCTTTCATTAAAATTTTCAGGATTCTGCTAACTGTTACAAAAAGTCAACGCATGACTTTTAATGTTCATATGAAGTATCTGATGACCCCACAAGTAATGTCATTTCTGTACTTAATTTTTAAACAGTAGAATAAATACTTATTTGTTGGCCATTTCTTTCTATAACACTGCTTCATTTTTCGGGTAACTTCTATATTCCTTCTTCAAAGAATTCTTCTCTTTTTGAATTAAAAAATTAATTCACAGTTTCACTTAACTGGTCACAAATATTGAAATTTGTACTGATTACAAAATTCTATAATGATCGAATATTCGAACCTTGAACCGTGTAAAATACCCACGAGCTCTTCTAAACACTCAAGAAGAACATGGTACGCAATTAATATAATGATTTTTGCGTACATCTACTCTTCGAAATGGATGATGAAAGTCACCACGCCTAATATTCAATTTTTACACACTTTCCAGGTGCTAAACGCGAGTGTGTATCTCTGTTCCGGAAGAACAATGACACAATCGCAAAACAGTCATTTTTCAGAAGCTGAAGAAGACGAATCTTAAACTACTCATATTTCTATTTAAGCAATGAGTAAATGCTTGATGACATTGGGAACAAAGCAACCCTTAGCATTCCTGGTTACTTTTAAGTAGTACAAGTAAAAGATTAGATAATTCTGAACCGAGTAACGCACACCACACAAAATGCCCAATTTGGCACTCGTGTCACTGTTCTGCCGGAACAGCGAAACGCGCCACACAAAAACCAAATTGGTCAACTCCACTTTTAATCAATTTCTCAATTACATTACCCGAGTACATGAGTGCTCGTAACACCATAACTTTTCTCTACCTCTCATTTTATGAAGTCCATCAGTTTGCCTTCTGAGCGGCTCATACGCACGTTCATCGTCCTGAAAGGGTTACACCGATTCACGCAACGCTAAATCCGCTTGCAAGATGTCCGTGGACTCCTCCAAACGTTCAAGAAGAACACAGTATCCCATGAATACTGATAAATAGTGGGAAGTTCAAGTGCTGTTGCGATTCAGTGGCGGAAACGAAAACGCGTTATGCGCGAGATTAATCCGACCGGCGCGTTAAGTGTCCTTTAAGGGGAAGCTCGTGTATCGAGAAATCGATACGCAGTATCGGCTTAACGAGTCGATTAGAATTCAATTCCAGCCAGCCGTAGGAATTTTATATTAGCTATTTATCGGCATATGGTTTAGGAGTTAAACGGAATTCCACTCTACACCGCCGGCTTCCGTCTAATTTTATCCAACCGCGTTTCCTTCTACGTGCTACCTGGCATCCGAGCTATCGATATCAATTAGCATCGCGACTTGGCTGGCGAAAATCTGACCCACGCTTTTTCTAACGATACTCGAAAAATTCGCTTTCGAAACACTGGTCGGTTCGTGAGGGAATTTGAAAACTGTGCTAGTTGGAATTTTTATGCATGATTCATTCGATCTGATGCTTTTCAACGTGCTGAATGTCACGGTGAAATATACTGTATGTAGTATGGAACATTGTGATGTTCTTCCTTTTTTAATTGTTTTTATTACACACAAACTTATACAATTACTACTACAGAAAAAAATATAGACTCCAGGCACTTGTTACGGTTTTCTTTTAATTAATATTTCTTTCAGGACATCGTCATAATATTTATAACAAATTTCGTTAGAGCAAGGGTTCGCAATTTGTGATCCACGGAACCCTAAGGTTTCGCAGACAAAATTTGTGGTTCTTCATTAAAATTGGTTTTTGAGCTATAATCCATAATTTAAAGTATGTATTAATTTGTTCTTTTGTACTTTCAATCAATTATTTTTGATTCTTCGATTTGTTTTATTTAAAATCAGTAAAAATTATCAGGGTTCGAAAAATATTTTATCAAGGTGAGAAGAGTTCCACGATCAAAACAAGTTGAAAAATGCTGCGTTAGAAGTTGCACTGGGAATAAGGAAAAAGAATCATCATGGAAGTCCTTGATCAATTTTCTGAGTCAATGTAAGTACATAAATACGTGTATAAAATATAATTAAGGGTTAAAATTCACGAGCTGCATACACTTGTTGTTAATTATATTTACTTGAAGGTGTATACACCTGTTTCGGCCCAATTTGAGAAGTTTGTTTAAAAATCTAAACAACACGTCTTTATAAAAGTTTGCAGAGTTATTCATATACATTCACACTGCATTCATTGACTTTTAGATTATGGAAACCGAAAACAAAATGATTTTAGACAGAATGACATCAATCCGAACGTTCAGCCTGCGAAATGTCAGAAAACGACAGCTCCTATCGGGAAACGAGAAACTAATCTGAGATCGAGGAGCGTCGCGCGGACTTTACGGATTTCGCGGGACTTCTCGCAATAAATTTGCCGGGAACAAATTTTCTTGACGACCCTACCATATCCTGTTGTCGGAACTCGTTCGGCCGCACGAGCAGGTTGCCTAATCGAGGAACGTCTAACGGGTGTCTAAATAATTCCCGCATAAACGCGTCGCCGTGGGCCGTGCAATAAATTTGCACACAAAGTGGCCTTTGTGCTCCGCGCGACCGGTCCCCTTTCCCTTTTCGCGCCGCTACCGCTGCCGCGTTTATTCTTCTTTCCATTTACACGCGACCTTTTAGCTGTCACGCGTTTTATTCTCCCGGACGGAGTCCCTTCCGTTGCGTTTCAGTCGCCCTTTGAATCCGTGGAACGAGCAGTGACGGGGGAGGATCACGAAAAGGGTAGAAAAATTTGAGCGAAAAAATGAAACGGGTGGTTCACCGTAGAGGAGCTTCAGTTTGAAGCTGTTCAATTATTTAAGCTTCCATTCTTTCGTCATAAGCAGACTTCGGATGTTTATGTGATTTAACCCTTTGAACTCCTAATTTTTCTTAATTTTCATTTCAATACTCCCTATTATTTTAAGCGTTTTATTTGAAATGCACGTCAAAAGACAGTTGGTTGAGAGAAACCAATTTAAACAATTTTTGTTACTAATTATATTGAAAATGCCATTGGAACTTTGCTAAGATCTGATATTTGTGGTAAAAAACAATATTGCGAAATATAATACATATTTAAAGTGGCAATTTAGAAATGTCGAGTGTGACCTGACATAGGAGTACCTGCGAATAAAATCGATGTTGAGTCAGACTCGACAAAGGAGTTCAAAGGGTTAAGTTTGAAGTCGTTCAATTCTCGTTCACTTACTCTATCGACTAACTACATACAGACAATGAACCAAAGTGATCCAGAGACTGTCGCTCAAAGAACTTCCTCTTTCATTCATACTTTTTCATGTTCCGGAGCACTCTGCTTGCCTCAAAAAAATGTGCTCTCCAAAACAGAATAACGAGAACTATTGACCAAAATTGAAGACCACCTACACGTCACTATAATTCACCCCGCGTCACCTGCAGGGACATAATTCAGGATTCCGTGTGAAGGCGCACTTAGAATCTGTTCCAGGGGCGAGGATCGCATGCGTTAGACGCAGCCCCGGGGCTGAAAATCAATCAAGATGTTGCGGTGTCTCTCATTAACGGAGATTCCGCGATAAAGGGTTCGTGCGAGATTCGTGGCCGGTTACAACTTAATTCCCGAATCTGTTGGCCGCCGGATCCACGCCCATCGCGTGCCTGCGGCTCGTTAAATCATTAGCGGCCACGTGGCCCACAATCCCAAACTTAACAATCTCTGGCCCTTCTTCTTTCCTTGCCGAACGACCCGGATGATCTCTCAGTTTCACGATCTGTCGTTCACTAACCAATTTCTGACGCCGCTCATTGAATTTCTACCGTAACTCATGGGGTCTACTCCGTCTAGTGGATAGTTAGACAAGTTCATTCCACTACTCATTGAACTTCTGACGTCACTCATGGGGTCTATACCGTCTAGTGGATAGTTAGACAAGTTCATTCCACTACTCATTGAACTTCTGACGTCACTCATGGGGTCTACCCCGTCTAGTGGATTGTTAGACAAGTTCATTCCACTAATCATTGAACTTCTGACGTCACTCATGGGGTCTACACCGTCTAGTGGATTGTTAGACAAGTTCATTCCATTACTCATTGAACTTCTGACGTCATTCATGGGGTCTACTCTGTCTAGTGGATTGTTAGACAAGTTCATTCCACTACTCATTGAACTTCTGACGTCACTCATGGGGTCTACCCCGTCTAGTGGATTGTTAGACAAGTTCATTCCACTACTCATTGAACTTCTGACGTCACTCATGGGGTCTACTCCGTCTAGTGGATAGTTAAACATGTTCATTCCATTGGTAAATTGTTGATGTTCCGTTTGTGATGATTGCACTGTGAATTTTTATACATTTTAACCTTTAACGCTCGGTATATTTTATGGCTATACATACCAGCAACTCGGAGCACTATTAATACTTATTAACAAAACAACATATAATATTAAAATGAACACAGAGGAGAGTAATAAATGATATTTATTGAAAATATAGATTTTATTATTAGGTCACAATCCATTATAATTATAAGCATTTAATTTTTGTAACTTTAGCAGTATGTGTCCCCGTAAAGGGTCCGCCGATTGTTGAAGGTTAACATATCCAAATTCAGCAAGAGCGCACATTTTATAGAGCGAGTGAAACAAAAAATGTACTCTTAAACATTTAAACCGCAAGGTACAGTTCTGCCATAGCTGTGTTGCATCAGGTACATATAAATAAAACATACTGAAGTCTAAAAATGTATGCTTGCATAAAATTCCGCAGTCTAGTGATGATTATCACCGATGGAGGCTTCTGGGATGACTACATTGAAAGATGTCAGGAAAGATAAGTGAATTTTGTAATATTTGGTACTTTCTTCAGCGGTTTAATGATATGTAGGCGTACGATCAGTTTGATAGAATGAAGGTTAGGTACATGCGTGGAAGGTAAGTAGAATGATACTTATGAATTGATAACAGGAAATAAAGTAGTGCAAAGAAAACGTTTCAAGGCCTTCAGACTACTCGTGGGCAGGAACTTGATCTAGGATAAATCTTGCATAAATCGATCAGTAGGAAATCACAGACTTCAGACACGACGTTTACTATAGTCACGACAGAGATACAAATAAAAGAATGACCAGCGAGACCAATAGTAATTTATACTATACTGAATGTTCGAAAGCATATCCTAATTCTCCACAGACTTGAATACAGTAGAACCTTCATTATGCGACAATTGAACATCTGACATCAGTTACAAGTTCAAATTATTATTATTGACACTCTGTACTTTCCTTTATATCACCATGCATTTTACATTCTAGAAGAAGATTTCCATTTTTAAGCAGTACACAGTTGTAATGAAAGTCATCGTGTTACTAATTACAGTCCAGATACTCAAGGTCTTATTATAATCTGATAATTCTATTTAAAACAGTTTCTATTTCATAGTCACAGACCACCTCGAACATTCAGACTGAGTTAAACATTTTAACCTTAGAACCGTTAACAATCCCAACTACTTAACCCTAACAAAGCAGCGGATATCAAAGAGGTCAAGAACCATCGAGCAGATCTATCCACGGATCGCCAACGCGCGATATTAAGAAATAGGAAAAAATGGAGAGAGGTGGAAAAAACATCGGGTCGACCAGTCGAAGATCGAAAGGTGCGTTAGCGAGTACCTTGTCACCTTGAAGCAATTGCCAGTAGGTTGGGTGTAGGTAGCCGACGATCCCCTCCAGATCACCGTTGTCCGATCCTTCGATTGGATGGATCCTTCGCAAACCACCTCGTATTCTTCTCCTCTCGGGTTCTCCTTCCCCCTCCGGCGGCGTGGAACGTTTGACAGGACGCCCCCGGTGTTTTCAGCGGGGATTTTCTGGCGAAACCGCAGCGAGAAAAATCGGCCGCACCGGGAAAAACGCGACGCGCGCGAGTATCACGACCGAACCTCTCTCTTTCTGACAGAAAGAGACGCGGTTCGGAACTGTCGATCGCGTGCCACCTCCCGGTACACCGATCGAGACTCTCGATTCTTCCGAGGCTGGGAAGGGCGCGGACACCGCGACCCACGCGACAACGAGACCTGCCTCCGCAGCCTACCTCCGCATCCGTCTAACGGATGTCCGCTTCGATACCTGAGGAAATCTCGAAGGGAATCTACGTACCCGGATCTACCTGAGAATCTTGACGATTGGATGCGAGAGTAGAAGGTTTGGCTTTGGATGCCTAACTTTTAACTAGGGGTTATCTGGAAAAGAGCCTGCAAAGTCGGATCTTTTAGACGATATTGGTGAAAGAATGGTATAAGAATTGGCTTTGGACCCCTAACAGCTGACCAGGGGAAATTTGGAAAAGAGGCTATAAACCCGGATCCTCCAAACAATCCTGTTGATTCGGTGTAAGAGTTGTATAAGGTTTCACTTTGGATACCTAACTTTTAACTAGGGGCAATTTGGAAAAGATCCTACAGGCTAGGGTCTTTTAGATAATCTTGTCGATTCGGTGCAAGAATAGTAGAAGAATTGGCTTTGGACACCTAATTACTGACCAGGGGAAATTTGAAAATGGCGTACAATCTGGGATCTTGCAAACAACCTTATCAACTGGGTGCAAGAATAGTATAAGGATTGTCTTTGGACACCTAACTCTAACCGGAGGAAGTTTGAAAAAGATCTGAGACCCGAGTCTCTTGCGTTTGTTGCTAGCTATCTTGTCCACTACGACATCGTCGATCCGCTGACACTGCCATCTTCCACGATTCCTCTTATTGTAGGGTCTGGAGGTCTCGATGTCACAAATATGAAATCTTTCATCGATGTCTCGTTAGTCACACTATTTGAAGATGTACAGTGTTATGAGAAAAACAGAAGCACAATAGGAAAAAATAGAGAAGCGCCATCGTGTTCCGTGGCACTCAATCGGTTAACTTCGAACCACAATTCAGAGGAGATATCATTCACTGCTTATTTTTACGTTTCGAAAATATATATATACTGAGACAAAACAGCAAAGCATAACGATGCAACTGAATGAAGAAAATCGTCATTATCCTCTCAGTAACTCTCATTCCGCGCGCACCTCTTTCACCTGTCCCGTCCCGCAGCGAAAGGGTCCAACTCCTAGGCGCACCTAGCAATATTTGATGAACTCAGACGGTGCATAGATACTGTTTATGAGCCACCCGTTGGATCGTAATATTTTCCCGCGGTTGGTGGACGCAAGGATACCTGTTTATAAGGCGGCAAACCGCGTTGTTGACTGCCAGAGCTGTATACGCCGACGCATTCACCTGTATGACGTAGTCCACCGGATCGGATAGGATCGGACAGCCTCTGGAACTGTCGATTAGCGATCGTGGGCGAGGATCGAGATCCGCGGAGGAGGAAAGGCGCCGTGGAAAAAATCGTGTAAAACTAGTTGATGACGTTCTACACGAAACACTTCTGCTTCTTTCGACTCTCCAGCCCAAAGATGCGGGTCTCCGATACTCCCTGACTCTCCGCGGTCCTCTTCCTCGGTCTGATCTCGATCGTACGGTGTACACGAAGCTGAACCTTGAGACACTTATATAATCGTTTCGTTCGATGATAGCGATAGAGGACGACGTTGATCGATCTACAAATTTGCATCGATTATCGCTTCCTGGTAGGATTCCTGCATAGACTTTCGTTTACGATGACTAAGTTTTGCGTTGATAGATTAGAGAAGGAATTGGACGAGTGATGGAGATTCGGGTGACGCCTGAAATTCGAGAACCTGTTTGTCTTTTGTGTTTTTAGGATAGAAGAGTTGGAATATTTGGTGAAGCGATCATGATGATTTTTTGAAGACAATATTGTTCTCGGTTTGAATCTTGGCTTCTGATTTGTTTGATACTTTGGAGAAATCTATGTAGACTAATCTATTGTTCACAAGCAGCTTCAAACTTTGTTTGATCGACAGTCATGGCATTCATTACTTTGGGTTGGAAATAATATTATCATTCGAAGGTCAAACTGTTAAAGTGAACAGAATCTGGACTTCTGAGCTATCTGATAGTTTGGACAAATCTGTGCAGACTGTTGCAGCTGTTCAGAAAAAATTCAAATTTTATTCTCAACATTTTGCGTTGAAGGACACAGGACATGTTCATCAGCGATTGCATTCGTCGTCAGAATTAGGCTTCCATCAAAAGGGGAAGTCAGGAAGACATATTAGACATCCTAAAATGAGTCCTTCATGGGAAAGGAGAATTGAAATCAGACCTTCTGACTAAAATTATTAAAAGACGAGAATTTCATATCTTCTAATTGTATAATGAATCAATTTTAATACTACCAAGACTATTCTTTACTTAAATCCTTCATGCTATAGCAGGGGCGCAAAGACCAGGCATTCCAAAGTCGCATCCTCCCCTTAATTTTCGTAAAATCTCTTTACTAGGCGCCCTGACACAAGACGGCCTTTATTTTCCTTTTTCATTCTAATCTTCAAAGTAATAAGACCTCCAAAACAGAAAATTTGATCCGTCATGTGCTATTTAACGTATCTATGTAAAGAAGAAGCAACCCTGAAGCGTCTGCTTCTGGCATCCGTACTATACATAACCGATACAATCACATTGATTCAATAAACACAACTAACTTTTCATTACAGCATCGTGAGAAATTTGAACAGCAACCTAGCGCCATTTTACAACACACCGCGCTTCTTATTTATACTTCAAGGGTTCATCCGACATAAATAAACAAATCACCAAACATTGGTCACAAATTTTTCTCCGAGACGTCAATATTCGCGCGTTTCGCGGCAGGGTCCGCCGATAAATCGGCTGGGAATTTTCGAAATCGCGTCGCGAGTGGATCGTAAATATCAGGAATTTTATTGCGACCCTTCCGAGGGGGGAGAGATATCGACGCGACAAAAGAACGAAAGGGACGGGACGAATCCGTGGCCTCTGGCACACGCGGACATTATTTTATCGAACGGCACGCCGTGGCTCGCGACAGGCAGTAAAATCAAGTGCTCCAGTTTTATGGTGTTGGATACATCGCCGGAACACGTGTTTACGCTCGTTTCGTCCACGGTCCGCTGGCCACGTGACCGTTTCGCGATAAATCTCCAAAGGCAGCCAGGCCCTTTTGACTTTTCGCACGATAAACCTGCCGTGGAGCGCCGGTCCTGAAACGAACCGGCTATTTTCGATGTTCTTGTAGCACAATCGTTTTATTGAACGATTCTAGTATCTGCAACGCAAATTAGCCTCTTCACTTACGATTTTCTGAGAGATTCCAAGTGATACAGTTTAGTACTGAAGTCTTTGGGTGTCCTGGTAAATGAAGAGAGTCCATAAGCACACACAATTCGGTTTTAACAGTACAAAGGATAGTGGCTACAGTTAACACTTTGACGGTCATAGAGTTTTTAAGAAAATTCATTACCACAGTTCACTTTTCCAAGGCTTTAGATAAATGATAGAACTTCCTATATTGTTCCTCTTGTATAGACTACTTTACGATTCGTATTTAATCAGTACTTCGAGATTTATTTCTGATCGAACTACTATCAAATTCTCTAAAGACGATTCTGACATCCTCTTAATTATTCCTTCACATCCATTTAACTCTTTCGTTACTAACGGCGAAAATCACCCAACGTCGGACGCTTGCTCTATCCTAAAGGTGACTACAGTCACCCAACGTCGAACGCTCGCTGTATCGCGTAGTTGACTACGGTCACTCGTGAAAATTTCGCAGCACAACTTGATATCCCCGGGCTAACCGACATTCTTTTGTTCCATTGCATTCAACATGCATTTGTTCTTAATTCGTTATATATTAGTTTGGAATAACTTGACACGTTCCATGCCACAGTGAAAAATTCCATAACTAGTCAGACGCGCGAAAATAAGTCTCTATAAATACATAACGTTACAAACACAAACATTGTATCGTCTTATGATACACCATTCATTTCGTACCATTATCGTGGCGTACGTTTTAATTGGAATATAAAGAATATTACCATTTATTTAGAATAATCGAATTTGGGGCGTGGGGCGCATACGACCCACGCGACGCGGAACGTGTTAAACAAACAGCAACAGTTTGCATAATACGACGAATCAGCAAACGTTACGCTCTGCAGCAAAGTATAGACTCGCGGCTCAACTGTCACGTACAGCGGCGGTACACCGACGGCCATCTTCAACCGAACGAAAGGGTTAAACGTTATTCAGAAACAATTGAAAGCAGCAGCATCGAGTGAAGCAAATTGACGGGAAAGCATACTCGAAGCCGAGGGATTGACTAACAAGAATGCAGGGGAACACAATCGTGCCGAAATATTCTGAGAACGGTCGGCGTATACGCTGACGGGGTTGCGCAAGAACGGCCGTCCGTTGCCGTTGTAGCAGGCCGCATTAAGGAAACTCGCGCGATCCTCGAATCTCACGGTTGCAGAACGCCGTTGGGAAATTAGCTGGAAAAACGAAAAGGCTCGCGCTCGATGACAAAACTTTCTTAGAAGTCGCCTGCTTGCGCGAACACCTGCCACCCAGAACCGACGCGGCCGATCGACGAGCCGGCTTTTTCTCCGCGAAACGATCTCGCGGACAATGCTCGATCCGGTAAAAATAGAAGTACAGTAAGCTATAAAACAGTGAGGATGGTGGACCGCAGGATGGACGATTTTGTTTTCTAGAAATTGACGGACAATTTCATTCGTGCGAGTAACAGAGACGAATTTGTCAGTGATCGAAACGGGTGAATATAGTAGGGGCACGAAATGTGAGATTCTCAAAGTCAGTTCTTCGATCGTAAATTGAAAATAGATACAACAATCATGTTTGTAATTTTTCATATTGTTGTTGATGTAGCAGGCAGACTACGAATGTTTTCGTTGAGAATATAAATATTATTTATGTAATATAATATCGTAGTTAACACGTTCCGTGCCGCGTGGGTCGTATGCGCCCCACGCCTCAAATTCGATTATTCTAAATAAATGGTAATATTCTTTATATTCCAATTAAAACGAACGCCACGATAATAGTACCGAATGAATGGTATATCATAAGACGATTCAATGTTTGTGTTTTTAACGTTATGTATTTATAGAAACTTATTTTCGCGCGTCTGACTAGTTATGGAATTTTTCACTGTGGCATGGCACGTGTTAATACACAGGGTGTCAGATCTAACTGGTTACAGTCCGTTGTTTCCTGACGTATTCAAGATACAACAAAATTATGTGGAAGTTGTATGTTACTGAATTCCTCTTAAAACGTACTATCATGTGATCTAAAAAAAATATACAGGGTGCTCACGCTATTACTAGCCAGCGATTTTCTCGTGAATGATAAGTATTAGGAAAAAATGTAAGAGGAACAAATTTTGCAAGTTTCCATGGCCAACATAATAGCGTATATCAATTTTTTATATTTGCAATATTTTTCAAGAAACGAAGGTGACATCCAATTTTTTAAATGGAATGTTGTATATTTTTTTATGTCATATGAAAGCGTGTGTTATGGAGAATTCAAGCACGTGGTGTATAATAACCTTTAAAGTCAAACCACGAAGAGCTATCAGGGACCTGAGAAGAGAAGACTACGGCTGCTGAATATCGCATGAATAAAGCAGACAAAGTATAAGACCTTGGGAATTCCCACACGAATCAAATCGACTATTTCTTTGACCGTAGAAATTTTTCCAACAAACGAGAACAAATAATATAACTCGCCTGTAACGTGAGAGCATTTGTTGAGTCGGCTGAACCACGGAAGAAGCTTTCTAGAATCGATAAAAACCAATCATCAACAATGTTGCTAAGTGAAAAAGCCGTGTCTCGAATCGCTGGCGTGTCCCACTGGGAAGTTTGAAAACTGGATTTTACATTCAAAGTGACTCTTCGCAAACGTTCGATTAACTCGAAGGAAAGAGGTTCAGTGTAACTCTTGATGATTCTAGGTAAACAGGAGTGACTTGTAAGGTCTACCTTTTAAACGTGACTTCATCAAGCGTAAACAAATTAACAAATGCAGTTATTTGTAATTATGAAGATACTGAATATGAATTTTAGTGTTATTGTTCAACTATTTCAACAGTTCTTCGATTCCATCTTCAACAAACTTCTGTTTGACGTTTTTATACCACAAATTTAATTTCATTTAATAATTGTTGATTCTCGTAAAATACTGAGCGAACTTCATACTGAAATAATAATGTAGGAACAGAAGAACAAGACCGAGTAATCAAATTTTTTTTTCTTTACGATTTATATAAAAATTACTGAATTATATCATGCCTGATTAGGTATGGTCATTTTCTCTGTGTCGTTCAACGTGTTAAGACAATTCATTTCAAGTTGATCTCAATCAATCAGAATCATCGAAACTTTTCACACCTAAGAAACTGTCGAGCTATCAAAATAAGCACTACTAATTTCGAGTATATTTACAAGAAACACCATCATGTCATTTTTCTGCCAAATTCTTAAAAAAAAAGATCATATTTACAAAATTGTCAGCAACAAGTGTTCGCTATGGTAGTCCAAACTTTCATCGAAAGATTCTAAACAAAGTAGATCTCTCACATACCTTCACATGCACAGTACAATTTTTACAAAACAAGATCGTACGATATATTTATATTTCTTTAACCCTTTGAACTCCTTTGTCGAGTGTGACTCGACATTGATTTCATTCACAGGTGCTCCTTGTTTTTTTACCTCAAATATCAGATCTTAGCAAAGTTCCAATGCTATTTTCAATATATGTAATTAGTAAAAAAAATTGTTTAAATTGCTTCCAATCAACCAACTGCCTTCTGAAGTACATTTCAAATAAAACACTTAAAATAAGAGGGAGTTATTGAAAAGAAAAGTTAACAAAAAATGAGGAGTTCAAAGGGTTAACGCATGACTCATAAGATAGAGTACGACGTTACTTATGGGATGACCCGATATGATCGAAACGATCCTCGATCGATCGATTCGACTCACGTAGTCGCAGGCTCTACGTGGCGATTTCCAGGTACACGGGAGTCTCGCAAGAGCTGCACTTTCGTTTGCACGGAATTAATCGCTGATTAAGGCAGGCAAGGTCAATCGCCAGATGATTCAGCCGTGAGTAAGGCATCGGGCCCCGTATCGGCCGACGTGTTTGGGACACGCGAAGACGTACGAGCTGACGAAGAAAAACGGGACCGAATTTATCTTGTTGATCGATCGTGGACGTGGCGAACGGATCGACCAATACCCTCTCCCTCGCGGCTTATCGGGCAATCTTTTCTTTTGTGTTCGCGAGCTCCCATCGCGACAAATTTTTGCGAGATCGAAGATCGAGGACGGGACGGTAGCCCGAAAAATATTGCCTCGACTTTTTTCTGTCAGTGATAATATCAGTAATGTTCTTCTCTATCTTATAAAACATGCTTTAAATAAATATGAATATATTCAGCTGAGTTGTAAATAACTTTCGATGCATAATAAATATTATTGTTCCTAAAAAATTAAATGTTTCACTTAGACTATTTACACTATAAGTGCCTCGTCACCCATATCTGGGTGACATACATTCAATCATTCTTTGTCCGATCATGTAAAATATTAAAAATATACTTAATCAGCTCTGATAGAAGTAGTCAAAAAGTTATGAATGTTAATGATATTATTGATTAAAAAAGGTAGAATTCATGGTGACATTCATTTTGTATAAAAATTGAGGAAGTTTGTCATTTTCAGCTAACGGAACGTGGCACTCAAAGTATTAATTTGTATTTATATTAGATGATAATCATCCCTGAATCTCAGGTATGCTGCAGACGCATCAAAAGATTATTTTAATTTTTTCCGAAAATTTCTGTGTAATTCTACAGCTTTTAGTTGCCTCCCAACGGATTTAATCATTTTAAAAACGCGAGATGCCCAAACGGGACTCATGGCAGTGAATGGGTTGAAACAAAAGATATTGATTCCCAAAATCGTATATTTGCATAAACATCTGGAGTCTACTAATTAGAATTAATACTCCACAACGTCACAATGCTGCACACCACATCTCGCAAGAAATAAATCAGTCTTTACATAAACAAATTATTTTACTCTTCTAACTCTCAATACCTAATCATTCTAATCTAAATTTCACAGTACTGAAGATCGCCAATTTGTCTCCGCACGATAGAGGCAACATTATATTACACAGTAGCAAAATAGGATTTTCGTGACTCGGCCGTCGTAAAATAACGTTGAAAAGTTTCGTTGAACTTTTCGCGAGAGCGTGGTGGTACAAAGTTTGTCCCACGAGGTTTACGGGACGGAGCAAGAGGGAAACAAGGCGAAACGACGGGATAACGAGTCACGGTGGAGGAGAACAGAGGGATGGGCAGGGAGGGAGAGGCAAGACAATGGGCAAAGGCAAAGGTGGAAGCCGCCTTTATTACAGAGCACGGACTCGATGGACAGTCAAACGGACACCTTTTGCCTCTCTTTTATTGGTCCGTTTCGTTTTATTACCGTGGCGAAATCGCGGCCCAAATTAAAGCGAACTTCGCGAATTTTCGGCTCCCGCCGGCCGTAATCTCCTCGGGGCTCGTGCAACTCTCTACAAAGTGCTGACTAATTAAGCACCGTCGTAAATAGCTCTCGCATTAACGGATCGCCGTTGTTAATGTTGTTGTAAATGTACTCTTTTAATTATCAGGAAGAACGCGTCTTCAACGCTATTAATGTGTTGCATACTTCAGGTGATGGGACATTCTTCGTTGTCAGTTATTGTAAAATGTTGTACATTGTTGTAGGTTTCATGGTTTGTAATGTATTAATTTTGTGTCCGACTACAGTGATCTGTAGTTAAATAAAATAGTTTTAACAAATATTTAAAATAGTCAGATGGCTGCGTCTGTCTGAGACGTAAGTTTTATAAAATAGAAGAATAATTATGTAGGATGATCGGTATATTTTTTTTAAATAATTTCGTACTGCTTTAAATCTCTGTATATTCATAATACTATTTCAGATTTTTAATATAGGCCGTGTTTTATTTAATCTTCTATGGCTATTGTTACCTCATTTTTTCTCCTTCTTTATTCCTCCTCCTCCTTTGTATTTATTCATTTAGATTTCAGAAAACCATATGGAAATCGGATTCTTATATGCTATTAAACGTTCCTCTTTTCTCCTCATTATAAGATTTCATGAAACTTCATGCAAATTCTCATGTATAAACTAGTGATAAGTAAAAAATGATAAAATATGATAGCGTATATAAATAGTCCAGAGACATCACAAAAACTTATTAATTTTTTATTTCACTGTAACCGATGTTAAGCTGAGCTGCTTCCTCCTGCAAGTCCTGAGTACATTTTTGTAAACAATCTGTGTATCTGCAGATTATTATTAACATTCTGCACGATATTAGAAGAAGTATTCAAGACTCAGTGGACCGACAGTGCTCACAGAACTGAAGAAAAAATGTCGAATAAACATGTCCCAAAAATTAGTATTAGATAATCGAGTTCTAAACAATTTTACAACTAATTTTTTCTTCTACATTTTGTATTGAATCTGTCATATCGTCTGAGTATCAGTGCATGCTGCAACCTGAAAATTTCATTTAAAAAATTACATTTACTGAGGTCCTCAAAATAGAGCCCCAAATATATTTATTTTACTAAAAAATTGTTCTCTAACATCAACGAGTCGGAGGTTATTTTATATGGTAGCTCCTGGTGACACTGTACAAAAATAATACACAATAAATGATATTTTATGCATAAAACCCAAACTGCCGTCATTCGAGAGACTTTTAGAACACTTTGATGAGAATTGAAACAGTGCTCGCACTTGGTGGCATCGCAAGGTATCCCGAAGGTTCGTTTGCGAGTAGAATCCAGCCGGATCATTCGGTGGTAGCAGGCATCCGTTGCGGTTCTGGTTTCTGGTACTGGATTCTGGTCCGCCGGCGTCCGATTAAAATGGAAACAAATGAAGTTGGACGTAATGAGGTCCTGCGGTGAGGGAGAACCCGTTCTTTAATTTATTCCCCTGCCCCTCCTTCGTCCCTCACGGCCTCACTCTCTTTTTCCCCCCTTCCTTCACCCCTGTTACGCTTCTCGGCTCTCTATGTACTCCATATTCCGCTGTTTGCTCTCTCGTCCTTTGTCATTCCACTCTTCCTCGAGCCTCTTCATTCATTATTCAACGTTCACGTGGCGCAAATGTTCCATTTTGCACAAATTTCCGTTTCAGAGCTTTCGCGCTGCATGAGACGCGAATGTTTGCTTTGCACTGGCTGTGGATAAGAGACTGGAAAGTGATTTTTATCGAGAGCTCTGCTTTAATTCTTTGTTATACGGGTCTGATGATCGAGAATGCTAGAGACATACAGGTCATATTAATTGAGAATAAGTATTCTTTGTGGTTGGAAATTTTTAGAGTTTTTTTAAATATTCGGCTCTCTAAACGTGGGCAAACCAGATTCTATAATTATTTAACACTAGATTAAATAATTATTCATTGTCACAAAATTCTGAGCAAATTTCATACTGAAACCATGTAGAAACAGAGGAACACGACTGAGTACTCAAATCAATTTTTTTCTTTACGATTGATATAAAAAAATAGAAAATCATATAATGTCTGATTAGGTATGACTGTTTTCCCTGTGGCACTCAACGTGTTAAACTTGTAATATTCCTACATATTAAGAGGACCTGCTTGTACAATAATAAATATTAATAATATGAATTTATTCACAGCAAATACTAAATTTTCTTTTGTGGATTACAGTAAATATTATTGCCATTCATTATATAGTGAAAATCCTAAAATCCCTAACGATTCTACTTTAATCCTTTATTAAACTGATCTGATCATTATGTACCCAAGATTATCGCAATACTGTATACAAAATAGAGTTGTCCTCTGAATTTATCTTACTTACGTTTCACAACTACGTAGATTCATAGAATTACGTTACTTATGTATAACATTCCGATGAACCTAGTGCCCTATCCATACAATCATTACAATAACAATACACCTACAAAAAATTCAACATTTTGCATTTAGATTGACACAAAAATTATTGCGATGCTCTACACCAGTAATGGTCCTCGGATCTGCGACCATCCCCCACTCTAAGTCCATTCCCCTCATATAAGCTGCGATTTGGGACGATGGAATGAGGGGAAACGAGGGGAATGGACCTAGAGCGAGGGAAGGCCGCAGCTCCGGTGGTCATCACTGCTCTACACACTGAAACTTCAAAATAAATTCTACAACATTCCATAGATTCTAAATTACTACATTTAACAGTCACAAATTCAACTCGAAACCACCATACAAAAACTGAACGATGTTCTCAAATGAATCCATGTCCAGATCCTACAATTTAGAAAACCTAGTACTATTAGGATGGCTCCACACCATCAGACTTTCCACCATACCCTCCTGCCTTGTACCACGAAAGATGAGTCTGTACTCCGGAAATGTCCTGCGGGTGTCAACAAAAAGGACGAAGTCCTCACAGTTCAGTGTTATTTCGCGTTATCCCGTGTCTCGTCACGCTATCCCAAACCAATTAATAAAAGTATTTTTTCCTTTTGAGAGGAATGCGAGTGTATTTATTTTATCGCGACATAGCAGTACAATCTGCCATTCATCCCTCAATACGCGTTAATGAAAATCCCTGAGTCTCGTTGCAGAGTCAATAAAATCTGTCCGAGAAACGAAAGAATTCTCGAGACTCGGGACGGCACACCGAACGTCAGGCCTCTTTCTCTGGCGAAAACCGAAACCGATGGCGCTGACAATGGGCTAGCAGACCGGTTGACAATATAAATCGCAATCAGCGAGCCGTCCGCTACCGACACGAGGGAACACTGGTCCGCCGCGAGAAGATAAGCGAGAATAAACGCGTACGGGGTGGACGAGCATTATGCAACGGAGGAGACGACCGGGACAGGTTTATGGGGCGGGTGAAAAAATGCCCGGACCCTTTAAACCGCGTAATTAAGTGGCGGTATTTTAAGCAGCGTTTTCACCCGAATGCTCGTGAATTACGCTCGCTAGTCGGGGGGAGGCTTCGACGCGTGCAGAAACTCGCTCGACCGTCCAACATTTAAACTGTTTACTCGCGAAAATTAATTACTTCCTCGTCCCTCTGCTTTAGTCCTTTTTAAATGGCCGTGAATTACACCGAACATCCAGAATTAATTGCTTCCTCCTGCCGCCCGTGCTTTTATTCCGCGAGCGATCGGGGTAATATTGGAACGGTGTTGAGAGTTTTTGAAACACCGTGAAATTTACGGCGTGGCTGTTTTCGCTTAAAAACTGACTGCTTCCTTCTGTTTGCAACGTATCTGTTTCGTGTTAGTGCGTGTATAAGACATCGAAGTATCATGTGAACCGGAAAGATCGTGCGGTTTTCGGAGATTAGAAACAGATACATTTTTCCCGCACTGCTTTGAATTTTTAATTGAATAAATAATCACTGTTGGATCGAATAACTTTTCCCTAACACGATGGGTGCTTTAAATGCCATGTTTATAAATTTGTATGTTCTCATTCGAACAACTGTGTTATTGCTGTTCTCGCATTATGAGCGCCCTGAAAGTTTTTATCAGTCAAATAATTTTGCAATGATAGAAATAAAGCGTCCTGAAAGTTGTTATCAGTCAAATAATTTTGCAATGGTAGAAATAATTGGTAATCCGCTGTTTTAGACTGTTCAGAAGGAAGTTTCGTTTCTCACCGTTGAATTATCTCGTCGTATCGAGTGATTTCAGCGAGTCGAACAAGCTGACGACAGGTAGTCGGGATTCTGTCGAGTTCACGGAGGGGCACTCGCAATTATTAGCAGGAGGTGGTGGGAATTACGTCAGTGAGAAGCCAGCTGGTCAGGAACGAGCTCGACCAAGGTTCTCTCGATGGAAACAAGGGCGCCAGGTCGATTTCTCGAAAACTAAACACGCGCGAGAAGACACGTATGTCGTCCAGTGAATCACTTACGTTTTCCCGGGAAAATTGCTAACGACTCGATGAAAGTTCCATGCTTACCTGCAACAAGGAAAGAAACGTATGTTAAACCCAATTCATCAGTGTCCATGTTAAAAAATATTCCCCAGTAGTATTTTTTAAAATTGTAAGGAAATAAAATTAGTAGATATTAAACAGATAGGAAATTTCAAAATTATAAGTCACCACTCGACTGGCTAATAAAACTTAGAAAAATCCTGATAAACATATGTGTAATGAATTGTGTCATAGATGTTCTGTTAGTTGACATAATCTATGCAGCGTGGGTCTCATACGCCCCACGCTGGACTATTCGTTCGGGCCGCTTTATACGTTCGCTATTAATTGGCAATAATACTAAAACATCTTCATTCCACACTGATCCTACACAGCAAGTTGATGCAGATTGGATTAGAGAAAATTGAAGACATAGGTGGAATTATAGTGTGAAGCTGAAGTACAGCAAACCACTGTTATGAACCTAACCTGAATTATATACCATGTCTCTAACTTATTAAAATAAAAATATTTACTGTGTTTTATAACGAACTATATGCGTTACATTTTTTCTGTCAATAATGATTTTTACGGACTCATAAATATTATATAGTTAAAGTGACAGTCGGGGGAATATGGGTCGATGGCGACCCACGTGAAACGAACGCGTAAAATCTCCAAAAATTGTTCTAACATGAAATTAACATTCGACTCAAGCTGTTTATACAACTTCAGTAAGTAGGCTACTCAAAATAATGAGCGGATCATATACTTAAAAGACTTTTCGTTCATTAAAGTGTCAGATACTGTAAACGCTCTAAATGTTACATACAAGAAACATGGAAAAACAATGGTAAAATATAAGATACAGCATATATCTTTTACCATTGATGCTTGACAGCTCGTAAAAATCAACTAAAATACCTTGAATCTCTAACAGTTTTGAGCAGGATAGTTAGAGTGAATCGGAAAATTCTGAAAGAGTCTCAGAGTAGCAACGAAGTAGCATAAATTGAAAGAAAATTAATCGAGAGTCGAGTAGGATGAGATCGATGAAGCAAGAATTTTCTATTCTTCAAAAATGAATTCTTTTTGCGGTTGCAGTATAGCCCGTGAGATATTACACGCATAGCAATTTCGCACGTGCCTTCTTCCGTGCGTCGAATCACGCGAAATCCTCTTACGAGAGGATTACATCGAACGCGAAACACACCTAGACCCTGCGAATCAATTTCGATCTTCCAGGCGAATAAAACAAACACTTCGCTCGTGTGAACGTGTAATTCAGTTGCTTCGCGAACAGCTTGATAACTTTATACTCATTTTCGAGACTCGATTAGGTGGTGTGTTAGAAGAAATTGAGGGCGTGGTAAATGTGAGGTTAGTTACAGCGTCCACCGTGATGGGGGTGACCTTGAGTGCCCTAAATTTCCTAGTTTAGCAATAGCAAGCTTCTGGAATCTCTGCAGCATGGATAGTTGCTTTATGAATTCGAAACCTCTTTATGAATTTTTACGATCGATTTTTAGTAGCAATTTTCTGTCAAGGGCATAGTCAAATTATTAGCTTAACACGTTGACTGCCACAGTGAAAACTTCCGTACCTGATCAGACACACTACAATATTTCCTTGCAAACATAAATGATGGCGAAAAAAAATATGTAACTATTCAATTGCACAGTCTTGACCTTCTATCTTTATTCCAATATTAATTCTATTCAACATTTTAATAAAATAAATAATTATTTCATGAAATAAAATTTAATGCGCCGGTCACCGGTGACCCCCACGGCAGTCAACGTGTTAAAAAATTTGAAAACTATCTATGGATATAAACGATTGATTTTCCTAAAAGGAAGCATGACAGATTATGTAATACTCTATACCCCAATTTTTTAACCTCTTCGGTAGGGCAGACGCTCAAAAACAGTTATATCGTTATACAACTACTTTCAGTGAATATTTCATCAGAAGTATCAGACTAACTATTTACAACAATAGCCTATTAAAATGTCTTCAGGATTAAATATATAAACCTGAACAGTCGACTGTAGTCGACGATCGTACCCAGAAGGTGAAACCTCACCATTGGTACACCCTAAATTATTTTTGATCTCCCTGCTCGAAGCAAAGGTAACTCTTCGATAACACGACTAATTGATTCCATATTACTCGAGACTTATGATTCGTAGAATTTTGAAGACTGCATTTCGTGCTCTTGAAAACCGTGCAATCCAAAACCCCAAATACACATGAAACTGAAGATTCCCTTCCAAGGATTTACAAAACAAAGCCTTGCAAATAGAAATATATTTTCTGATCTGCGTGTCGTCGTATTTACGACTCTGTGCAATTCGAGTACAGCGTTTTTCGAGGTACGTCCGCGTCCCGATGGAATAAATACCTTCCGTACATTTCACAAAAAGAATCACCCCTGAATGGCTACTCCGTGCACCGAGTTCAGCTTTACGACCACGGCTTATCGAAAAAGCTGCTAAAATTCAAACGAGCGTCGTTTTCATGACAGGAAAAAGGTCTCGCGGCTACGGGAAAGGGATTAAAATCCCAGGCGAGGCAGAAGAAGCCTGCACGGAGTCCCGTGCCGCAAAGGGTGGGATTTTTACAATGTACAGCAGGTTCGAGGCTTTTGATGTAACGCGGCCGTATCATAAAGTGATTCGCATTCTGCAAGTGCGAGATCAGATAAGACACCGATCCGGTAGGGTTTGCCTCGGTGATCGTTTTCTTTTTTTTCTCCTCCGCGTCGTATCGGCATCGCAACCCTGTAATCTCGAACGGATGATGAAGGTTAGCCTGTGCCAGTTCCCTCTCTATCCTCCGCGGGCCCTCCTATCCTCCTCGATGATTGTTTGCAGAAAGAACACGCGTCTTAAGTAGGTGCTACGTTACGTCCACGTAATGCCCGTGACCGATCCGATTTATTGGCAAGCGTACTCGAAATATCGGCTACGTTTTTAACCGTTCGATTTATGGACGTCGATAACTTCCAGCGATCGCCGGGAAGGATCCTCTTCTGCCCGTCGATTTCGAAAAAACGATGTGAAACGGATGGTCGTTCCACGAACTGTCATAGAAGCGATTTATAGGGTAGAGGGCGATAAGGAGGGCAATAAGTTTGTCCACCCGGAATATTTCTGTTGTTTAGAATAATATGGAAGCTTTAATGAAAGGTTGATAATGTATAAGAAACGGCTATGTACTAAAAATTAAAAAATATAGCATTCTATTTTGAAAAACGAAATTAACATTAAAATCTCCTTTTCACTTCCACCTGCACATAAAATCGATTTGCATCTCATAATATCTATTTCCATGCTATTCAAGTTTTGTATGCAACATTTATCCGTGTTACTATAAATAACGTAAGTATTTCAAGTGGACAAAGTTATTGCTCTGCCCTGTATCGCTTTAGGTATTTGAAGGCTTAGGTTTATGATACGATCGTCAAAACATTGCTATTTTTTAGGATCTTCTGAAATATAACATAATGTAGAAATAAAATTAGCATTTTCGACGAGGACAAGGAAGTAAGAGTACAGACAGATTTATGGTTGCGAATTTCTCCGTATGTTTAGAACAGTCAGTGAATCCAGTGACTGATGACTCTTGGCCCTAGTCATACCTCTGGGGTGCAGACCATGCAGATCATAGTTTCCAGGGTGAATGAGAGGTGCAAAATGGAATACGGGCGGCTTTTGTCAATCTTGAACTGACTTAGCATACATCGTCTTGGACAATGATTCGCTCAACCGATGACACTCGGTTTAGGCAACTCAGTATTTAAAAATGTTGGAAATCGAAGAAGGCGACCACGAATGGCGGAGTAACGATACCAGGTCGACTGTTAGCGCCTGAAATTATTTTTATAACGTTAATGTGTTAAAAATCCTCCAATATAAATCCAATTAGAGCTCAATCAACTGCTCCAAGCGCTTCTGCTCACCCCTCAAAGCACCAAAAATTTCCAAACGCCCCTTTTTATCGTATTTTGTACAATTCCTGCGAATTTAAAGCGGTGATCGCTCAGCTAATACACCAAAAGCAGGATCCCTTAGCATAATAAACCACCTGATATCAAAGAATTCTCCAATCTAACTCAAATTATAGTCCAACCAACTGCTTCAAGCACTTCTGCATACCCCCAGAGCACCGCAAATATTCGAATCACACTTTTTACAATTCGTCCCAATTTAGAGAAGCAACCGCCTAGCTCCTACGCCAGAGAAAAAGCTTCTTATCATACGAACCCACCTGCTATCTAAAAATTCTCCAATCTAAATCGAATTAGAGCCCAACAGCTCCGGCCGCTTCTGCTTACCCCCCAGCGTACCAAAAATTTCCGAATCCCCCTTTTTGTCCCACTTTTTACAGTCCGTCCGAATTTAGAGCGGTGACCGCCCAGCTAGTACACCCGAAACAGGGTTTCTTGCCCGGCCGGAGCGGAACGGCGGTTAAAAGTAAAGTTTTGGAGGAAAGTTTGGCCGGCCAGTTTTTCTCCACGCCGGTGATTCCTGCACGTAAGGGCCCGGGTGCACCGCGGAGCAAGGGATAGAGGGAGACAGAGAGGAGGACGGGGGTCAATTACAAGGGGAACGGCGGCTCGCAAGGCGAAATTCAATTACGTTAGAAAAACAGGCTGATCCGGCCGTCACAAACGAAATGGCTGTCCAAACATCGCTGCGACGGCCTTTGGAAAGGTAATCGTCTACCCCACCGCGGGGGTATCTTTCTTCGTCCGGATTTAAGTCGCTGTTACATCGATCGGCTCGAGTGCCGGTATCGAAAGAAAACGGACACGTCAGCAATCGAGAAGAAACGCTCGTCCACGCTGAGGATGCTTCGAGTTCTTCGACATCGGCTCTGCAACGAGACTGCCAGCTCTTAATGAACCCTCTCGCGAATTAACTTCCGCGAGTCGCTGGTTTGCTCTTTATGTAGAGGTCTTTTGGTCGATACGGAAAGAGATCTTTCGATCGACACGGAAATTTCAGTAAATTTCACGGTGATACGGTGACATGGTAAGAAATTAATTAGTACAGATCTGTGAATTTGAAACAGTATTTAGTATTGTGGTTGGATCGGGTAATAGGATTGCCTGATGCACCCATGCGCACGGCTGTGCTATAACTGCTGGTGACTCCCACGTACTCAGAAAGCCGAATATTTAGCAAATTCTAAAAATTTGCAATCACACAGAAAACTGTTTATTAGGAAGTAAAGTGACTTGTGTAACACAAAATTATTTCGTACGACTGCAATATAGCTTAGAAAGAAAGTATAATTTTCTCGGTGCTTGCTACCGCAACGCGTGATTCATTTGGATCGAATTGTTTGATAGGAGAATTGTCTTTTTAACCACTTGGGTTGGAATTTAATCGACGACTACATGGACCGTAAGCGTCTACTTTATACGCAAAACCGTTATCAAAGTGAAAAGGTCAGACCATGAGTGGGACACGTGCAATTCGTTTTTAGCCCGAAGTAGCTATCACGTGTGAGAGATGTTATTCGAACCCAGGTGGTTAACAATTGCTATTGCAGAGGTGAGTAATATTAGCCATTTAAGGCTACTGAAAAAATTCCCCGTCATAGAAATTAATCGTTTATATTAAACTCTACTTTCATTCCATTTATCAAAACTATTTAAATCGACTTGTTGTATGAAAAATGTAGAACATTATGAATATTGCTGTCGAGTCTGCTATAATTTACATTCAATGATGTGACTATAATATACAATATAAAATGAATTCAAGTAGTCGTCAACGTGTAAAAATAGCAAATTACAGTATGTCTGACCACGTACATCAATTTTCACTCTGACATCTTGACTCTTTAACACGTTGAATGCCACAGTGGAACCTGCCACGCCTAGTCAGGCAGATTCTAATGTGCTATTTTAAATGCAAATCACAAAGGAAAAACAGCATTTAATATTGAAACATACAGGTGTTACCTTATATTAGTATTACAATATCAGTATCGTCAAAAATTACACAACTACTGCTGGTTATTTAATTCAACAAAATTACCGGTGACCTCCGCAGCAGTCAACGTGTTAAGAAAAATCAGTACTCGCTTCAGTCATCACTAAAATTGAACTAAAGCGACACAGATTATCTAAGCGTGCCTTTAGGCCAACCGATCGTCCAACATGAAATCAAATCGTTACAGTAATAACTGGTAATGTGCTTCCGACAGGAATTCGCATGAACAAAATGGAAATAACACTGCAATCGGTGATCGCATGATCCTTGGTGCACGAAAACCAGTGGTTATCCCGTTTGATTCGAAGGACGGGAACGCCGTTCGTCTCTGGAGGCGACATCGACGCGTCGTCATCTCCTGATAAATCGCAAACGGTCGAGATTAGGTCATAAGTGCAGCCTTAGGCCGAGCCTAACAAGAAATAGGTGTAAATACCTGGCGATCCGGCGCAGCCGCTTGCGCAACGCTTAATTATATTTATTAGACAGCGTACGGCGCACGTGAAAACGAGCTAAATCGTGCCAGAAACGTTCTAACGTCGTTCGTATTATTTTTAAACGTTAGGCCGTTTGCAAAAATTCTTACCTACTCGACGATGGCTGTGAAATTTATTTAAAAAGTACAGAGCTAATTATCAGTCTATAATAAGTGGTTTTGAGCCTTGTGTTTATTATTATTAGACTGACGCCTTAATGCAAGTATTCATTTTTAGACTTCAATATTTTTATTTCCAGGTTGCTGATGAAACGAAACTACGGCAGAACTGCATTTGGGGGTTGAAATGTTTAAAAGTATATTTTTTGTTTCTCTCACCCTGTAAAATGTAAATTCTTCACGAACTTGGATAAGTTAAATTGCATAAAGATCGGCGCTGTGATTACTATCGTTAACAGGTTGACTATCACAGGGAAAATTGTCATACCTAGTCAGACGCATTATAAAATCTTTTCTTGAATACAGACTGTTAAGAGTATAAATATTCAACTATACGATTGTACATGTGTCAATTTTTACTATTATTTTAACGTTGCAATTATATAACGTTAAATACGTATCTTCTGATTATGTAGACGTATAATATATTAACTTTTACATTTTCGTTTTGACTTTTCTTATAGAATTACTTTTTAATCGCTTGGAGTACTTATTGCTGTATTTTATTCAGTTTCTTTTTATTCATTCTCCAAAGTAGAATAATTGAACGTATTCCACAGGCCATACATAGTGAACAATCATAGTTTTCCACATCTCATACGTGCATTACGTTAGCGTAGAAGGTTCCTCGCTCTTGTGTAAAGTCCCATTGTATACACAATAATCTATCTTCACCTTTTGAAGAAATATGATGCGGTTTTCCTCGGTGAAACATGACCTACTTACTTTATTGTGAATTGTTATTGCACTCCCTTTTAATTTGATTCATAAAAATTACGTCGAATCTGGGCATTTATTCTTTCAATCTCAATTCAGAAACAGACCAACCCTTATACGACGACTCGATGTATACGAGATTCATTCCGGAGAATAATAAATAAATAAATAGAAACAAATGCTTTTACACTATTGCTAGAGTCTCATCTCGCATTACCACAGGAATTCTACATTCTATCGGGTGATGTCATAAGTAATGTTGTTTTTAAGGTCAGATCAAGCTCAAAACTATACATGAACTCCCCAACACCTTGGTTCACCTCTGGAGTCAACAAATCAACCATTCAAGCAAATTTAATTAAGCGTGCGAGGTACCAGTAATAGCATCACTACCACATCGAACATTTGAAAATGTACGTCGATCTCTGATCCATAGATGTGAATTTTGTATTGAAATGGAGGGAAGATATATCGAACATCTGTAATAAATGTGCTGCTCAGATGCCAAACTGATCAACTCCACTGTTAATAAATTTCTTAATTTTATTACTCGAGTACATGACTCTTTATAACACCATCACTTTTGTCTACTTTCCATTTCATGGGGATGATTAATTTGGCTTCTGAGCGGCTCAAATATGCAAATAAACTTCTGCATTCTTCGTTGAATGGATTGACTTTAGGACCTACGTTGATTAGGCATATTTTACTCCACTCGGTGTGCTATAAGCACCAAAAGTATTAGACCCTCTCTTGAACACCCTGTACATTGTCGAGTCCTCTAATGATGTCATATCATGTTTCAATTGATTTCAAACTTGATAAGTGTCCTAACGCGTATGTACAGGACTGTACATCTTTCATACCACTCGATACCAGGCCCAGATTCGTAGACTGGCTTTGACAGTATCGGCTCCACCGCTAATCGCTCGGACAGCAACATTGTTTACCAGTTTCGCGATCTATAAACGCAGGAGAGTCTGACGAAACGGGTCCCCTTCTTTTCTCGCGCATGAGACCGTCGTCGGAGGAAAAAGAAGATCAATCGCTCGAAGGTGAGCCCGAAGGTTACCGCCTTTCGTTTTTCGCCATACCTGGACACAGACGGTGTTGCCTATTTAAGGTGGAAAATTCACTGGATCCGTGAGCGTGTGTTCTGTCAACCGTGCGTGAGCCCAACACGCGCGCGCGCGCAGCAGCTCGTAGAACTTCCATTGCGCAATCACGAAAAGAAGGAAAAAAAGAAACAGGAACGCGTACGACGAGGAGTTTTAACTGATCGTAACAGTTACATTAACGATGGTCAGGAGACACGGTCTACTCGTTATCTCGAACGCACCTCGATCTACCTACTCTCCGCTGATTAATTATCATCATACCTCGCCGCGCGTGTACTACACGCGTCGCACGGGATCTCTCGGATAAATTTCACCTGATTCCGCCGACTAACGAACCCGAACAGAGGTTAAGGTTTCGACTTTATTTGGGCTACACGGATCCACGCGAAGGCATTTTAATTGCTGACGAATTTTCGCCGGCTTCTCGGAACCGCTGCTTCGTTCGGACACGCGACATCCTGGAGAAGAGGGTACGGTGATTTTGAGAAGATGATGGATCTCAGGGGAAACTTTTATCAAGGCATCCTATAAATAATGTCGTTCTCTGTCTTATAAATGGACGGCGGGTGTTCATGGAAATTATACATTTTGAGACTTCCTTATTTTCTATGTTGATGCAATTAGATAAATGAAACTTTAACGAGATAGCGGTTGCTCTATGAAATGTTCAAGACGTGTAGGAATTTTTACTTTGCTGAGTTATTAATTGTTCATCATTCATCAATTGCTATATATGAAATTGCATAAACATCCGCTGTTTACTTATAAAACATACTTGAAATAAGTGTGGATGTGTTATTCGATTTTATTTAATAAAGATTGCCAGAGATGTATGTCGCTTTGAATTTTTTAATAAAAATTTGGACCATCACACCAAACACCTGGAGCCAACAATTTTATAAATTAGGCGGAATTTTGGGTGAATAGTGTCATGTTGGCGTTTGAGTAACTGAAAGCTTGTTGTATGTATCAGCTGCTACCTGTTCAGGTGACTCCACAAATGTTTATCCGATAAACAATTTAATGATCCCAGTCGATCGTGAAAAACATTAAATGAATTGTTTTGAAACTATACAAATTTGTTGAGAATCGAGTTCAGAAGTTGTTAAACTAGTGGAACGAGGATACCAAAATTAATGTTCAATGTATCAATAAATAAAAGTCTCTGCAATTGTTGAACTATTTACATTTGAAGTCGCATTTAAAAACGATGTTACTTATGAGATCACCTGCTAATAATACTCTCTTCTGTTTCGTATCCCTTTCCATTGATCTTTAACAACATCATAATTAATTGAGTACACTGTCATCGGAGGGACATTCGAGTTGAAGCGAACAGAACCGACGGAAACGCCAACTGAGATTCTCGATTGTCAAGATCGAACGGATCGATACGACATGTTTTGGCAACATGTGTCTCATTATCATCCTAACGATACACGGTTCCTTTTAACGTGCGGTAGAAAATGTCGTCGGTAAAGTTGCAAAAGGAGAGAGCAAGAAGCTGACACGAGAAATCGATCGATCGGATCAAAATAGAGAAACCTGACGGCCTGTCGATTAACGTTAGTTGGCGTTAGAATTCGAAGAATGAACGCCGCGATGAACCTACAGACTTGTAATATAAAAAAAATAGCTTCTTTCTTCAAACATCAATCAAATCAAACCTGAACGAAATTTCTTTGATTTTCAGCACGATAAATTTCCTGGTACAGCAATAACAATAAAATCAGCACAGAATCTTGTACAACGTCATAACGTGTAGCAAAAAAATCTCTTATTAGATTTTAAAAAATTATGCTCAATTCCACGACTCGAATAACAAATCCAGAGAACAAAGCATTAATGGATGCTTACTCTGAAGTGTATATTATTGCTCCGTTTCTTCCCGTTGACATAAAAATTATTTACTGTTATTTTTTATAACAGATTACAATTTAACAGTGTATGCCATTAATAAAAAAAAATTCCACGACTCAGAATTCAAGATGTATACATATTTACACGACTGGTATAATATTACTGCGATTATCAATTTGGAGTTACTTGAACCGCGGTAATTTTTTTCGAAATTCTTCAGCTTTCTCATTTCCGTCAAATTCCGACAATTCCGTGTTATATAATAACTTTACGTCGCTGCTTGCGTAGTTTGACGATTCATAGAATAATGCTTTTAAGCTTTTTTTTTGTCGTGTTATATTATCGGTGCGTTTATAATATTTTCCATGCATCCTTTGACAACGAGACGTAGAAATGCTCCCGGAGGAATAAATCCATTGACAGTGGCAGTATCATGGTATTCTGGATTTTGGAGGGTCACACCGTAAACCAGATCGTTGTCGATTATAGACGCCGCTCTATAAGACTTCTTCCTAATGATCTTAACGATTTTCAAATACGTAACATTGTCTATCGTTCGTGAGGCGACCTGTCCGACGTAATGGTCGTCAACCGGTCGATTTCTACCTGGAAAAATGCGAAAAGTTATCCAGGAATCACGGAACACGCAGAAACGATGCGAGTCAGCTGTAGGTTGGCTAAACGGCTGCCCTTTCGATCCGACACTTCGAGTTCCTTACTTAGGATTTGTCGGGTGGATTGACAAATCGAGGCCAACTACACTGGCCCGAGTTTGCTCTCGGATGGAAAAGAGAGGAGAGAGAAAGAGAGAGGGAGAGAGAGACCGACGCGAGAAAAAGAGGCGTTGAAAATGACGGTCGTTAGTGGAACGGCTGGTAATTAATTCGAACTAACGAGCTGCGAAACGTACGCCGACTACCTTCCAAATTATCCCCGTCTATTTTAGCATTAGAATTTTCGAAATTCGATCAAATATCAGTTTTTCGAAATTGCCTTCTAGTCTCACTAAAACCTGGAATTTCGACAGAAAAAAATTGTTATATTTGATTTAAAATTGTAGAGCCCAAGGTCATTTCAAGGCGATACGATTATGCAAGCCTAAATGCACGTTCGCGTCAGCTAAATAATTCAGTAGCAAAAAATATGTACCTACTTGCATTCACGTAAAAAAACATGGATGATCTTGAAAAAAGCAGAAATAAATGGCATTTATAAATAAATTTTTCTTCTATTTTATTCACCCCTTAAAACCATTTAACCCTCATGGGTTTCTTGTATCAATTTGACAGATTTTTGTGACAGCAATGCGACGAATGTAAAATAGCAGTATGCTCTGCACATTGCTTTCTTATTTGCGAACAATGCGAACAATCGTGTGCCTGAATGTACAGAAATTTAATTTTTTTTATTTTCAATTTGCAAATTTAAATATTTGTCTTTCCGCTGTATCGATTTTTACCATTGCATCAGTTTGACACCAAAGGACAAACTAATTGTAAGTTCGGTACATAAGGGACGAATGAGGGTTAAATTACCTATGAAGCGCTTCTCGTACCCTCACAGCTAGAGAAAATAATTACGTAGCCTGTTTCACGCGGTACACCCTGTATAATATAATCCTACAACTTATTAGGTTGTAATGGACTGGTGATTACACAGGATAATATTCAGACTACCAAGTTTTGACGAAGAGGATTCATTGTAAACTTGACACTAGCTCGTTTTTACAGAGCTAACGCAATACTGAGCTAATGCAATGTGGTTACCTATGGTTTTAAAGGGATTCATCCGGAGTTTCTTGGAGCAGGGAGAAAATACAGAAAAGGGCTAAAACAAACGAGTCACAGGCTGACGTGTAAAGAAAGTCTGCGATGTGGAAATATGTTGATGTACGAGTCAATCGATCCTAGGTAAAATATTAATTAGAAGGCTAGTACATTACAAGATCTACGTTTACTTATTGGGTTGAGTAATATATAACTTCCGATTTGTCTTCTTAAATTTACTGATGATTTATTAAAGGATGATTATTTTTGTTTTTGCAGCACGTCTACGGTTTAAAGACTTCTATCTGCAAATATGAAACAAAAATCAATAACTCATTGTCCGATAGACTAATTGACTTTGCAGAAAGAAACAAATCTGACGTGTGTCGGAAATTAATTATTACTCAACCCAGCATTAGAATATCCTATAATATCTTAAATAATATCGTTTTCACGCTGTAAATGTCAAGTGTAAACAAATTAACAATTGCAGCTATCTGTAATGGTTGAGACATTGAACACTTCAACGCATGAACTGTCGTGAAGGCCAAGTCTAGCGATCATGTCATCAAATCTTCCCAATAGCTTCTGTACCTGGTACACAGCTAAATTTGTTTCATCCACTCTCAGTACATAGCATAGTCGCGATTTCACTATGAATTCCCTATATCGACACTTGCACAACGCAGCGATCATTCATTGACATCTTTTGATCGGAGATTCTCCGTCGATAATCGACTTTTAGCGGTGGTACGCGGTGCGTAATGAAGCCATTGTTTGCTTCTGATAAATGATTCGCGGCTCGAGCATCCTCGTCGGCTGTCGTCGTTTCTCACACGCCGGTGCCAGCGACGGAGACGACGCAGACGACGTTCATCCGCTCCCCCGTTACGTTATCGCCGCGAATGGAACGGTTCATTATGGAAATCGCGATTATGGACGAGCGTCCGTGGAAGTCTTTATTGCGGCTTCGGAATCGACGCTTTCGCCGGTAGCGATTATGCTCCCTCGTGACGAAACTTGTGCAATTAACTCTTCTGTACTGGTTACGACGCCGCATGTTTATGAATATCGAGTTCTTTCTTTTTTTCGCATGAGAAAATCGCGAACGACGCGATTACGCTCGATAGTAATTGACGTTTCGACCGATCGACCATCTAAATTACACCTGTGCGGCGAGCCTGTTTGTGCAATTTTCGTTTAGGTGTGCGCTGGAAAGGTTAGGAACGCTTCGGTTTAATGGAACTTGCGCCGGGTTTAGCAGGTAACTCGACTCGCGAGCTGTGAAGCTTTTTACGTGAAAACGTTTTTAACTCTCTCGATGTGGAAATGCTTAAAGTTTAGCAACAGATGCGGGTGACATTATTGCATGCATTTTGAATCGTTCGCAATTTTTTGCCGCAATTATGAAGTTATTTGTGATAGGTACCGTAGCAAGTGAAATTTCCACAGTGAAAACTACCATACCTGGTCAGACACGCCATAATATCCGACTTCAACCACAAATCACGAGGAAACCAAATATTTAGCTATTCAATCGCATAGCCTTGGCCTTCTGTTCTTACTGCAATGAACAAGCAACCGGACTATAGCTCCTGTACCCGGTACCAGTGACGTAATTCTCTTCTGTAGCAGGAACAAGTACAAGATGATAAAGGGATGAGCTAATGTTTGAGGACAGTCATAGGGATTGATTATTAATTATTATCATTGGTTTCCTCATTAACACATGCCTTTGTGTACCCAGAGAGCGCCTGTCGATCACAGGACTACCCATGCAATTATCAAAGAAAAACATTCTCGAACATTAATGGCACCAGATGTGCTACAAATCGCTCGAAAATTAAATTATATACAACGAGCAGTGTCAAATATTAACAAGTAATTTTTGCAGTCGTAGAACCTCCCCTGTTCACCAGTATGAACGTCAACAACCTACATTCAAAACAAACATCCCCCATTTCATCCAAATAATCGACGTTCCACCGATCGTTATCCTCGCCAAGGCACCGGTCGCTCCACCGAGCAACTATCTCAGCGAAATGAATTTGTACGGGGCAAGAAGAAACCAGTGTCCAGGAATAGCGAGTAATTGCTATAATTGGCGTATAAAAATCTTTTGTCCCGATCAGGTTAGACCGTGTTATAATCTCGTCGCGATCTCGACGGTAAATCATTGGCAACGACGGGGTTGCGCAAGCGGCAGCGTAGAGCAGCAGACTGAACCGTGTCCGTTTCATTCATGCAAGCCGCTCGGCTAATTATAATTCGAAAGGCACCGATCGACGTCGCTTTTTACGACCGGCCAGGACAGAAAGAGACGGGGGGGAGAGAGAGAGAGAGAGAGGGAGAGAAAAAAAGGAGCGAGTCGAAGCCGAGGCGGAGAGGACGAGTCATTCGAGAGATGCACGCATTTCGACACTCGGGCAACGTTAATGCATCATTGTCGCAACGGGAGCCTATGTTCGTCGCGCTGTTAACTCCTGTACCTCGAGCATCGACCAAACGAGAAACCGTGCGGTTTTTGCCTCGAAACCAGGCTACGTACATAGAGAAATCCATCGATTACGACGATTCGATCGGAAAGTTCTCAGATTTCTTTATCGACCGTCACCGAGGATGCACCGCGCTGTCGCAACACGCGGCTTCGCGGTGATCGATAATCCGCGTGTTTCCTCGAGAGAATTATGCCGAAGGCCAACTGAAAAGGCCCGCCAAGGTCATCCGTTTACCCGTAGTTGGATCATTTTTTAATGAGATCTTGATTTGCCGATGGCTTACTGGGTTTCTTCGGGCGGTTTTATGGTCATTTTTGCACCCTCGAATTAAGAAGGTGGGTGTGTATTTGCACCTTAGTTGGAAAAGGGCCGGTGTCCAAAATTATTGCACTTGAGTTTTATGCACCAGTCGCATCAAAATCATGAACGTTATTATGGACAAAAGGGCCACTGTCCTTCCACTATTACAAGGAAAGTTTTGTTTATTGAGTTGTTCTTCGTCGCTTCTTTAAATTAGACAATAATTTTTTCTTCAACACCACGTCTTCAATATGGAAGTTACTATAAAAAAAGGACACATAGCAAATACTTTTTCGAGTTCTATATCGTACCAAAATTGCATAAAAGTCGGCGTGTGCCAACTGACAATGAGTGACGTCCCTCGTTAATATTGCAGGAGTCCTCTGTGATGCTGTTCAGTTCCCAAATGATATCTTCAAATCCTTAAACGACGTGGGTTTATGACACATCTGTATCCACCTGATTGCTAGTGCCAATGACTCAGTCAACAATTTTCAATGATCATACAATAATCCGATTATACTTTGTACCGGTAATAAACTCATTAAAACAATTAAGCTGTCATAAACACACGGCAATCGACTTAAATCTGCGATCAAGCCCCTGGAGCAAAGGTAGCCGTCCAGAAATGTGGCCTTCCCCCACTCTACGTCCATTCCCCTCATATAGGCTGTGATCTGGTACGACGATGGGCCGCGGGGGAAAGAGGAGGGAACTGAAACGAGGGGAATGGACCTAGAGTGGGCGAAGGCTTCAGCTCCGATGGCCACCACTGTCCTGGAGTCATAAACACTAAATCCTTAGGTTCAGGACATCCACCACCACTGAGGCCATGCGATTAACCGAACTTGCGAATTGTAAATCAGCACGACCCACAGCTGCAAGTTTTGTCTACCCTGATTCGCTAATCAAGCTCACGCCGTATTCCATCTATTTGTGTTTAAATAAATGCACCGTTTTTATTTAATTCATTATCACAGTACACTCCAAATCACAGATGGCCATCTGAAGCTACACCTGGCTCTGTCTTACCCCCCCCCCCCCCCCCCCCCCCCCACTGCGCCTATTCCCCTCTCGTAATAAGAGAGTTGAGATGTAATCTCTAGATGAAACTGATCTCATATGTAAACAAATAATTCTTCTTCTCGCGTCCCTATTTTTTGAAAAACCTTATTTGCCAACAGGTACCAATGTTTTCGACGTCGTACCCAGACTATAATCTACGTCAGGGGAACGGACGCAGAGTGGAGGTAGGTTGGAGCCAGGCCTTGCTCCGGATGGCCATCTCTGCTCCAAATACTAAAGATTCTGTATATCCTGTTTCTATTGTTTAAAATTATATGTATCTTGTTTCACATGCCAAGGGCACTGATCACAATCCTACGAACTAGTTACAGTGCATTAATTTGACTGCAGCGTCAGGTTTAAAAATTTCTTGCGGTGTTCAGACGAGATTCAGGTATCTCATGGCGCGCATGGAAGCTGCTCCAGCGCGTTGACGTTTCGTAACAGAAAGCAAGGACCATGGGACCCTAGTCCAAGGTCTACGAGTCCGAAAGTACACGAACGGCCTGCTTTTCCCCGAATAATTCGATCGATCGCGACAGACGGCCCACCTCCGGGACGATCGGACATCTTAATTGCACCGGCGAAATTAATTTCGGGCCTTCCGAGATACTGCTGTCAGATTAAACCCCGGTGTCTCTCCCTCGGGGGCCACGCGGTTTCGTAATTATTTTCTCGAGAGGGCCTCCCTTTAATCCGTGAATCGCTCTCGATCTCCGTGTCCCTTCAGCCTCTGCCACTTGACGGACAGGAAGAAAACGAACCCGCTGGTCTACGACGCGACGTGGCCACGGAAAGGGCACGATAATCGATTCGTATGGAAACGAAACGGCGACACGGCGCGCTCGAGCAGCGTGGATTTGAATGCTGTGCAGCAGCGCGGAAGAAATATGTCGAATGAATTATCGCGTCGTGTTTCGAAACGACGCGTTTACTCCTTTACTATTTATAGTAGAACCGCGCGAGGTCGAGCCAATTGGAAATCTTGTCTGCGCGTTCCACGGTGTTTTCTTGCTAATTTTCGTGGCAGTGTTTCTGCGTGCGCTGATGCTAACTTGGTACAGTTAGAGGAAGAATGTATAAGCATGGTCGATTCGTTGGAAACGGAGGATATACTGAGGATTTAACCCTTTGGGTACGGATGATTCAGACGCAGAGCTCTCCCGCAGAGTCTGATAAAAGAATAGTCATATAAACTATTTTATTAAAAATAATGAAACGGTCCTCATCCATACAGGACGAAAAGAAGTTAAACAAACTGTTGGATAGCACGAGCTGTTCACAATCTCTTAACCCTCATCAGTCCCTTATTTTCCCAACTTAATTTGTCCCTTGGTGTCAAACTGACACAACGGTAAAAAAACACTCTAATAAAAAGATGAATAGTTAAGTTTTCAAATTCTGGTATTAAAAATAAAAAAAATGAAATTTCTATACATTCGGTACCTTCAAGAATAAGATTGTTTACACCGTTTGGAAATAATTATGGGATGGGAAAAGCGTACTGATTTTTCACATTTATCGCTTCTTTGTTATTGCTTCCTGTCTCTTTGTGAAAACAATGTGTCAAATTGACACGAGGGACATATGAGTCCGTGAAACAAATGAGCTATAGTGACGTTTCGTTTTAAACGATCGCTTAGCAGGAAGATACTATAGAGGCGCATAGCAGTCAAAATATAATTAGACACATTAAGGCCGCTAGATATACAGGATGAATCACCTACCTAGACCACCTTAAATTACTTGTAAACTGTTTGTTACATGAGAAAATGTCTCAAACAAAAGTTGTATGATATGAAGGAGGGCGTACAGTATAATACTTACTTTCTTATCATTTTATTTTTTTATCGAGATATGAAGGTCACCTAGAATTTTTTAAGTGGATTGTGTAACAGTTGACCCTGCGATTCGAAGGAGTATTAAATGCTGAGTAAAAGGCTATTAAGGTATATGGGTTCAAAAACCAGTAATTACTGAGATATTCTGTGAATGATTTTTAATGCAAGTAATGCTCAAATAAAGTAATTAAGCGGCGTCAAGTCTGGAGAACGAAGCGGCCATCAAATTTGTCCTTCGCGTCCACAAGAATTTCATCATCTTTCACTGAGGACAACACAAGGTCGTTGCGGCACGCGATGGAGTCCATTTGGAAGTGATAACAAGTGCACAGGCTTCAGTGGTTCGATGATTGCAGCGTTGCATCCACACGAACGGACATCATTACGAGCATCTCTTATGACGAAAGAAATACTGATTCGCTTCTTTATTTATCGTCGAATCATCTTGTATTACAGGTCGTTAAAATCGTATAAACATATGACATTCTTCTAGGGACGAAAAAATATCGCATGCAATTTAAAAAAATAGAGTCGAAAAACACTCTATCTACTAAAAAATTAATACTGGAATGTTATGTCCCCCTCAGTACCATACAACTTTTGTAAATAAAATTGTTTCATATCTCTAAAAATAACGGAGATATTCCAAATGGACAAAGTTATTGCCTCGCCCTGTACATTTTATGTAACATTAACATATATTATTTTATATAACTATATAATTGAACACATAATCCACTAGCGATAACAATACAGCTTAATTCAACCACATACGTATCACTTCACAATTTCTGCTTCTGATAATAAAAATTTCACTCCTAGGCAGACAGTGAGACCTCCAAAATTCAGTCAGTGAGACACCAAACATGAATCAGAGCGTTAGATCTCCCTCCACACTTTTCTCTTGACATTTTCTTCAGCATCCAAGAATTCTCGCCATTATATGAGGCCTTATCGAAGTGACCGTGGACACGGAAGAGACACTTTGGCCCCAGGGTCGACCTTTCCGGCTTTTGGTATTCTCGGAGGTCCCCCGGGGAAGTCGCGTGCTTCTAACGGACCTCGTTCCGCGGTTTATTTCACGTGCACGCAGCCCGACCTCGAGGATCCTGCGGAGCACGCACGAAAACGGAACAATCTCGCATAAAACTCGGCCCTTAATCATCCTGGTCGAGTGAAAATTAAAATTCAGCCCGCGCGCGTTCGTGCACGCGTATGCAAACCACCTGTCCTCGGCTCCTTTCTGTCTCTGCCCTTCTCAATCTCGCCTCCCTCCTGTGCTTTCAAACTTTCTCGTCTCCTGCATCTTCGGGTGTATTCTTCAGGGATCTCTTTTTTCTACTCTCTAGAAGACTGTAATTTTGATAAATCACTTTGTTCGTAGTGCTTGTTAAGGCGTTAGGTGCCATGTGACACCCTGCCTGGATCACTGTGCTGCGTGACACGCTACGTTTTATTTTATATTGCAATTTTCGTACCTACAAAATTCTATAAGCCGTTTTTGCGGTTGCATGGCACATCAGAAATGTTTATTACAGGCCATAGGTTAAATTTATATGCAAGTCGTGCGGTGTAACCCAATAGTATAATATTCGATCGCAAAGTGAGCTTCTGAGAGGCCGTACTATTGTTTGACATGGCACCTGGGGAAAGAAAGGTGAGAATTCTGCCAGCAGCCAACGTGTTAAGGCGTTTTAACCCTGTGCGAATCACTGGCTTGATAATAAATTACTTAACCTACTGCCACAAATGACGGCTACAGCCGTCAGATTTTTGTTGATGTGCTGGCAATTGACGACTGTAGCAGTCATCTTGTAGCAATAAAGGAACGTTAAAAAAACAGTGTGTTTCTGAGGCCGATCTAGGAAAAAAAGTCGGTTGACTAACTGAAGAAACTCAATGGATTTTCTGAACGAACCTTTCAGTTTAATTCAATTTAATTGTTAGGTAAACTAGTACGTAACGGAATCTTTTGGTGAGTTAATCGAAGAGAACTGAAATAAAACCTGATCACATAACCGAACGAACCGTGTAAAAGGGCCGTAGTCAAAACCGACGGTATCTCTCTAATACCATCCAGATCTAGCTTCCACTCGTAATAAAAGAATTCAATCAGACAGGATTAACTTTCAGCGATTATACTCCAATCGAGAAGCAACGCGTTCTATCAGCGTGACAGGAATCAAAATTCCTGTGTTGAATCAAGGAATGATTAAGAAGCCTCTCGAGATTCCTTGCGAACGTTTTGACAGGGTAAGATTCGAGACAAGGCAGCGTCGAGTCGACTGACGCATTTAAAAAGATCATAAACAATTGACTTCGAAGCAGAAGAAATCATCAAAGCCACCAGTAAATAAAATAAACCATGCCATTTTTTATTAAATTTTCACAGACCTATTTCTTGAAAATTATATCCAACAGAAATATTTTTGAAACATGTTGTTACGTCCCGCACACCGCAATTCACTGATGAAATTTCGCGGGGTCGTAAATCCCGCTTACGCTCGATCGCGACGATGATGTTGGGACGTGGCTGGTATAAAATTAATTATAGCCAGCCTAGATCAGGATAAAAAATAAGTTGACGCTCGGTGTAATGTAAACTGTATTCGAAACTTGACAAGAAGTGTAACGATGATGCAATGTTGAAATGTTTGTGTATGGTCGCTGCTTGATTGAATGTTCTGGTCTGCTAAAGCTGCGGGTCTTTATACTAGTTTTGGTACCTTGGTGCGACCAATCAGCGTGCAGTGCATCGCCCAGGTCGCACTCGTGTACCTGAGGGTGTGGTAGCCGGAAGGAAAAACCCAAAGGGTCGCGCCGGTAGGTCTATGGCGCCTAATATAACTTTAATGAAATTCGGTCTTTGGGACCGAACGCATGTCAATCGGCTCGGCGCTACTCTGTATTTAGAAAACACGCTGATAAAAACCTTGGAACACTACCATGTACCAACAAACATCCAAACTAAATTTTAAGTCGACTAGTGTTGTTACTTGTAGGCTTTCGTGAATTTACTACTGCGGAGTAACAGACTGATTTCTGTTTGCAAATACAAAACGGTATACTGATTTCGATCAGCTCCAACCAGCTCTAATAACTCTGAAGCTTTACCCTGCGTCACGTAACAGATTTCACGTCCGAATAAAATTGGCGAACGTCGAGGCGTGTAGTGACGCGGTGCAAGCACGGGACGCGTCGGATTTTGTCTTTTAAACGGTCTTAAGCAGCGAGATAAGAGAAACTGGTTCGTAAATCGCGGACGAGCTCCGAGGGGAGATAATGCTTATTAATCTACATTAGCTCGAGCACGCTGACATTGTCGAGAGGCGGAGAGTACGTGCTGAAGCGATGGAACGGTTTACGCGTTCCTCGAGAAGACGAGGGGTTAAGTGGCGAGATAAGAAGAATGCCATCGCGAGATGTCGACGAGCCTGACCCGGGTGATGCTTGTAAATTAAGTCTTCATTCCGTTTACAGGCATCGAGAGTTTGGGTTAAGGTATGCTGGCCACGGTCATCGCTAAGATGGGTGATCAGCGTTTCTGTGTTGCCGTTGATACATGATGGTTTGGAATCCACATAAAACTGTAGGTCTCCGGCTAAATCGTCACAGTAATCGATGCTGACTGTGAGTTGCATGGAGGAAGACGGTTTCACACGGACCACGCTCGACCTCATGTGGCAAATCGGATGTTAGAAAAAATAGGCTGCTTTGGACAAAAAGAATTAACGCTCCGTACTCTCCAGACATCGCTGCACTGCACTACCACCCTGTTAAAGGGTTGCAGAACCAGCTGGATGACAAAACATCGGAAATGTTGACGAAGTCAGAAGAATCCTGACCGGATTCATCATATCAAAACCGCAGGATGTCTTCCAAAAGGGGGATTGAAAAATTGGTAAGGAGGTGGAGAAACATCGTACAAACCGATAGAAAATATATGTAGGATTTCTCCTTCCAGGTCCAGATTTTATGACGAAATAATAATTAATTGATCTTCGAGGGTGAAGGTTTCAGTAACGACTGTGCTCCGAATTGAACATCACAAATGCAATTTAAGAAAATCAGAATAAGAGGTGATTATAATGAAATATGTAAAACTAAAATAAAATAAAAGAAACGCAGGCAACTGAACTGTTTGACGATCGATATGCAACTCTGCCTTCGAATTCTTCGACCCTTCGGTGCAATCCTCGCGCCTTCGTCCCCTATTACTTCACCGGCGCCAAGCACACCTGACTTACGCCTGAACACGCTTACCTTACAATTAGGTATAAACTCTTTAAATACCTAACACTTGGTCCAAAATATTCCTAGGCATCCCACATGTAAACGGGACGAACCACTGTAAATAGACCATATTGTTTTAACTTTTCCGGAAACAGCAGGATGCTCGCAATACTTATGGGATGATCTGACAACATCCCCCAAATGGAAAGTTCTCGAACGATGGTCAGCGAAGAGAGAGAGAGAGAGAGAGAGAGAGAGAGAGAGAGAGAGAGAGAGAGAGAGAAGGATAGAGAAAGAGAGACGGAATGGAATCAGCGTGTTTCACGTTGTCAGACAGGGTCGTGTGCCGGTTGGCTGCGCTCAGTTACGCATCGGCTACCGGCCTATCAATGAACGCGCCCACGCGCTCGAGATCGACAGCCTCTCCCTCTTCTCTCTTCTCTCTTTCTCTTTCTCTCCCGGCTGCTCCCTCCGGCGCCGCAAGGTCGTTTAATTCCTGCACGCCTCCAGAAAATAGATTTCACGAATGCAAATCGCGGTGCGCGCGAAAGTGAATGGCATGGGCCCGAGAGATATTCGTTGCACCGCCATCGCGATCCGCGTTCCCCTGTCCCTTCGTCATCGGTCGATTTTGCCTCGTTACGCGTCCGCAATAACGATCTATCCGCCACTCCGCATATTACCTTACGACAGATCAGAATCTATCCCCGTGTTTCGTGGGATTCTTATTCTTTCGCCACTTTCCTCTACTTCGATACGCATTTCTTATGGTAATCAGACGATGCTGATGCTGACGCTGATAGTATCAGTGCGTTCTTAGATCCCTAATGAAGCTACCTGCGGCGCTGGTGTAAAGGTTGGAATGTTTTCCTTCTGGACACAGGTTACACCCGGAAGCCTGAAAGAGTGTTTACTGTACCAAACAGGCAGTGGAAGGCTTAAAACTCAATCAGCAATTAGTATGTCTGCGGAGAGCCGTTTTAGAGATGGTTCGAAGGCAGATAACCTGAAGCTATTTAGCTTTTCCGTAATTGATGACTTGGACCGACGTTTCGGTAAGGATCTCGACTTATGACTCACTTGAGAACTGTCTTGGGTCTGTTTGCCAGGAGTATGACTTGATAGGAGGACGCCAGGCATTAACTAACGACTCGAAATCCAGTTGTTTACAAGAGGCATGAGAAAGAGTTTAAGGAAGATAGGCTACGTGACGTCATACTGCTGGTTTTAAGAAAATGGATATCGTCTCTGAAGGATCCGGCCACAGAGTAGGGAATGATGTCTTCTGATAAGAGGACTATGAGGGACAACATACCAGTTACCCCAAAACCGCCTTGGAACCAGTTTCCTAACTTTCATCCTGATCATCCAATTCACGTCCAACAACGTAATTTATTTATGTAAACCATACCATATTAACTGATAACAATACTACAGTATTAGTTTTCTAAAAAATTAGGTACGTCCAACATATCACACGGCTTACTTGCAACATACACAGTTAAGTTAAATCATACTTATATACTATACCTCTGGTTCAATAAACATATTTTAAGCCCTTGTCGTACAATAAGTAGTCACACACTCGTGATACAGAATATGATTGATATACCGGTGCACCAATTCTTGAAAGTTTTGCACTACACCACATTTTGCATTCAGATAATTATTAAAATAGAGTTGTATGTATGTTTCGACAGACGCTTTCCATTTATCAAGGCATTCTAGGACTAGAGTAGTGAAATTTATCGCAAGAAATCGTCGGGGTTAACACAAGTTCAGTTGTACGTACCTAACTCATCTCAACGCGACTCTAACGCATACAGCTGCATCGGAGATCCCATACCTGATCGCTTAATCAATTACAATGCCCGAGCGTTCGAAAAACTCTCGGCCATATTCAACATCGACGCTCATCGGTGTTAAATGAATAAACACAAAACTCGTTATTCCGACAGGAAGATCTATCCGTTTCGTTCGAAACGGCCTGTTCGAGGAGAGTTTTCAGAGCGTGCATCGCGCTCGCGGCGATTTCCACGCGTGGGCGAGCGGAAGAAGGCTTTCCCAGCTCTTTCTTCATTCCGCTTTACGATCAGCCGCCGCGTAGAAGGCCGTAATTGCGAGTGGATTGGCTGCGCCCCGCCGCTTCGAAAGGACTTTGTAAATGAGCCGCGAGAAGGATAGTAATGAGGTAGAAACGCGACGGAGAAGCACGGCGAAAGAAAGATGGAGGGAACGGTGAGTTATCGATCCCGTGCACGTGGGCGCGTTCATTGATAATCCGACGCGTAACTAAAACGCAAGCTCGCCTAACAGCCTACCGATCTCGCTGCTCGCTGATCCAAGCAGATTAGAACGAGGATAACGCGTGCTCGCGTCCTTCCAATGCTACCTAATGAATTGTTCGCCGGTTCCCTCCACAGCTCGGTAGCCAGAGTCTCCGTTGGCGTCATGAAAATAACGTTGATCACCGGCATTGTGTCGCAAACACAGCGCTACCTAGCCTCTGGACCTTTTCTTGAAGAGTTTGAGTTCTTGCAGAGGTTACGCTTCCGTTTAATTAAGAGTAGATGTTGTGTATGTTAGTATGATGATGTTATGTATTAGTACAAGCGTTGATCACTAAACTCTTTATTATTTCTTCCGTGTACTGTTGGATGACCAACCATTTTTATCTATGACTATATCCAACTCATCGTGTACACTGATTGTGAGTCAACTTGTTTACGCGCAACTTTCCAAACCGAACACTGTCTCCAAACGAACGCTACCCTTACAATTAGTCATCAAGGGCAGTGTTCGTTAAGGCTGATCATCCATACCCCTTCCTTTCCCTAAAATATTATACATATGCCTAGGAATTAACGAATTCAGATAGATTATTGTGCAGCGCCGCAACGTATACCAAAATGAACCTCCTCTTTTATTTTGAAAGTGTTGTACTCGATTCCACGACTCGGAATCCAAGAGTACGCTATCCTTTTGCTCGCTGAACTGATGAAGAGTCTCAGTTGACCGTTTTAAGCTTTTTTGATAAGACTGGTTAACTGCCTTACCTGCCATGGCTGTTTAGACGTTTTGTGTTTTCTCAGTTCCGTTGAGCCACGGTGAGCCTCCGCTGGGTTTAGCTTAGGTTTTTCTTGTCTATCGTGCTTCGATTTCTGGCTGCTACATTGTCAGAGTTTGAAATTGAACCCTGACAAGTTCGTAATTTTAGGATAATTGATTATACAGAAAATAGTTTGAAACGCAAGCTCGCCTAACAGCTTGCCCATCTTGTTGCCCGCTGATTCAAGCAGATTAGAACGAGGATAACGCGTGATCGCGTCCTTCCAATGGTACCTAATGAATTGTTCACTGGTACCCTCAAAGCTTGGTAGAATAAAAGATAGAGTCTCCACTGGTGTGATGAAAATAACGTTGATCACCAACATTGTGTCTCAAACACAGCGCTACCTAACCCCTGGACCTTCTGTTGAAGAGTTTGAGATTGTATTACGTGTCGTGGGTTTCAGTTTAAAATTGGACCCTCAGACCTTCGTAATTTTGGGATTACTGATTACACAGGAAGTAATTTTATTAAAAAGTCCGAGCGTTTATTAAATATTGCTGCGGCAGTGGAGAGAATCGTTGATTCTCATACCAGATCTTTCCATTGCTCTCGAGATGAATTACTATTCCGAGAAGTTTGAGGATGTGATGAGATGTCATGTTTATGCGAATACGATCCTATAACACCATTGTTGGAGTGTTCTAAGTGGACGAACGTACGGTAGAGGTGCTTATACCAAAGACTCTAACTTACTTATATGACCTATTACACACCGATTTATTAGTAGATACCACTGAAACCAGTAGCACTAGATCGCACCTATATTTATCTGCTCCACATCATCGTTCCACTAAATTTCAAGCTTCATTTTCATATGCTCCACTATTGTAACTCCATCCCTTCTAACATTCGTTTTATTTAATCTTTTTACTCCAGAAAACAAAAGTATCCTATTATCTTCCCTACGCGACTACCTATAAATAGAACTATAGTAACACTACATTATGATCCTATCGATATCATTCAACTTGAGTCTGAAGTAGTTTAGATACAGCCATTCACGAAATTGATCAAATATATACGGTATTTCAAAAGTCTTTTACTTGATGTCTTCACGGAGTATTGTTATTTGCTGCAAATCTACTATATCTGTAGTTAAATACATTACAAGTACGCCTCTATAAGCTCTAGCGAGTCAGTTGCACTTGCCGGAAGGGAGAAAAGTAGTTATAGAAATATGTGATCAATTCGTGTGTCTGTACGGAAGGGTGGGTTGGCATGGAACTGAATCCGTTTGTCACAGAACAATAGCAATCTCTTGATCAATTTGATCAATTTCGTCAGCCATTGTAGATCTTACGCACACGATACAAATCGATTTTATGAAATGAATGTGTCTGTTCCAGCCAGTTTAAAAGAAAAGGAGCAATTTCTCGTTGATGCCATATGTTATTCAATCCTGTATTACTGAATTATTTTTCCAATAATTTTCGATTTAAAAAATATATACGTTTCCATCAACAGTCGAATGGAAGTCACCGCAGAACACAGAATCTTCGAATTCATTCCTGCGTCGCAACAGGAAGAATTAATGGCAGAATTTACACCGTGAAGATTGGAAAACAGAAAAACCAGAGAAAGTAGATGAAAGACAGAGAGTCAGAAAAACGACGGGGTGCATGTCGAAAGCTTTAAGCAGCAGTATTTCACAGGCCGAAAGTTGCGGGTTTCAAACGATCAGTTGACGTATTTACATACGGAAAATCGCACGAGCCTCCATAATCGAAACGTTGATGCATTTATCTGGCGAAAATTACGTTCATTCGCGTGGGTGACGGTATAGATTGCGTTTCGAGGGAGACTCAAATGTTTCACTTGTTGACCAAAAATTCTCCACGCGAATCCATCAAGCCGGGATCATAATATTAATTGCAATCTTTTGGTATGGGAGATGGCACAGAAATCTTGAATTTTAAATTAAAATTCATGTAAAATAACTTTCAAGAGAGACGATGATTCTGGTCTGACGAATTTACAAAATTTCATCTCTATTCTTCATATTTTTCTTACAGTTCTATTCACTGTGATGCAGGGTATCAGCAATTCTGTATTATTTTTAAATATTTACTTCTTTATTATCTTTAAACAGTATTTTTATCCATAGCCTTTTAATTTAAATTTTCTTGTTTGTATATTGCTTGGCTTAGTTTATAGAAAGGTTAGTTTTTAAATAACTATGAACTTTTTTTAACTTTGCCCTGTCACTATTATATATCTTATATTTGTCCAAATGTTACTATTATTACACTTGTTTAACTCTGGTCTAATATAGTGGATGTAATATAATTATTGATTAAAAGTCGGATTAGGTTTGATCGCAGCATTTTTGTTGAACCCTTTACACATTTCCTTAACTACACAATTCTTGCATGCATATGTGTATGTACATGTATATTTTGAGTTTGTATACTGTGTAAAATAAAGTCGAATTAAAAAGAAAACCAGGACTGGATGTTAAATAAATATTTGGATAGTCAGGTTATATATCCTCTAAAACAATCAATGTACAGTCATCGTCAAAACTGAATAGAATAAGCTATAACTCTAACGTAATAAAAGCTGTATAACTCCAGTCTAATAAAATCGAAATAATATAACAATCACTTAAAACTGCCTGCTGAAATTTTTTAAATAAAGATTCGAAGAATGAGTGAATGTATCTTCCCATTCCAACACTATACTTACGCATAATCACATCAGAAAATTTGAATAAGCAAGGCTCCTGCAAACCACGCATTGAAGTCTCCAAACCGTTCCCCTGCTCTGCTCCAGAACCCATGACCTAGAGCCTCCATAAATCCGCATCCACCTCACCAAAAGACCAACATTCATCCCGAAAGCTACGGTTGGCACAAAACACGGGCGCAGGATCCAAACAAAGGAAGGAGGAACGAACGCCGTAATGAATAATCCGAGCGTAAAAGAATACGCGGGGCTGCCGGTCCCAAACGCTCGGTCATCCATCAAACGCCATGGTTTCTTTTAATATCCCGGCGTTAATGATCCTCGTATATTTGAAGAGGGGAAGAAAGAGCTCTCAGAAGCATAACTGTCCGGGATGGTACCGATGTGGCGCCTACTTGTCAACGGTCGCGAAAAGGTCAGGGCCGCCGCTACCTTCGGCGTAGTTTGCAGAGGCGGGATTGCAGAATTAATTATGCGACGGGACATTGGCCTCGCCGCGGGTGTAGAACGTTCGCAATATCGTTTACCGTGTACCCAGCCGAGCTTTTACGAGCTTTTTTATGCATCCAGTCACCGGTAATCCTTTAACGTCCATTCTTTAGGCGGGTGATTACAGAACTCCTTGTTGATTCGATTGTTTCGTCGAGTTGCATGAGGTCTGAAGGTTGAATCGATGGCCCCCTAGTTACTAAAACTGACTATAGTCGTCCAGCGTTGAGTGCTCGCTGTAGACTGATGGTGACTATAGTCACCCGAAATCTAGAGCATGTGACCTAGAGGTACCTAGTCTCCGCGCCCTTACAACACTGATGGCTTCAAGCGTCATTGGCGAATGGAAATAGACACAAAATCCTAGAAAATGTCCCTGTGACTCTAGATAAACTATAGATTTACAAATAGAGACTTGGACCACATGCACTGTAAATTTGAATACACTGTACTTCAAAGTATACTTCTCCAGAGAAATTATTCATTTCGTTTGCGCTAAAAAATACTATTTAACCCTTAAGTGGATTATTGGGGTCGTAGCGGCCCTGTGCAACTTCAAACTAATAATTATTTAACATGCGTTGATATAATTATTTGAAGATTTAGGCAATCCTCTATTATCTCATTATGCTTCTAATGCTGTAAGGACACCTGATTTCCATTTATCTATTCGGTAAAAATTAAACAGTTATTAGGTTGAAGTCGCACAGGGCGGCAACGGCCCCAATAATCCGCTCAAGGGTTAATTATATAAGGTTTGTATATTTTTCTAGAATAGACCACCCACAAGGGTAGTGAGTCGAGAGGTGACACTTGACTTTCGAGTGTCACGAATGCAGGTCGTCTCTCGAACGACACGTTGCTCATAGGGCAGACGCAGCATTGAGCCTTCGTTAGAAATAACTGCATGTGTGTGTGTACGAGAGAGAGAGAGAGAGAGAGAGAGAGAGAGAGAGAGAGAGAGAGAGAGAGGGAGGGAGGGAGGGAGAGAGAAGGCTAGAAGAAAAGTAAAGGACAGCGAGTGTCCTAAGGAAGAAGGAAACGTGTGCTGGGGATATGAGACGATGTCAGGGAAGAGGAAACGTCTTTGGTGAGGTTTGGTTGAGAGAGGAAGGTTTCGTTGCGAGAAAAAAGAGATTGTTACTGAGACTTTGCAAACAATATTAATAAATTTTGCCATCGTCACTATTATTACTACATCACTGTCTAACTTTATAACCCTACAATTGAATCGGTGAGGTAAAGAACAGTACAAGTCCAAAAACCACACTCTAGGATATCTGAAAAAAAATCTTTACAAAAATAAATAGTGATTTTATAGTGCTGTTCCAATTTAAACACGATTATGCTAACGCAGATGAACGTTCATATCTGTCTAACCATGGTTAAACTTTGTTCATTAATTCTCAAGAATTAAAATAAAACTATTGGACTTGTAATATTCTTCGACTTATCGATTCAATTATATTCAAGACAAAAAAAAGAAAATCTGAGGCTATCACAGTATTCTATTTCTCTCCGCGGTATCAAAACGCTGAACCGCGTGGGAAGAGCGTGTCAGCGACGAAGCAAGCAGCGAAACGAGGAAAGAGATTGTCAGCGAGACTTTGCAAAAAATATTAATAAATTTTGCCATCGTCTCTATTATTATTACATCAGTGTCTAATTTTACAATCCTATAATTACAAACGTTCAACAAAAAAAAAAAAATAAATCTGAAGGTATCACAGTATTCTATTTCTCTCAACGGCATCAAAACGTTGAAGCGCGTGGGAAGAGCGTGTCAGCGACGAAGCAAGCGGCGAAACGAGCCGAGTAATTTCGAGCGAGCTAATTTTCTCCGGCCGTCGATCCACGGCGACCAGTTTTTCATTATTAACGCGCCAGATCACCGATACGAATTAAAATGAGCAAGCGCCACCCTATCCGACTGATTTTGTCGGAGTAATTGAATACGCTGATCCGTCAGCCGGCCGGGACGAATGAGACGGACGATACGAAGCCGCCGGTGGTTGGAGGAAGAGGGAACGACCGATCCATGGCCTGGTTTTCTCCCGAGTTCGAAGAGGACCGGTGCGTATAATGCATCGGAGCCGAATTATTACCGCGGCATGCAGATGAGGCCAGAATCGAGATATCGCGTGTACCTGGACTCGTACGTATATATGCTCGAGATAAGATCGCCCTCGACGGTTCGAGCTTCGTGATTCGAGCACCGAACTCGATGGAACGGACCGGAGCTGAACGCGAATTTTTGCTCGTTCACTCCCACGCACAGGGTGAGTTTCTTTCTAGGGACTGGAATTAGGAGATACAGGTGAAGATTGTTGATGACCGTGATAGCACTCGGAATATTTATTTATTGTTGCTTTCACTTGGAAGATACCCTTTGTTGTATTTGTTTAACCGATGGTACGATACTGGTGGTGTGTAATATTGAGGTTGTATAGGGTGAGTAGATAGGATCTGTCATTTAAAATAACTTTTGATGCGTTGACGTTCGGAAGAAATTGTTGAATACAATACGTTGTATTTGGAGGGCTCCATATGATAAAAAGTGTAATTTTTTATGGAAGGCATATTTTGGAATACATGGATAGATAGTATTCGACAGACTGGATAATAAATGTAAAATAAATATTGGTCGAATGATCAATATTAACTGAGCTATAAACAATTTAGTGTGAAATGAATTAGTTGGGAAATTGTATGTTTGTTAACAAAATCACGATGGAGACCTGCAAATTGTACGTAATATATGTGAGCTCTAATAAAAACAAACGGCTAGATGCAATAAAAGAATTTTTTTTCACCACCTGTTGGCTCCTTTCGCTAGAACACTATAGGAGCACGTGTACAAAAATACAGTTTTTAGAGAAATTGTTGCCAATACGTCATTTTAACAAACACCATTATTATATAGAGCAAGAAATTCCACATAAAGATACAGAGTTTTCATTGAAAACGAGTTGTGTAATATAAAGATACAGAATTCTCTTTACTCACCAGGCTGACCAGGCAAACATTTTCACAAAAATTAAATTATTCATGAAAGTAATACTTCTATACAATTGTAATGAAGTCTAGTCTATAGAGCAGGAAATTCTACGCAACACACGTAACTTTCATAAAAATCGAATCACGTGAAATAAAAGTACCGAATATCACTGACTACCTCTCGATCCTTCCGCCTGATCAGCTGCACACCTCGATAACAACTAAATTTCTGACGAACCTAATACTTTTACACAATTGTAACAAACTCCAATGTATAGATCAGAAGATTCTACGCAAGACATGTAACTTTCACGAAAATCGAATCTTATGAAATAAAAATACAACGTTCCAATCTTTGTCCAGAGCGCCACCCGACTGATCAGCCTGACACCTTCTCAAAAATTAAAGTTACGCCTAACCCAATACCTTCGCACAATTGTAACAACGACCACCGCACGGAGCGTGAAATTCCCCGCAAGGTACGCGACATCTGCTGCAAAGGAATCGCGCGATATAAAGATACAAAATTGCTATGTTTCAAGCAGAAGAAAGTGCACGCGCCTGGAAGCAGAAGAGATGACAGACGACAAGAGGGTCGTTATAGCGTACAAGATGCCCACGTGTCGCGACGCTACCGTGGCTGCACGGTATCGATTTACGATCTCGATAAAATATCGCCCTCGGTCGCCGGGAGTATGTCCTACAGAAGTTATTATTCAAATGTTCTCGATGCGAAATGGTGACTTACGACGATGTTCTCCGTGCCTTGGTCCACCTTCCACATGAAAGATGACGCGGTCTCTTAAACTAACGACCACAAAAATAGCGTTCGCCACTCGCAGGTGACTTTATACTCGCCAGTGAACCAGAAACACCGATCCTGAACCACTGAAGCTTCGGTAATTGTTCCTTTGTCGAACGCTGTTGTATTCTTTCCAGAAGCTTCTATTGCAATCCCTTGTTATGTCTCTTTTCGATCGCTGTCTCTATTGTTTATTGAACCTTGTCTGTAATTCTGTCTTACCCCGTGTGCTCAATGCATTCGAAGCTTCTCTTATTGGTTATCTGGAAATACTTGTGAATACTATCAGGTTTCCCTATGGTTTAGTGATTAGTAATTAAGTAGTTTTTAATATAGCGTAAAAGGTGTAGTTCAACGAAGACGATGTTACTAAATCTAACCCAGAAGTCAGAATGCATGGTTAACTATGAAATAAAGATGTGATTGTTAATTCTGATGCATTGTGCACAAAAATCTTTCCATCTGATGTCTTCTTCTTTCTTACAATGCTAAAATATTAACCCAACCAATCATTTCTCTGAAGCACGTTTTGTTTTAACTCAGTCTCACTTATGTGTACGGCCTTATCGCTCCGCCAAACTCCAGACTTCCTAATTCCGTATATGCGTCAATTATTATAATTCTTCTCTTACTGATATTCGTGCCCTGACAACTCTGTTCGTTAACATTTTACGTAATACACCCCTTTTAATGCTGGAACCTATGGTTGGACTTCATATGCTTAAATCCTGAAGGAGAAATTAATTAAACAGTGACAAATTAATGTACACAATATTATGCATTCCCCTGATGAATTTTTATTTAGAATGCTTAATAAATAATTATTGATTTTGACAATATTCTCAGCGAATTTTACATTGCAAGATTAACACAAAAAGCCATGTACACGATTGTGTATTTAAACATGTTCATTCACTGCGATTTACAATCAAAATAGCGATTTATAATATCGTGTCTGACTAGGAACGCCTGTTTCCACTGTGGTAGCCAAGGTGTTAAAGAAGCTATATTAACTTTTTCCAATTTTTTTGAAGACTTGTACCCACCGAGGGACACGACACAAATGGCCCCCGTTCACGGTTTAAAGGTAGCAAAAATATGTTTACGAGGCAAGGGATAATGTAGCGGGTGACGGAAGGGTAGAGCAATCTCAAGGCACCGAAGGTCTCCGGCCGATGCAGGAGCGTCGGCTTATACGATGAATCACCGTTGGGTTGCCACGGGGTTACGTAATCGGGCGAACACCGTGTGCACACACAATATCTACGTCGGATATCACTTTGTAGTCCGGCCGCGGGCTCGAGGTGCCCTATCTGATCGCTCCTCTGATGCCTTTGTGAAGCGGAACGCGCGAAAGGGAGGAAGTTTCTTCGAGTTCCTTTTTCCCTCACCCTCTCTCCACCTCGTCGCGAATCCCTGTGCTGCTTCGCCAGAACGAGATGCAGAGATCCTTCAGGATCGACGTACACGATCCTTCTCTACCGAGTGATCGACGTCCTCGATAAAGAATTTCGTGGAACCACTCTGTCCGGATCCGATCGTGTTCAGTGTTATTGGTTTTACGAGCTGAAATCACGGCGTTTCAGAGTTCAGGGTGACAGAGTCTGGAGAAATAGATGACTCGAGGAATATATAATACAATTTTGGAAAATTATGAATATTTTCTCTGTAGGTTCTTTAGAAATAATATATTTCTTGTCTTGTGGTCCTCGAGGTGCTAAGGACATAATAAGGGCTAGATAAAACTGAAATTGACATAATTTATGAGTTGAAGGATAAATGGAATTAAATTTCGAGCATTTTATGTATAAGTAGAGAAAGCGAGTTATTTATAATTATTTGAAATATAAACCCCGTTAACGAATCATCAGACATAATCAAGACTGGGGGTTGAGGACCAAAGATCGCACTAGCAGAAAATGGAGAAGTTGCTCGACGGTTTTTTAAAGTATCTCGTGAACCAATCATTTTCCAACCACTTTACTTCAATACTTTTTTGCGGAGAATGACGAGAGGATTCGATCTACGCAAAAAAAATATACATGTCCATTTGAAAAAGTCATTTAATTGTTAAATGCACAGGCATCGTTGCACTTGCAAGAAATATAAGGTCCTACAAACATAGTATTCTTTGAATCATTCACTTTTTCTAATTGCACTGAGAAAAGAGCTGTGATTTCTACCAGTTGCGTGGACCACCCTGTAGAATACTTATTTTCGACAAAAATCCTCCATCAGAGTCGATGAAGGGAAACAACGTTCCCAAACGTAAGAAAAGGTCGTTCGACGATCGCTTTCGCACGGATTCTCCATCGAATCGATCGTAATCTTTCGAATCGAGATCTCTATCTTCCCGTTCGGAGATCCGGAGCCGAGATTACGTTTGTTTCATAATTCGAGAGTCAATCGACGATTTATCCGGCGCGAAATGTTTTCGAGCGTCGTGGCTTCAGTAGGGCCGCGTCCAAGATGGCCGTCGATAAGGGAACAACAATGAGATGATAAAGAAGACGAAGGTAAAGGCTCGAGGCGGTGGCGTGTCGAGCGATTACGATCTCGCGAATTATTATTTGAGGGAAGAAATGGCACGCGCGACACGTGATATACTGCCACCGCGAGAGATCGATGTTTACGATCGAGAGGTTATTCGATGGATCGCGTGCATCGTTTCTTATCACGATCCGCATGCGAATTTCTTGGCAACCGAACGATTCTAAAGACCTCAAGAACAGCTCAAGACAATTTGAAGTGTCTTTAAACGTCATTTGGTTGTTACTGAATTGAAAATTATTCAATTTGGCCGGTGCAAATTTGTTAATATGGACACATTTAAACAAATTGTTGAAGCAAATAATGTAATCGGGAGATTTTTGTAAAGTAAAACGATGTTTCTGGAGGTCCAGGTTTTCTGCCTACGCTGAAATATGTTAGAACTATTTTATTTAATTATAGGATGCTTTAGTTGGACACAAAAAGTAAATTTTAATATACTACAAAATATGAGACATGATCTACGATATTTTTGGAGCACCAGTAATCGATCAAATAATGACAAAAGAATGTCCAAATCATCTGAATTATGCAACACATGAATAAAATGACGCGCCCTTACTGATAATTTAAAATTTATATTTTCAATAACATGTATTTATGTTAATTGTTGCTTTAATACAGTTAAAAAAATTGAACTCCAAGATTACATGCGTTAACTCTCCAATTATTGTTGAGAGCGTCAAATTAATGACAATTAACAATATAAAATTTCAAAAATACTTCTGTCTATCAAAATATATCAACGTGCTTAATTTACTAGGATTCATCGTCATATTTGTGCTTGCATTAACACACTGTGATTCAAAACAGATCACCTCGAGCTGTCAGCAAAGTGTTAAGAATATTCTGAGTATAGAAGAGATACATTCAACCGCAAGACAGAAATAATTCTGGAAACATTCGACGATTTCAGAGCAAACAGACACGGGCGCACGATTTTCCCATAAATCAGCATGATCGTTCGATCACTGGGCAATCGGTGAACGAGTGTAAGAGGAAGGAAACGGAAGAGGCGGTCCTGCGAGAGATACGAAGAGAATTACTCGAAGCTGTTAGGTGGACGTGCATTAACCAGCGCACTCGACACGCTGCTCAAACACTCGTTCCCTGCCAAGACGCCTGACAAACACTCCTTCTCTAACAACAAACCAATGTTAATTCTTATACGGATCGCTCCGGGCGATAGCAACGGCGAAGAACGAACCAATCGATCCTTAACCCCTCGCCTTACGATAACGAGTCACACTCGTGACACGGAATGCGACTGATATATTACAACTATGAGTACCAGTTGTGTACCAACTCTTTTAACCAGTCAACTGCGGAATTAGTTTTAAAAATCTTTCGTGGCGTGCGTTAATAAAATCAAGCGATGACGTGTATACACGTCGAACGCAGGGCAAACGCTCCTATTATAAATTTTACAACAAAATTAAAGTAAAACGATGAAGGCTTACATTTTTAACCGATATACCAAAGACGATAATCAAATTTTTCTTCATAAAATACACAGCAGTTTTACTGACAATATAAAGTAAACATACCACTAAATGACATTTTTATTACTTCTTACTAAAATTTGGAGTTTTTATAGCAAATGGTATTTTTGTATTTTACACGACGAGTGTACACGTCAAACGCACCGAAATAAAGTTTTGGTTTGACGTGTATACTCGTCAAACGCAGTTAACTGGTTAAAATTTTGCACTAGAGTACATTTGACTTTCAGAGGATTGTTGAAAGCGAGTTGCGTGTTGATGACGCTGTTCATTTATCAGGGCATTCTGGGAGTTGAATAGTAAATTTTATAGAACGAGATCGTTGGAAAAATCGTAAGGCAAGGAGTTAATTAAAAAAAGACAAGCCATCATGTTTGTAATTATAATACTAAATTCAGAAACTATCTATAATACTTCCCTCTGCGAGTTTTTCCTACATGTACAATTAGTTTTAGTATGTCTTATCGATTAGGGTTCCCTGTGGGTGAACCATTGCCTATGGTTTAGAAACAATGATTTTTTAATAATAATAATACATAAATTATGCAGTGGAACAGTTAAATATTTCTCCTACTCTACGATATATATACAAAAAATTGCAAATTATAAAATGTCTGACGAGGTATGGTAAGTTCTACTGATTCAGACATACTGAACCGACGCGAGTAATTAAGATTCAACCGAAATAAAAAACTGTCTGTCACCTGTCAAATCAGGTCAGAACACAACAAAATGATATGAACCTTAACATCATGTTTGAGGCATCGACGAAATTCGTTGGTTCAATTTCGCAGCAAGCACGTTCGAACCCATCGCTATTTTCCTGTTTACGTAGGAGTGGAGTGACGTCACCTAACCAGCTGTTTCGTTAGCGAGGCGGAAAAAAGCGATATGCACGTTGCGATAGGCTGCACGCTGATATTATTAGTGACAACAAGGTCTGCAATTCGATGAGGCAAGGATTTACTCTGCCGTGGCGTAGCCGACGGCCACTGATTATTAAATGTATGCTTTCATTGCCGCTTTACGGGATGTATTCGCATAATAAACGACGCGCCCCGCACAACCGTGAAAACTGAAGTCCCACATTGTTCGTCGAATGGAATCATTCAAGTCGAAGGCGAACCTCGTTTCCACGTAACACGCTGCTCCTTGAATCATTGAATAACGCTCATCATTTGACGAAATTGCCCTGCATTCAATTCTTGTTGAATACTTCAGAAATACTGTGATACACAATTCTGGATTTAGGAGATTTATTAATGTATTAACACCTTGAATGCCGTGGCGGTCACCGGTGATCGACGTCTCAAATTTAATTAAATTAAATAATTATTGATTATCGTAAAATTCTAAGCAAACGTCATACTGAAACAATAATGCAGGAACAAAAGAACACGACTGAGTACACAAACCTTCTTTTTCTTTACGATTTATATAAAAAATAGTAAATTATACAGTGTCTGATTAGGTACGGCCGTTTTCACTGTGGCGTTCAACGTATTAATGATGCGTTAGCATGCTGAATGCAATGACAGTGGAAACTGCCATCCAAAATCAGACATAATGTTATGTCCTATTTTAAATATAACTCGTGGAAGATAAGAATATTTTGCACTGTGAACGCATAGGTATCATTTAATATTGTTATTATTACAATATGAATATTACGCAAAATTTTAGAAGAGTTGTTAGTTATTTAATGAAAGAAATTTTTAGGTGCTGGTCACCGGTGACCCTCACGGCAGTCAACGAGCTAAGAATGGCACCCTGTATCGTGTCTGGCCAGATGCGGTACTATTCTACTGGACAAAAATGCAGCAAATTCATAATATTCAGTGAAATTATGTTCGTCATTACTTCTGTTTGAATATTTGAAATACAAAGTAATCTTCCTTTTCATTTCGTTTGTCTTCCCGTACTTATTATCTTCATACCTCGATATCTATATTCATACCGTGCTAACAATCAACATAATACTTTTTATCTCCAAAATCGCTGGTCCCCATTACATCAAATATACATTTTGCGTACCGGAGGGGTAACCCGTTTATGTTTATCGATTTAATAAATATCATTATAGAAAACGACAGCTTAAAATAATATTTGAAGTAAATAAAATTTGCCGAAATGACGGTAGCCCATCCGTTTCCGAACTACTGCCGGCCAACCCTCCACTATTAACAAACTTTCCATAATGATCGATCCGCAAAAAGGCTATGCAACATAATCGATGCCCGAATAATCGATCGACGGCGCTTCATAGCCGATCACCTGCCCCTAAATCTGACCATAAAAACGTCGATTCGCCGTACGGCCAGGAACAAAGTGCAAAACGGCGCTCATTCAGCGACAAATTTCCGCGTTCGCAATTTGCATGCGAAATTCGCCCGACGAAAAACACGAGCGACGGGATTTTTTGCGTTGTTATCGGTTCACCCCTTATGAATCTGGTACCGGAAGCGGGGTCGCGATTATCTCTGTATTACCGTTATTAAAGGGAGGCGGTTATTAATGAAACGCCGGCCAGCCGGGATCGGAACAGCTGATGTAATGGCGGCGCGGCGGCCCTCGTCGAGATAATCGCGGCGACCACTCTAAGCGTTCCAGGGGGACTGTCGCGCTGCTGGAATGCAGTATTACCATATCCAAACCTGACGTAACTTTCGTTGGCCAGTGACCTACAGAATCATCCTTTCGCGTTGTCACGTCCACAAGTGCTTGAAAGTTTGTTTTTAGAAAAAAAGTCACGGATTGTCACGGGGGGGTTCCTCCGTAGCGACGCACTCTTTACGCTTTATTAACCCTGTGAACTCCTAATTCTTTTTTAATTTTCTTTTGAATGACTCCATATTATTTTAAGTGTTTTATTTGAAATATACTTCGAAAGGCAGTTGGTTGAAAGGACAATTTAACCCTAGTGCGGTCTTTAGGTGTTTTGACCCATCGCGTCTTCATTCTTTTAAGATACTTTCGCAATGGTGACATTATAATACATGCAACTGGGTATTTATACGTTCCTTAGTCCCTTCATTACATTATAAAGTTGAAAGCACGAGCTACATGCATTTGGGATATTTTTTACCCAAAGATCTTGAATGTATAGTCGAACGGAGGAACGCGGTAGGGTTAAACGATCTTTTTCACTAATTATATTGAAAATAGCATTGGAACTTTGCTAAGATCTGATATATGTGGAATTTCTGATATTTCTAGGCAAAAAAAAATATTGCGAAATATAATACATGTTTAAACTGGTAATTTCAAAATGTTGAGTGTGACTCGACATAGGAGTGAATAAAATCGATGTCGAGTCACACTTGACAGAGGAGTTGAAAGGGTTAAAGTTTATTATTCAATTTTGACCCTTTGCGGACGTAGCATGACGGGGCATGGATACCCTGCTAGTCGGAATCATTTTGAAACCCATATTTTTTTTCTTTGTTACAAAGGAACCTTTTTACACGTGTAGAAAATAAAATAAATAAATAAAAATGACCTACTTTTTAAGGCTCTGGACTGTAACCTCCCCTTAACCATATGCTCTGTCCCTATATCCCTATATCGATGGTCTATTGTTCGTGCGATTCAGCCTATGGAAATGTATCGTGTGTTGGGCCTTCGTTATATCAATTAATATCGTCCGTTATTTTATACATGCATTTACCTGAATTGTGATTGTCTATTTATTGTAAACCAAAGCATATTCTAATGCATATAAAAATAAAGCTAGATTCTCTCAGAATTGAAATAAAAATAAAAAAATCGACTAGGGCGGTGTACACTTCGTAACACCTTGAACGCCACAGTGAAAACGGCCGTACCTAATCAGACACGATACAATTTACCATTTTTTATATAAATCATAAAGGAAAGAAAGATTTTTGTACTTCGTCGTGTTCTTCAGTTTCTGTATTATCGTTTCAGTATGAAGTTTGCTCAGAATTTTGCGACAATCAATAATTATTAATTAAATTAAATTTGAGGTGTCGACGTCGGTCACCGGTGACCGTCACGGCGCCCAACGAGTTAAAATTCAAAAAGAGAAATAACCTTGAGGGACCTACTTATAGTGTCCCTAGAACATTCGCCGGCTGCTTAAAGTCCACCCGCATGTAACTCGAGCGAAATGCATATTTTCAAACCTCGACGATCTTACAGAAACTCAGAGTCTCGCGTTTCCTAAGATCTACTACAAAAGCTATCTAGGTTTTGTAACGGAGGAGAGTCCGTTGAAAGTATTCGAAAGAGAAGCCGTGAAATTGAACCGACGACGCTGTCGAGGGGAATCGTTGTTCACGCGATGTTTATCTACGTCAGAGCGGACGTTTATTTCCAGGAGAGCGCAATTTCCTAGAGTTTAACAGCCGGTTGCATAACGCTTTGGTAAAATAACGCTGTAAAAGATCGTTATCGATTCGTTTCGACAAGCTGTACGCGCCACGGTAATTACCATCGGAGAACACGACGTTTGATTTGTTGCGCCTCGGGTTACGCGCGCGCGCGCGAGCGAGCGCGTCGCGCGCACGCGTACTTTCTTTTTAATTCGATATTAATAGGCGTTTCGGGAAAAACCATGGCTCCGCGGCGATCGTAACGGAGACAGTAGAGATTAGAGAATTTTTGTTGGAATATGGAATTCCCTTGCCACGCTGTATTCGAGATAAATCGAACCCAGTATATCATAGTTGACGAATTACTGAAAGTATGATAAGGTGACTCGAATTTCTTCACCGTTATGGGTGCCAGTATAATTTTTCACTGTGGAAGACACATGATTTGAGAAGATGGCTAGAAAATGTTAGGTTGGTTGGAGAGTTATGTTGAATTTTTGAAGTGTTAAGTTGTTATTATTTAAATTAATTTATTTGTTAATCTACATTGGGGTACAGGGTATCCCACGCAACTGTGTGAGATGTTAGAGATAGGGACAAATAAAATTAAAATTTAAATAAATTCTAAATTAACCATTTTTAAATATAATATTATTAACCACTTGCCTTACAATAACGAGTCACACTCGTGACACAGAATATGATTGATATGTTACAAATACGAGTCCCACTTGAATATTAATTTTTTAAATGTTTGCATTACACCGCATTTCACTTTCAGGGGGTTGTTAAAAGCGAATTGTATGCATGTGTTGAAGACGCTCTTCATTAATCAGTGCATTTTCAATTCATAACACTAGGTTCACCAACTATTAACGTGCACCTACTTCATCGAAGCTATCAAAATGACACGTTTTAGAAAAAATACGTAATTCTAGGAAATTTTGGGATTATTTATATTTTTCTTGACTGTCATTCAGAGACAATTTAAAGTAATCATAATAGTCGTCAATAATAAATCGTACATAATACAATTGTAATCAAGTCATTTTGACTGCCTTGGTAGTTCCAGTGTTAAATACTAAACTACATCGCACGAAATCGTTAGAAAAATCGTAAAGCAATAGGTTGGAACCTTCTCTAACCCTTGTAAGAACAATTTTGCCCGTAAATCTTTGAACGCTTGCAACCTTTCGATAAAGCATTTTCAGACATAAGTTTATATGAACTTTTTTTACCTCTTCGACCTCATTAACACGTAATATAAGTTTGGCCCCGGCCTTTTTGGACATCCTGTATATTTTAACACTTTCTTTGTAATATCTTTACAACCATTGGGCACGTATAATTTCTATAATACTACATATTACCTGTTTGGGTACAGAAAATCTAACAAAGTCTATTACAGCGTCATCATGAAGTCGAACTTCGACTTTTGTGATCCGCTGAAGAATCGCCAGCCCGGTACAAACGGTCCTGCACAATGATTGATTCTTATTAAATAAACGAACGGCCATGCTGCGCTCGCGATCTCTACGATACGGAGGGTCCTTGGTTCGCCCCTTTTTTCCGCCAGGCGATCGCTCAAGTACGAAAGGGAGCCGAAATCCGCCGGTCTTTTGTCGGCACGCTTTCATTTTCGCGCCATTTTTGGCGAGGCCGCTTTCGCCGGTTATTAGTTTAATTCGAGATATAAAGCTGATGTAACTTCGTTGCAATTAGCTACCGGCTTTATCGATTGCTGTTTACGAGTGCCGCGAAGGCCAGCCGCGCCGCGGGACTTTCGAAAAACTGATACGATGACTTTTCGCCGCTGAATTTTACCCCTCCCGTCAACGGCTTCCAGTTAATTGCTCCCGAGACTCCGGTAATACGTGCGCCGAAAATATTGGACCGTCTGGGAATATCGTAAATCGTTTCGTTCTTTACGCGTACCTTTTTCTGTCGATTTTAAAGCGAGCCTTTGCCGTCGAGGCGCCACGTTCGATGGAAACTCAATCGCGCGAGAATTATATTGTTTATGGAATAATTTGATAGTAAGACGCTTCAGACAGTTTCATGATCTTTGGAAATTGGTTTCAGGATTTGTGAGACAGGTAATACATTCTGGCAGCTTGCCTATGACGACGTCTCTGTTGATACTAACATTTAGACACCGAAATTCAGTTTTTATTTTATTTTTCTGAATCAGTTATCAGGTATTATCTGTAACTCTTGAGAACAGTTATTGTACAACCAGAGATGAAAATCAACAATAAAGAAGAGAAGTATCGAAACTTCATATATCATTTTTAATTATTCTTAATTCAATGCGTACATACGTGAAGAATATTTGAGCCAGTTTTTCCTAAAAACGGAGCCTCATATTATTAATTTTTATTTTATATTTCCACCTTATTTTTCTTCGAGGAATAACCCGCGTTTCGACTCAACCATAATTATCGGAAGCCCCCGTGTATTTAAAGGGTTGCGTTCTAATTGAATGGAATAAATCGAAAATTGTGTGAATACAGTAGAACACTTTGATTACTATGTCACCCATGATTGGATGACACTTAGATTCGGTCACAATATTTATTTCTAATGCAAAATATGTCTAATAATATCTCATAAAACCAGTACAAAATTTGCAGAACTTACTAATACTATTGACTGAAAAGGGTGCAATCTGATTTTATATTCATTTTGTATACAAATTTAAACAGTTTGTCATTTTCAGCTACTACAGCCTGGCAGTCAAAGTGTTATATACTTCATTAACAGTATTTATTTTTAGGTAAATAAAAACTAAATTTACGTGTCACCTGTACGCGGGTTGGACGATGCAGCAGTCAAAGTTTTAAAGAAAAAAATATACGACTTAGGCAATTTTCGTTCTTGCCGAGTGCAGATGTCTTTACAGCACATCGCATGACGTGAAACATTAACTTTCTCAGGCTTAGCGTCGACTTTTCATTTTCACTGTGAATGTTTATCATTTGAATAATGGAGCACATGTGTCCGTCGAGTCTCTAAAGCCCCTCATTAACGACATTAGCAACGATCGGTGCACGATGATTTACGAGGCTCTTTCGCAAGGTATTCCCGTGTCGCACCCGACTCGATAAGCTGGACAATTTTCGTTCGCCGTGAAAACGATAAATAACTTGTTCCGGTGGATAGTCGCAACAAACTTGCGTTGACTTTAATTATGTTGAAAAATCGATGTGGCATACCGGACCGATTTGCATGCACCTGACCGAATCGAAATTGCTTTATCATAGTCATTAAACGCTAGAACTTTTCAATGAAACGCGGATTATGTAAATCCTTTTCGAGCGTGTACTACTCACGGCTGTGTAATCGCTGCAGGAGTAAAGGGCAATGGGAAACAGGAATTATTTTTACGTTTTAATTAACACGTTTACTGTCACGCGAAATTATGTGTTTGTGTTTATGTAAATGAGAATGGTCACGCTTTAGTACGGCAAAATGTAACGTGTTTCTTCGACTAACCAGTTATGTGCTTTTCGCACTATTTATCAGGTCATTTCATAAGTAATATCGTTCTCTATATTATGAAAAATATATTTAACAAAAATTGTACTGTGTCATGTGGTGGAATCTGAGGGATCTACTTGTTTAGAATTTTTAAATGAAAATTTTGATGGCCATAGCAAGGATCTGTTGCTAACAATTTTGTAGATAAGATGCAATTTTAAAGACAGTACATTATTATATAATACTATTTTTACTACTAAGCTTTTCTTTTAACAGGTTTTATACTATGTGAACCATCGATGCTGCACGAATCAATTTTAATTCGATTAAATAATTACTATGGAAATCTGAATAACATTTACATTACAATAACAGTATTAGGTAAATAAGAAGTGCAATATTAAATACATAAACATTTGTATAGTTATGTATATACAGGGTGTTCGATTATGATCTTACCACGCAATTCCCCCCGAAATATTCGTTGTTCGAAAGAATGTTTCAAACAAAAGTTACTCTGTTTCGAGGGGGACATCTTATTATGGGCATAAGTCTTATCTAAGTGGAACTGCCTTCGAGATTTCAGGGTGACATCTCCTTTTTTTAAATGGAACTACACATTTCTGTTCGCTTAGGCGTGTAGCCCATTTCGAGACGAATTCATTGACCTATTACATGTTGGTCTTTCAAGGCCATTCAAAGTCATTTGAGGCCATTTGCCATAGTCTAAATTCTCCCTTCGCTGCCGTGCAGGTAGCTGATGTAACTTAGCTGAATGAAAAAACATAGTTCTATTTAAATAAAAAACAAATGTCACCCTGCAATCTCGGAGACACCTTCACCTAGACAAAACTTGTGTCAATACTAAGGTATTCCCCTCGAAACAGTGTAAATTCTGCTTAAAACACGTTTTCAACACTCTGTATATTGATAAAAGAAATAATTTTCATGTGTCTGACTACTCGTGGAATTTTCCACTGTGACACATGTTTAATAACTTGTTATATTTGCCGCTACATGACTCGTATCCTCGTACCCTAAAACGTACCACTGTTATTCTTGCCTCTTAAGTAATTTTTCAATTTAATTCCGTACTTTCAATTTAATAATTGTGCCAGTATATGCTGTAAATATATAACTATCTATTGTTCAGCTTGCAGAACTGTCTATTTCTTCAGCGGGTCTATATGACCCCAACACAATAACCGTAAGCTTCTATGAACACAATAGGAGGGTTAAAGCCACTGTATAAAGTAGAAAGTTGCGTACAGAAGGATTAACTGTACACGAAACAATCCACTAAAAATTAAACATTCCCAGATAACTGCATCCGATCCAGAGAATAAAAGACAACGTTTTTTCACATGTAAGAAAGTCTCATGCAAACCACTCGAGGCTGCTCCCAAAAACCTCTCCACACCTTCGCCGGCCAGCAGTACCAAGTTCAATTATACTCCGCGTCTGCGTAAATCAGTCCGTATCTCCTTCGACGTGAAATTACTCCTCGAAGACGTTCGAGCGTAAAACAATGCGAATAAGAAAAAAGAAAAAAGGAAGAAGGAAAAAGGAGTGGTCCCTCGAAGGATAATTGAGTTGCCGGTAAGAACGTTTACAGGCGAACGGTGCGCGAAGCTGTTTAGGCTGCGGAAGATCCAGCGGATAAGCCGGAGACTGTAAATAAACGTAATCGGCGAGGAGGCGGGTATCCGCTCGCAACGCGCGTTTACGCGCCGCGTAAGCCCGCGGCTCCAACATCCAACAGATCCGATCTGCTTCGTAATTGTTTCGACCGCTTCAATTAACCGACTGAGACTGATTGCGAGCTACCACGTGAACCACCGTCTCCGTACTGTTGAATATTTATTGGAGAATTTTGGAGAACGCGAATGGAGAACTGCTGTGATTGCTGTTTTAACTATGATGACAGCCTTGGGTGAGCCAAACGTAGAAAACGGGAGACTGGAATCTTACAAGGAGAGATGTATAGATGCAGTGCGAGTTAATGGATGAGCTTTTGCATTCTGGCAGATATTGAGATACCGGAGCTATTGATATATGGTTCTAGGGGTAGACGGTTTATAGTTTACGAGATATTTAATTTGAAAGTTTTTATTGTTTTGATAGGCTTCTATGGAGCACCTATTGCTGCGTGCGAGGGACACCCTATGAGCGTTCATATAGTGTACTTATTAATCGAGTGTAGCACATGATATATGATCATCGTACAAATTGCGTCCAAAGTTCTTTCTGTCAAAAACCAGAGTTAATTTGCAAAAATATGTTCACTGAACATTTTATTTTCATTTTAGTAAATACCTATGTATCGTCTCTCCACATGAATGATCCATTCTATGAATCACTCTGCATATATATTATTTTTCTTATTTATATTCGTCTATTGTATCTGTTAAACGGTATTACAATGAAACTCGATATTACAGTAGGACCTGCATTATCCAAACTGCAATTATGGTAGTTACAGGATGACTCGTATTGTAACAATGTTTCGCATAACAAATTATTTATTTTATTTTAGAATGAAAAAAACACAATACAGTAGAACCTCGATTATCTGTATACCGATCATCCAGAAATCAGTCATCCATTAATGACATTGTGTACTTAATTTTGCACTGCTCTGTATTTTATATTCTGAAATAAACTTATCATTTTCGTGCGAAATGTAGTTCCAATGCGAGTCGTAGTGTTACAAATTGTAGTTCGGATAATCGAAGTATTACCGTAGCACAAAATTAAATACACAGTGTCACTGATGATAATTTCACTCGTAACTGACGTAAATGGTCCAATTTTCAAACGATTCACGTTTAAATTATCAAAGTTCTACTGTATTACTTTTAATCTCACAAATCATTGGCGACCTGCCACGCAAACCTCCCACCCGAACACACTGCTCAACGTTCACTAAAAATTCGTCAACCTATGCAGGACACAAAATCCTTATTCTCAACCCCCGAAAAAATAAACACACCTTAAGTGCACCGCATTGTTCAATAAACGATCCATCAAAAAGCCTGGCAAACAGGTTCAAGGAACCCTGCGCAGTCAGATCGAAATAAAGATAATCGTTCGAACAGTGATCTCGAAAACAGGGTACACGAAATCCGCGGTAGGAAACGGCGGAAAAATTCCAGAATTACAATTACGAGAGCGTCGTTACACGAGCACGGAGTAGTCGAACAAGTAACCTGAACGCGATTTAATCTACCCGACCGGGTACATCGATACCAGAAGCGTACGGTGCGATGCTATCTCCTGTGGGTTGCTACTTTATGGATCCATAGAGACACGTGGTAATAACGCACTACCTAACCGAGCCTATTAACACATTTGTTCTGTCGCTATCAGATCTGCCGCGAGTACGAATGCGTGGCGAGAGGCCCCGTCGCCGTGCTGCGCTCTCAGCTTGTAAGAGAGAAACCGTGAAAGCCGGAGGAAGAAGAGGCAGAAGGCTCGTGGGTGGACGAGATCAACGATGGATCCTCGAACGAGGAAAAACGATCCTTCGTTTACGAGCGAATCGTCGAGATAATTCTCTCTCGCGCGTTCGCTGATACACACCATGGAGCCGACGCGAGAATCTCTCTGCGCCTTCTAAAGCGTCGCTGACGTTTCAACGGCATAAAATAGAATCTTTATTAAGATGTGCGATGGCGGATGATCGAGGAGGATCGAAACGCGAGCCGGTGAAAATGAAAAGGCTGAAAGCGAAACTTTCTGGGAGGAAGGCTGCTGCCGATTGTTTCGCTGCCACTGAAATTGATAAATGGGAGGATTGGAGAGTTTGGGTTATTGTTATCGAAGGGGAAGATGGAATGTTTTGGCGAACCTGACGTTCATATGATGGAGCGTACTCCTGTATTTTTGAAGATTTCTTAAAAATTCTTCTGCATAGCTTTTCGAGAAGAATCGTAGAAAATTGATGCTTGGACAAATAAAATCGATTTTTTGAGCCCAAAATATGAGAATACCCCTTTAACACGCTGACTGTCATGATGATCACCGGTTATCGGCATCTCAAATTTTATTTAATTAAATAACTAGCAACTATTACTAAATTTTGAATGGTATTAATATTCCAACAATAATACAAGGTAACTACTACACGTTCAAGTGACAAACAATTTTTTTTCTTCCTGCTTAGTGTCTGGCTACCCATGGCCGTTTTCATTGTGCTATTTAACACGTTAACCTCTTTATGGATGAATTTATTGAAAGTAGAAATTTAATAAGTATTATAAAATGCTGAACAGCATTTATATTGTAAGAATAATGTACGGTAATTACTGTATATTTAAATAATACAATTTAAATTTTTCTCCTTGGCGATTCATACTTACAACGTTACATTATATTATGTCTGACTAGGTGTGTCAGTTTCTACTGTGGCTTTCAACGTGTTAACGTGCCACAGTGAAAACAGCCATATCGAGTCAAACATAACACAATTTCCTGTTTTTAATTTAAATCGCGAAGAAAAAATATATTTAATTATTCAATCGTGTTCTCGTGTCCCTATATTACTGTGACAGTGCGAACTTAGCTCAGAATTCTGTCATAATCAATAGTTATTCAATTAAATTAAATTTGAGATGACCGACTCGGCATTCAACGTGTTAACCCTCTTTTATAACGTTACATACTTCTCTATCTATATATCTATATTTTTTAAGTCTTATTTCGTATATTTCTCACTGTGTACAATTATATTTTACGACTATACTGCTACCAAGGAGTCTGTCCGTTGATTACTATATTTATATCTTGCATTTTATTTGTCATTTACCTGAGGTATCATTTTCGTCATACGCAAAAGAAATTTCGGTTATAGCGGCTTAAATAAATGATCCAAATAATCAATTACACGAAATGGTCTACTCTCGAACAGAATAATTTGTCTAAATTACACCAAATGAAAATTTCAGTCAGCGGATATAACCGAACGGCTCAATTTTGATTTTACCTCCAACTTTTCGGGCGAGACGAATCGATTTTCGCGTGACGACATTGTTGCCGATTAAACGGGACTCTTGTCGGTCCGTGACAGGGAATTACGCGCAATAACGATTCAGTGAGCGTTTCGCCGATCGAGTTTTGATTAATTGAGATCGGCCGAGCGTCGATCGAGCGGCAATTTGTCCGGCCGCAGGCTCGAAAAGTTCTGCGTTATTAACGCTGTCAGTTGAAAAAGCGAAAAAAAAAATATAAAAGGAGAGACGGAGAAACGGCCTCTCTTCAGCTTCTCTCGGATCGATGAAATTACGTTCGAAAGGCCGGACGATCGTGAGCCCGAGATCGTATCTCGACGAGTTCTCGCGAGAAGTCTCTCTCGATTACGCGCCGGACCGAGACCCACGCTACTCGCATCGCGATCATTTCACGCTGTTAAAGCGGATGAAAACAACCGTGATCTCGGAATTTCGGGTTACGTAATCGTGTGGGAACACGTTCTGATAGATTGTAACGATACCCGATACCGTAACGGCGACCACTTACTCTAAAACGCTTCTCCGTTTTTATCGAACGGAAGTGATACGTTAACCCCTCGAAACGAATGCACGTATTACGATAACTGCATCAGTAGTTGACAGCGTACCGATAGCTGACACTGTTGTTTTCACTCACGAAAAATAAGCTTTCTATTAAAAAAATGTTTCTGAACAGTGCGCGGTTTAAAAGGTTATTCACTCTAGTGTGAAAATTTATAACTAGACTGCGGAGCTGTATGCGATTTAACACTAACCGTACCAGGCCCGGTCAAATGACCGGTTTCAAAATTTAATTTAAAACTGTACATTCATTGTTATTTCTTTTGTTCATCTAACTTTATGTAAATTCTTATATTATCTGATTAATCAATTTCTAAATTTTTGTTCTTTTTGCTACTCTTTTTTACTTAGGAAAATTCATCGCCAGATTTGTTTATGACCGGTTACGGTAAGAATAGGTGTATGTGAAGTGCCGGTACGGTTAGTGTTAACACATTTAAATACATAAAACATGCACATTGTACACACTAAGTAAAATTAAATTAAATTTAGTAACATTTAAAGGGAAAAATATAGTTTTATCATGGTTTCATTTCGCAAATTATGTTAAAGTGAATAATATTTAAGTCTTAAAATTGATATTTGCGTAAACATCCGCATTCTATTTATAACTACTTTCATTTCAACGCATCGTGGGTGTAAATGCCACAACAGTTGCTTTCGTTTGTACTCTGCGTGCCGTTGGATGGTTCTTTTCCTTCACAGATTTGAGGAGGAGGTTCATCAAGTCGAAGAAAAGTATCTTCTTTTGTGGCTATTAAATGCAAACATGCTCATGTTCATTCCTATCAACTACTAGTTCTTTAAATTGATATGTTAACTACTGATGCAGTTCGGAAGGTTCAATTGTTTTTAATAAAACTTTATTATAGGATTATTTGTCAATATTAATGAGTTCAATTCATTTAGAAATAACTGAAGAATCGAGTCATTCGCCTACAAAATTGCTTACTAAAAATAAAAAAACTCTGCTAATAATTATAATGGGAAATGAATATTATAATGTCAACTACCGGTACATTTACCCTAATTAGAATTTCTTTTTGTTTGTTTTTTTGTACATAATCTAGCATCGACTGATATGATCATTCAGCCGGGGAACCGCAGTTTTAGATGTGTTCCGAATCACCATATCGTGGCGGTTTTAGATCTTGCCTGACGAAGTCTAGCTCCGGGTGTCTGGACCGCATGAAGTCCGCGTCTAAAACCCCCGAAAAGCATTGTTCTCCCTTTTTTACGGTAATTTGGTCTTGCAACGTAACAACATGGCTACAAACAATTTTGGCGAACTGAGCGTCGGTGATTCCGGCACATATTATTATGTCTATTCTATTTTAATTTTTTGTGTCTGCTTGCCTCGGACAAATGTGGCATGTAGTATCTTGCTGTTCTTGTTGGTTCTGGCTCATTGTCGAAACGAGTCCAAGAAAGTGGAGTATCTGGAACTTTTATTACATCCGCCAGTTCTTGGGACAGGGTTGAACACACCGAACTTCAAAGTGGAGCTTCGGTAAAGCCCCTTGCCTAGATCCTTTAGCAGATTTCTTCTGGTTACATTATTAACTTCATTGATACCATTTTTAAATATAACAAATAGTTTATAAGCGATTCGAGGTGGTAATTTGCCTTAAAGTGTTCCACCCTATATATTCAACAAATAAATCAATTTAGTCTGCGCTTAATTGTGAAGAACAGTCGTTGGTGAAGAGTGCACGTCGTGAAATTTTCTGGCAGCTATTTTTATTTCGTCAAGGTTAACATCCGGCTGTAACTTTCAGCGAGATTATCTCATGATTGTTGATGTTTCTTGACAGACATACGATTATGCTGACGGTAATTTTCGTTCAATGAAATCACTGATTGCGTAAACCTACTTTTCATGCGTTTACGGTATATTTAGTGAAGATCGATGACGTGATCGCTTCGATGTTTTAAGCTCGTTTATTCGTCAAAATTTTAATTAGCACGCCGCAGACGTAGAGTTTCGTTTCGTTCTCTGATAGAAATTGATCTGAACCCACGCGGGATCCGGATTTGGACACGTTTGATTAGAAACGGGCGACACAATTTGGGATCGATGTCTCCAAAATTGAATAACAAGACGTTGCAAAATTTAGAAACCTGCCTGACGCTCTGCCGATTTCGAGAATTTTTTCAGTGAAGGAAATTAGGTTAAACGTTGGCTTAGAAGTAGCGGAACTTTTAGAACGCAAAATTAAACATGTAATTATTCTACAATTTTCATCTCATTCCTACGACCATTATTTCTACAATTATACAGTAGAACCTCGATTAGTAGAACTACAATTAGTAACAGCATGTCTCACGTTGCAACTACATCTCGCATGAAAGTAGTAATTTGACTTTTAGAATGTAAAATACGTAATACTATAAAATTAAGTGTACGGTATCACTAAAGACAATCTTGGCTTGTAACTGACGCATACTGACCAATTTACGGATGATCGGCGTGCTAATAATCAAGGTTCCACTGTATCTTGAAATAAAATAATGAAATCGTAATTCGAGTAATCACTAAATAAAATAAGACTACTTCAAATATTAGATCATCCCATAAGTAATGTCAGTTTTAAAGGTAATTAATAATTACAATTATATTAATTATACTTTCCTTTAGTTAAAGAATTTAAAATTGCATCAATTGCATATAGGTGGTTATTAGCGATGACACTACGGGATAAACATGCTATGGGGAATTAGATTTTGTTATAGAGCACTGAGTTTCTTAAGAAAGAGAATACTCTTGGTCTTTGCTGTTGAGCATTAAGATTTTCATTCAGAATTTCTTTAATTTAGAATTTAGAACGAGTCCAGGCATTCTTAGGGCAATTTAAAAGAACGTGCTCACAGTTATTTGATAGTTACATACATTACAAACTGTAGTGTTCGATGTAGATAGTAAATATGAATGCGTGAGCTTCGTATAGTCCATTCAGTGTCTACTTAATACTACTTTTTGTTTCCAATCAAGATTTGCAGTAATTACATTTCCATTTCGAAATCCTTCCCTAATTTCTGTTGCAGACCGTTGAATAACTAAGTTGAAGAACAACTATTCTGTCGAATAACTAAGTTGAAGAACAACTATTCTGTCGATTAACTAAATTGAAGGACAACTATTCTGTCGAATAACTAAGTTGAAGAACAACTATTCTGTTGAATAACCAAGTTGCAGATGTGGTTATCGAAAATCGCCAACGTCAACGAATGATCACTAAATTCAGCCGGACCAGCATCCCACAAAGCCACCGAGATTTTCCATGAGGGACATCTAGGACCTGCGATGATGAGTTTTCACGCTAACCCGAGGCCGAGCCCCCCGTTTCGAGGGTCCCGCGACCACGTGGGGGTTCCGGCCGACAGGGTCGTCTAGTAAAATAGTAAAATATCACCGTCAGGTCTTTTTATCGTGATTTTACGAGCCTTAAAAGATCGACAGCACGCCCCTATCGTTCGCGGGGACACTTAAATCGTGACAAATGTCACCACCCACGCCACACGGGGACATGTCCTCGGAACGAGCCGCGTCTATATTATTATTCCCAGGCGATTTCGGGACGCGAATAAATTCCGCCTATTTACCGTCCGGCCTCCCGATGAGACATAAATTTTTTCGCACCGGGAAAAATGCCACCGCGCGTAGGGGGAGAACGCACAGTTTTCGATAAGCGAAACCTTTTTTATCCCGTTCGACCGACGATCGTTCCATCGGCAAATTTATGCACGCTATTTTCTTATTGCGTAGAAAATAACAGCCTCCTCGTTCGCCCCTTCGCTCCTTCGTTCGTTCGTTCGTTCGTTCGTTCGTTCTTCTTTTTTCAGAGGATGAATGCTGTTTAAGTTACGTTAATGTACCTCGGAGACTTTTTGATACTCCCGTCGGTTAGCCTGCACTATTTATATCTTGTTTAGAGACAACCATGGGGTGACCGAGTTTCGAAAACGATCGTTAAGTCTGCTCGCTTGGGTGAATCATGGGGACAGTGTCTAATCCAGCCAAGTTTCGAGTGTATTTCTGATTTATGTTCTTAAGGGTGTCACAGGGTTAGCAGTGGATGGAGAAAAGGATTTATGGTTGGAGAGTGTTGAAAGAATTTTATATGGTAGTTTGTTACGAAAGCTTCGCTCTATTGTATACTTTTGGTTCGATTTTTTATTGGGATTTTATAGGATGATAGCCCGTGCGGTGTCGTTTGGAAAGTGGACTATTACTTAAAAGTTTTGTTTTAATGAAACGATTCAATGGAACGAAGAGTATTAACTCTGTGTATATATGCGTTTGGATATTTTCATCGGCTTATGCTTTCGACTGTAAGCATACTTTACAGTATTTCCCTTCCTTACAAATGAAATGAATTCTAGTCGTTTTTTATTTTAACTATAAATACATGTCCTGTAGTTTGTAGACGTGGTCAAAAACACTCAAACGAAGGAAGGAGAGTTTTACACGGTTGGAGAACAGGAGGAAGAAGAAGGGAAAAAATCGAAAGACAAAGTTAGGAATGCAGAAAGGAGACTCTTCTTAACCCTTATGTGTGCAGCCGGGTACCTGGATACCCATTTCTATATTTCCCTTGACAATTTTTCAATGATCTTATGAAAATATCGTAAAACCGCTCCGAGGGCCATTTTTTAGACACTTTTACACCGATTTATATTTTCAAAAAAGAAATTTATGCAAAAACTTTTAAATACTGAAGCTTCAAACTTATTTATACTTTTGGTTTCGCACATAAGGGTTAAATTAATACCCCTGCTTTTCACCGTATAACTATATTTCCGTCACAACACATCAGTGTCAATGAAAATCACAAAACCGAACAGGTAAACCTCAAAACACCTCTAAGAGGACGATAGAGCGTTTCGTGAGAAATCGATCGGCTCGATGACTGATCGTGGCACGCTAATTGCCTCGCGAGAAGGGGTTCTGATTAATTAGTCAGTGGCTAAAACGGAGTCGATTAGTTCGGCACCCTCGCGGCGATAATTGCCCTCGCCATACGCCGGATAATTACTAATTATCACTAATTAAGCGGTGGACGAGTCGCGAGGTTGCCCGAAGGGTTGTTCCGGCGTCTTTCGCTCGCTTCTACTCGCTCGAAAACCCACGCGCCTGCTGCCTACGCGAGATTACATTAGCCGCCCTCTCAGCCGCCTAAAGGCGACCCCACACTGCTGCCCGCTACCGACCACGCTAATTATTCAGCGACTAAACAAATAACAGAGATACCGAGCCCTCGTGCGCGATTAATAAAGAACCTCGTGCGAGTGTGTGCGCGCGTTCGTTGGACGCCTGAGTCGGACAGTGCTTTTGTGCGAGGGCAGGGATAATTGGAGACTCGCCTTTTTTTAGGGAATTAACGCAGAACCTCTAATACGAGAATGTTTATTATTCGAACGTTCTACAGCGTGAGCAAATAGTCTCGACCGTGGTTGATTCTTGCGTTACTAGAGGTGACTATAGTAACTCAACGTCGAGCACCCGGTGTATACTGAAGATAACTATAGTCACCAAGGTCGAGCGCTCGCTGTATAGTAACAGTGACTACTATTTTTCTAATATTTGTTTATTGTAAGAACTCAGTATATAACTAAAATAAATTATTGTGGACAACAGAACAAAACAAAATATTATACAGTAGTAGAACAAGAAACTTACTGGCATGAACACACAGACATCTCTGATTGTAAGTTACAGTCTTCTTTCAAAATGGGAACATTTTTCTCATAAAAATACTTCGCTTCAATGCCAAGGAAAAAACAATGGAAGTGTAAATAAAAAGAACCTGACGGATGCACTAAAAGTGACTATAGTCACCCACCCCTCAGCGCTCATTGTATTCTTAAGGCGACTATAGTCGTCCCTGAAAATTTCGCCAGAGTTAAAAACTCTGGTTGACTATATCATAGCTTGATATCCCTAGGCTAACCAACATTGTATTGTATTCCCTTGTTCGCTCAAAAAAACGATACACAGCCAAGCTCCCATCACTCTTGTCTAACTTCTAATGTAAATATCCTTGTTTCGAAATTTTCCGCACAAAATTGTTTTATGAAACAGTTTTTAAAGTTTGATTATTCTGACATGCGTTTGTTTATAATTAACGAATTACTGCCGCCGCAAAACTTATTAATTTAATGACTGTTTATTCAGAAGTATATATGATAATTAACAGGATTCCGACGTCTCAATGAGAATGCGAATATTCTCAACAGCTGTCGACCGAAGACTCTGTTAAATCGGTGACTGAGATCGATCTCACGATGACTTGACGCTGTGCATGATGCTTGCGACAATATGTTAATTTGAAATAGCTTGAATAAAGCATCAATAGTTTGCATAACACGACAAAGTAGCACGTGTCCCGTGTAGAGGCAACATACTACTAAAACCAACTCCAATGCAGCGAAAGGGTTAATACATGTACCAAATAAAATTTAATAAACCAGTAAATAAAATATAAAAGTTCCTAATATTATTGACTAACAAAGGCAGACTCTGAGATTATAATCACTATGTATAAAAATTAGAAAATGTGTCTTTTTTAGCTAACACAGCGAGGCAAAGTGCTGAGAGAAATATTCGATCTACCCAATTTATGTTAACGCTGTTACGCTGTTTGAATGGTTTCGAATATGACTGCTCAAAAGAACTGGAGGTTCAGGTTTTTGGATCATTTTAACAAACTACGCACCTACCTAATTACGAATGAGAGAAATATTATATATGTAATGCTACAATACTGTTACTGAATGTTTGTTGTATAATATGTCGAGATTATAAAGTGCTCCATACTTTAAAGAGCTGTGTGGCATTTAATATGTAGTCCCCTGATTCTCGTGAGCAGTGTATTTGACATTTTGTCTAACAGATTACGAACTTCTTAATTAGCGTAGCATACATAATTGTGTATGTATATTCTTCTAACATTTTTTACTTATTTTTGTACATATCCTGAGCATCTGCAATATTTACAAATCACCGTGTATTTGTTTGTACATACTCACGACACAGTTGGACCAAACAGTAAAAACATCTGTAGCATCGAGGAAGACACTCACCTGAAACAGACAAAAATAATAACAATTAACATCAAAAGATTTCGAAATATTCAAGATAAAATGCCCCGTAAAGCACGCAGACGAAACGCAAAATCGAAATCAAAAGGTCACTGTACCTGTTGAAACATTCATACCGCAATGAAAATGTCAGGGCAAGAATAGATCGGATGACAGTCGTAAAAAAATGAAACTTGTTTTCCAGAGAACAATGTTGAGACCTTATGTCAGTTCGATGGATGCTGATGCGGTTGGTGGATAAGTATTTTTACGAACCATAACTTCAACGTGAGCGCGAAGTTATTCGTTTTATGGCTCCTTGTAAATATAGTATACCGTTCTTGCTACAGTTATTTTTTGTGCGCGTGTTGCAACGGTGATCAAGAATTTTTTAAATAAATACGCGAATTGTTGATGCACGATAATTGAGACGGATGATTATGAAGCGATTTAAAATTGTTGCGGAACTAAAAATAAATCCGTTAGAGGCACTGTTATTTAATTTTCTGTTCTGTTATCGCGCCGTTAATCATCGACAGTGTATTTCGATTATTCTCGAAACACGGTGACACGTTTAATAATCCGATTAGAAGCGGAGAGTTTTTTTTTACGAGCCTGTTTTATAATCGTCTCGTCACGCCTACTGTCGACGTCTCTCGGCGAACCCGATTCCTATAAATTATTATTTAAATCAGAAACGGACTCTGTATCTTTCGTAACGACTTGGAGGACATTTAACGACCATTGTAGATACACAAAAAAACACCCACTTAAAAGCGCTGTAGTTGCGTGCTGTGAAAAAAATTTCGGCGATAAAAAAGAGTCTGAAGTAAATTGGTATTGCCACATTCTTAACAATTTAATAACTGGACCGAAACAATTTCTACTTTTTTTTTTAAACATTCGTGTGCTGTGCACAGTAAGAAAGAGAAATATTTAAATACGGATAGTGCTCAAATATTAGAAAAATTTGTATTTGAAAAATTCGAGGAAGATCCCTCGGACAAATGTATAGAAAGTTTGCAATAAAATAGTAGTATTGTTTTAATAATTTTGTAACTATAGGAAATAAATTTTTATGTGGGTAGTAAGCATTCCAGGGCTATATATACTCTAAATGTTTATGTAAATACTGAAACTTGTCAAATATTAAGAAATTTCGTGTCAGGAAACCCTTCAGACAAATTTAAAAAGATTGTACAGTAAAATAGTACTACTGTTTAAATACTACCCTGTTTAACAATATTTTAATTAAGATAAATCAATGTTCTATGTACAATAGACATTCATACAATAAAATTGCTCAAATATTAAGAAACTTCGTAATTCAAAAATTCAAAGGACATTCGTCACACAAATTTTCAGAAAGTCAACAATAAAGCTGTACAGTCTTGCAACCATATCAAATAAATTTTTGTAGACGTAGGAAGCATTCGAGTGCTCTATACACCCTATATGTTTAAACAACGGAACTGTTCAAATATTAGTATACATCCTTCAGAAATTTTAATAAAGTTAAATTTTACTGTAAACTAAATTTACAGAAAGTTAACAGTAACGCTGCCCTGCTTCTTTTTAAACCATCTTTTTACTGTACTAAATAACTTTCTGTGTGCACAATAAGACCTGAGTGCTTCATACACTCTCCATATTTCAACAACGAAACTGCTCGAGTCTTCCGCAAATTCGTATCACAAAAACTCTCCCAAAATCCATCCAACAAATTTCCCAAATTTAAGTATCTGTCACGCGGATTAACCCATTACCCTCGCAACGAACGCGGCGGAATTACGACGTTAATTTCCCGTCCCGATTGTCGATAAGAAACGGCCATCTTTATCCGAGAACCTCGGAGGGCCGCGGGTCCTCGAAGGTCGGGAGAAAAAAAACGAAAAAAAGAAGGAAAGAACATCCGAACGAGAGGGTGATCCCGTTTCGAATCTATAACGAGCACCGGCCGTACAAATTTCCTGCTGTTCGACCTTTAATGCAGCGCAGAAGCGAGAGAGGGATCGTTATCGAATCCGTGGAATCGGACCGGACGAAAAAGAAAATCGAGCAGGATCTCCGGGGACCCATTGAATGGGCCCGCTTATCGGGAGCAGATCGCCTTAATAAATTGTCAGGATCCTCTGTGTACACCACAATCGGATTTTATTTCCGCCGCGGGACAGAGAAACGATTTTGGATCGGAATCACGTTGCAATTATCTCTGTCAACCGGTCACGTTTCCCTTATCGCCGAGCTTTTGCCAGCTTCGATCTATCCCGCCACCGAGATATCGCCTACCGGCTGCCTTTTATACCATACCACCGATTCGACGATAATCTTCACCACTTCCGGTTACCCTCTGCATCCACGAGGACACGATGTTTCACCTTTCGAGTACGGTCTTCGATGTCTAAACTGTGCTGCAACCATCGATACGATCTTCGGTGTGCTTGCTCGGCTGATTTAGTTACTAATTCGATGTACAGGCTAAATTTGTGATACGATCGAGAAAAGGGTGGTTCCTTATTGAAAAGGGGATCGAAATTATGGGATAAAGTTTTTTCATACGGGGCACTGTTGCAGAGAAAAATGATTTTGGACAATCTATGGGTAAGCAGACTTTGTGTTGATCGAGCCAGTGGAAGCTCCCATAGCTGGTCAGACATTCTCTAATATTCCACTTCAAACACAAATTATGAAGGTAAAAATATGTAACTACTCAATTACATAATCTGGAACGCCTAATTTTGTTACAATATTAATTGTATTTAAAATTGTAATACAATTAGTAATTATTTAGTTAAATAAAATTCAATGCATCGGTCAACGGTGACCCCCACGGCAATCTATTGCTGACTGATCGGCCAACGATGGATAGCATATGCAATGGTTGTCCCGGAAGATTATAATGGAGATGATTGCAACTTTCCTATGCTTAGATACGTCTAGATACACAAGTACGTACCATTGGGTTATAATTGCCTAAAGAGTTCAGTACGGTGACATGCTGTCCATGTATAAATACATGGACCTCAAGCTGAAAACGACAGATGGATCGGGGACCTCCATTTTCACGCTTCCTCGGTTTTTCAGGATGCGATGGTAGAATCAATGCAGTCATTGCACGCAACAAACTCAAAAAATGTTCTGCAATTATTATACGTCTACTGCATGGTAAGGCGACGCAGTTGCTCAAAGTCCTCTGAATCTTCCAGATCGATGGATCTTAAGCTCCAAATGCTAAATGGATCAGGACCAATTTCTCGTATCAATCATTTTCGATTATTAGAATGCAGTGGTAGAATCGATGCAGTTATTACAGGCGACAAAAATAAAAAACATTCTGCAATTGCATCCACTGCACTCCAAAGCGACGCTGCTGTTCAAAGTCCTCCGAATCTTCCAGATCGGTGGACCCTAAGCTAAACGACAGATAAAATCAGGAACTCCTCGAGTCAAGATTTTTCGATTTTGACGATGCAGTGATTGCACGCGACAAAATTAAACAACATTCTGCAATTGCATCCACTGCACTCCAAACCGACGCAGCCGCTCAAAGTCCTCTGCATCTTCCAGATCGATGGACCCTAAGCTAAACGACAGATAAAATCAGGAACTTCTCGAGTTAAGATTTTTCGATTTTGACTATGCAGGGATTGCGCGCGACAAAATTAAACAACATTCTGCAATTGCATCCACTGCACTCCAAACCGACGCAGCCGCTCAAAGTCCTCTGCATCTTCCAGATCGATGGACCCTAAGCTAAACGACAGATCGATCAGGAACTTCTCCGGGAGCAGGGTGGACTTTTCAGGATGCAACGTATAGAATCGGTGCAGCAATTGCAGCATGGCTGGTGTTATCTGCACGGCGGCGGCAGCGGCAGCAGCGGCGGCGGCGGCGGCGGCGGCATGAGGACAGGGCTTAAATCTCGCCGGTATCTCCTCCTCGTGGCGGTAACAAGTTTCAATTCCTACCAATTCCACGGCCATACATCACTCCCGGGTAGATACAATGGTGACTTCGGGGGACTACGGGGCCACGGCCTCGGCTTCCATCCAACGCACACGATAAATATCTTATTGTGCGCGAGAAAGAAGTATACTGGACACCCGTGGAAACCGATGCCGATATCGACGAACTCGCAGCCAATGAACCGCAGCCGATCGCCGCCCTGCACGCTCGATAAATACGTATTCCAGCCCCCTCGATTCAGACGTGATCGTTAATTTAGGGAGGAGACTGCTGCGCCGAGAACCAACGACATCGTTTATGGACGATTCGACCTGACTCTCTCGACTATTACGCTTTCTCGATTTTCTTCTTCATGCAGCCTCTTCCGTTCATCTTGCCCGCCTCAACGCACGCTGCCCTGCCTCGGAAGCACGAAACGGCGAATACTATTTATCATTCGGCTCTGCATCCGGACATGGCTGTTGGTTATTTCTGATACAGCTGTGTCTTTGTACAGGGTGTTCGAGAAAAGGGTGTGAGAATTTAGGTACTTATAGTAGTCTAGAAATGTCTAATCAACAGAGGTCCCACAATCAAACCTTTCCAGACTGTTTATCTTATACCTAGACGCTTTACAGGCGTAACCCTTGATACGCTTTGTCGAAAATATTCCTATGCATCACACTGTATATACAGTGTCGTGCAGAAGTTGCCGTACTCTTCATATTTCCAATCATGCCTCAAACAATTCATAATAAATTTAGACTTACGCGTACGTGAACCTTTTAACTGGGTCGTTCTTTGATAAATAGTGTCTATTGTTTCTAATTAAAAATGCATAAATATGAGGTAAATTGTCTTGTCCATCGCAGAGACACGTTGAAAAGACAAGTCAAAGCGTCTTCTGCCATCAACTGGTTTAAATATTTATCAGCAAATACCGTGAGAACAATCAACAGGCTTCTTTCTTATGGCGGAGCAATTTTCACAGGACGAGTTAACTCGGCTTCCCCAGTTAAAAGGGGAAATAAAAAGGATCATACACTCCAACCGTATCTTCCGTTTCGCCTATTTTTCAATAAGATGTCGGGTTAAAATTCAGTTTATTTGTCATAATCAAAAGCGAGAGTACAAAATGCACTGTCCGGACACTTTTGCACGTCACCGTATGTTCTGCTACCAAGGTTGGGTGTGTAAAATTCCGATAAGACTAACCGTAAGCGAAAGACGCATCAGACTCGAATCTTAGTAATAAAATCTCAGCTTCCGGGTTCAGCGGCGCGTTCCCCGAGGAAAGTCGGCGACCAGGAAGGCGTTCGTCTTCAAACGGGCCCATTTTCTCCTCTCAAACGAGACACGTAATCGTCCGGAGGTTCGTAACGAATCGGCAATCGCCATAATTACCTGGGAATATGCTCGTAAATCGGCTTTGTCGCCGGTAAGAGCGCGCGTCGAGGTCGGTCCGGGGGACGTCGAGCGATCGAAAGGGCCGAAAATTACCGATCGACCGATCGATGAATCGCGGGTAGACCGTGGCCGATCGCTTCTCACGAGGTCCGGCGAAAATATTTCGTCGTGAGATAACTAGCTTCCGTGCCGATCTCCCAGTCCTTTATCCTTCTCGAGACCCCGATCGATCGATCCTCCGCGTCTGTCCGGAGGATGGCTCTTTTAAACGCGCACTGTAACGAAGCAGCTTAACGAATCGCAAAGTATAGTTATTAAAAGGCCTCCGCCGATCGAGCAGCCGGGCGACAGGTGATTTTCGATTTCGCAAGCTCGAAGGCTCGAAGGCCCGAAGGATCTTCCACGAAGGTGCGGCGGAAAATTAAAACCCACACCAACCGAGGACCTCTCCTCATCGTCCTCCGTCGACCTCGAATTTGAATATGCATCGAGACACCCGGGACGATTGCGTTTTAACGGGTTCCCCGGGCTCTTTTAATTGCCGGATAATAACTTAAAGGAGGCGTCAAAAATTAAAATATAACCCCCGCGGGATATTGCGATATCCTGTCGAGCAATTTTGTTGCCGACCCGCCCGTGTCCTTTTAATTTATACCCCTCCCGTTAATTATCGCGGACTACCGAGAATCTTGGAAATTGGGTATAAGGACATCAGCGTGTCGGCTGTGTGTCAAGGAAGTGTCCTTCGAGGGAATTTATTTGTTTGTCGGGAGATTGATTTATTACTTATGGTTCGATTTGGGGCAATCTTTTGGGTGACCGTTGATTGACCGACCAAGTAATCTGGCGATGATTCTTATGGACATTTCTGGTTGGAATATACTGTCTTTCAGACGGCAGGGTACAAAGTAACGACAGTGTTTAATTATTATAATAGGTATCTTCAGTCGTAGAAAGAAATTTTGAGATCGCAGATAAGAAGTGTCTTACGAGCACAGACAGCTCATAGTTTAACAGGTATACGAAATCAGAGTTATTATACATTTTTCGACAGTTTCCTTGAGAGGTGCCATAGGGAGCTAAAGAAACGGGTGTAGTGCATTGAATACAATAAGTCAATTTGCTCATTTTAGCAAACAGCATACAAGATTTATTATAATTATTAGGTATACTGCTAGAAGTTACAGAAGATCTTACAAGGAGACTGCACGACCTTCGTCTCACCGATTTAGTTAAGACTTTGCACACTGGTAGATTTCGTCTCCTGTAATAGGGCATCTCTGTAAACAGGGTGAAGAAATCTGCCAGGGTGCAAAGTCTCAACTTAATCGGTGAGACGAAGGTCGTGCACTCTCCTTGTCAGCGCTATGAACGATTACGTTAATATGCCTCTCGCGGGGCATCGATGTTTCTTTTTATACATGAGAATGACAAAGGCATGCGATAACAAGAAACATGCATCCTGTGTTCCTAAAATGTACGCGCATCCCTTATTTTGACGAATGCTGTGCAGCATACAATAAGCGATAAAAGGAATTCCTAACACCACGTACGAAAAAAGAAGAAGTGAAAAGAAATATTTAATTATTCGATCAGACATTTGTTACTTTATTTTATCAAGTTATATTTGTTTTATTTATTTATATTTGATAATCAATATAACATTCCCAAGTTCGTGTAAAATGGACATTTTATAGAATAAGTGAAACAAAAACAGTACTTTTAAACATTTCAACCCCAAAATGCAGTCCTGCCATAGTTGCATTTCATCAGCCTCATAGAGATACAAAATATCGAAGTCTAAAAATGTATATTTGCATTAAAATCCGCCGTCTAATTATTATATTACCCTCACAATGTATAATATCATTCAGACTGAAAGGCAGGAAATTAATTTTCATCGGACACCTTGACCTTCATTGCCACAGGAAATTTTCGAAAACAGGATCACGGAGAAAGCGACACTGACGAAGCATCCAATAACCAGCGTTTTCTCGAACTTTCATAATCTCCTGCCGCAATTTAATATATTCCCGGGCGGAAATGCAAACTCGCGTGCCGGTGATACTTAAACGATACACTTCGAAGGATCGTTTATCTACGATCGAAGAGCATCGGTCGTGGCGCGACGCAAACGAAAGAAAATGAATTCCGATGGTCGTTTAATCGACTGCGCCAGACAGAGCCGGATCCAGGGCCTTGAACGCCTGAGGCAATAGCCGAAATTTGCGCCCCCATTTAGTAAATGTTTTTCTTATAATTAAGCAAATAAAACGATATAACAAGGATAATATCACGTTTATTAAACTGAAAATGTAAACGTTTTTATGCTACTCTCAAGCTGTAAACGTGGGTCTTTCGTGTCTGATGCGGTTTTCAATGGGTAATAGTTTTTAAAAAAATCTACAAAAATTCATTTAACATCTTTAAACATTCGAAATTAAGGTTATCATAAAAGTTAAGTTCTTTTAGGCGGGGAAAAAAGTTTTTTCTACTTACTAGCTTGCGAGAAACCCAAACCGTTCGAACTAACCCGGACATGAAATACCCACGTTTACAGTTCAAGGGTTAAGCATAAAAGAACAACATCATTTACCTAATTTTATTGCCAAATAATTTTTGATGATCTTAAGTTTCCTGAAATTCCTTTCTCCACACGCAACAGAGACGGGAATTGTTAGAAACAATCTTAATGTCACCACCAAATTTGGATAGGACTCTGCTAATCCATATTCATAAAGTGTTTTCAAAATATCATCACTGGAAGCTGTAGTATCATTTGGCAATATTAACATAGCATGCATCTTGAAACTTGCTATTTCTTCCGAAATTTCAACAGGGTTTAAGTCATCTTCATATTTTAAAGCTATGTCAACCGCGGATTTTTGTCATTCTGAGAATGAGAATTTCAGATTTTTGCGCCCACTCGTACTTTGAACTCGAGGCAAAGGCCACGTTCGCCTCGCCCTCAAGGGTCTCCCTGGTGTGACGGTCGAAAAACGAAGCAATCTTCGGGAATTTTTTCGAAGAAAAGTAATAAACGTATGACTGTAATAGCTTAGTGCTGCATCAGACAATGTTTGAAGAATATGTAATAATTATTTAGTGCAGAAATAATGATACTGTCCAAAGCTATAGGGATTCTGCCACCGCACCTAAGAAAAATTTGTCTTCATGGCTGCCATAAAATCTGCCCTCAGAATTATCAGAATGAAACAAAGAAAAGGATTCTTAATCTGTATGGGTGTGGCTATAGCCGGTACTAGAATAAATGAAAAATAACGAAAAATTAAAAAATAGCAACGTCTCAAAGGAAAAGTTTCGATTTTTGCACAAGAAATGGCTTGTTTTTTAAGTCGCAATATTCGAATTCTGCAAATAATGACTTAGTTCTAGTACCAGCGAGAATGAGACATTTACCGAAGATGCCTGCCAAGTTTCACGTAAATCGGATGATTGGATTTTGAAATATCGTGGCAGCCATTTGAAAAAATATCGTTCTCAGAAAAACGCGTTCAGAGTTTCCCGTACTCTTTAAAATTATATGAAATGCTCCGTTTCAAAGCCTGTAGCACTGTCAATTTTTGCAACGCGTCTACAATACTTCGGGAGTATGTTTTCCAGACGTAAAGCTATAAGAAAATCTCAACAACAACAAAAAATTCGATTTTTTGACGCCGTCACGCCAGGGAGACCCCTTAATCCGGTTCTGGCGGCAGAAATCGGCGCGCGGCGTACCCCGAGACGCCGCGCCGGATCGATAAGATCGTTTCCGCGGGTTCGTAAGTTAAATCGAACGAGGCGTTAAATATCGGCAATTTCAGCCAGTTCCTACAAGCTCGTTAAGAACGTCGTCGGTACAAGTTTCGCGCGGGGCCGTTAATAAGAGCAGGAACGTTCGAAGAAACTCCCCGTTCCTCGACAACAACTCAATTCACGTAATTTTTAGTCCGTTATCGGGCCGATCGCTCCCGTGATCCAGTAACTTCGATGCCTGAGTAATGTGAAACGACTGCGAAAGTTCCGAAACTGTCGAGTTGCGGTAAACAACGGCGAGTTCCGCGTCTGTTGCGTCGGACGATGAAGATGCACTCTCGTCCATAAGTCACCGGACACTCATTGTTGGTAAAACTTATGAGGTTTACGGTTTTACAGTATGAAATGATCTGCATTGTGAAATGAAATTGGCACTTATTAATTGTCTATAATGTAGACAATACATACTTCAAATTATACGTTAACACGTTGAACGCCACAGTGAAAACGGACATACCCAGTCAGACACGATATAATTTCATATAAATCGCAAAGAAAACAAAATTCGAGTACTCAATTGTATTCTTCTGTTCCTATATTATTGTTTCAGTATAAAGTTTACCCAGAATTTTGCCACTGATTCGTAATGCAAAGGACGTGCTGCCCACGTGTTTAAAAAGACGTGGCCACCCCTTTTTCCGTACAGTAGACCGTCGTGTATTCTTTCACGGCCTCGCACGGTCGTATTTCAATGACTACTGTTTGCGTTAGTTGTTTAAAGGTGTACATTAAAACAAACAATAATTTTACACACTTATTACGAATATGAAAACGTTTCAGCTACGTCACACGTCTGTCCTCGTTGACGCTCGGGACGAGAAGAAGGACCCGGCGACGCAACGCATGTCAGCGAGGCGAAAACAAAAGATACTAGCTCGCGAAACGCCTATGTTCATGGCATGGCCAACGCAACAAACATAAAATTCATTAAAAACGCATTAAAATTACATTCAATCAACGAAGTTGTCAGCTACACGCCTGTACTACGGCGATACGATTTTGCAAGCAATTTGCATGCTAGCGGCGACGAAATGTTAAGAAAGGTCGAAGGCAGACAGCCCGACGCTATTCCGCTTTAGCCTTATTTATATATAACTGACTTTAGGACTGTATACCGAGAGTATGGGTAGACGCGTGGACACCAGACGTAGGCCAGCAATTCGAAGTCGAAGGAGTATGGCTAACGGGTACCATAGACTGACCGTTTGGAAGAGGCATGAGGGAGAGTCGAAGGGTGGCAGGTGACCCGACGTCGTGCTGCTCGTTTTCCAAGAAAAGGGACATTGTTCTTGAAGGATCTGGCCACGAAGTGGGAAAGACGAGTATGGCTTTTGGTAAGAGGACTGTTTTGGACCACTCACAATTACCCCAGAACCGTCAAGGAACAAGTTACTTAATTTTATCCTGAACCCACAATCAATTGCTGATATACACAGCAACATTTTTATCAAATAAAATAGAATGATATATTTATTTAACGTATGTCGCATAAAGTCGAGAACGATATTACTTATAGTAGAACCTTATAAAAGCTGAGACTGAGCCATCCACGTGCAATTACTCACACCGGGCATCTTCCACTCAAACCACCTCTTGAAATCTCTGAGCACAGACTCTGTTCTCCCATTCTATGCTCGCACACTCGTTCGATTCTCTTTCTCCTGTACCCTTCACCCTTTCAGCCCTATGAACCCATATATGTGTTCAAAAATATCGTTCACCGTGCGCTACGAGTCACCGCACTGGTCCAGGCACAGCCGTTCATTGTGTGTTCTAAACCTATGTCTTCGGATAAATTATCATCTCAGCTTATATTATTAAAATGTATTTGTTTCGTTACATATTTCGCAGTTTTGGAGCGTTGAAACAATTTAGTAATCGATACTAACCATATTATTATAACGAAATATTCTGTTTAACGCGTGTTCTACCGTGGAAAACTTCAGCACGTAGCGCACGCTATTAAATTTAAATTTCTCGAAATTTTCAGCGCTCAAGGGGTCAAACACGGATTGCTCAGAGTTCCATACCCTGCGGTCGGAGGATCGAATTCATCGGTTCGATCGGCCGCCGGGATAAAGAGAGAGGCCCGTTCGCAAAAACAATCGACAAAGACACGGCGGCGATGTGACGTCACCTGGTCGAAGCTGGTAACATTTGCCAGGCGTTGGTCCGCGTTCTTTCCTGCGATCGCGATTCTTTGAAAAAATAATCCCCCGGCTTCGCCATAGGTGGCGTGTACTGTTTGTTTGCAGAGTATTCTCCCCCGCCCACGCCCGATGACCGTGTAATTTCGTCGATTACGAGATCTCTCCAAATATTATCGGATCCCTGTCAATGCTCGCCTCTCACCGTGTCTTCCCGGAAAGTTATCCTGCTCGCGAGATTACATAAGTATCGATAGTCTCGGTGTTTCGCAAACGCCTCTCGACGTCTGCCGGCGGAACGAGGAAGAAATCTGCGGAGAACGTGCGTCGAGGAACGTGCGAATTGTCTTTGACGGTAGAGCACATTGTATGATTTCGATGTTGAGAGAAGCAAGGACTATCGATAGTGTTATTAACCCTTTATTGAACGGCTAGGTGTTCTGAGTGTTAAATGTCCTAGAGGTTCAGGTTTTGGAGAGATTTAAGATGTTTGAGAGTGCCCTAAGAAGTGCACTGTGAAGCAATTTTAAAATTTATTTATAATTTTTTATTTTATTCAGTGAGTTCTGTTTAGAGTCCCTTATAGGCTGTGAAGGCCCTGTATACGTTTATAATAATGCTGTGATAAAAAATAAAGTCTTGTAATATTTTCTTTTATTGAAAGTGTATGCTTTCGTTTTTTGTGAATTTCGATTTAATTAGGACCTGCTAGAATACATTTTATAATTAATTAAAGACGACAAAGAGTTAATATTTCTTGTTGGAAAATAAAACGAGTTGATAAAATAAAAGTTGAAAAAATGTATGGCAACCCTGTAGCCACCAGTAATGAGATGTTCTGTTCTCCTTGGTAATTAAGATGCTCTTATCACTCAATTACACAGTACCTGTCGAAATTTGAGTAATTGTCGCCGAAATAAAGATTGTAACAATTTAAAGCACTTAATATCCATCTGTAATTCAATGTGATATTGTTCATGTTAATGAACGTGCTTTTATCAGTCCATTACATATACATTACGGAAATCTGAATTTTTGTCACTGAAATAAAAATTCAGAAAAATTTAAGGCCCCTGATTGCTATCTGAATTCAATACTACATTCTCCATGTTCATTAACGTACTCCTGTCAGTCCACTACATATTTTTAACAAAAAATTACATTTCTGTTTCCAAAATAAAAATGAAAAAAAATTCAAAGTAACCCAGTAGCCACCCATAATCAGTTATTATATTCTCCCTGTTAATTAACATGCTCTTATCAGTCCATTAGACGTTCTTGATCCAAATTTGAATTATTGTCACCGAAATAAAAATGTCCAAAATTGAAGTCACGAAGTAACCACCTGATCGAACGTTACATTCTCCACGCTAATTAACGTGCCGTTACACATTCTTTATGAAAATTGGAATTTTTGTCTTCGAAATTAAAAGTGAAACGAAATACGGTACGTAATCGAACATTTCCTTCTCTGGATTAACAAACACACTGTTATCAGTCCATTACAAACAGATTATCGGTTAATTCAATCACAGGTGACGAAAGAGCCACGAGGTGGCCCGTGCACACCGCCGAACACTATCTTTTGTCCGAAGGTCTCAATCAGAGCCGAACAATTTCGTCGAGTACACCGTCTCGCTTCTCGAATTACCTCGTTTCCAAAGTATCCTTACAATTTACGAATTACCGGCAGAAACAATAAAGATAAGGAGCAGGGATCCTTAATTTCATACGACGCTTTATCCGAACGAATGAAACTTTCGAATCTCGACGGTGTAATTCATGAACGACGAACGGATCACGCGTAAATTACGTTTCACGCTCGCCAGAGAAGCGCGATCATTTTTGCGGAACGACTAAGCAGGATCGATTCATCGAGAAAGATCGCGGATCGAAGCTTTTAAGCGATAGGTTACGCAACGGCCGTGAAATAAAAATAATCGACCATCGTTTGTGTGCTCAATCGACTTCAGACTGTTCCTCTTTTCTGTAAAAAAAACACGCTGATTTCTATTGTATAGGTTCATAGTTAATAGTTCTTTTACTATTTATTACAACGTAAGTACGTTAGAAAAGCTTGTGCATTTTAAGCACAGACTGTTAGATCGTTCTGTAAATACAGGCCTTCGATTATCTGAACTATATTTGAATCGGCGAATTGAATAACAGTACAAGTCCAAAAACCACATTTTGAGATATTTGATAAAATAGTGTCACTTTTTGTGTAGCATCAACGCCATTGATTTTATAGTGCTGTTCCAATTTAAACACGGTTATACTAACCAAGATAAACGTTCATACATGCTCAACTATGGTTAAACTTTGTTCATTCATTTTCGATAATTAAAATAAAACCTTTGGACTTATACTGTTTTTCAACTCATCGATTCAATTAGTAACAGGTTGATTCACATTGTACCTATATTGCGTATCAAAATGATGTTTTTTCTTATAGTATATCAAATACTCAGAGGTTTATAATTAGGTACACACTGTCACCAATGATAATTTTAGATTCTAGCCTAAAGAGGATGATTCAGTTGTCAAATGCAGCTGATCAATTAATCGAGGTTCTACTGTATTGTTTCTAAATTTCATTTCAAGTGTAAATAAATGAACAATTTCAGTTACTTTTAATCAACGATATTAAGGTCGAAACAAAACAATTTTCAAATATAGATATTTATTACGTGAAAAAGTACGTGATAAAAAATAAAGGAAGTAAATTAACCGTCTTTATAGTCGAATGTCAGATTTCTTCTAAACTAAATATTTGCACTACATCGATTTTTGTTGTGCTTTTGACCATCTTAATATTTTGATTTTCTGTCTAATTTGGGGAATTTGATGTAGAACCATTTTCAAAGTAATTTTCTCACAGTACAACTATGTGTTCCAGGCACATAAATAAATAAATATTGGGTTCGTCCAGCCAGCCGCTGAAAAATATTATATCTCATGCTAAAATAATCAGCTAGACTGAGAATGAGCACTGAAGATTCAGCAATAATTAAAATACTTAACATTAATGACCGGGTTAACACGTTGAGCGTCGCATCTACCACCGGTGGCTCACGTATCAATTTTAAGTTCGATAAATACCTAATTACCCTAATGAAAACTTGAGTAACATCCATGCTATAATGATAGTATAAACTAAGAAGTATATAATCAAATAAATAAATATCTATATATTCCACGATGCATGTTAATAAAAAAGTATTTTCGCTTGTCTGATTAGTTCTGGGATTTTCCACTGCGGCGCTCAGCGGGTTGAGCGACGTTCTGATAACCGACGTTCCACCGTACATCTTATTAATGTTTATTGATAGTTCAACGACAGTCTTGCGACGTCGAGCTCGAGAACACCCCGTGTTCCTTATGGTGCACCACTGTGCGGTGGTTGCATAACCGAAGGTATTCGACCAGGGCGATTACGAGCCCACGAATCGGCGATTTCACGTGGCAGGGGAGCAAATATCCCGGCACACCTTGCCTGTACGCAGATCGCTACCGGTCAACCGGTTCCCGGTCCTCGCGATATTAACCTGGTATTTTAATAGTCCTCGTTCCCGCCACAATACGCGTAACATAATAAAAACCGATGTTTGCGCTTTCACGCGATTGTTGTCTTCGCGGGCCGGTCCGACCGAACTATGCGGCACCAGCGTAATTGCTGTTACGCGATACGATAACGATACCGATGCCGTAATAACGACGTTCCACGCGATAATTGAATACTATGAAGCCCGTTTACCGTTGCGCTTAGACTTCTAGACGAACTGTCTCGAGAGAATCTGATCTGAAGATTGTATAGAAAGTTATTGTTTATACGAGCAGGTTCATGGTGGTTTGCGATGATTGGACAGGTTTGGGTTACAATAGTTCTTTGCGATTTTATATCTTGGAAGACGTATCGTTTGCAGAGTTATCGAGTCGTCTCATAAGTTATGTCGTTTTTAAATATGACTTCATCAAACGTACAGAAATTAACAAGTTTAGTTAGTTTTCATTACAGTAGGACTTCGATTATCCGAACTATAATTAGTAACAGGATGACTCACATTGCAACTACGTTTCGTATCAAAATGATGCTTTTGTTATAGTATATAAAATATTCAGAGGTATAAAATTAGGGAGACAGTGTCGCTGATGACAATTTTAATTGATAGCCTGCAAAGGATTGCCCAACTTCATAATCCTGCTGTTCGGATAATGAAGGTTCTACTGTATCGAGGTATTGAATATTCATTTCTGTGTCCTTGTTCAATTATTTCAACAGTTTCTTGGTTCCATCTTGAACAAGTTCCTAGTGTTTTGAGACAATTAATTTCAGATTACTTTCAACCAATTAGTGTCATTGAGTATTTTGAGAGATAAAAAGCTGTGGGGCTACCGAAATAGGTAATAGTTGAAAAGTATAACCAGTTTCTCTAAAAAAAATAGCGAATTCTCTTTCGAGAGCGCGGGTGCCGAGCTTTGCCACCTAGCGGCTGTGCGTGAACTACGCCTCCGTGGACGGTACGCCGGCAGGCCGACAAAAAATAGTCCCATGCCTTTTTATCTCGATATATTATTTATTTTGCGATAAAACATAGCCTATGACACTCCGGAAAATGTAAAGAAACTACTGTAAAAATTTCATATCAATCGGTTTAGTAATTTTTGAGATTTTTGTGAACATACAAATAAACTCTGCCTGTTTATTATAATACAGAACAGCCTCCCCTATCCGAATATCCTAATATCCGCACGTTCTGTTATCCAAACAGCCGTTTCTAGAAAACTTATGTGATTTAGCAGCCAAAAAAGTATGGGATCCTTAAATATTGAAACAAACTGTAATTTTGTTGATTTCTATTTGAATAAATGAAATTTAATATAACAAAAAGGGATTGTTCTATTATCTGAAAATTTTGTTGTCGGGCCACATTTGACTCCCTATTAGTTCGGATACGAGAGGCTCTGCTGTACTAAAATATAAGAAGAAAAAAAATTCCAGCTCCTGGGGATCGTCTCATGATAAGAGCCCATCTTGGCTGAAGTAAATAAAGCTTAAAAATCCTACAATGAGACTTTGTCCCTACCTCTGACACCTCCGAAGTCTCGAGGCCGAAATTTTGCGGAACTGACAGGGCGTGTAACGCGCGAACAAGAGGCCCACGGGGCCCTTTGCTCGCGTACGTGCGTCGAATCGTGTTTACTTTGTAAACTCGTTGGCCGGTGGTATTTCACGGGTCGACTATCGAACCGTCGAGCTCGATCCGTTCCAGGGAATCGATTGTTCGCGGGTTTTCTTGCCGTTACGGGGAAACACCAAGCATCCCCGGCGCGTGTTTTTTCACGTTGCTTTCCAATTGCCGGCTCGTTCGAGGAAATTATCGAACGTTCGACCGGAAATGAGTCAAAGCGATGCAATTTCACAGCTATGCGATTTATTCCGATCGTGATGCTCGTTATTGTTTTATCAGCGCGATGCAGACGCTTTTTATCAAGGATGGAGGGGCTATTAAATCGATTAGTAGCCGGGCCCGTTGATTGTGAAACGATGGAGAGGAAAATTGCTTGCGAGAATTCGTCCATCCGGTGTTCCGGGGAATCTCAACATTGCATGGTTCATTACGTGGCTCATTACACTATTGGCACACTGTTCTAAGTATGGATCATTACACTGTTATCGTTACACGGTTTGTTGGATTAGTAACAGTGCACTGTTGATTAAATTGTTGCCCTTGCACTGTTCGTGACACTGTTTATTGTATTATTAATGTTACACTATTTATGACAATGTAGACTCTACAGTGTTCAAAGTATTAGTACTATTAGAAACTTTATTAGATTATTATTATTACATTGTTCATTACACTGTCCTTTCTATTATTACCTTTGCACTATTCAATGCATTGTTAACATTAGACTGTACACTGCATTATTACCACTACACTATTCAATGCATTGTTACCTTTGGAGTGTTAACTACATTATTACCACTACACTGTTTATTATGATACTACTGTTTACTTAATTAATAACAATATAAGTACTGTTCGTTTCATTTCATTAGTACTGTTACAAAGTTCATTAGATTGTTATCATTACATTGTTCATTATACTGTCCATTCTATTATTACCATTACACTATACAATGCATTGTTATCATTAGACTGTTCACTACATTATTACCATTGCTCTGTTCATTGCACTGTTACCTTCAGACTGTTCATTACATTATTATCGTAGCACTATTCATTGTATTGTTACATTTGAGTGTTCGCTGCAGTATTACCATTGCACTGTCTATCATGACATTACTGATTGCACTATTAGTTGCAGTATAAGTACTACACTTTTCATTTCATTAATACCTACTATTGCCAAGTTCATTATATTATTACCATTCACGGTGCAATGCGTTATTATCACTACATTTTTACTGCACCGTTTATTACCTACATTATTACTAGTTGCACCATGCATTGCACTATGTGTACGACACCATTCGTTGCATCACTACCATTACCTTGTTCATTAGATTGAAACCATTGCATGGCTCATTACATTATCGTCATTACGTAGTATATTACCATTATTATCATTACATTACCCATAGCATTATTACCACTATGTCGATTATTACATAATTACGTTTGAACTGTTCATTACATTGTCACTATTACACTGATCATTATATTATTACTATTATACTGTTTATTACGTTATTCAGTAAATTTCTACCATTACATTGTTCACTCCATTATCGCCATTGCACTGTCTACTGTATTATTACCCTTACATTGGTATTATTACGTGGTGTACTACATTATTATCATTTTATGGTGCATTAGTTCATTCTCACAGTATTGTTCGTTCTATCACTACCATTATTGGCCCTTACGTCGATTTGTACAGTTAAATAATACTTCAAAATTTAGGCCATATTACCTATGCAGCCTTTTCAACGCATACACGGGTTGCACAAAATCGTTCACCATGTACTACGGGCCACCATACAGGTCCAGTGGCAGCTGTTTATTCTAATCTACAAATCTACGTATTCCAATGAATTATTACATCACCATGTCTCACTTAAATATACATATGTTTTAATAAATAATAAATAAAAAAATATGTAACATCACAACAAGAAATAATTTAATATCTAACATCACACATATTACAATAATAAAATTAATCATGCACAGTGAAACCTCTACTGCAATTCACGTTTCTTGCTGTGTCGACTAGACTATAGACAGTATTCCAATAAAATGAACACAAGCATTCCTGAAGAAGCCAATTCTTCCGGCCTGCTTCACGAACGCGCGAGCACTTTTCTGAACCCCCGGCTGTTTATCTCGCGCAAATTATACGGGGCGTCGTTCCAGGAACTAAAAGAACGTTCAATTAATGGTGTCGGGATACCCGCGAGAGCTAGCACAGTTCTGGTTTTTCAGGTTCCCCGTTTCACGGATTTGATGAACGATCCCGGCCAGCGAGGTTATTTACGAGGAATACGATGGATTTCGTGAACGCTCGGTCGCGGTTCGGTCCCTCTCTCTCTCTTATCGGCGGCGGTTTTCGAAACGCGAGGCCGGTCGCATGATTTGTAACCTGTTTAGCGTGGAACACGAGTTATCTGGTCGAGAAGGACTTCGTAATGGATAACGACGATTCGACTCGTTCCCGATGCGCAAGATCGAAAATAGAAGTCCAAGACACGGACATATCTTAAGGGACATCGTGTTTTACTCCCAACAGGGTGGTATCGCGTTTCTTGATAGCTAGATTTTATTTTCACGGTCACCTGGATTAGATAGAAATCTGCGCTGTTAAAAATAATCGTACATGGAAGTTCAGATATAAAAATTATTGTGATGCTTTTGTTTCATGGTTCAGTGTCCATGTGATTGGGTTTTATAACAGCTGAATGTGCTGAATCTCAACTGTTCACTATACTTGCTATTATGGTGTATATAAAAAGTATATATAATATTATGTATCTGTACCTTCGCAGAAACAGGGCCAAAGTCCAATTTGCAATTTTTTGGGAAAAGGTGCATATTGACCCTTTTTATTGCAATACATACAGCACACTGTCCTCTTGAGAGTGTATCTAACTTTCCATGCAATAGTGGAAGATCACTGGCCTTTTTTCATTAATTTTGGATATTAGCCCTTTTTCTACCAACGTACAGATATATGCATATGTATTCGTTCATTTTCTTATATGTATTTCTTTATTATTATTGCAGAATGTAGCAGAATAAAATTAATACAGCATTAAGAAAAGTATTATAATTGTGACGACAGAAATTCAGACTTGCAGTTAAAAAGCTGAGGTAAAAATGAAGTCAAACTAAATACTAGTTTTGCCACGTTAACAGTGACAAATTCAGTATCTAGTCAGACATAATAAAATGTTAATCTAGAAACACTCTGATCTATATACTTTTAAGCACACAAATAATAATTTCTTCATGATACAATTCTTATTGGTAGACGGTGACAACGTACTAGAGCTTTGAGTTATAGCTTTTTAAACCTATCACATTTGTTAGACACAGTACACGGCAAATATACTGTTCAACCGACATCAAAGTTAGTTTTAAAGAATTCTTTCCATAAAACGGGTTTAGAGAAGTGTTCCGTGAAATAAGTTTCTATGATTTTAATCACACTGTTCTCCAAATACAATTAAACTGAACCTTAGTTACAACTAAAATCGAAAGAAGTCGATTCGTGGAAAGTGCATAGTAGGCAAAGTAGAACTATACTGCACATGGTCAGACATCGATCGAAATTCTTTCTTGCAGGCCCTATGAAGATTTGTGCGATGGAACTGACCATCTTACTATCCACTAAAGTATTAAAAATTGATTGTCTCAATGAAGCTGTTTGGTGACATTCCTTATTTCTTCTCCTAACCCTTCATCTGAACATGATTTTCCAAAAAATGGAGCCTCATATAAACAAATTCCATTTCACATTTTGGATTCATTTTTTCATAAGGAATGACCTCCTTTTCGGTTCTGCTACAATTACTGATGCACTCTGTATATTCATACTTAATTTAAAGTATGTTGTATATGATAGGGAACGTTGCTTGTCGGATGACCCGTATGTCGATTCGGGTGACAAATGAGCTTGATACGTTTACACGTGCGCGATCGAAAGTCGACGCGTATCTCTCGTATTCGAGTCTCCTTAACGAGAGCGCACAAATCAATGGCCGATCGAACCGCGTCGATACCGTGACTCAGGGGTAAAAGTTGTCGTGGCCGCCGTGAAATTCGGCAAAAATGCGTCGACATCGAACCGCATCGATTACGTCGCGCGAAATTAATCGAGAGTTTCTCCGGCCCGTAACTCGACGAGCCGCGCACAGAAATTCGACGATCGTCACACAGAAATTCGGCTTTTAAATTCCCCGCTACCCGTGCGCGCGTTGCGCAACAAAGCGTGAAGAACGTTGTCGTTGTACTACGCTTGTAACTCGCCCGGGGAACACGAGGATGCGTGAAACGTGTTGCTTCGAGCCCGTTCGTTCATCGGGCAAACGGACCGGGTCAGGGTAATTCGTTTAAATCGTGCGAAATGTAAAGAGAATAATCGGTGGAACGATCTGTTGGAAATTTGCATTGGGAAATTGGAAGGGGAATTGTACGCGCCTTCGGTCGAATTTCTTTCGTTTCTCGTGACTGGAGCACGGTGTCGTAAGATGAGTAGACCGTGGATGTTCATGCAAATATACATGTGTACGGTTCAACATTTTTTATATTAATGCAGTTATAGGAAAGTAACTTTCATAAAACTGTATCCGGCTTTGTGAATATTCAAAAAATGTACTTTTTATTTTGTCACGGTTTTAAATGTGCGTTTCTCAAATATTTGGATATGTTAACACATTAACGGGAAACGAGATATCGTTTGGAAATTCATTTGACATTTTGGCGCATGTTTTACCAAATACCATACGTTAAAAAAGTTCTAATCCATGCATTTTTACTTTATTCGCAATATCAATTAAAAATATAAATGTTCAGAGCATATTATTAAAAATTAAAATAATTAAAAATATAAATGTTAAATTGTACAAACATCCGCAGTGTACTCATTACTTATAATGAATTAAAACGTTCCATGCCACAGTGAAAAATTCTACAACAATTCAGCCGCGTGAAAATAAGTTTCTATAAAAACATAACGTTAACACACAAACATTGAATCGTCTTATGATATACCATTCATTTGGTACTATTATTGTGGCGTTCGTTTTAATTTGAATATCAAGAATATTACCATTTATTTAGAATAATCGAATTTGGTGCGTGGGGCGCATACGACCCACGCCGCACGGAACGTGTTAATGAATATATCTACACGTATTCGACTGTAACTATACCAGAGTTTAAATAACACTCAAATACCCTAATTCTCTTGAACCATTCATTCTTTCATAGCATTCGTACCTAACGCAACCAAAATACATTCTCCGATTCCCTTTTATCGATGCAAGTTCGTTTTTCAACCACCTCGAAACAGGTATTTAATCAGTACTCCCATTGGAATCGGAAACGGGGGTTATCGTGAGTTACGATTGGGTATGAATCGCGAAACAGGGTTCGCGAAATAGACTCAGGGGGGACCGTAAAGCGGGCCCGTTTTCTGGGCGAGGCTAAGCTCGAGCGGCGACAAAAAGAAAAGCGACATTCCGCGCGAGATTCCGCGTTAGGTGTACCGATCTCGCGCGCGAAATCGCATCCACCGTGCGTTATCTGCGATCGCCACAGATCTCTGCCACTGATTTACAACCACCGTGAATCATAACTCCGGACCTCTCTCCTCTATGAAGATATTGCCTTCGCGCTGATACCGATCGCTCGATTATCGCCGTCCCTCGCAATCAGCGTTCCCTCAGAAATCTCGTAGATCGTCCGACACTTGCATAAAAAGAATTTTCTATTAGACGATTTCTGTTACCCTCCGAAATTAACCTGTTAGCCGTGTAGGCCTATTTTAAAAGCGTTTACCTACGTTGCGTCGCGAAAATGAAGAGATGACGAGTACACTCATCAAACACAGAGTATATGCAGCTGCTGTAACATTGAATTAAATTATAAGGAAATGGCAGTTGTTTCTTTTTTTAAAAATGAATAATTCATTGCTCAGATTCATGGATATTATTGACAAAACTTAAACGTTCTTTATTTAAAGAAACAAGGAAAATCAAATACATGGAAAACATTTTTCGTTTTTCTTCTTATTTCGTTGTTGTCTCAAAATATTCAAAAATGTCTGAAATTTACGAATACGTTTTAGTTTCCACTAAAATTTTAATTTAAATAGCAAATGGTAATTACTTTTTTCGCAGGACGAATATACTCGCCATAACACAAAAAACTGTCATTTCTTCATGACGAGTATACTCGTCATATGCAGCCAACAGGTTAATCGTCTATTTAGTCACCTTTTTGGATGTTTAACTGCACATAGTGCGTACTGCTTTTACTATTTAACAGAGCTGTAATATTTTTCTTGGGTCAATTTTTTTTAGCACAAGATTCATCGTTCTGTAGAGTATGTAGAGGTGGTTCTTGAATTATGAGGGCTTTGTCAAAGCTGTGAGTACCTTTATTATTAAACTGAATCGCAATATTTTCAATTCTCCCTGTGTTTTATTTTATATGTTAACAGAATCGTAGTGTTTTATGTGGGATCATTTTTTTAGCACAAGATTCATTGTTTTGTAGAGGATTTAGGGGTGGTTCTTGAATTATGTGGGCTTGGTCAAAGCTGTGAGTATTTTGATCGATGAACTGAATTGCAATATTTTCAATTCTCCCTGTGTTTTATTTTATATGTTAACAGAATCGTCGTACTTTACGTGAGACCATCCTTTTTGGCACAAGATTCACCGTGCTGCAGTGGATTTATAGATGGCTCTTGAATTTTGAAGAATTGACTTCAGCTGTGAGTATTTTTATCATTAAACTGAATCGCAATATTTTCGATTCTCCTTGTATTTTATTACATATGTTCTAATCTTAGAAATTTTTAAATGTTAAAACTTCTTCTTTATCTATTTACACGCCAACAAGTTTTGTTACTTCCTTATTACAAACAGAATGGTTCAGAAGATAAAAAAAAACAAGCATTCTTCCAAGATTTTCTCATAAGTTTATTACACTGTTTAGACGTTAAAGACGTTGAGATTGAAGATAATAAAACGTTACAGGTATCTCATGCTGTTTCATACCAGTTTGTTTAATTTATGCGAGAATCGGAAGGCGTTTCCTTCTCAAGCGATTTTTCTTTTGCTATACTAACTTTCTAAGCGACCGGTAACGCGTAACAATAGCTGTTTCAGCGAAAGCGAGATTATAATAAAAGGAGTCTCAGAAGTCTCAATTCGACTGGTACAGCCGAGTAGAAGGCGACTGTAGACAAAAATCAAATCGAAAATGTAGAGTAAAATTTTTCTTTATGAGGCTCCGCTTTCGGAAAAACGAACTCTCCCAGTTCTTCCTGCCTCCCGTGCGGAAAATTTATAAACGTGATTATTAAGTACACTGCGTGGACGCCCATAGGCGTTCTCCGTACGAACCATAGCAATATAACAAGCGCTTAAAAAATCCCGTATTTCTCAAGCGTCCAATTTTGGTTATCTATATTTAAAAGTTTGTAGCACATGCATCTAACAAATTAATTGCATTCCTATTATATTAATTTTTCCATTATACTGAGTGCAGGTGCGTTGAATTGATTCTGTGTGATTCGAATGATCAGAATTTATATTAATATACAAATTGTTGAAAATGTCGTATATAAATTTTTCAGAACGGAATCATACGAATTCAATTTAATACGATCAATAATATAATATTAATTAATACTTAAATGTTTTAAATATTACTAGGTCACTCTGAGAACGCCTATAGGCGTTCAAACGGTGTACTTCATAAGTACACTTACCACTCTTCCGCACGGGAGGTACGGTACGCACACATTCAGCGAACAATTCATTTTTTCAAAAACGCAGCCTCGTAGAAAAAATTTTATTCCACATTTTCGTTTAGTTTTTTCACCTAGAATCACCTGCTACTCGGTTGCACTACCAGTATCGAAACCCTGTATATCAGTGATATTCAGTGTTTATTTTGAACAACAGCAACGCAAATTTATTTTGCATTTCACGAGTGCGGTGGCTAGATTTACGCAACGTCAGAATGTTCAATGTGGCGGAGTCCCGGGAGCTTTTATTATCTCTACACCGAATTCATTACTACAACCTCATTTACCCGGCATTCGTGTGCTCGTTATAATTGCTCCATTGTGTCCCGAATGGAGCGGCCGAGAGAAAAAGAACCTCAACCCTTTCGACCGGGGCTCTTTAAACCAGTCGACCACCATTGTACTTTTCGCATAAAAGCTTTTACAAGCTGAACTGGATCCGATGACGTAACAGAGTATAAATCGTGCGCTGATAACAACTATAAATCTTCGGACAAGCTTTTTTTATCCCCTTTATTGCATGATTTATACACAGGATGGTTATAAGCGGTGTCCAGCTAGGATTCTGGTAACAAACCTAACTCAGGCTAAATTTGAATAGTTTAATAGACCAAATTTTCAGTCGATGTTCGAAGATTTTGTTAAGAGCAATTTTCAGTCTAAATTTGAATAGTTTATCGAACCTAATTCTCAGTCCATAGTTGATCGCTTTATATTCTGACCAAACTTAATTTACAGTTTAAGCCCAGAACGTGTATAGAAAGAGGAAAAATGTATTTTGAAGTTTAAATAATAAAGTTTAATGTCTCTAACAAAAAATCGAGTTTCAGTAGCGTTGGTTCCGGAACATTTTGAATGCACTGTGTATCATTTATATTTGAATCTAAGCCAACCCATCTCAGCTTCATTTTTAGTTTAAATTTATATACTTCTTTCCAAAGTATTTATTTAGAGACTTTATTTGTACGCGGAGGATGAAGAACAATTTCGTCGAAATAAATGATAATTGAGAGTGAAATGTATACAAAGAAGCACAAGCGTCGGATCCGCATTATTGGAGAAGATCTACGACCGCACAGGTGGAGCATCCGACACAAATGTTCAACGACGAAGAACCGACGTCGCGAGACGAATATTCGTCACTCGTCGACACACAAATATTCACGCAGCAGTCTCCTCTTGTCTTCTTTCGCGTTGAAATACACCGAGATTCGACTCGCGGCAAATATTTCGAGATTCTACAAAGTTTATAAAATATACGGTGCAGATGCAGTATGGCCGTCCACCTGCCACCACGTCCTTTGCAATACAGTTTATATTTTTCCCTTTCAAAGTTTCACTTTCTCGAGTTTTTCTTTCTCAAGCTTTTAACTGCTTCCTGTCTATCCTTGTTTCTTTCACTAGGTTCTTTTACTTAGGGTTTCGTGCAGGTCTGGAGAACATCGTGTCGCACATTTGGCAACCAGATCTGTAAAATCTGTGCAGTTTCGATACTTTCACTTTCACCCTTCGATCTTCGACTTTCCAGTCTGCACCTCTCTGTTACTCTCCAGTTTCATATTTTTTGGAAAAGAGCTGCAAAACCCAAAAACAGTACAGTGTTCTTTTTTTCAGTCTGATAGACACTCTGCAGTCTGAATTCACCTTGAGAATTTCGTAAGATTTTAGCGTACGCAGTCATTCTTCAACTTTATAGTTTGGTGTACCTTGGTTACACCTGCTACAGGGATTATTTTGTTATTTAGTAATAGATTATGTGCATCTGATATAATTCTATTCGAACTCATCTTACCTTCTCAGGACGAGTGTAGTCTGTATGACAGTTTTTTTTAGAAATGAAGCAAATCTTTGTTGGTTGCAAATCGTGATGTGGGTTATTGATCTATGTCTGATCAAACATAGGAGTTTCTACTTAGATTGCGTATCTGAGGAATTTTATTTAAAATTAATAAAAGATTATAATCTAATATTAAAGTACTTCTGTACTTTTATAATTCTTGTTCGTTTTTGTTTTTATCTTTCACAATTATGTATTATTTTTACAACTATGCTACTTTATGTGCGTATAATATTTTCATGGGCTCAGAGGCCCCATCTGTATTATAATAAATAAAAATATTTAAAGTGGAAGATTTCGCAACTGCAGAATCAAGGAAATAAATTCGGATTTGTTGGAGGTACAATTTTTAGAAAAGTTTCATAACGAATACCCTGTGTAATTTTTCATGTTACGTAGAAATGAAATGAAGAAAATAATTAAAATTCTTTAAAATATTCTATGAGTAGAATTTCTTCCCTTCTGTGTAACCTCTGCAGGGAGGAATTTATTAGTCATATAAAACTGTATTTATCCAATACGATTTTACATGTATTAAACAGAAAAAAGAAGAGATGGACGAGAATGTAGAAATCCCTCAGAACTATAATGTGCACATATGAGGCCATCATGCTACATAATGTTTCAATAAAAAAAAAACCTGCACATGTGTGTCAGTGTACCCAAACAGATTAAACAGTCCTAACTGTGTAGTTGTGCGTAAAGCAAATAATGTAACGAAAACTAAAAAACTACTATTTTCGAAATAAGAACAAAACAGAAAAATACTATAACTATAAAACGATCTCCCAGATCACACCATTCCGAAATTCCTGACATCAGACTAAAACACAATACACGCAAACAGAGTACAGACAACCCTGAATCTCCAGAATTCGAAACTCCCACAACATCAAATCTCAAAACCTCCAATACTCCACAGTTTCTGCCTCATTCCACACTCTCGATTTCACTTGTTCACTGAAAATACCCAATACCATCCAATTCAACAAAATCTCCACGATCTATAAACTCCATTCTCAATCTCCAAGCTATGCAAAATCATATTCCACTCGCTTAAGAACATTTCGCGCTTGTTTTGCTTGCGGTCGAATATTCGCGTGCCGCGGAAACGCACGGAATAAACTATCCCACGCGCGCGCACGGGCGGAACAAGAAAAATCTTTCGAAATCCGTGGAAACGACCGTAAAGAAATTGGAATAGAAGCGGGTAGCTGAAAAGTATGATCTCGAGAAAATGATATTACCGCGAAATGACGCGTGGAATTCGAGCGGTCGAAGCAGATCTGCCTCGATTTTATTACTCGCTCCCGACTCGATCGTTTCGCTGAATCCCCGGAGAAATTCGATTCTCGCGGCTCGTGGGTGAAATTGCTGAAATATCCACGATACTCCGTCGTTATTGGCAACGTAAGCGACTATATCTCCCGTGGGTATAGTTGGTAGCGTGCAATCGAACGTTTGTCTCCGGTTCGAGAAGCAGGAAGTTAGAAACAGCGCTCTCGGTGAGCTCAGTGCTGTGCGAATGGCTGAAGCTGCACTTCGCTGATACAATTTTACGGAAACATTGATTATGAACTGTTTCGAACACGTGGGAGAAACTACTGTCCGGTTCAATTTACAAGCCTTTGTCGCGGGGTAGCGTTGGCTGTGTCTACATGAAAATTTGAATTTTTTATGTTTCATGAGTGGAGAAAAGAAAGCTGCGTGGATGCTGCTTCAATTCTGAAATTTCAAACGGTGTATAGAGTAATAAGATTGGTATTATATGAACATAGTTTTGTATGGGAAATTAAATTGTGCAGGAGATTGTCCGAAAGGTATTCGAGTTTTCATATTAGGTTTAGGTGAGTTGAGGGCTGTGACGAGCTCTTCCATCTTATTTTCTTTTTCAACTTAGCGTATACATGTGTATGCAAAATATACTCATTTTTAAAAAGTAGTGGATGCTCGAAACCGCGGATTGCAGGGAATACTATACATGGTACATACATGCGGTACACGACGCTGATAAAATTTACTTTACAAAATTCGGCATAATAAAACATTAACAACGATAACTAATAATCGAATGTAACGACTGCAATAATAAAAGTTACGTGAATGCAGTATCTTTAAAATATTTAGTATAGTTTGAGAGTCGATCTGATAACCGAGACGGTTTCTAATTGTAAGTGACTAACGGCTGGGTAGTGTGTACAGTGTAGATACGGTGGACATAGGGCTGATTAAGCACGAGATTTAATTACGATACTCAGAACGGTACACAATTTAAATATGAATATCTTACTATCTTTCTGAAATTTGTTATTTAATTCTTTCGGACCGTAGTCAACCGTGATGACTGAAACAGTGCCCGAGGGAGTTTTATTGCCCATAAACTTCAAACCGTAACAATAATATTTCTGGAAATACCTCTTAATTACCCATATTAAACCACAAGAAAATTACAGAAGAAGAATGAATACCTATAAAACTGAAAAAGAACTAACACGTGAATCTAAAAGATCAACCTGCTCTACAGGAAAATTTTAATTTCAATACCTATCGCTTATAAAGTCTGCCAATTCATTATTCTCCCCTCTGCTCTCTCGCACAGCATTTTCCAGTAATTATTCTTATTTATGCAGTCGCAGCACAGCTTGTCATTCTCGTGAACAGAAATTACCATCGAGTCGGCCGGAACAAAAACGAAGAAGGGAGAGCATAACGCATCGGCTGACAAATTTATTGAAAAACCCGTGTACACGATTCGGGGTGTAACTCCTGATAATCATCTCGACGATGTTTTCGAAGTCGATCGATTTTCCATCGCAAACAGGTCCGGCGGGAAAAAACGCGTGCGCGTGAAAATATTTGAGCGGCACAGCTGATCGAACTTCCGGCTGCGAATTAGTCGCGCTGTACAGGCACGCGTGTCGGTGTGCGGTTTATTTCAATAATTCGGCCGTTAAAATGCTGATCGAGACGGTGTCTCGCATCTGTCGGCGAGCGAACGCGGAATTCTCTGTTCCTCTCACTGTCTCGTCGCGTTCGCATAAGCGAAATAACTGGCGGCGATCTCTTGGTTTCTTGGCACCAGGCCCTACAGACACGCGGACCCCGAATCGTCCGTTCCTCGTCCCCGACGAAATAAAACGCGTTCGATCGTCTTCCTTCGGCGAAAATCTACTACCGGTTGACACACTTCCACGATTATTCACCTGCTCCCCGAGCAGAACTACCAGAAACGCGTGCGGGGAGGCGTTGCTTGTACGCTGAAATTCGTGCACGCAGGACATGTTTACGAGGAGAGGGAGCAGGATGAGCCTGTTGGATTTTGATGCGCTCTTGCAGGATTGTACAGCCCCTGGCCAAAAAATTAGGACCACTCACAATTTCGAACATCTTTCGTGTTTTTCGTAAAATTTAAGGGCCGGAACGTAATTTAATAATACATTTTATTAACTGCTAAAGTACAGACATACATATTAAAAATTTGTGTTTCCCCCCTTTGCTTTGATTATAGCATGTATCCTTTGTACGCACTGTTTTATCATGTCTTTTATTTTTCGATGATTTTGCCAAATATCCAGAATTTTTTTCTTTAACTACTTTAATTTCTACCAAAGGTGTCAAAAGGCACCTTTTAAAATTGTAACTCAAAATTATTTCCTAAGGTAATCATTTTTCCTCTATTGACTTTTTGACTTCTCCTATAATGATTGTTCTATAATGTTTATAGAAAAAGTCAAAAGGTCAATTGAGGAAAAATGAGTACCTTACAAAATAATTTTGAGTTAAAATGTTAAAAGGTGCCTTTTGACACCTTTGGTAGAAATAGTGTTAAATCAGCTAATGCGGTGACTGATGATGCATATACAGGTGTTTTAAGTAAAATCCAGACATTTTTAACTGGATTCATATCGGGAGAGTTGCCGGGCCATGGGAGTACCGGGATTTTCTGTAATGAGAGTAATTCTCCGACGGATTTGGCTCTATGACACGGTGACCCATCCTGCATATGTGTGTACTGGGATCTCCGTCCACACACAGATATCTAATAAGGTAGAATTATGAAATAGAAACATAAAACTTGTAATTAAATTCCGTTCAGGCCTTTAAATTTTACTATAAACACGAAAGATCTTGAAAATTGTGAGTGGCCTTAATTTCTTGACCAGGGGCTGCAGTTCAGGTGGATCCTACCTACGAGGGCAGACGTCAACTATCACCGGTATTCGAGATAATCGATATTAAAGTTTTATGAGGTCCTGAAAATATTTGTCCATAGCAAATGAAGAGTTCGCGCCTACTGATCACTGATAGGGAGAGCTACTGCATTGATCAGTCATATTTTAATGAGCTTCAGTATGTTGATATATATATCATGTTACTACGAATCTCTCTATACAGATTTTAGACGTAGATGGTCAATATTTCAAAAGATATTTAAAGTTGAAGTTCAGGTAGGGTTTATCTGCTCTACTGCAGCAGCTGCTTTCAAGTAGAAAAGCATGGATCAGTCAGCCTGGCGCTAGGTAGTTACCCAGAGTTCCTTTTTGCATTAAATATCTTTTAAACTATTGGCTATCTATACCCAAAACAGTCTATAGGGAAATTGGTAATAACATGATCTATCAACATGCAGAAGTTTATTAAAATCTGAGACGACCACGTCGGTAGCTTTTCCTGTTAGCGTTGGACGTTTAAAGACACCATGTGCAGGCAAAGGGTTAAGAAGAACTTTGTAAACAGCACCTTTATTTTATTACACATTTTGAGCTGCATTAACAATACGTTAATCAAGAAAATAATATAAATTCATAATCATTTAACCGAGATTCTGCCCTATGAGAGATTTAAAATTGAGTGCTCGCTGCCCGTGCGTGCTCCTTTCTAAACAATTTCGAAAATATTTCAAAAAGTCCACCTGAACCAGCTGACAGGCAAAAGCGAAACAACCGAACAACGCGAGCGATTTATTTCAGCGACGAACAACAAAAGCAACGTGCGGCTGGACGCTTCAACGAACTGATTTGTGAGGATTCCGACTCGCCGTTTAGATTACAACTTTATCGAGACGACAAAAAGGAGCAATATCGAACATTCCGAGACTGTCGTAAACTGGTGAAACGTTATTTGTTTTGAGAATTCTCTGAATTTTAACGATCTCCCGCGTGACACTCGCTCTCGTTCCACGCTTTCTCCCCCTGCGTCAAATTTGAAATTCTTCACTGCTGGCGAGGCGGAAATTGCTTCATCATTATTATTACTATTTATTTTAAAACAACCGATAATTCTCAGACATTGCAGGTGGTCTAGGATGACATTAAAATTCAATTCCTTTGGAAACCGATGAATTTTCGAGATAAATACTCGAATACTTTTGTGTTGGGAATTAAAGACTGTGTTAATTAGCGTATTAAAAAAATATTAATTATAGGGTTGCGTTTTATGACAGCAATGTGTGTTGAACCTCGCCTGTTCACCATAACTGTGATTATTGGTTATTTATACAGTTATGTAGCTAGGTCTTTTTCTTACGGTTTTAGTTCAATCCGCAAAAGGTGGATAATATTATTGTTATTATTATTATTATTATATTGTTGTATTAAAAAAAGCTGACAATGAGCTTCATATCTCGTGTATCTCTCCACCTATGAAAGAGCAATTAATACTATAGTATGTCCTACTGGAAATCATGTAATTTCTGCATGCAACAATATTTCACGTAATTACTAATTTGGACGTTTCCAAGGTAATTGAAGTCCCTAATTCCAAAACAGCACAAGTTATTATTACCATATACGGTCATTATCTTCCAAGGGTTTGTTAAAAGAAGGTGTTATTTACCGAAACTTGCAGACTCTTGAAAAGAAAACCTTGCAACGCGAAGTTATTAGAAAAATCGTATCACAAAGGGTTGAAACAGACATTGAAACATTAATTTCATTCGAATATGAATTTTTATAAACCTGATAACAGAGACCATGAGCCTTCCAAAGGTTTCTTAAAAAGAAATTTCGTTTATCAGACCTCACGGGCTCTTGAATACTTAGCTTTAAAATATATAGTCATTACAAAAATTAAAAGGCAGGGGGTTAAAACGCAAATTAAAAGACGAAACTCATTCGAATATAAATTCTTAAAAACATGATACCACAATCAATTCCCCTTTTAAAGGTTTATTAAACATAAATTCTGACCGTTGGCGACCATTCTCCCTTTATCAAAACTTTCAGGCTCTCGAATGCGAAACTTTAGAGCATGGAGAGATCGTAACGCAGGGGTTTAAAGCAGAAGTTAAAACCACCTAAAAATTTCGTTTCCTCGCCTGGATATCGATATGTATAACGAAACTCGTTTCCCCTCGGTCTGGATGTGAGTTACTGCTTAATTAAGAGATTTTACCGTTGCACGCACGGGAACATCGATTTACCAGCTCGCATCGCGGCTGATAATAAATTCTTTAATTATGATTTAATTATTGCTCGAAGGTGTATATCTCGTTCCGCGGTTTCGATTACTCCCGGCCAATCGCTAATTCAAATTCGGACGTTTTACGAACTCCCCGCAGCCCCGTATCGATCCCAGGCTAATTTAATTTCCACCGGCGGTGTTTTATTAAATTTACGGTGAGATCAATTAACGTGACAGCGGTCCCGGCTTCCGTGTGTTCTCACTCTCTTAGGGTCGATTCACACGTGGCCATGCCTTCTTCTTCTTATTCTTCTTCTTTTGCACTGAACACAGAATGACACTTGGACCCATGTTCATTAACCTCTTAGCTGTGAATGACGAGTATACTCGTCACGAAGAAATGGCAATATTTTGTGTAACGACGAGTAGACTCGTCATGCGAGAAAAGTGATTACCATCTGTTATTTAAATATAAATAAATTTGAAGAATAAAATTATTGATTTTTCCAAAAAAAAACAAGTGCTATTTCCTTATAATTTAATTCAATTTTACTGCAGCTGCATATACTCTGTGTCTGACGAGTATACTCGTCATCGCGTCGTTCTGCCGACACAACGTAGATGCACACTTTCAAAAAGCGCCACCACAGCTAAGAGATTAAAACATTTTAATGCGTACGATATTAACAATTGTTAATGATTTGGAGGCCACCTAAAACAATAGCTACTCCAGCTAGTCATCGCACTAGGCAATGATAATACAATTACGTGGGATCGGGACCTATAGACCCAATATAAGAGGAATCGTGAAAGTAGAGGGATGTCAGCGGACTGACGGTGACGCAGTGACCACTTGGGGTCATCCTTTCGGCTGAAATCTGGACATGCTCCTTCTGGCCATGTGGCTTTAAAAGTACCTACCATAATTAGGCGTCGACCTTCAGTTCAGATGGTATATTTATGTATTTAAATCTTGGATCCGTTTGTTTTTCAGTCCGTAGTATGAAAACTGTTGTCTTCCATGAGGTGGAATTATACAGTGGTTGCAGGGAAATATACAGAAAAACAAGAACCTGCTTACGGGGATGAAGCGAGCCGGTGTTCAGGACTCGAATTGGTACCGCATTTTTATGCACAGAGCGTCTATGAAGTTCTAGGACTAGACTAGTAGAATATTCTATTCTCAAAAGAACAGCTTTACGCCTCCTTAGCTTTCAACATACTCTCCTCCTAAATCTATGCACCAAGTGTGCATATTCAAAAGACTTGGATGACTTGACAACACTTGAAGACTTCAAGTGGGAAGAAAGTCTCCAACAATGTGTGGTTTCCCAAGGAATAATTTTCAGAGGGATACAGGTGATTTGTAGATGAATTAACAATACAAATTTCTACGTTGTCAGTCTCATTACTCTTCCGACACACCTTGTATGTTCAACGAAGAGCTACGTCCAATCGCCCGTTACTACACAGATGAAAGTATGCAGAAATCAAGTTCAGATATGTTACTAATTAGTTACAAAAACCGTTAGATGGTTTAAATCAGTGATGGCCACGGGAGCTCCTGTCTTCCCCCACCCTAGATCTCTTACCTTCATATAGGCTGTGATCTGGGGCGACGATGGACCGAGGGGGAACCAGGAGCGAACTGGAGGGTACTGAAACGAGGGGAGTGGACCTGGAGTGGGGGAAAGCCGGAGCTCCCGTGGCCATCACTGATTTAAATAATATTCTCCGGAAAAATCAGTTCTAAAACTTCGTAGACGCACTGTGTACGTAACAGTTGATACATCACCGTGTCGTGTCATCGTCCACGTAAAAATATAGTAATCAATTCAGATTCGTGACATGAAACGAACATGGCAGTGTCGTGTGTGAATCGAGCCTTAATCTTTTCGATACTAAAGCGTTTCATCTCCTTTTGCATCCCACGGAGTATCAATTTCAACGTTACCTACGGACCTCGGCAAATTTTTATTTTGATAGCTCCGGCAATTTTATTTATTGAGCTGGACGCTGGTTAAAAATTCACTGCAATTCCTCTTGATGTCTTTAATTTAATACGCTCGGGAAAGGTTGTTAATAATAACGACGACACCTGCGGTGTTCCTTGGGAGGAATTACAGAAACTGGAAATCGTAAACGCGGAGATTGAGAATTTGCAGGTGTCTCCTTGCATGCACAGGTAATGCAGTAGTTTTGTAGAATTTAGTATCTTTAAATCAATTATCGAACGATGAGAAAGTTGTTTGTAAATTAAGAGTCAGAAACGATTGAGTGAATGTGATATTTTGTAATTATTATAGTAAATCCATAGCTGTTTCTGCATCACACTGTATTTAGTAGGTGTAAAAAAGCATTCTGTGCATTTCTCAGCAAAATTCAATCTTCATTTTAAAAAAATTGAAATAAACACTTCAATATTCTTCGTTGTTGTTAAGGACTTTCCTAAATTTTTCGAGGAGCACGCGTATTCCATCCCTGTAGAAATTTGGTGGGTTTGGGTCGTCAATTTGGTTAAAATGGGTACCAGCAAAATAGTGTTGCAATGGCCTAGACAAGTATAATTATGATAATCAGTTGGTGCTGAGATTGTAGAGTACGCCGCAAGCGGAAGAAGTTTCCCCCCCAAAATTAAGATTGCTTCTTTTGTCGCCTGAGCAACATGCACGAGCAACGTCATGCAGCAACACAACTTTGAGAATTCTCCGACCACTGAATGGTCTCCTTTTTCCCCTCCAAAAAATAATGCTATTATAATATTATTTTTTTGACAATTCAATGTCATCGTTCTGCATGTCCTGAAGAGCGGGAAAATATCTGAGTTTGAAGCGATGTTATAAACTGTAAATTCAGAAGCACAGAATTCTTGTCTACGCTTAATAAATAAATACACATTTTGATTGCAATTTGACCATTTCAGAGTCACCGTGAAAAATTCAAAAATATGATGTGCAGTTGCAAAAAGTTGAAATGTTTTTACCAAAGAGAACCGTCTAATTACAATATAGATCATTCAACAATTTTTTTTTTCTAATATCAACAACTCAAAAGTTTCTTCAGGTGACAAATTTTAACAACTCGCCCTACATATCTGAAATTTTCTTTCAATTTCTTTTCAAACCCTAATACTATAAACTTACGAATGGGTGAAAACGGAATTAGAGTGTTTATTGTTATTCTCTTTGGAACATCGAAATATTCTCAGAGTTCATTGAAAACGATTTTCTTCCTTAGAACAAAGTTGAATCACACGGTCCCGACTCGTCGCGTTACCGATAAATCACGGCTTTCTAACAATTATAAAGCAATTACGGTGTCGCAACGCTAAAAGTGCAACTGAATCGCGAAAGCATACTCGCCCAACTGTGTTACACAATCGTGGAGTATTAATGTTGTTGCACGCCGGCACAATCGCTCTGAATCCATCAATCTTTACATACGCTTTGATCGATCGTTATTCAAAACCTAAATAATCACTAGACTGCGGATGTTTATGCAAATACACGTCTTCAGAGGTCAACAATTTTTATGTTAATATAGTCGAAGAAATTAAATTTTGACATAATCGTATTCTGTGCTTCTTATGCTTAAAAAATGTAATTTTTAATTGACTTATGTAATTGAATGTATATAATTGTAGTATACGAATATGTTATTGCATAAACATTCTGAGTCGTATAATCACGATTGTATCTACTGTAATTCGACAGAAATCGCAGAGAATCTCTTGCAAAATAAAAAGCTGAATATTTCAGGTGAAACCTAAGTAACTAACCCAACAATGCACATGCATTAACGAATATTAAAAGTTGCCTCCCTCGAGAAGAATGCCCGCAAAGAAATTTAATTTCACACATTCCGTTTGTGTTTTTATGATTGTCAAGTGAAGAAAGTAATGATAAATACATTACTGGTCTATCTAAGTCTAAACTCTTTTCATCGGCTAGCTGCAGCACGGTTTAAAAATTAGCTAATAACACACGCACCCTTAGCAAATATTCAAAACTGCTCCTTCCGAAAACAAAACCTCGCAAGAAAAAATGTAATTCTGCATATTCCGCTTGCATTTCTACAACGAATCACCCTTTCTACTGTCGTATCATGTTTACTACCAACCTCTGTGCACAAATTGCTCACCAACCGACTGACAGTCAGCAATCGATCTATCAGTCATAAAACTCCGAAATGAGTCTTGTCCAACCGACGAAAACTCTATCACGAAATTCACCAAGCGACTGACAATCTGAAATCGATCTTTCAGTCATAAAGCTCCAAGCTGAGCGTCATCCAACGTACGAAATGCCGTCGCGAAATTCGCCGGCTTCGAATCGGCGAGGGAGCAGCTCGTTAACGATCATTATGAACGCGGCTGAATCACCGGACGAGGAGTTTCACGGAGGTTGAAACGGGGGGTGGAGGGAGAGTTTACGATCGAACCAGGGTATATCGAACAATGAATAAGAAAGAGACGAGCAGCGAACCGTGAGATACGCCGGTAATAAGCCCGGGCGGGGTTCATTAAGCGCATTGTTGTATCCGAGGCAAACTCGCCTTTTCTGTTGGCCGACGTAAACTCCGCTCGCCGTCGGCCGATCCTCCGACTTTTATTTATCCACGCTCGTCTCGCCGTGTCGACACGATGAAAGGACACACCGGAATATTTTCGACAACCCCTCCCACCGGTCCTTGATTATCACTCGCGAACTGTTCAACAATTTGTGCCGTGAAAGGACATTTTTCTTTGGTCATCGTCGGTCCGCTTCAGAGGATTCGATGACAGACACCTTCGACTCGATGTCTCGCTGCTTCGCTCCCTTCGATTCCTGCATGAATTTTCAAGATTTTTTACCGGCGGTTTCGAGAATCGTTTATTGATTTTCTTTAAATGATAAGGCGTCTTTTAACGCCCAACTCCCACGCTGCATTAGCTGGAAATTTGCGAAGTTTCTGCATTTTTATACGGATTGAGTGTACCCCAAAATAAATACGCTTTTTGACAGGTTGACTGCCTAATAAAAGTTAACACGTTCACCGGTACAGTCAGCGCGTGAAAAAGCGTATTTATTTGGGGTATATTCAATCTGGCAGAGACACGATTGATATTCGTCTCCAGAGAAGGAAAATTTCTATGCATAGTAAAGATTATACCAAGATCATAATAAAGAATCGATGTCAGATAGCAGAAGGATACTGATTTCTTGTGACAATTTCGGGTATCAATCAGCATGGAAAACTGCAGCGCAAGAAAAATTTAGTTGACACGAAGAAGTTATTAAACGCGTTCCCTGTCACAGTAGAAAATTCCGTAATTAGACAGACGCGCGATAATGGGTATTTATTAACACGCTGAGCGCCGCGTGTACCACCGGTGGCCCACGTATCAATTTCAATTTCGTCAAATAACTAATTACCCCAATGAAAATTTGACTAACACCTATGTTACACTGATAGCATAAAATAAGAATTATCAAAGAAGTTAATATTTATGTATGTATTCAACGATACATGGTAATGAAAAGGTATTTTCGCATGTCTGACTAGTTCTGAGGTTTTCCACTGCGGCGCTCAAAGTGTTAATACACGTGGTTGATTGTATAAATATTTATCTATTTTATATTACACTTTCTATTCCTGCTATCGTTTTAACGCATATGTTACTCAAAATTAATAACCCAGCCCGAAAACTGTACGCGTGGCAGGGAACGTGTTGATTAAGCAATATTTGAGACGCTGGTCACCGGTGACCACCATGCCAATCACCGTGTTATAGCGTTCAAACTGTTCTAAGAATTCGCAGCTATATAAATAAATTAAATTTATTTAGGCACCGGTCACCAGAGTCTTCCAATTCTTTCACAACTTCTTCGAATATCGATTTATGTAGCCCGTGTGGAATCTCTGGAACACGTGAGATTCGTCAAAGATTCAGCCAGGTTTGGACACGTTTGCAGCGAGCATAATGGCGCGGACTTTTGCTCTAGTTCTCGTGGACGAGCGGCGGAGCAATGGTGTATCGTCGCGATAATTATAACGGGAGGTCGTTTATTTTGGTTATTTACTTTGGGCGTGCACCTATACACGCTTGTCGTTGCCTCCCACGATTCTGTTGACTCCCAGAAGCCATTGTTGGGATTAGATTCGTGACGGACGAGCCAACCGACCAGATCCACGTCCATGTTCACATAATCGTCCCCCGTCCTCGCATTTATTCTGTGACTCGAAGCCGATGTTAAAATTACGTCCGCCGTTCGTTAGATTCGTGCTCGCTATTTGTCACCGGATTTCACTTGTTAAGTCGCGCTTTATGATAAATTGCATCGAAAACGTTCGCGATCGCACGGGAGGGAAATAGAATGCGTCACGATTGGTCTCTTCAGCGGGTACTTCGCGCACGATTATTCGAATTGTAAGCGTGACATACTATTTCATTTTCTGAAGTTTATGTTGTTTATTTAAGACGATACTTGTTTGCTCTTTGAATGCTGAGACTGTGAAGGAGACGTTGCGACTCGACCATCGGCGTTTTGACCCTCAACCGTGCCTCATTTTCCCAACTTAATTTGTCCTTTGCTGTCAAATTGACAGAATGCTAAAAAATTAATATAATGAAGAGATAAAAAGTTAAATTTGCATCTTGCTTCATTGGAAATAAAAAGTTAAATTTCTATAGATTCAAGTATAAGATTGTTCAGATTGTTCCCATAGTTCGCAAATAATAAAGGGATTTACAAAGCATACTGCTTTTTTATATTTATCGCATTTTTATAAGAAAAATGTGTCAAATTGACACGAGGGACTGATGAGGGTTAAATGTGGCTAGATTAAAATTGTAGAGGCTGATAAGTATAAACAAACTATAAAATATTAGCCGCAAATGGCCAGCGATTTTTCATAAAAATGGCTGTGCATGTTGAAATTTCAAAATGATCGTATCAACACGACTTTCATTTCTAATTAAAGTTTATGGTAAAAACACAACAAAACATTTATGGAATATTGTTCTAAAGTAAATAATTTTGAAGAAGAATTATCTTTTCCGTGTCTCATGGCTGTCTTATGACACACTACGTAATTGTTGAGTCACGAATGCTAATTTTTAACCTGTAAACTGAGATTTCTGGACATAATCGTTGAAAAGGTAAAAATTACATAGCTTGAATTGACATGATATTTAACCGTCCAGAAATCTCAGTTTACAGATTAAAAATTAGCATTCGCGCCTCAACAGTAATCAACAGTGCACAATAAAAGAACAATATTTATTCATTCATTAACGAAATGGATATTCAGATGCACCTAATGAGAACAAAAGAATTCATCCGTCTAATAATTTATAATTTATATTATTCCTCTATGTTTTAAAATATACCAACCTAATAATTTATTTCTACACTATAACGTCAACAGAAAACGAAGGGAAAGAGAGTGGCGGCGAATATTCAATTACGCGAGAATTCGTGAAATTTCAATTAACGGGGTTAGCTGTTCGTCAGATCCGTTTAATAATTATGTCAATCGGCCTCGCGTCTAAGAGGAGGCCGCAATGGCCGGCGAGATAAGGGTGAGCTACCTGGACGAGTAATTAATATTCGAGCGGTGAGCTAATGGCGTCCATGCAGCGGCATATTATGTCGGTCGATTGAGCTCTCTCGAAAATTCGCTGACTCCTCGCGGCTCATTATTTCAAGCAAGCCCTTCGCGAGCCGCCGAGCCTCTTTTTCGGCCGAGTATTAAACGATCTTTTCTCCTCTCCTCCGGCAGCGTCGAACGAAGGGGAATAAAAGTCGATTACGCGGGCGTTGAAAGCTCAACCGACGAAATTAGCAGCGAAATGCCCTCGTAATATTCATCCCGAGGCGATATTTCATCGAGTACGATACAGAGCGTTTCAAAAGACACTGCAGATTTCTATGAAATGGGGTCAATGTTGCAAATGATGCGAATCGATCGAACGCGGCTGATCTACAACATTATTGTCCGGAGTTTGGGCCTGCCGTTTCTGTCGCAGACCCTTCGAATCCGTTTCAAGAGGCAATATTCAACACGTTAAGCGCCACGGTAGAAAATCTTGCAACTAGTCAGACACGCGAAAATATCTTTTTATTAACATGCATCGTTGAGTATATAAATATTTATTTATTTCATAATGTACTTCTTATTTTGCACTATAATTGTAACATAGATTTAGAAACTCAGAATTTCGTTGGGGTAATCAGTTATTTGACGAAATTAAAATTGGTATATGGGTCACCCGTGGTACACGTGGCGCTCAACGTGTTAACACGTGACACTTCAGGCGCGGACAAGACCACCACTGGTGTTTCCTATTCGGCCGGATTTTTTCGAGAACCAGTCAAAATTGGGTGTGTACGTTAAGAGTCAGTGAATTCGTCTTGAGAATCGCTATTAAATGAGCTGAAGGAAAATATGTAGTTCCATTTAGAAAAACGAACTTGACCTTAATAATAAGAGGTATTGGCCGAAACAAAATCTTATCTCAAAATTTCATAGAAGAATGGAAGAAATCACGAAAAAAATTCCTCAAAGTTCAGAATGTTGAATTTTCAGCTTGAAATCTCAACTACCCAGCGTCTTCATCTTAGCCGATACAGTCATCACGGCGAACTCCCGTGAACCAGGCAGCAGAACGATACTTCTCGCCAGAAAATAGGCTGTGTATTAATACCACCTTATTAAACCGTGTTCCCTGGTTTGATCCGTAACGTTCAGGCGTGGCCAGAGCTTAATAAGCTCGGTTCTGCCAACGAGCCGCCTTGCACAGTTAAACGAGTACTCGTCCAGGGACGTCCCGACGCGTTTCTGCGTCTCCGATCCGATCAGCCTTCTTAAAAATGTCATCAGGATCGTCAAAGCGCGCGACGACCGTAAAACGCGTGACAATTTTCTCGATCGCGGACAAATCGACTATTAAACAAGCTATAAACGCTGCCGCGGATCGTTCTCGAACAAGTGAGCTCGCAAATCATGCTACGGCTGATCGAGCCAAGCTAAGCGTGTAAAATAAGCGATCATTGGCAATAACAATGGTCTGACTCATAGACTCGAAGAGGAGCATGAAAATTATAGAGATCGATCATTGTTAACACGTTGCATGCTCGTGTTTTTCTTCAAAGATCAACGAGCACAAAGTTACAATATCTGTGAGAAATTACATTTCAAATACGCCTTCAAAACTTATAGTTAGTTGATTGCATTAATTACAATATCTGTAAGAAATTACATTTCAAATACGCTTCCAAAACTTGTAGTTAGTCCATTGCATTAGTATTACAGCAGAGAAGCAATTATGGATACATGCAGAGCTTTTCTAACACGTTGACTGCCGTGAGGGTCACCGATGACATGCGCCTCAAATTTTATTCCATTAATTATCTAGTAATTCTTATACAATGTTCAGCATTTTCATGGTTATAATAATAATATACAGTAAGTACTACACGTTCAAATAATAAAATATTTTGTTCCCTCCGCGATTTATACTTCAAACAGTAGATAATAACGTGTCTGACTGGATGTGGCAGTTTCCACTGTGGTGTTCAAGGTGTTACCATTTTGACGGCTGCAAATATGCAGCGGAAATTGGTTGCCTTTCGACATTTTTGCAGAAATTGTTAAGCAACCCAACATTCCACAGTATTTTATTTATATCCTATTTACAGACGTTTTATAGTGTGCCTGACTATAGTACACACACTGAAATTGGGCACTTCAAAGTCACGCACCAATTTTGGTGGAAGTTTGGTATAGCATAAAACTCGAAAAATATTAGAGAAGTATTTTTTATCGACAATCGTCCACTTTGAAGAGGAGTACAGTCCTTGATATTGAGGTTGAGAAACCTATTTAACGGAATATATAATAAACTATTAGCCCTACACCCCATTGCAGAGTGTAACAAATATGAAGCTGATAAGAACACTTAAAAAAAGTTTAAATGTACGATTTGCCCATTTTCTAACGCTGAATTCAGCTGTACAGTCAATGATCCGTAAAAGTAGTTTGTTTAAAAAATATATTAAAAATTAGCATATCTTTCTCATTTTTCTGGTTAGTACCACTGAATTAGCTGAGTTTACCCCATATAATTTCTTTCTACACTCCTATATACCAGTCAATCTAAAAGACTATAGTTCATTGGACAAAGTAAGAAAAACACTTCCCGAAACCCCATCCTTCGCAGCCTCGCTCCAAATAGAAAAGAACAAACCGGAACCTGAATCTACCGATCCATCATGTCGGTGCGAGTACGCTGGAATAAAATCGGCATGACCATTCTGAAGAATGCAGGAGCGTAGGCGTTTTTTCACGGGTTGGTCGAGCGTCGTAATAATAGAAGGCGGGCACACACGGTTTTAGATCGACAATTGGGCCGAGTATTCCTATCGAATTTTGGCGAACAGAGTCCCTCGGTAGCTTAAAAGCTGGACGCCATACCGGGTGTTAGGAATGTCCGGGGCACAACATGCCTCGGATGTTTGGTAGTGCAAATCCCGTTTGGGGATTGGTTGCATAAGAGGCAGCCGAGGGTAAACGCGAATAGAAAGAGAGAAGATTTCTGTGTGCCAGCGCTCGGATGCGCCGCATCAAAAATCGCTTCCCACCGCGGAAGCGCTTAATTCGCCGCGTCACACGGAAACACGCTGTCAAAATCCAGCCTGTCCCTCGGCCCGCGGGATCGATTTCTCATGGAAGACAGCCCTTTGATGCTTCATGCTCTACAAATGATCGCTTCCTTCGAAACTATTTATCTCAACTGTATCAGATTTGAACCCATTCGATTCACTGGACGGAACATCATGCGAACTGATTTTTATCTGTCCGATTCTTTGGTCGAGACATCTCTCGCCTCGATGACGTTTATTTTTGCTTTGTACGAAATGGCCAACGTCTCTATTTATTAATACAGTAGGACCTCGATTATCTATATCTGCAACCAGTAACAGGACGACTCAGATTGTAACTGTGTTTCGTATAAAAATGGTAATTTTGTATTAGAATGAAAAATATATAATGGTGTAAAATTAAATGCGCAGGGTCACTAATGATAATTTTATTTTGTAACTGACATAAGATGACCAATTTTCAAACGATGCATGTTAGAATAATCGAGGTTCTACTGGGCACTTTATTTAATACTATTATGCATTTTACATTTTATAATAAAATTATCATTTTCATGCGAGACATAGTCATAATGTGAGCCATTCTATTACTAATTACAGTTCAAGTAATCGAGGCCCTACTGTATTAACACGTCGAGTGTCACAGTGAAAACAGCCATACCTAGTCAGACACGATATAATTTACTATTTTTTATATAAATCCTAAAGTAAACAAGATTTCAGTACTCAATCGTGTTATTCTGTTCCTATATTCTTGTTGAATTTTGTAGTAATCAATAATTATTGAATAAAATTCAATTAGAGGTGCCAGTCACCGGTCACCCCCACGACATTCGAGTCAAACGTTGAAGAAGGAGCCAGTGTGTCGCCCTTCAACCCTTTTTTTATCACTTATGACACTTTCGAAGGCTAGTCGCGGAAGCTTTTCCGCCCACGTGCTTATTCTCGAGTAAAAAGCCGGTTGCCCGTAACGCGCAACCAAAATAGAAAGCGTCGCTCGAATTTAGGAGCGCTAGTTACCGGTTAATAGCTGTTCGTGACTTCTCTTGTTAGAAGACCCTTCGGGCTGCCTCCCTTTTATCTCGTCACAACGAAAATAAAAGCGATCCCGAACGTTGACGCGTCTCTTCGATTTACTTTCGACGCTCTATAAGTACGCTGACAGCTCTTTATCGTACCGAGTATGATATTTTTGGAAGCGAGAATTTTTATCGTTCTGCTACAGCACTGGAGTGGCCTGAATTCACTGTCTACAGAATCGATATTAATACGAATTAATATTATTACAGCTTTGATTGTGTTAGTTAAGATCTTTGTTTCGATCACACCATAAATAGATACTACGATAATACTTAATTTGCAATGAACTATGTTTGAGAACCGTCGGTGAAGGTGAAATTACGAACACCTTGGCTTCTTTGTTCGACAATCCTCGTGTCAAATCAACCACTTACACGAATTTAATTAAGAGTGTTAAGTACCAGTGATGTCTCCACGATCACAGCACATAATAATCTGAGAGGTCCTAATGGCAATGGTAATGGTAATGGTATTGGTAAGAAGCCCGTCTTTGTAGACTGGGAGGCACTGGAGCTAGAAGGTCCTAACTTCTTATTATTACAGAGTCGGCTCAAAGTCACGTCAGAGGTTTTTGGAAGTGTATTTCACACATCAAAAATAAACAAAAAGTTCTAATAAATATATATCCTATAATCATTCATTTGTGAGATACAGCTACTTTTAACTGTTCAATTTTATAGGAAATATTTTTGTTAACATACACGAGCCAAAACCCAATAAAATACAAATAATTAATAAGAGTAAGAGGTATTACTGCTGTCATTGCATGACACTTTACAAAAATTAGTCTTAAATTATGAATTAGATAGAATAGGATCATTTTTGGAATTATTTTTAAATTTAGATCTGTGATTTGCCGAACAGAAAATATCTCTTCAATACATCAATTATTTTTTACAAAATTAATTAGTTACGAGTCGATTAGATCACTCTGAACGATCAGTAGACAAACTGAGACAGAAAAATCCTCCATCCAGCATGTGTTTCAGCAGCGAATGGTTCTAACGGTTAGATGTCAAAAGAATCGCGGAATGTTTCCCAATTGCCCCCGATTATTATTATTTTTTTTTCTCCTCGGTTCATTCGTCGACAGGGAGACAGACCGGTGAAGCATCACGAAATTAACATTCCTAGCCTAACGATCATAGGGTCGCGGTTTTTCTCTATTCCATGCTCAAGGACCTTCGGCAGGATCGCGTCAATTTTCAAGAAATTCCTTGCGGTTTTCTACCGCGCCCGTTCACGGCAACCGCATCCAAGGATAAGCCTTTCTAACTCGTGCCTGGTGTCATCACTTTTTTTTTCTAATTACCTGATGACACCCGCGCGAACTTCCGACGAAAAATCATCGAGAGAATCTTGGAAACTTTAATGAACCGAACCTTGCGTGTGTGTCGGTTGATTGGACTGACACGTTGATAGATTTAATTATTTTGTTTATTTGTTTGTATCATATAAAATCGTATCATAGAAGAACAGTATACAGAGATCATTAAGTCATACTAAATTTTTCGCCACGATTTTCTTTGCACTTTTATTTACAAGAGAACATAGCGAAGGGTCCGCTTCTGATTTTGATGAAACTTCGTAGACTTATTAATCAGGTGAAAATAAGCGACACATATCTTTTCTACCTGCTAAGCTGAAACTTTAAGGGGTGAAATCACCTCTTTTATTACTTACAAGGAGAGCATGCTACTGTTGGAACACCGATTTGGTCTAAACTTTTTACAATTATAGAGGATACCAAACGTAATAAATTTGCAAAGTTATAGCGCGCACCACTCTAAAGTAGGAAAGAAATTTACGTTTAACATTTGTTGACTGGACTAACTTCTATCTAAGCTAATCGAATTTTAGCTAAATTTATAATCCAGTACGGTACAGTGGAAAGGAGAGAGACTTTCAAAACCAAATGGGTTTCGAGTCCTCATACATCACATATTCTTTTTATCCTACTTTATTTTTTAATAAAATTAATTAAAAAACATGTTACAGTTAAAAAGAAACAGAACACAGATATAGTCTAGGCCAATGGCTCTCAAAGTGGGCTCCACGAGATAAAATGTTTTTTAATCAAGTTTACTGGAATCTTGGACTGTTTTTTAACAGCAGCATTCTTCGTATTCATCTTCCTTTCCTCAATTATTTTTCACAACAATTACAAATTCATAATTACTAAAAACAGAGTTGTTTTCTACTTCAACGTTTCACTTTATTACATGTTTAATCTTCTTTCTCATAATTTCTTCTCACAACAATTACAAATTTATAATAATTAAAAACAGAGTTGTAGCCTACTTTAACATTTCACTTATTAAATGTTCCTTTTAATATCAATAAATCCTCTCCCTAAAACAATTTTTGTTTCATTTAATGTCTTACTAAAATTAGAGTAACAGGGGTTGTCCATAAAATGATTTTATAATTTAATTTTTCATAAAATCGTGAAGGGTTTCGCGGCAAAATAGGTTTGTGAACCATAACCATAATTCGAACATTTTGACCATATTCAAATTATTATAGAACATATTAGACTGCAACATGTATAGAGTATTTCTTAAGCTACGTTTACATCGCTCCTCTTCGTACAATGCTGCAAATTTCAAGATGATAGAGTTGCATATTGCTTCGTAACCTGCCTGTCTTTGTTCATACCTTGGCAACAATCACGGTTCTGATTGTGAGTCAGACAGAAAACGTCTTCTATGATGTTCTACTTTATAGTTATCGCTGCCACTACGGTGACATTCTGACAGTTATTTTCAAGGAAATAGGATACTAAAATCGAAATGTGGAATAGCAGATACAGGAAAAATTCTGGTTGTCATTGCCAGAATTTTATCATTTCTTAGAACAGCATCACACTGTAATTCCTTCATTATTCAGTATACTCTATAAACAATATACAGTTCTCTACTATAGTCTTCCATAGTTAGGATGCGAGAAATAGAGTTAAGGAATGAACGATTAATTTAATACGTGGACTGCCATAGGGGTCACCGGTGACCGGTGCTTCAAATTTTATTTAATTAAATACCTATTGATTTTTTACTGTACTCTGTGCAAATTTAACGTTGCAACCCTAATATAGGCACGAGTGTACGGCACTAAATATTTAAACACTTTTTCATTTACGATTTATATAGAAAAGAGAAATGTATTGTCTGACCAGTGTTGGCTGTTTTCACTGTGGAACTCAACGTGATGATATCACAAAGAAATTCCTCACCTGACAGTTCCGTTTTCTTTTTCAGAAAGTATTACAAGTTCTTGCACTTCGAACGTTATTATAAATAATACATCGTTGCACAAGAACATGAACTACTTTAACGATACGTTACTGACATCAGCAATTTTTAGGAAGTACCATCGATTGATCAGTCAATAATTAAGTCTCTCAGCAACTGATGAAACTTCATACTCATAAACGTTGTCCAATGAAGCCTAAAGAAAATTGATTATACTAATTATTTTCTCTAGCTGTGATGGTACGAGAAACATTTCATACGTAATTTAAATAGTTTCAACGGTCGAATAAGACGGAAGAAAAATTTTCTTACAAGTACCATTTTCTCCTGATCTTTCTTCAAGGTGGCTCATGCTTTTTTACGTGAATGTACATACTTCTTTCTACTGTATACTGTAGCTGACATGAATATCCATTTAAGCATGCATAATGGTACGACCTTGAAATGATATTGTACTCTAAAATTTTCAATCAAATATGAAACTTTCTTTCAGTCTGGAAGTATGCTGTTATACTAATACTCAAATAGTAAAATTGAAAAAGGAACAGAGAGTACAATTGATCTATTTATCTCCTGCCTGGCTTAATTAAGTTACCATGTTGATCCAAGCACCAAAGCACAGGAATCTCGCTTACCTGCAACAGAAAAAAGAATTCGAAATTAACACACCGATGGGCTAAAATTGCATGGAGTAAGCGAATTCTCGAGCCTAAAACGCATGGGCTCGAAAATCCTTGGAGCTCGAGCGTTACAAGCTCGTTACATAAGCATTGTTATTTATCTTTGGTGAGGTTCGCCAGAATGTTCACGTTAAAATAATAACGCGGAGGCTGCCAGTGTCCCCGTCGACTGACGGAAATCTGCTTGTTATTTCGTTTAGTGCTTGTAAGAACGTTTAACGATCGCGCCGCAGGATTTATTGAACCTCGAATTTATCTATCCCCGACAATTCTGGGCCGTTCGAATTGCTCTTCACGGTATCGAACAAGATCAGTCTTGAAAACCTCGTCTCACAATCTGTGTTCAAACGACAGAACCGTGTATTCTTATTGTGCCGGACAGATTATAATTGTTTCGTACACGTAGCCTTTGAAATAAATGATTGAAGTCTCTGCGTGTGGCACACGCGACGAATTAACCTTGTGTGAGTTGTCGAGACTCAGGTTCAGAGCTTCGAGAGTTGTTCATGTATTGAAAAATGTACCCGGTGTTTAACCTTAGTACGGCCTTCGGGTTCTTTTTGACCCATTGCGACTTTATTTATTTAGAAAACTTTCGCAATGATGACAGTATAATACAAGCGACTGGCTATTCCTAGGTTTCCTTAGTTCTCTCATTATACTTTAGAGTTGAAAATATCAGTTCCATATATTCGGGTCACTTTTTTATCTAAAAACCTTGAGTCTATAGTCGAACGAAAGAACGCACTAGGGTTAAAAGAGGGTTCAGGATTTTAAGGGTAGATAATACTTGTGAAATGGAGGAAAAAAGTTCTAATAAACTGGAGTCGAACAATTAATATTGTCGGAGTTATAAATAATTTTTTGGTTTGACTGAAGTGAGTCACTGGTTTATCTCTAGTGCCTTGGTGCGACATGAAAGCAAGAATAAATAGAAAATATTTTTTTCCTTACTCGTGTTTGAAAGATTTTTGCTCATTCTGAGCAAAATGATTATTAGAACGTGGATGCAACTCTTTGGGTTGATTTTATTATTTTATGTTGTTACATTTATCCATTTTACGTTAATATACGTATAATACCTGAATATGATGTTAATAATGTGCACGTGTAATCTAAATAAATATTTCAAAAATAAAACTATAAACATAGTTACTCTGTACACATTTTTCGTTTGCTTTGGAAGTTTTGTCCAAAATCAAAAAAAGACTTATGGAAAAAATTAGAAGAACTTTGATAAGAAATTAGTTCCGGAATATTAAAAACGTTAATCGATAAAATGTTGTAAGTTTAAGCTGTCATATCCACCCAGAATATAAGATTAATTATTTGAATTACATATTCTCTACATTATAAACAATTAACAAGTGCTAACTTTATTTCATAGTGTACGTCATTCCATACTGTAAAATCGTCCGCCTTTTAATTTTACCAACAAAGTAAGTTGTGAGTGTCCGCTGACATATGGACGGAACTATACGCATAGGCGAGAAGAAAGTTAAATTTAATTCCACATAACTGGCGAGATCTCTATTGTAATATTGAATTTACAAATTCTTTATAATCCAAGGTATCAAACTACAAAATAATTCTCAACAATTCCAGTAATTAACTAATAATTAGACTGCATATGTTTATACCAATACATACTTTCATTCTTAAAACATTCTTGTATTCCAATATACACAAAAAAGGAGAAGCTCCAAAAAAATGCTCACATCTTGTTAAAATTTCAGGATTATACCTCTTACTTCATTAACTTCTCAAAATGAGTCTCTTTTACACACTTGGACATGCTGAACCGCATAAACATCCGCAGTCTACCAATAATATTTCAGGTTTACTTAATTTTTCGCAAGTATCTCAATACTTATGTAGGGGGGTGTACGTACCTATCAGGCCGGTAATCGGATTCGAATATCGGCTCACCCGAGGCTGCCTTGAATCACGTTATTCGGCGTGTTTGAGTGAGTTACGATACACGAAAGCAGTCGGCGTAATTGAACGTCAAATCGTCGAGCGTCCCGATGATTACCGGGGATCATTACCGCTGCTCGCCAGCTCTTCTTGCAATTATCGAGGCTGCCACGCACGGCTACTGATAATCGCCACTATTAGACGGTAACAAACATTCCCGATAAGTGGCTGCCGAGATAAAATCGCGCGTACCTACTCGTTAACGGTGTTTTTTTATTAACAGCTTGCATCTTAATCGCGCACGCCAGCCTCGACGCCGTTTATTGATATATTATTACGCCGGTCGACTTTATTGCACGTCTTCGCTCCGTGTTTCTCGTTAAACGACGCGGAATCTTGGAAACGGTGGCTTCGGCCACGTCCAGGCCACTTAATTAAACGCATTCTACCGCCTGACGTCGGACTCTTATCAGGATTGATATTCTGTGACGTAACGACGTCGATCGAACTGATTAGATCTGGTTGATCCAGAAGTATCTTCCGCTTGGTTTCGTGGAGATTATGAGAACATTGTATGGAGTGTAATGTAATCTGTCGGGGAGTATGCATGTTCGAAGTAACGAAATACAGAGACTATGGAGCTGACACCTTCGATAGGGGTTGATTTATATTCTTATGGTTCTTTTTGTTTCTCCGAACGCACCACTTATTTATTATAGAATTTTTGTATTATTAAAGAAATTTTCCTGAGGTAAGTAACTCGAACAGTTTATTAATAGGACCACTATTATTGGCCGTTAGCATATCAAACCCTTTTAATTAGGATGGCTACGTTCTCTTCTTATTACTGTTTGTTTAATCTGTCAGGTTATCGAATGGTAATGATAATGATTATCACTAAGATTAAACAAGCAGTAATAAGAAAAGAACGTAGGAAATGTGTGCTAACGACCAATATACTGCCCTCGAGAACAGATTGCTGGAGTTGGTGGTTATCTCAGGGTAATTTCTTTAATAATATATAAATACTATAATAAATAAATAATAATGATATCATTAAATTCATAATGATTATTATTACTATTAAGGATTTTCCCATACATGCAGTGCACAATTCAATGCATGGAAAAATTCTGTCTTTTATTCTACTATTTGTTAAGAAGTACTTAACACGCTGGCTGCCACAGTGAGAACTTTCATACCTGGCCAGACATACTATAATATCCCGTTTCAAACACAAATCACGATGACAAAAAATATGTAACAATTCAAATGCAAGGTCTTGGTCTTCTATTTTTTTTACAATATTAAGTCTATTCAATATTTTAATAAAATCGGTAATTATACAATTTAATAAAATTCCATGCTGCACCGACGACCGCCACGGCGGTGAAGGTGTTAAAATTAAAAATAAATAATCGCAGGGCTTCGTGGTCCTGGTAATAGTTCAGTTAAATTGAATTGATTGCTCACGCTAAACGCAGTCAAAATTTGTATCCGTTTTTATGCCACTGACCCCTGTAATTATGAGAAGACGTAATACCTAGTCGTCAGCAACCAGCTATAGCTCACTAAAAGATGTATCATTACGTCAGCGGGTGTGAAAGTGTTAATGTGCCTCTTATGACAGTCAACATGTTAACTAGAATACTATTAACCCTCTCACTGCCAACAGCGCCTATAGGCTTGACATAAATGCTCATCGCGTACTGTCGACGCCCATGGGCGTTCGGTGCAATGGCTCAGTTTGTACGAAAGCAGCTCGGCCGCACGCAGCGTTCGCCTGGTTTCCAAGTAGCCAGCAGTCAAAGGGTTAAATACTTAAACTTCTATTAAATTCAATCGAAACACTTCTTTATCTTACCTAAATGCATAATATGCTGCAACAAAGGACTAGCTAATTCTCCAAATTTTCTATTCATGCCGTGTCGAACACCATAGTACAAATACCGAAAGTATGCACTTCAAGGTCACTTCTCATTTACTCAATCACAGTAAAATGTGGCACGCGTTCAACCCACTTCAACACTTTGACTGCCATGTCACCCATGTATGGATGACACTTATATTCAGTTGTCATTTATCTGAACACGAACAGTATTAGTAAAGTCTTTGAGAAGATCTAACAGAGCCTGTAAGAACTATAAATAATTACTAACAGTGTTAATTAAGAAGAGTATAATTTCAGATTACTTTCGTGCTCTATCGAAGTCCAGAAAATTGTGTATTTTAGACAGCATGGCGGTCAACGTGTTAAAGGACTTATCATTTTCTAAATTGGAATGCTGTTGTACGTTTAAGTCTTATTACTGTTTCAATTACGGTGCATAATCATCGTCAGAATCTGATTTATCGACTTTTGTAGTTCATGGCGGATCAGTCCGAGGCGGCACCTCTCGATTTCTCAATGTTTGTATGTTGCTCTAGGGGAAGTTTCAGGGCTATTTGGTTTGGAAGAGTCTTCTGTTGTCACATGTGATAACATAATTTCAATTACCAAATTTCTTCTTTTTTTTAATTGTCTCTGGAAGCTTCTAGACTGTTCGGTTTAAGCTCAGGTGCTTCAACGTTCAATCAGTGCTTATCATAATCTCGTAGTGACCAAATCGTTTGTTAACACGTTGAATGCCGCGTCGGTCACCAGTGACCGACACCTACAATTTAATTAAATTAAATAATTATTGATTGTCGCAGAATATTGAGTGAACTTCATACTGAAAGAATAACGTAGGAACAGAAGCACATAATGCAATACACAAATCTTTTTTTTCTTTATGGTTTATATGAGAAATAGTCAATTATATCGTGTCCGAGTAGGCATGGCTGTTTTCACTGTGGCGCTCAACGTGTTAATAATAATAATATCTCAACAGTACTTCATTATAATATTCTGACAGTGCTGATAACATGAACGTGAAATAAAACGAATCGTCTATAATAAAAAATTGATAAATAATGTTGAATCTTCTTGTCACTTTCTCAACAAACGCATACGAAAAACAATACAAAATTGTACACTAGGGTACAATGTAAAGAGCTCCTGACAAAATTGAATAGAAGTGACCTTGAGCTGCCCAGTCTCCGCGACGCTACAATAGCAACCAATATGGCCGCCACGCGACACCGTATCGAACACCGATCATGCTCCATCGTCCACAGACCACAAGGTCATTCGATTCCCTGCAACTCGACCGGACGAAGTGACGGTGCGATTAATTATCGCGTCTCGAGGCGGAAAACGGAGGTAGAAAGTTCGGGAATCCTTCCAAGCTTCACCATCGGTAATTCGGATTAGGTCTGACCGCGTTGCTGACCGGCCGTTGCTAGATAGATGCTGAAGAGGGAAACGAGGGACGACAGGGGAGGCAAGACGTAAGAAGTCAAGACGCAAATAGAACTCCCAAGTTAGCCTAACGGGCTTTGCCAGAGAGAAACGAGGAGAAAGGGGCAACTTGGACCAAGCACATGCTTTAACCGTCTCTCCGTTTGCCCATAGCTTTCATCCTCCTTCCTTCTCTATCCTCTCGACACCCTTTAACGTCTCCCTTTCCTCTTCCGTCCTTATCGCCGCGCGTCCTCGTCGATTCTGGATACGAGATCGTTCTGCCGTTCGGACGGGTCGGGATAGAGATGACATTCGTCAGAGGATTCGGCCTCGTGAAGTGGAATAACTCGTTTGGGATCGGACTAGCCTGTTTATCTTGAATCCATCTTATGCTTCTTTGATGTGCGAACGTGATTTCTGGTCGAGGTGTTCGTGATCGATGCACGTTGATCCGGTGGGATTTACGAAGTTTGAAACATTTTGTTTTGACTCGTATTGAAACTATGCAGTTCCCTAAACAGATCAGGTCAACGTAATTGAACTGCTTTTATTCTGATCTGGATGAAAATATTTCTTTAGTGTGAATTTCATATTTTTCTTGCGAGTTTTTAATAGAATATTCATGATTGTATGGGGTGAGTGTGTGTGTAATTATAAGTGTAATTCTGTAAGGTCATGAATAGCTACGAATATTTTTCTTAGAAACTCTAATGACCATGGCAAGACTTAAAATAGTCATACTCGCTGTGCTCTTGATATACGCAGAAAATGAGTCACAAAAGCTTTGTTTAAATAAACAATCTACTTTTTTTAATCGTTATAATAAAGTAATGTACTATTCGTTTATACTTGTATATTTTACTGTGTTAAATAATCCACTATATTGCAAAAGATCAGGATATGGTCAAATTGTTTGGTAATGTTTGAAGATGTTCACATTAGTATGTTTGTGTTGAACTGGACAAGATGTGGGTGTTGATAGCCTTGTACCGTTTAAATGTTCGTTTAATATATTGTAAGTATATTGCAAAACTTGAGGATGTGATCAAAATGTTTGACAGAGATTAATGATGTTTGCACCAGTATGTTTGTTTGTATTGAACTGGAACAATTGTGCACGTTGATAGACTACACCGTAAGTATATTACAAAACTTGAAGTTGCGATCAAAATATTTGACAGAGATTAATGATGTTTGTACCAGTACGTTTGTTTATGTAGAATCGAATAGTTTGTGGATGTTGTTCTACCTGTGTCGTTTACATTTTCCCATACTACATAGTCACTGTATTACAAATCTTCAGAACGTGTCTAACATATTCGATGAAGTTTGAAGATGATTACGTTCGTATGATTATTTGTGTTGATTTAGACAATTATTGCATGCTCATAGATCTGTATTCGTATGACCTGGTTTGACAAACTTTGCTTTGCAGTTCGCCAATCATTCTTAAGAATCGAATACCAGATTTTAAAAAGAATTAGCGAGATTATTAGGATTCACTGTAAGAAACAATTCCCCTGAAGTTCTCATTCCTCGACTAAGCTATCAAAACAAAAATTAATCCTTCGCTCTACTGAATTTAATCTCTAAAATATTAGACTCGAAGAGTTAATACCATACATCTAGTTGCTGACTGTTACTACATACTTTAGAACTTTTCCAACGGAGACTGAACGAGAAGTCTTCATCTCTCGACTAAGCTATCAACAAAAATTAATTCTCACTGTACTCAAACTGATCTCAATAATTTCAGACTCGACGCGTTAGGACTATACAATCGCTGACACGTATTTTAAAATTTATTCTCCAAGGGATATTGAACAAATTCGATGTTGAAATTCCGGAAAAATCCGAAAACTCCACGGTCGAATTAAAGCAACAAATAATGGTCCCCCGACCGCGACATTCGGTGATCTCAGAATTAGTCTGGCGGCCGACAAGCGGAAAGATTGATCGCGAAAAAAGGAGTGGAGCGATCAACGAATCAGCAGGGAGGGCACGTCGTCGCGAGTGCTTTCCTCTCGCACTTTCCTTAATTCAATATTTGCTCTTCGGGGATCCACGTCCCCGCAGCGTCTGTTATGGAGGATACGGCTGCTCGACGACAGCTTTATGAAATCAGCCGAGAGCTTTTTCCATCGACCCTCCGACCGGAGAAAGTCGGGATGCGTCACGACGCGAAAAATCGAACCACCGCACGGACAGACGCTGATTAATTGACGCTTTATCAGAGCAGTACCATTACTTGATCCACCTTCAACGGATGACGAAACGAAAGGAGAAGTCTGGAGGTTCTTTTAAATAACCTCTTCGATTTCGGTTACGATTCCGTTCGCAGATAAATTGAATTGATTCCTGAAATTACAGCACTGACAAGTAATATTTATTTATGTAAGGTTGGAAATTATAAAGTAGCGTTCAAGGATCTGACACGGAAAATACTTACAAATGATTGATAATAGGGTGCTGCAAAATTGAAAGTATGAAGAATATAATAAAGTAGAGAAATTAAATCAAATGACAGAGTGAAATAAAATTAAAAGGAATATTGATTGCGGAAGGCCACTGAACAGTTTCTAATTTAATATAATTTGGTTGATTATAATTTTTCTAGAGAACCAGTGGATAATTAGACGTATTAGAAAAATTCCAATCTTAACTCTAGAGAAATCTGTAGGTGTCTAGAAGATAACGATTAAAATTATTCGAAACAAAAAATTTAAAAATCGCAATGTTTGGTAATCCTGATAATAAATCAATTAAATTAAATTGTTGACAGAAGCTAAACGAACCACCTAAAACAATTTTTCTACCCCTGCAGTAAAAAATTCGACAGACGGACAAAAATTCTAATTCTAATTCCGTAGAAGTCCATGGATGTCCAGAAGATTATGACTGAAGCATTCCAAAGAGAATATTAAAATGTGTGGTGCTAAATGATCCTAATAATAAATCAGTTAAGTCAAATTGGTCACTGAAACTAAACGAATCATCTAAAACAATTTTTTCACGCAAACAGTGCACGATTCAACGCATTAGAAAAATTCTAATTCTAATTCCAAAGAGTTCTATGATATCCTGAAGACTATGAGTAAAGTACTCAAAACATAAAAATTAAAAATCGCAATGCTTGGTGATCCTCAATTAAATTCAATTCATTACTAAAGCTAAACGAACTATCTAAAACAATTTTTTATCCCTGCAGTACACAATTCAAGGCATGGAAAAAATTCCAATTTCAATTCCAAAGAAGTCCATGAATGTCCAAAAGACTATAAGTAAAATATTCAAAACAAAACATTAAAATACACAATGTTTGGTGATCCTCAATTAAATTTAATGTATTACTAAAGCTAGACAAACCATCCAAAACAATTCTACCGCTGCAGTACACAACTAAAGGAACAGAAAAAATTCTAATTTCAATTCCAAAGAAGTCCACGAAAGTCCAGAAGATTACGTCTAAAGTTTTCGAAACAGAGACTTGAAATTCTCGATGCTCGGTGAACCTGAAATGTGATCTGATGACAGGGAATGGATGCGTCGACCCCGTGGAATTCGTGGATCGAGGATTACGGTCGCCGTCTGTTTCGATGCAAAAGGAAAATGAAGGAAGAAAGTCGTGCAAACATTTCACTTTACAGCGTGGGGGCTGCCGCTGGTGCACTGGTTTCCCGCGATCTTTACATCCGCACTTTATATATTTTTATATCGCACCGCCAACCCGACCCAACCGCTGACACAAGGATTTCCCTACCACGTGGCAAACAACCAACAAATAACGCGTTCCCCCAGCCTCTTAATGAATTCTTTTCCCCGGGAAATTTATACAATCGCTTCCTTGAATAGTCACTTCCCCCCTATCGCTGTCACAAACGCGTTTACTATAATCTCTCAGTTAGTCCAGGATTTTATCGAAATAGAATTTGAAACAGAATACCTTAACCCTCACTGAATAGTCACTTTCCCCCTATCGCTGTTATAAACACCTTGACTATAATCATTCACCTAATTCAGGCTTTTATTGAAATAGAATTTCAACAGAATACCTTAACCCTGATTGAATAGTCATTTTCCCCCTATCGCTGTTATAAACACTTTGACTATAATCATTCACCTAATTCAAGCTTATATTGAAATACAATTTCAACAGAATACCTTAACCCTGATTGAATAGTCATTTTCCCCCTATCGCTGTTATAAACGCGTTGACTATAAACCATTCAGCTAGTACAGGGTTTTATGGAAGTAGAATTTGAAAAGAATAGCTACATCCTCATTGAATAGTCATTTTCCCTCCATCGATGCTATAAATGCGTAGCCTATAACCATTCAGCCAGTCCAGGGTTTCATAGAAATAGAATTTGAACAGAATACCTTATTACAGGTGTACCCCACAACAAATTTTTGGACATAACTTCATAACATTTGCAAAATAAAATTATTTGTAATGAGTGTAATGAATAAAACTTGATTTTCAGTGTTGTAATTATTTAATACTTGTTGAAGTCCGAGTCTATTTATGTAAATAAATTTACATGCGTACTCTTTAGTGCAGAAATTTACAAAAAAGAAATAGGGTAATTCTGTACCCCACATTGCCTTTAATGTAAGTTTTACTGACAGTCTTATGAGGGTTAAACAATCTAATTTGTTTAACCTACTAGCTTAAAATAGTCTATGATACTTATTCAACCATTTTCCTTGAGTCATTATGACACATTTCATTACTCTGTAAAAATTAAATGAAATTCATTTTCACAAAAAACAATGTCTATTTGTTTTAATACAGGCTCTTTATTTATAAATGAAAACTACTTCATATTTTTTTAAACGGAGCCGAGTTTCTTAGCTCGGTAATACCTCTCCCTTTCTCTACCCATTTAATTTTCACCAAAAAAAGAAAAATGTTTATTTGTTTTAATACAGGTTCTCTATTTATAAATAAAAACGACTTTATAGTTTTTAAATGGGGCCGATTTTCATGGCTCAATAATACTAACCATTTTCCTTGAGTCATTATGACACATTTCATTAGTCTGTAAAAATTAAATCAAATTAATTTTCACAAAAAAGATTGTCTATTTGTTTTAATACAGGTTCTTTGTTTATAAATAAAAACTACTTCATATCTTTTAAATGGAGCCGAGTTTCTTAGCTCGGTAATACCTCTCCTCTACTATACCCGTTTAAATTTCACAAACAGGAACGTCTATTTGTTTTAATACAGGTTCTTTATTTATAAATAAGAACTACTGTATACATTTTTAAATGGAGCCTTTTTTCTTAGCTCAATAATACCCCTCCTTTACTGTGCCCGTTTCATTCAGATACATTTTGTCGCGATATGTTCACGGCTCCATCTTCCTTCCCCCGTCGAGCAGCGCCGCCATACTCCGTCGTCGCCGGATTTTTATACGGAAAACGACGTAATGGGGTGTAACGAGTGGAGCTGAAAAAAATGTGTCGAGGCACGGTCGACAGGGGAATTTCGCACCCGCGCCATTACGGTGTTATGCGGGTCGTAAGCGACGCAATAATTCTCTGAACGGCCCTGCTGCTCGGTCTAGCAAGCCTTCTTCCTCGTTAGCTGGAACTTTACGGTATCCGTCTGTCGGTGATCGCACGAAATTATCGTTAGGGGAAAAAAGGCGGCGTGATTAATAGAAAGCGACGCGACGGCGAATTACGGGGCCGGGAATTATGGAACGCAGGTGCCGCGAAAGAAATGGAACGGTTCCGATCCGACGATTTCTTTATTCACCGATACACGACGCCGTGAAAACTTCTGGCGGCCAGAAAACTTCGCCCTCCGTTGTGAACAGAGATTGTGAATCTCGAGAATGTATATGCTGAGGAACGATGCTCGAGAATCAGGGTAGCGTGTTATGCGCTCGCATTGCTCGAACATGGAGAAAGAAAGTAATTAAAATTGTTGTTGAGGGGTGCGATGAGGGAATTACTCTGTAGATGAGGGACTATGATGATGAGTAGATCGATGGTTATTATCATTGACATTTTGTACTCTTCCTTTCGTTGTTGAATGCGAGCGCTGGTTGCAGTGGTGTTATATAGTACTTGCACTGGTTTTGGAGTTCATTTTTTTGTGCCAATTAGGATTGAATAGATTAGACATTTCACATTTCTTCAGGTGCAAAAAAATAATGGAAGGAAGTTTGCCAGAGATAGGGCATAATAGTAGTTACTCACATCAGTAGAGAAGATTACACGCTCGTGCCATATCAATTGTATTATTCGTATCTTTAATTGGACACATCTTTATCTTCATCCGGGACAAATTTATTAAATTCGAAAATAAGCATTCTACAGGGTGTTCATCAAAGAATCATAAAAATTTTGCGTTGCTCTGAGTAACGCGCTGCAATCTCGTGCTGTCCCACATGGGACATTAACATTTGTTTATTATTATGACTCTTCTATTTTATTATTAGTTATCGTTCTTAACATCTTACTGTGCCTAATTCATAAATTAAATTGTCTCATAGGTATGTACAGCCTGTACAGTATACATTCAGTATTCACTATAGAAAACACATGTTGTAAATAAACTGTGCAACACCTTGCTCTTTATAGAAAGACAATATAATTTATTTAAGAGGCTAATGAAAAAAAAGAAACATGTGGTCGGTACAAATTCAAAACATAACGAGTCTTTCTAACATGTAGAAACAAAAATAAAGAAGTAAAGACGCCAAGATCTTCTTCCCCACAAGAGACAACCGCCAACGTCCCTAGGGGCCTGTCAGGAATATTCTCCTTAACAATACATGTCTCCGAAACCATGCCATATTCTATGAACACCCTGTATTTATGCTTCTACGGTGCAATAATCTAATACAGTACAATAGAACCTCGATTAACCGAACAGCGGTAAAATTGTCATGTGTGACGCTTGTGCTTAATTTCGTACCACCGTGTATTTTATATTCCAAAATAAAATTATAATATTTACACGAAACATAGCTGAAATGTGAGTAAACTCGTCACTGATTTCAATTCGGATAATCGAGGTTCTACCGTACAGTATAGCAGAATGCCTAAGAGCTCCAAGAGGGCGATACACGTCCAGCCCAAGTATTTGATTTGGCATGGCGGAGGATGGTTCGATTATTCGGTCGGGCGAATTTTCCGGGTCGGGGAAATAGCGGGTCGCGTGTATAACAAGCATCGACAGACGGCGATACAGACTGAGTCGACCCGTTTATCGTGAGTCATTCTCGAAAACGTGGAGTGCTGCCAACCGACAAGAGGGCGGATGAGGTCGGTTGGCACTTCGACCCTCGTAGCAATACATCATTCGAGTCTGGTTTCTAGTTTTAATATCCATCCCTCGCCTACAACTTCGCGGTTCGTCGTTCGCTTATATTTAGCGATCGCTTTTCCACACAATGATTCGCAACCTCGTAAACCGCGATACGAAAATACCGTGGAAAATATTTTCCCGCGGACGCCGCATCCTCGTGACGATTTTCCCTAGCCGTGACGCAATCCTGATCGTCTGAACCCGGCAGAGCTCGTAGCATCGTGCAAGAGAGAAGAGTGTTTGGTACAAAGCGACGAAGCTAGGACTGAGTATGGGATAAGAAGAAAGTTGTATTAACTTTCAGTGTTTCTCGAAATTAACACATTCATGGCCGCTGTTACATATACGGTGACTCATGAAACTGATTACATGATTATGTTATTTAAACATTCTTCTATTTGACACCTTTTCAGGGCATTGTTATCTGAAGGAAGAATATGGTACCTCTAAGAAATAACATTTGAAATCCGCTTCAAAAATTTGTTGTTGATCGGCGGAACTGGAATTAAGGGTACAAAGTAATTATGAAAATATTTGAACGATTCCGTGAGTCACTGTACGTGATTTAATTCATTCGAATGATATACGTGCAATACAAATAAATGAGCGTAGAGGCCACTGAAAAAGAATAAATAAATAACCGAATATTTATAAAATTACAATTGTACGCTAATCAATATAAAACGAATAAGAGACTTTTGACATTTTATTGGCATAATAGCTGCGTGTGCCCGGCGTTGCTCGGGCCTTTGAGGGGGTGGGCTTTAGGTGAATAAACAAAATTTTGACGATTCTTCAAATTCTCACCAAGTTCAAATTTCACTTTACACATTCACTTCCCGTTTTTTAAACTAATACTTCCACAATAAATCGTAAAACTACCTAGACATTTTTCATTTCTTTAAAAGGTCATAGTTATTTATTTTTTATTTTATTTTTAAGGGGGAGTATGTGAAGAATCAATTTTCCTTACATATTCCCCCTCAAAATTATTCAAAATCATTGAGCTACTGCACAAAAAATTACTCGGGCCACAGTTAAGAGGGGGTGGACTTTAGGGGTGGCTGGGGAGTGGGGACACCACAGTATTTTTTCTAGGGTATCGAAGATTCATGCCAAATTTGGTGCGGATACGTTGAACGGTACAGAACCCTTTGCCTAACAAGCATACAAATTTTGACTTTTATACATGGAGAGATTATAGCGTGTCTGGCCAGGTATGGGAGTTTCCACTGTGGTAGTCACCGTTAAAACAATTTTATTAAACATTTTCTCGCGGAATTCCTAGTTGGTATTTTGGTATTAGGAGTTGGTATTTGTTGTATAACTTCGCGGATTTTTATTAAAATTTGTCGACAGAGCTCCACTCCGTAGATTATGAGTTAAAGATTATTCATTTGCAACAATTTTGTTTGTAGATGCGTAGTTCAACGGGAATCGTATTCACCAAATGTACGCGCGCATTGCGCAAGGACTCACTATAACGTTTTATATTTTAATTAATTTTTAATATTCTGTCAATCTTCTTCTTTTAAAATACGTGATATGTCACCATTAAGGAATTGTAAAAGGGGCGAAAGTTTTGAGTTATTACTCGCTCTTCGATCCAATCCAAAAGAAACCGTTCATTTTAACCGTCCGATACCCATGTACCCTCCTAACACTCCGTGCCGCGTGGGTCGTATGCGCCCCACGCACCAAATTCGATTATTCTAAATAAACGGTAACATTCTTTATATCCCAATTAAAACGAACGCCACGATAATAGTACCGAATGAATGGTACATCATAAGACGATTCAATGTTTGTGTTTTCAACGTTATGTATTTATAGAAACTTATTTTCACGCGTCTGACTAGTTATGGAATTTTTCACTGTGGCATGGAACGTGTTAAACAGTCTCCACAATGAAAAATAACCAGAGAAATCGATTTCGCTCGAAAATTCTTTCTTTCTGCCCACCTGTTCGCTGCCTTTTCTCGAGGAGAGAGCGCAGAGCTCGTCAGGATGATCGATCGATCGACATTTCGGCTGCGGAGCGTGTCGGAGCGGCTTCGTCGTGACGGCCCGCGCACGGCGCACCCCGGAAGTCGGGTCGCGGAGTCGTTTCATGGTTTCCTCGTTGCTTGCGTAAACGTTCGGCCGTGTTCGTAAAGCTATCTCCGCGTTGTTTTTACTTGCTCGCGAAAATGGCGGGAAACGCGGGAGCGAGCGTCGCGTTCGAAAACATAAAGTCACGGATTTATGCTGGCCGGCATCACGCGTATATATAGACCGCGGTTACGGGACGTTCAATTCCTTCGATCTATTTCTAAACATCTTTTCCCGGCTTTTGTCTCCACCCCCTCCCCCTCCCCGTCCAGCCTTTGTTTTCCGCCGAGAGCGACGCGGCTCCTGTGGAAATTTATTCATTCACCTTGTCGCTCAGATTAGCGACGTCAAAGACTGCCATAAAGTTTATAGCCAGCCTAAAACCTAAAACTGATTTAGCGGGCGAGTTTCCGCGCATCTGGTGAGCGTGTCGCCAATATTCGAGAATATACGCTTCCAACAATAGCTTGGACAGACGGACGAGGAACAAAAGGCACCCTCGCGCAGCCCAAGAAGGTTCGACCAGGAGGAATCGCAGGTGCAGCGTCGCGACGCCCCCTTCTTTTCACCGCAGTGCAGCATCTTCGAGAATATTGGCACGTATCGCCAGCCAATCAGGGATAAACAAATTGTTTGTACAAACTCCGCCTACCACAACAGAACATGTATATATTGGTACATAAATCGTAGAAGACACTGACGCACATGTACATTCATACTCACGCGTCAGACTCACGCTCGCGCACTCGCGTATACTGGACTCACAAAGTCACATATATTATCATTTACAGATTTACTCATATTTTACGTATATGCACAAGAAAACAGTTGCAAAGTATGTTCGGTGCGAGAAACAACAAATTATAAGACTGGGCAACTCATGACAGAAGTTGAACAGCCAACGTAATTAGGGGAAGTTAGTATTCGTTCGATCTATCCGAATCAGTACAGCAACAGTGCGTTATCTGGATATCAGCAAGCTGATTTACAGACAGAATAATTTTATTGTGTACGTGTAAGAGTATTTGCACCGGTGGCCCACCTATGAATTTTCATTTCATCAAATAACTGATAACCCCTGTGGAGTTTTGACTCACATTTATGTTACAATTGCAGTATAAAATATGATCTACATCATCAAATAGATAAATATTTATATATTCAATGATTTATGTTAAGAATAGGCTATTTTCTCTCGTCTGACTCGTTATGGGATTTTCTACTGCGGTTGTCAACATGTTAAAGAATGTACTGGTTTGCTCAGAAAATACTGTCAGGTTATACTGTAGAAAATGTTCAATAATCTTTTATAATACTTTTAAAAGGTACAAATAAGGTGTCTGTCGGATGAAAGTCACTTGCAGAATACCACGATTACAGATGATTCATAAATGAATTACTTTTAGCCCCTCTCGCTTCGAATTATATTCAGCTCCTGTTTGACGACCGATTACCTTGGCCGAAGAAGTCTAAGCTATATAAAAATACTAATAAAAGTTCTTTTTATAAGATAATAATAACTCCGCTTAGAAAGGGTGACACAATCTGTAAATATTGTTAATCCAATTATAAATCTGAATGGGCCTGAGAAGGTACGCATAGATCGCTCGGGACCAACATGCGTGCATCGTTTATCTCTGGGATGCAAGTTCGTACCCCAAGAGGTTAATAATAACAAACAGACTGTCCGTTAAAAAAATCCGATAAAATGTTCATATCAAGAGTTCTACTACCTACCGAGGAGTATTAAAACCCATCCAATAAACAAAACGAAAAAGGTGGTTTCGAGGGAAACGGGTAAAAAGAGCGAAACTGTTGACTTCGAGAAAGAAGCACGAAACTTCGGGCCGGAGCTGCCGACTTCGCTGTTAACCGACTTCGCGGCTTAAGTTACGAGCGCAAAATTGAATCCACCGCGAGGACGCACGATAAGAAGAGAAAAAACGCTTTCGTCCGGTCGAAAGACGAAAGGACGAGCTCGTTCACGGTGCTTTCGCAACGGCTCTCGGCTTTTTTACAAAGTCCCGTCAAAGATAATGTCTTAACTGACCGCTCGGCCGTTCGCGCATCGATCCGAAACGAGTTTAAGTAGCCAGCAAAGTCGTTTACACCTTCCACCAAAAAGCCGTTTGTCTCGAGGGCGTCCGCTGATTACCGTCATCTCTTTCTATACGCGAGACATTTGCATACGCGATCCTTTCTCCCTTTTTTCCGATTCCGATCTGGCCGTTGAGTAACCTCGGCTAAGGCCCCGTTCACACTACTGAGCTGGTTGGGTGACTTTCATGAGGAAAGCAAAAGATAGCCACGTGGCCTGAAGTGTCCTGTTTTACGTTAGGGTGGTGTTGTAGAAAGAGATGTTAACATCGGGTTAGGTACAATGTGGGAATATTGGGACCAAACAAATTTTATGTTGAAACTGGACCGACTCAACGTTAGCTGGTTTAGATTAATCTAAACAGACTCAAATGAACCGTTGAAAGTATAAGTGGATTTAGTGAGATTCAACTAAAGAGAACACAATCCAAGTCAACATTAGGCAGCACAGCCCAGACTCGTTCAATTTAATTCAAGTGAACCTAATTTGAGTGATCGGTCCAACTCATAATCAGTGTAACTCAACTGTACCTTAGCAGATATGACCAACTGCAACCCAATTCAATTCAACTATCTAACGAAATCTAACTTAACATTAGGCAGAACAACTTAACCTAACGAACTGTAATCTAATCTAATTCAACTTAACTTGCATAATCAGTTCAACGCAATGGAATCCAAGTGAATCTTAGAAAGTATAGTTCAAACTAACTTAATCCAATTCAACAGTAGGCCGCAGAACCTGCTATCATTGTACATATGTTTATAAATATTAGCATGTAAAAGTGACTCCTTATGTTAGTTCTTTACAGCGTTTCCGTGTGATAAGGGTGAATAAAAGAAAAATAATAATGTACTCCGCAGTCCACAAGTCTGAACACATTGATCGTCTCTTGCTCTTTTATTTGTTCAAAATAATAATTTTAACACTGTCCCTGTGTTATATTGTTCGGTGTTTTAAAATTCTTAACTCATATTAATGTCTATGAATTATTTTACGTGTTCACTTATATCACTATACGAGCCTCTTTTTGACAGCTTCTTTATGACAGGTGAAATTTATCAACCCCATGGAACAAAAAGTAGAGAAAACTGACAATGTATTGCTCCACTGTCGCTCAGACAGCAAAATTGAGAATTTTCCAAAAAGCACAGTTTATCGGTTTGCCTTTGAGACATTTATAGGTAGATCTGAATTAAGCAATTGTACAGGACGTTTAAAAAGAAAGGTATTCAGAACTTACACGGTAGAACGTACCCTTCAAACTGACTATAAACGTCTAATAAAAATGAGTAGAAAAATAAATATCCTCATAGCTGTAAACAATCCTATGCTGAAAAATTTCAGAAAATAGTTCATAAATCGAACAATATTGATTTTTCGACCTATGTACACTACACATGCTTTGTTCTGTTTATTCAATCTTCCCTACTTTATAATTCCTAAATACTTCTCGGCTCTGTAATAACATTCTCTCGAATTCTTTTGAGTTTAGAAGACAGTGAACCTGTAACACACTCTCCCATAACACAGACCTTCTAAGAAAGTATTTATGGCTCTTTTGCAACAGCAACAACCTTCAAATAACATTATTCAAACTTCTCGTATCGTCTAAAGATCATTTTGACGACACGCTAACGAATTGTTCAAGAATTTTGAAGGAAATGGTTGCTATTATTTATATTTATATTTTGCACAGTGGCCAGTCAAAGAGATAAACCCCTTGCATCATCAAGCTAACATATAATTATCAGTTCGGATTCTTGACACACGAAAATATCCAAAAATTTCTTTCATTTCTCCATAATCCTCCACACTTGATACAGTCAGTCCCATAAGTATTCGAACCCTCACTGTCTATAAAAGAAATATGTTCAAACTGAGCGATGCATCTGAGATTTTCCAATAAATCTTTTACTACGATTTTACACAAGTATAAGGTTTATTCCGTCCAAACTTCAGCCAAATTTAGCAATTAATAACAAAAATATTCCGTTTATAGAATTATAAATTTCTTTTATTCGCAGTAAGGGTACGAACACTTGTGGAACCGACTGTATGTACAACATCCATCGACGAACCGCGGTGTGAATGGGTCTTAAAGCAGCAATCTCGATACCCGGCAGCGATGGGGCCCACCGATCGATAAAAACTCGCACGGCCGACTCGATCGGGGGGTAAATATTAAATTTCACCCGTCGAATAATTGCGATAAACGTCGGATTCGTTAAAATTCGCTCGCGATCACGTCGGCCGAAAGAAACGCGGAAAGAAATGATTACGGCCGCTTTCGTGGCACCTAACAGCGTTTCGCTTGAACCCGTTTCATCAACGGTCCCATCGGTAATACTCGATGATGCGTTTTATCGTCGGTGGACCGCTCCGCACCGGTCCGACGGCCGAAAAAAAAAGCGCAATTGTAAACGTCAGCTGCGCGGATGATCGCGCGATCGTTAATTTTATTACCCGTGTCCCCTTTGACGAAAGTGTGCTGAATTCTCGAGGAACGTCGAATGTCCCTTCAGGACCATAAATCGCCCCCTTTACTTCGGGACGCGTACGCGGGAGATTGGCCGCGGTAACGAGGGTTAACGCTAACGATTCAACTGCGTCTTCGACCTAATTTCGAGAAACTTCGATGCACGATGTTGAGTGGTAATTAATAATTTATTGTGCAGGCGGGATTTTTGTATCTGCAATCGTCTCGATTCATGATTGCGACGCTATAATAGAAAAAAAGGAGCACAAACGATACAGGAGTGGTCGAAGGTTTCAGACCACAAGGTTTGTGATGGATATTTTATACTCTTTAGTGTAAATTTTCAAGCAATTCAATTGTATTCGAGTTTCGAATTTCTTCGATTATTATTCGAAGCCAAAAATTCTTGACAGTCTTGAGTCTTGAAATATTTTTGAAATTCTTGAAAGTTTTGGAAGTCTTGAAAGTCTTCAAATGTTACTAATTCTTGAAAATGAAAAACATACGACAGTATCCACATTTTAAATCTTAATTAAAATTATTCTGCGTGTTATGTAATCACATTAGACATTACAGGAAAGTTATTCAGACGCTATGATAATTTTATTATTGTACGACAAGACTTTCGAGACTTTTAGAATATTCAGGAGTTTCAACACTCTATAAATTTATACACTTTCAAAATTGTTAGAATTTGCAAGACCTCCAGAGTTCGAATAAAATTCGAAATGATCGCCATACGTACATATTCGAAGCGATTCGAATATAAACTACACAAGGCATTTCAGAATTTGTGTTATTATTTAACTAGTATTACTTAGTAAAAACATGTTCGTTTCTTGTTGATTCCTGTATATTTTCATAATTAGATTATATCTGACTAATGTGCGAAAATGTTAGCCTTTATTGTAATTTATTAATGGAAAATGTTAATAAACTTTAGCAGCACTAGAAGTTGCAGACATAGAGGGTGGACCGCTAAAAGAGGCCACCCAATTATCTTTTCCAGCTCTTCAAGGATGATCTTGAAAGAAACAGAAAAAATGGCATTTATAAGAAAATTTTTCTTCTACCTTATTCAACCTTTGAAACCACTTAAATTACATATGAAAATTCTCTCGTACCATAGTTCGAGAAGATAACCCGTATTTTGTAAACGGACTATGAGTTCCAGAGGTATCAATATTTTCTACCTATTTTCAGCCAATTTTTGCAACCTATCTACTCTCCCGCTGAACAATTCCCACAGTTTCGATGATAACAATCTACAAAAATTCATAAATATAGTATAAATGTATCTCAATAAATCAACAAAGTTTCACAAAGATAAGTTCTTCACTTTTCTCAATAAAAATTCCCCAAACATACCCTCAAAATAAGAAAGAAAAATACCCCCTCAAATGTACATTTCTCTTTAATATATTTGGATGTATTAAATCGCACGAACGCCCAGGGTCTAGGTATAACCGCCATTTATCACACGCTGCACGAAAAAAACTGTATCACATCCTGTGTAAAAACAAAAAAGCGGGCATTACGAAGTCGATGTGCAGGAGGAACGAAGAGAGCCGAGAGGCCAGTCGAAATCATGGTGCTCATTAAAATCTGGTTCGTCGGTTTTCTGTATACACGGGCGCACGTAAATATAGACGGATATTATAGTCTGGGCCGCGTTTATACGCGGCAATCGAATATCTTTGCGGCAAGAAACGAACCTTTAACGTCTTAACTGCGAGCCCGAAACAGGTTTACCTGGGACTTTTGCACCTTCCACGAAAAGAGCCAACAAAATGATCGCTATACGACCGTGCAATAGGCTACTATCGACACTTCGACCGTCACCGATATCGAACCCTAACGGAATTCCTTTCGAACCGAAATGGTCCCGTAAATAACGCTGGCCTTGATAATCGCGACCTCGACGGCTCGAACACCGTTTCGATTTCTCGGTGCACCGATCGATTGTTATCGAACGCCAACGGGAAAATATTAACGGTAGCTGAATCGATCCGAGATTCCAGATGTTTCGTCCTTTATCCGCTATCTCGAATCGAGTATGATATTTAAAATAGAAATCTGTGGGCATTCGAAGCATAGTACATTTCGAAAACCCTTGAAGAGAATTTTGGGAGTTGTTCAAAGTGAACAATTATTAAAATGCTCGTGAGTCGCTGTTTCGAGCACGCACTGACAATGAGTACTAAATGTACAGAACTATAATACGATCCATTTGCTGTCAATTTGCAATAGAAACCCCCTGGTGAGCTGTTATCAGACATATCTGTCCTAACTTAACGCAACCTGACGCAAACATTGGGCTGGAACTACCATTTTGCGTCATACCACTCTGTGCTTCTGATATAAGATTACGACAATAAATTTCTGTACATTTAATGGACAAAATAAGTTTATTTTCTACGTTTTATATTATTGATTATCGTGTTACGAAAGCTATGGTAGCTTAAGTTAAGTCACTGGGTGTCCACGGTCTGATCACGCGTAAATCATACGGTTGACAATGTGCTAAGACTATTCTAACGACGACATGCTACGGAACCGTTACTGAAATTCCTTTGTTATGGTTTCACGTCAAGAATATCTGGTAACGTAATCCTGTTTTGACAATCTTCTGAAAGATGAAGCAGCAATTTTTTAAGAATTTTTGTATTGCAGAGGAGTATAGCATACGCGTGTATAGCATACAGGCCAGAATCTGTGTCATCGGAATGACTTGTTTACTAGAATGCGCTAGAATTCACTTGGATGCGCTAGAATTCGTTTGAATGCGCTAGAATTTAGTGCAATATGCTACAATTTACTAGAATATGCTGCGATTTAGTAGAATGAAGTAGAGCTTACTACAATTTACTGGAATTAGCCAGAATGTACTGGACTTCACTAGTATATGCTAGAATTCACTCGAATGCTCTAAAATTCACTCGAATGCTCTAAAATTTAGCAGAAGAAACTAGAATTTGCTAGAACGTACTCAAATTCATTAGAATTAACTAGAACTCACTACAATTTACTGGAATTACCTACAATGTACTGAATTCAATAGAATACGCTATAGTTGATTCGGATGCGCTAGAATTCATTAGCATGTGCTAGAATTCACTAAAATTGAGTAGATTTCACTAGAACGTACTTAAATTCATTAGAATAAACTAGAACTACTAACAATTTATTAGAATTCGCTAGAATGTACCGAAATTCACAAGAATTCACTGCGAGTGGCTAATTAGTAGATTTAAAAGAATCGACTCGCTTCTTTAAAGTATATTGATTGTAAAGTACAGAATGTATCACAAAATGGTAACAACTTCATTATTGTTAAGAATTTGAATGCGAAACTCTGCAAGAAAATTCTACAAAGATTATATTATACTTTCAAACAATAACATTTTGAACAAATCGATGGTTTCTCTCTCACCAGGTGCATTTCCCTTTAAATCTGCATTCATCACGTACCTATAATTTGCAATTTAATAGCTGCATGAACGTTCAGGGGCTAGGTACGACCGTGATCTCACCCTCGATACTCTCGAATCGATTGCGCTAACCTTGGGTGACTTCGAAGTTTGGTAACAGGGTCACTCGGTCGACGAGTCAGAGTTCACAGATCGGCGCGTTTCACGATTTTCCACGGGCGTGTCCAGATCGAATAAAATCGATCTCGAGCGGTCGACTATGACTCAAGGTTGATTTGGCGCTCGTACATGTACCGGGTGACGAAAGAGAAGGCGGTCCGGCGGCGGCGGCGGCGGCGTTTAAAGGCAAAAAAGGGGCAGAAAGATTTGCGACGACCGCTTTACATAGCGTTTGCCAACGTCTGGCCATGCCGGGAATGGCAGAGGGGAGTTCTCAGCCTTTATACCGTCTAATACTTTGGACGGAAATATCCGTAATGCAAGGACAGGCCGCGGAGTCTAGCGAACGCGAAAACGGCCGATTCGCATTACCCTATGAAGCTTTTCAAGCTCTGCAAACGTCCTGAGAACACTCACACGGTTTACTCTATTTTTCATTCTTTTTGTAGCTGAACAATTTTTTTAAGTACAACAGAACCAAGACGAATTAATAGGGAGACATAATTGTTCGAATAAGACGAAAGTCGGATGATAGAATGTTCACTTTCTCCATGGGCATCATCTTAAGCTCCTTAGAACACTCCTGCAGTTTACTCTATTTTCTATTATTTTTGGAACTGAAGAATTTTTTATCTACAGTAGAACCATCAATACTTGAGTTAATAGGGGGCCATAATTGTTCGAGTAAATAAAAATTCGGATGATGAAATGTTTACTTTCCACAAGTTGATTATTCTAATCGTCTTGAGAACACTCATACAGTTTTCTCTTTTGAACTGAAGAATTTTTTACGTGCAGTAGAACCACCAATATTCAAATTAACAGGGAGATATTATTCGGATAATGGAATGTTCACTTTCCTCATGTTGATCATTCTAATCATCCCGAGTACACTCATACAGTTCACCCTATTTTCCATTACTTTCGGAACTGAACAATTTTTACATACAGTAGAGCCTCCATACTTCAATTAATAGGGAAACATTCAAACATTCAAATGTATTTTATATAATATTATTGTAGAGTCTTGTAGCGGTCTATTTTTGTAAGGAGAATCGTTGCTCTTGAGCGAGCAAACATGGGTCCTATTTCCAAACATTCGGATGAAAAAAGATTCGGTTGATAGAATATTCACTTTCCTCATGCTGATCATTCTATTCATCCTGAGCACGCACAAACAAAATTCTAAGAAAATTATACAATGTTTTCAAATAATAACATTTGGAAAATGTCGATTGCTTCCACCTCACCTAAAAATACTTCCCTTTAGGGGAACTTCTTGTTTTCTGGCCTATTTTGAGGGTATACTTTAGTATTTTTTGTTAAAAAAATTAAGCAACTTACCGGTTTCCTTCACTTTTCATTATTGTTGAAACTGAAGAATTTTTATAATAGAACCTCCAATACCCGACTCAATAAGAAGACATACCTAATTGTTCGGATGATGGAACGTTCACCTTCCTCGTCTCTTCACAATTACGAATCAAGAACATTCCGTTAAAATAATTTACATCATCATCCTCTACCGGTACGTCCTCGAAGAATTAAATTATCGCGCCACAACGGACGTATCGGAATAGGACAAATCGATCCAGGATCCACGCCGCATTTATCATCGATCTTGAACTTGAGCATACATCGTTAGCGGAAGTTTCTGGCTACACGTGGCGATCGTAGGCGAACGGTGAATCAAGTGGAGAATATTTTCGAACGTAACAGGCGCACGGTATCGTGGGATGCCGTGTGCTCCGTCCTCGATGTCGATCAATTTATTGTTATAATGATGAACCGCCTTCTGCATACAGGAATCTGTTTCAGATTAAATTTACGACGTATTCACCGAGACTCTGCTAATTTTAAGAAGCATCTGTACCGTTAGGAATCTCCTTTATCGCTCTGAAATGCTTGCACAGCATTTTTTGAAACGAGGGACGCACGTGCATTTTGGAAACGTCAGCATTCGGAGAGCACAAGGTGCGTGCGTCTTATTATCACGTTCCTTTGTTATTCTCACGCACGAAAAGGCACTCACCGATGCCCCGCAGAGGCATTAAATTAATTATTCATAGTGCTATGCACATGATAGTGTTACTATGAAAACTAATTTAGGATTATGATTTTTAGATTAATTTAGGGTTTAATTTAGAAATTATGATAGTGTTACTATGAAAACTAATTTAGGATTATGATTTTTAAATTAATTTAGGGTTTAATTTAGAAATTATGATAGTGTTACTATGAAAACTAATTTAGGATTATGATTTTTAAATTAATTTAGGGTTTAATTTAGAAATTATGATAGTGTTACTATGAAAACTAATTTAGGTCGACGAGATGATAAACAGATTTCATGTTTACGGAGGCTCAGGAAGATCGGATCAGAGAAACGACGAAGACAGACAAAGTTACAAAGGACACAGTCGGGCACAAAATGTGCATCTACACTCGAATATTGCAACCAGGTATTTTGTATCGCTATGTTGCAGCGTTGGGACACACAAATCGTCGTATACACTCATACTCACACCGGAGAACATGACGCCTAATTCCATCAGATCGTCTTAGACAAAACAGTCCGGCACACGCTCGCACACGAGGCGCCTGACTCCATCAAATCATCTTAGACAACACACTCCTGCACTCGTGCACACACGTTCAAGCGGCTTGTATTCCAACGCAGCGTGTATTCGCGTTTTCACGCGAAAATCCATTCTGGCACGTTCGATAAACGGCGCCGCGTGGGTGAAATGTCGAACGGTCGCGTTTTCGCGCGATTACTCGAAACTCTCGTGACGTCCGAGGCGAACCGTAAATGCGCTCGCTGTTTATGCCAACTCGTAACACGGTCTCGATGCACCGGACGATATGCTAACTCTTACGATCGCGATCTCGACCGGCTAAAACGTAATGTTGCGCTCAGGTAACTGTTATGGGGTTTTTGACGCAACCGATTTCATTTAACGTGGAGCATTCCTCGAGAGTAACCAGCGTAATTAAGAGCTCGTAGAGTTTACGACTAGGGCAGTGTTTCCCAACGCGGGGCGTACACAGGGGGGTAAGTTTGAATATTTCAGGGGCAATTAGAAAATTATGTTGCATTCGTCACTTTCGTCATCGATACAGTCGAAAGAATCGCCATTGTTTCTTATGCTAGCAGGCGTTTTTTTTATCTGACGTACCTATTTACAGTCAGTCCCATAAGTACTCGTACCCTCACTGTCTATAGAAGAAATTTGTTCAAACTAACAATAAGTGATGCGTCAGAGGTTTTCCAATAAATCGTTTACTATAGATTTGCACAGTATAAAGTTTACTCGGTTCAAATTTTAACCAAATTTAGCAATTAATAACAAAATGTTTCGTTTGTAGAATTTTAAATTTCTTTTATAAACAGCAATGACATGAATAATTATGGGACTGACTATATATTATACTTTTTTAGAACTTGGTTGACCATTATGCCAGAGGGGCATCAAAATCTTTGAGACGTTGAGGTGGAGCATGGTACGAAAAAGTTTGGGAAATACTGGACTAGAGCTTATGATACGGACATAATTATACGATATTTTTGAGATTTTGGAACTCTCCAAATATTTAATAGTCTAAAGCAGAGGTGGCCATCCGGAGCGAGGCCTGGGTCCAACCTACCCCCACTCTGCGACCACTCCCCTCATATTGTTTTTATTTATTTAAGGAAGATTTCAATCTGCACGTATAACGACAGAACTGAATTTTGTTTTCAATTTTTCTACGGAAATTTAAATTCATGGGATCATGGGAGGGATCAATAATCAACAATGTTGTAATTGAGATGCAGTTTTCCTGGAAAACTATCATGATGTCGTTTAATTAACATCACACTCGAACCTTGTACTTATCGACACTCCATTCAGCTGACTCGATAATTTTTCATTTCTCAATAAATGCGATGATACCACTCGGCTGAAATTAGCTTGAAATTATCTGTCTTAAAAGAATAGTATTCACCTGATTTTTATTCAGTTTTAAGTATAAACGACAGGTGCTCCTAGACAGAGAATGATCCAATTAACAGGTTAATACTGCGATTTGGGAACTGCAGCTAATGACTGCACATCACGACATTGTTTTCAAAAATTTTGGTCAGAATATAGGAAACTTTGAAGTAAGTCGCGAGGTTAATTCACAGGAGCAATAGATGATGATCAAGTGTAAAATCTAATTGAATCTAATACACGTTGAAGCTATATGTACCAGCACAGAGAAATTACAATTACGATCCTTCCTCTTATTTTTAAGGACATTCATAAACCTGAATTTACTACGAATTGTTTAAAGAACAATTTTATCATCAATATAAAGTGTCCGGAGACTTTTGCACGCCACTGTATTTCATTCTTATTTCACTAGAACGACACCGACACCTTGCCAAAAATTAGAGGATGATACGCTTAAATTGTTTACTGCTTATTAAAGTGTCGGATACTATGAAAATTTCAAGTACTATTCACACTAAATCATCAAATAAGAATGACACAATATTAATTACTGATGACTGAAAGACTGTAAAAATTATACAACATTCTAAGTTTCAAAAATTCTTTTGAACAGATGCACACTTCCCTCCAAGCTACATGTCTCAAGATAATAGCAACAATTATATACTTTGTTCGAGAATCAGCTTGTCGCACGTCTAACCGACAGAACGATCCTGGCACCCATATTTAGTTGTTTATTTGGATACCTGTCATGGTCGAACAGGAGCGACACGTTCACGTGATCGTGCACGCTTTCTGCACGAGCGTAATTATAGAAGTCTGAACGACGAATTAAATCGTCACGTTTTTGACCGATGAGATAGCTCGCTTCCTGGTGTCTCACCCGTTTGGCACAGATCGCTATCGTTCGCCTGCGACAGTATAATACAAATAACGTCTTCACGCGATGTCGAACTTTGTTAACACATTTCAGTGTCACTTTAAATCAGCAAAAATTTTCAACCAAAACTATGATAATAGGTGCGAGAGCTTTTCGGGCGTGAGCCGTGTCCTTGCGGAGTTATGTTCTGACGTTTCGCCAGCATGGCACTTAGGCGAATAACTAGCTTCATCAGGGTCTAAAGACGCGCCACAGTGACGTGCGTGTGCAGAGTTTCTCTATTTATGAACGGTGTTCACATTTCGGTTCATTGATCACCAACCACAGATGTTAATTAGTCGAGTGATCAATTAAGAAATGGGAGGAAAGCGCTAAGGATGGCATGAAGTTGATATCCAGTGACCCTATTGATGTTGTTAGGATGTTTTTGAATCTCAAGTGTTTCTCTATATTTTATAAAACTGTTGACTTTTATGCTTCCTCTGAAACTCTGCATAAGAAGAGATAGCCTCACGGGCAGATTTTTTAACAAAGTGATGCATTGAAAACCAGCCACGAAAATAAATTTTTATTTGAAAAGAAAAGTCTCAAAATGGGTTTAAAAAAAACTCATGTGGAGGATGGCGATGGGGAGGATTCCTATCGGGAGAATAGTGATGGACAGAATGAGGAGGATTTGGACCAGGACGATGGGGAGGATTGGAACCAGGAGGATGGGGAGGATTGGAACCAGGAGGATGGGGAGGATTGGAACCAGGAGGATGGGGAGGATTGGGATCAGGAGGATGGGGATTGGCAGAAAGAGGAGGACTGGGATCAGGAGGATGGGGATGGGCAGGAAGAGGAGGACTGGGTTCAGGAGGATTGGGAGGATTCAGACCAGGAGGATGAGGAGGATGGAGATGGGGTTAGGGTGGATTGAAATGACATTAGAAAGTATTGGGACCAGCAGGATCGGAACAGGGATGGCGAAATGGTGGATTGGGATGGAGTTGAAGAGAACTGAGACCAGGGGAATAGAGATGGGGATAAGGAGGACTGGAGTTAGCTGAGCGGAAATTCGACCTCACATTTTTATGGATTCACCTGTACACGGAAAATAACAGCCTAACCGGTGTACATGGTTCAAAAACCAAGTCCAACCACGAAGCTCTGTTCAAACTCTCCTCAATAAATCTGAAGCAACATAAACCAACAACAACCCTTGGTACAATTTTAATCTAATTCAACTTACAAACCAGTTCCACACGGTATAACATTTGTGTGCTACAACCGCGATGTCTTCCAATCAACGCGAAGATCACGGCGGGCAACGAAAATGTAGCCCAGAGCTGACAGCCAAAAAACGCTGAACCGTGTCAAGAGTATCCAGCAGAACAAGGTTACGACAATGTTGCAACCAGACATTGGTTTTGCGTGAACGTCCATCACCGGTTCAAGCCACCCACGTGCGTCAGTTTCGCTCGAGATCCCATGAAAAACGGCAAATTGTTTTGGATCGCATAAACTCGGTCGCGGGGCCGGGTGATTAATGCACGAACGCTTATTCAATTTCACGCACAGACGGTGCATTATTAATCAGCGGGAAAACAGTAAACTCCACGGTGTACTCGCCGCTCGTGGATTCGTCGCGGCTCCTTCGTTTCGGCTACTAAAATTACGAACGGCGACAGCTTAATGCCCGGAATTTGTCAAAATCCTCCCCGGTAACGTCCTTTTAATCGTTCGGGATATACTTGCGACAAACGATAGTTTTTCCTGCCTTCATCCTCGTTATGAATTGTGCGTCCCGGTGATTTATCTCGGCGGGAGAAAATCGATTAGAAACGTTGCCACGCAGGGCACAACGGCTCTCGTAGATAAAATTCAACAGATCTTTACGTGTTTGCACCAGGTGTTTGCCGCCACAACACACATTAACCCTTTCCACTCGAAGTCTTCTACATTCAATATATACAACTCAGGAATGCGAGTGTAATTAATAGACTGCGGATGTTTATGCAATTTCAGATATCTAAATTGTTGCATTATGGACATTAAATAATTTAATTTAAGGAAAATAGAACGTACATATTTTCAACATTTCAAGGAGCAAATGCAGTCTTGTTCAAGATGTACTTATTTATCTGCATTCTCATGGGAAGTATGGGAACCTATACATATATATTTGCATAAACATCCGCAGTCTAGTGATTAAGTTTGACTTCAGGGTTTGTTTTAATCTGAATACCATTGATTTAGTAGTTGGATGCTTCTGAAAAGTGTACAATGTATGCATGGAATAAAACATAATTTTAAGTTATTTATTTTAAGAGTGGGTAATTTGAAATATAAATATTATGACGCCTCTATGTCGCCACTCGAGTACAAAGGGTTAAACTGATAACTATTTATTTGTATCTATATAAAATAATTTACAGGATTCTGACGTCTCGATGAGGGTGCTTCTATCACAAGCTGTCGATCGAAGACATCCTTAAATCAATAACTTCGGCTATTCTTTGACACTTTGACTACCATGTCACCCATATATGGGTGACACTCAAATTCAGTTGTTATTTATCTGAACACGACTACCATTAGTAAAATATTTAAGAAGATCCAACAGAGCCAGCAAGAACTATAAAAATTACTAACATTATTAATGAAGAAGTGTATAATTTTAAATTACTTCCATATTATATCGAAATCTAGAAAGATGCGTCGTTTTTAGCTCACCCAGTATGCCAGTCAATGTGTTAAAGCGGTCTACACATAGCGAAACACCTTGCGATGCACGCATCGACTTCTGTGTAGGTATCATGATGCAGATTGCAATACGTGTACTCTGTGGAAGGAGTACCCTTTGAGCTGCCATCCCCATAGTCATTGCACAGAGGAAAAGTGCATAAACCTACCCCTATGAGGAAGGGTTTTGGTGGATATATCGACTATTCGTTTAACGTGCCGTAGTAGAAAGCCCTACACTATGCAAGCATCGCAACATGCTGCACTGTGTGCTCGCGACAATATCTTACAAGATTTTGTCCTGATGGAGGACGAAGCTGACAAGGAGAGGCTAAGGATGTTGCACCAGGTATTCGAAATCTGACGCTGTAATATTGTAGTACCCTCACAGGAGAGCAAACCCTTAAAGGGTTTCTTCAAACTGGGTATTATTTATGTATGAGATAGAGCGTTTATACCATGTCTGCGATCTCTAACTAACCAAAAGATAACTAGCCTAGATGGGTGAGATGGAGTTAATTTGCCAGATTTCTAAATACTTCTAAACATGTACGTGCACTTTTAGCAAGTGACACTGATTTGCAGTCGACCCAAGGCGGTAGGTGTTCAGCTGCTCATCATACTAACAAAAGTCATGACAATTCTTCTGAAGGTAGATACTAAGTACATTAACACTCTCTATCTATGGCACAGAAAAAGGTGGTTCACTTTTCAAAAATTCGGGCTCGAGTTAATAGAATTCCTCTGAACTGCTTCAGTACTTCGGTACTTAACATTGTCGAGACATTCAACCGAACAAGCAAGCCCAAACACGGGAGTACCCGGCTTAACACGAAACAGCTCTAACACCGATCCAAAAGGTAGACACCGGGTGGATTAGATTTGGAATAAACAAAAACATCAGGTCACTTCGTAAGAATTTGCGCGCGTGGTAGTAGCGAGCTCTGCTTCCGAATTAAAAACCAACTGAATTTTTTAAAAGACGCATCAACAAGTTGGTTAATCAGTGGGAAGAAGTTGGAGACATTCTGTGGATAGCCATGTTTGTTTGCTCGTATACAGGGGCGGCTCGTGCATAGGCACTGCGGAACTGCAGCACCCCCAATTTTTCTCCACATTATACCAAACTGTATCATTTTATCGATAATAAACAGTATTTTTTCATGTTCAATTTTTTTTTAATTTTTACCATAATTTTGATATTCTATCCAATCACGTATATACGTATGTATTTACAGTGTATATGTATATTTCGAAAGTTGCAGCACCCCTACGATTTCAAGCCACGAGCCGCCGCTGCTCGAGCAGTTGATTTTTTAATAAAACTTATAAAAAAATTCGCAAGGATTCATGAAATGATCTGGTAGAAATACGGAAGTAGAACGAATCTGACTGGAAATTCACGACGAAAGAAACTAGAAAATTGGGTACGCTTATCGCGAAACAGCGGTACCCGCCTTTTAAAATTCCTAAGCGTTCGAGCTCTTGCCGTAGCGTTAGAATCGAGAGCGTGTGCGTCGGTTTTCGTGAAATTTGCCGCAGAAATAGGAACGGAGTTAACGAGATCTCGTAAGTAACGTCGTCGCAGCCACCGGTTCGGCGGCTTTCGAAATCGGCCAATTTACAGCAACAATGTCGCCGAGAGCCAACTCTGGCCCTCCTAAGTCACGCATACTTCCAACCGGTACAAATCGCGCCCGTTATTCTCAAGGTTGCGGATAAATCCGGCGAAGCGGTTGGAGGGCCATCGTGAATATCAGCATTGAAACGAGCGGCGAGCGACAATCTCCGATGCGCAGAAATAGCCGATTCCAATTTGTTCCGTGTCCCTAGGACTTCACTTTTCTCGCAGGCTGATCGAAACCGATCGAACCGCGCCTAATACAGACCCAGTCGGTGCGCTCGAACCGAATGCGAATGGCTGTTAATTTTATTAACGAGTTGACTGCGGCGACAGTCACCTGTGATCACCGACACCCATTTCATTTAATTATGTATCGGGTTGGGTCATACAGATTTTGGATACGCAGCTGCTATTTTTGGTTTAAAACACGGAAGTGGTTCGTGTAGCCTATTGAATTTTGCTGTGTTTTAGAAGGTAAATGTCCATGAAGCTGAGATATACTGCGGAGGAAAGAAAAAAAGGGGTGTATGGAAAACTGGTCTTCATAAAACGACTTTTATTTATTGACACGTTGAACGCCGCAGGGCTCACCGATGACTGGCACTTCAAATTCAATTTAATTAAATGACTATTTATTAGACAATTCTGAGCAACTTTCATATTGTGACTTTAATTTAGCAATATAAAAACGCGACTAAACATTCGAATACTTTTTTTCCTTAGGATTTATATTGAAAAGAGTAAATTATATTATGTCTGACTAGATGTGTCTGGCTAGATATGGCTGTTATCACTGTGTCATTCACCGTGTTAATAGAGTGAAGCTTCTGTATCCCCTGTTTCATTTAATCGCGCTTGACTATGGCCCGGAAAAATTGTACAGAAAATTCTAGGAATATAATTAAACATTCGTATTTAAATTGTGCAGTGTTTTGAGTAACGTAATGAAATTTTAATAATAGCCTGTGACAGTGCATCACAGCGGTTACGGCATTCACCTCGGTTCGTCCGAGTCATCATCACATCGTCACATCGTTACAAGAAGAAGTATGTTTACAATGCAATAAATATTTAAGAGAGACTACACTCACGTAACTTTTATTATTGGATATTGTTGTTAACGTCTCATTATACATAATTTATAACGTCAATTTGATAATAGTTATGTACAGCGTGTAAAATATATAGTGTTTGTTGCTATCCGCTGACAGCTTGTAACCAATTTCCCCCGAAACTGCTTTATCTGAAGATATCAGTCTGACTGAGAACTAATTGAAAAATGATAATAAATTGTACGATGGATGATAAATTTTTTTTTATGTTTGATAATCGAAACAATGAAACATGACTGTTCGGGTGGCATGTGTTAATAATCATTCCGTAAATGTAAGAGAGTAAAGTAGAAGTTGTTTATAATTCAACGGAATAAATATTACAATCGTAATATAAAATACAAAGTATAGTACTAAATAGTTAGAAATTTCTACGTTTCGTGATTTTTGAAAAATTCTTAATAATTGATTAGAAGTCACAAAATATAATTTGTTAAATTCGACTTGAAACCCACCGAATCATTGAAGGGTCAACCCTTTTTAGTCGATCTGCGTTTTGGACTCGCCAAGATATGCTTATTAATTTATATACGAAGGTCATTGTTACAACGCACCCGCGTGCTTATTGTGATTTTCTCCAATTCCGCCTGTTTTATTATTATTATTATTTTACTATGCAAATATTCAGTTCTTGCCAAAGATTTCTCACATATGTAACAGAACATTGAAGATATGATTATATAGTTCCGAATTTTCATTAAAATAAAATATTTTACAACAACAGAGACTGTGTACGGTCAAGACAGATGTTTCACGAACATCAAAAGGTGTTTCATATTCTTAGGAAATGAAAATCGGTCATTTTATGTAAAACAAGGCCTTACAGAGAGTCATCAAATCTCGTGCACGAAATTAATACATCAAATTTGACTGATCCCAAAATATGCACAAGACACACACAGGAAATTGCATTTGAAGAAATTGTATAACTCGGCGCTCCGACCGAAGTGAGCTAAAAATAGCAAATTATAATGTGTCTGACCAGGTACAGCAATTTTCACTGCGCCACCGACGGTGCCAATAGCTAAATTCCTGCTTAGGTTAATGCGAACAGACAACACTTATCCAAACCCAACCTAAATGATGCGAGTTGAACGCCACTCAACAACGCAATCATAAATCTGAAAATATTTCCCAAATTCCTCAGCGCTTGCATTTCTAAACAATTAACGAAAGTGTAACTGACGGTGCCAATAACTAAATCCCTGCTTAGGTTAATGCGAACAGACAACACTCATCCAAAGCCAACCTGAATGATGTGATCTGAACACCTCTCGACAACCCAATCGTATATCCGAAAATATTTCCTAAATTCCACACATTTTCCAAATTCCTCAGCGTTCACGTTTCGAAATAATTAACGGAAGGGTAACGGGCGATTGTTCAACGAGCGGAGAATGTACTTTGCGAAACCAGTCTAACATTTTTCCGACGATTTAACGGGTGGAGGAGTTATGGAGCCGTTAAACCGAGTGTCCTGGCTGAAACGAATCGGCAAATGGCTGTCAACGAGGCAATAATATCCCGTCGCGCACAGCTTCCAATTTTCTTTGGACGACGCGTTACGTTATGGCCCGATAAACTCGCTTATTTCCAACCGACGCCACTACAACACGTTTAGCTGTTGTTCTAACGGCCGTATGCACACTTTAACCTCCGCAGGGACGAATTTATGAAACTTGAAAAGGAGCATTTGAAAGAGAGCGGCGGCGTTGTGTATGCCGCAACCCTTTAGCGATGTAATGGACACCGGAAGAAAACGAACGACCGATTTAACAAACTGTTTTATTAAACCAAGATCCAGAGTACAAGAACGTTTACTGCTGCTCCGGATTCCGACTGACAAGACTGTTAGCCTTTTAGAATAGTAACAGCAATAGCTTCAACGAAGGGAATGCAATGGGTTTTTAAAGGGTCCAGGAAATAGGAGAGAGGATGACGCGAGGTCCTTGAACATTACACTTTGATCAGTAATTTTTAAAGTTCAAAAAAAGCGAGTATCCCTGAAGATGCTGAAGAAAAGGAGAAAATATTGACAAATATTCGGAAATTTAAGAGAGTGATAGAGATGACATCAGCCCTCAAAAGATTAAGGAAGTTTTACATATAACTTATCACTTATACGTACAGGGTGAGTCGGATAAAAGGGATTATAAATTCTGAGGTGCATGGCATTCATAAAAATTAAAGGAAGAATCTTTAAATAATGAAATAATGATTAATGTGAATATTTTTCAAAGTAAATTTATGTTTTAGTTCTTTTTCGGTGACATTTTATGCGTCCACCCTCTACTATTGTACCAAAAGTTTGAAAATTTTGCAATAGAGAATTATATCTTGAAAAGTTTCCGATAAGAACACGAAGAAAATTGCTGATTATATTCTGTATAGTACTATCATAACTAGACTGCGACTGTTTATACAATTTAATATATTGAAACACGTGAAAAATGCAATTTTAATAACGCCAGAAAAATAAAAAGCACATTCTTTTAACATCTACCGGACACAACACAGTTCGGTCAATGTTTTGGTTCTTTAACTACACTAACAGAAGAAATAGTCGAGTGTAAAAATAAATATTTGCACAAACAGCAGTCTAATCATAACAGTTAAATATAATATGATTTTCAGATTAACGAATATCATCTCGAAGAATAATTCAGATGAACATATGCAATGTGTTACGCAAATCGTTGAAACAGACACGCGTGCAATACGTACTGCAACGGTAACAGACGATAAAGTTTCATTCATAAACACGAAAATATAATAAAGGCTGAGGAGGAGATTTTACGAGGTAGCCTGGAAAAATGGTGTTGCGAGAAAAAACAACTGACCTACTCCACGCTGTGTTAAATATTAATACTTTTCTAGAATGAAGGGGTCGTTTATTCTCTTTGGAGATATTAACACACAGTCACTTACGAAAATATTTGAACAAAAGAAAAGACCACAATAGATATCATACATTAATAATTAGTAGACTAATAATAAGAAGAATAAAATCAGAGATTAAATAATAATTGATTAATAATGTATTCAAATACTGGAATATAGCGTATAATTTGCAATATTAAATGGTGGCGCAGTACAAATATAAGCATATTAACAATAAAGTTTATTACAACCCGAATGTATTCAAGAGTGATTGCATGTATATATCGTCAATAAGGATATTAATTAATTAGGACGAGAGGGGACAAGATTACCGTCAAGCCTGATCAGCGCTGATCAACTCCTTCTGTCTCCAAACCACCCCTTCACCAGCAGAACAGAATGCTCTGTATTTGCTGAGATATTATAGGACCAATACATCATGAGCTGCTGCAACCTGGCGCCACAATAACAGCTGAGAAGCGTTGCCAGCAACTGAACAGTCCCAATGAAAAAAATTAAAAAAAAACCTCCAGCCCTGAAGAATAGAAAGGGAGTTCTATTCCACCGTGACAACGTCCAACCTCATGCATCGTTAAGGATTTATCAGACGTGGAGTGAACCAGAATGGGAAGCAATAAGTCATTCCTCATACAGTCCTGACCTTACACCGTCTGATCACCACCTGTTTAGATCGTTACAAAACTTTTCACCAGGAAAAAAATTTAACAACGAACAACAAGTCGCTGAGGCACTGGAAGAATATTTCAACAGCAAAAGCGAGACATTTTATGCGGAGGGGATAAATAAATCGCTAAATAGATAGAAGAAGGTCGTCAGTAATAATATACATTACATTCAAGATTAAACAATGGACGTATCATTAAAAAAATTTACTCATTTCCCTCAAAGAAGGAACGACAGAACTTTCCAATCAACTTTCAGAGAAACGTTTACTAAACACCCCGTAGACTTTAAAGTATTTTTCAAATTTCGCTCCAGCCATAAAGAATGCTCTGCAACAGTAATGGCCACTGGAACTCAGGCTTCCCCCACTCTAGGTCCATTCCCCTCATACAGGCTGTGATCTGGAACGACGATGGACCAAAGCGGAACGAGGAGGGAACTAAAACGAGGGGAATGGACCTGGAGTGGGGGAAGGCCGGAGCTCCCGTGGTCATCACTGCTCTACAAGCTAAACCATCTCCACCAACTATAATAACTTCGTCCTTCGGGTGAATCGTGTGATCATAACTCTTAAACACTCTCCGCTGCATCTATTCACTCATCAAAATAGGCAGTCGCACAAACGCTGACAAACAGGCTGCAAATACCTTTGGAAGCGGCGACAGGCATCGACGTTCGTCGTTTAAAAATAAACAAATCTATATGCTTGAATTGGCCGGCTGATTTCTGAACGAAAGCATCGGCGGACGGGCAATTCATCAGGTCGCGCAAAAGGTGTGACAGGAAGTGGATAATGGAAAGGCTTTTGGCAAAGATTCGCCGGCGCAGGGTGCGTTCACTGGCGACGCTCGGTTTAATTTCGTCCTCGATGCAAGAATGTCGCTTTAACATTGGCATTGTCGCGTTTCCTCGAGAACCGTTGCTATTATCGATCGTTCGAAACCGGCCACTTGTTCCGTGCGGCCGCTTGGAAAATAGCGGCGCGTTGAAAACCGCCGAAATATCGCCGCCACGGCCAGAGTCAACACGACTCATCGATTTCCACGCGGATAACGTCGTCTCTCGAACGCCGGAAATTAAGCAGCTATTAACAGGCTGTTTAATATGCTCTTTGGCTCGGCTCGAAATTTCGAATAGCGTGTTATTGATGCAGTTTTCCATGCGGATTGCGCACCAGATGTTTGCCAATTCGGAAACTCTTGTTAATCGGTGTTCAAGTGGTGCTTGGAGCATTTAGCGGTCGTCTGTTTTCGAGTTGACGGTCATAGGCGGAGGAAAATAGGTTTTTCAATTTCAATTACGCAGTAGTTTCGGACACTTTCGATGTCGAACTCCAACCGATCCAATTGTAAATTTTCTGTTATACAGACCGTTTTCGAAATCGTGATACAGACAGAAAGGAAGCGATCCCTTAGGTAAAAGTGCGTCGAAACGATACAATAAAATTGATTCATACGGGACATCGTTTTCGAGAAAATCGAATTTAAATATTCATTAAGTACGCATGCACTTAATTACCCACAATGTCCTTATCTCAAATTTCAGGCAACAATACAAAGCACAAATAGTGCAATCGAATCGTTAAAAATTTCTTCCAGGATTTATATTAGAAAACCAGCGAATTGTACGATGTCTGACTAGGCAGGGCAGTTTCCACTGCGGCGCGAAACACGTTGATTCGAATCGCCGAAAAAAGGCGCATTCCACGGATGAAGGGAGGGAGGAAAGGTAATAAGGAGAATCCAGCGAATTTCAGAATCGTATGAGCCGTTCATTAATCCCCGGTGACAGGCACAAAGCTGTTTACCGGCCGAGTACAGTGAACTGGAGCAACGGGACGGCTCGCGGTTCTCCAAAATGGCGCGCGAAAAAAGGGAAGCGACGAGGACGGTATTTCGTTTGGGCACCATCCAGGTCACGCGCAGATGAGGGCGGAGGGGCAGGGGAGAGGACGAGGCAGACAGAAGCGGTTGACAGAAGAAACAGAGTTAAAGAGGTTGGTGGAGGCTTCGTGTTGGGCTCATTAAGGGCTACAACGGTGGAAGAGACTCGCTTCCTAGACCCGACGCCAACTCCATGCCAGGCGTCGTCATATCTTGTCCGATCATCGTTTTTCATCCGCTGCTCCCTTGTTCCAGCTGCTTTCTCTAATCCTCGTTATTAACCGTGTATTATGCCACCTGACGTTACGCCGACAAGGGAGTTTAGGATCGTAGCTCGCGTGTCATGAAATTTATTGGACGCGACTCGGATAGCGGAAAATTGCCTAACGCGGATTCTGTGGAATGAAGAGAATATACAGAGTAACAAATGGAAGAATCTTCTTCTTCTTTTTTTTTTTCAGATTATTCTTAGTGTAATTCTGAAACGGTATTGCGGGATTTGACATAAACCAAAAGGTGGTGGTATCTGTGTAAAGCAGGGAATACAGAGCACAGGGTGATTGAGACGTGACACTTTACTTTTGACTGTACTGCGTACATTTAACTGTAACAATGGTAACCATAAATATAGTTTACCAACTCTTGATCTATCAATTCCCTTTTCACGAGTTACACTTATGACGCAGGGTAGGTATGCTTCAGATGTTGGAAATACGCAACGCTGACTTGTACTAATTTATACAACTTGAGATAAAGGGAAGCTTTTCTGGCTGTCAAAGATAGCTAAAGATATATTGTACATTTTGGTATACGTCATTTATCTATTACAGCACCCAAACACTTCAATAGTTAACTGTAGCCCACCTGTCGATTAATAAAATCGTAAACTAAGGGGTTAAACCAGAGAAACAGAGTGCAGATACAACTTAAGTTGTAAAAACTCTGTGTTGAAAGTGGACCATGTGATGTTTCGCATGGAACCAACTTTGAAGTCTTAACTACCATCGGTTTGGTTTACATAGATTCACAAATTCATTAATTATTGACTAGCTAAAGGGATGTGCCAATATTCGAGAAGTGGACAGTGACGAAGCTCAACATACGATCTTCTCAGAGCAAAAGAACTATGTTCCTTCCCGTGGAACCAACAGTTTAATCTTCCAAGAACTTATCAAACTGCCATGCAACAATCTCTTCTTTTAACACGATCACTGCCACGTCCCGAGGAGGAAAACCGTCCATCACAGACCATGCTCTGTTTCTTATATTTTTGCACAATACCCTACAGATTTTCAGAGCAGACTTCATTTGTTCTTATGGCTATGATATCAAAAACTACTGCTGTCACATATGTGTGATGTTGGGCCCTTAGAAGAGAATCTTAGTCCGTCGCACATATCTATATGACGCTGGTAGTGGACGTATTAAATTACAATTATTCTTCCAGAAAATATTCCAGAAGATCGTCAGGATTATTGAAGCGACCGATCTTCCAGGATCGCGATTCAGGGGTGGGTTCATTGCACAGCAGCAACATCTGCGCGCGAACGATGGGCCGATGAATCAATGCGAGCGTCAGCGATGCAGCAACGCGAACAGCCGGCTGTATAATTCGCGGGATCTAATTTCGTGAACCATCCAGCTCACTGACTCACTTGGCACGTTTCCGTCGGGTATTCTTTCCGTAACGACGTTTCGTGGAAAGCCTCGACCGATCGCGAGACACGGAGGAAGGTCGAATCGCTGTCCACTGTCGCGAAAAATCGGAAAGCTATTCCGAGAAACGAGATTCCTCGACTATTCGAGGTCCAACTCGGTATGGAGCGCCAAAGTTCTTCGAACAGAACGATCACGGAAAATGGAGAACTTTGGTAGACTTCGGTGCAGGACATCAGGCATGGATGTCTGTTTTCGTTTGTTTTGAAAATTCTACTACTGCGTTTCGACGAGGCACCTGTAAATTATTTCAAAAATTCGAAGAATAATCAATAGTGAAATAATCGGGGCAAACATTGATGAAGAATCGAAATAAAAAAAACATAACTGTTGCCATATGAGAACAAACTTGCCAATTTTTCATGAACATCATATGATTAATCATGTTTAACTGAGTTTTAACAATAAAAAACTAAGGGTCTTGCTATTACTAGGAAAAATATTCTATGAAGATTGGTAGCTATTAACACATTGAATGCCGCAGAGGTCACCGGTGACCGACACTTCAAATTTAATTCAATTAAAGAACTATTTATTATTACACAATCCTGAGCAATTTTCACGTTGTAACGTTAATGCAGGTACAAAAAACACGACTGAACATCCGAATATCTTATTCCTTTAGAATTTACATTAAAAATAGTATATTACATGTTGTCTGACCAGGTATGGCTGTTTTCACTGTGCCATTCAAGGTGTTTACAGAGAAATAAACGTAACTATTACAGGAAAATCGAAAATGCTCATGGAACTGCGATACAAATAACCTTGAGAAGCTAGGTCTCGATTTTTCTATAACATCGTATTAGCATAAATATTTTGTAAAATTGCCTATGTTCAATATTCGAAGACAACGCTCAGAAGGAGGTCTACTTCTCCCTGAGGCTGCATCTTGTAGACATCAGCTCGTCCTTCTGCCGGTCAGGCGATTTTACAGACGCGATAGTCCAGTTTTAACCTAGGTACAAATCATTTACATCATCCACGGTTCAACACGGTTTACACTGCACTTTTAAATCACGTTTACGAGCGACAGTAAGGCTCGTTTCAGAACGTCCTAAACGTCTGCAGCCAGGCGCCAAGGTCAAGGAACCGTAAAAAAGAAGAAATCACTTTCGAAATCTCCAATCCCTCCAGTCAACACTAACTCTGACGATTTGAAAACATTCCTCGACTGCATAAGCTGTATACAAAGGAGCAGATATTGTTTCACGATTATCCAACTGCACTTTGAGAATCGTTTACGAAACATTCAAGACACAGCGTCAGACACGAAAGGGTACCTTTATTAGTTTTATAAAAATCGTACCAAAGTTACTTATCCCGTAATGAACACACAAAAAGTATTATTGGCAGGGGAGGCACAAAATAAAGGATCGAAAGAACGGAAACGCTTTCTCATCATCGTATTATAGTATAACGATTAGCGTATCATAAATCCTCAGTCTAATGTGACCGATCAGTGACTTTTTTCTGCCCTGTAACCGAGTAGTACTGTAGTATACCCTTTCCGTGTAAAATATATTAAGAATTATAATTTGTTGGGGAGCAACATTGGCAACTCGTTCAAGCTCGATCGCAACATCACAAAAGATCATACTCTCTATGTGTTAGGATTACTAAAGTTGTAGACCAAAGTAATCTACATTAGGATTATTTAAAATCGTGCTGGACGTGTCGCATCATCATGTTTAAGTATTAGTTTCAAACATCCAGCGCCTTCCTTTAAATATTAACCTAACAAAAGAATCTCCAGCAGTAAACGCTACAAATTTTTCCTTCGATTATCAATGACCACATTCCTTGCTAATCAGTCATCCTTGTACCTCGACTCCATCATTTCATCCCTTACTGATTTCCGAATCCAAGATAACCACTTCTCTTCAATTTTAGGAATCTATATCATATACTCGGACGTCAGAACGTTTTGAGCACAGTTTTCGAACTGTCGTCGGACAAGCAGCTAGACATGCCCGAGAATATCTATACTACATCGCTACCTAATTTCGTCTAAGTTCCGTTCAGTGCTGGTATTGTAATTCTTTAAATATAATAGAAACAAGATCCGCGGAATACAGCAATAATAAGGACTATGACCAAAGTGAGCGACACGCCAACACCTGGCGCAAACATCTTTCAACCAGGTGTGAAGAATAGTAGTAAACACGTAATACCATGGGAGTCAGCTTGTGTCCAATATTTTATTCTTGCACCAAAAAAGATCAGATTTAAAGAAGGTCTCACACGAACAGTTCGTTTTATAATATTTAAATGTAACGACGTAGTGTCACTTAACCAAGAAAGTGTGTTGTTTAATACGAAGTAACTGCATCTTCTATCAACTGACGGTACCACCGTGCAATAAACAAGTGTGAACAAGAAATTACCCCAGCAGAGAGGGAATCGCGTGAAACATACGCCAACACTATCAATCACTCTTACAATTTCTTATTTTGTCCAGATAGAAGATGGCTACGATCGAGATTCGGTTGCGTCTGACCAGGGGACCAGGTGCAAGGTCTCCGTTAGGGTAAAAGGAAGGGAAGCAACGTGCTCGGTTCAGTGGTATCGTAAGTGAAACGGAGACCTCGGGGACGAGGTGGATCTACACCGTTGGCGATCCGTTTATTTTTACAGCAATGCCAGGGTGAATGCTCCGCAGAATGTTTAGCTTCGGCACAGATCGCGTGCACGTATAGACGAGTACCAACTATCGGCCACCAAGAATTCCGACTGGCCAATTCGATAAACACTATGATTCATCTCGAAATTCCAGTGACCAACTCCTGGTCTTACGATTTATTTTCAAGCAAGTCGGTCGATTCGGATCATTTCATTTGGAGACAACTGTGTGAGTATAATTCTCATGAGGGAGACTACTATAGTTATTGCACTGGATCGAGCCTACAGATAAGCTGGACAACCAGTTCCGAAATACTAGTGTAATGCACTGGCGATTGCACAGGATAATATTCAGACTATCAGATTTTTGTGCGGAGATTTTATTGTAAACTTGGCGGAAGTTTGTTGTAACAGAACTATCCAAATACTGAGCTAGAGCAAGATACGGAGCTCATGCGATGTGGTTACCTAGGCTCTTAACCTTCTAAGTGGGGAAGACGAGTTAACTCGTCCTCTGAAAATTACTCCGCCATAAGCAAGACGCCTGTTAACTGTTCTCACAGTGTTTACTGACAAATATTTAACCCAGTTGATGGAAGAAGACGTTTTAACTTGTCATTTCAAAGTGTCTCTGTGATGGACAAGACAACTCACCTCATATTTATTCGTTTTTAATTACAAACAATAGACACTCCTGATCAGAGAACGACCCAGTTAAAAGGTTAAAGGGATTTCAGATTCTTCCGGAGTTTGTTGAAGCAGGGACAAAATATAGAAAAGGGCTAAAAGAAATGAGTCACAGGCTGACGTGTGGAGAAAATTTGCGATGTGGACAAATGTTGGTGTATGATTCAGTCGGGCCTAAAGCATTTTTTAATTACTAATCAGGCGGCTAGTACATTACAGTACTAATACACTTGTTCAGAGGGAATAGTTGCAAAATACTTCGAATTTTCTGGCGGCTCCAGTCCGTGCAGGAAACAGAAAATTCAAGAACGACATAAAGCAGGTATTCGTCCTGGAATTCAGCGAAAGGGGTTGACCTGCTATCGTGGAGGGTCCATCTGACAATGAGAAGGAAGTTCGGTAAGAAAGCAACACGTGGAACACGCTCAATTCCTGTGAACGGACGCAAGAACCTACGCAAAGACAAATGGTCCAAAGACTGTGGGTGTTTTTGGAAGAGGAGGCGCAGTCAGTTAAAGTCGAGACGATTTGCTAGCAACATTGTTGAAGATATTTGCGAGTAATAAACCGAAAGTCAGTTATAAAAGTTTCTGACACCCGTCAGAAACGAGCTCGGTCACTGTTGTCGCCATGTAAACACGGTCAGCGCCAAGATGAGTGACCGTCTTCCGTGCTTTTGAATTGCTGCTGACAGATTGATGGTCCAGAATTCACCTAAAACTGTGGATCTCCTGGCTAAATGACTATAGCAGTCGATTCTGAGTTATATGCAAAGAAGAAGCTACTTTAGGCAGAGTCAACGCTAAGATGATGGGCCGTCTTCAGCTCTCCTGTATTGCTATTGCTGGTGGTGTAGAATTTACCTAAAACTGTAGGCCTGCTGGCTAAATAGCCATAGCAGTTGCTGCTCGATTACATACAAAGGAAGAACGATATTGAACGAAATTCCGCTTCTGCCAACTTTGATTTCTATTTTACAGTTAGGACAGTGGATTACATTATTTCTGTTGACGATGAGGACAATATTTAATACAACTGAACGAATTCGTAACAGACTGTGGCTTACACAAGTAAAATTCGACTAACTCAGTTCATATGCAAAAGTATGCACCGATGGAACTGGAAGAAAACATTAGCACAGGTATGAAACAGGACGTGTAGTAGATTGTGTTACATGCAGTTGACAATAGCTGAACATCTGAACACAAAATAACGACAGGGCACAAGATATCCAATCGGAGGCGACCTAGGTGCTAGCCAAAACAACCATAGCAGTCGATGCTGAGGTACGTACAAAGGAAAGGAAGTTTATCGTGTATCTTACGAGTCTGGCTGTATGTCCTCGTGTGTTCACCTCTGTGTATGCATGGTTGTGCCATAATTTGATCTGCTATTCGCTCAGGCCTATGGGACTCTCAAACGGCACCCTCAAAAGTCAGACCCCTGATCTTGAATCACTTACACCTCGAGAAAGGGTAATCAGATTTTAAAAATATAAAGAACTTCCCTGCAGGTTCTTCCACACAGAAGACACAATGTTCGAGTTATTTTTAGCACGCCCTGCGCGCAAAGAAGTATCACAAGAAAGCATTGTACGAACGAGCTATCAGCAGGAATCGTCGGTTCGTCGGACACGTAACGATACAGCTTCCGCGAACGAGGGAAACTTTCACGGTGCCATAAATTCCGCGTCGGGGTGACAAGAAGAGAGCGAGCTGAGGCCCCGTGAGAGGGGTGAGGGAGAAGAAGAAAAGAGAGAAAGGGAGACGGTGGTCGCTTCACTATATTTACGCGAGGCTGAGGTTGTCGGTCCATTAGCGATGTTTTGCGCGAGCAAAGTGCGTGCGAGCACAGCTGTTACCGCGTAAACCATGCGTGCGGCTGCCAACAGCAACAGGAGATCGGTCGCCAAACAGGGCTGGGGAACAGCGGAGAGGAAAAGAAACGAGGGAAAGATGGCGAGATTATCTTCGATCTCGTTCGATAACGCCGCGATACGCGACGACACCTGTCCTCGTCAATGACTCTCTTCCGGAGACTCGCGCTTTTGAATCCAGCCTCTCCTGCCGTCGATTTACGGCGAATCGTTTGAAAATAATCCAAGCGGACCGTCTGCTTGGACTCGAAGGATCTTTTAGGGGAATCGCGTAGGACAGAAAAATTTTAAATTGTGGACATCTATTGAATAATAGGGTACAGTGAAATTCTACCATCCGAAAGAATTATGGTAGGACCTCGTTTAACCGAACTGCAATGAGCAACAGGATGACGCACATTGTAAATATATTTCTCATAAAAATGATAATTTTATTTTAGAATGTATAAGGTGTAATGGTATACAATTAAATGCACAGTGTCACTAACGATCATTTTATTCTGTAACTGACAGAAGATGAACAATTTTGGGAGGATCCACGTTCGGATTATCGAGGTTCTACTGCACATAGAAAATTTCAGAAATACAATAAAAATTCATAATTTAAATTCATGCGTATTGTATAATTCATGATTTATACTTAAGCAAAAATTGTGCACAGTTCTGACATGAGTAACGTAATGCAATCTCGTATTGTTTCACCAGCACACTCACATATTTTTTATTACTACTATTAGTTATTGTTGTTAATGTCTCATTGTGTCCGATACATAAATTAAACTTTGTCATAGGCATGTACAACACGTACAGTATGTATATTAAAGATCAGTGAATTCGTTTTGAAAAACACTATCAAATGATCTGAACAAAAATACATAGGTCCATTTAAAAGAAAAGAACTTGACCTTCGTATCTCTCAAAATAATAATGTAAAAAAAATTCGCCTTCCTCAAAAGATGTGTCCCTTCATACTATGCAACTTCCATATAAAACAGTTTTTCTATTTTAAATAAGTTAGAAAATATGGGCTTGTAACAGATAATCTGGGACACCCTGTATACAGTGTTCGCTACTATCCGCAGTTTTAGGTATCTGCGGGAGGTCTTGGAACCTAATCTCCCCGGATACGAGGGTCTTACTATACTTGAATCCTCGAAGTCAGTCTCTTGAGGACCGTGACTAATTCATTAATTCGCTAACTAAAGCTTACAATTATTTCAACAAATTCTGCACGTATGTAACACCTGACTCCTGTAAACGGAAAGAAATTTCTTCAACACGCACCGCCATAAAGGCGTCCAATTAAAAAATTCAAAAATAGAAAGCTTTCTATGCACTCCGTCTCCAAGTTCTGTCGTCCGCATAAAAACAGATCCACCCTCGCCATTAACGAATTTACACCCCCGACTCGCAGCGATCCAAAACAAAACACAAGGCAGAAAAGTGTGAGCTTTCACGGAGTGATCGAAAGGCTGACGAATCCTAGAAAAGACGAGGGCTTACGATTTGTTTCGGGGGGGAGTCACGATGCATCACGCGGCTATTTTTAAAGGACATCTATTAATACGCCGTGCATTTTCCTGTTTGACAATTATAGTCCTTCCGCGCGATATCTTGATCCGAGAATACTCCTCGTCGCGTACTCGTGCTCGCGGGTATATTTATTTTTACGTTGTATTAATCACCGGTGTATTTCGACCGGATTAGGATTGCTCATTGACCTTATGCAACCGCACGTGCGACATTTGGACCGTATTTATGATCGATACATGACGATAGGTCTTGATTCACCGGCTGACTTTACTCGACGTCTGCTCGCTCTGCACGCAGACCGTGTGACCGTGATGCTACGTACGAGTGTGTAGGAGCGTGTGTGGGTCCTAACACCGTGAGTCAGAGACAAAATAACTTACAATGTCGAGCGTGGATAAGCGTCGAGTGTCTGTTCGCGTGTGTTAAATTCTTCTTGTGTCCGTGTCGTTTCTCTGATCTAATCTGATTTTCTTAATGTTCCTTATACATGACATTTGTCTATGAAGGCGTAACTTGCAATTGGTGAGTGGAACAGTGAGCATAATGTTGTAGGTTGGATATACACACATCGTGAAAAATAGATCTTGGAGCCTTGAACTCGAGTCAAGTTGCTTCCCAGAGTACAGAAAATGCCGCCTCTATGCCTCCCTGCAGAATTTCGAACGCGAATGAATGAATTCTTCTTTCTCGGCATAGCCGGGTGCGCGGTGCTCCTATCGTAGCCCCTTTCCCCTTTCAGGTATTGGATAAATCTGTTGAAGCTTTCTGTTCGGTCCCAAAGACCGAATTTCATTAAATTTATATTAGGCGCCATAGACCTACCGGCGCGACCCTTTGGGTTTTTCCGCCCGGCTACCACACCCTCAGGTACGCGAGTGCGACCTGGGCGATCGGCGATGCACTGCGCGCTGATTGGTCGCACCAAGGTACCAAAGCTAGTATAAAGACCCGCAGCTTTAGCAGACGAGAGAATATTCAACCAAGCAGCGACCGTGCACAAACATTTCTACATCGCATCATCATTACATTTCTTGTCAAGTTTTGAATACAGTACATTACAACGAGCACCAACTTATTTTTATCCTGATCTAGGCTGACTATAATTAATTTTATATCAGCCACGTCCCAACATCATCGTCGCGATCGAGCGTAAGCGGGATTTACGACCCCGCGATATTCAACGGTGAATTGCGGTGTGCGGGACGTAACACTTTCTATTGGGGTAGGAAGATACAATGTAAAAGTGAATAGAAATAGAATCAGTTGGTTAAGAGTCAGAGTCAGAGTCAGAGTAATTCAGTGTATGTTCAATATAATCGTTGTTACATGTGCCCTTACAAGCTTGTAAGTTATGTACGAACGGTTATGTTCGTACGTTTTACCAGTATTGCAGCTGGCTTCATCAGAGGTCTGGGAACGCACTGATAATGACGTACGTGCGCAGAGTTTCTCTATTTAAGTGAACCGTGTTCGCGTTCCGGTTCATTGCTCACCAACCGCAGGTGTTAATTGATCAGCTGATCAACGTGAACACGATTCGCTTAAATATACACACGCGGTATAATCGAAAGTAAAGTGTCTCGAATCAATCACCCTGTGATCTATACTCTCTGCTTTCCACACAATAATACACATCCTGCTACTTTCGAGTTTGTGTCAAATAAATCCTACAATAAGCTTGGACTTATGATACCTTGCAAATGAGTAGTATTCACCGAAAATATTAAAAGGTGTATATTTACAAAGTGTTCCAACGATACAGTTGACTGGTTGTTCCACGGTGAATCAACTTCTACAGTTTCGAGAGTTATAGTGTGTGTGCACTCAGGGTCTACCGTCGAAAATCTGATCCAAGCTAATGCAAGACACAATTGTATTATACTGTGTACGTAATTTTATTCCACCGTGTATTTTTATGTTCTAAACCAAAATTATAATTTTTGTAATGTAAACGTAGTTGTAATGTGAGTCATCTTGTTACAAATGACAGTTCGGATAATCGGTAACCAGATGACTCACATTACAACTATGTTTCGCATAAAAATGATAATTTTGGTTTAGAACATAAAAGTACACGCTGGAATAAAATTACGTACACAGTGTCATTGGTGATACAGTAGAACCTCGATTATCCCAACACTGGTCATCCGAAAATTAATCATTCTATATCAATTACAAACTGGAAATATTATTAATAACACTGTGCACTTAATTTTGCACTGTTCCGTATTTTATATTCTAAAATAAACTTACCATTTTTCTGCAGAATTTAATTACAATATGAGTCATACTGTTACGAATTGTAGTTCGGATAACCGAGGTCCTACCGTGATTTCAATTCGTAATTAACCTGGAAGAGGAATTTTTGGATGACCGGTGTTCGGATAATCGAGGTTCCACCGTAGCCATTTGCATCGATCGAGCAGACCCTGAAACGCGCACGAAAGCGTATAGGTGTACGATTCGAAATAATCCGAGAGACAGGTGCGGTGTCCTGCGGGACGACCTTCACAGGAGTTCGATCTGGAGTTGGCAGGTCGTGGATCGAAACGGGGCTAGTTCGATTATTTATCGGGACGGTATGCGCGATGCGTGGGCAGTTCTCCCTCCTCTCCTCGGCTCTCTGGCCGGTTTCCAAACGGCGACACCCTCACACCTACGAATTCCTTTTGGCTCTGCCATTCCGGCTGTATGTACGCGCTCTCTTACGTACACCTCGTTGTATACGTGTTACGTCGTCGCGATTACGTGCAAGCTCCCGCGTCTCTCCGACTTTTCCACGTTTTCTCTCCTCCTACCCTCCTTTTCCTCTTCTTCCCTCCTTTATTTTCTGTCGTTTATTATTGGAGGCGACCGGAGAAGAATCTTCATGCTCGATGAGCAGAAGCCGCGGCGTGTAACTCACGGGACGACGGCACCGTGCAGGATTATTTGGACTCCTGGAATTCCACGAGCCTCGCACCTGGCAGGACGGATTTTATTCTTGGAGAATTACGATAGAACGTTCCGTGAAAGGGTGACGAAGCTGCCATGTTGCTCGGTTTAGGTTCGGATCGATAATAGAATCGTAGGAGATGGTTTGCGTCATGGTGCCAGCGGGAATCTTCTGTGTAAAGGTCGGGGGTCGTTCTGAATGGTCATGGTTTAGTATTGTAGGGAGAAAATAGATTTTGTATACGTAATACTATAGTAATCTATTTCTCCTTCTCCTTTGTTCTTCTTGAATTCTTGATAGTTTGTTTTGTATTGGATCTGGCTTGATAACGGCACTTACAGTGACGCGCAGAAGTTTATAGACGGTACATTTTATACTCTTAGTTTGGATTAGGATAAGTACACCGAATTTTAAGCCGAGATCATGTTGAAAAATAGGTCAAACGGAAGACAAAGTTGGAACGCATGGTACCTCTTCTCATTTTTTCATGTGCACATAAATCTAAAATTATTATAAATTTTTTGGAGGCATTATTGGAAGTGTGAAGGGTCCGAAAACTTTTTCACGCTACTGTATATAATTGTATACTTATATAAGCATTTTAATTTTAATTCATGTGAACATTTCATTGAGTCCAAATAATTTAAAATAGAGTGTTAATATTTGCTGATCAGCACACAAAGTTCGCAGGAATCAATGATAATCCCTCCTGAATTTTGATATACAATTTTTTCAATTTTGTGAATGATCCTGTTCCCATTCAGTTGATTATTCCAACAGCGTTGTTTAATCTATTGAACAATTCTTGAATATTCTTCGGCGGAGAATCGAAGCAGATAGCTGTAGTTTGATTCTGGGGCAAGTTGAACGAAGTCCATTGACGATCCACGGACGGGGGTGATGTTAAAAGTGATTCGTAGGTTCGCGAATGGCTCGTAAACTTCGAGTCCAACAGCTGTCGATGGAAAACAAAATCTAAATTTAAGCCTGACCGACGCGATGAGATACATTCTGGTCATTTAGACAATAGACGGCGAGATCTCGACCTTTCCAAACCTCTGACGAATCGTAGTTCACTTACGGTGCTCCAAATTGTCTGTACGTTCAGATCCCCACGATTTTCATATAGTTTTTCATGTTATTAAAAATGAAACGAGTGATTTAATTTTAATTATTCGATATAACCAAACTATGACACCGCTTTATCGTACGACAAGATTTCCCTTTTCCTGACTGGTGAATTTTATTACAAATTTTACTCAACACGATTTATATTTTCGTCAACAATATGTGAATTTCAAAAATGAAAGGAAACGTACGCGCACGCAGGGAAATCTAAAAATTTCCAGGCTAACTGTATTGAAACGATGAGTGATGTGTGACGTCATTGGCTTATTTATACGGGTGTGTCAGTATTTTAAAAACACTACAATAAATGTGTTAAAATACAGGGACACTATACAGAGTGTCCTAAAATTCACAGATTGTGAGTATTTCTTCGAAATGATGTGAATTTCATAGAAATGAACCAAAGACAGAAAGTTTTGTTCAATATTGAAGCAAACCCCTTATCATATTCAATTACTGCACGATTTTCATGAAGAAGGTTGCCCAATTTGAGCAGCAACGTGTGCAGAGTTCGTCGGTTAAATCGAAAATGACAGACACATGTCTGTTTTTTATAAAAATAGACCAGTGATGACTATTGGAACACACTGTATTAGAAAATAAAGCAGCTTTTTTAATGCCTCTTCTTTAAATCAGAATCAGATCAGAAACATTGTTACCTCAAACACGTGTCAATATTCCTGAAGACGTCTCCTCCGCTCGTGTCGCGCACTCAACTTAAAATTATTCGAAAATAGCTAAACAACCCGACGAATTTCACAGCGGCCGAGCACGAAGGGGCGTAAATCAAAAAACTCTGGAGAATTCGATTTTCGAGGGACCGGTGGACAATTTTAGATGGAAATTTATAGTTGTTCGGTGTTCCCGGTGAAACGATTCCCGTGTCCCCGGAATCGTACGATCGTCTTCCGCCCACGCGCGATTTTATAACGATCGGTGGCCTTGGGAAATATCACAAAGCAATGGAAAACGAACGAAAAGAAGAAAAGAAGAAGAAGAAGAAGGAGAAGGGGGCGCGGCGGAGGCAGAGGCTGAAATAATTCCGGACTTATGTAACGAGGAATAAAAAGGCAACGGAAATAAAGACGACCGGGTGGGGGCGATATTTCACTGTCTTCCTCTTTGAAGAACACGCTGCGATCTCATAAAACAGAGAAGGTTCGGAATGGACGATTATTTCTCGAACGATCGAGAGAACCCCGAAGACGCGTCTGGCCACGACATTTATCAACGGCCCGAACAACGAAACAACCCCCGCAACGTATAGCGCTACGTTACATCGAATCGTTCGGGATATTATTGAGTTTACGCTTCCTCGGATTCGTATTATTAAACGTTGATACATCCAGCAGGAATTCGATGACTGACGCAAGCTTTCTACAGTGTCAATGTTCTGTATCAATTCTATTTTCTTGTACATTTATTAATCCTTTGAACTCCTTTGTCGAGTGTGACTCGACATCGATTTTATTCACAGGTATTCCTATGTCGAGTCACATTCGACATTTTTAAATTTCCAGTTTAAATACGTATTGTATTTCGCAATATTTTTTTTACCACAAATATCAGGTCTTAGCAAAGTTCCAGTGTCATTTTCAATATAATTGGGAAACAAAATTGTTTAAATCGATTCCTATAAACCGACTGTCTTTTGAAGTACAATTCAAATAAAGCACTTAAAATAGTAGGGAGTTATTGAAAAGTTTAACTAATTAAATTTAACCAATATTTAAGTAATATTGGTAGAAGAAAATACGTTCATTTGTTGTTAATTTATGTATATATTAAAAAGGAGGTAACTGTTAACTTTGAATTTCAAGTTAGTAATTAAAAGGATTAATCAAAGTGTAGCAGCGCTGAAAATTGCAGAAATATTTGTTAAATTCACTATCAATTCTAGGGGTCTCCAATTTCTTTTAAATTTTGCATAATGGCAGTTCTCTATTTACAAGTTATTTGGAACCCTCTGATCTGAAACTATTTCCAGGAGATAATACTGTAGAACGCTGGAAGTCGAGTGTATAATGAAGGGACTCGAAAAGACTCGGAATACAAGGAACACATTGTGAAAAGGCAGCCGCAATGATGTATGGCGCGGAGACGGGTTGATGATTACAAGGAATTCGTTCCTCCATTCTTTGAGAAGCTCGTCGTTAACGAACGTCCGCCCCTTTTAATTACTTTCTCCATTAATCAGCCGACCGACCCTACGCCGAGGGTTGCTGCCCTCTTCGAGACGGCTGTCACGAGTTAATTGACCGTCTCGTCGGATTTTACCGAAGAGTCCATTCTACATTTTCTCGCCTATTCTTTACTTATTTATTTATTGGTGTCGTAAACAGGACAGGCCTTTCTGCATACATCTCGATTATTTAATGCAACGACACAACTCAAAAAGAACAATTTTAGGTACAACGAGTTTGAATGTGTCGAATCACTGCAATTTTTTTATTCTGAGAGAGATCCTCTCGTGGTGGTTTATTATCTATTCTATCGAAATTCGGACGCCACCACAGGTTAATTAATCGATAAACGAAACTTCCTCGAATAAACCAGCTTTTTTCTTATCTAGAATAACAAACCATTTAAACAAACGCACTCGCATATATTTTTTCTTCTCTATAAATAATTTCCTGAAGCATTAGATAACACAGACGATGGAAAAAAATCGTAAATATCCTGAAAATCCTTTTTTCGTCTAATCAACTTCTCTTGTCCTGCGATCTAAGTCTGTGCAGCCTCAGATCGACCCAAAAAATTCGGACTTTCGATCGAATCGTCCATAAAGTAACGAAACGTACGAGCAACGATTCCATCAGGAGAAAAAAACGTCGACTCGGGCCTCGTATTTATAAATTTTGTTTAAGAATTCTCGATGCAGACGATACAGAGGAACGGTCAGAGCAAATCCTTTTTTTAATCGCGGCCATCTGGTCGAACGGCCGGTTGGACGTTTTCAATAACAAAAAGAGATACGACCGTAGAAACGATCGACCGGCAAGAGAGGAGAAAAAAGAATGTAGGCCGATTATCGAAGTGATCGTTACCATGGTCGAAACGTTAGGGTGTTGTTTGCGATAGGCGAACGATCGGAAAAGAAATTCAAATAAACTCGCAACTTCATACCGCAAATATTTTCTATTAAGCCTCTCCCCCTCTCTCCCCCTCACTCTTTTCCTCTCGTCGACGCTGGAAAATTCGAACACTCGCCTCGTTATTTCTGTATCTTACGGCGTTGGACGTTCAACTTCCACTTCCGCGGCGATTCGAAGATTTTTAGGAAAAAAAATAATCGTGGAGCGTCCTGACAGCGCGTATCGAGGAATTGATGAGGAATCGAAAGTCAAACGTTGAGAATTTTCACGTATTTATTCTAGAAATTCAAACGTGATCGAAATTTAAGAAAAGATTTAATTACGAGGAAACTCTAACGCTTAAATGTCGGATTTTTTCAAAAATAATTAAATATTTTGAAATTGCCAACTTGTGTGTCAATATATCATGGAGAAATAATTAGAAAATCCATCTCACTTTTTTATATCATCAAGAGAAATGTTTATTAATATATATTTATTCTTTTCCCCTGATACGAAAGTTCTAGGTAGTATGTACAGTATGTATGTATTGGAGCACACCATGCAATAAGCGAATATTTGCGTTTATGTGTCTGCTACATTGGGAAATATGTATAGGTATATTGCCAAACGACAACGGTATGCTTTTAGGGTTAACATTTTGACGACCAACACCCATGTAAAACAATGTAATAAATACCGAATAATATAATAAATAATTCAAGTACTAATAAAACGAAAATCGTAGAATATTCAAAGTAAAGACAATAGTGTAAAATGCTTAGCTGCTGAAGAATTCTGGCAAAAGTGTCAAAAAATATTTGGAGTTTGCAAAATATTAACGGCCAACAAAGTGTTAAAAACGACATAACTTATACGATTGCCTAATACATGTACCACACACATCGAATTAACCTTGTGTAAGTAGCTGAGATGGAGTCCTGAGATTCGAGAGTTGTTTTACAGTTTTGAAAAATATATCACATAAAATGTGTGCGTGATGACTATTCAAAAATGGTGCCTCGCTTGGATCTCTGAAATATATGGACGAAAAGCTCGACATTTGTGGGATTTTTCGATGCTAAGCGCGGGAGAATACAGAGAATCTGAAAAATAACTTAAAAGCATAAAACTGCTTATTCCTTATGACAAAATAATTCGAAAAGGCCTGTCTTTTTTTGCAATCTGAAGCCTTACTTCTGAAATATAAACAATTGAAAGGATGAACGCTAAACGATTTGACGTATCACTGAGAATGAGCGTGATCGCGTGTCTACATATGCTTCTCTGTGTGCGTACCGCCGTATGATCAGCTGTTCGCCCAGACCCCTAACTTCAAATTGCTTGTATCTCGAAAACGAGGCTTCAGATTGCGAAAGGTTAAAAAATTCTTCGATTGGATGACAAAAATCTGTTGCTGGACACAATATTTCCTCATCTATTACCGTACCTTTTACGATTTGTCAATTGCTATTGGTTTACAGAATCACTCGATGTTTGAGTTTCCTCAGTATCAATAAAACAAGTCCAAGCATACCATAAGCTCTGTATAATACTTTTCTAATTTCCTCCACTTCGGTGGCAATCAAGACAGACTTCATAAAACAATGCAAAATGTTCCTACCGTATTTTCTTCTATCTTTACCAGTTACTAAACTCTCTATCAGCCTTCCGTACCAACAATAGCTCAGACTGCTTTACAAGCTCCAACTAACCTATTAACAAACACAAACGAAACCAACAGTAAAGTTTCAATTTTTATCTAACAGCACACATCACCCTCTTGTATCAACACCAGACTATAGTTACCTAACATATTCAAACTAAAATTGCTCAACGAATGTATAGCCTGCAATGGCTCAAGGATGCACCCGGCAGTCGTTGATAAGAATGGGAAAGGTCAGAAGAGCGGAGACGGAAAGAAAGAATGAATCCAGGTGGATAAGGGGCGCCTCTATTCGCAGATAAGAGGGTGAATAACCGAGGATAAAAATACAGTCGGCGCAAGAGAAGAAGGAAGGCGAGTCGAGGGTGAAGCGGAGGGAGAATGTAGTTGGACGTGGTTGCCATCCGATTGGAATGCGCTATGCGCATTCGCCTTGGTCTGCCTCAAGCCTGGTCCAAGTGTCCGGCCACAGCCGCGGAATAAATGACCCACAGATAAAATGGCCTCCTCCTCGTTCCTAATTAACAGCGACTTTTCTGCGAAAATCCTGCCTGCACAACGTCGAACTTGACAGAAGCCTTGCTACTACCGCGAATCTCCATCGAGTCTGAAGAGTCATTCTCGAGAGATTTAGTCCCTTGCTCTATGTGCTAGTTTCAAGGTAATGCGCCGGACTATTGGGTTTGCCAAAAAGTAATGTCGGTATTTTCAGCAAGAAATATTAATAATTTCTTTTTAAATATAGGAAACTTATTATACAATGGGTTGTTCAAGCTGATACACGATCTTTTGCCATTTCGCGGGCAGCCCCATAATTCCATCCTCCCAGAACTTCCAGTATTTTTTTGGTAACAAATTTTGAAACGAAGATGGCCTTCTGATGCAGAAATCCGACATTACTTCTTGGCTAAACCAATAGTTTTTTATGGCTAAAACAGTTGCAATTATTAGAAAGGAATATATTTCTGTTTATACTTGTAGGTGGTTAGAAATGTTTGGTAAATTTGAGGTGTATGTTCCTTGGGAGTTTCTAGAAAGATATTTACACATACAGTTAATAATATGTCGACATATTTATTCTTTTGAATGTTCTAGGTACTCGTATCTTCTTTGTCAGTTGTATATGCATAATGACGGCGAAGGTTCACTCCATCGAAGCTGAGGAACCATTCTGAAGAGATTTGGGAATGAGACAAGGGAATGTATCAAACTGTTCAATTTGTAATGATTAAAAAAGAGTATATTTCGGTATGTATCTGTAGGTGGTCAGAAATGTTTGGAAAATTCCTAGGCGAATTATTTGTATCCGAACATATTCATTGTTTAGAATATTCTAGGTAAACCTATTTTTATTAGCCACTGCGTACACTCAGCAACAGCGCAGAATGAACTGTTTTTAAAATCTATTATGTTGAGCAATATAAAAAATATATTATTCACGTCTTTATGAGACAAAACAAATTTTTATTGAATCTCCTTTTCGTTATCTGTAATAAAATATAAAAACGTTAAAGCTTGTAAATGGATATCTAAACAAGCATACGCAGTGTACTTAAAATGTCAACAACCTAACAGGATAGTTCTCAAGTTATGAACCTCTAATATTCTTAACAACCACATTCGCTGACCTAGTTCCTGAAAATCCAGCATGTCGCAGAAACTTCCGACTAGTCTCTCCATTTCAATATAAGCGATTATACTCCCTAAAATGATAAAAAAGTAAAAACAAGAAAACAAAAGAAACACCATGCAAAACCTCGGTTAATCTTCTCAAAGCAACGCTCACAATCAAATCAAAACGACAGCAACCTCATTCATCATAAACTTTTATTAAAATCTTCACAGGGGTGAGGGTTAATAACGTTCAAGCATAATTAGACCGCGTCTTCGACATGTAAAAACACACCACAACAACAACAACCACAAACTTTCATTATAAACTTTTATTAAAATCTTCACAGAGGTTGGGGTTAAGGAAGTTCAAGCATAATCAGATCGTGTCCTCAAGAAACACCAAAAAAAGACACTTTATTAATCATTGGTTAGCGGTTAGAGTTCGATGGCGTGGCATAACTCGGCCAATGGCGTACCGTCACAGTGTTTACAGCGCTTCGCCCTGGGTTCAGGCATTCTGTGGTGACCTCGTGACCTCACCGATATTCCATCGTCGGTTGCACTGTACACACACGCACACACGGCCACGCACGTGCACGCCGCACGCGTGCTAACGAAACAACCAGAGAAGCTGCTCGCCTCTCTTCCTCTTCTTCTTCTTCTTCTTCTCCTTCCTCTTCTTCTTCTTCTTGTTCACGTAGCTGCAGAAGCCACCGTTTCATCCACACACGCATCTGTCGCTACCCTAACTTCTGCCACGACATAACTCGTCCGGCCGCTCGTTAACCTACCACACCCGAAACGATCTTGACGCAACACCTCGCGGGTTTGCACGACCTGCCCAGTTCGATCATTGAGCAAGCTCGTGGAAAGATCGAGAGCCGCGTCGATCGTCCAGGGGTAGGAAGATCGTCCGAGTCTTCGTTGACATGTTCACCGAGAAAGGAGCGTGACGTTTCATTCACTGGTGCATCGGAGAACTACTTCAAGGTCACTCTGAATTTGTTCTGCTATGAGATAGATTCAGTTGCAGCGATACAGATGTCTATCATGAGGGAGCTATAGGAGGATTTTCTATGTTTAAGTATAGACGTGTTCATCAGTTTTTCTGTTCGAAAGAAGACACTTCATTCACTGACTCGTCCGTGTCGATTGGAAAATCACAATCAAGGTCAGTTTGAATTGACTGAACTGTGGGAGCTTGGTGGTATATGTGTCTATCACGAAGAAGCTCCAGGAGGATCTTTTGTATTTAAATATAGACACGTTCAGTAGTTTTTCTACATCGCACGAGACACTTCGTTCACTGATTCGTCTGTGTTTATTGGAGATCCAAAATCGAGGTCACTTTGAATCGATGGAGCTGTGGGAGTTTGATGATAGAGGTGTCTATCAGGAACGAACTCCAGGAGGATTTTTTGTATTTAAATATAGACACTTTCATCAGTTCGTCTATACAATATGAGACACTTGGCTCACTGGTTCGTCTGTCATGATCAGAGATTAAATATCAAGGTCACTTCCAGTCGATAATTATATTACAGTATAACGACTATCTACTATAAAACTGTTCCTCAGAGTAGGCACATCACATTAACATGTTCATCCAAGAAGAACACATTCATTAACTGATCCGTGAAGATCGAAGACAAAAATGAAGGTCACTTTGAATCGATACAGCTATGACGGTTTAATATCAGAGATATCTAACCCGAACGAGCTTCTCAAAGTCTTTCTAATCACTGTTTCTGGTAAAAATCATGCGAATCTTTGCTAACATGTTCTTCAAGGAAGCACCGGCTAATTGTAGACGAAACTCAAGGTCACTTTCAGTCGACACACCTACAGAAGTTTAACGGCAAAGACATCTATCTTGAACACGATTCTGAGAGTCTTTTTGATCTAAACGCATACACACTGATCAGCTTTGCTGGACAAAAAGACCATGAGAGTCTTCGTTGACACGTTCGCCAAGAAGGATTACATTCACTGGGTCGTTCACGGTGATCGAAGAACGGATTTCAAGGTCACTTTCAGTCGATGGAGCTGCGGAAGTTTGATGATACAGACATCAACGTGAACGAGCAGCTAACAGTCTTTTTCGTCTAACTATAGACACACTGATCAATGTTTCTCTGTTTATGGCGAACTGTGAACATCTACAGATGCCTGTCCGCGGTAGAATCTTCTGACTCTTCTTCGAAATCTTGAAGAGGCGCATTGATCGATTCACCAAGACTTTCGTGTTTACGCTACCTTGGAATTCACGGCCACTTCCTGTCTGAGCCGCTGGCGATCGATCCAAAATCGCTTCTTCATCAAAATATGGACGCTTCCGTGGTTACCTGTGGTATATCCTTGATCGAAGAATATTCCAGAGTCACTGGCTGAAGAGTGTCCTTGGAATCGAGTATGTTTGTGATCCTTCAACCGGACGCCCGAAGACACTTCAAATTTGCTGATCGATCCGCGTCGACGTCTAACGATCGATCCAGAATATTCTTCAGGATCGTTTTTGGAGCAAAACTAGACACTTTATTGAATATCCTCTTCTTTATCTCCAGCAGTCACTGACTTTGATGCTTTCGTCGCGTTACGAGCTCCGCTGAAGAGTGTCTGGAAATTTCTAGCCTAAGAAGGTCCATTATAATTATCGCGTCGAGAGGTGTTTCGCTTTCTCGACTTCTTTCGAAGGGAATGCAGCTTTGCCTCGCTGTAGGAATGATACGTTCGATTGTGCTTCTGCGAGACTACTTGGCGACGCATCGAATCTTTGATCCCGCTCTATCTCGCCATTTTGTGGTAGGTCGTTTCTACTTGTTTCTTACATTTTCAGCGAGCGTTGCGAAACAAGTTGGACTCACGTCAAAGTGAATTTCAGAAGCTTTGAATGATATCGATTCAAAAGACTTCGAAGACTGTTTGTCGATTTTTCTGATAGTTTGGTAGCTTTGAAACTTCCTCTAGGTTTCATTGGGTTCTCACTGTACGGTTCCAGTACATGTCTATCTTTCACTTGTCTGACTGTGATTCAGTCGAACAGATCATCTTCGACAATCAGAGGACAGATATAATGAATTTTCACTGACTTTCCTGAGTCTTCAGGGTTCCACCGGATGGTCACAAATTGAATGATTTATATCGAACAGCGTTTCAAGCGTGCGGATCAGAAATCAGCTTTTAAAAAATCTTCATTCACCCCACAATGTAACAGAAATGAAGAGCAGTTCGGTATCAACCTGAAACTTCTTCCAGACTTCACAGATACTTCCGACAGATCCCAGTGTACTCTCACGCTCACTACACCCTATCAGACTTCACGAACTATCTAGAATTCACGCGTGAAACTATATTTCAACCGAAAGAGAGCAGCTTCGAGGAGGTTTCTTCACCCCGACACGAGTCACTGGCCCCGAAGCATAAATCAGAGTTCAGTAACCTCTGTTCAGGTCTCAGGTTTCACCGAATCCTCGTCGTTCGATCTCAGTGCACTCTTCTCGGTCCGGTTTCACTATCCTGGACTTCCGTACACCTTCGAACCGCCTGTGCTTCACGCGTCGAGGTGCGTGAGAGGTCGGAGGACAACCTTCGACGAAGACGGGTTAACCGGAAGGAGGATTCCCAGGTACTCGACGATGGTCTTATCCCTTCAGGTCGATGGACGATAGTTCGACGAACCCTGATGCAACCAGGGTGTCAGCACCTCGAATTCTTCCGCGGACTATCGTTGACTATCCGTTCGCGATACTTCGGTTCGTCGAGACGTCGGTCGAGACACGCGTCGGTTGGAGAAGACTCTTTTCTTTCGAGAGAAGAAGAAAAAAAAACGTGAGGATCGTTCGAGGACGTTGCGGGTGTTCACATCGCGAGGTGGAGGGCGTCTAGGTCGCCGTAGCGCCTCGCAGCCATGTCACACACGCACTGACGGACGCTCGACGCCGGGACGCCGTCTTCGGCCGGACTCGGTCCACCCTCTCGGCAAGCGTCGGGACGCCTGGCTCGCCGCCAACCTCAAACAACCCTGACTCCTCTAAACGCCGTCGGGTGGCGCTATTTGTCGCGCCAACAATTTTCCCACCCGTCCCGCGCGCGTTCGTTCGATTTTTTGTCCCTTTCGTACGGGGTGTTTCAAAAGTGATACACACCGTGAAGATTGTATGTAAATGGAGGAAGAAGATGTTAGAAGTTTCTTGACTGTTTTGGAATCTGAAGACTCGGTTTTGGGATATAAGTAATTAAGAATTGTTAAGGGTCTCCTCGGTGCCATATTTAAGTCCCAGGGGCCTCAGCGAACAGCTGGTCCAGTACTCAGACAGAACACGAGTAGACACACGTTCACACACATTGCACTTCTGATCATAGTTTTTTCAGTGTTTTTAACGATGCATTTGTTACTTGTTTTATCAATGCATGAGACATTTAATCGTTTATGTGGAGATTCATGAGATATTTTCTGAGATTTTCCTCCCATGAGACTTTACATATACATACAAATATATGAATGCATTATTTAACAAAGTACAAATCTTATACAAAAATGTTATCTTGAAGTTTTCATTGAATTTCGCTACGAACTTTCCGAAGAACCTAATAACATGTTTCCAAAACATACACCACCAGAATATTTCAGTCGGTTCTGTACTTTCTGAGCTTGTTTTAAACACTGAAGAATACTTACCCCCTGATGCCAATATAGGAGTGTACCGGTTTGAGCAATTCATATTCTATATTTATCATAAATCAAGGACGCATCGCGCTACCTGCGACCAGCAATTTCATATGCAACCCAATATTTAGTTCAAATGATAAACCTACGATCATCTGTTATTCAATACAATTCTGTTGCACCGGAGGTACCTGGGATAAAAAATTCTCTAGCTTTCCGTGATCTGATCGTCCTTGAACGAGATATCAGCTGCGCCTCGCACCCTTAATTAAATTTGTGTGAGTGGTTCGAAAGTAGAAGAATGACGTTATTACTCCGTTGACATACGTCTTTATTGAAGAGCGTTGATCTTAGGGGTTGATGACTCGAAGTAGCAGAGTAACGTTACAGCTAACAGTGATGTACAACGAATGAATATTGATTTTTTTCTTTAAGCAGGCAGAGCCTAGGTATGTCCTACAAATCTTCTAGAGTCACCTGGAGTAAATGCCTCCTTATACTCTAAAACAAATATACTGAACTTTATGTAACACCATAATAATCGAATTAGAAGTCACAGTAAGCATGTTCATGCAGGGGAAAATTTGCAAAACCCTGCAATCCTGAAACAGTTGGGGCATCTGAAGCTCCAGAGTGGAATCTCAAAGGGTGGGTAGAGTGGGGGCGGGTAAGAAGATCCACAGCCATAACCTAACTATAACAGAATGTCCACAGGTGTTGAGTTTTGGCAGTGGCACAGCCATGAGGCCAGTCGGGGCTTAGTAAAGCAGCAATATGTGATTACTACGGTCCAGAGCCAGGTTCTACTGTCATCATTAGAGGGAATCTGACTTTTAGGGAGTACAGCAATAGATGATTCTTACACACTGCAGTGCCCCTCACCAGTGAGTTAGGGTAATCGTCAGATATATATTTATCATTTACATAGAAGGTGGCATCGCAAATGAGAGGAATACAACGAATGAATATTGAACGTTCGTATGCATAATTTATACGCTTCTCATATGCTAGCTTGCGACCAATCAGCAGGTGTAGTGTCGCTTCGTGGATTTTTCCGGCTGCGGCCCTTTTTATTTCTTATGGTTGCTACAGGTTGACGTACAGCTTAATATAATCAATCTATCGCCCGGAAACAACACAAAAATTCAAGCTAATATTACAAATTTAGACTTCTGATTCCCACCAAATTCCATGTTCCACGGGTTACATAACTCCGATCAGAGTGAGAAGGTCGACGGGGCGGTTGTTTTCGAACTTTTCCTTGGCGTCGAACAATGGCGTCTGCTTTTCGCGAATCTGTGGCGGAATACACGGTCTATGGTCAACTATAAAGGCCATCTGTTCGCTTTTAGAGTCTCCTTTACAACGGCGGTGACGTCACCGTGTGGCGAGATAAACGAAGACGAACCGCCCACTATCGAGCCGGACTCACCCTCCTCCTGTTCTCCGCCTTGTTTCCTCCGCGATTTCCCTCCCCATTGATTGATGCTCGCATTATACGAGCAGACATTAACGGCTGTTCAACTAATCGTCGGGAAACGCGTTTCGAGGAAAGATTCGCGCGGCTGGAGACGCTTTTGGCACCGTACACCGCAATGCACGTCATTGTCATTCGTAAATCAATGCTAGCGCTCCTGCGGCTGAACTTTGCCGCGTTTCCGCAATCGTCCGCTGAACAGAATCTCTGACACCTTATTAAACCACGATCCCGTACAATGAAACGCCTGTGTTCCTTTGATTTTTGTAATTTGGGTGGTGTATCGGTTCTCCCGACCAATTCTATGGGTGTTGAGCTTCATCGCGCGCAAGCGCCGGCTCTGACGTGTCTAGACTTTCGCCTGTACCGGGTGGGGGCGATAACCACTGCGAAGAGTGACGTTCGTAGGTGTCGTGAACGGCGGACTTGGAAAAACCTCTTCTTCGCCACTTAAGGATCATTGGAAAGGTAGATTCACATTTTGGGGAAGCGACCCGTTTAGCCATTTTGCCGTTTTGCCTAGAATACTATGGGAGTATAGAATTGCGGGTGGACATCAGCTCTTTACCCCTGATATGGAGGCAGGGCCGTAATCAAGTGCTGCCAGTGGTTCCTCTCCTGTGGAATTTGATCTAATCCTTTCTGGTCATTTCCAAAAAAGTGTAGGTGGTCTTCTGAGGGCCGCACCCCCTCCAATATATCCTCGAAGCGGTTCAATAGGAATGGGGTAGTAGGGGGTACGTTTCGAGGTTCCACCATGGACGGAACGTTGGAATCGTTGCCCACTAAACAACTGTTGCATCTTTCAAACGACAAACCGATCAACTATATTCTTTATGAATTTTTCAATGTTAATATTCGAGCAACCCTGCAACAAAATATCTTCCCAAACGTGTAATTTACACACATTTCTTTCGCTAATAAAATCGATTACATTGCGCAGAAATATTGACTTTAATTTTATACATACAGGATGGAAAAAAGATGGAATCAGACTGTATAGAGACGTCCTATTAATTAGAGTGAAGCAAAAACTCTTAATGAACATAACTCCATACACAATTTATAAAACACTTGCGACCGTGAAATGTTTGCTTTACTGTTCGATAACAATTGTACTGTGAGTGCTGAGCACAGTGTTCCACCGTTGGCTGGAAGTTCTCTTCCCGAATGTTCGTCCAGCCAACCGTGGAACACTGTATTGTGTTCATCTCGTTCATCAGTACCTCACACGTCGAACTAACTTACAATTGCTGCGAGTAGCTTCTAATTGCTGTTGAAAATGACGAGAGTTGTTTTTACGTTGGTTGCGTCATAATGTCGGCCTAAAAATGACGCTTCAACGAGGAGAGTGTCCTAAACACCCGGCTCCTTTAAAGATTGACACTCTACCACCATCGATTTCAACCCTTCTTTCCGTAGAATCTCGAAGAAGTTCGCAGACGGGGAAGGTGACAGCGCATCAGAAATAACCGGAGAAAATTTAACGACGGTACGTGAAAACGAGTAGACAGAAATTTGCAGGCGAGCCGTCAACGGAAGGCTCGTAAGCGCTGCTTCTAAAGGTTTCGTATTTATACGAAGCTCGCGTCGTGTTGTTCGTCGTGCGACGATCACAAATTTCGTGGGCCAGCGAAGAGGCTCGGTTAAGTGCGATCGTTAAAAACCTGCGTATAGCTCCGCCGCCGCTTTTTCCAGCGTTGCTTCTTATACGAGCGGACGCGGACAGTTCGCAAATGAAAAGGCGGAGAAGTTTTATTCCCGCGGGCGAAATGAAACGGAGCCTGGAAAAAGAGACCGCGAGAATGGAACGAAAGTATCACAGTGGAGTTGTATTTGAGAAATCGTGCTGATACCGAGGATTCAACCTGTCGACTGCAGGTGACGAGTTAACCCTCTATAACTGAAGAACTCAAGTTCTATCCCATCCACCTTTCCTCAGCCAATTTTTGTTTATTCAAAAGTTTTGATATCTCCTTGAAAAATAAACGGTTCACAAGTGCTTTCGAAACATTAGTATCGTCGAAGGACTCTAATTACTACCATAAATGCATAAATACTTTAGTCAATCGTTGGGGAAGATGTATACAAGCCGATAGTTACTATTTGCATTCGATAAAATAGCTAACATCAAAATAAGTACTTTTTTGAACTTGCCCATTCAAAATGGCAGTTTCATATGCAGTAACTCGACACATTTTACTGACAATGAATCCCAGAGCGGGGAACGCAAGAACATACCTTAGAAGTTCATAAATTCTTGAGTTTCCCTGGGCGTGCAGCCAGCTCGAACTTCGTGTAGTCCACGCCTCGGCTTTTACACCGGCCCCGGAGCTTTCTGCTGAAACAGCCAAACAACATTTCATGTTACATCGGGAATATTTCATGATTTCGGTTGAATTGGCCTGCAAGAGCGACCGATTCGATGTTCGATCGCTCCGGTAATATTCCAACACCAATACAAATACGGGTGAATAATTATTAATGATAGACGAGGAGGTTGTACCTTGGCGTATAAAATATTTAAAAAAAATAATGTTTTCTGTTTGCTGTTACAGTCGATCATGAAAGTATTCTAATCCTCTTGAAATACAGTAGGTTCTCGATCAGGAGAGCTGTAATTAGTAACAGGATGATTCATATTGTAACTACGTTTCGCATAAAAATAACAGGAATGTTGTAAAATATAAAGTACCTACATAGTGGTTTAAAATTAGGGGCACAGTGTCATTAATGACAATTTTAGTTTGTGACTGACGTACGCTGCGCAATTTTCGGATCCTGTCGAAGCTGGGTGACATAGAAAAAGAGGAAGAAGATATTCCCTGAAGTTAAGCTACACTGGTTATGGTCCTAGCTTAGAGGGAATTAATTTTCTAAATATCTAAATGCCTCTACATGCACATATGCTCTATTAGCAACTGACAATGACTTGAAGTCGATCTAAGGTGGTAGGTATCCAGCTACTCATCACACTAAGCAATGGCAATACAATTATGAACATAACAAAGTTCTTCTGAAAATAAAAATTCATAAAAGATGAACTTCAATACCGCTGGCAGTCAAAAAGCACCGGTTCCTATCCTATCACCGAAGTTAAGCTATTCTCGACTCGGAATTCACCTAAACCTGTATGTCTCCAGGCTAAATGACCACAGCAGTCAATGTTGTGTTACATAGAAAGAAGAAGAACAAATCTTAAGCTCCGTTACGTGGGCAATTAAAATTTTGACACACCAGCTGTCTACCAGGTGTCCAGTACAAACGAACTTGGTACCGAAGAGGGTACAAACAGAATTGTACAACGAACTTATGTGTCCACATGAAATTGTGGTCAATTATACAAACTTAAGACGTTACTCTGATTATAATTATGAGGGTATCGCAATAAAAATGAACGATCATCACGTATGTGACACCGGTTCCCGACCCATCACCAAAGTTAAGCTACTCTGGGCGCCATCAGCACTACGATGTGCCACCGTCTTCAATATCTCTGTGTTGCTGTTGCTGGTCATTCGGAACCCACCTAAAACTGTATGTCCCCAGGCCAAGTGACCATAACAGCCAACGCTAGGTTACATAGAAAGAAGAAGAAAGAAGATTGATAAATAAGATGAAAAAAAAAGAACTCTGGTGGGATGGATGAAATGTACAGAGCGATGATTCGAGCGAATCGAGTCGTTCTCGATCCAAGCAAGGTAAAGCAAGACGAAGGAAGGTAAGCAACGTGAGAAGTATTGCCTAATGGCGACTACCGAACGACCTAGAACGGCCTTCGACGGCCTGCAACTACGCAATATGGCCGACCAGCCGAGACGTAGAAGGCGGTTGCTACTTAAAACGATGCCAATCCTCCTGCTACATTTTTTTTTTATTTATCGGTCACCGTGAACGCTGTGAGAAAAACACTCCACACGCGGCCCAGCTGATAGATTTACGACTTTTCGCGTCCACGAAGTTGAGTTACGCGAATCTTCTCGAATTTCAAGGACCTCGCTGCGCGAAGGTCGCTGCCACATTTTCGTCACTGGACACGTAATATTAAACTTATAAATATGCACCTTGAAGTTTAAAAAGAGTTTTAATACGCGTCAGCGGCATGGGCTCGTAAATTAAACGTTACAATGCAAATTTGAGAACAGACTAAATATGAAGGGCAAATAAGAAATATTAAAGTATTTTGTAAAAGGATATAAAGCGATGAGAAATTACAGCTGCAGTTTGAATTTAATTTCACCCTTTGCAACCCTTTGTCAAGCGTTCCACTCTAACAATAAATATACCTCTCAGGCACTCCCTTGGTTTGTCAATTTTTTCTAATAATTTTTCTATACCATGTCAAAACTGAAATATTTCTTAATACGTAAAACTAAGTAAAGCGTAAATCTCTTATCTCGATGAAGTTTTCTTGGAATATGAATCATTGAAAATTAACATTTGCTCGCAGTAGCTCACAACCATATTGGTTGCATCAGCATATTAGTTATGTTGGAGCTGCTGGTCTATCGTATCAAAAGGTGCTTGGAGCGCAAAGGGTTAATTTCAGTTAATTAACACTTTCAGTGCCACGCTGCACCACCTGAAAATGGAAACTTTCTAAATTTGTATACAATATTAATATAACTATAAGTTGTACTTTTTTTAATCAATAAATGTCAATAACTTCCATAATTGTTTTACTGCTACTATTAAACCTTATTAAATATATTCACTAATACTATACATGATCAAATAAACAATGATTGAATTCCTGTGTCACTCAAATATGGGTGAGATGGCACTGAAAGTGTTAACAGGATTACCCTTTGAGGGTGTGCGTTCCGTAAAATCGTTCACCACATGCTATGGACCACCCTATTGGACCGGTCGCAGCTGTTTATGATACCATAATCCCATGTTTTTGAACAAATTGTCACCTCAGCGTGTCTTACTCATGTTACAAACATATATTCCATTACACACTTTACTGCTTTAGAACGTTAAGACAATTTAACAATTGTATATCGCCTGTACATGAATCGACGGCAAAAAGAGAATCTGGCGCGGTCGCCGCTTCAGTTTCGTCGAATTTAATTGGGATTCTCCACCGAAAATTGGACCTCCGTTTCTTCGAGGTGTTCCGCGCGCATACCACGAAGAGCCGGGCCTCCCGTTAAAAAGAGAAGAACACGGAACGAAGAAAAATAAATCCCCAGAGCGGCGTGGCTCTCTTCGCGCCTTTATCTCTCGTCATCACTTTCTCTTCCATGTGATTTACGCTGCTCCTGTCTTTCTTAATTAGGTTAAGGCTCTTGGACCCCTTTCGCATCCAGACAACGAAACGAAAAACGACAAAGGACCCCGCGCTTCCGATACGACCGCGAAATTCACTCGGACACCCCTTGTCAGACATGCGGGCGGGTGTTGTTGACTCTGCACTTCGCTCACGATTTATATTTTCACCGTGCAACAGACTCAACAACGGAATTTATGCCGTGTTTACAATGTCACTTCCTCGCGATTGTTGTTCAGAGATACATGATCGCGTCCTTTCAGCGCCGACAGGCGAACGACGCTGCGAGGATATGAAAAATGAACGACAGAATGTTCTTTTAAGCTTTCGAGGACGATTATTCGCATATATGCGTTCCACAAAATCATTCAACGTGTGCTAGGGGTCACCGTACTGGTTCAGATACAGCTGTTTATTGTACGCTACAAACCTACATGTGTATTGGGATGAATCGTCACTTCAATTAATTTTATTAAAATATACATATCTCGTTACCGACACTGCAATTTTAGAGCACCGACACAACTGAACAATCGATTTCATACACATTATTATAATGAAATAGGGTAGATGTACCATTTGTGGCCACTGTTTTATTTACTCTGAGTTTGGCAATTAATGCGGTTTTTGTACAGCAAGTATTGTATTATTTGTTCAGCAATAAGCATTTGTAAATAATTAAAAGCTATAATTCTTACTGTGGGTCTTTCGTATTATTCATTATACAAATTACCACAAATGGTGCAGAAAGGTCCTGCATGATAATGCAATGATATTTTAAATAATTATGTTTAAAACATTGTTCAATTTATAATGTTTCGAGTTTCTGTATATTTTGGACTACACTGATATATTCTTCACTTTTGTGTACGTATTTTTTCTTAAGTTATGTCTCAGTGAATGGTACAGAAATCCATCAAATGGTCACAATTGGTACATCTACCTTATTCGTTGTATTTCAATTCTAATGAACGCCACGATGATGGTATTGGATTGTTGCACAGATTTTTGCGTATTTTTCTATTAAATATGTTTTTAGAAGTGTAGAAAATTAGTAATATATGAAAATATTTAAACTGTTTAATCTGTTGGACTCAAGTGACGAGTCTGACTCGTCGTAGCAACCTAATGAACTTCAATCTCCTATCATACTTCGTAATAAACTAAAGATGTGTGCAGAAGCATACTTTCCATTTTATTAAAATTGTTTATATCGACAGGAGCAACAAAAGTAAGTCGTATCCGTATGCAAAAATAACCCGAATTAAATTGTATGTCAAGGGGTTAACATCTACCCTATTCAATTTAACGTGTTGTTCCACCGCCAACAATTTCAGCACATGGCGGACGATTTTTCTCGGAATTTTAAGGGGTCAAACACTCCAACGTGTTGATATAGCGGTTGACAGACACTCCATGATTTAGAATCGCGTCCGTCGACAGGCGAAACGTGAAACTCTCGAAAGTGAAATTTGAGGGTGTAGCGAGTTGGATATATACCCTGACATCGGCCGTACGTACGCGTTACGATACTAATTTTTCAAAAGAGAGAGAGAGAGAGAGAGTGTCGTGGATATTGTGGCCGAATTTGAAAGAATTTAATGGTACCTTCAGTCTGGAAGTCGAATTCCTGAAGTAAATTCAGATGCGAGAGCGGAGTGCAACTAGGTCATAGTAGCACTCGTTAAACCTACGTACTCTCACCTCTGTCCGAGTGCATAAATCTGCGCACGTGCGCCTTAGGGCGGGTACACACCTGGCCGTGCACGCGGTCTGTCGACATAAACGAGCGTTACGTATGCTGAAACGGACGGTGAATTTGCAAGTTCTTCCAGCGGTGAACCAACGGGTACGCTGATTCAGTGAAACAGCCCGGAATGTCAGTTTATTTTTGTCCATGCACCATTGTAAACGTTACCTAAAGATTTCTGTGTTTTTCTACGTTGTAATACTGCGATGGCGTAATCTGTAATCTAAGAATCAAAATTTCTAGAATATCTGTACATTAACTCTTTGCACTATTATATTATGATTTTTCCACCGTGTAGTCAGTCAATTTTTATTTTTATCTTGAACTGAAAACAGTGTCACGCGAGAGGTGACTCAAGACAGTTAGGAAGAATTAATATCCTCTCGTTAAAGGTAGCTTCAAAGTACAAAGAGTTGGATATCTGTGTTCAGATAAATTATTGAACGTTAATCAGATTAAAGGCATTTAATGTGTTCACTGTATCTTCAGCTACGTGTCGTTCGAGACAGTTTGACACTAATTTTGAGGCCTTTTTTGTAAATTATTATACGGATTGATTCTTCATTTGATGTTAATATTTTAGAGGGTGAGTTGTATTAACTTGTCTCATTAATAGAAAACAAGCGATTATAATATAACTCCTGCGCACTCCCCAGAAATTTTGCAAATTAATACACTAGGTGGTTGTTAATTTGACGTGAATACTTTAGGGTGTGAATTATTAACTTGTATCAATGACAGAGAACAAACGATTACAATATTAACCCCAATGATTCTTCGTGAAAATATGCATTTCAAGCATTTCTGTGAACGGTCACAGGTCATAATACACTTGATAAATATTTCAGGTGATTCTTTGTAAATTATTATACAAAATGGTGAATTATTAGCTTGCATCACTGATAGAGGGCAACAATTGTAGCATTAATTCCTTGTAGTCCACAGAGGTGCTTGTCTTTGAGGTGCAATCACCCCACCTGCTTCTATTAGGTAGCAAACATTATTATTACCTTGCCTTACGATATTTCTAACGATTGTATCTGCCAAAATTTACTATTGAATTGGTATAATGCCACGATAAATGTAGAACAATCGTCAACACGCAAAGTTAAGTACTAGAAAACATCCTAAAGCTCCACCTGATTTTGCATTCAACATTCGACAACATTTCAATACGATCTTCGGTGAAAGATGGATTGGACCAGTCTCGTTGCCCCTTCGATCTTCTGATTGAAATCCCCTAGACTTTTCTTTATGGGAATTTCTTAAGGGCATATAAAATGACTATCAACCAGTTAGAACAAAGCCAGGAACTGTTTACACGGTTCAAAATGCCGTGGTATGAAAATGTGAGGCGTGTGTGGAAATAGGAGGAGGAAATATGGAGAACCTTCTGTAAACTTTAAATTTAAGCATTCTTTCTGCTATTAGAAGAAGAAATGGTAAGATAATCCACTGTTTTCATGCCAAGCACTGGCATCAGAAGCGAGCAACTTGCTTTAACTAAAACGAAAAACTATTTATAACTCCAACAATTTTCATTTTTCGACTCACGTCTATTAGAACTTCTGTTCGCTACTTCTGCCCTTAAAGATCTGAACCCACATATTTTAACACCTTATGTAATTTGCATCACGAGTATGACTTATTATTATAAGCCGAGGTGTCAAAGATTCGAAAGAGCTTGCAGAAAACGATGAAGAAGTCTTCAAAAATGACTCAATAAGACTTGGAACATGTACCAGAATAAAATTCCTGAGTTACACCCTCTATATCAGCGCGCGCGTGTCAGAAGCGTTTGGCGAACCCACGAAATCCTCGAGACGCGTATCGTCGGTGGCGTGCACGCGTGAGCTGACGGTCGCTCGGGTGTGGACCCGCCTGTACGCGGCGAGGGACAGGCGAAATGTTTTTCTTGGGCGCGTGGACGAGCGGTGGAAGAGTGGCGCGAAAGAAAAAGCGAAAGAAACGCGAGTCTCCGGGAAGCGAGACAGCCGTGGATACCGGGGTGGCTGCGAGAAAGAGAGGGCCGGCTCGAGCCGGACGAAAATACAACGAAATCGGCCGCAGGAAACGGTGAATCAAACAGACAGCCGTTTCGGGGGATGTTTTTCTAACGACTTCATCTCATCCCTTTCCTCGCTGCCTCCTCAACGACCGCTCTCACTCGATAAATTACCGCATCTACTTGTCCCGACGTAATAAAACGTCTCCGCTTCGCCTCAATGTTGCTCTTCGAGAGATTCTTTTCCTGACTGCGTTGCAGTGAAATTTTCGGAGATTTTGGAGCATGTTCAGCGACACGTTGGGTTTGTCCGAGCAGCTCATTTTTTTGAGAATATCATGCAGGGTTAATGTAACTTGAAATTTGTTGATTTCTAAAGAGGTTCACGGTACATTCATGGGAGCGTACTTTCCAGGTCTACACAGTCCATGGTAACAATTATTGACTCGATATACAGGGTGTTCAGCGTTATGGTCGCTACGATTTCTGAGACACTTCCGGTAGTCTGACAAAGCATGTTGTAAACAGAAATCAATTAGTGATCGATCGTCAATAAATTGCAAAAAATACATTTTTTCTAATAAAAAATCGAGGTTGCCTTTATGTAACGCGTTGAGTGCTGCAGTGGAAACTGCAGTACCTAGTCAGACACGTTACGATTTGCTGTTTTTAATATAAATAATTAAGCAAACTGTATTTTAACTGCGCGATCGTTTAAATTATATTATATATTATAATTCTAATCTTAATGTCTTGCCCGAATTGCATGAGAATAATAGTTATTTAATTAAGTAGAATCAGTGGCGCTGATCTCTGGTGCCCCCACGGCTGTCAACGTATAAACACATTGTAGGCCGAAAGATACGTTATTTTACGGCACGGTGATGGTGGATCTCATAACGCAAAATTGAAAGAGTTAAAATGAAAAATTTAAAGAAATTGCTAAAAGTCTATTCTCCCGAAACAATATTTTATTCATTTTAACATATTTGAATCGCAGTTTGTTTAATTCCCTAACACTCTGACTTCCACGCTGTATTAACTGCAGATGGCAAAAATTTTCAAATTTGTATACAAAATTAATATAATTTTCCATTACTCTAATTTTAATCAATAATATTAAAACCTTCTATCACCTTTTACTGGTTCCATTATACTTTATTAGGCATACTAGTTAGTACTATAGATAATGAAATAAATAATGATTGAATCTAAGTATTCCCCGCACACGGGTGACGTGGCAATCAACGTGATAAAGAAAACCTAAACATTCTTTTACAAACAACTTTTCTGTTTCTGAAGAAATATTAAGTTTTGTATTTCTTTGCGCTCAAACAGAAAAATCATTCTTAACTGCACGTACAGTTTCCTTAAACATCCTAAGGAAACCTTCGAAATTTGCAAAAGTCTGTCGACGTGCACCGTTGAAGGATATCGAAATCGAGATGGGATGGACGCTCGAAAGAGCTTAGATATCGAAATTTCGAAAGAGGTGCGAAAGGGCGTGAGAATGGAGCGCGTGAGAAACTCGACGGAGGACCTCGTTGTCCCCCGATCGATTCGGTAATAATTTTATTTGGTAGAAAGACGTGCGTGTTCCACGTAATTACGCGAGACGTCAGTCAATCCGATGATATCTCGCATAGCCTGTTCGATCAGCGACTCGATGCGTGTCAAACCTATCGGCGAAAGTGAAAATCACGCTACGGTAAACATGTCTCAATGTTAACGAAAGTGTCTGAATAAAGGCGGATCCGTAAATATCGATCTTCGAAAGCGTACTTGGACGAATCAGACTTAATAGTAAGTACTTTGATCGAAATTCAATTAATATGAAATCAGCAAGAAAACATTTGTTGGCAGTTCCTAAGGTTAACCGAACGCAACATGAAAATAACTATTTATTTACAATTTTATACAATGGATATCATAAGGATGTATCCGTGCATGAGTATGACTACGAATTTAAGTATCAGTTTCAATCTGTGCACGTACATGAATATGAGCTGGACGATGATGTTGAATATGAGTTTGAGGATGAGTATGGGTATAAGTTTGAGCCTAAGTTGAGCAGGAGTTCCGTATAAATCTCAAAATAAGTTTGAGCATGAGTTGAGTATAATTGGGAACAATTTTAACAATCAGTTAAGTATGAATTTCTCATGAGTTTTCGTGTGAGTTGAGCACGATTTAACTATGATTTTGAGAATAAATATCACCATGAGTTTGGACATGAATCAGAAAATGAGTATGAGTTTGAGTATGACTTATGCATAAGTTTAAGAATGAGCTGAGTATGAGTTCTCCATAAATTCCAGTGTGAGTTCAGAATAAGTATCAGCGTGAGTTTGGACACGAGTCAATGAGCCTGAATCCGAGTTGGAGTATAATTCGAGCATGAGTCTTATAATGAGCACGCATATGAGTGTGAGTACTAGATGTCCAACATACGTTACGAAGCCACACATTGCAGCGAGGCAGAGTAAACCGTAAACGTCGTGCAACAATCTGCAGGGTGCCAATGGCTAGACTCGCGCCACGTTCCCATCGTTTAACTCTCACACAGACGAAGAAACGGAACAGAACGCAGCGAAATATCGGTCATACAGTAAACTACTCGAAGAAGACAGTTCGAACCGTACATCACACCGAGTTATCTTCCGACCGAAGCAACCGGCGCGTAAAACCCCGGGTGGCCGCGCGGGGAGCCTCCCAATTACGCCGAAATAATCACGGAACAAAGTGGTCGTGTAATTACACGGACGATTCGAAGATTAAAACGGTTCGAGGGGAGATACTAATTGAACGATGCTAATTGATACACCGGCGAGGCGGCCTCGAAGGGAGGATCGCGGCCGCGTAAATCAGGTGGGGCGAACGGGGAGGAGGATCGTCGAGCCGGAGCGTTGATAAAATCATCTGTAGCGGCTAGATCGGCGATTATGTCGGGAGAAGGTGTTAACAGCGTCGGCCAGATTTACTTGTAACGAGTGGGTCGGGCAGAGCACGTCGAAAATAAAGCGGCACCGGGACACGTCGCCGTGGTAATAATGCCGAGATTAATTTCTCACGAGCCGCCCTCCCGAAAGGCCCGTGCACCATTATCCACGCATGACGTCACGTCACCGACCGGAGAACCAGACTAGCCCCAACCCGGATCACGGTTCCGCGAAACCAGGTGAAGGAAGCGAATTTCCACGATTATCTTCGCTCTCCAACTTGCCAAGCTACAGCGAAAGAACACCCTGGCGGTAGGCACGGTAGACGCCTCTTTTCTAATCAACTACCCTACCGTTCAAAAGTTTGATCGCCTCCGTTAACCCCTTGCGGTCCGAGTTATTTTCACCGTTTCGTTACGGCCGGTTCGCACTGATTTGACCACTCTCGAACAGTATCGTGTAGTTCGCCTTTATTTCTACATTTTGGTAGCTAACTCATGTAACAACATATTCATAATAATATATTTGTATCGAGTGTAGTATGAACCCTTTGAACTCCTTTGTCGAGTGTGACTCGACATCGATTTTATTCACAGGTATTTCCATGCTGAGGCACACTCGATATTTTTAAAATGCCTGTTTAAGTATGTATTATATTATATTTCCTTTGTCCATAAAAATTTTCTTCTTTCCCAGGAAAAAATATTTAGAAATTCCACAAATATCAGATCTGACCAAAGTTCCAATGCTATTTTCAGTATAATTAGTAAAATAAATTGTGTTTAAATTGGTTCCTATCAACCAACTATCTTTTGAAGTATATTTCAAATAAAACACTTAAAATAATGAGTTATTGAAAAGAAAATTAAGAGAAAAATTAGAAGTTCAAAGGGTTAACGTACAACAAATGGTTTCGTACCGTTTATAATTTGCACTTTATATTTTGTGTCTCTTTTAGGCATAGTTAAATTTGTTTATTAATTCTTCAATATATTATATGGGATCAAAAGATCTAGGGCAGGAATAATTCCATCCTCGCACCAAGAGGATCTTGAGATCACTGTACTTGTTTTCGCAGAAACAAAAAGTCTGCTCCTCGCAGTTAGGACTTAAAACACACGGCAGCGGCTTATTAAACCTTTATTCGTATCAAACTACAAAACGTGCGTAGAAAACGAAAAGGAACCACATAATACTACGAGAAATACCCTTCAAGTCACTGGCATCGCTGTCAAATAGGCAAAAATTCTTATCTCGAGCTAGGTTCACCGACTGGAGCGAAATATGATGATCTCAGACTGGACGTAAGACCGCAAAGGGTTAAAATTCAGCTGCTTCTCTTCCAGATCACCCGGTCGTTCGTATCAACCCCCTATCCAGCGTTTGATAAAAAAACAAACGAGAGACGAGCGGAGGGTAAACAAAAATCGTCGTATTAATAGCGTGCTCGTGACGCTTAAACGAACCGACGAAAAATCTCAAATATTCCGCGGCGACGGTGCCGAGGGTTGGAAAAGGAATACGGTGAAAAGAGGAATCGCGCGCAGGCGATCGAGACAGGCGAAAAAAAAAAGCGGGAAAGGCGTATCTGGTCCAAGAATAAAATCCTGGAGATCGCGGGGGAAAAAGGACGATCTCGAAGGGGGTTTCTTTCCGCGACCACCCGGTACAGCCGACTCGCGATACGCTCCAATTTTCATCGTTCGAGAATGAATTCCGGGACGGTGTCGGCGCGGATTTACGATCGCAGGCCCGATTTAGAGACGGGCCGGCCGCAAACTAATTGCAGCAAAACGATTCGTTCGCCAAGAGCAACGCCGTGTCGCGAATTAAAAACGAACCCGGTGATCGGGAAAAAGGAAGCAAAGCGACCCCGTGTGAGAGCAGATGCGACGGCGTTTCGCACGGAAACGTGAAAAACGAGACTGGAATCGAAACATACTCGGGTGACTGCTTCGGGAGGATGTGAGTCTTTAATCGACTTCAAAGTTCGTTTTATAGGAGGACTCCGGGTGAATGATGACATGCGTGAATTGGAAGAAATGTGTCGACGATACTTTTCAGTCGGATGGGTATTAATTGATTTTATGATGGGTTTGAAGAAGAGTTCTGAGTCTTCAGTCTTTTATTAACCCTGGGACGCTTAGGGGAGGGTCAAAAAGTGTCCACAGAATTCGAAACGTTTTTTTAATGACGAATTTGTGTAGGAGACCAATAGTCTGGTTTTGTGTCTGAAAGAAATTGTATTTAATGATTGTGAACAAAAAATTAGATGTCGGGTTCTTTTTTTTCTGGAATTAGCTAGGTGTTTTATATTACTTTACTGTATAAATAAACATAATTCGAAGAAGAAAAATAAAATTTTTAGCACTTTAGCTTATGTGGACACAAAATCTGCACCGCTCTCCCTTAAGTTGACTTTAAACCTTCTAAATCCTTAAGCGTCCTAGGGATAAGGGGATATTCTTCTTCATCGGCCTGTTCTGAGGGTGTATATTTGGAATTTTTTTGGAAACCCTGAACCACATATCTTTACCAAACATTGTAGATTTATTTATATACATCTATACTAGATTCATGAATTTTTGTACACTGTTATCATTTCAAATAGTGATGGCCACGGGAGCTCCGGCGTTCCCCCACTCTAGATCCATTCCCCTCGTATAGGCTGTGATCCGAGACGACGATTGACCGAGGGGAAGGAGGAGGGAACTGAAACGAGGGGAATGGACCTAGAGTGGGGGAAAATCAGAGCACCCGTGGTTATCACTGATCTAAACTATACTGATTATTCACCAGGGAGGTAGACAGAGAATATTATACTTGGTGCGGCCGTACATGTGGTACAACTGGAAAAACCGTAGGTAATTCTTTGTACAAAAATAAGTCGAAAATGTAAAATAATTTCGTATCGCAGTAGACTTCATTCCTGAGAACGTCCATTTTGAATATCTATTCAGTATACACAAGTCACTTTGCTAGAATTTGGTTCACTGTTCACCTCGCTTCTTCTGATTTCTATTTATATCATCATAATACAATCGTGGTTGGTAAATAGCAACAATGTTGTAAAAAATACCAGAACATTAACAAACGTATATGTCACTGTAGTTTACGAGCACGTATCATACAGCAGTAGGGACAGCGACTTCAACAATATTTATAGTTAATGGAATAGAAAGAACCTCCAACAATTTCCATAATTTAATAAATTACGCTCACACCAAATATTAAAAATAAAAAATAGAGGGACGCAATAAAAATAATAAAAACCCTAACAACATCACTAGGAATACGAGTTGTTACCTCCTCCTCTTTTTTAAATTATAACTTTTGCATATGCTTTAATACGTAGGCTGCCATGTCGCATAAGCTAAAATGATCCAGCATTTAGAATTGAATGCCAAACTAATTCAACTTCAAATTAAAGTGCTTTTAATTAACAATATTAGCAATGTGCATATATTTTTTCGTAGTCTATCAAACGTTATTCAAAACATTTTTTAATACTACTTGTGATCAAATAAAGATTGAATGCACACGTCACACGTATACAGGTGACACGGCGGTCAAAGTGTTAATATGAAAAATGAAATCTGTCTCGGCCGCGTACCTTGAATTCCGACTCACTCCATATAATTCAATGTACTCGTACACGGTGTCCCTCTTTGTCAACCGACCATTTAGCATCGACTTTTATTTATTAACCGGAGCGTTCCGGAGCGAGCAAGGCGTCGCGTGACGCGCGTTTCAAAAAGCAAATGCGCCGTTCAATAATAATCGTTTCCAGCGTATTAACCGCTAATGCACTCGGACACGGATTACCACACGATCCGTGAAACACGGCCCACGAAAATACCGCGGCGCGTTCGGATGAAAAAAATTGGTCAATTAAGCGGCCGCGCACGGACAAATGTACGGCCATTAGAAAAGTGCAAGGCCCTTGTACAGCGGCGCTTCGCACGCCGACGTTTCCCATGAATCCCTCCTAAATTATGGCACCACTTTGTCCACCGGGCCAACCGTCTGTCTCCTCTAATAACCGACGCTGTTCAAACGTGTTCACCGTGAACGAAAAGAAACTTCGTCCCGGTTCAAAAAACGGTCGATGAGTTTTCGCTTCGACTCACCCTATACTGTGTATTTCCACTCGTGCTTTCAACAATTCATAATAAATTTAGATTTACGTACACATTAAAAAATGAAACGAAGGATCATGCATTCCACCTTTATCTTCTGTTCGACCTATTTGTCAACGCAATGTCAGGTTGAAACTCAGTTTATTTATCGTAAGCAAAGTAAGAGTACGAAATGTACTGTCCGAAAACTTTTGCACGCCACTGTATTGCAGGTGATATAATCCTGGAGGACTCAGCAAATTATACAGCGCTTATGCTGTGAACTAAATTGTTTGATTGGCACGCGAAGATCGTTTATTTCTCTGAGTCAGTAGCAATTGACGTATTGCAAGCTCGTAAAATGGCAGAGTAGAGAATGAGTACCCAGAGGCTGAAGACACTTGACACCTGATTTCCACCAACCCAGGTCATCGGGTCCAGGTGAGACAAGGAGTTAGGGTTTTGTCAAGTAATCCCGACTGATAATTGGTTACATTCACTCGAGCTCAGCGAGCTCGAACAGTCTATAAAAGTGGAGCATGTTTGTATACTCACAGATCCAAGAGAGACACTATGTTATAATAGTTGCCAACTCGCGTACACATATTCAGTTTAATATACCTATATTTACCTAAACCTAAACAACTCTCGACTCTCGACGTCAATCTCAATTACTCACAGAAGACTAAATCGGCGAGTCAGGTGCGCGTAAAGGCATCGTTAATTTATTTCGTAGAGTTCGCGTATGCAACAGTCACGTAACAGTTTGTATGCATTCACATTTTTCGTTCAATTATAATACTGTCACGAACATAAGTAAATATGTCTAAGAGTGGATTAACACGTTGACTGAAATGGTGGTCACCCGTGCCCACCTGTTTTTCCAGTGCGACCATGATGGTCACCGGTGACCGGTTTATAATAATGAAAATTCTACTGTGGCCCTCAGAGTAAAATATACAAAACTAACTTAATGAACTGAATTTTTGCCAATGAGTTAAGGAGTTACTGTAGGTTCGCAGTAGACTGGGTACTTCAAGGCACATCCTCCTCTTAATTTCGTTAAAACAGTAGTGGCCATGGGAGCTCTGGACTTCCCCCACTCTAGCTCCACTCCCCTCATATAGGCTGTGATCTGAGACGACGGCAGACCGAGGAGGAACTGAAACGAGGGGAATGGACCTAGAGTGGGGGAAGGCCGGAGCTCCCGGGGCTATCACTGCGTTAAATGTTCTTTGCTATGCGTCCTGGCGTACAATGTCCATTACTTTTCACTTTCGCTCTTATTTCCAGAAGCAAAACTTTACTGTGTCTGTAGTTAGGTAATTAAATAAAATCAAAGAAGCAATTCGGAAATATTTGATCAATTTCGTGAACCACTGTACATGTATTAACACTTTTCGGGAGCAGTGTGAAAGGAAAGGAACAAATTTAAAATGCTGTAGTCAATAATAAAGGAACAATCTTTTTGTATGAATTTTAAGTAGATGATAAATAAACTAAATACAGTTCGACATTTGTAAGATAAGTTCCATCATTATTATGTTGTAATAATGTCACGCGTGCACATGTATTGCCATTTTTCAGAATCCCTGTATTGCTTCAACATTTTAACCAAAAACTTATTTCCATGAATTTTAGATATTTGTAAAAATAAAGCAAAAATATTCTTACGTTCTTAAAATATCCCATGAGGTTTCCTATCATTCTGTTACAATATATACAAACATCTACAGATGTACTGCCACTTTTCAGAGTCCCTGTCTATCTCAAATATCTTAATTAAAAAATCACTTCCATGGACTTTCGATGTCTGCAGAAAATAAAAACATTCCCACGTTCTTCAGATGCCTCCCTTCATTCTGTCGCCATAAAACACACATACACAGGTATCCTCACTTCTCAGAACCCTCATGAAGCTCAGATATTTTAATTAAAAACGGATTTTCCCAGATTTCAGATATCTGTAAAAATAATTAGTTTGTTTGAAAAATAATCGTCATTCCGTCGCGATAACGAGGGTTCCGCAGAGGCCGGCGGCGGAGCGAAGCGGCGCGGATACAGTGGCCCGGTCGAATCGTTGAGAAATTAAGTAATTTTCGCGCGAGCATGCGGCATAATTCACGTGGCCGGCCATCGACTCGTAAATAATCGTTCCCTCGTAAAAGATAATCGCGAATTGCGTCATTACAAATGGCCGAGCGGAGTTCTGCATTACCAGAAGCCGCTTTTACGCCCGTGTCGCGGATTTAACAGCCGTCCGGACAGGTCGATGCTCGCAAATTAATCGGTGAACCGCCGAAAAACCAGAGGGACGGAGGAAAAAAGAAGCGAATCGCGAGGGTTGATCCGGCGAGAGAGGAGGAAGACGGGCGCGGATGTTTCATTGAGAATCGACGAAGAGAGGAGAGGAAGAAGCGTAGAGAGCGAGAGAGAGGGAGGAGGCGGGAAGGTGAAGGAGCGGGTGGATGCATTCAGGTTATTTCTGGACCGACCCAGATATCCGGCGACGTGTTTTCTTGGACCGTGCTTTAGACTGTTTCGGATAATTAACGAATTGAATCGCATTCGCGCGTAACCAGTCCCGCATTGTCCCCGATCCGGACACAAAAACTTCTTTCACTTCGAATTTACGACCGCCGGCTACGCGTCTCTCCTTCTGCGCGAGACTGCTCCTCATAGAGGGCTATTCTCCTTTCTTGGTTTCTTTTCAGGGGTATATTCTCGGAATCGTTCTGAAGAAACTAAACGACATATGTGTTAGATTTTATTTAAATAATAATGTTTCTTTAAACGAAAGTAATAATAACAGAGTGAGCCTCGATTATCCGAAAAAGGTCATCTAAAAATTGGTCGTCTTACGTCAGTTGCAAGCCAAAATCCATATCAGTGACATTATGTACTTAATTTTATACCATTAGGTACATTACGTCTTAAAATAAAATTATGATTTCTATGCGAAACAGTCATAATGTGATCCGTACTGCAGTGGAACCTCGATTATCCGAAAATTGGTCACCTTACGTCAGTTGCAAGCCAAAATTCATATCAGTGACTCTGTGTACTTAACCCTCATCCGTCCCTAATGCCAATTTGACAGATTGTTATCACAAAAATGCGATAAATGTGAAAAAGCAGCATGCCTTGCACATCCCATAATTATTTCCAAACGATGTGAACAATCTTATGCTTCAATGTACAAAATGTACAGAAATTTCAGTTTTTTATTTTGAATACAAGAATTTGAAAATTTAACTATGTATCTTTTTATTGAAGTGATTTTTTACCGTTGTGTCAATTGGATAGCAAGGGACAAATTAAGTTGGGAAAACGACGGACGGATGAGGGTTAATTTTATACCATTACGGACATTACATCTTCAAATAAAATTATCATTTCTATGCGATACATAGTCATAATGTGATCCGTACTACAGTAGAACCTCGATTATACGAACTCGGGTTATCCAAAAATTGATCATCCTTCATCACTAACGACCTAAAATTATCTTTAATAACTGTATGTACCTAATTTTGTACCATTATATATTTTACATTCTAAAATAAAATTATCAATTTTTATGGGAAATCTAGATACAGCGTGAATCACTTTGTTATTATTCACAGTTCGGATAATCGAGGTCCTACTGTATTCCTAATTACAGTTCGAATAGTCGAGGTGATAGTGCTCCCTTTTTGTCCGGAAAAGATGTCCTGGAAAGCTGCAGGTTAACACGTTGAACGTCGCGTAAGTCACCGGTGACTGACACCTAAAATATAATTTAATTAAATAATTATTCATTGCCGCAAACTTTGAGCAAACCTCATACTAAAACAATATAGGAATAGAAGAACACGATCAAGTACGCAAATGTTTTTTTTTCTTTATGATTTATATAAAATATACTAAATTATATCGTGTCTGATTAGGTATGGCCGTTATCACTGTGACGTTCAACGTGTTAAGAAAGCCAACACTTTCCCACTGCTGTTTGTCCGTGTCTGCTGTACATGTGTCGGATGTACTCTAATAATACCTTTATGAAACTTTGCAGATTTATTCATGTCCATTTATACTAGATTCATAAATTTTTATATATCATCATCTAAAGTATATTAATTATTCACTGGGGAAGTAGAATTCACTGTGAAGCATTCGTCTGTTTCTTCTAGAGAGTACAAATTCGAGAGTGACGAAATAACTTGTCATGAGCGTTTCACAGCGCTAACCCTTAACTAATGTCGCAGGGTCACTATAACCCTGTTCATATTGTTTCAGTTGCTCCCACTCCATTCGCACTTCTCTCAGACCTGTCATCGCAAGTACCCTAAAGTTAGTACGCTGTAAACGACCTGAGAAACCGCACGTGTTTATTGTTTTGCGGTTTTCAATTTATCCGTATTCAAAGTTTCTACGGGGACACTGTCCCTGCGTCACCAATTATTGATAACTTAATTACAGGGGCTGATTGACCCATCACCTGTTATGTAACAAAAATAGAACGTCACCAGTTAAGGGTCTACCTTCTGAAGGATTGCCAATGGGCGACACCCTCTTGCGCGTCCTACTACCGTAGATCTAGTTCGCGAAATGACCTAACTAGGTCAGTGGGAAACTCAAGTAACAAGCTATTATAAAAAAAAAACAGTTAAGGGTGAAGGACAACTCTTTGGCATGCAATAGGTTGAGAGTCACTGCATTGGACCAGCGAATTATAGATCAATTGTCCTGACAATGATTGACTTTTGTGAATCGTGTCAGATCTACCGTGGAGGAAGACAGAACAACGTGGGTCCTCGTCTTTCGACAGCCAAACGAACTACACGTAATCGTGACAAGGACTAAGAAAATTATTTTGTATTGTTAAATTCCATTGCAGTTATCCAAAACAACGTTAGGTTGCATAAGTATTTTACTTACGAATAAACATTTCTTTTTTGTGATTGCAAATTTGGAATTTGCTATATACAGTAGTGTCGCGTTAGCTGACTGGGATCTTGCCTTGTTAACTGACCATCGTTATTCCCACCAATTTCTGGAAAATGAACAAAACGTCTCTCACTTGCACTCAATGGAGAAGAAATGTATTCGAGACTCCTACAAGTCTACCTCCCTCGATAGCTGGCCAGATATGGTCCCAGGACACGGCCAACTAACCCGGCACTACTGAATTTGTCTCTCTGAACACGTGGAGCCACCACACAGGTTAAATATCAGGCTGGCAGACTCAATCTGGCATCACACCTACTTCAGAACGTTACAAATTCTTCCAGTCGGTTCATCTACTTTCATTAGAAACAAAATCTCCATAAAACCATCCACGGTGCAACCTGTACGTCCTGCCTACCCATTGCTCCATCATTAGCCCTCGTAAACTGAGATCCAGTGTCTCTGACTCTCCCAGTTAGTTCGAAGCGTTTCCAAAAATCTGCAAGCCTCTCGAGGAGAATCTGAACGGCCCGTTGTCTAGCAGGGTTCCACGAAACGGTTTCCAAAGGCAACATCGTTATTATTCGAGCATTCGATCGGCCCCACGGTGTTCACCGGGTCGGGTTCATCGAACCCCTGGCGATGGAGCATTTGCGTGGCAGACGGTGCGCTAACTCGACGCACTTAGCGCCGCTAGATTCCCCGGGCAGATATTAAAAACAGCTGGACCCGTGTCGTTTGCAAGCGACGAATTTATCGCCCCTGCCGGGACTTTAAGTACCACCCTGTGCTACTCCTGGTCCTTTCGATGTATCGGTTGCACCGCCTCCGATGAAACATTTCGTCAGATAACCCGGCGAACGCCGTTCTTGCGCTACCAGCGTTGAACGGGTGCTTCCTGTATCGAGAGCCTTCGGTCCTCGATGTCGATCGATTCGTCGTTACATCGGTGAACCGTCTTGCTGACGCAGATATCTGTTTTGGACCAGGTCTATGATACACCCCGTCCGTAAGTGTTAAGACACTTGTCAAATTGGGAATAAATCTGAGAAAGTTTTGAAATTGTTGGAGGATTCAGAGACACATTGCCTCATTCTATAAGTTGTACCATAAAGAAAATGAGCATTCAACATTATATCACAAAGCTCTCCATGGATATGTTAGCGATGGTGTGCGGTTTTAACCCTCATAGAACCGTGCTCTGAAAGTTACGTCAAAGACCGTGTAGGGTACAGAATTACCACAGCTTTGTGCATTTCTCAGGTAAAGAGTGTGTATGTAAATTTATTAGAAGATATAGACAAATTACAGCACTGCAAAGCAAATTGTATTCCTTACAGATAATTTTGTTTTAAGTGATTTAAAAAATACGTGGTGGAGTACACCTGTACCCTGCACGGTCTTGTGAGGGTTAAGAGAAGTCGAGGGCAGATAGCTAGACGCAACCTTAGCCTTGTTAATGACTGGCTTGATCACTGTATTTCGAGAGTGTGGCTTGATGGGTGGACACAAGATGTTAGCCAGCAGCTCGAGGTGGTGTGGCTATCGGGTACCGTAGGGTTGATTGTTTGAAAGAGGAATAAGAGAGAGAATTTAAGGGTGACAGGCAACGTGACGTTGTACTACTAATTTTCACAGAAAAGGGACATTTTATCTGAAGAATCTGGCAACGAAGTGAGGAAGACCAGTGTACCATCTAATAAGAGGACTCTTTTTGACTGCTTACAGATTCAAAAACCGGGGAGCAGCAGCTCTAGCCTCACCTTGTTAATATTTACTCTAGAACTGTCATGAAACAAGCTTCCCAATTTATATCCTGCCCACTAGATTTATTTACTTATCGACGTACTTATCGACGATAATCGACGTTCTCGATGTCGTACGCAGGTACAACCTGCGCGAGGGGAAGGTACGCAGTGGGGAAATGTATGTAGTGGGGGAATTACTCGGCACGCCGGAGCCAGGTTTGCACATCTCTGGTGTGGAAGATACAATCCAAAAACTCTTCACTTTGGATAACAGAAAATTGTTGCAGTCATTTCAGAGCAGCTTAGAAATACTTCTTACGATGATATTAATTAAAATTCGAATACTTTTGTGACTTGTACTGCCTGCCATCGTAATGAAAAATGTTGTACCTTAAATACGTATGGTTCAATTTCAACAATATTTACACAGTTCATATTTCAATGCATGCAGTTTTGTGAAGATGTTTACTATACTCTACAATTTAAGTAGCTATTTTCGATGTAAACATGCTGGTGTTCGAACACCGTTGCGAATCTGCGTGTAAGTCTTGAGATTTTAGGACCATCGCCAAATAATTTCGTACATTTGCCACATTTTCGGTTCCGTGCGTTGCGATTCTGTCGAGATCGAAGATTCGTGCAGACAAATCGAGATTCTTTCGAGGAATAACCCGGTTCGCTGATCGAATGCTTCGGCAGGATCGCTTATTTTCGTCTTTAATTGGTATCGCGCTGCGAGTCCCGTTTAACGCTCGTTGACCAGTTGATCGATGTATCGTAAATGTTTATTTATAGCGGCTTGTCGCCAGTTATGACACGAACGTTCGTAACTAGTTCTCGATCGATAATCAAGTTTCCCGTGCCAGCGTATGCGTTCGAGGAATTACGTGATTGGAATTTGGTTTACTGCTGCCGAGGCGCGATGCTAATTTCTCAGCCTGTAAACTGAGATCTCTGGACAGTCGAATACCACGACACATCAAGCTGTGTAATTTTTATCATTTCATCGACTGTGTCCGGAAATCTCAGTTTACAGGCTAAAAAATTCACATCGCGCCTCAACACCTGCGATTTACCTGTGCTAGAATACTTTTCGTATTGCAAATAGAAAAAATTTGTCAAATTCTGTAGAATCGGACTATTTTTATCGTAAATTTTTCTTTGTGCATCCATCAGACAATCTTTGAATTTTTATTAGGATTTATGGGACTTCTACTACTATCTGGATGTTATGAAAATTTAGATTACACTAATGAGTAAAGTTTTAGAATCAAACTTACTGCGACTTTTAATTCGTTGACCGTCGCAGTGAAAACTACCATGCCTGGTCAGACACGTTATAATAAATACCTTGTTTTAAATGTAAATAAAAAATGACAAAAAACATTTAACTGTTTCATGGAATAGTTGCTACTTTATGTTATTATTGGAATATTAATTCTACCCAAGTCACAGTTAACAGTATCTTACAACTTAAAGCAGCATTACAGTCTTCTTACAGTATCTTCAAAAATCAACGTAGATATTCAAGGTGGTTGAGTTAAATGAGACACCCTGTATATGACGTCTTAATTCCACTAAATACAAACACAACAGAAAAACGATGATAATAGCACAATTACTAGACTCTCGCTAGTGCAAAGACAAAGTACAGTCATGGCTCTTGGTACTCCGAACAAACAAAAATAGACACTCAATAATTAATAGTAATTAACACGTTGAATGTCACAGTGGAAACTGCCATACCTGGTCAACCAGATTGTAATCTACTGTTTAAAATATAAGTTGCGAAGGAAAACAATTTTATTATTTGAACGTATAGCACTTACTTTATATTATTATTATGATAATGATATTGAAAATTGTATAAGGAGAATTAATTATTTAACGGAATAAAATTTGAGGCAGTCAACGCGTTAATTGAACATAATAATAACAGTTGGTTGAAATATATACTTCTGAATTCTAACAAATGTAGTATCGTACATTGATCTCGGCAATTAGACAAATATTGCTTATCATTACAGCTCTTTGAAACCACATAAATATCTAAAACATTTTTTAATCACGAAGAATAAATGAGACAATTTTAGATCTGCGATTTTTGATGAATCACCTTGTATATTTCGTACTTTATCAGATTTAGGTTTCCGTGTCAGACAATTAAATCTGTAACGAGACAATTCAATTAAGAAATTCTAATGATAATGACCAGTCATTTATCAGCGGATCGCGATCGCAGTGTTCCGTCGGCGAGTTTAAATTTCATTCAAAGGAGACAGCGTGCAGTGAAGTTCGCATTTGTAGGTACAAGTACGCATACATTAAATCTCGTGTCGCTACCCCCTGCACCTCCAACACTAAATTACAGTTACAAATCGGCCGCGATAAATCAGTCAAACTTGTAGCATTTAGTAACGTACCTGTTTTATGAGTCAACGGAAACCTGTATAATTTCATAATACGCGTTCTCAAATATATCATAAACGTACGCTTAAAATATATCGTTATCCTCTCGAAGCGAAATTACAGTCGATCACGCGACTTTCATTACGGTTCTCCGCCGGCCCCGAATTATGTGTTCGACAGTTAATAGTATGCGAATGTCCGATGGCAGCGGAATTGAGGTCTCACTCCTGAAATTCTCTTTGATTTAAAAAAATACCGTGCTGCAATTCGTTAAGTGGCAAAATCTGCGACGATCCAGCGATTCGCAGAGAGTTTCAATCCTTCAGAAATACGTGAACATTTATTTTTAATACGTACAGATATTGGGAGAAACGATGTAAGATAGATGAATCTATAGCTTGGTGGAATAAGGGCTAATGTAAAAAATTATTGCATTTGAGTTTTATGCAACATTCGCATCAAAAACATGAATGTTATCATAGAAAAAAGGGCCACTGTCCTTTCACTGTTACAAGCAAAGTTAAATACATTCTAAAGAGGCCAATGTGTATTCCAATAAAAAGAGCCAATGTATACCTTTTCCCAAAAAATTGCAAACTGGACATTGGACCGTTTGTTACCAAGGTACTGAAATATTTTAAAATTTGTTCGTTGATAGCTGTGAATTTATATGGTATAAATATAATTGAAAGAAAAATGTACCAATTTTTCAAATCAACTAAAAATGTAGGTTTCTAAGCTAAATGAACATAGCAGTCGACGCTGGGTCACATAAATAAACAAAGAACAGAAAAAACTAAACATAAACGCAAGAGAAAATTACAGATATTCAGCCAGAGAGATGTACACCGTTTATCTACACTAAAATATTGCAACCAGCTGCTTTGTATCGCTAACAATAAGTCACAGCGTCAGGACAAACACTCCTACACAATCATACACACCTTCGCATATACTTACACATACACAAATTATGTTCAGTACCGTTTTTCCTGTACGTATGATTTCAATGTACTCTTTTTAATCTTGGCAACATCAAGGAGCATTCTGGGCTACTTTAATAACTTTCTCATAAGAACAATTGCAGATTTCCCAACTAAATGCTCACAACAGCTGGATTATATAGAAACAAGCAGAAACACCGTGCGTCGTCCAATTGGCAAAGTTAAGCTACTCTGGGTCCGGTCAGCTAAGATGGGTGACAGTCTTCAGTGCTTCTATGTTACTATGTAGACACACAGTAATTTGGAGCGTACCTAAAACTATGGTCCCCTGACTAATCGTAAATGACAAGTCGATACACAGAAAATCAAGATATTCCCAGAAGTTAAGCTACACTGGCCATGGTCCTAACTTAAATTGATGACCGTTGCTGTTGACACATCGGTGATTGGGAACCTACCTAAAACTGTGGGTTCCCTGGCTAAATGACCATAGCAGTCGATGCTGGGTTACCTACTTTGAAAAAAGCAGAAGGTACTGGTTGAAGTTAACCTACACTGGCCATAGTCATAACTTAAATAGGTGACCATAGCTGTTGACACATTGGTGACTCAAAACCTACCTAAAACTGTAGGTCTCCTGGCTAAATGGCAATCAGCAATCGATGCTGTGTTACCTACATCGAAAGAAACAGAAGATATTCACTGAAGTTACCCTACACTGGCCATGGTCATAACTTAAATAGGTGACCATAGCTGTTGACACATTGGTGACTCAAAACCTACCTAAAACTGTAGGTCTCCTGGCTAAATGGCAATAAGCAATCGATGCTGTGTCACCTACATCGAAAGAAACAGAAGATATTCACTGAAGTTACCCTACACTGGCCATAGTCATAACTTAGATAGGTGACCATAGCTGTTGACATATTGGTGACTCAAAACCTACCTAAAACTGTAGATCTCCTGGCTAAATGGCAATAAGCAATCGATGCTGTGTCACCTACATCGAAAGAAACAGAAGATATTCACTGAAGTTACCCTACACTGGCCATGGTCATAACTTAGATAGGTGACCATAGCTGTTGACATATTGGTGACTCAAAACCTACCTAAAACTGTAGGTCTCCTGGCTAAATGACCATAGCAGTCGATGCTGGGTTACACAGGCAGAAGAAGAATAGCGACGTTCTGGCGATGGCATAATAAACCCAACACTTCAAATGCCTTAACAAGAGGACCGTACGGAAAAAGGTCCGAGAAGGCGGAGCGAGATTTCGAGCGAGTAAAGCGCTTTCTTCCCGAGCATTGGCATAATGCTCGCAAGGTGGTTGCGTAATCCGCTCGAAGAAGCGAGAAAAAAAGGTGGAGAGCCTCGGGGAGTGCAGGAGATGGCACGAGCGTGTGCGTGGCCGCAAGGTGAGCGTGTGATACCGTGTAGGTGAGAGTTGCGTGGGTGGCGAATGAGTCAGCCGCTTCAGAAATACGCTAGGCTTCTCCGCGTTCACAACAAATGCGATGTCCCCTGTCCTGAGGCACCGTCGGACCAAAAACCACGTACCCTGTGTCCTGCGTCTCTTGTACGCCCGACAAGGGAATAAGGTACCCAGTCAGGAATTGTATGAACACTCAGGGTATCCCAAAAGTGATGTACGCCGTGAAAACTGACGAATCTTCGAGCTGAGCTAAGTGGAAAAGTCAGTTTTCATTTGGCAATTTGAAGCCTCGCTTAGGAGATGAAAATAATTACAAGGGTGAGGTTCGATTTGAAACTAGGAAAATTGTGCAGTGTAATTGTCTTCGCTGCATCTCTGATGATCAAGGTCATTTAAAATAGCTTTGATTCACCGTCTAGCCGAAACAGCAACTTGGTTTAGATGGTCTGATGGTCTGGTGAGTATTCCATCAATATTCGAGGAACGTATTTGTAACAATAGTTTAGATAGTCCTGCGACAAACAAAGGACATCCCCTCGCTGTCCTAGAAGATTCATCCGTGAAGTATTAGGGCTGCTTTTTTCTTGAGAACGTGTGTACCCCTCTTCTCGAATATTGTCACCTTCCTCCACCCAACGAAAAGTGTACTAATTTTGAATTTTATAAGAAAACGCCATATATGAAGGTGAAAAATATTTTGTATGTATCGAGAAACATCAGATATGTACAAACCACCAACAAGCATACACTTCAGCACCACTACACCCTCCTCCATACTTTTTAACAGTTCAATGAACCAGGTTATTATAATCGAAGTAATATTCCTGCTGACATGATTTACAATTTCAACGTGCCTCTAACACGTTAGTTTATGTTAGAAATAGTATAATTGTTTGATAGTAATATAATTGTACTATGGCAACGTTCGAAATACATACCTAGATCACTACAAGATCGGCGCTCAACAAAACCTCTTCAGCAATTATTCAAATGGAATTGTATGCATTCTATTCTACAGGGTGATTCTGGCAACTGGACCAGGCTATTGCTCTGTTCCAAATGAACTTAGAAAAAAATCCTAGAAGATAATTATAAAGTGTTTAACAAACTCTATAATCCGAGTGTATCTTTATGCAATTTAACATATCTAAGTTCGTGAAGAGTGCACATCTTATAGAATAAATGACACAAGAAATGTACATACTTTTAAACGGTTGAACCCCAAAATACAGTGCTGCCATAGTTTCCTATGATCAGCTACATGAATATCAAAAATATTAAAATCTAAAAATCTATATTTGCATCCGAGTGTATCTTTATGCGATTAACATATCCAAGTTCGTGAAGAGTGCACACTTTATAGAGCAAGTGCCACAAAAATGTACATTTAAACAGTTGAACCCCAAATTACAGTTCTGCCGTTGTTGCGTTTCGTCAGCTACATGGAAATCAAAAATATTAAAATCTACAAATGTATATGTATTATAAAAATCCGCAGTCTATTACGGCAGAGTTTGTACCGAAGAAAATCCTGCATCCAGCTGCCGATGGCAGGAGAGGAGGTATGAATCGCGCAATTCCGTCGGATGTTCGAAGTCAGTCGGTTCGAGGCGGTTCATCTCGAGGATGCAGTGCGTCTCATCGAGAGCAGATTGCACGGGATAATCCGTGAGCGTGCGATGAGTCACCGTTAAGTGGCAACCTGCGACGTCCAATTACCCGTAAGGTCATGGCGTTCAACCCCGTGGTCCCCATAAAGCGGTCGCATTAATTCGCGTCCCGCTTAATCCTCCTCGTCACTCCATTGTCCGGCGTCGACGTACAAGGTGCTAACGCTGTGAAAAATGGAAACGAATTCCCGTCGAATCCGCCTGACAATGCGCCGCGGCGCACGCTGCTTATTACGCCGCGCGGAACAATTCCGTCGTTAAATTAGCACATGGGTTGGCCAATCGGCGCACGGCGACACCTAGTAGTGAATCATAGCTATGGGACGTTTACCACCACGGTGCATTCGTCTCTCGATTAATATTTATTGTCAGGTTGGCTATTGTGCGCCGTTGGGCTCGTTGGAAAACGATACTCGCTGAAGTCAACGGCGTTGCCACGTTGAAAAACAGCCATCGTTCGGTCGCTGAAGTTAACGCGCACTGACCATGGGCATGGTTTGCAGAAGTTAGGGTACACTGTCCATGGTCATAGTTTGCAGAAGTTAAACTAGATACACTGACCGCAGTCATACTTTGCAGAAGTTAAGATACACTGACCATGGTCATGGTTTGCAGAAATTAAGCTAGACTGATCATGGTCATAGTTGAGATGAGCGTTTCAGTCCTTCCGCGTTGCTGCTACTGGTCCACCCAGATGCTGGGTTAAACAGGAAGAAGAAGAATAAGAAGATACAATACAATGCGATTAAAATACTGAAGAAAAATTCTAGGGTGGATAACGAAGTTTGAATCCTACAATCTGTAACTTCGATAAGAGTGTTTTTAGAATCGAGACAAACACTGACGAGTGATCATCGAGTTTAGACGGTTTACAGCTCTTTTTTCGCAAGGCTTAGTTTAGTATATTGTAAAAAAATACGTGGAAAGATTGAGCAACTAGCCAGTGTTCATGATTGAACGGATGAAAGAGTAGTCACCTAGAACTATAGGTCTCCCGGCTAAATGACCATAGCAGTAGATGCGGGGTTGGCTTAGGTCCATAAAATCCATAAAAGTATCCATACGAAAGGAAGAAAAATGATATTGCAATACTTTGTTATTGCTGATGGTTGATCCAAAGGGATCGTTTGTACCTTGATGAAGTTTGCACGCTGAGTGCCGAATGTTTAAGGTACAATCGTGCCCGGTTAGTGGAGGCGGTGTCATCCCCACCAAGGCATTTCTTTCGGGCTATTTAACAAACAGCATTTCATTGTGTCTCACTCACTCTCAATGTGTCTCAGTATCATCTCCGTCGCACCGAGAGCCTACCTGTCCCGATAGTTGTCGCGATTAGATCCGAGGCCCGCGACCAATAACCGGGCACTACCGTATTCACAGTTGTGTGTAGCGCCTGCTCACTGTAGCTCTAATCATAGACAACGCGAGTTACAATTATGTAATAATTTTATAAAAATCTGAACAAGATTCCGTTTAAATATCGGTAACCCTCGAATAACAAGGTTAATTGGCTCTGTGTTATTGGAGAGTTAAGATTCATACAATTTTGGGATCGCGTTACACGCTGCTGAAAACCGTGCGATCAAAGATTCCAGATCCATATAAACGAGCGCAAATGGTTCCAAGGATTTATTAAAAACCTTGTAAATAACAGCATTCTGGGGATTACATTCCGAGCTATTCGCGACCTCGAGCAATTCGAATATCGTATCATTGGAGGGATGCCCGTAAATTTGATTAATTGTTGGCTTTAGATCCAGACAAGGTCGGAGAAGTTTACGGTTCGCAATCCAAAAGAAGACTGATTCTGAACATTTTGAAACGTTGAAAGATCAGCTTGATTGTTGATGAAGTTCAGCAACTGCAAACTATGATCAGATTTGATCGGTTATGTGTCTGACCTGAGTTCGAGGACGGAAAGGGCAAGAAATTCGAGTAGTTAGTCGACTTTAAGCAGCGAGTGCTACATAAATATTTCCAACTTTCAAGGAATCTGGGTAACTCTGATCCTGACTTATGATTGTAAAAATGAGGATCAGCGAATCCTGGCCCTGAGATCATTTTTATAACTGTATAAAACATTTGGTTCTTCATAATAACTCCTTTGCCGGCTGCTTCAGACTCTGCGTGATACTACCTAACACTTTGACTTTGGACTACCTGAAAACATGGCGAACTCTGCATGCAGCCGAGCTGCAGTAATACAAAGTACAATAACAATATAGCATGGTCCAAATATCCACAGCCCAAGACTTTTACGAAGAAGTCTCTCATAAACAAAGAAAAATGGCTGAAAGCTGGTGCACACCACCATGGTGGTTTTAGGCTTACAATAGAGTATCTCTAGATAACCAAGACACAAAATTGGTATTTAAATTAATAACAATAACAATATAGCATGGTCCAAATATCCACAGCCCAAGATTTTCACAAAGAAGTCTCTCATAAACCAAGAAAAATGGTTGAAAGCTGGTGCACACCACCATGGTGGTTTTAGGCTTACAATAGAGTATCTCTAGATAACCAAGACACAAAATTGGTATTTAAATTAATAACAATAACAATATAGCATGGTCCAAATATCCACAGTCCAGGATTTTCACAAAGAAGTCTCTCATGAACCAAGAAAAATGGCTGAAATCTGGTGCACACAATGATGGTCCAAGCCATACACTAGCGTATCTTTGAATAACCAAGGCACAAAATCAATATCCAAATTAATTATACAAAGATTCAACTTCATCTTTGTCGTGTGGACTATCAAAAGGATGTTCTTCGGTCAATCTGAATCGCATTTCTCCCAGCACCGAATCATTTGACAGAGACGAAGGTGCGAGTACACGGTACTCGAGGGTGTACTTCCGGTTACGTAAGTCCCCGCGTATTAATTGCGGCGAGAATTAAACATCTTGCCCGCGGGATAAATAATTACCTCTTAATTAAGGCACTCGGGCCGGACATCTGTTTCTGGAGGATATAATCTTCGCCCGGGACACTCCGGCGCTTCTCTCAATTTTTGTTTCTCCTTTCCCTCGAAAATAAAGTCCTGATTTACGAGGCTGATCCCCACGCTCGCCGCGACGAGGACAAATTGCGCCCGTGTTACTTCCTTTCGCATTATCGCGTGAATTATACTTCGCGAACGGACCGTGAAAAAACAGCCGACCCTCTGTGATCGCGAACGCGACACGGAATACCGTTTTTCTCTTTTCCTCGAACGAAGTTTCGCTTCGAAGACTCTTCGATTTCTTCAGAGACTTCTCGAGCAGTGGAAAGTTTCCTCGGTGAACAAATTTGTGAGAGTTTGGACAATCGGGGACAATTCCACGGGGTGTTCTTAAAAGGCGTGGCCCCTTTGACCCTTTCGGTACGAAGACCATGTACACGGTGGTTCTGTAATCATTAGCACCTTGATCATTGTGAAAACTATAACAGTTGGAAGAATATTTTTTCAATAAAAAGTACACCGTACGAAGGTAGCTATCACGGTGACTCACCAATTTGTTCACATCATTACGTTGCTTCAATATTCTTCTATTTAACGCTTTTTTAAGGCAGCGCCATTTGAAGCAAGGATATGGCATGTCTAATAAATAATATTTTAAATACGGGTGAAAAATTTGTGGTTGATTGGTTGCAGTAAAATTGAGACAGAAAAGTAATTATGAAAGTACTTGAACAATTTCGTGAGTCACTGTATACGATGGTAACATTTTTGTTGTGGATGAAATCGCTTAGGAGTTATGGAAGTCAGCTTGGCTTTTTTTAATGGATCGGTATACTTTATTCTTGTTTAAGTGATGCCGGCTTCTGAGACGAGTAGAAAAGTCTTTTCCCATTTTGTAATATGCGGTTTGGTTTCGAGATATGAGTGACTGAAAACAATCAAAATTGTTTGTTATTAAGAAACAGTATTATACAGTATTATAATGAAGTAAAAATTCAAAACATCTTATCATTAATATGTAATTCTTTGATTGGACGTACACAAATTTCTATGCAACAACGAGAACGTCTTCGATAATTAATAAATTAACCAAATAATTATTTTCACTATAAAAACTCGTTGTATTATTTTTTATTATATCAAACAATGAAATTGTCAGTGTTTACAAGCATGCAGAAGATAGTGGCGTATTTTTACCAAAATCTACCCACGTATCGAAAATTTCTATACAACAACGGGCACTATGTCTTCAATCATTTATAAATTAATCAAATAATTATTTTCAATGTAAAAACCTGTTGTATTACTTTCGATTATATCAAATCATGCACAAACCAGCAGAGAATAGTGACGTATAGTCAGATCATGTATCTTTTCCAAAAACAAGTCTCACGGAGAAAAATGGTACTTTTTAGTTTCATTTTATCCCTGATCAAGGTATCACATCCGTTTCGGTGGTATGCAACTTGGTGCACACCCTGTATATACGGAAATATCGGCTGCAGAAAGACGGACGATACTTTCGTTTCAGTTGCGTGCGGGTTCGATAGGAAAGCTCGGAGCGGCGCGATAAATAATTCGAGGGATCGTTTTCTCGATGAAGAAATTAATGGAAGTTTACGTAAGTACAGAGAATTATATCTGAAGTAACCGGTGAAGTAAAGTGAAAATATCGTGGACTGCACTTCGATGGCCTCGAGGAGTCTTGGCAAATAAATTCGGGAGAAAATATTGCTGGACGGCGAAACTGACTAAAATAACCTTTAAAAACTGAAGTGTTGCGAAACGCAAAAAGAATTCGATAACTAGGTGTTAGGTCTTTAAGTGGCGGAATTACAAACGCGTGAATCAAAGTAATAATAATAATAAATGTTATGGTATTCTCCTTTCTCAACCTGTTTTAACAATATACTTTGAGAATTTTTATTGAAGAAACTAAACAACATATATTTATGAAACTTTACAGATGTATTCACATACATGTATACTACATTCATGAATTTTTGTACACCATTATCTGCTAAATTATGGCAATTATGCGCCGGGGGAGTACACAGATGGAAAAAATTCTTCTCTATTTTAATTCAAACGAACGACACAACTACAGTACAAAATGTTATTATGCTATACGATATATGATCAAATAAGCAATGATTCTAAGTGTCACGTGTCACCCACGTATGGGTGACATGGCAGTCGAAGTGTTAATCCGCGATTAACAAGCCATGATAAGCGAGTATGTTGGACAATAGAAATCCAGGTCATATTGGAATGGTTCCCGACGCCAGAAATTACTAGAATTCCCCAAACAGTTGTAAACGTTCGAAAGAGCGATTTCCTCGATGTTGAGCACGTTAGCGGAAACACGGTCGCGTAACAAGCGAGAATTCTCGCATTAATCGAAGCATGAAAGAGGTCGATGTCGCTGCGTGGGCAGGAACGTATGAAATCGCATGTGCGGCCACGTTACACGATACAAATGCATCGTAACGTATGCAATTTGTACCGTGACACAGGTGTACCATTTGAAACACAGTCGAATCACAGAAATTTTGACAATTTCTTAAAATATCTTATTTATCTACGGTGGCAAGCAAAAGTTTCCTGATGGTCAATTTTGTAGTCTTACTTTGGAGAAGAATAATTAAGAGGAATTTTAAGCGACAACAGACTGGAAAATAAATGAGGAGAAGATCAGATTCGAATGTGTCAGTCTTTCTCTTATTTTTAACCTGATCAGTGGAAGGCACCTGTTAATCGCTGCGACAGAATCTGTTGACGAGTATTTAAACCTGTTAATCGAAGAATACTATTTATGTCTCTGCGATAGGGAAGACAAGTTACCTCATTCTTATTCAGTTCTAACAACAAACAATAGGTGATTCTAGACAAAGATTCTTACCCCAGTTAACATGATCAGCAAAATATCTAAGTTGATGACTCTGACAGTTTTGTATCTTGCTTGGATCTGTTCAAATCTACAAAAATGACTGAACTTTATAGTTTAGCCTGAGTGAGTGTAATCAATCAACAATCAGGCTTACGTGGAGAATCTCTAGCTCCCTGTCCATCCAGGCGACGATGAGCTGGGTTGGCAGGAGTCAGGGGTGTTGGGCCCGAGGATTCTTCATCTAATAGCATTTTATAAACTTATAATACCTCAATTGATATTGATTTGGAGAAATTGCAGACAAATTGAAGAGAAATTAAAGAAAGCCAATACGACATCCCTCCTCCACTTATTAGATGCTGAGCATGAGTGAATGTAACCAATCGCCTATTATGGATACTTGTAAAAACTCTTGGCTAATGTCTAGCCATATTTAACTTTTATAGACTATGTACATTTAAAAACCATAAACAATGCTTCCTTAATAGGAATCATAAAATCACAAAAAATCACATAGAAGTGGAATCATAGTAACGAAGGCCGATAGTATTTCTCTGCGTTCGTTGCAGCATTCTGATTTTATGGATAAAAACTGTACATTGTAGCATTCGTTCGTTGCAGCATTGTTCCTTGTAACATACCCCGCTGTATCCTAATAAGACAGGCTGAGATGATAATTCCTCCGAATATATAGGGTAAGTGCCCCTAACATCGCCTAGCACGTAATACCGCCTGTATTTTAATAAGACAGGCTGAGATGATAATTCCTCCGAATATATAGGGTAAGTGCCCCTAACATCGCCTAGCACGTAATACCGCCTATCCGTAATATTTTGAAAAAAAAAAGATTTGACAGAAATTGGCAACGGACCGAAGTTGTAGCGAAACATGTATAAAGAGACATATTTTATTGACAGCGTTACAAATAATGTCTCTGTCGTTTGAGACTAATTTGATATAAAAATGTCTCTTACCCATTACTTGAGAACGATTTGAAATTTGTTAGACGACATTAGGTGCACTTACCCTAGATTTATAGCGTACAATGAATAGCTGCGACCTAACCGGAACAGCGTCCTATAGCACACGGTGAACGATTGTATAAAACGCATACATGGGTTCTTCTTCCTAAAAACGTTAACAAAACCATAATTTTCCCAGGTTCACACGAAATCAATTCAACGTTCTAACCCTTCTACGTACGAATACCGAAAGTGAAACCGCGGATATCAGATTCGCGATCGGAAACCGATACGAGAAAGTATTTACGAGTGTTGCAAATTATTGTTAGCGCCACCGAGCGGCCGAACACGGCGCGAGCTATGATAAAGAAATCCGAGATTTTACGTCTCCGAGTCGATTGTATATTAAAATGCAGCAGAGAGCAGCGTGAGAGACTTTCACGGAGGCCGTGGAAAATTTCGCGTCTCGCTCGGGAAAAGTAAAGATTAAAATATGACCTAATCAATTCTGACGGAAGTTTCTCTCGTTAGCGAGCATACCTAGCCACGTGAAATCTCGTTATGCGACCGGTCGGTCCATTTGCATGTTGCGAAATCGCGTGTATGGAATATCGAATTGAAATCCTCCGGTCATTCCACGTCGAGGATCTTCGTACTAAAGTTTGAATTATAGTTGGTAGAGTTACATTTCGTACCGTTATAATATTTCGAATATCTTCAGTCTTGAGTCGAGTAGCTAAATGTCAATACTGGATACAATTGCTTGTTATAACTAATTATACAAGGTGTGGCGTGACGGGTGGTACGACCGTGCAGAGGGTGACTCTACGTGTAAAAGTAAACCGAAAATGTATAATAAAATTTGTTCAAAGGGAGGTTGGTTTGCGAGAAAATTGAATTAACAATTTGAGTGCCACGCTGCATTAGCTGAAAATGACGGAATTTCTAAATTTTTATACAGAATGAATATAACCATACATTCTATTCTTTTTTTTCAATCAATAATATGAGTACCTCTTGTCATATTTTAATTCCTTCTCTTAGACTGTATTATGTACGATTATTAACACGTTCCGTGCCGCGTGAGTCGTATGCGCCCCACGCACCAAATTCGATTATTCTAAATAAATGGTAATATTCTTTATATTCTAATTAAAACGAACGCCACGATAATAGTACCAAATGAATGGTATATCATAAGACGATTCAATGTTTGTGTGTTTAACGTTATATAATTATAGAAACTTATTTTCACGCGTCTGACGAGTTATGGAATTTTTCACTGTGGCATGAAACGTGTTAATACTATATGCAGTCAAATAAATAATGATTGAATCTATGTGTCACCCAGACATGGGTGGCGTGGCACTCAAAGTGTTAAAGGATTCGTCGGGTACGCGTGCACCATGACGGTGCACCCCCAGAAACGATTCTCTCTGACGAAGAAAGTCAGTCTTTGTCTTCGTACAGCGATAAAACCTTTTTCCGCCTACTCCTCTGCATCTTTTGTAACCCTTTGAGTGCCATGGACACATATATGTGTTCTAAAATATCGTTCACCGTGTGCTGCGAGTCACCGCACTGGTCCAGGCACAGCCGTTCATTGTGTGTTCTAAACCTATGTCTTCGGATAAATTATCATCTCAGCTTATATTATTAAAATGTATTTGTTTCGTTACATATTTCGCAGTTTTGGAGCGTTGAAACAATTTAGTAATCGATACTAACCATATTATTATAACGAAATATTCCGTTTAACGCGTGTTCTACCGTGGAAAACTTCAGCACGTAGCGCACGCTTTTTCTCGAAGTTTTCAACACTCAAAGGGTTAAAACCCGGACGACTTAGTAATAAATAGTACTATATTTTATATTTAACCCTTTGCAGTCCAAGTATGCCTCTCAGGCACTCCGTTGGTTTATCAATTTTACCTACTAATTTTTATATACCATGTAAAAAAAGAACTTCTTTTACTATCACTTTTTCTGTCTAAATCAAAACGTACGGTCTTAAAAAATTTACGCTACAAAAGTGTGCTGGAGTTGCTGGTCAATCGTATGAAAAAATACTTGAAGTGCAAAGGGTTAATTTTACGCCAGTCAATCTGCGTCTTTCGCTTCGCCATTTATTCTCCCCAGTCTCAAATAAATTTTACATATTTACACAGCAATTTTCGGATCCTCCTCACGCCTAAAAATAAAATTTTCCGCGGAACAGCCAGTGTCCTAGTGCTCTCCAGCCACGCGGTAACATTCTAGAAAAAATATCGCGGGCAGTAAAGTAGGCGCGTTGGAGGTTGAGGGATAATGTACAATAATCTGCGGAGGACACGGTATAAAAAACGTAACATGCTCGACGAACATGACACGCGTGTGACACGCTCCGCGAGGGAGAAGGCAGAAATTAATGGGAACGGGGCGCGTTCCTCTTTTTTTCCACAAATTCTCTATGACCCTAACGGTCACGGTAATTGGATTTCGCAAGATTGAGCATGATCTCGAACAAGCTGATCTGTACACGCGATAAGGCTAAAGTCATGTCGCGCGATTATTTCTGGATGACACGCTCGCCGCGTGAGACTTCATTTCGTCAGCTCTTGTTCGTGTCCGCCTCTCGCGATCAACCCACCGATACACTCGTCGAAAATTTCGGGAATTCCGCGATAATTAATTTCGATAGCGCCGGGGAAATTGTATGCCGTTGATGGTCGTGCGGGCGAACAGGGAAGCTTCTACAGAAAATTACGTAAAGATTATCCCTTGTCAGGCGGAGGGTGTGAGAATGCAGGGGTGGAATAATATGACGCGAATAAACTCAAGGAAATACGGTAGAGCCCCCCGTATCCAAACCCCCATTATCCGAATATCTTAATATACGAACGTTCTATTATAGGAATGTTTTGTTATATAAAAAAAGCCATTTCGTGAAAACTTATGTGATTTAGCATCCAACAAAATATGGGATCCTTAAATATTGAAACAGAACTACCAATTTTGTTGATTTCTATTTAAATAAATGAAGTTTAATATAGAAAAACAGTGATTGTTCTATTATCCGAAAATTTTGTTATCCATGCATATTTGTCTCCCTATTAGTTCGGATACGGGAGGCTCTACTGTATTTATTCAACAACAGTGTTGTGTACTGTGATCTGTTCATCTTTGAAGAAGATATCAGCGGTACCTCACATGCCTAATTAAATTTCTGTAAGTGGTTCGAATGTATTATAGAAAATGACGTTGTTACTCCGTTGAAATATGTATTTAACTCCTTGGATTGGTGTTTAATCAACGACTACGTGGGCCATAAGCGTCTATTTGATACGTAAAACCGTTGTCAAAGTGAAAAGGTCAGACCACGAGTGGGACACGTGCAATTCACTTTTAGCCCGAAGTAGTATTACGTGCGAGAGACGTTATTCCAATCCAAGTGATTAATGACGAGTATTGTTCCTTGGGGTTAACTACCCAGAGTAGCAGAGTAACGTTGTAGTTAAGAATGATGTAAAAGGAATGAATACTAATTTTTTTTTGTGCAGGCAAAGCCTGGGTTTCTCCTGAAATTCTTGTAGAGTCACCTGGAGTAAATGCCTCCTTGTACACTAAAACAAATAGACTGAACTTTAAGTAACTTGAAGACAGTTCAATTAGAAGTCACAGCAAGCATGTTCATGCAGGGGAAAATTTTCAAAAAGCTGCTATCCTGAAGCAGTTGGAGCTTATGAAGCTCCAAAGTGGAATCTCAAAGGATAGGGAGAGTTGAAGTGGACAAGAGGATCCACAACCATAATCTAACTATAGGAGAATGTCCATAGGTGTGTACTGTTGAATTTGCCAGAAGCACAGTCATGAAGCCAGTCGGGGCTAAACAACGAATGAATATTGAACGCTGAAGTGCATAATTTATACGCTTTTTGATGCTAGCTTGCGACCAATCAGCGGTCAGGAAAATAAGCTGGTGTTCTGCGTCGCTTTCTGGGTTTTTCCGAATTCAGCCCTTCGTACTTCTTATGGCTGCTACAGGTAGGCCGATTTCACTGTACATGGCTAATCCCGGTTGTTCTCAGGTAACACATCAATAAATGTTATATTAAAATTGCTAAAATGTGTTGCAAATTAGCATTATTCGTAACACCATTAACACTTTGAGTGCCACGTCACCCAGATACGGGTGACACCAAAATTCAATGATTATTTATTTGATTGTGTATAGTATTAATAAATATATCTAATAAGGTTTTATAGAAGCAGTACAAAAATTATAAAAGTTATTGATATTATTGATTAAGAAGATAGAATTTATGGTTATATTAATTTTGTTTAAAAATTGAGGTTTGTCATTTTCAGCTGATGCAGCGTGGCACTCAAAGTGTTAACGTTGTCGCGTCCAATGAAATCCTTTAAGTGAGGAGTTAGCCAGGTGCAAACGTAGCCCACTAATTTTCAAATTCGATTTTCTTGGAAACAGAGCAATATGCGAACAAATTTTATTCTTCATTTTCAAACTTACACTAGACACCACTAAAAGTCACGTAACATTTGAAGTTGACGTCGGGGTTTACTGAAATTTTTTTATTTATACTGATCATTATCAGCAATTTCAAATTATTGGCATCATCACACAAAAAAATAGTTTTAATTCAACGTAACACTTTGATTGCCGCAAATATTTTCCGAAGACTTCTTTTTTTTTGCTATTCTTGCAAGACTTTAATTATGTTTAATAGAACATTCTGCATTCTTTGTTTTACACTGATTAGTTTCCAATCTTAATTTTTTAAGTATTTGGCTATTTATTATTTTTCTAGTGATAGATACAGTTATTTAATGGTTTTACAAGCATACTATTCAACAGAATTAAATCACGTATATGTGATAGCGGCAATCAAAGTGTTAAGCGCATGAAATTGTCTTGACTCTCAGAAAATACAAGGCGAATTAAAAACGGAATTTTCCGTTGGCCGCGGATGAGCGTTGTAAAAGTAAACACGTAATATTACGTCGCCCGTATATAAAGTGTAAAGATATTTTTTTAACTACAGCAGTTTGTCTCGTCACTTACTAAATGGCCCTCTTAAGATAGCAGAAGTACAAAAAGTAGGTAAAACATCAAATATTGGATAAAAGGTGCAAATGTTCCAATACAGTGAAACCTTGATTATCCAAATTGTAATTAGTAAAACGATGGCTCACGTTGTAACTATGTTTGCCATGAAAATTATAATTTTATTTTACAATATAAAATACATAGTAACACGAAATTAGATACATAGTATCACTAATAATAATGGCAGCTTCTAAGTCATATATGAAGGTTAATTTTCGGATGGCCGGTGTTCGGATAATCGAGGTTCTACCGTACTTATGAACGTCAGTGCGGTCTCCTTTGAAACAGAAAATATCTTCGAGCCACAGGTGGAGTACTCTCTCAAAAATTGATATCCGTAAAGGGTTGAAAAAGGAGGGAAGAGAATTTCGATAGCATTTAATCGAGGATCGCGTGCCCGACCGAAAAAAACTCTTCGCTTTGAACTCGTTAAACGAGCTGTCGCGTTCGAATTACCGGTTTGATTTATCCTCCCGTATTAACTGTATCGCGCGTTAATCTCCCGAATGATATTTTAAAAAAACGCTACGCCGGCTTCCACGAATTCGGGATTACGAAACCGGGTCCCGGGGGATCGTAAATCCTGTTCCCGCGTATCTCTCATATCGTACGGGCCGTGAGGCACGCGAAACGGCGAATTTCGCGTAATTACACCGTTGCAACCGAAACGCAATTTCGATGAGCATAGCCCTGTTAGGGAGCAACCATAGGCGCCTCCAGACACGGAAATTAATTTCGACCGGGCCTTATCTGCCGTCAGATCGAACGTCTTCTCTTAACGAGCTGGTAAATCATCGTCTTCTCCGAGAAATTGGAAATCTTTAATAAAAAAAATTGAGACTTTCAACCTTATAACCACCTTTTCAGTTCGATTGAAATAAATAAGCGTTTCTCCTGAGTAGAATTACGTTTCGGTAGGATTCATGCTCGAGGTCCTTGAGGTTTATTTTATTTATAAGTGATCTATATTTGGGGCAGGTTCGGAACAGCAGACCGCTGTATATCGATTCCTGCACTAATTTTATTATGCTATCCATTCATCTCTTTTGTTTGCTCAGGTTCCCTCTGATTTGTAATCTTTGTACAATGTTGACGCAATCAAAACGTATTATTGTTATCATTACATACAGTGTTTCGGTACATTTATTGCTGCTGCTGTACATTATTATTTATCGTCGTATCAACTGCTACGAAGGTCATTTATTATACAGTAGAACTTCCATTATCCGAACTTTAATTGGTAACAAGGTGCCTCATATCGTACCTATGTTTCTCACAGAAATGACACTTCTGGTTTAGAATATAAAAATACACAAAACAAAGTACACAATGTCACTAATAATAATTCCACCTCATGATTAACAGAGAAGATGAGTTTTCGGACGAGCCGCGTTCGGATAATCGAGGTTCCACTGTACATTCATGTCTTTGGTTTAATTTGTAATTTGTGTGCAAGACTGATGCAATAAAAACGTATTATTATTATTATTATTATTATTACATACAATATTCCTGCACATTTGTTGCTATTGCTATAAAATTACTATTTATCCCCGCATCAGCTGGTGCGGAAGTCATTTCTTGTTCGTTAATACGAATTATCGAAACAAATAAACAGAAAATAGGAAGATAAAGTTCCGAATTTGGGTCAGCAAAGCTTCGAAGAACGCAAGGAAAAAAATAACTGAGCCAGGGAAGTCTATTTGCTCCGAACGATTCGCCTTGAAACAAAGAAAGCAGAAGAGACATAATTCGGAGAAAAAGAAAATTCACGAAGTGTTCGAATAAATGAACACAAAAATAGCAAGCCGTGATTTCGAAGTAGAGTCAGCAAAACCTCGATAAAGAAAAAGAAAAAGGAATATCTATTTTTTTCAGGATCCTGCGCAGTCTGCTCCAAAGGATTCGCCTTGAGACAATGCAAACGGACGTGACAGGACTTTGAAAAAAAAGAAAAAAAAAAGAAAATTCACGAATAAAGATTCCAAGGAAGTAGCCACCCCTAATGGCGGCGTGAAACAACGGGGAGGTGGCTCGTGTATATACGGTCGTTTCAACGCCAGCGGAAATTTACAGCCGGCGATCGTAAAATCCGGAGATGCATTTACACGCGGCGGATTTATATGTTTACGGCGCTCGCGCGCGCGCGAGCCGGTCGAAACCACCGTGAAAAAGGGACTAGACCGTCGAACAAGAAATACGAGACAGAATTATGTATGGACTAACACGCGAAATCCCGAGGCCGAGGTTTCACTTGCCACCTATGAATTTCTCGATCGTCGTTTCGCGAGAATCGATCGTAACGGTACCGCCCGAAGGAATTTCGATCGAATCTGCGAGGAACTCTGACAGAATCTCGTTTATGGGGGTATTCTTCTTTCTCGGCCTGCTTTGAGGGTATTATTGCGAATTTTCTGCTTTGGAAAACTCAATAACATATCTTTATGAAGGTTTGCAGACTTATTTATTTATGTTAACGCTAATGTGCGAATTATCGTTAATGCCAGCATTCGCTAGTTATGGTCAATATTAACTGAACCTTCCTGATAGAGTTGGTAAATTAAAATACATTCAATACATGAAGCAGATACTGTTCCAACTAACTAGTTAATGTACACATTAATTAAAAATTGTTAGAGAAAGTTTGAGTTTCATTTGAAACATAACAATTACCTACGGAATACATACCTTTTATATTGTGTTATACATTTTAGGGATATAATTTGCTAGCAACAAGTCAGATATTATTTATTATTATAAAAAACACTTTTACTATAAAAAGGAGAGAATACATGGTTGGGTTGAGTTGGGTTGGAGTGGAAATAATACTTTATTTGTACTTTAACGGCTTGATGTTAATGTTAACAATAACTAGGGAATGTTAAATTGAACGACTTTCGAACATTAGCGTTCACATATACATTTATACTAGATTTGCGGATTTTTGTAGATTGTTGTCATCTAAACTAGCAATTGTTCACTGGGGAAGTTGGATCAAAGGATAACTGCCGTTGGAGTGATCTGAAATGAGAAACTGAAAGAAACTATTACTTAGTATGGCAGTAGCTGAAAATGAAAAACGTTATTTCTGACAAAATATGTATAAATTTCTAAATACTAATATTTGGTCCTTCAAACTGCTCCAAAAATCGTAAATGTTGATGTATTTAGTTTCCTATAATTTAGACGCAGGCTACACTCGTACTAATTACGAATTTTTTTCAGTTTTTCATTTCAGATGACTTCAGTATCAGGTAGCCTTTCGAGTAATCCAAGAAGAATTTTTTCAAACTGTCTACTTCCCCAGTGAATAATTACTACAGTTTACATGATAATAATCTATAAAAATTCATGAATGTAGTATAAATGTACATAAATAAATCTGTAAAGTTTCATAAAGATAAGTTGTTCAGTTTCTTAAAAAAAAATTCTCAAAGTATACCCTCAAAACAGGTCGAGAACAGAGAATACCCCTCAGTAACCTACGACAGCTATGCTGGTCAAGGGCACTTCTGCAAGCGACAGAATTTCGTCCTTGAATCCGGGTCAACTGCCCTGACATCGTAGAAGCGTCCACTCGAGGAGAAGTGGCAGCAAGAAGTTCTAAAATATTCCCTATAAAAAGAATACAATAGAACTTCGAGTATCCAAACACCGATCATTCAAAAATTGGTCAACTTGTGTCAGTTACAAGCTAAAATTATCCCTAGTGACATTGTGTACCAAATTTCATATCACTGTGTATTTTACATTCTACAATAAAATTATCATTTTTATGCGAAACATAACTATAACATGAGTCACCCCGTTACTGATTGTAGTTCGGATAATCGAGATTCTACTGTGATATTAAATGATTTGCTATTTAAAAATTCTTCCAAAAATGACCAAAGACTAGTTTCTGCAATATATTCATAGCCATCAAAGCGTTAACTATAAACCAGCGTCACACATCAGTGACATACATTATATAAAATACTCAATTTTCTTATTTAAAGCACATTCTGTACAGACGACTGCAAACATGCGCTATATTAAATTAAACAACAAAAATAAGCCTTGAATTATGTCGGAGAATTTTCGAATTGAACGGCAACAGCGGACGCGTTGAATTCGAACAAGGTGTTAAATATCGAGGAACCCAGTTTTCGTACAGCTCGCACGTCATCCCAGCGAGAGAAACTTCCATTAAGCAGCATCGAGCCAACGGGAGTTGGACCGTGCAAAATTAAACAGCGGCTGTTTATCGCGAGGAACGTTCCACTGAATCTCGGATACAAATATCACTTAACGACACTGATGTAACTGTGTCGGATTTCATTGGCAAATGATCGTTCCTTGCATCAGAACGAACCGCGAGCAAAGCGGAGAACGAAAGGTCCGAGACAATTAGGATTCTCCTCGACACCTTGACCTAGTCACGGAACCGCTGACGTCACCGCGCCGGACAGACCGGCAGCTTCGATGATTTATTTCGTTCTTTTTCACCCTACTCGACCGTGGTTTTTTATTTTTAAGCTTGACGGGGACGTGACGTCCATAGAAACGCGTAGAGTCACTCCGTGCGACTCGGTTTATTATTTCGTCGACGTCGTGCCATTCTGAACATTAGCTAAGACCACATGAAACTCCAATTTTGAGATTGAGTATTGATTCTTTTGGAGAAAAATTGCTGTGGTCGTGTAGAATGGTAACGATAGACTATTTAACTCTCCAGGGTGGATTTTTATTTTTAAGTTTGACAAGAACATGACGTCTCTAGGAACGACTAGAGTCACTCTGTGTGACTAGGTTTATTATTTCTTCGACGTCGTGCCATTCTGGACATTAGCTAAGACCACATGAAACTCCAATTTTGAGATTGAGTATTGATCAGTTTAGAAGGCAATTGCTGTGATCCTGAAGAAACAAGTACATCCACTGTGTACAAATTTACTATGCACGTACGTATAAACCTTGAAGATCCTGGTTTCAGTGTCCCTGCAATAGTCAGTGAGATTTTACACTTTTCGATAACAAAAGATAGCAACGTGTTTCTACACTAAAGAATCAAAGTCCAAGCAAAAGCAGAAATTAACAGAACACAACACTGTTTCAATCACTAAAGAGCTAAAGGTTCTAAACAATGTACTACATTTCTAGCTTCACCAACTGCAAACAGAAATCCCTCCAATCTAATCTAAAACTAAATATGTCTCCAAAGAGACATTCATCCAAGACATCCCAAAAACTTCGAAAAGGCAAAACCCCAATTACCTACGCCTCTATGCTCCCGGTCCAAACATGGTATAATCTCTTGCTTCAAATAAATCTAAAATTCATTAGACAAAAAGTAGATTGGTCCAGAGAGTCTCGACGTTGACACGAATCAAAGCGGGGGTAAACGCAGAAGGGTGACAAAAGGGACGTGTTGTTGATCTCGAGAGCTCTATCATCAGCCGCTAGAGACTCGGATGTATTTTCGAGTTGGCCCAGTGGATGATACGCCTTTAAATTGAAACGACCGATGGCATCGGGGCGGGCGACGCGTGGCGCCGTCGTGTAATTAGATTAGTTCGAGGTTATAAATAATGTAATTGGTTTGCCTCCTGATGGGAGGCAGGCGGTGGAGAACGGGGGGCACACCGCGTAGACCAACAGTGAACGATAGAACTGACCCATCGAGGGAGAATAAAAAAAGAAAGCGCGAAGGGTGGAGGTAAAGGGTACGAGACGATCGACAAAGTAGAAAGGAAGAGGAACAGAGAGAGAGAATTGGAGCCATGAATTTCAAAACGTCACAAATCCACTTTTTGACGCTGCATGAGTCATTGCTGTAGGACAGTGGCTCCTAAAGTTATGTTGTCGCAGAATCCTTATACGATTTTCCGAAAATCGTGCTAAACATACCGATTAGAGCAACCCCTACCACCCTAATTTTAACACTGACTGCCATATCACCCATATGTGGGTGACAATTAAATTCAATCATTATTTATTAGATCGTACAAAGTGTTAACAAATATATGTAACAAAGTCCAATAGAACCAGACCAAAAATCATGAAACTTATTAATATTATTAGTTAAAGACGCTATAATTTGAAGTTATATTTATATTCTATAAAAATTTAGAAAATTTGTTATTTTCAACTAATACAGCGTGGCGTTCAAAGTGTTAATAAGACATTCAATGAAACAGAAATTGTTTTAGAGAGAGAATTTATTCACCTAAAAGTACGTATAATAAATGAAACGTGAAAATAAAAAAAAACTGTGTTTTAAATTGTTATAAATATGTAATTTATAAAATGTTATAATAAATCAAATTGCAATTGCTGTGGAAAAAAAATTAAAAAGATTAATGCAAAAAACGTTACTGCCTCTTGGGCTCCAGTAAATTTTATTAACCCTCTGATTGCGAACATAGGCGCTTTGCAAAGCAGCGCATCGCGTACTGTCGACGCCCATGGGCGTTCAGTTAAATGGCTCACTGTGTACCACTGCAGCTCGGCCGCACGCAGCGTTCGTCTCGCTTTCACATAGCTCACAGTCAAAGAGTTAAAAAACATCTTATCTTTCGGACCTCAATTTGGGAAACACTGCTGTAGGAGGATGGTGGAAAATGACGATGGAAATACTTGTTTAGAAAAACTGATTTATTTTAAAACAAAGGTTGATAATTAGTTGAAAGGGAAAGGGAACATCATTATTGTAATCAGGATCTTGTCACGCGTCTTCACTCTCTCAATTCTCGTACACGACTCTCGCTACATCTTCTTCGTTATCGACTACACGCTCATGGCTTTTTGTTTATTTGCAACCACTTGATTCCACTCACTCCTTGATCAGATGCACGCTTCACGCTCATTCTTCTTGCGCTTCATTCATACTTTTGCACATTCAGCAGCTGTGCCCCCTTCATTTTGTACATTGGTACGACTGTTCCAGGGTCACTCATATCTGAAAATGTTAAAAAAGAACTGTATGCATAAACAATGGTCAGAAGGAAAGAACAAAAAGATTAATGGAGAATTAAGCCTCTCATTGTTTAAGGTGACTATAGTCACCCAACGTCGAACGCTCGCTACACTCTAAAGATGACTACAGTCACCCGCCAAAATTTCGCATTAATTAACAACTCCGGTTGAGCATCACAATCTCTGTACTTTCATCGTATGATATGTCATTTCCACAGCTACACCTTTCTCACCTGTCGACGCGAACAGGCTTGCTCTGTTTACACGCAAGTAAACATAAGTAATGCTGTTAAACTTTAGCCAACAGATCGTATCTCTCTTCCTCTTCTAACAATTCCATTCCTTATTTATCATCTAAATTATTTATATCTGGGTTACTGACCTACTTTGCTGCCCAATCATTTTCTATAACTCCCCTGTTCTTCGTGTCCCGTTCCCTCCCACCAATTCTCATACCTGAATGTCCGCACGCACGTCTGTCTTTGTTCCTAACAGGCAAGACAACCTACATCATCTGTATTAAGTTTTAACTGCGAACAGCAGGTGCTTCTAGGCAAAGAACGACCCAGATAACAAGTTAGATAATTAGATTATTCTTTTCGAATTTTTCAAGACCCTTATGTGACAGGTTGATCTCTGTGAACCCAAGAAATTAGACATGCGCGTTGAGTACACGGTTCTGTGGCTCACCGTGAACTTGAATATTGCACAAGGTGACGTCTGAATCGAAGGACCACCCACTGATGTGGGAATAATTAAATTATATGTTGCTGATCACTTTATTTACAACTCTTACTAGTGGACCAACCTTAGGACCTGATTGTCGTTGGATCACTTCGATCCATGGCACGCACACTCAGTCTAAACTTGTTTTGAGTCTGACTAAGTCTGTCGAGTGTTTTAATGTAGCAGTTTGCTGAACTCTGTCTATTAGATTGATGTCTCAAAACATGACTAAACCTCGTACGCTCCCCTCTAATGCAATATGTCCTTGATGCAGGGGTGATAAAGCTTGTCCTGCATCAGCAGTCGCTGGTGAACGGAAGCTTGCCAACAGGGTGGAATTTCCTCCAGATCATGGTGTTCAAGACACGTCTTATGATTTATGATAATGATCGTTACCTGCTTTCTCTCCAACCCTTCAGAAACGTGACTGTGTAACACGGCTGCTAGCTATCGAGCCACGCAGAAGCGAAAGTTGGAAGAACCATAAACTGACCTTCTTCGAAAGACTTATTAGTCGTTCCAAAACAAGGATTGATAGCCAGTTGAAACTGAATTAAAAAATGTCAATGTCCTGTAAGAATTTGACGCGCATAGGGGGGATTTTACTTGTTTGAAACAACAATAATATTTATTAATAAAGGCCAATACGCTCTCTGTACGTTACACTCTGCAAAACTCTCACTCTGCCAGGCACTCGACACCCGAAACTGTCTTTCCACCTGCCCACAATTCACACGGCTGACACTCATGCACTCCTTAGAGCTTAGGAAGAATTCGACGACCTATTCGCGCGTGTCGAATTGCATTCGTTTTGGGACAAAGCCGTACAGTCCTGCAACCGTGTCATAAAGTATTCTTGTTGCACTCCCTAATAGTATAGTTGGCTAGTGGCCTCTACCGTCAACAGAACCATCAAGAGCTATCCAGACCAGGACAATTTGAACAAAAACAATAAATACGATACCTGGTTGATCGTTAACGACGTCTACCGTCGAACCATCATTTCAACGTCTATTTTCGCCAGGGAGATTGCCATAAATAACCAGTTAACACGCTAAACGACTCCTAATTTCGCTCCAGCTATAATCGAAGCTCCGCTCCGCATTCAACGAAGTGGGGATCGTTGGATCGGGGCGTGGACGAAACGATTTATACCGCGCACTTCTGGAAACTCGAGGACAGCTCGTTAATTGCGTTTAATTGAAATGACAGCGGAGCGAGATAACCGGCGACAGATCGAAAGGGTTAGCGAGAAGTCGTTTTGAAAGTGACGAGGCTCGAATAATTCAAGCGACTCGAAAACGGCGCAAAGGAAACCGGCTCCCCGGCGGCCGTTCGAGATTTCTCGATCGTCGTCGTTCACGTGTCCGAGCGTGGCCGTGTAAACGCATCGCGCGGAATCGATCCTAATGATTTCCCTTTTCGATGCGAACTCTCGTGAACCAGTTTGTCTCGACGGACAATAACGGCGATCCGCCGCAATGAATTCTAATTACCGGCCCCGGCCGCTCGATGTTTATGACGTCGACGCTTGGATTCCGCTCTGTCCGCGCAATCATTGTCTTCTTTCTCCGCAGAGATCGGTATAATTGTAAATGTTACGATTCGGACAATTTTTCCGCTCCCCGCTGCAGAATCTATTGTGCTGGGTGATAGACTGGGGTTGTTTATGCAAATATACGAGGGTAATCCAGATACTAAAGACTGTTTAGGTTTAAAAAATGAAGAAAGCATTTTATTATTCAATTTTATATTTTTTTAACACCTTGACTGCCACGCAAGACTTGTTTTGCCCTGGCGGCCCATAATAGAATTTTCATAATTTTAAGTATAGTACATCGTAGTATTTAATTTTTATAAAATATTGTGTTTTAATACAAATTTTTAATTGTTGAATAGCACACTTTTTATTTCACAATGTTCCCTGGTTATTTACGTTGTTCAAAATTTTTTAATCGATGATATTCATCTTATTTTAATCATTCTAAGCGATGTAGTAACGCCGGTCACGGATGACCACCAGGGCCCTACTGAGAAGACACAGGTGATCACCGTGAGAGTCAACGTTTTAAACACACAGTACCTTCATCTATTTTTCCACATAATCATCTTACACATTTGAAGGGTATGGGGGAAAAACTGGAATGTCACAAAACAGCTTCACTGAGAAAAACAATTTTTAATACATACTTTAGTGCATCAGTAAAGAAACAACGTCCAATGAATGTAACTATGTTGTTCATGACATGAAGTTATATTCTAATTAGGCGATAAGAAAAATAAATAATCAAATATATAATTGTTTTACATTATTTTACCTTTTCTTTGAAGTTGAACACTGCAGGATAAAAATGGACATACCCTGTTCTTTCCCCTTACCCTTCAACTATTTTTTTTAGAATTTTGACCGGATTAATTAGAAAAATAAATACGTAAATTATGATGTGGTGGACGCACAGTATTCCCCCTTGGTAGAGCGACGGTTAACACGTTCCCTGCCACAGTAGAAAATTTAGTAACTAGACAGACAAGCGAAAATGGCTATTTATTAACACGTTGACAGCCACAGTGAAAACAGCCATCGCTGGTCAGACGCGACATAAATTTCTCTTTTCTATATAAATCGCAAAAGAAAATATATTACTGCTGCGATTTTAAATTTGCTCTGAGTACAGTAAAAATCAATAATTATCTAATTAAATATAATTTGAAGCCTCGGTCACCGGTGACCCCCATGGCAGTCAACGTGTTAATACACGTGGTTGATTGCACAAATGTTTATCTATTCGATATTACACTTCCTATTTTTACTATCATTCCAACGTGAATGTTCCTCAAAACTTCACCAGGGTTGGTACTTATGTGATTAAATGAAAATTGATGCGTGTACCGAAAACGGTACACGTGGCAGGGACCGTGTTAATAAATACAGTTTATATATACATTGCAAGGACCGGAGCTGTCGTTTGCTAATTCTGCCACGCATCTGAAGCAGAGGATTCACCCAAAAATAGCGTTCATCCGCATCGTGATGCACCCTCGTCAGAGAAGCTTCGCTTTGTCAGGGAATTCCATTATCGTTTAGGCTCTATCAAGGAATTCAGCGATTTAAGCGAACGTTGCGCCAACGAGCTCGGAATTTCGCTTGTTATATATTCTCGCCATGGCGTAACCGGCTGTTTCGCGAACGAACGAACGAACGTGTTCGCCCCGGCTGCTCTATATGAATTATTTTTGAGTGGTTGAGTTATTGCATTCTAGCGGGCGCGATTCTCGAAATAAAGACGTCTCGGTCAGGGAGCAGGGAATCTCGCCTCGCGACAACAGCATTTCCGAAAATTGAAGTCGCGGTGCTAGGTCTTGCATCGGACAGAGACGGAGGATCAGCCGTGAGGAACACCTGCCTCGACTTCGTCAACCTCTGGTGCGGATTATTAGCTTCCGACTGGCTCGAGCTCGCGATTTACACCCTGTTTGCGGATAAATTGCACCGTCAGCTGAAAATTATCCTCCCCGTGCCCGTGGCGCCTCTGAATCTCTCCGTATCTCCGCTAACTTTCTTTCATTCCACCAGAGGGGACAGGAGGACCGAGAACCCTAAACCTTTCGATTTTAGAAACTTGTTTTTATGAGTAAATTTGGGTGATTGTGATTATCTGAAGCGGTGCACACACGAAACAGAGTAGAACCTTGGTTACCTGAACACCGGTCGTTCGAAAATTGGTCATCATATGTCAGTTACAAGTTAAAAGCATCATCGGTGACACTGTATACTCCATTTTATACCGCTATGTATTCTACATTCTAAAATAAATTTATCAATTTTTATGCGAAACATATTCATAATGTAAGTTCTGTTGTTGTTGATGGTAGTTCGGATAACCGAGGTTCTACGGTATTTAACACGTTAAATGCCACAGTGGAAACTGCCACGCCTAGCCAGACACACAATAATCTTCTGTTTTAAATATAAATCGCGAAGAAACAAAATATGTTATTGTTTCAACTTGCAGTACTTACTGTATATTATTATTAAAATAACAATGATGTTGAAAATTGTATAAGAATTCTTAGTTATTTAATTGAATAAAATTTGAGGCGCCGGTCACCGATGACCCCCACGGCAGTGAACGTGTTAAAAAGACAGTCGCATCGGAACTTGAAGAAACTGTGTATATGCGATGTCTCGTTGTTTGGCGTGTGTCACACTTGATTAGGCATTTTAATTCAGCGATGTTCACGGGAGCTGAGGTCTTCCCCCACTCTAGGTCCATTCCCCTCGTTTCAGTTTCCTCCAGTTCGTTCCTCGTTCCCCCGCGGACCATCCTCGTCGCAGGTCGCAGCCTATATGAGGGGAACGGACCTAGAGTGGGGGAAGGCTGCAGCTCCCGTGGCCATCACTGCCTTATCTGATCATCATCTACTGTTTTTGTAAGTTGATCACGGTATTTACTTCAGAGGCTCATGTCTTCTAACTTAAATTTTTCAAGGAACATCGTGTTGTGTGCTCATCATCTGCAGTCCACCCAGTTGCTATGTGATCTTTGCTGAACACTTTTCCAATTTAACTTCGCAAAGAAAAAATATCCGAACTCGACTTTGATTCATTATTTACTTTGCACAGCGATCTTCCATTTAATATTCGAACACGATAATTGAAGACACGTTCGTGCAGATATTTTCTACAGACTTCAAGCTTTCAGTTGATGCTTCACACATGCTATTCTGTAGCAGCTTTATGTTCTCAAATTGTAACGAACCTTCTATGTCCACGAAATTGGTTATTGCATGAGCACCGATCTAATAATCTTTAAGACATAAGAAGTACATCTATTATTCATAAAAAGTATAATTGTGACCAACATTCTATGTCCAACAAATCTGTCATTTTATAAGCGCCAACTTAATAATTTTTAAGCTTCAAGCAGTACAATATTGTTATTATTTTATTAATAAGCAAAAAACTCTGATGCACCCCCATAGCCAAAAACGTAAAACACGCTTCAAAATTGTATCGCTTCGCCTGGAGGAACCACAGAGAATGAAACAGGAAAGAACAACGGATGCGCTGATCACCCAATCAGTGGCTAATTACACAACTAATCGACCGGGTCAGTTGGTACATTAGGCTCAGAGAAAACGCCACATACAACAAATATATTTATCACTGATAAGAAGTACATGGATTATGTCTATGAAGTTGTTTATTAACTTCATGAATTTTTAATATACGCTAACGGAGGATCTCACGGCTTCGTTCTGGACGCGCAATCGGCCGATGAATCAACAGAAATTTCTGAGATTTCCCCTGCACGACCGCTCGCAATTACTTAATCCACTTCATATGCGTGCGCTTGCACGGCGAAGAGAAATCTCTGATCTTGTGCTCTTATTTAAACCGATAAGTTGTGCAACACACTCCATTCTTACCGAGCTGTATTTCCTTTAACGCCTCAACGAGATCTTTACGTGGTTTTTCTCTTTTCGCGATCTCGCTCCGTAAATCCGATAGCGCCTTGTCTAAATTTCTGCAAGATAAAGGTCTTCGAGACACGGACATTAAATGTGTTAAATTATTAACCATGCGGTTCAGAATCGTGTACAGTCGGCGAAATTTCCGTAGTTCCGATCGAATTTACATTAATTGTTTAAATGTTACCGACTGAATTTGCAGTGTTTATGGACTTGTGCTTGCCGGAAATCAGATACCTGTTTCTCCCATTTTATTGCTGTTTTGTGTATGTGTTTCTCCTTTTTTTTCGTTTTTATGTCGATAGTCGATGCTATCGTTCCAGACTTGGTTAAATTTGCTACAATTCCAGTCAAAGGTGTGATAATTGTTTAAATAGTATCGAATGAATTTTCAGTGTTTATCGATTTGTCCTTGCCCGAAATCAGGCATTTCTGTTTCTGTAATTGCTGTTGTTTTGTGTGTTTCTTTCTCTACCGTTCTTATAATTCCAACCATTATTACCAGGCGAAATTCCTGTACATGTCGCTGTCATAATTTTTTTAAAAAAACTAATAGAAATCGTATTAATTAACCCTTATAAGCATTATCTTTTCATCTAATTTCGTTTAGCGACAAAGGAACGTTTAAAAAAGGATGTGTTTCTAAGGCCGATTTAGAAAAAAAAGTGTGCGTCAATGGGCTAACAACCCTCTGAAAATGAAAGTTCCCATAGTGCAAACTTTTAAAGAATTGGTGCTCAAGTGGAACTCATATTTACAACATAACAAAACGTATTGAATTTGTATCCAATTTGTAGGTAATACTTCAGGTAAAAAATAATGTCAAACCATGGAAATTTTGCTGATTGTATGAGAATGCAAGGGATCGCTTAAGATTCCTTCTGAATAATTTCTGACTCTTTTGAACGTTTGCAAGATGTCGCACGAGTTTGATCAATCTTGAAACGTTCGTTGGATCGTCCAATGAGTAATGGCGGTTGACGTCGCTTTTGTTTCGGACGATCGCGTAAAAATCGGTCACGAGACCGAGTCGTAAACAGACATCGCCGGCACGAGAACCCGAAATAGTTAAGCCGAATTCTCAGACCAGCCGAGGCTTAGCCGTTGCCATTTGACAACGCCCACGCATCGGCTGCGACTGGATTAGAATTCACTGGCAGATTTAGGGACGGTTTCGTAATGCCGATCAAAGGCGCTTCAAAACCTCCGACGGACACGTGATTAACGCTGAACAATCGATACGTCCGCCACTTGCTCGCTGTTCCCTCGTTCCGTGCTTCTTCCGTATTATTTTGTCAAACTCTGCTCTGTCAGTGGAATCCGCTGCGATCCACGCAGGCGGAATTATCCTGAAGGATTTGGCAAATGATTACACGGAGCCTATGATACGGACGACATTGTTTTATTTACATGGAGACGCTTGAACGTAGATAATTTCTTAAAATCAATAGCAACTGACGTGTCATGAGCTAATAAAACGGTAGTAGACGAGCAACTCTTGGGCCTAACAATCTTGAAGTTAATAGCAACTGACGTGTCATGAGCTAATAAAACGGTAGCAGAGGAGGAACTCTTGGGCCTGACAATCTTGAAGTCAACAGCAACTGACGTGTCATGAGCTAATAAAACGGTAGTAGACGAGGAACTCTTGGGCCTGACAATCTTGAAGTCAACAGCAACTGACGTGTCATGAGCTAATAAAACGGTAGTAGACGAGCAACTCTTGGGCCTAACAATCTTGAAGTTAATAGCAACTGACGTGTCATGAGCTAATAAAACGGTAGCAGAGGAGGAACTCTTGGGCCTGACAATCTTGAAGTCAACAGCAACTGACGTGTCATGAGCTAATAAAACGGTAGTAGAGGAGGAACTCTTGGGCCTAACAATCTTGAAGTTAACCCTTTGCACTCGAGTGGCGACTCTCAGTCGCCATAATATTCACGTTTCAAATTTCCTATTTCAAATAAACACCTGAAAATTATGTTCAATTTCACGTATTCTACAATGCACGTTTTATGTAAGTATTCAACTACAGGAACAACTGTACTGAAAACAAAAGAAATCTTCCTGTTAAGATTCCTTACATTTGTATTTGTAGCTTATGTACATCAGATGAAAAAGACTTCGAGTGCAAAGGGTTAATAGCAACTGACGTGTCATGAGCTAATAAAACGGTAGCAGAGGATGAACTCTTGGGCCTGACAATCTTGAAGTCAACAGCAACTGACGTGTCATGAGCTAATAAAACGGTAGTAGAGGAAGAACTCTTGGGCCTGACAATACTTGTTTTCGTCAAAGCGAAATTATTGTACAAAGCTTCTGATACGAATGACATTGTTTTATCGATACTGAGAATTTTGAAGTTAATTTCTTCAAGTCAGTAGCGATTGACGTGTCATAAGCTTATGAAACGGTAGCATAGTGGTTGAGGAACTCTTCGGTCCAGCACCTCGACAATCAAAGTCATCATAGCTGGCTAGACAAGGAGCTGAGGTTTTTTCAAGCAATCCTAAGCTGTGATTCATCACAGGCACTCCCACTTAGTATTTTAAAAGTAAACAAAGATCGAGCATTTTTGTATGTTTGACAGATCCAAGCGGGACACAACGTATACAACGTAGAAACACAACTCACAAGTCAGGACTATATGGAGGATGACTTATTACTTTCCATGCTAGTTCACTCAACTTCTGCTGAGTCCTTAATGATGCATGAGGGTGGGTTGTCATGATAGAATACAACTCCCTTCCTATTCGTCAGGGCTAGACCCTTCTCTTGAATTTCTTCATTGAGTCTGTTCAGTCGCAGTACATCTCAGCTGACTAACTATGTCGCCAGGTTGCAGCAGCTCATAATCTATTGGTCCTTTGATATCCCAGCAAATACAATTCTCTTCTGCTGGCGAAGGGGTTGTTTGGAGATGGAAGGAGATGATCATCCAGGTTGACAGCAAGCTCGTTTCCTCTCCATATTATTAAATGTTATCCATTTCTCGTCATCAGTTAGAAATCTATCGAAGAAAGGCTGTGCAGGATGACTAGAAGGCAGCAACTATGAAATTCTAATCCCATCTCCCAAGTTCTGATCTGTGAGATCACACGGAACCCGTCCAGAGAGGTTCATGATGAATCCAAACCGATGAATACGCTCTGCTATCGTTGACTATGCTGTGTCAAATTCTTCTGCGAACTGTCTCGTTCTTATGCATTGATTTTCCTCCAATTGCACCCTAACAACGTTATCATCTACAATACTTGTTTTCTAAGTATTTGTTTAAGTTATCCGTGCACATTATTGACAGCAGGTTCAGTCATTATATTAGCGGAAAATAGATGAACATATAAACATAAAATAATGAAACCTAGCCAAAAGACTGTATACACATTATAATAATCATTTTCCTCAAAATGAGCAACTGTCCAGTGTCTTATGGACGAGGGTCTACAGCGTACATACATCCATTTCACTAGGTTAAAGTCTGCCTAAGCAATTAGACTATATTCTAATTTACAAATACGACTTTTAATAAAATTTCAGCTGTCAGAAATTTCGTTAATAAACCGACCATTTCGTATTCGCCAACCTACTGGTTACCGGTTCAGAATGGCGACGAAGCTAACTTTTGGAAGCAGAACGTTCGGTCGACAGAAACGTTGGCCGATTTGACGAGTCATTAAGCGGACGCCTTGAGAGCGGCACAGTGGAAAAAGGATTTGGCCAAAGGAGAGCTGCCAAGTGGCGGTCTTATGTCTTCAACGGATACTTTTAACATAAACGTTTACGTTTTCTGTTTTAATGATTCGAGACATTTGGCAGCGGATGACAGGTGCGAACCGAGGCCCGCCCGGCCGGCTACTCTTGAATTAGACACCAAGTGAACCGAACAGGAGCAACAGTGTAATACGTCCGTCCCGTCTTTCGTACATAAATACCGTCAACGTACAAAATAAACCGGACCATTATGTTTTGAACAATTTCGTAATTAACAATTTCAACTGATATGGTACTGAAGAAACTGAGCTTATCAATTTGGCGGAATTGAGCCTCTCATTGGGGACGTCACCCAGATAACGCAAGCTGATTTTCAGACTACAGTTATCAATATTTCATAGTTAAGCCTTTCACAAGGGACATCGCCTAGATAACATAATCTGATTTTTATACTACTGTCTATCGATATGTCAGAGTTGAGTCTCTCACAAGGGACATTGCCCAGATAACACCGACTGATTTTCAGACTACAGCCTATCAATATTTCACACTTAAGCCTCCCACAAGGGAAATCACCCTGATAACGCAAGCCAATTTTCATTAAATTTTTATTGGACGTAGTACTTAACACTAACCGTACCAGGCCCGGTCAAATGACCGGTTTCAAAATTTAATTTAAAACTGTACATTCATTGTTATTTCTTTTGTTCATCTAACTGTATGTAAATTCTTATATTATCTGATTAATCAATTTCTAAATTTTTGTTCTTTTTGCTACTTTTTTTACCGACGAAAATCCATCGCCTGGCTTGTTTATGGCCGGTTACGGTAAGAATAGGTATATGTGATGTGCCGGTACGGTTAGTGTTAAAAATGTATTGAACGTGTATTTTTTATATTGACGAATATTCGCAGCGAAGAGGTGAAAACAGCACCCTAGGGGGTTTTCCATTGATCTAGAGAAGCAATTTTAACCCTTTGAGGTCGTAACACGCCGAGGCATCGGTATCCTACTGGTCGAAATTATTTTGAAACGCACAATTTTATCGTTGTTATAATGGAACTTGTTTACACATATAGAAAATACAATTTATTAGTACATTTAATTATAATATTATACTCCATAATCTGTAATAGTGTGACATCTCTCGAAACAATTTTTGATATGCAGACTCAGTTTTCCCGTACAAGTATTACAATAATAGACCGACTATTTGTGTCGGGCATAGCCCAACTTACGACTACAATGGTAAAAGTGTTTTATCGCGCTACACCCGACTTGCAGTCTCAAGGGGTTAGGGTTATCTTTTGGTATTTATTTTGAAGAAATTAATAATGCTACAACATTGGTGTCTTGTACACATGTTTACTAACATTTTAGCTATCTAAACCGAAGGTTTCAACAGCTCTTGAGATATCAGTGCCACCAGTTTGAAGAATGTCGTTTCAAGAAAAATACGTTCAAAGTTGTCAGCGGCTAGCACGCTAAATTGTTCCGCTACTAAAAAACCAGTCCAGTCTATGACTGCACGTATACAAGCTGTCATAGATGCAAATGGATATGCTACGGAATATTAGAATTCAAACTATGAACTGTTTTATATAATCTTGTTGTACGTCCGCTCAATTTTGACATGAGTATATTGCTTACATTTTTATCAAACGCATTATCACTTGCTAAAAATGCATATTGTATCGTACGACGAGTTCGATGAATGAAAACACTGCTCTTCCTTTGTTTATTGAACAAACAAGATTTCAGTATTGCAAAGACACTCAATTTTGTGAGTGACTGTACATAATTTTATCGTGCCTATTAATCAAATAATTGTTACATTGGGATCAGAGAGTGAACATTATGGAACATTGTGGAACAAAGTGCTCATATCTCGGGAACGAAGCCAAATTGACCTATGGTGTACTCAACCGAGGACAGTTATTCGAATAAGCTAAGCTAAGCCTGTATTCAACTCAGGGACAAGAATATGCACGATATACATTAAAAACAATCTGTCGCGAACAGAGGTCAGTTCATAAACCAAGTGCAACAACGAAACTCTGTTAAAACACTCTGCAAACACTGTCAGGCAACGTCAAACTAGCAACCGTCGGTGCAATCTTAATCTAATTCGATCTACAAACCAGTTTCACAGAGCACATTTGCGTGAGCCGAGAGCGATATCTTCCAATCAGAGCGAAGATCACGGTGCGCAATGCAATCTTAAAAAATTTTAATTGACAAGCAATGTTAACACTCTGAGTGCCACGCTGCACTGGTTGAAAATAAGAAACTTTCTAAATTTTTATACAGAATTAATATAACTATAAATTGTTTCTTGTTTTAATCAATAATATTAATAACTTTCATAATGTTTTTACTACTACTATTGAACCTTATTAAATATATTCATTAATACTATACATGATCAAATAAATGATTGAATTTTTGAGTCACCCAAATATGGGTGACGTGGCACTCAAGCTATTAAATACGTTATCGTATTATAACTTAATATTCAAGATCATAATGATAAACCGTTTGAAATAATAAATATATTTCACAGTAACTACATGACATGTAAAACACTCTGTATTTTGTTATACCTTTAATATTGTTATAACCTTGATTTAACAAATTTGTATAGCATTCCTCATCTTCTTTTTATAAATGTTCTAGCGATATTTCCATAACAACGTCATTGTCTCTCTTTTGAATCCAATCACGAACCCCATATTTGTACAGTCATTTTATTTTTAAGAAAGGATTAAGTGAACACAAGCTGCTGCTTTTCTTCTTTGTTCCTTAGATGTGTCTCAAGCTTAAAGTAAGAATAAAACCATTCAAAAGAGGAGCCAACTTTTGAGGAATCCACCTCGAGAAGAAATCATTCACTGCTATAAAATATTTTGTATTTTATAGTGCATCGTGGAAACAAAAAAAAATTCAAACAAGTTTAACGCGTAATTACAGACGTGGAAATATTGTCACTTCAGCACAGACGTGAAATCTCGAATATCGCTGCGTTAATGTGCCAATTAACGCCCTATAAAGACTCCTTTCACTCTGTTTCTAATTTTGTCCACGATATAAAAGTATTGTAATTATATTCTTACAGCGAGTTACTTTAAATTAGAGCTAATTATGTTTCTGTATAGGTAGAGTAAAACAAGCAACTCTACACCTCTGAAACGTCTCACAGAGGTCTGTAATTGCGGGTAAAATCCGTTTAGGCGAGAGAAAAGCGTCACACGAGATGTTGATGAGAGAGGACATTAAAATTTATCTTCTAGCGCAAACGCATCGTGAAATAATTGTCTCGAGAGATTAAAGTCTCGCGCGACACTCGAAATTCCCGTCTCGCCGTGGACCGCCGGCTTAGGGATAATTATTTTGTTATTTAGTAATAAATTGAGTGCGCACGTAACACTTTGTTCGAACACGTCTCAGCTCCTCGGTATTAAACGGCACGTCGAGAGCAAGATCTCGTGCATGTTAACGGGTTCCATTCACGCGTCGATCGCGTGCAAGGAAAATCCTACGCTCGTGCGCGCCGCCTGTCTCAATTAAAGCCGATTAGAATAATTACCGCCATCGATCTTATCGGTAATTAATCGCGACACCGAAATAATGCAACGCTCGCGACGATAACCCGCGTATCGAGCGGATTGCCGCACGCCGCCGCGGCAACAAATTGCCGCGAACCAGACTGCAAATTAGAACCGTTCCGATTTGCATTCGCAGTTCACCGACGTCCACCGTGACTCTGGTTATGCTCCACCGATACCGGGTGTCTGGAAAATATTCTTACTCTCCTCGAAATTTAGCACGCTTCTCAGATGGTGCGACTGGGAAATTTTACGACTTTGTCGCAGAATATTTGCTGGGTTGTAGTTTTAGCTGGTCGTCAGTCCATGTTTTAGGATGATTACTGTTACGTCCCGCACACCGCAATTCACTGTTGAATTAAAATTAATTATAATCAGCCTAGATCAGGATAAAAATAGGTTGGCGCTCGTTGTAACTTAACTGTATTCAAAACTTGACAAGAAATGTAATGATGATGCGATGTTGAAATGTTTGTGTACGGTCGCTGCTTGATTGAATATTCTCTGGTCTGCTAAAGTTGCGGGTCTTTATACTATTTTTGGTAGCTTGGTGCGACCAATCAGCGTGCAGTGCATCGCCGATCGCCCAGGTCGCACTCGCGTACCTGAGGGTGTGGTAGCCGGGCGGAAAAACCCAAAGGGTCGCGCCGGTAAGTATATGGCGCCTAATATAAATTTAATGAAATTCGGTCTTTGGGACCGAACAACTACTAACAAGGAAGGGTACGATTTTGTTACCAGAAATGAACTGACTGCAAACAAAGCACGTAGTTCCTTAGAGTAGATATTGTTTTAGTCATTCAAGTGTACGTGTTCCGTTAACTTCTTTGAAATTCAATTTTAACACTCACAGGGAAAGGCATTGGACCGTACCCTCCCGATTTTGATGAAATTTTTGCAGGTTTGTAGAATAGCCAAAAATAAGAGACACGTATTTGTTTTAGCTGCGGATACTCAAGGTTAAGGGGTGAAATCATCCCTTGCGTATTGGCACCCCCAAGGCTGGTTTGAAAACTGTTAACTATTTTTGAACATCTTCTTAACCAAATTATTGTACATAAAAAGACGTACAACTTTGCAATTGAAAGTATATTTTTATCTTTAATAGTTTTCGAGATAGCCTTGGGGTGTTAATTTTCAGGGGGAATTTCACCCCTTAAACTTGAGTATCCGCAGCTAATAAGAAATACGTGTCTCTTATTTTTGGTTATTCGACAAACCTGCAAAATTTCATCAAAATGGGAAGGGGACGGTCCAATACCCTTCCTTGTAAGTGTAAGTCACCTGAAGGAGGTCCCTCAAAATCCACAGTGACGAACTTCTTACCATTATCATTGTTATCTGAAGGAGATCAGTTTATGGTTCGTCCATCCATCATTTTTCCATAGTTACACATTTATTGTGGAATTTCAAAACCTATTTTCCCTCCCCAACCCTCCCAACTCAAATCACCTAGCAGATGTTTTTATTGTTTCATTCTTATATAATTTTTGTTTATACGCTTTAAAGCCATGCACGGAAAATATCAATAGATGTTTATTGATTTGAAACATTTTGTAACGGAGAGGCGAGGGGGGTAGACCTACCCCTGCAGGGAGAACTGTGAGGGCGACGGGAGCTCCGGCCATCCCCCACTCTAGGTCCATTCCCCTCATATAGGTTGTGATCTGGAACGACGTTGGCCACGTTGATAACCGTCGAATCCCAGACCTAGAGACCTATATGAGGGGAATGGTCTTAGAGTGGGGGAAGGCCGCAGCTCCGGTGGCCATCATTGAGGCAGGGCGAGTAGACCAGTTAGGCAATGGAGCCAGAGGAGGTAGATCTACCTGATTCGCAAAAAAACGTGTAGATAGCAAACAGTCGTGTCATATGATCATGTTTCCAAATAGAAACACCAAGTAACGATTCGTAGGACGCATAACAAGCACTCTGATCAGGTTGACATTCCACCTTGTAGCCAAGTCTCTCGTTGTACAAGGTTTGGGCTTGTACTTTCTTTAAAATGAACACTTGGATTGACATATTAAATAATATATTTAAGTAATCCAAGTAATACTGCGTTTACATTGGTAAGTTACTTGTACCAGAGACTGGTACCAGTAGCTGGCCTGGCTAGCCCACTTACGAGTTAGTGGTACAAGTTACTTACCAATGTAAACATCTGCTTGCTCCAAGGTTGGAGCCTGGCTAGCTACTTGTACCAGTTACCGGTACAAGTCGCTTACCAATGTAAACGCAACCTAAGAATCGTCTTCTGGTTTGATAGCGTTTCACAATGTTTGCAACGATTGAACCGAAGAGAGTGTTCTTGCGTTCTAGCCGTCAGGATCTGGGTTACAGGCCTCCTGCGACAGCGACGTGCTTGAGGTGTAATGTTCTAATGCACCTGGCTCAGAGGTGCACGGTTGTTTCGTACCTAAATGAAAAGCTAGAGCGAATTTTAGTAAACACACCCATTTGTGTCTTGCGCAACCACTGGATACGAAAGAGTACCAGTCCACGGCGCTATTACTATTCTTGAACTGGCTAGACAAAGTGCTTCTTCGTTGTCCTGTTTCGTACCAAAACAATTAGGCTGATTTCTTCAAGAAGCGGTCGCGTGACGCGTGACTTCTCATTGTCACAGACATGACAAAACTTCGAGCTTCGCCTGCGCCCACTAAAAGTAGCTGTAACGAGGTTTTGTTAACAGCCTGGCAGCATCGAGCCAAATCCTCTTCTCGAGGAATTCGTGTAGGTGAGCACGCGCACAACGCCGCTCTAATGAAGATGATATACATCGTGTCACACCTGTTGCTTAATGAGCAACGACGCTGAAGGTGGTCCTGATAACGGACCGTGACCGCGGAAAACATCGAAATCGTTTACCTCGTTGAATCAAGCCGTCGAGAACGCACGCATCTATCGTAATTTATGTTCAGCGCCTGTGGAGCGACGCGCAGTTAATCTTTCACACGAAGAAAATGGTTTGGAAAGAGAAGGAAGAATACAGAGGGTGCGGTGATGTTTGCGGGGCTGCTTCGTGCAAGAATGAGTAGAAGTTATGAAACATGTTTTTCTTCCTGTAAGTGTACTTCTATCGAGTTTAAATATAATACATAGAAGATTATGACAAATTTGGGAGATTCTTAGATATTTTAATTTTTGGACATGCTGAACTCGTTGTGGAATATCGTTTTTGGAATCAGCGATTCGCGAAATCTACCGCAGGTTCGACTTTCTGTTTATGAAACGCTATAACGATTTGTTTCTTTAATTTAAGAAAAGTTCAACTTCTGAGGCTATCATTGTCTTGTATCTCACAGTTATTATTGATAGAGAGTAATTTCAGAGTGTAGAGTGATTTTACTCTATTTTCAATGTAGGTATTTCATATATAATAATTTAGATATTTCTGTGTTAGTAAGAATTAAACTGTTCGTAATACAGAGTACAGATTTTAAAATATATAACCGCATAAGAACAGACGAAAAACAAATAATACCATACGCGGAGTTTATAAATATAAACTCAAATAGAAGTCTGCTCATTTTGAATCAGAAATCGAAAATAAGTACAAATGTACTCAATAAAATTTCAGTCCTTTTTTTCTCGAAATTGAGAGCTAATATAAAAAAAATGTACTCCATTAATTTCACTCGTTTCTACACAAAGAATGACCACCCTCTCGGTCCTACAAAAATTCATGAACGTAGTGTAGATATATACGAATAATTCTGCAGAGTTTCATAAAAATATATTGTTTACTTTTTACCCAAAAAATTCCCAAAACGTACCCTGAAAACAGGCCGACCTTATTACATCATGTGCCCAACAAAAATTGTCTAAACTATAATCAATATTTCAAATTAGTATTCTAAACGTGTCAGAACTCTGAATCACTCAATTTCCCGCTCGGTATATATAATACCGCCCCCATAATCACGCGAACCCAACGCACATAAGCAACTTAGGGTGCGTCAAAACGTTTTACGTCCACGAAATTTCCCTCCCGCGTCTGTCCGGACAACTCGCCGAACGAATGAAAGTTTCCTGGTCGGACGTTTGACGATTTAAAAATAATCTTCCGTCTGCGGGAATTCTTTTTAACCGGCTGAACTAGTGCCAAAAAGCTGATCGATTGCGTTCGAATGAACGCGTCCGACGGATCGTGGCTCGATTAGCATGAGCGCTGACTCGTGAGCCTCCCAGCAGCAACGTAGGATGATGTATGTACGTCGAACACATTACAGAACGCATTATCGAAGCTGGGGAAGCTACATCCGAGTCATTAGAACCGGGACTTCAATTTGGCAGCGGCTAAACGCGCTTGGCACGAAGTACAACTTCATTCTCGAGGTTCGCCACCGATGATGACTTGTTACGCGCGGCTGGCGAACAAAGCTTTTTACCAAGGCGCCATGCGAATCTCGACCGAATTAGTCTGCGAGAAATTCATCTGGCAAGCTTTCGTTCTCCTCGAGATGATTCAGTTTGGGAGGAGAGGAAAAAGCGTGTACTTCTTCTCTTAACTGTTGCGGTAAAAGGTACAGTGATTTGGCTGACGTGAGAATTCAAGGTATTCATTGCATGTAGTTGATAAATGTAGTTTGGATGGAGAATCGATTTTGTGCTACTGTTAAGGTCAGTGACAGAGATTGGGTTTATGCTGCGGATGTGATGTCTTGCTGCTTTGGAGGTTTTTTAAGATTTGCAAGCGCCGTGTCTGGACTCCATCAACTTGAGCAATTTATGATACAACATTTACAAATTCTTTCAAATTCTGGCGCAGAGTTTCGAGGATTGAAAGTTCCGCAGATTCTCTATAGCAGTTGTCGTGGCATAAACCATCTGCAGCCCAGCTAGAACACTCAGACAGTCTGCGAGGTTCTGAGGCACACGCAGTACCTACATAGTTTGCATTTTCTTTCACTCTATCCTCTCTTAAGGACATGTAGGAATTTTTTTAGAAATCTCCTCATTAAACCTCTTAAGGTACCATCAACTACTTCATATAATATTTAAAGAATTCCACGCTTAGAACAGGGTTGACTCGTTATTCATTCTTCAGGGTCGACTCGTTACTGTATTTCTTCCTTGTTCCTTGCTTGTTTCTCAGCTATTTTGGTGAATATGTTCCCTTTTTTCTGAACTGTGCCTATTTGACGGAACTTGGACCCGTCGAGGTCACTGTTGTGTTCGAACTGTGTGAACCATAAGTGTTGACGGCAAAGTAGTTTTATTTGCCACATCTTCAGGTCTCTGACAACGTGAGACTCAACACCTATCCCAATTTCAATCACTTTTACAAGGTACGTTGGAGCATATCTGTACCCCGTGAAAACTCGTACCAATTTTCAAGAATACTTTATTGTTAAAAAATACAAATACATAATTGCAATGATACAAATGTAACCTAATTCTAAACAAAGTAGAGCTGTCATATTCCACCATGCGCAGAGTACAATTTGTACAAAACAAAAGTAGATAATATGTTTACAGTAGAACCTCGATCATCCGAATTCGGGTCATCCAGATATTGCTCATCCTATGTCTGTAATGAGGTAAAATTATCAGTAATAACGATATGTACTTTATTTTGTACCATTGTACAGGGTGGACCACGTAAATGGGATCACCCAAGTATCTCCCTTATTTCTCGTTGTATGAAAACAGTCCTCAGGACAAAGTTGCACTGTTTCAAGCGGCACGTGTGACGATGGAAAGAATTCTTGTCTAGGTCATCTTTTTAAGAGAATTCAAAAGATACCGACGACCTTGAAATCTCTCAAACAAATTACCTTGAAAAGAAATTCTTTCCGACGTTGCATGTGTCCTTGAAACAGTATAACTTTGTCCTGAGGACTTTTTTCATACAACGACAAATAAGGAAGACATTTAGATGATCTCATTTACGTGGTCCACCCAGTATATTTCACATTCTAAAATAAAATTGTCATTTTTATGCGAACTTTAGTTACAGCGCAAGTCATTCTGTTATTAATTACAGTTCAGATAATCGAAGTTCTACTGTACATTTATTTAATATCTATTTATAAAATAGGGCACATAAGTTATGGGATGCCCCGATGCTTGGGCGCAGGATGAAGTTCAGCTTGTTGAATTCGCAAAATCTGGTCTTCCTCGAGGAATACACGGGTTTGGCGAAGAGGAGCGCTTTAAAGTATCCGCTGCATTAAATCACGAAAATCGCTCGAGCTGCCAAAACGACAATAATACTCACCGCTGCGCCGGCCTACGCGTCTTGTACGCTACTCGCATAATAATGCGCTGAAGCATAATCTGTGCCAGCTACTGGCCACTGCCAGATTCAAAATACGTAAACGTACAGAGAGATCAAGAGAGGGCTTTGAATCTCCGGTCCTGTTTCCTCGAGCATTTTGCGGATTCTTCGCCTCGAATCCCGTCCAGGCGCCTTTCTGTTTTCATATTACGTCTGACTATTTCAATCAACGACACTATAAGTGCGCACCGACGACGATGTACGTAATAAACGATAGAAATCGCTGAGGTATCGAGTAGAGTTTTCAAATCACCAACTTGCACCCTACAGCGTTCCACGGTTGACTGGAAGTTCTCGGGCCAGAATGCGCTTCCAGCCAACCGTGGAACACTGTGGGGTGCAATTTGGTGATTCGAAAACTCTACCCAATACTTCACCGATTTATATTGTTTATTATATCCACGGTTGGCTGGAAGAGCATTCTGTACCGAAAACTTCCAGCCAACCGTGGAACACTGTGGAGTGCAATTTGGTGATTCGAAAACTCTACTCAATACTTCAGCGATTTATATTGTTTATTACATCCACGGTTGGCTGGAAGAGCATTCAGGGCTAAGAACTGCCAGCCAACCGAGGTAGGACATGTTTTCATCGTCTTCTCAAACACAATATTTACGAGTGTAGCTAGAGAAGGTGGAGAAAACTTGCCCTACCTCGGTTTACTGGAAGTTGTCAGTCCCGAATGCTCTTCCAGCCAACCATGTAACACTGCATTTAGAGACAAATCCTAATTTGTCACTGTTACAGTGCAACAATAGTATCACAAAGCCATTGGGACCGTTAAAATCATTTCGTTCACGCCCCGATTATAGCTGAAGCAAAATTAAAAATTATTTAACCTGTTAACTGTTTATTCATAGCAATCATCCTGGTGAAAATAGCTCTCAAAATATTGGTTTGATGGTAGACATCGTTACGAGTCAACCATGTATCATATTTACTGTTTTTATTCAAATTATCCTAGTCTAAACAGCTCCTGGTGGTTCTGTTGACGGTAAAGGTCATCAGGTAACTATACTGTTTGGGAGTGCAACAGAGAACTTTATGATACTGTCACAAAACTCCGACATTTTTAATTTAGTTTCACTGGCCGTCAGTGCATGCTTCGCAAGAAATAAAAAGTATAAGAAAATCAGTTTATGGTTCTTCCAGTTGTCGCTTCTTTGGGGCGCAATAACTGTACAATAATTAGCCGCGTCTTATGGTTACGCATCTGAAAGATCAAAGAGGACCTAGGTGACGACTCATAGGATGACTCGCAGCGCCCTGACCTGGAGGAAATTCCGCCCTATTGGCAGGCCAGCGACTGCAGGACAAACTTCGTCACCCCCGCTCCAAGAACGTATCGCGCAAAAGGTGCATTGACTCGTACCGTCGAAGAGTCTTTAGGCCACGATAGAGTGCTTATAAGAAAGAATATTTGCAATATCGATTTAAATATGGTAGAGACGATAGCCTGATGTGTTTCGAATATTTCAGTAAAAGCACAAGACAATCGCTTGAACGGTTCTTGAGATATTAGTGCTGCCGGTTTAAAAAATGTCGTTTCGAGAAAAACGCGGTTACAGTTTTAGCGGCTAGCACGCTAATTTTCGCGACATTTCCTTGAAACCTCTTTCCGAATTTCAGAAAAAAGAAACACTTGGAGGACATATTTTGAAGACTAAAAACATCTGAAAAATGCAAGAATCCTAAATTTCTAGATCAGAAGACCCCCCTTAACCTCCGTCAGTTTGCTCATCTCTTTAACCCCTTGCACTCCGAACATTGTTTCATACAACCTACCAGCAACTCCAGCACACTATTACAGTGAAGCTCATTCAAAAAGAGTTCTGTTTTAAAAGGAAAAAATTACAAGTGCTTATGAATGTATTTATTTTTATTTCTTTGGCAAGTCACCTTTATTGTAACGTAAACAAAACTTGTAATGTAAATAATTTGCACTCAAGATTATTGCTGTAGCAGGTTAAGTACAGATACGCCCTAGTGGAAGCAACAGTACAATTATGAAATATATTATGAATGTCCTCGTAGCGGAGCTAACGAAGTGCAAAGGATTGATCAAGCGGACTCTGTTTGAACTTTCCAAACAATAAGGGCTCTCAGGAAGGGTCTGAGGGCCATCTGTGGCTGAGCAGCATGGGACGACGCCAGGCATCCTGAGCATCGGGAACCTACAGTTGTATATAGTTATTTATTACTTCCCGATGCCTGGATGTCTAGAAATTTCTAATTTCAGCGCGCGTTCCATGTTAGCTTTGACAAGTAATTTAAACCTTGGTGGTCCTCAGATCCTCCAGAACGCCTTCCATTGCCCTTTCCTAGACACCTCGAGAGGGTGGAGAGTCAAAATGTAAAAACCAATCAGTTTCGAGAATTGACGCATTCTCCACCCTCACGAAATATCCGAGGCCTGGGAAAGGGAAATACTGAAAATTATAAAGGTAGCCACCCGGAGAATTTTAGAGAATTAAGCGTACTCTTAGTTACTCGTCACATTGTCACTTCTCACTTGTGTTTTATAATAAATTTGTGGAGACAGAGGAATATACAGTCCTTGCTAACACCTCACAATTAGTCTCATCAGACTCAAACGCGGCGCACAAACGAGTCAGAGTTAAGTCCAATGGGACAAGACGGTCGCAATATGAGTCTAATCTCAGACAGAAATTAATTTCCATCATCAGACATTCAACCCTCGAGAAACGATTTCGTTGACTTTCATTCACTGAAATCGTCGTTGTCGTCTCTCAACCGTTAGGGCGGGGCGAGCGTTTAGCTGATTCTCGGCGATTCGAGAGCAACGGCGTGCAAATAATAAGCGTTACAGGACGACGGACAAGATTTGTCACCGTAACGTTTAACTAGAATAAGAAAACAAATTTCCCCGCGGGCCACACGAGCGTCGACCTAAATATTACGAGACCGTCCCCGCCGCGTGTTTCTCAAACAATTCGCCGTCGCGGGTCACCGCGTCCCTCTCTCGCTGCCTTTCTGCACCGTTTTCGAGGACCCGGTGCCAAGACGCAAAGACCACGGCGATTTGTCCGCCTCGGCTTTTCCTTGTTCCACCGTAAAGCCGGACTAATTAACAAAGAGCTACAAGCGCCGCGACAATCGCCATGGAAACATTGTACTCTCTCGACCTCTGCTCGAGGAAGAATTTCAGACAGCTGTGCTGGGGTTTTTCTTTTCTTTCTCACGAAGCGGAGGTACTCTGAATTTGTTCAGTCTTAACAGTTCTTTGGAAAGGGTTACAGCATCCAATTTATATTGCACATAGAAGTTCGTATCAACACGTTGGCTGCCACTCTTTATTAACTGAAAATGGCAAACTTTCGAAATTTTTATACAAAATGAATATAACTTCTAATTCTACAGGCTTTCATCGATAATATTAGTAATTTCCATAATTCTGCACCGATTCTGTTAAATGTTATTAAATATATTTAATATGTTATACGTGATTGAGTCAATAACGATTCAATCTAAGTGTCGCCCACACATGGGTGACATGGAAGTCAAACTATTAAAGCTCCTTCGTTTAAAATTGCCCTTCAACATTGTACGAGCACACTTGAAGCACCTGATTAGACGAATCCATTGTCCTTTGACGACAGGAATGTTTCGACAGCACCTTGTACATCCCCTTCGCTCATTTCAAAGAGATCTCTGCATGTGGAAGACGATTCGGCGATTGAACAATGAATTTACCGACCCCGAGGACGGAACTGCTAGGAAAATTCATATTGCATTAATTTATGGCGAGCGTGGAACAACCTGTACGCATCAGGCCTCGATAAATCGCCGAATGGAAAGTGAGGCGACGAGTAATGCGTTCGGAGGAAGTGTTTGAGCCGGTCGTCCAACGAAATATAAATTTTGCGAGGCAGCAGGGATAAAAGCGAGACGGAGGCAAGGTGAATCGGGAAATCGAGTAAACACAGACGGCGCGCGTAGATTTTATCGTTGACAGGAAGACGGTGATGCAGGTGCGAACGCGGCCGCGTGGGCAGGGCCATGAATAAATCAGATCGACCAACGTACACAGATCGATCCTCAAATGAACCTTGTATTTCGAGAGTAGCGTAAGACACTTTTTAGCTGTTTAGAAACATTTAACACGTTGAACGCCGTGGCTGTCACCGGTGACCGACACCTCAAATTTCATTTAGTTGAATAATTATTGATTGTCGCAAAATGCTGAGCAAACTGCATGCTGAAAGAATAATGTAGGAGCACAAGAACACGACGGAGTACTCAAATCTTTTTTTTTCTTTACGATTTATATAAAACATAGTAAATTACATCGTGTCTGATTGGGTATGACCGTTTTCACTGTGACGTTCAACATGTTGAGGTTTACATTCTAACCCTTTATCGCATGATTTTTGTTTTTTTTATGAAAAAAATATATTAACCCGTTGCACTCGTGTGGCGTCTCTCAGTCGCCACAATACTCACGTTTCGAATTTCTTATTTTAAATAAAGACTTAACAATTATGTTCAATTTCATGTATTCTACAATGCACACTCTATGTAAGTATTCAGCTACAGAAACAACTATATTGGAAATAAAAGAAATCTTCGGGTTAACCCTTCGAACTCCTAATTCTTTTTTAATTTTCTTTTCAATCACTCCCTATTATTTTAAGTGTTTCGGTGATTTTAATTGTTTTAGTAATTTTATAATACAATCAATCATGTACTTGAACACTTGAAGGACTTTTTTGTTACAAAAAAGGGTCATACACGTGTAATATTGCTTATCCAGGTAAAAAGAAAAATATTGCAAAATATAATACATATCTAACACTTTGACTGCCATGTCACCCATATATGGGTGACACTTAGATTCAATCATTACTTATTTGATCATTCGTAGTACTCATAAATTCATTTACCAAAGGTTAATAATAACAATAAAAAGATTATGAATATTCCTGACATTTTTTATTAAAAAGATTTCATCTTGCGATTATATTTCCTTTGTATAGAAATTTACAAAAGTTTGCCATTTGCACCCGACAGAGTGTGGCAGTCAAAGTGTTCGACTGGCAATACAAAAATGTCGAGTGTGAATACTCTATAAGAAGCTGTGAATAAAATCGATGTCGAATCGCACTCGACAAAGGAGTTCAAAGGGTTGGTAGTATCGAATATGGGATACAAAAATAAAAAGCAGAAAAATGTAACAACTAGCGCGGGTCTCCCCTATCCCACAGCCCTACGTGAAATGGGTTAATAGAACAAACGAGCGCAAAAAGGGACGAAACGAGGCAAAGGGAGCAAAAGAGGGCTCGGTTGGCGGAAGGGGGGCGGTGCACGGAGGGGCAGGGCAAAAATTTGAAGAAATAAGGAAGACATAAAGAGAGCATCGCGCTTCGAGGGGCCACGTGTGTGGTCCCGTCGGAGCACGTGTCGCCGGGTTCAGCAGCGTACCTTTTTGCCCGCGGGGGAGACGCGCCACTCGCTTTTTCCCGGAGAATTCCGAAATTCCACGTCGCTCAGAGTCTCCGCACAATTGCATCGGGAGAATTCGTGCACCGAGCCGGGTCCGCAAGAAATCGCGCTTGTAATTATCGCGAAACCACCCTCTCTGCTCCCCCCCCGGGGCGTCTCCTCGGTCTCCAGAGAATCGATCACTGTCAATTCTTTGCCCCGCGAACTTTCTTTCGACGAACTATCCACCTCGACGCTGCCCGCGGAAAAAAAACTGGCCAATTAAAAGCGAGACGACCCGTCACGTCGCGATACACGCTGCCCGGCTTTTCGGGAGATCGATTATTCCGGTGTCGATACTCTTCCGCGTATTCGCCTCGAACCTTTCTGCCTCGCTGCTGTGCTTTTGGAAATCGGCTGCTCGATACGGAACCAGTATTTTGTTGTGAAATTTGTTGTCTTTTTCTGGACATTACTGTACTTCTTAACCCACTGCCCCGAATGACGGCTACAGCCGTCAGATTTTTGTTGAGGTGCTGGCAAATGACGGCTACAGCAGTCATGTATGTTTTTGCTAAAAAAACAACAACAAACTTACCAGGCGAAATTGCTGTATATTTTTTTTTTTTAACCTAATAGAAACCGTTTTAATTAACCCTTATAAGAATTGTCTTTTCATCTAATTTCTTGCAGCAACAAAGGAGCATTGAAAAAAAATGTGTTTCTGAAGCCGATCTAGAAGAGAAAAAAATGTGTGTGAATGGGTTAATGTATAGTGGAATCTCATTTATGCAAAGTATAGTTTGTGAAAGGATGATTGATATTGTAACTGTTTTGCATAACAATTATAATTTTATTCTAGAATATAGCAGTGATATAAAATTAGGTAAACAAAGTCAGTAATGATAATCTCAGCTTCTAACTCGCACATGATGACTAATTTTTGGATAACCGGGGTTCGGACAACTGAGGTCCTACTGGATGATTTTTCTACGTGTTTGGATTAATTTTGCATGGAAATATCCAGAATCTTTATCTTACTTGTCTGTCATAAAGAAGTACAAATAAAACCTCACAATATTTTCCATAATTTTGTTAAGAAATATTTATTTATTCGCTTTGTAATTCGGTGAAATATAAATTTGTGTCGCCATAGGAGCGAGGGAAACTGAAAAAATGTGATAGAATCACACCCTGAATTGTTATATTAACTACAAATTAAATTTAAATTTTACTATTCCAGTTGTTCAAAATTGTTAACATTCATTAAGAGTGTATTTCTTTTAGATAACAAACAAATTTCCTTTTTTTAGATTTCCTGGATTAACAATCTAAAAATTCGTTTCCTTTTTGTGTTATGAATGGACTGCATACTTCTACAGTCTTAAAAATATATTTTTCAACGTTGCATATTTTACATAATACGCGTATTAACTTGAATCGACACCTGCATTCTGATTACGAGGTTACCTCGTTGAAAACGTAAGCGTACGTGCAGTAAAAGTCCAGGGAAAACAAACTGAAAGAAAAGAATAGAAATAACGAATAAAGAGAGAACAACCAAACAGAAAGGCGATAATAATAATAACAGCGTAATAAAAACGCTTAGAAACAAAGCATAAAATCCTGCTGCACCCAGAAATATAGTAGGTTTCCTAAAAAAAGATGAAAAACATGAAACACACTCTCGCAGTAGCTCTTCAAATAAAGAGACTCTGAAATTCTATCGTGCACTCATGCATTTATAACAATAACTTAATTTTACTTAATACGATTTTAATTCAAATCACACCGTTCTGTTTTATTCGAATGGTTACAATGATTCGTTATTGTTACACTGGGGATGTTTATGCAATTTAATACATCCAAATTGATGCCTGAGGGACATTTAATAATTTATCAAAACAAAAATGACATATTCTGAACATTTCGAGAAGCAACGGCAATTTTCTTTTTATGTGTGAGTTTAATGTTGCATCAACTGCACATGATTATTATCTACAACCGTTGGGGTTGATTGACATAAACATATAAATGTAGTGTCTTCAAAACTCCCATAACAAATCCGCATTTTTTGAACGTATTTAATTTTTCACGATTCTTAAGACCGTCTAAACGCGGTCCAAAAACAACTTTGCCCGACTTCAGGATCGATACGAATAATCCTCTTCTCGCGATCTTTTTCTCGGGCGAAACGGCAGGGAAACCCGCGAATTATTTTCAATGGCTTCGACACGCCGGCCAAGACAAAAGTATTTCATAAATATGACCGGTTTTTGGCAGCGGCCGCCGCGAAACAAAAATACCGTGTTACGTGTCGGTGTCGTACGACATTTCGGGCCCGCGATTTTGACAGTAAATATCAGAAGATTTCGGTAACTCGCGCGCTGGGACGAGACACGGCCGAATCGTTAGTCACCCGCGTAACATTCGCAAATTGGATTGTTTCAGATCGCGGACAAGCTGCTACACAATTTTGTAATAATGCCCCGGCTGCCTAATATTGTTCAAAGTGCGAGGGTGCGTTGAATGATCACACGGTGAATCCGGTCGCGACGTCCAAAAGTTCGTGACAAATTGTTAATTTCGAGAAACGAAATTTTCTGTTACTGGTTTTATTAAAAAGTTTATTGTAGTATTCTCGTTAAAATAAAAGTGTATATTGCTTGTATTTTCCTATATATATATATTCACCCAATAAACTTGCAAATTTTGTCAGTACAAAGTTTTAATTTTAAGAGTGAAATGTCAGCTCAAAGTCATGTCATTATACATCTCTGAACGCGTTTTAATGTCAGCTGCAAAGTGTAAAGGAAAAAATTTTCACTTATGTGCAAAAAATCTTCGGTGACATTGAAAACTCCGAAACAATGAACTTGTAACAAAAATGGTCTTTGCGACGTATTCGTCTCTATGCCATTAAAGTTGCATATAAAATATTCTTTGTATCGTTACAACTGAAGGAGACATTTAGCTGGGACACCCTGTATAAATGTCTTCTGTATACAAATAATAATTGAAGAATGTTCACTATAATTTACTAATGATTAGTACAATCATAGTGTCATATTTATTAAAATAGAAATTCTTCGACCTGTGTGACCCATAGATTCAAATAATTTTATATAATATAGTGATAAATACAGTACTCTACGACAACTTAGTCCTGAGACCTGAAGGCGTTATGTGGATAGGTATGGCAATGGATTACTGTCGAACACTCAGTGCTAATGTTCTTTTGCTTCAGACTACCCAAAAACTCATCAAGGAAAGGTAAGAGGGCATTTGGTACTGCTTAATCCTACTCCCAGCTCCGAAACGTAAATTTTGCTGTAAAATAAAAAAAAGTTTACTGAAGTCTCTTTTTTCAATATAAATCAGTGTAAAGGCATACAAAATTTATGAGTGTAAAATTGGAATATCAGAAATTCTGTGTTTTGTAAGAAAAGATAAAAGAAATACAAACGTATCGATATTTATTACTTGAAGCTTGTCAATGGCTATTTTAGACATACACGTTTGAACTTTCTGAAATTTTGGTGAACATTTTGAAGACTAAAATGTTCATTTTAATTAATTTTTATATTTTACAATATGAATAAGTGTATGTACATATATGCATCATTTTTTTATGTATTTGTAAAGAATTCCAATTCCGTTCAAGTTGCTGCTCCAAAAAAATCCAGTAGTACATGTAGTGCATGAGTATGGAAGAGGTCGGTACATTCAGTATCCAATTAAAAATCCATCTCCTCGCTAATCCATATCTGGCTTTAAACAAGGCCTATATTATTCGGAGTAAGTATCTAACAAAAAGAACGATGACACATTGCATTGAGAAAAGAAGATAATTTGTTTATTATGAGGCAGTGAAGGTGTTAAGGGGTTGTCCTACTGTGATCAGTCTGAAAAGTGGATGTTCCTTGGCTTAAAATGCTGAAAAAGTAAAGCAATGCGATTGTTTTAATATTTGGATGTGTATTTAAACGTATCTTAAGCTTTTCATAAGTAAAATTGTATTAAAAAATATCAATATTTGAATGAAATACAGTAATTTTCGTAAAACATGTCGTTCCGTGCACGAGTGGGTGGTATACATAAATCTCGTCCTATTGACTTTCGTAAAACAAAAAAAAATGTTTTTTTATGAACTTTTTATATTCCTGCCTTCTCAATGAAAGTTTATTTTGTTTCTTTGAAACTTGACGGTGAAAAAAAATTTTTGAAGATTTTCGCAACTTCACGCTACAAAATTTCTATTATATTTGTGTATATTTTCTAAACCAAAAATGTTATCAACAAAATCGTCCGTGAAAAGAAAACTACTGTTTTCCTGAACGAATGTTTTAAATTTCAAGGCGATCCGTCAATTGCAGCCTGAGACACTGTTATGGAAAACACAGTTTCGGGAAATATGCATTTAAGGCCACTCTAAACGCTGTATCTCGAAGTACATTTTGAATATCCTCATGGGACCCTTTGCACATAAATTCTGAAACTTCAATCCTATTTCTTAAAGCAATACAAAAATACTCAATTCGTTCCAAATTTTATAGTAGGATAACCCCTCCCCTGACCGACTAAATCGTCGAACAGTACACTCTTATGCAGCGTCCACACTGAAGTTCGCGAGCGGTTTCCAAAGAGATCGTGAATCATGTTCGCCGGTTCTTTCGCAAGCAGTTCGCAGCTTGCAGCTTGCAGCGAACACTGTTCGTTGAGAAGACGGTACATCAAAAGATCTGTTCGCGAACTGCTCACGAACTCCGGTGTGATCGCGGCATTGCGCTATAGCCAGCAGTTCGGTACACGTGGTGTCATCTGACAGCAGGCACAGCAAGCCGAACGCGATCGACTCTTATCGATGGCTCGAAGCAACGTCGAGCGATGTGGGAGGCCCGACTTAACCCCAAAATAGAGTAAACACTCGTTAGAAAACGACCACCGAAACGTTTCCGGTTACACCGTCTCTCGATATCCGTGGAAAACAATATGGCCGAGAGGCGCGCGAAAAATCCTGGCCTCGTTATCAATGAAAACTCCGATTGACACCGTCCAAGCGAACATGTGTGTTCCAAATGATTTCGGAGCGTCTGTTCGTGCTCGATCGATCGCTGTCGTTGGTATCATCGAGCATCGGATCAGTGGAACACGGAGACACGAATGACAGCTTGAAAAAACAGCGAAACGGCTCGATGAGACGAATGGAAAAAGTCGTGCATGGGAACGAGGGTGTGTAGTAGCCGCGCGTACTGACGATTTCATCGAAGTGTACCTTTTAATTCAAGAAGATTCACGAACTTACTTGATCGTCGAGGCCCACGAAGGACCGTGTCGTCTGTCCTGAATGAATACAGCCGATTCTTTTAACACCGAACGCGAAAAAAACACCCCTCGAAGTCACTTGTCACTAATTAAAGTCCTCGCGACGGCGGCCATAACTGCAGTTTCGCTGTAACTTGCCACGCCGGTCGACAGATGTCGCCAGCGTGCGATTCAAACCTGCCTGCATTAGGGAAATTGATATTATTTATGGAATTTTTAATTTAACCCTTTTAACACTGTATGGAGTGGTGTGCTTTTATTTTTCGCTTTTGGAGAAATGGTGGTGTTCTAAATGGTACTCTTGGCCCAACGAAGCGTAGTCACTTGAATTTCTATTTGCTTCATGATCCGCCTTCTTTAGGTTTACAGCGTGTTCTTTTTGTTATTAAAATTCATGCTTGTGTAGTATGTATATAACAGTATAAAGTAGGGAATTCCCCACATAGAAATAGGGAGCCCAACCGTACTGTCCGGCATGACCCGAGTAGACCGGGTAAAGTCAAATACGGGTATTGCCCGAGATATTTATGGTTCAAATTAAAAAAATTATGAATGTATACGTAACAAAAAGTTTTGTGTTTCTTATATTTGCCTGTGCACATAATAAAGTATACATTTATACATAAACAAAGGAGTTTTGTATCTGTTATCCGAGTAGAATAGCCGGGGCAGGTATACCTGGATAATTTCCGTATTCGTGGGTATTGCTTGGGTACTGAGATACCCGAATTATTTGAGTACTAACAGCTCTAATATAAACTATTTGTTTATATATTTTTATCTTATTTCTAGTTGCAGTTTCTTTTAAAATTGTATGTGTATTTTTTAATAATAATATTAGTTTGAACAGTGGAGAAATTTGTACGGTGCACATGCCCCTCACCCACTTTCTGACGAAATGGAAAACTTCGTCAATTTCCTCAAAATGATTGCTTTCGATGGAGACAAATTGTTTCTACTAATTGCCGTAAATCAGTTGTTTCTAGCAGCAATTGGCAACAAAAAGTTCCTCAATGTTCCTTTGGTAGATACGCATCTTTATAATTGCGGCGGTCATTTAATAAATGTAATGTGAAGAGACAAATGGCTATAGTTAAAAATATCTAGGTAAGAAGTACGATGCTTTCAAAATCATAAGTTGGCATACCCGGCATCAATCTAAAACAGCTGCTTGACAACTGTTAAAAAAAAAAATTACGCTGAGAAGTTTTGCCACATCCGACTTATAGTCCAGACCTCGCTCCATTTGACTTCTTTTTCTTTGAGCCTCTCAAGGAGTCATTACGTCGAAGAAGTGAAGTATATAAAACAACAGTACAAAACAGTAAGGAAAGTTAAAATGATCTCGTGTGACCCATACAATAAGCTACAATAATAAATATACAACATGAGCAAACTTGGTAGAAACACTACACTACAGTGAAAATAAAATAATTATAAATAAACTCAAAATGTGTAATCCCCTGCGCGCTGCAAGATAAAGTTCAAATTTCCCGCGCGTACGGCCAATTTACCGAACCATCCCGACTTGTGTGTTTCTGTGAACAGGTTAGTGACAAGTTACCTGATCTCGCAAAAATGAAGATTTTCCGAGAACCGACGGTACTGGATGACTTGAGAAAGTTGTATGGTCAACCTTTGAGTACGTAACAATGCGCAGGATGCAATTTAAAACAATGATCAACGGTTCGATGATGTTACAGGCACCAAAGTCAAGTTCTACTGGAGAAGGGCATGGACAAAAATGCCAGAAGTTCTTTCGCTTACGCCATTAGTTGGTTTTTCATTAGTTGTATTGGGATATACCATGTATCGCTCGACGTATGACTGCGGAGTGCCACAGTATTTCAACCGAATAACCAGTACGTAAACTCGTTCAATCTGATCATTTAGGTTAGCTTACATTGTTATGCAACTGTATGAATGCATAAGAATTGTCTAGGTACAATCCGAGAACACAGCCCTGAGACCTGAACCACATTGTTCTAAGGACATTGTTATAATGACAATGAGCCAGCGGTAGTTCTTTCTTTCACAATATCAAAAAAATTGTTAGGCGTTCGGGTCATTTACCGGAAATATTTGTCATTGTTTAATGCATTCTACCTTTTAGTTTTAAGACTGAGTCACCGAACTACAGCGTAGAATATCAATAAAAATTGTTTTTACATAAGCTAGTCAAAATATATTGGACCAACGATTCAATGATTTGTTTTAATGTTTATTAATATTTAGTTTACAGACCCGATGACCCCAGAGTGTCTACCATCAGGACGGATGGATCATTGAGAAATGACAACTATCATTAATGAAAACATTACTAGACTGAAGCAGTCGAGGGTTATGCATGTTAGTCTGACTTGCCCTTCATTGCAGCAGAGTCATTGTAGCATGGATATCTTTATGTATGAAAGTTATAAAATATAGTCAATCCGTAAATAAAAGGTTCTTATGTATTATATGAATTTTGTAATTTTATTGTAGCATTTCATGAAAAAATGAATGGGAAAATGAGGGAGAGAACGAGGCATCCGTGTAGCAAGACCAATTTTTGTTCACAAAATTTGACAAACATTTGTCATGATACATGGATCGAACCATTCGGAAGAAAATTATTTTGGAAATGTTAGAAGAGCAGTATACCAGAGGATAATTTCATATTGACAGAATCAAGTGATAAATATTCTAATTACAATAAATACATTGTAATTTTTCCATGGTGATGTAATAGATGATTCATCGATAATCGACGGAATTAATCGAATTTTCTGTTTTTCGCTTCACTGCTCATTTAAGTATGCTAAACGTTTCACTCTCAGATTGTGAACGAAAATGAACGAATTTGTGTACAATACTTGTGACATGAATTGCATTAAATTCGATGTACCGATAATCGAGCTCCGAAACCTAAATGTATGAACACGATTCTATGTCACATTTGGGCGACATAGTCGAAAACTATTTGCACCCTTCAAACCAGATATATGTTATTATTTTCAAACTTCAGTCTTCAGCAGATTTCCGGTTACTTTGTCTTTGACAAGAGGAAATCGAGCCATGGAAAAAAAATAAAAAACGTTTGAGCAATCCTGTTTGCCCGTAAATTCAAACAATAGGGAGTCTGCTATCGGGTGACAAGTTTCCACCAACGATCATCGCGTTACTGTTTTACTGAAACAACTCGCATTATTGAAAATTAGTGAGATCACAGGTTTATATTTACCCGGTCTATTTACGTGGAAACGCGTTGTAACGTTAATACGATGTAACACAAAAGCATATCAGAAGGCTGTCTACGTGCGCGCGTGTTACAATTACCAAGCCTCTGGATACCAAAATGTCGCATAATCAATATGCTAAATAGGTTCGAGAGAAGGTCAACTCGAAGTTCTGATACAGGCCGATACAACTCGCCAGCATTTCGATTGAGGAACGATACATGCCCCTTTACGGCGCCGGAACATAACTCAAAGCGGATGACATTTATCGAGCGAATATTGGTCGTTTGACCCTGGACCGGTCGCACGAATATCGAGGCCCTGTATCTCCTGTAACGCTTTGTCACGTTCGCGATAATGAATGTGCTTCTGTGTTTCACAAGAAATTTGGAACCTTGAGGCGCCGTCGTCGTGGAGATCAATTTAATCGATGGCCAAATTTTATTCATATTATTTGCCAATTTTATACAACTATTATAAAATTGGTAATTTAGTAAAAGAACAGGATATACCGAAGAGTAGATTCTGCCATCTGTGATGCTTGTAACCTGCGCTTATCAATTAACTACATTAATAAAATTGTTGTTAGAAAGATAGAAGACGTTATGGCACCACAGATTATTTCAGAGACGTACTGAAGTTGTAATGACACTTTGTAAAGGAATCAGAACCTTTATTGATATGCAAGGTGATAGAAAAAGGAAGTCAGGATCTACGGGGTATAAAGTATTCATTAAACTAAATGAAAGGTGTCTGGAAAATATAGCAGAATATTTGATTGTTAATCTCGTTATAAATAATTTTCTGCTTTGATAAATACAAAGTATTATCCTTCTACAAATTTATTTTAAGTCCTATAAAATGTGTCCGCCGCTGCATATGATCCATAAAAAAAATAACAATACCATGTTTCAAAATAAAAATATTAATACTTTGTCTAACCGATTGCTAATGTGACTGTTCAGCGATAATTGCAAACAATGTCAATATGTTACTGCTAATGTGTAATATTATTGCTAAATATAGTATTGATAATTATTGATGAAAAGGTAGAAAATGAGAGACATACATTAAAAAAGGAGACACACACACTAAAGTAGAAGAGTACTACAATAAACCTTCCTTTTCATACTGCATACTGTGAACGGAAGCAAGTAGGTCAAACAATTAAAACAGCATGACGAATTTGATATACCTTGTAACTCCTGAATACTTTTGTTAACACCCTGGACCATAAGTCAGACTACAGTAACTACATGCGGATGCGACCTGAAGCTTCAATTAATGTTTCTCCAAAGCGTAGCTAGATCTCTGGACATCCTTTTGTATTTTTCAGCTCGATTAAAATTGAAGTAACGTGTAACGCATTGACGTCACGATTCTACTTCAGGGGTAGTATAACGAAGGAACGTCTCTTTTTACGGTCGCGTAAAATGCTCGAACGCCTCGTCGAAGTTCCTCTCGGAGATACGTCGGAAGGAGAGCCCGTAAAAACAATCAGAAGTACCGTAACAATTATCAGTAGCCATTTTACGGTCCCTGTGCCAATCGTCGACGTCGAAGTCAAACCGTGAATCCCGAAGCAGCTCCAGAATCGCGAACCGGAGTCGATTCCAAGGAATAGAATCCCTACGACGTCTCTCGAGTTTGTGACGCTGTAGCTCGACGAGAATTCGACTCGTTTTCTCGAAGGCGAAGAGGAAACGATGAACCGGAGAGGCGTTTATGCGAGCGCATGCATCGAGAAGGAAGGAAGGTGCATTTCCTCGTATGAAATATGCAACGATCGGTGTGAGAGCAGCCTAAACCTCGTGGCTAGCGATGGGGCCGATACCATCGATGACACTCGAGCGATTCTATACTTTGGTACCCCTTCGGAAGTATCGAAAGTGAGCTGCTCAGTATCGGTATTCGATAACGGTACAAAACATTATCAATAACGCAGAGTCGAGTGATGGTGCATCGATGTAATCGAACGTTTCGAGTTCCTCGTGAAGAGGTGCAGGAATCGGGTACTTTGAAAAACAGAATATTCGATAAGTTTCTCGATTACAGGTCGTTTGTACAAACGAAATATTAATTTAATTTAATCGAGCACTTTACTGTTCGATCGAGACCCATAGTGTATATGATCTTTTTGATTCGGAATGACCTATCGAATATCCTGGAAAAGTTGTTCGGTTAATTCCTGGGACATCCTGTATTTATATATATAATAATTCAATGTTCTAATCCAATGTCATGCTTCATTGTTGTTATTCCAATTAATATGGTTGGCATGAATGGGACGTCATCTAAAATACTCCTGTCGACGAATGCGTTAACGAATATTCTGCGGACGTATGAAATTACTATGAACGGTTGCTCGATACTCACACGTGTGATACTACTTAACCGAGTCGTATTTTGACCGTTTTAATCGGTCTGTCAGTTTGGGTTTCCATTCAGTTGTCAGTTACACTGATATGTAAAGGGACCTTTCATTTCAGTTGTCAATTAAACTGAAGCGACATTGAAGCCGAGTCATTTGTGCAGGGCCTTGCAAACAGGTATCGATAATATCGATTCGGTATTGTCCCTTCTCTCCACTGTAACTGCAGCTCATAACAAATGTCGAATTATTCATCTGAAATCAATGGAAACCTTGTGATGAACATTTAAGTAGCATTATTGAGTATCTGGAGCACTCTGACACACTTCACTTCGGTTTTAAAGCCACACTTCGCACGTTCCTCGCCACAGTGAAATATTCAGTGTATGGTCAGACTGTAAAACGGATTTGTACAACTCACGAAACTGATCGCATGCATTACCACCTGAACGCTTGGAACCATTACGTGAAATAACAAACCGATTTTTTATTGAAAAGTGAACACATTTGCAGTCACTGATGCAATCGCTTAACTACAAACGCTGAAGGCGAAATGTAATTTCTTACAGATATTGTAACTTTGTGCTTGTTGATCTTTGCAGGAAACCAGAAGCGTGCATTGCTTTGTTAAAACATTTAGCAAGATTCCACCATCGCGAACAATGTTAACAGATAATGAATCCCTGTTGCTTATTGAAAATGCAAGACAATGTTATTGTTATCGACGAATCGGTATTATAAATCCAATCACAAAACGGTCATCAATATTGAGAGCTATATTGTCGTCCCGACACCAAATGTTAATGTAGACGAATAGCGATTCTGATACGAACGAAAGTGGAGCTATTTTTAAGAAACTTTTTTGTAGGGAGGTGAAAAACAGAAAGTACCAGGTGCAGAAGAATAAATAGGGTGCTAGGCGGAGCAGACTAAACAGGGCGATTTTTAGAAATGTGACTGCGTTGTAGTCCGTCACTAAAACGTGGCATGTGTCTGGTGTGCTAATAACCTCTTCAAGGACGAATTTTGTACAATATTTTCAAATCACCGATTGTCAAGTAGAATGAAATATTATCAATGCTGCCATACGACAAGTTTTTTGTTCTTACTGATGAGAGGTCCTCTAGTGAATAGTTCTCCACCAGATTTTAATCTTTTTCCCACTGAGAATAATTTTGCTTTAATAAAATATAACGTACACATATGTGTCAGTGTCCCTGAAGAGGTGAAAAGCCCTTATAACAGTTTGAAAATGCAGCAATCGAGAGCAGCAATGCGTCTTGAACAGCGTCGAACCGGCGTCGTTGCGTGAAGTATCGAGTTAGCTGAAATAGACGATATTTATTTTTGTACATGGCAGTATTCTGATTTCTGTACAGAGACAGGAAATACTAACACTCCTATGTTTCTAGAATTGACCTGCTTTAACCCATTAACTGCCAATTTTTTTTGTAATTCTATAGATTTTAGTTGCCTTTCAACGGATTTAATAATCTTAAATACGCGGGAACCCCAACCGGGGCTCGTGCCTGTGAACGGGTTGATCGAAAGTACGCCGTCGTTGCAACCCTTGGCTTCGAGCTGCAGGTCAACGGTACACCAGGTCACAGTAACCGATTACGCGTACGACCTTCGCTAACAGAAAGCATTGCTAAATTCTTATTTGTTCGCTTCAGCTTTCCCCTTGGGTATAAAACTGCCGTGCGCCTTGGACCAAAGACATATTACCGACTCTGTCGCAGGTTTTTGGGAACAGCTGCCCTGCATGCTTGACCTTTTGTCCATAGGACGGCCAACGATCTACCAACAAACTAATGAACATCAAAAACGTCTTTCAGAGTGTACAGGGGTTGTATCCCAGGTGACTCTTAACCACTCTCTCACGGAACCCACATGCTCCGCCATTAAAAAGGAAAAAGGACCAAGAACATGTTAGAGGTGATGCAATTTTAAGTGGGCTCGAAGCCAGGATAGCCCAAAAGCTGTCTGACTTCTGATTTATGACTGAGACTTATATTTTCTCGAGTTCTGGAGAAAGTGTGGAATCGGACACAGTCTAGGCTCCCGACGTTGGCTGGTGGACTGAAGGAGACACGATCACGTGGCCATCGGTTCTCATAGGACTATTCGCTGTTAGAGACGTTAATTAATTGGGAGCTAGGGACGGTAAGCAACCCAGCATTGCATTGCTTTGGAAAATAATGACATTGTTTCTGAAGAATCTGGCCATGGAGTGCGGAAGGCGGATGTGCCTTCTGGTATGAGGTCCGTTTTGAGCCAGTCAGGACTTACTCTAGAATTGTAAAGGGATAAACATCTTACAGCTAGATAATTCGGAGCGTCTCTCATCGTATATCCGACAGACATATTCGAACAATGCATCCAAACTCTCTGTTGTGTACCATGCTCCTCACCGCAGTTGAAAAGATGGTCATGAGTACACTCACAGTAGACTGCGGATGTTTATGCAATTCAGTACATCGAAGCACGTACAAAATGCACACTTAATAACGCAAGAAAAATAAAAAGCATATTGTTTGTACAGTTACAAAACATAATGAAGTTTAATCAATGTTTCATCTCATCAGCTCTATTAACCGAAAAAATATTGAACTCTGAAAGTGCAAATTTGCATAAATATCCGCAGTCTAACTCACGCTCAGACTTAACTACTTGTGAGCTGGTTTTAAGTGATTATAGAGTTGTTCCAGGTTTTAAGCTGGTTCATTGAGTTCTTAGGAGAGTTATGCATAAAATTGTGAGATGTGATATACGTCCGGACAGAATGAAGGTCCATTTCGGTGAACCGTTTGGCTTTAGAATCTCTACATTATGCAGACAGAGCCTAGGCTTACCCTAAAAATCTTATAGAGTCGCCTGGAGTAAATGCTTCCTTATACTATAAAACAAATAGGCTAAACTTTATGTAACATGATGATAGTGAAATTAGAGGTCACAGCAGGTATCTGCCTGCTAGGAAAAATGTTTACAAACTTGCAATCCGGACGCAAGTGGAGCTTATCGAGCTCCAGAGTGGAACCATTATACAATCTCTATATTTGTGGAATTGGTAAGTTTATACACTTATTTGCGTAGCTTCATGCGAGCAATCAGTGCGCAGTGCATTCCCATTGTCGGAAAAGCCAAAGGGTACAGCGTGGTGACCACTCGCAAAGTTCTTGAGGCGCGTTTACCTGAGATTTCTGGACACAGATGTTGAAATGGTAAAAATTACACGGCTTGATTTGTCGTGATATTTGGCTGTCTGAAAATTTCTGTTTATAGACTAAAAATGAGCATTGCGCCTCAAAACTCTAAGAAAAATCAAGACAGCCTACTCTGCAGCAGATCCGCATCAACTTAGACACCGTACCAACCCCCTTCTCTACAAAGGGAAAAGATTGGATGGTCCCAGTACATCATCTGCCTCGGAGTAATACTTGATCATAAACTACTCTGACACCCGGCGATCCGAGATAGATTTTTTGAAGACAGAGCCGCCATCGGTGCCGCTCATCCTCCCTTCTAAGAGCCTCATCAGAACTCCCTCCCAACATTAAACTCCTCACACAGGAAACCTGCAGCCTATCGTTTTTAAGCTGCCGTTTACTACAGCGCATAATATTTAAGGAATCCCACGCTCAGAACATTGTTGTTTCGTTATTGATTCTGCACTCGATTCGTTACCGGACTCTTTGCTTCTTTGTTAACCCCTATGCATCATTAGCGCATACATGCGCTCGATTTACCTGGTCATTATCATGAGAGCGCATGAATGCGCTCCTAGACCACGTACACAGTCACAGTCAATAGCACAGTGGGCACGGACGCGTTAGGGTTGTTCATGCCGCGTAAGGTAATGCTAACACATTTTGCGCTGCATTTGCGAAAATTCCTGTATTTAGATTTCAAATTAAACTTCAGACAAATTGCTATGACTGAAAAAACTACTCAATATTTTCGTATGAAATTTCACGAAAAATGTATGTTATTAAGTACTGTGAATCATAATTTTCTATTAGACAATTATACACCCTTAATGAGTCAGCTTTAAATAAAATCAAGTAAAATGTGTCTATTGCAAGGACTTTGAATAGTTTGCTGTATAAACACTTCGCACTTGCAAAACAGTTATAATGAGATGTGGTTAGTTATAGTGAACAATTGTATTCAGTATTGACATTCTGCTACTGATCTGAAGACTGAAGGTATTAGCAAAAATATTATAACGAAATGTTTAGATGACCGGCGCGAAATGTATGTTAAGTATTAGACGAGAAAAGGAGGGTGTTGTTCGATATGAAGCTGGTTCTATTGATTCTGGCGAAGATGTAATTAGACCCATAGTTAGACAAAATAATACCTGTGACCACACAGGAGACAATCAGTATGAATTTTTATCATGATTTAATCGCCACATGATCTACGTACCTGTTCCTCCACTTTTATCATTCACAAATCACTGAAATATTACGTTTTCTATTCTTTTTTAAGTATTCGTACTTTGATATAATAAACAAAAATATGGCGATGAGTGCATATTTTTCATGCTTCCGTATGATGCAAGTGGGTTAATTTTGCGTCGTTGAATGTACAGTGAAACCCTTGAAGGTACGGTTGACTACGGTCCAAAAAAGTTGCATGGAAAATTTCGGAAATGCAGTAAACACTCATAATTTGAATTAACGCATAATTTATACTGACATCAAAATTGTGCGAAATTCTGAGTAATGTGATTCAATCTCGTACTATCCCACCCGTTAATTATTCTTTTATCCGGCATATCCACGCTGCGTACGCTGTGTTTAGATAATTTTATGACAGGTTTATGATGCGGTCGCTGAAATGCTATTTTTCAGAGAGCATTGCAGAAGCAGAAATATGAATACGGTACAATAAATATTTTCGAGATCGAGAGAGAAAGAGAGAGAGAGATCATTCACATATTTTTTACTAATTAAATTGTTCTATTTTATTATTAGTTATTGTTGTTAGTATTGTATTGTATCTAATTCATAAATTAAACGTTATCATAGGGATGTACAGCGCGTACAGTACCCATACAATAATAATAATAATAATAATAATAATAATAATAATAATAACTGTTTGTTGAACTCTAGGTATTCAAAGTTCTACATACAATTTACGCTTAGAACCCAATATGTATTTCCTTATAGTATTCTAATCATAGTCCATAACAGCGTTTCTCAATCTTTTTTGGATCACGCCACACCTCAACGCCTCAAAGGTTTTGATGCCCCCCTCGCATAATAGCCTACCGACCCCCTAGCATAATAGTCTCTATTTGAAATAGTATAATTTAAATAGATACGACAAATTACAAAAAACACCTGCTAGGATACAAAACAACGATCTCTTGACTATATCGGTGATGAAGGTGACGAGTGCAACATAATTTTCTGAATGCCCCCAAAATATTCAAAAATGCCCCCTTAAGTTTCCCACTTCGGGAAACACTGGCCTATAATAATTCTAAAGTAACAACATACTGGAAAAAAAACATATGAAACAGAAAAACCAGTAACTTAGTACGCATATAACGTTCGCTACTATCCACGATTTCAGACATCCGCAGTAGAGCCTGCAACCTAACTCACATTCGAACCGTGCGAACTATGAATGTTGGCAGCAAATAACTTTGATGCGTCACGCATGCAGGTTTCCGTACAACGTGAGACTGAATATCGAAAAACGTAACCGCGGCTGAAGTCCGACACGCTGTATCGGTTCAGAGTCGTTCCCATCGCTAGCTCCAGGGGAATCGCCGGTGCACCTGATGGTGGCGCGCAGGATCGTGTGCCTGCTTCAGTAACGTGTGCACGCCGTTATACAGCGTACCGTGGATGAAAGTGGCGAGGGTGAAGCGTATGACGACGAACGAGGACAGCCGTGCCGTGGAGCAACAGAGAAACCCACTTAAGTATACTGGGGAACAGGAGCAACAGGATCGACAGAGAAGGGGAGAGCGAGCGAGCGAGCGAGCGAGCGGCGTGCAAGTAAGACGAGAGTTCGGAGCTCCCGGAGGAAGACGCTCGAACGCAGACCCCGGAAGAGGCAAAGAAGCCGCACGAGGGAAGAAAGGACGTGAAAACGGAGGCGAGGATGAAGGAAGTAGACGAAGGGACATGTGGAAAGGGGTTGAACGAGTAAAACAGAAGTGGCGTGGAGTCAGAGGGTGGGAGTAGGGGAGGAGAGGGGGCTGGAAAGAGAGAGAGAGAGAGAGTGAGAGCGGGAGAGTGTAGCTCGCGATACGGACCACCCCTCGGTGGTTTGCCAGTGGTTCAGTCAGCGTTTCGCACGCTTCTCCGCTGCTCGTGTGATTCGTCTCGGTCGACCTCGTGGCGAACAATCGCGTGGACGTCGCGAGATCAATGAGAGGACGTGTGAACGAAAACTGGACACCGTAGGTCCGGATACAGTGGGCCAGAAGAGGATACCCCGACGTCGATGACGCCTCGTCTCGACGACCGTTGAGCAAACGCCGACAGAAAGGACTCGGAGGGGACCTAACGGGTCCTAGGACCGTGCATGTCTCTGACCCTGATCAGCTTTTCACCTTGCGAAGCTCTGCCTACGTCCCTGAGGTGAGTCGACCTGACCGATGACCTCCGCGAAGGTCACCGCAGAACAGTTTATTCCGTGCACTTCCTTTTTGGAATATTTTTTAAAGCATCCTGAACGACTCGTAGGCGTATTTTGGTTTGGACTGTGTACCTGTGGGAGAGGTTTCGCAGACTGATGTGTTCGTTCGTGCGGAGGATACAGGGTGCTCTTGGTTTTGTGAGCAAAATGAGAAAGGTTCTCATAGAAGAACATGAATTTGAATTTAACGCTTTGTGGCTTTAAAAAAATATAGCTGCCACAGTTCTTGGTATAGTGTTCTATCAGTAGGTTCAGTGTGCCACCACTTTTGATGCATGCTGAGGTCACAGGTTTCAAATTTTTTATTGTTCAAGGATCCTACAGTGCACAAAAATTCGAAGAAGAAATCAATTGTTTTTGTCTGTACTTTCTGCCCTATGAGGGGTAAATTAAATAATTTTTAGTGTTTTCATAATTGTACAGTTCTACGTAAATTATTATGTTATAGCAATAATATAAAATATCAAGCATAGCTAGGGTTCTTAACAATCTGTACAGAAGAAAAGAGTATTGCAATGTGCACCAGTAGTTAGAGTATTTTTCACTATGGCAGTCAATGTATTAATTATTTATTGATGTAAGGCTGAGTCTAAAGTCAGGTGTACTTTGCAAGCGTGTTCTACATATCAAAATTAATGGAAGGCTTATGAAATATTCTCACTCGAGATGTGGACTTAACCCAGCACTACTTCAATCCAATCGAGTGTTCCCTCCTCTCGATTATTTAATTACTCAGCTGATCAATTAGAATGATACATGACAGAGTGTTTTTTAACCCCTCATGAAAGGAGCTGAAATCCTTTTGGGTACGACTTAAACCAGGAAACTCAAATACGGTAGGACGTCGATTATCCGAACTGTAATTAGTAATAGGATCTAGTGGCAGGACCTCGATTATCCGAACTGTAATTAGTAATAGGTTAACTCAGATTGTAACTATGTTTTGCATGAAAATGATAATTTTATTTTAGAATTTCAAATACATAGTGGTAGAAAGTTAGATGCACAGTGTCACTAATAATAATTTTAGCTTGTACAGTAGAACCTCGATTATCCGAACACCGGTTATCCAAAAATTAGTCTTCATATATGAGTTAGGAGATGCTATTAGTATTAGTGACACTATGTATCTAATTCAATACCACCATGTATTTTAAACTTAAAATGAAATTATAATTTTTATGCAAAATACAATTACAGTGTGAGTCACCCTTTTACTAATTACAGCTCGGATGATCGAGGTTCCAGTGTACCTTATATAACGTGACTAATTTTCGGATCTCCAGTGTTCGGATAATCGAGGTTCTACCGTAGCAGTAACATTATACATTATTTCTTTAACCTCTTCAAGGATACTGACACACACCTATGCATTCATTTTTCAAAATTCAAGTATCGTCGACGAAGATGCAACGAACATCGCGTGACCTAATGATCCACATACGATACATTATTTCTTATCAATCGCTCGTGCAACAGTTATGAACGAATACAGAGTAGAGCCTCGATTATCCGAACACCGAACACGCATTAGTCACAAGCTACACTCATCATTAGTTTTACTGCGCAGTTAACTTTATACCATTACATGTTTCACATTCTAAATTAAATTTGTCATTTCTTCGCGACATATAGTTACAATTGAGACACCCTATGAATAATCGGAGATCAGATAATCAGGATTTTACTATAATTCCAAAAAGAGGATCGGGTTAACTCGAATGAATTCGTCCCTGAATAGATTAACCCATTAACTGTCAACTTTTTCTTTCCTAAAATTTGCATGTAATTTTAGAAATTCTAGTTGCCTTTCAACGGATTAAATAATCCCCAAACAGGGCTCACGGCAGTGAACAGGTTGAACTCTGCATGATTTCCCCACGAACAAACAAAATGAAGTTAACCTTGGAACGTTCCGTGGAACTGAATTACGTCTCTCGACCACGAAAAAGAGGCCAGCGCGATAATTGCAGAAACATGAGACGCGCGAACAAATTCGTGAGCGACTGTACTCGGAGCGTAACGAGGGTTCTTCAACCCAGTGGAGGATCAATTATGTTCGCCGCTGATCATGGCGTCCTTTTACGAGTCCTTCCTCGTAAATTGGGTATTTCGAGTCGCTGGACCGTTCGTCTTAATTATTTCTGGCCTATGAACTCCCTGTGAACCGCGGTTTTACGTCCGTCGAGCTGACCCGCGTGTCCGCTGACCCTGGAACAGGGCTCTCCTTGTAAAAAGTAGCATTCGCGATCGTTAGCCGACCTTCCAGCCGTACATCGATCAGGTTCCCCTGCAATCTGATCCTGCGACGATCATTACGCCTGCAATCACCTTCTCCCACCTGATCGCGTGCAGTCGGGTCATCAGAAATCTACGTTGCAACGGGATTTGCTGGCTTCCGAAGGTTTTTAGATACATTTCCGTCGAAGAGAGGTTCATTCGTCATCCAGAGAATTTCAGCAACGAAGTTTCTGTGAAATTGCGATACTTCGGTCGCCGGATCATGCATCACAGGAGTATGAAGACTTTCTATCTTCTGAGACGTTTTGTATACTCTGCGAGGATACCGGGCCTGGCAGGTGACTGATAGATTTTCGTAGAGAACTTTGCCGCAGAAACTTTGTCAGACTATTGTTTGTCTAATGCAGTAAGGCGAAAGTGTTGCATAAACGCGAGTTGAAAGAAGGTTCGCTAAAAGTGACGACTGAAATGGAACACTTGCGAAAAATAGTATCTACACTTTGAATTTCCACGCGTTCGCTGCAACGCAGAATTATGTGAGTGGACACCTCAGATATTGTTGAATTAAATAATTATTAATTATTAGAGAATTCTAACTGACATCAGTGTCAAAATAACAGTGCAAACTGACCAGTATGAGATCCTACAGTTCAATGTTATTACCCTCGACCATCTGTACTTAAATAAGCATTCTGTAGTAAATACCTTGTTTGTTAATTAAATAAGCAGTGATTTTAGCAAAGTTCTGAGCACACTTAACATTACAGTAATAATAGAAGAGCATGCGTATGTGATTGAATACTCAATTTTTCTTTGTGATTTGTAGTAGAAACGGCAATTTGTATGTCTGACTGGGTATGACAGTTTTCACTGTGTCAGTCAACGTGTTGAAATACTGCCAGTGCGTCTTGACACGTGTTCGACATCTATGTAGCATTGAATTTATTGTATATCCTGTTTGTTGAACTTTATGACATCTAATATTAGTTTTTCCAATTCATTTTATATACTTCTTCACTGGAAATTCAACGTTTCACAGTTTCCACAGGTCAAGACCTGGAGGCGTATAATCTGGTACCTCAGAGTATCATGCAGTTAGTTTCCCTCGATAAACATCCTTTGAGGATAATATTCGTGTAAACGGTTTATTACTTAACGTGTACTCTTTGCTGTGCAGCCACTGGAGTGTACCCACTAATTTATTTTATGAAGGACAGTATATTAGAACGTACAATAATAAAGTAATATTAAAATATCGAAGATGATAATTCCTTCAAACTTTTTGCTGTAACCTTTTAACAAATTGTTTTCTGAAGTACATTTATTCTGAGTAACGGCAAACGATAAAGAATTTGAGGCATATAGTACCAGCAAACAGAAAAAAAATGTCTGATTAGTACAGGTTTCAAAGTTTACAGTCCGTGCGGCAAACGCACATAGGCGTTCCGGTAGTGTACTTATTAAGCAGGTTCAGTGACCTTCCGCACGTGAGGTGCGGGTATCGTGTAACTGAATTTGCTGAGCTATGTTGACTGAACATTTTTTGTTTGTTTTAGTCACTATTGCACGCCCCTGAAATTTGCAACCCTCTTTTATGTGTTATCGTTTATAACGTTTTCGACTTATTCTCAGTTACAGAATATTTTAGGAAAATTTGTATATTTTATGTTCCTGTATTTCAAAAAACTTTTGAACATGGACAATTATCGTAGAGCTAATTTAATTCAGTCAAATGTCGGATAAGATGTTTCTTTGGCAAATAAGTAGCTTGACCAGAAGGTTACAGAAGACTAGAAAGCTGAAAATATTTCTGCTGGATAGATTATTCATCGTCTACAGAATTTCAGCGACGATGCTTCTGAAAAACTGTGAGAATACCGAGGAGGTAAAGTATCATGCTTCCCATTAATTAAACAGGAGCCTTGAGACAACGAAGTAGATTATTCTTTGCGCCTGAAATTTGCATAACAGCAGTCATCTTTCATCAGCTAAGGAAGCTTTTTATGGAAAATATAGTGAAATCTTGACTCATCGAAGACAGACCACTCAAACGTTCGGTTATGCGAATAGTCGCAAAGTGAATAGTGCACAGAACATTCGGTTTCTGAAATAACGGTAGAGTGTGGAGTCAGGAAGTCTAGAATTTGTGACAGTAACCTTTTCAGAGATGCTGAGACGTACAGCGGCGTGCAGAAGTTTCCGAATAGGGCATTTCGTACTCTTACTTGGGAACAAGATGAATGAACCTAATTTTGAGCGACATCCCGTTGAAAAATATGTCAAGCGGAAGATAAAATTGTAATGCATGATCCTTCCTCTCTAATTTTCGATATGTACTGATCTTAATTTATTGTGAATTGTTTAATGTAGAAACGGAAATGTGAAGTTATTCTGCAAACTTTTGCATGCCACTGTATGTGTACGTCCAGTTTGTTTTTTTAATATGAATATTGTTGAGAAACATATAGCTCTAACCTAATTGCCACATGCATGTGTAATATTCTTCTTACGAGATTTTGAATTTTTAAAATATTTTTTCTTGTTTAATGTCTGTACGTTCACAATGAAAAAATATTATTGAAATAAAATTATATCTTTCTTTTCAATTGTAGTAAATTTGTCTATGTAGAGGTTAAAAAATGAGAAAATTGATCAATCTGCATTTGCAAAAAAAATGAAATTCGTCAATGATAGAAATTTTAATGTTGCTCTATATTAGTGATTTCGTAAAGGAAAAGAACAAAGAACAACTTACTGTACCGTAAATGTTATTTATCCTGTGAAAATGAAAATTATTATCACGAGAATCGTTCAATTATTCGAGTGTACTCTAATTGATTCAAGCAATCGAGGTGTTATTATACACACTGTAAAAGGAAAATAATGAAGTCGAGATGATTTAAACGTTCTTAATAACAATTTTATTTGTTTGTTAGTTGTAACAACAGTATCAAAGTCTGATGTAAATTAAATTGGATCGTTTATGATTGAGATTTATCATTTACTAGTTTTTATTTATTTATTAAATCATTTACCATTTATTAAACCCTGGTCGATGTTACGTTTTCATGTTGTTCGGACGTATTTTGCTAATTTCTTTGTACGTCCGATCAGAACCCTTATTGTGTCTGACATTCAAGAGAACTGATAACTGTTAAACTAAACGAATTTTTTTAAGCATTTTCAACAGTTACTATAACATTACAAACATTTTTTCCTTAAATGTATTATTTCCGATTATTTCGAAGAACACAATTGAGCTGTTCTTATTAAAAATGACGTGAGTCCATTTATGGTCAGAAATCTTATTCGTATTAAAACACTATCCAAGGATATAATATGTGTTTAACCCGAAAAACACAAAATCGTTGCATCAGCTCATACGAATATTTACCAATAAATTGCAATTCAAACATTTCGAGAAAAAGAACAGCCCAAATAAAGAACCTGTTATTTTCTGTTCCTTCCAGTTCCATTACATTCTTGCAGCGTGCGCTTGAAACCACCGAATATATTAGAATTCTGAATGATCCTCGAGTATTTCAAGCCACCTATTGTCTACGGTTTTCGATTCTCCGGCTCCGAGCCCCGATAGGCTCTCTTGACACGATTTAAACGGTCGTTCGTAGCTGTTATCTGGCGCGGTTGTATTTTCACTCATTCACGAGCACAATGACCGAGTTCGGGAAAGCGTCGTAAAGCGAAGTTGGACGAGGGCCAAATCGTAGTAGCATGGCGGTGCAGTTATATGTGCACGCCACTAGAAACAGCTGTTAACCCGACTTGTTGCACCTACGAACAAACGAAGCCACGTTGCATCGTCGCTGTTGCATCCTCCACGTTGAATTGTCGTTGTTGCATCCTCCACGATGCATCGTTGCTGACTCATCCCTCACGTTGAATAGTCGCTGTTGCATCCTCTACGTTGCATCGTTGCTGATGCATCCGTCACGTTAAATTGTCGCTGCTGCGTTTTCAGCGTTGCATTGTCATTGCTGCATCCTCCACGTTGCACTGTCGTCGTTGCATCTTGTACGTTGCATCGTTGTTGATGCATCTTGTACGTTGCATCGTTGTTGGTGCATCTTGTACGTTGCATCGTTGTTGATGCATCTTGTACCTTGCATCGTTGTTGATGCATCTTGTACGTTGCATCCTTCTCGATGCATTCTGTACGTTGCATCGTTGCTGTTGCATCTTTCACGCTGCATCGACTCATCTCTTAAAATTATATACTTCTTCATTCTCTATAAAGATGTAGAAAGTTTGTAATCTTTAGCTAATACGGCGTGGCAGTCAAAGTGTTAAAAGGAATCTAACAATTTCCTGTCTTCACTGTGTGCTGTTCCTAAAAATTAGAAAACATTATGTGCACCGACTTTATGACCGTCAACGATCTATTCTGATAGCTTCTGCTATAACTTCAGATGTAAACTACATCTGCAAAGTTTATACTAATACCAGGTAACACTGTGTACGAAAGAAACTCAACCACATTGCAAACGCAGCCGCTTTGCATCTTTCGCGTCCTCCACATTGCATCGACCCTTTGTGATTCAACAAAATGCAACGAATCTTCAGGTCACTCCTCCTTTTCCCCCGGTGCACTCAGAGGGAAAAGAAGTTCGATGGAAGAAGAGTGTTCCGTAAAGTAGAAAAGTTGAAGATCCAGGTCGACAGGTACTTATCAATCGAAGTGTCATTCCGATGGATTCGAGATCTTACGGGAGTTTACATCTCGTTTGATGCATTTGCTGGCTGCTTGGTCAAGCTAGTGACGAAAGGTTGAGCCAAACCACCCTAAAATTTCGGACCACTGCTACTGTACACTAGACTCCACTGTGTAGTAGAAACTCGATACGTGCAATCTCGATATAAAGGGTGTTCACAGCAACGTTCCACAGAATTTTTCAGTCATTCGCAGCAATGTAATAAAAACATAGTTATTAATCAAAATTGATCTGTGTTGAGTGAACAACATATAACGATACTAAACATTTCGAAAATACTTTGTTCTTTAGTAAACGCAAGCTCATCTTGAATTTTTAAATCGAACTATATATTTTTTTCCGCCATATTGTGCAGAACGTTGAGCCGAATGCAACAAGCATACAACGTGACCCTTTTGTTCAAACAGTAGCGAGTTTACAACAGTAGCAGTATGTAGTAATATTTGCCAACATATTGCCACCCTGTATGTACAATACATACGTGAATCTCGTGTGCTGGATTTTATCGACAACCAGCAAGAACAATGTGACAAATGTAAGTCAACAAACATTTGGAAGGGGAAGCAACAGACCCAGTTATATTGTAGATACGTCATGCGGTGGGATTTCTCATGCATCTGATTGGCCACCTCGATAGTCGCACGATACTTGTACGAATTCTCTACCCCGTTTTCCTGCAACCGTCCAGCTTTACTAAATATTGTATGCGGTGGATGGTGCATTTGAATGATTGATTGTTATTGATGTAGATTCTACATTATAGAACACGCAGAGTGTCCACGCTAAGTATATACAGTCTGTTACTTTTTAGCGTACAGGAGATATAACAAAAATTATTTATGTGAATGTTTTATGGTATGAGAGGGAGAATTGATTATCGAAGATGAATTTTTGTTATATATTATTTCTTCAATGATAATAATTATTTTATTTCTTGATTGTAGCAATTCATAGACATTTTAAACGTTATTTCAAACTCGTCATTTGCTGTACTCTTACCAAGTAAGAGTATGCTGTCCAGCATTATTTGTAAACAATCAATTGTAATTGGGTATATTAGGTATGTTTAATAAATTAATTGTTAAAACACAAATTTTCGCTACGATTTGGAAACAAGATTGAATTCGATATTTACATGAACGTTTTAAATTGTTTTTAAATGGTACATGAAATAATTAGGTATTGTAAATCAATTTAATAAACGAATTATTAGGTCGCAGCTTACATCTTGAAAAGAAAGTTTATATGTTGACTTCGGATATTTATGCAAATATTTTAATATATTTTTATTCTTAAATGTTGCTGTATTCCAATATACAGAAAAAGGCGAGACCTCGAGGAAAATGGTCTTCTCGTGTTTGCAAATGCAACAATTTTTGCAATTATCGAAGTACGAAATTATGTAAATTGTCATTTTAATATTGTTGATTCTGTTCATTCAGATTTGCGCATTTTAATATTCAATTATGAAAGTAGTCGGTGACACACGTTACGTTTTGCATAAAACAGCCGGTCAGCAATTTGTTAATAAGAAATATTTATTGCTCCAGGATTCATTAATATCCTCTATATAAAGAATAAATCATACGCATAAAAAATATCAAAATAGAGCCAGTAATTGGAGCCACTCTCCTATTAAACGTGTCCCATTTACGTTTCATTCCCCCACTAACAAGGAATCAAGAGATTTTTATATATCCTCCCCGGCAGATCGTAAATAATTACTTGAAGTAGATTACGCTTGTGTTTACCTCTGTCAGGATTGCTTCTTACTTACTACGATGTTAAATCGCATGCATGCACATGCGAGTAATGAAACCATTATCCATCCTTCAATGGGTTATCCTACTATAATTTTTTAAAAGAATCGAAAACATTTGTATTGTTACAAAAATTAGTTTGAAGTTTTAAAATTAATATGCAAAAGGTCTCATGTGGTTATTCAAAACAGTATATTCATAGCGCAAGGAGCACTCTCAAATCTATAGAAGTTGGTACAACGTGGAACAATCAATCAACTGTATCATTGGAGCATCTTGTAAATATTCAACGTCTAACATTTTTGGTAAATACTATGTATTTGCTCTATTTTGCAAGCCCTGGTACACCCCAGGTGTGCCATTCTCCCCTTTTTCACGATATAATCTATACTTGCTACATAACAGTTACGTAGCGGCGCCCTAACCACTGAGCCATCACCCAATAGCCTATTCCTGCCGATTTTTTCTCCCTTAACTTCTGACACACTCAGTCGCTCCACTTTACCTATCTTATAACTAGAGTCGTCCAGAATTTTCCAAGAATTGCCAATTATGCAATTAAACAAATTTTTAGGCGTCAGTCACGGTGACCCCGACGGCAATCAAGTTGTTAAAGAACAACCCTGAGTCTATTCCTCCCGATTTTTTTTCCTTAACTCCTGACACACTCAGTCGCCCCTCTTTGCCTATCTTATAACTAGAATCGTCCAGAATTTTCTAAGAATTGCCAATTGTGCAATTAAACAAATTTTTAGGCGTCAGTCACGGTGACCCCGACGGCAATCAAGTTGTTAAAGAACAACCCTGAGTCTATTCCTCCCGATTTTTTTTCCTTAACTCCTGACACACTCAGTCGCTCCTCTTTGCCTATCTTATAACTAGAGTCGTCCAAAATTTTATAAGAATTGTTAATTATGCGTTTAAACAAATTTTGCGGCGTCAGTCACGGTGACCCCGACGGCAATCAAGTTGTCAAAGAACAACCCTGAGTCTATTCCTCCCGATTTCTTTTCCCTTAACTCCTGACACACTCAGTCACTTCACTGTGCCCATCCTACAATTGAATCGTTGACTTGAAGAACAGCACAACTCCAAAAACCGCATTCTGAGATATTTGAAAAAATGATATCGCTTTTCGTGTATCGACAACGCCATTGACTTTACAGTGTTGTTCCAATTTAAACACGGTTATGCTAACCCGGATGAACGTTCATATATGCCTAACTATGGTTAAACTTTGTTCATTCATTTTCAATAATTAAAATAGAACCATTGGACTGGTACTGTTTTTCAGTTCAAGCCATTGTTTAATCAGAACATTTAAAAAATAACACAGTAATAAAAAAAATATTTATTAACTTGCTTGAAACATAATCGCAGTAGGAATAATTCCACGGAAAGTGACTGTTAAATAGATTGTTGAAACGGTACAAATCCATAACATATACCGTTTTTGCACTAATTAAACTGAAGGGACTACCGCAACACGAGTATAAGGTACTTTTTGCACTGTTTTTGGTCCTCACACATAGTTCTATACATTTTACATTTACTTTTGAGATTGTTTGGAATTGGCTAATTTTAGACTCGTACTGTTCTCCGACTCACCGATTCAATTAAAATCATGCAAAATGTTCTAAGAATTGCTGTTACTATTATTCATTGATACCTCAGTGGTCCTTTCAGACCTTCAGGGGCTATGATTTCCTTACATCCTCAAACCTGCTTGCATCACTGGTGCTCGAAATTGCCAATTTGCGCTTAAACAAATTTTGAGACGCCAGCCACGGTGACCCCGACGGCAATCAACTTGTCAAGGAACAACCCTGACTCTGAATGCGAAGTGTCCGGGAACTTCTGCTCGCCACTGTACGGGTTCATCGTCCTGAAAGGGACCCGAGCGGCGTTCCATTGTTCCCCGAGTCGTTCATTTTGAACCCTGCAGGATTTACCCGTGTCACGCGTATCGACCTGACGTTAAAAATTAAATCGAGTCGGCTTCACGGGCCACGTGAGGCCGGGAGGTGGTTGGGCTGGCTCGGTTGAAAAGCCAGGAATACGTTTACGTGCCGTCCGGTTCGCTTTGCGAGATTTCAATGTTTCCTGGGACACGTACGCGGGGGACGTGCGTGTGTTCGTGTGCGCGCCATCGCGCGGCCGGATTTACGATTGTTCGTCAAGGTGGATACAGGATGAAAGCATAGCAAACGGCCTGGCTGCTACGGCCCGGAGTATCGACGTGCAACACGCAAATTGCTGCACAAGCAATTCCAATCGATGCATTCGTTACTCGACCGACAGACAACCCACTGTCACTGTAATAGCAAACCGTCTTCGCTGTCTCTTTTTCGCGTAAACCGTGCACGCAGAGGCAGACGTGGAGCGCGGAGTAAAACACGAGAAACAGGATATGGGAAACGGAATATGTGCGGTGGAGAAAGTGTACGAGGAATCAGGTTGAATATTTAGGGAGGAAACATGAATGTAGAGCTACAAGACTGTAGTTCGTCGGGCTGTGTAGGGGGAAATACTTCTTGAAAGGCTATCGTTTGGAGTGAGTCTGAGGGAAGACGGTAAACCTAAGCCTAAAGGGAAAACAGTAAAGGTAACAATAAGCCTGACTTATGAGTCTACAGTCACGTTCATATTGAAGGTTACCATGAAAGTTTCTTCAAGATGACTTGGTTTCTTTTATATGGAATAGTGTATTTTCCTACGTGGTAATCGATGCAGCAGCTTCTTCTTCTCTATGAAAGATCATTAGGGTGTTTGTGTCGAAAAGGTATTAGTTTAGAAATGTTTTGACTTGAATCTTGTAACATGGTGCATGCGCCTTCCAATGTAGAGAATTTTTTGTTTTCAATAGAATAATCTATTTTTGTTTAACACGTTCACTGCTGCGATGGTCACCGGTGACCGACGCATGAAATTTTGTTTAATTAAATAATTAGTGACCTTATGAGAATTTTGAATGGAGTTAATATTGTAATAAGAATAGAGAACCCAGACTATGCAATTGAATAGTCAGATATTTTTTTTGTTCATGATTTATGTTTGAAATGGAATATTATAGTATGTCTGACCACGTATGGGAGTTTTCACTGTGGCAGTCAACATGTCAGGGGCTGATCGATGCAGCTTCTTCTCTATGAAAAAGCATTAGGGCGTTTGTTACTAAAAGCTGTTTAGAAGTTTCGAGTTAAACGTTAAACAATAAAATATTACTCGCTTCGCGTAATGTAAACAATTTTCTACTGTAGTAGAATTATCAATTTTCGTTTATGTGCGAATCGATGAGGCTTTTCCTTCTCCATGAAAATATATTAGGGCGGTTCTTCCGTAAAGCGGCTAGTTTAGCAAATATTCTGATTTGACTGCTGCTACTTTGCAGAGACTTGTCTGGGTGTTACGGTAGGCTTCCCATTAAAGTTTCGAAAAAGTTTTCTTACCAGTGTAGGAAATTTCCCAAGAAACTCATGCATAACATTGCGGTGTGTAGAAAAATATATCGTGAGCACGTATTCTACATCCCCTGCATTTTTTCAATCGCTTAAAAGAAGATTGTTATTGTTTGACGCAATTCGCACGCGGTGAGCATTTATAGAATAAATTGGAACGTCATGCGGATATAAAAGGGGGGCCCCATTTTAAGAAATGTGACATTATTGATGAGGCATATAAGAATCTTATAATACAATCTGCATTATTTATATAACATCCTGCGCATCAACTACTGTATTTAAAATAGACTGTACAAATATTTTATATAACGTTCAGAAATAAATTTAGCTGCGTCTTGTTTAAGAGAATGGAGAATGACATGAACCAATCACAAGAGGGTGATTATTAAAGCACTCCATTCAGCAATACGAAAATGGCATGAGATATTTGAATATATAATACGATGGGAAAGGATGGATGAAGATTAATAATAATCCTGTGTCTGGTAGAAAATGGTAATATTTAATATGAAACGGATCAATGGTAAAATCGTTTCTTTTCTGCTTCGATAACAAAGACGAAGCATTCATCTTTGTCTCGCATTTAATCGGCCATATTGTTCAAGTAATGGAGAAATATAGTCGACATTATCCTCGGTATAGTTCATTTTTTAATAATCTTTATATAATTCGTTTCAAACGGGTGTTCACAATGTTCGGAAAACAGCTGTAAATTTGATAAAAAAGAGGATTTCAAAATTCTAAGAGAAATCTTGATAAGTACGTCAATACTTCCACTATCATTTTTCAAATTTTACAATAAATAAGTATTCAACAGGCACCGTTTGAATAACCATTTTAGATTAGTAGTTCACAACGTACGGCGAGAGGAAAAGTGAGCTTCAAATTTAATAAAAAGGTGGATTTAAAAATTCCGAAAGTGGATCTTCCGAGTGACTCAATACTTCCTCTATCACTTTTCAAATTTTAGAATAAATAATTGTTTAACGGTCACCTTACAAATAATTCGTTTATACCATTCGTTCACAACGCACTGCGACACGAACATTCCGCTCTAAATTTAATAAACAAGTGAATTTAAAAATTCCAAAATAGAGCTTTATAAACAGGCCAATATTTCCTCTATCATTTTTAAAATTTTGTAATAAATAACCGTTGGACGCCCACTTTACAAAGAAATGTTTCACACCATTCATTCAAAACACAAGATGACATGAAAACTCACAATTAGCTGCAAATTTAATGAAAATCTAGATTTCAAAATTCCAAGAGAATGACATTTTCTAAATGATCCAATACTTCCCCTATTTTTGTACAACTTTTAGAATAAATAACTGCTCAACAGCCACCTTATAAATAATTCTTTTACACCATTCGTTCGCAGCAGATGGCGACGGGAGAACTCCGCCTAAAATTTAATAAAAAAGTGGATCTGAAAATTCCAAGAAGGGGACCTTGTAAGTGGGCCAATATATCCTGCGCCATTTTTCAGCGAAATAGAGAACTTTTTCATCGAAATCCCTTCTTTCTTCATTTTTCTCCGGTTCACCACGGGGTGGTATCCATTGAAATTTCATATGGTTGCTGACGGATACGTGTTCAGAATCCGAAGCGGGCGATTCCGCTGGGAGAAACAATAGACCGTGACCACGACCACGGGACAATTTCGCGGAGGAAACGTCGGGGCGGCACGGAAATTCCGAAACATCCATACGTCGTTAACCGAAAATAAGAGCCATAACCCCGGTTTCCTTTTCTCCCCGTTTCATCATTGATTAGGTGGCCGCACGAAATAGCTGATTGGTTGCTCTCCCAACGAACGTACCGGCCACTATACTCCCACCTTCGAGCAGAGGTTCTTCGGCAGACTCTCGTAAATATTCTTAACCTTCTAACCGGGGACGACGAGTCAACTCGTCCTTGAAAGGTGCTTCTGCAGCGCGCATGACGAGTTAACTCGTCTCGAATCCCTAATTCATTTACAGGGGTGGTCCACGCAATTGGAACGAGTCATATCTCTTTTTTGATTGCAATTAGAAGAATATGTTACAGGAAAAAGGTGAATGGTTCAAAGAGGACTATATTTTTTTTTTGCCAGTGCAACGATGCACGTGCATTTCACAGTTGCATCAGTTTTTTAACCGTTTGGGTTGAAATAACGTCTCTCATACGCGATAGCTGCGTCGGGCTGAATGTGAGTTGCACGCATCCCACTCGTGGTCTGACCTTTTCACTTTGATAACGGTTTTACGTATTAAATAGACGCTTATGGCCCATGTGGTCGTCGATTAAATTCCAACCCAAGCGGTCAAATGGAAACGTAAATTTGATCTCGCAAAAATCATATCCTCCTGTCTTTCTGTGTGATAAAGTGTTAGGGTAAAGTGTTCGGAAAATTAGTTCGTGAGATATTTTGAATAAATATCTTCGTAAGAAAGCTGAACCTCTCCATGAAAACGTAAAAATTTCTGCTGAAGTAACAGAAACTATTCTATAATAAATTATTTAATAAATTGAAGAAGACAAACTGCAATGTATTTACGAGTCAATCTTATTTGACTCTGGTTATAGAATTGTTTATGACATAGAATTTGATAGCAAGCACACGTACACAGTATAGATCTTTACTTCCAAGAAAAACGATATCTGACTCTTTCAGTGTCACGTGATAAATATTTGTTCAGTGGCTTTTAGCACCCAGTGAGCGTTCGATGGCGAACTATAGTCACTGTACGTCTCAAGAGGGATAATATCGTCGTCTTCATGAAATTGGAACGAAAACAGCTGCGACACGTCTCAGAGCATTGTTTCCCAGATGATGGATGCGACCGGTATCGGTGAGCTGAGATAAATTCTTCTCGCTCGCCAACGAGTCGCAAAATCATTTACTAAGTGATCGTTCCTGCTGCGAATGTAGAAGCGTATCCAAGCTGATGATTTATTTGTTCGTTTCTACCGAGAGAAAAGAATCTACCACTGAGGTGAAATGGATAGTCGGGAGAATCGTTTAGATTGCTCTGCAATTAAGTGTAAAAGTTTCCAAAGTCAGTTGCTTTCTTAGGTGAGTCTCGAGGGAGGGAGCAGTGTATTCGAAATGGAGTAGAATCTCCAAGAATTAAATTCTTTCGAACTTCATAAGTTTAATGTTCGTTCTTAGATGTACCGGATCATTTACTGTATTAAACAGTGCTCAATACGTATACAGTAGAACCTCGATTATCCGAACACCAGTTACCCGAAAATTTATCATCATGTTTCAGTCGCAAGCTAACATTATCACTGGTGACACTGTACACTAAATTCTATACCACTATACATTCTGTATTCTAAAGTAAAATTGTTATCTTTATGCAAAACATGGTTACATAGTGAGTCATTCTGTTGCTACTTACAGTTCGGATAATCGAGGTCCTACTGTATTACCTGAACGCCCTTGGGCGCCCTCCAATTTTAGCCTAAAATTGATCCTTCTGATTTCTGAACTAAAAATGCCCTAAAATATGTTCATTAGGCACTTTTAGTTCTCTTTTGCAAGATTAATATACTTCTAAGATTTTTTGGCATTTTTTATGGCTCTGGATAAACTCCTTATGGATAAACTTTTGATTTATTTTAATAGTGTACAGCCATGTGTTAGATTTCCTGCAATTTGGAAATAGAAGATATAATATTTGAGAGGATTTTCTTTAGATTCTTATTGGAAACCTACAAGCAGCGATACAGTATACGTATTATTAATTTAAAATGAACGGATTGTTCAAGTCACTGCAAGAAACAAAGAGAAATATTCTTGGAGTTAGTAGTTACTAATTTTCATAAAGTTCCAGTTGATGACAATATTAAAATAATCATAATGCACTAAAATAAATGTACGATCGCACCATTCAATATTTCCATTCTCAAGAATGCGAACTTAAAAATTGGTATGTAATACGTCTGATCAGGCACGGAATTTTTCACTGTATCGGTGCATGCGCTTAGTGCCGCAGTAGAAAACCCCGAAACTAGTCAGACATATGGAAATAGCTTCTTTTTAAATATATATCGTTTAATATATCAATATGTATCTATTTGTTACTAAACTTTTAATCCTATACTATCATTATAATATACAGGTTACTCAAAATTTCATAGAGGTAATCAGTTATTTAATATAATTATTAATTAAATTGATAGGTGAACCACCAGTAGCGGGATCACTCAACGTGTTAACCAACAAATGTATCCGTTTTCAAACTTAAATTTTGTTCTAAAAATTGATTAAAGAAATTTAGTATCAATTTCAAATTAATCGATGACTACACTGAAGCGTCCTGATACACATGAGTCAAACAGAATGTACAGATAAAATTAAATACATAAGTTATGGAGGCGTTCAAAGTATCGTGCAAGTTAAACGACCCTACACACGATGTTCATAAATGAGGAATGAGATCGTGTCGTCCCTACCTCACTGTCGTCTTCGTGGCCCTGCTAATTTTTCCTGGAAACAAGAACGCGATAGGTGGTGATCGCCTGATTGTTTACCCGATATTTTATGCGTTATCAGGACTCGATATCTCAGTAAGATACACGAGCCGTTTCGGTATTCTGTGAAAATGGAGGATCGATTTTCTGGCCTGTACAACCCTCGAAGCTGCGTAGCCCCTCTATTATACGTTGTGAACGTATCAAAAATTCATCGTTTACGCGACACTCGCTGATAACACGGAAATCCACCAACAATGCACGGAATAGAAACACCGGGAATACAGAAAAATTGATGGAGGGACGAAAATAATGATAAAGCAACTCCGCGTCACGTTCTGCTGAATGATAAATAGAATTTCGGGGATTCCTCGAGGATCAAAGGGAAATTTCAGAGAATTGCAAAGGCACCATTGAAACGGAAAATTTCGATGAAAATATAAGATGGAGTTATTCGTGGAAAATAACGCCAATGAAACACCACATCATATCTTATTTAATTATACAACAAATAGACGTCTCAAAATTTCTAAGAAAAACTATAAAAGGGACTCGAAGAAACAATCGGAACGAACAATTTTAATGGAAACGCAAGGTGGAGTAATTTATGAAAAATAATGTCAACGAAATTCCACGTCATGTTCTATTTAATAATAAATAGAATTTTAAAGATTTCTGAAGTTTCAAAGAAAATTGTGCTAACAATGAAACATTGTATCAGAACCTATTTAATAATTAATACTTATGATAACTTGACAGAAATGATCACAGAAAAAAGGGCCACTGTCCTTCCATTAGTACATGCAATGACACATACATTCTCAAGAGGCCAATGTGTTATGTGCATTACAATAAAGGAACCCAATGTGCACCTTTTCCAAAAAACTGCAAATTGAACATTGGCCCTTATTCTACCTATCTACAGAATCAACATGCAATGAGAATAACGCCTAGAATACTTCTCAAGAGGCCAATATGTCATGTGTATTAAAATAAAGAAAACCAATGTGCATCTTTGCTAAAAAAAACTGCAAATTGGATATTGGCCCTTATTCTACCTATCTGCAGAATCAACATGCAAGCAGCATGACGCCTAGAGCACTTTACATTATTCATCCTCAACAATAACAGCACTAAAACTCCACATGGTATCGTATTTAACGATACAGAGAATATTAAAAATCCCCCCGCAGTTTCCATAAGAAATGATTAAAGGAAAGACAGGAAAAGCATGATCGAAACGAGAAAGTTGAACGGGGAGGCGGGCACGGGAGAATAATTTCCGCAACGATTTCGAAACTTTCCACCGTTAAATAGTTCCCTTCGACCTCGTGAAACTCCGTTCCCCCGTAACCGGAAGTCTCGCCGCACTTCTCGTAACGCCAATGGCGAAAATTTGATAAGATGCGAACGCGCTGCCGAATATCTGACGAACTTTCGAACTCCGGCCACTCACCTCGCGCGCGGAACTTCCCTAAACGTTTCCCTGGCCCATTCAGCCCGATTGCATCCTCGAGGGCTCGAACGTCGTCAGACCCGAGCCACATAAACGAAAACATCGAACTCGATGAGCAAGAATTATTATTCCAACGAATTTCCTTCGTTCGTGCGCGAGTGCGCTTCCGCTCAAACGGAGAAGCAAATGGTACGGGACAATTACGGTGTGTCTGAAGAAGATGCTCCTTCTAAGAGAGGCGACGGAGAGGAGAAATAGAGGAACAGATGTGTTTTTCTCTGTTGACGCCCGCTAAAGCCGCGCCAATGGCCTGCACCCTAAAGGTAAAACCTTAATTACCAGTTAGAACTCTGCGCGACACACCTGGTGAGCATGCCGCAAGTATTCGAGGATGTTTACGAATTGGCCCTCCAATAGCCTGGACAGTCCTACGATGGACAAAGGAGACCGCCTCACCGTCCAGGAGGACTCGGCCAGGAGACAACGCAGGTATCACCGCCGCGACGCCCCCTTCCTAGGGCCCCGTGCACCCTCCTCCTCGAATATCGGCGCATGCCACCAGCCAATCAAAATACATTTATATCTGAATCTAAGACATTCCGCCACCCACGAAGGTGGCGACTAATTTGAACATACCGACGAAACTGAGTTACGTCCGAACCACCTGACAGCAACATTGCAATAGTATTATACCACTCGTTACTCACCCATTTCCAATAAATCAGTTCTTTCTATATTCTAAACACAACTCCTCTGCCTGCGTGAGTCATATCAAAGCGGCTCTAACACATTAAGTTGTGTCAGAGATTTGTGTCGACCGTTTTACGAACGCGAGTACTACGGGAGTGCCCAGGCATACATCCTGCGATCAGGATCGGCGCTCAACATCCTCATTGTTGGTTATACACGGTGTTGCTTCGAAAGTACAGGTGGTTGAGAAACGTGGCACTCCGCGAAACCATTTCCCTAAAACGATTGTTCAGAATGAGTATTGTAGTTTTAAAAATTCATGTATTACGGCCCTGGCGTGACCACGGTAGGTTGTCGCGTCGATCTGGAGCAAACGAACAGGTAAAAAGGTGCAAGGTGGGAAAACCTGTGAAGCATATGCTGACACTAGCCAACTTGTCCACTGATTGGTCGCTGGTGCGACAACTTAGAATGAAGAATCTGTGTTCGGTGTTCCAAACCATAAGGCCTCTCAGAAAGGGCCTGAGGGGCATCTAGCATCGGGAACCCAAAGTTGTATATAGTTATTTATTACATCTCGATGACTCGGTGTCTAAAAATCTCCAATTCTAGCGTGCGTTCGATCTGAGCCCTGACACTCACTTTGAACCTTGGTGGTCCTCAGATACTCCAGGACGTCTGCCATTGCTCTTTCCTAGACCCCTCGAGAGGGTGGATAGTCGTGATGTAAAACCAATGAATTTTGAGTATTGACGCATTCTCCACCCTCACGAAGTATCCGATGTCTAGGAGAGGGGAATAAGAAACTCATAAACGAAGCCATGAGGAGAATTTCGGTTAGAAGCTAGGCAGAATTTAAGAATCTCAGAACCTTTGAATTTGTCACCTTGTCACTTCGTTACGACAGTCACTGTAGTAAGTGTTATTACACAATAAATTTTGGAGACCAGAATTATACAGTTCCTCACTTGTCACCTTACAAGTCGTCTCGTCAAAACCCTTGGAAAATTGTACAACCCGATCATTCTTACATCGACCCTCTCACCACACCGTTACCCTGCCACTCTGGAAATGTTTATTCGTCACTGCAACGTCATTCTGCTACCCTGCATCACGGAACAACTCCTGAATAAAGTTCAATAGAAAGGGTACATTTCTCTTTTTATTTCAACACACTACTTACACATAGTTAAATCGGCGCATGAGGTACTGACATGCGCATTGATAGAGTCTCGATTGCAGAGCGGTACGAGAGAAGAAACCTGATTGCTGCCGCATGCCGAATTCTCAAGACCGTAGGCGAGTACTGGGAGGGTTCCTCCTCCCATAGTGCTCTTCAACCGAGACTCAATCAGTGCTCGTGACTGTATCCTCGATGTTCAATTCAACCGCGAACGGATCACGGTATGCAACGACGATACAAGCCCAAAAGGTGCATATCCACCGCAGTGATATTCCTCTATTTTCACGACTCCTCTTATGTTGGGTCTGGAGGTCCCCGCTCTCATGCAATCGTATTCCCCTTGCCTAGTATGATGAGTAACTCGACATCTTTTGGTTTGGGTGTTCTCTAAGCCATCAACAAATTCTACCAGCATAAACACATGTTTAGAGGTTTTTATTCATTTAGAAAATTAATCCATTGTGTCTAATGGATCATTGGCAGCCCATCTTCTCTTCTCTTCTGCATACACCCCCATCTACCGTTGCGCTTATTTGATAGAGGACCCGCAGTTTTCGTTGAGTTTTAAAATACCTATTTATATAGTTGTCAACAGCGACACAGTAGCACCGAAGACGTTCACCCATCTTAGCGCTGATCATGTTCAGAGTAGCTTAACTTCGAAGATCCCTAATGATTCGTACGTTGGGTCGAAGTTCAGGCAGTTGAGTAAAGGTGCATCCGTAATAGAGTTTCTTCCGCTTGGAGATGACTTTATCGTTCTCTAGGGAGACCCGATGACCTCTCTCTCTCTCTCTCTCTCTCTCCCTCTCTCTCAAAAGAAATTTCCTTGTGATGAAAGAGCACGGATTTCCGTGCCAGTAGATATCGCGGCATCAAATTTCTCGCGGTACGTCGAGCAGCTGCAGCGCATTGGCTTTGTGCATGGCTTCAATCGTGACGATGCATCGACAGCGTGAATTCGCGGTTCGAATGACAATCATTCAATGGGCCGTGACATTTATTCCTTCGAGAAGATGCGATTGACTGTCCTCCTTTGACGCGGTGCTCCGAACGATCGTTACACTTGACGACTGATGAAGGGTCCGGTGACGTTCTCCAAAGCGGACAGCTCTTTCAAAATGGAGCTTTTTGTACATTATAGAATGCCTTCGTGCTCTTAAAAGTACCTTCCTCGTGCTTGAAGCGAAAGAATTTTATTTTCTTTCTATTTAGAAAAATGTTAGTGTCTCCTTTTTTGGATGGCTAGACTTCTGTTAGCTGTGAATCTCTAATTATGTGGTCGTAAGTAATATTTTAGAAGCTGATTTTTCAGTACGAAGTTACAGTTACAATTATTTTTAATCGTGGAGGAACTGATAATTATTTTCAGGGTTTTTCCACCCTTAAAATAATTCTTTGATCCTTTCTTTAAAAATTTTCTGTTTCTTCAACGAAGTGTTTATTTTAACTGATTTTAAATGAATAGTATTACAGGATATTATTGTTAACTGCAAAACTGTTGAACTACCTGAATAAAGAATATTCTGGTATTAGGTCGTCCGGAAAGTTCGTGTCATTTTAAGGATAAGGATGAAATTGAATACTTAGCTCTGATTTATTTTCAAACTAGATACAGTCAATAGTTTTGAAGAAGGATTCGAAGACTGCTGATTACAGTGTCTTACAACAATGATCAAATAAGCATATTATTTAAATTTTCCTTTATTTAAAACACGTTGACTGTCACACTAAATTAGCTGAACATAACAAACTTTCTAAATTCTTATACAATATGAATACAACACAAAGTATACCCTTTTTAATGAATATTATTAGTAGTTTTCATAACTTTTGCAATGCTTCTATGATACATTGTTCGATGTGTTTATTAATACTATACATGATCAAATTAGTGCTGATTGAATCCATGTGTCACGCAAATGTGGGTGACATGGCAGTGAAAGTGTTAAAAATACAGCGTGGTCTGCGATAGACGACACTAGAATCGAATTACGGTAACAAATGAGTTAATTATACTTTTTGTTGCGACACGTATTAATTTTCAAACGAGCTCGTTTATATTCTTGCCGTGGGAACTCTGTCTCGCGAACGCGGGGGAATCATTATTTTCAACGACGGGGTCGAAGCTAAAAAGTCGCGTCTCGTTAAATCGAGTTCAATTATCAGAATCGAATTGGCTGCCAGTGAAACATGCTGCAGCGATTCGTCGTCATTAGCGTCGATCATCGTACCTGTACGTTCGCACGTGTATAGGATTTTCAACCGCTAATTATCAAATGATTTCCCCAACGTCGTTCCGCCAGCTTATTATTTTCCACGAATCTGTTCGTTTCGACATATGGCTGTGAAATCAGCGGACGATATTCGTGGAGATCATGATCTTTATGAAGATAATTATTACTGATTTCGAGTGTATAATATTATATGTATAATACATGAATTATTGAGGCTTTTAACCTTTGTTTATCTTTGTTCAGTCTAATTCGACTGGAACTGTTTCTTTAAATTAATGATGGTCTTCGTAAGCAAGATAATGATCACTGCTTTCTAGTGTGTAGTATTATATATGTAATATATAAATTATTGAGGCTTCTAACCTTTGTTTATCTCTGTTGAGTTTATATCATTTGGCACTATTTTTTAAATTAATTATAATACTGTTCATTTCGGAAATGTTTTGTAAAATATTAACACTGTCGATTTTGATCTTAATCTAGGTAATGATGACGGTTTTCTAATAGAACAATTTGTAATACGTACTCGTAAATTATTGAGATTTTTAACTCTTCTTTTACCCTTGTCAAGTCTGCTTTGTCTGGCTTCATATTTTTTAATTGATTACTGTTCATTCTGAGGATGTTCTGTAGAAGATTAACACTGTACATTATGATCTTCATAAACAAGATAATGATCGCTGTTCTCTACAGGAGAAATTTATAATACATGAGTTATTGATGTTTTTAACTTTTGTTTTACCCTTCTCAAGTCTACTTTGTCTGGCTTCACGTTTTCCAATTAATTAAATTACTGTTCATTGTGAGAAAGTTTTGTAAAATATTAACGCTGTATATTACAATATTAATCAAAATAATGAGTACTGTTTTATAGAAGAGAAATTTATAATATAAAATTATCGTGGTGTTTAAATTCTGTTTGAAGTTTGCCGAGTCTACTTTGTCTGGCAACATTTTTTTAAATTAATTAAGTTACTGTTCATGCTGAGAGAATTTTATAAGGTTCAAACTCTGTAATAATAATATATAAATTTGATTACTTCGTTATTTATATTGAAAATAAATTACCATGAGCCTGACAAGGTATGGTAATTTCACTGGTCAGGTTGGGTTGGTTATATTCGCAGGACTCGAGGAATTAACACATTCCCTACCGCAGTAGAAAGTTCCGTACCTAGTCGGACACTCGAAAATGGCTACTTATGAGTACACGTAATTGATTGTACAAATATTTATCTATTTGATATTACACTTTCTATTTCTGCTGTCATGTTAAGGTGAATGTTGCTCAAATTTTCATAAGGATTGGTAGTTATGTGATCAAATTAAAATTAATGCGTATACCGGAAACGGTACACTTGACAGGGCACGTGTTAAAACGTTTACTTCCATAATGAAATCAGTCGTTCCTAGACAGACACAATGTAAATTGCTGTCTCTCATATCAAACCTAAGTAGAACAAATACTTGAGTATTCAGTCATATACACGTGTTCATATATTATTACTACAATGTTAAGTTGCTTAGAATCTTGTTAAATTTAATAATTAATTAATTAATCCATTCATTATAAAATCTCCGATGGTCAGTTGGAACACAATAGCCTATATCTATCAGCCTTATCAATAAGACATAATAGTAAATACAATGGTACGAAATATTGCAACTATTTCTTTCATTCCTGACCTTGCATAACCTGGAAGGCCATTCTATTGCACATGATGAAGTGTTCTTGACAGTCACATTCATATGATATAAAAGAATATATAGCATTGCATTTAAAAAATTATACATCACCTTGGTTTCTCAAAAAATATTGTAAACATAAAAAATTTATATACGCTATTATGTTGGTCAGAAAAAACAGTAAGACTTTCCTCTGTCATTTTTTCCGTATACTTACCATTTACGAGAAAAACGCTGGCTAGTATTTACATGAACACCTGGTATATTCTGTACAATGTATATTGCAATAATTACTACAGACATATTATTGTAAATATACTCATAGTAATACAGGACTTGTCCTCTGGACACTCAATAAATTATTCAGATTAGAAATAAGGAGATTGTTCAGAGAAGGAAACAGCGGTTCCCTGATGAAGATCTGCTTGTCGAAGACAAATAATTCTAACCGGAGGGCAAACGAGAGCGATTACAGTCGATTATCGCCGAATGAAGGGGAGGGTTCGCGACATTCCGCGTCGTTCACAATCGTCGATTCCCGATACGCTCTTTCGCACACGTTTTCGAGGACCGTGGACACAGTTCGACGTGTGGTGGATGTGGTTGTTTAATTGCGATTGCCAATCAATCGGAACAATCACGTGCTTAATTACCAAAACCTGTCCACCTGCTGGACCATCCTGTTGCTCGATCGAACCGGCTCTTTAAGAGATTCCTCTTTCGGTTTCATCGTTCACTCCTCCGTTTCATTGCTCCATACAGAGAACACGTTATTCTGAACAGACTGTATGAAAATTTAAATCGATTATACGAGGTGTATCGACTGAAAATTATAGTAATAATTATACTTGGATTGTTCAACACATTTGATACTCCTCGAGAATTTGTATAATAGGAGAATAATATGTAGAATGTAGAAGTTTTACACGTTGGAATGTCACAGTGAAAACAGCCATAACTGCCCAGACACGATGTACATAAAAATAGGGGACAAAGACGCGAGGGTTGCATCGAACGGTCGAAGGATACGAAGAGGGGGTTGCACAACAGTCGTCGAACAGTACCGTTGCATGCGTCTCTTTAATATTCTTTGAATTTTTTATATTTTTATATAACCACATCTTCTTCTGGTTTGATTCAATTCTATCTGTTCGTTAAATTCGAAGCACAATCGTTACTGAACCCGTTACTGAAAGCTTAATTATTATTTGGTCATAACATCTGGACCTAACAGGAGAAATCCTACATAAATATTCTTGAATAATGTGTACCATACTTGAAGATTGATAGAAACGAGGCATTTCATAAGCACCAACCGAACAGACGGAGTAACAATGTGAAGAACGTGGACGGTATATTTGCCACGAAAGACCACATAAATAATTGTTGGTTAACACGTTCCATGCCGCAGTGAAAAATTCCATAACTAGTCAGACGCGTGAAAATAAGTTGCTATAAATAAACAACGTTAAAAACAGAAACATTAAATCGTCTTACGATATACCACTCATTTGGTGCTATTATCGTGGCGATCGTTTTAATTGGAATAGAAAGAATATCACCATTTATTTAGAATAATCGAATTTGGTGCGTGGGGCGTATACGACCCACGCGGCAAGGAAATCCCCACCAAGAACTGTCAACTAAAGAAGATTTAGATTGCCAGCTTAACCGTACGTCTGTCAAGAAAAGGAACAGTCCCCTTATCTCCGTGTCTGATATAAATAAATAAATGCAATTGAAAAATGTCTGGCATGCTTGAAGATTGATAGAAACCGGTTATTTCAAATGCACCAACCGAACAAACGGAGTAAAATTGTAAGGATACATATTTCAGATAGGAATAGAAATTCCTTTCAGCGAATATATTCCGTTTCTTCCTTGCAGATACAGTCGATACCCGTTTCATAGATTTCGAGGTTGATTTATGCCGGCGGTCCAGTCAGAGTCCAATCTTCGAACGGACTAATCCAGGCTTCTGCGTTCCGAAGCACTGGACGCCTTTGAATCGTGAATTTGCATCAGGCTCGGAATTGTAACTACGACTGCACGGCCGGCGTAAATGAAACCTTCGGAATCAATCACGATCCCCCTGCTTTCACCTGTTATGCCCAGAGACCAGCGAAATCCATTTTGCGCCGTGTTCGAACACCCAAAAGCCTCCGTTCCCAGGGAACTCGCTTCTCCGTTGCTATTTCTCTGTGACTGACAACTCGACGAAAGAATATCGAAGTGTTGTTGTAACTTCTTTGCTGCGACGTTTTGTACGAGCACAAGCAATCGCTGCGGTTCCATTTTGCTGGGGACATTGAGCTGGCGATGGAAAGTTTGCACAAACTGCTGGCAGCTTGAATGTGTTTTGTGTTTTTGTTTGGACTGTGTGGGTGCAGGTATGCGTGTTTTTTAGTGGTGTCTGTGTTTTAATAATTTTGTGAATTTTTGCATTGTACAGTTGGATGTAGGTTCTTATTATGGATAAGAAAGTGTGATGATATTTGTGCCGAATGGTTTGTTAGTTTAGAAGATATTTCAGTTCATTCCAGAGTTTCTCAATCGTGTTCAAATCCGGAGATTGGCCAGGACGTTCCATTATTTTTATTTTATTACTCCCTTGTAACTGTTTTAAATATTTTTTGTATATTTTTTGTGGCGTCAAAAACAATAGGAATATTCGAAATTGTAATCCGAAGTGACCTGTACCTGTGAAACGAACAATTAAAAATAGCTACCTGTACACGTTCTCTACCATGACCATTTTAAGCAAATTTTTATAATGGATCAAACACTTTAAATTACTTTTTTAGAGCATTGCCACCCTCTCGAGAATTCTAGAGGCCATACAGCTATGAAATAAAAACTGCGGATATTTCAAATAAATAAACACTTTTATTACACAGCAAATGTGAAGCAATGAGTACATCATGTGTCATCTAAACTAATGACATCATCTATTATAAAAGGAACTACTCTACGACCTAGAAAGTTTAGACAGATTCTAGCATTGCTCCCTGATTCATTCAAACACCACAGAAATTAAACTGTCTGTAAATCGCATATCGGCAACGCGGCCATAACGAAAAAAAATCGCAGTCACTCATACATGACTGACACGGTGCATCGTTAAACGACAATGTCACTCATCCACGAGTGACACGGTCGAGAACGCGTTAAATGAGTCACAATATATAGCCCTCACATTTGTTCTCTACCGACAGGAGTGTTTTGACCCGATAAGGCTACTTCACCGTATCTCTTCCAACGCGACAGTAAACCCCAACGCGTTTCGCAGTGGGGGATGACCTTGAGCCGTCTAAAATTTCGTCGCCCTGCTCCGTCAAGTCCTTCCAACCCAACCATTTCTCTCCTCCATCTCGTAACAGAGATCGCGCGGAGGCTTCTTATCCGGCTCGGATCGCTGAAGCACATCTGAAACGTCTCTTTTTACGCTTTCCAATTATTGAGAGGTCTGTCATTCAATTACGATGATACCGGGGTCGTAACGGATCGCGCTCGTAAAACCGGTTCTCGCGTTTTCCTTTCTTCCCCTCGAGGAGCAGGAAAACGTGGCCTCTCGGCCGTTCCTCTCTCGACAGTGGCTTTCCTCGAATTACGTCTCGTTCCTGCCACGTTAATGGCGGCACGAGGGGATCAATAGAGCAGTCGGCTCCGTACGAAACGGCGAAGAAAGATTAAAAAGACCGTTCGAGCGAGGCGACTCGCGACTGCTGAAGAGGCGGGATGCTACCCTCTTGCATTCTGCGAAAACGTTTTCATACACGGAGAATGCACGCGGCGGCGGAGAAACGGAGAAGCAGCGAGCTCGAACAATTCGAGCGTGGCGCATTGAGGAAATCCGTTTGAAAGCGCGGAAACGAGCGCGCGTGCCGGAAGGAAAATGAAAATTCGCGTTCGAGGGGGTGGAAGAGAAAAAAAAAAAAATTGGGGCTCCTTTAATTAAGCGTCGCGCGTCTCTCGGTTTCAATTAGCCGCGTCAACAATTTTCGTCGACCGCGTAACGGAGCTGTTTAACGAAAAAACTCCTCAGCCCATTAATTAAGCCGCGAGGAGAGCGGCGGGAGAGCAGCGAAACGCAGTCGATGCACGGAATTACAAAGTCCCGGAAAACTCGACGGCGGAAATCCCTTTTCCATCGGCTCCCGACTCTATTCAATTTATTTACCGCGGACGCTCGTCTTTTCCGACGTCGCTATATATCGGCGGCCTTCGAGATCGCTGCTTCGATCGAAATGTCTGTCTGCCCCTGGAGAACCACCGTGAGACGGGAAATTGAAGCGGGTTTTCCTGGTTGCCAGCTGTGCGACTGTTTGAGCGCAGTTTTTGGGCGGTTCAGGCCTTAGGGAATAAGTAACTAGCGTTGCACGGGTTGGATGGAAGAGCATTTGGGACCGAGAACTTCCAGCCAACCGAGGCATATATATACAGGGATTGGACAAAATAATGGAAACACCTCGTACATTAAGAAAATTCTTTGTTAACCCTCGCACTACCAAGGGGGGAATGCTTTGTGTCCACCATATCATACTTTATGTATTTATTTTGCTAATCAGTCCGGTGAAAATTCTAAAAAAAATAGTTATTGTTGAATATATTGAGCTCAAGCGTGTACTTTATTGAGGAGTAATCGAATGTTGCAGTTTCGCAGAATGTTTCTTACCATTCAATCCGGCATTAATTTGTCAGATATAATTATTTCTTGAAGGTGGGCACTAAATGGCCCACGTTGGTGGTTCGAGTTTGAAAAAATCCCTTGGCAGTGTGAGGATTACTATCGTGTAGGGCTACCATTGGCGTCTAATGCAGCCTGAAGTCTCCTGAGGATGGAATCATATAAATCCTGAATAATGTTTAGGGTAAATGTACCAGTAGTTTTATTTTCAGTCACGAAAAATAAGCTTTCTACTAACAAAATGTTTTTTAATAGCGCGCTGTTTGAATGGTTATTCACTCTAGTGTGAAAATTTATAACCACTTTCATTGCAATGTATCATGGGTGGGGGTAATACCCTTATTTGGATATTCCACCATTTTTCAAATATGATCGCAATGTGTACAACTTCACGGCTACTAATCTCAACTTTCAACTACAGAATGCACGATTTATAAGTAATGCTTCCATTATTTTGTCCAACCCCTGTACATAATAAATATTGTCCTTGAGAATGAGATGACAACTTGTCCTATCGGTTGGCTGGAAGTTCTCGGTCCCAAATGCTTTTCCAGCCAACCGTGGGACACTGTAGTTGCCAGGTGAATTTACACATTATTTTTGTGTTGAGAGTTATATTGTTAGTTGAGTTTTGTAGGTAAAGAGTCAGTCTAGATCAGAGATGGTAATCTGTGTAGAAAGTGTAATATCAAATAGATAAATATTTGTACGTACAATCAACCACGTGTATTGATAGCCATTTTCGTGTGTCTGTCTAGTTACGGAATTTTCTACTGTGGCAGGGAACGTGTTAATCCAGTGCCCTTCTTAGTTATTCGCGTCACTGTACATTCTGTATGCCAAAATAAAATTATTGTGTTTACAAAAACACAGTTACAGTGTGAGTCATCCTCTTGTTCCTTACAGTTCGGATAATCTAGGTCCTACTGTAGGTACAATTTAGTTTGACCACCTGTGTCACAAGTAAACTCTGTAATGCCTTGATCATCACTAACTATTAAAAAAACCAATATTACAGTCTTTACATCGTTAACTGTGGTGTACATGACAATGCTGCAGACTACTGTTCCTGACGATTCAATTAATGATCCCCAGAATTTCTTGCTCCTCAACTTCGGCTCATTAAGAGGAGTAAAAACGATATAGACGCGTTGTACTTGAACAAACTTCGTCCACAATCGGATTTCTCGTTTCCCGTTCACAGTATTTTCACGACTATTGACCGGATAATAGCCGGCGAGTTCCTTGAACACCAGTTGCACGGCAGAAAAAACTTTCTCTATAAATAAAACGTGCGATCGATCGCTGTTTATATTTAACAACCAGCGTAGTTTAATGGCCTGGAAATCGTTGGGGAACGAGATCGTTCAACTTCGACGTTAATTAGCCGACAATTTTTATATTTCCCTCGTGCCACCATTAGTTCTGACACGTCTCTAACGAACAGTCATCTCAATTTTTCCGAGACGGAGACGATATTTTGAAAATTGTACATGGAAAACAACATTTAACCGATGTTTTGGAAATTATAGAGAGAAAACAACCCTTAAGCGATGCTTTGGAAATTGTAAGTAGAAAGTAACCCTTAACCCTTTGAGGACGATAAAGTCATATGTGCGTTCCAAAAAATCGTTCACCTTGTGCTATGGGTCACCATACTGGTCCAGGCATAGCACTTTATTGTACACTATAAATCTATGTATTCACATGAATTATTGCTTCAGTTCATTCTATTAAAATATATACTTTGTTATATATCTTTCAACTTTAAAAGTAGTAAAACAACTGAGCAATCGACATCATACACATTATTATAATGAAATATTTAGTTTAACACGTTGTTCTATCGCGGAAAAGTTCAGCACAAGGTCCACATTTTTTCCCCAAATTTTCAGGGCTCAAAGGGTTAACAGCAATTCCTGGTATTTTACACAAAACATTTAGCCTGCCCAAATACATAGTGTTAGACTTCGCAAGTACCTCTGGTGCTTGCGAGACAGTTGTAAACTTAATTTATCAATAAACTGCGGATGTTTATACAATTTAATATATGCAAATTTGTGAATAATGGACATTTAATAACTGAACGAAATGAAAATGAAATATTTTGGAAACTCAAGAAGCAAATGCAGCCTGGTTAAAGTTTTATTTATTTAACTGCTTATGAAAGTCTAAAAATGTGTATTAGCAAAAACATCCGCAATCTATTCATAAATAACAAGTTCTAAGTCCATGTAGAATAATGTTCGAGTCCAACTAGGAAATAAGGTCAGATTCAAAGTCTTTAGTAGAATTCTTAATCTGTCCTGACTGGGGTTCTTAATAGTTCCTACAAGTTGTTAGTAGTTCTAAAAAGTTCTAATTACGATAGTTCTTAGGTCTAACTCTGCTCTTAAGTGACTAACGTTTGCTCCCTGCAAAATGTTCTTTGAAAGTCGACGAGCCACGGTGGGGGTGTAAAAATACCAATAAGGAGTTGGTGTTAAATAGATAAATATTCATGTGTTCAACGGTACAGAGGATGGTGAAAAAAAGGGTTCAGAACTTTAAAGGTAGATAGTACTCGCCAAATGGAGGAACCTCGATTATCCGAACACTGGTCATCCGAAAATTCCTCTTCTGTGTTCATTACAAAATAAAATTATCATTAGTGACACCGCGTGCTTAATTTTATTCCACCGCGTATTTTTATATTCTGAACCAGAAGTATCATTATTATACGAAGTATAGCTACAACGAGTGTCATCTTGTTACCGATTACAATTCGGATAATCGAGGTTCTACTGTATTACGATTTTTGACACATCCTGTACACGTGGTTAGCTCGAAAATACACCGAGGAGTCTCGAACTTGTCCAGCCGGGTTATCGAGAATGGATGAGCTCGTAAATTCCGCTCGGGGAATTAGCGAACACTTTGCATATCGAACTCTCGACGAATTCGCCCGTGAACTTGCCGGATTCGTCCGGTCTTCTCCTGGATGACCGATGGATCCCTCGGGAACACTGGCAGAACGTTCCGGAAAACGAACCGAGCAATGAATTACACTGCAGTAATTTGTTCGTCGGCCTGAGGAAGATTTAGGTAATTGCAGACCGATTTCCTGTGAACACGTTGCTCAGACTTCAGATCTGGCTATTAGTATAATTTAGGTGAAGTTACAAGGGGGTAAGAAATTGATAACTGAACGATACTCTTATCCTGATCGATACGAATCAAGAATACAATAAGACAGTGTGTCAGCACAATTTTTAACACTCTGAGTGCCACGCTGCATTACCTGAAAATGGCAAACTTCCTCAATTTTTATATAAAATGAATGCAACTATAAAATCTACCTTTTTTAATCAATAATATCAGTAATATTCATCATTTTTTTTATCTGCTTCTATTAGAGCTGATTGGGTATATTTTTAATATTTTACATCATGAAATAAATAATTACTCTGTCTATGTGTCACCCAGATAGGGGTGACGTGGCACTCGAAGTGTTAATCGTGCCAACTCGCGTCGTTATGTTCGCGAAGGACCACCCTTCTTGCGGTGAAAGGGACACAAATGGATTTATACAGGGTGAGGCACGTAACATGCTCATTTTATAAAACTTTTAAATTATGCGTTCTATGAAACATTGTTGCACAGAAACGTTGCGTGGTTTCAAGGGAGATGTTACACAGCGTACATATTTACTTGTAGATGGAGGCGTTTCGGAGATTTGAAGCATTAACTTTGTTTCTTTAAATGGAGCGTCATATTTTTTATTCCAAAATTCGAAAGAATACCAGATTCTGAGTATAAATGTATCAACCTTTGTTGAGGTTACATCTAATAGTTAACGAGAGATTTTACTTACAATTAGTTTCTCTAACAATTATCTAACAATTTTCTAGCAATTGTTGGATTACTGTTTTTTGAAAAGGTATCCTGGGCAATTTCATCTCAGTAGATGGACCCAAAACCGAACTCCTAACAAGTCTTAAATCTACTTTTACCCTACTATAATACATAAAGCGTAATTTTACCCTACCCGCTGAGGGTGTGCTAATACTAAGGACAAGACGTCCTACGCGGAGGAGACAAATAAATCGCCGGATAGATGGTGGACAGTGATAACTAATAATGAATGGACAATATATCGAGGATTAATTCTGTATCTTTGTAAAAAAAAGCCAATCTCCAGTTTGCAATTTTTTAGGAAAAGACATAACACACTGGCCTCTTGAGAATGTATCTAATTTTGCTCGTAACAGTGGAAGGACAGCGGCCCTTTTTTCTACCAAGATACAGAATTAATAAAAGATCCTCCAATGATATTGACATGACAAAAAAGCGATTTAACTTCCTATCGATCAACCTAACAATCATTTCAGACGATCAGAAGAAGGAGGTTACAGAGAATTTGAAGAAAAATTTTCTTTTTATTGGCTCCAGACTATTACGAGAATTCTAATTATTACAGTTACGAATCAAAGGATATTACGAAGCGGAATAGCAAATACTGTGTTGTTAGAATTATCAGTTGGTTCATTTGCAATCCATGTGTATCGATACTGTTAGTAATCGCTAATTAAACGGGATATTGGTAATACAACGGCTCACCACAAATACACTAATACACCCAACAATGATGCAACCTGTATTTGACTCGTGCATGCCAGGAACTGTAGATTGATTCATTTTCAAATCTCAGATAATGAAAAAACTTTTCAAAGGACCAGGTTACTCTTCGGGCGTACTTTTGCGACAAAGTGACAGCGAATTAATACGGTCGCTGGAATGGCGGGCAATTACAACGGTTCTCCGTGTTTCAATTAACTAATTCCTCGTTAATTACCAGGCCCTATCGATCTATCGAGGTCGAGGGTAAACCCTTCGAATCGTCTCCTATTACTTAACTCTTTGTAAATTGCTCCCTGCCGCAGCATTGCTCAAAAGGAGAACCAAAAACAATATGTTAACATCGAAACTGAAATTGTTTTCAGGGTATATTTTGGGAATTTTCTTGTAAAAAATTAAACAGCATATTCGTATGAACCTTTACAGACTTATTCGTATACAGGCTGTCCACCGTAAACGTGGAGTTCATTATTTCCTAACGTATCGGAGATACAAAAAAATTGTTTATATGAAAATTGCATGGTACAAGGGGGCACATTTTTTAACGAAGACGAACTTTTTTTAAATTATTATTGTAAGAGGTATGAAGGTCAAGCTCGGTTTTTTGAATGGAACTATGTATTTTTGTTCAGATCATTCGATAGTGCTTTTCAAGACGAATTCGCTGATATTTAATGTATGCACCCGATTTTTAGTGGTTTTCGAGATATTCCAACGGAAGTAATTCGGCCGAACAGGAAATACCGATAGTGACTTTGTTCCACGTGTCAGGCATTGCCTCTTGAAACACATACGAAGGGTCTGCACCAGGAACGGCGGACCCAAACTCTGCACAATACTTTTCTATTGTAAAGCATCAACGATACCTTTCTCGACACTGCAAATGCTACATCCTGGCGGCAAAGGATTGTCCAGATTTGGGCCTGCCGTTCCTGGTGCAGTCCCTTCGTATCTGTTTCAAGAGGCAATTATTGTAAAACAATAAAAGCATTCGCAGATAAAACGTTAACCCGACCATGCTCGAAAAAACCGTATGAGTATTGTGAAACAGTTATTAGCTTTCCAATCAATCCACCAACAATCAAATAAAATGTTCAAATTCGTTGACATTTCCTCGATTGATTTTAATAATTTCGATAATAATTAATAATAATAATAATAATTTTAATAATTATTTAATAATTATAATAATATTAATAATAATTTTAATAATTATTTTACAATAAGCACTATCGAATGATCTGAACAAAAATACATAGTTCCATTTAAAAAACCGAGCTTGACCTTCATACCTCTTAAAATAATAATTTGAAAAAAAGTTCGTCTTCGTTAAAAAATGTACCCCCTTGTACCATGCAATTTTCATATAAACAATTTTTTGTATCTCCAATACGGCCGAAGACCTGATTACACCAACTACCAAAGACAAAATAAGCAGATACTCGATAAACCATCAAGAAAGAATTATAGCACACCTTAACCACCTAGCAGCAAAAATATATGAAACCACCAAGGAAAGAAGGCTAAGAAGAAAACACCCCATTGACATAACTAACCAGTGACCATCTTAGAAAAACAATATAAAAAGCATCAAAGCAATCAAATAATTACGTATTGTCTAATGGCATCCCACTGAGTATAGTCATACTCGTACCATTAATAAAGGTCCAAAAGAATTTACCAAATATCCGACTGGACAAATTGTAAAGTATACGAATAAAAAAAAACATATTAGCTTGCTCACAACCTAACATTACAAGCTACAGAATTTTCGTCAGACACGATAACGGCGGGGTCACCTAAAAAATTACTTCGTTTACCGAGGACTCGCTCCGTTTCGCTTCGGTAAATTTTCCTCGGCGGAAATTTCGGGGGTGTTAGGGCACTTCTGTTTATCATCAGGGCTCACCCTCTGTATCCGGGGATCTCTGGTAGATCTCGGAGTCGCTGGAATACAGAGATTCCGGGAAAGAAGGCCTGTCACGGTCCCCGGGGGATGGCCGGGGGCTCGTTCGTCCAAGATTCCGGCCAGATGTTAGAACGAACGGCTCGGGGCGAAAGGGTTCAGCCTAGGATTAAATAGGGCGGAGTAATCGTCGCTGGTGTAATTATATACTCGAGACTCTCTCATCCCGCGTAATAGAACGCGTTTCTCCCGAGTGGATCGTGAAAAAAGTAATCCCCGGTATTAACTTCGTTTTCGCCGCTGAGCGTGTTCGATACCGATCGAACGAACGACGATACTCGAACGAATTCGAGAATCTCGAATACGGTATCGACTGGTTCACCCTTCTATTTTATTTTCTCTATGGACGTGTGAATATTGGAGTACCGTAGCATGTTTCGAAATTGTAGACTGCAATTCTCTTCGAAGTTCTTGCAAATTTGTAGGTGTTACATTCTACCTCCCCCCTAAAACAGGCGAGTTATTCAGGTGGACTGTTTTTAGATGCCCCACCCTGTATACACGTTGCATGCCCGTAAACGGTTTGGAAAAAAGTCGTAACTAGACTGCGGATGTTTATGCAATTATACATTTTTATAGTTCAGTATTGTTTATGTTCATGCAGTTGTAGAAACGAAGCTCTGGCCAAACTGCATTTCATTCTGTAAACGTTTAATCTCTTCAGATGCGAATTTTTTACAATATTTTCAAATCGGTGATTGTCAAGTAGAATGAAATATTATCAATGCTGCCATGCGACAGGTTTTATGTTTTTATTTATGAGAGATCCTCCAGTGAATAGTTCTCCACCAGATTTTAATTTGTTTGCACTGAAAATAATTTTGATTTAACAAAAAATAAACGTACACATGTGTGTCAGTGTCCCTGAAGAGGTTAATAAATATACTTTTTATTTTATTCCGATATTAAATGGACCTTTTTCGAATATTTAGGTGTGTTAAATTGCATAGACATCCGCAGTCTAGTCGTAACAGAAATGAGAAACCTAAAGGCAATAGCCAGTTCGCTGTTGATAAATCACAATGTAAGAATAGGCGATGTTCATCCAATCTGCTTATTGTAGTTATGTTTGCTATTTAATATCGTTGAAAGCGAGCAAAGAACGTGAATCACTAGATTTTACACGACTAGGCTTTTCTCTGCTGCGAACTGTGAGAACGATAGTGTATCGTATGACAGGAAGGATTAATGATGCATTCACTGCACTAAAGCAAGATACGCATGACATTCGGAGTGTGTTAAATTCAATCTCTCCGCGATATCAGGCTCGCATTCGAAACGGGGACAGTATTTTGGAATGGAAACATGAATGAACTTTTCTTGACAGTGTACAGCGATAATAAAGTGTTTGCAGACTTATGTATTGTGTACATAACATTTTTTTCTTATTTCTACTCACAGAACATACCGGTGAAGCTTCATCATTTAATTTTCGAACAGCCTGTAGACAATGCATTAACTTTAATTTAGTTACACGTCATTTAATCGAGTTAAGTTTATATTAACATCGTTTAACTTCGACCGATCGACGAAATGCGATGGAATTTGAAAATTTCCAATAGAGAATCGACTGACTCACCCTTTTGTTTCATTTTCTCTGTCCTGGATATCTGAATATTGGAATATCGAAGCATATTTCGAAATTGTGGATTTTAATTTTCTTTGAAGTACTTGCAAATTTGGAGACGATGAATTAACTTCGTTTAACTTCGAGCAATCGAGGAAATGTCAACGAATTTGAACATTTTAATATGGTATCGACTGATTCGCCCTTTTGATGCGTGACCTTTCGGATGTATGTGAATATTGGAATAGTGACATATCTTTCAAAACTGTGCATAACAATTGTTATGCATAGCGACAGAAATCCGGTTTACGATGCGTACGTGACTTCTGTTATTATTGAGATTCTAAAGAATAGTGATGTATAGTATTCAAAGGTCATCCTGTATTCACAATGACGCGCTAAAGTATTGGTAAACATTTGAATACAGTAAATTCCTCGTAGTTTGTTGGAAATATGAATCGTAATAAATGTTACAATTCTGAACTATTGTAAATCATGCTGGTGTCTACGTGTGAATAAGAAAAGATTTGTTTTTAACGCGTTGAATGTCACGGCGGTCACCGGTGACCGGCGCCTCAAATTCTATTTAATTAAATAACTATCGTTATTTACTATATTCTGAGCAAATTTTACATTGCATGTGGAATTCTGAATACTTCAACATTTTTTTCCTTCACGATTTATATAGAAAAGAGAAATTTATATGGCGTCTGACCAGCGATGACTGTTTTCACTGTGGCAGCGAAAAGGGAGCAAGTGGAGCAGGACTATCCATAGCCAGACACATATTGATCCCAATGCAACAGGCGTTACATCTCTAACTAACCTAGAATTTCAGCGTTTCTCCCCTACACCGTATCTCCTACAATAATAAACGATACCCCTGCAAAATAAAGATTATTCAAAAAATCGTTCTCCACCTAGAAATTCATGAAACCCGAATCAAACGAAAACATCAAAACCGTGCACATAAAATTCACCAGCGAATTTAAATAAAAATCGTAACCTCCGCAAAAGCGGTTACAATGCACCGCAAAAATCCTGCACAATAAACAAATGCAAATTAAAACGTAACAACGAATGAACCGAAAGAACGAAGTAAACAAAATGAAATGAATTCTCCGACCCATAAATATTAAAAACATATCGTATCGTGCTCGCGAATGCGTCAACAACAAATTCCAGCAGCAAACAGAGCAGCTAACAAAACACCGTAGAACTTTATTAATACGACAATATTCCAAAAATTTCACAGCTTCCACCTTTTATATCCAGCCGAGATTTTTCCAACGGATTCGTTAGCGTTCTGTTATTTCATGGAGTCGAAAAAAGTCTCAGTTTTCGCTTCTCCTGTGGGCGGATTTAATGAATGGAAAATGAGAAATATGAAGGGTCGAGAGGCAAGCCGCGTTACAGAGGACTTACAGCGTCGATGAAACGCTGGCGAACGAGAAAATCGTGTATTATCGAATCATTAGATCCGCATTTAGCGGCGGAATCCGCTTACAGGGATTGCGTTGTGTACCGTGGGGGGTATGCAGCGGTTGGCAAGAAGTTTCTGCCGCATCGATCACATCGAAACGTCGACAATCGTCTCTGTAACGAACTCGAGTGTATCGACGTTCAGCTTTGCTGCGACGTTTGCGGCGCGCCGGTCGTTTGAAGCCAACCGGAAGGATTTCGACGAGAGAAGCTATTGAAAAACATTAATCACGCGAATCCTCTTTCGAGAAGAGTGTTTCAGTGGAACGGTAGATAATAATTCGAGGCAACGTTGCGGACTTCAAACGAACAAATCACGGGGGATCGTCGATTCTTTAAGAGGGCGGACGTAACGGAATGGGGGATGTTGCGTGACGTTATCTGTTCGCCTTTGAACAAGATGACAGCTGTATTTCACACGCTTAATTAAATTTGTGCGAATGGTTCAAAGTAGAAGACTGATATTGTTACGCCGTTTAAGTATGTGTTTATTGAAGACTGTTTGGGGTTGACGATCTGGAGCAGTGTTTCCCAACGTGGGGCGTACGCCCCACAGGGGGGCAGTTTTGAATATTTCGGGGCAATTAGAAAATCATCTTGCATTCTTCACCTTTATCACTGATATAGTCGAAATATCACCATTGTTTCTTATGCTATCAGGCGTTTTTTTATTTAACGCACCTATTTATATTATACTTTTTCAGAACTTGGTTGACCATTATGCTAGCGGGGCATCAAAATCTTTGAGGCGTTCAGGTGGGGCATGATCCGAAGAAGGTTGAGAAACACTGATCTAGAGTAACAGAGCAACGTTATAGTTATAAGTAGACTGCGGATCTTTATGCGATTTAACATATCCAAATTCGTGAAGGATGCACACATCATAGAGTAAGTGAAATAACAAATGTACTTTTAAACATTTAAACCGCAAAATGCAGTTCTGTCATGGCTGCATTTCATCAGCTGCATGTGAATAAAAAATATTGGAATCTATATTTGCATAAACATCCGCAGTCTAGTTATGAGTGACGATGCACAACGAATCTTTATTGGTTTTTTTGGGCAGACAGAGCCCGGTGTATTCTAAAAATCTTGTAGAGTCATCCGGAGTAAATGCTTCTTTATATAAACAAATAGACTGAAGTTAATGTAACATGATAATAGTCAAATTAGAAGTCACAGCATGCATGTTCATGCGGGGGATTTTTTCTGAAAACCTGCAATCCGGAAGCAGTCGGAGTTTATGAAGCTGCACAGTGAAATTTCAAAGGGTGGGGAGAGTGGAAGCAGGCAAGAGGATCCACAGCCATAAGCTACCTACGAGAGAATGTCCATAGGTATGTAGTTGAATTTTGCCAGAGGCACAGCCATGAGACCAACCGGGGCTAAGTGAAGCAGCAATATCTGGATCAGTGCAGTGAATGTCTATTGGTGTGCACAATTTATACACGCTTCTGTTGCCAACTTGCGACCAATCAGCGGTTAGGAAAATTCTGCAAAGTCATAGCCTGACTTCTTTAAAGAAAAAGCTTTCTTAAATTAACATTCTGGAATAGTGGATCATTAGACAATATTTAAACCTCCTAACCGAGGATAGTGCAATAGAATATTAACAAATTTATTAATTTGACATTTTATAATAATGGAACACCTATTAGACAATCTTTAAAATTGATTGTTGTGAACAAGGGAATCTTGAACAAATTTTTAAATTAATATATAGGAACAATGGATCATTAAGAAAATGTTTACAATTAACACTCATGCTCGTATTATTTTTTACAGTCAAGTAGTAACCTTTTTTAATTTACTGTATATAAATCATGTGTCTACTATTAACAATTGTTACACATCATTGTATTACACAAAACGGTCATCACCCATACATCAAGATAAATTAAAAATTGATTTTCAAGAGCAATGGACGATTAGACAATCCTTGAAAGAAATGTTTCCGGTGCTCTAAATTTGTTAAATTCAAACGTTCCACCGTTCGAACCTCTGAAAGTCTTCTACAACGAATAATTCATGCAACAACGAATAGCGTGCGTTCACTGGCGATACCTCGAAACATTTCTTCGTGAATGATTAACGCAGGATCGCGGAGCTTGCAAACCAAAGGCAGCATCGAAACATTGAATGAAGATTCATCGGCAATTGCGTAACAGCGTTGCGAGGCATTCGTCGAATCTCCCATCGAAATGAGAATATATTACGGAGGCCGGCAGTTTGAAAAGCAGCATCACGGAGAAAGAGATTCTAAAAAGGAGCAATACGTTCGCTCCCTTTCGCCATTATTGCCCTCTTTCTCGTTATTTTCTTCCCGGCGCGCGTTTCCGCGACGCGAACGAAGGCATTCAATGAAAAACGTCGTGCCCTTTAAATAACTCCTCGATCTGCCTTGTAAGTAAAATATCTCGGCAAATTACATCACTTTTCCGAGGACTTTAATATTCAAATTGAATCTGCCTTCGTTCGAGCGGACTCTGATCAAATTATCCGGAGAAATGCGTTTTTGTGCGACTCTGCGAGGCCTGGTTTACGCGAAACGGGACGCGACGCTTTGAAGGAAGAACCGCCGCGACGCAGGACTGTTATTTGTTAAAATATGCACGATAATAAACATAGTTATTACTTGGGAAAATTTCGAACGTGAAGTACATTTTGAAATAAATATTGTAAAGTCGACAAGTGGAGGTTTCTTAACACTGCCTTGGGGGTCGCCGGTGACTGGCACGTTAAATTCTATTTGAATAAATAATTCTCGATTTTAACAATATACTGAGCGATTCTTATATTGCAACACTAACACAGAGAGGCATGTGCAAGATTGTATACTTAAATATTTTCTTCCCCTATGATTTATAATAAAAACAGTAATTTATATTTTGTCTGATTAGGGATGGGTGTATCCACTGTGGCAGTCAACGTGTTAACACTTGAGCCACGTGTACCACCGGTGACCCACGTACCAATTTTAATTTCGTTAAATAACTGATTATCCCAACGAAATTTTGAGTTACTTCTATGTTACGGTGATAGTACAAACTATGAAGTATATTATCAAATAATTAAATATTTATATATTCAACGATACACGTTAGTGGAATAGTATTTTCGCGTGTCTGACTGGTTACGGGATTTTCCACTGTGGCGCTCAACTGGTTAAAGTTCTTCAATATTCAAAGAATACCCAATATTTTGTAATGTGATAAGCATAGAATAATAAACAGTTGAAGCTTGGTAAAATTTTTAACCTGAATTATGCTTACAAATAAGTATTGAAGAACTGACAAATGATAATTGCTAATAAAAAGATATTTTCGCGTGTCTGACTTGTTGCGGGATCTTCCACTGCAGCGCTCAACTGGTTAAAGTTCTTCAATACTTAAAGAGTACCCAATATTTTGTAATGTGATAGGCATGGGATAATAAACAGTTGAAGCTTGGTAATGTTTTTAATCTGAATTATGTTTACAAATAAGTATTGAAGAATTGGCAAATGATACATGTTAATAAAAAGGTGTTTTCGCGTGTCTGACTTGTTGCGGGATCTTCCACTGCGGCGCTCAACGTGTTAAAGTTCATCAATATTCAAAGAGTACCCAATATTTTGTAAAGTGATAGGCGTAGGATGATAAACATAGTTCATGTTTATTAAATTATCTAATAAATAATAATAATATAGTGATATAAAAAATGAATATCTGTTTCTATCTGTACTAAGATAGGACAATAATACACAGCCTATGATACTCCAGGGATTATACAGAAGCCACCAGTGAAAATTTCATTAAAATCAGTCCAATGGTTTCTGAAATCATCAAAAACAAGAATCAAATTCATTAACTCTCTTTCTCTTTATATAATAGTATAGGATAACGCGCTTGCACAACCGGGTAAGTGACTTTGAACAGTCATTACCTCACGTCGGCGCTATAGTAAACGCTGCAACACGAGCATCGTATTATACTGGCTCGACGTAAAACAACGGATCAAGAAGAGCAACAATGAACGCGATTAATTAACTCGATACGTGTTCCCTGACATTCAAACGCGATCGTTGGGATCCCTTTTTTTTCACACGTAAAAATAACGAATGAAAAACTAAAAGCCGGTGAGGAGTTTTGTTTTTCATTACAATGGACAGAACGAGCAAACAAGATGACGAAGCGATTCATTATCGCGATAATGAACGTGACGCGATGAGGAGAGCTCTCGAATTCTGTGATCCTCGTTTCTGCGGAGATAAATTGGCTCGAATCGCGAAACATGTTCGCGAACTTTTCTCTTTCTCTTTCTCGTTCCTTTTTTTTTAATTAAACGTGTTCGTAACGAGAACCTCGAAAAAACAATGGAAGGATTGAAAGGTCGAGAGAGAAGGGTAGGGTGAACTGGAAAACACGCTCTCGTTAGCAAGGATTAACTCGTGCCACATGGCACCTTTGATATTTATTAATAATCGCGCACGATACAATAATCCGCGAGAAATCGGACCAGCGATTAGCCCTTCGCACTCGTGTGCCTCTTGCAATTAGTTGCTGGTGTTAAAACACCGTTTCGATCGTGTGTTTGCTGACTGGTGCCGCGAGTCGACGTTAGCCTCAATTAACACTTTGAACGCCACAGTCTATTGGCTGAAAATGCCAAACTTTTGAAATTTTTATAAAAAATGAATATAACTTCAAATTATAGCGTTTTGAATTAACCCTTTGCACTCCAAGTATTTTTTTGATACGAGCAACCAGCAACTTCAACATACTTTTGTAGTGTAAATTTTTGAAAACCACAAGTTTTCATTTGAAAAGAAAAAATGATAAATGCTTATGAATTTATTTACATTGATTTTGATAATATTCTAAAGTACCTTTAGAAGCAATTTCCAATGTGCGTTCGCGACATGCTGGCCTGTGATGCAAATTACAAATGCCCCCATAGCGGAGCAAAGGGAGTTATGGAATATATTGAGTGTCCCCATAGCGGAACCAACGGAGTGCAAAAGGTTAATAATATTAGTACATTTCATAATTATTGTACTGGTTCTATCAGACCTTATCTTGCTATTATAATAAAGAGACGGAGTTTATTTGTATGTTCATAAAAATCTCAAAAACTACCAAATCGATTGTTATGGAATTTTCACAATAGCTTCTTTACATTTTCTGCAGCATCATAGGCTATATTTTATCGCGAAATAAATAATATATCAAGATAATAAGACATGAGACTGTTTTTACTCGGTGTGCCGCTGAGCCACGCACGAGGGCATAGTTCGCGCACAGCCGCTAGATGGCAAACCTCGGCGCCCGCACGCTCGAAAGAGAATTCACCCAGCTACAAGAAATAAGAGAAAAAACCCTAATATTCCGATTTGTATATGCAGAAAAATCGATGGCGAAGCCACGTCCGGAACATGCTAGTTAGACATATTTGTTAACACTTTATACGGTCTAATAAATAATGATTGAATTTAATTGTCACCCACGTAGGATTGGCATGGCAGTCAAAGTGTTAAAAAGTAAACCAGCATCTGTTTTTTATTAGAAAAGAGGAATGACTGTCTAGTATGTTCCAATTGAAAATTGACACCTTTACTTACCGGCATTCAGTTAAAAAATTCTCAATTACAGATGATACTTCATGTTTAGTGGTAATTCTATGAAAGAAGGTATCTAAAAGCGTTATAGGAGAAGGAGCTTCTCACCACTCACGTAATTCACTCTTGTTTCCCGTTCTCGCACGCAAGAAACAAGAGCCAGTTAGGCGAGTGGTAAGAGGTTCCTCCTCCTATTCCACTTTTGAGCAGAGGGTCGCCTAAAGTGACTCACCAATGTACAGTACACTCGCGTAGTATTACACTTGTGTCGAACCACCGTGATACCGCCCAATCGAAACGGAGATCACGGTACGCAAGACTATTCTTGAAGAGTTCAATGTTCCTCCTTGAGAATCCACAAACGCTCCCAAATATCCGCGCACGAGCCACTAACCGCATCCGGTCGACTCACCCAGGGTGCAAAGGAATTAGACACGGTCAACGTAATCAAAGAAAGCGTTTATCTCGTCGAAACAGGAAGTTGGGGACCTACAGGGATCACGTTGAAGCGGCAAGTAGCGTCGAAGTAATGAGAGGAAACTTTCGCAACGTTAACAAAGTTAGAAGTTGCCCGGAGAAAGTTGCCAAGCCAATTTCACAGCGAGCTGAACAATTTCGAGTGGTCATGCTTTGCTATCTTTAAATTACTGTCAACGTACCCGAGGCGGCTCGGTTATATCGTAATACGCTTCCGAACCTGCCGCGGATCGATTTATTTCCGACGAACAGCTTCCCTCGGCACGTTCGTCGGCTTCCGTGGAGATTTCCGAAAGTTTTCTGGAAAAATTCTCCGCGCGAATCTGGGCTATTAACGTGGCTGGCTCAACTTCGAAAATTCTACTGGTCAGAGCTGAAAGAAATTCTTCTGATACTGAATTCTAGGAAGTAGGAAAGGTAAGACTCGGGGGACCGTGAGGCACCTCCAACTGCCAATTCCTGTCAATTTTTCCTCTCTTAACATTTCCGCTGCCACCCTCCGTTAGCTGACAATTGCGAACTTTCTACATTCTTATACAGAATACGCCAGAATGGTACGGTTTTTAATCAATAATATTAGTTAATTGCATAAGCTTTCTTTGGTTCCATTAGACATAGTAAAGATCAAATCCAATTGTTCTGTTGCTTTGTACATTAATAATAAAGAGACCCAAGCCTGACTGAACATTAGACTCTGATTGAAAGGTACATGCCGTGAGAAGATGATAAGTCATGCAGGAAGGGAAATAGGGATGAATGAAAAGTTGGAACGGTCTCACAGACGTTCTATAGTAGTTAACCCAACCTCTTAGCTGTGAATGACGAGTATACTCGTCATGCGAGAAAAGTACTTACCATTCGTTATTTAAATATAAATAAATCGAAACAATAAAATGATTGATTTTCCAAAAGAAAACAAGTGCTATTTCCTCATACTTTAATTCAATTTTACAGCAGCTGCACATACTCTGTGTTTGACAACGTAGATACACACTTTTAAAAAGCGCCACCACAGCTAAGAGGTTAACACGTTGACCGCCACAGTAGAATCAGCCATTCCTATTCAGACACCACATAAATTGCTGTTTTGGAAAAAATATTTAAATATTCGGTCATTTGTATGCCTCTGTAGGGTAGCGTTGTGCTGCAAAATTCGCTTAGAATATCATAAAAATCGATAATTATTTAATTAAAGAAAATCAAACGCGCCGGTCACCGGTGACCCTCACGGCAGCAACGTATTAAAGGTTAAGAAGAAAAAAACCTGACGAACGCTGCTACGTCAATGCATCCTGTGTGACAACGCCGTGCACTCCGATCTGATTTACTCGACACTGAATGAAATCGGTGATCAGGACCCGCAGTCTCAAAGTACAGCGAAGACAAATTATCCTCGGCTCAAAAGGAACAATCAGAGAACAAATCGTGCAAGTAATGCGCGGTTGTTAAGTCGTACAGACGAATTCTCCGCGGATGCAAATCCTGGGAGCACGATTATCCGTTTGCAGGACCCGAGCGAGATAAGAGATAACGACCGTTGGCTTCTCGGCCTCTGTAGACGGGTTGTTATCATTTGCATAGACGCCACTCGGTCTACGGGATTTCTAGGGCTGCCGAAGGAGAGCCATTACCATTTCCAGGGTGTATTCATAGGCAAACCGTGGCCTCGTCTCTGGGGATCCCTTCGTTCTCTCTTCTCCCTCGTCATTCTGTTAAATTATACGTACGCGATTGAGGAATATTCTTTACTTATACACCGGGTGGGTCACGGAACGGGAACGATTTATACCTCGACTTTGCTTCGAGATAGAAAGAAGTTGTGGAGGAAAAAGTTGAATGGTGTAAGAATGTCTATTTTTCCATATACTCAGTTTTTTTATTAGTGCAACGATGCGCCTAAAAAATGCAAATGCATCGTGTCGGCCGTTTTCACTGTGGCGTTTAACTTGTTAATAAAAAAATGATCGTTAAAGTGATTGTTGAGACAGTGCAGATCCATGACAGATACTGTTTTTACACTCATTAAATTGAAGGGAATACTCAAACACGATAACAGGGTAGTTTTTTGTACTGCTTTTGGTCCCAACATATAGTCCTATAAATTTTACATTTAGTTTTGACTCTGTTTGAAAATGGCTAATTTTAGACTTGTACCGTCCTTCACCTCATCGATTCAAATGTAAGAGCTGAAAATTGCGTCACGAAGGATTTATTCCACTCTCGAAATTACCATGTCGAAGCTAACCGAGACTTTTTAACTGAACCGATCCGAAACCGGTAGCTATGTAGGTTACATGGAGTCAACATCGGAGGATATTTCGGTTCGAATCGATTCCTTCTTGCCAAGCTGCCTCCAACCTCCGTTGATTTAATTAGTCCACCGATTTTCCGGTTAAATCGATCGTTCGTAAACGCCGACGTAAAAACGTCTTCCCTGGAGTTACTCCAATTTCCACTAATTCGCCGGGGATCGTTTAATCCGGACGCTCGGTCGAATCGGAATGTCTGCTCTCGAAAATCCTGTTTCCATCGTGAACCAACGAACCGCTGACCCGATGACACCGAAGAATTCCGTGTGTGCGACGCTCTAATTCATTCTGGCAGACGAGGATCTTATATCAACGAGATCACGTGCCATTGGAACTGTGGCATTTGGATGGTACTGGTTCGAAAGGAATCGAAGAGACAAAGACGAAAATTGATATTGATATAATGATTGTTTACTGAACCTTAACGGTATGCATACAAGGATTTGAAAAAGTATGATTGTACAGGGTGGACCACGAAGCGTGATCAGCTTAGACTATTCTGCTGTTAACGGTTCGATCGGAAGTTTTTTTAGCTAAAATAACATGGTTCGAGGAGAGCTTTAAGATGATTGTACCAAACTTTTTGTCAACCCTTTCTTTCCAGAGTTATGAAGGTCACCTTCAGTTTTTTATAGGTAAACCTATAATTTTTTTACACTCATCTTTTAGGAGATACTGAAACGAATTCGGCAAGCATCGTTAGAAATATTTTTTTCTGAATCTAACAAGACTGAAGAAAACACCTAGTTGGAAGAATTTTGCAAGCCGCACTGTTCTACGCTTTCCAGAGCTGTTGATAGATGAGTATCAGTCATTATCGACTTGATCTCTCGCGTACTTTTTGTAAAATTTCGTTCTGTACCTTGGAACACATTTCAATTGTAGATGCATGCTTAACCACCAACGCAGACGTGATAAAAAGAACTAAGCAGTCATTTCTTAACCGTTTCCGCGAGTGTATTGCTGCTAGTGGACTCCATTTTGAGCATCGGTTCAATTAAGGTATTATTTTAACGTTTCTTTGGTTTAGGTACAGAAGAAATACTTTTGATGGTGCCTGCAGAATTCGTCACAGTATCTCCTGAAAAAATGGCTGTAGAAAAATTGTAGGTTTACCTATGAAAAACTAAAGGTGCCCTTGATAACTCTGGAAAGAAAGAGTTGACAAAAAATTTGGTACAATCATCTTTAAGCTCTCCTTGAACCATGTTATTTTAGCTAAAAGAACTTCCGATCGAACCGTTAACAACAGAATAATCTAAGCTGACCACGCTTCGTGGTCCACCCTGTATAATAGATATTCCAGGGGCTTTCATAGCTCCGCTCGCCATTCACGCTTAACACTAACATATATTCCTTTAAACGAAGTAATATTAGATTTAGGGACATTGTTTGCATACCTATTTTTACTGACACCCGTCGATATGACGGTGTAATATTACATTGCTCCGACGTACTCGAAGATAACGGGTGTTGAGCTGGAAAGGTATCTCCGCTGCGTTATTATTCTTGGTATCTGCTTTCTAAGGACCTCACAACGTGACTCAATAGATTCTGTAGCGATTGTAAATTTTACTGGAGTAATTGATGCGTGAACAATGCATGTTTATTACAATCAACTATGAAATTAGTCAATCCGTCAATTTGATGGGTTTTCGGAAAAATAGATATACTATGTACAGACCTGTGAAGTCAGAGGGCTGTGGGGGAAATGAATTTGGGTATGTATTCATACCATTACCTTAATAATTGTCAGCATAAATTGCTAAGAAATAATACTATGGCTTGTCTATTTTTTTTTTTCGAGATTCGAAATCCGTCAAATTGACGGGTTCAGTATATCTAGTGTTAAGTATCAAAGTGAACTCATAATTGTTACACGATTTAACAAATTTTCTGAATAAAAATGAAAACGGGACACCCGGTATGTGTCGCGATTACAGGAGATCATTGTCTGTGAAACGTGAACAGGGTGTTTCGTGTGTTCCGCGCGTTAATTGAAGTATGCAAAGTAGCCGGCGAAAACGGTAGCTGAAAACGGATAAAATGAAAAACACGCGAGTCGCTAAATTGTGCATCCAGCCCGAACGTGTTAAAGTACCTGTTAACTCTGCTGACTTCCACGGAAGCTGGAACGCGAGTTTTCGGCGAAAATCCTTGCTCTCCGCGTCCTCCTGCAAACATGTGCCCGTCGAACGGGGAGACTCGAAGTATACCGTTATAATGTACATATATAATATTAATATTTGCACGATTCAGCGGCGAGTTTCCCACAGATTCGCGAGTGTATTAAATTCCAGTGATATCGGCTGGTGGAAAGTTTCGAGGTTATTAAAATCGATGGAAAAACGGTCGAAAGGAACGCGTTCGGGCGAACGAATTTTCTTTCGTCGCTCCGGGCGAGAATTTTGCGTGTCGGTCCGGTTGAAACAACTATAAACTCGTATAGATTCAAAATTGAATTTTCTAGAAGGTATGGCGGAATAATAAAGCTACCTCAGTTAAATGTTCGACGATCGTTTAAATGGAATGGTACAGGATACGCGAGGAAAATTTGATAAATTATCAACGATCTTGCAAGGGGTATCACCCACTCGACACACGCTAATTTTTATGGAATTTTGATGTGATATAGAAGTCGAAAAAATATTCGACACATATTTTTTTATATTGGAAAAAAAACAGCCTTCGAAGTTGGGGTCAAAAAACATATATAACGGAATATTTGAAAAACAATTGGTCTTAGAAAAAAGTTTAAATATACGGTCTGCCTATTTTTTAATGATGTATTCAGCTATATAACGAATTTTTTGAAAAAGTAGGTCGTTTATGAAATATATTAAAAATTAACAGAGCAGCGATACTCTTTGGCCCGCTTGGTACCGCTGCGGAAGAGAAAAATTTGTACTGCAAATATTATTATGTTATAATTGGACTGCTGATGTTTATGCAAATACACATTTTAAAACTTGAAAATTATTTATTTTAATGTAGTCACTGAAATGAAACTGATAAAACTATATTTTCCGCTTTAAATGTTACAAAATATACTTTTTATTTTAATTACTGCGGAGAACGTACATTTTTTACGAATTTCAATACGTTAAATTGCAGAAAGATCTGCAGTCTGGTTATAATATATTTTAGGGATTTTACGTGAACAGGAGAGTTGCACTTTTTTAAATAATAATAAAATTTAATGATAGAGCTTAATACACTCTCTATACAGTGTACGATCTGTCGCTAGATTTCCTTCTCACAGTGAAAGTATAAATGAAACCTAATAAAAGAATGCTACATTTTACAGACGTTTCTAGATAAGAAATGGTCCAATCAACAGGATAAATTTCATGAGGATTAGTAGTCATTTATTCGAGAAGTAGAAAGCTCCGTCACTAGTCAGACACACGAAAATCCTTTCTTATAGACATACAGGGTGACTCAAGTTTTCCAAGTTATGCCAGTGTATTCTAGGAGAAGAAATAAATAAGAAAATGATGTGTAAATGCCTCCAAATATTGGTTTAAAAAGTTATAACAAAAATATGCAATGTACATTATTATGGGTTAATTCGTCTTTATTAGTATTTAAGTACAAAAGGGTGACGTTTTCAGATATCAAATGGTTCAGCAAACTGGTTAAATTACATGAGAATTGGTATTGATTCAATAGAGAAGTAGAACATATCAATACTAGTCAGACACGCGAAAATATCTTCTCATAGATATGCAGGATGACTCAGGTTTTCTAAACTATGCCAGCTGGTACTACCAGTGGAAATATACAAGCGAATATTGGGTAAATGCTTATGAATGTTCTGTCAACAAATTATACAGTTATACTTTGTGTAATACAAACAAATACAACTGCAAGTTATAGCGTCTTTAATTACTAATATTAGTTACTTTCTCATGAAATATTTCATCGTGACTCTATACCTTATTCTTTTTTTTATTGAAACATTTGGAACCTCAGATCAGATTCATTTCAACTATGCATAGATATATTCACTATATACCTTAAATTGTTAACTTACAGTTTGTTAAAAAGGTGTAAACGCATGAGCAGGCAATAATATTTGGAAATCTCCACCCTTAGATTTCAATATTTCTTGTTACCTTGTACTTCAAGAAACGAAACCTTAACAACACTGTGCCTTGCCCTTTGAGGGTTTAAAAATGTATCTTCTATCTTCCTTAACCCTTGGACACTTAAGGGAGCGCCAGAAAATGTCCACAGAATTCGAAATCTTGGTGTTTTAAAGAGGAATTTGTGTAGGATGCCAATAGTCTGCTTCTATGTCAGAAAGGTATTGTATTTAACGATTGCAGACAAACATCTTTGATATTTTATTTTTTCAATAAAAAGTACCGATATATAATGTTACTCTACTATATAAATAAACATACTTCGAACAGAAAAGATAAAATTTCTCACACAAAATGGCCCTCTCTTAAGCTGACCTTAAACCTTCTAAAACCTTAAGCGCCCTAGGGTTAATTTACAAACTGTGGATTGCATACGTACGTAAACATGCTGTATTGCATAAACATCCGCAGTCTACTCATCAGCTACTGTTTTTACAATATCCAATGCACCATAGAAATATCCCAAACAACCTTCAGAATTATTGAACATAAAAATTCTATCGAACGCAACCACTTAGAGTCCACCATTTTATATTCCTCTCCGTAATACACATAATGAACGAACACATTCTCTCCGACACCGTTGCAAACAATTCCTGGCCAAAATGGCTGGAAAAGTTTCTCGATACCCGAGACAGCATCGAACCAGCATCGCAAGGGACCGTGTGTTTGCAAAAGGGAGGTCTTCGCGTGGATTCTATTGAATTCCATTGTTTAGAAGCGGTGTTTTTGTATCTTTTTACGGGAGTGTCGTCGGAGTGAACGAGACGGGACCGAAAACGGGCTGACTCGTTGTTTGCCGAGCTTCTCGGGCAAGAGGAGTGGGCGATAAAGGTAAAAAGCTCGGAAAAATGGCGGAAGCCGTTGGTTCCTGGACGTTTCGCGTCGGAACGTGTAACGAGACGGTCGTTCGAATTTTCCGAACGAAACGCGGCTCGATCGGTCGTGATATCCAATTTTCAGACCCGGAACTTTCTGCATACGTGCTCCCGCTCGCCGACCGGTTGCCACCGCGTGACAGTCCGACGATAGTTGAACGCGATTAATTATCGATAATCCCCTCGTTTCGCCGGAATACGTAACGCGCGTTCCAATTAAAACCGGGACGTTGACTGGGCTCGGACGATTTTGAAATTTCCCACATTAACGAACATGTTCCGACTTCGCCTGCCTCGGTTCGGGGTGACTTCGACATGTTTCTTGCGATTCATGGAAATTATAGCGGCGAGAAGAAATATTTGCAGAATCTGTTCAGCCCTTTAACCCTTTGCACTCGTGTGGCGTCTCCCGGTCGCCACAATATTCACGTTTCGAATTTCTTACTTCAACCAAACACCTAAAAATTAGGTTCAATTTCATGTATTCTTCGGTGCATATTTTATATAAATACTCAGATACAGAAACAACTGCGCTGAAAATAAAAGAAATCTTCCTGTTAAGATTCCTTACAGTTGTATTTGTAGCTTGTGTATGTCAGATGAAAAAGATTTCGAGTGCAAAGGGTTAAGTCACTGAATTACGTTATCGTTATCTTTTTACTGTAATTTTTACTCTAGATGTGTGAAAACTGTTCAAATAACACATATTCTGAATATAAATATTTCTTACAGTATTTTTTTTTCTGTTTTTCTTATTATGGCTTGTAGAATCACCTCCTAAAATATTTACTAGCTAGAATTGTTGTCAGGGTATATGTTGAGTGTTATATTCGTCAACAGAGTATGCAATATTCTGTAAATTCCACCCTTTTCAACATTGAATGCATACTAGATTTATTTTAATCATATGCAATTTGATAGTGACATTTTCCGGCCTAAATAATTGTTTAAGTTTCCTCGGTTTCTGTAACCTCGATATCCTCAAGAATTTTCGAAGCTCCGTTCTATGAAATTCGAAAAATACCGTCCGCTCGCAAGCGTCATCCTGAACCGGATTACCAGCACTTTCCTGTTCCTCTCGGATCTCTCACATAGAAACCAGCTTTTCCTTTCCCACTTTCAGACCTACGAAAGTCGATTCTCCGTCAATCTTCCCGCTTTGTACTCAAATTTTCGAATCCTCTATCACCTCCGGATATCATGGAAAATTCCCCCGGCAACAACCGCGGTATTTCGTGCTTCGAAATTGAATTTCTCCGCAAGGAGATGTCAGTGAATTAATAACAATCAGAGGTGCAGAGATAGATTCTTCAGACAGATACAGAGCGTGGTCGATGAAGTTTCATTCCAAATAAATTTTTGGTATTCAATTTATTGTCACTTCTGCCTCTCAACATTATCAGGGGCCAGCTTTGCAAACAGAAAAATTGATATTTTCTATTATTTGGTTTCAATATTAATATTTGAAATACTGGCTTGAAAATACTGATTACAGCTAAAATTGGCTTAAACAAGTATTGCATAGTTCGAAAGAGACCAGAAATTGTTTTCTGTTAAAGAATCACAATTTTAGACACACCCTGTATATTGAATTAATCAACCTATTTTTGTATAATTACCTAACAAACTAACCGTAGAAATGTTCCAAAATCCATCACGTTATAAAATAAAGTAAAAATCCTAAAAATGTATATAAATTCAAGAGATTATAAAACATAGTTAAAAATCTTATAAACATCGTACAAATTCAACAAGTTATATATATTATAAGTTATTGCCAAAATCCAAAATGTCATGATGTACAGTTGAAACTTCATAAATATTAAAAAAATTCGACAAATTATAAAACATAGTAAAAACCGTATAAACACAATAAATATCCAACAGTTTACAATTTTCAATAAATTCTAAAAATCCAACAATATCATCTACCCAAACTTTTAACCCGAAAAACGTACAAACTTTCCAAAAACCCACCAACATCATAATAATTCACAAATTACGTCCGCCAGAGTGCTCCTTAACTATAAAATCGCCGCCGTTGCTATCCGTCGTGTTAACGAAACCCTATCGAATGAAACACAAAGCACGATCGAGATAGCGTTGACAAAAGGGTCCTCGAAATAAATAGCGACGTACGAGGGAGAAAGGGAGACAAGTGTCGTGACGACGGAAGAGCAAAAAGAGAAAGGGGAGAAAAAATGGTCGAGTAGGGGAATAGCTCCGGGCAATCCGTAAAACTTGGCAGAGGGATAAGAACAAATTTATTTAGGAAGCAGGGGCTGCTCCGGTAAACTTTCATTCCGCCCTCTTTAAGCAAACGTATCCTCCGTCTGTTCCAGAGAGATCCCCGTTTTTCTGCTTCCACAGGCTGCGCGTTCGTCTGGCCACGACCCCTCGAGATTAAATTTCGGCGAAAAAGTTGATCGACCGAGAGACTTTGTCCCATTCGCGTCGACCCCCTAAATACCCCGTTCTTTCGTCGTCTCGACGTCTCTGCGACAAATCTCGTCGGATCTGAGGACCGGAAATGCAAATGTTGCGTCCTGTAGGATTTATTCAAGTGTAAACCCGATATAAGTGGGCCGTGAATTGTGGGGATAGCAGATCTGGAGTATGGAGAGCAGGGTGACTTATCAGCGACACTCGGGTTAAACTACAGGGTGTCCGCCGTAAACGTGGCGTCCATTATTTCCTAACGTATTGGAGATGCAAAAAAATTGTTTATATAAAGATTGTATGGTACAAGGGGGTACATTTGTTAAGGAAGACGAACTTTTTTTTACATTATTACTTTCCGAGATATGACGGTCAAGTTCGTTTTTTTAAATGGAACTACATATTTTTCTTCGGGCCATTTAATAGCGCTTTTCAAGACGAATTCATTGTCCCTTAAAATAATAATATAAAAAAAGTTCGTCTTCGTTCAAAATGTGCCCCCTTGTACCATGCAATTTTCATATAAACAATTTCTTTGTATCTCCAATACGTTAGGCAATAATGGACTGTCCACGTTTACGGGGGACACCCTGTATACGTACACTCCCGTCCATAAGTCACCGGACACGTACAGAGGGAGAGGTTCTTAGGTGTCAGCTTCCGATTCCTTTGATTTTCGGAGATGTTTTAGAGAACCGAGAAATAACAAATGCGTGTTCTTTTATTTCGGCCCGTTTGCATATTTAGGGGGTGAAACCACTCCTCAAAGTTCAAAAGAAGAGGTACACAAGTTATAACACTGTGTTGAGTAAAACTTGATATGAATTTAATTTGCGTCAAAACTTGCTGCGTGGATGATGTTCTTGTCGTCAGTCACCCTTATCAGGGGTAAACTATCCCTAATCGTTTGAATACGCATTTAAGAGATTTGAAACGTGTAGAAAAATTCAAAAAATTCTTAAGAAACCTTATACATCAATTATTTTATGGTGATAGAACACTGGCTTTATGACCTCCCATCGGTACTGAGGGGTGAACCACCCCTAATCAATCAGCTACGTCTGGCTTATAAGAAATTTAAAAGACGCTACTCTTCTCTATCTCTAGTATTTCTATCTCTGATAGAAGAAAAATTTCTTATAAACGCAATTTTCTTCCGTTCTTTCTTCAAGGGCATCCATGTTTCTCTACATGAATGCACATATTCTTTTCTACTGTATGTTGTGGCTAACATGAATACGCATTTAGACACGCATAATAGTGTGACTGTAAAATGATGGACTCTTGGATTCTAAAATTTTAAATCAAATATAAAAGTTTCTTTCATCGAGATCCCTGGTTTCAACGATATTGAAAGTCAGTTCGAGTATGTCACACTCCCGCATTCCTGAAGACTATAAACGGATTCCCTTCGCGCTTTACTGCACCCTAAAAACTGACCTAAAACTTCCCTAAAGTACACTATTTATGAAAGGTGACGTTCAAATAGCGGAAGTCTCTCCTTCGGGCCAGCCACATCACTCTTAAACTCCTTTATCTCATTTTTTAATGGGGAAATTCGACGTTTTATACTGCTCGAACCACTAAAACAGAGCTCAAATGAAATTTCATCACCGCGTATCCTGTCCGGTGAAATTAATTTCGAAAAATCGGCTGCACGTTCGAAAGTCTCGAAAATGAAATATTTGATTCGATTCCCGATGCGAAGCGCGTGCAAAAATGTTTGTGTACGCAGACACTTTTAAAGTCAGGCGCGCAGCGTTATTTCGAAATTGTGTTCCTCGAAACAGATAGCTGACGTGGAAACGGTTTTCCATTTATCAAGTCGTTCCACAAGTGATGCCGTTCCTTGTTTTATAAAACATGCATTTGGTCAATTTAGTCAGCCATTGTATGTAAAAGACTAGGCTGACCAATGGCGCTGCAATGTCCGTTTCTTTAAATGTGAGGAACAATTTACCCCTTGCCTTAACATCTTTTTAATAACTACATGCTCCACATTTATTATTCAATTTAATTCAGTTTATTTTTGCATATGGATATAATTTAATTTTCTGGCGATTGTTGGTATAGATAATGGTCGAACGAAAAACGACATGTTTCAGTTTTTCAATTAAACATTTTAATAAAATGGAAAATTGTGTTTGCACATACCTGTAGTTTATTATAAAACATTGTAAGAGATTGAAATTCAGTAGGTTACCATGATGAACCAGACACGTTATTTCTCTGGTTATCACATAAGTTATATCATCCGCTACCTTATAAAGCATATACTCGTATTAAATCAGAGATGGCCATCCGGAGCAATGCTTGGCTTCAGCATACCCCCACTCTGCGTCCATTCCCCTCATTAATAAGAAAGTTGAGGTGTAATCTCTAGATGCAACTGGTGTCATATACAAAAAAATAATAAATCTTATTATGTCACTGTCTCTTGAGAAGCCGTAGATACTGACAGTTACCGAAGTTTTCGACGTCATACCTAAATCACACCTTACGCGAGGGGAATGAACGCAGAGTGGGGATAGGCTGGAGCCAGCCCATTGCTCCGGATGGCCATCTCTGGGTTAAAACAATAGAAATTCGTTGAAGATGGAAACAAAGAAGTGTCAAAGTACCTGATAAAGCTCCTCAAAATTAAAATTCAGTGGCTTGATAATTAAAAATAACTGCAGTCGTTAATTTGTTTACGTTTCATCGAGTCAAATTTAAAAGCGACATTGCTTATTGAGTGAGCTGATATTTCATCGGCGCGTTAACGCGGAGAAATTAAAAGGTGACGTGGATGAAGGTCGATCGGACTCGTAAGAAGTTGCCGTAATAAGTTAGCCGGTGTCGGCATAAAATGGCGGGTCCATCAATCGTCGAGGGCGTCGTAAGGAAACCGCTAGATAAGAGTTAGGGGGTGCACGGTGTCTAAATAATTCGCGAAGACGCTCGGTGGAGCAACCAGGGCGATGGTTTCACCGTAAAATTCCAGGGCGTGGGGAATTGCTGGGATAAACCACCGGGCTGAATCGCAATAACCGGCGATTGCGTTCGAAAAGCTAATAAATCCGCGAGCGTTTATCCGAACTTTGCGATCCTGCGCCGATGATTCGTCTCGTGGCGAAATATTTCGAAGCCTAGGGCGCATCCGGGTTGTCGAAGCATAATTTGACGCTATGACTGCGTTTAGATAATAATGGGAACGTTTCAGAGGATTATTTTGGAAAAATAGACATTGGAGACCGTTCAGTGTTACACTAAAATATTCTGTTTTTGTTTTAGATATTTTCTGGCTTTGTTGGGTATTGTTGAACGTCTCCTTTATTATTTATGTTCAGCACTCTTTAGGTTATTGTAATTATAATTTTTAATGTCTTCATTACACTAAACACACATTTATAGAACTATTTAGAGAGTAACGAAAAAGAAAGACGGACACGAATATATTGAGTCGGTGTAAAGATTCCTTCGCTTCTTTTTTTAGATTCAAAAGTAAGTAATCATTTTTGCGTACCATCTTATGTAATTATTTAATCAGTACTGATAAAGGTACCTCCAAATTCAGGTAAACGAATTAATGAAAAAACGCCACCAATTCTACGTATGCGGAAAACGAAATTACTTTCGCACCAACTCAATAAATATACAGAACGTATAATTTCAAAATGTTGCCTCTTGCAAATTTCCAAACACAAGCTGTGCATTGCAGTCTGCTAAACCAAAAATAAAAACTTGTCTTGGGTCTGTGTTTGAAAATGTGTAAAAATGTATTAACTAGTTTCATCCACAACACATAGGAACGTCTCATTTCTACAGAATAAATAAACAAATAACGGTTCTTATATAGAATCCATGGGTATAAACAACATAGAGCAAAATTATGTCGTCCCATAAATAAGGTCGTTTTTAAATGTACCTTCAGGCTCTATTGATTCAACAATTGTACTCATTTTTAATTATTGATAGATTGAAAATTAATTTCGATATCCTTATTCCACTAATTTAACCGTTTATCTCGATTTTCAACAAATTTCTATAATTTTAATTCATTTGAAGTTTCTTGCAACTTGTTAATACAATTAAATGGTTTCTCAATTAAAAAATTTTAAGCCACCTGAATTGGCAGAAGCTGACACATACGTACAACAAGTTTTCAGTATGATAATGTTACTCAACTACCAACAAGACATTTTTTTACCAAAAATTGCCTCTACTTTACGAAATTGTTAGCTAGAGGTCTTTGCTGCGATGGTCCAAATTTTTCTTGAAAAATTCAAGACAATATACATCTCTGACATTCAATCACGTGCACTTAAGTCATGACGCTCAGTTGTTCATCTTTTTCTCGACCCTACAATCGACTTACAATTATACTCCTTAACTTAAACAACTGTGATGAAAGTTTCACAGTAATTTCAATCCGCCTGTGTAACGTTACATGTCCAGTTTCGTTATTGCAGCAACTGTTCGCGGAACGTCTAACTTCTCTCGCCACGATCCTGTTGAGCATTTAACAGATTTAGAAAGCAAGCTCTCTGCTTCAGGGAAAAAGAAGAAGAAAAGCTACGGAGGTTTTAACTCAATGGGCGAAGTCAATTAAAAATGCAACGCTGGTTACAGAAGCTTTCAGACAAGTTCAGAGTTTGTAAAGCATTCGATAGGGGACGTGAGGATTTTTCTGAAAGCACACAGTATTCTGTAAATCAGTCAATCTTTCCCTGAGTTAGCAGCAACCGTTGACTCAATACTCAATAGTTGCTATCGTAATCAGTGAACAGTATTGATACATGTGTCACGTGTTCACTCCGAATGAATGACATTTTTTTGGAAATTATTATAAAAGTCCTCACGAAAAATTAGAGAAATAATAGAAGACAATATAACCTTGTTTATTACAGAAATTATTTTATGAAATAAAGATTGGGTTGCTCGGAAAGTTCGTAGCGTCTGCTATAGTTAGACTTCGCTCCATATTTGTTGGAACTGGAAAGAAACTTCTCAATATAAACATTTTTCGCACAATTAGACGTTTATTTCAGACGAATATTGTTTACAATTGCGTAAATTAAATGTAGCAATTAACAGAAACGTCGATCGCGTATAATTGGTCAGCTGATCAATTAAAAAATGGGTGGAAGGTGCTACAGATGGCATGGAGTTGATATAGAGTGTCCCTGTTGATATTGCCATGGTGCTTTTGAATTTTAAACGTTTCCCTGCATTTTCTTGGGAAATAACCTTACTAGATAGATTTTGCTCTGTCCTTTATTTGCTCTTCAATGATCTTGAATGACTTGTAATGATAGCTTGCTGAAATAAAAGCATGCGATAAAAAAATACAGCATTCCATTTATAAAAGTAGAGATGAGCTTAAAATTTTCTCTGCGCCTCCACCCTCGTAAAAAATATTTGCATCACAACCTGTCGCCCTCCATGCCATGAAAATTTTGCATACATTTTTTCATATTGTTACAAACAACGGAAATATTTCAGCTGGACAAAGTTATTGCCCCATCCTGTATAAGTATTATTTATATTGCGACAATTCATTTATGTATAAAAGATAGACCACCCCGTTTGTAACAATAAAAAAAAAACGAACTAAAATATTGCAGACTTGACAAATATCCATACCTATACACGTGTGTACACATTTCACACGTTCTGACCTAAAACGGTCAAGTCCATGAACCCACCCTCCGAGTGTCTGCTATACACTCCGTTACACCCTGTGCGCTTTACTTCAGAATCGACAGATTCGATAACCGTTGGACGCCAGCTTCTAATTATAACCCGAAGGGAGGGTGCAAAAACTGCGGGACAGCGAATCGAGAACGCGTCGATTTAAATCTAAAGTTGTCGTTATGCGAACGCGTTAGGGGACAATCGGACGGCATTGTCTCGCCGGGGCGCTCCCGATTAACTTCGAAACGAAATGGAAACGCAGGAAATTTTCAAGCGTCCCCGTTACTCGCGCGTTAAACGGGGAACCGGGTCACGTCCGCGAATACGTGGCCCTGGAGGGAAACTTTTCAGGGTGTAAGGGACGGGGAACCGTCCGGCGAATCCGAAACGCGCCCTGTTGCTTCATCGAGAATTCACGCGATCGATCGACTCACCCGTATCGCTCGACGTTGCGAATTCGTTTGGACGTGAATCAACGAGGGCCATAAACGCCGTGTCATTTGTATCGATACCCGTTTCGTCGAGTTTCGTGTTGTCAAAATTGTAACGGAGAAATCGAGTTTCGATCATGGCGGAGGTCTGTTCAGAATGGAGCTATTACTTACGAGATACCCGGGTAAACAACAATTACCCGGGTACCCGGAAATCTCATGAAATACTCGGGTACGTAAGACAGTTGAGACTGATTACCTATTACTCATCGACCGGTTGGGCACCCGGATATTCGGTATGTTTTATCCGAGTACTCTACTCATAAAATAGCTCGGATCTCTACAATGTAATTTATGATTTACTACGAAATATTAATAAACACAATTCCTTTGCCTACGTGACTCATCTCAAAGCGGCTCTAACACATTAAGTTGTGGTAGAGATAGTACGACCGTCTTACAAACGCGAGTACTACGGGAGTGCCCAGGCATATATCCTGCGATCAGGATCGGCGCTCAACATAATTATTATGAATTGTTTCACTGTTTTATTATTTGACACAAAAATATAAATTACCCGAAATATTATAAACATACGGGTAACACAAGTAGAGTATTCGGGTGAATCATACCGGATATTTTTCTGACTGTGAGTACCCGGGTACCAGGGTACCCGACGGTCGGGTAGGACTCGGGTAATTTCCTTTATCTTGAGATAGACACGGGTACCTTGCTACTCGGATAACCGGAGTACTCAGGTACTCAGTAGTTGCCCTAGTTCAGAATGTTTGACTGTGTGACGGAGGACAAGATGTTCATGCTTTGAATTTTTTCAATAATGGCAGTTTCTGACGGAGCGCACAGGATCCAGGAAGTAAATTCACTTAGTGGATGATGCATAAACGTTATTTATTTAATTAAGTTAGAATAGAAAATATGCATGAGGAAGGACACGTGGCACAGCCATTACACACGCACAGAGATACTTCATTAGAACAGTAAGAAGAAAAGAAACAGCGCCATCCGACGTTCTCACAAAAGAAGTAGAAACTATGTTCGAATTACTAGAGACAATAAGTTACATTTCTAACAGTTTCAGAATCCGGAGTGTTTTATACAAAATAAGGTACGTGAACCATAGGCAGGCAAATTCAAGGGCGCTGCGAAGCGATCAGATTCTCTTATCGAATATTGTAAACAATTTAATTTATAACACCGACAGACTGAATATCGATGGGGCGACAGTCACTCACGAGTCTTCGTGCGCCCCATAAAAAGGCTATTTTGATTAAAATAAACAATAATTTCGTGTACTAATATATTTAATAACAGATGAGGTAATATTAACTAATTTATAACAAAATGTATTATTCTGTAGGGATATTTGAACAAATAATAAAAGAAACGAATTATGTATCTCGCAAAAGTGTTCGTGCAGTCTTATTTTTTGAGATTATGGGTTACATTAATATTTTGTCGGACCTCGTTTGGCCTTTGAAACAGCTTTTAATCTTCTTGGCACAGAATGTACGTACTTCACTTTTCTTAGTGTACGATTACTTTTGTGAGATGCATAATTCATTTTCTTCTTATCTATTCAAATTTTTCTGTAGAATAATACTGTTATTATAAAATAGTTATTATTACCTCGTACGTTAATCCATAAATAAGATATCGCACGAAGTTATTGTATATTTTATTCAAAATGCCCTTTTTATGGGGCGTACGAAGACTTTCGTGAGCGACTGTATATCCGCACGCGAGCAACGAGAAGGCTGTCATGGTTTATTCAAGCAAATGTTTCAGTGATAGTTGTTTACATAATCGGGATTCTACTGTGCTTTTGATATATAGTGTACATTTTTGAAAATATTATCTTCTCGATAGTTCTGAAGATTGCAGTGCGACATTTTTGCGATATAGTATATGAAATTCTTGGAAAACATGGGAAATGTTTGGACGGTGGAAAAAGGCGGTGCACAGTTCGCAAGAGCAACGACGACGTTAGTGATATACCTCTGCATTTCTACGCGCGATAACGCGAACCCCGTGTCACGCACGATCTGAATTATTTATGGCAGCAATTCGTTCTGCCCTGTGTCAAACCTGAATCGGTGGCTGTCGATGCACGAAAATGTGACCTGAGCGAATGTATCGAAGAGGAAAATGAGATAACCTCTGACTCTGCCACTGGAAAATTATTAGATTTATGTATTAATAATTATTTCATTTCTGCCACTGGAAAATTGTGCGATTTACGTATTAATAATTATTTAATAATTAACATTTGAGAAAGACGGTCTTGAGAAGACGTTCTGGGATTTATTGTGAGAGACACGTGAAATGCCTGGAGTACCGTCCTTAAGTTAATGACATTATTCATCGTTATAATACTTGATTACGATACTCATTATTATGATACTTACTTAGGATACTTATTCTTATGAGACGTACGATACTCATACTGGTGATAGTTACTTACGAGAGTAATTGTTATGGTACTCATTTAAGACACTTATTCTTACGATACTTCCTTACGATACTCATCGTTATGCAATTTTCTTACAATGTAGTTCCTTACCATATGCACTGCGATACTTATTTACAATGCTGGCCTATGATACTCTTCCGATACTAATTTATAATGCACACTTTTGGTTCTTCTCTTTACAATACTGACTTACAATACACACTTATAATACTCCACATTGCGATACAGAATTACAATACACACTTATGATATTCCACCTTGCGATACTGACTTACAACACGCACTCATAATACTCCACGTTGCGATACAGAATTACAATACACACTTATGATACTCCACCTTGCGATACCGACTTACAATCCACACTTATGATACTCCACGTTGCGATACTGACTTATAATCTACAACTTTACGATACTTACTTATGATACTGACTCTTACGATATTTACGATACCGTTCCTGAGTTTGCTTATGACACTGATCCTTACGATACTTACGATCCTTTCAATGTTCACGGTCCTTACGATATTAACGATTCCTGCACTGCTTACAGTGTTTACGATACTTATGATTCTTACGTACTTGTTATCTTTACTTTCCTTCTGTTACTTGCAACCCTTGTTACACATACGATACTTACGATCTTTGCAATATTTACAATATGTACAATGCTGATGATCGTTATAATAAATCCGTTCGTTACGATACTTACGGTCGTCGCAATACTTAGAATCCTCATGTTATTTATGATCCTAACCGTACGTAGAATCCGTATGGCACTCACAACCATTGCGATACTTATAATGCTTATGATAGTGACGATTCATATGATACTTGCGACGCTTCGATTGTTATGATACTTAAGACCCTTACGATACATACGATGCTTACGATTTTTGTAATATTTACGGTGCACACTATACTTACAATAGGATTCTTATAATTAATGCATTCCTGACGATGCTTCCGATCCTTATGTTCTTAAGGTACCTACGACCCTTATGACACCCATCCTTTCGGTATTTACGACATTTAATTACGCTATGCATTTCTTCAATGTTTATGATCCTCATAAAATTCATCCTTTCGATATTTACGACACATATAGACGGTATATCCTGAAACACGTACATACATTTTATCCTACACGTTAAAAGTCAGAATGAAAACTGCCATGCTTCCTGCGACACAATATCCTCTTCGCAATATAAAGCAGAAAGGACATAAATATTTAAGTACACAGTTGTTCGCACCTTTATAACCTCTCATTATTACATATTATAATATTAACATTGCTTCATCTAATTAAATTTGGAGCACAGGTCACGGCTACAGCAGGCAACATATCAAAATAAACGATTAAAAAGTTGAAATTGAACCCGAGCATAAAATAGAAATTCCCATTAACCCCGAAGAGGTTGATTAACGAATCCAGTTCAAATAACATTTTTCCCCAAGCCGTTGAATTGTTTAATCCGGCCTGATCGCGGTGATCGAACGCGATTGAATTTCTCCATTTCCCCGGCTGTTTACTCGGCCATCGTGCCATTAATTAATCGACTCGCGGTCGAATAAAAATATCGTCCCCGGAGATTTTCTCCGCTCCCGACATTTGCATATTACACGGCCGTAACTTTATCGCGCTCGATACGAAAACTGGGACGAATGCACGCCCTGAGCCGACGAGGGTTTGAAAAATATTTGTCAAACGCCCGAAAGCAAACGTCTCGCGGAAAAAAACGGCTCTCCGCGCAGCGCGGAATCGAAATTCTCGTTTCGACGAAACGGACGTTCCGCTTCGCCTCGGTACGGCGATTTTTATTTCATTGGACGAATGTTTCGGATTCGCTTCGGAAAGTTCCCCGATTCGCGTGCAAATGCCACGCGTTTCGCACATAAATTTCAGGAGAACCGGTATTCCGCGGGCAGCGTTTCAATCATTCTTCAAAAAATACCCCACGTTCGTATCGTGGACGCAATTCGCGATAATTTCCCCTTGCTTCTGTCACCCGAAACTGGACACGCAATTTGGTTTTGCTTCATTGAATTCGTGATGTAATTGCTGTGACATAACGATACGAGAGTTTTGAGTGTTAGTATGTTATTAAATATTAATGAGCAGGACGCGCGGTGGAATGCTTTGGAAGAACGTGGCCCTGCCTTGAAGCGACGTCTGACTATAACGCAGCCTTTCTACTGCGCGACAATAAAATTTATTTGTACTACGATTCCTCAGATTTTATACTCGATATACTAAAAATATCATAAAAGAAAATTAAATTCATATTCTTAAAGTAAATATGTATACTAAAATCAGGGTGTACGATCATTGTTAAATATAATACGATAAATAAGAACAAAATTAAATTGCTACCGTTTTAGTAGTTTTCTAAAGTCACTTTGCATCATTGTGTAGGTGTTTTCATTACCGTACAATCGCGATACGAGAATATGTAGTATTAAAGCCGCTTTATGTATTAATTAATGGGACTTGACACGCAATAACCTACTTTTAAAGAACGTGGAGCAATGTCTGACTAAAACCTGGTCATTCTACTGCGAGCCAATAAAATTCATTCGTACGAGGATACTTCAGACTTTCTATTCGATATACTTAACACACATTAAAAGTAAATTGCTTTCAATCTTTTAAAGTACATTTTCAGACTACAACAGAGGTGCATGAAAGTTGGTAAACACAATAAACAAAGGCACATTTAATTACTCAGTGAAAGACGAAACATGTACTGTGAAAGTGTGAATAAAAGTATTATGCTCTCCAGACGAATAAAACAGCAGTAAAATGAATATTAAAAAATAAACTGTGATTATAAAAATTGTTTTAAAAAGGAAATTGCATTAGCTTTAATATAATGAGTATTATGTTTGTGCAAAACCTATGTTGTTTTTCTAAATAGCCCTAGTTACAAGCAAAGTAGTTAAAAATCTTGATTTGTTGGTAAGATACAGTATGATGCGGCATGAAACACAACCTATTTCGTCGTGAATTGTTCTTGTAATCGTACTGTTATAACTTCAATTGATTTATTGCACGGTGGTTTTAATTACCGTGCATTCACGATACAAAGTGCTGTTATTAAGAACAGTTTGAGCATTGTTTAATGAGATTTGTCATGCACTAGCCCAATTTAGAAGAGCTGCGAAGGATGGCTGGCTAAAACGCGACCATTCTACTGCGAGTCGATATAATTCATTCGTAACACGGTATTTCACACTTACATCTGATACTATGAAAATAAAATGAAAGATTAGTGATTTCATTTTCTCAAAGTACATTTTGATAACGAAACAAGGGTAGATATCCATTATTAATTACTTTTTTTTAATCTTCTGCATAAATGTAGTAAAAGAGTGTTTCGTTCTGATGTATAGTTTTTCTTTAAGCTTCAACCACTGACGTGAAGTCTGATAAACTCACAATCAGACGCAATGGATTAAAAATTACAAAAGCAACACGTTTTCATTTCTTTATAATTAATAAAGTCTTCTTTACCTAACTTATGATAAATATTTTCTAATCAAAATTCGTAATACACGTCATGTCTCATTTTTATATAATAATTACTGTCACATTAATTTCGCAAACATTGGATTGAGTCATAAATAACTTCCGATGTATAATAAATATGATTCTCCCCCAAAAAACAAATGGTTCAACAATTCAGTGAATTAATCTATACCAATATTAGAAGGTAATCATCTCTGAAACTTATATATGCTGCGGAAGCAGCAAAAAATATCTTTACCGCTAAATTAACTAATAGATTTAACAAATTAAATCGAAAGTTATTTATGATTCACTCCAATATTTAATAACACTACATTTCAATGGGAGTCTAACAGAGTCCGTGTCCGTACTTGTTAAGGATGAATAATATAAAGTGCCCTAAGTGTCTGCATTGTTTTCATTCACTTCCACTTACTTTTTAAATAAAGGACTGATATTCAAAAGTATTACAGTGTTCCACGGTTGACAGGAGGAGCATTCGGAATCGAACTTCCAGCCAACCGAGGTCGGGCAAGTTGTCATCGCCTTCTGGAGCTACGCTCATAAATATTGTGCTCGAGAAGACGATGACAACTTACCCTACACCGGCTGACTGGAAGTCCTCCGTCCAGAATGCTCTTGCAATCAACCGTGGAACACTGTAATGTTCAAAAACTAAATGTCAGTAGTTAAGGGCTAGTCCACCTCTGAAGTTGCACGTAAATTTCATCACTCTACTGACACGCACCCCCTGTAGGACCTGCTTTGAAGACATTGAATCGTCACTCGCCTCCTTAAACCCGATCCATCACTTCAATTTTTCTCACTAAAAAGAAAACCTGCCGGTTAAACGAAAATGCTTCCACGCAAAGACTCTCCTATTACCCTGAAAAACGGCAGAGAAAAAACGCTGTAGGAAAAACGATTAGCAGAGCGGGGGTGGGAGGAGCTTTTCAACTTTGATCTGATCGACGAAGGGAAGAGGAAGCTCGACGAAATTGATCCATGGAAACGTGTTACGTAACGCGACGTGGCGTGTCGAGGAAAACGACGAAGGGTTATAATTTTTTACGTGATCGCCGTACCGTGGAGGGCGAAGGGTGAGAAAGAAAGGGAAAAAAAGCCTAACGGCGGTGTTTTAACCCTCGTACGTGAACCATTGACCTCGACCAAGATGAAAATCCTGTAAAACGTTGCGCCTTTGACGTACCGTGACGTTTGACCGAGTGATTAATCGAATTTTCGGAGCCCCGTGCCGGCTGTTTCTCGTTCTTCGTGGATTTTCCGGTTTCTACGCTGAAACAACGTGTATAACTACGTTTCAACGACACGATACACAAATATTTTAAACTCTTAAGGAATGATGCTTACTTACGGTAATTGTGATACTTACCGTGTTCACGCCTGCAATATTTTTATTTACGATACGGACTTACGATATTCGGTCTCACGATACTGATTTATGACATTCATTCTCACGATACTGACTTATGAGATACATTCTCACGATACTGACTTATGACATTCATTCTCACGATACTGACTTATGAGATTAATTCTTACGATACTGACTTATGAGATTAATTCTCACGATAATGACTTATGACATTCATTCTCACGATACTGACTTATGAGATTAATTCTTACGATACTGACTTATGAGATTAATTTTCACGATAATGACTTATGACATTCATTCTCACGATACTGACTTATGACATTCATTCTCACAATACTGACTTATTAGATTAATTCTCACGATACTGACTTACGATACCCGTCTGTATGATACTTGGAATACTTACTTACGATGTCTATTTTTACGTATACACATTGCAATACTTGCTGACGATACTCATGTTTACACTTACCAATGACATCCATGCTTACGACACTTAACAACGATATTCATGTTTGTGATGCTTACTTACGATATTTTTTCACACGATACGTAAAGTACTTACTCACAGTATTCATCCTTGAGATACTCACAACGTTAATGTTGATGATACTAACTTACGATATTCATTCACGCGATACTCATGATACTCACTTACGATTTCCATCATTATCGTACTTACTTACGATTTCCATCATTACCATACTTACTTACGATTTCCATCATTACGATACTTACTTATAATTCTTACACCACTTACGATACCTGCAACTTTTATGATTCTTAGGATTCTGATCGTACTTACAATTCTTTTGACACTATTCTGATGGTGCTTACAATTTACACGATACTTACGATCCTCGCGATATTCGTTCTCCCGATTTCACGGGATATGAAATTTCTGGTATTCATCGACAGATTGTCGTCGGAAGAGTATCATATGATGCAGGTAATTCCGTTTGTAATAATAAATGGAATGATTAATGCTTAAGTAAACAAGTATTCCACCTGTACGATTTTCTTCTACTCCTAACGAAAACGAATAATAATATTAGGAATACTAATAACGTGAAAAACTGCTTTGAAACGCAACAGCTAGAGGAATATTGCAGCATTCGTGTTAAAAATGTCGTCAGAATGATCGTTCAGCGACCCGTACAAGAGATTGCAAATGGACCAAAGAAACTTTATAGAACAAGCGACTTTTTTTTCACCGGCAGGCACGTTCCTCTTCTGCGCCTTTCGTTTACGATTCCACCTTTTTTTTCAACCGAGAGTGGACGCTTTGTACACGGATATCTTTTTATTGCCCCTTCTTCCACCCCAGACACAGCGTACAGTCTGTCGCAAGACGTTGCTATAACTTCTAAGATGCTTATCATTGAATCGTGGAGAAAATTATTAACATAATACAGGGTGTCCCTAAAGTAATCATCTGTTTTGATGCAACAGGGGAGAATCTAAGTAATTGTTATACTGGAACAACACATATTTATAATTTTGCAATTGCTTCCCATATTTCTTCTGTTGGAAGGAGTATCATCTTCCTCGCTTTAATGATCATGAACATTTATACTTGTGCATACATTATGTTCTGAATTCAAACTTGTATAAAGATGCTCCAACCAGATGGCAGTTCAACACTTTGACTGCCATGTCATCCATGTATGGATGACTCTTAAATTCACTTCTTATTTATCTGACGACCGGTAGTATTAGCTAAAATATATAAAAACTTTTAACAGAACCCGTAAAAGCTATAAAGAATTACTGATATAATTAATTAGGGGCATAACTTGAGACTAGTTTTCTGTTGCATCAGAGTCTAAAAAGTTGTGTCGTTTTTAGCCTGTGCAGCGTAGCAGTCAACGTGTTAAAGGAAAACAGAACACACACACACAGAGACGTACACGCGACACACAAAAGTGCTCCAAACACATTTGATCAAAATAAATATTTTTTTAACTCTCTGCGCGTGGATGTTCGTGAAGGTGTTGCAAATGAACAACAACGTGCAACGTTAAAATGTAAAATTGAACGGATCACAATAGGCTGTCATGAATTATTCGAACCGCTTTCGGAAGCCATCCGGTCGGCCACAACTCGGCTAATTATTGAAATTATCGGAAGCGATGTTTGGACGCGGTGTCGATAATCGCCTCTCCAGATAAAACGGAATTATTCAAATATGTCGGCGGGCGAGCGTTAATTGTCCCATTTGTGTAAATGGTAGAAATATATTTGTTCACCCCAATCGCACGACATTTGAACCGATAATATGAATTTTTTCACTTGATTTATGTAAACCATTCAGGAATTATTACGGTAGATCGTGCATTGTTCGAACGTTAATTATGATAAACGATTATTCCAACTGTTTCCAATGTTATAACAAACAGTGAACGCAAATGCAGTTTTCGGAATTATGAAATGTTAAAAGTTTGTGATATTCAGAAATGAAGAAAGTGGTATTATAAATTTTATGTGATGTGAGATGTTTAGAAATATTCAGTGATTTAAGTGATACCACATTATGAGCAGCTCGATATCATTTAAATATTTTGATATTTCTAATAGCTTCAAAGATAGTCGCGATGATCGATTTAAATTGGACACCCTGTGTAGAGGATAGAATCTGATCGGTTGTAATTCTGAAATTGGACTTAACTCCACCAAGAATTTTTAAAATTGTTAGGACTAGAAAAACGAGAGAATGACGAGAAAAATTGAAACTGCCTTGTGTGGTAGCGCTTCTCGATTTCGCCAGCAGAGGGATCAGCGGCGCACGATTTTCCCGCAAGTCCCCGACCGTCCTATGATGCGAATATATAAGCCTTGGACCCGTCGAATCTATAGAAAATTATTAAAATTGCTTCTACTAAGTAAATGAGAGAATCACAAGAAAAATTAAAAGTATCTTGCAATTTTGAAGTGAAACTTAAATCGATGAAGAGTTGCTAAAGTTGTTGCTTCAATTTGGAAAACAATAGAACCGTGACGAAGGTTTAAATTATCTTGCAAGTTCAAAATTGAGCTCAAATCGATGAGGAATTATTAAAATTGCTTCGACTAAAAAAAAACCGACAGAATCACGAGAGCGATTGAAAGTATCTAGCAATTCTGAAATTGAGCTCAAATCGATGAATAATTATTTCTACTAGATAAGCGATAAAATCAGAAAAAAAGTAATTTCATAGTAATTCTAAATCTGGCATTAAATCGATCGAAAATTACCAAAATTGCCTCGACTCAATAAACGTTATAATAGAGTGGCGGAGACTCATGAGAGCAATCACGCGATCGATCAACATGTTTTACAATTCTAAAATTGAAATTAGATCGACCCAAAAGTAATAAAATTACCGAACGAAGCACGCGAGCTGTTTCGAAAAACGGCGTCGTAATTGTTTAAAAATTCAGCAGAATTATCGTTACGCAGGTGTGACGTCAGTCAAAATTTTAATCCTCCAGAGATCGATATTTCCAAATTCGAACGAATTAACGCGGAAACATTATTGGAATGTCGCTTTTGACATTTTCCCCGTTTCTGTCGCTATCTCGTAAATGAAACAGAATGAACCCAATTTTCCAAAAAAATTCGTTTCGAGCTTTTGGCGACAAACGTCGATACGTTCGCTCCTCGATCGCATAACGTACATTCTGTAACACAGGAGCGTGTACCCTGTAGCTACAAAAAACAGAGTCTAAAGCCTAGTCCACATCTGTATAAAAATATTTACATCAAATGTTTACAAACATTTGGCCCCGTACAGAAACAAAAAGAAAACAAATGTATACAGAAAGCTTTAAAACTCGACCATACATGTTTCTTTGTGTTAAAAACATACGTTTTCCGTCCTGAATGAAAAACAGAAAGCACTAGGGCATTTGTATAAACGTTTTTGAACGAATGTTTGCAAAGAGTTTTCACACAGTTTTTCTACATTTGATTCAGTATTTGCGGGCAAAAGTATGTAGGTGTGGACTAGGCTTAATGTAAAAAATGTTTACATAGTTAGAATCTATATTTGAAATACTGTTACGTTCTTACTTAATAATGAATCCAATGTTCTCCATGGGAGATTATAGCTTGACAGCATCTCGGTACATTTTCCACCAAATTTTCGGCATACAAAGCAAATAATGGTCGCCGTATCTTTCGAATATGTTGTTTTAATTAAATTATTATTAGTGACGAGTACTGTTTCTAGACTATGCTTTCTATACGAAAAGCCTGGTGTATAAGCGGAAATAGGGACAGCCCATAAGGGTGCACATATAGGGTTGGATTAATCTGCGTGTGTTTAGCGCTTTGTGCGTGTTCACAGAATATTCAAAACAGTGTTGACCACCAGAGCTGCGGCCTTTCCCCACTGTAGGGACATTCCCCTCCTTTCAGTTCGCTCCTCGTCGCCCCTCGGTTCATCCTCGTCACAGATCACAGCCTATATGAGGGGAATCGACCTAGAGTGGGGGAAGGCCGCAGCTCTGGTGGTCATCACTGATTTAAATGCACAGAAAATGCTTAAATTATACCAAAGGAACCTCACACATCTACCAATAAGTGGTTTACAAAAAATAATGATGAATGGATACTTCCAACACATTGGTTACATTTTTTTATTTTTTTTAGACTAACTTACAATGTCGAACGCTCGTATATATAAAAGTTGATTTTACATCGAAAGGATCGAGTCTAAGGCCTATGTTGATTAGACATTCTTTAGTACACTCGGGAAGTACTATAGGCCTCTAAAGTCTTGGCACCCTTTTCTTATCATCCTGTTTAGAATACTAATAATTTTGATTGGGTCTTTGTATTTCACCTTCCAAAAATATCAAAGCAAATTCACATTACTTATGGAACGATCTAATAGTTCCAAACCATGTAAACATCTTGCACATTAGGATGTTATTTTTGCCAAATAGGGCATATAGGTTCTTGCGTTCAGTCTGTGCAACCAATGGAACCTTCCAGGCACCTATTTCGAGTTGAAATTTTCAGCAGATGAATTTTCGTTTAATCAATCGCGTCCTGGTTCGTTAACGAGAATCGGTGAAAAATAGAATGGAGGTGCATTACGTTGAATGTTTCTTCCCGTTGAACGTTGCAGCAGGGAAATTCAATCGAAACAATTAAAAACTAATGAAGTAACGGGTCTCGAGTGCAGTTGTTTTTCATTTTCTGACGACCGAGTAACCTCGATGGCTGAAATGCAATCTTCGATTACACGTGTCAAGAAGGGAACGGAATAACGAACACTTTGGTTCTTGCTTATTTCAACAGACTCTGTTCTGGAAAGTATGAATCGTTCGAACTGCGATGTGTACAGGGTGTTCTATAATTGTTTATCAATAATTGGTCATTTTTTAAAATGGATGATATTGACGTTGGGTCTATCTGACATGAACATTTCCAATGGTTCATACTGTTTAACTTTTTATTTAATGTAAGGAATAATATACAGTTTTTCAGTTTTAATTTAGTAAATACAATAATACACATACTTTTTAATTTTTCAATTAGTACACAAAATAGTATACACATTTTTTAAGTTTGAATTTAAACTATGCCATAATATAGGTATTTTTTAATTTATAATTTATTACACAATACAATAGTATACCCCCTTACAATTTTATTTTATTTTCAATTGAATATACAGAATACTGTACACACTTTTAACTTATATTTTAACATATATATAATACTACAGTCACTCTTCAATTTTTAAGTTTTAATACATTATACAGTACAAAGTACAGATTTTTGAAATTTTTAAGATAACATGTGCAGAAGTATGCAGAATTTATAATTCTAAATTTAATGTACGCTACAGTGCATACAATTTTTAATTTTTATTTAGTATTTTTATACAGTCTCAAATATTACCTTAATTTTAAGAAAAAAGAAGAGACTGTCAGGTAAATTTACAATGAGTTCGAGCAGACGTGGAACATGATTCTTCTTAGGCACGCGCGTTCGCGTGCCGTTTCGCATAAAAATCTGTCACGTCGAATCTAACGAGATCGCATATTGCGAGTTTGTCCACGGCGTTCCGGATATCCTGTATATGTACCTGGATATCACGTCCATCGAAAGAAATCATGTCACGTGCCGTATTACTATTTCGTCCCTTACACAATCTCGATCGATCGACGATCTCGAAGAACTATGATTCCTTCGGTACGCGTTGCAAACAATTGGATTCGCTGACCAAAGAGGAGCAGAAAAGATTCGATGAAAATTAATTATATAATAACAACAATACCATGTTATTACTGTTGACGATCGCATTAGCGATATCAAACGCTGTCATAAAATTTATAGCCAGCCTAAAACCGAAAAACTGCGCGATAATTCGAAAATTTCATTACAGCAGAGTTCATTGCCTTGGTCATCTGAACACCAGTCACCCTATTTGAGTTACAAAGTAAAATTATTATTACTGGCACCGTATACTTAATTTGGTAACACTGTGTATATATTCTAAAATAAAATGATCACTTGCATGCGAAATATAGTTAGAACGTGAGTCATTCTGTTACTTACTACAATTCAGATAATTGAGGTTGTGGCGGTACTTCCCTCACTCGCCAGCAGAGGGATCATCAGCTCACGTCTTTCTCGCAAGTCCTCGATCGTCCTACGATTCCTATATGCAGAGTGAGGCATGTAAACAATGAATATTATCAAAAATATTGCTGATATGAGAAAATGTTGTCAGGAAAAATTGAAGTATTTTGGGGGGCACACTTTTCGGCGTAATTTAATTGTTTGTACGTGAAGATGTCAAGGATGTTTCAAAGACATTATCTCTTTTTTAAATAGAACTACGTACACCAAAACGAATTCAAGAATCATAGTCACTCAAGGTCAATCAAGCTCACCAGTAATAGTATACTTAAATCATTTCTTTAAAATTCACCCGATTTCAGTAAAATACACAGCTAATTTGGGGACACCCTGTAAAGTAAACACAAATTGATATCATTTAGCGTTGGCAGACTACAGCTGAGACACGTTTGGCTCTACGTTTTCATTTCCCCATAGTCACATTTTTAAGATTCGCTTAATTTCAGTAAAATACGCAGTTAATTTTCAAACACTCTGTATAATACTTAGAAATTTATTCCGAAGCATAACCAAGAAAAGGAACTGAAACACGAAAGAAGGAGGGCAAAACAAATCTTTCGTTTAGTTAGTAATATTAAAACAATTTTTATGTAATCTTTTAGCTATATCTCATGCAGCTGAACGAAATTTTATAATCAAACCAAAAACTACACTTCTCCTCCTAAGAAATAATAAAAAAGTATCGTACTGAGAGTACACAATGTTTAGTTTAATAAAAGTCTGTTGTCGGTTCAATTTTTAATTATTTCATCCACCGGATCAAACAATCGAGCTTCGAGTGACGGATACTCGAGCCGATGGTTCTCGTTCATCGATATTATACATTCACGGAGATAAATCTGCGATGAAGTGGAGTGGTTCGACGTTAATCGACTTTAAATCGACGCCATCGTTCAAAACATTCGTTTCCGTGGCGCGATAGAACGAAAACACTGCGCCCTTTTCGTATTTCTCGCGTTCTCCTCGCGCGAGCGTTTTAACGCGATAAACGCGTTCGTTCGGTTCCGCAAGCGATGTCGATTTTCCCAGCGATTCGAGGGCTCGAAATAAATTGCTTCGCCACCTGTCGCGAGTTTTCCAAAATCGAGCTGTACATCGTGTAACGGTTCGATAAACGGATATCGACGTTACGAGCTCGCAAAGCCGGATAAAAGACTCATATTTCGGTCTATTTTCGACCGGAAAACCGCTTTTCACTATTTTTTCGAGTGGCTTATTTGTGTGGCACGGGGCGCTTCAGGGGGATTTTCTGTTGATAAATTATGTGTCCGCTTGGAATCGTTTTTTCGTATTTAAATGTTCAATAACTTGGGGGATAAATTTATTGAAACTGGAAAAAATTGATTCTATTTCTCTGTTTGGTAATATTTATTGCATATTAATTCATGGATATTTCATAAAAAAAAGATAACGAAGAATCGAAGAAAATTGGAAAAGTGGTAATGCTCCTTATATCTTTGCCGACGATGTGTAATAAGAATCGTTGAAAACAATTATTAACAAACAACCGCTGCGTTCGTTATTATCTGTGCAACAAAGTTCAGTCTATATTAACCCTTAATTACTGACGCCCAGTTTCTGGACACTAATATGGACACAGAGTTTGGCAGACTCCCATTAAAACATACTGTTGTTCAACATTTATAAAATTAATATGACAGTAATTGTTACATAGAAAGAAGACATCACGTGTATTACAAATTTGTATTAAAAAATGTTTCACAGTTACGTAAAGAAGTCGTTAAACATTACAAAGAAATGAAAATGTGTATCAGACTGAATGACTGTGTGTCTGTCAGACTCTGTTTAAACTGTTTAAATTACTAACGCCTTGTTAGATGGTAACCATGTATAAAAATTCACGAATGCAGTATACGTGTATATGAATAAATCTGCAGAGTTTCGTAAAGGTGACTGTAAACATAGTATAATTGATGATGTGCTTCACGATGATAATCTGATGCAAATATTGCTGTACAGCGGGTCCTCTTTAATTATCTGACATCGCCATTCGCGATATAAAGCAGAAAATGTTAATGAATATTATGGAGAGAATACAATATTTGCATAATGTATTACTTCATGAATGCGATATCGTACATGTGACTGTATCATTCATTAGCTGCATTTGTTACACAGTACAATGTAATGGAACAGCTTTTGTTACACCATAGGAACATACTTTGATGCATTAAAAACTCATTTGTCATTTGTGCATAGTTGTAGCACTTGAATTAATGGAATTATAAATTAAACCGGAGCGGGTTCGAAAGAGCAAACATGTGTTTGAGCAGTCAGAAGGTGAACGGCTGATCATTAAATTCTGTATAAATTGAGAAAATAAAAGTGGTTAGAAATTAAGGTCACCAATTGGAACTTTGTGATCGTGCAATAATAAAAAAAAAGTGTTTCTTTACCTCCACTATTTCAGAAATGTATGCGAAACATTAGAAAGTGGAATAGTAACTTTTTTCGTATATTTTGAAGAGGAAAAAGTGAAATATGAAAATATTTATTAGTCAATGGCTAAGCTGTTGCAGAATGAGTTATGCAAAATGAATATAAATTCAAACTCTATCCGCTTTCATCAATAATATTACTAACATTTATTAATACTAATTTTATGAATAATATTTTAACAAATATTCATCATTTTTCTGTGATTCTGTTACATTTTATTCGGTATATTTATTATGCTATGTATAAATCAAATAAATAATGATTCAATCTCATTGTATCACCTACATATGGGTAACATGGCCGGCTAAGTATTAATTTTAATCAATTACATTTGTTTTATAAACAATAATATCCATTACAAAATTCATGAGTCTCTGAGAAAAATAATATATACACACATGGTCATTGGACCATATAACGTTTGTAATATCTATATCAACAATATTCGAATTGAAAAAGGAAAATTATTTATGTACGTGTATCCCCGAGGAGATTTATCTCAGGGCAATCAGGTTCTCTGTAAACTTCAGCGAGCCATTTCGCATAATAAATTCACGCAAAATGAAATAAATTTATTTTTCTCTGTTAAAAACCATTTCCCCAATCCTTGGCACAGATAAATGAAACAGTATTTTATTTAACATGCCCTCTGGATGAATTAACAATTAATCCTTCGTGAAACGATTATCTCGCAGCTTCGTCTGTTACAACTTTCGTTTCGTTTCGTTTCGTTTCTCTGACAACTTCATTATCCTGAATGTAAAACAGAACAACAAATAAAAAGGTATTTGTTAGAGCAGCATCGAAAGGACAAAATATATTCGGACCGCGTGCAATTCATATTACAGTGACGTCAAGTGCAAAGCAGATTATCCAGTTTCCCGTCGTTGTTTCCCCGTGAAACAGAGATTGACTCGGGAAAATCGCGGGCAACTTCGAAGCTCCGCTGGAATTGCAAATAAAAGCCGGACACGATTCAAAAACGTGAAACGAGTGACGAATATACGGGTTCTCGTATGGAATGGTCGGTTGAATCGATTGTCCTCGGTTTCGGACAAAAGCAGATTCTCTGAAAAACAAAAAAAATATAGGTTAGAAATTTTTTAGGATTTTAGAAAATTAAAAATATTCCATGAAGTTCTGAAAATATTGTATTATGAAGTTGTAAAGTATTTCGTTCAGACCGCACGGCCTTACAATTTTTATTTGCTTAGCATATTACTATTGCAGGCAAACACATAAAGTGTCTCACTACAGGTGGTAAATATTTTGAAGGGTAATTCTACAGGTTAAAATAAGTCGATAATCAAGAGTAACGAAATTGCGATGGAGGCTTCATTTGTTATTTATCGATGTTTAAAAATTGGGCTCCGGAGCGCCTGTAACACGGCAACCGGACGCGCATACGGCGGGTCAGCGGAGGTCAACGCATATCGGGTTGCCGTGCACAGGCGCTCAAGATCCCAATTTTTAAACATCGATAATTAATAAATGAAGCCTCCACCGCAATTTCGTCATTCTTGATTTTCGACTTATTTTGGCTTGTAGAATCGCTCTCTAAAATATTCACCACCTGTAATGAAATACCTTGTAGAGTAAGCCAGTCAAGGAGGTATTGCATCGAGAGGTTTGGGGTGAGAATCCTGAATTCTGCGGTGGAAGGGTTGTTGATCGCTGAGTCCCTCGGAGAATTCCTAAAATTTGGGAAATTCCCAGGCCCATCTGCTTTCCAAGAATCAAACACGTTACACTGATCCGTGTAACAATGTACCATTTCTTTTTCTCTTATTGATAATACACAGTTATAAAATATTCTATGCATAGCATGAATAAACGGTTCAATGAAAAGACGCGATAATTTCGTCCAAAGCGCCAAACAAACGACACCGAGTCGCGAGATATCTCGTCCAAAGAGTCGAATGGTCACAAATCAGTTCACAAGGTATCTCATCTGAAGAGTCGAAGGGGTTAAGCGTTGAATAAATGTACAGGTTACCCTGATCGATCTCGGCAATAACGAAAAACCAATGATGATTTCAGCTGGAGGCGTGCGGCCGACTTCTGTGCTGCGTGCAGAGGCTCTGCAGAAGCGGAAACGCGGTTGAAGAGACCGAGCAACGGATCAATCGAGGTAGAAGGGGTGCACAGGCGGGCCCCGAGCTGGAGGGGCCCACAGGCTCGGAGGATGGGATCCTCCCTATACCGGTCAGCCCGAGTCCTGCCTCCACGTCCTCGCAGGAGGATGCATGCAAGCCACCACCGAGAAACTGCTACCGCCTCGTCATGCTTGGTAGCGCGAGGGTTGGCAAGACTGCCATTGTAGCACGGTAATTGTTCTGTCTTTAGCGTCGGTCGAATCATCGCTAGATTGCGGATGTTCATGCAATTGTAACACATCGGTATATGCAAAATATATGCGATTTTCATTGATGAGTCATTTGTTTCGCAGCGAGATGGATATACGCGAAAAATGCATGAGCATGTGTGACTTGGAACACCAAAAAGAAACACGAGAAAGCTATTAATAATTCGTTTGTCAATTGTTTTATGGTCTGATTCTGAACGTGGTGTCCAGTCAGTCAATTGTGCATGAAATTGGTATGCGAGAAATCTGCACAGAGATGCAATTGATGCGTTGAAACGATTTTCAAAAAAGGAACATGTGTCCTACAAATAATTTTACAAAGCCAAATACGAGTATGAAACAATTTTAGAAACAACTGATGGCCTTGAAACAGTGTTAAAAACCAAAGTGTAAAAATTGTCCTTGAAACAATTGTGCAAAGCAACAAACAACCCTGATACAATCTTAAAAAGTATTAAGTGATCTTAAAATATAAAACAATTCCATATTAATAAGACAATTGCAATCATGACAGCGTTTTGTATATCAATTTGAGAAGGTCAATGAGAGACCTTGACACAATCTTGAAAAGCAACAGATGTTCTTGAAATAGTCTTGAGAAGCAACAAATATCCTTGAAATAATTTTGAGAAGTAAGAAAGTGTTCTTGGAACAGCTTAATAAAAATCGTAATAAAATTATTTAATAAAAGGTTATAGAGATAATAATATGTAGGAGCTATTTCGAGACACTCTGTATCCTAGAATTGCGCTAACTCTTCAGTGACTGTGTTGATATAGACCGACAGCTAAATGGAAACATCTTGGATACTTTCATGCTTACAAATGTATGAAAGTAGTTCACTCATAATAGTTACACTATATCATCGAGAAACTACGATGGTGCAAAACGAAGGTCCCTAAAGGTCATTTCGATATTTCAAAAATTATATTTTTTCAATCAAATATTATTGAATTATAATTTCAGTGACTAACTTTCACAGAGGAATATTGAAATTAATTTCCTTTCGAAGGTAAACTAAGCTGTTTACCATCAAACGAATTTATCATGAAAATGGATTTAAGTTTCTGAAACATTTATACAGATTGCTCTTGTTTCGACGTTTAATAGAAGTTTCAGTTTTCTCATTAAACTTTTATAATATTTTCTGATGAAAAAAGGTTGCTGCCAGCAGTAAATTTTGCAAATTATATACAATTTTCAGTGTCCTCGGATCTGCAGGTGAATCGATACAATTTTATATAATAGTTTAATTATTACAGACATTATATTATTACAATAATTTAACTCGGTGTCTGTCAGGTTGGTTATCACGTAACACAATAAAATTAAATTGCATGCTGTTTGTTATGTTGCAGATACCTCTGCATTTACTTTTAAACCAAACGCATTTTACACGCTTGATACATGTATTTTCCTACACTACTAAATGCTGTTTTGTTGATGTTTGTGCAAATATACATTTTTGGAGTTTAATGTTTTTCATTGTTGTGCAGTTATAGGAATGAAACTTTGACAGAACCGTATTTTATTCTGTAAATGTTAAACAAAACTACTTTTTATGTTCTGCCAGATTTAGGGGGGCGTCTTTCAGACATTTGGGTATGTTAAATTTCATAAACATACGCAGTCTAGTTATTTGTGTTCGAAGAGTACACGAAATATAGAATAGCTAAACAACCCAACCTAATATTTCTAGGTACAAAATTTCACCTAACAAACGTCGGATTAAATATACCAACATGAATCAAAAATTAAAAACAAAATTGACGGAGCTCAGCGTAAAAATCAGCTCAAACCATATGTTAAATAACACTTTCCTTGATGAAAAAAAATTTTTCGAGAACATTCACAGGGCTATTCACCCTTTCACGAGTAATTATATTACATCATGTCGAAGCTGGCATCCGTAAACTTCCGTAAAATCTGAGAGGCGCATAAAAGTTCGTTCGACCAGCGCGTTAAAAATAAAACGTGAACACAAAACTTTTTTCCTGTAAAGGGCACATGCGTTTTCGGACCAACCGCGGCTCGCGGAATTTGAAAAACGTGCGACAAAAAAGCGCTTTGACGCGAGCGTGAAACGTACAAAATTTTCCCCGCAACAAAGTGGATGAATTTTTCAAAAAGCGTCCCCGGTTTTCCCTCCGGGGGCCGACAAAAAATGGCGCTGCAAGTTGTTGTGTACATCGATTTCAAGGTTCGCTGGCATCGGTGCCGCGGCGAGAGTGACGTAAATTTCCGGTGTTTCTGTGGCGAAAAATAAAGGCGGAACGCTGGCAGCGGTGAAAACAATTTCCAGGCGAAGTGTAGTTTGCGCCGGCTGACCGAGCTTTTACATCGTCCTTCGAACGTATCGCCGAAAGCTCTCCGTCGACGTGAGAACGAGACGAAGGAACGGTTGAAGGCTATTCCATCCTGCCGTCCGAGTTCGAAACAGGGTTCGACTCGTAATTGTCGAACGTAATACTACGGATGCACGCTTGATGAAAACCACCTGCTCCCGTTTCTTCAATTTTTCCTGGGAAACTTCATTGCAGCCTTCCATCGGACGATTGGGGTTGAATAAAGCTCCCTTCACATCGGTGCAACTGGCAGAGATAAAGGAATAGTTATTGCACACGCACACGCACATGAAGTAACTTTGGGATTGGATTTGTTTAAAATGGTGCCAGAAATATCACTAACTGAAAAATGACATGTAAAATATAATTTGATAATGCAAGGAAGTATATAGGGTGTTCATTTTAACCCTCCATTGAACGTTTGGGGTTGAGTAAAGCCGCCTTCACACCGGTGGTATTGGCAGAGATAAAGAAAGGTTATTGCACGCGCACACAAACACGAAATAACTGTCTGTAGGATTGGACTGATTCAGAGTGGTTCCAGAAATATAAAAAACTGACATGTAAAATAAAATTTGATAGTAGAAGGAAATATAAAGTTGTTCAAAAAATTACGGCCAATGTTCAGAAGCACGTGGTGCTCGTGGTTTGTTCCTGGTCTGAATAAACAGATCTATGGCGTTTCTCATATTTCTCGCTGGTAGTATCAAAAATAAACAATACATAAAATAATCTGAATTAAATTTCAGGTGAAGAATTTCACACGTTGAGAGCCACGTGTACCACCGGTGACCCACGCACCAATTTTAATTTCGTGAAATAACTGATTACCCCAACGTAATGTTGAGATACATTTATGTTACGATGCTAGTACAAAGTACAAAGTATATTATCAAATAAATATATATTGATATATTCAACGATACAGTTAACAAAAAGGTATTTTCTCATGTCTGACTAGTTGCTGGATGTTCTACTGCGGCGCGGAACGTGTTAAATAGTATTCCCCGTAGTCACGAAATTTCTCTAAAAATCCAGTTAAAAACCTCGCAAAACGTACCGAAGAATCGAAAAAGAGCACCGAAAATTCTGTTATCGTTGAATCAATTAATTATTCACGAAACACAGAGGAGGGGGTGCACGCGTGGACGTGGCGAAATCAGGCGTGCCGGCGAACTAGAGCAACAGGGTATAATGAAAATACCGTTATCGGTACAACGATTCATTTTCCGTTGAAGCAATAAATCGACATCCAATAAAGAGAAAAGAAAAACTTGCTGGATACATTGTTTAACACTCTGTCTGACCAGCGACTGACCCCTGCCGTTTACCCACTGCGAGGCAAGCCTAAATGTATCGGTCCGCTTCCGCCCCCAAAACCAGAAAGCTTTTAACCGGCAGATATTTTTAACCGAAGGGGGAGAAAATGGACAGGCACACGTCGACCGGCAACGTGTCACCGATTCGTCAGAATGTGCGGTTTCTGTCCATCGAATTTCCGCAAAAATCCAGTCGTTTTAATCAGTCGGCCTATTCGTCGTTTAAATAGACCTCGCTCTATCTGCACAACGAACGAATTTCTATTAACAATGAATAGGAAAGTTTAGAGTATTAATATTGGCTTGATTTGTACGTGGCTTCCCGTATTCCTGTACGGAATTTCATTCGAATTTATTTTCGGAGTAATTATTTTACAATGGGTACTAATGTTTCATATGTGATGTTATCAATGATAAACTGTTGTAATTTGATAGGAAGGTTATAGAGGTTCACCGTTAGGCATTGTTCCGTCATTTTTTGTGGCTTTGATAATGACTGTTTCTTGATCGTTATTTTCCTCGACTTCTGTTGTTGCTGTCTCATGAAAATTAAATGTAAATTCGGTGACAGACGCAACACTGGAAGTATTAACCCTAATGCGGTCTTCGGATCTTTTTGATAGATCACATTTTCATTTATTTAAAAAACTTTCGCAATAATGACATTATAATACATACGACTGGGTCTTTCTGTTTCCTTCCTCTTCTCATTATATTATAAAGTTGAAAATATGAGTTCCATACATTCAGGGCATTTTTATTTCAAAAACCTTGAGTGTATAGTTGAACGGAAGAACGCAGTAGTGTAGAGTTTCTTATTTTCCCCAAGCATTTGTGATTCTTTTGTTTCCAGGTCTTTGAAAATCAACGTAGAATATATTTGCTTGTCTTCAGTTATTTGTGAATTGAGGGGTTCATAACATAAACAACCCTTGTCAAAGTTTACGATGAGCTGCAGAACTTCATGATTTACACAATTGAATACAATTATCCTGCGACATAATTACACCTAACACCCACAGCAATTGTGTAATATGATGCATATTTTGTTAGATAAAATTGAGTTCCATTGAACAAAAATGGAAGAGGCTGGAGTATTTGTTTGCTCTCTTGACAAAAGATGAAAATTGACAAGGGTGGATTTTGTTTGAACCCTTCAATTGGGTTCATCAGGTCTTATTACTATGCAACAAAAATGTCGAGGGCCCTGAAAATTTGGAAATAAAAATATTCTGTATAAATCTTTCTGAATGAATCAACAAATACCTAAACTTTTTTCTGTAGTGTTCATATGAACAGAAATATCATCACATTGTCCCATCGATTTAATCAAACACCCCCCTCACCGTTTAAATAGACTCTGTGCTTTCTGCACAATGATCGGATTTCTATTATCGACGAATCGGCCAGTTTACGCTATTAATATTGGGCTGGGTTATACATACCTCTCTTCCGGGATTTCTGTATTGAATTTGATTCTAATTTATTTTCGGATTAATTACATTGCAATAGATATTAATGTGTTCCATACATGACGTTATCAATGATAAATTGTTATAGCCAGATATAAAGGTTATTGATGCTCTCCATTAGACATTGATCCGTCATTTTTCATAATTTGAACAGTAATGGTTTTTTAATCATTACTTTTCTGAATTTCTGTTGTTACTGTTTCGCGAAAATTGAATGAAAATACGATGGAGGATGCGACACGAAATGGTTTACAATTTTTGTTTCGCTCAAACTTTTGTAATTCTTTTCATTCACGGTCTTTTGAAGATAGAATTACATAACCAGTCGGTATATATCGTGTATATATCGTTTAATTACGTACCGCAACCTCAATATCATTATTAATTAATTTCCATAGTGAACATTGTAGCATAGTAATATACACTACCGCTCAAAAGTCATAGGACACTTACCTGTTTTGACAAACATTAATTACATAATGTAAATTATTTAAATTGTATACCTCTATTGCGGCCTGTATTTACGAATATACATATGTTCAATATTAGCTGAGTACTTGAAAATAAAATGGTTAATTGCTTAAATATTTTAAACAATGAGAAACATGTTTGAAGTATTGGAAACACGTTCCATGATGAAGAATGCGGGTGGAATTTTCTTCTTCATTCTTTCAAACAACGACAGCTGTCCAAAGTCTCAAGCATAGCTGTGGAATATTCTACGAGAAAAATGGAAAAATATTAATGAAGAATTTATAAAAAAACTAATTGCTGGGATGCCAAAATTAGTAGAATCCGAACTTAAAGGATACAGAGGATATGTAGACGAAAAGAAGCTACAATAAAATTATTATTAGTAATTTAGGTGTGGTTTTGGATAAATTATTGCACAGATTTATTATTATACACACAGCCAATTGAGTAAAATATAAAACCAGACAACCTACTTTTAAATATTTCATCGATTCCAATCATTTTTGTTAGGTCTTTATAAATTTCCAGTAGATGTCCTATGACTTATGAGCGAATATGTGCGTGCATGACCTCGGTGATCTAAAATATAGAAGAAAACAGTGCGTAGTTTTCCTCCAACGATTTCACGACACTTTCAGATCGTTCTCAAACCCGATAAGTGTCCTAATACTTATGGACGACAGTGTACCATTTGGATCAGTCCATCGCTAGCATCACGTATCGTTCGTCGGTTCATTAGCCGGCTCCCACAGGGGAACTAGTTAATGGACTCACGTCATGAGTTTCGCGTTCAATTTGTTGGTGATTTCATCAGGCATGCGGTCGTCTTATATTTTACAAACGCATCTAATTTTCGTGTGGAAGTTCAGCCGGCCGGCCGGCCACGCCGGCTTCAATCAAGCGAAAAACGCCCGCAAACCCGCTCGATGGAATACTAATTACGTTCACCGAACGCTCCTCCAGCGTGCACAGTTTTAGATAATTGCATCGCCTATAGGGCAGTTCATATTCTATTTGGTTGACAGTACCTTGGTATTCGAAGAAAGACGCGCGATCCTCGTCCTGGGAATAATTTCTAGGCGAGCAGTCGTAAAATAGTTCGGTCGTATTGTTTCATATGTTGACTGTATTAATGAAAAATGGCAATAATTTTAGAGTGTGATACAGAATGAATGTTACTGATAATCGTACCCCTTTTAATAGCAGATCTATTGATTATCAACGTGCACCTGTGTCATCGAAGCGATCAAAATGACACGTTATAGAAATAATACATAATTAAGGGGAACCGTGTTTATTTATGTATATTTTTCGTTAGCATTATTCAGCGTCAATTTAAAGTAAATATAATAATCGTCAGAAGTAAATTTTACATAGTAAAAATTGCAAACTGGTCCTTTTGACCCCTTTGGTAGTTCTAGTGTTAATTCACAATGATATTAATTTTGTACTGTTTCTATCTGATTCCATGAGATTTTATCATAAATTTCGAGTAACGCTACTGGTGATCAAATGTACAAAAACAATCATATAGTGCATTAAGAAATAAATTAGTTTTACTACATTTTGCCTTTCTTGGTACTTCTAGCGTTGATCCATAAGGATAGTAATTTTGTACTCTTTCTATCTGATTCCATGAGATGTTATCATAAATTTCGAGTAGCGTTACTGGTGATCAAATGTACAGGAACAATGATATAGTAGATGAAGAAAAAAACTTACTTTTACTGATAAAGAATTGAACATACGAAAAATTCCAAGAAAATTTTCCGTTTAACCTAATATATAGAAACAATTAAAATCGCCCGTGACCAATAGCGTTTCAATTTCATCTGCTCATGCGGATGTGACACGACAATCTTGTATCCATTTGTTTAATGCTTTGTCCTCAGATTCTTGTCGAACAAGTTCGAGGAGAGCTACACACCGACGATCGAGGACTTCCACCGGAAGTTGTACAGGATTAGAGGAGAGGTCCATCAGCTTGATCTTCTGGACACGAGCGGGAACCATCCATTTCCGGCCATGCGACGATTATCCTTCCTAACCGGTAAGTCTATCAGCTTAAACATACACTGGCAATCGCCATAAAGGCGATTCATCCGACTTATACCGCTGAAAGACACAAAAGCGATCGTCAGAAGGACTGCTCATCCGATTTGCACCGTTTACCTGAAGAGAACTACAAATGCGACCTCGCTTTTTTAACGAGCCACGGCTCAATCCTCGTGCAAAGTTCGTATAATTATTACTTTGGGATCGTTTGGATCAGTTAAACTCGAAGTTAAAATTAAGTAGAATTAGTTCATTAAATTTTCGGCTATCACTCGACTATAGTCGAAGGCTGCTTACCCGTTCACTATTGCATTGGATTCTCAAGTTGAAAAAATTATTACTCGGTTTTCAGCTGTTTTTTATCAGAACCTGCAGAAGAAACATATTATACTCAGAATAAGATCCAATTACCAGAATATGCAAATCTGCAAACCATTTTAGTGATTCCATTGACCTTTTCTCTGGATCGGATAAATCTTGTAGGACTTCCGCTTTGCATACAACGCTCTCGAAGTAACAGAATTAAGTCATTCTTGTGTACTATATACTATGCACGACAATATTGTGTGTTGTATTTTATTTCTGAAATCCACTGATTGTCAGAATTATAGAACGTTTCTGTTTTTGTATTTCTCACAACTAGTACGTAATGGGAGTATTTTCCCATATATATATTTAAATAAATAAATAAATCAGAATTAATTTTCCTTCTGCGTTTGAGAGTGGACAACAAGTGGTAAACTTGGCCAATTTATTTAAACATTGTCTAAAAACAATGGCAGAAATTGGTGAATTTTGGACCTCATAAACAACGAAAAATTTTTACAAGACACGTTTCTAAAGATTTTTAGGTGTCTGAACTGAATAATTATTTATTCATAATCTGATGGGAAAGTTACAAAAAATACGCGTAAACTTCGTAGTGTCGGCGTCTGTAAAACTCACCTAATTAATATATTTCGTCGTTATCTTCTTTGGCTGATGATCCACCAGTGAAAGAATTATTAAGGAAATTGACAAATAAGTTCATCGTAGCTGGTTGTCTATCGTGTCCAAAAAATTATAAAATTGTCGTTTCGTGGGACCAACAATCGATAACCCCTTTATTTTTTCAATGGTTTTACAGTGACATACAGTACGGTGACTTCAATATATTCTACTTATTTTTTAGATGATTTCGGTGTTACATTTTCTTCTCCAGTTTTACTGTATGTCAGAAGAAGTATCGTTCATATTTTGCCTATTGTTCCAATTAGGATTCACATCAGTCCATGCAATAAATGCATAAAGGGCAGAAATATTTAGTATTCGGCAAAATAATGTCATAGGTCAACGATGTAATCGTCGACGAGTATCGTGCGGTGTAGTAATGGGTTTAAACTTTCGACCGAGTCGTTGGCACAGTTACAGTAACTGATATTTTCTGCTCTCGAAGCTAGTCCATCAGAAAGTTGTCTACAGTCTTGCATGGTTAACGAAGTATAAAATTAATATTGTATTAGGTATGAATCAAAGGCAAATGAATGTATAAATTTAGAAGTCGGTCAGGTAGTATGAAGATAACACACAGACAGAAAACGTGTCCCAAAAATAATAATATTAACAATATCAGAAGTAGACAGTAACATTTCAATTAAATTAAATCATTTTCGTTTCTTTGTCTTCAACCCTATAAATACAACCCTAATTTATTACAACAGAAATTTTGACTTGCTCTGTATCACATTTTTATTACCATACCTTCTTCTTAGCAATAATAAATTTTTAATCTCACAAATATTATACGCTTCACATTTTATTAGTAGCCTGCGGATGTTTATGCAATTTAATATATCCAAATTGGTGCATGATGGATATTTAATAATTTAGCAAAACAAAAACTACATATTTTGACCACTTCAAGGATCAATTACAGTCTTCTTGAACTTTCATTTATTTAACTGCGTTAACATAGAAGATAAGGGAGTCTAAAAATGTATATTTGCATAAACATCCATATCAACATCTAATTATAAACAAAACTATTAGCCTCGACAGCGTGGGGCGCATGCATCCCACGCGGCGTCAACAGAAAATCATGAAAAATCATCCCAGCAGAGAACACTTTAAACAAACGAAAATATCGCATTCTCGCTTCCGTTTCCCAAATCGGATTAACATAGAAGATCGTCAGAGAGGCTGTTTGCCGATTCACGGCATCCCCTCGCAGAAACACGACAGTGCGTCGATGTATTATAAATTGCCCGGCAGGTTCACGACGAGGCGAACATCCACCGTAATACCGGGAGAGCAAGATGAACGAATGTTAAGCGCGTAGAAGCGCGGTTCTAGGTTAAAGACAAACATTTCTCGAGACGGGATCCAACGTTTGCATAGCCGAGTTGCTTAACGTACGGTGTCGTCGAAATGCCTCCCGCGAAAATGTTATCTCCGGTCGCGGAATAACCCGAAATAACACGAGCACTTGGGAACAAATGATCGAAATCTCCGTATGTACCTACCTCTCGCCTAGAATTAACCCTAAACGAGTAGCTGAGATTGGATTTGGGGGATTCGGGGGCTGTGTACGTTTTTAATCGATCTGTAGCGACCTACTGTACAGTAGCAATTGATACTGATCAAACGCGGTTGGATGACTGATGAGCAGACTGTGGATTTTTATGCAAATACACTGGATTCCACTTATTTGGGACACATCGAAACCAGCTGTAATAGGTTACAGTATCATTTCTCTTTACTCTAATTCATATTAATTACTGTTACAGCGTCGCGTATCATGCTCGTGTGATCTCACTTGAATCTATTAGAATGTAGAAAAATGGTCGACTTTATAGAGTTTTTGTGAATGCGACCAATCATTGGTCAGGGTTACTTGAAAAACCCCTGGACGCTTAGATCCTTCTCTAGCCAGTCCATGATGACTTTGGATTGCAAGAATTCGGAGTGCTGGGTCCGAGGGTTCTCCATCCGCTACTCTACGGTTTTAAGTGAAGAATCTGGTAATGTTTAAACTTCTCCGTAGTGCTAAAACAATTCCATGCGTATCAAAAGCTTTGTATAGCAATTTGCTGAATCCTTGAGACTTATTTCGTCTGCATTGCCCGTGACGATCGTGAAACAACTAGAAGTAGGGGGCAAATGATTTTCTAGCTGGAGGCGGAGAGATGGAATAGAACGCGTACACCTATGAGCGTTTCTTTCTGTTCGCGGGATTCTATGCTTGACGTATGAACGACAAGCGAATCGAGATGCTGATGGAGCAATCTTCATTTCGACCCGGGAAATGAGAGGGCGAGGGGAAATTCCGTGGAGAATGAACGACAGATAACGCGTAGGGGCGATAAGAACGACAGCCAGGCTACAGGGAAAATCAATCTGCGTTAAACGCAATGATACGTCTGACATGTTCGTTTAATAATAATTGCGCGTCTCTATTGCATCAATCTTGAATACAGGGTGTCTCAAAAGAAGCACCATCGATTGAAGTAGCGCATAAAATAGTAATTTTTATCAACAATAGTTCCAGACATTTTATTACGATTTTTTCACATAGAATTGAATGCTGTGAGATTTTTATATTTTAAATTGTTTTTTAAATGTTACTTCAAGGTCAGCTTGCTTCTTTAATGAAGTAGTATAGTTTCTTATTCGTATCTTGTTAAATAGAGAAGAAGCGAATTCAGCAAACTCCTATTATGTGACCTTGAGATGATTGAAGGCGAACCAGTTAAAAATTTTGAGGTTATCGTGTCCGATATGTTTGAAAAAGGGAATTGTTCAATTGTTTAACTGTAATACTGCAAGATAACATTATACGGAGATGTTGAATTTATCTTTTTCGTCTAACCAGATACTAAGAGAAAAGTATACCGTTTTAGTGGCAAGAAAAAAGTATAGCATTTCATTAGCAAGAAAAGAGATGGCCTTGAAATAACCTTTACAAACAATCTGAAAAATTTAATTTGTATACCGTTCAATTCTACATTAAAAATTAGAAAAGCTCTTCTGTACCATTATTCGATAGAACCTATAGTTTAGGCAGTATTTTGAGTGCCACTTATTTTGAGACATCCTGTATACAGGGTGTAACTTAATAGGTAGGGAACACATTAGGGTTGGTTTCAGCACTTAAGAACAATCAAATAAGATTGTATAAACACATATTCGAATTGACCTTGTTCAAATGTTGCACAGAGTTGTTTAAAATTTACAAAGATATTCAAGGTAATTTAGGCAAATGGGACATTAAATCTCTGTACATTAAGATTGAAATCATTTGAGAGTTTCTTATCATTACAAATTCATCTTGCTTTTAATTCGACGATCACAGTATTTGTCCCTTTGAATAAAACACGATGACTTTCAGACGTTTAGTTTGTATCTGACAAAAGAGAAGAGGGATGTTCAGGATAATCAGGCTGAAGAAGCCACCCTGTAGACGGAATCACGGGCCACATGTCATCGACGTGACATCGATTTTCGTGGCGGAGTGACATCGACATTCATCGACCTCGTGAATCACGTCCTCGTCGGGTAAACACGTTTCCGCATGCTGGCCGTGTATACACCTTCAATCCTGTCAGCTATTTCCCCCTTAACGCCGACACAACTTGTTGAGTATCCTTTCTTCGATCTCGCCTAACTCTCCGCAGAGTTTCGTGGAACTTCGAGCATGCTCGATCGACCCTCCGCCGTATCGAAACCTCTCCGAAACATCGGCTCCCGTTGAATCCCAACCTGTCGAGCATACTTTTCACAGCGGTTGCCTTCGAACATGAAAATTCAGGTTCTTCTTCTTCTTTGCATGTAACTCAGTATAGATGTACTGTTCTAGGTGGACCATGAACCTCGACGAATATAATTTTGGAAGATTAGGGTAAACGTACCAGTAATTGACACTGTAAGATTCATTTCCACTCTAATTATTATCACAGAGTTTTCTTTTCAGTGATCAATTTTGTAGGTGGATAATTCGATTCGACAGCTGTTTTTAAATTAATTCAATTCATTAGTATTGACAAATAATCCCATAATAAAGTTTTATTAAATATAAATTGAACTCTCCAAAGTGCACCAGTAGTTGACACATCAAATTTCTAAAGGCACCAGTAGCTGACAGGATCATGAACCAGTAATTGACAGCAGACAAAATAAAATAAAATGTTTATTTAAACACAAAAATAGAAGATTCAAGAAGTAGAAGAAATTGAAATTTCCACAGCTATGTGTAAAGTCTTCATTGCACGAAATACTTCATGAACAAATTTTTTTTATTCTTCCTCGTTTATTTGCAATTTGTTGTAATAACGATAACAAGGAGCAAATGTCGTATCTTGGGGAACAATTGTGAATAAATATTAGATATTGTGCCTGTTGGCTCAGGTCTTCTGTGGCATGTTTGACACGTTGAGAGCCACAGTGAAAACAGCCATACCTAGTCAGACACGGCATAATTTACTATTTTTCGTATAAATCGTAAAAAAAAAAAGATTTGAGTACTCAATCGTGTTCTTCTGTTCCTATATTATTGTTTCAGTATGAAGTGTGCTGAGAATTTTGTGACAATCAATAATTGTTTAATTAAATTAAATTTGAGGTACCGTTCATCAGTGTCCCCCGCGGCAGTCAATGTGTTAAACAATGACTATATTGCAGAGCATTAGAATCTATTTATTATATGTGACGGTTTGAATCGTTTGAGCCTGCGCGAGTCTTATGTTTCTTCAAATAGTCGCTTGGCAGGTATGTTAGGATAATGAAGTAATTCGTGTAAGTAGTTTCTTGCATGTTGGGAGACTTCCTGATCAAGCAAACGAATTTCAAGATATTTTCATAATATACATATCATTGGTTATAAATCATGACGCATCTGATGATACGAAGAATTTTTCATTGAAATTGTTCTAATATTGCAATATTTGAGGTAGATGCTGAACCCTCATGGAGAAATAAAATATAAAAGATCAATCCAACAGAATTAGCATTAGTACAAAGAGATAGAACGCTTTGTACATTCGAGCATTATAAGCAGTTACAGTTCTCGATTATGCGAGTCTCGTTTAACCGAGGTTGAAGCTGTTAAATAAATTTTTGGCCAAGTCCTAAATCAGCCTGAATATAATATGTACATATACAATATTACAGCATCAAAATGACAGTTTGATTATATGATTTGTGAATTCTGAATCCATCAGTATTATTCGAGTTTTTGATTATCAGACATAGGCTTGGTCCACATCACCTCGGATAATTGGTACCCTACTGTATATTACATCGCCAACTGTAAATCTCAGTGTTATGACACACTTAGGGTCCCATACATATTCATATACACACTCGAAAACACGAAACGCCCGACTCCATCTCATCATCTTAGACAACACAAACCTACACACGCGCACACACAAAGTCAAACGAGGTTTAACAGTCAAGTTAGGTAACAGTTTAGTACGCCTTAGGTTTCATAACCGTGACGGACCCTTAGGCAGATTTTATATTTAAGAAGGCACAACAAGATTAGTGCAGATCAGAGAGAAGGCGCAAACACTAGAGAAAGTTACACACCCGCAGACAAGTAGACGCTTATCTACACTCGAACACTGTAACCAATTATACTCTATCACAGGTTGCAAATCGCAGTGTTAGAACATTCTTACGCTTCTATACACTCATACGCACACTTGAAAATACAAAGTGTCTGACTCCATCGCATCTTAGATAACACGCCCTACACAGACACTATTGTAAGTCAAGCGAGGCTTAACAGTTATGTTGGGTAACTGTTTAGTGTGCCTTAGGTTTGATAACCGTGACGGACCCTCAGACAGATTTTATATTTAAGAAGGCACAATAATTAGTGCAGATCAGAGAGAAGACGCAAACACTAGAAGAAGTTACACACACGCAGACAAAGAGACAGAACTCACAGAACTACGCTTGAACGCTTTAACCAATTACACTGTATCACAAATTGTAAATCGCAGTGTTAGGACACTGACACTAGGATGGGGAACACCTCCTAGGGCACTAAGTCATACTTACACTCCTATACACTCATACATACATTTGAAAATACCAAATGTCTGACTCCATCGCATCATCTTGAACAACACACGTACGCACAGGCGTGCTCGCGTAAAAGCGTAAGCGAATTTACGCTTCGACGCCTGTGTCGCAGTAGATTGAATATTTCGGCAATTCTTTCCGTCCCTTCGATCTTGTCAGCCCTTCAGGGCATCTGTATCGCTGGAAACATCGATTGCTTGTAAATTCCAAACATGGCGTATGCATTTCGAGCGGATTTCATTCACGATGCTTGGCTGGATACGTGAAAACGCAGGCATGCAGCGTCGACTCGGGTATCCTTGACTGCATTTACGGATGCATGCCACGCTTTTAGCAGTTTTGCGAAACGCTCAGAGTCAATATTTGCAGGGAGTTCCAGTTTCCGCGAGGCCTTCGAAAAGAACACGGTGTGGAAATCGGGGAAAACGCATCTTCCCAGGAAAATTATCACTTCGTTACAAACGCTGAGGCAATAGTGCGTATTTTAAGAAACTATGACTGCTTACTCATGACGGAGTGTTATGTCTTTTTGTAATTAAAGTGGGTCAATGACATAGAAGTATGTAAATATAACGATGATGTTGTGTTAGGTTGATCTAAAAATACTGTCGAGTTCTTCTGATCGAAATGGTGAATTCTTTTTCATTCTAATGTTACTGGTTTTTTGTATTGTATGTATTTTTTCCATTATTTCAGTTTAGGATTATTATAACAATTACTGTCAGAATACTATAAGTACACGTGGGTGTTAAGGGTGAATGGTGAGCGGAGCTATGAATACCCCTGGAACATCTGTAGTCATAGTATTATAAAACTGTGTATGTGTACAGTTAAGGCCCAATAAACAATTATTTTTATTATTTATTTTATTATTGAGACGTATAAACAAGCTGACTGGCAGATGGGAAATAGTTATAAATCATTATAGGCAATATATAGGAGATTAAGCAACAAATTCGTTTTAATAGTAAGCAATTCAGGCCATGATTTCCAAAACAGCACAAGTCCACCACCATTTTGAGGGAAACATTTTTATTTATCTTCTTTATTTCTTCAGTAATCTTTTAGATTTTTTTTGTCAATATTGTTTATACATACATTTTTATTTTGCTTTGAATGTCATTGGATAAATTTGACAATTAGTGAGGTAGAAACAGTCATACCAATAACTCATATAGCGTCAACAAGTGAACTTGTGCTATTTTGGAATTTATGGCTTCAATTGATTTTCTTAAAAAATCTAACCAAACTTTCCAATAAACTGAATAATTTATGACAGCTCAATTTATAGCAGTTTTATATTATAAGTAATTGCAAACAGAATATTTCAGAAAAAATTACCTAATTTTTGCATTGTTTTAATGGCAGGATCAGTCAGCAACTAGTTTTGGATTAAAAATAATCGGCGCCAGCTTGGAAAGTCTCAGTAATACCACCGAAAACATATTAATTATTTAATGTCGAGTATTTGCGTTTGCCAGGAGAGTTAACGGAACCGGAACGAAACGGCGGCAGAGATTTACTCGTGATTAATTTTAATTAATTTTAAGTCTGCCTCGAGCGAGAGTTCGATGAAATTTAATGAATCGTTGCGAATTTAATTATTAGTCGCGATTCGCAGAATGTATGTATCGATCCGGAGATTACTGCAATCTCCTTAGGACGTATTCGTTCATTTATTTAATCAACGTGATTAATTTTGTAAATGCGTTCACGGTAGAGTTCCCATCGTCTGATTGTTCTGCATTCCCACTATTCTTCCAACCGGAAGTTCTATTATTCAGATGCTATACATCCTCCTGGAACATTGTGTTCTAAAGCTTCAGAAAGCTGGAATTCTTAACTAGTCCATCACTTATCCGTTTGGATATACAGGATGTTAAAAAATGGGTCTCATACTACTCACCAAGAGAAGTAAAAAGTGTCTAATCAACAACAGATCCTAAAAGCACTCTTTTCGGTGTAAAATCAACTTTTATTATTTATTATCTTTCGATATCATGAGTGTGTCTCTGCGCAACACAATGAATGTACAGGATGTCCCATTTAAATCCATCCCTGCGAATATCTCCGCAACTATTCAAGATACCGGAAAATGTTTCGAACAAAATTTAAATGCTTTTGAGGGGGGCATAATTTGATGTCAGCAGTTTTTTTATAAGAAGAAACATGGAGGACATATGAGGGCCAACTTTATTTTTTCTAATGGAACTATATATTTTTTATTACATCAGTCGAAGCAGCTCGTCATTCCCAATAAAAAAGTATTAAACTTTCTATGTAGAAAAGTCGTTAATTTACGAGATATTTTAATTTAAATATTACGAAAAATAAGCTCTTTATCGGATCCTTTTTTTAACACCCTGTATTAAATTGCATAAACATACGCAGTTTGATGATAATGTTCAGCGCGATTTTAAATAATCCTAGTGTACATTACGTTGGCATGCGGCAACGCATCGTCGCGAACAGATTCTAATAATTATTGCAAAATTCCTGGAAAGCTTTCTAGACGCGGCGTCGGGGGCTGCGTGTCGGCTTTCGCAAGGAAAAATGCAATTCGCGTGTCACGCATGATGCACGTGACGTGCGTCGCAGTGTGCGTACATACTTGTATTGATCATTCGGTTTTCAGGCACACGCACGCACGCGTCACGTGTAACTTACGACCACCACGTGAGCCCACAACCATCAATCCCACGAATTATCGGATCGACGTGCACCGCACCGGAAAAACGAGAAAAACCGCCGCCTCTCCTCTGTAAAACTGACGAAATTTCATTGAAAACCGCCGAAATTTCGGCAATCACATCCTGCGCGTAACCCGTTTCGATCCCTTTCATCCGGCGTTCTCGGTTTTCAGCTCGCAGCTGCTCCGACGGTTTTAGTTACGGGGGAAGCGAAATCGATTCGAAGGGTTCAGGAACGAATTTATTGCAGCTGGATTTCTTGGGAATGAACTTCTGCTAATAAATCATTTGCTGGAAAGATATACAATACCTAATCCAATCTATACTTCTCTTTCCTTGCTGCAGTTGAATGAAAAAGTATCGAATTAAATGCAGTTCGATTGAGAAACCATTTAAGGAGATATGCCGTTCGCAGAGAATTTATATCAATTTTATGGTTATGCTACAATGTTTTTATTAAGAATAAAAATAAACTTCTGTACTTTTGCTATACAGTTTGTTGTAGTAAAAATGTTGCAGTTCTAGCGAAAGTATAAATGTTTACTTTTATTCTGCTTGTTTTTATTTTATTATGTTTCAGTAAAAAGTTTGCAGTTCCAGGAAAAGCACAGATATTCACTTTTTGCACTATAATATGTTTTAGTGAAAACATTGTAATTATAGAAAAAGTACAAATGCTTATTTTTATTATGTTTTAGTAAAAAGGTTGTAGTTCTATCAAAAGTACAGATGTTTATTTTTATTCTACTGTAACTTTTCCTTAAGCTTTAAGTAATTGTTTAAAACATTGACCGACACATTGAATCTAATTTAATTAAATAATTACTAATTTTCTTAAAATTTTCGATAGAATTAATATTGTAATAACAATAGAAGGCCAAGACTGTGCAATTGAATAGTTACATATTCTTTTTCTTCCTGATTTCTCTTCGAAGTGGGATACTATAATATGTCTGACCAGGTATGGGAGTTTTCACTGCGGTAGTGAACGTGTTCAATTCACTAATGAGCGTGTACAATTACTACATTCCATTATTTTATGGTAACGTGTACACATAATCGTTATATTGGGTGAAGTAAATAACTTCTTATTTACCTGCATAAATTTAATCAGATAAATTGGCATTCTATGCTATGAATTATGATTAGGACAAAAAAAATCAACCGTATAAACAAATCATTTAATTTGTCAAAAAGAAAAAGCACCTAGGTGTTATTTATCATGAGATATTCCCAACTCGGTCCAATAATGTAAAATAAATAATTATTCAAAGCATCAATAAAAATCTCGAAATTTCCATGCATTTCAATTGCTAAAAATAAAGAGAATTGTTTGAATTAATTGAACGATCGAAGGCACGGTACAACGCAAACGAATCAAGTAATAATTGACGACGCTGTGCAAACGTTTCTTCCTGCCACGTGAATGACAATTAGCAAAAGCAAACATGATTCATCGTACAATTTTCACGATGCACTCTCCACGGATCAGCCGCGGAGCGTTATACCTTTTTTTATTTGCAATTCAAAGATATAAACGATATTTACCCTCTTGAACGTTCTCCCTCGCGTATACACGCGCACGCACACTCTCGCGGGCTTTGATTAATGAAAATGTTCCGGGAGCGCGTTAATCTGCTCGCATAATATCAGCCAAGATGTTGAACAGCCTATTTCCCAGTAAATTTGCGTAATTATTGCGCGCAACTAATTACAAACGTCAACGTGCATGGCCGTGCGATAAATTCCGCAAACGCACGAACGCTTGCGTAATTCGCCGCTCGGTGATTACTGGCATATCGCTGGAAAATGATGTTCTCGATTGTGGAAATGATGAAACGTTTCAACAAGAAATCTCTTCTCTTAATTCTATGCACGATGCAACGCTGTGTTTGGTGGTTCCTAACAGACTGATGAGAGAAAAGATAAAAGACAAAAGACGCACGCCGTGGGCCACCGATGATGCACGCGGCGCAGAACGTGTTAAAGTGCAAAGAACAAAATTTTTAATACGTTTCGTGGCGCAGTAGAAAATCCCGTAACTGGTCAGACATGCGGAAACAGCTTTTTATGAATGTACTACAATTGCACTGCTTGATAAATTTTACTTCGTTTTTACATTAATAAATTGTCTAATCGACATTATTGAATTTTCACCTATTGTGCGCACATTGTCAGTCAAGAAGGACCATTTGCAGCACAATTTGTAAATTAATTGTTACAAGCATGCGAACGTTACTACAAGCAGACTACGCATAAGACGTTATAGTAATGTCATAAGCAAATGACTCACTGAAAAGATCGAAATAGTCGAATAATAGTGCAAGGACCATGTTGAACTTCAAGCATGGGTCACCAGTGGACCACGTTACGATTTAAGTAAACGAGGCACTGGAGTAATCGAAATAGTTGAATAATAGTGTAATTAACGTATTGAATATCATACATACCTCACTAGTGACCCACGAAAAACCATAACTAGACAAATTAAAATAACCGAAATAGTTGAATAATAGCAAATTGTATATACTACATTTCATGCATGGTCCACCAGTGACCCACGCAACTTCATAATTAAATGACAAATTAAAATAACCGTAATCGTTGAATAATAGCAAATCGTATATACTGAATTTCATGCATGGTCCACCAGTGACCCACGCAACTTCATAATTCAATGACAAATTAAAATAACCGAAATCGTTGAATAATAGCAAATCGTATATACTGAATTTCATGCATGGTCCACCAGTGACCCACGCAACTTCATAATTAAATGACAAATTAAAATAATCAAAATAGTCAAATAATAACAAATCGTACATACTGAATTTCATGCATGCTCCACCAGTGACCCACGCAACGTGACAACTAAATGACAAATTGAAGTAATCGTAATAGTCGAATAATAGCGAATCGAGCACATTATAGGAGTCGACCGTGGAAAATCGATTCACAGGATAAAAATGTCTGATGAAATGAGAGAATGGTCCACGCTGGAGCCGGTTTCACCGCAAAAAATTTGATCTGCCCTAGTCTGTACGTGCCTGGCGAGCCTTCGTACACGAGACGACGCGAATATTTGCGGAGCGACGCACGAACATGCCGGCTATGCAAAATGGCCGGGGCAAAAAAAAAAGGGACGGTCAGTTATTAAGTTGGTCGAGCCAGTTGCATAGAACGATATCAAGATTACGCCGCACGGAAAGTCGTTATTAAACTTGCCTGCGAGCCTTGACTCGAGACTCCGGACGAACGGTGCCAGATATTGTAATACGCTGCGAGCCAAGCTTTCCAGCTTGTAATAAAAAAAAGTTCATGACACGAGTCGTTGACGGATGGTTATTAAAGAATTACTGGATTACAGTTGTAGATGGTCGATAGATAGATGCATAGGTAAATAAATAGATAAAGAATAGACAGATAGATAGATAATTCCTCAGGTCACTATGGAATTCTTCATGGCCTTAACAAATTTAGAGCTAATGTTTAGCTTTCAAAAATGAAATGTCTGAGTGGACTGTAGCATAATAATAATTTTATCAATATTGAAGATAGTTGTAATGTTAATAAATTATATTAATGGATATTGAACAATTACAGGCTTCTAATAGTCGAGAGTCGGTAGATAAATAGATAGACAGGTAAATAAATAGATAAATAATAGACAGATAGATAAATAGATAGAGAGATAGATAAACAAATCCTCAGGTCACTATGGAATTCTTCGCGGCTTTAAAAAATGTATAGCTAATGCTTAGTTCTTAGACTAGACTTTAGCACAATAATAATTTTAACAATATTGAAGACCGTTGTAATGTTAATAAATAATATTAATGAATATTGAACAATTACTGGCTTGTAATAGACGAGAGTCGATAGATAAATGGATAGAGAGATAGATAGACAAATCCCAGGAGTGGTCTGCAGCATAATAATAATTTTAACAATTTTAATGACAGTTGCAATGATAATAAATAATATTGACAGAAATCACTAAATGTTCCTAATAGTCTTAAGCGGTTGAGGTGTACAGAATCGTAGAAATAGGGTAAATAGAGTAGGGGTTCCAGTTATTAGAGATCCCCCCACCAACCAAATCGATTCTTTCGCCGGGCCAAGTATAGTCAGACTCATTATAAAATGTTCTTTTAAATACACATTCTTAAAAATAAAAATATTAAACAATTCGATGTGACACGTGGCATTTTCTATTGTTAGAATAGAACCTCCAATATCCAAACTATTTAACACTTTGACTACCACTCTGTGTTTGCTATAAATAACAAATCCTCCAAATTTTTATACAAACCGAATTTAACCACAAATTATACACTACTTGATCAACAATATTACTAACTTCCACGATTTCTTTGCTGACTGCCTTACACCTTATTGGATACATTCACTAATACTATACATGATCAAAAAAACAATGATTTAATCGAAATGTCACTCATATGCGAGTGACACAGCAGTCAAAGTGTTAATCTCTCCTAAAACGTCTCTAACGAAAGGCAATGGAAATTAATTTTCAAAATTACCTTTAATACCAAAGAGCATAGACGGACGAACGATCAGTCTAGTACCCTTCTAAATACCCTGAAGAACGGAAGACACACCCTCAGAGTGGTCTCAGACCTTCCTCCGTCTGAGTGACAAATATCTTCAATGAAATCTCAGTCTGACTGAATTCACTCAGTGTTAACGAAATGTAATTCTTTCGCAAAGGGGTGCTCGAAGCTCGAGGAGGATCCTCCCAAGGAAACGTCGCGTTTTCCACTGGAGATGAAATCTTATCGTGATTAATTAGAACAGAGACGGATAATTGCATTCGATCTAGCCGGAACGGAGCGAAAGAATAAGGCTAAAATAATTAGCTGGATAAGGGAACGATTCCGCCGGAGATTCCTGAAGACCGTGCTGAAAGAGGAGGTCCTCTTCGAGGCACGCGGACGGAGGGATCCTTTTACCGTGTGTTCGCTTTCACGTCGAACTTTCTCCTGGATATTTCGTTGTCTCGCGATGAACACCGTTGCGGTTGCCCATTGTTTCGTCCGTGAAATACGCGTGGCCCATTATACCGTCAAGTCCTTGTCCCCGAATCGAAAGGAATCCCGCTTTTCACGCTGCGCTCCCGAGCCTCATTGTCTTCGAATTCGGGTCGTCGCTTCTGTTCCTGCCGTACCGCATCCCCGCGACGAGGATTTTCTTCGTGCTCGCTGTACTGAATTCCTTCGATCGAAATTCATGATTTCACTTCGGCCCAATCGACCTGCTTTCGAACGTTCCAATTTTTTCGGGAGTGCATTTTGCCTGTTCTATACCGTCTTTTTAGAAGGCTGCTGAAGGGGTTGTTTGGTCCTCTGTGTTGTGTCTTTGACGAGAATCTGAAATTGAGATTTGAATCTGAAGATTTGAATCTGTCTACCTGAAGTACGTTGTAATCTTGAAGAATCTGTCTGGGCTTGCAACAGACTGTCTACGTAATTTTTAGACGTTGAAGTTGCAATTTGGACAGGCTGAAGTTGATGAGATCGGGATCTGTAGAATGCTGCAGTACTAATCGTCTTACAGTTGACAACTTAAACTGCCTTCACAACGTTGAAGGTGGCTCTGATTAGGGTCTTTATCTAACCGCCGAGAAGACGAATACCTCAACGAAAAGTTAATCAAAATTTTATCTGTCCATCTCACGCATCCGATATGCCTAATCTTGAATAATCATTCGTCGAGACATGTTCCAGACAGTCTACATAATCTTGAAACATTGAAATGGGTAGTTGGACAGATTAAAATAGATAAAATCGAGCTTGTAATTGACAATTTTTATCTGTGCGTGGGGGAATGTGGTCATTGATGAGGATTCACCTTACCAAATCGTTGAAAATAGGAATACCCATACCAAAAGTCCAATAAAATATCAACCCTTTGAGCCCTGAAAATTTGGAGAAATATCGTGCACCGTGTGCTGAAATTTCCCTCGATAGTACACGTGTCAAACTGAATATTTCATTATAATAATATACAGCCTTGGTAAAAAGTATTAGGCACCTTTAATATTACAACTTACTGCGGAAACTGTTTCTTCGAAACTTTTCTATTGTTCATCATCCTTTGTCGACCAGATCAAAGTAATTTTAAAACAGTTGACAAAATTTATAGTGGGCTATAAAACAACTGAGCGATCCATAGTCTACATTTTGTGCTTCTTCCTGAAAGACAGAGTCTGCTGTTAGTGCTCGCTGCGAACACGCGTCAGCTTGACTTTAAATTGACAGTTAGAAAGTTTTCCTTCAAATATGCCAAAAAATGCCAAGTGATTTGACTGACCATCAACGCAAGTGAAATCTTTTTTTTAGAAAAACAGGGTAAAAGTCAGAAAGAAATTGAAATTGCGGCAGTAATTAGGGTAAAGGGTCTCCCAACAAAATATTGACAAAATTAATAAAAACAACATTGTTTTCACATTTCAGTAGTTTGATTCCCTCCCAAGACAAAAACATTTTTAAATAATTCATATTTTATGGGGTGCCTAATACTTTTGGCCGAGGCACATCATATCGATTGTTCAGTTGTTCTAGAGTTCTAAAACTACAAAATATGTAATGAATGAAATATATATTGATAAAACAAGCTGTAGTGATAATTCATCCGACAACATAGATTGTAGGTATAGCGTACAAAAATCAGCTGTGCCTGGACCAGTATGATGACCTGTAGTACACGATGACAGTTTTTTGGAACGTATACATATGTCCATCGTCCTCCAAGGGTTAGTTTCCCTAAAATTACACTGAACCGTCTATTAAAAATAAAATGTACTCTACATTTTCAGTATACTTTTTCTTGCAGAGTCACCCCCTTCTCGGTTGTACTGCCACTCACGAGACATCCTGTATAAGTGATTTGTACTGGCGATAAAAAAGTAAATAGGTCAGAAAAAATGGAAATAAACATGATTTGCAACCGAATAAAGAGGGCGAGGGCACTTGGCGACAATCGAAAAGGCAGTGAAGAGATTTTATCGCTCAGCTACGAGTCAGTGTACCGTAATCAGTACACTTTGGAGCGTCGTTCGAGCACGAATGGCGTTAACTTGATCACCGGCGGACTGCATTCGCCGCGATAACGATTTCCTCGATGCAACCGGTGGTCCATTGAATCGTATATCGTCGCAATCATTCTCGAGCGTTCGCGTTCGTCACGGACCTCGATGAACCATCGAAATCCCGTATGATGTACAGTATTGCGCGGTTTTGACACAGAAAATACGCTCGATTATAAGGCAGTCAGGCGTCGTCCCCATTTCAAGGGTCACCTAGCTTCGACCTTTATTTCTCGAGAGTAAGGCGACAACGAAGATCATGGAATGAGTCATCGAATAATGAAGATGCAATTTTTAGAGTTTATTGGGTCATCCCATAAGTAATGCGGCTTTTCCGAGAGCCGAGTTTAACCCTTTGAGGCTGGAAAGTTTCGGGGAAAATCGTGCACCATGTGCTGAAATTTTCCGTGGTAGAACACGTGTTTAGTTTAATAATTAATTAGAATTATATATTTGATGTCGATTGCTCGGTTGTTTTAGTCCTTTAAAATTGCAAAATATGTAACGAGATATATATATTTGAATGAAATAAGCAAAGATGATAATTCGTCTAAATATATAGGTTGTAAGCTTAGAGTAAACGCGTGTGCCTAGGCCAGTGCGGTGGCCCGTAGCACACGGTGAACGATCTTTTTAAACGCATATATGCGTCTGTCGTCCGCAAAGGATTAAAACACTGGTACTCATCACGATCGTCACTTATCTGTTTGGTATACATCTCTACGTATATAAAAGTCAAATCTTGTATGTATGTATGTTCCGCAAAGGCTTCTATACCGTTCAACGTATCCGCACCAAATTTGGTATGAATATTCTTCGACACCCTTGAAAAAATACTGTGGGGGTCCGCACCCTCCAACCACCCCCGCTTAGCTCAAGTACCCAAACGATTCCATACCGTTCAACGTATCCGCACCAAATTTGTCATGAATATTCTTCGACTCCCTGGAGTAACTACTGCGTGTTCCCCACCCCCTACCACCCCCACTTAGCTTAAGTACCCAAAGGGTTCTATTTTTTGCCGCAATATGGCGTGTACATCCTGTTTTACAACGTCTCCTTGGTAACCAAAAAGATTCATTGCAGCGATTATGAGCTCTAACCGGAGGTATCCAAAAAGAAAATTCATAAATTCATTTTTAATTTGTATTTAGAGGTTGATACATGTTGGTTTCACGTTATATAAATCTTTGTGTAGCCACGAAAGAAATTTGGGCTACAGAGGGTTAAGAACCTGTCTGCCATCATCTCAGAAAAGCTCGTCGGAATTGACGTCGCACAATTGGGGTCCTTCCCTTGTCACTACAGATTTTCAGACCTCAACAGTGCGTACCGAAGATTCACCCTCGCAACAATCTCTCTGTATCAGATTCACACCTGCGATTGTTGCAACACGAAGCACCCTGCCATTCGAAATCGTGATAAGACAAAACCGATCAACAGAAATGATAAACAGGAGGATTGCAGGCGGAGTTGCGTTATCGCGATTGTATTCCCAGGGAAATTCGGTGCGCGGCGTGAATTCGTTAAACGCGTTCGCTGCCCGTAAATCCGGCTTTGACGAAATTATTAAACGGCAGAGCCGTGTTTGAGAAATCTGGTCGCGTTTGGACGAAGAGCAGTTGCAATTTCGCTGTGTGCCGCCAAGCCGAGCCGCGTCGTTCGTTCGCATCATATTATTGTTCCATCGGCGGGGTTCGTCGACGAGATTACAATGTTGATTGAATGATATCGCCGTGGATTATCGTATTGTTATTCCGCGGACCGTGCTCCAAATTATGCAGCAGTTTCAATGGGAAAATCGTTTCCGTGCGTTCGCACGGCGGAATGTCTCTATCCCGTTACACGTGTAGACGATATCTCTTAATTGGAGTTAAAATAATGAAGTTGCTAGTAATTCATGATGAAATGCACGGCTGTTCGGAAGAGAATTTTGCGAGCAGATAAAGGTGTTTGCAGTTCATTTTTATTTGGATCCGTTTCTGACTGAATTTTCTAATCTTTTGCGACCCAAGATGTCTTCCAGGCACAAGCTCTTTTTTAGTTATTGTATTTATATTTACAGCTGGCTGTATTGAGCCAACCACTAAATTTGTTACATGAGAATATCGTGTGCACGTCGGTAATATTCAATAGTGTTTCCACTATATTTTACAGTGTGTTATTTCTGTAGGTCGAACGGTTTTGCTGTGTTCAGTCGTCTGATTTCTGGAGTTTGTCTTAAGCTTCTTGCCAGTTCGTTAGAGTGATCTTCTAATCTGTTTTTGTGAGTTGCCTCGAATTTTTATATTTGATCTTTAACATATTTTACTCCTAGATCTTTACGGCACAAGCGATGTGCAGAGGTTTGCTGTGTACCGTGTACCACCTAGGCCCATTGAAATTTAGATTAACCTAATCTACAGACGATTTTACTTTTTCTAATATTCTTCTACGATTTTAAAAAATCGTGGAACCCATACCTGTATGTACGGAAAAACACTGCCACTCTAATTTTCAGAAGACATTAAATGAATTAAAAATTATTTTAGAGAGATAATTTATTCCTATAAAAGAAAAACGTATAATACATGAAACTTTAAAATAAAAGAAACTCTGTTTGTAATTGTTATAAATTTGTTATTCTTGTGAAAAATAATTAGTAAGAAGAATATTAACGCAAAGAATGTTACAGCTTCTTGGCTTTCAGTAACTTTTATTAAAATGAACACCTTATCTCACGGAACCCACTTTCGGAAACACTGCTCTAAATTATAACGATAAATCTGCTCTTCGACTGCAAACTACATACAAAAATTGTGAACAATTCATTCCAAAAACACATTCTACATCTTTGCTATTTTCTGGACGAATTCTTTCATACTTGGAAGAATAGAATTATTAAAGCTATTCCACGAACGGCATTCTTTCCTTCCGCCGGAAGGAACCGGGACGAGAGGCAGCTGACATGTCGAAAGAACGTCGGAGATGTAAAAGAAAATGCTGTACGAAAACGTGACGGACCTGCGAGTCCGTGAAATTGTGAAAAAGAGAGAACTGTACGCGGAATCCGTAAAATGTTTCAGAGTCTCCGGAACCGTCGAAAGTTTCGTAGTAAGTTCGACTGAAATAAGAGGATATAATACGATACCCGTGGCCACTTCGCGGTTATTCCTCGTGATCAACGGCGCATCCTGGCATCTTTTATCCGCATCTCGCGAATAATAGAAACTTTCGAAAGAGACACCTGCCTCTGTTCTCCGGGATGACACGTATCCTTTAGCGAACTCGCGGGAACTTTACCAGAAGTTGTACGGGGTGTCCGCGCTATCAGTGGCTAGGTTTCTTGTTACTGGCACGAACATACCTCATGCTGCGATGTACTGTGTGCGATTTTAATGCCAGTGCATTGCTGTGAGGTATTGTGTGCGATTTTAATGTCAGTGTAGTGCTGTGAGCTATTGTGTGCGATTTTAATGTCAGTGTAGTGCTGTGAGGTATTGTGTGCGACTGTAATGCCAGTGTAGTTCTGTGATGTATTGGAAGCGAGTGTAGTACTGTGATGTATGTGTATGATTGTAATGCCAGTGTAGTATTGTGAGGTATTGTGTATGAGTGTAGTGCCAGTGTAGTCCTGTAAGGTATTGTGTGCGATTGTAGTGCCAGTGTAGTGTTGTGAGGTATTGTGTGCGATTGTAATGCCAGTGTAGTGCTGTGAGGTATTGTGTGCGACTGTAATGCCAGTGTAGTACTGTGAGGTATTGTGTGCGACTGTAATGCCAGTGTAGTGCTGTGATGTATTGTGTGCGACTGTAATGCCAGTGTAGTTCTGTAATGTATTGTGTGCGACTGTAATGCCAGTGTAGTTCTGTGATGCATTGGAAGCGAGTGTAGTGCTATGATGCATTGTGTATGATCGTAGTAACAGTGTAGTACTGTGATGTATGTGTATGATTGTAATGCCAGTGTAGTATTGTGAGGTATTGTGTATGAGTGTAGTGCCAGTGTAGTCCTGTAAAGTATTGTGTACGATTTTAGTGCCAGTGTAGTGCTGTGAAGTATTATGTGCGACTGTAATGCCAGTGTAGTTCTGTGATGTATTGTGTGTTGTATTTGCAGTGAGTGTAGTGTACGATATACTATGTTTGAGTGCAGTGCTATTATGTATACTATGTTTGAGTGTCAAGAGCTATGATGTATTCTGTGTGAGTATAGTACCAGTGCAGTGCCATGACGTATTGTGTGTGAGTGTAACTTCGATACTTAAAGGTGTCTGTAACCATTAATTTATCTATTCTTAAAGTCATGTTTAAAAACGATATTATTTATAAGATGACCTAATAGTTTTGTATTATTTTATTTAGGAAACACCCAATATATTTTACGAATGAAACGGGAAACGGAAGACGAAATACGCTTGAATCTCCTATTAAATAATTTGCAAAAGCAGAATGTGAAGGGAGTCGAGATTGGACTGGGACGAACGAGCACGAAGTTTCGGAAAGTTACATTTGGAGAACTAAATGAAATTTATTCATTTAGATTTCACTTTATAAATATTATATAAGAGGGGATGATCTGTTTATAAATTATCTTAGTCTTGGTTCATTTAAATTTAACAATGTAAAGAAATTGAATTTATTTACGAATGACTATATTATAAATTTTAGCGAATTGCAAGTTTTTTTATTTTATAAGCCTATAACTTGGTAGAAAAAGGGCCAATGTCTGAATTTTATACACCATTCACATAAAAATCAGGAACATTATCATAAAAAAAAGGGTTACTGTCCCTCCACTATTCCAGTCAAAGTTAGACACATCCCCAAAACGCCAATATATTACATGTATTACAATAAAAATGGGCAAAGTGCACTTTTTTCCAAAAAATTGCAAATCGTACATTGGCCCCTTTTCTACCAAAGCACAAAAATATTCTACATTTAAATATGATCTATTTATAAAACATCTTAGTTTTAATTTATTCAAATCTAACAATGTAAAGAAATTGAATCCACTTTTCGAGTAGCTCTTTTATTATTTTATTCCTGAAACACCCTGTATATTTGACGAATGAAAGGAGAACGGTGGTCGAAATACGCCTGAGTTTCCTGTTAAATGATTTGCGAAAGCAGAACGCGAAGGGTGTCAAGATTACACCGCAACGAACGAGCACGAAGTTTCGGAAAGTTCTATTGGGTGAACAAAATGGAAAGTAGGGGATACGTGTGGACGGGTGGAGAAGAAGAGAAATCAGAATACAATCGGATACACTGTTGGAAGGATGAAACGAAACAAAGGGCGTCCAGATTACGCTTCACCGAATGACTACAAAGTGTCGAAAAGTTATATTACCGTGAACAGGGTATAGAGAACGGGAAAGCTTGTCCATACGGTACAGAGATCGGAATGCAATTCACTTTTACGGCGCGGGGTTCATGCTAATATTAAGATACCCTTTGTTTTGCAGTGAACGAACAGAGAGACATATATAACAAATGCACGGGGAGAGTCGCTTAAAAGGATGTATATTTTCGATAAATTTATGGTATAAATAATTAGTGAAACAAATACAAGGAATACGTCAGATAATACGTCAACCGCTGTTACTGAGTTATTATTATTCCGCATACAGGGGAATAATTTTTATCTAAAGCATGCCACAGTCAAAGGGTTAAATATTTAAAATAATAACTAGTACTAGCCTAATAATAACTAATAATATATTATAAAATATAATTACCCTACACTTAAAATAATAACTAATAATAAGGATTAAGAAAGGACACAACATAGCACACCATTAAATTTTGTACATGTCGTCGCGTTGTGGTAAAATAAATATATGGTACTATTTAAACAACTGAAGGCTACCTTGAAATATTCCATTTCTATATTATCGATTTGATATTATATTATACAACAGAATTTCTTTCCATCATGTGAGCCCTTTTGACCATATTTATTATACAAATTTGTTCTAACATCAACGAATAAAAAGTTTGTTCAGTTTGAATGCAGTTAGTTTTACGTTAATAAATGAAAATTAGATTCAATTACATTGGACTTCATTAAAAACGATTTATCCTTGAACAGGGTGCCCCGAGGCGTGATCTCGAATACTAAAGTGAATAACTACCCACGTGATCGAGAAAAAAGTAGTTAATTTGCACGATGAATGCTTTCATACGAGTCATAATCAATCTGTAAAACATTCAGTGAAATTTCATTTCAATCAGATCAGAGAAATTTAAATCTATTTTAATTACCATTATCCGACATTTTCTATTCAATATTAAACATGTGTTACACCAATTTTAAGATCATCTGCTGCTCCAAACGTAAACTTGAGCGTCCCCAGACTTTCGTCGGCACCGTGCACGAAAGTTTCCAACTTCAACGGTCGATTGCTACAAAAAGCGTGAAGTTTTCGAGAGGAGCCAGTGTGTCGCGGAGACTTCCCTTCATCACGGGAAGAACACCCGACGAAGTTGTCGCATCTGCGTGGATTTAAAAAACGACTGCGAGGCGTTTTTTGTCATTTTAATGACATTGTTGCCGGGGTAGCAATCCACGGGACCCCTTTGCTGAAACTTTCCAACTCGAAAAACTCCGGATCGGGCGTCTCGGCCGTTGACAAACGAGTCGATCGATTTTCTCCCGGTTCTTTTGTTCCAGCCCGGATTTTACACGGACCGGGAACTCGTTAAAACTCGATTTCGAAACCAGAGACGAACGTTATGAATAATAGTAATCGTGCGCGGCCGCGCTAAAAATACTCCCGCCCGAATGAATAAATATTCATAAATCTCGTAAGCACCGTATACCATTCTACCGATCGGGGATCCTCTTGCACTGACAATGAATATGCAAACGTTCGCGTGAAATTACCGGAAGTGTACTTTTCAAACTTTCTTTACTCCTTATAAAACATGTTCCCTTCCAATTTTTTTTCTTTCATTCATCCGTTAATTCAATTTTGTACGTAGCTACTGTGGACAGGTTTGTTATTTGTGTTTCATTCAAAATTCTGATGTCTTTATAAAATTTAACCCTTTATAATGACATGAGACTTGAAAGATGCAGTGTTCCACGGTTGGCTGGAATAGCATTCGGGAGCAGAACTCCCAGCCAATCGAGGTAGGACAAAGTGTCATCGCTTTTTCGAGCTAAATTCGTAAATATTGTGCTCGAGAAAGCGATGCCAACTTGTCCTACCTCGATTGGTTGGAAGTTCTGGTCCCGAATGCTCTTTCAGCAAACCGTGAAACACTGTACTTACCTATGTATCTATATTTTTTAAGTCGTATTTCGTTTATTTATCACTGTGCACGGTTATATTTTACGACTACACTGCCGCCAAAGAGCCTATTCGTTTCTTATTATTATCAGACAGCGGATGTTTATGCAATTTAATATATCCAAATTGGTCCATAATGGACATTTGGTAACTTAGCAAAATGAAAGTTACATATTTTGAATATTTCATGGAGCAGATGCGGCTTTATTGAAATTTTATTTATTTAACTGTATCAACATAGAAAATATGGAAGACTAACATTGTATATTTGCATAAACATCCACAGTCTAATTATTATGTTTATATTCCGCGATACAGAGTTTATCGTTTATATTTATTATTTACCTGATGTATCATTTTCGTCATACTCCACAAATTCCGGTTATAGAGGATTAATTACGGTAGGACCTCGATTATCGAAAGTATAATTGATAACAGGATGACTCACATCGTAACTATGTTTTGCATAGAAATAATGATTTTGTTTTAGAATGTGAAATATTCAGTGCTGTGAAATTAAGTGTACAGTGTCTCTAATTATAATTTCATACGACCCTTGTTATTATTATGTCCATGAGCGGACGTGTATCGAGAGTTTTTGTCAATTAGCATTATTCACGAAGATACTTAATATTAACCATTCAATATGAGCATAATATATACAGAGTGGATCGAAATTGTTGGTAGAGCAGGAAAAGGTTAAAAAAGGTTAAGGACGAATAAAAATCATGTACATTGTCATAGAAAAAAGGTCTATCGTCCTTCTGCTATTACAAGAAAAGTTAGATACATTCCCAAGAGGCCTGTGTGTTATGTGTATTCCAATAAAAAGGGTATACCTTCTCCTCCGACATACCAAATTGGACATTGGCCCTTTTTCTACCAACCTACAGAAATAATTTCGAACATTAATTGAAAATAATATAATTTCCGATTACTTTCACGTTGCATCGAAGTGTAGAAAGTAATGGCCGTTTTCAGCCTACACATTAAGCCAGCCAACGCGTGAAAATGCAACAAGAGAATTAATAAACAAGGTTAAATGTTTCAAAGTGCAAGCACGTGTGCCCGTAGCGACCCCGTTGAAAACGTTCTACAATTTTCGGCTGACCCAGAAAATGTTGACAGCTCGAACTGAATTTCCCCGGAAAATTCAGGAGAAATTCCAGAAAAAACAAAATTCGTAAGGCCCTCGCGAAATAAAACTTAACGCTTTCGTTCTTCCCGGGGTAGATGGTTTAAAATTAAAATTTCCTTTACTCGTTCCCTTCCTTTTTGCTAACGGAGTTACGTCGATTTTATACGCCACGGTAAACGTAGTTATTACCGAGCTTTATGTAATCAAGCCTAGTAACGAACGTTCATGTTAATTAAACCGGTGTAATGAGTGTCAAGCTTTTTCACAGGGAAATGTTGACGCAATCGTGCGTCCCGAGTTTAAAGTACTCGGTAATTGCTTGCGTAGCTGTAATGACATGGTCGTTACTCGATCGAGACATTGTCAGCGCTAAATATAGCAAAAATAAATTATTGAAAATAAGTAATTGAATATGATAAAGAATAGAGAGTCAGATGGATCACATCTATGAATTTATATTGATTAACTGTATTTGAGAAAGGAATAACACAATTTATTACAGTTTTAATAAATTCATCCTGGAAAAGGTTAACAATGCCCCAAATTTCTTTAACTTTAAAGGACGATAACACAAAACTGATATTTTAGACAACTTAAATTATAATTTTACATTCAAATAAATATTACAATCACATTTCTAATCAAATAAATAAACAAGAAATTCAGCAACATCCTCTGCACTGCTCAGTTAATTCTGGGTTTCTCTTAAATTAGCTGGAGGAAATTATAGTTTGGCAAATGACAACATGAAAAATAGTCTGCAGATGCGTATTCAAATGTACTGGTGATTATGAAAGTGGCCTAAGTCATTATTTTTCCTTTTGAGATATAACACAACGTGAGTGAAACATTTACTTTTTCTAGTTTTATGACTTAGGCTACTTTCATCATTACCGGCACAAATATGCATTCCGAATCTTAAATACGGTAGCACCTCGATCATCCGAGCACCAGGCATCTAAAAATCGGTCATTCCATGTCAGTTACAAGCTAAAATTCTCATAAATTATACCACGTACTCAACTCTGTACCACTATGTATTTTACATTGTAAAATAAAATGATTATTTCCGTGTGAAACGTAGTTACAATCTAAATTAGTAGTTAGAATCTCAATTCTATTACCAATTGAAGGGTTAGGGTAAAAAAGTAGGAATGTCACAAAACAGCTACATTCAGAAAATCAATTTTTAATACTCTAGTGCATCTGTAAAGGAACAAGGTCCAATGAATGCAACTGTATTGTTCATGACATGAAATTATACTCTAATTAGGCAGCAGAAAAAAAATGAGCGAAAATATAATCGTTTTACATTATTTTAATTGTTCTTTCAAGTTGAACACTGCAGAATAAAAATGGACGTACCCTGTTCTTTTCCCTTACCCTTCAATTATAGTTCGGATAATCAAGGTCTCACAGTATGGTCAAATTCGTAATTATCTTAGGCGAAAGGCCCCTTAAAAATTGTTCTACCTTCGACAGCCGATATTTATGCGGTTTAACAACTCGAAATGTGTAAGATGTATTTTAACCGGTTTATCGTTGCATTGTTGTTAAACAGGTGACCTGTTCGTGGTGGTGTTCAGTCTGGACTGTCGGGAATCCTTCGAAGAAGCGATTAGGCTACGAGAATCGATCCTGGAGACTAAAGTGAGCGCGACTCAGAGCGCGACGAAGAGCCGAAGCAAGAGTCACTTCAATTTGAAGGTTCCCATGGTCATCGTCGGGAACAAATGTGATAAGGATGTTAAGTACGTGCATGGTAAAGTAACCGACGAAAACAAAGAATTTTGGAACCAACTCAATTATACTCTGATCGATCGCTAATAAATAACCTATTTGAAATCGATTCATTCCTGAGATGTTGACAGCTGCGATGTCACCCCAAATTTTATTTAGTCAAATAATGACATAGTTTTACAAAATGTAGAACAGCATTAACACGTTGACTACCACAGTGGAAACTCCCATACCTGGCCAGACACGCTATAACATGTCAATAAAATGTCAAAACTCTCGTTAACATGTTCGGTACCACAGTCGATTCGAGAAAAACGTCCACCACAGACCACGCTTTATTTTTATCAATTATCTCTGTCACACATGTGTGACGTCGGGCTCTCAAAACAGAATCGACGCGTCACACACATGTGACGCTGATAGCGAACTTGTTAATATTATAACAGTAATGTAAGGTAATTACTGTACGTTCAAATAACAAAATATTTTTGTCCTCCGCGATTTATATTTAACACGTTGACTGCCATAATGTGTAGACTGAAAACGACACGACTTTCTAGATCTTCGATACAACATGAAAGTAATCTAAAATTATACCCTTTTTAATTAATATTGTCAGTAAGTATTTATAATTCTCATTGTTTCTGTTAGACCTTCTTAAATATTACGCTAATAGTATTCGTATTCAGATAAATAACAGCTGAATTTAAGCGTCACCCATATCTGGGTGACATGGCAGTCAAAGTGTTAAAATATTATATTATATTGTGTCTGACTAGGTGCGGCAGTTTCTACTACGGCGTTCTACGTGTTAACACGTTCACTGACGAAGTGAAAACTGCCATATCTAGTCAGACACACTATAAGATGCTTTCTTATATTCAGATACTTAAGAATAAAAATATTGAATTATGCGAGAATATACTTATGGTTTTCTGTTAACATTCTGACACTGTCATCCGTTGAAATTGTATTAGAATTAATAATTATTTAATTCGAGGAATATTTGTAGCGCCAGCTCGCATAACCCTGCACACAATTTGTGTATCACCCTGTGACAGTCAACGTGTTAACATTAATCACTTGTACTACCACAAACTCGTCTTATATCGATTATTTTACGAAAAGTGTACTCATTTGTTTTATGAGCGTATTGTTGAAATTAACTAAATCACGGATACATGTTTGACACTGGCTATCAAAGTATTCACATGTGAAACAACCCTGACTGCTCTGCGTTCGAACAAAATTTTAAATGACTTGTTTAATTTCCCAAATTCGTGAATAAATTTTCAGTTACGTGGCTGTCAAGCTTATGCTCGAATCATAAAAATATTACAGTCGATCGGATGCATAATTAAAACGCTTCAAACTACTTTACGCGCTCATAATTGGTTGGACCAACGCATAAAATAGTAATGATTATACTTGCGTATATTTATACAATTTAACAAACTCAAGTATTTTAAAAAGGCACATTTAAAACCGTGAAAAAATAAAAAGTACGTTTTTTATCATTTACACAACAAAATACAGTTTTATCAAAATTTTGGTTTCTATAACTGCGTTAACATAACAGATATCCAACTCTGAAAATGTATATTTGCATAAATATCCGCAGACTGGTAATGAGGGGTGGATGTTCACAAGTTGCACGTGTTTCCACAGAACAGTTACGGTAGAGGAAGCTGAAGAGTACTGCAACAGCCAGGACGATTGTTGCATCTTCGTGGAAGCTTCAGCGAAAAGGAACTACCACGTCGAAGAGCTTTTTTACCAACTTTTCGTAGTAGCGGGCTTACCCTTAGAAATGGCGCCCAATCACCACAGAAAGGTTCCCCTGACTTTTGGTTCGCCCACCATGTTACCACCGTCGCAGGTAAAAAAACTATTAATTTTTATTATTAACCTTTTGCATTCCACTGACGCTGCTGTCTCGACATACAGTATTACTACATATGCCATAAAGCGGAGGATATCGAAATTTAAAATTATAATTTTATTTATTGCAGTGCAATCTAAATTAACAGAATAAATAAATAAATTTTTACTTATAGGCATTTATGAATTTTTTTTGGGAAGACAACACTTTTCATTTACAGAAACACACCACACAAAAATTCAAGTATTGTTTATTGTAACACAGACTCAATTATCAAAATAAATAAATAAATTTTAAATTAGGAGTAGTCATGAAGTTTTGTTGGAAGACAATTTTTCATTTACAGAAGGACACCATACATGATTTCAAGTTTGATTTATTGTAACACAGCTTGAATTTTCAAAATAAATGAATAAATTTCAAATTAGAAGCACATATGAATTTTTGTTGAAAAACAACACTTTGGATTTTTAAGAGGGCACTACAAAAGCACCTTAGCGTAGTTTAGCTCAGAGGGATAGTACTGAGTCTCAGAAAAGTCAGCCTTATCACAATACAAACTTAAATTAGCAAGATTGAACAACTTACAGGTTTGAACAGAAGAAACTTCCTGAATCTTCTAACAGCAGCATTCAAATTGAATTTATACGGTACAAAACTACTTTTAATATCATTCCTAAATACTTTTTGTACAAACAGAGAAATCAGAAACAATTCTCCTCTCTCCTAATCCTTCCATTCTAATTTGCAGCATGATATTTTATTGTATAATATTCACATCTGACATAAAACAGCATACAAAACTGTCCGTACAGTAAATTTTCTGGTCTCTCTTTGCAAAGGGATAATTAAAACTAATTTAACCAGACGTCAGACTAAAAAGTGTACTTCATAACGCGGGAAGATTCGAAAATGCTCGAGAATTGGTTAACTCGCGTGTGAGCCCGGAAAGGGGATTACGCTTCTCCTCGGGTCGTGTTTATAGCAGGGGCTTTTCAAGCGTCTCAAAGAGGGTTACGATTTGTTTCCAGCCGAAGCACAAAGCGACCCTCAGTATAAAGCGTCGGCTGAGCGACGCCTGCGGCGTCGTGGCGCCCAACGTCCGTCGACCCAGCATCAGAACGGATCTGATGATCATGAGGACGAAAACGTGCTCCCTCGCGGCTGGGAACGAGAACAATGCACCAGGATCGAGGATCACCCTGAGAACCTCCGACGCCAGGAAAACTTGCTCCATACAGTGATACCTCGGATGGTCCTCGGGTATTTTCGCTGTGAAACGATTTGGGTCCCCCTGACGATCTTCGTGGACGTTTTCGAAAAGGAACTCCCTTCGGAGGGCACTCTGGCTATCCGACGGCTGAAGGTTTAATAATGATTCGTCTGAAAATGATAGCTTCAGGGTGAAATGACCCCTCGATGATCATTAGTCTAGGACGGTGATGGCCACGAGAGCTCCGGCCTTCCCCCGCTCTAGGTCCTTTCCCCTCGTTTCAGTTCCCTCCAGCTCCTCGTTCCATCGTCGTCCCAGATCACAGTCTGTACGAGGGGAATGGCGCTAGAGTGGGGGAAGGCTGGAGCTCCCGTGGCCATCACTGGTCTAGGATGTTTAAACATTGCCACTTTCTTGAGCCATTTTCAGTAACGTACTGATGAAATGGTATTATAGGTAATGCTGTTAGATGCTTCTGGAGAATGAGCTTGTCTCAAAATGATATCTACAGCATTTTCGAAAGTCTGCAATATCAGAACGACAGATTGTCCTAATTGAAATTTCTACTAAATTAATTCACACTTTTAAGGAGACTAGGTCATTCATTTCAATCAAATTGTACACTGTGGTAGTACTCCATGTGACTCTACCATTTTCAAAAGTTATGATAGACTATTATACTCTCGGTTTATGTTCGATTATTATTTATGCACCCAACGAAAGCCTGAACCACATGTGTTTCGTGGAACTGTGAATATGTTAATACGTAGACTTAATACAAAGTTAACTTATAAAGCTACCATATGCCTGGTCAGAACCCAGATCGAACCAAACCAAAGTGAAATACTTAAATCCTCAGTGACAGCGTCTATGTTTGTTACAGACTCTAACAGCAATAAATGCGGCCTGCATTCCTAAAATTAAAACTTATAAACTGACGGAACACATTGGCATATTGTTATCAATAGACTGTGAATATTTATGCAAAAACGCATTGTTCTAGTTTGCTTCTTGAAATGAAAAATGAACAGCAGAACCTCGATTATCTAAACTGTAATTATTGGGTTGAGTCATAAATAACTTTCGACTTATCTTCCTCGTGCATCGATGGTTTATTAAAGAACAATTGTTGTTGCTTCTGCAGCACGTATGCGTTTTAGGAATACTTACCTTCCGATATGAAGCAAAAATCAGTAGACTAAATAAACTATTTGAGTTGTCACAAACGGAAAAACTATTATCTGTCGGAAGTTATTTATAACTCAACACAATGATAACAAAATAACTGATTACAGCTATGTTTTACACGAAAAATGATCATTGTACAGTATAAAATGTTGAAGGTATAAAGTAAGGTACACAGTTCCAGTAATTATAATTTTACTCTGTAACTGATAAGATGATCCAACTTTTAAATAACCTGTGCTTGGATGATCGAGGCTCCGCTGTAATTTATTTCATCCCCCGAAATTTTTAAATATGAAATGGTATTACAGAATTTCCGAACTGGCTCTAAAAATAGTGAGAGACTAACCCTGAGATTTTCATGGCCACCATACGCCCCCAAGTCTCCTTGGGAGTTGATGCAACAGTCTCAGCGACTCTGTCGTGGCTCATGCCGTTGCTCTTTCCTCATGCTGTTCAGCTCATCCTCGTCTCTGCCTAAATCTCCTCAACTGTGCCAAATCTCCGACCTTTCAGCTTCGTCTTCAATCTACGGAAGACGAAAACAACAGGATTACCGTTGCACCCCTCCCTATTCTCTCGATTTACCCATCTGTGACATTTTCATCTTCCTTAGAACGAAGACAAAGATCAAAGGTCGGAGATTTGGTACAGTTGACGAGATTCAGGAAGAGACGAGGATTGTACTGAACAGGATGAATATGGAGGACTTTCAAAAGACATTCCAACAACTTCAGAATCGCTGAGACTGTAACACCATTTCCTAAAGAGACTGCTTTGAGGACGATTGTGACTACTAAAATCTTAGGTTGGTCTAATACTTTCTATAGAGCAAGATTGAATATTTTTTGATACCACCTCGTATTTGAAAACTTCAGGGAATGAAGTAAATTGGGGTCGAACCACGATTATCCAAACACAGGTCATTTAAAAGTTGGGTCATCCTATCAGATACAGGGTCAAATTAATTAAATAATAATTAGACACACTGCATGCCTTACATTAGACCTTCACACATTTTATCCTGTAAACTGAAGTCACTTTTTATATAAAACATAGCTGTAATCAGTTACTTTGTTATTAATTATAATTCCTGACACTACCTCGCACCTATTTTTTATGTTCAATATTCTACATATTTGAATAAATTGGATTGCATAAATATCCGCAGTCTGGTTATCAGCAAAGGCACATGAGTCTATGTACAAAAGATTGTTTCAAATTGTTATAAAAATAGCAAGAACTGTTTGAATAGCATAAACATCCTCCTCGAGGAGTTAATTATCATGAATCATGGAGAACGTCGAGTTTAAACGTGGAACGAGCGAAACAGTACGTTGTAACGTTGACAAATTAACGTTCTCCAGGAGATAATTGCAAAAAGACATAAAGTGACGTGGCGTTTTTGGGTTATTCAGCGAGTAACCGGAAATGTCGTAAGCGAAGATCGTCGAGAAAGGAAATATTTCAACCGACCACGCTGCTCGCCTTAATTAATTGAAGGAATAGCTCTAGCATAGCGTCCCGGAAGTACCGTGTATTACCGAAATAAGATGTAATCGAGGATCGTTGGATTAATTAATCGACGAGGTTGGACATATAACAAATTTGGTGTGATTTTAGATGAAACGAGGGACAGGCGTCGTGTCCAGTTCGTTTTTGAAGCTCGTGGAGCATCGTTGGTACAGTCGACCATTTTATAGCTTGCAGAAGTAGCTTCTCACCTTTTTCTTTTTAATGAATTTTCACACTGCACAAATCATTCATTTAATATTAAAATAATCGTTTAATCCATTCGAAGCTGGGATCTTACCATAAACTGATACCCAGGAGCTGGAACTTTTTTTCTGTTTATGTTAAAACATGAGATAAGTGACAAGGTTTGAAAGGTGAGAAATAGAAATTTTGACAATTTTTGTTCTGACCATGTGTTTACGCAGTGATGATCACCGGAGCTGTGGTTTTCCCCCACTCTAGGTTCATTCCCCTCGTTTCAGTTCCCTCCAATTCGCTCCTCAGTCCATCGTCGACCCAGATCACAGCCTATAAGGGGAATGGACCTAGAGTGGGGGAAGGCCGGAGCTCCCGTGGCCACCACTGGGTTAAGTGGGCATTACCATTTCGCTGTTAACGTCTTCAGGGATGAGTTTGATAAATATAGAAAAAATATCGTTTTTCATGCTTAGTGAGCAAAGAAAATTGAGACAATTCAAAAGTGTCAGAGAAAAATAATGATCAAAGGACGTTGGACCTTTATTAACCCCTTGGCTTACAATAACGAGTCACACTCGTGAATCATGATCTATTAGTTACAAATACGAGCCTCGATTCTTTAAAACTTTGCACTACAGCACCCTTGACTATCAAAGTGTTGTTGAAAGCGATTTGTGTGGGCTGATAGAAGCTTTTCATTCACCAGATCACTCAAGGGTTCAAATAGTGAACTATATCGCACGAACTAGTTAAAAAATCGTAAGGCATGGGGTTAACAACAGTGAATTTGAAAAATACTTATAAACGAGCTTGTTACCAAACATTGGAATTACCATGTTTTATTTATTTCATTAAAAATTTTCGATAATTGTGAATTATTGGCGATATTAGACCTTCTATTTTTAAAAAATTAGCGCAATTGTGGTTGAGAAATAAATTTTTATAATAGTGTTATACTGTAAATTACAATTTGTTTCGTGACCCCATTATCGACCATAATATACTTTAGTTCTACGAATAAATAGTGACGGTTTTGTTCTACGTAACTGTTAACCATACTTTTTTTTATTATTTTCAGTAACTTACAGTAAAACCTCAAATATCCGAACACCGTCATTCGAAAATTCATTGGTGCCTCTGTATAATTAACATTATACCACTACATATTTTACAGTCTAAAATAAAATCAACGTTTTTACGCGAAACATAGCTACAATAATCTCTAGTTATTTTTTTTTCATTATTTTTATCATAAAAGCAACCACAATTGATCGCTAATGGGGACCTGATCTCCAATTGGGTCGTTTATCTTATGTCTCGAAATCCCTGAAGAGGTTAATTTGGAAACACAGGGGCGATAAATTTTCAATTCTTCGTTTTTCTATTAAATTTAATCTAAAATCTCTGATCGGAAGTTATAGATATTGAGGGGATTGTTAAACTAAATTTTTATCGGTAGATTTTGGAGGATTTGGAAGGATTCGATAAGGTGTTGATAAGTAGAAGAGAATGTTATAAAATTGGGCGAATTTGGAGCGCGGGATCGATATAGAATTTCGTAGCGGTCGACTGGTTGTGAAATTTGAATTCTATTTAAGCATGTTCGTCAAGCCGATACGAGCTAAACACCGTATACGTGTATATAGTTAATTCATGATTATGCGGGAAAAGTGCAGCATTTGAATCACTTTGAATATCGTTCGAATTTGAAAGTTCTCGAGCATAGATCTTCATTTATTTTTTAACGACAATTTTTTTTACGACAAATCCTGTAGTTTCTAATACTTCTGCATTAATTTAGTCATTTTATACTACTTCAAAATATTCTGGATACTTACATACTTGTATCACGCCTTTTATTCTAAAATTCACAAAATTTTAGAATGTAAGACTCTATTGCAATATTAATTCTAATTTACAAAACAAATTTGAACCCCCCAATTTCTTCCAATCACATCGAACTTAATACAATTGATTTTATATATAGAGTGTTCCTGAAAAAGAAATGAAATGGATGAAAGAATGTTTAAAATCAATGTTTAGTACAAATTGTAAGATATGTCTACCGTTAGTAGCATAGTAAACTACAATAAATTTTCAATATGACCATCGATTTGACTCATACAAAATTCGAGAATAATTAACACATCCCTTCTAGTATACTAAAATACAAATGTTATTTACAATCACTCTAGAATTCCGGAATCCTTAGAGATTTTCAAATATATTTCTATAATATAAAATGCTTGCTATAACGCAGCCTGTAAATAAAAATCAAATTACAACAGTCTCGTTGTACCTACATGTGTAAGACAGTTTCTTTAGCAACACTTCCTTCATTAGACATGCATTTTCAACGCTATATTGATAGGACATTCTCTATTCCATTTTGCCTTTTCTATCAACTCTCTTAAGAAGATCATATTTCGAATTGTGACATTAATAGTCATTTTCAACCATTTTTTTATTTACCGTCTTCTAGCGTAGAAAATGTTTCCTGAATATTTTGTTGCTATTTCTTATGTTCAGTGGTTTGAGGTCTAAAATGATTTTGTAAATGCGAGACTTTCAAGTTTCGAATCGTGTTCGACCAGTGTTGAAGGCTCCCGTGAGTAATCTTGTTGCATTGCTACTTGAAAATTAAATAACTGTTACTGTAATAATCAAAGCGCATGGAAAGAAGAAATTGAGCGCATCGTTTCGTAAAACTCATCCCTAATTTTCGGACCAAAGAAGTTTCGTTCTCTTGTAATAAATGCGTAAACGATTTCAAAGTGTTTTTATTACCGACAAAGGAATTTTACACGCATCCCTTTATACCCTCTACTCTGCGTCTGATAACTATACAGAACCGTCCAAAGATGTTCGAGTTTTAAATGTTACATTCAACATTGAATAGTTACTTTTCAAAACTCGACGAACCACAAAGAAGCTGTACGTTCAATATTAATTAATCTCACCGTAGAAATAAATTCAAAATAAAATTTTCTTTTCCTTAATACAGCCCCCCTGCTCCTCAATTACAGCTTTCATCGATTTTGGCACTCTAACTGTGAATTTCTCAATAACTTCTGATAATATTTTGTTCCAATCCTGTTGCAAGCGATTCTAGAAACCAGATTTTGATTTTTTATATTTTTAGGTGCAGTCAATCCTATACTTTCCCTACTGGATTCAAATCGAATGATTGGAAGGATCTGTGCATTATTATTATTTCATATTTTACCTCTGACTGTCCTCAATAGTTTCTGCAAATGTTTGCAAGAATCCTGAAAAGATATCGTACTTTAAACAGAAATAGCAAGTGTCCTACACTTGTGAACGAGACTGTATACGTTGAAACTCCCATTTGCCGCGTCCAGGTAAACCTCCACAGTACAAACACCCACAGTCTAATTACAAAACACAGTAGCAACAGAAATTGAACAATGTAGTGTCCTGAAAATGTATAATGACAACGATTATAAATTTCTTTTCGTTTCCAGAAGAGATTACAGCAGACCGGTTGCACTTTCGTTGAAACGAAACGAACAGTCTGGCGTCCAGGACAATTAGAATGCCGATGACAGGATGAAGATTCCCGAGAGTTCAGGAATTCCACGGACGTCCAAGTTTCGCGGGCTAAGGGGAGCACAGTAATTATAATGCCGGGAGAAACGAGCGTTTAGAACGTCGGGCGATTCGAATGATTTCTGCGGTCGCCCGGAGGATCGTCCTCAGGACAACGCCCCGCAGTGAAAGCGCATTTTTTAACAGAACTCCCTGTAGATTAATTAGCGAGCCCGACACGGAACTTCGCCGCGGGTTTCACCTCCTAGGGCGAGGCCAATTACTCGATTAATACGTTAATTAATTGACTGAACGCCACGCTCTTGTTGCAGTCGACTTTAGCCGATGATAATATAAATTAGAATTGGTCTAATTTCGGAACAATCGTTTTTAATAAATAGAAGTGCCGATCTCGATTTAGATAAGAAACTTGCAGGAAAGGTCACCCAATTGACGCACCCCGACTTTTTATACAATTTTGATGTAATATAGAACTCGAAAGAATAGTCGATACGTATGTTTTTGTATCAGCAAATGTCCACTTTGAAAGGGTGAAAACATCCCTTGAAATTGGGGTGAATAAACCTATTTGACGGTATATCTGAAGAACTATTGGTCTCAAAAAAGGGTTGCATACACAATTTTAATATTTCTTATTGCTGAATTTAATTGTATAACAAATTTTCCCCAAAAATAATTCGTTTAAGAGGTACATTAAAAAATAAAATATTTTTTCAAACTTCACTACAGTCGCAATGTTTTTTGGTTTATTAGACGTTTGAACATTTATACAGGATGTTCCAGATATTTTCGATGAAACTGTACAGGTTTACAGTTGTTTAAACAATACTGTACTGTTATCTTAACAATATTCTTCTGTTCTACGACCAAAAATAAAAAAAAGTGCTATACACCTACACTTGTACCCATGCGTACGCACATACTTGTACCCACATAGGACAAACAAAAATACGAAACACATTCAAGCTGCCAGGAGTTTGTGCAAACTTTCCAACTCAATATCCCCATCAAAATGGAACCGTAGCAAGTGCTTGTGCTTGTACAAAACGCCGCAGCAACGAAGTTGCAACAACACTTTGATATTCCTTGGTCGAGTTGTCGGTCACAGAGAAATAGCAACGGAGAAGCGAGTTCCCTGGGAACGGAGGCTTTTGGGTGTTCGAACACAGCGCCAAATGGATTTCGTTGGCCTCTGAACATAACAGGTGAAAGCAGGGGGATCGTGATTGATTCCGAAGGTTTCATTTACACCAACCATCCAGTCGCAGTTACAATTCTCATCCCGATGCAAATTCACGATTCAAAGGGGGCCGGTGCTTCGGAACGCAGAAGCCTGGATTAGTCCATTCGAAGATTGGACTCTGACTGGACCGTCGGTATAAATCAACCTCGAAATCTATGACACAGGTATCGACTGTTCCCAACATCTGAAAAGAAGAAATGAAATATGCTCATTGAAAAGAATTTCTATTCCTATCTGAAATATGTATTTTACATTATCAGTCTATTCGGTTGGTCCATGTGAAATGCCCTGTTAATCTTTCATTATGGCAGACATTTTTCAACTACATTTATTTATTTATTTATATGAGACACAGAGACAAGGGGACAGTCCCTTTTCTTGACAAACATATTGTTAACCCTTGGCTACTATAGAATGTCTGTGAGACCGCTCCAAATTTTCAATCATCCCTATTTCCCTTCCTGCATCACTTATCATCTTCTACCTAATGTTCAAGAGTCTAATGTTCAATCAGGCTTGGGTCTCTTTATTATTAACTTTTTAGCTACGGCGGGGCTGGCTGCGGAGCTGTACCCCTGTACGGACAGCTTCTCCGCGGACTGTGCGTAAACGACGTATAAATGTCGTAGCTAACAAGCAATGTAAATTGCATCGATAAAATTATTAAATTATTTATATAGCATATAAATAATGTACACGGCTTTCAAAAAACAAGTGAGCTTCTGCAATGGCGTATCGTTCGAAAGGAGAACTCAGCGGTGAGCCACTATAGTGGCGTACCGTCCAGAAAGATGACATAGGCGGAAGCCACTATAGTGGCGTACAGTACCTAAAAGATTAATATACGAAGGAAGAACACTTGGATTGGAATATCTTCCGTATTCGCTCGATATCTCTAGACTCGAACCGTTCACAGAGGCCACGATTGAAATTTATTTAAATCGACCGGCCGTTAACGCGATTTTTCCGTCGATATGAATGGCCTCTCGAACGGCGGAACGATGATAAAGGAATATCACTCGGTCGACATTTTAATCCGTCTTAATGAAGCCGATTTAACAGGCTTGATCGGCGTCGGGCCGGACATCCGGGAAGAAAAGCCTCGCCTCCTCGCGAATCAAGACCTCTTCACTTGCTAAATGCGTTCGAATTAATTGACCTTTCCCTCGTTATGAATTCACGGGCGCTCGTTAAAGTATTCGGATGATCGGCCGCGTTCACTTTTTGGTAGGCGAATCACACTTGTTCGACAATTTTATTCTGATTAATTACAGTAAAGTCTGCAATGTTCGTAGTAAATGTACAAAGTTTCCTGTGAGACACAAAATTTCTGCCTCGTCGTGGATCTCCACTTACGACTACGATTAGAGTACTATAAAAAAGTACATGACTTCTGATCACACTAAACATTAGTCCAAGTATTTATGGATGACAGTGTCGAGGTCCTTATTGAAACCTCGGCTCACAGGGGAACATCCCGTAGTGTCGGCCCCCGATTTCGATGAAACTTCGTAGACTTATCAAGCAGGTGAAAATAAGCGACTCGTATTTTTTCTTATCTGCTGAGTTGCAACTTTAAAGGTTAAAATCCACTTTTAAAGTTGCAGCTGGAAAATGCTATCTCAAAATCTATCACAGATGCAAGAAAATTTCTTACGAAATACATAGTTTCATATTGCAAACATAATCGTTCGGATAATGGAACTTTCAGTTCCTTCACATTTATTGTTCTATGTTTCAAAACTGTTATGCACCGTGACTATGAGTTAAGGAATTTGAATTTTAGGAGAAGACTGGCTGATGTACCCAGTTTTTGCCTGAAGTCACATTACACAGAGGTTTCCAGTAAGGGCTTCAAGATATTTTTTGTAATAAAACGCACTTCAATTTAGAAACTTCTGGTTTCTTTATTTCAACATAAACTTTGATCGATTACAATTATATGTGAGAGTCTACATCGGTCAAATAGCCACCACGGTTTTTCTTTTTGAATTCAAAGACGTTAAATCGCACGATCTTGGGGAGATATTTTTCATTTTTCATTTTCTTTTCAGATATCGCTGTTTCCAGAGACATTTCTGCTTCTGAACTTCGATGGCAATGAATCGATTGTTTCGCCGGCTGTAAAAGGATGTGGCATGGAAGTGGCATGTGGCACTATCTTTGGCCCCCATGAAAATACTGGCCTAGATGATCAGCACCTGAACGAGTAGCTAATTTCCTGTATGATAGCGCCAAGAACTTCTTCGTTCTCAAAAGTGAGATAAGGAACTTGCGCCGCTCGTTAGCAGAGTCTCGATGATTCCCGAAAGGATGATACAGACTTGAGTAGAAACAGGTGTACCCATAATAGCCACTCTTATCTGAATAACTCCTTTTGTTCATCCCTGAAAGAACAGCCATTACGAATTAATTAACAATTGCCGTAGGTCCAACATTTTGAAACTTAAGTTGCTCTAAAAAATAATGAAGATTAAGATTAGCTAATTTTTGAACGATAGCCAGAATTCCATTCTGCATCGAAGCAGGAGATTCGCTCTGCTATGGTACAGACGCTGAAAGTAGGTACTTCAAGGTCGATTGTCACTTATAAAGACACACTAAACAAGATACATGCAAGGTTCTGCCTTGAAGATCTTATCATTTTGTGAATTCGAGTGAAGGTGAGTAACAAAACATTTGACACGTTGACTGCCATACTGTGTAATCTGAAAACGATATGACTTTCTAACCCTCGATACAGCGTGAAAGTAATCTGAAATTATGCTCTTTTTAATTAATCTGTTAACCGAGTTATTTCTCGGTCAAAAGCGCCCCTGCACAAAAATAATAAGTTTATTTCACAGTGTAAAACACTATATAGTCATAGAGAATTAAGAATATAGAATGATTAATATGAATTTTACTTTATAACTGGCATAGGATGGTCAATTCTCGGTTAATCGAGCTTCCACTGTAATTAGTTATAGTTCTCGCTGATTCTGCTAGATTTTCTCAAATATTTTACTATTAATATTCGGGCTCTGGTAAATAACAACTGAATTCAAGTGCCACACATACATCAGGGACATGGCAGCCGAAGTGTTAGTAAAATAAAGACAGCGACACGACCTTCGGCTGCATAGTCTCCGCATCCCTACAACAGTGAAACGAGAGTTCCAACGATTCCCAAGAGTAAGAAGCAGACTTCGGTAGAATCGGTCGAACCGAAACCATCAACTCTTATCTGGAACATCTGCTTTTCTGTATTCCTAGCCAGCAGCCGTTCAGAAAGAGCTATCAAGGACTAATCGCCCAGGGAAATCCTGTCCGTTCCATAAACGAGCCACTTTCGCGCGAGCGTTCTGCAACACGGCAAAGGAGGGCTGTCGTCGACGAGAAATTCCAGCTGTTCCGTGATTTCGGGGGCGACCAGGAAACTTTCGAAGGGCAAAAACATCGGGTGTCGCGGGTAAGAAATTCCAATTTCCCGAGGAGGGACGCGGAAGGGGGCGAAAAAGGAAGTTGCGCCGTCGGGGATGAAGTATCGAGGTCCTCGCAGGCCGTTGGAACTCATTAGAAAGGAGTTTCGGTACGAGGAGGTGACCACGAAATTCCAGACGAGCGGAATGTTTAATTAAACTCCGTGAAGAAGCCCGGGAATTTCGGACGAGGCGTCACAAAGCTCGTACATCATGCGAGTGGCCGCTTCGTCGCTCAGACTGTACACGGTTGATCACTGCAGCCTGGCTCCCCTGACTTGACCATACAGTGCCCTGTCGCTCTATTATAAACACCCTCAATTTTAACCCCTTGCCGTACAATAACGAGCCACACTCGTGACACAAAATATGATCGACACGTTAGAAATACCGGTCTAACTTTTCGGCCAATTCTTTAAAGTTTTTCCCTGCAGCGCAAATTGACCTTCAAAGGATTGTTGAAAGCGAACTGCATGTGCTGATAGACGCTCCTCGTTTATCACGGCACTCTAGGACTGGAATAGCAAACTTTGGCGCACGAAATCGTTGGAAACATCGTACGGCAAGGGGTTAAATTTCTGCTGCATTCTCATCAAGGGACCGGGGGCACCATTGAATGCCAGAAATAAATGTCGTATCACCACCTTTTAGACAATTGTTGACAAACTTGAAACTGAGATGACAAGAAGTTGTCAAAATCTGATTGATGCTTACCATCACTAATTTCTCAACTGAGCTTTAGCAGTCGCACTTATATGTGTGTCATAAGTTCAGTGCAACAAAAAATGTAAAAACAAGATTCAGTTATGTTGAACTGTATAAACTAATTGTAGAAGACAATATTGAATGTGCCTTTCCAAATACAGACATTTGCTTTCGTATATTTTTAACATTAACGGTCACAAATTGCTCAGTTGAGCGTTCATTTTCTCAGTTACAGTATATTCAAAATCCCATAGAACAACTATGCTACAAGACAGGCTGTATGCCTTATCTCTGCTAATCGTAAGTATAGAAGCAGATGCGTCACGTAAGATTAGTTTTGAGGATCTGATCAGAGACTTTGCAATTAGAAAAAGTAGGAGAAAATTTGTCAAATATAAATAAAGTGGAAGTATACAAAAATAAACATTATTTTCCATCTTATTATAAGTTTTTCTTATTGTAAGTTAACAGGAATGGATGGTCCACAGAGTATTTGACACTCCTTACAATCCTCAATAAACTTCAAAATGTGTTCGATTCATTTACTTCTTATGAATATAAATAATTAAATACTTAAATCCGCCTACTGGAAAAAATTGTATTTACTTCTTACGAATATAAATAGTTAAATACTTAAATCCATCTACTGGAAAAAATTGTATTTACTTCTTATGAATATAAATAGTTAAATACTTAAATCCATCTACTGGAAAAAATTTATTAAAGAGGAACAGTAATAAAAGTGGGTACTAGAGGTGCTGATTTATACTGATTTTCCATGTACACTCGGTATCGACGTACAACGCGTTTTTCTGCGTGAATATCGTCTCCGCCTCTAATTTATTCCGATTTCCCGCTGTTCCGTTTTAATTAAAACGACCGTGTCCGTTTTTAACCTTTTGTTCCGTCGTTTCCGTGTCGTTTCTCATAAAGGAACGCAATTCGTTGTTGTCCCGGCTGCTCCATAAATTAACAAAGAATAAAAGATAATTGTCGGTCGCTGTACGGGTGTCGTTTCAGGATTCACGACGAATAGAAAATTAATTGTCCTGAAAATAAAGGATAGCTCGCTGCTTGAGGATGGTTCGAATGATAAAGGATACTGTTAAGTTCTATTGCCACGGAACACATTATTAACGCGTTCCGTGGGTCACATTCGATCCACGCTGGATCCTTTTGAGGCTTTTGTAGTCAGGCTTTTCGGAGGTAGAACTGTTAGAGGTTTCTGTGTCTTTTAATCAAAATTTTCTCAACGTTTCGTCAGCATTGCAGCTAAAATTACCAAGGACCTGAGGATATACAGGTGTGTCCTTAGATTCTGTTTAACACCTTGATTTATAACAACGAGTCGCACTCGTTACGAAGATTATGCTCCATATGTCAGAAACACACAAAGCAGACTTGTGTTTATTTATAAAAACTAAGATAAGAAAGCTTTTTTGGCTATCAAAGGATAGTTAAAGATAAATTGTACGTTTTGGTGTGTGATCTTCATTTATTAAAGCGCTTGAAGACTGAACTTAGTTAACTATAGTGCACTTTTATTTACTCATTTTAACATTGCCACCAGTTGGAATTTGATGAGAATTAATAATCGTTTAATTTGACAATATTTGTTGTGCCAACTTATATTTGCTGTTCCGGAAGAACAAAGAGCTATTTCTCAGGTGATGAAAACGAATCTTAATTACTCATATTTGTAATTAAACAATGAGTATATGCCTGATGACATTGGGAACAAAGCAGTTGTTAGCACTTTTTGGTTACTTTTAAGTAGTATTAGTTAAAGATTAGATAATGACTGCGTGGCAATCACCGTGTTAATATCGTCATGACAACAAATATTTATTCTCCTCTATAAAACAATAGCTGATATCTCAAAACCAAAAAGTTGAATTACACCTTCATTATTAATTTATTTAACACGAATACCATAGTGAAAATCGCCATGCCTAATCAGGGATATTATACTTTGGCATTCAACGTGTCAATGTTTCTGAAAATTTTACAAAACTTCAGAATTATTCAATTTAATTCAATTTGAGAGGAAGAAATTGTTAAAAGAAAACTTCGACGTGTACACACAGAACGCTGGAACTCGTCTAAAAATAACAGAAAAGAACAGACGACATTTCTGCGGGAAGCTTGATGCAACACCGATATTAAAACTGTCGCTGATTCCTCGGAGGGCCAGAAGAATTCCGCGTTTCCGATGTTTGCAAGGCGCGTAACCAATCAGCGAAATATTTCGCGATCCTGGAGAGACGCGAGGAGAATGAAACGAACACGGAAATCAGTTCGCCGGGCGATAAGCTCATGGGAACGGCGGAACAGAAAAGGGAGGATTTCATTTTAACGGGGGAGAAATTCGAGAACGGCGTGCAGCTTTAACGAACCTCTGCCACGCGGAATTCCCGACGGAGAAATAAATAGAAGATATCTTGAAGCGCGTCGACGATAACCGCGAACGAGCTGCAAAATTTCGTCCGAGGGCCAGCGCCGGAAATTCCCCGTTTTCGTCGATGATAATGCGTCGGGGAACCGCGTGACTTATGGTCCAACCTGACCTGAAAAATTTGTGCTTCCCGCATGGGTGATTTATAAACGCGAACTCGTAATAACTGGACCATTATTTAAGAAGAAATTCGATTCGGTTCGCTAACTTCTTCGTCCATTTCTTTGCGGCCTTTTGATCTTCACGCATTCGCTTCCATTGTACGCTGCCGCCACAGTTGTGATCCTCAATTTTGAGACATTCTGTATATCTGATCATGCTTATGGTGGAATTAAATTTCTATTTATAGCTAACAAACTGTTGATGTTTAGACACATTCTTACTGAGACTTTACTGTTCATTTTAATGAGTAGTACACGCAGGGTAAGTGCACCTGATATCGCCTACCAAATTTCAAATCGTTCTCAAATAATGGGTAAGAGACATTTTTATATCAAGTTAGTCTCAAACAAAAGAGACATTATTTGTAACGCTGTCAATAAAATATATCTCTTTATGCATGTGTGGCTAATACTTCAGTCCGTTGCCGATTTCAGTCAGCGCTTTTTTTTTCAAAATATTACGGCTAGGCGATATTACGTGCTAAGCGAATATTAGGGGCACTTACCCTATCCAGAGTTACGTTCATTTTGAAGCACCTTGTATACATTTAATTTGAGTATCGTTTTATTCTTTTGAAGTGCAGGAAAAATAAAAAATGTTTGAAAAAAGTTTCCCGTTTTCGTAGATGATAATGCGTCGGGGAACCGCGTGACTTATGGTCCAACCTGACCTGAAAAATTTGTGCTTTCCGCATGGGTGATTTATAAACGCGAAGTCGTAATAACTGGACCATTATTTAAGAAGAAATTCGATTCGGTTCGCTAACTTCTTCGTCCATTCCTCTGCGGCCTTTTGATCTTCACGCGTTCGCTTCCATTGTACACTGCTGCTCAAAAGTATCTGCCTACCTACAGTGTGTCTCTTTTAACCCTTTGCACTCGAACTTTTTCTCGGCTGAATCTTACAGCAACTCAGACTTTTTTGGGTTTTTATGCTTGTGTAATAAATGTGGGATGCCTAGGAATGTTTCAAGCAAGGTGGACCATGCGTTCCGTTTAGGCATAAGACAAGTGTACTGGCGACGTCAGAGTTTAGCCTAAATTTTTACAGTACAAAAAAATACATGCTTTTCTTTATAAAATACCAGTAAAAAATTATACATAAAAAATTGTAAATGTGGTGGTTGAGTCTACTATAATTTACGATCAAAAAAATTACCTTGAACGGTTAATATTTTACGATTCTACTCTACACTATTTTAATGATTATTAAAATTTGTTCAGTTCCTGATTAATTTAATAAATTCTTTAAGTTTCAGTCTGAAAGGGTTTAGCGTCTGACGAAAGTGCAGTTGTGTATTCTATTTTGTGTTGAAAACAACAATCTTACGATGATAGCCAGTATATTTTTCTCTTCGGTATAGCGTGATTCGTAGGCTCAATGATAGAATGCAAAAAAATCGCCCGACACGTACGATATCATCGAAACTTGTTCTTATCTTCATACTTTTTTCGTATTATGCTTGCACGTGAGTAAAACGAGATTAGATTACTTTACGTGGACTTTGGGTATTATACACTATGAATACTTCTTTTTGTAAACTATTAAATGTTAAATTGAGAAATACTGCTGGAATAGGTTTCCTCTGTACATGATCACATAAATTTTTTTGTAAGAGTGCAAGGTGAGCTACTTGAGATTTGCTTGTTTCTAGCATATTTTATAGTATTCAATATATTAATGGAATTGCAAAACATTTGTTTAACATGTTCCATAGGTCGTCAGTGACCCGTGTATCAAATTATATTTGTATCGAGTAAATAATAATCAAAATTCGAATTAATTAAATAAGAAGTACCGCGTTAAATAATTAAATATTTACATGCATAACGGTATATATTTGTAAAAAACTATTTTATTGTGTCTGATCAAGTTAAAATTAAGTTTCTCCATTTTCCACGTTGTATTTATGAAAGTAATTTTAATTTTTCAGGCAGATATTCTATCAATTAAACTGATAACAAACACGATCTCATTTGATTAACTTTTAATTAGATGCATAGAACACTCGGGTCGATAGAACATACTATTGGCCATGCTTTTGTAATTATAAACAAAATTCTGCAATTTTTAAAATCCAAACTCCTAATTGGCTTTAAAACACGATAGTGAAGAATACTGTACTTGTACAGCAAAGTTTAGCAAAATTTTATTCGGTGGAATAACGAATAAACTTTTATTCATCTCTAACGAATAATTATTTACATGAAGGAGGGGCATATGCTGCAATTAGTATGTAGTATTAACGAAAATATAATATTAAGTTTCATTATATAACTATTTTTAATATAAATTATTCTACTAAATAGTTAGAATAATTTCCTATGAATAAGGAATAATTAATACCCTGATGAAACATTAATATGAAAAGAATTCTACATATTCGATTCAATCGTAAATAACTTCCAGTTATTCCACTTAAATTTAATAACCAATTTATTTAAAACAAAATGCTGCACTTGCAGCATTCCAAAATTCAAAGACGCTTACCTTCTAACACGAATAAAAATTCAGTAGACCGTGTAAACCATTTGAAACAGTAAAAGGGAAAATTCTGTACATATCAAAAGTTATTTATGACGTCGCCCAATATTTACTCGAAACAATTCAAATAAGTTCCACTTCTCCCATAGACCGTACCGTATATCAGGTAACACTTCTGAACGATCCTATAGAATCTACAACATCGTAGAGAGAACCAAAATAAAGAAATCTGTGTATGTGTCAGAAATTATTTATAACTTAGCCCAATATTTCCTCAGAAGGATTTGAATAACTCCCAATTCATTCATAGTCCATACCGTGCATCGACTACAACTTCTGAACGTTCCTGTAGAATCTACAACATCGTAAAGAGAATAGAAATAAAAAATTTGTAAATATATCAGAAATTATGTATAACGTAGCTACTCGGAACAATTCGAATAATTCCCAATTCTCTCATAAACCATACTGCGCATCGAGTACCACTCCTGAACGCTCCTGTAGAATCTACAACATCGTAAAGAGAATAGAAATAAAAAATTTGTAAATGTATCAGAAATTACGTATAACGTAGCTACTCGGAACAATTCGAATAATTCCCAATTCTCTCATAAACCATACTGTGCATCGTGTACCACTTCTGACCGTTCCTGTAGAATCTACAACATCGTCAAGAGAATAGAAATAAAAAATTCGTAAATGTATCAGAAATTATGTATAACGTAGCTACTCGGAACAATTCGAATAATTCCCAATTCTCTCATAAACCATACTGTGCATCGTGTACCACTTCTGAACATTCCTGTAGAATCTACAACATCGTCAAGAGAATAGAAATAAAAAATTCGTAAATGTATCAGAAATTATGTATAACGTAGCTACTCGGAACAATTCGAATAATTCCCAATTCTCTCATAAACCATACTGTGCATCGAGTACCACTTCTGAACGCTCCTGTAGAATCTACAACACGGTAGGTAGAGTGGGGGAAGCCCACGTGTACGACACGGGAGCTACACATCGACCTCTCGAGGTATCGATGCGGCCGCAAGCACGAGATACCGCGCAAGCGTATTATCGCGAGAGATTACTCCGTCATGGCCGGAGGTAGGTTTACCGGGTGCGCCTAATTGCCAGGATAAATCGACCGTCTTCCATCGAAATTAGCCTAACGTGCGTCGAACCGAGTGGCGGACGAATCGAACCGCGTGCAAACGGGAACGCGTCGAAGGCCGCGTGTACAGGCGCGACCGCTTCGGTTTCTCTTTCACGTTCGGAATCTTTCGTCGACCAGTGTCTTGGGGACGCTCGTCAAACGAGCACGCGATTAGGCGAGTGCTCCTGCTATACTCGCCGCAGCTCTGTCGTTTTCTCTCTGTCTCCCTCTCTCTCTCTCCTTCGTTCCTTTCTTATTATTTTCGTGTAGAGTTGTACTTATCGACCGTGGTAAGCAGTATTTTATAAAATATTCAATATTTTGCTCAGAATCTTTGGAAAGAATGTTAATACTGTATAATCTAGCATGAACTGTTGATAATGATTCCAGTGTTCCGAATTGCTTTGCTGAGTCCTCTTTGAAACTTTCGAGAGTGTTGTTAGCGTGTATCGATCGAATCGATATCTCGATACATTGGTGAACAACGCTTCGAGTATAAAATTGAATCGCATTACCGTGAATGTTGTATTCATTCTCGCCGTGTCATTCCGATACATGTATTTTAATTGTCCAGTCAACTAGAAATCGCTGTTCGTGAGTATAAGTACGGGAGCGTTGCGGAACGGTTATCGATTTTGTCGGACGACGATATGGGGCTCCAGGTGTTGTGAGTCAGTGAGTTGAACTCGGTGAGTCGAAGTGCTTCCCTGGTTCTCGAGTTCTCGAGTTGTTTTGAGCAAAATGGGCGGCGGAGGACACAGCGGAAGCGTCTTCACCTATGAGACGCTGGTGCACGCGATTTCCGGTGCCGCGGTAAGTGCGCGTATTTAATGAGCAAACTTAAAATACGCTGTTGAAAATAATTACGGGGAGCACATAATGAGAATAAGTAAAGTATAAAGTACTTTGAAAATTCTATCGTATTTTAAATAATAGATATTCAGTGAGAGCACTAGTAATATAACTTTATACAGGATGTTTAAAAACGATTGTATCAAACGTTAAGGATATGCAATAGTTGAATAAAAATGAGAAATGGATACTTAACATTGATTCTAAAATGAGTCCTTTAAACGCCATGGACGCTTAATGTGTTTCTTGAATATATTTCTAGGGTCCGTGCGGCGAACGCCCATGGGCGTTCTATTGATGCGCATAATAAGCAGGTTTACTGAGCTACCGCACGTGATGCAGGGTCGTCGTATAAACTTGTCCGTCATGTTGAAATTTATATTACACTAAGCCATTATTTAATGATATAAAGGAATATTTGGAATCATTTAAAGACGTACACAATCTTTGTAACATCCAGTATCATTATTACCGATGAGTTTATACGATACCCTTACATCACGTGCGGATGATCGCTAAACGTATTCACTAAACACGTTATTCGAACGCCCATCGGCGTTTCCCGCACGGATTTGATTAGTATATGGAATAATTGTGAACACCTGAAGGGCTCATTTTAATACACATGTTGATTAAACATTTTTTTACGTCTTTTTGAGAGTATTATACGCCTCCAATGTTTCGTACTACCTTTTATGAACAACCTGTATAATATAAAGTATTATATTATAAATAAACCTAATCCCCTTATTGTTTAAAGCAGCATGAATTCATTGCAGAGGGTGTTCTTTGCTGGGTTTTAGCTTTGGATTCATACAGTGCTTATCAAAGTAATCCAAAGAGTGTTAGTAAATAAGGATAAAAAAATCAATAGTTTTGAGATATAATGAAAAACTTGATTTTACTGTAACAGGTGTATATTATAATTTTTCTGTATTGCCTGGAAAGTGTTGACTCTTCGACTTATGTTTACTGAAACTTTTCTGTTTACTTTGTTCAGTATCATACAACCCCACAGTTGTGATCCTCAATTTTGAGACATCCTGTATATTTGATCATACTTATGATGGAATTAAATTTCTCTCTGTATCTCAGGAACTATTGATTTTTCGACAAATGCTTACTGAAATTCTTTTCTTTATTTTGTTGAGCTCTGAACGTAGCCATACCTGAGACCACCAATTTTAGGACAGCCTGTATATTCAGTCACACTAGAGATGGAATGAAATCTTTATATCTGAAAAATTATTAATGTTTAGGCACATAATTACTGAAACTTTATTGTTTATTTTGATGAGTAGTACACGTATCCAAAGTTAAGTTAATTTTAAAGCATCTTGTATACATTTAATTTGTGTAACGTTGTATTCTTCGCAAGAACAGGAAAAAATAGAAAATATTTCAGATATTTTGTTTTCTTTTAGCAGAATTATCCCTAAAAAAATTATATTTACTTTCGAATTACCCCAATATAGGGGGTAAATTAATTTGTGTCGATGGTGTTTACTACTTTACAGGGTAGCGTCGTTGCCATGGCAACGTTCTTTCCGCTGGACACAGTGCGCAGCCGACTGCAGCGTGAGTAAATTACATTAGTCTTTGCAAAATGTATAAAATTGTATTTCGCAAATCATTTTGTTGCTGTGTATGTTAAACGTTATCTTTCGCGATTTATAAATTATTTATTAAGAACCGCGATTACTTATCACTGCGTTTCTTTCAAATGAATTTATTACTAAGGATTTACACGCACTTGACTATTTTAATTATTTCAGCAGCAGCTTTGTTAAAGTTGGATAAAATAATTTTCTTCCATTTTAATTGAATATCAATTTTAGCTATTGAATAAAATAATTGAAGAAACAATTCAGGAGTCTCTTAGAAAAATAATATATACCAGAATCTTCATTATATTTTTATGAACAATATTGCATTTGTCATGCGATGGAACTGTTAAAATTTCTGTACAAAAAGGATTTTTCCCGTTCATGGTAATAAATTAAAAATAATATTTGAATTGACAGAAGAAAGATCTGAATTAAAACTTCAAACTATTTTTTAGAACAGTAAAAACATTTACGATTTTTTTCGAAATTTTACAGTGGAATAACCACTCAGTAGTGTAAGTACTCCGAGGATAATAGCTTAGAATACGTACAAGTGTTTGACAGAAAAAATTAGATTAACATGTACAGTGCCTTCGTATCGTAAGATCGCATGTGATGTTACGCGAGCTCACTCACACATTCTTATTTATATCTATAAACAGTATGTAGTATGTATTGCACTACATAATGGTTCATGCTTCACGGATAAATAAACACGGAGAGTATAATAAAAAAATATCGATAAAATAGAGATAAAAATATAAACGTTAAGAATCTTTCCTAATCCATCATTTTCTCAATACAAGAAGAAGAATTTTTTACAAAAGAATAAAGAATATTCCAAACATAACAAATGTAAAGAAATATCGATTTCACAGATGAAGAAATTGTAAGATTCCAGTTAAAAAAAAAACTTTTAATCTGTTGCATACGAATTACCAATTTGGTTTTCATTTATGCGTAACGTTTGAATAATTACATCCACTGTGTTATCTTTTCTTAATTATTCATCTAACTCATTACAAAACAGTGACATCCTTTTTTGCGCAGTGGAAGAAGGTCGAGAATCGAAGAACACGCTCGCTATGATCCGTGAACTTACCTCGAAGGAAGGACCGTAAGTTTCGTTTCATAATACTTGCAAATGAAACATGCTAAAAAGCTATAATCATCGGAAACCATAATATGCAATGCCTTTCAGTTTGCTATTTACGGAAATGATCAAGTCTAAGCATTTCTTTAGCCAAGCCACTCTCGCTTCTTTTCTTCTTTTCAGAGTAATGGCGCTAAACACATAGAAATACTAACCATTTGCAATGATAATAATCATATTTTCATTTATATATTTCCGTTTCAGATGCACACTGTACAGAGGAATCGTACCAGTTCTTCAGAGTCTCTGCGCCAGCAATTTCGTTTACTTTTACACATTCCATGGACTGAAAACGCTGAGAACTAGAAGAAATCAAACGGCAGGAAACGACCTGCTGGTCGCATCGATCGCAGGTGTCATAAAAATGGAAAACTCGTTTTTACGTAACGTTCAATCACCCGTTCCAGAAATAGAAGCACAGATAAACTAGCGATTACCACTTTTTTTTTTTAATATTCGCTCCTGCTTGTTAATATTAACGAACGAAAATGAATATCAAGCAGTTGGAGAGACTTCAGACGTGAATTTCATTATTCCAGGTGTCATTAACGTCCTCACGACAACACCTTTGTGGGTAGTGAATACTAGATTGAAGATGAAAGGCGTAGGACAAGTGCCAGAGAGGAACAACAACGATTACAACACGTTGTATGGTACGTTGTTAACTGGGGCTGTTGAATTTAACATGGGGACAAATGTTATTTAATTATTTAACTATACTGCTCAACAGAATTTGAGGATGAGCCACTTAAATGATTTATTGTGCATTAAGTGGTATAAAAGCACCAAATACTGTACACAGTATTCAATAAAAATATTATTACGTTAGACACAAGTTATTTTTGTTACACTGTTAGTATTTCATAAATTATCTAAAATTTTTGAAAATCCGGAGCTTCTAATTGTTTTGAGCAGTGTATTACTCTTATAAAATTCTGAGCAATTTTCTGATGAATCTGGACGAGAATAAAGACGCGTTCTTGTATAGCAGTTTTTCTAATGTGTATTATTTATGAAGATGTTGAAAGTTGAAAGTTGAACTCCTTGACTGCATACAGCTATGTGAGCTAGCATATCAAATACTATTAAATGAAATAATTCATTTTCATAAATTTTCGTTTAACGTCAATAGTCAATTTTGTTTGATAACAACCATGTGTATTTGTAATCTGTAAAAAATATTGAATAAGTACATTTTTAATATTTACAGGACAATGTACGGTTTTGTCAAAGTTTCATTTCATCAACTGTATTACAACAAATAATACTGAGCTCTTAAATGTATGTTTGTATAAACATCCGCGGATTTGTCATGACTAGACTGCAAATATTTATGCAAATATAAATTTTTATTCTTAAATATTGTTGTATTGGTATTGTATTATATTGTTGTATTCCAATATACATAAAAAAGCTAAACCTCGAAAAAGATGAGTCTTATCTTGTAAAGATTTCAAGATGCTAACTGGTCAAAATGACTCTGTTTTACATTTGGATATGCTAAAATGCATATGCACCCGCAGTGTGGCCATAATTCATCCTAAACAAATGTTACAAACTGCAAAATATAGAAATTAGCATGTAACACATGTATTGTCCATTAGCCATGATCTTCTTTAACCAACAAGCGAAGATTTTTGCGTAATTTTAAAATCTATTTTTAGTATCTGACGTTTTAAGTCACTTAAGTTGATCTGTGTGTAATGGCTCTTCAAGTAGTTGTTTAGCCAGACTGTGTAGGTAGTATAATAATTTTTGTGTACATTTACTTGCATAGTTACTAAATTTCTTCTAAATAGATCTGGAGAAATCTAAAACACTACAATGCTTAGATCTTTTATAATCCCTTGTGAATTATATTATAAATAGCAAATAATAGTGTGTCTGGCTAGGTATAGCTGTTTCCACTGCAGTCAACGCGATGAACACCATCAGTTCCAACTTCCTGCAACCATAAATCGACATCTTCTTAACACTAACCGTACCAGGCCCGGTCAAATGACCTGTTTCAAAATTTAATTTAAAACTGTACATTCATTGTTATTTCTTTTGTTCATCTAACTTGATGTAAATTCTTATATTATCTGATTAATCAATTTCTCAATTTTTGTTTTTTTGTGCTACTTTTTTTACTGAGGAAAATTCATCGCCTGGCTTGTTTATGACTGGTTACGGTAAGAATAGGTATATCTGAAGTGCCGGCACGGTTAGTGTTAAAACTCATCGTTGGTCGTTCATTTCTATCTCGTATAAAGAGTTTCTTGTAGCATGGGCAAACAAAGCACAGCGTTCAACTTCACGACACGCACATAACGTTCATTATGTCCTCTGAGGCTCTAGGCTTACGCAAACGTGATGCTCAACAGCTTTCTCTTCGAAGAATTCGAAGTCGACTCCAGAAAAATCAGTTTCTTTCTTTTTATCGCCACGATACGATGCTTAGAACTTAATACTTATCTGTTATTGAACATCACGTGCCAGCCTAATTGCAAGAGCCGTTCTCCGTTCTTCAGATGGCCTCCTTCACATATGGAAATACGAAGGTCTGGGAAAGCTTTGGGCAGGAACCCTACCGAGTCTGATGCTGGTTATGAATCCAGCGATTCAATTCATGACCTACGAGGCTATCAAGAGGAAGGTCACCGCGTCGTTGAATGATTCTACGCCATCCGCGTGGGTGTTCTTTGCTATAGGCGCCATAGCAAAGACCGTCGCCACAGCTTTGACTTATCCTTTACAGTTGGTTCAAACGAAACTAAGAGTACGTAGTGAACAATTTTCTGTCATTTGTAATGTACAGGGTGAGCCTCTAGGAACTACCATCTAAAATGGTAACTTTAAACTGGTTTTGTGATGATAGGAAGAAATTGTTTAATGAAATATGTTGTGTTTGGAGTTGTTTTATCATATGATATTAAAAATTTTATTTTTTATGTGGTGATAACATTTTCTAGTGATTCAGTCTGTATACTTTATTGACAATACTAATATACTAAGAATACGCTTCTAAAGTTTAGCCACCTATTTTGAAAACACCTGTTATGTTTATGGGCAGTGCTAATAATTTAATATTATTTCAGCATGGTCACAAGTATCCAAATCTTCCACCAAATGCAGGCACTTTGCAGATTCTCTTTTACATATTAAAGTAAGTATATTAATACTGTTTGAAGCTTCAGGTAGGCTGTGTTCAATAGGATAAATATTCCAATGTTTCACATCACCATCCAGCAAACAAAAACAGAGATAGCATAGAAAAGTCAATAAAAAAGGTACAGTGACATAAAATAGATACAGTTGATGCTGATAGATCCCCAAAATCATTAGATTCTCTACTTATTGTTAGACAGAGGACAGAGCTGACTGCATTAGCAAAATCCTCTAAAAGGCAAACATCAAAACAATCTTTATAATCAGAAAGATCCACATTAACAATGCTGAAGACTCACATCTTTATTCATTAAATATATATAGGAAACCTTGATCATGTGGAAAAGTATACAAGATATTTCTGAAAGGATGTCAATATTTCAGAGCCTGAATCTGTACATTAAAATAAATGAATGTCGTATGAATGTACAGTAGTGTGCAAAAATGTCCAAATATTATATTTTGTAACCTTACATTGGAAAAGTAACCAAAAGACAAATTTTAAGCTACATCACACTGTCCACACAGTGTCCAGAAACATTTTCATGCCACTGTAGGTCGCATATATACATGTACCAAAGCTGTAGAAAATTCATCCATCACATACACAGAAATTTATAAAAAGTCAACCATGAAACGTACTTCAGTATCTACGTGTCTTCACATTCTTTCAAAAATCGACATATTCATTCTATTGGACATAGCCTGTACTTGGAAGCCTCAAATACTAATAACTATGAGACGCCAGGCCATGAAAGCCGTAAAAGTACAATAAGTACGTTATTTCTACTTTGTTTTTTACAGAAAACAAGGAATACCAGGACTGTACAAGGGAATGGAAGCCAAACTACTTCAAACCGTATTAACAGCAGCGCTAATGTTCTTGGCTTACGAAAAAATCTCAAGATTCGTTTTCCGTGTCCTCTTACACAGGCCCATCTTAAGATAATGATGAACAGTATTATCAAACGAAGTTGATATTGTTCCACCCACGGGATTCTGTCTATCGTGATAGAATAGTAAACAAAATCATGTAAACAGCGGGAAGCATCGAACAAGAGTTCGATGGTCGTTTAATGAGGTTTCTACCTATTGTAATTTCCAGTGAGAATAAAGAACAAATTAGACGAGATGGTACTTCAATTTGACACCTATGAATTTTAAAGATAATTTTTATTTATTTATAAACGTCACAAAAACTACAAGATGCTAGTAAAAACTTTATATGCATTGCATGTTGGATAGTTCCATAAATATAGCTCACAATTAATATAACAACATAATATCCTAGACATAACATAATATACTGAATTATACAAAGAATAATATTTTCTTATACAGGCCGTAATTTTACTTTCATTCTTATTGAATTTGTTAATTACTTTTCTGTATAGTAAGACATTCGTCACCGTCACATATGAGGGATCAGTGATCTAGTAGACACTGAAATTTCCCATGACAGTCTTTTCATTTTCATTTAACCAAAGCCGTCGAATATGTACGCTTCACGTGGCAGGGTGTAGTCGGAAGATGTGAGCCCAAGCAAGAATACTGGCGAACCTCAGGAAAACGAACTTCCAATTTCACTCGAGCTTCCGTCGCAAAGTAACTCACAGGTTGACATCACCTTCGTCGCAGACGCGAGAACCGCATCAGAAATGGAACGATAAACCGATCGACCCTGTGAATTCCGTCGATCAGCGTAATCTATCGTTGAAGAAGATCGAACGTAAGTCCTCGAAGGCGATCCTGAAGCTCTGGAACAAGATCAAACCGCGAAAGGACTCGAAGAAACGGTTCGAACCTGACACATGCGGATCTGTAACTTCCCTGTACGTTTTTACAGTGTGTATCTGAAGGGTGGACACAAAATTCATAGACTACATTGTAAAACTAAGAAAACAATCATAAATCTCCGTTTTTGAGACACAGTCTGTTTTGTTGACACCTTATAGTGGCAGTTCAAGTTTGAATTTACCTGGAATATTTTATTGAATTATGATATATTAGAATAAATTCACCGAAGGTCATATGAAGTTAGATATCTAATGAAGATATTATACACGTTTGAATTTGTCTTTTTATTGGCTTTAATGTTACAGTAATGAAAACACGTTATTCAGTTTAGAAAAACGTCGATGAACTTAAGAAAAAAATCCTTTTTTTCACAATATTTATTTCCTTAGACATTTTCTCGTGTTATTAAAAACAACGAAAATATTTTAGGTTTTAATGTCAGGTGACTCACCCTTATAATTGATGGATCCATGTGTATTTGGACTCTTATCTTAATTTTAAGATGTAGAATACAACTGTAAATTTTGTAACACCCCAACAAACATACCCTACACTTTCAAACTGAACCTCAGAACATGCTAACTAAATTTTCTATTAATTATTCGACTCTAATTACACCCAAAACTCGTGGAACGTCATCAGATGGGACTTTAGTCATGTCGCAGGGACGATAAGCCCAAGATCGCTTGTGTATTAGGACTCTTATCTTAATTTTAAGATATAGAATTCATCTGTAAATTTCGTAACACCCCAACAAACATACCCTATTCTTTCAAACTGAACCTCAGGACATGCTAACTAAATTTTCTATTAATTATTCGACTCTAATTACACCCAAAACTCGTGGAACGTCATCAGATGGGACTTTAGTCATGTCGAAGGAACGATGAGCGCAAGATCGCGACGTGGGATCCACGAAACATCACCGATCAAACGATACCCTGCGCCACGCGTGAACCGGAAGTCTCCTCCGGCAAAGACACAGATAACGTACGACTATGACGCCGCCATCAGTCAGCCGGACGTGCCCAATTTCCTCGAATTAAAAAAGAACGGCCACAGCTCGATGGTTAGTCGAGTTCCGCTTCGAAAGACAACCCTAAAGACTCGCTTGAGGAGTCGAATTATGTCAAGGAAGAATTTTCAGAAAAGGTCTCAGACATGCAGACCGAAGTGCCACAGCTACAAGAGCGCGAGAACGAGGTCGTCGGACAACAAGAAAGGAAATGGGAGGGAAACCACTGCCTCTTCGGGGGTGTCTGACGAAGAACAAGACGCAGGTGAAAAGGAGAACGTGACCAGCAACGCTGATGACCACCTGTCGCTTTCTATTAAGGTTTGCTCCCTTTTTTCTTTAAACAAATGAACTTTTTCGAAATCTGCTTACATACAGTGGGTGACTAAATTATCAGAGCCATAACATGTGATTGTTAAATGACAACTGGCAGTACTGATACAAAACAAGGTGCATGTGACAGAGAATGTTGCTTACCCCTGTTGCCAAGTGTGTATTTGCAATTTACAAGCATCAATACTTCGTAAAAAAATAATAAGAATTCGGTGCAACTAGGCTTTCATTTTAAAATTAATGTTTTAATGCAGAATCGTCAATTTATGCAGGTGGCTCTAATAATTTGATCACCCACTGTAGACCAGCGATGAGCAACCCGCGGGAGCGGTTTGTGAGAACCACTATTTGTGTACTCGCTTGTAATATTCAGAAAACAGAGGATGGTAAACGTGTTTCGTACAAGGATATAAAAATAGAAGAAGCTGAAGATGTCGAGGAGGTAAAAAGTGGAAAGTCTGGGGACCATGAAGGAGCTGCGAAGTTGCCAGTTCTCCAGATCAGAGGCAGCAGAATTCCCAGAGCTAAGATAATTGTTCTTCCAGTTCATACTCATCATGAATTCAATCCGGTATTATAACTTAAAGGATATAATTGAGAAAACGTTAGAATTAAAACAATAATTAATTATTTATGAATCAGAGTAGAAAGGTGACGATAAGCAAGATGAAAGAGTCAACGCGTTTGGAGTGCTCCACAACAGCTTGTAATCCTGAAAAGTTAGTTATGAAACGTCTTTCATCACTAATCTTTCATTACAAGCATTCTTATTAAATACTAATTTAAAGCGTTCAGATACCAGAAAAGGGAACAGTGAAAGTGTCTTCGGATAAAGTTCAAGAACTGAATGCTTGTCAAGAACAGATGGTTCGTTTCGGACAGAAAGGTTTTCAGAAGGAGGCAAAGTTAGTAATAGATAAGCATAAATCATAGTAGAGTAACAGTCTATAACGAACAAGAACATAATAATTGCGTGGTATATAATATTCTAATAATAATAAAAGAAGTAGACTGTTTTTTTATATCTGCCGAATGGACAGTCAACTTGTTTATAGGCTGTATCATAAATTTCATCAGAACAATTTTTAAAACCTTGTAGGTACATTTATTCAACAATATTTAATTTAGGGTCGTTTGGGACGATCAGAAGACTTCCGGCACGGAAGCAGACGAAGAAGTAGATCACGATTTAATTTCAACAGACGAATGTCCAACAACAATTAGCACCGTCAATGACCCACGAGTGCTGACGATCCTGAAGAATCTTAAATTGAACTATCCCTGTAAATCATGCATCGATCATGATCCTCCTTCGACCAATCGACAGGACGACGACAGTGACATGAAAAGTTCGTCGCCAGTGGAGAACAGAAAGAAGAAATGGTTGAAGTGAGATTAATTTTAAATTATTCCAAATTCAAATTCACGTGAAAACAATCGACTATCTTCGAAATTAACCCTTTGACTTAGGTCTCCTGTGAAAATTTCTGTCACATTGCGACTTTTGTCTATTTTTCCCCTTATTTGCTGTTTTATTGACAAAGATATATGCGTACATGTTATTGCGAACCTACAGAAACACTTTTTAGGGAATTGGTTTATTAGAAGTATTAAAGATACGAAGCATTGTCAAGAATCGTAAGAGAAATTCTCACAAGTTCACCTCTCCCGGGTTAATAATTGTTTTGTATTCATTTTTATAGTTAAACAAAAAAATGTTTCAATTTGACAGGCCACTGAAGCATCGAAAGTACACCGACACGACCTCAGAAGATGCCTCGTCCGACTACAACAGCGAGGATAATAAAAAGAAGAGGAGAAGTAAAAATAAAATGAAGAGTCCCTTCGCTCAACAACCAAAATCGAATTCAATAGTGAATGCATCGCCAAAAATTTCTAATCGCCAACGGAAGGGCTTCTCGTTTCTTAATGCGCTCTTTGATATTGTCTTTTGGCCTTATTTATTCCTGAAAACCAATCGATGACTATCCTCTATTTTATTTGTACTGACAACTTACTTTTTATTCCGAATTGCAGCAGAAAATTGTTTTCGAAGAAATTATTTACTTACAAACATTTCTAGAGTGTATACATTCTATTTACATTCATTAAAAATGTAAAAAAAAAGAAGCACGACGTAAGAATATAAAATTCTATTTAATTTATAAAACAGTGATTACAGATGAACAACAATTATTTACAAGATACTAACGATTGGATATTCTTACAACACATTTTCAATCACAGCACTCTTTCTCTTTTATAAACACACATGATCTGATACAAAAAAGTATTGAGAGACGAGTTCCTCCATAGTTTCACAACACACCGGATCCTGGAAATATAATAAACGATGTTACAGCATTATTTTGACAGATAAGAGGCCTTACATGATCACTATACCTTTTTTCATGGGTGTTGACATACTCCTACGGAGTCTTTTCGAAAAGAACGACAACGTGAGCCTGTCATAGAGATTATCGACTTCATTCACAGTATTTTCCAAAATTTCCTTCAGAGCTTTCTCATTTCGAACCAGTGACTTGTCAGCGATCAGAGATAAGTGCAGGTATCCTCGATAAGTTAACAATGAACATCCAATCCCTGTGTAACTCCTGAAAACAATAATAAAAAAAGAACTCAATGCTTGACAATAGAATAAATAGCGTTAATAAATTTTCTTTTAATTTTTCTTCTATCGTGTACCTGTTTGGCATCCAAAAAACTACGTTCTTCAAAGAATGCCCCAAAATTTTGACTTCCTGAGGACCCACCAGATTGCTGAACACCATGGTGCTATGGCTTTTGAGGATAGGTCTCAAAAGTGTTTCAGGCAACACGGCTGAAAGGTACTTCATCACCAGGTAGTTCACAATGTAGTCTGAACCCTTTCTCAACACATCATTCGCGTGTTTAACGTCTTCGAGACGTTCCAAAATTTGTGAATTTTCGATGGGATTCAACAACGCCTTGTCGTTCGCCCTTGAAACGCAGAGGGATAACACCCCGACAGAGAAATTATTTTGCAACGGTCGATTATCGCTCCATTCCTCTATTTTCGTTGGCATAACCACGCTGACATGATTTGGCACTGGCTCATTGATCTACAATATCAAGATTAGTATGAATTTTATGTGCATTAGGTCTGAGAAGAGGTGGTCAGAATTTGGTCAAAAGCTTTTTGGTTGAAACCTAGCTTAGAACACGAATAGAAATATAAACGAATCTTAAAATATTAGTTGTCAATGCTTCGGTGTTGTTATAAAAAATGGCTGTAGACATGAAAAACTTGATTTTTTAATTTAAAATATTGATCCTACATCGGTATCGTACGAGTCTTGTTTCTCTATTACGTCAAGATCTACAATTTACAAAAACAAACGAAGTCGATCCGACGACTTTGAAATTGTAATGTTCAAAGCCTTTTTTTTATAACAATAGTGAAATATTGGTGGCTAATATTCTAAAATTTGTTTATATTCGTCAGTACTTATATTTTATGCTAAAAAGCGCTGGTCCAGGTCGCAACTACTCTTATGAATTATAATAGAGATATCCACAGTAGGTCGTTCAAGGTCATATCTTTACCTACAAACTGAATTCTTCTTTTTAACGGTACATTCAATTTTTATCAGAAGCAAAATGCCTTATTTGCTTTTCTTTAACGATTATAAAATTGTCATATTCTTGAAGTAAACAAAAAACAAGTATCAATGACGAAGAAATGATCTTGAACGACCTAACACGTTATATAGCACTGTAAAAACTATCATACATAATCAGACACATTATAATGTCTTGTTTTAAATATATATCTTCAAACAAAAATATTATTTTACTGACTTAATAGGTACTCCAAATTTTACTAGACTTAATAGTTACTCCAAATTTTACTGGACTTAATAGTTCCTCAGAATTTTGTTAGACTTAATAGTTATTTAAAATTTTTCTGTATTGAATAGTTACTCAAACTTTTACTAAATGTAATAGTTACTCAAACTTTTACTAAATTTAATAATTACTCAAACTTTTACTAAATTTAAAAGTTCCTCAAAATTTTACTAAATTTAATAGTTACTCAATCAAATTAAATCTGAAGCGAGAAAAATGGCAAGTGCGCACGTACGCGAAGAAAGTATTTGTGTAAGCTGACAGACAGAGCAGCCAATAGCACGTCTCCGAATCTAGCTCCGGTAATACTTTTGATGTTCTGAATCTTCGTAAACAGCTTCTGTTCGCCGGAGTTCTTGAAATCGTCCTCCATCCAGTAAGACACCAACTTTTCACCAGTTAACTCCGGTCCGTGTAGCACACTGAAAGCGAAACACAGATTATCCTTAAAGAAACACTGAAACATCAATAAATAAACAAAGAGCAACCTTTTGTCCATACTACGCAACGCTTGATGGACTAAGCAACCCGGAGCACTGAAAATGATCAGCATCATCTTGAACCATCTCTTCACCCTGGTACAGACAACCTCGAAGAAGAAGTACTTCCACTTGTTCCTTTCTGTCTTCAAGTATTCCCTCAGCTCCAGTTTCAGATCCTCGAAATTCACATTCTTCAGGTAGTTCAATCCGTTGTCAAACTGTCCTCTGACCACCTTGACGATTTGGAAGAGGACTACAAAATGAATGAAAGGCATGGTCGCTGATGTGACAGCCTTCTGAGTCAAAGCAGAAGTACCCAGAGGATTCACTTTAGCAACCGGATGATTCTTCCTCGTGTCCTCGTGTTTCACCCTGAAGTTCATGTGGTCCAGTTGCAGACAGGTGTCCTGGACGGGTTCTCTGTCGACGATGATCTCCCTGAAGAACTTCAGGAGCGCCATGCCGTCTCCCAGAGTGTGATGAACACGGAATAGAATCGGAATCCTAATTTTACTGGACAGACGCTCCTCCATTCTTCTCAGGTAATGGTGACTGGACCTGGGACAGCATTTTCCAATCAGGATTTCCCAAGATGCGGTGTGATCCTCTGGCAGAGGCTGATTGCAGACGTTCCAGAGGACTCTTCTGAGATGGCCGTTGTAAACACTGTCGCAGGTTCCATCACAGTTGGTGCGTTCGTACTCCAACCACCTGACTCGTTCCTTCAGATCGATTTCTTCGTTTCTTTCCCAATAGTAGTAGCCAAACTTCCTCTTCCTCTTGTACAGCAGCTTCTCGAAGGGCGAGTTAAGCATTCGAGTCTTCACTAGGTCCCTGAAGCTCTCCAGGAAGTTCAGATTGGAGTGACGAGCGTCTTTTTCGAGTATTAACAGGACGTTGTTCACTGAGAGGGCCGATGGCTCCTCTATGGCCCATACCGAGTCACCTCCATTCAGCAGACCAGCGAATTTGTTCTTCAATTGGATTCTTAATATGATCTCTATGATTCGACGGTACACGCACAGGCATAGTAACAGTGGAACAATTAATGGAGTAAGAAGAAAAGAGTAAACTGTGAGAAGTGCTTCGTATATTTTCGACATAACGTTTTCGGTAGCCTTACAAATTGAATTCTTCTGATTTCGGGACGAGAAGTATATTGTTTCAGAAGTCGTTGATTTTCGGTCGTCCAATCTTTGTTCGCCTGCAAGTTAGTATACTGTGTAAATTGTTGTGTGCCTGTAACTGTTGATTCAGTAATAAATTGTTGTTGATTCGAATCAATGGTTCGCCCGGGTGTCGTTGCGGATTTTTGACGGGATTATAATAATGAAATGTTACGACTTACATGATCATCGAGAACAGTCAGACTCTTCAGGGTTCTATCAGTGCTATTCAGCACCAAGTAAGAGGACTCTCCGCGGCATAGCTGTTTTTATAGTGAAGCACTTGTCGATCGATCGGTGCTAATTGAATTTCACGTGACCCTCTTATCCGGTTATTAACTCTAGTTGCATAATTATTATATCCATAAACATTGTCACAGTGTCTGCCAACACGACCCTCTCCACCGACTTTCTTAAGTTACAGAAAGTTCGATCGTAAGGCTTGAACCTCTTCAAGGTCGGATTTATACGAGTCTCGTATTGAGAACCAAATTAATTTCTTCACCTTAATATGATATAAAAGAACGCTAAAACAGACGATGAAAAATTGAAAAATATTTAGAAATCTCTAAGAAAAATAATTTACAAGAATATTTAGATATGAGAACTCGAAGAAATAACCTGAAGAGGCTAACCGCTTGCCTTAAGATTTCTTCAATAGCTATCTGCACAATCCTCTGAAAGTCAAAAGTCCTATAATACAAAATTTTTAAAAATTCATATTTAGGACGTACAGACAACGATCTACATCACGAGTGTGACTCGTTATCATAAAACAAGGGGTTAACAAGTCTCTAATTCTTCAATAAATAGAATTCTATTTAATAAATGGATCATACTATTTTTTATTCCAATTATATGGTTCTTCCAAAGGAAATGGAGCTGCTACTTCCGCTAACTTTCGATCCTCGCTTGGCCTCCTGCAAAAGGACTCTCAACAAAGAATTTTCATAAGCCAATCGATCGCTTCTTCGAGTTTCTCGAACCAACAAGGCGTCCTTGCTGGGAATCAAGGACATTTCTGAAGTTTTTTTCACGGCTACCCTGCTTGTCTTCTTCAGGGTGTCCTGCAACGCGACGTTCTCCAGATTATCCTTAGTTCACAGTTTGTGGGTGACCTTGAAAATTGTCTTTTTAACCTGTAGGGTCTCGATGGAACCACGTAGGAGGATTTCCTGCTCATCTTTTCGTTTTTTCAAGCTCAAATACTTCTTGCAGATGTTCTCCACGGCTTCGTTGCGTTCCACCACTCTGTCGCCAAGGTTTAGCAGCTTCTGCTGCAGATCGTCGATCTGAAATCGACTTTTGAGAATCACGAGACTAATTCATAATTATATACTAATTCATACTTCGTTTTTCTTCTGTTTCAGAAGAAGTTTCGCGGTCGTGACTTCCTGTTTCAATCGTTCATTTTGTGTCAACAATGCATCATACCTGACAAGAGACTGTTTTAATTTTTTATAAAATTATTTACAATATTTAAAAAAATATTCAGGACTTGCAGGGTAGATAGTACTCATCAAACTGAATAAAAAGTGTTTAGTAAACATTTTTCGAAAAATGAACATTATGTGAGCAATAAGCAATTGCATATTGAAAACATTTTTTAAGAAATTGTTTATGACTAGAAGAATATTAAAGTGTCGACCTATTAGAAATTTTTTATTTAACCCTTTGACTATGAGCTACTTCGAAACCAGGCGACCGCTGCGTGCGGCCGAGCTGCAATAGAACATAATAAGCCACTACATCGAACGCCCATGGGCGTTCGACAGTACGCGATGAACGGCTTTGTCAAGCACCTAAGGCGTTGATAGCAGTCGAAGGGTTAATCCGTTTGGTACTACCTAGTATATATATATATCCTGAATATTCGTACACCCTGTATATGGAATTTAAAAGTACTTCTGGTGCCAATTTCGTTGAACTTCTCTCTTCAAGGACGCAGGCAACGCGATTTCGCTACCAAGACGAATGTCCGTGACACTCTGCCGGAACAAATCTATAAAAATTCTATTTTACTTTTCCAGACAGTATAATTTAATCGTTTGCACGTACTCAACATATTTTTATTGCGTTTATTTGCTTTCTTCAGATCGTCCAGCACCACTTTATTCTTCGTCTTCAGGGTCGAGTATCTCAGCCATCGTTCCGCCTCCAAGTTTCGCGAAATTATTAGACTCTCTTCTAGAGAACTGATGGTACCACGAATACCGTTTATTTTAGCTACATACTCCCCCACCGAAATACGTATCTTCTGTGTATGATTATTATTTTTCATGTGTTTTTCAAGCATTTTTTGGTTTTTCTGACGTTGCATGGAAAATGTGAATTGATTGAACATTGCCGCAATTTTAAAAGATATGGTAATATTTGATGAAATATAAATAATCGATCAAGAGGAATGTTACAGAAAAGAAGATGTTGTACAGAGTCCACTGCATACCTTGGTACAGTGGAACCTCGATTATCCGAAGATTAGTCATTCTGTTTTGGCTACAAACTAGAATTATTATTAATGGCACTGTACACTTAATTTAATGCCACTATGTATTTTATATTTTACAATAAAACGATCATTTTTATGCAAAGTATAGTTACAACGTGAACCGTTCCATTACTTATTATGGTTCGGATAATCGAAGTCCTGCTGTACACCTTTGTATCTGAGTATATGTATTCGCATGTCCATATTATATATTTTTTTAATCAACTATACCTATTGACTAATAATAAATAATACACAAAGGACACCTCCCATATCTTTTTCTTTTTTTTATTAAATGTCACAGGCAGTTTAAATAAATACAGAGTAACGTTTTATCAACGTTTACAAGAATACAGAAAATATGTACTGTAGTACATCACAGTCTTGCATTGTTAATTAATCAAGTTCGCGTTTTACACATTGACTATTATGCTCGATAAATTCTACCTCGAATACAGATTAAATTAATATTTCAGATATTAGAAAACACTGAGGTCAACGTGTAAAAGCTCAACATGAAAACAGAAAAGTTTGTGAATCATTTCTTCAACGGACAAGGCTCCGACGCATATTTTTTGAAATCCTTGTGAATGTTTCTTAAATGATCGCGACAGCAATCTCTGGTTTCCTCCAGAATTCCAATCAGTTCGGTCCTGGATTCGCTTTCTAGGGCTTCATTGAAGCTTTCCAGGAGCTTCTTATCTATCTCAGATATGTCCAAATCTTCCGCCATTTCTTTTACGATAGTTACACTGTTGATTAAAGACTCCAGGCTGGTTTCTTTCCTCGATTGTCTGGAAATTGTACAACGTAAATTATTTACTCTTCATTCTCAAACGATTACATTTTAGTAGTGGCACATTGACTGTTCAAGGCCATTTGTACACAGAGTGTTTCATTTAACTTTATCTAGTTTAACACGTTGACTGCCATGATGGTTACTGGTAACCAGCACAACAAATGACATACAACCAAATAATTCTTAAATTTTACATAATTTTAAAACAGTGTGTAAATTTTTATATGAAAGTAACAATATAAAATGACAAGTTCACTGTTGAATTAAGTGTTCTGTTTCCATAATGCAGTATATTTTTTTATAACATTCACTGGCAAACCTCAAGGGGCATTCAGTCACCTGTCATTCAAGGTCAGCGGATATTGTGTAAACAAATTGTTATCTAAATTATAAAACCGATAACTCGACATTCGGAAGCATTTACAAAGTTTTCTTTAAAACATTTCGTGCAACCGAGTGTATCAGTTGCTTAAATTTGTTTATAGTACTTTTCTTCTTTATCGAGTAACATCGCTCTAATCAGCTTCTTATAAACCCTGACGTAACGATGGCGAAAGAACTTCGGATTGATCAATCGTTCCCTGAACCGGAGCATGAACTCTTACATAAACAGAGACAGACTCAGGAGACACACTCCATTATGGGCGCATCTTCTGCCCCTGATGAAGTTAACAGCAACGCTGACGAAACATCGGCGTACTCATCCTATTGGACACAGGGTCAAAATAATTTAATCATACAGTAAAGTTAAATGGGACACCTTGTATATGGATTCTTCATACATTCTTCTAGTATCTCGTTAGACAATTAGATTACTTGTACCATAGGAGCATGCAGAGTAGGCCATTCAAGGTCATGAAATCAATCTGTAAAATGATTGCTATAATTTTGGATCTGAAGCATCATACTTCTCTTTTCACTTTCTCTTTTATTCATACATTCATTTTTGCTGACATAAAATAAAAAAAACGAGAAATTATTATATTGCAGACCAAGAAATGACCTTGGACGCCATAATTTGAGTGCCTCAGCTATAGTATACTTACGAATCATTTTTTTCAATATCGATGTACACGCAACAAGCTTCATAGAGCGACAAACACTCCAGATTGTCTGTGAGATCCCGTTGTTCCAGATATTTCTTGAAAATTTTTCGTCCCCGTGGATGAACCAACGTCTTGTTTATGTTATCCGTGATTTGATCTAATTCTTCGCGACTCAAACCGGAAGTGCACTTTCCGATGCAACCGACCGCTCGTTCCGTTAAGGAGGCCTGCATGCTTCATTCCGCCTGTGAAGAAGGAGAACATGAAGAACACCTGCCTTCTTAAAGAAAATTATTGTTACGTCCTTTGACGGCTGTGTCACCTGTACAGAGTGAGTCACCTAACCGTGACCACCTTCAATTACTTGTAAACTGTTTATTGTATGAAAAAATGTTTCAGACAAACATCAATTGCAAATTCAATTTCAATTGGAATTAGTAACAGAATGAGCCAGATTTTAACTGTTTTAAATAAAAATAGTAATTTTAATTTAGAGTTTAACCCTCTATAACGCCATGTGACGTGGAAGTCACTTACCTATATGTTTATATATCCACATTTTTTAGGTGTTATTTCATTTATTTATCTATCTGTACAATTATATTCTACATCTATACAGCCACCAAGGAGTCTGTTCGTTTATTATTATGATTATATCCCGCGACACAAACTTTATGATTTATCTTTCTATGTATAAATTCTGGTTATAGAGGGTTAAAATACATAGTGGTACAGAATGAAGTATACGGTGTCACTACTGTAAATTTTAGCTTGTATTTGACACAGAATAACTAATTGTTGAATGTCTGATGTTCAGATAATCGAGGTTCTACTGTATGTTGTTTATTAAAGCTTTCAATTTTCATTTAAATAGTATAACATCCGCTTTGAAACCATTTCGAAAAAATGTCGACCGGTACTATGAGCCACTTTGTTGGAGTCATTTCAAAATGGCCACTTTTTTGGTTATTAAAAAACCTCACGAGTAACTTAACCTCCATATTAATCAGTGCTATCACCCCGTGACGTGTACGATTTTGTTGTGCAATAATGGTTCTTTATAGCAGTGAAGCTTTCACGGTCGGGTACCTCAGAGTTATTACTGACAGAGGCTTCAGGGTGTACACCGTGTCCAGCAGGATGTGTCTCCAACGTTTCGATAGCATTGCAGCTACTTCTTTTGGATTGCACAACCTTTTTGGAGCACTCTAAATGCTATATAATGCTTCAACAGGGGGTCAAAGACGCGGTGATAATGGAGCTTGTCTTTTGCTTATTTTCTGTTTATGCGAGAGGTTCTAATTTTTTCTATTATTCTATTTAAATTATGCTTTGTTAAATATATTTATATTATCCTCTTATTTATTTGTTCATTATCTGTTTTTATGTTCTAATTCAGTTTTGGAGTTTCGTATATAATGAAGAACTAAAAACCAGCTTTCGAAGCCACTATAGTGTCCTTTAGAATATAATGCCGTACTTTTCTAAATCGTGTTTACATATACGCAGCAACAGGGTTAATCGGTTGTCTTAAAGTTTCAAGACTAAGTCGACGAGCAGTACTAATAACGTTTTCCACAGTCACGCAAAATTATCGCACTTAATGAGAAGTTCCCACCGACGGGAAACGGAAGTAGTAAACAATGGATTACCGACTCCGTTCACCGCATATTACAGTACAAAATTAACGACTTATATACTGGGTGTACCACGTAAATAGGTCCCCTAATTATCATTTCCAGCTGCAACGATACGAGAGACGCTTCGCGTATAATTTAAATGATTTCAAAGGGTGAATAACATAAAAGAAAAATTTTCTTATAAATACTATCGTTTCTGCTTTTTTTTTTTCAAAGTTATACATGTGTTTTTACACGAATGTACATATTTTATTCTACCGTATGTTGAAGCTTATATGAATGTGCATTTGGATATGCATAGTAGTATGAACTTAGAATAATCTCGGACTGCAAAATTCTAAATCAAACGTGAAACTTTCTTTCATCGAAATTCCAGGTTTCAGCGAGACTAAAAGTATAAGGGTGTTCCAAAAAGGTTGAGCAATGTGAAAACTGTAGATTTTCTATGACAAAACAAACGGAAAAGTCCTTTGGCATTTTGCAATCTGCGGCTTCGTTTTCGAGATATAAGCGATTGAAAATTTGAGTACTCGCTGTGTGTGAGTGCGCGTCTCTACACGTGCGATCAGCTGACGGCACGTTGGTGTGCTCCACACCTACCCTAGCGAGCACGTGTACAGACGCGCATGCACACACAACGAATACCCAATTTTCGATCAATTATATCTCGAAAACGGAGCCGCAAATTGCAAAATGGTAAAGGACTTTTCGATTTGTTCTGACACGGAAAATCTACAATTTGTAAATTGTACAACCTGTATGGGACACCCTGTGTATACAGAGTGTTAATAAAATGGAGGAAAAAAGTCAGAGAAAACATGAGTCGATGAATATTATCGTGTTATAAACCGTTCTCCATTTTGCTTAACCCTTTGACTGCGATACACGTCCAAGACAAGCCGTTCACTGTGTTCGAGATAATCATGGCTGAACAGCAACGGTTCATCGCTTTTATTCATTTATTTGATTACACTTTCTTCTTCCGCCTTCGTAGAAACTTCATTTATCATTTATTTTCAGCCTACCATTCATTCATTTATTATTTCCTTTTATGTTCTCACTCACCTTTTCAGTTTCGTATATTATTCGGAACGATCAGTTCTCGAAGCCATTACAGTGGCCGTTCGCATACAAGAAACTACTTTTCTAAGTCGTATTTTTACGCCTCTCGAAGCCAAAGGGTTAAAGCAAGAGACATGATCGCTTCTGGTGCTCTCGGGTGACACACTTCAAACCAATTATCGTATATTAGGAACACATCTGTTCGAACGATCGATTTAGAAACGGTTGCGACAATTACCAGAGAACGCGCGGAAGATATGCAAATTTGTTTATCGTATCGAGAACACGTGACACCTTGATCAAGCTAAACAAAGGGGCAATATACCCCGACTACTTAGTCTTGAGACCTGAAGGCGTGACATAAACAAACTTTACAGTGACCACAAATTACTAACACATTCTCATTGCCAAGCACTGTTCTTCTACCTCACACCAACCAAAAATTGATCAGATTAATTCATTGATAATTGACAAAAATATCTAATGACCACATATTCATTACTTTTAGTAGAAAGCTAGAACAGATAACAAAGTTCATTGATCAGGCCTCAAGACTAACAGGACTGTCACCTTTCCACTGGACTACACTGTATTGTAAACTTAATTCACATTCAAATAATTAAGTAGACTAAAAAACGTCACGTGAATTTCTCCCTTATTTATAGTTGTACAAAGTTTAGACGAAATCGGTCTTCCGACAGTTGTACGCTCCCCTTGTGAGTATACTATCATTCAGCAGACCCAAACAGAGCATTATTGATCGCTATTTTTACCGAAACAGATTCACAGTAACCGACTGTCTGCTTCGACCACCGTTGTTTCACGAAACCAACGTCCTATACAAACACTGAAAATATCTTCGATCGATATTCTTAACCTTCCACGAACGCGTGTATTTAAATTTTCGTCACTGATTAGCCCCAAAACTGACGGCTGCACTTGGCACCTGACCCCTGTGAATATAGTCCTGAAGAAAGCTTGAAACGTTACCTAATTATTCGTACAGTTGAAACAAATATTATTTTAACTACACGATCACGATGATCTCCACATTTTAGACAACGTTGTTCCTTCAGTATTACGGATACTTGTTTTTTTTTTTACAAAAATAGTGTCGAATCCATGGTTACTCGCACGCAGCTGCGCACATACTGCCGTGAATCTGAGCGCGCCGAAAATATACATGCTCAGTGCCGTATCAAGGATTCAGCAAACAAGGCGACCAGTAGGTGCGTGAGTAAATAACATATGTACCCAAAACAAGCAATGATTCATTGGCTGTGTCTTGGAAAATTTATATATTATCAATAAATACTCAAAAAGCTGTGAGGAAGATTATATCCTATCATATTAATCGGTTTCCGTTTTAACCAACCACATTTTCGTTGAAAGGCTCAGCAGAAGAACAAATCACACCTTCCGTGTTATTTATCATAAAGGAAATTTTAATCGAACGATTGCATTAATTTAGAAATAAAATGAAGGAAAAATGTTGAAAGTGTAAAGAATTTAACTGAAGAGTTCTTATTATCAAATATTGTGAACCAATCTTTCTTATGTTATTATATATTATATTTACATTTTATATGTAAATGATAAACATTATATTCTATTTTATGTACAAACTATAAATGATATTTTCGAATTAAGCGGCCATTGGCGTATCCAGCCAGAGGTTCGGTCCCATAGGGACCGGTTAAGAGGGACTCTACTGTATCAGACAAAATGTGTAAAAATTAAAACTGACATCAGTTACAAATTAAAATAAAAATTAAATAGTCCACGCCCAGGACCATTACTTATCTTATTTTTTAATAAAAACAAGAAAAATCTTGCTCCTTGGATCGTCTTACGATGAGGCCCCGACAATGATAGGACCCCGAATGGGTTAGGTGAATTAATATTCTACCTAATCAAGAGATCCTTATTAAGGATACTTCGAACTAGTGTATCACGTGAAACTTGATACTGAAATAATCAACAATATAATTATATGATATACCGTATATCAATATAGTTTTCTGTATGCAATATAATTGCAATTATATGTGTACGTGTGTATCGTGATTTGAATTAACCGCGAAAGAATACGCGGGAAAATATAATAGCAGCGCGCGAAGTATACGATAGAGATTAGGTTCGAAGAATGACAGTACATGCATGGTTCGTAGAATATTAATAATTTTATATATTTATAAGTAGATTTGTACTATGGATTCCGAATTTCCTGATCCGGATGAAGAATTCGATTTAGTTCACGAAGATGAATACGAACTTTTAAGAGAAATCGAAGGTAAACATGTATAACCTTATTGTTAACTCCATCTTAATTAACTATTAAAATCTGTGTATTACAAACTATATCTGAATAAATGTATTCGAAAATAAATCATTTTGTTTCATCATTGCTACGAATTTCCACAATAATACAATTTTTGTTTATTTTGGTAGTTTCCATTTGTTTAATTTATAAGTAGAATCTACTATTTGTTAATATTATAGTGGATGTCAGCTATTTGGGATACATTTAGAACAATGTGTTTGGGACACTTATGCTGCTATTTGAATTATGCATATCATACAAATCTTTATGCAAATTTATATTTTTGATATTTATTATTCTTATGGCTCAGTAAAGATATGAAAGCTGTATTTCAATGATATTTATGGTATCTCCTAAACATTTCAAGATTATATCTTATGTTTTGTTAATATGTCAAAATGAATACATTTTAAATATTTATATGTATTAAATTACATAAACACTTGCAGTCTAGTTGTAAGTATGTCTAAATATTTTGTTCTTTAGTATTTATTCCGCATAAAAGGCTGGTTTCATTAATCAATGATTCAAATAATTGAAATCCACTATAACACAATTTAAACCTATTAATTAAAAATATTTATTAATACAGAATTATAACTGAAATGTTTTAGGACTCGAAAAAGGGAAACCAGAAACATCTAAAAAAGTAGAACCTTCACAAGAAAAGTCTAAAGAAAAAGAAAAATTAAATAATATCACGCCTGTTGTAAATAATGAATTAAATACTCCCACATCCGATGTGTACAGAGCATTAAATACTCCTACAACTAGTAAACACATTGGTTTAAATACTCCTACAACTACTAAACACATTGGTTTAAGTACTCCTACAACTAGTAAACACATTGATTTAAATATTCCTACAACTAGTAAACAACTAGTAGATTTAAGTACTCCTAGCACTAGCAAAGGCATCGAATATGAAAACTTTGACATAGACAGCACGAAAAAGAGAACCTACGATGAACTGTTTGGTGATATTACAGATATAATAGACATAAATGGTTTTGGCAAGTATTTCTCAGAATTTTATACACCTATCTTCCATAAATGACAACTTGTTTAAGTTTGTTTTATTTTATAGATGACTTTCAGGAACACAGAGAAAAGAAACCAAGGTGGGACCACCCTCAAGATGTTATCAAAGCAGTTTTAGATGCCAGAGAAAAGTTTCATGAGTTTGCTAGAGGTGTTTCTGTTAAAAGAAAGAACGATGAAACGTATGTTAACATTAGAGAATTTAATTATTGTATTTAAATGTAATGTAACACTATTATTTAATTCTGAATGGTTTTATTTAGCAAGAGAGATACAATATCTCTGCGAGTGCCTCGTTGGAACTTTGTAGCTGTAACCAGGCCACACGATTCTCAGCGTATATATGTCAGAATGAAAAACACAGAAGACAGTGATCTTAAAACAAATGGTCATTCGTTTTCTAACCTGTTATCTGTGCCTTACTCGCAATTAAAGGCTGAAGCAGAAGAAATTGTTAGTGAATCAAACATATATAATTTATTATTTCATGTCAGTGTTAACTTTCTAGAATTTGAATATTATTTTACAGGTGGTACAAAATGTTAAACGCGCCAGTCGCGAAGCGGTTGATCCTTTTACCATAGATATCACGCGGGACGATGAGCTGTGGGTGGATAAATATAAACCTAGATCTTATGTAGAACTGCTCTCCGATGAAAGCGTCAATAGACACCTGTTACATTGGATAAAACTTTGGGATAAAATAGTATTCAATCGAAATTATGTTCCGAGTAAGAAGAAAAAGGTGTACAGCATGTTTAGAAATAAGAAATTCGTAGATGAGAAGCCTCAGGAAGAAGTAGACAGCAAAGGTTTTCCAATTCAGAGAATAGTATTACTTAGTGGACCACCTGGATTAGGAAAAACTACGTTAGCTCATTTGGCGGCCAAACACGCCGGCTACAATGTAGTTGAAATTAATGCCAGCGACGAAAGGAGTCCAGATGCGTTTAGGTAAACAAACATTCATATCTAAAATCAGTTTACAAGTTTGAAGATACCCTGTTTGATCAAAACTGCTAATTGACGAAATTATTGTTTAATGCAGGCAAGTTCTTCTCGCATCAACGCAAATGAAAGCTGTGATGGGAAGCGACCCACGGCCTAATTGTCTGGTTTTAGATGAAATCGACGGAGCACCTGCACCTTCGATCGAACTTTTATTAAAATTTGTACAGGGTAAATTGGTTCCAAAAGGCAAAAAGGTGAAAGTTGAAAAACAATCGAATACTTGTCATCGTCCTGTAATTTGCATTTGCAATGAACCATATACTCCTTCTTTGAGGTACATCTTTATATTAGATTGAGTTACAAACCACTTTTAATTAGTCTTTCTATATTTAAATACGTTTTAAATGTATTTTACAAATTAATTTAGGGCCCTCAGATTAGCTGCTCTCATTATACCGGTACCGGAAGTAAGTCCCGCAAGGCTAGCGGACAGATTAATGGAAGTATCGCAAAAAGAGCATTTGAGAGTGAATCCCGACGTTCTTTTAAAGTTAGCTGAAATCTCTGGTTGCGATATTCGATCATGTCTAGGGGCGTTGCAATACATGGGGGGCGCCAAAATAGGAGCTAATTTATCATTTGCATTAAAAGATAGTCGAAAAGGATTGTTCGACTCGTGGAAGCAAATTTTAACAATACCTGTGAACAGGGGTGGAATGCTTCCTATTCCTGAAAGAGTTCGTCTTGTTTTAAAGACTGTGCACCGTGGTAAAGTCAAGTTCAGAGATTCGATAATTGTGTGTTGAAACATTCTAATAATATTCCTGCACCGTTTTAGGAGAATCAGACAAACTAGTGCAAGGCGTATTCCACAATTATCCAGAAATTTGTAGCGAAAAATTGAAGTATGTCTCGCAGTCGTTACAGTGGTTTCAATTCTACGACGAAATTTCGACAATGGTAGCGACTCTTCAAGTTTGGTCAGTTATGCCGTACACCAATTACGCTTTCATCGCCTGGCACTTGTATCTTGCAAAAACAAGAAACGTTAGACTGTCTTATCCTTCCGTTTTCTACGAAGTAAGAGTAATAAGTATCAAAAAAATTAAATTGAAACATGAATGGAGTTTAGACATTGCGTTTGTTTTTAGATGAATCAGAAACATGCGAGGAGTATAGGAATTCTGACTTCTGTACAACGAAGCAGTGGTCGAGATTGGATAACGTTAGCGGTTGATATTGCTCCGTATCTACCAGATTTGTTGTCACCGCGACTAAGAACAGTTTCTGGACATTTACATTCGGCTAAAGAAAGAGAAGACATTGCTCGATTAGTTAGTGTTCTGATCGAATTTGGTCTAACGTTTACACAGGACAAAAATCCTGATGGAAGCTATGACTATAAACTGGATCCGTAAGTTATACAGAACAGTTTGAAATACAGTAATTGAAATAACTGGAGGATCGTTTGCTTCAATTATATTTTGATCTTTATAGCAACATATTCGAAGTTGGTGTTTTCCCTGAATGCAAACCTCGACGATCACTCGTTTATGCAGTGAAACAGATAATCGTTCAAGAATTGGAAGCTGAACGATTGCGGCGCGCTGCCAGTTTCATGAGAAATTCAAGGGATACTAAACAGAAACAAAATGAAAATAAGAAAGACACGGCTACGAAGTCAGTAGAATCGGATAGCACTGCAAAGACTCAAAATGGTACAAATAACAAGCCCAAGTCTACAGCAGATCTTTCTAAAAAGATTGAACCAGAAATGAAAGAAGTTGTAAGTTCGGCATCATGTATACTCAGCCTACTTTGCATTAATATAAACAATATTTTACAATGGTGATCACCTTTACAGAAATACAAAGATTTCTTTGGAAGAGTTATCACGGTAAATCAAGATAAGCAGAAGTCTGACAAAGAATCTACAAAGTCGCGTGATTTTTTAACAAAACATGGTGTATGGTATAAGTATAAGGAAGGTTTTAGCAACGCTGTTCGACGGAATATAATAATGAAGGAACTCCTCTGAATTGTAACATATTTTTACACGATATTAAAAACTGACAATAAATTTATTTATTTTTTTAGCAGTATGTATTTTATTAATACTTCTTACGTAATCTAAATCTTTGTGATTCAAATAAATGTTGAAACTTTTGTAAATGTAGAATTGACATCTGAAATAGAAATGTTTAATGTTACCGCGCAGACGAAAAATTACTGTAGAGCAGATGTTTTTATATCAGAAATAGCTAGTTTTTAATTTTATCATAGAAGCAATTAGTGGTTTATTCAGATTTCAAATTTCACACGAATCCATCGCCGGATACAATTGTCATTGCCATTGCTGCCACCCCGGAGACGCTACGAAATACGGCATTCCCATCTATGATGCGAGGTTCTATGGGGCAAGTGGCGCCATCTCTGACAGGGCCCCGGAATTAACATTGATTTCGATGTGGCGCCATCTCTGACAAAAGTCCGGAACTATATCGCGATTTTTCAAGTGGCGCCATCTAGCGAAAAGGACCGGATTATTTACAGGAAAATCCGCCAGGAGCGCTCCGAGCGCCACGTCGTTGTATAGTTCCAAGGCATGCCAGAAGACAGCGCTGATAGCACTTTGTCAACCGCTATATTGGCCAATTAACAGTCACCAGCGTCGCCTTGTGGCAACGTCAGGAACTAAACAACGATGTGACGTTTGTAGCGCCCCTGGCGGATTATTTTGTAAATAATCCGGCCCTTTTCGCTAGATGGCGCCACTTGGAAAACCACTTGTTAGTTTTAGACTTCCGTGAGAGGGCGCTACCTGGTGTGTCGATTGTTAATTCCGGGGATATGTCAGAGATGGCACCACTTGTCCCCAGTGGCGCCTGTAGTTCACACCACAGAATCTCGCATCATAGATGGGAATACCCTTTTTCGTGGCGTCTTTTGGAAGGCAGGAGTGGGGTTGACAACTGTTCTGATCGCCGGTGTACGACGTCAATTGTAAACATAAATAACAAGCAGATTTATATGAAAAATATAATTTGTTCCCAGTTCTAAATAATTCCATTTCGTTGTTTAGAAAGTAAGTTAGTAAGTAATAGACAGTACTTACGTATAATATGTATGTTTTCATTTAATAAAACGTCCAATTGTAAATATTGGTTATTTGCAACCACATGGCTGAAGTTAATGTTTGTATTATTGTTTATTGTAACTACAAGATAAATTAATTTTTTATTTTCAGAGTTTAAAGCAGTTTAACACTTTGTAACATAAATGGATATACAGAAGAGAAAGAAAAACTACTACCAAAACAGTAGAAATGGCTACAAAAAACGTAAACAATTCAGTTTGGAACCAGGTATGACAGGCTTCTTATGCACATGTAACTTTCATGAGAAAGATTGTGTGCGTGATGCTTATAAGTTACTCAATGAATATGCTGATGAAATTTATGGACCAAACCCTACAAAGGTATTGTGGAATTAAAAGCATGATATGAGTACATATAGCAGGTGTACGGTCATCAAAATTTCTTTTTAATTCAAGGACTCTGATAAAGATAACACCAAGGCACCAGAGACTGAGAAGGATGATTCTGTTGATGAGGCAGACCAAAATGATGATGAAGATGACATATCTAGTGCTTTGAATAAAGAAATCAGCGAACTGAAAGCAGAGAACTCAAAACCAGTAGCTGCTAGAAGATTTCAGGTATATTTTATAAAGAGAACATTGAGAACTGTTGTGCTATGTGTTTCGAAGTATAATTTATTATTTTCTCTTTTAGGTTGTTGATACTGGTGCAAAAAATGTAGTTTTTATTAGAAGCACATTACCAAATCCTTTGGAACTAGTCACTAAGATAATCACTGAACTGGATAAAACAAAACAACAACGTACAAGATTTTTGTTAAGACTACTTCCCATTGAGGTTGTTTGTAAAGCATACATGACTGATATTAAACTCAAGGCAAATGCAGTGCTTGAAAAATATTTTGCTCAAGAGCCGAAAACGTTTAGCATTGTGTTTAAGTAAGTTTTCCACTTGAGGCTCGTAATTCAAACACTTTTCGAGCAAGTATGAATATATAATACAATTACAGCCGGCACAGCAACAACAATATACACAGAAACGAAGTTATTGAAGATCTAGCGGAGATAATAAATAAAAAAAATCCTGGGAATAAGGCCGATTTAAAGAATCCAGAACTTGCTGTGGTAGTTGAAGTGATAAGAGGCGTTTGCCTCATATCTGTTGCTCCTAATTACTATAAGTATAAAAAGTACAATTTGCTAGAAATTTGTAATACAAAGGAACCCAAAAATGACACAAAGGTAAAAATTATATAGGCAATGTAAGATTGTTGCTGTAATGATTAATGCATAAAAATCAATTAACTTACAATTTTTAGGAAACAACTTCTAAAGAAAGTAAAGATTCGGAAGTCGATGAGAAAGAATCAAAGGAGGATGTAAATAAATCGGAAGAAACATCCAATGACAACAAAGAGTCAAACGATTGATATACTTAATAATTAAACCAATGTAATAAGTCTGTGACTACTTTGAATTACATTGAGTAAAAAAGGGATGATTCATAATTTTATGTTAACTATTAATGCAAAATCATGAAACGCATAAGTTATACAATTTAGATTTTCATGTAATATTTAGTTCCCTTTTTATAATTTTATGTACCTCATGTAAATGTGAAATCTTTAGTACATATTTGTAAAAATGTATGTATAGTTCCTGAAAATACAGATTCTATATTAATAGGTATTCTCTGTTATAACATTTTACAATATTTAATAGTACAGTATGAATTAAATAAAAAATCTTGAAAATAAAAATTGATTTATGAATAATTTGTTAAATTGTAGTCAAATACATTGTGTAAAGAGTAAATCTACAAGGTTCCATGGTGTAATGGTTAGCACTCTGGACTCTGAATCCAGCGATCCGAGTTCAAATCTCGGTGGGACCTTAACTTTTTCGAATTTTTTTTATTAATTATTTCAATCTCTTATGTGCATCGTAAGTAAAACAAAATAGTAATAGTAAAGATAAAGGACTAATTAAAATAACATTTAAACCAGTATACAGAAGTAAGCAGTACGGCTATATATACTATAATTATTCAGTAGTGTAATATAATATCATCATTTGCATTTGTTGATCATTAGTATTTTTCAGTTCTATCCAGAATTGAGTAGAAAATAGTATAAATAAGGTCTCAAAAAATTTGATTTCCATAATTTGCAAGTTGTATAAAGTGTCGATTCAAAGATCGTACCTTATGCCGCGTTTGCAAATGTCAGACGGTAAATTTTACTTCGCTTTCAGAAATATTAGCTTTATGCGACAATGTCATGATCGTCTGACGTCATATTTTTTCAAAATTGTTGCATGGACCAGTGTTAGTACTTAAGTTAAGTAATTGTAACATAACAGAAGATTAGAAACATGTCGGGACAAAAGAACGCTCAAGCCGCTTTTCAGCCGGTAAATTAAACGTTTGATCTCGTTTTACTTGAACATGTACATAATTCTAATTCAAATCTAACCTAATTTACGTCGCAGGATTCCGATGTTCATATTACGTACGAGGATCAACAAGAGATCAACAAATTCGCACGGCAGAACGCTAAGATGGAAGACTTGAAGGAGGAGCTGAGACTGAAACAGGTATACATGAATTTACTGCAAACAGATCATTCATGTTTCTGGTAACCTTATATGGTCATGTTCAGTTTCATGTATTAGGTGTGTGTAAAAGTTCTACCGGTATTTTTAGTAGAGAAGAAAAACAGATTTGTGGAATAAATAACATCTTTATTGTTTTACATAATTACCATTATTATCTGTAACATCTTGCTGTCTTTCTGGTAATAATTGACTTCCGCTATTACAGAACTCTTGTGTTTTCAAGTGCAAAAACTTGTGTAACACAGTTTCGACATTGTCAACTTCATCAAAGATTTTTCCAGCAAAATTGTTTTTTAGAGACTGAAAATGATGATAGTCTGTAGATGCAAGATGAATGTGGAGAAGCTTTATGAGGACTTCTGTTATGATAAAGGATGACACCTTTACGAATAACCAGTAATAGATGCTTAGATTTCAATGTCTCTTTCAGCCTTTTCAATTGTTGGTAAATGAGCAGCACTTTTATACTTGGTGCCCTTTTATACCTATTCCTGAAAGCAGTTTGGCCATCGCATTGCTGTTTATAGTTGCACCTACTACTTAAATGTTTTACTTGAAATTTGCGTGATGAAAAACGTGTAGAACTTTTGCATACACCTAATGTATTGACAATATATTGTTTCATTATCATTGATGTTTTTTTACAGAATGAGTTGAAAAATTTGGAAGATGCATGCGACGAAATAGTTCTTCTGGAAGATGATATAAAGATACCTTATTACATTGGTGAAGTTTTCATTTTCGAAAATCTGGGAAAGACACAGGTTTAACATTTATTTAGAATTTAGTTTCTACATGATTCATGGGAAACTCATGGACAATGCTGCCTTAAATATAAAAGTTGTTGTGTTAATATTTTGGACCAAAATTAAACAGTTCAGTCCTTTGTTGTAAATATAATATATTTTACATATTAAAATTTAAGTCTATTTGCAATTGTTTGATCACTAACAGAGTTCAGTGCAAAGACTTTGCATTAATTAGCTTTCTTTAATTTCTAGACGTATTTAGATATGATCAAGGAGGAAAAGAAACAGGAGATTTCAAACTTGGAAAGTAAGTGTTCTGATTTAAAGAACATCATGAGCGAGTTAAAGACTCAACTTTATGCAAAGTTTGGTAGCCGTATAAACCTGGAGGCAGAGGAAGATTAATCTAGTTAAATATGCACATAATTCCTCTACAATCTAAAATTAAACATTTTATATATTCTTATTTTACTTGCAAATAAGCTATGCATTGCATTTTATCATTTAGAATGTATACAGATAAAGCATTTCATATTTTATTCGAGTCTGATAAACAGAAGATCATAAATGTTTGCAAATGTTAATTGGTTGTTACTGTGTGATAAACTCTCAATAAACTTATTGTACTTTTTCCACACAATTTTCTTTGATTATTATACCACCTTCCTATAAAATTATTTTTATAATTATTACAGTTATTAATTACAACGTACATTTTTATCTTATTCAGTTACAGAAACTACAAATAATTATAATACGTTGTTTGTTAAATTTAGTTTAAATATTCTTTGTAAGTTAAGAATCAAATATGGTATATATTTATACACTTGATTAAAGGTGATGCTTTGAATTCAAGACTATAGCAACAGCACTGCTAAATTTGGACACGTGCCAAATTGTTCTCATTACAAAGTGCTCATGCAACAGACCACAGAAAAAACTACCTCCAAGATCTATATTTGTTAAATCTTGTGAAAAATTTCCTACTTTATCTTTACACTACAGAACTGGACTTTGAAACGAATTTTATTAAATTTGTTGTTAATATTTTAGTTATACAATACTTATCTTTAAAAAAAAACGACAAATTAGAAAATAATTTTTTTAGAGCTTTATTGAACATCACAAATTTTCCTCAATTCTGTAACTATAATACGATCTATAATTATAACTGAATAATAAATTTTATCAGTACTACAATCTAGCAAGCTTATGTAAGAAACAACAAAAAGAGTAATATCAAAGATTAAAGCCGGATAATAAATGTTGCAATGTAGTCGTTTGATATGAGGCTGCGATTTTTCACGTTTTTATGGAATTTATAATTTATAAAAAGCGAGGCATTTATAAGGTGTAATTTATGAAGGCACAGACTATTTCTGGAGAGAACATCATTTACTGTACAATTTAGCAAGCTTAATCAATGATTTCAATCCTGCTTGTACAGTCATACAGTTTCTGCTTCCCTCTATCATGTTGCTTGAGGTAATTTTAGTTTCACCTCTCAGTTTTACTTCTGCCAGTACATAGTTAACTACAGTCCATTCACTAGCTTCTTCTCCACTGTGCAAAAAGTAAAACTGTAAGTTAAAAGTACAAAAAGTAAGTGAACAGTCGCATTAATTAAATTAAATTTACGCGAGACAAATGATATATGAATATAAAAAAAATTCGCCAATAGAATGCGTTTACTTTTACATTGCATGTAAATTTAAACCTCTATTATATTTGTTTTTGAATAAACTTAACATGTTTCTTTTTGTGTAAGATCTCCACGAGGAGGACGGTTTAAATAAAAAATGGACATAGCAAAAGAATTGGTATTGACTTTGAAGCAAAATAACAAGTCACACGTGGGATACGGCTTACAAAAAGAATGTGAAGCTCTCGTTGGTCACATTTTGCAAAACATGGTAAAATCTCAATTACCCGAGTTAATTCCTGAAACGAAAAACGAAGAAGATTCCCTCAGATACAGAGACGAAGGTAATAAATATTTTTTCATGACTATAATCGAATCTCTCCCGTGTCAATGATCTGTTACATTATTCTGATTGTAGGAAATCAGCACTTCGTAATGGGCGAGGACAATGAAGCGATAAAATGTTATACAATGAGTTTAGCTTATGCAAACGATAAGGAACTGATGTCTTATGCTCATGCCAATCGTTCAGCAGCTTTATACAGGAAACAACTGTACAAAGAATGTTTGATAGACATCGACGCTGCTCTAAATCTTGGATATCCGCAAGACAAAAGAAAAAAACTCGAAGAAAGAGCAGCTAAAGCTGTCGAAGAGATTAAAAAGAGTTTACGAATTAAAAAGGATGATTCTATTGATACGGAAAAGTTTGTAAATATGTGTTTCACAGAGAGGATCAATGATGCGCCTGTGACTGTAAGGTATCGCAATGGGAACACTGAACTTGGTAAGGAAACTAAACCAAAGATTCAAACTAATGGAAGTGGAGAAGATGCTGTAAACGGCCGCAATGAAGTACCAGTAGATGATGAGGAAAAGAGTCCAAGATACCTATTAGACGAAGGTCCTTTAAAGTTAGCTTATGGTCCCAGTATAGAGTCTCCTGCAGCTAGCGATGGCGTCAGCATTTCATTTTCTGAAAAATATGGACGACATTTAATAGCTACGAAGGAGTTTATGCCTGGCGACGTAATCACCATCGAAGATCCGTATGCTCACGTAATTTACGTGGAAAAGTAAAAATTAAAAAAACTAGTATACCGATTGTTGTCCAAAGTAATCTGCCTAGTGTGATCGTGTAATAAATATTCATTTTAAATTGCAGGTACTATACACACTGTCATCAATGTTTATCGAGCAGCTATAATTTAATCCCATGTCCTGGTTGTCCCATCGCTCAGTACTGTTCAGAGAAATGTAGACAATTAGCTTGGAAGACGGCCCACGAGATAGAGTGTCCCATCTTGGCGTTATTAGGGAACCTGCTGAACGTTGATAAAGATAAAATTCGAATGCTTACCAAGATCATTCGACTGTTGATCATAGTGACTGCGAACGGCAAGAAAATTGAAGAGTTGCGCGAAGAAATGCGAGTGGCTGAGTCTAATCCAGGTAAAGACTACATTTTACAGCTGGAATAAAAGATATAAGAAGCTTTAGAACATAATCAACTGAAGTACCATAAGAAAAAGTAAAGCTATAACATACTGTGAGTGTCTAGATTTTAGAAAGCGCTTCTTTCTTGCAGACAACATCACAGCAGGGTTCACGGATGAAGGTACATTGGACAGTAACAGCGCACGATCAGCCTTGAGTCTTGCTACCAACATGACAACGAGACCTCTGATTGGACTCAGTGCATTCGCCTGCATCTCAGCCCTCGCAGCTATCCTGCTAGCCACACAGACTAATTTCTTCTGCAAGAAATACCAAATGGACGAATTAAAAGACATCAGCGACCTTGCTGAGCTGAGATTTTGTGGCAGCCTCATGTTTCGCGCCTGTGTCATTATGTCTTCTAATTGTTTCTCGGTAATTTACTTTCTAAACAGAGGGTAGTGCATTCATCTTTAGAGACTGATAGGGAAAATGTCTTTTCCAGGTGCAACAGGAGCCAGGAGTCAAAACAGGTTCAGGGTTATACGTAACGCACAGTCTGTACAATCATTCTTGCGCGCCTAACACGTTTCGTCATTTCGAGGGACTGACAATGATCACTCGAGCTCTGGAGCCGATATTCCCTGGAGATCAAATATTCACGAGTTACGGTGCTGGTTACGCCTACATGCCCCGATCTGAAAGAAGAGAAAAGATCATGCAGGATTATTTCTTCGAGTGTGACTGTACAGCTTGTACGTTCAAGTGGCCGATATACAATGAAATTCTTCAGAAGCACATTGGCTCCATCAGAAAGAAGAAGGAGCTCGTCGCAAGCTTGAAGCCTTATAAACAGAGATTAATGAAAAACATGTACGACATCGATGCAGTGAAGTCTGTGCTAGGTATACTTTACAGAGAGGTGTCCCAACCGTGTGAAGAAATCGTTCATGCTGAGCAATACCTGAAGAGTTATTATTTAGGTAAATTCAAGTAACTCTCGAGTGAATTTAACAGATCATCTGCTTACCTGCTTAATGCTTAACAATAGCTTATGTACGTTTTGTAAACCACTTTTACTTTGTTTGTACGCTTCATGTTTTGTGCACTGATTCATTTGACGCTTGCTAGTTTAATAAAGCCGCTTCCATGTGCTTAGCTTATACCGCTTCATGGAAATTTACACGCTAATCACTTTGCTGTAATGGTATGTAAATGACCACGTTAGGTGTGTAAGGCACAGCTTGATCCTACGGATGCGTATTTTTCTTGTTTTCTAGATCCGTGAGAAACAGGCGTCGACGTCGCACACTGTGTTAACAATAAAAGACATCAGGTATTCCTAAAAACATTTTATTGACGTTATACATGATATTTATCTACCTTCTAGAAAAAATGTGCACAGCTTCTCTCACACAATATGTTTGTAAAACTAAAAGTATGTTCACGAAGTGATACAAATTTGAAAAAAGAAAGACGCGTACACGCGCGATGGCATGGATATTTCGTGCGTCTCATACGTTCGATTGTAAAAGTCAAATGCTTTATATTTATATATATATATATATAAATAATTGTATTTTTACATCAGACAAAGTTTACAAGGCTCGCAGATTCGCCCAGGTAATTCCTACTAATCTCATTCAAAGTCGTAAATTACAATCGTAATCGTTCAACGGCACAATTTTACAAGACTAACGAAAACAATCGAAGTGACAGAAGCAACAATGGCAACGTGATCAAATCATTATAAGTCCTACACGTTAAGCCAGGAATAAATGTTCAATCGTAACAATTGATGGAATCATTGATTTACTAAGTCCGTATTTTACATATTGAAATACTACTCTTCGCCGTAATAAACATTAGGTTTCTATAAAGTACAGCACAGAATTATACTTTAAACCTGCTTCTTAATATCCGAACCTCGGTTAAATTGTATAACGGTATTAAACAAATCGATAAAAGAAATGTAAAGCTGTCGTTTACATTGTTCAATACGAAGGTATAGTAAGCTAAAATATCTCTGTTCTAGGAATGAAAGTTATCCATGAATTATATAGACAAATATCAGTATATCTATCGTAGCGAATTATACAAATAACATCTATAGAACTTACGAACCGTTATAAATCCTATTTCGCTGAAAGTCGTGTCGTGTTGTACACTTAAAAGTATGCTAACGTTTCCAGCATAGACAATATATCAAAATGATCTGCGATTAAATTTGCTCTCAACTATCGAGCGCCTTCGTGGAGCTATCGTGTAAAGACAAAACGAAGGTTCTTCGGCAGAAAATATGGAGAACAGAGTCTCACGGTAGGATGAAAAGAAGATTGAAGGTAATTTAAACCTGTTAACTGGGCAGGACGAGTCAACTCGTCTTCAATGATTCTGGACTACATGCACGAAACATGGGCGTATCTTGTTGCGAAAACGAGCCAGTTAACGGGTTAAAATCGGCCGATATTGGAAAAGGCGGCGAACAGAGGTGTCGTAGTGGTAGCCGGCTGCTGATCGCCGATGCTTTTCAGCAAATTGCCTTGCAACAGACTGTCAAGCGCCTTTTGAACCGTCGGATCGTTTAGCAGAGGTGACGGCGATACTCCTGAGGTGGTTGTGGTTGTGGACACTGTCGTTGCTGTAGACGCTGCTGGCATAACAGGATGTACTCATCAGGTAAGCGGTCGTAGGAATACCAGCAATAAATACAATCGAAGTTCGTTCGCTTTGATCGCTGGGATGGCAACAGGCACAGTGAACAGACACTACACGCGCGGAGAAACTCGAGACAGAGAAAATCCAAAGCGTACGAAGTTCGTTTTATCGTGCTCAAAATGCGTTCAAGCTCGAGCCAGATATTTTGCCTAACGTTCAAGGAAATTTCCGTGAAACTTCTGCGGTCGAGTCGAATGCTTAGACACGTTCAAGTACACGATTCGGCTCGTATTCGCGAACGAGTCCTGAAAAATTAGGCGATCCGTCAGTGGATCCGCTTGCGATCTTCCGAAAGGTGCAAAATAAATTTGCAAAAGTTTCGAGCAGCTTTCCTCGCGTACCGAGCAAGTCAACAGCAGTGACTTTTTCTTTTTGCAACGAACGGAAACAAACGTTACGGTGCAGCAAGAAAATGATGAACATACTGCATACTTGCGATGAACACATTCTTTGCAGTACGTTGCAGTTCAAATGCAGAACTAGCCAAAAGTTTCTGCTGTCCTGATTTATTGGCATCGATACAGTGACAGAAATTTCATATAAAATCGTTCGGTAGTCAATGAACTCGGATAGTGAAGATTGAATAGGTTTACCTGTTCCCCAAGTGGCTGGTGGAACCGGGGTGGGTGTTGCTGTCGGTGCAGGCACTGGACTAGGTGCAGGTGCCGTCGAATTTGTTTTATTACTGTTCAGGATATTCAATATCCTCGATTGCAACTCAGCTTGCTTCGGATCGCTAACTGTGATCGTCGTCGTCGTTGGCAAATCTTTCACGTCTCCCAATTCAACTTGCACCTGTTCTTCTCGCTTAATTTCAAGGTACTTTATGACGCGATCGTACTGCAGCACCGTCAGTTGATGATTGTCGGCCAGCATGTTTAACAGAACTTGTATGGCGTCGGGATGTCGCTCGTTCGCGAAAGGTGTGTTCAGTGGTACGGATCGACCACCAGCTTTATAATTGGCGAAATCACGTGATATTAGATTAATGGCATCGTCAACCAGCATGTTTCTGTGTTCTGTAGAACAGGATAAAATTGTGTTAACAGTACAATTACCACTCGCTTGCTGTTTGCACATTAGAACTTCACGCAGAAAAATGAAGGTTGCGTTAGAAGTAAGATAAGTAGGTGACTGAGTGGCCCAGTTTGAGTACCTAGAATATATCTTAAGACTAGATACCTTGCGGTAGACCATGAAGAATGTTCAGTGTTAAGGAATGATGTTCTTGATTGACAGGCGTAACTACAACCGCGTACAGACATCCGCGGCTCGCTATATTTCCTAGAACTCTACTCAAAAGGACATCTTCGTTTGGAAACAGTAAGTCCACTGTTAGACCAATCTTTTTCAATCGCATTTCGATACTCTCGGCGTATTCCCTGTTTCAACAATAGATAGTTATAAAAGTGTTCAATAATTTTTTTGCAAAAATAGAAGGTCACTGTTATACGTACGTTAGTGCTTTGTTAACAACAATGATTTCACAGTCATTTTTCTCTGTGGCTGCATTCGAGTATTCACTAGACGTACTTGTGTTGCTATCAAATAAATAATATTAATAATAATCATCAATAAAACAAAGCATTCCAAATTAGTATAACTTACTTGAAACTCATGTTCATGTCTCTAGGACCAGTATTTTTGAATTCTTCGTAACGATTATTACTCTCATTAAATGAGTCTCTACCGAAATTGTTGTTTCTTAATCTGTCTCCTTGTTTGTGATCCCAGTCTCTACCACCTTTATCATCCATACGACCAGGTCTGTTGATAGGACTACGATCTCTGAAGTTGTTACCGCCTGAGCTGTCTCTGTTTTTGTTTCTATTCTTTCCGCTCCTGTTGCCTCTTGCTCTACCCCCTCCGCCACTATTTATACCTCCTCCTCCTCCACCGCTGCCTTGATTGTGGTTGTTCTGATTATTCTGATTGCGATTCTGATTTCCGCCCGGCCTGTTTTGGTTTCCACCTGCTCCAAATTGATTACCACCTCTGTTCTGATTAAACTGATCACTATTTCTATTCTGATTACCTGGATTAAATTGATTGTTTCCTTTGTTCTGCATCAAGTTATTAAACTGATCATTACCGTTGTTCCGATTCTGATTTCCAAACTGATCATTTATATTGTCTCTGTTCTGATTTCCGTCACTGAACTGATCATTTCCACCTCTGTTCTGCATGTTGTTTCCTTTCTGGCTGTCATTTGTCAACTGTGGATCACAACTGAAACTCTGGTTCGCATTAAAACTAGAATTTCCTCCGAAACTTTGATTCCCGCTGCTGAAGGAATCATTTCCAGGATTGAAATGATTATTCCCAGCATTAAACTGATTATTAGCTCCACCCTGTTTTCCTTGTCCTCCAGACTGATTGTCTTTTTTTGCTGGTCTAACATCTGTTCAATGAACACAGAAATTAGAATTAAACTCTAGACTAAACTAGAATCAAAATTAGGATAAATGCAGACGAATGAAAATACCTATTCTTCTGCCTTTGAACATTGCACCATCCTCATTTTGAATAGCCTTTTGCGCAGACTGTTCCTCTTCGAATTGAACAAAGCCAAAACCTCTGTTTATCAAGGAACCAACAACGGTTCCATACTTTGAGAAATGTTCCTCCAATTCATGTTTGGTCATATCATCGGTTTGTAAATGACCCACAAATATACGGCTACTCACTGTAGCAGGATCTTTCAACAGTCTTATACTCATTTTGATACAATTTGTTTCTAGGGAGCAATTCTTCTTAAGAGTAAATTTTTATACAGAACGATAACACAGATCTGATTCAAATAATAAAAACAGTCGAGGTTATGTTACAAAGCTGACGTTTACTTCATCCGGTTCAGTTTGCTGGGCTTTATTTTGACGAACACGCAGGTGATGATGCTTCAGAATGATCCAGTCTTCGAGTCCTTTCGGTCTCGTTTCTAATTGTTACCGGAGGATATTGTTGGCGAAAGGATGTTAGTTTGAAAACAGGAGCCGTCAATCAACAATTGAAAGCTGGAAGAATCTCATTCGATGGCGTATGTGCACGGTATTTTGCCTGGTGTGTTCCGTTTTCATACTCACGAAGAAACTTTAAGCCTGTTCGGAGTTTACAACGAAATTTTAACTGCGCCATTTAATTTGTAAAGTAAGTTTCTTCGAAGTATCAAGATCATGCATGTTTTCTTTAACAAGATTACATCTTCTCATTACCGTAGAAATGTAATAAGTAAAAAGATAAACTTATGTATAGTTCAACAACTTGGTCTTGAGACTCGAAGGCGTGTCCCAAAACGGCCTTACACGATGATAACGAATTATTGACATTCTCGGTGTTAAACAATATACATATATATATAGTTGAGTACTTATAAAATTAAAATTGTAAAATAATCGATAGATAACAAATAATGGATAATGTTTCATTACTTTACTAAAGCATAGTTTAACACGCTGAGTACCACAGTGAAAACAGCCATACCCGATCAGACACTACATAATTTACTATTTTTTATATAAATCGAAACGAAACAGAAGATTTGAGTATTCAGTCGTGTTCTTCTGTTTCTATATTATTGTTTTAGTATGTAGTTTGCTCAGAATGTTGTGACAATCAATAATTATTTAATTGAACTAAATTTGAGGTGCCGCTCACCGGTGACCCCCACGGCATTCAACGTATTAAATGATTATAAATACTACATTTTGTAATATAATGTAATGCTGTCAGATGAATATCTATTTAGAGGAAATAAAGTATTAATAGAAATAAATACATGTGCTCTAATTAATAATCTTGAAGCAGAGCTTTAAATAAACTCCATTTAATTTCGAACTGTTACGACAGAGAACTATTAAAAACTGTTTAGTATTATAAATTGTGTTAACGATAAGATTCCAAATAGAGTTAGAATTTGTCGTTTGAATAATTCAGAATGGTAATGCAGACCTTCCGATAACCTTGAACAAGAAGAATTTGTATCTAAAGAGAAAACTGCCAACGATATAGAGGTCCTGAAAAAGCGTTCTCCAAAATGGAGTGCTGTCAATAAAAATATTTTGTTCTCTCGAAAACATATAGCCTTAAAAGATTTCTGACGGTCGCTTCAACCGAGGCGTCGTGTACGATTCGAACAATAATTAAACATATAAACAATCTACATTCTTCAAACAAGCGCCTATAACCATTCTCTATTTATTATTCAAATTAAATTATGCCGTCCACTCCAGCGAATGTAGTTCTGTACAAAAGATTCATCCGTTGTAAACAGGCCAAGCCTGTATAATTCGAGGAACAATTAAACCTGTAAACAATCAACATTCTTTGAACAAATGTCTACAAACATCCTCTATTAATTACTAAAATTAAATTATCCCGTTCATTTCACCGAACGAAGCAGTTCCGTACAAAAATCTCGTCCATTGTAAACGGGCTTTAAGATTACATAAAGAGAGGCGCTTCATTGACAAATTCCTTGTTTGGACGACAAAAAAATCGCGTGACGCGTATCTCGTCGAGGATAGTCTCTGCAAAACCTATACACGCGAACAATAAACAATTTCAATCCCTCGTGATCGATCATAAACTTCGCGATCATCCTCGTTATCGTCGAGTCGGACAGAAGGAAATATTTTCCAGCGCCATCTTGACCCGTAACTCCTAATTCGTCAGTGCCTGTGAATGGACTTGTCATAAGTGTTTTATGTTATTTTGCTGGTTCGTTCGGTTGAGAAGTTAGCGCGTTAAATTTCGAGTAGACGGTGAGTAGCAGCAACGTGCACGTCGCATCTCTCATCAATCAACAAGTCATCAATGAAACTCTACTACGAGTTGTACGATCCGTGTAGTACGAGCTCGATAGGACAGTGTTCTCGGATATCCTAATCGTAACCCGATTCAGTCGCTCGTTTTCCGCCCTGATTCTGCTTAGAAATGGAAATCGTCTTCTGAGAGAGAGTCAAGGATCAGAATTAAGGCGTTTTCGAAGTGTATGTACACGAATTTCGGGGTGCAGAGGGTTTCGAAATTGACGTATCAGGCATTTTCACACGTCAGTGTGTGTGTACACCCATTTTGTTAGGTGTATCTAGAAGATAGTAGAACGAGCGTGCATGCCCCGAGGTATCGTTTCTTTAAAGAGCTGCTCGAGTAGATCCACTGGTGTTTATGTGGACGCGTGATTGACATAAAGGCACGCGCCTATGTTGACGTCTCTGATCGATCTGAAACTCACGAGAAGTTTCGTGAGGGAGTTTCGGACAGAAAGAAATTTCTGCTGAGCTGTCACGTTTCGCCTGAATGTTTTGCGTAACGTTAATAGAAACATTTCCTTCCCGAACCCGGTATCTCGACATTTCCCTATTATTTTTGCGTGTCTCCTCGCGTATCAACCGCTGAAAATTCCTTGATCGCCACGGTTTGTTTAAACAAACGGTAGATCGATAATTTCACGGTCGTAACGAGTCTCGGTTCCTTAAAGAAACCATAGAATGGTAATCCTGAGAGCTTAGCAGTAAATACATACCGTATTAAGTAACATTTTCAAGGTAGGTTTATTCATAGAAATTGGACTGAACGTTAAAGGCCTGAGATTCTTGAGTTATCTCCGTCAGGTGTTTGAGTGCATCAAGGTTAGAGTTATAAAATAAGATTGCAGGTGTTTTGTTAATAATTTGAAGTATTTGATCGAATAGAACGTTAGATTTTTTCAATGTTCTCAAGTTTTGTTTTTGTCGTTTCGGTTGTATTGTGATAGAGCCTTATCTGATTTCCTGAACTTTCGGGAGCATATTTGTCAATGGCACCTTTCTGAAAAGTTATTTTGTACACACGTTCCTGATAAGATAAGGCACGTACTTAACGACTTGAAGCACAGTAGATGATAAAAGGTTTTTTGTTTTTCAGTTCAACACGGATTTCCCAAGGAAAATTGCAGATCCCTTGATCGATCAATGTAAGTAACACTGTTTGGCGCGGTTGTTGCATGCGGCCTATCGATTTTCTAAACAGTAGTTTTGGTTCGAATTCTTTTTTTCCCTTTTTGATATGAAATTTCTTCTCTTCTTTTTGTTTTAATGTTTTTTCATTTGATTCCTCTTATTAAAATGCTTGTGAGAGGTTCTATTATGAATAAAAGTAGTTTCGACAATTAATTCCAAGAATTCTCTTGAGATTAAGCAAATTCTGTACTATTGAATTTGTTGCAATATTGCACAAAAACTGCAATTTTAATTTTTTCATTAATTTAAAGTGTTCTTTTATCATTGCATTTACCTGTAAAGGAATTGAGTAAGTTCATAGTGTTTCCAAGCAGCTATCTGTTTCCCTATAAAATTGCTTTTCACAGATATCAAATTTGTGAAATAACACTGTATAGAATTCTGCAGATAGTAACATTTTCCTCTCGGGTGAAAAGTACTGGCTTTAAGTGTATTTTATTGTTGTGTGTAGTTTGGAGTAAACATGGTCGCAATTTGGCAAATTTATAGAGTAAAATGTTATTATTTTCAAGCTGATATTTTTATCAGACATTAGACATATGCTGTGTACATAGTAATTGATAAAAGATACTCACGGCTAGAAAATAGTATTTATCATATACATATTTAAAAAGACATGAGTTGTGCCTATTTCTTTTTGAAGTAACATTTTTTATACACCTTAATAAAGTGATCAGTGAACTATAAATTGTTTCATTTAAATTGTTGAATGTATTATGAGAATGGAGGGACATTTGTGCAGTGTTCTGTGCAATATGTATTTGCATATTTAGGAAAACGATTAAGGTATCTTCAGCTAATTGTGTCATTTACACATTAAAAAGTAAAATAACACTCATTCATCACCGTCAGGTCAAATGTTAATAAATGTTTCTTGCTTTGTTCACTGAACCATCTAATAGTCTAGGATTTTTATTCTGATTTGAAGAGTGTTCGGGAGTTTTCTGTATTTGTGGACAAGAAGTAGCTTCATCAACGACATCAGGGATATTTCGTATGCCAACAATGGCTATGCAGAAGGTAAATCTCATAAACTGGTCACAGTCAACAAAATAACAAGCGTTCCTATGTTTTACTAATCAAAGATATAACGTTAGACAATGTTTCCAGAACAAACAATGTAGATAAATGTTTTACAAACTACTTTGTTTAATAGTATACAGGATGTCTAAAACAAAAAAATGTATGTTGCGCATAATAAAACCTCTCAAATTATGTAATTTGGTATTAAAGAAATATTACAGCATCCTGTATATGCAAGAAGATACATAAATTCTAGTTTTTAGTGATCAATTTATGCACACATTTCGAATTATTCCTCTTTTTTTTGCCATGTTACTAAAGAAATGAGTTGTGCACATTATGCAAGTCATTATTGCATCAAGTATTATGTTTAAAAAATTCTTTATCATTTTGTTCTTTGTAGACTTCAGGAACAGTTTGAGTAACTTTTTACTAGAAAATGTAACAGATTAGAGCGAAAACAATTTTTTATTGGAAAAGAAGTTACTGTGATGACATAGTTTACAATTTAAATCCTACAGACATTGTAGCACTGGTTTGGTTAAAACTTGTTTTATGGGGTATATACATAGGCACATCTCAACAGAAATTATTATGGTTGTGCTCTGAAGCTCTATACTTGAAATAATTGACATCTGTCTTATTATATTGTATTTCATTTAGCATATATTATACTTCATTTGCAAATTACACAGTATTTCTGTACATAGGAAATAAGAAAACATTCCAATGAGTGGGGTTTCTTCATCTTCATGTAAATTGCACACTTTTACTTTTAGCTACTTTCATTCATCTTACTACTAACCGAATAGAAAGTAGTAACATGATTTGTTAAAAGTAGAATAGCATATAAAAGAAGGTTGGCAATCAGCTTCCTGCTTTGTTACTAATGCATATTTAATTGCATGGCTTTGGTATGAAATGACTGCCCATATTTATTACCAGTGTCTCTTTAGAGCCTCCTGTTAAGTAAGTAAACACCGCTAAATTTGTGTTTCAGTTGCATTTAGAAACTATTAAAGCAAATTGAAACTAAGTGCAAATGTGTGTGATGATAAGTATGGGCCTCTAGAAGAAGTTTGAATGTTACTGCCTGCTTGTAATATACAGTGGTAATCTTTTAGATGAGAAGACAGGGTCAAGACGTCATGCAGGTGAATCTGGCAGGGATCAGGCGAGATATTGTTAATCTTGCCCACAACTATAGCAATGCACAGGTAATTAAGTAATACTTAATTTATTTTTAATGTTTAATATGTCTGTATTTAAAATGAAACTTATTGTTTGAACAGAAAGCTGTGCGTAAAGCCACCAGCAATGATCCTTGGGGTCCAAGCAGTACACTTATGGCAGAAATCGCCGACTTAACGTACAACGTGGTGGCTTTTACCGAGATTATGCAAATGTTGTGGAAGAGATTAAATGATCACGGTAAAAATTGGCGGCACGTGTACAAAGCTTTAGTCCTTTTAGAGTATCTCATTAAAACGGGCACGGAGAAGGTTGCACAGCAATGTAAAGAAAATATTTTTGCCATCCAGACTCTAAAAGGTAGGTAACCTGTTCCATATTTTGATATACATAGAATTCAGTGCCCGTTACTTCTTACACGTTATCAGTACGTTCTTCAATCGCGATAAAGCTAATTGTAATGTTGATAAAATATTTCGTAGAAAGACAATTCCTAAGAAACAATATTAAAGACAACTGAGGAAAGTGTTATTACAACCCATAACATCTTTTGTCTTTTTTTTAGATTTTCAATATATGGAGGGGTCTAAGGACCAAGGAGTGAATGTACGAGAGAAAGCAAAGCAACTAGTGGCCTTATTAAAAGATGACGAAAGACTAAGAAACGAGAGAGCAAGAGCGCTAAAAGCAAAAGAAAGATTTGCGCGATCTGTCAGCGGATTCGGAAGCGATGGGTTAGATACTATGTCACCTGTGAGCAGTGATGTAAGCATTATAAGGACTAACAATAAAAATACCAAAATTACATTTAAAAAATCTAACGCTTGTATTTTTGTGTAGTTCCAAGACTGGGAGCCATGCCGTTTGGGATCCGAATCAGCAGCTAGACGTACGAATAGATGTTTATTTATTTTGTTTAGTTTTGTATATTTACTTTTACTTATATGTATACGTGTATTTAGTATGATTAATTATAATCTGTTCCTTATTTAGCTGAGTTGGAAGCCGCGAGACCACAGACGGTGGGCGAAGAGGAATTACAGCTTCAGTTAGCTCTTGCAATGTCTAGAGAGGAGGCAGAGCAAGAAGAACAAAGAAGACGCAGCGATGACGTCAGATTGCAATTAGCTCTTAGTCAAAGTCAACAAGATTTTAAGTTAGTATTACATGGCAGTCATGTTAGTGTTCAGTTTTAAGAGAAAAGGAATGGACAGAGTTGGATGGTATAATCCTTTAAATGCAGTAGTGTCAGTAAATGACAACAGCAACAAAGTGTTAATTGTTAAGAGTAGTACAGTGAGCGAAGAATTTTTGGTTCTCGTCACAGCAGTCGGATTAACCGATTCCTTTTCTCTCATGCTACTTTGTATATCATCACTGGTGTACCCCTCTTCATTTCGTACCTAAGGAAGTCCACGAATTTCAGAACACCGCAAACGGAGAAGCAGAGCCACATGCTAGATCTACTGGACGTGATCTTGGGAGAATCAGGCGAAGCAAACGTACAAACTGATCCTTGGGGTGTACCTATTACTGCGCCACCACCTAGGCCTCAGGTATGCAACAAATAAAACAAGATTGGCACAGTCGCTTGTGCATGATAATTCTATGTCGTGTACTCTTTGCATGTTGCACAACAGTCTTTGGATATATCCCAATTTTATATATACAAGGTATGTTCAATTGCCCAAACAATGAAGCACAGTCCAGTCATACTTTGAAGTTTTTCAAATGTCATACTCGAGGCTTACATGCTTGATTTTATTATGTAGACGCAGAATGATCCATGGAGCGTTCCAACAACTAGTAGCACGTCGCCCGTAGTTGATCCATGGGCTCCTACACCACCGCAAAGACCAAGTAAGAGTTGGAATGTACAGAGAATATTGTTCAACTTTTCACTATGAATAATCGTAAGATCCTAATTCAGCTGCCGCCATCGATCCATGGAGAGCACCAGCGCCTTCGCCTGTGCCGGTCTCGTCTCCGCCTGTGCCGGTCACGTCTCCGCCTTCGGCGGATCCTTGGTCGCCGATACCCGCTACTGCAGAAGGTGATGCAAACAAGAAACAGGTGAAGCATCTATTACTTTAGTAACATTTACATAAAAGAACGATAAAAGTGTAACTTATTTATGCTACGTTCACTCAGGCTTTAAATGACTCAATCGATTGTTCCGTTGTTTAGGGTGGTCGGGAAGGTGCAACATCCGCTTCTCCATCTTTCAATAATCCCACTTTAACGCAGAACATCGGTTTCGCGGCACAGTCGCCGCAAAACATAGGCTTCAATTTACCTACGACTTCGAGCGCTAGTTTCAACACCACGAGCAATGGCTTTAACGGTACCGGGCCCGGCTTCAACAATTTCCCCCTAGGGAATCAGAACGGTTCCGGAGTAAGTCCACTGAGCGATTTGGACGAGTTTGACGTGATAACCAACAGAAATAAGCTTGGATCTAGTCCGCAGACTGCAAACAACGGTACTTTTTTTTATGGAATAAAACAAAATTCGATCAACACTTGTAATTAATAATGAAATTTTTGGTCTTGTAGGAGGTACACTATCGCCAGATCCGTTCGATTTGGGAGGTATGGCTGAAAATCTTCCTTCGAGTACAGGAGCTGTGAAGAAAACACCGCAATCGTTCCTTGGAGAGAACTCTGCTCTCGTGAATCTGGATAATCTCGTCAGTACTTCTACGATCAAACCAACAACGCCTACACCTGCAGGTAATACGCTACGCTATGACTCATTAAACGTATCACAATTACGTTTCATCGGTAAAACGTACAAAATTATCGGTACGAATCTCTTCAGACTAAAAAGTATCTTCAAGTCCATCAAAACTAAATAACGTGATACCTTCTTTTGTAATGTATTTTGTCTGCAAAATAGCATTTCATTGGAAGTAAATTCGTGAGTATCCGCAAATTGATAATACTGCATGGATGCATGATTGGAACATACTATGGAAACTTTCTTTGCAGTGAAAAGCGATGCTATCTTAAGAAAAATGGAATGGTGATGTTGTATAGAAGGTGTTCCTGAGATGTTTGGCTAAACTTTCTCAGTTTAGGATGAAAAAATATCGACTCTTTTCTCAAATGTTTTCATTTCTGCTGCATGTACGACTTCAGAAGAGTTTCTTCTATGTTTATACGACATTTTTTCATCCAGTACTCAACTACAGCTTACTCAAACACTTTGGGACCACCGTGTATCATTTGTTCAACGCGTTTCATTGACAGTTTCATCGACGCATTCCCTACAAAGTTTTAGTTAAGCTGCATTTAAAATTGAACCAGTACGTAACGTGTGGATGTTTAAAACCTTGTGAAATGATTGCAGCAACCATGTCATACTCAGCAAATCCATTCGCGACGGCAACGCCACCACCCCGTCCTACGATCAATCAGATTCGACAGGATCCTTGGGCAGCGAACAACACAACAACTACAACAACCACAACAGCGAATCCGTTCCTCTCGTAGCTTGGTGAATAACTATAATTGTCGAACATGTCGGTCGAAAAATCTACAGCACTGTGGTCTAAAAAGTATTCGAGGTTCTTAGCGGTAACCCTGTACGGTATAAGTTTTCTTGCTCGCTATGGAATAGCTTTCTTTCTTGCGTAAGTGGTGAACGAATTGCTTGTTTCAACGTTTCAAATGATTACCAAATGAATTCTTTTGAAGCTCGATTGGATCACACGAGTAATCGCTCGACGATGAAAATTCAAAGAAAGGATGCAAAGCTATCGAACGTTCGTTTCTATTCCTGCACGGTGCAGGGAGGCGTTTGATTCAATTTTATTTTGTGCTAACGACGAATGGGGAACTATTTCGGAAGGGGATGATCGAACGAAGTATAAAAATCATGTGTCGAACGCTTAACGCGCTCCCAAGGTGTACGGCGCGATTTTATAAGCACTCCTTTTCATATATAGTATATTTTTTAAGTGGCTCGATTTCGGTGATAGATCGATTATTGAATGAATATTTTTCATTGGGCTATACACATAGGATATATAAAGTAACGTCGGAATGAGTTTCTTTGTCCTGTATTTGTATACACGTGTTTTTCTACGGCTAAACGAGATCGTGAGACTGTTCAATCATGGTTCAAGCAAACGGTGTTGTTAATTATTATATCGAACAGGGTTCTTCAAAGTTTAAGTTGATATACGCTTAACGTGACGTAGCATGCTTTTTAATCGATCAAAGGATCAATACTAATACTCATCTTGCGAGAAGAGATGCGTATGTTAGTGGCATACTAAGCGTCGTTCGCTGAAATGATTTTCTTCGACACCTCGGAGTACTTGCAGACGAAACAGTCGAGCAGCTTCAACAGCTGTAAACGAAAAAGAAAAAAAACCTAATATTATCCTCTAAAGATGTACACAGATACACGTACACACACACATACATACACACAAGAACACACAGAGAGAAAGAGATATGTACAAGATACGGAGATTTAGTTTTGAAATTTTACGCATTTCGTTTTGTCGACTGCTCTGATGATACTTGCATGGTGCACCGCAGAGAACCAAACAACCATAATTAGGTGTAGCCGATGTGCATTTTCCTATCGGTGAACGATCGTCGTTGAACCTTCGATCCGAGCGCTGTTTCACCGGAAAACTATACTGTCGAAGGTCATGTTGGTTCTCGGAGGTGGTTCTGGAAATTTTGAAATCAGGTTTCATGCGAACCAACGTGATCCAACGCAGAATGATGTCGCGTGAAAGTGCATTAGCTTTCTTTCTACACGAAACGATTCACGATTGTACCTTGATTTCCTAGAGAGAGAAGAAATTGTAAATATGTTACAGCATATCGTTCCCCGATTGTCAAGTCTCTTCGCTATTATATTTATACTCCTTCGACGTATACAGCATTCGAGTACAGCCTGAAAGTGTTTACTAGACGCGTCTTCTACGCTGGTTATTTCCTGTTTTTCAAGGAAAACGTCGCTGAGTTCGTTGTCTCGTGAGAAGACCACGGAACACGAATAAATAATGTTCACGTTTCTTCACACACACAACTCTCACACACAAACACACGGTAGTGTCGATAATCAAAAAAAAAAAAACAAACGAAAAAAGTATTTATTAGCGAGACCAGTCAATGGAACTACATTTTTGCGGATAGCGTTACAATAAGCGACTCGGCGTTTCCTTTTTTAACGACACGAGGACATTTTACAATTTTATACAAGGGATAACCATTGTTCCGATTGTTTGAACGATTGGCAAAGGGGAACCATATTCGCCTGCTTGTCCTAAGTGAATCATGCTACATGAGTTGCACGATTGAAATTCTGTTCAGTGAGAACTGTCGCTTACGAACGATTCCATTGTATTATTATTCTTCGTTAAATCTAATAGTTTCTTTGATGCATTTTCAACGTACTTTGCTTTTATGATTGAAAATTGTATAGTTCGAATGCGTATTTATCCGGATGTTCGCGAAAATATGAAGTCGGGGGGAGGTCAATGTTATAAGGGATATCAAAGTCACACCCCTTTGATGCACTCGTACGTGAACGTTGCATTACACACTGATTTTAAACGATGTTGCATTCACTGCTTTCGCGTTAGATATTATTGTATTTAATCATCGTGCCTGTTGCATGTACGATTTTTAACATCGTTGTACGCTTTCGATATACGTATTTTCCTTTTTCCCCCCTTTCAGTCGAACGGTTTATGTGACGCGATACTTTCCTTTCTTCTTCGACTATTCTATCTGAAACGAACTAATGTTGTTGCTATTCTGTACATGTATAATGCACGAGCTTCATTTTTACGCGAACGATGGAACACTGTTTAGTTTTTAGTCTTGGTGTAAGTGCAGAGAAAAATTCAAAGGACATTTATGAATGAATATTATATATTTTAGTAGATTATATTATTATTATTATTATTCTATTAATATTATTATTATTATTATTATTATACAAATAAATGTAAAAATTTTTAATTTTTCTGATTAAATATTTAATTTGAAACTCCCATGTATATCTTTCTTCTACAGCAGACTGTAATCGATGATTGTAACAAAATGTAATTTAAAAAAGTCTTTAAATTTTGGCAATTAAAATCAATATTTCTGAAACTCGAGAGACTGTCATTTGGAATGATCATGGATGGCTTTAATCATTCATTTTTGTTTGCTCTTTTTTTTATATTGAATTAGGGAAACAAGTTGTAAAGGAGAAACAATTTCTTTTTGTATAAGAGTCAGTTTATTTTAAAGCGATGCTTCTGTCGACGAACTTATGGTAACTAGAGGAAGGTAATAGGAGCGTACTTTACTATGTAATTGTGCTATCTCGGGATCTTCCCTTTCTAAAGTTCTAAGCAACTGAGCAAATTGAACTGTACCTGTAAATGAAAACAGATGTAAATTTGATTATTGATTTAGATGCGTGTTGAGTGCTTTACCTTCTCGTCCCTCTGGAAATCCATAGTTCTTGATAATATCCATCTGGATTTGTACTACGATAGGAAACACTAGCTGCATCATTTTCATCATTTCATTTCCTGAAATCTCCTTTACCTCAGCGAGCTTCTGAATGTTTTCCGGTGTATTCAGAGCTGTCAGAATATCCGTTAGCACAGCTAAAAACAATTACTTATGTTTTATATCTTTCTGAATTACTGTAATATTAGTTAAAATACAAATTCTAGTTGAATTGATAAGTACCTTTTGCAACTTCAGGAGTGAAACTGGGCATTTTGCTCATACTCTTGTGCAATAAAATTTGATCAAAAATTAACAATGCTCCAAATAATTTAGTTAAATAGTTAGGTTAAAAATGCAAAATTCTGGATCTGCAAGATGTTTGCAGTTTTAAAGCGTTTCGTTTCATAAGAATGAACACAAATTATACCATTTTGTGATCATTTTCAGTCCTAGAATGTTTATCTTCTCTTCCTCCTTGTCACTGGACTGAATTGTCAAACTATTGTAAACAATTTGCTTTAGATGGCGCTGGTTGAATGTTTATCATCTCAGTTCAATAACTAAAAAGTCAGAAAGTCTGAATACAGGTACATAAAAAGCATGAATATATTGAAATTGTACATGATTGGAGTATTAATATTTGGAAAATTAAGGTTACATTTGTAAAATCAAAATACAATTTACAATTTCAGAACCCTGGTGAAGCAACGCAAACTTGTTTCCTGAGCAGTGGTTCTCAAACACAAACGTATTCAACTAACCTTTTTGGAAAAATAAGTAGTCAACATTGAAGATAATTGCAAAAAGACAATAGTGAAGATACGTTTTTATTAAAACCATATTGATCAACATCGAAAGCATACTTGAAAAAGAATTATAATGAGCTCTGAGCATGATCAAGCTTTTTTACAAATTTTAAGGGAGGAGAAGAATATTACTAACTTTTTAGATGCGTTCTTTGGATTTCTGTATAGATGGTAAGTTAACATACTCGAGAATATTAGTATTTTTATTTTACAAGCATACTACTTTTACTGTACTCAGTATAAATATGAATAAGTTATTAAAAGATAATTTGTATTTTTATTTTAGTACCGATTTTTATGTTGAATCGGGTCTGGACCAAAAATTAGGATTTCCGCCTGGCATAACTGAGAAACTTGTGATGAACAGTTTCAGAAAGTGGAAAAAGATTTCCAAATTTCCCAGTGGAACGGACCCACCTGGAAATCAAGACCTGAGCACACAAAATATTGATAAAAAAGATTCAATGGTAACAGGAGGAGACACAACTGTTCCAGAGGCAGTCGACGAAGTTGAAGTCGTAGATGAAAAACAGATCACAGAAAACCCACTTCGATCTTCAGGAAAGGACCCATCGTCAGATAGCTACAACGGAGCAGTAAGAGAACATTACACATGGTCTCAAACTATCAATGATTTAGACGTACTGGTTAAACTCCCTAGTTGTATAAAAACAGCCAAAGATCTAAGAGTCAATCTAGATTCGAAACAAATACAGATAGAAGCGAGAACGTCTGTTCTAGTACAAAATCAGGAGATAGAATCTAGCGACACAGAATGGACCATGATCTTAATGGGTGAGCTGTGCTATAAAACGAGAAAAGACGAAGCTGTTTGGAGTATAGTACCGGGACAGCACATCAGTGTGCGTTGAGACAGGCTAAGAAACAGCGGATACAATATTTTGGAACAGTCTGTGATATGCAACAAAAGCACGACACTGCATATCCCTCGTTTCGTTGTAGATTCATCTCGAGAAAGCTTCCGAGAGATGGTGGGAAGCATTGATCGTTGGCGAATCGAAGATCGAACTCTGTAAGATCGACTGTTCGAGGAATTTGGATGAGATGGGAATGGAGGAGCAAATGAAAGTTCAGGAGTTGATGTGGAATCATCAACAAAAGCTTCTTGGCAAGCCAACCTCCGAACAAATTGTAAATATCCAGAAACAATCCTTAAAAGTATAACTCAAACCAGTATTAAATAGAATTTATAATTTGAAAACTGAAATTTTATTTGCAGAAAATGGAGAAGATCCTGAAAAAGGCTTGGAACGCAAAAGGATCTCCTTTCGAAGGCACAGCGTACGACCCCTCAATATTAAAATTCAATTAATGTACCAATATTACACATTTTTATTCAATTAAGCGTTATAGATTGATAAATAAAACTGTACATTGTACTAGGGAATTCTGTAAATATATAACTGTTTTAAAACCTGTTTACTCAGTATTCATTGTTTAGTTACATATTTATTGTAAAATGGAGTTAGATAAGGAAACGAGTTTCACCGATGAGCTCAATAAGGAACCGTATAAATATTGTAATTATTCTGAAATATGTTCATTTATAGTTCATTGTTTAGTTAACGCGTTTATTGTAACATGGAGCTTAATAAGAAGGCTATGTCCGTTCGTACGGTATGTGATTAAATTTTATACAGCTGGTTATTCACGATACTATCGGAGAACGAGTTTAGAACAAACGGAAATAACGGAACCGTGATACGATGTAATAATTTTACGTTATTACGGGCATGCATACTAAGTTAGCGTCTTCGCGGCACTTTAGATTTGCAATACAATTTAATAGCTGGTAACAAATACTTATTGATCGTTTACGTTTACATCGTAAACTCTACGAAATTTCACAAATGTGATACATTTTCCGTTTCGGTTCTTTGGTATACTAATTAATTTATCGATGTTCCTGCAGTCTAGCCGTACAAAGTGTAAATCCCATTATCCATGAGAACATTCCAGGTACCTGCGGGTTCGTAAAATTGCGGACATGCAGGTACGCAGGTGTTTCCCACGTTCTCAGGTCGCATATCTCCGTGGCAGAGATTGTGCCAGTGAATCGAAATTAATCGACTTAAAATTCGTGCAACACATCCGAATCCTCCGGTGTCAAAGTTGTCGCGTAAGACGGTCAGAGTGTTTGCGGAGCGTCCGCAGAATTCGAGGAATTCCTCACTTTTCACCTGACGTACGCGCGTCGACTTTATCTCACCTGTTGGCGGGATTGTTTGGTAAAAGAGGAAGGAAGGAGTGCTTTATGGAAGCAGGTAGACAGCCACGGCGAAACTGTTCTCATTTTATGGGATCCCTTTAACTTTCCTGCGACCGAACACGCCGCCTTTGTTCATTCCAGGGCTTTATCATAACTCATACACGGTGTGTTAGAAAAAATTATTTTGGAAGTACAGGGTAGCTAGTACATATAGGTCGAAAAGTTAATATTGTCTGAGATGTGAATAACTTCGTGAAGAATTTTTTCGACACAAAATTGTTTACAAGTCAGATAATATTCATTTTTTGATCCACGTTTATTAGATATTTTTTATTTACTTTGATGTGTACTATGTACTGTTTATTAGATTTTTTTTACTCAGTTTCATGTATACTATCTACTGTTTAATCGATATTTTTTACTCACTCAGTTTCATGAATACTATTTACTGTTTATTAGATATTTTTTATTCAGTATGATGTATGCTATCTACAGTTTATTATATGTTTTTTACTTAGTTTGATGTATATTATCTACTGTTTATTAAATATATTTTATTCAGTTTGTTGAGTACTATCTACCCAGTAAGTTTTGATTAGTTCCTTTTTAATTGCTTGCATGCTGCCAACAAAATGTTTGAAAACGTTTTCAACATATTTAAAAAATGATTATCGATTCCTGAATAGAAACTAGGAAGAATTTAGGATTAGCAAGGATTGAGTGGACAATGTAAATTACAGCATGCAATTATAGCTGTTCGATTCATCACAGACAAAGAAATCGCGTATGCAGGCATTGAAATCTCCCTGTAGAGCCACGGAGAGGAGCCAAATTCCTACGTTTCTGTACACCTGAAGACGTTAGAATACACGTCGAGCCTCTAAGGTATCTTTCCACAAAAGAAAAATGCATTTCTGGGGTCATGTCAGAATGGGTAGCTCTATAGAGGCAGGAATAGCAAAAGACATTCGTATTGAATGGTTTCAATTCCTGTAATAATATTAATCGGTTGAAATAATGTCAGAAAATAATTTAGAATTGTTATATATCGAATGGGGGACGTCAATAATATCATTAAAAATAATTGAATAAACAATTTCTAATAACTCTATATTTGTATACGAAGAGAATTTCAGAACTACCAAAAATTATTGTTCAATTATTCGTAAAAGAATTCCTCATAAATAAATTGCGTGTACAGGCATTGAAATCTTTGTATAGAGGTATACTGACATCAGAAAGCATGTCGGACTTCAAGATTGTTAATTGTTCAAATAATTTCAATTCAATGACCGAATTCAGAAAAAAAAGTTAGAGTAGTTAAATATTAATCAGAGGATATAAACTGAGACATTAAAAACAATTAAATCAGCCTGCATAGGCGCATGCAAGGACGCTGTATAATTTATACGACATAGTTTCCTTGCAAATCTGTATTTTCATATTAAAACAATTGAAAAATGTCCAAAACTATGTAGCTGAATTTGTCGTAAAACATTTTCTCACAAAGAAACCGCATTTACAGGCATCGAAGTCACCGCAGGGAGTCTGGAAAATACTAGAAAACACGCCTAAACGTTACTGTACCTCATCACAGAAGAAAAATCGATTACTGAAGAGCAGTTAGGATAAACAATATCCTTGACGGTCAGGCGTGAGCCTGTTGGAAGATCAAAGGAAGAAATCGAAGGCTGAAGAGCGGCGTTGAGCACCGCTGAAGGTAAAACACAGGTAATATACCTGCCCGGGGCTACATCCATCCCCACCTCGGGTCCGGTTCTCTCTCCTTGGTCGTGAGTGAGCTTTTCTCCGAGTCGAGTCGTGCCGTTAGTGTCGTTGTCGTAGGAGAGAATGGTAGTAATGTGTATCGCGGAGTATCGTGCACCCTGAAGGACCTCGTCACCGCCTCTTCTTCTCTTCCTCGTTCCTCGAAAACCGTCCAACGTCGTCCCGAAACCTCCGACGGAACCTTCCGTTGACGAACGATCCTGGACCGGTCGCGTTCAAACAGATTGGTGACCCGTTTCGATCCGATCTCGTGATCCTTTTTCACGGATGCTCGACGGCCTCGAAGACGACGACGATCTGCCGTTCAGTATAGTAGCTAGAAGTGGTGGCGTGTGAGGTGAACGTAACGGAGACAACGAAGAACGTCGTCAGGGATTAGAGAAGCAGAAGAAGAGGATACCAAGATGCCCTGTTCCGCGGTGACGCTGTCCCTCGCGACCATAACCGGTATCATCGCCACCGGCCTCCTCGCCATCTCCTTTTCCACCGACAACTGGCTCTACACCGAGGTCAAGCGGGCCCAAATCCAGGTTCGTAGGTCGTCACGCATCATCCTTTCAACCTGTGCCCTCCAAACAAAACAGAATTCAGGCCGCCACGTTGTGTGATCGCCAATAACCTCGTTGCTCCTTCTCTCTCCTCGGAATTCTTCGACTCCGTAGATTTAGGTTTGAGAGCTCGGAGACTCGCAGAGGTTGCGCCTTCAAGGCGGAGACCGCTTTGTAGCGTTTCGTTGTATTCCGTACTGGGTGCAGGTGATCCTTCAGGAATTTAGGATACTCTCTCTGGGGAATGTTACCGTCCGAAGAATGTACGGAGATATTTTCGTGGCAGAAAAACTGGTTTCGCGTTCGACGGTTGTGTCATCCCGGATATACCGCAGACGACAAATTTTGGTGAATTTCTAATTTGAACGGGATTTTTAGGTTTGATACGTTCGCTGATGCGATGGAAAACGCCATAAGTGGTGCGGAATATTGAAATGTATTATTTTTTTTATAAATTGTTATGGAAAATAATGTTTTGAGGGCTGTGGAAGCAATATTGTATGCGCTTGACCCAATTTTTCCAGCCAAAATCGTATCTTTTTGCTAAATATGTCCACTTACGGTGTTATAATTTTCATTGTACCTTCAAAAATCAGGGTTCCATTTATTTTGTCTTATTTTCTCTTTTAATTCGTTCGAAAAGTCCAAAGTGCAATATGGTATACAAAAAGTTCGCTGTCGGTCAAAAGTTTGGAATAATTTGCACATTTCTGCCAAAATCGAATGTGCTGATAAATTTTGTACAGAACCATCGTTAATACACCAGGTGTTAACAGGACTATATTCTATTTTAAGAGCGTTTGCTGATTTCTGCCAAAATTGAATGTCTTGATAAATTTTTTACTGACCCATCTGTAGTATACCAGATGTTAACAATAATATGTTTTATTTTAAGAGTGCTTATTTTAAAGGCGTTCATTGTTTCTTAAAAATATTCTGTTTTTTTTTTAATTTATATAGCGATTTCAAGTTTTTGAGCGTTAGTGTACTTTGTTCACAGAGAGTATTTGGCTGTGACATGCACCATACTAAAAAAGGTTGATTACCCGATCGTGTACGATAGTTATCTTGTAATATCATTCTAAATTTAATATTCCTCGGAATTCTTTAAAAATTAGCAGTTACTTGATCGAATTTAATTTGAAGCGCATTAGTATTCGTGGCAATCCTCGTGTCCAGAAATGCAGTCGACGAAGTGGCTGAAGTTTTGGTGGTCCAACTGAATATTTTTAGGTGCTCCGTGTTTTCAGTCATCCGAGTCGCGTGGACGGAGGAGAATCTCTATTTTTACTGTCGAGAAAGTGTTCGAAACAATAATACGAAGCGTCAGTAAAATATTTTCATCGGAACAGGCTGAGAGTTTGAAGTTTTCTCACGTCAACAGCGAAGAATCGATTGTTCGTCAGACACAACTCGATTTATAGCAAGTTACACGGACGAATTACGGTAAACGTGTTTCAGTTACGGTAAATTCGTTTCGCTGCTCGTTTCCCTCATTCTTTTCCGTTTTCCACGATTTATAAAAATTCATTTACACCCCTTTCTACTTTAAAATCGACTATCAACTTCTAAAATCGCAGAACGGAGCCAAAAAGAGGCAACTATAAGGATATGAGAAAGCACTAACATGTAGAACACGTTGATCGCCATAGTAAAAGCAGTCTTATCTAGACAGACACTATATCGAACGCTGTCTTTAATATAAATCGTAAAAGCAAAGAGTAGTTGAATGTTCAGTTGCTACTGCTGTGGTTCTGAATTATCTCTTTTATATAAATCGTGAAAGACAAAAAATTTTCAAATATTGTGTCGCTATTTGCGGTTTTACATTAACTCCCTTATGCAAATCATAAAATAAAAAAGCATTTAAATATTCAATCCCTACCTGTGGTTCTGCATTATCGTTTCAACGTTTTTGCTCAGACTTTGATTAAAAAACAATAATTAAATCGTTTATTATTGAAGGGGCGTATGTCCATTTTTTAAAATTTCACAAGCAGGCAATAAAAACTTCGCCCAATTTTCTTCGAAATAATGTTTATTCGGTTTTTCCAATCGGAATCGATAGGAGATATCAAAAGACACTTTTGATGTTTTTTGGGGTCCCATAACCCGAAGTTTGGGTTACCTACAGCAGTATAAACGCGTAACTTAATTTTTCTCAAAATATGACATACACCGTGTTAATAATAAACGAATTTAAAATGAGACTATTCTCAAACAGTCAACATATTAACACTTTGAGTGCCACGCTGCAGTAGCTGAAAATAACAAAATTTCTAAATTTTTATACGAAATGAATACAACCATAAATTCTACTTTTTTTAGTCAATAATATCAGTAACTCTTGTCATTTGTTTACTGCTTCTATTAGACTTTATTATGTACGTTTATCAATACTATATGCAGTCAAATAAATAATGAATCTACGTGTCGCCCAGATATGAATGGCGAGGCACTCAAAGTGTCAAAAGATACAAAGTTATTTTATAAAATAGGGTGACAAAAAAATTTGTAATACAACTCTAGCTTTGTTATATGATTAAGAAAATACTCAACAGAAAATTGATTGACAAAAGAAGATTTCATCAAAATCTTCCATTTTGGTCCTCCGCAGTCGCTCAAATAGTAAACTGTTTGTTTAAAAAATATTTGTCTCATGCGTTTTGCTCAAAGATGGTAACTTAATTTTCGAAGGAACGATAATGTGAACGGGTGACAATGAATCGAGAAACAAGCAGTTCGATCCGGTGTTCCGGAGAAAACGACTTTCTTCGAGAAACAAGACCGGAAGTGGAATCTCCTCGGCTTCCGTCGTCCTTGTCGCAGGTGAACGTTCGGGTCGAAGGTCAAGTTCACCCTCCGAGGCCTTGAGAGTCTTTTGTGTGGAAGAAATTCTCACGAAGCTTTCGTGAAATATTCCACGAGGAAGCCGTACCGCATTTATAGCGGACGATACCGTTCTTCCGTATTATAGTTGACCGGATTGCCGGCTCTATTAAAATCTAGAGCCTCCTGAAATTCTTCGCAGAAATTCCTCTATTAATTAAACCATTTTAAGTAAAGAATTTTGATCGAGAACCTTGAATCGCCTTCGATCTGATTGAACCGCAGCCTGTAACTTCTTAGGTATAATTTGTACACAATTTATAATTATTCAATAAGTATAATTCGTATTTTATATTGGAATTAATTTATAGTATAGTAGCTTGGTATAGTATTTTTAGTGATACATTGCAAAAGAATATGTAACCCACCGTAGGCAAACATATTCTTTTGCACGCCATAGGCAAACTGAGCCGATTATGTACGAGCCTAATTTTTTACTGTTCTAGGCTTTTAGAAAATCTGAAAAAATTCTGGGATACTGATCAGCGTCTCTAATATATTATACGATAGTTCATTATGTCAAATGCTTAAAACTTTTTTCAGTAAAAATAAAAGTTTGGAGGAACGTCTGGGAATGTTGCTTGTGCGAAAGAGCATAGTGAATTATTAAGATTCTGAATAATTAGGTCCTGAATACTATTACGAGTCTGACAAGCCTTGGCAGAATCTGTTGAACAATAAACATTCTTTGTTTCCAATTGTAAATATCAAGATAATTACTAACTTCGTACCTAGTACATTGTAATATATTTTTGCTTTATATTCGATTCTATATTTAAATAATTGAAGATGACCTCGGAGTCTTGAAAACTATGAGTGATCATGCAGCACCCTTTGAACTATTTATCTGAAACAATGTTTTGAACTATAGCAATTTCGACATGACTCATCGAGCGATTTTATGATATTTGTAATGGAATTGCAAGGAGTTTTACGAAAATTCTTTTTTATCTCTTGCGTCGGTAGATTGGAACGAATGAATCAAGGTGTGCACCTTTTAATCTCCCGAGCACAGTGATTTAACTCTCGAGGAATTCCAGCTGGCTATGAGATCAGGTGTTAACAGAGAACGTATCAAGTCATACACTACCGGATATGTGAATTTCAATTCATGCTTTTTCTTATTAAAGGCGGATCTTCGATAGCATTTATTCATAAAATATTTTTCTATGCGAAACCAGGGTTTAATAGAAATTTTTTATCGAGTATTTGACTATCACTGACAAGTTTCTAACGGTAATACTTCACGGACAAATTCTATTAAATGAAAAATTAGGAGCATAGAGTACCCACTAAAATTAAAAAAAAGTTCAATCTGCATAGGATTGATTGCCATACTGTATTGTTAATTGAACATAACAAAGTTCCTAAATTTGTATAGAAAATGGAGATAATCTCAAGGTGTACTGTTTTCAGTTAATAATATTCGTAACTATCATAATTTTTGTATTGATTGTACTGGACCTTACTATCAGGTCAACCCGTAAGACTTACGAGAACTCCAGCTTTGAAGTCTGTTCTCACCCCTTCGACATGGATGTTTGTCGATAAAAAAAACATGTAACGAATATTTTTCGTGTTCTACAGGGTGGTCCACGCAACTGTCACAAGTCCCACCTCTGTTTTCAGTACAATTAGAAAAAAATGTTAAAGAAAAATGATAAATGATTCAAAGAGTGCTATTAAAATGTCAGTTAGATGATGTCCCTTGTAATGTGACTTGTATGACTCGTTCCAGTTGCATGGACCACCCTGCACATCATATCGAAATTGCATAGAAATCGGCGTGGGTCAATTGGACGATGTTCCTTGCAATATGACTTGTATAACCCGTTACAATTGCGTGGTCCACCCTTATACCATACCGAAATTCCATCAAAATTCCATCAAAATCGTTCGTGTCAATTGGACGATGTCCCTTGTAAGTACTATAACTTGTACGGCTCGTTCCAGTTGCGTGGACCACGCTGCACATCATATCGAAATTGAATAAAAATCGACGTGGGCCAATTGGGTGATATCCCTCGTATTACGACTCGTTCCAGTTGCGTGGACCACCCTGTACATCATATCAAAATTACATCAAAATCAGCGTGTGTCGATTGCACGATTTCCCCTCTAAGCCACTGAAATGTCGAAAAGAAATCTGCAAGAGGCCTCGGTCGTTCAGAAACGAATCTCCAAAAAGCGGATGGTATCTGTGTCAGCGTGCAGGGAACGCGGAGAGCCGAACGGTGGAATTCGATTATGCTCGGGATCGTTTCATTTCGGTGATGTCTGTCTCGGTCGGTCTAGTCCCCGGAGTGTTCGAAACGATCGACATTCCGAGCCGCGCCCATTTTCAGCGCGTTGACTCGACGAGTTTTGCGTCCAGCGTTTCAGGGGAGCCCGCGATCGCGTATGCGCTCTCCTTTACGGGGTATCGGCGTCGAATCGCCGCGAGACGGCTTTGATTTTTCTATGGAAACCCGCCGGAGCCGCGATTTCGTTCGCCGGCCGCTTTTCCTTCGACGCTTTATTTGGCTCGCGGAGGAAAAACGCAGAGAAGCCGCGGAGAACTTTCTTGCTGATTGAATAACGCAAACTCTCGCGACCGATCCACCGTCTCACGGTTATGAATCTCGAAGACACGATCCATCGATCGTTTTTCCAATTATTTCGCAAGAAACAAGAATTATCTGTTGGACATACCGATGTTTCATCCGGGAGTTTGGTTTTACGAGAATAAATGAGCCGTTCAATGCGAAACTGGTGTAAGTCAATTTTACAGAATTTTTATTTCATTCCTCATTATTGAGTAATCAACCTTTTTGACTTGCACCACTTTTGCGTTAAACGGCTCAAATAGCGTAATTATCGGAACCATCCTCTGTAGTTAGGCTCTGAAACATTTTTGAGCTAGTTTCAGAGTACACTGTCTGCCAGAAGTTTAGGTACAGGCGTTACTGAGAAACATATTCTTACATTTTGACTGCGTAAATGTTTCTCAAAGAATGCATAGAAGCCGCAGGGAACTTTCTTGCCGATTCAATAACGAATCTCTCGCGACCGATCCTCCGTGTCACGATTATGGATCACGAAAAACCGACCGATCGATCGTTTTTCTAATACTTTTGAAGAAAACAGGAATTATCTGTGTAATGGCTAACACGTAATCTTCACGTGGTTCCCCTCGCATCAAGAAAAAGCAGACAAAAGAACCTTCTTTTCTTCTCTGCTGCGACCTCGGCAAAAGAAGCAATACCCCTGCCGGTAATTGAAATAAAAAAACAAATCCCGTACGAAGATCTTGTAAACACGACACAAGCATCCGCGAGAGAAGAATGGAACAGATTATGGATTACGATCGAAAGAACAAAAATTCACGGTACAGTACAAGACTTTTACCAACCTGTACCGAACTACGACACGAACACGGAAGGAATCACTCATTTGCTGTAAAAACGACACAAAAACTTGCCATTTTTAAGTTATTGTTATAGAAATAACTGTCTTTGTTTGTAGTTTTTACTGGTAGAACGATAGAACTCACCACGAGAGGACGGTTGCCGAGGACAGATGTTATAAAATTGCAGTGATTCGAAACATTCAAGCTCGTTTTCCCTAAAACCCTTCTTCTTTGCATTGTGTCGTTGTCGCAGCAAATGAGCGAAATGATAATTGAATCGTTTATTATTGAAAGGGCGTCCATCCTTGAAAATTTTAGTTTCATAGATAATAACAATAGTTTCCGCTGGGATGTGTTGAATGTTCTCAGAAAAATCGAATTGATTACAGTTTCTTTATCTATTGGAAAAACCGAGAAATTGTCTAACGTTCGAGCATTCGATATGCACGCGAGCTTATTGCAAACGTTCGAATCACATATTCCAGACAGCGAGGCAATGAAAATACTCGAGTCCCGGAAAAACTGGTCACAATCAATCATTTCCAGATGCGAGAGATATCTCTGGAACAGCGCATTCCTCCGCGATTGCGCTCTTCTTAGGCGAAACTCCGCAGTGAGGTCGTTCAATCATAATTCACCTGGTTCTACGAGCCTTTCCTGATACCTGGCCACCGCCTCGAGTCTCTAATTAAATTGCTGCCGTGTCATTTCTTAAATAACTCTGAAATCACTGTAATCGACTCTAAGGATCGGTAGAATGATCATTTTCTTTGGACACAAGCTTTCTTTCAGTGGAGTAGAATATCGCTCTAAAAACGTTTGGCTAGAACATGTTTGATAAAATGGTAATGAGTTTATAATGGTCACGATCTAACGCTGTAGATTTGATTTTACATGTACATATACAGGGTGGACCATGCAAATAGGAGCACCTAAATATCTCCCTTATTTGTCGTTCTATGGAAAAAGTCCTCAGGACAAAGTTACTCGGTGTTAACCCTTTGAGGACGATAGACGCGTGTACGCGTTCCAAAAAATCGTTCAGCGTGTGCTACGGGTCACCGTACTGGCCCAGACACAGCTTTATATCGCACGCTATGTATTCGAATGAATTCTGACTTCGGCTCATATTATTAAAATATACCTGCTTCGTTACGTATTTTACAATTTTAGAGCACCTAAACGATTGAAAAATCGACATCATACACATTATTATAATGAAATAGTCGGTTTAACACGTTGTACCTCTGCACGAAAATTTCAGCACGTGGTGCATGCTTCTTTCCGAAATTTTCAGGGCTTAAAGGGTTAAGGGGCACATGTAACGGTGGAAAGAATTTTTGTTCAAGATCTGCTCTTTAAGAGATTTCAAGGTCAACGGTAATTCTTTTAAATGGAACTCTATATTGTTTTTTTTATATCCTTATAGAGTATAAAAAAACAAATTCAACGACCTTAATAACCCTACCGTTCCGATCATTTAATCTGAAGGTATTTGCGTTTGACAGCGATTAAAATTAGTACGTAAAGCTATGTTCACGTTCGAATACGAATGTATGAGTGGATGTGCCATGCGTATCTTTAGGAAATTTTAACCCTTTGCTCTCGGTGATGAATCCAACGTTTCGTTCCGACAACTTGATAATAAAATGAAAAGTGTACGATTATGAAAAGTCCGGGTGACATTGGATTTGATTATAATTCGTCAATATACATATTGCCACGTTCAGTCAGATGGACACACTAATTTTTCTTTCAATTTTTAAACGTCTTCTCATCCTTCCCTTCAGCTGCTGGAATGAAATGTTACGTCGGTTATGGCTCGACATCCGAGTGCAAAGGGTTAATTTATATATTAGTATATACATTACAGTGTATGTGTAAAGTATGTGCATATCAGACTGTTAGAGTGAACGTACCGTAGGTACATTTACGTGTAGTTGTTGCTGAGGTTTTTGTCTGATGAGAGGAAATTCTCATGGAATATCTCATCGTGAATCTCTTTTTAGACGTTCTACAGCGGAGGAGTATAATTAGGCGTGTAGATGTAAGCACTTGTTGAATGCGTTTTACACGAAAGGCGAACCAGATATCTGTATGGCGTTCTAACATAGTTTGAGGCTCAATAAATTGGAATTGCATATACAGGCTCAGCCACGCGATAGGGCCAGGCTGTAGCCCTTTTTTAGTTGAAGATAGAAGAAAAAGTTGCGTCGGATAACAGTGCATGTTCTTTTTTACATAAATCGGTTCCTCTGAACCTTCTGCGTACAAAAGTATTAGGGTCAGGTATTCGAAAAATGAATACTACACTTTTTGTTTCGTGAGGCATAAACCTGGGGGTAAAATGAGAGTTTCTATTCAGCGACGCTTCGAAGCCTTAGCTTCTTATTCGCTAATTAATATATTTCTTATTGAGAATATGAGATCACAGGCGATTAACCTAGGAGGAGAAGAGGGTTTTAAACAGGAAACTTTTCAAAAAACCTGGTGATACTTAATTCGTATAATGAATACCTCACGAGGTATTTCAATTTTTTAAATATAGAGCATGCTTACATAGAGGTTCTTCCAAAATTGATGGTGTTGACCTGTTAGCTGTGTAACTGTATTTTAAAAGTGTGTATCTGCGTCGTGTCGCGAAAATGAAGAGACGACGAGTATACTCGTCAAACACAGAGTACACGCAGCTGCTGTAAAATTAAATTAAATTCTAACGAAATGACAGTTGGTGTTTTTGAAAAATTAATAATTCATTGCTATTATTGACAAACCTTAAACATTCATTATTAAAAAAAACAACGAAAATCAAATACATGGAAACTTTTTTTTAAATTTTTTTCTTATTTCGTTCCCGTCTCAAAATATTCTAAAATGTCTGAAATTCACTAGTATATTTTAGTTCTCACTAAAACTTTAATTTAAACAACAGATGGTAACTACTTTTTTCGCATGACGAGTATACTCGTCATAACACAAAAAAATTGCCACTTCTTCGTGACGAGTATACTCGTCATAACACAAAAAATTGCCACTTCGTCGTGACGAGTGTACTCGTCATACACAGCTGGCGGGTTAACTATGCGAGCATATAGTATTCAATGAAACGAACCTAAAAATTTGAGTAAAGATGGGTTGAAAGATCTCCAGTTTCCGAAACATGAAGAAAAGTTTGATTCCGCCATAAGAGTGATCGGATATACAGGGCGTTCCAAAATCGGTGGTCTCAAACTGACTTGCGAATCGCTCGGAATGAACCACGTCGCTCCGGAGCGGAAAATTCAGGCGAAAAGAACGCGTGCAGCGTGTCATGCGTCCAGTGGCGAGTGGAGAAGGACAAAAAAGGCGAGATGTCGGTGGAAATGCAGAGATCCTCGAGCGGAGAGCAGATAATATTACGAAAGGGAAACGGGCACAAAGGTCGACGGGATTCCAGCGCCAAATAAGTTCGAAAGAGGAGAGCATTCCGTGGCGCGGTAGCGTAACGCTCGTGGAATTATTCCTGCTGGCATTCGTTCTCGCGGCTTGCACGGACACACGCGTCGCGTCGGAAAGGTATAATCGTTTGCCGGCTGGCAGGAGATGGTGCAAGCAACATAACTGTACGTACGGATCTCTGCTCGCTCCTCGGGTGGGGAAGCCGGCATTTTTATTCTAATGCGCGCACCGACTGCGATCGCCAAGGTAAACGCGCTCCCCTGGAAATAACAGACCGTGGAACAGCCCACTGGAACATCGAGTGCTGTACCGATCTTACAGCGAAGGATTACAGTGATCAGGGTAGAATCTCCGCTTAACTGGTCCCGCTTTAACCCTTTCAGACCTGAATTTTCTTTGAATAGTAGAAAAAGGATATTTGAGTACACATTTTAACACGTTGACTGCCACGTTATGTAAACTGAAATGGACGTACATTTCTAGACTCTGATACAACGTGAGAGCAATCTCAAATTATGCCCTTTTCAATCAATGATGTTAGCAATTCTTTGTATTCTTTTCCTGGTCCTGCTGGACCTTTTTAGATATTTTTGCTCGTACAATTCGTAGTCAGATAAGTAACAACTGAACTTAAAGTGTTAACTCAGTAGAATGGTTGGATAATATTTTGTTTAAAAACAATGTTTATATGTCCCATAGTTTTGGAGATATTTAATGTACACACATGTGTACGTTAGGACTCAAGTATCGCATGACACCTAAGAGAGCGCAAATGAGGAAAGAAACATACACAGCACTTTATAACGTTTAATAATAATGTATCAACACTTGAAACTGAAGAAGACATGTGGAAAATTGCATTGGTTTCAGGTTCCTACCATTAGCTGTCACTGCACAGTATGCAATCAATGTTAGTCAATTCTGAATTCACCAGACCTACCAAAAACATTCGGAACATAAAAATTCAAATTTATAAGAAAAATATGTTCAAGAATGTGTACAAACGGTTTGAATTTCCGAAACATTCATCCGCACCGAAATATCAGCGTACAAACTTCATGCACACAAATGTGACGACCAGGTCTGAAAGGGTTAACCCTCACAGGACCGTGCCCTACAACTTATGTTACAGCTCATGCGGGGTACAAAATTACCCCATTTTTTTGTGCAGTTCTGGGCTAAAGGGTAGGTACGTTAAATTTATTTTTAACCCCTTCGGGGATACTGACACGTGCGTGTACGTTTAGTCTGTTTCTCTAATTCAATGGTTATAGACAAAACTATGGCATCTAGCTGCTATTCAAAAATGAAACCTCGCGTGAAAAAATGTAACTCTACATTTTCGACTTATCTTTTTATGTACAGTGCCGCGCAAAATTATGTGGACACTTGCCATTTTTAACGAACCAATGTTGTATGGTATCTATTATTATTGTTAAACGATGTTCATTGTGAAATTTTATTACGAATATTTAACATACTCTAGTATTATTATATTGAACAATTTAATTATTTAAATCCTTTAAATCGTTTAAATAATTAAATGTTTATGCGGTGCGTCCACGCTGCATTATATTCTGATGCGTGCGGACGGTTTCTAAGGACTCCTTCTTTCATTTCACGATGCCTGAATCGCTTTAGCGCGATCCTTCGTCTTCTTTAGCTTAATATAAACATTTAGAATCATGATTCAATGCGAGGGAACTTCAGGTAAGAGCATAGGAGGACCGTCCTATCGTTCTATCGAAATCATTTTTGTTTGAACCCTTGCAAGAGTACGATGGGTACAAGAAGAACAGAATTAAGTATTCAAATAGCTATGCTATCGAACGAAGGATATTCTGTAAGGGAAATTGCAAAAAAATTTGGAGTTTCAAAATTTAGTGTTTATTAACGTGTAAGACTATGTAAGTACAATCACGCAAGGCGAGTTTTAACAAAATATATATTCGAGGTCCGTTCAATACAGCGGTTCGGAATAGAATGCCTTGACTTTTTCCTAAACTGCCTCCCTCGACTTTTCGTACGATCCTTAGGCCCGGGGTTGAATTTTAAAGGGCCCAAGGGGGTGGTGTTGAGAGGCAAACTTCAGATGTCTTTGCCTGGAACATGCCTTCGTCCTTGGCCTTCGTCACGTTGCTTAGGCTACGTTATAGCATGTGACGTCTTACAAACGATTTCATGACTTCTTTCAGGTAGTTATTACAATCGAGAAAGTGTCCACATACTTTTGAGCGGTAGTGTACATTGTACCAGCAGATCGGAAACATCGTGTATATACTCGTAGAAATCAAACGTCGCAGTTTGTTCGCATGACGCGCGAATCGAAGTCGGAGTTTGTTCACATGAAGCGCTAAACAAATGCAGTTCGTCCACGCGAAGCGCAAAATGAATAAAGGCTGAGCGGATTAAACCGCCTATGTCGCTGGTCTAGGCCCGAGGACCTTGAAGACTTAGGAGAAACCTTGATTTTCGATGGTCCAATGCTCGTCCACATTCACATGACAGTCACGCCTCGCAGCGTAGTATAATATTCGAAGGTTCCGAGACGAATCGTGCTCGTGGCGTGACCGAACCGCTAGTCTAATTCAAATTGAATCGATCACCTTGCTCCAGGGTACCCGGTTCCATCGAACGGTAGCTCGATTCGGTGCTGAAGAACGTTAGCACGAGTCTCGACGGAGATTTCCTTAGCTGTGACTTTTGTTTCTCGTTGCTCAACCGCTCGAGTGCCATTAGTCGTGGACGAAACAGGAATCGTCGATTCGTTCGCGATAAAAAGGTCGCTGTGACACGAATTCAGGTGTTGCGAGATTCAGCTGACCTCGAGGACGCGCTGCTATCGTTTCGTACGATTTTGTGTCGAGAATTCTAATTGCTTGATGGAAATCAATGTTAGAGTTTATTATTGATGCGTCGAGGGCCATGCAGCTCACAGGTGGCTTGTAATCGTTTTTCTTCATTAACAATTAACTAAATGTTGTTCAGTTGATTTACAAGTCAAATGTAACTCAGACCTGGTGAAATAATTTTTTAAAATTAGTGAACTTCTTGGACTTCACTCAGATCTGACCATGATTTTCAAATGAATTTTAAATATTAATGGACATAGGAAAAGATAACTCACAATCAGACCTGGCCACGCGTTTCAAGTAATTTTTGACGTTTGTATTTTAAGTGAAATTCAAACCAGTCCTGATCAAATAATTTAAAACAGACAAATATCCCTAATATTTCACTCAGACCTGGCAATGACTTTTAAACAAGTTTTGAAGTTTGGTTGGCACTAAGCACCTAACTCAAATACTTCTTAAGGATTCTCTAATAGTTTGAAAGATTCCCAAATACTTTTGAAAGATTCTCAAATACTTTTGAAAGATTCTCAAATACTTTTGAAAGATTCTCAAATACTTTTGAAAGAGTCTCAAATACTTTTGAAAGATTCTCCAATACCTTTGAAAGAGTCTCAAATACTTCTGAAAGATTCTTAATTACTTCTGAAAAATTCTGTAATACTTCTGAAAGATGCTGAAACACCCTTGAAAGAGTCTCAAATACTTCTTAAAACTTCTTCAAACCCAGAAGTATTTAACGATTCCTCTCCACAGTCCTCACCCTATGAATATCCGCGTGTTTATAGCTGCAAATCGACGTTGGAGCGAACATTAAGTTGCAAATGTGCTATAAGCATTAAAGGAACGATAGGAATGCAGTTTTCCACATTAAAGTTTACCCTGTCACGGCTTGCTTTCGTTGTTGCGCAAATTACTTGTCTCCCGGCTATTCAAATGAGTTCGTCTATTAGATGGCAGACTCTGCGACAATAGCGTCGCGTATCACCTACTTCTTGTACCTTATCGTGCGTGGGTTTCCAATCCATCGTGTCAGTGCAATGATTGTTCGAAACTGGAGGTGCTGGGACACGACGAATCCCGCATGAAATGTTTTGGTGTGAGAACCAGACTGATCTTACGTTGCCGTCGATTTGCATTGCGTACTCGGAAATCACGAGCAGCTGGAACATTTTGCAATTGTGTATTAATCTTTTGTCTGATGTTAAATATTTATACGAGACACATTGTACGTTACCTTCAACATTGTTACGGTTAAATACCGTCCAAGGATTTCTTTTCAATTTTTGTACGTGTCGAAGGATATTCAAAAGTATGCAATATATTGAAGATATTGAATTAAATTAATTATTCAGAGTGTTACGTAAAGATGTGTCCATGCTTAAGGGGTTAAATCTACACAGTAAAATAAATAAAAAATGTTATATAAATAATGGTCGTATACCACATCATGAGGGATCAAAGAAAATGATCCAGGTACACATTGAACAGGGCAGCTTCCGCTGGCTTAAGTGGGTATTCTACTTTATCGGTCTGTTTAGAGGGTATACTTTGGTAATTTTTGGGGGAAAAACTAAACACCCTGTCTTTTTGAAACTTTGCCCACATATTCCTACATATTTATACTACATTCACGAATTTTTGTAGATTGTTTCCATGTTAACTATAAGAATTATTCGCCGGAGAAGTAGACACGTTCAAAAAACTGGCTCGCACAAAAACTGTCACTGAAGTCATCTGAAATGGAAAATAGAATAGAGTTTTTAATTAGTATGAGAATGGCTATGATGTGTATCTGCATATGATGGAATATAAACCTGAGATGAATAGCCTTATTCTTAAAACAATAGAAATTTTTTGAAGATAGAATCAAAGAACTGTCGAAGTAGTTGAACAAGGACACTAAAATTAATATTCATTATCTGGATAATTAAAAATAACTGCAACTGTTAATTTCTTATCGTTTGATGTAACCAAATTTAAAGACGACGTTACTTATGAGATGACTTGACATAACATACATTCGAATGTATTTTATATTAAACACCAGATGCATTTCAATATTTTTTATAAATCAAGAAGTGTGATGCACACGATCTACGTTCATATCATATTTTTTTACTAATTATAGTATGTAACGTTCGTGTGCAATGATTGTGCAGATCGACGTAAACGGGAATAGGCTAACGACAGGAGAATCCTGCAGCGTTGCACAAGTCGATTGCAAGCCGCATAATTCGTACGAGTGTGTGTATTTATTATGTCGGTGGAACTGCAGTCGTAAGGTGTAATTGCATTTCCATTGATGAAATCGTGACATAACCGGAAGATCGATTCAGGCCACGAATCATAAAGGAACAGGCGGCGCACGATATAATGCGCGTCCTTGCACTCATATAATGAAATATTAATTTACAATACGAAACGGATTGTTTCCCTCTTCATCGACTTCCTCGGTGACCTAATTCTTCTTTAAATACCTTCATTATGCAATGGAACCAGTTCACGAAAAATAAACACAGAGTGAGTAGGAAACAGGAGCAGAAAGAAAGGATACGGTTACTGAAAATTATAATAACCATAACTTCATCGCGAAAAGGCTTTTTCTTTGGAGAAGGAATGAAAATTGAATCACATTGAACTATTGGAGAGTTTGATTGAATTTTACATATTGGAAACCTTTTTCCTATTTAACGCGCTGACTGCCACAGTGAAAACTGCCATACTTGGTCAGACACATTGTAATATCTCATTTCAATAACAGATAACAAAAGCAGTAATTATATAATTATTCAATTGCACAGCCTTGACCTTCTATTCTTATTGCAATATTAGTTCTATTCAAAATTGTGTTAAAATTAGTAATTATTTAATTAAATAAAACTTTATATGTCGGCCACCGGGGACCCCTACGTCGGTCAACGTGTTAGGAGTAATTTTAATTTCATTTAATTAAAACTTTAAACATTTACTTTAAACGTTATTTAAGAAAATCATACATATAACAGAAAATTGGTATCATCCTAATTTTTAGGTGTTTTTACTCCAAAATTTAGATTTCACTATTTTTATTTATATTGTAACTTTTGGTAATTCGATGTACCGGTGAATTTTTCAAAAAACGTTCCTGATTTTCGCAAAAACGTTTGAGGAAGAACTCGATGGCTCCTGCAGTGTATAAAATTGCTTTCAAGAGGTTAATTCTTTAATTACTCGCAAAAGAAACGTCGACGTTTTCAAGGTCGAGCAAGGAAGATTACACAGGAACTGAAATTTTCCAGGAAAACTCGAAAATTACAGGAATTTCCGGCCGCGTGATTCCCAAACAACCATAACAGGTGATTATGCGAGAGGAATGCTAGAAACAGCAGAGAAATTATATCCCTTGGGTTTCCCTTGTGGATGTGCGAAATTATATTCTCCAGTATAACGGAACCCCTGAAGAAGGAAAGAACTTCAGGAACAAAGTAACAAAGACATATAATTTTCTTTTTATCGTTATCGGACTTCGCTTTGAGTTTCTAAAGCATTTTAGAATCAATAAATAGATATTTATTAACTATTACCTACGATCCACTACTTACCAATACCTGATTTAAAGCACACATAATAATAATAATAATAATAATAACATCATATTCTCAAACTTCATTCCAAAAATATATTATTAACAATAAGTATTGAAACCATCGTTAAAGGATAAAAGTATCTTACAACATTTATTAATTAATACCTAAGTCTTCAACACATTGACTGCCATAATAAAAGATACACTAACTAGTATATACAGCATATTGTAATATAAATTGTTAACAATCTTACGTCTTTAATTATTCAATGCTAAATTTGATACGGTTCCCCGTTCCTGTAACACACAAATTTACATAGAACTTTAGAATTGTAAAAAAGTTAAGAGTAATTTCGTTAAGTCGAAGTTGATGTACCGCTCATCGGTGACCCGCATGGCACTCAACATGTTGATGACGTCTTAAAAATGGTTGCTGAAGCATTCTACACGCTCTTTGAGCGTACCATATTTGCGTGATCATCCGCAGTTTAATAATTATGTGCTCCGCTGTGTCTGATTTATGCACTAGGAAGATATTATTCGAGTGGAAAGTTGTGCAACATCGATACCCGCTAAATTTATACGCACGATGGAAAACTGGATAGTTGGTTGAGCGGGTAACAGTGTTGAAAAATCGGAATGAAAGTTGCCGCGTTTGGCGCGTGCTCGACGTTTGCAAAACTGAAATGTTATTTAAGACCGAGTCGAACGCGGTGAACGGTATCGCGACGAGACCTTTTTTTTTGCCAATTTTTCAATGACAGGATTGGTAATTAACAATTAGAGTATCGTGCCACCGTTAGAGCAATTCCTGAAACTGATAATCGTTAATTTATTCCTCGAACAGGACATTGAACCCTTGAAACGCGATCCTGTATTTTTTAGAAATTCACGCTCGCGGACCGGTTTTTGGAAAAATGTGGAATTCGATTTGTTGGAAATCTAATTTGCAATCGAGGCGAATCACGTTCGATAGTTTATGTAATGTGTGGGCTTTCATGTTGGGGTCAAGGGACGGTAAAATATACTTAATTTATTATTCTAATTTTTTTTCTGTTTATAAAATAGTCTTCGATATAGAAGCTAAGTTCTAGTCCACCTTTCGTTCTATTTTTTCCTGTCTACAGAAAAATCTTCGACACAGAAGTTAAAGTGCAGTTCACTTTTCATTATAATTTTTGTTTATGTTCATTTAAAGAATTTTCAACCCGAAATTGCAATTCCAGTTCACCTCTTATTCTCAATTTTTGAAGGCTTTTAGTGTTTGCAAAAATGTCTTTGATACACAAGTTAAATTCTTGTTCAACTTTTATTCTAATTTTGTGTCTCTATAAAAAATTTTCTCACAGAACTTAAATTCCTCTTTATCTACTATTTCATTTTTTTGCACCTACAATTTGTAGTTTACTTTTTATTCTAATTTTTGTTTATATTTATTTAAGGAATCGTTGACGTAGAAATGAAATTTTAGTTCATCTCCTATTTTAAATTTTTGAAAGCTGTTGGTGTTTGCAAAAGTGTCTTCGACATACAAGTTAAATTCTACCTCACTTTTTATTCTAATTTTTTGTATGCTCCGAAAGAATCTCTTCCATACAAATGAAATTCTAATTCGTTTTTTATTACAATTCTTTTTGTGTTTGTGGAAGAATCCCTGACACAGAAGTCTCACGTTTCGCAATTACTGATCATCAATGCTAAAGGAGGCTGGTTGCATGACGTGAAATGCAAATATAATGCGTTCAATGCGATATGTCAGCACTTTTTTCTGCGGTGAAAGGAAATCAGAAAGGAGTCTAAATACTGAGATTCATTTTCTCCTGTCACTCTGAATACGACGTTTTCCGATTAATGTCAAGATCGTATCGTAAGCTCGATTTTTGAAAAAAAAGCTTCGCTGCCGATTATCGTCCCACGCGTTGACGTATAACGCAGGATACGTGTTACAACCTACGCAAGCATACTTTGCACTTTATCATTCGCAAGGTTGTTAACATTGCCGAATGCTCCGCGTGTTTGCCGGCTTAACTGCAACTTGAATATACGGAACCTTTCGAAAACAGGATTTACTAGTTGCTTAACCCCTGGACGATTTTTAAAGACTGTACAGGGTGTCCCAGATTTATTCTGCCAAACCTTGCCAGTGTATTTTACAAGCAGAAATAAGGAAAAAATTATGTATAAGCATACACTCGTAAATGCTTTGTTATTACTAATTATGCCAATAAAGGAGCTCGAAACGAGGTGGTAGAAAGCAAATTTCAAATTCCCATTGATAGTTCCGGTGGAAGCTTTGCTGTACAGGGTGGATCATGGGTACAAAGTTGAAGGTATGCACGATAAATATTGCAAAAATAAATCGAGTGCCTGGGCCTTGAATTGCTTCAGTTGAATCTGGGCGATTCAACTGACTTCTTTTGTGAAAACAGCACAAGCACTATAGGAGTGCTGAAAAAAGTAAAAAGATGTAAAAAGGTGAGCCAACCGACGTACTTTCATCGCGATATTTAAGTTTCTCCGTGAAAAGAAGTTTAATTACCATGGGATCGTTCCAGTATGCCTCTCAGGATGACTCACATATCTTTTGTGAGTTTATGATCAATTCTTCACGACACTTGCAGAGATTCAAGAAGATTCAACGTGTTTTGTAAAACGTTTTTACGATAAATCTTGAAAGTACTGAAAGTCTAGAGAGTCTTCAGATTTGTCGGAAGATATGAAATAAATGTATGTAAGTAAGATCCACTATGGCACAGGACAACTGAAAAGGCTAATCAAGATCGTACGTTTATCTGCAAATTGACTTTCTATTTTTTGATGCGATCTTGGTTTTTTAAGTGACTTCTTACTCTTTCATATTGAATCATATATTCATTTTTGCACTCTCAAATAAAAACAGTTCTATTATACACAAGAAAATGACTGTGAGAGGTCTAATTCGAATGTACTTGCATATTTCAAGAAGTACATTTCACAAGTCAGAAATATTGAACTAATAAATAAATAATAACGATTTGTATTACTATTTATTATTATAGTACCAATATTTATTATTACGATAATGAATGTTTCAGGGTCTCAGGTTTAAACCCTGTCATTTTGGAATTTGTTTCTTATCTTTCTATAGTATTGCAGTTAACTTGTGACTCATTGATCAGTGACAACAGGAGCAAATTCCAAAATGACAACTTAGAACGTATGGGCCTCGAACAGTCATCAATCTAAGCTAATTGACCACAAAAGCCACAAAGATCTCATACGTACTACTGTGTTACTGTATCCAAATGAAGCGAACAGTCATTAAATGTATGATTTCAACTTGTCAGGGGACCTACATATACTTCAGGACAATGTACTGTCAATCCTATAATAAATGACACTTTTTCACTTTCAACTTATGTTAGTACATATATTCAAATTATTGTATATAGTTACATCACTACACAGGGTGTCTGAAAAAGATAGTCTCCTTAAGGGAGGTAGTTGAGAAGATAAAATGAAATAGAAAATGTTGTGCTAACATAGTGTCAAACACATATGTTTAATAAAATATTGTTAAAGAAAGTGTTCTAACCATCAACGTGCCTTTCTACATTATGTTGATAGAACATTTTCTACTCCCCTATTATCTGCCTTATGAAAATTACATTTTTCAGAAACTCTCTACACACAGGTTTGCATGAAGCAATTATATATCTGAATCAATCAGGATTCTACATTAAAATTGTTCTAAAGAATATACAACTGAATATATGACAAAGGTAAAAACAAGTCAATTGGTCTTATACTTTTAACTACAGTCTGTCCATTCTAACTAACTGTATATATCTTGTTATTTCCTAAACTATTGCATACACAAAAGAAACTGTTCATATAGAAGTATTTGTATTGAATGAGGAAATAGAGCGATGAAGACAAATTGGTATTTAGAATATTTTCACAGATTTTAAGATTACATTCTCCTGTCATGCATTTTACAGTATATCTTATGTTTATATTTTTTCTCCGTTAAGCCAAACAAACTTGTATATAAATTTTCCTGTATCAGCAATATCTCAAGAAATAACAAGGGGCAGCCACTGTGTACCAGCAAAGATCTATTAAATTGGTGTGCACAAAATATCATTTTTAAATTATATAGCACTGACTGCAATTCATAGTACTCTTTCAAATATATTCTTACCTTAACAAACAATAACATCAGTTACATAAGCTGCTAAAAACTATAAAACCGTATTACAGTTCTGGTCCCAGTCCACTCATGACAGCATGCAATAACATTAGTCGTATGAGCTCCAGAAAACTGTAAAACTGTATTACAGTCATGGCCCTAGTCCGCTCGTGACGCAAGGTGAAATATATCAGGGAAAGTATAATAGAATGTAAAAAAACAACAACATTGCATATGCAAGAGCCTAATAGGAGATTTCTGAACCGCTCGCGGGGAAGGAGAGACACGCCGTTTCCAGCTCGTACTCGCGCGATTCCCATTCAGCGTTTTCCTTTCTATGTCAAAGAAATCGGCGAGGCCTCGACGATGTTCCCGCGCTCGACGGTGGCGAAACAACGATGTGAAAGCAGATTGGAACGACCTGGACAGGCCCCGACGGGCCTCTCCGGCTCTTTCTTTTCCTTTTTGTCGCACGTGACAAACGATTAAGCTCCGTACACCCGTTATATGTGCCGACGATTCACGTGCTCCGCGGCACGCGCACCTCGCTCTCCCTCTTTCCACCTCTGCCCGTCGAATAGAACCTGTACGCACTTCCTGTACGATAATTGTTACCTGGAAACGCGGATTATTGTCAGTTGTCGAGAATTCTTTTCAATGCCACGGACTCTGGGGAAAGGGGATGGAAAGGCGATCAAGTTATACGAGGCGAGTTGCGCTGTAATAATTCGACTAATTGCCGATGAAGATTCTGTGTTCGCAAGCGGGTGCAATCCTCGGGTATCTAGTTGGGTGGTAGGTGAGTGGGTTGTAGCAGAAGCATGAAGTACTGGGTGTTCAAGGGCACTTGTTCGATTGTCAGTTATATTGAATGGAACTGCTACGTTTATGATAGTTGTAATTGTAATTAAGAATTAATTATAGGTAGTTTCGAGACATGGAATGAAAGTGAAGTTGGATTTAAGGAATCAAATTACAGTCCTCGATTATCCGAACTGTGAGTAGCAACAGGATGACTCACATTTTAGCTATGTTGTGCGTAAAAATAATGATTTTATTTTAGAATGTAGGGTATATAGTGATGTAGAATTAAATGTATAGTATCCCTGGTGGTAATTGTAATTTGTAACTGGCATAGGAAGATCAATGTTCGGATAATCGAGGTTCTACTGTATTTGAGAGGGAAACTATTCGGTGGTATTTCAAAATATTGTCTATTAAAAAATGTATGCTTAGAAGTTTCACCTTTACTAAATAGTTTGGACCACTTTTATAATTTTGACCGTTTTTATGGATTCGTTGGAACGTTTTAACGGCATAAAACTCGTAAATAAATATTTTCTGTCATCGTTAATCCTTGGTAACGTATTTTTACGGAGTCAAACATTTTTATGTACTTGTGTTCTGGAACAATGGACCCCTTCTCGAAACCAAGCAATTTATCGAGCAATAAATTCGCTCCAACCAGCTGCAATGATTTTACAACCACAATTTGCATGTCCTGTCTGCATAAACACGAGAAAGTATTCAGAACTGACTTCATTCACTTAGAATGTCTGTTTAGAAACGATCATAAAAGTAGGAAGAAAAAGAAAGGATATTGCGTGACCCATCATTTGGATATCCCCTTTTACTTTCCTATGAAAACATAATTTCTAACATGAACTGTAACTCAACAAATCTCAAAACAGCGAAAATCACGAAAGCAAGTTCATGAGTTAGTAGAATATTAAAAATCGTGAGTCATTCGCTTCATCAATCTTTGCCATACCTATTATAATTAGGCTGCAGATGTCTACACAAATATATATTTTCTATTATTAATTCTTGTTGTCCAAACATTTATTGTAATTTAAATTGGGATAGTTTATTTCATATTTTAAAATCAAACACACTCGAGTTGTGAGCTTATATAATAAACATACGCAAGAGATGATTACCATGTAGGGAGTACTTTTACAGAAGAAGAAGAAGAATGATTCACATACACAGCAGACCGTATAAAACGGAGGCTCACAAAACAGTAAACCCTTCATTGTTTATTTCAACAATATTCCAGAAGTTTACTCTTTATTTCGCTAATACCTCAGAATGAGTCTGTTTCATAAATACGCAGTCTGATTGTAACAATATATTGCTAGAGGTGCGAAGTGATCTGTATGTTGTCAACTTTCTCTATACCCATCTTTCTTCCGTCTTCACATGACAAGTCACGTAATAATTTTTTCGAAAACATGCGGATTAGACTGTGGGCCCCGGCAGCCTTACGTCACATTAATAACCTCTCTCTAAAAACCCCACTTTCTCTAAAATAAAAGAACACCACCTCCTTTCTCGCAATAACCATCTGAAACTTGTATTTCCTCAACCCTGCAATTAGCGAAAGCCATGAACATCATCTTTTTAACCACTTGGGTTGAAATTTAATCGACGGCTACGTGGACCGTAAGCGTGCATTTAATACGTAAAACGGTTATCAAAGTGAAAAGGTCAGACCACGAGTGGGGCACGTGTAACTCACTTGTACCCTTAAATAACTAGCTATCACGTGTGAGAGACGTTATTCCAACCCAAGTGCTTAAATTCACGTATTCGTCCACGTCACTGCTTAAGACAAAATTAGCCTGAATCTCGTAAAGTCAACTCCAACTTGAATCCTTATCCGTTAGCCTGAGTCCAGAGCAAGGGTTAAACTTGCGTAACAGTTGAAGGAAACGAGCGTAATTTTTTCTTAACCCTGTGACTCCTGAGCCCTGAGCCGTCACGCGAATGCCTTAGGGGGATTCCCTGAACCCATGTTCCTTCTTATACATTCATCCTGAAAAAATTGTCTTTTGAAGAACATTTTCTAACACCTGAGTATGTTATACTTTGTAAAAAGAATAGTATTCAATTTATTTTTATTTATATGTACACATATATAGAATAAAGTAGTACTGCGAAATAGTGTGCTAACATCAAGCTAGTCTGAATCTGATTCTTCTGATATCGAACATGAATAGCTGTCACTTTAACCCTTTGCACTCGTGTGGCGACTCTCAGTCGCCATAATATTCACGTTTCAAATTTCCTATTTCAAATAAACACCTAAAAATTATGTTCAATTTCACGTATTCTACAATGCACGTTTTATGTAAGTATTCAACTACAGGAACAACTGTACTGAAAACAAAAGAAATCTTCCTGTTGAGATTCCTTACATTTGTATTTGTAGCTTTTGTACGTCAGATGACAAAGCCTTCGAGTGCAAAGGGTTAACACGTTGAACGCCGTGGCGGTCACCGATACCTCGAATTTAATTTAATTAAATAATTATTGATTATTGCAAAATTCATAGCAAACTTCATACTGAAACGATAATATAGGAACAGAAGAACACGATTGAATAGTCAGATGTTTTTTTCTTTACGATTTATATAAAAAATAGTAAATTGTGTCGTGTCTGATCAGGTATGGCTGTTTTCACTGTGGCGTTCAACTTGTTAATTGAATGCCTTGCACATGCATGGTTTCTGCGTTGAACAATTGTTCGTTCTGTGGCGATTTATTATTCTTTAGAGACAAAAAGAGCGTAAGGGTTCACTTTGCATGTTTACCGGCATAGCGTCTGGTAGTTCGTTTTCTTTTTCTTATGCACAATGTCTTCCACATATAGCAACAATTATTTTGCAATATCAAACTTAATATGTTGACTGCCACACTGTATAGGCTGAAAACGTCACACCTCTCTACTCTGATACAACATGAGAATAATCTGAAATTATGCCCTTTTTGATCAATAATGTTAGGAATCCTTTATAGTTTCTTAGCAGCCCCGTTAACCCTTTTTTAGATATTTTGACTAACACTGTTCGTAGCCAGATAAATAACAACTGAATTTAAGTGTCACCAACATATGGGTGACGTGTCAGTCAAAGTATTAAAGGTGTGTACGACAATAAATAATTTTTTAAGTTATAATTTAATAGTTTTCGACTTTCAGATTGGGGAAACCTCCCTTAGGAATCCTAGTGTTAACCCTTGCACTATCAAGGGGAGGATACTTTGTGTCCACCATATCATACTTTGTGTATTTATTTTGCTAATCAATCCGGTCAAAACTCTAAAAAAGTAGTTATCGTTGAATATATTGATCTTAACCATACACTTTATTGCGGAGTAAATTGAATGCTGCGGTTTCGCAGAATGTTTCTTATCATTCAATCCGGCATTCATTTGCCAGATATTATTATTTCTCGAAGGTGGGCACTGAATGCCCCTTCGTTGGTACTTCGAGTTTCAAAAAATACTTTATTAGTTCGAGGGTTAAACAGAATTCGATCTCGAGTCTGAAGTCCAACAATACCAACAAGTTTCAGCGTACAGTAAATAGAATCAATATCGTGAATCATCCTTGTCGTCGCAGGCATCGTACGTTCTCCAGAAAGAATTCCGCGGGAGGCATGGGTGTTCTCCAAGGTTAAGAAGATCTTGCAATTACGCGCGTCCGATAAATCCTCGATTATCTAGGAAAAACGTGGGACGCGCAGTTTCTCAAGTTTCCTATTAGCGAAACCATTACGGCTCCTCTGATCCTCATGCTTTCTTGCGTGTCAAGGCACGAACGAACACTGTGCCCCGTGAAATCCACTTTCAACGTTGTTATGTAGATAGTCGCTAGCTAAGCGACTTCTTTTTTATTTACATATATTAGCAATCAGAATACACGATATCCTATGGGCTAACGCGATGATGACTTGAGAGGTACATGGCCCTTTAACCCTTCCGCTGTTCAGACCGTACGACGTAAGGGCAAGGCGGAAGGCAGTGAGGTGCTAATAGCCGCTATACTGGCTCGGACATTCCATGTAGCCTATTTTATAATAAGAACCGCATTAATGATACTGTAATCGATAAAATTATAGGACATTTTACATGTTTGTGTATTTCGTATGTTTGAAAGAAAAATAATGTACGCTTTATACACCCTATATGTTGTATACCAGCTCCAGAGAGAATACACAAAATTTTATGTTAATACGACAGATAGTAAAAAAGTTAGGGAAAGAAATGTAAATATTAGCTGACTCTGTTTGGTAAAAATTGTAGGACGCTTGGCCTGTAGTTTTTCTCAGGTTTTCGCTGTTTGTTTCATTTTATTAACACGTTGACTGCCGCAGTGAAAACTCCCATACTTGGTCAGACATATTGTAGTAGAAGGAAATAATTGTACAATTGTTTAATTGTCCAGCCTTGTCCTATTCTTATTGCAATATTAGATCTGTTCAAAATTGTATTAAAATTAGTAATTGTTTAATTAAATAGAACTTGATGTGTCGGTCACCGGTGACCCCCATGGCAGTCAACGTGTTAAAAAAAATTTAATAATTTGATTTAAACATTATTTAAGAAAATCATATAACAGAAGATGGATATTATCGAAATTTTTAGGTGGTTTTATTACAAAATTTAGATTTCACTATTTTTATTTATATTGTAACTTTTGGTAATTCGATGCACCGGTGAATTTTCCAAAAAACGTTGCTGATTTCTGCAAAAACGTTTAAGAAGGAACTCTATGGCTCCTATAGAGTATAATGTGTTAATACATGTGAATTTAAAATTCCACCGAACCTAATTTCCTTTGCCTAAAATCTAGTTTATTTCATTACTCTCTTATAAATAATTTCGATCAATGTCTCATTGGAAAACTAAAATCAGTAAAATAAACAAGAAACGATGGTACTAAAAGCAGCTATAAAATATGAAGTATTATATACAATAAAAATTGCAAAGGCAAACTGAATTCAACCAGAAGAATCAACAGTGCAATAATTGTGAATTTCACACAGAAATTGTCGTTGAGAACGTGAAAGAAATTCAGCACAGTCGAACCTCTCGATCATGATAAATAAAATAGTGAAAGAATTAGTGACGTGATAAGACCACCTCCATTGACAAGTTCTCTTTAACACTTTGACTGCCACGTCACCCGTATATGGGTGACACTTCGATTCAACCATTATTTATTTAATCATTTCTAGTATTCAGAAATTTATTTACTAAAGTTTAATGTTTCCATTAAAAAAATTACGAGTGTTCCTGATATTCTTGATTCAAAAGATTGTAACTTGCAATTATATTTCCTTTGTGTAGAAATTTAGAAAGACTGTCATTTTAAACCAACAGAGTATGGCAGTCAAAGTGTTGATCATCTCTCAGGTCTGTTGCCCAGTTTCTTTTGAGTCTTCTATCATTTTGTGGGTCCAGTACAGCGTGTAACAGGCAAACGAGACACGCTGTTTCTGACACACAGCCTTGGATCATCGAAGTCCAGAGTCAGTAGGTCAGAAGTTGTACCGATCTACGCAACAAGGTTCCATTTCGATGGAGACGCGTGTCCAAACTATCTGATAAGAAACTCGAAAGAGACCTATTTCATCCACGATCAGAGTAACTTAACGAAACCTGATACGATAGCGTTAAACGATAGCAGCGCCTAGTTACTATGATTACACGCTCGTGACGGGATAACAGTAATAAAGGGATGCGAATTTCCATGTAACGAGCTCTCTAGACACTCGAATGGAAACGACGTTCCAGCGAAACGTCCGTTAGCCGAATGACGTTAATTACGAGCCCCCATGATGGCCCGTAATTATTGCATTAGAGTCCCCAGGAGAGAACCGCGATCTCCGTGCACGTGAAAACAGTGAAAACGGTTTGTTAAACATTCCAACGACTGATGCCTATACACTGCCGTTCATAAGTCATGGGACACTTACTGATTTCAGCTTTGCGTTTAAATTAAAATTATTAAACACTCGCTATAGTGAATGAAACGATTGTTTACAGATTATTCACGCTGAATACAATTTCTAAATGTTAAAATATATTGATAATTGTATGTATCGAGTTTAAAATTTGCTCACTAATGTACGCTCCCCGTTTCGAGAGGATAACTCGAAATAGCCTTGGCAGTCTTGCGGTCTATATTTTTGGTTTCTTCTCGGATTTCGGTCCAGAATCGCTGCAAACGTGTCTACATATCACAAAATTGAAACAAATGTCGCCTAAATTTAACGCATTGAAAAACTGGTCTTGAACCGTACTATAATTGTTTCATTTTGTTTTTATATTAATTATAACTACGGTGACCATACGTCCTTTATTTAAGAGGACAGTCCTTTATTCCACTGCTCTGCCCTTTAGATTTATTTTTTGTGTAAAATGGACAGTTTGTCCTTTAGTTTGTGAATTGAAATAGTAAATTGAACATTGGAACGCAGCACACGGCCCACAGAAACACGAAACTGTCATTTCACATTCTAAAAATCGTTGAATTTTGCTTACGTCTCCCTGGATCTAATGCCCCCTCTGAACGAGTATTTTCATTAGTGAACAATATGTGGACCAGTGAAAATACCCACTTAAAAATCGATTAAAAATTAAAAAACCCAATAAAAAATTTATAGCAAATGCAACTTTCACATGAATTGTATACAGTTTATGAATTTTTAAAACACAAACCTGATTTATTATAAAACAGTACATTCTTGTAAAAAGTATCAAATTAAATTTTTTTTAAACATGAAACAACTTCTGATTTGTCCTTTATTTTATCCAAAACAAATATGGTCACCGTAATTATAACAGAATACTAACCATAACATTAAAAATATGTTGTGTAAACATAAATGTTTTTAACCCTCTGAGGCCTGAAAGTTTCGGGAAAAATCGTGCACAATGTGCTGAAATTTTCCGTGGCAGAACACGTGTTTAATTTAACAATGAATTATAATTAAATATTTGATATCGATTGCTCGGTTGTTTTAGTCCTTTAAAATTGCAAAATATGTAACGTAGGCATATATATTTGAATGAAATAAGCAACGATGATAATTCGTCTAAATACATAGGTCGAAAGCGTACAGTAAACGCGTGTGCCTGGGCCAGTGCGATGGCCCGTAGCACACGGTGAACGATCTTTTTCAACGCATATATGCGTCTGTCGTCCGCAAAGGGTTAAAACAACCGTTCATATCGAAATAAGTGATCAAGTCTGCTATATCGTGATCCAGGTTTATTTAGAAATCGCAAGGTGTTCCATGACTTATGGACAGGGGTGTAAGTACACACGGGCGGATGGTATCATTAGAGATGGCGAATCTTAAACTCTCCATGGAAACGCTCCTTTCTGTCGTTATTACGATTCATGCGTTTCCCAGGCGGCGTCGACCTTGTTGTTACACTTTCTACGAAACGCATCTGAAAATCGAGGACTTTCTACGAAACCGTGGATATTCTCATGATGATTTCTTTTTGAATCCATTAGATTCTACAAAGAGTTCCGAGAACGTCGTCATCGGTTGTCTGTGGCGTTGAAAACGAATTCCTTAGGTGTCTCTCAAGGTCACTGGAAACTTACACCTTTGTATTCAGCTTTGTATTTTTTATACAGTTGTATGAGCGACATGTGTTGTTTATTTTAAAAACTGGAGGAGATGTTGAGATCTATAAACCTAGCACCGTTTTAAAAAAGTGTGTGTATTGTATAATATAATGTGCCCTTTCTTATCATTAAACAACAATCAAGAACTTTTATATTTTCCTTGGTTATTTAGATATCGATTTGAAAAGATTATGTGGCTCATCCTGTGTGTTGGATCAAGAGTTAGAATGATAAGTACATTAAAATACTTGATATATCTCTCGAAATATTGATTTTTTTAACATCGTACACTAATACTTGTTTATACAGAATAGTCCGAAGACTCGATTCACGTAAAAAAAATATGCGTTTCCATTTAAAAAACCTGCGCATATGGAAAAATAGACATTCTTATACCGCTGAACTTTTTCCTCTAGAATCCCTTTTTATCTCGAAACAAACTCGAGTTATAAACCGTTCCAATTGTGTGGCTCACCCTGTATATTCAAAGCGACTCGAAGTATTTTTTTATTACCTCCAATGTTCTTTGCAATTTGTCAATGCAAACATTAGGTAAATTATTGTATCCGAGTAGAATATCACATAGGCGATATCTCCATTGGGACAGCGTCTTTGTTAACACGTTCCGCGCCGCGTGGGTCGTACACGCCCCACGCATCAAATTTAATTAAATGAAGCAACTGGTAACCCTTATTATGTTTTTAATATAATTAGTGTCACGCTGATAGTATACCACAGAAAGTGTTCCACAAAAGAAGTAAATATATGCGAGTGCAACTATGTATTTTATAAAAACCTACTTTAACGCGTCTGACCAGCGACGGAATTTTTCACTGTGGCACGGAACGTGTTAATAAAATCTATTAATCCGATCTGTTTGGATGTGCTATTACATTTTGCAGTAAGTCTATCGGATGTGTTCTTTTAACACTTTTATAGCCGCAATTATTTTGAGAAAACTGGTTACCATTGACCATTTTTTGCAACGCTCTTTAAATAACAAACATTCCATGTTATGCTTTGTATACAGAATATTACACCATTCTCATTTTGCAAATACTTGAGTATTTATTTTTGACAAAGGATAGGTTTGCTCGTTTATTCGTGTCGCGTGAACGTTATACAAATGAGTGAAGTCACATCCACGTGACAGCGGCTGTCCAAGTGATAAGTCTTCGCAGGATGTGCAGGTTGTACATGTTATTATGCAGTGCGTTGGTATGTGTTTCGATTCTTCTTCTGTAGCTGCTGGTTGATTAGAAAAGACCTGAACATCTCTTCGGTACGCCATGAAGTGATTCTTAGCCCATCATTATACAGGGTGTTAAAAAAAACATTCAATATTTATATGGTACATAGGACACACCATACTGAGTCAAGAAACCTTAGTAAACATAGATCGAATGCTGAACCGTTTCCGAGATATAAACATTGTTTTGTATTAGCATCATGATTGACTTACTGGCTTCTACGTGTAAAACGTAACCACGGTGTTCGATCAAAGGTGGATTGGACGTGGTGGACCAGTCGCATGGCCCTCTCGATCCCCTGATTTAAATCCCTCGGACCCTTTTTACGGAGATATTTGAAAAGCAAAGTGAATTCTTCGCCGATAAATGACTTACAATAGAAGAATAACGTAATCGAACCCAGCATGCTTGTCAAATAATTCGACAGATATGGAAGGACACGTGGAACACCTGTAAATATCGAGAAGCCAGTCAATCATGATGCTAACATACAAAAATGTTTATATCTCGGAAACGATTGAGCTTTCGACCTATGTTTACCAAGGTTTTTCGACTCAGTATGGTGCGACCTATGTACCATATAAATATTGAATGGTTTCCTTTTGAACACCCTGTATAGTTACAAGTCCTCGCCGACGCAGAGACTGACGAACATGTCCAGACATCCGCGTTGTACAATCCAGCAACACAGGAAGTGGAGGGTGGAAAATGTTCGGTTCGACAGGAGAGTGCGTGTCGTTAGCTTCCTGAAGAAACGAGCCTGAAGAAGGAGGCTTAGAGAGCGCGTTTACTCAGGCGTGTCGAGGCGAGTTCCGGACTTTCTTGCGATCGAGGATGCACCTCGCATGCCGCCCTCGAAATTAAATGTAATTTTCTTATGATCGTCTCCTACGACAGCCGGTACGCACACGATGTCCCCGCGTGTATCCAACAGCAAAGTCGTTCTTCTGCATCGTCGCCCAACTATGAGAATCCTTTAGCGTGGCAACCTCCGACATGGAAACTAGTTTCTAGTTTTCCTTTCTTACCGTCTCGTTTCAACCCGAGTCGCTCTGGTATCGCGTGCACGTGATTCCGACGGCCAGACAATGCCCCTAATTCTTTATCCATTCAACTCGAGGCCGAGAAAATTGCGATTTTTCCGTCTAATTGCTCGAGACACGCGTTTCGGCTTTGAGGGGAAATTAGAAGAGATAATAACGCGGGGAATACGGTTATGGAAATTATACGTGTCGATCATTAGAGAGCAAATCAATTTGATTGAGGGTAAATTGAGCGTTCAGACGATTAAATGATCGTTTCATTTGAAATTTTTATTTTATGTAGAGAATAGAGGTGTACATTTCAGGATTTTAAAGTAGCTGTTGGTCGTATTACGGCAATATGGTAGTATTATTGTAATAATAGTGCAGATTAGGGCTGTCAATATGAACCGAGAGCCTCGGATATTTTGGTGCTCGAGTATCCAGGGCCATCCGGAACGTCTGATATTTTTAATTTAATTTAATAAAATTGTTTAGAGTGGCTCACGAACTTGACCACGTTAACGATTGAATATGTTATTTTAGCTATTCTGCCATTTGTCACCTTTTCAGGGTATTGTTATCCGAAGCAAAGATATGGTATCTCTGACAAATAGCGTTTCGAATGCGCTTGAAAAATTTGCACTTTGTTGGCTGCAGTATAATTAAAAAAGAAGAGTAATTATGTAAATATTTGAACAATTTCCTGAGTCACTGTATGTACGTGTTACAGTAAAAGTATCAGCACCAGTAAGTGAATACACTTCCTGAAACATTTTAGAAAATGTACAAATATTAAGACTAACCAATGTAAATTCGTTGCGAATTGCATATCTTGTTAGCGGTTGGTTAGATTGGTTTAATTAAGTTAATTAGAACAGCAAGTGCATGCATTTGCTAAGAAAAGTATTCATTCTTTTGTCCTTTAATAATCCATAGAATCTAACTAACCCAACCAAACTAAATTATGTAATTCGCAAAGTATTAACCCTTTGCGGTCGAAGTGGAGGATATTCCCGACAAAACGCATATGGATTTAAATTATTACGACAGTAAAGGGTTAATATGCTTAATACCTGCCTACTAAGCGTATGTATTTGCCAGTAAGTATATACATATATTAGAAACTGTAATTTTTATTTTATATTTTCCCAAAACTGTAAGCAAATGTACACACTCACTGAAGTTGATACTTTTACTGTGACATACATAACAAAACAGTTTTGTATTTCTTGTATTTGCTTGCGTACATAAGAAAGTACACGTTCATACATAAATAAAGAAGTTTCGTGTCAGGTGCCTGGGTAACAGTACGTGTAAAATATCCAAGGAATTCCCGTCTTTGCGAGTATTTCCTCGGTACTCAGGTATCCGAGTTATCCGGGTATTGGTAGCTCTGCCGAGAATGAAAAGCGTAAAAAAAAATGTATTTTCACTGAAAAAGAAGTTGAGAAGTTCGTTATGGTTCCATGGAAGCCGTTGTTACGTAAATGAAACTTCGTTTATTCGAATTATTCATCCCTCTATCGTCGAGCGTTGAGTAAGACGCTAATTACTCGCCACTGTTATTTCGATGATTACCAATATGGCGGAACGAGGACAACGATGTTACTTAAATCTACCGTGAATAACTAGCTTCTTCGAGTGTGCTACATTTTTAGAGGCCTCTTTTCGTTCTCCTATATGCACGCATGCTTGCACTAAGAATAAAAAGGCAACGAAAATAAATAATATAAGAAAACTACTGTTTTTCTGAATGTGTGCTTCACATTTCAAGCTATGTAAAATCGTGCACGCTGTTTTGGAAAACATAGTTTCGAGAAATACTCGTTTGAAGTTCAGTAACATCTAGAGTAGCTGCTAGAATCCACTCTAAACGCTATATCTCGAAGAGTCCTTTGAATATCCACATGAGACTTTTGCACATTCGTTTTAAGATTTCACACTATTTTTTAAAACAATAGAAAAATTTTCGATTTTTCAAAATCTTACGATAGGATACCTGTTAACACGTTGACTGTCGCAGTGAAAATAGCCATACCTGGCCAGACTATAATAAGCTGTTTTAAATACAAATCAGGATGGAATAAAATATTTAAATATTCAGTCGGACAATTGTAACTTATATTTATTTATTTATTTGTAAATTGTACGGGTATAAACCCAATGTGTACACATAAGTAAGAACTATAACAGAAATAGAAGAAATGAAGACAGTCACACAATGTAGTATTAAACAAGAAGGCAATTGTAAAGAAATTATAATAAAACATTATCGAAGCAGTGCGCAGTGCTAAGTGTAAAGATTTTTTAAAGCTAGGAATAGAGCCACTGAGAAAATCAACCTTATCCGTAACTGTGTTGGCAGATTTTAATATACGAATAATTGGATCACTGGAACCATATTTAGTTTTTATGGTAGCATAATGAAATACATGACTTCTTCTAAGATTCCTTGTGGGAGCATAAAAGTGAATAAGTTCTAATAATTGAGGACAGGAGATTCGAGCATGTATAATTTTGAATAAAGAAGATAGATCATTGACAATCCTGCGATCATACAAAGAAGTCATATTACGTATCTTTAGTAATGGATCATAATCATGATCATTGCGCAACATGGGTCTGTTTAATCTAAAAGCAATATGCCTGATGAATTTATGCTGCACTCTCTCTAACATTAGGTTATATTTTGAGACTTCTGGAGACCAGATGACTGAAGCATACTCTATATTATTGTTGCAATATTAACTTTATTCAAAGCTGCATCAGTATTAATAATTGTTTAATTAGGTAAACGTGGCTCCAGTCACTGGTAACCGCCATGGCAGTCCACTTGTTAAGGGGTTAATTTTGAGAGTCGTATGTACACTTTCAGAATTCAATATTATTTATGTCAGTGCAATCGTAGAAAAAAACTTTGACAAAACTGTATTTAATTCTGTGAATATCTAAAGAATGCATTTTATTTTTTTTCATTATTAAATATGTCTTTTTCAAGTATTTTTGTACATTAAATTGCATAAACATCTGCAGTCTACTCATATGTACTCGGACATTTTCCTTCATTCCTTAGTTTCAAAGCAGAGTAGAACCTCGATCAGCCGAAAATTACTCACACTATACCAGTTGCAAGCTAAAATTATTGTTAACAACACTGTGCACTTAATTTTGTACCACGATGTATTTTAAATTCTAAAATAAAATAACCATTTCTATACGAAACATTGTTGCAGTGAGTCAAACTATTACTATTACTATTACTATTACTAATAACTAGATTGCGAATGTTTATACAAATATACATTTTCAGACTTCCATATTACATACGTTACTGCGGTTGAATAAATGAAACTTGAACAAGACTGTATTTTCTCCTCGAACTATTCAAAACCTGTAATTTTTATTTTGCTAATTTATTAAATGTTCGTCATACCGACTTTTGGATACAGTAAATTGCATAAACATCCGCAGTGTACTAATAACAGTTCGGATAACCGAGGCCCTACCGTATACAATAAGTCTGTGAATGTTGTGCTTCCACTTTTGAACCGCCCTATGCATCTACCTACCAAAGACTCGCAACATGCTTCTAAAACCTTAAACATATTTTTTCCATCACCCTGTATACAGTGGAAGATGAGTTTCCAGAAATCATCTCAGATCATTTGACGGAATAATTTCCTGTGATTCGTACTATACACTGCAGCACCTTTCGACGGTACCCAAACTCGCACGCAGTTGGCTCCTTGCTTTCTTACTTTCTAACGATCGTAATAGTCCCATAAAGCGAACGACGCATCTGCATTCGAAACCCAACGACCGTTCACTCCGTTCCGTCGAATGATTCGTATGTTTCCCCCCCGTGAATTCGTCGGATCCGCCGAATCGATTTACGGCTCGATCGCACGGAATCGGTAATTAATAAAGGCACGGTTGCGTAAAGGTGCGCGCGAACGAAAGGGATCCTAGACACCGTGAATCATTCGGATAAATTGTTTTGTTGCAGCAATATGCAGCCAAGCATGCCGAGCAGAGCCACTTGGTGGAGCAAATGAACACGAAGTACTATTACTACACGAGGACTCAGGGTCTCTTCAGGATATGCTACCCGAAAGAAAGACCGCCAACCGGTAAGAATGAGAATGCTAATTACTCTTCAGGCTGTTCGAGCCTTCTGCTAACGTCCAGCCATCCTAAATAAACATTGACGACTGAAGGAATTATAGTCGAAGTTCACAGCGATTATGCAGGGTGAGTTCGAAGTCCCGACACGGTGGACAGAGTAAACGGAGAATTCTAATAAACTTGGGCGTCGGGACCATTTGGCAAGCACAGCAAATGCTAATTACGGTATACATTATGCAGGAGACTCCGAAATTGATATAGGAATTAAAATGAACGCGAAGGAATCTTATTTGACCTTCTCTTACAGAATATTAACATATAAAGATGTACCCTTGTTTCCTAATGTATCGAAGATAGAAAAAAGTGTTTATATGAAAATTGCATGGTACGAGGGAGCAAACTTTTTGGCGGAGAACCTCCAACCAACTTGGAGGTATAACCAGGTCCAATTGCGCGGCTCACCCTGCATTTCGTACATACCTCGAATCATCGCATAACATTCTCAGAACAAAGATACAGTTTATTAATCACTTTACGTTCACTTCGGTCCGGAGCAAATTTCCTGGTGTTGCAACGTCATTGTTCCTCGTCTCGCTCTCAGAAATTAACCATTGTTCGAAGCGCGACCACCGGCAGATTAGCTCCAGTGTCTTTGGGTATCGCAGAAATCCTGAAGAAAATCAGAAGATCGGGCTCCGCGTCGAATTATACGGTCGTGTCGGCGATCAAAATCGGCAGTTTTAGGGGAAACCGGCGTGACGGGATCTCGAAAGCGATTGGAATGGATTTCTCATGGTGTTCCCGGTTCCTGCGTCGCTTCTCGGCCTCTCCGAGACTTTCTAGCCTGCGATATCGTAATGTCGCGGGTTATCCTATCCCACGTAATAGGTTAAGAGTTTATAATCGACGGGTAGCCTGCACGCAGCACGCGGGAGAAAGGAAATCCTAGGAGCATCGTGAAATTACGATGGTCTAGGAAACGAGATATCCTCTCGAGTTTCTGCGAATTAGCAGGGTAGACACTGGTTCAGGGGATTTTCGATGCTCTCAGCCACGCGTTCCATCGAATGGGGATCAGCTGCGAAGTACTGATGCATAGATACATCATCTTGTCCATATCTAAATGTTTTCTTGTGAATTTGTTTAGTATTTTTCTCTGTCTGCTAGTCGATCAGTCTTACAGAATGCTGTTGGGTCGTTGGGGATTATTCTGTTATTTGTAACAATTCTGGTTTTTCGTTTTCTTCATCGTACACTTCATTGAATAAACAGTACTTCTAATGCTTTCATTGCCAGGGTATCTCATAGAAAGGCTGTGTTTACATTGGTAAGTTACTTGTGCCAATAACTGGTATGTGTAGGTAGCCTGGCTAGTCCACTTACTAATTACTGATACAAGGAGATAGCCTGGCTGGTCCACTTAGAAGTTACTGGCACAAGTAGCTGTCCTGAGGCCACTTACAAGTTACTGGTACAAGGATATAGCCTGAGTCCACTTACAAGTTACTGGTACAAGGATATAGCCTGAGTCCACTTACAAGTTACTGGTACAAGCAGATAGCCTGAGCCCACTTACAAGTTACTGGTACAAGCAGATAGTCAGAGTGCACTTATAAGTTACCAGTACAAATAGCTAGCCTGGATAGTACACTTACAAGTTACTGGTACAAGCAGATAGCCCGAGTCCACTTATAAGTTACCAGTACAAGTAGCTAGCCTGGATAGTTCACTTACAAGTTACTGATACAAGCAGCTATCCTGAGTCCACTTACAAGTTACTGGTACAAGCAGATAGTCATAGTCCACTTACAAGTTACTGGTACAGGCAGATAGTCTGAGTCCACTTACAAGTTACTGATACAAGCAGCTATCCTGAGTCCACTTACAAGTTACTGGTACAAGGATATAGCCTGAGTCCACTTACCAGTTACTGGTACAAGCAGATAGTCAGAGTGCACTTATAAGTTACCAGTACAAGTAGCTAGCCTGGATAGTTCACTTACAAGTTACTGGTACAAGCAGATAGCCTGAGTCCACTTACAAGTTACTGGTATAAGTTACTTACCAATGCAAACACTTACTTGCCCCAAAGTTGGGGCCTAGCTACCACTGGTACAAGTAACTTACGAATATAAACGCAGTCTTAGAACTGATAGAGGGTTCTAGGTGTAGACCGTGTCCAGTAGGATGGATTCTCCAACCTTTTGTCAGCATTGCAGCTGGCTTCATCAGGGGTTAAAGTCGCGATGATAAAGGCACACGTCTTTTGGTTGTTGTCTATTTATACCAGAGGTTCATGTCACAGCTCAGCAATCATCAGTTTTCCGTCGATTCATTCAAATTGAACGACAACAGGTATCATTTTCTGTGTTGCTTGGACTCTAGTTCGGATAATCAAGGTCCTACTGTCATTTTTAATTAATGGAGGTGGCTGTACTTCTCTTGTAAATTCTATAACATTATTATTTTTGTGCGAAATACAGTCACAATGTGCTCCATCCTGTTACTAATTACTATACTGCGGATGTTTATGCAAATACACAATTTTAGATATCAATATTTTCTGTTCTAATAAAGTTTAAAGAATAGAACTTCGACAAAATAGTATTTCATGCTTTAAATGTTCCAAACCGCATTTCTTATTTTACTTACTTTGTAACATGTACATTTTTAATACATTTGAACATGTTAAATTGCATAAACATCCGCAGTCTACTAATTACAATTCAGATAATCAAGGTTCTACCGTAATTTTTAATCAACGGAGGTAGCTGTATTTCTCTTGTAAATTCTATAATTAAATTTATAATACTAAAAATTGAAGAGTACAACGAACAAACTGTCTTGAATACCTAATTGTAAGTAGCACTGAAGGACTTAGGCTTGTTTCTGCATGATTATTCGTTTCTTCCATCCCAATAAGTCGAAAATAGGGTAGTCATGCTTCATCGGTTCGAAGACGAGGAGAATCTTTATGTTACGCGGTAATCGTCGATGATCCCGATCTTTTTGTCGGCGATCAGGTCGAAGCGCGATGTTGAAATCACATTCGGCTTGACAAACCGTTAGACCATGAACGATCTAAACTACTTAATTGGCTGCAAGACCGCTCGAGGAACCTCCGGAGGTGTTTTTTTCAGAGCGAAACCCGACGCCTCGTGCCTGTCGTCGGTGTTAGTCCGATAACTGGACCGTTGCGATTGTAATTGCATTTCTAACGGCTATCGAACTGTTCGATCGGTCGCACGGTAATCATTTTGCATCTCAATCGCACGATGCACCTGGTGAAAAGGAGCGGACGGAACAGGATTCTAATTTCTCTGTGAAACGAACGTTTCACGTTTCATCTTTGATAAGTTGAGTGTCGTGGATATCGCTGACGTCGTTAATTTAATTTAATTCAATGATTATTAATTTTTACGGCATTCTAAAGAACATTAACCCTCATGCGTCTCTCATTTTTGCAACTTAATTTGTTCCTTGGTGTCGAATTGACACAACGGTAAAAATCAATATAATAATAAGATAAATAGGGTAAATGTACCAGTAGTTGACATTATAATACTCATTTCCCATTGTAATTATTATCACAGTTTTTTATCTTTAGTAAATAATTTTGTCTTCATTGCACAAAGCTAAAGTCCAAATTAAAATGAATTATGAATTACAAAGGAGGAATTTAAAAAGAAAACTGTATCAGGAACAATATCTAAAAATTATAATTCGCTAAGAATGTTGAAATGATTACTTTCAAAATGTTCATATTGTAGGATTTTCATATTTGTAGTATTTCATCAGGACCTTCGGAAATGTGCATTGTTTTTACACAATTCTGCATACTTTTATATTGCAAGACTTGTATATATATTAATATTCATGAAAAAATTAAACAGAGAGATTCTCTGTTAATACACATTACACAAAGTTAGAGTCCAAATTAAAATGAATTATGAATCGCAAAGGAGGGAATTTAAAAAGAAAATATTATCAGGAAGGATATCTAAAAATTATAATTCACTAAGAACGTTGAAATGATTACTTTTAAAATATTCCCACCGAAGAATTTTCATATTTATAGAATCTTATCAGGATCTATGGAAATGTGCATTGTTTTCGCCAGTCTATTTTTATATTGCAACACTTTCGAAATTGTGTATCTAAATAGATATCGACAGATCGGTCTGCTGGTATCGGTGCAGCGTGAAATTATTCTCCGCATGGAACGAGACGAGAAAAATTAGATTTCTAGCGATCGGGTAATCGAGATGCGTGGAGATGCGATCGAAATCTGTCGTGAAAGATCGCCGGTTAATTTCACGTGATAACATCCAGCAGTTGCAACGCCTTTTCTTCCGTTCAACTTTCTACGGTAATGATGCGTGCTAGAGCAATCGCTACCTGCTTTCAGCAACGTACCGAGAAAGCTTAAAAAACAACGAGAAACAAATTGCAAAGTAATTAAAAGAATATCGTGTCCAATACGTACCTCAAAATTGTATCATCAAAGCACGATATTGTAGGATACAGGGTGGTCCATGCAACTGTTACAATTCATAGCTCTTTTCTCACAAGGTAACATCGCGAACCCTTGCTGATCGATTGAAATGAAACTTTGTGGGTTTATAGAGTAATTAAAAACCATAATAACGTTATGTCTCGTTCATTCTCAATCGCCGTTTAAGGGTGTGAAAACGCACCTCAAAGTAAAATAGGCACTCCCACTTCTTCACGTACAATTTTTAAAGTACAAGAGACAGAGACAAATGTTTCAAACAAAAGTTTAACACGTTGACTGTCACGCTGGTCACCCGTGACGGCGTTACTACATTTTTTAGAATGATTAAAATAAGTTGAATATCATCGATTAAAAAATGTTGAACAACTTAAATACCTAGAGAACATTGTGACGATTATAACCAGCGAGATAAACGCATTACTGATAAGGATGTGGCCTTATTTAACCATATTACTTAATATTTTATCATTATGTACTTAGAATAATAAAAATTCAATTGTGGCTCCCAGGACGAAACATATAAGACTTGTGTGGTAGTCGATGTGTTAATGGTACAATAAGCGCTACCAATTTGCGTTAACGAAATTTTGAAAGAAGTTTCTGTTATTAAAAAAAAATTGTTTCCTTATGAAAAAAGAACTTGGACCCACGTGAACTGCGACTTGAAACGCAAACAGAGGATACAGAATTCTTTTCACGACGTTCGGAGTTCTCTAAACTGCCGCACGTTTTCTCCTTTTTTGGCATAGCGTTCTCGTACAATGGTTAATCAAGAACGAGTTCAACAAATGGAAAGTTCGTTTGCATGTCAAAAGGAACGTCGTGAAAGGGAGGCAAGTGCAGCGAGTCTACAACAAGGAACAGCAATTTCCCCGTTTTCTCAGTCGGTTCGATCAGAACGATCGTTTTCCATTATGCGCGCATAGCGAAGATAATTCTTTCGTGTGTCAACTGGTTGATTAACACTGACTGCCATGTCACGTATAAACGTCTGAGACGTAGATTCAGTAATTATTTATCAAGTCATTCCATTAATAACGTCGTTTTCAAATGACTACATAAAACGTAAACAAATTAACTGCTGCAGCTATTTTTATTACTGCTATATTAATTAATTATTTATTACTGTTATATTAATTTTAGTGACCTTGTTCAACTACTACAACAGTCCTTTAATTCCATCTTCAACAAATTGCTATTGTTTTAAGACTATTCGTTTCAGGTTGATTTCAACTAATTAGCATAATTGAATTTTTTATCCGCTAAAGAGTTGTCGAGCTACTAAAATAATTAATTTCGAGTGTAACAAACGCCATCATGATATTTTTTCACTAAAATTGCATATTATTCACAAAATTGTTAGGAACAGGTTTTTGCTATAATAATCCTAAGTTTCATCGAACATTTCTAAACAAAGTAGGTCCCTAAAAAATTCTACCAAATTCATAGTACAATTCTTACAAAACAAAGTCAGATAATATATTTATATTTATGTAACATATGTTTCGTAAGATAGGGAACGATATTACTTATGGAATGACCTGATGCTTCATCACAAATAGTGTAAATAAATATTTCGAACAACGTTTAATAGAACCAGTATGAAATCTATGCAAATTGCTAATATTATTGATTAACCCTTGCACTCGAACAGCTCCATTGCGGCGTCATGTTAGTTTCATTAGTTATAAGTAGACTGCGGACGTTTATGCAATTTAACATATTCATATAGTTAAAATATGTACATTCAATTACATAAGAGAACTAAAACATATATGTATATTTTTTAAATATACGAAGCACACAACATAGTTACGTCAAAACTTAATTTCTTCAACTCTATTAACATAAGAATTGTTGAACTCTGAAAATGTGTGTGTATTTGCATAAACATTCGCAGCGTAGTTGTAAGAGTTAGAATAAAATGATGATATCATTTCAGCAGCACTATTATAATGATACTATCGGGTTGAGTCATAAATAACTTCCGATTTGTCTTCTTAAATGTATTGATGATATATTACATGATGATTATTGTAGCTGCTGCAGCATGGCTACGTTTTAGGAACTCTTACCCTCAAATATGAAGCAAATATCACTATCCCAGATAAATTATTTGAATTTTTAGAAAGAAAAAAAGTCTGTTACGTGTCGGTAATTATTTACGACTCAACCTAATATTTTGAATGTTATAATATTAACCATCTAAAAATTTGAAATGATATAGAAAGCTGGTGATGTAAAGTTTATCACGTTCCATGCCACAGCGAAAAATTCCATAACTAGTCAGACGCGTGAAAATAAGTTGCTATAAATAAACAACGTTAAAAACAGAAACATTAAATCGTCTTACGATATACCATTCAGTTGGTACTATTATCGTGCCGTTCGTTTTAATTGGAATATAAAGAATATTACCATTTATTTAGAATAATCGAATTTAGTGCGTGGGGCGCATACGACCCACGCGGCACGGAGCGTGTTAATGCATCGGTACATGTCACCAATATGTTATTTTCTACTGAAAAATTTTCTCAGGTGCAAGGAGTTAAAAGCAGTATAATTTAAAGCTGTTTCTAATGAAAAATTTTCTCAGGTGCAAAGGGTTAAATGCGGTATAATTTAAAGCTGTTTCTAATGAAAAATTTTCTCAGGTGCAAAGGGTTAAAAGAGGTATAATTTAAAGTTATGTTTCTACTGAACAATTTTCTCAGGTGCAAAGGGTTAAAAGAGGTATAATTTGAAGTTATATTCGTCTCGTATTAAATTCTAAAAAGTAGGACGCTTTTAGCTTATACAACGTGGCAGCCAACGTGTTAAGCCTGAGGCGGTGATTACAAAAAAATAGTCGCGCCATAAACGTTTGGAGACAATACACGTGACAATGGCGTTATGCGTGACACGCAATGCGTATGATCGAATCAACGGGTCGCACCTGGCACATGCAATCAGCTTACGCACGGTTATTCATAGTTATATACGGTGTCCCTGGTTCTTCCGGTCTGCTGTGACAGTATGTCCTACGAGAAATGTACAGGGTGCGACCGAAATCCCATCATTAGGTTGATCGTGATATTCTGTTGTTTTTCTCGAAGGGAAACGGGTCAATTTGTTTAAACGACACTTCTATTATTTAATCTTGAATGTAACGTTTATTATTACTGATAAACTTCTCCCATCTATCTGGCAATTTATCTGTCCCTTCAGATTAAAATTTCTCACCCCTCTGTTCAAATATTCTTTCGGTGCCTCTGCGACTTATTGTTCATTGTTGAATTTTTTTCCTGACAAAAAGTTTTGTAACGATCTGAACAGGTGGGAATCGGACGGTGCAAGGTCAGCACTACATGGGGGATGACTTATTACTTCCCATCCTGGTTCACTCAACTTCTGCTGAGACCTTAACGATGCATGGGGTTGGGCGTTGTCACGGTGGAATACAACTCCCTTCCTGTTCGCCAGGGCTGGACGTTTTTCTTGAATTTTTTCATTGAATCTATTCAGTCGATCGCAGTGCTTCTCAGCTGTAATTGTGTCGTCAGGTTGCAGCAGCTCATTATACATTGGTCCTTTGATATCCCAGCAAATACAGAGCATTCTCTTCTGCTGATGAAAGGGAGGTTTGGAGACGGGAGCTGATTGTCCAGGTTGATAGCAAGCTCGTTTCCTCTCGATATTATTATATGTTATCCATTTCGCGTTACCAGTTACAAATCTGTCGAAGAAAGGCTGTGTCGATGACGAGAAAGCAGCGACGATGAAATTCTAATTCGATCCACCAAGTTCTAATCTGTGAGATCATGCGGTACTTATCTACAGAGCTTCGAGATTAATCCAAGCCGATGAATATGCTCCACTGCCGTTCAGTGTGCTCTGCCAAGTTCTTCCGCGAGCTCTCACGTTCTTGCGCAAGGATTTTCCTCCAATTTCACCAGAACAACGTTATCACCTACAGCAGTTGGCCTCCCGCTGCGTGGTTCTTCTTCAGGGTTGAAATCCTTTGCTCGGAATCTTGGGAACGATCTTTGCACCATGCGTGTAGACGCAGCACTTGCACCAAATGCAAGACGTCAATTTCCAGTAGCCTGCGTTGCAGATTTTTCTATTTGGAACTCGTACAAAATGACGAAAATGAATGAATATCATAATGAAGTTATGTTTATTACAGGTTGGAAGATCTCTTTTGCGAATTTTATAAACGAATTTCCTTTTGCAGCGAATGAAACTTTTTGTTAATGTAGAGCAGATTATACTTACAATTAGCTCAAAGGTCTGAATATTTGGAGCAGATTAGAAAAATGTTTTTGACCATAATAATGACATTTCATATGTCGCAAATTCCAAACTTTCAGTGTGAAACGTCTGCCAACATATACTGGATGTTTCAAAATGATTGGACAAAAGTTTGAGTATAAGTTCTATATGTCAAAACAAGAAAAAAGGTTCATATAAACGATGTCCTAAAACGCAGCCTCATAGAAATATAATTTAATTTAACATTAGCACGTTTTAAACGTCATCAATGCTATGGATTTGTTTATTTTCTTCCTGATACTCGTTGGAGCAATTGTCCTGTTGACACGTAGCTTTTATTTGTTCTGAAGATTGCCAGGCACTCGAACAAGTATACCTTAAACTGTCAGTATTCATGTAACTTGCAATTAAGAGATGTATTCAACATTGTGAAGTGTAAAAATAAATTAGTAGTATATTAATAATTAATAACGTTACAAAATACACTTCGAACACCTACATTGAATTCATATTTTGCAGTTAACATTCGTTTATGGACGTATAGTCTTCTTTTGGCGCATAGAACGTATACCCAAATCTTTGCCCAACCTTTTTGAAATATCCTCTATTTATATAACACGTTTCATTCATAAAAGTATAGTCACTGTTTGATCGTCCAAGTGCTACACACTCCATATTAAAAAGAAATAAAACACAATGAAAATTCTACGTCCCATACACTATTCTGGCGGCAACGAAATGGAATGTCACATGGACCCGCCTACTGCCATTCATTCTCATTGCCAATCAACGAACAGTACGTTCTCTCGTGCTTTTATCCAAACGAACGATTCCCTGAATGTTCCACGGGTGTATTATTCGAAAAGGTTCGCATTTTCCCACGACGCATTTTCTAAACTTCACGCCGCCGTAACGGTGATACCAGTTTGTCCGGAAGTCTCGAGTTTCACGAAGAACCTGTATCCTTTCGGAGGAAGGACTATCCTACGAATGATCCTATCCGCTGTAGCTTTCTATAACGTTCACTTCATCATCCTCCGCGCGATTGAATTCTTAGGGTCCACCGTTGAACCGTTGCGAGGTCGTTTGCATAAAATGCGTCGAACGAAACGCAGGCGACTAGAAAGTACTGAGAATTTCTCAGTGGAATCGGAACAGCTACGGTTCCCATCGTTCGAGCGGAAAACAATCGAAATGATCGATACACCGTGTGTACCGTGTTGTACCGTTCCTCGACCGACAGCTCCTTATCGGTTTGGATATTCCGTTTGCTTCCGGCCGTCCATTTCCGGCTTCGTGTTTGATTTACTTGTCGTACGTGAGCGTGCAGGAGTCTCAATGCGACGGAGTTAGAATTGGTAGTCACCGTGGGAGGCTATTCAACGAAGGAACCAATCAGAACTTTGATGAAATAGACCTGACAATGAGTTTCGAGGATGTACAGGTGTACACCCAAAGTCACTTCTTGCCTTACGATTTTATTAATCGCCAGGTGGATATGGTAAATTGTTTAAGGGTCACAGTGTGTTAATAAATAAAGAAGGGACATTAACACGTACACCGTGGTCCATAAGTATTAGGATACTTTTAACGAATTGGAGATAAACCTGAAAGTATTATGAAATCATTGGAAGACTCGAATGCGCAGTTCTCTTCTATTGGGTTGAGTCATAAATAACTTCTGATTTGTCTTCTGAAATTTATTGATGATTTATTGTTGGCTCTGCAGCATGTCTATTAGGGATTCTTACTTTCGAATGTGAAGCAAAAATCAGTAGCTCAGGTACACAATTTGAACTTTTAGGAACAGAAAAATCTATTGTGTGTCGGAAGTTATTTATAATTCAACTCAATATATTTTAGAGTACCAGGATCATGTATATTACAATGTTACAATATTCACTATGGAAATTTATTAAAACTTATATCCTATCTTCGATGATACACCCCTCTCGAGGGTGTAGTGATTACTGCTTTTACTAATTTTGGCCTTCTGGCTGTTAGTGTTTTTATAGTCAGATAAAATACTAGTACGGGTCTAACAAACAGAAATTGAGACAGAAACTGTACAGTTTCGTGCATTCTAAAAATTAAACGCAAGAAAGTATTCATACTGATAGATTCAAAGCCTACAAAATGACTTCGTGTACATCTTTAATTAATTCCATCTATTAAACTCCTAATGTATACATTTATGCAACGAATTATTAAAGCTAAGGGTATGCTTAATCTAATATAAAACAGCAGAAGCATAAAAATTAGGTAAAATAGCACATATTCTTTAAAAAATTGCAAGTGTTCCAATACTTATGGATGGCTGTATACAATTCGCGTTTAGCCCCTTGTCTTACAATAACGAATCGTAGACTGAATTGATAAATCTAATAACAGATTGACATTTTGGAGTTATCATAAAATTGCATGCCACCGCATTAGAGTTATAAAAAGTAGTAAAACTGTGAAGTCACAATAAAAATGTACCAAACAAAGAATTGCGAAGAACATCAAAATTAAACGTACCCAAGCCTGAAGACAAATTATAAAAACGCTCAATTTTTATGTCTCGTTTCACCTGACTTTTTTTCTAACCGATCGACATAAAAAAGTATTTAAAGCGGACGATGTGTGCAGCAGGTAAAATATTCATCGATATTTCCACCTTCGGGCAGAAATCGTCCTACAAAATGGAGGTCAGGTGTACACGGCGGCCGTGCTGGATGCACGCGTGAAAAATTTGAAGAAACCAGTCAACGACCGGTTTCGGTGGATTTTTATTTCGTTTCGACGCATCCTTTTTCGCTCGACACGATCGCTGATGGTGTCTAAGTTGACGAGGTCCTGCGACGAGCAATGGTTCCTCTTCCTGAACGACCAGCCGCCGCGTTTAACTCGGTTACAGTTAGCCACGAGTCAACGATCTTGGCATGGCGCCTCGTTTAGGCGAAACTAGATTCGAAGAAGGTCGAGGAAACGGCCGTCACCGGCTGAATTTCAAATATTCCAAACGGTATAACGAAGTCTGCACGACACATCCCTTGACGCTAGTGAATCTTGATACCTTAACGAGGATTCCTGTCTTGATGCTCCATTTTTGGGCCTAACCCACTTGCTGCTGTGCTAAAACATAGGTAGTCTGCAGTGTCTATGGACGTGTATGTACCATGGTCTAAAAGCTGTTGGGCCAGCCCTAATTTAGACAAGAATACTTAAACCTTCTTCATGTTTTAATATAGTCCTCCTGTACTTCAAACTGCTTACTTAAATTTAATGAAAGATTAGATACTGAGTTCATGACAAAAAAATGTATCATATGTAGTTGTAGAGAAAGACTAAATTGAGCTGATGACAAAACGTGTCAGAAGTCTACGGTATGCTTGGACATGTACAACCTTTGCAACTGCAACCTTTGGTACTAGCAGTAAAGTATAAAAATATAGACATAGACAATCCACAGTGTCATTGAACATGTACAATATTGTGACCAGCTACTGTACTGAAACAGAGCTCACCATGTGTTTGGACATATACAATATATGTAGGAATGAAAATCATGCTATCAGTCCAAGCAAATTCTCATGATTTTACAGGCGGCCATTCACAAAAACTACATCTTTCTGCCATCAATCACAAAGTGACTTCCTTAAATTGTCATCCTAGAAATGCTACATACTTCCTACTATATTCAAAATGCAGCTTCATGAGGACTCATAATTTCTCAGGACATCAATCCTGAATCTGAAGTTGACTGTCTCATTGTACCCGGCACAAGTAGTTCAGAATAATTTTAACGCAGAGCTCAGAGTTATTCAATGTATGCAGTTGCTATGTGCAAGGCTACATATCCTGAAACAACCATACACAATAATTTAAAGACATTGATATAACTCAAGCGCTAAAAGAAGCAGAAAAGGATCGAATAGAGCTGACATTACAATTATCCTGGACCATATAGAGATCAGAAAGTAGTGAGTGCATTAAATTGACCCGTGGGGTCTGCGTTAATAAATCAGTAATATCCACTGTTGAAACAGATTGCAAATGCGTTCTTCCTCATGAGTGACGCTTCATCGGGTTGCACTTTTCTTCAAGGTTCCAGGAAGGCCAACCGTGAAAGCATCGCGACATCGAAGCGACTTTTTCTTTTCTCCGCGCGAAATGCCTTTGGAAAGTAGTATTTCGTAGATTAGGAATGCCCATGGAGTACCGTTGCCCACGAAAGACAAGCCGACCGGCTTAAGTATGTGCGCGCAGGCTCGTACACTTTGCAGCCGGTGATAGCGTGTTGCATTCTGGGTCACGTGCTTTTCGACACGCGTGTGCAAGATATGCCAGGGCCGTATCGAAAAATTGCAGCACCTTCTCTGGTCTGCCTCGACGATTTCTTCAAATTTTGCCGTTGAAAATCCTCTCGATCGATCTATGCAACATTTGGTAACCCTTTTAGATCTATGAACTCGAAAAATAGTTTACCGTGTGCTACGAGCCACTATATGGGTCGAAGCACAGGTATTCATTATGTTTTATTTTTGCAGATTTTTAATTGTATCGTTATATTAGCGTATGTTATGAAAATCTATGTATATTGTTAAATGTTTTGCCGGTTTATGACATTGAAATAGTTTAACAGTTTATATTATATGTATTATAATTAACAAGTATTCGGTGTAACGCGTGTTCTATTGTGAGGAATTCTAGCACGTGAGAAAGGTTTTTTTTTTATAAAAGTTCCTGAGTTGCAAGGGTTAATATATCATAAATATTCAGGCATTTAGACTTTCATTAACATAAACAATAGAAACAAAATTCAGAAATATTTTATACCGTAATTTTCCAACGTTACAGAACTTCTATACTATCTACTGATTCCATTCAATTACTTCAATTGAAAATATGACTAACAGTTTAATGAAAGCCTTCAAACGAATTCTTAGCTACCCTAATGCCTAAAATTACATATAATGGCTTGTACATGTTGATCAAACGACACCAGTATGCAGTTTATTGTTATTAGAAGCACCGTTACGATAAACAAAAATTCCGTTTTAAATACAGCCTCAGAAGTTGCATCAGACAGTGACTTTCTTTCATCACTAGCTCGTAAATTATAGTTTTGTGAAGAATATATGTTCGAACATAAATTGAAGTCGGGTGAAGTACAGTGGACCCCTTTATAACTTGGTGTTACGTTCTCCGCTACATGAGTTTCGTATAATACGATATGCTCATACAAGAGTATCGTATAATACGAAATTTGTATGAAAGTTTCGTATTATACGAAATTCGTATAAAGTGTTTCGTATTATACGAAATTCACATAAAACGTTTTGTATAGATAAAACGATTCAGGTGACCAGAGGAATGAAAATTAATAGTGCACATACACACATTGGAATTTATGGATTTATCTACCATGTTGCACGAGGGTCTACTATATTTGGTGTTTCACGACAACTGTATCCATTCCACCAGATTAAGTGGATTCATTTAGCAATCGCTCATTAGGCACCTGTGCTCGTTTCAATTTGCTGAAATTAGAATGTCTTCGAGCCAAATTTCCATGCTTATCCAATTAGTCTCCGTGAAACTTCCTAAATTGACCTCATCGATTCTCGTTTCGTAATTGAGGGTAACGATGCCTGTTAAAGAGCGGAATAATTAATTTATTTTTGTCTTACGTTGTATTGTTGCAGTTCAAACTTACCTAAGTCCTGTGGAGACGCACTGTATGAACATCAATTACTTCATTCCCGATGAAGAGAATCTAACGAGGGGCTTCTCCGATGATGCTATGACTCGACTTCGTACGTACAAAAACATTTTATCCACCAGCCTGGAATTTTTCAATTAATTATAATGATTACTGTTTAATCTTTTTCAGACATGGGCAGATCTGTGATAGCTCTGTTTATAGTGGGATTCGTCGCCATTTTCACGGCGTTCTGGACAGGTGTTGTGGGCTGTTGGAAGAGATCACCAGGAAACATAACTGCTACCGCGATTTTGATGCTTCTGTCGTGTCAGTAGATCTCACATATTCAATTTAACTTAACATGTACATCATGCCATTACCCATGAACGACTTAGAACAGTTTTTAAGCTAAACTCCATATAATTCTATTTTCTTGGTTGCTCATTCATTTCAACATTTTTAAATGATTATACAGGGTGGCCCATTTTAGTTTTTCCACGCGAATATCTTTGAAACTATTAGTGATATTGAAAAATATTTTTGGTTGCTACATTCTATCTCCCTCTGTATTATTATTATTGCTCTACTACTACTACCACCTTCGCTAATATTGTTCTTATTATAACTGCCATTATTGTCATTTTCAATATTATTAATATTATTATTAGTATAACCATTGTACATAAGACAGACAAGATAGTAATAGCTTTTTTATGTCTGGTGGCAGTGTGGAGGTGTGAGCGTCATCTTCATCTTTTTAAATGGAACCATACATTTTTTAGTTCACCAAATGATGCAGCTCATCTTTTATAAAAAAAAATTATTAGAGTGTTTGTGCTGAAAAACCATTAGTACAGTAAATATCTTAATTTTAATTTTGTAAAATACTATTCGACTATTATTGCAATATTTTTTTATACATAATCAAGTTGCATCGAATAATATATAAAAATACATTTGGTACCGTCCAAAAAAACGAAGATAATCTTCGAGTGGAAAGATTCAAATGGAACACCCTGTATACAGTAATGATATTAGATATCCAAAATCAGTCAGAGTTTTGCCCCAAGAATACGTCAATATAATAATCAAGCCAACGCACTGACTGTTTGAAATTCAATTGACACAATTTATTCGGAAGATGTGAATAATATGAATGAAGCGTACTGTGAAAGCAACTTCCGGTTATTCAGTCCGGAAAATCCGACCAACTGTACAATTTTTCGCTCACTCACGCTTCACAGTAGTATACTTGTATCGTACAATTCTTTGCGTCGCGCTTAAACAAGGAAATTTGTTGAAAAACTTAGGTCTGTTGAGCGCCAGCGCCATGGGACTCTGGCACGGCGTGGAGTACTACGAGAAAGAAAAAATCGTTGGGGAAGAATACTTCCAGCAATGGAGCAACGTGAGTAATTTTTATCTATAAAAAATGTAATTTCTTAACCACCGACATCGGAAGTCTCGCTTAGAATCGTTACATCGACGGGGTGTAATGACAGTCAACGACTATTGACATTTTCAGCGAAACCCAGCTGTGGTCTGTCAAGCGACGGTATGCAAAAATTAGTTACGTGGTTGTTTGTTAATTTCCGGTGTCGGTACATACATATCGTGTCCATTAATGTGTTCATCGAGCTACGATAAAGCACTTGCAACCGCAACCAGCTTGTGTAATTTAGAAAGTGGCGAGTTGCTTTAAATACCAAACGAAAACTTTGTTATCTCCATGGTTGTAAGCTCTTCATCGAACAATCTTGATGTGACGCAATCGATTACTGTTACTAAGGTTACTGTACTTTCAGCAATTGTAGCAGGTGTACCTGTGAGCAAGGTGAATCAATGCAAACTGTACTATTATAGGAAATTATAATTTCTAATGATTCTTATTAAATTGCAATGTTATTGCCTATTTTGGAAACATCAGGTTACTAATGATTGACTCACCTTGCTCTGGAATTGAAAGAATGTGTTTTACAGTTGTTTCCAAGTAGTGCAAAGCATCCAGCAATAATAATGATCTAATATGGAGAATTCCAGAGGAGGAGAAACGAGGAACAGAAAAGGACTTTGGTCTAAACAATATAGACAAAAGATTGTGTTATTAAACTTTCAGCTCACCAGCCACATTAATTGTTGGAAAAGTACTCTGCAGTCGGCCCCAATTAGTTTAAAGCATACCAGAATGCAGAGATCACAAAGGATGATTTATTTAAATGGAGAAGAGCTAGATCTCCGGAAATGGAAGAAATATAGATTTGCAAAATTACATTTCTTCATATGTCTCAAGTTTACCTCACTTTTATTCTTCAATAAATGGTTCTTTCAGCTACCTCAGAACTTCCTGGGATATTCTAATCATCCAACATGATCCAACAGATACAGAGGAATCAGGAGAAGAACTCTGGATGAAGAAACCTGTTCAAAATGACATTTGTCCACAGGTTTCAAATTTACCTTTCCTTGTCCTTTTAGCTACTTCAGAACATCTTCAAACAATCTAATTATCTAACATGATCCAACAGATACAGGTCAATCAGCAGGAGGAGCCTAAACAAAAAATGACTGATCTTCAAAATAACATTTATCCACAGGTTTCAAGTCGATCTCATCACCTTATTCTTCAACCTCTAGATCTTCCAGGTACATCAAGCATACAAGAATACTGTAATTATCCTACAAGTTCCAGCGCATACAGAGGAATCAGAAGGAGTCTGGAAAAATCAATACAGATGTTTAGAATGCTATTTGCCCGCAGGTGTTAAGGGACAACGCGGTGCAGTGGTACGGCTGGTCGTTTTACCTTGCCTGGCTGGGGGTGGCGACGTGTTTAGGCACGATGACGCTATTCCTGATCGCGGCATCCTGCCTACGGCGGGAGCATGCCCGCGAACAGGCACAGAACGTTCAGTACATCATGCCAGGTGACACGATAACACTGAAACGACCGGACTAACTTCCGTCGTATCTTTTTTTTTTGGACGCGGCTCTAGGTCCTGAAGGACAACTCACTAATCTCGTACGACTGGTCGTACGTGGTCGCTTGGGTCGGCGTCGGTTGGTCGTTGGTCAGCGCGATCTTGTTTAGCGCTGCTGCGATTTGCTTGAGGGGCGAGAGAATGCGCGAGGAGGCGATGAACATGCAGTACCTCATGCCTGGTACATATTTAACACCTTTTGCTTTTGCCCTGAACACCTCACGCACACTCCTTCGAACTGAAATCATCGGAAAAGTTGAAAATTAAAGTCAGTATCCGAAAACAAAACAGACTATGCTGTATTTGGCGAACTACCTTCTTATTTCTGGTAGCTAATGGGCTGTGTGCAGGTAACTGTAGCTTCCAATTAGGGCTCTGGTAACGCAAGAAAAGTAAATAAAATCTGAGGTACAAAATTTTGGCATAGTTTGAAACTATATTTGATGTACTATTAGGCTCTTATTTAATAATGAATACAATCCTCACCCGTTGGCGATTATAGCTTCGCAACGTGTCAGCATGCTGTTCTCCAAATTTTCCGCACGTGAAGCAGGCAATGATCGCCAATGATCGTCTTTCGAGTATGTTGTACTAAATTCTTTAAACTATTAATACGTTTTCCTCGAAGCTTTAGCTTCATAATTGCTTAAACATTTTCTGCTGAATTGTCATCTGATGACTGAGACGACCGGTTTATTGTAACGACGCCTTTTTCCATCTTCCAATTTGCGCACACTCGACTTCGGTGTTTTGCATCATTATTCTCCCGAAGCACCCATTCGTCAATAATTCTTCTAAACCACTTATTGGTAGATATCAGGAGACCCCTTTGGTACAATTTAATTTTTATAACTTCTTTGCATTGAAATTTTCTATGAATACACGCCAAGTGACAAATCCACGCACATTGAAGCAACCCCAAACATGCAGCTGTATGGGGTGTTCAACAGTGCGTTGATGAGCGGATTTCCGTGCACAGATCAGGCTTCTCGTATAGGAAGCAGTCTCAGAAAAACACTCGTCACTGAAAACAATTTAATTAATAAACAACGTATTTGTAAGATGTGGTGATCATTACTTGCTTCATATGCAGACAATTTGGTGGAAAGCAACGCAGAGACGTTTCGAAGCTATAATCGCCAGCAGAGTAGATTGGATTCATTATTAAGTAAGAGTTTAATAGTATTTCAAATATAGTTTCAAACTGTGTAAACATTTTTAATATTAGATTGTTTTTTTGGTAGATATGGTGTACACGCTCTCGTGGTACAGACTGTAGGTTCCAGATCGATTTTTGGGTTCACATCATTTTCAAAAGTTCGACTTCCTATCGTTGGAGTGTTCTTGCAATCATGTGTTTTTATATCCTTGAATCTAGTTTCGATTGTGAGACGTTACGGATGATTTTATGAAAGGAGTCTGCGTGAAGACTGCGTTCCACTAACTTTAATTCATGATTACTGGGTTGACCCCGAAATTGATGTTCCTTGGTCGGAGAATAATGACCGCTCCGACGTTCTACTAACTCGAATCGATTCAGACGGAATAATGGAGAATTCTAATACATAAGGTTGACGTGGAAGCAACATCATCGATGGCCCAACGAGCCGTAATAAACAACAATTATGTAAAAGTAGAAATCGCTGTACTGTGATGCAAGGAAATTATGAAGCACGTTCCAATGCGAATGGAAACAGTGACTTTACGGTTCAGCGTTACTTAACTTCTACACAAGTACATTTTAAACACCTAAAATACAGAAATTGTTTAACACTTTGACTGTCGTGTCACCCACATGTGACAGTTAAACTCAGTTGTTATTTATCTGAATACGAATAGTACTATATTGTAAAAATATTTGAAAAGGTCTAACAGAACCAATGACAAACTATAGAGAATTAATAACATCATTGATTAACGAAGGCAGAATTAGAAATTACTCTAATGTTGTATCAAAGTCTAGAAAGGTGTGTTGTTTTCAACCTACACAGGGTGGCCCACTGTTACAAGTCGTTGCTCCTTTCTCAGTATAATTAGAAAAAAATGTTACAGAAAAAAGATGAATGATTCAAAAAGTACATTTTTTCAAGTGCTACGATGCGTGTGCATTTAACAACTGACTTATTTTTCTAAACGGAAATTTGTATTTTCGTTTGTATAGATTGAATCATCTCGTCATTAATTCAATTGTTAAATGCACACGCATCGTTGCAGTTGCAAAAACTACATGGTCCTACAAATACAGTACTCTTTGAATGATTTATCCTTTTCCTCTAACACCTTTTTTCTAATTGCACTGAGAAAAGAGCTATGACCTGTAGCAGTCGGGTGGACCACCCTGTATACATAGTGTGACAGTCAACGTGTTAAACGAAATTAAAAATTTCCAGCGATGATGATGAAGAAGCTTCTGTGTCAACAAGTTCTCCGTTTCATGACCGATTTTATGATAATGATCCCATTGTTAGTAGACTGTCCGTGAGACCTGGAATGAAACAAACAGGAATGAGTACACGTTGCAAAGATAACAAACGAATCCCAAACTAATCGATTGAATCGATCGAAAGTTGCTCGCTTATTTAACATTTTATCCCGTACGAAAGTAATACTTTGTACATAAAGTATCATCGAACTTTAACGCGTCCGGGTTGGAATTAGTGGTTAAAAAACGGCCCCGTTGTCGAGATCGAGGGACAAAATCGATCAATCAGATCGTAATGACGTTCTGGGAACAGTGCTCGATATTCGTCCTCGTGAAACTCTTACTTCTTCGGCTCACGCTCTGTTTCCATCGTGGATTAGAGCAATTTTGTCACGCTCTGATCCTGAAGAGAACTTTCTAGGCAGAATGTGCCTCTCTGACGATCGATAATCTCGTTTTACGTCTTCAAATGATTTTCTTCGTTTCTATTCTTGGAACTGCTCTCTGCTAAGAAACAGCGGGACCATCAAAACTTACCGTACGGTAAACTTGAGAGATAATTAAGAGGTTCATAATGAAAATAACTCTTGTCAATATTCAGCATGACAGCACAACTTCACGACTTCATGCTTTAATTGGGTATAGTTTTTCTGCGACATAATTACACTGTATGTGTAATACAGTGTTTTCCAAAGTGAGCTCAGTGAGATAAGGTGTCCTTTAATCAAATTTACTGGAGTCCAAGAAACAGCAACCTTCTTCGCGTTAATCTTCTTTTTATATTAATTTTGTTCATAATAATTACAAGTTTGTAAGACTTAAAAACAGAGTTGCTTTTTATTCTACTGTTTAATTTTTTTATATGAATAAATTCTCTCCCTAAAACAGTTTTTGTTTCATTTAATGTCTTATTCAAATTAGAGTGGTGGGGATTGTCTGTAAGATATAAGCATGGGTTCCGCGATTTTTGGAAAATCGTATAGAAGTTTCGCGACAAAATAAGTTTGGGAACCACTGGTGTAAAGTGATGAATATGAATATTTTGTTAAAAAAATTGATATCTATTAAACAAAAATTAATCCTTTCTGTCCTGAATTTTTTCTTACAATAAAAAGGAATACTGTTTTGCATATAGTTATTCCTGAGATATCAGAAAATGAGAAAACTTAATAAATATTGATAAAAAGATCTCAAGGTGAGAAATTTTAAATGATTCCAATTGAAATATGACACGATGCCATGCGGAAACTTCAGGCTAGTACTATGTGTTATAACTCTAAGTAAGTTAATGATTCCAAATGGAGTCACACAAGCAGAAAGGATTAAAGATGCTAGAGTATCGTTTTGCTCTCCTGAAAAAAGATAAAAATTGACAAGGCTCGTTTTTGTTACGAAACCTTCAAATTTCGTTTATTCGAGGACTAAGTGGAGTGTCTGGTACCGTGATGATGTTCCGTTAATTTCCTCGATAAAAGTCCCGAAAACCGGAAACTCGTAGAGCTACAAAGTGTCTACAGGTGTGTTTTAAGTAGCCCCTTCGAAAGCGACACACTTGCCTAATTTTACGTTGAGGAATTTCTGCGTTTGCGTACAGTAGAACCTCGATTATCCGAACACTGGTTATCCGAAGATTGATCGGCCTATGTTAGTTACAAGCTAAAATTCTCATTAATGACACGGTGTTCTTGATTTTGTATCACTACATACAGTGACTCACGAAATTTATCAAATGAATACATTATTTCAAGTTTCGTGTACTTAACACTTTTTCAGAACGTTGTTATTGGGAGCAACATTATAGTATTTATAAGAAATTACATTCGCAGCAGGCTTCAAAAATTTGTACTCAGTCAGCTGTACTGTCCACCAGAATTAAGAAAGAAAAATAATTATGAATACATGTGATCGATTTCGTTAGTCACTGTATTTTACATTCTAAAATAAAATTATTATTGTAGTGAGAAATACAGTTACAGTATGATCCATCCTGTTAGTAATTACTAGACTGCAGATCTTTATGCAATTTAACATATTCAAATGTATGAAAAATACATTTTATAACATTCAAAGCATGAAATACAATTTTGTCAAAGTTCTACTTCTTCAACTACATTAAGCAAAAATATAATAATTGATATCTAAAATTGTGTGGTTGTATAAACATCTGCAGTGTACTAATTACAGTTCGGATAATCGAGGTCGTCGTACTGTACTCAACAAGGAACCCTAAACCTGGCAATTCAATTATGTTCACCCTCGCGAGGACGAATGGAGCACGTCGACAGAAAATGAACTCTTCTCGATTGTCTCGAACGCCTACGGAATGAACTTTCCATTTCTGACTTCCCTCCTGATCGATTCAATTAAATGATCACGATATTTGGAAAAAAGAAATTTACTGTCGATCGAAATTATAATTATTAAAAGACTATAGTACGCGTTTAAATATGAAGTAATTAGACCTCGAAGTATTTATCTTTTATATGATGAACAAAATTGTAAAAATCGTTCGAGACGAATGCAGATATGGTCTTATGTAGCGATTAAGATTAAAATATGATTTTAGAGGGTCCTTAGCCTTGGTTGTCCTTCCATGTTGGTGGTGATCCACGTTGGCCTAGAAATAATACAAATAATTCAATTTAATTGATAAAGAATATCAGATATTGTTTATACACAATATCAGTCAGGAATTAGTATAATTTTAAATAATGCAGTTAGTTTCAATAACTTATTTGAGCTATCACTTTACTAATGGTCTTGATATTGTTTATAAACACAAACAGAAGTAGCAGTGGCTAGCCAAATTAGGTGAACTTAGAAGACTGCGACTAGTTAAATATTCAAACTCAATTTTCTCGAAAACGGAGACACGTATCAAATAATTTTATTCGATATTTTTGATTTACTTTTATGTAAGGAATCACCTCCTTGCCGATTGTACCACGATTTCGAACACACCCTGTATAACCACCAACATTCTGGGAAGGGCGATCGAGCTAACAACGAAAGCGACCGAAGTGGTCGTCTCATTGTTAGATCTTAATGAGCTCTTGCATATTGATAATTCATGTTATTACAAATCTCCCTATGTATGATTTAGGTGTAGATGGTCAATAGTTCAAAAGATATTTAATGCAAAAAGAAGCTCTACATAGCTACCTAGCGCCTAGTCGACTGCTCTTCTATTTGAAAGTACCTCTTATAGTAGATCAGATAAAACCTATTGGAACATTAACATTAAATATCATTTAAATTATTGTTTATCTACATCCAAAACCATATACAAGGTGTTCTTGTAGTTATTAGCCAGAGTCTTTCTCATAAATGGTAAGTATATGTAAAAGAAATGAATAAGGAAAAAGTTGTTCCGTTTTTTGTAACCAACCTAATAGCGTAGGTAAATTTTGTATGTTTGCAATATTTTTAGAGAAACGAAGGTGATCTTTAATTTTTTAAATGGAATGCTATATATATTTTTATATTTTTAAATTCATCCATGTGCGTTACAATTGCCTTCAAAGTCATACAAGGTCAGAAATGAAAGAAATAATTCGAATATTTAGTACCATTGTATTTACTAGTATGCCTTATTGATAAGGCTACATATAGTGTTCAGTGTAACTGCTATTGTGTTGCTACTGACTGTCGAAGTCCTTATATGACTTTGAAGGACATTCTATACCACACGGTTGAACTCTCCTTGACAGTCGCTTTCGTACCATCTAAAAAACTATGTAGCCTTCCATTGAAAGAATTAAAGGTCACCTTCGGCTCTGTAAAAATACTACAAACGTATAAAATTTAAATACGCTATTATGTTGTTTACAAAAAGCAGAACAACTTTATCGTCTTTCATTTTCTCCGTACCCTTACCATTTACCAAGAAAAACGCTGGCTACTAACAGCGTGAAGACGCTGCACAGGGAGATTCGTAATGACATGATCCATCACCATGCAGAAGCTCATTAAAATCTGAGCCAACCGCATCGGTAGCCTTCCTTCTAACAAGTAGTAAGCATCACCAGCCCCAGGGACGAGTGAATGAACGAACTCCTTCTGCTTTTCCAGTGTACCCGCAGAAACAGCAGTACGCGTACGCAGGGTATCCAGCACCCGCGGCGTATCCTGGACCATACTATCACGGATCCCAGTACGGACCGTACAACTATTGAAGCGGATCCTCGGTGATCGCTGTCGGCAGAGAGGAAAACAGTGTGCTTGGGCGCGGAGCGTGAACGTGCTCGCGACGAACAAAACGAATCTGGCTAACGACGTTTCCCGGAGGAACGATACAAAAAAAGAGAAAAGAACGAAAAAAAAGCAGCGAAAACGAAAGAGAGGATAAAAAAAGAAAACGGGACGAACGTGGCAAAAAGACGAGGAGAGCTCCGCGAAGCCGCTCGTAAATCCACCGCGAGGAGAACATAAAGGTGGAAGGACGACCTTGGGTCCCGCCCTAGGCATAATTTATATCGTTTTTATTTTCGACGCTGCGTTATGGACGTTTTTTGGTGCACACACAGACACACGCACACGGCGGGTCCCATGATCTTCGGTTTCCGGTTCTCCTGCGCCAGGTATCCACGTTCGCCGCGTGATCGACCTTCTCGCACGATACACCGGTCCGACTCGCGAGGACCAGTTGCTCAAAATGTTCGCGTACTCACTTGTTAGAACTGAAATGATCTTCTGTTTACGGGGTGGGTCGCCTGGCTTGCTCATCTACGGGGTGAGTCGTGAAAATCGGAACACCGAGATACATCTGTTCGATTTGGAGGTAGAAAAAGGTGTCTGAGAGAACAGATACACTGTTTGCGGTGATAGACACGATGATACAGAAGAATCTTTTTTCGGAGGTCGTATTTTTTAAGATTTCAAGGTCATAGACATTTTTGCTAAGAGAACAGTACAGTTTTGGTGCGATAGTATTATAGCTGGTAGAAAGACAGATTTTATAAACTGAACTGTAATCTGTTGATCTTCGGATGGCCTTGGATGGACAATGTGTTATGATCAAATATGGGAACAACAAAGTATTTTGGTTGAATTCGTGTCCTTTTCAATCAGCTTTAATATTGACGTAGCAAAAATACTTAGTTCTAGTTAAATGGATAGTGATGACCTTGAAATCTTGGAAAATGTGCTCTTTAAAATACGATTTTTCTTTGTCATAACATTTATTCCGACAAACAATGTAACTCCTTTCTGAGACACGTTTCTCAATCTTCAAATGTAACAGAGACATTCGGGTGTTCTGATTTTCATAAGTCACCCTGTATAATATCTCTGTTGCTATTAACATTTTACAAAAAAGCTTCGCGAACTCCTCGATTTCTTTGCTATTTCCGTTGAAGGTCGTCTGAAGGTCATCGAGTCCTCTTAAGGACAAATTTGAAAAGTCGTCGACAATCTTGAAGTCGTGATAGACAAAGACCCGAGGCAAAGAATATTTCCTTGGCCCAGCGCATTTGTTTCTGAAACATTTTTGTATTGTTAATAACAATATAGATACAGTAGATGTAACAGTTAGGCTAAGTTCCCTGTATATAGATATACATATATTCTTCCAATTTAACGTTTGTATCGATCGTATCACCTTTCGTACGTGCTGACCGTGCTAGGACAATAATAATAGTAATAATAATGATATTAATAATGTTTCGGAGAGTGGTAGAGTAACTTGGCCGTTTGATCGGCTACGCGATCTTTCTGAGGTGTATAATGAACGTTTAACGTTTGAATATTTTGCCCATGGTGTCGAATTTCTGAAAAAAAAAAAAGTGAAATTAAATAATTAATGATTAATCGACTCAAGTGGAATTGTTTTATCTACCAGTATTTAGTTTCTATTTGAAGTCAGTAACGCTGTGTCGTTAAATTTCCCATTTCATTCTCCTTTCGTGATCAAGATGGCTTCCAATCCAACAGAAACTGCCGTTGGATGGGCTATAAAAAATTCGGCAGCATGGTGCAGGAGAAACATTCGTCAGTCGCATGATCGCAAACGGCAGAAAGCGTAAAATGGGTGCATCGTTTCATAATAAACGCGATTCGCGTCATCGACTCGCTAGAACACTTTCTAACGCATAGATTCTTCTTGTTTGTTAACAACAACATCGATTTGTAAGACTTCTCATTGCGCTATATCCACGTGAGGTATTAAGAATTAAAGAATATTTTAATTTACTTTATACATATACATATATACATATATGTATATATATACATATATATATACACGTATTTCTTTCTGCAAATAAATTAAATCGGACTTGACTCAACCTGTATCTTTCGTCTTCCAGCTCAGTGTACTTTTCTTTGTAAATCAAACACATTTAGTGTAAGTATAACCTTTTGTTTAAGTAAACTTAAGACAGTCTTTTATAGAAGAGAAATATATTCATGAAATTGTATAAAGTTTATAAGAGACCCAACCCTTTGTCTACTACAAAATTCTTGCACCATATTGTTCAGTATGAAACCTGTTGATTTAATTTTAAGAAAGTTTTAAGAATAAGGGAGCTTCTTGTGCGCAGGCGCAAAACGTCGAGGCGCTAGAACATATTATTGGCGCGCGAATATTCAAACCATACGTGTACTTTGTGAAGAGTTTACTGGCAAAATCTTTTAATGCATCGTGCAACCCTTTCATAGATTACAGTAAGCTACCCCATCTACCAAGTTCCTGTGGTTGCAGGCAGACATCCCTATAAATAAAGGACAGCCCCCTCATTCTTGAGTGCACCTCGTACTTTCAGCGAGGCAGTTGCTATAGGGGAAGATTTTTTATCTTCATTTGAAATTTTTGCAACTGACAACTTCCAGGCCCACCTGGAATAAATTTACTATTATAAATACGTCTGTACATACTTATTACATCGTCGCTCAGGTGGTGTCCGATTTTTCTGAAAGACCTGTTAGCGAGAGGTGGGCACCCTTTTCATACTGGGTATTCAAAAATCTTTGTAACAAACTGTAGGGGCACGTAGTATACAGAAAAATAAATAAAAAAAGACTTAATAAACATGGGTCCTCAGATCATTGGTTTCCCAGCTGCAGGAGGTTTTATTTGGTCAAATAAATTACTATCTACGTTTATAGCAGATGTTCATTTTAGTAACAATTCTGAATTTGTTGTTTCGATCCCTTCAACTTTCACATGGACGTGCAATTATTCGGTTATCGACAGAAAAAGAAATCATCTTATTTCCAGGCACACGTTTATTAACACTCTTTTGTTTGTTATCTTGAATACTACATGCACCTGAAGTTTAGTGCAAACTTTTGTGTACACACTGTATATTCGATGCGTTGCGTACGAGCTTTGTCCCTTCAACTACCCATTAGCTCCTTTTGTTTCCTATTTGGACCATAAAATTAAACTGGTTTGAAGGTACTGAACATACAGCACATTACAGGACGTACACTCTTCAAGAACTTAGACTTTTAAACTACATGTGGGAAAACTTTTACTGCAATGAAAAAATGAATACAGTATAAATACATTCAATTTAGTACACGCGTACGCTGCGAATTTGTAATCTTACAATTAATTAACTAAATTTAGCCATTTAAGAGCTACGAACTTTCTCATGTGCTGGTAATATCACTGCGGTCCGTGCGGGAAACGCCGATGGGCGTTCAAACACAATGAACTTAGTAAGTACGTTTTCCAATTTTCCGTACGGGAGATAAAGATAACTTCAGAACTGTTTTCTGAAAATGAAGCATCGTACAAAAAATTGTTGTTCTACCTTTTGGTTTTATTTTTTCATCTAAAATCACTCTTTCATCGAGGGTACCACTCGCCCGGACACACCCTATATATCGATGCTTCTATTTTGTTCAAACTTTCTAGAGTTTAGTCATGGCCACATCCTCTCGAATCCTCAGAACTGATCTCCTAACGTTTAAATTTTTACATAGATAAGTATGGAATAATAATGAATGGAAGTACCCGAGATAAACTTTGACATTTACGTCCGTTACGTGTTCGAATGCGTTTAAAGGGCATAATTTGAATTCTACCAATGAAGATTCAGTGTGTGCTATATTGAACCAATGAGGGTGCGAATTCTTTTTGCGTCGTCACGTGGACGTGGTTTCAAAATGGCGTTGCGCGCTTTAACAAACGCGATGGACGCTTCAAGGCGTTCAGTTCGCTGGAGGTTTGCCAGAACGCATGATCATGTGGTATGCCCTTTTGAATTTTATCCTGCTGCTCGGTGGACCTTTTATCACCGACGCGGATGTTCCGACAGAACTGTCCTTTCGAAATGAGAAGGTATGCAACGCTTTTATTTGTTTATTATTAGCGATTGCTTTCATTTGTTCATTTCATTGACAATCATTCACGTGCATCGTTTACAGTCATCGAATGATTCCAGTATCATCATGGGCCGGCTACGCTGTCCAGAAGTCAGATGATCGAGTTGTCAGATCTGTCAAATGTCCCTCACATAGAGGAGCTTTTGAATAACATATGTGTGGTCAGAATTGTTGGTACACCAGAGCACACCAGAGTTAAAAACGTAAATAATCTTGTGGTATATTCTACAGATTGTAATACAACTTCAGTAACATCTTGAAATTGGTCTTTGAACACTATTTGAAGCTATCAAATGTAGACTTTCTCCAACAGGGTGAATGTCTCAATATTTCGCAAGCATTCAGTAGTTTGAAGGCATAGTATTATCTCAATCTCTGTGAAATTACAGCTTTTGTAACTGTAAATACAACTACAATTTGTAAGAACAAAATTCATTTTGATAGACATAAGAGGAAGTACACGGTACAATGTATTATTAAATTAAGGAATTATAATGTTTGGATAATAATTGTCTGCAGTATAATAGCTGTAATGTAACAGATTTTGTATAATACACTTTTGCAGGATGTTTCATGTGTGAGCATAAGTCTATAAGAAAACTTTGTATATAGAAACACTAAAATGTTCACATAATAATGTATCCTATTTGACCTTGTCTCAAACTACAGATATTTTTATCTTTTAATAATTCTTGTTACAAACTGAGATAACATGCAGTCTTCATAAAAGTCTATTCACAAAGAAAGGACACCAATCAGATAACTTAATTTATATAATACTATAAATATGGTTACAAATAGTCAAAAAGGTCATACATTAAAGCATTGATTGTAATCTGCTGAGTAAAATGGCAATAATATCATATTTAAGCATGAAGTTATGCCTACACATCAGAAAACATCCTGTGCAATTATTTTAATCTTAATTTAGATCAGAAATGTGTAAATAACATGATGCAATTCTTCGAGGAAACCTCTGAAACTGACAAGAAAAACATATGTTTTTCCTTATAGTATATCAAGAAGTCTATGCAAGACCTTGGATGGACTGTAGAAACGGATGTCTTCAAAGAACGCACTCCAAACTTTGGTTATTTAGAATTTGAAAACATAATTGCTAAGTTGAACCCAAATGCAAGGAGGTACTTGGCTCTGGCTTGCCACTATGATTCCAAGTATACCAGAGAAAGGAATTTTGTTGGTGCCACAGATAGTGCTGTGCCGTGTGCTCAGATGATTAATTTAGCAAAAGTTATGAAAAAACGGTTAAATTCTGTAAAAAATGTAAGCAATACATTGCTTATGTCAGTGCTTTATGTTGTATTTTTTTATAACAGTTTTCTTTTGATTTCAGAATGATGTTAGTTTAATGTTTATATTCTTCGATGGAGAAGAAGCTTTTAAAGAGTGGGGTCCAAAGGATTCTATTTATGGTGCAAGACATTTAGCCAAAATGTGGCACAATAACTACACTGCCATTGCTAGAGAAGAAAATGTTCCTGTATTGGAGAAAATTGTAAGTGATCTTAATGAAAATTGTATATACATTTACTGTAATACTTCTCTGTTGTTTTAGGACATGTTAGTGCTTTTAGACTTAATAGGTGCACCAGATCCTGCGTTTTACAATTACTTTAGCGACACTGAAAAATGGTACTCTTTCCTAATGTCTATTGAAAATAAATTAGCTAATTTAAAGAAATTTGAATCATATACTTATGGTCAACCCAGTCAAAGATACTTTCAACCGTATTCCATGGATGTCAACATTGAGGATGATCACATTCCATTTTTAAAAAGAGGTAAACGTTGATCTTTATATATTTATAATTACATTGTGCTATGTTTTTACTGTAAAATATTATTTTAGGAATACCTGTTTTACACTTGATACCATATCCTTTCCCAGACGTTTGGCATAAACCAAGTGATAATTGTGATAACATAGACTTAAGAACGACAGAAAACATTAACAAGATTCTGAGGATTTTTGTGGCCTCATACTTACACATTGGCGCCTAATTACCAATTGGAAAGTACTTATACTGGTATAAGAAAGTTTAAGTTTTATGGGCATCACACTGTACTTAAACTAAAAAAACATAGCAAATTAAGTAATACTTATAGTAACATCTTAATTTGTCTGAATTCAATGGATTTATAAAGAAAGAACGAATTAAAAAACATTCCATGCAGTAATTTTATGAAACTAATGCAGCTTTACTTAATGATCATTGTAACGTGCAATTTTGTAAGATACAAGTAGATTGTAACATAAATTATTTTTTATCAGGACAAGCTAATTTTGAGCATATTTATAGGTGATAAAATATATAGTAATATATATGTATATGTTGAATACTATTGCGAAGCATTATTCTTTGTTATAAACGAAGCATATTCATTGTACGCCGAGCAAAATAATTTTAATAAAAAAGAGAAGTATTATGCTGACATAAATTTCATTGAAATATTGCAAACGCTTTTCGAAATGAACGTGTCGAAATCAAAATGAACACAAGAGAATATCGCGCAGGAAATCATTCGACACGTGACTTCCTGATACATGCCCCGAATAAAGGCTCATATTGGATTGGTATTGGACTGAAATTTTAAACAAAAGCATCGATTCTATATATTCCTCAAGGTATATCATTTTTTAAATTTTCTTCGGACGGAGCACATGATTTCAAAATTATTGAATTTAATACAGAATATTTTAATTCACGATTTAGATTATAGTTAATAACTAAACTTTTTCTTTTCCAGATATTTTAGATCATAAATTTAAAATTTATTTAATCTTTCGTGTTGTGAATAAATTCATATTGTATTCACATCCAGCACGTTAGTTATTTTTTTTAATGAAATTGAAAATTTCGTAAATTGTATTATGTGTACGTTAATTGTAATAGAATTGATTAAATTTCCGTGGTTTCCAACCGTGTACACATTATACATTGAAATACAAACACAAATATACACACTGATTTTTTAAAAATTTGGGAGACAATCATATATAACATTTAGTCTAAAGTAACAACAAATAACAGTCCTAAACTATAAGAATGAAGCAATTAGACAGTTTCACATCTGAAAACTAAGTTGTTCAATAATAATAATTACTAAAGTGTATTTGATCCCCAGAACAAACTGACCAATTATTACAGCTAGTTAGTGAATAAGAAATTTCTAAAATGTGTCTCTTTAATTCAAAGACTTAAAATTTATTTGAAAGAAGATGTACTATAAACTCCTCCATACAATAAAGATTTTATTTTACATGTCACAAGGTTTATCGTAAATAAATAATAATTCTTCAAACGTATTTGAATACCCAAACAATTTGTGCAATGACCACGAGCAATTAAGAAACAAATAATTCCTAAAAAGCCTTTCACTTTTTAAATAAGCCTATAACGACGTTAAAATAATTGAAAAATAAAGAAACTATTCAAGACAGACTATAATAATTCCTAAAACATATTTGAACCCCAGACAATGTACCCAGTCAACATACAAAGAATCCTTAAGAACCCTTTCGAATCTGCAAACTCCCCCAAAAAACAATCCAGCAAGAAAAACAACTAAACAATCCTGGCGTCGTAACAGGTCGTCTCTGGAGCGGAGTGAAAGTGCATATCGGCCGGTAGGTTTGGCAGGCCTGCTCGAGGTCATTGTTCGTGCGGGCGCGCCCGACACCGTCCCGCCGAACGCTTCCGAACGGCGGCGGGGACGGCCGAGGAGCGGCGAACGCGGCCGAAATCGGCGATTGGTGGACAGGCGACGCGACGGCTCTGGACACGGGAGACGCGAGCGACAGACGTGGAATGACTTCACGCCTCTGTCCCTCTGTTTCGATGGTTTTACGTGTCTTTCGACATCGAGAATCGAACGTGATCGCGCGTCGTCGTTGCTCGTTCACGAGTTGATGGATTTTCCCGTTCGCACGGCGGTCGAAACGGCTGACAATCGCATCGCGCCGGAACAGAGAAAGAGAAAGCAGCAACAGCAGCAGGAGGATACGGCGTGAGGGTACACCGTGACGTGTGTTGCTGCAGCCGTGTGTGCTCGAAAATTACCGTATTGCGGTGCACGCGCGCGAGTTTCGACGTGTTCATTCAAGAATGTTTTAATCAAGCCGGACGTGTGTTACGTGGATACGTGCCAGCGAAGGATCGAGCCGTCCCTTAACGGACCCGGTCGTGTCGAACCCTGACGAGAAACAACGCCGACAGAGATGTTGAAGTTCATCAGAGGGAAGGGCCAACAACCTACCGCCGAGAGACAGAAACTGCAAAAGGATCTTTTCGCGTTTCGAAAGGTACGCTGCCGGCTTCCTTAACGGGCTATCCTCTCGCGGTCTGTTTTAAGTATGGGTACTGTAACTAGGTAACTGGAAATCTATTGTTTTGAGACCACCACCTTAACCCTTGTGTGTGATAATATATTTTCGGGCAAGAAATTCGAGCTGCTCCTGTTCGAATCTTGAGAAATTCTTTTAGATTCACGTTACTGAGATCTTTCTGCGTCTATTTAAGTTCGATTTGTGGAAATCGATTGGCTAGTTTTTGAATACAGAGAGGAGAAAAAGTTGGGTGTCCACGTAAGGGTTAATTGGTTAATTTGTCAGCAGCAATGCATTGCACGGGTCATTTGTTTAGTAAATTTAGTTGAGGAGACCATGGTGGATCTCTAAGGACGATTTTTATAAAAATTTGACTTATTTACAGTTATGGTTAATGAAAGTGTGAGACACCTGGTTTTAGCCACTAGAATTCGAGTTATGTGGTTATAGTACTGAACCCACGTACTTTGGGAATTTTTTTTGGAAAAATTAAACAACATATCTTTATGAAGTTTTGAAGATTTGTTCGTGTATGCTTATACTATGTTCATGAATTTTTGTGGATTGTTGTCGTGTAAAGTATAGTAATTATTCACCAGAGAAATAGAGGTTGGAAAAAATTCTCGGTTGCATCGAACGCTAACTGCCGCTGAAGTCGTCTGAAATGCAAAACTGAAGAAAAAATCTTAATTAGTAGAAGTGTGGCTACCACCTGAACAATGAAAAACGAAAATAAAAGTGATTTTTGACAAAATGACATCAATCGGAAGAATGAACATCGATTTTTTTTACTAATATTTTAACCTCCAAACTGCTCCAAAAATCGTAAATATTGATATATTGAAGTTTTCGTAGTTCAAGCGATAGTCACGCTCATACTAATTAAGATCTTTTTTTGAGTTTTCGATTTCAGATTCATTCAGCGACAGTTATCGTGCGCGTCAATTTTTTCGACCTGCCTACTTCTCCGGTGAATAATTACGATTCTTTAGATGATAACAATCTACAAAAATTCATGAATATAGTATAAATGTATGTTAGTAACCCTACAAAGTTTCATAAAGATTCACTGTTTAGTATTTTCAAAAATAATTCCCAAAGTATACCCTGGAAACAGGCCGAGAAAGGAGAATATTCCCTTAAACCGGCTTCTCCGTTTCCATGTAACTCTATTTTTATTCGTTTCCCTACTTCTTTTTATTCGAGCGTTTAGATCTGTGGGATACTTTCATCGGTATATATTTCAATATTATTGGATGCTTTCGTACGAAGCTGTATTTTTAACGAAATCGTCATCCCCAGTTGTTAGGCGCCTAGTGATTTTTCCCTTAAAATTATAACCTATTTTATCGTGAACCGTTAGTGCATTTTTTTTTAGTAGCTAGAATTGCTTCGAGACTGATTTTACTTTCGGTTGGAAAATACGAAAACGATTTGTATGAACGTGATATTATCGTTGTATATGCATTGTTTAGTGTGTAGTAAATGTAACATTACAGATCGAAGGTAGTTCGAATGAAATATAGTTAAGTACGTAGGGTTGGTAATAATCTACGTTTGAACGTTAAAAGTGATATCCTTTTATTTCCTTCATTTTTTAAATTTGGATAATTGTATAAAAAGTGGACTGTGTACATTGTATATGGGGTGTTCATAAAATCAGTCGAATTTGACGAACGTAATAAAGGTCGATCGAAGTTTCGATTAAACCCCATGACGAATGATTTATTTACATAGTTACATTCGTATAGTTACTTCTTTGGTTACTTTAGGAAAATGCAGAAGTTGGGTTTATTTTGATCCTTTTCATATAAATAAAATATTTACTATCCCCGTATATAATTCACTTTTAAGTGCCTTTTTTCGAATAATTTGCTTCTAAAGGTTAATCTTGATTTGGTTACGATTATAGTTGGTTATGGTTGTGAATGAAAACATTGGCTCCGCCGTAGCCGGCTATAGTAAAAGCGTATTACAAATGAAAACATTTTATCGTTGCACCGCATCAAGAAGTTCAAACGTACTGTTTGTTGGAATTATTAATATTTATAAATAATAGGTTCTGTTCGTTAGACCTTGATTAAATGTACTTCGTGTTTTTTCGCAATGGTTGATCAAAGTATATTTTAGTTTGCTAGAAAATTGAGTCGTTTCATTCATAAATGTGACTGGCATTACTTGGATTTAGATAATTGTGATAGAGTATCTGTGTTATGTGTCAGAGTGTATATCAGACGATAATAAAATTTTATTAGTACTCCTAATATCTTGCTATGACAAATATCAAAATGATTCACTCTGACAGAGATATCTGAATGACCTTTTTTTTTTCGAGGTACCCTATGGATACTCGAATGTTTTTTGTTCTTTGAGGTATTTCACAGGTACCCGATCAGTTCGGGTATATATTGTTGGAGAAATTCGAACGACTAGAAAATTATTAGGATCTCTCTAAGAAAATGTTCTTTCCTTCACGTGATCTTCCAATTATTTCGAACAATTTATAATTTAGTATATTTTAAATAACACCTGTATTAATATTGGTTACTCGAAGACCTAATTAACCTCTTCAGAGATACCAACACATGTATAGGTCTAATTTTTCTTTTAATTTAAATATTGTTTACAAAGGCATAACGATAATTTATTTGTTAACAGAATTAGACATTAACCTAAAACTGAAGGGATTCGGTGCGATAAAATGATAGCACATTTGTATAAAACACAGTAATAAAGAAGAGTAATAAACAATAAATGCTTACAAATACATTACTATTTTTTTAATAGTACGTCTGACGTCTTTTATCGGTTATAATTTTCATCGCCCACTCAGAAACGAATTTGGGCTGATGTTTTTCCAATAAAAAAAAAGGAAATGGCTGAATACTTATAACGTTAACAGCTTGATAACAACTCCCATCTATGTGTGATTTTAATCATTTGATCAGCACACATGTAAAATAAATAAATAAGCATATTTATCAGTGATGACAAATGAATATTCAAGTACTACAGTAGAACTTCGATTATCGATACACCGATTATCCAGAAATTAGTCATCCTCTGTCAGTTACAAGCTGAAATTATCATTAATGACATTGTGTACTTAATTCTCCACTACTCTGTATTTTATATTCAGAAATTTCGTTATTGTGAGTCATACCGTTACGAATTCTGGTTCACACAATTGAGCTTCTACTGTAATAAAGTCGAACTCTTCGAATACTTAATATAAAGAAAGTAATATAAAATGTGTTGTTCTTTAAAGATCCTTGAAAAATGGCTAAAGATAATTAAAGTATCCAAAATATTTACAATCGTCAAATTGGCAATTTCATTCATTTACTTCTCTGAGTTCGTGTTTCAGTAAATAAAACGCATGTAAAAAAAGCACAGTAGCCACTGAAGGTTAAGAAACAAAAATTGTATAAAAGTATGGAAGGTGTGCTATCGTATCATCACAGAGTGCATACTCGAACAATTTGTACTTCAATGGATATCAGACGAGTGAGACGTATATCGATAGTGGTTGCAGTCGAGATTTGCATCGGTCGTCTGAAAAATCTCGTTTCCCCTGTGTGATCGATCGCGGCGACCTGATTCGCGCGCGTTTTTGCCATCTCGCGTCGTCAAACTTCGAATCCGAGGGGGTCGAGTCGGGTCGGGTCGAGTCGCGCCGAGTCGCGTCGAGTCGAGTCGCACGGGGTGGGGTTGAGGCGAGTCGAGTCGCATGGGGTGGGGTTGAGTCGAGTCGAGTCGAGTCCCGAACCGCGATAAGGTTTCGCGACGGTGAGCTGGACAACTCGGCCGACGATGACACGCCAGGCCAGACAGAACCGCTAAAGAAACGGCCGACAACCACAGTAATCTCTGCACCGTCTTCTAGACTTTCGGTATCGATTACATTCGGCTATCGACCTGTTGATTCCGCCCGTTCATTCTTAAAACCCACATATCGCCTTCACCGCGACAACTATCGAACAACTATCTTCATCTTTCATTATTTTATCCCATAGCTACGAATCACAAAATGGTTCCTTTCTGTGTGATCGTTAACTCCTTGTCTTAGGATTTTTCTAATGAACTGTGTTGAAGTTTAAATGTTCAAATCCTCGAGTCCATGATATAATAGTACCTGTCAGTGTACATCCTGTACAATTCTCTTTTGACAGTCTTTTGAATGTCAACGGAACTATGATACAAAGTTTTGTAATATTAAAATCTCTGTGAGATTGGTGTTTCTAACATATGAATCACAATGTGTGTCACGAGTGAGACTCGTTATTGAAAGGCAAGGGGTTAATTTTCAGCGAATATTATGTTGTTTATCATGAGTTTTAGTAACGTTCACTATCATGAATATGGATATTTCTAATATTTACCTGATCATGATTGGTGAAAGATGCTTTATCAGTAGACTGCGATTTTTTAAAAAACGCTACATCATCTTCCAAATCATTTGTAACGTAAACAATAAGTTCACATACCGTCCTAACACAATCTTAAAATTTGATCATTTTTCCGGTGTTCAACATTATCTAAAGGCCATAACTCAGGCATGCTTGAATGCATTTTCTCATCCGCTACAAAATGCAATGGAAGAAAGTATATCCTTTCCTGCAAAAAGGTAGCGGCACCTTGAAAAAATTCGGAAAAATTGACGTTAAATTCTTTTTCTTCCACGGTATTCCTGCTTAAAAACCATTCAAATTGTGCTTTAAACATTTCTCATATCATTAAACAAAGGAGATATTTATGTGGCCTCCTTCAGCCGGGACATCTCACTATCTACCATCGTGCAAAAGCTCATCGATTAACTCGCGATACTCCGATAGACCTCTCCTTCTGAATAATTAGTTGAGCAGTGACCTTGAAGTGCCTACGATGTCTCTGCCATGCTATGCACAGTGATCTATAGCACATCGTCCGTTGCTGTGACTTTGAACCGCAAAAAAAACTCCGAATCAAGACGTTTTATCGCCGGACGAGCCGGTGACGTCGATAAACAGGAATTAAAGGCGAATTCGTTCGATTTCTTTATCGACGAGCTAATTCGGGCCACGTTTTCTTTTCGATTATGCGTACGAATTATATCACGGTGTATTTATGGATCTCCTTGAAACCCGCACACGCTGTTCCACGATCGTTTTCTTCTTTCTCTCGTCCGTTTGAATCCTTCTCCTCTGCAGCCAAGATTTATCTGCAAAATAATCGCGAAACATAGGCGCAAAGGGAACTCGTGTTCCGTAAAACGCATCGCGTGTCAACA